>WFKR01000007.1:147852-5147852 GCA_025331145.1 Rosa persica
CTAGAACACTACTTGGCCAATAGTATGTGTACTAGTTGTGAATAAAACTCACTGCTAATATATTAAAACACATAAATTGGACAAGCTAATGTCGATAAGTTAAGTGCATTGAAAAAAAAATGTTATCATTTTCTTAAAAAGAAAAAATGTTGATAAATTAAGAGTTGTGATTGGTTTGGGTAGTAGTTTGCATATGTATCTAGTTTTAGACTTTTAGTTGACTAAGACATGGCTGTTGTGTCATAACATATGAATGAGACACTCAAAAAGGACATGAACTGATATACAGGACCCCAAATCTTTTGTGACAAATATATATAGCAGCTGTCATTAGCATTCTAAAGTATTTGATTCATTCTACAAAACACATTACACGGTTACACATCTATAGTTACACATTGAGAACATCACATATGTTCGTATATTATTTGAATGATTTATGTTTCGAGACTTAATTAGATATGTATCTCGTTAAACAAATTTTAATATCAATTTTAAGAATCAAATTTTCGTTTGTGTTTTATCTCACGAGAATCATTCATATACATTATATGCTCTTCAAGCTTTGAAGCTTTTGGGGTTATTTGCTTATCTCCTTCTTGTGATTCCAAGTATTCGTTTCCTTTTTCGTCGTCTTCTGTTGCAATTAGATACTGGACTTTGGGGATGTGGGCGCTAAACTAGTGACAGTGAGACGAGACAGGCAGAGGCCCACGGGAAGGCAGCTCCATAAGCCCACCGTCCAAGAGCTCTATGGCTTCCACGTCCATGCATACGTGGCGTCGCCCGAAGCATGTCGTCACTCCTCATCATAATCTAAGTCCACTATCTGATTCGCCCAGGCCGGTGACTAGGATGAAACTAGGGGAGGAAATATCTGATTTTAAAATTGATGTATGAAACGTGGCAGCCCGGAAGTTTTCGGCTGACCTTGTGGCAGTGTTATGTACTTATGTTGGTATGCGGCTCTACAGAGAATTAAGTGCACGCAAAGCAAAGTGGTAGGTCGGACCATTAAATGTGTGCCACGTGCTAATATTGTCTGCCTGTGGTAGACCTGGCCTTGGCCGCCGGCTCGCCTGACTGAGATGATGTCTGCCACTCTGGCAGAATCAAAATCATAGCTAACAAGGACAGTCTTATTCACCCGCAAAAGAACAATTTCATGACGTCTTGGGGCGGGCAATATTGGTCTTCGGCCCATTTTGGTCTATGACGAGGGGTGCACTATTACGGTCAACCTTCATTTCTATCTAAGTTCACGCTAAGTTCATATTTAAATTTAGGTTAGGTCTGAGTTCAGCAAAATTTCTAATATGAACCTTGGTGTAGTTGGATCACTGTCAATTTCGGCGCGAGTTATATGGCGAGCGAAAGAGGTCGTCGGTCCCATTTGTGGCCAATCTTTGTTTAATCTCTCTCTTGATCTCGTTGCCCCGTCTCGACCAAATCGGACACCATCTCAACTATAGAAATTGGGGCTTCAACGACCTTCATGAACCTCTTCCGCTTCTGGACCAAGGACAGCGAATTGTAAACCCTATAAGTGCCGTAAACGGATGCCAAAGAACCGCGAGTATGAGAAGCCATTTCTTTCTTTGGTGCAAGGCCTTTGTGATGAGCCCAAGTTCCATCTGGGCTCGAAAAGGGTTTAAGATTATGAATGTTGAGGGGTAGTTTGGGAATTATAGGTGATTTGGATCGATGTATCCAATGGCTTTGGAATTGAATAAATTGGGGGAAATTAAAGCCAGAGCAGTAGAGAAGGAATGAACTTTAAGTATGACTTGTCCATTGTCAATTTGTGTGGGAAGAGAAGCCGAAAGTCGTTGTCTACTCGGCTATGCATAAACTAATGCAAATAGCATCCGCTTCCATCCTCTTCCTCGTTTGGAGATGGGACGAACCAAGAGCTTTGGGAAAGTCGGCGATAAAAGGTAGTTGAACGGTACCGATGAGTCGCCATAAAGTCAGTAGAAGCCGGAGCTGCATTGGGGTCATCCTCCCTCATGTCCGGGTCGAGAAAATTGTCCACCAATCCTGATAATGATGAGAGAGAACGACGATGAGAGAGAACGATGAGAGATGCGAGATATAACCATCCGAGATCCGATGTGAGAGAGAGGGAGAACAATGAGAGATCAGCCGCGGTTAAGTGACGGTGTGTGGTGCTCACGTGCAGAATTTCAGTTTGGTACAGGTGGACTTTAGTCCACAGAAGACTCTTCATTGGGTTCAGGTTGAAATTTGAGATAGTGGAAAATAATAAGAACATGCTTGCTCATCTAAATGACTCTTTGTGGGGGTGAATGCATCTCACTAACATTTTTTTAAAATTTAAAATGTGAAATTATAACAACTTAAAACCGTATATTTATTTTAAGCCGTCATATTCACTTATCCTTTAAAGTCTCTTAAAAACTATCCCTTATGAGAATACTATTAATAAAAGACTTTTGAGTCTCCTCCCTTCTATATCTTACACTACGATGTACAACATTGTGATTGAGACCAATTATAGACATGAAGTTTTATTGAATAAACAAAGAGTTGATAATTTTATCAAATTAGGAGGTTTAGAGTGTATGCTAAGCGATTTAAGAAGTGAATCGTTTGATCCCAGCATTATGATGTAAGATGTATGCAAAATGCGTCCAATGCATAAAAGTACTATTCGAATAATAATATATGGGCGGTGACATTTGCACATCTTTTGTGTTAGAAATACTAACAGCACCCCTTCAAAAAAAAAAAAAAAGAAGACTACACACCCTTTTTGTGTGTGTTAATTAGAACGCTAACAAAATTTGTGATTAGAGGGAAAAGGTATAGCGGGCTTTTTTTTAGTATAAATATCATCTTCTTAATAGATACTCAATGTCAAAAGTTATAGTGGGCTTTTCTCTTGAGGTTAGCGCAACTTACTAAGTTAGAACTTAGACCATAGGGTTCTAAAAAAGCAAGGAAAAAAAAAAAGGGCAGAGTGGGTTATGATTGGCCCAACCCAAATTGCAGCGCCCAACGGTCCAAGTTATGGATACCAGTTGGTCTTTTGATTCAAAATGCATAACGAGTTGAAGGTGCATGCTTCCCTCCGAAAAGCTGTGGGAAACGGAAACCCTAAATAACACGCAGCAATCGCAAAAGAAATTGGGTTTCCGAAATTCTTGGTTTTCATCATCCCGGTCCGGGCTTAATGGATTTCAAGATTGCTACTGGAGTTGAGAAATCAGCTTGTCCGTCTCCTGCTCCGGTGAAAATCCCAGCACTTGAATGTGAATGTCCGACGCCAGAGAAGATAAGCGACCCTTTGCCCACAAATCTGCAGCAGGGACAGCTCCAACTTCCGGACAAGTAACTTCGATCTTCATTTCCTTTTTCCGTTTCATTTTAAAATGTGATTGTTTAAATCTATAATTAATCATCTTTTGAAATGTGCAGTTTTAGGAGTGCAGCAGATTTCCTTGATCATATGAATTGTTCGTTAAGGTTGCTTCGTCTGCGTAAAAAGTCAACTACGTTCCAGAATATATCTGCTCAGGTGGAAATCCTGGCAAAAAGGTAATGCTAATTGGTTCAAACATAGCGTCTTTGAATGTTAAATTTGAAGGTCTTTCACTCTTTTTGGTCAAATGGAGGAATGATGATTCAGAATTAGAGTACGTTATGCCTCAGTAATCTGTTATTGAAAACATTAATGATTGAGGTCCTTATCAAATTGGCGGAACAAGAGGACTGTCACTGAGATCAGGCTCTTTCACACATATACCGATATTAATGGATTTGTCTCTGATAGTACAATTCAATGCTGTAATACACACACACATATATGTGCATATATAGTTTTGGTTCTCCAATATCAAGGATCATGAAACTATCTTCATAACTGCATAAACATCATCTTCACCTGTTTTTCATAAGATTTTTACTATCTCGAACTGTCCACTGTCCACTGTCCAATATCATAGCCTTTACGGCTTTACCCATGCTTGTTTCGTTAACTGATAATGTGGGTATCCTTTGGCCAACACTTGGGACTTGGGTCTGGCTATAAAGTTGTTGGAGCACCATTTGAAACTACTTTTCATGGTTAAGGCATGTGGGTATGTTCTACTGCTGGGATAGATGATCCCTGACCATGTCTCTTTTTATTCTGTAAAAGACTGCTCCAAGTGCTTTTTAATGGGAGGACTGTATGTGCTCCTCCTGATTGGCTGCACTTCCTTATCTTGTATCCTAAGAAACTAGTAAAAGTCTGAACTGGCCTATAGTTTTTTCTCTCTCACGAGCCTATTACTAAGTAGTGTACCAAACTGTTATTGTTTTTCTTTTGCAGAAAGTTCTCATACAGGCATCTTGCTCAGATAAAATTTATACTTCCTGAAGCCATAAAGATAGATTGGGTTTTGGTGTCCGACAAGGAAACTCAATTCATGAAGCCGGATATAAACATCAGCTTGCTATTTGATATTGTAAAAGGTCACCGTGAGATATCGGATTTCACAGCTTTGCGCCAAGTTTTTGCTTCTAGGCTTATGAGTTTCTTCGCAATGCATCATGAGGTACTGCTCCATATTTTTGTCAGTACTGTTTCTTTTCTTTTTTTGAAGCTGTGCAAGATCATCCTAGTTTCACTATGGGAAACAATCATGAAAATGATAATTATAGGTATCCACCCAAATGTCAGAAGAACATAAAAGAAAAGGAGAAAAACCTTCATTAGAAAGTTTAGTGTCTGAGAGCAACTTGAAAGACTGTTGCAACCTCCTTGGTTGGGCCTCATAAAATGATACAAATTTTCAGGGATTCCTTAGTTGTTAGTCTTATTTTGGTAGGGGATAATTTGATTAAATAAAACAGGAGATGTGGATGTGAATTGATACCTAGATTAGAGGCTAGATGAATTAGCATGTAGGAGTTAAATAAACTACTTATCAAATGTTTTTTTCTTTTTTTCTTTTTCATCAAGTAATTGGGGATGAAACCTTTCAGATGTAAAATTTGGTTAACTGATAGATGATAATCCCATTTTGTATCAAATATATACCAAATGGATTAAGTTGATTTCAACAGAGTGATTTTGTTTTGTTTCCTCAGGCTTAGCTCTTTGCATCATGCATTTGATTAGTTTAGGTGGCATTTCATATTGGATGATAAAAGAAATGAACTCACTTGTTTGAATTTCTGGGGTCAAGGCTTCTGATGTTCCGGAGGCCATATTGCCAGAGCCTTTTAGCAAAAGAAGTCAGACACCTATCCTGAAGCAATTGTCTACAGATTCTTTGACAGAACCTAAACCAACTTCAATTGAAACTGATCTGTTGACAGAAAAAGTCTGTCCATATCCGTATATCAGTAGACACTTTTCGCGGAATAATGTTGTTGCTGAAACAGAAAAAACCCAAGTCTTATCATCTCCACTACCTCTGCCATCGGCTGATGGTATGAATAACCAAGGTATTAAAAGTGGGCTGCAGAACGAGTTTCTTTTTGTGTCTTACGATCCTGAGCAAGACATCAAAAATTGGCAGCGGAAAGAATCATGCTCCAAATCCAGTATTATTGACCACTCAATACATCTGAATCACCCTCAGCCTTCTATTGGTTCCAGCATACCTGATAGCCCTCTTGTGAAGCTCACCTCATCTGCCAATAGTTTGATGATAGAAACACCTCAACCATTGACACCAAGGAGATTGATGCCCAGTTGTGATGCCAAGCATGAGACCTTGAACACCCAAAAATCAACATCTTGTTATAAGCCTGCAAAAAGAGTTCTAGACTTCTCTGACTTAGAAGGTGATAAAAGTGCATTGGACTACACTGCAGATGAGTCAGGATGCTACAATATTGTACACCAAGACATCCCTAAAGCTACAGGAAAAACTGTCGGAGATAGATACCTCACTTGTTCTCCAGCATGGCCAGAGGTATGCTTGTTCTGCCTGTTATTAATTATTTTATTAATTGTGGCATTGTCATATTTTGAATCTAATTGTTTACTGTTTTCTTGGACTTACATTCTATTTATGCTGTTTTCGTTGAGGCTCTTTATTGACTTGGGGCAATTCTAAATGTGCCAAATAAAATTACTAGCTCAAGTTTCATGATAAGATAAACCAGATTCACTAGCATCAAAACTCTGGTATGTGTAACATGTATGCTGATTTTTATATTATTGAAGAAGGCTTTTACTATCAGCCTTCAATTGGATTTTATGACATTATGAAATGTAATGATATTTCTTTTGGCCAAGTAGATATATCTTTCATGTGATCTACTGTTATGCTAAATTTTGCTGCATGCATTATTTTTGCTCATAGTGGTGCAGTTTTTCATGTTTCTTTTTTATCCTTTATGGTTTACCTGTTTGTCTCTATAGGTAGAACGGGTCCTTGGTTGCTCTAATGAGGATTGCAAGAAGACTCAAACAAGCTCATTAATGCGCCTGCAGATGCCTACTCACCTAGCTGACATGGTTACTCTAATTTATGGTGTATTGAAGTCTTTTAACTGGTCTCCTATCACCAAAGAGGAGCTTGTGCACAAGATAATTATGAATAGTCTTGATATTATTGAAAGAAGTGCGTATCGATGTCTTTAATAGTGATATGTGGGGGTGGGTTGATTTCATATGTAAGTTTGATGATTGGTGACTATATTTTGTTTTCTTTGCAGAAGAAGTTGAAGAACAGTTTGGGCTTCTTGAAAAGCATGTTCCAGATTGGATCCAGAGCAAGTTGCTTTCTAGTGGGGATATTATGTACACGTGAGTTTTTTTTCCCATCATTTCATTAATTCAGCATTCTGATCTTTGTGCCTGAAAACTAATTCTGGTGCGTGCATGGTCATTGGTGTTATAACTGTGCCTTTAGAGTTGCACAAGGTCAATCCTGATGAATCTTGGGTTCAATAGCATCAGCTACTCATACGGACCCAGTGTGCTGTATAGGGTTAGGGTTTCTCTTTTCTATTTTTGGTTGGTTAACGAATAAATAATATAGGACAAGGTTGTTTTTTAAGCCAATTGAGACCATCCAAAATTGATTAAAGAAGTTGATTTGCTTCTGATATGTGTAGGCTTTTTCATAATCAGATTAAGTCAAGGTTTTCTAGTTTCATTTCAAATTTTGAAAATAACTGGAGCCCCGTGAGAGTTGTTGAAGTACTAAGAAATTATAGGTTTCTTCTTGGAGAATTTGCATTTGATTTTTCCGATCCAGATTAGGAATCAGAGTATATGCTTTGGTTTGTATTTTATGGGATGTTTCTGGTGTGGCACGTACTAGTGCAGATGTAGTCTGTTTTAGGCCACATTTGAGTTAAAAATTAAGAATTTAAAATAAACTCAATTAAGCAGGAGGAAATGAGGGGGTAAAGTGAGAGAGATAATTAAATAGCACTGTTCTTTTAGAGTTTTTTTCCTATGCACGCTGTATACTGCATGTTTATAAATCCAGATATGGAGCTGGGTGTGATGCTTCTTTCTTGTCATTTTCTTTGTAATTGTGATTTATGTCAATTACGTTTGTCTAATTGCGATGCAGCGTCAAGAAAGTGCCAAATTTGGACTCAGTTCTATCAAAGCTCAAGCATCTGACTGTTTCAGACCGAAAGGTGGAAGCATCCGAGGGATGATCCGTTCCAGCAATAAAGTTTCTTACTTAAGGCCCTTTGGCAGTTGTGTTGGAAAGGAAACTGTGAAGAGTCTTGCTGTATCAAGTTGCTTCGCTGCTTCATTCTAGAGATCGGGTGTTATTTATATTTCCAATTAGACCACAGGGGATTCCATTGGTTTGTTGTAATGTGGATACTTATGAATGAATGCCTACCATGTATGCTGTATATTTTGCCTTTTGGTCAATCCGTTTCCTTAGGCCGTCCGAGGCAGAAAGAGTGTTGCGGACTTTGGGTCACCGTGAAACGTTGTACTGAAACGAGAATGAGACCGATTGCGAATGTAATACATCTCGTAGAAATGCTTGAGGCAGAATGTCGTCTCGAGAGAAGGGAGGTACTTGCAATAAACCATCCCGGAAATCGATGTCTTACTTGACCCTAAACAAGTTATATTCCGCCAACTCGTCCTTTGCCCACTCAAGTTTTTTCTCTGATACGATGCTCTAATCCTTCATTAACTGCAAACTCAAATTAGAACAATAGCGATAGCCCATATATGTCTTAGCTGGTAATCTAAAAATGCTGGGCGTGGCCTCCCCGATATGATTATGGGCTAGATAATGCTGGTAAGCGTTCGGCTCTTGGGCAGCTGCCTGAGCGGTCTTAGGCAGGGTATGAGCTTGGGCGGTGGGCCTTTTTTGGTTTTTTGTTTTCGTTTTTGTTTTTTATTAGGCAGCGCCAAAATGACAATAAACTCTCAGACTCGGTTTCTCAGCGCCAAATTCCATTTCGTCTCTCTCTCTCACCCCTCCCTCCTAGTCTCATCGAATCCGGATCCGATCCGGCCCTCGCCTCCAATCCAATCCGGCACCGCCAAGCTCACAACCCTTCCCCTCAATCTCAAGCTCCTCTGATTCGAGGTTCAAACCACACCCAGTTCTCCAACTCTGATAGTCAAGCTATATACTTGAAGAAGGTATGCAAAAGCTTCTGGATTTGATTGTTTCGATTGCTAGAAGATTAAATTTTGATGCTTTCGATGCTTGGATTGGATTTTGTGATACCCTTTTGCATGAATTGATATGGGTTTAGTGGAATTTTTGTGGGTTCTCAGTTACTTTGTTATTGGGGATCAGGTTTATTTGTTTGGAGCTGTTCTTTGGTGCAATATTAGCAATAGCAATATGTCAAGTTCTCTACTTTATGCTGATTTTCAGAATATGTAAAAGCATATACATGTAGTTTTAGGTTGTTTTTGGGGTGTTGGGTTAGATTTTCTTGTTCAGCTTATCTAGAATCTTAGATTCACCTTCTCCAGTTAAGCAAACTATAGTTGGACCAACGTTTGTGATTTCTGTTTGTAGGTCCAGGAGCCATGAATTGGGTTCAACGTAAAATCTATCTATACAATGTCACTTTTGGGCTCTATATGTTGGAGTGGTGGGAGCGTTATCTTTTCAGTATCCTCTTTACACATTTTGTTTTTCCTCCAATTTGCTTTACGTATGTCTTTTGTAGTTGTGAAGCAGATAGATCTGCAAGTTTTTAGGTGGCAACTTTATATACGTTGTCTCCCATAATGCTTGATCAAATTTAGAAAGGATTTCTCTCATTTCCTCTGAGCTGTTATAGTATTGCACTTGTGAATTCCTTAATCTTGACAGATACGTTGGTCCTGGTGTTGATGTGGTTCATCTTTTACAACAGCTCGCGGTATTTAACAGAATTTTGCAAGAGGTAGCATTCAAACCTTTTTATCTTTTGAATATTACAAGGTTCATAATCCTATTATTATACCAGAACTTAGGGATGTGTCGTTAGTGATGTACTTGGATTTGATAGGACAGCTGACTGAAGATATATGATGATATGTAGTTCAATGCCATGTAGAAAGGAATCATGTTACAACTTACGACTATTGTTTCCAGGCCTAATTTTTTTGTCGTTGTGGGCTTGTGGCATTGAGTTTCTTCGACTAGTTTGGATGTTAAGATTTTGGTATACCTCTGTAATCTAAATATCTATTTTTGCAAAACTGAAGTTCTGTTCAGCCACTTGATCCTCCTTTATAAAGTTCTCAACACCTGAACATACTAAAGGGGGTTTATACCACCTCCCATCACACAATGTCTGTGATTTTTATAGCCTTCACTTCGTGTTCTGGAAATCTGTTGGTTAAAATCTAAATAATTACTGAGGTTGGGCTTCCATGAAAGGAGAAATCCACTTGACCAAAAAGACTAGCCTAAATTCCAGAGGTGACTTTTGAGTCGGTAGAGTACCCCAAGCATTTGTCTACAACACTAATTATAGGTTGTAGGTTACATTTAGTAGCTGGATAAAAGAGATGCTTTTGGACTTGGATATTTTTGTCATGCTGAGTTCTTCGCCAGTTTTTCAGTACAAGTAATTAGTGTAAGAACTGCACTAATATGCAGTGTGATGCATTTTAAGTCCTTTCAGTTGGTCTATCAGGTGATTATGGACCTTCCATGGTTAAACTTAAACTGTAGTTTTAACTTTTCTTCCGTTATAATTTCAGGCATCTATGGTGAGATCTAGAGAAAGCATCGAACTAGAAGGTTTAAATTTGTGAAGTGATTGATGATTTGAATGCAGCCGCAGCTTGTACTACAATTAGTGTTTCCTTTGACTTGTGAAAATATTGACTCTGTGTTAGAGCAACTGTGGTTGTACTGCCCGTTTCTACACCATTTGCTCGTGTATTTGGCTTATATTTATTCTGTTTAGCAGATTGTATTACTCCCTGCTGTATACTCATTGAAGATTATGGTTCTTGGTTATGACCACAGCACTGTGGCTTGTCTTGTCCTTCCTGAAACCTTTGCTTGCTCTCCCTCATTCTAGTCTCTGACCACAAATAAATTTTGCAATCCTTCCTCATTTCCCATATACCCCTCTACCAATTTTTTAACTGTTGAATATAAATAATAGAGAATTGTAAGCTAAGGTTCAGCACAGCAATTGTTAAAGGACGTGGTTCCGAAAGACGAAAGAGGAGAAGAGAGAAGGAGGGTTGCCGTCTTGCTGATGCCGCCAGATGACGCCTATTGGTTTGAAGTTACCAACTTACCATGCTGGGTTTCGACCTATTTTTGGAGGAGGAAGAAGATGATTTGTTTATATTTCATTATGGTAGAATAGTATCAAAGTGGTGGGAAGTGGCGAATGTTAATTAGGATGTCAATGAAAATCATGCAATACCATATAGGATAGCTCTATAATGTTCTAAAGTATTTAAACTCATAAAATGTGATTAGTTAGATCAGTTCTATCTTATGCATCGAACTAATTGAACGAGTCACATTTGTCACATTTTTAAAGGACTATAGATTAGTTATATAGTTATACTTGACCCTTAACAAGTAGAACATTTGTAGTGGTACCGTAGGAAGGGACATATCTGCCATTGCAAAAAATCTAATCTATCAAAGATGTATCGGTATTGTACCCGGAAAATGTAATTAATGACGTGAAAGTCATTTCAGTTTCTGTACTTTAAAAAAGAGTGGTAAGCATTTTAAATAGTTGATTTAAGAAATGGAGTTATATAATTAAGCTGGTGATTCTTCTCCACATCCATATTACTGATGAAAGAAGAATACAACCAAGGAAAATAGTGCTTGGCCCCAACAACTAGAATTGATAGACAAATCATTATCAATATAATCCATTATTTAAAAATGCTCCATCCTCTTTAAAAATAAAAAATAAAGCTCAACAATTGTTGCGAGCAAAAACATTACACAAAGATGATGTCATCGAATGCAAACTCCAAATTAGTTTTAAGTACAAAAGAAGAGTCATCATAGCAGATTCTAAATTCATTTTAAGTACAAAATCAAAAAGTCTTGTGACTAAAATTTAGGTATTACATACTTTGTGGTCTATTATGAACAATGAAACTGACAAGAAATCATTCACCAGTTTTAAGATAAAAATCGACAAACTCTAAATATTATATTCAATAACAAAATAAATCTACAAACATTACAATTTGGAGCATCACACGCTTCACTATAAAAATTCCGAATAGATTTACAACTTGTCTAGACTCGTATCATGTTTTTTGAGAAGTTAAATGACTAAGAAAATAATGTTCAACCACCCTTGGATGTAAATTCAATAACAGAGAGAATTATTATTAAATTGAAGTATTTTGTTTTCCACCCTTGAATGTAAATCTAAGGGTTATTGAATATAAATTATTTGATCAGCAACTGACTAGGTGAACACCACCACTGTATATACAAATGTCAAGGCTAACCAATCATAAAAATATTTGTGTAACAAAAGTCTTTCGAAAATAAAGATAAGCTGCGAGCAAAAAAAAGAAGAAAATAAATAAAAAGGTTTTTGTTTCTTTCCTTGGGATCATAGAGTGCCACGTGGTAAGCGAGGTCGTCTGGTGACCGTCAGATGTGGGGGAGAGGCAAGAGGGGGCTTTTATAGCGGAGAAAACCTAACCTATGCGCCGTCTGAGGTCTTCGCTTCTTAACACTCTCATCTCCTCTTATCTCACTCACAAAAACCCTAAGAACTCCAAAACCCAAAGGTACTGGCTTTCTTCTCTAACTTGCTAGACTGCGTTTTCGGCTGATTCTGATTCTGGGTTCCTTTTGTTTCGTTTATGCTTGTTTAATTCGGAGGATTAATCTTTGATCATTAATCCAAGTGCGATAGATTCAGTTTCTAATCTATCCTACTTTTTTCCTATTCTAAAATTCATCTTTTGCCTGGTGGGTATTGCAATTCTGCACCAAGTTTTGTACTTTAGACCTGTATCCTTGTATTTTCTCAGCTCTCTGGGACTCTCTGAGAGTCTGCCGCACATGTTTATTCAATGGGATTGCGAATCTGCTATAGTTGGGCTCCGATTGTTTACATATGCTCTTGCTATCACTTAAATAGCGTCTTATCTTTTTTTTTTTTCCCCCTTTGCCTGGGATTCCACTATGACTGTCTTTGTGTATATCTGGTTTAAAAGTTGTGTAATTTTATGTCTGTTGGAGTACTGTCTTTTGTATATACATCCACGGACTCATATATGGTTATAAATGCCCACCCCCTGCTTAGATGTAATGTTGATTTTTTGTTTTCCGCTTAGAACTGAGTGAGTTGCCTTTACAATTCAGAAATGTAGTTCAAAGATGCAAAATTTTATATGCCAGCTGGTTTGAAATAGATTCTAAAAGAACTTACCAAGTAGTGTAAATTAATGGCTCAAGTGACAACATTTATGTTTGTGTGGTTGCGTTCTTGTATGGTATTGTCAGGTTCAAATTTAGGGCTACTTGACATGCTAGGTTTTATTTTTATTATTTGTAGGTTGTAGTTGAAATTTAGTTCGTCGTCTTACTTTATTCTCTTTTTATGCAGATGAATCGGGAGAAACTTATGAAGATGGCTGGTGCTGTTCGCACTGGTGGAAAGGGTAGCATGAGGAGGTGAGATACTTTTCATTTTGAAACTTTTATGTTATACACCTAGTGAACTCACAAGGCTGTCTGTGTACTTTTATTATGGTTGTGGTTTTGACCAAACACATAGGTAAATTGCTTGTAACTTGAATGTTAAACTCCTATACTATCATGTGGGAGGAGCAATATGGGGAAAACGACCTATTTGTAATCATCATATCTTTATTATCTTTATATTTTTTGTACCTGATTTGGTTCCTTCAAATTTACTCTTAACTACAGAAAGAAGAAGGCTGTTCACAAGACAACCACCACAGATGACAAAAGACTTCAGAGCACCCTCAAGAGAATAGGGGTGAATGCTATTCCTGCAATCGAGGAGGTCAACATATTTAAGGATGATGTAGTTATTCAGTTCATAAATCCTAAAGGTGAAGCCAACCTAGCAGTGACTTGGTTCTTTTAAACTAATATTTTGTTTTTCATTCCCTCCATTATATCTAACAATTTTTCTTTTATATTTCAGTTCAAGCTTCTATTGCTGCCAACACTTGGGTTGTTAGTGGTTCTCCTCAAACAAAGAGTATGCTTCTATTCTTCTATATATTTTAGATTTGATCTGGTGTTTAACCTATGGTTAGCTATCATCTGATGATTACCTTGTAGTTTTTGCTTGTATGATCAATTTTTGTTTCTAATTTTCATCATGTCTGTGTGTATGATTAGGTTATGGCACCTTCTGTTTAAGTTGTCAATTTTACTGTAATTCAAGTTTGGTTTTGTGTGAGTTTGTGCATCTTTCTTTTGCAATCATTTTTTTGACTGTTTTCCTTTCAAGCTAATGTGCATTTATACTTGAATTTTGTTTAAGCTAGTAAACTGTTTCTTTTGGAAACGTGTATAAGCTGCTTGGTGCCGTTTTTTTCTCTCTCTTTTCTTTTCACTCGCTCACTGTTCTCTTTTCTAATTGTTTTTCTTTTCAACTTCGTATTGGTATGTGACTAAACATATGATCTTCTCTCTTGTAGAGTTGCAGGATATTCTACCTAGTATTATCAGCCACTTGGGTAAGTGTGCTTCTGCTCCTTTACATTTTTTTTTTTCGTTGCTCATGTTCTTCAGTTCCTTTGAGGATGACTCTGGAGCTCATAATGACACATTTAATTATTTTCAGGGCCAGATAACTTGGACAACTTGAAGAAACTAGCAGAGCAGTTTCAAAAGCAATCCCCTGGTACTGGTGCTGGTGCTGGTGGAGCCACTGCCCCAGAGGATGATGATGATGAGGTCCCAGAGCTTGTTGCTGGGGAGACCTTCGAAGCTGCTGCCGAGGAGAAGGATAAGGAGGAGAGTCAAGCTTCTTAGGAGAATCAACTGCCTTGGATTATGTTATTTATATACTTTCAATGTGAAAGTTTTTTGATTTTGCCTTTACATTGTTAAGTCTGACCATGTTTGATTCGACCTCCCTTGTGATACACTGGATAGTTTTATCCTTTGGTTTAAATCTAGTTTTACCATTTTCTAAATCCTGGTTGGATTGCTGTTTTAGGCAATATTTGCGTTGAGAGATAAGATATTAAAGCATTATCTTTTGGGTGTTCTAAAATTGATAATCGACCGAAGAAATATATTAATCCATGGTGTCCAAGTTATGTGCGTGTGTATTAAGAACTGAAATTTGCACTACCTCATCGACCTATATATATAGTAATTTCAGTGCTACTATAACCAATTTAATATGCGTTTGTTCATGATATCACGTTTGAGTAGGCGAAAACTAGGACTTGGAATATGGATATTTTGACATTTGACTTCCTTTTTTTATTTCAAGGACTTGGCCAGTGATGGTTTTATAAGAAGTTAAGAACTCCCCTGCCAACTGTATCTTGCCAAAGATTGTTGGCAATTAGGCATAACACTGCTATAAATAAAAGCCAACCCTTCATGTTTCTCTGTTCATTGCAGCTATGAGACCCTGCGCATTGGCATCACTACCCTTTATCTACTACCTCAGTTTCTTTGCCTTCAGAGACAAGGCTTTGTTGGTTGCAGCTGATGGTGCTCCTGCTCCAGTGCTTGACATCAAAGGTGGTAATCTCCGAAGTGGAGTGGAGTATTGGATCCTGCCGGTCATCCGTGGCAGAGGTGGGGGGCTAACTCTAGCCACCGCTGGCAATAGAAATAAAACTAACTGCCCACTTGGTGTTGTTCAAGAGCAACACGAGGTATCCAATGGTCTTCCACTCAAATTATCGCCTGTGAACTTGAAGAAAGGCGTTGTTCACCTATCCACTGATCTTAACATTAAGTTCTCTACTTCTGCAGCCGTAACAATCTGTTTGGAGACTTCAAAGGTTTGGAAGTTAAACAATTTTGATGAATCAGCAGGGCAATGGTTTGTCACGAGTGGCGGTGTTGAAGGCAACCCGGGTCCTAAAACTATAAGCAACTGGTTTAAGATTGAGAAATATGATGATGACTACAAGCTCGTTTTCTGCCCCACAGTCTGTAATTTCTGCAAGGTTCTATGCAGAGATGTTGGCATTTATCTTGAAGATGGGATTAGGCGTCTGTCTCTAAGTGATGTACCAATTAAAGTCATGTTCAAGAGAGTATGAGCTGACTCAGATGAGATGCTTTTGTACTTGAATTTCAGTCAACTAATACATAAGACAGCTGCAACTGTTGCTGTTAACCAATCTATCTATGCTTGGATCATTATACTGATTCTGTTGAGAATCTAAATTTTAATATTGAAGAATGCAAGCTAAGGGTCAATCATGTCTCCCATCTATATATGAATATATTTTCATTTGTTAAATGCTTGTTTCCAAAAAAATACAGATGTCTTGACAACTAAATTGCCAAACCGTCAGGGTAAACAACTTCCTTCGATTAAGAAACAGATTTGCTGCAGGTTCCATTACTATACCTTATTAGAACAGAAATAGGTTTTTTTTTTTTTTTCGTTCATCATCTTTCAGCTTTAATTTTCATGAGAAGTAAGTGTGACCAAGGGCTAATTCGTCGAAAATGAAAGCATCAATAGTCAAAACATATAACCGGGAAAGCAGGGTGACCTTGATGAAAATATGTTACAGACGCATATAAAGGTCATTCAGATTTATATGAATACACAACAGTTGCTGATTCTAGTGACATCAATCTATCTAAAAAAACACGTTTTGTGGGGCGTTCCCCTCTATTTTCTACTCAATCTTGGTTGCTCATACTCATAGAAATGGCCTTCTGAAGATTTCTCAAAGCTTTTTCATACCGTAAGAATCCCATAAACCAGAACTCGAAATCATCATCAGTAACTATCTCTATGTACTTCTGTTGTGGTTTGTCCACATTCTCACTCTGGCTAGCTATTTTGATCTTTGTTATAGGTATCACAACCTGCAATCATACATAAATTGGTTCAATGTAGTACATACATGTATATACACACGAGTTTGTGATTCAAAAAGGATGACTCTGATTGTGATGTGAACTTGCGAGAAAAAAAAAAAAAAAAAACATGCAAGCTAGTTTTACCTTGTAAGGAGTTCTGATAAGTTGGTTGGTATTAGTTGCAGAAGGGACAGTGATGGATCTTTCACTGCAGAAAGCAAGCTTTTCAGTAGAAATGAAAAGGAGGCCAGAAATAGGACCAGCAGTTGTTGAGAGGTAGCACTGTGAGGCCTTCAACAGCTCTTCACCTTCATTCACACCAAATATCTGTTTAAATATATTTCCCCTTCCACCTTCTTGAATAATTCTCTTCCCCAAACTCAACTTTCCCTTGACAGTTTCAGACAACTTTGGCCCAAGTTTCACTGCAAACGCAAATTATCATCAATATCATTCATCCAATTCAACTAATCTTATTCTTAGCTATATATGCACTTTCTAGTTAATAACCCTGTAATACTAGAGATCAATTGAAGTACTTTACTTGGTGGTTGGGTAACACATGATTCATGAAACAACTTAATCAAGATCTAGTTCGAGTCTGAGATTGAGTTGGAGAAGGAAGAAACTGACCGTGCTCGCGGATCCTGTATGCAAAACTGCTGCTTTTCCTGTCACCAAATTTTTTCTTGAGGCCTTTCCTTGAACTTGAATCACCACCTGATCCATCATTACGTACTTGGTCGTCAGCACAGACATACGAAGAGTTGGTTCTTATATGAATTAAGTCCAAAACTTACTGGTTTTGAAGAAGGAAGAGCCCTCTGAAACTGAAGAAGATGATGGGCTGTGCCACAAGCTTACAGGTTCGGATAGAGAAGAGTGCTGCTGCTGCAGCCCTTCTCTCTCTGGGGTAGTGTCATATGAGTTCATATATGGACTCGCAACAAATTCATCTCCAAATCTCTCCCTCATATTAATCCGTAGCCTCTCTCTCTCTCTCTCTCTCAAACAAATAGCTGTCCTGCTTATCGTGCTACTCCATCTACTTGCATTATATAATCAGAGTTTTACTAACTACGATATATAATAATCATCCTGAGAAAAAAGCCAAAGACTGAGCGAGTGAGTGAGGTAGACAGGAAGGAACCAAGCACTAACGACTTTCAAAGATTCCCCTTGTGGCGTTGAAGTTGAACAATATTTTGATCAAATTAATTATAATGATGAGTGAGTGGCTTTTCTTTGACACAACTTCTAGAACATGATCCACTTTCCTGGCAAGGCAATCACCGAGCTACGAAAATGGATGGAAAGTTGCTTCGCTTTCCAATTCCTCCAAGTCAACAAAAGCTGGCTGATTCGGACGCCACCTTTTTTTCTCTATGTATATCTTGACTACCTGTATAGTGTGTGCAAACTCTATACCGACTTGGTTGTTTAATTTCTTCATTGCTTTAATTCTAAACAATTAACACTTCGATCCAGCGTGATAAAGTGTTTAGGATCAAGTGTTCAAGTGATACTAATCGAAACACACTAGATTGTGCACAAATTATATCATCCTACATATTTATCATAACCCATAAAATTTTTTGATTCCCTAATAAAAAATTCCAACTCCCAACTCCCTGATCCCTTAACCTTAACCTTAACCCCAAATGATCATACACTCCCTCCAATTTGGCAGAGATAAATTTCAACCCTAATTGTCAGATTACTCTTTAGTAATATCTCCAACCACTTGGTGTGATAAAGTTGATCGTGCGGCCTAACATGAAACCTCCAAATCTGGCATTCGAGTCCCAACTCCCAGTAGGTTTGAGGGGCCAGCAGGTCCGTGCGTCTGCGGCAGGGGATTAGTATTGCTTTGTCGATATACTCTCGTGTCTCATAGACTTCGATCCGAATAATGAATGGGTGATTGTGTTACTAACTCATTAACGTAGCCAAAGTTACATGCTACCATGCTACCTCAGCTCAATAAAAAAATAATATAAAATAAAATGACAATAATATCTGCAAAATGGTCAACTACAGGAACCGAACACCGACAAGTAAATGGAAAACTAAATACCAGCCCAATGACACTTGGTCCACCCATGCGACGCAACAACGAATAAATGAAAAGCCCAATGTCAATTTACAACAGTTGTGTCCAAAATAACTATATCGGGCTTGATGTTTAAGAACCCGACCCGAGATTATTTCTCTGTATAAATAGCTCGAAGAACCCCTCTGCCCTGGATTCCAACCTATCTTGCTCTCGAGAAATTAAAAACCCTAGAGGCTAGAGAGCAGTATGGATCCCCAGCAGCCAGCAGAGCCAGTGTACTACATTTGTGGAGGTACTCGATCTTCCCTTGGGTTTCGTTTGAGAAAATTCAATTTGCGAAACTAAAACCTTGTTTGTTTGTTTGGTTGTGGTGTTGCAGATTGCGGCATGGAGATCCCTTTGAAGCCAAACGATGTGATTCAGTGCCGCGAGTGCGGTTACCGCATCTTATACAAGAAGCGCACTCGTCGCAGTAAGTTTCCCATTGCCACCCTTTTTTAAAATCTTTCTACCTTGAAATAGTTTGGTATGGCTACCCTCTGTTTCTTCTCATTCATTTATGGTTGGATACTAGTCTTGCCTAACGGACTGACCATGAATTGTTGTTGTTAAGTTAGTAGGAATGGTATGGCCAATTGTCAAGTCTGACTCTCGTTTAATTGCTACATTAGTATGACAATTGCAACTTGTGCTGGTTCCTTGATTATGATGAGGATGCTGTAATTGAATGTTAGCTTTATAATTTGGAACATGAACAAATCTGATGAGTGGTTATCGTGAGCCTGGAGCTTGAGTAGACTTGAGGGTTAATCATGCCAATCTCTTTTGAAGGCACTTCTCACTAGTTGCCCTATTAAAACATAGAACCAAGAGCGGAAACCCTTGTTGGTTTGTTCTTTTGGCACTATTTTACTCTCATGGGGCCTTCATGTTTGCAATTGGTAGGGATAATCTCCTTGTAGTTGTATGGATAATATTGTTTGTTCCGGTTAGCATCATGTTATGCTGGCCTCCATCATCATGTGATGTGAATATGGTCGTTTCTGTACTTGTTTGTCATAATAAAATCTCCAATACTACACTATCAACGAAATTATCATAGACATGTTGGTCCTCTTCCAATTGTGAACTCTAGTATTCACCAATTTGGAAAGAGCAAGACACACTATGAATGCCTCCTAATTAGCATCTTAAATGCCTTCTCTGCACTTTTGAGTACAAGTTCCTGGTCCAAGTGTTTAACTTGGGCCTTTTTGGCTCCTCCGCTGATTATGTCAACCAATCTATCATACTCTGTATCACAATATTGAACTATATACATTTGGCTGTTGCAGTTGTTCAGTATGAGGCACGCTGAAGAAACCCTGCAGAGGATGGGCATTGCAAAACCGAATAAGGGCAAGTGTCGTGGTTTAGCAATGTAATCTTTTTGTGCTTTAGTCTGTTTGTGCCAATCAGAACTATATAGTCTGATAATCTCTTGAACTGGTTTTTCAATGTAATGAGTGCGCATATGTAATCTGTAATCATTTAGGTACTGACTGATTATGTAATGGTAATATGGTACATACAATCCTTGGGATGATAATTATGTTGTGCAAATTACATGAACAGATTATATGAGAGTGAGGATTGTATGTTAGCGTTTTTCTTTGCTCGTTAAAATATGGAGAGGACATTGAGCTTGTATGAAGCTTGAACAGCAGATCAGAGTATGAAGCTTTACGGGAGGGAACACGACCAATCCTATTACCCAATTGCTCTTCTCAAGTCTTAACTAGCATTTCAGAGACTGGCTTGGGCTTCGCCGGCCTTTGTGGCGAATGCTGACTCGTGCAACTATTAGTTTTGACTTTCAAGGCGTGTGCGTTTCCAACTAGGGCCGCAGCGCATGGAGGACACGTTTAAGGCATGCTTCTCTTCGGCCAATTCATGACATCATTTACTCCATATATTCTCTCGAATGAAACCATGCCTCATTGTATGGGTCCACTTTTTTTTTTCAATTAATATATATTTTTTTAAATAGAAGTTGATATAATTATATGACCAACTAAAACAGCTAGAGTCTACACCATTTAAAATAAAAAAATTGACGAGGAAATAACCAACCCTCTATATAAGCACCGCAACTCATTACAGTCAAGGGATGCTCGCATAATTACAAGTTCAATATGAGCAAGAATAACCTTGCCTTCTAAGGAAAAATCGGCATCTAAACTTCACCTGCTAGCACGCACTTGTGATACAAAATAAAGACTAGAATATCTTATAAAACTCTTAGAAGCTATCCCTACGCACACTAAACTTGAAAAAATATTATCAAAATGTCAGTTACATTATTAAGTAGTCATGATCCAGATAAACTAGCACGTGAAGACCACATGTCGACCCACCCAAGAAGGTCCACTCTTGGGTTAGGGCGCTAGACCTGCCCAGGTCACTAAGTAATAAACCTCCCCTACTTACAAGTACCTGACTTGGGCACAATCAGCCAAAGTCCAAATGCAGGTCCAATTTTAGTCTAGGCCATAACTCCATAACCTAACAGAAACATGGCCGCTGCATCGAAAATTGCAAGCCAATCAAGCTGCTAACTAGGGGTGGCCACGCGAGGCCGAAAATCGAAAAAAACCGAACCAAAACCCAAACGGCGGCCAAAAAAACTGAACCGAAACCCGAACCGAACCAAACTGGAAAAACAGAACCGAACCGAGAACTGAAAGTAATGGAAACGGCGTCGTTTTGTACCCCCAAACCCTAACCTAAATCGAAGCCTTCGATCAGTTCGATGCTTGCCCGACATCCACATTCAGTCCTAAGCCTCTTAAGCTACTCAACTCATCGTCTCTCCTCTCTCTCCAGTCGCCACTCGCCGTCGCCGAGCGCCGATCACATCTCCAGTCGCCACTTGCCGTCACGCCGATCGCAGATCACAGCGAGCCCCTCGATTTATCTCTCTGTCTCTTTATCTCCCGCTCGTCTTCGTCGGAGCCCGGAGGTCTTGAGCTCTCAGTGTCTCACTGCCTCGGCCGAAGTCTTATCCTCTCGCCGTCGCCGGTAAGCATCTTCAGTCTTATGTTTGAATTTTGGATCTCCTTCAGTCCCTACTCCCTACTCCCTAATTGGTTTCCTCTTTCTTTCTCCTCCAGTCCCTATTTCCTAATCTCTGAGTCTCCTCAAGTCGAATAGAAGCTCAGTGCAGCTGGTGTGAAGTGTGAACTGCTAAGAACAAATCAATTTCATCATTGAGGTAACATTTTCTGAGATTAGCCGATTATGTTTGTTTTTGAGATTAGGGGTTTCTGATTTGAAGCAAGTTTGATGCTTTGAGAGTTTGAGGGCGTGGTGAATTGGTAATTAATGATTATAGAGCTTGAAAGCTTACTCACCTTGCTGCAATAGTTGCTGAGGTGTTATTTTCTGTTTCTTTTACATGTTGTTTAATTGTCATTGAATAATGGAGTTGTTCATAGGTTGAATCATTGAATAATGGAGTAAAGCTAGTTGTTAATAGATTGAATCATTGAATAATGGAGTAAGACAGTAAGCTAAATAGCTAATAATTGGTTGTACTAGACTATATATTACTGTTTTTATATGCAGTAAGCTAATTGAAATTGCAACTCATTGAATTTGAATAGGAGTGATTAGTAGCAAACATTATGAGGAGGTAGTCGAAGTCTGCTGCTACTAGTTCTGGTGCTAATCCGAAATCAACCTCTTCATCTCAGGTATCAATTCTGCTTTGTGCTGTCATTATTGCAGTTTTTGCTTTTTGTTTATGTTTGCAGTTTGAGTTTTGTGCTTAAAAACTGCAGTTTCTGTTTATGTTTGCAATTTTAGTTTTGCACTTAAAAACTGCAATTTTTGTAGTTTGTTTCTTATTCCAGTTTTCTGCATTTTGTTTATGTTTGAGTTTTTTGCTTAAAAACTGCAGTTTCTGTTTTTGTGCTAAAAAATCTCTATTTGAGTTTTTGTTTATGATTGCAGTGTCTGCATTTTGTTTAGGATTGCAGTTTCTGCATTTTGTTTATGTTTGCAGTTTCTGCATTTTGTTTGTGCTTAAAAACTGCAGTTTCTGTTTTTGTTTATGATTGTAGTTTCTGCATTTTGTTTACGTTTGCAGTTTCTGTTTTGTGCTTTATGATTACAGTTTCTGTTTTGTGCTTTATGATTGCAGTTTTTGTTTTTGTTTATGATTGCAGTTTCTGTATTTTGTCTGTTACTGCAGTTTCTGTTTTTTGTTTCTTATTGCAGTTTATGTTAGTTTTGCAGATCAACACTAGTGTTGGTGAATCTACAACACCAACACCTCCCCACGAAGGAACTTCGGCTGCAACTCCGGAAGTTGAAGGAACTCAAGGAAGTCAAGCAACTGAGCTTGAAGATGATGGAAGTGTGGAAAGCATCCTTGAGGCGTTGAAAAGGAAAGAAAGGTTAGATATTTGGACTCATTTTGAGAGGAATGTGGTGGATGGTAGAATTAAGGGTAAATGTAATTATTGCGGAAAAGATTACTATGCTGATCCTAGGAAGAATGGAACAACCTCCCTTCTAAATCATATGGAAAAGTGTCCAAAGTATCCTCATAATATTGAGATGTTGAAAGCTAAAAGGCAAAAGATTTTCTCTTTTAAAAAACCAACTACTGAGTTGTGTACTGTAGAATGCACTCAAAAAGAGCTATTTATGTTATGTGTGGAGTACATTATATTAGATGAGCTACTATTTTCACATGTGGAGGGAGAGGGGTTTAGGCGTTTTATGGGTAGAGCTCTTCCTTATTGGAGAATTCCTTCACGTAAGACAATAGCAAATGATGTCCTTAAGCTTTATTTGGGGGAAAAGAAAAAATTGATGGATTAATTGAATAGATATATGTTATCTCTTACAACTGATACATGGACTTCTATTCAAAACACTAATTATATGGTTCTCACTGCACATTTTATTGATGATAATTGGGTGTTGCATAAAAGAGTTTTAAATTTTTGTGTGATTCCAAATCATAAGGGAGAGGCTATAGCTAAGTTATTAAAGGATTGTTTGTTAGAATGTGGTATAGAGAAGATTTTCACAATCACCGTTGATAATCTTCGTCAAATGATGTCGCATTGAGGGAGTTGAAGAAGAAGATAGGTGGTTGGCGAGTCCCTAATGCACTTTTGCATGGAGGGAAGAATTTGCATGTGAGGTGTGTAGCCCATATTTTAAACTTGATTGTGAATGATGGATTAGGTGCAATAAGGATGACCATTGGGTGCATTCGGAATGCAGTGAGGTATGTTAGGTCCTCCCCACAAAGACTTGATTTTTTAAAGAGTGTGTTGAAAGGGTAAAACTAGAGTGCAAAGGGCTTGTGATTTTGGATGTCCCTATTAGGTGGAATTCCACATTCTTAATGTTGGAACGGGTTTTGAAACTCCAAAAAGCCTTTGATAGAATGGTAGAAGATGATGCAGGTAATTTTTGGGCATGGCTCCAAGGTGACACTAATGAAAAACCAAAAGAAGGGCCACCAGCAAGTGTTGATTGGAAGAATGGGGAGCAGTTTGTGGAATTTTTAAGACAATTTTATGAAGTCACTTTAAAGATGTGTTGTTCTAATTCTCCTACTATACATAACACCTTTGGTGATTTACTCTCTATATATGGTGTCTTGCAAGAACAATCTAACCCACATTTGTTGGAGATTGCATCACCCATGCAAGATAAGTTTACCAAGTATGTAGCTTTGAGAAGTTAAATCCCTATTTGTTCCTTGGTATTGTTCTTGATCCACGTCATAAGCTTGAAAAAGTTGTTGATTATTTTGAGATTCTTTATGGAGATATAGATGAAAAGGTGGAAGAAAACACAAAGACTGTGAAAGATCTTTTGTATTATATTTACAAGGTGTATGAGGAAGAGGGAAGGGAAAGTGGTGTTAGTGGTCCTCAAGTATCAAATGAGGGGGTCTCTTCTTCAAGTAAGACTCTAACGGAGTTAGAAAAGAGAATGAAAAAGAATGAGCAAAGGAAAAGAGCAAAAAAAGCCGAGATCGTAAACAATGATGTGGATAGATATTTTGGAGATCCTATTGAAGGAGATGATGAAGATTTTGACTTGTTGAACTGGTGGAGGGTGAATGGAGTTTGTAAATATTCTATATTGGGTCGCATTGCAAATGATATTCTAGCTATTCCGGTCTCAACCATAGCTTCGGAATCTTCCTTTAGCACGAGTGGGAGGATTATTGATCCATACCGTAGCTTCCTAAGTCCTAGAATGGTGAAGGCCTCGTTATGTACACAAAATTAGCTTAGGAGTGAAAATGTGTATCTACATCATATGCCTACTATTGAGGAGATGGAGTTGTGTGAAGGAGCGGAAAGAGGTAAATGTTCCTATTTTTTTAGTTAAAGTTTTTTGGGTTAAGGAAGTTGTAATATTTATGTTATATATAATTGTATGTATTTCTTTTCTAATGTTGTTTTTTTTTTATTATTCTCTTATACGAATGTAGAGATGCTTAAGATGCCATGTGGAGCTGCAGTGGGGAGTTGTCGGAGTGGAATGTTACCTCCAAAGCCGAAGACTTCATCTTTCCGAGGTTGAGATCATGTCATTGCCCTCCTTCATATGTTGATGTTGGTTCATTCTTTAGGGTGATGTTCAATCTTTCTTTCACATTTTTAGTTTGTGAGGTTAGTGTCGATGTAATGATGGACTGTTATTTGGACTCTATATTTTTTAACCATTTCATACGTTGATGCTAGAACTTGATAGACTATTGGACTATGACAATTGAATTATATGGATTATGAACTGTAGACTATGGAATTATATATTATTGTCTATTGAAGTACAAAGATGCATTAGTAAACTTGTAAACTCCTTGTTATAGATTATTATTCTAGGTTTGAAGAAACAAAAACTTCTAGAGTATATTATCAAAGTAGTATATTTGGTAAAAATCTGTAATAAAAAAAAAAAAAAAACTGAAACAGCGCCTAACCGAACCGAACCGTGCGGGTCAGTTGGTTTTCAGTTCTACTTTCTCAAAACGTAAAAACCGCACCGAACCCAAATTCGGTTCGGTTTTCGGTTTAGGCTCGGAACCGAACCCACCCCTACTGCTAACTACCTCACCTAGCTGAAATCGGTGTTGGGTGTGATCGAGCAAGGCCGACGCCAATCACGAAACCATAGGCTTAAGGTTTCTCTAGTTTTCTTATTACGTTTTACATGTATGAGTAATGTTTCTATGGTAGTACTTTGGTTTTTAATTTTACCCAAAAATAAAGAGTTAGTTTTTATTAAATTAATTTTCAATATAAATTCTCTTTGTCAACTCTCTAAACTTCACAGTCTCAAATAATTTTGAAGTTTGTGTGCATAAAAAATAAAAAAGTATAAATTTTGGTTATACAAATTAGTTTGTGCAACATATTTGTCAAAACTCTCAAAATGGGTGGAAGTTCGATAGACTATTAGTCTGATATGAAAATTATTTAAGTCAATACTACTATGAACTTGTGTATCTAAACTTTTGTCTTATTTGCATATATCCATGATTTAACCGTTGAAAAGTTAAATTAATTTTTTTTTTTAATCGGAGGAAAGTTAATCACTTCTGTAAAGTCATCTCTACAAAATATCAATGTAATTAGAAATCGCTCGCTCATTCAATTGCATTAAATAGTTGATCATGACACCGTTAAATTTCACAATTTCATTATAACTACTCATTTGTTTGTTGCAATTGAATGAGTAAATGATTTATATATTTATTGATTTTTTTGAAGCGATGAACTTTGAAGGTAAAATTAACTTTTGAAAAGTTAAATAATCAATTAGACTATTAAATATAAAAGAGATTTTATTGTAAATTTTTTTAGTCTAATATTTGATATTTATAACTTATTTATGAATCGTCCTACTAATCAAACTCCACTAATTTCAACTAGGTTGATTCTTTTAAAACAAGTAAAAATCAAATTCGAATAACCATAATGGTTGTGAAACCAAGCTATCCCATTAACCGGAAGCATATAATTTATGGATGGACTAAAGAGATTAATTAGTTCTTTTAGATGAAAAAACTAAACACTAAAAAAATAAACTTAGTATGTAACTTTTCATTAATAATCAGCATAATGATGAACATGTAAATTGGTAAAATTCCAATTGCTGTGTGCTGTATTGCAGTCGTGTGTAGTGACTAGTAAGGTAAAAAAAGCTAAAGATTATTAATAGCAAAGAGCTGGTTAGGAAGCGGTGGAGTCAAAAAAAGAAAAAAAATGAAAATGGAGGCAAGTAACGCCTCCGCACGGAGCTCGTCGTCTTGTGTCAATTCTCAGTCAGCAGTCGTCACTTCTCAACTGCAAAGTTGTAACGCCTCTCTCTCTCTCTCTGGGCTTAGAATGGAATAGAAGAGAGGAGAAGCCAACCGAAGCAGCAGCTCACCTCCTCTTTAATCGTTATGGTTAGCTCTTCTTCAATTCTACACTCCTCTCCTCCCTCCCCTTAAAATCCAATCATTTCTTCTCTCTGCGAATTTGCTGCTAGCTGATTCCTCTAGATTTCGAACTAGGTATCTATTCGTTTCTGAATTATATCTATTTCAGCTTGTTAATTCTAAGCCAGTGTAAGTAACTTTAGATATTCTTGTTATCTTGGATCATCTCACAGCTTAATTTTCTATATTTTTGGGTGATTGATTCATGCAATTCAGCACTGGATTCCTTCCTAACCAACCGTCCCGTTGTTCGATTTCCACGCAACTGTTCTTGCTAAATGTAATCACTGTGTTTATTTTCAATGCTAGCTAGACAGCAATTTTCTCTCAACATCAATCATGTATGGGGGAATTCTATTTTTTACTCTCTTGGATCGTCAGCTAAGCATTCTCTGTGCTTTCTTTCAATTTAATCAGACATTCACACAATTGCTCAAGTAGTGAGCTTTCATTTTGAGCTTGTGTGTTTTGGAGCAATAGCTTTCATTTGTGTAAGGGTCTAAAGGGATTCTTAGGGTTGTGTTTCTGGACCTTCATATTAAGCTGTTTGAGGCACCCTGCTTCATGTTGTTTTTGCAGTTTACTCCTTTTGTCTTTGACTAGGCATATCTGTAGATTTACAATGATGTTCCTTTATCTTGGGAATTCCCTGCTTTTGTCTTAGTTATTTGGTAAAGTTCAATTCACGTTTGTCGTTTCCGTGATTATTTTTCTCCATTGATTCTTATTGGTATAAGAAACCGTTAGTTCAGGTATTACCGTTTTCTTTTGTCATTAATGTATTTGTTGTCAGCTTGATCATATCGACTCATTGTTTGTCGTTGTGTTAGGAATATTCTTTGTGATGTATGGATTATGGATGTGATCCACCCGATTGACACGTTCTATTGATAAGAAAGTAATTTGTAAAACAAAATAAAATCCAAGGGAATGTTTGCTGACATGTTCTTGCCATTTCCAAACAGAAAGAACACTTCACTTCTTTGGTTGTTACTTGTTACCTAAATAAAGTTACCAATTTCGACAGTTCACACATCTGCCTGGTTTAATTCCTACTTATACATTTCCTTGTAATCTTCACATCACAATTTTCTTGTAACGTATAAATGTACGTTTAGTAATTACATATTTAACTTGTATGGTACCCTTTTTTTGGCACCTTTAGCAACTCATCAACTGTAAAATTCATTCTGTTTCTACTGTGAAGTGCTCTACTATTTGTTTCACACCTTCTAATTTGCATTAGAGCAGCATTAATTGTTCTTATATTTTCTGCTATCTATGTGGACAGGCAACAGAAAAGATGCATCGTCGCCTAGGAAGATCCAATAATGATAGCCAAAAATTATCAATCAGAAGAAAATTTAAAGAAAAGAATAGTTTGCGGACATCCTTAGAGGTAATATCTGTTTCTTTTACAAAATTGTTTGGATGCACTTTACTTATAATGCCATTACTTGAGTATTCTCTTCCGACTAGTTATCTTGGAATATGTTTTTTCTTTTTCTTTTTTCAGGATTGGGAAGCGGCTTCTGTCGCACGGAGAAACTTTAACCATAGGTAAAAGTTGTTTCAGTTGCCATTGACTGATAGCTTCTTTTCTCAGAGCTGCATCAAGAAAACCACCTACCCAACTTGTCATTTGCTGGGGTTTCTTGCCTCCTAAAGATTCTAGGGTTCGGCAGAAGGCCCCAGATTTGAGCCCTGGTCTATAGAGTGGGTTTTGGGAAGTTTTTGGTATTATAAAATTATATATATTAGTTTAATGTTTTCTGTCTTATGAGGTAGCTGTTACATTATGGATGACTGTACCTCTGTTTCTTAAATGTTTTGCATATTTATCAATCGTGAGGTATCTCCTCTTTTCCCCCTTATCACGATTGGTTGATATATCCTGCTTGCGAGCTATGCATAGTTCAAATGCATAGGCATGTACCATGCATTACAGATACACTGTGAAAATGCATATCTATCGTGGTCCTAAGGTGGGTCTGCCCTGCTTTCACATGGCACCCCTTTGTGATATGATTATATAATCATCATGTTAGCGATGCTATCATTTCGTATCCATTTCAATGCATGATATATCTGGTATATGTTCTCATTCACAAATTGGGTTGACGGGCTGGGAGAATTCGTTGTCACTGGAACTTGGTGGTGAACAACTACGCTTTTATACTATCTCAAGCTTAAAATTATCATGCTTCCAGCTTTTGTTTTTTTGTGCAATCTCTTTAGGCAGACTTATGAACATTGGAGAAAGAGTGAAGTAGGCCATACTCTTGACCCAAGTCGAGTTAACAGTCCTAATTCAGCGAATTGGGAGCAGGGTAGTGTATGCCCAGAAATAATTGTTTTGTAATAAATGTGCTATTAGTGATTGCTATGAAGTGTCTAACGGTCTAACCATTTGATATTCTGCATACCTGATTAACAGACAATAAATTTTTGAGATGATTAATACTTTTCTTATGCATGACTGCAAAGGATTGTTAATCTATCTCCTATTTTGACTCTTTAGGTCTGCTTTCCTTACATTGCTTTCCCTTGAACCTGACGACAGTTTGAGGATTGTTGCACTACCATTGCATTGCCCTGTCGGTACAAATTTCTCAGGATCTGGTGCTCGGGTGAATATGGATAGTTTGCGTCTGTTCTATACAAAAGGAGTGAAGGTTGTTAGTCCAAAGGTGCAGCAAGGTTCTCCGCTTGCTGGTTCTTATTGTGGCAAATCATTTACAAATAGCAGCTTTGCTGTCTCAACTGTGAGACACCAATCTCGAAATAAAGAATTGGCATATGAAGCTACTAAATCGAATGAGCTTTCAAGGGAATGTTGGCAGAAGTCATTGACCTGCAGTGCTTCCTCAAGTATGAGTGAAACTGGTTCTAATTCTAACAACTTGTCAGATACAGTTGGTGGTAGTGAAAAAGTTGACAATGTAAAGAGAAAATCAAGAAAGAAGAGTAGAAAGAAGGGGAGAAAGGGCAAGAAGCTTTCAGGCACCGGTAGCTCCACTGGACCTCACATGCTGTCTGTAGAATGTGCTGATGGAAGTTCCGCTTCCGAGACCTGTGGTAACAGTGGTGGGAGTGGGCACTGTGGGCCAGTATCACTTTCAACTACCCCAGAAGTTTCATTGCCTGAGAGTGGGGTCAACAATGAATCCCCAAAATCATGCATCTCTCATCAAGATGAGCTGGAAGTGTATATACCTTCTGTGGGTAATTTGGGACATCAGAGTGTACTCCAAGATTCTGAGTTTCCCATCGAAGATTGGGTAGGGAGTATCCCTCATATACAATTGAGTCATTGTAATGATCTCCATACCGGAGGTTACTCTGATATGCATGACTCTTTTGTTTCGGATTCAATTTCAGTTGGTTCAAACTGTGATGATAATGACAGTGATGGTCATGATGAACAACATACTGAGAAGGAAATTCACAGATTATATGAACCATCAGGTTTCAGTTCCAGAAAGGGATATTTTTCCTGTCAAAGCTTGTTGAATGATGTTGTAAATATCCATGACAGTAGTGAGAGAACCAGGCATGGTATTCCAAAGAGAGGGGATACAATGCAACTAAAAGATAGGGTTTCCAAGGAGTTAGAAAGAGGAGGTGTATCAAATCTGCTTCAGGTGCAGTACCTTCCTCACTTACTTTGTAAGGCAGGAATTCTAGCACAGAAAGAAACCTCACTTGCTGAAAGCAGCAGGGTAAATCCCAGTTCTGGATCTCCAAACCACAAGTTGGTGCCCATTGAGTTAAAGGATCCAGTGACAAGCTCTACTTCCAGTTTAGCTGATGTACATTCGGATAAGCCAGCTGATAAGAGATGGACACCCACAGACGCAGCTAAAGGGATTACTCAAAATAATAGTTCTGAAGAAGCAGTAGTCTGCGTCGGTCAGAGTTCTGGAGACGTAACTTGTAATTCTGGTAAAACTGAGGACGTGCTTCTAAAATTAGGGTATCAGGATGCAAGCACAATTGAAGAGCTAAAAGACAAGATTAATGCAGCTAAATGCATGAATTTTGAATCTAAAGATCTGAATGCGGTTGAACCTGAATCAAACAGAATAACAGAAGCAGTGAATAATGCATGCAGGGCACAACTGGCATCTGAAGCTGTTCAAATGTTCACTGGTGGTCCAATTGCTGAATTTGAAAGACTTCTTTATCATTCATCCCCAGTTGTTCATGAATCACCCAATTTTATAAGGTGTCAAACTTGCTCACGGAACCAGGTACCAGGATTGCCAGTTTGCAGACATGAGACAACTAACATCTCTTTAGGATGCCTATGGAAGTGGTATCAGAGAAGTGGGAGCTATGGATTGGAAATAAGGGCAGAGGAATTTGGAAATTCAAAGGGACTGGGTGCTGATCGTTGTGCATTTCATGCTTATTTTGTTCCTTACTTGTCAGCGATTCAGCTTTTCCGGAGCTGTAGGAGTGATTCGGTCTGTAATGTAGTCTCTATCAATGAGCTGTGTATTTCGAAACAATCTTCAGCTCCTGCCAACGATCCTGTCCAGTTAACCGATACAACGAGGTCAAGTGACTTGGAGCTGCTTTTTGAATATTTTGAGTCTGAACAGCCTCAGCAGAGACAATCTTTGTATGACAAGTAAGTATGCTTTATACATGCTGCTGAAAGTTCTGGTTATTGAATTCTACAAACATGAAAGCTGATCATGTTTTGGTCATATCTTAATTAGTCTTTGCTAAAGACATAAACCCAAGCTTGTATATCTTTGGTTAAATTTCTGTAATGCACTATTGCATTACAATCCGCAATCCAAATACTGATGCATATATTGTATCATTGATAAATAGTGGAAAACTGATTTATGCAAGTCACCTCCTTCAAGTCAATGCAACCGTATCCCTTGAATCTGTTTCTAAAAGTATATTATTGTAGTTTGTAACTGGGTATATCATATTGGCGGATATGACCATGGCACATCTGTCTATTAATGTCATACCCTATAGGAAAAACAGTATACACCAACTATTGATTTTATTATCCCTCCCGTATAAGATAGCGAGCACAAAGGATATTATGTATTTATTTTACTTTGTTTCTGTTGGTTGCTAAACACAGGAAAGAAAGAAGCTAATTGCTTTATCAGTTAGTAAGAAAGTGAGCAAAAGGTGATATATCTTCTGTGTTGCTCACAAAAGAAAAAGAAGTTAATTGCTTTATCAGTTAGTATATTTATGATTGTGTAAATAAGTCTTTGCAGCTCTAAAGTACTCCTATGGAACTTAATTTGGCCTGGAAATCTATGTCTCTCTCTGTTTCAGGATAAAGGAACTGATTACAGGTGATCAACCATCATATTCAAATGTTTATGGGGATCCAACTACTCTAGAAAAGATAAATCTAAATGATCTCCATCCCAGATCCTGGTTAGTAATGAACACAATTCCAACTTCTTAAAAATTGAAATGTGTTTGCAATATATCCTTGTTTTTTTTTTTTTTTTTTTTGTGTGAGAATGCAATATATCCTTGTTAATATCATAATGATGAAGTAAAACTAATATCTCTGTGTTTCACATCATTCATATACTCTTGAACAAATACAATTGAAAGTGTCCAGCGAATTCTACATTGTACTTGACTTTCAAGGGCCATCATTTTCAGGTATTCAGTGGCATGGTATCCTATTTACAGGATACCTCATGGAAACTTGCGTGCGGCCTTCTTGACTTACCATTCTCTTGGTCATTTTGTCCGTAGAAGTGCCAATTTTGAGTCTCCAAGTGTGGATGCATGTATAGTATCTCCAGTTGTGGGTCTTCAGAGTTACAACGCTCAGGTAGTCATGCCTAATACTGCATTGATTGCAGAAATATCATGTAGCTTTTATGTGGATTTGACATGTAATTATGCATGCTGTATGGTGTGTGAGGCGTAATCTAATATGGCACGTGAACAGGATGAATGCTGGTTCCAACCAAGGCACTCGGGACCGAGGCAGACACCTGTAACACCAGGGCCAGGCTTAAACTGTTATAATGGAGTTTTGGAGGAGCGTTTGAGAACACTTGAGGAAACGGCATCTCTTATGGCAAGAGCTGTTGTGAAGAAAGGAAGTATGACATCTGTAAACAGGCATCCGGACTATGAGTTCTTCCTTTCTAGGCGTCGCTAGCTGGTGCCAGTGCAGATCTTCGTTTTAACAAATCATTCAGTGGTATTCAATTCCCTAGTGAGATATGCTATATTGGGATAGCATCAAACCTCATGCAAAGAGAAAGATAATTTATGTACCTTATAAGCTAGTTCCATATGTACATAAAGCTTTTCCTTCCAGCATTTGAGTGACTAAAATAAAAAATAATGCAACTCTCTCGAGTGCTTTAGATGATCATGAAATTTTATCCGTTTAGCTTGTTAATGTTAATGCAAATATAAATGTAGTTCACCTTCAAGTTTCAACACAGTTTCTGCTAGTCTACTAAAGAAATTTTTGATTCGTTGTTGTCATCAACTAAAGAAAATAGGTCTATTAAACGCCTAACCATTATTGTCTGAATGACTGCGGTTCTCTCTCGGGAAGTGCTGCCAAGGCTTGCCCTTGGCTTACGTTCACTGCATCTCCGATCCAATCTGGATCGAAACAAGGGTGCTCGTACGTGGCACCAGCACCCACCATCTCCGTCTCCCCTTTTCACATAATGGGAGGATTTTCGATGTTAGAAATGTTTCAGCGGTCTTATATATTTCCAACGAAATTGTGTTATTCCAAATTTGGCCTTATTTGGGTGGAAACCTCATGCTATGGAAAAAACTCACTATTTAAAATTAGTCAATTGTTTCATTCGTGACTATTTATAATAGTCTCATATAATCTATTTGCTTATCAAAGCGAATGAATTGCCTACAAAGAGAAGTGTTTTTTTTTTTTTTTACTATAGACTATTGGATGCTCAAATTGTGTTACATGGAGTAATAAGTTTTTTACTATTCTATACCCAAGTTAAGGTCATATAATTGACAAAAAAAAAAAAAACCAAAGCCGGTCATCTGCGAGACATTGCGAGTCTGGTGCCGAGCCGACGTTCGGGTTGGTCTCTGGCCTTGCCGACGTTAGTGATCTGCTGCCGGATGAGTGTTTCTTTGGTGCTAGTGCAGTAGTGGTCGGTGGTGGCTCGGATTGAAAGTGCTGTGCTCGATTGCTTTGACAAGATTGATCGGCATTGGGTTCCGGTGCAAATCCTAAGGCATGGTGGTCGTCGCTACAAGATCTGGGTTCTCAACTTTCATCGATTCCTTGTGCGTCGCCAGCTCTGGATAGTTCTGCGGCGTCTGGTTGATCGGTGGTGGTCGACGACTTCCTGGATTGGCTGGGCAGGCGTTCGGGTTTGTAAACGGCAGCAGGTGTCCGAATTTGAAGATGGCGACAGGAGTCCTGATTTGGCGGTGGTGAGGACGTGGCTGTGCTGAGAGAGTAGTGGTTGAGCCTGAGTTTGGATCAGTTTTTATCGGGCTTTGGGCTTAGGCTCTTTCTTGTTGGGTTTCACTAGGCTGCTACTATCTTAATTATATTTTTCTGAGTTTCAATAATTTCCTGAGTTTCTAGGCTTGCTAGTTTAGTGAGGGTAAGTCTATACTGTTGTAGTTTCTTTTTACATAAAGTTAATGAATCTTTTTGGAGTATCATAATTGAGTGCATTGACGATGGGAGATTCATGGTAATTTTCTTAGTGTAAGCTGAGATTTGTAGTTCTGTAGCCTCTTGAATATTTGAGCGAGAATTTATTAGTGGATGATACATTCTTCCTCTTACTTGTTTGAGCACTGATGTAGGGCACAAACATATGGAGATTATCTGTAAGTGTCGTTCTAGCCTTGTGATTGAATGAAATTTCTATTACTTTCCGTAAAAAAAAAAAAAGAATCATACATTAAAAAAAAAATCCTATTCTTATTTATTAGCAAGTGTGAGAATGAAAAATTCTTTTGCGGCTTGCCCCTAATAAACATGAATGGACTATTCATCATGTGATGACATTCATAAACCTAATAACTTGAAATGTTTTTCCTAAAAGAAAAATAACTATTAAAGATTAAAACTTCTGAGGCAACAAGAGTTTACAGTGTCAAACAACAAAGCAAAAGTAGCCTCAATAGGGACTCTATTGGTCCAAGTTACAACAGCAGAAGTATCACGACCTAGAGTGGCTATTGCATCAGCCACAAAGTCCGCTTCTATTAGAATATGCTTGAAGGAGATGGAATCAATGACATAGTCAGAAAGTAACCTGGGTTTACAAGCAATAAGCCTTAAAAAGATAGTTCTGGAGTCCACCAGAGATAAAAGAGAAAACTCTCAATTTGATTATATATGAGAAAAGAAACCCTAGGACGACTAACAATAAATCCCTAAAACCCACAGGTTAAAACAAACCCAATCCAAAACGCAGTTTTGAGGCCTGAAACGATCCCGAAATCCCAAAAAATGCCACATATTATGGCAAAGCCATGAGTTTTGTTCCTGGCGTCGTTCCCTTTCCGAAAACATATAGCAATCACGATTCGGACACCGAATGTCAAATTTGCAACAAACCGGGTTTTCCTTTTGATTGATCGAGCTGTTCTTCGATCCTTCTCGCCAATTGTTCTACATCAATCAAACTATGCAACCAGTCTTCTTATGTCTTCGATGATCTTGACAAGTCTCCAGGGTGGTATGAGGATTCCACAAACAACATCAATGACGAGCTTTGAATCACCTTCTACTTCGATTTGCATGAAGCCTCGCTCTAAAGCACAAATAAGGCTATTACGAAGAGCACAAGCCTCTGCAACTGGAACTGTTGTCTTCCCCATATGCCGAGTAGCTGCTAGGAGAGGATTTCCAAGGGAGTCTCTAATTACAAACCCACCAGCAGCCAAGTCCTTAAGGACGAAGCCATCGAAATTTATTTTAACATGATCACCCGAGGGAACATGCCACCTGATTACGTCTGGATTTGTTGGTGACATGCTAGCTTTAGTAACCACAACTTGTGAACCTGAGGCTATAGTTGTAGCAGCTGCAGCTGCCACAATAGAACCTGGGTTGGCTTTAGCATCTCTGAAAACAACATCATTTCTAACTTTCCAAAGTTGCCAGCAAATGGTGATAATTTTCTCAAAAAGCATTGCGGTAACCAAACAAGTGGTTGGCAGTTTCCTCATCTAATTATTAAAAAAAAAAAAATTGAAATTTTTGTGAATTTGAAATATATGATTTAGAGACTAGAATGGACATATTTGTAGAAGAAATACAATAATATGGTGTGTTCCCACTTTGCTCTGCTATTATTGACCATAAAATATGGGGTCAAGATTAATACAAAATCCTGGGGGATATTCTATTTTGAATCTTCCAAGTAAGAAGATTTTAAGTATCTTTGACAATCGAACATGAGGAGTGCAAATCTGTAACATATGTATATCATTCACACATGTACGCACATAATTATAGGCTATTGCCACGTGAATGCGTGAACTGTGAAGTGTGATCTTTCAATACGATCCATCGGAGAAAGTCCACTCTGTATGCTCTTGTACAACAAAGTCAGTCTACTGGTGTGGGCTGTGCATGTCCTACTCAGTATATACTGTTTAGGCTAACACGATTACAAGACCTTGATTATTGTTAACATAGTAGTAAATATGTAAGCCAATATTCCATGGAAGTCCAAGGCACCCACTGACTTGACTAGTATTTCACTAGAGTGCGTAGTGATAGACTGCCAGTCAGTAGCCGATATTGCATATTGGAAACATGGGGTGAACTTCAAACTAGCTAGGCAGTTTATTCCAATTTTTGGTCTGAACAAATTAAGGGATAGATTAGTCCAACAAATTGTGAAAATGAATCAATAATGATGGTGTTAAATGACTAAATGAATTGAATGAATTTTAAGGATAGGATAGTGGTTCATACACTCCAACAACTTCCCTATAATTTCTGTATTATAGGGAATCAAAAGTAAAAATTTTAGCCTCTTTTTATTTTCCAACTCCAACAGATTCCCTATTTTACAACAATTTCTAAAATCTCCATAATTCTCCTTAAAATTTTGGAGGTTGCTGTAAATTTAGAGAATTTGGTTTTCTCTTTCATCATTATCCTTAAAAGAGATATAGTTATAGGGAATCTGTTGAAACATTCTTTCTCTAAAATAGAAAAAAATTAAAATATGGGAAATCTGCAGGTAATTTTATATAAACAAGAGAATACAGATTTTTCAATTGAAATTACTGTTTTCACAATCATGTATATGATTAGTAATTAGCCAAGCATGACGAGGTAGTGACATAGATATAAATAATATATATACAAATGAGCATTCAGCTGGATGAAAGCGAGGAGGTTGTATGTAGATAAAGGTAAAGGTTAGCAGCGCCGGCCGAAGATGTTGTCCCTAGCCCCTTTCCGAAGTGTGAAAAAAAAAAAAGAGAAGTCTTGCTTAGCAGTCAGCATCATCCACAATTCCACACTGAGACAGAATTCATCATATTCGTCGTCCAGCGATTCCAATTTCCAAGCCTAGTAGATGTAGATCACATCGATGAGTGTTAAATTTAAATTTACAGCCCATCACTAGAGCTTTTACAGTAGTACTGTATTTGATATCATATGATTCCGGGTTGGGCGGTAGGAATCATATGATATCACATAGTCAACCACAACATCAATTTCTTCACGTTCACGCCGATGTTGAAGTGGGGTGATAGCAACTTGCTGAACTCCAAGGCTCATAATTATATTCCAAGATTACAGCTCATCCCTATCTCATCCATCGGAAACACCAACCGAATTAGACAAGGCAACACAAAAACAACCGTTCATTTGCTTTCTGTATGCACACACGCCAAAGGCATTTAGATACGGATCATCGACCACTATATAATCCAGATTCCAAGCAGCCAGCTAGGAACATAGAATCGAAATGTCTCAAGAGTACCAAAAACCGGAACAAGTAGACGAGGATCCGAACCAGAAGAGGAAGCGCGGCAAGGAAGATCATGAGGAGGAGGAAGAAGGAGAAGTGGTCTCGGTGGAAAGGCTGTTCGCGAAGCAAGAAGTGCCGTCATGGACGAGGCAGCTGACGTTCCGAGCATTCATAATAAGCGGCCTGTTGAGTGTACTGTTCAGCGTGATAGTGATGAAGCTGAACCTGACGACCGGTATCATACCATCTCTGAACGTGTCGGCGGGGCTGTTGGGTTTCTTCTTCGTGAGCACTTGGACCAAGGTCCTGAGCAAAGCAGGCTTCTTGACGCAGCCCTTCACCAGGCAAGAGAACACCGTCATCCAGACCTGCATCGTTGCTTCCTCCGGCATCGCCTTCAGCGGAGGTTTCGGCAGCTATCTCTTTGCTATGAGTGATCGAATCGCAGCCCAATCTAGTGACACCGGTGATACCAAGAACCCAGGTTTGCTGTGGATTATTGGCTTTCTCTTTGTTGTCAGCTTCCTCGGCCTCTTCTCAGTCGTGCCTCTTCGAAAGGTAAACACGCATTTTCTCTCTCTTCTTCAAAGCCTAGTGCTCTACTGCTCTAGTGCAGTGTGTGTGCCCTTGCTGGATTCAATTCTAACGTGGACCTCTTCTTTGGTATCAGATTATGATCATAGACTTCAAATTGACATATCCCAGTGGTACTGCAACTGCTCTTCTCATCAACAGTTTCCACACTCCCGCAGGAGCCAAGCTAGCAAGGTATGTGTAATGGAGATCCATCACCTGCAAACTTATTATTATTAATGGTTCCAATTCCATCTCATGGATTGGTTTCTCTCTTCTTTCAGGAAACAAGTGAAGGAGTTGGGAAAATTCTTCTCTTTCAGTTTCTTCTGGGGTTTCTTTCAATGGTTCTATACTGCCGAAAATGACTGCGGATTTTCAAACTTCCCTTCACTCGGTCTTAAAGCATATCAGAACATGTACGTACTACCATGTCAACCCAACCGATCCACCTTCATTTTTCTCTTCTGGCAACAATTAATGATTATTTTGGTCACTGATACTGATTATTGCATCTAAATCTCTACTTGGAATATATACTTCCAGTTTATGGATAAGGTTATTTATTAACAGCACTGTTACCAATTTTGTTGTCTTCAATCCAGGTTTTTCTTCGACTTCTCAGCAACATATGTTGGAGTAGGGATGATTTGCCCCTACATTGTAAACATATCGGTGCTTCTTGGTGGCATTATTTCTTGGGGTTTGATGTGGCCTCTCATATGGAATAAGAGGGGTGATTGGTATAAAGCAGAGCTCAGCCCAAAAAGCATGGATGGCCTTCAAGCTTACAAGGCAAGTTAACTCCACATTCATTAACTTTCCATATTCAATAATACATGCCACTGTGCTAGCAAACCATTGTTCTTTGAAAACTGACCTTGGATTAACTTTTATACATAGGTCTTCATTGCCATTGCCATGATCCTTGGTGACGGACTATACAACTTCTTCAAGGTGCTAGGTCGAACTCTCTCTGCCTTGTATGTTCAACTCCGACAAAAAGATGTGAGCGGCATTCTTCCAGTGGCAGATCAAACCTCTCCTGTAAGCTTGGAGCAGCTCTCTTATGATGAACAGCGCCGAACCCAACTCTTTCTCAAAGACCAAATTCCAGCATGGTTTGCTGCTGCAGGCTATGTTGGAATTGCTGCAATCTCCATCGCCACTGTACCACACATATTTCCCCAACTTAAATGGTATTATATATTGGTCATCTACCTCATTGCACCCACCCTGGCTTTCTGTAATGCATATGGGTGTGGGCTCACTGATTGGTCCCTGGCATCCACTTATGGAAAGGTTGCCATCTTTACCATTGGGGCATGGGCCGGTTCCTCCCACGGTGGTGTTATTGCAGGACTAGCAGCTTGTGGAGTCATGATGAACATCGTTTCAACAGCTTCCGATTTAACCCAAGATTTCAAGACCGGCTACCTAACCTTGGCTTCTCCCCGATCAATGTTTGTGAGCCAAATTATTGGGACAGCAATGGGTTGTGTGATTTCTCCAAGTGTGTTCTGGCTCTTCTATAAGGCCTTCCCCAACCTGGGCAATCCCGACAGTGCATATGCTGCTCCCTTTGCTGTTGTGTTCCGTAACATGGCTATTTTGGCGGTAGACGGTCTTGACTCTCTGCCGAAGAATTGCCTCTTGCTTTGTGGCGTGTTCTTTGGTGCAGCCATTCTTATAAACCTAATAAAGGATTGCATTGGTAAGCAGAAGGCACGCTTCGTTCCACTACCAATGGCAATGGCTATACCTTTCTATATAGGGTCATATTTTGCAATTGATATGTTCATTGGGAGCGTGATCAGGTTTGTGTGGGAGAGGATAAACAAGGCCAAGGCAGATGCTTTTGTACCTGCAGTGGCTTCTGGTCTGATCTGTGGGGATGGGATTTGGACTTTGCCTGCTTCAATACTCGCCCTTGCAGGGGTCAAGCCACCAATTTGCATGAAGTTCTTGTCAAGGGCAGATAATACTAGGGTTGATAAATTCTTAAAGGGATCCTAAGGCTGCCTCATCAGTAGTAAATGTATGATCATTAGGTATGAATTAAGTCCGTCCAGGATCAAATGTTAGCTAGCTGCTGACCTTGGTTAATTTACTTTTACTTTTCCTTGTTAGCCTGTGTATGAAACTATGAAACATTGTGTTATTGTGCTCCGTAGGATAAGAACACATACGCTGCAAAAACTCTCAGACAAATTATGGAATGTATCATTTTCATAAAAAACTGTACTTTGTATAAAATTTCATGTGTGGGCGCTAGCAAGGCTATCTGTTGAGAATGCAGAGTTTATAAGGTTTTGATTGTGAATCCCAAATTGCTCTATCATGATATCAGAGCTTGATCGATCATGGAACTGATGATGTTGATTTAATATGTTCCGTTGTGCAATGTGAAGAAAGAAGAAAGAACAGCTTCAGATGAGTTGAATAATCTCGTAGCCCCTTATCTTTTTTTTATCCCTGTTTTTCTGTCAAAGAACTTATTTATTCAAAAATTGTTACATCGAAATTCAAAAACTTAAACTGTACTACATGACTACCTACAAGTGTCCCCCAATAAAAATTAAGATCAAACTCTTTCCATATCCTCCATCTTGTATCAACCGTGTCACTACGATCTCAAGCAGCCCACTCTTCATCACTACAATCAGTATCCTAAAAAATGCATAAAGTCACTTCCACATAGAAGAAAGAGGAGAAAGGAAAGAAAGAAATGACATGTTATTGCCAACCACAGCACTAGATGAATATGATCATAGTTATCGCATTCATGTGAGTGCAGCACATTACTACAGCGATAATAATTCCATCATCACTCGCCTGTTGCCTTTTCAAGGAATTCAAATTACCTGTGAGCTACTTGAGAATTCTTCAATATCATCTTCAACCTACATGTTTATGCACAAACATTGAGAAACTGAGTAATAAAATCATCAGTTAAACAGCAAATTGCTACTTATTTCTCAACCATTCAAGGCAACTGCTTGCATAGGTTTCCTACTACACTACTGCAGTATATTGAGCAACACTGTTATCAGATAAAAGGTCAACTTACGTAATAGAGCATTCATATTTAAAAAGATAGAAACTTGTAGTGCACAAGGGATGACTAAAAAAACCCAAAAAACAATAACCACAGTCAGAATAATGTTGCCAAAGTCCAATATCCATATCAACCAGTGCTGAACTGACAATGCAACAACAATTCTTCTAAGGGCTTGAGAGGCCGTAACTAAAAGTACAGCTCAAGCAACAATATGAATCACCTCTAAAATTACACTACGAAAAGATTCATGTTAGAGTTTTACTGAACATATGAATCAGAATGTCCCTTGAGAAGTTTCCATTGAGGAAAAATTAATTGCGACGTCGGCCAAAATTGTAATCACTATAAGGCATATCAAACATATTTCTACGTAAGAAAATGGTCGAAAAGACTTCTGTCTTAGTAGCTCGTTATATTGCATTCTAGGAGCACTGTCCACTAAATGAAATTTAAGCAGACAATGAGTCAGTCACAACTACAGTAACACTAGTGAGCTACTCATTTAAGCTAATTCCTCTTCTTTCCACTTCCATCCAAATCTAAGAAAGAAAAGAAAAAACATATAATTGTTTTGCACTTAAAAACATTTAACTAGAAACTAAAGTAGAGCTTTGATAACAATCATAAGATAGTAAACATATTAATACATAAGGAAAAAAAGTAATAACAACAAAAGACGAATAACCATAGTACACGTATCACCCCAGATACAAAAAATACCTCATATTCTTTCTTCTTTCCCAACCTTTTGCCCACTGCAGAAACACAGATGTTACTTATAAAACTAATTCAGGCAGAAGAGTTTTCATAATACAAAAGTAATGCAAATGTGATCTCGGGAAGAACTATGACGATAATAAAGACAACCCACAATATATATATATATATATATATGAAGAGAACCAAATATATGATTATAGTATTGTGGTTCAAGTATACTGAAAAGACAGAGATTCAGACTGACCAGCATCGTTTTCCTTGATACTTTTGCCCTTTTTACTAGGTCCTCCATCCTGCAACAATCCGAAACTACCTCAGCAGGGCTACATAACTATCCTATGCAAAGCAGGTCCAGGCTAAGAATATGAAAAAAACCAGCTATGGTTGCTCCTCAAGTGCAGGGAGAATGAAGAAATTAACACTAAAAATTAACATTAACCTGATTAAACTTCCTCTTTGAAGGAGCTTGCAGCGACTTCCGGCCAGAAACTGGTACATCAACGGTTCTCACTCTTCTGAGTATTCAAATCCCAAAATTTTGATAATAAGAAAAGTATTGGGAAAATTAGAAACCTTTTGGAGATGCTGGTTTCCTTGGATTTCTTGGTGTTTTATGAGCCTGAGAAGGAGTTTGAACTTGACTTGGCAAACTGGATCCCGCTTTCTGTACAACAGTGAGAAATTTCAGTTGATAATAACCAGGACTTAAAAGGTGAAATCACAGTGCAACATGTGTCACAATCTTTTTCATATGCCCAACAGACCCAAAGATGAAGTCTTCCCTGATGGGCGGTTTATTAGTCCTGAGACATACCATATCTACATAACATAAGTTCCCATAAGTAATAATATTATAAGACCTTACCTTCTTCTCCACTTTCTTGAATAAGGTAGATATAGTAGCCTGAACTAGAGGACCATGATTACTACGACAGTCCTCCTTAGATATAGTCACTGAAAAGGCAGAATGAGATTGTTTCTTTGATTTAGCCTCTGACATAGAGGACTCCTGATTTTGTTCAGGAATTTGAGCTCCTTTCACAGCATCCTCATTAACAATGTTTAAATCTCCAATGCTGAGATTTTCAGTCTGTATCTAACAGTTGAGGGAATCCGTCAAGGTATAGTTGGCTGAGATGGAAGGTTAATGTAGTAAATGTATAGTAAACCTACGCTCAAATTAATGTGTAGTAAATGCAGAGATATGGAAGTAAATTCACATGTTAGACTGCACGAGATTTAGACAGAAAATAAAAGGATATTTCCACTAGCATGCTTCCTGGATAATGAATCAAGTCCCCCAATTTGGTTATCTTCTCCTTCAAATAAGTCAGTATTGCTTTCAACAGAATCATCTCCAGAAGAAGCTTCTCCAAAACTGGACCAATATAGATGCTATATGTAAATGGACTTTTGAACCTATGGAAAGATCTAAAAGTAAGCAGAATGGAACATCTAAAGCTCTTCAGTGACAAATAAGAGTGTTGACTGAAGCATGATTGGACAGATCATAGGAAAGTAAGTGTATTCTGGATGATCAACAAACATTCCCATCTCTTATTTATTTTATAGCAAATTACCATTAAGGTTAAGTTCTACAATAACCACTCCCAATCTTACTGCCAAGCAGTAAGAATGCACACTAAAACTAATTGTCATGCAATAAAGATTCATTTTCCATAGTTTTGACTTGTTTTTAGCTCATAATTTTTTCATTGCCACATGTTACAAGCCTAAAACTGTAGGGACTACATGTATGAAAGTAGATATGATTCATATATTGAGTGGATATGTTATGGGTTTGAAAAACCAAAAATCTAAAAGTAACTACGTGTTTCAGTGGATCATGCAGACTTAAGTCATATGTGTGGATGTATTTCAGTATAATATGTATGGATTTAGGTTTAACATATATATGAATTTATTTCCAACAGCTGCTAATATCTTTATGGCAGAAAATATGTAGTGCAATAAAATGGCAAGGCCAGTACTTGAATCGTTTTCCGGCAGTTCTTGCTGAATGACGAACTGGTGTTACTTCAATCAAATCTTTGTTTCCATCATCAGATAAATTATGTTCAAGCTTAGCATCTGGAGAATGTTCGTCGACATATGTAATTTCATTTTTATAATCAGTTTGGTTGTTAACCACAGATGCTGAACCTGCACCACCTTTAAAGTCATAATCTGTGTTGTGTCCCTGAAATAAACAGATAGTGGTCATCAAGAAACTATGACATTGCATTCCATCAAGTCGATAAAGTATATGAGCTAACCTCATTCAGTTCTTTAGGGAAATCAAGTTGGGTTTCATCTGGGTTCTCGTCCTTTGTCCCAATCCACCAAGCATCAGAAAATACAATCTGGGACATAATTTATGGTGGGTAAGGGGTAGTAATAGACATACCTAGAAGATACTAAAATGGATTTAGTTACCAATCACATAAGAAAAGATGTTAGCTGATCTAGACTCATAAATCATAGTGCATGAACTCAATGCCAGACATAATGCACTGTATTGAAACAATAGGTAGTCCAGAGGTTGGCAAGTTCGTTAACACCCTATGCTGCTCTTCTCCCAATATTCATTCAAGGAAAAGAAAAAATATTTATCGAAAAAGAAAAAATTGTATGGAAATCATGGAAGCAGGTAAGGGTGTATAGAGTTTATTGGTAGACTGCAGTGACATACCATATTATCAAAGTAGTCCTCACACATGACACTCTTTCCACCTCTAGGAAACTGAAGAGTCAAATACTTGTTCTTGGGGAACACAATGGTCCCAAACAACTTGATCCGACCCTGAACAGGAAAAAACTGAATGCTCAGAAACCAAATAGAGAGAGAAATTAAGATGAGAGAGAGAGAGAGAGAGTAAAAGTACCTGAGGGAAATCGAGGTAGAGGATAGGGGTCTTGGTGCCCAAATCCTTGAGGTCGCCGATCTTACCACCAGCAATGGGAGCAAAGAGGCCGGGGAAGGAGAAGAGGAACCTGTTCTTGCGCTGAGATTTCTTGATAATGTCTTTGCCGTGGTGCTTAACGACGGCGTTTGAAGGCCGGAGAGGCGCTTGAGGCCTGGCTGGGATCTCCGACACCAGCTTGTTCGAAAACCCCAGCGATTTCAGCCTCTTCCGCTCTGGATCTTCTTCTTCTTCTTCTTCCTTTTTGTGCTTCGACCCTCGCGCCATCTTCGAATTCCTTCTCTCTCTCTCTCTCTCTCAATCCCTTTGAAGGTAGGGTTTTTGGTTCGGGTGGGAAATGGCACCTGAAAGCGAGCGGGAAGCCAGCTACACTTGGTCTTTACCGTTGCTCAGGGCCCAGAGTCTGGACTCCAGACCCAAATAGAAGTTGGGCCACCCATAAATTTCCAATGGGCCTTTTAGACGTTCAAATATCGTCTGTCTGGTTTTGCGGGCGCTCTCCGTTCTTCTGCTCCTCACTAGTTTTTTTTTTTTTTTGATGACTGCTCCTCACTAGTTGGTTCAAATCTCCATTGGATGATATGTAATTTTTCTTGTTACATTCCATTTCAACCATGACACATGAGACGGTAATGTTAATGCATTTCCTAGTTTTCTAATACATAATTTAAGGGGGGAAAAGAAAAAAAAAACAGAGAGCAGACTGAGCCACTGGGTGAATTACAAAACATTGCTGTAGCCTGTTGGCTGCATATTCTAGATATTCACCTTTTGAGTCCCAAAATTATTTCCATGCATAGTAGCAGCATCCCTTATGAACAAAAACATTTCATGAACAATAAGTTCAAATCTCAGGAACAAATTAATTGATTATCAACCACCACAATAGGCGGAAAACAGGTTGAAAAAACTCAGAGCAATCAAATGCTCCACCACAATTGATCAGTGTATAAAATTTGACATATTTATGCTGTTTGGACATTTTGCCCCATCACATGTTTTAGGTGATTGCAAATGAGCTGCTCCTGCCAAACTAGTTCACTAGTCCTCTCTGCTTGAACACTTCAAGCATGGCAACCCCAATTTTTGCAGGAGACTCCACCACTGTAACCCCAGCTTCCCTAAGCGTCTTGATTTTATCTTGCGCTGTTCCCTTTCCTCCCGATACAATAGCTGCAAACAACAAGATGAAAGCCAAGTGTTATCCAAATGATATGAGAACCTTAGACCATGTGAGATAGAGAACGAATGAGGAATTATATACTGTACCTCCAGCATGACCCATACGACGACCAGGGGGAGCAGTTAGTCCAGCAATAAATGCAACAATTGGCTTCTCAGTTCCACTTTCCTGTGTCATTGGTCAGAGAATTAGTGTTCAGCCTTTTTTTGTTTGTTTCTGGTTTGAGTAGCCCATTAATTATACTATTTCTGAGGTTTCACTTTAGAAGAGAAGGCAACCATGAAGACTCTGATGGAAAACACTCAAGGAGATGGTTATTCGTATGGTCAAATTAGAAGAAACCTAGGAATTATTCATATACTCAGACCAGGAAGACAGAGGGTGCCAATGGCACGCTGAAAAGCATTGTGATGATTACCTTTATCAATGCAGCGGCATCCTCTTCTGCAGTCCCACCAATCTCTCCTATAAGAACGACACCTGAAACACATACATTGCTTAACAAAATGCTGGAAGCTGATACACAGCAAATGAAAGCTTGTTTACAATGAGGAATTCTAATGAGATTATAGTCATGAACCACAAAATGTTTTGGCATTATCATACAAAGATCCACTTAGAATGCACATCCATATGCAGAATTAATTGGTGAGTACTTAGAAACTTATCATGAAGCTCAACAGTGTTGGGAGACAGCAGCTCAAAATAGAAACACTACAGGCCAATACTGGTTATAAGACTCCATGGGTGTTAAAAATTCTTCTAATCCATTGAATCAATGCCATTTCCATCATTTTGATCTGCTGTTTAAGATCAAATATATAGGCCAATTTTCAACCAATGACTATAACTTCACAACCCCACTATTGGTTTAATCATCAATCTCACAGCCAATCCTGCAGTAGAATTGCTAAGTCTGCAGTGTGCACTCAGCTCAACAAATGTAACTAGTGAACCAGATTAGTTTAATACAAGGACATCCACCACTGTGCAAGATTGCTGAGCTTAAACACGGTCTTAAGACACTCTAGACAATAACAGTCTAAACAGTTGCTTATAAGGACCCGAGCATCCTAAGCTTTTGTAGGATACACCATATCTCTATTCCTAACTGAGCACTACTAGCAACCCATGCAAGAGCCATTTACCTATTCAAGAAACCTAAACAAATACAGATGGTTGGGTGGATAGATATATATCTCCAGAGCAAAATGATACAAGTATTCCCTTTTTCCACATGCAATTTGGAAAGAAGTTGTCATTTGAGCAAAAATACATGAACCACTAACCTTCTGTCTGAGGATCTGCCAAGAATTTTTCCATGCAATCAACAAAGTTTGTACCATTAAAAGGATCCCCCCCAATACCAACACAAGTGGATTGTCCAAGGCCAACAGCAGTTGTTTGGAAAACCTGCAGGATATTGAAAAAGACAACTGGTAAATTGGATTTAGAACTAGCAGAACATCTAACTTGGAAGTTAGTACCCACAAACCCAATGGAGGTAGGACCACAGTTAGAGAACCAATCTTCTGAAGGACCAAATATATTACAAAATGTCTGATTGGAAACGCGAAACTTCCTAAGGGAGATGGTATAATAATATCTAGAAAGATCAACTATTTCCTCAAGTATGAACATTCTTTTAGCATGAAAGCTCAAAGAATTCCTCTCACACACACATGCATACGTAACTGTTAGAAATGTAACCTGTTTCCTTTGCCTTATCAGATAGCATTCCCTGTATCAAAATTAATACTCACCGCTTCATAGGTCAAGGTGCCAGATCGAGAAACAATTCCCACACAACCAGGTTTATGAATGTAGCCTGGCATAATTCCAATTTTGCATTCACCAGGCTTGATGATTCCAGGGCAATTTGGTCCAATGAGACGTGTTTTAGATTGGCTGTTAAGAGCAGCCTTCACACGTACCTGAAATTCAAATATTGTTGCTTCAAACACATTTTTACATCGCAAATCATATGATGATTGTCGAAGGATGATGTAAATAACTCAGCTATAAATGACCCAAAAGATTTGACTACTGAGTCTAACATTTAGGTCATCAGATTGTAATATGAAGTGATTTGATAATTAAGAGTATCTAAAAACCAAATCTTCAGGTGCAAACATGGTAAAACATATGCTTCCTGTAAAAAGAAGGGTAAAACTTATAGTACCATATCATGTTGTGGGATACCCTCAGTAATGCACACAACGAGATCCAGCTCAGCTTCCATTGCTTCCATAATTGCAGCGGCAGCAAATGGTGGAGGAACATAGATTACTGAAGCATTAGCCTTTGTTTCAGCCTTTGCTTCTGCAACTGAATTGAAGACCGGAAGTCCCAAATGCTCGGTCCCGCCCTTCTTTGGGGTAACACCACCCACCTGTTTCAGCACAATTTTTTTTTTTTTTTTAAATAATGAAAGGAAGAAGAAAAATAAACACGCCACCCAAACTGCAATGAATTGGAAGCATTCCAGTTCTATAAATTGTAGTATATAGATCCTAATAACATCGGTCTGATTGTTGTATGTAAGTAACTAGCGAGGAATGTGTAATTTGTTGCAATATCAATAGCCGATTTGAGTGCTTGTGCTTTGGGCTTTAACACAAGCATATCTATAGTTTCACGCCTCAACAAGTCCAGTACTATTTGACCAATTTAAACTCCTCTTTTGATAGTGAGAGACATGCAGGAGCAAATGAATGTAAACACAAAGAGAGCAGTACCAAAGATGAGCTAGTATAAAGGCATTTTGCTGCATCTGATTTCGAAGCTTTCGGCTTTTGTGCAACTCACTAACACTATTTTGATGTAACATTGCTTACGCATCTAAGGTGAGTAGTTTAATTGAATATTTAGGCGAAAAGTGAGCAAAGCAGACGAAATTTAAAAACACGAGGAGAAGAAGAGAAGAGAGATTGAAGAATGGTACCATTTTAGTGCCATATTCGATGGCTTGTTCGCAGTGGAAAGTGCCATTCTTGCCGGTAATGCCCTGGCAAATGACGCGAGTGTTTTTGTCGACAAAGACAGCCGGCGGCTGCGGAGTGGCTGCGTAGTGACGGCGCTGAATTATTGACGTTGACGGAGATGGCTTGCGTGATGCGATCGAACCGATCAGCTTAGTTAGGGATTGGCGACCCATCACAGTGATTCCCCAAATCTAAGAATTTGTTGCCTCTTTGTGTCTTGGCTACCGATCAACAAACTCTCGATTCTCGACTCTCCAGGGTACTACTACTGCCGCTGCTGCTGCTGCTCTGGGCTTCTTAACTATGAACTACTTTTCCGGTTGGGCTTTGATGCCCTACCCCATAATTTATTTCATTTTCGTGGGCTGACCGAAATTCAGAGAGCCCGGCTTTTATTCTTTCTTCTTTTTGAATTTTTCTTTTTTCTTTTCAAAAGATCTTTTTTTTTTTTTTTTGCCCATCCAATGAGATTTTATCAAGGTTCGAAAAAATGCTAGGCACTAGTCGGGCGGTGACCTGGGGACTAGGTGAGAGTCTAGGCGGGGATTAGGCGGTTTTTATTATGATTATAATTCTCACTGTTCTAAAAGCTCTAAGTGACGGATCACATAAATCTAAATTTTTTTTTATGATTATCTCAATTTTTTTACTTTGAAAAATAGTAAAAAAATATTGAATCGAGATTTTTGAGTTCCGTCAACTCTAGAATTGCTCAAAAATCATGACTTAGAGGTGGAATGGCTTTGATGTAAAAATAAGAACATGCAATTTTGACCAAAAAACAGTGCTATAATCCACGATTTTGGGTGGAAAATCATGATTCTAGGCAACTTTTCTTCTTTTTAGAAAAAATTCCCTGATCAGTTCTCACAATATTAGAGTAGCATATGACAAATTTTGGTGTGCTTTTATCGCTTGCATGGACACGGTTAGCATCGTTTCATGCACTGTTAACCTCACTTATCATGCCCACTGTTAGCCTAACTTACAATGCCCGCTGTAGCATCACTTGCCAGAGACGCCATTAACCTCACTTACCATGCCTACCGTTAACCTCATATGCCATGGACATCGTGAATAATACAAACCAGAATAATCTATATTAGAGATTGTTGAATCGAGGGCTTTAGTCAATGACTCAATGTCATGATAACACATTTGCTTGTTTAACGAACTTCAATTTTTCACATTTCATACTTCAAGACCCAAACCAGAACAACCAACTTCATTCCATTCAAATGTATGGCATCTAGTCATCTCAAATACATTGTATCTGATGCTGAGTCTCTTTTTAACAATGTGGCCCTGTGGCTAACTACAATTCCTTTCAACTCACTCTAAAAAGGATTCCTTAGGTACATGCCAAACAATTCCATTTCAAATGCCTTTGAATACGTCTAATAATTCGTCAGAGAGCCTTGAGTCGACAGCAAATAGGGAACCAGTAAGTAGAATTCCTTGCCTATTCTGTCAAAGCTCATTAGAAGTGAAAACTATCAACATCATAATGTAAAATTATCTACCCAAACCCTTTGTCATTCTGCTAAAAACCTCCCTAAATTGAAATCCACACTTCTAATTCATTGTCCCTCCACAAAAAAAAAAAAAAAAACTATTTATGCAAGGAACCAGAGTTAGCGCAGCATTATTCAGCATGGCTGGTTACGTTTTTCAGTAACAAGGAGGCCAACGTCATGATGGTGTTTGAACCTCCCCTTCACAGAACCTCCAGGAACCATCTTCTTGCCTTCTTAGAACATACCAAATTCTATAGGTGCTGCAATCAATGAAAAATAATAATTTTCAATTTTATTGTACATTTTTGGTAAGAGAAGTAACAGTTTCACATTTGGTTGAACAAGAGCAAAGAAAAAAGGACAAGAAAAACCGGACAACCCCCCCACCCACCTCTTCCCCACGCACCCCCCCCCCCCCCCCCCCCCCTCTCTCTCTCTCCCCCTCTCTCCCTCTACTCCCACAAAAAAAAAAAAAAAAAAGGCAAATTTAAACTTAAGAGCCTTGCAAACTGAAATCCAGATTGAATGATTGACCCACAACACAAAGTATATAAACACGTACCAGATTATCCATTGAAAACACATCATAAGTTTCATTTACCTGTAATAACTTGGGTTCTTTTGTTCAGACTCATTAACAAGTTCGGCTGCTTCCTCTAGCAGAGCCTCAATTTCTGCCGTCTCTCCGACCTCATCTGATAAAATTTCAGCTCGCAGGACGGACAATTGTAGCAAAACAAATTTCCAATGACAAGACCTTGCTTTTGCAGCATCAGCCAAAGCTTGCCACTGCAAACCATACACATCATAAGTAAGTACTCAAAAATGTAAAAAGGTGTGCGAATTTGAAATCTAGTAGGAACTCGAGTGCGCCTGTTTCATGCAAACATCTATTATTGCACCGAATGAATTTAAGACTTTGAACTCAACAGAATCCCTTTTCCTATGAAGCAGAACTATAATAAATGTAGCATAATTAGCATCCTGGTTTGCATTGAGGAGCAAGTATACTATCTAGTGGTAACATCAGTACGCCACTGCATGGCAGGGACTATTGAAATGTCATGTCTGCTGCACGTCCCATGTATGCCATGTGATACTATTCATAGATCAAAATTTGGTCAGATGACTATTTAATTACATAAATTTATTAAAACAATAGTACCTGAAGAAGCATTGACTCGTCAAGGACTTCAGAGAGGCTCTGAATTTCATGGCTGGGCCCCAGAGCTTCAGCTTTAATTTCTTGCCATTGCTTGACAAGATCTTCCGCTTCGTCAACAGACATTGGTCTCCGGCTCAAAGAAGTTGAAGACAACAGATGCGAAACTGGTGGATTACCAGTATCTGCACAGTTCCTTACCTGCTTCATAAAAGTCATCAAAACCTTCTTAAGTCCACCAGCGAGTCCATTTCCCTTGATATAAGCAGGGCCTAGACGGAAATCTACAGATGAATCTGTTGTACAAGCAACGGAACTTGTGTGCAAATTTGGTTTACTGTGGGCTCGTTTAGAAGCACTTCTGATCTCATTTCCTTTCATGCCCGTTAACTTTAAGGAAGCAAAAACAATGCACCCGACTACAGCAACGAAAGTGATCCTTTCCACCAGAAATCCTCTTGTGAGCCAACCTACCCAAACTTTACCATGGCGCATGCCAAGATTCCTTTTCATTTGAACAGATCCAGCATTACCACTGCTCCCACCGCCAGTCTTGCCCAATATCAAGGGGCTTTGCAGATCAGATGGAGCCAACTGTTTAACAGCTGTTCCAAGATGTTGAGAAGAGTTCATGTGGGAAAGAGAGTCATCGAAATCTCTCCGCTCTGACACAAGAGTGGCTGACATTGGTCTATGACTTAAAATAGGCAAAGTCTGTGGAGCCAATTTACTTTTCTTGCTAACAGGAGTCTTCTTTTCACCAGCAAAATAGTTAGCCTGCAAGCAAATACATGCATAAACTCATTGGTAAAATAAAGCGATTATCCTTTATCAGCCATCCATGTGAATCTCACCAATGATGGAGGGCAATCACGTGAGTCTGGAAAGACAGCAAGGACAGCATCCTTCAGCCACATTTCCTGATCAAGTTCAGCAGGCAGTCCGACATGAGAAAGTACTCACCTTGAAAACAAACATAAAGTTTGTAGTGAAAAAAGTAGAGTGTAAAATGGGCCAAGAACATAGAACACATTGGATGTTTCATGACAACATCTACAACCTACTGTGCAGCCTAAAGAAATTACTTAAACTTTCCTGGTTACTAGTTAGTGCTTCTACTGACCATTGACGTACATGCCACTAGGTGATAGATTCAGTAAGCAAAAGTCAAGAGTGAGCTTTTTCCACAACCAAGGCCCTAACATCCAGCTAATTAACAACCAAGTAGACTGAGCTACTTCCACATATCCTTCAATCAACAACTTCTGCATATATATTAATGTTCAATGTATGATAAACTGTAATATAGCAAAGTGAGCATTCAACCTATATGATAGAGGGAAGACTCCATGTCTCCAAAGGTCTCAGGACCTCTCCATGACTACGTTTCAGATTAAAGATGTTAACCACATGAATTTTCCTAGTGGCAGCTAAGATGATAATGCCAATACTCACTAAGAGATATACCAATGATTGCTTTGCACCATCACTATTCTTAATTTCCTTCCCTGTGATTGACATCCGCGGAGCAGAACTTGAATTTAATTCCAGCTTCTGAAGCTTTTCAACAACTGCAGCCTCATTACCCTGGAAACCAAGTTATCACCAAGTATTAAAAACTCAGAAAGAACCAGAAGGGGAAAACTCAATTGGCAAAAAGAAAAAAGAAAAAAAAATCATAGTTTCTGCAATAGTCCAGAAGTATTTTAATGAAACAGCAAAATATAAAAAAATTAGGATAAAGCATAAAATATATACCTGACCAAGAAGAAACAAGCAAAAAGCTTCCTCAAGTTTTAGATCACAACCCTCTGATGCAATCAGACACTCGCATATAGTTTTTGCTTTGTCAATCTGCAGATCCCAAAAGTAAGAAATGGATTCAAAGATGCTATTTTGCGAACCTTCCTAACAAGAAATTAATTTAAAACCTCGTAAGTTAGGAGCAGAAAGAACCTACCAATTCTTGTTGCTTGCTTGAAAACCCCAGGGCAACATGAGCTATTAATACCATGTAGAAGCAATTGAAATCAATTACAACCCTTTGATTCTGCGAATCAAGTGATTTCTTATTCTTCCTTGTAATAGCTAAATCATCCCATGGAAGAAGATCAACTATCTCTGAAGCCATTAGTCTATTAAGTGCTTGGCTCAGGAAGCACGGCCAGTCATGGACTCGGCACGATGTTTCCACACCAAGCCCTTGTCTAACCAGTTCACGCAAGGCTGCAATTGCTCCTCGTCTTCTTTCAGCATTCTCTGGTGAGTGAGGCATGCCTAGCAATTCCAAAGTGCAGGCCGGTGCAAGCTCCTCCAAAGATTCTTCTATCTGTAAAACATGATCAACTATAAGCTTTACACCCACAGAAGAGGCAACATACTTAAGCACAAATATGAGCATTGCATAAAGTTAAATGCTGTCTAACAGCAAATTTGTTATATTTTGGAAATATCAGCCACCAGGTTCTTCTGACTAGGAATTTATGATGTACTCGAAAATTGATCCACTAAAATTTGATCTCTTAACCAGATATCTGATCTCTACTTTGTAACACAGCACTAAAACTTGGTCAAATAATTAGACTGGCACAGCCATTCCAGAGCAACAGACCAGATGCCTACTAGTAGGCTCTACAATTAAATGCCATATAAATTATTCATATAAAATTTGACAGAAAGCCCATAGAAGATGCGAGGATTACCTGAGACAACAATGGCAGTTTCCCAAGAGACTTTTTACTCCTTAGAAGGGATTGAGCACGAGCAAGAGCTTCAAATCCTTGGGATACCTTGTTCTTTTCAAAACCCATCTTTGCAGTTGCACACTTCAAGAAAGCACCTAGGATAAGAAAAGGAGGCATAACAGTGCTGCAATTAAATGAATGTTACAATATCCTGACCTCTTGGCTGACATGCCTTACCTCAGCTAATGCCATAGAAAGAAGTAGATCATGAATATACGGTTTAGCATCTGGATGCTGAACAGCTACACGGCCAATATCTTGCACAAGCTTAACTTCCCCAACCTAGAATGGAGGAACCCAGTAGCATAACCATGTGCATATCCAAAACCAAAGTTCTTTCTTGTGTTGATTAAACAAAAAATCATGGTGAACTACATTTTCGACAAAAGAACTGACTATCAAGTAGGAAGGTTCCCACTTTCATATTGGCACCCTACGTAGTGTAACAGTAGGGATAAGAAGAAAACATTTCGCACAAGTGTCAACAAAAGAACTGACAATCAAGTAGGCTGCCAATATGAGTTATGGGAACGCTACAGTAACTAGTGCTTAGAAGTATTTATATGGGAATTAAAACAATAATGAAAAGCTGAAAGCTGGACACTCAGCCGAGTATTAAACCAAGTAGATGGAACAAAGATGAGGGTGTACCTCTTGAAGGAGGCAAAGAGCACCTGGCAACCATGCCCAAGGAATTCGTAAGGATGACTTAGGTGGGATCTTTTCCTTAATATTACCAGCATATTCTGGTTCAAAAAGAAGCTTATCTCTCACATCCATTAAGAGAACCTGGAAAGAAACCCAAAGAGATAAAAAAAATAAAGATAATATTGAAAATGAAGCAACACGGAAGATGCTGTTTCCACTGGAAGCCCCTACCTGGCGATATCCAACAGCGTCCATGGTGTAACCTTCTTCAATTTCAGCACTCTTCAAATCCATGACTGATTTAACAACCTCATCTTTCTCGGCTCGATCAGGAACACCAACGAGCTGCAAGTTTATTCCACGGTTACTAAATGCAGTGCAGTGTATAAGAAAGCAAAGATGATACAGATATGGTGGAGTAAATTTCAGAATCATGTGAACAATACACAAATTGCAAACGCTACACAAACTCTGACAAGTTTGATTATAACCCCCAAGTGATGGCAGATTATGTTCAACAGTTGAATGAAGCTGTGCGAATTAGAAATACGAAATGCATTCATGGCACTAGTCAGAAGACCTGGTAACAGGTGACGGGGATTTCAACGGTGGTGCGAGCTGGAGGAGCCTCCACAATGTGGTGGTGGTCGGTGTCGACAGCATTCAGAGCCCTGAGAGCGGTGAGATTCCCATCCTTTCTCGTCATCCTGGAAACCCTAGAAATGCCAATTCTGGAGTGACAGACTAGTACGCAGAAGACGGCATTGTGATTTCGAGCAATTCGACAGAAGCAAGAACAAGGTGGAATGGTGAGGAGAGCGTGAGAGAGAGTAGCCATAACCAAGCCCTTGGTTTTCAAGATGCTTTGATTACATTGCTCGCCGTTTCGGCTTTCGGGTTGAACAAGCAACCACTGCTTTTTCTTAAAGGAGACGACAGAAAACAAAGTTTTGGACTGCGATACCGATTAATCTTATTCCGACTATTATCTTACACATTTTGCTTAATTTCTATTCTTCTTCTTATGTAGTAATTGATCCTCTCTTCTCTACGTGATGATTCTGTTATCTCTTTTTGGAGGCTGTCTGCACTTTTAACAGTGAACTATCTACTATTACATCCTTTTTACACATGGGAGGTCACAGGTTTTGTAAACATGTTCTTGGCTTCTTTCATTCCACATTTTCATTTTGAAGCAGTGAAAAGTGATAATGGTATTAAAAGCATACGAAATTTAAACTGCTCAAATGTTACATTGTGAATAATCTCTGTGTCTCTCAACCATATAATGAATAAAAAAAAAAAAAACCGTTGAAAGTCAGTGAGGCAAAAAGACGGTCATCCAAGTAGGGGTTCCAAATGAGGAAGTAAGAAACTTAGCCTTGAGTGCTACAAACCAACCAACTCTAAAGAAAATTACGTTTCGCTTCACTACTCTAAACTATATTTAAAGTCTCAAGCTCTCATCCTCCGTCTTCCATCACTACTGTCCTGCTCTTGCAATGCAGTAACGGAACCGCATCTTACCACCTATTATTAGGTGGTTTGACCTTGTAAATACGAACAATCCAATTGGATGTTGTGAATGCCTCTTCCAAGTATTCGAGTTTGACATCCTTATTTCCAATTTCAACCCCCCTTGCACGATCATACCTGTATAATCAGACAAACAAAGATCAGTAGCATTTTAATCAAGGCTGCACATATCTAACGCAACAAACAATAATGTGCCAAAATAAATAAATAAGCTAATAAACAAGGCTTCTCCAAGTAGAAATCATAACATTAGTTGCTCATTAACGCCAAGTCCATTGACCAGAAAAGAAACACATGGTATAAACATCAAGACATTGATCCAAATCTGCAAAGGCCTGTGTGCATTTGTCTATGAATCGCATGAGTACAATTGTGTGTGTGTGTGTGTGTGTGGGTGGGTGTCTGAAGATTCAAGGCACATGAATGACAAAACTTACCCAGGAGGTTTGCCATACTCTGTAGTCAGCTCTCCAAATCTGTAGTAAGACAGCTTGTACCTAACACCAACAAAATTGAAATACATATCATTCTTGTACATGATACCAATTCCTACGACGTACGGAAACAATCAATATAACAATAATGTGATCTAAGAATAATGTAAATGTGACAGCACCAGACCTCCCACATAAGAACCAGTAGTTCCAGTAGAAATGAAACCCTACTTAATTTATGTAAGGGAGAATTCCACAAATGGTCACTTAACTATGACTCATTCCACACTCTAGTCACTCAATTTTCAAATATATCACTTTGGGTTCTCAACTATTACTCTGTCAATCACTTTAATCACTTAAGGGGCATTTTATCTCACTTTAATCGCATCTCCCAATCATTCTAATACAGATTTCTCAATTTTTCACAATTGGTTGGACGAAAATATCATTAATATTGTGGCAAATAATTTTTTTTTAATGAAAAAAATTAATAGAGTGACTAAAGTGATAACAGAGTTAAAGTTGAGTGACTAAAGTAATATATTTAAAAGGTGAGTGACCACAATGTCAAATAGGTAAAAGTTGAGGAGTGATATTCTCCCTGTAATATAAGTCTAGGTACATCAATAATTAGACCTTAAACAAAGTCAGAGTAGAGTAGTCCCATTAACGAATAAACAGAATTAACCGCATTAAGAAACTTTATGCACACACATAAAACAAACTTTACACATCTTAGCTGCTGTATGACACTTACATGAGACAGTTCAACATTTTTGGAGCTGCACCTTTGTCAACACGATATTCTCCATTAACAAGGTAATCAGGTTCCTTAATTACAGGAAATACTCCACCCCCAATTCTCACCATCCACAGAAATCTAGCACACACAAAAAAATGTATTACTATAAATGAAAACGAAATAACAACAGATAAGAAACTTGATTTCAATTAAATTAAAGAAAACGGCTCTGGAGATGGATCACCATTATTGATGGGATAGCACAAACGATACGAGCATAACAAGTAAAGGCTTCTAGAAGTATTATCAGAGAAACAGAGATATTTCAAAAATTCAAATGAACTTACTTGTTAATATCATCAGAAGAATAACCAGTAACACCACCAAAGACAACTAGAACATAATCCACGTCAAGAGATCTCATTATATCATATGCCTCATCTTCATAAGATGACATTGCACGCCCAACAGTAGCAATGTGTGTATTGTTCCAGGTGTTATTGTCAACTATAACAGTTCTGTTTCCCATTGCAGTGATTTGGTAGCCATAATCCCACCATGACATCACTTTAGCATCAGGAGGAGTATTCTGACGAAGCCAAAAGTATGCCTCACGATAATCATCAAAAATGACCCTGTTCCCATGAGCACCCCTTGCAGCCAGGACAATTGATGGAGACGAGTATGCCTCAGATGTGACCCAGGTACAATGGGTTGCATACTTGCTAAGCAAGTAAAATGCACCAAAAAGTAAGGCAATAGCACCATTTTTTTGAAAAGGCTGAGATTGATCAATTGAACCCTGTTTGCAAGAAAAATGTGAGAAGGTACTATCGGCTTCTATTCACCAGTCAGCAAGAGATGAAAATTTTATATGAATGCATGTATCATATCAATAGAGATCTCACCTTAGAAGAACCCCTTGCGCTACTGGCTCCTTTGGTAGAACCAGTCTGGGGAACCTTGTCCTTTGCCCTCACCAACTGTGTCAAATTCTTTATAGTCGCAGAGACAGCAATGGCACTAATGAGACAAACCGCAGGTGTGGCAACAAGAATTAACCGAACCATGACACCAGCAAAATACATGCTTGTAAGGCCATACATAACTATAAATATCGTCGCATCAGACAATCGCTTGAAGCAAAAGTAGAGACCGGCAGGGAAGAGGAAAAGTAAGATGTGGAAATCAAACATAAAAGATGACCACGCCGTTGGCTGATGCTCAGAGACAGATGCAATAATTGGAATGTGATCCTTTGCGTATGTTGGATCTAGTAAAGAATAAAACCGGCCTGTCCATGGAGAGATATACCCAGATGCAGTGCCAAGTCCCAGAGCAACAGCACCAACACCTACCGCGCAGGTCACAGTGATCCTTAGAAAGGCTTGGAACATCTTTGTGTCACTTAGCAGGTGCTTAACCCAGTCTAGGAAATAAAATACCTACCAACACCGCCCACCACAAGAAAAGTTCAAGTTAGCACCAGAAAATGAACTGATCGATTTGACTGTATATTTGAACAATTCTCTATGGCAACCTAGCAGCAATTCTATCTTATGATACTGCAGGTAAACAATAACAGTTTTAGTGCTTTCATGAATGTTCATCAATTTTAAGTGCCATAGAGGTGAATTAAGAATAAAAATGTGGCAATCAATCTATTCACTTAGAAATATACAAGACTATAAAATGATCTCCCAACTGTATGATCTTTATTGCATTGCCAAATAGTTTCATCACTGGGTCAACACATTTGAAACACATTTGCATTTTACAGAAAAACAAACATATGCATAGAGAAGCAAACCTGCATTAAGAAGAAAACTCCCATGGCAGCCATATGCTCCCCAGACTGCACGTGCTGAAACCCAACAAACCGAATTTGCATAGCTAGCAACATCCCCACAATATACATGCAATTATAAGCCACATACAACCTCATAGAGTAGCGTCCAGTAATCAAGAGCACCAGAACGTAAAGAGGAACCAAGTTGATAATGAACACATAACCTCCCCAAGCCGAAACCATGTAGAAGTAGCCGAAGGCCGAGGCCAAGGACCAAGCGAGCGACCCTGTGTTTACGGCCTTGACAAACAGGTAAAATGTCAATAACAGAGCGAAAATGGCCACACCCTCATTGTCATAGGACCCCGCCACCGATCTGGAGATGTAACCAGGGCAAATGGCGATCAATGCAGCTGCCACAAGGCCAGCGCCGGTGTCCCAAATCTCTTTTCCGAACAAATAAGCAACGATGGTGGTGTTGGAGGCGAAAAATGGCGCAGTTAAAACGCAGACTTCACGTATGTGGACTGCGAAACGGAGGAAGCGGAGAGCCCAGTAGATGAGGGCGGCGGTGACCATGAGGCCCGGGTAGAGAGTGCCGCCGATGATCCGGCCCAGAGGGTACCAGCTCTCAGAATCGAACCAGTTCCAGAATTCGTAGAAACCTTTCTCGGTCAAGTAGAGGGTTGTGCGGTAATTGAAATAAGGATCGAACTCGTGGATCATTGACTCATAGCGAAGCACGCTGAAAAGGCGAGTGATGAATGCCAAGACATAGACTAAGCAGAGGATGGAGACTCGGATCAGGAGCTCCTGTTGCTTCGTTTTCAGTTTTAGGGTCTTGAATGAGAGGTTGCTGAGGAGATCTGACGAGAACGGCTTGGGCGAGGTGGTTTTCGAAGTGTTTGTTCCGCCGTTGACGTGCTCGGAGATTGGTTTCCCGACCATGTTTGGTTGGAATGGTATGGGAGACTAAGAGAGGAAATCAATTTCGAATTTGGGGTTTAAAGGGGGTCGGGATTTTGCATTGAGAAAAATACACTAGCTGTTTGTTCAGACTCACACACTGTGTGACTGTGAAGGGGATCTGCGATAAGAACGAGTGCAGGTCAAGCAGGGCTCACAGTCTCACCAGGAATAGTGTTAGATGGTAAGAATAGTCAGAGGAGATTTTGAACACTGATATGGGCTAACTTTGGGCCTTCACCGCTTTCATTTTAACTGGGGGTTCACTACTATGGGCCTGATATTTGTTTACAGGTCACCTTAGAAAATTCGTCATTTTCACATATGGAATCCATGCTCTTGAAAAGCTCTACGTCATTTAATATAAGACGTGTATGGCTTGAAAATTCATCAATGTCCCAAATCCTTGAGTGTGTTCACGTGTATGACTTTAAAATACGCCAGTGTCTCAAACTTTATGGCTTGAAATCCACCAGTGTCCTAAACCCTTTGGGTGTGTTCACGTTACGGCTTTAAAATACGCCAATGTCTCAAACCCTATGACTTGAAAATTCGCCAATGTACCAAACCTTCATCATCCAATATAAGTTGTTCACGTGTGTGGCTTGAAAATTTACCGGTGTCTCAAACCCTCATAAACTCATAGATAAAGTCTCCGTTTTCACATGTGGGATATTGGGTATAGAACTCGTGTGGCTGCAAGACATGCATACATGAGATCAAGGTATTAAAAAGTAATATGGGATTCATATCCAAAATCAATTGACAATTGATGGAGTGGCCTAAATTCTTATAAATGATATGAGCATTTTAATGCGACATTTTAAATGTTATTTCCTCATATTTACTTAGTTATTTCCTTAAATAAATCCTTCTTTTTTTAAGAAAGTTTCTATTTAAATCAATTTTAATAAAGTTTCTATTTTTAGATACATGGAGCGAATGGAGAAGAAATAAGCTTAAAGGCAAATAAGGAGCAAGAGAACGTTGGAAATGATAGAGGCAAGGCACAAAGATGCATAAATGAGTTGAAGTGAAGAAATAAAGTTTTCTTGGTCCAACCAAGAATCATGTTCCGACTAGGAAACCCAGTTAAAGAAGGAATCCTAATGACACAAGGAATCCCAATTAAACTAGGAAAGCAAAAGAGGATTCTGGAAGTTCAAGAACATTTCATATGAAGAGTCTTTGTTTGACTAAGAGTCCTTAAGACATGAGGAGTTCTGATGGGGCTAGGAAACTTCAGAGCACTAGGAGACTATTTGGCTTCAATATAGCTCAAGAAAACTCAAGAATATCCTAGAAAACTTGGATATTGCGGCAAACAAAGAGACCTAAGTATATTATGGTTTCTTGGATGCAAAAGGAATGAATTCTAAGTGAAATAAGTGTTTTTTGCAGTGAGATATTCAAAGGAATCTAGAAAGTGACGTTTTTGAAATCTGAAGTTAACATGGAGAGTTTTAAGGGATTTACAATATTCAGGAAGGTTTCAAACAGGTCCAGATACATTCCTTGATCTATACACTCCATCCTTGGCCAAAATTGAGGAGATGAATAAGAAAATAATCATGTAATCAATACAAAAATAATCTATGTAAATCAAGGTGTTAAATTGGAGGTTTCTCATTGGTTGGATGACATAGCCTAGTTGATGTGGAATTATCTGATTGGCTAATGCTATGTGGATCAATCTTGAAGACTTGGAAACCAAGTTGCCATCACCATACACACCATTTCACACACCTCTCTCCGTCAGAATAATTCTTAACACAAAAAATTCTCTCCATTCTCTAGTCTTCAGAAGCTATGTGTCTCAACCAAGGAGGATAAGAAGTCATGCAATACATCAAGATTCTAGCCGCCATCCACTCTTGTGTCGTCCCTAGAAGATTGCTTGCTTTTAAGGATCTTCAAGTTATTCGTCTAAAGGCTCTGTCATTCATCTTTCACGGTGTATTTCATACTTTCTTCTGTTTTCCTTTGTTTGATTCGTAGAGTTATGAATTCTAATTAACATGACATTAAGGGCAAAATTCAAAGCCCGTTTATATGTTTTGAAATAAAGTTGTGATTTTTATGTGTTGATTTTTATGTTGCTTATGTGAGATTGCTGAATTAATTTTGGATTACAGAAAACTTTTGCATGTATATGTTCTTTGGTGGCCAACTTAGGATATATGCATGTAATTTGGAGCTAGATTTAGGTAAACATTTCGCCTAATAGTTTTGTGAATCTATTTCATAAGTAATAAAAGCTTTGGACAAAAGTCGAAATCAGTTAAGGAGGATTACAAATAGATGAGCTTTCTCATACTAAGTTGTGCACTTTGGTCGACATCTTTTTTTTGTTCTTCATGTGTTGAATATGTTATTGATAGCTAGCTTTCTAGATTATGATTGCATGTTCAATAGGATTGATTTATATGTTTTCACTTAGATCAATTATCAAAGGAAAGTAACATATGGGAAACCGTTTGTTTATTAACGTTTCACATGGTCAACTTATTTTTTAGGACATAGAAAATCAATTGTAGGAATTGTAATTTGATTTCATTCATATGATTGTGGTTTTGATCTTTGTTCCTTGCGTTCCACCCTTGTATATATGTTTTTACATTTTCTTTATTTTATTTATCTTAATTTATTATTTTAATCCTAAAACCCCCTTTTTTGTGTTTACTTGTATATATTTATATTCTTTGTTTTACTTTTCTAAATAATACTTTGCACTTTTAATAATTCTTTATTTGTTTATGCAATGACAGGTGTACCCTCAATCCCCGGCTTAGAACGATACCCTACTTATTCTATATTACTATCTGATGCAGGGGTTAAATTGCGCTTTTACTTTTAGCGTGTCAATAAACAATAAGCAATGTCCTTCTGTTTCCATGTGAGATCAATACACATTCATATATTTTAGTTTTTTGTTAATCTTACATTGGGTTGAATGCTCTTTGGACAATGTAACCATAGATGACTGGTTGACTGAAGTACCTCACATTGCAATTAAAATGGGGAAGTGAAATGTACACCTTCCCTTTTACTTTTTTAGTCAAAATTTTCATAAAAACACAAAATTTAAGTTAGTAAAGACAAAATTTAAGTTATCAAAAAGATAAATATAGAGGCAATGTTTACTTGCTTGGAATGGGAATGAATGATTACGGGGTAAATTTATTCCTGCGTTTACAAACATATAAAGGAATTGAACTGATTATGGGTAAAAATATTCCCGCGTTTACTAATACATAAAGGAATCAGAATGAGTGTAAGTCTCACCTCCTTATAAGGAATCAATTCACGAATACTCATAAATTTGATTACGAAGAGGGAAGATGGGTTTAGGAATCAACTCCTCCATAATCAATACCGATTCTTTTCTTCTCTCATTCTAGTTGTCTTCAATTTATGATTATTTTCATTCCAAGTAAGTATGCCAAGAATGTGGATTGTAAAATGAAGAGTGAGGATTTCATTGCCTTTAAAATCCTCATTGGAAAAGAAAACTTCTCCAATGTAGCAGAAGATGCTTTCAGCCCCACTTATTTAATGTCAGGAAAATCTCCATCTATCGTGAGATCAATCTTGCCCACCACTATAGACATCAATAATTTATTCTTCATCATAAATCTCTAGATTTACAAATAGTTGAAAACCATGTACTGTAATAGCTATGAATAGTCATCGACTCCTGGCAAAGGGTAGAAGAATGGGACCTACTATGGGACATACAATGCATTACAGATGTATAATCGTTACGCTTCAACCGGGTTATTCTGTTCCACCTCTCAGGAGTCAGGAGAGATATACACACAAAATCTCTATTAAGAAAATACACATAGTCACTGTATATATATACTTATTTTTCATAAATATACCTAATAGATGTCTCTACGATATTGAAATCCCTCATTCATTGTCTCGTATCAAGGCGAACTCAGGTATTTGTTTATATGGGGGCAGAATGCTTATATGAACTAAATAGAGGTTGAGAGTTAGGGTGAAAATATTAGATCTTACAGAGAACTTGAGCTATTATAGAGTATGAGAAAATAAAGAAAGATTCACTAAGGATAGCATTCTTCACTTGTCTCAATGTAGGTCTGTCAGTATCTCATATGGTCGCAAAATGAAGTTTTTCTTGTTGCATATAACATATTAGGGGTGGCAAAACGAGCTTCTAGGCTTGAGCATGGCATGTTTAAAAGCAGCCCGCCCCGGCCATAGCCCATTAGTGGTCCGGCACGACCCGAGCACGTTATTCTAATTAGTCGGGTAAGCCCGATGAATATGAGCTCATTTGTCTAGCCCGAGCAGGACATATTGCGGCATGCGATCCAATCCATTTCTATAATATAAATTTTTTTCTTTAGAATATAAAGATAATATGTATTTTTAAGGGTTAAATACTGTTTACTCCTTGTACTTCTGCTCGAAAAACACTTCAGTCCCTGACCTTTTAATTTCACACGTTTAGTTCTTGTACTTCAAAATTTCAGACCAATAGGTCCTTACCGTCTAAAAGTGGCGGTGAAATGTCTATTATGCCCTCGATTTTTTTTTAATTAATTAATTTTTTTTTGGAAAATGATTTTTTTTCCCTTTCTTTCTTTCTGTTTTTTTTTTATTTTTTTCTGTTTTTTTTCTTTCTTTCTTTCTGTTTGAAAAATAAAAAAAGAATAAATAAAATAAAGAAAAAAAATAAAAATAAAAAGATAGAAAGGAATAAATTTATTATAAAAAAAGAACTGAGGGTATAATAGACATTTCACAGCGACTTTTAGACGGTAATGACCTATTGGTCTGAAATTTTAAAGTACAGAGACTAAACGTGTGAAATTAGAAGGTCAGGGACTGAAGTGTTTTATAGTGAAAAACTCAAGAACTAAACAATATTTAACCCTATTTTTAAACAACAAACTTATATTTGAATTTACATATAAAGATAATATATACATTTGAGTATGAATTTAGATTCCCCTTTAGACATTTTTGCTAAAAGTTTATTACTTTGTAAATAATGACAAAGTTGATTGGTTTGTAGATAATGAGCATTTTTGACTTATTTATCTATTTTGTTTTACAAAAAAGAAAATTTGATCAATAGAGTGTAGGAATTAGTTTTGGTTTGTGAAGGATTATGTATAGCTGAGACTTGAAATTTTGAGAGTAAACTAGTGATATATAACTGGCAACTTATATTTATAATATTAGCCTCAACTAATTTTAATTTTCAGCACTAAACGAGCACAGTAGGACCCGCCTATGGGCCCCGCATGTTGTGAGATTGGCCGTAGGCTAGTTTAAGCATAATGTTTGAGCATATGAGCTAGCCCGAGCCCAAGCCTATTAAGAAACGGGTCGGCCCAAACACGGCTCAAAGTCTAAGTTTGTCACCTCTATGCTTTATAACATATGTAATATATAAATAACAAATACTCATTTTGACTCAAATAGCTAGTCTTTGGCAACTTAACTCGGTTCAAATTTCATAAGAATATCTTCTATTAGTAGTTATAAATTTATTTGAAAATTGACCAAATCTCCAAATCAAAATGTCATGTGTGAAATAATCATTTTATTTGCCTTAGCTCAAATATATAATTAAATCACAATTTTTTAGAAATAAAAAATTAACCTAAAGCTTATGTTAGTCAATTTTAAACCCTACTTTTACAACAATTACCATGAAAATTTTGGCAAATTTTATTTTTATTTTATATGTCCTTTTATTTTCGAAAAGAATGGAAACTACTCCTTGATTGGGGTAAATCGGTAATTCCACATTTTCAAAGGAGTTATATTTCGCCAAATATTAGTAATTTCAGATCCTCCAGTCGATTCGCTCCCGTGCTCTCTCTCTCTCTGCATTCCTCAAACTCATTTCTAGGGTTTCGCCCAAGATCACCATCGACGACGGAAGCGATCGTCTCCGTCTCATGGACAAGAGCCACATGACTGCTAATCGCCGGCCCTTGCCTCCTCCTCTTTTCGATTCGAGAAGACGGAACATTTCCCCCCGGATCTTCAATACGGGGTGCCGTTCTTCAGGTTCGCGATACCGCTTCAATCGATATGAGTGATGCCGATTGGGAATTCATTTCTACGGAGCACGAACGATGTGGTAAACTTCTCTCTTTGGCTCTGGAGGATCAGTCTGAGTTAGGGTTTTAATTTTACGTCAGTTTTCAGAAATCGTTTAGTGTGTAATTTAATTCTGATTGATGATTACAGGTTAGGGTTTCGTATAATGGCCTTACAGGAGCTAGATGCCCATAACCGGGGAGTTGTCACAAGAAAACATCGAAGATCGGTGATTTGGGTAGGGTCAGTGCTTCATACCTTCATGTGTTCAACATAATAAGCAATTGATGAGTATGTGGTTGTGTATTTTGTGCTTATATTTACGGTCACTGACTGCTAAAAACTTGTGAGTGTGTTTGTTGATGTTCATTGTTTCTGAATGTTTCCACTTGGTTATTTTCTCAGACAGAAAATTTAGAGTGGAATTTCTTAGTAGAAATTTGGTAGATGCAGTTGCTTTGCTTGAGCAGGTAGATGAGTGTCTTATTTGCTCTACTCTAGGCGGTTGGAAACTTACGAGTTTGTTTGTTGATGTTCATCATTTGTGATGTATAATGTATACTACTCAAATATGTGCTTAGATACCCTCTTGTAGCAAATTGATAGATGCAGTTACCTTGCATGAGTAGGTAGATGAGTTCCATCTTTTTCTCTTTTCACCTGTGTGTTATTTTGACAGCCATGTTATTACTGAGTCTTTGAAATGATAAGAGATGTGGATAATTTGATTTCAGAGTTGTAGATGAGTTACAATGTTGTTTTATCTATGTACCTATTGTATGAGGGCCGTACAGTTGTTTTCCACTGTGGCCATGATGTTCGAGCCTTTGGAGTTGCAATTAAATTGCAGGAGGTAGCACAGGATGGGCTGTTAACTGCCTAAAATGATTTTCTTTTGGTTGTCTCTTTTTTCAGTTTCTTCGGCTCCATTTTCTTCTTTTTTTCCTTCTCTTATCTCTTATCTCTTATCTCTTCTTTCAAATCATGTCTGTTTATTTACTTATGTACCTATTTTAAGTAATAGGGGAGTGAGGGGTTCTGGCTAAAAATAATATTGCTTTCTTCTACTTTGCTCCAGAAATATGCTCCAGAAATATAGATGTCCATTCTGACATACAGAACATTGTGTTTGGTAGATTTGAACTTATGGATCCTTCCTGCAAGTAGGCTGAAAGCAGGATCACTATGTTGTGATAAGAATCAGGTAAGAGAAAGTTATATGTTTATCATTCGCCGTAGTTTTTCATATAAGCATTGCATACTTAACCAAATCTTTCCTCATAAATACAGTAAAGGGAAAAAAATATCTGTTTTGTTCAAAAGTGTGATGGTCATTAGTTGGGTATCAGTTTGGCCCTATGGTGATCTCACTTCAGTTTAGTTCCTTTTACTTTCTTATGTCCAACCTTACAACTGCCTATAACTATGATTGGGGTCGGGGATCCAAACATTGAAGACTATCATTTTATATTTTGTCAACTTTTTAGATATCCTTCATATATGTATATCTTTTTTCAAAGTTTTTCATCTCTTGTTTGCTAGGTGATCAGGAAATTGACGAGTGGTTGAAGTATAGCTAAACATAGCATAACATAGTTTACCCTCAAGGCTCATTTGAGGATTAATAAAGGTAATAATTAACCATAATTTAGAGAGATTTTTACTGCCTTTGGCATTGGTTTGGGTTAGCGATTTACTTAAGATGATTAATATGAAATCTTTCTATTTTTATAAAAATAAATAATAATTAACCATAAGTTAGAGAGACTTTTACTGCCTTTGGCATTGGTTTGGGTTAGCGATTTTCTTAAGATGATTAATATGAAATCTTTCTATTATTTATAAACAAATACTCAGGCGCATTAAAGAAATAACAAGGACAGGAACTTTGATTTGTGGGTATGTTTGTCAAGTATAATTATTTAATGAGTGCATTCCCTTGTCTGTAATTTCCCTTTTGGCTGTTAAACTGTTAGTAATGCGTTTATGATCAATTCTACTAAGTTTCTTTTCCCAATTATACTGTTTTATTTTAGAGTGAAAAAGATAGTATTTACTTGTCTTGTCTTGGTGTACGCCTCTAGGGATGTTGTCTTGTTTGTTACTTTTTAAATTCAGCATCTGTTCAATTGATTCTGCTGTACATCTGTTACGGTACTCCATTTCTAGTATTGCTGTATCGACTCTGTTTCTGAAATGGGCGTGGCCAATTGGTATTGCTAGACACTGGGATGGATTTTTAACTATATTGTAATCCAACTATATTCCAAGTTGCTTGCAGATTTTATTTATTTATTTATTGTCTTGTCAACTTTTTTATCCGAAGACTTGCAATCTAAGCCTTTGAGAAAATGTCTAAAAGCCCTTATATTCGTCCATTGAGAATAAAATTGGTCCACAGAGCAATTCTAGAAATTTGTTGAATATTTGGCCGAGAAAAAACAAGAATTTGGTACACAAAAACAAACGCCATATCATGTCAGAAATTGTTTAAAATATAAAAAAATGTAGCCCAACAAAATTGTTAACAAGGCCTCACTGAAAGCCCCAGATTTGTTTTAAACCCCAATCGGTAGGCTCAACTCTTTCGAGGAGGCCCAATAAAGGCTTGAAATTGTAAAAAGATAAGTCCAAATAAATAAAAATGGCGGCGCATTAAATGTTGAACCGGCCCAATAAAAGGCTCAATTCACATTGAAGGTCCGAAAGAAGGCCCAACTCAAGTAGACGGGGCCCAATAAAAGACCCAATTCGGTTGATCATTAAATGCAAGGCCCGACCAGGTGTCGGTGCATTAAATGTTTGATCCGACAAGTTTGCGGCGCATTTAATGTATTTCGGTATGAGGGCCCAGCTAATGTTTGATGTGGCCGAATTCGTGCTGAAGAGGCCCAATAAAAGGTCCAATAATGTTTAAGAAGCCCAATCAAGGTCCAATTGAAGTTGACCCGACCAGGTGTCGGTGCATTTAATGCTTGACTGACCAGGTGTCGAGGCATTAAATGCTTGAATCGACAAGATGTCGGCCCATTAAATACTTCACCCGACAAGTTGTAGGCCGATTACTGCGTCATGACATGAAGGCCCAACTCATGTTTGATGCGGCCCAATCCACGTTGAAGCAGCCCAATATATGGCCCAATTCATGTTGAAACAGCCCAAAACGAGGCCCAATTCACGTTGGCCTACGAAGTGGCGGCGCATTAAATGTTTATTCCGACCAGGTGGCGGCACATTAAATGCTTGAGTCGACCAGGTATCGGTCCATTTAATGCTTTATGACAAGAAGGCCCAACTCACTTTTGAAGCGGCCCAATGGATGGCCCAATTTATGTTGATGCGGCCCAATACGATGCCCAATTCACTTTGACTAACAAGATGGCGGCGCATTAAATGCTTGACCGGACCCAGGTGTCGGCGCCTTCAATGCTTCCTCCCGCTTGAAGCGGCCCAATAGAAGGCCCAATTCATGTTGAAGGGGCCGAGTACGAGGCCCAATTTATGTTGACCCACCAGGTTGCGGCGCATTAAATGCGTTAACCGACCAGGTTACAGCTAGGTTGCAGAGCATTTGATGATTCATTCGACAAGCTTGCGGCCCATTTTCCCTTGACGAAGAAGGGCGAACTCATATTTCATGCGGCCCAACAGAAGGCCCAATTGATTTTCAAAGCCTTAAAACGACTAGCCCATTTCCCCTGACCAGGTGCATTTAATGTTGTAATCCGACCAGAGCACCCCACTTTGATATGAATCGGCCCAATTGATGTTTTAGCGGCCCAAAACAACGATCCCAATTTTTAAACCCCCTATTGATTTTTCCATTGCACCCTTTTTTTTCTTTTTTTTTTCCTTTTCTTTTCTTACTCTTTTTGGTTAAGGGTTTGCTGGTTTACAGTCACTATCCTAAAAACAGTAGATAAAGTGAGCAGAAAAAAAAATCCCTGAAAAACCATTTTCTTTTCCTTTCTCTCTTTTCCTTTTTACTTTTCTGTTCTTTTCTTTTCTTTTTCTCACCTTTTTTTTTTTTATCCTTTTCTTTTCTCATGATTTGCTGGTTTACAGTCACATTCCTAAAAACAGTTGATAAAGTGAATAAAAAAATAAAAATAAATCCCTGAAAAACCATTGACCAGTAGTTTGCAGCACTGCATACAAGTTCGAAGGTCCCATTGCTTTGCCAATTTCCTCACCCTCCTGGAGGTCCCCACTACAGTTTTTCTCCCTTTGTCCTCACTTTGATCATCATCAACATCTGCAGCATCCACAAATTTAAACCATCAAGTTCAGAACAATTCATATAAATCCTAAGTTCCAATTATCAATCCTAAGTTCCAATTATCAATTATCAATCATATGAAGTTTCCTAGAAATAGAAGTATACAGACAAGTAAAGATGCAAAACCAAACAATAAGGACAGACAATACCTGAAATCTTGCCACTGTCCCAATGCAAACAAAGTGGTGCAGTGTGGCTTGGGTCTCTCATCAGAACACTTGGTTAAGCAGATGTCCAATATTGATGTGTACCAGTAGACCTCAGGAGACTTCCCAAGTGCACAAACCACTGTATCACTGTGGCTGGTTGACTGGGCAACATGTAAAAAATCCAACGGGCCTTTTGATCATAAGTAACTAGATGTCATGTTCATATTATACGAGGAATAGTATAGAACTTTAGCTCAACAAGTGCATACTTCAAACGAGAAAGTAGAAACCCCCACAGCTGGGCAGCAAAATAATGGTATCCCAGAGAAACGATCGATATGTAAAGGGTAGTCAGGCAGTACCAACCATGTAACACAACACATTCATAATTATAATCATTATCCAGCCATATCCTGAAATGAATAAGCAGAAAAAGAAGAAAACTGAACAACACGGCAAGTCTTGTATATCAGACCGTGTTGATGGAAAGTTGATGCAGAACACATAAGACAAGTCAGATTCAAATGATTGGTCATAAACTAATAAAAATCATGTCAGTTTATTTGTTTATCTATAATGGGTTAGTCAAGAATCCTTTGTCAGTAATTTCCTTTTGAACAGTCTAATTTCTACGTATAGGCCTTATCCATACAAGGAATGAAGAACACAAAACAGCTTTGGAATATTAGTTTTAAGACGAACCAAGTGAAGAAAATGCATCAAACAACCCGACTTGATCAACAAAGAAAAACCATGTAACACAACACATTTAGAATTAATTACATTACCCAGCCATATCTAGAAAGGAATAGAAGGAGGTGAGGAGAAAGCAGAAAACACTACAGTCTATAGGACAAACAGCAAGTCTTGGATATCAAACAGTGTTAACAGAAAGTTGTGCAGAATAGATAAGACAAGTCAGATCCAATTGATTGACCATAAACTAATAGAAGTGTCAAAAGAAAATTATTGACAAAGGATTCTTGATTAACCCGTTATAGTTAGGGACAAAGTTACACATGGACATATTGTTTAAGGAATGGGCCTTATCCATAAAAGGACGAAGAGCACAAAGCTTTAGAATATTAGTTTCAGGACAAACCTAGTGAAGATAAAGCATCATATAACCAAACTTGATCAACAAAGAAAACCAATGTTACACAACACATTTACAATTAATTACATCCCCCAGCCATATCTAGCAAGGAATATGGAGAGGAGAGGAGAGAGCAGAAAACACTACAGTCTATAAGAAAAACAGCAGTCTTGGATATCAAAGAGTGTTAACAGAAAGTTGTGCAGAACAGATAAGACAAGTCAGAGCCAATTGATTGACCATAAATTAATAGACGTTTCAAAAGAAATTATTGACAAAGGATTGTTGACTAAACCATTATAGTTGGAGACAAAGTTACACATGGACATATTGTTTAAGGAATAGGCCTTGTCCATAAAAGGACGAAGAGCACAAAAGCTTTGGAATAATAGTTTTAGGACCAACCAAGTGAAGAAAATGCATTATATAACCAAACTTGATCAACAAGGAAAACCCATTTATCCTACCTGGTTTCTAGTTTCATTCAAAGTGAGTGGTATAGTCAAAAAATTTAATATTGCCGGTGTAATGCTTAATAATATCCTACTACCAAATGCAGCACTCAACAATAAATATATTTCAGAGATCGCATTATCTACCAAGTTAAACCGGTAGAAAAGTAAATGTAAATTTTCCATATATGCTGCTTCGCATAACGTTACTAGAGACCATTTCACATATTGTTGTAAGGGGGAATAGGGGCATACATGGGAGCCCATGTGTCTCCTTGTCGCTGCTCGATTTTTCAGGTATTTGAGTAAAAAATGTGGCCTTATTTAACATAGTTGCCTCCAAAATTTACATACAATGTCTCCCCAGTTTTTTTAGAGGGAGGTTTTTCTCTCAATTTCAGACCTCACCCCTCACCTCTCCATCTTCAGTTTCTGGCCTCACACCATGTCCTGGGGTGCCCTACTGATATATTTTTCTGGCTCTACCACATATGGCAATGGGGAAAAAAAATATCAAGAACAATGACCACCCCTCTTTTTGCAAAACTGAAGGTGCAGAGTTAATGCCTCAAATCTGGGTTCCCTATCCTATTGTATTTCAAGAGGCACTTCCCACAAAGATGACTACACTAAACAGCCCTGATAATGATTAATTTTATCATTGAAGAGGTCTTATCAAAACAAAAATTGTATACGAAAGGCAAACATCCAATGCATCATAAACAGTTATCGCCAATTTTTGAACTAAAACACTGAAAAAAGATCAAGTGAGACAGAGCATTAGCGCAATCAGAGTAATTTCTGTGCTGTTGAAAGCAAAATAGTGAAGAAGACGAGGAATTTTGTGATAGCAAACTGAGACGTCAAGAAACTTTTACCTGCTCCGTCTCAAGAACCCTAGAATATCGGGGTCAAGAAACTCGACGGCGATCGACGAATCGAGCCACCTACTTGTCCGCCGGACCGAACCACTGAAACAACCTCCCTCTACCGAGTCGATCGCCACCGCCATCGGATCCAGGACCACCGACTCGAGCAAATTGAATTGAACGATTTGCCCTAGTCCCTATTCTCCCATTTCTGAATTGGCTGTACTAGTTTGAGAGTTGAGACGATCACTTTTGTAGATACGTTTCGGTGTAATCTTTTCGGCTATTGGGCTGGGCCTTCACTCAAGTTGTGGCCTTTCTTTATATAAGTGAGTGGCCCAGTGGCGGTTCTAATACCGTGATAAACAAGTGAAACCAACTTCAAACCCTAAAAAATATAAAATAACAATTCGAAATTGAAATTTATTAATATAAAAGAATAGAACAAGATCAGACAAAATATGTATATAAAGGAAAAGAAATGAAAAAATTTAGAGGGGTGTTATGATCGAATAATTTTAGACATTATCGCTAAAATTAGTCCCCTCTTTAATACATTTAAAAATATAAAATGACATTGACTCAGTTTTAGATATATATCACTTGATGAAATAGACGGTGATGAATGAGAGGTCGCTGAGGAGGATTCGTTTCAGAGCTGAAGATGATGGCTTGGTGGCAGTGGTTTTCGTAGTGTTTGTTCTGCGGTCGACGTGCTCAAATATTGGTTTCCCGACATGTTTGGTTGGTAACCTGGTATTGGAGACCGAGAGGAAATCAATTTGAACTGTGGGGTTTATTTATGCATTGAGAAAATAGTCGAGGTATCTCCATGTTTACACTAACACTCAATAACACACACACAAAAATAGTCGAGGGATCTCCATATTTATGCATTGACTTAATGTTGTTTAATTATTGTGCGATTTATTTATTTATTTAATATTAAATGTGGATAATATCAAAAGTGTCAGTAAGCTAGATAACTCAATTAACTTGCACCAAAGAAAAGAATCAAATATGACGAAAAATTGTAACCGAAGAAAAGTTTGAGATTTGCCACACACACACATAAAAAAAAAAAAAAAAAAAATTGGTAAGTGGTTAAGAAGGAGGTCAAAGGAAGTTTAGCGGAAAAGGAAAGAGAAACAGAAAGGGAAATCGAGCAAAAGCCCCGTGACCTGACCCAATAAAAAGAAGAAAAGCAAAGCCGTGAGGGAATTGCCTGGATTGAAACAAGCATGAGCGGCGGCGGCAGAGCTCCACCGACGGCGAGCACGAGCGTGACGACCACGATCACCCTTGAGAATCCGGACGCATCGGCGTCATCTTCGTCCTCGACGTCGGGATCCACATCTTCGCCGTTGGTTTTGCGGCTGAATCGGAAGAAGAAGCAAGTCACCTGGAAGGAAGGAACCGTCGACAACGAGTTTATGCAGAAGAAGAGCTCCAAAAAGTGCTGCATCTTCCACAAGGATAAGCCCTTTGACGAAGACGATACCGATGATGACGACGATCCCCACCACCACCACCACTACCATCACCGCGACGATCCCCCCTCATCTTCTCAAAATCACAGCAGCGTCTGATCTCATCTCATCAAGCTTTCTATTCAATTGATCATTTTGGATGTGCTTGATTTGATCATTTTGGATTTGTGATTGTAATGCCCCAATTTTTAGTGCTATGCTTGATGTAATGTTGTTGATGTTTTTCTTTTTATGTTCTGCTCTGGGTTCGGATGTTGTTGATGTTTAATATGGATTGAACATCGTAGTTTCACCCGAAATGGGAAGGAATACATTTGGTTAGATTCATCGTTTTCGTAGTTGAGAATTGTTAAGATTGTTCATAGCAAATTGAGAATATATGATAGCATTGGCCATTCAATGCAGGAAGGAACTAGTGTGCGCCTTGTTATATACTTGGTTGAATCAGTGGTGATTGCCATTCAATTACCAACACCAAATCAACATGTATTCTTCATAAAACAAAAGCCTGTCCTGTACATTTGGCAGTTGTCTCAGGCTCTCAGCTCAATCAATCAAAATGCAATTGATATGATGCCAGAGAACACTCGATGCATGGCGCTGTGCTCTTTTCTGAAAGCTCAAAACAGTTTCGTAGCATCACAGACACCCTGCTTGTATAACAAGACCAACACACAACAAGGCAATTAAACCATTTAGCCTGATCTGACATAGAATACGTACTACAACCAAACAACATATGATGTTTGTGATATTGATATATGAGAAGCCATTATTAATATATAGCAATATGAGAAGCCATTCATCAGTAGTTAACACATTCAGGTAGTGCGTGTTCCATTGGTCTTTCATCATCATATGATAAACGCAGAGAGAATTAACTGGAAGACTATTGTATCATAAATAAAAAATCAATCTACATTGCCAATAAGCCAGGAATGATACAATTGTACTGCAATGCACAGCATCACCCTTCTTGATCCAATTATATAACAGATACGATAAGATCACCATCCTAAATTTCAACTCCCTGTCCATGTTGGGATTCCACTTTCAATACAAAGGAACACATAACCGAGAACCAAAAAATAGTTTATAAAATAAATAATCCCGTCACTTATCTGCTCTGTTGCAGCTTTTCTTAAGCTGTTGCAGGTACGGCTTCAGACTTGAATGTTATTAACATACCGCAAATAACCCAATAGTTGGAAACAAGAATCTTATTGCCGTATAATTCTGCTTCTATCGTAATCTCTCAGGTATTTTTCTCCTGTTTGAATTGCACTGCAACTATATATATGAAGTATGACTATGGCCAAATGTGCAGCTGAGAAATTTCAGCCCATTCCATTGAATCTTACTCTTAGTAAAGAAGCAATTTGATTATATGAATGTGCAAATGAATTCCTCTAATCAAGGGCAGTTTTCCAGCGGCCAGTTATTGGTTTCGGCAAGCCATCAAAGATTGGTCTGGTAATAGATGCCGCATTTGAAAGAGCTTGCAAGTCTGTTTTCAAGCTCCACCTTGAAGTTGGCCAAACTGATGCTGTGCTGTTATTTTCCTCCTCTTTAAACTTGGTGTGCTTGATGATTTGCGAACAACAGTCACTTCATCAGCGGTCACGATAGACTCTCCCAGTCCCACTGGGATAGAGTTCAACCAACCTGAATCTGACTCAGATTGCAGCACTGCTCGGCTTGCTGATTTCGGCCTCATGGCTAAACCCTTTCCTGTTGAGGCTGAGAAACCACTGCTCCCACCACTTTTTTCCCCTTTTAACATCCTCTCTGGTGTGACATTCCCATTTTCAACTTCAGTTTTCTGACGCCTTCGGACTGACTTATCATCAGATTTGTCACCCTCCCCATCCATGGAGTCTGCAAAGTGCATATAATCAGCCATTGCACCATTCTCAGTCAATTGACCAACAGAAAAACGTCTAGTCATGTTATGGTGACTTTGAGAATCAGAAAATGGTGAGGCCTTTGACAACAACCCATCATCAAAGTCTTCTGAACTTCTACTTCTGTAAACAGCCATCTCCATGCCTTCAGTTGAGCCCCTCCGATTTGGAGGTTTTAGACCATAGTATTTCTGTAAAGTGCTCATTGCTGTAGTGACCTTATCCTTGGGAGCTCTTGAACCTACAGATCGGAATGGTGGTAGCAAATTAGGCTGGCCAAGACCTGAGGATGACTTTTCAGCGTTGTTTTCTCTGCAATAAGACATATATAAGCTTCAACATCCAGTGTATATAAATAGCATACAGACAACAATGCACTTCAACATCCAGCTAGCATATCTAATTTTGGAGCTGGAGAAACGGTCTCGTCTTTTGAACTCCTAGTTACAAAAAAATAGTCTGATATAGAAACCCTAATCTCAAAGTGTCAGGCTTTGGAATGTAAAGATCTAATCACACAATGGTATTAGCAATATAGAGACATAACAGGAGTAGCAAACAAATAGCGGAGGGCGTACTGCAATTAATAGATAGTAAGATGTTTTGGTTGACAAATATGTATGGTGCCAGATATAGTAACCATGTAATATGTGTATGAATCAAATCAGCAGCAGCCAAAACTAGTGAGAAGATTCAAATACATAATAAATTTGGTAAGTGCATGTAACACACATAGGAAGGAAATAGAGTATGGAAATTAAAGAAATGAGAAGATTACTGTGGAGAAAGAGAAGCAGTAGATGGTGAATGTCTTCCTGGTAAAGGTATTTTCAAGGTCTTCAAAGCAAACATTTGGAGATCTGTAGCAAAGCCATTCATCCTTTTAATGTCAGCAACCTGATTCATAGATCAATTCACACAATAAGCATTAAATCCCAGTTATGTGTGTGTGTGTTCCCATTACTACAAACTTAGAAGAACAAGCACAGCAAGAAATCAAAAGGGCATGAAGCTTGTGATTAATCAAACAAAACTAGCCCAAAAAGCGTAATAGAGCAACATTACCTCAACGCCGTATTTGATAGCAACGCCGGCGAGAGTGTCCATCTTTGAGACTTGGTGCTCTATGTAATTCTTTCCTCCTCCTCCTCCTCCTCCTCCGTTGCCCACCGACCCTGTATTTGAAGGCGACATTTTGCCCTCTAATCCGATCTCAGATTTTGAGACCTTGAAGCATCAAATCCAATAAAGATTGCTGCTGCTGAATGCTGATGCTGCCTGGGTCTCAAAACCAATCTCTCCAAAATTTTACAGAACAAACAGAAAGGAAAACAGATCGATACAGAAATTAAACTATTAAACTAAATCCAGTCCACAACAAAGTCAAATGCTTGGTAGGAGAAGAGGCACTTTGATTTAATTTATTTTTTAGGAAAACAAGCAAACGAACTGGCAAAGGTTCAACGAGGTGTTAACCAAAAAAAAAAAAATATATGGAGGATATAAATGATTATTATATTCCCTTGACGCGGAACGACACAGGTGGAGAAGAGAGAGAACTCCGACTACCGACACATCTCAGTCTTCCTCAGCGCTTCATCTATATATGATTATATTCAACTCAAGCAATCCAACGACTCACCCTGCTCCTGGACCCACTTTCGGTATTCTTTTCTTTTTTTCCTTTCCTTTTATCCCGTTGCTGTTTTTGTATTTTCATTTTGTGGTCCAGTTCATGCGTGATTATGGATTTTCTTTTAAATTCATTTCGAGAATATGACTAGTAAACTTTGAAAGAAAAAAAAAAAAACTAGTGAAATTTGTGCTTTATTTCTTAAAATTGTTACTGCATTTATCTTGGATGTATTCAATAGTGTATATCGTTAACTTGTTAATAGTTGAAGAGTGTGACACCAGAAACCCTAATGTTACAGTTGTAGCGTCTCTCGAATCCTCATTAAGTTATCGATTAATGTCAATGATATCTTCATGAATAAGTCTCTATAGTTGAGAATGGTCAAGTTGGGATTTTCATCAATAAGTCGCTAGGTTCAACCTCCTCCGAGTAGATTTCCCTACTCATGCACCTATACGTGGCAAAAATGCCTAAGCGGGTAGATGAAACCCATAGGGCAATTCCCAATGAATAATTCTTAGGTTCACCATTAAGTGAACATACTCAATCACCCCCTTTTTTAATCGGCCAATCAAATGCTGACACCTATATTATTATTTTACCAAAAAAAATTACCTACTTTGGTGCTAATTCACACCGTTATGGCATCATTCTCGCACTCTCCCTAACCTCCAAACTTCGCAAACCCAAACTCCACGCTCAGCAAACAGATACGGTCTATTACCTTGGTTTTATGATTGAAATTGTAATTGGTTGGGATGATGCTTTTAATTTCTAAATGTTTGGTCTAAAAGCATTTTGTTTGGTCAATCACAAAGCTGGAAGCTTTTTCTTGAATTTCTCTCTTCTTGTTTTATCAATGTTTTGTTCTCAATGATTACAAAGAAATAAAGAATTTGACGTTTTGATGGTGGAGATGTTGCACGTTGGAGTCTGCTTGGGATATTCTCGACTGTTATCATTTCATGAATATTATATGAGAATCTGAGATTTTGGTTGGACTGGTAGAAGGTTGGAATTGTTTGATCAATTATTGCTATTGATTCCCAGGAATTGGTGAATTTGGTGTCGGCAATACTGTCGTTTATTAATTTGTGCTAGTGGCTGGGATTGTGAATGATCGTTTCATTTTATATTTTAGGTATTGGGAGTACAATGGAAGTATGAATTTGGGTTTGAGAAATCAGAGGATATTGGGCAAACGGCATGATTTAACAGCAATATAGTTAAAGTTGAATTTATAACTTTATTTAGTCATTTTTAATCACGTCAGATTTAATTGATTAGTTGGGAGAGAGGTGAATGAGCAAGCTCACTCAGAGAGTGAACTTAAGAATTGTTGATCCCCGATCATGCCATATCAAGGATTGTCGAGGGGATCCTTCCTTTTGAGGTTACGATTGAGGACCTGGTGAGGTTTTTCCTTTTGGACAGAGCAATAGTTTTAGAGTAGCGCCTCAAGTTCTCTAATTAGGGTGAGTGCTAGTGGCTCGGGTCCATGCGCCATTTTCCCGAGTGAAGACTAGGTTCAATAACATTGCCCCAAAATGAATGGAAGTTATTCACTCTTCTACAAACTATGCATCGTAGTCGTAAAATTATCTCTAACAAAGAGGAGTCCCGCCGATTCGTTTCGTTTTCCTCCAACTAGACTATTATACACAAGGAAAGCATACGAGTAAATGATTGTGTATTGCAATGACAAAAATCCTCTTTGGCTCTTTCTTTTCTTTTGAAAGAATGCTAGAGTTCATACTTCGTCTCGAACCAAGGAAAAAGAGCAATTATTCTCTTCGGTAGGGTAGGGAGAAAATTGAAGAGGAAAGGTTCCACTTCAAGTATTCTTTCCCATGTATATTTGAGTGGGGAATCACAACCCACCTAAAGTATTCAACTCAGGTGCATTTTCCTTTAAAGCGTCTCACTGAAGCATACACCAGAAACTAGCGAGGCTGCAACTTGCAAGCAAGCAGATAAACAGCATGATACATAAACTTGTTTAGATAAGCAACTGCACATCCGTAGCACTGAGCCAAACCCAACAAGGGTAGATTGTTACTATATTCCACACTTTCAAGAAACTTTTGCTGTGTAATAAGAAACATTGCATCCACAATAACAAATCTCTCACCATCTCTACCTCCTCAATACCTAGTGAAACCACAGAATGATACTGCCCACATCCGTATTTAAAAGAAAAGCTGATACCACTCCTAGGTCATCATCATAGCAAGCAAAATAAATCCACTATGTATTCATTACCAGTAGTTGAACTGGGATCATGGCTATAACTCCATGCCTGGCCAAATGTTTAACTCCAAGATGGTCAAATCACCATATGAACATTTCATTCCAACGACATCCAAAACCCACTAGTATCACCACAAGGACCATCGCAAGGTAACAACATCCAATGCTTGGCCAACTGTTTTCATTCCATGATGGTCAGATCACAACAGGAACATTTCATTCCACAACATCCAAAACCCACTAATATCACCACATGAACTATTGCAATGCCTCCTTTAAAGAATCACGGGCAAGAGATAAATAAAAAGAAGAAAATAAATAGAGCATCAAAAAAACTTTAAATAAGCAATTGAGGCAACAAGACCATGTATTACAGACATCCCAAAATTAAGGTGTTACCCAAATGAAAACTTTTACAGAACTAGAACACTGATAATGCACATAAAATTTGACAAAAATCTTGAAACTGAGAAATTCACAACTTGAACAAAATAAAGGTGGACACTTTACCTATTCGTATCACATCCAAATATAGAAAAATAAACAACTGTTACTAACTGTTAATGTGCAAGATCTTTCTTTGTTCAACATTTGGTTGCAGATTTAAACTGCTATTCATACCTGCCGAAAAGAGAAAGATAACCTTTCAGTCGAAAATTTAACAACTCATAAACATCAAACAATACAAAGCGCACAAAACAAGCGGCCAAAAAAAGAAACTTAAACTTATGAGGAGATGAATCACCCACTGTAGGTAAAACAATTAAGCATGACAAACTAAACAACCAAATGCACATAAACTCTCAGCAAATATCGTGAACAGTTTGCTTCAAACAATCTGTCGGGATGTTCCAATAAGAAACAAAACAGAGTTTAAAACTTCTCTAGGAAAAAAAAAAAAAAAAAAAAGGGATTGGAACTTCCATAGTCATTCAGTTCCAATTTGACAGTCATAAACAAATCAGGCCAAATAAACCCCCAAGACATTCAGACATATTTGTAGAAAGCATCACCACCGAAGAATACATTTTAACAATGAAAGAGAAAAGAAAAACGGGTAAGGTCCTGGTCTTGCATAGTCCTCAAAAACATTCAGTGGTCCAACTCTTTTGAAAGGAATGCCAGAAAAAAGCAGAACAGCACAGAATTCAGGTATTTTGACAACAAGAAGAGAATGTAGTAAAGAACTTTAAACAATGCAACTATCAAGATTTAGTGATCCTCTTGGAATCTGATGTATCAAAAATTCAAATTATGAAGATAGTCAATGAATCTAACAAAAAGAAATCATAACTGACTGGTACATAAACAGAAATAGCTACTTTCTCACTAGCTTAATAAGAACAGTCAAAAAGGAAGGGAAGAAGATAAATCATGTCCAAAAAACTAACGACAGAGGCTGTGTCCATAGGCATTCTATAGGGGCACTCGGAATACAAAGGAGAAATAGCATTAAAAATTGCAACCTCATTTACCAATTCTCTAGGAAAAAAAAGAATCCTTGTATCCTTACATCTATGAAGTTGCACTCCTACCTACCTATATGGCTATATGGCATCTTTCCATGTTTTGAAAACGATATTGCACTGACCTGGGCTTGATCTTGTCATGGAAATCAGGAAGGATGAGCCACATATTCTCAAACCTGAAGGGACTATAGTTCATATTCATATAGAAGAGGCAGATATGGCATATACCAAGAACTCCCCCCCCCCCCCCCCCCCCCCCCCCCTTTTTTTTTTTGCGTATCAAAGGTGCCATTCTGTTTGATTTCATTGGACATAGTGATATGATTTGTATCATTGGACATGTATCCGAATTCCTTACACACTTGTATGTTTCTATAATTCTCCTGAATGAATTATATACTTTGGTTTAATAGTTAGAAGGTGTCTAATATGTCTAATGTATGTCCATGTTGTTATCAACCTGTTCCTGACTTCTAAGCAACTTATACACACCTTGTATCTTTTCACCTATACTTATTATCCAAAAGATTTCTAACACCTAAACAATACATGTCATTCTTCGTGCATTGGGAAGATACATAACTCAGGCAAGATAATGATACAAGATTTGAGATTTAAACTTAAACTTTGGAACTCAAGTATATTTATCATTACTAGTCGATTCAAATAAAACGCAATTATAACAACAATTTTTTGTCTGCATGATCAAGCTATTAAGCTGATTGATGATTGCTTCTCTTGTGAAACCAAACCAAAGAAACACAATCCATAAAGAAAGGGCATGAATTTGAATGGCAAAAGATGCAATACCAATTTTCCTCAATCAAGATCTTCTTGTCTAGGCTCAGATTCCGAGTTATGGCTTCCCCTATTCCCTGAGTTAGGCCCATCATTGTTTCCACTTCCACTCCCAGTATTACTGGTCTCGGGTGCACCACCAAATACCCTAAAGAGGCGAGGCAAGGAAATGGTGAACCTCCGCTCAACTGTACGTGGTGACTGACTCTGAATGTCAACAGCTGGCCCCCTACTCCCACCAACACCACTGGAATTGTTGGCTCCAGCAGCAGCAGAAGATTGAGTTGTATTTGCATTGGCTGCATCGCCGCAACGAATCCTCTGCTCATACTCTGAATCATCGGTTGGCAACTCGTGGCGACACACAGGGCATGAGTTATGCAATTCCAACCAGGGAAGAATACAATCAGAATGGTATATGTGCTTGCAGGGCATCTGCTTGGCCTCCTCCCCAAGCTCAAACGAGTCCTTACACACTGCGCACTGAGAAGAATCAGTATCCAAGAGTTCCTTTGAGATTTTCACAACTGGCAAGGCCTCGATGGCAGACTTTGAAGCCGGTGGCGTGCCGTAACGGTTTGGATCATTCTCGGCAAGCTGCTGGATGAGTTGCTCGAGGCCTGGGCCGAAGAAGTAATCTCCAAAATTAAGATTGGTGGGAACACGGAAGCCTGAAGGATCCCCTCCTCCTCCGCCGCCGCCGCCGCCGCTGTTATCAATCACAAACTGAACATTGGCACCATTGGCCCTTAGGGTTTGCAAATAGTTCTGGAGGAACACAAAGGGGTCGAAGGCGTCGGGGTCCTGAAAGCCGGACGGGGACGAGCGGGAAGGCGCGCCACCACCGAGGAGGGCGGAGAGTTCGTCGCCAAGATTTCCAGAACCACCGCCGGCGGGGCCTGCTGGGCTGCTGAAGAGAAAGGAGGGAAAGCCGCTGGAGGCTAAGGGAGGGGCGTCGGAGGGGAAGGAGAAGAAGGGATTGGGGGGAGGGTTAGGGTTAGGGGTTTCCATCTCTTCGAGGAAGCCGCCACTGCAAATAGGGCAATTGAGATCGGAGGTAGGGGAAGGGTTGAGGGAAACGGTGCGATCGCACTGGTGGCAAAAGTACAGCTGAGAGGGAGCGATGCCGGAGTTGCCGCCCGAGGACGACATGTCGTTTGATTGATTGATTGAGGGAGGGAGGAAAGGAGAGAGGTTTGACGGAGAGGAAGGGCGATTAAAATGGAGGACGAAACGATGAAGACCTCAGCAGCCTCCGAAACCTCAAGGCCTTTTTAGAGAGAGAGAGAGAGAGAGAGAGAGAGAGTTGAAACGAATGGTATTTAGGCGCTAGTAAAAGCACGCCGATATGCGAGTATGCGACGACGGATGAGAGCGACGGTGACTCGGAGCGGACTCATTGTCCTAATAAGACTTGTCACTCCTTTTTCTTTTCCAAATTGCATTCCAATTATCCAAAAAGAACTAAATGGGCCTGTTTGGAGAGGGATTATCTGTTAGGAAGTTATTGGACCAAGCCTAACTTCCTAACATGCCATCTAATTGTAATAGGTCTGGGCTGACCCATTGATGATCCTTACTTTCATTTTTAAATCAAAAACTGACAAAGTGAACCGAATCAAATCGATAAAAATTAACTGAAATCGAACCAAATTGATACTTGTAATGTAGTTTTCAATTAGTCCATGATAAACTGATAAATATCAAAACGATATAAATTTATTAGTTAACATTCTTATTTGATTAGAAGAGATTTATTCTTGGATCGTCATCACTCTAGTTATATTTTAATTCTTACGTATATGTATGTTTTTTTATTTTTCAATTTTAATTTCTTTGAGTTGTAACTTAATTTAATTGTAGTTAATTTTAGAGTATTTCTAAATGTATCCCCAGTAAATTTCTATGTAGACCCAGCAAATTAATTTTATATGAAAAGACAGTTATATCCTCTTATGAAATGACAGTAATAGTCATGGTGAGCTTGAAATGTCCCGTTAATGTTGAATTTCATCCTTCCTGAAGGTGGGCAACGCCAATTAGCACCCACTCGTTTTATCTTCTTTGAATGAGTTGGTATCACTTTCTTATAATCCTCCAGAAATTTACAAGCTCCACGAATCATGAACAAAGGGTTAAATCTTCGTCCAAGTTAGAACAAAATACGCAAGCTAAATCTGGGAGCTACATGTTGGAGTTTCCTCCTCATTTAAAACTCCTACTAGTTACATGTTTGGTCCGTCACAAAGTCCAAGTTGGACTCTATGTCTTGGAGAAGAGAAAAGAAGTCGTTTCTGTTTTTCTAAGAGTTGAGAAGAGTGTAGCTGGCATTGGAAACAATAATAGTCATTGTTTCTTGGTGATCCTTTCGTATTCTCTAGAAGGAGCTGGAGAGAGTGTGAGATCTGTATAAGGAGAGGAAAAGAGAAATCAATCCTTCTTGTATAGCATATTGTGTATGTTAACCAAGAGTGGGAGTTATTCTCTAGTGATCTATAGAGATTAGAGATTGTAATTTCTCTCTATAGTGGAAGTTTTCGGATATCGTCCTGTGGTTTTTCCCTTAGCATTGGAGGGTTCCACGTTAAAACTATTGGTGTCTTTGTTGCTATTTTAATTCTCTCATTTGTTATGTGCTTGCTGGTTTAGAAGCTTTTGTGGTTGTGTTTGCTGCATAATCATCTTGTTATCCCAATACTGCACTCTTCTAGAGAGCACCGCTCTTGTGGGTAATATTCCCTTCACCAGACACCAAGCATGCATATGGATTTTTGGGGGAACTTTAACTTTTCAGAGCCTCTTCCAAAACACATCAGTTACACCTCCTAACAGAGGATTTTCAGTTCTACTCCAAATGCAGACGTGGGTTTTGCTAGGTGTGAGATTTGCTGGGTGCAATTAGAAAGGGTGTTATTGAAAAAGATGTTGGGTGCAATTACAAATTTTATCATTTTGCTTTGTGTAAAAAACTTGCTAGGTCCATATAGATATTTGCTGGGTACATTTAGAAATATCTTAATTTTATTTGCTTATTTGTTTTTTTTTTTATATTTCTTATAGCTTTAAACTATAGATAAGTCATAATATATATTCATATCAAGTGTCTTGTCAATCTTTCAATGTGCTTATTCGGTTTACATTAAAACTGTGGTCATTGGTATTATTTGGATAAGGATTAAATACTGTTTACTCCTTATATTTATATGGTTTCATCGTTTTAGTCCCTGACTTTCGAATTTCATTTAAAAAAATCCTTGAATTCTCAATTTCATCCAACTGGTCAATGCCGTCAAAATTTCTGTTAAAGTTGCAAAAAATGTCTATTATGACCTCGCTTACTTCTTCTTTTTTTCCTCTCTCTTTTATTTCTTTTTTTTCATTTCACATCTTGAAGGTTTGTGGATTGGAACCTATCTTGACGAAGAGATGAACTGAAGGAGACGAGAAAGCTGGAAGAATAAGAGGTAAAAAGAAAAAAAAAAGAGATGAAGAGAAATATATATATTTTTTAAGTAAATGAGGGTATAATAGACTTCTTAGGGGAAGATAACGGAGTTTTTGACGGATGCTTGACTACATGAACCAATTGGGAGGAAATTGGGAGTTCAATGACTTTTTAGGTGAAATTCGAAGTTCAGGGACTGAAACGATGAAACCTTATAAATATAGGGAGTAAGCAGTATTTAACCTTTTGGATAATTACTATATATACAATTACAATTGAGAAAGTTTAATTTTCCATAAAATAATAAGGATCAATCAATAGTATCAACATGGTTGAAATTAACCGAATCAAATTGATATATTAGACAACTGATTCAGTCAATCAACTGAATTGTTGAACAATGTTGGTTGGTATCAGAAAACCAAACCGATACATCGAATCAAACCCACCATCATCAAATGTAGACAGCCCAAAACAAAAGATTAATCATATAGAGTATATACAATATACCAGACTTATTTTCCGATGGCAACATAGTTGAAAAGTTGTGATATTTGTAGTGATGCTTATTCGTTATAGAGTTATTTTTCCGATATGTCACCACTATTGTAAAGCGAATGAAGTAGTCAATAGAGCACTCTTCGCTAGTTCGTGTTTGCTATAATACATTGTTTTAGTTGAGACTATTGTTATTATCTCATGAAGTTTTCTTGATGCTTATTGTAATATAGGGTTTAGACACCATGTCCATTGATCTATTATAAGGTTTCATTAATTCATACCCTTATCTAAAAAACCAAAAAATAAAACAAAAACATGATGACACATAGAACGGTGCAGGCGTGCAGCTTTATACCCTTACAAGCCCGTCGTCCTAGAACGGACTTGCTCTTGATAAAGCATCCGCAAGAATATAGTGATTTAATTTATAGTCTTATATTGCACCTATTTTGATCGAATGTTCTTATTCTCGGCTAACATTTCTACACCCATTGCATGCAGATCTTGCCTAAAGGTTAAGTAAAAGGAATGGAGGCGTGTGAACACGATCAATTAAGGAAGAAATGGTCCAATTAACTGATTAAGGAAGACCCTCGACCATTTCTTCCTTGCTTCACCTGCAAGAGATATATATTCATGCGGAGATGGTGGAAGAAAGCAAAACAGAAGGTACACATCTAAAGCAATGGAGAATCAAACCCAAGGGAATTGAAAAAGAATGATTCCGGTACGTACCTAGCTAGCTAGCCAGCTTGCATGGTCATATATGCCTTCATTGGGCCATGCCACAAAACTAGTATAAGTAGAGACATGCATGGTTGACATTCCTCAAATCGATCTTTCCTTCCATATATATTATCTCCATTAATTCCTGTTCTAAATTTGAGAAGTCTACCTAGCCAGCTAGAAGAGATCAACGTACGCACGTACTTAGGGTTTCATTTCCATGGATCAAAGCAAGGCAGCCGGAGCTGACCACCAGGCCAAACGTACTTACGAGGACTTTGAACCATTCTGCCAGTGGCATAACCGCGACAATGTTGTTGAGGTCCATATTCAAGGTATGCATGTAAATACGTACGTATCCTAATGGATTGCACCGAGTTCATTTTTGTCTAACATATATAATCGATATCATTAACTACTGTGCTCCGACGGATCAGGTTTCAGAAAGGAACACCTAAGTGTCCGTACCACTCAGAGTGGGATGCTTACAATCCATGGAGAACGTCCATTGGACCAAACTAAATCTACATGGAGCCGTTTCCACAAAGAAATTAAGCTTCCAAACAACTGCGACACAAAAAGAGTTGCTGCAAAGTTTGCTGCAGGAGTTCTTACAATAACAATGCCTCCCAAAGTTGCACCACCTCAACCTCAATCTCCAGAAGATCAGAAACAACAGCTTAGCAATCATGAAATGTTACCAGAACCAAGCAACAATGATACTCAAACAAATAATGATAAAGCGATAGCTAAACTCATTAAACAAAATCCGGACAACAAGCCAACCACCGATGAAAATGCTGCATTGCTTGATAAAGAGGTTAAGCCAGGAAGCTGCTGCGAATTCGGGCAAAAGAGTACTTTAGCTTCCAAGAATTGGAAGAAATATACTGCAGTAAAACTCGTGTTGGTGGTTGCCGTGGTGGTCGCTTTTGGTTTCGGGGCATATATCAGATACAAACACGGCCATTACTCATATAGCTGGGGGCAGACAGACTAGATCTTAATCATCCTATTGTGTCACAACATATATCCAGTTTGTATTAAACACTTCCTTTTAATTTGTAACCCGTTAATAATGTAAGATTAGTACATATATTGAATTAAATTTCTTCTAAATTTACACTTTGAAAATTCAACTATGCACGCATGTATACATACAAAGATCTAACGGTCAATGATGAGAGATGAAGATTACTTATGGCTTATACATTATTCAATTCTATGTGTATGTCATACATAGAAGTTTGCTTTATACTTGAGGGGAATCATACAAGGACCAATACACCAGTCAGACTGAAGATCTAAAGGTCGTGTGTTCAATCCACGCTCACCGCACAAATTTAATATTTTTTTTTGTTTTATTAATATATATTGTTTTTTTTTTTGAATTAAGGGCCGGTGCGGCTGACCTTAAGCCTTGATTAGTGAAACAGCAGAATACATGGGAGAGATATGATGCCTATACCCCAGATTACAAAACACATCAAGAAAACTTCCTGAGATAGTAACATGAGTCCCAACTACAAACATGTATTCAAATAAGCACCAATTAGCGAAGAGTGCACGACTGACTACTCTATTCGCTTTACAGATGTGGTGACATACCGGAAAGACAACTTTGTTACGAGGAAACATCAGTACAAATAATACAGCTTTCCCACTATGTTGCCACCAAAAAATAAATTCGATGACACTAAGTTTCACCCTGCTACTAGGAGGCATCGACCATTTGCGCAAGCAAGGAACTCGCCGCCTACCTAGGGTAGACATATTACTGCTAATAAGAGGTAGCGACCATTTGCCAAAACAGGAAACTCGCCACCAACTTTGAGCAGACGAGGCACACAGAGTGCACTTACCGGGATCAAGCCCAACTAGCCCTACAATACTACTGTAGGGAGTTATTACCCGTAAAAAACACAGACAAGCTAAACAACACAGAAACATAAACAACCAACTGGAAACAAAACAAACAGAAACTAAAAACCACCAGCAAGGCCCAAAAGCAGAAGCCCGGCCCAACCACCATCTTCCCCGAGGACCCACCTCAGCAGCCCACCAAACCTGCATCCAATTCCAACCGCCGGCACCAGACCGCGTCCTTGGAGCACACCGCCGCCGCGCAGCATCCCTGCGCCACCGCACGACCGCGACCCAACGCAGGACACCCAACAATCCGATTAACGTCAGAAACCAGATCCAAAAACGAGCGAAGCCCTCGCCGGGCTCATCACCGCCATGAGAACGAGGTCTCAGCTGCCGCACAGATCCAGATGCCAAAGAATCGCCACAAATCGCCGGCGGAAAGCTCCATCCCAGCGCTGCTCCAAGGCTGCCTTCCTCCCCGATCCCAGAAGAATAGATCGAGAACGATCAGCTCGCTCCGAGATCGAGCGACCATTCTCCAGCCTAGAAACAAGCCGCTGCCACATCCCAGATCCGGACGCTGCACCACTACCACCGTCGCCCCCTTCCCCGGACCGCACCTCTGCCATGAAGGCCTGCCGCAGCTCACCATCAGCATCCCCTCACGGGCCAGAACACAGCGGCAGAACGCCGACCGCGTTCGGCCGGGAGAGAACCACACTGTCGAAGGTTTTCCCTTTTTTCCGCGCGTGGGGCGCGTTCCTCTCTCCTGGAAGTTTTTCTTTTGCGCTATATATATATATATATTGTTATATTATTGCTATTATATGGTGGAGTGAGAGAGGCTGAGCAGCTGGAAAAAGAGGAGAGGAGAGAAGAGATGGGTTCTAGAGGAGGAGCGACGGTTTTGCAGCAGCTAAGTCGGGCGAGCCGAATGAGAACGAAACTGCAGACGGCGTTGGAAGCCAGCGCTCTGGACATTGAAGACGTGTCACATCAGCACGCCGGACACGCCGCCATGAGGGATAACAACGCCGGCGAGACTCATTTCAACCTGAAGATCGTGTCCCCCAAATTCGAGGGACAGAGCCTCGTTAAACGACACCGCATGGTGTATGATGCCTTGGCCGACGAGCTCCAGTCCGGTCTTCATGCGCTCTCCATTGTCGCCAAGACTCCCCAAGAAACCGGCCCCAAGTGACAATTTTCCTTCCTATTATTATGTATGATCATGATTTTGAACTTTTGATACTGATATATATATATATATCAGTGTATTCTTGTTCATCGGATTTGAAAACTTTAATAATATTTCGTGTTGAAATTTATGCGCTTTGCTTATAATCTCTAAAGATAAACATGCTGTAAAGTATAACATTGCAATCCATGGAGGGAGAAATATGAGAGAATTTGAGGTGGTCAAAGCAGCCTCAAATAGTAGTGTTGGATTGGATAACGGAAATTGCAAAGACAGTTTTTTGTGGAATGCCAACCGTTCCTTCCCCTAGGAATTAGTGGAGCCTCTATTCTCATTCCAGAGGGACACTGGTGGAATTACTCACTCTCTCTGTTGGCGCCAAGGCCTTGTTGTTTCGTCGCCTCTCTGGTGTTGTATGAATTGTTCTTTCAGATAACACATCAACCAAAGCAGGAGAGAGGGAAGCACAGACAATTAAGTAATTGACAATGAGCAAGGCCTCCATTTCCAAGGAGCTCAACGACAAGCACACTAAGGTTTGCCCTCTCCTTCCTTTTTATGCAATTATTTTTCGATTTGTAACATTCGATTGCTATTACAATTGTGCTCTACTTTTATGTCCAGATTTTAGAAGGTCTTCTTAAGCTGCCAGAAAACCGGGAATGTGCTGATTGTCGGAGCAAGTAAACATTTCAGAACCCATGTCTTCTTATGTTTAGCAGATTTCCACTACTCCAATGGAGAGTTTTTTCTTCCGTTGTCTCTTCCTTGTTGTGTATACAACCATCTCATGTTCATTTTATTTGCTGCTATTCACCATCTGATGTCTGATTTGGGAAAACATCATCTAATCTGAATCTAGTGTTCAGTCACCCCATCTTGGACCCTTGGTATTTTCATAGGTGGCCCATATTATGATTTTTTTTTTAATATTCAGTTAATGTGATCTTCTGCTTTCAATATATTTGTTTCAGAGCCCCACGATGGGCAAGTGTGAATCTGGGAATATTTATCTGCATGCAATGTTCAGGAATTCATCGGAGCCTTGGAGTGCACATTTCAAAGGTTTGTTTGTCCACCTCTCATTTCTTTATTTCATCGGTTGGTACAAGTCAGTAGAACCTTTTCTTGTCTCTTTTTTATTAGTAATCATAAAATTTGTCAAGGAATTTTTATTAAATCACTGAAGGAATAATACAGCTATGGGATTATAAGTTATGTCAATGACAATAGTATTACATACATCTGCTATTAATTGCTTATGTTATTTTGGTTTACTAGTCTTCCGAAGATCAGTTATTGATTGTCAACTTTTTTCAATAACATGTGCTTGCAATACATATCAACATTATGTTCTGATGATTGCATAGCCTGGATGATTTTGGAAATAGGTCCGGTCTACTACTTTGGATACATGGCTGCCAGAGCAGATTGCTTTTATGGAATGTAAGAGCTCGTTTTAGCCTCTCTCTCTCTCTCTCTCTCTCTCTCTCTACCGTATGTGCGCACTACTCATACCCATATGTGTTGCTAAATTGTATAGGTACCATCTTATAGCATCTTGTTAACATGGCTCTCAGAATGACTAGCATTCCTGAGGCAACTAGATACAATGCATTGCTCTGCTTTCATTGAAGTCATGGTCCTTTTTTTCCCTCCTATCCCCCATAAGTTTACTGAAAGTAGTTCTTATTAGAAAACATCACTTCACATGTTTTGCTCGGGATGACTTTATTCAATGTCCAGTGAGTATCATAATCAAATTCATTAGCATGTTAATTGACATTTTTGTGTTTCACTGTGTAGCTATGGGTAATGAAAAGGCAAACAATTATTGGGAAAAAAAGTTGCCACTAAATGCAGACAGAAGTGCGATCGAGAAGTTTATTCGTGCCAAGTAATCGTCTGATGAAAATAATTTTGATCTTTCATGTGGAACTTGGATAGTTAGTTAATATTTTTGCCTTCCTTCTGTTCTGAACTATTTTAGGAACTTTCAGGTATGAGGGAAAAAAGTGGGTTGCAAAGGATGCAAAACAGCCCGCTCCTGAACCAGTTGAAATGGGCACCAGTTCCAACAAGTTGGTAGAAGGTGGAGCCACCAGTGGCAAGAAACTAAGGAGGCATTCTCTTGAGGAAGCAATACTTCCTACACATCTTTCAGAAGATGCTCCTCCAGTAGCAAGACCCCGCACGGTAATTATTCATATTTAATTGTTGTAAGTAATGAAATTGTTTGAGTTCCATAAGTAAGGACAAATAGTTCTTGCTCCTTCATCATACTTTGTGTTCTTAATAAAGCAGTCATGTAGATTTCATGAACTCTGGAACTTCTATCACTTTGTCTGTTTTCCAAGTGTGGAATATCGTCTGCGACTTAGAGAGCTTTATGTTTGTTTCTTATTTTTGATAGAGTTCTTAAGGTTCATGGTCATTCTTCAATCGATGCTTATTTCTTGTTTTTGATAGAGTTCATAGCGTTCGTGGTCATTCGCCGATTGATGAGGGAGCTATTGGAACTTGTTGGTTTCTAAAGTTGATTTCACTAACTTCGTTGCAAATGATTCTTCTTTTGAGTTCATAAAATTTTATATTTTGCTCTACCCCTTTATCTCTTCCATAGAGTTGCTGGATCAAAATCTAATAACATTCAAAGGTTCAACAAAAGAGAAAATGCACTGCTCCTTTGAATCTGCATCTGCGATTTGATTTATGCATACCAACTTTTTAACTGCTTGTCTTGCTGCGGCAATTCCAATTAACCTGAGTTTCTAGGAATTCTTGATATTCTTTTGATGTACTCTGACTCCGAACTTTACCAAAGAGCTACTGTACTGTTTCATGCTTCTCTACTTGCTTTATCAAATGTGTTTGCATTGCTTCTTTTTGTTGTAGTTCAATATGGTACATTTGGACAGGTTTGATGGTTTACATATTTATGATTAATGATTACTGTGTATTGTGCAGGGTTCTTTAGATTTGAATCACATTTATACTAATTCACCTCTACCAAAGGGGTCAGCACCGATGACAGATTGCGATTCAGCAACAAGAAAGAACAACAGTGCAACAGATCTCTTCAATTTGCTTTATGTCCATGATGCAAAACAGGAATGTCATACTGTACCTCCTGCACGCTGGGCAACTTTTGATTGTAAGAACAATAAGATATTTCTATTTTATTTTTATTTTTAAGCTGGCTTTAGGAACTTTGAAGTTGGAGTTATTCTTCTAAGAAATAAAAAGTCGTTGAAGCCAAAAAGATGTAGTTCTGCCAATAGACAGCTGCTTTTGATTTGATTGCCTGCTGAAAGATGTGGTTAAATCATTAGTGAATGGACCTAAGCCAATTAACTCCTCTCAGATCCAAATTGTTGTTTGCAGGACAGGACTCTTTGACTTAAGCCCCTGGAATTAATGGTTGGCCAGCTGCTGACATTAAAGTCGGAGTGGTAGCTGAAGTGGGCAATGTTTGTTCCTAGCAGGAAGTGTGGGATTTGTTCCCAGCCGGAAATGTGGGATTGGACAGTACATATAACTCTTCATCAAGGTTTGTTGCTGTTTCAACTTGATATTGGCATATTTTGCAATTCCTTTCAAATTTCGGCAAGATTTACTTTTCTTTTCTCAGTCGATTGCAAATTCAACTGTCAAATTAATTTGTTGTCCTCTTGACTCAACGATTCCTTCTTTCCATATTGCAATGCAGGATCTCAATCAAGAAATACATTGTCACACATCCTTCATGGTGCTGAGATATGGTAATTTTTTTTTTTTTTTAAAGTTTTTAGCGTGGATTCATATATGAAAGAAGGCAGGGTGAAGGGTATGTACACATCACAGAAGGCTCTCTGTAATAGTAGCAGGAGAAGGGATGTAATTAAGCCTTATTGTTCTTTTTTTGTTTAATTAAAAAGAAAAAACAAGTGTATCATTTTTACAAGATTTCATAGGTCATACTAAGTAGGAGCAGGTGGCTAAGATTAATGTCATGATGATATCCAACAATATTATCACTGTTTTGATTCTTGTTTTTAAAAGGTTGAGATCCTATCTTGTGTCCTTGTTAGCTGTGCTTTTCTGTAATAAATGGGTTTGCGAGTGCAAATTTTTGTAGCTGATTGTAGAAAACGAGAATGAAGAGACACATTTGTTTGTTTGAAAAATACTAGGAGCATTTACACCATTGAATCCAGAACAAGAGCAGAAAGAGTGCTAGAAAACTCGGAATGCTAACCGGCAAGAGTACTGGATTTGGAAAGCTAATAACTAAAGGAAGTTGGAGCTCGATTTTCCAGCTCAATCGCTAGTTTTGGATTGTATTGCAGCACCAAGTTGTTCATGTAAAGAAGGCACTTGGTCACTCATTTGGCTAAAGTAGAGCAACAAATATAAAACCGTTGAATGAATGAGTTGTGTATTTTTCACTACAGGGAAGACTAATGATTGCAACCCAAGAAAGAGACTAATCAGTGTGACTATGCGCGTCAGAAAAGGTTATGACTAGCGTTCGAAATCAGACCAACAGCGGAAAGAAGCTTAGAGTCGAACAACGGACTTGACTTTATTCCATGGGGCAAGTCCGATCCATCGGAATCTTTCATACACAGGTAGCTCCTGTATATGTACTACTACGGCTTGAAAGAAACTTACATGATTCTAAGTTTCTAACTCCCACAATTGAAGGAATATTTCTGAAATACATTAGTATGTGCCGACACGTTACTGAATGCTGAAAGCCTCTACTATATTCAACGAACGATGTGGATGTCGAAAGCGTTTACAGAATTTTTCATCTTTCTTAATCAGAAATGTCGAAGTCTCCAGAATATATAATTTTGAAAACAAATCAGGTGTGTGTGGCCCCTTATGCATTGGGGTTTCATTTCTAAACTAGAGAATAGAAATAATAAGTGTGTATATGTTATTCATATTCCACTTGTACGTAGTTAGTATTGTTATTGAAAATGTAGTCTAAAGGGAAGGGTTTGGCGTACCCATTCCATGCATCATGCATGGATGACTCTCAAGTCTCGAGTGCCGGCAGTGGAGTAATAATTCCTCACATTATTCAATTTCAAGTGAATCCACCAACAGGCAACAAAGAAATGACATCTGAACTGCATGTACCTACCTTCTTCCGCCTTCCTCCTCCTTCCTTGCTCGATCTATAAGATATATATTGGATCATTTGGTTTTGAATCTCTTGAATTCTTGATACATGCATAGTACAGGTGCGTACGTAGGTACATTGAAGAACACCACAAATTAATCTTCAAGATCTATAATGGCGTATAACATTCAATTATTATGTGCATGGGATCGAGTTGTACGTCCGTAAGAGCATCGGCCACTATAACTGGCTTGCTATATGGCTTACCAACGAGGAATATTCAAGGGAACCTTTGAACAGCATAGCAAAAGTTCCCACTGTAAGCCAAAAGCCATAAGGCATAATTGAAAAAAGTAGTATAATTCATTATTATGTATTAAGATAATTTAGTCCAAATATATTCAATATTTAGACTCAAATAAAAGATCTCGTTATGATCTTCATGGTTTAAATTTTAATACTAAGAAATTTATAAGCATAAAATTTTAGAAGAAAAAAGAAGTGTAATTAAGATTGATAAAGGATACACATGGAATAAAAATAAGGTGAGTTCAAAATAGAGAGACAAAAGAGGAACAAAACAATAAATAATAAAAAATAGAAGTGCTATACTTGAATGTCATATATGGCTTGAACCAATTGCCAAACGCCAAATTTTGTTTTGGAAAAACGTGAGATGTCTACTATTTATTGCTTTTTAATGCATATTTTCATCATTTGGGTCACGAAATACATTGTGTCCGTGACCCAGGACACGAAATACATTGTGCATATCATCATGGTGACCCAGAACACTATTCAGGGTGACCCAGAGCACGAAATACACTGTACTCGTGACCCAGAGGACAAATAACACATAAAAGCAGTGAATAGTATGTGACATGGTGATCTAACGGGTGAACTTGCTCTAATGGTGGGAGGTGATGATACCCCATATATGAAGTTATGCCTTACGATGGCAGATGATGGTCTAACGAAAGGTACCGTCAATTGTAGTCTAGGCCGAGAAAGGTTAGGACAACTCCAACCATGAGGCCCTACCAGAACTTGGACAATTATAGGACTTTTGTTATCCAACATGGCTTTTTAGAGGGTGCTAAAACTGGTTTTATAGGACTTTGGCTCATCATAAGTTTCATATTTGAGACTTATTCAGTTTCAAGACATGTGCACTGTTTATTAAATTAACATATTTTTAATATAATATTTCATAAACAATATACTCATATACTATTTTAATCAAAAATAATAAAAATAATACATCATTGTTGGAGATAAGAATGAGTAATGCAACAAAAGGGTGCTAAAATAAGTATAACACCCCTAAATAGAACCCATGATTGGAGTTGAGGTACATGGACCCAACTAGCCAGTATGATAAAGTGATAAACCTTTTTTTATGAGGTCTTCGTCAAACCAACAGAATCATGTACGTGCACATGGCTTGAGTCATTAATCAGACGAAATTAAATTAAATCAAATTATTAAGTTTTATTAACTATTAATATAATTATATACTGATACCTGTCCAGTCTCATGTTTCATTGTGATAGAGATGCATTAGCAGCTAGTTCATTCATTCAAATTAAGTTTTTTTTTTCGACTAGGTTCATTCAAATTAAGTTCCGCTCGAGCATGCATATATATATATATATATATATATATATATATATATATAGGGTCCTTCTAATGATGGATCATTTTTTTTTTCTAGTGATAGGGCATTAAACTAACTTTTTAATTATATTTTCACATCTCAACCGTTCAGTTATTAGATCATAATGTATAGATCACTTTTACAAATTTTCAACTAATTTAATGATCGTTAAGACATCCAAAACTGTAATTTACTATTATAAACACAAACGGTTCCGGTTCGACAGATTCGGTCTGTTTGTGTAAATTACAATTTTGGATGCCTTAATGATCACTGATTTGGCTGAAAATTTACAGAAGTGATCTACACATTAGGACCTAAAAAATGAACAGTTGAGATGTCGAAATATAATCGAAAAGTTTGTCTAATGTCTATCTCTATAAAAGACAAAAAAGAGAACCCTTACTGCGCCATCATATGATATTATGATATGATATAAATATGCATATTGACCTAAACCTTTTCCTTTCCAACCTTTATATTGCTCCTTTTGGAACCAATCGTGGGGCCCCTTTATAGAGGATCTATTAGGGCAGCTATGCAAACAAACATCAACACTTGGTAGTGATTAGAGGTGGCAAACGGGCCGCTAAGCACGAGCACGGCATGGACTCGGCACGCTTAAAAGAGGTCCGGCACCGCCCAAGCTTGTTAGTGGCCTGCACGACCCGAGCACGTTAGAATAACGGACCAGGTTGGGCCTAGAAATATTGGCCCATTGGCCCGACCCGGCCCAAGGCCGTAATGGACCCGACACGGCCCTGATCACGACATATTGTGGGCCGGCCCGTTACAAACACGAAATTTCATTTTGCTTTAAAAATATTTAAAAACCACAATGATGAGATTTGAATATTAGACCTATTTATTTAAAATCTCATGACAATTTTACCAATGCTATTTTTTTTATTGTCAAAATAGTGAAATAAAACATTATATCATTCTTTTGACGTAAAGTATTTTTTATAATCTCATAATAATACAACTATAGAATGAAGGAAAGAATATTATGATACTAAATCTTCATTATATTAATAAAGATTAATCTCACAATAATATACTACAAGCAATATATTTTGAGTTATTTTTTTCTTTCTTTCTTTCTTGTAGTGGAATATAAAAAATATTAGAAAACTAATCTTAAAAAGTTAAGATTAAGAAAAATATTGTAGAACTTAATTTATTTTAATTTTTTAAATAGTTAAATAAAATTAATTTTATTTATTCAGATTAAGATTTTAAAATTGTGCTTTATAATGGGTAGGCACGAGCACGGTCCGGTACGATATGAGCTCGGCCCATGGGCCGGACCGGGCTTAACGTTTAAGCAAATGGGCCGGCACGAGCCCGACACGATAATAAATTGGCCGGCTCAAATACGGCACGAAACACGATTAGGCCCGCTTTAAATGAACCGGGTCGGGCCGGCCCGTTTGTCACCTCTAGCAGTGATGTTTCTTTCTTTCTTTCTTTCTGAATATTTTATTTTGCTAAGATGTACAAGTAAAAGACTAAAACTTTAGAAGGTCGAATATTAAGTTGACTAGGAAGAAAGCAGGAGGGGTTATGTTGAATATTTAATGATTAATTAAGATAGTTGAAAATATAAATAGAGACAATACATGTTAATTTGCCACCGGCCGACTAGCAAGATATCCATTCATATAAACACGTAATTAACTAGCTGGCTGATAGGTACTGTGGATCAAACATCTATCCCACACTGAGGTGAAAATTCATGATGCTAATTTAAGAGGCTATTTTTTTGTTCAGCTTGTCGTTATTTTTAGACATGACTGATGGACTTTTTGTTCTAACAGCGAGCATGCGATCTCCTGGATAAAGAAAGTATAGAAACTATAGCTCAATTACGAAGTGTTCAAAATTAATAAATACATCTGTCCGATCCATATACGTATATACATATTATATATGCATGTTAGTGTTTTAGTTTTATCTTGTCGAGAATTAACATCCATTTTCTATAGGAATGGCCTATTTGGCTACTGGCACCAATGAGATATAATTATTTTCATACCAAAAATTAGGTTTAGAAAGTAACCATGTTCATGATTTCATAGCAAACATTGCAACAGACTAGGGCAGCATCCAAAAGAAATGATATTGCTTTGCTTAAGCGTAGCTTGGCAGCAAAGATAGATATATGGATGGCTAGGATGAATATATATAGATAAAATGGAGCTGGAGCTGGCAGCAGGTGCCGCCCAGCAAATTGGTGGCATTGTCTTCCAGCACAAGCGATATATGAAAGCAAGGGCGCATTAGGCACGCTTGATTTCCACCTGCACTTGCGGCCACTAATAAAATCTGCACCATTCTCACTCTTCTTTCCATTTCTTCATGTCTTGCTCTACTAGTTAGTATATCCAGAGGACTGGCATGGGGACTCATATATATATATATATATATATATACACACACACATCACTTTTCCGGTGCGGACGTCCGCACTTTTTGCTTAGGTGCGGATTTCCGATTTTGACTAACTTTCCGATCACATTTTCACATGTTAGCCGTTCAGTTTTAGGTCATAATGTATAGATCATCTCTGCAAAATTTCAACCAAATTGATGATTGTTAAGGCATTCAAAACTGCAATTTACAACAATTAACACAAACGGTTCCGGTTCAACAGATTCGGTTCGTTCGTGTAAATTGCAGTTTTAGATGCCTTAATGATCATCAAATTGGCTGAAATTTTATATAGATGATCTATACATTAGGATCTAAAAACTGAACGGTTAAGATGTGAAAATGTGATAGGAAAGTGGGTCAAAACAGGAAATCTGCACATTTTTCTTAGATGCAGATATCCGCACATGAGTAAAGTTTTATATATATATATATATATATATATATATATTAAGAACAGAGGGGATTCCATATTCATTTCTTAATGGTTTAGATAGATTGGATGTAGCCATCTCCGTATCTATGGATTGCAAGACATGGCCAGTTGGCAATTAGTGATGAGGGCCGGGAAAAAGATAAAGGCTAAACTAAAGCAATCAAAAATATATTTAGGGCGCCGCTTGGTGGAGAGTGGAGACCCCATCAGTCTCTCTCTCTCTCGTCATGAAGTTTGTAGTCTGTAGTGGATGCAAATTAGTAGTCTGTGGTCCGAAATTGAGATTTTGAGGCTTGAGGCGAAAAGTAAAAATGGATCTATATTTTTTATAAAAGAAACAGGTAAAAAAATATTTTAAAGAAAAATTGAAAAAATAAAATAAATACACAACAGAAAGGGATTCGAACTTAAGCTAGGAGTAACATAAAAGAAATGAATGCAATTTACCAACTAATCTAATCTTATTGTCGAGTAAAAGACTTACATTACATTTTATTTACTTAATAATTTCTTTGAATATCCCCATAAATAAAATTAAGAACCAACGAGACAGTGGGCCTGAGACAGCCGAGTCACAGGCCTTATGTCAGGTCCGTGTCTAAGCTGGTCGATCTAACTAATTGCTACTTAGCTAGCTTGCTTCCTTGCTCTGGTTAATTAATTGTCTGAAGAGAAAATGGATCTTGACTTGAGTTTTAATAATCATCTTAGGTCACTAATAGCCAGATCCGGGTGATTAATTACATTTTAATTAACTAGGTCGAGAAGCAAGAACTATATATATATATATATATATATATATATATTTTAATGGAGGATCAATAGATGATGTCTTTAAACTCTTATAGTAAGGATGTTTCTAATTTTTATGATGTATTTTAATAATCACAACCACTCATTCTTTAGTTATATACACATATATAAATCCTACAAAAATTAGCCAAATGGGAAAATTTGGTGAATGAAAAAACAGCAAGTGTGGATGATTGAAGACATGAGTAGTACTGTTGCTCTTTGGACGTACGTAAAGAGTAAGCTATGTAAAATTGGTCAATCTTTTTATTATAAGTACATTGCTGATCACTCTCCATCTTTATAATTTCTAGCTAGCTAGGTAGCATACACACACACACACATATATATATATATATAGTTCGTTCGATTAATGTAGCTAGCTAGTACGTTAATGGAACTTAATTGTTTAACTAATCATGCTGATGATCGATCGGCTGATCGATAGAGACAAGATTGAACGTAGTAGTGGTAGTGAAAGTGAAAGTGGAGCTATCTTGATTTTCTATGCCGAAACCATTTTTAATGAACGGCACCACATTACTTAGGTAGCTAGCTAGTCAGCAAGAGAATGATGATAATGAATCAATGATATGATATGATCAAAGACAGGTAAGTGGTAATTACTACGAATTTATAAATTTAAACTAGGCTTTCGAAAGATTTTCACCTATCAAGCATTCAAGCTAAGATACAGTACTGCCTATTAATAATCTTTACATACATGATACATGTACCTGAATTTATTGTTTATAATATGGAAAAGGTATGGTATAGATAATGTTTATGAATTGTTTATATGTAAACACTTTGACTATATATCCTTGCAAACTCGCTCTTTGAACTGTTCCATATTTGCATACTATGTCTCCAGTTAGTTTAATATCATGATCGAGCTTAATCATGCTTGCTGCCCATACATATATGTTTTCATTACTCTAAAAATCCAAGAACGCGGAATTGATGACCAGATATGAATCATATGTATGACCGTACATGACGTATAATATGTTAAGCTAGCTGCCTAGCTCCCAGTACCTATAGTATGAGACCGGGGAGTACCGGCATGGCCTGCCGGCCAGGATATGGGAGCCAACCAACTAGCAGCTATAGCAATTCATGTTGAGCTAGGTAGTTAGGTCCCCCCTCCAGGCTTCTAGTTAACTAGAGTATTCGAACAGATATTTCATCATATGCTGCATATATAGTTTCAACGTCGACAAATTAATCCACCAATGGCTAGCTTACTGAACTTTCGCTATTTCTCTTTCGCAAGTTTGGCCGGGAAGAAACCAATAGTAATGCCACTGTTGTTGCGAGTATAAATCCAATGCATGTGTAACTGTAGTGGCAATCAATCAGTGCGCTGTAGCTCATATCCTAGTGACGTTATTCGGATAGTTAAGTTTACGCACCAGGGCACTTGCTTGTTCGCGCTGTCCTCCTGAATTTACTAGCTAGCTAGCTAATACTAATCTGATCGATATAGGATCCGTTGAACTCCAAATTATTTGTGTCCCACAATTCACACATGATCTGCATCCATCGAATCAGTCCTCACTCATCACTGAACACTCGTGGGATAGCTAGCGAGCTCTGCGGCATTTTGATTGGCATACACGGCCGGCCTATGCCACATTTGATCGATAATGAGGACAACCTAGCTAGCTCAATGATTAACTTACTCCCATCCATTCACTACTGCATGCCAAACTAAATTCCAAACACCAAGGATTAATCTAACCAGAAAACACAGAGTTTACTGATCGATCAATCGAGTTCTCGGGAAAATTCTACGACATTCAAGACATTGTGACCATTAATTATGGAAGATATCAAGAACAAACTACTGGTCTATGTTTCTCATCGACGTGTGTATATTTGAAGTTCAAAATTAGAATATATAATTTCTCGCTCAATAACGATAAAGAAAATAAGTAAAAGACAGAGAAGAAGAGAGCTAGGTTGATTAAAAATTTGTTGGAACTTAGCAAGCAGGCTGTGTTTTGAAACGTAGTGAGTAGCCAGTGAGCCATCAGCTTCAAGAATTAGGAATAAGAACAAGAAGGTAGCGAGCCAACCAAGGGTGTGTGGGTGGGTGAGTGAGGTGGCTGGCTAGCGCACACCAGTAGTGCAAGTCATGGTTCCTGGGGTCAGACAACTCACACAAGTAAGAGACCCTATCTCTAGCTAGCTTGCTTATCGATCGGAGGAGGAGTTGGCCAATTCTTTCCATGATTCCATCACTACAAACTACAAAACGACCCCACATTACCTAGAGATATTTGTAAAATCAGTACCACCTAAACCTATTAGTTCATCTGGAAATGGAGGAACAGGCATATTTTTGAGGCTCACTTTCGAAATCCAAATCATCCAGGTATGGTCATCAGTGATGCTATCTCTGAATGGAACAATGCTCAGTTGAAATCTGATTTGAACAAAACCTATTGTCTTACCCTTCTGAATTAGATGAAACCTCCTCATGGATCCCATAAACTCAACATTGATGGTAGTAGAAATGGACATACTAGAAAAATTGGTGCTGGAGGGGTTATCAGATGTTCTAATGGGTTATGGATCAAGAGTTTTCAAATAAACTTGGGCATAGGTGAAGTTTTAGATGCTGAATCTTGGAGTCTATATCATAGTTTTCAACAAGCTCTTAAATGTCACACCACTCATATTGAAGTAGAAACGGATTCTGCAATTTTAGCGAAGTTGATATCTCAATATGATGTTGCTCTTCATCCCATGGGCTCTCTTATTTGTTGCTGCAAAAATTTGATTAGAGGCTTCCTCTATTTTTCCTTAAAGCACATTTACAGAGAAAGTAATATAGTTGCAGACTGCCTTACCAAGGAGAGCATCAACCATGACTATGAGATAATTGAGTTTGATGGTCCTCCCATTCATGCCTCTTCTGCTTATCTTGATGATCTTGTCGGTGTGACCCGACAAAGAAGAATCCCTTTTAGACATGATGATAGGCCAAACTAGCTATTTTCTTTTTAGTTTGTCTCTTTGTTTTTGAGTATTTTGATCCCCTACTTACCAAAAAAAAAAATTCATTATCCAAGCTAGCTAAGATGTTTAGTCAAGTAAATTGAGTTGTTGTGTAGGGGATAAGAGAATCTAAATGTTACCATACATGCATTTAAGACCAGTGGTTATAATGATTGATGTTGGTATACATTACAGCAAAGGAAGGCCAGATGGCCGGTAAGCGCTTTATGTGTAAATTAATGTAGGTGTTGTTTAAAGGGTAATGATCGGCGGCTCCACTCCACTCTCCACTAGTATGATTGTTTATACAAATAGGGCCGGACTAAATCGACAGGGCCGCGGATGAAAGCGGCGTTTTAATGGAAGATCAGGTTTGGTTAAATTGCATATATATGCCATTTTTTTAACATGCTTTTGATGGGACATCAGCCATGAGTCCATGACCATAATTTATAAAACAAGAGAAAAGGGTAAAATTAGTATCTTAAACGTGGAACAGTTCAGCAGAAAATTTGAACATTGGACGGCAGAGATCTCATCGAGGTTGAAGTAGAATTGTGTGGGGGCTAAGCGAGTCTCGCCCACATAAAGGACAGCCCTCCGCCTCTACCCGATGGCATGTATATATAGCTGGATAGTGTCTGCTTTGCTTTATATGCTTCAATTCCTTCATTAATTAACCAAGCAAAGCTTGCTTTTTTTTTTTCCATCTCTTCCTTCTCTTCTCCCAGGCCTCCCCTGGTGGTGGTATCCTTGCCGAACGGACCAATATCGATCAATCAGAGATCGGGATGCAAGTTAGTCGACCTTGTGCAAACTACTACTGCAACTTTGCTTTACTACTTCCTGGCCATTCGTACCTCTTAATGAACGTCGGAGTCAGTCAGTCATTCTCTCTTTGAATGTTCCCTCTCTTGTTCCTCTTATGTGATCTCCTAGCATAGCTACTAGCTGGCTAGCTTCACTTTCAACTTCATGTTTTTGTAGTAATTAATTATGCATTCGTGCGAATTAATGATCCAACTTTTTATGTGATCGATCCTTAATTAGTTGTTAATTACACCTTCATCACTCCACCGATCTGCTCGCGGCGGGATTTTCATCAACTGGCCGGAGAGAAGCTAGTCATTTGTTTGAGGAACTGATTAGGTATAATTAACAGCTAATTTGTTCTATTTGCTGATGATGATGGATTTAATTACTTTCAAGGTCCCTGATTGAAATGGCAGTTTTAGATGCTATATTGGGTCGTCTCCTTTCATTTATATATCTTCCCTCATTTTAAGAGATCTAGTTTGCCTTTCATTTAATGTAGAAGGTTGATCGTTTTTGATACATCTTCTTACTATAGCTAATCCCAGCCAGCTAGCTTCTTCAGTTCATACGTTAACTACCGGTATTCCAGCTAGCTAAAGCTTGAACTTTTTTTATTTTATATTTTTTTTTATTGAATTGGTTTTCTGTGGTTTTGTTTTTTTCGAAAAACCAAGTTGATCCAAAATGATGGGGGATGTTTTGAAAAGAGCAAGATTGGAAACAGCAGTCTGGGCTGGAAAACTGTTACTGCTCTGTGTAGGAATAGTGTCCACAATGGTATTTTTCAAAGTGGTAATCATTCCTTACCTCCTTAATCTCACTCTTTCCACTCTTCCCCACCTCTGGACCTCAATCAGAAGCTACTGCCTACCTCCACTTTACATCTACATCACTCTCAATTTTATCATCATAATCATCGCTGCTTCCTCCACATTCCAAAATCAAAAGCAAAAGCACAACTCATCTGTGCCCTCCTCCTACACCTCCATTAATAACCTAAACAATGCCGAGACCACTAGTACTGATCATGAAGATGATTGTTGTACTGTTACTGATGGTACGGCAGAGTACAACAGCAACAAGATCGAAAGTAGTAGTCATTCCGAAAATGCAACTACCTCTCCTCTTCCGTCTTTGCTTACTCATCAATTTTCAAATGAAATGATCAGCTGGCATGACATCCACATAGTACTACAAGCTTCCACAGAAGAAGAAGAATCCATTCGTACCAACCCTTCACCGGAGGAACCCTCCTCCTCGGAGGACTCTTGCTTGACGGAGAAGCCGGCCACCGAGGAAGAGGTGGAAGACAACACATTGGACACCACATGGAATGCCATTATGGAAAGGCAAGGCAAACCGATATGCAAGCATCTCAAAAAGAGTGAGACTTGGGACACGCCGCCTCGGACGACTGGCTTGGTGAGAAGTAGTATTGTTCCAGCCAGGGAGCTAGTTGAGGAGGATCAGTTAGATGATCATCATCATGAGAACGAAAACAACAATAATAATAATGTTGTTGATGATCGAGTGGCATGGGCTCGGAAAGAGTTGAAGAAGTCGGACACTTTTAGCGACAGGGTGTCCATGATAAGGGAGAAGTCCATGACTCAGGACGAGTTGAACCAGCGCGCGGAGGCCTTCATCAACAAGATCAATAATCAGATAAGGCTTCAGAGGCTAGAATCTGATCAACGTTTCAGGGATATGGTTAACCGTGGTCTCTAGTCACCTACTTCAATAATTAATTAGTTAGTCAGCTTTTTAAATCTGAATTGTTTATATATATATATATATCTGCTTGTTTTTATATGCAAGTGTCATTCAGTCAGTGTGTGTTGGATTATAATTAGTTGCAAGAAAGAACACAGAAGCTAGGGAGTTTATTAAAAGTGGATCGATCGAGATTCTGCACTTATTTCTCTCTTGTTTGTTAATACATATATATAGCAGTTGGCAACTAAACCGCGCCCATTTTAAATTTTTCGAGGTACTCTAATTTATGGTGCTTGTTGGAACTCGATCTATAATTTATGTGTTATGGAATCTTTCTGTTAAGAGTTTTGTTTTCTTTAGATTATATATGTATTAGACAATGATCCTTTTGCTGATTTGTAAATTAACATCACTTAGCTAGCTAGCTAGCTTAATTTGCTTAATTTCCAGTTTTCCACTACCATGGGTTGCTGGTCAGGCAGGTACTAAATCCATATTGAGTCCATATGTAAATGCAAAGGTCCGTGTATGCTAAAAAACAATCACAATCTTTGACGACACAGTCTCGCTCTCGTCTCATATACTTTATATTAATTGCAGATCCATGTCTGCAGCAGACTTGAGAAATATATCTAATTACTCACGCAGATGTGTGTTGTGGAGCTTAAAACGGGAACTTAGTAGCATAGCTACAGAATCCAACCCCAATCAGGTATTTTAAGTATAACTGTAACAGGCCGGACAAAGGTCATATAGGATTGAACGGTTTTTTACCTGTAATGAAAAAAGTGATCGAAAGTTCTAACTTCTACGGTGCTCCAAATCACAAATCATTTGGTAAACTAGGGAGTGTTGTCAAGCTCTTTATGTTTATTTACTGGATAGAGGCTAGACATTCTAAATGGGCTAAGTCACCGAAGCATTATAACTGGACCCATGCCAGATAGCAAGTGGAAAAGCTAAAGAGGACCAGAAAAAGTTGAGGAGCTAGGCACCATGGGTTGGCACCCCAAACTGTGAAGCCTCAATGAGCTGGTCGAAAGCGCCACTATGCACTGTAGCATTACTTTCTTGAATTTTTGTCATATATAATTACTATAAGAAGCCCCAACACAGGAACAAGAAAAAAGAAAAGGCTTTAAGACGCAAAACTTAAACGAAGAATGATGATGATTAAACGAAAAATAATAATGGGCTTTACTGCATCTATTCATGGCATCACTTACGGGTTTAGGCGTTTAGCAAGGTCAACCTGGAATCCTTTAAGCCCCGCCCAGTAGTCTATATAAGACAATCCATGACACTTGGCCCATTTCTATAGTCTTGGATAGGCTCTTGGACGTTAATTAATACGTAGCAAGTGTTTCCGACTCATGAAGCAGTGAGTTGCTCTCTCCTCTCTTTGTTATAGGGGGTTGTTGTATTTCTTCAGACTTCAGCTGCTTCATTTCTTTTTAAAATTTGGATTTGCAGGATGCGGAGATCTGATATTCGAAAAAGGAATTGAAGAAGAAGGAGGAGGGATTGGGATGGATAGATCGAGCGTTTGATCGATACGAGATGTTGTTCCAGAGAATCATGGCCACGTATCACTTATTCAACTCAGTTAGCTCTGTTTCTCTGGCTACGTAGAATAAACGTATACTTACTTAATCAGCTTGGATCTTATGGCACTATACTAACTTAACATGTTAATTCTTGCAGGATAAATAATCGTCACTACTACGTCCATTAAGTTTGCATTTTCCATTTTTCGTTTCTTTTGGGTGGAATGCATGTAATCTATTACCTTATTTAATCTCCAAGGTAAAGAAAAGTAAGAAAATCTCCAAGGTAACAAAAGTTAAAGCGATGCAAGTAAATGATGCCTTATTAATTCATGAAATTTTTAAATAGTTACCAAATGAAGTGTGGAGGAAAGATAAAAAGAGAAAATTTGAAAACAACATTTGAAAAAGGAATATAAGACACGTACTTGTCTGAGTGATTGAAATTCAAATACAAAATTTGTACAAAAGGAGTCGTTGCGGAATTTTGGGTGAGATTGATTTTGTGTGTTTGTTTCCTTAGCAGTAGAGAAGCGTGGCCATGGCATCTCTTTACCTTTAATTTGCTTCTCAAAGACTCTTACAGAGTCACAGCCACACGTACTGAATTGACCTGCATACATACGTTACCAGTGGCTGGCTTGGCGTAGCATTTCAATTAGAAATCGTGTTCATCCAACCAGTAGTTAAGTATTGAAGCTTGCTTGTCTTTCAAATTTCATTTCGGTAATTAGTTAATAATTACTATACTCCTTCATCTCTTTCTTTTTCATCATCAAAATTATCTCATATCCATCTCTGTCATCAGACACTCAGATTTTTCGATTTATATGCTCGTCTAAGTTTTCTCTGCTTCATGCCTTCATTCATATAATTAGTAGAATTTGTATGCACGTTTCTTTGGATCTCTTTTCGTTTTTTGTTACTGCTGCTGTTGTTGTTGTTGTTTTATTAAATTTCTGAATTAAGACATCCTAGCCTGGCCTCCTCTGAAACTCTGCAGGCTGATCGAGATTCTGAGAATTTTGATCGAAGTCTCAAAGCTAAGATTAGTTGGTTAGTTAATCTGGTTAAGTTTTACTGGTGGTGGTGGAAGAAGAGGAAGAAGAAAAGGAATAAAGAAATGATGGTTCTTTTTGGTTAGAATTAATATATATATATGGGGAATTGAGCAATGTGATCACTGTTATTGATTTGATGAAAATGACCATACATACATGGTTTGGAAGACTAGCTTGCTGATGTTTCTGTTTTCACTTTTCACTTGCGTGCTATTAGTATTTTGTGATTTTGCTTCTCGAGATCTGCGCTTGGTACATTATTGATTTATTGATGTTGGTCGTCTTTCTTCATTTGCAGACGGCAAAGGGCTCCCTTTCCTCACAACACAATCCATATCATTGTACGTACGCTGCTCTCTCCTTTTAAATGCGTTGCCCCATGCCAGTAGCTACTCCTCGTTTCCATTTTCTTCTTCTCTCCCTTTCCTGTCTTCTCCATCCTTTTGTTTTCAACTTCGTATTCAGTTTTGCCTTTTTTATTCTTTTGAGTTTCGAGAGCATGCAAATTTGAAACTTGAAACGGTTTGTCTGTTAGTAACGTCGAAGTGGTGGGTTTTAAATTTGACAATGGAGAAACCGACACCACCACCACCACCACCATCATCAGCTTCTTCTGTTCAAATTCATCAGGATTCAGTTCCCACTAGTCCAAGGTTGTCAAGCACAAGGCAGATGAGCTTAAGCACCGCCCCGACCACCATGGTCACCACCGCCAAACCGACCTGGCTCCTCTCCAACCTTGCCGGTACGTACCTAGCTCCATTATTTCCTTCATTTACTATCTATCTATCTACCACGTACCACCCTCATAATTATATTTCTGTCTTCAATTTCTTCCCTTGTTTGTTTTCTGGTCTGCTATGCATTATTAACCATTATTAGCATGCCTAATTTAATTCTTCTTCTTCTTTCTGCTTTACTTTTGTCTACAAATCAAATTTTGAATTTTGAAACTCTGAATTTCAGAAACAGAGACAGAGCTTCTGAGCTAGTATATGTACTGTAAAAAGTGAAAGAAGCCATGGCCTTGTACCAGTATACAATTGATTTTGTTGATTTGGGAGACAATGACCTTTCCGTCTGTGCGTCTCTTTTCAGAGCACATTTGTCCAGGAGGACCCCCAAGCTAGCTTTGGCTTGGCCTCTTATTTATTGTGAACGAATAACATTTCATCTTTTAACTCTTTTGAAAATTCAAATTTTTGGGGCCTAGCTTGTTTGTTTCTTCTACTTGGTAGACGGATCCTTCATTTCAAATTCATCATGGGGTTAGATTTTACCAGTAATGCTTGTGAAACTGTATCAAATATACTGTGCCGCTTTTGTGGTCAAATATATTCTGTGTTCCATAGCTGTTTCTTTTGGGGCCTAACCCAGCCTTCCAAGTGATAATCTAGATAAAGACCAAAGAGAAGTGTGACACGTGCTAGTATCTATCAAAGGGCGCAAATGGAAACGGGCCGGCCTTGTTCATTTTGTTGTTTTCTGGTTGGGTTCGGCTCCATGACCCTGACCTTACTTTACAGACGACCAACTCGGTCAGTACTAGGGTTAAAGCAAGCCTCTTTTGTAATATCCCTGGCTTTACCATCCATATTTCAAATTCTCCAGTCACTCTATATTCCCCTCGTCAAACTCAAAACTTGATATGTGTAGGTTATTTGTTTGTTTCCTTTTATCATCTGATTCTATTTTGTTTTTATGTCAGATGTGGAAGAGAGGATGAAGATGCTCGCATTTAACAGAAACAGTAAAAGTAATAAAACTCCTCAAGATCAAGACACTGGGGACACCTTCGCGGAGCGAGCTGAAGCTTACTACAAAACACGCCCTCAGCTGCTATCCCTACTTCAAGACTTGTACAATTCCTATCTCACTCTCTCTGACCGTTACATTCAAACAATCGCCAAAACTACTAGTCTGAGTCAGAGTCAGAGTTTTCATCCTCCTCGTCGACAATCTTCTCAAACCTCAACCATTGAATACTATGATTACTATGACCAGCAAGATCAATATGAGACTAGCCAGAATGATTCAGATGTGGAGAGCTCCCTCTCGTATCAGCAATTTCCCACGTCACTACTTGCTCAAGATGATGATGATGATACCACCATGGTGTCAAGCTTTGACGCAATTGTCGCGGAGATTGTGATAAAAAATGTGGAATGCGATATCCTATTTCATGAGGTCAATGCATCGGAGAGGCAACAAAATGAATCATCGAGGAAGATAGAGTTGCAGAAGAGCTTGCTTGAGGTTTTGGAGTCCGAAAGGCTCATACTACTGAATGAGAATGCTAAATTGGGTTACAGAGTGGGTGCATTGATGGAAGAGAACAAAGCGCTTGCCTCCGAGTCTCTATTCATGAGGAGGAAGGCCGGGGAGCTAGCTAGGTATTTGCTCCAAATGAGAGAGGACCGCCGGGTCAGCATGCTCAGCCGTAAGATAGAGGACCTTCAGGGACAGATTTATGGGTTGGAGAAGCGGAACAAGGAGTACTACCAGCAACTTGTCAACAATGATCACTCACAACTAGGATCACTTGAAGAAGAGAAGAATAGTAGCAACAACAAGAAGAAGACTCGTGGTAGAAGTAGTAATGAGGTGGATTTGCACGTTTGCTTTCAAATAGGAAAGATGAAGAGGAGAGGTGGTACTGGGACGAGGACTAGTACGAGGGGTACTGGCACTGACAAGAAAGGTTCTAGTTGGTGGGGAAAGGTCAAGAACATAGACTTGTTTCTATGTGGACTTAACCCAGCTTCTACTGCTTGAATGCTTGATGATGGTGTCCGATTGCTTCAGAAACTTGAACCTATGGACTGGAATTAGAGAAAAACTATCTAATGATCAATCTCTTTATATTTAGTTATCGTTTGTAAGGATGAACTCCGTGGTGTGACCCTCTACACTTCATTGTCATCATGCCTTAAAATATGTTTGAGTTGAAGACATGTATGCTTATAGCTAGTGGCTATTCAATAGTACGTCTGAATATTTTGAGTTCTCCCACCTATATGCTTATTGCTAGAGGCCATTCAAGATACTTGTTTGTTTCTCAAAGAGACATCTTACCGATTAATCAGCACTACATAGGGTGCAACTTACAGTTCTCAGTGAAAGGGGAGCTAAACAGCGTTCTAAACAACATTGAGCACTCAATTTCGATCTCGATCTAAATATTATTGTCAATTCTTGACCATCTCATATATACTACAGAGGTACAAAAGAGACTAGTTCTGCTTCTTCTAAATTCTTTTATTGTCACTATAATTATTGTGTATGAATGTTGAACTTATCAGGCATGTAGACCTATAATATGAACTCCAGCATTCATAAAATGAACGACACAGACAAACCTGCAAAGAGTGTGAGCATTATGATTTTTATCAGCACAGTTCTGTAATTGATGTATACAAGACTTCAGAGACATTGGAGATCTTAAGACTTAATCAGGTACAGCAGTGAGTTTCTCGAGGTTTGCAATCCGAGCCTGCATAGCAGCATAAGTAGTTGAGAAAATATGATTGCAGATTTTATAGACTATTTGAGGATATAGCTGAGCAGAGATCATAAAATTAAATAAGGAAAACAAACAATGAAACAATTGAGTGCAAGCAATTTTGCAAAAGATTCCATGAAGAAATTAGAAATGTTATATGAACACACTCGCGAGGAGATCGATACAATTAATTCAACCCGAAAACAACAATGCATGAGTAGTTGGTCATTTAAATATGGCCAGGAGGCCCCCTGCCTCTTTCAATCTGATGCATCTTCAAGTTAAAGTTCTTGTAACCAAAACTAACTTCTAAGCTTTACCTTGAAAGATTTGGAGCGTCGAATAGAAGGATCTATCTGCAGAGCTGTCAAATATGACTTCTGAGCTGAATCAAAATGACTCATTGCCAAGAATGCATCACCTCGGCAAATATAAGCCTGCAACATGCAATTCATAGCGAACTTTTAAGCCAAATAAAAATACTTGTATAGATTTATTCAACAATATATATGGTCAGAAGAAGAGTATGCGATTATGTAACTAGGTAGCTAAGCTAAAAGAAGCACCTCCGGATAAAGAGGATTTAATGCCAAAGCTTGTGCGGCATCTTCAAGAGCCCCAGAATGATTTCCCAGTGCTAATCTTGCAATAGACCTGTATGTGATTGTTGAAGGAATGAAGCACTGAATGAAATTAATCAAGATATATATTTGATAGGACAGGGGAAGGTAAAACATCAAAATAATTAAGCTAATTAACTGATAGCGCCCTAACACTCAAGTTAATTAATTACCTGTCCTTGTATGTAATATGGATGCCACCAATTGGCCTTAATTCTATAGCCTGCAACAAGCCACGTACCACCAGAAATCAGTGAAATTGTAACTAGACATTCATCCTAATTAGTATCGGGTAATTAGTAACTAGAAATTACAAGCAATTAAGGACCTGTGAGAGGAAGAACTCAGCCTGAGAGAAATTGTTGTTGTTGAGCTCAATCTCAGATTTATTCCTCAACGCAAGCGCTTCCAAACTCTTGTTAGCAGCGTCGGAATCCCAAGCTCCTCCGCAGAGTGCCACGAGGACCTCGGCGGCTCGAGCCCTGGTTCCGCAATGACCGACCAGAGTGCCGGCTGGAAGCGCGACGAGGTTGGGGCCGTTGCCGCAGCGGCTCAAACAGCCGCAGGACTTGACGGCGACAGTGGGGGGAGCGAGGGCCGTGATGGTCTCAAGGGTCTGCATGGAACCTTGTCTACGGCAACTCCGGTTGGTGCAAACCCGGATTTCCTGGATTTCGGAGATGATGATACTACAGCGCCGTCTTGGTGTGGGCTTGGAATTAATAAAGATGGGGAGAGACTTGTTAGACGTTGTAGGTGTAGGAAACACAACCTCCATTTCTAGCTCGATCCGGTGGTCTGGTCTTGTGTTGTACCAGAGTTTGTTCACTTCAGTTAAACACACGCTAGACTTATCGGGAGATGCTGCAACTTGGAACTTACATAACAAATTAATTGACTAAATAAAAACAATACGGAAATGACAAATTTATTCTCTGAGCACAAACTAATAGTATTAACTTTAATAAGAGAGATTAAAGACTTGGCACTAAAGTTTTAAGATATTATTTTTAGACATATATTTAGAGAAGCTAATTTAGTAGCCGATCATTTAGCATCCTTAGCTTATAACTTTCAGTGTCCTAAAGTTTGGTTCTACTGCCTACCCCTTTCGGTGTGCCTAGCGTTTCATCTGGATCAGCTGGGAAGGGGTGTCTCTCATGGTTTTTCTTTTTCGTTGTAAAGTTATTTTGTCAAAAAAAAAAAAAACCTAATAGTATTATTGTTCAAGTGCTTAATTCTATTATATTCACTTTATGTATTGTTCTAAGTATTGAAATTGATTGATTTCATGGACTTACCAACCTTTATATACCTCCAACAAAAAAAGTCTAATACGACTTTTTTACAATTTTAGTACACATGATGAAAATTAAATTGAAGCCGCGTGTATAGAAACAAAATTAGAGTTTTGAACCATTTACCCTAATTCTATGAAATTTTTTTTCCCTTACACCACCAAATTTTTTTTTCTCACTTACCCATAAACACTCTAATAAGGGCTTCCCTAATACCCAATTAAGTTTTTTATTTATTTTTTATTTTCTAGACTATTTTATCCTCATCCATTTGTTACATAGAGAGAGAAAATAGAAGAGAGAGAAGCCATAGGTGACTTCACTGGAGTTCGATCACCGGTCGCCGCCCACCAAACTTCTCTAAAAACCTAGCCGGAGGTCGTCAGATATTTCATAAGTCACCGGAGAGGTTTATTGCCCCCAATAAACCTTTATTGGCCCCCAATATACATTTATTGGGGGGGCAATAAAAGTTTATGAAACCTCGTTGGAAGTCTCTAAAGAGATCGTCAGAGATCTCATAGTGGGTCGGAGAGGTTTATTGCCTGCCCCTCGCTCCACCCCCCAATGTCTATTCATTGCCCCCCAATAGACTTTTCAGTCGTCGAAATAAGAACTAATCTTTCTAAAATTAGATAAATAAAACTTTGATTAAGAAAAAAAATGAGGAGATTACATCAATTCAAATCATTTATTCCCTCCCAATAAAACCTTCTTTTTTATTTGTTTCTTTTTCTTTCCTTCATGGTTTCTGCCTCCATTTTGAAAAGAAAAGAAAACTGATTTGGGCACCCAGAAAATGATCTGGGCACCCACACATCTTCTCCCTTCTGGACTGTGAGACCAACAGATCCAACAGACTGCCGGAGATCGATACCAGAACAAGAACAACAATTTAACAATACAATTAACCCACTAAAGGACGACAATGTCTTTAATGGTGCCAAACATAGGCTGCGGTCTTACTCTTTCGGATTCGAGCGGAGCTCCGCTTCGGAGAGATGATGGTGACGAGGCCAATGACGGCGTCGCCGTGGCGGTACCAGAGAGGAGGAAGCTTCTGGAGCAAAGGGCCGTTGCCGTTTGGGTCGCTAATGAAGTCCCGGGTCTTCTCGTTCAGGCCTCCCTTAGGCATTAACATGAAGTCGCCTTTCTTTTGGCGAAAAGGTTTCTTCCCGCTGTCGGAGTCAAGAGCGAGATTCTCCACAGGTGGACTAAGTCGATGACCAGCCCGATGTTCATGAGGTCGTTGGAAATCATCGAAGCCTCCGGCAAGTACCCCTGCTCCAACGGCCTTCACTGGGACGATGAGACAGAGAGAGAGAGAGAGAGAGAGAGAGAGAGAGAGAGAGAGAGAGAGAGAGAGGGGGATGAGAGAGAGAGAGCGCGATCTGAAAGAGGACAGATATCGAGGGAATAAATAATTTGGTTAATGGTAAAATTGTTATTTTGCTTGAAATTGGGTTAGTGGGAATAAAAATTGATATTAGTATTGGATTGGGGAGGTTGCCTACAAGCGCAGGAACATTGTGAATCATTCATGGTCCGCATGAACTCAACTAACATCTAGGTCCAGTGCTGATTACCACGTAAGAGCAGTTAGACCCACCTAGCCTAAGGTTTTTCACCTTGAAAGTCTGCAGACATTTGACAGTCAGGCCTTGTAATGACCTAGACAATCTAGAAGCTGACACGCATCATCACATGGATCCCGCAAGACTCCAGTACTCAACAATCTACTAATGAGAGACTTGTGAATGTTAGGGCTCGAACTTGGGTGGAGTTTAAGCATGTGTCTTACCGTTCCTGCCAACCCTCATCAGCAATTACAAATATATGTTGGGTATGCCACACACTGACACACATTACACATATAGAACAGAGTAGCTAGGGGAGCTAACAGCCCTAGCACAACAGCTCCGATAAACTGAAGACTGAACTAACCGAGTACGTACTGATCAACTAAACAAAGCCTTTACCGCCCCATGTTATTAATTCTTTAATAGATACAAAGTTAATTACAATAACAGCGAGGGCAACACAAAGTTAATTACAATAATAGCGAGGGCAACACATATATAACACATACTTTTTTGGTCTGTGATGGATCAATCATGATGATGACTGTGAGGAAAGAGGCGAATTGGAAGTCCTTTGGTAGGAATAAGAACAGGGTCCATGATCATTTTCTCGTCTGGAAAAACCATCTCCCACTTAAACCTAGTGACCACGTTATGCATGAAAACTAGTATTTTGAATCGAGCATACTCTTTTCCAGGGCACATCCGAGTTCCTCCTCCAAAAGGAACATATGAATAAGGAGCTGGTCCTTGTCCTTGGAACCTTGACGGGTCGAACTTCTCAGGATCCGGGAAGTATTCCGGGTTTTTATGTGTGGCATACATATTCCAGTGTAACTGCATATATATATCATAACTTGTATACTTAGTAATATTGATCAACACGTTACACATGTACGTATACATTAATTAATTAGAGGGGTAGGGGTAGTTTGCTTAATTAGCTAGCTTATGCTTGCGATATGTACCGACCTTCATTCCTTTTGGAATTAGATATCCTTCGTAGGCGAAGTCGGTAATGGCCTCTCTAAAGGTTCCCAAAATTGGTGGCAACAACCTCACACTTCACATGCCACGCTCCATGAATATTTCATCTTCTTCAAGTCATCCCAGTTCAGCAACTCCCCTTCTGCTTTTGATTCTGCAGTCTCCATTTGCTCTGTCCATACATAAGCATATATAATATTTAATTTAATATAATTTCCCAGCACCAGAAAAAAGGAGAGTTGTGAACAAGATGATAGCTGATTAACTATTTAACTTTTAAGTACGGAATCGTAAACATGAGGAAGCTGCGACAGATGCATGACTATGGAGACCATAGTAGTGCTTATGTTGTCGTAAGCACCGACTATGAGACCATACAACTTGTTGGCAATGTCTGATTCATTCATCTCTTCCCCGTCGCAATATGTCTCCATCAGCAACCTAGACAACAAATCTTGATGATCGAAAGCTGCTGCAGCAACCTTGTGATCACTACTTGTCTCCAAAAGATGAAGATGGAGATCTATCCTTCTCTGCTTAATCATTTTCTCAAGTTCTTTCTTGATTTGCTTGGATGCTTTTACGGCTCGGTTCAATTTTGTGCCTGGAAAATCTAGTGGCAGAGAAATGAACCCTGAAGATATATGCCGAATTGGCTCCTCTAGTTTGGCAACTAATTTGGGATCATCGATGTTTAAGAAGAGTCTGCATGCTAATGTGAAGGTGTACTTCTTTGCAAGCGGGTGAACTTTTATGATCACGTTTTCATCGTCTTCTTTTTCATAATCAAACAATGAAAACGACCAATACACATCCAAATGCTGTTTGGTGACTTCATCCATGACCCCTATGTACCTGTGGAGAGCATCAGGCTTGAGAAATGGAGACAAAACTTTGCGCAATCGAATGGACTCTTGGGTGGTGTCTGTTTTCTCAGAGTTGGCAAAGATCTTTTCGAAATTTGCAGGCCACCAAGACTTGACGAGTTTGTTCTCATTAGAAAATAGGAACTTGTTTCCAGCAGCAGTGCACATCACGGCCATAGATTCACGCAGCAGTGAGGTCTTGAACACCTTGCAGGATGAGTACTTGTTCCTCCTGTCCACTATTAACTTTTCAGGAACACCCTGTTTGGCTGTGCGTAGATACTCTAGGGTTTCACCAATGATTGGCCAACCAGTGCTTCCTGGTGGCAGCTCAACGGCCACTTCATGTTCGGTGCCGCTGCCACTCATACGCCTAGGATTAACATTACTGTCCAACAAACGAAAAGGAGGGTAGAGAGAAACTAAGAAAACCAAAGCAAGGATGATGAACAACTCCGTCTCCATCATCCGCTCTCTTTATTCTTTGTTGTAGGTTGGGCTGTATGTGTAAGTTTCGATCAATTCATTCTTGAGCCAAGGTGCTCCAAGAAACTTGCGTAATGGATTTTATTCATTTGAAAAGCTAACCGACTTCCACAAATCATGTAAAACTCGTAAAGAGGCCAAACTCCAGAACTCGAAGACTCGCCTCTTTGAGGACTCGAGGCGATGTAAATCAGTTTCTACTCATTGAGTCGGGGGACACAGACCCAGTCCTATTGAATAGAATTCAATTGCCATACGATCATTATAGTTAGCAATTTAATTCATTTACTGGCTAGTAGAATCTACTCGATCTAGATCTAGTAATATAATCGATTATATTAGCCTCCCCGCCTCCCAAACAACAGCTTTTCAACATTGCTACTTAAAACTATATAGATAATATAATACGTCAAAAATGGCGAAATAACAATCCATTGATACTTCATTATACACAGAAATGTCATCCTAACGATTAGGAGATTAGACACTAGATACAATTAGCACTAGTAGCCATGTAATCATCAAGAAACGAAACAGCAGGCATTGCAAACCCAATACTGCTACAGTCTGAACCAGGAAGCTGACACTGATATTCTCAATGTTGTACTATCCACTGAACATCTTCTATACGATAAGTTCATCTTCAAGATAGTTATATTCAAAGGTAAACTCGGTTTTGATCCTTTGACACCTGCACAAACATCATATAAGGACGAGATATACAACATAGTTAGATCATTATATTCTGTAAAAACTTGTATCTTGTTAGAGAGTCGGATATGAATATCAAAAGTTGAAATATACTTAAATGCATCTAAACGCAAATCAAAACCTAGACTCCAGATACAAACTCTAAATGTGACTGGCTGCAAAAAGTAAAACTCAAAGATCAATAGAATTGTACCATCCATGTTGTAGATCATCATTGGCAATATGGAAGTCAAAGTACACATATGTACCCTGTTCATATTCATCAGTAGCAACTTTTGGCTCTTCGTGTCGTTGAAACCAAGTGTTGTATTTCCTGTGGTATCTCCAAGATTGCTTCTTCAACTCTTTGGCAGCCAAATATTGCTGGTAAGTGTTCTGCAGGCAATAATAGACTTGATCACACTTCATATTGATTGCATTGTAGGACTATATGATACATTGCATGTCAATGAAGTGATATAATTTACCTGCTGATAGTAAAATGCAAAGAACAGGGTATCAGTAGAATACTGTTCAGAACCCAAACGTTCCCAGAAAGCAGGATTATTAACTATAGGTGCTTGAACTTGCGGATAGCTAGGAGGAGTTATTGCAGGGTGCCTCTGTAGAAAGCAAGACGGAGTTATGACTAAAAAACGAGACTAAGAGAAAAGTATATCAAAGAAGAAGGTAACTGTGTCCATACTGGGGTGTAGCTTCTTGCACGTTCAGAGTCTTTGGGTTGTGGAAGTTTGTAATAAGCAGCCTCAAGCATCTGCAAATTATACAACTGATCATGCATTGCCCCAGAATTAGCAGGTGATCCGGAGAGGTTATCGCCAATTGCACCAAGATCAGAAACACTTCTTCGGCCAATAACACCAAGGCTAGCAGAAGGTTGACTTGACTGCAAAGGTTGCCCAGGAGAGAGATCGATATCTCGTGGTACTTGAGAAGACTCTGTCAAAGAGCTAGAAACTCCAGTCTACAAAACATATCATTTTATTAGCAACACAAATCAAGCCACATCTCAACCATTCTCCTACAAATAAAGCCGCATCTTGATGATGTACGCTATAAATATCTCAAGACAGGAAAATGTTTCTTCCAAATCAGGAGTTAAGCAGTGGCTGAATATAAGAAAATCGACTCGAAACCAGAGACTGATATAAACATATTTTCAAAAAATATAAAACTGAAAAACCTCAACTAAATGATTACGAACATACAGGAGCATGTATGAGTAGTATGTTTGATTAGAATTATTATAATGCCAGAAAGAAAGCATATATGAGTGAGGAGGCATGGATTAGTGGGTAAACAAATATAGGGAAGAGGAAGAATGTATAAATAAATCGCTTTATCCTCACCATTAACTGGTAAAGGTAAGTCGTGAAAGATGTTTAGTATGTTGAAGGTGCTTTGGAATAAACAGACTTTAACATAACTTCTGAAGCCTTCCTAGTAGATACTACATTTTTAAGTAGAGAGTACCCGTCATGGAATAAACAGACGTTAATGAATATTTAAAACAACTGACAACCTGAGCTACAAGGCAGAAAATTTTGCCTAAATAACCATAGAAGTGTTATTTTTTTTCTCATATAAACAGATGACAAGCATGCGAAAAATAGTGATCAAGAAAACATATTCAGCTTACCAGAGAATCAATTGCATATGAGGCTTTCATATCATCCTCATTCATTAGATTCTTTACAAGCCCAGAACTAGGAGCAGATTCAGATGTCGAGTCATCAGGAAGATTCTGTTGCTGCTGGTCCTCAACTTTTGGATGACCAGCATCTGCATTACATAAAACAATTAATCATTCAGTCTATGATTCAACAGGGTTCTTAAGATACCTCATTATTATATCATTTAGATCTTAAGAACTTAATTCAGGTGAATACAGCACAGAAAGCTGTTAAAATTATTAAAAGATGAAAACCAAACATGCTTGAGATCTAAGTTTTCAAAATTCAAATTAAACAAGCACAAGGGAATCTATAACAATAAAATGAAGGACGTAGATGGTTTGTATTTGGGAATAATATAACTCTCTTCAGGTGTAAGTTTGGCTTCTATGTGGACAGTTCGGACGGAAAGGAGTATAAGAATTCTAAATTATAAGATGAAGAATTCTAAATTATAACATGACCACAAACAGATACTATGCTCTTAGGGTTTTGGGAAATTCCCTTTTTCCAAGTTCAATGTAACATTTTTTTATAGTTTATTGGTCTTGTAAGTCTTTTATAGTACTACTTCTTTCTCTTTTACATTATGTCTTGTTTCTGATTAAGGGAAACAGAAAAATAATAACCAAGTGCAATGAAGCCAGCTAGCATTTTTTGTCACAGGGGAACAAAAAAAAAAATTCAATTATCTTGTTAACAGAAAATTATGATGTTTTTTACCTTATTATATATGATTCAGAGATGGCATATATGTAAGATAAGCCACAGAAATTTGCTCAAACTATAAAGTTGACCTAAAGGAGGAACTATTACCAGCTTCTTTTGGTCCACTTGACATCAATGCCTGTGTATTAGCCTGTGGAGACTGTTGATGGATGGAATTTAGCTGCTGCTGTAAGGTAGTAGATGAAACAGTCCCAAGACCTGGTGCCTGTACCCCAAGTCCCATGCCAGCTTGAGAAGGTACAGATGAGCTTTGAGAATTAAACTGCAAATTTGATCAAATGTTATGCAAAACAATATTTTTATTTATTTGTTGGTATTTCTCTATAATAACATCCAGAAGGAATTGGAACCCCAAATAAAGCACCGAATGTTTAAGAACTAGAGGATTTGATAAACAGAATAGAAGAGTAAAACTTGAGAGAGAATGAGGATTTCAATGTGTTTATTCATCTCATACAAAGGGGGTATTTATAGGATTACATTGAAGTGTGAATGCTCAAAGAGAAACTCAAAATGATAATCATCTTGATGATGATTTTCTGCCATGCTTGTTGCCCTTTGGTAAAGCATGTTTACATAAGTCTTCATACACTCAAGTACCTATGATTATACACTCAAGTACCTATCTAAATACTTTTACGTATTTTGTTACATGATATAGACATATACGGTATATATGCGATTTATACTACAACACTCCCCCTTGGATATTTCATGTTCAATAGTATTGTGTAGATGGTGCGCATCGAAGTTGCCTCGTTAAAAACCTTGCCAAGTAATAAAACCCTGTGGGAAAAAACAACCTTGGTCGAAAGGGAAAAAGAGCACAACGCGCGTTGAGTGTGAAGTATGTTTCTGGATACTCCCCCTGATTTAGACTCCTCTTGAAGATTGTGGGAGTTCGGATATCCTCCTCAATCCGATGCTCCTTACATGTTTCTCGAAAGGGGATTTTGGTAGTGACTTAGTAAATAAGTCAGCTACATTATCTTCTGATCGGATTTGATTTACTTCAATATTTAGAAGTGTTTGCTGTTGCTGATTGTAGAAGAATTTCGGCGATATATGCTTGGTATTGTCGCCTTTGATGAAACCTAATTTCATTTGCTCAATACAAGCTGCATTGTCCTCGTAAATGCATGTAGGTTCATTTGTGGTGAATTTCAAACCACAAGTTCCTCGAATGTGTCTATTTATAGACCTTAGCCATATGCACTCACGCACGGCTTCATGTAGTGCAATTATTTCTGCATGATTTGAGGAAGTAGCAACAAGAGTCTGTTTTGTAGATCTCCAAGATATCGCGGTATTTCCCATGGTAAAGACATAACCTGTTTGGGAGCGACCTTTGTGAGGGTCAGAGAGATACCCTGCATCAGCAAAACCCGTCAAAACATCATTTTGATGGAGGGGAGGAAGAGAACGTCGGTCACTATGGATAGTGTTGCCGGCGCTCACATTTCTTTTCTCTCTGTAGGGATAGAACAAGCCCATATCGATCGTACCTTTTAGGTATCGAAGGATTGTCTTTATACCAATCCAATGGCGGCGTGTTGGTGCAGAACTGTGTCGAGCTAACAAGTTTACTGCAAATGAGATATCCGGTCTTGTGCATTGAGCTAAATACAATAATGCGCCTATCGCACTTAGGTATGGTATTTCAGCTTCTAATAAATCTTCGTCCTCATCCCTTGGACGAAACGGATCTTTCATGGGCTCAAGACTACGGTTGATCATGGGAGTACTCACAGGCTTTGCTTTATCTTCATTAAAGCGCCTTAGTAACTTTTGAGTATATGCTGATTGATGGATCATAATCCCATCATTACGGTGCTCGAGTTCTATTCCGAGACAAAACCGTGTTTTCCCGAGATCTTTCATCTCAAATTCAGATTTCAAATATGTAGCAGTTTCTTTTAACTCATTTAGAGTTCCAATTAAGTTCATGTCATCAACATAAACTGCTACAATTGCAAATCCGGATCTTGTTCTCTTAATGAACACGCAAGGGCATATTTCATTGTTAACATATCCCTTCCCAATCAAGTAGTCACTTAGACGGTTATACCACATCCGTCCGGATTGTTTCAATCCATATAGTGAGCGTCTTAATTTTATTGAAAACGCGCTCCGTGGTTTAGAGCCACTTGATTTGGGTAATTGAAGTCCATCTGGAACCTTCATATATATCTCTGAATCTAGATCCCCATATAGATATGCTGTAACCACATCCATGAGCTGCATGTCAAGTTTTTCGGAAACTACCAAACTGACAAGGTAGCGGAACGTTATAACGTCCATTACGGGAGAATATGTCTCCTCGTAGTCGATTCCAGGACGTTGTGAGAAACCTTGCGCCACAAGGCGGGCTTTGTATCTAACAACCTCATTTTTCTCATTACGCTTTCTAACAAAGACCCATTTATGGCCAACAGGTTTTATATTTGGTGGTGTCAGTGTTATAGACCCAAATACCTGTCTCTTTGTTAGTGAATCCAATTCAGTCTGGATCGCATTTTTCCATTTTGACCAATCTGCTCTACGTTGGCATTCTTCAACGGAGCGAGGTTCGATATCATCGTATTCTATAATTCCTTTTGCAATATGATATGCAAACGCATCATCAATAGCCATAGAATTTCTGTCCATAATTACATGTATACTAGTGTAATTCATGGAGATCTCTCTATTCTCTGGAATTGGTTCTATTATTGGAGCGTCCTCCAATGATGTCTCTTGGACATAACCATAATCCGGAATTTTTTCATGAGATGGATTATTTATATCGATGATTAATGGATTATTTTGTGTCAAGCTCGCTTTCTTTCTTGGGCGAGAATCCATCGAACCTATAGGCCTCCCGCGCTTTCTAGCAGGAGCCATGGGTCTAGCCACTGCATCACCCATAGAGGGGATGTCATGTCCTTTATTTTTAGGAACATCAATCCTTGCAGGTACGTTTGCAGCAGGTATGTGTGATCTTGTCACTTTAGCGATATCAGAAAACGCATCAGGCATTGATTCTGCTACGTTCTGAAGATCGAGGATCCTCCGCACCTCTATTTCAGACTGTGTGGTTCGGGGATCAAGATGAGACAAAGTGGGGACAGACCACGACAATTCCTGTCTTTTCTGTTGAACATTAATGTTCTTGTCTCCCCCTAATGACGGGAAGACTGTCTCATCAAAGTGACAATCCGCAAATCTAGCGGTAAATAGATCACCTGTCAAGGGTTCTATGTAGCGGATAATGCTTGGAGTATCATATCCAACATAAAGGCCTAAGCGTCTTTGAGGACCCATTTTGGTGCGCTGTGGCGGCGCAATTGGCACATAGACTGCACACCCAAATATGCGTAAGTGTGAGACATTAGGCTCATACCCAGTCACCAGTTGGGACGCAGAAAAGGGTTGGGTGGCAGTAGGTCTCAGACGAATGAGCACAGCTGCATGTAATATTGCATAGCCCCAAGCAGAAATAGGGAGATTGGTGCGCATAACCAATGCTCTGGCAACCATTTGAAGTCTTTTAATGGCAGCTTCTGCGAGTCCATTTTGGGTGTGTACATGAGGGACAGGATGTTCCACCTCAATCCCAATGGACATGCAATAATCATCAAAGGTTCTTGATGTAAATTCTCCAGCATTGTCAAGACGAATTGACTTAATAGGATGATCGGGGTGGTGAGCCCTTAATTTAATGATTTGTGCTAGGAGTTTAGCAAATGCAGCATTTCTTGTGGATAAGAGCATGACATGTGACCAACGTGTCGATGCATCAACCAACACCATAAAATATCTAAATGGTCCGCAAGTTGGTTGGATAGGTCCACAAATATCACCTTGTATTCTTTGTAAGAATGGTATATTTTCTTTAGTGTCCTTTGCATAGGATGGTCTCGATCCTACCTTTGCTAAAGAGCAAGCTTTGCAAAACGAATGATACACTTTAGAAGTAACTCTTTGGACCAATGTTTGGTTCGTACTTCTTTTCGTTTTGAAGAATGGATGTCCGTGTGAAGTTTTTAATATACGGAGCATCATGTCACGACCTGGATGTCCCAAACGGTCGTGCCAAAGCTTGTATGTGTCAGGATCCCATAATTTGTCATTCATGACATGGTTGGATTCAATAACTCTAATAGTGGTTGCATACAATCCACTAGAGCGACACATAAGTTTCTCTAAAACTCGTGTATTTCCGTAGTTTTTAGAGGTGATGCAAAGGAACTCTTGTCCATTCTCACAATGTGTTTCCACATGAAAATCATTGGCTCTAATGTCTTTAAAGCTTAATAGGGTCCTTCCGGCCCTTGGAGCATATAGAGCTTCGGCGACATTAATATTTGTGCCATTTGGTAACAAAAATTGAGCTGGTCCTCGACCATGAATCAATTGTGATGGTCCTGCCATCGTAGTTACTGAGGATCGACTGGGTGTCATCCATAAAAATAATTGCCTATGTCGCAATATCGTATGTGTGGTGCCACTATCAAGAAGGCATTCCAATTCTCCGGAAAACATACTGAAAGGAATAAAGTTCGGAATATTAACACATGTCCATGACATTGAATGCGATACTTTATTAATGGGAAAATAGCCAATGATTACATCAAAGTTATTCATAAGTCTATTCCAAATATCAAACTCTAGACAAATTGCTATCACTCAATCCGTTTGGTAATTCCAATGGAATATGACCAGGAAAGTAGAGAGATGTTGGTGGAGCGAGGCTCGCTTAAATACCCCGATCTCAATTGCTTTCCTAGACATCATACTTCATTGGGTACGCCACATAAGAAGGAGTTTAATACAATTGTTATTTATTGACTAAGGCACATTTGCCATTCTTGGAAAATAGAAAGAGGATTATTCTAATCAAAGTCTGTGGCATCCTCGTGCTCTTCATCTACAGCTTTGAAGTCCTCAACAGTGAGATTGACATCTTCACTATTTTCATCTTCGGCAAGGTTAGCTTCTTGCTCTCTTGCTTCCCTGTACTCCTTGTAGCGTGCAGCTAATTGGGTACTTGCATGACATTGTTTAAACCAATGCTCGATTGATCCACATCTATGACACATGTCATTGTGGTTTCCTCCCTTCATTTGAGGTATAGGTTGTGCAGGTTGTACAGTTTGTACAGGTTGTGCACGTTGTGGATATCCCCTAGGAGGGTTGCTGCTACTACCACGGCGCATGGTGCGACCTCCACGGTTCATGGTGCTATTTCCACGGTCGGTGTTGCCATATCTCCCTCTTCCACGTGCGGAGTTACCATCACGTGCGCCCGCTCTAAAGTTGCGGTTTCCTTCCCTGTTGGGGCGGTTATATGGACCTGTTCGTCCTTCATGTCCCCTATTATTAGGGTACACATGTCCCCTATTGCTGGGGTACCGCTCCCTGTGCCCTCTTTTGGGTGCATTATAATTTGCCTCACGAACGCTCTTGGTTCCAATGGGTCTTGAATTATAATTCTTTACAAGAATGTTGTCGTGCTTTTCGGCTACCGACAAAATATTTATGAGTTCATTGAACCTCGTAATTCGTCCAGCATTTACTTCAGTGCGATACTGCTTTGATAGCAAAATTGCTGCAACAGGGAAGGTGGAGAGAGTTTTCTCAATTAGCTCTTCTTCTGTGAGGGGTCTTTGACAGAACCTCAACATGGATTTAAGACGAAGAGCTTCTGAATTGTACTCAGCAATAGACTTGAAGTCTGAGAAGCGTACATCGTTCCACTGAACCTTCAAGTCAGGGAGGAGAGAATCTTGGATATTGTTAAAGCGCTCTTCTAGTGCTTCCCATAAATCCTTTGCATCTTTGATGGACATGTACTCTAGCCTGAGTGCTTTGTCCATATGACGTCGCATCAAGATGATTGCTTCTGCATGCTTCTTGGGTGATCGAGGGAACACAAGAGCCGGATTTGGTTCATGGATGATGGGCAATATCCCCTTGGATGTGAGATGGTTCTCAACGTCGGTTTTCCAGCTATGGTACTCCGAACCTGTTGAGTCAAGGATTTGAAAATCGAGTCTAGGTTCATTCGACATCCTTGAAGATAAGAAGAAAATATTAGTTTCGGAGTTAAAACTTCCACGAAAAATAATAAGATTTCCGAGCTATGCTACCAAGAAATCAATTTCCAAGAATCATTGTGAACACTCTTAGTTCATTTGGCGTGAATTGCTCTAATTCCGCTTTTGATTGTAAGTTCCCGAGAAAAAGGAAAAAAGGAGAGAAAATAAATAAAAACTTAGAAACGGGAACTTTTAGTAAAGAATACCTTGGAATAGTGTTGCCGGAAATTTTTGACCGGAAAAATTATCGGAGTTGACCGGAAAGATCGTTGGAAAAAGTCGAGAAAAATCGTCCAAAAAGTCGCCGGAAAAGTCGCCGGAAAAGTGTCGAAAAAGTCGTCGGAAAGTCGCCGCGCAAATCTGTCGACAGATGTGTCGACAGCTGCTCGGCAGCTGCTCGGCAGCTGCTGCGCAGCTGCTCGGCAGATGGCTCGGCAGCTGCTCGGCAGCTGCTGCGCAGCGTCTCGGAAGCTGCTCGGCAGCTGCTGCGCAGCGTCTCGGAAGCTGCTCGGCAGCTGCTGCGCAGGGTCTCGGCAGCTGCTGCGCAGGGTCTCGGCAGCTGCTGCGCAGGGGCCTCGGCAGCGTCTCGGCAGCTGCTGCGCAGGGCCTCGGCAGCTTCTCGGCAGCTGCTGCGCAGGGCTCTCGGCAGCGTCTCGGCAGCTGCTGCGCAGGGCTCTCGGCAGCTTCTCGGCAGCTGCTGCGCAGGGCTCTCGGCAGGTATCGGCAGGTCTCGGCAGGACTCGGCAGCACCTCGGCAGCTGCTGCGCAGCTCTCGGCAGCTGCTCGGCAGGTCTCGGCAGCACCTCGGCAGCTGCTGCGCAGCTCTCGGCAGCTGCTCGGCAGGTCTCGGCAGGACCTCGGCAGGACCTCGGCAGGTCTCGGCAGCGGTCCGGCAGCGGTCCGGTTCGGTTTTTTCGGCTTCCGGCGGCCGGTTCAGGCCTTTTCCGGCCGGTTCCGGTGAATCTGAGACCGGTTCCGGGCTCCTGGAATCAAGGGCTTTAATCTGAGCTAGGGTTTGGGGATTTTTTGTAGGTTTTGAAAAATGACTTCTATCGATGAAGAACTCTTCTTTCGTCAATTTTTCGATTCTAATTCTAGAGCAACTTCGTGCTGATAACGTGTTTAAGAACTAGAGGATTTGATAAACAGAATAGAAGAGTAAAACTTGAGAGAGAATGAGGATTTCAATGTGTTTATTCATCTCATACAAAGGGGGTATTTATAGGATTACATTGAAGTGTGAATGCTCAAAGAGAAACTCAAAATGATAATCATCTTGATGATGATTTTCTGCCATGCTTGTTGCCCTTTGGTAAAGCATGTTTACATAAGTCTTCATACACTCAAGTACCTATGATTATACACTCAAGTACCTATCTAAATACTTTTACGTATTTTGTTACATGATATAGACATATACGGTATATATGCGATTTATACTACAACACCGAACTGGATGTTTCCAGAAGAAAGAACAGAACATATCCCTTAAGCTGATATAAAGAATAGTCAACAAATTTTGAATGACAAACTCAATCTTGAGAACCAAGAATCAAGTTTAAAGAGGAACACAGAAACCCTAAACCTAAAATGAGTTGCTTGTTGAACAAACTTATAGGATGGATGTTGAACCAAAGAGAGTAAAGAGAACCTGTTGCAAGAGTGGATTTTGCTGCTGAGTAGAAAACTGCTTAGAATTTCCACCAGCAAGAGTGGGCATGCTAAGAATGGTACTGTGTCCTTGTTGCTGCACTTGCTGGAGCCGCTGCAAGAACTTCTCCCTCTGATCAGGTGCTATTTCAGTTCTTCCACGAAACAATCCCTGAAAAAGAAGACAAGTTTTAATCTATTCAATAACAATTTGAATTATATGCTGCAGTCAAACAAAATATAGGTATAAATGTACAATAACAATGCAGCAACAAACATGTTGATCTCTACAAATGTTAGGCCTGTAAGGAGCTAAAAAAAAAATCAAGCATGAGCCAATGCACACACACACACACACATACCGCTTCATTCTGGTTTGGGAAGGAACTTCCAGGCCTCCATTGCATGCCAGAGACCACAGAAGGGGAAAATGCTCGGCCAGGTATAGCAGTAGCCTCACTTGTATTACTAGAATCAACTGGACCAGTTCCATCACTGGGTTTGGAAGCCTGAGGCAAGATCATCCGGTTACTCAGAGGGGAAACAAGAGACTGTACCACACCACTACTTCCAAGTCTCTCATCAGCTCCCAAAATATTTCTCTTTGCTACATCAGTAGCAGAGGGGACTGCACCCAGGGCACTATTACTAGGAACTGCAGAGCTAGAACTAAGAGGTATACTAGATGGGATCTGGCCAGTGAGGCTACCTCTACCAATGCCTCTCACAACTCCAGTATCAGAAAGCGATGGTGATGGTCTACGTCCAGGGAAGCTTGCTACTTCTTCTTCCTTCACAGAAGGAGACAGACTTACAGGAGATGAAGAAAGAGCAGCCCCTGCATTCTCCGTGACACCTCGAACAGCATTTGAACCAGCAACAGCTGAAACAGTTGGTACAGCAGGCAAACTGAGAGATGAAACATTCAAAGAGACAGGAGTTGCATGATTCCCAGTTGGTGTTGATGCAGCAGAACCAAGTGCACTGCTTTTAGGAGGTGGAGTTCTAGCAACATTATCAGGATTACTGTTATCCTGGGAAACCATATCCTCAACAGGCTCTTGTACAGGAGTACTTGGCTGGTTAGTGGTAATAACAGTGGGCTGCAAAAAGAAAAAAAATAGCCCTTAGTAAAGCAGTGTGAATTGAGACAGAACCTAACAGAACGGAAGCAGAGGACATCAACATTCTATTAAAGAAAAAAAAATCTTCCAACAAATTAAGCTCCCTATTTTGATGGTTGACTTTGATGACATCCTTAGTCCACAATTGCACTTAGAGCTGTTAAACCAAACGTAAATTCATTTGATGATCCAATTTGACATAAAGTCTGTTCAGAAACTGACAAAAAAAAAAAAAAAAAGGAAATAACACAGGGGTAACTTTTTCATGGTGAATCTGTCGGCAAACAAGGAAAAGTGAACAAGTCACCAAAACTATATGCAACTCAATCAACTGTAAATCATTTTTCTAAATATAGGAAACAATATTGCCCAGTACATGTGAACTCATTGATAAATAACAGATGACCGAGATCCACCGATTATGACCAGACATTAGAGACAAGTATTACACGATGTGATAAAAGCAAAATTTCAATTTAAAGGTGCAATCAAAGAAAACTGTCTACTTGAGGATGCGACTAAAGTTGGGTTCCTTAAACAAAACCCGTACAGCTTCAACTCCTCAGCATCCTACTCATGACAACAACATTGACTCAAGATTTTGAGAAAGACGTACAGGCATTTGAGATGCTGATGCTGCCAAAGAAGTCTTCAAGCCAAGCATCGGTGCACCCTGCCCCCCAAAAGAAAAGAAAATTAAATGGGTTTCTACGTGATCATTAAACCTTAAATCTTAGTATATTAACAAAGAATGATAAGTCACTATGACATACCAAGTAAAAAGTGGTCAACTACCCACTTAAGGTTACAGAAAGAAAAAATATAAACAAACATTACAGAAATAACTTAGTGAAGCACAAGGTCTTCTAGTTAAATTGCCGAAACCCACCAAAAAAGGAACTCTGCTGGCATTGCAGAGTCTTGAGATCTAATGTTAACAGTTTGAAATTGCTCTGATAATCAAATGATAATAGAACAACATATTTTCCACATGTCCATCTTAACTGACATTAAATTAATTTACACACTCCATATAAGAAACATATATAGAAATTGCATACAAAAGAAAAATTACCTTGACAAGACCAGGAGGAACAATATCTTCAAGGGACTCCACCTTGTCTAATGGTAAGGTGCTGTAAAGCTCATCAACTTCACTAAACTCATCAAAGTCCTCCTAAAAATAACATAGTAGGTGAAAAGGTCAAATATAGGGAATCCAACAACATACATAGATCATTCACATGCAACATTGTATATGAGAAGATGTGCAAGAAACAACAGGCGAAACCATGATAAAGAACAGCGTGTCAGCATTTATTACGAGATACCATAAGATTGTTGGACAGAGGAAGTTAAGAAATTCAAAGCATCACAGACCTGATTACGTTCAACATAGTCTTCCAAAAAGTCTTTGACATCATTGACCTGCTCAGGACTCAGTTCATCATTATCCAATAACCTTAAGATCAGTTCCAACTTCATTATATGAGCCTTATGCCGGGTAATAGATGTCTCTAGATGGGTCTGCCAGACAAAACAAAGATTGTCAGAGATGCAGAAAGGGCGTACATCTGTTAAGCGTGAGTTTTCTTTCTCCTACCAGTCTAGGCGGTCTGCCCTTTCCTTTCTTGACTGATACCCCCTCAATCTCAGCTTCAAAGCTATCAATCTGAGATTCCAACTCCCCTACCTACTTGACACCATGAAGTACTACATTATCCACCATATGATGTTTGAACATTTAAGTACAGAACTTATAAATTTGATCGCATCAAATGTAAAGCCAAAGACCATCTATTACAGGTAAAAATAAGTTAATAATACAACATGGGAAGCCATATCTAAACAAAACAGCATCAAATTTATAAAACTACATAAAGACAAAAAATGAAAACAATTTGACCATAAACCAATTAAGAACTCCACCTAAAAATATCACTAGACATGGAGAAAAAGTGAACAAATAATAGCATTTACCTAAAGTTTCACACGCAATCAAACTAGGGGTGGACAAAAGCCTTAAACGAATAGGTCATTAGCATTGGCCCCAAACACAAAGCCTTAAACGAATAGACCATGCATAAAATGTAAACATGGTGCAAGGATAATTTATAGTGCAAATGGAGCAGACACATTTAACAGCATACTGCTTTGTCTAGTCACAGGCCTTCTGAGACGCACAATAAGATAAAAATAGAACCAACAAGGCAAAAGCTTTCGAGTTATATACCACAGTGTTTATCCAATCCCTTGTCTCTGATTTAGCCTTCTCCTTCGGATCCTACCATAAAAAAGAATGACAACATCAACAGATGCAATGGCGTAAAAAGACACACACATAAGAGTGCCAGAATGACATGATCAGCCAACAGAAACCATGAACTGAATTGATTAAAATGAAGTAACAAGCAAAAGGAGGAGTTACAGTTTTAGGTTGCTGGCCCAATCCCTCTTTAGAAAAAGCTTTGGTTTTGGTCTCCTTTTCGCATATCTTAAACCTTTCCATTTCACGCTCAATAAGCTTCCGAGCATCCACCAGAGCCTGCTCGTACGAGGCACTCACCTACATCCATCATCAACATATGTAATGATTAATCGGCATCCCGAAATCATCAAGCAAAAGTATTCAGAAGTAAAGAGTTGGACCTTCTTATCCTTGATTTCACTGGACTGAATCCAAGTCTTGATTTGGTCCCTGTACCGCTGGAGCTTCTTAATCTCCTTCTTCAAGTCGGCCTCAAACTTCTCCTTCTGGTTCGCATTGTCTGTGTCATAAACCTATCGCATTGCACAGAAAGCATGAATCAGTAGCAATTCCGGTTTGCAATTTGTAACGCAAGGCAAAAGAGGGCACAGACCTTATTCCAAATGCTGTCGAAGACATCTACGCCTTCCTGGACCTTCTTGAGAACACGGTCGATCTCGCCCTGGAGCTTCCGGCTCGCCCCCATCCTCTAACTCTCCAATTGAATTATCTGATTTGATTGCAGCACCGCTAGGGTTAGGGTTTTTGATTGCTTGCGCTCAACTCTGCGTTCGAAAACAAGAAGAAGAAGAAGTAGCAGAAGAAGTGGTTGTTGGGTTTTTATCGCTCTCTCTCTCTCTCTCTTTCCTATTTAAGTACACGCGCTAAAGTTTTTTGACCTTTTACTGAAGCGAAACGACGACGTTTGGAGGACATGTAATAGTCACTCCTCCCGGTCTCACCCTCACAGTTGAGACTCGCAGACTGAGACTGAAACGGATAAGAGAGAGAAGATGAGAGGGTGTTTCCCGGCGCCGGCGGTCATCTCCGGTGCGGCGAGCTCCGCAATCAGTCAAATTGTTTGGGGAATAAGAAAAGATCCGTTGTTTCAATTCTCAGTCTGGTCATCAATAACTGCACCTTCGTCTTGCTTAGTCTATAATAACAATAAGCATGATAAGCGGAGACGAAGGCGGTGGCTTTCGTTATCAGAAACAAGTAGAGGGAGAGGTGTGAGCGTTGGATTACAGCAACAATGCGAGTGTGAAAGTGAAAGTGAAAGCAGAGAAGATAATGAATGGGTGGTGGTCAATTTTTACCAGTTTGTGTTGATCAAAGACGCGGAGGCAGAAGTGGCCAGGCATCTCAATTTCTTGAAGGGGCGTGATATACGTGGGCGGATATATGTGAATGAACAAGGGATAAATGCGCAGGTATTGCTTTCAAGTTTCAATAGGAATGAACGTGCATTGTAATGAAAATTGCTAATAGAGTTTGGTTATGCGCAGTACAGTGGGCCGTCAAGAGACGCGCTTGCTTATGTTGAATGGGTGAGAGAGGATGAGAGATTTGCCAACTGCTTGGTGCAGATTTCTGCAGCACTGAATCGGCATGCGTTTCCGAAACTCAAGCTGCGGTATAAGCCTTCACTGGTTCAGGCAAGCCTAATTCACATCGTCTTCTTCTTGTTATTTCAACTTTTTTTTGAAATGTTTTTTGTGAAATGTTAAAGTGAAGTGGCTAATGGCTTTTCTTGTTTCTCTCCAGTTAGAAGGAGGTATTAGTCATCTTCCTTTGCTGGACCCTTCAATGCGAGCTACACCTCTAGCACCATCCGAGTGGAGGAAAAGACTAGAGGCAGTGAACGGCAGCACTACTTCTGGTGCATCAACTCAAAATCCTAAACCAAACTATATTCTATTGGATGTGAGAAACGGTATGAATTCTCCTGCCATTTCAAGCTTGTATTCATAATGGCGTATTGTCCTTGGTCATGACCTGTGTGTGTAATAGTTCATGTAATCTTGTCATCTATGCAGCCTATGTATTGGTCGTTGTAATCACCAACTGTTTTCACAATTTCAGCCATAAAAGTTTCACGATTTTTGTTACTGCTTCTATCAGGTTATGAGTGGGATATCGGTCATTTCAGTGGGGCGCGACGACCAGATGTGGACTGCTTCAGGAGCACTTCGTTTGGGCTATGCCAACCAGAGGTCTGCTCAACACGCGTAGATCTAGGCTTTAGTTTGTTCATGCTCAACAGGAGGATTAAACATACTACTTTTTCCTCTGTTCATGCTCATTCAGGTCATTGCCGCAGATCCGTTAGCCAACGTTGATAAAGAAACAGATATATTGATGTATTGCACTGGAGGTATCCGTTGTGATGTATATTCCACGATCCTAAGGTAACTCGCACATTCTTTATACTTCTTATATTCAACTGAAAATAGTTGCCTGTACTTTCTTTCTTTTCTTGTACTTGGATGTTCATGTTTATGTAATTTAAATTCATGTTGCAGACAACAGGGCTTTCAAAATTTATACACCTTAAAGGGGGGTGTCTCTCATTACCTGAAAAATGAAGGTCCTGTCCAGTGGGTTGGGAATTTGTTTGTGTTTGACTCCCGTCTTTCTCTCCCACCTGCTACCTACAAGCCTGAAGCCATAACTGAACCAAACAGAGTTGAAGTTTCAGAGAACAATACATTTGCCAGATGCTATATATGTGGTTTAGAAGTCTGCGAGTTACGGCATCGAAACTGCGCAAATCTTGACTGCAACCTACTATATCTGTAAGTTCCTTTTCCCAACACTCTTGTCTCCCTTGTCCAATCTTTGAGGGGGCTGGATTTAGAGTACAAACAGTAGGCTGAACATTCATGTACATTATTATCACTTTACTTAGATAAGCTACTTTATGTTTTCTGCATCTGCCTTGATCATGCTGACAAATAGACAATGAAAACAGCTTTCTAGAACATCATCTGAACCACATCAACTATGAGGCTTATATCATGTCGTTGTGTTTACCATCTTGCTTAGTCTTCATTTTGTATTTCCTAAACCAACTTGAAATAGATCATTTGAAAATCCACTCTTCTTAAGGCCAAAAAGGTTGAAAATCCATGATGTTGCATGCGAGGCCTATTGGAAATGCTCGAAGCAGTCGTTTGCAATCAATTTAGGAGATGCCTTCCTCATTTCTGTGAAGCCAGTTGTTTCATAATTCCCTTTATCGTTGCCCCTTCTGGCTTGGATATGTTGGATTTCTGTAGTAGTTGATGCTGACAGGCAACTTACCTTGATTATGCAATATCTATTTCAGATGCTGTATGAACTGTGTTGAGGATTTAAGAGGATGTTGCTGTTCAAAGTGCACAACTGCTCCTCGACTTAGACCTGTTCTGCAGGGTCCCCGTAGATATGAAAAATGGCACACGTACCGGGATTTGATATCACAAAGCAAGTCGACAGCTTGATCAGACTCATAAGCATATGAAGCAGGGATTGCATATTCACAAATCTAATGTAGTGACCAACTTGTTTGTGCTCCTGTTTGCACGAGTGTTGTTAGCTATTGGGGGATGAAAAGTTTGGGGTGTGTGTATAGTCAGCAAAAGTTCAGTTTATACTATACATTCCGATTCTTTCATTTATCATGTTTCCAGTAACTTGCAACTAATACTATACTATGTAATTAACTAATTACAATGGAACGAATTTCTGATGCATTAGTTGGGACAAAATTGATGTATCGAGCTTCAAATCATGCCCATTGGATGTAACTTGTTAAATGTGCACTTCTCTAAACACACTAGTGTCAGTTCAGACATTGAGACAGATATCGAGACAGATGAACTAAACAATTAACAAGAAGGATATGGATGAGAATAATCGCAAATAGATTCAGAATTGGCCATGTGCAAGTACAATGCAAGCTGTAAATCATGTAATCTTTCCTAAAGCTAAGGGATGCCGGTTATGAATGTAGGGAGCGACCAATATGACAAGCTAAAGATACCAAAAGCTTCAAATCAACAACAATAAAGTCTGAGAACTACAGATTTTTTGTTTTTTTTTTTCTTCTTTCTTAGCTGGAGCTTCATTTGGATAAGGATCCTCTTGTGCTGGAAACAGCTTAAATGGAACAAAGAGAGTTCAGCTGATTCTGGATTACAGCCTCCAGACAGGAGTCTACAAACTCAGCAACTCTCTGCATTGTAATGCTCCTGGAAAACGAAATCAGAACACGTTAAAAAAGACTGATTGATAAGCACTAACAAGATAAATGCACAGCTTTGCAGATGTCCTGAACCAAAAGTACAAAACATATTTACATGCCAAGATGACGGGTTTAAGAAATATAGTAAACTTGCAACCATCAAATCAAAACAGAACCAAGCATTGGCACGCTCAAGCGAACTAATGAAGCCATGCCAAGACCAAGCATTGGCACGCTCAAACGAACTAATGGAGCGACGCAGGTAAGATAACCGAATAAACTAAAATGCATTGATTTGGAACCAGTATAATGCAAAAACCAACTAAAAAACTGCACTGCACAAGCAATTGTACATCTTGATGTAGGAATAAGTGAGGTAACAGTGAGATCTTCTAAACTAGAAAAGAAAGAACACTGATTGAAGTGTAGAAGCAAGCAACACAAGTTTCAAATATCGTAAGCTACCTATCATGTAGAAATTGGCAATTGGAATTAAAGTTTCAACCTCAAATCCAGATTATTAATTACTGATACAATACTAGAGAGGCCAGTGAAGAGCCAAATTGTTGAGACCTGTAATCAGAAATATGCTCAAAGCACACAACCAATGATGCCATGATCACACAGTACGCATTACCAAGCATAACAGAAATTGTGTCGAATAAAAGAAGAAGGGAGGCAACCCACCTGAAGAAGAATTGAAATTATTTACAGTAGCGGTCGGCCTTCTTCTTGACACGGTCGTCTAGGACAGCCTCGACGGACTTCTGTTGAATGGCCTTGGGGTCGTAACCAAACTTCTTGGCTTCGACGGGGAAGAGCTCATCGTACTTCATGCGCTTGGCCGCGTCGATAGAGTAAGACTCTTCTTCTGCTCCTGCTCCGGCTGCTCCAGCTGCTTCTGCTGCTGCGATTGCATCGTCGCCTTCCAAATCAACGGCTGAGCCTGAGTCAATCGCACTGTCGACGTTAGGGTTGTTGAGGAGCTTCTTCTTCTTCTTCTTTTTCTTGTCGATGGCTTTGCTGCGCGTGGCCAAAGTCCCGTCCTTGAAGGTCAATCTGCCTCCTTTCACTCTCTCGTAGGGATCCGACATCCTTCCTTCCGATTACTAATTGTTCCCAGGGCAAGGGCAACCCGGCCCTCTTCCCTTTATTCTTTGCAATTCCGAATCCCACCACCGCCTCCCTCCCCTCGCTCAACTTTAGCCGCCACGTGCAAGTCACGTGCTCTTTCTTGGGCTGATTCATTCATGGCCCAACTAAGACTCTGATGACAGGGAACACAAGCCCCCTATTAGTGGCCCACACAGAACAACATCCAATTTAATTGATTTCTATTCGTCAATTAGAGTCAAGTGACTAGCTAGGATCAAATATCACTAGTCCTTAGCTAATTCATGGAGATAAACTCCTTATGAGCTCCTGTTTGAACCAAATTCAATCAGTGCTCCATAATCTCAAAATGAGTGCTTCACAAATTCAATTAGTGCTCCATCATAATTTATTTAAAGGCCAACCATTATGGCTTGAAAGCCTATATTTAGAGGCTACAATGAAGTAACACAACACACACAATTTTCATCAAAGAGTCTCTACAACTACTCAAGTCTCTCTGGAGCACTCATCTCTTTCTCTTACCAGTGATCACACTCCAGTCCTAGTCTTCTGAAGAGCCGACTGTCAGTGTCATCAAACCCTCTGTCAACGTGCTTCGGTCCTAGTTTTCTCGAGAGCCGACTGTAGTACCGCGGTTGTGGTTACGGAACTAGCTAAGTAAGGGTAACGCCCTCGCAAACCAGCCAAGCTAAAGTCACGCTTTAGCAAGTTCTCCCCACTTTCCAGTGATTTTCGCTCTACTCAATCTACGACGTCGAGTATCGATTATGTGATTTTGAACAAGGATATAGCATTCTCACCTAGCTTAAGGAGAAAGCCAGCGAAGCCTTCACGAGGAACATTTCGCGAAGGACATTTTCATCAAGCTCACTGAGATGTCTCCTCACTTGGATCTGCCTCAGAGAGATTTCTCCTCACTAAGATGTCTCCTCACTCAAATTTTCCTTAAGCCAATCGATTGTATGACAAGAAGAAACTGCAACAAAGTCCTCACCACGAGGCACAAAGAATCATGCGACGAGATTGATGCTCTCCTCGTCCTCAATCGCTCAAAAGAAGTCAGGTTAAGGGACATCCCCGACGACCGCACCTGAACGGTGCTGGCACGCCCACACGATTGTTGACCAGCTGCAATAAAACTGGAGCTAAACAGCTCCATCTATGCAAAATTTGATTCAAATCATTAGTGGAATGGACCTCAAAACAAGTACCAATCTTTTTGTTCTTGACCATAAGTACCAATATTTTATCAAGTATATATAGACTACGAGTTACAACTTCGAAAGACATCAATCTTAAGTCTTAATAGACTTCAAAAGGATCATACAAAAGGAGGAATTAGAAAATTTATAGATAGAAAGAGGGTCTACCTTCTCTCTAGAAATTTTCTCCAACACAACCATTATTTTGAGAGTCTCCCTACCCCAACCCGCACCACCACCAACTTGTCCAGCCCTTCCATCTCCTCCATCCCTTGCACACATCGTATATTTTGAAGACCCATTTTCCAGTTCCTTTCTTCTCTTCATCTACCTCACCTCTCTACCACTCCTCTACCTTCGTAAACCATACTGCCCTCATGGGCTTCTCATTGATGAGAATAACTCTCATCCTCTCCACCCTTACCACATCTCCACCTCTTCCATTCTCTACACGTGCAACCCAATTATACTCTTTTGTTACCAGATTTCTTCTTCTAAAATTCAGATCTATCATCGAGAGTGTCTATATCCTCTTGGATGGAGTTAGTCACTATTGTTTCCGAATTTGCTTCATTCTCCACCACTCTTAAACGAACTTACACCCATTGGCGGATTTTTCGTTCCTTAAAAGCGAGTGGCTCGATTGCTTTAGCAATCACACTCTGCGAGGTTACTTGGTGTTTCTTGGGCGTTCTTGAGCCCTATGCGTGTCCCAACCGGTGTAGAAGGAGGCAAGATGGTGTGATGGCTGCTACAGTTGCTCTTCAATCGGTGTAGGGTTCTGAAAATGGAGACGTTTTTCTCTTAGTGGTTGATAGCTATTTCTCTAGGGTTTTTTAATTTCAATTATGGGCTCCCAACTTGTTTTTGGGCTGAGTCTCTTAGGGCATCTGCCACCATAGGCCAAAGGCCAAATATATACCAATTTTGGAAGTCCCTTACAATTTCCAAGTGGATCCGGAGGAAGTGGTCATGGAGGATTGCCTCATGCTGGAGGAAGTAGTCAATTTGGAACAAGTAGTGCTGAAGTTCTGCCTGACGACAATCAAAGTGGTGGATTTAGAACAAGTGGTGGTTATGGAGGAAGCGATGCTAATCCGCCAGAATATTAGCTATATTTAGTTTTTATTTTATTTTTTACGTGTATTTCAATAATTGTTAGTTATTGTTTTACTTTTTGTTGTTTATGTTTTAGCACTTCGCACTCTAGTACTCTTTTTCTCAGCTCGGAATATATTTCCGAGTATGGTTTTGACGAGTCTATTAATAAAATTAATCTATTTTACTTAAATAAAAACATATGTGTGTATCATAAAACTTGAAAATTACAAAAACAAAAAAAAAAAAATCTGAACATATCAAATATTACTTCATATTGAAGATCTCAACAAGAAATTAACAATGGTGTAGTTTTTATATTCAAAAACATTATATTTAACACATTTATATAATAAAATTATAATTTTATAAATGTATAAAACATAATATATAAATAAATAAAACATAAAAATTAAATGGGACCCACCATTTAGCCTACCGAATGAAAAACCAAATTTGGCTTATGAAATTTTAGCCGGCCATTTTTTTTTGAAAGCCGTGTATTAGCCTACGGTGGGAGAGAGAGATAAGCTATAAATGGGGATATAGCCTATGGGGGCAGATGCTCTTAGAGGATTTTGTTATCTTTTGCTGGGCGCTTGAGCCTATGTGCCTCTATTTTCTGGAGTCTTTTGTATCTCTTGTATTGTGGTGGATCTTTTAGATCATCTATTACAACCTTTACTTTTCCGAACCAAAAAAAAAAAAAACAAGAGAGAGACTTAAAAGGGATGGCGGAGATGCTACAACACATGGCCTAAAGAACCTCGCTCCCAATCTCAAACAAGCAAACCTGTGCTTTCAATACTCTTCCGAGGACCGAGATACAGGCTCACCAGCCAAAGAGGCTGTCGTCAATCCACAATTCCCAGCATACGCTCGAGGGGAAGATTATTGCTTCAGGTCAAAATGGTTGCCTTGCGGTTTACTATTGAACAAATTTTGCTTCCGCCAAAACACTTTGCATTGGGTTTTTACTTTTCTGTTACCTTGGTGATGAAAATTGAGACTTTCTCAACAATTGGTGCAATTAATATTAACAAATCATATTGATTGTAGCTAGCCGGCCCGGCCCTTTGGTTATCATATCCAAAATAACCTGAAAAATGGTTGGTGTATAATGCTCGATCGTTTTGGAATAGAATCGACAGACAAAAATCTTGTGTATAAAAACTAAGAATTACTAAAATCAATTATCTACCCTTTGTATTGGAAAATGAGTCATTTCATGATAATCATTAACAAGATGACATAATTAATCACCAATTAATGGTATGAATTTCATTGCTGGACTTCACAATCGTTTTGTCTTTTAACCTGAAATAACAACACAAAAGTACAAACAGTCAGCTCCCTCGATGATTACCAGAGTTCAAGACTATAATAATTAGCTCAACATGATTAACATATATACTTATTCCAATCCTAAACAAGTATTATTTGATATAAAGTTATACAGAACGAACAGAGCAGACAATCTTGCATAGTAGTAGGCTAGTAGCAGCTAGCTAGCATTATAAAACTGTAAAAAGGAGATATAAACCTCAACAAGTTAGATATATTCGAGGTGATCGATGGAGGCAAATCAACTTACAAAGAATATTAATCGAGATTATTTACCTTTAAACAAATCTACAGAAGTGGTGGTCTCGGGTCACAACAAGTGCCGGCCGTGGCGTTGGCGTTGGAAGGAAGTACTGAACAACATCAAGTCAAAAGGAAGAAGGGGTCAGTTTTACTCTTCCAGAAGCACAAGAAGAAAGAAAACTACACCGACGACAAACTATTCATAGTCTTCATGACATGGGGCATAATATGTATACAAGGAAAAAGCTTGGGAGTTTCTTGTAAATTAATATTATCATCACATGATCCATGAGGTCATGAAAGCTACAATTAATATAGAAATGAGCACATGCTGGAGAAAATATTGGCTTAATGCATAAGATAATGAAGGATGAAATGCAAGTCAGAACCAACAGAATAATATACCTGCAGTTCTGTGGAACGGTCCATGAGGGCACAGTTGTTGGAGGCGTGGTGGTATTGGAATTAGGACCGGAAGAAGATGAAGAAGGAGGAGGAGGCAATGCCATGTAATTTCTCCAATCTTGAAGCAGAATTTTGAGGTCATTGACTTTGTTATCGAGACCAACGCAGCAATTAGCGTGCATCGTGCAAACCAGGTTTAAATCTTTACTGGGCTGACAGAAGCCGCCAAAGTATTTGGTGTCCAAGAATCTCATTTTCAATCCGATGCTGGTGATGAACGGATCAGATTTGATCTTGTTGAGCACGTCCTGGTCGTGATTATTCGGATACGCCTGCCTTGAGAAGTACCAAAAGTTGTAGAATTGGGTGGTCCGTTTATTAGAGACTACGTAGGTAAATCCTCCATTAGGAAGGTTGTTCACATCGTAAGAATCGCCTCGGAAATAATCACATGCTATTTGGAAGTCTGATTCTGGGAAGAATTGTGGGAATGGGTCCCTAAGCCACATAATGTCAGTGTCCTACATGTGAACAAACGATCAAGGGTTATTATCGCAAATGATACATGCTCGAAACTAAAAGCGCTCCAACATTAATCACTAGCTAGTACCGTAAAGACAAAGCTGTATCCTTTTTCGAGAATTGAAGTCAAAAACTGGATTCTTCTCCACATCATGTGCAGGTAATCGGAGGACATGAAAGCTGCCTCGCTGGTAAAGTTGGCACCTTGAGTGTAGAGTTGGTAGCAATGAGGGTGAAGAGCCAAGCAACGAGCGTATGCCTTTTGGTCCAAGCAGATCACCACCAGATGCTTCAGCAGCCGATTCGTGTTGTTTCCGATCCGAAAACTCTCAAGAAACAGATCGAATATTGAGTTGGGTTCTGCCCACGCATCATTCAGTGTTGTGACGATTATGGTCTTGTCCTTCATGGATGCATTTCTCAGAACTGCATCCAAGGGATCCTGTATCATCATCATGATTCATGTTAATTGATGGCCTCCATTTAAAATAAGTATTCACCAATGATTCCTCATAGTCTTGATTCATGTATGTATAATTAAATGCCACCTATCAAATCAAATTGTTGAATGAGTATATTCCCTCAATCCCTCTCGGCTTGATAATGACTTGATGGGGATCAGGGCCCAGGAGAAGGCAGCAAATTAAGGTTGGCACAGAGATAGAACAGCCATACAACTTGGTTTGGAGAAAGTAGTTTCTCTTTTAGATCAGCATAATTCAAAATTAATTAACAAACCAAAAGTTCAAGAGTTACTTATCCACTAAAACAGAGGAAGATATATATAAAACAGATAAGGCTAATCCAAATTTAACAACATGCGAGATTTACTGAAAACCCCAAAAATAAATAAAATAAAAATAAAAACAATGAAACTATGAACAACAAGTCAACAATATTGAAATGAGAGGGAGATCAGAAAGCATATGCTCTGGGTGAATACGTGTATATCCTTGTTCATTTGGGTGTGGAAAAGTTCTACTCTTTTCTTTTTTCGTTTTATGGAAAAGTCCTCCTCTGTTCCATGACTATAATAGTCTGGAGGGATCTTCACAAAATATAACAGCAATTTGGAAGAACACAAGATCAAATATGATCATACTCATATATTGCCAGAGCGTCTGCAGTTATGATATATGACAAGTGAAAAAATGAAATGAATTGAAGGAAATAGAAGTATGAAGAGAATTAATATATACTGGCCTGAGATTTAGCTGAGAACAAAGGATCATAATAAGGTCCGCCGCCGGGGAAGACAGCGATGTAGAAGAGAAGGGAAGCCAGAGTAACAGCCACACACACCAGAGCAATATTTAGAATCCTCTTGACCAATCCATGATGATGATGATGATGATGATGGTTATGAACACCACCAGCCTTTGGTGTTGCAGCTTTTGTGTTATTCTCCATAACACCAGTACCGTTATTCCCAATAACTGTTACAGATAATAGTGCTGCTACTGGTGATAATGATTTACTGCTCATTGTGCTGATATTCCAGCCTCCCGGAGAATTGAATTAGATATGTGTAAAATTGGGACAAGCAAAAACTAGTCTAAGAGCAATCCCTGGGTTATATACATATATATATAGCTAGCTGCTTTGTTTCCTTCCTTCTCTGGCCTTATTATTTTCCTGCTTTGTGGTCATAAAACTAATGATAATAAATAATCTTGTTTTATATGTTCAATTTACAAGTCAACTTGGTGTATTAGTATTACACTATTACCTGCCTGTCTCAATGGGCCTGACCCTTCTGCCTTCTGCTATATAAATATTACTCGTAATTACAGTATGTACAACCTAAATACAGTTTCCAGAATAATACACAATCAAGAATTATCCTCTATACAGTTAATGAATTGATATGTCAACAAATAAATTGAATTAATGAGGGGAGAAGCGAAAGGGTACTAGATTTTATATATGTAAGCATTCAAAGGTAGGCTGCAGGTGATGTCGATCCATATACAGGCATACGTAATACGGGTTGTATTACTGAGGCTGTCCATTAATTCTAATTCCTCCTTGTGAATCATACCATACCATACCAATCAATATACATTATATATTCCTATGTGTCGTGTCGGTCTATAAGTCTTTGTTTCTCTTGTGACTGGTTGTGGATGCTTCCATCGATCATGAAGAGAAACCGGGTCCAAGAGTTTTCCTTGTCAGTTTGGCCGAGTCGAGAAATGTCAACATAACATACTTTCGGGCTCTATATTCAATTAATTCGTTCGTTCATTTCATTGTTGGTATCTTTGTAATTAATATCTTTTTCAACACTTTGATTAATTTCCTCCCTCGGATAAATTGGGTCCAAATAGATGCTTCCGATGGCAATTAGCTAGAGCGATGGAGAAGACTTTTCATATAGCGTTTCTGGGGTTAATTTCCCTTTCCTTTTTTGTCCAGTTATGATTATGGAGGTGTAACTCCAACTATATGAGGCAGATTCCTTTCCAAGTATACATAGAATAATGAATGTATTATACTATTTGTTCCGGCCAGTGGCTTAGTACCTATAGATCAAGGTAATAATTGTTCGTTTCTAATTTTGTATTAGTGGTTACAGCTAGCTCAGCTTATTCCTCAATTTTCAGTATTTAGAACAAATTTCTACTTTTCCTTCGGCGCTTTCAATGTCCTCTTAACATGTATGTCCAGCAGGTTGTGATATATGAGAGAGTCTTCGTCATCAAGCAAGTATATGCTCCTAGCTTATTGCATGTTCACATGGATCATACTCAAATATTCAATTATGCATCCGCAGACAAGCTTATAGGTATAATATTTCAGGCTTTTACGCCTTGTGTTCAAAGGGTCTCCAATATTGTCTTACCCCTCACTCGTGGATTTCGTTTCCTACATCATTAAGTTGATTAAGAAGTGGGGTCCTCGTTTCTCTCAATAATTTCAATGACTTTTTTTGACTAGTTACACATTATTTATACCGAGCACAAAATAATAGTTGAATTGACGAAGAAGGGCTATTCTTAATTGGCAATAGCAGCAATGCATGTGCAGTGGATTGGAGTGGGAGTGGGGCAAACTGCCATGGTCTGGTCTGGTCGTTGCTTAATTGTTCCCTTCCTTTCATATATTTCTAATTATCTAAGTCTGAATTTGTCCAAAGAAACGGTTCAATTCGATCACTGCATTGACAAGTTCAAAGTGAAACTAGTACGTAAAGTGGTCCACGGAGGATACCACCTGCGCCAACTGACCAGCACCCAATATATGGTTTGGTATTAAGATTGTTACTTAATAACCGTATCATGTTCCGGTGCCATGGATTATGTGATTAATATAATTAGTTCCATGTGGGAATTTGCCTGCATGTAGTAAAGGTCTAATCGAGTTGAAGGTCGACGGACTGATCTTTATTTTTCAGAGATATATGGATATATGTTTACAATTAAGTGGAATCAGATTTACATGACACTACCGACCTCAGTTTGTCAGTTCATCTTACGTACAGTCATCAATCTGTACATAAGCAAAATATGCACCTAGCCTCGACCATCATTTGTAGTACATATTCTTAAGCTTGTAATAAACAAGGCAAAGAAAACCAATGACGACGAAGAAGCAATTCCAAGGGCACCGTGTTGGGCGGTTTGGACTTGCAACATCAGGAGGGCCAATAGGTTGCTTATTTATCTGCTCTAAACCTCCTTCATCCCTTGGTGTTGGTGTGATCTGAGCAACTGGAACTGTTGGCATTGTTGGTGCAGCTGCGGCTTGTGGCGGTTTGGATACAGTTGTCACTGATTTTGGTTTGCCTTGGTCAGCTGCAGATATTGCCTTTGGCATCGGTACTGGTTCATATCCATCACTTGGGACAGGGACAGTCCTTGCCTGTAAGTTGACAAAAAATTGACCACATTAGTAACTTACCTAATGTACTAATGATCTGAAAATGATATCCGAAACAAACTGATAAGCCTACCAAAGTCCTAAATAGGAGACTGTAAAACATATGAATGTAGCTTTGCTTTGCTAGCTTCGGCTCCTTCCTCAACTGCCTCCAAAACCCATAAGTGGATCCCATGTTCAACATTTTGTTTGCATATATTTTCCATGTATAGCTGCAACCAAAACAAACAAACATCAGCTTCTAACATTAATAATAAAGAATTGCGCACAAGGCTGGCCTGCAGTCACATGACTTTTCAAATACTACTGCTGTACCATGCATATATACGCTGCAGACCCGCCGCGGACATCTTCTTCCAGTATTCACCATCTGCCCTGCATCTCTCAAAGAAATCAGCAATCTTGTTGCTGGACTCTTCACCATTGTTGGGATCAATATGGAAGCCCGAGACTCCATCAACAATAATTTCAGCCGGGCCTCCTTGGTTTGTAGCAAAAGTGGGCAATCCACAGTTCATTGCCTCAATCACTGTAAGACCAAAGGCTTCATACAATGCAGGCTGCACAAAAGCTCCCTTTGTATCAGCAATGCAGCGGTACAACTCTCCGTTGCGATACCTATCAGTTTGAGCTGCTATCCATCTGAACTGGCCATTAAGTTTGTATTCTTTAACCAAGGCATGCAGTTTGATAATTTCAGCAATTTCTTCTCTGTCTTTGGACTTGGATGGGTCAAAGAACCCTCCTACTATAACAAGGTTGACCAAATTCCTCAGCCTCTTGTTCTTTCCGAACCACTCAACTAGTCCTGAGAGGTTCTTCACTTTATCCAGTCTTGCCATTGAAAAGATGATTGGTTTCTTTTTGTCTGCCAAAAATCCTCTGTTCAAATTAAGCATGAAGCAAGTTAGTTCAACGTCAGAGCAGTGGTATCAAAATGTCAAATGAGTGAAACCAAATCATCAAGTTTTTACATGTGCTCGTCGTTTTCCTCCTTATTGTAGATCATTTGTTCAATGGAAGGATGAAATTTGGTAAAACGCTTCTGTTTTTCGGAGTTGGGGAAGTAGACAGATTGGTCAGCACCGGGGGCAGCAATGTTGAACTTCGGATCAAACACATCAATGCCTGAGACTACACGACACAGTCCTGGCATTGTAAATGCGGTGTGGCTTTCATACTGTCCAGGTCGATCCTTACTGATTCAGAAGAACACATTAGTCTAAGGAGCTAGATTGAGTATGAAATGCAGTTTTCGATCAATGAGAAAGAAAACTACAAAATAGCCTTACCTTCCTGCTATTTCTTGAAATGTGCTAGTTATGACAAAATCAGTTGAGTTCATAGAGATTAAGTCTGCAGTGAACTGACAAGAAAAGTGGTACTTTGTATCAAATTCCTTCCATTTGGCATCCGAGTCTTCATACTTGGTCTTTTCTAGAGCGTGAGCAATTGTTCCCTACAGGTGGTTAAAGGGTTAGAATTAATTGATACAAGATTTTTCAAGTACTTCAGGTTTAGAATGACTAAGATAGATGGGATATGATCATGGTCAGAATTAGACCTGTGTTATTCCAAGCTTGGCAGCCATCAAAGAGGCCACCAAGTTTCCATCACTGTAGTTCCCAATTATGAGGTCCGGTTTGCAGTCCATGTGTTCTAGAATCTTTGCAGTTGCATCCTAACAATGAGAGATCAAACAAAATCAGTACATAAAATAAATTGCATATGTTTCCAAAATGTAGGTGGAGTTATATATTTAATGGACTGAAAAGTAAGATCAATGCCTGGACAAAAGTCTCAAGATAAGGGTAGATATCAAAACGGGACACCCAATGGCGCAGAATGCCTTTGTCTGTCCTGAAAGGAACCCTGAGAATGTGGGAGTGCTTAGTGTTGACTATAGCCTCCAACTCCACATTGCACTTAGTCCCTCGAGAGTCTGGTATGAGTCGCGTCACCACAAGAATCTGAGGCTTCACAGCAAGCCCTTGCTGCTTTATTCTCAGTAGCAACTCTTCCTCTAAGGCTCTCACTTGATCAAGTATATAAACCACCTGTTTCATTTATTTATGAAGTTGCACAACAAGAACTAGTACGAGTCAGTTAGTATATCCTTTATATGCATGTTAAGGAAATGGAATTAGTAAATGAACCGGTCAGTTGAATAGTGAGACCTGGCCACCAGTATCAGGCAATCCAAGGACATCTGACTGGCCAAAGTAGCCGTGAGGAGAGAAGATGACAATGTTGAATGTATTGGGAAGGCTGCTAAAGAATGACTCCAACTTCACGCAATCCGGTGCTTGGAGTACTTCTGAGAGTGTCCTCATTCTCTCAGCAACTCTTTCTGCTGTATCCCCCCATCCTTTCTCAAAACCCATATCCTTTAACCTGAAAATTAATAAATTCACCACAATGTACGTACCCGCAATACAAGGATCAGCACAAAAGTGAAAGATGGATGAGTACCTCTGCTCGAAATTAAGAAATGGTGTGTTTTTTGGGAGTGCTGAGACAAACGATTGTGCTCGAATCAACGACGTTTCAAGCTTTTCCACCGAATCCATAGTTTCATTGATCATAAGATTCTGTCCGTGGTGATTGAGTGCTAACAAGTAGTCAAGCAAGGGTTTGGCATAATCGGATGAGCTGGCATTCAGCCTTGAGGAGATTAACTTGAGGATGAAGTTAAGTCCATTCCCAATAGAAGAAGGAAGAGCCATGCGAGGACTAGAGAAGTCAATGGCTCCAAAATCAACTTCCAAAGCATTTTCATCATTTGCCCTGCACGTAGGTACACCCCATTAAACATCATATATGGTCATTTCAAAAATCAAACCGCCGAAAATGTCAAGTATATGTACCAGTTCTCGTCGTAGATCATTTCTTTGAATTTCAAGTATTCGGTAACACTGATTCCATCCACTGCTAGATCATCGGCATTCACCTTAACAAACTCTGAGAAACCAGGATTTGGTCTGACAGAAAATGCAACATGCGGCGGAACAACAGCTGCTTCCTGCACTTACAATAAAAGTAATACCGTCTATTATGATCTACACCTATTTACATAGCCAGAAACTAGTATGTTTATATAACTGTGTGTATACCTGAGTGGAACTGAGGATGTAACCAAGTAATCCCCGTAACACCTTGCTCTTTTCATTCCCGTCCTCTATCGATTTTTCGATTTCCTCCATTATATGCTGGGGCTTCATTAACCTCTTCCCATTCCCGACAAACCTTTTAATTCGTTCCCAACCAATTTAGTTAATAAGAAACTTTTGAGAAGTAAAATTTTAAAAACATTAGAGCTAGTATTTTGGGTCGGAAGCAACCTGGCAAAACATTTCTTCATGTGATAGCGGCTCTGTCTCAGAGCATCTGGCATGGTATCTGCGATTGAATCGGAGCGCTTCAAGGCCGGGATGGAAGCCATTTTAGCAAAAGTAAACGATGAACTAATTTGTATGTCTTGTGATGCTAATATGTTAATGAATGGGACGGATGCTAATTTATATATGGCAACGGCATCGGCATAGGCATGCAGAAATTGCAATGGGAGGAGAAACAAGATTCTTTTATTCGTTCAATGCCAGCATTGGGAGGAAACAAGGAATTAATACAAGAAAGGAATTTATCGAAGGGTAACCCAGAAACCAGAAGGAAGCAAATGATTTGGCTTTTTGCTCTCGTAACCCGGTAGCTAAGTATATGTATCATATCATCTCACCTATCTCAAATTGGAGGGAAAGAATCCCAAGGTAATTTTTGTAACGTGTATTCATTCTTTGCCTCTTTCTTTCCATAAGACAACCCTGTCTCACACAAGGATTTTTTTTTTTTTTTTTTTTTTTTGAGGATTAAAGGAACTGCTGTCACATAAGTTTGTTTATCGTAAATTGCAGACTTTTTCGCTGTTGAAGAGGACAAAAGGAGAAACTCACAACACCATTCCCATTGGTACTAAAAACCATTTAGCATGCCACGGAACAACTGGATTATAAGTTTATAACATACACTAGCACACTGAAGCATTTAAATCTATAGCTTATCAAACAAGCATCCGGCTTTTGACGTAATAAGATTAGTGCATTACCAGATTCATTCAGGTTCAATCAGCCCATGATTAAAATAACAAAAGCCACTAATTGTTCAGCACTATATCATGGCATGCAATCCCTGGATAATAACTAGACTAGATTACCCAGACGGGTGCAGCAACAATGCATACCAGTTGCCTACTTAGAAGAAGTCTTAAGAAATGTACCTACTAATCGAACCAAATCTGTGAAAGCAATTAGAACAATCCAAAACTACGAGCTTTTCAACTTTTACTACAACTTTCTTAAAAATCTGCCAACTTCTACTCACAGTTGAGACATCCCTCTAGCAGTAGAACATGACCTTCTTCACATTCTCTTTCAGTGCAGGTAAAGGCCTCACAGCAGCATTTGGACCCGGTGCTCGAGTGCTCCGTCCTCCACCAGCACCAGCCATGCCGCCTCCACGTCCATGAGCACCACTTGACATTGAACCGCTATCTGAGGTCTCAGGCTCCATGTAAAATCTCGCTCGGAACGCCGCAAGATGAGCATAATATGCAGGAGGAACTGGAAAATAAACAATTAGTTCCAGAGACAAGTAGTGATCCCAGTCATGAGCCAACTGAGAAAGGGCAACAGATGAGTATCAGAGACAGCAAAAGCTTACCGATGGATACTGAGCGTGTACACCTTGCATATCTACACAAATTCAAAAGTCAATTATTTAGCACTACATTTGAGATGGTAGATTAGGGTATCTTAGGCATAGGAATAGATGAGCCAACTTACGTATAGCAAAGATTATTGGTAAGGGACTGGAGTGCATCTGCTGTGAACTTATTTTCATCCCACAGCACATGGTAATGAGCTGGGCGGCTTGTACCCTGTCATAACACGTTGGCTAGAGGTTTAATAAACTATCTACCACACACACACACACACAAACACAACGGAAATGATTCTTGCCTGAATTCCTGCATGGCTGCAGAGGTAGAAGTCAAACTCAGTTGGGTGACAGATTTTGGAGTCCACGACCGTACCTGATAAATTAGTGGTAGCAAGATTCAATTTCTAGACTAATTTTCTCAGAATTTTTATTAATGTCATTTTGATACTTGAAAAGACTATTTACCAGGTAATATGTTCCCACTCCTGTCAATTGCATTGCGATCACGATGGTTGTCGGCAAACAATCTTGTATGATGACGCTTTTGAACAACAACAAAAGTCACAGGAGGCTGATAATTTGGCTCCAGTGAAGCGCAGGCCTACATAACACGTGTAAGAGGAATCTACTGGTTAATCGATTATGATACAACAGTGATATAACAATCTGAAAGTATGTAAATCAACGTAAGTGCAGCAGCAACAATAATGATTACCTTACGAATTGCATCAAGTTCATACAATAGAACTTGGTAGAATTGGCCCTCGCTGACACCATCCCTGGAAAGAAAGATATACACACTCCATCAGATACAGGACTACATCGGATGAGAAAATGCCGAAGGAGCTAGAAAATGCCTGTAGAAAATGATGCGTTGAGGCTTCTGCCCTGTTGCTCTACGAAAGGAAATAAGCAGTTCCCTGCATTTTCAAAACACAGTTACATGTTATTCAACTCCATAATTATTACATCACCTACTAGAAAAACAAAATGCCCCTTCATGCATTACAGCAACATAAAATTTAGTATCAAATGATGAAAAGAAGCACACACGATATATATAGATATATATATATATATAGAGAGAGAGAGAGACTCATACTTTATCATTCCACCAGACATTGTCCCTTTTACTGGATCCTGCCACTGTTTAAACAAATCTTGGATGAGCTCCTGACGATGGGCTTGAGCACATACTAAACCAGCATACTTGGTAATTTCCGGCCAGTCTTGAGAAGCCACAACCTAAGTTACAAATACAGTTTGAACATCAATTGTTACTCTATGTGAATGCAGAACAAAAGAACAATATCCATTATGCTAGCTAAGCCATACAGCTGCAATTGATGGGCTTGAATCCTCCCCTGGATGAGGATGCGTCACATCTGCACCAAAAATTATTGTAGGACGGTCGCTGACCAAGGGAATACGCCTGGAGATTGCATCAACAAGTACTGTGTTCCGTCCCCCGACCTTCACATTTATCTTCAAGGCAACGTTTGCCAAATACTGTTTACTCATTCTAAACACATGTTTAGTTAAACAGCACTGGGATACTAGGCCAAGATCTGTCTCACAGATCCTTTTTAAATCACCTGGATGAGATATCATAGCATTCATGAGTCTAAACAGCTACTAGGGGAACAAAAATAAAATAAAATACTGTAATAAGAATTTGATTTCAATTACATACCATAAAGAGAACCATTATTATCTGGCAAAATGACAACAAGAAGGTCAAGCTCCTTGCCCGGAATCCTAGTCATTGCATCATGGTATCGAGTTTTTAAGACCTTTTCCACCTGATCAGGTCGAGCACTGACTGGTGGAAGCACGGGCTCAGGGTTAAATGCCTGATAAATAAACATTTCAACAGTCAGATGCCAAATAGAAAAAATTGCAATATAATTAAGGTCAATGAAACTGTAAGAGACCAAAAATAAGTCCCATACCATGCCAGAAATGTGACACATCTGAGCAAGTTCATAACAAAATCCTTTTGCCACACTGTCTTGTACATTGCGGGAAAAGTTTATGCAGATCCAATTGGTTACTTTTCCTCCATTTACCATTTTCTGCAACAATATCACATGTTAAGAAAATAATCCAAACATACGCCACTCCGATAAGACAGCCATGAGAATTACAGGTTTAGGGTATTGTATAAGATATATGATATTAATGCATCCAAAATACCTTATTCATCATATTCCACTGTCCAACTTGGGGCAGGCAATCCTTTTCCCTTCCAGTATCATGGTATTTAAGCTGTAAGAAACAGAAGAATCAATACAGATACACACTATCACAACAGATGCAGAAACAAAAGGGCAATTACAGATTATATCTTACCCATGGTGGAGGAAGAATACGAGCTTCAACCTGAGCCAGATTCTCACTAATTCTAATTCCGAATTCCTGTGCATAAGGATCTTCAGCATAGGCATTATGACGTACTGTCTGCAACATTAGCATGAGGAGCAAAATTAGGAAACTAAAATATCACACAATTCTGCCTATAACACAATCAACAGCAATGCTTGTGCTTCTGCATTTAAAATATTTGAAGACATAAAATTTAAACTACACTGCGACAGCAAAATTGCCATATAAGCCAATACTTTGGAAGTAAAAAACGTGATTTTAGGGACCAAATCATGTCACTGAGTTTATGATACACATATCCAGATACAAATAAAGTACACAGAAAAAACTGCTTTGGGATTCAAGTTTCTAGAAATAAGCAAAGCCCACAACAAATTCCATATAAACAAAAAATCATTATCATACAGTGGGGTGGGGAGGAATGGCAGAAATTAAAATAACTAACCTGCATAATATCACGCTCCCTTTCTTGAGGGCGCTGACAGGTCACCTTGAGCAAAGCAGTTATCTGTCTCTCATTCAGTCTCTTGGAGTACCTTTGTCCCTCAACAATTTTACAGACCTAAATGCAATTACTGCCTCTATTAGAACTCAAGTAACTTCTGTATTTGAAAGTAACAGTCGTATAGCAGCAACTCACCTCCATGGGTAAATAGTTTGGTCGCTGTTGATTTCCAACTTGAAGACAAGGCCAATATGGATGTTGAATGGCAAAACCATAGGTTTCATGAAAGTATTCAACAACCGATTTCATCGTTCCTCTTTCGTCCACAGGAAAACTGAAGACAAAAAATAAGAAACAGAGTTATGAAATCAAGTTTCAACAGAATTTTAAAAATTAATGACCATTAGATATTTATTCTCACGTTAATTCTCTTGTTGCCTGGGACGTTAAACCAGAGATACGGTATTTTCTGCGCATATTTCCTCGGTGTGTAACTTCAACCCTCACTCCACGTAGGGCCTTTTTAATCTATTTAAAAACAAAAAGATATAATGCCAACATCTAGTATGTAAAATTAATAAACATGAAAACATGTATATCTAAAAGGGCATATCCCAATGTTATCCGCACGCAGAAGAGACAACTCAATTGCCAGAAGGTCCAGAACAGAGACGAGAGAAACCTAACCTTTACACGGTCAGAATCAGAAAGTGGCCTCGCTTGAACATCACGATTCAGTAGCTGGGTTACAAACTCAATAACTGGCAATGGCTCAATAAAAGCTGTCGAGGACATATCTGGACATCCAACATAATAGTATACATGTCAGTGCATAATTCATCACTTAAATTTATAAAGGTATACAGGCTATTACAAATCAGAATGTTGCATCTTACCAATATTTAAAGATAGCCCCATTTGAGTTGGACGAATACTCTGGTAGAAACCACGCCAGCTTTCCAAACCCTCACCAAGTGGTTGTCTTCTCCCCAAGCCAGGGTCGTAAAATGAACGCCCCACAGGACAGTACCTACAACCAAAAAGGACAGTATCAGCTTGAGCACATATCCGCCATGGATAATTTTTCCCAGGTCATAAAAGCATAAAGCAGAAACATTTTGTACCTAGAAGTAGGCAACTCCCTTAAAACAATGTCAAGAACCTGAAGGGCCTCCTGGGGTGCATCAGCTATCCTCCCTTGCAAAAAGAGACCTAAATGGTGCAGGTCAGCACGAGCAGCAAATTTAATCACAACTCTGAAATCTCTCTCTCGCCGGCTGCATCAAGAAGAAAGCCATCATCAAATACATGGTCCCTCATAAATCAAGTAGACTACAACAGTACAATAAAAGAGTTCCATTTTAAAAATACAAGCAATTAACACGTACGCTTGTCCAGCCTGTCCCTCCTCATCATCCAGAAGAGTGATTTTGAACTCCTTCGACTGGAAAGGAAGAGGTCCAGCAGTATACAGGCTCTTCCGTCCATCATAGGCAGGAAGCCGGCTTGAAAGATGGGAGTCCTTGTAGGTTTTCACTAGCTGAGACATAACAGCACGGTTTACACCCCGTGATGTGACTTCTGGTGTAATAGTTACCTGACAAATAATAAAACAAAGATATTATTCATATTATCATGAAACAAAGTTAGAATCAAAATACAGACACAGGGCAAGAGAGCTCACATCATATTGGTGCAGATCCTTGTCTGGTAATTCAGCAAAGAAATGATTTGCCTTGACTGTACACCTTGTGCCAGTCTTACCCTTACCAGGGCGAAGAGGGAACCTCATACCCTTGCTAGAAACTGGAACGCGTTGAATGGCCTGACTAGGAGCTTCCTCTTGCTGGATGGAAACCTGCTGAAACTGCTCTGCCACTTCTGAAGGCTCAGGTGGATGAGATGATGAACTTGCTTGATAAGCAGGCTGAGGGGTGATTCCAGCTTGATAAGGAACTGGGGTTGCTTGGTGCAGCTCGGAAACTGGTGATCTGGATGGGCCACCAGAAGAAGGTCCTCCACGACCGCCACTGTACCCTCCTCGGCCTCCTTGCTGAGGAGGCCCTCCCCTGCCTCTGCCTTGATATTCAGGAGGACCGCCATACTGCTGTTGTGGCATTGGATAGCCTCCACGGCCACCACCATAACCTCCACGCCCTCCCTGTGGAGTAGATCCTCTTCCACCTTGGTAACCTCCACCCTGTTGTTGAGGCGGAGCTCCCCTTCCACCTTGGTAAACTCCTCCACCTTGTTGCTGTGGGTAACCCCCTCCACCCTGCTGTTGAGGCGGAGATCCCCTTCCCCCCTGGGGACCTCCGGCACCTTGTTGTTGTTGTTGTGCTGGTGGAGCAGCGGGATGCTGGGAACCAGACTCAGAGCTTTCACTTCCACTAGGAAGCTCAGTTCTCCTCTTCCTCACCATGATGGTGTCTATACAAACATAACAAAAAACAATAAGAAATTGAACCCCAGTAACAGATAGTCAAGCGAACATAAATAATACGCAAACTAGGATTCAAATAACCATGAGTATTTTCGCACATCAATATCAGAATGAGCCTACATACGGAATATGCAAATTACATCTATTAGGCAGTGTAAAAGCAAACAACAGACTGTGATCATAGGCAATTTAGTAGACAAATTCCAAATTCTAGTTTAAAATACAATAAAACAGGTCACAAACGCTGTAAATAAAAGGAGCAGCTATACAGTAACCAGAGAATTTCCAGAGTTTAGCATCTCAAAAACCCTTGGTGAAAGAAATACATCATCAAATAGAGCGACAGTGCAACACTGAAAACACAAATACGGCGTCGAAAACCGAAAATTAAGAGAAGACTACAACCACTAGAAACCCTAGAAACAGAGACTTTCTCAGGGGCCGAAAAAGCCAGAGATGCTTTCCAGCATTGCAAAATGCACGAGATCTAACGATCTAACGCAAACCTGAAGCGAAAACGAAACGAGAGCGGAGAGGCTCGGAACCAAAACGAACAGATACACAATCAAAACAGATCTTCGGGAGAGAAAACAGAGCCACACACAGAGGTAGAGCCAGATAAACACAGATCCACACCACAAATTCGGAACCAAAAGAGAGAGGCGGAGAAAGATAAACAAAATTAGCATTCAGTAACGAAACCCTAGAACGGCGGTGAGAGAAGGTTTACCGTAAAAAGCAGAAAACCGAAGAGGGCCGTACTACCAACACCGCGGCAGTAGTGGTTGCTTTTGGTGTGTTCACAGAGAGAACGAAAAAGGGACTCTCTCTCTCTCTCTCTCTCTCACTCTATGAATATTCTATTATTTTATGTTGCTGTTGGTGAGAGACCCCATCAACTTCTCCCCACACTCCTAATTTATACAGCTCTTCACAGGAGGTTATTTAAAATCAGCACTCTACCCTTCTCGCTGTCCCTTTTACGGTCTTACCCCTGCTCGCCTTTTCATTTTGCCCCTACTCTACTCTCTGTCTGTTTTGTACCCTTGTCTGGGGTCATCTCTTTAAACCCGTAAAAGGAATCCTCTGAAACATAATGCCAACATTGCCCTTCAACGAAAGGATTTTATAGGAAAAAATATTTTTAATATGGAATTTGGTGAAATGTACCTGAAGATTAGGTAAATTCCTAAATGCAAAGATACTATGTCAGTTTCAACTTGTTCTTTTCGAATTCGATTCATCTCCTTTCTGCTGCTTTTCTATAATTTATTTATATTCAATTTGAAATAAATCAATTATAAAATTACCATGTAAATGCTAAAACTTATACAAATTTATTTCGTCTGATTTCAACAAACACTTTTGAAATCTGGATCAAATATAACAAACTTTACACAACACTAATTTGTGTTTAGCTAGTTGATATGATGAGATTTAGTTTTAACGATGGTTGAAGTTGGTCCATACCAATACAAGAGGTGGCGGCTCTTGAACGAAAAGTAAAATCTGCCCATAAAATGGATTAGGGTTTTTTTTGTTGTTGGATTTTATATATAGTAACAATAAACGTTCTAAACTTGAAAAAATAAATATACTAAATTATGAGTTTTAACGGACTAGCGTGAATATGATGAAATGTTGAATTAGAGATTGAAAATTTCTTCCTTAGTTTCGAGTGATCATGTGAACTCACCTAGTAGATTGCGAATGAAGACAACCCTCACCAACTGGCAAAGATGCCCATGACATTTGAATAAACCATTAGTTTTCAAAACTCTTTTATAAGGTTACTTTCTATTTTTCTCCCTCCTCTTTCTCGGAGTTAACATGGAATATGGTTAAAAAAAAAAAAAAAAAACTTGACAATTATTTATAGTTTGGTTCATCTCATTTGTGCTGCTTTCCTGTAATTTAATTATATTATAGTTTCACATCTATTGTAAGGAAATAAATCACCGTGTAATGAAAATTACCATGTGAATGCTTAAATATATGGACTCTAGTTAAGTATTGAGACCTATTTCGTATGATTATAACAAGATTTTTGAGATCTCGATCAACTATAGCAAATTTTGCGTTGCAATGATTTATTTTGAACTATTACATTTGATGAAGTCTGGTTTTAACGACAGTTGATGTTAAGACGGTCAATACCAACATGAAAGGTGACAGCTCTTGAACAAAAAAGTAAAACCCGTCATATAAAGGATTAGGGTTTATTCGTTGTTCTGCATTTTATAAATAATAATGATAAACTCTTTAAACTTGATTTTTTTTTAATAAATTATGTTTTTAAGGGAATGGCTATGTAATTCATGAATAAGACAAAACGTTAAATTAGGGATGAAAATTTCTTCCTGGGTTTGAGTAATCACGTGAACTCGCCTAGTATATTGAGGATGAAGACAAGCCACACTAACCATCCCTTAAATGCAAAGACGTCCATGATGTTTGAATAAACTGTTGGTTTTGGAAACTCTTTTATAACGCTACTTTCTGCTTTTCTCCCTCCCTTTTTTTCAGAATTATGGTGTGTATTCAGAGTTTCATTCTCACCCAAAATCTTACAGACACTTATGATGATAAAATCACAAAATTAATGGGGTTTTTTTTTTTAATATTAGAGCACTAAATCCACAGTTAAGTGGTGTAAATGTCAGCAACATACGGTAACTTATGTTTTGGGTCATTACATACGGTAACTTTTACGGTAAGAGAAGATAAAAAGTAGGTGCGTACATAGAGAGTGTAAATAAATCAAATAATCATAACAGAAAAGAAAAGGACAAATTACTTATGCCTACATGGGAATCGGACGTGGCATCAGCCAGCTTGGGTTAAGCACCGGAGAGAGAGCGACTGTGGTCAAAACTGCTAGGACTCAGTCCGGTCCAGTCCCCTCACCAACTCACTACCCCGAAAACCCGCCCAATCAGACGACTCAACGACACCGCCACCTGTTCATTAACTTCGAAGCCTTTTATTTGGTGACCACTGCTAGTACGGCCTACAGTAACGGACGCTGCTCATTAAAAAGACCAAAACACCCCACTTCGGCTTCGGCTTTCCTCTTTCAGGGGAGTGATTGATCGACATCTACCCTTGTCTCCCCCCTTCTTCCGGCCCAACTATGAGTCGTCTCCCTCTCCCGTAACTGTCCATCATTTTGACCCTTTTTTTTTTTTTTTTCCTTACCACCGCAATACCTAGTTTTTAACTGCATTTTTCTTTTCCCATTCCCTATCAGATATTGAACCGATCTAACGGCTCATGTCACCGGATGTTCGGCAACGAACGCATTTTAGTTCATGATTTAGGCAATGCAGCAGGTAGAGGACTCAAAATTTATGATAAATCACAGTTCACAAGGCCCGTGATAGTTCAAAGACACAGGAAACGTCATACATATCCCAAGTCCACGTGATTTGGGTATACTAGAGTGTCAGAATCTCATACCAACAGCAACACACTTACACACACACTGCGTTTTGTTACTAGTTTACTTCATCCACCATGTCCATGGAAAATGATGCGAGTTGTTTATTTATTTGCAGAACAAGGTTGGCCTAACAGTAAAACATAACCTTCTTGACATTATCCTTCAGAGCAGGTAAAGGCTTCACAGCAGCAGAATTTGCAGCAAGAGGCGCCCTACGTCCACCACCGCGTCCATTTGTGGTAGCACCACTTGTTACTGACCCGCCTTCTGAGGTCTGTGGTTCCAAGTAGAAACGGGCTCGAAATGCAGCAAGATGTGCATAGTATGCAGGGGGGACTGTCAAATTAGCATAACATCAATTTCAGCATTTCACATTTACGACAGAACAATGCGAAACAAATCAAATTCAGAGTAAGGTAAAACATGTGTGCTTTTTCACTTGGTCAGTCAGTCTGTGTGTGTGTGTTGTGTGACTGCGAGATGAGAGAGCGAAAGCTCACCAACAGAAACAGAACGTGTACACCTCGCATATCTGCAAAAGGAATTAGTTCAACAAAATCATTATCCCAAAAAAGAACAAACAAAAGATTGACATCCCCATAAGGAGACTAACATGAAAATGAGGGCTCTATCATCCAACTTACGTATAACAAAGGTTATTTGTGAGGGTCTGCAATCCATCAGCTGAAAAGTTGTTCTCATCCCATAGCACATGGTAATGGGCTGGACGACTCGTGCCCTGTTTGACACAGTGATTACAGATATAACAACACATACACAGCTTTGTAAAGTATTTAAACAAACAACTAATCAATCACTACCTGAATTCCAGCATGGCTACACAGGTAGAAGTCAAATTCAGTTGGATGACAGATTTTGGAGTCTACAACTGTACCTGTAATATCAATGGCCCAGTGTTTTACATCACGCATGCAAAATAAACCCTACACATAGATTCTGAAAATCATTGCAAGAAGTTCCAAATCCAGCAGAATGCAATACCAGGTAATATATTCCCACTTCTGTCAACTGATCTTGAGTCATTATGGTTGTTAGCAAACAACCTAGTATGATGGCGCTTTTGAACCACCACAAAAGTCACCGGAGGCTGATAATCGGGCTCCAAGGAGGCACATGCCTGAATTAAAGTGAAATATATGAGGATGAGAAAGTGAATGACTATGTTTTGTAATTTCCAGACACGCAAAAGAGAAAAGTGGAGAATTTAATTCAGCCAAGTAGATTTACTTTACGAATGGCATCAAGTTCATACAGCAAAACTTGATAAAACTGTCCTTCACTGACACCATCCCTGCAAAGAACAAACATACAATAATATTATAAACAAATGGCAGTACAGAAAAGCTAGTTGAGGCAGAATATAAGACGGTACCTGTAGAATATGATCCGTTGTGGTTTTTGCCCAGTTGATCTACGGAAAGATATGAGCAGTTCCCTGGATTCAAAAGCAAATACAAATAAAACCGAAAGCAATTTTAGTTAAGAAAAAAGAAGAAGAAGAAAACAAAAAGAACAAAAACAACAATAAATCAAATCCAGAACAACCAAAACTAGAAGAAAAGTCAATACTTGATCATGCCACCAGACATTGTCCCTTTTGCTGGATCCTGCCATGTTTTGAACAAATCTTGGATGAGTTCCTGTCGATGGGTTTGAGCAGAAACCAAACCAGCATACTTTGTAACTTCAGGCCAATCTTGAGAAGCCACAACCTGGATTTAAATAGTAATTTTGAAACAGTCAAAACCCTACCCTGGGTGGAAACAGAATAGAATCATATGCAAGCTAAAGCATGTATGTATGTTTAGTAACACACCGCTGCAATTGACGGACTTGAATCCTCTCCAGGATGAGGATGGGTGACATCAGCACCAAAAATGATGGTAGGTCGATCACTGACTAAAGGAATTCGCCTGGAAAGAGCATCAACAAGCACTGTATTCCTTCCCCCGACCTTCACGTTGATCTTCAACGTTACATTTGCCAAATACTGTTGCTTATTGGTTTTAAATACATGCTTTGTTAAACAGCATTGGGAAACAAGACCGAGATCCGTCTCACAAATTCGCTTCAAATCACCTGGATAGTAAATCATGATATATGTAAGTCCAAGGATCTTGGCTAACAGAATAACTTGAAAGAGGAGTGGGTAATATTTAATTGAAGGTTCAAACCATAAAGAGGGCCATTATTCTCTGGCAAAATAGCAATAAGTAGCTCAAGCTCCAGGCCCCGGGGCTGGAGTTTGGTCAGTGCTTCATGAAAGCGAGATTTTAGGGCTCTCTCGACATGACCGGGATGAGCGGTGACAGGTGGAAGTACTGGTTCTGGATTAAATGCCTAGAAGAGAACCAACATCAATATAAGGAATCTCCGAATCTCAGATTTGGAAGAAAATTGATGAATATAAGAGCATCACAGGCCTCATACCATGCCAGAAACGTTGCACATTTGAACAAGTTCACTACAGAACCGACGGGCAACAGCATCTTGCACGCCCCCGGAAAAGTTTATGCACATCCAATTGTTGACTGTGCCACCATTGACCATTTTCTGTAACATTACGACGGTAGACTGTCAACAACATTCTAAAGGAAAATGATATTGGCTATTCGGTTATTAGCAGATTTCTATAACTTATTGCTAAAACTGATTGCCCCATAATCTTTGGCAAAGCCTTTCACTTTCACTCCCTTCATCCTCCCTGCAACCCCAAAACAGGAGAGAAAGAACTGCAACAAGAATTGGATTCCCTGCTTATCTACGATCCCCCTCACAGGGAAACAAAAGTAGGCTAGTGTCAATGCCTTAACAAGAATCCCTAGGATCTCCACAGCAGGGAAAGAGTAATCATGCAGTGAAAAGCGGATTATAGGTTTCACCAGAAGTGACATCATTAACTGGTTACATATCCATACTGATACAAAAGGATATCCAGGTCCATCTGTTCTCATAGTATCAGAGGTCCATCTGTTCTCATAGTATCAAAGGTATACAGTACAAGGAAACCATAAACTTGTGTATAAGGTATACCTTATTCATCATATTCCACTGTCCAACTCGAGGCAGGCAATCCTTTTCTCTACCTGTATCATGATATTTAAGCTGCATAACACAAGACTCGATTCTTAGTTACCATCCATATAGTAAAGTGAACCTTTGTGGTACCAAAAGTTAAAAAAACAAACGGATAGCAGAACATTGCAGATATCTTACCCTTGGTGCAGGAAGAATACGAGCTTCAAGCAAAGTGAGATTCTCACTGATTTTAATGCCAAACTCCTGAGCATAAGGATCTTCATGGTAAGCGTTTTGACGAACTGTCTGCAGAGTACAAATTTTCAACCAACACATACCAAGTGGGTATTAATTTACAAGTGAGTCGATGACAACCACATATTGTCAATTTTTGTGAACCATACATCAAGCGTAACAGAATGTAACGTAAAGTCAGTACACTGCATGTAAGCTTGGCAATACAATACACTTTCCACAATACCAACCTGGATAATATCACGTTCCCTTTCATGAGGACGCTGGCAGGTCACCTTCAGCAAAGCAGTAATCTGTCTCTCATTCAACCTCCTGGAGTACCTCTGACCTTCAACAATTTTACAGACCTGCAACAATGACTTCCTATTAATATGCTTGTCGAGCTTATAATGATGAAAAGAGTAGCATTTATCTACCTCCATGGGCAAGTAATTTGATCTTTGCTGATTTCCCACTTGTAGACACGGCAACTGAGTATGCTTTATAATGAAACCATAAGTTTCATGAAAGTAGTCAACAACAGATTTCATGGTACCTCTCTCATCAAGTGGAAAACTGGACAATCGAGGAACAGTGTCAGTGAAACAAGTTTTGCATTCATCTCAATATAAAATAGAATACTCAACGATACATTTCACAGTATCTCCGCCAAATGGAAAACACTAAGGGCCATTTAGGTACTGTTTTGTTTCTTTTCAATTGAAATGGATAAAGCAAATGATATAAGATGCCAATACTCACGTCAGCTCTCTTGTTGGTTGCGATGTTAATCCAGTTATACGGTATTTTCTGCGCATATGTCCACGGTGTGTAACTTCAACTTTGATTCCTCGTAAAGCTTTCTTGATCTGTTCATACACAAACAAAAAGGTGTGATACTGGTATCTGTATGAATGGAGGGATAATCCAATTCTACATACACTAATGTCATGCCATCAAGAAAGTAACATCACATTACCTCCTAGCATGTTAGAACAAAGTTGTTAGCCTTTGTGCATATTCATTAATATATATTATCCTAAATTTTAAACAAAATAAAAAGTGCATTTGACACAATATAAGCAGCAAAGGAAATAATAACATTCTGACTAAATTCATAGACACAAGTCATCAGAAACAGACAAGACCATGAACAGAATCTAACCTTCACGCGATCAGCATCCGACAATTGTCTAAATGAAATGTCTCGATTGAGTAGCTGGTTGACAAATTCAATGATTGGCAGTGGCTCGATGAAAGCAGTAGATGACATATCTGGACCATTGAGAATTTCATTAAAGCAGCAGAAAACACCGCAATGCAGGAACATGTACGCACACATGCATCATTTGTGCAACAGTCATGATGGTTGCTATTAAATGTCGATTAAAGAATCTTGAAAAATAAGGTACCAATATTTAGAGACAGCCCCATCTGCGTTGGACGAATACTCTGATAGAATCCACGCCAACTTTCCAAACCCTCACCTAGCGACTGCCTTCTCCCCAGATCAGGGGAATAAAATGAACGTGCCACAGGAAAGTAACTACAAACAGTAGATCATTACATTAGCTCAAGAACATATCAAACTAATGTGCGATTATGAACCTGAATTGAACACCAAATAGAGATCAAGTTTTTATACCTAGCTGTAGGCAATTCACGCAGAACAATGTCGAGAACCTGAAGGGCTTCCTGAGGAGCCTCAGCTTGCCTCCCCATCAAAAAGAGTTCTAGATGGTGTAGGTCAGCACGTGCAGCAAACTTGACCACCACTTTAAATTCTCTCTCCTTCTCCTTCCTGCAGCAAGAAGAGAAAATTAGTGATTTGGGTGAGGAGACTGCATCCAAAAAGCTATGTAAGAGCAAAACTTAGCAATGAATATCCACCTTTGCCCGCTTGATCCATCATCGTCATCAACAAGCATGATCTTGAACTCCTTGGATGAGAAAGGAAGCGGCCCAGCAGTGTACAGACTCTTCCGTCCATCATAGGCAGGAAGCCTATTTCCAAGCTGGGATTGCCTGTACAAATCCACGAGCCGCTTGATCACAGCCCGATTCAACCTCCTTGATGCAATGTCAGGTGTAATAGTAACCTAATAAAATTGAGCATTAAAAAGGGAGCATTACAAACGTACATATGAGACCAATATCAGACTATGAGTGAAACATGGGTAAAAGAACTGACATCATACTGGTGCAGATCTTTGTCAGGTAACTCAGCAAAGAAGTGATTGGCCTTGACAATACATTTAGTGCCGACGGTACCTCTGCCAGGGCGAAGAGGGAACCTAACCGACTTACTTGAGGTGGGAATAGGTTGGATTGCCTGCACAGGAAGAGGAGCAACTTGTTGCCCAATAGAAACCTGCTGAAAAGACTCCACCGGTTCTGAAGGGGAAGGTGAAGACACAGATGGTGTTGTACGCTGAGGCTGAGGGTTGACCCCAGCAACATATGGAGCAGCAGGGGTCGCTTGGTGCAGGTCAGGAATTGATATTTTGGGCGGGCCATAGCCACCGGAAGAAGATCCTCCCCCACGGCCATAACCACCACCACCACCACCGCTGCCGTAACCTCCACCACCACGACTTCCTCCTCCCTGTCCCCTCGCCCTGCCTCCATTCTCAGAGGGTGGGGGACCACCATACTGCTGCTGCTGCTGCTGCTGATACTGATATGGCATCCCACCATTTCCATTTCCATTTCCATTTCCATTCCCATTCCCAAACCCATTCCCATTCCCACGGCTGCCGCGGCCACCGCCATAGCCTCCTCCTCCTCCTCCTCTGTTGGCTCCTTGTGGTGGTCTTCCAGCTTGGTGTTGGTAACCTCCTCCTCCTCCTCCTCTTGCCTCTTGGTTGTGCTGCTGGTAAGCCTGATCAGCTACTTGCTGAGATTCATAGGTTTCAGCTCCAACGCTACCAGGGAGTTGACCACCTCGCTTCTTCCTCACCATGATGATGATCTGATCAACGCTGCTCATTCACAGATCAAACCATAAACTACCTCTGATTCATAACTATCCACACAAAGCAGCTCAACAACGATTTCAGACTAACAAATTCCCAAACAAAAGCAATCTCCAAACAAACTACTGATGCTCATACATACATACATACATACATACATAAAGCAAGAAATTAAAAGCAGACTTACCTCTCTCAGAAGATGAGTTCCACTCTGAACTATATGGGTTTACTAACTTTCTGGGGTTGTGTGAGGGGAGGGAGAGAGAGAAGAAAGATAAAAATGGTTGAAATGGTGATGCGGTACGACACAAAATATATTGGATTGTTGTAGGAATCTCGTCTCGTATAGTACAACCATGTCATTGCAAGTGCAAGTGCAAGTAGAAGTGGATATATCATAAGTGAGCAATAATAATAATAATAATAATACGAAAACGGTAAAAATTTATTAACTTACAAATAACGGTATCTTTTTGTTTTTATATTTTTTAAAGCTTAGTGATGCTCGCAAATTACACAATTAACAATGGGGCTGAGCGGGGTCACTGGTCGGTTAGGTCTATGAAAATGACAACCCACACAGCCTCTACTCCTGCGCTTCTTTCTTTCTTTTGTGTCTACTAACCAATAACCAATTATGGGAACACAACAAACCTTTCATGTCTTGGTTTCGTTGGCATTTATCGGAGCCTGTGATCAACAAAGCCTCCTTTTTTTATTTCTATTTCTATCTAAAGCTTAGCCTACCACCAAACTTTATGTATGTGAGCTCAGAATAATCCCCAGGCGCTAAGGAAATGCGCGTGTCGCCGTCGCCATCCGCCGAGTTAATTACTCCGCCGCCGCTAAATGGGGAACCACATCTTACGTAATTATGTATGATGGGCCTAACCTAAAGGGCAAGATCAAATGATCAATGAGCTGCTCTACCCAGCATATTTGTTATGGTACGACGCGCTAATTACAGAATCAGCTCTATTTGTGTTTAGAATTTTATAAATAATATTAGAGAGTTTTCTGATTAGTGGTGTATCATATGATTCATATCACGTGACACACCAGCCGCACTGAAGATTTTTTCAATATCAAGAAGCTTTAATTCATCAAACTAACTTCACGGACATGAGGTTGTTTGAGGATTCTTTGTTCCCTCCCTATCTAACTATCTTCATACAAGTTGATTTGGCCAATAACTATTACACGAACGATAACTCACTGAGCTGTCGATAGTTTTAACTAAAAGAAAGTCATCTCTCATATCATAAAGTTTTCAACATTGTAAAATAAGTTGGCGTATAATTCTCACCTTATTGAGATATTTCTAAAGAAGTTTGGTTGGTAAATTTTGTTCCTTATCGTAATGGCTCTGTCATACATGTGTATCAGTGTATGTAAGTCTCTGTCCATATATATATGTCACATGGTGGAAGGAACACGGGTAGGTAATCACTATATTGGGTATGGTTGTAAGTTTTTAACTTTTAATAGGCAGCTGCCCAATTTGATTAGTAATCATCGACATGTAACTTCGCCACCAAATTTGATTAGCAATTATCGCCATGTCACTCTGTCAATTATGAGCTAATATTTGTTTTCATTCACATTATTCCTCTATTAATCCAAGCAACATCATACAGAAGAAGAAAAAAACAAAAATAATGAAATGAGGGATTCTATTGAGGTGGTTGTGATCTGATTAAAGTAGTGAATTATTCCTTCTATATTAAAAAAGCAATCATCTTACTATAGTGCATGTGAAACTGATAGAAAATAGAAATTCTAATTACAATAAACTAATCATGAAAGAAAGCGAGTAAAGTTTAGGACAATTATGTAGCTTGAATCCTTACGCTTATAGAACTTTCATGGAACAGTGAGATTTTAGGTTCACTTTGAGCCCATTGGGGAGACAATAGCAGAAGAAATCATGATTTAAAAAAAAAAAAAAAAGTTAGAAGAAGATGCTTAAAATACAGCACAGAGTAGAAGAATATTTATACATTAATCTATATTTATGTCACTCTTATCCTAATAAGCACCACGTTTTAGTTCATTGGTCTGAGATTATTATAGGATATCAAACGAAAGGTACACACAGACGAAGGCACGAAGCAACCAACCATTTATAAGAGTAATGTCTAGTTCAGTAGCATTCCACATTATTATTATATTGGCATGATTGGTCTTTCTACTAAGGAAGGAATTGAATGTCTCAGCAAATAAAAGGCTCTCTCATTTGAAACCCAGGTCAGCAAGCACACAAAATGGACAAGATAAGAGTACTACTACTTTACAATAATATTATCTCCTTACAGAAAAAGAGAGGCCAACATCTGTCACGTATTGGGAAGCTCATTGGATTTTCATTCTTTGTCAAATTTATAATGTACTATGGCAACCCATTTGTTTACCAAATCTATATACATGATGATACAATATGATCTGATATGATAAAAACAGTATCAAGCACTCACCTACAGATTCCTGTATCCAGTGGACTCCGAGAACTTTTGCACGTTCACAGTGGATCATCAAGTCCCGAGTCACATTCCGAAAACTTTGAGTTCCTTCCTGTTGAATCTTCCCACTTTTTTAAACTGCAAAATGTACCCTTACTTGTCTTAGTAACATGTAGACCAGATGAGAGGAAATGAGGATTAATGCTACCTTATGCAACACATTTAACAGCAGTGTCTATGCAAAATCAAAGGGAATGAATTCAGGTGTCACATCCCAATATACTGCATGCTATTATTGGCAAAGTAAATTTCTTAGCATGCTCTGAAGAAAGAAGGCAAATTATGCAATCTAAAGTAATCATAATTTGGAACAAATCTGCAACAAGTAGAACTTGTACAATGTAAAGGAAGTGCTCAATTAACCGTAAACAACCTGCCTTCGCAGATATCATACAGTCGAAGAGGCAGGGAGGGCATTGAATACACCCATGCATTCTCTTCTTCACCAAAAGTCTGCACAACTGCAATTTCCATCACTGAAATGATGAAACCGACTCACATCTCTTACGGTTATCTCTCTCTTTGTAACAAGAGAGATGAACTTTATAGCAGCATGGCAATCACCACAGACCCGCAGATTTTTAGTAACAAAAATGGGTTTCCCCGGGCTCAGATGAAGAATTCCACAAGCAATGGCTAGTTTTTCACTATGATAAAGGAGGATCCTTTCTTTCTCCTCTTCCTCAACATCTTGGAGAACAAAACTATTTTCTGCACAATATCCCATCCTTTTCATGTCTACTAGCAGTTCCTCTAATTTTTCATGTATCTGAGCCGATTCAGGATGGGACTGATCTCCACCGAGAAATCCATGAATCACCCCATTAATCTCGACCCAACTACATCCTGGACTCTTCTTAAGGCCTTGATCCTTCTGTTTAATTCTGACATGCGCTGCATCATCCCATCTCCCAATAGAACTGTACATATTAGATAAGAGGACCAAATTTCCAGTACCTTCAGATCCTAGCCCTTGAACTTTCCTGGACACTTCTTCCCCAAGTTCAATATTATTGTGAACCCTACATGCAGCAAGTAGCGCACTCCATACTCGAACATCAGCCTCAAATGGCATGTTTTGAATGAAACTGTGCGCCTCGGCCAACAGTCCAGTTCGGGCAAGAAGATCCACCATGCATATGTAGTGTTCCATCCTTGGGGTTATGCTGAAATCTTGACTCATAGCACTAAACCAGTGTTTTCCTTCGGTGACAAGCCCCGAATGACTGCAAGCAGATAAGAGGCCAATGAAAGTCACATCGTCGGGCTTTATTCCAGCTGCCTGCATACTGTGGAACTGTGAAATTGCTTCCATCCCAAGGCCATGAATCCCATAACCAACTATCATTGCATTCCATGAGACAGTATCCCGCTTAAGCATTCTGTCGAATACTTGCCTGCCTATATGGATCTTCCCACATTTCGAGTACATGTCTATTAAGGCATTACAAATTGAAGTGTCAGTAACAAAGCCATGAACAATTGAATAACCATGTCCACAGGCCCCATGTTGCAGGGCTGCCAAATGTGAACAAGCCGGCAAAACACCTGCCATGGTTGCCAAATCTGGATCAATCCCAGACAACTGCATTTGGTGGAATATAAGCAAAGCTTCCTTTGCATAACCATTCTGCACACAACCTGAGATGATAGCACCATAAGAAACCGTATCTTTTGGGTCCATTATATCAAATAACCTGAATGCATCATCTATAATCCCACACTTTGCATACATAGAAAGGATGGTGTTGCCCACCATTGTATTTAAATCAAAACCGGCTTTAATTGCATAACAATGTACTCGTCTCCCTCTACTCAGATCAGTTAGCTTTGTGCAAGCTCGGAGTATGCTCCCCAATGTAACTCGTGTCAGTTTTCTTGTATCTTTCACCACCATCTCATTAAACAATGACATTGCCTCTCTCATGGAATCACAGCCGACATATGCACCTATCATCGCACTCCAACAAACCTCATTCCTGACACTCATTGCATCAAAGATTCTCCTCGCGTAAACTATGTACTGACATTTAGCATACATATCCAAAAGCGCAGTAGAAAGTACCACATCATCACTAAACCTCCTCCTCATGGAGTAACCATGTATTGCCTTCCCTTGGCTCAAAGCGTTAGCTTGCGCAACTGTGGGAAGAACCGCAACAATGGTAGAGGCATTCGGGGCCGTTCCCGCTCTCTGCATTTGAACCAGCAACTCTGCAGTGTCACCATAAAGACCATGAAGCGAAAACCCAGCAATCATAGCATTCCACGCCACAACATCTTTGTACAACATACCATCAAACACACTCTGCGCAGCTACCAAGTCTCCACATTTTGCGTACAAATCAATCAAAGCAGTGCAAACATAGACGTCAGAGTCGAGCCCAAGTCGTTTCGCATGTTCATGAATATCTTGACCAACTTGTAGTGCCTGCAAACCCGAGCATGCCTTGAGAACAAAAGGGTACGTGTACTTAGTTGGTTTAACGCCCAGTTCGAGCATGCCGTAGTATAACTCAATGGCTCGTTCAAACGGTCCGTTCCATGCATAGGCCCTTATGAATAGGTTCCAAACAATAACATTTGGTTGGGGAATTTCGTCGAACACTCGGCGTGCGACCTCAACTTGATTACAGGTTAAGTAGAACCGGGCTAGTTTTTCAAGTAGAAGAGACCTGTCCTCGATCTGGGTATTGTCTTTTATAACAAGTTGATGGATTATCTTGGCTTGAGCAAGAGAGTTGGATCGAATGCAGGCTTCAAGGAGATTTGTGTAGTGAAGAGGGTTTGATGAAAAGGCTTGTGTTGTTATGGCGCGTAGATTTGTGAATTGGTCAATAACATGGCGACGAGGAAGTTGGCGACCGCACCATGACATCTCCCTGTTTTGGTGTTTCCCACTAATCTGTTGACGCTGCCTCCTAATCGTCTTTACTAGAGGAGCACTGAGCCTGGTGGTACAATGACACACTTAAAAGAAATTAGCCCTATATTCACAATACCAATCGATATGGTATAAGAAAGTAAGGGTCTCCCGCGGAGAATTGTGACTTAACAATTGTGAAAAAGATGACACACAAAATTTGGGAATCGGAATTGAATTGCTATTCTAGCAAAAATCGTCAAAACAGAAAACGTAAGGTAAAATAAAAACATAAATCTATTTTTGGGGTTTTTGGTTTTGTAATCAATAGTAAGAAAGCTAGGTAGGAAGTAGTCCTCACTGCTAGACAATGACTGCACCTATGATGCTTTGTTTCAATTAATTCGGTTATCCATAATTACATTGTTGCATTTACTACACATATGCAATAATTACATTGTTAGCACATGCACCATTGATTGGTATATTGTGTCGCTCAATAATTCCACAGTAATATACATAAGGGTGCGGCTATTGTCACCCTACTATCTTCTTACACCCTACATTTTAATTTCAATTATTACATTTACTTATTTAACTCATTTATTTTTCTAGAAATATCCTTATATGACATATCGAATTAAAGAATTTTTTTTTAACGGAAATCTCTCATTTAATTTATAGCAATCAAAAACTAAAATATATTAAAGTTTCCTAAAAAAGAAGTTTCCTAATAAAATCACAATCTGATTTACTTTTATTTTTTTTAAATTTTTTTCTTTCAGTTTCAATGTTCATCTAATTTAATCAATGTTTAAATATTAGTAAGTTAACAATAATGAGCAATGAAGAAGATCTTTTTTTTTTTTTTGGGTTTTACAAAAGGTATTACAAAGATGATGAAGTTAACACTAACAGTTTGTGATGAGGAGGCAACAAAAATAAAAAAAATTAATAGATTCAAATTTGGATGGAGAAGATAAAGATTAATGTTATCCATTTAAAATTGAGTAGTGGTATTTAATTAATCAGGGTCCTTCTAGTGAGGGATCCATTTTTTTAGTATTTTATAGGGATAGGGCATTAGACCAACTTTTTGATCATATTTTCACATCTCAACCGTTCAGTTTTTAGGTCCTAATATGTATATCACTTTTGCAAATTTTCAGCCAATTTGATAATCATTAAGGCATCCAAAAAGCAATTTACCATTATAAACACGAACTGTTCCAGTTCGACAGATTCAGTCCGTTTGTGTAAATTGCAGTTTTAGATGTCTTAACGATCACCGATTTGGCTGAAAATTTGCATAAGTGATCTACACATTAGGACCTAAAAAAATGAACGGTTGAGATGCCGAAATATAATCGAAAAGTTTGTATAATGTCTATCCCTATAAAAGACCAAAAAAAAGGATCCCTTAGTGGAATGACCCTCTTTAATTAAGAATGACCCTCTTTAATTAATTGGTTATGCATTTAATGATATTTGGATTTTATAAAATTATTGTACTTATTAGTCATTTTGCACATGTGTAATATAGTCTTTTAATAATTCAAATATTTGTATAGTGAATTAAGAAAATGGTAAGGTAACAATAGCCGCACCCTATACATAATTACATTGTTACATTGAACGCTTGCACCAGTACATTAGGTGAAAAATATTTTGATCTATTGGTTAAGTTGCATGATTCGATTTAGTCTGTATCTACCTTTCCCCTCCAAATCTCCAATACAAACACTAGTTATAATTGAAGCTGAAGAACAGTAGAACACTGATAATGTGAAGATTTGTCTCTTGTAACATCCCCCGATGAGTAAAGTAGATATCCTCGATTTGGGTTTAGTAATAGCTGCTAGTAAAGTAAAAGAAAAAAACCAGACAAGAAATGAAGCAGCTACCGGTACATATATATTCTGAAAAGGTGAACCGGGATGTCAAAGAAGAACCTCTCTTTTTCCGAGCACTTTAGCAAAATAGCAACCAATTTGCAAGATCTGGTAAGAGATCGCTGTAAGCTAAAGACATGAAAGGGATAAAAGGGGAGGCCTGTAAAAACAAAAGTGAAGCCATGGGCATGCCAAAGACCAAAGTAAGATAGCTAGCTAGAGAATTTGCTGAGTAATTATTAGGTATATATGAAAGTAAGAAAGCTAGCTAGCTATCTCAACATATATTCCTGGGTCAATCATCTCATTCTTTAATCATCCATATATTATAGAGTATGTCAACATAAATAGTTGGATGTATGTAATATATATTCTCCAAATTTACTTAGCACGCACAAAGGTACGTACAAGTTTTGAGAATGAACAAATTGGTACTTTGACCAAAAAATAAATAAATTGGTACTAAGATAAGCATGTTTTATTTTTATTAATTTCAATAGTATATTATCCCTATATATATATGTATGTAAAACTAGTTAATAATTGGATTTGAATGTAGTAAGAAGAACGTTTGTCTAGAATCTGGAAAAGGTAAAGTGAGAGGCCGGCCAGGAGGAGGAGTGAGGAAGAAATACCCAAAGACAAGGGACTTTGAATCCTTTTGTTTGTGTATAAATGCATACAATTACCACGGCGCAGATATATAATAGTACAACTACTGCAACTAGCTAGCCAGCTCTTGATCCAACAAGAGTGAATTAGAGGCGGAGCAAGCTAGCTAGCTAGCTAGTGTGTAGGAATCACATTTCAAGCATTCATCGATTGATCAAGCGATATAAACATGGCTCCGGTGGGCTTACCTCCCGGATTTAGGTTCCATCCGACGGATGAAGAGCTTGTGAATTACTATCTGAAGAGGAAGATAATTGGGCAAGAGATTGAGCTTGATATCATTCCGGAAGTTGATCTCTACAAATGTGAGCCTTGGGAATTAGCAGGTCTAGCTTATCTTCGTCTATATATTAATCTTTCTCGATCATTACTAGCTAATCTGCTGCTATATGTGTGTACATTTTAACAATCACGAACAAATGTTTTTATTTAATTTGCTTGGTAACTAATCAAGCTAGTTGATGTTGTTTATAAATTGAAACTTACGCATGCAGAAAAGTCATTTTTGCCAAGTAGAGACCCGGAGTGGTACTTCTTTGGACCTCGGGATCGGAAATACCCAAATGGATTCAGAACCAACAGAGCAACAAGAGCTGGATACTGGAAGTCGACTGGCAAAGACAGGAGAGTCTCATCCCAGAATCGAGCCATCGGAATGAAGAAGACGCTGGTTTACTACAGAGGGCCGAGCCCCTCAGGGCATCCGGACCGATTGGGTCATGCATGAATATCGCCTAGATGACAAGGCTGACTGCCTCGACGACACCTCTGCTGGCATCCAGGTACGTACGTATAACTGTATAAGTACATTAATTCTCTCCATGCCAGTATTAGTGTACCGTTGATCATTATGCATCATCGATCATGTGCAGAAGAACTATTGTATCTTGAGAATTGTTTGTTCGATCATGAGTCATGGTCTATTTGACTTGAAAAGCAACAAGATCAACCTACTTAGCTTGATGAGCAAGTGAGGAAAGCATTTCTTTTTCTACTGCTTTCGTTTTTAGTTTCCACCTCGATCTTTTCACAGCGTGGGACGCAAAAGCAGGTTAAGGCTTATGCCCGATTAACTAATTGTATATCCATTAAGCAACATCAATTCATTTGGAAAGATCATAGATGGAACAGTACCAATCTACATACATATCTGTCTAGGAATATTGAAAAATCTATATATCCACGAACGTAAAACTTGCATGAGTTGCATGGAATGTTTAGTAGGGCCTTTATCATTACATGTTCTTAGTTCACTTACTTTTCTCTACTATATCGACCTATTATTTATAAAGAAGGCAAGGCATAAGCAAATATTCGTTGCTTGCACTGGTGGTGATCTCTTCAATATTACCAGCTGCAAAGTTGAGTTTACCTAATGAGACAAAAGTACAATCGTCCGTATGATTCAGATTAAACCCTTCTTAAGCTTCTTAATGAATTGTTTAACAAGTATACATGAATCATCCAATATCTATCTTCTACCTTTTAGTCTGTCATTGTTTATATGATCAACATTTGAAGATTCTATTTAGTTTATTCAAGCCACAAAAAGCAAAGCAGCCTCTCCTCTTCTGCATCACTCTCCACTTTCGTTGTGTAAGAAGGTGTCGGCGACTTTTTACTTTATTCCAAAGTCCAAACCATAACTCCATAAGCATATTTCATCTGGCTTCAATTGTATTATATAGATTAACAAATACACCAATTTAAGTACATTAAATACTAATTATGCTGTTAAGAAATTAATTTGCATTTGGCTTCCAACATGGTATTAGGTACATTTATGTCTCTATTTCTGTTGATGATCAATCACTATACGGATGCAGGATTCTTTTGCATTGTGTCGCGTGTTCAAGAAAAATGGAATATGCGCGGAGATTGAAGAACAAGGAGGGCAAAGTAGCAGTAGTGATGTATCGCTATTAATTCATGAAAGATCATCACAATTATTAGCAGCAGGAGGTCTACACTATAACGATCACTGTAGTACTGAAACCATGTCACCGGAACATATTCCAAGGGCGTCGTCATCGTCATGTCTGCAGGACTTGGAGGAAGAAGATAAGGACGACTCGTGGATGCAGTTCATCACAGATGATCCATGGTCTTCCTCTAACACTCCAATTAATGGTACTAGTACTACTGCTGAAGTCGACCTCTCTCAGTCTCATGCGGGTGTGGCCTTCACAACCTAATCGTTCACCATACAAAGATGACTTCATTTATGGGAGAATATTGCTGGATTGGTGGTAAATAACACTTCCCTACAATAAAAATGAAAGATACACCATTTCATAAATAAAAAAAATAAAAAAATCATGTGTAGATTAACTATTTTCGATTGGTTTGGTTTGGTTGGTGGTTTCTTCAGACTCAGATGAATCACATGACTAGCGTAGAGATTTTGATGTTCACCTCTTTCTACTGAGGTGCTTATTTTGGGTGTTACTAGTGGAATAAAAGCACATATAATATGATGTAATCGTTTACTCTCCAATCTATACTTGACAATTTAAGTCAACAATTGCATTTATATTGACCTTCTTGATTCCCATATCATTAATCTCACTTCATTTCACCCACTAAATTAGGCAGAGAGACCATCATTTCGACCAACATGTTATCCTGTACATTTTTCAGAGCCAGCAATGATTGCTTGGCCGACCTTCCACTGCTCGAATTCTGCGGATCCTAACATGAAAGAACTGGCGTTTCTATGTCCACCGCCTCCAAATTCCTGAGAAGGAATTGAAAAATACATTAATTACCTTTCAACTGAGTATCGTATATATATACTATATGCCCTATAAGAGGCAGGAAGGAAAACCATGTGCGAGATGATGAGGCAAAGAACCTGTGAGATGAGAGTCGTGTCTTCACTGTCCACACTCCTAAGGCTTATCTTTAGCAATTCGTCATTTTCGAGCTCAGGGACTTTGTATACAACAGCTCCAATACCCCTAAAGATAATTCCAAACAAAAAGAAATGATAAGTGAAATGGGAGGAAGGATGATGAAGCAGATACCTATAATATACACAATCAAACAAGTCGGTGTTGTTCCACAAAGGAACAATATAAACCAGAATCAACAAAAATGACAGGAGGTGATGAAAATAGGGATGACTTGCAAAGAGGAAAGCAAATTCATGGATATGAACAATGCTTTTGCAGTGGACAACCTCATGAAATAGAAAAGAAAACAACACCCCGTAAAACTAACAAAAGACCACGTATATGAACCTCTCATAACTGGGCTATTGTCCAACTTTATAGGTTTTGGGGTTTTATGTCATAAAGAGTCGATGTCTTATTATGAATTCTGTGACTTCTGCCATCCGAAAATTGTAGTCTTGTTGGAGTTTAGCATTGTGTCTCTTTAGTATTGTTCTTAATTGTAGTCTTGTTGGAGTTTAGCATTGTGTCTCATAGTATTGTTCTTAATCTAAGTAGGAGTTTATGAACTGGAATTTTGTTTCTCCACAGGGAGGTTTTGTAGACTTCAACAGTTCAACTTTAACTAGAAAGAATACTTATGATTGTGAAATTTCTGAATTCCGAACTTTCTCTTAGTATAGTTTGATTTAAACCTAATCAATTGTTCTCTATTCAATATTTATTGGAAGAAAGGACAGTCAACTGCAATTGTAAGAGTAAACATGCCTACTGACAATTGCCTCCTATATGAGATACATTTGGCTATATTTACTTGTGGCTTATAGTTTCCAGCATTCAAAATTGTTTGAGCATGATACTTATAAAGACCAGAGAGTAAAACACATCTACACAATCAGCAGCACTTAAGAGGTGCCACAGCATCAATAATTAAGTACTGAACAAAAGGCATAAGATGAAACAGGTTCGGAAAGGTTTAAGGAAAACAAGTGAACAAAATACAAATCCGAGAAACTCATTTACATATATCAAGTTCATAAGTACATAGCCACATACCTTAAGTTTAGACTGCGGCTTTTAGTAGCTAACTGATGTCCGAGTTCACTCCTCAACTCTGATATAGAATCTGCATCGACAGCCTACAAGCAGAACGATAGGATTGTGCATTCCTAACCAAATTCATCTAAACTAAGATTCCGCAATTTCAAAAATAAATTTCCCATCTTTTCTAGTGAAACGAGTAATGTACCAGGCAATGACTAAAACAGAGATAAAGGCTTACCAGGCAGTGACCAAAAGCTCCCCCTCCAAGCTTGATTTCATAAGACTGACTCAGAGCTTCGTCTATCAATTTCTGCTTTTCTGATAAGCTCGCCACTCCTCGACTAATCAAACACTCCAAGTCCAAAGAAAGCAGCTGCCCAACAATCACATTATTATTATTATTATTATTATTATTATTATTATTATTATTATTATGAGAGTCCAACAACTAACTAGTAACACCTAACACTCCCATTGATAATGAAGCAAGCAAGCAAGCAGAAACTACCTGTTGGAACAGAGCCGGGTTCAATCCGACGTCGTACTGCAAGTTCAAATCTTTGAATCCGCTACTGAAAGCTTTACTATCAGGAAGGCTCCACCGCCACAAATCCCCATCCTCAATATACTCAAACAGCCCCCTAACGCCGTCAAACCTCGCCTTCACCGCCGTGTCGCCGCCGTCAATCTTCCCCCTGAAATAGTCGAAAGCAATGGTGGCCCCGCTCCTCTGCATGTCCAGAACGCTGGTCACGTTCTCACCGCTCACTCTTCCGATCGCGGTCTTGTGGTGGTCCAAAACGACGACGTTGGGGACCTCGGCAGAGACCTCCTGGACAAACCCAGGCGGGCCCACGAAGTCGAGGAGGTAGAGGTCGCCGATGTCAGAAAGAGGGAGGCTTTGGGTGGTGACGGGGCTGTAGACGGCGTTAGGGAAGAACAAGGGCTCGATGGACTTGGCTGAGAAATAGAGGTGCGCCGCCAGAGCAGCAAACGCGCCGTCCGGGCAAGGATGGTGGTACAGCACCGCCGGTTTTCTCATCTCAGACTGAGAAGTGACGACCTTTTTTTCACTTGAGGTTTAAAAAATTCAATCTTTAAGGGAGTAAGTATTTACCGTGGAGTAAAATAGTAAAAGAGAGAAGGGACACAACAATGATACTAAACCCCTAAAAGGAAAAAGGATAATACTTTTTTCATTCATCTGAGAAATGGCGACAACCGTTGTGCTCACAAGTGCTCCAAGGGCTTGGGTTGATTGCAGAGAGACCCAATTCGCAGAGCACAAAGTGGGCTCTGTAAATTGTGCTTGGCAATGGCAGCGGTGCCTCAGTTATAGGCTTTCGTTTTCTACTGCACAGAAAAAGAGGAGCTTTTTACCATTGGCGAGCTCTTCTTCTTCTTCTTCTTCGTCTTCGTTTTCTCCCAAGACCAAGCTCTACGTCAGTGGTTAGCTTTCTGTTTCCCTTATAGATCGAATTTTGTTGCTGATATATAATATCTAATTGCTGTTCAGTGTTCACAATGAAATGGAATTGCAGCTCTAGTCTTGTGGGTTCAGCAAATTAACCAATAAAGTTATAAACTTTGTGCAATTTTACATTTATGGAACAAGGGTCTAGCCAGCACTCACTATTCTTACATCAGAAAAGTTAAACCAAGATTCTAACAAACTAAAGGGCACTGATTGGTCTGCTTTTTCGTGCAGGGCTTTCATTTCGTACCACTGAAGAGAGTTTGCGAAATGCTTTCCAAAATTTTGGACAACTTGTGGAAGGTGAGAACAGCAAAGATGTTCCTTTTCTTAGTTCAGTTGTGCTGCTTATAGTGTCTGCTGCTGTAAGATGTTCTACAGCAGTTAAGTTGTTTTTTGGTTTTTGGGAAATAATTTCTCTTCATGTTGCAGTCAATCTGGTGATGGACAGGATAGCAAATAGGCCGAGAGGATTTGCTTTCCTCCGCTATGAAACCGAGGAGGAATCTCAAAAGGCTATTGAGGGAATGCATGGAAAGGTAAATCTAAAACCATCAACAATAACTAGGAAGGAAATGTGAGATTTATGAAAAAAAAAAACTATCTATATGTGTTTATAACACTGCTTTGACCAGTGGTTGCATTTTAAGAGGGAGGGTCCTTCTAGTTGAAGATTTTCAAAGGGAAAAAGCAATTTCTAATGCATACCTACTCTGTTGACAAAGCTGGCTTGCTTGACAATCTCATTCTACTTAATGTATGTATATGTCTGTGTGCCGTTATAAAGGGCCCAAATTTGTTCAGGTGGGTACACAGCTCGGTTGTCATTAGTGTAATTTAGCTAGATATCCTGTTTCTTCTTCTGTTCTATGCTTGTAGGAAAAAAAAAAAAAACCAGAAATTAGAGGTACTAGGGCCTTGAACTGTTTTCAAGGCTGTTATGCACTGTTGGACCACCAGGGTATTGGATATGAGTTAAATAGCAATGACATGTTATAATTGAAATCATGCCCTGCTCTGATGTGATATGTCATCATGTTTGCTTAGGCGTCCTGACCGTAATGAGATCAAGAGATTGGCGTTAGTGTCTTGATGTTAGGGTAGGATCACTCCTAGGACTAATCTTCTTGCCTGAACAGTTTGACATGGTTTGAAATAGAAATATTTGATTTTTAACATCTTGATCCAATCTTTCATACCTTCTCTTCATATTCATTTATTTTGAGCATGTCTTTGATGATGTTTGTGTCCTTTTTTGACTTCAGAATGGGTAGGCAGTGAACTGATAATTTCCAATTTTCCGTTGAGACTTCAAATGTTCTGATTTCTCATCTTCAGTAGCACATAGCTTATAATTAGCTCATTTGTAATCACATGTGATGATAGATCCCCGAGACATTATGTAATATTCAGGTTATTGAGGTTGAAATGAGTGTTTCTTAGAACAATTCCAGTAGGAAGAGCAGAGTCTTCAGTTTAGGCTACTGGAACCACCTTAGGTAGGATGCAGCAGTCTGCTTCAGGACCCCAAACGTTTTGATTTGGACCATGACTTCTTTTTTCGTACAACACAGAGTGGACTGAATTATTCCCATATTAATGCTCTTATATGACCTCTACAACTTTGATACATTTTCAGCAGCCAAAACAAAGAGTAACGTTTCTTCTCTATATTATCGTTACAGTTTTTGGATGGCAGAGTAATATTTGTTGAAGAAGCAAAGCCCAGATCAGAGCTACGACAAGCCGTCAAACAAAACCCAAGACAGTATTAAGGTTGTAGTGTAGCGTCCACTTTTGGCTAAGTTTTCTTGTATACCAATTGATATGCTTCCATAAATGGTATGCTTAGGATTTGCAGTTCAATCAGAGAGAAGCGTGTAAGATTATTCTTCTTGAATACTGATACCATGGTATAATTCGGTATTAAAAAAATGTTAAGGTTGTATTCTACAATTGTTCTCCGTCGGCTTCATACAAATTTTAATTACTAAGGTGCCCTTGCGTGCCGAGTCCACAGCCCGATTACAGAAAATGAGACCACCGTATACCAAATTGAAATCTAATCATTTTAATTTCCTTGAAAGAATGTAAAGAACGAATCCGGAATGACATACAAAACTGATGTAAGATTTCAAGAACTCATAGGACTGATTTACGCTGTAATGTGGTGCGTCATTATTCAGCTACTTCTCAGACGACTTATTCCCTCTAGTTATAATCAACTCAATCAATATATGCACTTTCAAGTGGGAAAAAACCAGAACATTCGTTGTGAGAAATAAATTATGAGCAAACACGAGCCCTTTGTCTGTCCCTCATCTCTTCAGATACTATCACCGATGAGCTCCTGTTTGTATCTGCTAAACATCTTTTGTATGGTACAAACCCCTTCCTTGAATTGCAGGGCACAACACTACGAGCTTCTTCACATAAAGAATCAATTGAACTAACTGACCCATCGTTTGAACCAGCGCAAGATCTTTCCTTCTCTTTCAATTGTTCGTCAACACGAGAATCGACACGTATGACCTGACAAAATGGTAGATTAACCCACCATGGCAAGGGATGGGGAGCATCAGGGTTGGCTTGCACAGACTTGGGGCTCTCATTTTGGTGTTCCGCCCTGTTAATTGTGGAACCACATGCCAAAGAATTCCAATTACTAACTACTCCACCAACTGACAAGCGTGTGTCCGATTGATCCCATTGTAATGGTTGACCAAATTTACCACACTCAATCTCATAATTCTCTTGTTTGGCCATCGATATCGACAAAGTACAGTCCTTGGTACCAGGAGGAGATTGTTTATGCAGGTCTGACACCAAAACTGTCCTTCCAAAAAGCTTAATGCTAGTGTAGGGTCCCACTGTGGCTGCATCTCCTTCAGTAGTTGAAGGGTCCTTGGAAGCCGATTCATCTTTCTGGACATACATAACAACACAAGGGTGACACCAGAGTCAGAATCCTAAACACCATACAGGAGTAAAAAATGAAAATAAAGTGTTTGCCATACCATGGAGAAAGGTTTGTCTAAGGTTGAGTCGGCAGGTGGCATAGATTCTTTTGCTTCTTCAGGGGATGAGTTGGAGATTGCATAGTCATTCTCTTTTTCAACATGGGATAAGTTGGTTGATCGCATGTCAGTGGTACACGAAGTTGAAGGTCGAGATCTGTTATACTGGTCCAAAGCTGCAGACCCAATTACATCAGAACCAGGTACAGACAATACTGAAGTGGGGGATTCTTGGCCTTTCTCAGCAACCGAAAAATTTGGCGATGGTGACCTCCTTTCAGGTGATCCATTGAGTTTACGTGGATAAGGATGCATAGGTTTCCGCTTAGGTCGTGGAGGAGGTATTTCAATTGGTTTGAGTGAGCCTTCACCATTTCCAGTTGACTCCTTGGCTACCTGCAATATTGTACGCAGACATGTTAACTGATGGCGTGGAATCTTAAACGTGCAACTCTAAAAGTTTCGAGGTCATCTGTACATGTTAGGTAATAGGAGAATTAGGTCTTAAAACTCAGTTAAAAGTAAAAAAGCACTAAACCTTAGAGAAGAACTTTTGAGCATGACTTCGTATCTGAACTGCAGTTTTGGTGCCTACATGTTCTGTATGTAGATATGACCAACTTCAGCAACAGATAATAGTGTAAAAGAAGATTAGAAGACTAGTTTTGGCTGCACTGAATTTACCTTCTATTTGACGCCAACCTCTGCCATACAATTTCAAGGCTTCAAGGAACTTCTGATGTTCTTCCTCGGTCCATTTTTCTCTCTGTTTTGTAATTGTGTAAGGTTTCCTGACCTGTAGAACCAGGGAAAAACAGAGAAGAGTTCAGTCAAACTTGAGAAAAATACATAAATTTGGGAATAAGAACTTAAAAAAGGGTCCTGAAATGAAATCTAAGCAATGGGAAGAAAGGAACCTTAAGTGCCTGGTCATTGCCAAATGAAGAAATGTCCTTGAGTTCAGTCACCAATTTCGATTGAGCATCGCCTTTTGAACTGCAATTGCCAGCTGCAACAGAGGCGTTTGATCCCGTGGCTTCACTCTGATCCTATGTTCAAATAAAAAGTTGGGTTGATACTTTTCATCCAACACAGTCAAACCCAGTGAAGAACTGGTGTTCATAAGTACACAATTCAGTTGTGATGCAAAATAATCCTGCAGGAACTTATATGAGATGACTAGCCAACCAAACAAGCGCGTTTCTCACTAGAAACCAATCCAATCATACGACACCACACGCTTTAAGTAAAACAATCAAGGCCAAAACATAAACTGCTGATCTGATGGTATCTATGTGAACATGCATCAAATCATCCTAAGTTGTTCTGGTGAGTACACATATAGAACATGGACAAAGTAGTCGAAAACAAAAAATAGAAACTTAAATGCTTTAGTGAGATTAACGGTTCATTGACAACAAATCGAAATCAAAGGAACTGATCGAATCAAAATAAAGAAAATTAACAAAGAGTAAATTAAGCAATTGGATGTACACACCTCGACAAGGGCCATCTCTATCTTCCCAGAAAAACACAGCAAACTCGTCACTCCAAAGTATCAACTCTCAATCCACACCTGTTAATCGAAACAAGCTTCCATTAATTGGAGATGGAAACAACAATAAATAAAAAAAAAGGAAACTTTCCATTTTTTCTTTATTTCCTTTGTTTCTTTTTTTGGAAGGCTTTAGCTTTATGTAGACAGACCACCAGATCAATGAGAAACCTACCTCAACAACGTTGTGCGGAACTGAAAACAGACTTGTCTGGTCCTGTGTTGGTGAGTAGTCGCCGGCAAACTGAGACAGCTCAGCTTCTGGCGAGCAAACGGAATCTGATTCCGGCGAGAGAGAGGATCGAGAAAACAAAACGAAGAGCAGAAGAGAAGAGAGGAGAATGAATCCAAATCCAAATCCGAATCCGAATCCGAATCCCAGAGAGAGAGAGAGAGAGAGAGAGAGATTTGATGAGTAGAGAGGAAGGGGATATTGATTATGAGGAGGGTTATAAAGAAAGAGAAAGTAAAAGGAGGGGAAGCCACGTCAGAGCGTATTTTTCAATTTCGAATTAATTTTTGGTTTGGCATCGAGAAGGGACTTTCACAAGCTTGTGGCTGAGAACGCAAGACACCCGGCACTTTCTGGTGCTCTGTCTCCGACCTTTTCGCCTTTTTCTCTCTCCTCTCTCTGCTGCCATTTTCATTATTAACAGAAGAAGAAACACGCCAACATAATATATCCTGCCTTTTATTTATTTTTGTGGAACATAATAGTCTCTAATGGATAAGGAGGAGGCTACTTACTATAATTAGATTTTATTTTTATTGTTTTTCTTCACGCCAGAAAAATTCTATTGCCCTGAAAATTCTGAGCTGACTGCTCCTGCCAGGTCTCCATATCGGTCTACAGTTAGAACATCTTCGGTATATTCTTTATTTTAGTCTTTTTAATTTTTATCAGGAAAATAAATTTAATTTATCATTCATTTTAACAACTATATCACACTTTTAAGTAGCTCTTTATTTTAAATTTTAGCTTTATAACTTCTAAATAAAAAATAAGATATTTTATCAAATGTCTCTAAATAAATTATTTATAAACATATTTAAATTATATCATTAAAATAATTCAAATTTAAAAATAAATTTAAAAAAATTGACGTAGAAAGAATATAGCAGACTAATAACTAGCTTTGTCAGATATGGTTATAAGACCAAATATATTCTTTTTTTTTAATAATGAAAATATATTCTTTTGGTTACAATAAAACTAAATAATTTTGAATTAAAACGAAAATGGTTTTGGCGAAAGATTAAGGGGAAAAAGAAAAAAAAAAGAGAAAAATATCCAAGCCACAAGAAACAAGGAGAGAACGTTGGCCAGGGCAGAGACCAAAAAGTGCTAAAGTGGTGTCGCTTCTTCAATCTTCTTCCTATGAAATGGTGGGATATAGATGGATGGATACAAGAAGTGGATTTGATATTTACCCAAAATAGAGAGACGTGTGAGGTCTTATCCAATTAGTGAGAGGTAGCTGGCCCGCACTAGAGTCTATCTGCGCTTTTTGGACACCTCGGCTGCCCTTTTCTTCCTTCCTGGCTTCACTATTTCAACGCCACGCCCTCACCCTACCCCACTTTCTATCGTCTCTTTTCTCTTTTCTTCTTTCTTCTTTTAAATAACCAATCACTTATTTCTGTTTTCTTTTTCACATATTAACAAATAAAAGTTTTTTCGTTAACTTGATTTTTCTATCCACAACGATCATTTAGGACCTAAATGCAATTTTGTATTTTCTTTTTATCATTTCAAATGTGTTACCATGATAAATAATGTAAGTGATCCAAATTTTAAATGTTTATTTTTAATAAAATATTTTGGTTATAAATTTGAAATTATGAGTCTTATGTTGATGTGATCGAGAGATCTTAGAACAGCCCACTCAACAGTTCACTATTGTTGCCACATGTCCTAGTTATTATTGTTTTATTTTTTGTTAATTTAATCCAATCAATTCCTCAATATTGTTTCGTCGTTAAATCTATCAATGTGTCAATCTCTTATATTTTAAGTGAAAATATTTAGCTTTAATTTGAAATTTAGGGTGATGGTTGCATACTCTTATTAGGTGTTATGATTGCCGTCGGTATGTATGTAATTGCAGTTTTATAAAAATGAAACTTACTTTGATCCAAAAGAAACTTGTTTGCAAAGGTTCAGATTCACCATCGTTACTTATTTGTAATATATTTGCATAGAAAAAAGATGATTGATCTGTCTTATTCAATCCATTATATTTCTATAAGATTTTTGTGATTGCATATGACTACATATAATAATAGACGGTGAAGTGGAGGCCACTGAAAATAGAGTAAGCCTATAGCCAGAAAGATATTAAGAAAACCATAAAAAAAAAACTTGAAATTTTGCAACCACAAGTTTGCACATCGTTCTGGAAGTGCTGAGTATTGTAAAGCAACAAAAGAGGTTGAAGTCTTCAGTTCAATTGATGGACATGTGGCCCCAAAAGGCCGAAAACCATACCAAATCTAAATAGGAGATTACGGACCGGATCTCTCTCTCTCTCTCTCCCTCCCCCTGCCCCTCCGCTAATTATAAGGCCAAACAAATCATGAGGCCTTGGATCCTTGGAGTTGGAGTGGGATCAGTGATCACCAATTTACCGACTTTCTTCTCTCCTTTAGTGTGTTATAGATTATCTCTTTCCAATATGTGGAACAATATTATTGGGGTGGGATGGATGTGGCATGTACCCACCCTGAAGTTCCCAACACCACTCACTAGCTCTACTCACTCACACCTCTTGATCAGTCAATACATATACAGGTGTAACCGTGTAACTGTGAAAGGAAGAGGTAACTAATAATCCACTCATCAGGTTTAACACGTTATAATCTGCTTACTTAATAAGTTGTAATAGAATAAATAACCTAACAATTCAGTCTGTTAAAAAAAAAATCATATATAATCGTGGAAATAAGAGTAACTAATGATTCGCTTAATTATACACAATTGCCGCTTCGAAAGATGGAATAATGAACATTCCAACTGCCTTATTATTTTTCACTATTTAAGCACAATTAAATATAAAATCAACTCAACACCTGAGCAATGACTGAATTGCTACCATCATCGCCTTAATCATATGCGAACACCAAACAATGCAAGAGATGCAATTTGATTTCCAAGGGAGTGATATGGGCCAGCTCTTCTTTGTAGGTCATACATGTGAGAATTAAGACACAAATTTGGGCCAAGTACTGTGGTTGGGAGTGTGGGCTTTGTGATGTTAGAAGTGGTCGGACTGGGGTATGATGGACAAATTGAGGTTGTACCCAACACTGGTCTTGGTTTCCTAATACGGCGCACATATATTGCCAAAACCAAAAATTGCAAATGCCAAAAGCCAAGCATATACAGTATACGTACGTATAAAAACAGTACTTATCAGTTCTTAATATTGCTTATAAATGAAGAATATGGAAAGAAAGAAAGAAAGACAAAACTCATGGAGATCTAGCTCCATGCATTATTGAATATCGATGGTCGATCTTTTTATGAGATAGACAGTCCTATATACTTGTTTCATTTGTTGCAGTTGCAGACGTACAAGGATTTATGAAAAGTCCCGACACCCATTAATTATCAATCACGTACCGTGCTGGCCTAGCTAGCGAGCTATCTAACTTTCTTTAAAGAAACCCAGAATTTATTTTGGTTATTAACTACTACTGAACGATCGACTAGTACTGTTGCCATTACCACCGAAGCATGGGCGTGCAGATCTCATTTTATCTAATCCCGAGGCTTTTTGTCGATCATAGACAAATACTGATCATGTTAAGCTGATGCTGCAGGTTGCTTCGCCATGGAACAACACACCTAGGTTGCCGGGCTTTTTTTTAGTCTTGAGTCAGGTAAAGGTCATAACATATGTGAAACAATATCAAAGGAAGTACAAACATGTCATCAGTATTCATGGTAGAAAAACTTCCCATTTGAGAGAGATCGATGGATGTAAATATATAATGTCGAATAACAGATCGAGAAGTGAAAAACCGGATCAGGAAGTCAATGCCCGAACCACATACAATCTTTCTTGCCGGCCACACTACGTACTGGCAATGGAGAGAGCCAGCCGGCCAGCCAAAAAGACGTGTATGGTGCGTTCTTGACTTACCTCTTTCAATACTACTACTTGGTACTTATTACCTTGACCTTAACCTTGCCAAGCCAAAAATGGAAAATTACTATAAAACCCCTCACAAAAGAATAGTTGGTGCGAACTGTAATGAAGCTTGGAAGCAAAACACAACTGCTAAGAGCAGTAGCAGCAGCAGCATGCACAGTAAATTAATGAAGAGCTTCAGGTCTTGATGAGGGAGCATTCAAACTCCCAACTAACCCCATACGCTTGTCCCAGGTACCATTAATTCAATACCACCAGCCCTCCCAATTCAAAACACTCATCAACACTATCTCTCTCTCATCCATCACCACATGTAATTAAGGATTGTAGCATATGCATGCAGTTGCAGCAGAAGAAAGCTAGCTGGGCATAGCAGACATTCATGATATTGCTGATACTACGGACTCGGGACTCAAATCGATCAGGAACCGCTACAATTCAAGGCGGACTTTATTTGCTGCACAGTGGTGCCAATAAGGTTATTAACTGTATTCACCGACTCCATGTTCAACTTTGCCGAGGGCAAGCTGCTCACTAGAATCTGAAATGCCACTGTAATCAGTGATCCACCACCTCCTATGTGGTTTACGTTAGAACAACTACTTGTCGATGCAGATGTGTCCCCTTGGTCTTGCGGGCCATCAGGTGAAATGGTGAAACCTGATGGCAGCAGAGGAATGCATGAAGGATCCTCGCCGCTCATTGCAATGTTAATGGCTGGAAGATCAACGGGGCAGTACACAACTACTGACCCTGAGGAGTCTATACAGCTCTCCTGGAGTATTAACATGTTGTTCTGGCTAGTGTTGGAAGCCTACACAGACACATTATGCAAATTACATACATACAAGGGATTATCAAGTCCTTTAACTAATTAATAATCAGGAAAGTTCAATTCTAACAATTCAAGACAGGAAAGCAGAAATTAGTTCATATATGATCTTACTCGAAGAACAGATATGCAGTTCCCTGGATGTGAACCATTTGCTATATGGGCAACCTCTTGCACTGCATTGCCATTGGAAAGGACATCCCACTAGAAGAAAAATAATATTTCAGAAACAGTATTACTTAATTAATCTGATTGGTCAGTCAGTTACAAATTTGAACAGAAATTGATGATCAGGTTTATCCAACGAGCATATGTATACCTGAGGTCGAGTTCTTTCATCCTTGAAGAAATTGAAGACAGTTTGTGGAGATAGTGGGAGCCAAATGGTGGTAGCTGCACTAAGAACCACACCATTGGGCTGACCAGGATCCGTGCTCTTATGGATGGTCACTCGCACTCCAACTTCGTTCATACCAGAAATTGTGGTCCACCGATGGCCATTAGATGTGCTAATGCTTGCACAGAAGTTGTTGACCATCCTTTGGGCAAGTTTCATCATGCTTCTCTTGCCTTCAGGTGATGGGATCACTGATTGCGAGAAAAATAAACATATTGAGATAAAGAAAACAAAGGCAATGATCATTAATAGTCATGTTAACTATAGTTGAAGTTGAAGCAGCTACCTCCTTCAAGATCTCTAGTAGAAGTGCCTGACACCATTAGGCATGCAAATCTTTCACACATTCTCTGAAGAACAACAAGCCATCGTTCAGCTGCAAATGCTTGTCCACTGTGAATAAGATCTCTATAAAGTCGATGAATTGGCGCTTTCTCTTCTATTTCAACATGTTCCACCCAAGTAACCTATTTTTCAGCATGCATTTGACATAGCAAGTAAGTGAAACATACAGCATAACTCGATAGTGTAGATTAATATAACACATACATCAGAAATTAATAAGTTTTGTTGTTGAAGCAACCTTGGAATATCCATTAGGCATGTCTTGAATCAAGCATCCAGAAGGAAGCCTATGAGATCGACATTGATTTGTAAACTGATTATCTCGTGGAAAATCATAAGAAACATCAACAATGGCCCAATGGCCTTGCTCAATTTGGTGACAATAACGAAGGAAGTAGAACTCTCGAGTTGGTACTAAAGGTGAAAGCACCTGCAACTCTTTGTACATCTACATAACATCCTTGAGTGAGAACTTCAAATATAATTCAAGCATAGAGTCACACGAAGCAAAAGAAAGTACCAAGATTCGTAGCCACTTACCAGCTGCAGAGAGCCGCTGTGACCACCTAACATTCCAGACGATATCACTTCAATTGTTCTAGCCATTGAGACAATTGTCGGAAATAGCTCCCCGAATTTGTTCTGCACAATTAGAACAGTTAAATCACTTGGAATTATAGTTTTGTGAATTGTACTTGAGAGGGTGAGCAGAGAGCAATTACCGAGTCCATAATCATGTCGACTAATGCTAAGCCATTCATGATTACCACACCAGAAGCTCTAGATGCTTCAATTCTAAGATTGGGATTTTTCAAACGAGTAGTAGCCCTGGGGAAAATCCTCTCATAGCTTTCAAGATTAAGAACATCCCTGCCATCAGTGGATGACTTCATCCACAGAGGATCATTGGTCTGCAAAAGCCTAAGCAACTCTTCCATTGCATTTGCAGCGATATCTGTCATGAGGGACTTGTCCATGTCTGAAACGCCCATAGGCTGGTACGGAAAACTGGGCATGGTAGATGAAGTACTCCCTGTAAGAAGATCAAGATCAAGAGAAGGACCACCCATTCGATGCCCCCCAAAACTCGCCATTGATAAATCCAAAGGAGATATATGAATAGGTTGAACTGGTGGGAGCTGAGAAATGGGCCTCCCAATGTACTTGGCAGCAATACTAGATACTCTATCTAGCTGCAAAACATCACACCAACAACCCAAAATGAATAGCAAAATTCTTATCAAGCTATACAGCTTCACACAATCGAGTTGAACTTGTATATGCCAATTTAAGTAGGTGGTTGTTACCTCTTCTTTCAGTTGGGCGTTCTCCATTCGCAATTTGTGTTCATCGAAATAGTTATCTTCATTAATGGGAGGGACACCGCAAGATGGGCAAATCACATTTTTAAGTGCCTCTCGGATGGCAATGTTCTCACATCGGATCTTGTCGTTCTCTGATCGAAGCGCAGAGTTATCAGCCCTTTCATGTTGGGCCTGCCGTACGGGTTCAATGCAACATTCAAGAATGCATATTTACATGAAAGCAATGAATGAGTAAAGCGCATAAAGAAAACTCTCTCAACTACTAGCTGCTACCTTTGAAGCTAAAAACTAAAGTGTTAAACTTTAGAACAGAGAAGAGTGCATGTGTACCTTCATCTGGGTTCTCCGGTTTTGAAACCAAAACTTGATCTGGCGAGGAGCCAAGCCCAGTTCTCTGCTCAAGTGCAACCTTTGCTTTTCATCCGGGTGAGGGCAGTCCTTGAACATCCTTCATTCAAACACAGGCAAACAAAGTTAACAGCATTCCAGATTGCATAAACCTCAGAATCAAAACAGTACTCTGTTTCCAAAGAGGAGCATTAAAGATTGAAACAAAAGCACGTGAATGAATAGTAAGTAGGTACTAGCTAGTTACCCTTCAAGCCTCTGAATCTGGTTAGCAGTGTGACGATGGTAGCGCTTCTTCCTTCTATGAGAGTCTGAGGCATCGTGGTCTCCACCGGAGCCACCGCCTGGTCCGCTGCCAAACTCCATTTTTCACCGCTACTCGCTTTTAAAGTATACTCGAGAATTGGAAGGAGCAACTAGCTAGGCTCTTCTCATATACACATTATATGACAAAGTAGATATCACATAAAGAGAGAAAACCCAAGAGAGAGAGACAGCAAGCAAACAAGAATGAGGTTTTGACCATGTGGGTCTGCGTGGATTATATAGAAGAAAAAACTGGGCTTGGTTTAAGGAAATATTGTAGCGTGTTGCTAGGTAGGTTTTAAAGAGAGGAAGAGAGAGCAGAGTTATATTACATGGAATCCAAGGACGAGAGGCATTAACACCAAATAAAGTTATGAAATTTGATCGGGAAAAAGCGGGTGCAGAGGTAGAAATATATGTAAAAAAACTGAAATGGCATGGGGATTGAATTTGGAGAGTGAATGAGTTATGGCACTCGACTTGGATAAAATGATCGATGGAGTCCTAGCCTAATTAAGCAAACAAACAAAGGAAGAGAGAGAGAGAGCGGAAGGGAGAAGAGAGGAGAGAAACAAGGGTGGCTGGGCTGGGCTATAGCTTCACTGATTCACACTGTATAATGTGTCTGCCAAAGTGTAACTGACGAGTTTGAGTTTTAAAAGCATTGTTTCCACCAGAAGCATGAGAGAGAAATCAAGCAGCGAATTAAATTCTCACTCACCCCATTCGAGGGCTTTTGATGCCTTTGCTTCTCTCTCTCTCTCCCTCCCTCCTACCAAGTACTGCTAATACTGTAATACACAACAAGAGAGAGGAGACTAGTCCACCCTCCGCCAGGTAAGAGCTTTTATTACCCCGGAGGAGAACCGTTCGTCGTTTTCCGGCAACCCCACCTGCAATGACACATATATCCTCCTCTTCCTCTTTTGGCCGGGCTGACTTCCCTCTTTAATTTATTTATTTTCCTTCCATTCTTGGTTGTAACGTTTTCACACAGAAGTATGCGCAAAAGTCAAACCCCCCTTTGGGCTTTGAGGAGGGAGAACCAATTCTGTGTGGTGAAAATATTAACCACTCTCAAAACTAATTTAGATGCTATTTCTATTTCATTTCATCACCTTTGAATTTACTTCTACCAATTACCATGCATGCTAAAATGTATGTAATATACAAAAGCCTATAGCAAACTAGCTGTGAGCTGATTGTTGCAGCTCCTTTTGAACGACTTGTTTCCTTCCCATTCCCAGTTCACTGAGTTTAGTCATGGCTCTCCGATTCATTATTTTTGTCTTGTAAGTTGTAACGTTAGTTTGATCCGGCCATTACTAAGTACATATTATTATTTGCATAAAAATAAAGAAACAACCACCCTTGTTTTTTGGATTAGATCGATCATTAGACAAATTATAAAAAATATATATAAAAAAAAAACCCTTCATTTTGACCTTTTTAGGTTTTGATTTTACTGAGAAAAGTTAAAGTGCAATTGATGAATGAGTTTTGGGGCAAAAAATAATATGATTAATTAGCAGAACAGATCGAATAACCCCCTGCGTAACTCCATTAGACTATTTTTGATTCTCTCCTAAACTTTTGCATTTTGAATTTTGAATCTAAGCTCGATTGATTAAAAACAGAAAGAGCAAATCAAAATATTTTTAGTGATAAATGAGTAAACTTTAACCCCATTGTTTTTTACAATGATATGTTTTCCGAACGTTCTTTGAGAGTCAAATATGATTGCACTAATGAACTAGTTTAGAACGATGTCAGAAAATTGGAATATATAAAGGGAATGCTCTTTAGATCTGTATTTTCATTCACCAATTATACTTGATTATTGGGTGGTGGAATTGAATTATTTCCTTTTTAATTAATTTGGTTTCTGGGGAACATCATGAAAGTGATTGGAATTTTATCCTTAAAAATCCCAAGGCAGATAAATGCATGCAATTCCCCTCTCAACTATGAGTTTCAAAGGAACCGATTAAGATAGGAGAGCATGGTTTACTGTCAAGAACTCAAGCCATAGACAAATTTGAAACTTCAATCTGCAATCTCGATCGATAAGAACGAGACAAGGTACGTGGGTCAGAACTCACCCCTAGTTTTGAGTTTAGGCATCAAATTTTTGGAAAAGCTACCAAACTAGTTCTCTTAGTTTTCCTAAAGTAGAGGTCGTTGTACAAATTAACACTGCACGCAAAAAGTTCTTTAATATTAATTACATATTCGCCGAATGCTCAAAGCCACAATCTAGGGCGGCTATAGTTGTACTACGTTGTTGATCGAGAAGCTCGAGATATATAGCTAGGGGGACAATTTGCTCTATATGTATACAAGTACAAAGGCTAAAGATTATATTCTACGAATTTTAGACTTAAAAGGCTAAACACATGCATGCATGTACTTAGAGGAACAACAGGGTGTAGCAAGCTACATTAGCTTTAGTACGTAGCATAGAATTTTAGGATCCCTAAACCCTAATTAACCAGGCGTTATGTATAACATGCATTCAAGAAGTTAATTAACTAGCTAGCTGTTCGATGCTAGCATTAACCACAAGTAATTGATTATCATAACAATATTAAGCCTCGATTGTTGTTAATATATAGTTATAAGCTCATCACTTGTTACATATGATTCACTAATTATTAAAGAAAGGTTTGTAAAAAGTTTACATTTAGTGGATCAATTACATCCATGGACATCGAATTAATTGAGTTGGTGAATTGATTATATTTCATACATTTTAAAAGATAAAAGATTAGTTAATTGCAATAGCTAGGTAATTGAATATCTATCATTGTTGATCTTTTTGCATAATTTGAACCATTCAAAATAATTAAAGCTATAATTCAATTAGCCTATGATATACGTACTTAATTATGAATTCAAGCTACACGTACATGGAGGCACTACTTGAATGCATGCATGTTGGATTAGTTAGCAACATATATACACAACAAGTCCTCCCGAGCTTAATAAGCAGTGTTGAATGCCTAATAAATTATAGTCTGGAAAATCTTGGACTGCATCACTGAATGCATGGATAAATCAAAGCGAGATTGCAAACCAAAAAGCAAGAGGATATATAAATTTCTAACTCATGTTATATACCATTCTTTCTCATACTCCATTAAAATGAACCATCAATGATTTTTTAGATCAATTGCAGAGTTATACTTATTCATTGGTTTCATATATATATATATATATATATGAAGAAATACTGAAGTGGACTTGAAGATGAAAAATTCACTATACTCTTGTTATCCTCATCAGTTGTTTAAAAACAGGACATGGGAGACAAACTTTGAATCTAATTGTTGAATTTTCAACAGATAATAGGCCGCTAAGGTTCTTCATGCGTAGTCCTCTAAGCCAATACCTTACATAGTGTTATTTGGTCCTTCGGTTTCTCTCTTGATGCCGTATCTCTAGAGTAAACAAAATATTTATACACACACAGTATGTACGCACCTAACACACGCAGTAATTTTTCATGAGAGTTGCATACATATATGGTTGAAAATTAAGCACGCAAAGTCTCTAAAAAAATTTCTACATACATAGTATATATGTACATATGGCCGGAATAATCAAGCTCCTCGATCTTTATGATTCCATGTGTTTTGAACATCTCTTAATTTTACCTTTCTATAGATGTTTATATGCATATATCCAATTACTATCATGTTCATTTCCGAAACTAAAAGCATCTACATATATATATGTATATGCATATTAATATGGACGAACGTCGCCCAACATGCATATATCCAAGGCTATAAAGTATATCTGTTAATCAGTAAGGCTGTCAAGTTTTTATTCCAAAGTAATAAAGGATCTTAATGGTCTGTTGCAGCAAGTCTTGATAGCTATTTAATTGTGGAAGCCGTTCTTTTCAGTGTTAGATAGCTGGGCAGATGTTATTGGTGTAGCTGTATCTGTTATTTCAATACAGAGACATTTATTTTACCAAGAGATAATGATTGACGATGTATATAGTAATTGATCAATCAAGTTCGTCTATATGATGAAAGCATTCAAATAATTCTCCATACAACTTCCTAATAATCAATCAATTTCTAGCTGGGCTGCTTGAGCATATATATATGAAGAGTTGCAGAGACAGAGACCTTGCGTGCAGTAGTGCAGCTAGCTAACTTGAGCTCAAATATACGTGTAAAATTAATTAATAATTAGAAGTCATTCCAGTGGTCTCCACGTACTGTCTACCATCATGAGCGATCGAGATTCAAAATGTGTGGGTTGAATGGAGGTTTTCAGCATTAAACATATTATTAAATTTGCTTGCAGAACTGGTGCATCCAAGTTCCATCAGATTGCATCATATATGTCTTCGTTTTCTTCGGCCATATTAATCTCTCTCTCTCTCTCTCTCTCTCTCTCACAACATACACAGCGCAGCTGCTAGCTTCAAGCCTTCAACCTTATATTTTTCAATTGTTTGCTTGCAAAGGCAACGAGCCAACGATCGTTCGATCATCAATGCACAATATACTTGCAATAAGTCGTCGAGTGTCCTTGTGTTGCAATACAAATGGAAAGTGGACCATGTAGCTAATTTTTAGTAAATATTAAAGCCAAATTTATGAACTGTCTATGCTATATATGCCTACTTTTTCCCCAGAAAGCCATGCACGTACATATGATTGGAAATAATTTATTTCCAAGTAGATATCACCATACATTTTATTAATCAACAATGTGTTGAATAATAAAATCAAATTCATAACCACGCAGTACTACATGATAAAAAATGTCAAGAGATAGGGAATGATCCAAGGGCTGGCATATACATATAATCCGAATATATAATTTGTTTATATATAGTAAATTTGATCAGTACAATATATTTATTGAAAAATGTGAAATTTGGTGAAGTATAAAACCAAGGGCTGGCCATGTAAACCTAACTCAGCTAGAACTAATAGTAGTAGAATGCACATATATATATAGCCAAGGAAGGCAGGTCTGAGTTACTGTGTGGTTTTAATATGTATTATAGCCAGCTAGCTAGCTACTATTAATTCTAGCCATGCATATGTATATTACGGTCCCGACGCCAGCAGAGAACATATCAGTTAATTGAATTTATGGTTGTGAGCTTAGTTAACAAGCTACCACTACTATACTTTAGTTAGATTAGATTTATCTCAATCGATCTCGATCTGGATTGAAATGGCTTTGGGAATTGCAAGGGAAGAAGCTGTTGTAAATATTCTGGTGCTTGTGCGATTAATCTCGTGTAATCATTACCTAGTCATCTTGACCAATCGAAGTATCAGTTACTTCATTCAGCTAGTTGCATTAGCTGTGATATGGCGAAAGCTAGTTACTAGTAAGTCCTAATTGATTAACTTTCAGGCGAACCCGTTTGAAGTACTGCATGGCAGAACAATCATGTAATTCATACTTCTACAGTACGTAAAACCCCCAGCAGGTTCTGCAGGGTTCCGAAGACAGCTAGCTACTTGTTGTACTTACTTCGATCTTACGCGCAAACAGCACAAGATTGTTTCTAGGTTTGGTAGTCATGAATTTACATGCTCTGTAGATAGAGCTACCACAATCAATTACCATTTAGCATACCAGAGCTAACAAAGCTAAATTAGCTAGCGCAGTTGTGAGCGTTTTTGTTAGGTGGTGGAGTTAGTACTGGAAGCTGCGTATTTCGACCAAGAAAACAGAAGAAGTTGCGTATGAGTTAATGATCTAGAGTGGACATTTCATTCTTTTGTGAATTTTGCAGTCTTGTTCTTCACAAGTTCTTAATAGGGAACGTGTTTCCTTTAGGTAGGAATTCAAGAATTATCTAGGCGGAAAATCAACCAGATATTACCGTTTAGTTATCTAATGTGGGCAGAGAAACACAAATTCTTTGATGAAAAAAAATCATGGTGACGATGGGGAGTAACCCGCTAAACAATATTCGGTTTAGTTTGACAATAGTAATCCTTGAAAGTTTACAATTGTGATCACTGGATTACAAACCGATGGAGAAGAGAGCCTCTAATGACTGATGGGTAGTCTTTCTTCTTCACCTAAATTATTTCATATCAATGAAGACACTTGAGCCATTGGCCCAAAAGAATAGAAGAAGACACTTAAGCTCATGGGCTACTTGGGCATCTTCATACATTCATAAACTCGAAACCCTGTATGAATGAGAGACTCATGACGATCAAACATATCAATCGGATAACATTTTAACAAATAATATATATTTTGTAACTCAGAAAGTATTTTGTATGTACGCACATGGAATAATGGATTACTCCAGGTATACATATTCAATTATATATCTGTTACAGAAACTAAACTAAGGTCACTTTTCCACTATGAGGCATGATTGGATTGAGAAGTATCTGCACGATGTAGGCGCTTTCTCCTGTATCTCCAAGCCACTTGAATGCATCTTGCCGCAAGGCCTCTCCAGTAAGGTGACTCATACCTGCATTGTGATGTAACATATTAACAAGTCAAGTAGCAGACCAGCTGTGCCATTATACATGTGCAATCATATGCATTAGGATGAAAATAGTCCTCAAAATGCATAAATGCATGAGATTGTTAATCTTAATTTTCTGATTACAACCGTTATCTCAAGTTCTGGATTGAACTATGACTTGTCTGACCTTATGGCTCCTTGAACACGTGGTTTGCGCAAGAATCTGGCAAAGAGGCTGGTGACCTCTTCAATGTCAGCTGCCCTTAGTGAAAATGCTTCGACATTTGTTAAGCATATCACCGTCCTGTTGCTTAACATTCGCTGTCCGGGAATCCTGATCCTTTTACCGTCTGTAACAAAAACCACAGACGTATCATTTGTTGTTGTATTTCTAGATTGATCATGCACCTAGACCTATACTCTTAACAGAAATCCAATGACATTTTGTGTGAAGTACAAGGTTAGGTGCAACAAGGGAGCCGGGCAGACTGAGTCAACGCACTGTTCCTGGACCTTGATATAAAATTTAGGATTAAATACTGTTTACTCCCTATACTTATAGGGTTTCATCGTTTCAGTCCCTGACATTCGAATTTCACCTAAAAAATCTTTGAACTCTCAATCTCCTCCCAATTGGTCTCTGCCGTCAAGCATCCGTCAAAAACTCCATTATCTTTTCCTAAGGTCAAATTTTAGAGTTACCAGCCGCTTTGCCAGGAACTGAAACGATGTGATCAAATTAGGTGAAATTGGGACTGAAACGATGTGATCAAATTAGAGTTACCAATCCCTGAACTCCAAATAGTGATCAAATTAATACCTTTATTTACCGAAGAATGCTCGAGACACCATGTGAGAAGCTCCTCACCACAAACATCCCCTTCAGATAAGGAAACTATAATCCCATCTTCTCCTATGCTCTCCATTTTTCCGCGCACAATAAAGACCATCTTCTCAATTAGACCACCACGGTACAAAACTTTGCTTCCTTGGATGTATGTCTTCTGTCTTAGTCTTCCGCAAATGGAATCTAAGATCGGTTCATCCATGAGGGCAAAAATCCTTACCTAGAGAAGTAGCACGTAACCATTATGAGTTCATGCCAAATTTAATATGTCTACATTTAAATTGTAAGTTTTATCCTTTCAAAAAAAAAAAAAATTGTAAGTTTTACCACCTGTTGTGAACTTTAAGGGACCTGAACTAAATGACATAATTGCATCATTAACAAGTATATAAATGCAATATAATGACAACAGATTCTAAGATGCTCACTTTCTTAATAAACTTGAAGAGATGGCGTCTTATATCTGTCTGAAGGTCTTCAGGCAAGACATCCAAAAGCATTTCTTCATTTACTCCTCTGGTAGCTGCCCAATTATACCTTTCAGCTTGTCGTACTCGCCTACATATTAGACAATCATATGTGTCACATGCTGTGGATGTTTCATGTCATGCAGTTAAGATCCTTGACATTTTTCTTTTTCTTTTTGGTAGGTTAAGATCCTTGAGGTGCTATAATATTTTAAGACATACTTAGGAATGACAGTTTTTCATGAACATGCTATTCCTTGGAACATATCTGATTACTATTAACACTAGTTGTCCGCAGAAACAAAAGTTAGCACCACACTCCCATGGATATGTGGCCCGTGCCCAAGTAACGTTGAATGTTAACTGCAGTCATCAATCATAACAGTTTCCAAATGATGCAGTTTTGCACAGCTTAAAATGGATGATGTAACTTCATGTGGAATCCAAGTAGAATAATATATTATGAATCTGAGATACCTCCTTAATTCATCTGGCAAACGTCTATGCCTCATCCACTGCTCAACGTCACGACGTCTCAGTGACATTTCTAACATTCTGTAAAGAGAGAGACAAAAAAGAAAGTTCAATTTTTCCTTTTTCTTTTTCAAACCAGAGCAGAAAGTAATTAGGGAATGCCATTTAAATGGTAAATTGCATATTATTAATAATTGTTGATTTACATTACCATATTTCTCTATATATTTATTAACAAGAATGAATCACATCATAAACTATCATGATATTAGATAACTCAATACAGATAGCTTTCAACTTAGGAATGTTAGACAAACAAGAGAGTATTTTGTAAGATAATATCCAGCTGGTCAACCTAGGAAGATTTAAGGAAGAAAACAAAGAAAAGCAAAGATCTACAGCTTTGATCAAAGGTTATGTATATCATCGGAAAGTAATTTACCGATAATAAATTCGAAGATGTACTCATGATAATACGTTCCAATGAAGTGACCTTAATTGTAGGAAAAACAAAGAACAAATCACCAGAGTGAAAAAGTTGTACCTCCGGCCAAGTGCCTGCAGAAAGTTCTGCATATTTCCAATGAGAAGAGCAAAAAGCAAGAGACCTAGGCCAATAATGGCCATTGTAAAAAGGACTTCCCACACAAAATAGCTTGGAACTTGGTTTCCAGCCAGAGTACTGATTTGCTTCATCATATAAACAGGGCTACTATGTTAAAAAGATAATGATCAAACAATAGACTGCATTACAAAATTAACTGGGACAATACCAGTTAGCTTCAATCATTTTCATAATGAAATAACAAGAAGACAACCCTTATGCCAGGAAACACTGGAACCCAAACTTTTTATTTTCATTCACTACTCGGTCTAAAGATTTATGCATCACTTCTAAATGGGTAATGAACAAAATACTAGAAATAGTCTTTGAGCTTCATTCCAGAACAGAAAAATTCAGTACTCATTCAACTTATCTTTCAACTCTATGGGACAATTCAGAGAAGGGTATAAATTAGATTCTGGACTCATAAGTTCTGAAGTTTCAAGGTTTATGACGATTCAGTTGATAACCACTTGCATACCCGACTATCCTAAATGGGGTGCGGTGCCCCTCATATAATCTGGCTGAAGGCCCTCTCTCAGACAGTGACATCCCTACTTGATTCACACAGCTCAGAAGATCTTGCTGCCTTCTGATAGTCAAACTAAATGGCTAGCTTTGAGATACAAGATAGTCTAGCTGTCTCACTAACTTATGATGAACAGAGTCGACTTAAATGAGAAAATCAGTATGAAACAACCAAAAGAAGGTATACATAAATTAAAGCAATACCTGAAATCCCCAAAACAATGCATATACATATCTAGTGATTATGCTATTTTCTGTCGTAAGGCCAACAGCTTGGGCGTAGATTCCGTAATCAAAACCAGTTTTGTTAAAACAAGCAGTAGCATTTACATTGTTTTTCCAGGTATTACGCAGTCCCTCATCCCCTTTAGAACCTTCACTGTCACTTCCATGCCCACAGTCTATGAGTCTCATGCATTCATTAATCCCAGACTTGTGACAGGCATCTCGAAAACATTGATTAACCCTCTGGGACAAAAAAAGATTGAAGTAAGTGAATGAATAAAAACCAGCCTTCATTCTTATGTCCAATAAATATCTATTTGGTCATGAACATGATGTAATTTTTATATCCAAATAAAGAACTATCATGTTAACATATCACCATTACAAACCAAATAGATAATGACAGATAGTTTGCCATTTTGTTGGGTAAGAAATTTTTTATTAGCATAACATTACTTGATGCAAACATTTTCTCAAATACTTCACTATGGCAGGATAGTCAAGCATCCCGTAAATTTTTTTCTAACTTGATAAAGAGTTAGGAAGAAAATAAAGACGTGGCTCATCTTCAAAGGTTCAATAAGTGTATGGACATGCTTTAGTTTCCAGAGCGCTTTTGGGTATGAGGAACAGGAGAATGTTTATTATACGAATATTCAAGAAGCATGTTCAAGATAAAATGGCCACAACCCACCTGTAATCCAAAAAGGTACCAGCACGACCCGACGACATGGCCAGATAAGACAAAAGTGAGAAGATTTATTATAAAATTGGCCCATGCTGACTCAAATATGAAGCCACTTGGTGACTGTCCAGCAAGCAGAGGTAGAAACCTACACAATCTGGGAATGTACTGAAGAAGAACGGCAGCACGTAAAAGATTTTTTGCGTAGTTTGCTCCAGATGATCCCAAGTTCTTTGGCAGAACTAGTAATACTATGATCTACAAACAAGTTAAATAAAAGTTTACCTCAAGGGGAGAAAAAATGCGCTTAGATCAAATCAAAACATAAGAGCGTAAATACTCAAAATTCTATCAAGTTAGAGGGAAAGGACAGCAGGCAGGGGTGCTGTCTCCATCCTTTATTTTCTGTCAGTTATCAATTTTTCCTTTACGTATAGCTTAATGCTCAGGTTGAGATTTCCAATTTATTATGTTGCTATAGTAGATGAATGTAAGTAGTCAGCTTAGCCACTGAAAAACAGTATTATTTGGAAAAAGCAATAACTTATCAAGCACAAGTCAGCATATCAGAATCACGAAATGCATCTCCCTTCAAGATTTTTCCATTTTCTTTGCAATCTGTCTTATTTACCATTTGGGTTTTCTGTACTGAATAGTAAACACTAGTGACCTTTATATTAACCTTGTAAAAGTTTTTTTTTTCCTTACTGATATTCAACCTATTATATAAACTTAATAACATGCCATAAATTTGAACTTAGGAAGTTGCTCAAAGTAAGTTGAAATTTAAATGGATGCAAAAAAAGATTACCAATCAAGAGAAAAATAAATAAGAAGATTGAGAGACAGAGATTTACCTGAGGAAGTGGCAATACAACAAAAAAGTCAATCAGAAAATATCCTTTGAGGTAATTGAGAGCAATTTTCTTTGGATGGTCAACTAACTCTCCAGCACCAACCACTCTAGACTCGGGAGCCACATAAGCCAATCTAAACTGCAAGGAGAGAAAATAAATAAAAATTGATTTATCAGTGGAAACTTGGATAACAGTAGAGCTCAGCAAAGCTATAAAGCTATACAATCAAATTATATCAAGCCTGTATTGTGTACTATATTGAAGGCATGAAATTATATAATAAGCTTTCCTTTTAGCTGTTTTAGGGACTGTACTAGGAGATCGTTTTTGGTTCCATGAACTTATGATACTATCCTATGAGTGTTGGAATAGTTTCCCGCCTGTGTGACCTATAAGCGTGAGGTTGTGAAGGGGCATGTGAGAATGTGGAGTATGTGCTGTCCCACACTGGAAAAATAAAACTTTGCATATCAGTTTGGGCCTCTCCACTTACTGCCAATTACTTTTGAGTAACAGATTTATTGACGCATCCACTGGCAGTCCAAGACAGTAACAATGGTTCACCATCTTAGCAAATACTCACTCATAACATAACAAACGGGATCTTTGAGACAAGATCTAAGGACAGTGATGAAATGAATCATCACTCAAAGCAAAAAATAAAAAATGAAAAAACAAGAAAAAGAACATGGTGACACATACCCCAGATTATAATAATTGTTCACAGAGCTAAAAAAGACAGAGGATAACGTCCCAAGATGAATTTCGAATATACTCGAGGAAAGGAAGTCCTTACCTGGAGAAGCATGTGCATGAAGTATATGAGATCAGTCATGCTTCTGAAAACCACAAAAGTAGTGGTCAATGGCTGATCAATAACTATACATTTATTATCCTGCATTCAAAAAGGGGAAAACAATTTGAGAAGGATAGTCATAGGCATTCAACCAAAAGAATTGTTTCAATTCACTTTCTTCTCCTCAGAAAGGCATTATAAATATATAAATAAATGGATAAACCAAAGCTTGTTACTCAAGTGCAGAACTTTATATCTAAGCTTAATTGATAATTCCAAAATTATTTATGAAATGAAGAGAAGAAATGGACGCTACCTCTCGAACAGACAGCAGGAAGAAAATCAATGGATCTACAAAAATTGCTACTAAGCAAGAAATGACAAAAAACTGGTTCCACTGTTGCACAATTTTAGCATGAGGGTTCATAACTCCAGGAATGTATGGACGCAGACATGAGAAAAACCTCCTCGCCCATCCTTTGGCATCCCCATAGAGCGCATTATGGAACTGCAAACAAAAAGAAAAATTGTATGCATAAGTTGTGGGAATGCTTATAAACCGCCATTTCAGAAGATAATACAAAATGAAATGGTTATGACAAAGTTGTAAATAAAGAATAATAAAGTAAATAGTCGTACTTAATAAAGATTAAGCAAACATGAACTAGGTTGTGAGTATCTTAATACAGTGAGAAGCCTAAGATGGGTGAATAACAAACCATTTGACAGAGCTATTTAAAGTGTTCATAATGCAGATGTGCATTTATAAGCATGTACTAGAAAGCAGCAACAAATTAACTACAATAGCATACAGAGGAATAAGAAAAAAACGTCCAGTAAAGAAAAGAAAGAATGACACCTTGCCCGAGGGCCTCGGGAATTTTGGTTGAGTAGCCTTATAGACAGTTGGGCAAGTTGTGCAGTAAGGATCATTGCACATCCCCAATTGGCCAGATCTCAGTAAGTGTTCGTTTTTTGCAGTATAGTCGTCATTCCACTCATTCTCATTTGTTGCACTAGTAGAAGGAAACTTTTCTGCTGCTTCTTGCCCTGTCACACCTCGAGTTAGCCGCAGAACACTATCAGACCTGCCGCGGTTAGCATATAACGGACCACTCATAGCTAAGAAGGGTGTTTTTGTGTGAGTCCTTAAGGGACCAGTATGGCCTACAAGGTTAACTTCACCCCTTTCATATGAGTCCATAGAGTGCATGGGAATGGAAATTGATGCGCTCCGAGTCCTGGACATAAATCTCTCAATTTGTAAAGCCAGGTGCTCATTTGATGGCTGTGGATGAGTATCCGAAAGCATAGGTACCTCATCTCTTTCATGATCGGCCATTTCCTATAAACTAAAGATGACCTACAAAAGCAAAACTAGTCTCAGTTAAGCTTCAGGTGATTAGCTAAGTTTGTTCAACAGAAGCATTCATGATAGCTAGTCTCAGCTAAGCTCCACGTGGGAAAAATGAACTCCAATATTTGATGAAGCTAAGAACAGAAGACAATATCAATTGCAATTTAGTAACACCCGCATTGTTTTTTCCTACTTTAGAACATAAATTTTTAATTGTAATTATAAGATACATGCATTATATTGCCTACAAAAGAATAAAGAAATCATTACATACACATTCTCCAAAATGCAAGGCTTAAACTTGAAGTGGACAAAAATAGAATGTGAAGAACCCGTGAATTCCTGGAAAGCAAGATAGGAGCTTGATTTTGTTACTTACCTGAATTCCGAAGCAAAGTGGTTGAATCTAGCTGAAACCGAAGGATACTCCAGATGGGTACCGGTCAGAACTCAGAACTAAGAAAGACGCAGACTTTCTTGGCCAGGGAGGAGAGTGATAGATGATAAAATAAAGGCCGGCGAAGGCTAAAAGCGTCGACTGCTGACCAATAAGACTTGGAAGAGAAAGTTGCAACCTTGAAATTAAATTATTATAATAAGCTAAACAGAAGATAGACCAGCGTAGAAAAGAGGGTGCTTGACTGTATCTGATTGGAGGAGCTTGCTTGAATTAAACAGAGCTGGCACGGCAGGAGAGACGGACAGTGTCTACCAGATTACCAGCGGTAAAGGGTTTGTTTAAATTTTAATTTACATCATCACTTACTGTTGGGGTTGTCTTGTCTTGTCTTCTTCGGTTGGTAAGTTTGACAGTTGAGACGGACAGAATCTTCTTGATATTACCCAATGACTTTCACGATTTACAATACTCTTGACTTTCAGCTTCTTCTTCTTCTACCTCTGCCTCTCTCGGGCTTCTTCTTCTTCTCCTGTTCGGATTTCGGACATCCTACGTTTAAGCCCAATCTCCGACTTTGGATAAATCATCTAATTATTTTCAAAGCATGTATTGAAGCTCGAAAGTGAAGCCAACCGCGGTGGTACCAAAGCTAATTAAAGCTTTCTCTATCCAAACTCCAATGGAAATCAACTTACAACTACTGCTTTGTCTCTTTGATGAGTTGATCAGACTGGTATTGGCCAATAGTTGATCTTTCACATGTGACATGTCAAGCATGTTTAAACTTCTTTCTTATTTTAGTTAAATTTACCTTTCAAAAAATAATAATAATTCCATGTGAGATGTGTGAACTTTATTGCATTTGTTAATGTAGAAAAATTGTAACCTTCACGGCCGATTCTTTTATAGAAAAAAAAAAATTCATATTTTACTATAGTTTTTATAGTTAAATTGTCTTTTACTTCTTTAAATTAAGACTATAAATCGATAAACACTCCACCAGTTATTGTTGAGAAACTCAATAATTGTTGGTTTAAATAACCGCTGAGTTCATATCTAACTTCCATCAACCTATTGTGCAAACTTTTTTAGCGTAATTTCGTCATCTAAATTAGAGGTGACTCGCTGCCCTCAAGTTACCTCATAATCTAGAAGACTTTTGGAGTTATGGTGCCTGGACCAAAAACGGATGACGTATGAGCGCATACAAATGAGGTTCCCAACTTCTGTTTAGAGAAGATTCACTTGTAACGTATACGGTATAACCTACTTTCAGTTTGGCATTTTAGTGCATCGTGAGTTTGTGACCAACTATTTACTCTATTCATTTTCTAAACTTCATTATGCGGTGAAGTACTCGCAACAAAGCTTTGGGACGTCAAAACTTGAAGGGCTTTATTGTACCCTAATTTGGGTCAAGTGGCCTACGTAGGTAATGTTGGCCCAAGTTTGTGCCTTACCCAATATCCATTATCATCAGGACTGTCTTTACGTGGGCTGATATACGATGTGACACTCCTTTGAGACCATGCTTGGTCTTTGGGCCTAACAAAGAGATGTTCCCCACTAGGATTTTGATCAAGATGTGTAGCTATTGAACAACCCATAAAGATAATAAAGTCCGATGCGGAGTTACCGTTATGAAAGAATGGTCAATTGAAACCTACCAGTAGTACTAGTGTACTACTAAACGTCTTCTTAATGCTAAAAGGTCAGAGGTAAAAAGTCTTGCCCTTAAGAGTAAGTTTACCCATTAGATCATTAGGTCATATACTATTCATTGTTTTTATGTGTTATTTTTCTCTCTAGCTCACGAGTACAGTATATTTCGTGTCATGGGTCACCCTGAATAGTGCTCTGAGTCTCCAATGTGACCTGCACAATGTATTTCGTGTCTGGGTCACGGACACAGTGTATTTTGTGAACCAGAAAAAGAAAATATACACTAAAAAGCAGTGAATAGTATGTGACCCAGTAACCTAACGGGTAAACTTGCTCTAATTTGAAGTTTGTTTCTACTTTCTAGGGTGCAGGTGAACTTGTGGAAATGCATGACCATAAGAGTTTGGAGGGCTGTGAATTCTAGGTAGCTATCGTCAACGTACATTATCCACAATGATGTGAATTAGTTTATATATTGTCGTTCTGTTTGGTAGAAATATTCGAATGAATCGTATCACTAAACATTGGAACACTTGATTTCCATTGGTTAACTACTACCTAAAATAATTTAATATGGTTAATCCCATTAACCACCTCTAACCAACTCTCTCTACCTTCTGTTTCTACCTCCTAGTATAAACTAATAGAATTCCTAGCTCACTGAGCTGAGCTCATACCTAACGTCGGAGTATCGGACTTTACAAAAGTCACATTAAGGTTTAAACTAATATACCCTTAATTAATAATTTGTTATTTATAAATAGGCAGAGAGCGCGTCAATTAGCTTTTCTCTCAGGAATTGGTACAGAATCCAAGTCTACCTGCTTCTGATTACTAAGGAGTTATTTATTCAAAGTTATTCCATGCTTCCATATAGACATGGTAAATCCAAGACCAGTTCAAATGTATCTCTCTCCATCTCTTCCATCTATAAATAGGCGTTTGCTCCATACAACATTTTCATCCACCTCGATCCAATTCTCTCTTATACAAAACACTACCATATACGAGTATTGCGATCAGGATATGATGAAAGGTGCTCATGTCCCTGCAGCTGCTGCCTTTGCCCTGTTGGCATTGGCAACCTTCCACCTTGTCTCTGCCTTTGATCCTAGTCCTCTCCAAGATTTCTGTGTAGCACTTAACACCACCAACACTGATATTGCTGCTGGTATATAGTAGTCACTAGCATATGTACATATCCTATTTCCCATATGTATGAGGATTATATGATTAATTTTCGTATTTGCATGAATGCATGCATGTTCTGATATGATGTTCCATATTGCAGTGTTTGTGAATGGGAGATTCTGCAAGGACCCAAAGATGGTAACACCAGAGGATTTCTTCTTTTCCGGGCTCCGGATGCGCGGAAACACATCAAATCCGGTTGGTTCCATCGTCACCCAGGCGAATGTGGAGCAAATAGCAGGACTGAACACTCTTGGGATATCCCTCGCTCGCATAGACTATGCAGTTGGTGGACTAAACCCTCCTCACATCCACCCTCGGGCCACGGAAGTCCTTATGGTCATGGAAGGCACTCTCTACGTTGGCTTCGTCGCATCCAATGATAATGACAACCGCCTCTTCAGCAAAGTGTTGTACAAGGGAGATGTGTTTGTCTTCCCATTTGCTCAAATTCACTTCCAGCTCAACGTCGGAAAGGTCAACGCCGTAGCCGTTTCCAGTCTTAGCAGCCAGTTTCCTGGTGTCACCACCATAGCCAATGCAGTGTTCGGGTCCAACCCTCCAATCAACCCTGATGTTCTCACCAAGGCCTTCCAACTTGACAACAATGTCGTTCAGTATCTCCAGAAACAGTTCTGGTATGACAACAATTAAGAACATGCGGGCCGTGCCATGTGTCCCATATTAATGATATTGTACAACACATAATCTAAGCTTGGTTAAAATTAAAACGGTATTTTCTTATGTAATGTACCTAGTCTCTTCCTTGATCATCAGGGGATTATTGGAACTTGAGTATTAATAAATACTTGCATCATATGAAGGGTCTGTATGTTCTATCTCTAAATCTCTTTCAGGACATTATTACCAGGAGGCTCTTCTAATACAAACTGATAACACTACACTAACTTTCCAAAAGAGTTACATTATATTCTAAGGCACTCACATGCATCCTGGAAGGGAAGGCTATATATACATATATGTGTAACAAAAAAACAAAGAAAAAGAAAAACCCTGAAGGTTGGTCACTCTTTATGTCTACCTGAGGTTAGATGTTACCAGAACAAAACGTGTAGACTTCTTATTTTAGTTAAATGAAAGATGTATAATGAGTAATGCGCTTATCCAATAATAATAATAATATGTGTGCTGTGTGAACTTTATTGCATTTGTCAATGTAAAAAATTTGCAACCTTCTTTTATTTTGATTGAACGAGGACGTCACGCCTTTAATATGACAAAAAATAGGTAATTATACAAAATGACTTACTCAAGAGAGCCACGTCAATATCAAGTCATGCAAACTACCCTAAAGCAACCTAATGAAATCACCATATTAATGGGACCTAGAACCAACTTTAAACAATGTGAGGGCAAGAAAGAAAAGAAAAAGAACCCTAATTTAATCAATGAAACCTAGAACCTCCCTACACAGAGGGGGCAAAACCATATTTTCTAGCACCAGCTTGAATGTTACTAGGTCATATTGTTCCTAAACACAACACCACAAACCCTCAATTAGTATAGAAAATATAAATATAATTTGCATGCAACGTTATACCTACTTTACGATTTGGCATTTTAGTGCACTGACCAACTAATTACTCTATTCATTACTTTTTTTTTTTTTTAGAGCATAAATCTATTCATTGTTTTAACTTCACTATGGGGTGAAGTACCTGCAACAAAGCTTTGCGACATTACTTGAAGGGCTTCGTTGGACCCTAATTTTAATTTGGGCCAAGTGGCCAACGTAGGTAATATCAGACCAAGTTTGTGCCTTGACCAATATTATTAGAGCAAAAGAAGAAGCTCCATAAGAGATTCCTCTTTTCGTGGGCTGCGTACGATGTGACTCTCCTTTTTTTTTTTTTTTTTTTTGGCAATCAACAATAACTGATATATTAAAGAAGATGAACTATTACACAAGAAACACAACTAGGTCTTCAAGATAGAAACATAAATGGATAACACAAGTCCAAAAGGCCCAAACGAAATAAAAAGGAAACAGACATAGTGGGCCTAAACCAGGCAAGCCTACGATCTTGGTTAGCCAACACAGTTGTCGTCAACGATGAAGATCCAGCAGCGCCGCCGCCCTAGAGAACAGAGCCACCAGAAGCAAACTCCAACCGGATCAAGAGATTTTGTTGGGGGGTTTGATGGAGATTCCGAAGTACCCATCCGTCAAATTTCTAGAAACAAAAGTTATAACCATAGAACTCAAACCATTTCCAACAAGAAAACCTTCATCTGCCAAGAAATCAACCAGAAAACCTAGTTGAAAAGAGAGATTGGTGAGAACTAGCAAGGGATCGAAGAGACATGCACCCAAAGGGTGTTTAGTCTCTTGTAGCATCACCGGATGCACTAACAGGCAAACCCCATTTTGAACAGAGCTCCGAGGAGCATATGTACGAGCCATGGTAGAAGGAATAAGATAAGCATCACCAGAGATAGCGATGCACAGGTATAGTAGTGGGTTTAAGGGAAAAAAAAAGGTAGATATGGAAAAGATTGGGTCAGGAACAAGGGGAATAGACCAAGAAAACTGACGGAAAGGGAAAAACAGAGAAGACTCAACTTAAGGGAAACAACAGAGAAAGGGCAAGAGAGGCATATAGCCTCAGATCGGAGAGAAACTCTGGGCAAAAGGGCCCATGGTGGGCGGGGTTGTGTGCCACCGACTCTCAAGGTGGGAAATGAGAAAAAGAGAAAAAAAAGATGTGACTCTCCTTTAAGCCGATGCCCTGGCCTTTGGAACTAACAAAGAAGTGTTCCCACTGGCGATTTAGCTATTGCCTATTGGTATGGTGAAAAGTGAGAAGTTTCCACTCTATAATGGACTTTATTATCGACGTCCAAGTTACCATTCTACCAAAATGAAAGAAACTACAAAAAATGTCTAGCTAAGTATACCTAGCAAATCTTTGATCGTACCTAATAGTAAATAAATAATGGATGCGGCTAATATCACTCTATTGTTTTCTTTGTTCACCCTACATTTGATTTTTTGGAAAATGTCCATATACCCAAATTTAAGTTATATTAATCCCACTTTCCAAACATCTTATAAGATTACCCACTTACCCAATAAATTATATAATTTTTGCCTTAATACCCAATTAAGTTTTTTTTTATTGTTTTTTTATTTAATTTTGGGACAATTTCGCCCTTCCTCTCTTTGTCACCTAAAAAGAGAGAAGTCATAAGAGACTTCATGAGACTCCAGTTACCACTCGCTAGACTCCGGAATCCAGTCACCAACCGCCAGAATCCGGTTGTCGAAGGTCGTTGGATATCTCATAGGTCACCGAAGACTTTTTTTTTTAGAAGAAAGGTCATCGGAGACTTTTATTGCCCCCAAATAACAATTTAATCATCCCCCCCCCCCCCCCCCCCCCCCCCCCCCAACAACAGGTTTATTGCCCCCCAATAAAAGTTCTATTGAAGGTCAATAATCAATGAAAAATGGAAATGTTCTTGATTTTGAAAATTTTAGGATATTTATTTGACTCTCAATAAAAATTTTAAGAGCATTAGACATTACCCACAGCGAATCTGATGAGTTACAACTTACAAGCAAATGTGAGCTTACATAAGCAGACCCTTGAGCTTCATGTTAGAGGACAAAAGCAATATACCAAATATGCCAATCCCAAATTGGCGTCTGACTAAGATCGAAGGCAAAAAGATCAACCAGCCATACATCAAAAAGAAGAAAATATTCCATCTATCTGAAATCCTTCCCTTATGTATTTTCCATCACTAACCCTTGCTCTATACGTGAAGTACCCAGGCTAGCTGAGAATAAACAAACCATACCCACACTGCCATGTTTTTTTTTTCACGCTTTGTAACTTTTCTCTGTCAGCTCAAATCCCAACTAAACTCCTTCCTTTCCATTCCATGACATTTTTCTACAAATTCTTCCGATCTGATCGATATTATACACTCCAAAATGCCAATTGTTCTGAGCATGACATCCTGAGATGGGCAATAATGCTTCTGTTGATATTGTCAGAGTCCTCCTCATGGATCGTTGCCACAAAGGCCCTATGATTTGTCAATATCTATTAGAACCAAGAGTTTCATATCAAAAGCAGAGAAGCCCGAGTCCGAGAACCTGACGGAGCTCGGCAACGGAACTTTGCAACTTTGATATGCAATTTGGACCTCCGGTACAATAATCTCACCGGAAAATTGACCCAGGTGGGCTCGCTGGTGAACCAAGCCCGACGCCGCAGCACCAAACGGCGTCGTTGCAGTCGACGTAGGTGCCGAGACGCTCGCCATTGTGGCAGCGATTCTGAAATTGGATCAAGGCAGCAGATCCCTATCTCGCCAGGCTGTAGTCGTCGTTGAGGACCTCGACGACGGTATATTTGAAGCGGTTCTCGAGGCCGATGAGGAGGTCGAGGTTCTAGAGACCGACATCGGCGACGCTGTTGTTGACAGAGAGGAGAGAGAACAGAGAGGAGGGGGGGAGATAGAGGCAGTCGCATATATTGTAAATTATTGATTGTGCTTAATTTAAAATTGTGATTTGAGCTTTAAATCGGGTCTGTGGGCAGACAGATATTTTAATGGAGTAAGTGAGTATTTGTTACGTTTTAATTGGGTAAATAGTAAAGAGTCCATGATTTTTAACACTAAAAATTTCAATATTATCATTAAATTAAAAAACAAAAAACTAATAGCAGGAATAACAAAAAATAATTTAAAGTAAATAAACCAGATAATATAAACCAATATAGATCGTATACCAATCCATATTTGCAGCATTGCTCAAGTATCCTGGCCTCAATCTCTCTCTCTCTCTCTCTCTCCACTCCTTCTAATATTGTTAGTCGATTCATCATAGAGCATATGCACTTTGTTGACCTGGACCTGGGTTGAAGTTAATCAAGATACACAAGAGGCTTTGAACTGAGGAAAACACAAAATCAAAGTGAACTGAGATTGAAAGACAGACAGAAAATTCGTGGGTGTAAAGGAAGTCTATCAATTAAGAGCTCATTGAATATCGATCGATGAGTCATGGAGCCAAGGAAAAAAAAAACATACAAGTAGAGTGTGATGTAGGTGAGTTGGATGCTAAAGGCAAAGACAACTGGTAATCTGGGGTGGCACAACGGGAGGTGCAATAGCCTATTACATTGCAAACGCTCTTGAGTTTTATTTTTCGTTTTATTTTATAAAATTTCTTAATCACAAGGTTAGTATTAGATGTAGGGTCAAGAGAGTAAATTGTACGGTGACAATAACCGCACTCATAAATAAGTTACTCTTTAATTTGAATTTTATCCTTACAACAAAAAAAAAAAAACAATTGACAACAAGCACTCTTGTGCCGCTCAATGACTGCACTCTCAACAAAGTTTTTCAATTAGAAGAGCTTGAAATGGATAATTAACACCCAAGCTAAGCTATATATGAGCAAATAACACTCCGTCCCTCCCTCGGGACGAAGTCTTTCACTTAGAAAAGCTTGAAATCGACACCCAAGCAAAGCTATATATGAGCAGATGACTAAAATTTATGACTAATGGTGACTGCCACTTCAAGAAACCCATAATCTAATGTTCCAAATGTTGAAATCTTCAACACCTAAAGTCCCAAATGAAAATTCTACATTTAGATGAATCATCTAAGAAAGAAACTTTTTTGATGGGGAAATTCTTAGTCAGACGATTGATAAATATCATCAATACCTTCAAATTTTATATAGAATTGGATGGTATGGGAAAACTATGGAGAGATCAGTGTTGAAGGTTGGAACAATATGATGGAGAGTTGGTGGGGAACAGGATGAAGATTGTTGGGTACAATTATGGCATTAAAAGTGGAAATTAGATGACTACTTTTTTAAATGCTGTCTGCTAGATATATTTACATGCTGGATTCCTTTAGCAAGACCCTAAAAAAAAAATAGTCAATTGAAACCCTTACTACTGCTAGTATACTAATCTTCTTAATGCTAAAAGGTAAGAGGTAAAAAGTCTGGCACCCTTAATTTGAAGTGTGTTTCTAGCTACTTTCTAAGGTGCAGGTGAACTTGTGGAAATGACTGACCAGAAGACTTTGGAGGGTGTGAATTCTGGGTAGCTATCGTCAACAATATTATCCGGAATGATCTATTGATGTTAATTGGATGATAAATTATCGTTCTGTTTGGTAGAAATATTGGAAGGAATCATATGACTCATAGGACTAAACATTGGAACGCTTGATTTCCATTGGTTAACTACCACCTAAAGTTTTTAATATGGTTGATCCCATTAGCCACGTCCAAGTGTCTCAAGTGTTTTTGTTTCCACCTCACCTCTCATCTTCCTCGCGGTATAAACTAATAGAATTCCTAGCTCACTGATCGAGCTGAGCTCATGATACCCAACGTTGGAGTGTCGGAGTTTACATAAGCCACATTTTAAGGTTGAAACGGATAATATCCTATAATAATTAATTTGTTAATTTTATGAATAAGGCAGAGAGCGGGTCAATTAACTTGTCTGTCAAGATTAGTACAGAATATAATCCAAGTCTTTACCTGCTTCTGAATACTAAGGAGTTAATTATCTAGAGCTACTACCTGCCTCCTTAGACGTGGCAAATCCAAGACTGGTTCAATTGTATTTCTCTCCATCTCTTCCATCTATAAATAGGCATTTCCTCCATACATGATTTTCATCCACCTCGATCCAATTCTGTCTTATACATAACACTATCATATACAAGTACTGCGATCACGATATGATGAAAGGTGCTCATTGCCCTACAGCTGCTGCTTTTGCCTTGTTGGCATTAGCAACCTTCCACCTTGTCTCTGCCTTTGATCCTAGTCCTCTCCAAGATTTCTGTGTAGCACTTAACACCACCAACACTGATATTGCTGCTGGTATATAGTAGTCACTAGCATATGTACATATCATATTTCCCATATATATGAGGATTATATGATTAATTTTCGTATTTGCATGAATGCATGCATGTTCTGATATGATGTTCCATATTGCAGTGTTTGTGAATGGGAGATTCTGCAAGGACCCAAAGATGGTAACACCAGAGGATTTCTTCTTTTCCGGGCTCCGGATGCGCGGAAACACATCAAATCCGGTTGGTTCCATCGTCACCCAGGCGAATGTGGAGCAAATAGCAGGACTGAACACTCTTGGGATATCCCTCGCTCGCATAGACTATGCAGTTGGTGGACTAAACCCTCCTCACATCCACCCTCGGGCCACGGAAGTCCTTATGGTCATGGAAGGCACTCTCTACGTTGGCTTCGTCGCATCCAATGATAACGACAACCGCCTCTTCAGCAAAGTGTTGTACAAAGGAGATGTGTTCGTCTTCCCATTTGCTCAAATTCACTTCCAGCTCAACGTCGGAAAGGTCAACGCCGTAGCCGTTTCCAGTCTTAGCAGCCAGTTTCCTGGTGTCACCACCATAGCCAACGCAGTGTTCGGCTCCGACCCTGCAATCAACCTTGATGTTCTCACCACCGCCTTCCAAGTTGACAAAAATGTCGTTCAGTATCTCCAGAACCAGTTCTGGTATGACAACAATAATTAAGAAGATGCTGGCCATATGTCCAATATCATACGACACATATCTAAGCTTTATACAAAATAAGACGGCAGTTGCTTGTGTAATGTACCTCTTCCTTGATCAGTGGATTATTGGAAGTTGAGTATTAATAAATACTTGCATCGTATAAAGAGGCTGTTTGTTCTATCTCTAAATCGCTTGCAGTTTAGACAATTGATCGAGAAGAACTAGGCTAAAATTTATAATTCATTCTACAAAAAACAAACAACTCTACCAAAGAGAATCAATGAGAGGCTTTTATAAGAATTCTCATTGAATTGAGATTGAGAAGTTTTCATCTTGTACATCTCAAATTATGAATCAGTGACTGGATAAAATCTCCAAACTGAGAACGCTATATACAGATCATGTATTCTGTAAGATATTTACAATATTATCAGGAGGCTGCTAAACTGATAACACTACACTACCTTTCTTTAGCAACACTACAGTACCTGTCCAAATCCCTGAAAAAGTTGCATTATATTCTGAGGCACTCACATGCATCCTGGAAGGGAAGGCTATCTATGCATATATGTGTAACCAAAAAAAAAAAAAAGCCCTGAAGGTTGGTCACCGTTTCTGCCTACCTGAGGTTGGATGTTACCTTGAATGTAGATAAGCTTAATGGGAACTGACACTAGTTCAATTATGAGTTGTTAAAATCAGTTACAGAAGATTTCAATGCGTCACAGCTAGCGCCGCCTAGAGAGGAAGAACTCATAGTCTGGATGCCTGTTTACAGATGTCATACTTCCTTTGCTCACAACAGCTCTTGCCATAAGAGATGCCGTCTCCTCAAGTGTCCTCAAACGCTCCTCCAGTACTTCACAAGGGTTTAAGTTTGTTATTGTTGTCTGTGCTGGTGCTGAGGGCCTTAACTGGAACCAGCATTCACTCTGTTTGTTGACATAAAGTATATATTTCAAATAAGCTGCACAGATCTAACACTATGCTTGAATTACATGTTAAAATACACCGCACAATATCTCACAATCTCTGTACCATTAACTACCTGAGCATTGTAACTCTGAAGACCCACAACTGGAGATACAATACAGTCATCCACACTAGGAGACTCAAAGGTGGCATTTCTACGAACCAAACAACCAAGTGAATGGTACGTCAAAAATGCTGCACGGAAGTTACCATCAGGTATCCTGTAAATAGGATACCATGCGACCGAATACCTGAAAATCAGATCGCACTTGAAAGTTACATGCTATTCAGAAATTTAAGGAACTCAGAAAAGCTGATCTTTTTGTACTGTTCATTCATCAGTGTCAATTGCATTTCCCTTGAAACTCTTTAACTAGTAATTATATTCATTTTAGCTATGAAGCTAACAGGGTCATTTAGAAATAATATTGATTAATTTACAATGTAAAGGTCTGAATCTATTTGTATTACTAACCAAGATCTGGGATGTAGATCATTTAGATTTGTAGAGTCTAGTTTAGTTGGATCGCCATACACTTTTGAATGTGAATGTCCATCACCTATAACCAGCTCCTTTATCCTGAAAGGGAGGGAACAGAATAAGACCATCTGAAAGTACAAGTCAAAATAAAATTCATTAGGATCAACACAGATCCAAAAAGTAGATACTTTCACAAACATGCATATTTGCGTACTGACAGATGCTCAATATTATATTAACTGAGCAACACAAAAGAAATCTTTGATTTGTGCCTACTATCTTAAAAAGCATTTCCAGCAGGTAGAAAAACATTCAAACATACAATGGGAGAATAAACAATAAAGTAAAACTGTGGATATAAAACTTTTTTTTATCTTACATGTGCTATGCTCATATCAGAAGATGTCAAATCAATATGACATCCATCGACTAGAGTTAAATGTACGTACGAGAAGTGCTTTTATATAAATGAGTTTCCAACTAAAATGAAATTTGAGACAATAGATGTACAAGTATTTGATTTGTTCTGCACAACTACTCTATTAGTAACTCATCAGAACATAAAAATCCATTAATTTAAAACCCCATGTTTATGTCTCTAAAAACGCTGCTTAAAGTACCAATTTGGTATTGCTAAAGCATGTTATTCAATGACCACAACTTTCAGTGAAAAGTGTAATAATACTTACTTGTCATATAGAGGTCGTCTTTGTTGAGGTTGTTCATATTCAAAATATTCCAAAAGTAGCTCTAAATCACTGAAACCTGTTGTGTCAGCTGATGGAACAGGTACATCTTTAGCAAAAGCTTCTGGAATACCCAATTCGTTTGCAAGTGGTGGGGTGACTGCATCTTCCTTGCAATCAAGATGAGAAAAAAGTAGTGAATATATTGGAAGACCACCAATACTAGAGGATTTTCTGGATATCTCACCACTCCAGCTTGCGCTTAACACTTGATGATTGTGAGGTCTATTGTTGATATCTCCGGTACCAGTACCCCTACCATTCCTGAAAAGCTGAATTCCTGACAAATAAGGGACAAAATAAGCACGAAATGCAAAACGATCAGCACCCAATCTCTTTGGACTCCCAAGTTCCTCAGCCCTTATTTCCAGCCCATAGCTCCCATATTTCTCATACCACTCCCATAGGCACCCTAAAGTGATATTTGGTGTCTCATGTCTGCACAATGACACACCACCAACCTGGTTCCATGAACAGCAAGTGTGACAACCTGTGTGGCTAGGTGAATGATGGATAACAGGAGATGAATAATACAGAAGTCTTTCAAATTCAGCAATTGGATGACCAGTGGTCATTTGAACAGCTTCAGATGCCAGTTGTGCCCTACAAGCATTATTTACTGCTTCTAATACTCTGTTTGAATAAGCTTCAAAAGCATTTAGACCTTTGGATACATCAGAACTATTCACATAGTTAGCTGCATCAAGCTTGTTGTTGGTCACCTCTTCAACTGCATTTGACGTAGGAAGCCTGCCCTCTGTGTCATCAGAAGAACAAGTTACATGTCCAGAACCCTGAGCCATGGACTCAACTGCTGCTTTAGAAACCACATTGCCTTTAACAGTGTCTTTAATAGTCCATCTCTTAGAAGCTCCCTGATCAGAATGTTCAAGAGATGAACTCTCAGATCTAGTAGAGCTTGCCAACTCAGAGTCCTTCAACCCGATTGGCATCCACTTGTGTGTAAGAGATCCAGAACTACTCCGGTTTTGCTTGCTGCTTTCTGCAAGAGGGATTTGTCTCTGTATTTCTTGACTTGCTGCATCATAAAGTAGATGGGGAAGGTAGACTGAAGATTGCACCTGAAGCAGACTTGGTTCCTTCCAGGAATCGCATGTTTTTTGCATTGAGCCATCCTGATTTCCTACATTTTGATTTTTCATGCCTGAGACGGTTTTACACACATTTTCAAGATGACCAATCTCATTTGGACAGAGTTGCATGCTTTGAACTGATACGGAGTTCATCCATTCTACTTTGCTGCTCTGGAACCCAGCCGTTGGACGACTAGGTTTCTTGTCCTTTGTCTGAGACAAGACATCTGATATATCACTCTGATCCATCCGAAGCTTCAAAGAACCATCTAAGCCAGCCAAGCTAGCATGAGATCCCTTCCTGGAATAACAATTGTATTCTCGTTTCAATGCTGGAGCATTTTTTCTTTTCAACTTTTTTGAGACCTTATCTTTTTGCTGTTTCCTATCTTCACTCTTCAAAAAGACATTAATATCAACAGCATGACAGGTTTTATTGAGCATGGGAGCCTCTCTCAAAGGGAGATCAAGCCTTGAGTAAACAGAACTTGCTTTCTTCAACTCACCAGTGCAATCATTGGCATCATTCTTCAGGACCTTTTGCCAGACCCCTGTACGCATATTTCCAACACTACCAGATTTGGGAACATTTGCACTTCGTTGTCCTACTTTGTTTTGTCTACTTCTCTTGTTAGGCACAACAAATTTCATGTCATTACTACTGCCAAAACCATGAGTACCCTGCCTTGCTCCCTCAGTGTGCTTATAGGTGTTTACAACATCATTCAGTGACCTTTGACGAGTAAAATATCCCTTTCTAGAACTCAAATCTGCTGGTTCAGATATATGTGTGTTGTACATTTCCTTCTCAGCATGTTTTTCATCATGACCAACATTAGTACTACCATCACTGTTTGAGCCAATTGAAATTGAATCCAAAATGTAGGAGTCATGCATCTCAGAGTTACCTTTGGTATAGAGATCATTGTAACAGTTCACCTTTGTATGCTGAATAGCCTCCACCCCATCTAAGATGGGAAACGCAGAGTCTTCCAGTACAACATGATTTTCAAAATTACTCAGAGTGCCTACCTCATCCCTGGAATTCTTAGCATCTGGCAATGAAATTTCTGGTGCAGTTGAAGACAGTGCTGGTCCATCCCCGTCATTGTTACCACAGGTTTCAGAAGCTGAACTTACATTGCCATATTCCTCAGAAATCACTTCGGGGTCAGGAGAGCCAACATCGCATGAAACTTTCTTGCTCTGCTTCCCCTTCTTTCTACTCTTCTTTCTTGAACTTCTCTTCAAATTGCCGGCTATTTTTCTATTACTAGCCACATCTGAGGATTTAATAGCATTAGAATCATTTGGGATCATAGCTGAGGAATCATTGGAGGTTAATGACTTCTGAAATTTCCTGGAAACATTCCATTTGGTAGCTTTATTTACTAAGGTCTTATTTCGATATTGGTGTCTCATAGTTGAACCAGTAAATCTTCTATTTGTAAATGACTTGACTGAATGAACAACATCCATGGGAGGACCCTTGTGCAACGTCTGTCGATTAAACTTGAAATGACTAATTGGTGGTGAGTAAACAACACGAAGACTTTCCATATTCACCACAGCACCCGATACCAAGTTATTTATATTATCAGTACATTGCAACGGTAGTGCCACAATTCTCCATTGTCCGTCAGGTTCAAGGGAAAGGAATTTAAAGATAGCACACCTGATAAATTAAAGTAGGAGATACAATAATAGTCATTTCCTAGGCATAACACAGGAAGCAGGAAATGAAAAATTAAACAGCCACTAACTAATGATCTTAGCAATGGCCATCAGACACTGATTTTATTTAATGAATGTTTTGAATCTTTTGATAAACAACCATTCTAAGTATCCAATGCTCAGATTTCACAGAAATAAGGAACTCCTAGAGTTGCAATAATCAATTGTTCCTAGAGTATTTCTTTCTACTGTATACGTTAACCTACTCCAACATCACTAGTTTTAATCTGCTACCTTTTGCTGGGCCACTAGAATGATTTCACTATTTGTTTCTCAAATCCCAGGAAAAAAATCTGGCGCAAAGGAAAAGCTGGGAGAATCTGACAGAGACCTATTATATTGTATTATGCGTTTATGTGTTTCAAACAAGCATGATGTATAGTATTGACAATTAAGAAACATGCAAAACCATCAGAGAAAAGAGGCAAGGTCATACGTAGCTCAACAATCAACTTCACCAGACAGAAAACATATGAACTAATTCTATTAAATTAGTTTCACCGCATAGCAGTGAGAAACAAGCAATCAAGCAGTGGCAATTACCTACGATCGGAGTTCCTCCATGTTACAGAAGGCACTTCACATTCCTGCAAAAGGTACCAGTCCAGAATAACTACATGCTTGCCATAACCGAAAATGAAGTATATCCAAATTAATTTGCAAAATAAAATAAATATGCATTACCTCTGAAGATGTCCTGAAACAACTTTGTTCTTTCCCTGATAAGGAATCTCTTCCTCTCTCTGCACCTTTCTGGAAATCACTATTAGCTCTTGGAAGGGCACAATGCATCTTTTGCTGTGCCTGTCCACATCATGGGCACAGAATATAATCACGGCTAAAACAAACTATAACAACACTAGACTAATTCAATCAATATTGTGTGTACAGAGTCTTATCCATATTGGGTTGATTGATCCCATAAAGGGCCAACCTTTATCTATGTTGGGTTGATTAATCACATAAAGGGCAAACCTTTATCTACTAACTCAGCAGCAATTAAGAAAGAGAAGAACAATAAACCAAATGTTCATAATCACTCAGAAATAAATGAAGCCAAGTACCTAAAGCCGTAGAGGGTGAAGATCTGCAACTGATAAGAATTGAGTCAGAGATGCTTAATCACTTGTAGGCTCGAACATGCAAAAGCCATTGCTTCAGAAAAGGAATGGCTTAACAAAAGGATTGAAATACAGAGATACATAAAAAGCAAGAAGAACCTAAAATGGCTTGCCCACAATCCTAAACAGTAAGAGATTGAATTCCACCAGAAATGAAGAGACCAGTCAAAAGAACCCCAATTATAATTAGATAGAAAATCCAGCTAAATATATCCCCCTAAAATTTATAGGAAAAGAGGCTGCATGGTCACCTTCAGTAATTGACTACAAGAAACGAAGTTGATTCAAGAAATGGAATTTACTAACATGAACCTTTGATCATGGATCTTTTGCTAAATTTGACTACAACCAATAAATCAAAACCACCAAATGAACTATCTATAGATTTGAAAACGTTGCAGAGAAAAGCTCCCCAAATTTAGCTGTGGGGTTTAAGACGGCGGGAATATATAGCAGCACCTAAAATTACTTGGCTTTAAAAGTGAAACAGCTAAAAATTACTCTGTATTTCCCAAATTTAAACTTACCGCCCAGTCCATTCACTTCTATTTGTTTGTTTTCTTCTCTCTCGGCAGTCACCGGAAAGTTGAGAAACATAAATCCGACCGACGTGAAATAATTCATTACTGTACCAAATTTCTGAAAAAAATACATGCATGTATACCTTCTTTCGACGGTTATCCAACTATAATGTAAACAAAATTCTATTTCTATTTTTTCTTCGTATCTCACCATACTCAAATGAGAATCAGTGTTTTATTTTATTTTATTTTTCATTTAAATAATGATATTCAAGCTTATGATTGTTTTTTTTTTTATTATTCAAATTCAAGCTTATGATTTCAAGTGGAGATTAATTTTAATAGTTGTTGATGCTAATGTTTCTCTGAGATGTGGCTTACAATTTGAATCCATCATCATATGGCTATCGTTTATGCTAGTGTAATTTGACTAATTTCTCATACTGTGAATGCTATGTTATAAGATGATGATGAATAATGTTTTATTTTGGGTTGTATTATTATATAATAATAATAATAATTTTTAAATAAATTTGAATTCCAGTCGGGCTAACTCAAATCCACGTGTGTGCTATTAAGTAAAGAATAATACATTAGGAGGACATAATGTCTATAATATGGAAGTTAGAGATGATAAATAAATATTTATCAATACAATCCATGAGCCAAGAATGTCCTTATCCTAACCAAAAATGACATCCACCATTATGAATTGTATTATTGAATAACTGAGCATTCATTTGAAGCAATTAAGTATGATACATCTTCGATATGTCTAATATGAAGAAAGTAGTGTGATTCATCGTCTAGCACACGTTTAGTGGTACTATTTCAGTTCGGTAAGGTTCTTATAATTTTTTTTTAGGATGTCTTAGTCGATGGCTATTGTATTTCTTTATTGTTTTAACAATATACACCTTCGTTTGTAAAACCATCACTTTATTTCCCAATGAATCTTGTGTTTTGAAACATTCATTGAAGTCGAATACTACAAAATACCAATTAAATATAAGAATGGTCACTCACTCACTCGTCCAGTTGGGTTACTACTCCCTGGCTGGAGAATTAATAAAATCATGAAAGACATCAGAGTTTTTGGCTTATTCCTTTGACATTATATCCCTTTTAAACAATTTTAAGAAAAGCTAATTTTTCATCAGACAATTGAACTAAATTTTGTCTCTTCTTCGACTGTCAACGTGTGTGGGTTCTAAATGTCCCTTATGCTCAATATAAAATCTTGTTTGATGACTTAAGACGCTTAGATGTTTAATTTTATGATTTTACTCGATTTTTTTAAATAAATATATTTGTTTTGACCAACCTTCTATTTATTACGGATTTTTGATCTACTTAATAAATTAAAAATAAATTGTTATTAAATGCATTTTTTTTAGAGAAAAATTCTCAAATGGTACATGAACTATGGTCCAATGCACATTTTGGTATCTAAACTTTCAAAACTACTCTAGTGCTACATGAACTATTGCTCAGTTTCTCCATATGGTACTTTCGTCAAATGTGCCGTTAACTTTGCCTATAATTTTTTTTTTTTTTTTAGAGATGGATGTCATCCAATAAGAATGAGCCACGTAGGCAAAGTTAACGGCACATTTGATAGAAGTACTATATGGAGAAACGGAGCAATAATTCATGTATCATCAGGGTAGTTTTGAAAATTTAGGTATAAAAATATGCATTGGATCATAATTCAGGTACCATTTGAGGATTTTTTCCCTTTTTTTTAACCACAGACGTGGCGAAAGTGAAACAGCATTTTTCATTTTTACTTTTTGCGTTAACAATAGGTGAAGAGGAAACTCATCGGGACGGTAAATCAAGGTGTTGTCAGTATTCCGTCCCACCCAAAATTACAAGGAAGAAAACGACAAGTTTACAGAGCAGAGAGGATCCGATGGGATAACCGAAATGTTGTGTAGCAGTGGCAGCTTCCGAATTCCTCCTCAGCTTACCAAAAACAAAGCCCTCCTCATCTTCCCTTCTGGCCCTGTTGCACTCACTCTCACCCAACCCAATAACAAACACAAACGCTTTCAGATTCACTCACTAATGGAACCGAACACTTCACACTCAAACTCAAACTCAAAGTCAAACTCAGGGCTGGGGCTGGACTTCCTCTCAAAGAAGCCATATTCACCTCCTTCTTGGGCGTCCCACATCAGCCCCATCCCCTCTCACACCTTCTCTCTCGGTCACGTAATTATTTTCCAATTCCGTTCTTCCTTTACAAATTACTCATACGACCATCATCACTCTTTGCACTGATTCCTACTTTTTCTGTCAGCTTCCCACTCCAATCCACAAATGGAATCTTCCTAATCTGCCCAACAACACCGAGGTCTGGTTGAAGGTATGAGTGTTAAAAGTAGCATATATGCAATTGAAAAGTTCAATGTTTGATTTTTGTGGGGTTTGATGTCTTCACTTTCTGCTGGTTTACGCTGACAGATTCAATGTTTGCAAATAATATCTAGCGTGATGATCTCTCGGGGATGCAGCTCAGCGGCAACAAAGTCCGGAAATTGGAATTCTTGATGGCAGATGCCGTCCAAAAGGGTGCTGATTGTATCATAACTATAGGGGGCATCCAAAGTAACCACTGCCGTGCAACTGCTGTGGCTGCAAAGTATCTCAGTCTCGACTCTTATCTCATTTTACGTACCTCTAAGGTCAGTTTCACTCTCTCTTCAGTTCACTGATTGTTCAAAGTCGCTTGTTAAATAAGTTAAAGTTTTGCTGTCTTTGTTTCATGGCTTTTGATGTCCTACAGGTTCTTGTGGATCAAGATCCTGGACTTACCGGAAACCTTTTGGTTGAGCGTTTAGTTGGAGCTCATATTGAATTGATTTCAAAAGAAGAGTATGCAAAAATTGGGAGTGTGGTATGTTTCTTGCCAACAATGTCTTTTATAATGCCTATCAAGTCAAGTTTAATTAGGCATGCATTTTCTTTTAGCAATATTATTATCTCAGGTTCAAGTCTGATGTTGAAACAATGCCCTTTGGCGAAGTGATTCTTTGGATAGTAATGTTATTATGAACTGCATATTTAAGTGATATGAGTGATTTAATGGGTATATTGATAGCTATCTTATTGGTGTAACAACATGCACATTCCTCATATTAAGAAGCTTATATTCTTTCACCGCTAATACTTTAGTAATGTATTAAATTTGGTCGCAGGCTCTTACTAATACCTTAAAGGAAAGACTGATAAAAGAAGGAAGAAGGCCATATGTCATCCCTGTTGGTGGATCAGACTCCCTCGGAACTTGGTGAGATTGGGTTTGCTTTTGCTTTCTATTTAAACCTAATGGACTTTTTTCTTTTCTTTTCCTAATGGGAATGGAGAACGGAAAGGCAAGGGTTGCCAGGTCTCAGTCTTGCTTAATGATTTTTATGGTTTTATTTTTCTTGGTATATAGAAATCCAACATTCTTGTTCAAAGTTGACAGTAATAGCTTCCCTTTATTTGATATCACATTGGTGTATGTGATTGTATTTAGGGGATATATTCAAGCAATTCAAGAGATTGAGCAGCAGCTTCACAGTGGGGCTGGCAAAGTGAAGTTTGATGATATTGTTGTAGCATGTGGAAGGTTCGGCTCTATGCTATCTCGTACATAATTTCTATGACGGGAGTATATCTTTGTGAAAACAATCAAGTTGATCATGAATGACATTATTTCCACCTGTTTTTTGTTGTCCAGTACTAGTTCATTGTATTTAATATATGTTCTCTTGTTGATTCTAGTGGGGGTACAATTGCTGGTTTGTCATTGGGGTCTTGGCTGAGTTCATTGAAGGCAAAAGTATGAATCCCCTCTGTTGATTACTAGATTTTCAATATGCTGCTCTTGTCATGTCATGTAATTATTCGTTCATGCTCTGCAGGTTCATGCATTCTCTGTCTGCGATGACCCTGATTACTTCTACGACTTTGTTCAAGGCCTACTTGATGGACTTGAAGCTGGCGTTGATTCCCGTAATATTGTTAACATTCAAAATGTGAGTGTCAGAGCAGATCAGATTAGATTTTCCTTAATTTTTTTTCTTGTTTAAGTTGTGAAATGTGGATATGGTCATGCTGTTGTGAATGATGTGTACATTCATGGGTACTTTGACTTTTTAGGGTCTTATGTAGTTTTGAGGAATTTGTTGTGGTTGATTACAATTTTGAATGCTAGAATTTGAAACATCTAGTATAAGGGGGGAATGTGATCATTACTCTGAGGAACTGTAAAGATGAAAATCGTAGTTTGAAAATTCATGGTTTGTAATATACTAATATGTATGTTACTATTATAGATGTGATGCATCCTAAAACATGCATATGCATTCCATGCATCCACAAACAGAATGAACATCTAGATAACTTGTTTATAGATCGAACTTGAAGTTGGGGTTGATTGTATATTATGGTCTGACAGGCCAAGGGTTTAGGCTATGCAATCAACACTGCTGAGGAGCTGACTTTTGTGAAGGAGATTGCCGCAACTACTGGGGTTATTTTGGATCCAGTTTACAGGTGTGTGTCAGTGAAGTTTTCCAATCTGTTGCTTTAGAAACCGTTATGTGCATTTGATAAACTCGTTTCATACTTCCTGTATGTTACAAAAAATAAAAATAAAAAAATAAAAAAACTGTATACTTATCAATATATGAGAAGAAGGAATCTTTTTTTATATATCCAACCCTGTTTCAGCACTTCTGTTATCTAGAATGATTGTATACTTATCAATATATGTTCCCTATTTCCTGAATACAAAATGTTAACTGTTTGTTCACTTAGAAAAATAAAATGAGTTTGAAAGAGTAGTTCCTAGGTTCGAGTTTATTGCGGAATGACAAGATGAATGATTAATCAATTTAAAGTCATCTGTTTTCAGTGGCAAAGCTGCTTATGGATTGCTGAAAGACATGGCTGAGAATCCAAAGAAGTGGGAAGGAAGAAAGATCCTCTTCATACACACAGGAGGGCTGCTTGGGTTGTTTGACAAGGTTGAGCAGATTGCTCCATCATTGGGAAAATACAGCCGGATGGATGTCTGCGAATCTGTTCCACGGAAGGATGGTATCGGGAAAATGTTCTAGTCTCTACTCTCTAGATATTAAGAATTATTGGATTAAATCTCCAATCAAAGTCCATACTGCGATGAGTGATGATTAAGAAAATGGTTCTCATGTTAATAATAAATAAGAGTAATAGGAGGAGAGCTTCTATTGTATTATTTGTCTAGGATGGACAAAAGTATGTTTTGTGGGAAACACTAGAATGAAACATCAGCATCATCAGTTATAATTTTATGATATTTGATAGCTTATTTGATGTAATATGTTAGAGGATCGAAGTAGAAAGATAAAATGGGGTCAGTTCTTGAGAAATATTTAGAAAATGCGATCAAGTTAAGGATATCAAATGTAGACCAACTTTATAGTAGTAAACTCTCTCTAGTTATAGATAAATTCGAGATTATGTTAATTTGTCTATGTGAAATTGGTCTATTTGATGTATCGATGATAATAGATTGTAGATGAATTTTTTATTAAAATATTTATGAGAGAAAAACTTTTGGCTATCGGATAAAATTATAGAAACAGCCTGCAAACACATTTCTTGCATGTATAAGAACATTTCTAGAATAGGAAAAAAAATAGTAAAAGTTGGTGAAAAAAAAGTAAAACCCAAACTATTATGAAGTTATATGATAGTGGCCTAGTGGGTAGTTCATATGCAGATATGGATATGACTCACTATCTGCAAATAATGAGTAAGCAGATAATGAGTAAGTGGATTATATTTTTAATTTCTTTTAATTTTGTGATTTATCATATTACTCCTACAATATTAAATGATCTAAAGATTATTAGATCCTTTCACACCTACTTTGATTGACAAAGTGAATTTTGTTAGATGATTTATGGAATACATTTTGTTATGTACATGATTTCAAATAATCATATCTATCTTGAAATATCCGAATAAAAACAGTTTCAACAAAAGTGGGCATTGCTCGAAAGTCTCAATTTAATTTTGGCGTGAAATTTGAAAATTTCAAATTCCCAATAAAACTTGCCGCGAGATTTTGGAGCCAAATTGGAGCCCCTCCTAGTGGGTCGAGCCCCACTCTTTTAAAAGTTCGTTTATGTTTCCCGGTTTCCCTACCAGATCTCAACTCCACCGAAAGACCGACACCCACAGACGCCGACTCAGATCTGGTAATTTCTTTTCTTAACCTTTCCTTTTGAGTTTCGCAGCTCTTCTTCTTCTTCTTCTTCTTCTTCTTCTTCTTCTTCTTCTTCGGTTTCGAGTTTGAACCCATTAGTGTTTAATTTTTGCAGAAAACATGTTACTTCAGAGCTGTATTCCAAGTTCAGTTGATGTAAGGAAACAAGATCTTTGCATTTCCGTAGTTAAAACTTATAAGCTCCAAAAGATTTCCCTTCATAAAAGTTGTGCTGCTGCTGCTGCTGCTCAAGTTTCCGGAATTGATGACTCTATTCAGTCGTGTAAGTTGTGTGGGAAATCCGAAAACGTATTGAATCTGTTACTTTGTGATCGTTGTGAGGAAGCGTTTCATGTGTCTTGCTGCAAACCCAGGGTGGTCTTGCCAATTGACGAGTGGTTTTGTCATTCCTGTGCAAAAATTGATAACAAAATGTCAGAGATTAATTCCTTCTCCAAATCACGTACTATTAGTCAGGGGATTGGCCCATGTCAATTTGAATTCGGTCCGGTATTGGGTCCTATAGCAGCTATGATCAAGTACCCGGACCCATTTATTTCTAAGGTTCGAATTGGCGAAGCATATCAAGCCCAAGTTCCTGACTGGTGCGTTGAGATCTTGCTTGTATTTGTTCGTTATAGATATTTCTTTCTATATGGTTTGGCTTTAACTCAAACTGCTGGAGTTGTTCTTGTGTTGTTCATCTGTTGTAATTAGTACTATCTGTTGAATTAATGGCTTGGACTATTTCAACTTACTCTTCACTGTGCCATATATCTGTTGCAGGGCTCCGCCGACTGAAGTCAAATCTGACAACGGGGATTGTTGATTGTGCCGACTCTCAGGTTATAATCTTTAAGTGCTTACATCATTCTTTTATTGTACTCCAATAATTGCACTTGGTAAATACAACTTGCATATCAATAGAATAGGACTCGGGGATTCTGCAGGTCAAATTAGAGTATAGACTAGCTGTGTTATTCCTTGCTTCTTACATGAGTTCCTTGTGGAAGTATTCATAGTCAAACCCAACTATGGATGGTAGAGAATGAATGATGAGAACATAAACTGCAACATATGAATTTATGCTTCTCATTTCTTAGAGAAATTCTACGGTACCTGTATATATGTGATACATTCATTTATAGATCTGACAATAATTTTGTTGTCATTGTGATAAATAGTTATTTTTTGGGTAATTTTATTCTATTACAAGTAATAACCCCACGTACGATATTTTTACAAGTTTATGAATAAATTGTTGTCGATATAGTAACTTGGTTCAATTATATATAAATCTGTAAAACAAATGTGATAACTTTGTTGTTAATGTTATAAATTTGGTTCAATTTGATATAAATGAGTGTGATAAACATCCAAGTACTCTAGACAACCCCATTTTTCTTATATTGGTGCAGAATATATATTTCTTGGCTGTATTTCAGCTTTCTTTTGATAGATTATTTGATTCAACCATTTATTAAGTAAGTTTCAGCAGTATCATTTGTATTAGATAATGATTGATCATTCAAGTATTTTCTCAAGTGCAGTGCAAAATTCACTAACTTAATAGTTATGAGCAAGCACGAAAATCATAAAACAATAGCTTTGATTGGTTTCTTTGAAATAGCTTCGTTGATGTGATTTTGTATCTTGAACTAGTGCCTTTTCCTCTTATCTAGATTTATTCCTATCATTTTATTCACACTTTAATTTTGTTCTGTGGGCTTGAAGTTGCAGCTCATATTACTGTTTCTTTTTACATTGCTGTGTAGTTGAAATCACATACTGCTTCTAGAAAAAGAAAACAGGAGTTTTCATCATAAACTGGTGGAGAAGTCTAAATAAACGTCAGTGAGTATGTATCTATCTTCTATTTCTTGTCAATATACTTGAGTTGGAATGTTTCTTACAAGCTATTTCACTTGTGTGAATGACTTTTCTCTTGTTTGTCCAGTTTGACACATTCATATACGGATATACCGATCAGACTGATAACAATAAAGGGATGGACTTGGTATGTAAATCTTGGAATTGCAACTGAAAACTTCTCCATCTACCTGTACTTTTGAATCCTACTCCTTTATCCAGTTTTAAGCCATAGCATTGATTAGCATGATACCCTTAATTAATGCGGTTGCCTACTTTCCCCATCTCTTTGCCCCTTATTTAGCCTTCAAATTGCTTATCCAGTTTTGAGCTTAACATTAGCATGATACCTCTAGTGCGCGCAGTTACCTAGTTTGCCCCATCCTTTTGGCTATATTTAGCGCTGAAGTCTTACAATGGGAGCAATGGCTTTTAGTAATTTTAACTACCGAGCTAGCTCACTCAATCGCCATTTCAATCCTTTTTTCATTATTCGGTGGTTGTACTGACTCCTATTTCAATCCTTTACTCATTAATCAGTGGTTGTAGTGATCATCATGCATGCTCTTCGCAATTGCAAACTGAGTGACTGGTTTGACCCCACTATCAAGCATCAACCTAACTAGTAGTGCCTGCAACAGCAAGCTCACTACAAGGTCCATTTATTTGACAACTGTGGGTCAACAAGTCATCTTTTGTGACATCAACCACCACACACAAGTGATCTTACAATGACAAAGCCGGATAACTGAGTACACGAACAGTCATATCTGCATCCCCCGGTCAACTTCAATATCGTGTTTTTCATAGAATTATTTACTTTGTTTATTGCATTCCCTTGGCAAATCCAAAAGCAAAGTCACTTGTTTCTTTCGCTTTCGACCCATTCAATCAATCCTACCCCATTTTGGGGCCTATGACATGACAAATAAAGTTTCTGCTGATCATTCCATTATTGGATCCAACATCAACAGCTGGCAAATTAGTAACCTTTTCTGACAAAACAAAAGGATCAGATAGGAAAGAAGCTTCATATGTCAAGAATATGACCGAAAAGTAGGCTTTAAATCATCTTCATAATCGTAACTCTTAGGTTTAATTTGGTACAGTTTATGTCGTGTAAAAAACAGCTTAATTTATAACTTAAGTAGCAAAAGTATTTGGTGAAATTTTAAAAAAGTAATTTATTTCAGAAGTTGTGCTATTAAATTGCTGTCTATAAAAGTTATTAAGTTAAAAGCTGCCACTGTTTTTAAATTAATTTAAGTTCTTCCAAACTGGACCTTAATCTGATTGAGACAGGTACGTATGGGAAAAAAAGAAAACCGCTGAATGAGCCGGGTGTTCCAAAAGGCCCATAGCCCATTGGAAAACAAAGGAAAAGAGTTCAGTCGGCAGCGTAGGCAAAAAAAAAAGGAAAACATCGTTTGAATTTTAGACATATTTTTTGTAAAGATAATGAAAAATTTAACGGTGTACAACAAAATGAAAGATTGAAGCAAACTTGATATACTATTCTTTTAGTTATGAAAGTTGGTACACCAAAATGTACAATAACTTAAAATTCAAACACTATTTATGAAAATAACTCTAATAGTTATGAAAGTTGGTACACCAAAATGTATAATGACTTAAAGTTCAAACACTATTCGTGAAAATATCTCTAAAACAAAATTTATGGGTGATGGGGCCACTTTGCCTTCCTAATCTCTGTACGTGTCCCTCTTCCGCGTAATCTTAAATTGTTTTTCAACTTGCTTCTCATTTTCTATCTGGAATCCTCTCCTCCCATAAGTTTGACATCAAGCCCCAATTAAAAGCAACCAACAGCATCATTCCTCACTGTTTTCTCACTACCCACCTCCTTACTCTTCTCTACAACTATTTGAGAAAGAAAGAAACATGGTGATCTCGACGACCTCCGGTGACCGTGCAGATCACTTTCTGGACTGTACCTTTGCTTCCAGATATGTGCGCAATCCCGTCCCCAAGTAAGTCTATCTTCACCGATCCATCTCTGGTTTTTTTTTTTTTATTTAATTAGCTAGCTTGCTTTAGTGATCAGTTCATGTAGATGCAGAGAATCTGTGTTTAGCATAATTCTCAAAACCTTAAGAATGAATGAATGAATGAATGCAGGTTCATGATGCCGGAGACTTCACAACCCAAAGAAGCAGCTTATCAGATAATAAGCGATGAGCTTATGCTGGATGGGGCTCCAAGACTCAACTTGGCCTCATTTGTGACCACCTGGATGGAGCCGGAATGCGATAAACTCATGATGGCCTCTATGAATAAAAACTATGTTGACATGGATGAGTACCCTGTCACCACTGAACTTCAGGTACTACTCGATCATCTCCGGCCCTAGCCTTCTATCTCCATTACTCATCCATCTTCTTCTACACTAAATCCTATGTCCAATTTTACTTATTATATACATGTTACTGATCTAGATTCGAGATCTGGGAAAGGGGATGATTAAGAATTCAAGATGACTGATATTGAACGGCACGATGACATTTATTATAGTATCGTGATAGAGTAGCCACATCTTCCACGTACGTGAATTTGAAGCTTTGACTCTGGGATCAAATGGTTTTTAATTTTGTGGACTCTGTGAGACGTGGCCTAAGATTATAGCATCCACCCAAAAGCAGGTTACGTGGTCCATATATATATATGCGCTCAAATAAAGGCAATATATTAAGATAAAGTATATTTAGTTGGGTGGTAAATGTAACATTATCTTCTGATCGACCGAACATAAATAAAATATCTCTCTGGAATCTGGAGTCTGGAAGGTGGCTAGTTTCAGATGCCACATGTTTGCAGGGGACATAAATTACAGTCTTGAAATTAGATGCATGCAAGTACATACATAGATGCAAAGCAAAATTATAAATTAATATAGTTTGGGAGAATGGTAGGTAAACTAGGAAGTTTTACAAGGACAAGGGAAAGAGTAAAAAGTAACTCAGTAACTTAGTTCATGAAGGAAGCTTTATATTTTCACCATTTCCTTTTAATTGGATCCCTCAGTTTATTTCCATATTGTAGGTGATCAGATTCTGATTAACTCTCATGATAAAGGTTTAACTACATTGTTATATGTAACCCAAAAGACAAAGAATAGCAGAAGATTTTCATGCCTTTAATAGTTCTATGGTTACTACTCATGCATAACAGTTCCAGTTAATTTTGTGATGAAATTTGATTCCGTATTGATTATGATATATACCTTGTTATACTTTCTTCATATAATCCTTTCTTCCTCCATGTAGAATCGCTGTGTGAATATGATTGCCAACCTTTTCAATGCTCCCATTGGAGAATCTGAAACTGCCGTTGGCGTGGGGACGGTAGGATCTTCAGAGGCAATTATGCTGGCTGGCCTAGCTTTTAAAAGAAAGTGGCAGCACAGGAGGAAATTAGAAGGCAAACCCTGCGACAAGCCCAACATTGTCACTGGAGCTAATGTGCAGGTCTGAATTCTTAATTTCTCTGGTGATTGATGAATATATGTACTTCTTTCTCATGAAGTATCATGACCTTTTTTATTTGAATTAAGCACTAGTGAACCTGTTGCCATTGCCAAATCATACTTAGTTTGCTTGAAGATAATGGCTAAATGGTCATCTCTTTGTGTGCCTATTTGATGCATATATAGTGTTTCTTCAAACTATACAGGTTTGCTGGGAAAAGTTTGCTAGGTATTTTGAGGTTGAACTGAAGGAAGTAAAGCTATCAGAGGGATACTATGTGATGGACCCTGTCAAAGCAGTTGAGATGGTTGATGAGAACACTATCTGTGTTGCAGCTATTCTAGGGTCAACCCTGACGGGAGAGTTTGAGGATGTGAAGCTCCTTAATGACCTTCTTACAAAGAAGAATAAGGAGACAGGATGGGAAACTCCCATTCATGTTGATGCTGCCAGTGGAGGCTTTATAGCTCCATTCCTTTATCCCGAACTTGAGTGGGACTTCCGTTTGCCATTAGTCAAGAGTATCAATGTAAGTGGCCACAAGTATGGCCTTGTATATGCTGGTGTTGGATGGGTTGTGTGGAGGAGTAAAGAGGACTTGCCCGACGAGCTTGTGTTTCACATCAATTATCTTGGATCTGATCAACCAACTTTCACCCTCAACTTTTCCAAAGGTATTACTTGCATACTGTAACACTGTAAAATTGACAGTAATTACTAATTAGTAATCAATGAAGAACTATTTTGAGTATGACTAACTGATGTAAATTTGCTCATTTGCAAGCATGCTTTGTTAACAAGTCTTCAACTTAATTCTGTTATGTGGCAGGGTCTAGCCAAATAATTGCTCAGTATTATCAGTTTATACGACTGGGATTTGAGGTAACTTTTTCTAACATTTTCTGTATATAGAAACTTTAGCAAGATTGTCTCAGTGTGATTTGGTCTGTTATAGTGTTCTGTTTTGCAATTAATATCTTTTTTCCCTATTATTGTAGGGTTACAAACATGTAATGGAAAACTGCATGGACAATACAAGAGCACTGAAAGAAGGACTAGAGAAAACAGGGCGGTTTGAAATTCTGTCCAAAGACATAGGAGTGCCCCTGGTGGCTTTCAGACTAAAAGACAGCAGCAAGCACACTGTGTTTGAGATAGCTGATGGTTTGAGAAAGTTTGGATGGATAGTTCCAGCCTACACTATGCCAGCCAATGCAGAACATATTGCTGTTCTTCGTGTGGTTGTTAGGGAGGATTTTAGCCGGAGCTTGGCGGAGAGACTCCTCTCAGACATCGACAAGGTTTTGAAAGAAATCGACACACTGCCAAGCCGCGTGTCTATGAAAGCTGCACATGTCACAGCGACTGTCGATGAACTAGTCAATGCCAGTGAAGGGATGGTAAAGACTGGTAAGAAAAGTGTAGAGGAGATTCAAAGAGAGGTAGCAACATATTGGAGGAACCTTGTGGAAAGAAAGAGAACAGGTGTATGCTAGGCTTCCAACGGTGATCTATGTGTGCTTGCTCCATTGTACTTGTTGTGTTTGCTATCTGTAATAAGGACTGAATGAATAGCCATATTCTCAGAGATGGCTTTGTTCTTTGTATTTTTTCATGTAATTTTTCTTTATATAGTAATAATAATATCTGCTTCCCCTCTAGTTATATTTCAGACCCAACATAAAAACCGAAAAATAAAACTATGGTTGTTTATCCCAGAAAATTCATTGCATTTACTTTTGGTCTGAATATCAAACTTCTCAACAAAGTTTCTGACAGTGAAAATTCTAGACAATTATCTCAAAGTCCAACCATGCAAATTAAATTTTCCAAATTCAAGTTTGTCTATGCCAGTTGAAGATTTCAACTTAAAGTTTGTCTATGCCAGTTGAAGATTTCAACTTAGTTGGGGGATACATTGCTGTTGCTAGCTCCCAAACCTGAAGAGCTATCCCAAAACAACCATTGATAATCCAAAGGGAAGAATCCTCATATGGTACTTGGACTATTGTCTAATGCATATTTTGGTACCTAAACTTTGAAAACTACCCTGATGGTACCTGAACTATTGCTCCGTTTCTCTATATGGTATTTTCATCCAATCTACCGTTAATTTTGTCTACGTGGTTCATTCTTATAAGATAACATTCATCTCCAAAAAAAAAAAATTATAGGCAAAGTTAACGGCAGATTGGATGGAAGTACCATATAGAGAAACAGAGCAATAGTTTAGGTACTACGAGGGTAGTTTTGAAAGTTTAGGTACCAAAATATACATTTGACTATAGTTCAAGTACCATTTAATGATTTTTCCCTAATCCAAAATGCCCTTTGCTAGGACTATGGATTTAGTTCTTCTAGTTAGGCTAGGCCCATTGGGCCTCTATGACCCAAAGAAAAAACTCGGAGAGGGAGCGGGTCCGGACCGACCCGTTCATGATCCTAACCGACCACAGACACCCCTGTTTTCTCCCAAACTGGCATTGGGTCTCATTTTCAGCTTCTGCTGTAGTTCACCGACTCGAGGACACAAGTAGCAGACTCTTTCACAATACCCGGTAATCCTTCTTCCCCTCCCTTCCTTTTTCTCAAATGGGTCTTTCTGATTAAACTAATCTCCACAACAACATGCGCAATCGATCTCTTACAGCTTCTATTGCTTCCTTGAGAGCCCTATGCTTCCCCCAGAGGCCTGTGCTTTATATATATGAATATGTTAAGCCCCCAATCCAACCCATCTCTCATCTTCCAAAAGAGAACCTATTACTCCCATGTTTACCCGCCCCTTCTTCCAATTTGTTCAAATTAGCGCAACCCTCTGTGCGTCTGTTTTGTTCGGAGAGTGTTACAGTTGGTCAAAGTTTTGAAAGTGTTGGGAGTGGTAATGCTTTAGAAGGTCAAGTCGATAAGCTTTTCGAGATTATTATGGATAATGCCCAGCCACATTGTGACATGGAGAAAGCTCTCGACCGAGCTGGTGTACCATTGACTACTGATTTGGTTGTTCAGGTGCTTCATAGGTTTCGTTTCGAGGAGAAACTGGCTTTTAGGTTTTTCATGTGGGCGGGCCAAAAGGAAAACTATGATCATGAAGCTCAGGCGTATAATGAGATGATTGATATATTGTCGAGTACCAAGTACAAGGTGAAGCAGTTTCGAATTGTTTGTGATTTACTGGATTATATGAAGAGGCATAACAAGAGTAAGGTTCCTGTTGAGGTTCTCATAACAATTTTGAAGCAGTACACGGAGAAGCATCTGACCTATCTGCAGAAATTTGCCAAGAAGAAGAAGATAAGGGTGAAGACGCAGCCGGAGATCAATGCCTTGAACTTTCTATTGGATGCCCTGTGCAAGTGCAGTCTTGTACAGGATGCCGAACTGATGTTAAAGAGGGTGAAGAAAAATATCAAGCCTGATGCCAATACATACAACGTTTTGTTTTTCGGTTGGTGTAGAGTTAGGAATCCGAGTAGAGGAATGAGGTTACTGGAAGAGATGATCGAAGTGGGTCACACGCCTGATAATTTCACCTTACACTACTGCCATTGATGCCTTTTGCAAAGCAGGGATGGTTACCGAGGCAGCTGAACTTTTTGAGTTCATGCGAACAAAAGGTTCTACAATTTCTTCTCCTACTGCAAAAACTTATGCAATCATGATTGTGGCGCTTGTGCAGAATGACAGAATGGAGGAGTGCTTCAAACTTCTGGGACATATGATAAGTAGTGGCTGCCTTCCTGATGTTTCTACATACAAGGAACTACTCGAGGGGATGTGTTTGGCTGAAAAGGTCGAGGAGGCTTACAAGTTCTTGGAGGAGATGGGAAACAAAGGTTACCCTCCCGATATAGTTACTTATAACTGTTTTCTAAAGGTGCTGTGTGAGAATAAAAAGGGTGATGAAGCACTTAAGCTTTATGGAAGAATGATAGATATAGGTTGTATGCCTAGTGTGCAGACTTATAACATGTTGATTTCAATGTACTTTGAGATGGGTGATCCTGATGGGGCATTTGAGACTTGGCATGAGATGGATAAGAGGGGCTGTGCACAGGACACTGATACTTATTGCATGATGATTGAAGGGCTTTTCGGTTGCAATAAAGTGGAAGATGCATGTTGTCTCTTGGAAGATCTGGTGAACAAGGGAATGAAGTTGCCATATACCAAGTTTGACTCCTTTCTAATGCAGCTTTCTGTGATTGGTGATCTTCAAGCCATCCACAGACTTTCGGAGCATATGAGAAGGTTCTATAATCCTTCTATGGCAAGACGCTTTGCATTGAACCAGAAGCGGAGGAGCATTAGTATGAGGGAGCACTAATAAGATTACTGCATTATTATCTGAGAAGTTTCTTCAGAGTTGAAGAAGGGAAGGGGCTGAAGGAGCCAAAGCACACGAGCAATTTGAGAAGAATTAGTTAAGATAAGATTTTGATGCTGGATCACTGTGGTTTTTATTGCAATTAACAAGGAGTAAGTTTGGCTGAGCTCAAATGTTAAATGTTTCAGAGTTCATTCTCGGGTTTAAGAAAGTTCTTACATGAACGGGAAATATGGAAGCAGGCTTTGTAGAGCTGCTAGCAAAGGGTGAATCAATCTATGTAATTGTCACAACTAGAAGCCAAATTTTGGTGAGCAGAAATCAGAAATCCAAGATCATGGTGATTCGATTTTAGTTCCAGTGATGATTGATATAGTCTAGTATAGAGGTGAAGAGAAGACATACCGAGCAGAATTGGTAAGAAGCGAGGCAAATCATAAGTCTTCTAGGCAAGTTATGGCTTACTGCTTAGATGGTAATAATTTTGGGGTGAAAAAAGGTTAATTTTGATAAAATGGTTTTCCTAATTAATAATCGTGAAGCAAGCAGTAGAACTAAGAGTTAACAAAAAATCACCATGCAGTCATTTCTGACCTGCCGAGAGCAGTAACAAATCATTTCATCCTAGTTAAAATATTTTATTCTCTTTTTCCCGCCCTTTAGTAAGGTGTTTTCCCGCCAAAACCCCAAAGCCCACACCTTTTGCAATTGGATTGGATTGGATCAGAGAGAGAGAGAGAGAGAGAGAGAGAGAGAGATGACGACGAGGAAGAAGGTGCAGAAGAAGTGCAAGATAAGAGGCTTCACTCTTAAAGTCGACGCCCTCGAAGAGATCCTATCCTTCGTCTCCCAATTCGACGATTCCGACCAAGACGAGGCCATCGATGTCGTGCTCGAACAGCTGCAGCTCCAACCCCGTAAGTTCTTCACCTTCGATCTATTCAATCTTCAATCTTTTCCATTTTTTTTAACAGAATTTGTGTGTGTGGATATGGCAGTCAAGTCGTCCATAATCGACAAGCAGACGGTCCAGAGCGTCGTTAGCATTTTATTACAGGCTGACGCCGCCGTAGGCGACGAAACCCTAGGTGGTGGTTTGGGCGTATGCGACGCCTTCTTGGTCCCAAAGTTCCGATATGATCCGATCAAGAAGATTTTCTACAAGTATGTTTCGTTTTTCTTTTTCTTTTTCTTTGCCAAGTAATTGTTGATTTGTAGGTATGCATTTTGTTGAATCACCTAATTTTGGTTTGTGATTGTCAGGCCTAGTGAGAGCCAGCCGCCGATACATGGAAATGCGTCGGCGAAAGCGGCTCTGTATAAGGATAGGTTTCTCTTGATCTCCCAGAGGCTCTCTCGCCATCAGCATTTTGCCAAACGAGCCTTTGATTCTGAAATGTCGGATTTCGGAAGCTGTGAGGTACTCAGATTTTCGTTTATTTGACTAATTGGATTCGTGTGCCCCCAATTTTGAATTAAATCGCTTTTTTATATCATGTGCTGGGCAGATATCTCAAATTCAGTCTCTGGTTGGACAAACCGGAAGGAGATGGGTGATGGGTTTGATATCACAGTTGGAAGATGGTCATTTTTACCTGGAAGACCTTACTGCGTCGGTGGAAATCAACTTATCCAATGCAATATCCTTTACTGACTCTCTTCGTTAATAAGCTCATGGTTGTCTTGTAGAGACTTTCTTGTTAATTCATGAATACTTGATGAAACATGTCTAACCTTTGGATGATTAACTAGTGCCAATTTCATTTCATGAAAGCGGATTGATTCTTTATTGTCATGATAGTGGTTCCGTAGGTTACAACTATGCATGAACTCGTAATAATCTAGACTTGAGGCTCAGTCAAACCAAAAACAATGATCATTTTCCTTGACAATACATACAAGATAACTACAGGATTCTTTACAGAGAACACAATAGTTGTTGCAGAAGGCGAGATGCTTTTAGAAGGTGTTTTTCAGGTCAGCAAATATTCTTTTGATTCTTGAAAAAATTGCACATGCTTTTACCAGAATCAAGTTCGGAAACATCACTTTTGCTATCTTCTGATTCTCAAGGAAGGATATGCTTCAGATGTTCAGTGTTATTTGTTTTCAATTTGTTTGTTCTAAACTATTTGGATAGGTGAATTTCCTGTGCTACGCCATTTGGCTAATCCAAAATAGGTAGTTCCATTTAAGACTGTATTAGGCATCATACGGCTAACCTTTTTGGAGTGACAAAAGTAATAAGATATATTTATGAGAAGTAATTGCTTTACTGGATTCATGTTTTAAGACATACATACCAAAAGATATCTTTTAAGGCTTGCTAACACTTGTTTTGTGATGAAGGTTATTACTTGTGGATTTCCTCCATTAGAGGACAGAGACAAGTCAGTCAAATTGCTTACAGGACATGACTTCTTTGGTGGTGGTATACTAACAAAAGAAGAGACAGTATCCTAAAATTTCTTAGTCTTTTCTGATAATTTAAATCTTCAATGTATTGCCACAATAATATTGAGCTTTACAGACTAGCCAAAAATATTATGAATAGAAAGTACTTTCCCATACATTTCAAACAGCTCAGACTTTCAGAATTGGAAAAGAGAGCAGTTAATGACATGTTTGTCATACTCTCTGACATTTGGCTGGACAGTGAAGAGGTAGTTAACATTCTTCTTCTCGGAAAAAAAAAATTATCAAGTTTTTTTCTCAGAGTAGCTTGACATATGTTCTTGTTCTTTCCTTGTTTGAGAAGGCTATGGGAAAGCTAGAGAGGATCCTTGATGGTTACGAAAACCAGGAAGTGGTACCTTCCTTATTTGTGTTTATGGGAAATTTTAGTTCTCACCCTTGCAACCTTTCCTTCCGCCCCTCTAGTCTCAGGTGAGGAATTGTTGATAAGATTTATTTTGTTGATTTGAAAACAAGCTTTTCTCTCACATGAGGAGGAACAATAGTGAGCAAACTAGCTGTACAGGTTGCAGTTTGGCAAGCTAGGACAAATGATTGCAGCCCATCAGCAGCTAACAAAGCATAGCCGTTTTCTGTTTATCCCAGGTCCTGATGACCCAGGTATATCACACTTTCTCTGTTAAGATTCTCCACCAAAAAAAAAAAAAATCCTTTGAAAATGTGCATACTGTAAGAAATCTTTGCTTTTTGATAAATTTCAGGTCCTTCGAAAGTTCTACCCAGATGTGCTTTACCAAAATATATAACAGAAGAGCTTCAAAAACACGTACCAAATGCCATGTTTTCAAGTAATCCTTGCAGGTATGTTTATTTACTTTGATCAAGGATCAGTTGTAATATTAACCAGGACAAGTTCAATATATATTATTGTAAGATGAAATGCTCCTCTGAGTACCCCTCTCTGGGTCTTTAGATCACTTTCTGTAGAAAGAAAATAATTTTACTCTTTATCTCAATGCAGAATAAAGTTCTATACCCAAGAGCTTGTATTTTTTCGTCAGGATTTACTGTACAGAATGCGCCGTTCGTGCCTGATCCCCCCTTCTACAGAAGAAACTGATGATCCCTTTGAGCATGTAATTTCTCTTTTGAGCCATCTCTCCCCTCTGTCTACCATCTCTTTCTCTTCATATATCCCTCTAATCTTGTTCTGAATTGTGTTTAATAATTGACAAAACTAACCAGTTCTCAATTTTCTTTTTTCACAGCTTGTTGCTACAATAACCCATCAAAGCCATCTATGCCCACTCCCTCTTATTGTACAACCCATTATCTGGAATTATGATCACTCACTCTATCTCTATCCAACTCCACATACGGTACGTGGTATTTATTGGGTGGCCAGGTTTTTCGGAGAATGGAGACTTAATTTTTAACTGCCAATTGGCTCCTATTTTGAAAAATTTGAGCGTTGAAAGACACTAATACTTGATTACTGACTTAACCAGAACTGAAATGAAAAGGTCTAAGATCTTTCTAACCTTCAATGTTCTTGTACAGATAGTTTTGGGTGACAGAAGTGAGCAGAAGGCTTTCAAATACACGGGAATCACTTGTTTTAATCCTGGTTCCTTCTCAAGAGAGGGCACATTTGTGGCATATTATCCTTGTACTCAGGAAGTTGAATTGTCAGCCTTAGAGGATTCTGATTCGATGCAGTAACAGGAAGCTTTAAATCAGCTCGGCAGGACACCTATTCTCTATTTGCAGAGTTGTAACCTATAGTAGGAACTTAGTTCACCAAACAAATTTCTTTTCTGAAGTCCCATTACTTGAAGGCTTACACTTCTGTTGTACAGGTTACTAGGAATGTTATTACTATTTTTGGTTACAACTAGGAATTTCATTATTGGTTGAGAGTTTCTCTTTTGAAATCTAGAAGAGATAAAGTTGTAATTGAAACTATTTGATATAAAACTAATTTGATGCAACTCTGTTCCTTGCCTTGTTTTTTCTTTTGAAGGAAGTTATTAGACGGAGTGCTTTTTAACAAAGTTCTTAGATCAATTTATTTTCTCATTCCTAAGTGATTTTTTTTTTGTTTTGTTTTGTTTCTCAGTGCTTATAATGACTCTATACCATCACAAGAAGCTGTTGGTTGAGAACTCGAGACATGTTTCGAATATCTTATATATTGTTTTGATACAAAATATCTGATATTCATCTTTCAATGAAATTGCATTTTGACTCTGTTTAAGTTAAAATCCTTTGTACAGCACATGGACTTTTGAGCAAATCTTTAACTTTTTTTAAATCAATTAAAATTTCAACCGTGAGTGCTTACAGTGACATCAAAAGATATTTTTTTAAAGTAAAATGTCTCTTTGCCGACAAACAAATTGTAGGAGATGAGACCAAAATTTTTAAAAAGCATATGGTGGTGAACCGTTAAAATGAAAGATCATATATTTAATCTATAACGAGTCAAAATCATTAATCGATGGATGCATAGAAAAAGTCACGCATAGTGAATGGATATTAATCTGATAGGATTTTATTAATCATGTTATTATATAACGAAATCTGCTATATTGGGTAATCAAAAGTAAGAAGCTTCTAATCGGTCTAGTTTTAGTGGTAGCACTTGATTTGTATTTGACTGGAACATCAAACTCAGATATTTAGCAAAGCGCAGAATTAGGAATGTGATCGATATATTTTCCTTAATCCACACGCAGGCGTTATTATAAACAAATATAATAGCTTCAAGCTAAGCTTTGTGGAAGTACACCTTGGCAGGGTTCAACATTTCAAACACCTAACTCGATTTTTCCTGCTGATCGAAAATGCAGTGATCAATGCGTGACGAAACTGCAGGGACAAAACCGGAAAGGCACTGTTCCTAAGCACGGTATTTCAGTGAATGCCGCCGCTTCTGTTATCTAGCGAGCTAATTGAATGGCATTGAAATTTTGAAGATTCCTACTTCATATATATTCCTAGTTAGTGGGTCTTCTCTGTTAAGATGGCCATGATATATATGTACTTTATAAGAATATATATATCAGTTAGTCAAATTTGAACAAGAAAAATGCTACAATCATCTTCTTGTGGGTTAATAGTGAGCTAGCTTTTATTGCGTCAATCTACACTACTTTAGCCGAAAGAAATGGCAACTGGGTGCCTTTGTTCATTGTCCCATTGATCCATATATGAACTTTTCCTACTTGTATATATTTACTATATGTCTATATGTCATATAGATATGATGCTAATGTTTTCTTCAACTGCACGTATTATACACGTGGGAGCTCCATACATATGTAATTAAGGGGGATCATGAGTTAGTTAATCGTATGAGAAACTTGAAAATATGTTCCTTGTATAACAAACATTTAATGGAATTGATATATCTATATAAGGTAAGCCAATCTTGATTATTAATAAAATCAACCCTATTCAGAAAAAAAAAAATAAGGTAAGCCAATTAATAGTTTCAATCACCAAATGTAAAGGTGTTATATAACATCAAGGCTAGCTTGTTTAAGATATATATATATATATATATATATATATTTCTATATATGAAGATCCACTTAAAGGAATGTATCCTAGCTAGCCTTACATCTCTGTCTTGTACCTAATACTCTGATCGATCTCTAGCTAACCCAAAAAAAAAGTGAGTTGCACTCAAGGACTTAAGCAATAGTCGTCTATTTTATATCCGTATGTAGTTTACTACACATGGAATATAATCATATATACACAAATAATGAAAATTAATTGGTCAATTGAAATTCCACACAAGCTGGTCTGTACGTAGCTATATAATTAATTATATAGTTATAAGATGTTACGTATATAGTTTGGCAGGTAGGCCGGTGTATGTACTATTGCAATAAACATTGGAGCTCAAGAAACAATCCAAGAGTAATCCCTTGCAATTAATGGTTCCTAGCTGGTTAACCTAATATAAGTTGGCAGTTTTGCAGTTGGGAAGTTTATGTTACTTATGGACCCCGAAACCCTTTATCAATCCCTAACTCCCATAGATGATATATGATGGATCGATTAGGTGAATGTCAAATCAGAACTTCCTATCGATTCAGGTAGAAGACACTAATTAACGACCTTAATCAGAATTTGTCTAATCTTAATTCTTAAAGCAGAGAGATGGTGACAACAGAAAGAGAATCAGATGGGATGGAATATATAGACTTAATGCTACTACCCGTTACCCAGCTACCTACCTTTTATGCAAATGCAAATGTAGTATGCTACGGGCCGGGGCAGACAAGACCACTTTATGGGTAGATATACCTACGTTTGATCACTACGTTCATTGACTACAACATATATCCTCACAATTAATTGCCCTGGGTGAGATATTCGAAAGTCGACGAAAAGAAAAAACCATTTTGATTGCCAAAATAATCGAAATGGATGGCAAAACAGATCGAATATAAATCTTCATGGTGAGAACGGACCACATTTATGATTAAATGGTGACCAAGTCGATCGAAACCTGCAGGCAAGCTGGGGCAAGCAACTATACTGTAATTTAATTACGGTATTACGTACTGGAAAGATATTGATCATAGCAGCATTCATTTGGCCGGATCATAAATTTGATTCTTGTAAAAGAACTAATTCAATTGGTGGTTACGAGCTAGAGGTCAGGACTGGTACGTAGTATTCTGGTTGACTTGCAATATGACAAATTAAGAAATGGAGGTCGATTAGTTCTGGTACATATATGCAGCAGCAGCAGCAAGTTAAACAAGAAAAGAGAAAAAAAAAAAAAGTAGGTGAAACTGGTGAACAGTCTGAAAAACTAAACTGATCTACAACTGAAGCATGCGCAGGTTTTCAGTTTGATTACTTTCGGTCAATTTATGTGTGTGTAATTCTCATTAAACACATACATGCATCCTGTGCATGTAGTCCTCGATCAATATCCATTAGTTAATTTCAGATGTTATTCCACAAAAATTATGATCGAATTTGTATAGAGACAGAGAGACAGGTGTGGGCTGGATATAAAAAAAAACGTCGACATATGGTTGGTGGAAGATGGGAGATGGATGGATAATCGATGTGCATGTTAAGTCTTCCCCTTTTTTGCAAGCAATTACAACGTTTTCATCTCCTACTCGGGAGAAATATATTATGGTAGGCCAACGGTCAGGGAAAGAGTATTTGTCCCAAATAACAACATTGTTGATCATTTATGTGTAATGACACACTAGAGGCTAGGGATGACACAAAGTCATAGTGGAGAAAACTTAATCTCATACTCTTCAAGAGTGAAGAAGACCTATTAATTCTAACTCCATGAAAGAAAAAAAATTCTTATGAACGTTAAATGTGAGTTATTTTGTGAGCTATTGAATCACAATATTGTAGGCCTCAAATTACCTTTTCAACATGTAACAAACTTCCTCAATTATAAAACCTTCAGTTGCGAAGCAAAACTTTCTTGGATTAATGAGAAAAACTGCTTCTAACTAAAACAATTTGATTCAAACATTACATAAACTCACTTTCAACGATCTGCATCTAGCTTCTTCTATGTTTTTTTTTTTTTTTACCTAATTGTTATTGTACATCCAAGACGGATATTAATTAATTCAAAAATGGTGTATTGTCCAACTCATAGTGTTGTCTTTTGAAATGTTTGCTTGGAAGATGAACAAAAGAAAGGATGAGGTAAGACAACTTGCTTAATTAAGGGCTTCGTGGTTTTAGCATATATTATCAGAAAATGAAGTACAAGTGCTAATATATAGATATGTTTTGAGGGCTTGACTAAAGAGTAGCTAGTTGATTATGTATCGATCTAACAAAGGAATATTTAAGGATCGATATGTCCGATTCTCCACGTGCAGTTGTGACTTGTGAGGTTTCTAAGCTAATTCATGGAACTGTTAGTTAATTAGGTCTGAAAGGTGATCAAAACCTAAACTAAAGTACCCCCATGCGTACATTACCACAAATTATATACCAAACTCAACCAATTTTATTCAACTTAAAATTTTGCGTTATTGTAGAAAGGTTTGAATAAGGGTTTTGTACATGTTGTTTACTACATCGATTTAGTTAGTTAAATTAAGACAATAATTGATAAAAGATCGAGTAATTAAGATGTCTAGCAAGCTAGGTGGGTTATAAGTAGACGTTGTAGGTTAGAAATTTGGAAGGACGTTGAAAGCAGAACCATATTCCACCCCACGTACCAAGCAACCTGGCCATCTCTCTCTATCTCCCACACACACACAATAGCACAAATATGTAATACATATAAAGTATTAAGTAATTGAGGATATAAGGCTGTTAGCCCAGACGTTTGCATCAATCGCAGGTGTGAGGTCTGTCCAAACCCTCCTACTCCATCTCTAACGGAAAATACTTTTCATCTCTCATCGAATCCTTCCTTATATTCTACACCGAGCAAGCTAGCCAGGGATCTTCTACCTGCTCTAGCTATATATCTCTCTGATCTCCCTGCCCTATCTGATTTCGTGATTGCTTCCTTCCTATCCCACTCTTGATCATCTCCTTCATTCGATCAATTGATCGAAGCAGTTGAAGAGATTGAGGATATCTGATACCAACAGTAGCAAATTAATTGGCTATAGCTAACTAGGCAGCTTGATCTACAACTGTGGATTCCCATCTCTAAGTGATTTCTTCTATCAATCGGTCTTGGTTTCTTAGTTCGTTGTGATTAGTATACAGGTCGTGTGATCGATTGATTCTCATCGATTGCGAGAAAGAATATACAAGATGTGCAGCAGTACAAGAGGGCACTGGAGGCCAGCTGAAGACGAGAAGCTTAGGGAGTTGGTGGAACGATATGGACCTCATAACTGGAACGCAATTGCAGAAAAGCTCCAAGGAAGATCAGGTATATACCTACCTGCTCAACTCCATCCATGATTATCATCACAAAGCAATCTTGATCTTCTTGACCTAGCTAAATATCTCTTTTTTAATTTATAGAAGAAAAAAAATTATAATTTTCTCTGTTCAATCCAGTACCCGCAATTTCTCGTATGTATAACAGTATAAGTAATTATTAGAGACTACTATCTAGCTATGTTTTGGTAGACATATATGATCGACAGATAAACAAGCTACAGTTGCTAATCTGATATTTATATTGCAATGAAAAAGCTCATGTATGTTTATAAGTTGCACACTCATATAACTAATTAGTAATTATAGACACACACACAGACACACACCTGTGGGTGTGTGTGTGTTTAGAGAGAGAGAGAGAGAGAGAGAGAGTATTAATTAGTACTTGTATACGATGTAGCTATACTAAAGTAGTACTCGGCTTAACGTTTGGTTCCCGTAACCAAGTTCTTCTTTCTCACTCCTTATGTTATGTACATGCATGTATTTCAGAAAAAATGAAAATACTGAATGAATCTGTAACGCAGGAAAGAGCTGTAGGTTAAGATGGTTCAATCAGTTGGACCCGAGAATCAACAGAAACCCTTTTAGCGAAGAGGAAGAAGAGCGTCTTCTAGCTTCTCATCGCATCCATGGAAATAGATGGGCTGTTATTGCAAGGCTTTTTCCCGGACGCACCGACAATGCAGTCAAGAACCATTGGCATGTCATTATGGCTCGCAGATGCAGAGAGAGGTCTAGGCTTCACCATCATCTTCACCCAAAAAGGATGACTAGGGCTACTACTAATAATACTCCTCATTGTCAAGTATTAATGAGTTCCATGAATCATGATGAATTATCCAAATCCTCTTCAAATTATAAACAAGACTTGCAGATGATCCTCAGTTGTCGACAGGAGACGATGAATGACAATTCTTACATTGGGAATTACTGCAGTGCTACTGAAAGAAATTTTCACTATTATCCTGCTGCTTTTACTCATAATACTACTCTAGCTCCTTTAATTCCTAACAAAGATCAGTTTTATCCCAATACCATGCACCAAGGTAATTTATTGCCATATGTATAATAGCGTTATTTATAGAGTATAGCTCCAAACAGATATCAAGCTTATTAGGTTGATTAATTAATGATATTTTAATGCTGGCTTCTAATTTGATATGCTGCAGATAAAAATCGTGAGCCAATTGAGTTTTATGATTTTCTCCAAGTAAACACAGAGTCTAATAGAAGTGAAGTGATAGACATTAATTCAAGAAAGGATGAAGAGGAGGTTGATCAGCTGGAAGCTATCAGACATGAACAGACCAAGGCAGCTGGTGCTCCTTTTATAGATTTCTTCTCTGGTGGAAGTGTTACTAGCTAAAAGTAATATTGGCACATACATAACTGGATCTTGATCATGATGAAGATGATCAACGACATCTCCATTGATCACTGTAAAACTGTCACTTACATAAATTAAGCCTAACTATGTGTAACTAGTTCCATCTTACCAGATGTATGTACGTAACTGAATGCCCCAATGCACAGAAATCCTATTTAAAGAGAGATCTGTAGCATCTAAGGCATGCATGGATACATGTGCTTGATCCCTAGCCTCAATGGAGAAACTCTGTGTTAATGTATGACACTTGACCTTCACAGAGTTGTTGTCGATCTTTTGGTTATCTGGAATAATTAATATTATAGAGGTCATGGATTTAAATTTTTCTGACATAATAGGATAATCGAGTATGGTGAAATTAACTCCAGAGAAAAGAAAAAAAAAGTTAAGGAATTCTTGTTGAAAAATCGAAAACTGAAAAAGGATTTTAGAATTTTTATGAAAATAGAATAATAGTTTAAACTAAATAGAATCGTGGTATAAAGGTAGCCATTAAACATAGTCTAAAAAAATAGATCAATTTGTGGATTCATTGCAATTGAGTGATACAACAGAGATTAGAACGCATAATTTGAATGTAGACACCTCTTTTATCACATCGACAAAATGTTCAGCAAAATTCAAAATTTATGATTAATGCACATAACTGAGATCAAATTAAGATATAGACAGACATATTGTATCCAACATTTTTTTTTTTAAATGGGATTGTTGAGAGGCTCATCCTTATACTCATCTTAAACCTTCGAGTTGGGTGGAGGTAATACCTGAACTTCGAATACTATTATATAAAGGGTGCGGCTACTGACATCTTATCATTTACTTTGTTCACCCTATTTGCTCATTACACCCTACATTTTAATTTCAATTATTAAATTTACTTATCTAACTCATTTCTCTTTCCAGAAATATCCTTGTATTACATATCCAATTAAAAAAGTTTTTTTTTTTAACAAAAATCTCTCAGTTTAATATATTAATATATTACCCTACATTTAACTAAAATGTATTAAACTTTTAGTTAATATCTCTCACTTTTAGTTAGTATATTTTAGTTTAATATATTTCAATCTATATTAAAAGATTAGTAAGTTAACAACTATGAACAATGAAGTAAAGATTGATTTTTTTTTTTGTGTTTTAATTTTTTACTTTCAGTGTTCATAAAAAATATTGCAAAGATTTTGATGAAGTTAACACTAATGGTTTTGTGAATTGAATAACGAATTAACCACAAGGAGAGAACATAAAGACAAAAAAAAAGTAATAAATTCAAATTTGGGTGGAGAAGAAGAAGATTAATGTTATCCAATGAGAAATTATGTAGTTTTTGTATTTAATTAATTGGTAATGTATTTAGTTTTCTTTACAACTTTAGATTTTAGAAAATTAGTGTACTTATTAATCATTTTACACTTGGGTAATATAATCTTTCAATAATTCAAATGTTTGTAGGGAAAACTAAGAAAATTGTAGGGTGGCGATAGCCGCACCCATTGTTATAGAGCACATCTTGTCATCTTAAATAGAGAAGTGAAATTCAAACTCCTAATTTTACAATCCACTCTTTCTTTCTATTTTTGGGTTAAATTTTTATAAAAATACAAAATCTATGTCACTAAAGATAAAATTGAAGTTATCAAAAAAGAAAATACGAAGTGTGGATTATAAAATAGGAATCGTAAATTTCACTTCTCCTTGAATAATAGTTTAAATCTCATCTAAAAACAACTCATCAGGACAACTGCTATCAATACACATCCTGCATAGCATTAACTCTTAGTAGTTGTTAATTATCTCGATGATAATGAATAGCTAAATAATTATAACTGCAATGTAAGATATTCCCTGTGACTTCCAAATTAAGAGCTACCAGTATGTGCTACAATTATTTATTTCAAGCCGTCTCTTTTGTTTTTTGGTGTATTGGAGATGTTGGAATGCTTAAAGGCATCGATTTATTTTTAAATATAGCTTCGGCTGTCGTGCTTAGTTCCATGGGTGATGGAGATGTTGCTGCTGGAATTAATTAAGTACCATAACCAGTTCAACAGAAACCGATATGGTTGTGCCTCCATGAAAGAATCAGTAAGGCCAGGAGATTAGGGTTTCCGTACCCATAGACCGTACCCATAGATTTTGCTATTCTCTTAGGCCTCGTTTGGTTTGCAGAATGGAAAGGTTGAGAAATGAAAGTTGATTATTTCTTGTGTTTGACATGTACATCCAAAAAAAGGAACAACTTTTCTGCATGAAGGGAAAATAAGGGGGAAAATAGATCCTCCTACACCCCATGGGATTCATTTTCCCTCATACATTTCTGCATTAATTGCACATTAATTACCTACTTCAAAGATTATTTTAATAGTTGTTATTACCAAATTATCCAAGAAACTTTTAAATCTTGAATTGTTTATGTTTTTGTAATAAAGATATTATTGAAAAATTGATGTTACCTACTTTTCTATTTATGCACAAATCAAATATAGGAAAGGAAAATAAAATACAATTTGCGATTACTTTCCCTGTGTTTTCAAACATTGGAAGGGAAACTAGTGGGAGATTTACTTTTCCATGCTCATGGGAAAAACCAAATAACCAATTTCATTTCCGGCAACCAAACGAGTCCTTACAACGACGCCTTACAACAGAGCTCAATCATATTGGCTTGATTATAGTCTTCCATGGGTTTTCTAAATGAACAGCGCACTCTCGTACGTGGATCAATTAAAGACAAACTTGATCATGAAGAACCTCCCAACTTACCAGCTTTGTTTTTTCCTTTTCTTTTTACCATCTGGTCTATCAGAATTTGGACAAATATGCATGCTTACCACTATCCTTCCAGTAGTAAACGGTTGACAAAATAGTACCTATACCAATATGTTATGTTTTAAGCCCGAAGTCAATCCTCATGTGTGTGCATATTACTGGTTCGTCATTAATAATCATAGGATATAGCAAAGGTACCGAGGCAATTTCAGACCTCGTATAATAAATCAGTTGTTGGCATTAATTTTGACCTGCTTATATTTTTAAGTTCTTCTAGCCTAGCTAAACCGCGTTCGCGTTTGCTTCATTCTATATTATCTAGTCCATGTTGATTAATTCAATGTCTTCTTCATTATGAAGCCAGATACTTCGGTGCTAATATTCTGACGAACTGAAATTGCGGGGAGTCTGTACCAAAAAAAAAAAAAATGGAAGAAGAGGAAATTGCGGGGAGTTGCATTTCAACTGTACTAACATTATGAATTCATAGTTGTTAATCTGAAATATTCCCGGTCGGCATTATTTATTCCAAGGGAGTACAATAGCTAGAGTACCATAACCCACATGACAAGGTCACAAGGCAAGGCCTATATATATGTAAGGAGCAAACTAATTAACTTGCATGTATATGCTGATTTATAGCCTCCTAATTAACTAGCAGCAATGGCTAATACCCCTGTTCCAGTATTCCTAATCAACCTTATAGCTCTGTCAGCTTCAATATTATTATCTGTCATAATCAATCCCTCCGGTGCCGTGTTCGTGAGCATCGATTGTGGCTTCAATGGTTCCTCCACTTACAAAGACAAAAATGCGATCGTATGGACGGGGGACGATGCTTACATTAACAATAAGCATGACTCCCAAGCGCTCCAGTACATCGATACCGAAGACGACTGGATCAACAGCGTAAGAATCTTCCCAGCCTTGAAGAAAAACTGTTACACCATCCCAGTTGACAAAGCTGGCCAAAGAATTCTGGTTCGAGCAAGTTTCTTTTATTGGGGCTTTTATGATAATAAGACTTCTCCCACCTTTGAGCTCCAGTTTGACGGCAACTACTGGGCCACCGTTAACAAACCCAATATTGTTTCTTATGAGGCAATCTATGTCGCCAAGCAGAATACGACTAGCATATGCCTTGCTCGAATTGAAGATGATCAGATCCCATTCATTTCTGCACTCGAAATTCGAAGCTTGGATTTCAAAATGTACAGCCATGTCGATCCCAAGTATGCTCTTCTGTTGGCAAATAGGTTTTATGATGGTGGAAATCAAACTCTCAGGTATGCTCTACACTGCTGTCACATCATTTTGGTCAACAAACTTTGGTAAAGGAATAGATTTACTAATTTAGGTCATTACTGTGCACATTGATGGATTACTTGTTACCAATTAGGTATCCAGATGATGCATATGATCGAATTTGGGTGCCGCAGATTGGTTTTGGATCAATTACTGTGAGCGTGAAAGGTAACGGTGGGAGCATTGACACAAGTGGTGCACAAGACAATCCTCCAGTAGCTGTGTTGCGAAATGCAGTGGCAACCGCAGGAACTGCTTGGACACTAGGTCTAACCACCAGCGGGCTTCCAGACGATAAGAACGTACCAATTTACATCACAACTTACTTTTCTGAAGTTGACAAAACGGTCAAAAGATCCCTACAATTTTCGATAGACAGCAAGCCTTATGATCGACCTGTGGTTCCACCTTTTGGAAGCGTAGCCGTAGTGTACATTACCAACATGACGGCATCTTCGAACACTAGTTTCAGCATACAGGCAGCTGCTGATTCCTCGATTCCTCCCCTCATCAATGCCTATGAAGTTTATGCCATCGCTGGACCTTTAGCACAAGGAACCAACACTAAAGATGGTACGTCCCTAATTCGTTTCAACTGCGGCATACGTAACTGCATAACGGTTAATGTTATGGTTTAGTGCCTGATTGATCGATCATCGATCTGATATTTTTTTGCAAATAGTGGAAGGACTAGCAGCACTGCAAAGGGGATTCGATGTACTAGAGAAATGGAGTGGGGATCCTTGTCTTCCATCATCATTTGCATGGGAATGGGTTCAATGTAATGCTGATCCCGCTCCTCGTGTTATATCACTGTTAAGTAATTTCTTCTTCTCGGATCATTGAAATCAGCTACTGATTATCAAAGTTCAAACTAATAAAAAAAAAAACAACTTCAGGAATCTTGGTAGCTTTGGCTTGTCTGGTTCACTTCCAGACTTTAGTTCCATGGATGCGCTGCAGACAATGTGAGTCGTATTACAGAACTGTACAATACATGACTGCAGTGTGTAGCTTAACCATCCAAAGATTGATCTTTTCTTTCAATTTTATAATTTGCAGTGATTTGCACAATAACAGCTTGGGTGGAGCTATTCCTGGTTTTCTGGGCTCCATATCTAATCTCAAACTACTGTGAGGACCTTCATTAACAAATAACAACACTAGACACACAAGCACATGTTTGCATACGTACACTCAAAACCCTCCCTACTTGTTCCTTAACAGGGATTTGTCGGACAATAGACTGAATGGATCCATACCCAGCTCTCTCTCAAATAATAAGAACCTGAAATTAGTGTAAGCAAATCTGTTAAAGCTGGCTGATTTCAATTCATTCCATGTTTTAAGTTTTTTTTAACTAGGTTCTTTTGTGCCCTTTTTATGTTTGTTTCCTTCATATTGTATCTTCAGTGTAAGCGGGAACTGTCTCTCGGGAATGTCATGTTCACCGGCTTCTGTATCAGCACCACCCTCACCAGGACTACAAACACCTGCTCCCGGTGGCCCTAACCCGAACCCAATTCATACACCCTCTTCAGTAGACAAGGAGTTTAGTGGCAAGCTACAGATAATACTACTCCTAGGAGCCATTATTCACTTCTCTCTTCCTTTCATGTTCAGCTTTTAACAGATTGGAAGATTTGATCATAATTGCACTGCATGGATCTTGATGCAGCTTCAGTCCTTTTTCTATGTAGTTTCAAATAGGTCAGTGTGAAGGAACCGAGTATTTACAAAAAGTTTTAGTACCTCAATTTCTGTTAATAAAAGATTGACTGTACACAGTGTACACTTGCAACAATTTTGTTGGAACTCATGATACCCTGTTAAATACCACATCTCAATTCCAATTACAACAATAATGTCCACATCTGTTAAAAAGCCTCCATACTAACGAATTAACAAACTTCATTCCCAATCCGTTCGATCTAGTATTACCTGGCACCATTTGTTGCATTTGATGGTTACAGTACTAGCTCATCTTGCAAAAGAATTTCATAAATGTCTGTTCTCAGATTCAGTTCCTTATCCCGCATAACTTCTTGGAGATCTGACAGCTCTTTTGCAGATAGGGTGGAGTTCAATTTGAGAAAACCATCCAGCCATAGCTTCTTTGACCTACAAAAGTTTACAATCGAATAAAGAAATAAGAAACCAGCAGTTGTCAGCAGGATAAGGCCACTTTATAACCTCATCAAGGAACCAAAATCTTACCATGGACAGGCATGGATAGCTCGGAAGAAAATTCGCCTGGATGTGGAAGGATTGCATGCTATGTTCATTTCATATGCAATGTAGCATCGCCACAGCACAACCGAGTTATGAAACCTATCATTTGCCAATGCCCTTTCAAACAATCCACGAATCCTATGCTGTGAGCCCCCTTTGCTTATCTCAAATGACAGGGCAAAAAGCCAGACGACAACAGATGGTTTCCTGTGAATAATTGCAGCAAAATGAATTAAACGTATCCACCATAATGCAATTGATCACACTACAAGAAAATCCCAGTCATGGTGCATGCAGTAGATAATTATGGAAAGTCATAAAATAAAATACTAGATCTTTAAGATGCAGGATGCAATATTGCAATCCATTGAACATATGCTGCAAAAATATTGGCCAGGTATGCACAACTGCACGTTTGAGTCACTAGAGAAGCTACAGAATGCATAAGGGATTCTTCTATTGCTAGACATGAGGGACAAAACGAGTTGTTTTCTCCAGAAAGATATCTCTGTTATGTCATACCAAGTTCAAAAATGATATTTAGAAAGATAAATCACTCAGTTTGAACAGCCTGCAACCAATTAAATGCCCAATGCGAACAAAGAGTTTACACCTCAACTTATAGAAGCCAACTGGGACCAAATGTTGAGAATAAACAGAGGTCAGGACTTTTTGTTAAACCATTTTGGTCTCTAGGACCTAACTCAGAGACTAACAAAACCAATTTAAGTTCTCTCTATATCTTAACAAAGAGCAAAAGGATAAAGATCTTACTTCTGACAGTAGTCATCAAACACCCACCGCAGTTTATTGGACGTTGTATAAAAATGGCCAACCTCAATTAGATCACTATAAAGCTCAGGGCTGAATGAATAAAATTGAAGCCCCTGCAAAATGGACTCCCAGCATTTTGATAGACTTGATTGACCATGATGTCTCCACAGCATCTTCATGTAAAAGTTGAACACAAATTCAAGTTGATGGCTATGGCTTTTTCTCTCTGCAGTTCACATGCAGTAAAGATGAGCATAAACAAAGACGCCAACGGATAAATAATAAACAAGACTGAAAAGGACTCTAAAATTGTTACAGGTACGGTAAAATTTTAGGTGACTCAAATGAATAATATATGTAAGATGAGATTAACATTCCAAACTTCCATTTTACATTCCAAACTTCCCCCACTATTGTGTAACTATTTTCACAATGATTAACAACACATGTATAAAAAGGGAACTGATGGTAGAGGAAATAGAATATGAAAATCTTGAATCATCATATAGAATTGCAGTAGGCATGACAAATCTTACAAATGAAGAAGATAGAAGGAGATGCACAAGAAAAAGTACCTGGAAGCACCATTGCAAAAGCCTGATCTAGAACTTCAATTCCCAAAGCCCATCCAGAAGTTAACTCTTCAAATAAAGCAGCACAACATACGAGAGCAGCGGATTGATCATCTATAACACCACGTACCCATGACATTTGAACTGTTCTTATTCTTTCTTTGAAGCCTTGGCGTGCTCTCAGCAATTGCAAATTTGATGGCTGACATTTAAACGGACTATATGATCCACCACTTCCTAAGCAAGATAAAATATGCATTGCACGAAATGATGATTCAGACCGATTTCCCTGTTCTTTGGCTAGCTCCACCTCAGCATACCAGAAGTACAGAAGAGGAGCATTGGACCTCAATTCCTGCTCAGTTGTGTAAATTTAATTAAATACAGTGAAACCAACAAACAAAATCCATACAACCCTTCAGCTATTACATGAATATTGTTGCAAGAATCAACATAAATGTGTGCTGCATGAAATAACTATACTTCCCCCACTCATAATCTCTCAACTTTGAGCTTCTCATCATTCACATGACTGACATCCTAGTGTACTGACAAAATTTGTATTACATAACCTTTGTACAAATTAGGAGTACAAATTGGTTAATTTGAAGCATGAATAAATATCAATAACATACCACCCCAGCTATTCTTAATATAGATGAAAATCTTACCAAAGGAAGCCCTTCAATAGATGACAACGCCATGTCAAATACTCTTCTTGCATGATCAATATTCCCATAAAAAGCCTCTCTTCTTGCATAAACACCACATAGTAATATATCCTATGAACATAGAAGGCAAAATAGACAAGATCAGAGATACCGCCAAAGAAATCCATTCCTTAATTAGAAAAGGATACGAGAACTCCGCATTATCACAGATAAGTTGCCTCTTTAAAACATTCATGAAGTGAAATCATTTCTTTCTGACTTCAATCATAAAATGCCAAAATTGACTAAATGAGCCCAAAATGGTCAAAGCTTTATAATTCGTTACTTCTATTACGCATCTTCGAAGAGCCTGAATAAAGGACCATGTGCCTGATATGGAAGATATGAGGGCCATTGTGAAATCAAATATAACTACCTGACGATCACTCTTTAAAAGATACTTTGCCAGAGCACGGCAGGGGGTAACTGAACTGCGGGCTGGATTCAGATTCACAACAGATAGTTCTTCTGCAACTAAAGCAGCTTCCTGTAGGAGATAATTACGTGGAAAAGCAGATAAACAGAGCAAGGTAGCATTACGAAGAAACTTCATCAGGTCCGCCATTCCATGGATGTCATTGGTGGTCCCCAACAGAGATTCCAAGCTGAAACTATTTGAACTACCTTGTGTTTTGCTTAAGACATTATGAACCCTTTTCAGAGTCTGTAATACTGATTGTGGAAATGCTTCCAGGCTAAGGAGTTTCTCAGACCAAGCTGAACTGTTTGTAGATATCCTGTTTGGAGAAGGGAAAAAAGCATATTAGTAATTCATGAGTACAACTGTACAAGGAACCAACAAATAATAATAAAGGGAGAGAAAAACAAAAATAAACAAGAAACAAACTCCTGGAATTTCAATCTTTTCCACATGAAAATCAGATTTTGTTGTTTTGCCACTAAAGTATGACAAAAAGAATATAAACACACCTATATCAAATGGGACAGGGAATAAGATTATATGGAAACATATTAATAGAAACCTCACCACTGAGATGTCTTCCCACCAAAGAAATCAACGAATTGTAACACTAGAGATAAACGGGCCTCAAATGAGCTCAAGGAAAAGAGGTACTCAGCAACATCTTCATACATTATGACTCTCGAAAGGTGTTCTTCTGCTTCTCTATCAGGTGTCCCGCCATTATTAGAGGCAACAGCTGTTTTATGGTCAAAGCCAATTAAAAAATTTGTGAGCATATATATCAGGATCCTTTGTACATAATACCTTCAACACATCCACGTTTCAGGGAGAAAGAACAAGACAAAAAGTTTCAAAGCAATAAAATCAAGGGGAACAACACAACAAAAGCACAAAACAAAGCAAGAACTTAGCAAGACGCATGCATCCACAAATATAAACACAGAAACAGAGAGAACCTTCATATTTTGCACGGAAAGGCATCCATTGATCACAATCCCTTGATTTTTCTTCTTCCGACCATCTAATCCAGGTTGAAGTGTCTTTAACCTCACCAGTAGCCCCAACATCAACATCAATACCGAGCATCTTTAGCAAAGCTTCAGTATCATCTTCTTGCTTGACATCTTCATTCTCAGTTTCTTCTTGAAATTCCTCAAGTACAGCACTACTTTCAGCTTCCTTTTCTGGATTGGTACTACCTTCCTTATTTTTTGATAGTGGTTCAGACCAACCTGTCCAACCACCTTCATTGTCATGTGCCATCTCCTCTCTGATAACCCTTTGCCTATCTTCTTCCTCTTTCTCCAACCATGTGGACCAACCAAGAGCGCCTTCTTCTCCAACTCTAGCACCATCACTGTTCCAGAAGTGCTCAAATAATATCTGCTTACTCTGCTCAGTGAGGAGCAAAGAAGGACAAAACAAACTGAATTCAATTTCAGCTTGAAATAGAGCGGTGGCCAACTCTTGGTAGCCAACCTGCCATTCAAACCTGCAATAACTGAGAAAAATATCCACCAGACCAAGTTCTAGTTGAACAATAGCGGGATCTGGAGAAGATTTTTCGCCTTGGCAAACCTGCATCAAATAGGTACCATATTAAAACCAAAATAAGTGACCTAACATTGAGAAATTGCAAAATCTTGTTTCATGCAACAATAGAAGGCAAATGTAGGTAAATACTACAGTAAGAAAAAACAATAACCGCAGTAAAACTCTCAACATATCATTCACAGCAACTTATGACCCAAAACTGGAAACAAAATGAGGCATGAAAGAGGAAAGGTCGTATAAGTTTCGAACAAGCAGCAGCTGCCTGTCAAGAGCTGGTGTGATGTTGCATGTTATAATTACCAAAGCACTTTTTCAGTTGCTAGTTTTGGATTTTATATCCCGTTTTCCAATGAGGACATCATGCTCAATCAAAGATGAAAATAGCTATATTCATTTCAAGAATCCAAATGCAAAACTGGTTTCAAGTTTTCATTCCCTAGTTCCTTTATCACTCGATATGTGAGTGGCATTTCTCTTTTCCACCCGAACACCATACACGGAGTGAGGGTTCAATTCATTTCATCATATGGATTCACCTCAGAACAAAGTGAACCATATTCTTTTATCATGAAGTCCTCTGTAAAAACCTAAACCCCAAAAAATTCTGCAGTATTTACAAATCTAGGTAACTCTCTCATGTCCAAATTTCTTAATATATGTACAGACTTCTTAATAGTCGGTGAGCTATGACCTGTTGGTAAGTTATAATTCCAACATTGTAAAGGTCATGGGTTCGATTTTCACTTACATATGTAAAGGTGGGGGTGGGTTAAGGGTCTTTTAAAAAAATAAAAAATAAAAAAATGTGCTGACTTCTTAATATGGTAAACCAGACTAACACATGCAAGGTTTAGCATATACATTAGCCTTCAGCATTTAAAACCTAAAATCGAAACGATATTAGTATGCTGTATTTCCTGTAAAACTAACAGATCATATATAAAAAGTGAATTTTGAGTTTTTGACACACTAAAAAGAATATCTATCTCCTATAGAACAAAATAATAAGAAAATTGAGTCTATTTGAGAACCTGCCTAGAGTGCATTCTGCATGCAGCAGATATAGCCTGGATTGCATGTGCGTACATTTTTCTCATGTCTGAAACCTTGAACCTGGAGAACTCCCCTTGAATAACACGCAGAAACTCTCTCCACAAGTTGTAATTTCCTGAATGCTGTATGAGTATCTTTTCCCATCTACTAATTAGTACATCGGAACTGTCTCTGCTTTTATAAGCCTTTAGAAGACAAAGCAACAGTTCTTCATTATCTGGGTTAAGCTCTGTGGCTTTCTCCAATATGCTAATCTTTTTTTCCAGAGTCTGCAAGCGAGCACCTTTCTGGGGCTGCATATCAGCAACCTTGTCTTGGAACTCAGCGAAAGCCAACCAAACCTTCTCATCATGAGGATGCTCCCTCGTCAATTTGTTAAACTCCCGAGTCTTGCGTAGTAATTCATCTTCCCATGATTCTTCGACCACTACTGGAGTTCCCGAGAGTGACTCATCAGCAGCAACCCCTTCACCTTCATCGGATGTTTGAATATCCGTCAAAGGAATAAAATCACCTGAAACTGTATCCGCACGGTCTCTGGGGGCAAGTAAACGAAGGCGCTTTAAGTTCTTATGGCGTTCCAAAGCCATGTACTTTGCAGACCAATAGCGACCCCCGGATTTTAGTTTACCATCCAATGCATCAACATCAGCATCTCTATCCAATGTTGAAATTGTCTGATTCCCCTGATACAAAGCTTTAAAATTCTCAGAGCTATCCGAAAGAGCAGCATAAGGCTTGTATCGAGCAATGTCCATCCTGTAGTACAGTAACTCAGATAATCAATTCAAAATCTTCATATCCAGCACACCAAAAACTAACCATTACTTCCTAGCATCAAAAACAAGATAATTAAGGCTACTACACATTTGAGCATAGCATTAAACTAATAATTAAGGCTCAGTTTAGCATTAAAACAAAGATCAAGGCCAAAATCAAAGTGAAAAAGATCATACCTATAGAGACATCCAAAGGCCAAATTATCAAGGTCGCCATTGGAATCCAAGTAATAATTTTCCGACGGTCTAGTCTCGGATTCGGCCCAAGCCCGAACGCTGGACTTTCTCGACCCGAAACCGGCGAACGACCCGCCGTCTCTCTCCGCGGTCCGCCTCTTCTTCTTCCTCCTCTTCCCTTTCGCCTTCTCCCGCCTCTTCTTGCTCGTCCTGTCTCTCTCATCGCTCGCTTCGGATCCGCTAGAAGATTCCAGAAGCTCGTACGGCTTAGGCTGGGGCCGTACGTCCTCTTGCTCCTCCTCCGGTGGCGACAGAGGCGGCGGCTCAGGCTTGAAGTGCGAGGCAACGGCGTCGTTTATGACGGAGAGGTTGGTGGTGAAGCTGGTGTTGGAAAGCCATTGAGGGACGTTTGAGACTTGCTGAGAGGCGGCTATCACTGGGAACAGCGACGGCGACGGCGACGGCGACAGCTTTGCTTCTTCTTCCGACGGCCTGTCGTCCATGTTTTGTGATCGAAATATTCGAATCGGAGAGCACCTTCACTGTGATTTCTACTAGTAATTTGGGCCGGGTCGAAGATTGGAAATTTTTTATGAAATGGAGGCCCAAGGCCCAAACCACAAGAAATTCCGAAACCACACACTTAGGAATTGAGGATGTGACAATATTCTTTCTTGCCATTTGGATCAAAAGTTAGTACAATGAAGATGTGGCGAGGATGATGATCGCCGGAGGAAAACCGAAATCCGATAAGCAACTATATCACAAGATATTACTAAGTAAGTTACCTAAAAGAATATCACACAATCATATACAACAAGACTTTGAAGATTCTCCTTCCACTACTGGGTCAAACAAAGAAGAACCTAAGAATACAAATGCGTGCAAAATTACATTCTTGACTACATTTCATTGCAATACACCTTGGTAAAAGCGGAAGGAGCCCACACAAACCAAACAGAAGTTTCAACGCATCCCGCGGCAATCTGAGGAGGTCAATATATCTTCCAGGATAACTTCAAATACGTTACTGGTTTTGATTCAATCATAAAGTAATTTGTAGCCCCCCTTCACTTTTAGATGCCCAAAACCCAAAATGCAAGGGCAACTGCAGGATATTGTCTTTACCAAGAGAGTTTTCAGACAGTTCTCAAGTCTTCAAGATGATATTGGTTCATATGGATAAGACAGCCATGGGTGCTTCAGAGCTTCAGACGCAGAAGGTCGCTTCTTTGGGTTTATCTCAAGCAGATGAGCAACAAAATCAATGAACCCTTGGTCCCCCATTGGCAGCCGATGCCTTAAAGATGTCTTTTTTGGTATCAAGTATTCCAGTCTGTTTGTTTCCTGAAGAGTAAGAATAGCACCAGTTATCAGTTCAACACATACATGAATACAAAATGAATTACATACAGATAAAGATAATATATACATGAAAGATAACACCTCAGCAACACCCTGGATACAGATAATTGAGTGAAGCTGATTGCAACAATGGAATTATAAACATCTAGTTTCTGGAGTCTACATGTAATAAACCTCGGCTTCTGAAAGGATTGAAATGACCATATTCCTATGCTAATTTTAAAACTATTCTTCATGCTTCTCAGTTCTCAGTATTCCAGATTTTCCTTCAAGTCTAAACAGAAATTATAGGTTCCCTGCTGCATAACAATATGTCAAATTATTTTGAAATAGTTGCTAACTTCAAAACCTATACAGAAGATCGCCATAGGGAAAATAAGTTGGGGGGTATGTTTCAGCCCTTTGTGTGGTCTTGTAAATGGATTTCAATCAAAGATTTTAAAAGACAAAACATCCAAAGTGAACTGCAAAGGAAATGATAAAACTTTGGTATCACATGAAACATCGTGAATATCAAGACACATTAACTAGGAAGCAGCCATATAAACAATAAGACCCTCTTGATTTCACAACAAGGCAGTCCATTTCGGTTTGCAGTCGGAAGTTCAAATCTTTACTACACAGGAATACATGAATAAAACTGCAGAATGCTTATATCTTCACTTAGCAAAAACTTCAAAATTTAATTGACTAAAACTCATATGGGTTACCTGATTTCGTTCATAAAGCATGTGATTTTTTGTGAAGTATTTGTACGTATCCCGTCCTTTGGCAAGCATACTTTGATCAATAGGGCAAATGATTCCCATCACCCGTGCAAGTAAAGTTGCAGGTGAATCATTCTGGAAGAGTACCTACACAAAGCAAGTTTAAAGAATCTTTAGCAACTTGTATCATGAATTTTCATAATTTGTTTTCCGGGAAAGAGGTCAAATTTTCTGACAGTAATTTCATCAATCACACTAAATGCATATTTCTAAAGAAGTAAATTGTAAAACTTGAATACGACCACAACAGAAAGGATGATTGAATGCATATTGAGATATGCGTTATCAGTTCATGGTACAATTTTTTAATTTTCTTTGTTAACTTTGCATGTAGCAAATTGTTCATAAGATGACAGGGATTATCAAGCAGACTAATCTGCAACATTATATAAAATACTCCCTTTTTTTTTTTCCTTTTAGTAAACATATATGAAAACACAGTCTCATCAATTAATTTGAAGTTTTTTCTTTTTATCTCCACGTCCACTAACTGGATGTGTGGATGAACCACCAAAACTTTAACAGAAACAGTAGTAGACTGATTACAATTAGTGAGTCCACAGCGGTCACAAATCAACACACATAACCTTAGCCACAACTAGTCGGGAATCATACAGAAGCTCAGATTACTTCAAGTAACAGTCAGGGTGGAGCATAATTTTAACAGATCACTAGTACCAGATGTAACAACTTTCTTTGCTTATAATAAAATCTTGTTAGTTCTATCTTTCTGTGGTTACTTAACAAAAGTGACAAAGAACACAAAAAATCAGTATTAAAGTCACCTCCAGCACATGCAACAGTACTTGAGCGCTAATTTGTTTAACAAAAAGAAAAAGTTAAAGGAAGTAGATATGGATGCACAGCACTTACATTGCCAGTACAAAGTTCGGCTAAGATACACCCAAGTGACCATATATCTATCTTCTTATCATATGGAAGTCCCAAGATAACCTCAGGAGCACGATAGGACCTGGACTGAACATAGGAGCAGAGGTGATCCGTCTCAAAGCAACTACTCCCAAGATCAATGACTTTCACCTCACATCTACTGTAGCTTTTCACTAGTATATTCTCAGGCTTCAAGTCACAATGTATTAAGCCAAGGCCATGCAAGAACTGCAGCGCCTCTAGACACTGAATGGTAATTGACTGCACAAAAATTGAGGGATGTTACCCACCAGCACACCAAAAAGGCTAATGGTCATCAAGTGGAAAATTGAGCCCAACAAACCTGCAGTCTTGGCATAGTGAAGTAGACCTCCCCTCCTGACTCACGGTTGAATTTATGAAATTCGTACAAGTTTGCTTTGAGAAGTTCACATACTATCAACAAATGTTCCTACAAAATAAAATAACATACTATTAGCCACATGTTTGGAAAAAATACTTGCCAATTGATAGCTGCTAAGGAGTTGCGAAAGTTAATGCAAGACAAGCAATGCAACCTCGCACTGGGCACATTTGAGACAATATTAAAATAATTTATGTCAAAATATTATTAACACCTCAAACCAGACGACATAAGTACATGTCATGTTGTAGATTCACTCACTCGATAATAAAAGTAATCGTACAATCGGAGAAGGTGGTACTTATCAGCAGGATCATGCTTATTGACGTACTTGAGAAGCTTTATCTCATCAAGGCTCTGATCAAAGAAATCTTTGTTGTTTTTTATAATTTTCACACACACATCCATTCCCGTATGCAAATCATGCGCTTGTATAGCTTTGCTGAATGCAGCAGATCCAAGATATTCAGTGACATGATAGCGGCCAGCTATCACAGAATTCAGAACAACATGAAAATTTTTGTCTTCCTCGAAGCCAGTTCTGTACAGCCAAAATGAAGTTCATATAGTCTATCAGAAGCAAGGTAAGTAAGTAACTAATGACAACAAAAATACAAAGAAGATATTCCAAGCACACAGACTTATCAAGAAAAGCATTGAGATTTAAAGCAGGAAGGACAGCTCTCATCAGCAATGCATGAAACAGAATAGCGGGCCATTACAATGATAAGGGAAAACTAATCCAAAAATCAATCACCTAAGCAAGTCTCTCAACAAAATAAGGCCATTACACAAAGCTTAGGTTTATGCTTCTTGTATGTTCATTGTAACTTGAACATGAATACATAACTAAAAGATTTACATGATGCTCAATTAATAATCCAAATGGCAAGATAAAAATAAATAATAAGTAAATAAAACACTAAAAAGAGAGGGGGGAGCATTGCATTCAAGGAACTGATGTACAATTCAGTGATAAAGAATAGGCACTCAACTCTATTTTGTTCTAATCCAAATAAGTTTCTAGAAGTTGGCATGATCAAGAAAGTTATAAGCAAAAGAAGCTGGTTGGAAAATTAAGTGCTTGTCGAAACATACAGTGAGACATATAGATAGATTGATAAAGAGAGAGAGATGATGATTAAAGCATTAATCTTTGTTTTGAAGAAAGAAAAAAATTTAAAAAAAGCCTATCACTACAAGTGAAAGTCTCCATGACTTTTTAAAATGTGTTGGTGGTGTAACAGAAAACATCATATGCCCAAGTTCAACTATCCAGTAAAAAAACATGATCAATTCACTTATATTTGGATTAATGCATAAATAAAGACGTGCCTGTTTTTCCTGTGCACAATCTTGAGGTTGAAGGTCTCAAACTCTTCCTCCTGAGCCTTTATTTGCCTTACTTGCTCTTGCACAGCAGCTGCCTCTTCATCCTCAAGTGATACCCCTGTATCTTCATCCCTGAGAGTGGCAATCTTTTCATCTTCTTCTTGCTTGCCATGCTCTCTTTCAGCATAAGCATAATTTGAGAGAGTTGAGGGAGTAGAGTTTGCAGATCTAACAGCATCATCATTATTTTCATCACCTGAGGTATCCGTACTTTTCCGCTTCCATGAAGCAAGCATGTCATCGGAACTCATCAAAGTATTTGTACATTCACCAGTTTCATCAGTAACAATTGCATTGCAATTGTTTGACCATAAAGTTTTACTGGAGCTTGCCTGCACTGACTGTCCTCCATCTCTCAGTGGAGGGGGGAATGAAAATGCCCCTTCTGTATGATTTTTCTTGGGTCTAGATGCACTATTATCATCAGCAACAACTATATATTTATTTGCCTCATGTTTACTACTTTTCTTGCTGTCCCTGTTAGATCTATCAATATGTTTTTTGTCTGAGTCATGATGAGGCTTCCGAGACCCACCGACTCCTTCATCATGATCTCGGAAGTGTTCTAAATCCCCTTCACTGCTACCTCCAACCAAACTTTCCCGTACTTCACTGCCAATTTCAGCAACATCACTATTGATCCCCACACCAATTGATCTCACTGAACCATGCTGATCATCCTCCGTGCAAACATCATCTAGACGTGGCCTTCCACCCTCATTCAGAACTTTCCCATCCCCTAGCATGATGAGTTCATTAGTCTGAGTGACAAATCCCTGCCAGACAGGTTCTGCACGCATCAAATTCAGTTCCTCTTCATCCATCAACTGTCCATCATATTGAGCCATTAAATCATTCTCATCAGTCCTCCCATACAACTCATTCACTGTGATTCCTATAGGATCATCTGTAACTATAACTGGTTCAACATTTTTCCCTTGAAAGTAACGCTCACCAGAAAAGTAAGAATCCTCCTCAGCAAAAGATTGATCATCATCCTCATCTTTGGTTGGGCCTCTCTCCTGCGGATCTGGAACACTCCCATGCCCTGTTCCTTTTTCATTGTCACTTGGGTAATCAATTTCGTGAGCCAAGAACCAGGCCTCATCTTCAATAGGTTGTCTCATGTATCCCACATCATCATCATCATCATATTCATCAGAATCCCAGTACTCATTTGGGTAATCCTCACTCAGTCCATCACCAACAGTAGCAAAACCAGATACCAGATCAGATGTATCTTCTGCAATTCCCTGACTTACAGACAGCCAACTACCTCCTCCTACATTCCTTTTTCCACCTGGACCATAATTTTGAAAAAAGAAATCAGTGACTAGAGATACAGAAACATACAAGACCAAGACATGACTCAGTTTGACCCGATAAACTTCAAAACTCCAAACCTTTGAGGTCCATTCTAGATGAATTCTTGTAAATTAGAGCAGGCAAAATTATGCATGCTTGTAACAGATAGATTTAAAACAGAAATATGAAATGCACTAAAGGAATGAGTAAAATTAACACCGCAGAAAATAACTGACAAGTCCATACAATAAAAGCATCTGTAATGAGCCAATGAGTAGAGGTGATGTAAGCCCATAAAAACTTACTAGCACCATTGACAACTTTAAATGACAAAATATTAGCTGACCATATATAACTACTACATAAATATCAAACTAACCTGAAGAGTTTATTTCTTGTCCAAAGGGAACATCCAAATATGCCCCAATAAGATGAGCATTGTCGGCAGCACTGAGTTTTGCACCAGGCCCGTCTCGCTCAAACTTTTCCTCCCAGTTAACAGTCAACGGTTTGTCCTCTGACTTGAGTTTTACTGGTGGCAACCTTGGAAACTCTTCTTTCTGATTCTCAGACAAAATAGGAAACACCAAGCTACTAATGGTCTTCTGCTCAGAACTCCCTTGTGACTTGCTCAAGTATAAAGCTCTTGCCACCTCATTCTCCTGCTCCTTTATTACTGCCCTAGTATCAGTCAGCACAGCTTTTCTCTTTCCTTCTTTTTTATCAGAACCAGAAGCACTATCATAACTTGTTGACATATCCTCTTTGGGGAAAGGAAATACAGTCTTGACAGAACAATCTTTCCACATCTCGGATGATGAACTTGTTGGTTCTTCAATTCTTGACCATGGATTATCTGCAAAGCTTTCTTTGAAGTACGTGGTACTAGTCTTGAGTTGTTGATCAAGTTCCTTAGGTTTGCTTGTTTGGGTTCTATCGTACTTGCTTTCCACATTGGTTTTGCTAGTACTTCCAGCCCATGAAGTTTTCTTCTCACCAGAAAAGCTAATATCTTCTCCAGATTTCACAGTGCTTTTACCAGAATCAGGAATCTCCCCAGTATGATTCCTTGACTGTTGCAATATCTGAGGCTCTGGGTGGTTGGAGTTACTACCACCAACATCATTTTGATAAGGTTCAGCAGGACCATTGCTTGGATTGACCTTCCATGAATACAAATCAAGCACAGTATCCTCTAAACCTTTAGAGAACGCGAAGCTCTTGTGATTAGTCCCAGCCACGTCAACAGGCTTATTTCGTTCCCCAACAGAAGCAGCATTCTTCCATTTGATTTCAGACCCATTTCTGCCAGTTCCACATTCTATCTCTTTCACTATAAGTTCCTTTGAAACTTCACCACCGTTCCGAGATCCCAGCCCTTGATTCTCCACCACCAATTTGTCCCCCTTTTCAGCTTCCAACGAATTACCAGAGTCCTTTTCTTCAAGAGCAAGCTTCTGAAGGAAACCATTCAAGTCAGGACGATTACCAAGCTCACTGCGAAGAGCTGCCTCAGCTCTTGAAAACCTATTCTTCCGCAGAAAGTCAAGAATGACGTCAACCGAGTTCGAGTTCGAGTCAGCCATTTTCTGCCTCCTAAAACCTACAAACAGGATCAGAAACAAACACCCTTAGACCCTCTAAACCCAATCAACAAAACTCATTCCAAACACTTGCTGCTTGCCCTATATTCTACTTACAAATTGCAAAACCATACAAGACTCTTCAAAGTTCAAACATTCAAACTTAACTCACACTCTTCGACCCAAAATATGTAGAAGTTACCTTGTTTTAAGCTCAACCAGTGGCAGCATTTTGTCTTCTAGTGTCCTGAACAATGGGAAAATCCATATTCAGAAATTCAAAACTTTCCTCCCTTTTTTATTATTCCCACATTTTCTAAGCAAACCTAACAAAGCAAAGCATCCAGCTTTTGCTCAAAATTTCTCAACCCCAAGTTGTAAGACACAACCCAAGAGCTCGACGCGGATCCGGCATTCACAGCCAGATTGCGATTCCCGAATCCCACAATTTCAAATTTTTCAAAATTTCAAAAACGAAAAGAAAAAAAAAACCCTTAAAAAATCCCAAACAGATTTATGAGCTCCCGAACTGGGTTTTGATCCCCGACGAAACTTGCATAGCCGTTAGCAACAGCGAAGCAAAATTATTCCCACCCGAAAGAAAATCAAGATCTGATTTTTATTTCGATTTCGTGATAATTTGGGTAAGATGGTTTTCTGGGTATTCTTTAAAGTCGAAAATGAAACTGAAAACACAGAGAGAGAGCAATAAGAAAAAGAAGAGCGACGGAGGAAGAGAGGAGAAGGACCTGGTGGTAAAATGGGAGTGGCCGGTTGCTGCTGGCGCTGCTTATTTTCTCTTTTGTTGTTTCTCCTCTCTCAAAAGGGGGCCTGGTCTTCTCAAATTGGGGTGGTCCAAAGCTTCTCTCTTTTTTCTTATTTTTTTCTGAAACGCTTGGAATATGACTTAAACTTGAAATATTATTCACTATTTTTTACACTGATATTTTATGGTTTGGTTTATCATTACAGTGTGTGTAAAATGGGTCCTATTCCCTCGTTTTCTTTCCATTGTGAAATTGAAAATGGTTTCCTTGGAGCTGGAAAATGCTAACATCAGTAAAAAGTGTGGTTAATTACAATTCACACTGCCATAATTGGGTAAATCTTTGAGCCAACCATGTATAGTACACCTGGCCTTTAATTATGATTCCTTTCCTTAACAGCTCATTATTACAAGATTTGTACAAAAAAGAAATATCCCCCGTCACTTCTTTCGGTTCTTTGCATAATCTAAGGTATCCATTTGCATCTTAAACTATGATTTACCTCGCAAATATGGTCTTAGGGTTTAGTTGTGGATTGGGAAGTTGAAATAATATGCTTTGAAATTCTATGCATTAGAAGTCTAGTAAGATTATTAAATTTGTTGGATTCAAAATTTATTTAATATTATCGATTGAGAAAAGTTTAATTTCGTAATTAATGTTTTTGTATTAGTTGATTATAGGTATACAAAATCCTTAAAAGGGGTCGTGTATTCCTTTTATTCAATACCATTTGATCAAGGTCTGGTTTGGGATTGCTTCATTTTTACAAAAATTAGTTTTTTTTTTTCTATAGTTTTAGGTTTTAAGATATTTGGTAAACTAAAAAAAACAGCTTTAATTAAATAAAAAAAGTAATTAACATCAGCGTTGCTGTCAATCCCAGTAAAAGTGGCTACTTTTGAAAAGTCACAACAATTTCAAACTAGTCATAAGTAGTATTGGTATTTTCTTTGAAATTTGGAGGTCATATTGGTCATATCAATTCTCATAGAAAAGTACAATAAAAAAACGCTTTTGTACTTGCATTGTTATGTAGAAGGCTAGAAGCAATAGCAATGACCTTCTGAGTTCTGACCCAAAAAAGGAAGCAGTGACCTAAAATTCTAAAAGGCTAAAGCTACTAGGCTTCCCATTTTCCCTTTGACAATACTAGGCCCTCCAAAACTTGGCCTTCACAACCCATTCTATGTAAACATATTGGGCCTAGCTGCTCTGCCTGGATAGACTTCCTCAATATGTTTTGAGATATCTTGAGCATCAATGGCTCTTTGGGCTGAATTGTACTACTCGTCCTTGTAAACAAGGGAAGCCATTGAGCTCTAGAATAGCCCGAAGTCCTTATCGAGACTTAAGTGATTAAGCTTGATTAGAGGGACGAATTACTGCAGCAGTATGATTCAAAATTCACACGAATAAAAAGCGGGTTATTTTCATGTCAATCCACTAAGTCTCATTTAATAAATGAGTAATTTGCATGTCAATTTACCAATATAATATGTACTAGTGTAATCGTTTATCAAAACTGATCATTGTATTTAATCATACACGACCTATTTATTGAAGTCGATCATTGCGAGTCATCCATTTTAAAATAAGTTGAGTTGGAGTTTGTATTTCTAACATGACTATTAAATAGGTTGGATTCGAACTTGTCTTATGTAACACGTTCTACACCTTAACATTTGCTCTGGTTTGATTAATCTTCATTTACATTGGACTAATCATCTGTGGTGGAAATGTTAAACATGAAATAAAACAAAATGGATCATAATCGACATTAATCACGCACATGCTCATTTGCTTTGGAAATGTGGCACTCTCTTTAAATTTTCTTTCTCTTGGGATATTGGCAGTTCCTAAAAACTAAAGGCCATGGTGTTTTTTTTTTTTTGGCTGGCTTTGCTTTAGCTTACGTAAAAAGTATGACTATTCAGACATAATGCAAACACATTCGTATGAATCTCGTGTTTAGTGGCCTTTATCATTGCTTAAAGACGTGAAAGTCCGACTCTGTACATATTCATGTCATGCAGTTCCCAACATTAAAAAGGCTTTAATTAATCAAACAGCGAAGTTGGCGATTTGCAACCACCTCAATCCAACTTTTAGCACCAAAATAGATGCAAATTTGCAAATTAAGCGATCTGCAGCCATTGATATTTTTTCCATTTTTTATATTCTCTTCATTCTTAAGAAAACTTTAGGCTTTAGTACAGTAATTGATTTGGAAAGCAATGCAATACTATAAAATATATAAAAATTGGATAATGAAACTGTTCTTAATTTTTTTACAAACTACACTTTATTTTAAAAATATTTTTGCACTGAGTATTCCGTTGAACTTGGTAGAATTATAATAGAACTTGGCATAGTTATAATGAATACTTATCTAATCCTAGTTGAGGGTCACAACTATTCACGTGTTTTTTTAATTATAACCGGGACACCTATATTATTTGAGATTTGTCCGGCTTTGAACTGAATGATTATGACGAATAATGAAATACATTCCAAATTCCAAATCCAAATTTAATGACATTAACTAAAAAGAAAAAAATAAGCGACAACATAACCAAATTTGAAAGGAAATTAAAAATAAAAAAAAAACAAATTTGAAAGGAAATTTGTTCCCAAACAAAAAAATAAAAAATTGTAAAGGAAATGGACCCACTTTGTATTAAAAGAGAGTAATGGAGCCACTTGGGTAGAGCAGGACCCACAGTAGACCGAAGTGGCAAATCTAGATCCGAACCGGAAGGAGGCCAGGCATCGGCCCAAGGCGTTGACTACCAAAGAACCAGATCTCCCACTCTCAAGCTGCGTCCCAATACAATATCACCACGTAACACGCGCAGAACAAAGTCTCGACCCGAGTGTTTTCATTTCTACCCCATTTTAGACTTTTGATTCATCTGTTCTAATTTCTTTGGCGATTTTCAAAAATTATTACAATCATTTTGCAATTTTTCAGGTAATGATTCTAAATTTTTCTAAATATATCAAAATGTGGTACAACATAAGATCTAACGATGAAATTAATACACAACATCTAACATGAAGTTAAAAAATCAAAAAAGTTAAATATTAAAGCCCATGAACAAATCAAATTAACTCGATCTCTCTTACTGGCTTTTTTGACACCATCGTACATAGAGGGAGCATCACACTCTTCTTCTTGCCATAGTCCAAAACTCCAAACCCTAAAACACGAGCCCATGTCTAGCCAAGGTTGATCATCAGTAATAGATTAGTACTCATAACCCAACTATTGTCCCCAAAAACAACCTAGTTCATTTGACAACCATCTCCATTAATAAATCAAGAACGTATTGAATGAAAGTGCTCGTGGCGTTATGATCAATCCACCATCAATGCTTGCCATAAACTCTATCAAGCAAACAACACTGACTACATCTAATGCGATACATTGGAAAACACTCTTTGTAATATGTTATTGTCTTTAAAATTAGCAGAGCAATGAAGCATCCTAACCTGTTTATCTTAATCTCGTTATTAAAACAGTCATAATGATTGAACCATAAAGTCTCACCAATGTGAAATCAAACAGTTTAGAGCGTGCACCTAAACTCAACCGCAACGTACGTGAAACGCTCGATCAATCTCTTTTTATGTGAACTCATTCAATAACCAGCCTCTAATATAAAGACTTACAAATAAAAGAAAACGTACTCGAAATCCATAGATGCTAGAGAAAGCTTAACGAGATAACCCACATATGCCTCTTTCGTAGGAATTGAGAGAGAAATGAGAGCCGCCTCCATGACTTGAAAGTGTATAAAGAATGGTAAATCCTAGCAGCCGGATGTACACAAAAACAATTAACACGTAATTCTTTTACTTGTTTTTACATGACCCGAAAATAATCACAAAATGTTTGAACACAATTTGAGAAAAGAGAATTTATATAAATTGGATCCAAACACAAAGATTAAAAATCATTGGACTTTGAGATTAAATTGAAGAAAAAGAAGCGTGAGACGCACCCTACGGCATAAGGTAGGCACCAAAGCGTGGGTCAAGGGGAGGAGGGTGAGGGTGAGGCATCAAGTCATCAACCCTCTGCGTGGCGAGGCACTACGTCCCCGTCACCTGTTGTTCCCCCTTAATTAATTTGTTAAGCGCGCATTAGCCTCCTCTCTATTATATTTATTTATTAATTCCCCCAAGCCCGAGCTAATTATAAAACAACCAGAATCCAACCTTCAAATCGAAAATAAAAATCGAACGAACGTGGCTGTCTCTAGAGAGACGGAGAGAAACACAGAGCCAAAAAGAGAGAGAGAATGGCCAAGACTATGGCGGTGGGAGTACCAGTCATCATCGCCTTTCTGATCCTGTGCGGCGCTGCAGATCTGGTTACCTCCGACGCCTCCAATCATCGTTACAAAGAAGGAGATGCAGTCCCGCTCTACGCCAACAAGGTCGGACCCTTTCACAACCCCAGGTAAATTCGATCTCACTGTCTCACGCCTTTTTCAGCTCAATTCAGCTGCTCTCGTTCTTTTTTTTGCTCTGATTTGAACTGGATCTGAGTTTATTTGAGAATTTTGCTCGAATTACGAGCTATCCAGCTTAGTGAATGGAGTGATGTTTTGTTCTAGGTTGAGCTAGACATTAGTTTTCCGGAATCCAATCGGGATTGATTAGATTACAGTACAGAGCTGGATCTGACTTTAAAGATTGAATTGAATCCTGTACAGACTCATTTCCAGAGAATTTTGGCCTTTTTGAACTAAACAATAAGAAATGTGTTGGAATTTTGGTGTTCCAGTTGGCCCTAATTAGTCTCTTTTTTATGATTGCAGTGAAACCTACAGGTACTTTGATCTCCCATTCTGCTCACCAGGTTTGTATTGATCCGACTCGTTTCGTTTCGTTCTTATTTTTGCTCGCGACATGGTACCTGTTCATATTTTTTTTTTTTATGCGTAATTGCTGGATCTTAATTGCAGATGCGGTTAAAGAGAAAAAGGAAGCTCTTGGTGAGGTATTGAATGGGGATCGTTTAGTCAGCGCCCCTTACAAGCTTGAGTTCCTGAAACATAAAGATTCGGAACTGGTTTGCAAAAGGACTCTCAAGAAGGAAGAAGTGGCCAAGTTCAGATCTGCTGTGAACAAGGACTATTACTTTCAAATGTATTATGATGACTTGCCCATCTGGGGCTTCATAGGGAAGGTCGACAAGGAAAACAAAGACCCAAGCGAGTACAAGACCTACCTCTATAAGCACATTCATTTTGACATCTTGTACAACAAGGACCGTGTGATCGAAATCAATGTTCAAACAGATCCTCATGCTCTAGTGGACCTTACTGAGGATAAAGAAGTCGATGTTGAGTTTTTGTATACAGTAAAATGGAGGGAAACAAACACTCCTTTTGATAAGAGGATGGATAAGTATTCTCAGTCCTCATCGCTGCCTCATCATTTGGAAATCCATTGGTTCTCCATTATTAATTCATGTGTCACAGTTCTGCTCTTGACTGGGTTTCTTGCCACAATTCTTATGCGAGTGCTTAAGAATGATTTTGTCAAGTAAGATTTTTTTGGTAATCCTTACTCTTTATGTCTGCCGGTTCATTCATTCATTCCTAACTTTGACTTGTATTTCACTCTCTAAAAGATATGCCCATGATGAGGAAGCAGCTGAAGACCAAGAAGAGACTGGATGGAAATACATTCACGGAGATGTATTTAGGTTTCCCAAATACAAGTCTCTGTTTGCAGCGGCTCTTGGTTCCGGCACCCAACTGTTTACACTGTAAGTGCTCATTTTTACAGCTATAAGTTCAGCCCCGAGTCTCCGTTTTGGAAGTTTCTAATCTCTTTTCTTATTTATTCATTTGCGCGTTTTGCAGTACAATCTTCATCTTCGTACTCGCTCTTGTCGGTGTCTTTTATCCATACAACCGAGGGGCTTTGTTTACTGCTCTAGTTGTGATTTATGCGCTCACGTCGGGAATTGCAGGCTATACTGCTACTTCATTTTTTTGCCAGCTAGAGGGGACAAACTGGGTATGTGCTGATGAATTCTATTTGATACTGTTTTGCGACTGAACCTCAATTGTCACATTTATTCATCTGATATTTTATTAATAAATGGTTCAAAAATTCTGGCATGACAGGTTAGAAATCTGTTGTTAACGGGATGTCTCTTCTGTGGACCTTTGTTTCTCACATTCTGCTTTTTGAATACTGTTGCAATTGCTTACACAGCCACTGCAGCACTTCCATTTGGCACAATCGTGGTTATAGTACTAATATGGACACTTGTTACATCACCTTTATTGGTGTTGGGTGGGATTGCTGGGAAGAACAGTAAAGCTGAGTTCCAAGCTCCTGTTCGCACCACTAAGTATCCCAGAGAGATTCCGCCTTTGCCTTGGTACCGGGCAACAGTCCCTCAAATGGCAATGGCTGGCTTTCTGCCTTTCAGTGCCATATATATTGAACTGTACTACATCTTTGCCAGTGTCTGGGGTCACAGGATTTACACCATTTACAGCATCTTGTTTATTGTTTTTATCATTTTACTGATAGTCACCGCTTTCATTACCGTGGCATTGACATATTTCCAACTAGCTGCTGAGGACCATGAGTGGTGGTGGAGGTAAGCTACTGTTACTATGCATCCATGCTAGTTTTGTTGGAGTTTTTATGCAATTTGGTTACAAGGTTTCTACTATCTAGGCTTTGTGTGTCGACTCTTCATTTCTTTAAATAATTTGAGACAGATGTTGAATGCAACTGATTTTGAGGTTTTAGGAGCTGCTTTTTAATCAAGAGGTGGGATAAATTAGTTTTGTATAGGTTTATATTGTTGAGAAAAGGTAGATAATAGGTTATAAATGGGGATGTTGTCTGGATCTGGATATATGAAAACTAATTGAAAAGCCCATACTGGAAAATTAAAGTCCTGAAACTGAGACTATAATTTGTGTTATTCACATAAAATTTTATAATAATGTTGTGTGTTTCTTTACCCTCTATGGATCTGATGATTTTCTTTGACTGATATATAAGCTTGGTTTTGATTACAGATCTTTTCTCTGTGGTGGGTCGACTGGCATATTTATCTATGCCTACTGTTTGTATTACTACTACGCACGCTCAGATATGTCTGGGTTTATGCAAACATCATTCTTCTTTGGTTACATGGCATGCATCTGCTATGGTTTCTTCCTCATGCTCGGATCTGTGGGTTTCCGGGCAGCTTTGCTTTTTGTCCGTCACATATACCGATCCATTAAGTGCGAGTAACCTAGTTGTTCTCCAAGAATTGAAGAAATGTTTCTTGTGTTTTCCATCTCATAGGCACCTTGTAGAGGAGTTTCATCAAATTAATTTTGTAGTGCCTCATGTATTAAAGCAAGTCCTGAGATATCTTTGCTTTGAGCGCAATATGTTAGATCACTATATGGCAACTATTCATAGAGACAGTTTGTATCATCACTTTCCAAAACTATGCAATACATTCTTTAAATATTCTCTCGCCATACCCATTTTTCTCTATTCTTGGATCTGGAGTTGATGGTTTGGTTTGTTCTTGGTGTTCCGTGACTGAGAATTGAAACATAATGCAAGTCTCTCCAAGTTTTCAGTACTTGTGGAAGGCTGAAAGGATTGGAGCCTGTGAATGTATCAGAGAGCTCTTTGCATGATTTGCTCAATCCCACTCCCATTGAACTTGTGGGGTTGTGGTTTCCATTGTGGAGACGTCAAAATGACCAATACCAAACAAAATTTGGGTAAACTAAAAATTCCAATTATGGAAAGGATGAGAGCAATTGAGAGAGTTCAAATCCGGAGTTTGAAAGAATCCGCTGTGATTTTAAACTGAGGCAAGTCACCAGTCATTTTCTCATTTTCTGTTCCTTTCCCACATTTTTCGGCCTATGTTCTCCCATTTATCATGAGATTTGAGAGGTCCATGTCTAATTTATTACAAAAACTCGTTCAACCGAATTATAAGATTTGAACGGTCCATATGAACGCAAATACCATAAACCGTTAGAAATTAAACAAAACACCAGTATGATAATGTTTTGCTTCAACCCTAGAACAGGGAAGCCTTCAACCCCAAAGAGCAGTTGGAAGCACTTGATGCAAACCCTACAATCAAAACTAGGGGCATGCAACGATCACTATGAGGAGGACCCTTATTATCATCTGAGGCAAAAACCTCGAAGAAATCATCTGAGGCAAAAACCTCGAAGAAATCTTTAAGTCATGGCAGGAGAAACAATACTAGTGCTTGCACCAACCGTATTTTCAGCCACAACATCAGAAATCAAGTACATAAACAGAACAGAGACTACACATTATGAAGTATGAACATGAACTTGATCGTTGTGATAATAAGGATGATGATGACAAGGAAGCCGAGGAAGTGGATGCCCGAGCCGAGGAGTTTATAAGGCGTTTTCGTCTCAATCTCAGAGCGGAGGAGTTTATACTACGCTTGAAAGGATGATCGATTTTCATAATTGAGGTACGTCATGGTCATTTTCATTCCTTTTTATGTATGAGGATGATCGATTAGACTGTCTTTAATTACTCACTTTATTACGTTTGTTCTTTGGTTCTCAGTGTTTTTCCATCTCATGTATGGTCTATTAAGTCTTCTGAAATTAATATCATTGATGTGTTTCCGGGTATAGATCATCGTGATACAGTCTGTACCATCATTTCCTTCCATACTTTTTGCAACCATTCTTCCAAACTAAGTGGAGCAAAGAACAAAAACCAATACGATTACAAATAGAAAAGATTGATGTTTGCTCGTGATTTAGATGATCGAGCTCTGATGTCTTCCAAAAAAACTCGGAACCATATAAATTAGGTATTTTGCAACATCTAATCTTGAGGAATTATTCTCAAAAAAAGATTCAGAATAATTTGGAAGATTTGGCTAAATTGAAAGGGAAGATAGATGAGACTTTTGAAGGCAAGTACCATACAAGACCATTGGGGATAGGGATGGCAATGGGATGAGTTGGGAATGGGGATCACAATACCATCCCCGTCCCTGGGGTCACTTTCTACCCTCATTCCCGTTTTCAATTCTCAATAAAAATATATTGGGGATTCCCCGTCCCTATTCCCATTGGGGACTAAGCCTCCAAAACCGCCCAAATCCCTAATAAGAATTTAATAAATAAAATAATTTTTTCTTATATTGCCTTTTTAAAAATCAAAACCTAGAACAAATAAATTTAAAATATGATTAAATTCATAAATCATAATTCAGTTTGTGCAAAAGTCAAAACACCATTTAAGTAAAAGTGTAGCCATTAAAGTAAATGAGTAAATGTATATATTTGTGATTTATATTATAAAACAATCAATTAAAAAATATATAAGTTAAACATATATATATATATATATATATATATTATTGGGGTGGGTTTGGGGATGGCCCCGTCCACGCCCCATCCCCAATCTTAGATAGCGGGAATTGAGAATCTCCATTCCCATTCCTTATTTGCCCCTGAATTCTTCCTCCATTAAGGGCGGGTATCCAATGGAGCTCCGCCCCACTGAGGATTTTTGTCGTCCCTAATTAGAGATCGAAGATTATTACAAGAAAATAATAGTAGGATACTGTTCTATATTTGCAAATCCAAAACCATTAAGTGGATGCACGCAAATTTTCAACAAATCACCAAAATTACAACGGAAAAATGGCCAAACTCCTTTTTATTATGAACATGACATGTGAATGTGCACACAATTGAAATCCTCTTCTTCTTCTTTTTTGGCTGAGAGAGATGTAAAATGCTTTAAATATGGTTTGAAAATGAGACTTGGTTGATGATTTAGCTGTTTTTGAGAGAAAGCGAGTAATATTATTTTATTTTCGCTCAGAGTTTTGTCCAACCTCGTTTGTGCAAAACAGATATTTATGTACTCCAGACATGTATCCAAACAAAAAAAGACAATTCGATTGAGAAGAAAAGATAAAAAGGAAGAAGAATAAGTAAGGGAAAGAAAAAAAATTGAGTCAAGATTAGTTACAAGGCTTGAGCATCTCCCACTATCTGGATTTGAAGACCAAGGCTTGAAAATTATGAGGCGTGAAATTCTATAGCTCAATTTGTATTAGCAGCGATTTGCAGCAACTGGGTCAGTCTGAAACAACACAGAACATGTCCACTGCTTCATCAGCTCTGACACTCCGCCTCCCCTTCGCTTCCTCAATCACCACCACCACCGTCGCCGCCGCCGCCGCCGCCACCACTAAGCTCATTTATCCGGTAAAGCTTTAATCTTTTCGTCGCCAAATGTATATATTGCAACAAAAATCGTTGCTTTTACTAACACAAGCGTAATTCAACAGATATGCAGCTCACGTCGCTCTGTAAGCAGTTTGAGGCTTGTGGGTTGCGCTCGTGCTGCCATTTCAAGCCAAGCGCAAGGTACCCTTTTTGTGGTTGTGGGTTTTAGACTTTTAGCTTTCTGGGTAGTTTTGCATTATGGATTTTGATTCGGAAAGTGGTTGTTGTGAGCTTTCAGGTACATTTGATCCTGAACTCCGTTTAGTACTTGAACTTGCAACTGATTCTGAGTTGTATGAGATTGAAAGAATCCTTTTTGGCCCTAGGTACTTCAAACTCTATTCGTTTTTTTTTCTTCTTTCGTTTTTTATGAACTCGTACACTTTTTGTTTTGGTATATATGAAACTGTGTGACAAGCTGTAATGGCATTGTGTCATGATATAGCTAAAGATGTACTAGTTAAGCTTTGACGGTGACTTTTTTACCTTTCGATGGTGTCAATGTATGTCCAGCTACTTCAGCCCTTTGCTGAAATCCATAATGAGCAGAACCAACGTCGACTATGCAATGATTGAAGAGGACCTTGAGGAGCGAGATCAGTTTTTATCAGCATTAGAGTCGCGATTCTTATTCCTCGCAGCGGATGCTCGGTCCACAATAAGGTTTTTCCTCAACTTACATTAGGCTGGATTAATGTGCATTCAGGCACTTTGTCTTGAAATACAACTCATTGTCAACTTGTTTGGTGTCAATATTACTTGAATCTTGGGGTAACTTGCCACTGTTTTGAGTATATGAGGGGTCTTGGTTACTGAAGGTAGTTTCAATTCTATTTCGCCATGTTCAATATTTATTCTTCTTTTAATTAAACTAACTGCTAATGTCATATAGTTCTCGATGGAGTTTACATGTTGACTATTTGATTGGTTTCTACGGGATTCTTGGTAGGGGTTGGAGGCCATCATATAGGAATGTCTTGCTTGCAGTTAGAAAAGAGTTGAACATTCCTTGCTCAAGCAAATTATCAACTGAAGACCTTGAAGCAGAGATTTTCCTTCATCTGTTGCGAGACTACTCAAGGCATGTGTTATGCATATTTCTCTATATTGGACCTTGGTTCTAGTTAGTTTCTGAAGTTTAGGGATTAGAGATTAATAGGAACTCTACCTTTAGGTATTGAAGAGTGAATTATGGGATGTGATTGCCAAAAGTTATGCAGTGATCATTTGTTTGTCTTAATCCTTGATTTATGCGTTAACTTAGCTTTTTCTCTATTTTGAATGTGTTTTAATGAATTAAAAAGGGTCACTTCCTCCATGTAGTGAAGAATCAGGAAGTTTCGAGGGCTTGCTAGAATTCTCTGAGCCATCAGATGCTGAAAACAGTCTTGAACTTGGACTCAGTCAATGGAAGGTGCAGGCCCTTACTGCTTTAAAAGTTGGGGCAGGGGAACTCCGATCAATGTTTTTAAAGGTAATGCAACTTTAGAATGCCTGCGTTCTTCAATTCTCTGGAACTTACATCGATATTTATAATTTAATTGACCCTTCTTTTTTTTTTTTTTTTTAGGGTGGTGGTATCCTTACTCTGGCAAAGATCTATCAATTGGTAAGAAACGATGGTCATACTATATTCTATTTGATTTTCTTTTCTGTTTATATCTTTATCTATTTTTCATTTTGTGGTAGTTAGCTAGGAAGTTATCTGGGAAGGTGTTCTTAGAAGCTGCCAACTATCAACTGAAAAGGGATGTTGTTAGAAAGGTACTGTTCTGTCTTTATATGTGTGATCTTGTTCTAATTTTTGTTTCTATTTTGGAACATATACAGTTTGTACACGTGTGTAACACACTACCCAGAATTTTGCAATATCTTATGCTCCGTTGAAAATTTCTGGTACTAAAATTTCTTCCCAGTACCAGGCTATTGAGAGAGGGACAGAAGGGATGAAAAGTAGGAAACCTATAATCTGGGGACTCCACTTGGGAGATGCACTAGTTTGAATTGTACATACAAATATCATCCTGCATACAATGTCCATACTCTTGTGCAAGCATTGCACTTTTCTGTTCCGTGCTCTAGGTTTTTCACATCTGTCTCCTAATTATATACGTGCATTCATATACATTGCCTTTCCATCTGCGTCTTATCTTGAAGCTTAAGCTTATGCCGCATGTCATTTCATTTTCCATGTCCATGTCTATTCCAACATCTTCTAGCTTAAGTTTATGCTATTGTCATATGGAGTTTTCCTTTATAGGATGTTGGTGAGTAGTGACTATCCCATTAACTATCTAGCTACCCTTTTCTACCTAACATGAAATTCCATATCTTGATCATCAGGGTGGACAATTAGCAGCCATTAATCTAGAATCCAGAGTGGCCTTGCTAGCTGCAAAACAAGTAATTACATTTGGGTGATAATTCAGTACAATATTATTATATATTTCCCCCTCCGTCTTTTGATTCCGGGATTTCTCATGTTTCTGAACAGGGTTTTGCAGGGGCTACATCAAGATATCTTGGCTTGAGAAGCATGATGTCGTTACTTGGCCCAGTGTATTGACTCTTCCTGCAGTTCTTATATTTCCTAAACTTGGTCTATTTGTTTGTAACTTCATTTCATACTTCATATATTTAGGACTACTTGGTGGTGGAAGAGTGGTTTAGTAGTAATGAGAGATTGAGAACCCATACAAATCTGTTATGGGTGAGGATAGGCTTTTTAACTATGCATGGTAGTCACTTCACAGTAACCAACAATCCTTTGGGTGAATAAGGAGTCACGTAGCTGTCCCAATTAGTTGAAATTTAGGTTTAGTTGAGGTGTCTTATCTATCCTCACTCCCTTCTTTGTTTTAGTTAATACTATCCCAAAACTAGCTAATGTGTTACACTGCATATTTTGAGATGACATAGAAGAGATTATTCACTCCCCTGTTTTTGTTTGGACTAGAGCTGACTTGGAATAGCTTTGAGGATGTAAGTGAACATGTACCTTCTGAAGTTTTAGAAGTTTCAAATTTGGTCTAGTCTTGGTTGGATAACCCTACGTGAATGTAAATTTGACAACCTTTTGCTTCAAATGTTGACAAATCCAACCATGATCAAGTATCGACTATAACAGCTTATGACGATGATCTCTTGATAATAACTTTTTAGTGTTTTGCCAAGTTTTTTCATTTGTCATTATCAACTTATCTTGGCACTTTATGCAGGCTTTGGGGAACATTTCTGGCGGATGTTGTCATTCAAATGCTAGGAACCGATTATGCAAGAATTTTGCGAGCAATTTATGCTTTTGCACAGGTAATTTTCTTGCTTTTGCCTTCTCTACATATTTGCCCTTGTTTTGGCATTGGCTGCAATCTCTTGAGACATTAAACTACTATAGATGGACATGTTAAGGATGATAAACAAACATCTTACTCTTGAGAAGCAAAATTCAGACGACCATCAAGCTCTTTTTCTTCTTTTTCGTTTTCATGGAAACAATTAAGTTCTTCTCAAACTAAATTGCTGTTGCTACAGATACGCATCACTCGCACTTATGGGTCACTGGTTGATGACTGAAAAGCTTTGCATTTTCAACGATACTCGAGTAGTTTCAGAGCTTCAAACGAGCAGCATTGGGATTTAAGTTTATTCCGGAAGGTCAGCATTTAACAAGCGGTGTGCCGTCAAAAGTAATTACACTGTACATATTGTTTCCCAGTTAAACCACCTCTCTGCTTCGATCAGTTAATAATTTTTGCACGTGTAACTAGTGACGGTAAAAAGCTGAAATAGCTTATCCGCTTTGCTGGACGAAATTAATACAAGTTTCTTATGTATAACTTTCATCTATAAGTTGAAACCTGTAGTTGTGATGGTAAATATGCGTTTGATTGGCCAACAGTCAAACACGTTTGAATCAGCGTTATTACAATAATATACTCCTGGAAATAAACACGTATTGCTCTTTAAAGAGTCTCAGAGAGGACATAACTTGCTTATTTAAAGATCAAAGTCTCGCCATTGCTTCATCCATATAGATAGGATTAGGATCCTATGAACATTTCGTGACGAATGCATATATGGAAGAAATGTTTAGGGGTTGCCATCCAAAAGGTCGTCGACGGATTTGTATTGACCGTCTTCGGAAACGAAGAAGTCTCCTGCAACCAACCTGCGCTGGGGAATTTCCTTGATCTTGTTCATTTCATCCCCACTTAGCTCCCAATCAAATATTTGAGCATTATCCTTCATCCTCTCCTTGTTGAAACTCCTCGAAATTGCACTCACCTCTCCTTGTTGGATGATGGATCTCAGTATAACCTGTGCTACACTCTTCCCCTTTGCAGCAGCGATGTCCTTAATGATGGCATAGTCTATCCAGGGTTTTGGAGCCCAGCTGGTAGCTCCATAAAACCCCAAGGGAGACCATGCAGTCACATGAATTCCTTTCCCTTTACAGAAGTCTCGCAGATTTCCTTGCTGCCAGGATGGGTTGATTTCCACCTGATCCATCATTATCACCATCAAATTCACATTCATCGTCGATTATCAGATAGAATCATGGATAGATGGAGTTACCTGATTGACCGCTGGAGGGATGGTCCCGTTGTCAAGGATTTGAGAGAGCTTTTTGGTACCAAAGTTGCTGACGCCAATAGACTTGGCCAATCCCAGCCTGTAGCACTCTTCCATCGCCTCCCATGTCCCCATGACATCAAAGGGAAGCAAGTCCTCTTTCGAATTTGGTATTGCCGGAGTTCCTTGTTTCATCCTCACCGGCCAATGAATCAGGTATAGATCCACATACTCCAATCCCAGCCTCCTTAATTAGTTCATGCATGATATATGCCCCATTGTATCATATTGCATATAATTAGTTAAGCTAGCTAGTTACATATATGGTTTTTAGGCACTTACTGTAGTGTCAATTTGAGAGCTGGGAGAACAAGATCACGATGGGCGTCAGTGCACCAGAGCTTGGAAGTGATGAACAACTCATCGCGAGTCTTGATGAGACCTCGGTCTAGGGCTTGGGTGATGGCGAGACCTACGGCTTCTTCGGTTCCATAGAGAGCAGCAGTGTCAAAGTGACGGTAGCCAAGCTCAATGGCGTCAAGGAGAATAAGGGCCAGGGTTTGAGCCGGTGGAGGACTCCCGAAAACTCCGGTGCCAAAGCCTAGCACCGGCATCTTCTTCCCGGAATTCAGTACTACTTCCGGGATGGCGACTCCTTTCTTGCCTCTCTCATCCATTTCTAATCAGTTCTGATCGATGACCAAGTAATTTTGCAGAACTGATACTGCGTTTGGGAGTATGGCATACTTCCAACTATTAATCTTCTATATATGGTACGAAATTATCTACATTTTTTATTATTTATATTGTTGACCATATCTCTAATGCAAATATGATATGATTATTAGTCATTTAGTTATCATTATTAAGTAACCGAGACCAACAACTAGTCTTGATTAAGGGCTAGCCAGCTCCAACAACGCAAGCAATGACGTTTACGTTAAAGCTGCGATTCCAAGGGCTCCTCTTCAATCTGGAGGGGAGCAGTACACATTCGAGGATTGTCAATTTGGGGGCCGGCAGCAAAGATGGTGGTCCCGCGTGATTTGTAATGGGCCGAATTGAATTAGATAGGCCCACAAAAGCAAAGCTCAAAAGAGGGATTGATCTACTTGATCCACTACCCGGTAAAAGAAGAGTTCCCTGTAGCTTGACAATGCACCATCATCGATCGCTTATACGTACGTGAAGCTATCATATAAAACTACGATACAAGTTGGTACGTACTTAAATAGCATGACCGCATTTAGCAAAGGTTGAAGAAGAAGAAATCAGCCGGTTTGCCTTTTTTGTTTCAAACGTAACTAGTTTATATATTAATTTACAGCTTGAATCGGTCGTAGGAATGATAATAAGCAAGGCAAAATATGCTATTTCCAAAGGCGGCCAATTTGCTCCATAACAAATACAAAGCATTCGAAAAATATATGTTGACGTTAACGAACGAGAAAGGGACAGACGGCTCTTGTTTCCTATAAATTATAGCAGAACATAGTGCATTACTCACCAAAAGAGAGTGCAAGTTCTTCGATAAGTTGCTCCAACAGAAACTGAATTATAGAAGGAGCTAGCTGTGTCAACAGTTGAGTATTTGAAGTATGTCTAAAGCTATTCCTGCTCTAGTTCTTGTATTCAGGATCCTTACCCTTGCAGCCTGTGTTGCTTCTGGGCTGGTTCTTGTTCTCGACAAGTTTAAAGATGAGGATGGTGATAAACTACATTTTTATGATATCATTACATTCAGGCACGTTTTTCTTAATCTAGCAAGCTAGCTTTCTCACATCTTTGTCTTCTTTTTTTTTTTGTTAAACATATTCATGCATTGAAAAATATGGATTAGTATTTGAATTTGGGGTGCGTAGGTATGTGCTTTCTGCAGCAGCAATTGGAGCAGCATACAGCCTACTACAGCTACCATTTAACATATATTATGCTTGCACCAATAAGCGCTTGATACGCAACAGATGCATGCCGGAGTTTGATTTCTATTCCGACAAGGTGGTGACCTTGGTTCTAGCTTCGGGTGTGGGAGCTGGTTTTGCAGCGGGATTTGAGCTCAAAAAGTTTTTCAAACTATTACTTCAAGCAGCGTCACTAGGAATTGACGACAACAACTTCGATCAAGAACTAGCCAAGTTCAATGACTTCTTTGAGAAGGCAATTATTTCCAGCGGAATTCTCTTGGTTGGAGCTGTTTGCATGACCGTGGTTTCGATTCTCACTTCCATCACTCGGACTTCAAATTCGGGTTTCTTCGGATAATTGATTCGAGAGTTCAGCTGCATGAGTAATAAAGATGTAAATGACCGATGACCAACTCTATTCTTTGTTTTCTTTCTTATTTGGGATGTGTTCGATCATTCATATCAAATTGTTTTTCCGGTACAAACTTGAACTGTAGAAATAAGTATGTATCTATTTGCTGACATTTTATGTAAACAAGCGAATTTTCTTGCTTTAATGTTCGGACAAATAATTTTTTGAGCTAGCGATCACTCGGTCACCAATTGACTGAGGATTTGTGGTCATCCACTCTTGGATTGAATTTAAAGGGTTGATATATATGTATGTATGTGTGTGTGTGTTTAAAGTGTTTTAATCTTGAAACTTGAAATTCAATTCAAGGATAGGTGACCGGAAAATTCCCGGCCACCTGATCACCATAAACACTACTAAACTTTATAAAACTATATATACATAATATATATATATATATATATACTGAGTGGTTTATATTATTAAACTACATGTTAAAAATATAAACATCTTCAAATTTTAAGTTTAAAGAGGTCACACACACATATATAGAGGCCCATTTTAGACATGATCTCCTTACTTTAAGAATTTGAGAATTTTTACTATTTAATTACACTAGTACATGACCTAATTCAATGATTTCAAACGTTGATCCTAAAATATTCTATGTAATAATTGTGTCTATAAAAAGTCAACCAAAACCTTAATCATTTAGTAATTCAAAATTGTGTAAACAAATGTAATCCGTTAGATAAAATTAAAACGAACATTATTCTAATCAAATGGTTAAACGTTTTCCAATTCGGCTACTTTTTTGTAAGATTTATATGTGTATATGTAACTAGACAATGAATGGTCTAGGTTATTAAATGACATGCTAAAAATAAAAACATCATCACATTTCAAATTTAAGGAGGTTCTCTCTAAATTTTTCATATATATATATATATATATATATATATATATATATATATTCCCTTCAATCTCTCAAAGTTCATAGACCTTGAAAAAGTGAGAACCTCAAATAAAAAAAATTGAAGATAATTGTCTCATGGGAAAATTATGCTATACAGATCTGCATAGCATGCAGATCGGATGTGTGATCACGTGTACAGCACGTGATAGAGAGATTAAGGAAGGAATCATTTTGAACCACACGATCAGCAGTAGACTTCAATGAATGGTCCACGATTGATGACCGGCTAAACCCTTAACCTTCCATCCCTTTCCTTAGAAATCAGCGGCTTAGAATTCTCACGCGTGACGTTGAACAAGGACGAGACATTGTTTCTGGATTCAAGTCGAACTAAATAGATCAACTAAGAAGTAAGAAGGGTGACGAGAGGAAGATGTTTGTTGATGCAAAATCTCGTTTGCATCAGTGTCAACAAGGTTCCGTTGAAATCCGAGGTGGCAGGTAGTGGGGTAGGATCTTAGATGTGGGATCTAGCTTTTCTCCATGGGGTTGAATGGTTGATTCAACATATGGTGCAGAATGTCTCGGAGGTCCAGGGTCATGTTGATCCTGATATTGAAGAGGGAAAAAGATAACTCGAACATGCACCAATTTGGTGCTGACTTATCAGGCTATGATGACCAAGTCAAAGAGTGAGAAGGAGAGAAAGCATTTTTTGGTGTAATAGACAATAATCAAAGGATTCCAGAGAGCCACGAATGAATGAAGAGTCATTCTTTTATAGGGCTTGGAGGTACACTGTTGAGATATGGGCTTGGCCCAAAAAATAAGGGTGTCAGCTCATTTCTGACATGCCACCAGCATGGGTTTGGCTGAGTGGGTGACAGATGTCACCATTTAGTGGTCTCTTCTAGTCACTTCGTCCTTAACCCATGTTCATGGCCATGCTAGTCATGAGATTGTGACACTTGTCCAGTTTAGGTGGGTTTTGCTCCTTGATTTGAGTAAATCAAGCCCTTGTGAGCAATTTCATGTAGAGGGAGGCTTTGATAGTCCAATTGAGAACTTCCGGTCGATCTCAACATTGCAGGTTTGGGTGATGATCGAGCTATAAGAGTGACATTCCAGCTTTAAGACCCACGACATTCGAGTAACGAGGGTTGGAAGTCGAGGCTGGGATAGTATGATTGGATATTTTTATTCAACATTTATTATTTTGTTATCGTTGAAAAGTCAGAATCCGTCGTGGACTATTTGACTTTTCAACGCATCTTATGTGTACAAGGTTTGAAAAGTTATAGACATTATCCTGTCCAAATTCTGACACGAACAAGCCCCTAATGCCTCGACCAATCGAGTCTTGTGTTGGGCGGGGAACTTTATCAATTCTCACGGGATTTGGTTGTTCTTTTGAGTGGTTTTGCAAACTCTTGATCTTTGCGTGGAGAAAATTCCTCTAAAATTACAATACTTCATATGTTAAGCAAACATAATTTCATAAGGAGAAATTTTTGAAAATCTTCACAAAAGATTTCTTTTTAGTCTGAGATGATATATATTTAGTTACATATATATCTAAATAGTGAGATTGTTTTCAGAAAAAATAGTGAACTATAATTTAACATGTATGGCATGTTCACACTTTCACATATAATTTTACTATCTGTAGATGTGAAATCCCAATGCTCAGACATCTATGCTTCATCATATCATGCCATAGCTCTGGGGTGGGATCAGAAGTGTGCAAGTGTAAACGTAAACATGCAAACATGTTGTTTGAAAGTGTACAAGTGGGGTTGGATACGTACGGTCAAAGTTCGAAGGTTGCTTCTCGAAGGAGCAAAATTTAAATGTAAGCTCATTTATACATATATATAATTGTATATTTTGAAAAGATGCTTTTTATGTGATTGATAAGACCCCCTTTGGCTGCGGTAATGGTCGTTTAAGTGGGAAGGTTGATCTTGCCACTTGTCATGATCTAAGGCTGGGTGATGATAGGAATCAAAGGCTAGGATTCCAACCCTCTGACTACCTAGGCCTTAATTATGAAATAGGCCTGCATGTTGCGTTTTTGTGTGATTCTCTCTCTCTCTCTCTCTCTCTCTTACTTCTCGCCTCCGCTCTTGAAGCAAATCAATTTCCTTCATCTTTTTTGAAGAGGACGAAGGATTTGGTGTGGTTATTTTTAGGAGAAAGAGAGAATAGAAAGTACTGATATCATCTCAGAGAGGTTGATATCGCTTTCATCTTTGCTAGAAGTTCTACGGTTCCTAAGCCTTTCAAGGTACTATTTTCTGTTTCTCTTTCATTTTCTCTTTGTTTCCTTGCTTTGCTTTGGATTTGTGAATATGTGAAAGTTCTATTCATGTAAAACTTGTTTTGAAAGCTTGAAGCTTTAACCCGTAGAGAAAAACTGATAGTTGGCTTCTTTTGGTGAGTCGGGGATAGGGATGTGTTTAAAACTTAGCTGTTGGTTGTGGGTTTATGTTGGTGATACATGTTGGGGCTTTAGGGCAGGATAAAGGAGGCGTAGGAAACGGATCAATTTCAGGAATACTCTTCCTTAATGGCTTCCCTTTTTTCTTCTTTTTTAGGAAAGGGAGCCTGAAGACTCACGACTTTTATGAAGGATTCCACAAGTGGAGATGACAGCTTTAGTAATGAATCCTCGTCGTCTAGCGACTCCGACAGGTCCTCTCAGGGATCAACATCTAGTTCTGATGAGGGGGGACGTCTACTGGGTCGTCGGAAAACTTGGGTGTGCATGGGTCAGGGATTAGAGTCTGGCAGTCGGGGTCCTCTACTACGTGCTCGGAGTCTAGTGGCTCCTCCTTCAAAGGGGGACTTCGAATGTTGAGCGGGAGAGGAAGTGGTCGTGGGACTTCAGTTGGCAGGTCATTTGGGCCTAGTCTCCGGGGCGCTTTATCTGGACCATTATGCGGCAATAGTGAGGCAGAGAGTTTTTATGGCGGGTCGAAGTTGAGTAGAAAAATGCAAACAGAGGCTAGGAAACGGCTGTTGGCGTATAGGGCTACTCGTTCTCCGTGGACGGTTGACCAGGAGATGACTGAGACTAGTGTTGACGCTCTAAGAGAGCTGAGGTGGAACTATCAAATACCCGACTCTGCAGAGCTAAGATTGATTGAGGATGATGAGTTGCCTAGTAGTCCTCCGGATGGGTTTGTTACTCTATATACCCAGCCATGCTAGAATTAGGTATTAGGATACCATTCCAGCCCTCCGTGCATGGTTGGGTGAATGAGCTTGGCATTGCTCCAGCTCAGATTAATCCTAATGGCTATAGAGTGATTATTGCTTTTATAGCATTATGGAACGTTAAATTCAGTTGTGACCCACCAGTTGAGATTCTTCGTTACCAATTGAGGCTTAAGAAGAACATATCAACAACCAAGGATCCTATTGAGGGTTTTTATTGTATTGTCCCTCAGCGTCCTGCTATTGTACTTGAGCTTCCATCTGTGGTTAAAACTTGGAGGAATAAGTGGTTTTATGCTAAGGGCTGGGCGTCCACCTCTAGTGGTGGGGTTTCAGCCCCTGACATCGTTACCCATTTTAAGGATGCAGGTTGGGTTGGTTATGGAAAAGTTCTCATGTCTTTTGTTTCTTATACATATGTATCATGTCCTAAAGCATATAATTAATTGATCTTGCGAAGGAGAGATTCAAAACTTTGCTTGATCTTCTGAGGGAGGAATGACGTTTTAAGACAATTGTCACGGAAGCAAAATTGGCAAGGCTTGGGATAGCAGCTCCAGCCAGAAGTAAGTTCCTGGTTTAATGACTCTTGGTCTCTGGTCATACACCATATCTTGATTGTGTTTTATTTCGGATGCAGACATGACACTTGACAAGAATGATCCTGGACTTCGTGCAAGGATTCTCCAGCAACGTCAAGCCATAAAGGGGCCAATTGTCCCAGACCCTTGGTCCCTCCTAATGAAGGCATGTCTTCACCTAGGTCCCCAAGTCCCAAGTTTTGTGCCCGACCACCCAAGCCTTCATCACCTCCTGGATTTAGGAGGGCATCGATCAGATCTCCCATCGATTCGTTTGAAAAAGCTTCGGGTAAAAGAAAAATGAGTGAAGAGGCGCAGGGTAAGCAAGACCCTCTTAAGAAGAAAATGAGGGTGGATGATGAGGTCGAAAATCTCATGGAGGATGCTAGGAGGGAGACTTGGCAGTCCAAGACTAGGCAGCGAGTTGACACTCCAGGTGTGCGCCACCGTCAAGTTGAGGTTCCAGAATTTCTTCTGATTACGTTGGGGACATGATGGGGCTTGTTGAAACTAAGGCTTATATTGCAAATTTTAGGGAGGGCGAACTCGAGGGAGAACTTCATTCCCTTGTGGAAGGGGCTAGGAGTTCTTTGATTTTGGTACTGATGATTATTATTATTGTCCTTTGTTGATATGTCAGGGTCCATATCTATTGTATGACTCTTTTTTTTATTTTATTTTTTTTGTCTCCTTTTTGTAGGCCAATTTGAAAAATCATCTCATACTTGACAAGATGGAGGATTATTGAATTGGAATCCCATATGCTTGCAGCCAACAAGGAGCTCAAGGCGACCAAGACTCAGCTGGGTCAAAAGAAGAAAGATATGGCTAAAATAGAGGATCATGACAAAAGACTGAAGGAAAAAGAGACGGAGGTTGATCAGCTGGGAGAAAAGGTTAAGGGTCTGGAGAAGGAACTCAGGGTTAAGGCCAAAGAGTGTAAGAAAAGCAAAGATTTGGAGGTGGAAGTACAGGACCTTAAAGAGAGGGTTGAGGGCCTTAAGAGCAAGGCCAAGATTGGTCGTAACAGTATTTTGAGGGAGTTCTAAGATTCTAAAGAGTACAAGGACATCTTAGAGAATAGCTACTCGGAGGGGTATACTGACTTGCTCAACCTATGCATAGAGCATTTTGGTGACAAGGGTATGGAATGGGCGGTTTCTTTGGGTGTTGATGCTACGCCTTCGGAAATGAAGGGTAGCCCCTCCAAGGCTACACTTGCTGATGCAAGTCCAGGTCTTACCCTATCTAGTCATGAAGTTGATGGATTGGACGGTGAAGGAGTTGACCAGGCAAGCAGGTTAGTACTGGGAGGCAAACCTATCGAGGCACTAGACGACGACCACCAGCAAGGTAAGTCTGTCACTAGTGACATTCCGGCTGAGGACAAATGAGGTGCTCTTGGAGATGGAGATGAAAGGGCTTAGGTGACAAATGCTCTCTTGAATTGTCAAGGTTGACCTAAGGCTTAGGTCGTTATTTCTATTTTGATTTTGCATGTTGTAGGGACTCTTTGGATTTGTTTACATTGCGGATATTTTACCCTTTATTTTGCCAACTCAGGTGGCCGATTAACTCTTTTGTGGTGGGGTATACAACTCTTGAATATCAATGATATTTCTATGTAGTCTAGATATGTCCGATGATGAGTGGCTTGAGCTGTCAGTAATTATCCTCCTGTATCTTTTGCTATCTATAATTAAATCTTAATAGTGTCACTCTATGAACTTATGGTTTGTTTGCTTGATGGAATTATTATTTATCTAGAATTGTGTTGTTGGACATCCAGCTATCGGCCTTGGTGGGTTTAGGTTCTTTTATTTGGGCGCCCGTCAGGGCAGGCGCTATCCTTTAATTATTTCAAACTCATAGACTTTTTGTTGAGATAGCTACCTTGGGTTCCGGCAAACTTATTTGACTTTGCGTATGGGTGGATATATGGAACGAGTACCTCACTTGGTCCGCGTCTGGGCGTTGACACTAGTTTGTCAGTAATGAGCTGACATAACTGGAACTAATTAGTCATATGCTTAGCACGGGAGTCTTTGCCGAATTGTTTGATTCAATAGAGTTTCCTCAAACTAATTCGATTGTTACAAATTCCGATCTCAACACGATTTTATCATGCAACTAGAGCATATTGTTGTAGTATAAATCGCATATATACCGTATATGTCTATATCATGTAACAAAATACGTAAAAGTATTTAGATAGGTACTTGAGTGTATAATCATAGGTACTTGAGTGTATGAAGACTTATGTAAACATGTTTTACCAAAGGGCAACAAGCATGGCAGAAAATCATCATCAAGATGGTTATCATTTTGAGTTTCTCTTTGAGCATTCACACTTCAATGTAATCCTATAAATACCCCCTTTGTATGAGATGAATAAACACATTGAAATCCTCATTCTCTCTGAAATTTTACTCTTCTATTCTGTTTATCAAATCCTCTAGTTCTTAAACACGTTATCAGCACGAAGTTGCTCTAGAATTATAATCGAAAAATTGACGAAAGAAGAGTTCTTCATCGATAGAAGTCATTTTTCAAAACCTACAAAAAATCCCCAAACCCTAGCTCAGATTAAAGCCCTTGATTCCAGGAGCCCGGAACCGGTCTCAGATTCACCGGAACCGGCCGAAAAAGGCCTGAACCGGCCGCCGGAAGCCGAAAAACCGAACCGGACCGCTGCCGGACCGCTGCCGAGACCTGCCGAGGTCCTGCCGAGGTGCTGCCGAGACCTGCCGAGCAGCTGCCGAGAGCTGCGCAGCAGCTGCCGAGGTCCTGCCGAGACCTGCCGAGACCTGCCGAGAAGCTGCCGAGGCCCTGCGCAGCAGCTGCCGAGACGCTGCCGAGGCCCCTGCGCATCAGCTGCCAAGGCACCTGCGCAGCAGCTGCCGAGACGCTGCGCAGCAGCTGCCGAGCAGCTTCCGAGACGCTGCGCAGCAGCTGCCGAGCAGCTGTCGACACATCTGTCGACAGATTTGCGCGGCGACTTTCCGACGACTTTTTCGACACTTTTCCGGCGACTTTTTTGGACGATTTTTCTCGACTTTTTCCAACGATCTTTCTGGTCAACTCCGATAATTTTTCCGGTCAAAAATTTCCGGCAACACTATTCCAAGGATGTCGAATGAACCTAGACTCGATTTTCAAATCCTTGACTCAACAGGTTCGGAGTACCATAGCTGGAAAACCGACGTTGAGAACCATCTCACATCCAAGGGGATATTGCCCATCATCCATGAACCAAATCCGGCTCTTGTGTTCCCTCGATCACCCAAGAAGCATGCAGAAGCAATCATCTTGATGCGACGTCATATGGACAAAGCACTCAGGCTAGAGTACATGTCCATCAAAGATGCAAAGGATTTATGGGAAGCACTAGAAGAGCGCTTTAACAATATCCAAGATTCTCTCCTCCCTGACTTGAAGGTTCAGTGGAACGATGTACGCTTCTCAGACTTCAAGTCTATTGCTGAGTACAATTCAGAAGCTCTTCGTCTTAAATCCATGTTGAGGTTCTGTCAAAGACCCCTCACAGAAGAAGAGCTAATTGAGAAAACTCTCTCCACCTTCCCTGTTGCAGCAATTTTGCTATCAAAGCAGTATCGCACTGAAGTAAATGCTGGACGAATTACGAGGTTCAATGAACTCATAAATATTTTGTCGGTAGCCGAAAAGCACGACAACATTCTTGTAAAGAATTATAATTCAAGACCCATTGGAACCAAGAGCGTTCGTGAGGCAAATTATAATGCACCCAAAAGAGGGCACAGGGAGCGGTACCCCAGCAATAGGGGACATGTGTACCCTAATAATAGGGGACATGAAGGACGAACAGGTCCATATAACCGCCCCAACAGGGAAGGAAACCGCAACTTTAGAGCGGGCGCACGTGATGGTAACTCCGCACGTGGAAGAGGGAGATATGGCAACACCGGCCGTGGAAATAGCACCATGAACCGTGGAGGTCGCACCATGCGCCGTGGTAGTAGCAGCAACCCTCCTAGGGGATATCCACAACGTGCACAACCTGTACAAACTGTACAACCTGCACAACCTATACCTCAAATGAAGGGAGGAAACCACAATGACATGTGTCATAGATGTGGATCAATCGAGCATTGGTTTAAACAATGTCATGCAAGTACCCAATTAGCTGCACGCTACAAGGAGTACAGGGAAGCAAGAGAGCAAGAAGCTAACCTTGCCGAAGATGAAAATAGTGAAGATGTCAATCTCACTGTTGAGGACTTCAAAGCTGTAGATGAAGAGCACGAGGATGCCACAGACTTTGATTAGAATAATCCTCTTTCTATTTTCCAAGAATGGCAAATGTGCCTTAGTCAATAAATAACAATTGTATTAAACTCCTTCTTATGTGGCGTACCCAATGAAGTATGATGTCTAGGAAAGCAATTGAGATCGGGGTATTTAAGCGAGCCTCGCTCCACCAACATCTCTCTACTTTCCTGGTCATATTCCATTGGAATTACCAAACGGATTGAGTGATAGCAATTTGTCTAGAGTTTGATATTTGGAATAGACTTATGAATAACTTTGATGTAATCATTGGCTATTTTCCCATTAATAAAGTATCGCATTCAATGTCATGGACATGTGTTAATATTCCGAACTTTATTCCTTTCAGTATGTTTTCCGGAGAATTGGAATGCCTTCTTGATAGTGGCACCACACATACGATATTGCGACATAGGCAATTATTTTTATGGATGACACCCAGTCGATCCTCAGTAACTACGATGGCAGGACCATCACAATTGATTCATGGTCGAGGACCAGCTCAATTTTTGTTACCAAATGGCACAAATATTAATGTCGCCGAAGCTCTATATGCTCCAAGGGCCGGAAGGACCCTATTAAGCTTTAAAGACATTAGAGCCAATGATTTTCATGTGGAAACACATTGTGAGAATGGACAAGAGTTCCTTTGCATCACCTCTAAAAACTACGGAAATACACGAGTTTTAGAGAAACTTATGTGTCGCTCTAGTGGATTGTATGCAACCACTATTAGAGTTATTGAATCCAACCATGTCATGAATGACAAATTATGGGATCCTGACACATACAAGCTTTGGCACGACCGTTTGGGACATCCAGGTCGTGACATGATGCTCCGTATATTAAAAACTTCACACAGACATCCATTCTTCAAAACGAAAAGAAGTACGAACCAAACATTGGTCCAAAGAGTTACTTCTAAAGTGTATCATTCGTTTTGCAAAGCTTGCTCTTTAGCAAAGGTAGGATCGAGACCATCCTATGCAAAGGACACTAAAGAAAATATACCATTCTTACAAAGAATACAAGGTGATATTTGTGGACCTATCCAACCAACTTGCGGACCATTTAGATATTTTATGGTGTTGGTTGATGCATCGACACGTTGGTCACATGTCATGCTCTTATCCACAAGAAATGCTGCATTTGCTAAACTCCTAGCACAAATCATTAAATTAAGGGCTCACCACCCCGATCATCCTATTAAGTCAATTCGTCTTGACAATGCTGGAGAATTTACATCAAGAACCTTTGATGATTATTGCATGTCCATTGGGATTGAGGTGGAACATCCTGTCCCTCATGTACACACCCAAAATGGACTCGCAGAAGCTGCCATTAAAAGACTTCAAATGGTTGCCAGGGCATTGGTTATGCGCACCAATCTCCCTATTTCTGCTTGGGGCTATGCAATATTACATGCAGCTGTGCTCATTCGTCTGAGACCCACTGCCACCCAACCCTTTTCTGCGTCCCAACTGGTGACTGGGTATGAGCCTAATGTCTCACACTTACGCATCTTTGGGTGTGCAGTCTATGTGCCAATTGCGCCGCCACAGCGCACCAAAATGGGTCCTCAAAGACGCTTAGGCCTTTATGTTGGATATGATACTCCAAGCATTATCCGCTACATAGAACCCTTGACAGGTGATCTATTTACCGCTAGATTTGCGGATTGTCACTTTGATGAGACAGTCTTCCCGTCATTAGGGGGAGACAAGAACATTAATGTTCAACAGAAAAGACAGGAATTGTCGTGGTCTGTCCCCGAACCACACAGTCTGAAATAGAGGTGCGGAGGATTCTCGATCTTCAGAACGTAGCAGAATCAATGCCTGATGCGTTTTCTGATATCGCTAAAGTGACAAGATCACACATACCTGCTGCAAACGTACCTGCAAGGATTGATGTTCCTAAAAATAAAGGACATGACATCCCCTCTATGGGTGATGCAATGGCTAGACCCATGGCTCCTGCTAGAAAGCGCGGGAGGCCTATAGGTTCGATGGATTCTCGCCCAAGAAAGAAAGCGAGCTTGACACAAAATAATCCATTAATCATCGATATAAATAATCCATCTCATGAAAAAATTCCGGATTATGGTTATGTCCAAGAGACATCATTGGAGGACGCTCCAATAATAGAACCAATTCCAGAGAATAGAGAGATCTCCATGAATTACACTAGTATACATGTAATTATGGACAGAAATTCTATGGCTATTGATGATGCGTTTGCATATCATATTGCAAAAGGAATTATAGAATACGATGATATCGAACCTCGCTCCGTTGAAGAATGCCAACGTAGAGCAGATTGGTCAAAATGGAAAAATGCGATCCAGACTGAATTGGATTCACTAACAAAGAGACAGGTATTTGGGTCTATAACACTGACACCACCAAATATAAAACCTGTTGGCCATAAATGGGTCTTTGTTAGAAAGCGTAATGAGAAAAATGAGGTTGTTAGATACAAAGCCCGCCTTGTGGCGCAAGGTTTCTCACAACGTCCTGGAATCGACTACGAGGAGACATATTCTCCCGTAATGGACGTTATAACGTTCCGCTACCTTGTCAGTTTGGTAGTTTCCGAAAAACTTGACATGCAGCTCATGGATGTGGTTACAGCATATCTCTATGGGGATCTAGATTCAGAGATATATATGAAGGTTCCAGATGGACTTCAATTACCCAAATCAAGTGGCTCTAAACCACGGAGCGCGTTTTCAATAAAATTAAGACGCTCACTATATGGATTGAAACAATCCGGACGGATGTGGTATAACCGTCTAAGTGACTACTTGATTGGGAAGGGATATGTTAACAATGAAATATGCCCTTGCGTGTTCATTAAGAGAACAAGATCCGGATTTGCAATTGTAGCAGTTTATGTTGATGACATGAACTTAATTGGAACTCTAGATGAGTTAAAAGAAACTGCTACATATTTGAAATCTGAATTTGAGATGAAAGATCTCGGAAAAACACGGTTTTGTCTCGGAATAGAACTCGAGCACCGTAATGATGGGATTATGATCCATCAATCAGCATATACTCAAAAGTTACTAAGGCGCTTTAATGAAGATAAAGCAAAGCCTGTGAGTACTCCCATGATCAACCGTAGTCTTGAGCCCATGAAAGATCCGTTTCGTCCAAGGGATGAGGACGAAGATTTATTAGAAGCTGAAATACCATACCTAAGTGCGATAGGCGCATTATTGTATTTAGCTCAATGCACAAGACCGGATATCTCATTTGCAGTAAACTTGTTAGCTCGACACAGTTCTGCACCAACACGCCGCCATTGGATTGGTATAAAGACAATCCTTCGATACCTAAAAGGTACGATCGATATGGGCTTGTTCTATCCCTACAGAGAGAAAAGAAATGTGAGCGCCGGCAACACTATCCATAGTGACCGACGTTCTCTTCCTCCCCTCCATCAAAATGATGTTTTGACGGGTTTTGCTGATGCAGGGTATCTCTCTGACCCTCACAAAGGTCGCTCCCAAACAGGTTATGTCTTTACCATGGGAAATACCGCGATATCTTGGAGATCTACAAAACAGACTCTTGTTGCTACTTCCTCAAATCATGCAGAAATAATTGCACTACATGAAGCCGTGCGTGAGTGCATATGGCTAAGGTCTATAAATAGACACATTCGAGGAACTTGTGGTTTGAAATTCACCACAAATGAACCTACATGCATTTACGAGGACAATGCAGCTTGTATTGAGCAAATGAAATTAGGTTTCATCAAAGGCGACAATACCAAGCATATATCGCCGAAATTCTTCTACAATCAGCAACAGCAAACACTTCTAAATATTGAAGTAAATCAAATCCGATCAGAAGATAATGTAGCTGACTTATTTACTAAGTCACTACCAAAATCTCCTTTCGAGAAACATGTAAGGAGTATCGGATTGAGGAGGATATCCGAACTCCCACAATCTTCAAGAGGAGTCTAAATCAGGGGGAGTATCCAGAAACATACTTCACACTCAACGCGCGTTGTGCTCTTTTTCCCTTTCGACCAAGGTTGTTTTTTCCCACAGGGTTTTATTACTTGGCAAGGTTTTTAACGAGGCAACTTCGATGCACACCATCGGCAACTTCGATGCACACCATCGGCAACTTCGATGCACACCATCTACACAATACTATTGAACATGAAATATCCAAGGGGGAGTGTTGTAGTATAAATCGCATATATACCGTATATGTCTATATCATGTAACAAAATACGTAAAAGTATTTAGATAGGTACTTGAGTGTATAATCATAGGTACTTGAGTGTATGAAGACTTATGTAAACATGCTTTACCAAAGGGCAACAAGCATGGCAGAAAATCATCATCAAGATGGTTATCATTTTGAGTTTCTCTTTGAGCATTCACACTTCAATGTAATCCTATAAATACCCCCTTTGTATGAGATGAATAAACACATTGAAATCCTCATTCTCTCTGAAATTTTACTCTTCTATTCTGTTTATCAAATCCTCTAGTTCTTAAACACATATAACAATGATGGTAAAACAATGAAACTGATGCTTGATAAATATACTACAGGCATTACATGCGCTGGCATGCCACTATATAAACAAAAGAAAGTGGGATGAGCACGCCCAATTGGAAAGATACAAAAACGAATGAGTGTCTCCTCCCAAGGGGAGGAAGCATGGAAAGAAGGTCTTTCCTGGTAAAAACGGAGTGATAGTGATCCAATACATTCACTGATGGTAGATCCTTAGGTTCTGGACGTTCGAAGGGTGGGCGAGTCTTTTCCCGGCGAGATTTGACATGCTTTGCAGGTCTGGACCATAAATTTCGAATCTTCTTTGAGGGTTGGCCAGAAATATCCTTGCCTGAGCGTCTTGAGAGCCAAAGAGCGGGCACCGGAGTGGTTCCCGCAAAGCCCCTCGTGGATGTCCGCCAGTACATTTCTTCCTTCCTCAAGGGTTACACAGCGCAAGGAAGGGGCAGAGTAGCCGCGCTTGTACAGGGATCCATTGATTATTAGGTAGCGGCTAGCTCGATACTTGATTTTTCTTGATTTGAGAGAGTCGTCCGGTAATTCTACTTTAGCTAGGTAGTTGTAGACAGGATCCATCCAACTGGGTGCACCGTCGATTTGGGATATTTCCAGGTCTTCTTTGATGCTCGGCTTATTCAAATGCTCAATTGGGGTACTTCCCCTGACATCACAGTTGATGGCTAATGCTAGTCGAGCCAATGCATCAGTATGCTAGTTTTGTGCCCTCGGTATTTGTATGATTTCATATGATGTGAAGCTTGATAGAAGGGATCTCACTTTCCCAAGGTATGCAGCAATTGTGGGATCTTTTGCCTGGTTTTTTTTCCAATACTTGGTTGACCACGAGTTGAGATTCGTTATGTACTTGTATTCGAGCCGCTCCTAGTTCTCTTGCAATGTGAAGACCGGCGATGAGAGCCTCGTATTCTGCTTCATTATTGGATGCTTTGAAGTTAAATCAGAGAGCATATTCAAATTCCGCCATGTATGGGGTTGTGAGGACTAGGCCTGCTCCACTTCCTACTTGGTTGGAGGATCCATCGACATGGAGTGTCCATATTGGGCTTTGATTGTTGTCCTCTGGTGCCCGAGCTACTTCTTTTTCTGTTGATGGTTGAACTTCTTCTCTTGGTGGTTGATCACTTTCTTGGGCATTAGTCGTGACCTCGGAGTAAAGTGGGCGAGTAAATTCTGAGATAAAATTTGCCACAACCTGGCCTTTGGTGGCCGTGCGTGGGTGGTAGTGGATGTCGAATTTCCCCAATTCAATCACCCACTTGACAAGCCTTCCCGATGTCTCGGGCTTCCACAACACCTGCCTCAGCGGTTGATTAGTCATTACTTTGATGGAATGGGCTTGGAAGTATGGCCTAAGCTTCCTGGCTGAGGTTACGAGGGCTAGAGCCAACTTTTCAATCTCCGGGTATCAGGATTCCGCATCCGTGAATCCCTTGCTGACATAGTATTTGCTTCTTTATCTTTCCCTTCTTCGCGAATGAGTACGGAACTAATTGCCGCACCTGATACCGATAGGTGGATTAGGAGTATTTCCCCCGATTTTGGTTTAGAGAGCACGAGTGCTTTTCCCATATGGGCACGCCTTATTTAGGTTTTGGGCACGTCTTATTTAGGTTTGTGTAATCCACGCACATCCGTCATTTCCCATTTGTCTTTTTTACCATTACGGCATTCGACACCCATCGAGGGTAATCCACCTGTCTTATGAATCGATTCTTTAGGAGTTTGTCAACCTCTCCTTTAATCGCAGCGTATCTTTCTGGATCGGATGGCCTCCGCTGTTGCCAGATTGGCTTAGCCCCCTGGTCAATGCTGAGCTTGTGTGTGATGACCTCGGGTTTGATTCCTGGCATGTCATCATGAGACCATGCAAAGACATCGGCATTTTGTTGGAGGCTGCTAATGATATCCTCTCGTATGTGACCGTCAAGGTCGGCACCAATTTTCACTATTCTTTTGAGGTGATCATTCGAAAGAACAACAGAGATCAACTTTTCTACTGGCTCAGTTTCAGCTTCCTTTTCTCTTCAGGCGTCTCTTGGGTCGAGATTACCTCATTAGTTAATTGACTGTCCCCCGATGATATCATCATGGTGTCCATCATTTGAAGACCCTTGCTCTGCTTGGAGTCTGCAGCGTAGCAAGCTAGTGCGAGTGCCTGGTCTCCTCTAACCTTCCCTACACCGCTTGACGTTGGGAACTTCAATGTTAGGTGACAGTATGAGACTCTAGCCATCAGGTCCCCGAGTGCTGGTCGTCCAAGAATGAAATTATAAGCTGACGGGCAGTCACTTATCACAAACAAGATTGTGCAGGTCCCAACATTGGGCCAAGTCCCTAAAGAGAATGTCAACGGCATGTGTCCGATGGGTTGGATCTTCGCACCTCCATAACGGTTAGTGTGGCAGTTCCTCGTGTCAACATTCTGGGCTCGACCCCTAGCTTTTCAAACGCTATAGCCGAGATAATGTTTACTGCACTACCGCCGTCGACTAGGACACGAGCTACCTTGCAGTCCGCAATCAAAGCCGTAATGATGATTGGGTCGCTATGGGGGTAAATCAGTCCTTCGCTATCTTCATCCGTGATGGTGATGAGCTCTGGTACTAGTCGTCTCGCCTTGGTGGGTCTAGCATCCACCGAAAAAATGTCTGCATTAACCGATCGAGCATTTGCCTTGCGAGACCTATTGGTGTTCCCCGCCAGGGTTGGGCCTCCAGAAATTGTGTTGATGACCGTCCGGGGGTTGTTGGGGCACGCCTCCTGACCAACGGGCCTTGGGTTACCAGCTTAATTTCCATCTTTTTCGACGAAGAGTTGTATGTTTGGGGCACCCCTATCTATCAAAGCCTGGTATGCATCTGCCAAGTGTACGTATTTTTCCAAGGTATGTCCGTATTCCCTGTGGTATCGACAATAGTGAGACTCATCTATTCTTCCTATGATCGGAGGTCTGATCTTCTTAGGTTCTAGAAGGTCTCATGAGATAACAGCAAAGATCTCCATTTTCGAGCCAACCAGCGGAGTGTATTTCCCATATCGCGACAGCGGCACTTTTGGCTTAGTTGCTGGGTTTCCTCCAGTGGTGGTTAGCCTAGGCTTCTTGCTGTCGTTGGTTTGGGTTCTTGCTCCAAAAGAAGTATCATTGGTTCTCTTCGTTCCCGCGGCAGGTTGAGGGTCCATGATCATGTCTCTTGCATAATTAAGGTTTTCTGCCCGAGATTAATTCGTTGCCTCACGCATGAGTGCTTTGAAAGAACCTGGTGGGTCTTGCATGATTTTAAACAAGAATGGACCGGACCGAAATCCTCCTATAAGGGTAGCATACGCTATCCTCTCATCTGCCCCTTCACATCGGTGGTAGTCTCCTTGAAAGCGGATCACATAATCTCGAAAATTTTCCTTGGGGAGTTAGCATATCTGGGTGAGGTCGTTTGGAGTGTTGACCCGGTTAGTGACTATCATGAACTCGTCGAGGAATGCCCTACGCATATCTCCGAAGCTTGGGATCGTGCCAGCTGGAATGCGACGAAATCGATTAAGAGTTGAACCCTTGAGTGTTTAGGGAAAGACTTTGCAGCGGTCAGCCTCTGCCGCATCTTTTCCATCCATAGTCGACCGGAAGTTGTCCAGGTTGTCATAGGGGTCAGTTGAGCCATCATAAAGATCAATATTTTGGAATTTATTATGCTTGGAAGTTTTTCCCAGCATTATGGACTCCGTGTATGGAAGTGGAAGTTCCTCCAAGCCAAGATCAGGAATGTACGGTAACTTTCCTTTGTCCATTTAATCCATACGACGTTAGTACACGGTCCCGAGCTCTACGACTACAGCTTGCCTCACTAGGGTTGCCATGGATTCTGCCGTCAAGGGCACTTGTGTTATCAGAAATGGCTTGGCAACCTCCTTACGCTGGCCTCTGGATGTTGAAGCCCTTTGAGTCTGGCGACCCAGCCTTCTCATTCCTGGACGCCTTCGATCTTTGTTAGAGTATGATTCTCCGTCTTCAAACGCATTATCATCGGATTCACTTGTCCGCTCATCGTCACCATCCAGCCCTTCCTTGGACTCTGACGATTCCTCGTGATCTTTGTTTTTATTGAAGTTGTTCTCAATACGTCGAGCCTTTCTTGCTATGCAAGAAGCTCTTCGTTAGCCTCTTCCAACTGCCTCTTCAGGCGCTCGTTACTGATTGCCTGGCGTTCGCACTTCTGGTTGATCAGGGTTGTCTGTGCTTGAATGTCGTTCAAGACACGAGCAAAGGTTCCAAACCTGTCTTTGGTGGCTTTCGTGCGACAGAACTTTCTCCTGGATTTTCGAGCTTAATGTGCAAGCTTCTTATAGGGGGTTTCTAGGCCGACATCCTTGGCTTCCTCTTCAGAATCTGTCTGTTGGTCCGACTCCGACTCGTGTTTGTACTCAACGTCGTGATCAGATTCTGGGTCTGGTCCCAAGTCGTAGGTCACCATCTTTGATGCGGTAGAAAAGGAACAAATGTGAGTAAGCAAATGGACAAAGGAAAATAAGGATTTCAACCGTGGAGGGAGGAGAGGGAGAAGGTGGAGACACAGTGCTAAACGTCTAGTCTTCCCACAAACGGCGCCATTTTGTTGATGCAAAATCTCATTTGCATCAGGTCAACAAGGTTCCGTTGAAATCTGTGGTGGCAGGTTGTGGGGTAGGATCTTGGATGTGGGATCTAGCTTCTCTCCATGGGGTTGAATAGTTGATTCAACATTTAGACGGTAAACGACATTTACTTCACTTTTATTGTCATTTCGGTACTTTTAGTGACCCTAAAAGTTGACTTTTCGATCGGGTTAAAATTTGAGAAAGTTTGCTTCATGAAAGTTGTAGAGGACGTTAAACCGAGCACGTGCATATGTGATACGTAAAAATCAAAGTTCGTATGTGAAAGTTATAAGTGAAAAGGTGAATTTACTGTTCATGGTAACTCTCTATATAAAAGGAAACTTACCGAGGTAAGTTCTCATTTTCAGAACTTATCCTGACTCTCTCTCTCCCCTCTCCCTCATCCCCCGCGTCGCCCTCTCTTCTTCTTTTTCCGATTTCTTCGCCGTCCGGCGTCCGATCAACGTGATTCCTGTTATCCTTAGACCGGGCCGGATCAGGCCTTGTTATTTTTAAATAATAGCTGGCCGGGCCGGGCCGAACTTTATTAAAAATCGAAAGATCCAAGCCCGTCCATATAAAGAAGGCCTTGAGGGCTTTTTTAGGGCGGGCCGAGCTTGGCCTTGCGGGCTTTTTCGGGTCGGGCCTTGCGGGCTTTATTTATAAATAAATATTTAAATACATAAATAATTTTTTTTAATCAAGCTTTGGAAATTTATTGGATAATGATCAAACACAACCAAAGATAACAGATCTATATTTTTCCAAAAAAAAATCTATATTTATATATAGATACTATTTTATTGATAAATAAATTTTTGAAGACACTAATTTTTTATAAATCTATATTTATACATCATACATTCCAAAAAGCAACATATAGCAATTCAAAGAAAATAAGAAAACCAACCGTTGGATGTGATTATAACAATAAATTATACGTGTGGTTAAAATTTAGTCAATTTCACTGTAGTTTCGAACCCGATCGGATTAATCAACCGTAGTCACTTGCATGTTTTCTTAGTTGACTGATGGCGTGATGACCACAGAACTTGCTTATTTTTTTACATCACGTTTGTAAATATTTCATCGATGGATGTGCGTGGACATAAGATAAAAATTTCAATTTTAATTACAAATACATTGGCCAATACTACTTTGCCTCTTAAAGTTTTATGGCTTGTACATTGCATTTAAATTGTTGAGGTTCATTCTAAACCAAACATGAAGTGGAAAATGAATTTGAAAAAACCAACCGTTTGATGGAGAGATTGTAATATTTTATGGTGGTTGTAAAAAATCCAGCCAATTTGGTTTTCGTTCGAATTCGATCAACTAGGTCAAACCTAGTTACTCTTACAAACCTATATTTATATATCACACACTCCAAAGAGCAACCTCTATCAATTCAAAGAAAGTGGGAAAACCGACCGTTGGATGTGATTATTTCAATAAATTATTAGTGTGGTTAAAAATTTAGGCAATTTCACTATAGTTTCGAACTCGATCGGATTGATTAACTGTAGTCACTTGCATGTTTTCTTGGTTGACCGATGGCGTGATGACCGCAAAATTTACTTATTTTTTTACATCACGTTTGTAAAAATTTCATCGATTGATGTGCGTAGATATAAGATACAAATTTATTTTAATTACAAATACATTGACCTATACCAATTTACCTCTTAAAGTTGTATGACTTATACATTACATTTAAATTGTTGAGGTTCATTCAAAAGCAACCATGAAGTGGAAAATAAATTTAGAAAAAACAACCGTTTGATAGAGAGATTGTAATATTTTATGGTGGTTGTAAAAAATAAAGCCAATTTGGTTCCCGTTTCGAATTAGATCAACTAGGTCAAACCTTGTTAGTTACTCTTATAAACCTATATTTATATATTACACATTCCAAATAGCAACCTCTATCAATTCAAAGAAAATGGGAAAACCGACCGTTGGATGTGATTATTACAATAACCTATGAGTGTGGTTAAAAATTTAGTCAATTTCACCATAGTTTCAAACCCGATCAGATTAGTCAACCGTAGTCGCTTGCATGCTTTCTTGATTGACCGGTGGCGTGATGACCGCAAAAATTGCTTATTTTTTTATATCACGTTTGTAAATATTTCATCGATGGATGTGCGTGGACATAAGATAAAAATTTCAATTTTAATTACAAATACATTTGTCTATACCAATTTGTCTTTTTAAAGTTGTATGATTTATACATTATATTTAAATTGTTGAGGTTCATTATAAAGCAACCATGAAGTGGAAAATGAATTTGGAAAACCAACCGTTTGATAGAGAGACTGTAATATTTTATGGTGATTGTAAAAAATCCAGCCAATTTGGTTCGCGTTTCGAATTCGATCAACTAGGTCAAACGTAGTTACTCTTATAAACCTTTATTTATATTTACACACTTCAAATAGCAACCTCTATCAATTCAAAGAAAATGGGAAAACCGGCCGTTGGATGTGATTATTTCAATAAATTATTAGTGTGGTTAAAAATTTAGTCAATTTTACCATAGTTTCAAACCCGATTGGATGGGTCAACCGTAGTTGCTTGTATGCTTTCTTGATTGACCGATGGCGTGATGACCACAAAACTTGCTTATCTTTTTACGTCACTTTTGTAAATATTTCATCGATGGATGTGTGTGAACATAAGATAAAAATTTCAATTTTAATTACAAATACATTTGTCTATACCAATTTGCCTCTTTAAAGTTGCAGATTCCCGTCCAAGCAGAATTGTCTTCACTTAAATTGCTATAAATCTTTCTAGAAAAGTCGGAATCGCAAACCTAAAATTTTTCAGAAACTAGACACATTGGGCTTTCCGTGTATATATGGTACAACTCTTATTTCCATCCGAGCAGTATCCAGTAATTTAGCGAAGTTAGATGTTCTACACAACAGTTTATGTGTTGCAGATTCTCGTTCAAGCTGAACTTCCTTCACTTAAATTACCGTAACTATTTCTAGAAAAGTCGGAATCACAAACCGTAAAATTCCTCGGAAACTAGACACATGTCGATTTCCTTTCATATAGGATACAACTCCTAATTCCATCCAAGCAGTTCCCAGTAATTCAGGAAAATTAGGTGTTCTGCACAACAGTTTCTGTATTGCAGATTCTCGTTCAAGCTGAACTGCCTTCACTTAAATTACCATAACTCCTTCTAGAAAAGTCAGAATCACAAACCGTAAAATTTCTCAGAAACTAGACACATAGGGCTTTCTGTATATATAGGGACAGCTCCTAATTCCATCCGACTAGTTCCCAATAATTTAGCGAATTTGGGTGTTCTGCACACGAGTTTCTGTGTTATTTATATAATAATTTTTGTTTGCGGGCTTTTACTGGCCGGACGTAACGGGCTTTTGGCCCGTCGGGCCTACGAGTCGGGCCTGGTTTCAAACCCCTAAACCAAGCTAGGCCCTCTACCCACCGGGCCGGGCCTATGACGGGCGTTTTGGCAGGCCGGGCCGGGCTTTTGGCCCTACTGTCCTGCGGGCCTCGGCAGGCCCACGAGGCCCATGGGCTAAATGATGACCCCTACCTTGGACCATCTCTTCCCTCTCTACACGATGGTACTAGTGGGTATTGGCGATTTGGTCGGAAAACCTCGAATTTATGCAATCATTGTTATTGTAGTAGTTTGCTTCTCTGGCGAAATTCTCCAGTTTCCGGCTATCTCCGGCGGTCAATTGGTTCTATTAGGAGCGCCTCGAGTCACTTATCATCTTCCTTCAAGACTTCTAGCTGAAATTTCCACGTTTGGAAGGTGAATTTGAAGGATTTCCAGATTGGTGGGTTTGAAGATTTCTGGGTTTGTGTTCATCTGCAAAATTGGAGCACTTCAAGGGATTTTCTCACTCGGTCTCAGTTATGAAAAATGCTTCGAATGTTGAGATGATGATGCTGGTAAAATTTGGTAGCCAGATATGGTGGTTGACCGGCGGTGCGTGAATAGTGTCGGTGTGTGAACAGTGATTTAATTCTGTTTTAATCCCATTAAATCCTATAAATATTGTAGAGCTTATATATGAGGTTTTGTGAAGTTTGGATAGATATCGGAGAGGATTGGAGGAGTTGAGATTAAAGGGATTTGGAATTCGATTTTAGTTATCATAAAGTTATTTTTCCGTCCGGTAATTACTTATTTACGGAATATAATTGTGTACAGGATGACGTATCGAGTTACTGCTTGACGAGGAAAACCGTTTGCATGGTCGCCTAAACAGTACTGTGAGTTGACATTTGATTTTAAATAATTATGCATGCGGTATTTGATCTATTTTATTATGTTCCGGTTGAGATTTAATATATGATTTTATGATATAATGATTTCCTTTAATTGTTGATTTATCGAAACCTCCTAAATTATATTTAGTGGCATGCTGATAATATTTGAGTATTTGATTTAACAAGATTTATTGAAATATGCTTCCGGTGATTATTGAGGATTTAAGGAATTTATATTCAGTTTTCTTTTTCGGAAGCATTTATTAATTTTTGAGTTATGATAAGTATTGAGAAGTGGTTTTCGGAAAGTGATTGATTGAGGAAATATTGTGAGAATTAAGAATTTTCGAGTACGAATGATTTATCAAATATTAGAGCACGATGGAATTATCGAGATATTCTTAAGTTATGCTTTTGGTGAATTATTGATGATTTATTGAAGTAATATCGAGTTTATTTCCAAAAGTAATTATTTGAAAGAGGTTGATTCTAGTTTATTGAGGAGGTAAATAAATTAACGCATGCATGCATTAGCTGGTCGGCAGTCCCCTCCAGACAATATTCTGGTCGGCGGTCCCCTCCAGAATATTTCGGTCGGCAGTCCATTCCGATGCGTCATCTGGTCGGCAGTCCCCTCCATATGACATGAGGTAGTTAGTCGGCAATCCCCTCTAACTACATATGGTTAGTCGGCAATCCCCTCTAACCATCACCTCCTCGTCCGGTCATTAGTCCCCTCCAGGTGGCATGAGATGACTAATCGGCAGTCCTCTTTAGTCAGCGTCTATTTTGAGATATGATTTGAGATATGAGTAGTTTAACGAGATGTTTGATATATCAATATATATTTGAGGGATTTGAGATTTTAAAGAGATTTTGAGATGTTCTACTTTACGTGATTGAGATTCCAGTAAAGATGATGATTAAGAGTATTTTCAAAATTTCTACTGCATGCTTGGTTTTTAAGAGGATAATTTGGGAAAGCACTAAATCTTATAATTATTTTCCTTCGAGATTGGTTATTTTTCATTCACTCACTCTAATGGTTTTTAAATGCTTTTCCCCTGGACCATTCGGTTTCAAATGCCGAGTTTGCAGGTGAGATTAGCGTGAGGTTGATCGTACATAGAGTTGAGGCATAGTCAACAACATGGCTTCCGCATTTGCCTTTGAATTGGGATTTCTTTGTTTACCTTCCTGTTAGAGTTGCTCTGATTACCTGTGGGATTAATGTTATTCCAGTTGCGTTTTGTGTTATTGGACGATGTTGTGATTTGGGGAGCAGGGTGGCCCCAATAGAATAAGGATGAGTGATTTAGAAGTGTAAATTTCATTTCTACAGGTTTTGGATAGTCCATTTTATAGGAAGTTCTGCCAAATTTTAGAAGAATTTCTTCTAAGGTGGACCCCGCAGGGCCAATTCGGATTTCAGAGTGAAATCCGGGGCGGATCCTGTCAGTTCACTGATCTCTCATCGTCAATGCTGTGATTGTAATGAGATGAAAAACAAATAGAGATCAGCGAGCTCTAATTTTAAGTCTGAATTGAAGGAACCAAGTAGGGTGGTGAGAGATCTCTCATAGCTAGTTCTTCAAACACCATTAGTGAATCCTCAATGTCTACATCGAACCAAGTAGGGTTCACAACAAGACACAGTCGTCGAGAGCAAAATCTGATAGTAGTGGGTGTTTCATATCAAGAGAGCGAAGGAACAAATTAGCAAACTTGATTCCTCATTGTGTTTCACTGAAAAGGAAATGCCAAGAAAGATTCCTTTTTCTTTTTCTTTTTAATCATACCTCCCCCATCTCTTCTCTCTTAGCTGAAACCATATTCTTCTTCTTCTCTTCTTCTCCTCCTCCTCTAGTCCTCGGTCCTCCTCCTTCACTTCTTCTTCGGTTCTTCGTAGCAACTATTCCAATCTTATTTTAGTCTCACTTCATTGAAGATTGAGATGCACAATTCATTTGAAAAGCCAAAAACTGATAAACAGGGCTGGTCCGGCTGGAGACGCATTTACAATAGAACATGGCAACATGCCATAAAAAATTAGTGGGGAGCAGATTAAGGAGATTTTTAATTTTCGTGGCAATATTCTATTGGAGAAACTTAGGGATTGGAGTGAACATGATGTGCCACTACTGATCGGCTAGCAACACAATAAAGGTAAAGAGAGAGAGAGATAAAGGCAAGTAAATGGGCCGCCGACAGAAACATAGAATTATAGAAATGAGAGTAGTTGTATTTTATTCATGATTTTAGAGAAAAAGCGAAAATTATGTATTTTCAAACTTTCAAAATTCATAATAAATAGCTGGCCAAAAAATATCACGAAATTTGTCGCGAAATTTTTTACAGACTTGGCGCAACGCATACTTGATCATCAAGTTTTCAAATTGAACTCATAATCTCATTCAACAAAGTTCCGAAAAGTATGTTTCGAGTTGAGTTATCTTTTTAATTTTTCAAAAATAGAATTCTATAATTCAAAACATCATACATTAATTATGAATAGGTCATGCGTCCGAAAAATTTTCTGAAAATTTTACATACTCATTACATCACGTAATGTAATTTAAAATATTTAAATTTTAGATTTCTCATAGCATCACTTATTGTTTCGATTTCTATTCATTTAGTCAACCGTTTGTAGACGTAAACTTCCCTAAGGAGAGCTATAGCATGAGGAGATAAAAATCTATAAATTTTTACATAAATTACTAGACTCCATACCCATGAGAGTGTGAGAGCTGACAGATTGAAAAAATAAATTGCGAATGATCAATTATGAGCATATTAGTGTTATGTGGTATGTACGGCTTACGGTTGACTTAGTAGATCGAGACCCAAACGATGACGATAATAGCTGAAATTTTGAATATAACCATATATTGTTATGGTGATAACATCCAACGGTGAATTTTCATAAATTCAATTTCCTCCATCGTGATGGTGTTGGAGGGTTTAAGTTTTTAATATCCCTAATAAAAAGTTATATTACATTACTAGGCATATAAGGAATTGGTGCGATCCAAAAATTATGAAATGTAAATCGATAAATTTGACATTACTTATCTATTTATAGCATATAGTTATGTACTGTGTAAAAAAATGAGGCCTATCCGACGTCAATTCGACAATGGTCAAAGCGGTCAACCATTTGTAGACGTAAACTTCCCTAAGGGGAGCTAGAGCACAACGAGATAAAAATCTATAAATTTTACATAGGTTTCTAGACCCCCTACCCTAGAGAGTGTGACAGCTGACAGATTGAAAAAATAAATTGTGAATGATTTACGAGCATATTAATGTTATGCGGTATTTATGGTTTAGAGTTGACCTAGTAGATCGAGACCCAAACGACGATGATAACAGCTGAAATTTTGATCATAACCACATATTGTTATGGTGATAACATCCAACGGTGGATTTTCATAAATTCCATTTCCCCACCATGATGGTGTTGGAGGGTTTAAGTTTTTAATACCCCTAATAAACAAGTTATATTACATTACTAGGCATATAAAGAATTGGTACGATCTAAAAATTTTGAAATGGAAATTGATAAAGTTGACAATACCCATCTATTTATAGCATATAAGTATGTACTGTGTAAAAAACTGAGGTCGATCCGACGTCAATTCAACCGTGGTCAAAGCGGTCAACCCTTTGTAGACCTAAACTTTCCTAAGGGGAGCTATAGCACGAGGAGATAAAAATCTATAAATTTATACATATGTTACTAGACCTCCTACCTACGAGAGTGTGAGAGCTGACAGATAAAAAAAATAAATTGCGACTAAGTAGTTATAAGCATATTAGTGTTATGCGGTATTTAGGGTATAAGGTTGACCTAGTAAATCGAGACCCAAACTATGACGATAATAGTTAAGATTTTGAATATAACCACATATTGTTATGGTGATAACATCTAACGGTGGATTTTCACAAATTCAATTTCCTCCATCGTGATGTTGTTGGAGTGTTTAAGTTTTTAATACTCCTAATAAACAAGTTATACTACATTACTATGCATATAAGGAATTGGTGCGATCTAAAAATTCTGAAATAGAAATCGATAAATTTGACATTACCCATTTATTTATAGCATATAAGTATGTATTGTGTAAAAAGTGAATTGCTAAGGATATGTCACGAGCATATTTGTTTTATGTTCTATTTAGGATATCGCGTTTACAGGGTAAATCAGAGCCCAACCGAAGGCGGGAATTACTGAAATTTCTACCACTATCATATATTCATATGCGTTTTTCAATTTTCAATTTTCATTCTTTGCCTCCACCGGACCAATCTTACCTTTATGTCCACTGCTAATCATAGAAACTAACCCTAGAAAGTAGAAACTCAACACAATCTCTCTCTTCCTCGGCCGCACACCTAAATTTCTCTCCTCTCTCTCCTTTCCGCTTCTCTCTGCCATCATCGGAGACCACCATTTCCGGACACCAATTCAAAACACCACTACCGCCAATCGATTCTGGACCCGATTCCGATCAAAACCGGAAGAAGATCACTGCCATCTACCGCCGCCAGCCTCATCACGCGACCATCAAAATCGCGACCGTGCTGCTCCCTAGCTCTCATCAAGTTTCGGCCATTTCCTTAACACACCCCCGCTATTAGCGTGCTCAGAGGAAGCCAGACATCAAAATCCAGAAGCCTTGCCGCCGGCTGTACCTCGAAGGACCCCGCATGCTCCATTGCAACCCATCAAAAATTCATTCCTACTCAGTTTAACATACAATCTCATATTCCACCCATGAAGTAAAACAAAGCCCAAGAAAAGAAGCATAATACCCAAATCACCTTGCCAGAATTCCCTAGACGAAAACGGAGCTCCGATTGTCAGAACGATCTTCAACTAAGGAGAGCCAACTAATCCCTCTCCCCGTTGCAGCCCCCACCGCGTGCGATATTCAAGCTAAAGATTCATCATAATTCGTTCATGCTATTGCCAGAAAGAAAAGAAGAGAAAACTAAAGATTCACCATAATTCATTCATTCATGCTGGAGCTTACAAAATATAAGAATTGGACTGAGTCCATACATAATTACATACAAAAGAGAAGCAGCCGTGTCTCTCAGGACCACAACACCACAACATTGGGGGCTGCTCTAATTCTACTACTGATGCAATTAAAGTAAGATTAAGAGAGGGTTAACAGATTGCTCCTAACACACTGGCGCGAAGTTCAGAAGGGAAGTAGAGTTCTCGCACGTACGTGGAAACCAGTGAAATTCGGTTAGGCTTTGCAAAGGCACGTGGCTATCTAAGCAATCTGCATATTATGCAGATCTGCACGACAATCAAATCCTGTCTCGTGATGAAAAATGAAACCTTTCACATGTGTCAAACTAAAATACCAAATAAACCTTGCTAATTGGCTTTCACGGTGAAGGTACTTTATCATTTTCAATTAAAAATGGTACAGGCCGTCAGTTTGTTCCGAAATATAATCAAGTACGTGAATGCACGCCAACATCTATATTGACTTCATCGAACTAGGAAAGGACAGACGACTGTCGTTTCCTTATAAACTATAAGAGAATTAATCCACTGCTGCATTACTTGGTCACCAAAACAAGAGCTAGTACAAGGGAACTGAATTATAGAATGAGCTATTGTTTGCCTCAAAAACAACGTATATATCTAGCTGGCTAACTGTGTAACCGTGGAGATCGAAATTGAAGTGATCGACTTATGGCGTCTGAAGCTATTCCTTGCGCAGTTCTGGTATTCAGGATATTTACCATTGCGGCCTGCGTTGCTTCTGGCTGGTTACTTGTTCTCGACCACTTTACAATTTCTAATCAGAAATTACGTTTTCAGGATCTGGTTACGTTCAGGTACAGCACGTTAATTTTTCGACCTTAATCTAGCTAGCTTTTTTGATCATTCACTTTTTTGTTTAATTACTATATTGATCGAAAAAAATGATTAAATAGGATATTTGAATATGTTGCAGGTATGTGCTTTCTGCAGCAGTAATTGGAGCAGCATACAGCATAGTACAGCTACCTTTTAACATATACTATGCTTCCACCCAAAAGCGTTTGATACGCAACGGATTCATGCCGGAGTTTGATTTCTATGCCGACAAGGTAGTGAGCTTAATTCTATCTTCGGCTGTGGGAGCTGGTTTTGGAGCGGGAGTTGAGCTCAAAAAGTTTATCGAAGCGTTACTTCCTCTGCTCGGCCTTGACAATTTGAGGGAAGCACAAACCAAGAACGATGATTTCTATGAGAAGGCTATTGTCGCTACCGGAATTCTCTTGGTTGGAGCTGTTTGCATGGCTGTGGTTTCAATCCTCACTTCCATTGCTCGAACTCCCGGTTTCTTCAGGTACCGATAATCAAATCGGAAATCATTTAATTATCTAATTGTATCAAACAAATTGATGATTCTAACAACATTTACTACTATTATGATCAACCGTCTATGTATTTCATATAAATAAATAATTAAAAAGTCTTTAATTTGATTGATTTTTTACGGAGCTAATTACGTTATACAACATAAGTGATTGAATTAAAAAATTATAAAATCATTATGTGATAATTGGAAAAGAGCGCGAACATAAGAATTGTCCCATATATATATGGCCTTTTTAGACTCTTATAGTGTATAGCCAGCATCAGTTTGACCGTACAAACACGAGAAAGAAAAATAATAGTATCAAGTTTCACTCCTATTTGGGCCTAGGCTGTGGATTTCAAAGGTTGTCCTTGCCCCTTAGCAAGTATGGAAGCCCAGATTTGTATATAATATTCATTTTGAGAAAATGGTATTTGTGTGAGTAGACGTGATTAGCAAAAGGCCGAAAGCAAATAACTTTTTTTTTGGACATATGGGGGCCTAATGGCCCAAGCAACAAGAAAAACAAAAGAAACTCAAGAAGCAACAGCTACATTCCTAAATCTAGCAGTTTCACACAAGTCATCCACGTGTGAAGCATCACACATAGAAAGCTTATTCTGAAAAAACTTGGCACCTATTTATCACATCATGCAAAGGATTAAGATCATCCACCCCTTGATTAAGCATTCAGACTAGAATTTTTTTGAGTCACATTCAATGAGAACTAGGGAACATTGAAGGGACGTGGAAAGATTTAAACCCAGCAATAAATCCCAAGCTTCTGCCTCAAGAACAAAACCACTCTCCATGCTAGCAAAGAACCCGGAAATTCAGTTACCATCACAATCTCTTATTAAAATGTACAGAATTTTGTGTAAGCATACAAACGAACTTTTTGGTTATGGTAACTCCTAGCTTAATGATGCAATTAATATAGAATTGGAGTTCTGATCGACTAATGAAGAAATTAAATCCTTTTCCGGACTTGTGTGTTTGGATGCAATTGCTATTTAATTCGATTTTGGAACATTAAAAAAATGACATATTAGATTTGTTTTTATTACACAACGACAGAAAATTCAAAAAAAATTCGTCCATAACGTTATTGATCATACTTGGTCTATGAATTTGTGATGCACATGTAAGATGTAAGATTATTCCAACAAGATCAAAGTCTCCCTGATTGAGACATGGGACCATGCACTCCCAACTTAATTGATTCACTGCTTGCTTTCGTAAAATGAAGGCTACACTATATGCGTAATTACAATCGTTGTGTTTATAAAGAAATAAGTGATCGAACTTTGATTTCCTGGATTTGATGGTTTGACTTTTGGACTTGCACCATCGGACTTCTCTTTTTGGATTTAAAGATTAAGTCTTCCCCACCCACATGGTTTGTTTCTTGAGTTATCACTAAAATATAATTCAAGTTTTTATAATAAGAGATCAAATTCTAATGGGGTAAAGGAAAGGTATGGTATGGATCAGAAAGATGCCCGAATTAAGGGGTCCCTACACCCTACTTGAAAATTGATGATTAGGGTTTGTTGGGCCAACTTTTTTCACCATTAAACAGAAAATGATAGCTTCAAATGGAAATGAGGAAAACATAAGAAATAAATTAAACCATGGGCTTCAATCAGATCCTTCCCTGCAAAGCATATGTCAATTCATTCATTCATTGAAGCTTTTTGGTTGTAAATACCAGCTTTGTTAATTGCTATCCATGCCATCTTTATTCCCTTTCGAGTGTGTGACAGTTTACCACTTACAACTTCTATTTGGGTCACTTTATGTTTTCCTTCGCTTTCTTACAAACGCTACACAACCCACCAAAGCATCGAAACCCCTATTCTTAGAATTCTCTTCCCCGCATGATGATGACACGTGCAGGATGCCGGAACACGTGTCACGTGGTTTAGCTTTGATTTTGTGACTTTGGTCCACTGCAATGTGAGTATATCCCCATACTTTTTGGATATTTGTCTTGCATGTGCGAGAGGGAATAGTGGTTCTGTTCATGGTCGAAGAAGGCTGGCTCTGGCTTTGGCTTTGAAGAAGAAGAAGAAGAAGAAAAGCTCGAAGGTGATGGAGAGGCACATGGAGACTAAAAGGTCATCTTCCTATAAAAGGCTACACATCACGACCCAAAAAGATAATAAAGAGAAAGGAGATGAAAAGAAGAAGAGAAAAAGAAGAAGCTGAGAAAAGGAAAAGCGAGAAAGAACAACCCACGCTCCCATGTCCTACTTACCTCCATCTCTATCTTCATTATATATTCATTATTGTACTTCAACCCAAGCTAAGCCACAATATTAACTAACTAGTTTTTGGTTTTGGGTATTCGTTCGCAACAATATTAAAAGGAATCGTACGTTTACATTTGTTTTCAAGGGAAGCTTCGTGATCACCTTGGTTAGGGTTAACCAAAACGTTTATGTTAGGTTGGGAAAAGAAAGGGTCGCCAGCTTTTTGTGAAGGAAGTGACAAAGGGCCTTCGGAAAGAATTCACTGGAAATTTGATTGATTTATATCTGTCTCTTTCCCATTTGGCTCATGCCCATTATGAGTACTGAAGTCTGAAACTGCTCTTTAGCTTTTTCCATTCGCGATTGCAAGTTTGCAACACCCTTTCCCCCAACCCACCCGCCATCACTCTCTGTCTGCTATGCTGTGTGTTTCGATCAGTACTCTGTGGGCAGGGAACATATGCATGCATCATAAACATGATCGATCAACCTTATCACAATTCAATTATGGATCTACAATTTTCAAAAGAAAAATAAAATTTAAACTGTAATGATCATTAACATTTGACATTAACTTTGTGTACAAGTATATACCAAGCAACTAAAATCTAAAATGCAGAAAATTACCGCTTCAGTTAGTTTACCGCTAGTTCAATAAAAAAATCAGTAAAACTTCTCTAGCGATAATATCTTTGAGGTTTAACCCTAAAAATTCAGACAAGGAGTAGATGGCATTAATATATACCCAACATCCCACGTACAGCTCCCTTATTTACTGATTGATACGTACCATTAAGTGAAGATGAACAAGATGTGTTTGTCTCGAGGAAATTAAAACAGTATGACAAAATCGACATGTCATGTTTTACTGTCTTGAACATTAAACTCTTATGTTTGTCCATATATCTACGTATTAATTAGTACAAATAAGAAGATAACAAATCGAAGAAAGAAAAAAGAGGAAGCTACATATTTAGGCAGGCACTAGCTAGCTGTGCAACACATCGAGGATCTTAATCAACATGACAACTTGATCCACCGTTCCATCGATTAATCCAGCTAGGTAGAAGACATGGATATAATATGTGGCTTCCAAGAAAATCAATGAAAAATTCATGTAGTTCAGCAAATAAACCCTACTCTGTAAGCTAGAAATATTCCATGTGAAATTTATTTATATAATATATATATATATATGTTTATATATCCGCAATCATCCTAAACCCTTATATAAATTCATCGTGTAGGTTAATTAATTAGAAGATGCATACATTTATTTAATTAATTTAGTGGTACCAGTACGAACGTAGAGTACGAAAATGACAAGGGAAAGTTCAGAAAGGAATAAGAAGAAGCCAAGGAAGTAGAGTGTGAGAGAATGATCGAGGTGCTCCAGTGGTACTTAGCAACAAGAGCTAGCTGGTAACCGAGTGATATATGATGCCAAGAGAGCAAACTATTAAGAAATTTAATATCCAGCCTTTGCCGACGTCAGTGAGTCACTGGCCTGACCTATCTATAGGTGCTTCATATTCATTCTGTATATATATGCTTCATATATTATCGATCAAGGCCATCTAAGCCGACCAATAGAATCCTAAGACCCCAACTCGGAATGTCCATTTCCATCTCTATCAGAATATCACTTATATGTTTGATGCTGACAGCTAGCCACATACACCGCTCTATTCTCCTTTCTTCTCCATTCTCTACTCATACCATAGTATCATACACAGTCACAGAGACAGCAGCCTATATCTATATATTGATGCTCCTCTTAATTCATATATATATCGACGTGCACAGTAACATTGAGTTTGACGGCTGCTGCTGTACGTGTTGTTACACGTGTAAGGCATCTAATGTTTTGTCTTCATCTTTAGAAATGGGACAATCCAAGTCCACCAGTAATCATGCAACTGCACATTGGACCAGCATCGAATATTATTCTCATCCAATACAAATTGCTAGCTGTAGCTCTGCACTAGCTAGCTGCAGCTGCACAATCTATACGGATGATTTAGTACGTGGATTCTCTCATCCAAGGCGTCACTAGTTTAATTAGGCAGTAGTAAGTACGTATATGTGTGTCTGCACATAAAATAATTGCTATATGCATAAAGATCCATCAAGAATATATATCGGTGAAAGTACTGATGCATACTTTACTTTACAACCATGCCAGAAATTAATTAATTAAGCTCCTCTCATGTTAATTTACAGACCTGTTTGTAGTTAATACATGGTAGCGGGTAACGTGATATGCAATGATCGATTTGATTACATACAAACTAAGCATATCTTTGCGCAATCAAGTAGTTCAAAGAAGGTGCGAGAAAGCTGCAGGCAAGTAGTGACCCTGCAACTCGCTAGTTTAATCCCCTCGGGTGTCGGTAATCAACGGTGCACGAGCACGTGGACATGAACTCTGTGTTTCATCTGATTCTTAATTTAACTCAAGTAACCAGGCTATTTTTCTGTATTTTAGCTAGTATGAAAGATTTTTATCCAAGGAGAACATGCTCGATCATCGCAAAGCTCCTTTAAAGTGAACTAACGAGTCATCTCTCTTTCATTTTTATTTTTATCTTCATCTATACACACACACACACACTTTAACGTACACACACCCTTGTCAAGATCTTTAGTTATACTTGTGGACAGCGTTGGCTAGTTTGATGCTTATAGCCGATACACAGTGCAAGAATATTTCCCATAATGCAAGCATATTTTAGTAGAGCTAGCTGCAGAAAATGCAATTAAGCATCAAAACTCTAAGATGCCCTAATTCCCAGTGCACAAAGTGATGACTAATCAATGCCTCCTGAAATATATATGCGATGCCAAGACGGTGGTGAGATGAGAGAGTAGCTGTAGCTGGAAAGTTGCTAAATGCAAAAACCAATGCTTGTGGATTCGGCATATATAACTGGCCGGATTAATTAAAAAGTGCTGTTTCTAAATTATCATACTGTTAAGTGTAATCTTGTAACATCCTGTTAAGTCATTTACTATTTTACTATAAAAGATAAAAGAATAAATACATGTACCCAATTTTTCGATCAGGTTACAAAATTTGGATTTGATACCTAAAATACAATGAAGATTATAAAATAGTATAAATGAAAGATGTGAATAGATATTTGGTCGGGTATATTGTCAGCTGGGTCAGGAGAGTTGGGGTTATATATACAATAGAAACAAATACAAAAGGGACAAGGGCATCGGGAAACAGTACTGGTATTGGTGGTGGTGGTGGTGGTGGTGGTGAACTGGTGATAGTAGTAGGGACTGTAGGGTCTCTTGCCTGAGTTGCCTCTGCCTACCCATCATGAAATTATTAGACGTCGAGACCATTATTCACCCAACATTCATACCCTCTCCACATATTCGTATATTTGATCTAATTTTTCATTTGATTTATAATATATGGTCTCCAACTCTTCCCCATTTTAAACATGCATTTGCCTAGCCATATCTAATTAATATTTCTTAAGGGATGGTTTCATCAAACAATTTTGTGAAATATTAATGGCTGGGTTACTTCTCCCCATGTGTGTGTATTATATATATATATATATATATATATATATATATATATATATATAGACACACACACACATACATACATACGGGAAGGATCTGCAGCGGACGTCCGCACTTTCGTTAAAGTGCGGACGTTGACGCAACAGGCGGTTCTAGGCAGTAGTGGCGGCGCGGGGCTGGTCGGAGGGAGCCTGGAGGCGTCCTAGACCTCTAATGGGTGGCGATCGAGGTCGAAGGAGGTCGGGGTTGCCTGTTTCTGGGTAGCCACCTCACCTGCAGTTGCAAGTTCTATGCAGCGCTGTAGAACGATCGCAGACGACTCCACCGGACCGCAGACCCCCGGCGTCCCTCAGGCAAGCCCCGCAGCGCCGCCGACGCTCGATCGAGGCCGGAGGAACGACGTCCGCACTTTTTTTAGGTTGCGGATGTCCGCTCTCGATCCTCTCTGTGTGTGTGTATATATATATATATATATATATATATCTGCAACCTAAACCAATCACCGACTTCCATAATGTTTTGTAGTTCTCCCCCCCGTACTAATAAGAATGGTACGTACTTGTTTCAATCTTTGATGTATCCCACTCTACATGTATATCCATATATATATATATATATATATTAGTTTTCATTTTCTTAGTTTGAACATATGTAGATTTGAACATACATGAAGGCACCTTTTGTGTGCAAATATCTCAAACATTTTCTATGAAGTATCGGCTTATATATATCAGGAGGACGGGTCGGGACTCTTGGATCTATACTAGTATTGTTTATCTTGGACTCTTGGGTTGGGACTCTGGGATTATGCTATAAGTTAAGATCATTTCTTCTTCAAGATCAAAACATGTATTTCGTACAAATCCAATTTGATCGAGGAGTTAATTTGGCTTAATTCTAGATTTATAAAACAAAACTAATTCATAATCAGGCACAGAATATTGCTTGTTGATTGTCATATAGATTTGCAAAGTAATCCAAAATTTAGAAAGGGATATGGCATTGTATATGTTAATTAGTAGCATGTAAACTGAGATTTGGAGGAGATATTCTTTTTTGTATTAGTTTCTTTTTTTGTTTTATAAATTATATGCGTGTGATATGGATCTATGTGTTTTTGTGGATATTATATCTACAAGTACAACGCTGATATACTTTTGGAATTAAAAACTACACTATTCATGTATAATAATGTAGGAGGGAATGGAGGGATGATGGGATTCAGATTCTTAACACATGCAGCCTCACTAGAGAATGTCCTTTGCAATCATCCTCCCCAAGTGTTGTCGATCCCGAATCTAATACTTTCCTTAATCAATAAACTATTACTTATCCATGTATATAAATTATAAAGAAACAAAACCAACCTAATTATGCATAAGCCTAACAAACAGGACTCCATCATCTGATATCTTCACTTTCCCAATCCACTTTACTGAACATGATACATATAATAAGGCACGCAATTAAGGCCGAGCAAGTTAATTAGCCGCTCATGCGTCTGAATATTAGTTTACCAAGTGTCCATATGTAGTATGACTTTGTTAGCTTTCATTATAATTAACCCATAAATAGCTCAGATTAAGCTAATAAGCTAGGTCTATTTCTCGATTAAGGGTGGTGGTAGAGAGGTCGAAGTTCGACGCGAGGTGGTGAAAGTTATAGTCGAGTATTGAGATGGCCCTCCCTTGCTTTTTTGGGCCCGGCAGCAACCACCAAACAGGAGGCCAGATTTCTGGTGTCTTCACTTTCTTAGATTCTTTAATCTGTCTCTTAATCGAGAGAGATGTGCATGATGCTATCATGTTATTTCTATGCATATGTATCTTTATCGATGAATAATAAGAATAAAATTATAGATATCGATATTGTTAAGGTCATTTCTACTCAGGTGATCAGTTAAAATCCGAGTTAGTTGAGCTCAATTATCGTTGAATTTGGACTTAATAGTAAAAAATAATTAAATCGTTGAAATACTTAATATATTTCATCATTTAATTTAAATCCAACGATAATTATACGCAACTGAATATCAGTTAACTGACCACTAAAACATGACTCTTAGGTAATGGTGCGACAAAAAAGAAAAATTATTTAAAGAATTCTAATTTATCCTACTATTATAAGCATGTAATACAAAAGATATCAACTCTCTAAGTGAAAAATATGCATCACAATATATAAAAGATAACAAAGGACCCCAAGATATATTCCCCTGTCAATCCATCCATGTTCTTTCATCTTTCCATCTAACGTCCATATTAATTAAATGTGATATGATAGCTCATGTACTTCTGCCAATTACAACATCAATTCATGGGCCTGCTGTCGGGATATGTTACACAATTACTTAAGAGTTATATACTAGCTAGCTACTACTGCATGCATCCTTTAATTACTTGTCTTCCTTTTTATTTTTCGCGATGTTTAATTTGTACCACGTCATGCATAATCCTAAGTTTGAGGAACAACCACAAGACCCTGCTAGTTCCTCCTTTTAGGATTGGTATTTTGCTTATAATCAGAAAACGATAGTGATTTTTATTCTTCCTTATCATTCTATACATGCATCAACCTACACCATCCACTTCATGGCCCTCGACAAGTTTAATCTCTCAACCTCTTGAAGACTATAGATCATTGTGTTTCTCCACATCAAAACTGCCCACAAGTCATTTTCTTAATTAATTGAATCTGGACATGATTTCAACCATAATATATATATATATATATATATATATATATATGCTTTTGGAACTCATACGATTGTAACTATATGATTAAATAATTGTCAATATTTAGGTAATAACAAATTAGCCATTAACAAGATAAATGAATAAAAGGCAGAAAAAGTGAATTGGAACATGTAGACTATGACGGTGTGTTTCAAGAATATACGGTGTGTGTGTGTTTTTTTTTTCAATTTAGATACTTATTTTAACTGCAACAGAGGTCATAGAGTATTACATTTTAAAGAATTAACATGGATTTATGATCTGAAGTTCAAGTTTGTATATATTATTGGAAGTGTCTTTTTCACTTGTTTTAAGTTAATTTATTTGAATATCCTCACCTTATATAGCGTTAAATATGCATTGAATGTGACAATTATGCATCGTATTTCCTAAATGTAATTGTTTCTTACTCACATTTTACTTAGCAACTAAAACTATACGTATCGGGGACTTCGAAACTATATGTTGTCTTATTTAGAAAAATTTATTGCGGTTTTCATTCTTAATTTATACAAGTGAGTCCAAATTAATGCATATTCTTAATTTTTATTTCCAAAACATTACATGTGTCTCTGAGTATCAGTTCTTTTTATTTGAAATAATCGATCATCGTAACCTGGAGTTTCTTCAAAATTTTCTTTTGAAATTAAGGCAGAAAACTGTTGAATTCAATTTAAAAAGCCAATGCTGCCAATTTTATAAGTCACTGTTTTACTGATGCACTCAGTTTACCGAAAAGTAAGCATGTTGCACAGAGAGAATTATCACTTAATTTGACTAGTATAACCTTGAGAGTGACATCATATCCTCAGCAACACCTTTACAAAAGCCGCTTCAAAATTGAATAAGTCAGTATTTACATGAATGGATCTGCAGGGGCATTTTAGTCAAAGGACATATTATTACTTTTCTTTACCGTGATGTTGCTCTTCTAAGGATATTTAACATTTCAACTGTATATAGAAGGTAGGGAAGTTGCCTACGTGTATATATCTGGAGCTTGGCGCTGGTATTAATGCATGCAAATTAAGCTCCCAGAAATTACTGTCTGAAACTGAATTATGAGTGTGTTTTGTTTCTTTGTGGGGATGTTTTTTTCTTTCCTGGAGCCCATTTCTGCTTGTGGGATCGAGCTTTGAGCTTTGTGATTGGCTCTCTTTCTCTCTCTATCTGTGTCTTTCTCACTTTCTCTCTCCCTCTCCTTCCTTTTGATCGAAGGAGCTTATTTAGGAGAGAAAACTCTACATCTTCAGCAATATTATTATTTGCTAGATAGATACAGAAGAAGAAGAAGAAGAAGGTGAGAGTTGGAAGAAACAAAGAAAGTGAAGAGAAAGGTATTTGTTGAAAAAGCCCGAGAGACTTCATCAAAAGATAAACAAAAGCAAAGCTGATGAGGTAACCGAAAGGAAAAAAAGACCTTTTAATTTGCTTCCTCTCCTACCTAGCCTTGTAGCTTGATCTTTATCTTCTCTCTCCTCCACCCACCTCTTCCTCAATACCACCTTCCTTTATTACACAGATATCACTTCGACTTCATCGATCGTTGCACTTCACCTATGTTAGCCAACAACTCATCTTCCTCAGTTCCTTGTTCTGAGCCTTTTTCTTGCTTGGAAAATGGTAACAACAATAAAAGGAAAAGAAGGCCTGCAGGAACTCCAGGTATACATCTAATTTTCGATCACTTTTCTTATATAACCTGTTAATCATGTTTTGCCCTTACCTAGTTTTCTTTGATTCGATTTTGATATTTTGTTACAGATCCAGATGCGGAGGTAGTGTCGCTCTCTCCGAAAACGTTACTGGAATCGGATCGTTATGTATGCGAGATCTGCAACCAGGGGTTTCAGAGAGACCAGAATCTGCAGATGCACCGGAGACGTCACAAGGTACCCTGGAAGCTTCTGAAGAGAGAGACTCCGGTGGTGAGGAAACGGGTATTCGTGTGCCCCGAACCGAGTTGCCTGCACCACGACCCGTGCCATGCGCTGGGTGATCTGGTTGGGATAAAGAAGCACTTCAGAAGGAAGCACAGCAACCACAAGCAATGGGTTTGTGAGAAATGCTCGAAAGGCTACGCAGTTCAATCTGACTACAAAGCCCATCTCAAGACCTGCGGCACCCGAGGCCATTCTTGCGACTGTGGCCGTGTTTTCTCAAGGTTAAATTCATTTTCATATCATTCTCTATTGCTTTTCTTTCTTTTACATGCTAAAGATCATCAATATTATTCGAGAGGGCAAAGGAAAAGAGATTTATATTAATTATTACGAATTCAAAATGCATCATCATGATCATGTATACGGAGCTTTTTATTAATTGGGGTTTGACTTTGAAAAAGCCGGGGAAAGAGAAAAACAAAAAGGGTTTCTGGTCTTTGAGTACTCTTGACTGACGACGGGACCTTGAATCGAATTCTTAACTATGTTTTTCTCAGCACTGTTGAGACACATTTCCCAAAGGATCAGTTTCCTTAGGTTATAGCTAGATATATTAGACTCATAGATATGTTTGCTTTCCGTTTTTTTTCCTTTCTTTTAATTAGCATCCCGAGACGTAAAACGGGTATGGTTAAGCTAGTATATTATCGTCATTGAAATTCCTGACTATCTTCAGCTGTGAGCCTGTGCACAATAGGATTAATCTCAATTAAGAAATAGTATCCTCGATCAACTGCTATTTGAAAAGAAAATTAAATAGTTAGTATTTAAATATTTTTATGTTCTTCCTTTTATATTTTTTTATGTGTTTTTGATCTTTTTTGTGCCTTGTTTTCAGCACCTACATCAGATCTTTAATGCAATGCCACCCATATCAAACATGTTTAACATCCTTTATCTTCTTTTAAGCTAGTTAACCTGCCCTTAAACTGTGGTAGTTCGTAGTTCATACTTGAATAGTTTATCTCATTTTGTTTTGTTTTTATCTGTACGTAGGGTTGAGAGTTTCATTGAACACCAAGATGCTTGCAACATGGATCGTCTACGGCCGGAATCGCAAGCAGTAGTACTACAACCGCCGGCATGCCTATCAAGAACGGCTTCAAGTCCAAGTCCGTCAAGCGAAACCAATTTCAGTAGCAGGACTACTCCAAACTGGCCTTCAGCTTCAGCTTTGGTGGTGCCAAAGCCGGTTCATGACAACACCAAATTGATCTTAACTAGTCCTCCTGCTGGCCACGGTATTAGTGACCATAATCGAAACTCATCCAAGAATATCAATGCAAACAGCTTGTACAATTTGGATCTTCAGCTTGCGACCACGTCAAATGCCAACAATCCTAACCATATTGAAGTCTCGGTTTCCTCGTCTAAGAGAGAAGTGGAAAACCATTCCACTCAGCTCCAGCTCTCAATTGGATCGTGTGACAATTTTGGCGATCATCATCATCCAAAGAATATTAATATCGAATCAAACAGAAACTCTCCGAGGGAAAGTAGCACTAGTACTAATGAACATCACCACCAACAGATGAAACCAGCAGGTGAATCAGCATCAACATCAAGGATAATTAAAGAAGAAGCACGAGAGCAGTTAAGGCTCGCCTTGGCGGAAAAGGCTTACGCAGAAGAGGCGAGACAGCAAGCGGAGCAGCAGATTGAGCTAGCCGAGCAGGAGTTTGCAAATGCCAAGAGAATAAGGCAACAAGCACAAGCTGAATTGGATAAGGCGCAAACGTTGAAAGAGCATGCCGTTAAGAAAATCAACTCTACCATTCTCCAAATCACCTGTCAGGCTTGCAAGCAACAATTTCAAGCTCGAGCGAGGCAAGCAAACCCTCACGAGAACTCTCTGGCGTTCAGTTACATGTCATCGGTTTTAACAACAACAACAACTGAAGGTGACCAGTTAGAGATCAATGCTAGTGCTACTCGAACGGATGATCGGGCAAATTCATCTGCTAACCCGTAATAAGTTTCCTCCATCTCAATGTAAACCTTTTCTTGTTTTCTTTTTATTGGATATTGATATTCTGTATTACATATAACAATAACAAGCTGGTTATTGTGATAATATTTGGCTGAGGAGACGAGTACGTGTTGTACGTATCTTGCAAGATGTGTGTTGTTATTTGTTGATTAATTTGGTAAATGAAGAGTATGGTGATGATAATGATTTTGCTGAATATATATCATGATCTTCAACATCCAGATAGTATTACTGTAACTTAATATGTCAATAACTTGGCCCTATTTTGAGTCATGTCTTCATTCTTCCGTTAATGCAACACTTTCTTAATTTGCATAATAAATCTCCTGGCATTTTCTTCTTTCTTGAGGTCCGAAAGCACTAGGTCAATTCCCAGCTATAAGTACACGCATGATACTTACATCATATTCAAACAGCTACCCAGCCTAGCCTGTTGTTTAGTGTTTGGATTTTCTGTTTGGAGTATATGGAGATCATAATTAATGGAGGTCCTGACCCAGCTAGCCCAACCCAGGCATTAAAGCTAAGGACTGGGCCAAAATTTATAACCTAGCTAAAACCTTTTCATAAAATGATGTGTCTACTATCCAGAGGAAGTAAGGGAGAGGGATCATTGAGGTGATACTTCTTCGTTGGTGGCGATGCAGAGAGTGGTGGTGTGATCTGGTGACACATAAATGCGAACAAATTAAAAGCTCAAGATATATATGATGATGATGATGGGAGCAGCAAGATAGCAGAGAGAGCACCATGTTTTTCAGTTCCACTGTCACAGAGTCGTGAAGAAGATGGTTAATGACAGATTCAAAAGTCACTCTCAGCGTCCCCATGCCAAGCACGCAGACACAAACAAACTCTGTTTATTATTCGTAATTATTATTCATCAACGTATATAATGACCTGACCGGAAGTGAGTAGTACTCATTCACTCACCCGCATAAGAATCAGCGCCCAGTTCTGCAGAGCAAAAGCACAGCATATTTCCAAATATGCAGAGACCATTCAAAGCTTTTCTGAGTTGAAAGCTAACTTTACTTGCGCTTGGAAAAGAAACTGCTTCTGCTACACTGCCATTCAAAACTAGCGAGCTAAGTTTCTCTCCTCGATCTTATGCTTTTAATAAAATGTTTTGTAACCAAACGCGAATACACTACCGAAGCAGACAAAGGCCAAGCAATAGCCAAAGTCATGAGTCATCAGGCAGAGGCAGGAGCAGCTAAAAGCCTAAAAAGGGATGGTTACTTCGCTTTTTCTTGGACCCTGTGCTCTCCTCACCTTCAACGCCACTGCTAGCTGACCCCTCCCAGTTCCCAGTGAGTGATCCCCACTCATGCACTTTTATCTTATTCACCTAATTATTTCATCTTCCAGGCACTTTTTCCTTTTTCTTTGACGTACTGCTATTATCAATCTGTAACAAAACTGTTCAAATCTATATTATGCGGTAATGTTGCAAAACCATTCAAAAATCATACTACTTGAAATTGGAAAGACGTCCCTTGTTTACATTCTACACCTCTTAAAGCTAGTGGCCAAACCTGGACATAGCATAGTAACATGATAATCTACGTAATATTACTCCAGACCACCACGTGTATAATGGTCCGGGACCATGTAATAATTTCCCACTGACATGATTATTTGGTCTACGAGGTGTATAAAATGTAAGAGACTTGGACAATCAAAGAACCAAATCCGAAAATATCTAACTCTTGATTATATGAATTGACAATAATTAACCGAGATCAAATACCCTTCATATTTGCCGTTAAAGTAATCATTGAAAACAATGAAATAAACCCATTTTAGATCATTGCTAGCTCTTGAGCCCTCCCACTCTCAGCTAGCTACTTTCAACATTGCAATGGATATGTTATTTTAGCACTGGCTATCGTTCGTTTTGTATCCTGCCATTTCATCTCCTCTGCGTAAAAGCTGGGTAAAATTAAAGAAAACGTAATTGAATTCCCATTACGTACGAAGCCCATCCCTTCCCTTTGCGAGTGAAACGAACCATATTTGAACTTACTACTTAAAAACAGCAGACTTGATTGCGTATGACCGTCTTCATATGGGGCTCACATAGAATTGATAGAAATCCAAACAGACTAAAACAGATGTCATAAATTCATAATGAGTATCATGAATCGAATATAATATATTACATAATATTTTACATTCCTAAACAGAAAAAAACTATTTTTGGCGGGGTGATTGACCCATTTGTTATCAATTTATCATGACATAGTTGCTGGTTTATGAGAAATGAGAATAACTACAAATGGATTTAAAAACTGTGATACGAGATATGTAGGAGCAAGGCCCATACCAAAAGTACCATGCAGCCTAATCTAAGAAGAAACTTCTTCTTTTTTGTTATTTTGTTGGGGGTGATTTCACAGCCCAATCCATTTTGATATGTTCTTGAAAAAATGAGTGCTAGTGTGAGAAGAAAAATGTTGAAGTTCCATATAATCTCTCACTTAGCTACTATACATCCTACCTTAGTTATGAAGAAACCTATTGGGCATGTCTTCCCTTACTATATCCACCACTGCCAATATAGGTATGCGGATATGGGGAGTTCAATTGAACTTAGATCTCGAGTGTAAGGATGTAATCTTAATTACCATTAGATGAGTTACAAGTCTCACTCACATCTAGATTACAGATTGACAATATCCAAACCGTATACTCAATATCGAGAAATTTGATATGTAGAAAAAGTGTTTATAATATGTACATACACATGAATAACAAGTAAGTAGCTTAATATAAAAAATTAAAACGAGTCTTAAAGTGTTTATAATATGTACATACACATGAATGATTGTGTATCTAATTATATGCACCTAATAGCATACGTGAGTCATTTTATTAGCATGTTTTCTTGATCCTCATGAGGTGATGATCTAGTTATATATATGTACTAAATTAAGTGACTGTCAAAGGCAGTTTGAAGGGTAAAGGTCACATGCAATGGGGAAAAGCTAGCTATTCATAATTTATAAAACTTTAACTGAACAAAAGCATAAAATAGTAGCACTGGGGTCATGCATGGAACATAATCAAACCAGTTTAATCTTTGTCTGGATATGTAGCGACACATTACATGCATGTTAATTACAGAGTAGAAACTTATAAATTAAGACTCCGTATATAGATCAAGTGTAATGTAACGTACTACATACATATTCATTTCTGCTGGCTATTATCAGAAACTTTAAACTTTTGGATTAATTTAATGGAAATCGTTTCTGGATTAATTTTTGAACTCATAGAGGTACGTAGCTTATCTGGAATATTAATTTCTAATCACACTTAACTATAAACTCGTAGTTTGTCGGGTTCATGAACTTAGATTTGGTCCATCCATCAGTACTTACTTAGAACACAAAACATATATTATATATTCAGCAACCAGGACCTGGACTTGCCTATCTGAGCTGTTCGGCACCATAACCATTAATAAGTTGCAGGGACGGAGCTACTCAAGGACCTGAAGTGGCCATGGCAACTCCCCCCAACAAAAATAAAGGTTTTTGGCTGCATGTGTAATTAATGTTTGTGATTAGTTTCTAATTGTGTGTATACTAATGTTGGCACCCTCAGGTGATTACTACATATCAACATATATTAGTATATGAATTGATCCCACCTACCTTATTTGATTGGTCAGAATACAATGATAACTATAAAATATTGCAGAAAGTAATTACACAGATAATAACGGTTGGGCTCTAGTCATTGAGTCCTACTACAGTTATACAAAAGGGCTGTTTAATTTTTTTAATCTTTTTTATCGAAATCAATTCAACCCATTATGAATTTATGACAAAGAGAGGGGGAAAAAATTTCAACTGCGAATCTGCATTTACATGAGATTAGAGTTTGATTTCTCGGTGAGTATTCGCATAAAAATTCAATACAGGTACCATGAACTCCTATACGTTTTCTTATTGACTCTTTGATTATGTATATTGAAAAGGAAATTGTTGAAAAATTTAGTATAGACTCGATTATTGATGACTTTCACGATATGAAAGAGCGATGAGTCCCATTTTGATGTAAAATTTAGTTTAAAATTTTTATTATATTATAGACTATGTTTCGTCATTGAGTTTATATATATATATTTTATTTATTTATTCTTCTTATATTGGCCCTCCTCATTTATAATCTCCGGCTCCCGCCCCTAATTATATAGGTTATAATATCATTGACCGAACTATTATATGAGATATTCGAGTTTGAGAGGAGGACTGAGGACATGAGGATTATCACGCAGAGATGTTTTATTTTTAATAATTCTAAATTCAATGCATAGTCCATATAGTATTAGCCATTATATATAACAGTAACCTAAACCCTAATCGTATGAAACTCACTGTTCTTTCGGAACAGATTGGTTTAGTAGTAGAGTATCTATTAATTATCGAGTAGCATTATGATCGATTTTGTACCCATCAGCACCAACCGTTGCTGCTGGCAGACTTGGAAGCATTCAGTACAAAAAAAAGAACAAAAAAAAAAACAAAACAGCTAGGCATGCACATCAAATATTGAAGGATTCAAGGCGTAGCAACATATGTACTGCGCTGGGTTATAGCCCATTAGCTTACCTCAAATTTTGAAAAAACTTAGTTTATAGCTTAATTTTAGATTTTTAGATAAAAAAATTAAATATTAAAAAATAAGTTATTTCAAATTTTTAAACTCAGTCCATATGTAATCAAAATATCTTAATTAACATAGCCAATTATAAAACTCTAATTCCGCCCTTGTTAAAGATATAAAAGCTAAGAGTATAATATTTTTTTTAATAGAAGTATAAATTGTTTCTATTGTGCTAATCTAATTATTGTTAGATCTGGAATTTTAACACTCCAGAATACTATGAATCTTTGGCCAATGAAGTGATGCACAAGATTACGAGGGAGTTTCAAATTAAGCTAGTCCCCTGCGACCATACGTACATATGCAGCTTGTACAATGCAGGAGTACTCATGCATTTTATAATTACAGTGACTTCACAGTAGGAAAAGGTAGAAGGGAAAGCCAAAAGCCAGAAGCCAAAGATATTATTAATATTCTCACGACAATCACCACACATCGAACAAGAGTGATCCGTGAACAGAAGACCGTTGCCACTCATTTCCCCACCTAATTTCACGTCAAATGATCAATTGTATACATGTTACAGGTATAGACACCATTCCTATCCAGCTCATGCCATTATCCCCATATCGATCTAGAACGATCTTTCCCGTCAAAGTCAATACTTCATGATTGCTACTAATTAAACTTAATTTCCCATCAAATCCTAATTAAACTAGATGCCCAGTAATGAGGCCTTTATCATGAAGAAATATTTGCACATTTCTTTGATGAAGCTCCCACACTCGCTCCTCATTCGAGTCATGTTCTTAATTTCGTTTCAAACGCACATTCACTCTCATCACTTTTGCAGATTTCTTTGTAGAAACTCCAAAGTCGATTTCCATTTTCAACAGCCAAGTAGAGTCACTCTACCGAAGATTGAAACTATTCCTGTTGAACCTACTTCTTCTCCTCGGAGTTCATAGGTATGATCCCCTTTCTGTTTGTGTCTCTCCAACTTTCAACAACTAACACTTGTGCTATTCAATCATAGAACGGATCCCTAAAAAAGAAGACGCGAATAATTTGAAATTTGCTGCCGTACGTAACTTGTAAGTACCTACTGATTAAATGATAATTATCGAAGTTAACGCTTAACTCATAGATTGACAACTCCATCATGTACAAATATATAATGATCGCGAAGAAAAACAAAATTGAAGCTACTGATTGCAATGTTGTCGTACACGAGATGAGAAGTGACATATAATAGACATAGATTTTCTTAACCCATTAATACAAAAGTACAAAACATCATGGACGAGAGTGGCACTGCACCACTTTTCTAGTTTTCTTTACTCTTTCCCGATCACACACACTTAATTTTCAAACGTCAATTATTGGTTGGATTCGAACTAGCCCATACCCTTCACGGGACCCTCTCTCCTTCTAGCCTAAAGTCTGATAACCATCATCAACTCTGACTCCGAGAAACATAGCCTGAGTATTATTATCTAGGAGAGATCATCGGTATCTCTATGACGGTTTCACCCATTCATCTTGCTGCGAATTACTAAAAACATTGAGTCGGACCGTGACTTAATAATTAATCCTAAGAATCTAATTCATTTCCATTGCATGATCAATGCCATGATCATCCTTAAAATGTATTTAATTAATCAAGGAATAACGTACTTTTCAGTTCATGAACCTAGACAATCTAACCACACGCTTTATACATGTCATCGTGGCATGCATGCATGTCTAGCTCATTTAGTTTTCATGTGTAATGATTATACTACAAATTATCCAACTTCACTGGACGCTTATAAATTTACAATTGATCAATTTAGTTGAACTTCTATAATTTTTCGGCTCCAAAGTCTCTACTTGAGTATGTAATCAGCAATATATTGGGTATCGAAACTCTTAGGGTGACGAGTAATCCTTGTGTGTATTGAAACAGTAAGACTAGCTACTTTACGAAACAATTAATTTTCAAGGTATTAAGAGATATTCATACTTGGTTATAATAAATTTGTTATTTTCTATAATTTTTCTTGCCGTAAACTTCAATACGATATTTAAAAAAAAACCCTATTAATGTCCGGCAAAAAAAAACTGAAAAAGGAAAAAAAAAAAGAATGTGGCTAGCAATAGGTGTATAACTGTATATCCTTGAGACCAAAGAAGGTATATAACTATATATGCTCACCTAAAGGCCACCGATCGATGGTGAACTTAATGTGCCAACTGTTTGCATTGAATAGATTTTGCGAAGCATGCCTTGCTTGTTCTATATGAAACATTATTGTGGATCGGATACAGGTGTATTTGATGGAGATCGAATGTTTGTTTGAAGGAGGTAATCAAACTTCCACTACCTAATAACAATTCTAAACCCCAACAATATTCATGTATCAAATAAAGCCTTAGTCTATTGGTTTTATCAGATCGATCAGGATAAACATAACCGATTTTGGGTCATCATTTCAGTTGCAAAAAGACTCTAGAAGAGCTACAGCTATACAAAGGGTTGGGTCCAAATGCCACCGCTGAATCCCTCCACACATTATGCATACATAGACTGGGTCAGCTAATTAATCAGCTTCTTCCTTTTCATTTTCCAATATGGAATATGAACATATTATAATACAAAGGACAAATTAAGTTACAAGTACGGCCAACATGGGCACTACTGTAAATATTCCAACCATACAGTACCATATTCAAAACCCCTATGCGCTTGTGCTTCTGTACACTGGTATATCATCAAGCACATAGCTATCTGAGGCTGAGAGAACCAGAGAAAAGAGAGATGGAGGGAGAGAACTCATCAAATGATGTATACAGAGAGTGCCTCAGAAACCATGCAGCCAGCCTCGGCAGCTACGCCACCGACGGCTGTGGAGAGTTTACACTCGACGACACCTCGTCCCCAGGCGGACTACAATGCGCCGCCTGCGGCTGCCACCGAAACTTCCACCGCCGAGTCACCTACGCACCCGGCGTAGGCAGATCATCCGGCGGCGGCACTGCTCATCATCGCGTCATCAGCTGCAGCAGCCGAGGAGATCTTCACCACGAGATGATGACGTCACAGGAACTGATTGACTACAATGTCGGCGGTGGAGGGGGAGCAGCAGCGCGGCAGATGATGGTGGTGGAGTCCCCGGACAGCGGGGACAGGAGCGGCAGCGGGAGGAAGCGGTTCAGGTCCAAGTTCACGGTGGAGCAGAAGGAGAAGATGCTGGCATTTGCAGAGAAGCTGGGGTGGAAGCTGCAGAGGAAAGATCTAGAAGATGAGATTGAGAGGTTCTGCAGAAGTATTGGGGTCAGCAGACAAGTTTTCAAAGTGTGGATGCATAACCACAAGAACCTGTCCTCTTCTTCTTCTGCATCTACAACTGCCAATGCCTCCTCTCTCACAACCCAGTAACCAATAAGTCGATTGTCTAGCTAGCTAGTACTCCTCCTATCTCCATCTCTCTGTTTCTATCTAGGGTAAGTAGAATAATTAATTAGTGTCAATTTTCCCTCTATGTTCTCTCTATCTCTCTCTCTCTCTCTCTCTCTCTCTCTCTATCTCAGCATTTGATTGAGCACTTAGGTCTGAACTTCAATGGTAATTAGTTTGATTGTAATCTTTTGGATAAAATGCCATTTCCTTCATTTTCCCAGAGCTTAATTGAACTTGCGTTTTCCTAGCTACACAAAATGGTCTCTCGTGTACCCTTATGCTTACAGAAAATGATGATTTTCCTAGATCCAATACTACAATGCATAAATCTATTGTCGGACTGTAACTTTGCTAAGTAATTAGATGCTAATATCGATCTTTTAAGCTTTAATTAACACTGTTAATTACACCATCAAAAGTCTTTGGAGCTATCCCATTTAAGCAAAGCAGTTAAGATGTATTGTGGGAAAGTAGATAAAGATTAGGTCAAAAAATGGTTCAATCCCCTTCACCAGAACAAAAACTGACCTAACTGTTTGATTTTCTAGGCATATGTTTAATCTGGATTTCATAGTGAAATCCAACCATACTTCCATTGGCTCTAAAGCCTTGGCATGGGGCAGTTGTAGGTGTAAAAGGGCTTTAGTTTTGATGATGATAACTAATTAAGAGACCCCTTACCTAGCTTTCAAGTGTTTAATAAGTTTTCTTAGCATGGAAAATATTAGATATTCTGCTTGCATAATATTGAAGGATTTTAAACCTTGAGATACTATATAATTAAGGATAGTATAACCCGAGGTTTTCATTTTGCTTTATGCTTAATTTGATTTATCCATATATTTTAAAGTAGTAAAACTTTTCTTTCCTCCTGCTTCTATATATTGCCGTGTCCTCTGCTGTTGTAATCGCTGCACAGCATAACCTGCAGATAATTGATCACATTGGGAACTTACAAAGCTGCAAGAGTCTGATTCTGACTCTACTGACTCAATCTATGGCCTACTCGATCAATTTTCCCCATCCCCTAGTAGCTACCTGGTTTGTTTACATTAATTAACATTATGAGATTATGTTATGAATACAGATATGATAAGCTGGGTTTCCATTTTGTTGTTGAAGCTAGCTATGTTCAACGTTTCATGATTAAGTGTAAAAAAAAAAAAAAAAAATTTCATCAATCATGGCCCGTTGGAAAATCAGTACAGTAAACTCACAAGAAATTTTAAGAAAAAGTTGGGAGCCATATCTCTGAAATCAGATTCGGTAGCTATAAGGTTAACTTTTACAGGTAGCTGGTTATAGGCCGGCTTGGCTAGCTCTACCTCCAGTCCTCCATGTATATATTTGTTTTGTTTTGTATGTATATGTGGTGGAAAATGACGCAACAAAAAGTAGAATGCAAGTCCGACAGACATACTTACCTTACGTTGCTCTCGATCGCGATCTCCATGGCTACCAATCGTGAAGACATATATTATCCATGCCTGCCTCATGCATCATGTCTTGTCCAAATCAACTATATATATATATATATATGTATATGCTGCTGGCATTCCCACTCCATCGTCGAGCTAGGTGCTTCATAAATTTATCTTTACCTGGCTTCAGTATATAGGAGACTCGGTAAACAGTAAAATATATGAGCACCGGGTAAGAAGTTAGAACAATAGAAAGGATTGATGCCGCTTCCAATCCCCAGGGAGGCCAAGGTCATTTTATTTTCTTTGCCTGGCTTATGTCGTTTCATTGTGGGCTTGCTTTCTATGTTTTTCTGCGTGGGTCTTTTCCTGTTGGGTTTGTCTATTATATTGGGCCTCTTCAATTATGTAGAGAAAAACAATCTGGTCCTTGAATAGGTGACACTAGTTCACTTGTCATTTTCACACATATCTAGTTAAAAAATGGAGTGACATTTGATGTAGTGGATGACACATTATTATGCCGATATACTCAATTCAATATATGGGGGATCATTTGTTGCCACTCGAAGTCTAGAACAGACGTATAGATGACAAAGATCGTCATTATACATTGAGTATGATTCGAATACATTCAAATCTACCAATCTCATCCCGCTTACTTGATTAACGACATCATTCTTAAATAAACCACCTCGCAAATTGAAATCAACTAAAAATGCAGGAAATTCGTCAAAACTCGATTCTACTACCCGCACCATATCGCAAAATCCAATTTAGTGCCTCAACAGCTTGACTTCGACTTGAGAGTGAAAGGGGTGGGGAGATAAAAAAGGTTTCCTATACTCTTTGACAAATGGGGCAGACAGATAGAGAATCCATATGTGCCCCATCATCTTGTTATATGAGGGAGGCCCACCCCGCCCCACCGCACTCTCCCATCACTAGGTTGTTCGTTGTTGAAAGACATTTGGGCCTGAAGGTGGTTTGAACCTTTTGTGTATCTCGTCATCTGTAATGGATTTGGTCTTATTTGTCTTTGGGCTTTTGAAGAAGCCAGTTAGCCAGTGGTAGAGTGGGGAATATGGGAAAACAAGTAAGGACAAAATGATAAGAACACAAGGAAAGAAATTTCTGCTCGGACAAGCAGCCATCCCAATCCGCACATCCCACTATTTTCTCCTCTCCTCCTCTCTTAGACGCAGGTGAGAAGGAGATTTTCACACACGTATATATATACACTCAGAGAAACCCCCACTCCACCTCCACCAACCACCACCTACTGCTCTTCTCTCTCTCTCTCTCTCCCCTCTTTCTCTCTCACCTTGGTTCATGCAAACCACTGTTGCTCCCTAGGGTTTAATTCCTCCATCATCGCCATGGCTTTCCAGGACAAGAAGCTCATCAACAACCCCAATGGTACGCAATTCGCCTTTGCATTTTCTTTTCCGATCATCCTCTTTGATTTTCCGTCAAGCATGTATTCAGATTCGCGCCGATTTTGCCGTCTCCGCGAAAATGTAAATAGGATGAAATTTTAGGGGTCGTCGCGCACTTTGAACTGGGACTGTAGTGAAACTTTGCTAGGTTTTCCACTAAGGAACTTGTGGCTACTTTGTGTTAATGGTTGCAGATGTGGTGACTGAGTTCATTGAGGGTCTGGTTGAAACATATCCTGGGCTGCAGTACTTGGATGGTTTCCCTCAGGTATTTGTTTTAAAATTTCTGTCCAAAATGGCATAGATAGAGTTATATGTACGAAAATAATAGGACCTGATCGTGTCATTTCTGATATGGGGTGTACAGGTGAAGGTTGTGTTGCGCGCTGATGTTTCGGGTGGTACATATGACAAAGTTGCAATTATATCAGGTTGAGACCTTGCACATTGTCAATTTTTTATGCATGTAGACGTGTTCTAGCTATAACTAGAATCTATCTATTGAGCTGTTGATGTAGATTAACATTTAGAAGTGATCTGGAGTTAGTACTGAATGGAAATGTGTGATGGAGTTGTTTTCTTGATTTGATAATCGGGTGGTATAGGAGGTGGGAGTGGGCATGAACCTGCGCATGCTGGATTTGTGGGCGAAGGGATGTTGACAGCAGCTATCTGTGGGGATGTCTTTGCCTCTCCACCAGTTGATTCAATTCTAGCAGTATGGGTTCCTGAATTGTATTACTTGTTGGATGGAATCTAGGCCATGTCAATTTTATTCACAAGGTGTTATCTTAGTTGATTCTGATCTAGTGTACTTGAAATTAGGGCATCCGAGCTGTAACTGGTCCAATGGGTTGTCTCCTGATTGTCAAGGTATTGTTTTCTACTTCTCTCAAGCTATATGTGGCTATGGCTTGGATGATCAGGCATGTTAGATGACAGTTTTGACATTGGTTTTCGAGCATTCTCAAAAACCACTACATGTAACAAGTGAAACAAAAAAGACTAACAGCAAAGATGGGGTGAAGTGGAACCTTCTGTTTATTTGACAAGTATGGCTGGATTCTGAGAATGTGCCTTTTGTTTTTGTGATATATGATGTCTATCTGGTGTTGAACAGAATTATACTGGGGATCGTCTGAATTTTGGTTTGGCTGCAGAGCAAGCAAAATCTGAAGGTTACAAAGTAGAGGTAGGATGTGATCTGAATCTCTTTTTCTCTTTTCAATTGCAATCCTATAATGCATGGTTACATTAAATATAAACAAAGGAACTGGTTTTTGATGTTGCAGACTGTAATTGTTGGAGATGATTGTGCATTGCCCCCGCCTCGAGGAATAGCTGGTCGAAGGGGTTTGGCTGGCACCATTCTTGTTCATAAGGTTCTCTCCCTCCCTCCTTTTCTCTCCCCTCCTCCCCCTGTGTGAGTTTCACCCCACAATTTTCGGCACAACATTTCCATCTCTAATGTGCTTTCTTCAGTTGTTGTATTCAGCCAATTAAAAAGCAGAAAATAATAAAATTGTCCTCACTTTAAATTGTTTTGTCACTTCATATATGCATGAAGGGTTAGAGGGAAGAATGTTAAGAACAGGGTGTTTTATTCTTGAAGAGTTGGAAAGTGAAAACTTTTCACAGTATCAAGTGTAATAACCTCTGGCCCCTTTATTATATAAACAGATTGCTGGAGCTGCAGCTGCTACTGGAATTTCGCTTGCTGCTGTTGCAACAGAAGCCAGACGTGCATCTGAAATGGTTGGAACAATGGGTGTTGCATTATCTGTTTGCACATTGCCTGGTCAGGTTACACCAGACCGTTTGGGACCTGGAAAGATGGAGCTTGGTCTTGGAATTGTAAGTTATTTTCAGTGAGAAACCTTGTCCTTGAAACAAGAAGATCTACGTATTTTTGTCTAATCATGTTGACACAGTACTATTTCTAGTTTGGATACCATAAACTGCGATTCATGTTTTCTGCTCAGATATGTCAAAACACATCCTGAGTTGATTTTTTTGAACCTTTAGGATTTTTATCTGGCTATGATTACATGCATTCTCCACAAATGACAAGGTGCTTCTATTAATACTTTGACTACCTGACTAAAACTGGATTACTTTACAGCACGGAGAACCGGGTGCTGCTGTTGCTGACCTTCAACCTGTGGATGTTATAGTCTCTCATGTTCTGAAGCAGATATTGTCTCCAGTATAGCCCTATACTTTTCAATCTTTTTAATGTCTAATATTATTGCTTATTAAATTTATTTAACTACGCCACAACAGTAGTAATGTGTTAACCGTCTCATGAAGATAGTCAATGGATAGTTGTTTATGATATACATTGGATGACATGAATGTTTCATGCATCGAGTCAGAATTTGTTGAATTCTAGAGTGCCTTAATAGATCTTGAACATAGCTTTTCACAGTGCATAAATCAAACTATATTGTAACAATATGACAAATAGTGTTTATATTTCTTTTCTACCAATGGGATCAAGTTTGGAATTTCTAATAGATCCCATATCTTATACATGCAGGAAACTAATTATGTTCCAATTACTCGCGGTAGTAGAGTGGTTCTTATGGTCAACGGGTATGTTAGATCTTTTATTTTATCAATTGGATGAGAACATCAATCAATGGGGACTTAAACATTACTAATGTAAAGTGCATAATCAAATACATCTGATAGAACAAGAGCTGATTATCTATGAGTAAATGAGCTTGCTAGGTAGAGTATTGCTTGTCCATGAGAGGGTTGCATGCCGTTTATTATGTACTTGGCATCATCAAATGAATAATCCAGAATTCAGTTACTCTCTCTCTCTCTCTATCTCTCTCATCTCTGCTTTCGCAGTCTAATCCCTCTTATTTGACATAACCATTTGTAGTTATAAATTTGTGGCATTGCCTCTTCTCTCACCATTATTTCTATCCAAAAAAAGAGGAAAATTATATAGTATCTTAAGGGTAGTGTTTGTGTGTTTTTTCTCCTGTCAATAGTTATAGCCTTTTCAAATTCAGAACATTTGCCAATGGAACATACGCTAGGAAAATCGAAGTGTGAATAAATGTTGAGGTTTCTCAACTTTGTCTAATTTTTTGTTTTTATTCTTGGTTGTTAAGCTGACCTTTTTTGGTCTTTCAATCGCAGGTTAGGTGCAACTCCTGCAATGGAACTGATGATCACATCTGGTAAAGCAGTACCTAAGTTGCAGCTGGAACATGGATTAGCTGTTGATAGAGTGTATACTGGGTCATTCATGACCTCTCTTGATATGGCAGGTTTGTTGTCTACCACATGGCAACAATGCTCTCTTAATAATATACAAAGGTCTTGACATTGTTTTTTCAGGTTTTTCCATTTCTATCATGAAGGCTGATCAAGCTATTTTACAACGTCTGGATGCTCCAACAAAGGCTCCATATTGGCCTGTCGGCGTGGATGGTCTCTGGTCACAAAAAATGTTTCTTCTTTATTCATGCTTACATCAGTTTTGCTATATTGCTGCCATGAAGGTCCAGTAAAGTAGTGGTAGAACAAGTATAATTCTGTTAATAGTCTATGCTAAGGCAAGTAATTGTCCTTGCTTGCAGGCAATCACCCACCTGCAAAGATTCCTGTCCCATTGCCTCCTTCTAATTCAACAAAGATTGATGAGGTAAGTTCATAAAATTGTTGGATATCTTTTGGACAATCATGGATGGAAAAGCTTATAATTGTTCTAATTGAAGACTTGATGCAACCTCTTGTTTAAATTCCCTCAAGAGTAGATGTTAATGAGGGTAGGAGTAGGACCTTAGGATTCTCCTGCTTAATCAACCATCTTGCTTCCATTGATACTCATGAGCTGATGTTACTTGTCTTGTACTAGCTAACAATGATAATGTCTGACCTTTCTGGGTGCACGTCTGTGATGTACTAACACAGTTTGAATTTCTATCCCTTTGATCAGCCATTAGGTCGGCCAGCACAACTGAATGAACAAGGCCATATTCTTGAAGTGGCTATTGAAGCAGCTGCAAATGCAGTTCAAAACCTCAGGGATGAATTGAATGATTGGGATAGCAAAGTAGGTGATGGTGATTGTGGGTCAACAGTAAGTCTAGCTGCAATCTTTATTCACTTTCATTCACTTCTTGAGTCATGTTGTGTTTATTCTATATCCTCTTCTGTCGTTATTCTCTTACCATTTCCTGCTTGCATCAGGAAGTGTCACATGCTAAATCTTATGTTTGCTGTGTCAGATGTATAGAGGCGCAGCAGCAATTTTGGAAGACATGCAGAAGTAAGTTTGATTTTCATTTTTGGAATTTATACTATGGTTGAAACATTTGTCATCTTGTTCTGCATAATTCTTTGACTGGGAGGAAAATCTATGCACTAGGTTGACATATGGTGTTCGTGGTTACCCCCCACGCCCCCACCCCCCCAAAAAAAAAAAAAAAGAATTTTGTACCACTTATTACTTTTGACTGCCCATTTTAAATATTTGTTATCTGTGTTTTTGTGTATGCATGGTTCATGGTCTCTTGGAGTAATTTTTTAGATTCTATTCTCTATCGAAAGAAAATTGTGCCCCCCACCTCTCAGCCATAACTTATTGAAGATGATGGCAATTATATGGGATAATCACGATGGAAGATTAGCATCATATTCTGAGAGGAGTCAAAAACAAAGTATTGGTTACGTAGGATGACGGTAATTTAGGAGGGTAAGCTGTTGCAGTGAAAGTGGTGTCTGGAGTGGATTTAAGACTTTGTCTAGTTGTCGCTTGTTTATCTCTTTTTTCATTCTGTCCTGCGTTAAAGCCTGGGCCATGTGCTGGTTTGTTGCTTTCATATTTTCAACAATTCCACAAGTAGCGTAAAGGATTAACTGTTAATTCTCAGTAATTGTAGTCCAAATTAGCTTTTAATCACGGACATATAAATTCTGTATTCCAGTTATCCTCTGAATGATGCAGCAGAAACAGTGAACGAAATCGGAGCATCTGTTAGAAGAGTTATGGGAGGCACAAGTGGGATCCTGTATTTAACTTCTCCTCTGCTTGAACAAACTTTTTACAATTTTCTTAAACTTTCTAGTTTAATTTACATTTTTTAATGTTACATCTTTGTATCTGTATTCTTGAAACAGATATACCATATTTTGTAAGGCAGCCTATGCACAGTTGAAAGCGAGCACCCAATCTGTTGTCACATCAAAAAATTGTGAGACAATTCCCCTATACTGTGATAATGATTTCTGTTTAGACTCATTCATTGACATAACATTCTCTTGATCTCTTGATTCAGGGGCCGAAGCACTTGAAGCCTCCATTGCTGCAGTCAGCAAATATGGTGGGGCTAGTGCTGGTTATCGCACATTGTTAGATGCCCTTATTCCAGCATCAGCAATTCTTCGAGAGGTCATCTATGGTCATCGTTTTCTTTTTTCTTCATTGTTGATGTGGTCTGATAACTTGGTACTTATTATCCATCTGTTTTGACAAACAGAGGTTAAATGCTGGTGATGATCCTGCAACTGCTTTTATTCTCTCATCTGAAGCGGCAGTGGCTGGAGCTGAGTCAACTAAGCATATGCAGGCACAGGTAAATCTGAAGAATGATCCCAAAATGGGTATTGGTTCATTTTATTATCATCTATTAAGTAGCATAGTTGTCGACTGATGATGACACTGTTATTCTGATCTGATGTGTTTACTATTATGTAGGCTGGGCGTTCAAGCTATGTCTCTGGAGAGATACTAGCATCAGTCCCAGACCCCGGTGCAATGGCTGCAGCGTCGTGGTACAAGGCAGCAGCCTTAGCTGTGAAGAACAAATATCAAGCTCCATGAATGAAAGACTGATCCATTACATTAGTTCTTGTTGCATTTCTGCAATTTTTAGCTGCAGATACAACAAACTGACTTTTGTTCATAATTTTGCACTACTACTAACAAGGCTTTCCGCTTATGTTTTTTGTGCATAATGCTGAGAGAGCGATTTTCATCCTCATCCATACACATGCCATGATATCCCTTTTAGAGTACTGTAAATTTCAGATGGTGCATTGAGCGATATCTACGGATATGGTTGTAAGATTTTTATGACTCAACTTGGATTGTCTTATATACAAGTTTATGAAGAACCCTTGATGTTGATTTGAGGCCACATCAAACTTCATTTATGGTGGTTTTAGATAAAAATCTTTCATTTACCAACCTCTTAAACTGAAATTGATGTGATTCAGTCGTTGTTATGAATTGTTACAATCTAATTGAGCAGTAACAAAAAATCTACTCAGTTAGGTTAACTTTCAGTAATCACTTGTATAATATATGGGCCGCAAAAAAAAAAAAAAAAAAACCCCATGTCTTGCTAAATTGAAATTGGTTGCTGTCTATGGCCGGGACCGAGGTTTAAAGAATCGTCTATTACAGATATCGACATTCAAATATTAGGATATGTCAATTACAGATGTATCGGCACTCAAATATTATGATATGTTGACAGATGCATTAAAGAAAAAATCTTATAAGTGTATTTTTTTAGAAAAGAGGATACCTACTACTCTTTTGGAAAAAAGGAGATATCGACACATATATCAGTGTATTTAGAGATATTTATAACCTTAGCCGGGAGTCAAAGTGAGGTAAAAAAAATAGTGTTGTTAAACATTTTCTTAAGATCAAACCTTAGAACTAAAAAAGAAAAGAAGTAAACAAATCGTTTGTTTACTTGAAAAGGGGTGATTAGAGGTGAAATTATATAGAAATTGCATAGATAAAGGCTGGATAGCGCGTGAAAAAGACAGATCTGGACATCCGGCGTTGTATGGTCTTGGTCAACTTTACACCGTCCATGACGCAGAGCACATCAGACACATCCACCTTACTTGGTGGGCCCCTATATCCGCGTAAAATACGTCCTTCACGCGAGTGATCACACGCCTCTCCCAAAATTAACGAACCAGACAGCGCCACATTGACAGGGACGCGTTTTCAGCCGTGCGATTAGATTCTGAGGGATTTTATATAACGGGGGAGGGGACTCCGATTCGTCGAATCAAACATAATATTTTGATCAATTTGTTAGTCCACATTTCTCCAAAACCAGAGCTAAGAACAAAATGGCCGAGCAGCTAACGGAGGAGCAGATCGCCGAGTTCAAGGAAGCCTTTTGCCTCTTTGACAAAGACGGCGATGGTATTTGAACTCTATGACCTTCACTCTGATCGCACTTCTTTTATCATTTTCATATGATTTTTATGCTTGCTTCTTGTTTCTCTTGCAAATTTGAGTTTTATGGATTGCTTGTTATAGTCTCTCGTTTACTTTGTCATCGTTATTGTTTTGTTAGTGGATTTGTTGTTATTCCTACATTGTTTATATTTCTCTGATTATTATTATTCGAATTTCACTTTGTTTTTGCGGTTTTGTGATGCCTAATGAGATTTATCTCTGTTTTTATATAATTTCTTTTCTGGAATATTAGGCAAGCAATTGATCTAGGTTAAAAGAAAAGTTGTGAAATCTGTAGTATTGCATGGTACCGGATAGATTTGCTGCGAGCTGCTAAAAGAATATGTGATCTGAACCTTATACTGGATATAATTGCATATGCATGAGCAACGGTGTATGATTTGAGTATGGGAAAGTGCACGCATAATCACTCTCTACATGACTAAATCTAAAGGATGCAAGAAGTACCCGAAAGTTTGCGGATCAAGTCTGTGATCTACCTCTATGCTTTTTAGTGCTTTGTTAAATAAAGGCTGGAAAACCAGTGAGTTCTTCACGGCACTGAACATGCACGAGGGGAATAGTTTCTATGGAATGAATTTATGACTGATCTGGAAATGTTGATGTTGTCGTTAGCGTGTTATGCATTCTGTCTTGTCTGGTTAAGCTGATACTTCCTGTTTGCCTGGTAGAAGTTTTGGCACTAACATCTGTATCATGTTTGTTCACATTTAGGTTGCATCACCACCAAAGAATTGGGGACTGTGATGAGATCTCTGGGACAAAATCCCACTGAGGCTGAATTGCAAGACATGATCAATGAGGTCGATGCTGACCAGAATGGCACAATTGATTTTTCTGAATTCTTGAATTTGATGGCAAGGAAGATGAAGGTATTTAAACCCACTTTTTCCCCTTGATTCTTAGCCCAGTGATGGATATTGCGGTCCGCTTTTCCCCCTTACAACTTGTGGTCCATTATTGTACTTGTATATTTATAAGACGTGACAATTTATAGATTAACAAGCAAGCATGTATACTTTCTATCTTAATTTGATTTTGACAACTGGCAACTAATGAATAGTAACATCTGACTATAGATGGTAATGCTTTTCATCCTTAGAGCAACTCCAACAGTTTCCCTATCATTTCTGTATAATAGGGAAACAAAAGTCAAAACTTTAACATTTTTTTCTTCTCAAACTCTCAACATTCTCTAATTTTTCTGTATAATAGGGAAACAAAAGTCAAAACTTTAACATTTTTTTCTTCTCAAACTCTCAACATTCTCTAATTTACAGCAATCTCTAAAATTTTCTTCTTAAAATTTTCTTCCTTAAATTTTAGAGATTGCTGTAAATATAGGGAATTTAGTTTTCTCTTTCCTCACTTTCTCTAAAATAGAGATAATTATAGAGAATCTGTTGGAGCACAAAAGATTCATTTTTCCCTAAAGTAGAGGAAAATCAAAATATGGGGAAGCCGTTAGAGTTGCTTTTAGAATATCATTTATTAATTTTCTCTTAAGCTCAATTTCCATATATCTAGGGATTATCCGAAAAAGTGGGCTCTTCTTTGTCTGCCGTGTGGATTCTATAATTGGAGTGGTTTTGAATATTTAATGGCACTCCTTAATTGCAAGTTTACTAATACTTTTTAACTTCCACAGGATACTGATTCTGAGGAGGAACTAAAGGAAGCTTTCAAGGTGTTTGATAAGGATCAGAATGGCTATATTTCTGCTGCAGAGGTAAACCCCATAGCTAGTTATTTCTTTAGTGATCTTCCACAGTTGGGTATAATCAAAAAGTTGTATGGTAAACTGACCGCTAGCATATAATTTAATATCTGATGCAGCTTCGACATGTAATGGCAAACCTTGGAGAGAAACTGACCGATCAAGAAGTGGATGAGATGATTCGCGAAGCAGATGAAGATGGTGATGGCCAGGTGAACTATGACGAGTTTGTCAGGATGATGCTTAACAAATGAATGTATGTTTTGGATTCTGATCATGGTGGGGATTGGTTGTTGGAGAATCAGTTGTAGTATGTTGGCATTTGGACCCTAGTTAACAAGATGGGATTCTCTTTTCTATTAGGTGGAAGTAACATGGCTTCACTGCAGAATTATGAAATGTTGTGATTGAAATTGATAGAATTAATTGAAACAATGGCTTGACAGTTGCTTGTGATATAATGCGTTTGGGTTGTCCAAAACATCTTTTACATTCTATGAATGCCTTCCAATGAAGCCTAAAGGAGCTCCAAAGCAAAGCTATTTTACAAACCTAATTAAGTTTTTCTAACACAGATTTGTATAGCAAACGTACTTACCAAAATGGATAAACTGCTCGCCGAAATTATTAACCTCAGTGAATTACTGATATACAAAACGAAAAGGATAAAGAATTATTGAAAGAGAAGAGCACACAGACCGGCATAATGCTGGGCCTGAACTACCAGCACTCGAGCCCAATATAAATTTACTGTAGTAGGCTTATGTCTGGGCCTGCCTAAGCTAATAGCACTCGAGCCCCCGATAGGTCCGGGATGATCTTCTCTAACTTTCGAAATTGGAAGGAGAAATTTGTATTTTCCATATTTGTTCCTGACTCTCAGAGCGGAGAGCGGAGACCGGAGAGGGTAGTGAGCAGTGAAAATGGAGTCCAAGGGAAATGCCAAGATTAAGAATAAGATGAAGCGCAAAGAGGTAGAATCAACCTCAATCGTGTTTGCTCATCTCTGAAACAATCCTAAATTGCTAATTGACTCACAACTAAATTCTGGGTTTGTAGATACTTGAGAAGAAGAAGGCTATGGATGAACTGATCAAGGTAGCTTCTGCGGAGAAAGACCATCTTTCTGCCTTTCATGCCTTTCGACATTACCAAAAAAACGGTACCACACTCTCTCACCTCACCTACCATCACTTCTTCTTCTTCTTCTCATTTCTTTTGAAGGTTTTGTTCAATCTGATACCATATCAGTTTTCCAGTTTCGGATTGTTAGTGCAACCAATTATGCAAAATTTGGCCCAAAAAAAGGTGTTTATATTGGAAACGGATTAATGGGGTTTATGAATTTTGTATGCAAGTGATGAATTTGTGCTCCTTACAGAAACTTTTAATTTTGAAGCTCAAGTGAAATGGCTATTGTAGCTTATGATCATTTGGATGTTTAGGTTTGTCTGCATGTCTGGAATCAGGAAGAGGGGACAAGCTATCATCTTTTCTTAAGCAGTACATTCAAAATCTCCTTAAGGTAATTGAAGCCCACTAATAGTTGCTCCAAATTTTTCTCGTTTGCTTTCTTGGGTTCTTCTTTTTGCGTCAATTTAACCTTTTTTTTTTTTTTTTTTAATGCACAGGCTAATATGGAGGGGCCATATGGAACCGAGTGGCCAGTGGAAGAGAAGGTGAAGCGTAGGGAGATGGTTGCATCAGAAGCACGTTATATATTTGTCTATGAGGCTTTGGATGCAAGTGCAAGTGAATTGTTGACAGTGTCCGACCAGGAGAGGACTGAAGCTAGTTGTGTGGAGGGGAGGGGATCCATGCTCGGGTTTGTGCATTTTCGCTTTGTCATAGAGGAAGATTTGCCTGTTCTTTATGTGTATGAGTTACAACTTGAGCCTCGTGTGCAAGGGAAAGGTCTCGGGAAGTTCCTAATGCAACTAATTGAGCTAATTGCTCGCAAGGTGCTGAATTCTGTCTCTTCTCCCATTTTATGCTTTTATTTTATAGACATCTCAGTATTATGCAAAATGGAAAGGTAATGTCCGAGGACTTGATATGATTTTCTAACCGAATTCCTCATGTGTTATGCAAAATGCATATCTTGTCCACCCTCAATTTGATTGTATGAATATTCTTCTTCATTAGCACCATACGTTGCATCTAGGTAAGGAAATTAATCTTGCACTTGCATCTTATGTAGAATCACATGGGTGCTGTTGTTCTGACTGTTCAAAAAGCAAACTTGGCAGCGATGAATTTCTATACAAGTAAGCTGAGGTAAACCCTCTTACTTTGAATCCACATCTAATCATATGAAGGACTTCACATATATTAAAACAGTGGGAGATTTTTCCTCCATGCTTGCTAGCAGGAAAAAAAAGGAGAAAACTTAAGGTCCAATGATCATCCCTTATGTATTATGCTGACTGGATTTCCTCTTCTATTAACAGATATGTTATCTCAACTATATCACCATCCAAAGTTGATCCATGGGTATGTGATTATTGCCAAATTAACTAGTCTGTTTCATAAGACCTACATAATTTGTTTAGTACGTCTGAACTAGCTCATTATTGCTGCAGTTAGGAACTCAGAAAAGTTATGAAATTCTTTGCAAATCATTCAGTAATGATGCTAAAGCTATCTTGGAGGTATGTTTTCAAATTAGTGTTTCTGCAATGGTACCGTACTATTACATCAGTTGCTGCCTCATTACATGTTATCCTTGATATATGTACAATCAAATCAAAATAGGCTCGATCATTCTTTCTGTCCTATCTTATAGTTCCAGAGTAGTGGAAACTTTATAGTTCCAGACTTCAGATGTGGGACTGATACTGTGGCAGTGGACAATATATTCAGAAGAGTTCCTTATAGGCTTTCTTTGTTTCCTTATTGATCTTGTTCTTTCATCTCTTATAGTTCCAGATGAGTAAAACAATATAGTTCCATATGTAGAATGCTGCTGCTGAAGATGATATATTCCATAAGAGTCACTTCCAGTCTTTGTTTCTTTGAGCTTCTCTACACAATTAGTTTGGCTTATCTTCTTCTTGTATACGTTGGCAGAGCCCATGACATTGTGAGGAGACAGGAATGGGACCCCAATACCAGTTTAAATGGTATTAGCCAACGTATAAGTCAATCAGGTTGACCTTCTTGGTTCTTTTAGATTCAAAGTTGCATTATGTTACCTATGCATCTATGTATGCATATATTTCTATCCACATACATGCTACACACAAACAGACCTGAATAGACAGCAACATGTAAATATATGCTGATAGATATAAATAAGTCCTTGTACATATATATAAATTGACAATTTGTGGTTCTCTAAACTTTCAGATTGATCGGAAATTGGTGAAGCAGAGCTGAAGACTTGGGAATATGGAGCCATTATTTGCCCCTTTGCTTGTTTAATGAGGAAAATATTAGAAGCACATTGTATGTTTTAGAGGAATGAACAATAGCGCATTCATAGCAGAGGATAGTTTGTTACATGATCAGCTTTCATTTATCATAGATTTAGTAGTAAACTATCTGTCTCGCAGTTTTTATTTGTTGAACTTCTTTAATTCTAGAAATTGTTATATTTGATAAAATGCCTGAAAGAGTCCATTCCGAGGCACTTTGGTTCTTGAATCTCAATGGTTAAATGATATATAACTCAAGTAGTAGTCCACATATCCCCAAAATCAGAATTCAATTAATACAGAAGCAGATGATCACGATGCAAATTGCTCCACTTAAGCAATTCTCATTGATCCCAGAAAAATGAGGAAAAATACTCTTCTAAGAGATCCTGCAGAACTGCAGAAAAATTTCTTTAAAGTACAGAGCAGGGCATATTGTCCGTTTTCAAGTTTCAACATAATATTCCGAATTTATTCAGCGGCGCATAAGTTTTGTCGTCAGCTTCACCGCCAAGCCTCTAGAACTGATCCATAAAATTGGTCACTCACATTGAGGCCATCTATCCCAATTTCCCGTTGTGCAATAACTTGTCAATTCTCTCAATGCACTACCTAGTAGTTTTCATATTCTATGATTCAACCAATCTATTATTTGCTTCGAAATAGCTTCTCGTTCTGGTTCAAAGAGGAGGTCATGTAATAACCCATCATACAACGTGATGGTTTTGTCAGTTGAGGAGGCTTCGTCGTACAGTTTCTGTGTGGCCCCAGGATCAGTAACAGTGTCAGCTGTGCCATGGAGAACCAGAAAGGGGACTTTCATCTTGCTAAGATTCTGCTGCAAGTAGGATGTGATTCGAAGAATTTCATAACCAGTCCTCACACGGATGGCTCCAGTGTACACTAGGGGGTCTGAATACTTGGCAGCCAGCGCTGCAGGGTCCCGAGAAACTGCAATGCCTGTCTTATTTGCCGCACTGAGTTGATATCTCGGCATCAAAAATGCAATGATTGGAGCAAGTACCTGTCAAGAAAAATGCCAGTCAAACATTTGCTTGTAGTCTGATTGCATTTGAGAACTTATAACTCCTCACATATTTTTGAGAAAAAATAAAATTCAGATGGTAGATATGATTCTGACCACAAATATTGGGTGCGAAGGCTGAACCCCAACTGCAGGTGATGTAAGCACCACACCATCTATGCAGGCCTCAACTTTTGGGTCAAGCATTGCCTGTATCATTTTTGGAATAGTACACGTTATGATTAATTTCCATGCTAATGAACCAGTGACCAAACACAAGACGAGTAAATCATGAATTCATGACTATTCACCACTCCCTATAATCAATACCTTAAGGATAATGGCTGCACCTGTGGAGTGTCCAAAACAAAAACAAGGTAAGCCAGGATTTTCGGCTACAACCTTTTCAATATATGACTTCTGCATGAAAGAGAGGCAAACACAGAAAATTAATATAATTTCAGCCAAGTTCCTTTATCATTCGGTCAGCAAAAATACTCTTCTGATTAAGATATTGTTAATCATCTTCAAAACATACCATATCAGCAACAGCAAAATCAAGAGAAGGAACATACGCATGAAGCCCATCACTCCCACCATGACCTAGATGAAAAAGAACAAATAATCATCAAAGTGAACAGTTATATAAGAAGAACAAAAACACTGAACTATTAATTGAAAAGGATAGAACTTCATATCAAGGACGGTATAAAATTGATGATATGGTCAAAACGGAGCACTACGTCATTAACAAATTCTTACAAGCCATACACATTATTCTGATTTGTGAGTTCATGTTTTGAAATGCAAGAAAGTGTTAAGTCTTCATATTCTGACAATGGTAGTTCAGAGAAATGACATGTACAATCGTGTGCCTGTAGACTAGATGACTGTGTTGGCATGCACTTAAAATGCCGGTTCACCATTAAACTTAGTGCAACACTGTTTGAAATTCACTTCATTGAGGCATCAGACGTGTAGTGTTTCTTCTTCATTTGAATGTTAAAACATGCATAGCTGGACACAAGCATACATATAATAAGCTTACTTCTACATAGGAGCTTCACAGGTTTTCGCACCAATGGGCATCCAAATTACTCAGTCCTGCAACATCCAAATATATATGCTATGTTGAAGAGAGACTGATCTCTAGTCTATGAAACAATATTCAAGAAAAAAGAAGATTTTCTCTAATGCAACGATGATGCTAAAGAAAAAATGAAAAAAAAAAGAAAAAAAAAATTAAGAGAGTTTTTCATAAAATATGGAGATTATTTCCTTCATAGAAAAAGATAGAAGTAAACACAGGACAGATCTCGGAAATATAGAACTCTTTGATGGACTAAGGAAGGTAGAGACATGGACTGAAGACTTAAGTGAGAAAATTTGAAAATCTTCATTTCAATATAGTTTCCATGGGGAAAAGTTTCAATTTGTCTCCCTCTAACCTAAAGATGCCAACTTTACACCGTAAAATGGAAAAATTATCGACTTAACACTAGTGTTCTATATGGAATTCAAAATTCTTGTGCAAAGAGTGATCATTGGGGATAATGTACAAGGATTTGCCACAAACACTACAAACATGCTGATGCAGGCACACATACTATTACAAGCAACAATAGGTTGTTGATAGAAGTCATTAGTTACCTTAACTAGTTATCCACTTCCTAAAAACTTGGATATAAACCTCAAATTGCATCTTCCAGATGATTCCCACGACCAGAAACAGTTGTTATAGAGGCTTAATTCTTATAACCAGATAGACATTTTCATAACCTTATCTAAACAAGGATATAGAAACCAATTGTCCCCAACTTTTTAGGGAAAGGAAACCAGCAAATTCATACAAATTGAAGACCAAGTTCTCTATGCACACTCACTTGTAGCTAACATTTTGGCCCCAAGATTTATATCACAACAGATAGTATAATATAATTATGAGCATACATTATCATTGCTAACTTTAGTTCTCTACACTTTGGTCCAACAAAAGCATTGTGAAGTATATTTACTTACAACAAAATTTACTTACAACAAAGAACTGCATCAGAAAGAGTTAAACATGACATACAACTGGTGAAATTGTCATTAAATCTCACACACTCAAGGTAGCATCATCAAAAAAGAACAGAAAGACAATGGGTATACATAGAACTTACCAATCCAATCCATTCCATAAACCTTGAAACCATTAGTGTTCAGCTGCTTTGCAAAACCACTGTATCTGCCACTGTGATATGAAAAAATATCTTAATAGAAATATCAAGACATATAACTCCTCTAGAAATGACATTTCAGTGTGGATTATGTACAAATAACAAACCTGTGTTCATTCAGGCCGTGCATAAGAATGACAACACCCCTGCACATTGCAAATGATAACTTAGTAACTTAGTACTATAGCAAGATGAGAAAAAGAAATGTCATATACACGTCAAGATAGAATTCAAAGGAACTATGAACAGAAAGGACAGTTAAAAACAACGTTATGGTATACATTTGGACTTGATGACCTGTAACATTCACACAGAACCACCAGTAGCATATTTTATATCTGTGATGTAGCTAAAGGTAGTCTCAAATAAACAAAGTTTCTCAAACTCCACAAATATAGATTCTCATTCAGTACTTCACTGTATCAATAATGAACATAAAAACCTGCAAAGAAAATTATAGAAGAACATATAATGCAAAAGTGTTGTCATCCAACCTCACTAAATTTGGAACAGTAAATAATAAACTATGCAAAGGGTAGTAAACAATGAACCATAGCAACCCAATAGGTCCAGTTATTAAAAATAATGGTATGGTCAGTCCAATTTCTTTCCCTGGTTCCCATTACTTTATCTTTTCCTTCAAGGGAAACCTAGGCACCAAAGCAGAATATATTAAACGTGAACAAGTATGACTGGTTCTTGGTATTGTGATGACCCTTTATTATATCCCAATTTTGATGCAAGTTTATCATGCCAAGAGGAAATTCTGAGAGAAATCAGATGGTGCTCAGGTCTTGCCTCATCAGGAACAACTCTTGCCTTAATGTTTCCTGGCAGTGCCATTGTAATGCAACAAACTTAACAGGATATGCAAACAACCGAAAGTCCCTAGGTGGTGAATGATATGATTCATCAGAAATTCCTGCAAATCCTAACTTATTCGTTACCGGTTTGAACTCACTATTTCAACCAAGCTCTCCTAAGGACCAAACTAATTCCACCAACCTGCCTGAAAAATAGTATAGGACTATAGACAATGCGCATAAATGGTCCTGCCAATAAAATCCACAACTTATTATGGGATAGATTCAACCCATCATTTGTCAGGTAAAACAATGGGCTTCAGTTGTGGTCCATAATAGTAGTTAAACTCCATAGCTGATTGGATATATCACAACGTCGAATAGAGGAAGCCAAGAACAGTAAGCAGAGCCAGTCAAAGCAATCAAGGAATAATAGAAAGTCCCAATTGCAATTATATATCATGCACTTAACTCTTTTCCTCATCAAAGGGCTAAGTAGTCAAAAACAGCCAGCAAAAAGCTGGTGACTTTACTTGGGTATCACAATCCTAGGGGCATGGTCATGGCACTCGGAATTACAGGACCAATCGCTGCAGAACAGTTTATTCCTTTCAGATATGATCATAGTTTCCAAAGTCAGGACCAGGTTGATGAATGGTTAAAATGGTATATGTTAGAATATGCCTCTCTCTCTCTCTCTCTCTCTCTCTCTCTCTCTACATAGCTCAAATTGAGTTGGAAATCCAGTTAACACATTAACAGCATGTTAAGGCGATATAATCAAGAAGATAAAACCAAATTCGATCAGGATTAACACAGCTGTCCTGGTCAAGTCCTAACAATGAAATTGCCACTTCCCTAAATCAAATAAAAACTTGACCACATTCATTCATTAAACAGAAAAAGATAAAAAGAAAAATTCAATCTCAGTAAAAAAGAAAGAAAGATGAATGGGAATTTTACCTGATGTTAACCGAAACGGGAGTCCAGGTTTGGGTGAAAAGAGTTTCCCCTCGGGTGGTGGCGAAAATCGAAAATCGCCTGACCGAATTCTGATCATCGTCCTGTCTGACTCTCAGCTTCGCCAACGCTCTCCTGGCCGCCACGTCATGATCGACGTGCGGCGGCGACGGTGGAGGCGGCGAGCTGTTGCTGCTGATCTTCCAGTGCACGATCGTAGCCGGCACGCGCACCACCGGCCCCCTCTGCTTATTCTCGTCGTCGGACAATTTCTCCGACGAGGACGACGGCTTGCGGCCGCGGAAGGGCAGCAGGAGGAGCAGGAAGAAGGCGTTGATCAGCATCATCAGACTCCGCATTGCTCGGAGCGAGAACAAGGCGCTGATGCGGCCGCTGGCGCCGGAAGTCAAAAGCAGAGACGGCGGAGACGCGGTAGCCATAATGGAAATTTCCACGTGTCTCGTTCGGAAGCTTCCTCCGGTTGTCCTCCTCCTCCTCCTAGCTCGCAGCAATGCCGACGACGATGCCGGAGTCGATGAATTGAATGCGAATTCCGCTCTTGCTCCTCCTGCTCTGAACCCTAGTCGTCGGTTTAGTTTAGGCCTATTGCTGTTCTTAGCATCAAACAAACGAAGTCCAGGCTCTAATAATATCTCCGTCCCTGCTGTTCTCATAAAATAATCGTGGGTCTTTACTCAATTCTCGCTCACAAAATCAACCCTTTTTCCAAATTTAGGCCTTCTTTCTCCCAATCACTCGCCCTATGTGTTTTTGTTTGTGTGAGCAAAAATGAATCCACCCAAACCTTGGCTGGATTCTTAAAAGGACACAATGACCGAAACGGTTTCGGGAATTTAATTAATTATTTAATTAATAATAAATTAATTAGATTTCTGTTTATATATATATATATATATATTTATGCGACTATTTGGATTAAACATGGAAGGGAAGGAGTTTGATTCTTCTCTGGCTCCTTCTATATCTATCTAGACGCGATTTGTATAAATCCAAATCCAATTTTTACTTCTTAACCAAGGGAAGAAACAAAGCACGGCACTTATGGCGCAAAATGAGCCGTTGCCGCTTTTTCTAATCTAATCCACTAAGCCGGGGGGGGGGGGGGGGGGGCTGCATTTGCGACGCGTGTCATCTATGCGGCGACATGGGTTTGAAAAAGTCGAATCCGAACGAGGGGATGAAATTTCACGAGGGTGAGGTACATGCTACGTGGCTGACGATGAAGACGGGTTGCTCGGTTGCGTCTTTTAGGTGTTGACGCGTAGAGGCTTAGTTGGGCTTTGTTTTGACTTGCGCGGTCAATGGGGCCGAGAAGTTTGGTTTGGGCTTGTTTTGACTCCCGTCAATATGAATGTTTGTTTGTCTTGTACCGCATAATTGGGTTAAGATATAAGATTGACACCAAACTATAAATTATTGCTTTGACCAATGACCGGTGTCAACTAATGGGTAACACCTTAATAGGAACTAGGCAGGCTCATGTTTTCTAGAGCACCCGACATGAAAGCCCAAAAAGAAACAGTAGGTTCTGCAAGGCCCAAGCCTAGATCTAAGAAAAACTCAAAACATATAGAGAAAAGTTTGTGACTAGGGTTTGGTGATGACCCTATGGAAAGGTCAAGTTAAATACCCTAAAAGGTGTAACGGGTTGTTCCTATGAACGTTTTCTGGAAAGAGAATTGGAAACGTGTACGTATTGGTTGAAAGAAGCAGAAAAGTAAATGGATTTGGAATTGGACTTTTAGAAGATGCAATGTATTTGAAATGGTTACAAACGTTTAGAACTTTAGGGTGGTTTTAATATTCAAGTTAGGCACTCTAACTTGATCAGTCCTGAGCAAAGAAAAAGATAGGCGGTCCAGCGCTAGGGTTACCGTTTCTTGCTGCTTCTGTTGCCCCCTAATATATAGTTGTTATCCATAGATGAAGGCGGCCGTTTGGGAACAATATGTTGAAGGGATAAATTGAAATTTCTGTTTTTGAACCTAAACTAGTTCTCATAGACAGAGATTCTAATCCCAACCACTGTGCTGCAAATTGCTCTCAGTCAACATATTTTATATTTATTAGCTTCTTAAGCAGTAGAAGTAAAATAAAAAATAGAAGGAAAAGCAAAACCCATTCCATAACTCATTCCAGAATTTCTTTCTGGAAACTAGCAACCATTTCAACTCTTACGAATAAATCAAAACCTCAAAAACCCAAATCACCAAAATCCCGTTTTCACCATGGATTGTTAGTTCTACAATCTATATATTTTTTTTGTTCCTTCACTGGCGTTATCCTCGATGATGGAGCCGGGCACGGAGGGGTGGGGATCAGCGTCGAAGTCTCTATGCTAGGCTCGGAGCATAAGCCTCAACAGCCTCTACTAATTCGATGGAGGAGGAAGAACATGCCCTCTCAATTCTTCTCTTTCTTCTTTCTCTTCCCTGTTTTTTCATCTTCTTCTCCACCAGATCTGCAAGCCAACTTTAATGGAGTTTGCTTGCAATTACCAGTTACCCACCAATACCAAACCGAGATTTTCGGTTACCGACTTGTCGGTATACCAATCATTCGGATCAGTGGCGGTTTGAAAATCCTGATACCGACGGAGGTCGATTCAGCATTAGTTTGGGGGAAAATGGATTGGTTTAGTACCGAATCCAACCCTAATGAGAAGAGGAGTTCGAGTCGCACCTTCAACCAATTTTCATTATATATGTATATATATATATATATTGTGTAAGACACTTATAATATAAAATATGTACCTAATGTAATGAGAGCAACTCGTGGTCCAGTGGTTGGGATCAGAATCTCTATATAAGAGGAGAGGGATTCGAGTCGTGCCTTGTATATATATTGTGTATATATACATTATATATCCAGTATGATGTATATTTGGTCGGTACGGTATACCGACGGTAAGTCATACACCATAGTGTAGCCGAGCCAAAAAAAAGTCAAAGGATACGGCTTAGCCGAGCTGAAAGTCAACAGGCCCAGTTTTCGACCCAAAGCAGTTTAGGCCGATTCAAAGTTCGGCTGGTTCGGCCCATTCGAACCAAAATGCCAGCCCTTCTAAACTGTGTATAGATCAATGGATGAAATCCATGCTTTGAAACGATACACTGTGCTGGTCACAATATAGCAACACCATCTGTAGTTATCAGTCTATCAGACAGAAAGCAGAATCAATTGTACTAAAAAGTAATCATTATTAACAAATAGGCTAACTATTGTCCCCCAAATCTAAGATTTTGTTAAGGACGGAGGTGCATGATTAACCTATCTGCATGAGACATATACTATAATGAATTCAATAATATTCCATTCTAAATTAACAGCTAGCTACCAAGTGCTTTATAGCTTTTTGAGGGGACAAATCAGGCTACAAATCACAAATAATGAACGTACTATACAATTGCAAAGTCCTGATTTCACACACTATTCAATTAGAATTAAATATCTCCCATTCAAAAGTCCATCAATCATTATGGGAAAAAAAGGTTCTTTGCATTGAAAATCATATACATGCAATTGAGAAAGAGAGCGAGCAAAAGATAAGAATATAAGCCACCAGATAATGCACCACCAAAACTGATCGATTCCATCTCTCTTTTCTTTCTACTTTTAACTTTTGATTCATTCATTCATGACTTGTACGCAATGGCAAAACATCACAGATCATTATCAACAGAAACTTTTGTTCCCAAAATTAATCGAAAAGTATATACAGATCGAGATCAAGAGACATGCATGCAAAGCGCGCAACTATTAGAAGAAGATTGATCGATGGCTAAGCTTTCTCCTTCCTCAAAAATTCCCCCTAAAATTCTTATATATATGTCATGTGCTTCTTCTTCCTTCCTTTTTTTTTTTTTTTTTTTCCCTTCTTTCATGAGAATAAATTAATGCATGGCAGTCAGCTGACAATTCCCTCTAGCTAGCTAATTAACTTAAAATGTAAAATTAGTCAAGTACTTCTTTGCTGTGCCAGTCCGGTCGCCCTAAGCTGAACTCCAAGCTTGGATTTTTGATGAGGTCCCCATTTGAGAGATCTACAAAGCTACTTCGTGATTGGGCAAAATCACTTCCCTGCAGCATGTGTTTGATGCAAATCATTAATTAACTCCGATAAATAAACTATATGTCCAGCCTGATCTAAATTTAAGGGGAGTAATTACCACCTAAAATTTCAGGTCACTACCTCGTGATGATGAAATAGGTTTCCAGGACTTCTATGTTGAGAGTGGCCATTTAGATCTCTTGAACTTGCTTGCACCCATGCTCCTCTACTGCAACCACGCATTTCATATATCAATAACCAGAAATTCTTCAATTGCATGTTCTGGTTTTAGCTACCTCATTAAATTCTTAATCAACTTCTACTCAAACTCACGCTTGATGCATATCACAAATGAAGATCATACCTACAATAAAAGAATTGGAAGAAAGGATGCAACGAGTTATCAGTAATGTAAACACCAGGATATAAGAATGAAGAAAGCTTTTCAATTTGAGCAGTTTTTAATTAGAGATAATCATATAATTGTAGATTACTATTAGCAGATGCAATTGAGTGCAATGAGGAGTTAACGATTGCTATTTGGTCATGAATTTTCAGCAGCTTGTCTTTAATTTCTTGTAGTTGGGGATTCCAGAAGCTCTTTTGAGGTGCTATGCTGTTCCCCGGTAGTTTAGGATCATGAAGATATGCATTGGCAGGCTCTTAGTCTACATATTATGCTAATGCATCGGTAACTTTTTGTACCCATGCTATTAGTACTACTCTCTTATTGATCTAAGTACTTAATTTCTTCCTTGTGTTCATATATATCAAATTAGTTATATAATTAAGGCGCTCCATGCATGCGTTTGTTTAATACCACGAGTAAATTAATAAAGGGAATTGAACAATATATACGCTAATTAAGCTAAACTAGCTGAAGATATTCTATTCATTAACATCTAAATTATCCTTATACTCTTTTTTTTTATTATTATTATTATTAAACATGATCTTAGCTATCAGTCGTTATGACTGGCGAAATAATGCAATGGCAGTTTGTACTTTTACTTTCTTAGCCTTGAAATTCTAATTTAATTAACCAACCAAGTTTTGGAACTTAAACCCTAGGATCAGACACAATGGATAAGTAAATGTTAGTTAATTAAGTCAATGGAGTTCAATATATAATGATTGTGCCCAACATATGCCTAGTTTCTGTAAGTGTGAAGCTTAATTAATCAACAGGTGATATTATATGGATCAAGAAGCACACACAAAGACGTATTCTGTAAGTACAATTTGATTTCAAAAACAATGGTCTAGATGAAGAGCTAGTGCACAATGATTCTTTCATGCTAAGGTTTCAATGTTTTAAAATTATTATTCCGAAAGGTGGTCTTGGTGCAACTGTGCAAGTTTTTTAGTGATGCAAGAATTAAGGAGGACGGGCACGGAAAAAAGAAAGTAAATTGATGGAAAGCAAAAGCTGTAGAAAGGAGCACTTTCTAGTTTCAGAAAAGGGAAGACGTGTTTTCTGTTTTCCAAAGCTAGACCACTTAACCACCCATGCATATATATTTGCTTTTAAATATAGGAGAACAAGGATGAATAAAACGCGAAAAATAAAACTCGAAAAGTAGGACCAACCAATGGTGAAAATTTATGAAAACAACAGTATTACACTATTACAGTATCAATCACTGGGAGGAAATTAAAACTGACTTTCGTACTATTTAATCAATTATTATACCTGGAAGAGTTACCCCACAGATTGCTAGAAGGGTGTTCCGTATCTTGCTCTAAATTTAAACTTGCATTTGAGGGGCCTCTTTGGTTTTGTAAACCATTTGCTGAATTCTGATGATGCGTTGTCGTTGTTGTGGACATAAGATCTTCATCACCAGACCCATCTGGTGTTCATATACAGTAACCGGATTAATATCCTTCATGATGTGCATATATAATTTACCAAACATGCGCCAAGTTTAATTGCCATGTGCGCTCTGAAGTCTGAAGTATATGCACATTTACATTTTACTACTGTTGAATTGTACACCCAGATTCCAGAACAAGAGGCACATGCAATATAAACTGTGGTGGGTGTACAAATGTACGCAAGTGTGTATAAATAACAACAATGTACAAATGTACGATCTCGATATTAGGGTATATAGGCCCTAGCTGGATAGATAGACAGAACATGCATGCACATTGAATGGGTAGTAGGATTTTCAATAAATAAAAAAAAGCAAAAAAGTAGGGGTTAAACCCTAAAAAGTAAGGGTAGGATTTTTTGTACCAAAAAAAAAGAGTAGGATTCTCAACATTCAAATTAATGATGGAAATAACTAACAAGTTATGAGTCAAATTAAGTGAAGCAAGTAGGGGTTAAGTTAGCAATACGAATTACCTGAGGAAGCTACAGGTTTGTCGGTGTTCTTCACTGTTCTATACATCTGCAAAAGCAAAAAAGAAGGTAATTAATAAAAGAGATGAAATTAATGAAAATAATATATAGTACTTGATTAATAAACAAAATCTTAGTCAAAAGCTCGGGGAAGAACAAAGAGAAAAGAAAATTGGAAATGAGAGGAACTGAGAAAGATGCTTTGCTTGTGTGTGGATTTTATTGATTATTTTAATAAGCACGAGGTAGATATTTGGTGAAGGGGGTGAGTAAATGGCTTTGTATTATTGAGAAATGATGGCTACTTTCTTTCAAACTTTATCTCTCTCCCTCTCTCTCTAAAAGTAGAGCTTGTCCTGTTTGACAACAAGGCTACGGCTGGGAAGGCTAAGAAAGAACGGAGGACTCAAAGCGAGCTCTGGCAAGTACCAGTACTGTTCATTCGTCCCAAACCATTTATTCATGAATCAGACTCAACAGTACAAATTCAAACTGCACAGCCCAGCCTTGGTTACTGTGCCACTTAGACAGCCAAAGTCTTCAGTCTGCATTAGGCTTCACCACACACACACCCAGACATCACTCTCCACTGCGCTGTACTACTTCTCAATCAGAGAGAGACCTAGGTTTTTTATTTTTTATCTCTGGTCAAATTCAATTCAGAGCTCAAAAGCTTGGCTAGGTTGAATCTGATCCCTATTTTCACTCACTTTTCTAACTTTATTAAGAGAGAGATAGAGAGAGAAAAAGCTGGTTATACCTGCAAATGGCTCTTAACATGAGCAAGTGTGAGATCTTTGACATCCATGAGCTCCAACACTGACTTTGGAGTCGCCCCTAAATAATATAAGATAAGACGAAAAGTTTCAGAGAAATTTCAATACATAACAAAAATTTGGTTCCACAATATAAGAAGAAAATTGATTAATAATTAATGAGAAAGAGATGGACTGACTTTCATGGCCGCCAAGGAGCTCGACGGCGTGAACAAAACGAGCGTGGAGGGAGCTGGTCCATCGCATTCTGGGTGCCCTCATGTTCCTCTTACTCTGATACGACTTGGGCGTAAATCTAGATCTCATGATGAACCCGTTAGTATTAGAGAAATCACCATGATGATGATGATGAGCTCCAATCCCAATCCCAACCCCAACTCCACATTGGTGTTGATGCTGCAGCAGCTGCTGTTGTTGATGGTGATGATGATTCAGATACTGCAACTGTTGTTGAGGCACTCTTAGACTGTCCATAGTTATCCCGTTAAACCTGGACTCAAACCCTCCTCCTACTCCTGCTCCCATAGCAGCAGCACCGGGTCTGAAGGGTGCAGCAGGAGATAGATACGGCGGCGACGTTTGGTAGAAGCAAAGCTTGGAATTAGCAGCTGCTGAAATATCCCTAGACGGGTCCAAATTAGGTGAAGAAAACGGAAAGGAGCAATTAGCTGCTACGGGAGTGGTGTTATAAACTGGAATTCCTTTGATGGGTTTAATTCCTAGCTCGGCCACATCAAGCATGGAAAGGCCGTGACTTATGTTGTTGTGCTTTTCGGCCGCTACTTGCTGCTGATCTCTTGCGAAATAGCTCGATTTCATCAACTTCCATGAGTTGCTGTCACTCTCGGCCTCCGAAGCACTTGTGGGATTTGCAAGGGAAAGCTCGGTGTCTGCGGCGAGTGGAGTAGTTGCAGCATCGTCACTGTGAGATTTGACTAGACCGCCATCGTGCACGTCGGTGTTGTCTCTGCACCGCCATATGTTGAAGGCCGCAGAGTCTGCAGGTTCGTTTGGAGCACTGTTTGGAGGGCTTATATGAAGTGAAAGATCAGGAATCGGATTCAAAGACTCCAAAACCCCTTTATGAGGCATTTTATATATTCCTCACCAAATCAAGAAGCAACAGCTTCCTTCCTTCTGGCTCAAACGAAACTGCTGTCTCTGATCTCTCTCTCTCTCTCTCTCTCTCCCTCTCAAGCTTGAGCTAAAGCTAAGCAGTTTTAGGTTCTGAAAACAAAGTAAAAACCCACTTCATCCATCTCCTTCTGACAGATTTCAGAGGCTAACCAATACTAATAGTAATATAGATGTGGATTATGAGGTGGGTTTCAGTTAGCTGCTACTACCTTGCTTCAAAAATACACACACTCACACGCATCTATGTATGAATTTATATAAAATAAACTAAAATTAGAGAATATTATCAATGGATCAGAGCTAGCTGCAGATGCGCAGTAGTACTAATCCCACTGATTTTGCTGCTAACTAGTATGGATGAAAACGAAAGCAGACCTTTAGTATGCCTTAAAAAGAAAACTAACAAAAAAAAAGAGAGAGGTGAGGAAGAAAGTGAGTGTGCTGTAAAGAAGGGAATTAAGGCTATCTGGCTAGATAAATGGGAAAAGGAGAAGACTTTTCTCTTCCTCAAGAAACAGACATCCTCATCAGGAGAGAGAAAGCTGGGGGAGGAGGTAGAGAGAGAGAGAGAGATGTTGTAGTAGTACTATTAATACTACTATATTTTGCGACTTAAAATAAAATAAAAAAGGGAAAGGATTGGGAAGAAGGAAGGAAGGAATATATAAGAGATATGGGTCTGAGTTTCTAATGCCTCGAGAGTATATATAGGAAAATGACACTCCAACAAAGCCTGTCTCCCTTTCTCTTTCTCTAGTAGTAGTCAATGGCCAGGACTCTATTTATAAATGTACACGCAAAACTGGAAAAATAAAACAAGCTAGGCTTTTGAAATATTCAGCTTCTTCCTACCTAGCCTTCAATTCAATTCCCCGGAGACGACGGGTTAAAAAGTAGATGAGAGAGAGAGAGAGAGAGAGAGGGACAAATCTAGAATTCTTTTTCCCCCACCCTCCTCGAGCTCGCTCCCTCGCTACCTCAAATTTTTACTGGTCTCTTCACATTTCTGTATGTATATGAATAAAGCTAGCAATGGATGGATCACTGAATAGTTACATCAACCGGATGTTGAATAGAGCTAGAATGCTGACACTGATACATTGACCCCCAGTCTTGTATTTACTGTGCCATCTAGGTGAATGTGAGCTATATATGTGTTTATATATACCCAACTTTTTAGTGTACTTGTCTCCTTTATATGTAGCTGGTACTTCATATGCCTTATATATATGTGTGTGTATAAATTCGCTGGCCGACCTTTTACCACTATATGGAGCTTTGCATATATGCAATGGTAAATGTCTCCATTGTTAACTTCAGGCACAATGTATATATATAGATATATAGATCTGCATTTTATGTTTTGAGTCCGTGCATGGTCAAACCAAACAATACCTAATTCTGCCTTTAGTCTAAACCAAATTTTGAAGATCTGGCTAATTGATTGTAATACTGTTGGGGAAGATATACAAGTCTCTCAAACTCGCCTTGTAAATTTGAGCAATTGAAACTGATATCTCTTGCGGAACTTTACAGTTTTTAACATACAAGAAAGTGCAGCAAACATATATGAACCCTAAGAATCTTTGAATCACAAGTCACAATGTCACATGAGAGCAAACGATCACTTAACCATTCCTATTATATGTTTTGTATGTACACACACACACATGTCATAGAAACAGAAACTCTGTGAATTTTTTCTCCTCTTATGGATGTGAATTTAGTGTCCAACCAAAAGAAAGCTGCAAAACAGAATAAATCAAGCAAAAGAGCTGCAGACAGTAACACGACGTACAAAAATCCCATGGGTATAAAGATATCCCCATCCTATATATTATTGTAGCTGTCCATCATATTCTCATAAAATTCTTTCATACAAATTAATTAAAACCCCATATAGTACCTATTAGTTTAGTCGTATTAGTTTTTCATTTATTAGCGTGAGAAATTATGAATTTCACTCATGACTTAGCTGTCATCTATTCTTAGTTGTTAACTAAACATTTAAGTACGTTTTATTAGGCTATGCCGAAGGCACGTGTCGGTGTTCAACTTTCCCATCAAAGAAATCAAAACCACAATCCATAAAAGTATGCATCTTATAATGCAGGTGATTGTATTATTCCATGTATGCAAACATATTAAGACGTACCATATATCTTGTCAAATTAATGGATGAATGAATTGGGTGGGTGTAATAGTCAAGAAATATTGATTAATTAGGTGGACCCATTGACCTAAAATATTTGTGAGGCCACTCTAAACTCTAAAGTGTTGTTTGTTTGCTTTCGTATGGTTGTCATCGTAAACTCTCTATTTCTTCCACATACATACATTGATACATACCTTTGTTGATAGAGATAAAGAGCTAGAGTTTCTTATTATTCCTTTTCATCCTCCCAAATATTCCCTTCTAATCCTCCAACAACTTTGTCTACCATATTATTATGTGACCACCCACATGACCCTAGCTCATTGACTAGTGCATCAATCTTCTTGATTATTTTCTAAAACCTAGGCCAAATCAACTTAATTAACTAAATTTTTTTAACTAACTTATATAAACCTATCAATCCTTCCTTTCAATTTGAATTTAGTTATTACCTGCAGCTGCAGGGAAATTATGCATTGATGGACTAACTAGACTAGTGCTACATTTTTCTAATTATGCCCTCTTTAATGCCTTCACCACTCTCCACATGCATATACGTGTTAGATATAAACATGTCCTCGACTTCTACACTTACTTTTGGGGTGACAACGAGCCATAGAGCGAGTTACAAGGCCCTATATATGCCCATCATCTCTTAATCAAATTCTACTACTAAACTAATTAGTTTTTCAGCTCTGGCAAAGTATATTACATTGAAAAGGTAAATGCATTTATTGGTCGACAGTTTTTAGCTACATCTCACTTATTTCTATATGCACGAATTTAAAATCCGAGCAATTGAAGATCGAAAACTAGATAACTATGGCATGGAAGGACCAACTTTTTCATATTGATCAAAGGGGTAAAGGGATTGAGTTGTCCTGAACTTACTAGTGAGTTACCATGGTTCTCCTCTAATCATTAGAATGTCTAGCTAATCTGTAAAAAGATAAATCGACTGTTTCGCTAGTCTATATTTAAACCTACTTCAATCTATCAAATAAAAAGATACTCCTGAATAGCTCCAAAACTACATTAAAGTAACCCAAAAAAAAAAAACATGGTTTTAGGGTTTAGTACCTTCACTAGGCAGGCATAGCTGAGTAGGGTGTTTTAATTATCTGTTTTTTTTTTTTTTTTGGGTAAGAATTAGGTGATGATCCTAGGGCTTAAAGTGTCTATATGTACCTGAGCATACATATTACATTATAAATGTTTTGCACGCAAACAAACAAACTATAAACAATGAAAGAAATTGGTATTAATTTAGAAGTTATGAATAAGAGAAACAAAAAGAAGCAATGAGCACATATAGGAGGGGGACTTTAATTTCCCTACAATATTCTCAACAAATTGTACATGTTATAATAATTATTACTGGGCATATCTGTGCTTGCCAGTTCAATATGACAGTAGAGCCAAATTAATTATGCCCTACATAGACGAGATGAATGGCTCGATTTTTTACTTTTCTTTTGCCAATGAAATGATGGTACATTGTTAAAAACAAACGAAGTGATCAGGTTCTGACCAAGTTCTTTTGGCATTCATCAAAATTTTAATCTTTTGGTTGTTGCATCCTATCACACAAACTGTATATACCCATACAAACAAAACTGTAAGTCGATGTCGGTAAGCAGGGTCTAATTCTAGATTAACATTTAGCTAGCTCCTTTTATTCACAGTGAAATATCTCTATCTTCATATCAATATATATAGACATTGTATTGACTATTGAGTATAGTTCATTTCCCACAAGAGCTGGATTGGTTATTAAAATGAATCTATTCAATAAATTCTGAACTATCTACCCCGGCTTTAACATTAACTAGTTGCCAATGTTCAAACTAATGCAACATGTATGTATATATATGGTAAAATATAGTACTGTTGATGAGGACTTTGCTTAGCATGTAATAACTAACAAAATAGACTAAACATGATTCCTTTTACAGAAATCTAGGAGATATATAGATAGTTAAAAACGACATCCCTATGTTGGCAGTTAATGGAATGATTATTACCTACTGGTCGATGCATTGAGCTATAGCAAGTAAGAATATATTCACTTTCCTAAAACCGACCCTCTTTACGACGCTATGGTAATTAATTTGGTCAACTATGTTGTGGAGTGAAAACCGTGAAGCACATTGTCCCAAAGAAAAAAAAAGAATGATGAAAAACAGTTCCAAATACTCATCACTGTTTGTTGAGAAATTTACTAGATGGGGTGTTGTTATCTCGTTCTCAATTAATACAACAAAAGGAAGGCATCAATCCCTCCAAGTACTGGGCTATATCTTGGTGGGACTTGAAGAAGATTATATGAAGATCTTGTATAAGATAGAGTATATATTGAGAACAGTTTGTGCATTTCTCTTTCTTATAATTGGGGCCTGCATGGTTAGTTTGTGCGCGCAGCTTAGGGTTTGTTGACAGTGAATAAGCTAGCCCTGCCTGTTGTTGGTGTGCTACGTATATACGTAACTAGTTGAGAATGATACCGCAGCATGGCCGGCAGGCCTAGCTAGCCACTACATACACAAGTCGTACACACAAACTGAGCTATTAGGTAGCTTACACTCACAGAATTAAGATAAGAAAATATAGCAAGAAGAAGAAGTAATTAATCTCTATCGATCTGTACAACATGCAGCTGGGCTTATTTCCAGATTTCATGTTTCGATCTTCCCTAGCTTTGAACAAATTAAGGTTTCAGAATGCAACCACAATGACACAAGCTAGGTTAAGAACAAAGACAGAATTAAAATGGATCGGATCGATCTGAGTGATTAAGCCGGTGGTGTGTGAATTGTGATGCAGTGGCCAAAAAGAGATCGAAAAGAAAAAGGAAGAAGAAAAAGAAGAGAGATGGATATTGGAGAGGTCCTAATCGACCTTTTACAGTCTTTACTGTACATGCAACTCATCACACTAAGTCCAAATCTTTTTTTTTTTTTTTTTCTTCTTTCGTAATTTTCGTTGGGAATTAAAAACTTTGCTCAACGGGGAGCACTGGAGGAGGGGTCAATTCCAACTTCCAAGGCAAAGGTCGAGCTATGCATGCATACAAAAGCAAAAGCAGCAAAGAAAAAAAAATAAAAGAAAAAGAAAACAAAAGTTGCATGAGGAATGATTTTGCAATCGATTGCTTTATGATTGAATGAAAGAAAGAGAGAGAGAGAGAAAAGGTATTGCAGCAATTCCAACATGCACCTTTCTTTTTGACAATAAAGAAAAGAAAGAAAAAGCTAGGTCTACCTAGACTAGAAGCGTGCTTAGTAGCTAGGCTGGTGGCTAGTAGGCCTAGAGCTTTGAATGAGAATGAATGAGTCTTCGCTTGTCTTCTCTCCTGTCTTGCTTTATGGTGGTGAAAATGGAATGGGGTGTTTTGCTTTGCCTTTGAATTAACTCTGTCTCTGTTTGGGATTTGAGTTGTTTTGACTTTTGTGTTTCTCTTTCTTCTTCCTTATACTATTACCCCGATCGAGGCAGCCACTGCCTGAGAGACCACACACTCGCAGAGCCACTCAGGCTCAAGCTCAAGCTCAGACTCAGAAGAAACCACTGCCCCGTCCTCCACGAGCCTGAGCCGAGCCGGTTGGTCCTCCTAGCTTAGCTAGATAGGCTGTCTCAGAAATCATAACACCATCATAATTCAATGATTTCAAAAATATTTCCATGGAGAGAGAGAGAGAGAGAGAGAGTTATGAGGGAGGCACAAACTGGACTGGGATGTCACTCACTCAGCTTTCACATCGCATAGAATACCGAGAAAGATGTTGACGTTCCTATGCATGTATGGCTTTCACCTAATAATAATAATAATAATAATAATAATAATAATAATACAGAAACATACATGAATGAACACTCCAAATGGCTTCACTTGAAAACACGAAGTCGAGGAATGGTGAGGAGACTGAAACAAGGCCTCAACAAGCAATGGCTATGGCGGGTAGGGGTGACTGCTGATGGGGAGAGGAAGAGGGAGAGGCAGAGGGAGGCAATTGAGCATGATGCTAGCTAGGGTTAAAGAGTGACCTACCTACTCGTTAATTCATATCAAGTTAGGCTGCTTTCTTATCATCCTTATCCTTCTGCGGGTTTCTTCCAACTGACACCATGAATGAATGAATATAATTAATTTCCTTCCTTTCTTCATTGTAATATTAATTCCATTCTCTCTTTCAATTTCTTCTTGTCACGTAATTATGTCAGTCTATTAGAACAGGTTTCGTATTAACGTGGATGCACTGCCACCAGCCACCTGCATCCATCACTTTGCCAGGGCTAGAGACCATCGCATACGTTTTTATCATGACTGAAACTCAGAAATAATTAATTGCATCATGCTTAATTATTGGACCATACATGTTTGATTTTCAAAAGATATATGTATAATTTGAATTGGACAAACATGCATTTGTTCTGCACCCGGATTCCACTTTAGCTAGCTAGAGTCAAATTTACAAGACGAAGTATTGTCTAATCAAATTATGAACAGGAGACAGGAAGCAAAGGAAACGAGATAAAGGACCAGATTAAGGTTATAAGAATATCACTTGAATTAAATATGAATAATACGGGGTGCCGGGTGTATTAGACAATGATTTGTGGACATGCAAACTTTGAGTGAAATAAAAACTTTGTTCAAAGCGTGTTTTGTATTATTTGAAGTGTGCAACTCCAGAATGCGAGAGCTATATTGGGGCTAGAGCTATAATTTAACTTTATAAATATTATTCTTAATTCATGAACAAGTTAACCATCTTCAGTAAGACATGGCTAAATTTTAGTTATTTCAAGTTTTTTATGATTTTACATTATGTTTTTAAATTTTATGATATTATTTTATTATAATAATATTTTAGTTTATACTAAAATTAATTTTTGAGACAATAAACAAGAGCCACTAGCAATAGTCATGTTTAATTAAGCTTAATTGATGTTCGTTTTCTATAGGTCTTACAAGAGCCAAAGAGCCACCTTCAGGGCTATTTTCAGCTCTCCTCACCCTCCTTTAAACCTGACTCAATTTGTAGCTCTTTAGACCTTTTGTTGTTGGAGTTCATAATTTTGAAAAAAAAAGACTAGGGATCTCATTTTAGCCCTCTTGTTGGAGATGACCTAAGTAAGCACACTTCATCCTAAAAATTTTCTCTATAACTCGATCTGAGTACATGCCAGCTATCATTTTCTTAATATGCAAAGATTGTTAGAGGTTTTAAATTTGAATTCACATTCGATTTTTGAGGATAGAGGAAAAAAAAAAAAAACAAACAAACAAACTAATAAATGTATGGTATATGTGGTACCGAGCGTATTAATATGCAGAGCATGGTATGGAAGTGTGATACATACGCTACATTAATTGCACCCCATGGGACATGGGGGACATGCATGGCACGGTATAATCTCATCTTCATGGTGACCTTATTATTGGGGACTACTACTCGTCTACTCCAGTATTCCTCCTCCTCCTCCTACTACTACTACTACTTCCTAGTTTCTGTTATACAAAATTGCAAACTACTTTGTCTGTTCTTTTCGTGGGAATGTATCTATATACAACCCGATAGGAACTATTTGAATAGGGACCTGGACCGGACTAGAGACATCTGTAATGGACCAGCTAGCTTCTTAGTTAAACTCCATGTACCAGTGTCTAGCACTGGGCCAAGACCCACTGGACCTGACAACGCCATGTGAACCTTCTTAGTAGGATTCGTAATTACCAGTGATCCATCTCTCGCCTAACTGCCAAGCGTCTACTCATGAAAGTTTTGAATGGCAAGTATCATGGCATCATGCCACTTACTATTATCTTCTTCTTGTTAATTTCAGACTTAGGGCTGAGATTTGAAGAAAGATAGGAATATTATGTAAGGAGTGAGACAGAATTTTATATAAAATGATAAAATAAAGAAAGGGAAATTGGTCCACGAAGAAAAACTAGAAGGTGTCACCAATTAATATATGCAATACATTTTGAAGCAGATGACTTAACTACCCTAAAGAGAAACTTACGGAGAAAGAATCAGCTAACCGATTGGCGTACGAATAACAAGCATTTTATTCACTGAGGATTAATCTAATGTGGACTGGTCCAAAACAAACGACCATTACACGCTTCTTTATAGTTAAACATGCATACTTAAAACATATTGATGTAAGCATGTATTTGTTTATTGATTTATCCAATAAATCACTCAAACTTTTTAATCATTAATAGGTCATTCAACAATCTCTCGACGGCTTCATCATCATGCCCACGTCCTTTGGTCTGCAGTTTGATAGAGTGCAGAGATATTCAATCACTTGAACAAAGATAGATTACCAATTCTCATTCATGTGGACTTCTTTTTAATTTTTATCAAAGACCTATGTATTCTTAATCCCCCATTCGCATGGTACATCTGTAGTTATCGATCTTCAGTCCCTCGACAAGACTTCTTTTCAGTCTGAATTCTCTCAATAAGATTCGGTACTTACAGGAACCAATTCAAGCATCCATATGGGTAAATGCATTATGCACATGTAATACTGCAGTCTTTAAAGTAAAAGTAGAGTATAAACAGGTACGTACCTTGAGTGAGGGCACAATTGCCTTCGCCTCCTCCACAGTTTCAGGACAAAGATTCCCGATCACAGCCAGCTGCAGACATGCATATATAGAATTATATAAAATAATATTACTAGCTAGACAAATAGAATAATTAAAAATAGTTTAACTTATTGTTCTGAGTGATTTACCTCGAATTCAGCCAACTGGTATCTACTGAGGACTCTGAATGGTACTTAGTTAAGGATTGATTAAATACAAACAATGAATCAAAGCTTTTTCCAACAATAGCTTGAAGTTGCCCACAATAAGTACAATAAAGAGGTATAACAAGTGCACCTAATTAATTACTCAAAGGAAAGAGTGATCATGAGACCAAGAAACACACAGAAAGTCAACTCGATCTCACAGAAGAGATAGCATATGCATGCCAACATATCTCTCCCTCAAGTATCTTCTTCTAAAGATCTTACCCAATCCATCCATATATTAACCAATTTAACAGGAGGAGGTATATCTGATCAAATTCTTTACACTATTCAATTACAAGGAAGGATGGAAGGATACTCTCGAACTTGCTTTACAGAGCCTTGATTCGTGAACCGACTGAAGCGCTTGACATACTGCAGCGATTTCTCGAGCACTCTGCACACAAAAACAACATAATTTAAAATGATTAAGCTCATTTCTTCCCAATTGAGAATTGATTTTTATGTGATATTGATGATAAGAGTGCATATATAAATGAAATACAGCTTACTGGGGAAGTGGAGTTGAATCGCCAGACATTTGCTTCATCTGATCATATCTATGCTCAAGAAGAATGGCTACCTCACTATTCATCAGACATTTTGCCTTCAGAAAATCTGAAAATAAACCACAATTAACCTGAATGTCATTATTAACCGCTGATTGATTGAGTAGCAATTTTATTGTCTAACGAAATCAAACGACGTACATTTCCAAATCAATCTGGTAGGAAAATCAAATAGCGCTGGCTAGGTCATGAAACTTGCATGGTTGTCATAGAACACATAATATATTGTAATGTCAATATCACATCTTAGGGTTGAGAGTTATACTAACTCACATATGTAGGTTTTTATCTTTAGTGCAAAATTGATTGTTTTATGGATTTGCCTTTCTGATACACAGTGCACAGGTCCCTTTTTAAACCGGTGTACGATCACATCAACCAATTTGCAATTCTGGAATACAATTTAGACATTTGATAACTTTGAGAGAGGAAAAACGAGAGAGAATAGACTAGATACCCTCTCCGATTTTGAGCTCTGAAGCGTCTTCCTCTTCTCCTCTAAGCATTGTTGAGAATTGAATTGAGTGAACGAGGAGGTTTTGATTCCTGCGTTTCTTGGACGTAAATAACAGCAGATCCCTGATTAGTACTGCAGAAGATTGAACAATTCTATAAACGACCTGTAAGTCTAGGGCCACTGAAGAACCCAAAACATAGTTGGGTCGTAAAGGCCAACTTTAGCCCAATACGCTTTTTGAACAAATCATTCTAGCCCCTTTTTTTTCTTCCCCTTAAACATGTTCCGTTAATATTCCGTCAATTTGAACAAATTCTAAATGTTTTATCACTATTAGTTAAGAAAAATAAAAATATGACTATAATTAACATTTTACATGGTTTGCAATGGCATTAAGGCGCTCGTGATTGAAACCTGTTAAACCTTGTTACTAGTATTTTTCTTACAATTCTTGCATACCATAAGCTCACCAACCTGGAGCATGATGTTTAGAATGTGTTCGTCTTGACGGAACAACAAAATCTTGAATGAATTGTTTTTATGAATTTTATTGTTTTCTGATGATAAAAATTTATAGAAAATTTTTACATCGTGAATTTTGAGTTTCGTCAGTTCAAGAAATATAGAAATCATTATAAATGTAAAAATATTTTGGTGAGAAAATAAAAACATGCATTTTTAATCACTGTTTTAGTTAAAAATCATGGTCTTGGACCTTTTTTTTTTTTTTTTTGAGTTTATGTTAGTTTCCACGAGTTTTATTTAATATTATAAATCATTACTTAGAGCCTAAATAATATTTTAAAATTAGAGCCTTAAGATAACACAAATTGTTAAGATGATGTAATGTAAATTAAGTAAAGAATAAAGTATCCATACATCAAATTTTTTTTTTTGTTCAAAGATATTTCGATTAAATGACATCCAAAGGGTGAAAACATACAACTGGGTCCCTGGGACATGAAACAAAGAAGCTAAAGTACAAATAAAGCCACTTCCAAACCAGGAGAAAGCCCAATGTTAGCAAAGCAAGCAAAGGGCAAAAAATTCATACACCAAATGGACGGTAGAATTTTCGTTTTTTACACCCTTAGAACGGTGTTACTCTTAAGTGGTTTTGATTGAGAAATGAGTTTTGAGCACCCAACAAAAGGAGAAAAAGAACAAAAATGACTCCTCTCCCAGAGAAAATAATCAATATGATCGAATGGTCTTTTGTTGGTCTTCATCTTACTATTCTTCAGATCTTGGTTTATATGGGATACTTCTTGGAACCTTTCAATGCTCCGAATATTCTAATTTTGGTTCCAATAGAAATAGTTGTGTCCTCGCATATTCGCATCTCACCATTCAATCTTTGCTATCTTTTACGTATATGCGCCTCAATACCGTGTCTCTATATTCTGATGCATCTGCTCACGTTCTCTGGAATCGAACCAATAATTCGTCTCAGAGGATATAGTAAATTAAACACCACTAACATCACTACTATAATTCCTTCGTATTCCGCCCAAAACTACCGAGTTGGTTGGCAAGATCGATATCGAGTTCACCAACCTTGGTTGCTGGACTCATTTCTGTGGGTACCTAATATCTTATCCCCCAAGTCCAGGCATACCATGTTCTAGAATTAAGTAACCGAGTCCAGTTGCAACCCTTTTCATGATCATCTTTAACCAAGCCGGGGGCTTGTCTCTTACTTTACTTACCACATTATAAAAGGGCTCTGGAGCTGTGTCCCTTTACTACAAGGAAGAAGATCGACTAGCTAGCTCCTTTTTCATTGTTTCATAAATACTCTAATATAGTCATGGCCCTAAATATTCCTTGTAAGAAATCCAGGACCTCGTGTTTTTTCTTGGTCCTCCTCAGCTCTGTTCTTTGTATTGTAACTACATCTGCAGAGCTGCAGAGATTCGAACACCCCACAAAAGAAGATGGATCACTTAGCTTTCTAGTGCTTGGTGACTGGGGAAGAAGAGGAGAATTTAACCAGTCCGAAGTTGCCTTTCAGGTTCCACAACTTGACTCCCACACTTGTTCTAATTCATATATTGTCACTTATATAGTACTGATAAACTTCATTGGCTATATATATATATATATATATATATGGTTGTGTATGCTAAACAAATTTGTGACCGTTTCTAAATTGGGTAGATGGGAAGGGTTGGAGAGAAACTTGACATAGATTTTGTGGTTTCCACTGGAGACAACTTTTATGATAATGGATTGAGCAGCGAACACGATACGGCATTTGAGGAGTCATTTAGTAAAATCTATACACAAAAGAGTCTGCTAAAGCAGTGGTACAGCAGTAAGTTCCCGATGAAACTAAAAGGCTTTGTTTGTATCTTTGTTTTAAACTCCATTATTTGACATTATAGTAATGGTAGCTTTCTTCACTTAACTAGTTTCCAATTTCTATATATATATATATTTGTAGTTTTAGGCAACCATGATTATAGGGGTGATGCAGAGGCTCAACTCAGCCCCCTGCTAAGGAAGATTGACAGCAGATGGCTTTGCTTAAAATCTTTCATTGTTGACGCAGGTGAGCCTAAATTTTGGAATTTCAGATTGATTTGGGTACATGCATGAAACTAAATTACTGAAATGTGTGAGGTTTTATGAATTTTGGCAGAATTAGCAGACATTTTGTTTGTGGACACCACTCCTTTTGTCAATATGTACTTCACAAGCACAGAGGACCATACTTATGATTGGCGAGGAATTCCTTCTCGCAAGGCTTATATTCAAACCTTATTGAAGGTACTATTTTTGAGATTTGAGAAATCTAGGTTCAATTTAGAGGTTAATTGAAATAGGCGGTTGAATGTGTATGACTACACTGATGTTAATTTTGCAACAGGATGTTGAGTTGGCGTTGAAAATGTCATCTGCAAAGTGGAAGATAGTTGTTGGACACCATGCAATTAGAAGCATTGGGCATCATGGTGATACACAGGAGCTTATAAAGCACCTTCTTCCAATTCTTCAGGTATATTAACACAAGTTAGATCACATCTCTTGCTAAAACAGAAGATGCACGAAAGCTATTTTTATTCGTTGAAGCCAACTAATTAAACTTTATAACGTAAATCTCAGGCCAATGATGTAGACTTTTACATGAATGGGCATGATCATTGCCTAGAACACATCAGTGACATCAAAAGGTAGTAAATCCTGATTAAGAATTGTTATATGTTGAATCTTAGTTAAAATGAAAGATAATATTGTTTGAGCTGAGACTAATTGCGATGAATGTGCATTCATATTTTGCAGCGGAATACAGTTTCTGACGAGTGGAGCAGGGTCAAAAGCATGGAGAGGAGACATGAAGAATGAGGAGGGTTTGAACAAACAAGGCCAGCTGGTCAACTTCTTCTATGATGGTCAAGGCTTCATGTCTGTGCAGTTGAATCCCACTCGAGCTGAGATAGCTTTCTATGATGTGTTTGGCAATGTCATACATTCTTGGACTACATCCAAGCTGCTTCACCCATCTATTTGATTATGTAAAACTGAATCGATAACTTACTTTTGTAGCAAGCTAGCTAATTAGCCACTAGCCAGAGCCTAGGATATAGATCTCGAAAGTAATCCACTTAGTTGCAATTGCAGCTGTTCGATCTCATTCATTCTTGTACTTAACCCTATCCATTCTTCTATGATGGTCAAGGCTTCCTGTCTCTGCGGTTAAATCCCACTCAAGCAGAGATCGCTTTCTATGTGTTTGGCAACGTCATACATTCATGGACTACTTCCAAGCTGCTTCACCCATCTATTTGATTATGTAAAACTGAATCGATCACTTACTTTTGTAGCAAGCTAGCTAGCTGATTGTCCAGAGCCTGGAATATAGATTTCGAGAAGTAATCCACTTAGTCGCGATTGCAGCTGTTCGATCTCATTCATTCTTGTACTTAGCGCATGCATGCCAAATTCAATGTACGTTTTCCCTGATGATTAGAACTAAGAAATAAACAAGCCTAGGCTTCAATCAGTGACTTAAATTCTAGGAGTTAGAATTTCTGAAAGACAAAAGTGTACAAGACGAACGAAATTGCCAGGAAACTGATAAATGGGACCCAACTTTATCACTGCTGTCCGTTACTGCATGCAATTATGCAGACTACTCTGCTTTCTGCTGAAGCCGACTGTAATCAAGACTTTCCGATCAGTGGGTCTACGTAGTATCGACCACACACATATATGTATATATGTTCACTACTTTACCGGCTTTCCAAGCTTGTTACTTGAAACCAAAATGTGGCATCTCCATACATAACACATACATTGCTCTGCAACGTTTTGAAGATTAACCGACAGAGACCCTCATAGATCGAGCCAGTCCTCTCTCATAAGTAACACGCTGACAGACATAAAAGAGCTAACCAGCTTGATCAGTGAGGGAGTCTAAAAATCTTATTCTGGGTGATAAGGATGTAGTATATGGGCGTGTACGTCGTCGTAATGAGGTGGTTGCTCTGGTTGTGGGTAGTTTGCATGTCAGTGTCAGCTGAGCTTCAGCGGTTTGAGCACCCCATCGTCAAAACCGATGACTCCCTGAGCTTTCTGGCCGTCGGAGATTGGGGACGAAGAGGTGCTTACAATCAATCTCTAATCGCTCATCAGGTAATCTCATCTCTTTATCATTCTTTCTGCATGTACATAAAAACAGCGAGAAAATCATCTTGTTATCTTTATGATGATGATGTTCTAGTGAGTACAGATTACTTATTCTTCTCTGCAACTCACAAGTTTCTTACTTCATTTGCTTGAGTTCTTCAGCAACAAGATAGGAAGGAAAGAAAAAAAAAATGAAATTCTTGAATCTAATTTTGGTCAGATTCTTGTTGGTCTCTCTCGCTCTGGTGTCTGGTAGTTTAATCAGTTAGTTAGTTAGATATTGAGCCTCGCTTCTTTCTTCTTTGGATTTTCCGCCTAGAAGCCAATATTTACTAACAAGTCATCGTCTGCATCTCTATTTGTGTCACCCTTCTTTTAACTCGGTTACTACTGCACTCTGCTTTTTGAGGTGATTAGCACTCGCGCTTCTGAACATTCACATTAGGATTGATTCGTTTGCCAATAATGATCTGCTACTAATTTGTAGATGGGAATAATCGGAGAGAGATTAGACATTGACTTCGTGGTTTCAACTGGGGATAACTTTTACGACAGGGGATTGACCAGCGTAAACGACCCCAAGTATCCCGAGTCCTTTACTCAAATCTACACTGCTCAGAGCCTCCAAAAACAATGGTACATTGGTATGTTTTCCTTGTACGACAGTCTATGAATACGTACATAATCAGAATCACTGTATATGTGTGAAATATGATTGACTACTCTTGATGTTGGGCGAATGTTTCAGTACTTGGGAACCATGACTACAGGGGAAATGCTTTGGCACAGCTGAGTCCAGTTCTTCGGAAGATGGACAGCCGGTGGCTTTGCCTGAGGTCATTTCTCGTCAACACGAAAATTGCAGACTTCTTCTTCATCGACACCAATCCATTTGTGGACAAGTACTGGTCCAAGCCAAAGCACTACAAGCACGATTGGAGAGGCGTCGTTCCTAGGCAGCGCTACCTCTCTACCCTCTTGAAGGTACTACGTTCACTAGTTGGGATTTCTTATAACTGATGAAAATAGAGCATTAATGCTTTTGCTCAACTTGGGAGTAGGATCTGGATTTTGCATTGAGAAATTCTACTGCAAACTGGAAGATTGTCGTTGCACATCATACAATCAAAAGCGTAGGGCATCACGGGGATACCCGGGAAATAGTAAACCAGATTCTTCCCATTCTCGAGGTAACTAAATAGCTCAGAGAATAGCATAGTTGATGTTGAACCAATATCATGCTCTAATCACTCTCTCATATTATGATTCAGGCAAATAATGTTAGAGCCTACATAAACGGACATGACCACTGCTTGGAACACATAAGTAGCACCAATGGGTAAAACAGCCTAACCGCATATTACCCGGTTGCATTATATCGGTTAATACAATTGTTTGCCTGAAAACACTAGTTTATGATGCAGCCAAATACAATTCTTGACTACTGGTGGTGGCTCCAAGGCATGGAAAGGTGACCTCTCTAGGTTGAATCAAGGCGGGTATGAGTTTTACTACGATGGGCAAGGCTTCCTCTCTGCTCAAATTCGACCAACCGATGCAGAATTTGCATTCTACGATGTTTTTGGTAGAGTTTTGCATCGTTTCAATATATCCAATTCCAAGGGGGTTCACAGTTCCATGTGGGTTCACAGTTCCATGTAAACAGTGTCATCATGGGGCTTCTATATTATGTTCAATAAAATGACCCCTTTTGTGCTTGCAACTTGTTAACATTGATGAAATAAAAAGCTGCTCATCTATGAAACAAATCAATCTTGCTGAACAATAGACTTGCCACACTTAAAAGTGGAGGTCCAATGTAATTAAGTCCTGAACTACCACATTCATCTGATACCTGGGACAAAGACTAAATCTTAAACATGTTATATACAGAGCACCAACTACATGGTATTTTCACTAGTTCTAAGACTTTAACTATCCCGTTTAAGTAGGTCCGTTCAGTCATGCCTCCACCATCTATGTAGTTCACTATGGCCCGATCTTAACTCGACTTCGCTCAGTTCGTAACAAAATGGTACCTGGAATCCACATAGCTCTCAACATCCCAGAGGAAAGAACCGAAAGTCACAGCCTCCAAAACAAGTCTCTTCAAACCACCAAAGCTAATTTTGATGTGTTCATCATTGGAAGAATCAACAGTCCCCTGAGGTGTTATAACAATATCAGGTTTTCCAAACAACGCCTCAGTGTGCTTTTCAATGATGCTAACAGCCTCTCTCGATCTGATCGTTGCGTATCTTTGAAGGGTCTCTCCATCGACAGACATCACATAGGTTCTCAAGCGGGAAGGTTTGATCACAGTACCAAAAGCTCCAGGACCCATGCCCCCAGACCAAGAAGATACTTCAGGATGGGAAGCTGCCGCTTGCAAAGAATCATCCACACCACCAGGCCTCTTGTCCTCTCCCACAGCTTTTTGAATATCACTGTCTTCTCCACCCAGTGAACCTGGAAGGATCTTCATTGTCTTCTCAAGCTGAAACCTCTGATCAACCCGCTTGAGGAAGTATCCATACATTACAGATGCTGCATAAACCTGCCCCACTCTGAGCTTGCTTATCTGTGCTAAAGAGGTCGAGTCGTCCAACCGATTTCCTAGGATGAGAGACAGGTGGTTCTGGATCATCTCGTAGGCTTCAGGAGAATGTAGTCGCTCGAGCTTGTCATCCTGACTCGGCCATGCATCAACTCGGCCAGAAGGGTCTGAAGCAGCGGGGGCGACGGAGGACACCAAAGAAACATTGGCATCCATGAATTTCTGCACCACTAACGCATATAATATCTCTTCAAGAGCTTTCTTCCTTTCATTAGCTTTAACCTCCGCAATTCTCCTGATGATTGCACAACAAGTCATTAAATAATCATTCACATCTCTTTATAACTACAATTCTCTACTCAGTCGAAGATAGCATCACTTCATTTGATTCAACTAACAACACAACTGGCAAGATTGAAACTCACCTGTATAAAACAAGATCAGTGCCTGACGCGGAAGCCTCTTCCTTCTTCTGCTCAGCATCGCGGTCAGTTTGGAGCTGTTCGAGCTGCTGCTCAACTGCGGTAGGCACAAGATGCGGGTGGCTTATCATCATCTGAGATAGGAACTGCCCAATCGGCGACTCCAGCTGAAGTGGAGCAATTGGAGCACTAGAACCAGCAGAGTCTGGAGACGCCGCCCTAACTACCAAGCACCTCCTCCTTCCAAAACCCATTCTTCCAGCTGAATTTGAAAACTGATGCTGCTACAAATGAAATAACATAAATATTTAGACTAAACCATACATCTCCAAGCTCACGAATCCATAGAACAAACAAAGTCCAACAGAATAGCTTCTCTTTAACAAATCAAGATTCAACAAACATCCTAACCAAGATCGGAACTTTTCCAATTTATCAGAAACCCTTAACTGTAATCAATCCAACTAACTCATATGTATTGACCCAAAACCCATAACCAAAATAGGAAAAAAAAAATATTACCTTGATTGAGGAGTGAGATTTGGAACCCAAATGTCCCAAAGGCATAAACTTGGGACCGCTGGCCATCAAAAGACCGGATCTTCTGACAGAATTCGCAGGCCTAAAGCCCGCAATTGATGATTGGAACACACTCGCTGTGGCTGCTGCTTCCATTTTGAGCTCTGAGAAGTTTCGAACCCAAAATTTTAATTTACAATGTAAAACTGAAAATCCCCGAAAGAAATTGAAGCTCTAATTAGAGAAAGATAGATTGAACAGGTGGAGTAGTGTAATTTGTACCTGGTGGCGGTGAGAGAGATTTATAGAGAGAAGCGTGTGTTTGTGACTTGAATGTGTGTGAAGCGTGGGGATACGTCGACTGGAAATTTCAGAGGTTTCTGTGGGCGTGGTTGAGAATTAGAAACTGAATTTCTATATTTTGTGATGCTCGTTATTCTCTGCAAGTATGGGCCTTGGAGTTAATTACAGAAGCTCCCCAAACAATTATGTTATTTCAACTTTGCTCCCCTCCATGGACGACGTGTGCCGTGCTCTGCCTTCAAAAAAAGGCCTTTAGTTTACGCCGGAAATTAAATTAAATTTTGACTTCAAATTTGTTTTTATCTCACGTTCAAAATGTGATAATTAGTTTAGTTCGAAGAATTGTTAGGAAAAAAAATAAGATCTTTCCAGGTTGGAGTGTTCTAGACAGGGCTAGTCATCTAGGTAGATGATAAGGATGGAGCTCTGGGCCCCTTGACTTTTGTTTTTTAGGGGTTATGGTTTTATTGGATAAACATTTTGTTGTGGTAGTTAAATTTCGTTTTTTAATTTTTGTAGCTGAAAAAAAAATTAAAACTTCAAAATTCTTGTAGTTAGCCAAGTGGTGAGGGTGCTTGAAATTTGGGTTGAAATTAGATAGATAAGAAGTTTGATTTCTTATAACGTAACATCATACGTTTTGTAACTAAAATATGTAATTACATTTGAATTGTTTGTTGAATTTATGTTAGAAATGAAGTAATTATTTTACACAACCTGATTTTTTTTTCTTCTTCTTCAAACTTTCAATCTCAATTCATTAGTTCGATAAGTATCCTTGATGTGAATAATCAGAAAATTAAATAGACAAAGAAGAATTTTACTTTAATTTTTATTACATGTTTTGATGGTTAATAGAACTTATATAATCTAGATCTTTTATATTTTTCGATGCTAACGTACGCCGTGATCAAAATGAAACAATGGTCATGGGCGGCACTTGTTGAGACAATAAAAGACAAAAACTAATTTGGCCAAAAAATGATATTTTATTTAGGCTAACGCGTCCCAACTCCAACGGATCTTTCTTTTTTGCGGCCCTACATTTTTAGGCACTATTAAAATTAAGAAATAGCCAGAGGGTCGGAATTGAAATTTAAACTTGTTAAGGGACGTTTACATAATTGCACTAAAGTAGATGGGGGGTTTTCTTAAAAACAAAACAAGCCGACCAAACCCGTGACTAAACCTCAGCCTCCTCCAAAGCCCGAACGTCGTCGTTGAGCTCTAGCAGTCTGGTGAATCCGATACCATGAAGTTCCGGTACGCCATGGTTTGCTCGTCCAACCAGAACCGGAGCATGGAAGCTCACGCACTCCTCAAGCGTCAAGGCTTCGACGTCGCGTCGTACGGCACTGGATCCCACGTTAAGCTCCCTGGACCTTCCCTCAGAGAACCCAATGTTTACGAGTTTGGTACTCCTTATAAGCAGATGCTAGACGAGCTCAGACGAAAAGACCCAGAATTGTATCCTCCTCTAAACTTGTCCTTTAATTTCGTTCAATTCGTTTTCCATAGGTTTTAGATTTAGTTTAACCAATTGTGAATTTTATGCTTATGAAGTTAAGGATATTATGCTGCACTAGTATGTGACTTAGATTTTAGGCTCAATACTTCATTCTGTTTGCAATTTTCAAATTGACTATCTGTTATTATCTGTTGATGTGTATAACGGAGAGTATAGAATAATCAATGCTGTCGGAAACTGTTGTTGATAGTATGAGTACAGTGCTTCTGTTTTGTAGAATGTGGGATTGGATTGTGCTTTTGTGTGTGTACTCTGCATTGTAAAGCATGTTTTTTTTTTTTTTAAAGTGAAGTTAATCCTTGACGATAAGAATACAGGTACAAGCGGAATGGCATTTTGCCTATGCTTAAGAGAAACGCGGCAGTTAAACTGGCACCTCAGCGGTGGCAAGACAATGCTGCTGATGGTTTCTTTGACGTGGTATTTACTTTCGAAGAAAAGGTTTTTGATATGGTTGTTGAAGGTTGGTAATGCTCCCTTTATCCTATTTATGACTTGTATCATATTCATTTCAATGATAATAGTAATCCCAAATCAAATCATTGAGTGCTTCTTGTTCTGTTGTTATTATCGTTTATTGGCAATCTGTTTGTACTGCACTGTTGGAACATGAATTGCTGGCAGAGTTGTTCCCAATTCCTTAATAATGTGTCGTAGATGCACATTGCTATTTTGTATAGAGGAGGATGACCTAATATGATGCGCAATCTAAATTAACCTTTTAAATTCTAGGCATATGACTCTTGTCAGCTTCAGTATTATTGGAAATGGTAAAAGAAACATAAACAGGACATGAGCCATCTTCCAAATTTGTTGGCCAAAGGGGAATTATAAGGAAATTAGAAACTCGGAGTCTAATGATCCAATTTGCATACAACAAGGCTGCTGGTTTTAAATCTTAAAAGAGGGAAAAGTTTAAATCTTTAGACATTGTTTCATAACAATCTTCCTTTTTGAATGATGAAAGGTTTTTCTTAGAGCTCTAGAGGATTAATTTCTGTGAAGATGAAAGTTTTCAACTTTTTAGTACAATTTTAAAGCTATAGCTAGACAATAGGTTAGAAACTTGATATGTGCTGGTTTGACTACATGCTGTAGACTTGCAGATAGTTTCCAAGAGAATGCCATGGCTATTGAGGGACTCTTCTTATGCTTAAAAGATGGAAATTACCAACATAATGAAACAGGGTTTTGGTTAGATTTCTCTGATTTCTCCACATCTGACAAAATCACATATGTATTTACTTTTGAAGTCTTTTAATTAAATTTATCCAAAGTTTGAATTTTCAAGAGTTATCTGTATGTTAATTGGGGACTTTTAACTTTATTTGTCTGCATGTATTTTTTGTATTCAGAAAAGAATCATAAGCACTTACTAATCCAAGTCATACAAGCTTTGAAGCTTGCTGAACCATTTGTTTTTGTCCAGTTTACATATCTATGAAAATACATGGACTATAAATGAATCTGTAACTTGAAGACCCCCTCTGTGTTAGTTTGTCTAACCTCTGTCCTGCAATGTATAGATCTTCATAATCGGGATCATGTGCTTAAGAAGTGTGTATTGATAATCAACTTGGAAGTAAAAGATAACCACGAGGAAGCAGCTGTGGGAGCTCGTCTTGCTTTAGATCTTTGCCAAGAGGTCTGTATTTGAATAATGCTCTAATTGGCCATTAATTCTACATTGTAAGACACTGTTTGATCCCTTTTTTTGCCTAGATTGATGCGACCAAGTCATGGGAGGATTCAATCGATGACATTCTGACTGCTTTTGAGAAACAGCATCGGCGGAAGTTACTGTATAGCATCTCATATTACTGAAAACTGTGATGTCAGGAAAGAAATTTCAATAACCAATTCAATTGTTGCTGATAATCCATTCGATTAACCTCTAGTTGCTCTCCCTTTTTGTAACATTCTTGCATAAGACTCCAATTTCAATACAAATCTAGCATCAATTTTGCTTGTGGTATCCTCCATTTCTACTACCATCTTAATTCTTAATGTTGCAATGATGCATTATGAGCTGCACTTAGAATTTTGCACTCTAAAGTTATCAATGATCGCTGCAAAAGTTAGAACTTGTCAGCTACCTTTTTCTAATATGATACACTACTAAAGTAACACGAGTGTTTTATAATATTATGAATTATTTAAACCCTAGAAACGGTAGCAAGTTTTATAACGTTATGGATTATTCAAATTCTAGTGACACAAGTAACTGTATAATTATACACTATTTGAAAAATGTATGAGTGTCTATTTGAGAAATGTATGAGTGTTTTATAATGTTATGAATTATTGAAACTCTGAAGATACGAACAAATTTTAGAATGTTATAGAGTATTGAAATTCTGGCGACACAAGTAATTGTATAAATATCACTACTTAAGTAACACATGAATGTTTTATAATGTTATGAACTTATGAATTATTAAAACTCTGAGTAAATTTTATAATATTTTAGCTGTATAAGCATTGTGCGAGTAAATGTATAAATGAGCAACTACATAAACATCAATATTATTGGAACTCCGGAGACGCGAGTAGGAGCTAACCGTCTTGTAACGGTAGCCAACAAAAAAACATGAAGGCGGGAGAGAGAGAGAGTAGCGACCAGCGAAGGCTCATTCGTCACGTGCTTAACTTGACGCAGCGTCATTCGGCGCAGCAAAATTTTAATAAACTTGGGGAGTGGATCGGTCCCTATGTCCAAGTCTGAACTGTCAAAGCTCTCTTCTTTTCCATTTGGATTTGGAAGCCCCCAAACTTCAAAGGGATCCTCACTCTCAACACACCCATCGTTGACATCAAATCTCAACCCAAATCACTCACTCTCTCTCTCTCTATCTCTCTCTTCCCATTTTGTCAGTTACAATCTTTGTCTCTCTTCCATTTCCGGTTTTCTCGACTCGAGGGTCCTCTAACGGCCGCGCCATGGCGGCTCCGGAACCCGAGGACAAGAAAAGCTGGCAGGAGCTACTCAGAAAGATGCTTCCTTCCGGCGCGCCGTTGCCGGACGACGACCATCTCGACTACTCCATCGCAGTTGAGTACGAAGGCCCTCCGCTGCCCTACGAAGTTCCCAAGGTTGATCCAGTCGACATCGATTCGCTTCACACCGCCGCCTCTGGAGCTTCGGGTTCGGCTTCGGAGCTTTCTTCGATTCCGGTGGCCGAGCCGGTCGATCGGGACGCCTCTCGGTTCAGCCGGATCAGGAACGGCGACGCCGCAAACGAAACGCAGACTTCGACGTCGTTTTCGGTAGGTTTCAGCTCTGAATTTTCAGCTCAGCACTCGAATTCGGAGCCGAAACCGGTCGAGGACGACGCCGGAGGAGGAGAAGGAGGAAAGAGAGCGGCGGTCGTAACTTTCAACACGCCGAGAGAATCGGAGACGGAAGACGACGGCGACCGGTCCTCGTCGCCGCAATCGGAGCCGGTGGGATCGCCGGTTGCTTGGGCCTCGCCGCTGAAGGTAGCGAGTAAGAGAGGGGTTTGCAGCAGGTGTGGAAAAGGGAACAGATTGAAGGAGAGGGAGTGGTGCTTGGTGTGTGACTCAAAGTACTGTAGCAACTGTTTGCTTAAAGCTATGGGATCAATGCCGGAGGGGCGAAAATGCGTGAGCTGCATTGGGCAGCCTATAGATGAGTCCAAGAGGGCTAGTTTGGGCAAGTGTTCAAAGCTTCTTTCTAGGGTTTGTAGTCCTTTGGAGATTGGGCAGATAATGAGGGCTGAGAAGGAGTGTCCGGCTAATCAGCTCCGGCCGCAGCAGTTGGTTGTGAATGGGAGGGAGTTGAGGGAAGAAGAGCTGGGTGAGATTTTGGGATGTGAAATACCTCCTCAGAAGTTGAAGCCTGGGAGGTACTGGTACGATAAGGATTCTGGCCTCTGGGGAAAGGTAATGGATGAGCGTTTGTTTTGTTGTGTTTATCGTTGTTGTTCTTTTGTGGATTTGTGTTTAGTTGTGTTCGTGTATTTGATTTCAGGAGGGAGAGAAGCCTGATTGTGTCATTACTCCGAAACTGAATGTTGGGGGTAAGCTTCGGGCTGATGCCAGCAATGGGAACACTAATGTATTCATGAATGGCAGAGAGATCACAAAGATTGAGCTTAGGGTGCTCAAGGTATGCAAAATCATTAACCAAAAGCTTGCCGTTGAATGAACTTATTTGTTAATCGTCTGAGCTTATTAATTCTTGCATTGCAGCTGGCCAAAGTGCAGTGCCCTCCAGATACTCATTTCTGGGTGTATGAAGATGGTACATATGAGGAGGAAGGGCAGAATAACATTAAAGGAAACATATGGGGAAAGGTTCTCTCGTACCGGTCAATATTGGAATCTTGTTGTTTTGTGGGAGTTTAAATTTAGACAAATGAGTTTGAGTCGAATTTTTATACAATTGCAGTTTGGTTTTTGTCAGGCAGGCATCCACCCGTTTCATTTGTTCATTATTCTCATTGCCTGTACCATCTCGTAATCAAAATGGGGCAAGAGAAGATCCTATGACACAACCTTCAAGTAGGTCCATCCCTGAATACTTGGATCAGGCAAGAGTTCAAAAACTTTTGTTGTTTGGTCTGGAGGGATCTGGAAGTAGCACCATCTTCAAGCAGGTGAGTTTGCATTTTGCTACTTTGTTCCAGTATTTCTTTGCATTGGCTTAACCAGCGTAATGTTGTTTAAATTGTATGACATTTTAGAAATGCTTGGTTTATCGTTCGTTTTTTCCGTGAACTAGGCCAAGTTCTTATATGGGAACGAGTTCACTCCCGAGGAGGTGCAGAACATGAAGCTCATGATTCAAAGCAATATGTACAAGTACTTAAGTATATTACTTGAGGGCCGAGAACGTTTTGAAGAGGAAGCTTCATTGCAGAATACTTCTGATTCGTTGGCTGCTGACGAGATGCCATCAGGTCTATATTATTTTAATTACATGAATATCATTTTGTTCTTTTTTCTGATGGCAACACTCTTAATAAGTTGAAACATAGGAGGGTAGCTGTTTGTTAGGTCCATCTTTGCAATATCGTCTCTCGACTCTAGATACATTGTTGTTGAATGGGTATGAATTTATACTTGGCCATGAATTTGCCATTTGGGAAAGGCTTTGAAACCTTTTAATAAATTGAAACATAGGAGGGTAGCTGTTTGTTAGGTCCATCTTTGCAATATCGTCTCTCGACTCTAGATACATTGTTGTTGAATGGGTATGAATTTATACTTGGCCATGAATTTGATCTTTGCCATTTGGGAAAGGCTTTGAAACCCAAATGTAACATTTGGTTTATTTGTTTGCCTTCATTCAGTATCTACATACCACATGGATTTTGGTGGCTCTTAATAGGGATAGAATAATTTCCATGCCGATGCTGACTAGTACATATGTTTTTTGAAGATTGTAGAGGAAACATGTTTACAATTGGTAGAGATGTGCAAGATTTTCTTATTTGGTTTTCTGCTTGTAGGCATGAATGACCCTTAGAGCAGTGGTTGACTGTGAAATGAATTTATTTGAAACAGTAGTCGATGAAAGTAAGCAATGCATCTATTCTATCAACCAAAGATTCAAGCACTTTTCTGACTGGTTGCTGGATATCATGGCAACCGGAGACTTGGATGCATTCTTCCCTGCTGCTACACGTGAGTATGCTCCTATTGTAGATGAAGTATGGAAAGATTCTGCCATCCAGGAAACATACAAAAGAAGGGAGGAATTACATTGTCTTCCAGAAGTTGCCAAGTATTTCTTAGATCGGGTTAGTTATTCCTTGTTTTGGCCCCACATCTTTGAACTCCAACTTCATTCAGATTTTGTCGTTTATTTTGTCCATCAATACGGTTACATCTGCGGTATGCTAATTTATCTTGATTCATCAAATATCCATCACTAGCAAAAGTCCATCAGCAGTGATTTGTCCGGACTGAAATGGACAAGCCTGCATAAACTTTTATTGTCTTTCTTGTTTTGTTTTGACGTTTTGTAATGAAGCCCATATATTTCATTATGCAGAGAATAATGAGTCCTACTTTATTTTCTGACCAAAGCCGATAGTCGACTGGATTATGGAATTTCATATCTTTGTTAACACTTCGTTTGGAATATGAGTTTTGTTAATCACTGAATTGGTAGCACTCCTCTAATGGCATATTTTCAAATTTAGTTAATGATCTTTGGCTATTTACTTATCTAATTGATATTATGTGGCGTATATGTGGTTTCCTTAATAGATAGATGGATTCCAGCAAGGTGGATCACATTTCAAATCATCAATTGTTAACCTCATAGATATTTGGTGTTTCATTTGAACAGGCTATAGAAATATCAAGTAATGAGTATGAGCCAACCGAGAAGGACATTTTATATGCTGAAGGAGTTACTCAAAGCAATGGCCTTACCTCTCTAGAATTTTCATTTGATGATAGAAGCTCCATGTCTGAGCTATACAACGAAAACTATGAATGCCTCCTTCCGTTAACCAAGTAAAACCTTTATTCTTTCAGTCCTAATCGAGTGCTTTATGTCTTATTTTCTTTTTGCTTCTCCAGAAATCATGAATATGTTCCTCACTGGGTTTTCTTGTCTCAGGTACCAACTAATTTGTCTTAGTTCTAAGGGACTAAATGAGGGGTGCAAATGGCTTGCAATGTTTGAAGACGTGAGGGCAGTGATTTTTTGTGTTGCTTTGAGTGACTATGATCAAATGTGGGCCCTTGGTAATGGGAGTCTTCATAATAAATTGCTGGCAAGCAGAGACTTGTTCGAGAGTTTGGTGAGGCACCCTTGTTTTAGTAACACTCCATTTGTTCTTGTGCTGAACAAATATGATGCATTTGAAGACAAGATAAGCCAGGTTCCATTGTCAGCTTGTGAGTGGTTCAAGGACTTCAACCCTGTTAAGCCGCACAATAATAGTCAGGCTCTAGCTCAGCAAGCATATTACTATGTGGCAGTGAAATTCAAAGAGCTCTATTTATCCTTAAGCGGTCAAAAGTTATTTGTAGTGCAAACCCGAGCTAGAGATGGTAACTCAGTTGATGTGGCATTCAAGTACATAAGGGAGGTCCTCAAGTGGGATGAAGAAAAGGATGATAATTTCTTTGGAATAAATGGGGATGACTCCTATTTCAGTACAGAAATGAGTTCTTCTCCATATCTCAGGCAAGAATAAAACCACTGTTGTATTTAGCTCTGGCAGTCATCATTGTCAAGTGAAAGATTGAAGGCGTCATGAGACTGAGTTTTATCATTCGTGCTACTACCGCTTGTAGAAGGTAGAGAAGCGAAGTGATCAATTACACCGGAAATTGTTTATTTATTTATTTTATTTTTCTGGTTACACGTGGATTTTGCTTATTTCTTCCTCTCTTCTGTGTAGGCTGGATTTGTTTCTTAGGTTAGGCCGGATTTCTTTTCAAGCTTATTTGCCATTCTGGCTTAGTAGGTACATGAGATGAATACTGGTTTGTAAAAATAAGTTCATTTTGACTGGAGATTTTTTCTGTACAGTACTTCATATGTGAATAAAAGCATATCTATTGAGGATTCTTACAGAATATTTGGTTCATTCCAATCAATCCGGTTTTGATGCAGCATATGTTTGCGGGTTTGTTGTCACTCATTATGTAATTATATCTGTAATTATCGTATATGTTACTCACTACTCCTTTAACCCAAAAACAAAAAAGACTCGCTCAAATTCAAAACCAGTTTAGAAGGCAGAGATAGCTAAGCTTGATTTAAAAGAAGACCAGGACCTGTTCTTACAAACCCAAGGCGACTTCTTTTCTCCAGTTTTACAAGAAATACTAAAATAAGATAGAAGCAGCTAGCTGGTGGCATCTCCTCTAAATTTCAGAGGGATCATAATAATCTTGGTCAACGCGTTACAACCTCACTCATACCTTAACCAGCTCATGTATGATCATATTTGTATAACTTGATTCGTTCACTCGTAAACGTATAAGAGTCTCTACTTTTACCATTTCCTCTTTGACTGTTGGAGAGTTTAAGCTTTCAAACCTTCAACGGTCAACATTCAAATAATACTGTTTTGATACTAAAACCCTCCTCTTTCATTCAAATGCCGCTGTGTGTACACGGTCTCACCTTCAACTTTGAACGCGGCGGCGTGTGAAAATCCTCAAACTTGTACCAAGTACATAAACCCCTTCACCTCCCTCCTATTTTTCACAAACACAAACTCACAATTAAGCTTCTTTCTTTAGCTCTCAATATCTCAACTTTATACTATTACTACTACTACTAGCACTGATGGTTTTGGGTTGGGGAAGAAAGAGCAGCACCGGCCACCGTGCCGCCGCTGCGAAAAAGCAGCCTTCACCTGGCAACCTCGACATGGATCAACTCGTGATCCCAAAGCATTTCCTCTGCCCAATATCTCTCGACTTGATGAAGGATCCGGTCACATTGTCCTCAGGGATAACTTATGATCGGCAGAGCATTGACACTTGGCTCGAAGCCGGCAACTTCAAGTGCCCGGTGACCAATCAGGTGCTGAGGAACTTTGATATGATTCCCAACCACACTCTCCGAACAATGATTCAAGAATGGAGCGCTCAGAACCAACGCTTCGGCATTCAGCGTGTCCCAACTCCTAGAATTCCCGTCATGGCAGTTGAGGTCTCTGAGATTCTGTTTAGCATCACAGCCTCAGCGAGACGCGTCGATCAAAATGGTTGCTTAGAGTGCGTGCAGATAATCAAGAAATGGGCGGCTGAGGGCGACCGAAACAAGCGGTGCATCGTGGAGAATGGAGCGGCCTCTGTTCTTGCTTCTGCTTTTGATGCATTTGCAAGTGATGGAATAAAGAAAAATGCTGGAGTGTGTGAAGAAATTTTGTCAGCTCTGAGTTGGATGATGTTTCCATTATTAGATGAAGAAACCCAAAAGTACTTGGGATCTCATGCTTCTTTGGATTGCCTGGTTTGGTTCCTCAAGGGTGATAGAGATCTTTTGGCGAAGCAAAACTCAATTGTAGCATTGAAAGAGCTTCTTTCTAATAGCAATGATCAGAACAAACATGCGGTTGAAGCATTAGCAGAGATTGAAGGAGTCAATCAGATACTTTTCGGGTTCATCAAGGAGAAAAGTTCCATGACGATTACCAAGTCTTCTTTAACAGTAGTCTTCTATTTGGTTTCATTCAGTGAGAAGTTCAGATCAGCATTCTTGGAGATGGGTTTGGTTTCCCTATTGTTAGAGACCATTCTCGACTCAGAAAAAGGCATAACCGAGAGGGCTTTGTATGTTTTGGATTGTCTTTGTGATTGCAAAGAAGGGAGGGAACAGGCCTATGCAAATGCGCTGACTATACCAGTTTTGGTGAAGAAGATTTTGAGGGTGTCAGAAATGGCGACTGAGTATTCGATCTCTGCTGTTTGGAAGCTGTGTAAGAATGCAACTAGGCAAGAAGAGAGAGTACTTATTGAGGCTCTTCAAGTTGGTGCATTTCAGAAGCTCTTGCTGTTTTTACAGGTTCGTTGCGCCGGTGAATATGACACAAAGGACAAACCAACTGAGCTTTTGAAGCTGTTGAATCCTTACAGAGCTGGATTGGAATGCATCGAGTCTGTAGATTTCAAGAGTATTAGAAGGTCATTCTGAGATTGAATTTTTCAAACGAGAAATTATGTTCTTTCTACTAATTGATACTTCATTTTAACTTCATCAATTTGATGAACATATTCATTGTAACTTCATCAATTTGATGAACAACATATTCATTGTTAGAATAATAGTTTGTTCTCCAGAGTTGTTGTTCAATACTGCAATTAAGTGGAATTGAGAAATAACATATTCATTACTAAATGTTTCTGACTTTCTTGTCTATCTATCTGTTTGATTCCATTTTCCAATTTTTTTAGGTTCTGATATGAAAGCATGTGCTTGTTCCCCTTAAGATGTCACACCAGTTGGTCACGGTGTTTATTTCAATACAGTCATTCAGCAGCGATGGATTGATGCGTGTTTGCAACATGGTTTAGAAAAATCCCTAGTGTCGTGCCTTGAAGGAAAAAACCACATGATCAAGCACATACTTTTGTCCACTTCTTGGTAGCGACTCAACTTAGTGGCATTGAGCCCCAACCAACACTGTTCTTCTTCTAATTAGTACATGGCTACTTCATTTCCAGAGATGCTGCCCTACCAAAAGAAATATTGGAATTGCATAGTTTTCTTTATGATTGAGAGAAGTTGGGAATATATATATATAGTCGCTTTTCGGTCTCACATCCATAGTTTAACAGTTTTTAGGTATTAATATATAGACCATCTCTGTAAAATTTCAGCCAAATTGATAGTCGTTAAAGCATTGATAACTGTCTTAAAGCTAGTACTGTTCAACTTGGACATATTCAGTTTGTCCATTGGTTTAAGCGAGTTTGATACCTTAAAGATCATCAATTTGGCTGAAATTTTGCAGAGATGATATATATATTGGTACCTAAAAACTGAACAATCGAGATGTGGATGTGCGACTGAAAAGTGACCCTAAACCCTAACCTCATCGCTCTGGATAGGATATGTGTGCGTGTGTGTGTGTACATATTGTTGGGATCTCATATCTATAAGATAAAACATACAAGAAGACAATCAACTTGATTATTGAAAACTATTTATAGCTGTTTAAATTTACAAAAGTGTAAAATTTTAACAATGTACATGTCTACATCATGTCTTTGAATATGACATATGGGAGAATTTTAATAGAAAATGTGTTGATGAGTACTGACATGCCATCGTATGCCACGAGTGTCACAATGACATGTCATGAGTGCCAAGTCATGACAAGACTACTTTTTATTCAAATTGCCTTGCACCATATTTTCACAATAGATTTTTAAATCTGATCTAAGTAATGACACTCAAAAATGTCGAATATTATATATTTTTTTATGATTTTATTGAACCTTAAAGACCTATATATGTTTGTGTGTATACAGGAGGGGGGCACCCTGTCAATGCAGTGCACATTTGAAATGTGTTCTTCTTTTCTTTCTTTTCAAATTCCTCCAAGTGGGAATTTGGAAAGGAGTAGGAGAGCAGCCTTGTTCCAACTGAGGCCATCTAGTCAAGCACAATACAAAAACTCAAAACTTGGGTTGGCTACATGGTTAAGAAAAGGCAGGCATTGATGCTAACACTCATATTATCCAGTCCCCGAGTATCAAGAACACAATCAAATGTGGACTTTGTTCTTGCAGTTTTTGAAGAACAGTAGAAAGAATAGATGCAGCTGATTTTAGCACTCATTTCACAGACCAAATGCAATTTAGTCATGAAATTAAAGCGTAGGTTTCATAGGTCAATGCAGACGTCACGCTAACTCAGGGCCAATATATTAAGCACCCACCCTCCAGTGTTCAGATGGGTCAATGCGAGCTGTAATTCATACCAAATTAATCATTCTCATACTCCACGAATCACGACTTCACGAGCAAAAAAAATTCATATAGTATTCAAAATTTCAAACAGGCATTTGTATGCATACTAAAAATTCCAAAGCTGAGACTTTCCTAAGATTATTAACTTCTCAATTTCAATATGGACTTTTAATTCGTGTCCGTTGCAATGGAAGACCTCACTTTGGACAGGACTGATTTCTGTGAAGTTCTTTGGTAAAAGAAAATCGCAGCCTGATATTACGCCCCTAGGGAAGCTTTTGTTCTTTAAAGAGTTTCTGCGACCGGTGAGAAACCTATCTACAGGACGACTTTCGGGGTTAAAGGAACACCTTTTTGTTTCATATTGAGTCAAAAGAGGTGCGGCCCACTTGGTGTCTGATCAGCTCGACAGGTCACTCAATAGTCCTTCGCAGAGTACCCCTGTTTTGGTGAACCCTGGGAGTTGTCAGCGGCTCGACGATCTGTATTCAAAAGGTTTACCGAGGTGAGGCTTTTGGCAGGTATGCTGTTATTTGTATAGGTTTCTCTACTTCGGGTAGCGTAGCTAGGATAGAGTTATCTCCGTCTTTCCTTAGCGCTCGAAGTTCTAGCAATGGGCAGCTAGGCAAACGAAAATTAGATAGCAAATTCATATGAAACTGTACAAGGTTCTGAAAGAACTTGCCCACAGGTTAGAGTTAGGAAAAAATTTCGTCGTGTTTTGATTGGATCTACGCAATAAATCGTTTCTTTTTCTTTTTTTTATACCTAAGCTAAGTTCTGCACGCATTGCGGACGACAAGGTCAAATGAAGACTAGAACAGAATGATATTCTGATGTAATGTCTAGATCCACATAGGTACATAAAACACGGTGAAGCGTGTATGGTGGCTTTTTTGAGTTCAATCTGGTTATTGATTCTTTTGGTTTTTAGTTAACTTGACATTTGAATGTAGAACTCCGTTTTCTTCAATCCACATGCATAATTATCATATTTGTTGATCAACTTTATATAATGGTTGAATTTATTGCAGTTCATATTTTCAACCACATTTGTTTAAATTTTCTTCAATCCACATGCATAATTAATTAATTATCATATTTGTTGAATTGCAGTTCATGTGAATTTAGTGCAGTTCATATTTTCAACCACATGTGAAAATATAAACAAATATGATAATTATGCACGTGGTTGCATTATGTAATATGTCCTGCAATTCATATTTGTTGATCAACTTCATCCACATTGCAGTTCATAATTTTCAACCTCTCTACTGACATGCCCGAATTTATGAACACATTGTGACTTAGCTAGATCGATTCACTAAATTTGTGAACCTTATTATGTGACATCCTTACTAAAATAGCCATAGTAAGGCAACTTCTTATAATGACTATGATGTAGTAGTCACTAAAATGATGTGAAAACAACATTCTTCATCGTCTTATTACATTCGTGAACCTTACTAACACACAAATTTCAGTAAATTCATAATGTGAAGGATCTTATCAATGTAATAAATTCTCGAGGTAAATAGCTATCAACTCCCTAACAGATTAACTGTCTCTCCCTAAAATTAACATCAGCCATACAAACTCTGGTAACCTAGTGCTCATGTATGTTTTTACTCTCTCTCTCTTTTTTCTTTTTTCTTTTTTAAGGGAAAAATCTATGCTAAAATTCTCAAATATCTCTCATTTAGAAAAGCTTTATTATGGTATAGAAGGCCCACCAGGGACGAGAGGTTTACGGGCCAATTCCCAAACGTACGGCCACCAAAACATTGAGTAAAACGCAATTCCAAGGGTATTTGTGGAACTGCATTTATCTGATTGACAGCGAAGCCAAGCAGCAACCAAAAAACCCTAGAGCATCCCTCCATCTCTCTCTCTCTCTCTGTGTTCGGTTCTTTAACTATCGTAACCAACCGTAAGTCTCCTCCGCCAGTCCAGAACCCTAATTATTCTGTTCTAATTGATAATCATTTTTTGTTTATTTATTTTTTTATTACTAATGCTCGATTTTGATCTGCTTTGTCTTCGATTTTGATCTATTTTGTGTTCGGGTCACGCTCTTACAGAATTGTTTAAGCTCAATTGTTTTTCCGTCTTATATTGATTGGATTATCTGAGTATTGATTTTGTTTTTTTATAGCGAAAGAAAGAATATTATTTTGTTCTGTCTATTTTTCATTCCTCTCCTAGGCTTCTTTTGTTTAAAATAATTTAGAATTTGGTGAATGATTTTGAGTTCTCACAAGTAATTCTTTTTCATAGATAGCTTTTGGACTGGTAACTGCATTCTCATTGGAAAACTTCACTTTCTAGTTTATAAGCATTCAGTTAGTTCTAGAAATCTCAATGTGCATTTTCTGTATTCAACTAATGGGCAGCGGTGTTGGGTTTAGGTTAACAAGTATTTCTGTGCTATCTCACGTATTTTTGTTTTTTTTTTTTTCCTTCTAGAGTTGGTACCAAATTAAATCGGGAGTTCGCTACAAAAGGCACGAATGGCATCAGAAGTTTGTGGTTTGATTCAAGATCTAAATCTGATTAATCACTCTATTGGTATGCTTTTGTTTCTGAGATTGTTATTGGGGTTAGTTTGGCCTAACTCTTGTAAAAGTTATCACAGGAGCTTCTGTTGTGGAAAAGGATGATGTTTTGAAGGGGGGTTTGGTGGGAGTAAAGCGTATGGTGATTTATCAAAATGTGGGAAGCCTGCTATGACTGAAGAGTCATCACAAAAGCAACAGCCTTCAGACATTGATGAAAGTAATATCAAAAGGAAAGGAGGGGTTGTTACAGAGGAAGATATAGAAGATGAAGATTCTGATTATGATTATGATTTTTTTTTATGAACATGTCGTGAAGAGGTCTGATCCAACTGAGGAAGAAATCCTGGAGATTATGGCGCAGGAGCACGATCATAGGAGATGTATCGAATTACAGGAAAAGGCTTTGAAGGGGGTTGGCTTTTTTAATTGAGCAGAGTTTGATCTGGTTACTGTTTCTTTTTGGTTTTTAGTTAACCTGACATCTGAATGTAGAACTCTGTATTCCAAAACTATAAGGTGATGAATGTTTGTTCTGTTCAATTCACATGCTTAATTGTCTTATTTGTTGATCAACTCGATCAATGGTGTATCTGATTATAAATTGCAGTTCATAATTTTCTGTGTTGCCGTGTAATATCAGTAAAATTTGTGTATAAATTACACACATATTTTTTTTGCCCCGTTGGTAGAACTGAGCTGAAGAGTTGGTTCTAGTTAAGGCAAATGCGTATATGTTCTGTGAATTATGTTTATTTGGGAGATTAGAGCCCACAAAAAAAAAAGAGAAAGAATGGGATTGATCAGAGCTCATAAATTGCGGTATGGATGTCTTGTGATTGGGCCGATCAAAGCAACTCAAACATTATAATTGTATAATATTTGAAATTAATTGCATAATATTTGAAAATTTGAAAATTATTCTATATACCGACGGTATGCATGTCTTAATGTATTATATATGAATGGCTAATCAAAGCAGCTCAAACATTATAGGTGTATAATATTAGGAATTTTAAAAATTCTTCTATGCACTGGTAGTGCAAGTAATCCAACATTTATTAAGTAATCTGACCTATTGATATTTATAATCAACGTTTTTATTATTAATAACTAAAAAGTGTGTTTAATGTTTGTTGGTGCTCTGAATTATCTCCCTAAAAATTTTGGTATCAAAGTAAATTCATTAAAACAAGGCACATTTAAACAGAACCCCGCCCGCACCATATACAAAGGTCCAAACTCATATGATATGTGCTTAAATGCCACTTTGGTTTTCACAAAAACTCTGGGGTTGTCAGTTTTCCTTTGGTTGCTACCGTCCAGGAGCACCCCTATGCCGACACATGCCTTTAGCCTCACATATGCGTGCTGGTTGTTGCGGGATGGGTAGTTGGTACTTTCGTTATGGTTTAGGGGTCCTAGTACTATAATGGTGCTATGGTTACGGTGTCAATTCCATAGAATATCTATATTTTTTTTACGGTCAAGGTAAATGGAAATAGCTCTTGCACATGAATTTGGTGGTTTTGGGTCATGGTGTTGAAGTGGGTAAGTTTCTTCTGGAGATTGGTTGCAAAGTGATATGGAGACTCTTGGATTAGGTTTATTCATGAGCCATTAATTTGGTGTTATTCTGAAGGACTACATTTGATATTAACGATAGCTTCTTATCGTCAATATGGTTGTTTATCCTTGCACATGTTCTGATTGTTTGGGAATACGGTGTTGAAGAGGGTAACATGGTTGTTTTGATTGTGAGAATTTATCGCGACTCTCAGACTTAAATGCCACTTTATAGCTTGCACTTGCTATTTCTATACATTTTTGACTGAAAAGAAGCAAATTGGCGGTTAGGAATAGATAAGTGGTGAAAATTAGAAGTAAAGAAAATACTAGGGCCTAAGTAGGGAATATTTTATATCAAAAATAAAAAGTAAAGGGGTACAAATTGACAATTTATGCCAAATTAGAGGTGCAAGGTGGCATAGAAGCCATTTTGCACACAATCAAATCTAGCAAGCAGTTAACTCCGGCGAAAGAACCGGCGGCGGCGACCCTTTGAGTTCGATCTCCACCAATACAATATTATTTTGATATTTGTCGAAGGGTAACCCCACTGTTTTTGAAAGCATTTTCTCTCCCGCGCTAAAGCTAAACCCTAGACCAGATTTTGGCGCCATGACCTCCTCCGAAGCCGACGTTCTGATTTCCGACCTCTCCACAGGTAAAGCAGGGATTCATGGACGCATTTAGGCCTACCTACGTGTGTTCGAAGAATCCCTCAAAACCTGGGCCCAAAAGCAATCTCTTATTACCGATTACTACCCCTTCCTCAACCGAGCGGTTACTCTTCTCCCACGAAAAGCTAGGTCATCCTTCAAAGTTGAATGAGAAATTCGCCACCGAATGGTTCGCTGTTTACCGACTGTGCTTCGGCTGCATTGCCGTCGTCTCCAGGATTCTAATGAAACCACTTCTGCTCCTTGATGAAGGGTTCAAGATGATGCGGTGTTTCTCGCGTTGGCGTCGTTGGGAGGATGGCGAAAGGGAGGGACTAGCAATTTTGAAGGGCATCAAGGAGATGCAACGCCTCCCTGTCAGTGTCACATCCAACTTATATTTGCCTGATTTGGAGGCCGATGCCGATGATGCAGGGGATGCAGCATTGCTTGCCAAAACGGTGCCCTTGCTGTTTGTTTGCGCAGCAAATAATAAGAAGCCCAAGCATCCTGACCAGTATCACCGCCTTTGTCATATTGCTACCGAATTTCATACATGGACCAGGTAGCTAGCTAGGTTATTATTATTATTATTATTATTATTATTATTATTTTGTAAATTTAATTATTCACATTCAAGTTGTTATTGTTTTGGATGTAATTGATTGCATGGTTGAAATATGACAGGGTATTGGATAAAGATCTCCGCCAGCTCGTGCTCGAGGAGCAAGCGAGCTCTCTTGTGACTTGTACAATCTTTTTAGTTGGCGAGGTTGATCAATTTGACTCCAAATTTGATCTTGCAAGCAAGTTTTGTGACCTAATTATCACCACATCAGTCTAAGGATCTCCTCACCTAACGAAGCTATGTAATTCCCTTTATCAAATTGGTGTGCGAATGTATAGTAACAAAGAATTTAAACAGGTTGTGTGCTTAGTCTCTTTTTCAATCTACTTACGCTATACTTGAACTGATGTGGTGATAATTAGGTCACAAAACAACCAGATATAATGGTTAATAATTTATTCTGAATGGACTATATGTTACTGCCATTACAACTTCAATGCAATCTATAAGGGGAACAATAAAGATTGACAAATTTACTTTTTTGAATGGTTCTTTCACTTCTTTGTGGCTGCTTATAGAAATTTTCTTCTCTCCTTTTTCGAGTAATTTGTTTCAGTGTCTCTCCAGGCTTCAGAAGCTTTGAAGTTGCATTATCAGGCAACATGGGTTATAATCGAAGGAAAACTAAAGGAGGTAGAAACTAGATTATCAAATTATGACAGCTTGGAATTATATGGCAAGTGGTGTGAAGCAAGTACTTTACTACTCCAAGTTCTTAGTCAATCTGAGGGTACTCATGGAGTGCGAGTTATAAAAGACTTTTCTAATAGACTGCCAGGTCCCATCTCGTTGGTGGAGCAATGGGTGGAGGTAGCACCTGACACTTTTCTAATTTTGTTTACTTACCCTGCTGTTTCTGTTTACTTACAAATTTTCTCCAATCATATTATAAAATTTTCTTCAATCCACGAGCATAATTATCATATGTGTGTTGAATTGCAGTTCATGTGAATTTATTGCAGTTCATATTTTCAACCACATGTGAAAATATAAACTAATATGATAATATGCATGCGGTTGAATTATATAATTTGTCCTGCAATTCATATTTGTTGATCAACAATTCAACCCACATTGTAGTTCATAATTTTCAACCCCTCCATGGACATGGCCAAATGTATGAACACATTGTAACTTAGCTATGTCGATTCACGGATTTAAGAATGTTTTCCCCCTCTTAGATTCTTGTGTGAATCAATCATCATGTTACTTAGCGGACATTCTTACTACCATAATACAAAAACATTCCTAAGTCTATGAATCATATTATGTGACATTCCAACTAAAATAACAATAGTAAGGCAACTCCTTTTTTTTCTTTTTTTTGAAAAGGGGTTTGAAACCCAACCTAACTGGGAGGCTCAGCCCCACGCCCGTTATTATTATAAATATAAGAATGATGATTGTACAACGAGAGAGACATGTTACCTACACCTCGAGTATTAATACAAGAATCCTCATAGAATACATCATGGATAATCATAGGAGTCTCATCTAACCAATAATCATCTAAGTAAGAGACACTAGCAAGATATACCAATCTATGGGTCACACTATTTGCTTCACGAAAAATAGGTTGTAAAGAAAAAGAAGTAATAGCACTCAAATATGCCCCGTCTGTGTTCAGCTTAAGTCTTCCACTCGGGGGAAGCTGCCATTTGGTTTTCAGCCTAGTCCTCTTCTTCACCGTCACGGGGTGCAAAGATTGGTAATCCTCAAGCATTTTGGACGCCCAAGCTGCAGTATTAAGTGGGTGGAAAACACTTCCCTTCCAAACGACATTGTTTCTTTCGACCCATAAGGCCCACAGTAACATAAGGAACAAATCTCTCTTAGTGGGAGACAAAGAATCATGCATAGATAATAGCCGATCAATAATACTTCCACAATTCTGAGTACGTACCTTTAAATTTAAAGGTCCATGCAGCCAATAGTCCAGCACTCTCTTGCATCCCATAAACACATGCATGTCATCTTCTAAGTGATCACAGCAAAATACACATCTGACATCCGAAATTGGACACTTCTTAATCAAAGCAGCCCTCGTAGGAATTATACCTCTATCCAACCTCCAAATAAAAGACCGAACCTTTGGAGGAACACGTGCACCCCAAATGCCCTTCCGATGCATGCATGCAGTGCCTCTTGAGCTTCCAGAAGACGTAGAGGCCATACTCACTAGACTTTCTGTCATTCTATAGACATGGTAGCCACTCCTCACACTATAAAGACCCGTGTTATCAAAGTGCCACACCCACTGATCCGTAGTAGCACGAAGACTTAACGGGATACTAGCAATAAGGTCCACCTCTATTTCAGTAAACAGTTCTTCGAGCATGGGTAGAACCCATTCCTTCTCTTCATTATCAATCAGGTCCTGTACCATCAGATTATCAAACCCCTCCATAGGGCAAGTGAAAGGCTTAAAATTGTACGGTAAAGGCAGCCATGGATCTTCCCAGACCCTGATCGAGGCACCATCACCCACTTTACAACGTAGCCCCAGCCAGCCACCCCCCCCCAATACCTCCTGCCCTCTCACAATGCTCCGCCAAGAAAAAGACACATCACCCCGAATGGTGGCCTGCATGAAATCCGTATCCGAATAGTATCTAGCCTTCAATAATCGAGCAAGCAAAGACTGCAGGTTTTGGATAAGCCTCCATCCCTGCATGACTATGAAATAGAATGACTATGAAATAACAGTCATTAAAATGGTGTGAAAACAAACATTCTTCATCACCATATAACATTCATGAACCTCACTAAACACACAAATTTCAGCAAATTCGCGACGTTAGAGATCTCACCAATGTAATACATTCTCGAGCTAAAAAGTTATCAATTCCCTAGCAGATTAACTATCTCTCTCTAAGATTAACATCAGTCATACAACCTCTGGCAGCCAAGTGCTCATGTAAGTTTTTCTCGTTTGCTAGTTTGTTTGTTTGTTTGTTTTTTTCTGTTTTGTTTTTTTTTTTAAGGGAAAAATGAAAAAAAAAATCTATGCTGAAATTCTCATTTTTGTTTGAAGCCCGATTATGGTATGGGAAGCCCAACACGGACGGGCCACCAAAGAAAGGCGTTTTACTCAATTCGAAGGGTATTTGTGGAACTGCATTTGGGAATTCATTATCTAGAGAGAGCATTCCCTCCATCTCTCTGCGTTCGGTTTTTTGACGATCGTAACCAACAGTAGGTCTCCTCTCCCAATGGTAACTGCATTCTCATTGGAAAACTTCGCCTTCTAGTTTATAAGCATTCAGTTAGTTTTAGAAATATCAATGTGCATTTTCTGTATTCAACTAATGGGCAGCGATGTTGGGTTTAGGTTAACAGGTATTTCTGTGCTATGTCACGTATTTTTGTTTTTTTTTCTTTCCTTCTAGAGTTGGTACCAAATTAAATCGGGAGTTCGATACAAAAGGCACGAATGGCATCAGAAGTTTGTTGTTTAATTCAAGATCTAAATCTGAATGATCACTCTATTGGTACATCTCAAGTTCAATATGCTTTTGTTTATGAGATTGTTGTTGGGGTTCGTTTGGCCTAACTCTTGTAACAGTTACCACAGGAGCTTCTGTTGTGGAAAAGGATGATGTTTTGAAGGGGGCTTTGGTGGGAGTAAAGCGTTTGGTGATTTATCAAAATGTGGGAAGCCTGCTATGACTGAGGAGTCATCACAAAAGCAACAGCCTTCTGACATTGATGACGGTAATATCAAAAGGAAAGGAGGGGTTGTTACAGAGGAAGATATAGCTGATGAAGATTCTGATTATGATTATGATTTTATGAACATGTCGTGAAGAGGTCTGATCCAACTGAGGAAGAAATCCTGGAGATTATGGTGCAGGAGCACGATCATAGGAGATGTATCGAATTACAGGAAAAGGCTTTGAAGGGGGAGTATGCATTTCAGAATCCAGCGGATGTGAGTTTTCACTTCCTCTTTTTCTATATCTACAGTTATTTGTTGGCTTGAATCTTTCTTAACAATTCTACCGGTTCTTCTACAGTCCATTTTTCTACTGGCCCTGGGAGGAGGAATTTGAGATCAAGCCGATGGATGAATCAGAGTTGGAGGAAATATCAGATTCAGTGCTAGTATTAGTAGAAGTTGATGGAACATATGAGTGTGTAGATGCAGCAACAGTCTTGGCTAAAGCAGCCTTCAGGGAGGGGGTTGGGTTATTTAATTGAGCGGAGTTCGATCTGGTTATTGTTTCTTCTGGTTTTTGGTTATTTAATGTAGAACTCTATATATATCCAAAAGAACAAATGATAAAATAAAAAAAACAAATAAAAAACAGCAGTTTTCAATTCTGATAACTATGTATCAATTGGCACTCATTAGTTACATCTACATGCACCAGAAACTTGGAAGATTCATGGTTTGGCAGTACCTTGAAATATGTGCTACTTGGTGAAAGTGTCCAACTGCAAGGATCTGGACCCGTTCTGTGGGAACCTTGTGAGGAAATTGAGAAATCTGAATTCACGGACATAGATTCTAGTCTTCTGAAAGTCATCGTCCTTGAGGTGTCCAAATATGGCTTTGCCTCAATAAAGGTTCTTTAGCGATGTTTAATTGTCACCAAAATAAGGCCAAATGGATTGTATGTTCAAGCAAGAATCATCAACACACCAGTCATGGACAAACTTTTAAGCACTTTATCATTGTCATGGTTTTCATATGAAGTGGATCGAGCTACCAAGATAACAGGCTAAAACACATACAAAATAGATGTCTACAGATGGTTACCAAACAAATTCAAAACATTACAGTATTACTAAAGGTAACATTGGTTTCCCATTTAAGACGAAAAATATGAACTCAGTTGGATCCACTTCAGAAGAACAATCATACATGAGAACTTGCTGAACAGTTACTCTTCCTTGAACCTCTTCTCCACTTCCTCCAACCTTTCAATATCCTTGCAGTACTTACAGATGCGATAGATGCACCTGTGCAAAGATTTTTTACATCATTTTTAACCACAATAAATCAATTAGGGGCTCAGAAGTTCCATTTAAGAGAGAAGATAAGGGCATTTGATAGCTAACCAACATACCAGTAAAGAAGACATGCTGCAGAGCAGAGAATTACATTCTTTTGAGCCTTGTACATCTGCATGACATATTATTGTGTCAGATCAAGAATAATGTTATTCAGAATGAAAGAATCAGAACTCACATATTTCAATATTCATGATTGATAGAGGGCTAAGAGCATCAAACAATAATGAAGTCAATAGCAGGCTGATCAACTCTTTAATCATCAAAAAAAATGGCAAACGATAACTACATTAAGCTATGTGAACGGAGTATAAGGTGGTAACTACAGTTGCCAGTCATGAATGGTTTCAAAGGACAACGACAGCGTAGGTTGCACAAATGCATTGCCTTCTAACTCCAGCATATGATGGCCACTAAAGTAGGTTCCTCAGACACAGTAAAAGCTTGCTCAAACCCAAATCACTCAGAAAATCCTACTTAACCACATAAACCCCCAAGTTCACATCTTAAAACCTAAACAGACAGAAAAGCACTCAGGTAAGTACCTTTGGGTCTTTCACAAAAGTTCACCCAACCAAACAGTGAGCTTGGCTTAACTGTGTGCATAAGATTACGCAAACAAAACTTTCTGAAACTCATCTAAATTGAAGCTACCGCCAATACTTCCAACAAGAATACTCCATATGAGCAAACCCTTCCGTCCGCACTGATCCTCAATAACCCATACACAAAGCAAGTCCAGAAAACCAAGCCAAGCAGAAATCCATTCAGAAAGAAACAGTTACGAGACTCCAGGATTTAAGTCATTTAACAGAAAAATCATAAAGAACATTGGAAACAAACCCAGCAATCTAACACCATCAAGTACGAATGCTATAGAAACACTGAAATTAAGTGACTAATTAAACAAACAAAATTTCGTAATCATATCCTGCCTTTCGGTTTCCCTAATATGCATGAGCAAGATCAAGATCAAATTTCTAAGAAAACTAAATCGAAATGAAGGGGGGGAAAAAAAGTAGTTGGGAAGAAACTGACGGATTTCTCATAGCGGTCGCGCTCAGCAGCAGTGCAGATGTCTGAGGTGCACATCAAGCGATGCTCCATCTTCCAGTAAATATCTACACACAAAGCAAAGCAAAGCAAACAAAAACAATCTCAAATTCAAATCTCTCATGCCTAAGAAATCAGAAACCCCTAAAATGCAGATCGTCGGGAAAAAAAACTGCGGAAATGAAACAAACGGGAGCGAAGATCGAACCGAGGAGTTGGAATCCGGCAAAGGGGACGACGAAGAGCGCCGGCTGAAGAATGAGAGAGATCAAAGAGACGAGGCGGTTCTTCAGGAGCTTCGGCGCCGGGAGAGTTAGCAGAAGGGCTACGGCCGCCTCTGCCGCCACCACGTACGTCAGTATCATCCACTGCAACGCCATTTTCCGATTCACACCTCTTCGTCTTCGTCAAATTCGATTTTAATATCTTTGGATTTCTTAGCTTCTTCTTCTTCTGCAGCTACTTGTCTTAATTACCAAGCAAAGCATCGATCAATCTGATGTCGGTTGGATCGGATCAGTTCTCGCAGAAGGCCCAATATCAGCACCTTTGGGGCCAGACAAAATTGGTGCACCCAAAGCCCATTTATGAGGCCCAATTGGCTGAAAGCCTATTCACTAGGTCCAAGTTCCTCATTGCTACAGTAGCGCAGCGAAAATAATCAGAATCTTCAATAACAAGTTGAGTAGCAACTTGATCATGCCCATTTTTTAACGGCTTCAAGCAATGGAGTGTTCCCAAAGCAATATATTTATGTGTGTGTGTGTGGTAGGTGCATAATTTTTGTCCCTAAATATGAAACTGACTGATTAGTCGTGATGCACACTGTGATTAACTAATAATAATGTCCAAGTTTGTCTCCAAATGAAGGTAGGTGATGAGGACTTTTAGATGTACAGATCATATCAATTTGGAGAAAAAAAAAAAAAACAAAGAGAATAAGAGAAACAATTACTTTGAGACATAGCTATACTTATAATAAGTCTTTCTCTTTTGTTCGTTACGTCAAACATTTTCCTTTAGCCAAATAACTCCATCAATTAATAATTTGACCAACACCTCTTTAGTCATACACTAATGTAATGTCTTTCAAAATCAAATCGTATCATTTTTATTAAAAAAAATGTTTATACTAAATATTATATCACAAACTCAATTTGGGGATGGTAGATTAGAAATATTGAATAAGACGAAGAAGAAGAAGATGTTGGCGCACACATACATACAGCTATAGCTACGTAACGTTAAATTACATATGATTAAGTTAGCATGAATTAATTAGTGGTAACACGATTATCATGTGACTGAAGCCGGCTCTTTCAATGCCATATAAAGATGTTTGCGTTTATGTAAGAGAAATATGAGCTATTTGACTCAATTTGCCCCTTTTAAAGCAATAAAATAGTTACTTTTAGCTAGCTTATGACACTATATTCTAAAAAATAAATGTATTTATATATATATATATATATATATATATAACTTTGTTCAGGTGCGGATATCCGCACCAAAGAAAAAAGGTACGGATTTCCAGTTTTGATCTACTTTTCGATCATACTTTCACATCTTAACCGTTCAATATTTAGGTTCTAATGTATAGATCACTTATGCAAAATTTCATCCAAATTGCTAATCTTTAAGGCATCCAAAACTGTAATTTACATGAACGAACCGAATCTGTCGAACCGGAACCGTTCGTGTACATTGTTGTAAATTACAGTTTTGGATGCCTTAACGATCACCAATTTGACTGAAATTTTTCAGAGGTGATCTATACATTAGGACCTAAATATTGAACGGTTAAGATGTGAATATATGATCGAAAAGTTGGTTAAAACCTAAAATCCGTACCTAAGAAAAACTGCAGACGTCCGCAGTGGAGCGCTATATATATATATATATATATATATACAGTCTTTCTTGGCTAAGGACTTCCTTAGTTTTTCTTAGGTACGGATTTCTGGTTTTAACCCACTTTCTGATCACATTTTCACATCTTAACCGTTCAGTTTTTAGGTCCTAATGTATAGATCACCTCTGAAAATTTTCAGCCAATTTAGTGATCGTTAAGGCATCCAAAACGGCAATTTACCATTATAAATACGAACGGTTCCGGTTCGACAGATTCGGTCCGTTCGTGTAAATTGCAGTTTTGGATGTTTTAACGATCACCAAATTGGCTGAAATTTTGCAGGGGGGATCTATACATTAGGCTCTAAAAACTGAACGATTAAGATGTGAAAATATGATCGGAAACGGTTCCGGTTCGACAGATTCGGTCCGTTCGTGTAAATTGCAGTTTTGGATGTCTTAACGATCACCAAATTGGCTGAAATTTTGCAGGGGAGATCTATACATTAGGCTCTAAAAACTGAACGATTAAGATGTGAAAATATGATCGGAAAGTAAGTGAAAACACCAAATCCACACCTAAGAAAAACTAAGGACATCCTTACCTGAGAAAAATCATATATATATATATATATATATATATATATACACACACACATACATACATATTCCTCTCCTTGATTTGTTCATCTTATCCCTTGTGTACAGATTTCTTTTTGTTTTTTTTTTCATCTTAGGAAAATAATTCGGGGCTAAAAAACTTTCGTAGGTGATTATTTGTAGATTATTATAGAGCATTTTAAAACCACTTTTTTATTTTTTTAAACTTAATCGACTAGCTATATAAATTTGACCCCTCTTAACTAAACTTTTGGCTACGCCGCCCATATTGCCACATATGATCACTTTGTAATTTTTTTTTTTTTTTTAAAGAAGGGCTGGTGCAGCTGCCCTTGAGTCTTGATTAATGAAACTGTTGAATACAAGGGGGGGGACATTGAACCTAAACCCCTTATTACAATGAGCAACCAGAGTATGTCCCGAAATAATATCAGAAATCTTTACACAATTCTTGTATTCTAACAAGCACCAACTAGCAAAGAGCGCTATACTAACTGCTCTATTTGCTTTGAAATAGCAGTGACATAACGGAAAGAAAAATTGATATGTAATACGATTACAACGTAGCATAATTTCCAAATTTAGCACAGCTTTCCTACTATGTTGCTGCCAGATGATAAATCCGACGACACTTAGCTTCATCCTACCACTAGGAGGTTGCGACCATTTGACAAAGCAAGGAACTCGCCGCCTACTTAGAGCAGACAAGGCACTTTGAGTGCACACACAGGCAAACAGCCCCGACTAAACCTATGCAACAAAAATAGGGACTTATTGCCCGTACAATGCGCAAAACAATTGAAAAACATAAAATAATAAAAACAATAAAGATAATAGCAGCCTGGGCAAGGCCCACGAAGTGAGCCCAAACCCAATCTACAGCCCAGATCGAGCCCACAAGCAACACCCAAGCCCAGACGACCAAAAACGAAAGGGATCCAGCCCTAGCGTGGCCCAAATCAATAGCTACAGCGCCATGCTACCCGAACTGTTTCCCCACATCGATGCCAGGCACGAAACACGCCTTTGTCACCATCCGACCTTTGCCGGACAACTGCAGACATCTCAGTCCACCCATCACCCGCCATGGCATGGAAATTCTGCAACCCGAATCGGAACGAACGTCCGAGCACCGCCAGCCAACCCAACCGGCCTTCGATCTAATCCAGCCCGCCGATCGCTGATTGCCACCAGAAGTCGCTCCGACCCTGTAAATTCCCATTCCCCCTCCAATCCCAACCCACATCCACGAGACAACCACTCCCGTTGACCGAGAGAGACGAATCAGAACTCCTTTCGATCCAATCCTCCAAGCTTGAGGCACCTCTCTAACACAAACCACCCGACCGGCCTCACCCACCATGCGCCGGTTAGGCCAGAGGCCATTGCCAGCATCGAGGAGCAGCCAGACAAGCACTCGTACAACAAGCGGCGTCCTCTAGAGTTTTTTCTAGAGAGAGAATTTTTGACAAATTCTTTTTAATTAAGATTTCTGCAGCACTCTCGTATTTTTTTATTTTATTTTAGAATGAATGAATGATCACTTCTTATTGCCTTATTGGTCATCCATTGATAAACTATATATTTCTTTCCAAATTTGGATAAATCAATCTCCTCGTTGGTGTGACCTCTTATCTAATTACTATTTAAACTATCATTTCTGACTAGCAATTGTTGTTTTTAGTGCTTCCGCATATTATTTTTAGAATATCTTGCAGCTTTTTCCCCATTTTATTAAATGGTTGATTAAAGTACAGGCAAAAGTCTCATCATTCAAGTGTTGAACCAATCCGATCATATTTTAGTAACTCACTTATGTTGCTCAAATTAGATTTTCTATTTATAACATATATCAAAAGTTTACCAAAGATATATATAGACTATGACGACCTGCATTGTTTACTTAAAATCTTCATCTCTAACCGATGATATATATACTAACTTATAAAATTGGTGGTTTTGATCATCGAATTTTAAAAATAATGGTGTATACAAATCGTTAAAAGTACGAATTTTCTTACTTGAGAGTTGACAATAATTATATTATATATATAAAAATATCCAACATGCCAATAATAAACCCACAGAAGTTAATTTTGCTTGATATGCTCTTGATCTTCGAAACAAATAATTATATCATAGTTAATTAGAAAGATTGAATCGATGGTAACTTATTTAATCAGATCTCTTGAGTTCTAATTAAAACTAATATATTTTGAGTACAGATCGCTTACACCTTGAATACCTAGCTAGTTTTGTTTTTCACCCTTCTCAATAATTAATGGTATTAAGTAAGAGACCGACCACCATGCATATCTGCATGTCCACCCACTTTTGTTTGTTAGATCATTGTCCCCCGGCCTCGTATAAACCTCTTTCAATCACAGTCCTCTTTAGATTTGATAGTGAAAACAAAAATCAATTCATCAAACCTTAAAAATGTTTGTTCGATCGTTGTGTGCTAGAATAATTGCTCTTATTGTGTGTGTTGAGCTCAATTTTACAAGTCCTAAACTTTTGTGTTTTGGATAAGACGGGCCAATATTTATGGCAAAAAAATGTAGTCTGTTTTATTACAAGCCAACATGAAAATATTTCTCCTTCTTCAAAAAGGAAATTAGGGTTTACTTGATTCCCTTCAATATATATTCATTCTATTCCTAAAAGGAATGGAATCCGGGCGGAATCTTGGAAACAATCAATGAGCGAAATCAATGAGGACATTGTTGGCTTGATTACTAAGTGAGTGGCGTCAATCTGCTCAACGCATGTCAGTCTAAACATACCTACGAACTTGGGTCAAAGTTCAAAATCCCGAACTTGGGCATAGTTCTCCATCTAAACTTGGACAACAACTTCCTCGAGCTAGGAGAACAGCTTCCCTTGAGTTTGGACATAGTCCCCTCGAATTAGGGTTATAGTTCATCCCACGTACGCGCCCTATTGTTAGCTCTGCTGGGTCTTCTTATTGATATAAACCATTGACCGTACAGTGTCTTTGGTTGGCGAAAATCTTTAGCAGAGGATTTAAAGTCTCTCCTCAAGGCATAGAAAGTGACTTTGCTTGGAGTTGATCTCACTTCGATCAGGCTAGCAGTCGCTGAAAGAAGAAGTCAGGAAGCGCACAAGATCACATCAAGCGAAGCATCCAACAACACTACACCGGAGAGGTGCTGGCACGCCCCGCAAATCAAGAATAGCAAGCAAAGACTCAGCGGCAAGAAAAATACAGTTAGCATCTAGTCCAAAAGACGCGTCAAACAGTGTTTCTAGTAATTGTCATACTAGGTTTAAATCTAGTGAACTCTGAAGTTCTTATAATGCTGTACTTGGTACGTAAATTAGTAAGTGGAATTTTTTTTTTCTGTCGAAAGTAAATCCTTATTTCAAGATTATAATGTATTCGAATTAATAAGAATAAATCAGAAGTTTTTTTTTTTTTGAGTAATATCACGGGGTTGACATAATATATTCATCACAAGGCAGAATAAATCAGAAGTTTGATTCTATCTTATATTCATTAAATACCAAACCATCAAAATTGCTTAAAAATCAAGTAATAGAATATGCAATAAGATTTTGGCCTAGTACCTTAATTAGTTGGTAAGTATATAGCTCTATCAACTTGGAATAGATATATGAATTTTCTAATGTTACTACTTACTAGGAACAGAATTAAGTTAAATGTTTTTGAATCACCTTCATGGTACCGGTTCGAAGTTTAACCTATTTCCTATACATTGTTAATCTTATATTGTTAACCGAGTTTAACCTAGCTAGTTATGATGTATTCACCATTCTAAACAAGAAAAGAGTTTACCAACAGATGGACATGAACACTGGAACATTAACCGTGAATCAGAAAGCAGGACAATATTTACACACGTACCATTAAACTTTGTAATAAATATTATTTCGAACACGTGAAATATTCAATTAATTATTTGCTGTCTGTCTAATTAATCTTTTGTTCAAACACCTATAAAACAGAGCCTACTCCTCTTCCCTGTGAATTGGAAAAGAAACGTTAAATTTCTCCCTCATCAAGTCTTTAGGTAAGCTTCAACTCTCCTTGTTCTTTGTTTTCCAAATTGTAAAGAAGTTCTTGTGGTTGGGTTGCTTCAATTTCTGGGCTTCTTTCAGTGCGTATATAGGCTTCTTTCAATTTCTGAATTAGAAACATTTTTACTTATTTGTTGTTGGGTTGCTTCAATTTCTGGATATTGTGTATTTGTGTGGATTAAAATGTAATATTATTTGGTCTATTCATTAATATGATGTAAATCTCATGAAGTTCGGCATACTCATCAGTTTCCAGTGCCTGCCTTCAGTTCTGTGAAATGATTTTGTTTTGTTTTTTGTTTTTGTTTTGTTTTCTGAAGTTTTTCAAGGAAAAAATAATCTTTAGGGTTAGGTACCATGTGTCCATGTTAAGTTTCAATTACTCACCAAGGCAAAGTAATAATTAACCTTTTGATAAAATATAAATAACTGCAGGTACTTTAATGGACAATATCGCATCTGCAAAATGGGTATCTGAATTGGTATGTCTATGAATTATGCAATTTATGATCTATGTACAGCTTTCCTATCCCGTAATTAATTACGTACCATAAATTTCCCTTTTTTTTCTTTTTTCTTTTTTTTGTTGTTGTTGAAATAAGGGCTTCCCTCAAGCCTAATTTTATTATAAATAGAGAAACATGGTGCCTATAAATTTCTGTTTATTAACTGAATGAAAATAATAAAAAGAGGGTGCCACCCTTCACTTACTTTTTAAACTTGCCTACTTTGATGACGTATCGTGGTTGAGAGAATTTTTCTAGCAAGTTCTAATTGCGTCACAATTGTCTGTCTAGGTTTTTGGGTCCTCTGTAGTTACTTGGATTTCTTTTGATGTATATATGTCATCTTTGTAGGCTTGTTTGTTTGAATATTAGGACTAAATGAGCGGTACTTATTAGTTTTTCTAGTTGGATATATGACCTTCAAAGCTATTGGGTTTGAGCCAAATTGTAATGTATGTTTTGGCTATCGACAAATAACAAAATTATTTTTTTACCTCAAAAAAATGAATAATAAAAAGAAGGGTTGAAACGAAAGGAAATATTTAGCTTTGTAGTTAGCTTAAGTGTTGGACTACTTCTCTTCACTTTATGGATGATCTGGAAAGAGCGCAATAGGAGGGTGTGGAAGGGAAAGGCTATGGGATGCAACAAGTTGCATTCCAGGCTTCCCATAATTATCAACTATTCCAACAAGCTGATAGCTTGGTCTCTTCATCCTCTAGGGCAGGGAGAGTTCCAGTTCCGTGGAAGCTACCATCAGTTGGTTGGTTGAAAGCAAACTTTGATGGTGTTTTCAATGGTCTCTCAAGAACCGGTGGTATTGGTGTGGTGGTGAGAGACTATATTGGTGACATCGTTGGAGGGGTTTGTATGCATGTTGCTTCTGTTTCTTCACCGGTTCAAATGGAAGCCTTGGCTGCTAGAGCAGCTTGTGCTTTGGCTGTGCAATTTCAGCTTGCTCCTATCAGTTTTGAAGGGGATTGTCTGCAGGTTATCCAAGCTATAATGGCTAGAGAGGAGGACACATCTATTTGGGGTTGGATAATTGACGACTCCGTGTTCTATTTAAACCAGCTACCGGGCTCTTCATTCTCCCATGTATATAGGGAGTCCAATTCTGCTGTAGATAAGCTTACTAGACTAGCTCTTTCTAGTCAAGTTAATGTTTCTTGGTCTGGCTCTATTCCTATAGAGGTCAGGGGGTTAGCTAATAAAGTTTGACGTCTTTTCTCAAAAAAAAAAAAAAAAGTGTTGGACTTCTACAAAACAATGAGAGAGTCGCGACTGCTAAGGTTTCTCTATAGTCGTCAACCTGTTTGCACCTACGTATCTCCATCTTAGATGAAGAACTATCCTGGCACCTTTGATGTCGCACAACTCAATTAGGGGTTTCCTCGTCTCCCCTATTTCTCTGATCGGTTCCAAATAGTCATGGTGGCAGCATCCCATCGTAGCGGTTCTTCGATGATTTTAAGCCTATGGCCTCTTCATCTTTAGTAGCTTGGTTTGGGGGGTTTACTGTTCTAAACTTGAAGAAAATGGAATGAGATGGCTGTCTAGTGCTTAAATATACACTAGCCTCTTAATATTACATGTGTGTCAATTGACTTTTTTATTTTATGTTTTTTACTATAATGCATGATTAGTGTTCACCCGATCAATAAGAAATTAATGGTCATCTAGCTACCATTGGATTTAAATTCAATGATAGAGATTTTTTCTTTTTTTAGAGAATTGTCAACTCATTGCATTGATCAGCGAAATTACACATAATGACTCATCCCTGTGGGACTGTCAAAAGAGTCACTACTTAAGTAATTCAACATTTTTAATTAAAGATCATGAAGCCATGCCAAAATCTATCCTAGAACATCCTAGAGAATCAAGAGGCCAAGATGTCCCGGATATTTTTGGCGACAAAACTCATTCTTGAGCTATATCTGAAGCCATCCCCATCAGGAGAGGACTCACACCTACCACCTCAGAGCCCACTTTCTCCCCCGAAGGAGTTGCATCTCCCATCACAGACAAATCATTGCCCACCTGTCCCTCCACAGTCTCATCAATAGTAATCTTCCGAACCACTCTCTTACTACGAACCTTTGGCCCCAACTTATTCTTGGACCCTTTATAATACCCCTCTTCGTCTTCAAAAGGGAGAATTTCACTTTCCCATTATCATTCGGTAAGCCAAAACCCTCCTCCACATCCAGGCACATTAATGCAAAAGAATCAGTATGCAGTTTAGCCTTCTTACCTGGACGAGCTTGCGCAGGAGATTCAATGGGCTATGGGAGCCACCGGGAGATTCAATGGGGCTCCATATTGAATGGGACATGGAGCATTCCATCTTGGTATCCCCTTCAGCACCTTCATGGACCGGCCAACAATATCCATGAGATTTGGCACTCCCTCTGTTACCATCGGCCCTAACAGATCTGGTGGAGGTGTCACACTGCTTCGAGGAGTCTCTGGCAAGATCACCTTAGCCAACTCCTTCCGAGCCACCGCCGGAGCCATCTGACCTCCCAATACCAGTCTGGATGATCCTGTCACATCCCTACTTTTCTTGATCAAAAACTGATCACACACCCGATCACCATGATCGAAGAGACCACACTCTCTGCACCATCATTTCATTTAATTTCAATCTTTTAAATTCAATGATAGAGATTAAAAAACTTACTTTCATTTAATTTCAATCTTTTAATTTTATGCTCACGGCTGAATATTTTCAGTTTCTTTTTGTTGTTCTTATTCAAATTTTTTAACTGATTATGATTCTCAACGTGATGCATTCTTAGGCTGCCTCATTTCGTTTGTTATTTTTTTTTTCTTGTAATTTTCTTGAAGGAAAAAAAAATAATTTTCGGAATACACCATAGTTTTACTATTTTGCTCATACATATATTTTTGTAGTTATTTGAACATTTTAATTAAGAAAAATGTTCAAGTTGACTTAACTAATACCGATTGTTTTAATTTTTAAGGAAATGGAAGATCCCACTTTTCTGAATCAATATAAAACGAACTCTCCAGACTACTCAATCGAAGATCTCAATTTTCTGTCATTTTCTTTTAAGAGCTGCTCATCTCACCCAAATTTTATTCCTGATCATCAAAATGGCACTGACCAAAGGCCAGAAAAACAGCCCAAGAACAACCACAGTAATTTGAGCACTTGCACTAATGCTAACCTTACAGTTACTGCCCCACCGGCTTCCTCTTTTTTCTCCTCACACCTAATTTCTTTTGACAAGTCCAACTCATCACCGCCAACCACTTCTCTTGATCAGCATTATGGTACGCACAGCACTATTCCAGTGAAGCCAGAGATGGGTTCTTATGGAGAATTAAATTTGACTTCCGAAGATGATTTCGTTGACCCCCAAACTTGTTTGCCAAAACATAGACAAGGGATCAGGAGGGCTGCTATTAGAAGTCCTTTATATGCTAAAGAGCACGTAATCGCTGAGAAAAAGCGTCGAGAAAATCTCAGCCAGCGGTTCATTGCTCTATCAGCCCTTCTACCAAGCCTAAAGAAGGTACATATGTATGTACGTACTATTTAATCACACTAGTCGCTTAATGGGGTCATATTACCTTGCTATATGGTGTGATGTGTTAAATGTTTATACCTAAATGTGAAACCATGTACTGCACATACACACAACAGACTCGAGGTTAGTGATTTTACATAGTTTGGCAATTACAGTGTTCATATATTTGAAAATTTCTCAATGACGTACTATTATTTTTCATACATCATTAGATCAATAAAGCTTCAGTGCTTGAAGAGGCCACAAAATACGTGAAACATCTTCAAGAACGGATGGTGATATTGGAGGAAAAAGCAGCGAAGAAAACAGTGCAATCGATGGTGTTAGTGAGGAGAACTCAGTACTCATCAGGGGATGATGATAAGTCTTACTCTGATGAGAGCTTTGGTGGCTGCTCTGACAGGCGACTCCCTGAAATTGAAGCTAGGTTTTTGGACAGAGAGGTTCTCATACGAATCCACTGTGAGAAAAAGAAAGGATGTTTGGCAAACATATTAAGTGAAATAGAGACTCTTGATCTCACCATTGTTAATAGCAGTATCTTGCCCTTTGGCAATTCAACTATTGCTATTACTGTCGTTTCTCAGGTACATAAAATATTTCTACAGTGACTCAGTGAGGTTCCACACACCACCACCACCACCACCACCATTTGCAGAAGAAATTAACTAGTAATATTTTCTTATAATAACAGATGGACGTCGAGTTCAGCATGACGGTGACGGATCTTGTAAGAATTCTAAAACAGGCTTTGCTCATATTGGTGTGACTGCAGAATGATCAGTCCCTATTGTGCCTTAATGACAGTTTTCTTGTGCGCGTGTTTTTAGTTAGTTTTTACCTGATGGTTTGTTTGTTATGAGGACCAGCCTTTGAAGGATGCAAAGCCCTTTGTACTTACGTCTCTCCAGAAACTATCGTGCTACATGTATGTGAAGACCTAGTAGTAAGATTGTGGATCACCATGTGTGGTGATCATCTAAGTTAGTGTGATTGATAATTGATTCATTCAGCAACAACTTTCTGTTGGTTGGTCACATATTTTTTTTTTTTTTTTTTAACTCCATGCATTGTGTTCCACTAAAATGTCTCAAACTTATTAGCCAGTGTCACCATAGCCAGTATTCAAGAACCAAAGAATAATTACTCAAAGAAGAGAGGGCATGGGAGTATCGGTAGTTTCACAAGCAGGGCAAGGTTCATATAAACTATGCTGTCAAACATAAAAGTATCTCTTATAAAAAATAATATATATATATATATATATATATAGGGCTTCTTGGATGCGGACGTCCGTACCTAAGCAAAAGATACGGATTTCCATTTTTCCCCCCTTTCCGATCACACATTTACATTTTAACCTTTCAGTTTTTATGTCCTAATGTATAGATCATCTTTGCAAAATTTCAGCCAAATTGGTTATCGTTAAGGCATTCAAAACTGCAATTTACAACAATGAATACGAACGGTTCCGGTTAGACAGATTCGGAACCGTTCGTTTTCATTGTTGTAAATTGCAGTTTTGAATGCCTTAACGATCACCAATTTGGCTGAAATTTTACAGAGATGATTTATACATTAGGACTTAAAAACTGAACGGTTAAGATGTAAATGTGTGATCGGAAAATGGAGAAAAAATGAAAATCCATACATTTCCCTAGGTACGGACGTCCGCATCTGAGAATGGTTATATATATATATATATATATATTCCTTTAATTTGGATTGCTTTTTCGTGAAAAAGCTTCTAAATCTTTTAGTGCGTTGTTCTTGTTCATTTCAAACAATTTGATCACTTTGTTTCCCATTTTAGTTTATGAACAGTGATTCCAAACTTCTTGCTTCTAATTTCTTTGATTTGGATTGCCTTTTCGTGAAATGGTTTCTAAATCTTTAAATTCGTTGTTCTAGTGAGATTCAAAGCGTTAGATGCATTCCATCATTTCAAACAATTTGATCACTTTGTTTCTAGTTTGAGTTGATGAACAGTGATCTTCCAAACTTTTTGCTTCTAATTCCTTTGATTTGACATGTCTTTTAGTGAAATGGCTTCTAAAACTTTAAATGCGTTGTTCTTGTTCATTCAAACACTTTGATCACTTTATTTCTCGTTTTAGTTTATGAACAGTGATTCCAAACTTCTTGCTTCTAATTGCTTTGATTGGACATGTCTTTTAGTGAAATGACTTTTAAATCTTTAAATGAGTTGTTCTAGTGAGATTCAAAGCGCTAGATGCTTTCCATTCATTTCACACAATTTGATCACTTTGTTTCTAGTTTGGGTTTATGAAAAGTGATTTTCCAAACTTATTGCTTCAAATTGCTTTAATTTGGATTGTTTTTTCGTGAAATGGCTTTTAAATGTGTTGTTTTTGTTCATTTCAAACAATTTGATCATTTTGTTTCTAGTTTGAGTTTATGAACAGTGATTCCAAACTTCTTGCTTCAAATTGCTTTAATTTGGATTACCTTTTCGTGAAATGGCTTCTAAATCATTAAATGCGTTGTTCTTGTTCATTCGAACACTTTGATCACTTAGTTTCTCGTTTTAGTTTATGAAAAGTGATTCCAAACTTCTTGCTTCTAATTCCTTTGATTGGGCATGTCTTTTAGTGAAATGACTTCTAAATCTTTAAATGCGTTGTTCTAGTGAGATTCAAAGCGCTAGATGCTTTCTATTTATTTCACACAATTTGATCACTTTGTTTCTAGTGTGAGTTTATGAACAGTGATTCAAACTTCGTGCTTCTAATTCCTTTAATTTGGATTGTCTTTTTGTGAAATGGCTTCTAAATCTTTAAATGCGTTGTTCTAGTCAGATTCAAAGAGCTAGATGCATTCCATCATTTCAAACAATTTGATCACTTTGTTTCTAGTTTGAGTTTATGAACAGTGATTTTCCAAACTTCTTGCTTCAAATTGCTTTAATTTGGATTGCTTTTTGGTGAAAAGGCTTCTAAATCTTTTAGTGAATTGTTCTTGTTCATTTCAAATAATTTGATCATTTTGTTTCTCGTTTTAGTTGATAAACAGTGATTCCAAACTTCTTGCTTCAAATTCCTTTAATTTGGATTGTATTTTTGTGAAATGACTTCTAAATTTTTAAATGCGATGCGTTGTTTTTGTTCATTTCAAACAATTTGATCACTTTGTTTCCCTTTTTAGTTTATAAACAGTGATTCCAAACTTCTTGCTTCTAATTCCTTTGATTTAGATTGTCTTTTCGTGAAATGGCTTATAAATCTTAAAATGTGTTGTTCTAGTGAGATTCAAAGCGTTACATGCATTCCATCATTTCAAACAATTTGATCACATTGTTTCTAGTTTGAGTCTATGAATAGTGATTTTCCAAACTTCTGACTTCAAATTGCTTTAATTTGGATTGCATTTTCATGAAATGGCTTCTAAATCTTTTAGTGTGTTGTTCTTGTTCATTTCAAACAATTTGATCATTTTGTTTCCCTTTTTAGTTTATAAACAGTGATTCCAAACTTCTTGCTTCTAATTCCTTTGATTTAGATTGCCTTTTCGTGAAATGACTTCTAAATCTTTAAATTCGTTGTTCTAGTGAGATTCAAAGCGTTAGATGCATTCCATCATTTCAAACAATTTGATCACTTTGTTTCTAGTTTGAGTTTATGAACAGTGATTTTCGAAACTTCTGGCTTCAAATTGCTTTAATTTGGATTGCATTTTCATGAAATGGCTTCTAAATCTTTTAGTGCGTTGTTCTTGTTCATTTCAAACAATTTGATCACTTTGTTTCCCGTTTTAGTTTATGAACAGTGATTCCAAACTTCTTACTTCTAATTCCTTTGATTTGGATTGTCTTTTCGTGAAATGGTTTCTAAATCTTTAAATTCGTTGTCCTGCACACTGGCCAATGACAAGACTGATAACATATATAAGCTAACATCCAAAGTTGTTTAGTTGTGAATTCAGTACAAACTTTCGGCGGAATGATAGATTCATAGATCGATATATAACCTACACTCTAGCTCGATCCATTCTACACTACTGCAATAAACTAAGACCAGCTAGCTATAAATGTAGATCAATTAAACAACACTAAGAAAAAGACAAGATATATATTAGACAATCACATAATTAGTTACGACGGAATGATAGATTCATAGATCGATTAAAGGAAGTTCGAAGTGTGAATTAATCAATTGAACAAGTAATGTCGCTGATCATGATCAGTGGTCACCATTTTTTAATAATAAAATGATAAAGAAATTAAAGATGATAATCAAGACGAGTCACAGGTACAACTGCAGATTTAGCACATAGCCAAAAGAGAGAAGATTCCAACGGCAATAATACTAATCGGGCTTATTCCCTTCTCTTTTCTTCAAATAATTACTTGGTATTATCACTAGCTAGCTCTTGTAATGTACGTTTGTTGACCTCTCCTACTTCGTGATGAAGCGGAAGAGATGCTCTGCTTTATACGTATTCTGCTCTATACGTGCAGTAATAATTAATCGATCACTACCTAGAGTTGTACTAATATATATCATTTCATGATCAGAGGATATTGGATCACGGAAGATACACATCAACAGGTAAGCAAAAGATAAGTTTAGAAGAGTCTACTTATACTACAGTTTACACACCTAATTCACTACTTGAGAACCATCAGAGAACTCTGACAACTGAGAAAGTCTTGTAGATTCGAGCAATTGGATTAGCTTATTACTTCCACCTATGCGGGCTTCATCAAGTGGAGTTTTGCCCCATCTGCAATCAGCAAGTACATAGAATGAAAAGGTTAAACATGTTGCTGTATAAACTCCTTCACTTTACTTCTAGTGCCTCTACACAAAATTGTGAGTACGTTTATTGGTTTCTATGTCATATAAGGAGCTTGCTGAACATAAGGATAAGCCACAGTCAATCCATTAGCAGCATTTCAGGATACATAATTTGAAGTAGGACAAGAATAAGAGTTGGTTGATCACAACTCCCTATTCTCATCACTTACTTGGAAGTTTCACAGAGACCATGACATCAGTTAGAACAATCTGACAAACAAGATGGACATTCAGATAGTCAGATTGTACCTGTCCTTTGATAGAACACTTGCTCCTGCTTGTAATAGGAACTCTGCCATTGGATATAGCCCTTCTGAAGCAGCTACATGTAGTGGTGATCTCTGATCATAATTTTTTGCATTTGGGTTCATGTCATTGGCTAAAAGCCTTCTCACGAGGTCCAAATCCCTCTTTGCTACAGTAGCACAGAGAAAATCACCGGCATCTTCAATAGTAAGTGATGCCCCTGCCTGAACAAGTAAAGAAGCAACTTGATCATGCCCATTTTTTATGGCTTCAAGCAATGGAGTGTTCCCAAACTTATCTGGTACAGCAAGTAATACGGAAAGTTAGTCAACATTGGTAAATCTGGTGCTAGAGTGATTTCCTTCAGATCATACATGATCCAATTGAAAGTTTTTTAGCAGAGTCTGTTAGAAGATCACCTGACATCTTGACGTCTCCCCCTTTTTCGATAAGAAAACGAGTAATATCCTCGTACCCTTTTGATGCAGCAACATGCTTTTGGAAACAGATAAACATTAAGAAAGCCTCACAAGAATGTATTGCAGTTTAGTAACTACACACATATTAGCCATTCAGATTCATACCAAAGGGGACCTTCCAGCATAATCCACCTTGTTTGGATCAACTCCAGCTCCAATCAAACGTTTTACTCGATAAAAATCTCCATCATAGGCAGCACAATTTACTTTCATAACTAACTCCATTTCATGCTTTCCGATATATAGAGTGATATCTGATTCCAAAAGCTTATTGCGGGTATACAAGTCTTTTCCCTGTGAGTTGAGAAGCAAAGCCAATTACATTATCTCTTTCGATCATGGATGGAAGTGAGAAAATGAAGACTATATTTACCTCAAGTAGGTTATCCAAGATAAGCCGGCCATCTAGGAAATATATCTCCAGTATTTCTCTAAAGGACTGTCTATCAAGTCGTAAGACCCTACACAGTTGACAAACCCGAACAGCATACGGCTGGGGAGTGTTGCAAAGAAAAGAAACCTCTCCAAATGAGCTATAGGTTTGCAAACGCTCAAGGAACTCGTCATTGTCATCATCTTCACCGCTTCCCAGCTTTTCCTGTACAGAGTCTCAAATCTATTAGGCAAAGGTTCAAAAATATATCAATGTGCTAAGCATGGAATACATGTGGCTTTGCTCTAACCTTCAGCCTTCACGAAAAGGTAAACTAATGAATGTTTTTTGTAGATGCAAACAGAAAGATATGCACACAGGCAAACAGAGAAGGGTATGTCTGAGCAGGGTTGCATGTATGCATAGTTTTACGCAGATATTTATATGTAATCAAAAGGCAGGTATTAAGTTGGGACCAGAGCAACTATTAGCTAGGTTTCACTATATGCAGGTAGGTATTATTTCAAAAGCAGAAAAAAAAAATTATTAAAAAAAAAAAGGATACTAAGATTGAAAGCCATACCAGTTCACCATGGCATACTATATATAGGTGATCTACAACATCCCCCTGCTCTATAATCACTTCTGCTGGAAGGAAAAACTCCTCATGAATTCTGGTTGCCTGATAAACCAGTAGCATACATAATTAAAAGTCTTTCCTCTACAATAAGGTAAGTGCAGAATGATTTGAGGAGGTGAAAAAAATCAAATGACAACAGCAATTTTTTCCCTGGATGGATAAAATTACTCAAGACATTGGCTTACTATCTGTTTTATGAATCCCGTAGAGCACCCTTTAAAAAGATGAACTTCTTTGATGTATGGCTCATACAATTTCTGTGAAATCTGCAATAAAGAAACAAGGAACTTTAGTAGGGTTCTACAATCAACAGTACTAACATTTAGGGAATGGGAAAGAGACCTAATCAGAAGTAAGACCCCATGCAAACCTAATGTAACAATTCTAACTAATAGCAAATCAATAATAAGGATCATATTCTTTGCTTAAGTGCTAGAGCCACAGTTTTAGCCTGCTCGAGTATATGTAACCTTAGGCCTTAAGGACTTAAAAGGAGACCAATACCTTACTGCGAATAGAGGCAGGAATATCCTGAAGAACAGCAGCTTCGGTGTAGCTACGGTCATACTGTAATCTCAAATGGTTTTTAATTTCCTTACTTATCCCTCTATCAATACGGTTTCTATTCATGTATTTGATAAGGTCCGCCATCTTGTCCCTAAACTTCTCTGTTTTTGATCCTTTCACTATCAATGCCGCAATGTTACCAAGCAGATAAGCACCAAGAATCATATCAAAAGACACATAAAACATGATGAATATCATCTCCCTCACATTCACTGCATGTATCTCTCCATAACCTGAAATTGCATCATTGAATACAATCAGTAATTTGTAGCATACATATTAAGTTATTAATAACGACAAGTGAACTAAGAATCTTAAATTACCAACGGTGGCCATGGTAACAACGGCAAAATAGAGCGAAGTTATGTAACGCTTCCAAAGATCAATCTCCCTGAAATGTGCATAGCTATAGTCACCCATCTTCAAACTCCCAATCCACGTGTAACCTTCCTGTGATGGAGGCATAGTAGTAGCCAGATAATAAAATATGCAAGCAGCTGTGTGTGTGCTATAAAGTTCAACAACAAATAGCTTGGCAATTCTTGTAAACAGGTAATTGATTCTGATATCTTTCTCCAATTTCTCAAAAAACTCCGTTACTCTCCGTGCCCTGCTTAGCCGTATCCACAATAAGTACCTCACCGCCTCTTCTCTCCCAGAAGCCTGCACATAGTTATTAAATCTGAAAATGTCCGATTCTACATTGTCATATATATATATATATATATATATATATATATATATAGGGTTTTTCTCATCACAGGTGTCAAATTTATTTTGCACCCGTTAAAATAATATCAAACAATTAAAAACAATTTATAGACTCGAAATTTCATATCAAAGTCATACTTCATACTTCCATACAGTGTACTTGATGTTTCATTTCCATCATTCTCTCCATGACTCCATGCAGTAAACATACCATTAACCTAAGGTGCACATCGGTACAGATTTTTGAATCTAGGTATAGTATTAATCGTCTTTAATCTTAGGGTATCATTTTGACAGGTGCAAAAAAATGAATACACTAACCTTGTAGATGGCATCCCAGGGAAGACAGCCAAGAAAATCGACGAGGAAACGAGACTTGAGGTATCGGCGAGCGATGAGGTGGCGATCGTAGACAATGCGGTGGGAGTGGAAGTCGCGATAGGCGACGAAGAAGCGGACGATGATATCGATGAGAAAGGCTATCTGGCCGCAGCTGTCGAGCATGAACAGGTTCTCCGGCAGACCTCTGAAGAAGCCAAACTCCAGAGGTGTGAAGAAGGAGGAGTAGACTGCCCATAACAGAATGAAATGCGTCCACCCCACGTACCACCTGCACGCGTAACAATCAAATTCAATTAGACTCCCTCCTTAATTTTCACTGCTCTCACCTCCATTTTCATCTACAAAACCCTGCACAAGAGGGTCCATCTATGGGCTATATCTTGGGCCATAATATGGCAAACCCAACCCAAAGAAATTTTTGTGATGTGGGCCTAATTAATAGAGTCACATTCTCGTCCAGGCTAGCTGATGAAGATAATTCTGGACGCTCTCGTGCATAACATTACGCTCTTGATGATTAAGTGCTTTTTTTTCTTTTGGTGGCAAAGATGTTGATGATAAGTATATTCATCCTAATTAATCCTAGACCACATGTTTCGTCCCAGGCTATCAAGAACAAACAGTGATGATCCATGCTCATATGGAAATAATAATGTACAATAACTAGCTAGCTAGAAAGATCGATTATATATACGCGCGTACCAGTTATCGGGATGAATGACCATTCTACTGAAAAGCGAATTAGAAGCCGATGATGATGATGTTCTGCTTGCATTGGCCGCAGTAGTCTCAACAGTGGTGGCATTAGTGCTGGACTCACTTCTCTTCAAAGAGAAACGCCTTTTCCACCAGAACTGTCTCGACGACGACCTGGAATCGGTGATGAGCTCGTCGTCCTCGACCTCGAATCCTTCATCGTCAGAGGAGTCGCGGCGGTGACCCTCAGCTCCTTCTGACGATCTTCGTCTTTCTTGAGCTCCATGCATTTTTTATCCTTCTGGTCGATTCTCTAACTGAAAAACATGTATTGTCCAGACCTAGCTATATATAATGAAGAAGCAAACAACAAATTGACATAAAGTGAAATGAGTGCCATGTCCAACATGATATATAATTAATTAATGCCGTTTCGTGCCAATGTTTAAAGCTAGCTAGCTGTATTTATCTCTGCCAGAATTTCTAAATAGTAGGTTACTTTTAATTGTGGTGACAAAAAGAATCCAGGGGTACTAATACCTTTGATTTAATCAATCAGATAAGGAACCTAATTAAGACGTACATTCATGCAGTCGTGCATAATTAGCTCCATCAAATGATCGATTAGGGCTTTTTCTTCGTTTAATATTTTTCCTTTTTCTAGCTTTAACCTTTAGGAATCCAAATCTTTTTCTTTTTTAATCAGAGCATCCAATCCTATCCAATCAATAATAAGATTCTTCCCAAAAGAAATTAAAAGATGGAAGACAAATAGTTAAAGATGAGAGACTAGCTGGAGGAATTAACTCGTGTAAAAGAATTTATACTGACCCTGAATTCAAATGGAGGGGAAGTACACTAGTTGTTGTCGCAGGAGGCTTATCGATCGAGTAGCATTGCATAAATCTTATTGCGGAATCATATATGCCTTTTAAGAATTCAGAGATCTTCCCCCAATCTTAGTTTCGAAGGTAAAGCGCAGAGCACTAGCAACTCTTGATTGATTAACGAAGGAGAAGAAGTTGCAAAATTCGGTGATAAAACTTGATTCAGTGATATTTACACCATGAGCTTAAGAAACACAGCTCAGTAACCCGTTAAAACCCCATATATAAGGACATCAATTGGAGAGGTTAGAACTCTAATCTATTTGAATCTTAATTGGTTAGCTACATTTCTGTTATCATATCCAAAATCCAGCTCGCATGTTATTAACATCCTTTATTTACTAATTATACTAATTGCTGTTACAATTTCTTTTTTAAAGAAGAACAAGATAGAAGAAGATATAAAGACCATTTTCAATCTCCTTTTAAACCTTCCATTCAGCAAGCGGGGCGATTGTAAAAAGTTTTTAACTTTTCTTTCCCACGTGGATCTGAATTTCTTCCTCTTCAGCGGGGATTCTTCCGATTAAATTCCAACTAGCCAAGTACTGCAGATTTTTTTGGTTAAGGGACTTTGGGCCTCGCTAACATTGTTTGCCTATGGGCTTGTGGTGGACTAGAGAGTTTTGAAACGAAGAGTATTATCACCAATTTATGGTTAACTCTTAAATTTTTAGACCTTTTGAAAGTACTATCAATCCAGATAATAGAGTTTATAATTTGCCCAACTCTTAACTTTCGGAGCTAAATTTTAATTTCCCAACACAATCATTCTTCATCCACTTATGGTGTATAACATGGCCTAAATGTATATCAAGCTTTAGCTTTTAGACCTTTAAAAAAATTGTAATAGGCCCAACACGTTGTTGTTGCAGATGGGTTTTCAAAACATAAGAGTCCACCATCAGGACTCTAGACCTAAGATTGAAGATGAGTAGATGACCCAAGGTATAGAAAATTACAAGTCCACGGGATTAGGGTTACAGAATTTTTGGGTTTAAGCGATATGCGGATATGGCGAAGACTTGTCATCATAAAAGCCAAGAAAGAAGACAATTATAGATGGACTTGTTGACTTGTTGACATAACCCGCATTGTCACGCATGACGCATCAAAATCACATTCGATGAATGAAAAATTGGAAGTACACAACGAAGCAACAGCTAGCTCATCAAGTGACAATTTAATTATTGATCTTTTTGTAGACAAAATAATTACTTATATAATGCAAAATTTAAAAGAAATCCCATTTTCGTCTTCCTTGGCGATAAACCGATTCGCGATAGCTACATGCAGCTAGTTGATGCTGTGAGCTTCATGGCTTGCCACCATAAAACTGAATATTGACATCATCAACTTACAAACATAATACCCAAATTTATGAATTTACAACAATGAAAGGACAGCTAGCTGGCCCATCTTTGTCATACATAAATTTGATGTTTTTTTTTTCTATATCTATAGATAAATAAATACTTATCATATAACTAACAATTAAGAGGGTTGTTACTTTCTTCCATCTTGCATAATTGCATTGTCATCCTCTGCTTTGCAATTCATTAATATAATGCAGAATATAAAATAAAATCATACTCTATCTGCACAATATTTTACTACCTTAATTTGTTGCTTCATTTAGCCCTGTCGCTTTGCAAATATGATGAAGCAAAACAACAACATTAGAATTTACATTTATGTGGTGGAGAAAGTTGTTGGACAACTTTTTTTTTTTCCGACTGTTATACTCTCTCCAAAGATATTTTGGGATGGCAAAAAGTATTTTTATATTATATTTTTAATGTTACATTGATGTTGATCATCTACTTATTAAATTGTTATGAAATTGAAACATCGAATAATAGAAACTAATTAGATGAAAAATGATAACACCAATACCCAAAACGCAACATCGGATACTAAAATGCAATTTTAATTTCTCTCAAAAATGTATCCTGCCCACAGTTCGTCAGTTTGTAACAACGCCGAGTGTGATATAAGACCTACAAGGAAAATTAAGTAAAATAAAATTGTGATATTAAATTAGCAAGTATGCCCCATGCGATTTTCTTATCTTATTAACATGTAGTGGAGCAACATGGACGTCGAATAAGACGGAGTAAAGGGCCAACTATGTCATGACATCATATAGGACAGTCACTCTCTTATACATTTTCGACCAAGTTCAGTGCACACCTATATATGTCACTTCAATTTGTCTTCGAAACTTGATCTCCCAATCTTATTCGTAACTATAGAAACCAACCCACCCAATTTATCCAAATATGGGGAAATTCAGAACACCGAAATCTAATATAACCAAGCTCCAACTCGATCAAATATCTTCAATTTTGTTTTTTTAAGTACAATTATAAATCCTAATGTTGCATGCATGTATATCCTAATTAAATGTGTAATTAGTTTAACTAATTTGCGAATCAATGATTGGAAAGAAAAAGTTAATGGTCTTCTATTAGTTTACTCTCACACAATGGAATCTTGATATCAGAGATCGCTACTTCCTACCAAACTTAATGATGTGAAAATGAAAAAAGAACAAATATATATGAAAAAAGCAATAGAAAAAGACCTCCCCATCTCCGCTCAAAGCACAGCGCTTATTAATCAAATAAAACTTCAGCTGCACCTATTTTTTATTTTTTATTTTTTAAATAAACTGCTGATGCCTTACCAAGATACCCATTATTTATGGAAACTTGAATCATCTAACAACAGTTGTGTTTAATATATAATTATATACCTCATAAGATATAAACGTAACCCACATGTGATCGAAATTAGACATTCATTAAGATTAGTTTAAGATAAACGGGAATAAAAATTATTTCAAGCCAGTGATGGAGTAGACGATGATCCAAAAGCCACTTTTTTTTTATTAAAGATCCAAAAGCCACCTGCTAGAGTGATAGGGAGAGAAAAAGCACGTACTCCATCGCCTTGAACTCATCTGATTAATAATAATAAAATAAAAAATAAAAAAAAACTCATCTGATTAAAAAAGGCGAATGACTGAAAGAAAGCGAAGTTTGATGATCAAGAAATAGTTTTAAAACCAAGTGGCGGGCTACCCACTAGGGCATGCATTTAAATCACATGTCCATTTAAACAACTAGCCTGAAAAAAATAATGCACGTCACCTCCTCCATCGTTACCCTAGCTCTCGAGCCAGTTATCTGTATATGGAACTGGACCACACCCCCGCCAATATCCATCCACCTTCCTGACCTTCCTCCTCCCCCACTACACTCCAGCCGGCTGCTCATCTCGTCCCCACGTGCTTTTTCATTCCCACTTATATATAACTACCAAAACTCTCCCCAATTTAATCCCAACCTCCCCCTAAACTCTCCTCAACTCTAACTCTTCCGAAAATCCAATGGCTCTCATCTGGGAACGCCGCCAGCTCAACCTCAGACTCCCCTTGCCGGAACCCTCCGAGCGTCGCCCACGTTTCACTCTACCTCTCCCTCCCACCGCCACCGTGGCAACCACCACCAACTGCTCCTCCGCCGCCGCCTCCATCTCCGCCTCCGACCTCGAAAGACTACAGGTACTAGGCCACGGTAACGGCGGCACAGTCTACAAAGTCCGCCACAAGCGCACTGGAGCTAACTACGCCCTAAAAATAGTGAAAGGCGACTCCGACCCCACCGTCCGCCGCCAGCTCTACCGCGAAATAGAAATTCTCCGCCGCACGGACTCCCCCAACGTGGTTCACTGCAACGCCATCATCGAGAAGCCCACCGGCGATATCTGGATTCTTATGGAGTACATGGATTCGGGAACATTAGAGACCTCGCTCAAAGAAAACGGCACCTTCTCCGAGGCCAAGCTCGCTCATGTAGCTCGGCTAGTCCTCAACGGTCTCAACTACCTCCACACTCAGAAGATCATCCACCGTGACATCAAGCCAGCCAATCTGTTAGTCAACAGCAAAATGGAAGTCAAGATTGCCGACTTCGGCGTCAGCAAAATGATGTGCCGAACTCTCGATAACTGTAACTCATACGTTGGGACTTGTGCTTACATGAGCCCGGAGAGATTTGACCCTGACACTTACGGTGGAAACTACAATGGATACGCCAGTGATATATGGAGCTTGGGTCTCACCCTCATGGAGCTTTACATGGGCCACTTTCCCTTCTTGCCTCCGGGTCAGAGACCCGACTGGGCGACCCTTATGTGCGCCATATGTTTCGGGGAGCCACCGGCCTTGCCGGAGGGGGTGTCGGAGGAGTTCAGGAGTTTTATGGAGTGTTGCTTGCAAAAGGAGTCGGGGAAGAGGTGGACGGCGGCTCAGCTTTTGACGCACCCGTTTGTTTGTAAAGATCCGAAAGCCATTCGGTGAAGGATTGTTCATATTGTTTGTGTCAAATATCCGCGCGGCAGGATCCGATTGTAATTAGTCTTCTGGTCGCCGGGTTTGACATAACTTTTTGGACACTACTGCTGTAGGATACTATTGAGTAACAATTGTAGATACTGGCCGGATTCGGATTCTTTAATCTCTATTTCTTGTTTCTTCATGATATTCCATTTTGTCCATGATTTAAGAATCAAGATAACAATCTCAGCTTTTGAGGTTCCATAAGACACCAATTCTCGAAGCCTAATCTCATCTCTTAATTAGTTTAATAAGAATTGATCAGAGAAATATCTTCAATGAATTTCAGAAACCGCCTTCAAATTGATATTTTGGAAGCTATGAAACACTTTCATATTTATTCTCAAAACATATTTGTGCTTTCCGCAAAATTATTTGGGCAGTACTCATTTTTCTTTTAGTCTTACATAAATTTAAAAAAAAAATCAAGAATCAGGCTTTTAATGTCACATTTTTTGAAGTTTAAATATTCAGCTAGCTAGCTAACTAATCAACATAGGGAAATTATAACATGGTCCTGGACCATAGTATATGTAGTGGTCTGGTGTGATACTATTGATCCATATGACTTGTAGTTATTTCTTATTGGTTTATTAATTTTTTTTTTTTAACCTCTACATAGTTCCCATTAAATTCAAGTTATATTATTAGTTGAAATCACCATATGACAATACCACGTGATGCTTCGGGATCACAGAATAATTCCTCATCAACTGATTGTCCAAGTGACTAAAGGTCACAGTTCAAGATAATAGAGATGTACACTTATTCAGAAGTTGAGGGGCTAAGGCCATCTCTAGTAGGAGAGGGGGTATCTATTTATTACTGTAGATAACATTTTCGGATAAGAAGAATAAAAATTTTATTTTAAAATTTTATTTCATAGATTAAATATTACATAATTAATGATACAAAATCATAAATTACATCATTAATTGCATAATTGTCTACGTTGCAACAGTTGTGTAACATGAGCCGTTGATTTTCTTTTTTTAAATCAATGCATCTATGTATGTGTCAGTCCTTCCTTTTAAATATGTTAGGTTTGTCTGTGGTTCCCGCCAGAGCCGAAGGGTTACATTCGAGGCTATTTTCAACCCACCCCAACCTCCTCTGGACTTGGACCCACGTTTAGTCCAGTAGCCTTTTACTTGCTGGAGTTCATAATTTTCGAAAAGGAGTCAGAGAACTCAATTTGGCACTCTTATTGGAGATGGCCTAAGGGCATCTACCACCATAGGCTAAAGGTTAAATATATTTAGCCTATCAAAAAGATAATATTTTCTCTAAGATGCTCATTTAGTCTATCAATAAAAAACAGTGTTGTTACCGTAAGTTAAATTCTATAAGTCAAAAATAAAATATCATCATTTCTAGTATTTTTTTTCCCAACTTGGAATATATTTTTGAGTATAGTTTTGACGAGATTATTAATAAAATTAATCTATTTTACTTAAATAAAAACATATGTGTGTGTGTATTAACTTACGGTGGGAGAGAGAAATAGGTTATAAATTGAGATATAACCTACGGGGTCAGATGCTCTAAGGAACATTGGTAAAAGACCACAAGGGTTATAAATGGATGTTTAGACATCGATTAATACTATTACTGTTATATATGTGGGTAAATTGATGGTCAATTACAATTAAGTAGAGGCTGTACACAGTTGAATAGTTGATCATGAATCTTGCTGCATGGCCGTCTACATGACTAAATATGACTAACCAATTCTTAAATTAATTATACCATCGATTTTTTAGAAATGAATTATTATTAAATTGAGGTATTTTATTTTTCATCATTAGATTTATATAAGAATTATTGAGTATAAATTCTTTGGTCAGCAACTAATCAGGTTAACACTACTGGTGTTTCAGTATTAAATTTTATCAATATTAATAATATAAACGAGAAGTTGAGCTTCTCAGCTTAATTAATTTCTACATCCCAGGTTAAAAAAAAATATATATATATATATATATATATATATATATACTCAGATGAATCATAAAGCCGTTATTAAAGCGGATGGCCTCTGTTTGCCTTTTAATGTCAACTGTCCCCGTTAGAGTGGCCTACGGCCCTACGTGATGCGTTTTGATTGATTGATTGATGCATGGCCCCCTAAGGCTCTAATGAGAGAAATATCGATGGGCCGCTCCGGTTCATGCACGAGACAGCCTATTGAAGCTAGCTTGATTTTGACACACACAAACGGAATTATATATACATAACCACATAGGTCATCACTTTTAGATTTAGGACGAATCGTATATGGATTTGTGCTTGACATATGTATGATTATGATCATCGAAGCTGTCCCGAAGCATCTATCTCAAACTTTCGTGCTTCTCTAGCTCAACTTCCACCCAAAACCACTCTTACTTGTACACTTTGGAGGCTCATCAATGGCCACTTACATTTAGAATTGCACCTGGCCGGGAGGCTTCGTAGAAGTAGAACCATCTCTTTCAAATTTTAACAAAACAACAACAAAAGCCCACCTAACGATGGTTAAATTGTTAATTCAACAATAACCTTCAATAAGCACGTTTGATTTGGACCTATATGCAGCAAATCATTACTCTCGATCTCGTTAATAAAATCTAGGAGTGACAGTTGAATTGTAAGCAACGTTTATACATTTCTTGCACGGTTTAACCAAACTAGCTACCGACTACTCTTATTCAATCATGGATAAATTTCAAACCAAGAAAATTTGGCCAGTTGCCTGCCAGATTTTGTTATATACTGCATGCAATTCAAATTTGATTGACTAGACTTAATTAAGTGTGTTTATAATTTTCTGCCATTGATTCTGCTAATTAATTCTTGCTCATAAAAATATGATTATACACAGTGGTTCACATGGTATGTTGTTGATCAAATAATTTATACTCAATAACTTTTAAATTTACATTTAGGGGGTGGAAAACAAAACACCGGTCTTAATTTAATAATAATTCTTTCTGTCATTGAATTTACATCCAATGATTGAGCTTTATTTTCTTGATAAATAACTGACGAAATGAACATTCTCATGCTGAAACAACTGATCACAGACCTTGAACATTATATGCGGAATATCAAGTATCATGAAGTCATATGAATGAAAATTAAAAAAGATATATTGCTGTAAAGATTATTTGATTACCCCACATGTGAAATCTCAATGAATCTATCGAAGAGTTCGATCTGATCCTCCATTGATCTTATCATAATCTACTTATTTAATAAAAGAAGATAACAGATGACAGTATTTTAGGGATTGTGGCACATGAAATCATGCATCGAATTGTCCATATAGTGTCTCCAGCTGAAACAATGAATAAGAGATAAATTCCTGCTTTCCACTTACGCTTCAAAAGATCGTACGCTTGTTCGAATGGGCCGAATGTGGAGGTATCAAATCGATTACACCTAATGAGTATAGTCTGGCCCAATCAGTTTGTATGGTTCGGACGCACCTTTTAACCCTTTATGAGAAACAACAAAAATGTATAAAGAAGAAGAAGAAGAAGAAACAAATTTCTTTCGAGAGTTACATGCGTCGTACACGCAAAGGACTTGTTCTCTCCAGTTCGTCTGGCCCATCACTACCATTTTCACTCTTTTGCAGTCGGACTACTCCTCATACTCGTACAAGTCACTCTTCTGCATGTCCAGGGTGACTTGGTGTCCCACATGCTGGACCTGTATACTTTTTATTAGATTTCATACTCACTATATTGAGTTATTGACCACTAACAATTTCAGGGAGATGATTCGAAATACGTACCGTAGGAAATAGCTAGGTTAGGAGATACAATGATAAGCTCAACTTGTTCAGAAAATAATAGTCGGGCTTACATTTTCACCGTACATTTTTACAATTAAATGTAAATCGATGTAATATCGCTTGATTTAATTAAATGGTCGGAATTTTGTGCTAAGGAATTGTCTTCAAAGAGTTTTGGAGATCTCATTTATCTTCTTTGGGGGATTTGGAAGGAGAGGAACAATAGAGTTTGGGAACAAAAGAAAAGTGAGACTCGTGATGTGTTGCTCAGAGCTATGTCAAGGCTGCAAGAATTACGGGTTCATAACTTGAAACGGACCAGTATTGTTGTTCGAAGTTACGGAGCAGTGAGGTTTTGTGATTCGTGATTCTCATGGAGTTATGCTTGGGGGTGGAAGCTGTCCTCTGAGTGGTTTGATATCTCCTGAGCATGCTGAGATTTTGCCTTGTAAAATGGTTGTAGAATTTGCTGTGGATCATGCCTGTTTGCCGGCAATGCTGGAAACTGATGCTATGGAAGTGCAGCATCAATTAAACTCCCATTCAGTTTGTAATACGTATGCTCTGGGGCGTCTTTACGAAGATCTTGGTCTTGTCTTCGAGTCACATATCAATCTGAGAGTGACCATATTGGAAGGAAGGCAAATTTGGGGGCTCACCTATTAGATACGCATGCTAGTACTCTTGTGCAGGCTTGTTTTTATTTTTCTACCCTAGTTTTTCTTCAAGTTGCAGTTGCAGCTGATTTCTGTCATTTGTAAACTCTTTTAATTTAATAAAAGGCTGACCTTCTTCCCTAAAAAAAAAATGAATTTATTTTAGATGATTTTCTTTTAATGTTTGTCTAAACAAGAAAATTAGGATACAGATTTGCCACTTATAAGTAAAAAAGAGGAGTTATACCGTAAGTCTATAAGTATCATTTTCGGAGACACGATCATAAGTCATAACAGTTTAAGAAAGCCAATAACCAAAAACGTATTTACTATTAGTTATTTCGACTTTAACTTTCATGAAAATACATATTTATAACCAGAAATTAGAAGAAGCGTAAAAAACTCTTTCACTTATCCTCAAATCTAAACTGAAGATAGATCTCGTTAAAATCTTGTTCGAATAAAATTCATTAAGACAAAACCCGAACCAAGAAAAGTACCACTTACTTTTAACACAGTGGGCACTTTGCTTACAAAAATGGTCAAAACAATGTTTATCTAGAGTGATCTATCTATCTGTCACCAATCACCGTCCACATGCAGAGTCTATCAATAAAATTATTCTCGTTCCGCCTTGAAACCCATTCAATTCAATCGAATACTACACGACGCCAATAATTCCTCCGATTCCACGCTGTCTATGTCCCCCATTGAATATTATAACTCAGATTCAATCCGGATCCTTTTCCTCGTTTTCTTCTTATTTTTCTTGTGTTCTCAGAGCTCAGGAAACTTTGCTTGATCATCCATGGCGTCTCTTAGCTTGACTCAGATCAGAGGCAACAACCCAGTTGCCGAGTTTGCTAGAACTCGTTCTCCTCAGTTGGGTTTCCCTCTTCGGTCTAGCAGAGTTGGGTTTCGGGTGTTTGCGTCCGAGAGCAGCAAGGGCCCAGAGCCTGATCTGAGCGTTAATGTAAATGGGTTGCACATGCCCAACCCTTTCGTTATCGGGTCGGGTCCACCCGGTACTAACTACACCGTCATGAAAAGGGCCTTTGATGAAGGCTGGGGTGCTGTGATTGCCAAAACTGTAAGTCTTTTGCTCCTCTCATCTTTCCATTTCATTGTCAAATTGTCAGGTTGTACTGACTACTGAGAAAAGCCAAAGAATAAAATGGAAGTTATAATCTTTGATGTGATGTTGTTGGTGTTATTCTACCTAAAAGGCTTAAATAAACGAATATTTAGTGCTGTACAGAGACTACTAGCCAGTTAGCAGATGTATGAGGCTGTTAATATCTTCTTCAGATTATTGGTTTTTGTAGCTAGAAGTGTTAAATTCACACAGGTCAAAGACCACAATTCTATGTTGTGTGGTAATCTGTCAAAGTTGTGCTCTTTGAGACTTGGATGGTAGTTTATCACAACGAAATGAGAAAAAGAAATGTATGATCTTTAGCAGAGATCATGGGTGCTCTGAAGTCTGATACTTTGCACATGTTTGGTATAATGTACAAGAGATGCTATTAACTCTTTAGCCTGTCAAACTCACATAGGCAAAAAGCCATTCTTTAATGGGCAGTGTGGAAGCTAAATGCAGGCCTTAATTTTAAGTTGTATTGTGGAATGATCTAGGAGATACCTTTTTCATTAGAGCTTTGCAATTGATATTATGATTCAATAGGTGTCGCTTGAAGCAGACAAAGTGAAGAATGTCACTCCACGATATGCAAAGCTACGTGCTGATGCAAATGGCTCACCCAAAGGGCAGATTATTGGGTGGGAGAATATAGAACTTATAAGTGACCGACCTCTTGAAACTATGTTGAAAGAATTCAAGCAATTGAAGGAAGAGTATCCGGACAGGATTCTTATTGCTTCAATCATGGAGGAATATAACAAAGCTGGCTGGGAGGAACTCATTGATCGTGTGGAGCAAACTGGAGTTGTAAGTTTCTACCATAATTTTCATTCATTGAGCTTGGAGGTTCTCATCTAACACTTCTGACATTTTTCTTTAGGATGCCTTTGAAATCAACTTCTCCTGTCCTCATGGTATGCCGGAGCGCAAGATGGGCGCTGCTGTTGGGCAAGACTGTGCACTGTTGGAAGAAGTCTGTGGATGGATCAATGCCAAAGCTACAATTCCGGTTTGGGCAAAGATGACTCCTAACGTCACTGACATTACACAGGTGAACTTGCTTTCGCTTTAACTTTTCATTACTTCATATGTGTTGACTCTTGTGTGCTGAACAATAGAATTACTATAACGAATTATAAGATTTTTACTGTAACATTGCTCATATCAATGAGGTTTTTGTTTGTAGCCAGCTAGAGTGGCTCTTAGCTCAGGATGTGAGGGAGTATCAGCTATTAACACGATCATGAGTGTAATGGGAATCAATCTGACTACATTACGGCCTGAGCCTTGTGTGGAGGGGTATGCATGCCAAAATTAGCAATACATGTTATATTGTTGATCTGTCATTCATCTCATGAAAACATGCCTCAACTTTTATTTTTCAGATACTCGACTCCTGGGGGCTATTCTTCCAAGGCAGTTCATCCTATTGCACTTGCAAAAGTGATGAGTATCGCAAAAATGATGAAATCAGAATTTGCTGATAAAGATCTTTCACTTTCTGGGATCGGGGGTGTTGAGACCGGTGGTGATGCTGCTGAATTTATCCTTCTGGGAGCAAATTCTGTTCAGGTAGGTTGAGAAACTCACTGTTGTAGTGTGGATGAAGGCTCTCAGTATTTTATCTTCTTTACTGATAAAAAGAAAAATGTATTGATCTGATGATTTCACATTCTGAGGTGATTCTTTTGTTTTTGCTTTTCATATTTCTCTCTCTCTTGTTGCTAGTTTACGTAGGAAGTAACCAGTGAAGGCACTTTATTTATTGTGCTGCACATGGTTATCTAGGCAAAAGAATATACCTGATAAGTGGCAAGAACAAGCCCAAACAGTTGCAAAAATACTTGTTTCAGAAGTAATATATTCATTTTTGAAGTCTCAGAATAGTTGTTTTGCTTATCTAATAGGCTTGATAATGTATGCATAGAAAATTCAGGGTGAGCTTTTGATCTTCTCATAAACTAGCCAATGGAGTATGTTCTGCCAAACTTCGAGTATGGAAGCTTGAATTCCACACACACACACACACACACACACACACACACACACACTCTTGTCTTTGAGATTGAGACTCACACACACACACACACTCTTGTCTTTGAGATTGAGACTCTTGTTTTCTTCTCTTGTGAATTGATTACATAGTATCACTTTTATCTTCTGTTGTCAACAACTGGGTATCTTCCTCGTTGAATATAGTATTTAGCTAGTTGTGTTGTTATGATATACCCAAGCATATGGGATCATTGGTTTCATCTGCAGGTCTGTACTGGGGTTATGATGCATGGTTATGGCGTTGTGAAGAAACTCTGTTCTGAGCTAAAGGATTTCATGAGACAGCACAATTTCTCATCTATAGAAGATTTCAGAGGGTACACACTTTCTTTGAGAATGAATATCAGACTGAAACATAATCTAATTCCTGCTACAAATGAATTTTACTCATATTTTCTCTGCACTTTTCAGGGCTTCCCTCGAGTATTTTACAACGCATACTGATTTAGTACGCAGACAGCAAGAAGCCATCCTACAAAGAAAAGCTGTGAAGAGAGGGTTGCAGTCCGACAAAGATTGGACAGGAGATGGTTTCGTTAAAGAGACCGAGAGCATGGTCTCTAATTAAACTACACGATGATTGAAAACAAATGAGCTGTTCATCTCTTTTCTGGTGTAAAGTTTAGCCGAAAATCCTTTTATTCCAAACTGAGCTGTAATAATAAACTGTATCAGATGCTTTTTACTAATCAATCTAATTGAATCAAATAAACAGTATGGCTCTGTATACTCGTGTGTCTCTGATTAACATCCTTAGACTGGAAAACTCATCATGCATTCGCTCTGTCAAAAGCTCTTTAAATAATACATCATTGGATGCAACATTATAATTTGAAGGGTGCTCGTGTAATGTTATACACATCGAAATTGAAGGGTTACAAGAAGTACAATAAGCCTCTTGCCAAATCCCATGAATAAAACCTATGTAACAAAACATTCAGCTCTAGATATTCTCATTCATGACCATAACATAATGAATTACCAGCAACCATAAAGTCAATAGAGTTTTGGAACAAGCAGTTATACTTAATAATGTGTTACAACAAACAACGACAGTAGACTAGAGACAGACTTGAGAACAGCCAGCCCTCTCTTAACCTTTGCCCTTGCTTTGCTGCCGCATCCAAGTCAAAGCTGAGTCAATGTGTTTTGTGATTCCAAATCTTTAACCAAATCAAGCAGATGGTCAAGTCTTGGTGGAGGAGTTGAACCAAAGAGGCGGGGAGAGGAAGGCTGCTTGTCTTCCATGCATGGGGTAGGCTTCTTGTATCCCGTAAAATGTTCCATACATTTTCTGATCGTGCAAGTCCAATGGGAATGGAAAATCCAGTCTTAGAAGTTAAAAGGCTTCAGAATTTTCCCTTCGAAAGCATGACCCTTTCCCACAACAGAAACTCCTATGGTTGATATCAAGAGTTAGATCACACTAACCAAACAGAAACTCCTAGGGAAAGCATCATTAGACAAGAAATATACCTTTAGGCCCTCGTTTGGCAGAGTTGACTAGATTGGATTGGTTTGGAATTAGGATTTTCTGCTCTTTTCTAGTGTTTGAAACAACAGATAATGACATGACTGGATAAGGAAACTCACAGGTCCTTGACTCTGGATCCCAAGGGAGCCATTACCATTTCCAGCACCCTCAAGGGTGCCTATTTTGTGGGATCTGGTCGAAAGAGAAACGGGCCGGATGGGCCAGAGCACTGTAAAAGACCAATATCTACATATGGGTCTGGCTAGAAACATTGGCCCAACGAGCAGACTATGCCCGAGCTCGCAATTAAAAGTGTGATGGGTAGCGTTTAGACTCTGTGGTTCCATTGGAGGGATCCTAACCCAATTCTCTTCTCTCTCTGTCTCTCACCATTTGGGCTTTACACGACTTCTTTTATTATTTATTTAATTTGATCTTACCTATACTATTATTTAAAAATAATAAAATAATAAACAATAAACAATAAAAAAGCTAGTCGAGCCCTGCTCTTTGTAGGCCTCCTTTAATGTTAAACCAATATTCACTTCTTGGATGCACTTATTGGCTCAATTCCAAACTTTTGGTCCTATGTTTTTTAAAGAGTCTTAATTTTGCATTAAACACTTGTTGAAAAACGGTTGTGAAGAGATAATCTCGTGAATAGAACAGTTATCTCCTTGAAAACCGTTTGGTCTCCTCACGTGCTACTAATCCCCTAATAATAGCTAATTCCTCGAAAACCGCTAGGTCTCCTCACATGTTGCTAGTCCTTTTTTTCCCGAGATTTGGAATCACTAATCTCGATTTACTGACATCGGTTTGACTCTTTAACCATCCATCCAAGGGTGGGGATTTGCCTGAATTCCCTGCAAATAGTTGTATTTTGGGCAGGGAATACTCACAACAAATCTTCTGAAATATTCAAGAAATGGCCTTTCAGTCCTTGCTTCTCTTTCTCCTTCTTTACAAATCTTCCCTTCATGAAATGGCCTCTAGCCTCTAAATTTTAGGCTTTATGGCGTAATTTCAAACCTGGGTTAGGCCTTATGGCGTAATCTCAGGCAACCCCTTGTTTCAGCCTTCTAGGAGTCTGGATGGAAAATGTCAGGCTTCAGCTTGGTTTAGAAACACGAGGGGGCTCCAAGTGTGGGATCTCCGGTCATGCGAGATCATCTTTGTTAGAATACCACATGCGGAGCGAAACGGGAAGGGAGGAAGGCCACTTCGTGGTTCGTCTTTCCTCCTCTGTTTCCTTCCTTCTGGACCCGGCCCGTGTTGTGCCCTCCAGATGGAAGGGGTTTGGGTTATCACCTCCTTCTCTCCCTTTCTCTTTTTAACAGAATCTTGGGGGAATGAGGAGGGATTGACTCTTTGAAGGAATAGGTTCAGGCTACAGAATGGTTGTTCTTATACTTCACGTCCAACTAATGGTGGTTAACAAGGCTAAAGGGGGTGCAGAGATTCAAGCCGATATTCGATTCCTTCACTCTCTGCCCCTCCCGGAGATAATGGCGCGGCTCATCCCGACATTGGATTCCATAGCTACTTCCACTTGAGGGGGTAAGCTATGAAGTTTTACCAGAATGATCTACACTCATGGTGGATCATAGATATGAAGAAGTCGAAGACCCAAGGAACACTACTACAAAAAGTTCATCACACAACGGTGGAAATCTGTTGTGTGATTTGGACCATGTCTGTCATCTATCTCGCTGTTGTGTGATGAGCGTTCAATTGTTGTATTGATGTGGTCAGATAACAAAAGTAAGTAGGGATCGTTGTTGGTTAACTTCTCACACAACAGAAAAATGTCACTCAGACAACAAAAGTAATACCACACTGTTGTTGGTTAACTTATCATACAACAGAAAAATATGTTGTGTGATTTAACATTAGACAATTGATATCTATCTGTTTTATTGTGTGAGTATTAATTAGATGACAAAATTTTATAGATACCGTTGTGTGATTAAAATTGATTTGTTGTGTGATTAACGAATATATGCGTATTCATACAACGTAATATAATTGATTGTTATTTGATTATTTTTGGTTCTTTACCTGAAATATTTGCACAAAAATAATGCACAATATAGGATTTAGGCATTGAAATACTTTAATTCAACCATCTAATGTACCAAAAGTGGATGATTCATGTATCCATCCATACGATAAAACAAGAAAAGAAGGCATTCTAGCTAGCTTGATGGCTGCTGCATCCTAGCTAATTACAATGAAAGATAGTAAAAGCTAATACAGTATCATTGTTCCAAAAACACACACATGCTGGCACTATTGCATTCAAGTGCCTTCTTCCCACTCGCTAGCACTAATGTAGCTGCACCATCACTGTCCAAAAGAACAACAGAACCCCTTACGCACTGTTAAAAATATGAGACCAATATGAGAAGTACCTAAGCACAGACACACACACACAGAGATAGCATTATGATAGAAGCATTGCCAGCAATAACTAACCCCCATAATATAAAGTAAAAAATAAAAGAGATACTCAAACAATAACATAGATAGGGCGTTCATGTGACTTGCCTTTGTCCAGCCAAAACCACATAACATCGTGCTCATCTTCAGCAGACATATATATCCAAAAATTATAGTTAGCTGCAAATGCGGAATGATATAAGTTCAGCAGGGAAGAAAAAGATGCAGCTGGAGGAGTTTACCTCCTTCAACACTAGGGCATCCAATTATTCTTTTGTCATAGTAGGTGTTTCCTACAGTACATAAAATATAATAGCCTTAGTTCATGCAAATACAAATTATGGCACTATTGAAATGGGATCAGTCTGCATATAGCCATTCTCATATATGATCAAAGAATATGAAACTGGCACATGACATGAAGCACACCTGAAACTCAGCATTAGGATCCTCAACCAACAATGGAAGCTAACAAAGGCATATCTCAACAACCATGTCCTATGCATCCCCGCAGAGTGCATAAGCAAAAGTGACTATTGATTCAATAACACAAAGCATAAACTTGAGAATTATATCCTTTAGTACCACATGTGGTGCTGATGGGTAGAAGGCAACTGTGGATGAGAGGTTGGAGAGCAATTTGCGGATCATATAATCCGCGCGGCAAGGAGTTATATAGCAATTTGCACCATGGGGTTACAATCACTCCCCGGTGGCGGTGGCTTGCTACAATTGGGTGATGTGGGTCAAAAAGTTTCCTCTGATCACGGATTCCTACTGGATCACTCTTTAGGGAATCCTCCTGCATTTGCTCCATTGCTTATGCCTTTTGATGCTACTGCAGGGTTTCTTTGAGGATTGTTATCCACAGTAGCTGCTTCCCCTTCATCTAGTAATCTCTTCATCATGTTCATGATCGTTGGCACCAACTTAGTGGACAAAGGGAGAAGTCCCGGAAGCTGTAGCCACATTAGCCAACAATTATTAAGGCAACTCTATTAAAACCTTCTACAATTTCTCATATTTGAGAATCTATAACCCAAGTTCATTCTCAAACAATTAATTAAATATCATTAAGCCAACTATTACTGTTAAATAGTTCAGCATGATAAACAGGAAATTTTTTGGCCCAGACACTCTTCAAAGTTCAAACTATATGACAAAGTAAAACTTTCAATACTACATTAGGCAACAACTCTTTTATAACTGATTTTTGTTGCTCGACTAGATCCATAAAGTGACTAGCACTCTCATAATCCAACTATAACTTTCTTCTTTCTAAGACATTTCCACTCTAAAAGTGCAATTTTGTATATTTAGATAGCTTATGATTGACAAAAACTGAATATCTAACTTCTATTTTGAAACCATCCTATAAGCAAACCAAATAGATTAGGTAGGACAAGAACAATAAACAATTAGAATAAAGTTTGACACTCACAGCGCCATTGTGGAATTTGGCCAAGATGTCTAGCTGCACCCATATTGCTTTAAAGAGTAAAAAACCAACAAAGATGACCGGCAGATACAAAGGATTTCTGCCATTAAAGTACAAAAAAATAGATTAGTATAGATAAACACCAACAACTTCATCTATCCTTGGTACAAGAAAAATATATACCTTAAAGACTGTCATGATTTATGAATTCTATTAAATCCGAGGACAACCAAGGCAAGAATAGCCCAAGAAGGTGGTAGCCAATTGTTGCTACGCTTGTTAGCTTCCTGAAAAGTAAAACAGCATGTGGAATAAACTAGTTCAATTCAACACAAACAAAATATACGAACAAATTAACGAAATAGAATCCAATTTCAACCCCAACTTTCAAATTCAGAGATAAAGGAAACTCTAACCTTAATAAGCATATTAAATCAGTAACAACGAAGATACTTTTTCTCTTTACCTTTTATTAGAGTTTGCATCGCACCACCAGTTTGGAGAAGTGAAGAGTAAGTCTGCCCAATTTGAACCCATCAATCAGTTTTTAGGGTTTGAGGTGAGAAGAGAAAGGTTATGGCCTAAACCGCTGCTATGGCCTCCCTAACAAGTGCTTTATCCTCCTCCATCAAACAAATCGGAGAATTACGGCACTGTCAATTGAACGGATAAGAGGTGTGATGCTTTCTTGCCTTTACTGAGGCCAGGGTACAAGACCTCGCCGGACTCGTTGTTGACCTCGTTGAGCTTGCTGGTGGCGTCGGTGGTGCTCACCTCCGCGTATGACGATGGTGAGTCATGTAATGACGGTGAGTCCCAAGGCTTCCTGATGATCTCACCCTCGATTTGAGTAATATTCGCCGGAGTCAGAGATCTGAAGTCTTAAAGAGCTTTGGCAAAGGTGTAGTCTTCTGCATCTCTTCAATTGACACTCGTTTGAAGGCGACAAGGAGAAGGTGTGGGGATTTGAGACCGAGGAGGAGGACATGTGGGAATTTGGGTTGGTCTATGAGGAAGAAAGTTGGAGTGAACCCAGGCAAAGGAGGACTGAGAGTGGTGAGAAAGAGGTTTCGCGGAGGACTGAGAAAGGCGAGAGAGAGGCGAGGGTTTTTTCTTTCAAACAAATGTGGCTAGGTTTCATGTCTTCAATAAAAACTTCACTAAATTTGCAAGTCCCTCCCACAACAGATAAATAAAACACTGTCGTATGAGTGTATAACATAAAAAGATAATGCTACAACAAGGAGGGAAACATGCCGCCTACTTGAGCCAAAATGAAAATTTTGCCGCCTATGTTCCTCATTTAGACAACAGAATGACTACAATCTGTTGTGCAACTTTTGCACCTTGCACTAGGTACACCTAGTAAAATTTTGAGCTTTCTAAAAATTTGGCACCCAGTTGTCTATCATACAACATAAATAACTAAAGCGTTGCACTTTGTAGAACAAATTTCATTGTTTCGGGAGAGAGTTATGACTTAAAAGTAGAGGAAAATCTACCGCTAAATTTTGTAACATTCAGACAACATACCATGCTTAATTGTGTTGTGTAATATAGTTATGAGAAAAAAGTTATCAATTTACTGACATTCACACAACAGAACATGACTAATAACGTTGTACAATTGAGTTCACCTTAACAGACAACAGACAAACTTTGTTCCGTTATCTAATGGGTGTTGTGTGATTACACTTTTATAGTAGTGGAAGGTAATTCCTCCGGTCTCGTCGTCGTGTTGGCAGTAGTGTTCTCGCCACAATAGGTAGGATCTGTTGTAGTGACCCCGATTTGTCCGAGTCATTTGCAGTTTGAAGTCGATTCCGTCAAACAAATAGTAGTATGGCTTTGTACACTCATTTGTCTCTAACTAACATCCTTAGTCTTGAAAATTCATCAGTATGCATTTATTCTCTCAAAATCTCTTGAAATAATACTCCATTGCATGCAAGATGAGAACTAGAGGGTGCTACTGTAATGTTAGACTTATACATGTTGAAATTGAAGGCTTACAAGAAGTACATTAATTAGCAATGTGCCTTTTGCCGAATCCCATGAATAAAAACTATATATAACAAAACATTCAGCTATAGCCTATATATTTATACCAAGAAATTAATGGAATCCTCAGCCGTGCTATGAGCCTATGAAATCTAATTTCCTCATTGAAGCCAATTGATTGAAGCTTCAAACGGTAAAGGTAGTGCAGTAGCATTATCTTCAAAATCAGTGCCAATGGTGAGAACTCCTTTAGGAGGTTTGGAATTCCTCCTACTCCTATTAGTTCTATATCTAGGGAAGCAAGTAGATGCATATTTGGCAAAGGCCGACGTCGAGACCTCATTGTCAACACTATCAACTTTGCAGTCACCCAATTCTTCCTCATTTCCATCACTATGTGCGTTTATAAGCCAACTTAATGAAGCTTCAACCATTTGTGAGGATGATGTAAACTTTCGGTCACGGCAGCCACTCCTGTCATTTGAATTAATTTACATCCCAAGTGATTGAAGCTCCAGTAGGTAAAGGAACCATAGAACCAGAATCATGATTAACAAGGCCGGAATCATTCCAGTCATCTCCAAAGCTGAGAACTCCTATAGGAGACTTTCAATTCCTCCTCCGATGGGTTTTCTCTATGAGGAAGCAAGTTTCTGCATACTTTGTAAAGGTTGTTGTTGAAGAAGAACAATCAATTATAGATTTTGAAGGTCTTGAAGCCATAGGAGATGGGTTTTTAATTTTGAACAGGGGTTTGGGAAGAGAGAGCAGTTTTGGTTCTTTGTTATTGTGAAATGAGATGTGGCTGTCGGTACGTATTTAAAGGCAAACTTTCCTTTCCCGGTTCGGGTAAACTTTCATTTGTCCTGGTTCTTCGGGATAGAGTTTCCTTTTCCTTGTTCTTCAGGGTAAACATCGACTTAACATAGTGCGTGTTCAAACTTTTCCTAACTTTTGTGGGTAACTCTAACTAGTTCCTTTCAGGAATAGGAAGCTTCGCAAATTCAAGTGGCTCTTTTCCAGTACTAGCAGCCCTACCCATTTGGCGGAATCAAGCCCTTGACACTTGCTGGATACTCAAGTTATACACATACAACAACAGTGTATGGTATATATTGAAGGGGTGAGACACTATACTGAGTGGTGATCAATCAATCACAAGTAAAGATCATGCTTTATGTATCGACTCCCCATTTTCATGGTTGAAAAAAGATGATAATATATAGGGGAAATTACTGGTTCCCCATTGTATTTTGGGTGAGTAGACAGTTCAGTCCCTCGTTTTTTAAACTAAACAGTTTAGTCCTTAGTCTCTTTAATTTTCACACAATATGTCTAAAATGACTATTTTACCCCTCACTTCCTTTTTTTTCTTTTATTTTAATTTTTTTTTGTAATTATGTTTTGTGCCTCTCTCTCCCCCTATATATATATATTTATATATATCGTCCCCTACCAACAAATAAAAATGTTTCTCTCTCTTTGTTTTTAGGAGGAGTCATTTTTTTTCTTCTTATAATTTTGTTTTGTGCCTCTCTCTCTGTATATATATATAGGGAGAGAGAGAGAGGCACAAAACATAATTACAAAAAAAATTAAAATAAAGGAAAAAAAAAGGAAGTGAGGGGTAAAATAGTTATTTTAGACCTATTGTGTGAAAATTAAAGACAATAAGGACTAAACTGTTTAATTTAAAATGTGATAGACTGAATTGTCGACGCGCCCAAAATTAAGGTGGGAACCAGTAATTTTCCCTAATATATAATATGGCGGTCTTGTTTGGCTGCTCGTTGATCTTGCTCCAGCTGTTAATTAAGTTTAAGCTTTTAACCATTAATCTAGGTATTTATTATATATATATATAGGATTTTTCTCATGTAAGGATGTCCTTAGTTTTTCTTAGGTGCGGATTTGGTGTTTTCACCCACTTTCCGATCATATTTTCACATCTTAACCATTCAGTTTTTAGAGCCTAATGTATAGACCCCCCCTCGCAAAATTTGAGCCAATTTGGTGATCGTTAAGACATCAAAACTACAATTTACACGAACGGACCAAATCTGTCGAACCGGAACCGTTCGTATTTATAATGGTAAATTACAGTTTTGGATACCTTAACGATCACCAAATTGGCTGAAAATTTTCAGAGGTGATCTATACATTATGATCTAAAAACTGAACGGTTAAGATGTGAAAATGTGATCGGAAAGTGGGTTAAAACCGGAAATCCGTACCTAAGAAAAACTAAGGAAGTCCTTAGCCAAGAAGGACTATATATATATGCTCAAAGCTAGTCTTAAACTAAGCAATCAAAAATCATTGCGCCTCTAGTTGTGCGATTTCTTGGTAAAGTTCGTTGACATATATAGATCAAATACCGCAACAAATTACCATCTAACTGGCACACTGTCATGTTCTCATTTTTGTTATTTTCCTTAATTTCCCCGAAGAATCAGATCGGAGAGATGTAAAACAGGCCAGTTGCAAGGCTTTTCAGTCAAGGCTCTTAGCTTATAAAAGAAATCATGGAAGAGTCCATATGGATCATGTTTTCAGATAGAGAGTCTCATAATTTATTAACTAACCAGTCTAACCGAGGATAAGACATACATGTTTAGAAAGTCCCTAGCTAGCTAGCTATATCATGTTGCCCATGACGTACAGACGATACAGTAGTGTCACAATTAACATGACATTCATATATGACAGACTGGTGGCAATTCAGTCATAGCATAGCTCTGAGTCACCATGATTATTCAGAATTCAAGCAAAATTATGAAGAAGAAAAGCTGATTGCAGACGATAAACGCAGAGATGGAACCTTGAATTAGAGAGAGAAATGGAGTTTGTTTCGTTACAGAGGAAGAAAAATGCAGAACTAAAGTTAGTTGCAGCAATAGCATAGCCGGCTATTTATACCAAGCACATAAGCCAATGGATTTCTGCCACATGGCACTACTGAATAACAACTGCAAAATGGTGACTTTCATTCGGTGCCTAATTTCGCAAATTAAAATCATGTTCCATGCATGAGCTGCATCCTGTCCTGGTGCTCTAGATCGATCTTCTGGCACAGTCGATCATCTCTGGTTTTCTTTCACCTAATTCAAGATTCAGAAGAAGAATTTAATTAGAAGCTGTACCGATCCAGTTAATACTACTATTAGAGATTGCAATTAATGTTGTTAGTTTGTATTTGTTTGTCTGTTCAATTTCGTTGGTCCAATTTTAGACTGACCAGAAGTGTGGCGGTGGTGGTGGAAGCTGGCAGGTGATTCAGGTAGATCAAGATGAGACCTGGTGGTGGTTAGCTCCTTGAGTTGATGGTGCATGTTAGTTATGAAAGTCATGGACTTTTGGTGAGGTTCCTCCATTGCTTCCTTCAGCTTCCTAAGTGCCAAGCAATATGCTTCCTAATGACACACATTAGTTTATATGATCACAAATATGTTAAGTACTAGCAACTATATATGTGCTAAAAAGAAGTAAATGAAGCAATTAACTAATATGCTTCCTGCGTCCTAGCATAGCTGGTCCTGTATATCTTTTCAAGGTAAAGCTTAACTTTCATCAGCCTTATCTACTCATCTCTACTACAATAAAGATAACTGGGAAATATAGGTTGTCTCAAAGTTCTTTAGTAATATTCACGCTACTGAAGCAACTTAAAATCACAATCCACGAAGGACACCTAGCTACATTACCAATTACATTAATTAGTAAGCAAACTGGGAAATGTAGGTTTGTGTCAAATTTCTTTAGTAACATTCACACTACTGAAGTAACTTAATTAAAATCACATTTCACACTGGACACCTAGCTACATACCAATTACATTAGTAACAGTGTTAGCTGCTAGCTAGCTCGTAGAATATTAACTTCCGTAATTGATTTGGCCGGCTTTTAAATGTTTAGTAATGTTAATAATCAACAGAGAATTATTAATTTGGTGATACCATGAAGTGATCGAGCTCTGATTCTCCTAAAGTACTGGTCTTGTGATTGTCAAGCTGCTTCATATAATCCCTGAGAGCATCACTTTCCTCTAGGTCATCTTCATTACCACCTACCTGCATATCAGAAAAGGAATAAGAAGATCGATCGCGAAGAAGAAAAACGCAGCAGCCCTATATATTCCCTTATATCAAATAGTATATCTGAATTAGAAGGCATATATATATATGTGTATATATATATATATATATGAAAGCAAAACAGCAAATTGAAGATTTACTTTTTATATTGCTCCCGCTATTTTTACAACAAATTAAAGAAAAGCTATGTTACAAGTTCTCTTCAATGTTATATATAAAATCGATCGGCTTCCTGACAGATCGAAATAGGGCTAGCTAGCTCTTGTAGATGGTAATCATCATGATGCTCATGTATATTCATAATAGATTTGCCAGCTTCGCTGTAATATCGTATCAAAATTAAGCACACACAGTCGATCGATCCACCGAGAGAGAGAGAGAGAGAGAGAGAGAGAGAGAGAGAGAGAGAGAGAGAGAGAGAGAGATGTTACCTTCAGACAGTCTAGGTGATTTTCAACCAAGAGCCCATATAAAGGATGGCTAGAGATTCTAGTTTTGAGGATCTCATCATGATCATTATCTTGATTTTCTTCTTGGTTTTCTTTCTCCTTGTAACTACCCATGAAAGCCTCCATATATACTCCAAGTTAAACAACAGAGATGATGGAGACGAACTAAAAGCCTGAAACAACAATTTTTGTTAACCTAGTTAGCTGGCAATATACCGAGACAAGATATATGATCGAGTGGTCTTTACTATATATGTTCACTCATAGAAAGGCCACCGTGGAGGGGTTGTACTGTAGATTACTGACGCTCCTATTTTAGGAGTTCAGCAATGGAATGACTAATGCATGCATAATAATCTGAATGAGTGCATGCCCGAATGGTGCAACATCAGTCAGACTCTACTCAGTAGTCGACTGAGAACACACTAGCTAGCTAATAATGAATTCATATTCATGGAGAGGGAAAGAAGAGACTGGTGGGTCTCTTGGCCTTTTCGATATCTCCCTCTTTTATTTTTTCTGTCTTTTTACATGAAGAAAGGAACTTATCAAGGGGCTAGTTTCTCGAACAATGGGAGCCTTGTCACTAGTACCAGCACTAGCTAAATTAGCACCATTGATTTCACCAGTCTTTCTTTTTTTAGCGGTCAACAGGTCAATACCTCACTTTCTGACGCAGCACAAAGATCCAAATTCATACTGTTCACTCATAAATAGTTACCTGCTTTTATCGATGTTTGGCCACATGAATTTGAGGAACAGAATGTTTCCACTACTGTTGATACGGGCATACGATAACGACTATTCAAATTTTTGATTTCTGATTGTATGGGGAATGTATCAAAGATTATGTATGTACGTACACAGACAGATATATCATCCAGATAGATAAATAACACATATTCCCCACCAAAGCTAAAGCTAAGCTGGCTTTTCTCCCAACGATCCAATTAGAATTACTAGTTACTCTACAAACCAGATCATCGGTGGCTCCGTGGCTATGAAAGTGAAAATCCCAATTAACCTGGCTGGTGGACTAACTCGACCATTAAAAATAAAAAAATAAAAAAATTATTTTTGGGTGGTTAAAATATGAAGAAATTCTTAGGTGGAGGTTTCCCCACCACGTGTTTTTACGACCATCCAATCAAAAGAGAGAAAATTTTTCATCTTTTCCGAAATTACCCATGTTCCCTAAAGTGCAATACCTAAAACATCCACCTGCTGAGCAGTGATTTGCCCTCCCCACCACATGTCCGTGCGGGTGTCCTATGCAAGATTCTCTCTAAAATATGTGCTTTACTTTCATTCTTTTTCTCGTTGTCAGTAATAGCGCGCCAATTCATATTGTTTTCCAAGCAAAACCAATGTAGTGGTTTAGACTTGGTTTTGCCTTTTTTGAAGGATTTTGTCAAACATATGAGATTCGCATGAATATGAAGGATACTGCTGAAATGGTCATGATCGAATTGCCTCAATAGTACTTGCGACTGTGCAAAAAAAAAAAAGGTGGAAAATTAAACTCTTGATCTCATCAAAGGAGAAAAGTATCACTTGCATTCCTGGTTGATATAAAAGTTTAGGGCTAAATATAGATTATTATCCTGTAGTTTGGGTCCAAAATCAATTCCGTCTCTGAACTTCTAATTTCATCAAAAACACCCATCCACTTTCAATTTTGATCTAATAGGTCCAATTTGTTAGTTTTCCAATAATTGAGTTATTTAACTTGTTAACGTGGCTCATATATGGTTTATATTTTATGATATGGTGTATGCATGCCACATTTGGTTAATTTAAGAGTGAGTCCTACTATTAAAAATAAATAGTTTTTTCAACAAATAATCCAACTATAACTTGAATCCATAACAAAATATTAACGAATTGGACCTATTAGATCAAAATTGAAAGTGTATGAGTGTTTTTGATGAAATTAGAAGTCTAGAGACTGAATTGATTTTAGACCTAAACCACAGGGTAATAACCAGTATTTTGTCCAAAAGTTTATAACAAAATTAGTGAAAATATTAATCTAAGTATCAAATCGGGTTATGACAACATTATATGTACGTTTCATCTTGAAGAAACAAGTTTTTTAAGCTTAGTTGATAATGCTATAAAACATCATGGGGGCCCGGGGGCTTTAACCCTAGCCTTATTAGCAAAGGCAGGCCAACATCGATGGACAACATGCATGGGCGCGCAGGGCAGGTCAGCTGGAACTTGGAGAAGGGAGAGGAGGTGCTCTAGTAAGCCCAAAGGTTAATAATCAACGGGCCATGCGAGGCGCTATATATATGATAATACTTCTGGCGCTGATCTGATCAGATTTAATCCAACCTGGGAAGAAAAGTAAAAGAAAGATCGTGATGATCCCATTTAAAGCCCAATGCTATACAAACTAAACCATGCAAATGTGAGAGATGCATGGATCGGATTCTCCCATAATTGACCCGATATCTGTTGGCTTCCAAATTCAGTTTCGTTTTCGATCATATCGAGATATGTCAATTTTGTTGGTTCCCTTTTGAACGGCAGTAGTCCGAAACATGCAGTTTCTCCATCTCGGATTTTCTCTAGTGAAATGAGTTGATTCTATGTAAGTTAATAATGTTTACATCATAGTAGAAAGCTACTGGGCGGCCCCAATAATCACAATCTAGAAATATAAAACTGTATATTCAAAACATTTTGAGAAATAATTAGATGGTCAGACAAACTTAGTGGTACGGTCTGTTTATGTTGCTGGCAACATGCGGATGCGCCATGCTTATAAGTTATTCAATATTGTCTGCAAAAGATGGTGCCAATAACTACCAACATATACATGTGGGTTTGTAGGGGTATGCACTGCACCCTTACATATTCCACGGTTTGGTCGATATATATACATGCATCATGATATGACATAGATTCTTATCTGCTGGTAAATACTGGAGCTGTAATTAGCAAACTTTTGCTGAAAATTAGGATCATGGTCGCAGTTTACCTGCTAGACGCATACTCTATTGATCGGTGAGAATTTTCTCATTGAGACGTTTGATCGAGAGCGAGGGAAAGGGCAAACACCTAAACCCTACCTAGCTAGGTAGAGGTACGTTTAGTACATATACGACGATTAATTAGGAGCCATGTCTCTGCCTTTGATGTGGTTATTAATTAGGCATCTAGGACTCTCTCTCTCCCTCTCTCTCCCTCCACCACCACCACACCCCCCACCCCCACCCACACTTTGTGGGGGAGAGAGTTCACGTGATGGTCCTGATGGTTGGGGCGAGCGAGCACGGAGCATAACTTCAGGTCAAGTGCCCATATGTTGTTGTTTTCAGGTTGATCGAGTTGACGTATATGGTCTGCTCTGCATGGACATTGATCGATCCGATGGATCATGTCCCCTCCAATCTGTACAAACTTACTTATCAAGCTAATCTCACAATCTAATTTGTGCCTCAAACCAATTCTGTCGGCCGAGCTAGCTCGATCATCAAGTAATTCAGCTATCGTTTTCAAGTTTTTATATTCGTATATGAGGTCGACTTTCATGTATATAGAGATAATGCAATGCATTGTGATCAAATTAGAATGCTATACTTAGAGGTAGAAGAACATAGAAAAGGAAGGAAAGTAAAGGCGAATGAAACTGGACTACATTGTGATTGTTGTAGTATAAATGTATTATACTATATATGTCTATATCATGTAACAAATACTTAAGTGTATAGATAGGTACTTGTGTGTATGAAGACTTGTGTGACATGCTTTACCAAGAGGCAACAAGCATGACAGATTTCATCATTGAGATTGTTATCATTTTGATTTTCTCTTTGAGCTTTCACACTACAATGTATTCCTATAAATACCTATTTGTATGAGATGAATAAACACACTTGAAATCTCCATTCTCTCTGAAACATCACACTCTCTCTCTGTTAATTTAGCTTGTTCTTAAACACGTTATCAGCATGAAGTTGCTCTAGAATTAGAATCGAAAATTGACAAGAGTAGAGTTCATCATCAATAGAAGTCATTTTTCCAAACTTATAAAAAACCCCCAAACCCTAGCTCATATCAAAGTCCTTGATTCCAGAAGCCCGGAACCGGCCTCAGAACCGCTATAACCGGCCTGAAAAGGCCTGAACCGGCCGTCGGAAGTTTTAAGCACGAACCGGACCGCTGCCGAGCAACTGCGCAGCACCTGCCGAGACAACTGCAGAGCAGCTGCACAATAGCTGCCGACAGATTTGCGGAGCAAGTTTCCAACGACTTTTCCGACATTATTCTGGCGACTTTTCAGACGATTTTCTCGATTTTTTCCAGCGATCCTTCCGATCACCTCTGATAACTTTTTCCGGCCAAATTTTTCTGGCAACACTATTTTAAGGTATTCTTTACTAAAAGTTCCCGTTTTTGAGTTTTTATTCATTTTCTCTCCTTTTTTCTTTTTCTCAGGAACTTATAATCAAAAACGGAATTATAGAAATTCACGCCAAATGAACTAAGAGCGTTCATAATCAATGAACTAAGAGTGTTCATAATGATTCTTGGAAATTGATTTCTTGGTAGCATAGCTCGGAAATCTTATTATTTTTCGTGGAAGTTTAAACTCCGAAACTAATATTTTCTTCTTATCTTCAAGGATGTCGAATGAACCTAGACTCGATTTTCAATTCCTTAACTCAACAGGTTCAGATTACCATAGCTGGAAAACCGACGTTGAGAACTATCTCACATAAGGGATATTGCCAATTATCCATGCACCAGACGCGAGTCTTGTGTTCCCACGAACACCCAAAAAGCATGCACAAGCAATTATCTTGATGCGACGCCATATGGACAAAGCATTCAGATTAGAGTACATGTCCATCAAAGATGCAAAAGATCTATGGAGGGCACTAGCAGAGTGCTTTAACAATATCCAAGATTCACTCCTCCCTCACTTGAAGGTTCAGTAGAACGATGTACGCTTCTCCGACTTCAAGTCTATTGCTGAATACAATTCAGAAGCACCATGCGCCGTGGAAATAGCACCATGAGCCGTGGAGGTCGCACCATGCGTCGTGGTAGTAGCAGCAACTCTCCTAGAGAATATCCATAACGTGCACAACCTGCACCTCAAATGAAGGGAGGTAACCACAATGACATGTGTCATCGATGTGGATCAATCGAGCATTGGTTTAAGCAATGTCATGCAAGTACCCAACTAGCTGCACGCTATAAGGAGTACAGGGAAGCAAGAGAGCAAGAAGCCAACCTTGATGAAGATGAAGACGGTGAAGATGTCAATCTCACCGTTGAGGACTTCAAAGCTGTAAATGAAGAGCACGAGGATGCCACAGATTTTGATTAGAATAGTCCTCTTTCTATTTTCCAAGAACGGCAAATGTGCCTTAGTCAATAAATAACAATTGTATTAACTCCTTCTCATGTGGCGTACCCAATGAAGTATGATGTCTAGGAAAGTAATTGAGATCGGGGTATTTAAGCGAGCCTCGCTCCACCAACATCTCTCTACTTTCCTGGTCATATTTTATTGGAATTACCAAACGGATTGAGTGACAATAATTTGTCTAAAGTTTGATTTTTGGAATAGACTTATGAAAAACTTTGATGTAATCATTGACTATTTTCCCTATTAATAAAGTATCGCATTATCATTCAATGTCATAGATATGTGTTAATATTCCGAACTTTATTCTTTTTCAGTATGTTTTCCGGAGAATTGAAATGCTTTCTTGATAGTGGCACCACACATATTATATTGCGACATAGGCAATTATTTTTATGGATGACACCTAGTCGATCTTCAGTAACTACCATGGCAGGACCATCACAATTGATTCATGGTCGAGAACCAGCTCAATTTTTGTTACCAAATGGCACAAATATTAATGTCACCGAAGCTCTATATGTTCCAAGGGCTGGAAGAACCTTATTAAGCTTTAAAGACATAAGAGCCAATGATTTTCATGTGGAAACATATTGTGAGAATGGACAAGAATTCCTTTGCATCACCTCTAAAAACTACGGAAATACACGAGTATTAGAGAAACTTATGTGTCGCTCTAGTGGATTGTATGCAACCACTATTAGAGTCATTGAATCCAACCATGTCATGAATGAAAATTTATGGGATCCTGACACATACAAGCTTTGGCACGATCGTTTGGGACATCCAGGTCGTGATATGATGCTCCGTATATTAAAAACTTCACACGGACATCCATTCTTCAAAACGAAAAGAAGTACGAACCAAACGTTGGTCCAAAGAGTTACTTCTAAAGCATATCATTCGTTTTGCAAATCTTGCTCTTTAGCAAAGGTAGGATCGAGACCATCCTATGAAAAGGACACTAAAGAAAATATACCATTCTTACTAAGAATACAAGGTGATATTTGTGGATCTATCCAACCAACTTGCGGACCATTTAGATATTTTATGGTGTTGGTTGATGCATCGACACATTGGTCACATATCATGCTCTTATCCACAAGAAATGCTGCATTTGCTAAACTTCTAGCACAAATCATTAAGTTAAGGGCTCACCACCCTGATCATCCTATTAAGTCAATTCGTCTTGACAATGCTGGAGAGTTTACATCAAAAACTTTTGATGATTATTACATGTCCATTGGGAATGAGGTTGAACACCATGTCCCTCATATACACACCCAAAATGGTCTCGCAGAAGCTGTCATTAAAAGACTTCAAATGGTTGTTAGGGAATTGGTTATGCGCACTAATCTCCTTATTTCTGCCTGGGGCTATGCAATATTGCATGCAACTGTGCCTATTCGTTTGAGACCCACTGCCACCCAACCCTTTTCTGCCTCCCAGATGGTGACTGGATATGAGCTTGATGTCTCACACTTACGCATATTTGGGTGTGCCGCCTATGTGCCAATTGCGCCACCACAGCGTACTAAAATGGGCTCTCAAAGACGCTTAGGCCTTTATGTTGGATATGATTCTCCAACCATTATCCGGTACATAGAACCCTTAACAGGTGATATATTTACCGCTAGATTTGCAGATTGTCACTTTGATGAGACACTCTTCCCGTCATTAGGGGGAGATATGAACACTAATGTTCAACAGAAAAGACAGGAATTGTAGTAGTCTGTCCCCACTTTGTCTCATCTTGATCCCCGAACCACACAGTCTGAAATAGAAGTACGGAGGATTCTCGACCTTCAGAACATAGCAGAATCAATGTCTGATGCGTTTTCTGATATCGCTAAAGTGACAAGATCACATATACCGGCTGCAAACGTACCTGCAAGGATTGATGTCCCTAAAACTAAAGAACATGACGTCCCCTATATGGGTGATGCAGTGGTTAGGCCCACGGCTCCTGCCAGGAAGCGCGGGAAGCCCATAGGTTCGATGGATTCTCGCCCAAGAAAGAAAGCGAGTTTGACACAAAATAATCCATTAATCATCGATACAAATAATCCATCTCATGAGAAAATTCCGGATTATGGTTATGTCCAAGAGACATCATTGGAGGACGCTCCAATGGCAGAACCAATTACAGAGAATAGAGAGATCTCTATGAATTACACTAGTATACATGTAATTATGGACAGAAATTCTATGGCTATTGATGATGCATTTGCATATCATATTGCAAAAGAAATTATAGAATACGATGATATCGATGTAATACCCGCAATTTTCATTTTAAATTCGAGTAAATTTTATTGAACGATTATTGTGCGATTTCGCGAATGTTGTTCGATAATATTTCACTTTTTGAATTATCGAAGGTTCGAAACGATTACTTTTAACGAAAAGCTCGAAATACACAGTTTGAGAAATCGACTTTTTCACGTGCAAAATATGGAGAAACTTTCTTCATGAAAGTTGTAGAGCTCGTCGATACGAGTCCGTACACGTGCGGAACACAAAGATCGTATTTTTTCTGAATTAGTTATTGAATTTTTAGAAGATTTTCCGAAACTTGTATATATAGAAAAAACCCTAGAAATTTTTTTGGAAATTTCCTGTTTGGTCCGGCCTCCATTTCTGTTTTTGGAAAGCACTGTAGCTTTCTCTCTCTCGCGTCTTCTTCCTCTCGGCCGAAAGCAAGCAAAACAGATCACGGAGAAACCGTGCTCCCATTCTCTCCTCCGGCCACCTCTCGAGCTGCAACCATCTCCAGGAGCTTCGCCTCGACCTTGCGCAGCTGCCAGAGGCAGCCTTGCGCCGCGACACGGCCGGTAGCGGCGGCGGCACGGCCGGAACCGAAAAAGCTCGTTTTCGGTTCGATCTCAATATCTCGAGCTATAGATCACCATGTCACTTGATTCTTGACTTATTGAACTCGCCTCTTCCTCTACAAGCACCAAGAAGGACCGGAACTGGGTCGAACGTTTTCACTTTCGTCAGAGCTCGACCCCGTTTAGATCGAAAAACCACCTATCTATCCAAATATCTCGAGTTATACAAGATCGTTTCTTGTGATTCTTGGCTTGGTGAGTTCGCAATGAAGTTCTGAACAAGTTTCCAGAAGAGGTCGGAGCGAGTTGTTGCAGTTTTCACGTCGGTTTTCAAGCTCGCCGGATTTTGGAAAAATTCCGGCCGCAGACTGTATTTGGTAATTTTCGATTCCTTCCCGTAATTTTTTGGTCTTGTGCTAGTTATGAAAGTTGCTCAAAATAATGAAACGAAGGGGAAAAGTTTGGCCCCGACACCATTGGTGGTGGTAGGCGGTGGCTCTGTCCCTAACTCCGGCGGCCCTTTCCGGCCACCTCCGGAGGTCTAAAATTTGGTTTCTGTCCATTTTATGATTCTATGTTTCAATACTATCATTTCGGCGTATTATACGCATTTTTCGGATATCGTATGAATTAGTTATGAATTTTGTGATTTCCATCGATTTCGATGGTTAGATTTATGATCTGTGAAATTAGGACCGTCCGATGACCTTGTAATTTTGATATGATGATCATATGACTGTCCCAGAGGCTTTGTGTGGTCATGGGCGAAGATCCGACCGTTGGATCTTCGTATATGTGCAAAACGGTAATTAGGGGAGCGATTCGTGAGAATCCGCTCGTCGGATTTTGTTATAAATTAGAATCCAGCCGTTAAACGGTAGTTCAATTATGTTTTGGAATTATTGGTTAAATTCGAATCACATTTGATTAGGTGATTGACGGATTGTATTTGAGTGGGCTATTTCGGCGTTATTTATATTTGTATTGAAGACGCAGCGGGAGTATCGAGGTGAGTAAAACTCAAGTGGTTCATATTACGAACCGAGCGTTTTAAATTTATCTATTATTGGTAATTGTGTGAAAAATATTACGGATTAAATATTTATTTTAAAATTTCATGGACTTGAATCACCACTGTCCATAGGTAAGTAAAATGAATTTTAATTATACAAATGAATTTCACGATTTTCTTGTGTGAACTATAGATGGTATTAGTGGTCATTCTTGAGTGGATGATTACGTATATATATATATATATATATATATATATATTTACATGAAAAATATATATTGACGAGTGGATTTTTGAGTGATGATATGATTGAGTTGAATTGTTGAATTGATTATATTTCAATTGTGTAATTTCATAATAATATTGGGTATCTTGGTTGGGTTGATGTCAGTATGTGATATTACATGTTGTGCTCATTTATGGGTTTAGGTCAACGTAGTAACCGGTGTGGGGTAATCGGACGCTCTAATATTGGGTGGATGATGGGATATGGTTGGTTGAGTATGTGAAATTATCGGACGTTCTAAATATGTATATAAGTACACATATTGATGAAATACGATAATGATAATTATGTCGGATGCCATAACCTAGGCCAGGTGATGGGTTACGATTCAGTTAGAGCTCTAGTCTGTCATGTTCCGTATTTTTATAAATACGATGTTGAGGTTTTGTGAAAAAAGATGTGAGTTGGGGTTTGTCTTGATTTATTGATGTGGTATTTGATTGAGATTGTTAGTACTTAGTGGTTGTGGAAATTGTTGGGTGTTGCCTTAAGTGGAAATAATTATGATTAAGTTAAGCAACAGTTCTTTCCTTTTTACTCATACGAGCTTTCATAAGCTTACCGGGTTTTGTGTTGTTGCAATTTCGGTACACTATTCAAATGGTGTAGCGGATATTCCTGCAGGTCAGGATAACCAGGGAGGTGACCGAGCTGCTTAGGTGTTACAGTAGTTTTGTTATTTCATTTAGTTGTGAGGTGTGTATGCTCATTTTGAGCTTTACAGTTCATTTTGGATTTGAGTTGTAATAATTAACCGAGACTAAATTCGGTTTTGATTTTATTTCGGGTGGTGAAGTTGTTAAGAAAAGAAATTTTCAGGATGATTATTTTGAGTTGTGGTAAATTTCATGTTTCGGATTTTGAATGTTTATTCTGAAATTCAGGTTGTGACAATCGAACCTCTCTCCGTAAGAATGTCAATGAAGAGCATATTGGTCCAAATGGAAAGATGTAATCCAGACTGGTTTAGATTCACTAACAAAGAGACAAGCATTTGGGCCTATAACACTAACACCACCAAATATAAAACATGTTGGCTATAAATGGGTCTTTGTTAGAAAGCGTAATGAGAAAAATGAGGTTGTTAGATACAAAGCCCGCCTTGTGGCACAAGGTTTCTCACAATGCCCTGGAATCGACTACGAGGAGACATATTCTCCCGTAATAGACGTTATAACGTTCCGCTACCTTGTCAGTTTGGTAGTTTCATAAAAACTTGACATGCAGCTCATGAATGTGGTTACAACATATCTTTATGGGGATCTAGATTCAGAGATATATATGAAGGTTCCAGATGGACTTCAATTACACAAATCAAGTGGCTCTAAACCACGGAGCGCGTTTTCAATAACATTAAGACGCTCACTATATGGATTGAAACAATCCAGACGGATGTGGTATAACCGTCTAAGTGACTACTTGATTAGGAATGGATATGTTAACAATGAAATATGCCTTTGCGTATTCATTAAAAGGACAAGATCCGGATTTGCAATTGTAACAGTTTATGTCGATGACATGGACCTAATTGGAACTCTAGATGAGCTAAAAGAAACTGCTAAATATTTGAAATCTGAATGTGAGATGAAAGATCTCGAGAAAACACGGTTTTGCCTCGGAATAGGACTCGAGCACCGTAATGATGGGATTATGATCCATCAGTCAACATATACTCAAAATTACTAAGGCACTTTAATGAAGATAAAGCAAAGCCTGTGAGTACTCTCATGATCAACCGTAGTCTTGAGCCCATGAAAGATCTGTTTTGTCCAAGGATGAGGACGAAGATTTATTAGAGGCTGAAATACCATATCTAAGTGCGATAGGCGCATTATTGTATTTAGCTCAATGCACAAGACCAGATATCTCATTGGCAGTAAACTTGTTAGCTCGACATAGTTCTGCGCCAACACGCTACCATTGGGTTGGTATACAGACAATCTTTCGATACCTGAAAGCTAAGAATGATATGGGCTTGTTTTATCCCTACAGAGAGAAGAAATGTGAACGCCGGCAACACTATCCATAGTGACCGACTTCTCCTCCTCCCCTCCATCAAAATGATAATGATGTTTTGACTGGTTTTGCTGATGCAGGGTATCTCTCTGACCCTCACAAAGGTTGCTCTCAAACAGATTATGTCTTTACCATGGGAAGCACCGCGATATCTTAGAGATCTACAAAACAGACCATTGTTGCTACTTCCTCAAATTATACAGAGATTATTGCCCTACATGAAACCGTGCGTGAGTGCATATGGCTAAGGTCTGTAAATAGACATATTCGAGGAACTTGTGGTTTGAAATTTACCACAAATGAACCTACATGCATTTACGAGGATAATGCAGCTTGTATTTAGCAAATGAAATTAGGTTTCATCAAGGACGACTATACCAAGCATATATCGCCGAAATTCTTCTACAGTCAGCAACAACAAACACTTCTGAATATTGAAGTAAATCAAATCCGATCAGAAGATAATGTAGCTGACTTATTTACTAAGTCATTACCAAAATCCTCTTTCGAGAAATATGTAAAGAGCATCGGATTGAGAAGGATATCCGAACTCCCAAAATCTTCAAGGGGAAGCTAAATCAGGGGGAGTATCCAGAAACATACTCCACACTCAACGCGCGTTGTGCTCTTTTTCTCCTTCGACCAAGGTTGTTTTTTCCCACAGGGTTTTATTACTTGGCAAGGTTTTTAACGAGGCAACTTCGAAGCGCACCACCAACACAATACTATTAATATGAAATATCCAAGGGGGAGTGTTGTAGTATAAATGTATTATACTATATATATCTATATCAAGTAACAAATACTTAAGTTTATAGATAGACACTTGAGTGTATAAACATATGTACTTGAGTGTATGAAGACTTGTGTGATATGTTTTACCAAGGGGCAACAAACATGGCAAATTTCATCATTGAGATTGTTATTATTTTGATTTTCTCTTTGAGCTTTCACACTACAATGTATTCCTATAAATACTCATTCATATGAGATGAATAAACACACTTAAAATCTTCATTTTCTCTGAAACATTACTCTTTCTCTCTCTCTCTGTTAATTTAGCTTGTTCTTAAACAGTGATCAAATTATCTCTAACTCTCTTTATATATTAGAAGAAAAATAACCATCACTTTTACTATATAACACTTGACATATAAAATAAGTAAAAATACATACATATAAATAGAGTACGTACATACGTTTCTTTGATCGAGGGACATAGAATTCATAGCTAATTAAGCTAACTAGGGCGCACTCTTGTTTTCAAAATAATATTGATATATTCATTCCCAATTGTGCACGCAAGGGCAGCACTTCAGTGCATAGATATAGGCATGTATAATTGATTCTAAGAGATTACTTCAATCCAGAGAAATATAGCAATATGCTCTACGTACTTCGCTAGCTACTGTTTCTGGTTAGTGACTGTGAATCCCCGTACGAAGATATGCAAACTGAAGCTGATTTGAATCGAATCGAATTGAAGTGACCTTACATATATACATATATGTATGCTACAACTTTCGATCAATTTTCTGGCTTTGCTTATGCCTACGTGAACTTACTCCAAAAACACACTCGTCCCCACATGTCCAATAATCTCATCCACATATGCCATGGACACTTGGTCACTTGGACACTACAAGCTACCTAGGTATAGCTAACTGCGATATCCATGCGTCTATGTTTATGTATGAACATCGCATCATCAATTTGTGTGTCTATATAAGGAATTGGAAAGTGGAAACTCAAACTGTGTGGAGAGACTTGTAGAATTTCCAGCTACTTACCTAGTGAAGTAACTACTTTTGTTGCAATTACATGATGGCTTTCATAACGGTGAACAAGCACAATAACATCTCTCTTCAGCTAGCATTTCTGCTACTTTTCCTCGTCCCGGCACTATTACTCGTAGCTCATGGTAAATCAGTAGTTTTTAAATGTATGACAGTATATATGATCGATTTTGATATAGATAAAACTAATTGATGATTTTTCTCTTCTGGTCGGTTACTTTGTTGTACGTACGTGCATGACACAGCACGAGATATCAGCAGCAGCAGCAGAAGGGTCGATGTCGTCGTGAAGAAAGGTGCTGCTGCAAGTAGTGTGCTTCAAGATGCAGAACCAGTCGAGAGCAGTGATATCAGCAGCAGCAGAAGCAGTCACGCATTTGAAACAAAGCACGAACAAGAGATTCTGACTGGTACAGAAGGTATAGATGACGATTTACTGATCGGGGATTACACCCCAACTAGAAAGAAGTCTCCCATTCATAACTAATGAATGAATGGTTCGATCAATCTCCGCCATAATAAATTAAACTAGTAACCTTTCAAAAAAGTTAAACTAGTAAATAATATATTGGTCCATGCAGTAAGTACATACTTGAAGATTCTATATTTGAAACTCCCGAGTAAATGTCTCTTCTGTGCTTGACTAGCAGCTTGCTAGCTTCTGGATCATAAGGCAGCTATCTAGCTAAATAAGCCCTATCTAATAGGGTTCACTGGTTAGGGTGTGACGTGCATGTGAGAAAGATATTGCTGCTGTTTACATACATGTTGCGTGCAAGGCTTCTTATTTGGTTTTTATATGTACCAATAAATGTAAAGGTTGCTTGTTCACCATATATATGTTATATGTATATGATCTTGAGAGTTTCTATTCATATATATTTGTATGTAAATGATTATATGATGAGGTTGAGACGTTATGGTGATTCTATTATGAATCATGCATCTCGATCATTCATGCTTGCCGTCAAAATCATAAAATGAGAAACTATGGAGAAAATGGCCAATGGATATAGACACACATATAGTATTTAGTAGCCATCTCAATCTTCTTAATTATTTCTCAAAAAAATAAAAATCTTCTTAATTAATATACACACACACACGAGAGAGAGAGAGAGATATCGGATCATCAAATATTGTTTGTGCATGATATGTGTAAGAGTATAAGACTAAGCAGCATTTTTTTTCTTTTTAGTTTTTAGTCGAAATATGAGGATACATATATACATAAGACATATGTACACCGTTTATGTGGTGTAACATTCTACTCTATTGTTAGCACGTGTTATTATTATTTTTTTCTAGTGTTTAACACTAGAAAAGATAACTCTAAGCTCCGAAATAAAAACCTCAAACCATAAAAAGTGGTAGTTGTATGAGAATAGCTTTAGTGTTTCATGGGCATCCATGCATCAAATTTGAGTGTGTCTTGCATATTGCACCTCTAAGACCATCTCCAATGGATGTATCAATTGACAGATGGCAAGTTCTAACTGTAATTTTTGACAGAAATGAAGTTACAGCCCATATGTTAAAGCTGAGGTGGAAATAACAGATGAAGGAGATCTGTTATACTTGACATAGCACTGTAGCATCTGTCATTTATTTTCTTGAATTGTTTATAAATGGAAATAACATATGAAGGAGAATTGTTTATTTTCTTTAGGCATTCTTTATATTTTTTTTATTACATTTAATGATAACTTTGGTTGGAAATAATAAAAAAAGGAGAGGATAAAGGAATGAAATGAAATATAGGATGGAGGGGACGATATGCAAATTGACAGTCTGCCACGTAAGCTGTCAAACTTGAATTTGACTTGTTGCTTTTTACATCTCTACTGGAGATGCTCTAACATGTCTTATCATGTGTGAGGCCATGTATTTCGAGAAAATGTGTATGTTTAGTGCGACTTTACCGAAGTGAATAAACTAAGACAACCACACCCCATCAAAAAAAATTTACTCACCCACCAATCACCTTAAGTCTTGATTATACCTCTAACTTAAATTTAAATAAAATAATAGTGGATGAACAAATCAATAGTTAAATAAAATACATATTTAGATTATTAAATGTAATAAATTAAACTAAACATAAAAATAAAATGTAATTAATGAAGATCATGCTTTACAAATGGTGAGATTAAGAAATATGACAATTTGAATAGAAATGAATTTTTGTATGATTTAGCATGTTGGGAGGTGCCGTGGAGGTATTCGGGGATTGGAATGACATGCCAAAGCATGGGAAACCTATTAACACTATCTTTGCTTGAAATTCTCCTAAATAGTAAGCGCACCATTCTAGAGCATGATTTTTAAAATGTGTTCCAATTGACGAATTACGGAAATCTTAACGATTTATTTTATCTGACTTCAAAAACTCGTAAAAAAATTTATTATAGGTGAGTTGTGACATGTTGATAAGTTATAATTCCAATATTATAAAGATTATGGGTTGAATTCTCACTATGAGATGGGCTAAAGGTTTCTTTTAAATTAAAAAGAAATTGTAAAAATGATTTCTAACTTTCATCAATTAGGAAAGTGTTTGAAAATTATTATTTGAGATTATAAAATTTTGGCGAAAAAATAAAATCATGCGATTTTGGCAAAAAAATTTGTGTGTTATAAATCACAATTTTGGGTAGAAATCATGGTCTTAGAGAATAATTTATAGTTTTTATATTTTACTTCGAGCATACATAAATAATTTTTTATTTATTGAGCCTAGTTATAGCCTTACTGTTAGAACATAATTTACATAGATATGCATTAAATTTAACTTGGTTTTTGAGTTAATTTTAGCTTTCACTAAATCATTTTCTTATTTATCTCGGAATATTGTCAAAGTGAAGGAAACATCAATTTTGGGTTTTGAAGTGGAGAATTTGAGCTAGGAAGAATGACGGTCAAATGTGGATCAAAATGTTAAATTCCAAATTCGGGCCAACCATCACAAATGACGGGCCACCACCACTCGTACTGGTGCCATGTATTTTCCGGCTATATTCATAGAAAAGCAAGGAGGAGGAGTAACATTTACCTATTCCATTACATTCATTCATTATCATTCTATCACAACCAAATCCCAAACCTTTTAGTTCAAAATCAACTCCATTCATTTTCCCCTTTTTTCCACACCATCTTAACTCTCCATATTACCCAAAAGTCCACCATCATCATCACCCAAAAATCTTCCATGTTTGAGGGTGTAATCACCATCTTTTCTCCATCATTACCTATCCTAATCTACATCATCATTCTCATACTCTTTTCCTTTAATTTTGGGATCTATTACCACTGTCATACTCTACTTCCATGCTTTTTACAAGGCTATGGCTGTTTTCTTTGCCTTCTAATCACCATTTCACACCTCTCTCTCTCTCCATCTATTTAAGCACCTCTTTTCATAAGGAAGATAAACATCACCCATACCACCCCATTACATCTTATTTCTCTCCATCTCCTCCACAAAACCTCTATATTCACCTCCCAAAATCCTAACTCATAATACTCATACTCCCTTTACTACTCCATCTCCTCCATCACCACCACAATTACCATATTCCACTACCATAAACTTCATCACCACCACTACTACTCCATCATTACCACTCAAAGTTAGCCAAAAAAACATCATATCTTTATCACAATTCTATTCATCCACCACCATCAAGAAGTCATCATCCATCCATTCCACCATCAAGGAGGATTCAAGGAGCATTGAAAGAGGAAAACAAAGGAGAAGCTACTCATTGATCTGTCAAGCTTCAACTAGTTCATTCTTTCCTTAACTCTTTAAATTTACCTTGATGTACTTTACAGATTTGATGCTAATTTGTATGATTATGAGTGAGTAGTTACTTTGTTGGGGCTAGGGTTGAGTGCCCTAGCCAAACTTGTATGAATTGATGTTTTAATTTACATTTGATGTTATTTGTGATTTTTATCTTTATATGCTAATTCAAGAAGTGAATGCATTAATTCAAACTTAACTACTTTGAATGTGTTGTGCTTGTCATCTCATGAAAAAATGTTTAGGGACTAGTTAATCTTGAGCATTGATAGCATGATAACATCCTCTATGTGCATGTGAAGATTGTGAATTAAAATCACCTAGATCTATGATTGGTTTGCTTGCATGATTATTTAAACTCAAAGCTTTATGTATCTAGAAACAATAAAATGAGACTTAACCGGTAATAGGATTTGTTCTTAAGTAGTTAATTCTAGACTTATCGGTTGAAATTGATAACATTAAAGAAGTTTAAGGCTTTGTAGTTTATCCGAATGCAAAAAGGGTAATTGGGAAATTAAAATAGCATCACTTGTATTTGAACTTCAATACTTGCAAGGGAGGTTAGTGGTAGACAATCCAACCCCTAAATTCATCAATTATATTACTATTTTTTTTAAAGAAGGGCCGGTGTGGCTGCCCTCAAGCCTTGATTAATGAAATTGTAGAATACATGGAGGGGACATGGTGCCTAAACCCCAGATTACAATAAGCATCGAGAGAACTTCTTGAGATAATAACAAGAGTCTCAACTAAAACAATGTATTCAATCAAGCACCAACTAGCGAAGAGTGCACTACTGGCTACTCTATTTGCTTTACAATTGTGGTGACATACCAGAAAGATAACTCTATTACGAAGAAACATCATTACCAATAACACAGCTTTCCCACTATGTTGCCACTTGAAAAATCCAGTGACACCTAGTTTCACCCTGCCACTAGGCGGCAGCAACCATTTAACCAAGCAAGGAACCCGCCGCCTACCTAGAGCAGACATGTTACTGCTATTAGGAGGTTGCGACCATTTGCCAATGCAAGGAACTCGCCGCCTACCTATTGCAGGCAAGGCACACAAGGTGCATAAACTGGCACAAAGCCCATCCCTTCCTACCAAACTATGGTAGGAACTTATTATAACCAACAAACAAACTATCAAACAACAACTATAATTTAAACAACTAAAAACATCAGCCCACCAGCAAAGGCCCAAAACCCAGGGCCCGGCCCAACCTCCAATCACCCCAAGGAATTCTAGGGCTGCAGTAAGCCAATCCCGCCGCCAACGAGCCGCAGACGTCCATCCCCGCCACCAATTCTGCCACCAATGAACCGGCACCAACAACCCTGCATTACCACACCACCAATCATCGATCTCAGCTAGCATCAGAGGCTAGACCTCAAGGAGCGACAGATCACTGTCAGGATCGCCTCTGCCAGGAGTTCGAAGCCCAAATATGCCCAACCCAATCAACTCAGGCATCAATCTGATCACCACAGGGGACTGTGACCACCGATCTCGCCACCGACCGACACCCCCACGCCGTTCTACCCTTGTGCTCACCCACGACCGAAGAAGGTCAGACTGGAACAGATCTACCCAACCCAACATCGACCTCTCATCCACCTTTCTCGTGCCACGCCTAAGCCAGAACCCCCCGTCGGAGTGCCCAACACCATCAAAGGTCCATCCGACGATGACGCCCCAGGGACGAGCCGCCGGACGGAGCATCACTCTCTCAAGAACACCAGGCGCGTTCTCCAGACCCCTTCATGTATTATATTACTAGTTTAGTTTAGAGTAGTTTAGTTTACATTTGAGCGTTTAATTTAATTTGATTCACCACTCTATCCAACAAACAATTTCACTACCACCACAATGCACATACTCATCATGAGCCTAGATTTCTCTGTGAATTTAGGTTTGTGATTGTACATTTGCATATTCTAGCTCTCCTTAGGTTAACACCCTAGCTAGTGAAAGGAATCCAATTCTCGTGGGTTCGACAACCTTTTTAAATCCCTATACTATTACTTGTACTCCTTATATTTGAGGGTGACTATTTGGCCAACACTTATGATGATAACAGTGACTAAAATGATATCATATAACTGGAGAATCAATACATCAAGTGCACGGTAAAATTTTCGAGGTTTTATACTTATATGATGGATGTCAAAGACTTTCAAATACAATTGCCGTTTGCAAACTTTTACGGTCTCTCAAATCTTATATCGATTTAATGTCAACAAGCTGTTTCAGTGTTAAACTTCTTGTTGATTGAAAACTTCAAAGGTTATTAGGAGCTTCATCAGTAAAGCACATCGGTACAACCCCTAACTTGACACCAATAGTAGCGCACTCTTCATGATTAACTAGAAATTCATCGACGTGAGCTTGGTCTCCTCTACTTGTCAAACTGATTTAAACTAGTGCAAGCGATAATACATGCCACCAACAAACATGACTAATATAAATCTTCCGAGTTCTTTCTTGTTATTGTCATGCTAGAACAGATTTTACTTCGCTCTATCTTTCTTGTAACTTTTTAATTCTTATATAAACATTTCTCTACTACCCTATATTTTTTTATCTTGATTCTGTCTCCCTGTATCTTTTCCCCTCCTCATCCTGTGCAAAACAGTTCAATTATATGCTACAGACCATACCAACCTCAACAAGAGCAGCATGAGGAATGTTGAGTGCAACTGGAGGCTCTCTGCAATTCTTCTCACTCAAAACATAGGTCATGATCAGTAACCGCTTGAATATGTTTGAGCCTTCACGAACTGCCAAATGCACCTGACCCAAGAAATATGCAGTACCACTCTCCCTAGCATCAATCAGTTCTTGGAGCTCCTCCCTAACAGATACTTGCATCTTGGGACTATTAGGAGGCAACATGAACCGGACCTTTTTTCTCTGCACCGAAACCATACCTCTCTCACATGCATCGGCCAATGTACTTAACCGGGTTTCATTGTGCACCAAGCTCACGGAGTCCTCATATGAGGTGATCTCACTTAAAGGAATCAAAGCACTTCCATTTGATGGTGGCTTGCCAACTATGATCATTCTATCTTGTGATGAATTCAGGGAATCAAAGTCATTTTCTTCCACGGAAATGAATTCTCCAATGGAACCAATAATCTCTTCCTCAAAATCATCGGTGTCCCTAATATGCTCACAATATCCATATCTCACCACACAACGATATATTTTAAGATCTTTTGGCCCGATCCTTCCGACAAGGTACCTCCGAGTTGCAGGGACATATGGAACTGGTAGAGACTTGAAGGACACAAAGATCAAAACTTGATGAAATGCAGGAAGATTCGTAATGAAGTGTGAGAAGAAAGCCGGAATTCCTGAGACTATATCAGTATAAATGAAACCAATGCCAGGTACCCTGGTAACTCCTAGTGCTGGGCTAATAGCTGTGAGCCATTCTGCAGACACCTTGTTCGTTAAATCGAATTCGAGCTTCTTTTTGGTTCCATAATGCCATGAAATCATGATAGTCAAAGACAATGCCAATAGGAAAACCAAATACCAAGCTCCCTTATGGACATTCAACATACAAGCTGACACATACATCGCCTCAATGAAGCCGAAGAACAGTAGAAAACAGATAGATTGATGCAAACTCTTCTCCCAGTATAAGGCAATTACCAGTGACATGAGACAAGTTGTGACAACCATTGGAGAAATTATGGCCAAACCTATAGAAGATAAAGATTGAACTAATATCCATTAGATAACCATGGCACAATTATGTAAACGTTGCAACATTCGAATCATTTTCTGGTAAAGAGTACAGAGTAGAGAAAAAACTTATGGCAGTGGTTTGCTAAACTATTATATACTAGTACAGTATCGAGTGCTGAGAAATAAGTACCTGTGGCATTGCCAATTTTCTCAATATCATGAAAACCAATTGTAACAGTAAGGCATAGAACCATCAATATCCAGTTGATATCTGGAATATAAACCTGCCCATGTATCCTATCTGATGTATGAATAACTTTTACTCTGGGAAAACAACCAAGTGCCAGGCACTGATTTATGATGGAGAAACTGGCTGTTATGGTAGCTTGACTTCCTACAGCTGAAGCAAGTAGGGATAATGCTATGAACCAGTCGCGAACTGGTGCTGGAATTTCCATGTGTTCACATGTGTTAGATAGACATAAATTTGCAAATGAAGCAATCAGGGAAGCAAAATATAAGCATACAACTTACTAGGAAAGGATTCACTGAGATGATTGTAATCATCCTCATGAAAGTTTTTGGAGATAAATGCAGCCTGACCGGCATAGCATAGAACAAGAACAGGATAGATCAAGCATACAAATATAATCTGCAACAGAGCACCATCCACAAGTTAGTTGAACTTTGGAAGTACACAGTGATATTAGATCGACAGAATATCAGATATTGTAAAAACCTTGATGGATTTCTTTCTGAAATGACCTAGATCTGCAAACATTGCCTCTGACCCTGAAAATGTTAAGAGAATATTCATGATTAAATGAATTTTTCTGAAACAAAATTAAAGCATTGTTAATTTAAATATAGTAAAATTAAGCTCATGTGATTATAGCATAAGCAGACCTGCTACACATAGAACTATGCTGCCTAATGCCCTCCAACGGTCAACGTTAATGTTCCTAACAAATCTGTACATGTATACAGGAGAGATTGCATGGACAATTTGTCTGTTCCAGTAGAAAATATTATATATACCCACGCCACCGATACACATCAGCCAAATAATGATAATCGGAGCAAACATAAACCCAATTTTACGAGTCCCACAATGCTGCAGCATGAAGAGGCACACCAATATAGCAGATGCCAAGGGAACTGGTACATCTGGAACGATAAGATTCCAAGGGATTAGGAAAATCAGTAATTAAGCTATCCAAATCATAGAAATTCCAGAAACATATCAAGAACTGACAGAATCAGCACACTAGTTTGCAATTTTACGCCAGCTTTCAGTCGATTAACTTACTGAGAGTAGAAGCACTCCAATTTTCATATGCAACCATTATAGTATAAGAAATAAGGGAACGGCGGCCCTTACTCAGGCAAGTTCATAGGATTCTAGGAAACAGCACAAGCAAAGAAGGCAGAACCAATACAATTGAAATATCTGTGTTGAGGAATACTCACAATCCTTGAAAGCTTTTGCTATTGACTCTTGTTTCCTTTCCGAAGATGAAACTGGAATAAATTTAAGTTGCTGAATAATGCTCAAAGTACAAATCAAATTATCAAAGAAATACATTTCTCTAATAGAATTTACAGCTAGCTCTTACATCGGTGGGCCATGTCTGACAGTGATCTTTGAACACCTGATGAAGCTGAATAGACTGGATAATGAGACCAGGAAAGGTAAACAAATCAATCAATCATACTCAGACAGAAACTTGATGCAGTAAATAATTTAAAGAAGTTGATGAGGAGTGCCAAACCGGAAAGAGCTGGGGTAAGCACCCCAACGCCGATTGTCATGCAGGAACCTAACAGAGCCAGGAGCAACATGACATAGTGACTACTTTTATGTTTTTCAATGGTTCTTTTAGCCCTCGATTCCACCTTCATCCTGAAAGGAATTTCCCTCTCATAATGCATAACCTCATCAGCACTTCTGTCATTTGGAAGCAGACCCACTTTGGCATGCCTACACAAGAGTGAGTACAGAGCAAAAGTACCACCTACAAGTTGTGGGCGCAAGAAAATTGTCCATGAGCAGAAAAATGACATATAAGCTTGCAATTACAAGGATATGAGACCATTACCTTCTCCATTATCATCAGCTCTTAATACTATACAGGCATACTTCAGTAAAGAAATGATGGTCATAGTCCAGAAAATGAAGGAGAATAGTTCATAAACTGTATCCTCCGATTTGATATCTTGTGCATGAATTGTCCCAAAGACATATAAGGGAGCAGTACTCATTTGACCATATATCACTCCAAAGCTCTGAAATGACAAAAGAAGTGTATGCTTCCATGTATCCTGCATATTACACGAGACGATAAGCTCAAGCTGATTATAAATGCTCACTAGGGAGAGCCAACTGGTTAAAATTATTCGCTTTAAGAGGAAGACAACGAGACTTACAAATGATCAACTATAGGGAAACAGAAGAAATATAACAAGAGTTTTGTGGCTGAAACTTGGAAGGAAGCAGGAAATTTTACCTTGAACTGATTAGAAGAAGTAGCAGGACTGAGCTGAGAATCCCAATCCATGTTTGTCTGATACGAGTAGACAGATTGACAAGAATGAAATCGATGATAAACATAGTGAGAAATGTGAATAGTATAGATATATATCAGTAAAAGAAAGGACAGCTGGGGTTGTCAAGCGACTTACACAATGCATTACACAAGGAGTTCACAACGTGGAGGATCACACAAACTAAGAGAAATCTCACATATATGGTCGTCTTCAATACCAATAAATACAGACAGGTTTTCTTTTTCTTTTTCTTTGGGGTTGGTATATTTATATAGCTAGTCGGGAGGGAAAGCCGGACTGACAGCGACGCCTATGATTTTCAAGTTGAAGTTTGTTTTATATAAAAGACGAAGGATCAATCACAGATCACAAATTGTGATGAAGCAAATCTCATTCACATGACTTTGCGTTTGGAGTTGGTTGAGTTAGGAACCCCTTCACATGTCTTGTCTTCTGCGTGAATGATTTGCCACCTCGATGTTATCCTTCGTAGACTTGTAATCTGTCTAGCGATAATTTTTACAGTGTATTGGAGTGCATTTGTCTAATCGGTCAAAACCGATCAAGGAGAAAACAAAAGCTGATCAAGGTAAAACCATAAAAACTGGTCAATGTAAATAACAAAAGGACATCAATCTGCAAATATGTCTATTTTTGAGTGAAGAATGAAATGTAATTATAGCTCTGCTTTTATAAAAAGATACACTTCCGATACAATCATGAATTTACAGGATGCGTGTTATCCCATACAGCAGAAACAACACAAGCAGCCTCCACAACTATATGGAAGGCAACTACAGGTAACGAGTCCCGCTCTCATGGGAGTAGATATGAAATCGGAGGGAAAACTAGAACACAACAAAATTTGACCGCGGCCAAGCTAAAATGTAATGCAGCTAACTCAACAATTATTTGGGGTTCAAATAAAAATTTACCCATGTACCAAAAAAAAAAAAAAAGGGCAGGGCATTCCTATCAGTCCCCCATTTCCAAAGTCCTACAAATAAACCGATTCGCCCTTATCTTATTCATAAGCCTTCTCCCAGTCATCTACCACTTCAGATGTTTCTGCAATAGTTCCCCCATGCTGCCCCGCTGAAGTCGAACCGCTTGCATTTGATGAAGTTGAACCACTTGCATTTGATTCCACCATGGAAATTAAACGAGCAGTAGTCTGTTTTCCAGAGTCCTCTACTGTGGGGGATACAGAAGACGATCCCAAAGCCACTTCACTATCTAGTACACTCCAGCGGTTTAATGAGGCGGCAATTGGAGCTTCTTTTTTCCACACAGATGCCTGCACATCTGCAGAACCACCAGACCACTCTTCCTCACCCCATGAATCTTCTCTCCAAGAAGACTCCCGAATAACAGCCTTCTTCCACGCATTACCCTTCAGTGCTGTATAGGCTCCTTCCTTGGCTATTCCCCCTCCACCCCAAGCATTAGAACCAGATGAAGCCGCAGACAGAACAGCAATAGCCCCATGATAGAGTGTACCATTATCCAACCTCCTCATTGCAGTTGCAGCTCGAGCAGGATCATTGAATACAGCCAACGCGTTCTTGTCATTCAACCAGACTAGCTCACATTCACCACCAAACCTCAAGACCAATGCACTTATATCTGCATCTCTAGGAAGATCTGGAAAAGAAACTACAAGCCTGGGATCCATGTCTACTAAATGATCAAAAGCTGGAGGCTGGGATGCGTTCAGTGTGGTGGTACCCTTAACCCCAAGCACCCTGGCTGGGACTTTGGATTTAGGTGTAGCATGTACCACAATAAAACGCTTGGGCTCCCAGCCAGCAGCTTGAACTGCAAGCTTCCACCTGTCAGCAATCACCCTAACCACATCTCTCTTTTCCTTCAGCATTGGACAAAAAACATGGACCCGGAGGCCACTTGTAGCACCTTTGCTCTTCCCAAGAACCAACTGTTTGCATCTCTCCTCCACCGATAATACCCATTTTGGATCACGCCTGAAAAGGTCCGACAGCAACTCAGAAATAACAGTAGTCTCACCAAAATGGAGTGCATCCAAATTTGGAGGAACTATATCAAAAGCATCTGCAAGAACACGTTTCCGCTCCAACTTAGCACATTCATCATCACACATGAGCTTCCTCTGTCCAAGTGGGATCTTCTTGTTGGTGGCTTCAACTGGTTGAAGCGGTACTGGCAACTTCTGGATAATGGAAGCTTCAAACACAGTATCAGCATTAAAACTAGCAGAACTGCCACCAGAATCGCAAGGAACATTTGCTGTTATCCGGCCACAAGAACAAGTAATTGTGACAAGGAAATCACATCTCGCATCTGGACAGGAAGCATAAGGGTGACAAGGTGCAGTACATGTATGCCTGCAATCTCTCCTAGGAGCACCACATTTCTGTCCACAAGAAGATTTTGAGCTGGCTTCTGCTGACGAGGAACACTCACAAGGTGGTGGGTGACATGTTCTGCCGCAAGCATGCATACCACATTGCCTCATCTTCCCACAGAGCTTGTTACATTTAATGTCCCTCGACCCACAAGGAATGTTCCTGAGGACCACATGTCCACCGATGCACTCCTTTGCTACAGGCACTGAACAAGGTGGGCAGTCTCCAAAGTGGCAGCTGTGAGAAGATGAATGTCCACAAGGCTGAGGCACCGAACAAGGGAGCTGACATGATGGAGGAGGTGTACCACAGGGCAATGGAGGGGGGATTGAAGTTCTCCCACATGCACATGTCAAGTCAGTAAAGATTGTATCAAGGCAGGGAGGACAGTGGCCACTGTGACACAGCGATTCACAAGAATGCTGCCCGCACCTTAATTTCTTCCCACAGGGCATGGAGCACAAGTGAGGATCCCAATCCCCTGAAAGATGATTATTTGAATTAGAAAGAGGACAGCACCTTTCACTGCAGCGGTGCCTTCCACAATTCTTCTTCCGTCCACAAGGCTTATCACAAGTAAATTTCTCATTCTCCATTGTTGTTTTACAGCACTCCACATTCCGAGAAGTTGATTCACAGCGGCATTTTTGGGTTACTTTAACCAAACAAGGGGGGCAATCACCAGTATGGCACACCTGTTGACACTGGTGCACCCCACAAGGGAGAGTCTTGTCACATATTTGTGAACAAGTTGGAATCGGATCCAAACAACTCTGGCGTTCCTCCTGCAAGCTTGTTTTCCCACAGTGGCATGTCTTGATATTCCGCGGCATTAAAATGCACTCTCCACAAGGGCCTGGATGACAAATTTCACTGCAAACATGATTGCCGCAGCTAAGCTTCTTTCCACAACTAGAACTGCAAGAGAAAACACCATCTTCTGCTTTCACCTCTCCCTTTACTATCATCTCTCCACAAAGAACGACCTCCAGCTTTTTCAGGCAAAAGCAAGAAGCATTGAATGGAACCTGACAAGGATCACAAGGACCCACATGGCACTTCCGCTCACAGCGGTGACGCCCACAATCAAGAAGCTTACTACAAAGATTGCCACAAGTCAGAACAGAAGTCCGATCTGAGCATCTTGTAGTTATTGTTTTTTTTCCACAAGGGCATAACCGAGGCGGTGCGAATGCTTTACAAGGAGGGCATGGACCTGGGTGGCACTGCAAGACACACATATGGGGACAAAGATCATCCTTACTCATTCCCTTTCCTGGGACCTCCTTCTCGAGTGGCTTCCCACAATGTTCTCCACATGAATGTGGTGTCAAATACAAATCCGAAGGTGGGTCTGTCCGCTTACCACAAAAACACATGTAGCGAATCTCCTTTGACGATGTAAGCTGTACAGACTGACATCCTGGACACCGCCAATTAAATCCCTGATTCTTCCCTGCAGACATATCAATAGAAGTGGGAGCTCGAGCCCATTTCTTGATGCAATTCAGATGGAAAATCGAGTAACAGCTTGAGCAGGACCATATAGGTGCAGACCTCCTCACCATATCATAACAAATCATGCATTCAACAGCGCCCTTAGTCAGTTTATCCTGAATTTCTTGCACAAGCTGCGGCAAACTAGAGTCCTTCATGCCCATCCCCTCCTGACTCTCACTCTTTTCCCTCTCCCTTCTATGATTCATTGGCCGAACCACATTACCCCTGGAACCATTATGTCCTCCTCTGTGCTGCCGATTCTCCGATAATGTAAAGCTGTGACCGGACTGCCCTCCATTCCCATTGTGTCCTCCTCTATGCTGCCGACTCTCTGATGTCGCAGAGCTGTGACTGAACTGCCCCACACTTCCATTATGTCCTCCTCTCTGCTGCCGACCATCCGATGCTGTGAAGCTGTAGTTGGACTGCCCTCCATTTCCATTATGTCCCCCTCTATGTTGCCGGCTCTCTGACGGTGCCGACATGTAATTGAGCTGCCCACCATTTCCACTATATCCTCCTCGATGCTGCCAACTCTCTGCTGGTGCCAAAATGTGGTTCTGCTGCCCTCCATTTCCACCATGTCCTCCTCTACGCTGCCGGCTCTCTCCTGCTTCAGAGCTGTTGTTGGGCATCCCTGCATTCCCATCGGGTAGGTTCGAACCAAAGCTCGGCGGGTTCACGGGAGCGGCGGCGGTAGGGTTGGATCCTCTGGGCACCCAACGAGGCTGAGCAAGATTCCTGGACCTATTATTCTCCCTACGCTCACTTCGAACCTGAGAAGCCATATTCTGAAAAACCACCGAACCCTCACTCCTATCCCCCAACAGCTTGCCCAACCCAAATTGATCCAACACCCCACACACAAATGAATACGAACAGAAACTGCAGTAACAAATCCAAAAAATCAATTCACAATCGATGATTTAAGCTTAATCTAAATCCTATTTCCTCCCTAATTCCATTTTCCAAAAAAAAAAAAAAATCCTAATTTCTGGAAACCCTAGGCTAGGTGATGAACTAAACCTCCGATTCAATAATTTAGATATAAAAAAGGAAAAAGAAAGAAAGAGAGAGAGAGAGAGAGAGTGAAGTACCTGATCGGAAAGTGGGCGAATGAAGATTGTGTTGATGAGATTGAAATGAAAATGTAGTTTGAGGGTGTTCCCTGATATTATTGAGAGTGATAATTGGGCTTGTAACCCGGAGAAGAAACCGACCCGGATAGGAGGGAGAGGAAGGAGAGGAGTATATATAGGAAAGGGGGCGACGACGGAGGGTGGCGTGGCGGTGAAGGAAAATAAGGGAGGCGGTGAGAGGAGTTCGTCACATTAATCGCGTGCTCTTACTCTTCTTTTAATGCCATTTGTGACTGGTCTCTCCAAGTATTTTCGTGGTCACCACGCCTATGGCGGTCGCCAGGCCCACCACCCGCCCTTGGGCGCCAAGCATGACCACTCTCTTTTGGGCCTTTTCTTGGGCCCGTGTCTGACGTGTGTGTATATTGGGCTAGAATGAATTTGTTTATGTGATCGACTTGGAGTTTGAAAAAAGTTGCTTAGTGTCGTGTCACTTGTAATGGACGTCCAAGAGTGTCGCAAACAAAACTCGAACTTTGGCGCGCTAAATAAGATATTATCCAACCTTTTATTACTCTAAATATTGGAAAAATAATAGAAGCTTTCTCTATTTACTCTTTGGCAGAGGTGTGTGTTAGTCAAAGCATGTGAATCTTTCGTATTGAGATTTAGTGTCCTAGGGAATAAGGAAAACTAAGGTTCTTTTCTAAAAAAAGCCACAGTCTAATCACAACTTACAAAGTTAGAAAATTTCAAATTCGATCAAAAATATGTGATAAACTTATAGCAGCTGAGATCACTTATCTAATTTTTTTTATCATAAATTATAGATACTAATTATAGATACCAATTCAGACATAGAGTACGGAACCTAGGTTTTATATACAAATTACTTTGAGAGAACCAAATTGGGTTGCACTGACAAATTATTTATCTCATCATTGTAGGTGAGCATTTTCAAATACCAAAATTTGCACCGATTTGCTACACATCAAGATATACATGAATACATGAAGACTTGCTCAGAATTTGGCACAAAACTAGAAACCAAAACGAAGGAAAACACAAGCCCCTTGCTATCGAATCCCACATCGAAGAGAACTCCATTGGATATGAGTTGGTAAGCACCTCCATTTATAGGTCTATCTCTAAGGTTGAGTTTGAACAACTAAAACATGATGGCGTCAGTGTAGCCCAATATTCCAAGTGAATAATGGTCTAATTGAGCAAGAATTTGAGACTTGGTCTTTGTTTGAACACAAGGAAAAATAAAGTTGGCTATATGATACCTATAAATGCAAGATATGTGAGATGTGCCATTGAGGAAAATGACTATAGTGAGAATGTTTAAAATTTGTTTCACATATCATTCTAATATCGTCACTTGCTGAATATGAAAATATTTGAATATAAGATTATTCTCTCATCTACGTAACCACATATGATTCACGATTGAATCAATTTAATAGTTCGGCTACATGATACAAGACTTTTTCACAATAGTAAAACTTTTACAAATACATTGAAGGTATGTTAATTATGTAGTACTGATTAATATATTTACCGTAAAAAGAAAAAAACTGATGCCTAGGAGTCTGTGTCCAGGTGAGTTGTTTTCACGACGTTCTAGTGAGAAGCGAGCAACACTTGCCGTTCATAGTTTAAAGAAGATGCAGCTTTAGTTATAAACGTGTTGTCAGTATTATAATTCTGGTATCACCAATACCGTGTCGTTTTCCATCACCTTGTGATTTAAGTTTCACCGTTTCGCAAAAAAGAAAAACGTTTGTAAAAAAAAATTTTGATTTTTTGTGAAACAGCAAGACCGCACTCAGGAAAAGTACAACAGTACAACTTACTTCCACGGCTTGGACTCTTCGCATAAATTTTCGATGAAGTTGAGGGCTTATATATCATAATATAACCTATCAAAACCCAAAAACCAGAGCCTAAAAAAGCCTCAAGCTCCTCTACATCCTATCACTCTTCCTCTCACCTGTTTTGGTTTGTGTAGAAATGTCTCTGCTTACTGATCTTATCAACCTCAACCTCTCAGATATCACTGACAAGATTATCGCGGAGTACATATGGTCAGCTTTATTTGAAAATATCTGTGTTACTGCTTCAGGATTCATGGTTTTTCTTGCCAAATGGTTTTAATATTTCGAAAGCTTTATTTTTGTTGTTGGTTCTGATATGTTTTGCACTCTGTATAATCATATAACAGGGTCGGTGGATCTGGAATGGACGTTAGAAGCAAGGCCAGGGTAAAATTGCTCTTCTCCTCATCTGTTTTGTTTTTTTATTTCCTGATTAAATTCTTTGATAGTTAATCTGCTTGTTTACATTTGTATGAAACAGACTCTTCCTGCACCAGTGAATGATCCTTCAAAACTACCCAAATGGAACTTTGATGGTTCTAGCACTGGCCAAGCTCCTGGAGAAGATAGTGAAATCATCTTATAGTATGCTCTGTTTCTCTAGGAACTTTTTCACCTGATTTTCATTTTTAAACTTGTTTATTAATGAAAATTTTATTCTGTTGGTGTTATATATAGCCCACAAGCAATCTACAGGGACCCATTTAGGAGGGGCAACAACATCCTTGTAAGTGCCTCAATTCTAATTTCATTTGCTTTCTTCAACACCTTTCATTAACAAACGGCCTATTGTTATTTCCTTTTATTGATAACTTTGATTACTATAGGTGATATGTGATACTTACACACCAGCTGGAGAGCCAATTCCAACCAACAAGAGGGCTAAGGCTGCAAAGATCTTCAGCCATCCTGATGTTGTTGCTGAAGAGCCCTGGTAATGTAGTTCTAAAATTCTCAATTTTTGTTTTTAAATTTTTGGGAGTCAATTCTTATGTAAAATCTGAAATGCCTGCTTGATTATGATTATAATTATAATTATACAGGTACGGCTTAGAGCAAGAGTACACTCTATTGCAGAAAGATGTACAATGGCCAATTGGGTGGCCTCTGGGTGGATATCCTGGAGCACAGGTCACAAATCAAACATCACATGTTTCTTTTTTAGAAAATTTACTATGAGCCATCTCTTTCCTTATTTTGATGCACTAGCTGTAATCAATTAACTAAGCCTGTAATGTAACTGAAAGAGTTTTTTTTTTTTTTTTTTTTCAACAGGGACCGTACTACTGTGGTGTTGGCGCTGATAAGGCCTTTGGCCGTGACATTGTAGATTCTCACTACAAAGCTTGTCTTTATGCCGGTATTGACATCAGTGGCATCAATGGTGAAGTTATGCCTGGTCAGGTAAACAACCTTACTCCATTGCATATGTGGATGCAACCAACTCTTTTTGTATCCATCTATCTATGAACAATGTTGCTTGTGTTTTGTAGTGGGAATTCCAAGTTGGACCAACAGTTGGCATCGCTGCCGGAGATCAATTATGGGCAGCACGTTACATTTTGGAGAGGATCACTGAGATAGCTGGAGTGGTGGTTTCATTTGATCCGAAACCAATTCCTGGTGACTGGAACGGTGCTGGTGCACACACTAATTTCAGCACCAAGTCCATGAGAAAGGAAGGAGGCTATGACGTTATCAAGAAGGCAATTGAGAAGCTTGGATTGAGGCACAAGGAACACATTGCCGCTTATGGCGAAGGCAATGAGCGCCGCCTCACCGGACGACATGAAACAGCGGACATTGACACATTCGTATGGGTAAGTAGTAAAAAATGTAACTTATCGCAGATTGTAAAGAACAATAAAAATTGGGGCTCATGGATTGTTTTATTTTGTTTAACAGGGAGTGGCAAACCGCGGAGCTTCGATAAGAGTTGGAAGGGACACTGAGAAAGAAGGAAAGGGCTATTTTGAGGACCGGAGGCCGGCTTCTAACATGGATCCTTATGTTGTCACCTCCATGATTGCTGAAACTACACTGCTCTGGAAACCATAGAAGAATAACATTACCAAGTTTCCAACCCATAACCATTATTAGAGGGGCAATGACTTGTCTGTCATCTCTATCTAGTAGCTGAACATTACCATGGGTGGTTGTGGATTTATGTTGTTACTTATTATATAGATATTAAGGGTCTTAATAAATTGTATCCCTGCCTTGGTAGCAGAGTAGGCCCTGCATTAGTAGCAGAGTGAGCTCTGTTTCAGTAACAGAGTAGCCCTTGTTGTGGATGAAGGAGGTCTGTTGCGTCGGATAACTGTAATAAATTTATGACAATGAAATTATGATTACCGTGAATAACCTCATGGATGAAATTATATCTGATAGTCCCAGAAATTTACAGCTACCACCTCTCTTTTAATCATCGGAAGAGCGAGAGATGAACTTTGGACCTCTATCAACATTTTTACGAGAAAAATGCATCGATCACAAGTCTAAATGTTAACGACAAATACATATGTAATTCCATACCTCAGATTAATTGAGAAATATCGTATACATGTGAATATATGTGTATCAGTCCAAGAATAGAAGAAAGAGAATTTCAGGTAGTAGTTGAAAAGGAGAGCTGAGGAAAAATTGTAGGCTCGTAGGTGATAAGAAGGGCGGTGAGCATTGAAATGGGTGCAATCCATGTGGTGCGGATCAGAGAGAATCCCATGGGTGACGACTGGTACTTGAACACAGTCAGTCGAGAATTATTTGCTGCTGAAATTGGTCCCAGAAACAAAGCAATTTCGTTTGTTCCCGAAAACGAATTTAATGGCAGCACAAGCATCACAGTTTGTGTAATGTGGTCCGAGACTGCGCTGATCTGTTATCAACTTATCATATGTATCCTGATTTTTGGGGAAAGCCGTAGAGGGGACTCCACTGCCTTAATCTGCACTAGTGATATATAAAAATAGCTAGCTGCTAACAGTATCCATGTGGCATGGATGCTGTAATTCTCAAGCCACAGTCACCAACCCTAATCCACTAGTAACTACTGATAACATTAGCATCTGGCCGGTGAAAGAAATTATTGCCAATGTCATCATTTGGATGTGGTGCATGTCACATGAAATGTTATCTTCATTTTTTCTAGGTCGGGCGTTATCTCTTAACCTAAATATATGGGTTGGTCCGAAGATGAAGAAATAGAGGCTACTTTAACTTTTGTACGGTCCGAAGGAAGAAAATGAATCGAAGCACATGATGGACTTATCGAATCACCCTAGTTGTTAATTTGGACAGAAGTTGGAGGATTCATTCAGTACAATTTTACATTTAACTAGTTTACATATTCGATCCAATCCAAAAACCAAATGTATCAAAATCTCACATGCGGAACTTTAATTAGTTCAGTGAATTGGGGGTTGCAAATGCTGGTCTGCAATTGACCGGCCATTAAAGAAAAGCAAGGAACTACTTTTTTCCTTTCCCCCATTCTAATTTCTACGGATGACATCTTTGCAGGGTACTATAGCATCCACACCAGCTTTCACTTCCACGAAAAAAGGTAGAATAAGATCAAACATCAAAGTATATGGTGACTAACTTTTACTGATTTGTAATTGCAGGTGGCCAAGTTGCGTTTTGGGTGTCCCAATGTTACAAGTAGATGGCGGCGGCCGTAGCACCATAAGCAGCTTTGCGGCATTTTCCTTTCGGAATTTTTATTGAAGCAAAGAAAATTTATCAGTGTTCCAGAGTTCAGCATTGAAACTCTAAGAGACGTGAGTACCAGGGCTTCGGGCTTTTGGCTATGACTAGAGATGCTCTGTTTCTACAAGAACTAATAGTCAGCTGTTGCCTGTTGGGTAATGGTTAGAGACCAAACTACAAAGATCATCATTTCTCCATTTCTGTGAGTGGAAAACATTGTAATGGCTCTGAGTTACTGAGATAAATATAAAGGATCATGATTTGAGTTTCATTTTGAGACAAATTGGGGATGAAACCATTGTCTTTTGCGATCTCCATTCTCTCAATCTCTCATATTCCACATCCTACGAAATGGATTACTTACTTCGAATACACACACACACACTTTTTTTTCTCTCAATTATAATAACAACCACCAAAGATTGGCTTCCAAAACACTCATCTAACAGAAACGTTTGCCTTTTGTTTTTGGCAAACTTACCCTTCACGTTTGCCAACTTATCTTTCTTTCAGAGACAGAACAAACACCAACCGTGAACGTCCAAAGATTGGCATTTTCCGAAAATACTACCCAGACATTGCACATGAGTTTGTTCTAGGACATCTCCAAACACAGAAAGTCTGCAACTTTTTCATCGCTAAAGGGAATATCACCATTCCTCAATTTGATCCATACGCATAAAAGTGAAACATAACATGCAAGCGAGACACAACACGAGTTTTCGTTTTGATTCTTCGAAAATCAGAATTTTTATAAGAGCTAAAGAATTTTCATTATCGATCACTAGTTGTTGTTATCTTTGTCATCGATCATATGACCTAACACGTTGGATTACACTGAATCAGAATCAATTTTTCTTTTTCAGATAAGAAGATAATATGAAAAGTTCAATTAAAAGTTTCGATCATTGAGTCCAGAGTCAAGACCAGAAGTACCATATTCCAAAAGGAGCGAAACCACCATACCATAAACTAAACCATATATTATATACAAAGGCTAGGGAACAGGGAAGTATTCAAGAGAAAAAAACAGAAGATCTAGAACAGAAAAATAAAACAGAACAAAACCCTCTGCTTCTCAAAACTAGAAAGATAAGACAGATTTCTAAAACCATCGTATCCCCCAAACCCTCTCTCTCAGTTCCCATTAATCCAAGGCTGTTTCTCTCTCTCTTCTAAGAGTCACCGACGGAGATTGGCCTGCGGGAAATCCCCAAAGGAGATCGAGAGAGCTGCCTGGTCGTCGTGACGGTGATCTCTCTGAGCACAGGTCTCATCTCCGGCTTTCCCGGCAACCAGTCGATGACTTTCTCCGATTCTTGCTTGATCTTCCTCACTTGGCTGTGAACTGGAACACCCATCTCCTCGAACCCTTCCATATCCCTGTTGTTGTTGTTGCTATTCCTCTTCTCCATCTTCATAGTATATGCCCTCTTGTTCTAATTATACCCTATTCTTCCCTGCCTTGTATGTATATCTATATGTTTATCTATGTATGAATCTAAATCCCAAGGGGATGTTGGGAATTACGTGGGTTTATATAGACAAGTTTGAGACGTAAGGAAGAGAGAAGTTTGGTGGAAAAAGATCTACCTCTGGATCAGCTTGAGACCGAGTCGACCCTTTTGGACCTAGTTGAAATTTCAAGTTTTTATCCAATGTATCCCTTTCCACCATAATCATACATAACAAGTACTTGATTTCAATATCAAAACTTCACTTTTGAGCTATTACTAATCAAACGGTGCAAGAGTGCAGATGCATAACCAATGATCAAGTTCTTTGTAGGTAATCTTACACTTAAACTGGTTTTTTTTTAACCTTTATCTAAGTATTAAATTCTCATAACCAAAAATTTGTTGGTTCTCCGATTGGAATGGCATTCCAAATTATGACATGTTACAATCAAATTTATGATTAGGATCCCCATCATATCTACACCCAATCAATGAAAAATATTGTATTTGTGGTGCAAGATTGGGGCGTACCAGATTATTTCCTTTTGGGGTCTATGGTAGTAGGTTTTGGGTGTGAACGTAGAAGTATCGGAGGGTGAGGATGCATATTTTATAGTCAAAACTCAAGATTTTGGTACCTAGAGGTTTACCAAATGAATACCAAACCTTCTTTTAGGGCCTGAGATTCTATAATTTGACTGGTGCTTAAGTTTGTCAATTCATTATCAATAAAATTAAAATTTAAAATCTTATTAAATTACTATCAAATATTTCCCATGGTTTTTGTCTATAATTCGAAACGTTACAAAAAAGCGAGTCAAGCCGAGTTTTGTTGTACCAAGAAGTCCAAGTCAACGTTCAACGGCCACGCTTCAACACTCGGGGTCTGGCCATCTCCGTTATTCTACGATTAAAGGTCAAATTCTATTGATCTCGTGGCATATGCGTGACTCTAATGAAACTCAGGCGTACGTAACATTCAACTTCCGGCAACGTGGAAGGTCGACGCGGCGTTTGGGTGGGTTGAGCGGTAAGTTTGTTAATGGGGACAGCCGGCAATCGTAAGCGTGACATAGCAAATTGTGCCACGTGGGGTCATAATACCCATCCTACGCAATACGCCCATCATTTTCTTCTGTTAACTTCTGAAACAGCACAAGATGTTGACACGTGCCCATCCTACAATATGTGGTTGATATCTATAATTGATTAATTACATGTTTAATAATAAGATAGATTTTGTAATACCCGCGATTTTCATTTTAAATTCGAGTAATTGTATTGAACTATTATTATGCGATTTCACGAATGTTGTTCGATAATATTTCACTTTTTGAATTATCGAAGGTTCGGAACGATTATTTTTAACGAAAAGCTCGAATACTCGGTTTGAGAAATTGACTTTTTCTACGTATAAAATTTGGAGAAACTTCCTTCATGAAAGTTGTAAAACTCGTCGATACGAGTCAGTACACATACGGAACACAAAGATCGGATTTTTTCTGAATTAGTTATTGAATTTAGAAGATTTTCTGAAACTTGTATGTATAGAAAAAACCCTAGATTTTTTTTTGGAAACCCTATTTTTTTTTCCACCGGCCTCCCTTTTCCTTTCTTGAAAAACACCGTTCATTTCTCTCTCTCCTTCCGCGCCGCCGAGACGCAGAAACAGAGCACGGTTTCACCGTGCTCCCTCCTTCTCATCCGACCACCCCACGACCTCAAACCTCCTCCAAGAGCTTCGTCTCGACCTTGCGCAGCTGTCAGAGGCAGCCTTGCGCCACGACACGGCCGGCAGCGGCGGCGGCACGGCCTGAACCTAAAAAGCTCGTTTTCGGTTCGATCTCAATATCTCGAGCTATAAATCACCATTTCACTTGATTCTTGGCTCATTGAACTCGCCTCAACTTCCTCTACAAGCACCAAGAAAGACCGGAACTGGGTCGAACGTTTTCACGTTCGTCGGAGCTCGACCCCGTGTGGATCGAAAAATCAACTTTCGATCCAAATATCTCGAGCTATACACGATCGTTTCTTGTGATTCTTGGCTTGTTGAGTTCGTAAGGAAGTTCTGAACAAGTTTCCAGAATGGATCGAGGCGTGAGGTTGCAGTTTTTAAGTCGGTTTCAAGCTCGCCGGTTTCTGGAAAATTTCCGGCCGCCTACTGTAATTGGCGATCCCTTCCCGTCATTTTTTGGTCTTGTGCTAGTTATGAAAGTTGCTCAGAATGATGAAACGAAGGGGACAAGCTCAGCTCTGACACCATTGGTGGTGGTCGGCGGCTCTGTCCCTAACTCCGGCTGCCCTTTCTAGCCACCTCCGGAGGTCTAAAATTTGGTTTCTATCCATTTTATGATTCTATGTTTCAATACGATCATTTCGGCGTATTATACGTATTTTTCGGATATCGTATGAATTAGTTATAAATTTTGTGATTTGGATCGTTATATTTATGATCTATGAAATTAGGACCGTCAGATGAACTTATAATTTTGATATGATGATCATATGACTATCCAAAGGCTTTGTGTGGTCATGGGCGAAGATCCGACCGTTGGATTTTCGTATATGTGCAAAACGGTAATTAGGGGAGTGATTCTGAGAATCCGCTCGTCGGATTTTATTGTAAATTAGAATCAGACCTTTAAATGGTAGTTAAATTACGTTTTGGAATTATTGGCTAAATTCGAATCACATTTGATTAGGTGATTGACGGATTGTATTTGAGTGGGCTATTTCGGCGTTAATTATATTTGTATTGAAGACGCAGCGGGAGTATCGAGGTGAGTAAAACTCACGTGGTTCGTATTACTAACCGAGCGTTTTAAATTTATTAATTTTTGGTAATTATGTGAAAAATATTTGCGGATTAAATATTTGTTTTAAAATTTCATGGACTTGAATCACCACGGTCCATAGGTAAGTAAAATGAATTTTAATTATACAAATGAATTTCACGATTTTCTTGTGTGAACTATAGATGATATTAGTGGTCATTCCTGAGTGGATGATTACGTGTATATATATATATATATATATTTACGTGGAAAATATATATTGATGAGTGGATTGTTGAGTGATGATATGATTGAGTTGAATTGATGAATTGATTATATTTCAATTGTGTAATTTCATAATAATATGGTGTATCTTGGTTGGGTCGATTTCAATATGTGATATTATATGTTGTGCTCATTTATGGGTTTAGGGTCGACTTAGTGACCGGTGTGGGGTAATCGGACGCTCTAATCCTGGGTGGATGATGGGATACGATTGGTTGAGTATGTGAAATTATCGGACGTTCTAAATATGTATATAAATATACATATTGATGAAATACGATAATGATAAATATGTCGGATGCCATAACTTAGGCCAGGTGACGGGCTACGATTCAGTTAGAGCTCTAGTCTGTCATGTACCGTATTTTTATAAATACGATGTTGAGGTTTGTGAAGAAAGATGTGAGTTGGGGTTGTCTTGATTTATTGATTTGGTATTTGATTGAGATTGTTAGTAATTCGTGGTTGTGGAAATGGTTGAGTGTTGACTTGAGTAGAATTGATTATGATTAAATTAGACAACAGTCTTTTCTTTTACTCTTACGAGCTTTCATCAACTTACCGGGTTTTGTGTTGTTGCAATCCCGACACACTATTCAAATGGTATAGCGGATATTCCTGCAGGTCAGGATAACCAGGGAGGTGACCGAGCTGCTTAGGTATTACAACAGTTATTGTTATTTCATTTAGTTGTGAGGTGTGTAGCTCATTTAGAGTTTTACAGTTCGTTTTGGATTTGAGTTGTAATAATTAACCGAGACTAAATTTGGTTTTGATTTTTTTTCGTGTGGTGAGGTTGTTAAGAAAAGAAATTTTCAGGATTATTATTTTAGTTGTGGTGATTTTCATATTTCGGATTTTGAATGTTTAGTCTAAAATTCGGGGCGTGACAGTTTTCTTTTTGTTCTCTCCTGGTGGAGTAAATTAAAGTTTATCATGTTAGTAATGGCGCCGAAATAATATATTCATCACAAGTTAGAATAGGCTATTACATGTAATTCTACTGCAATTTACAGATAGACAAGAATATAGTGATAGTACCCACAATGGTACATAAAAATAGACCTACTCATTGAACATTCAAATACATAGAAGTAGGGATGGCAAAAATCCTCAGTGGGGCGGAGCTCCATTGGATATCCACCCCTAATGGGGAGAATTCAGGGATAAATGGGAAATGGAGATGGGAATCCCCAATCCCCGCTATCTAAGATGGGGGATGGGACGGGAACGGTATTGTGATTCCCATCCCCAAATCCGTCCCAATAATATATACATATATTTAACTTATAAATATTTTAATCTATTTTTTATAATATAAATCACAAATATATACATTTATTACTTTACTTTAATGGCTACATTTTTACTTTAATGGTGTTTTGACTTTTGCACTCACTGAATTATGATTTATGAATTTAATCATATTTTAAATTATTTGTTGTAGATTTTGATTTTAAAAAAGGTAATATGAGAAAAAATTATTTTATTTATTAAATTCTTATTAGGGATTTGGGGCGAGTTTGGAGGCTTAGTCCTCAATAGGGATGGGGATGGGGAATCCCCGATATATTTTTATTGGGAATTGGGGTCGGGATAGGGGTAGAAAGTGACCCCGGAGATGGGGATGGTATTGTGATCCCCATTCCCAACCCACCCAATTGTCATCCCTACATAAAAGTAACGGGGATCCTCCTTTGGTACTTCGCCGAAAGTGCTAGAAAACTAGGTTCCTAAACAAGGAAATTTATTGAAGTTTATCATGCTACATTGCTACTATGTTAATCTTAGTTTATTCCAACACCTAGTCAAATACTAATTGCAACTACACAAGGATTGGATTAGAAAGCATAAGAGTGAAACTTAAGCATCACAAACTTTTAATATTATAGCACTAATCGCATGTTTCCCTTTACTTTTATTCTTACTTTTAACCTTATCGAGTGAGATCTAAGCATTAGAATTGAGATATGGTGAATTCTTCACGTCTAATAATCATATGTCCTATCATCTCATTAGTATATTCTAGGTACAAAAATGATTAACATGCATGATTTTTAGGTTACGTAAAATGAAGCTGGAATCGGGTGTTTTGGGCATGTCACCATTTAAAGCATAGCATTATTTCATTTTCTATCTATTTAATTGTCTTCTTTTCATTTGAAAAGAGGGCATGTCATGATTTGAGGAAGAATTATAAATCATTTTCTTACTCCCAAATAATTTATTAGCACATCAAACTGTCTATAATTTAATCACTATTTATGTCACACTCTGAATTTTAAATAATAAATTCAAATCTGAAACATGAATAATAACAAATACAATCTGAATTTTTCTTTCTTTCTCAGAAACAGTCACGTCTCACACCACTCAATATTACATAAACCAAAGCCTCAAGTTACTTATTACAGCACACTCTCACCAAATAAAATAGTAAAGCTCAATGAGTATAATAAACCTCACAATACAACGCTATAAATCAATATTATCACTCTAAACCGCACGATCACCACCATGGTTTTCCTGACCTATAGGATTATCCGCTACACCGTTTGAATAATGTACCGGGATTGCAACAACACAAAATCCGGTAAGCTTTTGAAAGCCCGTATGAGTAAATTTAGATATTGCTTAAGTTAATAATAAAAACACACAAAGTAACTCCAAAATACACTGCAACATAAATGAAAGAATACACTCAAGACTCTTTATTAAATCTCATACTTATGAGTCTCAAGTAACCTCAACGTTACCCTCATAAGACCACTCAATATTTGGCAGACAGACTAGAGCTCTAACTGATCGCAACCACCAGCCCAGCGCTAGAGCGTGGTTCACGATTATAATGCTATTAGCAACCACCAGCCAAGTATAAGAGCGTGGTTTACTGATAGTATGAGTGTGACCTATTGATCTCCACAGATCAAAACAATTTATTGTTTCTCAAACAATAAAACTCAACACCTCTCTCAATATATGGTTCACGAAAAAGTAAACATCCAAACAATAATAGCAACACAATCATGCATATTGTTTCCTCAACACAATCCATCAATAAATATATATCATCACGTAAATAATATATATATATATATATACATAGACATTCACGTATGAATGCCTACTAATACCAACTATAGTTCACATGCATTAAAACAAAATTTAATTTATACTTAAATTCATTTTGTTACCTGTGAGCCGCAGCCCTATGAACCGTAGTCGATCAAGTTCATATTATTTCAAACAAATCTTTATTTTCTTAAAACAATTTCCACACATTCACAATTCAATATAAATCACTAAATTTCTGTTCGTAAATGAACCATGTGCGATTTACTCACCTCTAATTCCAGCTGCGTCTTTCTATCAATCAAAATCACAATAATCCAAACACTTGTCAACTCAAACCGTCAAGTACCTAATTAAGTACGGCATTTGTTTAGCAAACGAAACACGAAATAAACTTAAACGACAATCCAACGATCGGATTCTAAAATAAAGACGATCCAACAGGTAAAATATTCACATGTGACCACACAAAGTCACTAGGACAGTCATACGATCATTATACCAAAACTACAAGTCCATCGGACGGTCCCATCTTCACATATCACAAATCGAACGGTCGAAATCGATCGAATATCGTAAAAATTCATAACTTAATCATACGATATCCAAAAATTACGTATTATATATCGAAATGATTGTATCAATATGTAGAATACAAAAATGAGCAGAAACTTCACTTGGGGTGGCCGGAGGTCACCGGAAACCACCGTTACAGTGGCGGCGGCGTCTTCCATCCAAAGTCAAAATTTGACAAAACTCCCAACACGAAAGTTTTTCATCTTAACTCCAATTTGAACTTTTATAACTACACCAAAGTCAGATTAGAAGCCAAAAGATCTAATTTTACCTCGCAAGGTTTGAAACCCAAAGAACCCTAGGTTTGAAATCTTCCAAATTCGATCTCCATAGATCAAATCGTTGCAAGCCATTTTGAGGAGAGTATCTACATCCTCTGGGCTAGAAAAGCTCCCAAGAATCGCGAGTTAAGGTGGCCGGAGGAGTGAGAACCAAGGTGGAGAAGGAAGGCGATTTCCAGATCAGGCCGTGAGGCTTTTCGACCTTGTAGCGGCTACCACGGTGGTTATTTCCCGTCGATATCTTCTGGAAAGTTCTAGCCAACTTCAAGGTGAGCAAAATCTTTTTTGGAATCAAGTCATTTGGTGCCCGAAAGTGGGAGATATCGGCCAGTGAAGGGAAGAGTAGCTTGGGCGATTTCCAGCTCGAGCTGTGTGGCTTCTCGGCCTTGTAGCGCCCTCGAAAGTTTGTTTTTGAGCCTTGGTGTCTTCTGGGAAGTTTTAAATGACTTCAAGGCGAGCAAAATTGCTTTTGGAATCAAGTCGATTGATGGTCTGTGGAGAAAGATATGGCTGGATAAAGGGGAGTCCAGAAATCGCAACAGGAGAGAGGAAATTTTCTGGAAACTGGAATTTTTTTTGGAAATTTCCAGAAATGGAAGCTTTATACTGAAATGGAATTTTCTTGCAAAATTCACAACTAATTCATACGAACTCTGATTTTGTCATTCTACATATGCACGGACTTGTATCGACGAGCTCTATAACTTTCATGAAGGAAATTTTTCCAAATTCTATACATATAAAAAGTCAATTTTCACGACCCCCTAAATAACGTTCGTTTCGAAAATAAAATCGATTTGAAATCGGATTTCTCACATAATGACTTACGAAATAGTCTTAATATTCATAATTCAAATATCCGAACAATTATTGAATTACAAAAATTTATCTAATGAAATTTCGGGTTTTCACAATTTAATTACACATTTTCTCCCAAAGGGTTAGAACATGTTAGTTAAGAAAATAATTCCATTAGATAAAATCTTCTTCAAAGCCCTAAAAAAAGGAAAAACTCCCTTGCCGCAAAAACACCCTTTATGGTTTCCAAACGCCCCCTTCCAATGGTGGCCGACTTCTCTCCGGTGATGCTGCCAGACGGGAGGAAGTTCTAACCCTGGTTTCTTGAGATAGTTGGTTCAATGGTTGCACAATGGTGGTGTTGGCTGTGTTCTAGTTGAAGCGTCATTGTAGTTGAGGCGCTTGGGGTCACTAGTCGACAACATCTAGTTTTTGTTTTCAGATGATGAAGGTAACAAAAACATCATGATAGAGTCAGATGGCGGATCGAATGCGCAAGGGTCTGTACCTTCTACTTTTCGGGGCCGTTGTTTTGTCCTCTTGGTGGCGGGATTTGTGATGGCAGCTGTTGCGCGACATGTTATGGCGGCTGAGGTTGCAAGGCAAGTCGGAGTGGCGGAAGGTTTGCAAGGCGTCGTGGCTGTGGTGTTCAGTAGAGGGGTTGAGCAGCGTGGTGCAAAGGTGTGGAGATGGAGCTGTAGCTGGGCCTTTACTGTTGGGCCTAGGGCTGTCTTTCTCTAGAGTCATTTGGACCATTATTTAGTTAGTTTTTCTTTCTATTAATTTCCTCTTTCTTTTAAGGACTTATGGGCACTGGTCGTATAATGAGTGGTCTATCGCTATGTATCACCGTGATACTCCCACAACCTCTTGCATGCTTAGTCATTGGCAGTGGAGGGATGTGTAATGACCAATTTGGCTTGATATTTAATGACAAATATTGGTGGATTGTTTTTAAATATATAAATATATATATATATATATATATATATATATATATATATATATAATCCTAGAAAATGCCTTTTGCATTGGCTAGATGCATACCCTAATTCCCTATAGAGGATGGGAATTTCAATTAATTGTCCTCAATTAATGAGGTAACCAGGTAACAACTTTTTTCTTCACAGTAGGTAGAAAGCAATTTAGGGTGATCCGAATCCAAAACTTGACGTGACGAAATATTCTTGAAGGTGCTAAAAAGTGTTACGTCATCGATCCTCAAACAAACATCACTGACTGAAGCTCACCTAATTAATTTCATTTCATCAATATCATAGTATCGTTTCCAACCCTTAAATAGAATGATGGCCAACCTCTCCAAGTATTTAGATACCTTCTAAATGATTGATGGTGATTGTCGGATTAAAACGCGCAGATACCGGTTCTATTGCTAATGCCCTGATTGCAAAAGGCCAAGCTCTAAGAGGTTCTTAGTTAAGCAAGTCGACCTCGATTAGATGTCATAAAGAATTGGTACCCTGTCTACGACGTTAGATGCTTGGCTTATTAGGTTGAATTGATCGGCTTCAAATATGTACATGATAAAGCAAATTTTTGTGTGTATTTAGTTGCGTTTAACTTTGACTAGTTAAGGTTATAATGTGGCCAGCGTTATGTATGTTTGTGGCTTTTATAATTATTTTTTTGTGTCCCGTAAAATAAAGATTTTGTTCTTTCATATCCCATAGAATGGAGGGTTTCCTTTCTTCAAAAGAAAAAAAGGGGAGCAAAAGACTGATAAAATTTGAGTTTTGAATTGAGTAATTGATTTAGGGCCTAAACCTTATACCTTGGTTACGATGGCTGACCTTCTGGTAAACATTGAACTCCATTGGGCTCATAAACGGAATGGGGAACATGGCCCATTAGAGATTAGGTTCTCCTATTGGCAAAAACGAAAAATGATTTTTGGTTCTCCTCGCTCCTTTATCTGATACAATTGATCCTCCTCCTTGAACCCTTCTCAGTTACTTGAATAACAGAAACAATGACATCTAAATTAGGAGACAATGACAAGAAGCTCAAGCCAAATGATGTTGGATTATAATCCAAAGTCGCCGCATTAACGTGAGATAATCATACATGAGAGAGAGCTTTTGCTTGTGAGGAACCAGACATGAGAGTGTTACAACTTACAAGGACGCAAAGCCAAAAGGAGGAAAACTACAGGGCGGAGCCCTAATTGCGTACGTAGGCCAACATGTTGGAGAAAGCCACTTGTTTTGTGGGACAATTCGGGACGTGATACAAAGAAAAGCTACCTCTCATCTGGCCTCCATGGCTCCATCTCTTACAAAGTTTAAAGTTGTATACATTTCTCCCGCTACTTGCTTCATCGTTATCTTTTCGAGTCTTCTTCCTCGATCGTCAAACTTACGTACAATTATTGGTGTGTTTAACTTTTCGTACATTCGACCTGAGCTATAGCTTTAATCTCAGTTATGAACTGTTGAGAAAGATCTTCTACTGGAATATGATATCTGAATGACTGAATCAGTTAGTCCCACTGTGCATGCAGAGTAGCGATCGATCACCAAGTTAGTGCCTTGTAACTATTCGAATCAATTCACCACCAGTTAGATTAAAAAGAAAGCTAGGCCGGGTCCGTAATCAAATCAGTACGTAACACGCGCGTACAGATATTTTGCAGTTTAATTTGCACCATAGATAATTAAGCTACAGTCTATGTATTCTTTTATTTGTGAAGGAAAGAACTTATTGGGCACCACATAAATGGCATCAGGTACTGAGGTGCTCAGTGAGTCAGTGGAGCATGGCATGCTGTCTATGCGGTCCCTTCCTTAAAGTAGAAGTGCTGCACAAATTATTGATTGTGTGGAGCTAAACTTGCTAGGAATAATAATCATGGTTGAGAAACACTCACATCGCTTACCTAAAAGTTGTTTTGAACTTCTGGTAGATACTTTCGAAAGTGTAATTGACTAATGACTCTGGTCTTGTGATTAGTTCAAGTTGCTAGTGACATCCAGGAAATAGACCAATTCCAGATCATCCCTTCTGATTGGGAAAAAATATATAGACATGTAATGGACTGAAGAGCTAAATGAAAACGAATTTGATGCGTTCGACTCTATACCAAATAGAGAAATTTAGGTCAATATTAATAAATAGGCAGAAAATTAGTACATAAGAAATTATCGTTTAGAACTAACGAAATTGATCGATCTATATCCATGAAAGTCGATTTTCAACAGTTTGATGCTTGATTATTTGAACTTATTTCATATAAACTCGAACAAAAACAAATACGTTATACGTACATATTTTTTGTTTATGAAATCATAATAAAGTTTTATTTTTTATTTTTTTTATTTATAACATGAAACGTAGTTTTAATTAGAAGTGTAAGTCATAAGCTAGGTTTACGTATTTACTATATACCGGATCTTCTATATGTGTGTGTGTGTGTATATATATATTTCTCAATAATATAAATTCAGATTTCATAGCTAGCTAGTTTCTCTACTCCACTAGGGGAAATTCGAAGAAATGTGGGGAGGAATTTGATTTTGGCTGAAAGGTAGGGATTAATAGACGGATAGTGAATGTGTGATTGACAAACCAATTGAACCACACTATGGGCGACTAATTCAACTAATTAATTTAGAAACAGACCACATGGTTCATTTGGTCCCCTAGCTAGTTAATTTAGTCCTTAACTATTAACTAATTAGAGAGAACTACAATTTGTGCCTTTCGTCTCATCATGCATAGAATTAAGAGAGACAAATATATAATTGAGTTAACAAAATGAGACAAATGGTAGAGCAATCTAGCTCTAGATGCGCCTCTGCATGTGTTCAAAGTTGAAAGGAATCAAACTCAGCGCCTACAATTTCTGTTTGCACGCATATATAATACATATTAGGCACCTTATTAACGTGCCTAAAAATGAATACTAATTCTGTGGTCATATCATTTGCAGTTTCTGAGAAAAGAATATCAAAATGCTCTCCTGGTATATATTGCACATGCAATTACTATTAAAGATGAGACATACCTAGAATTTGTGAAACAATTGATTAATGGCGACCAGTGAAGACATGGGATAGATCAAGATGCATTTCTAGTTCACGCAATAGAAACGGATTCGGATTCAGCTGTGCATTTGATCGAATCGGCTAATGAGGTGATATAAAGCAAATTCCCGTGGCCTAAATACCTAAACAAATTGTTTGGTAACTCTGTTCATCATCGACTAGTTTTTGGGTGTCGGTAAAGACGATACCCCTACTCCGACATGTGTTCATATATAATAGAAGTACTCAAAACAATTTCATATTGTTCTTTCTTCTTTTAAAAGTGCATGAACAAAATATTTAATGAATTGACACAAATCAACTAAATAATTAAACAAGCAAAATAAGTCAAGTTTTTATGATCAAACATATATAATGGTCTCTCCCATGAAAATAATTAAATCAAGTTCATGAACAACACTTAGATTAAGTAAGTTCATGAACTTGGGATGCCCAATATGGGGTTAGTATAAATACAAAATGCAGGCCTAGCCTTGACCTTTGAAAGTCTCCTTCCTTCCCAACAACAGAAGGTTTCCCATTGTATACCAGCAAGCTAGCATAAACAAAACAGCTTGAAACAGCTTCAAGACGAGAAGAGAGGTTCGGTCATACACGCATATGTTTATTCCTTTTGCTTGATTTTACAGTTGGATCTGTTGCGATTAAAGTGCATATCCATTAGATTAAGGAAACTAGACGCAAAGCACTAAAGTATTTGCGAATTTCACTGTATATGCTTTGGCGTAATCCAAGTTCAAATCTGAGACATGATCGAACTTTACACAAAGATCTTTCGTTAATTGTACTTATCTCTTTTAATTTTGATCATTTTAACATTCCAATGAGTTTTGGATTGTGGGTCTCTTGGCCTTGTTTGCATAAAAAATATCCAGAGCGCAAAGCAACAAATCAAGCACAAGTAGTAGAAGACAACTAATTAGCATTAGTAAGCGACGAGCGTCCTAATTAGTAGGCACTAATGTTGCTGCTGGGTTTTACTAAAAATATTTGAAAGCGCGTGGGTGCGGTCATATCATTCAGCACACACTATAAAACCGGAGGTCGATCCCAGAGGGTGACTCACTTACTTCACTGTTGTTATCTCTCCAGTCTTAAACGCGTCAGGCACACGTACGTGGATAGCTCGTTCTAATCTCCAATCATGCACAATTCTTTATTCAAAAATAGAAAATGCTATGAGTTGAAAAATCTCCGTACTCTCCCTCAAGCGCGTTGACTTGACACTCCCACGTTAAAATGTCAATTTTAGTCCTAAATATACTACCCAGTCCTCTTCCCTCACTCACCAACCTCACTATTGTCGTTGTTCATTATTTTCAACTCTGTTTTAGGCACCAAAAAGAGGACATTTCTTACCGCGTTGGCTAATACACCAAAAATGTTGTCAATGCTTGGTTAGTATATAAATTTGAAAAAATAATTTCGATAACTAAATTATATTAAATTAGAATCAAATCATCTTGATCATGGAAACATAAGATTTTCAGCCTCTAAAAGTATAATAATAGATGCTTATTTATTATATTTTAATATGTAACAAGTAAAAACGTTAGTAACTAACTTTTGAATGAACCCTGTTATTACTGACTCCAAATTTTATGCAAACATGTTATTTTTTAGTCTATATTTTTTGAGCAAATCCGAACAATTAATAGTAAAATAAATACGCAAAGACAGGTAGAAGTTAATTAAATAGATACTGAACAAAAACAGTAATTTTTTTCTTTTGCCAGTTACTTGATCTCAACAGAAAACAAATACAAATAAGGTTACCCAGTCTAGTGAGAAAAGGGGGAGGAAAAAAAAAAAAACAGTTACTATGCAGAAGGTCAGTTTTTGTCAACCGCCACCACATGGCGCGTTGGTTATCATCCTGCGGCCAACAGCCGTGTCGTCCGTGTGTCCAGATCCTTTAAATATAATCCAGAAACGGTTCTGAGTAGTTAATACAAACTGAGAAGCTCTAGTTTGTTTATCCTCCCCTCCTCTTCATTTAGATTCCCATCACCATTTGTACAAAAAGCCTCAACCTTTTTAGCTCTGGAAGAAACAAGTTACAATCTTTATCCAAGGCTCAACCAAATACGGCACTCCAATTTTAGAGTTTTCCGTTTCCTGATTTTCCGAATTTGGTTTCTCCAATACACCAAATTGGTGCGTCTACTTTTCCTCAAGAGACACTGCACCTCCTTTGTGTCTATATTTCCTCAAGAATATTGCACCTCCTTTCTGTTTCGTGTTGATTAGGAAGTGAGAGAGAGAGAGAGAGAGAGAGATGGGCATCTATCTATCCAGAAATATAGCAAGTTTCATTTTCTCCTCTCCCCTCTTCTCCAAGAAAAATGGTGGTATTCCCATTCCCATGCAATTGGAGAACATGGTCTCCTTGGTTTCCCGGACCGGAAGGGATTTGCAGCGCTACGATAAAGGCTGCCGCCAAGTTGTAGGGTATGTCCTTCTCTCCGGTTCAATTTTATAGATATTACAACCCTTGGAAGATTCTTTTTTTTTCTTGGAATCATGTAATTGAGAAATCCTCAATTGGGTCTTTTGTTAAATGAATTGAATGGCACAAAGTTTAGGTCTTGTAATCTAATGTTTGTTGGGGGTTTTGATTTTGCAGATGCATACCCTACAGATATAGGCAAACAAAACAAGAATCTTTATCTGCGGAGGAAATAGAAGTTCTTGTGATTAGTTCACAAAAGGGTCAAGGAATGTTGTTCCCAAAGGTATTACCATTTTCGTCATGAATTTTATTTCTTTATGGCTGTGTTTCTCTTTTGAGATTATGATTGACATTTGTATAATTGCAATGTGATTACAGGGTGGTTGGGAAGTTGATGAGTCTATTGAAGAAGCGGCTTACAGAGAAACGCTAGAGGAGGCTGGTGTGACTGGCCATCTTGAGGTTAGTTTCTGCAAAAATACCTATCTTTTGTTTAGTTTTTCATTCAATTGTGTTCATTTACTTATCAGTTTTTTATATTCTTGCAGCCTAGATTGGGCAAATGGCGTTACAAGAGCAAAAGCCAGGGCACTGTTCATGAGGGGTACATGTTCCCTTTGCTTGTCAACAAGCAGTTCGAGTCTTGGCCTGAGAAGACTGTCAGGAAACGAGAATGGGTGAGTTGAATTCCAACCTGCTTAATCTGTATCCCATTAATTTGACATTTCTTACTTGCCTTGGTCCAATGGTTTGTGAAGATACTAGTTCTAAATATATGGTGTTTTATATGTTGTAGATGACTCTTGCTGAAGCTAAAGAAGCATGCCAAAATTGGTGGATGAAGGAAGCTTTGGAAGAATTTGTTCGTCGACAAACGCAGCACCTAAGGAAAGAAGAACAAGATGAGCCTGTTTGTACATAACAGAGTGAGAGAGCCATACGTTGGTTTTTGTTCAATTATTTGGACGACCAAACGGATGTAGGGGGAGAAGTAACTTCCCAATACTCATTAGAAATGAGCTAGTTAAAAGAGAAAACTGAAGAGTTGTTTCTGTCGCTGTACAATGTAGTCGAAGATCTAGAAACAGAACGCCTGTTAGATGTACAAACTCCATTCTTTCAATTCAATTCATTTTGATTCTTTTGTATATGAACTCACCATGGAATGATGAACGTTTTAGCTAACTCTAGTTGATAATTTTTCGGGTTTCCCTTCTCAATTTTAGGTATATTTGGCTCCTGTTTCTTTCATTGGAAGGGCTTGACTTGGTTCAAATTACAGGTTCTAGACCACAGAGACCAAGTGTGGCATAAAGCTTGGTATATCTCAGAATGTGCGTGGATATGCTTCATTTGAAGTGGAAGATAGGATTGCTTTTGTCGTCATGAAAACCATTAAACCAGAAGGTTATTTAAAATGACACTGATGGGCAATAAACATTATTGGTGGGGTGGTTAAGTCCAATAATTGTTTTGAGACACTAGAAGAGCCAGAGAAAAGATGATGGTGATCGATTGTTGTTTAATCTGTGACCCATGTAGAAATGATGCTATGTGCATCCATAGCGGTTGCAATCAGTTTGCTGAAAAGTCTCCTTCAATATTTTTCTTTTATCAGATATTCTGTTTTCTGGGAAAACGATCATAGTAGAAACACAGCACAAAACAGAATTCTTCAATTTGAAACACCTCTGCTGATGTATTCTACTTTAAAAGTAAATCAAACACTTAAGAGAATCAAACACTTTGAAGAACATTACATCACGACGAAACAACCATATGTCTAACAAACAACCAAAAGAAACTATAAACAGATCCAACTATGCTCAATCAAAGCCAGCCAACCCCTCTTGGAAACTGGTTTTGCCTTGAATTGTTGCTGCATCTCATACATATTTTGGAATCAATGTATTACTACTCACAGTCAATTCTTCCATTAACTACTTTCATCGACTCTAATACTTCCATTAATTCTGATTCATTCATCGACTCTAATACTTCTGTTATCTATCACAAACTCGCCACCCACCACAATATATGCACATAATTTAGTCCTGAATCCATGTTGTACAGAAATTCTTACAAAATAAATTATTTTTATGCATTAAAAAATTCACATAAATAAACTAACTCGAAATTATCTGGTTATTAGGACGATTTGAATCAGAAATGTACTACTTGCCAAAATGTATTTGTTAACTAAAATTTGGTGGACAAAAAAGACCTCCAATTTAATAATTTTTCTAAATTCATACCGACTACTATAAATGAAGGCCATTTGAGGCTTCACTAAAATTTGGATTGCCATATATGCCATTTGAATAAAATAAATTTAATTCATCTAAAAAAGTATATAAAATTTCATTATGGTAAAATACTAAAATCAAATAAAAGAAAAAAAAAAGTGGGTGAGAAGCATAATTTCAATCCAAATATTGTTACAGGCAGTTTCCTAAATTTATTCTCTTTAGTTAATGAAATTTGAGAACAAAACATATCAAATTTTTTGTTATTACTCCTAGCATCACACATGTATAATGATAGTCTTTTTACTATTACTCTAGTACTTCAATTAACTAATTCATTGGTATTTCAAAGGATCACTTATTAGTATTACTTACATATGTAATTCATTGGTACGTTTGCTCAATGTAAGAATCTCCATACATATAAAAGCTATTATAACACCTTGCCTATACATTACATGTCATAAGTGCTTAGTAACGCACAATTTACAGGCTGATTGATGATATTAGGAACACTTAACCAGATTCAACACTCAACAAAAAAGAACATTTAACTTCAATACTTTAGATTCTTATCTACAAAATATAGAGTAGTTTTAGATACACACCCCTAATAACTTAATACACATCCCTTACTCAATACACCGTATATGTAATTTTTCTTCCAGAATTTTACTAAATACACAACCCAAAAATATCCAACTACCCCTCAGTTATGATAAACCAACAAACATCCATTATCAATCAATTTAGCACCACACACAACCCATAAATATCCTACCCTCAGTTGCTTTGTTTCGGGTTGTGTAGGCCTGTATTTTTGTTTTTAGCTTGTTTGTTTTTTTCGCTTTTCGCCTCCTAGCCCAGTATCTATTTCTTGAATGTTCTCATTCTTGGATGGTGTAGGATTAGGAAGTTTTATTTTTTCCTGCAGTTCCTTTATGTTTTTAGTTTCTCTGGTTAGGAGATTTGGGTTGCTTTTGCAGTTTGTGATTAACTTTGTATTATGAGTGGTTTATCGAAACCCTCTAGCTTGATTCAGTGACATTGTAATATATTTGGAACCTGATTCCATTTCCCTAAAAAAAAAATTTAGCACCATTGTCAATCGACCTCGTGTCAAATATCAATGTTGTGTTACATAGCATGATCGAAGACCTAAGATAGCAACATGTGACCCAAATCAAATCTTTGATTTAGATGCATTTGAGTAATAGGTTTGTAACATTTATCTTGTTTGTTGACTTTGCTGGTTGGAGATTGATGGAAAGGTAGGATTAGATTGAACGAGATAGATTGTTTACATGGCAGAGGTGTATAATAATTTAGGAATTGAATAATTATCTCATCTTCACATTTTGAATAAATTATTTAACTTCTATATTCATGATTGTAGAATAAAAATAATCATTTCATGTGGATCTTTTCTTTAGGCATATACAAATATAGCACGAGGTTTATGACGGTGACGTTCATGTGTTGCAAAGTTAATGTTGGGAAGACAAATGCAAATATATACATAGAGAAGAGATAGCGTAATTTAATTGAATTTCTTTTTGTCTAACCTATTAATGTAGATGCATCTTTTAGTCATCTCACCTACTCATGAAATTTGATTTGAAATATTAAAAATAGGGATGTGTATTAAAAAGTTAAGGATGTGTATATAAAATTTTATTTAAAATACAAAAAGAAAACGTATAAACCAAACATGCAAAGATTTTATTTTTTTCTCTTCAAAGAGAGACACTATTATTCTGGTGCTTAAGTGATTATTTACGCTATCCAAAAAGCAAAAAATAAGTTTGTTAAGTGCTACAATTTTTTTTAATGAATATCAAATCAATATATTAATAAAACTCAAGCCAGAAATGACCGTTACATATCATTCATTTACCGTCATGAGGTAGATAAAGAGTTTGTTGTAGTAGCACAGTGATACATAGATTAGGTCCAATCATTTGACGGTTACACGCTCATAAATGAAGCCTATAGACTATTAACTACTACACAATAAATAGGCAGAGTAAATTAGACTCGATGACGCTCACAAAAACCTAGAAGCGTAGCTCCCTAACAAAGTAGGAAATTATTGTAATCCAAAAGACTAAACTAAAATACTAAAGGCCCAGAGAAACAATATCCCAGCCCAAATTTCCAGCTGCTCGATTCAAGGCCCAGCAGGATTGGCTTGACTCAAACCCAGGCTCCATCTCATTCACCCACGAGATGCTTGTACAGCTTCGGTGTGTCGCCGACCACGCCGCCACAACCCATGTCGCCACAACCTCCGCGACCTAGCAGCCGTGATCCACGTCATCTCGAACCAAACAGACCTAGCCCGCGCTGTTGCCAAGTCACAGCCCCGATGCAGCGCACTACGGTCCGCCCCACGATCCAAGAACCGCTTCAATCCTGGAAGCCGACGACGTACGTTGACCACTGTACAAGGAGACCACCATGATCGTCGCACAGATCCCGCCGAACCAGCTTGCCAATACCTCAAGCAAATCACAATCCTCCCATGAACTCTCCCGAGCAATAGCATCAGTCGCCCATCCGGCAGCAGACCGCAAATGTTGGGGAGGCCAGAGGCCAGCCAAGATGTCACAGCGCCGCCGGACATGACAGATCTCGCGAAAACTGAAAAGATGAGGCTTTAGAGTTTTTTTTAAGAATGCAGCCTTAGGGTTTTTTAAGTGCTACAATAAAATAAAACAAAAGAGTATAACAAAAATCACAATTTATCTTTTTGTTTTTCCGAAATGTTTTTTAAAATGTTTATCGGAAGAAACGTACAAAAACTTTCTTGGGGATCGAAAGCAAAGCCAAATTTGAATTCTAGCAATACACACACATTTTTCATTTTCCGAAAGAAAGTACAGACATAGAATTGAAAAAAAAAAAACAGTATTCGGTAGACTTGGCAAAGAATGACATTTTAACATTCTTCCCCTAATGGTGTCAAAGCATGTCATGTTTGTTGTGAAATTCTTAGTCAACCACATCTGCTTCAAACCACTATTAAGGATATCCTTGGGAACTAAGATGAACATTTTTCTGAGTTCTCACCCAATCCCATATCTATAGCTAATCAATGGGTGGACATAGCGTTTGCAATTTGTTTAATGTGTTTAGTTACCTTGCTGTTTTCGTTACGTTTTCATTTAAAATGCTTCTATTCACACCTCCTAATTTTATATTTGAACATTCTCTTCCAAATTTTGACAATAAAATTCCAATTTTACCCTTGTTTCTTCCTTTCGTCGGTTCGTTCTCTCTTTCCTTCTTTCTATACACTTCCTGCATCTCAGTACGCATTGCTTAATTGGCCTAACTACATTAACCTTGGATCACATGAATTAAAACTTGAAATGCTAAAGCCCCTTCTTATAATCCAGAATAGATGTATGCATAATTATTGTTGGATGCATGTAGGAAGATGACCAGATCCGAAATTGCATTATGTAAAGCTAGCACACTACAACCAAATAACCATCAAGGTTCAAAATATAGAGATGAATGACAGAGAGAGTCATTGGGTTTCAATCATCCAGAATATAGATTCTGAGCTTTGGTATATATGTTATTACCATCCAGCACGTACGTAGAGCAAAATACTAATAACAATGATATATGTTCGTTAACCACTATGGGATAGATCAAGTTACTGTAAAAATATAAAAACATATAGAGAAGAAGTTTCTCCTGCGCAATTGAAGAAATTTTGTTTTGTTTTTTTTTTTCCTAGAAGGATAAAGTAGGAATTAAAAATATTCAAAAATTGAGACAGGTTTATGTGCCAATTTTAGAGGTATGAATAAAATTTCCCTTTCTATCACTTATCATGTTATTTTCTGTATGTCATTTTCCTGTTAAACATCGTAAAGAGTCGTACAAATGTGTATGCTGAGAGTACTGAACTGTAAGGCACTTCGTTTTCATTTTCTAAGAGAGTATCGAGAAAAAATATCTTACAACAAGTTTGAATATTTGTGGTTTTCTTTTCATATGCAGTTCATTAAACGCTCATCTATTGATTTTATGATTCGTATTATTAGTTAGTGTCATATTTGTAACTTGAAAATTTCAGGAACTTCTATGTTATGTGCAAATGAAAAAATGAGCACCTCATGTTTTGTCAGACAATGCAGATGAAAATCAAGATTGAAAACTTTGGGAAGATGGATCTCAGAGAGTCACAGATCAATAAGTTGGTTGGAGGAAGCAAGATGCTTAAATAGTGGGGAATAGAAAGTTCAAAATACTGTATACAATATTTGTCACAAGCGATAGAAGTGTCCTCTTGCCATCAATTGGCTTCAATATATTGTTGCGCGCCCTTTGTATCGAGGAAGACAAACCTAATTCAAAGGTGCATTCTAGTCTCCACATTTGAGCAATGAATGCTTAAGGGCTTCTTATTCTCATTTTATATACATATGAATGAATTTAACAATTTTTTCTATATTGGATTTTTTCTTCTTCTCATAAGCACAAAGTCTTTGATGATACTCGACGTAGCCTTTTCTGTATGGTTGAACATGGGAAATTCCTACTCCGGATGATGTCATTCCTAAAAACATTACAATGTTACTTGACAATGTTATTGATTTGTTATCCATCAATGTTCAATCTTTTATGTTTTGTAGGTTCAAGATGAAGAATATATATTGTTTAACACAATGAAAATCTATATGTCCAGGGTTGGGTAAACTTTCACCATTACATTTATAAAGTTTTCATTATGATATATAACTGGAGAAGAAAAGGATGAAAATTTGGCCGGCGAATTGTTCAGGTGCCACGCATTCTTAGATCATGGTAGGTGGTCCCATGAAGTTGGATAAAAATTTGGCAGGTAAATTGTTCCGTGTTTGCCAATATTGATAGAAATAATGTTTAATTACTTAATATCTGAAATGAAGCTGAGGCTGAACTTTTTTTTTAAGCGGGGAAAATATCTTTTCAGACACTGTTTATGATTGTATTTTCTTCTAGTCTGGGTATAACCACAAACTTCTATTCCTTTCTATTCCGTTATTGTTACCTTGTTGTTATGCAATTATTACAATAAGCTTTTGTTCTTTTCTCTTCTGATTCATCTTTTTATTTTCAATGTCTAAGGAAAGTTAACAACACTGTGCACTGGCAAAACATGAACTTCAAAGTGCCAAGAAACTTATGAAGGCTAAAACAGAAGATGCTTCTTACTCAGATTGTAGAATATTGCTTGAAGTAATAGTTGAAAATAATCTCGGTGTCAAAGTCTATATGGTGCAACATAGTGTACATTTTTAGAGAAGTTTCCCGATCATTTGTACAAACCAGCTCTAACGCCTTTTATTTGTTTTATAATATGTTATTTATACACTATGGAATTCACACAATCTTTCAGTATTTATTTATTTAATGATAACACTTTATATTTCAAACTAATTCATTGATATTTGAAAGACCACTTATTAGTATTACATATAAAAGTTAAGTATAATAAGCCTTGCATATACATCCACTTATTAGGAAACATAAATGACTCGAAGAACTCTCTTTCTCAGGGATGTGGGACAAACTTGAAAATTTTTTGGGTCAAAAACAACAAATTTTATAAACCAAGGATAATTGCATGAAGTGTGGACCTCAAGTTTCAAAACGATCAAAATGGTACCCAAATCTTCAAGCATATCTCACATCCATCCTCACGAGAACTAGATCAAATTCATATAAGTCAGATTGAGTGGATGAGAGGACTCAAGCAAGCAGTATACTTCGCATTTACTAACTCAAAATGAGAAAAAAGAAAGAAAAAAAAAGGTGAATATTGATATTTTTTCAACATTGGATGATGCGGTAGAGCGTTGCTTGCACCCATACCTTCTCAAGTTTATTCCTAGGCATCTATTATGTACATCCTCACTAAATTTGACAATAATCATCTTACTTTGTCCTTATAATTGTCTCTTTGAAGTATGGTTACTACTAAAAAATAGAACGGTAAAAAAAAAAAGAAATTGTTACATGTAAGATAACTGAATGCTGATTCTACAAGGATTAGGACAATAGTTTTTTTTTTTTGGTAATCTTATAATAACTAGCTAGTGCTAAATTAATAAGTAGAAAAGCCTCTGTTTCTCTGGGATATTATGAAAAGAAAGATGACTCGAAGAACTCTCCTCTTTAGAGACCGGGACAAATTTAGAGTTTTAAGAAACAACAGAACTTTATAAACCAGCAAAGGATAAATTTCATATAAATTGGATTTGAAGTTTCAAGACTAACAAAGAGGTACCTAGATTTTCAAGCATCTCTCACATTCAGCCTCATGAGAACAAAATCAAAATGAGAGAATGAAATGAATCAAGCCGGCAGTAGATCTTGCATTTACTTACACAAAGATAATAAGAATGAAAGTGAGCTATTTTGGATTGAATTTTTTTCAACATTCGATGATGTGGTACCTTACAAGTTTATCTATAGGCATCCGTTACCTTACACTTGACTTTTTGAGGTATGTTAATAATTAAAAAAAAATCCTCTCAAAAAAATAAAATTTAAAAATTGAAGACCAATTAAAAAAATCTATCAATATAAGATGAAGAAATGTTTTTTAACAAACAAATATCATTGTCAAAATGAAAAGTTTTTTTGGATTTCCAAGTTGGACTTGCCCTTCCCCATTGATACAAACTAATGCCAAAAGAAAATTTTTGTTGAGAATTTTCGAAAGAGAAAAATTCAAGTACCGTTCCTAAATTATTTTGCCAAGACCAATTTGATACCTGAACTCTCAAAGTATCAATGTGATACTCAAAGACCTAAAAGTATCAATGTGATACTCAAAGACCTAAATTGGTATCAACGTGATACTTCCGTCCAAAATTTTGACGACGCCGTCTGTTTGCTGACGTGGCAAGCACGTGGGTAAAAAAAAGAAGTGAAATGACCAATTTACCCTTTTTTATAAAAAAATTCATCTACCGTCCCCAAACTGTTTTGGCAAGGCCAATTTGATATCCGAACTTTCAAAAGTATCAATGTGATACCCAAAGATCTATTGGTATCAACGTGATACTTCCGTCCAAAATTTCTGATTGCATCATTTGTTTGCTGACGTGGCAAGCACGTGGGTAAAAAAAAAAGTAAAATGACCAATTTACCATTTTTTTTTGTTAATTCATTTTTTTGCTTTTCTTTTCTTCTTCTTCTTCTTCTTCTTAGGGTTTCGCGGTGCCAAGTAGTTTGGGGCTAAAGTTTCCAATCGAACCTGATACCGGTCGAAGAACCTACTGGTGCTGAGATGATCAACCACCCGTCGGCGTAAATTGGGGCTGCCGAGTTGTTGAGCGAGACGAGGCGTTCAGCCGGAATGTACCGTTTCAAAATTGATACTTTTAAGAGTTCGGGTATCAAATTAGTCTTGATAAAATAGTTTGAGAACAGTAACTGAATTTTTCTCTTTTCGAAATTGCGAAGTGTAGTGCTATTTTGAAGATACTAGTTAACCCTAAGAAAGAGGTTTTTTAATTTATTTTACTTTATTTTATTGTCCCAGTTTCCCAGTCCCACTTTTAAAATTCAAATGCCTTCAAGACCGTTGAACTCTGCAGAAGGCAAGGTTACTCTGTCACACTGCCATTCGAGTGGAAGCAGATAACAACAATGGGAAGGCTCCTCCGAACCAAAAGTGACTATGAAGATCTCAGAAATGCTCGCATATTACAAAACCAGGTCTTTCATTCCTTCTCTTTGGCTTGCTCACATTCACCCTTCTCTTTCTTGTTTTGATGACAATGGCATTCTCAGTTCTTGAAAGTGAACTCTGACTACTTACAGGCTCGTTTGAATTCGCTGGGAGTTCATAAGACTCTCTCCGACCTCCACTCCATTTCTTCATCAGCAAAGCCACCAAAGGCCCATGTCAGAAAGTACTGCAAGAAGGTCTATGATCTCACTTCTTTGCGCCGATCGGACCGGTTGAAGGGAACAGCTACCACTCTAGCAGCAGCAGCAGCAGCAGCAACAACAACAACCCCAAATAACAGTTCATCTCGACGATCAAGGTTGACAGGTAAATCAGTCAAGCCCTTTCAGGCTTTTATTTTGCCCTCTTTTTGGCGCTAAGATACTTCTGGTTTCTAAATTGTATTTGGTGAAGTAACAGAAGTGGGTGGAAATGGAGAGAGTGAGGAGGGGAATAAGAGGAGGCCTGCAAATGCGCCTTTTGTGGAAGTAAAGGGTTCAGAGATGCAGCTAGTTTCGTCTGAGTCTTGGGCTCGGCGTTGTGATAGCAAGAGCCGCGGCAGTGTCTATCATTCTGTTTTTGGGATTTGCTGCCATTTTTGCAGGTTTTGTGTCTTACCTTTTTGGCCTACACACATTGTTAAGCAAGAATATAATGAATTGTGGTACTAAGATGTTAGATAAATAACTAGATAGGCATGCTGACCCTTTAACTTGGGTTTGATTCTAACAATGAACTTCAGTTACAAGCTCTAGTAAATTGAGTAACTTCTATCGTATAAATGTGTCTGCCTTTGGATTTTACACGCATGCTCTCAATTTCAGTGGTTAGTGGAGTGACTTTTTATGTTTCTCACTCCATGTAGTGAAAGCGATTTAAGGTTTAGTAACTATGTCATCTACAAATATGTAGAGTGAGAACCAGCGTCTCTGTAGTTTACTAGTGTGAAATGTCTTTAGAAATCGGTATCATTACTAGCTCAATCTTCAATGTACAATAAGTGCAGGCAAAAGAAGTTGTGTGGTGAAGAAGATTGCAAGCGATGTGGTACTCTTGATATGGACCAACCTTGCATTGGTTAGTTCTCTGATGGAATCCATTTTAGCATTCAGACAAACCTTGAAACACTACTGAAACTTGTTGCTCCTATATGCACAGGAAAAACAGATTGTTCAGTTTGTCACTCTACCAATGGTGTTCTTTGCCGGGGTTGTCTCAAGGTTAGGTATGGTGAAGGTGAGACCTTCTTTGGAGATATAAGAAAAGCATGGATCAGATGAGGGAGATTAGATGTTAATTTATTGTAATGCTTTGTTAGAAATGGAGGAAGTGAGAGAAAACAAAGATTGGATGTGCCCACATTGCATAGAAGAAAAAGGAGTGAGACCTTACTGGATATGTAACAGGTATGTTCATGACACAATACATTTGCTAATTCAACTTTATGTGCTCATGATAGAGAGACTTACTGGGGATTTAATCTTCACTTTGTGCCCTTGAATGACATAATAGCTCATTCTGCATGAAGAAGCGAAAGATGGCTCCGACTGGGATAGCAATATACAGATGTAAGTATATGTCCCATTCCTCGATTCTTGATTGACTTGTTTTTGCTCTTTTTCCCCATTCTCATTGTCACAGTAGTTACTTAGTATACTGCATAGGATGTTGATTTCCTTTCATTCGATTGGGTTTGAAGGTCAGGAGATGGGATACAAGTCAGTGGCACATCTGCTAATGGATGAACTTCAACGAAAATGAATCGACATGGAGCAATGTAACTGCTACAGTTTGTATAACTGATGTTTTAGGAAGAAACACTTGGTCTGCTATAAAGCTTATTGTAGTAGCTCTTTGCCTCAAGATTAGATGTAACATGTATTAGATTAGATCGACAAGATCCCTCTAACTTGGATAAGTCCCTCTTTGCCTCAAGATTAGATGTAACATGTATTAGATTAGATCGACAAGATCCCTCTAACTTGGATAAGTCCCTCTTTGCCTCAAGATTAGATGTAACATGTATTAGATTAGATCGACAAGATCCCTCTAACTTGGATAAGTCCCTCTAACATGGATAAGACCTAATGCTTTTGAATACATGCTTAGTATGTGTGTGTATGTTGATTGGGTTGGTTTTATACCATGCTTGATCTTGCACAAGAAAATTGGAAAGAAGGAAAAGAAGTTGTCACTTGACAGCAAAGTTGCTCAATCCATTTGTAGACCAAAACAATTGAAAGGTAAACGAGAAAGACCAATAATGCAGACATCAAACATGGATAAGTCCCTCTAACTTGGATAAGTCCCTCTAACATGGATAAGACCTAATGCTTTTGAATACATGCTTAGTATGTGTGTGTATGTTGATTGGGTTGGTTTTATACCATGCTCGATCTTGCACAAGAAAATTGGAAAGAAGGAAAAGAAGTTGTCACTTGACAGCAAAGTTGCTCAATCCATTTGTAGACCAAAACAATTGAAAGGTAAACGAGAAAGACCAATAATGCAGACATCAAACATTTCAGCCAGGATCAACTCAAATTGCATGTACTGTGGTAATATCTTGAGAGCAAGTCTTGAACAAAATAATCAAATATTCATCACCATAACTACTGTACAATAGTAGTACCCATGGCGGAACAAATTTCTGATCACAACCACTGTCCGTGATTTTTTGGTCGGCATCCAATGTAAAGACGGTTTTAAGTGCTGGTTATCCAATTACAAAAGCGACCTCATAGGCTTTCACTTTCGTGTCTTTCTAAAATTGCAGTCATGATAAAATCTTGGTTTATTTAATCATTAATCAGCAGGGAGGGACTCCCAGGTACACAAATTCTCTAAATGTCATTCTTCTAATTTAAAATTCTAAATATTAAAAATAGAGAAATAATAACGAGACTAAAACTCCTGAATCTTGAGCTATGTCGTTACGAGTTACATTTAGGATAAAGCAATGTTTGAGAGTTAAATTTCAGTTATGCTTGAGTGAAGCATGCAAAAGGGACTAAAATTTGCCTACACAGTTCACGTTTTTTGCAAGCAAAATGACATATTAGAAAACTGTTAATTTTAGACAAATGAAGAGAAATATGTAATAATCTCAAAAAACCGCATGACAATCTCTCCTCTGTTGCCAAAGTTATTCCCCTAATTAATTTTATGAATTAAAAGAAAATAATAATAACCACGATACTTGGAGTGATATTGAGATTAAGTTTAGGAAATAGTGTGCTTAACCCCATCCTAAAACCCCTGCAAACCCCAAAGCTCTCACTTCCTCACCTCTCTAATTCATCACAAACCTTCTCCACCATCCACACCACTCCAAACCCTCCAAGAACTAAGCATGCCCATAATTCAAACCCACTCACCTTACTCTTTTAGCTCCTCCACTCTCAGACCCTCTTCCACATTCGTCACCGGAAAAGACCCAACTTTGAAACCCAATTTCGCTCCTTTCATCCGTACAAAACCTCCACGTTTGGTCCTCAGGGCCGCCGGAACCGATTACTATAAGATCCTCAACCTCGACAGAAATGCAACCCTGAAGGAGATAAAGACCTCTTACCGAAAGCTCGCTCGACAGGTTAGCTTTTCTCAGTTGGGTATTGAAAATGTGAGCTGCTCTTACCGAAAGTTTAAATCTTTTTTGACTTTGATGAATACCCAATTGTTGGAACAGTACCATCCTGATTTGAACAAGGGCTCTGGAGCTGAAGACAAGTTCAAAGAGATTAGTGCCGCATATGAGGTACTTCTACCATGGCTTACTGTGTAGTTTTGATAGTTTATGGTTTTAGTTGTGATGTATTGATTGATGTTATATGAAGTTGATTTAGCAGTTATGAACTTAGTGAATGTATATTCATGATGCATTAATGCTTCCTTATTCGGTTTCGATTCAAGTAGTAAGTAAGCTGTTGTTTAGGTCCTATCAGATGAGGAGAAAAGAGCTTCGTATGACCGCTTTGGCGAGGCAGGCTTAGAGGGAGAATATGGTTCTTCAAACATGGGTTCAGCCGGGGTAAGATCATCCATACAGTGTTAGTTCTTTAGTTTTTCTACTGAAGGCCCTAATCGTGTTAACTGCATTCTGATGAGTGATCACCATTACTTAGGTGGATCCTTTTGACGTTTTTGATGCGTACTTTGGGGGAAGGGGTGAATCAGGAGGCATGAACTTCAATTTTAACTTCAATACGCCAAACTCAGGAAATCAGGGCCTTGACATTCGGTAATTGTCTAGCTGTGCTATTACTATTAATTGGTTATGTACCCGTCAAAGCATGTCCTTTTTTGCCTTAACAACGTAGAGTTCAATATTGGTTTGCGTGTTTGTAGAAGTATGCTAATGCTATAACCTTCAAATGACTTGGTCATTCTTCTATGTTCCAGGTATGAACTGCAACTGAGCTTTGAAGAATCCATTTTCGGAGGACAGAAGGAATTTGAAGTTTCTTGTGTTGAGACTTGTGATATGTGTGGTGGAAGTGGTGCTAAATCGGATAACTGCATCAAATCATGTACTGGTTGTGGAGGAAGAGGAGGGGTGACAAAAACTCAGAGAACACCATTTGGCATGATATCCATGGTAAAGGGATCCATTTTGAATATTAAAATCACGGATAATTGTAGTACATCCAATTTTGAAAGAAGTTTTCTTTGCCTCATCCGTGCAGATAGTATTGCAAGGATCAAGGAAATTTTAACAGTTTAATCTGTATATGTGCGTGGGTGTTTATAAATTGTTGGAAGTTAAATGCAATATGTTCAGATTTGCTGTAAGCCTATGAACATAGAGTTAATCTGATAATTATCTAGTCTGGCTCTTCCTACAAATGACTCAAGATCTCATTACATGTTTATTGGTGTGCTGATTGCTCATATTTTTTAATCAATAGGTATCTACCTGCTCAAAGTGTGACGGTCAAGGTACAATAATAACTGATCCCTGCAAAAAATGCAATGGCAAGGGACAAGTACAGTCAAAAAGAGCAATGGTTGTAACCATTCCAGCTGGTGTTAGTGATGGAGACACAATGAAAATTCAAGGGGAGGGGAATATTGATAAGAGAAGGTGTTTACACAGTTCAAATTTATGTTCTCAGTATTATTTTCTTTTTTCTTTTGCAGACTAGTCTTTACATTTGGGTTTTTGAACTTATGAAAGGCCATCTGGCCATGTACCTGCTGTGCCTTTTTCTAATGGGAGGCCTTAGCAACTGGTTTAGAAAGTGAGCTAGATCAATGTATGGGGTGTCGGAGGGAGAAGAATAAAGGGCATATTAAAGATAAAAATTTGCAAGAAAGAACGAAGTTTGGTGTCCTATAAGTAGTCATATATGTTGGTCAAAAAGTGGTTTCTTAGTTGTCGATTTCTGTCCTAATTGGATAATTAAAGAAATTATAAATATACAGCTCTGTCAATAGAAGCAGATTTCAGATAAATTACTATCTTTCTCTGGAAGCTATTGTGAGCTACCAGAGGAATTCACATTGGCTGGGAAGTTTTATTCTTCCAGGATTATATAGGGTAATAATCTACTTGCAATGTACTGATTCTTAAGTTTTATTCTTCCAGGATTATATAGGGTAATAATCTACTTGCAATGTACTGATTCTTACGGCATTTGACCCTATATTGAATATGGTTCACTGTTTCCCGCCTTAATGCACTTTGTTTCGTGTTAGTCATTCTGTCTAGAATACCTGGCACATATTTTTGCACTTGTACTGTTTGCGACTTTCTTTAATATTTACTTTTTTTGGCAGGGGTGTAGTTGGTGATGTCTACATAATGCTTCGTATAAATGAAAAGGCTGGAATTCGGAGGGAGGGTCTCAATCTATATTCAACTATAAATATTGATTATACTGAGGCTATTTTAGGAACTGTGATAAAGGTAATAGTAACGTTACCATATGAGGGTTCTAATATGTATGTGGTACTAGAGTTGTATAGGAGTTGTGTGACATGAAACTTTCATTTACTTTAGGTAGAAACTGTTGAAGGCATGAAAGAGCTTGAAATTCCTTCTGGAATTCAGCCTGGAGAAACAGTAAAGTTGTCCCGTAGGGGGGTTCCAAACATGCGCAAACCTTCTGTTAGAGGAGATCATCACTTTGTTGTGAATGTACTTATTCCGAAGAGAATCAGGTTGCAGTTCTTGAACTATATTATGCTTCCTTCTTTCATGTAGTTTTAAAATATTAGTTTAACTTGAGAATCCAGCTTGATATACAAATACCTTGTATTTTTGAATGACAGTGCCGCAGAACGCACACTTGTTGAAGAACTCGCTTCACTTAGGACCTCTGAAAAGGGCCACTCAGGTGCTTCAAAAGGCACTGGTATGTAGATTCAACTTTCAAGTCTGGTATGAACTACTATCTAATTATCATATATATCAATTGAACTTATCATGGTTTAATACTATTCTTATTTTCTTGCACTGTCTCAGGGACACAAGACGGGAATTCTGGCGTGCATAAAAGCAGAAACCACGCAACTAGTACTTCAAGGCAGGGGAAAAAACGTGCTTCGTCCTTGTGGAACTCTATAAAAGGCGTATTGGGGTATGCCTTTGTGTCTCATTTCCATGAGTTCTGGTTTTCGGTCTATCTTCATGTTAAAAGAAGAAAATTTCTGCATTCTATTCCTCTGGTTCTGTCATTTCTTGCCTCTCATATCTGAGTTTGAATCACCATGGGTTTGCATACATAAGAGCCTCTTTAACCATGCCCCATTTCGCAGGGGGAGGCAGTCGCAGGACAGATTTGCATCAGTTACCATGGACAGACCGGCACTTTTGTGGGGTTCAAGCAAGCCTGATTCCCTCTATATGGCATCAATTTTTGGAGTTTTAGTTGTAACTTGTATTTGTACCGCGATAGGAAAGACCCGAAACCTCACTTTATCACAACACAAGGATAGTTCTCGTACTCATAGAACAAACAACAATGCTGACGGAAATACTTGTTCTGACATAGATGATTAAGTTGCTCACTGAGATGTAACAATGGTTACATATTTCGTGTTTAGGGTTTAGGGATTCTGATATCAATACAAGGAACACATATTTCGTGTTCTTACATATGATGAATATGGATTGAAACTTGCACTTCCCAATTCTCAGCGATTCGTACCTGTCTTAAACTATTCTCAAAAGTAATGAACCTACAGATGGAGTAAAGGTCAAGTCCAAAGTGTTGAACAGAGAAATCCATGAGAGGTTTAACGGGCCGAGCCCAACTCACTCTAGAAAAGCCCAATCTATTTCTATTTTATTTTTTCAAATAAAAAAACCCGCAAACCCTAAAACCCACCCCGAGTTAACGTTATAGAGGCCGCGTCTGCTTTCTTCTTCTTCTTCTTCTTCTTCTCGGTCTTCTCCATCTCCACGCCGCCGTAGCCATGGTACCTCTCTCTCTCTCTCTCTCTCTCTCTCTCTCTCTCTGTCATCTATAGATTATATTCACCCTTTTATTCTCGCTTTCTAGTTCTACATTATTACATAAGTCTGCTTCTTCTGTTGGTTTGGATCTGTTACTATGGTAGTGATTTTTCATATATGTAGTAGTAGATGAAGGCTATTGATTTTTGCTTCTACCATGTGCGCTGCGCTTTAGAGTTGATTTGGTGTTAGAAAACAATGATTATATTGTGGAATGGATATTTGTGGAGTTCATCGTAAATAGTTGTACTTGGTTTTAGTTCAGTAGAAAGTGTAATAGTGTTTTAGTTCTGGTATGAAGCTCGAACAGCTTCTTAGACTGTAAATTTGGATTAATTATTAGCAATAAGCTGTCTAGGTATTACGAATGGTTTGTATGCTGTTTTGATGTACAAAGTGGAATCTTTAGATTGTGGTATGATGATGGCAGTTGCTCTGCTCTGCACACTATTACGGAACATTGTTCTTTTGATTTACAGATGTCCTGTTCTTTTGATTTGCATTGTTGGGTTTGGTTGGATTACTGATGTCCTGTTTCGTTTTGCTTTGTTTTGTTTTGGTTCTTTGAGCATTGATTGGTGCTTGGGGTTTTGTGTTTTGTGTTTTCAGGTGAACGTTCCGAAGACAAAGAAGACCTACTGCAAGAGCAAGGAGTGCAAAAAGCACACCTTGCACAAAGTCACACAATACAAGAAAGGAAAGGACAGCCTTGCTGCTCAGGGAAAGCGTCGTTATGATCGTAAGCAATCGGGTTATGGAGGTCAGACCAAGCCAGTGTTTCACAAGAAGGTAAAACACATAAATTTATCGGTGCATTCTTTGCTTTCTGGAATTAAAAAGTGAAAGTTACAAACAAAAATCAAGAATTGATTGGGTCTGTTTCAACAATCTCATATTTTACTTTCTTAATTCTACCAGGCCAAAACCACCAAGAAGATTGTGCTGAGGCTCCAATGCCAGGGTTGCAAGCATGTGTCGCAGCACCCAATCAAGGTTAGTGTTGTGCTGTAGGTTGCTCCTATTTGTTTCGATTTTCATCCAACCTGGTTTTTGCTAGTGCCTGACTGTTGCCACTGGTTTTTGCAGAGGTGCAAGCACTTTGAGATTGGAGGAGACAAGAAGGGCAAGGGAACCTCTCTTTTCTAGACACACCATTTTGGTTTTATCTTTTGTTTTTGCCTTGTCAATTTTATGTTGAACACCAAAGTTATTGGTGCGACTCAGTTTTTGCTTTCAATCGAGATTAGCTTTTTGACTCCATGCATCTCTTAGTGGTCTTGTCTGAAATTGATCTGTTGACACATATCCCTGCTTATGCTAAAAGAAACAAAATTGGCTTCAAGTTATGGAAGTGCTGCTTCACATCACATGCCCTACAGTTATGGGCCATCCAAGTCGTTTTTGTGGCATTTAACTCTACATTGATTTTTTCTCTCAAAAAAAAAAAAAAAAAAAAATCCTTTACATTGATTTCTTGCTCTCATGGGTTGTCCAACTGCATTATTGATATAGTCGTGGTCCATTATTTAGATATTGTTCGTAACAATTTTTTTTTTCTTATAGAAATGACATTCTGATTGTAGGCCTTTTAGGTTGATCATCGTGTTAATTTCCAAAATTGATTCACGTGCTTGTCGCTGTTAAACGTTGACTATGCACATCCGATATGCTGAGCATTTTAGATTTTGGCTGATGGATCAAGTTGTGGACCATTTCTACGACAGAAAGGAGATTGGAATACTCATTAAGCTGAAAATTACACTTGGTATACTTTAGCTAGTCAAGGAAAAACATCGTGAGCTCATAGCCAGCTTTCATTCTTCAAAATCAAGTAACCTTAATCCTATAGACTAGTTCCAAAGTTGTACAGGGGTCAATTTCATGGTTGATAATCGATGCAATATGGAATTGGTTGTAGATAGAGAGAGATTAATCATGCGAGCAGGCAAGCAATCAAAGCTATGGCGTATTTATGAATTAAACCACAGGATAACTGCTTCTGTGGACAGACCAACTGCATCAGATAATTACTTCTGAGGGTCTACTTCTGATTTAATACACTAGTTTCGGTCATTTTACATTTTTTTGTGAATATTTAATATGTTTCACAAAATTTAATGGTATCATTAAAAATAAAGATATTTTCGATCAAAATTAACCGTTCTAACGCACCTCTAACTTATTTTAATTAAGATTGAAAGCGCTTAAAACTTTAGCTATCAGATTCAGTGAGAAACACATTATCATGCGTGTGTGTGTGTGTGTTTGTGACGGTGAGTAAGAATTGTTGATGAGAAGAGCCGACATATATAAAAGGCTTAGCAACATGAATATTAGCTTTAAAGGCTAAGTGATTAGGGCCTTTAGTGATCTGTCTCGTCGTAAATCATGATTAGTTGTAACTTGTAAGTACATGCCTATTGCCTGCAAGAAAGTGCATTTACATATTCTCACCTAAAATTAAACATATCTTTTGAACCCTTAAATTGATTAGCACCTACTGGCTTTTAATTAATTAGATTCTGTTTTGCTCTATGATTTATATCTCATTTTCTTGTGTTTCTACGGTCGATGGCATATTTTATATGAATGCGTGGAATCCCACCACCACCTTAATTTCATGGAAAGTGTTTGTTTAGTTCATTACTGGTTATATAAATGGTCATACTCCATGATTTACAGCTCTTATAATCTCTGTTTGGTAAGATTAATAGACTAACATGCAATAATTGTCTTTGATATTCTTTACTATATATGATTCCTTTGATGAAGGCAGCATCCAACGCCAAAGATCTCTCAAATGATTAATGGCGCTTTATATCACATGATCAATTAAGAAAGAAGCTTCCTTGCAAACGAGATCAACTGATCAAGTATTACAGTAATTCAAAGTATGTCATACTTTGAAATTCTTTATTGTTCGATTATCATAAAAATTCAACCGTGAAGAGGAAAAATAAATTGTACTGTCTTGATTAATTTTTTTTCACAAAAAAGAAGAAAATTGACCACGTTGATTTATAATTGTTCCGATTGCCTTAATTATATTCTTAAATAATTATAGGTAAACAAACCTTACCTTCATAATGGTAATCTACTCGCTTAGAGTTAGACCACATATAATATATCTTCCAACCGTCTTCATCTTTACCTTTTAAATTATATGAAGAGTGAAATGAAAAACTAACAAGTTCAAAAAAGACTAATCAACGGCTACCTTCAATTAATTATTTGGCTTATAGCCTTATAGAGACAACTCTAAATATCTTGGACCCATATAGTATCATATTTATTCATACGGTCTGCCTACAAGTTTTAATTAAGGTTGCTAAGAATTAGATTACATAATTGAGTTTGATAGATATACGGTCGTAATCACAAAATTAAATTATTTCAATTAGATTTTTTTTCTTTTTCAAAATACATATATCTTGTAACGTGGTGGACCTGTCTAAGACATAGGTCCCACCCAGGGTTTGCTAAAGACACCTCAGCAAGCTATGAGTCCTTCCAACGGTAGGATGCGTCGGTGGGTGACCTTATCTTGTCAATACATCTGACGGCTCACAGTGCATGATCGGTTGACCAATTATAACCATAGTCAAGAAAAGGCTCAACTTGTTTGCCATGTATATTGGATTTGATTGGCAATTTTTAGCATCATTCTCTTATGACCAAAACCATAATCTGCATACTTCTATATTGAAAATGGCCCCTTAAAAAAAAAATTTGAAAATGGCAAAAATTTCAGAAAAATCTAAGAATTTTTAATGTTAATTAACAACATGAAGTTGACCTCCCTACCAAAAATGTGGAGTTGAATAAAAAGCTAAGACGTGCTACTAATTATCTTAGCTAAATTAGCAATTTTGGACTGATTGACTTAGATTATGGATATATTAGCTTAACTTAAACATGATTAGAATCTATTGATTTCCTGAAAAAATATATATATATATATATATATTCACTAATTAGTAGGTACATGTTGGTATGAAACTCTGCAGTAATTGGCTCATTTTCTCAGATTAAAGGAATGAAAATATAATTTGTACTACCCAATTAGTTATTACTACAGTTCCTTCTTGATTAGCCTTGAAGCTTAGTTTTTGGTCATGTTCAAATGAAAAGGACTACATTGGTAATCTTGATTCCCTTTATTAACGTTGCTTATAATATGCCCAACAATTAAAAAAGGAACCACTCAAAAATAAACTTAATCTTGATTATCAGTTTATCACTTAAGCAAATTTGTTTTGGTTCTTGAAAAAGTAAGTGGCTTTTAAAAGTGGACAAAGATGTTGGTAATTGAGCCACCAAAATGACAAAAGGCCCTTTATTGCCTGAAAATTAGGATGAAAAATAACCTGTCATGCCAGAAAAATTCAACTGTTCAAGCATTCCAAAGAGGTTATGTTATGGTACTTGAGTATTTGGAAATTCATTATTTAAATAAAAAACTGTAGTTTTTTAGGACCTTACTACTCTCAAAATGACTAAATCTCATATATTTTGTTAATTGAAATGCCAAGTGGTGACATGCCAGCTGTCTAAACAGCTTGTGCCAAGTTGTATGTACCTCCGATGAATAATTAAGGTCACTATAGTTGTAATAATTAGACAACATTATAATAAAATGCCCATTTGGGTCTTAAAAGTGTACTCGATATCCTATCAAGCTCTCTTTCATCCCTCCTTCCAGAAGAAAAGAATCGCTTTTCATAAATCCCACCAAAAAAAAAAAAAAATTAAGTCATTGCTTTATCCAATATCCCATGAATTATTACCAGTAAGATTACTCATTAGCTTGAAGCAAACAATGTTTTTAACAAAGAAAGATATAAAATTTACCACAAAATAAACAAAATGTTAAAGACAATGGAAGAGGTATAGAGCCAAGTGTCAAAGAAAAAGACACAAAATGAAGGGAATCCAATAACAGAAAAGCCATTGCTTCAATAAATACAAAAATACATATTTACCTTAAATAACAAATCAAAACCGATCTAACACACTTTAATTTCATATATAGAAAAAAAAATTATATCCAGTAAAAAGAGAAGGAAAAAAAAAAGCAAAAAGAAGAAAAGCAGCAGACTTAAAGAAAAGGAAAAAAAAAGGAATGGCTGTTGACTACTACTATCCAATTGAGTATCCAGCGGGTCACCCCACTTCTCACTCTCTCTGTGTGAACAGCTAGGGTTTCTTTCTCCCCTTTTGCTTTGTCATTTCTTCCTTATTTAAAACTACTGTATACTCTATTTACCTCACTGCCTGGACACACCACTTTCTCTCTCTAGAAAACCAGTAGAGAGAGAGAGAGAGAGAGAGAGCACCCACAAAAAGGGCCAAAAAGCAAAGAGCAAATGCAGGTCCCCAAACACCCACACTAGTACTTTCTACTACCACTTCTCTCTTCTCTTCTTCCCAAACCAACAAAAATGGATGAGCTTTGAAGCAAACAAAGCAAGAGCAAGAACAGCCCAACTCAACTCAACTCCCATTCCACCAGAACCTGTTCTGTTCTGTTCTGTTCTGTTCTTTCTCCACCATAATGCCTTCCCATTATCAAAGGCAGAGTCTTTTTTACCTCTGCTTACTAGTTTTGCTTCCATTAGCAACACCAGATCTGAGCTCCGACCGCGCCGCCCTTCTCGCTCTCCGCTCGGCCGTCGGAGGCCGGACCCTCCTCTGGGACGTGACCCGGCCCAGCCCATGTTCCTGGGCCGGAGTCAACTGCGAGGACAACCGCGTCACCGTGCTTCGTCTCCCTGGTGTGGCTCTCCACGGCACCATTCCCAGTGGCATTTTCGGAAACTTGACCGGTCTTCGCACTCTCAGTCTTCGTCTCAATGCTCTCACCGGTCCTCTCCCGTCAGATCTCTCCGCCTGCGTTACTCTTCGTAACCTCTACTTGCAGGGGAACTTGTTCTCCGGGGAAATCCCCGAGTTTCTGTACAGCTTGCATGACTTGGTCCGGCTCAACTTGGCCTCCAACAACTTCTCCGGCGAGATCTCACCTTCTTTCAACAATCTGACACGGATAAGGACACTGTACCTCGAAAACAACAAGCTTTCGGGGTCTGTTCCGGCTTTAGACCTCCCCAAGCTCGAGCAGTTCAACATTTCGAACAATTTGCTAACCGGGCCTATTCCGAAGAAGTTACGTTCTTACAAATCGAGCTCGTTTCTGGGTAACTCACTGTGTGGAGGGCCTCTTGGTGCTTGTCCAGGTGAGGTGGATAATGGAGACTTCAATCTCGACGGTAGCAAGAAGAAGAAAAAGCTCTCCGGTGGAGCTATTGCCGGTATTGTGATTGGATCTGTGGTTGGTTTTGTTGTGATCGTTGCGATTTTGTTCCTTCTCTGCCGGAAGAAGAGCAGCAAGAAGACCAGCTCAGTCGACATTGCCCGGACAGTGAAGCACCCGGAAGTCGAGATTCCCAGCGAGAAGCTGCCGGAGTTGGAGAGCGGAGGAGGTTACGGAAATGGGTACTCGGTGGGAGCGGCGGCCGCGGCGGCGATGGTGGGCAATGGGAAGAGTGAAGCTGCTAATGCTAGTGGTGGTGGTGGTGCTGCTGGAGCTAAGAAGTTGATATTTTTCGGAAATGGGCCGAGGGTGTTTGATCTGGAGGACTTGTTGAGAGCCTCGGCGGAGGTTTTGGGGAAGGGGACGTTTGGGACGGCGTACAAGGCGGTTTTGGAGGCCGGGACGGTGGTGGCGGTGAAGAGGCTTAAGGATGTGACCATTACAGAGAAGGAGTTTAAGGAAAAGATTGAATCTGTGGGAGCCATGGATCATGAGAGTTTGGTTCCTTTGAGAGCTTATTATTTCAGCAGAGACGAGAAGCTTCTTGTCTATGATTACATGCCCATGGGAAGCTTGTCTGCGCTTTTGCATGGTGAGGTTTTCTGATTCCTTTAGTGGATTTACATATTACTAACTCTGCCTTTTCAGTTCTGTAGTGATTACCTTGTTTCTTTGACCTGCATTTCTGATAATGTTGGTTATGATTTTTGTCAGATACAGCAGTCCTCTGTTTGATTACTTCAATTTTTGTGTCAATTTTTTCTTCTCTTTTTCTTAATTTTGCGAGGAAAGTTTGTAATTATTTCATGATTCATCTCCACAAACGCTACTCAAGTTTGAAAGAATGGATCTTTACTGAAAACTATTCAAAATCGATTAAAGCAGCACTTAATGTTCTTAATTTCAGTATTATTGGTACTGTGGTTTGCAAAGATCCAATAGTTTTGTTGTCTGTGACTCTGTATGGGCTCTGTGTATGAGATGTTCTTTGAAGTTGCTGTGATATCAAAATCTTCAGTTCTTAACTGATGGTCAATTTCATTCGAATTTGAGTCTTTTTCCCTAGTAAAATCTTGAACTTCTAACTTTTCATCAATGGCTGTGACAGATACATACTTTCAAACCCATAATACCACTTGAAAGAACTTTATATTTACTATCGTCTTGTCTTCTATTGTACATTACAGGAAACAAAGGAGCAGGTAGAACTCCACTGAACTGGGAAATCAGGTCCGGCATTGCCCTTGGAGCTGCCCGTGGAATTGAATACCTACACTCTCAAGGCCCCAATGTCTCTCACGGAAACATAAAATCATCCAACATCCTGCTCACAAAATCCTATGAAGGTCGGGTGTCTGATTTCGGCTTAGCACACCTTGTCGGACCCTCTTCCACTCCCAACAGAGTTGCTGGCTACCGAGCACCAGAGGTGACTGATCCTCGCAAGGTTTCACAGAAGGCCGATGTTTACAGCTTTGGGGTACTGCTTTTGGAGCTACTCACAGGGAAGCCCCCAACCCATGCTCTCTTGAATGAGGAAGGAGTTGACCTTCCAAGGTGGGTTCAGTCCATAGTTAAAGAAGAGTGGACTTCTGAGGTTTTCGATCTTGAGCTCCTGAGGTACCAAAACGTTGAGGAGGAGATGGTTCAGCTATTGCAACTTGCGATAGATTGTTCAGCACAGTATCCGGATAAACGCCCTTCAATATCCGAAGTGACAAGGCGCATTGAGGAGCTACGCCGTTCTACATTGCGGGAAGATCAGCCCAATGCTGTCCATGATATTGATGATGGGTCTTCCCGATGAGTTGATCTGTGCCCCTCCCCTCAAACCATTTTCCTTCATTGATTTGTAGTACAATATCTGCTTTCTTGTGCCCATACTTTTGCTTGTTAAGTTTCTTGTTCTTCTTGCATGTTAAATTCTGGGTCTCATCTCACCTTCATTAGGAGCCAACTGTTATTTTTTTTACCCCCTTTCTTTTATTTGTCAAATGTACTAGTTTTTGCCATTTGATCAATACACTTTTGGGGTGGAGATCTGTTCCATTAGTTGTTGGTGGATGGTGGTTGCTGTAATTATTACTTCACCTTTTGCCTCTTGCCTTTATTGGTTACACAACTACTGAGCTATTGAAATTGAGATGTTTTCAGTTGCCTCCTCATATGTTAGTTGTGAAGTCTATTCATCATGTGAATGCCCCCCACTTATCTTTGTTGCAAGACAATATAAATACATTCAAGTATGCATCAAACTTTGGTGAGAATTTATGATTGAAGCAAAGCTCAAATGTTTTTCATCAAAATTTTGAAAACAATATTCCAACTACCAACTTGAAAACAAAGCTTAAATATCATGAAAGAATCATACTTGCAAGTCAAAATCACAAAACTGCAGATGGGTCTCTGACTCTGTGTGGGTTTCTGATAGGAGATGATACCCAGAATTCAAAACTCGAGTTCAAGTTCTGTGATGATGAAGAAGAAGAAAGCTTTTCTATGGTGGACCAAACTGTTCCATTTAAGTGGTGTGAAAAGTGAGCAGACAGTCTGATGCACTGAGAGTGGTCCTAGAATTATGGTTCAAATTTGTCGGTATCCAAAAGCCTCTGGGATTTAAAATTAGTAAGTAAGAAAGAAAATGATAGAAAACAAATTTGGAGCTTCTCTTTTTTCAATATGGGATTGTTTTTGTCCTCGGCTGGTTCTGTCATATTCTGCCGTTATGTAAAATCGAAATGCTTCTGGATTGGAAAGGGATGGATACGATACAACAAATTTGAATGATTGGATGATACAACATTGGACATCATGCACATACGATTTGAGAGGAGATTCGTGATGGAACTTAACCAAGTTTAATTTCATCTATAATTCTTGTTCTTGTGGCAAACATAGTGAAATGAATGATCTTAATCCTAAACATCTAATAATTTTTTGCTGATGATGTCTTGTCAATGAAAAGCCATTTCTCGAATTAAATAGATACGTTAAATTAATTCAACGCACTTAAGTATCAATGTATTGATACTCTATATTACATGACATTAAACCATTGGTGAAAACCATACTCACTAATTACATTTCTATTATTTTTATTTTTATTTTAAATTTTGATTGAACAATCATTACTTATAGCATACGATCTAAATATATATTTAATCATTTACCTAATTGATTTATATTAGAGGTATGGAACCATGCCTTTCTCGCAATTCGTTAGTAAAGTGATTCCCTTGATTGTCAGAAGATTATAGCAGCCACTGAAAAATAAAAGTTAATAACTCGCCAGCTTTCGAATTACAACTTTCAATGAAACAATTTACGTCAGGTCAAAATTTTGAGTAAAATCAACGATTCGAACACGAACGAACTTGTTGACGTTGCTTTGGACCATTAATTAGATTACATTATCGTCCTCAACGGTGGTCAACGCACACAAAAAAAAAAAAAAAAAGGTTCTAACGGTAATCTTGAGACCCGAGTGTGTGGACATGTTACCAATTAAGTATGAGGGAGGGAGCACATCCAAAATCAGTTTCAGCATATATCCAAACTCAGATTGCTTAACTGCACATTATATAAATAAATAATAAAAAGGAAAACCATAATTTCTTTGATCATATATGTACAGGGTATACAAACAACAAAGAGGCGCTCAGGCCACAAAAATGCCCCCCGAATTAATGTAATAACAAAACCCCAATCTCAGCTTTTACCCCGAGTAGGGAGCAGAGGCTATGCACTGCGATGCGATGATGGATCATCCTTAAAACCCTTTGAAAGCAGATCATAGTTGATTGATGCAAGCTGGGAGAGATTCTAGAACGACGATCACATAAGAACAAGTAAGATAGCTTACCGAAAAAGGAAAAAGAAATGAGCAGATTAACAAAAGAAGATCATACCCACATAATAACAATAAGTTTGACTAGTCAAATTAGAGATATTTAAAAAAAAAAAAAAAAAAAATATCAATCCACTCTTACAAGTTAAGAAGTACCTTAAATGAGAAATTACTGAAAGAGTAATTGATAGACGAGCCAGACTCAAACTCTGCAAGGCCTCCACACTCGTCAACCTGTCAATAAACATTTCCCGCAGATCATATCAGTCCTGATCATATGACCTATGGCAAATTATTAAAATCTCATCTCATAGTACGTAGCACTGGTTTCTAGGAATAACATACAACTTCATCATGACGGTTGCTTAAACTGCTGCTGCCACTTAAGCTATCAGCATCACTGGAATCGTCAAGATCGCTAGCTGGATAAACATGTTCATCTGAAGGATTCCATGAGTAACGACTGGTGAAGTAACTGGTGTCCATTGCACTGTCTGAAGATGGAACAAACGCAGCCTGGAAGAAATGGACAATTCATAACAAAGTGGTGTCAATCTAACCGTATGGTTAAAAAGTCTGCATCTTTGTGTTAAGATTTACGAATATGCTGTATCATACCTTCTGCCTGGCAAGGGTATCCCAGTTGATATCCTTAAAGAATGGATGCTGCTTTACCTATATCGTGATTCAGAGCTATTAGCTTATGTATGAGGGTTTTGAAATCATGTAAAGAATATTATTTTAACCAAAGCTAACAAAAGAACCACAATTACCTCTGATGCTCCTCTGGCTCCAAGTCTCTGAGTAGGATCTTCTGTCAATAACCTAGAAACCAGTTGTACCAGCATTATTAAACAAAGAATCTAAATTTATAACTACATAATATCACTTCAAACGTCATTTGGTAAGTGATTTATTCCCTTCAATGAGAAGATATCAAAAAATGTAAGAATAAAACTATATGTGCCTGCACAGGTGCTGTTGCATTTCCATGTTTCATGATTAATTTGGTGAATTTGAGGGGGAAGAGAATGCAGCCTTACAATGTGATTATCCTTCAATTAATGGACCTTAACCTGGAACTCAGTCAGACTGTCATATCAATTTGCAAGCCTACTCATGCTCTCTTTGGATACTTCCCAAATTTGATAACGAATTGTTGCCTAAGTTTTAAAATGTTAATATCAGTATCTTAAAACTAAACTAAAACCAGTTGATCAAACCAATTGGCTAATTGACAGTCTTAATTCTCGACACAGATTGGATGCATTTACCAATGGTCAACTTCATGGAGATGCTAACATCAAATGAAACATGTAAACAAAAGATAAAGAGATCTCCGATGATTCACTTACTGATCAATCAGATCTGCTGCTTCAGGACTCAATTCTTCAGGTACCCGAGGCCAAGGTATATTTCGGTTGAGTATATTATCAAAAATTGTCTTCAAGCAAACAAAAAAGAACGAGTTAAACAACAACCTCAGAGTCAGATATCAACCAAACTGTGAAAGCAATACATGTTGTATTCAGAACAAACATCAATCCATGTGTTATACCATATTTTAGAAGCAACGCACTAACCTGAGGATGTTCTGCATTGAAGGGTGGAATGCCAACAATCAATTCAAACAAAATGACCCCAACAGACCACCAATCTGCAGTTGCAGCTGTGGAACATAGAACAGAAATATATTGTTAAGATCAAAATATTACAAAATAACCGATCAAGCAATGAAAACAACATAAAGCAGTTTGGTAAAATACAAGAGTATTCTGGATGTTTGCCCTTAAATACATGCACGTTATAATTGGATGCCCTACATACTTGATTTAATCCAACTAACCTCCTATTGCCAGGTATAAAGACGAAGAAGTTTGTTTGTTTTTTTTTTTTTTTTTAAATAAAGAAAGTAGTAGCACCTTAAACTAAGAAAAGACTATACGAACCATGTTTGGTAAAATACAAGAGTATTCTGGATGTTTTCCCTTAAATACATGCACATTATAATTGGATACCCTACATACTTGATAATATCCAACGAACCTCCTACTTCATAAAATTGTCAGGTACAAAGATGAAGAGGTTTGTTTTTTTTTCTTTTTTAATAAAATAAAGAAAATAGTAGCACCTTAAACAAAGAAAAGGCTATACGAACCATGTCCTGTTCCCAACAGTATCTCCGGTGCCAAATAGTCAGGTGTACCCACAGCCGACCGTTTCTTTCGCCTTTCTCGCTGATGCTCAGACAGAGATAGTTCGGTTTCATCTTCCCCAAGTAGGGATGTCTCACTAACTGCTGGACCAGATAAATCGTCAGTGCTGTTGATGAGACCAACCTTTGAAAGCCCAAAGTCTGTCAACTGCCCAGTAGAATACATAAGGTAAAAAGTTAGGAAGGGAGAAAGGGAGGAAGAAAGAAAAAGGATGACCATATCAATGATATTTAGTGAAAACATGAAAAAAAGTATGAAACAGTAACAGTAGCATCAGAATGAGATAGATACATCATCCACCTCAACCCCCACCCCCCCCAACACCAAAACATCTCATTCAAAAGCAAAAACCAATTTAAATCTAACTAAAGGCCTAAAGCTGAATGAGATAGATGAATCCAACTGTATCAGAAGTTCAGAACCACAATGCATTGATACTGAAATGGTCACCTCAAGCATCCAAAATAAAATGGCAACAAAAGCACTACCTTAACATGGCCATCGTGAGCAATTAACAAATTGTCAGGCTTCAAATCACGATGAACCACAGAAAGTGAATGTAAATATTCTAATGCAAGCACCTGAAACCGAAAAAATAAAAAATTAGAAAAAAGAAAAAATAAAAAAAGGACAGTGTACTTGTAAATTCTTACCACTTCAGCTATATATACACGAGCAACATCCTCATCTAAGCAGCCTAAATTTCTCAACAACGAGTACAAATCTCCCCCATTTAGATACTCCATCACAAGATACAAGTTTTCGCGGCAAGTAAAAGAATAGAAGAACCGAACCTGAAACAACACAAATCATGTTAGAATGAGAAAAATGTTTCTCACCACAAGGTAAAACACGCTGCTAGAACATGTGCTCACCACAAAAGGATTGCGGACTGATATCAAGATGTCTCGTTCTGCTAATATACTTTCAACAGCATTTTTACGGATCATATCGGCCTTTTTAAGGACCTGTAAAAAAAAAAAGGCACAAAATAAGGGTGAAGTTCTCTTCATAGTCGAAGATATTAAAAAAGTAAAAGAAAAGAGTAAAACATGTTTTATTTCTTCATTTCGGGGTTTGGGAGGAAATATTAAACTGTGAAAGAAAAGAAAAACAGAAAAAAGACAGAAAACAGATTTGTGCACTGAGGGTATAACACATCGTTTCATTAATTAGGGTACTTATTATGAATCTTTATACAGTGAAAAAAAAAAGAATTAAAAATAAAAACATTAAACTGGCACGTGATACTTTCAGGAAATGCTTCCAGGGATTCAAGCATGTGACCAAGAGCAACCATGCACAAGCATAAAGTTAAGCATAGCAGAAATAAACCACAAAAAGCAAAAATCCAGTTATGTATGCAAATGATACAGAATACAGAAGCAGGCGCTCAACCAAAACCAACATACAAACAGAGGACTAAAATCAGCAAGATATTAGGTATCTTATCATACGTACCTTAATTGCAAAAAGATCCCCTGTTGTTCTCTTTTTAGCTAGGAAAACTCGTCCAAATGCCCCACGACTTATTGGTTTGATAATTTCAAAGTCGTCTATAGATGTTCGGTCCTTGTTAAAATGTATCGGGCTTGTACGAACCACATCATCATCAACGGGAGCATCTTCATCAATTATGGTACTTGATAAATCAACCTTTTCATCTTCCACTAACTCACAAAGCTGCAAATACTTCTCCCTAAAGCATCACAGTAATACAATTGTATAAAAATCAAATCGAAGAACAAGTGTCACAAAGCTGTCAAGATTTTCCAATTATTGCTTAATTAACTTTTCAGGAGAACTATAGATACCATAATTCAAGGTATTTTAAGTAACACTTTAAACAGTAGGCAAAAACGAATGGAATAGCAGCAAGTACCCACCGGATCAGCTTCTCAATGCGTGCCCCAAATGTTTCCACCGTAAGTGCATCGAACTTTCTGCGGTCAATAACAACTCTCAAGTCTTCAAGACAAGACAGTAAATATGGTATGGAACGATCATCCTCCAAAGGTGTATTTGCCACGCAACGGGCAATATCAGAAAGTTCATTCATCTGCATCACCCAAAAAGGAGTTAAGTTGATAAAGTAAAATGAAAAAAGTTTTCACAAACACAGAGAGTACCAGTGACCAACCAAGGCCAGCAGGAGAGCACAGAAAGTTAACTCAATGTTTCATCACTTCATGCTACTTTTAAGATATAATGATACAAGTCATATAACACTTCTTCCTTTATAAACGGGTAGAATAGAAACTCTAATCCCACTGAAATATAAATTATGGAGACACTAGAGACATGCACATACATATATGTTTGAGATGGTTTGTGTAGCTATATAACACATATTCCCTCTTCAGCATGAAGACAAACAAGATTGAAGAAGGCACTAAATGTATGACGTAATTAACTTCTATGTTCCTTTGATAATGAAAGTTTTAGGTCTTGGAGACACTAAATACTTCATGCATTAAGAATTCGACAAAGATGCAGCTCATATTGTAAGCCTGTATCCTTCCATTGCATCCCAAGAATCATAAGTATGTGTCCAAGAAACTCCTGGTGCAAAGAGTAATAGCAAAATAAAATATATAAAAGAGATACCTGAGGAAGATCATCTTGCTCAGAGAAAGAAGCCTTGCCTGCCAGGAGCAAGTCAATCTGACTGGCCTTTGGTGTCAATAAAGGAGACCTAGGCGTCATGCTACCTGCAGATGATGTTGTCATTCCTTGATCAGACTTGGGCCCAAAACGAGTTCTACATGACATGGAAGGCAAACCCTTCAGGTCATCCATGAAAGATGAATTATCAGCTTCAGGAAAACAATCAAGCATTTCCTCAGAGCCTCTATGGGACCAATCACTGAGTTTTGGAGAGAGACCGTCAGATTCTTCAGTCACACTCGAATTTGATATTTTTGCAACATCTGGACTTCCTATGCCATGCTGGGTGTCCTTTTGAGTGAAGGACTCCATCATCTTTTCAAGAGTTTCGGATATTCTGACAAGACGCTCATTGACACTTAGACCTTTCTGATCACATCGATCAGCAATTGCACAAATTCTTGAATGGTCTTCCACATTTGAAGTTGGAACCTCGTCCTCACAAATGCGACAAATTATAGAAGTGTCATCAGATCCACTAGGAGGATATCCCCACCCCCAAGAAGCTTTGTGTCCATGCTTGGGTTCATGAGAATCCTTGGCAGAAGTCTCGGGAGGTTTCACAGTAGTCTGATCAATATCAGAAGACACTCTCCTGTGTTCTGAAGCCTTCAACTGCTCAACCTTAACATCCTTCTGATCCTTTACTTTAGAAACTTCCTTCATGCTTTTTCCTACTGGAGATGGGAATTTCTTCCATGAGGTAATTCGGTCCCTACTAGCAGGAGATTCCAAACTCTTCGAGGGGACATCGGCAGGAGGGGGGATTGCAGGTTGTGTAACTGCATGATCTCTCTTCCAATCCAAGCTATGCTGCTCCTGACTGTAAGATTTCCTAGCTGAAGCTGCTTTAGATGTCTTTGTAACACTTGAACTTTTTGTATCCTTTACCAAACTTGGAGGAATTCTTTTATCTGCAGAATTAAGTCTTTTATCGACGGAATTTAGAATTCTTGATTGACGAAGCTGGAAAACCGGAACATCCTCGGCCAATCCACTTTCCTTATGGAACTGCAACAACCTGGTACATCTAGTGAGTATGAAAAGCATTCGGGTGTGAAGCTGCTTCAGTGTACCCGGAGGTAGTTCTTGACGTCTGTCATCCAAATCCTGAACTATGCCTTCACACTGAAGCCAAAACTCTCCAGATGATGTCATTGCACAACGTCGAGCTAAAACCAGCAAGTCCTCAATGGTTTCCTGCCATTCTGGATGAGTATCTGCATTTTTTTCAAGAACACCAACCAAATCTGCTGCAAATACAGCTAGATCGGAGTTCACTTCTTCCTTTGCTTTATCAAATTTAGCCCGAATCACAACCAATATTTCCTGCATACAACAAGATGATTACAAATAGGTCAAACTTGCTCAGGAGATTTCATTTACGCCTTAATATATACTGCAAGAGGAAAACATAATTACCTCCACGTTGTTCAAGCCCCGAGGCTTCCAAAATGGGAAAGGTCGAACACCTTTGGAATTTAGTTCATGGGAAAAACTTTTTATATCAGCAGGATGCCTCTTCCTTGGTGCACTCGTTAAACGCAGTATAGCTTGAAAACGGGGAGATTCAGACTCTTTGGGATTATCACAATCATATGCAGGCTAGAAAGGTACATATCAATTGCAAACACATTATGACAAGAACTAATAGATAGTAGAAACAGTTGGAGGAAAAAAAAAAGCAGGAGGAAATCTGTACCTCTGGTGTGCAAACTTCTGAACTTCTCAGGACTCCAGAGCGACCTCGGGATGATATCTTTCGCCCTGTTAAGGATGATTGAACTATTAAAGGTCATTCGCGAGGAACAAACCCATAACAGGTTTACCACTCATTATTGAATAAGGAAGATGTAAAACCTTCAGTAATTTGCAAGGTGTTAAAGGTCACAATAGTAAAAGCTAAAAATAGAAAAATAAAGAAGAAGAAGTAACAGAAAAAGGAAAAACATTCAAGAACATGTTTACATGAATAGAGCATCTAAACTATAAACGTTCTTCATAAGTTGGCATATAAACGTTCTTCATAAGTTGGCATTGGCCTCATCATTTCTGTGTCTTAGTTTTCAGTAAAAATCATATTTGCCAGTCCATATCATGTCAATGCTACATTCCAAGGCCTAGTGATGAACTATAACTACAGTTATGGCCATGTATGTCTTTGACAAGTTTTCCCTGTAAATTTTGGAATCCTATATTGATATATAGTGAACATATGTACTATAAAGTTTTATTTTTTTGGTCAAATATATAGTGAGTTCCTGTACCGAAACAATCCACATTCCACCCAACTAATACATAACTGGTCATCGCTTAATCATGTCCAATTTCTGACTGAACACACATATTCCTTTCCACAATAAACTCTTGACTTCATCCAATGCAGAAATACCTACTTAGGGTTACAATGTCTATTATAAGTAGCATGTGATTCCTCAGCTCCGCGAACCCTACAATTTTCTAGTTCATATAAATTTGTCAACATTTACTAGTTTTGGTTCGAGTTAAAGTGATTTACTGGGTACTGCCTATCAGAGTGTTTCAATGCCATGTGATTCCTGTGTCCTGAGCTCAAAACACTACCATTTAGTAACCACATTACTAGATCATAAACTGAAATTGGTATAAATTCATTAAAAAAACACTGTGCATTGCTCATAACCAATACCAGCTTCAGCCGAGGATTCGCCACCATTCTGCAACCGCGACGGCGGCGCAGGCATGTTAGGGCTTTGGTCTCTGGAAGGCACACTACCAGTTGACATACTATCCGAATTACTGCCATTATCAAGCCAGCTCCCACTTGTCACACTCTCATTGAACCCCGTCCTGCTCAGACTCGCCCCCGCCTCCTTCTTCTTCGAACCTGCGCCACCGTCACCGGCGCCGGGCCTAGACAAATTACTGGACCCCAACGCCGAGCCTTTGTCTCCCCTAAACCCGAAAAAGCTCTCCTGCGGGAGCGGCCCCGATCTCGTCTTTATCCTGTTCAACCCGAGCGATGATGCCAGAATGGGAGACACCGACGCCGGCTCCACCGCGGCCGACTTCTTCGGAGTCGTCGTCGACGAACTCAGGCCAGCTAAGCTGGACTTGATCGGCGTTTTCGGCTGCGCTTGTTGACTGTCTTTGCCCTTGGCGTCCTTCTTCTTCGTCCCGTCTTTGACTTGCGTTTGCCGACCAGAGCCGCCGCCAAAGACGGCGGCGGAGCTTGTAGCGGCGGCTTTGGAGTCGTCTTTGACGGCGGATTTGGATTTCTTCTTATCGGATCTGCTTGGGGAGTTGGAGCCGAGCGATCGGGGGCTGTTGGTGGAGCCATCAGGACTGTTGGAGGAGTCTGATTTCTTGGAGGAGAAGAACCTCCCCTTGAACACCATTGTTAGGGCAGGAGAAAGAGTTTTAGGGCTTGTGAAATTGGTGGTGCAGCCCTAGCTAGCATGGGAGCCTAGGGCTGCTTAGAGAACAAGAAGAGAGAGAAGAAAAGGAAAGTTGTTGGAAGTTTGGAATGGATAGTGAGAATTTTGAATGCAGGAGAAGAAAGGGTTGAAGATACAGGGACTCGACCCGTAAAGCCATCCGTATAGGCGCGTTAATAGTAGAAAGTGGATAAAACGTTTATATAGTAGAATCTACCATTTACCATTTACCCCATTACATTAACATTTATCCATTATATAATTATTATTACTTTTCTTTTCTTTTTTTTGTGATTTCTTTTTCTCATTCAAGATTGAAAAGGCTGAGTAGACCAAGAAAAAACAAAGATTGAAAAGGTTGAGAAATCAACTTCGTAATATTGAGGTTAGATTTAGTAGTGATGAATCATTATTTTACCGTTACGCAAATGACACAGTGCATATGTTATTATTTTCCCAAATACTTGGCACGTGTTATTTGCACTCGTCATTGTTAATCGAATACCTATTAATTTATTCATGTTCATCGCTTAACACGTGTTAAGTACTTGTCGAATCGGTAACATGTCTGCCTAGACCACGGTGGTCAACAATTTACATTTTAAGGTGAGTACAACTACGAAAATGTCTGTAGGGGCACTTTTGATCGGAGTTGTACGGCAGTTGATATTCATGGGTAATGACCCAAAACTTTGCCCCTTTGTCTGAGCTAGCGAAGACTAGGCCCATCAAATTTCGAAGGACCTGAGAATCCTAGGAAGCTTGTTGTTGTGTTCTTCCCAGCAGCTCCTTGTATATGCACAACAGTGAATTGAACATTCAAAAAGAGGCTTGGCAGGATGCATATGGTGTGGGAACTAGAAAAGCATGATTTGTGGTGAAGATGAGAGAATTGCAGCAGCCATGAAAGCTTGGATATGGATTGTGGTTGATGAGTTTTTGGATTGGAAATGGGTTTTTAGGATAAGTGTTGAGGGAAACTGCTTGGTTTTGTTTCTGGATTTGCCTACATGTTTCTAGGATAAGTATTGGGAAATTGCTTGGGTTTGCTTTGCATGTGGGTTTCTTTGAGGTTGTTTCTGAATGCCTCTTCACAATAGTGATAACTCTTAATTTATAGGAGAGTTGATATGTGATGCAACATTAGGCTTGTTGCCTTGTTTTTGGGGTGTAGCTGTGATTGTAATCCCAAAAATCCTACTGCTGGAATTACCTTTCCAGGATTCCCGCTCCTGAAATCTGCTGCTGAGATTTTGTTATGCTGTTGGGATCAAGATTTTGGACGTGGTGAGTTTAAGATGGTTTCAATGGGCTTTGGGTGAGATGATGTTTTCAATGGGCGTTGGGTTTCTTAGCTTGTTGGTTGCCTTTATCCCTATTAATGAGATATTGGGCTCGAATTGTGCTATCTCTCTTCTTCACCTTGCTCATGTTGAGAATTTGGCTGCTGGCTTGAATTTAATCCCAAGTCTAAAATTATCAGCATGCCTAAAACTCGCGATGGACATCAAACTTTTCTGTAACCTTTCACACCACACCCATTCTTATAAGCCCCAAGTGCATGAATGTGGCTTGGGTCTACGTGCGTGGCGTGATGGTTGTGGGTGTAATTCGCCTTGAAATATGAATTGGGCTTAAAACATGAATTAGGCTTGTTAACTGGATTTTTGGGTGTCAACAATGTCAAACACTAGAAAAGAAAAATAATTGAGAAATTATTCTCGCATAATCTAATAATATAGTTAAGACTATTAATACTATTAGAGTAAAGTGAATTTAAGGAAATTGTTGCCTTAAAGAGAAAAAAAAAATAAAGACAAAAAGATTGGTATGTTGACTTTTAGAATGTGTTGATGATGGTGATGATTTTGACATCCCTAACACTAACAGCGTGGGCTTTATGATTAGTGTTCAGTTGGGCCTTGAAGTCCCCGATTAGGGTACCAGCGTTAAGTTGCACCAAAAATCTCAAATCTCTCTGGTCTTTTGAACGGGTTACCCACTGGGCTCAGCGAGACAGAACAGTCATTAATCTCCTATAAGCCCATAACAGAAATGCGATGGGCTAACTCTCCCTAATTTGCAATGTAGCCCAAATACAACCCCATAGATTTTAAACGTAGTTTTTGTTTCTTATAAATAGAATTGGTCCATATATAGCAATTCTTTAAATAGTTTTGTTATTTTATTGCCGCTTGCAGAACGCTTTCGTTTATTTTTTAAGAGCATTACATTTTATACTACCAGCTCGAAAACTATGATGCCAAAATGATTTTTTCTTGTTTTGTTTTGGACCGACTGACCAAAGTGAAATTTTATAATGTACATAAATAACAAGCATGTTCCACAGTTCTATTATATAAGTAAAGCATTTGGCTTTTCCTCATCCACCCACATGTCGGCTATAATAGTGTGTTCAATATACATTATACAATATGATTTCTTTGAAACTTACATGTCACGCTATGGGAAAATTTCTTGGACCAGCAGAAATGATCTAGTTGTTAAGATCGTTTTCACGTGTTCGTGCATTTCATCTTGTACGATTTGAGGGCCGAACCATTCTTATAATGCGATGACTTCTGTCAAAATTCATATGTTGAAAATTCAATTTTTAGTTATATATAACTATTTTTAATGTAAAATTCAACTCCAACAAACTAACTATAGGTAAGTTAAATTTACTATAGTTAAAATAGTTAGCTATATTCAGTTAGAGTATCATACATAATTAAATCAAAAGTTATATTTCTCTTTCATTTTTTATCCACATATCAATTTACGATTTGGTAAAACATAGTGTATTATTTACAAATAACTACTATTGCTGGAGCAACATTGTTAAGCCAACAACTATATTTCACAACTTAAGTTAAATTTAACTAAAAATAATTTATACGGTTAGAGATGCTCTTACTATCACTAATAACTACGAAATGCTAAAAATAAAAATATTCTTACCGCTTATAAATACATAATATGTAGTGATTTGTGCTGAAAGGTCGAACCAGTCTAGTGATCATCAAACTTCTCTCCGCCTCCACATTATCAACGAGCCACCTGAGTCAGAGAAGAAGAATCTCCCCGTCGTTTACCACATGAACTCACTCACATGGCCACATGGGACAATCCCAACCTTATTAAAGAGGACAAGAATTATTGGCTCACCAACGAAAAGACAAACGCAGCAACAAAAATGCGGCAACAAAAACCCACTTTGTCACAAGTGTCACGCCCACAGTCTCTCCCTCACTCTTCTAAACCAGCCACGAGGCTTCGACTGCGGCGCCGCACGTGGTTTTCAACCGGTACCTCCCGGTCTCCGACTGAACCAGCCGGTCACCGCAAAATGACAACTTTTGGGTGTGTGTATTTATCACTATCACACCCATGTAGAACTGTGAAAACGTTGTTGTCTTCAGTTAGTTTCTATATCCAGAGAAGCAAGAATTTAGTCAAAGCTTTTGTTCTTTCATGGTTCAGGAGCTTTGTTTCTGGTACTGTCGGAACAATTAAGATTCAAAGAAGAGAGCTTGTTTTTGTTTTGGCTTTGAAGATTCTGGAAGTTACTTTTTTACTTGTTGCTGTAATTCAGCTCTGCAAATCTTTGTGGTTTTGAGCTAAAAATGGAGAGGGATTTCTTGGGTTTGAGTTCAAAGAAGAGCTGTGTGACTCTGAAAGATGAAGCCAATGATGAAACCAAGAATTCAGGTTTGCTTTATTTATTATTATATTTTTTTATACTTTGCTTCTTGCTTGCAGTACTATTGCTATATGAATTGAATGATTGAATCTTAGCTTGCTGAAATTCTTGCACTTTTTGATGAAAATTATTGTTTTGTGATTGGGTTTTTGAGCTTGTGCTCTGTTTGGTCAGTGGAAAACTGAGGGGAAAGAAACAGATTAACAAGTTTTGACTTTTCAGTCTAATCCTTGCTTAATGCTTACTTAGCTGAAACAAGTAGTCACTTAAATGATTATACTTTATAAGTTATCAGTTCCTTCTGAATTTGGATTCTGTTTGGGAAGCAATTTTCATGAAGAGGCCTTAGACTATAGTTGTACAGAATTGAAACATATAATTGCAGCATGCGGAGGAATTATATGTCTGCAAATATAGGGCTTCACTGTTCTGTTCAGACTAATTGTAGATGCATACCTAAAGATTGATTAATTGTGGCTGCTGGAACTATTGACTTGTGGGTCTATCAGTCAGTCAGATAAAATTGCTGAGTTTGTTTTGCTGGTGTTAGGAACATGGTTTCAGATGTCTTTTAATTTTACAAACTATACCTCCCTCCATGCACATGTCCAATGGAAAATTACTCGCCGAGGAAGGTGCATGTAGAAAAGGGGCACCGATTTCAGTCCCCTAATTTTATACTAGATTTCTTATTGAAAATGTGCCTTGTTTCTTTTCAGAAATGTTTGCATTCTCCATATGCTAGTTTGATGGCTTAGACAGGATAATGTATTTATTCCCTAACATGCAAAAGAAATGCTATGTATTAAAGCAACGTGTCACGTTTGCTTTTGCATATGGAAACTGTGATATATTAAACTAAGCCTGGCCGACCAAGCAAGGTGCTACAGCTACAACATTATAATTAAAAAACTTGAGCAATATTGTAATGAGCTTCATAATAGATTTAAGTACAATAAGAAATAGAATAACACAATCTAATAACAAGGACATAGAGTTTCTAATTATATATTAGGATCCTATATATTACTACTCAAATCTCGTTTTGTGTGCAGTACTGCCTGTCCAGAAATCTGGTAAAGAGTATAGTACTGATTAGTGATTATAATACTTAAAATCCTACCACAAACAAAGCGTGCAGCTCAAATTTTCTGAAGGAGAGTTAGAGTTTGCTAGTTGTTTAATGACATTCATTGGCTGTTCTCGTTCTCTTTCCCCATCTATTTAGTAAAAAACGCGAGCTGAAGTTGACGATGTGTCTGCATTCGTATTGTCTGTAGTAATCTCTTTTATTAAAGATTCTTTATATTAATAGTATTATTGATCAGCTAGATCGGCTGACAGCTGTAATGATCATGTTGAGAATACTGTTAAGGTTCTCAGATATAAATTATATATATATTTTTTTTTTGAGAATAAGATATCAATTATAATTACTATGACTATGTTGCAAGAAAAGTATGTTTCTTGTTGGCATCTAAATTTAGAGGGCCATTTAGTCTGCTGTTGTTTGTAACCTAAAGTTTAACATATTTTTGAGGTATATTGAGCAATCATCTACATGATGACAGTAAATTGTTGTTTTTGTCACATCGCATCCAAAACTCAATTTAAGAGTGACTAATTGGTTTGGCGCTCCATTTTTATTGTTTCTGCAGTAGTAACAAGAAGCTCAAATTCAGGGATGCAGTGGTCATTTTCAAACAAGGTTTCTGCACTTCCTCAGTACCTATCTTTCACGGATCCTCAAGAAGAGATGTCGAGAAAGGGTGTTCATGACACATCTTCATTCATGACTATATCAACTGCTGATGCTTTTGAATCTAGCCAGAAGTCGTCCTCCGGTGTAATCCAGGTATGTCTTCCCTTTTTTCAGAATCTCTTTGTCCCCACTTTGTCAATGTTATGCAGTTCCACCTATTATTTGTATCTCCGAGAAAGTGTAATCGTATAGAACTTACACCTTTACATAAACTATAATTTGGTCAGTATTGAGGACTTTGCAAAAATACTATTACTTATCTGTTTTGCTGAAGAAATACAGGTGAAGTTTGAATACTTGTTCTGTTGAACTTAATTTTCCTGCATCCTTTGCTTATACTTCTGTAGAAAAGTTTCATTCATGATAAGCAGGCTGGAAACCACTATGCAATGACAGTCTATCCTATGCAGCACCCAGGAGCCAATCAAATAATCCCTATTTCTTTGAGTACTCCTGTTCTCAAAAACAATCTTTTTGGGCAGAAAAACATGGTTGGTTCAACAATAAAACCACAGCCGCTTGCAGGAGTTCCAATTCTAACCCCTGTTTCTGCTCCTCTGTCTAAAAGTTCGGTAGTTGGTACCACTGATCTCAGGTACTTTACTCATAGCAGATACGGTCTTCATACCACAGTTCTACTGAAAATCTAAACTTTGTTACATAAAGAAACTTTTCTAAAGATATTTAATCAAATATTTGTTTCTAAGGAAATCCTATAGGCTAAGTTGAATTTAATCAATTTATTGTGTAGGAATGCATCCAATTCTTCAGGCATGCCTGCTCAGTTAACAATCTTCTATGCTGGTACTGTGAATGTTTACCATGATATATCTCCTGAGAAGGTATGTTTAATCTGTTTCCTGCGCTCATATATTGATCCATAGGTGAAAGAATATATTATACCTTAGGTGAAAGGATTATTAAACAGTTGGTAATGATTTATTTCCTCATTACTCTATACAGGCCCAGGCTATTATGTTGCTGGCTGGACATGGATTTTCTCCAGCTCATAATAAGCTGCCTTCCACAGCTCAAGTGCAAACATCATTGCCTAGTGATGGTTTCTTTAGGAACCAGTCTCATGCTGCATCATCAATCTCTGGCCTTGCAAGCCCTCTTTCTGTGACGTCACATGCTAGTTCTCGCCCCAGAGGAGCATTTAGTTGCAGCAACGTTTTAACTGTATCAAAACCAGTAGCAACTTCAGTATCTTCTATCAATCACTCAGAGCCTTCAAAAGTGGCAGCACAATCTGTTATGACAAACCTCATTCCAGCAGGTAGTTTTCTAACTTTTCCTTCATGTATGCTGCGTTACTGTTTTATCTATAATGTACAATGCCTTTTATCAATTTCAGTTTTCATTGAAGATATCCTATTTCTGTGTCTGCAGTACCTGTGCCTCAAGCTCGTAAAGCATCCTTGGCTCGGTTTTTTGAGAAGCGCAAGGAGAGGTAACTTTCAAGGGTTTCTCCCCCTCCCTACAGGCCCAGCTTACATTCACTTGTAGAGAGAAACACATAACCATTCTCTGTTAATTTTCAACACTCCATTACAATCAACATTCTCTGAAAGTGCATAGACTCAAGTCAAAAGTCGTGTGTTTTTGCTATACTTGCCTGACATAGAGCTTCCTCTGTGTACATTTAGGATGACAAGCACATTGCCATACAATCTCAGCAAAAAATCTCCGGACCGCAGCTCACCAGGTTCCGAGGGCTTGAGCTTCTCTTTCAACTCTTCTGGTTCCTGTCCTCCCCTAAATTAGGCCAAAGAGAAGAAAAATCCAAGTCTCCTCAATTCTTCAACATTTCAACTACTTCACAGATGTTGGATACTTCATTTCTTACCAATCACTTTTCCTTTCTTAGTTTGTAAGATCAATTTTTTTTTTGATACATTGTAAGATCAATTTTTTGACCTGAAGGTTTAGGTAAATATGATAGATAGATATATATGGTCAAGTCTCTGTCTCTCTTTTGACTTCTCATCTTGTTGTAAAAAAAAAAATAATATTTACTTTGCATTGAAGGTCAATTTACTGGTCATGTTTGTATTGATATGTTGAAAGACTTCCAGCCATCACATTAATGGAAAAACAATATTTTGCTAAAGCCATCATATTCATTCTTATCATTCTCTTTTTCGGACAAAATATTGGTTCTTATGATTGAAGCCTTGAGTCTAGCTCAATAATATGAACACGGGAGTGACCATCATTGACCTGTTTAGACTTTTTAGTAAATATTAAGATAAAACAGTAAATCGCCTTACTTTTACCATATCAGAAGAAAGAGAATGACTATGTACAGAAGGTGAATTTTTTTAAGGCGCCCAAAATTCTAGCCTTCTCAAGGTGACGCCGCCGCGGTAATTTGAAACAGTAAAACTGTAAAAAAGTGATGTTTATACTGTGCCGAAACAAAGCCCAACAAAAGCCCAATAAGTGGCCTAGAAATAAAGCGCCTGAATCGGATTCCAAAAGCTGCTTCCATAAACTGGAAAGCGATTCTAGAGTGACAGAGAAGAATGGATGCTGCCAAAGTAGCCGAACTGAACGAGTTCATTACTAAAGTCAAGTCAAACCCGTCAATCCTTCACAACCCTTCTCTTGCTTTCTTCAAGTCCTATCTCCAAAGGTATATGCTTCCTTCTTCTTCATCTACATATATGCTCTGTATCTAAATTCTTAACTTCTTGGATTGTACTTCTTCTGCGTTTTTTTAACTGTTTGCAGTCTCGGTGCTCGAATCCCAACAGACCCAAAAATGGTGAGTCTTTGTTCTTACCTATAAACTATAAAGCTTCTCTTTTTTTTTTTTTTTTTTTGGAATCCCAGGTTCAAATTTCTATGGAATATAAGGTGTTTTGGTACAGGAAACTAAAGAACAGTTTGATGATGACATTGTTGAATCTGATATTGAGTTGGATGATGCTGATGTTGTGGAGCCTGATAATGACCCGCCACAACAGGTAAAACTTTTTTCTACCTAGATTTTTTGTTACCGCTGTAAATTATGATCCTGCCTCTAAATGGTGTACTGGTTTTGATTGCAGATGGGAGACCCATCAATTGAAGTTACAGAAGAAATGCAGGATGCTGCGCAATTGGCGAAATCGAGAGCTATGGGTGCTGTTTCTGAAGGTCTTGTTGTGACTATTGAATTTGTGATTACCATGTCTTGTTTAGATTTCTTGGGGTTGTAGATTTTCTATCTGTTTTGCTTCATTGGAAGTGTGTTGTTTTCAGGTAAACTGGATGAGGCCATAGATCATATAACGGAAGCCATCATGTTGAATCCAACTTCAGCCATACTAAAAGCATCCAGAGGTGGTCTTATGATTTTGATTGTCCAAGTTTCATTGTGCTTATTGTTTTTGTCTGCATTATGGTTCGTTTCTCATATGTACCATTCTCTTGGAAACTTTGTACCTTGCTTTCAGCTAGTATCTTTGTCAAATTGAACAAACCAAATGCGGCAATTCGTGATGCTAATGCAGCTATAGAGGTTGGTTGATACCCTTACTGTACTTGTTCTTGTACCAGATACCGGACAGTTGATAGATAAAATTTATGTGTGTGTTATAGATCAACCCGGACTCAGCAAAAGGATATAAAATAAGAGGAACTGCAAATGCTATGTTGGGCCACTGGGAAGAAGCAGCAAGTGACCTGCATATAGCATCCAAACTAGATTATGATGAGGAGATTGGTTTGGTGCTTAAAAAGGTGATTTTTCTTATTCTGGGAAGCACATGCTTCCAGGGAAACTGCCCCTTACAGCTTTTCTATTATTTCAGGTTGAACCTAATGCTCGAAAAATTGAAGAGCATCGCAAAAAATATCAACGGTTGCATAAAGAAAGGGAGATGAAGAGGGCTGAACATGAGAGACAGAGGCAAGCTGAAGCTCGAGTAAGTAGTTTATATCATATTTTCTTCTGTCCAAAAGCACAAAATTTGTGATATTCACAGTTCTATGTAGGCTACATATCGTAGGGAAAGAAGAATGAACTACCTGTAGAATATAAGTTTTTGGTACTGTTTTTCTGGTGCTTTGTAATTTTCTATGTGGTACACGTTCCAGTTCACTAAAACCCGTAGGTGTATATATCTATTACATATGGAAGCAAAACATAGGCTGAATCTGAAATACATTTAGTGGTTTGCTCTCTGGTGGGCTGGTTTGGGTGGAATGGGGTTCACTTTTCACCTAAATAGAATGACCTGATATAAGGAATAGATATGGCAGACCTCATATGTTTGCGATAATACACAAAGATGAGATGGTAAAAGTGACACAAAACCTTCAGACTAAACCACAATTCCTTCAATTTCATGCAGGAACGGGATGCTTTGTCTGCTCTTAAGGATGGTATGGTGTTTGATTTCTTTTTTGTTCATGTTCTATATAAAGATATTGTAAATCTTTACCTTGATATGCATTGTTGGCCAATTGGCTGACAGCTTAAGCTTGTAACAGGGCAAGTTATTGGTATACATGCGGCCAGTGAACTTGAGACGAAATTGAATGCTGCTTCAAGGACATCGCGCCTTGCAATCCTGTACTTCACCGCGACATGGTGTGGTCCTTGCCGTATGATATCTCCAGTATATACAAGCTTAGCTGAAAAGTACCCTAAAGTAGTTTTCACGAAAATTGACATAGATGCAGCAAGAGATGTGGCTGCAAGCTGGAATATCAGCAGTGTTCCAGCCTTTTTCTTTGTAAGAAATGGCAAGGAGATTGACAAGGTTGTGGGTGCTGATAAAGCTGCGCTGGAAAAGAAGATTGCACAATATGCAGCCTCAGCATAACCTAATCCTTATGCAAGGCAATTTGCTACTGTATGGTACTTTCTACCGTCATAGTTTGTTCTAATCGAAGGAGATGCGACTCTTGTTCTAGTCCTAGACAAATAACTAAATAAAGTGTCTCCTAAAGTTGCTAATGCGTACATTTTACTGGAAATAAAATTTTGCTTTCTGGGCCAGTTGGATTATTTCAATGGTGTCCATGGAGAAATGCCTGTCTGAATTGTTGTTTGATTTATTTGAGTACAACTTGACTATTAAATCAGAATGTAAGTTTTTTATTTTTTATTTATAGTAATCTTTCTAAACGAAAAAAAATGTTGAAACATAGCAAAGCAAAGAAAAATGAAGCGGTAGAGACATCATTTCCTCTCATTCTTGGAATAGAATCTGAGCACCATGTAGAAGAGAAGCCGGTACAGAACACCCCAAGCTAGCAAGATTCCAACATCATACCAGATGTTATCGTGATTGATATCCATCGACTCTATAACATCTTGTCCGATCAGCAGGCAACCTCTTAGCGATTCTGTGTCTTTGTGCACTTCACTCAACTTCACATTTCCTAAAGGCCCAGGTGAAAGATCGGCTAGATTGCCAGAGTAGCAACGTATTCCTTGGAATTCATTTGTTAGCATTGCCTCAAATGGGTACTTAATTGCGGAGATGTAGTGCACCCAAACCCAATAATTTGGGATCTGAGTACGTTTCAAGAAAAAGCCGCAAGTGAGAAAGAAGAGAGCTGTGGTAGCTATCACAACAGCATATCCAGTGATGTAACTAGGAACCAGGGCGCTCACAAGCATGACATAAGCATTGGTGGTTATAAGTGAGGCATACAGGATTATCCAAAAATAGAAAAGACTGCTTCTGAGCTCAAGCATGAGTTTGGTTATGGCAGCAAATGTGAGAGCTTGAATGGCGAAAAACGGGAGGTAAACAATGAGGGAAGAGATGACGTAGGAAGAAGCACGGTAAGCATTATGAGAAGTTTCCCTGATGAAAATGAACCTTTCTTGGATGAAAGTCGGGACAGCATCATTGGAGGAAAAGAAGATCAGGCAAACAGCAAAGATGTAGAAGTTTAGAAGCCTGTTTACATTTTTGAAGGACTCTGCATGTAGGTTACTGAAAAGGGAAGATAGAACGAGTGCCATGACAGCCAACACAATCTCTCGTGAGAGGAAGAGTTCAGGGGTACGAACCACATTGAGTGCTGTACGCCATGAGAGGACTGCAACCTCACGAAGCCAGGGGTTTGCAAACTTAGGCCCGAGCTCTATCCCATCAAGCTCATTTTCTTCCATCTCGAACTCTTCATATGATGGTCCATATGAAGAGTCATCGTTGGAAGGGCTGTAGACAACAGGGGCTTTAGTACTACTAGGCATAGGAGGGTAGTGCTTAGGTGTTGCATATTGGCTTGAAACAGCACTTCTTATTCCTGACACCGAGACTACTGGTGTCTTTCCGGGGGTCCTTCCCGGAGTTCTAGCAGGAGTCCATGATGGTGGGCGGCGAGGAGTTCCTTTGACACCATGGTATATCCACACTGAGAAGTCTTTGTAGAAATGTGAAGCTAGACGAGGGTTATAGATACCACTTGCAAAGTGCTGCATTGGTGTATGGATTGATTTCCTTTCCAGGGAGTTGTCAAACTCATCATCCTCCTCAAATTCATCGTCCTCCTCATCATCATAATCATCAGACGGGCGAGAATTTGGTCCAGGTGTCGAGTTTCTGCCGGAAAATTGTTTACTCCTGAGGCTGATGCGCTTGGACGAAGGGGTATTTTTATAAGAACTTCGTGGTGTCTTTAGTCTTTTTGGAGTAGGGGTACTTGACACCTGATCGGGTTTGATTCCATCACGGAGGTAGACAACAAGTGGTTCTAGTCCCACATTAGACTCATCATATTCTTTGATCACATCCAAGAGATACTCGAGGTTGTTTTCTCCATCAGGAACTGGCCTTCCAAATCCAGAAAGGTGGGCAGACAGACCATGTGGACTTCCCAAATATATCAGCCTTCCCCTGCAACCACATTACATTATATAAGCATCATGCACGCATGTGAAATATAAGTCTATGCAAATCATACACATGGTATTGTTCTGTAAAATAAGGTGCATGCGTGGTCTTGATGAATTCTACCTTGCTAGGATTGTCATGCGGTCCAGGAGATTTTGAATACGATACGAAGGTTGATGGATGGTCATGAGCACAATGCTACCACCTCGAGCTATTTCCTTCACCTTTTCCACAACACTGTAAGCACTCGTGGAGTCAAGACCAGAAGTTGGTTCATCAAGAAACAGCAAAGAAGGTTTGTGGATGATGTCAATTCCAATTGAGACCCTCCGTCTTTCTCCTCCCGAGACTCCTCTCCTCCCCTCATCACCAATATATGTATGTGTTGCAGTCTGCATATATAATCTCATAATCATTCACTATATACCTCCTTGACCATACAAGTAAGATGTTTGTTTTAATTCATGAATATGGATATGAGAAATAGCAAGAAATATTACCTGCAAGCCGAGCTGGTCAAGGAGCTCATAGACTCTCTTTCTCTTCTCATCCTTGGAAAGAGAAGGAGGAAGCCTAACCTCAGCTGCAAACATGAAAGTCTCAAACACAGTTAACATCGGGAACAGCTGGTCATCTTGCATCACATAAGAGGAAACCATCTTCATGTAGCTTGTAGTAACCTACAAACAATATCAAGTAATTAAGATGTAATATTTGTTTTATTGTTTCCAGAGAGATATAGGAAATGGATGATAAATGTATTAGTATGAGAAATGTACTAACCGTTTTTCCATCGACTCTTACAGAGCCTTCAAGACTTCCTTGAGCAATCCTTCCTGCCAAGGCATCGAGAAATGTGGATTTTCCAGCACCACTAGGTCCCATAATGGCCATAACCTCACCTCTTACGGCCTGACCAGATATGTCATTAAGAAGATAAGCTTCCTTCTTGATCCAAACCCCATCTTTCTTTATCTTCTTAATTACACTGTAGGAAAGGTTGTTGAATTCAAGGCCTTGGCCCGGAATCATCTTTGACAACTGAAGTGGAACAGAAATCTTTGCAGCCACTATTTTGTCCATGTCCAATAAACTCTCAAGGCTTCTATTTGTGTCATTCCGCCCTACCTTTGCCTTTGCCATTGCCCTTGCCATGATGCTTAGCTAAGCTCAGCTCGGCGAGCACTCTTTGCTCCTTCTTCTTTTGGCTAATCCATGAAGAAATTTATGAGACCTAGTAGTGAGATAGGATATGGTATAAAAGAAGGAGAAGCCAACGTAGAATGTGGACAAAAGGTGACGGTTAAAATAAAAGTAATATGAGGTATTGGAATGTTGCGAGTGATTGAGCACAAAGTTAAGGAAGCTGGAGAGTTGGAGATATCAGACGGCAAGACTTATGGAAAAGGACATTTTAGTAGGTCTCTCTCCATCACTCTTCTCGGGCTTTCAGTAATTCAGCTCTGATAATCACGAAAGGCATTTTATTTTCGTTTCATCTGTACATAAGAGACGTACGAAACTAGATATGTCTCCTAATCCTGCCCACTTGTTCACATTTGATCTCCCAATCAAAGTCACTAACTCAAGTTCATCATCATTTGTTATAATAGTGTTTAGTCTAATATAAGCAAGTTGACAATGACATTTTTCTTTCAAATCTTTTGACATGAGACAGCAAACACGTAAAATGAAATCTACGTGATAAATCAAAAATACAAAGGCTCATGAAGTTATGATAGAGAACCGTAACTTGATATTAGGGTTTACGATTTGGCATAAGACATGATTACTACTCTTCTCAACCATAATACTTTTCAACTTGTTAACTATAATATGTTAGGCCATGATTCATGCATTTTGTTAAATTAATATACATTGTTGGTTTATTGTCTTACAAGTTACAACCTAGCTAAACTTTTAGGACTAGTTGAATATCAAAGCTTTATAGAATAAGTTTGTTGGTTTTCACCTCAGAATAGGTAAAAATGCCTCTAATGATGCAAAAATTAGAAACTTGTTATTTTGTTAATGTATTTTCGTTTTCTCCACAAAAGTGCAAAGTTGGCTGTTTCCAGATTGTAGTCGGCTGATAAAAATTATGACAATTCGATGGAGCAACTTGCTGTCATGAGTGGTCTTCTTCTGGTTTAATTAAGAACCTGTATAGATTCTTGTTTGATGCCATTGGTGTGCACTATGAAGGTTGTCTCTTAGCTTTTTCTCTGGTGGAATTTCTTAGAACAGTAATGACAATTAGAAATCAAAAGACAAAACTATTAAGCAACTAATATGCCTGTTGGTAACACTTGAATTTGTTGGCAATGGCTCCCAAACCTTGGGGATGACCGAAAAGGTTAAAATCTTTGGCCTCTCAAACCGAGAACATTGCACTAGCTCCAAAGTTAGTTCTTGTAAATGAGAGTATATGGCTGTACAGATATGCAAGAGCTTCTTAAATCAAATCAACCGGCTAGCTGTGATTTATTAATAATAGTTTTACACCTTTCGCCGGCCCCCGGCCGGGAGATCGAGAATGAGAGATACCGGCTTTCTTGGAGAATGCTTTTGAACTTCCAATGCAAAATTTCCTTGTTTTCTTCGGTTTCGGCTCTTAAGAGGGAGACTGTTAGAGAGATTTGTGTAACTGAAGATATGTGCAATCAAAACTGAAGATCAGTTTTGACTTTGTGTGTAGCATTGAATATTGTGTAGTGTAACCGTCAATTATGTTAGCTATATAATTGTACATTGCAAACAGATTGAATCAATACATAAAAACACATTTTCTACATGGTATCATAGTTCAGGTTTCTTCCCCAAAACACCTGTCTGTCTAATCAACAGTTCAGCACCTCCCCTCCCTCATGGCCACCACTGCTGCTTCTGCCTCCTCCTTCTCTCCAAACACATCTAGCTTTATCAAACTCACTGAAACTAACCATCTAGTTTGGCTTCGGCAGCTCAAACCTTACCTCAATGGCAATGACCTCTGGGGCTATATTGACTGCTCCAACTCGACATGCATGGATTCTGTAATGAAGCTCATGACATATATATCTCAAGCAGAGGGAATGAGTCGTTAACTTAAGATTCCAATTAAATTCAGCCGCTGTCTTCATGGCGTCATTGTGTATATTCTTGGTGTTGGCACGGTTCAACCTCACCGTTGTGCCGATCAATGACCGGAACTTGATGGTTTGATTGAGCCGTGCCAATATCGGGAGTAAGTTAATTGCCTCGTCTTATTGCTCTAGTCGATCAAGCTCATTAGTTGGGATATATATATACACACACACACAGTCCGGCTACACTAAGGACGTTCTTAGTTTTTCTTAGGTACGGATTTCCGGTTTTCACCCACTTTTCGATCACATTTTCACATCTTAACCATTCAGTTTTTAGGTCCTAATGTATAAGATCACCTCTGAAAATTTTCAGCCAATTTGGTGATCGTTCAGGCATCCAAAATTGCAATTTACCATTATAAATACGAACGGTTCCGGTTTGACAGATTCGGTCTGTTCGTGTAAATTGCATTTTGGATGCCTTAACGATCACCAAATTGGCTGAAATTTTGCAGGGGGATATATACATTAGGCTCTAAAAACTGAACGGTTAAGATGTGAAAAATATGATCGGAAAGTTTGTGAAAACACCAAATCCGTACCTAAACCTTAAGAAATGACATCATTACCTGAGAAAAATATATATATATATATATATATATATTAAGTAGCATCATACTGGTAACTAATTAGCTTATTATTTTGCATAGGTGCAGGTGCAACCACTATACTTCCATTCCAAAAACATTCTAGACCACCGTCATATATTGAATGATTCATGAATATTAACTAGGGAAAATATTTGGGTTTACCAACATGTTCATTCACTCCTCTCACTCATATATATATATATATATATATATTATTGGGCACTTATTTTATTATGAGAGTTTCTATTCATATATTTAGAAATGACATTTATACTCTTTATCTAGCAGGCCTCTAATTTACCTTGACAAATAACCAATATGTTATCTGTACCTCTCTAATTTTGGCACAGTATCTCTAGTGTAATAAAATCAATAGATTATGCCAAATTTATGTATTGATGAATAGGTTGTGTATACCATCTGCAATTGCTCAATTACTAAATTGAGCTCATAACTATTTGCGTAAATATGCCACCCGGCCCTGAGATTCTATGTATAGCTACTCATTGTCGATCATAAATCATAGTTCTACGGTACATTTTAATTAACTTACTTCTATTTCCAAAATATAATCAACTGTAAGTATTCATGAATTGCAGTATGCACTTGAAAAATCCTCGAGCTGTGATGAGCAAAATCAGGCGAAATTCGAACTCTTACTCGGTACATGATCAAAGAAGTAAACACCGTGCACGCAAAATTGCAAAGAAAAGCACAGCATGATGTGGGGATGGAGATTTTTGAGAACGATTTTAAGATGAGGCTTTGTGACTCCTCGAGGCTAGTTTAAGTGAGGAGGAATCTTCTCAAAGAAGGATTCTAGTGAAGAGGGATCTCCTTGAGGGAGATTCAAGTGAGGAGACATCTATTTGAGTGAGGAGAGATCTATTTGAGGGAGATTCAAGTGAGGAAAAATAGAAAGGATCTTAGTGAGGAGGAATCTCCTTGAAGGTGATTCAAGGAGAAATCTCCTCAAGGGTGATTCAAGTGGGTTGAGCATTGTGTGAGATACGATGCACCAAGAGGGCATGATCATGTCGTAATAAGTTCGGAACATTAATTCCTTAACCGAGAACACACTATAAACAAAATTCCAAAGCGTTCCTTTAACTCTTTAAGTTGAAGTAGTACTTTTTCTAGAGGTAAAATAAAGTTTTTTTTTCCCTTCTCTTATGTATTGGTAATTTGATATGTGCTAACAAATGACAATTTTAGAGGTATAAATAGAAATTCTCTTTTATCATTTAAAAGAAAAAAAAATTAACTCACTGTTAATGTCAAAACAAATAATGTTAAAATAACTCTCTATGTTTATTTTTGCTAATATTAATACACATGTTAAGAGTGACTTTGGTTTGTTTTCTAGTATCAATACATGTGTCATAAAAATGACATTCATCGGTGAACTTAAAATCTATTCATTACCTATTATGGAAAACATTAACATAAATAATCCAATAAAAAATTAAAAGAAGATTTCAACAACAATTAAGGTTCAAACTTATTTTAATTTCCTACAACATTTTATATCAGAACATAAATATACACATGATACTTTCAATGTTTTCAAATATCGCTTATTTCTTCTCAAATAAAAAGAAAAAAATTATTGCTTAAATTTATAGATTGTTATCATTCTCTGAAAAATGCAATTTATGCACATAACAAGGTACCATTTTTGCGTTTCCTTCTGGTCAATCCACAACAAAAAGATCTCACAAATCCAGCATCATACCTTTTACATTTCCCCCACATCAAACATGAATTACTTGAACAAAAAAAAAAAAAAATGTGACGCTTTCCGTAACCCGCCAAATCCAACGCGGGACTGGTTCGGACCCCTAGTCGGGTCACTCCATATTCGGATCCTCCATCCCCTGATCTGATTCGCTGCCACAATACAAATCTAAAGCTCCGATCTTGACCCATTTTCCTTCGAATTTCAACAATTCCCCAATCACCCATCTCAGATTTCAACCCCCTCTACAAATCGCACCAATCAATTTAGCTCAATTTAAGTTCATCCCTTCAAACCCTAAATCAATGTCGGCGTTCTTGCACCAGCGCCCACTCCACAACCCACTCTCGGATCCACACCCACTATCCCCACCTTCCTCAAATCCCAGAAAACCCTTCTCATCTTTCAGCCCCATAACCCTTTTAGTCCTTCTCGGCCTTCTAATAATTCTGGGTGTGTTTCTGCCATGGACGAGTATGCAAGAAGGTTTGTTCTCGATCACTAACAGGTCCTCACTCAAATGGAGGAGTTACACATTGGCCCAAGCTGCGGCCTTTGTGGCCCAAAATGGGACCTTGATTGTTTGTGCGGTGAGTGAGCCTTACTTGCCGTTTTTGAACAACTGGTTGATTAGCATTGCGAGGCAGAAGCACCAGGACAAGGTGCTTGTGATTGCTGAAGACTATGGGACGCTTTATAAGGTCAATGAGAGGTGGCCAGGCCACGCCGTGCTTATTCCGCCGGCTCTTGATGCTAAAGCTGCCCATAAGTTTGGTTCTCAGGTGCTGTTCTTGATCTTGTATCTGCGTTTGGTTGAACTTATTTGTTGTTTTGAGCTTGTTGTGATATTATGATGCTTATGAATAGGTTCTGTATTGCAGCTCTGTATGATGAATACTATGTAGTCATATGTCAGTTCCAAAATGGTTGGTAGATTTTAAGCTGAGTTATATAAAAGTTGTGCAAGATCAGTGTAATAATAGTAATAAACTGATGCCACAGGATTTTGTTGGAATGTTAGTTTGCAGATGTATTGTTCTGCTAGCTTCCTTCTTTTTAAGATGTATGACAGATAAATTGGAAAAAAGAATCTGACTTGGTGTAGGTTTCCAGGAGATATTTGCCTGTTGTTTGTTTTCTCCTTCAATTATTTGAGCTGCAAAGTGAATTTTGTTACTTCACTTGGTATTTTAGTATCCTGCGTGAATCTGTATCAATTTTTATCCTCATAAATTGTCGACTCCATTGTTTTTTGAAAAGTAATCTTGACTGGTTTCTTGGTTTAGGGATTCTTCAACTTCACTTCCAGAAGGCCGCGCCACCTGTTAAACATTCTGGAACTTGGATACAGTGTCATGTACAATGACGTTGATATGGTGTGGTTGGCTGATCCCTTTCCCTATTTGGTTGGGAATCACGATGTGTACTTCACAGATGATATGACTCCGGTAAGTAAAGTCAACTTTGATTTAACAACCAGGAACTATATACTTGACTAGATCAAGTCGTTGCGTTAACAATTCTATATTGAGTCTGTAAGATCAGACCTCAGATGTCTATACTTCAGCAATGCCTGCTCTTTATTTTGGTTTATATCTAAAAGTAATTTCCTGTATTTGGGCAACCAGGTCAAACCTCTGAACCATTCTCATGATTTGCCACCTCCAGGTAAGAAAGGACGCACTTACATATGCAGCTGTATGATCTTCTTACGTCCTACAAGCGGAGCAAAATTAATTATGAAGAAGTGGATTGAGGAAATGCAGCAGGAGCCCTGGTCCAGAGCAAAGAAAGCAAATGATCAACCTGCGTTTAACTGGGCATTAGACAAAAATGCTGCACAGGTATATTTCCTTTGATCCTTTTGCTTGACAGTCTCCCATCTATGCTAACAATGCTCACAGGTGGATTAATCTTAGAAACTTTATAACAGCATATCAGAAGTTGTTTGGATCTGTCGCGTGATTATGTTTATGATATTCTGTAGGCGGATCTCTACTTGCTGCCGCAAGCAGCATTCCCAACTGGAGGATTATACTTCAAGAACAAAACATGGGTAAAGGAAACTAAGGGGATGCATGTTATAATCCACAACAATTATATCTTAGGTTTTGAGAAGAAGATAAGGCGCTTCCATGATTATGGTCTCTGGTTGGTAGATGATCATGCCCATGAGTCCCCCCTCGGGAGAATATGAAATTGAAAGACGTAATGATGTATGTCACTTTCCGTGGAAATGTCCAGTCCAATTGGAAACGCGAAGCAACCGTGGAAATGTCCAGTCCAATTGGAAACTCGAAGCAAATTCTCTCTACCAGTTCGTTCGACCTTTGTGCATGATTCTACAGACTATGGCAGGTAAGACATGAGAATGGACTATAATTGATCCAGTTTCAATCACTCCTCTTGATGCCTGGAAGGGTTTCTGAGAGCTTGTACCCTCCCATCTAGTTTTACAAATTAAATTGATGTATTCTTTTGAACTTTCACATTCTTGACTACGCTCTCTTTTGAGGCTGCCCCGTTTTATTTACGTAACTTGTATGCTGATGCCGAATTTTGATGTAACTACATAGCTTATCGTAAATTACCAAATATATACAACTTTGCTCTAAAGACAGCAGGTAAACCCTTCTTAGCGAATCATGAAAAGTGCAAGATCTGGTTCACCATTCAGTTAAAAGATGCACGCCTTCAAAATATTTGAACAGATTATACTTCCAAATTCTGAAGGGCTATCATCAACAAGCAGAGCAATCGAGAAACCCTTCTTTACCGATTGCATTCATCATCGTGTAATGGTACAGGAAAAGGATCCAAATAAGATAGGTTTGAACAAATTTACTTTTCAATATGGTTGTTTACCATGATACCATGCTATGGTGTCAACGGTCTCATACTCTGTTTTCCTGCAAGCAAAACAACTGTGAATTCTTTACGCATCTCACATTCCTTTTCATCTCAAAACTCAAAGAAAACGTTCTGAGATTTCGAAAAAAAGGCTATAAATTTTGTCCCTATTTACTCGTTGGAAAATGAAAAGTAACCTAAATGACGATAACCTCCTAGCTCATAACTTCCAGGTAAGAAACAAAATGGGTAAAAAAATCTTCTGTGGACTAAGAAATCTCTAACCGCCGGAAAACGGTTCCACGTTTTGGATTTGCCTTTAAAACCTACTCCATCACCAAAACTAACCACATCGTCACGGAAAAAAAACCCACTCTCCATAAGCAGCAGTTATCACAGCAACAACATCCTTCACTATATAAATTCATTAGATAACATCAGAGAAACACCAAACTCAAACCCTTTCATTGTTCACTTGCATGCTCCTCTCTTTCTTGAAGTCAAGACTAACTATAACCATGGATGCAAAGTGTCTGTTTCTGATGGTGTTAGGTTTAGTGGGCCTTGTGGGTTCTGCGGCGGAGTTTTCCGGAGGAGTACTGTCAGGGTTGGTCGATGGTGGCGGTGATGGTGATCCAACTGATTCAATGCCATGCGTGAAGAAACTGATTCCGTGCCAACCTTATTTGCATGCACCGGAGAAGGTGCCGGTATCGTGCTGTTTGCCGTTGAAGCAGATGGTTTCCGATGACACGAAATGTCTGTGTGGACTGTTTAACAATGTTGATATGTTGAAGAAGCTTAACGTTACTCAGGATGAGGCCTTGAAGCTTCCCAAGGCTTGTGGTGCCAATGCTGACATTTCTATCTGCAAAAAAGGTACCCATTTGCTTTTTTCTTTTTTCATTTATGTGTTAATTGTAATGAAATTCATAGAAATTATGAGCCTTTTATATAGAGTACAAATCCATGGTCTAGGCACACTAATCCTGATAATATGTCATTTTATTTGTGACATGATCAATGTACATTACATGTGAAATTCAAGCATAGAGAATATAGAAGGCTTGTTTGTTAGGGATGGAACAGAAGACTCTGTAATTGCAACACTTTTGATTCAAAGGAAGTCAGCCTCTCTGTAATTGTGGAGAACAGAGGACTCCCTACATTTAGCGATAATTGCAAGCCATACGTATGGTTGTTTATCTTACTAGTTAGTTTTCTTTGTTATCACTGATGCAGATTCAACATCACCACCCAAATCACCAGAAACTCCATCAGCTTCGAACTCTAGTAAGTTCTTTGCAGATCAGCTAATCTGTGTGTTTCGGATTAATCATAGTATTTGCAGTATTCAACTTTTAAATATTTGATACCACACCCATACTTCACCCTCAGTTCACTCCTGCACTTATACCTTAGCACTTATACTTGAGTTGGATCAGTGTCCTTACTAGATATGAATTTCAATCAAATTTCACTGAATGTTTTCCTTGTTGTATCAGGTTCTCCTACGAAAAATGCAGCTCATTCACCTTCTCATTTCAGTGGTTCTGGATTTGCTGCCTTCTTCATGGCCCTCATCATTTCAGCAGCAGCAGCATTTTAGCTAGGTTACGTGCTAGTTTAACTATTTTATTCAGTCCTTTGTGTAGCCTGCTCAATTTGGGAGTTGATTTGAATCAATTCCGAAACCTTTTGTATTATGTTCTTTCCATTACGGATTATGTAATATCTTAATGCTGCTCTATTAGCAACCAAGTCTATTATAGTTCTTAGTTCTTCACAATTCGGAAGTACAATGTGTCATTTTGAATCAACACCAAAAGCTGTCGCTTTTCCTTAACCAGAAAATAAGAAAAAGACTTCGCCTTTGAAATTGGAATCCCAAAAATTATCAAAAAATAAAAATGCAACACTGATGGATTAGTTCTCATACAAATCATACTGATTTGATAATAGAAAAATGTAAATATACGAACTTTTGAATGCAAATGTCGCAGGGTAAAGCGACAGCTGCAAGCATAGATGTTCATAACTATCGGCAATCAACAGTCTCGAGTAGCTGACTGGATTTCAGTCCTCAAATTCAAACCTGATTGCCTTCCTTTTGTTTTGCTTACCAAAACCGAATCCAAAATTCAAAACCAAAACCCAAACCTAGAAGAAAAAAACTGATGATGAAACCAAGATCAAAGGAGCAAGAGATGCAGGAGATGAAATATTGAAAGAGAGGCTACAAAGGAGCAGAGGTTTCTGCCCCTTATATAGTGGGGTTTGGGAACCCTAGTTTGGACCTTAGAGTTGGGCCACTACAGTAATAATTGGGCTTGAAGTTTGGACCCATTTAAAGCCCAATTTGAAATATTTGCTCCAAAGTCACAGCGCACACCCCTAAACCCTGATCAGAGAGCAACAAAAACACACAAACCAAATGTCAGATTCATCAACATGGCAACAACCAAAACCTCCATTGCCAAAACCATAACCAAGCTCTATACTTGTAACAGTGGGTCCCTCTCTTCCATTCCCAATCACTTGGGTTCATTTCAGTCTTCTTCTTCCTTGTTCAGCTCCTCGACTTCTGCAGCTTCTCAGTAGCCGAGTCTCAATCAACAGTCTCGTCCCAAGCTTCAGGTGGGTCCTTTTCTTGTTCCTGATTCTGGGTCTGTTTTCTTTTGCCCAAAGATTGAAGCTTTTTTTTATTTTTATTTTTTGCCGTTCTGGGTTTGTTTTGTTTAGAGAGGGAAAGGTCTAGATGGTCGAAATGGCTGCTGTTTCTTCCTGGCGCTATTACTTTTGGCCTTGGAACTTGGCAGATTGTCAGAAGGCAAGAAAAGGTATTGTGTTGATTTTTTCCTTCTTACATTTCATTGCTTTGGAAATTCAAGGTTAGGCTTTAGTAACTTTGCAGAACAGAAATGATAGAAATTAAGGTATCAGATTTAGCAATTCATAATACAGATAAAAGCTATTGCAAAATTGTAGTTGCTTCAGATGTACACACATATTTCAGATGGTTGAGCATTTTTATGGTTAGAGACTTAGAGTATAAGAGATGACTTGAAACTCTCTCGAATTGATTCAATGTACTTAATAATCTGCTTTACAATAAACATGGTCCCTTTTAATGAGTTTCTGTATTACAGATAAACGTGCTAGACTATAAAAACGGAAAAGGTTAGAGTATAAGAATGACTTGAAACACTCTTGAAAATTGATTCAAATGTGTACTTTATTGTGCGCGCTGCATGAACATGGCCCTTTTTAACGAGTTTCTGTACTACAGATAAAAATGCTAGACTATAGACGGAAAAGGTTGGAGATGGAACCTTTGAAATTCAACAGTGTTTCTCCATCAAGTGAAGAATTGGATAATTTGGAGTTTAGAAGGGTGTTATGCAAGGGACATTTTGATGAGAGCAGGTCAATCTATGTGGGCCCTCGTTCAAGAAGCATATCAGGAGTAACTGAAAATGGCTACTATGTCATTACACCCCTTTTGCCAATTTCTGACAAAGCTGAGAGGTTAATGAAATTGGAGTTCCATATATTAGCATACCATGGTTACATAATATATCTGCTACATATCATATTACTTTCTTATCTCTCTTCAACTGCGTTAAGGGACTTGAGTTCTTAATAGGGTACACATCGAGCCATTAATGAGTTTTCCCTATTTCTGTTACAATTTCCCTGATGCTGATCCCATATTTTACATTGAAATAGCTGTGTCAAGTCAAAGGGGAGGTAACAATGTTGTATACCAAAGAATTTGAGTAATGTCTCTGCATCTTTTAAACACTGATGCATCAATGCCAAAATCAGTCCTTGTAAAATTTAAATTAGCTCCTTGCTAGGAAGCAAACATGTTTTCTGTATCAGAAAGTTTAGGGTTGTAAGTTCAAACATTATATAGAAAACTTCAAGGATCTATAATATTTCCGTCAAATATTGCATCTATGTATTTCTTCTGGAGTTTTATTCATCATGATGACTTCCAAGTTCCAAACGAATTGCAATGCTTGCGTGCTAGCGGCTGACCGTATTAAATATACTTCTTCCAGTTCACAGCCTCCAATATTGGTCAACAGAGGATGGGTCCCCCGCAGTTGGAAAGATAAGTCTTCAGAACTTTCACAAGATGATGAACAACCTTCTAACATAACGCCAACTGTCGTCAAAGAGGAGGAAAGAACATCTTGGTGGAGGTTCTGGTCAAAGAAGCCTAAAGTTGTTGAGGTTGTTTTCATTGTATCAGCAGGTTTGCGGTGGTAGAAATTACAGATTTGAGTCTAACACTACATTTGTGCAATTTACAGGATCACCCCCCTAGACGTGCTCCTGATGAAGTTGTTGGAGTAATACGAGGGAGCGAAAAGCCTAGTATATTTGTTCCACCAAATGATCCAAACTCTGGCCAGTGGTTCTATGTTGATGTTCCTGCAATTGCTCGTACTTGTGGGCTTCCTGAGGATACTATTTACATTGAAGACATACATGAAGATGTCAATCCCAGTAACCCGTATCCGCTTCCGAAAGATGGCAGTACCTTGATTCGGAGTTCAGTCATGCCTCAGGACCATCTAAATTATACTTTGACATGGTATCTTTTGCACCTTGCATTGTCATATATTTAAATATGCAGATCTGTTTGCATCATGACATGAGTAACTTATTCGCTAGCATGGCAGTGATTAATTGTCGTGTTCTTATTGTCTGTTTTATGGTAATGTGATATCCTAAATGCCTCATTGACAATGGACTTCTCCTTGCATTTAGTAATATGAGACGATAATGCTAAAAAGCTAGCATCTAAAATTTACTAGACAGCTGCAATATCGCGTTTTTCTTCTTAACATTGATTTCGATTTGGGCAGGTATTCTCTCTCTGCAGCAGTTACGTTTATGGCTTTCATGAGACTAAGACCAACAAAGATCCGCAGATAGCAGAGACTCCATTGTAAGATCCTCTCTATCTTGTGAAAGAAGTTATCTCAGGAAAAGTAAAAATGTTGATTTCGAATTGTAAAGCTGTGAAATCAATGCTGGAATAGTGTCATGAAATTGATAATTATTAACAAAACTTCCTGCTCATTAAATTATCATCAGCAAATAACGTTGTCAACGTATTGAATGTTGAGACCAGAGATTTTAAGAGCATAACTAGTGGTGCTGGTGTTGTAGTAATTGTTTCCCTTCCTATCGCAGGAGTGACATCCACAACTTTTTAGAACACAAGAGAAATAAGAAACTCTTGTGTTTCATCCCTTTTTCCTTCTTTGTTTTCATGAGGGAAGATGTCTCGTGGGAAGAAGTAAAGACACCATATGTGAAATTGACTGCTGTAATGTGACCTTCTAGGATGTTTGGGACAAGGGAAGGCCAAAGTTTTGATCGTAAAGTTTAAGTCTAGAAGTTTTCAGTGAAGTCACGGTTTTCGGTTGTTACCATCTTCATCTTGCGGCATAATAAAGAAGAAAGCATTCATTCATGTTGGTCGGACGATGATACACAAAATTCATTTGTGATTCCTTTTGCCTATGTGATGCTCTGCATTCTTGTATTAGATTGTAACCATCTTCAACAATTTCAGTCATTCATCCCTTCTGGATTTTACATTAACTATTTATACCATGCCAAATCTCCGATCTAAGTTGCAGGACTAATTTCTGTCCAAGACCAGCGTCAAAACCCAAAAATAAAATGATCTCTATCGTTCGAATAAAATAAGAATTTACCGGAAACAAAAACTGGAGCTGAACAGGGGAAGGTGAAGAGCTCTAAGCCTCAATTTCATTTGATGCATGCACTCTACAAAATGGTACGCGACAAGAGAACTGCTGAATGGATACAAATCAAAGAATTCCTAGACTCGCTATTATAGGCAACCAAATGGGAAGACAAAACCCTATCAGAAAGAATAAAATGAACACGAAACTAAAAAAAAACAGAGGGCAAGAAACTAACAAAATCAGAGGGTAAAAGAAAAACAAAATTACGTCGTGATGTACATCTTATCAACAAAGGAGAAATAGTCAATGTAGGTAGACTGGGATTGGATCAGCATCACTGAAATATGAATTATTGAAATTGAATTGAATGGTTTACTTTCCTAGCCACTTGCATCCCATGGCATGTTGCTGTCTGAAGGAGCTTTGTGATGACATTTGGTATGAGATGTCTTCCTCTTAAGGAGGTAGAGTTTCCATTAGAAAGTTGGAGGTTAAATGGGATCCAGTTTTCTCCGTTATTCATCAGCTTCCTACTATCATCCTGTAAGGACATTTGAGCTCCTCTGGTTTGTCTGGAAACTAAACCACCATGTAAATCATGTATATAAAACTTTGATTAGGAACCGGACTTTGTATTGAATCATATTTATTTATGAAAAGCCTACTTGTTCTTGATTATGAATTGAACATTTTTTCATTTGGTCAGAGATTATTATGACTCATAAGGTGTTAAACATTGTTGGAATTCTCTAATATATAAAAAACATTCAATATATCCCCATCATAAATTGGAAATAATCTTATTTAGTGATTGCTCCCCCTGAGGGCATTATTTGGGCACATACATCAGCACATGCAAGTCTTTTATTTAGTGGTCAGAGACTGCAAACCACAATTGCCCTTATTGCCACGAGAGACTTGACTAGCTATTAGATCAATTGAAATTGATAGGGTATTTTGGTTGTTTGTTCGGGGAAAACAGCCCCCAATGTTTCTCAAGCTCTGGGTTTTTCCTATCCTCATCAAACATGGCAAATATGTAAGTTTCTATCGGCCTCCCAGGCTTTTTCGGAGTCCCACCCTTGACATGTTGAATCAAGTTTGAGTTGTAAGTCCTTGCATTGGCAACAGTAGTCGCTGTTCCACCGGCCGTTGGCCAACCGCTCTCCGATACAACAATTTCCAAAGACCCTCCACCGGCCTTCTCAAGAGCAGAATACACAGCGTCCAACATGGCATCGAAAAGATTACGATAACCAAGTTGGCCATCTTGTACAACAACCGATGGAGCTGTGAAGAGAGCATAATCGAGACGAATGGCACCGGTGTTGTCCTTGTAACTAAAATACGGGTACAGGTTAACCAGTAATGGAGATCTATTCTCCACTAAGAAGCGTATAATGGGATCGAGCAGCGCTCTATTTTCAGACTTGAAGGAACCTTTTGAGGGAGGGTACGATACTCCGAGTCCTCTGGTGTCGATGGCTGTGGACACTTTGATTTGGTTGCCAAGACCAGCATTGGAAATTGCGGTTTGAATGTTTCGCATGGCCGGGACTAGAAACTGTGCAAGTGATTCTCCTGGCTGGACTTCGTTTCCGACAGCAATGTACTTGAATCTTACATCGCCGTAGTTTCGGACATTGTTTTGAACCCATGAGTTTGCATTGGCCTGGCTTGAGGCAATGTTTTGAAGGTTGTCGTTTGGGACGCCGAGAATGAGCTCGATGTTAGAGCCCCTCAGGGCAGTGAGAGCGGCTTGGTTTGGATCATAGAGTCGCATCCTTCGAATGTTGTATTGTTTGTAAAGAGCAACAACATCTCTTTGAGGTGGTAAGTTGCCAAGCATTCCATAGCATACTCCAATTTGGGCATCTGACATACAAAGTAATTAATTGATCATTTTTTTCATGCATGTAAAATCAAATTAATTTCATCCCCTCCATGAAACAAAACGAAACTTGTCATATACGGAAAGGGTCACTTTTCCTTGGGAAAACTATACTTGTACGGTACTATCATAAACTACTTAAGAAAAATAGTATATAAAAGAAAGGTTCTCCCAAAGGTTCTCCCAAACTACTTTTAGTATTTATCGATCATATAAAGTCATTATCTATATTTTTCGGAAAAAATAAAAATACCATTTATACTATTCATGATATGCTACAAGTTACAAAAATGGAACCAACCCTGGAAAGATCTATATGAAAATATGAGTAAATTTAAGACAGATATACCTGCTGTTTGTAGGGTTATCATCATGAGCTGCCCAAGTAGAAACACGATGGAGATCAGAGAAGGGGTTTTGCCAACTGAAGAATTGCATTTAGACATGATCATAAGATAGTACAGAAAACAAATATTTTAAGTGTTTCACTGCTTTGTTCCTTGTCTAAATAGCACTGCCCCTCAGTCTTAATTTATAGCAACCAGAAAGAGCATATATCTCACCATGGAAATTAATTAGGTTCTGGTGCGAGTAAGAAGGGCTTGGGGCTAGCTATATATAGTCGAGCAACATCTTCAACTATATGTTTGTTCATATAATACTAATAAGGACTAGCTACTCTCACGTACTGATGTCACTAATTTGGCAGGGACTAGGAGCATAGTTTACGTTCAGGGAACTTTTCCAGAAAAACGTACCATCTCGATCAGCATTTTTCTCGGTCAAGATATGAAAAAAGATGTAGAGACCCGGCCAGCTTTGAATTTTCGACGTACTCTCATTTTTCCACAAAGAGATGGCTGTCTACGATGAGAACAATAGAAGACGTCATTCATATTGTCACATATTTATATCATGAAATTTCATATTTAAATCATGAACTTTCAAAGTCATTCTTGACTTGAGTTAGGGTGCAGCTTCTGTAGGCAGTGCCACTCTATCTGTAGCCGGTGTCCAAAATCAAAGCTACATTGCATCGTCAAGAGGCAACTCGTACGTGCACTTATCTCGTTTTTTCCTTTGGCAGTTGCCTCTTTCTCATCAAGAGGCAACTTCTGTAGCCAGCTGGCCACTCTATCTGTAGCAAGTGTCCCATATCAGAGCTATGTTGCATTGTCAAGAGGCAACTACGTACACTTATCTCGTTTTTTTTCTTTGGCAGTTGCCTCATCAAAGAGGCAACTAAAATACAAAGTGATACACAATACTTTAGGGCCAAATTAGGTATAAAATCTGCTCGACAAGTTTAGGTGGATACTTAGTGTTCTTTTTCTTTCGTAGATTAGGCAAATGTAAAATATGCTAATAGTACCTGAGTTATCACTAAATTCAATTTAGTACATAAATTTTTATAAGATTATTTAGTAATACATGATATCCGTCAAATACTCGCTCGCGATTGTAATGCCTAATCGTGTAGACATGCCACAGCTTAGACAAAAGGAAAGGTGCATGAGAGCTTCGAGGGCGTCATGGTCAGGACCATATAGCCGCATCCTTTCGATGTTATGTTGGTTGTAAAGAGATCGATATTACTTCTCGTGGGGGTGGTAAATTGTTTGCCACCATACCATGCATAACAGACACCCATCTTGGCACCTGCACCATATTTACGCGCATGTTAGCTCCAAAAACAAAGCTTTACGCATATGGTAAGTGAACACTAATTGATTGACATGAACACTGACGGACTCTATTGAGAGAAATATGGGTTGTCAAAAATGTGGACGAGGTAGGCTGGGCAGTTAGTCCGATCTACACGAACAGTAGTTGGAGTAGGCAAGAACTAGAGCCTCTCTGAGTCTCAGGCCCTACCTCGGTTTCCCATTTGACGCAGGTGCCATTTTATAGGTGGAGACTCGTAGACAATTTTGAACGAATTTCCACAATCGAGAATCAGCATATTATCTTGACCCAGATTTCCGCATATAAATACAAAGTGTAAGACGCGACAAGTTGCATAGCTACCTTGAAAGGTAAGTCGATCACTTGAACATGTTCAGTTTCTTCCCCAGTTTGCAAGTTTAAGAAGACTCGCTTCTAACCAAGTTCACCCGTTGGGTTACTGGATCAGATACTATTCATTGCTTGTTTGTGTTTATTTCTACCGTCTGGGTAACTAGCACAGTTTTCAAACTGACCTGGGTCACTCTTAGTCACTTTCTGGGTCAGTTTCATGACCTACAAACTAACACTGTGACTACAAACTGACCTAGATCACAAGGTCAGTTAGTAAGTCACGAAACTGACCCAGGGGGCAGAAATAAACATAAAAAAGCAGTGAAAAGTATCTGACACAGTAACCCAACATGTTAACTTGTTCTAATTAACCAGTCTCATTTGGAAGGTCCATGTATATGTTTGTATATACATAAACTACTGTCGTGCAACAGAGTAAGAGGAGATGACATATCATTTTAGTCTAGTATATAACACTGTAGGCATCACTATCTTCGATCTATTGCTAGTCCAAGATATTCCAACGTTTCTTTAATAATCCTAACACTGTAGGATATGTTCAAAGAAAAAAGAACAAGAAGAGGGAATCCCTACAAATTAAGTCCGACCTTTTCGTTGAATTAATCTTCTGCATACCTGGCTTGTTGTTTTCTCTTATCCTTTCTTTGGGTCCGAAGGAATATTCATCTTTTTATGAATGATTGATGCATGGTTGTCTGAAAGCATTAAGCTTGTCTCATAGTAAGTGATTGAGTGTGAGTAACCAATTAAGTCAATTAGCCGCCTCAGTCAACCCATTAAGTCGATCTATATATTCAAGTTATTTCGATCATCATAGATATCCAACATCACAGTACGTAACTAATGGTGTGGACTTTTTGGTATAATATTGCTGGATTGAATTGCTTCCCTTTTCGGAAATTCAATCGTCTTCAATATCAAAATTGATTATTCATGAATTCTGGGACAGATTTTGCCTACATATAGAAATGAGCACCACGTACCAGCTAGCCACCATCTCCTGCGGTCCTGCAACTGAATTCTCATATTATAAGCCTCACATTAGCATGCATTCTTGTATTAGATTGTAACCATCTTCAACAATTTCAGTTATTCACCCCATTGGGATTTTACATCAACGTCAAAACCCAAAAATAAAATGATCTCTATCGTTCGAATAAAATAAGAATTTACTGGAAACAAAAACTGGAGCTGAACAGGGGAAAGGTCAAGAGCTCTAAGACTCAATTTCATTTGATGTATGCACTGTACAAAGTGGTACGCGACAAGAGAACTGCTAAATGGATATAAATCAAAGAATTCCTAGACTCGCTATTAGAGGGCAAGAATAAAATGAATACGAACCTAAAAAATCAGAGGGCAAGAAACTAACAAAACCAGAGGGTAAAAGAAAAACAAAATTACGTCATGATGTACATCTTATCAACAAAGGAGAAATAGTCAACCCGGCATGGATTGCCTTCAACAACGCCACAAACTTGAACGGACTCTCTTCAGAAAACCACTTGAGTTTCCAAGTCATAGAGCCTGAAGCTGTGTTTATGTCATTTTCACCTGGGTCTTCTTTCCCAGCTTTGGGTGAAGAACAGAATTCTGACATTGCACACTCAACAGCTAAGGTTACACACCGATTTTCCCTGGTCTCGACAACCTGGAAAGAGAGTGTCACCATGAACATATGAACTATGGACATCAAGAATGAGAAGGCGCTGATCGCAATGATGTTAAAGCAATTACGATGAAAATTTAAGAAAAAAGTACAGTGAATTAGAGGCATTACCAGCTCAGATATGTCAGCAATGGAGCAACACAAGTCAAGTGAAAAATATGGAGGTAGAGACGTATCCTCTGATAAAGAGCTAAACTGCATGACGTCTTCAGAGCACACAAATAAATGCTCTCCAGCCATAAATATTGATCTTGAAAGCCATGATCCATCTGTGAGATATAAATTTCAAAATAAGGGTTGCAAAAGAAATTTTAAAGGAAAACAGGAAAATAGGTCATGAATTATTCAGAATTGAAACTTTAGTACTTCGATAAGTAGAGTCCCTTTAACTTCATTGTATCACACTTCAATATATGTACTTAAATATATCATACCTTCACTACTACTACACCAAAACTGCACCATAGAATACAGGAATATGCTCAGTTTTGAACCTCCACATATTTGTTTCTCAAACAGTCCAACCTGAACCTGCTCCAAACTGCCATTTAAATTTCCAAAACCCCAGTCTATCATAACAAAGAAATTGATATATGCACATTTCTATGAAATATTAAGACATATACATACACGGATATCTTTCACAAAAAAAAAAAAATACATGGATAAAGCAAGACAATAGGTATTTCCGACTAGTATGTGAGGGGAGATGAAGCAATTACCTTCTCAAACAAAATTTGTCGTTTGGAGAATAAGAATCGATAACTGTTAAAGTCGAAAGTAACTGCCTTGAACTTTCAATGCTTCTGGTTTTAAAGAGGTAGGTAGCGCTCTCCTCGACATACACCCTAAGCAAACAGGAAAAAGAATGTTAGGGAACTGTTAAGTTCCATCTGTGCTAAAAGTACCCTTATTCACTAACCTCACAACCTGAAGTCCTACACCAACCACAACGTCTCTTATGTCTTCAACCCTATGAGAACCCTGCAAATTCAAGATAGTGCCTGCAAAACATGATCGCCATCAAGACCAGCTGTCAAAAAGTTAACCAAACAGCGAGGGAATCTTCAAGTAAGATGAGAAGAAATAATGAGATATAAATCAATTGCAAAGACCTTGTAACCTAACCTGATCCATCACCTCCAATACCAATCAGTAGCACATACACTTTGTTTTCACTGCTCAGCAAGACAGCTACTTCTCTGCATATAAAACAAAAGAATTATAAGCATATTAAAGCAGAAGAGGTACAATGCCTGATTCAACATAAGACACCATTAACAAAAGACAGATCATGCTAAACTTGAAAAAAAGCTGTTCCGTCCTTTATCTGTTAAAAAGACTAGCAAATATAACTTATCTATTGGACAGTCATAATGGAAATATCAAAAGCATGCACTCTAACACACTCGTACCAAGAGAGCCCACTAGACAAACAAATTACAGCTTTATCAAGTATGAAACAAATGTTGTGCATTTTATCAAAGACTTTCACCATGGCCAAAATAACAATAGTAGTGCAAGGCTAAACTTCAAAACAGAGAACCCCAAAACATGAAAGAGAATACAAACCAGTAACCTGTATACATGAGAAAACAAAGAAAAAGGTGACATAATTTCAGCTAATAGCATGGCCACCTTGCATTGACAAATTCTCTCTACTTACATTTACAATTTCGGAGTTGAAAATTAAAGAAAGGTTCACCTTTCTCTGTATAGAGAATCCAACTCAAGTATACAATAGCAGCGCATAAACTGCTTGCAAATTTCATTATTTCCCATATCTGCAACATTCTTTCTGAAATAGTCCTCAATAAATTCATCACTCTTTGAAGAGAAACATTCAGCCCCAGAAGATCCAGTAGCATCATTTATTAGTGGGATATTACTTGTATTTGCCAACATCTGGTTCTTACCAATAACCTCATCAAAGTCAATCCCATAGAAAGATCGACTATCTCGCTCATCTTCCAGTATAGTTACGTGATTCTCTATATTACCATTTAATGTTGGTAATGTTTCTGCTTGCCTAACCTTTTTGTCATCTTCTAGTAGTGTAACAACCCTTCTTTTTATTTTCTGTCTGCGCTTTCTCCTCTCTAACAAATCACCTTCTTCATCCACAAAATGAGCAATCTCACCATGATGAGCACGACCAGGAACATCACTGGCATGTGATTGCAGCGATAGGTCTGAATTTGAAATTTTCTCTGCCCCAATTCCAACCGAACACTTGTCATTTCCTCTTACATGTGGAACCTCATATCTCATGTCATACAACCTAAAAGGATCTGAAGACGGATGTTCTTCCACACTCTCATTCAGTAGCTGATGACCTTCAGGAATGGACTGCCTAGACTCATAGTTATCGTCTTCACTAGAGCTGGTATTACTATCAGATGATGCCACTGAAAATGACTCTGCAGATAACTGTAAAATTTCTTCCTCCAAGTTATGACGACGATTGAGAATGTCCTTTTGATAATGAGGTGGTGATCCCGGGCACACAGATGAGGAGCGAGATTCAGAAATATCATCTATAGAAGTCAATGACATACTCAAATTTTCCACCATCCTATGACCTCTTTGACCGGTGAATATGTGACCATGGAAAGTTTTTGCTTGTAATGGGACACTACTTGTTCCTTCACGTGAACTATCTTTTAGGGTTTCCTTCAGATCTCTTCTATCCATGCCAACTGGGATGACAAAACCAGCATTTCCCAAGGAACCAGTTTGATCAAAATGATGGGCATGCAAACCAGTAGACATATCCATAAAGGAACTATCTGAATCTAAAACATTTGTACTACTCTCATCTCCTGATGCTTGAGCATAGTCTGAAACAAATCTGGAGTTTTCACCAAGCTGCCTCCAGCTTGACTTTTCTTTTATATAATTTTCCCTGCCTATATGCAATGTCGTCCCGCTACGTCTATTGCTGTCCACAGAATCCTCGGGAGCATGATCCAACCATTCTTTGAACTCTCGCAACCAAAGAACAGAGCGCTCTTTCTTCATTTGCTCAACTCTAGTCATCAAATCAACAATTTCAGCTTCCTCATCTGATATAACAAGTTCTTCTCTGCTTTGAATCTCATTGTCACAAGACACAGACTCCTGATCAGAACAGAGAGATGTGCTCCCTTCTTCACTTACAATGGAAGCAAGACGAGACGCCTTTTTCTGCAATATAGGATCATGCAAGACAACATAAATGTTCAGTCAGCAATACAGCACATGATAATACACACAGCACAAATGCTTTCTATCAAAAACTAAACAAGATCCATTCAATACAGAAATCTTTTCCAAATAACGGATTAAATTTACTTATTAAGTGTCTAAAGTCAGGCATATTCACTTCAAGTGCAGCAGTAACCGTAAATATGTTTCTATAGTAATGAGTGTACATATCTCCCAACATCTCTAACAAGGGCTTACCCTTCTTCTGTTGATACTTGCATCTCCTCTATCATCACACTTCACGGGAGAATAAAACCCAAAGCTGGCAGGTCGCTTCTGTCTACTTGCAATAATTAGTTGCCTCTTCCAAAACTCTCTGGTGCCGATTTCCTTATCATCTAACTTCAACTATTCAGCCATACAACAGAAACAAAACAAGTTAGATAACATACAGATGGATGATAAAAATGAAATGAATGCTCCAAACTCTACATATTAAAAACATAGTAGGCAAAGAGATATAACAAAAAAGAGAGAAGAATATATAGTCTAAAGAGATATTAAATAAATCATAACTTACTTTTTCTGGATTAGAGAAATAGCTGAATACTTGTGGCCGATACCAACTGGCACAACATAATGGATTCCCTTCCAGCCACAAGCTTTGTAGAGATGGAAGACCACCGAGGAACTCTAACTCTGAAAAATTGGAAATAATATTGTAGGAAACATCAAGCCCTTCAAGGGACTTCAAAGTCTCAATCCCACGCAATGTAGTTAGAGCATTGTTCCTCAAAACAAGTTTAAGTAGTCGAGAGGTGACCTGCATGGTCCAACAAAATTGGAGTATGGGTCCAAATCGAATTCCTAATTAGACATAAATAAAAGTAGACCAAGATTATCACTTCTCTGTAAACTTTGATTCCAAACGAACAATTTCAAAGTTTATAGATGTGTGGAGATGTAATCTCAATCTAGTGTCAACTAGGCATCGGATGTTAAATTTTAGTACCTCACCAAATGACGAAATCGTTCTCAGATGATTGAAACCAAGGTCTAGGTGTTTCAATTTGCCACACTTGCGAAGATTGTCAATCTTTGCAAATTTGTTTCGGCTCAGGTCAAGAGTTTCAACTGCCGGAAGTAGTTGCAAGGACTCATCCATCAGAACCAAGCCATTACAAGCGCACGAGACAAATGACAACCGGTGCCATAGTGGCGAGTCCTTTATCTCTGCAATTCTACTCGCAAACACATGCCGCAGAGCATCCTAACATGCATTACTCACATCAATTAGCACATGATAGATACACATACTTGCATTGTGCACGAAACTACAAAAATCGAATATCAACACCCTAATCATAGTTGAATTGAATTCAACTATGATTAGTAGTAGTAAATTGAAATCAAAATCAATTGAAACTCACAGTTGAATTGTGACAGATGATCTTCTCCAAGGTGTGCCTCAACTCGAGCAGACCTTTCGCGGCCGACGTGGACAAATCACATCCCCGAAGCTCCAAAACCCTAAGCCTCCCGAACGGCCAAAACGACAGCGGAGTGGGGTCTCTGGCCGGAGCCGGCAGCACCGAAACGACCTTAAGCGAGGTGAGGAGCCTGAGAATCCTCCTGAGCTGCTCGAGCGCGCGGTGGTCGCCGAGGTCGGAGACGTAGGCTCGGAGATAGTCGACGGGAGCGCCGGCGAGGAGGCTCTCGAGCTCGTGCAAGGCCTCGAGGCGGGAGTGGACGTAGTGGAAGCCGGCCGGGTTGAGCTTCAGCACTAACGAACCGTCGATCAGAGAACCGGCCTGCTGCTCCACGAAGTGGACTAGCTTCTCCAGGTACCGATCTCCGGTCACAATCGCCATCGGCGGCTACGAGGTCAATTTCGGGATTTCAACACGCGGAATCGCATCGTTCTGTGATTCTCGTGTATTACGAATCTAGAGAGAGAAAGCGGGAGGTTTTAGAGAGAGAAAGAGGAGGTGACGACGGTTATGTGAGAATAGGGAATTAAAATGGGGATAATGATTGGGTTGATCTTGGGGAATAAACAAAATTACAAAACAAAAAAGAGATCGGGGGAAGGAAGGCGTATTAATATGGGGACACCTGGCCTACATGCACTCAAACACCTGTGCGTCCCCACCACGCGTTTGTTTGTTAACGTGTTATTATAGTTCTATAGCAGCTGCTGAGCTGCCCAACTGACTCTCGCGGTTTCCGGTTCCAACCTATAGCTCGTTTATTTTACTGGGACGGTAACACAAGAATAGTAATACAATACACATATAGATAGGTTCTATATATTTGTCTGGTCTCGAGCTAGTTTACGACTATAAAGAATCAGATTTAATGCTATGTCCAGTTGATCTCGGACTTCGTTTCAAATCCGTGTCTGAATTTTTTCGACTCTTATATTAATATACAGATGCATCAAGTAGATCAATACGATGCACACAGATTAGCTCCGTATTTTGTCTGGCCTCGAACTAATTTACGACTATAAAGAGTTGATTCTAATGCTATAGAGTTGACGGCCCATTTCCCGACTGAAGTTTCCGCTTTTGGTACGGTATCACAGTCCATTTCCTCCGAGTTGTAGGCAGATGGATAAGACCTACCTTTGTGTGCTCAAACAAGAAAGTGTGATGGTGTGGATGAAAGGGAAATCTGCAGCTTCATGTGGTTTGGTTTGCTCAAAAATGGATAAGTGATTAGAGACGATCAAACGTGAACTACATAACCCAACTGTCTTATAGTCATTTTCTGTGTGACGTTGTTTACATCAATCTATCTACATTCCACCCACTTGGATGATACTATTTTTCCACTTGTCGGCACACAAAAATTGTTCAGACAATAAATGCCCCTTTAGTCGAATCATTCCCAATTCCTTTCCACCGAGTACTGTAATGAAGAGAATACGACATTACCTATTGCTTTGCCTGTGTGGTCTTTTATCAAAATGCAATTGAGGGAAACTTTCAAAATATATCTGTAAGCTCACTACTCTCTCTCTCTCTATATACAGTCATTTTAAGGCTTTAATTTACTTTCTCGCCAAGGCGCCTCTTCTCTTCATCAACTTGTTCAAGCAACGCTTCTAATTCTGCTTCAGTTAGGCCTTCCAACCTCTTCTGCACATACAGAAATTTGACCCCATTGGGTTTTCAGTGAAAAGCATAAAAATCATGTACAAACAAACAAGACAATTCATTAGATATTGAAGGCTATACGTAAACAGCTGCGGCTTGGTTATAAACTATAACTTCATTAACACCGTTGTGATGTGAAAACAACAATTACTGTGAAGTTTCTTATTAGACATTGCCTACAATTTTCTCATGTGTCAAGATGAATCCTCACTAAGTTGTACATTCCACTAATACAGAGAAACTTCATACTCCAATATGGAACATTATGTAACAGTATTCAAAACTCTTATCTGTTCTATGAAACAGATTGCGCACCAACCCTTTACATAGTTCTTTCTTTAAGCATGACCCTTTTACCAAGTAGAACATACTTATTTTGTCATTTCTTTATCCAACTTAGCAGACAACATAATCCAAATCATTCACATTTGAAAATTAAGCAGAGAGATACAGAGATTCTTGACTGTAGTTGATATAACAATGAACCGTGAAGACTACTGCAGAGAAAGAAAAGGAAAAAGAATTTGACACTGAAAAAGATACCTCCATGACTGCGCTTTCATAGTCACGTAATTGCTGTGCATATGTCATTTCCTTATTTGAAACTCGAAAAATATAAGTAGAAATCCATCCGATTGTAAGGCCCAACACCAATACCAGTTGAACGACATTCCCTGCTTGTAAAGGATCGACTCCAACAAACTGCATACATCATCATGGAAAGAAAAGTTACATAAGTAGAGTATGCTCTAGCTTAAGGAATGAGTTGGTTAAAAGTCAGTACCTCCAATCCACTTTTCAAGCCAACACCTAGAACAGTTACTCCAACTCCGATCAATATAACATCCTTCCTTGAGTATCCAAAAGACTTTTGCTGCCAAAATATAACAAGAAAAAGAGATGAATCTATTACATCTTTTCTTCCCTGAGAGATTTGAGTAAATGATAGGATTTATCTAGCATACTTGTTTGACCCATCTTCCTAATAGTGATTTGTCACTGAGCAGGAGGTCTACTCCAATCCCCTAGATTTCCTCTCATGCGAGGGGGAGGGGATCTGTTAGAACACAAAAAGTTTATCGGCCCACATCCCAGAAGCTTAAGATTGTAGGAAGAGTGAAAGCTAACCAATTGTGTCACTGTGATGACATTGAAAGCAGTAAGCTTTTGACCCAAAGATGACAACTTTAGTCTTCACTCAGAACCTTAACATTTGGGATTGCAAGTTGATTTGCAAATCAGATGTAGAGAAAGTATTATTCATTATACTCAAGTATTTGGCTACACTAGATACCTTGGTTGCTCAAAGATAAAACTTGAAATACATCTTAGAACTAATATTCATGTTTCCGAGAAATTTAAAATTATGGAAAACAAAGTCATTCATTATTAGTTGCCCACGCATACCTTGGCCTTATCAGGGGAGTTGTCTTCTTCCCCATTAGAATTCGAAGAATTGCTATTTCTGGGGATGTTAATGACCACCTTTTTTGACATCATGCTGTGGATTCTGTCGGAACCTTTACCCCAGAAAGGGGATGTCTCCTTTCTACATAAGCTGTGAGTTATAGCTCTACCTGACAAGTTATAAGCAAAGAAGTTCAGCACTGTCACAAAAGTGGCCGGCCTTTAAAGCAAAAAATATAATTCAGAGCTAAGCAATACACCACCTATCAATTCTACCATAATCCGAAGATTTGCAGAATATAATCAGCAACAATAATTAAAAAAAAAATTAAACCCAAATTGAGAGGGAAATCCTTTGGAATAATCCCAAATAGCTGAAGCTAATATAAATTCAAGAAAACAAAAGTACAACTGACCTCTCACCAAACCATCAAAAGCTCTGACCCTCAGTTGTGTCAATGGAAGAGCCGAGAGACCCATAAACGAAACAGGTCCCCTTTCACATAGTAAGCTACAATTTGCAGTATTTCCATGTGGAAGAGATGCCATCCCTGCCATCTTCTTCACATGAACACAAAACACAGAACAAACCCAATTAAAAACACAAGAAAATGAGGAAAAGTAAGCAACTTTGAGCAGCATTAAACTCCTTTTTTCAGACTTCCTTGGGTTTTCCTTACTCAGAAACATTATAGTTCAGGGGCTAAAGTAGACATGAATCAAAGAATGGAACTTCGTCATTCAAAACAAGAAGAAAAGGAAGAAGAGAGAGTACCTGGTAGAAGTGAGAGAGGTGAGCAACCGTTAATGGATTGCAGATGACTGGTGCACAAAGCCCTTCACACCACCGCTACTCTGATTCTGCAATTTTGACACGTCCACGTCCCCATATTTGGTTTTTCACTCTTTTCCATTTGACTAGTATTCGCGAAAAAGTTACTGTCTTTTTCAGTGAATTTAAATTACGGTCGATCAGTAGCCTCATTGCTATTTGGTTTTCAAGTAAACACACTACTTGCCCGTCTTAAAGAAGCATACTGCAAATCTAGGCTGTTCACGTATTTGGTTTCATTCTTTTCCTGATAGACGTTCTATAGTGATCTAAAGTATTGAAACATTAGAGACGTAAGCCGTTAGATTAATTTATTATATGAAGTACATTGTATATAATAAGTGATGTAACAATTCATCTTTCTATATCATATCAACTCTCCGGATTGAATAAAACTTTTAATGGTATTGATCTCACCTATCTTAAGAAGCACACTTGCAAAAGCTAGGCTGTCCCATTACAGGACCTAATTCCATTAAATCCCACCAAGAGGTTTGGTTTAATTTCTTGTTGGACTCAGTTGGAGCTTAATTATTTGGAAGACCAATATCAAAGTTCTAGATTTGTTTCACCAAATGACAAAAACTAGCTAAGATTTAGATTTCCCAACTAATTAATCATGCAAATACAGTTGATCGCATTACAATTTGGTTTCTCAAATCATTTGTAACATGGATTATGGAATATTTTGCATGCTAATGCTAGAAATGCAGCCTAGCATTGGTCATTGGAGAGCGACTGCATAACTAGCAAAGATTTGACATTGTCACTCCTCTACCTACATATTCGTCTTTCACTCGAATCCTGCAAATATAGAAACATATATTGCTTATTTATTATGCCCTCTCTCTCTCTCTTCTCTCCAGAAGATCCTATTGTATTCATTTCTATCAGGTGACCCTCTGTAGTAGCTTAGCCTTAGGCAGGAATAAAATCAAAGAAATTGTTGGTTACCATGTCCAATCATTCGTTTGGTGTTGTCCTTAAGTGAACCCTTCTACAGTCCCCAACTGTTGATCCATGCTTCACCATGTGCTCTCCTTACTGCCAAATAGATCAAAATCCAATTGAAATCGCTTCATACATTTAAAATACAGAACTGTGTCAGTAATAGGACATGTTAAGCTTACTCGTCTCTGTAGATTGGTTCTCCATCCAACCAAATTGTAGGGCTGTGTAATTAAAAAATTTACGCCTGATTTAAAGTGTTATTTTGATATCTGTTATTGATTTATTCTTTTATAATTTAATTATTCTTTATAAATTGGTTGTGTAGTATGGTCACAAAGCTGTACTCGCCTTAAGCCCTAGACTTGGATCTTCTATCCCTTAATTTTATCACTAAATTTAATTGATTCGTAAAATTTATGTTTTATGAAATGAATCAATAATGTATATTAAGTTAATTTTACAGGTAACTGTGAGAATAGGAGGTATGAAATTTCTATGCTATGAATCCTATTGAGTGACATTTATTATTGTACCAGCTGATAGCCGACAAATCCTTTTCTTTCTCTAGTCTCAACTACCATCATACATGCATGCACAAGTTTCGTTTAGATATAAATATTCAAAGAGACTCCACACCAATACCCCATCTACCATACATTTCTCTTTCACCAACTAATCCCCATTCTGCTCTCCTCTTTCTCTCTTTGTTTCTCAATATGGGAAATGCAGCAGCTTCTTGTGCTCCTTCAATACTCTCAAACAGTACAACAGTCAAGGTCCTATTCTTCGATGGAAGATTGGAAGTCTACACCAGACCAATCAAAGCAGCAGAGCTAATGCTAGAGCATTCAGGCCAATTTGTGGTTGAGTCTAGCAGCCTCAGAGTAGGGAACAGAATCCATGGCCTTACAGCCGATGAAGAACTCGAAAGACGAAGATTCTACTTTCTTCTTCCCATGGATTTGCTCTACTCAGTTCTCACACATGAAGAACTCAGCTCCCTAACTTACAAGGCTTCAAGGGCACTCAAGCACAGAGGAAGCTTCAACAACTTCAGCAAGATTTTTCCGGTCCTCAGCGAGTTTTGTATGTTTCCCAACTCAGAATCTAAGACATTGGATGGTTCTGATCATTACAGTCCTGTAAGCAATTCGTTAGTGCCATTGTTGGAGAGGAGGTACTCAAAGCAAAGATCATGGAAGCCTGCATTGGAGACCATTGTTGAAACCAGTACGACATGTCCACATTGATCCTCCTCATTTCTTAATAAATTAAATTTTGGTGTTACCTAATGTATAATTTGTCTTTGAGTTTAGAAATTGTTAGTTTATTAGCTTCATGACCTGGCTTAAATGGATGAACAAGTGAAGCTGAGTCAATTCATGTAATGAGGATTATAGTTCAGGTTTCCAGCATGTACAAGATTAGCTGTTTCTTATATATATATTTTCTATCAAAGGAATGTGGTTGGGATCATATACGTAATACAGAGCTGTCTTATTTGTCTTGATCTAATTCTGAAAATGAAAGGTGAACCTCTTTGCTATTTAGAGACCAGCCAGAGCCAATCAAGCAGAGCATATAAACAATTAGACAGCTCATCTGCACTATTTAGTCTCTTCTCAATTTGGTTTCCAAGTTTGTGGATTCCATATATTATTAATAATAACCTTGGTATGATTAGTGTCCATCAACATCATTATTATTTGCAAATGATGGATCATAGTCATCATACATCGTGCGTTTTGAATTTTGTTTTAAAACATTGCTGAAAGTCTGAAACCGTTAATGACTTTACCAATCTTTGAAATGGATTGAATTGGACTGGATTTATATTTCATAGTTGTCAATGTCTCTTTCTCATGGCCCTTCACTTAGTGAACAACCCATCGCTCCTTGGTCCTTTCACAACTAGGGCTAGCTAGCTTCTTGAATTGGTCATGGACTTTGAACACTTCCGATTCTATTTCTTCTACCCGCTAGAAATGAGACTCTTTCGATTTCCCCCGGGGGGGGGGGGGGAACGGTCAAACAAAACTGTGGGTCAAACTGTCTTGATATCAAATTTTATACATATGAGTTTGTAAGGTGAGGCTCTAATGAGAATTCCATAAAGCTACTAAATCAACCGGTAGATGACTTGTGTATCGTAGAATTAATCTTTTAATTAAAATTAGGATCACTTATCCAATCATTGATTTAAAAAATTTCTATTGAGTTATCATCAGAGCTTCTCGTGCGATTGTGATCAATAAGGGTATTTTCAACTCTTTGTTGACAAAAATATGTTTTAGATAAATGTTTTATGCTTATGATATTCAATTGATGCGACGAACATGCCACGTAACAAGATCACTCCAATTAAAAGAAATAAATTCCACAAAAGGAAAATTTAACAAAATTAACCAAACAAACTGATTAGGATATCAAATCAAATAAATTATCACCAAAGTTGAATTATTGCTATCATAAGCAACTTGTAAAGCAGCGCATTATACTCTAAATTGCGACTTTATACAAAGCAAATCCATAACTTTACGTGACTTGGCACTTCTTCAATGTGACATGCTGAGGAAGAAAGCAAAACACACCAATAACCAAAACTCTGCTTTTCTTTTCTCCATTTTCCACAGTAAGAAAAGTTAAATACACCGAGACAAAATAAGAGATTTAATATCGTCATTAAAAATTAAAAATTAAAAAGATTTACGCTAAACCGCCACTACAGATGGCAGTGAGAGCAACCGGAAATCTACACAGAACGCCGGCCGTCGACGAAGAAGCTCCGTCGTCCACATTCGACGGCGGCAGAACTCTCCCATCAGCAAACAACATCTGCCCTCCATTTCTAGGCTGCTGCGCCACCATCACCCCTTCAAGCTCCGCCGCCGTATGGTAAAACGCGCCGTCGCCGAACCGCCTCTCCACCTCCAGAAACTCCCCAAGAGACGCCGGCTTAGTGCCGTCGTCGCGGCAGAGCCTCCACCACCTCCGCCTCCGCTCCGTCACTCCGGCCACCGCGGCGGCGGCACTCTTCTTCTTCGGCTTCTTCGCCTTCCTCGAGCCGCCGCCGCTGGTGCTGCCGTCGGACTGGAGTTCCCGGCGGCTCTGACTCGGCGCTCGGAAAGTTATAGCCGGGAAACTCACTCCCATTAAAGTTCCCAAGGTGGTGCTCCGATCATGAAAAAATGAGCCCGTAGACTATGATTGAAAAATAGAAAATCCGAAAAATTCATCGCCAAATTTACGAAAAAAATTAGTGACGCAATTTAGTGATTCGAAAAACTAGACATGATATGGAAATGAGAGATACCTCAGTGTCGAGATCGGAGGAGGAGACAGAGGAATTGGTCGGAGATGAAGGTGGAGGAAGCAGGTCATTTCTTGGATCTAACATTTCTCTTTTCTTCTGGTTCTGGTTCTCTTCTTCTTCGTTTTTGAAATTTGAAGGCTTATATGTCTTTATGCGAAACGTGAAGATGATAAAGTCCGGGCCTTTGTTTTTGGGTGACTTGGTCTGATAGAGAGAGTGAGAGAAGGACCCGAGAAAGATGGGTGATGGATCCGATAAATTTAACTGGAACTGGGATTGTGTTTCAAATCATTAATGTTGCCTACTTTGTCCTTGTCATCAATTTGTAGTTTATTTCTTTTGAATGAATATGACACGTCTAAAGTCTCTTTGGCTTGGTGTATTTTCACTATAACCGGAACTATTCATTTTCTTGATAACTAAATCAGTCAATTTGCCAAAAGATCATTATAAGAGTCACATAAATATTTAACGTTTGATGCGTGAGAGAAAATATTAACACTGATCTTAATTATCATTAAAACGTCTGTTTGTTTGATATAATTAGATAATCAAATCATTTCTAAACCGAAAGGTGGGTGAACGAACAGCCTTAGGACTCGTACAATTTTTGTTGGGTGGCTGGTGTTCATTGAGTTTAACCATGTAAAGGTTGTCTTGCTTTAAAAGATACGTCAATCAATCTAGTCTATTATTTATGTTCGATTTGTTTGGTATAAGTAACTTCGATGTTCTGCATTTATTATTACTCTAAGAGGTTGTACCAAAGCTCAGGTCTTGTCCAAAATAGGAAAGCTGCCGACACCGGAGACCACAAGAGTCATGGCCCCAATTCCTGTTGGACATGGTGGTTACTATTTTAGTCAAATCCCTCCATTAAAAGCTTCTTTGATGTGCATCGTTCTGGTTAAGGCCTTAAGGGAACTCGTAATGTGACTCCTACTAGGTCCTCGTATTTGAGCCCAAAGCATCGCTTCGGTGCTTCTTCTAGGCCATGATTCATGGTATAATACTTACAGGATCACAAGCAACAAACTTACAGCTACAAACTGGGGCCATGATTCATGTGAAAAAGTCTTGAGTGCAGAAGTGGCACTCATTGGCATCACATGAAAAGTCCTGCAGATTATGATTCTCCAATGGACCAATCTGGCTTCTCAATGATGGGGGCTTGAGAATCCCATGCATCAAGTGATCAAGAGAAGGATTGTAAGACATTATTCCGCGCTTAATTAGACTAATCAGAAAAAGAGACAAGTACAAGACCAATGATAAGAGCAAGTTCACCCGTCGGGTCACCGGGTCACCTACTATTCACTGTTTTTTAGTGTTATTTTCACCATATGAGTCACGAGTACAATGTATTTCGTGACTCAGAGAATGAAAATATACACTAAAAAGCAGTGAATAGTAGGTGACCCGATGATCCGATGGGTGAACTTGCTCTAATACCTTTATGATTAATCACCCTCGCAAATGAAGCTATCATTGATCATGTTCATGCATGATGCTCAATGATCAAATGCACAGGTCCTCACTATGGAAGAATGGCAGAATGCCCAAATGGTCCCCTTGAGCGCAAGTGATAAGATTCCCTTTGTATCACTGGCAAAGATGAAAGACACACTACAGAAGAGACTTTACTTTGCATAACTAGACTAGTTTGGACCCACGAGCTACTGAGACTACTGAGCTAAGCAAGGATGAATCATTCTATAACAGCCAGCTTGCTATGTTGTTAGAAGGGTTACTTTAGAAGGACCCAAAAAAGGGTTACTTTACTTGGTGTCCTAACTAGTAAGGTTGTACTATTGGCAGAAGAAGGAATAACACAGGACCAGGCTATGTATTTGTCTATATCATATTTCACAGGCTGCCCCAGTTAGGAGGGAGACAAGCTTTATGAATTGTCAAGCTCAACAAAGCTTGAGCCCCATAGCTCGCTTCATTAGAATCTTCTTCTAATCTAGATTAAAGAATTATTCAAAAATTCAGTGTTACGGATGCAGAGTGCAAACAGTAACTAAAGATTACACCTCCTTTGCATCCGCCGTTGGAGAAGTAGCGGGCCATGGTCCTCGTGAGCCATGAAGGGTAGTAATTTGCTGCCTGATAGTAGCCACCGCAGTGCGATATTCAGTTTCTGATAATGTTTTCCATGTACCGTTGTACTCGTGGAATAGAGGTAAGAAAGCTCGAAATGTCACATTAATTAAACCTGCAAAGTTACAAGGAAATAAGAAAACAATTACAAGGGAGACCAGACTTCAAAATAGTGAAGAGAAAACTACCAGAATGATCAAATCAACTAATGAACCAGTTGGTTTACATGGAATTGCAGATCAGCATTGTGATCGTTGCTCGATCTGTCACAATGTATTCCCTACAACACATGCAAGCCATCTTCGCAATTGCCTACGTCATTCTGGAGTTCATCTGTAAGACCAAGGTTCCACCACGTCGACTGATGCGGACGCGGTTCCCTCGTCGTGAAAGAAGTAATGAAAGTGAAGCCCCCGGTCAAACCGCATTTGTTGTTGCTTGTATAGCTTTCTAGAGCAGAGATCTAGCAACACATTCCAGGCACAGATCATTGGTATTGGATGAATCGTTAGGTTGTGCCGAGTAAAATCTGCTCCGTTTTTTTCCGTTGCAGAAAAGAGATCCATTCCCCACACTTTAAAAAATGATGAATATGAAGTCCGTGGGGCTGCGGGTACTATGGATCTTCTAACTCCCGATCGGGTTGCCTCCCCGGGTCTCGCCGGTGTTGCCTGTAGGTCTTGATGTGTCTCAAGATGGCCGTCTCCTGTCCCCCTGCCGGTGGGGAATCCGCTCCCGGGTCTTCTTTTTCGGGAAAAAAGGGCTTCGAAATAAAAGGAAGATCGTGGGATCAAAGTGGACGTTCCCTATTTGCATGGCCGATTGCATCCCGAGGACTTTCTTGATTGGCTAAGTAGCGTGGAGAAGTTCTTTCCAATAAGAGACTAGAATATCAACCCCTCCAAATGGCTGGTCTTTTTGTTAGGGAAACAATATATTTCTTTTGCTATCAACAAAAGTTCCGATGTATATCCACATAACCAAAATCTTTCATTTGGTTTTGAACCCAAAAGAGTTTCAGATCTAGCTTGAAACTATGACCGGAATCAATTGATCTAACTAGGAGATAAGTCATGGATATAGTCCTCCCACATTTCAGCTGTAATCGAGTCCCGCAACTGTGAAGTAAACTCTAGCTGTTCTGTCTCAAAAGCAATGTCCAAAGCAGAGTGCCTAAACTGCAGGATTGGTTCCACCTCTACTTGGGATAATGGTTCTCCGATTAGCAGTATGGTGTCTTTCTCAAACATTTTGAAAAGCCAGTCGTCTGAATTCTCCCTACTAAGAAAATTTGTGCAAGGCACATGTTACCACAACCAGCTTGACTTGTGGTTGCAAGGGGTATGGAGGAGCTGACAACAATATCGGGAAGCTTGTCTTTAAAGCCCCAAAAATACGATCAGATGCATTTCGTTATAAAGTGTCATTGATTGACTACCTCTTTCAAATTCTGAATATGATAACCACTAGGAAACTCCTTCAAGTAGTAAGGTACACCGCGATATGGAGCAAGCTAGGCATGTTTGCATACTTCTAAAGTTCTAATCCACAAGGTAGTATCTACCTGCACAATTACAAATTTTGAACCCAAGATGCTAGTAATATCTTACAGGAGAGACCGAAATATGGGCAGTCGAAGATTGTTGCCAATGTTTGACAATCCAATCCGACATTGACTTCTACTGTTTTGGAAAACATGCATATATCAGAAATAGACTTTAACTGGTATGTAAAAACATTGCAAAGAAAAGGCATTGTGCCACATTAACTGGGTGTTCAAAGTCCAAGTCTGGTTACCAATACCTTCTGTTGTCTGCAAGTTTTTACGTTGTGGTAAGTGCGCAAATGAAAGTGTGCCAGCCCTCATAATTCAAAGAGGAGCTGTTGCATCATAAGCGTTCTACACTAATCATACTGTTGTGAAACACAATTGAAATAAGAGAATACATGAATCCGCCAGGAAGATGTGTACAGTGATTTATATTACAAAAGAGTTTTTTAAACAATGTTAGGACTGTAACATTCCAGAGAGTCAGAGACTGCACTTACGACTCTAACCCAATGGAACATCTATAATAACCTTCATTAGTTAAAATGGCGGAAAATCGAAAACAAACTTTGCACTTTGAAGCTCAGTGACCGAAACTAGTAAAAAGAAAAATGGCGGAGGCAGAATTGAACCCATACCTGAACTGGGGCTACTGCTGCTTGGGGAGGCAAACGACGTCGTTGGGTAGAGCAAAAGCGAGGGAAATCTGATTTCTGGTGCGGCTTTTGTTCTTCGGTCCCTCTAAAGTCTCGCTCTTTATATGACGGGGAAACACTCTTGACTCTGTGGGCTTATACCCGAGTTCGTTGGCAGTTTGCCGAGGCCCAAGTAACCCCCTAAAAGCCCATTCCTTCAATAGGTCAGATAGGATGGTGTCGGGTTTCTACGTTGCCGAGGCCCGAGGGAAGAACATGAGCTTCTTTTTTTTTTCTTTTCCACAAGGCCACTTACGTAAAATAAATAAATATCTAAAAAAGTTACATCGTTGCAACGACGCAAATAAGACATATATTTCTCCGTATATAGATTAATGAATTAGAAATCTAAGATATTGATGATCTATGTGCATAATAGACTCCAACTCACGTCAATGAGAAAAACACATTTGCACCAGCCCACAGTAAAAAAGTGGCTGAATAGTGGTTATTCAGGTGGTTGGGTTTGGCATGACAACGAGTTAGTAGTTTTTGAACCGGGACAATTAAGCCATCACACACACACATACATATATTGTTTTCCTCATAAAACCAATTGAGAGAGAGAGAGAGATGTATTCCTCCAAGTTTTATTGTGATCGGTGAGGTGATCTAAATTTGACTCCAAATCAATAAATTTGGCATTGTTTATTGGTCATATAAAGTTCATGTTGTACACACTAGAGAACATTTCACTAGGTTTGGCACCATCAACTAGGGCCCGTAGGGATATCCAGGTACCATGTCATGGGCCGGGTTCTCAACCCACCATGAAGGTACTCATCACGGACGGCACTATGGGCGCCAGAGGCCCTTGACCGGATCAGCATAACCCCTCTAGTGGCACACCACAAGGCTAATAATAACCACAAAGGGACAACCTGGGTCCCACATCGAGAAGATGAAGAACTCCCTTCCAAGACTCGAGTATTAAGGGATTAGCACAACCACCTTTTTGGGGTAAGAACTCCTTCACTTACTATTGTCCTATCCATTAATATATTATCGTATCTTACTCAAGTATCAAAGAGGTATAAACCGTCCGATACAGTTTATTCCTCTAACGTTGTGTTCCTCGTATAGGATTTAGGAGTTGGATCGGTACCTTAGGTGGTATAGTATTCTGAGTGAGGTACCCAGAGAAAGTCACCATAAACACATGTCAAGAATTACCACTCATTCTCATTGGTGGTATTTTTCTATTACGTAATGTAAACAACTCAGACGTATCGTGGCCTAACCACAATTAACATGCCCCATTCGATAATATGCCACAATTAACAAGCATGATGCGGGGAATCAAAACAACTACAATTCAGCTATAAAATTTAAACATAACTAGTTTAAATATATATATATATATATATATATATTACTACACACACACTCTGAATAAGTAAATATCAATCTCCAAGGTCTTTATACATTTGTCGTTATGGCCAGTATTTGATTGTTAAAAAAAAAGGTGTCAATAACAACTTGCTTAAACCAACGAGGATGAGGAATCCTTTCTCCTACAAGATCTGGAATACGTCTTCAATTTGCATACCTAGCTACTTGGTAAAACTTACCACATTCCTAATCCAATTAGGTATGCAAATTGTATTGCATACATTTGCTGCTCGTGTAACACCCTCACCCAAGTATATATTTGGACTGCAACACTTGAAAAACCTTGAATTTGGCCATTTGTTTCTTCTTTTTGGACCGACGGCAAGAAAATTACGGATATACGTAGACAATGACGTAGCAAAATAAACAAAAACAGATTCGAGTCATTCCTTGCAGAAGTGAAATTGCCTAAAATTGTCGTTCTGCAATCAAGAAGGTCCTCAGCTTTTGTTTTCACGCTTCTCCTTTTCTGTAGCTGATCTGAAGCTTCATTGATCCACATAAAAACGACAGGTTGAAACAATGGTTTACTCGATCACATTCAACGCAAGAAATTTCTGGGTAACCTTCCATCTGCAACCGTGAGTGACTCAAACAAGAAACTATTCGACGAATCTGAGAAAATATCTAAGAAAACTTGAAGATTAATTATGAAAATACGAGAACAAATTGTGGATAAACATGTTTTTAATTAAAATGGATAAGTACGTGGTCAATGCCTCATCATTGCCACTTCAAATGTGGATGTCAGCTTTCTTCATGGTCCAGCAAGAATCTAATCGCACGCGCAGCAGTCCACTTTCTTCTCTTTCTTTCTTTTTTATTTTTCTACTTTTATTTTTAATCTGTCTACTTTTAAGAAACAATTTATGGCTTTCAACCAAAGAAAAAAAGAATATTTGTGACTGTTAAAACCTCTCCAACATTATTGTTTCGAATAATCGTACAATTCGTCACAAAATCTTAAGGCAAGGCATCTTGAAACTCAAAGTCATTATTTTTGAACAAGTGAACAATTTGGAAGTAAGCATTCTTTTTGCACTATTATGTTGGAGAAAAAAAATCTCACATCGAAAAAGTGATAAAATATAATATAATTTATAAGTAGGTGACTTTCACCCAATTGTACCGAGGTCTTTTGTAATTAAAATTCAACACCTAACGGGTTGTTAAGTTGGGACCGTATCGGTAGTTTCCGATTTGATTATTGCATGTGGGTCTTGAAGTGTTACGTGATTGGTTAAGTCTCTAATGTGGGACTTTGACCCGATTTCCAATGTGGAATTGGGTTTGTAAATTAATTTCACGTGCATACCTAGAGCTAGGTTGCACGTGAGAGGGCGTGTTGGAGAGGAAAGATCCAATATTGAAAAAGTGACAAAATATAATATAACTTATAAGTGAGTGACTCTTACCCAATTGTATCGAGGTATTTTGTGATTAAAATCAAACACCTAACGGGTGGTTAAGTTGGAAGACATAACTTTCTGAATTATGTCTCATACAACTGACTTTTTTTTTCATTTTTTTTTTCAAATTTTTACTCTTAACCACTCTTATATTCAAGGTAAAATGTTGTCTAATTAAATTGCGAATTACAATGTCCGAAAAAAACTATACAGCTATTTGGTGAGGCAATCCACATCAATATAATAAAAGCAAAAAACCTACAACAAGAACGCCCTAAATTATCAACTCGTTTGCCGGGCAGAGTGTCACAAAAATATTCCTTCAATTACATATGAGAAATATAGATCATTATAGGTACTTGGTGGTATGATTTTTTATCTTGAATTTTCATTCATAATGCGTATTACTATAGAGATGTGGGTCCACAAATTTTTTTTTTATTAATTTATAAATCTTTATCCTTGTATTATAGTATTGAAATTCATCATTTATATCGAAACTAACATCACATATCAAAGGCGAAATCCTAAAATTAAAAAGTTCATAAAGATGATTCCTTAAATATACGATCACATTAGTTACAAAATTAATCGGCTATAGGTGAGCTAAGCACTCAAATAATTTAAAACAGCTTTCTCTAAAAAGAAAATTAATATACAATTAATTAGGAAGAGTAAATTTCCTTGTTCCAGAAAAGAAAAAGGGACATTTTGTCATTATTGTTTGAAAAAAAAATAAATACAAAATAAGAAGGGTCCTTGACCGTAGATTTGACATTACACTGTTTGGCCCGTGTACACAAAATAGCTCAATGGAAACGTGGAGGCTTAGGACACCGTCCTATATGTCTGACTTTTCTTCTTTCATTTCTATTTTGATTAACCCCCTCGTACAGTCGGTCCCCCCCCTGACACGACTTAATAGCACTCCGAGAAATCACATTTTGTTTTATTTTCGGTTTCAGAGTCAGGCTGACGTGCAAAAGGAATCCACTTGATACACACAAGTTTGGTTCTTTTCGTTTTTCATGTGATTCCATTTCTATACAAAGCTCACTTTCCTCCACTTGCTATTGGGTTCTCTTATAAAGTTCAATCAAACTGAGTCAGTTCCTAAGCAAAAACCACTGAGCAGGTCTGGTTGTAATGGCGTTAGTTCATGGTGTTGTTGGGTTTGTGGGATTGGATGACTTGAGCTTGGACTTGGCTTCTTCACTTCTCCGTAGCGGTTACGGAGTTCAAGCATTTGAGGTTTCCCTTTTCTCACTCTATCTTGATCTTTGCTCTGTCTGTTGTTATATTTTGTATCATGCTTAGTGTTCTCTCCAGCCTTTGGACTTGAATATGGCAGAGTTGTTGCTGGGCCGAATTCGGATTAGTAGTTATGATATTGCAAGTGTAAACTTTACTTGCTTCACTGTTTTGAAATGACATTGTCGAATTAAGACCATTTGGCCGGGGTGGGTGGTGGAGCCACCATGCCCACCTGGTCGAACCCCAATCCAATCATACATTCATTGATCCTCAGCTCTCTTACGTATGGGGCCTCAATTTGGGTCTTCACTGTCTTCTATAATTTTGGTTTTGAAAAAAAAGAAAAAGATAAAAAAAAAGAAGAAGGAATTTTCTCATGGTTTTGGTTAATGTTTAAGTTAATCAGTTGTCTGGAGATTTATCGATGTATTAAGAACAAGAAGTGTCCTTTGGTAAAGTTATAGAATTTATAAAAAAATTATAGTTCTAATCTTGCATTAATTATTGATGCCTTTGAGATGGATGGCATCTTCGATCTCAATGCCACTAGGGAGTGATCTAATGAACCTAATTTGAGATTCCATCCTTGGGATTCATAGTGTGATGGATTCTTCACTCCTTTGGCCAAACCATTGTGTGTGAAAATGAAATATGCAGCATAATCATACTAACAGATTATGAGGCGTTTAATTGCTCTTTATTAGTTTATTTAGAGAAATGATTAAGCCAAAAACATATATGATACGACTTCATATGTGAATGAAGAAATATCTATAAGCCCTGCACATAAAACTTTCATCAAAATGAAAAGTTTTGTAGTCCTAAAATGATGTATCATTTTTCTCTCTTATGTATAGACATGGTAACAATCTCCTTCATTTTTTTGGTTCGTGTAATTTCTCTCTCTAAAAACAAGAATTTCCTATGTGGAGGGTTGTCATTTCTAATGCAGTTGTTTCATCTGTAGACAAATGAACGTTTGATAAATGAGTTTTTAAAGCTAGGGGGAACAAGATGTAGCAGCCCAAAGGAGGCAGGAAAAGGTAAAGTGATTTCCTGACTCTTATCTGATCTGAGTCATTAAGCTGTCTAGTAGTAATCTTCATTTCTAATATTCGTTTACCTTTTCTGGTTCAATATGATCATTCTTAGGGTTGACACTCTAATCTTACTTACAAAAGGCTTGGGACACTGATATTCCTACTTCTCTGTCTGTCTCTTCTATGGCTTGCAGATGTTTCAGCTTTGGTTCTGTTAACTTCTCAGGCAGATCAAATTAATGATGCAACGTCAGGTAATGAGGCTGCTTTTAAAGTTCTTTCCAAAGCTTATATCCCGTATCATCTCTTTTTCCTTGTTTACTTTATTGATATACTGATACTTAACTGCACGGGAATGCAGGATTGCAGAACGATACTGTTCTCATTTTTAATTCAACAATGTTACCGTTGTACATTAAGAATTTGCAGACGTGTTTCACAGGTAATTTGTTTCTGACAGCTATCAACTTGAGTACTTTCTAGATACAGCATATAAGCATCGATTTATTTTTATTTTTTATATATAATATCTATTTTGAAATTTGAGTTGATGTTGACCATTTTATTTTTCTTGCAGCCGATTATAAGCCAGCTTATGTTGTAGATGTATATGCCATGAAGGCAGTATCTGATAGTTTAAATGGAAAAATCATGGTAAGATTATTTGCTTTCTTATCTTCCCTGACTTCTTGTAGAGGTGGTTGTGAAGGTTCTCTTCTCCTCAGCTGCTCCAATAATTTAGTCTATTTGGAGTAGATTGCTCACATTTTTTTTTTTCCCTTGACTCTTTAGATTGCTTCTTCAGGAAGTTCAAACGCCATTTTAAAGGCCCGACCAGTTCTCTCTGGTAATTATTCTATCAATAAACTACAACTTTCGCATTGGAATGTATTTTTGATAAGCATTTTGTCAAGTGTCTTTATATCATTTCTCAGTCAACTTACTTTCTTTTGATTACAGCAATGTGTGAAAAGCTTTATGTTTTTGAGGGTGAAGTTGGTGCTGGAAGGTAATGTATTCTCTTGATCTTGAGAACCTTTTTATATAGTTGAGAATGCATATAGACTCAAGTTTTCTATATAAGTGGATATGGTACATGTTACTTGTTCTTAATGTGTCATTTGAAGGATAATTTCTCAATTAATGTGTGAGAGTTCTAGGTCATGCTCAAATATATGTTTCTCATAATCTATATTAGTAGTGCAGCAAAATTAAGATGGTTAAGGAACTGCTTGAAGGTATTCATCTTGTTGCATCTTTGGAAGCTATTTCTCTTGGTACCAAAGCTGGTATTCATCCGTGGATAATCTATGATATCATATCTAATGCGGCCGGAAACTCATGGTGCGTGCTTATGCATTAATGTTGTATCTGTATTACATTAATGACTGTGTTTTATGTCAAAAGTCAAAGTTAAAGCACAACAGAGGATATATTTTGTAGTTAAATCCCATACAGTAATGTAACTGACTAAAATAAGTAAGATTCTTAATTTTATTTTTTCTGAACTCCTGTCTCTAAGAATTCAGTTTGAGATAAAATAGACCATTTTACATGTACTGCATAGTTGACGACATCAGATTTAGGTTTATGAGAATATCTATGAAAATATATCAGTTCCTAGTGGTTTTGGATTTTCTTTAAAAGAGATTGACAAAATTTATCCAGAAGTTCGACAATGACCCAGACTTTTCTTGAGCATGTAATTGCATAGTCTTCCATTGATTCTTTTGATTGGGATTAGATTGTATGAGAGCAAACTCTGAAGTTTACTTTAACAGTAGGGAATAGAACACAGGAAATCGATGTGCTGGAGCAATTATTTTTCATCCACTAATGAGATACTTGTTATGTCTAATGTATGTTTTCTTCATTTCATATGTTACCATAAGTTTAAGCATTTAGTATTGATTTAATTGAATCACTTCTGATTGCAGGGTTTTTAAGAACCAGGTGCCCCAGCTGTTAAAGCACTCAAAGGGTGCTCCTAAAGATCATTTACCCGACACTCTGGTTCAAAAATTGGTAAGATTTACTGCAGTTATATGTATATTGAGATTTGCAGCGCTGGGTACTGTTTTAAGTAAGTCTTTCTCTTTTAGATTTGGGTGTTACTCAATGGTGGGTGGGTATCCCATTTTTTTTTTCCTCTAATGATAGCAAATCACTAAGTAAAGATGAGTTTATGTTTTCATGCATGATTAAATTATACTCATTGGTATTCTTTAAGTACGCAAAATACTAAAAAATGATTTAGGTTTGCTTAGCAGCACTGGATTGACATTTAAATCAAGCTTAACTCTACTCTTATCTAAATTGAAGTAATGTAGAAGCTGTTACTGAAGCAATCATTATGAATTCAAGATATACAGAATGAAAGTAGTAAGAGAAGTAGGAATAAAATGTGTGAATAGAACTAAAAAAAAAAAAAATCCTGACTTAGCTGTAACTTAAGAACTGTTGGTGCCAGAAGTTTACATATTACTTTGTTGTATAGGGTTGGGCTTGAATTATTTAGCTTTCATTGTAGTCTTTGTCTTGGTGCTTTGATTATGTCTTCTCGTAATATAAGTTTAATATAAATTTTCCATATTGTAGGGGGTTATATTGAATCTCGCCAAATCGCTTACTTTCCCTCTGCCACTTTTAGCAGTAGCTCACCAACAACTTATTCTTGGTACGTGTCACTTATAAAACTATCAAACTACTTGCTATTGTTTGATGTTTGGAACTGACCAGCTTTGTTCTATATACTTCCTAATACATTTCCTTTTTCAGCATCTTCAGATGGTAACACAGATGATCAAGATGCCACATTGATTAAGGTTGGTCAATGTTTTAGCTAAAGTAAATGTGATTACCTCTGGCCTGAGTTAATTCCATGTCACATTAATTTCTTTTAAGATATGTATTTCATATATTAACTTCTGCTTGTTATCTCTCATTTGTATACTGTCACTACAGGTTTGGGAAAAGAAACTTGGAGTAAAAATTTCGGATGCAGCAAATGCTGAGACTTACATCCCTGAGCAATTGGCTAGCCATATTGTTGCTAAATCAGATATGGTGAAGCGGATTGGATTCATTGGTCTTGGAGCAATGGGATTCGGCATGGCAACTCAACTTCTAAAATCAAACTTTTGTGTTCTTGGTTATGATGTAATTCCTCATTAGATTTTCAATAATCAATTGATATAGAATGGAATCAAAACAAAATCTCACCAATATAGTCACTCTTTTAGTCATTCACTGTGTGTTTGGTTTCTTTCTCCTTCACTAGAACTAATCTATTTTTTTTGTGTCTTTTGGGATGCAGGTATATAAACCAACACTAACGCGATTTGCCAATGCTGGTGGCTTGATTGGAAGCTCTCCAGCAGAAGTATGTAAAGGTAATTGGAAGCTTACTCAATTTATAGAATTAGAAAGCAGTAAATTATTTAACAGATATTCAACTAAGCAGTATTCACTTTTTTTTTTTTTTTTTTTGTAATAAGAAAATTAATTTCAGGAATCCCCCTTTTTTTAATGATGAAAGCGGACCCTTTTGTGTGTGTAAACTAAATTAAGGAATTAATCCTTTTTTTCCTGATGCCTTTTCTCTCATAGATGTTGATGTTCTGGTAATGATGGTCACAAATGAAGCTCAAGCTGAGAGCGCTTTATTTGGAGATTTTGGTGCTATTTCAGGTACCAAATTCTACTCAGCATTCCTACTCCCTTTTATATCAACACTGACCCCATATTCGTGTGTCTTATAGCACTTCCATCTGGAGCTTCTATTATCCTTTCATCCACTGTTTCTCCTGGATTTGTGAGCCGACTAGATCAACGCTTACAAAGTATGTCGTATGTGCCATATCACACCATGTCACCGTGCTTTACTTTGCAGTAGAAATCATAGTATTCATTCTGCAAATGTTATTGTTATAGATGAAGGAAAGGATCTGAAGTTGGTGGATGCTCCTGTTTCTGGTGGTGTTGTGAAAGCCGGCAATGGGACACTTACGGTTTGCAAAAACAACCATTTTTAAATAGTTATGTTATTTTATACCAACATTTTGCATAAATATTGGTTACCAATCTTCGAATCTATGTGTCTTTCTCAGATCATGGCATCTGGCACAGATGAAGCTCTTAAGAGTACTGGTTCAGTCCTCTCAGGTAGTAAGCTTGTACGATAATGTTCAGGTTGTAGGGCTCTTTTACAGAACTTTGTGGCTGATACTTGGCTTTCACTATGAACAGCATTAAGCGAGAAGCTTTATATTATCAAAGGAGGCTGTGGAGCTGGAAGGTACTCCTGAGTTGATGTTTGTTGTATTATTATTGCTTATGTATATGATTATGTCTATGTTCTTCAATTATGATTCACATTGTTCTGATTTCCTAGTATCATTACTTTTTCCCCCACAAATTGTTTTCTGTAGTGGTGTAAAGATGGTTAATCAATTGCTAGCTGGAGTTCATATAGCATCGGGAGCTGAGGCAATGGCGTTTGGAGCTCGGTTGGGTCTTAATACAAGGATGTTATTTGATTTCATCACAAATAGTGAGGGATCATCCTGGTAACTATCTTTCTTGTTCTAGTTCTCAATTCCATCCAAGACCAAAATTGGAATTTTTTTTTTTTTTAAATTCTCAAGTTAAATTAACCTTGTAGTAGCAATCTCTGTGCAGGATGTTTGAAAATCGTGTTCCACACATGCTGGACAACGATTATACACCACTTTCTGCGCTTGATATCTTTGTGAAAGATTTGGTCAGACTGACTTACACCCTGTGCAGTGTTTTCAATAGAAACAACGTATAATTACAATTGGTGATTATCAGGTTACCATAATCATATGCTAATCATGTACAGGGAATTGTTACTCACGAATGTTCAATTCGAAAGGTTCCACTTCATGTATCGACTATTGCTCATCAACTATTCCTATCAGGTTCTTTCTAATTTTCTTTCTCTTGAAAATACAGTTTCATGACTCTCATATTTTCCTAGCCAACCTATTTACGAATTAGTAGGTTGCCTCACATTCACTTTCTCAATTAGTGGAGAGATGCTGCATGACTTATTGTTAATAGGCATGTGGCAAAGCACATTTCTTCTTGTTAGCTTAATAACGTGTCATAAATATGTGCTATACAAACTATAAAACTTTTAATGGGATAGGATAGTATAAACTAGTGTCTATATTTGCGAAGATATTGGAAATTCTGTAGACAATTGTCAGGTGATAAATATAACACTGAGATATGTAATAGAAACCAGAAATACATACTAATAATTATGTAAGAAAAGAGTTCTGTTATTTTTAAGTTGTTAGCATGCTCATGGAAACTAATACTTGATATAACTGTCTGGCAGGTTCTGCTGCAGGTTGGGGTCGACGAGATGATGCTGGTGTGGTTAAGGTATGGGCAAGTTTTAATGGTTTTCTCTTTTAGCTGAGGGAGATACTTTACTGGTTACAGAGAATAATTATAAAATTCATGTACCAATCAAAAATAATTTCATAGATGATAATTTCGCTATTAGATTCAATTGACTGGATTCATAAAGACTTACAATGATATCAGAGTGCTAAACCAAACCTCAGCACTGAAATGAAATTCATCAGTATCTGACCCTTGTTTTCGCAAAGCTTTCTTACATAATCAATACGGTGAAACAACTTTTCTCAGAATCCAGATTTATGGATAACGACATAGAGATTCACCACAACTATTACCTGTTACCAGTTCATTATGTGTAAAATATATTATCAAAATTGAGTAGTGAAACTTATCATTTGAATTCATTTCCTGTCTTTATCATGCATCTTGTGTGCACAGTGTAGTCCATTCTGAGAACAGTTGGAAGTTGGAACATGGCTGTTGCATTTTTTCTCCTCAACTAGAACTTTTGTTTGTTTGTAGGTTTACGAGACACTCACAGGCGTTAAGGTAGAAGGAAAACTTCCGGCTGTTAAGAAAGACTTTGTATTGCAATCTCTCCCAGCTGAATGGCCATTAGATCCCGTAGGTGAAATACAGAAACTAAATCAGGACACATCAAAGACTTTGGTTGTTCTTGATGATGATCCGACTGGAACTCAAACTGTGCATGATATTGAGGTCTTAACTGAATGGTTAGTGTCTTTAATTGTCTAATATGTAACTCTAAATATGCTGCCTTTCTGAAGAAAATAAAAATAAATAAAATAAATATGGGCTAGGCACTACAGATAATGGATCATATATTCTATATGGTATTCTAAAGTGTAATTGCTGCACAGTTTGTATAAATGTTGCTTTTCTTTGCTACATATATTACATTATGTGATGGAAACCATCAGTACCTGTAACCAATATATGATAAACCGAGCAGACATTCAGGAGTTGTTATGAACTGTTCATTGGTTTTTTGCAGGACCGTTGAATCACTAATTGAGCAGTTCAGAAAAAGCCCGAAATGCTTTTTCATTTTGACCAACTCCAGGGCAATGAGCTCTGACAAGGTAAGGCTTTTGTGCAATTACAAAAGAAGAAGAAAAAATCCTTCTTACTCCAAGGAATGTATTTTGTATACATTTTTCCTTTCACTGTTTCAACAATTGATGTTGTTTTACAGGCCACCACATTAATCAAAGACATCTGCACAAACTTGCATACTGCAGCCAAATCAGTTCAGGACGCTGATTATACTGTAGTTTTGAGAGGTGATTCAACTTTGCGTGGTCATTTCCCAGAGGCAAGTGATGTAACTATATTTAAGTATTTACATTAGAGTCACTTAACACTATAGAGACTTGTCATTTAATGAATCAGGATACTATGTGTGTTTAGGAAGCTGATGCTGCTGTTTCAGTATTGGGTGAGATGGATGCATGGATCATCTGCCCCTTTTTTCTTCAAGGCGGGCGTTATACCATCGGAGATATACACTATGTGGCTGATACTGATCAGTAAGATTCATTCTTTTTGCTTTAGGAAATTCTTCACGATGAATTAATTCTGTATCTTAACATCTGTCATGGTTCATGGATCTTTAGGCTTATCCCTGCAGCAGATACAGGATTTGCTAAAGATGCTGCTTTTGGCTACAAATCTTCAAATCTTCGCGAGGTCTGTTTATGTCATCTGCTTCAACTTCATGGCTTTAATATCCAAATTACCCAAGTATGTTAGCTTGAATTGTGAATTGCAATTTCTTTGAAGTGGGTTGAGGAGAAAACAGCTGGTCGCATTCCAGCCAGCAGTGTCGCATCCATTTCTATTCAACTGCTGAGAGAAGGTGGGCCAGATGCTGTTTGTGAGCATCTTTGCAGTTTGCAGAAGGTACAGACTACGGATTACCACACAAAATCGTGCAATCTCTCTCTCTCTCGCTCTCTCCCCCCCCCACATGCGTGCAAAATAAATGACTATCTTGACATAAATCAGGTGGATTTACATGTGGATATGGCAGTCCTATTGCTTTTATTAGCTTGGGACATAGATACATACTTCCATACTGTTGGGGAACATCTGAAATTGGGTTCCTCTTGTTATAAAAATTGTAGCTTCTGTAATATGGTAATTGACTTAATGTGAAACAAGTGTGTGATTACACAAGGATCAGATGAAGTGATCCTGTGATAGATGAAGTTAATGGTAGAGAATAGCTTGTTTTGCTACTCTATGCCTGCAACTGGTGGTTCCAAAATCATGAAATTATATTGGTTTACATAAGAAACTAAGAGTCCATTCATGACCAGAGAAGTAACTGCTGATAGGAACATCTGCATAAGGATGAGAAATTGGTAGGATCAGGAAGAGAGAGTAGACAAACTAAGAAGGGGAGTCTTCCTGTATAAAATAAAAAAATATCAAAAATCTCTGTCAACTGGTGGAGTTTTCTTTTTGGATTAGTGGCATTTATGCCTGCGTTGCATCCTGTTATTCTAATTTTCACATGGAACAGGGATCAACATGCATAGTTAATGCTGCTAGCGAAAGAGATATGGCTGTTTTTGCAGCTGGAATGATCAAGGCACGTCCCTTCTATACTTATTTATTTATCCATTTTTCAAATTTCCTCTGGTATATTTTGATCAAGTTGTTGAGATGTCCGCTTATGTGTTTGTGTGTGATGCCACAGGCAGAACTGAAAGGCAAGCAATTCTTATGCCGCACTGCTGCTAGTTTTGTTTCTGCAAGGATTGGAATTATTCCCAAAGCTCCAATTTTGCCCAAGGATCTAGGAATAAACAAGGAACGGAATGGTGGTCTCATAGTTGTTGGATCATATGTTGCAAAGACGACAAAACAGGTTGCACTGAAGTCTAGATCGATGGATAATGTATCACATCCTATCCCCTTTTCTAATTTCAGCTCATGGCTCACTCTTGTAATTCTTAGGTTGAAGAGCTTAAGTTACAATGTGGCCAGATTCTGAGAAGCATTGAGGTGAGCAGACAGAAATCACAGAATCTCTCTCTCTTGAATTTATTTAGTTGATGTTGATTCCAAACACACTTTACTACATTTTATGACCTATTAAATAGAAAAATACACAAAATTATGTGTGTGCATTTTATGACCTATTAAAGAGAAAAATACACAAACTTGTGTGTGTGTGTATTCTTATACGAATATATACTATATATATTGTATATAATAATTGAAGCTGAAATAAGTGCTTGGAAACAACTCGCTTACAACTTTTTCTTCATTGGATACTGATTCATTTTTGTCTAGTCAACTCCAAGTTTGACCCGTTCATATCCGAAGTCCACGTAATATGTAACTTTATTTAAGCATGAGGGATCTGAATATGCCTTCTTCATCATAATCAGGTTTCGGTTGCTAAAGTTGCAATGAGGTCTGCAGAAGAGAGGGAGGAGGAAATCAGTACAGCAGCTGAGATGGCTGATATTTTTCTTGCAGCTCAGAGTGACACACTAATAGTAACCAGTCGGGAGCTTATTACCGGCAAAAGTTAGTTTCCTGTTACTTTTATTTAAAGAACTATATTATTGTACCCTGTTTGCAAGAATTCTGAAAAAGGAAGAGAGCATGATATTTACAAGAACCAAATAAAGAGCTTGCTCTGCTGTTTTGTATATCAATTTTCAAGAAGAAGAAAACACATAATTTTTTCCTTTTCTTTCAGACAACATTGGTTAATAGTAACTGCTCCTTGCCTCCGTTAGTAAGAGCCATTGTGATGGACTATCTGTCCATCCTTCTGTGGATCTTTTTTGTTAAAGTTATATTTCCTACTTCATTGTAAGAATAAATAAATGGAAAAGTTTGGTAAAGTACTTTGTCTATATAAGAAAATGTTCTGTATGTATTCTGTCCTGAAATGGCAACTAATTGCTCATTGCGCAGGTCCCTCTGAGAGTTTGGAAATCAACTTCAAAGTTAGCTCTGCACTGGTGGAAATAGTTAGGCGAATAACTAAAAGACCTCGTTACATCCTTGCAAAGGTACTTTGCACTTTCAAATGACACCATGCTCTTTCCTTATCTTGCTTTTTTTTTTTTTTTTTTTGTGGTTGTGAAAGTTATTCATTTGCACTTTTATTTCTTATTATTATTTGCTTATTCCTGTGTCAATTTATCACAACATCGTGCATTGTATACAACTATGGGTAATGAAGTTTTAGTAACTGTATTTATCTGGATCTTGTATCCTCATGCTGAATTTATTACCCCTTCTAGGGTGGAATCACATCTTCTGACCTTGCTACTAAAGCCCTTGAAGCAAAATGTGCTAAAATAGTGGGACAAGCCTTGCCTGGTGTTCCCTTATGGCAGTTGGGTCCTGAAAGTAGGCATCTGGGAGTTCCATACATTGTTTTTCCCGGTGAGTAGTAGGGTCACATGCACATTCCAACAGTTATAGTTTTTGGGAATCAAGGTAAACCAAAACAACTAAACATATTGATATGGGGCTTCCTCCCTTCTCCATTCTTAGGTAATGTTGGTGACAGTGGAGCATTGGCGGAGCTAGTGAAATCCTGGGCTCGTCCAATCAGATTTTCAACGAAAGAGCTTCTTCTGGTAAGGGTTATTAATTTGGTGTTCATACATTTTTTTCTTTTCTTTTTCACATACTAACAATTTCATCTGTGTAAAGGACGCAGAAAAGGGCGGATATGCTGTTGGAGCATTCAATGTTTATAATTTAGAAGGAGTAGAGGCAGTTGTTGCTGCAGCGGAGGAACAACAGAGTCCTGCCATATTACAGGTTAGAAGGAGTAGAGCATCTCATATTACGTGACTATTTTTCTAAATTGTGATCTTTTGAAGTGTGAGTTTCAAACTTAAGCTTGTCTATAAAAGCTACTTCCAAGTTCTACATTAACATTACCTGACGATATATATATATATATATATATATACACACACACATATATATGCTAATTCCAAGTTCTAGATCCTAATAGAACTGCAGATCTTTAGTGACTTTAAGATCGCAAAAAATAAGAATACCAATGCACTTGGTTCAATCTTTTTAAACATGCAACATAGTTAGAAATTCTCAATATATTTGCTGCATGAGGTGATTTCACAATTACACATATCTTCAGGGAAACAAAGCAGCATCCAATATATTTATGCTAATTCCATTCATGTAATCTTTCTTACATGTATAACTGCATCATAGATTTAATCAATATTCAATAACTTATTGATTGTGATTGATTATCTAGATCCATCCCGGTGCCTTGAAGCAAGGAGGCATGCCGTTGATTGCTTGCTGCATCTCTGCTGCTGAACAAGCCAGTGTAAGTCACTTGAACTGTTGAACAACTGTATGTCGCGACTTTTTGTTAATGACAAGATAATGTACATATAATGGCAGGTACCCATAACTGTACACTTTGATCACGGAACTTCAAAGCAAGATCTGGTGACAGCTCTTGAGTTGGTAAGTTGACTTCTACCATTTGATGTCGTTTACCATCACTTTCTAGTCAGAATGTAATCTGTTTTTCATTGGCCAATGCTAATCTTGATTCTTGACTTTGACATTGCCAGGGATTTGATTCTGTCATGGTAGATGGTTCACATCTTTCCTTACAGAAAATGTTTCGTACACTAGGTTCATAACATTGTTGGCTCACTCAAAAGGCTTGCTAGTAGAAGCTGAACTAGGGAGATTGTCAGGGACAGAAGATGATTTGACTGTTGAAGATTATGAAGCAAGGCTGACAGATGTTACGCAGGTTATTTTTTCTTTCTAACTTTTTAAGACCAGCTTTCCATTTTATGTTAGACACATCCAAATTCATCAGAAGGCCTCACAAATTTCAGGCTCAAGAGTTCATCGATGAAACTGGTATAGATGCTTTGGCAGTGTGTATCGGAAATGTCCATGGTAAATACCCTGCAAGTGGCCCAAATCTGAGACTTGACTTGCTTAAGGTAAACTACAGTTACTTGATATACAGTGTTGTTCTGAATGTGCATCAACTCCAATATGCTATCCCCTCTCCAGAACCACACATTTCTTCATTATCTAGGTGACTATGTTACTGACTTTACTTCCACGTTAGGAATTGTACGCGTTGAGTTCAAAGAAAGGAGTCTTTCTGGTGCTTCATGGAGCTTCTGGTGTGCCCAAGGAACTTGTAAAGGTATAATGTCTTTATGTAACAAGGCCCTCAAAGATGTTTCCTCTGTAATGCGTTCTGATGTTTACAGACATTATGTTGTTACTCCTTGAACAGGGATGCATAGAGCTAGGTGTGAGAAAGTTCAATGTAAATACCGAGGTACGGAAAGCTTATATGGATTCCCTTAGCAGCTCAAAGAAAGATCTGGTCCATGTTATGGAGTCAGCAAAACTAGCCATGAAAGCAGTGATTGCAGAGAAGATGATTCTATTTGGCTCAGCAGGAAAGGCATGATGGTCTGTGCATATGTGTGTTCAGCGTCATAATGGTTTCTTGAAGCCTATTATCAAAGTTATGGAGATGAATCTTATATGTGATTTGTGAAATATATGTATGATGTATCACATATGGGCATCTACTCACATGTTCCCAACAATTGGAAATTGGAACTTGCATGAATAAAAGTAGTTTAGCTCATGTTGATAATGATTTGGCCCAACTTATTCTCAATCTGAAAATCTTCTGCATTTCCTCTTGGCTTTCTTGGATTCCAAACTTCCTATTGCTCGTTTAAGAGCCAAGCGAGTCCACCGACGATGTTGGGAAGTCAAACTCGTTTAATAAAGTTATCCGAAACAATTAAAATCGACGATGTATCTATATTTCAAGTTTTTCAACAAAAAAAAAAAATGTATATACGAGGAATATTTTTACCGACGGATTACTTATATCCTATCAAGTCAAATCACCTCAAATTCCTATTTATCAGTATTAAGTCAAAGTCATTTTTTTTTAAAGGAAATTGGGTGTGAATATATAAATCGTAAAAGTATGTAACACAGCAATACACAATGATCACCATTGGAGGGCACGACAGGATTGTATCACTGTTTAGGTAGCCCTAAAACTCCAAAAATTAGTCTTGACACTGTTAGAGTTATCACCGAACAATTCAAGTTGGAATCATACTTGGATTATGGGATTGAGTACAAAAATTTGAGGACAAGTACAATAATACGAGAAGAGAGAGATCATACAGGATACGGATTTTTCTACAGTACAGGATAAACTAGGAAACATACGTGGCAACATATCTGGAAGACATTACGTCACCATTCAGTTTAAAACTAAGCTGCACACGTATATAATCCAATCCATGCCAATAGAAACGTCAACAGAAACAGACAGAGAAACAGAAAGGATGGCAGATCAGAAAGCAGAAATCTTTGAACTCAACAATGGCACCATGCGCGTCCTATCTCCAACTTGGGCTGCACCATCACCTCCTTGTCTGTTCCTGGCAAAGACGGTGAGATATTACCCTTCACTCCTTTTTTGGTAGTCGATTTCACTGTAAAGTTTTCTTTTTGATGAATGTTGCTGATGTTTTGGATTGGATTGTGGGTTTTTGAAGGAAAATCGGCTGATGTTGTTCTTGGATTCGACTCTGTTGAGCCCTATTTGGTAAGATTTTCCTCTGTTTTTTTTTTTTTTTTTTTTTTTTGATTGAGGGGTGTTTTATTGTTTGTATGTTGGATTGAGATCTGATGATGTTTGAATGTGGATGATAATCAGAAAGGGCTGGCTCCTTATTTTGGCTGCATTGTGGGCCGGGTCGCTAATAGAATCAAGGATGGCAAGTTTACACTCAATGGAACTGACTACTCTGTCTCTCTCAACAGGCCTCCAAACAGTCTCCATGGTATGGATCACTCTGTCCTGTTTCTCATCTCTTATATGTTGTTTCGATTAGCCGAAATCTGCTACTTATAAAGTTGAGAATCAAAATTATGGAATACTTAATAGGATCTTTGCATGTTTTATGTGCAACTAATGGACTGATCTGCATATTGCATTTGTGGATGAACTCGGTTTGTGATTGGTCTGTGTTGGCATAGTAATAATGATGCTTACAAGATGAGTCTGACTGTTGTTGTGATTATCATTAACGAATCATCATATACGGTTTGCTTGGTGTGTTTTGGAACAACTGAATTTATGTGGTGCATTTTCTGATGTTTATCTTTAGGTGGTAACAAGGGTTATGACAAGCAGATATGGCAGGTGGCCGAACATAAGAAAGACGATAACCCGTCCATCACTTTCAAATATCATAGTCATGATGGGGAGGAAGGTTATATCTCTGTCCTTTTTCTTTCTTTCTTTCAACTGCTCTCTGTGTTGCGTGCTGATGTTTTTGCTGGAAATAGGTTACCCGGGGAGTGTTTCTGTGACTGCAACTTATACACTTACTTCGAGCACTACTATGCGACTCGACATGGAAGCAGTGCCTGAGAACAAGCCTACCCCTATCAGCTTAGCTCAGCACACTTACTGGAACTTGGCTGGCCATAACTCAGGCGACGTACTTGACCACAGAGTTCAAATATGGGCTAACCACATTACCCCTGTGGATGAAAACACAGTTCCCACAGGTGAAATCATGCCTGTTAAAGGCACCCCCTTTGATTTCACTGCTGAGAGGAGGGTTGGTGAGTCCATCCATGAGGTTGGACTAGGGTACGATCACAACTATGTGCTTGACTGTGGGGAAGAGAAGGAAGGTTTGAAACATGCTGCTAAAGTGAGAGACCCTTCCAGCTCGAGGGTCCTCAACCTATGGAGCAATGCCCCTGGGATGCAGTTTTACACTGGGAATTATGTCAATGGTGTTCAAGGTAAAGGAGGTGCTGTTTATAATAAGCATGCAGGGCTCTGCTTGGAGACTCAGGGATTCCCAAATGCAATCAACACTCCGAACTTCCCGTCTGTTGTTGTCCAACCTGGTGAGAAGTATAGACACACCATGTTGTTTGAGTTTTCAGTTGAGTGATTTAGTGTAAGTTGTTGCAGTACTCATTTGAGGAGTAGATAACGGGTTTGGTTTTACATATGGTCTGCTTGCTGCTTGCTGGGTGCAATTGTTTAGGCCTTGAATGATGGTGTCTCTTGATAATAAAGTTGGTGAAGGAATGCCTTGTTTGAGTACTTTCTAGTTGACCTTGTTCAGACTTTCAGTTTCATGAATATTTTGATGAGTTTGGCATGCTGATGTGCAAATTTATCGACTACAAGTCTACAATCCAATTCAGAAAAACAGTTTATCTAAACTGAAGAATTCTAACAACACATTGTAAATAAGGACGTTCATTCATCAAAAGATTTCTTGTTTCGAACTCATTTCTTATAAAAGATTAGCATTTTAAGGTTCAACGGATAACCCATACAGAGAATTGGACTCTCCTAGATAAAACTAATATGACCATACAGATTTCGAATGTGTGTTGTTTTTTCTTTTTCGGCAAGGGGCATCAAGCTGAAAAATTTGACACAAATGCCAAGGCCGGACATCTGGGGAGTCCTCACCAAGATAGGTAAACTGTGGGAAGGGAGGAGTGGAATGAACCCTGTAGATGTTTTAATCCTGTTTGTAACCTTTGTCCAGCTCATATCACCTTGTTCTAACAAGTTCAAGCGGCAGAGTCTCCATTGCAAGCTGAGATTGGGGAAGAGAATTATAATAGCACTAAAATCTATCAGTTTGAATCGATATCTAAAATGATGCTTACCCATAGTCTGGGAGTCGTAGGATCAGATTTTGAATGCAATTTGGCTACCTCTGACTGAAATGTTATGACTATGACAACTTTGAATTCAATCGAGAATGGCCTACACAAATAGTTAACAAGGATTTGTGACATTTATCTTAAACAATATCAGTCATTCCTAAATAACACAAGCATGGAGAAAAACTGTATGGCAATCAGAATTATTCTTTACTTTATCCCAAAATACTTCAATCAAATGCCATGTTGAGTTTCGTAAGCATGGTACTACCAATTAGGATTGCTCTATTTCGGTTTTCAGTATAATTTAATATTTCAAAAACAATTCACACTAAAATAGGATTTTGAGGTGAAAATATTTTGTTATTGGCAACTCACCCTGCTGAGACTGTAGGACATGTCAAAAGACGGGGAAGTATAACATGAATGGGCAGAGTCATATTATGACAGACGTCTCCATCTGCTATCTGATATACGAAAAACAACCGGTAGAGTTGTTATGACAAGCAAATTGAGTTATATATGTTGAGAAGATACGAAAGGGTACATACCTGTGTAGTCTGAACCACAGACTTCTCAGTCACAATTTTCTCCCCTAGAAGGATTGACTCTACACGAAGCAAGTGTATATCAATGGAAGAAATTGGAACTGCAGATGCTTCTACTGTTAGTTCACCACTAACGGGATCCGATAAAGAACATTGAGTGGCCATTTTTCCAATGATTCGAAACCCACCTACTCAGCAATACCTCTTGTCAGTCATGGTATCATGAAAAAGAAAATGAGCATTCCCTTTCCGATAATAAAGGCTGACAATACTCCAAACTTTTAAGAACAGTAACTAGAGATAGATAGGATATAACAGGAAGCAACTAGCAAACCTGATTTCAGTTGAGGAAGTAGCGGATGTCTTTGGGTATCCTGAGTAATGTAAAAGACAACCATCTCCGGAGCAACTGGTCGCTCAATTACATCAGCTGATTAAACACAAAATCAGAAAGCAAGTTACTTTAATTAATATACGTAAATGAAACCACACAGAATAGAATCAGATAGCATCTTAACCTATGGTCAATACATACCTTTATCACTTTCAACTATGAACTCCATTGTTGTAGATAATGACTTATACAGGTATCCTCTCGATATATCTACAGTCACTAAATACTATGGCACAATTCATTATCATGTCTCGGTTAAGTATAAAAAGCGAATAGCATTTCAAATGCAATCAGAATCAATGATATAATCCCAACTACTGAACATCTGTACTTTATAAGGCAGAAAGATGCACCTGAATGTTAATATTTCCTCCATGGAACGTCTCATAGAACTTTTCGAGGTTATCTTCTCTTGGTTGCCTGATATGCATAGAAAACGGTATCTGCCACAAACACAGAACTTCAATTCGCATACGGTACAATAGGAATTTGAATCCACCATAATTTACTGCAACTCGAAAAATCGAAAGTGGCCAGAGAATACACTGCTAAAGTTAAACTACTTGTTATCGTACCTCGGTTATGCCTGGAGCAATCTTCCAGCAGGTCTAAGCTCAACAATTTTGTTCCTGCTTTCAAGTGAGAAAAACAAATTGGTTGCAGAAAGCTTCCACATTAGCCAAAACAGGAGAGTAACACACCAGAAACACATTAAAATTCACTCCATTTTTCTTTATCTATTCCTAATTTAAAACAAAGCATACTACTAAAAGATGTATTATGTCTCCGAAAGCTAAGAAAGATCTCACTCACAGAATCGAAATAGGCTTGGCAGCACCAACCAAAGTCTCAATAACTCCGGCTGCCCCTCCCCGAACCTTCACAACAACAAAAATAAGAAACCTTTAATTCACCGCACCACCTTTACCCAGAAACTACGTTTCATTATAACACAGATAGTGAAATTCGAACCTGCAAGTTGACAGATCCATCAACCGCGATGCGAATTCCATAGTGCGAGATTGAAGACGAAGACTTCACTATGATTTTCCCCTCAACCAGTTCCTGAAAAATTCCAATATCAACTTTCATCATCATCATCATCATCATCATCATCATCATTAATATAAAATAAATAATGGTAAAGAATTTCAAAGAGAGAGAATTACAGAAGGACGATAAACTCGATTAATCCGGGAAAGCTTGAGCTCAATCGACATTGTTATCGACGCAGCCAAAGCAAGTCAGCGACTCAGCTGCTAATAGAAGAAGAGAAGCTGTAGCAATGGAGAGGGTGATGACGTGGCGGTGTTTTATTGGTTAAGTGACAGCCTTCTACGTGGCAAGTAGTAACCGTAATACAAAAAAAAAAAAAAAGTATAACTAACATCTCAATATTACCCCTCTCACTTGTTGGTCTTCTTCTTCAAATCGTTGAGAGATGAATCTGGTGAATCGGAAACTGGTTTTGGCGGTGGTGGTTTTCTCTCTCCTCGCCGTCACGATTTTCGCGCGGCCGTTTGTTTTGGTTCTCTCACAAGACGACCTCCTCAACGCCGCTAACCCGGCCGACGGCGGCGACTCTCCCGCCACCGATCCGACTCAGAATGACTCGGCCGACTGGGACGAGTTCGGCGACTCGGCGTATCCGGAATCCGAGGAGGAGCTCGACCCGGGCTCGTGGCGCCCCGTCTTCGAACCCGACCTGTTCAAGCCGGACCTGTCCGCCCACCCGGACAAGGAGTACTACTCCACCGTGTCGAAATTGGTCGACTCCGTCAGCTCCGGCGACACGGCGCTCATGGAGGACGCGGTTTCCGAGATCGAGGCGTCCGCTGCCCGCGGTGTGCCTCACGCGCGGTCCGTGCTCGGGTTTCTGTTCGGCACGGGACAGATGAGGAAGCAGAACAAGGCCAAGGCGTTCACGTACCATTACTTCGCGGCGGACGGCGGCAATATGCAGTCAAAGATGGCTCTGGCTTATACTTACTTTAGGCAAGATGTATGGAAAACTCTCTAGCTATATAAATTTTACGATTTTCATGTTCAAATGTGTAGAATGATGATGATAAGGAAATGCTAGGGTTTATGAAATGCTAGGGGATGATGTTAGTGTTGTTTGTACGTTGCAGATGTTTGAGAAAGCTGTGAAGCTGTACTCGGAATTAGCCGAGGCAGCTGTGAATAGCTTCTTGATTTCGAAGGACTCTCCGGTGATTGAGCCGGTGAGGATCCACAATGGAGCTGAAGAGAATAAGGAGGCATTGAGGAAAAGCCGAGGCGAAGAAGATGAGGACTTTCAGATTCTGGAGTATCAGGCTCAGAAGGGGAATTCTCTTGCAATGTATAAGATTGGCCTCTTTTACTATTTCGGGCTCAGAGGGTTGCGCCGTGACCATGCTAAGGCATTGTCGTGGTTTCTCAAGTCTGTGGAGAAGGGAGAGCCAAGGGCTATGGAGTTTCTTGGTGAGATTTATGCTAGAGGAGCTGGGGTTGAGAGGAATTACACTAGGGCTCTGGAGTGGCTTACATTAGCATCTAAACAAGAACTGTATTCGGCTTATAATGGGATGGGCTATTTGTATGTTAAAGGATATGGAGTGGAGAAGAAGAACTACACTAAGGTAAGAATACACCTGGCTCTTATGTCTATATGTGTTTTAAAGCTTCATTCGTTTTATATGCTCTGTGCAATATGGCATTGGAATTGTTGTTACAGTTTTCGTGTTCAGTGTATGATCCCTGAGAATAAATCCAAGCCTTGTAATATTTCAGAGCATATTTCCTTGAATTTTGTAATTGTTGTTAGTGGTATAAAGTCAGATTCATTTGTAGATTGATTCATGTGTTTGATCCTCATTGCTATAGGCAAAAGAGTACTTTGAGAAGGCTGCTGAGAATAGAGATGCTGGCGGGCACTATAACTTGGGAGTACTTTATCTCAAAGGGATTGGGGTGAAAAGAGATGTGAAACTTGCATGTCAGTACTTTATAGTGGCTGCTAATGCAGGTCAACCAAAGGCATTCTACCAGCTTGCAAAGATGTTTCATGCTGGAGTGGGGCTTAAGAAAAATCTTCCCAGGGTAAACTCACAATTTTAATTTTTCCTTTAGCTTTTCATTACAATGATGTGTGTGCTGTCCGTATTATTATATTTTTGTTTTCTCTGTTTACATTTGCTCTCATTTCTGCTATAGAGAAAAAAAAATTACTTTTTGAAATGAAATTGTTTTGTCATTTTCTTTTAATTGTAACGATCTGAAGTTGCACCAACACCTATATCGATATGTTTACTCTAGTTCACTTCATGATATAATTTCATTGGTTTCAGGCTACTGTGTTGTACAAACTAGTTGCTGAAAGGGGGCCATGGAGTTCATTGTCCAGATGGGCACTGGAGTCATACTTAAAGGGAGATGTGGGGAAGGCATTTTTCTTATACTCAAGGATGGCTGAGTTAGGGTATGAGGTAGCGCAAAGTAACGCTGCATGGATTCTTGACAAGTACGGAGAACATAGCATGTGCATGGGAGAAGCTGGCTTTTGTACAGATGCAGAAAGGCATCAGCGGGCACATTCTTTGTGGTGGCAAGCATCTGAGCAGGGTAACGAACATGCTGCTTTGCTGATTGGGGATGCATATTACTATGGTCAGGTAGGTGTCACAAGATGAAATATGCTCATCATTTAGCTAGGTTCAAGTCTTCAAGATATTTCATTTGACTTTTGCAGCTTGATATCTGCTTGACTATTTCTGTTTCTTCGTTTCTTAGGGTACTGAGAGGGATTTTGAACGTGCAGCAGAGGCTTACAAGCATGCTAGGTCGCAATCTAATGCACAAGCCATGTTCAACCTCGGCTACATGCATGAGCATGGACAAGGATTACCTTTGGATCTCCATCTTGCCAAACGTTACTATGATCAAGCCCTAGAGATTGATCCGGCAGCAAAGTTACCAGTCACGCTAGCCCTTGCAAGCTTATGGATACGAAAGAATTATGCCGATGGTTTTCTGGTAAGTTCTGTGCTTTCTCACTGCTTCTGGAATAATAGTTTTGGTGATCATTGATATCTTCCAACCGGTGTAGATTTGTACTACACCATACCATCACAGTGTCATCTGGCAGATCAGATATTTAAGTTGTCTTTTCCAGGAATCTTTCTGAACGAGAAATTGCGTTATTATGCTCATAGAATTAAGTATAAACACTGAGATAGTCGACCTCTACGATATGGATTGCGAACCCATGTTTAGTCAAATCAAGTGAAGTTAGGCATTGCTCATGGTCCTTTATTCTTTAGAACGTAAATTCCTTTATTTGCAATGAATTCTTTTGAAGTGCATTCTTAATCTGTAACTTCCATTTCAAAATCTGAACTTAGATTGTTTAATTTCCTGGAACTTTCCTTCGTTGACCCTTTTTCTCCTTTTGGTTTTAAATGCAGGTCCATTTGATCGACTCATTGCCTGAAGTCTATCCAAAGTTGGAAGAATGGATAGATGACGTGTTGCTTGAGGAAGGAAATGCAACAATATTGACTCTTTTTGTTTGTCTCCTCACTGTCCTATATCTCCGTGAGCGACAACGCAGGCATGCTGTAGTAGTCCCTGCTGGAGTGGCTATGCCGCACCAACCAAATGAGCTTGTTGCACCTGCACCTGTCATTTAGTTTTATTGCAATGGTGCCTTCACTGGTTCAAAAATTAAATGGCTTTTTTGTCGCTCTGTGTTAACGACAAATATTTTCCTCTAGGTTATATGATGTACAGGAATCTCGTGCTCTTGAATTCGTATGGAAAACAAAGGAACCTTCATTTTTAGGATTGTACCATAGAGAATTAAATAGAGAGATTTGAGTTAGGATATGACAGCTCTCGCCTTGGATACTTAAACACGATTACTTTTCACAATTGCTTTGTGTATTGATAGATGAAAGTAGTCGAGACTTTTAATTCACTGATGATACTTTTTTTTTTTTTTGTGATTGGGGTGTTAGCCTTTGTTAGATTAGGTAACACACACCCATGTAGGATATTCCAGCAGAACCAGACTAATTCCTGCATCGCCACGGGACACAAACGCTACAAGCATTGGCCAGGCTTCTGCCTAGTAGGGCCACACTGACGGCTGGCCACTAGGTGTAGGAACGAGGATTCGAAAGCCAGACCTGGGGGTTCCAGACTGGGACCTTCTAGCACCCCACTATAACCTTGGTGGTTAATTCACTGATGATACTTTGTCAGAAAAAATAAAAACTCATATACCAGCTTAAGCAGTATAACATACCTTACTTCAGTGATGCTTGGTAGAGGTTGTATTAGAGCACAAAGCATAAAAGAACATACAGTATGAGAAAGCCCCTTGAAGTACAGGCAATTGTGTTGTGAGTCGAAGGTTCTCAAACGTGATCTGAATTTGTGTACCATTCTCTCACACAACATTATAAGTTCACACTTCACACTGCAGCAATTTAACATGTCCCTTGGGCATATTACAAATAAAACATAATCATCAAGTTCAAGTTCACAAATCACAAGTACTGAAACAGCATGTCCAAATCAATATGCCTTGCGTCTAAGTACAACCAGAAAGTTGACTGATTTCTCTGGATCAAGTCTGGAGTCGCTCTTCACAGTTTTTGCGAAACAAATTGAAGAGCTCGTCTAAGATTTCTTCTTCAAATTGCTGCTTGAGGTCCCCCTCCATGCCAGCTCTCACTTGAGAGGCAAGTAACTGTGCCTTTAAGACAGTGTCATGTACCAAGGGAAGAGGGACATCTACCATTTTCTCTACGCTAAAGCATTTATTTAGTTCTACAACAGCTACTAGTTCTTAGGGTGACATGTTATACGTTGGTATGTTAAATGAATCCAATTTCTCTTTGCTAACAACTCCCTGCATGAAAGAAAAACACATAGAAAATATGTCATGAAGTTTTTCATGGTTCTCTATCTTCTTGCATTATATATGTGAAAATTAAACTTGTTATTTTGACAATGTATGAATAGCTTTACCTTTGTAACCAAGTCTTGGATGGAAGCTCCTAAAAGTTGGAAGATGACATTTGGAGGAGCATCATAATGTAGGGGGTGCCATCGAAGCGTCCTAGAAAGGTGAGTACCATTAGTCCTCCATACACAATCTCATGTGCCCTAGCTTGCAGGAAGCATTTCATGTCCTCAGTATATTGAGTTTCACTTCATCTGAGGAATTTGAGTAATGAATTCGACCTTTGTTCCAAGCAGGACTGCTACTATCCATCACTGCTTTCGGTACTCTTGAAAGCCATTGAATGGCATAAGAAGAGTGAGCAATGTGAATGGAAGCATTAGGAAATAACCGGCCATAGAAAGAACCTGGCACACCAGCTGCATAGTATCGCTTGTTCTGAGGAAGGGTTTTGAAGAGCATGTTAAAGTCATTTGAGGTATGATCACTGAAGAAAACATGAAACTCAGGGACTTGAGAATTCAGCCCTTGGCTTTGGAACTTGGCTTCCACAGCTTCGAATATGTTTTCAACTGCCCAAAATGTATTTGGCCCAGTAGAGCAACTCAAATCCGCAACGCGAAAAGTGTTGGAAGGTAAAATTTGTATGTCAAGCTTCTCTGCAATTGCATTGCTCAAAAGTTCTTTGGCAGCATCCATACCACCTCTCTGCAAATGAAGAGATTACACCGATTACTTTTAGTTGAGAGGATTCAAAAATTTGAGTTTGTTTTTTCTCTACAGTATTAAAAATTAACTACAAGGCGATTACTGCATTGCAATAAACAATAGCAAAACCTTGGTATGAACAAACCTGGAAAGTGGAGTTCTTGGCATATCTGTTGGGGCCATCTCCACCAGTCATACGATGTGCTTCACAGACTTTACTGGTATCTTCTGCTGCCATCTTTATGTTTCTCTCTGTCTCTCTGTATATTTCATAAGGGTCATTGTTAGTTATATGTACTGCTTGGCAATTAAAACTCACAAAAAGAAAATGCCAATTATCGCCAAAACAAAGAAGGTGATCTAGAAAATTAACTAGCAATGGTGCCCGCGCCTTGCCGCGTGGTTTGTTGTTGTTAATAATTTACAATAATGATAGATATGAATGAAAAGGACTTGATTCTTGATCACAATGATAAAATAAGGGACAAAGTTTCATCTCTATAAAATTGTTTGGTTTACATTATCGCAGTTTACAATAACATTCTATCATAGCATTCTATGACAACATCAAGTATTGCAGGGAGCATGGAATGCTAAAGTAAACGAATAGAAATGTTGTAGCAGCTGCCCTAAGAGTCAAGTAAATGAATTTCAGAGACACCTAAGGATATTCAATATGCAAATCGCTCAATGCAGAAATTACATTGTTCTAGCAAGTAGATTGACATATATCAGGAGGCAAATTCTAATGACATCACATACGAAATGATGAAGTGGAAATCTATTTTTTGGTACTGGACAGTGGAATAAGTTCAAAATATGATATAGATGTTGCAACATCAATGATCACTATATACCTGGTTTTAGTTCTAGAAGACTCAACTTAGAAACTGTGTTAGCCACTTCCCCACAACATCACTTGTATCTCTTCTCTCCTGCATTTGCAAATTGAAATATTTGTTTACATATAGTTGATATAGCTGAATTAATTTCATATTCATATTCTTTTTTCTAGAAGATAATTGTATCTGTGACCAATATTCATTACACATATAAAGTCTATTAAAAAAATAATAATAAAAAAAAAGAGGAAAAACTATTGAGAATTAATCATGTACTATTTTCTTCTCCTTATCATATGGATTGAGAAGCAGTCACATGACTCACATGCACTTGTACCTCAGGCATGTTTTGATATATCCCTGCGAACTGTCTCAATGCTTTTAGCAACAAAAATAAGTTCACTCTGTCCAATGCTTTCACATAGAACTGTAACTAATCAACATACTGCTTCTTGGTGAGGAGGAAGCATGGCTGATAAACTTTTTCCATCTTCAAAGGAACTGGAATTGGACTCATAGCACTGATTTCATATGTTATATATCCTGTCCAATCTGAAAAAACTCTTCCGTAGTGTGGCCTTTTAGAAGAACAAACATGCTGCAAGGCAGGTGGAGTATGAATTTTGTCCACTCACCAAGACGAATGAAATGCAAAATTATGAAAGAAGTTATGTTGCTTGTATTGTGCAAGTCCTGAATATCAAATCATGTCCAAGCGAGCCAACTTTTGGCATGTAATTATTAGCAATCTCATATCTTCGCTGAACATATATAAGCACTTGGTTGTCAGTAATTCTAATTCTAATACAAAACAATTGAAAAGAAATGGTGCCCCTGTGCATCTATATGAATTTTAAGAGAATCAAACAACACCCTGGGCATCATAGGTATGTTTTGAATGCTCCATTTCGGCTGACCACCAATTTCAAGAAATCCAATTCCCATTTTCTCTGCAACTGCTGAGGTAGAACATATATAATGGCAAGCTGTTTGTATTTATGCATGAAGGGTGACCCTAGCTTGCTGTGAATTCCAAAACCACAGTTAGTTTAACTGACCTGACTGAGGTGCACCACTAAGCTCAAAACCTCCGGGCTCAAGTGATATACTCTGCTGTCCAAAATATAAATAAATGATATGTAGATATAAATAAGTTTTCTACTTGGCCTTACATCTCTTAACCATATATAAGGCCTCTTTCTATTAAGCTACGAATGACAATCTAATTCAACTTACAACACGAAAAACATTATAGGTCAATGAGCCCTACGGCATAAATTAGTTTCATATGACTTACGGTTACAATCAGATAAGCCTATTGGAAGGTTATTTGAGAACTTCTGGAATTGAAATATGCCTAATACAAAATTAATTTCCCGAAAGCTTCTATTCAGATCTAATTCATCCAAATTGAACCTTGTCCCAATCTTTTGCTCAGCAAACATATGGGGATTGGTTGGAGCTTAATGCAATGAAGTGCTGTTTTTACTTCTCTGATTTTTTTTTTTTGGGAATATATACTTCTATGATTCTATCACACATATATAGAGAAGCAGGTAGTCTTTTATTGCCCAAAGTAGTTGAAATGCACCTTATTCAAGCACTGGTGTGCTTCAAGTACAGACTTGAGGTTCATCATTGGTTCACTCATTCCCATGAACACTACAGTAGCCATCCTATGCTTGAATATCTCCTCAATGGCCAAAACCTGTGAATGTAAAGGTATTACAATCTCATTTATGCTAAACAAACTCAAGCTAGCTTATGCAGTAGTATAAAACAGCAACAATTATACTTTTTTTTTTTTTTTTTTTGAGAATGCAACAAGTATACCTTTAAATATGTCTTCTTCTTCTTTTTTTCTTAAAAGACATATTTAAAAGTAAAACAATTATACTTTTAAATATGTCTTTTAAGAAAATTTCAGCCGTGCATGTTCACAAATTAGGTACAGGAAACACACACAGCTCCAACTCAAAATGGATTTTGAAGACAGAGCATGGAATAGACAACCCATACCTGCTCAACAGTTTCATGCCTTAGGATTCCTTGAAAACCCTCCTTTTCCAGTGGCACAAAAGGAGCAACGCAGCGGGCATCCTACCTGTTTCAAGGTTTCACCCATTCAAAATACGCCAACCATGCAAATGATAACACTAAAGCAAAAACTGCACCCGAAAACTTTGTCAATGGCTGAAACCCTTCTCAGAAAATCACCTGTGACGAGACACATGCTGTAAGGCGCATCAAACCTTTCTCATCTTGAACCGGTATGCCAACAGTTTCAATCAGTCTGTTATCCTCCAACTTTATCAATAACTGCAAGATTAATCACACAATTTTTAAGCAACACCATCACTTCGCTGAATTCAAATTATCAAAGTTATACAAAGAAAGTGCCATATTCTCAATTCAACATCAGTTAAGCGCCTAAATTCGGAAGAAAAAAAAACACTAATATATGTATGAGCAAGAAATCTAAGGTGACCTCGCAACCTTCCATCCAGCTTTCTCAAGCTCATTCCCGGATGCCAAAGGCATAAACAACACTAATATATAGTGCTATATACCATAACCCAAAAAAAAAAAAATATATATATATATATATATATTAAAATTACAAACAAAATTGCATACCTTGTCTGAAATCCTGAATGTATTTAAGCTTTGGGGAGTGAGGGTTTCCCTTTTCCCCCTGTTTAAGTGATTCAAAGTCATACTGTTTGAAACATACATCCAACCAATTAATACACACAATTGTAAATAATTTCCACAGTTACACTCAAAATTTTAGTCGATCATCTTATCTATGCAATTATACACAACCAAAACTTACTGAAATCAAACACACACCTCTTCTTGTATTGAAAACCTTTTCCCAAACTCGATCACCAAAACAAACCCAAACCCTCCTCCGAAAAATCACCAAAATCCTGCAAATTTCCTCCTCTTGTTCCTACCCCAGCAATCTACGATTGATCCCTGAGCTTGATCTTTTCAGTCTATCTGATAGCTGTGTTTGATCGATATCTGCCCGTGATGCCACGGTTGTATGACTTGTTTCTGAGAACTCGATAGCTACACAGTAGATGCTTCTCGAATACACTAGAAAACTCGGGCCGGTAACTCGAGGGCACAACCGTCTTTTAACAGAATAGTGAACAATACTTAGGAACAATAAAGCCGCTTTATAGCGTCTCGAATGGTATAGTCAAAATACTTGTGTCAAATTTGCATTTGAAGAGTGACGTGGTATTGCCATTTTTGACAAATTTATACTCCAATAGATGTGTTAAATTCATATATTATTTTATTATTATTTTCAGAATTTTTATATAAAAAAATCACTTTTCCTCTTTCTTAGAATTAGAATTAAGAAAGTAAAAGTCAAGGAAATCTAATTGGCAATGACGTGGTTTTGTGAAGGACATGGCCTATCTTTCAAGAAATGTTCTCTTTTCAGTTTTCACGTAGTTTAAAATTATCTCTGATCTCTATATATCGTTACATACTGATTCAAATCTAGATCAGTGCTGGTCAATGGCTTGACTAGTGATGTGCCTGAAGCATGTAAGCTACTATATTTGTAATGGTAGTATATCAAAAACTTCTGTTCTTCATAACGAAAGCATGTAACAAACTTCTTCTTCTTCTCCCTTCTTTTTTTTGTGTTCTTGGAATTGTATGGCATTTTTTATTTTAATTGTGGAAGACCATGGATATTATATATACTACATCTAGTTCATGCTTTGATCCAGTAATCCCAATTCTCACGACAGAAAGTCAATTAAGGAAAGTGGAAGGCAGTAGAAAACTTCAATGATAATGATGAAGTGTAATTAAAATTGTTCTCTTTTTTTGTATTAATTGCACAAGTTCCTCCATACCCCTTTCTTCTTGTTTCGTTTTGCAGTTTAAGAATAGTATAGATGAAGTTGTACGTAGTTTTTGCCCAAAGCCCAAGTAATATAAGAGTCTGCAAATTAAGAATATTTACGAAAGTTACTACAATTACATAGATTCATGTTTTGAGAGAGGTAACTAACAAGTTTATAATGCTGCAATCTTAGATGTCACTTATTCAGATAAGATCAGGAAATTCAAGCTACTAGCATGTTCAGATCAATCTGCTTTACGTCTAAGAACAACAAGAAAGGTGTCTCCAAGCAGTGTGTTAATTATTGATTGCTCACATTTTTGTCGGTACAAGTCGAAAAGCTCATCTAAGATTTCTTCTCCAAATTGCTTCTTTATCATCCCCCCCATAGCAGCTTTTATGTGAGAAGCAATCATCTGGGATATTGAAAGAGTGTCGTGTACCAAGGGACGAGGTAACTCTGCCATTATGGCTATGCTAAAGCATCCATTTTGTTTGACAGCAACTTCAAGTTCTTGAGGTGACATGGAATACACAGGCATGTTAAATGAATCCACCTTCTCTTCGCTAACAACTCCCTGCATAAAGGAAAAATAAACACATAGCAGGCATAAGGATGTGCTGTGCAATCCAACATATTAACAACATGCAATTGCATGTTGAATAAAATCTGCATTGTTTGCTAGGTAAGATTAAGAATTTATGTGTACTAGTAGCAATTTATCCTAGGGGACTATAATGCTAGCTATTAGCGTTGAGTTAAACAAGCTAGGCATTTGTTCCATTTTTAAACACATCATCACTGGATCAATCATGGGTTACCTTTCTAACCAAGTCCATGAGGCAAGATCCAAGAAGTTCCAAGCTCACAAGAGAACGAGAATGAGGAGAGCCATCGGGGCTGCCTGGAAAAGTAAGTAGCATCAGTCCTCCATGCACAATTTCTTGCGCCCTAGCATGAAGGAAGCATTCCATGTCCTCGGCATATTGAGCTTTGTAAGCCCTCACCACTTCATCTGTGGAGTTTGAGTAACAGATGTGTCCTTTATTCCAAGCAGGACTGTTTCTATCCATCACTGCTTTCGGTACTCTTGATAGAAATTGAATGGCATAAGAAGAGTGAGCAATGTGAATGGAAGCATTAGGAAATAACCGGCCATAGAAAGAACCTGGCACCCCAGCTGCATAGTATTGCTTGTTCTGAGGAAGGGTTTTGAAGAGCATGTTAAAGTCATTTGAGGTATGATCACTAAAGAAAACATGGAACTCAGGGACTTGAGAATTCAGCCCTTGGCTTTGGAACTTGGCTTCCACAGCTTCAACTATGTTTTCAACTGCGAAAAATGTATTAGGTCCAATAGAGCAACCCAGGTCTGCAATTTTGAAGGAGGTGGAAGATGACAATTCTATGTCAAGCTTTTCTGCAATTGCCTTTCTTATAAGTTCTTTGGCAACATCCAAAACTCCTTTCTGCAAAAGCCAAGATTGTTACTTCATTTTTTTTTAATTATTTTTTTTTTGGGCAAGTTTGACAATGCTACTTTGAGTCGAGAGGATCCACAACACTTGATTTTTCTTTTCTTTTTGTTTTCCCTAGCCAGGTTTAACTATAAGAACTGAGAAACTATGAAGGTTCATACAATCAGATAAACTAACACAAAACAATTGATTAGAAAAGAGATTCAACCATCTGATTTTGTAGCATTCTTAGACTATCTCAAGTCCTAATAGTAAAGAAGAAAACCAGCATAGTAGAGTTCTTGGCGCTATCATCTCCACCTTCCATTGGTTCTGCTTCAAACATTAATCTAATGGTCGCAGCAAATTATTTATTTATTACTATTATTATTATTATTATTATTTTTTATTATTATTATTTTTTTTTTCAAAAACCAACCACACCGGTTTAAGCTTTTATTTAGGAAGCAGTGCTACAGACACCAAAAATTTATACCAAACATCAATACCAAATTATGTGGCATCTGAGTTGACGTCTTACATGTCAAGACATTTAATTTAATAATTTCCAACAAATTTCATTGATTTTATTTGGAAACTAATTAATCAGCAAAAAAAAAAAACATGGTTAACCAAACAACCAAATTTGTTGTCGCCCTTCCTCAAACCCAAAAACTACCAAATCTGCATAATCAAAAAGAACAAAGAAATCTGGAGCAAAATAGCGCAAAGAAATTACATCAAATCTAGTAGACTGCATATATAGTAATACATCTATTTCTATCTTCCTTTAACAATGTAAGAACATGAAACCCAGTAGAGATAGATCCGGTTATCAATTGAAAATCATCATTGCTCCATCATTGCATATCTCTATTTGTAGAATGAAAACTACCACCACTAATAGTAATAGATCATTATTCAATTGCCGGTCAACTAATGAATTAAGTCACACATAACTTCGTATTCTATTTTTTATGTTTTGACTGATAAGGTTCTCCTACAATTGCATGTTAAAGTCTTCATGATTGAAGGGTTTTGTTTAGAGTTCTTTCTTCCTTTTTATGTTGTTTATCATATACAATTTTCTAATTAAACAACAATAAGTTTTAAATATTGCTCTTTTTATTTAAAGAATAAAAATAAAATAAGAACACATGCTAAAAATAGTTTGATCATATGGCAAATATATGCTAAAAATAGTTTGATCATATGGCACCTGCCACATCATTTAGTATTAATATTTGGTAAAATTATTTGGGATCTCAAGCATTTGTGAGAAATAGCATAACAAGTTCCAGAACAGATTTCAGCCTTCGCACTTCCAAAACGTAGCAAATTCGAACCCTAACCCAGAAAAATGATAAAACATTAGCAAAACCTTGGTATGAACAAACCTGGAAAGTGGAGTTCTTGGCATAGCTGTTGGGGCCATCTCCACCAGTCATAGGATGTGCTTCACAGACTTTTCTGGTATCCTCTGCTGCCATCTTTATGTCTCTCTGTCTCTCTGTATATTTCATAAGGGTCATTGTTATTTATATATATGTACTGCTTGATAAATGACACTAACAAAAAGACGATATGAATTATCAACAAAAGAAGGAAGGTGAGCTACGAAATTAACCAAGTAATTAAAACTCAAGGAAATGTCATTGGCAATTACGTGGTTTTGTGAAGCACATGGCTTAACTTTCAAGAATTGTTCTCTTTCACTTGGTTTTAAATGATTTCTCAGACACTAACAGAAAGACGATACGAATTATCAACAAAAGAAAGAAGGTGAGCTACGAAATTAACCAAGTAATTAAAACTCAAGGAAATGTCATTGGCAATTACGTGGTTTTGTGAAGCACATGGCCTATCTTTCAAGAATTGTTCTCTTTCACTTGGTTTTAAATTATTTCTCCAGATCTATATGTATGTAGTTATATACTTACTCAAATCTAGATTATCTACAGAGTATAGTGCTGATCAATGGCTTGAGTAGTGATGTGCCAGCTGAAGCATGTAAACTACTGCTTCAAACATTAATCTACTGCTCTCTCTCTCTCTCTCTCTCTCTCTCTCTCTCTCTCTCTCTCTCTCTAATGAGGATTTTGTGTTGTGCATGGTAGCATTGTTATGTACAGCTACTTGATGCACAGGAGATTAATTAAGAAAAGTGGAAGAAACTCTACTGTTATTTTTATACATAAGTTCATTTCAGATTGGTATCTCGTTATTTTAGCTTAAATTGACTCCACTTAAATTATTAAATCTGTTGGTCGATGGCCTAGTCTGGAACCCCCAGGTCTAGCGTTCGAATCCTACCTCCATCCCGTAGCCAGTAGATTTGAGGGACCCTTTGGATTCGTACGTCTGCGGTGCAGTGGATTAGTCTGGTTTCACCGCAATGTCGGTGCGGGTGTCTTGGCGCTGAGATACCATTGCATGGGTGTGTGAGTTACTAACAACTAACCCGATCAAAAAAAAATTATTAAATTTCATCCAACTATTTTACCACCTGAGATTGTTCATGACATCATCAGTTATGTAAGACATGACTTATACAGCACCTTAGAAAATCAATATTGCATTAGACAATCTAGAGAAAGCCTCAAAAGTCTTAAGGAGGGAGTATTCAACTCATTATCATTACCACTAATTGTTATTCATGTACTTATACAAGGCCTTAGAAATTAGAATATCAATGTTGCATTAGACAATCTAGAGAAAGCCTTAAAAGTCTAAACATGTGTATTCAATTCGGATTTTAAAAGATCATTTGACCATGGATGTACCAACCTTGTTACAATAGGTAAATATAAGCTCCTCTTTTTTCTTTTATTTTTGGTCTGACACATATAACCTTCTCTTGAAAAACTACTACTTTTCCTATAGGTTAAAAAATTGGGCGAAACCTCCTAACAAATTTGATAAATAGTGGCTGAACAGTGAAGTTGTTGGCATAATTGTCTGGGCCATCTCCACGTTGCATTGGTTGTGCTTCAAACACTAAATCACTGGTTTTATCGATCTGCTGCCAGATCTGCGTGTGTTGGAGCTAATGGACATGGATTATGTATATGTCGTACGTTGTTAGTTTTCTAGATCTGCCACTTGATATTAGATTTTTGTTTCAATCATTGGCATTATTAAACAGACTTTCTTGACCATGTGTACAAGAGAAGAGTACATTGAAAATGATAGAACAATCAATACCACTTATTCGTTCGGTAAGATTACATGCCATAACAAAAAAGTTTCACTATACATAAACTAGAGAAATCTCCTCTGTTTATTGTTCACTACTTGCTATGCGGTTGAGTAGAACAAATAAACTAACAGCTTTCACTGATTCATAGACGGAGGTGGAGTCTTCATATTTCTTGCCTAATGTATCAAAGAACTCATCTAGAATCTCTTCTCCAAAATGCCCCCGAAGAAAATTCTCCATTCCAGCTCTCGCAGCTGAGAGAAAAACATTGGGCTGCATCTTTTCTTGGGGCAAGTTTTCCATTCTCTCTATGCTGAAACATCTGTTCTCTTTCACAGTGGCTTCCACTTCTTGGAGAGAAGCATTATATATCGGTAGATTGAAGGAGTCCACTTTGTCTTCGGCAACGATACCCTATACGTACAGGAAAATGAAAAGTCAATCACCACCATAATCTTAAGTCTTAACTTCAAGAACTTTATAACTACGTGCTTTTGATATTGGCTTATGTGCAAGACTGCAATGAAAGAAAATTTTGTACCTTCTTGGCCATGTCCATGAGGCAGGAACCAAATAGGTCTAGTCCCATGTTGTAATAGTTTTGTGCATGAGGGGTTTCATCAGGGTGGCCGGGAACAACAAACGCCATCAACCCTCCACCTACGATCTCTTGTGCTCGAGCATCTAGAAAGCACTCCATGTCCTTGGCATATTGAGCTGAATATGCCTTGACAACTTGGTGTGCAGAATTCGAGTGATGAATCCTGCCTTTGTTCCAAGCAGGGGAGCTCCTGTCCAGAACTTCCTCAGGCACTTTGGAGAGACATTGCAGAGAAAATGAAGAGTATACAAAGTGAAGATGTGCCTTGGGAAACAAGCGAGAGTACAAAGATCCCGGTACGCCCGTTGCGAAGTAGTTCCTGTCTGGTGGGAGGGATTGGAAGAGCTGATTGAAATCATTTCCAGCTTGATCACTAAAAAAGACTTGAAACTCGAGGACCTCAGAATTGCGCCCTCGGGTTCGGTACTTTTCCTCCACAGCTTCAAGTATGTTTTGCACAGCTACGAACGTGTTAGGCCCCACTGCACAGCCTAAATCTGTAACTACCTTTCGAGGATGAGAAGCTTTCGATGTCAAGCTTGTCGATAACTGCCTCTTTGATCAGTTCCTTGGCAGCATCTATAGCATTTCTCTGAAAAGCTGAAGCTAATGGGTTACTTTGTCCCCATCAATATACAAAGAAGTTTGTGATGGTCATAAATTGAAAGCGACATGCTTGCTAATCTGCTATACCTGAAAAGAAGAGTTTTTGCTATAGCTGTAGAGACTCTCTGCACCGTTCACTCTTGTTGCCATCTCTTTCTTGTTGCCTTCTTCTATGATTTTGATCGCTTCGTCTACAATCCCCTATTTATAACATTGCAAAGCCCTTTACCAGATTCGAAACAGGATACAACTCATCAGATTGCTAAGGCGGCTTGAATTATTTTTTTTTCAGGAAATGAAGTCATTAATAATGGAGCAAGATGTCTGCAACTGCATAATATATTCAATTTAAGGAACAATCTAGTCAAAAGTTGTTGTTCGTCACATGCAGGTCTACACTCCACCAAAAAGAAATTTGACACAAACCCAAAAATTCAAATTTGCATTGGATTTATATTGCCAACTTCAGTTCTTTTTCTCTTGTCCGAGTTGCAAACTTCGGTTGGACTTTAAGTCATTACTCTCTACGTTTTTTCTGTTAAATTTTTTTCAGAAGACCACCATCAAGAAAAATAGGCAATGGCAATGCAGATAGCTCTTTCTGGAATATATACATATTAGATATAAAACCAGTTACAAGAGTTGCATTACAAATATTCTCTCTTCCAAAATAGGTTAATCATATAAGCATGTACTCTAAACTCTAAGCTTCGTGCCAAATACTATGTACTCTCTACTCTCTAAGTCACCTTCAATTTGATATTGCGCCCTTAAACAAACTTGCACCCAAGGTGGGTTTCGAGGAGTATCCTCTTCTTCCTCTCCATCAATATTTGCAGAAGCTCCTACCAGTGCATTTCGCTTTGTACTCAATACCTCATCAGATGAAGGTCCACTGAAAAACTTCAACTATAAAAAAAAATTATATTAATGATCAGAATAGAAACACTTGTGAAAATATCAACTGATAAACAGAATTACTAAAATGGATTCTTACCCCATCTTCGGCATACAAAAAGGCATGAATTCTGGTGGTTGGGTCTTCTAACGTTAGTCTAATTCTAAGGACCCCATTAGGGTAGTGATACTCCATTGCCCGGCATGGCAAAACCGATACAACACGAACAACGCACTTATAACCAACCATCACCTATATAAGATTTGTAAATTTAAAAAGACAAGTGATTATGAATTAACATACATTATCAACAAATAATGTGCAAGTTACTATAGTGAGACAGGAATATAAATCCACATGATACAACTGTAAAGGGAACTGAGACGATTTTTAAATAAGCAAACAAAACAATTAAAAATCTCAATGAGAAAGTATGGGATGTGAGATAGATGAGATACCTCCGTACTTGTGACAATGTCCATTAAGGTACGAAATTCACAATCATCATCAATATCAACCTCTAGGAGAGCAAAGAACCTCGTCAGTATCATAAGATAAGTTCCAAAATATAAATTAAAAAAAAATGGCAGAAGTTGGAAAATTTGAAAATTCTCTATAACACTAAGAAATCAACAATGTGCTACCTGTAATTCGAGAAGGCCAAGGCAAGCTCCATTGTGGCATTCGTCTCAAATTTCTAGGATTTCGTAGCAACCGCTCATCATATAACCTGACCAATATACGAGTATTTTAGTAGGTTATGCAACCAAACAATGCAATACATAACAATATGATGAAAATGTGTATACTAAACACAACCTTTGTGGCTGAGGTTTGAATTGATCCCCATTTGATGCATAATGAATCTTAGAGTACTGAGTCAACACAACACGCCATAGTCCATCATGCAATTCACACATCAAATTTGAAAGTTTTACCCAGTTTCCAGCTCTCAACAAAGGGAGGAAGTCTGGCTCAATATCTTGAGATATCACCCTTAACACGGTTCCTAAAGTTGGAAAGCTACATACAATATCTCTTGCTAAGAAAAAAGATTCCAAATGTAGAGCTAATGGCTGATGCATCTCCTCTGAGAGCCTGCGATTCAGAACTTGCATGATTTAGTATATCAGTCAAACATAACTTTTTTGAGTACCCTCTCATTCAGACCCCCAAACATGGATGATTATTGCTATTACTTTTTGTGAATTATGGCTGGAGGAGCATCACTTCCATCCCAAACAAAGGCTGTCCACTGACTTCCAGCTCCTTCATAGACATAAAGTACCTTGAGATATATAACAAGAGAAAGAATTTGTACTCAGTATGCAAGGAGAAATAAGCAAGTTAACGTAGTTGGATGTTTATCAACAAAACTATATTGTAACGAGGCTACATATATACCAAAAATGATAGACTTACTTTACAAAACAAATTAAAATGCTCTCCCTCTGTCAATTGTCTCGCGAAAGAGAAATTACTTGGGCCTACAAAAGCACATACATTTTTATGAAAATTAAATGAGCAATGATGCATAATGACTAACTTCTTCACCAATCAAAATCATTAAGAATCATGCATCCCCGCCATCGCACGTCTAGTCTCTGATAACTTTCAGAATGTAGGAGAAATGCTATATATATATATATATATATCATTACAAAATCCCAATTCATTTGGAACTCTAACCAAATTCATATTACATAATTCTAATATGTAGCATGTCATCCTTTAGAATCGTGTCCACATTTATCATCAATAACCATGACATTTTAATTTGTTTTGGAATATTATTAATCCATAAATGTATATAAATGAAGATTATACAATTTCTTTCCACAATACCTTCATCAATAGAAAAATCCCGAAACCATCTTCTCAAGTCTGTGACAAATCTCTTGTCTAGGTCCCTTTCACGGAATCTTTGAGAAGTCTGATAAGGAACACTACCATCTCTTCCGTCATACAGGGCAAAGCTAGAGTACTGCTTGTTATAAACTGCAGACACTTCATCTCCAAAAACTTTCACCTGCAAAACAGTATGCATCAGGTCAAATTAAACCATGATTCATAATGTAAGGTCTAACAAATACAAAATGCTTGGCAACTGTTTGTGTTTATGGATCATAACAGATTGAGGAAACATGTATATTCTGCCTCATTCTGTATTTACTAAGTCGTCATGTAAGCACCAAGGTGAAAGTTTATGGTTTAAAAGAGAATGAATTTATTTTATTAAAATTAGAACAATTTTCTTCCAATTTTCAATCGATACTTGAAAAGAAGAATCAATACAAATTCAATCATTTGTCCATTTGAATGAAGCAAGAAATAGCATAGATAAAATGGCTTTAACTCGCAAATTACCGTAACACTTTGAAATTGAATTATGTCTCCAGGAGACAAAACACGAGGACTTCTGTCCATAGTTTCAAAGAATATATGAACAGGTAACCCAATATCATGATAAGTCTCATCAATTATCCTCACGAAGTAATACCAATCTGCAAAAGATGAGACCAAAATAATCAATATACAAATAGATTCTCACATTGTGCATCTTTTGCTTTAACCAAATTTATTAAACAAAGCAAGCAATGGCTGATCGATCAACACCTTTGTACCAATCTACGATGTTGTACCTCTGGCTTTCGTTTATCATCGCCACAACAAAAGTCATACATTTGAATAATTGCAATTACCTAACATGCAACCCAAAATTACGCAAAACCTCATCAAATGCAGAGCATATATTTAGCAGAAATGTGAAAACAAACAAGGAAGAAAGCAAGCTGTGGCTCAGCAAACAACACCTTTACGTCAAGAGTCTCATCAATCTACTACCAACCAATATCGGCAGCCATAAGTCCGGCCTTTGTTTCATCATTGCCACCACAAAAACATCATTGCAATCACTCAATCAAAACAAAAATTAACACCTTGCATCAAATACAGAGCACAGTTTCAGCAAGCAGTGGCTCAGCAAACAACACCTTCACGTCAAGAGTATCACCAATCTACTACCGAAACCAATATCGGCGGCAGCCGTAAGTCCGGCCTTTGTTTCATCATAGCCACCACACCCTCATATTCATAAAATAGCTCTAAAACCAATCAATAAAGCAAAACCAAACTCTCCGGACTAAAAAAATGAGCATCAGAACACATTACGACTCCGCAGACTAGAACAAACCGTGAAGAAGAATCGAGCATTCTCCGAGCACATTATTACTAAAAAGGGAAAATTTACCGGTGCCTTTGGACTTTCTGGGAAATCCGTGCTCGAGAACGACGCCGATGATGTTAACTTTGCCGCGTTTAACATTCCGGGCGGCTCTGATCTTGGTGAAGTGGTAGAGGTCGCGCATTGACGACATCGTAGCTCTACTGCCTCACTCTCTCTCTCCTAGGGTTTTGTTTCTCGAAGGGAGGGAAGAGAGGAAGAGTTAAAATGTTCGCGCACTATGCCAAATTACAACATCTGCCCTCAAGCTCCGAATCGAGTCTGTTTCCTCGGAAGGGCTTTCTCGCCATCACAGATAACTCCTATTTCTATTTTCTCTTTCGTTTTTTTTTGGGTGTACACAAGGACTGATTTTGAGCTCTTAAGCTTGAGCCATGGTGTGGTGGTCATGCATATGAAGTAAGCACATGTACAACTTTTATGGGTCTCGAGTGATGACTTTGTTGGATGACTCAGTTGGTGTGCCGACGTTTTCTCACTAATAATGTTGATCCTCTATCGGGTTGGGAGTCTTTATTGGTTAGATTGACTGTTTTTCTATTTTCATGGTGTAGTGGAGAATGTGTAACTCTCATATCGTCGTTAAAAACTTTGAAAGTTAAGTTCAAGTCTGCCGGTCTAGCATTATGATACAAGTTGACCCCTTAGTTATTATTCGTACAACTTGTAAATTTTTTTTCCGTATTAATTTATATCACTTCATTTGATAAAAAATAAAAAAATAATAATAACTTTGCAGTGATCTAAATGTTGCGCCAGTTTTCGCAAAGCAATAAAATCTCATGCATGCTTGAGTTTGTTATGGAAAAGCTATTCGACATGATGGTAAGAAGATAATTGTTCATTAACCGTCACAAGAAAAGTATTGACAAAGATGAAGACTGACTAATTAGTAATTACAACTCTAAACTATTGTTAAGTGAAAATTATGAAGAAATACTCTTCCGTAATAGCTTTAAGTTCATTCGTTACACATAGTTCATGCTAATGTTCAGGGGAAAAGTTATAGCTAAAAACATGCTAATGTTCTTGCTCCAGTATACAAAAATTAATGAACAAAACTGCAGACATATCATCAATACACCCGAGTGCTCTTCTGTGTGATCACAAACCAGAATAATTATAAGTGCTCGGTCACTAGGAGTAATCAATCATGTCCTGCACCACCTGCCCTGAAAAAATCTCCATAAAAACAAAGTTTTTGTTCTATAAGCAAAAGACACTAGCGAGGACGCCTCCATATTTGCTCCTCATATTCGGTATGTAGTTTCTTCTTTGGGTATACTGTAGTTTCTCCTTCAGGGCGTTCACATTTACACTTCAGGCATTCTGTGTTTCTCCCATAATTCATGAAATTACATCTACAAATATGCAATTCATTTAGTAATTTGTACACAGTCAACCTAAATATTAAATCTAAGCCACACACGAACAAAGAGCAAGAGAGACTTACGAAGGACAGTCCCAATCTCCAGGGTTTATCTTGGGTCGTACCTCTTCACAGCGCAAACAATTCCTCTTGCTTGCAAAATTCATGAACCCACACCTGGAAAACAAAAGCTAACTGATGAAAATAGAATTAAAATTACAAATGAAAGAGGTAGAGCATTTGGTGGTGTTGGTTCTCCTCCTAAAGTGGTAATCTTGCTGATTTGGTCAGTTCCTCTAGGGTCTTAGGGTAAAGCTGGCTAGCTGAATATCTTTGCATTTGCTAAGACAGAGAGAAGACTTACTGTGGGCAGTTCCAGTCTCCTTTCTTCATTTTGACATCATCTACACCGGGTCTCTTTGGCCCTAGAGTTTTGCACTTTAGGCAGCGAAAATTTCTAGCAAAGTTCATGAAGTTGCACCTGTAATAATATAAAGATATGTAAAACTCGGAAACCAGAATGTGGTGGTGGCCTAAACTAAGAAAAAGCAGAAGTATATTCCAAATCTTCCATGTGTCACTAATTCATCAAACAATATTATGCTACATTATATCTCCATCTCATGCAGTCAAAACCTCTGGACCAATATAAAGTCAGCATTGGGAAGTCACTTAGACACACGTGAACAACCTATCCTTAAGGAAGATGGCATACAAAATAGCTCTGTCCATGTTGAAGTATGACAACCACATCAACATCATCAGATTTCAGCTACTCCAACAAAATTGATGAAGAAGAGTTTATGGAAACCTTGTACATATTACAAGTAAAATAATCAAATTCAACAGCTTTAGAAACTCCAAAGGTTCAAACTTTACTTTTTCAGAGCAGTGGCAGAAACAAAAGAAGTCTATTAATATTGGATCCACTTTAAAACAGTAAAATGAATTACATGATTATTTCGCAATAGAAATGACTTACTCAGAGCAGACCCAGTCTCCTTTTTTCATTTCAACATCACCCATATCAACTTTTCGCGGGCCCTCTTCTTTACACACTAGACATCTTATATTTTTAGCAAAGTTCAGAAAATTGCACCTGCAAAACAATAGAAAAAAGACAGTGGTTCAGAATCTAGTGAAAGCGGGATTCAATTTCAAGGAATGTGTAACTACAAGTACAATGCGATGGAACTAAATGTAAAATACAGTGCATAGACAGACACAAGCAAATACAAGAAAAACTTGTGAAGGAAATATAGTGGTGATAAATTCAAGGCTCACATATAGAACCAAAGCATTTTCTTGTTTAGACAAAGAGAAAAACTCATGCTCTATTACGCCAAAGACTGAGTCAATCATGAAATCCAAGTCTGTATCTCAAAAATAAGGAATGGAAAACGGATATGACTCCATATCACTCAGGCAGCATCACCATATCATTTCTATATGCATTAACATGTTTGTATATGGGAAAAGCAAAATGAAACCTCCTAAGTCTCCAATCAAGTCTTAAAGCAATGCAGATATGTAGTTTAAAATATAATATTTATGTCAACTATGAAACGTCCATATAGTGTGACTCACCTGGGACACATCCAATCTCCTCTCTTCATTTCAGCAGTTTCAGACGGCTCATCATCCATGAAACTTACAGATGGTTTTTTCTTAGGAAGAACTTTGGCTGCAGGCATTGGCAGTGATGGGTCAACAGCTGTTTCACTGAGTTGAAGCAACTTAGAAAGCAGTTTTCTTGCAGATGTTTCTATAAGCTCTCTGCCAGGAGGTTTCTCTTGCCCAGAAATAACGAGTGGATCTAGTGCATAATACATTAATATTCGCACTATATCCACAGTGCGGGCAGCTGCTTCAGATTCGTTAAGAACAACATAAGCTCTGTCACAGGAACCTCGCAGATTGCAACCACCGCAAACCTATACAAGAAAGCACTATCCCAATCACAATCTACAATTCCATTTACGCAATAAAATGAAAACAAGATAAATTAGCATCATATAATTCACACATTCAACAATTTCACGTTCTAAAATAGCTTTCATGTGCATGTCTGCACTTGCATCAACAAAATATGATTCATAAACCTTGTAGATGAGAGAGATTACATACATCGCCTTCATCCAGCTTCACATATAATCTCAATCGCTTTCCTGAATTCACAGCTTTCCGCAACAGATTGGGACATCCTCCCTCCACAAGTGCTTGAATGTCTTCCACAGACAATGATCTGCACAAAAATAAAAAGCGAAAGGCTCGAAATGATCAAAACCTTCAAGCACTTTGGTTAAAGTTATATAAGACTTCACTGGAAAACTCAAAAATTCATGTTCTTTAGAGCATTCACTTTATAATGCAATTCAACTTCATCTATAATCCAAAAAGCCATAGAATTTGATCAAATAAAACATCCAAATTGAAATGAGACTCATAATTGAAACAGAGCAATACATAAAGAATCTTACTTGAATATATCAAACCGGTCACGAGCAAAGCTAAGGCAAGCATCCTTCAACTGATTCATGTCGGTGTAAACGCCGTCGCTCTCGCCGTCCTCGGCAGGCGGCGGCGGTTTGATGAAGTAGCCCCTGGTCTTCAACCCGTCGACGAAGGCCACCCACTCCGGCCAGGGGTGGTGCACCGGGCCTTCGGTGCTACTAGCGGTGAAGGTATCGACAGAGGCGATTGCGGCGGCGGAGGAGGAGCAGTGGCGGGAGAAGAGGAGAGACTGTGAGGCAGCGAAGGGTTTGAGAGAGAGGAGGGAAGGAGGGGGAGGAGGAGAGAGAGTTGGTTTGGGGAAATGGAAGAATGCGGTGCCGAAGCGAAGGAGCTTGGAAGCAGAGGACATGGTGGAGTGTGGCGTGTGGATAATGGAGTGTGTTAGTTGAGCTCAGAGTAGTGAGCATGGAAGAGCCTCCCTGGTGGGTAAAGCAGAGGGTTTTTGTGAGGGTGGGGAACTTGGGGTTTTGGATGGATAAAATTGGAAAGATATAATTTCAATAATTTTTTTTTATTCTTTTTCAAAGAAAAATTATTAGGGAAAAAAAAAACAAAGAGTGTTTTTACTTATTTTCATATGTTTTTCATGTCCCTTGACCCTTGAGTATCTTTGGATTTGTCCAATTTTCGCCCAAAATAATGGCTTGTTTGGTTAACTTTGTTGGTGATAATTTTCATTTATTAGCTTACGGATCAATTTATTAAGTTATAGATAAAACATGCTAATGCTGTTGCTGCAGTATAAGAAAATTAATGAACAAAACTGCAGACATCTCATCAATACACCTGAGTGCTCTTCTGTGTGATCACGAACCACAGACGGTTTATGAGTCACCAGAAGTAATCATGCACCACCTGCCTTCAAAAATCTCCATGAAAAACGATGTTTTGGTCTATAAGAGCAAGTCCACCCGTAAGCAAGACGCTAGCGACGACGCCTCCATAACTGCTCCTTCATACTCTATCTAGTTTCTTCTTAGGGTATAATGCAGTTTCTCCTTCAGGGCGTTCACATTTACACTTCAGGCACTGTGTTTCTCCCATAATTCATGAAATTACATCTACAAATAAGCAATTCATTAAGTACCTTGTATACAGTCAGACTTAATATTAAATGAACAAAGAGCAAGAGAGACTTACGAGGGACAGTCCCAATCTCCAGGGTTTATCTTGGGCAGTACCTCTTCACAGTGCAAACAATTCCTTCTGCTTGCAAAATTCTTGAACCCACACCTGGAAAATAAAAGCTAACTGATGAAAATAGAATTAAAATTGCAAATGAAAAGGGAAAAGCCTTTGGTGGTGCTGGTTCTCCTCCTAAATTGGTAATCTTGCTGATTTGGTCACAGTTCCTCTAGGGTTTTCGATGTTGATCGGTGCTTTTGATGTGCCAGCTTAGGGTAAAGCTGTCTTTGCATTTGCTAAGAGAGAGAGAAGACTTACTGTGGGCAGTTCCAGTCTCCTTTCTTCACTCTGACATCATCTACACTGGGGCTCTCTGGCCATAGAGTTTTGCACTTCAGGCAGCGAAAATTTCTAGCAAAGTTGATGAAATTGCACCTATAACAAGATAAAGATATGTGAAACTCGGAAACAAGAATGTGGTGGTGGCCTAAACTAAGAAAAAGCAGGAGTATACTCCAAATCTTCCATATATCACTGATTTATCAAACAATTACAGTACGCTACATTATATCTCCATCTCATGCAGTCAAGACCTCTGGCCCAATAAAAGTCAGCATTGGGAAGTCACTTAGACACACGTGAACAACCTATCCTTAAAGAAGATGGCATACAGAATAACTCTGTCCATGTTGAAGTATGATAATCACATCAACATAATCAGATTTCAGCTACTCGAAAAAGAAAAATTTGATGATGAAAAGTTGATTGGAACCTGATACACATTACATGTACAATGATCAAACAACAGCTTTAGAAACTCCCAAGGGTTTCCAACTTTTCTTTTTCAGAGCAGTGGCAAAAACAAAAAAAGGTCTATTGCCATTGGATCCACTTTAAAATGGTAAGAATGAATTACATGATTGTTTGTGCAATAGAAATGACTTACTCGGGGCAGACCCAGTCAACTTTTCGTGGACCATCTTCTTTACACTCTCGACATCTTCTATTTTTGGCAAAGTTCAGAAAATTGCACCTGCAACACAGTAGAAAATACAGTGGTTCAGAGTCTAGTAAAACCGGGCAATTCAATTTCAAGGAATGTGTTACTACAAGTACAATGCAATAACACTAAAAGTAACATACAGTGCATAGACAGACACAAGCAAATACAAGAAAAACTTGTGAAGGAAAAATAGTGGTGATAAATTCAAGGCTCACATGACACATATAGAACCAAACATGCATTTTCTTCATTAGACAGAGAAAAACTCATGGTCTACTACGCCAAAGACTAAGTACATCATGAAATCCAAATCTGTATCTCAAAAATAAGAAGTAATGGAAAACGGATATGACTCCATAACACTCGGGTAATATCACCATACCATTTCTATATGCATTAATATTGTCTATGGAAAAGCAAAATGAAACCTCCTAAGTCTCCAATCAAGTCTTAAAGCAATGCAGATATGTAATTTAAAATATAATATTTAAATTTATGTCAACTAAGAAACGTCCATATACAAGAAAGCAGCATCCCAATCACAATCTACAATTCCATTTTCGGAATAAAATGAAAACAAGATAAGTTAGCATCACAGAACGCATCCATTCTACATTCACATTCTAAAATAGCTTTCATGTGCATGTGTGGCACTTCCATCAACAAAATATGATTCATAAATCTTGAAGATCAGAGAGATTACATACATCGCCTTCATCCAGCTTCACGTAGAATCTCAATCGCTTTCCTGAAGTCACAGCTTTTCGAAACCGACTGGGACATCCTCCCTCCACAAGTGCTTGAATGTCTTCCACAGACAATGATCTGCACAGAAATCAAAAACCGAAAGGTGAAAATCATGAAAGAAACTATCAGAACCTTGCTTATGCACTAATGCATAGTTGGTGGTTAAGGTTATATGAGAATCCACTCGAAAATTCGTGTTCTTTAGAGCATTAACTTCATAATTCAGTTCATATTCAGCTACATTTATCCATGATGTTCATCTACAATCCAAAAAGCCTTGAAATTTAATCAAATAAACATCCAAAATTGAAATGAGACTCATAATTCAAACAGAGCAAAACATAAAGAATCTTACTTGAACACATCAAAGCGGTCACGAGCAAAGGCCATGCAGGCATCCTTCAATTGATTCATGTCGGTGTAAACGCCGTCATACTCGCCGTCCTCCGCAGGCGGCGGCGGTTTGAAAAAGTAGCCCTTGGTCTTCAACTCGTCGACGAAAGCCACCCACTCCGGCCAGGGGTGATGCACAGGGGCTTCGGTGCTACTAGCGGTGATGGTATCGACGGAGGAGGAGGATAAGTGGCGGGAGAAGAGGAGAGATTGTGAGGTGGCGAAGGGTTTGAGAGAGGGGAGGGAAGGAGGAGGAGGAGGAGGGGAGGGAGTTGGCTTGGGGAAACGGAAGAGTGCGGTGCCGAAGCGAATAAACTTGGAAGCGGAGGACATGGCGGAGCGTGGGGTGTGGATAACGGAGCGTGTTAGTTGAGCTCAGAGAGTGAGCATTGAAGAGCCTCCCTGGTGGGTGAAGGAGAGGGTTTTTGTCAGAGTGAGGAACTTGGGGTTTTAGATGGATACAAATGGAAAGATATAATTTCAATATTTTTTTTATTTTATTGTTTTGAAAGAAAAATAAAAAATCTTCAAAAGTCCTTTTACTTATTTTCATTTGTTTTTCATGTCCTTTGACACCATCAGTATCTTTGGGTTTGTTCAATTTTTGCTGAATATATCGCTTGTTTGGTTAACTTTGTTGATGGTAAGTTTCATTTATTAACTTACAAATCGATTTATTAAGTTCAGTGAGATTAATGAATGTAACGGTGTGGCTGGTTCACAATCATAATACAAGTAAGGGTCACAAAATAGAGATGGACAATCTAACACCAAGAGAGCAACAACAACAACCCCAAACTATGACATTGATCGCAATTTGATTTAATCATGCTAGACCTCACTGATCATCGATGGAAATTAAATATCGAAGCATGCAAAGTAAGGAGATTTATGACCCTTATATGACAAAATGTAACCTAGATATGGTTCAATTTGAGAAATATTTGATTGGTAGTTTGATATGCATCAACCTTAATTTTTATAACGCTATAATAAAGTTCAATTTTAGTCAAAAAAATTGAACCATTTTCATCAATTCCAACCCATACAACAAGAATAAAATTCTCTAACATCACTTCCTAAGCTATGTTCATTGAAAGAGATTTTAAGATCCTGATTGATGCAGTAAAATGATTACACTGGGGTTTCTTGGAGAATTAAGTAACCTGTCCAGGATACAGAAAGGTTGGCTTCCATTATTCTCCTGTTTCCTTCTTGCTGTTTGGCGTGAGGCAAATTTTGTGGTTGATTGCTTAGCAAACTTCGGCCATTCTCTTCCCTCTGTTTCTTTGTGGTTTGATCATCTCTCGCTTACTGCTGACTTCGCCTTTTAATTTGATTAGTTTGGAGGCGATTGTAGTCTTAATTTTTATTTATAGTTTTTGTTTTGATCGTATTGTTTTTTCTTTGAATTGGAAAAATCAAAGAATAAAATTATATTGTATAAAGCCTTAAAAATCTTCCTGAACATTACCTATAGTTTCTTTAAGCCAAAGAAAAAAAAAAGTAGAGGTTTCCATTGGCCAAATAATAATTTTCGACCTAAAAGCTTGGCTGCGTAAATAGTAATCAACATACTAGATCACACCCGCGGGTGAGATATGACCACGCAAAGCCCAAAACCCCACACAGTACTTGGATCACAAAATCAACATAAACCCTTTCTCCTCTACACTCTTCCAAAACCAAATCGATCTTCCCTCAACCACCAACAACCATGAGAAGAGCTTCCACTCTCGCCTCCTTCCCCATCCTCTCCCGATCCATTGCCACCCTCCACGGCGGCGCAACCGCCACCTCACCCTCCCACCGCCTTCTCCAGGTAGCTCTCTACACCACCGCCGGCAGCGCCGGTTCTCACGCTCGTCGTCCCTGGTTCGAGTCATTTTCCGGCGGGAAGCTGGCCGTCGGCGTCGCCGGAACTCTAGCTTCGGTGGCTGTTGCCACGTCACTCGCTCAGGAAGTCCACGCCAAAGAGCCGCCTCCGGCTGAGCTCGTGCCTAAGGAGGTTGTGCTGTACCAGTACGAAGCTTGCCCTTTCTGCAACAAAGTGAAAGGTGAAAAATGCTCTCTCTCTCTCTCTTTTGCTTCAGGTTCTGGAATTTTAGCTATGAATGTTGAATCTCATCCACTAGTTGTTCAATTTTAGTAGAAATGTTCAATTTTAGTAGAAATGTTGTGTCTGCTAGTTAGGATGAAGCATTGAATTTAAACTGCATCGATTCGGTTCATCATTATGAAAGGAAATTAATCGGATTTTTTTACTTGTAATCGACGAAATTTTTGCTTGGAATTGGAATTAGTTTAAACAGTAGTGCACTAGGGTTGATGGTACTGTGATAATCAGTTAAAAGTTTGAGTTTTTAACAAATCTCTCGAACACCTTAATTTGTGTATTCGGCATTGTTACAGAAGACTGCCCATTTATCATGTTGTAACATGTTACTTTCATTTGGTTGTTTATGGGATAATAATTCGGTATTTTTGTTTCAGCATTCTTGGACTACTATGATATACCATACAAAATTGTGGAGGTGAACCCACTCAGTAAGAAAGAGATCAAGTTTTCGGAGTATAAGAAGGTTCCGATATTGATGGTGGATGGGGAACAGCTAGTTGATTCATCAGGTTGCTGTTCTTAGATTGTTTACTTTTTCACGGTTTGATTTCTACTTGTAATAGTTTATTCTATGATTGGTTGAATTTTTAGTTATTTTCTGTTTCTTGAGATAGTTTTGCATGTTTCAGTTAAATTTAATTATGCATCTGTTTGCAGATATAATTGATACCTTGACTGAGAAGATTCTTCCTGACAGAGTACCGCAGAGAGTAGCAGCTTCTACCTCGAATGAGGATGATGAAGAGAAAAAGTGGCGCAAGTATGCTATCTTTTCTTTCTCTAGCTTATTGTGCTAATGTTCAGGTTTCGGAAAAGTATATCTTCTCCACTGAGGCCAAACTCTTCATAATTTAGATTTTTTTAACCGCTTTGATTTTAATGCACCCTCCCAATTGCAAACTGATGTGTAGTCATGTTATTAACTTTTTCAAATTGAGCTGTCCAAACATTTTGAAGTATTAGTGCTCTTCTCTAGTGTTGTGGCATACCTGGAGCCTTTACATTCATGATCACATATTACTGGGTAGTTGGCTTGCTACTAGAAATATTGATACTTGAGTGTGCTTATTATTGTGGTATAGGTGGGTTGATAATCACCTGGTGCATATGTTATCACCAAACATATACCGAAATACATCTGAGGCCCTTGAGTCCTTTGACTATATCACAAGCAATGGTAAGTACATCCCATATAATGCAGCATCTTGGGTCCACCCTAAGGCAATTTTCATTACTTTCTTCTTGTATTTACTGAAACATGTACTTTCTTCCATTTTCTGTACAACCAATTTGAACATTGACTTTGGTGATTATTAGTATTCTGACGTAGTTCCTTTGTAACTGCAGGTAATTTCAGTTACACAGAAAAAATTACAGTGAAGTATGCTGGTGCTGCAGCTATGTACTTTGTGTCTAAGAAACTGAAGAAGAAATATAACATTACTGATGAACGTGCATCCCTGTATGAAGCAGCAGAAACATGGGTTGATGCTTTAGATGGGCGGGAATTCCTTGGTATGTGCTCTAACTTGTGGCCTATGTATGTTATGTTTCATAGAGATTGAATGAGATTATTACTTTTAATTAGTTGGTGACCAGGGATGCATTCATTAGGTGGCACACATAGACAAACAGATAGATGAATTTGCTTATGGCCAAGAAAAGAAGAAATACAGTTATAGTATGTAATGCAATTCTTGATATGAAAGTATTCACGCCTAAACCCCAAACTCTAAACTAGTAAAATTATGTCTTTAATTGTAAAGTAATCTCTTTCATCCAGTATAAATTAGAAGTTATATTTTAGTCAATTTGAATAATAGTTATGCAATGAGAATACTGTCATTAGCATTAGTTGTTTTGAACAAAGTTTGTAACACTGTCGGATAACGACTTGATTTTTGGTTTGCCTTGAGGTGAGCCTTGTTAAGCAAGCTGTGTGTTATCTCATTCTTATTCTTGTCCGGGAGACAATGTTCACGTTAATATGTTTCTTGTGTCAGGGGGGTCAAAACCTAATTTGGCTGATCTTGCTGTGTTTGGGGTGTTAAGACCTATCCGTTATTTGAGGTCTGGTAAAGATATGGTTGAGCACACACGCATAGGTGAATGGTACTCAAGAATGGAGCGTGCTGTAGGCGAGCCTTCAAGGATTAAGGAGTAGATGGGAAATCCTCTGGAGTTGGTAGCTGGATTGAGTGGATTCTATACTTCATTTTTGAGCTTGCCGTTTCCGTCGCAAACTAAATCAAATACAAAGAACAAACATTTCTCCGGGAACTCAGTTACAAATTAACTGGGATATATGCAATATTTTTGCCACCGCTCGATTATTTTGATAACCGAAATTGTTTATTATCACACTAGATATGATTGTTCAGTAGTGTAGGGAATAAAAATCTCAGCTGTGGACCATCTGTGGTAACTTTGTTCAGATCTAATTAATATCCTTGGCAACTTAACTCTGTCGATTTGATTTGATTTAAAGAATGAAGCTTTTCTCTTTTCGTAGTTGAACGCTTTTGAACAATTCTAGGTTTGGTGCCGGAGCTGTTTGCACCGAAACCAGTCCTTTGTTCGCGCCATGGGAGCATCATCTAGGTTGTAAATCCATTGCACCTCTTGAACAAAGTCAAGAAACAGAGCCCTTATATGATTCTTTTAGCTATCAAAATAGTATTTTCCTTGCCCTAAAGAAGCATAAACTTTGCCCTAATTCTTCGAAGTGTTCCAGCAATGCAGAAGCAATGAGACACTCTCTTACTAGTGTAGAGGTCGATACACATTTTGTAAGCAAACTAAGCATGATTGATTGGGGCTTTCCAACTTTCATTTCCGTTAGGTTTGTTGTTTATTATTCTGAGATAAGGTCTATATTTCTTTTTAATAAGATTTCTCTAGAGCCGTCGGAGAACCAAAAAAAAAAAAAAAAAAAGAGTGGATACACTTTGGAAGCATCTCAAGAAATGTCTGGTATGTTCAAACGGATCGTTTGTCTTCACGCGCACGTCAACCCGAAGGGCCATACTGAAATTTACACGAACTCCAAGTCCGAAAAATTAAAAAGAAAAACAAAAACTGGGAGGACCTACCTGATATTTCACATTCCCACGGCCCTCACTACTCATAACACCACGAGCCGTCTCCGCCTAGGTTACGCTGCTGCGCTTCGTTATCCTCATCACTACTTGAAAAACCAAAACCCTCAGTTTCGGTAAATATCATCGGAAAAATTATCGCCGACAAGACTCATGGGGGCTTCTCAGGCCGCCAGTCTATGGGTTCTGCTGGGCTTGGGCTTGGCGGGAATCCTGATAATGACTCGGAAGCTGAAGCAGGTCATCCGTGAAGACTTCGGCGCCTTCGTTGAGAAGCTTCAGCTCCTCCCTCCTCCGCAGCCGGCTCCGCCCAAAGCTCCCCACCCTCTCACCGGCCTCACCTTCGCCGTTTCCGACGTGTACGCTCTCTCGCTCTCTCTGCCACTCGTTTTTTCTGTTTACTGATTAAAACCCTAACTGAGGGTATTGAAGAGTGTGAAAGGTGCTTTGGCTTTAGATAAAGGGAGAGAGGACTTTGGAAATTTAGTATTGCTGTTTTTTATTTTTATGAGATGGGAGTGCATTGTTCATCTTTCATTTTCGCCGCATTTGATTCTGGTTTAATTGAAACTGAGACTGAATTTGAGCTGCGTTGTAAGTAGGACTTTGTGTGATGTGCTTTGGCGAGAGTGTTTAGTACAGTATAAAGCATGAGTCTATGGACTTTGGAGTACAGTGTTTGGGTTTATGAATATATGAATCGCTTTTTGGTCCGTTGAATACATGTTTGTTCTCTGAAGTTCTAAGTTTTGGGAACTTTATGTTATCCAGAAAGTGAAGAAATTTGTAATGTGGTTGACAGGTTTGATATAGAGGGATATGTAACTGGATTTGGTCATCCTGATTGGGCAAAAACACATGATCCAGCTTCTCGGACATCTCCTGTGGTTACCACGCTTGTTGAAGGAGGAGCCACATGCATTGGAAAAACTGTGGTGGATGAATTGGCATACAGGTACGTATTATTGAGCATATGTGAATTTTCCTGGTGCTCGTCCTAATTGATGTTTTGGGACTTACTACAATTATCGGAGTTAATAAAGGTTTATTCAAGCCTCCCTCTTGTATTCACCGATACAATGTGCTGCTGCCAGATATTAGTGCACAGTAGACATCTCTGTTGACCTTTCAATGTATCTATTTTCAGTTTAGATTAATTAATGTAAATTACTTTTGGCATGTTTATTTTCAGCATTTCTGGAGAAAATGAGCATTACTTTACACCCACCAACCCTACAGCGCCATCAAAAACACCTGGTGGATCCTCTAGTGGAGCTGCGGTTGCTGTAGCGGCTAATCTTGCTGACTTTTCCCTGGGTGAGCTTCATCTCTTTTTTTTTTTTTGTTTTTCCTCAAAATGTTGTACATCCACTTTAACATTTCCCCTTGATTTCTTATTTTTCATTGAACACATACAAACATTGAAGATGTACGAAGGGCTTGTTGGGGTTTCAAAGGCAATTAAGTTTGTTCTTTGTCGGATTTGGTTTTCTTTTTCAGATATTTAAAGTTCTCTTATCTTGGAACTGCAGTATGCTCGTAGCATTAACATGCCTTGAAATTCTCTTTTCTTCAATTGTGCAGCTGATAATGTTGTTTTTAAAACGTATGATATTTACCATCTACCCTTATGTATCTACGGCCAAGCACATCTTTGCCTAAAAGATAAATCAAATATGGAGATAAAATCGTCTATAAGTTTCTTTATAGTGATGCATGATCCCTTCATTAATCTACATCCTGTTTTAAGTACATTAATCTACGTCCTGTTTTAAGTACAAGTTAAGGTGTGTTTGAACCATTTAGATAGGTACTGAACGTCTATCGAACCGGTGTAGGTAAATACAATTGTTTGATAGTTTGCTAACATCATGGTGCAGGTATTGATACTGTTGGTGGTGTTAGAGTACCTGCGGCGTTTTGTGGCATTATGGGATTCCGACCTTCACATGGGGCAGTTTCTCACACTGGAATTATACCTGTTTCTACAAGTCTTGATACCGTTGGTATGTATGAGTTTTCGTATACATCTTCAGGAATATATGATAATGTGCAACTATGTACGTGCAAGAAAAATCAAACAATACCTGTAATGTTATGTTCGCCGACTCTATTGTTATCAAGGGGATAAAATTAGCTAGAATTTTGAATTTGTGGATTTTGTTCCCATACTTGTGCAAATATCATCTAGTAATGGCCATGCACCTAGTTCTTCTTAAGGTGTTGATGATGGTGCATGGTTCAGTTATAGACAGATCAATTTTTTTCATCTAAGGTGTTGATAGAAGAAAATATAGACTTTATGGCAGATAGTTCTGGATTGTTGGACCACTGCCTATAATTTGGTAAATAATCAACTTCTTCTTCATGTGGCATTAAATTGCTGTTTTTGGACAATTATTTATTAAATAGTATGTTGAGGTATAGAAAAGTAAGCATAAGGTATCTGGCGTCTCTTAATGTTCTCATTGTATTGACTTCTTAGAGCACTTCCGCAGGATGGTTTGCCAAGGATCCTAAGGTTCTAGGTAGGGTTGGTCACATGTTGCTGCAACTTCCCCATGCATTTTCACGCAGTCCAAGACAAATTGTGATGGCTGATGATTGCCTACAACAAGTAAAGGTTCCTACTGACAGGATTGCTCAAGTAGTTGTCAAATCCACTGAGAAGCTTTTTGGAAGTAAGTTTTTTCCCCTTCTTTTAGAGACCTTTTTTATTTTACTTGTCAAGGGTGGTCAAGTGTATTATTGTTATCATTTTGTATTTTGCCAAGCTTTACACTAGTCACTGCTAGCACCATTGGTTTTATCATTAGGGTCTGTGAATGTTTGTACCTGTTCAGAGTGTTTTGTTTAAAAGGAAATGGTGAACTGCAAATGTTCTTCTAGTGCTGTTTTCGAAAAGGTTCTGATGATTTCTCAATATGCTGGTTCAGGACAAGTATTGAAGCATGAAAATCTTGAGGACTATTTCAATTTGAAAGTTCCAAGCTTGAGAAAGTTTCATGGTGAGAAGACAAATGGTGTTGTAAAGGTTTCATCAATAAAACTGCTTGCCAATGTTGCGCAGTTTCTTCAAAGGTGAGGTTACTTGGCCATTAGTAAATCTTTGCTTGATCTGGAAGGAGGAAGCTGAAACTCTTGAAGTGAGGGTGAGCGTATAATTTGATAAAATAGTATTTCTTTATAGGAAAATGTACTTGGCAAAGATGTGGGAAATGTCTGAAAATAGTGTTGGCTCATTAAGCATTTGCATTGAATTAGTGACATATCATTTAGATGTAAAATTTTCACTTACATGACTCCAATCCCTCGTCGCTGTAGATATAGAAACCTATGGTTATTTGAATTGTACAATCTAAGATGATACATATTCAATTTTGCTCTGGTTTTATTTGATCGGTTTGGATTGTACATTTTTATAGATTTTTCATAAGGAGGCAGTTTCTCATTTTCTTTGTCATTCGATTGTCTTCTTGTTTTGTGCTTCCTTTGAACAGACATGAGTTCAAACAAAATCATGACGAATGGATTAATCTGGTGAAGCCTACTTTGGATCCTGCTACTTCAGCTCAGATATGTGGGCCACCGGAGTCATCAGATATGGAGGTTGAGATCTGCAAGTCCATTAAAAATGAATTGCATGCAGCTGTCAACTCTCTATTGAAGGTATTATTATCTGTTATTAACTAGTCAATGTTTTCCTTATTTATGTTGTTTAGTCATATAGATACATGAATGGCAGCTCCCTAATTGTACTAATTAAGCTAGATTACTGCTTTTTCATCTGTTTATCTATCTTTTCTTTGAGTGGGCTCATTTCACGTTTAATTTTCTTCTGTAGGATGATGGGATTCTGGTGATCCCGACTGTGGCAGATCCTCCTTCAAAACTTGGTGCGAAGACTCTCCTCTCTGGGGAATTCCGTAGTCGTGCTTTTGGTTTGTTAAGTATTGCAAGCCTATCAGGTTGCTGTCAGGTGAAAATCTTCCTCTCTCTCTCTCTCTCTCTCTCTCTCTCTGTGTTCGTAGTAGTGTAGTTTCTTTTAATGACCTTTGTTATTTTGATCTCCAGGTCACAATACCACTTGGACTTCATAACAAGAATCCTGTTTCAGTTTCTTTTATAGCCAGGCATGGGGGTGATCGCTTTTTACTAGATACATTGCAGACAATGTACACATCTTTACAGGAGCAGGCTGATCTTGTTACAAACACCAAATTATCAAAAAATGCACTCACCAGAGAGCAATCTGCTGAAGTTTCCAAGGAAAAGGTAGATCATCATTATTGTGCTTTGTGTGTTTTAGTGTGTGTTGCTGTCTCTCTCATCTCCTTGTAAATAAATGGCATCAGGATATTATAATCAAATTTGCCATTACTTGACAAACTTGAATTTTTGCCAGCATTTTACCATCCGTATGTTGATAAAAATGTTAATTTGTAGACTATTGACTTTGCTATTCATTTGAAGTAATTAACCAGCAATATTTTTATGATGTCAGTTTTGCGTTTTCATATCCTAAATAACCTCTGTTGTCTTCTTTACAACATATTTAGGGAAACAAAGCATACAAAGACAAAGAGTATCAGAAAGCTATTGGGTTTTATTCAGATGCCATAAAACTTAGTGGCAATAATGCAACATATTACAGTAACAGGGCCGCAGCATATCTGGAAATTGGAAGGTACTGCATCATGTTTGGGTTTTTAGCTACTTAATTCATATCTTGGTATAGGCTTATGACTTATTTCTTTTCTCCCGACCAGTTTTGTTCAAGCTGAGGCAGATTGTAGTCAGGCTATCAACCTCGACAAAAAGGTAACTTCTTTTCTCCAAAAAGATACGTTATATAACTCATTAACTAATAATTGTTATATAACTGACTTATTTATCAGCTCAGTCATTTGCATGCAAATATTTTTCTTGTCTTTTCTTTTGCTGAGTTTACTTTTATTGTTGTTCAGAATGTGAAGGCTTATTTTCGAAGAGGCACTGCAAGGGAGGTGCTTGGGTACTATAAGGAGGCAATTGAAGGTCAGATTGTCTTCTTTATTAATTATTTAACACTTCTAATGCTGTTCCATATCTAACAAGGGAAAAAAAGGCCTGTAGATTTGTAATGGAAATAATATGAGCCGGATACATAGATATATTCTGGCTTGGAGTAAAATATTTCTGATCAGTTGTATTATCCTGCAGACTTTAAATATGCACATGTTCTTGAACCGACGAATAAAAGAGCAGCCGCTGCTGCTGATAGATTGAGGAAGTTATTTCTTCAATAGGTGATCAAGTCCATGGGCAATTTTTGGAAAGCACAAGAAAAAGTTTCTGGAAATCGGCAAAGTTCACTCCGCCTGGAAAGAAAATTTACACAGTTGACAGTTTGCACAGCAGTTCTGATGAGAAGGGATGCTTTTTGGAAGGGGTCTGAATTATTGTTTGATTTGAAAAGTTTTTTGAGCATTAGATTATTATCATTTATTATTGTCACAACATATGTAACTAGTCAATTTTGCTTCTCTAATTATTCTCTGTTGTAGCAATTCTAAGCTTTGAGCTGAGCTTTAAAGCATTTGATCATGGTTGAGCAAGGCCGTTATGATATCATTTTCTCCACCTTAATTTCTTTTTGGTAGATCAAATTTCGGTAATGCATTATAATGTCATAATGCATGGCTCGCTCAAAAGTATGCCGAAATATAAATGCTCAAAGACTGATGCAATAACTGGAATGTGTCAATGCGTCCTTTGCATGTACCACCTAGATGCAGCGCCAACTCCTAAAGCAACAGCAACGCCTACACTGCGGGTTACAGTTAACCTTAGCCCAATCGTGGAAACAAAATAAGAATCTACAAGGGAGGTTAGGGAGCTAAGGTAACGTAAAATTCTCATGTAAACGGAAAACAAACAAAAAACCGCATACTTCTCATTTGTTAACATCTCGTTGGTCAGTCTATTCCAAACTATTACATACTAAAATCCCAAATCCTCTACATACTAAACAAACTAATACCCAGGCTAGATCTGAGTAAGCTTTCTCTTATTAGCTCCACCCCTTTCCAGACTTTCTTTAATGCAGGAATAAGCATTGCCCATACTTTCTCTTGCTTGTTCTGGCAGGTTCAAGGGGGTCAAAGTCTCCATTTCTTCAATTTCCATTATACCTCCACATACTCTTGAGTTGTAAAATGAGATCAGAAATCATATAAAGCAGATGAAAAGATACTCCAAATTTTATTTAAATTACAAGAGGAAACCAAAAAAGGTGATAAAGGAATCTATGGCTTGAGCCTTGAGGGAGAAAAGTAACAACTCACCTTTTTTCGTCTTCCTCTATCTGGTTCACAGGGGCAGCAATCCCTTCTTCTTTAGCTGGTACCATATTCTTCTTTAACTGGATCAGGCAAAAAGAACAGAAGAAAATTAAGCTTAAATGCAGAACTGCAGAAGCATAACACAACAACAATTAGCAACAAATCACCTCAAAAATATAATAGCTAGGCTGCCAAAGTTCTGAAAAATCTCATTTGCAAAACTCGTATATTCTAATATCCCGTCAAATACATGAATACAATCTTTTTGAACCACTCGCCAACTAAAGCAAACGGTCTTTTATAAACCATAAGCGAGACAAAGAGCACACAATAAAAGACCAGCAAAGTGCTTCAGAAAAGTACCAACATCAATCCATCAAAAAATTCTAAACCAAATCTCATTTACAGGGGGAAAAGAGTCAAATCTTGCTTTGTTCAAAGATTTCCCGATAAAGTTGGATGGAAAAGGGCAGTGCAGACACAGTATTAAGTGCCGAAGGAGGCATTATAGCACGCAAATCTCTTTCAGCACTTAAAGAAGCACAATATTAAAGCCGAAAGAATAGGTTTTGGAGATCAGATCAGAAAGAGGTTTGCAGATAAAATAGTAGGTAACAAACGGTTTCATTTTTCCCCTCTTTTTTTTCTAGAATGAAATAGACAGAACCTAGTGGCAGGGATGAGAATAACACAAATCAGAAAAAAATCCAGATGCACAAATTCCAGTGTGAAAATGTCCACAAATGTCCAAAAATGATAAAAAAGTATGAAAATATCCACAAATGTCCACAGATATTCCTGATAAGGTTCCTACATTTTGTTCCTTAGGTCAAACAATAAGTTCATTGAGACGTGCACACACAATCCAAATAACACTTTCAGTTCATGCAAGCATACACACAAAACAAAACGGCAAAAAACAAAACAAAAAGGAGGAAAGAATTGCGTTCCTGTTCCTCAACAAACTGCATTCCCTCTTCTCCTTTCGATAATGCACTTCCCTCCAAGGGTTCTATCTCACAAAACCAAGAACACATTGATATAACAAACCCCATTTTCCATACACCAAAATGAATTCCAACTCGTTCGAGCAACGCAATCCCAACACCCTCATTTCTAAACAAAACCAAGCCCACATTGCATAATCAGAGACAAAGTAAGCACCCTAATTCAATCATTCAACATCATGCAATAGCAAATACACCCCGGAGATTGCAGCGATCAAACAACACCATAAAAAGAATAGAGGAAAGGATTTGTGCATTACCAGTTGATTAACTTGGTCCTGAGCATCAGCCATATCCTCCTCCTGTGTCAAAGAGGTCAACATATGGAGAAATAAAATAAAAGAGAAATGTTACAAGGCTAATGCAGTTGTGTGTCAAAGAGATCAACATAAGAGAGAAATAAACTAAAATAGAATTAAGTTTACAAGGAGGGAGAAGTCAACATAACAAAACATAAAAATAATAGAGAATCGTTACAAGACAAGTAAGCAAGAGGATTGAGCATCAGTACACACCCTCTTCTCCTTTTTCCAGTCCTCATATGCTTCACGAAAAATGCTACTCTCGAGGGCGGCCTTCACCGTCTCCAAATCGTTGAGGGTGCTACACCTATCGATATGCTCTCTCACCCTTTTCAGGAAAATCATGATGCCCTTGGTATACATAAGGCACCCACGGAGGTAGGGAATCATCATATCCAGGATCTCATCCTCCTCGCCTTCTTTCACACTCAATCCCTTCTCCCTGGACAGTACCAACAAATCCTCGATGCAATCTTGTCTCGTTATTGGATCATCTTTTAAATCATCTATCTCCTCCTCCTCCTCCTCCTCCTCCTCCTCCTCCTCCTCATCATCAGCCACCACCTCCGCCACCACCACCTCCTCCATATCATCAGAATCCTCATCCGATTCCTCTTCCTTTTTCAAATCCTGATCCGAATCTTCTTCATCTTCAGACTCCTCCCCCGAGCCCTCCGTGCCCTCCTCCTCCTCACTCGAACCGTCCTCATCCGCCGAATCTTCCTCCTCCTCCTTCTTCTTCTCCACGCCGCGGTTTGAAAGATACTCGACAACTTCTCTAACCAACTTTACGTCGATCACATTCCTAGATTTTAGGAGCTCTTCTCTGATAGCAACGGTAATCTCGCCGATCACTATAGTCCAAAAGCATTCCTTGTATTGTTTGAGGAACGAATCGATAGCCTCGACGGCTTTTGCGCGAGATAATCCATCTAGAGCGATCGTCACCCCTTTCGATTGGACTTGCCTTAACACGTCATTGGCCTCCGGCTCCGTCAAGATTATCGGTCTCCACTCCATCTGATATCCCGATCTCTTTCTTTTCCGGTTTTCCTCTTCGTTTTTTCACTCTGGTATCCTTTTATATTCGACCTGTCTATTTTGTTTTAGGTTAGGAAACCTGGCACCGCTTTAGCTGAAGCCCAGGCTTGGCGGCGCAATTTTAACACATGAGAGCCCAGTCCACCAGAAATTATACCAACTCAAAAAATTCAAATTTGTACACTAGATAGAGTATAAAAAATCAAAAATTGAAAGAGGAATGATTTTATTTTTTCAAGTAGGGGCTGCGTGAACGCAAGCCCCCATGGTAAGAAATTATGACGTTGGCTCTCCTACTATGAGGAGACCACAGACGAGCACCCCTCCTAAGTGCAATGGAGGTCATAAGTCTAGGCCATGAGCCTCCTTGATCGCCCATTGACCCCGTTCAGGTAAGTAAAGAGGAAAGATTGAAACAAAATTATTCCAACTCAAAATTCAAATTTTTAGAATGTCGACTAGAGTACAAAAAATTGGACGGGTCAAAAATTGAAAGAGGAATGATTGAATCAAAATTATACTAAGGATAAATCTATTAATTAGGTTCATCTAAAAAAGTTTTTATTTTTAGAAATATTGAGGCTTTTTGGTGAGGAAGAATTCCTAGATTTAATCTAGATCACAAGTTCTTTCCTACCGAGGAAACATATCTAGAAATATTTCTGGATTATTAAAGTTTTACCTTGACTTCCTTTCTTACAGAGAAAATAAATCTAGAAAGTTTTCTCTTGATTTTCCTTTCCTACGTAGGAAACAAATCTAGAAAGTTTTATCTTGATGTTCCTTTCCTATTGAGGAAACAAAACTACAAGTATTGGGCCTATAAAAAAGAGGCTTGGTCAATTAGTTTTACATCATCGATCGAAAAAGAAAAAGAAAAAGAAAAAGAAGATTGCTTTGTGAATCTCTAGTTAACTATGGCGTTCAGACAATATCCTCCTCTTAGCAAATTCACACTTAAAATTTTTTATGGGGGAGAGTGGAAAAGCGGAGGCTATACAAATGAAAAAATAATTTGGGTTGATAATCTTGATTCAGAGACGACGAAATTGGCTGACTTAAAGAATATTGCATCTAAGCTTGGTTATCAAAATACTCTGACAAGTTATTCATATAGATCGCCTACAAGACGGGATTTTATGAACATCAATACTGATGAAGATGTAGAAAAGATGATCAAGGAACTGCCAGTTACTCGAGAGTTGGAAATATATTTCGATGGAGTTAGAAAAGAAGAAAAACTGGAAATGTATCCTACTATTTTGTTCTGGAACTGCCGTGGACTTGGTGACTCAGCCATATATATGCTAAAAGTTCTTATACATATCTATGACCCTTCAATTATTTTCCTTATCGAGACTCGCTTGTCGTCTGAGGTTATGAAAGAAGTCTCTTCCTCGCTAGGGTTTCATAATGTTTGGGATTCTCCTACAAGTAGAGGGGCAGCCGGTAAAGATAATTGTGTTGGTTTATCCATGTTATTGAGAACAAATGTAAATGTCGACTTTTTAAATAAGACAAGCAATTATCTTGATTTCGTGATTAACGTAAGTCCTACTGGTCAGAAGTGGAGGTTGACAGGATTCTATGGGGACCCAAAATTGAAGTACCGCTCATGGGAGGCTTCGAAGCTTATCAAGAATTGAGAAGGATCTCCCATGGATAATTTTTGGAGACTTTAATGAAATTTTATATCAGCATGAGAAAAATGGTGGACCGAAAAAGAGCAAATCGAAGATGAAGGCATTCAAGAATGTCGTCAAAGAATGTGGTCTTTGTGATGACATGCCTTTTGAGGGTGGTAATTTACTTGGAAGAAAGATAACATTAAGCGGAGACTTGATAGAGGATTGGTCTCAGCGAAATGGAAAACAATATTTTCTTCTCCTAGGGTATTGCATCTGAAGGATGGAGATATATCAGATCACATTCCTATAGTGATACAAACCGATGGTCAAAAACAAAAAATAGAGAATTCACGAACTCTATATGATGCGATGGCTGATGTGTTTCTATTTGCTGAACAGTTGGAAGAGCTGTATCGTAATCCGAAAGTTAGGCTTATGACGGTCTCTAATATTGTAAACGAGATACAGCTGGAACGCTCGGATTTCTATTTCGATATAGTAATGACGATTGCACCTGAAGTTATTCATGAAACGTATATTGCCGTACATGATAAGAAAACTGATACAGTTAAATATGAACGTCTGGTTTCTCTGAGGACTTGTTATAGCCTTGATCTCATATTATGGAATTGCATGGTCCTCCCCAAGTCAAGTCAAGATGACGACCTTGAAATTCCACCAAAATGTCCAAATGCTTCTTGCAAAAGAATAATCACAAATGAGGTTAATCTTTCGGAGTATCTTGCGCAAACATGGAAACTTGTATGGTTGATTCCAATTGGTGGTAAGATAACCCGGAAAGAGATTATTGACCGAAAGATAGATGAGCAAGTGAAAAATTTGATTAAGTGGCTGAAAGACTTGTTTCCACAAGATGATGACAAGCATTTTGTGATCGGCATTCGACAACATGCGGAATACACAGTTATGGCTGATAAATTAAGGAAGAATGCATTAATAGTTGGCCGTGCAGTCATTCTGTACAATATCATCATATCTCTAATTAGGGGGAAAAGGATGGCATCTGGAGGCAAAATAACAGAACTTGAGTAAAAGCTTACTAACGAACTCAGATATTACGTTCAAAATTTTGAAGAGAAAAATAGAAAGGAATTTGACGTTAGAGAACCTCTACGATATTTGCTGGACCATTCGAAGTGGCGAGTGGGTATTTCTGAATATAAGATCAGTACATACGCGAAGCAATTAAGTGAACTTGAGGATAGCAGGTTTGAAGAGGAGAGAAAAGGCCTGATGTGTATCCATTTGCATCAGTTGATAGAGGAAATTATGAGAAGTGGCGGCTCTGTTGAAATAGAGAAGCTTGAAAAGCTCATTAGCGATAGATATACAGTTAAAAGATTTACAATTCAAGGCCAGATTAATTTGCTAGTAAGTATGAACATTCTACGTTCGGATGGGAATGGAATTGATTTAGTAGAAGCTAACAAAACCCACCAATCAATAATCGCCCGGCTTGAGCAGGCAGCAGATATAGCCTTGAAAAGTCTTGAAATCACAACGTCCAAGAAGCCTATGAAGTACTCGGCGTACATCAATAAGGTTACAAAGGCATACAAAAAATGAAGGGCTTAATTAAAAGGGGCGGAGCGATCTTTCTTTAACTTGTTGGATGCTTTTTAGGACTTTGTGAGATCTTTTGATCGACAATATTGTTGGTGCTTTCCCATCTGTTGTGTGTTTCTAGTCTTAGATCGATGGCCAGTTCTTTTGTATGTTTGTAATCCTTTGCAATTCTTGTTAATGAAATATTATTACTATAAAGAAAAACAAAGTGATCAATTTCATATTCCATAATTTGTAGTTTTGTACACGTAGCAGATGAAAACAATATGATAACTTCTAATCATCTAATGCATCCTATTTACAGGTCTGCGAGTCGAATTCAGGTCATTACATTATACGATTCTAAGCAACCAAGTATCAAGGTAAGCCTCAGTCAAAATCAAACAGATCTAGTTGTTCTTCTGTGTTGTCTGGGAGTGAAGTTGTTAAGCTCAGTGGCTGCCAAGGCCTTTTTGCTCCTGTTATTCTCCCATGACTATCAGGAATCTCAACTGAATTCATTTGCTTAACCACTAATGGGTTGGCCGATGCTTAATGAATTGTCCTCTTCAGCCATTCTGAGCTCCTCAGCTACCCCAGTTACTTGTTCGGTATCAATACTGTCCTCTCTAACTGACATTTTAGTGATTCCATTAGGGCCACCAATGAAGGTTCTATCTCTACAGCAGCATTTTGTCTTCCAGAGGGCACGTGACCAGAGAAAATCCTTCCTGGTTCCGTGTGGCCAGTTTCCATATGCTTCTCAGTATTTTCACTCCCAAATAATCACCTTGGAAATTTGTCTCTTATATTTCGTGATTCGCTGAGCACTTTCCTGTGGAGGATGGAATTTTTCTTGTGGCATCCGTAACATTTTACTACTTTCTGCTGTAAATAACAGAGAGTACAAACAAGTAAATTTTACTGAGAAACATAAGAATTCATGTTACAGTCTCATCTCTGGCACCCACAGGCAACATATAAAATGAGAAGCAACTTTTCTCCGTAATACAAGCAGATTGAATATAAGAAAATTGCCTACTTATAACTTTGACTGGAAGCAGGAATGTTAACTGATGAAATTGGAAAATCTTGTGTGGCAACTCGCAAGAAGTCCACTTTCCTTGGAAATGACCTGTAAATGAAACAATTCATCTGTAAACTTCAAACGAAAAAGCAAGAACACAGAAAGAATGTGGGATGTGGGTAAGCGTATCTGGTTGGTGGCTCATAGGAAAAGACACACACACACACACACACACACACTTGTGACCAGCTCCAACAGAAGGAGACCTTATGTTTATCTTCAAACTACTGATATTTTTGAAAAAGAAAGGGAGAGCGATGTGTTAATTAAGAACATCAGTGCCCCAGAAAGGTGGTATGTGATTTGAGGACTTGATCAAGCACATTGAATATGATTGTAGGAAAGCTTCAAACTCTGGCATTTAAGGGCTTTACTTCATCAAACACATCCAAGTGAATATGAAGATCATTAAATAGCAACCCTCTAAAAGCTCAAGCAAAGTGATGAGAAAAATGGATGGCCGGACTCTCTAGACATGCATGTTCCTTTCTGCATATTTTAATCTCTTCTCTCTCTCTCTCTCTTGCATAATTTTGAATCTCAACACATATCCTCCTCCCGTGTCAAAGAGGTCAACATAAGACAACTAGGAATGAAGAAATAAAATAAAAGGCAAAAGTTACAAGGCTATGGCAGTTGTGTCAAAGAGATCAGCATAATAAAGAAAATTAAGAAATAGAAGTTTACAGGGAGATGGCAACATAACAAAACTCAAGTTACAAGACAAGTAAACAAGAAGATTGGGGTGAAGTGCACACCCTACTGGTACTGGTACTGGTACTGGTCTTCTCCTCTTTCCAGTTCTCATATTCTTCACGAAAAATGTCCCTCTTGAGACTTGAGGGCGGTCTCCACCGTCTTCAAATCGTTCAGGTTACTGGTACTGGTCTTCTCCTTTTTCCAGTCCTCATATGCTTCACGAAAAATGCTACTCTCGAGGGCGGCTTTCACCGTCTCCAAATCGTTGAGGGTGCTACACCTATCGATATGCTCTCTCACCCTTTTCAGGAAAATCATGATGCCCTTGGTATACATAAGGCATCCGCGGAGGTAGGGAATCATCATATCCAGGATCTCATCCTCCTCACCTTCTTTCACACTCAATCCCTTCTCACTGGACAGTACCAACAAATCCTCGATGCATTCTTGTCTCGTTATTGGATCATCTTTTAAATCATCTATCTCCTCCTCCTCCTCCTCCTCCTCCTCCTCATCAGCCACCACCTCCATTTCCCCCTCCGCCACCACCACCTCCTCCATATCATCAAAATCCTCATCCGATTCCTCTTCCTTTTTCAAATCCTGATCCGAATCTTCTTCATCTTCAGACTCCTCCCCCGAGCCCTCCGAGCTCTCCTCCTCCTCGTTTGAACCGTCCTCATCCGCCGAATCTTCCTCCTCCTCCTCCTTCTTCTCCTCCAAACCTTCCTCCTTCTTCTTCTCCACGCCGCGGTTTGAAAGATACTCGACAACTTCTCTAACCAGCTTTACGTCGATCACATTCCTAGATTTTAGGAGCTCTTCTCTGATCGCAAAGGTAATCTCGCTGATCACTATTGTCCAAAAGCATTCCTTGTATTGTTTGAGGAACGAATCGATAGCCTCGACGGCTTTTGCGCGAGATAATCCATCTAGAGCGATCGTCACCCCTTTGGATTGGACCTGCCTTAACACGTCATTGGCCTCCGGCTCCGTCAAGATTATCGGTCTCCACTCCATCTATCTGACTCTATCTGATATCCCGATCTCTTTCTTTTGCTCTTCTTGTTTTAGGTTAGGATATTATTCCCGGAGTGGGTGGGTTCTCTAGGGCTTAAGGGCTTCTTTTTTTTTCCCTGAATATTATCCTTGTTAAAAAAAATCCAGATTATGTGTCTGGCACAAACTCTAGGTTACTTAACCTAGTGGTAATAGGGTTATAGAAGGATTTAGAATCCTATTCAATGTAGAATTACTTTCCTTGTATGTTCAGATTCTATGCATTGTAATCCTCTATATAAAGAAACCCCTATTATCAATGAGAATACATAGCAATTCTCTCTCAATTCCGTTTCTCTACAACACGTTATCAGCAAGAAGCCCTAACCCTGAAAACCCTAATTTTGTAACCTTCAAAATCCTGCAACCACCGCCCCACATATCGTAGCCCTAGTCCTAAGGGGCCCAGAACCAACGGCGGAACCACCGGAACCGGTAGGAATCGACCTGAACCGACCATCAGAAAAACTGAACCGGCCTCTGCACCTGCCGAGCCATGTGCCTGTCATCCGCAGATCTGCCAAGAGCCCTGCGCGCATATACCAAGAGCCCTGTGTGCACCTGCCGAGAGCTCCGCACACCTGCCGACACCTGCGCGCACCCCTGCAAGCCCTCGCCCACACCTGCCGAGAGCTCCGCACACATGCCGACAGCCTTCCACACACCTGCCGACAGCCTTCCGCACACCTGCCAACACCTGCGCGCAGCCCCTGCAGCAGCTCGCCCACACTTGCCGAGCACCCCTGCAGTAGCCCTGCACAAACCCTGCAGCAGCCCCTGCAAACCTCCGCAACTGCCCTGCACCGCCCTGCCTAGCTCTGGCCACCACCTCCGGCCACCAGTTTCCGACCACTTTTTCGGTGACCTCCGACGACCTTTTTCCGGCCATCTTCAACAACTTTTTTGGTTAAGATTTCCGGCTATTTTTCAAGGTAAACTTTACTAAAAGTTCTCGTTTTTGAAGTTTTTCAATTTCTTTTTCTTTTCTCGGGGACTTCCAACATCCCTTCTAATATCCCCCTTTCTTCATCATTGAGTGTGGAGTATGTTTCTGGATACTCCCCCTGATTTTGACTCCCCCTAAAGATCATGGGAGTTCGGATAGCTTTCTCAATTCGATGCTCTTCACATGTTTCTCGAAGGGGAATTTTGGTAACAACTTAGTAAATAAGTCCGATACATTATCCTCTGATCGGATTTGATTTACTTCAATATTTAGAAGTGTTTGTTGTTGTTGGCTGTAGAAGAATTTAGACGATATATGCTTGGTATTGTCGCCCTTGATGAAACCTAATTTCATTTGCTCAATACAAGCTGCAGTATCTTCGTAGATGCATGTAGGTTCATTTGTGATAGACTTCAAACCACAAGTTCCTTGAATGTGTCCATTTACAGACCTTAGCCATATGCATTCACGCACAACTTCATGTAGAGCAATTATCTCTGCATGATTTGAGGAAGTAGCAACAAGGGTCTGTTTTGTAGATCTCCAAGATATTGCGGTGCTTCCCATGGTAAAGACACAATCTATTTGGGAGCGACGTTTGTGAGGGTCAGAGAGATACCCTATATCAGCAAAACCTATCAAAACATCACCATCATTTTGATGGAGGGGAGGGGGAGAACGTCAGCCACCATGGATGGTGGTGCCGGCGTCTTCATTACGGAAGATGTTGTTTTGCCTTATGGGGTATGATCCCATACTTCCGTATTTTCTTTTCTCTCGGTAGGGATAAAACAATCCCATATCGATCTTACCTTTTAAGTATCGAAAGATTGTCTTTATACCAACCCAATGGCGGCATGTTGGTGCTAAACTATGTCAAGCTAACAAGTTTACTGTGAATGAGATATCCGGTCTTGTGCATTAAGCTAAGTATAATAATGTGCCTATTGCACTTAGATAGGGCATTTCAGCCTCTAATAGATCTTCGTCCTCATCCTTTGGACAAAACGGATCTTTTTTGGGCTCAAGACTATGGCCAATCATGAGAGTACTTACAGGCTTTGCTTTCATTAAAGCGCCTTAGTAATTTTTGAGTATATGCTGACTGATTGATCAAGATCCCATCGCTACGGTGCTCGAGTTCTATTCTGAGACAAAACTGTGTCTTCCCAAGATCTTTCATCTCAAATTCGGATTTCAAGTATTTAGCAGTTTCCTTTAATTCATGTAGAGATCCAATTAGGTTCATGTCATCGACATAAACTGCTATAATTGTAAATCCGGAACTTGTTCTTTTAATGAACACGCATGGGCATATTTCATTGTTAACATATCCTTTCCCAATCAAGTAGTCACTTAGATGGTTATACCACATCCGTCCGGATTGTTTCAATCCATATAGTGAGCGTTTTAATCTTATTGAAAATGCGCTTCGTGGTTTAGAGCCACTTGATTTGGGTAATTGAAGTTCATCTGGAATCTTCATATATATCTCTGAATCTAGATCCCCATAGAGATATGTTGTAACCACATCCATAAGATGCATGTCAAGTTTTTCGGAAAATACCAAACTAATAAGGTAGCGGAATGTTATAACGTCTATTACGGGAGAATATGTCTCCTCGTAGTCGATTCCAGGGCGTCGTGAGAAATCTTGTGCTACAAGGCGAGCTTTGTACCTAACAACCTCATTCTTCTCATTACACTTTCTAACAAAGATCCATTTATGGCCAACAAGCTTTGTATTTGGGGGTGTCAGCGTTATAGACCCAAATACCTGTCTCTTTGTTAATGAATCTAATTCAGTCTGGATCGTATCTTTCCATTTCGGTCAATCTGCTCTTCGTTGACATTCTTCAACGAAGTGAGGTTCGATATCATCGTATTCTATAATTCCTTTTGTAATATGATATGCAAATGCATCATTAATAGTCATAGAATTTATATCCATCATCACATGTACACTGGTGTAATTCATGAAGATCTTTCTATTCTCTGGAATTGGTTCTGTCATTGGAGCGTCCCCCAATGATGTCTCTTGGACATAACCATAATCCGGAATTTTCTCATGAGATGGATTATTTGTATCGATGATTAATGGATTATTTTGTATCAAACTCGCTTCTTTCTTAAGCGAGAATCCATCAAACCTATGGGCCTCCCGCGCTTCCTGGCAGGAGCCGTGGGCCTAGCCACTGCGTCACCCATATAGGGGACGTCATGTCCTCTAGTTTTAGGGACATCAATCCTTACAGGTATGTTTGTAGCATGTATGTGTGATCTTGTCACTTTAGCGATATCAGAAAACGCATCAGGCATCGATTCTGCTACGTTTTGAGATCGATTCTGCTACGCATCAGGCACCAATTTCAGACTGTGCGGTTCGGGGATCAGGATGAGACAGAGTGGGGACAGACCATGACAATTCCTGTCGTTTCTGATGAACATTAGTGTTCTTGTCTCCCCCTAATGATGGGAAGACTGTCTCATCAAAGTGACAATCCGCAAATCTAGCAGTAAATAGATCACCTATCAAGGGTTCTATGTAGCAGATAATGGTTGGGGAGTCAATCCAACATAAATGTTCGATCGTCTTTGAGGACCCATTTGGTGCGGTGTGGCGGCGCAATTGGCACATAGACTACACACCCAAATATGCGTAAGTGTGAGACATTAGGCTCATACCTAGTCACCATCTGGGACGTAGAAAAGGGTTGGGTGGCAGTGAGTCTCAGACGAATAAGCACAGCTGCATGCAATATTGCATAGCCCCAAGCAGAAATAAGGAGATTGGTGCGCATAACCAATGCCCTAGCAATCATTTGAAGTCTTTTAATGGCAGCTTCTGCGAGACCATTTTGGGTGTGTATATGAGGGACAGGGTGTTCAACCTCGATCCCAATGGACATGCAATAATCATCAAAAAATTTTTATGTAAACTCTCCAGTATTGTCAAGACGAATTGACTTAATAGGATAATCAGGGTGGTGAGCCCTTAGCTTAATGATTTGTGCTAGGAGTTTAGCAAATGCAACATTTCTTGTGGATAAGAGCATGACATGTGACCAACGTGTCGATGCATCAACCAACACCATAAAATATCTAAATGGTCCGCAAGTTGGTTGGATAGGTCCACAAATATCACCTTGTATTCTTTGTAAGAATGGTATATTTTCTTTAGTGTCATTTACATAGGATGGTCTCGATCCTACTTTTGCTAAAGAGCAAGCTTTGCAAAACGAATGATAGGCCTTAGAAGTAACTCCTTTGACCAATTTTTGGTTCGTACTTCTTTTCGTTTTGAAAAATAGATGTCCGTGTGAAGTCTTTAATATACGGATCATCATATCACGACCTGGATGTCCCAAACGGTCGTGCCAAAGCCTATATTTGTCAGAATCCCATAAATTTTCATTCATGACATGGTTGGGTTCAATGACTCTAATAGTGGTTGTATACAATCCACTAGAGTGACACATAAGTTTCTCTAATATTCATGTATTTCCGTAGTCATTAGAGGTGATGCAAAAGAATTCTTGTCCATTCTCACAATGTGTTTCCAAATGAAAACCATTGGCTCTTATATCTTTGAAGCTCAATAGGGTTCTTCCAGCCCTTGGAGCATATAGAGATTTGGTGACATTAATATTTGTGTCATTTGGCAACATAAATTGAGCTGGTCCTCGACCATAAATTAGTTGTGATGGTCCTGCCATCGTAGTCACTGAAGATCGACTAGGCGTCATCCATAAAAATAGTTGCCTATGTCGCAATATAGTATGTGTGGTGCCACTGTCAAGAAGACATTCCAATTCTCTGGGAAACATACTGAAAAATAATAAAGTTTGGAATTTTAACACATGTCCATGACATTGAATAATAATGCGACACTTTATTAATAAGGAAAATAGCCAATGATTACATCAAAGTTTCCAGAGTCTATTCCAGAATAAAATCAAACTTAGACAAATTGTAGTTTACTCAATCCGTTTGGTAACTCTAATGAAATATGACCAGGAAAGTAGAGAGAGATGTTGGTGGAGCGAGGTTCGCTTAAATATCTCGATCTCAATTACTTTCCTAGACATCATACTTCATTCGATGCGCCACATGAGAAAAAGTTAAAACAATTGTTATTTATTGACTAATGCACATTTGCCTTTCTTGGAAAATAGGAAGGACTATTATAATCAAAGTCTGCGGCATCCTCGTGCACTTCATTTTCAGCTTTGAAGTCCTCTATGGTGAGATTGGCATCTTCACCATCTTTATCTTCAGCAAGGTTGGCTTCTTGCTCCCTTGCTTCCCTATACTCCTTGTAGCATGTAGCTAGTTGGGTACTTGCATGGCATTGTTTAAACCAATGTTCGACTGATCCACACCGATGACACATGTCGTTGTGGTTACCTCCATTCATTTGAGGTGCAGGTGCTGTACGTTGTGGATATTCCCTAGGAGGGTTGCTGCTACTACCACGGCTCATGGTGCTACTTCCACGGCCGGTGTTGCCATATCCACCTCTCCCACGTGTGGAGTTGCCATCACGTATGTCCGCTCTAAAGTTGCGGTTTCCTTCTTTATTGGGGCGGTTATATTGACTCATTCACCCTTCATTTCCCCTATTGTTAGGGTACCGCTCCTTGCGCCCTCTTTTGGGTGCATTATAATTCGTGTCATGAACGCTCTTGGTTCCAACGGGTCTTGAATTATAATTCTTTACGAGGATGTTGTCGTGCTTTTCAGCTACTGACAAAACATTGATGAGCTCATTATAATTCGTCCAACATTGACTTCAGTGCGATATTGCTTTGATAGCAAAAGTGCTGCAACCGGGAAGGTGGAGAGAGTCTTCTCAATTAGCTCTTCTTCTGAGAGAGATTTTTCACAGAACATCAACATGGCTTTGAGGCGAAGAGTTTCTAAATTGTATTCAGCAACAGACTTGAAGTTGGAGAAACGTATACTATTCCACTGAACCTTCAAGTCAGGGAGGAGTGAATCCTGGATATTATCAAAGCGCTCCTCTAGCGCTACCCATAGGTCCCTTGCATCTTTGATGAACATGTACTCTAATCTGAGTGCTTTGTCCATATGGCGTCGCATCAAGATGATTGCTTGTGCATGCTTTATGGGTGTTCATTGGAACACAAGGCTAGCGTTTGCTGCCTGAATGATGGGCAATATCCCTTTCGATGTGAGATGGTTCTCAACATCGGTTTTCCAGCTATGGTAATCTGAACCTGTTGAGTCAAGGATTTGAAAGTCAAGTCTAGGTTCATTCGACATCCTGAAGATAAGAAGAAAAAATATATTAGTTTCGGAGTTTTAAACTTCCATGAAAAACTAAAATAATAAGATTTTCAAGCTATGCTACCAAGAAATCAATTTCCAAGAATATTTAGATTAGACCGAAACAATGATGTTAATATGGTCATAAATTGATGCTTGCAGACGCTCTTAGTCCGAATATTATGAACACTCTTAGTTCATTGATTACGAACGCTCTTAGTTAGTTTAGCGTGAATTTCTATAATTCCGCTTTTTGATTGCAAGTTCCCGAGAAAAAAAAAAGGAGAAAAATGAATCAAAACTCAAAAACGGGAATACCTCGAAATAGTGTTACCGGAAAATTTGGCCGGAAAAAGTTGTCGGAGGTGACCGGAAGGATAGCTGTAAATAGTCAAGAAAATTGTCCGAAAAATGGCAAGAAAAATGTCAGAAAAGTCACCAAAAAGTCGGCAGGTGTCTCAGCAGCTGCTCGGCAGATTCTGCGCAACTGCTCGGCAGGTCCTCGGCAGGGGCTGTCGGCAGGTCTCGGCAGATCCGCTCTGCAGCTCTCGGCAGATCCGCTAGGCAGCTCCTTGACAGCTTCTGTGTAGCTCCTCGGCAGCGGTTCAAATCTTCCGGCAGCCTGTTCAGGCTGTTTCCGGCCAGTTCTAGGCTTCTGGGATTAAGGGCTTTGATATGTGCTAGGGTTTGGAGGTTTTTTATAGGTTTGGAAAAATGACTTCGATTGGATGATGAACTTCCTTTCTCTTGTCAATTTTCGATTCTAATTCTAGAGTAATATCGTGCTGATAACGCGTTTGAGGACAAACATAAAATAACATAGAAAGGGAGAGAGTAATGTGTGTGTCTTCTTCTCTCAATAAAGGGTTTATATAGGAGTACAAAGCTAGTGTAAATGCTCTAAGAGAAAACCAATTTGATAACTATGATCATCATCAAAACAACTCCACTTGGTTATTTTCAATGATCATAATTGCCATGTTTGTTGCCTCTTGGCGTAAAGCATGTTACACAAGTCTTTATACCTACATTATACACTCAAGTATCTATTACATGATATAGATATTTTATACATAATACATTTATACTACAACATGTTTACAATTTTCACAATATATGTAACTAGTCAATTTTGTTTCTCTAAATATTCCATGGAATTCTACGCTTTGTGCTGAGCATTAAAGCATTTGATCATGGTTGAGCATAGCCAGTACGATATCATTTTCTCCAAATTCTTAATTTCTTTTTGGTAGCTCAACTTTTTGGTAGTCATAATGCAGGGCTCGCTCAAAGCATGCCGAAAGATAAATGCTCAAAGACTAAATGCAATAATTGGAATATGATCCTTTGCATTATACCCGGATGCAGTGCCAACTCCCGAAAGCAACACCAACGCCTACGGCGCAGGTTACAGTGATCCTTAGCCCAATCTTGGTAACAAATTTAGAAGAAATAGACATGATTTCCAGGCAATCTACAACTACGTACAAGGGAGGTTAGGCAAAATTCTCATGTAATCGGGGGGGGGGGGGGAGGAAAGCACATAATTCTCATTTGTTAATATCTCAAGTCGGTTTTTTCAAACTATTACATACTAAACTCCCAATACTGAACATACTAAACAAAATACCGGGGCTAGATCTGGGCAAGCTTTCCCTTATTAGCTCCACCACTTTCCAAACTTTCTTTGATGCAGGAATAAGCATAGCCCGTACTTTCTTTTGCTAGTTCCGGCAAGTTCAAGGGGGTCAAAGTCTCGCATTCTTCAATTTCTATCATATCTCCAGATTTCCTGAGTTGTAAAATAAAATAAAAAATCATATAAAGCAGAATAGAAAGATACTCCATATTTATCTAAATTAAAGAGGAAACCAAAAAATGTGATAAAAGAACCTACAGCTTGTAGGAGAAAGTAACAACTCACCTTTTCTCTTCTTGTTTTATCGGGTTCATGTGGGTAGCAATCCCTTCTTCTTTAATCGGTAGGATATTATTCTTTAACTGGATCAAGAAAAAGAGAAAACTAAGAGTAAATGCAGAAGCATAAAACAACAACTGTTAGCAACAAATCACCTTCAAAATAGATTAGCTAGGCTACCAAAGTTCTGAAAGTTCTCATTCGCAAGACTCATATATCCCAACATCCCTTCAAATACATGAATACCAACATATTTTTTGGACTATCCACAAACAAATAATCCTTTATAAACCACAAAGCGAGACAAAGAGCAGAATAAGAGATCGATCAGCAAGTGCTTCAGAAAAGTATCAATATCAGTAAAGAGGCACATGGTCTCTCTAGAAACCTAAAATACTTCCAATTAATATTGAGCCATTAGTCAATCTATCAGACATTTGTAAACCTTTTCAGACTTAAGAGGTTTCCAAACAAATTTGAAGGAACAGAGGTGCTGCAGACAGTAGTAAGTAATGAAATAAGCACTATAGCAGCGAAGATTGAATATTGAATTATTGATTGTAGGAAAGCCTCCAACTCTGGCATTTAAGGGCTTTCCTTCATCAAACACATCCAAGTGAATATGAAGATAATCAAATAGCAACCCTCTAAAAGCTCAAGCAAAGTGATGAGAGAAATGGATGGCCGGACTCTCTAGACATGTTCCTAACCAGTCAAAGATGCCTTTCTTTGCCTGTTTCTACAGTACTCTAATAATTGTCTACACTAAAAAGAGCACGCACCTTGACAATGTTGTACAACTTCACATTAATATAACATGCAGAGTGCGAGGGGGGAACACGCAACCTGATAAAAAACACTCATTAGTCATTCCCATGGTGTTGATTGTGACATTAGTATCTAAATCACAACTCGCTAAAGATAATTAGTGTTTACGAAAACATGAAACTCAACTTTAAATGAGACATCGGAAAACCCAACCTTCTGCCGAACCAAAACTGCACCCACAGAAATGCTCTTCCCAAACCCTCCTTCGGAAAGGGCCTTGCGGTGGATGGTGGCACCAATTGTACCTGTAGGATCCTGAAGCCAAAACTTCAGCCGCAAACAGGTTGCTGTCTCTAATGGCACAAAGTGAAAAGTTCAGGGAGCAAACGACAAATGATCGACCACAGAAAAACCACACATTTATATACACACTCACTTTCAAAGTCAACTCATGAGATCACCAAGACCATTTGATCATTGCAACAACCGGCAAGCACAGAACACCATACGAATAAGATTTTGTATTATCCTGCAGATTTTAAATATGCACATGTTCTTGAACCAACAAATAAAACAGCAGCCGCTGCTGCTGAAGGAGTGAGGAAGTTATTTCTTCAATAGCTGATCAAGTCCATGCACAATTTTTGGAAAGCACAAGAAAAACTTGCCGAAAATCATCAAAGTTCACTCAGCCCTGCAAGATCAATTCATACAGTTGACAGTTTGCACGGCAGTTCTGATGAGAAGGGATGCTTTTAAGGGATCTGAGTTATTGTTTGACCTGATAAGTTTTTTGAGGATTAGATTATTATTGTTTACAATTGTCACAATATATGTAACTAGTCAATTTTGTTTCTCTAAATATTAGCTGAGCTTTAATGCATTTGATCATGATTGAGCAAAGCCATTGTGATATCATTTTCTCCAACTTCTTAATTTCTTTTTGGTAGTTCAAATTTTGGTAATGCATTATGACATCATAATGCATGGCTCGCTCAATAGCATGCCGAAATGATGCTCAAAGACGGATGCAATAATTGGAATGCAATCCTTGCATATATCCCTAGATGCAGTGCCAACTCCCAAAGCAACAACCCCAACGCCTATAGTGCAGATCACAGTGATCCTTAGCCAAATCTTGGAAACAAAATAAGAAAAAGTAGAGGTCATGAAATGATTTTCAGGCAATCTACAACTAAATTAAGAGAGGTTAGGGAGCTAATGTAACGCAAAATTCTCATATAAACGAGGAACAAAACAAAAAACTGCATAATTCTCATTGTTAATATTTTGTTGGTCGGTCTATTCCAAACTATTACATACTGAACTCCCAAATCCTCTACCTACTAAACAAACTTAATACCCGGGCTAGATCTGAGCAAGCTTTCTCTTATTAGCTCCATCCCTTTCCAAACTTTGTTTGATACTGGAATAAGCATTGCCCGTACTTTCTTTTGCTTGTTCTGGCATGTTCAAGGGGGTCAAAGTCTCCATTTCTTCAATTTCCATTATATCTCCACATACCCTGAATTGTAAAATAAAATCAGAAATCATATAAAGCAGAATAAAAGATACTCCAAATTTATATAAATTACAAGAGGAAACCAAAAAAGGTGATAAAGGAACCTGTGGCTTGAAGGAGAAAAGTAACAACTCACCTTTTTCCCTCTTGTTTTATCTGGTTCATGGCAGTAGCAATCGCTTCTTCTTTAGTTGGCACCATAATCTTCTTTAACTGGATCAGGCAAAAAGAAAAGAATACTAAGCATAAATGCAGAACTGCAGAAGCATAACACAACAACATTCCGTAACAAATCACCTCAAAAATATAATAGCTAGGCTGCCAAAGTTCTGAAAAATCTCATTTGCAAAACTCGTATATTCTAACATCCCGTCAAATACATGAATTCCAACAATCTTTTTGAACCACCCGTCAATAAAAGCAAACAGTCTTTTATAGACCATAAGCGAGACAAAAAAGATCAGCAAAGTGCTCAGAAAAGTACCAACATCAGTCGATCCATCAAAAATTTGTAAACCAAATTATAAATCTCATTTAAAGAAGGGAAAACAATCAAATCTAGCCTTGTTCAAAGATTTCCCAATGAATTTGGAAGGAAAAGGGTAGTGTAGACACAATATTAAGTGACAAGAGAGGCACTATAGCGTGCAAATCTTGATTTATGGTCCATCCTTTGGATAACACTCTCCCAAAGAGAATTTATTGGAAAAACAAGCATTGTTTGAGGACAAGCGTAAATTAACAGAGAGAGGGAGAGAGTAATGTGTGTTTATTCTTCTCTCAATGGAGGGTTTATATAGGAATACAAAGCTAGTGTGAATGCTCTAAGAGAAAACCAATTTGGTAATTATGATCATCATCAAACAACTCCACATGGTTGCTTCAATGATGATATTTGCCATGTTTGTTGCCTCTCTACATGTTTTATGTCACATAAGTCTTCATACCTACATTTATACACTCAAATACCATATCTATACACTCAAGTACTTATTACATGATATAGACATTTATACTACAACAAGACTAAAAAGCTACTTTATATTTCTCGAAAGAATAGGTTTTGGTAGTGTTTGAGCCCAAAATGAGCATTTTGGCCTGACAAAGTGTGTCTTGGAGAAATTGAGTCAATGTCAGTGGCTCAAGCTATATATTGTAGACATGTTCGAAATATATTATTTAGAGGCTAAATAAAGCCTACTATAGAAGATTATGCGAGCTGCAAGAAAAGGAAATGATAGAAGCATGGAAATGAAAAGTCAACTTTAGCATATTTTCCTACTTCGGCTAGAAGAAACTGAGCTAAACAAGAAAGGAGGGGCGGCAGACTAACCAACCGAAATCCAAATGAGATAAAACTTTGCAGATCAATTCTAGACATCCCAAGGATCATTTCTTACGAAGAGTGTCAGAGCTAGTTTTGAGTGGAAAGCCTTCAAACAATCAGTCCAATTTTCTATAGAAGCAAAACTGGAAAACTGGACCAGTAAGGAGTCCAACAGCGTTTTCGGCCCAACCACATGGAAGTAAGCTCTGGAATCTTGCCAGAATGATCTACACGCATGGTGGATCATTTGATATGAAGAAGTCGAAGACCCATTATGAGTTTTTGGTGGAGATAAAATTAAAGGAATAAAGGAACAGAAAGTGCTTAAACCTAACATTCTATTAGCGTTTAGGTGCTTAAACCTAACATTCCATTAGTGTTTAGGTGTTTAAACTTAACATTCCATTATGATTTGTTTAAGGCCAACCACTATGGCTTGGTAACCTATATATAGAGGTTTCAACAAGTAACAAGACACACAATTCATTAACAACAATCTCTAAGATTATCTAAACCTCTCTAGAGCAACTTCTCTTCTTCTCTTATTGGTAGTCACATTCCAGTCCTAGTCTTCTCAAGAGTCGACTGTCAATGCCACCAAACTCTCCCGCCAAGCTAAAGTCACGCTTTATCAAGTTCTCCTCACTTCCTAGTGGTTCTCGCTCTGCTCGATCTACAACATCGAGTATAGATAGTGATTTTGAATAAGCTCAGCAAAAGTCTTCGCCACGAGGCACAAAGAATCCCACGACGAGGTTAGTGTTCTCCTCGTCCACAATCGCTTGAAAGAAGTCAGGTCAAAGGACAACCCCGACGACCGCACCCGAATGGTGCTGGCACGCCCGACAAGAAAAGAGATTGTTGACCAGCTCAAGAAAAACTGGAGCCAAACAGGTAGGGATGGGCGTTCAGACCCGAAAAACTGAAGAAAAAAAAGCCCGATTCAGTTCGGTTTCAACTTTGAAAATATCGGTTCGGTCTGGGGCCAGACTCGAATATATTTTCTCGATTCGGTCTCGGGTCTCAAATGTGCAGAGATCGAAAGCCCGATTAGGCCCGATTTTCCTCCTTTGACAGTCTCAGCCTCTGTCTCTCTCAAAAACATCTCAGCCAATCGGCCTATGTTCTTCCCTAATTTCTGAAAACTCAGCCTCATTATCAACGATTCAACCCCAAACAGCAAACCTGTTAGCAGTTTTGGTTGAAAGCCTGAAACTCCAAACCTGTTAGCAACTCCAACTTTAGGCTCCGGCGGCGGCGGTACCCAATCAAAAGCAGAATAGTGAGATCTAGAGATCTGGGCACCTCTTCACCCAAGTCCTCCGGGTCAACCCTGCCCAATCCTCACTCCTTCTAACCGAGCCCCTCTTCACTCTCCCCTCCATCCAACCCGCCGTTGACGAACTGCATAATGGGGATTGAGGAGGAAGGGAGAAAAAAAAATGAATGAATAGAACTGCAGAAGAAGAAGAAGAATAAGAAGTGTAAAAGAAGACTAGAAAAGAAAGAGGGAGGAAGGAAGGAAAAAGAAGAAGAATATATGATTAGAACTATAGAAGTATAGGACTGCAGAAGAAGACCAGAAAAGAAAGAGAGAGTAGAAAGTAAAAAGAGGGCAGAATCTTTTATTTTGTTTTATATTTTACTACGTAGGACAAATAAATATAAACGTCGAACAATATGTTTAGAGAACGTCTCATACTCCAATGGTTGGAAGCAAGGATTTGGTGTAAGAGGTCGGGGGTTCGAACCTCGCCTCTAACTGAATTTTTGTAAATTTTACACATTGGGCCAGAAAAGCCCGAAGACCGAACCGGCCCGTTTGGGATAGGGTTCTGTCGGTTTTTGTTTTTAAAAAAGCCCAAACCGATTGTTTCGGGCTCAGTCTCAATTTCACTAAATTTCAGGCCCGACCTGACCCGAGCCCATACCTAGGTTTTGGAGATTAGATCAAAAAGAGGTTTGCAGATAAATAGTTGGTAAAAACTAACAAGGGTTTCATATTCCAGACTAACAACCAATGAACATAAGAACCCAACAACCTAAAAACAACATATTTATGAACCTAGGAAGCCTACAATCTCTAAATTACAATACTGAAGTTGTTCCTTAATGGTATTTATTTCAGCCAAAAAGAAAATGATTTATGCATTACCTGTTGATTAACTTGGTCCTTAGCATCAGCCATATCCTCCTCCTATCAAAGAGGTCAACATAAGACAACTAGGAATGGAGAAATAAAGTAAAAGAGAAAAGTTACAAGGCTAGCTAAAGCAGTTGTGTGTCAGAGATCGAGATCAACATAATAGAGAAATAAACTATAATAAAAGTTTACAAGGAGAAGTCAACATAACCAAACATAAAATAAAAGAGAGGAGTTACAAGAGAATTAAGCAAGAAGTGGATTGGTACACACCCTACTGCTGATGGTCTGCTCCTCTTTTTTCCATTCCTCATACTCCTCTAGAAAAATGCTTTCTGTTGAGGGCGTTCTTCACCGTCTCCAAATCGTCGAGGGTGCTACACCTATCGATATGCTCTCTCACCCTTGTCATGAAAATAGTGATTCCCTCGCGATACATAGGGGATCCACGAATGTAGGGAATCATCATATCCAGGATCTCCCCCTCGGCCCCCTCATCGCCTTGTTTCATACTCAATCCCATCCGACTGCACACAAGCAACAGATCCTCCATGCATTCTTCTCTAGTTGTTGGATCATTAAAATCATCTATCTCCTCCTCCTCATAAGCCACCACCACCTCCGTTTTCCCCTCCGCCACCGCGTCCACATCATCATCATCGGAATCCTCATCCGTTTCCTCTTCCGACTCCTGATCCGAATCTTCTTCACCTTCCAACTCCTCCCCCGATCCCTCCGAGTCCTCCTCGTCTTCCACATCTTCCTCCTCCTCCAAACCTTCCTCCTTCTTCTTCTCCTCGCTCCAAACTTTCCTCCACCTTCTCCACGCCGCCGTTTGAAAGATACTCAACAACTTGTCTAACCAACTCGACGTCGATCACATTCCTAGATTTTAGGAGCTCTTCTCTGATCGCTGTGCTGATCTCGGCGATCACTATTGACCAAAAACATTCCTCGTATTGTTTGAGGAACGAATCGATGGCCTCGATGGCCCTTGCGCGAGAAACTTCGTCTGGATCGATCTTCACCCCAATTAATTTGACTTGCCTCAACACGTCCATGGCCTCCGGCTCCGTCAAAATTATCGGTCTCCACTCCATCTCTCTTTCTTCCTATCCAAGTAACAGCTTTCATAAGCTAAAAGTTATATATGCTTACGTATACCCCCAAACTGGGCCTCAGTGGTTTTGAAAGTTGAGAAGTTCCGGTTTGGCAAACTTTTTGTCATTTGATTCAGCGTGCAAACAAATGTTGAACTAGCATCAAAACAATATGACAACTCCTAATGCATCCTATTTACAAGTCTGCGGCTCGAATGCAGGTCATTACATGTACTTGTATGATTCTAAGCAACTGAGTATCAAGGTAAGCCTCAGTCAAAGTCAAACAGATTTAGTTGTTCTTCTGTATAGTCTGGGAGCGCAGTTGTTAAGCTCAGTGGCTGCCTTGGCCTTTTTGCTCCTGTTATTCTCCCATGATTATCAAGAATCTCAGTCGAGTTTGCTGAACCACTAATGGGTTGGATGATGCTTGATGAATTGTCCTCTTTAGCCATTCTGAGCTCCTCAGCAACCCCAGTTACTTGTTCTGTATCAATAATGTCCTCTCTAACAGACATTTTAGTGATTCCATTAGGCATAGCCTTTTCCACCAATGAAGGCTCTATCTCTACAGCAGCAAATTGGCTTCCAGAGTGCACGTGAGCAGAGAAAATCCTTCCTGGTGCCGCGTGGCCAGTTTCCATATGTTTCTCAATATTTTCACTTCCAATCACCTTGGAATTTTGTCTCAGACATTTCATGATTCGCTGAGTACTTTCCTGTGACGGGAGGAGTTTTTCTTGTGGCATCCGTTACATTTTACTATTTTCTGCTGTAAAGAACAAAGAGGTACAAAACAATTAAGTTTTACTAAGAAACATAAGAATTCATGCTGCAATCTCATCTCTCACATCCACAGGCAACATATAAATGAGAAGCAACTTTTCTCTGTAATTCAAGCAGATTGAAAATAAGAATATTGCCTACTTATAAGTTTGACTTACCACTGATGAGAGCAGGAGTATTAACTGATGAAATTGGAAAATCTTTTGTGGCAAGAGGGCCACTATCCTTGGAAATGACCTGTAAATGAAACATTTCATCAGTAAACTTCAAATGAAATAACAAGAAAACAGAAAGAAAGTGGGATGTTGTGTGAGTGTATCTGGTTGGTGGCTCACAAGAAAATAAATACTTGTGACCAACTCCAACACAAGGAGATCTTATGTTTATTTTAAGATTGCTGAGATATTGAAAAAGAAAGGGAGAGCGATGTGTCAAGAATATTAGTGCCCCAGAAATGCGGTGTGTGATTAAGGACTTGATCAAGCACATCAAATATTGATTGTACGATGCCCTCTAACTCTGCTTTTAAGGGCTTTCCTTCATCAAGTGATCAAACACAACCAAGTGAATATGAAGATCATCAAATAGCAACCCTCTAAAAGGTCAAGCAAAGTGATGAGAAAAATGGATGGCCAGGCTCTGTAGACATATTCCTAACCAATCAAAGATGCCTTTCTTTGCCTATGTTTCTACAGTACTCTAATAATTGTCAAGACCGAGCACGCACCTTGACAATGTTGTTCAACGTCACATTAAGATAACATGTAGAGTGCGAGGGGGAAAACACGGCAACCTGATAACAAGCATTCATTAGTCATTCCCATGGTGTTGACTATGACATTAGTATCTAAATCACAACTCACTAAAGATAATCAGTGAAACTCAAACTGTAAACGAGACATCAGAAAATCCAACCTTCTGCAGAACCAAAACCGCACCCACAGAAATGCTCTTCCCAAACTCTCCCTCAGAAAGGGCTTTGCGGTGGATGGTAGCACCAGTTGTACCTGTAGGATCCTGAATCCAAAAATTCAGCCACATTGCTATCTCTAGTAGCACAAAGTGAAAATTTGGGGAAGCAAATCTAGTTCTTAGTTGACGGCTAAGCCCAACGAATAACCACAGAAAAACCACACATTTATACACGCACTCACCTTCAAGGTCAACATGAGATCACCAAGACCATTTGGGGTGCAAGATTTGATCATAGCAACAACCTAATCAACCAGCAAAAACAGAACACCACAAGAATCACTGACTCAGTTCTACTCAATCCGTTTCACAATTTTAACGAAAGCTCAAATCTTTACAACCTAATTTGCCTAATACTGATTAAGGGTTTCCAATTTTTCTCAAAGTGCTCCCAATTCTAATATTCCAACCCCAAATCTGAGATCACAAAATTTCCAATTGACACCAAAACGACGACGTAATAGAACTACCTTAGCTACTCTGTGAGTGCCAAGCCCCTTCTTGATCGAACCCAAAGGGGTCCGAAAGCCGCCACCGTCTTCTGAATCGAGAGCGCGGAGCCAAGAATCGGCGGCGAAATCGTCGTCTTCCTCGTCTCCGTTCTCGAAGACTCTCCTTATGAACTCCTGCGTCGGAATCGGCTCGTCGGAGGAGGAGGTCTGGGAGCGGCGGTGCATCGCGGCCTGAACGGCGCCGGCGGGGCCCGGAATGACGGCCGGTTTTGGTTGGGGGTTTAGGGAAGGAGAGGAAGAGTGGTCGCAAGGGCGAAGAGAGAAAGAGGGGAGCTCCGAAACGTCGTCGTCTACGTCGAGAGCTTCTTCCCAGGGTTCCATATGGTAGTGCTCACAGTGGGAAGCGCGGGAATGTGATGGAGGGGTTTTTCTGGGTTTGGATTTTGGAGTGGGCCGGGTTTTGTATAGGAGAACTGGGCTCAGAATCTCGAGTCCAAAAGAGTTTGGTTCGGTTTTGGTTTTGCATGTTGTACAAGTCACTTCGGTGTCCCCCCAAATCATAGTTAGGATTTTCCGCCCAAAAAAAAGAAAAAGAAATCATAGTTAGGATTCTTGGGAAGGATGTGAAGCATAGGATTCTTGTGAAATTATTAGGATGAATATGAGGGTCCATGAGAAACCATACGTGAAGCATTATGGTTCTTGTGGAATTATTAGGATGAATATGAGGCCAGATGAAAAGCCGTACATGTGAAATTGTGTAATTGGCCCAAAAGGACATTGTACTCGTGAAAAATGAGGGGTTGAGAATTTATGTGGAACACAATTTAGGTATAAGGATAAGCTTAAGCTTAATAGTATGCTGGATCTTGTCAAAAGAAAGTAGAGAAATCCAAGGACTGATTGATCATACAATGAGGTGCGTAAGAGTCACTCGAACTCCTTTCTTGACTTCATGAAAACAAGTCACAAATTATGATCCACTTAAAATAGAAGTAGTTCGAACAACTTTGTATCTTTGTTGTACCAAATTAATTAAATGGTATATATCATGGTCATGGACTACATGTCTCAAATCTGTGAGATTAAGCAATGCAGAAGATACCATCAATAGTTTAATGGTTAAGTGTGTTGGTTTGAATTCAAGTTTGATACTTGAATCGGAAATGTTCTAATTGACTGATCAAAATACTAAACTATAATTTTGACTATTTCTGAAGTGAAGATAGGCTATAGACTCTACTGATAATGAAGTTCAATCTCGACTTTTTTTTTTTTCCTTATACAAAGAATAATGGACTGAATTTTTCTTTGACTTGAATTGGTTCTTATACCAGTCCCTGCTGTAGATCCAGGCTTCTACTGGTGCAATTACGCTGTTCAATTTTAATCCTCATCAACAACAACAAAATGTCAAAAGGACTATGTAAAGATGATGTAAAAGATTTCAACATAATCTTTGTCCAAAAAAATAAAAAGTTTGAGCACAATCAAGTATATTTGCTTACCGCATTTTACGACTATTTAATGGTGTTTATTTGTTGAATTCTCTCGAGTCTCAACCTTTTAAAAATGTTTAATCGGCAATGCTAATGGTTGTGTCCCTATAATATGAATGAAATCTTTTAACTTTTGTATGCCAATACCTGTAGATTGCTGATTATGAATCATAACTATTCTAGCTTTGGTCCAATTCATTTCTTAAAAAAATAAAATAAAATAAGTACTCTTCGATCTTTCTGGTATTATGTGATGATTCACACCAATAGGACTACACCATTTTAATAGATTCAATAGAAGGATACTCTATATATAATTAAATAATTCAATACTAGTTGATTGCTAATTAACGAGTGACGTTGTTCTGGTTTTAGTCCATTTTATGAACCAACACTTTCAAACCTATTACATTAATAAAAAAATTATGAGTAACTATAATCCATTACATTATTTAGCAATTTCATGTAATAACTTACACAAATAGAATTACAACCATTTTGACACAATTCAAGAAAAGAGTGTCGATCACATAGTATCCTCCGAAACTAAAATAATCTCCCGAAAATTACCTTGATCCATTCTTGTGGGTGGGGAGCGTCGCCGCCACGATAACGACAATAGTAATGTCCGGCATTAAGACCCCGGGAATAACGGTCCACAACATCTTTGTCAAGTCAACCCTCAACCTCCCATAATTAAATCTTGTCCATTGCCTCCCTCAACTGCCTACCGGAAGTTCCGGTCACCTTCCTCCCTCCCACCAAAACAGTAAAAAAAACTCACCCTTTTCACCACCCTCCCCCACTCCCTCGCCACAGACAAACACAGTAAAAAAATCAGTCCCTTAATTCCCTCCCCCTGGAAAATACCAAACACAAAAAAACAATAGGAAAATCAAAACAAGGTGTTTCCTAGTACTATCTTCGGTGGGCCCAGTCAGATTCCTATCTCATAAGTTGATTGTATGAATCTTCTTCTTTATTGATTGGATTAATTTACCAGGTCATTGTGGGTTAGGTAATTTTTGATTGTACTGATCTGGTGAAATTGTGGTAGAGGTGTGTATAAAAGGAGGGGAGGGAGATCAAAGGAAGATGGCAGACTCACCTGGTGGTGGTAAGCACCAAGGAGGGTCAAAGTCGGCAGCGTCTCTCATGGAGAATTTGCTCGGTCTTCTCCGCATCCGCGTCAAGCGCGGCGTTAACCTCGCCGTCCGCGACGTCCGTAGCAGCGATCCCTACATCGTCATCAAGATGGGTAAACAGGTACCCAGTCCACCACTTCTTCCATCTTTTCCCACCATCAAGTTTCCACCTTTGTTCTTGTTCTTCTTCTTGTTGTGCTCTCTCTGTTGTTCTTGCATGGTGTATATATAGTTGAGAAGGTCAATAATTTGCGCTCTTTTGTTGTTATACAGCACAAAAGTCTGTTTCTCTGTAAGATATAAGAATGTTTTTTTAGGTAGATTACGACGTTTTCTACCCGATCTAGGAGATTTCTTGGTGTTAGACTTTTAGCTATTTGTGTTCGGGAGATCGGTGCTTAGAATAGCTTCAATTTGATTCAGGCGGTCATACCATCGCAAATTGTTGCAACCCTTTGTTCCTAATTGAGATGCTAACCAAGTTTGACTCTTGTTTTGGAAATAAGGAAAAAGGTTGTAGTTTTAGTGTTAGATTAGTTCTTAAACAGCTTGATAAAGCCTTACCTATTGTATAATCATCGCTTGTGCTTTTGCAGCTTGTGAAATGGTTTCTTTTTCCTTTATACTTTTGTCGCCGTATGATTTAGCATTATGGTCATAATCTGCAGAAACTGAAGACTCGTGTGATTAAAAAGGATGTTAATCCGGAGTGGAATGAAGATCTTACCCTTTCTGTTACGGACCCTTCTATTCCAGTCAAGCTGGTAAGTGCTTCTTCTATTATTTGTTCATAAAAGAGAATGTTAATAATTTGTTGATGGTGAATTTGTTTCTTCGTGGTGTGTAGACTGTGTATGATCATGATACATTCAGCAAGGACGACAAAATGGGAGATGCAGAGTTCGGCATAGTACCTTATATCGAGGCATTGAAGATGGACTATGAAGGAATCCCAAGCGGAACGATTATCACAAGAGTACAACCCTGCAGGCAAAACTGCCTATCTGAAGAGAGCAGCATCCGCTGGAGCGAAGGTAAGGTCGTCCAAGATCTCTGCCTCAGACTGAGAAATGTGGAATGCGGTGAAGTTGAAATCCAGTTGCAATGGATCGATCTTCCTGGTTCCAAGGGCTTATCATGAATGGCCTCTCTGTATGTATGTTTTCTGTCTTATATATTATATTGGCTGCTTGCAACCTTCTACCACCTGAAACTGAAATCAACATGGACTGGTTTTCGTTCATGGCTGGGTTGGTTTGTTGATATATATGTATAACAGAACCAACAATGTATGTACTTTTATTCGACTACTGGTTGGTTTTAAGCTTGTAGCTCATTAAATAGGTTGAACAATGTGGGGCTCTTGTTATCATAAAAAACTGAGTAAGTTGCATGTACCCCTTTTCATATGTTGTTGGGTACATCTGAAGCTTCTAGCTCATTTTCAGGGCAGATTATATAAAAGTGCATTATAATAAGCCTTCTTTATACAATTGCAAATGCTACGATGGGTGATGGAATTTATGCAGATCTTTGCTTTCCTCTGTTGCATATGTTTTAACAGTTCTGTTCATTAATTTTTTCCAAAAATCGATAAACAAGAAGGTATAAAAATCGAATTCATCAAGTATATATTTGCAATAAAATCAGTGTGTGTACCTTCTATGCTGCACAAATCACATGAGAAAAAAGGACAATGACTAGGTAAGGGAATATTATGATTACTGTCGAAGTTCCATGAAAGAGAAGTTGCAAGAAGGTAATCTGAAGCCGAGAGAGTGTTGGAGTTCATATGAAAAATCATCCTAGTAAATCTTCTTTTCTTTAAATATCTAATCAATCAAGTGATACTAGTCTCAGCCATATTTGAAGCCTGCACCAAACCCCAGCTCTGTTTATACCTGTCTCAATCTTCTTGTTTCTTATGCTGAACATGTGAGTATCGAACTTACATGTGGAAGCATTCAGATTACAAAAGATGAACTCAACAAGACAACAACCTCACCTAGCTAGGTAATGTTCCTCAAAGTAGAACTGATAACAAGCCGAAACACCCATTGACATCAAATGTGACTAGTCATAGCCAAGATTTTGAGAATAAACTTATTCTACATATTCTGAAATTCAAAAAATTGAATTATGGAAATCACCTGTCCATGAATAGATCGTCGACAAAGTTGTTCATGTTTTTCCTTCCCTCCAAGCAAGCAAATCATGGCTTCCAAGTACTCAGTTGTTTGAGTTCGTCTTCGTAGGACTATAATTTTTCTCCCTTTACCCATATAAAAATTTGGACATAATTTTAAGTTTTTAACATATTTCCACACAAGAAAAATATGCTATGTTAAACAAATTGACAAGCTTCATACTTCTTCTGCGACACAAACGCTGCTTGGCATTGGGCCCTTTCCATAGAAAAATGTTCCAACTTCCAACCCACTATTAGGGCTAAATTATCTGCTTATTGGTTGGGGCCTGGTTTGGTACTAGCATATCAGCAATAAGGGCAAGAAGGCCCAGATATTCAGCTGTCACTAGCATCAGTAATGGGAGTTGGGGGGCGCAGATATCTGATATTCCACCAAATATTTGATTTTGGTGTGGACTTTCTGGAGGCCCATGTATTGCATGCAATTTTCTTTTTGGGGTCTGATACTCTGATCCATTGCCTGCAATTTACTAAGTCCTTTCATTTCTTTTCTAAAGCTTGAATTTATGCAAGGGGTTCAAGTTGATTAAGATAAAATAAACAAGAGAGTTTATTATGATGATGATTGAACCAACCTGCCCTAAAAATTGTGAGGTATTTGGTGGAAAACCTGCACTAGTATTCTGTACGGCTCTCGATTGTTTTTTTCTCATCATGGAGTTTGAGAAGGAGAAACAGTACTACCAGTCTTCAAATTTGCAAGCAGCCTCATCTTGTTTGTCTCTTATTAATCAACCCATTAAGGCAGGCCTAATAATGATAAACAGGCCAATGTCATATATATATTGTTGACGGATCAAACAGTACACTGTATCTTAATTGCTTGGATAATAATGCAGTGATACTTTTCTTGGTTTGATTTGATCACAAATCAAACAGTTAGCTTGATCAAATCAAACAGTTAGCTTGTCCTTTGTGAATGGCATGTTGCATAGGACAAACTAATCGATGTCTGCCATATATGTCTCTGAATCTCATGCATGTAAAATATCTTGGATGTTCTATAGTATTCCGGATCCGGATTATTGAAATTCATGAGCCTTGATTGGCTGGCTCGTAACTATAGGGCATGCAGTAAATAATGATTAATCTAAATATGCTCAACACAATGAGCTAATCAAAAGGCTGCTGACTCCGGAATATTGAAACTCTGGAGCAAGAACACTCTGTATAGATTAATAGAACTCTGTTAATGCTGATTGGTTAAGTACAGCTAGCAGCAAGCATAACAAAGCACATGCAGCAGTGAAAGTGGCTAGTACTTGCAGGTAGGGAAGAGAACGATAGAGTTCAAGACATTATAGGATGATATAGAAGTTTCTGTGGGTCAGGTTATTCAAAGTCTCGTTATGGCGTTTTGAAAGATCAAAGAAAGGGTTTAGGGTTCATAAGATATCCTTTTTCACTTTTCATAAACCTGGAAAGGAAACGGGTCAAGTTGGCTCATTTTGTATGATCGATCAGTACTGTTTGGCTAGCTATGCATTATCATGCATCTTTCCAACAAAATGAACTTGCTTCAAAACCCATTGAAATTTCAGTGGCATGGGGTGGAGCGGGGTCCCAAATACTTAATCAGATGATTAATTATCATTACTAGTGTTTTAAAGTAGTACTGTTGTATACCCTTTTTGCTTTAAGGTAATGGCTACCAGTTATGTATTATGGTGTTATATATTCAGCATTTCATTTAGATCGATCATGTGATCAGTTAAACTAATCACTAGGGATCCGAATATCTCTTGCTCCATTTATATGAAATTCAATAGGAGAAGGGATGCTGAATCTAATCTATTCATGTTTCACGTGCAAACAGAAATATTGAGGGATTTAACAATGATGAAAGTGAATGCAATCACTTATTATGTACTCTTCTTCCTTTTTATTTTTATTTTTTTGATTCTGGATGGCAATATAACTCTCCACCGCACCTCATCTCTGATGTCAATGAGATTTGAACATGTGACCTCCGAAATTTTAGTTAGATTAGTTAACCAACAGTCCACGACTCACATATGTATTTGTACATGTTTTTTATTTATTTATTTATTTATTTTTATTCTTCAAAAATAATAAACTAGATGTACGGCGTATTTTCTCAAATAAATTCTAATCAAACATAATTGAACAAGTGATCGAACCAACTTAACATGCGGACTACATCTCTCCAGAGAAAATATGAGTGCTTGATCAAAAACAGTACAAACCTAGGGCTTTTATAATCAAACATATATATAGAATGAAAAGACTGCATTCAGTATGTTAGATGCATATCATATCCCTTTCAAATTCAGTGTCTGAGATATTTTGGATGGGATGGGAATCTCTTCAAACGTATGAACGAAACAAGCACAAACGCGCACACACACCTCTGTGTATCTGTGTGTCTCTCTCTGTCTCTTACGTTACATGAAAACTTGTAAAAAAAAAAACAAGAATTACGGAGAGATGAAGAGGTAGCTGGGAAAGGGAAAGGTCTGAAAGGAAAGGGAGGGAATACCAATCAGCTATTCGCTTCTAGCTAGGGTTAAGATGAATATGAATCCTGACGTGACAAAATCACAAAGCATTGTCTTGGGAAGGGCCGACCCAACATAAGGTAGTGGGAGACAATCTAAACGTTACCCACAACCACAAAGCAAAACGCTAAAATGAAAAAGCTTCAACCCAGATTTTTATTTTTATTTTTTTAAATATATGCTTCATATTAGTTTGGTTTCTGATAAAGGCAAGACTGACGTTGCTGGCCTTTTCTTCTGCAAATTTTAGTGCTTTGTTTTGCATATTGTCCAGCAGCAAGTCCCTCCCTCTTTTTTTCTCTCTCCAGGTACTTAGCATTGGAAAGAAAGCATCTGGCTAGCTGCCTTGATCCCACTAAATGACTAAAATCTAAAGCAAAGTTTGCAATTTGGTTCTCGATCTCTTTCATACAAGTGCGTGCGTGCGTGCTACCGTATATATATAAAGATTTGATTATATTCTTGGCGGAGCATAAAAACTAGAGCAAGCATGTTCAAAGTTTAGGTAGCTAGTGCAATGTGCATCAGTGCATGGACCGTAATATTATATATCCTCTAGCTTCTCGTCCTCGTCCTCTGTTCTTTATGTTTTCTCCTTTGTTTTCTTCTTCTTCAACTCCATCTTCTTAATTAATCATTGTAATGAGGTTTTCTTTAATTCTTGGTATGTATCAACTGGTTCTTTCATCATCTCTGTTCGATCTCTACTGATACATATTATCCTCCAAAAGAAAAAGTGAATTATTAACGCATGATATGACATTCGCAACAAGACGTCCCTGATTACATTTGCTCATCTCATTCATACACTAGGATAGGATTATATTAAGTAGTTGGACGTATAGAGATTAGGGTTTAGTATGTTCGACTTAGTTGAACACACTAGTTTAATTTAGACACATGCACAAGATAATATCAAAGAATCAAACATAAAAATACTCCATATAATGGTTGTTTCGATCAAGTTGTTCTTCAAAATATTTTCTTTCTTCAAGTATTATCTATTCAAACAAACAGAAATTAAGAAGGGAGAATGAAAATGGTACTTCAATTTGTTTAACAGGATCTGATCGACTCAGTGCTTGAGAAACATATATAGCGTCACTTCTAAGTGGATGTCTTATCCAACATGAAGGTTTTAATTAGTACTAGTCTTCACGGGTGGGTGCTTATTATAATTGAGTTCTTTGAGCAAGCAAAAAACTGGGAAACTCCGCATCTTTATACAGGGCTCATGATGATCCTTTCCAGTTTTCCATGGAACACTTTTAATTAACAACTAGAAAAGAAAAGAAAAAACAGGAGATATCTACTTTAAAAGTCAAGCATGCGTCTCAAAACAAGTTTCGGCCTTCATAGTTCATACTAGGATGATTCTAGGTGTTGAATATATATCATCACAAAGGAAATTTTTTGTAAGCTTATTGAAGGGTTCACATAGATGTATTTTACAAGCTTTTGAGAAGAAAATATTCGTGAAATTATCTCAAACAGTTTATGCAAAGGGCAAGAATAAAGGGGGAGGTATGCTTAAACTGCATAATTATGTGATATACACCTTTAAATTTGGCATAAAATTTTCTTTGAATCCACTCCTTGTTCCTATACGGCTCAATATATGCTGCTTTGTCAATAACCAGACTAATATTTTTACTTTTTTAGCATGCAATTGAAAATAAACAAGAATAAACTAAACGTATATTCTAAAAGTTCTCATCACAGCCTTGATCACTTTAATTTTTAGCCGTAAAAAAAGAAAAATAAAAGTTGCAGACACTTTTGGAATTTGTTTCTAAACAGCAATGGAGGGGCATCTTGACCCTTATCCCCGGCCAGTTTTTGGTGCAGGCCATACATGATTGAGGATGGCAAAGTAAAGTCCTCTGCTATATATGAGAGCAGCCAATATTATCAGCACAATAATTTACTGGCAATTTTTAATAAAGAAGAGAAATTTTTAATTCATCTCTGGTGTGGTCTGCCATGCTCTGTATCCACAAAACCCATGCCTTGTTATATATATGTTTCATCCTTGATTATTCTACAGAACTAATAATGAAATACAGGAACAGAGTTTGGTTGAAAAGATTGAATGATGTTAGGTTCTAACTTGTAATTAAGAATGTAAGTGCATGATACTATTGACTTCCGCCATACAAATTGTCTGTCCTTTACTCATAAATTTCTACAGGCCATGAACTCTTCCTACGACTATGTATATATAATTTTCAGAGCATATATGTAATCCTCTCTCTCTCTCTCTCTCTCTCTCTCTCTCTCTCTATGTGTATATATGTATGGATTGACAGCCACTGAGACTAATTAAGTATTCTAACTTGTCGTCGCTTTTTGATTGGTGTATAATGTACGGCTTGTTTGTAGAAGCAGGAGGTGTTTTACTCATTTTACTCAAGAAGCTCGATCTACAAACTCACAAAGGGACGTGATCAAATTCTTCAATGTGAAAAAGTCTGATTAAGAAGAAAAAATTACAGTGAAAGGGAAAGGTGTCTGGAAAAGGTAATGTGTGTAATAGAATAAAGGAGATGAAGAAAGCAGCATGGAAAAAGGAGAGGAAGCTTTGGATCGTCACTATTGGAGAGACAATATTCCAAACAGGTCTCCATCAAAATCGAAGCCCCATATTGTAATAGAGGGCCATAGTTCATAGCACTACGGATATGCACATATATGAGCTCCCTTGTATAAGTTAGATCCCCATTATAACAAAGATCAAACCCAATAGTTAGGGTATATAACCAAAAAACCTAAGCCACGAGTCCATACTTGAAAGGCCATCAGTAGTTAGCATTGGATTAAAGTGTGAGGGAATAGAGAGGGGAAAGTTTAAACTTGTGGAGATCAAATTAAGTGATGTTTATTAACCCCATAGATTCTAGGTCTTTGCTCATTTGATTCTCAGTTTGATGTTTTAAGAATCCTAACAAAATAGCTGATGTTTTGACAAATCATGGTACGTCTTGTTCATTTGGTGTGGTGAGATAATCCTCCACCTTTTATAGTATCATATTGTAATAGCAACATTAAAGATTTGCCTTAATTTCGTTTCAGTTAGTCTATTGTTGGTTTCTTTTAGGAGACATTGGTTTTGGTCCCCCTTCTTCATCCTTTTTCTTTGATTAATAAAAATGGTGCGATAGGAAGACTTTATTTCTCTCCTATCCGTAATCTTTCAGCAAAAAAAAAAAAAATCCTAATAAATATCTAAGAGTGAAGGAACTACTTGAGAGACGTAAAGCACTAAAGATTGGATTAGAGCTTTTTTCACCTTGCTTTTCAAATAAAATTTTCTAAACCCGCCCATCACTATTTTAAAAAGTAGGAAGGAAGCTTAAAACGTGTGATGTATTAAGTGGTAAGAGATGTTTGCTCATTGATTTGGTTCTTTCCGTTAAAATAAAGAGTTGCAATGAATGAATGAATGTCTAAAGAGATGATCAAATTTTAAAGAGTATATAGCACGTGTTATGGCGTAAGTTTATGTGGTCTTCCCCATCAAAATAAAATTTTCCAAATAAGCATGCCACTTCCAAAAGTGAGAATGTAGTTTCTATCTTTCCAAATGAAATTTTGAACTTCGTTCCATCCTTTCAAACTGCAAATGATAGTAAGATTCCAATGCTTTAGATATGAGAACAGACTAGAGAGGAAATCATGGCAATCTAGCTAAGCAAGTAAAAGAGACTGAGAAAAGAACAGGAGGGAAGACTGAATTTAGAACATGTGGGACTGGGTGTAATACGAACTTGTATCATCACATCCACCACTTTCCCTTTACTTTTCCTTCCCCTAATTCATGTAGCTAATCAAAATCTTCTAAGTAGAATTGAAGAGACTAGGATTATAATTAACAAACTACAGAGAGACAGAAAACATTCTTTTTTAATAAATTCACTACAAACTGATTTTACAATTATACTAGCAAAAGAGGTGCATTCAAAATAAAGATCCATTCTTTCTTCCATTTCCACCCATCTATTTCTCATTTTTCCTTCTAATTTTTGATGCACTAGCTCCCCAATTGAATGCTTGCTTCTTTGAAATATTTGAATGCAAAAGCCATTCCAGGTCTCAACCACTCTGGTTCTTCATAGCCCCAGCAATATGTAGTAGACAAGCGTAATGGGCAACGCGACCAACATGCCGAATATAACTCTGCATTTCGAACCATTAATTTTTAGTATCATTGAAATCTAAAGGGGATAAGATATGATAAGATGCTTAAGTTTTGTTTGAACAAGAAATTCGACTGACCCTGTGCTGAGAATATCAGGGTGTACGTTGTATTCCTTGGCAAAGACAAAGGGGACAATTCCTTGGGGTAGAGCTGCCTGTGATTGGTTTGGCATTCAAACACAAGAATGTTAATAATTTCACAAATGTTTCTTTGTACATAACACAAGCTCCAAACATGTCCCTGTTAAATCAAATACTCTACTAGATTTAACTGAGCTCAAAACCAGTGAGATACAAAAACCTAAAGGGTATCTGAGAAAATGAAAACAAATGATAAAAAAGCTTATCTTGAGGTGTGAGAATAATTAGAAAAGATTGGAGGGTTTTTGGAGCATTATGTTGGTTGTGTCAGAAGGAGGCAGAATAGAGAGATACAGGGGTTTTAGGGTTAGTGACCTGGACAATGGCAACGTGTAAGAGAGTGCCCCTAAGGCCAACAGCAATGGAAGCAGCTGCCATGACAGCTGGACCTGTAAGGAATCTCACAGCCATAGTAAAAGCTGCAATGGAATTTCCACATGCTATGATCCTTGGTTGTAAAGCCATAAACAGACCTGCAAAAGCAAAATCACATCCCCAAAAAACCCAGGAGCACTTGATAAGCAAACCAGATTTCAGAAGCAAAGATAAAAGCAAAACGCATGCCCTTCCCATCATCACCATCACACCACTGTCACGCTAGCCTAGACCTTTCATCATCACCACCACTACTAACCCACCCTTTCAAATCAAAATCAAAATAAAAAAGATTCATAAAGACAACCAACTCCAGAACACTATGATATCCTAAGCAGACAGTTTTGCTTTTTTTTCTTCCTTCCCTTGCTTTTTCAGACAAGTAATAATACAACGCATGCAGAGAAATAAATAGACTGTTCCAGAATATTAATTAATTCATTCAAAACCTAACCTCTCCCCAAAAAAAAAAAAAAGATGGAGTACTGCTGTAGTATGTATACTGATCTACTGACCAAGACTGAACATGGCCATCCCAAGCCCTGCGTCTGATAGAATGGCTATCGACTTCGCTATGATTGCTGGCATTTCTACATGCCACCTGCAACACCCAAAAAATAAATCAAAATAATTTCAGATATCGTTGGATTCACTAGGACACTGGACAGAAAGTGACAGCAACTTAAGGACCAAAAATGGGACTGTTTGAAACTTCGTAGCCGAGAAATAGAAACCGTTGGATGGTTAATAGTTGGTGACGTATTCCTCTCAACAACATAATCCAACGGCTCGGGATTCTCGAGTTTCAATACTCGGAAACACCGTACGAAGTCATAACCCTACAAATTTTTTGAACTACCTGAAGGATACCAGAGACCAAGTGAGGCCGATCAAACTTGAGTAAGTGTTTGGGTTTCTGATCAATTTTCTCCAGACCATGATGAGAATCAGCCTCGTCATCACACTCGTCGGAGGCATCACTTTGGCCTTATTCACATCCACTTTCTCACCCTCATTCATGTTCATTTGATCCGCGACTCTGTTCCCAAAGCTGAACTCATCTCTCTCCACCATGTACTCTTCTTGGTTCTCTCTTCTACCCTCCACTAATTAACCACATTATAATCCCAAATTAATCACCTTTAAGCTAAAGCAGGCAACATCTATAACTCAAAACATGAAAATTCATGAATTAAAGATCGAACCTTTCCCCGGAGAAACGGCCAATTTGACTTCTTTCTGATCATGACCAGCGGCTCCATATTCATTGCTACCAAACACATCAGAAACAGGAGAAGCACTGGAGCTCCAGACAAACATATGAAGATCCCTACCGCCATCCTGAGCCGCCAGCCCATTAGGCCCATTTCCATTAGGCCTTTTGGGAGCGACAACGTTCTTAGAGGCCGCCGTGGTAGGCGAGAACATTCCCGGATTCGGCGCCGGGTAATGCGCTGTTGTATTGTTCCCTCCTCCTTGGTAATGATACCTCGGCTTGTTGCTGCCAGCTGCAGCAGCACCCACGGCTGCGCCGCCGTCGTCCTCGTAATTCGACGGCCGCGGCGTCGGGCCTCTCGACGCCGTCAACGGCCCTCCGAAAACGTCGGAGGACCCAAAATTTGAGTTCCGGCCGGCGGCCATCATGGAGTAAAAGTCAGTGTGGTTGAAGCTGGAACCTCTGGGAGTAGGGTTTCTAGATGATTGTAGCGAGTAAATCTCTGCATTGGTGAGATTGGAGGGGCGGGGGGTATTGGAGGAGAGGCCCTGAGAATGGGACCTTCTGGAGTAAATGTCAGACCTGGAGGCGTTGGATTTTCTAACAGTTACGTGGAGCTTGCCGTCTTCTTTGATTTCGGCTTCGGTCTCGAGAGGTTGTCTGCCGTCCAAAGACATGATATCGGAGTCGACGTGGATGGAGACGATGGAGCCGGCGGTGTCGGGGAACTGCTCGGAGATGAGGAGCCGGGCGCCGCGGTATTCGAACATGAAGAGCATCAATGTGTACCAGATAATGCACTGGAGGACGACGATTTGGACCATGAGGCTGCCGGAGAAGTCGCCGTACATTCCTTTGAGGAGCGGGATTCCCATGACGAGGGTGTTGGGGAGAGTGGAGACGGAGAAGAGCGTGATGGTCCACTCGAGGCAGCCGCGTTTGCTGACTTTGGACCAGACGCCGAGGACGGCGAGGACGATCAGCTTCTGGAGTGTATCGGCGGCGAGGAAGCGGGTGTTCATGGCGTAGGGGTTGTTGGAGGAGATGAAGTGGAAGGAGAGCAAGGGAACCGCGAAGAGGGCGACGAAGCGGTTGATTCCGGAGCACTGGTCGGGGGTGAAGATCTTCCACCACTTGACGGAGCCGTAGGCCAAGACCATGGCCACGTACAGCGGAACCACCGCCGTCATGACGTGGTAGAAGTCGGATAATGTGATCATCCTTCCTTAAACAATGACCTGATTAGCTCGAAGGAAAGAAAGAGGCCAACTTTAGCTTAGCTCGATCAGCTAAAATGAACCAGCGGTGTATGGTATCAAGTTAAAGAAGAATGAAGATGAAGAATAAGAAGAAGAAAGTGGTGGTGGTGGTGGGAGTGATGATGAGAAGTGAAAAGGGTGAGAGGGGAATGGGAAGAGAGCATGTGTTTTGGTTTTATGGGGGTGTGGAGTACTGAGAGCAGTGCAGAGAGTAAAAATTAAACTTTTTGAGAGCTTTGAGAGAGCAAAGCCTTTGCAGCACTTGCAGTCCCCAAAGCACAAACACTGGTTAAGCAGCTCAGCCCCGTCTCTCTCTCTCTCTCTCTCTCTCTGCTTTATTTATTGGGGTCCTTTTTTTTTTTTGTAATTTTGATTTAGCTTTTGGGTTCTGGGACCTTTGGGTATTTGATTGAATACTCACATCACACACATGTACACTTGAGGCATGAAATGTAAGTTGGTGCCTGGCTCTATCTGGTGGTTATGGGTCTACTGGTTTGTATAAAGCAGAGAATGAAAAAGCAAATTGGGTAGAGGTGGCTGTAACTAGTTGTTTGTGGAGCCTTTTTCGGCTTTGAAATCCCCTCTGCTATCTTTTTTTATTCTGTAGGACTCTTTTATTTTCTTATTGGATTTGGATTCAATCCCTTTAACCTTGGGTTGTACATATCATGGGCTAGCCGTGTCACTGTTCATGTCTCTCTTTCCTCTACACTCTTTCCTATAATGGATGAGTTAGATCACATTAACTATTTCAATCACGACTCTTTTTTGGACTATTACTCTGTAAATGTTGTTCGAATACACTCTAAACATTGCCGTCATGTTTTATGTTTTCTACCGTTTCTTTTAACGCACGAACTAAACCCTCAAGACCTACTGCTTAGTTGGGTGAGAATAGATTTTATAGTAATTTGTGAAGATACATCTTCATGGGAAGAAGTGATCGAGGATAAGAGAGGGTTGATCACGTGGATACTAGATTGTCCATTCCTTAAACCATTTCATTATTACTATTTACTAGGCTGTACTTCATATTTACTGCTTGTCATAGTGTTAGGTGGTACAACCCCAGTGTAATTAGCCGCACCATCCAACCGGTAAATCTGGAAAGCAATTAATTCTGGCAAGACTTTAACACTCTTTCGGGTTTAACTCTGGTCTGTTTAGGGTGATAGGGTCTATGATTTTGCACAAAAGCCACTATGGTTCACTTGGAAATAAATTCAATTGGTTCCAGCTCTTCGCGGACGACTTTACTATAGGGATGTTTTCGTGAGCAGTAAGCAGCGGATCTCCCCTTATTTTGGGAAAGTCGGTGGCTGCGTGTGAATTCTTTCAAGGCAAGGGGCGGCCTGATTCGACATTTTTGTTTACTCTGATTCGGTCGAGGTCTAATGGAAGAAAGAACAACTACAACTTGAAGCCTTTGCCAGAAACCAAACTGATCTAGATAGAAAGAAGGCCGAGAATGTTATGAATTGCTTTAAAAAGGAGTACTTTGAGGCTCTTTGCATCTCACATTGTAATTTTTTTTTGAGAAAAATCATCAAATAGTACCTGAATTATAGTCCAATGCACATTTTGATACCTAAACTTTCAAAACTACCCTAATTGTACCTGAACTATTGCTCCGTTTCTCCATATGGTACTTCCGTTAAATGTGCCGTTAACTTTGCCTAGAAATTTTTTTTTTTTTTTGGAGATAAACGTCATCCAATAAGAATGAGTCACGTAGACAAAGTTAACGGCATATTTGACGGAAATATCATATGGAGAAATTGAGCAATAGTTCAGGTATCATTAGGGTAGTTTTGAAAGTTTAGGTACCAAAATGTGCATTGGACCATAGTTCAAATACCTTTCGAAGATTTTTCCTTTTTTTTGTCATACCATTTTAGCTTTTTAGGTTTAAAAGTAGAAAAGTGCATTTACTGATGCTTACCAAACGCTGCCTTGTGTTTTCTTTTAAAGTTCAGTACTACAAAAACGCTTATGGGGATAGTGGGTACTTTTACAGAGAACTACTAATATTGACATATCGTAGTTCTCGAAGCAATATTGTAATTGAAATTTAGAAGCTAAACTCAAACAGCTAAGCTTAGCAGCAATTGTTTTTTCATGCCCGGACAAATAGTCTATCTAAACCTTTGCTGATATCAAGCAAATTAAACTAGAATTAGGGCATGCACTCTTTAACTACTCAATATTATTATTCTGTCAAAACCCTCCAACAAAGGTAGCAGATTAGTTTATAATGGAATACTGACATTCTAACATATGATTGGCTTGAAATGGAATAGGGGGAAGGGACCAATTGGGGAATAGGTGAGTAAAATAAAACTAGGGTTTATCGCCTGGAAGTGATGAAAACGCAGCAGCAGAAGAGCTAGCATGCTTCGAAGTTCATGATGAAGGCCATGGGGGTTTGGTGTTTTGGTTTGGGGTTCGCAAAGAATGAAAGCAAATGGGGGACAGAGATGGACGTGTTGCTCGCACAACTCTCTTCGAAATCCTTAACTCCAAACACCACGCTTCATTTCACGCACTGCAATGGAGGTTTTTTGATTTCTAAGAGCATATACGCATGCACTCCCTCCATTTTTATTATTATCACATTCACCTCCTCATTTCATCTCTCTCTTCTTTTCCTTCTCTCATGCACTGCTTTCGTCTTATTCGATTTCTTCTTCCATCTTATTCGTCTCCCGGAATTGTGTGCTCTCTGTCATTAGAGCGTCTTACCGTTTAATCAACAAGCTTGTCCGACCGATCACTCTCATGTTGTCGCATGATTGAGTTTGATCGAAAACGTTGAAGTTATATATGTAGTGTTTTTAATGACAAAATAGAGGGTGTTTTATCTATAATTCAATGGTCGGACTAATTTGTTGATCTAACTGCCTTATAATCATGCATTGCTTTTGTCGTATTCGTTTTTAAACTCCCGAAATTGTGTGCTCTCTCATAAATTAAGAAGAATTAATTGGTGAGTCACTATCGCCACCAGTATACTTTTGAATTCGAAGGGAAAGTGTGAAGGGATAGGGTTAATTAGGCATAAAGATCGAAGCTTTAGACAATTAAGCTCTATAGATAAGAGTATTTGGGTAGGTGGAACATTACCGATGTAAAATTGACCAAACTTTGTAAACTTTGGGAACATTCTGACTCGGTCCAGAGACAGTGAGATAGGTAAAGATCATGCATGTTTCTAAGATCTCCTTCATTCACTTTTTTCTTTGTCTTTTGTCTCTTTTTACCGAGGAAGATGATGACTAGTCATAGGTTTAATCTCTCTGTTTTCCCAAGAGGAAATCAAGGAATGAATCATGGAGATTTTTTTTTTTGATGACAATAAATCATGGAGATTGGAGAGTACTAGTTCAGAACTAATTTGCTATCCCAATGGTGAATGAAATAATGGGGGTAACAATCATCAAATTAAAACAGCCAGGTGTACAACAATTTACCTTTTTACATGCTTATATGATATGTGTCTGTAATTATTAGTGGTAATCAAATTGAGAGGGCATGTAATAAACCAGCAAAGATGGCAGACAGAAGCACAAGCTTAAAGCCTTAAAAGTGCTTAAACACTCTCTATGTGCTTGCACATATAAAATGGGCTCCTCTTCCTCATCTGGTTTAGAAAACCATTTTTCGCTAATGAAAAGCGATTAGGACATGTATAATAATAGGTGCTTAAAGCTACTTTAGTTTGAGGCAAAAGAAGGGAGGTTGTTAATTGCTGATTTGCATTGGTATGGCACTACCTTATCGATGGTGGATGTGTGCACCTCCATCTTTCCAAGTAGCTTTTATTTGTTGGAAATTGGGACATTTCTTATATTATTGAACTTGTGGACGCCCAAATTGACTATGGCTTTCAGGTACTTCAAACGTTCAAATTAACTACGAAAAAAAACAAAGGTGATGGGCTACCATTGGAAAAGGCTATTAGAGTTATCAATCTTAGGGTTATATCATGGATCTTTTGATCCATTGGGCCGTTTGGGCTCTTAGACTTATTAATCTTATGGGATGGAACCAAATCCATTATCTTTTGATGCACTGGACCTTTAGGGCTCTATAAGTTATTAATCTTATAGGCTGGAACCAAGTCCATTGGGCTATACTTAAAACTTAAAGTTTACACAAGCTGATAATAAGTTGGGAGGATAGAGTTCTAACATATCTTATATAAGGGCAATGATATAGGGCCTCAATGAGGTATAAGATTTGTGACCTCAAATTTTAGGTGTCATATCATACAAACAAAGACAAATTTTATTTTTAATTTCATATAATAAATCTTGCCACATCATACTATTGCAACATCAATTTTATCCTTTTATATTTCATTTTAGATGTTAGGGGATGAATCAATTACATTAATGAATTAAATTAGGTGAAGAAAAAAAAAAGATAATTTATTAATTATGTATTAATTTAAGAGATATGTATACAAAGTCTTTGGCAAATATTTTTCTTCATTTTCTTTCCTATAATTTTTCTTTCCAAATAGCATCAATATAGTCAAGAAATAGGCATTAACTTTTCTTTTCAAATATTGATTAATTTCATCCAAAAAAATAGCATTAATACATTGAATTTGGAAAATACATATGTCTAAATTAAGAGGTAAAAAAAAAATTCCAGCCATTAATTATCATCTAAAAATCTAAATAAGGGAAAAAACAAACAAAAAATAATAACCTCAAATATAACGTGTAAACCCTAACTACATGAAGAGAGAAAAAATGAACAAAAAAATATATATAATCATATTAATATGTATTTTGCACATTATATTTTCAAAATTTACAGGAACCCAACAAATGTTGAATTTATATATATGTATGCAAATCTATTGATCGAGTGTATCTGCAAATCTATTGACTGAATTACATGATTTTTTTTTTCTATTCTTGATTGAAGAAAAAAAATTGTTAGTCCCTTCTTTCTCATCACTGGAGGAGTTAGGGTTGGGTGAATGCAAGTTGTATGGTATTTCCGGCGAGTATTTACCGTGTCCTCAGGGGACTATTCTATTGTGGAAGACGGGGTTATTGGTGGGCACACAGTTGTGTAATTTAGAAGATATGGTTGGTCGCTCTGTGCGACGAGTTCTGTCGGTGGAGGCTGAAGAGGTTGTGATTGAGGGGGTGGAAAATTGCCCTAATCTGGGTCGGGTCTGCCACTTCTGGCAGGCAGGTCTTAAGGGGACTATTGTATTGTGGAAGACGGGATTATTGGTGGGCACACAGTTGTGTAATTTAGAAGATATGGTTGGTCGCTCTGTGCTACGAGTTCTGTCAGTGGAGGCTGAAGAGGTTGTGATTGAGGGGGTGGAAAATTGCCCTGATATGGGTCGGGCCTGCCACTTTCTGGTTGGTATGGTTCTCACGACCAAATCGTTGAATAAAGAGGCGCTGTTCAAGAAATTGAAGGAGTTATGGCACACAAAGGAGAAGTTCTTGCTTGGTGACATTGAGGGTTCTAATCCTTTCTTAGTTGGGTTTGATTCAGAAATTGACAGGAAGAAAGTGTTGCAGGGGTGTTCATGGACATTTGACAATGCCCTTATTGCTCTTGCATAAACTGATGGGAGGACCAATGTCAGGGAGGTCAGTTTGGAGGAACATGAAATGTGGATTCGAGTGAGGGGTCTCCCTCCTCTTTTTCTCAACAAAGTAATGGGGGAAAAGATCGGGAACAGTATTGGGAGGCATGTGTGGACTAACGAAGGCTGGTGTGGGATTTCTTGGGTGATTACCTTCGTATTAGGGTTGGGATCCGGCTTTCTGCTCCAATTCTCCGCTGGGTGAAGATAAGAGTTGATGAGGGAATTGCTAAGAAGTTTGATTTGGAGTATGAGAGACTGTCGTTCTTCTGTTTCTTTTGCGGTTTATTCTCCCATGTCAGTTCTTGTTGCCCGGAGAAGGAGAACAATCCGAGTTTGGAGCCCAGCTATGGGAGATGGAAGACGGCAATCCTGGAGGTGTATAATATTAGGGTGGATGGCCAGCTGAAGGGGAAATCATTCGGGCTACATAGGGAGTCTCACGCACCCGGATGGGTGTGCTCCGCACCGGAATTGCAAACATACGGAACTGTGCGCTGGTGGGATGAAGCGGAGTTCGAGGAGGTAAGCCCACGATCTCTCAAGCGTAGTCGGGGTGATCTGGTGATGGAAAACATGGTGGAGGTTGTAGGTGGGATGGTAGGAACGGCGACCGGGCTGGTTGCAGATTCGCCGGCATGGCAGGAAAGGAATGATGTTAATTTAGGAATGATGAGGACTAATTTTGCGCGAGAATTAAAAGACGATGTGATGACATAAGCTGTTGAAGAGATTGTGCGTGGTAATAGGGATTCGGGGATTCTCAATCAGAGCAATTTTAGCGGGAACTTTGTGCATTTGAAAGGGAAATAAAAGGTTAGTGTGGGTCCCCTATTGTAGGCCTCATAATATGGCCCTTAGGCCCAAAGCCCGCCCTAAGCCCGTCCGGCCCGGCCCTTCCATTAGTGGGGACCGGCCCGACCCTTTCTAAAATAGGGTAGGGTATGGGTCATACAAATGAAGTCCGGTCCTACCTTACGGCCCGACCCGACCCGAAAAACCCGACTCTAAAAATTAATATTATATTTTTATTATTTTCTATTACAAGATAGCATGTGTATAAAAACTATAGAAATTTTGATGAAGTGTATATTGAATCTGTCTCTGTCATATTACATTTATTAATTTAGTTAAGGTGGTTATATTCAATTAACTATCTCTCTAAATCTCCTAATATCAATTGTTGTGTAACAAAGAAAATAAAAATTAAAGAAAACAAAGTTATGTAATAGAAAATAATAAAAATAATATATATAAATTTTAGGGCTGGGCCGGATAGGACTTTTAAGGCCGGGCCGGGCTTGGCCCTAACGGGCTTAATAGGGCCGGGTCATAGGTTAGGGCCAGCCTTCATTTGCATGACATTACCCTATCCTATTTGAGAAGGGGTAGGGCCGGCCCGCCTTAATGTAAGGGCCGGGTCGGGCTTCAACCCTACGGGCCGGGCGGGTTTAGGGCGGGCTTAAGGCCGAATGGCTAAATAATGAGACCTAATCTCTGTATATTTGCAATTCGACATGCATGAAAAGTGACATAAAAACTAGTGCCCAAAAAAACCAGGCTTTCTTTTTTTGTGTCTTCTTCCCGGTCCCTAATTCTGTCTTACAAGCTAACCATGCAAGGAAAGCACGCGTCAAAGTAGTACCTTGAACAATGCCAATCACCTTGTTGATCGATCTCAATCATCTCACACACACACAAACACACCCCTGATTAATTTGCATCGATCTTTACTTAATTGCTTCATTGCATATTCTATACAACGGCACGCGATTAGTTATCTTTCAAGTAAAGCAACAAATTTATCATTTTTTTTGCCATAGTGATTGTGTTCATTTGTTTCATTTGAAATTTACGAAGTTTTGTCTTGGAAGGTTCTAAGTACGTATCCGTATCTCATACATATAATTACAGATGTGATAACAAATTTATTGTCATTATAGTAAATTGAGTCATATTTTTGTGTAATGACAGTAATTACAACACCAAATATTTTGTTACAAAATTTTGAATAAATTAGTTGTCAATGTTGTAATTTTCATTTAAGTATATGCAAATAGTGTCAACCGAATGTAATAATTTTATTCGTGATACTGTAATTTTGATTCAGATAAATTATACTATTTATTCAAGTAGAGGTAAAATGAGATTATGATAAATATTACAATATCATCGCTTGTCTTACCTTCAATTTTTTAAATTATCATATAAAAATTAACTCCACAAATTGAAAATCCGTTATAGATCCCATGCTCACTCATGTATACTCATTAAATTAAGGGGAAATGATCATTTACCCAATTTCAGCTTAAAAATTTGCCGCTTGCTCCCCTAACAGTTTTTTAACCCCGTTTACCCAAAACACTCTAAGAGATTATTTCCCTAATACCAAATTAATTATTTTTTTATTCTTTTTATTTATTTTTGGGACTTTTTTGCCCTCTCATTCTTTCTCAATTAGAGAGAGAAATCATCCTCCACCTTGCTGTGCTCCGGTGACCAGTGGCCCGCCGCGGTTTCCGGCGACCTGTGACCGGATCCTGCAACCGGTCACCGGAATCCCGAATCCAGCTACCGGACTGGTGATCAGATTCCAGCGTCTGATTTTACTGCCCCCCCAATAATACCTAGTAATCATATTATTGCCTCCCCCCCCCAATAACAAGTTCATTGGAGATCAATAATTAGTGAAAAGTGAAAATGTTTTTAATTTTGAAAGTTTTAGGAGGTTTATTGAAATAAATAATCATATTATTGCCCCCTAATAATCATATTATTGCTCTAAAATGAATTGCATAAACTCCCAAAACCAAAACGAATACACTATAGACACAATTGATCAACTTATATGTTCAATTGTACACGTTCATTTTTTTTTCCTTTTCCCATTCCGGAAGCTCACAGTAAACCTAAAAAAAAAAAAGTGCTATCGTCACCCAGAAATTGCTCTGGGCATCCACCGGAGTGTGATGTCGGCACAGGAGTTGTCGGGGCGTTGTCAAATCGAGCTAGGATCTGTGTTGGATTGGCGGATGGGCTTTGTGGACTACGTGTTGGTCTGGTGCGAGGCCGGGTTCCTCGATTGACATGGTTATTCTGGTCGAGGAGATCACGGTGGCTGGCTGGAAGGGGAAGATCGAGTTGGTAGTTGGGTTTGGTTTGCTGCCTCGCTATAGTCATCGGTGGAATGGCTGGAGGTGCAGGTTCGAGGGTTGCCGGGCGACGTCTTATATGTGGCGTCCTGGATCACATCAGATCGGAGTGATCCGATTTGGACTGGGTTTCACAGATCCAAGTTGGGGATCAAATTGCTTGGATGAGGCGCCCTTTTATTTGGCGCGGTGGGGATGGCGGAATGATGGCGTTGCCGGATTCAGTCTCCGGTGAGAGAAGAAATTTGTGGGGGGGGAAGGGGAGAGAGAGAGAATAAATCAAAGAGGGGAGGGGAGAGAGAGAGATGTGTGTAATTTATAAATTAAAATGAGGGCAATACTATCAAATACTATTGGATTGGGTAAATGGGTTAAAAAAACTTTTGGTGGAGTAAGTGGAAAATTTTTAGTCTAAAATTGGATAAGTGGTCACGGCCCCTTAAATTAATAGATGGAGGGTCGTTCACCGTTAGAATTTAAATTGCCATCAAGACTGTTCATTATTTGCTACAATGGGATGAGTAAGTAACCTTTTGATTTGAACAAATAAATTTTATAGAGTGAATTTGAAGATGATCGATTCCGATAAAAACAAGTATTCGTTAATGAGGACTGACCGACTGAAAAATGTGGGTGGATGGCCTTTTGACCTCCCAAATGGACCATCACAAATGAGCTAACATTTTGCATTCTTGACTCAATGATTCCATTTGAGCCCATAATGGGAAATTGGGAACATAGAGACTTTTGTTGGGAGTTGAGGCTTATAGATTGGGCTGGTCTTCAATGAATCTTTAAGGCGTCACTCTTACATTGGGCTTGGGCTAGTCCAAGCACCAGAATACAGTGAAACTTCTGGTGACCATTAAGGTTGGGAAAGGCCAGGTGACAACAGTAATAATTAAACAAATATCTCATATACAAAGGACCTACCTACACGTGCAGGGAATCGTCACCGTTCATATACGGACAAATGGCATCGTTTTTCGTGTTTTCGCAAAAAGATAGGATAAGCAGTCCTATGATCCCCGTGAATCTGATAGAATAAAGTCAGTTATGACCTTCGTAAATTAACAAGTCCTCGAAGGTTATATATGTGTTTTGTCTAACCTATCAATTATTAATCAAACACGCGGCGGCCGATACTGTAAAACTCAGGACACGTTACCTTACTACGGAATAATGAGCTGATCAGATAAGTCAGTTATGACCTTCATAGATTAACCAGTCCAATATGGTTATGTATGTCTTTACGGTACTTAAGCATGTGCACGTAGGATCAGAAAACAGACGACACGTACGCCTCTATAACCTGTCAACTCACCTAACTAGCAAGGTGGATGTGCGGAACATAAAGTGAGCGTATGAATCAAATCAGAAGATTCGGCTGTGGTGCATATGTGTATTGCATGCAGATCAGATCAACTGTGCATCACTGATTCCAATCTTTTTCTATCATGTGACTCTCATGATATAATAATATATTTAATTCATACATCTAATTATCCACTGATACATCGATCTGCATGATATGCAGCTCTGTATGGTAGTAGATCTGTATGATAGAATTGTTCCAAATTAGGATAACACTTTTTCCTTCCCTTTTTTTTTTTTTCTTTTTTATGTTAAGTGGTGTGAAATTAAAATAAGTGTTCTGACAGGATCATGGGATATTAAAATAAACTGCATCTTGGATTTGTATATGATTTTTCGCAAAAAAATGTGTGCAATTTGCACGATCTTCCTTTTCACTTGTTTGATGTGCAACAAAAAAAGAAAGAAGAAATCTTCCTAGTAGTAGTGGGACAAACTAATTTTAAAACTTCATGATGAACCAATCTATACAATAAGGAAATTTGTTTATTTATTTATTTATTGAAATGATGAAAATGACTTTAAAAGATACTTTGAGAATCAATTCTATCAGGAAAGACAATAATGATGTGTAAGATATAATTTTTAGTTAAATAATGATCAAAAACCATGTCACAACTCACAACCCATATTTTAATCACGTTCACCTCATAATTGCTAGTTTAATTAGTGAAACCATGAAACATATCAACATGTTATTCATGAATTATGATTGATAGGGCGATTTTATTTTGGTATATTAGAAATCATTTTACACGAAATAAGAACTACACTATGTATCATCTAGATGACATAAAAAATAAAAAAAGAACAAACAATGGTGGCTCTAGTACCAGAAGACTTTTCTCCTCCACAAGATTCCCACTAAAGTTGGCTAATATGAACGCTTGATTTACATTGTATCGCCATCATATCTCCATTCAATAATTTGTTTTTCTATTTTTTTATGTGTTTATCTTATACAGTATTTTTGTTCTTTTTAAAAGTCTTATATAGTTTTCTTTAAATTTTATAAATGACATTGTTCTGTTTACCACAATTTAACTTGTTTATATTTAAAAAAACATAAGTGACTTAGAGAAATAAAATAATTCATTATTATCTTGTTTCTTTTCTTTTCAAGTAGTAATTAATAAATATTTAATTTTTATTTTTCATGTTGCTCATCGAGTGATATCACAAGTCAACAACGGGTTTGGAATCAATCAAAACAAAGCTATTGGATCGATAAGAGTAAGAAACCTCATTCACTTGATACTACAACTAGAAACGTAAGAGGCAGAAAATTATTAACTTTTCATGAATTAATAAAAGCAACTTTTCCTAAAACAAAAAAATGGAACAAATTTAATGAATCTAATTTAGGAAATTTTGGGTAAAAAAAAAACAATGATCCAACTAACCTCGCGTCGGCCACACTCACAGGTAGTCAAGTACCACTTGCTAACGCAAGAGGACAAAAAGGGAAATAAATGCTAACATCGAATCTTGTTGTTGATTCCACCGGGCCCCGAGCTGATTCAGATCACTAATTTAAAATCCCGACACCCAAACATGCATCAAATTCCACGTGGCAGCCGACCACTCGCCCAAGTGATGCTAAAACAAAATTAATCCTGATTTTTAAAACCACGAAGAGCCAGATTAGATTCGTCCCTTCGCAGCTTCCGTTTTTAGCGCCTTCACTAATTTTTTTTATTTTTTTTAGAAACCTTCAGTAATTGTTGTGGGCCCTAACCAAGCCAACTCCCCCCTCCCCCACCCCAAAACACCAATCAACGGTCTGTATTGGACAGCAAAGCCAGAATTCCCCACTCGAACCTTGAATTTCCAAAAATCTACGAAAATGCCCCGAGGCAAATTCGTCTATAAAAAGGGTGGTCTGATGGAGTCGCTGAAACTCACAGAGAAATCGGAGAAGAAAGTGAGGCAAATGCAGCAGAGAGGGAGAGCAGAAAACCGTAGATCAAGGAGCTTTTCCAGATCTCGCATTGCCGTTGAGGGTTCTTAAGCCTTTCATTCCGTTTTGTTGCGTTTCGGTTTGTTAACACTGCTACTCTCTCGTTTCAATTCTCTGACAATTCTTTAGCTCCGGCACTCTCGCTCGTAATTCTCCGGTCTGCAATGGCGGCTTCCGCTAACGGAAATGGTGCCGCTAATGGAATTGGTGAGGGAAATTTCATGTTTAGTTCTGTGATTAATTTTGTTTTGTATGAGCGTTTACGATCATGAGGAATTGTTGTTGTGATTTAGGACAAGAGCGTGAGATACAGAAGAGTTACTGGGAGGAGAACTCGACCGATTTGACGGTCGAGTCAATGATGCTGGATTCCAAAGCCTCCGATCTTGACAAGGAAGAGCGACCTGAGGTAGATTTATGTTTGTGTATCTTTGCATTTGTATTTGAATTTGAGCAACACGTAATAAACGATAATCTGACCGTTAAAATGGAACTGAAGCTGAATGGAAGTTAAAATTGGACTGAATTGGATTCGAGAACCAATCCCATAGTTGTAACCGAGAAGCTGCAAATAGCTTTTCAGATCTTGACTGTGTAACTAAACGACAGGGATGCATGAAATGAAGTGAAGTAATTGGGTAGAACTCCATAATGAAGTGAACAGATATTGGCGTTGTGATGATGACATTTTGTTACTATTTTTGGGATCCTCTTAATTGTTCTGTTTGCTAAGTTTTCAGCAGTGATTATAAGCATTATCTTAGCATTTCGGTTTTCTAGTATGTGAAGGTGTGAAAATCATATCATTTTTCAATTAATCATTTGTTCTGTTCGCAAAATTATATGATTTTGTCATGTAGTCAACATCACATAATCAGGAGTTGATTTAACTTGTTCATATCAGGTGCTTTCGATGCTCCCGCCCTATGAGGGTAAATCGGTTTTGGAACTGGGAGCTGGGATCGGTCGTTTCACCGGCGAATTAGCACAAAAGGCTGGTCAGCTTATTGCAATGGACTTCATTCACAATGTGATAAAGAAGGTACTGTTCATTAGGAAGATTAACCTGTTTTCTTTGCACACAGTGATGTTGAGACTGTTATTTCTTTATCAGTATTTTAAGTTTTGATATACTGCTTTTAGAATGAAAGCATCAATGGACACCATAAGAACGTCAAGTTCATGTGTGCTGATGTGACATCCCCCGACCTGAAGATATCTGAAGAATCAGTGGATTTGATATTCTCAAACTGGCTTCTTATGTATCTATCTGATAAGGAGGTAATTTTTCTAGGCACCTGTTTTTCCCATTCCTTAATTTTCAAGTTAGTGCTCTGCTCCTTGTTTTTGTTCTTTCTTGTTTGCTGCCATGGTAAACTGAGGACACACTGTGGAAGTGTACTACCATTTCCTTTTGTTGCTCTTAGACTTGGGGACTATTGTGTTATGTTCTATATATGTGTGTTCCATCTCTTGTTCATGTTAAGATTATCAGACAATTTATCTGTTCACTGTCCTTTCTGTTAATCTAATTGAAATTTCTTTACATGTTTCAGGTGGAGAATTTGGCACAAAGGATGATGAAATGGTTGAAGGTTGGCGGATATATTTTCTTCCGAGAATCTTGTTTCCACCAATCTGGAGACTCTAAGCGGAAATACAACCCAACCCACTACCGAGAGCCCCGATTTTACAGCAAGGTTTGCCCTCTTTACTTTCTTCAAAATTTTCTATGGAGGTTTCCCATTTTGTTGAGGGAAAAATATGCAAAGAGATTGTTACTGAAGAAGACATGAGTCAATTTGGTCATGCATGTTTATTTGTTTGGATCTTCATTCTCCTGCATTTTAATAAAAAATTTGTACATGTATTAAATTATGTTTTAAATACAATATCAAACTTGTCTACTCTTCCTCTTGACTGAAGTTTTTCACTGTGCTGGCCTTATGCAGGTGTTTAAAGAATGCCATATGCGTGATGAATCTGGGAATAACTTTGAACTCTCTCTTGTTAGCTGCAAATGTATTGGAGCTTATGTTCGGAACAAAAAGAATCAAAATCAGGTATATGGAATTAGCAAAAGTTAAAGTTGTAAATGCTCCTTTCATGCTAATGATAGAGGCTGACTAACAAGATGCTTCTTTTATTACAGATTTGCTGGATATGGCAGAAGGTTGCTTCACAGAATGATAGAAAGTTCCAGCAGTTCTTGGATAATGTCCAGTATAAGAGTAATGGCATATTACGATATGAGCGTGTCTTTGGACGGGGATTTGTGAGCACAGGAGGCATTGGTAATGACTAGTTGTCTTATCTGTGTTTATCTGTTCCAACACATCTGATATAGAAACAAAACATAGAACCAAAAGCATAAATTTTGCACAACTTCATATATATTGAAAAGATAAAAAAAATTATTTAACTGATTCTTTTGAGAGGGATTTCATTTGATCATCCATAAGTTGAGTTATCAAGCAAGGATGCAATTTTTGAATTAAATTCTTGCATCGAGTTTGAAACAGTAAGAAGGTACTGTAGCAGTATATATGAATTATTGTTTTCTGGATTAGTGGTATAACGTGTGGATATTATCCTTCTATTTCTGAGTGGACCTATCTCTTTGAGCAGAGACAACTAAGGAATTTGTGGCAAAGTTGGAACTTAAGCCTGGCCAGAAAGTTTTAGATGTTGGCTGTGGAATTGGGGGAGGTGACTTTTACATGGCCAGTACCTTTGATGTTGAGGTTGTTGGCATTGACCTCTCTGTAAACATGATTTCCTTTGCCCTTGAACAATCCATTGGACTGAAATGCGCTGTTGAGTTTGAAGTTGCGGATTGCACCACAAAAACATATCCAGACAACACCTTTGATGTGATATACAGCCGCGATACCATTTTACACATTCAAGTAAGACTCCATCCTTTCCTGAGACCTTTGCAATGAAGGAGAATATATTATCACTATACCTAGTTCAAACTGACTGATCAAACTTATCCTTATCCTACTTTGTCAAAACTTAAGTAGTAGACTTTTATTTATAACGCGGATAATATTCAAACAACTGCAGGACAAGCCTGCATTATTCCGATCCTTTTACAAGTGGTTGAAGCCAGGAGGTAAAGTTCTCATCACTGACTACTGTAGGAGTGCTGGAACTCCTTCTGCAGATTTTGCCGAGTACATAAAGCAAAGAGGATATGATCTCCATGATGTAAAAGCATATGGTCAGGTAAGCCCCTGATTATTTGCTCAGCGCACCTTTTGCAATCTCTACTATTCATATTCTCTTGACAGAGAATGATCCTTGTATGGTTATACTAATCTCAGATGCTTACGAATGCTGGTTTTGATGATGTCATTGCTGAGGATCGTACCGATCAGGTCTGCACGATGCAACAATATTTCTTTGTTTTTGTTGATATATATGATTATGAGCTTGCTGAACTGATACCAAATTGTTTTGTGGCACGTGTAGTTCATAAAAGTTCTGCAGCGGGAATTAAATGCCGTTGAGAAGGACAAGGATGCATTCATTGAGGACTTTTCTGAAGTGAGTTTCTTCCTCGTTTTCTATGTGCATTTGATATGTCATTACAGTTGTTCTATGCATTCATGAATTTCTGATTCTTTGCTATTGAAATATATTCAGGAGGACTACAATGACATAGTTGGTGGATGGAAGGCAAAGCTGGTCAGGACTAACTCAGGAGAGCAGAAGTGGGGCCTCTTCATTGCCAAGAAGAAATGATTATGATAATCTTAAGATTTGCAAATCTAGTATTGTACTCGAGTTAGATATATGCATTTCAGATAAACATTTGTATTCAGTTGCTGGTGTGTTTTGGTTTAGACGGTCTTTATCTTAATCTATGTTGCCGTCCTGTTAGTGTTTGAACTTTTGCCATCTTAGAATAATGGAATTGCTGTTTGTCTTTGCTCATTTGTATCTGAATCTCTGCGTCAAAATCCCTATTTGCTCGGTGTTAATTATCTTCCTTTGTTTGATCATAGTCTCAACGCCCTTGGTTCCAGGGAAAATTTGCAATTTTGTGTCTATTTTCAAGACACAGCTTTTGCTGACAAAATCATTCTCAGCTTTTGTCTACTTTCAAGGTGTGTGTGTGTGTATATACATACAAGTGGAGAAAATTAACTCGAAAACAAGCGTTATGAGGATCACTATAGAAAATCTGTTAGATCCTTTTTGGACCTGACAACTAATGGAGAAGTAGAGAGACCATTTTGTAATTTTTGGTCAACTGGAACCCTTAGGAGATCACCTTTATCCTTGCTCTCTTCAGAAACTGTAAGTTCTTTAGAAGTTGAGCACCCAAATATCTGCACCACTAAGCTTCCACCTAAAATAAAATGCAGCCGAGTAAGTTCTGGAGGTTTTATACAGTTCTTGATGTTCTTTATTTTCAATAAATTTTTGTCATTGCGTCAAGGTTCTTACAAAACTAAAAAGCAAGATGGAGAAACAGACTTACCAAGCACAAGAGCTGCACCGATCCATCCAAGTGCTCCCCATCTTTCACCAAGAAGAAACCATGCAAATCCAGCTCCCCACAGTGGCTCCAGCCCATAAATTATGGCTGTTTCTGTTGCTGAAACATCGCGCATCGCTGCAATCTGTAGCCACAAACAACTTATATCAGGATTCATCTCATAATGATACATTGAACTACATTTCATGCAAAACCAGTTCAGTGGCTTTAAGAACTATCCGGCTAGTGCTAAAGATTCTGCCTGTACAATTATAGTACCTCAATCCATAAGCATATCCCAGTTGAAAATGCACCAGTATAAAGTGCAGGTATCCATGGAAATGCAACAAGCCAATCCCACATCTCTGTCCACGTCCATGCTAATTGGTTGGAACTTTGGGCACCAACAAACCACCCTCCAATAAAAACCCAGATTGTGGATAAGACAGCAACAACACTGACCTAAATAAACCATGGAATTGTTCAAGTACAAGGTTTGAATAACTAAAATGTCCAGAGAGAATATGGATGACTTGCATAGCTGCATTTGACTGCCTCATCCAAGAATTGCTAAGAAGTTCTCCTTCTTTGTGCTTCTTGAAATATGCTCAGTTCGAAGCATGTGAATTCCGAAAAATATTGCACTCAAGAAGTTGAAGAGATCTCCAACCTGTTAAAAAGAAAGTACTAACATTGTTACAGCTTTTCCCCTAAGATAACTAAGGCCAAGGCATCAAGGACAAAACCATGTAGTGCTTACATTTGGAGGTGATCCGCTGCATTCCAGCATACCAACCCCAAGAGCAGACATGAGAACTCCGAACCAGGTTCTAGCAGGTATGATTGATCCAAACAAGCCATCAAGCAAAGGTACCACAATAACCTGTTCCGAGTTAATTAGCAAGATGCAATCAAATGTACTAGATTTCAAAGACAACTGTATTTAGTTTTCATATGAAGTAATACTACTTTCTTTTAACCAGCTGCATATAACTTTCTTATGCAGCATTCCATGATTCATGAAAGTTATTGATCAAAACCTAATACAAGACATGGAATATATGTATTCTTCCTCTCTAATATAGCTCAAGGTTAAGTTTGAGCTTGCTTACTGTGAAGAGGGAAATAAACGATGCACGGCCAGCATCAGATGTAAGTAAACCAAGTGCCTCAAGAAGGTAGCCTAGACTGATCCAGAACCCCAACTCAATCCCTGCATTTCGGGTCTGAACATCAGCCCGTGATCGAAACACGAATGGCAGAAATGGAATTGCTGACATGATAAACCGCACCGCTGAGAAGGCTGCTGGGTCCATGATAGCTTCAACTTCTTTAATAACTGGAATGTCACTTGCTGCAGTTTCAATCACAAATTCACTATCTCTCTTAGAATTTTGGGACTTCAGATATGTTAACATAATAATATGCTACTTCCAATACAATATGAAAGTAGAATCCTTAACCAACAGAGTGAGACAACAGAGATTCTCAATTCATTAAGGCATATATAATATAATAACCTCATCTTCTTGTCCTCCAATTAAAAAAAAGGCGATTTTTGTCCACACAATATCAGTATATACTAAATTTTGTTTATGCAAACCAGTGAGCTAATCTAAGATTCTAAGCAACCCTTTACTATCTATTCACAAGCTAAATTTCTCAAGGAAAAAGTTACATACCATAGACAATTGTGATTGCATTGAGCAACAAAATACTCCTCATCTTCTTGGATGCAAAGAAAGCCTTTTGCCACAAAGGTCGTCGCTTTTTGGAACCAGATTTCAACCCCTTAATCTTAGCTTCATCCTTCTTGCTGTTCTTGATCTTCTTCTCACATGGTTTGTGCTCATCACTGTGTGAAACTGAGAAAGTGCCATCATTGGTTCGTTGAATTTCAACAGATTTCTTGTCTGTTCTGTTCTTGTGAGTAGCATTCTGAGAAGTTAGTGATGAAATGGAGATGGGATCTAATGAACAAGCGATTAGACGCCGCCGTTTGTTGGGAATGGTAGTGGAAAAGAAGATGAACATGGAGGCAGGGTTCCTAAAGTAGCTTGAAATTTTTGAGCCAGAGGCAACTGTTGTCACCCTCCATATATTTGATGATGAACAAGCCATGCATAAGCTAGATCAGACTAATAAAGCTCACAGTTCCTTCTCTTAGAAACTTAAAACTACGAAATTAGAAGCTGAAAGTAGATTTGCACTTCAGAATGAAAATTGGGGACCAAGCAATCTCTCTCTATTAAGCCTTTTCTCTCTGGTTTTCTTGCTCAATTGAATTTAGGCCATGGAAGCAGTTTGGATTTGCAGAAACTAGTTATAGACTTCCAAAAAGAGTGGGGTTTCTGCGTTGAACATTTGAACTATGGAAATGGGAAGAAGACAAACAGATATTCTATCCAGGAGGGAATACTAAACGTGTGGCACATGAGAATTTCATTTATTCGTTTATTGGGATCGGTGGTCCAAAAGCTTCAATTTTGATCATATTGTGAACCTTTTACACATGATTTCTCAAGAACATAACCTTTTTTGGTTGACCCTCAAGTCAAGAAGAGGAGAAATGGCTTTAGCTTGGCTAATACATAATTTACAAGAGCTGAAACAAATAATGCACTAGAAGATAATATTACTATGCAAAATGAACCATCTATTAATTATTGCTTGTATCAAAAGAAACAGCAAACTAGTTAAACAGAAACCTTCAGTTTTCAGCACTGCCAATCACTTCTTCTTCTTCATACTCAACATCTTCTTCAACCGTAGCATCTTGGTACTGTTGATATTCAGCAACGAGATCATTCATGTTACTCTCGGCTTCAGTGAACTCCATCTCGTCCATTCCTTCTCCCGTATACCAGTGCAAGAAGGCCTTCCTCCTAAACATGGCTGTGAACTGTTCGCTTACTCTTCGGAACATCTCTTGTATGGAAGTGGAATTCCCAATAAAAGTTGAAGACATGGTGAGACCTTTAGGGGGAATGTCACAAACGCTGGACTTGACATTGTTGGGGATCCACTCAACAAAGTAGGAGGAGTTCTTGTTCTGCACATTCATCATCTGCTCGTCGACTTCTTTGGTGCTCATTTTGCCTCTAAACATGGCTGATGCTGTGAGGTAACGGCCGTGGCGTGGATCAGCTGCACACATCATGTTCTTGGCATCCCACATTTGTTGTGTAAGTTCCGGGACACTTAGGGAGCTGTACTGCTGTGAATTTCTAGATGTCAGAGGTGCAAATCCCACCATGAAGAAGTGTAGTCGAGGGAATGGGATTAAGTTCACAGCTAGTTTTCTGAGGTCTGAATTTAGCTGACCAGGGAATCGTAGACAACAAGTGACTCCACTCATGGTTCCCGAGATTAGATGATTCAAATCCCCGACTGTATCAAAAAGAGGAAATGAAGGTTAAGCATACAGGAATTAGCTAGCAATCCTAATCCAATAACCATTTGGTCTTAGCTTGCTGTATGAGGATCCCAATTAGGCTACTTAACTTTTGGTATCATAAGGAAATAATAATTAGGTGCAAAGTGCAATACTCATAAATAAAGAGACTTAATCTGGATGAATCACATATGATGTGGAATCTTAAAGGTGGATTCAACTTACAGTTTGGCGTGGTGAGCTTGAGAGTCCTCAAGCAGATATCATAGAGTGCTTCATTGTCAAGGACCATACACTCATCCGCATTCTCAACAAGTTGGTGAACAGAAAGTGTTGCATTGTAGGGCTCCACAACGGTGTCTGATACCTTCGGAGATGGAAAGACAGAGAAGGTGAGCATCATTCGGTCTGGAAACTCTTCTCGGATCTTTGAAATGAGCAGAGTTCCCATTCCAGACCCAGTTCCACCACCAAGTGAATGACATACTTGAAATCCTGCATTAAGCAAAGGGCTTCGATATCAATATAATGTCAAGGTGTCTTCTTCACATGGTTTTCAATCTGGCTTAGCCTTACAATATCAACATCAATATCTATTAATCAGTAGGGATAAATTCTGTTTAATCCTTGTACTTTGCCTCTCTCATCGTTTCAATCCCTGACATTCTAATTTAATCTAAAAACTCTCTAACCTCACAATTTCCCTCTAATAGGTCCATGCCTTGAGTGAAATGTCCAATATACCCCTATGTTATTTCTTTTTAATTTTTTTTTTCATTTTTCTTTTTAATTTCTTTTTTCATTTTTTCTTTTTCCTTTTTAATTTTTTTTTCTTTTTTTTTTCCTTTTTTCCTTTTTCTTTTTAATTTCTTTTTTTCCTTTTTCATTTTTTTTTGCTTTTTCTTCTTTTTTTCTTTTTCTTTTTTATTTTTTTTCCTTTTTCGTTCTGCCTACTTTCTACTTCTTCAACCCACCAATCCCATTACGATCAAACTTCACAACCCATTTGTTTCCCAATCAGCTTACTTGTCTCTCTACCACTCAAATCCCACTTTCTCTCTCCACATCAAGCCTTAATTTGGAAACTTTTCATTGAAAATTACTATTTTTTAACTTTTCACTGAAAACTACCATTTTCTCAAACTCTGAGGTTTTTGGGTCTTGCTCAAAATGGTGATTTGGATTTTGGGTTTGGTTGAAATGGTGGTTTTTGATGCCAAGTTGACAAAAACCAGAAGTGAAGAAGAAGAATAGTGATGGAAAAGAAAAATGGCCGCCGGCGTGGAGAACAAGAATTGGGGTTTCGGGTCGATCTGGATTGGTTCGCCGACGTGGCGCTACTGATGCAGCAGAATACGATGGTCATTAAAAAGGAAAAAGAAAAAAGAAGGAAAAAAGAAATTAAAAAGGAAAAAAGAAAAAAGAAATTAAAAAGAAAAGAAGAAATTAAAATGGAAAAAGGAAAAAAAGAAAAATGAAAAAAGGAAAAAATAAATTAAAAAGGAAAAAGAAAAAAGAAAAAAGGAAAAAAAATAAATTAAAAAGGAAAAGAAAAAAAATAATTGAAGGGTATATTGGACATTTCACCTAAGGCATGACCTATTGGAGGGAAATTATGAGATTATGGAGTTTTTAGATTAAATTATAATGTCATGGACTGAAACGATGTGAGAGATAAAGTAGAGGGACTAAACATAATTTAGCCCTAATCAGTATTAGCATCTGAAAGACTTTAAGATGCTCTTTCTATGATGGTTTAGGGAAAAAAAAGAAGAGTTTGTCTTAGAAATTGTACTATCCCACGTCTGGTTAAAACCAAAAATCTAATCCTCTAGAATGAGATGCGTCTGTTTTATATTCTTAAACCCTTTTGCCTATAACTAGCCAATGGATTTTTGACTAGAACACAGAGCTTATTGCCGCCTAGTTTACAAGTTTCATCAAGAATTAAATAATTTTTTTGGTGACGTCAACAAGAAAACATTAATCTAACTGATCGTTTACACACTAAATAACACAAAACTTGTTCTCAAAATTGTAATAGGTAAATCACTTCCTATCTATCGGTATTGTTCTATACAATGCTCTGAAATACTTGAAACTACAAAATCAGCCGGAAACTGTTAGATTAGCTCATTCGAAACGGACACATCACAAGCATTAACTAATTTAATCACTCATGATTCCAGAATTTCAATACTTCGAAACACTATAATATTTTTAGCATATGTCATGAAGACTAATCAAATTCAAGTCCCAATATGATCACAAAAATTGTACGTACGTACCTTGCAAGCAATCACAATTCTCTGCCTCTTTCCTAACAACATCGAGCACTGTATCAATAAGCTCCGCGCCTTCAGTGTAATGCCCTTTCGCCCAGTTATTGCCGGCGCCGGACTGCCCGAACACGAAGTTATCTGGTCGGAAAATCTGCCCGTACGGCCCCGCCCGGATGCTGTCCATCGTACCCGGTTCCAAGTCCATCAACACCGCCCGGGGCACGTACCGGCCGCCGCTGGCTTCGTTGTAATACACATTGACTCTCTCCAACTGAGTATCGGTGGTGCCGTTGTACCGGCCGGTAGGGTCTATGCCGTGCTCGTCGCAGACCACCTCCCAGAACTTGGACCCTATTTGATTCCCGCATTGCCCTCCCTGGATGTGAAGGATCTCTCTCATTTCTGGGTTACGTTAAGGGCAAAATGGGAAAGATGTGGGTTTTTGTGTAACTGATAGCGAGCTTTTGGAGGGAAAGGGGGTGGTGGTAGTTTACTTATACGGATGGCAGGGAGATGATCCGACGGTGGAGATTGGAGAGAAGGATCTGACGGCTGAGGAGTGTCCGACTAAATGTGAGTGGGGTAGGCGGTTGGTTAGGTTTGGACGTGAACAGTTTGCCATTTGTGAGTGTTTGATTCACTATCGCCGGCTTAACAGGGCTAGGCAATTTACTTGCTAAAAAGGCCTTGATTTTGTTTGTAATTGCAGAAATACCCATCCATATTATGCCCAAAGTTTTTCTAGGGCTAAATTACTTCAACTGCAACTTCCTAAAGGCTTTGGCACCCTTGTTTCCGTTGGTTAGGGTTTCGTATGAAACCGTAATGATTTGTGAAATTTGGCAAATGGCAAGACTTGTTACCCGCACGAAAGGTGTAGCGATCTAGACATTGTTTATTGGAGAGGTTTGGTGACATAGACAGGTGTCAAAGTGAACCGTAAGAATTCATAAAGTTTGACAATGAAATTGTTAATCATTAGTAAAACATCATGTTATGGGCAAGGAGAGAGGCTTGGTGAAACAGACAAGTATCGAAGTGGACTGGACCGTAACAATTCATGAAGTTTGGCAAGGACACTGTCAAGGTTTTACTAAACATCCCGTTATGGGGAAGGAGCGAGGCTTGGTGAAATAGACGGGTATCAAAATGGATCATAACAATTCATGTAGTTTGGCGTCACTTTCTGGGCCTGACATAAATGGTGAAGCCCATTATTTCTTGGGTTTTATACTTTTAGAATTAGAGCAGTCCTACAGACACCAAAAAATTATGAGTAGTGCTATAGACACCAAAAAATTATACCAAAAAGCAATAACAAATAACATGGCGTCTGAGTTGGCGTCTTACGTGTCATGACATTCAATTTAATAATTTTGTGCAAATTTCATTGATTTTATCTATAAAATTAATTAATCAGCAAAATAGAAGAACGTGATTCACCAACAACCAAATATGCTATCGCCATAAACAACCACATCTGCATAATTAAAAGAGCAAAGAAATCTAGAGAATAGCACAAAGAAATTACATCAAATCTGGGAGACTGTATATATAATAGTACAACTATTTCTTTCTAAGTCTAATAATATGAGAATTCATATTAAATTCATTTGAAACTCATTTGAAACCCATTAGAGATGGATTTGGCCATCAATTGAAAATCACCATTTCTCATTTACTTCATCACTACATATCTCTATTTCCAGCAGGATGAAACCCACCACCACTAGCATTATATAATAGATCATTATTCAATTGCCAATGAACTAATGAATTAAGCCATACACAACTTTGTATTCTATTTACTCTGTTTTGGTTGATGGCCTTTTCCTACAGTTGAATTTTAAAGTCTCCATGATTAAGGGGTTGGTTTAGGGTTCTTCATTACTTTTGTTGTTGTGTATCATATACATTTTTTTCCTAATTAAACAACAATAACTTTTAATTATTGATCTTTCCATTTTAAAGAATAAAAATAAAATATAAGAATACATGTTAAAAATAGTTTGATGATATGGCACCTGCCACATCATTTGGTATTGATATTTGATATAATTATTTGGGATCTCAAGCATTTTTGTTAGTTATTTCTAACAAATACATTATTAGACCTACTTTCATTGTGCTTTTGTAGCTTGCCCAAATCCACATGTGATTTGGAAGCTTGCCCAAATCCATTAGGGAACTCTATTGGGCTTACCCTCTAAAGCCATTTCAAACCCTGAACGATGCCCGGAAATGTTTGACTCATGCCATGGTAGCAACTATGTTCAAGCTTCAAGCCATTTATTTTCAATAGTTCTTGCTCTTCTGTTGATCTGTTTTAACTCGTGTTTTTAACTATGAGTCAATTACAAGCATAAAACGTAGAGAATATCCGAGAAGTAAACATTTTCCTTCTTAGAGCAGGTTAAGTTTATATTGCGGAGAAAACCATGGACACACGGTAACTAAATTATGTTGCTCAAAGAAAATGAAAACGAAAATACATGATGACATTATAGAAAAGTAGTTGGCCGGAAAACACAATTTGAATTTTACACAAATGCTCTATCACAAAACGCTTGTAATTGTGTTCCGAAAAATCTTTTTCATTCTAGCCTTTATAGTCCCTTCATTTGTTAAGTTATAATAATAGCAACATGTGTTATTTTCAACAACTATCACCAATTAAGTACGAAACCAAGAAAATAAGTTTCCGTTTCGCTTTTGGCATGCAAGAGAAGAATACTTTAACTTTCTTCCTTGATTTTCATTTCCAAGGTACATATATACCCAAAGAAAGAACCAACAAATAAAATAAAAGATAGAGGGTGAAACTTTGATGAAGATCCCATTCAAATATCGTGTCAGAGACGGGAGAGACGACTAATCTCCATAGACACAGAGACGATCGAGGGCGATGACGATGACCTCAGAGTCATAACAACAACGAAAGAATGACCAACCAGTACTGGACGAGAAATCACATGGCATTGCGAGGGAGGTCGGTAGCTTAGCTACAAAATGACCTGAAAAAACTTAATCGAAAGAGGTAATTTTCTAGTCTTGCTGTCCCTCCACTTCTGTGTTAAACTTGCTGGTATTGTATGGCTATGTCTAAGGAGTCTTAGGTATTGTCAATGTCATCTCTGCTGCAGCTAGCTAGCTAGCCCTTTTCCATTTCCATTTCTTACTAGCTAGCCAGACTCGTTCAAAACAGCACCGCCTCAAAATTAGGCACTTCCCTGATTACTACTCTAATATGTAGTTAGGGTTCTGGGTTCCTTTGACGTCTAGCTAGTATATATGTAGATTTACATGGTTTTATATCCACAGGTTAGGCTCTAATTTCTGGGGCCGGGGGATCGATTATTAGTTACTAGCTAGCTAGCTTAAAACTCGTCCTGTGAATAGAATATAAATGCTAGTTAGAGCATAGTTTTGGTCCCAAAATGGGACCTAAATTGGAATACATATTTCCATGTGAATATAATTACATTCTTGTCAGATTAGAGATGAACAAAGATATAAATATAGTTCTTTGTCAGATCAGGGGACCATATTGTTGGCATTATATAATGCAAATTCCATGAAGCACAATAATATCATCTAGCCATCTAGTTAAATACAGATCTGGGTCTTCCGGGTATTTGATTTGAAACGACCATAGTGGTGATTGGAGCTCAATATGAAAGTTAAGAGAAAGGAATTCCTTCACAAAAGTCCGAAATGAGAGTTAAAAAGAAGGCAAATAATTCATTTGGAATTTGGACCGGTGTCGGCATAAAATGTAAGTATTTACTACTGACACAGTAGCCAGTCTTATATAACTCTCATTTCATTTCATTCTGCTCATTCTGGCTAGCTACTTTGTCCTACTACTACTCTTTCCAACGGTTAGCTAGGTAAAATTCAAATTGATCGATGAGTAAATTATTAGACATGCTGCCGTGTTGGGTCCAGTAGTAGTTCAGGTAATTAACATTTACTATCACCCAACCATATCAAAACTCATTCAACATTTCTCAGCCCCTTCATCTTTTTATGTTTATTGGTAAATAAGTCCTTTGAGTTAATCCAACAAAACCATGTAGCTGGCTGGGTTAACCGAGTCCAGCAGGGTTTTTAAAGAGTGACATATGTGTTAATGTGAGTCTGCAAAAAAGGTGAAGTGCGTAGCTCCTGATTTCAAGGAATTATGAGAGGAGAAAAAGGAAGCAGACAATGCATGCATGAAACAGAGAAAACAGACGAACGTACAGTAACATGTATATTAGACCATACACATATCTATCTAGCTAAGCTAGCTAGCTTTGTCTTTCTCTGTGTATGTGTGTGAATTCCAAGTAGTGAGTGAGTGAGTTAAAAAACTACTAGCTTATATGTTTGTCTGTCTGTATCTGGATTCTGCAGCTAGCTAGCTAAAGTGTTTAAGCGATGAGCGATGCTTTGGGAAGTAGCATCGTACACAGTGACTAAGGCATGTTTATATATGCAGAAGGAAGAAGAAGAAGCAGTAGCAGAAGAAAAGGGACGATGCTGCTTATTGTGTATATAGAATGAAAATCAAATATTAATTAGCTAGCATGGTGATCAGTACGTACATTTTCTCGTAATTTATTTCTGCACCAGTCTTAAAGCTAAGTCGGCTTTGTCTCCTCTCTTTGATTTCTTCGGTTTGTGTTCTCATTGATCTGCATGCACCTGTATCACTGTGTAGCCTGTGTGCTTTGTCAGTCCCCTTAGATACTCTCATACATCGGTGATCGATCAGACAGAAAATACAATTATCACTCGTCACTTGTCCATCTCTTTATTAATCTCCCTCAACTAAATTATTACTCATCCATCATGCATTGGAATAAGGGCCAAATACCCTCATACACATATATCTGTAACATATATTTATTTTAATCACCTCTACGACTTTGGTGGCTTGAAGGCCTCCAGATTTGTACGTTACGGAGATTAGATTAACCCATCAATCATGTTATTATATTCCTCTATTACTTAAGTAAAAAACCAATTGATCAGCGCTGATCCAGATAAATGAGATTGGTGTTAACATTTAACAGTTAATCTTCTACTGCTGCATATAATCAACAAGAAGCTAGCTTCACAGCTCCAATAGGTACAAAGTTAATAAAAAAATGAGGAAGGTAGCATGTTAGATGGCTACTACTGTTCCTATGCAGTGAAGATGGAACAAAGTTGTCTCAGATCTCTTTCTTATTCAGCCTTCTCTTACTCTTGTATTTGTAGAATTGTTCTTCTCTCACGTGAAGCCAGAAAACTTGGTTCTTATTGGTACGAGATCGAAATTCAATGTAGTTTGGACTAATTTCATGCATGCTTTGAATTTATAAATTTATGTATCCCCAGCTAGCTCGATGGATCTGGCAGTACATGGAGTGCTACAAATGCTTGAAAATTGAAAGCCCTAGTTAAGTCGACAATTGACTTGACACAGCCTTTCCGTCTTTTTTTTTCTTTAAGAGTTGTGAAAACCGCTCGATCGTACGTGTAAGAGTACCAGACCTAGCTTGATCTTGCTACATATATAGTACGTGAATTAGATCAATTAATTATTACTATTTCATGCACCATATCACGGGTTCGTGGCGTAAGCATTCAATTATGCAGTGAATAACAGAAACAACGATCTTAATGTCTTGGCAGTTGCTACAATTCTTGTTTCTTGCTTTGACTTTCAGAGACATGTCCCCTCAGCTATTTACACTTATACTTTACAAGGTAAATACAACGGGATGAATGTAGGAAAGCGAAGAAAACTTTTATACTCTTACAAGGTTAAAGAGGCAACATGTTCCTCAAAATGGCCTAGGATAAGAGGCAAAAATAAAGAGCTCTCTGCGATTATGTGACTACAGCTCTACAAAGTTTTCGTCTTAGTTATCCGTTACATACATAAATTATATATGACCGCCGATGCACGCATTAGTCTTTAGAAAATTGACAAATTTAAATACAGGATTTCAAAGTGGCAAATGATTCCCCACAAATGATTTCGAAGTCGGATGCCTTCTTATTCAACTAAAGTAGTTCCTCAACTTTATGAAACCTGATTTGAGTTATAATCGCGATTTTAGACTCTAATTTTTGTTAACTTTTTCACACAAAGAAGATAAAAAACGTGCATTTTGCTTTTCCTTGTTAAGAAAAGATTTCCCGCTATATTCAATTTTTTTTCCTCCGTTTGTTCGTGAAGCTGAAACAAGTGGCTGGATTCGTTTTCCAGATATTAATGGGATGGAATGTGCGCATCATATCATTACCGTATCATTTGCTAAATATGTAACTAAAGAACAAAAGAACTCTCAAACCTAAATCCATAGTCACTTCAACATCAAGTTCTTTCACATCTCGATGTGCATCTTCCACAAATCAACATCAAACTTTTCTCGATCTCCTTTTCATCGATCTATAGGTAGCCTATTAATTAAATACATTCAATATATATTCCCTTCAATCGAGAACCCAGCTGATCTCTCTCTCTCTCTCTCTCTCTCTCACATGATGACATTAACATCTCAGATGTAGATGCAATCACTCACATGACATATCCAGTGACAGAGTTACTCAAATAAGGCCTATGACTGTTGAAATTAAACCTCTGCATTTTTCTCTAATCTGAGTTCTTTCGCATATATTGATTCAACCAACATGGTCAAAATGCATTATAGGGCAACCTATTACACACCTCCCATGATATGTAACATCAACGTGCATCATCAATAAATGGAAAGAAAAGAACCAGTCCCCATTTTCCAACGAAATAACAAAACATAACTTGCAACTTCCAAATTAATTTCCATGATCAACATCTTACATATATTAATAGCTAGAAATTAAAGAAGTGCGTACTAAATTAATTAACGTGGCCGGTTAATCAGTTCTTCAATGGGAGGAACTCAAAAAACTGGTAATTAGGGCCAGTGCCGAAACTAGGGTTTAGCAAGGATTTCTCGGTTGTAAGATGATCTTTTTCGCCGCAAGTACTACTCCGAAGCGGAAATAGCTGGAGGGTTTGAGACTGATCTCCACGTGAAATATCTTCTTCTTCGTTACGGTGTTGGTTTTGGTGGAGATGGCTACCGTTAAGGGCAGCGCCAGACCTGTGGGGAGCTATAAAGATGCTGAGATCATGAGGAGGACTAGTCTTACTATTACGGTTATTAATGACCTGCTTTTGGTCCATCCCCATTGTTCTTACTGTCGTTCTGGTACAAGTGGGGGCGTTTATGAGGTGGGTGAGGTCATGAAGGGGAGGAGGAGGAGGACAAGACAACTGCATCATCTGCCACCTGGCATTCTTTTCTACGGTCATGGAATTCCTTATTTGCTCTTGTTGAAGTTGCTGCAATTCTTCCTCACCGAATTGGACCCATCCTTCCGTCCTGCTCTCTGCTCCTGCTTTTACTGTTTCCTGCACTTCAAAAAAAGGAAGGATTCATTAGGGTTAAAAATGAAGTAGGTCCTGGGCAGGGTTAGGGTTACAGTTGTCTTTTTGCATGGAATGTGATGGTCAGCGAACGGTGCCCGAATCTGTGGGCAAACGACATGAATGAGAAATGAGAATGAGGGCAAAGCTATAGTAGTAGAGCACGCACAGGACCCAAAACCCTTTAGAGCAAAGCTAACAGAAGCTATCCCCGACAGAAAGGAAGGATTGCAGCTTTTAGACAAAACCCTCTTTTCATTTCCCAACGATAAACAAAGCTAGCTTTTCCTACATCTCTTCACTCATACACAATGCTTGCTTTTTAATTAACTTTTTAACCATGTACGTACATGAATAATATCAGATAATGATAAGCATATTATCTCTGCCTAATTTCTTGTTAGACTTTTGAGAATGTTTGAGGAATTCCAAGTTGGAAAAAAGGAGGGCTCAGCTGGCTAAGCTAGGGAAGGGTGTAGAGTAGCTTTATCTTTGCTATGAAGAAAGATAGATAAAAACAAAACAAAGACAGGAACAGAAACAGGTATAGGGAAATAGAATAGACCTGTTGATGATGATCTTGGAGACTACTAGTCATGCAGTTTGTTGAGGGTGCCCAATTCTTGGTCTCTTCAACTTCATACACTGTCCTACTTGCCCCGCCTGTGTTTGTACTCGTAAAGAAAAACAAAAAGAATACCACTTTATACATTCCTCATTTCGATCTCAAACAACAAACAATTGGAATTTGGTTTTTTGTTTTTTGGTCTGAAACAATTGGAATTTTGAATACTAATTCTTATCAGAATAATGTTAACTACAGAAGGAATTCATAAACTCAAAACATATATCATCTGTCTCCTTCTCTAACTACTTCTTTCAATCAGAGTTTGAAACCAAATCGGTACGGAAGAATTACTAATGCTTGAGTTATATGTTTCTCAAGAAATGAAAATAGAAAGATATTTGTTGGTTGTATTTTCAGATGCTAGGAGTTTGAATTTACTCACCTAATGATTCCTTCTTTGGGTGATCTGAACACATGAGTTGAAGGTCGTCTTGAGATTCCATCTGGCGACGGCGTTTCTGCCTCTCTCTTGCCTTGTGGTTTTGGAACCAATAGAACACGTTCTTGCCCTCGATCTTTCCGTACCTTCTAAGCTGAGCAGTGATATGCTGAATCTGCTCAGCCGATGGAGTTCGAGTCCCTCGTCGATATAACTCCTCTAGTGCCCTCAACTGCTCTGGCGTTGGGTTCCATCTCGAGCTCACCACAACCTGCGGCACTGTATTGAAATCTCTTATCCCTCTTTGTTCACCTGGATATACATCTTTCATAGAGTTAACCCAAAATTCACAACAGGCATCAATCTAACAGTGATATAGTTTTAGCTAGAAATTAAAACGAATAGCGAGTGCATACCCAGCTGGTGATATTGTGCTAAGAAATCAGACGCAGCATGAATTCGACTGAAACAAGGTGGAACATGTGTACTTGTTGAAGTGTTGTTGTTGTTATGAGGAGATGACAGAGGCCTAGGAACGAGAGGCCGATGCTTCCGACCATTGAAGGCTGAATCCGGAATCATGTTGAAGTCACCACCATCGTTGTAACCCATCATCCACATTTTTGATACCAATCTAGGCTGGCTAGGGTTAGTTATGTATATATACTTCTCTCTTTATTTCACTCACTCTCAAGCTAATAATGACCTTCGAATGAAGGGATGTCTTTAGGTGGACATATAAGTAAGTAGTACTAAAGTGAAGTGATGCTTTCAAAGGATGGGGTGAAGATTGAAGAATGGTGAAGAAAATGGGAAAAGGAGGAGGAAGAGCATGCAAGTTAGGAATGGTGTGGGAAATGGGACATGGAGAAGTAGAGGTGGGGATTAAAATAGGGTGAAGCCTAGCTACATCGTATAGGGATTAGACCTGGTTTATATTCAGTATATATTGATGCTGTCTAGCTAGCTAGAGAAGAGAGGAGAGAAAAAGAGAGAGGGTATTGTGCCGAAAATTGAAAATGGGTAGTTGAGCTGAAACAGTGAATTGAAGCTATGTATTTTTGAGTCTCAGACATTCAGAGATGGGGATTGATCACTCTATATGACTATAGAAAGAAAGAGAGAGAAGAGTTAGCTAGTGTGGTGCTGGTTTAATACAGAACAAAGTGAGCTGCAACACATGAGGTTGACTAGGCAACCTCATATGGAGGAGAAGGGACAAAGCAAATTCGAAATAGAAAAACAAAACAAACAAAGTAGAGAGAGAGAGAGAGAGAGGAGGTGGTAGCAGTAGAGACAGTAGTAGCAGTGTGTGGAAGATGAGGTGAGGAAGGAAGCGTGGAATTCTGGGAGGCTTTTTGGGAGTCGCAAATGAAAAACGACGTGACGATCATGAGGGTTATCATAAGCCTCATCACATCCCTCTCTTCTTTACTCGTCTCCTCCTCCTCTCATTTATTGTATTCTTCACGTCTCGTGCCTTTCACACATATTCTAAATCCAAACTGCCTTTCAAATTCTTACCCTACTCCTATACTAGAATCCTTTTCCATTTTGTCCATACGTATATGTATATATATACATCACAATACTTACCAACAAAGAAAAAAAAAAAAGATTTTACCTCTAGCTTCTTCCATTCTTTCTGTATTTGAGATCCAATCCCATCTACTCCCCCATTGTCCGATCATATCACTTATAGATTTTACTTTCTTCTATATTTTTTGGTCAAATTCTTTGTTCTATATGATATATCATATGCATGCCAAATTGCCAATGAGATCATATATGTGAATTGTCGTTTTGGGTCTGAGATATGTTGGAAGAAGAATACACACCTTTACGTGCTACCAAAATTACTGTGTCTCTCTCATTTGGAATTTACCTTCCTGCCACTGTCACCCTACTATTCATTTATCAAATTCAAAAAACTAGTAAGTAATTATTTGGGTCCATATATCTGAATCTGAGTCCATCTCCTGCTAATAAAGAAAGAAATTGCAGATTGCTCAGTTGCTCTCTTTATGTATCTTCAGGACAATTTGTATAATACGATCGTCGAACATTATGATATGGAATGACTCAATCTTCGAGCCACAGCACCCTCTCTGTCTCCTTCTCCCACCTCCTGGTATTTATTTGCAAAACCCCATAATTGTTTAATTATTATTTTCTGTCTATCTTCTTGTAGCTAGCCAGGGTACAGAGCCAGACCTGCATGCATCTTTCTAGCCCTATCTGTGTTTTCTAAAACCTATATTTTGGATTTAGCATGAACATATATGCACACCAATATTTTAATCCAGAGGTCAATGATGAATGATGCTCTTCTTTTTACTTCAAAGTCAATCATATAAATATATGTAAAGGGTGATGAAGGGTCAAGGGAAGATATGTTTTCATGAGAAATCTGTAGCTTTAGAATGAAGCTGCACAAATGTGGGTTTGAACAACTTTCACACTTTTGTTGGAAAATAATGAATCAAACTACAGGGTTTATCCTTCTCTAACTAGCCAACTACAAAGGTTTCAATCATTCGTTGCCACATTCCTAGTTTCTAGTTGCAACTGGCTTATCTGGTCTGGGAAGGTTCAAATTCTATAATTGTTGTAAATTGGGGTGATTGCATCAATAAAACTAAAATCAACAGAGAGATCAAATGGAAGTGTCAGATCTTACATAAGAGTGAGGAGCTTCCAACGAACCATCTTTGGGTTTTCTACCCATTGGCAATCGGTTCTTCCAAGCTGAAAGAACACTTTCCCAGTCGCCATTTCCAAATCCTGCCCTTTCATCGGACCCGAAGTTTGAGATTCTTGATCAATGTGAGGGATGATGAGCTCATCCCAGGAAACTCAGCCCTAGGAATTATGAAGCTACTCCAAGCCCAAACGATGCCTTTGATTATTAGGTCAATCCCATCAGGCTCAGACCATTACAATGACACAACTAGTTCAAAATATTTGTTGCCCAACTAGTTGGTCAGGTGGCTGAGATGAGCCTAGAGTTGAGAATCGAATAGCCCAACTAGCTCTGTCTAGCGTATAGGTTCACAACTAGATGAAATGGAATGGGCCGAAACGATGTCTAGCGTTATCAATCCCCATAACTTAAAATATAGGATTAATTACATATAAGTGCATATTTGAAATTCTTTTTATCCAGAATACCACAAATTAGTTTTTTTCCTTCATAAGGTCACTAGATTAAAAAATATGTTATATTTTTGATATTAAAAACTAATATATTTACATAAATGCCACTAGAGCACAAAATTAACAGTCATTCTCTCTTCTCTCTGGCGAGGTCGCCGGTCAACTCCGGCCGACCTCCGGCTAACTTCCAGTCAGCTCCTGCAACCACAAAAGCTATTGTCACTAACACCAAAAGCTCCTGTCACCAACAATAAAAGCTACTCGGGTGAGATTTCCGTCAACTTCCAGCGAGGTCACAAAAATTACTGTCATCAGTAACAAAAACTACTATAACTAGCAATAAAGGCTACTCTGGTGAGATTTTCGGCTACTTTCAGCGAGGTCACAAAAACTACTGTCACCAGCAATAAAAGTTACACTCCCCAAAAAGAAAAGCTACCATTCCCACCAACAAAAACTACTATCTCCACCACCAAAAGCTATTCTGACCCGCAACAAAAGCTACTCCAGTGAGATTTCCAGCGAGATAAGAAAAATTATTATCACCAACACTAAAAGCTACCGTCACCAATAACAAAAACTATTTTCACCAACAATAAAAGCTACACAAGTGAAATTTCCCGTAAGGTAAAAAAAATTATTGTCATTAACAAGAAAAACTATTCTCACCACCAACAAAAGCTATTACTAAGTAAAACAAAAGTTATCCCCTAAAGTTGAGACTACTAAAGCTACTCCCAACGACTATGAAAGCTAGTGCCAAGCAATACAACAGCTACTCCAAAAAATCAAAACAACTGAAAATTGAAAATCTCAAATACTTGAATCAAATTTTTTCGATTTCAACTTCAACCAAACACAACTCAAGAACTTAATAAAACTACAATCCTTCTTAACAGAAAACCACAATGGATCTACAATGATTCATAGGCAACAAGCGATAATCATTTGATCGAATATAGATCAAATTGAAACAATTTCAATCAAAAGAACTAATCTGATGATTTGTTAACACGAGATCAAGGATAATAATGTGAGAATTCACCGAATCAAATTACAAGCAGAGTAAGAGAATGAAATGGATCATGATTCTGAAACGTTTGATTAGAAGTTGAAAAGATCAGAGACGAAAATACTTGCCGAGATCGGAGGTTTCAGGAGTCGAACATCATCGTTCGGATCCACGACCTCAACTTGTTGAGGCTTCTTTGCTGCTGCGGCGCTATGCTTTGGACGTACTGGCGTTTGATTATGCTTGCCTTAGAGGATGGAACCGTGGAGGGAGAAAGTTGGAGGGAGTTGTTGAGGAGCCTGAGATAGAGATGTGGCCGATGGAATTGAGAGGAAGAGGAGAGAGTCGGAGATCCAGTATCAAGCTGCCAGAAGAGGTTGGACTTGCCTTCGAAGCCGGAGGACGAAGTCATCGCTGTCGATCTGTGGGGGAAGTAATGGAATCTGTTGATGCCGATAGTGATCTGCGAAAGATCGGAGTAGGCGGAGAGAGACAACGACGAAGTCGAAAGAATCTGGGAGATGCTTTTCTTAAGGAATTGACAAGGGCCATGAACTTGTATTTGTACTTGGAAGAAGCGAGGAAAGAGAGAAACCTAAGTCACTATTGTCCCATGGAAGACTCTAATATCCCTAAGCAACATCGAGACTTTGCCAAGAATCAAATCCAATTGAAGCAAGGTTGTAGTTGAATCGAATAAGAGGGAGCTAACTACGACAGCCAAGGAGAGGAAGTGACTGGATGATCGTATCTCAGGAGTGGGTGGTTTAAACCCTTCTTTTCAGCTTCAGTGGTTGACTTGCCTCAGTGGTTGACTTGCCTTTTATTAGTAGGAAAAAAATTCCTAATGAGCCGGTCATTTGATCTAGCTTCTCCCGATATAGAATATCTTATTCGACGCTCCTCTCCCGATGCTTCGCTCCTCTTATCGATATTACATATCGCCTCTCCTTTATTATAGTTCGACTTGCTTCGCTCCTCTTAGTCCAACAAAAAGGCACCTTTCTTTCTGAAACCCTCCTGCCTCTTATATCCGCTAAGTTGATGTGAATAGATACCTTTGGCTCTTGATAGTTGCATCTAAATGTCATGGCATGAGGTACTAGAATATAAAAGTACATAAACCGCTTGAATCGTAGAAGTCATTCCCGGATGAAATCAACCCAAAAGGACACGTAATGGATCCTGAAGGACTAGTTCAGCCCTGGTTCTGTCATTAACACCCTTTAGCCTTCTTGGTTCAGAACTAGACTTTCTTCTAGTGCCCTATCCCGATGGAGGGACGAAGTGACTCTACTATATAGTATAGTAGGAACGAACGGAAAGAGTACAATAGGCATATCTTCTTGATTATGTGAGATTTGGAGCTGCTGATTTGGAGTCTTGGATTTGGGCTAGGGCTTCGGAATTAGGTACTTGAGGAACAGCTTGGACCAATGGGTGATTCATGCACGGTGGCCATGGTTGAGACGGAGAGAGAGAATGGGAGTTGGAGGCGGTCATGGCTGAGACGGAGGGAGAGAATGGGAGTTGGAGGTGGTCATGAGATGAGAGAGATAGTGGGTTTTGATTTTAGAGACTGTTTGTTTTGTTTATAGAGAGGCAAAATCATCAAGAAAAAAATAAACGGAAGATGAAAGTGGCCTTATATGTAAAATAAAAATTAAGTGGCCTTATAGCTAATTAAAGTTTTAAAATGACACTTGTGTATAATTTTCTATAAATTATATATATAGAGTTAATGCTCATACACCCCAAATCCATCAAAATACTTCCTATACACCTCACAAACTTATTTTCTTTCCCACTTACACAAAATTTTCCACTTTATGTCTCTACTTTTCAAAACCACTCCCTATTCATCCCACTAATACCCTTCTCTTTTCTCTTTTACATATTATTTGTTTTCTTTTGATAAAGCGTGGTGGGCTCATATCTTAAAATTATCTGTTTAAATGTTAATTACAACTAAGTTTCATCCTCTAAATTCGAAGGTAAACAGTTAAAATTTTATTATCCAACATCACGCATCTAGATATTATACTTTCCAAATTAGACTTTGGTTGCAAATTGTAGAAAATTTGAAAAAGAATGAGAAGAAGAAAGAGAAAAGCTAAAAAGAGCAAAAGCTTTCAGAGATAGACTCACATGAGTCACTCCTAATTACTGGGATAGAATCTTCCTGGTATAGAAAAGAATTTATAAAATCGAGAAAAATATAGAAGAACTAACGTTCATAATCAATGAGGAACAAAAACCTCTTGATACCAGTGAGCATTGGTTAGATCCGCCCCTCACTGGTATCAGAGTTTGAAAAGGCTCAAAAAGGAATCCCCTATGGGGACAATGTCTGAATTAATATTAGAGAGGTTGAATTCTTTACTAAAATCATCTGATGAGAAACATCAGAATCTGCAAAAAGAATTATCTAGATGTCAAACTCATCTAGAAAAATTACCATATATAATCTACCAATTAGAAAAATTGGAAAACAAAATATTTTATATCAAAGAACTTCCAAAAATGGAAGAAGAAAAGCTAACAACTGTTAGTAAGAAAAACACTAAACAGCAAAAAAAGCTGGATTCTATGAAAAATATACTGAAGCACAAGAAAGTGCCTCCGGTAAAAACAAAGTGTTTGGCTCCAGTTTTTTTCTTGAGCTGGTCAACAGTCTCTTTTCTTGCATGGGCGTGCCAGCACCGTTCGGGTGCGGTCGTCGGGGGTGTCCCTTGACCTGACTTCTTCTGAGCGATTGTGGACGAGGAGAGCACCAACCTCGTCGTGGGGTTCTTTGTGCCTCGTGGCGAGGACTTTTGCTGAGCCTTTTCAAAATCACAATCGATACTCGATGTTGTAGTTCGAGCAGAGCGAAAACCACTGGGAAGTGAGAAGAACTTGCTAAAGCGTGACTCTAGCTTGGCTGGTTTGCGAGGGCGTTACCCTTGCTTGGCTGGTTCCGCAACCGTTGTGGTCGTGGTACTATAGTCGGCTCCCGAGGAGACTAGGACCAAAGCACTTTGACAGAGGGTTTGGTGGTACTGAAAGTTGGCTCCTAAGGAGACTAGAACTTGGAGTGTGATCACCGATAAGAGAATGAGAGAAGGAGAGGAATTGCTCTTAGAGAGGTTGCTCTAGAGAGAACTTAGATCATCTTATAGATGTTTTGATGAGTGCTTTGGTCAGATGATACTTGTTGTAGCCTCTATATATAGACTTCCAAGCAACACTATTTGGCCTTTAAACAAATCATAGTGGGTTAGGCAAAATTCACTAACACTTAGTGGATTTGGTTAGGCCAAATTCACTAACACTTATTTATTCCTTTAATTTTTATCTCCACTAAGAATTCATATTTAAATTTCGACTTCTTCATATGAAATGATCCACCATGGATGTAGATTATTGTGGTAAAATTTCAGAATTTATTTCCATGTGGTTGGGCCGAAAATGCTACTGGACTCCTTACAGGTCCAGTTTTCCAGTTTTGCTTCTGCAGAAAATTGGACTGATTGTTTGAAGGTTTTCCACTTCGAACAAGCTCTAGCACTCTTCATAAGAAATGATCCTTGGGATGTCTAGAATGAATCTGGAAAGTTTCAACTCATTTGAAGTTCGGATGGTTAGTCTGCCGCCCTTCCTTCCTTGTTTAGCTTGGTTTCTCCTAGCCGAAGTAGGAAAATGTGCTAAAGTTGACTTTTCATTTCCACGCTTCCATAGTAGGCTTTATTTAGCATCTAAATATATATTTCGAACTTGTCGACAATATATCGCTTGAGCCACTGATATTGGCTCGATTTCTCCAAGACGTGCCTTGTCAGGCCAAAATGCTCATTTTGGGTCCAAACACAAAGAAAACTAATGGATTTAAACCATTAGAAAAACCAGACAAGAATCATGTTCCAAACATGATCTTTATGGAACCATCTACTAGTTCAACTAGTATTCTGTATGAAAATCAGAAACATTCATAAACTAGAGATGCCAAGATGATGAGCATATTTGGGAAAAAGAAAGGAGTACAGCTCCTGAATGCTGAAGAATTTGAATACAATAAAATTGAACAGGAGGTAAAAAACTCTGCAATTCCAAAGCTAGATTTTAAACAAATCTACAGAAGGGGAACATTTGATCTGATAGATAGCCATGATTTCAAACTATTGCAAATTACAGACCCCTTCTACAGCAGGAGGAGAAACTGATCTCCTAATGATCACTCCTTTAGAAGTTGTCAGAGTAAAGGCAAAAAGTTATCAATTTATGGATATTGGAGCAGTCCAAGTAGGCATAAATCTACTTGCCTGAGAAGACATAAATTACTCAGTCTTTTTGTGTCCTTTAAGACAATAGACTGACAAACTTCCAAGCTAGTTTGCTGGGAACGCTTAAAGCATCCTTATGCAATCAAGTAGCATATTTCAACTGCTACCCAAACTTCACAACAAGCTTGAAAGTTGCAGCTTACTGTCTAATACTGAGAGTCAAGACAGATGGTATATCTATGAAATAAGATATGCAAGAACTCGTAATAGTATACAGAATATATTATAGATTGATGAGTACCACAGTAGCCCCTAAGACGAGGATAACAAATATCCCAGGTTTTACTACTAGATTCCTTACCAATCAGAAGAATCATTCGCAACAGATTCACAAAGTTACTTGGAATTAAGTAACTTTTCATATTGAATTGGAAATTATCTGGTCTGAAAAAACCACTAGAAAGTACAAAAAGGCTAAAGTGTTTGAAAGCAGAATGACTGGAGAAATCAGTCTAAATTTTGAAAATCACAGAAAAAGTGATATATGTCCTGAAAATATGATGATAAACAAAAAGCAGAATCTTGTGAAATCCGGAACGATTAGAGAAACTAATCGAAGAAATGAAACTTTTCAAATCAGGAAAGGTTAGAAAAATCCTTCTTACCAAGATATTGAAATGGAAGATGGAGAAAGCTCCAGTTCCGAAACCTTTATTATTAGAGAAAACGGGAAATTGAAACTCCCTGTACAGAAAGCTCCTACATGCAGAAAAGAAGAAAGAAATTCTCAGAGATTTGTCCCAGAAGACAATATGCCTAGGCTGCCAATCACAAATTATGGCATATGGTTAAACCTAGACAAAGCTCTAGATAAGAGAAAAGCCATTGACTGATGGGTAGATAGCCTGATGATGGTCTCTGCTCTCACCCTTGGAAAATTCGAAGCACCAGATTTGCAGGGGTACTATGAAACTACTCTTACTGGAGTAGCAAAAAAGTATTATTAGTACTTCAAAGAAATTTCCAGAGGAATAAACTGGCTAGAAGAGATAAAAAAAAACTCAAAAATCTCTGTACCATTTTGCAACACATTTTTATGATCAGTTATGTGGAGATCTCTCAAATCTAAGTGAGAAGGCCAAGGAAACGGCCAAATCAAATATCTATGCTGTCAAAATCTGTGACATGAGATATTTTGAAGAATACTTGAATGAATTTCAAGAATACTACTGTACAATTGGTGAACTAGAAAATACTGATCTAGTAAACCTCTTACACAGAAAACTCCCTGAACCATGGAGAACAGCTGTGGGAGAAAGCATAGCTGAAAAACCAATCGAAAGATTTTCAGTTGGAGGAATTGCCGACAGAATTCTACAATTGCTAAAAGAGCAATGCAAAGCCAATCTTAGAGCCAAAATGACCAAGAAACAGCTCAAAGGAGTAGAAAACTTCTGTTATGGAATACTGGATATGCCCATAAATTAGAGACGTCACGAATTCAAGTTTCAAAAAAAAGAAACATTATTCTAAGAAGTTCAGAAAACCTGAACACAGAAAAAATTGGAAGTTTAAGAAAAGCTTCAATTTCAAGGAACATGATGAAGATCCTAAAAAGAAATTCTTCAAGAAAAAGAAGAATAATCATCAGAATAAACAACCAAGCAAGAAAGCCTGCAGATGTTGGTTATGTAAAGCTGAAGGGTACTATGCCAATGAATGCCCAGAAAAGGATAAAAGGTCTACTAAAGCTCTATTTGAAGAATACGAGCCCATAGTAGAAACTGCACATATGAAAGCCTACGAAATAGCCTATTCTGATGAAGAAGATGACAACAGGTCAGTATACTCTACCTGGTCTGAAGAAGAATCATCTGACTCAGAATCCAATTCTGAAGTAGAATACTTAGAATCTAGATAGATGAATGTTCTGAAAGTCAAAAACTGGGATGAAAGCAAGACAGAAACGATAGTGTCTTCTTATCAGGTGAACCCTGGTACATTCGTTTGTGACTACTGTCTATGTCATGAAAAGAATTGACTTTCTATGTTCTGTGAAGAGTCTAAAAAGACTTATCACAAAGATTGCTTCATAGCTGAAGTAAGAAGAAAAACCAAGAATGGCCTTATCAGCCAATTAGTAGAACAAGAATATGATGAATATTTCTATGAACAAAAAGAGAAAAAGGTGTAAACCTTGTTCCAAGAAATCATGGAACCATCTTCCTTGAAGATAAAGGAAGAAGAAATCGATAAAGAAAAAATCGATAAAACTATAGAAATGGTTGAAAAACCAGAAAATATTCTTGAAAAATGCAAACCATTCATACCTCAAGAGCAAGCTCAAGAAGAAGAGCTTCAACAATTGAAAGTCATCTCTACTAGTAAATACAGCAACTACATAGAGATTGGACTAAAAATCTCTGATCACAAGAAATATCATCTACATGCATTTGTAGATAATGGATCAAGATTCACAATTGCAAAAAGATTTGCGATTCCATAAGAACTCTCGAAAGAAGATAATAAAAGAATAGCTATGGGTGTCCAGTTCGATGCAAGCCCCCTAGTCATGAAAAAAACTAGCTAAAGATGTTCATATCACCATCGGTGAAAGAACATTTATTATCCATACCCTTTGGCAGTCTTAAGGCCAAGGATAAGATCTTTTGTTGGGAAATGATTTCCTTCTCCAACAAAGATTTATTCACGATGAAGAAGCAATTGACTTCAGAAAATGAAGTAGGATGTTTTGGGCAGACAGACTTACCCAAGCTAAGAGCGTGGTAGGCCCAAACTTCACAAGTCAGTATCAGAGATCGCAAAGAAACAGTGGTGATCATAAACCTTACCAGCCCATATTTGAACCTATGCTACAAATCAAACAACAAGAAGAATTACTTGTTGAAGAATCTTCTGAAGAAGAAAAAGAAGAAGAAACTAGTGAAGATGAAGAAGCTAGTTACATCCATGAGCATAACCTCAAGCACTTTCAGAATAAGCTTGAATCTAAAAAAATCCCTACTTTTGATAAAATCAAGAAAATGCTCGAACAAAATATAGATCTAGACCTCAGAAGTTTTGGGAAAAAGACCTAGTGGTCTGCGAATTAAGATTACATGACATGAATGCTCTCTGTCATATTAAAGCCATTCCTCACTACAAAGAAGAAGATCAAAAGGAATTCCAAAAAGATATCGAATATCTCCTGAACAAGAGATTAATTCGACCATCCACTAGCCCTCATCATGCTCATGCTTTCTACGTGAGAAATCATGCAGAAAACCTTGGAGGAAAAGCTAGAACGGTGATTGACTACAGAGATGTCATTAAGAAGACTGTCAAAGACGGTGATCAAATTGCTCAAGTAAGAGTACTGATCGATCAGCTCAGAGGAGCTAAAGTCTTTTCAAAATTCGATGCAATGTTGGGTTTTTGACAAGTCAAAATGCATCCAGATAGTGCTCATCTCACTGCATTTGGAACATCACAAGGTCATTATGAATGGTTGGTAATGTCCTTTGGCTTAAAACAAGCCCCTTCGATTTTCCAGAGAAAATGGACAACATCGTCAAACATGTTGCACAATTCTGTGTCGTATACATAGACGACATTCTTGTCTTCTCCAAAAACAGAGAAGAACACATGAAACACCTCTATGAGGTCTTAAGACTGATAGTCCAGCATGGAATCATCCTTGGTGAAAAGAAAATATTCTTTATCCCAGATGAAGTTGATTTTCTCGGAATAAACATCAAGAATGGAGTGATAAAACTCCAACCACACATCCTTAAGAAGGTCTAGAAGTTTCCAGATAAAATTCTTGATGCCAAGAGTCTAGAAAGATTCTTAGGAGTCATTAATTATGGGAGAGATTTCATTCCCAAAATCTCGGGGTTAACATGATGTTATCTTATGACGTCACTTATCTTAATTTACCGGTTTACTAGTCATTTGGACAGTAAACGACAATTATTTTTACTTTTAACTCGGTTCTGACTATTTAGGGGGTCTAAAAGTTGACATTTTGTTCGGATCAAAATTGGAGAAAACGTTTTTCATGAAAGTTGTAGAGGACGTTAAACCGAGTTCGTAAACAAGTGGCACGCTAAAATCGGAGTTTGTATGCAAAAGTTATGGGTATTTTCATGTGAGGGGTATTTTGGTCTTTTACACCTTATTCTATCTAAATAAAATCAGATTTTTTCTTCTTCTTCCCCACCCTTCAAAGCAGAAACCATAAAGGAAAGAGAGAGAGAGAGAGAGAGATCAGGGCCGATTCAGGCGGTTTCCAGCAGCAAAAATGATATCAATCTCCTCTTCTCTTCATGGGCTTTCTACCTATACAAGTTTTATTACTTAATTTCACTTGTGTGCAATGAATCGGAGAAGAGAAGATTTGGAAATTTTTGACTATTTTCGGTTTTTCGACTAAACCATCGGGATTTAGAGAAATTCCAATGTATAAAGTTGTTCTCCACGTCATCAGCTTTCTTTTGAGTATGATATTGCATATAAATTTGGAGAATTTTAGAGATTGAAATCTGGTCACTATTCATAAATCGGGATTTACTGTTTTCTTAATCGTTGAGGTAGTTCTACTTGATTTCTGAATTTGGTGTTAGTTGAGAAAAATGCTAGGGAGGTTGAGATGCAGCTTCTATTAAAATTTGGTGACCATCGGAGGAGTTGACCATCACATAAACAGTGTCGCCGCTTGAATAGTGGCGCCGGATGAACAAAAACCTAATTTTGTTTTTAGCTAGTTAAATCACATAATTGATGAAGAGATTGTATATGTGATTTTAGTGAAGATCGGAGAAGTTTTGAATCGATTATGAATTTTTAAAATTTAGAATTTAGATTATCGATTTATGAAAATCCGTCCATTAGATTTCGTTCCAATTCATTTTGAAATTCGTAAATCGAGGAACCGATATTGTTGGCAAAGCATGGATAGGATTTGATGCGATGTGAAGGCGTTAGGTTTAAAGAGGATGTTTGGAATTTTGATTTTTCTTATTATCCTATAATTAATTAGTTATGCATGTCATTTTTATACAGGACGTGAAGAGCCTCTATTAGTGGAATATATCGAGCAACGGTAGGATTAGCCGTACACTGTGAGTGAATTTTCATTTTTACATAATGATGCATGCGTTTATTTATTGATCTAATGTTTTATTTAATTATTACCTTCCATTCTGAGTATATCATTTCATCTCGAAATTTAATTTCGATTTACCTCGTGTTTCTGCTTATAATTATGTTTTTTTAGAGATTTATTCGATTTATTTGATCTTGAATTTCGGACGCGAATTTGTTATGTTTTGATTTGAATTTCTGATTTGGTTTTTGGAGATATGATTTAATTTACGGAGATTATAATTTATCTTGATTATTACTTGAAATTATGATTTATGGAGATTTTCGATGGCACTATATTTATTTATCATCTCCTGCGTGATTGATGGTGCACTTGATGAGATTTTTGGATACTTATGATTTTGGCTCTTAGAGTTAGGGGACTTTATGGACTCATGGATTTACTGGTTTTCGGATTTTGTAACCCATACTTGGGGTGATTGTCATGCTAGCATGAGTCCGCCTATATGGCGAGGTGATTGGATCACTAAAGCTCGTCCGCCCTTGCGAGCCACAATTGGCTTTAGTGAGGGTAGCCTAGCTGGGGGCGCATAGGGAGCTGCCTATGACAGGGTCTTTGAAGCCCAGTACCCTATCGATACATATAGTCACATAGAGGTATATAACGGGAGTATAAGAGTATTGGCCTTAGAGGCTGTCACCCGAGCCTAGCCTGGGAGGCTCATTTGTATGGCTACTGATATTTCCCCTACTCTTCTTTCTTCATTTCGGGCTAGCGGGGTCTAGTCCGATGATATGATACTTAGTGGGATTGATTTACAGTTTCTAGTTTTTTTATTTTAAGAAATAAAATTTTATAAAAATGTCTCATGCATCAAGAGTTTATATATTTAAAATTATGGGAAAGTATAAACTGTTATTTTATTTTTTTCATTGTAATTATTTATTTTTTTCCACTCATGCTAACGTTTTTAAAATGCTTTCCCCTGGGCCCTTCGGTTTTCAATATCCAGTTTGCAGAGTAACGGGTCGGTCTAGACATCGAGACTAGCACCATCACAGTCATCTTCCAGCAATCGGTCGTCTTTAACCAGTAGGTTATCCATTAACCTACATTTGTATTATATTTTTTTTATTTGTAGATTGCTCTGATTACCTGGAAGTTGTTATCTAAACTTATAGTATCGTTACTTAAGGTTTGTGATCGGACTAATAGACTTTATTGTAATGTTATGGGTTGTTATTGGGTACCGAGTAATCGAGATCCTATTTCTCTTCTATGGTTGATTGTGGGGTTGTGTGGAATTAAGGGAGCAGTGTGGCTTCCGGAGTATAAGGGTGGACTATTTTTAGGAGCGTAACTGAGATGTGTAGGTTTTAGGGTTGCCTACTTATAGGGGAGGTTCTGTCAGATTTTCAGCAAAGTCTTCTTTATAAGTGGGTCCCACAGGACCACCTCGGATTTTGGATAAAGTTCGGGGCGGGTCATGTCATATCTCCTAAAACAAGTTCCAAAAGAAAATGGAGCTTCACAGAAGATGATGAAAAAAGCATGAAGCAGAGAAAAGCTCTTTGCAAAAATCTCCCTGCTCTCCAACAACCAGAGGAAAATGATGAAATCATTCTCCAAACATATGCTAGTGATAATTACTGGTCCGATGTTGTTCTGGCAAAAACTCCAGGAACTAACATTGAAAAGATCTGTAAATTTTTTAGAGGCAAAATCAGCCCTGCAAAAATAAATTATCCTACCAAAGAAAAAGAAATTTTGACTGTCAAGAAAACAATTTTAAATTCTCCAGCTTTTCAGGGAAAACCCTTTTATGTACGCACCGATTGTACTAGAGTAAAGAATTTCAAAAACTTTAAACTTGATAACGCTGTTGATAGAGGAAGACTAGCAAACTGGCAATTATTTCTAAACCAATATGATTATAACGTTGAATTAATTGCAGGGAACAATAACTATCTTCCAGACGCATTGACCAGAGAAATGGCAATGTTTAGCCGAAGAGACGACGATGAAAGTCGCAATCCTAGAAAAAATCATAATTACTGCTTATGATCATCCTAATGTTATAAGCAGTGACATTTTCCTATCTCTCAAAAGGAAGAAGATAGACTCCTCGTTGGCATGTCTGCAATGGATCGAAAAACTTGAAAGTGACAACCACTACAAGATGTATGCAGACACGAACGTAGAAGACAATGAAGTTAAAGCCAGGATAGAAAATGACAACCCTTTTGTCCATGGCCACAATTCTAAAACAGATGAAAACATGTGAAGCAGCAGGTGTAAAAAGCACCGAAAGCAGCTTTGGCGTTTCCTAAATATGCTTTTGCTTTTCATAAAAAGACGAAGGTGAAAAACATTTCACCTAAAAGAATATGCTTTCCACCGAACGACCTCTATCATCAGGTGCACTCACGGGAGCATAAAATAATGGAGTTGTGTTGTACATTTTTATGTTTTGAATTCTAGTTTGAGTTCCGCTCCCTATATAATGAGCATTAGGTTCAGTTGTAGAGGCATCATAAAATTGAGCAGAAATATATTCTCTCAAGAAGTAAGCCATAATAACAGTGTGCTCTTTCCTTCCTGTCTAGTGTGGAAGTACTTTCTTTCCAAGTAAGTATATGTAAGCCATTCTCATGGTTAGCAAAACAGCTTTTTAGCTGCTTACCTGAGAATGAGGTTTTGAATTTTAGTCTGTAATTATGTTTGAATAAATAATTTCAGATTGCTCATCTACCTTATCAATATTTCTGTAATATTTAAATTATCTAAATGTTTGTTTATCTGTTGTTAAGCCTTACTCTTGTACTAGTTTTAGGTTTAAACTTTCTGTTTCTTAAGACTATTTGCTTCGGCTTAAGGTAGAAATAAGCAGCAGTGATTTCGTCTATTACAGTAACTGCTAAGCAAGTGGTCATTAGGTGAAAAACTGGGGCATGTTGAAGGCTAGTTTTATTTCTCCTAAAAATTGAACAGGTTTTCTTAAGAAAAAGCAAATGTTAGATCCAAAAGTCAGCATAGGATCTCCTAGGAGCTACTTTTGAAAAGACTACCTTTATAGGTATTTTCCACTTAGATTTGTGTAAAGGGACATAATACAAACTTATTGGTGCAAATGGGCACAATACATGTGATTTCAAGGTAAAAAGGAATTGTCCCATATATATATATAAATATATATATATATATATATATTTTTACATTAATAATAACACATGGACATTTGAAGATGGAGAAATTCTTCGTACGTCAGACGTATCCGGTGTCTGGTACGTTCTACTAATCAAAAGCCATAAACTTTTTCCTTATTTCGAAATTATCCCTACTTTTTAAAAGTGAAATAGCCAAAATACCCCCATATTGAACATTGATTGGTCAGCCGCACCGCCACATGATACGGCTGACATATGCAAGACTCTAGAAGATGACACCAAGACATGTTCAAACATGTCAACCCATGAAATTTGAATTATAAGTTATAATGTGTATGGCACATTAAATTTTGATACATGGATGCACCTGGCACACTTAGAGTGTTATCTGATTTTACATTTTCATAAAAGTAAATTCAAAGAAATGAAGTTATACGAGATACTAGTCTTAGCTCTTACTCTTACGCCTACCATTTTGAATGACAACCCCGTTGTTCGATTGACACCACATCAGCTAACCATTGATCTTAAGAATTTCACCTTTACTTAATCAATATCTTTTAAAGCGAAATAGTCACTGGATGGTTTAGTTGATCAGTTAGAACCACATTCTTGAGAGGGAAGGAGAGGTTCTAATAAAGTGTTACAATTTTGTTTCACCTTATTTATTTGAGCAAATTCAGCTGCCAAATACATTTTCATTCTACAACAGCAAAAACTATTTCCATACGTGGACTAGTGGTTTTCCTAGACAACACTCATCTCAAAACCCTCGAGCGTATATTCATCCAAGGAGACTGGCCTTCTTGGATTCCACAGTGACCTGAATATCCAAACTCCCAAGCATTATAGTTTATCTTATAAGAACAAACTCTAGATTATGAATAGCTCGAGAAGAGGCCACCATCGCCGTAGATTATGAGCAACAAAACGCAGTGGCGCGCTGACTGGAATAACAACCTCCATTAACAAAGTAGATCTAGACCTTCTCCCTTTCCATGCACCGTCTGGTTTTCTGTCTCGTAGTAAAAGATCTACATTTTTTACTTGGTTCCACTTAGGTTCTAACTAATATAAACGACAACAATTCTAATAGATTCTCTGTAGCAATTGAAAGCTCCGAGACATCACCCAACCCATGAAGATATTTTAATCATCTTGGTCCAGCTACTGTGCTGCTTCTTGTGCAGAAGTACCAAAGGTGCAGATTGAGCTTCAAAACAGTAACATAGCCATTCTGTGCCGTTGATTTCACAATGCGATTGGAGGAGCACCATCCACCAGAGCCCGACCCAACGCTTGGACACCTTCAGAAACTAAATTTTTTTACTTTCCCATTTGAGGACCTCAATTATGAACACGTACAGAGATTCTTCTTTTGCAGGCAGCCCGCTCTGAGTGAATAAAAACCTGAAAGAGTCCAAGAGATGAGCACATTTCAGTGTACCGGCCAATTCACATGGGTGAGACAAACTCAAATCAATTAAAGAGCATTTACCTGCATCTTAATCACATATAATGTATACCAATTCAAATTCCGTTTCAAACCGACATAGTTGGCTCAAGTAATAAGAGGGGATAGAAATTCAAATTCCTCTAATGTAACAATTCAAACCCTATAATTTTTTTTGTTTCCTTTTTAACAACTATGACTAATCTCAGAGACCTAATGTTCAATAATTTCATTAAAAAGGGCAAAAGGCTTGGTTGTTCAAATTGTTGATTTTGAACTAGGGCAAGATTATAACACTGCAGATCGAATAGGGCAAAGATATAAGAGACTGATTGGGCACCACCACCTTCTTTTTTTGATTCCTAAAGAGCCTCATAGGGTACATCCCAACATGTGAATGTGTTATAGTATAGGCTTCTTTTTTCTGGGATGCAGACAGACTCCCTACCACTGACCCCTCTGACATCCCCTTGAAATTTGAGCACATTTGTCAGCCATCCACTCACTCACTACTCACTACTCACTCACTCACTCACTCACTCCCCTCTTGTCATTGCTCATAGTCCTGCCATAGTGCCACTCCTTCAGTCTCCTTTGGTTCAATGACATTGGTATTCACAGTGATTCAAAAGATACCAGTTTAATTTCAATCAAGGGTCTCCTCCAATTTTCCATTGCAATCAAATCCCCACATTTCAACCACCAGTAACAATTAGAAACATAAACCCTACCATTAACTTTACTTTACTTACCCCCATCTGCCCCTTCCCTTTTTCTTTATAAAACCCTTGCCAACCCAAGAAGGGCTGTGCAACAAGAAGAAAGAACCCAGTTCAATTTCTTCTCACCAGTCCTGAAGTAGTAGTAGTCCCATGGCTCCAATGCTGAGGCCTAGCCTCACTCTCCTCCTCTCCACTCTTCTATTTGCCCACATTCTAGGTAAGCAAGCCTCTCACACATACACTAGTTATGCACAAACACAAATTTCATTTCAAATCGAAAATGTAGGTAGATTAATTAATAATGTAAAATGAACTCACTTTTGAATTGGTTTTTCTTGCAGTTGATGTCTCCGCCACCACAATGACCTTCATCAACAAATGCACCCACCCTGTCTGGCCCGGCATTCAGCCCAGCGCCGGCCAGCCCATCCTCGCCAAAGGCGGCTTCGCTCTCCCGCCCAACAAGGCCTCCACCCTCCACCTCCCTCCTCTCTGGTCTGGCCGCTTCTGGGGCCGCCACGGCTGCGCCTTCGACGCCTCCGGCCGAGGCCGCTGCGCCACCGGCGACTGCGGCGGTAACCTCTTCTGCTCCGGCCTCGGCGGCACCCCTCCCGCCACCCTCGCCGAAATCACCCTCGGCAACGAGCAAGACTTCTACGATGTCAGCCTGGTCGACGGATATAACCTCGCCATCTCCATCACTCCCTACAAAGGCTCCGGCAAGTGCAGCTACGCCGGCTGCGTCAGCGACCTGAACATGATGTGTCCGGTCGGGCTACAAGTCCGGTCACACGACAACCGGCGAGTGGTGGCCTGTAAAAGCGCTTGCTCGGCGTTCAACTCGCCTCGGTATTGCTGCACCGGAAGCTTTGGGAGCCCTCAGTCGTGTAAGCCGACGGCGTATTCCCGGATCTTCAAGACGGCTTGCCCGAGAGCTTATTCTTATGCTTATGATGATCCCACCAGCATTGCTACTTGCACCCGCGGAAACTATTTGGTCACCTTCTGCCCTCACCACCGTCGTTGATTCATTAGTAGTAATCCCAGTTAATTAGTCTGTTAATTTAGTTCCGGTTCAGATTTAGTTGCACCTCGCAACTGTTGCTTAGCTTCCATGACTCTGTTTTATGCACGCAATGAAGAAGATGAAGGGCATTTCAAATCTCTGAGCTACCAATTAGTGCAATTAATTAAGAACGGATGAAATTAATTAATGGCTTCTTAATTAGGAATGTACTATATGTATGATGATCCATGTTCATCATCAAAATGAGAATGGAGGGAAACAGCTGGGTGGTGGGGTGGGCCTGGTCCTCGTGCATGGATCGCCATTATAGAAGCTTTTTAACTTTGCGGCCGTTTTAGGTTGTGATATTGCTTTTCAGTACTGTGCTTGTCAACTCTCTTTGATTCGTGCGCCCATGTTTCCCTTGATTCGTGCGTTGTTTCCATGATTTGTGTGGCTCATCAATAACTGGTTAAATGAAAAGGCAATGACGGCCAAGAGATGCAAGCATGATTTCAAATGCAGCGGCTTGTTCATCATAACAAGACTAATGTTGCTTGAAATATAAGCATATTTTTCTTTTAGAGGTCATACACAATTCTCAAATTGAACAACAAGAGACATGACAAGATTTAAATTGTTTGCTTATTCGTCATTGAGATGTCAAGAATAACCCGTGCTCGACTTATCTAGGTTGGTGTCGCAGATACACTTAAATTTAATTTCATAGACATTTTACTTAAAAAACTAACAATAATCTCAAATTGAATCAGATTTTGAAAAACCAACTTCGCTAAATTTGCTGTCACACTTATCCCTAGACTTTTTTTTTTTTTTTTGTTGGAAAAACAAAATTTGTGCCAGATGACCCAAAGTTTGTTCTTAAAAATTTTACTTATAGATTGTGCCTCAAATTAAATCACATGGCTAGATTTGATATTGCCGTTACACCTTAACTCAGCTTGTTAATAGCCATTTTACTTTTAGATCATACAAAAAGCTCGAGGTGTTGAGAATAACTCATGCTAGACTTGTTCAGGTCGGTGTTGCAATTACACCTAAACTTGACTTCATAACATTTTACTTATGGATCTTACAAAAATTTCAAATTGAATCGGATTTTGAAAAATCGACTTGGCTAGATTTGTTGTTGTGGAGTTGTGGTTACCCCTAAACTCAGCTTTGTTTATAAAAATTTTATTTTTAGATCATACAAAAAACTCAAATTAAATCACATGGCTAGATTTGACCAATACACACTTACACCTAAACTCAGCTGGTTAATAGACATGATCTAATCTAGATCATCCAAAAAGCTCGAAATGAACCACAAAAATAAATGAAAATGCGTCTGCAGGGAGTCGAACCCGGGTCTATTGCTTGGAAGGCAATTATCCTAACCGTTGGACTACAAACGCAATGCTTGACAAACGAGTGCTACGAAACGGGTTCTTCGAAACTCTCACCTCATTATAATGTTGTGCACTCATTTATGAACCGCGTTTAGCATTGGTTTAGTCCCCAAACCTCTCAAAAACACATTACAGCCAAAACCAAAAGCATGCATGCACCATGTTCCTCACAACTGTCCCATCAACCAAAACCCCAATCACCCCCAAAACCCTCACCATCCCTCTCACCTTCTTCTTCACACACTCCACCTCACCCTCTCACCACGAACAACCCCAAAACCAACTCGACCAAATAAGCATAGACAACACACCATACTGGACCAAAACCATCCACCACCTCTGCACCCGCCACCGCAATGTCGACCAAGCCCTCCGCCTCCTCGACCACCTCCGCCTCCGCGGCTACCGCCCCGACCCGCTGAACCTCAGCAGCATCATCCACGCCCTTTGTGACTCCAACCGCTTCGAAGAAGCCCACCACCGCTTCGCCCACTCCATCGACTCAGACTGCGTCCCTGACCAGCGCACCTGCAACGTCATCATCGCTAGGCTACTCGATTCCCAAACCCCACACAACACTTCGGGTGTTCTTCGCGTTTTGAGTGTTCTGAAGCCTGATTTTGTTGCCTCTTTGGTTAATTACAACCGTCTGATGGATCAGCTCTGCTCGCTCCGGCAACCCAGTGAGGCTCATAGAGTGTTGTTTGACATGCTTATTAGAGGGCATTGCCCCAACGCCGTTTCTTACACTACATTGATCAACGGGTACTGCAGCATTGGCGAGTTGGGTAATGCACAGAAGGTGTTTGATGAAATGTGTGAGAGGGGCGTAGCGCCTAATTCGATGACTTTTAGTGTGTTGATTCGTGGCTTTCTTCGGAAGCGGGATATTAAGGGTGCTATGGCATTGATGGGAAGATTGTGGGAGACAATGATGGGTGAAGATGACACACTTGTGAAAAATGCAGCTTTCTCGAATTTGATTGATTCTATGTGTAGAGAAGGGTATTTTCAAGAGGTTTTCAGTATTGCAGAAGATAGGCCACAGGGGGTGAGTGTGAATGAGGAGTTTGCTTATGGACAGATGATAGATTCGCTTTGTAAAGCCGGAAGGCATCATGGGGCGTCGAGAATTGTGTACATCATGAGGCATAGAGGGTTTGTTCCACACATAACGTCGTATAATTGTATTATACATGGACTGAGCAAGGAGGGAGAGGGAGGTTGTATGAGGGCTTATCAGTTGTTAGAGGAAGGAATTGAGTTTGGTTACTTGCCGTCGGAGTACACTTACAAAGTTCTAGTGGAAGGTCTTTGCCAAGAATCGGACATTGACAAAGCGAGGCAGGTTCTTCAATATATGTTAAAGAAGGAAAGAGTGGACAAAATCAGGATGTATAATATATATTTGAGAGCTCTGTGTCTTGTTAATAACACGATTGAGCTTTTGAATGTGCTTGTTTCGATGCTCCAGACTGAGTGTCAGCCTGATGTGATCACCCTGAACATAGTTGTCAACGGGTTCTGCAAGATGGGGAGAGTGGAAGAAGCTTTAAAGGTACTGGATGATATGATGACTGGAAAATTTTGTGCGCCGAATGTAGTGAGCTTCACAACTATCATTAATGGTTTGTTAAATGTTGGTAGAACGCAAGAAGCTCTTGGTATGTTGCGTGATGTAATGCCTCAGAAAGGTTTTCGCCCTAATGTTGTGACATACAATGCTGTTCTTCGTGGTTTGTTTAAACTGAATCAAGGAAGGGAAGCAATGGAGATTTTCAATGGCATGGTAACTGAGGGTGTGGCTGCTGATAGTACCACTTACACTATTATAATTGATGGGTTATGTGAGTCTGACCAGCTAGAAGAGGCTAAGAGGTTCTGGGATGAGGTTATTTGGCCCTCACAGATCCATGACAATTTTGTATATGCAGCCATTATCAAAGGGATTTGCCATTCAGGAAATTTTGATGAGGCATGTCATTTCCTATACGAACTAGTAGATTCTGGTGTCTATCCAAATATCTTCAGTTATAACATTGTCATCGACACTGCTTGCAAATTAGGTCTGAAGAAAGAGGCCTATGAAGTTGTAAGAGAGATGAGAAGAAATGGGCTGTCTCCAGATTCTGTAACTTGGAGGATTCTTGACAAGTTACACGGCAACTCGAGGAAACAATTTGGGGATGATGAGGATTCAACTTTGCAATTGGGAAGTGGACCGCATGTATAGGTGAACAGGAAAAAATGTGATAGTGGAGCACACCTTAAAGAAGGACCATCACAAAGAGGAGACAATGGTATCCTAGTCGCATCTTGTGCAGCCAAAAGGTTGAAAGAAACTGCAAATGAACTAGCTTGCCTCAACAACACGGTTGATGGTGATAATGGCGCTAGCTTGCCAAAGGAGAAGGTTCTTGGTCGATTAAGTTTTTAGTAGGTCATCGATCCATCTGGAGCCAGTAGTGGCCTGTGTGTCATTCTTTACACCTTGTGTGCCTGTTTTGCTTTAGGTAGGCGGCGAGTTTCTTGCAATTGTAAATTGTCGCTACTAAGTGTCACTGGAAGTTGTTTCCAGTGGTATCATGATAGGAAAGCTGTGCGTATGGTAGTTATGCTTTGCTGTAATCGGGTTACAGATCAAGTAATCTTTCCATTGTGTCACCGCTGCGGTAATGCAGTTAAAGCAAATAGAGTCGCCAGTAGAGCGTTCTTTACTAGTTAGTGCTTTGTTGAGTACAAACATTCAGTAGAGACTCATGATAGTATTTCAAGAGGTTTTCTAGCTACTTATTGTAATAAGGGGTTTAGGCTCAATGTCCCCTCTTGTATTCGACAATTTCGTTAATTAAGATTGTCAAGACTTGAGAGCTGCCGCATCGTTCATTTTCTCAAAAAAAAAAAAAAAAAAAAAACTCATGGTACAATGAACTCAGAAGTCTCTATTTCGACGAAGGAAAGCTACCGACATGGACTCTTGGCTGATCTGCACTGGTCGACACCAAAGTTAAGAGATTTGACTGGTACGAGTTGCATGCATGACTCTCAACAGCCCCCATCTGGATTCAATCCTAATTCCAAATTTATCTACCGAGCCAATTTTTGTTGGATTCTTGCAATTTGTAGATGAGTTTTCGAATTTTTTCCATTGTAAATATATATCGGAGAACCTAAGCCCGGGTTGGAAACATCATCACTGTTTCTAACTTTATATAGTGACTCGCTTGTCTAATTAGCTTTTTCGAAACCAACTGATGCCTCGCCGACAGTGATCTAAATCCAATACCTGTTGTTTTCGATGATACTTGAAAGAGAGAATCCGTGATTCCATGTTGTGTTTTCTGGTGTTTCCAATTTCCAATACTGTCTTACTGCAGACATAAACGCGTTCACATCCGACCCCATATTACAACCTACTTCTAAACTCACCCAGTGAACTAATTTAATGGCTCTCGACTCATAATATACCTTTCGCCTAGTCCAGATCCCAGTCAAGTCAATGGATAAACAGAAAGTCTTGCTTTTAATAGCAATAAGAGATATATGTTTCTCCGTCAACATCAGCATGATACAAGTACGTGTTGCTTTCGTTTGCAGTGTGGCCATTACGCGTCCAAACCGAGTGTGCCGATCAATGATTTCTTTACTCACTGCCATTTATTTGGTAAACGTACTCTGGTATTCCAATTTGCTGAGCTCGAGACGACAACGTGCCCCATGTGACATGAACTAATCACTACAACAATTTATTATAATTTTTTATCTCACCTACTTGTTTATTTTCTAGTGTTTTAGAGTTTCAAAATTTTGGACACAAGTCATTAGATTAATTGAATGTGTAAATATATTGTACATAATAATAAGGGTATCTGAATTCTTAAATAGTATCTGAATTCTTGTAAAAGGTATTTTTAATATCTATTAATTTTTGTTACCCTAAATGATACCTAAATTATTACACTGTTATTAAATATGATACCTCAGTTAATTTAAACATTAAAATCACTGATGTGGTATGTATTTAAAGGAGAAAATGGTCTGTGCAGCCACATAAACTCTTCCCTCTAAAAAAAAGGTCCTTCCCCTCAAATCACAAATTCTCACTTCTTAATTTCCCTTCTCACAACTTTCCACTAAATTGCGCAAGGCCATCAATTGGCGTTAAATAGAACAAATTTTTAAATAATTTTTTTTTATATAAATGTTTTTGAAACATCATTGTTAGAAATTTACTATTTTGCCCATAGCTTATTTCAAAAAAAAAAAAATCTAAATACATGCTACGTCAACGACTTAATGACAAATTTAACAGAGTTACCGTATTTGATAACGGTACAATAATTCAGGTAGCATTTGAGGTAAAAAGAATCGTAGGTACCAAAAATTATCTTTCGCAATAGTTCAGATACCATATGATACGGTTAGTTCTGTAAACTTGAATTATATATATTTTCTTTATCTTTAAATTCAGAAATACTTTATCACTTTTCTAATTTTGAAGACGTGAATATTTAAATTACTTTGATGTGTAAATATACCACATACAATGACTAACTTAACCATCAATTTTGTAAATTTGAGTTATACGTTTTCTTATTTTGCCGATTCGGGGCACTTTTAAACTAAAAAATTAAAAGGCAGGATACACTTAGGACACTTGATTGTTGTGTACATGGTATATTTGGGAGGACGATTACATTGACACCAGAGTATTTGTGCAGCTTTATAAAGTGCCCGTAATTGTCCAGGTAACCCCCACCAGGCCATCGCTTTCTTCCAACATCCCCCAAGTCCGCCACACCGCGTGCCACTGATCCCACACGCTACATTTATTGTTTAAAGACATCCATGGATTCTCTCTTTCCTAACTCGTTTCGAATTTCATTTTCCTATCCATAGTTGAAAAGAAAAGCACTAATTCTATGAATCTCATAAAAAGAATTTGACCAATATCATGGTCGATCATTAACCTTTACAAAAAATATAAATATTTTTATTTAGTCAATTTATTTTGTCCACCCTTTTTTTGGGTCTTGTACGGAGCAGAATGAACATATTGAAGGTACTGATTTTGAAAAGCATATGCTATATATCTATTCACACGTTATTCATGTTCTTTTAGACCATCTGAGAGTGAAACGACATACCAATACCAACATTTTATACGGATCTTATCAATCATTTCCTACGTACATAGTGCACAGGATAAACCATCTCATCATACACATAAAAAACGAGCTTATCTAGATGAGACCAACACAGAGATGATCGAGAGATTTAATGATATTTTTCCTAAACATCTGGAATGAGTACCGTGAGTACTTTTGTGGTATCATACCAAAACACCAAAACCATTAGTATAAAAACCAGCTCTTTGATCTAAGATGGAGATGAATTGAATCCTCCAAGGAAGAAAATTTCTTGACTTTTTGACGACTCTTAATGTCTTGACAAAAATGACAAACAATTAATGGAATTATAATGTTATTAACCCTAATTACATATTCTGACATAAATATCAAAACTTTAACCGTTGTTTTTATTTTATTTTTTATTTTCAATTACTACCAAAAAATTCTGTCAACTCATTTTATTTTCCAAGTTTGCCTTTAAAAAAGAAAAAAAGGTAGTTCATATGTTCTTGTTGCTGAAACATTAGAAGGAGATTCTAAATTATTGATTGACACAATTTCAAACAAAATCAATCCTCTTTGGTGAATCAGAAAGCTTCTTCAGGATATTGCATAGTCACATTTCCCAAAACACACATTTGGTGATAGGCAAATTTTCTAAGATATACGGTAATTGATTATGTACACAACGTGACAATTTCCAGTCAGACTTATTCTCTCGTAATTTTTTTTAAATTTTGGTTGTGTTATTGAAGACTGTTTGTAGCCTTTGTGTTTTTTTCTTGTATCATCGAAAAAAATATCTACCCATATTTTTACCGTCCTCATCTTTTTTCCATTTATAATTTTCCCCGCCTTTCTTGGCGGCATTTTTATAGGTGGCTTAAAATTCCTTTCCCTCTCAACGCGTTACCTCCTCCTCTATAAATACCCGCCTCCCTCATTTTTCTCTCCCAAATCACAAACAAACCCAATTAACCAATTTCTCCAAAAACCAGAGCGAAAATCCATGGCTTCCAACGGAACCCCAACCACCGCCGACGCCAAACCCGTCGTCGCCGACTCCAAACCCGTCGTGACCGACGAGGTCCGCCGCGTCTTTAAGAGCTTCGACACCAACGGCGACGGCAAGATCTCCACCTCCGAGCTCGGCAACGTCCTCAAAGCCCTCGGCTCCAACGTCCCCGAGGACGAGCTCCAGCGCGTGATGGTCGACCTCGACACCGACCGCGACGGCTTCATCTGCATCGACGAGTTCAACGCCTTCTGGGTGGCGGGCGACGGCGGCTCCTCCGAGCTCAAGGACGCCTTCGATCTGTACGACCAGGACCGCAACGGCCTCATCTCCGCCGACGAGCTCCACCTCGTCCTCAACCGGCTTCAGATGAAGTGCACCGTCGAGGATTGCAACCGCATGATCCAGTCCGTTGACGCCGACGGCGACGGGAATGTGAATTTCGAGGAGTTCAAGAAGATGATGAGCCACAACTCCAGCAACGCCGGCACCGTCTCTAACGGCGCCTGAGCTATTTTCCAAGGTAGTAAGTCTTCTACTAATCGTCAAAATCTTAGATGAATTTAGATCGCGATCTGTGAAAGTGAAATTAGGGTTTATAACTTTCCAAATGCTTATGAAAATAATAGTGGTACCGGGTTTTATATACTTAGGGATTAATCGCACCTTTTCTTCATGTACTTATGGAATCGATCTCTTATGGTTTTTACTCGAAATCAGTATCTCTCTATTCTGGAGCTTCTTCCATCTTTATTTGTTCGAGTTTGATTTTGTTGAATGGTTTTTTTATTTTTTTTTGAAATGATAATAGATTGCGATGTAGATTTTTTTTAATTTTGGAAAAGAGCAGAAGGTGTCCACCGTGGTGGGCGGTGAGCCTCGGGGGGTTCGTGTAATGGCGAAGTTGGGGACGCGTCATCGGTTGACGAACTCTGCCATATAAAACCCATCTTATTTAGCTTATTTACAAAAATGCCATTCCATTGCAACCGTGGTATATGGAAGCCCTCATTTTTCAATCCTCCATCCCCGTTTAATTTCAAGCTGAAAGTGTTTCATCATTGGGTCATTAAGTAGTATTTTCAGTTCATATTCGTTTAAGAGCAAATAAATCACCCCTTTGTGTATATATCCAAGCAGGAGGGAAACCCCGAAATCAAAATCTCAAACGAGTAAAAAGGTTCACCTATATCCCGCTTAGTTATTGGAATCCAAATTTTGAACTTTCTTGCCTATTTGGGTGGACTAAAATGGGTGCGGGGAGAAGAGGGGTTATCTACATTACGTGTATGGGTGTGGAGGATTCTTTTCATGAAAGCAAAGTGGTTGGCACTTGGCAGCAGGGGGATCTGATCCATTTGGTGAGGCTGATTTTTTTGAACGGGAAAAGTATGTTTGTGGATTTTGAAACGGGAAAAGTACTTGTTTGGAAATTGTAGGATAGTGGCAGTTATGTAAATAGTGACATGGGGGACGATTGTGATGCGGATCAAACATGTCGCGGAGAATGAATAGAAAAGTGAAGATAGGTGTCATTTCCCAACTTGCGGCCTAATTTGATGGTGATGATAATAGAGGCAGTCATTTTTTAAAACCCTATGGTTTTGTTGATGGTAAAGAAATGTTTTAATATCCAAAAAAGAGAGAGACTTCCGCTAGAAACTTAGAAAGGTTTTTCTCTGTCGAAAAAGCTTGGAAAGGTTTTTATAATCAAAGACTGTCTATTCTCTAATTTTCAAAAAGTTCCACGTTACCAATTAGGTTTGTATTATTAATGCAAAAGGGTTCGGTAGGCTTTTTCAAAATATGATTAACACGATTCTGCCAAATCCCGTCATGGCTCTTAGAGGCCCATCTTTGTGGAATAAAGCAAGTCTTCCGTACGGCTGCCATGTCATGTCATGTGTGTGATGCGGCTTGTTAATAAGATAGTAAATCAGGCAATTTTAACATTTTGCTGGCTACTTGTACATGCAACATGAGCATAAAATTTTAGGGAAAACATCATAAATGATATATGAATTTTAAGTCATTCTACACTTTGGTGTATCAACTTTCATAAATATCAGAATGGTGTATCAAGTTTGTTCTAATATTTCATTTTAGTGTACGTCGTTAAATTTTTTATTATCTTTCTGTTATCTTTAAAAAAAAAAAAAAAAAAAAACTAGCAAAGCTAAAGGAAAGATAACATAATTTTTTTTTGGCAAAGATAACGGAAAATTTAACGGCGTACATCAAAATAAAATATTGGAGCAATCTTGATACACCATTCTGATAGTTGTACACCAAAATGTAGAATGACTTAAAGTTCATACACCATTTGTGAAGATATCCCAAAATTTTAAACGAAGTGTGATTGACGGGTGCATCTTGTCAAGTGCCACAACTGTTACAGCAAACACTTTATCGAATTCAAAAGCGTAGGGTAGATTTGCAAGTGGAGGGTTGGAATGTCATGAGGCATTCTAGACACTAAGACACCTGCTCTTCTTTCAAAGTTCAAACAATGAACTGAATGAAGCAAGCATATATCGTTACACACAAGGAAAGGAAATTCTCAGGGACCATTGTGGTCAGGACTAGAGGTTATAGTTCATTTCTAATTTGGGCCTTTAGGAAAACATCTACCATTCGTTTCTTGCTTATTTTGATAATGGGCCCCAAAGTTGACACAAAATTTTGCAATATGGATCATCAATTTGGAAGTATCAGCACATGCCCGATGGCATTTCTGGATCACCCAACAGTAAACTAGATTCAATTGGGTAAGTTGTTTGGATATTTGTGGATGAGAAATTTTCTTTTAGTTCGAGGATATATAACCGAAAAAAAGAAAGATAAGCATCAAATCTTACATTACACTTTTGCCAATGAAACTTGGGTACTTAACTAGGTATAACCTATACCAGCGACGGCGGTCCGATTCCTAATTGTTTCTCGTTTCACTTTTCGACTTTCTCACAAAATGTGAGAGGGGTATACTTCTTTTTTTTTTTTGGGCAAAGAAACGACAATCATTTTATTTATTTTGAATGAAGCATTACAACTTGACAAGTATAGCAACCCATCAAGAGACTATTACCCGAAAGAGAAGATCCATGACAACGATTAGCATCACCGGAATTGAACACTAAAGCACAATGGTGATAAACCGAAGACGGAGGCACGGATCGGGATGAGAAAGTTGGAGGCGGTGAAGGCGACGGCAACCAGGCCCGTTTGGACACCCATCCACTCCCCACCTTTACTCCATCACCCATATCTACTTTTATAAGCGCAATTTGTAGCTTAATATATACGTAAGCACAGAGGGGCCCAATGTTGGCTGCCACATGTGAGCTGCAGTTCTAGCAAGGAATCTATTCACCAACGTAATGTCACATCTCAATTCTGTACACAGAGAATTTCGAGTAATAAACAAACATCAAAAGCTAATAAATTATTTCAGTAATTAATATAATGTATTACTAAATGAAATCACACGGTTACATGTGATCAAAAATTTATGGTCTGACATTAAAATACTTAAATTTCATTCTTTTAATCTTAATATTTGATATTAAATTAAAGAGAGTGATCGCAAAATCATCCGTGATTAGTAACCGTGTGAATACTACTCATATGAATTAATGATTCCTAATAAAATTGGTTGTTTGTCAAAATGAAGTCGGAGAAAACCCACTAAGTAGATGCCACTTAATAATTAAGCATTAAACAGGAAAGATATACAGATAAGTAGTTATAATTAGGAATAGTGAAAGATGGACTTTAGGTAAAGATGAAGTTTTGTGGTTGGCTTAACGAGCTAGTTTGTTCATGACAGGAGAGCACTAATTAAGCTAGTATTGATAGCTTAATAGCTTAATGAGGTCGACAACATGAGGGAGCAGCCATAATGTCGTTTTCGATGGTTTCACATGTAAAAGACTCAGTACCCTCCAAAAGCCATTGCCAATGGATTTCTTCTCCTCATGGCTTCGATTTGGACATATCATATATACATATATAAATACATATATCTACATATGAGCAGTGAGCATGACTCTTTCTCATTTCTCTAGTGCTTTCCTGCCCCTTTCACAGTTTATTGCTTAACTGGTTTCCTTCTTGTTTTATTAATTCTTATTCTTGTTGCTTAAGGAATTAGTTATGAAGAACTCATCAGTGTTCATGGCGGATTCCGTTGATGAGGACTGTGATTATCTGTTCAAGGCGGTTTTGATCGGGGACTCTGGAGTTGGGAAATCAAACTTGCTGTCCAGGTTTTCGAAAGGCGAATTCCGGCTGGATTCCAAGCCCACCATCGGTGTCGAATTCGCTTACCGGAATATCAAGGTTGGTGACAGACTCGTCAAGGCTCAAATATGGGACACTGCCGGCCAAGAAAGGTATGCTAAAGATGACTTTGATCGTGTTTTCTATACTCATTCGTTTGATCGATCGATTTGCAGAATTGTATGCCAAAAATTTCTTGCAAGTTAGAATTAGTATGAAGTATGAACACCATGCATAAGTGAATTTAACCTAAGAATTAAACACCCTTGTTCGTGATCTAACATTCTGTAGCTTGGATATTCAACAAGTTGAATTATACTGAAATAATCGGCATGCCGAAATCTGTTAAAAAATAAAAAATTAATTACCACAACTTGATTATGTTCATATTATAAATCATGTTTAAAAGTTTGCCCATCTTTTGAAGCAACTGATGAATTATAGTTATGAACACTACTGCTCAACCGTGCTTCCTTTTTTATGATTTGGTTTTGGTCATTGAATATTCAAGAATACTAATTATTATTATTATGAACCTCATAATATATAATCCACTCCCAGCTTGGGACCATCTGCCTAATATAAATAAATTTCATTTTTTCAATTGCAAATATGAACATAAAAAGTTCAACAAGAAGATAGTTATATTCAATACTCAAAAGCTAATTACTTGATTCCTTTATTTGTTCTTCTTTGGATTGTTATGCCTGTCATCATAGTTTGTCGTTGCTATGATGACTGCCAAGTGCCAAGAGATAAGTCAGATAACCACAAAATGAGTTCACGAAAAGAAGAAGAAGAAAATAGAGAACCAAATTATCACCCGTGAGCTTTTTACTAGTTTAGTGAAACAATGGTAAACCCTGCTTTCTGTGCTTTTCACCTGCTTTATGTTATGATGTCAACCTTGGATCCTTGAGGTAGCTAGAAACATGTTCTTTTCACTTTGGACTAATGGAAAACAGAATTATGACTTCAGTATTAATTTAATCCAATGTAATACGGCATGCTCATCATTCTAAACAGAAAGACAAACCTGGGGAAACTTCCTATTTACATTTCTTGCTTCCTTAACAATGTACTTGTGATACAGATTCAGAGCGATCACCAGTTCATACTACCGTGGAGCGCTTGGTTCGATACTAGTGTATGACATAACTCGGCGAAAATCCTTTGAGAATGTGGAGAAATGGTTGCGTGAGCTCCGGGAGTATGGCAATTCGGATATGGTTATTGTTCTTGTAGGAAACAAATTGGATTTGAGCCACTCGAGAGAGGTCACCGAGGAAGAAGGTAAAAATTTTGCGGAGGCAGAAGGGATATGTTTCATGGAAACTTCGGCTCTAGAGAATGTGAATGTTGAGAGACTTTTTTTGGATATGATTTCAAAGATTCACGAAATAACGAGCCACAAGAGTTTGGACACCAAAATGGATGATCAAACTAGTGCGAGTCTTCACGCTGCGAAAGAAATCATTCATATTGATGATGATAATGAAGTCACGGCTACTAAACAATCTAGTTATTGTTGCTCAAGATAATTTTGCTTAGTTCGTAACTTCATATATATGTACACTCCATGGAGTGAGAAAGAGAGGGAGCTTGTATAGAATTGAAGAGTTTTGATGTTGATTTCTTTCGGATTGGTTATACTCGGATCCGATTTATTAATCCATATTTTCCATTTTAACTTCTTACTATATGATGGCCCTTTTTTCAAGCATACAAAATTATCAAACGGTTCTTAAACTGGAGTGGTCGACATGGATGATACCATTAACAAATTTGTGCATACTTCAATTTAGTTTAGATATATACCGTAAGCATCTTTGATATTAATGTTATCGAGGAAAAGCGGATTCCATGAATATCAACATTAGTGGTTTCTTAATACATCGTAAGCATCTTAAACAGTTTTTCTATAAAATTTCTATTATAGATTTATGGATTATTTTCACAAACAGTGTATGAAGTATGGGTCATTCGACACTTTGGTGTACCAACTTTCATAACTATCAGAATGGTGTATCAAGTTTGCTCCAATCTTTCATTTTGGTGTACGTTGTTAAATTTTCTGTTATATTTCCGTTATCTTTACCAAAAAAAAATGACAAACAGTTAATAGGCTAACTATACTTTGTCATTTTTTTTTATAAGATAACGGAAAACTTAACGGCGTACACCAAAATAAAATATTGGAGCAAACTTGATACACCATTCTAATAGTTATGAAAGTTTGTACACCAAAGTGTTGAATGACCCATACTTCATACACTGTTTGTGATGTTTTCCCATAGATTTATAGGAACTAAAATCTTAAAAATCTCTATAATTTTTCTTTCATAATTCCAACAGATTCTCCATCACATTCTCTATTTATTATTCACAATTAAATATGGTAATAGCTTTTTATTTAGAATACAATCAGTAGCCAGATTTTAATCTGAGTCTAGTTCAAATCAAACTTGAGCATACAAAAATATACGAACTGCTCAGAGACTTCACAAAGCCAAGTAAAAATGTAAAATTGTGTTCTTTTATTTTATTATGAAAGGTGATTACCCACAAAAGTTTTACTGATGAAAATGTGTTCCTTTAATTTATTTTTTTTATGGGAGGGTTACCCGGGCAAAGGTATGTACTCTTTTTTATGAAAGACCTCTTAAACGCTGAGGGAAAGGAAGCAAAAGAATTGTATAAAAAGATGATACTATACACCTGAAGTGTTGTTATTAATGTTTTCCAAGGATATCACTGCCCCAGATTTGATCTCATTTGATGGTTGAGAATGGGACATAAGAATATAAATAACCCAGAAATGGAGGCAAATAAAGTACACTAGGGACCATAATCTTGCAGTCGTGTTCCTCCTTAAAAACACTGCTCCGGCCATGAAAATGGAATCCAATTGCTGAAGCAATGAACCTAGGTGCTCCCGGCCTGAACGGATTCTGTCTTCAGACAGTGGCCTGCCTGATTCAATGTCCCTTGATGACGTAGCAGAAAATTCGGTCATTGATTTGCCTTCATCTAGCAACCTTGAGACTGCCTGCAGGATACATACAATGACATGTTAATTTGTAGTTTCCATTATATCAGCACACTTCTATCCTGCACATTTTGCACGTCAAAAGTTTCCGCAGAAGAGTTATCAGTATAATAAACTATAACCAATGTACCTCAATTCTGAATTGAAGAGTTGCCTTTTCTGAGGAGAGAGCCTCAACCTGGTTGAAGAAGGAACTAAAGATTACACTTTCAATAAACCACAGATACGTAGATTACAATCTAGACTCAAAATATAAGAAGAAATATCAGAATGACAACCGACCACTTAAAGGTGATAGAGCTGTGTAATACTTTGGTAAATCCTAGCATGAGGTGTGGTTTGTCATAGAAACAGGTTTCATCATTATTTTCATATTCACTTTCTTTTCCAATATAATGATCTGGTAGGTGTGGTTTGTCATAGAAACATGTTTCATCATTATTTTTATATTCACTTTCTTTTCCAATATAATGATCTGGTTGCATCTCTGAGTTCTGTAATATTTCATTTTACACTTCATTCCATTTTCCTATCAACAAATAATTGACTTATAAATGTAAACTGGCAAACCTAATGTTGAATAATCGACCCATGAAATTCAGAAACATGACAAACCTGGGCTTGTTTCTGAATCAAATGGTCAGTCATCTGAGAAAGTCTTCGCTGGAGCTCAATTTCTATATCCGTTGGATTCTCTATAACTTTCCTTGTCATTTCAATGTCTGCTTCCAGCTTCTTTGCCTGAAATTTGTAGAGATATAATTTTCCCTTTTAGATGGTGATATGGAAAATCACAAATTTATACAACATATGAAATATAAATACATAGGTTAAACTTAGACCAATCAGATTAAAGGGACAATTCAACTAAGAAACACATGATTTCACACTGTGAAGGATCAAGTTTAAGTAACAGTTTCTTATGCCCAAGTAATTGTAACTGATCCGCATTTAAGAAACAATCACAAATTTTGCACAATTATAAGGAAATACACGAACCTTATCTTGCAGTCGTGTAACTTTATCAGTCATAATAGCATACTCTGCCTCCAAAATCTCTCGCTCAAGTTCAAGTCCTTTTGGAGCCGCTACTTTCTTTAAAGATATTTCAATCTGATGAGTATCAGAGATCTTCCTCCTGAGTTCTACAATAAGAAAAAAGAGTTTCAAGGAATTATACTAACATACCAGTAACAGAACATTGGTTTCATCATAATTGCTTTATGCAAATTATACATGGTTTTATGCGCTCTATGTTTTGCTGGAACCCTGCAAACAACTCTGAAGAAAAAAAAAAAAAAAAAAAAAAACATGGTACCACCAAACTTTTATGAAGCAAAGTGCCATTGTGCATAAACCATTACTTTGTGATTTCAGAGAAAATACCTTCATGGCTAACTTCTTTTAACTCAACTTGCTGTCGAAGTTCTGCTAGATGATTGACCTAGAACAGACAAATAAAACAGAAGAAAGAGTTAACAACTATGATAAGTACTCATGACTCATATCGAACATATAAACAAATATGTTCAACCGGACAAACTAAACGACACAATTTCTGATTGTTGTAAGAAATGCAGGAGGTGTAACAAAGAGAACATGAAAATTTATGAGACAGTAAGTTGATTTCAATGCTGAAACTTGTTAAAATAATATTAACGATGTATACAATAAAGTAAAACCATCAGTTGAGACTTGAGACAGATAGAGAGCAATTACCAAAAACAAGTAGCAAAGAATATTAACATAAAACAGTTTATGGAATGGGAAAATATATCCTTCACATTACAAAATAAAAAAGATTGTATTCGTGCAAAACTTCAGTAAAGTTACGTTACCAACACTTTGGCAAACAGACATGTATAAGAAACTGCATTCAAATCATTCAAAATGCCAAAGAGCAGGGCTCAAACCCAATAATAAACTGAGAAGCTAATAAGTAAGGATTTAAGGGCAAGAACGAGCAATGATGTTTTTACAAAAATTATTTCGCCTACTGTATTTGCACCTTAAGAGCAATTAAACCAGCTGGACATTTATCTACTGCTCAAAACATCAATTAACAGATGATCAAATATTTATTGCACCACAGCAATCATTTAAATGAAGATATCACCATACCTCCTGTTCGAGATTCCACTGCACAGTGGCTAGGGATTTTGCAAGGTCAGCATTTGCAGTCTGCAACCATTTTGATGGTTAGTAATGAGAAAATCCAACTAAGGGCACTGACTAAAAAGTTCAACAGAGCAAGAATTCTTCTACTTATAGATGTGAGGAAAACCAATGATATTAGAATGAAAAACATAAAATACAGGAAACGGAAAAAGGCTGTCACACCTCAAGTTTAGCCAAACGCACAAAGGCTTCCATTCTAGTACTATTATGTTTCTGCTTCTCTATATCAGCCGCTTCCATGGTTTCCATCATCGTTGTTTGTAGCTTTGAAGCCTGAAGCAGTAAGAAGTTTATATAAGGATTGACGTTTCATGGGATAAGATATTTTAAGAAGAATTCAATACGTAAACAAACTATTGGTGGGAACTGGGAAGGAAAGTGATATAGTATTCATCATTTTAATATTCAAACAAATGTACAACTTATCAACACGTTACCGTGGTTATATGAAACTTAAGTTGATTCGTTATATAGGAAAGAAAACTGCTCAACATGTTATGTATAGTTTCAAGCACACACAAAACAGTTCCGACTACTTCTTTTGACATGGAACAAGAGTAAATAAGAAACCGAAGGATCCAAACAAGAACATCTCAATAATTTTTTCTTACCTCTTGTGCTTGTTGCTTCACTTGAACTTCAAGTATTTTCTCCAAGCTCTGCTTCTCTCCTTCCAATCTGGCAACCGTATTTTCCTTCTCTTTAATGGCCTCCACAGCTTTAGCTGCTGCTTTCTCAGCTAGAATCTTCTGCCTCTGCATTCTCCTTTCCTCCTTCTCACGCTCACTTTCAGAATCAGAACTTGAACCAGAATCTGAGTCAGACTCAGAGCTGCCATCAGTTACTGAAGTAAAACCTCTCCTTAAGTCTTCGGAGGTAGAACTCCTAGCAGCTTCACTGGACTCATGCTTACCCCTGACAGTACTGCTTCTCAACTGATCGTTCATACTCTCCCCTCCAATCTTCTTGTCAGACAACCCTTCATTTTTCTTTACTGACTCTAGACGACCCCCCAATGAAAGCTCCTTTGTATCAAAAGCTCCGCCCTTTTCTTCATTTGCCTTACCTTTTATTTCAACCGAAGTGTCCATTCCCACATCCCTACAATCCAACTCACCTCTTTCCATAACCTTACCATCACTCTTCAATTCACCAGCGGAAAACCTTCGTGCTGAATCCGGAATACCAGACTCCTCCCCATCACTCACTCTCCCATTCAACTTCCTACCTTCCCCAACACCTGCTCTCTGCACCGACTTCATAACATTATTAGCACTCCCAGTCTTCTGATTCTTCTTAACCTCCAAATTCGAAGCAGAACCTGCACTGCCCTGCCTCCTACCATCCTTCCTCAAACCCCGAACCCCGGGCAAACCATTGCCACGGCTCGATGTAGAAGTAGCAGCTGCCGGCTTCGGTGCACTGAGAAGTTGAGTCCAGTCACTATCACTAAGAAGCTCGGATTTTGCCTTTCCAACAATCTCTTTATCCTTATTATTATTACTACTACTACTATTTTCATTACCACTACTACTATAATTACTACTATTAACATTGCTAAAACTCGGATCGCTCCTTAATTTTCTGCTATAATCACTATTTTCTAGGGTTTTCTTCTTCAACTGGTCCTTCAGAGGCACACTGCCTCCGGTTTTCGCCGGAGCGCCCAACTTCAAGTCGTCGTCGTCGGCGACAGGCTTCTCGTTTTTCCGTAACGACTCCGCCGCTTGCTGATCGATCTGAACCGTCCATTCCACAATCACGCGCATATCACATTATTTTTCCGAAAAACCAAAACAAAAAAACAAAATCCAATATTCCAGATCAAACTAAAAGTAAATTTCAACATCGCCGATTTCGATAATTTTTCATCTCATAAATTCACAACGAGATTCGTTTGATCGGAAAAGGAAGAGAGAGTTGTTGTTGTTGTCGTACCTGTTGGAGGATGGTCTCGGCGGCTCTGAGTTTGGAGGAGATCCAATTCGCCATGATCGCACTGAATCAAGCTACTCTGTTCCGTCAGCTATTGGAGGAGCATTGTTTGTGAAACGCAGCGTTTTGGTGTTGCAAAGACGAAGAGAATGAAGGAAGGGAGGTCTGAGATTTGGGAGGAAGAAGGTGAAGGGTGAAATTGCTAAAGTGACTGGCGGGTAAGTTTAGAGGTTTTGTGGCCGTTGGATTTAGAGGGATGCACACACAGGTCTCAGGGTGGGTCGCATTGGATTTAAGAGGGAATGAGACATCACGCTCGTCCGATAACGATGGAACAACGAACGAAAACGGCGGCGTATTAATGAAGTTGTATACTTGTATTAATAACAAAAATATTAATTATTTCAAGTTTTAAACCATAAAAATCGGCTTGATACAATTTCAGTTTTGTTTGTTTGAGATGTTTTTGGCTTCTAAAGTTTGGAAACATTTTTTTTTTGGGCATTAAGACGGTTATTTTTTTAGTAGTTTTAAATACACACACCAAATTGTTTAATACCCATCTCACATTTTTATAAAATTTTAAATTCATTTTCTAACCCTCTTCTCAGCTTTTAAATAAATTTAAAGTAACCTCCTAACCCTGCTCCTCGGCGGCAAGATTTTCAAAGACGATTTAAAACGGTTAAAGCTTCAATGTTTGAGCCCAAAAGTATTTTTGGCAAGATTCTTTAGTGGGTTTAGCATAGCGGGCCGATACCTACGGCCTAAAAATAAGTCTACTTGGGTTTGGGTTACAGTTTCGCCCATTCCATAATCCATAAGGAAAACGTCACCTTATTGGAATCAAGTAGCGGAGATTGGATAGGAAACGTCAATCAATAATCCTTTGATGGCAAGGAACAGTCGAAACCCTGGTATAAATACCAGGTTTCAAGGACAAAAAACACACAACTCTCAACCTAATCAAACAGATTATCAAAGCCGCTCCGAAACAAACCTACTTGCAACCTGCTTGCAAACCAGCGAAGCAAGGGTAACGCCCTCGCAACCCAGCGAAGCTAAAGTCACGCTTTAGCAGACCCTGTGCTTTCTCCTCAACTTTCCGGTGATTTCTCTGCTCAACCTACAAAGTTGAGTATCCACTCGGTTTCGCGAATAGATCACAACCAAAGTCCTTACCCGTAAGGCAAATAAGTCATTTTCTGAAAGACATAGAAAAGAACCTTGTGACGAGGTTAGTGCTCTCCTCGTCCACATTGTTTGATTCAAGAAGTCGGGTCAAGGGACTCCCCGACAACTGTACCCTACGGTGCTGGCATGCCTGCGCACACACTCAAAAAAGATAATTTGCAAGCCATCTGGTTTTGGAGCCAAACAGCTTCATCACAGCTTAAAGCTTTCGTCCTTTTAGTAATTTTCTTATTCATTTTTTTTTTTGTCAAAAATGGTGTTTCTCACATATAACCCATTACATTTTAAACAGTTATAGTCACTGCAATACCGTATTTTCTTTAAAGATATAGTAGTATATATTCATCAATCTACTTGTTAGAATCGGTCTAGATCTTTGTACGTAGTGTTATGTGCTGGTGTGGTAGAACAAGAAAGAGAAGAGGGTTTTGGAGGAAGAGGGAATAAAGATCAATAGGTGGATATAAGAGAGAGGCAGAAAAAGAAAAATGGGTGAGTGGAAACTGTAGAGGAAATAGGAGAAAGATAGATGGAGGGTATAGGCGGAAAAATTGAGGGAAAATGGCCATATATTTTTTTTAGGAGTGTGTATTAAGAAATTAGAGATGTGTTAATAAAGTTTCTCTTATTTTTTTATGTGTATATCTTTTTTTTTTTCTAAATTAAGTCGGGTTAAATATAGCTTAAATTTAAATTTGTTCCACAATCGAGTCAAATTCAACAAACACAAGTTTCATGTCTTACAACGTATTAAGAAACCATTGATTATGTTTATTTTATGTGTATATTTCTTTCTAAATTTAGTTAAGCTAAATATAGTTTAAATTTAAATTTGTTTCACAATAGGGTAAAATTTTATATACAATGAAGGGAGACAACTAGTTAAATATAGCTTAAATTTAAATTTGTTCCACGATCCAGTCAAATTCAACGCATACAAATTTCATGTCTTGCAATGTATTAAGAAATCATTGATTATGTTACTGAAAGAATCGCTCTTGCTCAATACCATTAGATTTGAGACTTCTAATTAAGATACAGAGAAACATAACACATGTATCAAACACAGATTGAAGAATAAAGGAACGTCTCTATACTTCTAAGACTGTATTATAAAAAAAATTGAAATGGAGAGATAAAAAATAATTAAATAATTTTTGAAAATTGAATCATCAATAGGCAAAAACCTCGGATAAAAAATAAGAAAAAGAAATTTAGTTTATGTTTGCATAATATTGAACCTACTTTATCTATGTTTTGATTGAAACTTGAACAAGCATAGCGAGTTCCATAATCGTTTAAATTGTTTTCTAATTGTTATGTGTCCTAAAACATTAATATAACTCGAGCTTAAGTTGATGTAACGTCTACAATGGTAAAAAAGGAAGGAAAAAACCCTTTCCACTCATATATATCAGTCAAAAGACGGGAAATTGAGCTAATCAATGCTGCTCAAAATTTGCAAATAGCCACGTGGTTTTGTTATTTGTTGAACAAATCAGTAATTGTCAAATAAGTAACAAGACTTGATTTAACTCTAATAGTAACGATCGACGTAACGTCTATTACTTTATTATCATCATAAACTGTTAACGCATGTTGAGCGTTATGTGGAAAAGTAATTTTTAGTCGATAGTTTGTCAATAAATTTCTTTATTAAATCAGACTTTGATTGCAGGAATGTAGGTGACACTAAATTTATGTCGGTAATAAGTCGAGGCTCTAGTTAGAAAACTACATTTTCCATTTTCCCAAACTTTTGTTTTAATTGGCCCGAAAAAAAAAAAATTATAATCTAATAATTTTATTAGCGCATTTAATGCGACTGTCAAGTTAAACAAACAAAGACAAACCACGTTTACTCGAACAAAGTTTACTCGCTTGCCAATCACTTTCGTGCTCTCTAATACTCGAATATACGAAACCTTCTAGCTTATTGGTTGCACTTCGCTAATAATGGAAAAGACATACAGAATTGTCCCAAAGTGCATTGGAATTGGAAAGCACGCTCAAATCTAGGATATCCCCAAAACACAGGGGTCATATTTAGAGTCCTTGTAGAGGAAATATGGTTGAAGACTTGGAAATATGGTTGAAGACTTGGAAATATGAGGACTGAAGTGCAAGGACAATAAGATTGTCTGGATATTTATGAATAAAGAAGAAAATAAAAGGAAAAAGACAGAAAAGGGTCCGCGTCATCTAAATAAGCCAATTTCAACGGTGGGATTAGAGTATTAGACCTTCCCCTACGCTCCCAATCCCATCAAATCCATCATCTCCTCTCCTCTGTAGTCTACTCTGCTTCTCTCCGATCCATTCCCCCCGTCCTAAACTTTCACCCAAGTCCTAAACTTTTACCTTTGGATCGTCACCCATGGACCCACCTCCTCCCAATCCCAATCCTTATCCACCGCCGCCCATCCCCACCTCCACCGCCACCATCTCGGCCGCCCCAACCGCCGTGGAACCTGAGAACAACAACAACAACTCCGCCGCGGCCACTCATGTAGCTGCCAACCCCACTCATGCTCCTGCCTCTACTTTCAACCACCCTCCTTACGCTGAGGTGAGATTAAGCCGACACTCCACTCCCCCACTTGAGCTAAAGTTGGATTCTTTTTGTTCTGCTTTGGTGAATTGATTTCGATTTTCTATGGTTGCAGATGATATACGCAGCTATTGCATCCTTGAAGGAGAGAGACGGGTCGAGCAGGAGAGCTATAGCAAAGTACATCGAGCAGGTCTACCCGAGTCTCCCACCAACTCACTCGGCCTTGTTGACTCACCACCTCAAGCGCCTCAAGAGCTCTGGTCATCTTGAGATGGTCAAGAAGTCCTACAAGATCCCAGGTCCTCCCAGATCTGACGCTCCTCCTCCTCCTCCTGCAACTGAACCTCCTACTCCTACCTCTGTTGCCTCTCCTGGGCAGGCCCGAGGCCGCGGCCGGCCTCCCAAGCCCAAGCCGGAACAGCAGCTTATGCAGCAGCCGCAGTTGATTGTTTCCCAACCGCAGCAGCACCAGCAGCACATTTTACAACAGCCCATTCCGATTCCGCAGCAGCCAATTCCGATTCCGCAGCAGCCAATTCCCATTTCTCACCCGCCATTTCCCATTTCTCAACAGTCATTTCCCATGTCTCAACAGCCGATTCCCTTTTCTCAACAGCCATTTTCCATTTCTCAACAGCCGATTTCGGTTTCAATTCCAATTCCAATTCCGCAACAGCCAATTCCCATTCCCCAACAACACCCCATTGTCCAGCCCAATTTTCAATCTTTTCCACAGCCCACCCTGCCGCAGCAGAGCTTTCCCGAGCCCAATGTTCAGCAGCAGCCCAGTTCTCAGCCCATGCCCGTGGATGAGCCTAAGAAGCGACCCGGCCGGCCACGCAAAGCTCCGGCAGCCCTTGCCATCGGGCAGAATAGTCCGGTTGTGTCAGCGAAGAGGGGCAGGGGTCGTCCACCGGGGTCTAGGATGTCGAAGAAGAGACCAGGCCGTCCTCCCAAACCCAAGACTGTTTCGAGTGTTTCGGGTCCTAATGGGCTGGTGAAGAGGAGGCCCGGACGTCCCTCCAAAGCTGAGCCGAGGACTGTGTTTATTCCATATGCTACTAATGTACCTATAATTGGAGCATTTGAACAGCCCAATGGGCCCGGTGCAGTAGTGCCACAACCAGCACCAAGGCCCAGAGGTCGGCCCAAGAAGGATAAGTCGGCTGCTGCCGCTTCTGGTGTGGCGGCGGGCAGTGGTAAGCCGCGGGGCAGACCGCCTCTGGTTCCGGGGGTGGAGCGGCCCAAGTTAAGTAGGAGTGGGAGGCCTGTGGGCAGGCCCAAGAAGGTAGTCCTCTTCTTTCTGATAATAATCTTCCAAGTTGTTAATTTTGTAATTCTTTTGTCCCATATTCCCATAATGAGTAAAGTTTTTGAGTTTCAAGAAATTACGCTACATGAACCTAGTGCCGGTTGTACTGTGAAATTTAGTAAAGGGAAAGATTGTTAATGATTTACAAGAAAATATAAATGTAGTATTTGGTTGGTGAAATGAACATTAAGATGGTATCAGAAACTAAAATAGGAATGAAATGTTAAAGGGAGTAAGCGAAAGAGGAAGAAAAAATAGGAATGAAATGTTAAAGAGAGTAAGCGAAAGAGGAAGAAATGTAGTAATTTGATAATATCTAGTAGTTTGTTATATATGTATTTCTTTGTTTGGTCAACTAAACAATGAAAGAGACATTTGAAGGTTCATTCCGATAAGGAACTCATTACTAACAATGCCCATTATTTTAAACATCGACATTTGTATGTGGTTGTATGGGAAACTTAATATACAAGTTTTGTTTTTGTTTTTTAATTCTTTTTCCTTGTATGATAATATTATTGTTTGGAAATTTACTGCCATTGTCCTATGTTGTTGTAGGATGCATCACTGGCAATAACTGCAGCACCTGATCCAAATTTAGCTGCCAATGCTGAATTGAAGAGGAAACTGGAATACTTTGTAAGTGGAATAATCTCAATTTCTATTGCATTTCACCATTAATGTTTTGACTATAATAATAGTGTTGTTCATGCTCTTACTACATTGTTTGCAGCAATTAAGAGTGGGGCAAGCTGTTGGCATGCTAAAACCTTTCTTGAACAATGAAAGCGCAGTTGGTGCCGCTGCTGCAATCCAAGAATTAGAAGGGCTTGCAACCTTGGACATCACTGCCCCATTAAATATTGCAACTCAACAGCCAGCGCTCCAAAGTTGAGAAAGCCTTTGCTTGTGTTGTACCTGTTTGTGAGATGAAAAGCACATATGAGGTAAAAAAGGGTCTGTAAAGCAAATAGGAGGTTAGCATAAACTAACTGTCTTTATTGGTAGAGATGATGACCTTGTCCATTTAGTTTGTTGTTTGTGCAATTTTAGAATGACCCATGACTCATTTGTTCCTTGTACTTTGTGATTTTTATTCAATTTGAGAATATTTGATCATCTTCAATTCACTCATTTACATGCAAGATCTTACTGTCTGAGTGAAGCAATAAGGTTCGTAGGCCTTTGCTCTTATTAGAATCGTTATTAGGCTCTGGAAGAAAGTTAAAATATTATCAGAGTGAATTTTACTTTGAATTATATCAAATGCAATCCTTCATAGTTTACAGTAATTTGGGATGTAGTGAGCTATATGTTTTCAAACATTCCAACCCCCCCCCACAAAAAAAAAAAAAAAACAGAGGTGTGTTCGCACGCATACCTAAATGCTGGTGAATGAGATAAAGTGGAGACTATTTGGTCAGCTCGTGAAATTAAGGATGAAGTTTGTCCAGAACTTTTGGGGGAGATGGTAGGGGAGAGAATATTGGTTTTCCATGTTATTGGGAGAGGGTCAGAGGGACAATTGTAGCAGGCAGTTGGTAGGGACAATGGTGTTTCAGTAGGCTTCCCCTGTATCTTTCTGAATCTTGCTTAGCATGGCCTGGGCCATTAGAACTTAGAATCGTGCTGTTAGTTTGTGAGTAGATGGTTGCTTCTTAACAGTTTGGCAAGCAGTTGCGATATCTTTCGTGTTTGCTTATGCCGAGTACTGGTCTGCGAGTAGATGATCCCTCATTCTGGGTTCTTGTTGCAGGCTTATACATGGCCGTAACATAGGTAAGCGTATAGCGTATTCCATTCTGAATTTTGTGGCACTGGAATTGCTCAGACGTTTATATTATTCTTGCTTTGAAATGGATACATGCACTTGTGATACTTGGTATGATGTGGTAGTGTTTGTATTTCATGTGATGGGTGTTCCTATGAGTTAACAGAAACAGCTCTGAGCGTATTCTTCTTCGTTTTTCTTCTGGTAGTCTAAGAAATTAATCAGAGCAAAACTGCAATGGCCCGAGTAACTCTTCAAGGAAGAGAGCTAGCTGCTCACTAGGAGGGGGAGCATTCCAATGTTAAACATCCCATCCCATCCCATATGGGCCTATAGTTCTTATGTCCAGTTGTTTCCGCCGACCCGTTACGTTACATTCTGACATCTTCTGGGCCTGCAAGTGAGCTCGTTTAGTTTGAAGGACTGATAGTTTATTTGATATAAAAAATTAAGAAATAAAATAAAACACCGATAGGTTTTTTTTTTTTTTGACAAATAATCATATTGATTTTATAAATATGGATAAGGTTAGAATGACCGGTATATATCATTTTGCTATCATGTACAGATAGACAAGAAGTTGTAATGAATAAACATCACAGTGATACATAAGATATGATCATTCATTCGACATGTCATGCTTATTTATTCAAAGAGAGCTTATTCAACTATGAACAAATAACGTATAGTAATGGGCTAGTAATTGAAAAACTAACTAGAAAATGGGTATAGAAACCCAACAGTTATCCTGGATCCAAGAAACTCAAGCCCATAATTCTTCTTCAGCCTGATTCGAGCCCCAAAAATAGCCCAATTGCTCAATAGACCATCTAGATCCCAATAACCAAGCCCAGAGACTAGGGCTCTAAAACCAGATAAAGAGATTTGGCCCAGTAATATAGTGAAGTGAGCCCCATAGAAGCCCAAACCCATGATAGCCTGTTTTGAAGCAACCCTCGTCGGACGTCGATTACCATGCCATTACACAACCAAAGTGAATACGGTTGCACCGTCGCACCATAGTATCTTGCCTCCATACCACATTACAATTACCATTGCATGTTTGCTTCCATCTCCGGCAAACCTAAAGTCTCCATCATCACTGCCAGTCAGGCCGTCGGGTTTTGCGCCGCCGCATATCAATGCACCTTCATCTGCCTAAACAAATTCCAATCCCAGCCACTTATGCGTCAAAGCACTGAGGCCAGTCATCTGTGATCATGCATCGAGCCATATTTAGGAAGCAATCCAGAATAGGAAATCAATCCACCGCCGGAATCTAGCAGTGCTCAGATAAATAGGGAGCCCGCCCCTCTGCAAGTCAATTCCAACAGTAGCAGCCTCTGATCGATGTAAAGGAACAAGAAATTGGTGAGGAAGATCAGAGGATGATGACAGACAAAGATGTCTTGAGTTGGAATGGCCATAGTGGCCATTTTTGTTGCTAGAGGACAATGGAAGTGGTTGGACGAGCGCGAGTGAGAGAGCGGCTAGAAAGAGTAGAGCGCTAGGGTTTTCCATATAAAACACCGATAGTTAGGAAATGGCGAAGATATGGTAAGAAATAAGCCAAAGGGAATGGAGATGTCCTAAACAAATATATATGAAAATTGTTTAAATACGAGTTATCTTTATCATGACTTATATCACGATGATTAAATTAAAAAATTATATCATATTTCAGAAGGTCGTATATTTTAAATTTTAATTGGTGAAAATGCATAGATAAAATTGATTAAAGTGACCAAAGATATGATCAAAAAGGTAAATTACAGAAAACAAAACTTACAAAATCGACTAAAATGACTGACAATATGACCAAAAAGACAAATTACCGAAAACAAAGCTTACAAATTTCGGTTTTGAGCACGACATTTCCCTCTTCAAATTTTGCTTCTCTTCTTCCTACTTTCGCCTTTTCTTTTTCTCTTTTGCCATATTCTAGGGAATTTTGCACGTTGATGGAATGGCAGAGAAACCCAGCTGGTACTCCACTCCTCCACCTCATCCTCACCACATATAAGCGATTGTATACCACGCGCTGTCTCCTTTCCAGTCACGGTCATGGTTTTGGAAACTCCACTTTGAACTCCCTTTACGGTTTTCGATTGGATAATGCCACAACGACTATTCATCCCCCACTCAAAGGCAGCCGCAATTTGTTTTCCACGCGCCTCCAAAGTCCAAACACCGAAATTTTGATGTTGTTTAGTTTTCTTAATATAGAAAGCAAACTCCCGCTACTGTTTGCATTATAAAGCAAATCTTGTATTCGAAAACAGACAAGCAAAGCCGCCCATGATTCTTGACCTAATCCGGTTGAATAATAAAATATTTTGGAACTTCATAATGTTACAGAGCTTTTCTGAATTAATAACTCACTAATTACTTAAAATTTTCACGTTTCTCTTCATTAATTAATTAGTTTCCCTAATTTCTTCAAACAAATTACTATGATGACAAATTTCTTGTTTTCACATACAATTAGACGATAACGTTCTACAATAAATGTAATAAACAAAAACTTGTAACTTAGTTTATGTGATATCTTAGTGTCTTCATTGCTTAGCTTTTTAAACTTATTCACATAATCATTTTTTTGTTTATATTTAGCCATCATTGTCTTAATTTTTTGGTCACTTTAATTATTTTTTGATCTGATGGTCAATTCATCAATGTAGAGAAATCTGAAATGGCTGAGTTTGTCTGCCTCTCTTTTTTATATTCCTAACTTAGCCCGATCTTGGAAATATCATGTACGCAACGATTTTATGTTTTTGTTTTTTTTATAAAGTAGTTGAAATACTTTTATTCAAAAAAGAAGTAGTTTTTTTAAAAAAGTTTTTTTTTTTCCGACAAAGTTCAAAAAAGAAGTAGTTGGAATACTAATTGTAAGGGTGTCTTTAATTTATGAATTCATAAAGAGGAGTCCATACATCACATTAGATGAGGAAGTGAGGAATAATAACACAGAGTAAATGAGTAATCATAGTACGATAAATGATGTGAATTATCTTGCACGATAAGGAGGCAATGCACATGAGTACATGACCAACGAATGACTACTTTCACAGATATAGGAGGCTTGCAGTTAAAAACCACATAACTACACATTTCATTGACCTATTCATTAGAGAGAAAGTCGAACATGCATGAGTTATCCTGATCATAACCTGTAGGCTGTAGCGTCCTATTTACTTTTTATCTCCTCCTCCGTATTCATATATTTTTGAACAACCCAGAGGCGTTCTCGTTAATATTGAGATAAAAAAAACCTAAAACCTAAGCATGATGCATATTTTTCGGAAAGTAAACCTTAGATCATAGCATAAGTGTGTAATAAAGACACTAAGAGTCTTTTTGCATAGAGCTTGATGCCTTGATCAACAATGCTTTGAGGATTAACGTACCATTTATACAAGACATGCATGGGAAATGGGAGAGAACCCATTTTTGAATGTAGGAAAAACGGGTCAAACCAACCTTCTCTCACTTCTCACCTCCAGAATATTTTAAAGAATATACAAACAAAATAAACATAAGAATTTTGGGTCCAAATTTTCGATTTCAATCTATTTCTATGTTGGTGGCTTATGAGTTATGAGTAATCTCTTCGAAGGAAATTAAATTGCTGGAATAGCTAAAACGTGCCTGGACGACATGGTCTGACTTTGGTTGATTTTGACATTTCCATAGGATAGAACAGTGAATAGTTGAGTTCTTTAATTCTGTTAAATGTGATTAACAAGATTAGTATTGTGCTTTTTTCCTCGTTCTTTCTTTATTTTGAGGTCGAGATCGAGCCTTTCTAATTAGGGCAACTGCAACAGGACAAAAGAGAAGGGTTTAATCAAGTTCTGATAACTAGCTTTATGACCCTGATCATCTCTAACTTTTTCTTTCCTCATCCTAACATGGATAGAAAGAATATATAAAGCTTAACCTAATTTGGTTGTCAAGATTCATGAGCCAGCTTTGTAATCATTTAGTGATAGACCTACAAGAACCTCTAAAGTTTGAACAGCAAGGTACCTACTATTTGTAATGTTAAGTCGTTGTCATTTTGATTAAACAACAACGAAAAGAAAGAAAAAAACTTGAAGCCATGCTTGTCAATTCGTCTTTTATATATGTACTACTGTGGATGTATATATCGCCAGACTAGAAACAGATCATATGCACGCGACTCCAATTGACTTGGATGGTCGATAATCGCACTCGATATAGACACAAATGCGCACTGTGTGCAATTGAACGACGTCATAAAAAGAAATGTTAAAGTTGGTAAGTTTTGAAAGTAAAGAGTGTGTAATCACCATTTTACTTTCAGAGACAAAACTTTTTCGCCATGTGAGCTAGTCGAGAATGTACGTGGATTGGTCCCGGCTTTAGTCCAGAATTTACAGGATCTCATCGGTGTTATAGATGTATGAACTAATCACTTACGTTTGTTCATTGTGGAGATATGACTCCGAACACTCACTTTTATCAGTTTATGTTTACTGGTCAACTACATTTCGAAGATAGCATATATAGAATAAAAAAGTAGATTTGTTCAACTAGATTCGAGGAGGGGACTTGGCAAATAAACATGCATGCACGAAACTTGTGGAGGGAATATAAAACTTGGAAATGAAGAAAATAGGGAGCTCAGTCTTGGACGAATACTTGGGAAAATAAATATGATTATCTAGGGAGGGTTAGATCGTCCAGCACCCGTATCTTGTTTCTGGCAAATACTAAATACACGATAAAATCATTCAAAAACCGATCAAACCGACTATATGATCTATTTAGAGAAATTGATCAAACTGAACTTGTATTATAAGTCTTCATTTTATATGCGAAAAGTTTTGAATTCGATTGACTATGTCTAAACACCCGAAATTAGTATATTCATATCATGGTAATGCCCCATTCCTCACTCCAATGAGGTCACGAAAACAAATTCAATATAAGTATACAACAAAACTTGATTTCTCTATGACCTAATGACCCACAAATATAATAACAAAGATGGGGTGAGGTCGTTGGATAATTATTGTGAAAAGAATAAACCAAGATAAGGAGGTTGCAGGTTGATCTCATTTATAAAAGGAGAATTATTGTGAAATAAAGGGACTCTAGAACAGTGCAGAAGCCATTGTAGGAAATAGTAGAGGCAGAAAGAAATAAAAATAAAGATTTAATGGCAGCCGTTGAATAAAAAAGCCGGCTACAACAACAACAACAACAACAACACTGTCAATAATGCATGGAGGTTTTTAACTTCTTTTACATCGTTCGCCGTAAGTCTCTGCGGCTTCTCACCTCTCCCAGTTCCAAGTGGGTTTTGTCGTCTAGTTACCAAAAGCAACGGTTTATCATAACGGAAAGCAACAAAATTTACTTGAAATAAGCAATAACTTGAATAACTCGTCCATTCTGTATTCTTTACCTCTATGCAATTGTTTTAGTTTTACGGAAGAGTATTCGGTACACGTGAAGATAAACGTATTGGACGGTTTTAAATGATAAATAACGGACCCACAAACGATTGGGATTGTATAATTAGTGTATGTGAACTTGCACCGCCGTATATCGAAGAATTTTCATAGTTTTACCGCATATTTCCAATTGCTGCCACCACCCTTTTGGTTTCTGGGATTCACTGAGATTGGAAGAGTAGGAGAGAGAGAGAGTTTAAACAATAGGGGAGATAGATTAGATTGAGAGTGTTGGTGTGAGCCAGTGATCAGTTGGCTGTGTGTGTGTTTGTGTTTCCCACCAATTTTTAACCTTTTTTATGGGACTGAAAATTCTTGAAAAGCTTCTCTTCCTATTTGCTCTCAAATCAAACAAGTGGGTCATTCTTCGAGGTCCTACTCTCTCTCTCCCACTTGCTGGTCTTTGCTGTCTGCTGCCTCTTCTATCACCTGCCCCCTCTTTTTCTCTAATTTTTTTTTTCAAACTATACCAATTGCTCAGGGTATTCTTCTCTCTTTTCCATGTTGTTCCTGAATACCAAGTAAGATCTATGAACGAATATTAGAAATTTGGGTGCTGTAATTTCTGTTTGCTGTGGTTATTGGAGGCAGCAAGGATCAAAGTTTTGATCTTTGATATATAGTTGTGAGGTGTTTTGTTATTTTGGGCTATGTTTGGTTGTGGGACTAGAACCCAATAGTGGTGTTGTTCCAGTTTCAGCATCTGGGTGTCCTTGGTATTGATAAAGCTTTACTGGGTTTTGCTTGGAATGGTGGTTTATGGCTTTTGGAGATGATGGGTCGGTTTTTGGGGGTCAGTTGTGGGGTTTAAACCCTTAAAGGGGTGTTGAGGGTTGAAAGAAAGAGGCTTTTTTTGAATCACTTTGGAACCCACTGGTGATATTGGGATATTGAGATTTCATGCTTGGTCCAAGACAATGGAGATGTTTATGGCCAGATTTTTACCTCTTTCGCATTCAGTACTTTAACTTATGATAATAAGTTATGAAGAACCTTCTTAAGAAGCTCCATATCATGTCCAACCAATCAGAAGATTCAGCAGAGGGGTCTACTTCATCAAAGAGCAGCACTAAGGTTACTGATAAGTCGTCTTCCGAGACTGAGACGCTATTGCACTCAAGGTCCCAGCAGAGTTCTGAGCATAAACACTTGTCTGGGATATCAGGTTGGCTCAATTCAGTGGCTAATAAAAAGAGCCCCAGTCCCCCATCATCTTCAGATGTTACTAGGGGGGAGAGAATTGAGCAACCTGAAGCAGGTAGTAGGAGTGGTGGGGATGTTGTTTCGGATACAGCTAGGCGTGATTCGGGGTCTAGTACTTCAAGGGATGCTGATATAATGGAGGAGTATCAGATTCAACTGGCTTTGGAGTTGAGTGCTAGGGAGGATCCAGAGGCAGTTCAGATTGAGGCTGTTAAGCAGATTAGCCTAGGCTCTTGTGCTCCGGATAATACACCAGCTGAAGTTATTGCCTATCGTTATTGGGTAAGTTTTCTTCATCTACCAATCTGATTGGACTTGTTTGACTTATTGTTCTTGATTGTACGATTGATCAGGATCCCTTCATGATCTGAATGTGGAATTTATTTGGTGGTGTGTCTTTTGTACTTGAATGTGTGTGCATTATCGTTTGTCTGCAGTGTTTTTGCTTTTATTAGTTTTGAAAGTTAACTGAAAAAATTAGTGTTTTCGATAGATGATCATACTTGTAAACACTATGCTTTAGTTACCTTCTCTGCCAAAAGAGTTAAGAGATATTGTCTGTAAAGGTATTGGTGTCACCATCATTGCTCCTGTGATCCTTGTCCTTTAGGTACCCTTTTTAGTACCTTTGTTGTAATGAAGAGACTCCAGACAGTTGATATCAGTAAACCTGCTGGCAGTTTACACTATGTTGTTGATAGTCCCTATCGACAGTGCCGTATATCATTGTATCATCAAAATCTACAAGTGCTGAAGCAGGAGAGGTTATGAAGTTGAACATAATCAACTACAGCATTCATTTCCTGACCACCCATATTTCTCTAGTAGCATGTCATAGCATAAGAAGTATGATGCAGCGACAGCTTCTGTCTTACAATTGCGCATTGGATATTTTAGCCCCAACCTGTGTATATGTTTTAAGTTGGCTTTTTTTTTTTTTTTTCCTTAAAATGATCATGTGTATATTGAAATATCCTTGGTCTCTCTTCTATCTGATACTTGATGCTTCCATTTCTTTTGTGGAATGCTACTAGCTAGAATTCATGGTTTTTCAATGTAGCTTTCTTAAACTTTGAGTCTGATTGTACAAACTTTAGTCAAGGCAACTCTGAATCATGTACTATGCATTATTTGTGACCTGGTCCTTCCTGAACATATCTTTACAACCAAAGTCAGCTGATCCCTGCTATACCAGGCAACATGTAACAGAATCGGCAGGGAATCACTCTCTGTTTAAATATTTCCCTGATATCCAAAGATATTTAACAGACAGTCATAATATATGGTGCTGGTTCATATATTTAATTTGTTTCTTCAACTTTGTAATACTTCATTCCTTTCTAACCTGTCTCATATCGTAGATTTGTCCATTCTTCACAGAATTACAATGCTCTTAGCTATGATGATAAGATCATGGATGGTTTCTATGACCTGTATGGCATATTGACGGAGTCAACCTCAGAAAGAATGCCTTCCCTTGTTGATCTGCAAGGAACAGCTGTCTCAGATAATGTCAACTGGGAAGCAGTTTTGGTCAATAGAGCTGCCGATGCAAATTTATTGAAACTTGAACAGATGGCCCTAGAAATTGCTGTAAAGTCACGTTCAGATCTTCGGGTTACAATAAACAGAATTTTGGTGCGAAAACTTGCTCTTTTAGTTGCTAACTCTATGGGTGGACCAGTTGCGAATCCTAACAACATGTTGAAGGCATGGCAAAATCTTAGCCAGAGTTTGAAAGAAACTCTTGGTAGCATGGTTTTGCCACTTGGTTCTCTGACAATTGGATTAGCTCGGCATCGTGCATTGTTGTTCAAGGTACTTGTTCTCTCTTTTATTGAAACCATTTTGACCCTAGTTTGCTTATTTATTTATTTTTATATTTTTTTATATTGGTCTCTTTACTTTATTATAAATAAAAACCTAAATAACATTTTATTAAAACATTTCAAGTGAAATGAATAATAATTATAAGTTCTTATATCGTAAAAAGTTCTCAAAAGCCTGATATTAGTACCTGTTGCCTTTTGAGAAAATGATATATTAGAGCTGCAAGTATGCTCCATTCCTTCATATATCTTGCTTTATCTGTTTGCCTCCTAGTTTTTATGTTGTATTCTTGCATTTCCAGCTTATTCATCACTAAACCTGTTATTTGTTGTGGTTAACTAGGCTTTGGCTGATAGTGTTGGCATCCCATGCCGATTGGTGAAAGGACAACAATACACCGGTTCCAATGATGTAGCAATGAACTTTGTAAAGATTGATGATGGAAGGTAACTTCTTTTACAAGTTTATTATATTTGATGCCTAGTCCTGAGTTTATTATATTTGATGCCTAGTCCTTGATTAAGTAAAGTATGATTGTGCTTTTGCATTTCTTCTTTTTTCTTTTTTAAGGATAGAGTTTTGTTCTTTATTGTCTCTGGTTAAAACATGATTCTTCTGCATGTATAAGGTGTGCTATTTGGGTATTCTAAGAATTCCTTGCTGATATTTATTCTAGGTTCTTTTAGAGTAAATTCAAAATCTTTACAGACAAGAACTCTGGGATGGTTTGTGTTTGATCGTATTCTAGGACCGCACAGTAGAGCTTAGGCATAGATTGCATTCTATTACCAAATATTGCTGAAAACTTTCTAAGGGCATTGATCTGTTTATCTTTGTGATTTTCTCATTTAACACTGCAGAATCTTAATTTGTTTTTGAAGGTGTGTACAATGTGAATTTCAGGGAGTATATTGTTGATCTGATGGCTGACCCCGGCACACTTATTCCATCTGATGAAGCTGGATCACATATAGAATATGATGAACCTTACTTTTCTGCCAGTCCTTTGTCTAGAGACATTGACTCTTCTCATGTAGCCTCTTCCAGCAGTGGAATTGGGAGTTCATTTGAAGAACATTCAGACTTTGGGACATTAGACAAAAAATCCAGGTTAAGAAATTATAGTTCTGCAGACAGGGAATCTGAAGAGAGAGAAGCCCCGTATTTTCGTGAAAATTTACCCAGACCAACTGAATGTGAGGAGGAATCCAAGATACAGTCGGATGATTTGAGATACTCCTCTGATGTGGAGAAGGCGCTGGTGCAAGAACTTCCAGGAAGGCCAAATTATACACATGCAAGATCCCCTTCGTGGACCGAAGGTGTTAGCTCTCCTGCAGTTCGTAAAAAGAAAGTTAAGGATGTTTCAAAATACATGATTGTTGCTGCCAAAGAGAATCCAAATTTAGCTCAAAAACTTCATGATGTGTTACTTGAAAGTGGTGTAGTTGCTCCCAGAAATTTGTTTACGGAAATATATCCAGAGCAGTTAGATATGTCAACCCGAACAGAAGATAAGGGGGGAAATAAGGAGAGGTTTGAAATGAAAAAGAGTAAAGGTCCAGATGATACCAGTTCGACTCACTCTTTGCCCCCACTACCTCAGCACAGGGTGCATTCTAAAGCTAGTCCTTCAGGTCAGCCAGAGCATCTTAAGCCTGTGGAAGGTTTAGGGGTTAGCCTTCCACTTGATACCAGGGAAGTAGCTGGCCAGAATATCTCATCACAGTCCGAAGCAACTCCAGTTAAATATACAAAAAGTGTTCCTGTTGCTGCAGCAGCAGCGGCCGCAGCAGCTGTTGTCGCATCTTCCATGGTAGTTGCAGTAACAAAGTCAAGCGCTGACTCAAATATTCCTGTAGCAGCTGCTGCAACTGCTACTGCTGCAGCAGTGGTTGCAACAACTGCAGCTGTCAACAAGCAGTATGAGCAGGGAACAAGAAGTGATGGAGATGCAGAAGGTTCTGGTTGTGAACCACATGGCAGTGGGGACCGTGAGCATGATGCTTCTACAGTTATCTCGGAAGGCGAGAGAGTCTCGGATCGATCGGCAGGTAATGAAAGTACAAAATCTGACATTGGTGATGATGTAGCAGATTGCGAGATTCCATGGGAGGATATCACCTTGGGTGAACGAATTGGACTTGGTACTGACCTGTGCCTCATGCTATTAAATTATGTACTGTTTTATAAATGATGCTCCCATTTCATGTCTTCACGCACCTCTTTTCCCTCCAGGATCGTATGGGGAGGTCTATCATGGAGACTGGCATGGGACGGTAAGTTTTCAAATGCTAGCCCTTATGGTATTGTCTGTTATGTGTCTGATCCTTTAAAGTTTTTGTTTTTCTGGCGTTGAGCTGTATTCATATGTATCTATACCTTCGATAAAGACCCTTTCTAGTGCTTTAACTTCCTTTTTTTTTTTTCCCTTTCTTTTTTTCCTTGCTGGATCAGATCGTATGAAATGGCAATAGGAACTGTAAAACTGTCAGTAATGATACCACAACAGTGGCACAGTGAATTATTCTGTGAAGTTTCACATTAGATGATGCTAATGTAAATCAAGAAGGAAATATGTCCTCAATCACACACACACACACCCCCCCCCCCCTTTTCTACCGGAAAATCAACTGCTCTGTTATGTTTCAGTATCCTCTTTGTCTTTTGGGTCCATATATGCTGTGATGTTGAACATATTTTCTAAGTACATATATTGAGCTTTTCACTATTTGTTTTTACAGGAGGTTGCTGTTAAGAGGTTTCTAGACCAAGATTTTTTGGGTGAATCACTTGATGAATTCAGAAGTGAGGTACAAGCTGCTGTCTTCACCCCTTTCTTGCACTCTTTCGTGTTTTCTTTAATTTTTATGACATCTATCTCCTAAATAAGCAAAACCTTTATATTTACCTTGCTATTGTTAACTTCCGTCTATAAGAAGTTATTTGTTTAATTTTCAAGGTTCGGATAATGAAAAGACTCAGACATCCCAATGTTGTTCTCTTCATGGGAGCAATAACTCGTGCTCCAAATCTTTCCATTGTTACAGAATTTCTTCCAAGGTATGCATGCTGGACTGGTATTTTTTCTTTCTGTTAATTCAAAAACCTAAACATTGTTTTATGGAATTCAACAAGTTTCATAGATATTTCTGAAACTAATGGTTTTTGATTCTTAATTATAAATGACTACAAGGAACTCCTTTGCCTTAAGAAATAAAACTTGCTGGGAGCATTAGTATTTTTACCGAGCAGAAGAGAAAAAAAAAAGAAAAGAAAAAAAAAGAAAGAAAGAGTAGATATTTCATCTTTTGAGTTTCATGCAGAGTGATCAATAACAATTAACAACATTCTCTAAGGTAAACTATTTAACCTGAAGATGACTACTGCTGTACTTGTAGCATTGAGGTTTCATTTTTAGTGGCAAAATTAAAATGTATTGGTCAAAACACATTTACTTTTTGCAGAGGTAAACTACCTCTTTTCTGTTGTATTATACTTTATTATTTTGATTGGTATTATGTTAGTTATGTTGCATGATTTGTGAATAATCTTGAATGGAAACTTGAAGCATTGTTATGTTTTGCAGAGGTAGTTTATATAGGTTGTTACACCGGCCTAACAATCAATTAGATGAGCGAAGGCGCTTGAGGATGGCTCTTGATGCTGTAATATTCTCTTGTTCTTGCCTATTATTTCAATTTGAGCTGTTGTTGGTAACTTTATTTAGTATAAATTTTGTATTTTGAATATTTGAATCTTCAGGCTCGGGGAATGAATTACTTGCATAACTGCACACCAGTAATAGTTCACCGTGATTTGAAGTCTCCAAACCTTCTCGTTGATAAGAACTGGGTTGTAAAGGTGGGTGTCTTGTATGTATAGTAAGATATTTGAACACAGCTACTGTTTCTTCAGAGCCTAATATGACAGGGTAAAGCTGCTGCCTGTTATCAGGTCTGTGATTTTGGATTATCAAGAATGAAGAACAGCACATTTCTCTCCTCGAGGTCCACTGCTGGGACGGTATGCTGCACCCAACAACTCGATCTTTCAACATGTTCTCAAGTCATGAATTTGGATTTTCTCTGCTGGTTCTGTTTGTACTCTTCATTTTCTGTGTCTCTGTCATGAGTGGTGTTGCATATGTTCGACTAGTGAAAAGCATGTTTATGTCAATGATGAATATAATGATAAACGATGCATTTGGAAGATGAAAATTTGATCGTTCGTGTAGTCCTTAGGATATCTGAAAAGTATTGTTTAAACAACTATGTGCTGTTTTGGATCTGTCCGTGCCTTCTAAGGCAGGCCTTTTACTAAGTTCAAATTGTATAACTCTCCTTCAGGCTGAATGGATGGCTCCAGAGGTGCTAAGAAATGAACCTTCAGATGAAAAGTATGCCTATTTCTTCCTACCATATTTTGAAGCCATATGCAGAGTTTCTAGGATCATCATGAAATGTGGCTTGATGTGCAGGTGCGATGTTTATAGCTATGGGGTCATATTGTGGGAGCTCTCTACAATGCAACAGCCATGGGGAGGAATGAACCCAATGCAAGTCGTTGGTGCAGTTGGATTTCAACATCGCCGTCTTGATATTCCAAATGATATTGATCCTGCAATTGCAGATCTTATTGAAAAATGCTGGCAGACGTGAGTATGCATTACCTGCTTATTTGTTCAGGCTGGGTTACATTCTTATCGTTCATAATTGCAGTCCATCGGTTGTGAATCAATTTCACTGTGTATTTAGGCAGGTTAATGAAGCTAATATTTAATTTAATTAACACTGCAGAGATCCAAAATTGAGACCCTCATTTGCTGAGATCATGGCTATCCTGAAGCCGTTGCAGAAGCCTATAAGTAGTTCTGCAGTGCCTAGATCTACTGCACAAAGGCCATCCTGAGTTACAGAAGGCACAGCTGGCCATAATAGTAAATTTACACATCCGTGGAATATTGGCTCATTTCCAATCCAAAGTATGGATGGAGGCAAAGTTGCTGATCGAAGATCACGACCTAACATTCACACTCACTTTTCATTTTCATTTTCTTTCCTTCTGGTTTCCTCTTTGTTTCTGTATTCTTAACACTTGCGGCCATTCGCAATGTTGTACATTTGTTTGTAAAGAATACACTGGCAATTGTTGTAATCAATGTTTTGAGTTTCCGGTGTCTACAGTGTTGCCTGAACTGAATACAAGGCCAAAAAGGCAGTCTTGACCGTTTGACATAAGCAGTCCAGTAAAACACATACTAGCTAATGGTTAAACGTTTTATCTTGTTTTGAAGGCAATCAATTCGTAAAGTTTTGGATGCAGCCAAACAAGTCCTACAAAAACCGGAAAAGGGCAACCCACCATTTGAAGTTCCATCACATACAAGGATAAGGTAGGGACCAAGCGCTACTTAAATATTGCATCTTCATCAAGATTTTATCACCATCATCATACCCCGTAATGGCTGCCTTCTCTGGTTCTTCACCATTTCTCTCCCACACCTTAACAAGACCAAACCATTTTGCCTCGTCACAAACACCTCCTCCTCCTCCTCCGTCAAATATTCCTTCACAACCAAACCCTCCAACACCACTTCAGAGTACAACTTCATCATCTGAGCAGCAAAAGCCTGTCTCAGTAAAAGTGGAGCAACAAAAGCCCTCCAAGACAAAGGCTGACTCTACAGATTGGATAGCTTCGAGCTTAACCAGGCGGTTCGGGCTTGGAGCTGGTCTCGCCTGGGCTACCTTTCTCGCAGTTGGTGTAGTCTCCGAACAGGTTAAGACCCGCCTTGAAGTCTCTGAACAAGAAGCTAACACAAGGTCTGTTATTCTGTTCTTGGTTTCCTATCCTATCATCACTTTATGAGTTATGATGTTAATTGTAATGCAAGTAACTTTTTCCTCGGTATTTTACATACTGTCCTATATGTAACACTTCTAGTAACCATACAACGTGTTTTGCAGAAACGTTGAGAAAGAAGAAGAGGTAGTGTTACCTAATGGCATAAGGTACATCATCCTTTTCTACATTTGAGCTGCATAATCTCCTTCAATTTTGACCAAAACAAAAAATGATATTCTTTAGTCATCACCCAATTTACCTTACATTTTGTGTGTGTTAGATACTACGAGTTGAGAGTTGGCGGCGGGGCAACTCCGAGGCCAGGAGACTTGGTGGTGATCGAGCTCAAGGGGGAGGTAGCAGGCACTGGGCAAGTGTTTGTGAATACAATTGAGAATGACAAGAAGAGGCCTTTGGCTCTAGTGATGGGGTCTAGGCCTTACAGCAAAGGACTATGTGAAGGGATAGAATATGTGCTCAGATCAATGAAGGCTGGGGGTAAAAGAAGAGTAATAGTTCCTCCAAACTTGGGGTTTGGAGAAAATGGTGCAGATTTAGGCCCTGGTCTGCAAGTTCCTCCTTCTGCCACTCTAGAGTATACTATTGAGATTGAAAGAGTCTCAATTGCACCAGCATAAACATGGACCATTTTTGTCTTCAAAGAAATGTCTAGTCGCTTGATTATGTTCACATTTTTATAGACTTGTATCTAATTCTCTTCTGCAAATGCAACATGAATGTATACCATTGAATAAGTAAAACATGTAAATCCGAAATATACATCGCAATGTTGTTGAGGTAATTTCATCTGAAAGTTACCATCTTAGCTTTAGTGTGTGTTGCTATTTCATTTCAAAAAGTCTCATGCTGTTAGTATTGGGCATCAACACTTATGTATTATGAACTTTTGTAGTGTCGATGAGAGATCTTCATCCGTACTAATAACTTGTATCGTGTCACACATTCTTTATTGAGCGATTTTTATTTCTCAAAAAATAAAAGAAAAGTGGTGATCTTATAATATTAACATTATATATATAAAAAAAACTTATTATAGTAACATCATATTATTCTCTAAATTATGATTCAGATAAAGTTTCCACCGATCAGAACTAAAAAACAAACGTTAAAATCAGAACTCCTCCAGTTGTGCACACGAAAATTACGAACTTAAATACATGACGAAATATGATTGGACGATCCAATGATAACATCCTTTGTGTTCTATTGACCCAATTGGCGGCAAAGAATCTCAATAAAGCAGGAGACTTCCCCTCAAACTGGTTCCAGACTCCAGTCGTACTTTTCTCCGTTTACTTCTGTTAGCTCCTCCCTTCATCCTTACGCAAGGGCCCCACAGGCACGAGGAGTTCAATAAGCTTCTGGTCGTGGTAAGTAACGGTGTTAAAATTGCAGCCACACACTAAAGTCTACACTACTCTCTAAGGCAATATTCCAGAGCCCATAACACTTTGAAGTCTCAGCAAAACCCAGAACGCTTTCATGGGAACAGTTTTGGACTCCCATTTCTTGGCTCTCACTGCCATTGTCACTGTAAGTTATGTTTCTTTCTGTAATGGGTTTCGTTTTCTGTCACCAAGTATCTGAAATTTGGTGTTGTTTTGTTGAAGGTGGCATATCAGTCGTTGTTCTTCGTTATTACTGCGCTTCTCAAGTTCGATAAAGTCACTGACTTTGCCGGTAATACTCATTTCTTGAAAGTTTCGTTGTTTATTTGCTGAGAAAGTTTAGATTCTTTAGAAAGTACAAGTTTTTTTTTTTTTTTTTGGGTGAGAATTGGTAAAATCAATTTCATGCTGGGTTCGAAGTGAAAAACGAAAGAGAGACATTCCAGTACTAATTAGCAAATGATTGGGTTGTTTGTTTGTCAAGAAAGGATGCATTTTTATGCAAATTTCATGTTTGTTCTTGCAGGAAGTACCAATTTTGTTATACTTGCAATACTCACTCTGGTTGTCAAGGGCTCATGGCATTTCAGACAGGTACTATCTCTTCTGCATCAAAGTATTTCCAGTGTTTAATGTTTAATTTGGTAAAAGAAGGAGCAATTTCATGTGTGTGGAGATATAAATTATGCTACATAGTTCACTGTAGAAGCTGATGAGATTGCTACCTTCAGCTGTTGCTTTAGTATACCTGAGATATCGCAGTATTGACTTTGCAGTTCTATTCGTTTTTCATCTCAGGTAGTGTTGAGTTTGCTTGTGGTAATATGGGGTCTTCGTCTGGGACTGTTTCTCCTGATGAGGTAGAATCAATAAGCATTTGATATAAAAGAATAAATCTCATTGAAGGAAGGATTAGCATGTGCGTGCAGTTTTTCATTTTTAAAAATGTTTGGTGATCAGAATTTTGCAATGGGGGGAGGATCGACGTTTTGATGAAATGCGAGCTAATCTTGGAAAACTGGCAGTATTCTGGATATTTCAGGTTTTGTAGCTCTCTTTTATTCCAGGGTTTAATAAACATAGTTGTGTCTTGCATTTCCTATGAGGGATTTGATTCTTGAACTAGTCGACCTGTTGTGCAGGCTGTCTGGGTATGGACTGTGAGTTTACCTGTAACAGTGGTTAATTCAAGCAACAAAACACCATCTCTTCAAGCTGCGGACTTTATTGGATGGATTATGTGGTCTATTGGTTTTTTAGTTGAAGCTACAGCTGATCAGCAAAAGCTGGTGTTCAAAAATTCTCCTCAAAATAGGGGGAAGTGGTGCAATGTTGGACTATGGAAATACACTAGGCATCCAAATTATTTTGGTGAGGTTAGTATTCTGATGTCAGTTAATGCCACTATTTTGGAACTGATGCTACACTTCTGTTTAATGTTACTTCAATTGTATACAGCTCTTGCATTGGACATTTTAGAACCCTGAATATGACAACATGAACTTCTTCCACATGCATGTATATAGAAACTGATGATTCTTTTGTGGATGGTTATAGTTTCACTTGCTTAGTGTTTCCATGGCAGTTCTGTGTTTATATGCCATCATTAACCATGCAAACCTTATTAAAGTTCAGAACCTGAATATGACAACATATTTTTGAGGTATCCATAGGTTGTAACTGATTGGTTTATGTCAACTGAATCTTTCTTCATTTGGCTTGCATTGTATGCCTCGCATACTTACAAACTATGAGTATACGAGAATCACAGAATTTGGAATTGTGGAAACATTATTCATCCAACAAATTGTAACATATTAGTTTCTTTGGTTTCATGCTGTCAAAGATAACATTGATAAATTTTGTGCTCAGATATTCCTTTGGTGGGGGGTATTTGTGGCTTCCACACCTGTATTGGATGGTGCAGAGTGGCTCGTAATTCTTGGACCGATCTTTCTCACGTTGTTACTTCTTTTCCTCAGTGGCATACCATTGCTAGAGGTTTGTTATTTCTTCTGAGCTTACTGCAAAACTAATATTACTGAAAAAGATTTACTAATGCTCTATGCTTGAACAATAACAGGAATCTGCAGATAAGAAGTATGGAAATGTGGATGGATATAGGCTCTATAAAAGATCAACCAGGTTAATATTAGCTTCTCTTTGGTACTGTTTCTCTTGAGCATGAATTGTAGTAACTGTGACCAACATTTTCTGTTTCAGCCCTCTAATTCCGCTGCCCCCGGTCCTGTACAAGAACTTGCCCTCGTGGTTCAAAGCAACTTTTCTCTTTGAATTTCCCCTGTATAGTCGTAATCTTCCGCAAGAACCACTGAACTGGTGAGGCTACAATATGTTAAGAAGCTTTAATTTGTCTTGAAAGCATATCCTATTTACTTGCTTTACTTTTTCATATGCCAAATAATTGTTTTACGTCATTTGCCTTTTGTGCAAGGTGTAGAACAAGCCCGATAGAACGAAGCGACGAATTGAAGATTGGTTAGGACCTAGATGATTCTTTTGTAATACTTTGAATTCCCAACAATTGCTGTACTTCGTTTGTTATTCTGTGAAGAAACTTTATTCGAGTGTAATACGATCATGTATTTAACTATATATAACTCCAATAACAAATGAGGCTACTGAGAGATGGCAAGTGAGGCTAATTGTGGGCACGGTCGGTAAGGTTAACGGTATACATTCCTATGCCCATCAACGTCCATGTAAGCAAGGCTAACGATGCTAGCAAGGACTATTTATCTTAGTCCTCTACCCACCTTCTTCTACTTTGTTACCCTAATTTGCTTCTGTTACGTACTTCTAGTGCAGTTTCTGAATGAATGCCATTCATTTACAAAACATGCTGCAAATTAAACCTGTGCAGATAATTATACAATGTGTTTCTTGTGGGTGCGAATTCAGAACAACTGAAGCCCTAGCACATCTTTCGTGAACCTAATTCTGCTCTCAATGCATGATTCTCTCTATACGTATATAAACAGCCCCTAATAGTACTGTTCCACATAAAAACTTAATCACAACTACAATATCAAGAAAGAAAGCAGAGGAAACATATATGGAACAAGAGGGATGCAGCAGCAACTTCACCAGTAGCAGTATCAGAAGGCTCAGAGAACTAATTGCTAGGTCGAAACAAACACCATATCACCCACCTTACTCTGAGGTAACACAATTCTTTGGCCAATCAACACTAATTAAGTGTGCGAAAAGAGACTAGTTTCCTCTTTTGTTTTCAAAATCAATAATGGGCTGCATGATTGATTGAAGATGATATTGAAAGCGCTTGAATCATTGAATAATGAGGAAGAAGGTGACCTAATCAACAAAGGTCATATGTCCGCCTACATTCAGTCAGAGATCCATGAGGGCTCATGAAAGCCTTCTTTCTCACCATCTAGGCAAGCTCATTCTCAGAGGCCAGGTTCTTACTAGTCCTACTGGTTCTTACCGGCTTCCTAGCTAGACTGAAAACGTGATGTCGGGGTAACATTTTTTGGATTGTGGGAAGCTTTTGTGGAACTGAAAGGCCAAATACTTTATACAAAGAAAAGGCATATATGCATGTGCTATGGGTTGATAATTAAAGTCATCAAGCACATGCACTCAAATAGCTAGCTAACTTGGTGTGGTTAAAAAACTTTGTGAACCGATTGAATAAGATATTCTCGAACAATAGGATGTACTATTTGCAAAATGAAAACTCAATTGTTTAGAATAAGAGGCTTAAGAGATTCAATTTTTCTCCATCTTGAGCTAACATCCTGTCCAATTATATTTATCAAACATAAGAAATGAACTTTCTATTTTCAAATGTTTAATATGCAAATCAAATGAAGCTTAAAAATACGTAACCGGAAGCTGATAGGATAAGCTATAACATTGCTTTTTGAGAAAAAGAGCTTGGAAATTGCCCTTTTACCAATAATGCATGTGTTGACAAGTATGTATCAGAACAGGGCATCACGGTAGTGGAAATGCTGGATAGCCTCAAAATCAACATCAGAAGTGAGAAAGGAAGAAGAGGATAAACAGTTGGAAAACTCTATGATTATCTAGTTCAATAGGATTTGGTTGGCCACCAAACTCGATTGTTTAGCATACACTTTCTGAACTGTTGATTATGATGAAAATCAAGTGTTCAAAGTCAATCATCCCTTCTGATACACAGCATATAAATTGCTGGCAACCAGTTGTCCTACTTGATCAAATATTATTCTGGAAAGGAATTGTGATTATAATTCTATATTAGAGATAAGGGGGTGTATTGCATATGGAATTAGTTGAACTTTTAAAGAAATCCATGGGATTTAAAAGTCTGGGTGTATTCAATATAGACTTTTAATAATCCATGAAAGTCTTGATGTATTCAATTAGGATTTTTAAAGACTTCATGAATTCCACCAAAATCTAAGGGTATTCAATTAAGACTTTTAAAAATGAATAAAAATACAGAGGTATTCAAAATTCATTCATACTTATGGAATAGAAAATCATGGATAATCATGGATTTTGTAGCGTTAACTATACATACCAAACTCCAATAATTTTCCAGTCTCCAGACTAAAGATTTGAAAAAGTCTATCAAAGTTTCCTCTTATAAAAAAAAAAAAAAAAGTCTATCAAAGTTCTTCTCTCTACGCACGAAAAACTTGGTCTTTAATCATCTCTCTTTCATTATTTTTTGTTCTTTCTCTAATCTTTTATGATATCAACGTTTTATAATACCCAATATGTTCATTGTAGTTCTTGAATGTGATTTTAGTTTTTTAGTTTTTTTTTTTCAATTGTAAAACTTTGAACTCTAATAGCAATAAAAATTATTTATAAAACCCCAAAACCCAAATATTGTGGTCTATCCCTAAGACCTTGAATAGTGTTGCTATGGCATACTAAATTTTATCTTATTAATTAATTATTCTCATTGATTTGAATTTATATTATGGTTCAAAGAAAGGTTGAACAATTGAATTTCAATTGATTGATTATAGATCAAGACATTGATCAATATTGCTATAATATATGTTAATCGGCGAAAACAAAATTGATGAGAATAATTAACCATAACCATCAAGTATATCTATATTGCATATTTATGTTGTTGGGAGATTATGAATGAGAACAAACTCGCTAGACAAACTAAGGATTATTCATTTGAGTCAATTTCTATTAGAAGATACTTAAGCATTGAAGAGACAACGAGCTATTATCTTGTGTTTGTGTTTGGGCTGTATTTATTTTATTTTTTTTGTTTTTTGTTTTTATATTTTGTACATGCTAGGAAATCTGTAGAAGTTATTCATAATAAAGTATATAGATTTTTATGAATCAATAAAAGTCTGTTGCTAAAGTCAATGGTTTTAAGAAATCTATAACAGTCTATCAATTTTTTAAAGAATCTGTGGACTTTTCAAAAAGTCTGTCATTTAAAAAAAGACTGCACAAATCTAAATACAATACACCCCCCTTATATCTTGCCCTTATCCATGTCGAATCAGGGACTTGGTTTCGTGGATAAAAAAGTGAAATTTATCTCAATATTTGATTATATAAGTTTTGAAACAGAAATTAAGCTTTTTTTTTTTTGAAAAAGAATGTGGTACTTAGCCTAACTGGAAGGCTCAGCTCCATGCTCGATTCCATTTATAAAAGACAAATTAGATACTGCTGCTTAGAAAAATTATAACTTTTCCACTTATAAAGAATCAGAAGTTGCCTTAGGTGTAATTTTCGGACTTACTTTTTGACCTATCTTATTAGTTGCACTCCAGATAAATAAATTTCAAAGATATTAGTGTCTAAATCACTCTATTTATCTCAATATAATATGATAATATGATTCGAAACTCGTAACACATTATGAAACATGAGTGTGGGAGAGACTTGCATCCCAACATCTCTAGGGCCATGTTATTTGATAGACTAGGATCTGGGTGCACTAGAGGCACCTCTCTTTAACCCTTCTGTACGTTTCTTATCCAAAAAAAAAAATTTTCTTGAAAAAATACATAATTAAAAAATACAATCACATTATAATATAATAACACTATAGCATGTAGATAAAATATAGAAATAGAGTACCTAAATCACTCTGTTTATCTCAATATATAATAAAATTTATTAATTTCGATACGATGATTTAATAACACGACTCAAAACTCACAAGGTACTCACCTAAATAACTGAAAAAATGCAGTCACATTATAATATAGTAACACTATAGTCTGTCGTGCGACATGCATTATTGCCCTCGATCGATAATTCGATATCCACAGCAACTCAACAAGGCCCATCCCCAACCTTGGAGCTCCCATCATCGGACGACCCGAACCAAAAACCTCCGAGAAACCAGACAGAGAGCTCAAGACCTTAATAAAACCATCGGCAGATGTCAAACTCACCTCGAAAGTAGCCCAAGTTGCGACAAGCCCGGGGGGCAATGCTGCAATCGTGTGGCTGTGAATCATAGAACAGAGTTATATGGGGAGTGGAGCAACCTTGGTGGACGGTGTTCGTCGCTGGTTTCAACGTCGTACCTCTTCCTCTTCCAAACCTATTAATCCTGCTACTAGTACTAACACTAATCCATACCCGAATCCGAATCCGAATCCGAATAATAACAACCATGATTATAATGCGAGCGATTTAAGCGCGCAATCGTCCGCTGGTCTCCAAAAAGAGGAGGACGACCATCTTCTTCAGTTTCAGGTTGACGACGAGTTCGACATTTCTGGTTTGAAGCTCATCCAAGTTCCCAAGCGGGCCCACCACTTCAGAGCTACCCATAATCCACCACCACCACCCATTATGGAAAAGAAGGTGACTTTCATATTCTTCCCTGCATTTCACGATCTGGGTCTTGATCTGATTTTGGTTCTGTGTTTGTTTTCAATAGCTTATGATTTACTTGGTTGAATATTGATGGTGAGTTCAGTTGTTTTCTTAGGCTTTGTTTGGCTTAGTTATGAAAATGGAGTAAAGATTGAAACTTTTTTTCGTTTTTGGTCTGATCAAAGATTCAAAGCTTCATACTTTGATGGGTTTGGTATGGACATGTTGCCCAAATTGAGCTAATTTTTGACCACCCTTGTTTCATTGTGAGGGTAATTAGTACCTTGCTCCTGTAAAGCTTCAAATTTTGATGGGGAGGCATGTACATTTTGCCAAATTAAGCCGATTTTGACTCTGGTTTTAACCCTGTTTCAGTTTGATGCTATATGAAGTTATGACCACAAGTTTTACTAATTTTGATAGTAGTATGTGTTTTTGGAACCATTTCTGGATCGAAGTAATTATAAGAATGAGAGTTTCTTTGATTCTGTTAACAAATGATGGTTGTTGAATTTTATACAGAGCAATCTAGAGTCAGAATTCTTCACAGAATATGGAGAGGCAAGCCGGTACCAAGTTCAGGAGGTCATTGGGAAAGGAAGTTATGGTGTTGTGGGTTCTGCGGTTGACACCCACACCGGAGAAAAGGTTGCAATCAAGAAGATTAATGATGTGTTTGAGCATGTCTCAGATGCTACAAGGATCCTGAGAGAAATCAAGCTTCTTCGTTTGCTTCGTCATCCTGATATCGTTGAAATAAAGCACATCATGCTTCCTCCTTCACGACGAGAGTTCAGAGATATCTATGTTGTGTTTGAGTTGATGGAATCAGACCTCCACCAGGTTATCAAGGCAAATGATGATCTTACACCTGAGCATTATCAGTTTTTCTTGTACCAGCTTCTTCGTGGTTTAAAGTATATTCATACAGGTTGGTATTTTGGACTAATTATAGTAGTGTCTGCAGTTTCAATGATTTAATTCATTTTGCTCTGCATTTCTTGCAGCAAATGTATTTCATCGAGATTTAAAGCCAAAAAATATCCTTGCTAATGCTGACTGCAAATTAAAGATATGTGACTTTGGGCTTGCTCGAGTATCTTTCAATGATGCCCCATCTGCTATTTTTTGGACTGTAAGTTGCCACCAAACAAATCTGAAAATGTCTATTGTCAGAAGTTTTTCATTTGCCTATAAACAACAATGCCTGCAGGCTAAGCTTTTTTGTATCTGTGAAGGATTATGTTGCAACTCGATGGTACCGAGCCCCTGAACTTTGTGGCTCATTTTTCTCAAAAGTAAGCTTCATTTCATTTTTGAGAACTCTGATATAAATATATCTCTAAATAAATGAATTTATTTTGAGGTTTCACATGTTACTAAGATGGCTAATGGGAACATGCATAAGAATTGATGCTTCTTTATCAATCTGTGATCTTGAAAAGACACATACTCTTGTACTGCTAGTTTAGTCCAATGCTATGATCTATGCTAGAACTGTTCAGAAGATGCAGCTTGTACACTTGTGTATGGTGAAAGAGGAGTTATATTGATTACATCAATATTCATGTATATATTAGCTTCATTCAGGATGCTGCCATCATTCCAAACATGCCTTGACTGAATTGTGTAGTATTATGGTCAGGTTAATAGTTATATGGAACCTAAATCCATAGAGAAATTGTTGTTGATCCTTTGTTATGGGCTTTCATTCTCTCTACCTGAACGCCAATTCTTCTTCTTCTTCTGTTTTTTTTTTTTTTTTTGGGCTTTTCATTGCTTTCTTTCTTGGAGGATAAGTGGATAACTTATTTAAATTATAGGTTTAATTTTCTATGACCTTTTGGCAGTATACTCCTGCAATTGATATCTGGAGCATAGGATGCATATTTGCAGAAATACTCACTGGAAAACCCCTGTTTCCTGGGAAAAACGTGGTGCACCAATTGGATCTCATGACTGATTTGCTTGGCACGCCTTCTTCAGAATCCATTGCAAGGGTTAGTATTAACATTTCAATACCTGCTATTCTGTCATCAATAGACAAACTAATCATTTCTCATGCAAGCCAAATAAAAAAGGAAAAAGTTCTTAATAGTCTTCCGCTGAACTCCAGTTTCTTTCACTCTTACAGTTCTCATAGTAAAATGTCCTTTGTGTATCATGTAACTGCTAAATTATTAGCTTTTTTGAAATATTGCTCCAGGGCACCGTTCTAGTTCTCTTTCTCACCTTCAAATGATTTTTTTTTACCTAGTCTTTATATATGATCCTCTGCAGATTCGGAATGAAAAAGCAAGAAGGTATCTTAGTAGCATGCGAAAAAAACAACCAGTTCCCTTCACACATAAGTTCCCTAATGCAGATCCGTTGGCTCTTCGCCTGTTGGAGCAACTTCTTGCATTTGATCCCAAAGATCGTCCGACAGCTGAAGAGGTACAGTTAAGCAGCTTGAATACATGGGATGCTATATGTAGAATAAATATTTGAATACTGTAATGCTTCCTTTAAACTTTTCTTTGGGACCAGACTACCTCTATAGTCCTAATGCTTATGCTTGCAGGCATTAGCTGATCCATACTTCCATGGTTTGGCAAATGTTGATCGTGAGCCGTCCACTCAACCCATTTCAAAACTTGAATTTGAGTTTGAGCGAAGGAAATTGACAAAAGATGATGTCAGAGAGTTGATTTACAGGGAGGTATGGCCTTACAAATTAATACCTATTGCTTTATTTCATTGTGGTTGATACTCTTTACTATTGTTTACTCTAATAAATCTTGTGTTTTGTAAACAGATTTTAGAGTATCATCCCCAGATGCTGCAGGAGTATCTTCGAGGGGGAGATCAAACGAGCAGCTTTATGTATCCTAGGTAAGGAGGCACTTTTTGATATCATTTATGATTCTATTATTCTCAGTTCAACTTAATGCGTGTGGAGGGGTTTACTTGAAAGGAGAGGCTTTTATGCTTGGAGTGATTAACCTAGTCTTATCTGTTTATGTCAATTTAGTGGTGTTGATCGATTCAAGCGGCAGTTTGCACATCTTGAGGAACACTATGGTAAAGGTGAAAGGGGCACTCCTCCACTCCAAAGGCAGCATGCCTCCTTGCCCAGGTATGTGTTGAAGAAACACCTTGGAATCGATTTAGTTTAGATAGGTCAGAAGGTGAACATAATATGCATTCTAACTTCTGCCTTATACACACTATACCATTCATTCTCCACTCCTCCCTCCCTACCTCCCCAGAATAGCTATCCTTCTTTGTCTTATTGATTTAGTTCTTTAACAAGCTGCTCTTGTTTCGTGGGCAGCTAATAAAGCTGAGTTATTGTGATGATGTTTATCAGTCACTGATTGTGTCACCTTTTTTTTTTTTTTAATTTCCTTCTGGTTCCCAGAGAGCGGGTTCCTGCACCCAAGGAGGATGCTGACCAAAGCAATGAATCGGAAAGGACTGCCGCTTCTGTTGCCACAACTCTTCACAGCCCTCCATCTGATGGTTCTGATAATCCAAATGCAAATGGACCTAGCAAGACACAGTACACTCCAGTATCTAGTCGCAGCCTGTTGAAAAGTGCCAGCATCAGTGCTTCCAAGTGTATAGGTGTAGTGAAAAAAGATTCGCAGGTTAGTAACGTTATTATAGATGTACTAAGCATAATACACTGATCTTCTTTCTTTCCATGTTTCCAATTGTGATAAGGACATTAACTGCTGCTGGGACTGTGGCGTATCCCTTTTTTGGTACTCATCCAACATCTTCTGTTTTCGTGTTACTTTATTTTTCTACAGGAGGATCCAATTGCTGAGGTCAACGATGAGTCAGTTGATGGTTTGGCCCAAAAGGTCGAAGCTCTTCGTGTGTGATATTCTTCTATCTGTATTAGTAACAATCGGCTGTAACTTTGTCCCCTGCCTCCTTTCCCCCATTTAGTTGAAAAGGATGTAGCAGTCCAAAATCAAAGATATAATCTTAAGTTAGAAGCTAACACAGTAGGACTTGTTGATTTATATTCTTTCATTGTGTCACCACAAGGCAGTGTTGTGACTTGTAACTATTTATATCTGGAGAAAGCAACAATGTATTTTGTTCCGTTGTTTAGTGATGTTCGATACAACAATAGAAAGCAGTGTGTTAGTTTGCAGAAGAAGATGCAGAACATATGTTTACAACTCTTGATCAGTTATTATATTGTATGATTGGTTCTGTATGCACAGTGAAACTAATATCTCCAAAACTACATAAAATGGATAACTGATCATACAAAAGCATACTTCAGTTCCAGAAACAATTTTGTTGCCAGAAAAAGTGATACAAGTTCGAAATGAAACAAAAAACCGCTGCACTGTACCCTAGAATTCCCCATTTTCCTCCGACTTTGGCACTCTGATTTCTACAAGTTAGTGATCCAAGAGCACAGTTCGTCCCATCACTAATAGCTGTTAACAGGTCCAATTTTCACTGTAAATACAGCAGTGGTGGAAGCACAAATAATCTGACCATTTAAAAGCACTGAGAGTGCTTGCAGTAGGAGTCCCAAATCTTCTCTGTACACAATGAATATCCTCTATCACCAATAATCCCCGCAAGAACAAGAACCCTCACTGAAGTGGTGGAAGCGGTTAGAATCCCTTGAGATTATTGTCCTTCCCACAATCTTGGATATGTATTTGATGGCATTGAGGCAGTCTTCACATACTCGCAGTAGGAGTCCCAAATCTTCTCTGTACACAATGAATATCCTCTATCACCAATAATCCCCGCAAGAACAAGAACCCTCACTGAAGTGGTGGAAGCGGTTAGAATCCCTTAAGATTATTGTCCTTCCCACAATCTTGGATATGTATTTGATGGCATTGTGGCAGTCTTCACATACTCGCAAGTTCTTCATTACACGGATTGGCCTCCCTGCTGGAATTGAAAGAATCCCAAATGCCACAGCCAATTTCTCACTGTGATGCCTCAGCATGTGCTCTTTCTCCTCCTCTTCAACGTCGTGCAAAACCAACTTTGTAGATGAAACATATCCCTCCCGCTTCATTTTCAAATCCAACTCTTCCAAGAAGGCATATATATTGTCCTTCTCTGGGTGTATAGAGTCCCCAACTGAAAATGTGTGAATCTTGTTTTGCACTTCAATCCAGCTATATCCAGGAACTTTCCTGACACCTTTATCTCTCATTTTCAATCTCATTTTACCAACATCACCCCATCTGCCCGAAGAAGCATATAAATTTGAGAGAAGAACATACATTCCTGCATTTTCAGGTTCCATCTCAAAAATTATCTTAGCAGCTTTTTCTCCTAATTCAGTATTGCCATGAATGCGGCTTGCACCAAGTAGAGCTCCCCATGTTGCAGCATCTGGTTCAAAAGGCATCATTCTCATTAAATTCTGCGCTTCTTCCAGGCGCCCAGCTCTACCTAAAAGATCAATCAGGCAGGTATAGTGTTTTGCATTTGCTGTGATGCCATATTCCCTATTCATTGAATGGAAGTATTCTCTTCCCCTGTCCACAAAGCCAGTATGACTACAAGCAGACAATACACCCACCTGAAATGAAATACAAGCATAATGATTAAAATTAGGAATCAATAAAGTCCAGAGCTCTTCTTCCAGTTTTGATCAACAAAACAACACTGGGAACTAGGCAGTGTTTGGTTAAAATAATCTAACAATTACCATTGTTACTTCATCAGGTTTAATACCAGCTGCCTTCATTGAATCGAAAACCATGAGAGCCTTAGAGCCAAATCCATGCCTTGCATAACCATAGATCATCGTGTTCCACGAGACAACATCCTTTTCAGATATTTCTTGGAATGCATCGTATGCTTCCTCTATGCATCCACACTTGCAGTACATCACAAGGAGTGCATTGCCCACATAGCACCCACTTTCGAATCCTGCTTTTGCTAAACGCCCATGTAATTGCTTCCCCAACTCTAAAGCAGCAACTTCAGCACATGTGCTCAAGGCACACGAAAATGTAGACCTAGTTAGCCTTTCCCCATCTCTTTTCATCTCCACAAATAGACGTAAAGCCTCTTCACCAAAACCATTTTGAGCATGGCCGGCAATGATAGCCGCCCAAGAGATGGAATCACGCCGAGGCATGCTATCAAAGACTTTCCTAGCACCATCAATATCGCCGCTCTGAGCATAGCCAGTTAAAATGGTATTCCAAGAACTCACATTCTTAAAAGGCATTGCCTCAAACAATTTCACCGCCATGTCCATTCTCTTGTCTTGCACATACCCTGCAATCATTGCATTCCATGAAACCGAATTCTTCTCTGGCATTTCATCAAAAATTCGTCTTGCTTCATCCAACAGCCCATTCTGCACATAACCGGAAAGCATTGCTGTCCACGCAAACACATCCCTTACAGGAGACTCCTCAAACAATCTCCTCGCTTCTGACATTCCCCCATTCTGTGCATACCCTGTGATCATAGTATTCCACGAAACTTCATCCCTCGCAGGCATCCTGTCAAAAAGCTGCCTAGCATCAACTAATCTCTTTTGTTTCACAAATCCCCCCATCAAACAATTCCAAGACACTGCTTGCCAATCTGCCTTAGACTCAAACAACCTCCTAGCACTTTCTATCCTCCCATTCTGCACATAAGCCGCAAGCAACCCATTCCAAGATATCTCATTCTTACTCGGCATCATTTCGAAAACCTTCCTCGCCTCATCAACATAACCATTCTGGGCATAGCCAGATAAAATAGCATTCCAGGAAACAACATCCTTTTCCGGCATACGTTCAAACAAAGCACGAGCCCCACCAAGATCCCTATTCCTCACATACCCACTAAGCATCACATTCCAAGACACCAAGTCTCTCTCAGGCATTTTGTCGAACACGTCCTTTGCATCGTCAAACTTCCCATTTGCCAAATACCCAGATATCATAGCATTGTAGGAAACCGAACTCCTCCGACCCATTGCATTAAACACACGCAGAGCCTCTTCGCATTGGCCATTGCGCATTTGGGTACTGATTTCCATGTTAAATTTAACAACTTCCGAGTCGGAAGCATTTGATAACCTATTTATGGAACTCTTCTGCTTCTGGGTCTTTGTTTTCTTCCATGGGATTGGGTTAGTGGGATTTCCAAAACTGATGTTGATGGGTTTCTGGGTTTTGGCTGAGCTTGAGCAGAAGCTGCGGTACTGTAACTGTGTCAAACGGTAACTCCCGCGCATTGCTTTTTGGGCTTCAAAGTTTCAAACTTTGATTCTCCCCAACCTCAAAGTTTCAAACTATAATTTGTTTTCTCATTGAACTACCAAATAAGCAAATGGGTTCTCTAGGAATCTAACATGGGGTCTCCCTCAAATAGTTAAAAATGAAGTACCAACTACCAAGTAACAGAGTGTCAGCTCAAGTAGTTAATAATTTACCTACAACCATCATTAGTAAAAGACTCATTTACATTCTATGAGAGTGACACTAAGACTTCATTTGGTTCACGGAAAAAAAACAAATTTCTTTATTTTTTTTTATGGGAAGGGAAATAAAATTTTTCAAAAACTTTTCATTCCGAGACTTGATAACGTAAGGAAATTCTTAAAAAATTTGTAAATAATATAATAAAATAATATATTATGAGTAATAAATGTAAGGAAAGAATGAGGGAAAGTGATTCATTTGAGGTTTTGAAGGAACCACTTTTCCCTTTATTTTCCCTTCTTTTTGGAAAGGATTTCCTTTCCTTTTGCATCCCAAATATAAGAAATGATCAAATTTTATTTTCTGATGCTTATTTTCCACGAACTAAACATGGCATAATTTGTAAGACTTTTTAACATTCTCTTTGGATTTTTTTTTTTTAAATAAGACTTTTCAACATTCCCTTTGGACTTGGAAGTGAGACTAATTGATCTGAGAGAGCTTTTGGGTTTTGGGTAGTCAGCAAAATTACATAAGCAATTCATTAGAAAAGTAGGTTTGCTAATTTGACTACAGGATTTGGGGCATAAGTTCCAGTGTTTAGTAAGAGAAGAATGATGTCAGGGGATTGATAATATGCATAATTAAGTTCTTGAAAGATCTTAGAGAGCTTTTGGTTCTTCAATTACATAAGCAATTCATTAGAAAAGGAACTTTGCTAAATTGACTACAAGATTTGGTGCATAAGTTTCAGGGTTTAGTAAGAGAAGTATGATGTCAGGGGATTGATAATGCATAACTCAGTCTTAAAGTCAGAGTCTGTCAACTGCTTTATAGATTTTCATATCTTTTGGGTGTGTGTCATTTTGAGCCAAAACTTTATAGAATGTGCTCATATAAAAATGAAGCTGACTTTATCTGGAGAGTACGATCATCATCAAAGAGATGAGTTTCTCTTTAATGCAGTTTGCCAATTTTGACTAGGAAAGCTATGGAAGCATATTGTAGAACGTTAGTCATCTTAGGCTTTGTAAACATGGTGCTTCTTGGCCTTAAACTAAGTTCATAAGACAACTCTAAAATAATCGGCCTCCTTAATTTTATGTAGAGCGTTAAAATCTTATTCGTTTTGTGTTTTTTTTTTTTTGGCGAAGTACTAACTTTGTATGTTTAGTGTAATAGCAAGATGTTTGGTAACATGCTTGAAAGAAAATTAAATACGGATGAGATGCTTAGGCGTAAGGGAGTATAAATCAATGTGTTCGATGAATGCTCGAAATCAAAATTGAATGAACTGATGCTCGGATCTTGTTGTTTAGGCTTTTCCAGTTTGATGAATTCTCTCGAAAACCTTCGCCTATAAGCAATTTGGTAAGCAAACAAAGTTGGTTTGCAACCTTCTTCATCTTGCGAACGAAACTTCATGAATTCACCGAATGGCGTCCTTGTATAGTACCTCACTCGGCTGAGTAGGGCTGGTCTAGGCCTAAACAATCAACTACTCTGTTTACAATATGACAAGCTCATAACTGGCCTCAATAAGGGAGCTAGCATTACATTTTGGTCCAAAATGGCCGCTTATTGCACCAATTTAATTAGAACACTCAGCAAAACCCACTACAGAAGTACAGATATATAGATTCCTTTAGCACTTGCCCTGATGATTCTATCCCTACCAAATAGATTACCCATATATGTATCAGTTCGTATATGTGATGAGTACTTGGTCATTTTCTCTACCCTTGATTAGCATTCAAGTGGAGCTAGCGAGAGTTGTGTAGCACACCACGCCCTTTAGTTGGTGAAGAAGTCAGCATGAAATGAATTTACATACAAGACTAAATTGATTCCCAATAATCTTCTTCCTTCTTCTCCTTCACATGCTTGAGTTGGTATAACAAGCAAGTCACAATCATTGAACTAGCGAATTTGTGCTGCTCCTAGTAAGCAAAAGATACTGGTTTAGTTCAAGTTTGTCTTGAGTAAAGCTGACCCTCTACCAACCCACTAATAGCTTTGGAACCTCACTTTTTAATCTTAAGAATCAAATCAAGAAGGAAATGACAATAGGTGCATATATAACATGACAAATCCGATAATTCAACACTAAAAGCTGTAATGACCTAATCTTTATTAAGTTTGGGATAAAAAAAATTAGAAGCTACGTAGCAGCCAAGGTATCAAACAAATATCACCCTTTTGAAACTCATTTTGACATGTTCGGTGTCGGCTATCCGTCCTCACCAACCCTCCAACGCCAGAAAATCTGTCTTTACATATATACATTATAGCTGAGATAACTTACAATATTTTCCAGTATTAATCAAAGAATTGAGGGTCAGAATTTTAGCGTGTATAAAAAGAGAGCTTGCATGAAAGTTTTGTAAAACTCAATTGGGGCATGCAATATATACAGTCCTAAGGCTTGTACTGAGGTTTTAGAAATGGAGGGTTTTTGCCAGTTAGTATTGGCAACTCTGTTGATCATAGCTGGGGTTCTACCATCTTGTGTTCCAAAAACAACACAGCGCTTTGAATTTAGGGTAAGCTAGCTAGCCAGAGTATATCTGAACTTTTGTTTCTTTCATTGTGCGATCATCCAATGAAATTAGGGAACTGAAAGCTTGAAATTTGGTTGTTTTGTTGCTTTTTCAGATTGAGTGGAAAGATGTGACCCGTTTGTGCCACACGAAGCCACTTCTAACTGTGAATGGAGAGTATCCAGGACCAACGATTGCAGTTCATGAAGGTGATAATGTCGAAATTAAGGTGACAAATCGCATTGGGCAGAACACTACCCTCCACTGGTGAGCTTAATTCAGAAACTGACTTGGTATTTGTTTTGAAGACTGATCAAACTTTATTCTGACTCAAATTTTTTGGTCACGACAGGCATGGTATAAGGCAACTAAGAACAGGATGGGCAGACGGTCCAGCTTACATTACGCAATGTCCGATTGGAGGAGGGAAGACCTACACATACAAGTTCACTGTAATCAACCAGAGAGGCACCCTTTGGTGGCATGCTCATCATTCGTGGCAACGAGCTTCTGTTTATGGCGCTTTTATCATCCACCCTCGCATGCCATATCCATTTTCAGTTCCAATTCAAGATGAATTCCCCATCATCTTTGGTAATAATTTGATAGTAGTGTTGTTGCTGGCAGCACCAGTTCTAGTTGTTAGTTTAATATACATTGTTACCCCTTTTCCGACAACATACATAAGATTTTGGGGCACAGTTTTAGCGGTTAGCTTGATATATATTGTTGTCCTATTTCCTGACAATTTCATATTCATATTATTTATTTGTGAGTTTTATCTTGACATCTATGTTCTACGTTTGGCTGCAGGTGAATGGTGGAATGGAGATATAGATTCAGTCGAAAGTGAAATGATGAAGTATGGAGGCGGCCCTGATATTTCAAATGCATATACAATAAACGGTTTGCCAGGACCATTCTATAATTGCTCGAACAAAGGTATATATCCTATAACTTTGATCATAGAAGAGGCTAAAATCTTACCATAAATGATTGATTTGTAGCCAAGAGGCAGAGAATTATCACTATCATATTTGACACAGCAATTTTACATTGTCAGTGTTGTTATAATGTGCAGATACATTGATCAACACTGTGGAACATGGCAAAACATACCTGCTTAGAATCATCAATGCAGCACTGAATGATGAGCTATTCTTTGCTGTTGCTAATCACACATTGACGGTTGTGGAGATTGATGCAGCGTACACAAAACCATTCAAAACCAAAGCCATTATGATTGCTCCTGGCCAAACCACCAATGTTCTGCTCACTGCTAATCAAGTGCCTGATTCCTCCGGCATGTTCTTAATGGCTGCCTGGACTTACCTCACATCTGTTTTCCCTTTCAATAATTCCACCACAGCCGGTTTCTTGCAGTACAAGAACCCAATGAGCACTGATCACACGAGTAAGCACCCAAAAACGGTTACTACTTTTGATCCTGTCATGTACAACTTTCCTCAGATGGATGATACCAAATATTACACTAAATTTGCTGACAATCTGAGAAGCTTTTCCTCCCCTCAGTATCCATGTAATGTGCCAAAAACTATCCACAAACGGATAGTGACAGTTATAAGCCTTAACCTCCAAGATTGTCCCGCTAACAAAACCTGCAAGGGCTATGCCAACAAGAGCTTCTATGCTTCAATGAACAACCAGTCCTTTGTTCGTCCCGCCATGTCAATATTGGAATCTCATTACAAGAAGCTCAAAAACAGTCAATACTCCACCGATTTCCCAGAGAAGCCTCGAAGGCCATTTGACTATACCGGGGTGGATCCAGTCGCCGAAAACATGAACACAGAATTTGGTACAAAGATCATACAAGTCCCCTATGGAACGAACTTGGAATTTGTGCTGCAAGGCACAAGCTTCCTAAATGTGGAGAACCACCCTATTCATTTTCATGGACACAACTTCTTTATAGTTGGTAAGGGGTTTGGGAACTTCAATGTCTCCACGGATCCAGCAAAGTACAACCTTGTTGATCCTCCTGAGAGAAACACTGTGGCAGTTCCAAGTGGAGGATGGGCAGCGATTCGGTTCAAGGCCGATAATCCAGGAGTGTGGTTCATACATTGTCATCTTGAAGAACACACTTCTTGGGGTCTTGCCTCAGGCTTCATAGTTCAAAATGGTCATGGACCATCTCAATCCTTGCTTCCTCCTCCTAAAGATCTTCCCTCATGTTGATCAAGACATCTAGCTAGTACTATCAAATCACAAAATTTTGTTACACCAATATGTAAGCTTATATTTGTATAATTACTCGGTTTGAACTCAAAGGTATATATTCTTGAACTTAAACTTCTTCAACCTATCTAGATGATGATCAACCAGTTCATATATATAAATGATGTCTTACTCATTGATTATGCAGTTGAGCAAAACCAAACTATAATGCCTTTTAGAATAGGAATAACAACAAAAAGGGGTGATGTGTTCATAATTGTAGTCACATTAATAGTTATAGTATAATTGATTAAGGAAGACATTAAACAAGTTACAATGGAACAAAAAGCTAAAAGAAAAAGGTATGCTTTTTAGACTAAAAGAGAGAAGCACTTGAGTACCATCTTTGGTGACCGTCACTAACATAACAGAGGTAGATGGAGGATAATAATTTGTAAATTACCAGACAGAGACCTGTAGTCTGGTAAATGCAATCTTCATTATTGCAAAGAAGATAGAGAAACAACCTGGAAATAAGCCAAAATGAAAGGTCATCAAAGAAAGATAGTGACATTTCACTTGAAAAGTTGCTAGTGTGAGAAGTCTTTTGTACACTTTCTGCAAAGGAACACCAGCAACCATATTTGTTATATTCTTCTTTGTTGTATAATATATATATATATATATATATTCTGTAACCAAAAAAAAAAAAATATATATATATATATATGGGTTATATCAGTCCGTCTCAGCTACGGACGTCCGTATTTTTTTTTAGGTACAGATTTCCAGTTTTTTCTCACTTTTCGATTACACATTCACATTTTAACTGTTCAGTTTTGAGGTCTTAATGTATAGATCATCTCTGTAAAATTTCAGCCAAAATGATTATCGTTAAGGCATTCAAAACTACAATTTACAACAATGAACATGAACGGTTCTGGTTCAATAGATTCGGTTCGTTCGTGTAAATTGCAGTTTTAGATGCCTTAAAGATCATAAATTTGGCTGAAAATTTTTGTAGAAGTGGTCTATACATTAAAACCTAAAAGCTGAACGGTGAAAATGTGAATGTGTGATCGAAAAGTAGGAAAAAAAAACTGAAAATCCGTTTCTAAGCTTAGAAACGGACCTCCGTTCCTGAGCAAAGTTCTGATATATATATATATATATATATATATATATATATATATATATATATACACAACCATTCTTGGTTGCGGACGTTCGTACTGAAGGTTCGGTACAGATTTCCCATTTTTCACCACTTTCCGATCACATTTTCAGATCTTAATCGTTCAGTTTTTAGGTCCTAATGTATAGATCATTCATGCAAAAATTCAGCCAATTTGTTGATCGTTAAAGCATCTAAAACTGCAATTTACGTCAATGTACACGAACGGTTCCAGTTCAACAGATTCGGTTCGTTCGTGTAAATTACAGTTTTAGAGGTCTTAATGATCACCAAATTGACTGAAATTTTACAGGGATGATTTATACATATGACCTCAAAACTAAACGGTTAAGATCTGAAAATGTGATCGGAAAGTGGGCATCTCTCACCCTATATTCTTTATAGAGTGAGAGATGCAGTGGGCACTCTAAGTCAATTCCATTGCACTAAAATAATGCCAGGGTTTTAGGTTCTTCTCACTTCTAATGCATGGAAAACAGTCAAGGATCTTTCCAATGTTCTCAAATTTGTCAATGTATTACTAAACAAAATGGTTTGTGGGAACTCAGTTGGATTAGTTATGGGGGAAGGAATAGAAGAAACAGATGCGCACATATGTATAATTACTTGACAAACCGATGAATATTTTACATTGTTCACAAGCATGGAGCTACGCTGTGCTACAAGGCTATGACTTATTTTAACATGTTTGATTTGTTGAACCCCCAACCGGTAGGGTTACTAACCTCAAATTCATCAATTTTTTGATGAAAACAAAATGTGGGTCCCCAAACCATACTGTTTAGAATTGTCACAGATGATGCATACAGCCAAATTTCATAGACCTGATTATATATTTGTGAACACTTTTAACATGCATGAGACTGTTATGTTTGCTTAAGAATAAAGAATTCGAGAGAGATTGATGAGAGAATTGTCTTTCATTATTGAGAATAGGAGCCCTATATATAGAGATTATAAAGTACATATTCTAATTATACAAGGAAAACTATTCTGAATATGACTAGGAATTCTAGAACATTCTCTCCTATTACAATCATGGAACTACTCTTAGTTTGATTAGGCACATAAAGTTGATTTTCCTTCAACACTCCCCCTTGTGCCGCTCAAACTTGGTGGTGACGCTTCATCTGTTACCTCGTTAAAAACCATATGGGACAAAAACAAGCTCGAGGATGAGAAAAGGAGTACAACACGTCCTTCACACTTCGAGATCGAACATTTAGCTATCATAACTTCCCCTGATGTCGATATCTCCCCCTAATTGCTACAATCATGAGAGTTAACTTTCTCAATCTGATGCTCTTCACATGTTTCTTGAAGGTGGAATTAGGTAACGACTTAGTGAATAAGTCTACTATATTATCCTCTGATCGGATTTGATTCACTTCAATCTTTAGAAGTGATTGTTATTGTTGATTATAAAAGAATTTAGGCGATATATGCTTGGTGTTGTCGCCTTTGATGAAACCTAACTTCATTTGCTCCATACAAGCTGCATTATCCTCATAAATGCATGTAGGTTCATCCGTGGTAGGCTTTAAACCACAACTTCCTCGTATATGTCTAATTATACATCGTAGCCATATGCATTCTCGCACGGCTTCATGTAGAACAATAATCTCTGCATGATTTGAGGAAGTAGCAACAAGAGTCTGCTTTGTAGACCTCCAAGATATCACGGTGCTTCCCATGATAAAGACATAACCAGTTTAGGAGCGACTTTTGTGAGGGTTAGAGAGGTACCATGCATCAGTAAAACCCATCAAAACATCATTGTCATTTTGATGGAGGGAAGGTGGAGGACGCCGACCACCATAGAGGGCGGTGGCGGCGCCGCCGGCTGCTGTAGCATGGCCGGCGGTCATGCTATAGACGGAGGCAATTTGCCTCTTGGGTCTGGTCCCAATTTTCCGTCATTCCTCTTCTCTCTGTCGCGATAAAATAGACCCATATCAATTGTACCTCTTTAAGTATCGAAAAATTGTCTTTACTCCAATCCAATGGCGGCGTGTTGGCGCAGAACTATGTCAAGCGAACAAGTTCACTTCGAATGAGATGTCTGGTCTTGTGCATTGAGCTAAGTACAATAATACGCCTATTGCACTTCGGCCTCTAATGGTTCTTCGTCCTCATCCTTTGGACGAAACAGATCTTTTCCGGGCTCAAGACTACGACCAATCATGGGAATACTCGCTGACTTTGCTTTATCTTCATTAAAGCGCCTTAGAATTTTCTGAGTATATGCAAACTGGTGGATCAAAATCCCATTACTACGGTGCTCGAGTTCTAAACCGAGACAAAACCATGCTTTCCTAGGATCTTTCATCTCAAATTCCTTTAACTTATCTAGAGTTCCAATTAGGTTCATGTCATCGACATAAACTGCTACGATTGCAAATCCGGAACCTGTTCTTTTAATGAACACGCATGAGCATATTTCATTGTTAATATATCATTTCCTAATCAAGTATTTACTTAGATTGTTATACCACATCCGTCTGAATTGTTTTAATCTATATAGTGAGCGCTCTAATCTTATTGAAAACGCGCTCCATGGTTTAGAGCCAATTGATTTGGGTAATTAAAGTCCATCTGGAATCTTCATATATATCTCTGAATCTAGATCTCCAAGGAGATATGCTGTAATCACATCCATAAGCTGCATGTCAAGTTTTTCAGAAACTACCAAACTGACAAAGTAACGGAATGTTATAACGTCCATTACGGGAGAATATGTCTCCTCGTAGTCGATTCCGGGGCGTTGTGAGAAACTTTGCGCCACGAGGCGGGCTTTATATCTAACCACCTCATTTTTCTCATTACGCTTTCTAACAAAGACCTATTTATGGCCAACATGTTTTATATCTGAGGGTGTCTACGTTATAGGCCCAAATACCTGTCTTTTTGTTAGCGAATCTAATTCTGCCTGGATTGCATCTTTCCATTTAGGCCAATCCGCTCTTCATTGACATTCTTCGACAGAGCGAGGTTCGATATCATCATATTCTATAATTCCTTTTGCAACATGATATGCAAATGCATCATCAATAGCCATAAAATTTCTATCCATCATCTTATGTACACTAGTGTAATTCATGGAAATTTCTCTATTCTCTGTAATTGGTTCTGACATTGGAGCGTCCGCCAATGATGTCTCTTAGGCATAACCATAATCCGGAATATTCTCATGAGATGGATTATTTGTATCGCTGATTAATGGATTATTTTGTGTCAAACTCGCTTTCTTTCTTGGGCGAGAATCCATATAACCTATGGGCCTCCCTCGCTTCCTAGCGGGAGCCATGGGCCTAGTCACAACGTCACCAAGGGAGGGGACGTTGGTGCCATATTCATGTGCTCTTGAGGTGGCATCATGTCTTTTAGTTTTAGGGACATCAATCCTTGCAGGCACATTTGCAGTAGGTATATGTGATTTCGTCACTTTAGCGATATCAGAAAACGCATCAGACATCGATTCTGCTACGTTTTGAAGATCGAGAATTCTCCGCACTTCAATTTCGGACTGTGCGGTTCGGGGATCAAGATGAGATAGAGTGAGGACAGACCACGAAAATTCCTATCATTCCTGTTGAACATTTATGTTCTCATCTCCCCCTAACGACGAGAAGGTTGTCTCATCAAAGTGACAATCCGTAAATCTGGCGGTAAAGAGATCGCATGTCAAGGGTTTTAAGTAGCGGAAAATTGTTGGAGAATCATACCCAACATAAATGCCTAATAGTGGTTGATGACCCATTTTAGTGCGATGTGGCAGCGCAATTGGCACATAAATTGCACACCCAAAAATGCGTAAGTGTGAGACATTAGGCTCATACCCAGTCACCATCTAGGACACAAAAAAGGGTTGAGGCAGTAGGCCTCAGACGAATAAATACAGCTGCATGCAATATTGCATAGCCCCAAGCAGAAATAGAGAGATTGGTGCGCATTACCAATGCTCTAGCGACCATTTGTAGTCATTTAATAACGGCTTCTGCTAGACAATTTTGGGTGTGAACATGAGGAACAGGATGTTCAACATCAATCCTAATGGACATATCAATAATCATCAAAAGTTTTTGATGTAAACTCCCCAACATTGTCTAATCTTTTAATGGCAGCTTCTGCGAAACCATTTTGGGTGTGTATATGAGGGACATGGTGTTCAACCTCAATCCCAATGGACATGCAATAATCATCAAAATTTTTTTATGTAAACTCTCTACCATTGTCAAGACTAATTGACTTAATATGATGATCAGGGTGGTGAGCCCTTAACTTAATAATTTGAGCTAGGATTTTAGCAAATGCAGCATTCCTTGTGGACAATAGCATGACATTTGACCAGTATGTCGATGTATCAACCAACATCATAAAATATCTAAATGGTCCGCAAAGTGGTTGAACAGGTCCACAAATATCACCTTGGATTCTTTGCAAGAATTGTATATTTTCTTTAGTGTCTTTTGCATAAGATGGTCTTGATCCTAATTTTGCTAAAGTACAGGCTTTGCGGAACGAATGATGGGCATTAGAAACAACTAATGAGGATTTTGGTTGAGCCACGAAATCACAAGTGACTTTAGAAGTAGGATTTTGAGTCAAAAGAGCCTTGGTGGCGTCAAAGCCACCCTTGGGCGGCAGGGGGATGGCGGCGCCAGCCAATGAAGGCCGGTTTTGGGGGTGAATGGAGCCGTGAGGCGCATGGGCTCTTGCAGGGTCTAAAATCTGATATTTACTTCTTTTGGTCCTGAAAAATAGATGTCTGTATGAAGTCTTCAATATACGGATCATCATATCACGACAAGGGTATCCCAAACAGTCATGCCAAAGCCTATATGTGTTGGAATCCCATAAATCATCTCTCATAACATGATTGGATTTAATTATTTGAATAGTGGTTGCATACAACCCACTAAATCGACACATAAGTTTCTCTAAGACTCTTTTATGTCCGTAGTCATTAGAGGTGATGCAAAGGAACTATTGTCCATTCTCACAATGTGTTTCCACATGAAAACCATTGGCTCTTATATCTTTGAAGCTCAATAGGGTTCTTCCTGCCCTAGGGCATAAAGAGTTTCAGTGACATTTAAAGTTATGCCATTTGGTAACATAAATAGGGCTGGTCCTCTACAATGAATCAATTGAGATGATCCAGCCATCGTAGTCACAGAAGATCGAGTAGGCGCCATCCATAGGAACCGTTGCCTATTTCGAAGGATGGTATGTGTAGTTACACTATCCACGAGGCATTCTAGCTCTCTGGGAAACATACTGAAAAATAATAAAGTTCGAAATTAAAATGTGTCCAAGACATTGAATAAAATAAATCGAGACTTTATTAATAATAGCCAATGATTACATCAAAGTTTCTTGGCCAAAACCTAATCCAACATAAAAATCAAACTTTAAACAAATTGTAGTCACTCAATCCGTTTGGTAATTCCAATTTGGTTGTGACCAGGTAAGGTAAGGCGAGATTTTGATGGAGCATTGCTCACTTTTAAAATCGTTCTCTCAGTTCAAACCTTTCCTAAACATCACAATTACTCTTGAGTACGCCTACTTGGAAAGACACAATTACTCTTGAGTACGCCTACTTAGAAAGAGTTAATACAATAAGTCATTTTATTGATTAAAGCATAATTGCCATTACATAATTCTTGGAAAAATAAAGGACTATACTAATCAAAATCTGTAGCATCCTTGTGCGATTCTTTGTCAGATTTGAAGTCCGTTATGGTGAGATTGAAGTTGGCATCATCACCATCTTCTTCTTCTTCTGCAAGATAGGCTTCATGCTCTCTAAAGTCTCTATATGCCTTGTAACGCACAGCTAGTTGATTGCTTGCATTGCATTGCTTGAACCAATACTCACTTGATCCACATCGATGACACATGTCACTGTGATTGCCTCCCTTTAATTGAGGTGCATTGTTTGCACTTGGGTGGCGTCCCCTAGAGGAATTGGCGCCATTCCCACAGCCTTGGGCGGCTCCACCACATCCTAGAGCCCCACGGCCTCCTCTCCCACTTTGCCAAGTATTGTCACGTGTTCGTCCTTTATTCTGACGATTACCTTCCTTTGTAGGGCGGTTATATGGACCAAAACGTCCGTTGTGTCCCTTATTTTTAGGGTTCCGCTCCTTGCGTCATCCTTTGGGTGCATTATTATAATTCGCCTCTTGAACGCTCTTAGTTCCGACAGACCTTGAATTATAATTCTTCACGAGAATATTATCATGCTTTTCAGCTACAGATATGACATTAATTAGTTCATGAAACTTCATGATCCGTCCAGTATTGCACTCGGTTCGATATTGCTTTGATACCAAGATTGCTGAGACGGGGAAGGTGGAGAGAGTTTTCTCAATTAGCTCTTGCTCTGTGACAGGTTGTCCACAGAACCCCAACATGATTTTGAGGCGTAGTGCTTCTGAATTATATTCAACTACAGACTTGAAGTCAGCGAATCGTAGATTGATCCATTGAACTTTCAAGTCGGGGAGGAGGGAGTCCTTAACATTACCAAATTGCTCTTCTAGCATAATCCATAATTCTCTAGCATCCTTGATTGCCATGTACTCCAATCGGAGTGAATTATCCATGTGACGCCTCATCAAGATGAGAGCGGTGGCATTATTCGTAGTCGTACGCTCTAATATTAGATCAACATTTGGTGCCTGAATTAAGGGTAGGATCCCTTTTGAAGTGAGGTGGTTCTCAACATCCGTGACCCAACTATGATATTCCAAGCCAGTTGAGTCAAGCATAGGAAAGTCAAGCTTCGGCTTCGACATCCTGAAAATAAGAAGAAGAAATATATTAGTTTCGAAGTTAAAACTTCCATGACAACTAATAAATACTAAGATTTCCGAGCTATGCTACCAAGAAATCGATTTCCAAGAATAATTGGATTAGACCGAAACAATGATGTTTATATGGTCATAAATCGATATTTACAGACGCATTTAGTCCGAAGTCTTACTAACTCTTTTAGTTCGTTAATAGCGTGAATCCCCACGATTCCACTTTCTCAAGAACCGAACCCATGTTATAAGAAAGGTGGGATGTATGAGAAGGGAGGTTGCAAGTCCCCGAAGAAAAGAAGAATGAAATTAAATTTCTAAAGCGGTAACTTTAATTTAAAAACTTACTTGTTTGTTTGGAGTTTGGAACCTTGAAATCTTGTACATGGAGGTGATGTAGGTCGAATGGGGAGGACTAGGTGGGCTCGGTGATATATAGCAGCTGCGAAGATGGTTGTTTGTGTGGGTTGCCGAAGGTAGGAAGGCCGGAGATGGCTTCTTGGTGGGTAGGGTCGAGCGGTCCGAAGGCTAGCAGTGCTAGCTACGTTGCCACAAAACTGCAGGGCCAGCGGTGCAAGGCTGCAGGCACACGGGCGCTCAAGCGGGCAGGAGGGAACACAGGGGCGCATAACGCGCTGCTGTCCTAGAGGGCTGCAGGGGCAGGCTAGGACGTGCAGTGGTGCTGTGGGGGCAGCAGGCGTGCGGCAAGGCTAGCGTGGGTTAGGTGTTGCGGTATTCAGGCTAGAGGGTTTCAGGTTTTTGTTTTTGTAGTTAGAATTCGTGCTGATAACGTGTTTACAAAGTACATGTTCTAATGATACAAGGAAAACTATTCCAAATAAGACTAGGAATTCTAGAAAATTCTCTCCTATTACAATCATGGAACTACTCCTAATTTAATTAGGCACATAAAGCTGATTTTCCTTCAACAATGTTCAAGATATATTGAAATCGAAAGTATGTATGTGGTCTAATTCAATTTTACAAATATTTTTACGATATTTTCAACATAACACCTAAAATCATATGTGATTTTTTTTTTTGATTGGGGGGAGGGGGGGGGGGGGGGGGTTAGCCTTTGTTAGATTAGGTAACACACACACCCACGCAGGATATCCCAGCAGAGCCAGACTAATTCATGCATCGCCACGGGGCACAAACGCTACAAGCACTGGCCAGGCAGATGCCTAGCAGGGCCACACTGCCGACTGGCCACTAGATGTAGGAACGGGGATTTGAAAACCAGACCTGAGGGTTCCAGATTGGGACCTTCTACCACCCCCACCATAACCTTAATGGTTAAAATCATCTGTTAGTTGAAATTTTAACTAATGAATTCTTACAAGAAAGTTACTTTTGTACTAAACTAAATTATCGAAAGTATTGAATGATTTGTTGATGATATATACTACTAATCTCCATCAGCTTTATCTACATTTTATTACAGAATGCATTTATATAGTATAGTTAAAGTTGGATCTAGCAAACAGCCAAACTAGCACCAACCCTACCATATGCATCCTTTTTTCTCACTTGCATTTGCTCCCAACACTACCCACACCCCCCACCATCACTTTTGCTTCATTCATCACCCTCCTACACTCTCACTCACCCCCCTCCCTCACGCACATTGCAGAAAACCCAAAATCCAAACTCAACAAACCGACAATGTCCTCAAACCCACCACCACTCTTCACCTTCCTTTGCTTCCTCTTCACTTTGTTACCCTCCTCACTGGGTCTATCCGACCCGGAACCGGCCTTAGTGCAGTCATTCCTTCCCAAATCTTCTCCCCCAGCTACAATCCCTGCATTCCCAGAGCAATCCGACATAGCCGCCTGCCCACTCCAGCTCCCTGATGAGCTCTTCCACGGCGTAAAGGCAGCCTGCTCTGGAAAAGGCGAACCCACTGGCCATTTACAGCACAGTCGCTGCTGCCCAGTGCTGGCCTCGTGGCTATACTCGGCCTACTCCGCCACTGCACTGGCCAGAAACGGCCAAGTAAGCCCTGCAGTGGCGGGTCACGGTAGTAGTAGTACTACTACTGCTTATGACCCGCCACTGCTGCCTGATGACTCAGAAACTTGTGTTCAGGACTTGGGAAAGGCGCTGAATGCAAAAGGAATAGAGCTGATGAAGCCAAATGAGACCTGTGACATGGTCTATTGCTACTGTGGGATCAGATTGCACCCTTTGACCTGCCCTGAGGCATTTTCAGTGAATCAAAAAGGGAAACTTGTTGGGGATGAGAGTGTCAAGAAGTTAGAGAAGAATTGCTTGAGCAGCAGTAGCAATGTCAATAAGTTCCCCGGTCTTGGTGGCTGCTCCAAATGCCTGAACAGTCTCTACCTTGTAAGTTAATTTCTTTGATCTCTTTGATTACTATACTTGGTATACCTTCAATTTTGGTTTTGGTTTGCACAAAGCTGAAGAAGATGAATAAGAATCTGATCAGGGTTTCTTCTGGGTCTTCTTGCTTGATAATTTAGGAAAGTGTTAGTGTTCCTCCTTTTCGTTTTCTCTATTACTTTGCCTAGATTACCCTGCTATCAAGAATTTGTAAACCTTAGACGCGCCATAACAGCGAGTGTGATATATGCTGAATATAACACTATAGAGAAGGTCACCAAGTCAAAGAAATAAAAGCTAAAGCTGCATATAACTACATTAGCAAGGACTATTTATTTAGCAACAAGAAGTGACTAAATGTGGAGGACTCCGGCCAACTTTATTTATTTCTGAATTTATTGATCGGAAAGTTTTTAGGGCTCGTTAAATGTGTAGCAATGCTGATAAGATATGATTATACTATTTACGATCATATTAGTAATAATGCACCGAAACACTTCGATCAGAATTCCAAAATTCAGTTTGGGAACAAGACTCTTGTAGGTACTCGGTTTTGGAGTGCCTTGCAACCTAATTGTATGCTATGCATTTGGTAGATTTGATGGTTTACCCACTAGTTAGTAAATTAAACTTCTTGCACCAAACCATTGTTTGTCCAATCAATACCTCTTTTCATCTACTTGTTTCCTTCTTTCTAAATTTGCGTGGAATTGGTTTCGTGCAGCTTAACAAGAAGAAGACTTCCAATTCAAGCAAAATAGAGGACAGGACCACCAAAATGCACAACAAAGATTGTCAGCTGATGGGTCTCACATGGCTCCTTGCCAAGAATCGGACGGCCTACATGCACACCGTTACATCAGTCTTCCGGGCTATTATGGTAAGCAATGACGGCTCTGATCCTCAGTCGTGCACTCTCAACAGTGACGGAATGCCTCTAGCCGTTGATTCGTCGGAAATCTCAGATCAATCCTCGTCCAACATCCTTGCAGTTTCAATCACATTCTGCATAGTGTCACTTTCTTTGTTATATGTTCAACTTACTCTGTGCTAAGACTATGTTCATGAACCATGGTCTCTGAGATCTGTGTAGTTTAGCACTCTGTAATTGTTGTACGTTTTATAGTTTCAAAAATTGCTCTTCGCGTTTTATGACACGCCCAATTGCCTCATGCATCGGATGCTTCGAGTGTGTTTTGGTTTTTCATCTCATTAGAGAAGATCGAACTCCTAATGTGTCCTAATCGAAACACACAACGGTTCCAACTAGAACCACAAATTCTGTTGATCTTTCTGACCAGTATGGAGAATTATTGTCCAAAAACAAGTGGTGCCCTTATGTGGGCCTCTGGTAATATGTCCCAAATGGGACTGGTGCTTTGTTTTGGAGGGACAAATAATTGCTGCTGCATGTAAGTAGCTTGGAGGCATTAGTTTGTGACAGTTGTGTTCTTCACGGGAGATTTATGAATTGTCAACCTCTCATCTCCCAACTAGGGCCCGGAGCCTTCACCTTCTCTGGTTTTTTCATATGAAGATGGAGGCAGAGTGGTGCAGATGGAGCTTCATACATTAAACATTAAGGGATGGTTTGTGTGTGTTTCTGCAAGAGTAGCAGAGTGTCATACATATCCTGCCTTTGGAATGATTGAAATATTATGGTCTTTATTGCAAAGCTTTAGGGTGAAAATGACTCCCAGTCTCCCACATTGGCAGTGTGGTTAGAGATGGGTCCCCCTATACCCTAAACTGTATTCAATTTCAATATCTCATTGATAATCGAGGGCATCAAGGACTCCGTGAGCCATTGCGGCCCAATTCTATAACTCATTTACAGGGAGATCATAAATCTAGCAAGCCCGCGACGTCCCGAGCAACATCTTTTTTATCACTTGAAGGGGATTTCGATGTGAGTGTTTGGGCTAGCTTCCGAATATGCAAAATCCGAATTTGACCGATCTGTACATAGGTCATGTGTGTTGGTTGGAGTGTATATACTTGAGAATATAGTTTTTTGCCATTCCGTCTTAATTTCAAAGTCGAAGATGGGAAAAACGAAACTAAAGGAGAAAAGAATATTGAAATCGAGGATTTTGAAGCTTTTCCGCCACCTTGGGTTTTCGCCTTTTCTTTTTTCTTAAAAAACCACCTCCCTATTTCTATTTTGCAGGTACAATTGGTCCTAAATCCTTGCCCAAAGAACTGCAAGTGCATTACATTTTAAAAAGAACTATAGCTACTTAGCTATTTCTAAGGTGTATTTAGAGCAACTCTCGATTTTTTTAATTGGAAGGATTTCGTAGCACCAACTTGCACTTGTACCAACAAAATCGAACTGCTGGTTAACATTAAATACAGGTTTTTATTATTTATTTTAATAAAAAATTGACCACAAATATCAAGAACTGATATCACTTATTAGCTGCCAGCATAACTTGCAGCTCTACTGAATTTGCTCCAGCCCAATATGTGACATGCTGCTAGTGGTGTGTAAGGGACCTTATTGGGCCCTATTCGCAGAACAAACTGGGGACCCATTTGTAAATGGTCCACTACGCGCACACAACTAAGCACATCAGAACATTTTCACAGAGAATCTTTAATGGTGGGTCATGCTGACGCAAGTCTTTGTAGTCTACTAAACTACCTTTAGAAAAGCCAAGGCTTCCATTAAAACAAGGGCAAAAGCACAGCCGGTTAGAATTTTTTCTCCCTTTTCTTTTCCTTGAAAAAAGAGTGAGAGTTACAAACCAAGGCTCTGATCTCCTGCACTCCTGCTCACATTTACAACCTGTACCCGCCTCACCAAACCCTCATTTTCCTGTGGGCTCCATGCAGCTGGTTTGTCGCGACTTGTTTTCGAGCTTATCTTGTGGTTGCATGAAGGCCTGGGACTATTTACTGTTGGCTGATACATGTGTAAGGTGCTTGGCTGTAATCGACGGTCCTGATCGCGCCATTTGGATGAAGGGGACCAAGGGATGGAGGTTTTACATCTTAGATGGAGGTCCACGTGTAGGTCTGTGCTTTCTGATGGCCTATGCATGCACCAGAGGACAGGGCCTGTTTCAGAGCTTGTTTAAGCTTAATTTGCATGCTTGATCAGCTGTTTCTTGCTCTTCATTTTCTTCTCTCTGCTTTCGTTTTCTCCGACACCATGGCCGCCTCAGTTGATCCTTTGGTCGTCGGCCGCGTGATCGGCGATGTGGTCGACATGTTTGTCCCGACTGTGAACATGTCTGTTTACTTTGGTTCAAAGCACGTCACCAATGGCTGTGACATCAAGCCTTCCATCGCCGTTAGCCCTCCGAAAGTGACCTTCTCCGGTCACCCTGGCGAGCTTTACACCCTGGTTTGCCTTGTTTAACCCTTCGCATGCATGAGTGATATTTTAATATCTTAGATTTCGTGATGATCGGGTACCTTATGAGATGGTTGATCATGCCTGCAGGTCATGACTGATCCCGATGCTCCGAGTCCAAGCGAGCCTAGCATGCGAGAATGGGTTCATTGGTCCGCTTCTTTTTCTTCTTCTTGTTATGGTTGCATGGATATTTGGTATTGAATTTTCTTTTTTCTTGTGCACAAAACCTCAAGGTCATTGTTTGTGATTTCAGGATCATGGCTGATATCCCTGGAGGAACAAATCCTATTAGAGGTAATTCATTCAACTTTACATGCATGGATTTTTAGGGATGTTTGTATATGTTAGAAGTCTGTGCAAAAACATTGTAGTCGGGTCTCAGAGAAGAATCTTTCAGGTTTAAGGCGAGAATTAAATATGCATGTCTAACTCCGATGTTTTCAGACTTGTAAAGATCTTCAGTGTTGCATCACGTCACTCATGTCCTCGTGTATGTAATACATATTGTCCAAAAACACTCTGATATACCTCTTATACCTCATAAACATATGTCATTGAGCCGCAAATTTTCAGGTTTATTTTACCGAAAAAAGAAGAAGATGGGTTTGGGGTTTGCACAACGAACAAAATCTTTTAACTTGCATGAATTAATTTTCTTCACATATAGGGTTTGTTCGTTTCTACTAATTACTTGGTGCCAACACGTGGCTAATTCATGGATGAGCTAGGTTGCTATTGACACGTATTAGCCAGATGCCAAGGTCTCCATGTCCATGTACCCTTCTCACTTCCACGTGCACGACACTGGGTTTTGGAAGGGCTTCATTGCCAAGCTGTTTGTGAAATATTGAGCTTCATTTTAATTAACAAGAATAATATACTAACATGAAAGTAGCTGACTATTTGTTATTGTTTTTGTTGCAGGAAAAGAGATATTGCCCTACGTCGGACCAAGGCCACCGGTGGGAATTCACCGTTACATTTTGGTGCTGTTTCAGCAGAAGGCGCCTATGGGACTCGTGGATCAGCCCCCAACTCGAGCCCATTTCAACACTCGCTATTTCTCAGCGCAGCTTGACCTAGGCCTGCCCGTGTCCACCGTGTATTTTAATTCACAGAAGGAGCCGGCCAACCGGAGGCGTTGAGCGTTGGCCTGTACTACAGATGCTCCGGTGGTGTGAAGCTAGCTAAACTATAGTAGCAATAAAGGAGGAGAGCTAGCCTGGCTTGTTAATTAATAATTAGCGTGTTTATTAGAGTGTGCTTAAAGCCTGTAATCATCGTGTAATGACTGTGGGTTGAGGGTTAAAAACTTAACCTGCCTGATCAGTACTCTTGAGGAACTGTCATCTGTCCTTGTTTTCTACATAATCTGTTTCAAGTTTTGAATGTCGAGATAATAATGCGTCTAGATTCCAAGCATAAGTTGTTACAGACCATAAGTTGTTACAGACCACTGTTTCAATTTTTCATACACATACTGAACTCCTCTCTTATGATATATATTTACCATACAGGAAATGTTATTTATCACTAGTAGATATTACTTGGTCATCCTATTTAATTTTTTTCTACGACAAAAACCAAACCATCTAATTATTTCACAAATGTTACCTTTTTACTTATCGTGAAATGTTACCTTTTTACTTTATAGATTCCAAGCATACGATCTACAACGTGAAATGTTACATACACATGTATAAAGTCTGTCATATGTAGTGCCAATTTAATTTGTATGCATAAAAAACACGTATCAAAAATAACTGATGTAGACATTTAACCGTTACTGAGTAAACGTAACATTAGCTACATAATCATATTCCAAGTAAACCTACTAATGTGGACATATTATATAGCACTTTACGTAAGTCAAAATGATTGAACAAATTTGTTTAACTGTAAATTTAAAAATAATAAATTAAAAAAAAAATCCTATCCAAATTAGTTGTATACAGATGTGCAAGTAGTCATATCAATGTGATTCCATTAATAAAGTGGCCCGAGACCTTATATTGATACACAAATGTATGAAATTTAATGAATTTTATGAGAAGTAACTTTTTTATTTATTATCTATTTATTTATTTTTAGAATATAAAATATATACACCAAACCGAATTATTTGGGTGAACCCAAAAACCTCTGACTGTATTTGCATGTGCCAGCTATATTCATCTCTCTGATCACTACGTTGCTAGGTAACCAACTATTCTTTCAACCACAGCTGCTGCTCTTGATTTCTCATCATGTCCATCTGGATATCAATCTCTAATGGAATTTTTTGATGTTATTAGTCAGGTGTGTGGATGTGAACCTGTGAAGGCAATATGTCAAATGCAGAGAGAGAGAGAGAGAGAGAGAGAGATAGAGAGAGAGAGAGAGAGACAGACAGACAGACAGAGAGAGAGAGAGAGAGCACTATACCAGCAAGAGGTTGAATGGTTGATTAACGAGGTTCGTTCAACAAGTGAAGACAATGTTGATGTCCATACAAAGCCTCGTCAAGCAAGCAGTTCTTACGAATACCTCAACTTGGTTGCCTGATTGACCTTGACCCTTATTTTATTTGGTTATTACCTGCTAATTATTTCTAATTACGATTCGTTATTATGATTAATTTCAATTTACAGTTCTAGCTATGATCATGACTAACAAACATCAAAACTATTTTTTTCCTTAATTCCAGCCACACACACACACACACACACATATATATACGCAGAACTAATTTGTCACTAAAATATATATACACCAAATATCACTAAAATATATATACCAAATGTCGATCTGCTAAGAAAAATGCAGCTAATTAAATCAAGAATTCTAGATGATCAGAAGGCTATAAGAAACATGAGATATAGATAGAATCAATAAGTTGAAGGTTCAAGGTCGAACAGACAACGAGATAGAGATATAACTAACTGCAAGAAACTGTTCACTTGACAAGGTTAGCATGGAAATCACTCACTGATATATACATTTCCCATCTGATCATCATCTGATCTGGTCGTAACTAAACCCCGCCTTTCCGATCATATAAATGGGGCAGAATTTGATAGAAACTGCAGAGTGGTTATGCAAGCTGAAGAAATGGAATAGAAATGGTGATGAAGACAGTTCGATTTATAGAAATATATTAGAACTAGAGGTAGCAGCTAGAGAAGTTCAAGAAAACCGATGTTCTGCGTTCGGGCTCCGCATGCATTTTGTACCGCTGAAAAATGCCGGTGAAGCAATATATGCATGTGGCACCTAACATTGACCTTCAGATGTATCCATGTGTTTGTGAGCCAGTGTATTCGAGAGGGACAGACTAGATAAGACAAGGAAAGTGATGGGAACAGAGCTTGAGGGTAGTTGGGATTCCATTTAAATTGTTGAACAGTAACTTTAATAAACCTAGCTACGATAATTGGGAAGTATGCTTTTGACAGTACTCCTAACAATCATGTATAGAGATTGCGATACTTCAATGTACATGTCATACACGCATGATTTAATGATGTGAAAGACTCTATAATGAACAGTAAAAAATATTATTTATACACCGTTAATTCATGCCTGTATAACATACACGCATGTATCGTAGAATTTCTCTTATTGGACCTCCAACTATCAATTGTCACCTCTCTAAGTATGTAGCACACATGTATAGGTACCGAACCTCCATCGTACCAATTATATGTAATTCAATAAGCTGGATTGTTCATTTATGAGAATTTAATTTATCACTAGTTAGTATCCGGCAAAAAAAAAATGTTTATCAATGGTATCCAGTTAATTGTTTATACAATACAGAATTACTTAGAATTCGACTAATATTTTGTAGAAATCATCCTTATTTACAAATGAACCAGTGATTCGATATGTGATCGAGCAAAATTTGTATAGTAATCAAAATGTAAAGAAAAGAAATATATGTCTGCAATAAATATATTTGGCGGATGTGCTTACTCGATCTCTAGATCGATCTAACAAACTGAGGGTAGACGGGCCGGCAACTTCTGTATGCCTTACCTACCCTTGCCTCCATTATATATAAACCAATGTAATCAATTAATTATTTAAACCTCATCTTAATTCTTCCTTGATTTTGTAACGCTTGATTGAACTATAGAATTAAGATAACATGGGGAAGAAAACTAATAATAAATTAAATGAAATTGGTAGTTTGCTATGCATGAATCATCAAATGCAAGCTTGTGGGAATCAAGAATAATTTTTATTCGACCAGTGATGAATTCGACACCAATATTCGATTATAGAATTAAGAAGAGTGCGAAATTTCTCTCCTCCAAAGTTAATCAGAATCGCACTAGTTTAAGGCACTAGTTAAGCTAATTAAAAGTTAAAACTAAGTACGCAAGCTACCATTTACTCATCTAGCAATTAAGGTCGAGTTGGAAGCAGTAGTCTCTGTGGTGTTCAGCTTCACAAATATTTCAGAGCCAGACTACTCCTGAGTTGGATTTCCTGAATGATTAATAAAAGAATCAAAACTTTATTAACTTATTTTTCCAGACACCGGCCTTCTAATTACTAGTAGATCATATAATTCATATTGCCCTAGCCCCAACTCCTATATATCTAATTAGTTTCTAGGGTTTAGCTTGCTGGCATGGTTATAGGTAGCTCGAATAGTCAATGGTCTTGCTGCGGCGCCCTCTACTAATAAGACTGGTCAGAATTTAATATTCATCGATTAAGTTAATTATATATTGCTTGATTATGTTCTAGTTTTGTCAAGTACATTGGTCTAACCAGCTTAATTTGAATCAAACAGTTTGATTACTATTATTGATTTGGTATTTTTCATTCACCACGATTTGATTTTTCATATATGTTCTTCACACTTGAGAAAGACAACATGTAAGTACTCGTCCTACACTTATGTATATGGCAACGCCAAGCCATGCACCCAACAAAGTAATAAATTAGGGCATCTAACTTTCTGTTTGTTATATCAACGGCAAATCAGATCAAAGTTTTCAAAGACGACAAGCAAATGGAGACTAATAGTTGCATCCAATCTTCACTGCCACAAAGAAGATAACAGAAAAATGTTATGATTTATAGATCCCAAATATCTAAGAGGAAGGGAATGTTCAATATATGAATGTGACCTCTCTCTCTCTCTCTCTCTCTCTCAACTAAGCTCTGCTTGTACCAAAGTTTAGACTTCTGAAACAAAGTATCATTGCATAGGGTTGGGGTGTAGGGCAGGGTTACAAAAAGAAACTTTCCCCTCAGCAAAGTCAACGGCTTTTAATTCCGTTACATACAAAGAATCCAAATGGAAGTTATACTTTTTTGTGTTATGCTCAAGGTGGTTATAACTGATTTTCTACGCAGAATTTCTTCGTATAGATTTATTTCCATTAATTTATCTTCTCTCTTTTTTTATAGAAATAAGACATATCAAATCGGCAGAGAAACACCATATATGCAGAGTGCTTCTACCATCAAAACTTCTCTAGGATAATATCACGCATAGAATGAGCAAAGCCCAATGCCGCCCACAGTTGATTTTTCTCTATCGAACAAAAAAAAATTAAATGAGTATGAGTATAATCGACTAATTAATTACAATTGAAATATGGGGAAATGTATAAATATCCTAATTTTAGAGAATGTAACGTCCCAAACTGCACCTCATCAGCTTAAATACGTCACTGTGCCGTGAGTTTCTAAAACATAAACCGGACGCTTGATTTACATTCTAGAAAACCGCTAGGCATTTTGCTTGAAAACTTTTTGTAAAAGCACAGCGGCAACTACAAAGGATTTTGAGGTGAAAAACTTGAGTTGCTTAAAACCTACTTCGTTTGTTCAAAACTTGGTCAAAGTCTAGCACGAGGTACGAACCCCAATGAAAGGAATTCAACTAAATTTGCCACAAGACTAGATATCAACAAGATCTGAAACAACGAAGATCGTGAAATAGAATTTAGAATAGAATCCAAACGAAGATTCACCGAATTTGTTCTGCACACCCAGCTCCTTCTGCTACTGTCCCATCACCAGTGCACAGTACATGCATCCATACTATTGTAGGGGTGAGATTTCGTCATCGCTGCTCAACAGGAACCCTAACTTCGACTAGGTTTGAAAATCAACAGACAAGTATTTGGAGCACTCCAATATGAAAACATGCTAAAACCAAGTATTTAAAAGAACAAAAAACTCTAAAAACCCGATGCATGATTAGAAAACTACGTGTACTTTACCTAACAGCCTAGTTCATTAGAACTGATATCTGACTCTACCAGTCACAGAGCGCCAAACTTAACACACTAACTACACACACAGAACTGTGTCATCATTGCAATTTTGCACATTCTGACCGGTGTAGTTAACCCTCCGAAGGTTTAGGGGTGGCTAATTCTCAAGGAAGTCATCGACCACCTTTCTGCTCTCACACACCGCCATCAACAATCTTATACGCACGTTAACTTAAAAAAAAATATTTTAACTTTGAACTAACAGTGTACTTTCATCATGCAACACGTAGATAAGAAAATATATAAGAAATCACCAATCGAGGAGAGTCCTGAATCCCTACCTAGATTCCGATGTTTTTTCTCACGTACTCCGAGAGTCACGAACGTTCTGTTCCTCGAATAACTGGAGTCCTAAGCCCCGACATTTCAACCGTTAATAACTTTTGAATAGTTATACAAAATCTCGACGATTAATATATCGTCCAAACCAACTTTTCCTAGTTTGACCACGTTTGACCAACCGAGGTAGGTTCGATAATTACCTAAATTATCGAACATTCACTTAAGGTTACATTATCGACCAAACATATATTGAGTGCATCCGATTTACTAAGGCCATCCAATATATGTATACATATTAATTTCTTTTCTTGACTTATTATAACTTCAACACTCCACTTTACTTCTATCTCAAATTTGGTCGGATAGCACTTATGATATAATTACTATGGGCACCCAAGCTTCACAACTTGACCACTTTTCAATTATTCCACAACCAGTTCACAATTTCTTTACAACAACCACAATTCAAACATGCAACACAATACCTATTCAACCATGCACCCACTATCAAGTCAAGGTATATTCAAGCTTGCTAACTACAACAACTTAACAAGCTAAACACACATCCCAGGAAACCCGAGCTCTACCACAACTCATTGCACACACAAACAATCGATTACAAAGTTCTAATACCAGCAACAGATTTCGATCTACACAACAAGAACCAAACTACCACTCAAGAAGTCAAATTTTACCTTTGGTGGTACAATTTGCAGGAGAAAAGCTACTGACGAAGAACACAGCAACCAAGACCTCCCACTTCTCTCGACTATTTCCCAATCTTGCCAAAATTGTGTTCAATACAACTAAGCCTCAATCCACATTCTAATACTAAAATCGAGTCGAGAGACAAACCAGAAAAGGTCGCGGAAACAGAACCTCGGTGGAGGCCGAGTGTACCGAAACTCTGCTTCTCCAAAACTTGGTCAAGATCAAAGATTAGATACAGCAGTGTGTAGAGTATGAAGAATGGATCGTCTTCCATGTATTAAGAAAGCCCAAAAGTGCCGGAAAGAGTCGCCGGCATCTGAGACAGTGACGGAACTGAGATGAGCCCATAAACGAAAATGTCAAAACTTGATCGAATTGAAAAACTAAATATGTTGGGGTGTAGAGCATGATGAGGAGATGAATTTCCATACCTCATGCAAGCCAATCGGTGACTGGAGTCGCCGAAAATTGCAGAGGTTGCTGGAGAAAGTTCGGGGCTTTCAGTCGTCGGTCATCCGTTCTCAACCGGTATATGTATGATCCGAGGCCACAGGCGTGACAGCGAAGTCAGTACGAAGAAAATGCCGCGGTGATGTGGCCGGACGGAATAGCGCCGGTCGGGTTTCATGTCGGGTCACCGAGCTCTCGTTTTCTCTCTCTCTCTCTCTCTCTCTCTCTCTCTCTCTCGATCTCCCTCTCCTTGATCTGATCAACACCTATAAGTAGAATGGTCCAATTAACAATGGACGATCCTGATCAAGCGGTGAGTGGATCAATGGCTCACATCACTCCACCAAAATTTCATTTCTTGATTTAATTTCTTAAATCCCATAACTTCATAAAATGGCCGTAAATAGGTTGGGTACTCGGAGAATTCCCAGAAATTTTCACGAACTCGTCGTGACGTGTACTTTATTATCCAACATTTAAATTGAAGACTTCACTTTACGAAAATTTCTGAAAATATTCTCAATCACTTTGACAATTATCGAGATAGTGAAATAATTTCTCATACCATCCTCAATAAACTCAATACATTTTTCCGGGGCTCACAGGGAAATTATTTCCCATTTCCCCACCAAACTTATGGATTTCCCCTTTATCCATAAGTTAATTGAGCTTGTTCCCTAATATCCAACTAAGTTTTTTTGGACTATTTTACCCTCTCCTCTTTTGTCACATAGAGATAAAGTGGGAAAGATGTGATAAAGTGGGAAAGAGATAGTAAGGTCACCGAAGAAGTCGCCGGAGGTCCACAGAAAGGTCGTTACAGATCTTATAAAAGTTTTAGGAGGTTTATTGACCCCCAATAAAAATTTTATTAAGGGTCAATACTTAGTGAAAAATGAAGGTGTTCTTAATTTTGAAAGTTTTAGGAGGTTTATTAACCCCTTAAAAAATCACAAATTCAAATGAAAATCATGAAATTCGAAACCAGTTGCAAATAAAAATAAAAATTTCAGCTCAAGAGGTGAAAATTTACCCAAAAGAAAGCCTTAAATTGGTAGCTTAAGCATTGGAACACGAAGAAAATAACCAATTCCCCTTTTTTCTAAATTCCATATCCAGAGACGATCTCAAATGGCCATTGGAAATTAAGAGGTGGATCCTAACTGAAATTTGTGAAAGAGGTGTGAGACGATCAGACAGTAGGGAGTGCAAGACCTATGAGAGGTGAGATTGGTGGCGGATCACCACCCAAACCCAAACACATATAGCCACAGCAGTTGAGAGAGAGAGCTGAGAATTTTGAAAAAGAAAAAAGAAAAAAGAAAAAAGAAAAAGCTAAAGGGGAATGGAGAAATCAGAACGCACTTCATGTACACCAAAGCTTCAAAATCAAAAATATAAAATTTTATTCATTTCAACCCAAACAACCAAACAATCCAAATTTTTAATCTCATATTTCCTTTGTACCACCTCACGATGAGTCTCACCGTTGATTCTCCATTACTGACTCATCTGGCAACGGCGATCCTGTCAATAACTTCACCGGGTTTCTTGATGAAGTACTTGATTCTGATTCCGATGATGACGTGACAAGATGGAGCTCAAACTAGATCTTCTATCTTGATCGGAAAACAAATGGAGCTCTTGATCAAAACTGAGAAAGAGACAGAGAGATGGAGATAGAGATAGAGAGAGAATGGCAGTGGGTACAATTTCTTAATTTATCAGAGCACAAAAGTGATTTTTTAACTTTTAATTGGGTGAGTGTGAATTCTAATTTGTTGGTGATGTGAGTGAGAGTTTTTTTAGTAAAATCTGGGCATTGAGTCAAGACCCCATTTATTATAAAAAATAAATTGTTTACTTTTTGAAAAAGTGACGTCCTCTCTTTCTCTCTCGAGAACAACCCTAAGGTCGCAACCGGCCTTGATTGGCTGCTGCGGCACTGCAAAATTCCTGACTCTCAGCAAAGAGGGTTCTCATCCAAATTGTGGTTCTGCACCTTGGATTTGGAAGGGCGGCGATGTCTCTCTTTCTTCTCTCTTCCTTGGTGATGTTGGTGTTTGGCTTCAACGTCCCTTTAATCTTTCTCTGGATAGGTTTTGTCTTCTAGATGCATTGGGGATTTTGATGGCAGTCATCTTGGCTGAGATGGCGCGAGTTTCCTTGCCTTCAACCTCGTCAGCAATAGGAGGAGCAGGGCCTTTCGTTGGCGGTGTGTTTGGGTTAGGTGATGTGGGATGGGGACTCGATGATTACTGGGTTGTTCAAGCCGTCTTGGGTTCAGATCCGATCAAATGGGATCGTTCAATTTTTATGGTGGTCAAGGACGACGTGATTAGTGGCGAACCGATTTCCCTTTTGGCGGCAATGATTGCAGTTGGGCTGTAATTAGACTGTGATGGTGGTGATGGTGATCTTTGTCCTATGCTGAAATTGTTCCTTCTTCTGTCTAGCCGAGGTTTATGTAGCGGTGGGAAAGGTTTTTGCGACGATGATGGGAAAGGCTGTGGTGAGGGTGGTCCTAATGAGGGCAGCGACTGTTTGGTCGCTAGGTATGCCAAGGTTTGCTACTGGGCTCTAAGATTGTTGGGCCTAGAGTGGACTTTGCTCATGGTTGGAGTCTTTAGGCTTGCTTTTGGATGGTGGACTTCCTATGTGTTGCATGGGTCTCTTGTTGGGCCAAGTTTGATAGGGGATCCTCAATTTGGGATGCTTTGATGAATGAAGACGGAATGGATGATGAAACATCATCCCTTACTCCTAATTTTATTTAATTTTTGATCTTGGTCGCAGAAACCAGTAGTTCTGAGGGTTTTTTTTTATCCTGCTTTGGAATTTCTAGGTTTCTGTATGAAATAATGGTGCGTGGGCTTTTTAAAAGGTGAATGTACTAGGGGTATACTGGGTTATTGTTCTTGTTTAGAATATGAGTCTTAGGGTGATATGAGGAACGATTTTTTCTATCAACCCCATAGGGGTGTTTGTTATTGTACTGCTTGCTGAATCTATATAATGGACTGTCCTCTTTTAATAATAATAAAAAAAGACCCCATTTATTATTCCGACAAGTAAAAAATTCTACAATATAAAGTCAAACAAGGAAGCTTCTTGATGATTAAGTGCTTTTCATATATATCCATGTGACCCCACATGCATGCAAGTCCAACTATTAAGCAAACAATTCTGGTGGGTATCTCGATTTATTGCCTTAATTACTTTAGAAAATGAGAAATTAAGCACTAAATTTAACTCTTATCTATGCTATTATTAAGATAAAATGATTTGTTAGCCAAAATAATAATAAAAAATTTGATAGAAATGATCCTAAAATATTAAAAAAATTTGAGAACTAATTAAATCATAAAGGCAATTAAGACAATTACAAATTATATTTCTATTAAGAAAAAAAAAATTCCACAACCCACTTTTTCACTAACTTCTCTATGCAATAACCGTTTTCTTCCACTATCTTTTATTTTTTATTTTCTGATGAAAAAAAAATTTGCACATACTGAGCATGTGTGGACAAATTACGGCTAGTATATAAGTATTTGCACCATTCGCTCATTCTCTAGTTTTAATTTCTAGCTAGCCAAAGAAGCATGCAACAACTTGGATAATCAGTATTAATTAAGCAAACAACCCTTAGGCCTTATTTAGTTCGCGAAAAGTAAGCATTGAGAAAGGAAAGTTATTTTTTGTTTTGTTTTTGGGATGCAAAAGGAAAAAAAAACTTTCTTGAAGCTAAGGAAAATAGGGGGGAAATGGTTCATTTCATACTCCAAATGAATAATTTTTCCTCTTCTTTTCTTGCATTTATTAATCAAAATATATTATTTTATTGCATTAATTTCAAACTTTTAACAACTTTCCTTATGTTACCAGATATCGGAATGAAATTTCCCTTCCCATGTGAAAGACAAAAGAATTACTTTTCTTTCCGCAAACCAAACATGGCCTTAAGGTTAAATTTTCAAAGTATAACTTGAGGTTATTTCCACCCTATAAAATGCTTTATTTACCCTACAATTAATTTTTTATCCTGAAACTTCCAATTTCACCCTCAAATAATTTTAAAGAGAAAAAAAGATATTACCATTGAAAATGCAAAACTGGAAAAGAAAAATTAGCCCACGACAACACCGTGCCATATGGTTTCTTTTTACTCTTTCATTTTTTTCCTCTTCTCTATCTTCTCCATTCATCAACTATTATGACATAGAATCAAACCCGAGTCACATGAAATAAAACAAAATAATACTAACCGACAATTCTTTTCACTCGTTGTTATAGCTTGAAAGTTTTAGGGAAAATTACTGGTCCCCCCCAGGACTTTGAGTGCGTCGACAATTCAGTCATTCACACAATAGGTCCAAAATGACTATTTTACCCCTCACTTGCTCTTTTTTTTTTTAATCCTTCTCTCTTTTTTAATTATTTTTTCTGCTTCTCTCTCTCCTCCCCCCCCTAAAAACAAAAAGAGGAAACATTTTTATTTTTTGGTAGGGGGAAGAGATATATATATATATATATATATAGAGAGAGAGAGAGAGAGGCACAGAACATAATTATAAGGAAAAAAAATTGACTCCTCCTAAAAACAAAGAGAGGGAAACATTTTTATTTGTTGGTAGGGGAAGATATATATATATATATATATATATATATATATATAGAGAGAGAGAGAGAGAGAGATGCACAAAACATAATTATTAAAAAAAAAAGGGATCCTCCTAAAAACAAAGAGAGGGAAATTTTTTTATTTGTTGGTAGGGGAAGATATATATATATATATATATATATATATATATAGAGAGAGAGAGAGAGAGAGACACACACACACAAAAAAATAATTACAAAAAAATTTAAAATAAAGGGAAAAAAGGAAGTGAGGGGTAAAATAGTCATTTTAGACCTATTATGTGAAAATTAAAGAGAATAAGGACTAAACTGTTTAATTTAAAAAGCGAGGGACCGAACTGTCGACGCACCCAAAGTACAAGGGGGGACCAGTAATTTTCCCAAAGTTTTATCTAATTAGTTATTTTGGTTGGCTGGCGATGAAGAAGCTAAGATAATTTTTTTTTTGTATAGAAAGCTGATATGATAATTGAGACGTAAAGTTTTAATTAAAACAAAATGATTTCTCATTTTCATTATTTCTCTGTTAATAATTGTTGTTAAATGACAATTTTGAAATTTTAAAGGAAATATTTGGTTATAGGGTGAACAAAACATCTAATATGGTGGAAATAAACGCACCCTAACTGAAATTGCCCTCCATCCATTCAAAAAACCTGTAATTTAATGTATAAAGGTTATAATAGTAACTTGATAAATATAAAAACAGAAAATTAAAAAAAAAAAACAAACAAAAATCACAACGTGGAGGTGGAGCAGTTTTTTCCAACGTGAAGGTGGATAAATTTAAAACTGCAATAGCAGGTTGAAAGAGTATACTTATTTGAAACAGAAAAGATTAAGAGGTTTTTACCATTAACTACAAGGGGCTAAAGTTTCTTCCCACAAGCAAGATTTATAATTTGTAGCCCATGCGGTCATACCATAGTCACAGCTCATTTGTACAAAAATAAAAGGGCACAGCAAATTCTAATTAATTATGACAATTGCCACAACCTTCATTTCAGTTTTATCCAAAACCAAACCCGTCAAAGCCATATCTCCCCAAAATCAAACCTCTCTTCCATTTCAGCAGTGAAGCAATAAAGCGTGGCCCCAGGACGAAGCAACAAAGTGAGGCTCCCGAGGCGAAGCAACAAAGCAAGGCTCCAGCGGCAAAGCAACAAAACGAGGCTCCGGCGAAGCTACGCCTTGAAGGTCAATAGCCTATTGAGGGTAAGTAGCTTAAATTAATGCCTTAAAGATCAGTAACCTAAGAAATTTCTAGTTATTGAGGGTCAATAGCTATACTCTCTGATTTTTGTGCTTTTTTTCCTTTAATTTTGTAGATCTCTTGTATAAGGATTACCGGAGCGACCTCAAGTTCACAATCACTACCTACAGTTCCACAGGAATGGTTAGTTCTTTATCTCTTCCGCCCTGCGATTTGTAGAAAGTTAGGGTTTCAAATCTCAGTTGATTATTTTAGCTCATATGCTAATCCTTGTGATTTATTGTCATATTCCGGTCTTGGACTGCATTTATTATCTATTTATTTAGTGAAAATTGAAGTACCGAGTGTATTTTTTTGCTGTAGTGATGCATAGATTGAACTGAGTTACCCTTGTTTACTTCAACAAATGAAAACCATATTTTCAGTGATATAGCTCGAATCCCTTTGGAATTGGTTCGATTCTAAGCTTCCTCTACTAATTTTCCTTTGTAGAACATCTATCTATGGAAAAAGTCAACTTATTAATGGTTTACTAATCTTACTGAGGGTCAGTATCCTATTATGGGTCAGTAGAACCTAATCACAAAGCCTAATTATCTATAAGATTAGTTTGAAAGAGTGAATGGTATAGGCTTGAGTGGAATAATGTAATGTAATTGAGTGAATGTTGCATTCACTGTGTTTTATGCAATCGTAGTAGTAATTTTATGTAAGGCAAGTTGAGTTTCCTTTTTAAAATCTGAATTGATGCTAAGGCATGCCTTAGTTTGTGAGTTTAGCTAGAGCAATATGATATAGTCATCTTATCAATTCTTTGGATGTGTTTCTATAGCTTCAGAATCTCATTAAAACTGTTGATTTATAGCATATATATGTTTCATTGCTTTGAAAATGTGGGATGCATTATATGATTTCCTTATAGTTCTATTATTTTGTACCGCATGGTAGTGTAAATACATTATCAATAAATTTTTGAGGTTCAGTAGCCTATTAGGGGTCAATAGCTTTAGTTTGGATGCTTTGCTTTGCTTTGTGTTCATGCCTTCTTAGCTTTGCTTGCTTTGGGTGAAGTATGTGTGCAACTTTACTTGATTGCTGCTATGTTATGTTCATATTCTAAGAAAAAGATCTCATCTTTTTTTTAAATTTGAACATCTCTAGTAAGAATTTCATTTTTGAGTAGTGGGTCTGTGTTCCTTGTTAGTCCTCTATGTTTGATGCAAGCTGTGTGATTAGTTTGTGATTGTTATTCTTGAGAATGTGTTTCTGTTGGTTTAAATTTGTCCTTCATGTTCTGTCACAACATAATTAGGATAAGATACATGGATAATGAGAAAGCTACTAAGGGTCAATATTTAATGATTAAGCTACGGAGGGTCAGTATTTTTTCATAAAGATGTTCTATTGAGGGTCAATACTCATATTTTCGCATATCATATATACAGATTAATCACAACGGCAAAGAGGAAGGAGAAAGCACTTGTTGAAGAAGCATCAAGTACTCAAACGAAAGACAAAAGAGAAAAGTTGTTGCAATTAAAGAAGAGGATACAACAATTGAATGGAAGAAGATAAGACCACAGAGACCCAATTACATACAATAGAAATGCAATTTGCATGCATTCTGGGTTACCATAGACATCTACATAACAACAATTGGAAAGAAGATATAGGGAAAGCTAAAGAAAATGCCGTTTTGGGGATTATACGTTCAGCTCTATTAGATAAGTGCTTAAAGTTATCTGACTTTAGGTTGACTATTGCTGATTATGATCAAATTTTGAGCTTGTATATCCCATTTTTTATTTATTTCTAATATCAGTTTTTCAGCTCAAGTTGGAAACACTTAAATACTGATGATCAATCTCTATTTCATGTCATAATGGGTGGGAAGAGATTAATTTATGGGATAAAGAAAACTGGGCTTATATGTAGATGCAAAATCACTTATTAGCCAACAAATTGAACTCTAGAGAGAAACAATACAATCACACTAACTTTCCAAAACTCTTTGAATTTATAGAAAACTTTGAAAATGCCAGTTTGGTAATTTACTCGTTAACAGAAATCAATCTAAAAATGAAAGGAAATTGCCGCATGGGCTTGGCCTTTGTGCATGGGTAAGCTACAGTACCGCAAGGAAAATGAAAAAAAACAAGTTTGCTAGTGGTAAAATCTGGGCTAAAATTGTACCTAGTGGTAATTTGCTAAAAGATTAAACAGCCAAAATAATTATATAATTATTTACCCAAAAAAAAAAAACAAATTGACATATGCATTAGCCTATGTTAAGAGGCTAGTATAACATTATCAGACTCTTACTAGCTATCATCAGCATATTAAAATATATAACTTGCAATGGAAATGGTAATTAACTTGGAGGTTTTCGATCAAGGGAATGTTAAGTGAATACAGTTATCAGTGTCCTCTGAATGGTTAGCATCAATCTTTTTCTTGATGTTCATGACTTAAGATCTGGCTTTCTATCAAAATCTTAAGATCGAGTACTAGGTCCAAGTTTTGCCAGTGGGATCTGCTCAAACGCGATGGGTGCTTTGGCCAATTTTTTGTCAGTACTCGATACTATGTATAGTTAATGTCTCTATTAATACAAACGGTATGTGTATTATTTTACTTAAAAATCATCACGTAAATAATCTCAATATGGCTCTTTGTGACCTTAAATAAATCTAATGATCGGGTAAGTTTAGATTATGATTTATGATTAAATTTTTTAAAACGTGTCATAATATTTTAGTGGCACACCATATCGGCACATCATAAATGCGTCGGTACATCAAATAATTGTAAATTTGTAACTTGGATGATACACCAGTGGAATTGAATTTGCTCACCACAAACACTTAGGTGGTGATACCACCTCTCAATAGAGTGTTGCCATATGTAATACACTATAATTATGGTTAAACATTGTGAATTTAATATTCAAGAAAGAGAAAAGTAATTGTGATTTGTCAAATTTTGATTAGATGGTGATATCGCCATAAAATTTTTGTGGTGAGCAAATTTGAATCCTACACCAGCTATACGTACCGCTAGTATAGCTGTTTTCTATTGGTCTATATGTCAAAAGTCAATAGCGATTATTGATCTAAATTTAGTCGACGTACAGTGGTGTTTTAGTTTGATACACCAACTACTTGTAAGTTCGTAAGAACATAGCTTTTTGAAAATGAAAAAAAATTCATATCATGTTTTGTTCTATAAATAATTTGTATAAAATTTCAAATATGTACAATAGGGCAATAGGCCGGTGAGATAATTAAGAAAAAAATTGAAGGGTTTGAAGATCACATATAAAGTTATTAAATAGTATGTGGTTTAATTTTGATGAAGTACAGTTTAGTAGCATATGCAGTCATCAAAGTAATTGATCGAGGTTGGCTTGGCTAATATTTGGTTGGAGGTAGACTCAACTAATCTTGCTCTTAATTGTACCTATTTCCCACATTTGGTACCTTGGCATATATAGGTGGAGTGAAAAAATTTGTCTGCATCGAATCTCTCAAATGCATTTTCGTTCATCTCCTATATTCGTGAAGGAAATCACGTAGCATATGTCCTTGCTCATTATAGTTCATCTTCTACTGAGTTTATGATGGGACTCAACTCCTCCATTTGCTTCATCTCTTTTTAATAGAGATATCTTATGTCTTCCGTATTTTTGTTGTCACTAATATTTTCTCATTGTGATTCTTATATGCGGTAAGTTCTAGTGCTTACTGCAAACTTGTATCTTTTTCTTTCCTTCAATATAATTTTCCTCCTTTTTTTGAAGTTTCACAAAAAAAAAGTACTCGTAAAGTACCTAACTTTTTGAAAATGGAAAGATTTTCATATTGCCATAAATAATTAATAAAATTTTAAATAGGTACAATAGGCCAAGTGAGTTAAGAAAATAATTGAAGGCTTCTGAAAATCACATATATATAAAATTTAGTGGAAATGAAAATGAAAACAAGAAGGCCTGGTATGCATGTAGTTTAATTTAATGAACTAATCAAGTCAGTAAGATATAGATAGCTAGTTAATTCATATTGAATGGTAGATGGAACAACTCGCTACTGCACACATATATATACAGTCATGCATATATACCTAGTCTGTTTGGTCAAGGTCTTGTTAGGTTTATGAATCCTTAGAGTTTTATTTTAGAAGATATTGAATGAATCACATGCATGCAGCAACTACCAATTTGATGATAAACTGATCCATCAAAGACTAATCAGCACAATTTCAATCCTTGAATGCTTGGTGCCCCAAATATTTCTACTTGTAATTGGATCATATATATATGTACTTCCGCATTATTCCAAGCTTAATTTATCTTGCAGTTGCAGATCGACCATACTGGAAACTCATCGATAAAATGGGATGGTATTGATCAGTTGGAGTAGTCATTGTCGAAATGAGTAGTATTTGATAAAGAATGATATATTATAAATAATTAGTTGGATGGATTTGGATATAATCTCCCAACTAGTTATTGGCTGTAGGCCTGTAGCCCTAGAGCTAATTAAAAAAATTGTTTCAATTAATTATTACTAATTAGTAGTTGGCTTTGTTGCTCCACCACTCCTACCATAGCACTGATCATTCATGCTTTTGCGTAGACAATCTATTTGTCTCGTTCTGCATTGTCAACCAAAGACATAAGAAGCCAGTTCTATCAGTCACCGGCCAAGACAGTACTTTCAGCTATTGCAGCTTTTACCTTTATAGTACTTACTACTCGATAACCTCATATCTCTAAGGTCCACAATCTAAACTTTCAGATTAATAACCTCTCTATCGTCCTCAACATTCATCTTTTAGCATCAAAATTTATATATTAGATTAAGTTCTGGCTCAACCCTGCAGATCGATGCCAGCGATTTGCTGATTTCTGCAGATTAACCTAGCTTTGTACGTACTGACAACTGAAAAAACTAGGGTTTCAGCATCTTGTTTCATAATATCTTAATTAAAGCAAATTCTCCTTTTGGTGATATATATTCTTTACTTAATTAACACTTACTTTTCATATATAAAGTATGCTGTATAGTAATCATATGATCATGATTTGCAAAGATCCTGGGATTTCCATCGATCAAATTTTACACTTTCTAACATACATAAAGTATTTCCATAGCTCTTTATAAAGCAAAGCTAGCAACCGCACAACTAGCTAGGGTTTCTCATTGAACCTGTTTGAGAGAGAGAGAGAGAGAGGAATATTGAAGGTCACAATTAACGTAGATAGGAACTAAATAGCTAGATCAACTAACTAGTTTTTTTTTTTTTTTTTTTTTTTTTGTTGAGAAAATAAGAAATTTCTTAATCCAAAATATTACAATGATGTGATAACACCGTAAAATGGCAACTCCAACAAGAGAAGAGGACCTACTTATACCCCTACTGTAGAACCAGCTGTTACATATACTATGAGTAGATAGGAGCTCAACACCACATGAATCACCCTTTCTTTCAAGCTACAACCAATCAACTTTTTACAGGAGTCCCGATACATCGATCCTTACAGCCAACCTCAAGAAGAGACTAATCCCCTTCCACACCATATGTCAATGCCGCCAGTATACGTGCAGGGACATCTCCTCGTTACATTGACAACAAGAAAACATTGAAATTAAAACAGCCAATAGGGAAGACTACCAAAACCCTCGCTCAAAAGAGGATAGGCTTATTAAAACTAACCAAATACCAAAACATAAAAACCTAATAAAACAAAGTACTAAGCTATGTTGAACCACTTCCTCACCATTGACAACAAACCCATGGCAAGCCACCATAAGTGTAGCCAAATGAGCGCGCCCCACCAGATCAGCTAACTAGCTCGGAGAGTACTGCAAGGCATTGAATTTGCTAAACAAATTAAGAGCATCTCCAACAATAGGAAAACTTTTTTAGTTAAATTTAGCTAAAATTGTGAATTATAGCTATTGATCTAGCAATGTTGCTCCAGCAGTAGTAGCTATTTATAATTAATATACAATATTTTATCGAATCATAAACTCATGTGGACAAAGGAGGAGAGAGAATTATAACTTTTACTTTAGCTATACATGATTCTCTAGCTAAATATAGCTAGCCAATTTAGCTGCTAAATTTAACGTAGCTATAACTAGTCTGTTGGAGTTGAATTTTGCTTTCAAAATAGTTATATATAGCTAAAATTTGAATTTAAGTAGTCTGTTGGAGATGCTCTAATTAATTTAATAAAAGAATTGATTATTAGAGTAAGTTGACTGAATTGGAATGGTGGTTTCTTGCTGGGCTAGTCCCTATTCATGTGGTGACTTACTGACGAAGTGTAATAAGGGAAATTTGTATTTTTATTATTTGTACAATTAATTTTACTTGCAAGTTTATTAACTGGATGTACCATCCGTTGCTCAACGTACGTACTTATACCTATTTCAACCTTATCCATATGTTAAGTTTATTTTGTACATTAACCCCGTTGCTCAACGTACGTACTTATACCTATTTCAACCTTATCCATATGTTAAGTTTATTTTGTACATTAACCATCAGTCCAATAGTACACCTCAGCCTTGTAATATATACTGTCAGAACTTTGTAATATATATTTGGTAGAAACTTAGAAAGATCACGGGGGACTTGGATATTTCTTTTCTCTTTTTTTATTTTCTTTTTTTTTGTAACAGTTCCATCTTAATTACCCGCTAGTTTCTAATCTGTGTTTTTAACCAACCATAGGTATTTCTTCAGATGGAATATTCATATGAACATAGAGTTCCATCAGTTAGCTACCAAGTCTCTATCCTTGTATAAGTTTCGCATATAACTAAGAATGGACTAACTCCGAAAGTGGGATATTCTTGGCCACATTAATCGCACTCCTGCCTTATCTGAAGTTCCACTCGCAATAGAAAATACCAGCAAAGCTTTGGTTTTCATGAATAAACTATATGATATCTTCTGTTCATTACTTGCTCCGATCCTTTTCATAAAAAAACAAAATAGAAATTCTCTGCTGCTTGCTACAAATGTTATCCAGAAGTTTCTCTTCTTTATTCGGCCAATGTGTTATCCAATCAAGGCCAAATTTTGCCATAGGTAGGTCCACAATTAAACTCAGAGCCTCAAACAGTTTGGAAATCAATTCCCTAGGGGATTTATGTTAAAAGACATTTTGCTTTTAGTAACAGTAATTATCAACTTTAATCGATATATCACCTTTGATTATGTAGAATGAATTAACTTTCTCCACAATCATGACTCGTACGTTGAGTCACAGTGTCAAACAACCTTCTATCTGGTTTGATGATTTCAATTGATATAACCTCCGGCCGCCATCAGTTTACCTAGCTAATTTAAAAACCTGCCCATATTCTCCATCTGTATTCCTCCTCTTTATAACGAACAAAAAGAGCTATGTATTTGAACCTATTAATATTAATGCAAAGGTCAGCATTAATTTTTACATTTGACTAGCTAACTAGCTATGACTATTAATCTTTGAATTGCAGTAGTAACTAAAGAATTACAGTGACCATGGAAGGCCTATTGTGAGATCAAGATTCAAGTCAGGCAAAGTACAACTTGTGTTGCTTTCGGGGCCTGAACTTGTGGAATCCAACAATGGATCCTGCGAATCGTCTTCATCATCGTTATTTGCTTGGGAATTAGCTGATTTACATGGATGATTAACCTTGTCGAGGCAAATATTGTGTCCTATGCGATGGTTGTTGGGGTCAATGCCCAAATGCATAAGCTTTCTCCTCAGATGAGTATTCCAGTAATTCTTCACTTCATTGTCGGTTCGGCCGGGCAATCTTCCAGCAATTAGTGACCACCTATTTCAATTTTACAAGTAATTAATTAACTACAATTATACATGAGGTTAATAAATAAAAAACACTAACCTATTAGGAATTAGAAAGAAGACGAAGACCTTTCAAAAAAAAAAAAAAGACGAAGAAAGATAGAAAAGGGAAATAGTCTACAATTAATTAGTTTGTGAAAATATCAAAGACCACATTTAGGGTTATCTGAGTGGTGAACATTACAGTATACAAATTCTTAGCAGAAGTAATTATTATGCTAATTTTTGAACCATCATTTTCCTTTTATTCAATATGGCATGCATTGCCTGGGGCTCAATATATATTAGAATATTTTCATTTATTTCGTATTTTGTGCTTCAATTTTTTTAGATTCTTGCCAATGCATAAGCTCCAATGAGAAAAATTGGGAGACTTAGTTAAAAAGAATATAGAAATCCTAATTTTTCATCTTATCAAAATATTCCTTTTTCTTTTGCCCCTGGAATTTTCAGAAAGGCTACTATATATAGCATATAAAAAAGATAAATGTCGCAGTACCTGTTCCCAAGAAGTGCATGGAGCTTGATGATGAGGTCCTCTTCATCTTCACCAAAGTTGCCACGTTTTAGGTCTGGCCTTAGATAATTTACCCACCTCAGTCTGCAACTCTTTCCACAACGAAGCAACCCTGCACCATTATTCAGACCATTCTATTAGAAACATTAACTGAGATTTCTGATTAATTAGCGTCATATTTTTCAAGCAATAACTCTTAAACCTGCCGGAATTAGAGAAACTAAAGTGTGCTTATTATGTTTTTTGGTTCATAATAATTAAGAGTCCAGAAATCTTCGTATATGAAAAATTAGTACCTGCAGCGACCGGAAGAGAGCGCCAGCTTCCTTCGCCATGTTTTTGAATGTATTTAGTGAGCTTCTCATCTTCTTGCTTCGACCATGCTCCTTTATTTGTCGTCTTCTTCTCACAGCAAGGTTTCCTCATTGATAAAAAACCTACAGCTAGCGCGCTGGAAAATTCTCACACAGATGAATAAAGAGAGATAGATTTAGCAGCTAGAGCAGAGCAGAGAGAGAAACTGATCAAGAAGCCCAGGTGATGAGGTGTAGAGCAATATATATATATATAGGTATAGAATATAAGTTTTTTAAAAATATTAACTAACAGAGTTTTCATGCTGCGCTTGACTTACAGTTGTGAAATATAACTGCACATCACCTATCCGAGGGTTTGGTGCGTCACTGTGTCCGGTATGTACCATGATAACCTAAATACTTGTTTTGTTCGTTTTCTTTTCTGAAAACTTTTGTTCTTAATTTTCCTTAATAAAATTTTTATTGGAATTGTGTAATGTATCTGACACTACTAGCAAAATAACAATACACACAGATTTAACTCAGTACCGTGATACAATGTATATAAATCTTTGCTATATATTTATTTGTGGAAGTTAAATGTCAAACTCTTAGATATTAAACTCTAAATTCATGTGAAGATAAAGTGTATTTCAATAAATCTCAACAAAACTGACTGACGGTGTGTTTTATACAACCTAATTTCTTCATTAGGCATTCTGCATTTTCTAATTCTCTTTATAGTCAATTACTTTCTCCATTTGGTATTCATAGCATGCATCAGAGGCATGTATTTTCTTTTGCCAATAATCATTCTTTTACTTGGACAATCTATTCAAGACACTGTAAATGTGTAGTCCACACTTTGATTCGATATTTCCTCGTTTATGGTGGAGTTTACCGGTTGTTAGAAGCTTCAAAACTCATCTGGGAAGAGCCAATTCCGTTATAATTTTTTTTTCTCTATAATATTGACCTTTTCTTTTCCAAAAATAAAAAAAGTATAAGCTAACGCTCCCAAAATGTTGGTTTAAAGTCCAAGTCATCTGTTAACGAGTTGACAAAAACCTAATACCTTCGTTTTGATGAGTTGACTAGTCATTCAGACAAGGTAGGAACCATTGGAACCGATCGAGTTGAATGGTAGATTTACAGGTGAGTCGTTTTGGGGAATTTTTGATAGATAGAGATACCGGACCACATGCCTTTCTCAGTTTCTCCTTCTGTCTATACTATTGCATGGCAAGACTATACAGTATCTGACAACTTTTTTTAGTATGAATGACTCCTTTTCAAGAAGGTCAACATAAATTTGAGGAAACTGCTCCAAACCTAAGATTGAAAATCAGTGACATTCAAAATTTAAGGTTTAGACTTTAGAATACCCATGAAATATCAGAACTAGAATACTATATATACATATATATCGGAAACAAAAGATTAAAATTGCCCAGGTAAGCCCTAGCTAAAACATTTTGATTCATCGGTTTTCACAGTCATATATATTACTTCATTATTACTGCACGTACAGGTCTAAAGTCGACAAATTTTTTACTGCAAAACATATTTACGATGTGCATTTGAATATTTAGCACACTAGAGTTGGTGGCGATCAGAAAAGAGTTGACTGCATGATGTTTGACTGTTAGATGAAGGGATCGATTTTCTCCTCCTCCTCCTCCTCCTCCACCTCCTTCCCTTTTTTCTTTTTCCTGATTTATATGTTTCTCTGGAATCGTCGCGTTCACGCCATCAGTCCTTTAATTCTAGCTTTTTCACACAATTCTAACACTGAAAAAGATGGATGGCCCGAACAATATGTCAAGAATATGGTCCGTGTTCATGCTAATATCAACTGTAATGTACCAGATTACTGATGCATCGGAAATACCGGTAATATCAAAACTCCTAACAAATTCAAACCTAATCATTTGAGTGCCAATATGGTAGAGACTTCTTGCTTTAGTGGTAGAGCTTATATACTTCTATATAAAGAAATCAAACAAACGGGGACATATAGCTGGAACCCTGAGAGATAGAGTTAATTGAAAAATGATCCTGTTCAATATATTTCATGAGCCAAGAAGATCGAGCCTCTAACGATAAGAAAAGTACGTCCACATATTTGGACAATAAACTCATCAGTCGCACGTGCAGCAACATTTCAACCATGTAGATGATAATGTACCTCACGATATATTTAATTGCCAATATAATTTTAGCCTTCATCTGCAACAAGGATCCCATCACCGGCAAAGGAATGTTCTTGCTTTTTCACAAGGAGCACAGTACATCATCGATGACATAGAAACTTAAATTCTAATTATTACATCTTTACCATGATATAGTTTGATTGATACGTCATGAAAATCTTCCACTATATCTGGGATGCTGATTGAAGTTTCTTTTTGGTAAAAATGATGATTTGATGTTTATTATTTAGGGAAGTGGAGATACAAAACTGCCAAATGCATCTGCATTATTGTATATTTCACAAAAACAGCAAAGTCAAAAGCAGCATAAAGGAGTCAGAATCAAGCTTAGTTGGCTAGATGACGATATAGTGTTAGATAAGTGGTTATAGCACCCACTACCTAAGATCCAGGTCTTGGGTTAGAGTCACTATGGGGATAGGAGTGAAATTTCCTTTGATCCTCTTTAAAAAAAAAAAAAAAAAGCTCAGTTAGCTAGATATGTTAATATATACTAATTATGATAGGCATGCGTAAGGTATTTAAAAAAAAAAAAAAACTCATTGATCGTATTCTTGATCTTGAACAGTAGGTTTAATAGTTTGGTCGGCATAACTCTATTCTAGGGGTCATCATGGGCCGGGCTAGGGCCGGCCCTACCCTAAATTTTAGGGCTTAGGGTCGAGCCTGGCCGGGCCTAGTCAAAGTCAACAAAATTTAGGGCTGGGTAGGGTCGGGCCGGGGCTTAAATATGCTAACCCTTACCCGCCCTAAAAGCCCGATTTGCTAGGGCCAAAAGGGCCGGGTCGGGCCGGCCTTCCGAATAGGGCCGAAATGGGCCAAAAAGGGCCTTATTTTGTATAACTAAAAAAAAAAAACATTATTTTTTTTCCTTAAAATGTGACTCAATGATGATATAAGTAATATAAGACTCATTATTTTTTATTGATCATATTTAATATATACATACACACACACACACACATATAGAAATTAACTTATAACATTTATTAATTTAGTTAAGGTGGGTATATTCAATTAACTATCTCTTTAAATCTCCTAATATTAATTGTTGTGTAACAAAGAAAATAAAAATTAAAGAAAACAAAGCCTATGTTATAGAAAATAATAAAAATAATATATAAATTTTAGGGTTGGGCCGGGTAGGGCTTTTAGGGCCGGGCCGGGCTTGGCCCTTACGGGTTCAATCGGGCCGGGCCGTAGGGTAGGGCCGGGCTTCATTTGCATGACCCTTACCCTACCCTATTTGAGAAAGGGTAAGGCCGGCCCACCCTAATGTAAGGGCCGGGTAGGGCTTCGGCCCTATGGGCCGGACGGGCTTAGGGCGGGCTTAGGGCCGAATGGCTAAATGATGAGGCCTACTCTATTCCCAGCTAGAAACTCTCTCTCTCTCGCTCTCGCTCTCGCTTCCCCTCCCTCCCAGTAGTTGTGTGGCCAAGTCTAATTTCTCAAATGATTACATATATATTAAAATCTATACCTTCAAGTTCTAATCAGTTGTATTAATCTGAGCTTAATTAATTTGAAGCATTAGTTTCAGGTTTCAGCTAGTTAGCTAAACTCCAATTCAAACAGTTTAGAGTTTTTTGGGATGACTTGGTTGAAGTCAGTTTAATTTATTCTTCTCGTTAGTAAAATATAAACTACTGACCTTATGTACATATCGATGAAACCATCCTTCAATTTTGTGCTTCGCATTGCCAGTTTATGAATGGCAACATATATAGGAGAATAATTTGTAGATAATTTATTTATTTCGGGCACTAGTTTCACTAAACTAGACAGGGTTTTAATTAGTTAAATTAATTAAGCTAGATTTTTCATGTATAAGTGATCGTGGTCTAGTTCGGCACTAGCATGCCATGTCTTTCCTTCTTGATCACTTCGTTAGTTCTGTTTATCTCAGCGAGGATACTCAATCATTTATGAATTTAAGGAAAGAAGATATGGGTACCATTTTTACTTTCTATATGTAGGATGAACTAATTAGTTACATTCAAATTATATCTAGCCAGATATACCGGAGCTCGCATTCTGATCCATCAGCTGCTAGCTGATATATATATCTATATGTAGGCTATAACATTGACGAGGCAATAGTGGGTAAACATCTAGTTGGATAAGGTAATGCAGGTAATTAAGATATGAGCATGCATGCATGGAGGTAAGTAGGATGTGATTTGTGATAACTAATAAATAGCATATACTAAATTATATTATAGGAGTATGTTAGCCCAAGTAGTAAGAGAGGGTCAGAAAATAATTTAGGATTAAGAACAACTCCAACAACTTCCCCATATTTTGATTTTTCTCTATTTAAAAAAAAAATGAGTCTCTTTTGCTTCAAGATATTCCATATAACTATTCCCATTTTAGAGATAGTGAGAAAAATAGAATACAAAATCCTCTAAATTCACTACAATCTCTAAAATTTTCCTTAAAATTTTAAGAAATAATTATGGAGATTTTAGAGATTGCTGTAAAATAGGAAATTTGTTGGAGTTGAAAAACAAAAATTGCTTAAGGTTTTGAGTTTTGCTTCTCTATAATACAAAAATTATAGAGAAGCTGTTGGAGTTGCTCTAAGATAGGTCAATATTTGATATTCTCCAATGTAAAAATAAAAAATAAAAAAATTAACATACTCTAATATTATGTTAAACAAAATAAAGTTTGACTAATTCACATATATTACTACTAATTTCTTGTTACCTCTATATCTTAGATTTTATTTTTAAAAACTTCAATATTAGTACGTCAAATATATTGTACACTGTAGATTCTTATGTAACATAGAAGTTTTCTATTCTCATTTATAACACGTCATATGTTGAAATTAACCTGGTTTAACTTGTTGTTAATATTGATAAGCAAATTAATTGTAGTAAGCAAAACAAAAAATCAAAACTAACCGTCCTTTGGATAAGCCCAAGCGTTAAGAAATGGTGGAGATCAATCAGGTTACGAATATGTCAAGTTAGGGGGTTCAATCTCCTCTAACGAACAAAAAAAAAATTAATAGAAACCAATTAGTGCAAAACCCGTTCATGTGTTATAGGGTAACCAATCAATATATTTGGTAAATAAAAAGGGAATACAAATAATCCTTCATATATATATATATATATATATAATTTCCAAATTGATTATTGGCAGTTATTCAACTGAGAGAACAACCTCTACTTCTCTCTTCAGGGCATTTGATACACTGTATATTGGTCATTATAGATTTATAGGAGATAGAAGATACTACACATATAGCTTTTCCCTATACATAGTAAAAGGAGATAAATTTCTCGTGGCCTCTGCTTGCTTGCACTGTTTGGCTGTTGCCAACACTTATTTTCTTCGAAGTCTTCACCTGAAATTCAAGCACCTTCTCATACTATTCAACATGTAGTCATAATTAAAGCCAATCCACGAATCCAAGCACCATAGTCTAAAAGAAGCCCTGGAGAGGAAAGGTACGTACGTAAATAATATATATACATATATATATATATATATATATATATATATATCCAACACACACTATTTGATTCAGAGCTGCTTAATTCCATGTGATGATCTTCCACGTTAATTAAGCAACTGGAGGATCAGGAGCAGTACTAGCTAGTACTACTCAAGAGGCTGAGACTAAGGTCGAGATTCAACTTAGGCACCAAGCAGCTGCTAATTCCAGTGCTGGCGGAATCGGCTGAGACCTCATCAACGACCTCATCGTCCATGTCATTGATGTACTTGACAAGCTTATTATAAGGTGCGTGGTTAATTTCGCGGGGCTTATTTGGACGAAGAGTACTGGTGCCTATGTTCAGTAGCTTTTTCTTTAAATGAGAGTTCCAGTAATTCTTCACCTCGTTATCTGTCCTTCCAGGAAGTCTTCCAGCTATTAACGACCACCTAAAAACAATAATATGTACATTCACGGAGCTTAATTAAATTCATCCAATTCACTCATTATATATATGTATATACGTACTCACTGAAAGGGTCTAGCTAGCTAAGAGTCGGTCGATCTTGTATGTGGTTATCAGTATTAGTTTCTGTAACAAATTCTTCAGATCAGTTAGTTCTTGGAACAGGTTAGAGATGTAATTGGAGGGAGGGAAGTTCAAGAGTGGATATCCTTACCTGCAAAAGAAAAATTGGCCGGATTTACATTTTACCCAAGCTTTCGGACTCATGATCATAAGTGTCTTTTTATGATCTCTTAAACAACCACAGAATTTCCAGGCTTTTATTGGAAAATCGATTTGTTTGTTGTAACTGATGGTTGGAAATCTACAGACATCGGACTTAATATATGATATAGTGTATTGATAGTCAATCATATTTATGGTTTATCAGCAAAAAGTTTAAATGACCAGATTGAATTCTCTTGTACGGATCATTCTTAAAATCGATGTAAAAGATGAACAGTTTCAGTCATTAATCTTCAATCTTGCAAACAAGCGATGAAATGGGAACAACAGGAAAAAAGAAAAGAAAATAGGCAAGCAGCTAGATACAGGAGCTAACAAATTATGAAAAAACTTTTATCGGCAACTGTTTTCCTAATTCCATTAAATTAAACGGTCTCTCTCTCCCTCTAATCTAGCTTGTTTGGGCAAACGTACTCGTTACGTTATCGGGGAATTAACTTGGGAAAGAGTAAAGGATGGATCTGAGATTCATACCTATTCCCAAGGAGTGTATGAAGCCTGATGATGAGATCCTCTTCATCTTCTCCAAAGCTTCCTCGTTTAAGATCTGGTCGTAGATAGTTTATCCATCTCAGTCGACAACTCTTACCGCAACGACGCAACCCTAAGTCGATCATCATAATCAGCCAACAACGTTGGTTCATCAATATAGCTGCAAACCATACAAAAACTAATCCAAGAAAGAATCAAGGTGATGCATATATGTACCTGCAGCCTTAGGAAGAGAATTCCAGCAACCTTCGCCATGTTTCTGGATGTAGTCAATGAGTTTCTGGTCTTCTTGTATAGACCACGCTCCTTTAGTCATCTCAGTCTTCTCACAGCAAGGCTTCCTCATGGATCGTAAACCCTAGCTAGGTTACTGCAAAAACTCAGGGGGAGAGAGAGAGAGAGAGAGAGAGAGAGATCGATCTCAGATTCTCTGATCGATTATTGACAGAGGGTGTATATATTGGCTGGGTATAATAGAGCAATAGAAACAATATTATATCTATATATACGAGGTGAGGAGGGTGAGCTGCGTCTGATAGTGGGGGTTTGGGGGTTAGTTTATAGACAAGTTGACATGTATGGAATGGAGGACTGGACTGGTTGTTTTTACCAGTCCATGTTTAAGTGTCTGTGACTGAGCGTGAATGAATGACAAGACACAATAGTGTGCATGCTTTGGTGAGGTGAGAATGTGCACCGGCCATGCCACATTGCCACTTACCTTTACTTCCCCCCCCCCCCCCCCCCCACCATCTAGCTAACACAATTGAGTGGGTGGACCGCCACTAATTTTTAATGTAATCTTTTCTTGCTAGCTAGGTCTCCCTTAAATACGTAATTCAACCTTCTCTCAATTTGTCTGGCATTTGGGACACTCGACTTAAATAGATGATTATTACTTAAGTTTCATATGAGTGTTGGATTTGAAAAAGTATTCAGTACACGTATGTGCACTAACAAAAATGTATTGTTGAATAATATCAAGTATATTATTTTATTATTAAAAAAAAAACTATAAATATCAACGGCTCAAATCTGCTAGAATTGTTGGTTCATTTTCACCGCCGGTGCATAGAAGAGTTTTTCATTTGACTCATGTTATTCATAGCTAATTCGTACATAAGGAAATGAAACTAATGAATCAAATATAGGGAAAAAGAGAATATGAGGATATGAGAGGTACAAGATAATTTTTTGTAATATGAGTAAGTCCTTAAAGATAAAATGATTTTTTCCATCCAATCATGTCCATTTTGACAAACCCAAAAGGAAACTCCAACTTTAAGGCCTAGTTTGGTTCAAGAAGTAGAAAGTTTGGGAAGGGAAACTTTATCCTTTATTGTGTTTGAAACCACTTTTTCTACATTAATTGCACATTAATTGTCTACTCTAAAGACTATTTTAAATGTTATTATTATCAAATTTTTCTTCAAACAACTTTTGAAACTTTAATTGTTTATGTTCTTATCGTAAGGATATCATTGTAAAATTGATGTTACTTACTTTCATATTCCTGCACAAATCAAACATTGAAAATGAAAGTAAAATGCATTTTCTTATTACTAGGGAAACTAGTACGAAATTTATTTTCATATACTCATGAGAAAGACGAATAAACCAATTTTATTTCCTTAAACCAAACAACGCCTAAAAGTATTATACAAGCATTGTGCTTATTTCTAACTTTATTCCTTTTCTTTTTAGATTCAATATTTGTCCACACGTAGTTTTATCCACCTAACTATTACAATTCACTTCTTTACCACTTGTATTACATGCTTGACAGTTTATCTTTTCATATTACACTGCTACGTTAGTTGAACATTTCGTGCTTTAATCATTATTATTTAATACCCGGCGAAATGAAATTTCACTTCATTGAGTTCGTGCATACACTCTGAGAGGACAAAATGCTAGGCGACCAGTTTAGTAATATTACTTTTGATCACAATCACATGTGTGTTTGGTTTAATCACTTTTCACCTAAATTAATCGCATCATCAGTACATAATGTCTTTTTTTTAGACAAACCAGTACATAATGTCTTGTTAAAGACCCAAACGGCATCTTCTTTGTAATACTTTTCTAGTGCGACCACAAAAATAAAAAAAGAAAAGAAATGGATGGGCCAGGCCTGGTTTCACAATGAAGGTCCTTTCTGAGTCTGACCAGCCCAATCCAAACTTACTTTTGAATCACCAATACGTCTCCGACACGTGTCCATTGTTGAACATTTCCAAACCTCACTGGTCATCATCATGACCACCACGTTTCCTTTTGGCCTATAAAAGCTGCGAGGTTTCAAATCCCCACAAAATCTCATTTCCCCTAAAATTCCCAAAATGCCCCAACTCGCCGAGGCCTACGCCTGTGTGCCGTCGACGGAGCGCGGCCGGGGGATCCTTATCTCCGGCGACCCCAAATCCAACAGGCTCCTCTACACCAATGGCAGATCCGTGATCATCATGAACCTCAACAACCCTCTCGACGTCGCCGTCTACGCCGAGCACGCCTACCCGGCCACCGTCGCCAGATTCTCCCCCAACGGCGAGTGGATCGCGTCCGCCGACGTCTCCGGCACGGTCAGGATCTGGGGGACCCACAACGATTTCGTCCTCAAGAACGAGTTCAAGGTCCTCTCGGGTCGGATCGACGACCTCCAGTGGTCCGCCGACGGAATGAGGATCGTCGCCTGCGGCGAAGGCAAAGGGAAGTCGCTTGTCCGCGCCTTCATGTAAGCGGCGTCGTTTTGCGATCTTGATAATAAAGGTTGATTTTGATTTGGGTGGGTTGTTAATAATTTGGTGTGGATTTTTGAATAGGTGGGATTCAGGGTCGACTGTGGGGGACTTTGATGGGCATTCGAAACGGGTTTTGAGCTGTTGTTTTAAGCCAACCAGACCCTTTCGCATTGTGACATGCGGTGAGGATTTCCTGGTCAATTTCTATGAAGGGCCTCCTTTCAAATTCAAGCAGTCTCACAGGTTTTGTTCTTTGATGATAGTGATGATTTTGAGCCCTTAATTGATCACATTATATGTATGTATGTGTGTATGTGTTACTGAGCTCATTCGGAAGTGTTATCTTTTTGTCTGTGGTTTTTGGATGTCAGGGATCACTCGAATTTTGTGAACTGTGTAAGGTACTCTCCAGATGGGAGCAAGTTTATTACTGTAAGCTCAGATAAGAAGGGTCTTATTTTTGATGGGAAGACTGCGGAGAAGATCGGAGAGCTTTCATCGGAAGATGGCCACAAAGGCAGCATTTATGCTCTTAGCTGGAGTCCTGATGGCAAACAGGTAACTTGGATTGGTTTCTTCTGCCAATATATTTTGTTCATCTGCATTATTGGTTGCGTTACGAAATGTGTTCATGTTTGCTTCGTGTTGAATTATGCTGACTAGTTTGTATTTGAATGATAGATTCTGACCGTGTCCGCTGACAAGTCGGCGAAAGTATGGGATATATGTGAGGATGGTAATGGGAAGGTGAATAAAACATTGACATGTCCTGGATCAGGTGGAGTGGATGACATGCTTGTTGGCGGCCTATGGCAGAATGATCATATAGTTACTGTTTCACTTGGAGGCATGATTAGTATATTCTCAGCAAGTGACCTTGATAAAGCCCCAATATCGCTATTTGGACACATGAAGAATATTACTTCATTGGCTGTTCTAAAGAATGACCCAAAACTTATATTGTCTACCAGCTATGATGGTCTAATTGTTAAGTGGGTTCAAGGCGTTGGATATAGTGGAAAATTACAAAGGAAGGAGACTTCTCAAATAAAATGTTTTGCAGCTGTTGAAGAAGAAATTGTTTCATCTGGATTTGACAATAAGGTAACTAGACTTTTTTTTTTTTTTTTGTCTCATGCAATTTGATGATATCTACCTTTACATTTTGATTTCTCTTGAGGAAAAACATAAATGTGCTCTTCTGTTGCATCTAATACCTTCTTCACTCTATTTACCATGTGAACCAAATATTTCCTAGATTGGTTTCTATGACATTATCTGATGTCCCACCTACAATTACCGAAAAAGTTGTAAAAAGCCATTGATAAAGCAGGTATAAAATCATATTCACCTTGAGATTTGGGGTGATAGAAATATTTATTTCTACATATCATGGATATTCTCTGACCAATGGCGCTTTGCCTCATTTGATTTTTACCTTATCTTAGTTCTTGCTCATTCTTTCTCTTATTACTATCCAGGTGTGGAGAGTTCCATTACAGGGTGATCAATGTGGCGATGCAGAATCTGTTGATGTTGGTAGTCAGCCGAAGGACATAAGCCATGCCCTTCAGTCTCCTGAACTTGTTTTGGTTTCAATTGATTCAGGAGCTGTCTTGCTTCGTGGCAGCAAAGTAGTGTCAACTATTAACCTTGGGTTTACTGTCACAGCATCTGCTATTGCACCAGATGGTAGTGAAGCTATCATTGGTGGGCAGGATGGCAAACTGCGTATATATTCTATAGCAGGTGATACACTTACGGAAGAGGTTGTACTAGAGAAACATCGGGGTGCTATCAGTGTCATACGTTACTCTCCAGATGTTTCAATGATTGCATCAGGGGATTTGAACCGAGAAGCTGTCATCTGGGATCGTGCCTCCCGAGAGGTATTGCTCAGTGCCCGTAGCTATTGTTTATCATTTGTCAGTCTAATGTTATAACCGTTATCTTGGTTTTAGTATCCTTAGATGATGAGCAGGAGAAAAGACTATCCTTTAACCTAGTTATGGGTATTTGTATGTGCATGTATGAGTGTCAATGTGTGTGGGTGTAGATGTCTGCATCAATCCATGATCAATCACTGTTCTTTGGTAATCAAAATGCATGGCTTTTAGTAGACAAATCTAATGAAACACATACTAATAGGATAGAGGAAAGGTGGAAGTGGTCTCGAGTGCAATTAGCCAACTATTTCTCTCTGCGCATTCATCACTGTTTTACATTATAGTACATCTTATGAAATGAAAGATGTACATAGTGTAATTCACATCTATTGCAAATTTTTTGCACAGAACATTGAATTTGATATGCGAAGGAGTTGTTGAAGTCACATTAAAGCATTCTGTAGGAATTATCAATTCTTGCAGTCATTTTCCCTTATGTTGGGCACATATACTTCTCTGTAAGTAAGGAAAGGGTGCAAGGAAGTGATGTCTGTCTAAGGTAGTGAGAGTCAAAGACAAATTATATGAGACTCAATGGAATGTCAAATGTACCTTAATGTGAATATTTCTCGTTAGAGGCCTGGATGTAAAATTGTCATAAAAATCCTGAACACCTTGAATCTTATGACATTTGCAACTTGAACTTAGTAGTTGCACTTTTTGGCACATGCTATGTTGCAGGTCAAGCTTAAGAACATGTTGTACCATACTGCTCGAATAAACTGCCTTGCTTGGTCTCCTGATAACAGCATGGTTGCTACTGGATCACTTGACACATGTGTCATTATATATGAAGTTGACAAGCCTGCATCCAGCCGTGTAACCATCAAGGGTGCTCATTTGGGCGGGGTGTATGGTATAGCTTTCACCGATGAGCACACAGTCGTAAGCTCTGGCGAGGATGCCTTTGTTCGTGTGTGGAGGTTGACTCCACAATAGAGAATTTGTAGGCTTTCTGGAGGTTATCAAAGCAACAATGAAGAAGTTGATGGATTTCCTGGTTATACTGTTGCGAGTTTACCCTGTAAGGGTGAGAAGGATTGCAGTTTGGAGTTGTTTCTACTTGCTATTTATTAAAGTTGGTGGATTTCAAATTTGATGTTTGTTTCTTGTATGTCTAGTTTGGTCATTGAATTTTGCAAAGGTTTGAAGAGATATCTTGGCTTTGTAAACCTCCAGAGTTTTGAACCATAGAAGCCATCCAGTGGTAGCTGCAGGGCAACAATCTAGATCCTTGACATGACTATCAATGCAGAAGCAGAAGATCAAACTGAATTTCAGATGTATTTGTTTTCCGTTATCTACCTTTCAATGAAACTTTTCTTTCCTGGGTTTTGGGTGTGAGGAAAGTCGCAATATTTTTCTAATGTTAATGTGTTTAGTAAGTGCGAGATCTGTGTCTTGCTGCTATTATTCGGTTTTGTAAATGTCGTGTTGAGGTTTGTTGTCGGCTAAAGCTCAAACTCAGCAGTATGACGAGATGTATTGAAGATGATCAAGTGACTGCTTCAGTTTTGCTGAATTGATAATTTGCTGTATCCTGTGGGTTATATGTATGATATCCTTCATTTCCAATATGAAACAAGAAGTGTACATGTTTGACAATGCTGGCTCCTACTGCTCAAAAAGAAAACAAAGCTGCTCCTGAAAGCCTATGTGGTAGAGAATAGCTCTGTCAATGTGAACTGGAAAGCACAACCCATGAAAAAGCAAATGACACAAACGCTCTTTCTAGGAGTGTTATAGTTCATCGTGCATTAATCTTTCTAAAGGTTCCTGAACTTTATGAACTACATTGTCATAGACCGGGGCGGGCATGATTTACACCGTTGCCAACAGCTCCAGGCTGGAGTTCTTTCCCAACCATACCGGCCTTGATAGCAGCTGTAACCTTCCTCTGCAACGTCAGTATACCGATGCGCTTCGAAACAACATAAAGAACAGCACTTGTAAACAGGAAAAATCCCACTGAAATTATCAGCCTGTCCAGAATTAACTCAACATTAGAATCTGTATATAAAGATAATATTAGACAGAGCAAAAATTTTCTCTTCCAAACCTGTCAATGATGTCTTGGCGTTGCATTGTGGATAGTAGGTTTCTGGTGCGCATTAACAAACTCCGGTGTCCTTTGTATTCAGTCTCAGCCTTCTTCAGTACTCCAGTAGATTCCTCTGCATAATCCAACATACAGTTTCAGTTCTGCGATCTTAACTCCCTTTCCAAATTCAATAAATGAATATTCATATTCCAGATATTACACAAGCAGACCATAGAATTAACAGATCTTAATTAAATAACACACACCGGTCCATCAATGGAATACACATGATGTAATATTCCGCACTGACAATTTGGAGATTTAGATTTGAAATGGAATCAAGTAGCATGAGAATGCTCTGAGAACATTAAAACACTAGATAGAGTGGTAAATGTTCTCAGTAATTGATGTTCTCATAAAAGAACTTTTAGTCATGGAAAAGCATGGCAACAGCTATGAGTTAATCATACAAAGCTCAAGACATACATCTTCCTCACAGAGTAGACCATTAACATATTTCCAATTTTGAAAACAAGTCCCACTACAATAGACAAAGTTTGAGCCAGCCTTTCCTGCTATCTATGATTCTAATAGTTCCAAACCGTGATTTCCATAGTCAAAATAACTGCTGATTTGAATAAACTAATCACTGAACAGTCTATATCTATCTATTCAATTAATCATTAAGTGCTAAAGCTTAGTTCAACAATACTGACATATTTATAAAGCTCAACTTTATTTTTCTATTAGAAAAATTGAGTGCTGCACTCAGAGCAAGGTCAACGTTGAATCAACATGTAAGAATGAATTGAACTCACCGAAAGTCTGGAGTGTGCCTGTGCTCCTTTCCACCTCCTATAAACATGCCAAAGATACATTCAACCATCGCATGAATGTGCATTAACTGAAAGTCACAATTAAAACAAAGAAATAAATACAGACACTGACCTGAACCATTAGTTGACGAGTCCGCCTAAGGCTCTCTGTGATGCTTTCCGCGGCAGATGTCATGCCAGCCTTTGTCCTGAAAACAATGACAAATTACAGGCTCAGTAGCAAAATCATTTAAAAGCAAGGGAAAAACTATATTCATATCTTCAAAATTTTCGACTGATGAATGCTATTCTACTAAGAAAAATGGATACATACTGCAAGTTTCGCCTGCGAGTTGTGGACTCTCCTCCACCTCCCAATAGAAGTTCCCTCTGCCAAATCAATCATACAAAGATTTTTTCTCAATAACCAAGACGCAAGTTCTTAAACTTATCACTAGGAAGTAAAATGCATCAATTTCTTATGCTTCTCGCAGCGCCGAAGATGATAAACAAGCTCAAATTAGTCCAAAACCTAGCTCATTACCTCTTTCTGAGCAGCTTTCCTAATATTCTCATTAGCTTGCAGATTCGCATTCCTCATACTCAACCTCAAACTGCTCATAAACAACACAAAATCTCGATCAATTGAACAAAATTTCCAACAATCCATACCTAAAAACTTCCTAGGGTTTCGATCATTCAATCCGCAACCAAAAAGAGCTAGAGAGCATGAAATCCCTTACCTCTGGGATCGATTTTTCCAGGACTCGAGCAAGGCCTTGGCGGACTGGACCTGATCGTCGGTCGGCAATTGAGGAGCAAACAGATCGAGCTTGAACTGCAGAGAATTGAGCAACGACAAGCCGTCTTGCGCGAGGCCCTTCAATCTGGGCAGCGAGTCCTTCTTCGGCTCTAGCTCCGTACCGGTAGAAGAAGAAGAAGGTGACTTGCCGTAGTTCTCGATGGCTTTGATTTGATCTACGACATTGTTGTATGTGTCGTCCCACTCCTTCTTCACCTTCTCCACCTCCTGCTCCACCTTGTCCATTGAAAGCTTTCGCGATTCGTTTCAGACGATCGCTCTGGGTGTTTGGTTTCTGAGAAAGGAGGTTATTACAATTATTTATGGGCCTCCGAGTCCAGAAGTTTTCTGTTTATGGGCCTCACTTGGAGGGGATCACTCCTCTGGGCTGGGTCTTCGGTAACATGCTTGCGTTTTCTGGATGGGTGACTCTCCTTGGGCTAGAGTTGGGACTTAAGGATTAGGCCCAAGAGAGGATGTGGGGAGTTCAGTGGGCTTGGGCCTCCTGCTTAGGGTAGCTTTCAGCCGACATTCTATGAAGCGTTTTTACACTTAGGTAAATTAGATCCTAAATATCACAAGTGCATTGAAAAGACATATATGTTTAAATTATAACTTCGTATAAGAAGACTGGTCATAGCGAAGCTCATTGAATAAGCGGGCGTCAATGATTTAGTAGATATCGATGGTAGTGGTTCTTTCTAAATTATTTGGCCACTAATGTAGGACGCAAATATAATAAGTTATTTTTTGTGCGGATGTGCCACTGACTTTAAATTAATAAAATCTTTTCTTTTAGTCAAAAAGTTTATTGTCAAATCTTTTTTGGACATTTAGTTTGCTTGTTTTTTTATTCATTCGGATTTTGTTTGAGGACTAATATGATTAGAATCCCGCATATCTTTCATTTGATTGACTTCTGGGTCCACTACAGAAATTAGTTCTTGTCAATGTTCAATAAATAGTGATTTGGAAGTATCATGCATCGTGTAAAAGAGTCTTCTTACCGTTCAAGACCACGTGTTTCCTAGCAAGTAAAGATCAGACCGACATTTATGGCCAAAGAGATCATTTACTAACTTTTCAACGAGGATCAACATGTTTATGAATGAAGAATGTATACAAATTTAAGGCTCAAATTAAGTGCTCTCGATCGGCTCAAATTCTAGTTGGACCATTGAAGTTACATGATCATGAAATCGATGGAAAACAACCATGCGTGAGAAGTAGTGGAGATTTATATGAGAGAGGGACCACATATACACACCGGTCCGGTTAAGATGTCAACTAGCTAGTTAGGTTTAAGTTTTTGTCATGATTCTACTACTGGACTGGGATAAGTGTAACCCTCATAATCATTGGTCGGGCAAAATTAATCTCACTGAAATTCTAATCATTCACAATGGTATAAGAAAACCAAATGATTACTTGGTGCCACTCTTCTTTTGGAGATGGTACCAGCAAGTTCGACTCAATTAGCTTGAGAAATGCCGCCAATAGTATCCGCACTGTCCGTGTCATTTGAATTTCCAAATAATGAAATGACCATATGCCATGTTCGTAGATAGTGGAATTTTTAAACAATTTTGTCTAAATCATCTTTATTCCATGTGTTTGTTTTTGCTTTGTTTAATGAAGGATTTTGAAGATAGTTTACTAAATGATATTTGAAATCCTTTAAGGTGGTATTATATACCTCATAACGAGAGACGCATATTTAAGGTCTAAACAAATAAGGAGCCGACGATTTTAGGGAGAGCTAGCCCACAATTGTTGCGGCCATGTTAATCAAAAGTGTTGATAAAGAGCATTCAAAATATTCAAAAGCACTTTGGTAGCTTCTGGAGTTGATACACTGCTACTATACGGAGAAGCACTTTGCAGAGAGAGGTGACGTACGTGCTTCTTCCGAAAGTGTTTACACCAATCACTATTTAACCTATGCTTATATGTAGTAGGTAATAAGTTGATTTCAACCAATCAGTAGCTCTACTCTTAGTTCCAAGATGTTTACCATATACATAAATTCTCATCAAGTTGTTTTCTGTTTTGTGTTCCTACTTCCTAGCTAGCTATATGCATGCATATGCAAATCCCTAATTACCGGTCAAAGAAGGACCGCAAGAGTGACACTGTACGTAGAATTCTGCCATTTTCTTAGAAGAAGAAAACAAGTCATGCATGAATGAATCGGAAGGTGGATGGTCCCATGTTGCCCCAAGCAAGCAGATCGAGTAGCCATACTTATTCTTTACATAAACACTGTCCTCTTCTTATCTATAAACAGATTAGCCATACTTTTCCCTCTCTCTCTTTTCTTGTCTACTGTAGCTTAAGGCCGTAAGCTTGAAGATGAGAACTACACCATTGCTGGTCTTGTTGCTCAGTCTTGTTTGTGTGATCCAGTACGTTGCGGCTGAGCACAATGGAGCTCCTTTCCCTGAGGCCGAGGGCGGGCTGAGGGCCAGTTTTCCGAAGGGTTTTGTGTTTGGAACGGCGACGTCTGCTTATCAAGTTGAAGGCATGACCAACAAGTAAGGTCGTGAACCTAGCATTTGGGATACCTTCGTCAAAATCCCAGGTAAAACAATTTTTTATTGCAATTATTGCATCCCAATACAGCATTATTCTAAATCAACTTTTCATTCAGTGTGGGATATAACATGTATTTAGTTTTTTTTGGACACAGGAACTATTGCAAATAATGATGGGATGAAATCTGTCCCCACAAAAACTGTATATGTGTCAAGCCTGTTCTTATATTCTGATTGGTTCATTAAGTTTAAAAAATGAAAGAAAGATTAAAATAAGAATTGTTTAATCATTCTAAGCCAATCAAGACATGGAGATAGTGTAGGGAGAGGGTTTTTGGGACAGGGGATTTCGTCCCAATAATGATACAACAGATTTTACGGTGGACCAATATCACCGTTGTAAAGTATGTTTTGGTTTACTATGAAAATTTTATATTGTTCTAGAATCGGTGGTTTGAATTTTTCAACCGTTATATTTAATGGAGAAATAGATGTAATAGTTGAAATTTTTGGAAGTTCATGTACGTATTTGGACTGCAACTTTTTGAAATGTGTTATAGATATACATGTTTTTTTTTTCCCTCCCTTCTGGGTTGTGGGTGGATGTTTCTCGATCAGGTTGAAAATATGAGATTGAAAGTCTGGTTTTGTTGTTACAGGAAGACATTGATATCATGCAAAACCTAAATTTTGATGCCTATCGGTTCTCAATATCATGGTCCCGAATCTTTCAAGGTTATATAATTAATTCTTCATCATTCACTTGAATTTTTCATTCATTTTTGTATTTGCTCTTTTTTGAAACATTTTTTGTATTTGCTCTGATTTATTCTGTGACTTGTACTTATGTAGATGGTACGTACTGGGAAAGTGAATTGGAAAGGAGTTGCATACTACAACCGATTAATTAACTACTTGCTCAGAAGAGGTAAAGCAATGCTGTAGAACAATTCAGAACATATATAGAAAATTAATGCTGATATTGCTATCCATGTACTTCCAGTATTGCTTGATTTGATTGTTCTATATGCCTTGTTCCGCAGGCATTACTCCTTATGCAAATTTGTATCACTATGGTCTTCCCCTAGCACTTGAGCAAAAGTACCCGGGATTGTTAAGTGACAAAGTGGTATAAGTACTTTACTTGGTATTAGTTTGACAAAGTGGCTCAATACTTAAATAGTAGTACTGGAATTTTGAGATGTGCTTCAAACTTGACAGGAAGGATTTTGCGGATTACGCGGAATTTTGCTTCAAGACATTTAGAGACAGAGTCAAGAACTGGATGACATTCAATGAGCCTGGAGTGGTGGCTGCTCTTGGCTATGACAATGGAATAAATGCTCCGGCCGGTGCTCCAAAGCTTATGGAAATTGCACAGCTGGGAATTCAGGAACTGAGCCTTACATTGCTGCTCATCATTTGATTTTGTCACATGCAGCTGCAGTTCAAAGATACCGCGAAAAGTATCAGATAAGGGAAAATGTATTGACAACAGTTTGATTCATGAGAGAAAATTTAGTCTTGATATTGTACAATCAAAGTTGTGAAACATCTTTCATGACGCATAAAATAGTGTTTTACGACGTGCAAACAAATGTTTTTACGGCACACATGTTGTGTGCCACAAGAGAAATTTGTCTTTTATGACATAGTCTTTTACGACACTCTTTTTTGTATTGTAAAAGAATACTTTTGCTGTAGTGATGTTATGTTGAAGTGTGTGCATTACTTTTTCAGAAAATACAAAAAGGAAAGATTAGTTGGTATTCTCTTGGATTTTGTTTGGTATGAGCCTCTTACCAGATCAAAGGCTGACAGATATGCAGCTCAAATGGCGATAGACTTTCATGTTGGATGGTAATAGTTCAAGCTTTTGAAGCACTTTAGACCTCAATTACAGAGTTAACAACTTACGTTGTTGGATTGGCCTTCAATAGGTTCATTCATCCGATTGTATATGGGGAGTAATATATCCAAAAACAATCCAAAATATTGTTGGCAATAGGCTACCTCAGTTTACAAAAGAGGAGGTTAAGATGGTGATGGGCTCTATGGATTTTGTAGGCATCAACCAGTATACAGCTTTTTACGTGTATGATCCACATCAAAACAAAACGAAACCAAATGCATTGGGATACCAAAATGACTGAATGCAGAATTTGCTTGTAAGATGGTCTCCTCTTTATCTAAGATGGAGAATTTTACTTAAACGATATGGTCATCAGTCATCACTCATATGTATCTGTCATGAATTTGCAGATGAGAAGAATGGAGTTCCTATTGTTCCTAGGGTAAATTAAAATCCAATCATACATCAATTGCTTTTACTTCAAATCATTTAACTCACTCACTCGTTTTATTTTGATGAATGATCATAAATTGAGCATTATTCATTTTGCAGGCATATTCTTTTTGGCTCTACCAAGTACCATGGGGTTTGTACAAGTGTATAACGTATATAAAAGAGCATTATGGGAACCCACCTATGATTTAATCTGAAAACGGTACTACTCTACGAAACCCTCCTCCTCTTCTTTTCGTTATTTTGTTTTTCCTTTTCAGCAGTTCATCAATCCACGTTGTTTGATATGCAGGCATGGATAACCCCGTAAACCAGACGCTTACAAAGGCATTGCACGACACTAATAGGATCAACTACTACAGAAACTATCTGGAGCAACTGAAGAGGGCAGTTGATGAGGGAGCCAATGTGGTAGGCTACTTTGCTTGGTCATTGCTCGACAACTTCGAATGGAGATTGGGTTACACTTAAAGGTTTGGCATAGTCTATGTTGACTTCACCACCCTCAAGAGATACCCAAAGATGTCAGCCTACTGGAGTACTGGTTCAAGAAACTTCTTACCAAAAAGAAGCATTAGACTTACTTCACTTCAAGCTTTTAAGAGTAATAAGACTATTTGTTTTTGCTGCTATGATAACAATAAGACATTATGCTGCTTACCCTATTGTCCTGCTCAATTCATACTCAAACATTCTGGTTCAAACATACACATGAAAGGGAAGAAAAGTTTACAATAGAATTGCGAGGGGCCGCGTATCACAAATTATGACGTTGGCTCTCCCACATTGGGGAGAGTGGGAGACCATGGGCAGGCACCCATCCGTACCACTTGCTTTCACTACTCGATCTTTTTAGCACTTGGTGTTGAAGTAGGTGATGATTTACGTAGTTCTCGATCGCCTTGATTTGCTCTACGACTTTGTTGTAGGTGTCGTCCCACTCCAGTTCTTCTCCAGTTCTCCTTATGATTCGAAGACATTCACACGTAACATATCTTCAAATCACATTAATTTCTGCAATATTTTTTATTTATCTACATTATCGAATCCGGTTTAGTGTTTGAGGGCTCATAACACCGAATCATGCATATTTTTAATTTATTGACTTCTGGTCCTCCTCAGTAATGACATTTGTTCTTGTCGATCTTCAATAGATATTGTTCTGGAAGTATCATGCATCGTGTTAGAGTCTTCCTCTTACTATTCAATTTCACTTGTTTCCTACCATAACTATCAGACCGACATATATGGCCAACGATATCATTTTTACATACTTCTCAACGTACGATCATATATACATGTGTACGTTGAAGATTAATTGAACAATATATACAAATTGTGGATCTCCTCAATCTAGTTGGGCCATTGCAAGTTTCATCACCACTTGAGGTTGTGATTGGATGGTTGATGATCGATGTGATGATCATGAAAGCAATGGAAACAACCATGCATGCATGGATAAGTTGGGACATAAGTGATGGAGAATGAAGGAAAGAAAATTGCATGAGAAGGACCATATATGTGGAAACCGGTCCAACTAAGATATGAAGTAGCTATAGACTGGAAAAAGTGATTGTCAGTTCATAGCTTCACGGCCTTCACTACTAGACTGGATTCCTGGAAAAAGTGTTATAACATGCATCACCCCCAATTAGTGGTTGTGTAATAATTGTCATTCTTTCCCAATGGGACAAAGAAACCAGATGAGGAATTGGCCAGTCAACAAAGATGTCCTATGAATCCCTAATTAATGAGTTGCCAAATGATGAAATGATCGTATATACATATATGTAAATGCTGGAACAGTGCTAATTAATGAGGAATTCGGGAGGAAATTTTGACAAAATGTTCATGGTGCATGGTATGAAATGATATGTATATCTTTTTGCTTTGTTTAATGAAAGAATTTTGAAGCTAGTTAAGGCTGCTAATAAAAATCGGTTTTTCTTCTTGTACCAAAAAAAAAAAAAATCAGTTTTTCTTCTTTTGATATTGGAATAAGGATAAAGGTCTTTCGGATTCAAAATATATATCACTAACCAAAAGTTTAATATAAAAGGAATACTAGCAACATTCCCCATCCATCTTCCCTTTCTATCTTTCTCATTTATTGACTGACATGTGTCACCTTATTTCACTCAAAACTATAGCATTTAATATTTTAAAAATTGAGTATTTTATTTTCTAGATATAGCCCTAATTATTGCACAATCAACTCCTTCTTATTTTCTTATATTTCCATTTAAATAATTCTTCTTCTTCCTGATTAAAAAAAAATTAAAAAAATCTTCTACTTCTTCTCTCTTCCTCTCTGTCTCCGAACAATTATTCTTCCTGTCATTGTCTTCTTCATCTTCGTCTTCCTCCTTTTCCTTTTTGTTTGTATCATTAATTCTTATTCTTCTTTGATTCAATACAAACCTTCTAGGAACAATTGCATAGCTCAAAGAAGAAAAAAGTATTTTAAGAATTTCACACCCAAAAAAAATAAGTTTCCAACGCCAGATCAAACAAAACTTCTACCCACAATATAATGAAATACCAAAACCAAATACCAATTGTAAAACTTTTGGGTTCAATTATATAGCCTAGATCAAAGAAATTTTCCATGCTCGCAACATAGAAATAATGAAAAACGAAAAAGATAGAAAGAATGATAGAAGCCCAGAAAGCTTCATTGTTGTATGCATTCCTTGTTCTCAGATCATGTAGTTTAATTCTAGATTTTAATCAAAATTGAATCAGGGTTTGAATAGTAGGTCATCAATCTCTTTAAATCATAGTGATTTGTTAATTAATAATATGATAATTTGAATTGGGGTTTTGTATTGAACCTAGAGAACGAGGAAGAAATTCTGCTCCTGCAGGGGGAGAGAGAGAGAGAGAGAGAGAGGAGAATTTAAGTAGGAAGAAGAAAAATAATAAAATTATGTATAAGCAATAATTAGGGGCATATTCGGAAGAAATGAAAATCAGTTTTTATAATATTAATGCCATGAATTTAAGTGAAATAAGAGGACATGTGTCAGTTAATAAGTGGGAAAGGTAGATGGAGAGGGTAGCTAGCATTCCTTTTAATATAAAGACATATTAAATTTTTGGTTAGTGATATATATCTTGAATTAGAAAGACCCTTATCCTTATTCCAATGCCAAAAGAAGAAAAACTGATTTACCAAGAGCTAACTTTCCAATTACTATATATTTTTTCTTAAAATTAGCAGAGACAGTAAAAATAGTTGAAATAAAAAAAACGTATGTTAGATCATGTGTCCGATTCTTATTATACTTAAAAAAAAAATGCATAATATATAGAGTTATAAAACAATAAAATGCAAATGCAAACCTAACACACACACACACACATGTATAAGTAGTACATGAATCTACCGTTACCAGTCACTGTGCAGAAATAAACGCCATTTTCTTATATACAAGAAGAAACAAGTTCACGCATGATTGAAAGTTGCTGGTCCCTGTACGCCGCAGGCAAAGACCAACTGTGGGCTTGGACTCACTGCCACTCCATTTCTCCATTTTCGTACATTTCCTTTAGCACTTAAAAGGCATCTAAATTATGTTCTTTAGCAACGCACCAGTCAGTGCCTTCTTCTTATCTATAAAAACACTCTCCTTCACTCTAAACACAGTAGCCACACTCCTCTCTCTCTCTTCTTTGCTGTAGCTAGCTTCAAGATGAGAACTACAACAGTGCTGGTGCTCTTCTTGCTCAGTCTTGTTGTTGTGATCCAGTACGTTGCGGTTGCAGCAGAGCACAATGGAGCTCCGTTCCCTGAGGCCGAGGGTGGACTGAGAGCTGGTTTTCCGAAGGGGTTTGTGTTCGGAACGGCGACGTCTGCTTATCAGGTGGAAGGCATGGCCAACAAGGAAGGTCGTGGTCCTAGCATTTGGGATGCCTTCGTTAAAATCCCAGGTAAAAACATTTTTTTTGTTGCCATTTTTGCCCCGCCGGTCCGTTAATTATGATCCCAATAAAGCTTCGCTTTGTGTGTAAATTCTTATTTTAAGGTGAAATATCATTTCCTTTTTTTAACTTTTTCTGTTTGGACATAGGGATTGTTGCAAATAATGCTACTGGAGATGTTACGGTTGATCAATATCACCGTTACAAAGTAATTTTTTTTTCTTCTAAGTTACAATTTTTATTTATAAAACATTAAAATGGTTGATGTGGTTGATCTTTCTCAGGTGATTATAACTTAAAATCTGGTTTTGTTGTTACAGGAAGATATTGATATCCTAGCAAACCTTAATTTTGATGCCTATCGGTTCTCAATATCATGGTCCAGAATTTTTCCAGGTAATGAGTAATTATTGACCTGTTTTATTTTATTTATCTATATTTTTTCTCATTTATGACCCAAATACTTGAACCTATGTAGACGGTACTGGGAAAGTGAATTGGAAAGGAGTGGCATACTACGATCGGTTAATTAACTACTTGCTTAAAAGAGGTGAAATGCTGTTAAACCTATGAATATTTTGCAGATATATATATATATATATATATATAATATGTACTAGCTAGAAATACTTATACAGTATGATAATGGCATTGTTTGATTGTTGGCCTGATGGATTATGTTGTGTAGGCATTACTCCCTATGCAAATTTATATCATTATGATCTACCTCTTGCACTTGACAAGAAGTACCTGGGATTGCTAAGTGACAGAGTTGTGTAAGTACTTGGGATTCTGAAGTTTGACAAAATGTTATAACTTGTTGGACTAGATATTGATATGTACGTCAAAATTTTTTTGGCAATGTACTTCAAATTTGACAGGAAAGATTTTGCGGACTTCGCGGATTTTTGCTTCAAGACATATGGAGACAGGGTGAAGAACTGGATGACATTCAATGAGCCTAGAGTGGTGGCTGCTCTTGGCTATGACAATGGATTCTTTGCTCCGGGACGGTGCTCCAAAGCTTATGGAAATTGCACAGCTGGGAATTCAGGAACTGAGCCTTACATTGCTGCTCATCATTTGATTTTGTCACATGCAGCTGCAGTTCAGAGATACCGCGAAAAGTATCAGGTGAGGGAAAATCCGAAAACGTATTGACCACAGTTTGATTCATGAGAAAGAAAATTTGGTCTAGATTTTGTTATGCTGAAGTATGTGCATTACTTTTTTTTCAGAAAACACAAAAAGGAAAGATTGGTATACTCTTAGATTTTGTTTGGTATGAGCCTCTAACCAGATCAAAGGCTGACAGATATGCAGCTCAAAGGGCAAGAGACTTTCACGTTGGATGGTAATAATTCAAGCTTTTGATGCAATTTAGATCTCTATTACAGAGTTAACACCTTATGCTGTCGGATTGGTTTTTCAATAGGTTCATTCATCCGATTGTATATGGAGAGTATCCGAAAACAATCCAAAATATTGTTGGCAATAGGCTACCTAAGTTTACTAAAGAGGAGGTTAAGATGGTGAAGGGCTCAATGGACTTTGTAGGCATCAACCAGTACACTGCTTACTACATGTATGATCCACATCAAAATAAAACAAAACCAAATGCCTTGGGATACCAGAATGACTGGAATGCAGGATTTGCTTGTAAGATGCTCTCCTCCTCATCTAAAATAGAGAAGTTAATCTGGTTATGGTCATCACTTATTTATATCTCTCATAAATTCTGCAGATGAGAAGAATGGAGTGCCTATTGGTCCTAGGGTAAATTAAAATATACATTAATTGCTTTTACTTCAAATCATATAACTCACTCGTTTCATTTTGATGAATGATCATACAATGAGCATTTTGCAGGCATATTCTTCTTGGCTCTACCAAGTACCATGGGGTTTGTACAAGTGTATAACGTACATAAAAGAGCATTATGGGAACCCACCTGTGATTTTGTCCGAAAACGGTACTACTCAAAGCCTCCTCTTATCTCTTCATTTTGTTTCTCCTGTCGCAATTAATCAATTAATGTTGTTTGATTTGCAGGTATGGATAACCCCGGAAACCAGACTCTTCCAAAGGCATTGCACGATACCAATAGGATCAACTACTACAGAAGCTATCTGGAGCAACTGAAGAAGGCAGTTGATGAGGGAGCCAATGTGGTAGGCTACTTTGCTTGGTCATTGCTCGACAACTTTGAATGGAGATTGGGTTACACTTCAAGGTTTGGCATAGTCTATGTCGACTTCACCACCCTCAAGAGATACCCAAAGATGTCTGCCTTCTGGTTCAAGAAACTTCTAACAAGAAGCATTAGATGAACTTCATGTCAAGCTTTTGATAGTACTGATAATAAGACTAGTTTGTTTTTGCTTCTATGATAACAGTAAAATGCACATCATGCTGCTTTTCTACCCTATTGTCCTGCTCAATTCATACTAAATGAGATTTGAAATCCTTTTAGTTAGTGTTATATACCTTCAAACGAGTGACGCATATGTAAAGTCTAAACAAATCAAGGATAGCACACGGACAATTGTTGCAGATTTGAAATCCTCAATGAGATTTGTTCAATGAAGGAATTTTGAAGATAGATTACTAAATAAGATTTTAAATCCTTTTAGTTAGTGTTATATACCTTTAAATGAGAGACGCATATTTAAAGTCAAAATAAATCAAGGAGCTGGCGATTTTAGGCAGATCAGCACACAATTGTTGCGGATAACCTTTAACTCAAACCTCATATTGGTCATATTTATATCAAAAGTGTTGAAAAAGAGCATTCAAAATATTGAAAAGCACTTTGGTATCGTCTGGTATTTGAGTTGTAATAATAGACTGCTACTATATGGAGAAGCACTTTGTAGAGAGATATGAGGTACGTCCTTCTGAAGTGTTTCCACCAAACACTATTTTTAACTAATATGCTGCAAGTAATCAGTTGCTTTCAATTAATCAGTTGCTCTACTCTTAGCTCCAAGATTAAACTTCTCATCAAGTTTTGCTTTCTTACTTCCTAGCTAGCTATATGTACATGCAAATTAACCTAATTACCAGTCAAATAATGACTTCAAGAGTGACACTGTAGAATTGGATGCCATTTCCTTAGAAGAAGAAAGCAAGTTCCATGCATGAACGAATCATTGAAGGTGGATGGTCCCATATAGCCCCAAGCAAGGACCAGGCTAGGTGTGAAGTTTGACGCAGCGCCAGCGTCACTCCATTTTTCCACTTTTGTTTGCTTCCTTTAAGAAAGGCATATAATTTATATTCTTTATATAAACACTGTCCTCTTCTTATCTATACAGTATAAACAGAGTAGCCATACTTTCCCCTTTCTATCTCTTTTCTTGTTTTCTGTAACTTAAGCTTGAAGATGCGAACTACACCGTTGCTGGTCTTGTTGCTCGGTGTTGTTGGTGTGATCCAGTACGTTGCGGGTGCAGCAGATCAAAATGGAGCTCCGTTCCCTGAGGCCGAGGGTGGACTGAGAGCTGGTTTTCCGAAGGGGTTTGTGTTCGGAACGGCAACGTCTGCTTATCAGGTGGAAGGCATGGCCAACAAGGAAGGTCGTGGACCTAGCATTTGGGATACCTTCGTTAAAATCCCAGGTAAAACAAATTTTTATTGCAATTATTGCCCTTACCGGCCTGTTAATTATGATCCCAATACAGCACTATTCTAATTAACTATTTATTCAGTGTGGGATATAATATATACTTGAACTCTTTTGGACATAGGAAATATTGCAAATAATGATACAGCAGATGTTACAGTGGACCAATATCACCGTTACAAAGTAAGTTTTGTTTTACTATGAAATTTTTTATTGTGTTCTGGAAATGCAGGTTCTTGCTAACAGGGTTTCCAAACATCTTCATTCCCTTCAGTTTGAGTTTTTCAATCGTTAGATTTGATGAAGAAATAGATGTAACGGCTGAAAAATTTCGGAGCATCACGTACTCCAGAAAATAGAAGTTCATGTATTTAGACTGCAACTTTTTGAAAAGAAGTATACATGTACATGTTTTTTTTTTTTCCCTCTCTCTCTTTTGGGTTGTGGTGGTTGGAAATATGAGATTGAAAGTCTGGTTTTGTTCTTACAGGAAGACATTGATATCATGAAAAACCTAAATTTTGATGCCTATCGGTTCTCAATATCATGGTCCAGAATCTTCCCAGGTAATATATATATATATATATATATATATATATATTTCTTCATCATTCCTTTGAATTTTTCATTTATTTTTGTACTTGCTGAGTTCTTTTTATCTCTTGCTCTTAAACTTATGTAGATGGTACTGGGAAAGTGAATTGGAAAGGAGTTGCATACTACAATCGGTTAATTAACTACTTACTTAAAAGAGGTAAAGTAATGCTGCAGTACAATTCAGAACATAGAAGATGCTGATGTTGCTATCAATGTGCTTCCAGTATTGCTTGATTTTGATTGTTCTATATGCCTTGTTCTGCAGGCATTACTCCTTATGCAAATTTGTATCACTATGATCTTCCCCTAGCACTTGAGCAAAAGTACCTGGGGTTGTTAAGTGACAAAGTAGTGTAAGTACTTCATTTGGAATTAGTTTGACAAAGTTTTTAAAATAGTAGTACTGGAATTTGAGATGTGCTTCAAACTTGACAGGAAGGATTATGCGGATTACGCGGAATTTTGCTTCAAGACATTTGGAGACAGAGTCAAGAACTGGATGACATTCAATGAGCCTAGAGTTGTAGCTGCTGTTGGCTATGACAATGGACTGAATCCTCCAGCAAGGTGCTCCAAAGCTTATGGAAATTGCACAGCTGGGAATTCAGGAACTGAGCCTTACATTGTTGCTCATCATTTGATTTTGTCACATGCAGCTGCTGTTCAGAGATACCGCGAAAAGTATCAGGTGAGGGAAAATGTATTGACCACAGTTTGATTCATGAGAGAGAAAATTTGGTATTGATTAGCTGATGCTGAGGTATGTGCATTTTTCAGAAAACACAAAAAGGAAGGATTGGTATTGTCTTGGATTTTCACTGGTATGAGCCTCTTACCAGATCAAAGGCTGACAGATATGCAGCTCAAAGGGCAAGAGACTTTCATCTTGGATGGTAAGAATCTAAACATTTGGCGCAATTTAGACCTATATAACACAGTTAACACCTTATGCTGTCGGATTGGTTTTTCAATAGGTTTCTTCATCCGATTGTATATGGGGAGTATCCGAAAACAATCCAAAATATTGTTGGCAATAGGCTACCTAAGTTTACTAAAGAGGAGGTTAAGATGGTGAAGGGCTCAATGGACTTTGTAGGCATCAACCAGTACACTGCTTACTACATGTATGATCCACATCAAAATAAAACAAAACCAAATGCCTTGGGATACCAGAATGACTGGAATGCAGGATTTGCTTGTAAGATGCTCTCCACATCTAAATAGAGAAGCTAATCTGGTTATGGTCATCACTTATTTATCTCTCTCATAAATTCTGCAGTTGAGAAGAATGGAGTGCCTATTGGTCCTAGGGTAAAACTACAATCCAATCAGACATAAATTACTTTCGCTTCGAAGTCTTTAATTCACTCGTTTCGTTTTGATGTATGATCATAAATTGAGCATTTTGCAGGCACACTCTTTTTGGCTCTACCAAGTACCATGGGGTATGTACAAGTGTGTAACCTACATAAAAGAGCATTATGGGAACCTGTCTGTGATTATATCCGAAAACGGTACTTGCTCTACAAAAGCCTCGTCCTCTTCATTTTGTTTTTCCTCTCCAGCAGTTCATCAATTCATGTTTGTATGATTTGCAGGCATGGATAATCCCGGAAACCAGACGCTTCCAAAGGCATTGCAGGATACCATTAGGATCAACTTCTACAGGAGCTATTTGGAGCAACTGAAGAAGGCAGTTGATGAGGGAGCCAATGTGGTCGGCTACTTTGCTTGGTCATTGCTCGACAACTTCGAATGGAGATCGGGTTACACTTCAAGGTTTGGCATAGTCTATGTTGACTTCACCACCCTCAAGAGATACCCAAAGATGTCAGCCTACTGGTTCAAGAAACTTCTTACCAAAAAGAAGCATTAGATAAGACTTCATGTGGTGCTGTTGAATAATAGTTTGTTTTTTGCTGCTATGATAACAATAAAGACGGTTCTGCTTTTCTACCCTAAACCCTACTGTCCTTCTCAATTTATACTAGCACATTTTGGTTCAACACATGTACTAGACAGGAAGTAAAGTTTACACTAGAATTGCGAGGGGCCGCGCGAACGCAGGCCCCTCCTAACACAAATTATGACGTTGGCTCTCCCTCATTGGGGAGACCATAGGCAGGCACCCCTCCGTAGTGCAATGGAGGTCACAAGCCTAGGCTATAGGTCTTCTTGATCGCCCATTAACCCCGTCCAGGTAAGTAAGTAACCCTTGTCCTTTCTGTGTTTTTTATATGGGTACTCGTCACTTGCTTTCACTCTTTTTTAGATGTGGGAGTCTGGAACCTGTCAAACTCAACGTTTTCAACAAGGACAGAGCTTGTGGTTTAACTTAAACAGGGAAAAGTGTCTATCATCCCATTGCAATGAGACCAATGCCATCTTCGTTTGTGATGTGATCTGAAAAGTGACATGACTGGCATCATATACATGTCAATTGTATACAGAAAATTCTCGGTTGAGATCTCAAGTAGCTAATCTCAAAGGAAAAACATACCCATGCCCGGCTGTTTTCTGGGAAGCCTAAGATGCCTATGAATATGTAACTCTTTTTTGTTCCGAGTCCGTGGCCATGTAATACACCAATGAAGGACTGTCAAGGTGGATTGAACAGTTCCTTGTTTCAACAGTAGTTTGCTTTTCTTAATTTGGGTTGGTTGAGAGCAGCTTCTCAAACTTGTCACTGCATTGTTCTTAAATTTAATGAATAAAAAATAATGATTAGCTTGGATTTACTATCATGATTTTCTCATAGATCAGCCTTTCCAATGTACTGTTCCAGAAAATTCACTTTCAAAACGAAGGATTAACTCAATCAAAGTAGCTAGAAGTCTCCAAAAAGAAAATAAGAGAATTCTAATATAATTTATTGAAAAAGTATAAATCATACAGGTGAAAAGAAATTCAAGATACTGCCTTTTTTATTTGTTGAACAGCTGTTTCTCTTCAACTTATCATTTTTCACCATCCTCTTTTGCTTGGATAGCTTAGAATTTACACTCTCCTGGGACTCTGAAGTCAGTATATCTGAAGCTTCGATCTGTGTACTTGTCACCACAGAAACCTGTTCCTGACTGCTCTCACACTCTATGTCATCTAAGTGGACATCGTTTTTTCTTTTTCTGGGGCTATCGTCGAGAACTGTTGAAGATATGTTACTGGTAGAGGCACACAAGGTATCCAATATCTCTACATCACTTGCAATTGAAACTTGGTTAGTGTTGCTCACTATTTGATCCGAGTTGGTTTCCTGTTTCCTTTTCTTGAAAGGATTGCTGGCCCGAACCTTCAACAGGATATTGTTGGAAACTGTGGTACTTTCCACCACTTCATTCTTTGTCGAAGGAACAATTAGTTTTCCAAGTGCTGCAGCTTCATTCAAATACTTCTTTTCATCTGTAACTGGCTTCTGCTTTTCTGTACAGCAAAATTTCATCACTGTAAGACATGCATTAAGCACCTTATACATTGGTTATGAACTGGTTTAACTGCTTTTATGTATAAATTAGATGCTACATATATGCAAAAACTTGTGCATGGATATATTTGGTTGTCAATATATACACAAGTTCATAATAATAATCCTAATGTAAAAAGTGACGACATGCATGAAATTTCAGTTTTTGAGTCTGGAGATATACAGAGTTCGGAATATGAGTCAAAAACAGAAGATGTCATTATGCTAAGAAGCCTTCAAACAGAGTTTATGTGAGGAGAGGACATAAAAGAAACTTGCCTTTAGGTGTAGTACTTTCTTGTTTTCTGGTTTTATGGGAGGAAAAGGCCACAAAGCTACTGACTTGTGCAGATACAGTAGCAGTCTCAGATCTCTGAAAGTGATGAGTAATTTGGCTCTTAATAATATCTGAACGATGCCTAGAACTGGAACTGGGGAAATGATCAAAGGCCTCCATACTTATGGGGTCCAATTTTCCTTCAGCAATTGCAATAGCTATTGATGAAGGGATTCCTCTAGTTCAATTTTTGGTCAAGGAAAACAAATGCGGATATGAAACAGGCAAACTTTTTAGGTAAGAATAATTTTAATCTAGAAACAAAAAGAGATAGATAACAAAAAGATACGGTCCAAGGAAATCAAGTTCTCCATCAAGGGACTCCACAAGCTCTTGTGGTATGGGTCTCATATGCTTGACAATTTTCTTGTCAGAGTCGTATCTGTATGAACGCAAATAAGGTGCCAGGAATCAGTAATGAAAAAATAAAAATAAAACACCAAAAGTTTGAAGTCTTATCACTAAAGTAAGCTATCTTCATATTACTCACACTTGAGCATGCTGGAAAACTGCAGTAGCTTCTCTGAAAGATTTGGGGTAATCTTCAGGCATTTGATTGCCCTTCTGCAATTTTAAAATTGATAAAGCCTGCAACCAAAAAATGAAACATGATACATGATCACAGTTCTAAAAGAACAAGAAAGAAAAAACAAAACAAAAGAAGTTTCTATATAAGCATAAGCTAATAAGAAAAAAAAACTGGCCCTATATGTCACGGCCCCAAAAATTTTAAGGGTTTAACTTGTCACTCGTCCTTCTTCAGCATTATATCATGCAACTCACCACAGTATAATGTCTTGAAAATAGAGATCAAGTGAAGTCCTTTACAATGTATTAGGTTACAAACAAGTTGCTATTATCTGCCCTCAGTAAAAACTCTCCTGTTGAGAACTTGAGACGCAATACATATTCATGAACATGATGCCTAAGTGAAGGCAAAATACAGAAAACTGCACCCACATTAAGTTTATGTCTCCAAATTTAAGTTCATGCCAATAAATGGTTGCGAAAGGAATATATATAGGTCTCAAGTATGCCTCCTTTATTTGTATGTCTGCTGTATCAGTACATACTACATCTTCAATATTTCTGTCAACATTATTAAGAAGCTGAAAGCATACTTACGCGATCCAAGTTTTGATACTTAGAAACCAAGGCATAAGCTTTACCAATCCCGATTCCAGGAACAGATGGAAGGAAATCACAGCCAGCCAAGACACACATACCTGCAACAATGCCAAATAATAAACTGGTTCATACATTAAAAATACATATTTGAGCTACTGAGATACGTTGTATTGTCCTGAAATGAAAAGCATGTTTACATAACTTTAAAAAAGCTCTATAGAAAAATTTGGGAGGAAAAAAGGACGGCCCTTTATCAAGAAAACATAACGTGCGATGCTATTTGAGACATGGGAGTTGGTTATACAAAAGTAGGTTATGTCGTAACATCTTGTAACTTTTTCAGATTGATGGTTTATGAGTGCCAGGACCAAAGCTCATTGTCACTGAAAACACATTAATGTAGAGAAAGGTTTAGCATGACATTGAACTAACCTGTAAATAATTCGAGGTCAAAATTTTGGAAGGAAGGTGTGCGGTCCGCTTGATTAAAAACATTGTCCAACAGTAACTCGTCACCGTTGCCGAATTGGTCCATCTTAAAGATTATCTGTTTGCAACCAATGCAAATCAAGACAAACAAAACACCACTAATTTCAATAATATATGACAAAAATGAAGTCAGAAAAGAGAGCATTGGACCTCTATCAGCACCATATCAAATTTTCAAGGAAGTTCTTACAGCTTGACAGCCATATGCCACTAGATCACTATCCTCGGTGATGACTGCCGCAATTCCACCCTTTTCTGCTTCAAGACTAGTCAGGTATGCTAGCTGCGCATCAGCCTCATATGGAGCTACAACAAATTCAATGTTCTCTGATCTCAGAACCTGGAAGGCCAACAGTGGAGAAATTACTTGTGGACTCCGGGTTAAAGATAAATGAAAAGGCAATGAGCTCTGATGATACGAAAAGAATGACCAGACAAGAATATGCATAAAGTAAAACAACCGAGGATGAGGTTTTTCAGAAATACCATATGAAAAGGCCACATATGACAATTGAATTCAAACTTAACAGAAAATAAGAGATGAACCTAGAAGAGTAGAAAGTAATTACCTTTATCAGCTCATGTGCCATAGATGGAGTTACACTCACCGCCCTCTACAGATGATGAACAAACACATTAGATTTTTCAGATAGACAATGTGAAGGATATAGTATCCTATTATAAAATCCATAAAACTCTGAACCGCATTCGATATTCCTAACATGCTTTCTGGACTTTCCATAGAATCATGAGTTGACAAACATGAACAACTGGGTATGTTTAAATGAAATTGCAATCATCGTAAGTCAACAAGTTTATAACTCAGGATTCGGGAGAAGTGGAGAACTAGTCCAATTATTGTAATCTTCAAAACCGAGCAATGAATACAAAAATGGATGAGAAGTAATACATAACTTCAAGTTAAGCCACTATCTCCAAAAGTCACAAACCCAAATCAATTCCCAAAATCAACTTGGCTAAAAGAAGACTAAAGCTAGTAGTATACAGTGACATATGCTGTGGTCTGTACTATGCAGTCCAACTGCTGAATAAGATTAAATATATACCTGAAAGAGCTCGGTGGCAGCTCTAACATTCCCTTCTTCTACTTTTTCCATTGCCAAATCATGAAATTTCTTCCTTCTCCTGAATCAGTGATAACATTGCCGATTAATAACACAAACACCGTTTCAAAAAAATGAACAGTAGGCTGAAAATCAAATCGCTAATGCATGAAAAAGACTAAACAAACTTGCCTGTGGCGTTCATCCCCAGTGGCAGCCTTACAAGGTACATTGCCACCATCAAAAACCACCACTGGGGTTATCTCATGGTGTTGAAGCATATGTATCCGGTGCATAAAATAGTCAATGTATTTCAATCTCCTTTCGCTATTCGAATTCATACACAGCTCCATGCTACATGAATATGCTGCCAAACAAATTTACCAAAAAAAAAATGAAAATATTGAAATGAAAATCCCATTATCCAACTGAAGTAAAATCAAAGCAGTAAAGTACAAAACTTTAATACCTCCTTTGTGAAGCCATGAATAGGCATCAATGCCCACCTGCAAATCAATCCAGAGAACCCACATTTCAATCTAAGAGAGTGACCCAATTCAAAATCAATCTGAGAAGGTTAAAAATCAAAACTTGGGATTGAAAACTTACTCGTTTGCCTGCATATTTCTTGATATGAATTATTTGGATGTAGGGTTTGATGAATCTGAGAAGATCTTTGATGCCCATTTTGGTTGTTAAGGTTTTGGGGTTTTTCAATTTCTAGGGTTTTTGGGTTCTCTGGATTAATGAAATGAGGAAACACTGGGGGCTTAATGTTGGAGAAAATGGCGGGAAGAGAAGCAAATGGGAGATTGCCACGTTGCATTTTGATGAAATTGTTTTACCGCCACATTTAGTTGAAATTCCCGCGGGTGTTGGTATGAACGCTTTTGTTAACGCGCGTGCATTGAATTTTCCTTTTTCTTTTCTTTTTTTCCTCCCTACCTTGCATAAAATTAGGAAAAGAAAATTCGCTGCAGATTTCAATATTCGGTCAATTGGACCACATTCTGTATATCATGCTTTATTAATGAGAATTCGTGTTAACATGAAAATTATTTTGTATGGCTGACTCGGTGTGAGATGTTATGATAACAATCGTGAAATACAATGACATACCGAAATATGTCAAATCTTGTTAACACTTTTTTTCCTTGAAATTCTCATGTTTCATAAACTTATTATTCGTAGAGCATGTTTTCCGATGAATGCTTTTGTTAATGCGCGTGCATTGCATTTTCCTTCTTCTTCTTTTTTTTCCTCCCTACCTTGCATAAAATTAGGAAAAAGAAAATTCGCTACTATTTCAATATTCGGTCATTGGACCACATTCTATATATCATGCTTTATTAATGAGAATTCGTGTTAACATGAAAATTCTTTTGTATGGTTGCCTCGGTGTAAGATGTTATGATAACAATCGTGAAATACAATGGCATACCAAAATATGTTAAACCTTGTTAACACTATTTTTTCTTGAAATTCTCATGTTTCATAAACTTATTATTCGTAGAGCATGTTTTTCAATTAACGGAACACCGAAACCTCTAACAAAAATTTTTCTTTTGGTGTTTTTTTTCATCAGTTTGAGAAGTGTTTAAAAATTATTATTTGAATGTGAGAAAAATTTGGTGGGAAAATGAGAATATACAACTTTAGCCAAGAATCTGCGGTCCACATTTTTTAGCGGAAATCATGATTTTGGAGAGATACTTATGACTTATGAACTATAGTTTACAGGAGACTAAGATATGAATTTATTTAGTTTATAGTTTTTAATTTTTTATTATTTTTACTTTGACTAGAAATAAATAATTATTAAATATTAAAAATGATTCACTAGAGCCTAAGTAACTATTAAAAATTAGTGCTTTAATGGGTAAGAACTTAAGATAACTGATAACATTATGTAAATAAGAATAGAGCATCAACACATCACATACGCCCTAGAAGTCAATTATTTCTGGTTAACCAATTAAGAATCTGTTTAGGGTTAATATTCGTTGGGCCTCAAAACCCAACTTTCGGAAGGTCCAAAATAGAAACCCAAAAAGTACATAAAACCCGAACCGCTTCTCTATATTCTTATTCCACAAACCCGTTTTTCTTCTCTGAAGCCGCGCTTCAAACTCCGCCACAATCTTGGCGCCCTCTCTCTCTTCTCCGACGCAAAACAATGTCTCCTCTCGCCGATAACGACGAGCTTTCTTACTACGACGACGATGACGACGATGACGACGACGGCTTCAATGCCGACATGGAGGCCCTCCGCCGCGCCTGTATGCTCACCGGCAAAGACCCCGACGACATCACCACCAAAAACGACGACGAAAACCCTAGCAGCAACCACAACGACGACGCAGACCTCTCGTCGGCTCCCAATTCCGACTCCGATTTCGACGAGGACCTCGAGCTGCTCCGCAAAATCAAGAGCCAATTCTCCAACACTTCTCTCAAGCCTCTTTCGCTGAAGCCTCTCAGTACTTTGCTACCGCCTTCTGTCTCCGACGAGGAGGAGGACGACTACCAGACGCTGCTCGCCGTTCGGAAACGTTTCGCTGCCTACGAGAACGGTATGCCTTGCTTAATGTCTGTTAATGCAATTTGTGTATGCTAATTGTTGCTGTGTATTTGCTACAATTAGGTCAATTTGTTAGCAGAAATAGGAGAATTGGGACTCGGCAAAAGCTTTTCACCTTTTGTTCATTGATTGGCCATCGCTTGGATAGTTTAGAATCTTACATTTTCAGCTAATTTAGGGTTAGGAGTAAGATGGTAATAAATACAATACATCGAAATGCTTATCGTGTATGATCCTGGTGTATGTTACACAACAAACATAAGAAACAACATGAATTGCAATCGATCTGCCAAAGTGGTAAAATTAACTCACTCACTATGGTAATCGTAATGAAGATGCTATTCGGTAAAAGTTAGTGTGACAAAGGCATGACAAAATTGAGTAACTTAATTTTTACTTGAATATGAATGTATAAATCTTAACTTGATTTTCTGTGGTCGTAGGTTTCCACAGTTTTATTGCACCTCAAGGATCTTATTTTCGTATTTTTTAGATACTCAGGAAAAAAGTGCAGAGCAGATTGATCCTTCCTGCAAGTCTGTCGAGGAAACCTGCAATGAAGTATCTGGAACTGATGCTCATGAAAGGTTTCCTACTTTGGTCACCGATAATGAAGAGGGACAGCCTTCCACTTCCATTGAGTGGATTCAGTCAGATTCTTGTGAGCCAACTATGTTGCCAACCAAAAGTTCAGGGTTCCCAAAGTCTGCACTGGCTTTTCTGGATGCTATTAATAAGAATAGGTCCTGTCAGAAATTTCTTCGAAGTAAGTTAATACAAATCCAAGCGAAAATTGAGGAGAACAACAAACTGAAGCAGCGTGTCAAAATCCTTAGAGACTTTCAAGCTCATTGCAAAAGACGAACAGGAGAGGCACTGTCCCAAAAGAAGGATCCTCGTGTCCAGTTAATTTTAACGAAAAAGCCAAGGGCTGATTCAAAGGTGAGTTTTATAGTTACTTATGACTTGCCTTGTCAAGTAATCATCAAGTACTCTTACTTTTGGTTAAGGGTGATTCAATGAAAAAAGACCCAGCGTGCACTGGCTACATTACAAGCCTCGTCATGGTTGAAATGTCAAGTTGTCTTTTATGCTGGCTGCTGGTTTTTTAATTTAAGTTATTGTTGGTTTTTTCAATTTGCTTTTTTATTATTTTGCCATATAACATAATAATACTTCTAAAAAAGACGATGCGAATGTGACACTTGTAATTTCTTCCTTCCCTGTGATTGTCAGTTTTCATGACGATCTAATTAGGATATTTCACACGAGAACATATTCTTCTTCTTGCATTTTTACTTTGATATTTGGTGGCTTCCTTCGAATGTCTATTAAACCTATTGTTTCTGCAGGCTCATGACAGAGCTATCTCAGCTATGTCTTATGGCCCAGAAGAAAATTCACATGTTGCTAACTACAGAAAGGCATCGACAAAATTTCCACTTTCATTAGATCGAAAAAATTGGTCAGAGGTAGAAAAGAAAGATCTTCAAAAGGGAATAATACAGCAATTTCAGGAAATGGTGCTTCAATCTTCCGTAGATGAATCAAGGTATCTTTATACAATTTCATCATTTATGATGTCATGTCACAGTCACATTTTGCAGTGTTTTGTGATACAAAGTGGAATTGGTGAAAGTTCAGAATGAACCTACACATGAATAGGTCATGTAATTTTTTAGCACCTGATAATGGAAGGCACAAATCCCTTTATATCCGATACCTAGCAGCTATTTATCTGTGAATTCTTTTGGCATGTACGATACCAACTGGATGTGATTGGTTATGTTTCAAAAGAGATTATAATATCCATTTTTGTCTAGCTCTGCTTGCCTCAATCTAAAAGGGCAAACTTTTTGGCTTAATCATGCTTACTTAGACAGCATTGGTGTACAGTGATTTGTGATACTCCACATTGTTTCCTAAACATGGTTTTCCTGACTTCATATTTCCTCGACAGTTATTCTGAGACACCTAATGGAGACTCAAACGACATTGATAAAATTTTGGCTTCCATCAAGGACCTTGAAATTACCCCATATAGCATTAGAGAGTTCCTGCCTAAGGTTAACTGGGAGCAGTTGGCTTCCATGTATGTTCCTGGTCGCTCTGGTGGAGAATGTGAAGCAAGGTATGACCTTTTGTAATGGTACACCTCTCTCATGGCATTAAATTTTTTATGGAGTTATTTATTTTTATGTTTGTAAGTTGCAAACAAATAATAAGATCAAACTCCAAATGTTGACAAACCAGTGAAACCATTTTACTAACTGCAGCTTATTGCATGATCATTTTTCTACTTTACATTTCCGTCTTTGTTATTAGTAAAAATAGTCATGAAATGTTGTTTTTATTGCTGAAGTGTAACCTTTGGAAGAGACCTTGAATATAGGGGATTGGCAGATCACCGTATCCAATTTTTCACATGAATAAGCCTTATGTTTACAGTTTGACCAAAATTTAGTCAATATGCTAATTATGTTTGGCTCGTGGAACTTGGCTGTAATCTTTGCATTACCCATATAATAATTCTCTTTAAGTGAAAGAATAAGTTTTGGTGAACAACTCAATGTAAGGGGTTTGCCACTAATTTCTTATCACACCCATTGATAGTTTGTGAGAGACGGGTTCATGTTCATTTTGTTTCATCTGTCAATGTGTGCAGTACATGACTAGTGTTTTTGTCTCTATTGATTGTCCTGAAGCTTGTGTATCCTTCCATAAAGCGAGATTTCAGACCTCTATGAGTTCTTCATAACAAAAACGTTTACCATTGTTGGAATTGATTAAAAAGGTCGGCATATGTCATAAAGGTTGGACCCATAGTTTTGACTTTGGAATTAATTAAACAGTGCTGTTGAGTGCATCTGTGATGATTCCATTAAGGATAGATGTGATGCTCTCATTAACTTCTGCCTATCAGATCATATTAATGATGCTCACATGGATATCTTAATGTGTGTGATTACTTTTTGCAGGTGGTTGAACTGGGAGGATCCCTTAATCAATCATGGACCATGGACAACAGATGAGGATAAGATGATTCTGTATCTTGTCCAGAAGAAGAATGGGGTCAATGATTGGATTAATATTGCAGAAGCAGTGGGGACTAACAGGACTCCATTTCAGTGTTTGGCACGCTACCAAAGGAGCCTAAATGCTTCTATACTGAAACGGGAGTGGACCAAGGATGAGGATGCAAATCTTTCTTCTGCTGTAGAAGCTTTTGGTGAGGGCAATTGGCAGTCTGTAGCTTCTGCTTTGAACGGACGAACTGGTACTCAATGCTCTAATAGGTTAGTTTGCTTTTCCATTTCATGTTTAAACTTTTTGAAGCTGTCTATTGCTGAATTCAAAAGTTAAGGTATATTGTACTCTGACCAAATAAAAAAAATTACATGCTTTCCTTTTGGTATTTAAGAAAGAGCAACCGTAATTCCTGCTGAGGAAATATGCAAGTTGAGTTACTGTCATAATAGACTTGGAATATTATATAATGTAATTGAGTTGAGTGTTTTAATACTATAATGTGAGTGGCTATGGATTACCTTATTTAATTGTTGGGATTTTAAGATGATCAGTGAAGATTTAGTGAAGCTAATTTGTGTTCATACTCACAATAAAAACCTCTTTGGTTTCGTCTGGGCCTGTAGTAGTTTTGAGCTTTATTTCTGTGCGATCCATGTGATCAATTCTTCCCCTAGTAACCTTACTCTGACTTTTGGTCATTCAAGGTCCTTCCAATAAAGTTGTGAATTGATCCATCCTTAGTTGCCCTTTATTAGAATTTAGTTTTCTATATAGCAGCATGTTTAGCCTCATTGACAGTAATGATGAGTTTTCATGCTATGCAGATGGAAGAAATCACTTCATCCAACCAGGACAAGAGCAGGTAAGTGGACTCCAGAGGAAGACAAACGGCTGATAGTAGCTCAAATGCTTTTTGGGTCAAAAAATTGGAATAAGACAGCTCAGTTCGTGCCAGGCCGAACTCAGGCACAATGCAGAGATAGGTAGCATACTGTATCCTGTAGTTAAACCTTAATGCTACTAATTTGAGAAAATTGTTAATTTTAAATTTCTGTTTGCAGATATGTCAACTCTTTAGAACCTTCTTTGAGGTGTGGTGAATGGACTGAAGAAGAGGACTCAAGGTTGATAGCAGCAATTGAAGAATATGGACATTGCTGGTCAAAAGTTGCAGCATGTGTGCCTCACCGGACTGATAATATGTGCTGGAGGTATAAAGTCCTGAACATGTGAAGTTCTTTTATTTTTCCATTCTGCTCCCCACACTTGGTTTGTCTTAGAGTTTGATCTGACTTTCATTTTTATCAGGAGATGGAAGGTGTTGTTTCCGGATGAAGTGCCTTTGCTCAGAGAAGAGAAAAGAATACGTAAGACTGCTCTCATCCGCAACTTTGTTGATCGGGAGAAAGAACGTCCAGCTCTTGGCCCTAATGATTTTCTTCTACAAGACATTACTTCAATGAAAACTTTAACTTATCCTAGGAAGACGGGACGATTAAGGTATAATGTTCTAACACATGTGTTGGTCTTTATCTTGTTTCTATCAATATGTTGACTGTAGAAGTACTACTAAGTGAGTTTAGGAAATGAACTGCATCCATCTTTTTATAGACCATTCAGCAAATGTTTCTTCTTTTATTGGAAAAATCAGTGTTTCAATTTAGAAGTCAGTTTTTTAAACTAGAGTAGATATAAATCATAAATGTGTTCCTAAATTCTCTTGAGTTTTATGAAAAAATATGACAATACTTTTTCTACAAAACAAATATTTCATTTATTAAAGACTGCTTCCTTGTCAAATTCCTGTCTTCAAGTGTTACCTTGAAATTGTAGTTTGCTTACATCTTTCCAAATAGCTAGAAATTAAGTTTTGCATGAAACCATTTGCCCCCACCTATTTATTCAAGCAAACACAGCATATATATAGAAGCTTTGTTAAATTGTTTTATATCTTGGATTGAGTAAGTGGAGAGCGTATACAACTTATCCTAACAGAAAATTCCTGCTTTTCTAATCTTTGTGGTGTCTACCTTTCATTTAATGCAGCCAAGTTCCAAAGAAGATTAAACCCAGGAGGCATAGAAACAATGCTCAACTTTGCTCTGAGGAAGAACCTGGGACAAGCAATTCCGAGGTTGAGACTCATGATGGGGAAGATGCCTCAAAGAAGAAGAAGAAGAAGAAACTTCTCAAACAGCATCAAAGAAGGCACAAAGACAATGAACCCACAGGAGACTGTGAGGCTGTTGTACCTGTACAAAAGAAGATTAGACCCAGGAGGAATAGAAACAACGGTCAGATTCCTGGGATAAGCAATTCTGAGGTTCGGACATGTGATGGGGATGATGCTCCGAAGAAGAAGAAAGTTCTTAAACATCGTCACAGAAAGCACAAAGGCATTGAACCAACAGAAGAGTGTAAGGCTATTGTACCTGTTAGTAATGAGGATGACACGCATAAAGAACCCACAGAAATGTCTTGTTCAGATGCCCCGAAGAAGAAGAAAGTTCTTAAACATCGTCACAGAAAGCACAAAGGCACTGAACCAACAGAGTGTAAGGCTATTGTACCTGTTAGTAATGAGGATGACACGCATAAAGAACCCACAGCAATGTTTTTTTCAGATCAAATCATAGGAACATCAGATGAAGATGATACTGTTTCTTACTATCTACATAAATTAAAGAAGAGAAAGCTTGAAGTTACTGATCTGGCTGTCCGGGACTCCCCCTGCTACTGTACAAGGGATCATGAAGATTTAACGCAACATGAGTCAACCATAGCTTGCAATAATAAACCTGGTCGACGAAAATTAGTGAGAGGGCAAAAGCTTGGCCTCCAAGAACCAATGAGGGGAGTGTTGGGGATTTATCCAGGAAGTGATCATGAGACTGATGATCCTGTTGTGGCTTGTACGGGAAAAAAGAATTCAAAGAAGAGGCATGCTCAAACTACCAAACGGCAGGTCATTTGTAATGATCCTGATGCAGGAGATCTACCTAAACAAGAGGAGGTCACAATCAAATCTGGGAAGGAACAAGTGAGCGCTGGTGCAGATAGCGGCGATGATATACCACTTGCTTGTTTTCTTAATAGATTAAAGAAGCAACGTGAATCTGGCAGAGGAGATATTCAGATGCCGAGGTGATGATATTCGGACTTTTCATGTGTACGTGCACTATACATTTTTATAGGTAGAACTGCTTTAGACTAAATTAGACAAGCCATTCAAAGGATTGCTAATCATCCTGCTGCAAGTCAATCCAGAAGGACCTACATCTTTCTACCTTCTACAGTGTTTGCCTGTTCTGAGTTTGTGAATCATGTATAGAATAGAACGATATAGTGCAAACTTATTCAAAAAAAGAAAAAGAAAGATATAATGCAATGCATTCAAAGGATTTAAAGTGCTCATTTTAGTGTTGATTTGCTTCCCAAGAATAGCTAGCTTTCTGATTTGGTTTTCTTCCTCATTTGCTCATGGCATAAACTCTAACTTCGTTCATTTTCTTTAGTTCTGATCCGCTTTAATCAAACAAATGGAAAACAACTTGTGACACTAGTGCTTTCTTCTTCGGATTTTAGAATAGCATAATTACCATGACCTTGGACAATCAAGACCCCCATTGCATGCAACGAGCTAAATGTTCACAGGAGTTTCATAAAGTTCATAGTTTCCTAGGCATTGATGCTGCCTCAAGATCTTTGTGCAGGTTTAAGATTTTAGAGCCACAGTCCGTAACCAAACCTCATGACCAGATTTTATGATACACACACACATCACCATTGCTCTATTTTGATCTCCTTCAACAGAAACAACTAAGGCATCTTGTTCAACCCTTTGGCCAACGTGTTAATTAACAACGCAAACTAGAGCATAATAGAGATTGCAATTTCAGCATCAATTCAAAAAGATACTTAACTTGAAATCTGACATAATATCTTAATTTGAAAACCAAAAAATAGCAAGGCGTTAAAGCCATATAGTCAACATAGAGATAAAATCCCAAATATCCAAGTTTCCAACCAAAAACCTAAATAGACTTTTGACAGTACAACGATAACCAAAACAGATCTCTCGTAAGCAGTTTTCTAGAAGCGGCCAATTCCCCAAACTCTGATAACGCCATCAGTGTATCCACTGAACAATGTGCTTCCATCTGCACTCCAGTTCAAGCTAGTACAGTAGATAACCTGCAATTACATAAAAAGATGAGACAACAGAAGCAATCAGAAAGACCCATCATTTCAAATATGTGGGGAAAATAATTTGCAAGCAACTGTTCAGTACAATAACCCCTAAACTAATATACCAACCACGAAGAGCAACCAGTATCCACCAAACCAAAAACCTACTACCTAGTTTTGGAGAACAATTGAAATCTGATAATCCATAATCCAATACTTGTGCAGGGATGAGATATTAGAATTGACTTGCAACATTTCATTTCACATCTCAACATACACTCAAACACCTCAGATACAGTACCTGTTTGAAATAAATGTAAAAAGGTTCACTCTAAAAAGCAATGCTGCACTTGTAGACTTCCTTGCAACACCAACTTACATAATCATGAATATTGAGAGCTCCCAATATGTAAACTAATTGCGCAACACCGCCAGAAATCAAAGGACTAAAAGCATTTTAACTCTTTAAAACGGTAAACCAGTAGCCAGCAGCAGAGTAAAAGAAAATTAGTCATTTGACTAAACTCAGAATTGTTTGCAACTCAACATTACAAAGTATAAAACTTCAAAAGAAAGCATGAATATGTAGAAATAAAACAATTGAAAACAATGCTGATTTGTAATCATCTGTCCCTGAACCAAATGTGATCAAATAAGGATACCACAATCAACAAACTAACGCAAATGACAGTCGATCACAAATCCACATTGTCTACAACAAGCAAATTGTCAGCATTGTTTCCAAACCGCCATTGTCTAATACAATTCAGTAAACAAATGACATTTCCACACTTCCAAACTAATATCAGATAAGGAACACACAAACAACAGAATATCAATTTCCAAATATAACACCAATCAAATATTAAAACCAAAATTCTAATAGGTAAAATCAAACAACAAAAGAAACCAGTGTATACCTTCTTCTTGTTGGCAGTGTGGGTATCATCGGTCTTCTCGGCCTCAGTCTTCAAATCGACCTTCAAATCCTCCACAATGCTCTTACTCTCCAAATCCCAGATCTTAATGCTCTGCTCAGTCGCAGCGCACAGCCAGTACCTGTTGGGACTGAAGCACAGAGCATGAATAATCGCCCCGGCATCCAGCGAGTACAGCCTCTTCCCCTCCGCCAAATCCCACAGCAAAATCACCCCATCTTTCCCTCCGCTGGCGCACAACGAACCATCCGGCGACACCGCCACCGTGTTCACATACCCATTGTGCCCTTCCAGCGTGTTCCTCAGCTTGCAATTGGTCAAGTTCCACACCTTCACGGTGCGGTCCCACGACGCCGAAACGATCGTCGGCTGCAGCGTGTTGGGGCTGAACCTCACGCAGCTGACCCAGTCGTTGTGGCCGTCCTGCTCCTGGATAGTGTACTTGCACTCGCCGAGAGTGTTCCACAGCTTGATCGTGCGGTCACGGGAGGCCGAGACGATCTGACGGTTGTCGATGGAGAACGCGACGGAGAGGACGTCCTTGGTGTGGCCGACGAATCGGCGGGCGGAGACGCCCTGGGCGAGGTCCCAGAGGCGGAGCTCGCCGTCCCAGGAGCCGGAGAGGGCGAACTGGCCGTCGGAGGAGAGGACGACGTCCTGGACGAAGTGGGAGTGGCCGGTGAGGCGGCGGCGGGGGACGCCGTAGGCCTTCTCGTCCTTGTTGAGCTGCCAGAGGATGATGGATTTGTCGCGGGAGGCGGAGACGATCATCTCGGAGTTGTCGATGGGGATGGCGATGGCGGTGACCATGTCGGTGTGGGCCCTCATGGTGCCCTTGAGGACGAGGCCTTCGGAACCCATGGCTAGTGGAGCTCGGCAGCGGCGGCGGCGAGAGAAGCTCTTAGGGTTTTGGGGGAGCGAGAGATAAGAGTGTAAAAGGCGTGAGAGGAAAAATGAATACGAATGTGTGCTTAAATAGGGGGAGTGGAATTAGGGTTTTGGGGAGGCCGGGTTCGACTTGGAAGCCCATAATTGTTTCTGCAGTTGGGCCAAGAAAGAAAGGGTTTCGGCTTGCTTCTTGGTTGGTGGATCTTTCATTTTCTATTTGGGCTTCTACATAAGATCAGAGGTGGATGGAACTGTGAGGACTTTGGTTTGATTAAACGTAGCGTGAAGCAGTAGACTCTAAATTTGTCGTGTGTTTTTGTGTGAGTTGTGGCCGGTTTAGTGTTTGCACTATCAAATCTCTAGTGTAAACGTAGTGTATAGGCTGTTAAAGGTGGAGGGGACAGTGACGAGTTTGGTTTGATTAACGTAGCGTGAAGCGTCAGACTCTGAATTCCCGTCTATGTTTTTTGGTAAGTTGTGGCCCATTAAGTGTCTGCACTATAAAATTATGGGGTAAATAGTTTACTTAATGACTATTTCTGCTGCACTTCGTCCTTCTAATTAGCTGCACTTCGTCCTACTAATTAGCTGCCCATCAGAGGTGGATGAGATGAAAACTTTGGTTTTAGTTAATGTAATATGAAGCATCAGACTTTGACTTCACGTTTATATTTTTTGTACACTGTAACCAATTCAATGTCTACACTATTAATTTTGTGCTGCAAACAGTTTAAGTAACGACTATTTCTGTTACGTTTCATCCTACTAATATAATTGACGTTTTGCAAAAATAAAAAATATTGAAATGAGACGAGCAAATGGTCCATCTAACCTAAGTTGCATAATGTGTCCCACAAGTAAACGGTCCATTCATACATAAATATTAGGGGAATTGACATGAAAGCCCATATTCATCTCTTCCTCCATTGCTGCCCTTTGCTCTGGCACTTTCAAGGAAGTTGCCTTCCTATATATCTTGCACAGTACTATGTCCTGCATTAAGAATAAGATAAAATGATACACAAAAATTAATGAGTAAAAAAAAAGATATTTTTTGGTACTTATAAATTATTTTTTACTCCAAATGGTACTTGAATTATTACACAGTTATCAAATATAGTACCTTCGTTAACTTTTCAGTTAAAATCGCTTACATGACAGTTAAAATCACTTACATGACATGTACTTTTTGGATGAAAACTCCTAATGGTATCCAAATTATTGCACAATGTATTTTTTGGTAGTTGTAATTTTTTTTACCTCAAACAGTACCTCAAGTATTGCGTTTTTACTACTATTATTTTTTTTAATCATAATATGAAATTCATTCATCGGAATAAGTGTTACAAATAGATTGAAACAATACAAGTTTTTGTATAAAAAATCTAATATTTCATCAAATTAACTATTTATTTTTAGCTAAAATTTTTATCAACAAACGATTTGGGGCAATACTTGAGATACCATTTGGGGTAAAAAAAAAATTTGTATAAGTACTAAAAAATACATTTTGCAATAGTTTGGGTACCATTTATTTAAAAAATACATGCCATGTAAGACGATTTTAACGAAAAAGTCAACGGATGTAATATATTTGATAACGATGCAATATTTGAAGTACCATTAGAGTAAAAAAAATTCGTAAATACCAAAAAGTACATTTCGTAACAATTCAGGTACAATTTAGAGTTTTTACCCAAAATTAATTGTATTTATCATAAGTTGCACATTTTAGAGGTAAACTTTTATACACAAATCATAAATGTGATAACACAATATCCAGCTATAATCATATAGAGCCATCATTTTTAGGTCCCAAAACTCTAAAGCCTAAACCTTGTGTAAATTTCTCAGATAAACTCATATAAAAGGGTCTTCCTTTAAGCCCATCTCTATCTCTCTCCCTCGAATTGAAAGCGCCACCGTTACAGATTCACTCCCGGCGGGTTTCCCAACACCGCTTGCCGGCCCTAAACGGAAAGCCCACAACTTGTTCATTGTGTTTTCTGGCCCCTTTTCACTTGGGTACTATTTCGTTCAGCTCCGTTAATCTGAGGCGCAGTGATGGAGTTTTGGCTCTTCTAGCAGAAAAAAGATGCTTTCTTTGAGGTCAGGCTTTGTGAATTGCAGTGCTTTCTAACTTGGGTCTGTGCCGTTTGGCTCCAGTTGTTTGTTTACGATTCTGGGTAGTGTTGTGCTTGATTCTATTGTGCTAGTTAACTGTTATAGTTACAGGTTCTTACATTCTTTTAGTTTATATGGATAAAGATTTGCTTGTTTTGGTGAAATTCATTTGCTTTTCTTGCATTCTGGGTGTGTTGGTTTATGGGTTTGTTTATGGCTTTTGGTAGAAGTGAGGTTCTTGATATCCTAGAAGTGCTTGCCTTTAGTATTCTAATGCTGTTTGTGATATTAGGGGGTTTTGGAGGAGGCATAGGAGGAAGGTGCTTGTTACAACTGGTGTGTTAGGAGGTGGATATCTACTGTATAAACTATACAATGCTCACAGACAAAGGCTTACTGACCTGGAGGCCGAACTCGCCCGTGCACAAGAGAGCAGTGATGAGCTCCTTAAGGCTAAGTAAATACCGATCCCTGTTTCGCTTTCATTGTGATTTATGGATTGTTGTGTCCCTGGCAGCTTACTATTTGGTTTCTGATGTTATGTCTTCACGTTGATAGAATGCAAGCTCATTTTGAGACCATTCAAAGCATTGCTGATACAACTACGCTGCCTCACACGATGCACTATTTGAGTAGTCGGATAGCTGAAGAGTTAGATACTGCTTATATCACCGAAAGATTAATGCAAATGAAGGGGAAGTCTCCAGAGAAACTTGAATTGTGGGATAGATTAAAAGTTCTAAGTATGTATCTTTCCTTCTTTGGCGGTGATGAATTGTCATCTTTCAATATGAGTCATCTTTGATTTCAGCTCAGATATAGATATTGTGATGTGCTCACCTTCTGTAGGTCTTCTGTTTTTCCAGGCTTCACAAGAATGGTGTTGTCGTTGTGGTCGATGACGATGCTTAGCTTATATATTAGAGTTCAAGTCAATATATTAGGGAGACATTTATACATTGATACTGCACGTGGTTTTGGAAGCTCTCTTATAGTTGTAAGGGCCATTTACTTTCCCTCTTTACTTATGCACTTTAGTTCATCATTTTTGTTGGCTTTGATGTCATGTTTTTATTTCAACATCTGAGTGTTCTCAGCTTAAGTAGTCTAGCGCAACTGAACATGCTTACTTAATATCCACGCACCCGAAACATTCTTATTTGGTTGAATTATTGAATTTTCCTTTTCCAGTTTAATGTATGTGCTCCCATTTTGTCAAATAGCATCAAACATGATTACCAAGTTTACAAGCTATGACGCCTAACTCTAGGGTGTTGAAAGATTAACTAGGATGGTGGTAGTCTGGCCTAATCTTTAATGTTATTAAGGAGATGTTAAATAGATCTTTGGAGAAGGTCTTTTAGAAATCTTACCAGAAGGATTTTGGAATAGGAAAAGCCCGGGCTGTGTTGCTGTGAGATAGAATGTGTTGGATATCGAATTATCGATATAGGAGGTGAAGTGTGAGTGACATATTTCTATACTTTCCCGGTTTCCCTTATGCTGCGTGTAAGAAATTCTAATAATAAGTCTTGTGATACCTCTCATTACAGTATTGGTATGTAGGCTATAGAGAGTGTGGTCACCTGCCTTTTAATTTGATTGTGGTTGGCCACCTGGTTTTCTTGTTAGCCTTTCTTGAGGGTCCACATTACTGAACTGTTTGTCAGTGTCTTGGATGATGCTTGCTAAAAATAAATATAGAATGATTTTAAGAATTGCTACATTGTGACTGCATTGTGACTGTCTGATTAATGCCTCTAATAGCATTGTTACTTCTGTTAACTCTTACCCATTGACTGACTGCTTTAGGATTTTGCACACTTTCATATTATATGTTCTTATCTGGTTCACTCTTTCCCAAGTCACATCTATGCTAATATGTAATACCACTTATATTAGGCATTCTACAAAGTGAACCTTAAATTACTCTCGTATTTAATGTGATATTTTTGTATGTATGTTTACAGGAGGATGCTGAACTTATTGATAGGGATGACCAGCAGAAGTTTCTAGCAAGTTCTGATTATCTCTCCAGTTATGGCATGCCTGCTTTAATTTCGAATATCCAGGCAGCAGCAGCAGAAGTTCTTAATGGGTAAGGTTTGTTCTACCATTTATAGTGGTCAATTTCCAGGCTTTGAATCTATAGGCAATAAGTTTATTATACTGGAATATATAGAAACTTTAGAAATTTTACATATTGTCTTGGATGATTTTCATGTGCAGAAAGCAGCTAACCGATCGATTCAATACCATGGTTCTCCATGATACTATTATGCAAATGCTTGACAAGTTCATGAGCACAGGAAGTCCCCATCACTGGGTGAACTACTTGATGCCTGAGGATGCTCGTTGGGTTGAACTAGCGACGGCCTTCAGCAATGATAGCACAGTTCTTCCGGATGTCACCAAATTTGAACAACTTATGCTGGAGACGCGGTCAGTAATATCAAGGTATGTTTATGGCTTTTATGTCGGAGACATGGTCAGTAATATCAAATTTGAAACAACTTATGTTCTCGGTTTTACTAAATACCTGAGTTCTTTCATGAACTCTAACAAGCAGAACAATGCAACTTATTCCTCCTGTTCCTCTCTCTCTCTCTCTCTCTCTCTCATACTTTCTTGTTTCTTTATTGCATCAGTGGATGATCTATGATTCTGTGTTTTCTTTTGCAGTGGTGAATTTGGGAGTATTGCTGAGATGGCGTTGAGAGCAGTGGTGGATACAGTGGTAGTGGATATGGGTGCTCAATCTGGAGGTGATCTAGCGTCCGGAACGCCCCTTGCCAAAGTTTTGGCAAGAGTTGCACAGATGGGTCCCATACTCCTCGGAGAATCAAGCAAATTCGTACGGATCATTCTAAATGTACCAGAAGTTGAGCTCTTTTTTACTCTCATCTATTCACATATGCAAATCTCATAGGCTAGAGACAGACCCTAGTTCCTTTTTGAAGTGATCGTTCATTTCCTTACAATGAGGCAGCAATGGAAACATCCTCATCGCATTTGGGCTTCAAGTGCTCAAAAGTCGAAATTTGAAAGGCAATAACAGATAAAGATGAGGATTACTGCAGTGTGATTTACGTTTGTACTACTACCCCATCTATAATCGTTTGTTGTACTGTACCATCTAATATTTAGATATATGCCTATATGGTGTGTGTGGCACCAAGATATAAAGTTGCATCCTCCTCTTGTCTGTTAAATGGTCAATAGTATCGAAGGTAATGATGCTGACCTGATCTTTCCATATATAATCTTTCAGCTTTTTGGAGCATAAAGTCTATCTATAATGAAGTAAAAATACAAGTATGGATCAACTTGGAGACGGCAAATGAATCTCAGATCCTGCTAGTTCATCTAAAACCTCAAAAGTACAAGAACTGGTACATGAAAGTTGATAACAAAGATATAATTGCTACTTCCACGGTCAAAAGAATCCTAATTGTCTTGGAAACGACTGCAGCTTGATGAACTAAAACCTAAACCATAAACCCAACTGCAGCATCCGTGTTGATGCAGATGACTAAAAGTTTCTTCCCTCATATGTCTTCCCCAATTGCCAATCCTTCGGGGCGACATTGTCGGACTGCTCCATTCTACCATCCCTTGTGGTAACTTGGAAAGACAAGCTCTGCCCCTGTAACTTCTGCACGGTATCACCCGATACCTGCCAGTTTACGCCCCAATTACGTTCCATTTGTATCCAACTAGTCTGTGAACCCTTTATCTTCACATCAACAACATGTCCAGCACCACCAACATTGTACGCTAGCACAAGCAACCAACCTTGATTTCCCTTAAACACGAACTTGATACCACCACTCTTGCGGCACTTAACTCGGCGATAGACAACCGGGACGATTCCTGCTTTGTATTCTGCAATGTTCAAGAACATAGGCATGGATAGATCAAAGTGCTTGCGAGGCGGGTTGCACCAAGGAGCTTCCTCATCGTAGCTTGGAGGGCAGTAGTTGGTAGCTGTGACTCGGATTGCGCCTGCACCTTTTTTGCACCATTCTGAAGAGTTAAAACACACTATTTGGAAACAAGCTCCGCAGGTACGTCCTTTGTTGAACAATGCCTCGCTTAATGCTGTGGTTTGAAGCCCGTATCCTTCTTCAATAACATTTTCATATCCACAAGCTCCCTCTGCGATAAAAAATTACGTAAGTGTAGTTCAAGAGGTATATAATTTGATAAACTTTTCCTATTTCATGAGCCTACATTGCAATATGAAATGTAAACAACAAATATGTGGAGTAAAGAGGTATTAGTGGATTAAGGTCTTACGCAAGGTTTCATCACCATTCATATCGCCGTAAAACGTTGCAGTAGCATGCTGCCAACCACGCTCAAGAGAAAGACCGGTGGCAGCCATGCCTAGGTTGAGAACAATCATGACTGTGACGAAACGGGACCCGAGACTAGCCATCTTAGCTCAAGAGAAAATGTTAGGCACGGTTAACTGTGAACAAGCAAATTAGCAGCATTGCATGCTTATAACATACGAAACGCATTAGCATCGGTGATTAGTCAAAGAGAAAGTTTGAAACCCAACAGATTCCATTGTTCCAAATTTTTGACCGAATCCTACTAGATGTGACTGATATATTTTACTGCATTACCTATATCCATGGGCTTAAGTTTCTCAACAACTTCAATAGACTAATGAATTTCATTTTTTCCATTCACCTATAACTTTTAACTATGAAAAACAAATTTATGACACAATTTCGATTAGTTAATGAACTCATTTGCAGTTTCTTACATTTATTTATTTATTTATTTATTTATTTATTTCTTTAACTAGCCCATCACATCCTTACATATATAAGTGATAATCGAACTCATGACCTTTACAAACACAATTTATAAACCATTTGCTATGATGATAAATTCATAGCTTAATCTGCTCCAAAAGCTACTCGACTGTTTAGCTTCATTCCAGGGGTATACGTCAAGACATCGATTTGGCAGCAAAATTATTATGAATGAACTCCCACAAGGAAGATGCTTGGAGGCCATACTAGCCTCTCCTAGAACAGACTGTGACTTGGTGTCACACATAAAAGAATGCGGAAATTCATGACAAATTGGCTAAAATACAATCCATCATTAGTTTGATTGTCCCTAAAACCTGTTAGGTTAACTTGCATGAAGAATTAGTTCATGCAACGAGAACTAATTCTATCTCATCAATTTTTTTGTTTGTTTTTTTTTTTTTCATAAAAATCAAAGGTTTTCATATGTATCTTTTTGTTACGGGATGTTGGAGGAACCAATATGATCCGCAAAAGAGTGTTGCAATATTGCATAAAAACTAGACATACATGCAAGTAATCCTGATTAGAAATGCATGCTTTAATTAAAGCATTTGCATGCATAGGCATATTTAGTTTAGTTAACTTTTCTTTATCTTAAGTTTTGATTATTTTCTACTGTCTATGTCTGATAGATATATAGTTGCATGTTAACCGCCAATGCCACTTACAATCGACCAACTACATCCATGCCTAAGGTCAAGATCAGCCATAATCTTCACATAATACTAATAGAATATGAGACCAACTATCTTAGGTTATGAGAAAATATTAATCGGAATAGCTATGAACAAGCAAATTAGCAGTATTATCTAACACATAATGAGTGCATTAGCATTGTAGATTAGTTAAGGAAGAGTTTGAAATGCAACTAATTTCATTGTATTTCAATATTTTTCATATGGCTAAATTCCACTTAATTTACATGATTAGTTTCAACAAATCTGACCAAATCATACGTCTTAGATTTACTTGGACAGTCCATTGCCTTAAGTTTCTCAACAACTTCAATGGATCACTTGCGTAAATTAGTGAAATGGTTAACTTTTTTCTGAAAAAGTGAACGGTTAACTTGTATATCATAAATTTACAGAATTTTTGAATAATTTGCAACGATAATAAAATCATATATAGCATGATCTCATCTCTGCTCCTCCAAGATTAATGCTCTCAATTATTTAGCTTCATTACAGGGATAATGGAATGAAATACAAATATGATCTTATAGAATCCATTGGTTTTTGAGAAGATTTTCGACCGATGCTAAATACCCCATAGATTTATATTTTATTTGGTAGTGATTGATTCATATAATTCCCTGCAAAACTTCTTCTCAACAAGTATCAGTTATCTTTAATTTGTTCAAAAATGACTTTATCACAAGAAGAACAGGCTTGGATGCCATGACTGCAGGCACCCAGAACGGACCGGCTAGTATCACACTAAGAGAATGAGAGAGCTCATGAAAGGGATTTGAAAGCTGTATGGAAATGGTTTACCACTACAATCACTAGTTTGGTTGCCCTGAAACCTCTCTCTTTCCAAGTTCACAAAGCTATGTCTAGTTAGATTGGTTCCATATCAATGTCTGTTCACTTGTTGTGAGATGTTGGAGAAACCTATTGAATATGGCAAGGCAACAAAAACTACCATTCTCGGATAACTCAAAATTCCAAATATCATTCATATCAAAATTTGCTTGGTTATCTAACATGAAAAGTTGTTATTGCAAATAACATAATTTTTTAAAATATTCAAAATTTTACCATATTTTAGTAGGATATGTTTGCTCAATTCATCCAATTATATCCATAAGCCTCATTATCTTAACCAATTCAAGCTTTAACTCTCAATGTATCAATCACAATGAACTCAATATTTCAATTCACTAATAATTGTAAACTATAAATATTTATCAACTTGTAAGCTCCTTAACTAATTATCATTGCATGATTGGTTTAAACAAGCATTCGAGAATATTCGAAATGTGCTTCTACATGACTGTAATCAACTCGTCTGAGGTCTCTGAAAAATGGTATTTCATTGATCTAAATAATAATAATAATAAAATTATTATTATTATTATTACATATGATTACATATGCACGACACAATTTTTTAGTTGAAAACATGCATAAATTGTCTCATAGGGTTTACCAGAATGAAAACAAGTAATCCAGGAGTTTTTATTTTTTATTTTTTTATTTTTATAACTCTTTCGACAAAATGAATTTTTTCTGTTTGGTCTTGACTAATCAAAGATAAGTTCCAGAGTTGGGTTTGGGCCAGCCCATATAAGACAAGAATGAATGTGCTTACTAGAAAGCCCATTAGACAACTATAAAAACAAAACGGGTCGGGTTCAAACGGCGCGCAGCGGCTCACCTTTTTCCCTCTCTCAAAATCCCCAGACTCTCTCTCCGATACTACACACAGCCCACAACAATGGCGAACACCACCTCCACCGCCACCACCGCCAGCAACGAAATCTTAATGTTAGAAGCTCCGCCGCAAGGTCCGTCGTGGCCCGGCCCCTTAACCAACGCCGAGATCATCGACGCCTTGCCGTACATCGACGAAGACTACTACGCCAGCGCAGCCGTGAAGAGAGAGGTCGACCTCATGGTGGAGGAAGAGCTCCGTCGCAGCGCCAAAAAGCCCGCCGATTTCCTCAAAGACTTGCCTCCACTCGCCAAGCCCAATTTCAAGGTCAGTCACACACATATAGCTCCCTAGGGTTTCAAATTTCAAATTATCTCCTAGGGTTTCAAATTTGATAGTGAAAATTTGGTTTATCTCAGAATAATCCAGTTCTGGCGAGAGAGTACGACCGCGTGAGAGCTTCCAAGCCTCCCGTGGTTCTTGATTTCTCCAGAGATAGAGCGGAGATACCGAAGAGGACTGATGAAGCTGCTTGGAGACAGGCTCTTCAGAAAGCTCAGTGCTTTTCGCAGCACAATGTCGTCAGGTAAATCTAATTCTAGGCAATGCGTATCAATATGAATGCCTTGGATTGTGATGGATTGAGTGACCGGTTTTCAGGTTGGAGAATTTGGAGCTGATGGATAAGTATGGCCCTGATGCCTGGATTCAGTACAACAATGTATTGCAATCACTTTTGTCGAGGTTTGTTTGCCGGTTTTTATATAAAGAAGATGGACTTTTGGATTTACTTGATCATAGTGAAGCAACTGATTCTGTAGTTCTAAGACTAGTAGTGTAATGATGCACCATATACTTGTATATCATACCCATCTGTTTGTGCTGATACAGAAATGTACATTTGTTCACAAGTGCCCGAGTATTCTTGATTATATTCAAAATGCATCGTCACATATGATATGAGATACAAGTTTGTGTTTAGGATGGATATTCTCTTTAGTTTCCTAGACCATGAGTATTCTCCGGATGAGTGTGTCACTTACCTTAGATATGACATATTGAAGTTTAATTTGATTGTGCAAACAAATATTAGTTATATTGAAAAATGCATTTCACAGTACTTGATATCATGTCCATGCTCTTATTTACAATTGCATTGATTGTGCAGATTGCAGAAATTAACTCATGAACGCTCTCAAATGATTGGAACCGTGAATCGTGAAAGGAAAGAACATCAGGTGATTTAACTTCCCTACTTACCATCCCTTATTTGATCTAAATGCTTTCTTGTAGTTTGATCTGGTAAATTTGTTCTTTCATTGTTGAGCAGCAAAACACTGCATATGAGCTTAATGCTTTATCTGCGCAATGGAAGGAACTTTCTCTGAAAAACATAGAAATTCAAGCTGCATGTGCTAAAATTGAAAATTATATAGATGAACTCAAAAAGGAAGCTGCAGAGAGGTAATTTGCCCTTTCCTTTCTAGTGTGTTTTCTCTCTCATGGATTTACTAGTTTGGCCGCTAATTAGTAATTACTGATTTCAGAGGCTGGGACTTAAAACCAATGGAGAATGGCCTGTTGAATTCTGAATGAGTAGGTATGCTTATATGGCATTTGATTTAGATTTGATGCTATAACTCTGTCATTATATAGCTGTTTTTTAATAGAATTCAGTGGTGTTATGTCATATTGTTGCCCTTTCAAGGAAAAAAAATTTCATATGTGCCGACATAGGGCTCAGAAATGATATGTAATATTATGGTCCTTCATTTTCATGTGAGAATTCTTTCCTTCATTTTCTCATTGGGTTTCAAATGTAATCTTGAAGAATTGATTGTTTGCTGTTCCAATCAATGGACCTGTCCAACCTATCCAACCTTACAAGTGTGGTTCCAAATCTTGAAGAATTGATTCTTTCTATTTCATTTCTTTCCTTAAGCAAGCCGTTCGGAAAATAGCACCTTATATTCATAAATGGTACGATGCTATTGTGTATGATGATACCTTTTCTACCAGAACATGAGAAATCTTATGTAATATATGCTAGATGTCTAGGTCATGCCTATGTGGTACATTGTTGTGGCTCATCCATTACAAATTTAATGAATAACTTTTATGTAGTGTGAAAAAGTTCTCCCTAGATCCCTTTAGCAGTCCAGGACCACAATGCCAAAACAGAAGTTGTTTTTTTGTCATCACCTAACAACTTGGCTATGTTTCTATGCCAACTCCACAGAAACCTCTTCTTGTTCTTTTTTTCTTGCCAGAAATACAGAAGTGTAAAATTCATGAAAGGTTTATGGCTCTGAATTGCTTAATATTGGAAGTTGGCCTTGGTTTGCATTTGAAGTGTCATGATGAGTATAATTACTTATTACATGCTTCTTATGAGTCCCAAACTGCTACTATGACCATAGTTGATTTTAATGACTTCTGCCTTAAATGGAGCAGTGCTACCACACCTTACTTAAGTTAGAATAAGACAAGTTTTTGAAGTATAAGGCACTGTTGTGAGGATAATACAGTCTGACAGCCTTATTTCACCATTGGAATTGTAAACAGGTTCTGCATGAAGACCTGGAAGTGCTTCGATTCACGCAGCTGGAATGGATCCATCTTTCCGGATGAGTGGCTGATATGTTGTTGGCTTACTCGGTGGTTTTTCCTATTTCCAGTTGGAATCCAATACGATTTGGTAATTATTTTACTCGGATTTGTCCAAATTTAGCTGTAATGATCTCAAAGAGCAGAGCTCCATTAGAGTAAATCTTTCCCGGAACTTATTCTAAATGGATCCCGAGTTATTGTCTACATTTAGTCTTGTAAAAAAGCCATGATACATGAGGTATTAATGTGCTGGCTTGCCAACTTCAGTATCCTTGTAGGAATCAGAATATGGTTGCACATTGTATTTAAGTGCTTTTATAGTTCATTTAACGAAATGTAGTGCTTTTGTTACTTTGACATCTCAGTAGATTCAGTGGCACAACTCAGTTAAGGAGGATGAGCCAGAGAGATATGATACAATCTAAACGCATGAAATCATTCTTATAGTCAAAAGAGAGCCAACATTTAAAAACCACAATAAGGTTTAAGGTTTATGGTGCAAGCTGTGTCTACTATCTAGTTTCTCCTAGATGTTCCATCAATCATTTCATATTAACATTACGCTTGGATTCTGTCAAGTAGTAACTGTAGTATGGCCGAACGCTACTGTGAAGCGGTTGTAGCAACCTTGATGAAGACATCCTCCAAAGTAGTGTCAGTGAGACCCCAAGCGAACACTGTGAATTGTAGCTTTGCAGCCTCCACAGCTTGGAAGACACGGGCGATAGTGACCTCATTTTTGGGCAGCTCAAACTTCTGCGTCCCCGAGAGTCGGTATACCTTGTTGGCATTGGGTGACATCGTCCGAACCATCTTCTCCACTTCTTCCTCATGATCCTCACTTGTGGTCATTGTGAAGATATACGATCCTCCATATCTAGCCTTCAGCTGCGGTGAGTGAAGGAGCGTGGGGAATTGTGTTTAGATCAGAATGCGTAAAAGATTCTACCGTATTGTAGTTAAAAATATAAGAGATGAATTTATCGAGTATGATTTACCTCTTTCGGATTTCCAATACACTGCAATCTGCCATCTACAAAAATTCCTAGTCGATCACAGAGAACCTCAGCCTCTTCCATGGAATGTGCTGTTCAGCACATGCAAACAAGCTTGCTTTATTAGTGAAATTAACTTATACAGGCAATATCATTCATTGACAAATAATAAGATTGGGAGAGGAGGACAGAACTGGTTAAGAGGATTGCTCGGTCCTGTTTCGCTGCCTTTACAACATTCCATAGATGGTTTCTTGAAGCTGGATCTAGTCCAGTACTAGGCTCATCCATGTAAACAACCTGCGTACAAAATTTCAGAGTATAATTATAGCAACAAGTAGCATGTATCTAGTTTTATAGGAGAACAAACACTAACAGTTACATGGCCAGAGATCAGAGTAGTCAAACTTAAGAGAGAGAGCAGGCAACTTAACACATACCTTCGGATCCCCTATGAGTGAAATTGCGACGCTAAGCCTTCTCTTCATACCTCCACTATACTTCCCAGCTTGTTTGTCAGCAACTCCACCATAGAACAGATTCACACTCTCCAAAGACTCTTCCACAGCCTGATCAGCAATCAGAATCAGGTAAACAAATGAAGCTTAAGAGGTAACAGTTTACAATGACAATATATCTCAATGTAAGAATCGAGTTAGAATGTACATGATGACTTACTTCTATTAAGGCAGAACCTTTAAGATTCTTAAGTCTGCCATAAAATAGCAAATGCTCCCTTCCAGTCAGGCTATCCCATAGTAAGCTAAACAATATCCAAAAAGCATGAAATTAGTTTCAAATAATCAAAAGAACCCAATATATATATATATATATATATATATATTGATTGATTGCAGTATCTTGGCCAGCTTACTCATGCTGTGGACAAACACCCATGCTGGTATATATTTCATCCATTTGAGTCCAAATGTCCATACCATGAACATATGCTGCACCAGAGCTTGGTTTTGTCAGACCAATCATCTGCATGTCGACAGAAAACAGAGGTTAAATGCAACAAACTGATTAAACTAGATAGCAGTAACTAGTCATTAAATAATTTAAGATTTAGAGAGTACATGAATAACTGATATAGTACTTTACCATGCTAATAAAAGAGGTCTTCCCTGCACCATTGGGACCAAGCATGCCAAAGCATTCCCCTCGTGGCAAAGCAAGAGATAACCCTTTCACTGCAAACTTCTCAGGGTTTCCATCTCTTCCTGGATATACCTTTTTCAGGTCATGGCAGATGATCGCGTGACTTGTACTATCTTGATCCAATAGCAAACTCTCAACCTTCTCCATCTGCAAATAAATTGAGCAATTGTGAGGGGAATGCAATGTATAGCTATGCAACTATTCATTTTGATTCATATGGGTGACAACAACATTTAGATAAGTAACATTTACCTCTTGAGTAACATCAGGTTTGTCCATCTGAATAGAAACTGTAGATCCCTGCCTTTGTGCGCTAGGCGTCCCACTCCTAAGAGAAGAGGAATGTTCTTTATTCTTCCCAAAGCAGCTTGGCAAGAAAAATAGAGGACTTTTTCCACTTACAGATGATGTAAGTTTATCCAAGTTATATGCAATAAAAATCAGCACAAACCACTCCACAAACATGACAATCAAGACTTCTCTCATCCCACTCTTGCTGTGTCTCAAATTTCCCCATCGCATCCCAACAGTCCCCACAGTACTAGCTTCAGGGGTGAATTCTGCAAACTCATATAACCCACGATACAGAGACAAGCCAGGATACAACTCAAGAACAATGATCCAGTATCCTACATACGCACAAGAATACGTAAAAAAATAAAAAATAAAATAAGAGCATTGAAGAAAAGCAGATTAAGTGACAAAATATGTTATTTTCACTAACGGGTATTTCCACTTACTAGGGAATGATGGATCTTCTATAAAGGCTTGAAAAAGTTCTGAACCAAAAAGCCCGGTTGCAAAGACCAATATGTAACCTATAACTGTAATCATCCAAGCAATCATGTCAATGTAAAAGATAGCCTACTTACATATTAAGAAATGCGCTGAATCAATATACAAAGATATGGACATGATGATCAAACCTGTACAAGCCTTAACGTTGGAGAACAATGCAGCTGCTAGAAAAGCCATCGCTATTTGCAAATTCATATATAAGAAGTAGAAAACAAACTGGATGGTGTAGTCATGTAGTCTGAAAATTTTTAACCCTGTAACAAGTCATCATCAACTAATTATTTAATTAAATGTACACAAGTGAAGCTAGCGAGAACACTAGTACTTGTATACATACCGATGAGTGAGCCAGATATGACAAGACATAGCATGTACACTATAGACACTGTAAGAAAATAGGCATAGGAAATCATCCAATAGGGTCCATCACCAAGTCCATGCATTTTCATCATGATTCTGAGTTTTTGTTGTTTTTCGTACACCAGCGACTTCATCACAACCTTCAAGTCAAATTGGGAAGCTTAATAAGAAATTAAGGGAAACTCTACTTGATAGCATAAGTAGTTGTAAGCTTGTAGCTAATTAATATATATATATATATATATAGGATTTTTCTCAGGTAAGGATGTCCTTACCTAAGGTTTAGGTATGGATTTAGTGTTTTCACCCATTTTCCGATCACATTTTCACATCTTAACCGTTCAGTTTTTAGAGCCTAATGTATAGATCCTCCCCCACAAAATTTCAGCCAATTTAATGATCTTTAAGGCATCCAAAACTGCAATTTACACGAACGGACCGAATCTGTCAAACCGGACCCGTTCGTATTTATAATGGTAAATTACAGTTTTAGATGCCTTAATGATTACCAAATTGGCTGAAAATTTGCAGAGATGATCTATACATTATGACATAAAAACTGAACGGTTCCGATCACATTTTTACCTGAGAAAAATCCTATATCAGTCCGGCTACACCAAGGACGTCCTTAATTTTTCTTAGGTACGGATTTCCGGTTTTCACCCACTTTCCGATCACATTTTCACATCTTAACCATTCAGTTTTTAGGTCCTAATGTATAGATCATCTCTGCAAATTTTCAGCCAATTTGGTGATCATTAAGGCATCCAAAACTGCAATTTATCATTATAAATACAAACGGTTCCGGTTCGACAGATTCGGTCCGTTCGTGTAAATTGCAGTTTTGGTTGTCTTAACGATCACCAAATTGGCTGAAATTTTACAGGAGGGATCTATACATTAGGTCTAAAAACTGAACGATTAAGATGTGAAAATGTGATCGGAAAGTAGGTGAAAACACTAAATCCGTACCTAAATCTTAGGTAAGGACATCCTTACCTGAGAAAAATCCTATATATATATGGATAAGCAGTGAATGCTCTTACAGGGAAGAGCAGCAAGATAACCCATGTAAAGAAGAGTGGACCAATCATAGAGGCAATATCTGGCATCTGGAATGGGGTTTCCTGCTTGGGCATTTCTTTGACAAAATCAAGCAGCATATTTGTTCCAAAACCTTTCAAGAAGCGTAGGTAGGCACTGGAGGCCTGTGAATAATTGAAATAAAATTTACAAATAAGTACGAAAATAGATTACTAATTCCTAGCAGAACAGGGAAGTTAAAGTCAAAAACCAAAAAAGCCAAACGATGCGCTTGTGGGCGTGTGTGTTTTTGTGTTTACCAGATTCACTGCACGTGGAAGCCGCAGCAATTTAGAATCACTCCCAGCCCCGCTCAGCACCTCGCCAACATCATCATCTCCAGATTTCAAGCTTGAATTGTACCATACGCTCACATTGAAATTACTCTTATCTGAGTTAGAGAAATCATATGCTGCATTGCAAGAAAACACACGGAGTGTCAGTAGTACTATTGCCCCTAAATGATACTATGTGTGATTTGATATATTCATCACATCAAACAATTAGTAAGTAGAATGTTAGCAGTACCTCCAATTACTTCATTAATCTTCCTCTCTGAATTCCCATTTCTGTAACCTCTATATAGCTCTTTGTTTACTTCGGTAGAAGTATTGCGCCACAAAGGCAAACCTTCAGCACATTCAACAACTAGATTCGATCGAAGACAGCATAGTTAGGTAAAGAAAATTGTTTAGCATAATGTACAGCACAGTGCACACAACGAAGCTGAAGAACTACTGTGTTTATCATTTTATGTAGTCACGTACATATTTTTGGTTGCAAATTTGGTTCTCGAGCTGGAAGATAGAATGAAGAATTTGGTGAGCAGTGGCGCTGCACATTATAGATGGTCACAACATCCTTAGACCAGTCATAGTCATGAAACATGTTCTCTTGAGGTGAGGAATCCGAACCCTTAACATTTATAAACATATTGCAACACCAATCAATGATCCAACATTTACCAACTACAGTATGTAATCAAACTGAGAAATATTGGCAAATAATCACCATGACATTATGCGCTATATATTCCATGCCATCACCAGCGGATTTCGGCGGGGGAGAATTGAACAACATATTTCCAGCCAGAGCTGTATAACAAATGCACATCAGAAAACCACTAATGAGGCAATTAACAACCAATTAACACACAAAATAATCAATTAAAACATGTAATTATTTTCGTACATACTTTCTCCTAAAGACTGGTTATTCCCAGTAAGAAGTAGTGTTACTGGGCAGGAGGAGTAGCCTCTTTCGTCATGCCTACTCCGGCATGACTCATCCGGCAAGTCAGATGGAAGAAAGTTACTTCTTACTGCACGGTAATCTGGAGATGGTAACTGCAACAATGGAGCCCATTCTTGAGGCTGAGGTATGGGACAAGATAAAGTTAGATCAAATTGGTCTGAAGATCCACAATCGGGTTTTGATAACTGTTTGTTCACATTCTTCTGCAGACTTTGGAGGGCAGCCAAAATGTGGATGAAGAAGAAGGGTATTAAAACCAGCGTGATATTGGAGCGGATATTTCTTTTCTGCAAAATGAACACACACATATGATCATATATCATCAAGATAAAATGATGAAGCAACAGATTTAGATCATTGAACAGTGAAGGAAATCGCTCCTCTCAATTTCATGTTTAGCCATTTAAAGCGGAGGAGCAAGAGATGTGCAAAGAGTCCCCCGGCGGCCAAAAAAAAAAACTATAATAGAAAATTCCTACGTTTGCCACTCCAATCTTCTAACTTCTAATGCTAGCGCAATTGAACAAAAGGCTAAAATCAAAGAAAGACCTGATATGTTAAGCTCTTTCTGAGCAAGGCATTGGACTGAGTCCAGAAGCTAGCAGCGGACCGCTCCGGCGCCATTGATGCCCAAAACCAGACTACTCAACACCAAAGAAGTTAAAATTCAGAGTCTGTCACACTACACGTACAAGATATTCAACATGAAGTTCATATAATAATCCGAAAAGAATTATAAGAACAAAGACAATAAATCAAACTGCTACCTGAAATAATTTGAAGAACCCTCTTGTACGTATGAATGAGCAATATATATACCGTATCCAAATCACTTAAATGTGTGCTCCTCGTCTTCTGTGCTATACGGCTATCGTGAATTCTTGCTTCTACCGCTTCTAATGCGCTGGTAAATGACCGTAACTGCTGAGTGTTTGAAATACCCAAACTACCCTTTACGCTTTAAAGTTGTTCTTGCTTAGTTTCAGAGGGAGTGATATCTACTAAGAGAATCAAGCAATTAATACATTTTTCCTTTTTTTGTTTAAGGCTAAAATATTTTTTCCCTTATATACCTTTCAGTAGTTTTATTCACACATTCCTACCTTCTTAATACACACCCCTCAAATTTTTTTACCATTTTTTTCCCTCATATTTCCTTTTTTTACCCTTTTTGCCAATTCCTCCTTTTACTGTCTCATCGGTAGGAAATCGTCATGCTAGAAAGCAAAATTATAATACAATTACAGGAAACGTAGTGTGCTTAATTAATAATTCAATAATTCCAATTGATTAACAACGAGTTTATGGTTTCTTATGGATTGGCTTGATATGTAATTCAAGTTGACCATTAGAACAAGAATCGTCTACTTGAATTTGCTCCTGTAGATACCCTCAAAGCTTTGAAGACTCACGTTGGTTGGTTGTAGTAGATTTGGATTTTCAAGTTTTGAAATACATATCATAATTAATATGCTAAAGCCTGTACATGTAGTTACTTTACTGCAATTCTCTCCCTTCAGCTTGGCTCTCTCTCTCTCTCTCTCTCTCTCTCTCTCTCTCTCTCTCTCTCTCTCTCTTTGGGACTCTGCCCCTGCCCTCTCTCTACTTCTTTTGGTTGTGACTCGGCAAGCAAGATTCCTTCGCCGACCCACTCTCCTCAATTAAATTGTTGGCCTCCAGGCTCCGGCAATTGCGACCCGGGTGGCTCCTCCTTGTGGCCATTGCCCTCGATCAGAGGCTGGAATATGATTAATATTTTTTTGATGAGGGGTAAAATAGAAATATGAAATTTTACAAAAATTTAGAATGTGTATTTAGAAAATAGCTATGTGTAAATAAAATTTCTCTATACCTTTACTTGTTTATTTTTTTTCGTAATAATTAAAGATGGATCTTATCACATCCGTGATGAGAAGGAAGGAGGTGGTTATTAGCTAGATACATGTATTGACAGCTGAAGAAACCTCATCTTCATCATATCAAAATAACCTAACTAAAATGATGAAGAGGTTGAACCGAGTTTCTAACCACATATATAAGGTTATTGTATCCATAATTGGTCGATATTGGTCCCAGTTTTGTATCCTATAAGAGAGTTTGCCATCCCGTCCTGAATCCAAAAGAGTAAATGTGTACTAATATATCGTTGTAAATTGAAATGAGAGATTATATCATTCCAGCTCCAGGGTTTCAATTAATCCAGTCTCTTTTAACCATACACACCAGATAAATTAGATTACTAGCTACCCTTAGATCACAATACTATACCTGTGTTTTCGGTTTTCACAAATTGCCCCTTAAACTTATAATTTCGCGTGACACCCTATTTCAAGAACTTTATTAGATCATGTAGTTTCTTAGTTATGTTAGCACAACTAGAAATCTCTTTTTTTTTTTTTTTTTTTGGATAAACTAGAAATCTCTTTAACATTGATGTGAATGTTCATTAGTCTTACTCAGATGGTCAGTTTATTCTATACTTGGTAGCGCTCAACTACTCTTCAGACCCTTTATATGAAAAAAGAAACGAACGTTAAGTCCCCATCGCTTTACACATAGTCAAATAAAGTCAATCACATAATCGAACAACCCTAGACTTATTGAAATATAAGGATTTAGACCATTAATCTGGGATGTTTCTTTTCCCTGAATTCAGGGAGTTTCTCATGTAATAAACACTGAAACCATTATTTTAGCAGACAAACAAAATAAAAATGCCTAAAATAAGGGCAATATTAAGGCGAAAAGTAAGTACTCCCCTATCTTGCATGCAAAGTTTATCAAAAATTAGTACTGATTCTATAATTTCCCTTACAATCTGACTCAAGTTAACAAATCAAAGGACGTAATTTGTGCTCTATTACTCCTATCTCATATTATGTACAAATCATTCCGATAAATAGATTAGAAAAGGGGGTCTTCACCCTCTACTATAAATTGTTGGTTAACAATAAAGCTAGCTGAAAAGTCAAAGAATCGAAAGATGAGAGCCATGGATTCTAGGGTTTTGGTTTTGATGAGCATGCTTGTTCTTGCTCTGGCTAAAGAATATCCATACGGGCTTGAATATCCAGTAGTCGATGATGAGTTTCAGAATAATGTCAATAACCAGTTTCAGTTTGGCGATGATATTCCCACAACCCCATTCCCAAAATCTGCCCCTCCTTCTCCACTTATCATTTCTCCCTCGGCTTCCTCTCCCTCTCCTATGACGTCTCCTCTGATTCCTAGCAGCTCACCCTCACCCTCCGCCTCGCAACAGAACCCCTGCCGACGACCAAAACTACAGAGTGGTATCATGCAATGTAGTAAAGAATGTGTTAATGCATGTTCACCCTCCAAAAGCATTCTTCCTCCTCTTGTTGCCCCTCCTATATTGTACCCTTCTTGCTTCACCGGCTGTGTTTCTCATTGCACTCGGCCCACTCAGCTTCCGGAGACTCCCCTTGTCCCCACTACTGAGGTCGTCGATGGTTGCACTCGTTACTGTGTCACCTCCATTGTTGCCAAATTCATCGCCGCTAAGCCTGGTATGGGATATCCACCACATTTCGATGCTCTTAATTCCTTCCTTTTGATTCTTTACTACGTCATTTCATTATTTTTTTTATGTATTTGAATAAAGATTAATTAACAATATTGCAATGTCTTTTATATGTATGTAGATGAACGACCACATCGCGTTAATGTTCAAGATGATGTGCCTAAGTGCTTTGAGATCTGCTTTTACAAGAAGATGTATAATTAATTAATTAACATTTGTACCCCATATCAGTGTTGTCTTTTATGATCAGTAGATTATATAATTTTATTTGGTTTTCTGGTCAAATAAAGCTTTAAATTTTTGTTCATTTCCTTTTCATCTTCATTTTCTTGTACCAAAGTTCCAAAATATGTTGGAAATTGTCCATGACCATATCTAGAAAAATGGACAATCTTATTATGCAACAACCATTAAGTCTTTATATTTCAATCAAAAGATCCTTATTTGAGTTTGACCCGAGAATCACCTGTTATTCAACATTGCGTTCAAATAACATTTTAATTAAAGCACCCTAATCTCTCCAGTTAGATAAAGTTCAAAAAGGTCTAATTAAGGCCTCGTTACGGTCATGATGAGTCATGTCCAACAAATCCTTTAGTATTCTTCCTTTAAATGACAAATTCAATTTAATTAAACTTCCTAATATTGAATTCCATTCTTAAATGCATTCTTATTTTCACAAATCCGCTTTAATTATTCACCTCTAAATTAAGAAAAGCGTGTTTTTTTTCAAAAGGAAAGAATTACCAAACGAAAGAAAACCCTATTACGAAAAGGGCAAGTTCGTCAATCCATCGCTCAAACGTCACACACAAACAAACAAACCCAGATCCAATTTAGTAATTTCCCAGTCCCCGGAAACCAAACGCTCAAAACCGCGCCTTCTTGTAAAAACAGAGCAGTGTACGTAAAAGACCTTCTTCTTCTTCTTCGATCTTCATTAGTCCATCCCTCACTAACTCACAGAAACACCAAATTCTTGTTTCTCAAATTCCGAAGCGCTCATGACTTCACTGACCGGTTTTCCGCTACTTCTGCAACAATTCAAGGCTCTGTTCAGCAAGAACCTCCTCCTCGCATGGCGCAACAAGACCGCCACCTTTCTCCAGCTCCTCTCTCCTTTATTCTTCATCTTCCTCATCTTCTGCTTCCAGAAGGCCTACGACGCTCAGACTCGGTCTTCCACTGCGTACCGGAGCGTCACCGATCCTCAGCCGCTGGTTTCGCAGCCGATCCCGCCCTGCGAGGACAAGTTCTCTATCAAAACGCCGTGCTATGATTTCGTGTGGAGCGGAGATCAGAGCCCTAGGATTCGGAGCATTGTCAATGCCATCATGGCTAATAATCCCGGAAGGCCAATCCCGGCGACAAAGGTATCACAGAATTAGGATTATGTGCTTATTTTGTTTAAACTTTATTTACGAAAAAGACTGGAATTTTTTTTACTAGCTACATAATTAAGCAGTGTCACAGGGTAGTCAATTTGGTCTTTGTGTGAGATATAGACAAATGCATGTAATATATTTTAATTTCAGGCTTAAATATTGCACTTGTTCAGAAATTTGGAGTGTACTGATTGTTTCAGGCTTTCCTTCTGAGATCCCTGAAACTCAAAATGTGGTGTAACATATGAGGAAGTCGGAATGTCAAGAATCATGTGATGACACTAATTGTGGCTTTGGTTTGTATAGGTTAAATCGTTTAGAACCCCGGCTGAAGTAGATGAATGGCTGTATAAGAATCCTTTGTATTGCCCAGGAGCATTGCATTTTGTGGAAAGAAATGCCACTGTGATTAGCTATGGCCTGCAGACTAATTCTACTTCTGTTGAAAAACAAGGGAAAACTGAGGATCCCACATTCAAATTTCAAATTCCACTTCAGATTGCTGCGGAGCGTGAGATTGCTAGGTCTCTAATTGGAGGTATTATGTTTTGTTTCTCACAGTTCTGTGTTCTTTAAAGAAAATTATACTTGCATGTTACCAGTTGAATTTTAGCACTCATATGATGCTTTGTTCAGATTCGAAATTCAGCTGGGTTGTTGCATTCAAGGAATTTGCACACCCTGCAATGGAGAGGCCTTCTGCAATGGATAACATAGGACCAAGGTTTTTTTTTGCAGCTGCCATGTTTGGTTTTGTCTTTCAAATGACTTCTTTGATCACAGAGAAAGAACTTAAGCTGCGGCAGGTAATCACTTTAAGTTGATGAATGGTTTTTTCACCCACGGTTAAGTGAATTTAAGTGCTCTAATCATTTTGCATTGCAGGCAATGACAATGATGGGCCTTTATGATAGTGCATACTGGTTCTCATGGCTAGCATGGGAGGGAATTATTACACTACTCTCAGCTCTTTTCACAGTTCTCTTTGGAATGATGTTTCGGTTTAAATTTTTCTTAAACAACAGCTTTGCAGTCTTATTCCTTGTCTTCTATCTTTTCCAACTCAATATGGTAAGGCTGTTTCTTGCTATTAGTTCGTTAATTTCTTTTCACATATTCTTACTTAGCTTCTTTTGCTGATTTTGTACTTTGGATAGCCTCGTCTTTATATAATAAGTTTCTGACATATATTCCCTCTTTCCATCAATTGATAACAGATTGGTTTTGCATTTATGCTATCGGCCTTCATAAAAAAGTCATCTTCAACCACAACTGTCGGTTTCTCCATCTTTATCATTGGCTTTTTAACCCAGGCAAGATGTCCAAAGTTCAAGATTCTTAAAGTCTTTGTTATGAGTTTAGTTCTAATAACAGAATCTATTTTCCATTGCAGCTAGCTACATCAAACAACTATCCATACAATAAAAGCGTTTCTAGGACTAAGCGAAACCTGTGTTCTCTATTCCCACCTAAACTTCTTTCCCAGGCTCTATATATACTCAGTGAGGCAACATCCACTCCTAAAGAGACTGGCATTAGCTGGAGTAGAAGGGCAAACTGCGGACCAGGGGATGAAAATTGTGTTATAACAATTGTATGTAAACACATTAGTTTTCATAACCAAACCATTACGTATACATTTCTTTGATTTCTAATATGTTCATTTAAACTTTGATAGAATGACATTTATATGTGGCTGGTGGCTACATTCTTCCTCTGGTTCGTATTGGCTATCTACTTCGATAATATCATCCCAAATGTATCTGGTGTGAGAAAATCAGTTTTTTACTTTCTGAAGCCAGGATACTGGACAGGGAAAGGTAGAAACAAAGTGGAAGGTAAAAACACTGAAATTTAGTTTGTGATCAACTTTCCCTTGTGGGTGGTACTTGTGACATGATGCTTTGTTCCTCCCTTTGGTTAGAGCGTGGCATTTGTAGTTGCATAGGTTCACTTCCACCAGTGGAGCATATTACTCCAGATGATGAAGATGTCCTAGAAGAGGAGAACATTGTTAAAGAGCAAACTAAGGAAGGCACAGTTGGTCCAAACCTTGCAGTTCAGATACGTGGCCTTGTAAAAACATATCCTGGCAAAAGACATGGTTGCTGTTGTAGCAAGAGGACCTCACCATACCATGCTCTCAAGGTAAATAGCCTTTTTGACTCGAATCTTTAAGAGAATGTTGATTTTTTATGAGCCTATGGTTCATGTGGAGGATATCTTGTGATATAGTCTAATTACATTTTTCATTCAATGCATCTTCCTTTAACTTTTTGTACTTGGACTATGAGATCCTCTAGCAGAATGTTATGACTGATGAGACAGTCTCTATCATATATATATATATATATATATATATATATCTATGAGCGAATTTTGTTGCATACTTAAGTTTCATGCATTCTACCCTGTTTTTTCATTCTCAGTATATGATGCAGATGCACTGCATATGTTTCACCAACTATTTTTTAGTATATGATGATGAATGATGTGATTGTCATCCATCACATAGCTGCTTAGGCAAATACCTGCTTTAAGTCAAAATTACTGCTGATGCAATTTATATGTTTCAGTAACTATATTTAGCTTTGAACAATGTCCAGGGGTTATGGGTCAACTTTGCAAAGGATCAGTTATTTTGTCTACTTGGACCCAATGGAGCTGGGAAAACCACAGCAATAAATTGTTTAACCGGCATCACACCAGTGACTGAAGGAGATGGTAATAGTATCATTGTTTTTTGAAATTCATTAATTGGAAATTTTTGGAATGATGTTAATATTGAAATGATAAAATAGTAATCTGCCTTATTAACAGCGTTGATCTATGGAAATTCTGCTCGAAGCTCTGTCGGCATGGCAAACATTCGAAAACTGATAGGAGTTTGTCCACAGGTAGCCCTCTCTCTCTCTCTCTCTCAAAAAAAAATACATACTCTATATGATTTTATATAAACCTATAGTTCATAGTTTTTACAGTGTTGCAACTTAACTCGGTAAAAAAATTAGAGTAACTTAACTTTGCCCCCTTGTTGTCTCTATTCATAGTTTGATATTCTTTGGGATGCATTGTCTGGGCAAGAGCATCTCCGCATATTCGCCGGTATCAAAGGCCTTCCTCCAGCATCAATAAAATTGGTATGTGCTACTCTAATTTTTTCCCCTGACAATGTATTAATGTTGGTCTTTATAATCACATATTTTTGTTCAATGCTCGTCTGCATGCTTTGAGAAAGAATGACTGTTGGTCCTGTATAAGTAATGCTCCTCAAATGTAGGCTACTATGAAGTCACTGGAAGAGGTGAAACTGACTGATGCAGCCAAAATGAGAGCTGGTAGTTACAGTGGAGGAATGAAGCGTCGCTTGAGTGTTGCAATAGCCCTTATTGGTGATCCGAAGTTAGTTATCCTAGATGAACCGGTATGGACATTGCAACTTTTCCCTTTAATTGTTCTTCTACTTGCTTTGTTTATGCAACTAGGTTTATGATCTGCAGACAACTGGTATGGATCCAATATCTAGAAGGCATGTATGGGACATCATAGAGGATGCAAAGAAAGGTCGTGCAATCGTCCTGACCACTCACTCAATGGAAGAAGCTGACATATTAGGTGACCGGATAGGAATTATGGCAAAGGGTAGGCTCCGCTGTATTGGAACTTCAATCAGGCTGAAGTCACGATTTGGGACTGGTTTCATTGCCAATGTGAGATTCAAAGAAAGCACAAATGGGGATGAAGTTGCAACATCTCATCACGAAGCTGTGAAGCAGTTATTTAAATATGTACGTTTAGGTTGAATGATTTGAACTTAGTTTCAGGCACATACAACATAATTTCTAACATGGGAAAAGTTTTTTTCAGCGTTTGGATGTTTCACCAAAAGAAGAGACAAGAGCTTATTTGACTTTTGTGATTCCTCATAATCGAGAGGGAATTTTGGCGGTACAGAACTATCAAAAGTTCTTAATAAGTGAAGTCTCACATATGAAGTTGTGATTTTCTACTGTTAATTCTGCCTGACTGATATATATACCTAATGCAGAAATTTTTCGCGGAACTTCATGACCAAGAAGTTGAATTAGGCATAGCAGACATTCAACTTGGACTTGCAACTCTCGAAGAAGTTTTCCTAAATATCGCAAGGCGGGCAGAGCTAGAAAGTGCCACAGTTGAGGGGAGGATGGTTACTCTCACTTTAACATCTGGGGTCTTGGTTCAGGTAAATTCACTTCTTTCATTGTACTGACATCCTCACTCTTTTTCAGGTGTAACTTCATTTTGGTTACCTACTTTTCGTAATGTATTACAATGATCATGCAGATTCCTACAGGAGCTAGGTTTGTTGGGATTCCAGGAACCGAGTCTCCTGAGAATCCGAACGGGCTTATGGTAGAAGTTTTTTGGGAGCAAGATGAATCTGGTGCACTCTGCATAACTAGGCACTCACCTGAAACCCCAATACCTCCTAATATTGCAGTTGAACTAATGTCACCTTCAATTTCGCACCGAAATATGTTTGGCCGTTCCAAACCAGTTAACGGCATTGTGCTCAACTCCGACCAAATCACTAGTTCTTTTGGTCTAAATGGTCATAGGTGGTCTTGACAAAGGACTTGATGCAGTGTGCTTAGAGCGAGTCCACCTATTGGGAGTAAATGCCAAGGTCATTGGATTATTGGGTCGACCGGTTAAGAAACTGTTCACTGTGAACATGATTTTCCACCCGTTCTGTTTCTTGACCTGTCAGTTACTGTTCATTGAATTTTTTTAAATTTTTTATTTTAAAATTGAAATATATGTGATGTAAATAGATTATTTGCATACTCTTTGTGAGTCCCGGAATTCATCGAGTTTAATTGAGATCGTTCGTTAAATTATTTACTTACGATCTCTGTAATTATAAAAGATGCTTGGGAATATTTTTAGAAATTTTCACTAGTGAAATCCGTGATTTAAGAGTTGGATAATAACGTGCATGACACTACGAGTTCGTTGGAATTTTTGGAAAAAATTTTTTAGACACCCAAGCTATTTATAATAATTTTTCAAAATTATGGGATTTTAAAAATTATTAAAAGAAAAAAAGATATCTTCACAAATGGTGTATGAACTTTAGACTATTCTACACTTCGATGTACCAACTTTCATAACTATCAGAATGGTGTATCAAGTTTGCTCCTATATTTTATTTTGATATACGCCGTTAAATTTTCCGTTAATTTGTAAAAAAAAAATTTCATGATCTTTCCTTTAACTTTGTAAATTTTTTTAAAATTTTTTTTTATAAAGTTAACAGCAAATTTAACAACGTACAATAAAATAAAAGATTAAAACATATACACCATTATGATAATTATGAAAATTGATACATCAAAATGTAAAATATGCTAAACTTCATACAGATTTGGGCCATTGAAATACCCACCATTGAAATACCCAAAGACTTCATCGTAGCCGTCCAAATTCTATCATTGGAGGCTATATAGTGGATCAGATCGGGTCAAACATGGCAGACCACAGTAGAAGCTTCTGGCTTCCGACCCGCGAGCGCAACTCTTAAATTCGACAAGAGAATCCAACCGGCACTCCAACCGTCCGGCCATCTCCCGACTCAGCGCCGACGTCCTTTTGGCGGTAGATTATTCAATCGGTGATCACAGCAACTATACGAGACTCGAGAAGCATTAAGTTTTCCCGCGGTTCGCAGCAATTTTCCGGTGGCTACGGTGGCCGATTTAACCGCATGAGGTAGGAAATTTAATCCTCTCAACACCCTCTACATACTCTAATATTTGCAGTTTTTGAAATCGATGAAGTTTTGATGATTTGGTTTCTGGGTACTCGTCGGCTTTGTCGCGGCTCTTCAACACCGGCACATCTCCGGGACTACCGGCTTAGTTTCTGTCACGGCCTTGCCGCCGGCCTCCATGGGTCAAGAATTATGTCAAGGCTTTGCCTCCATGGGTCATGAAAATCCTCACCTTGGCTAGTCAAAATTTTGCCGATGGAAGCTTCTTTTTCCCAATTCACGTTCACCACCTAGGATTGATGAGGTAGAGGCCGATCAGGAGGAACCAGTGGACATGCTCTTATATAGTTAGTCCTAAATGAATTCTTATTACATATTTCCTAATAATTTCACTAACTTGCAGCTGGTTGTCTTAGAGATTATAATTCGGATCAAGACCAAACTTGGGTTTTAGTTCAGATTCTTACTTCCATAAGACTTACATAACACCTTACTGCAAATTTCTTAAGGTTACAATTTACAATTTATATAATCTATAGTAATGTTGGGTGATCATCACCACCCCCAACTGTTAATGAATTTGCATCTAAGCCCAAGGGATATCTAAGTTACTATAATCACGTAATGCGCGGTGCTAGGCACAATCACCCATTAAGCCATGCAATGCCCCACCCCAGCCATCTAATAGTTAAGACTACATTTTTGAAGGAGCTAGGCCCAAAGTCCGACTTAGCCATGCAATGCCAGCCCAGTCATTCCTCCAATAGTTGAACAAAGACTGTTCAACCACTTGTATTAAAGAAAAGACACAAATTAACATCATGGATGAAGCGATTGACAAGGATTTTTCATTATGATAACAATTGTATACAGACCCCAACTCACAAAGTAAAGGTTTCGCTCAGGTATCAATTCATACAACTGTGTTTTAAAAAATCTTACAAGTCTCAATCTAAAGCAAAAGGCAGCTATCTCTATGAAAAAAATCTGAAACCACCTCAAATTTCACTTCATCGAGACATCGACTACTTTAAAGATCTGATATCATGAATCTGCAATTGTAGATCTCAAATGGCCAATACGTCATACGCATGAACCCTGTCCGTACCGGAAGAGATACGTACTTAGAGATACAGGACTGACCTAGATCTGCAAACCAAAAAAAGCATAAGCATCATATATATACATGAAAACACAAGTTAACTGACATATATACCAATGATCTATGGTAACACATGGTTCATGATCGGAGCTAAAAGCTTCTCAGAGTAGCCGGAATATTTGATGGATCTGATAAAACTTACTAGGTAGAGAGAAACAGATCTAGTTAAGACACAGACAAGCCATGGTGTAGAGCTCCCTTCAATCCAAAACACGATGCAACTCAGGTGATGCAGCTCCTGAGATATGGAAGCCACAAGCCTATCATCTTTATCAAAATAGAGATAGAAGTGTGGGATTCATAGCTCGGCAGCTCAATCAACCCAGCAACATCTTCTATTGGACTTCAAGGAGCTCCACTCCATAACCCTAGCTAAAACCCTAACACCAGTAGGTCCGATCCAAGCAGATCGAGAAGGAAAAGGTAAAACAGATCAAAACCTTGCCAGAAACCCTACAAAACCTGGGCTTACTACCAAACCCTAAACAAAGAACCAGAGCTAGAGTGCTCTATGAACTAGCGAAACGCCAAATTAACCCTACCATTCAACCATACAAAAAAGAACGATATATAAATGGATTCCTATCCAAATTTTCGAAAGCCAAAAGTGAAGAGCGGGTTTGGCTTTTGGTTCTAACGCTATGCTGAGAATGATCGACAGAGTAGGGTGGAGGGGTAAGTTTTATAGTGATTTTGGATAACAAACAAGTAGTAATGGTGGGGATGTGGATGGGTCGGCAGAGAAAGTCTTGGGAACCGCCCTCTCTTCTCTATAATTAAGATTCCCTGCACATAATCACGTGCCTTGTTTATATCCCTCACGATACACGATGATAATGAAGACCACCAATTTATCGTCCTTTTTGAAAAGCAATCGTTCTTTTCGAAAAGCCTGGCCCTGCGGAGCTGCTACTATTCCCCCCACCGAGAACAGTCGTAGATTTTGAATTCAACAGCAATCGAAATACTGGACTTTGAGAACCGTTGAAGTATAAGTTGTTAATAATGTGTTTGGTGACCTTGGTCTAATAAGCTAATTTAACGATTTTTGACTTCTAATTTTGATATTGTGCAACATTATAAAACAGTTAATATATATAATATAGAACTAAAACACTATACATTGATACGAAGAAATTGAGAAAAAGTTAGCTCATCCTTTTAAAAAGTCAGGCTTTGTGGAGCTGCTACTATTCCCATCACCGAAAACAACCCTTATTAGATTTGAATTCGATAGTAATTGAACTATCTGACTCTAAAACCGTTAAAGTATTGTTAATAGTGTAGTCTAATAAGCTAATTTAATGATTTTTGACTTCTAATTTTGATATTGTAAAACAGTTAATATATATAATAAAAAATTAAAACATTATACATTGGTATGAAGAAATTGAGAAAAAAACTAACTCGTCCTACAGCCTTGCACGAAACAATAACTAAAGAGTCGTTGTCCAATGCATTTGATTATGATTGCCCTTTGTACTTAATTTTAGTTGCCAAGCTTGTAAATTATTTCCATAATCTTTTTTTTAGTTGAAAATCTAGGAACTCATTCACAAATTTAGTAGTTATGTTTAATTTTAATTTGGAAAATTTTTCTCTTAAAGTTAATTCATGAGATTGTTTTGTATTAATGATCTGTGATGATAATAGAACTCGAATTTGAGTATTTGACACACATCGAATGTAGGCAAACGAGTTGAAACTCAAAGAACAAACTAATCTCGCGTACTTACCCACTAAAGTTTAGACCTAGTTTGAACTTGAAAAGGAAAAACATGCACGCAAAGAACGGGTCACCCCATTTTTCGACCCGTTTAAATTCTGACGGGTCAATGTCCTCTCTTATACGCGATATCGTGAGAAGTTGATATCAGTCCTGAGAATATGGCAGGAAATTAGACCAAACTACCAGAAGAAAAAAGGAAAAAAAAAAAAATCGGTGGAAACGTAAGACACGTGGCGCACGATGACAAAAAGTCTGAGTTAAATGAATGGTAGTTGTTGAATTAAGATTTCCGTTTTGGTTAGACAAAAGCGACATCGATGTGACAACACAGCTCAGCCTGGTGGGACCGGTCACGCAGAGCGCACTTTAGTTTGGCCATGTGTTATTCTTTCGATGTGCGCAGCTCTTGCGCTAACGTGCGCACCGGGTGCTATTAATTTTGAAATCAGAGATGCAGCCACGTAGCCCTAGTGATGGTAATGGGACCTCGAAATCTAGGGGTAAGATCTTCGTCTGTTTGCTTTTGTTGCTTTCCTCGTGGCCTCTTCTGTAAAAGGTTCTTTCTTTTTCCTTTTGAGGCTTCAAAATGTATGTTGGGCCAGTCTACACTTGACAACCCAGAGCCCGGTGTTATTGATGGATTGGGCCAAGGTTTCCAATACCATTTTTTTTTTGAAATGAGGATTCCAATACCATACCACCAATAAGTTTTCACACGTTACGTTGGTGATTAATGTTGGTGAGTTGTAGACTATCGATTGTTTGAAATAACCGATATTATGTATTTAGTTCGGATCTCATTGGCCTCATAGAACAAGTGAATTGTTCGTCCAACATTGTTATTTGCTACTCAAAATAAAGGTTTTTTTTTTTCCTTCTTTTAGTTAAGATTGATTTCATTAAATGGAAGGCCAAAACAACTCATACATAATATCCGTAATCTATGGAAACATCGTCACATAACTATGTGAAGTCATTTCACACAAAATAAAATTGCTTGAATCATCATTCGTCAGTACATTCAATTGTGATACTCCAAAAGTATCATTTACTAGATGTAAAACAACCCTACACTATGCAAGATAGTAACATCTATGCCAAACATGAGCGCAGTTACTCGCTACTCAAAAAAAAAAAAAAAGTTTTGGCTCAAGCAAAAGCAGCTTTATTACTACACCAAGTACAACATCCAAAAAAAATAGAGGAAAACAAAAAAATCATGGGCCCGAGCAATCTCGTAACCTATGGGCTCTAAATTGATGTAACCCAAGTCTTAATGTGGAATGGATTGGCCTGGTTACTCGTAACCACAATGGCCCGGGTTTGATAATCCACTAGAGACCGTATACCACTTTTCTTCTCCAAGCCTAAGCCATGACACCACATACAAATTGCACACCACCATCTGTAAGCTCACAGTAGATTTCAGAACACCAGTGTTCGCTCCATTCGCTCCGCTTTATTCTCTTCCTCATCAACCCTAGCGCCTCCGATACACAATCTCCCTGAAACGCTTAGCCATGGGTAAGTCAGGCCACACCTTCCTTCTTCGCTTTTTTTTTTTTTTTTTTTCAATTTTAATTTCATTTTTCTCTATCGCTGTAGTTGTTATCGTTCTTGTATGTGTGAAACTTCGGTAGATCTGTCAGGTTGAAGACGATCATCCATTGGTTGTATTAGTTCTGATTGAATTGCCGTGGCTTAATTCGTCTGGGCATTATCCAATTTATTTATTTATTTATTTTCAAGTTATGAATTTCATCTATTTTATCTGTTTCCTGATCATTTTACTAGGATTGTCTTAGTTTCACTAGGTCAATTATGATATTAGGAGCATAGAGTAAATCTTAGTAGAACTAGTGTTCACTGCTTGGATTTTTTTTTTTTTTTTTTTTTTGTTTTTGGTTGCGGAATAATTGAGCAAAAGAGATTAGGATGAATATGAAGTTTACTGCACGGTATCTGTACTTTGGCTCTTTAGTTATTTAATGATTTTGCTGTTTAGTTGGTGTTTTACTCACTTGGCAAACTTCGTATGGTGGTCTTTTATGTTTTCGTGTTGGAATGTTACGACTATTGAATTCGACTGATAACTAGCGAAAATGGGGTTTATGGTTTGTGGTTGCGGTGAATTTCAGAATTGATTTTAATGACCTCTATGATCTGATATTAAGACTGTTGAATGCTTCTGACATTTAAGACTGGTGAAAATGGGGTTTATGGTTTGAGGTTGCGGTGAATTTCAGAATTGATTTTAATTACTTCTATGAACTGATATTAAGACTGTTGAATGCTTCTGATATTTAAGACTGGCGAAAATGGGGTTTATGGTTTGAGGTTGCGGTGAATTTGAGAATTGATTTTAATTACGTATATAAAGTGATATTAAGACACTGTTGAACGCTTCTGATATGTAAGACTGGTGAAAATGGTGTTTATGGTTTGAGGTTGCGGTGTTTGGGAATTGATTTTAATTGCTTGTATGAACTTCTGTAAATGGTAGATATTGAGGAGGAAATCCGGTCGCTGCAGCTGGATTCAGCAGGTAATCATGAGAGGGTTGAATTTGTTTATCAATGTTCAGTATATGATAATGATGGCTGGTTTGTGGCTAATTTTTAATGTATGAGACAATGCGTTGTTTTAATCAAACAGAAGATAATGGGGATATAAATCCGGAAGCTGGAAATCTGGATGTCGAGAATTCTGATGATAAGATGGAGGATTCTGATGATAAGATGGAGGAAGGTGATGATAATATGGAGGAAGGTTGGTAGTATCCTTGGATTTGGGTTTACTTTACTGTTGTTAAGGAGATGTCTGTGTTTGATCAGATGGAGGAAGGTTGGTAGTATTCTTGGAAGTATCAACCTGGTATCCCCACAATTGCTCTTTACCTGCTATTGTTTGTTTTCCTATTTTTGAGATAGCCCAAATCCCTTTTACTTGCTCACAGACACTTGCGCCGCCTTCCTATGTGTCCTAGCCCCTAGGATAAATATATTAAAACTTAATTCATTTTTATTTATTATTGGGCTGATATCAGGTTCCAGGGATGCTGTTGAGCGTGTGCAAAAAGGTACTTTGGAAGTATGATTTATATTTTTGTTATTACTATTTCTTTCTCTGGATGTATTTTTGTTTTGTTTATAATAATTCTTAGTCCATGGTCCAGAAGTTATCTTCTCTATTTGGCTTGAATTTGCAGTGAAGGAGAAGGAAGGAGAACATGACGAGGTGGAAATGAATAAGAAGAGGCACCTGAATGTTGTTTTTATTGGCCATGTGGGTAAGTTATGGGGTTGCTTAATTTTTTTTTATTATAGTTGCTTAACTTAGGACTATTTCCGTCTCACTAACCATTAAATACCATCTTTGGAGTGTAAGGTGGTGTTTCATGTGGTTATCTTGAAGCCACACACACACACACACACACACACACACACAAAAACTTCCCATTTCCCCTTTGATTTGGGTGGGTAAGAGACTTCACACCATCTTACAATTCACATCCCCGATTTGGCCTTATCAACCAGAAAGGGTATGCAGCAAAACTTCTTTTTCATCACCTCAACAAGTCGTTGTTGCTGCCAACATTCAGTCTTCCAAGCTGTTGTAGCCTGAAGGCTGCAAGACCCCATTTCGCAGTTTCTAGGAGATTCTTTTAGGGGGTCTCTCTTTCCTCGATGCAGCATATTAAAGCAAATTTCAAAATGGCTTGGATATCCAGCTTTCTTACTCCATTGGTGTTCATTTTTCTTTTAATTTGGCTGCAATACTTCTTGCTTTTACAATGACCTTGTCTCTTTTGGTGTTGTCAAGGAATGCTTAAAACTCTGAATGGTTTAATTTTCTTTCATATTAACTTGTATATGATTGTTCTGCAATTATTTTTTAATCGGTCTGTACATGTATATTAATATTGTCTTTTTCTTGGTTGCAGATGCTGGAAAGTCAACAACAGGAGGTCAAATCCTTTTCCTTAGTGGTCAGGTTGATGATCGTACAATTCAAAAATATGAAAAAGAAGCTAAAGACAAAAGTAGGGAGAGCTGGTGAGTATGTTCTAATGGTATTTTTAGTGTTTCTATTACTTGCATGAATGTGGGTAGTATACTATAAATAGTGGACATAGCCTAAAAGGTGATGTAGAAAGTGCAGTTAGGAAGAACTATTAAAGAGTCTTCATGATGTGCCTTTTTATTTATTTTTATTTATTTATTTTTATAATGATGATTGTAAGAGTCTTTGTTTCAGCTTTCACAAACTCTATGCTTGGAAGTTTTGATAGGTTTTCAGAAAATTTTTAGACTGATACTGCATCCTTTCATTCATTTGTTTTTATACTGTCGTTAATTTCAAAGTGCATTAGCATATATCTGGTGTATGCACCTGATCCCTTACTGGGACTGTTTGCTGATCATTTTTCATTGACAATGATTTTATAATATGTGGTAGGTATATGGCGTTTATCATGGATACCAATGAAGAAGAGAGGCTTAAGGTATTAATTGAGCCATTGATTATAGAGATTGCCTTCTTAAATCCTATTATGCAACCTACTGATGCTTGAAACAGCTAGTTTTCACTTTTAACTTGTTGGAAATCTGATTGCAGGGTAAAACTGTTGAAGTTGGACGAGCACATTTTGAAACTCAGACAACTCGATTTACGATTTTGGATGCACCAGTGAGTGAATTTAATTTTCAGAACAAAGCTTTGGTTTTGTCATTACTTCTGTCACACAATGGAACCAAACTACATCAAAAAAGAATAATTTCCTGGTTGTACACTAACCGGACTTAGAAAACAGAAGACTAAGGATGACAAACATGGTTGACTGAGAGTGATTTTGTTTGGTTTCAGTATCGAAGATTAATGATGTAAAAATAAAGGACATTAGGCCACACAGGTGGTTAGGTCCATTTTTCCCCACACACACACATTTTTTTACGAATATGATATTTTCAGTATGGGTTGGTTTCTGCCTTTAAGATTTTTATGTTCTATCATATTTGTTAATATCATAAATATGGGTTGGTTTGTTTGATGGGGGAGAATTCTGATTGCCCACGTCTTGGATCAGGGTCACAAAAGTTATGTACCAAATATGATCAGTGGTGCATCTCAGGCTGATATAGGAGTACTGGTGAGTTTAGTTTGTGATGCTCAATTAGTGCAGAGGTAAATATTGGGTATTTAACTGTACTTTCTCTCCCTGTTTAGGTAATATCTGCCCGGAAAGGAGAATTTGAAACAGGGTATGAAAGAGGTGGACAGACCCGTGAACATGTTCAGCTTGCAAAAACTTTGGGAGTGTCTAAACTGCTTGTTGTTGTGAATAAAATGGATGATCCTACTGTGAACTGGTCAAAAGAAAGGTGCTCTACCCTCCGTAAAAGAGAGTACATTTCATGATTAATTTTTTATTTTTGTGTGCCTTGTTCCTATGTTGTTGTATTATTATTATTATTTATACTGTTAATTTCACCAGGTATGATGAAATTGAGTCGAAGATGGTACCATTCCTTAAGACATCAGGCTACAACGTGAAGAAAGGTAAATTTGTATGAGGATTATCTCATAACCAGCTTTTTAGATATCGGATTTAGGAACATTTTTTTCCTGCATAAAGTTTCAGTTTGATTGCTTGTTCTATCTTCGCAGATAATAATGGTAGTTTCGGAATACTATACTTTCTAGCAATGGCATGCTGACTTAAGATGTCATTAATTTGTGGTATTGTACAGATGTGCAGTTCCTACCAATATCTGGTCTTCTTGGTGCAAACATGAAAACTAGGTTGAGTAAGGAAACTTGTTCATGGTGGGATGGCCCTTGCCTTTTTGAAGCCCTTGATTCTATTGAAGTTCCTCTACGAGACCCTAAAGGTCCATTCAGGTACAATGTGGTCTTTATATTATCCCTCTCTCTTAAGTAGTATTCTTAAATTCACCTTAATGGACTGATTTGTGATTATATTCTCTATTTCGGTCTCACTTTTCTTTGACATAGGAAAAGACAACTAAGAAAAGTTTCCTATGAGAAGTATCTGGTTTAATCTGTTACCCAAGTAGTGAAATAAATTCTTGGCCAAACCACCTTTGGATTCTACCTGCAAAGAGGCATTATGCCAGTAGTTTTGAGAGGGAGTGATGATGTCCTGTCTATATTGGTTGCCTTACTGTATCAGTATAATTTCCATGGCAAATGAGATTAGCTGCTCAGTGAATTTGCATTGCAAAAACATTGAATTTTTTTTTTCCTCTGAAGTTTGTTGATAGGTTTTAAATGCCAATTTTAGGTTGCCCATCATAGATAAATTCAAGGACATGGGAACTACTGTTATGGGGAAAGTGGAATCTGGTTCAGTGCGTGAAGGGGATTCACTGATTATTATGCCAAATAAGGTGCCGGTTTATTGCACCTTTACTCTTCCTTTCCATTTAACGTAATTTACTTGTATTATTTTATACTAATAATGACAGTCCGATACATTGGTATTCAGGCTCAAGTGAAAGTTATTGCTATATTCATTGATGACGATAGGGTCAAATATGCTGGACCTGGTGAAAATCTTCGAGTTAGGTTATCAGGTATCGATGACGAGGACATACTGTCAGGTTTTGTCTTGTCGAGTCTGGGTAAGTACAATATACTATGGTGATTGTTCTTTGTCTCAATCAAGATAAGTAGAAATGTTGATGAGAAACAGAAGTGAGGGGGGATTGGATCAAATAAAAAGAAAAAAATGAGAAACTGCTTGAAAGTGTTATTTTTTTTTTTTGGTCTTTATTTATTAAGTTGATCTTGTGATCCTAATTTATGCAGCAAATCCAATACCTGCTGTTACCGAGTTTTATGCGCAGTTGCAGATCCTTGAGTTGCTGGAAAACGTATGCATGCTAACTTTTCTTGCTTTCTTAATTTCCTCCTCTACTAGACTACATTTCCTTGGTTTTCTTTTGTTTTTACCTTCCTTCTGAGATTCGTTGGTGGACACTTAATCATATGCTCCTTTTAGGCAATCTTTACACCTGGATACAAAGCTGTCCTGCATATTCACTCTGTTGTTGAGGAATGTGAGATCGTTGATCTGCTAGAGGAAATTGATATGAAGACTAAGAAACCTAAGAAGAAGAAACCTCTTTTTGTGAAGAATGGTGCTGTTATTAAATGCCGGATTCAGGTTTGTATCTTAACTGTTGCAATGTATATCAAAGTGAAGGTACATCATCATATGCCGTCCTGTTGGAGCACCTCTCTCTCTCTCTCTCTCTCTCTCTCTCTCTCTCTCTCTCTCACTCACACACACACACTTGATGTTACTCATGGATACATGTTTTTCCCCTCCAAGTGGAAAAAGCGGGGTTTTCAATCAAAATAATAATAATAATAATGGAAATAATGGGTTGGTTCATGATTAATTGAATAATTTTGTGCAAGTAGTCATGTAGTCTGTTATACGTGCTTTAATCTGATATCCATGTGAATTTTTGGTCCTGCAGGTGACTAACTCTATATGCATGGAGAAGTTCTCTGATTTTCCCCAACTTGGAAGGTTTACTCTTCGAACTGAAGGTAACTAAGTTGCCCTTGCCTGTGAATTCGTCCAGGAAGATTTCAGTAGATTATGGTTTTGAGTTTAACATTTTTTTTTTTCATTATGCAGGTAAAACTATTGCTGTGGGAAAAGTAATCGATGCTCCATCCAAGAAAAGTAAACGATCTTCGACAAACTAAGCTCTTAAACAATTTTTGTCTGAAGGCAAGTCTTTTGGAATGTTCGTCATTTCATACCAGTTACTTGTTCTACCCATGTGCATGATTTTGTTCTTGCATTGAAGTCCATAGATTTTAATCTTGTCTCAATTTCCAAAGCATTCTTCAAGGTGTGGAGTTTTTATGTTGCTAAAATTTATATATTATCATGTTTTGACCAAGAATAATTTTGACCACTTTTTGTGTTTAATTCAAACACCCGAGTACCATAGAATAGAATATGTTTGAGGAGTATCGACACCGCATCTCCTTGCTTCCTTAATTCTGAGATTGCTTGTTACTGAAATAACAAGTCGCTTCAAAGTGTTCCAAGAGGTTTTGGCTACGTTTTGGGTGCCTACATTAGGAAATGGTGGTGGTTGAGTTTTCTGATGGGAAAATGCCTGGTTCCAAACTGATTTAAGTGTGAGCCTGAGTTTGGATTTAGAATAATATGCGGGTTTGGATTTCTTTTTTGTACATCTATAAGAAAGATGAAATTGAAATGTATTTGTTGTCCATGTCCTTTTCTGACATCAGGGTAATTGTTTTACCTGTTATTTGTTCTTGCAGGCAGAGCTGGGTGAGCAGGAGCGGGGCAGCATGATGTGTTCCAAATCAGTACCTACTGCTCAAGATGTATTGATTCCAATAGTACGTTACATAGTTTTTAGATTTGATCAGTCATATACTGTTGCTGGTGCCCATGTACTCTGGACGGAGCTTTTGCTGGGTAGGGCAGCATTTTTTCATTTATGGGTGTAAATTAGGCATGATTTAATTCACCCAGTGCTGCCTTTTTACTTGATTAAAGTTCAGATTGACAGTTGTTAATCAGTCTATTCCATCTATGTTTGTTATAATTGGTTTATTTTTGTACCATACCTCCCTACGATGAGTGGAAGCGTGTTAGTTTGGCAATGTTTTGCTTTGACTTTTGAGTAGCTGCAATCTTGGTGAATCTTTTTTTTTTTTTTTTTGGTGTCACATTGCAATCTGGTGAAATTGTTGTATGCCTTTTCACCGGATGGAAAATGCCTGTTGCGAAAATGTCTATTTTCCGAAAGTGTGAAAAGCTCTGCTTATATTTGTGTCTTCCGTTTCTTCCCGATAAAAATTGAAATTAAAAACACAGCAACTCTAACGGCTGGAGCCAAGGTTAGCGTAATATTTTGAAAATGAAAGTTCTGTCAAGTGAGAAAGTCTTTGGTCTCTTCCTAGAGACTCTTCCTCCGTCGTCCTCACGGTAAATGAGATGAAACCGTTCACTCACATCGTCGACCGTCTGGCACAGAGAGGTGTCTAATGAAATAATCAAATGGAGAAGAAAGACTTGTAGTTTAAAATGACATATTCCTATTGAAATGCTACCCAGTTCCCCTAACATTTACCGACTACTTGTGGCCAGAAAAACGAATATGGAAGATAAAAATATGTGAAACATTTGGAAGCATATGTTGATGTCACGTGCTTTCCTGCATCAAAGTTCTTATTAAGGTCGCGTCTTCTGATTTGGTCTATAATGTGTGTTGCTTAAAAAAGGTACCTATCACATGCATTAGTTTTTATTAAAAGTATAATTAACTGGAGTAAATCTGGAAAAGAGAACTTAAAAAGCTGTATGGTTCCCGTGGTTGCGCGGCTTGCGCCTTATTATATATTTGCATTTAGGTTTCAGTCTTTCAGAGTTCAGAAAGACTTTTTGAGTTATTAGAAAGACTTTTTGAGTTATTTCCAGAAAAACGACCCGAGAGAGATGGCCAGCTCTGCACATACAATGACTGCGGGGATGGAAAGTACAGCTACTCTGTTCACTCTTTTGATCAGGTAGGTCGTAGGTACGAACCCTTGCTTTCTTCCTCCCCAACTTAAATGGCTGGGGAACGTTCTATATATGTACTTGCCCTTTAGCAAAACACACACACACACACACGCATATCAATATATGACGGTACGAGCACCTATGGCAGACAAGCCAGGCTAGAGACAGGTCTCGGCTGAGATTATTTTCGAGCAACACTATGATAGGGCGAAAGGGTTGGTATTCTCTTTTGATCGTTATTTGTATTTTATATATTGGCTAGAGAGAGGCAGCTGATCTATCAAAGAGAGTGCTGGTGGCAGCCATAGTCGAAAACCTTGACATTGAAACTCAGTCTCCTATTACAAGCTTATTCCGGATTGCTGACTTAGGTTGTTCTGTTGGGCTAATACATTTTTCGCAATCAACAACATCATTGAAGCTGTAGCACAAAAATACCAGCTTATTAAAGGCCACTCTGATCTCCCAGCAGAAATTCAAGTTTACTTTAGTGATTTGGTGTCAAATGATTTCAATCATCTCTTTGCCAGTCTCCCGCAAGATAGGCAATATTTTGTGGCTGGAGTTCCGGGATCTTTTCATGGAAGATTGTTTCCTAAAGCCTCCCTAGATTTTGTTTTCTCTCAGTATACTCTCCAATGGCTTTCTAGGGTACCAACGGAGATACTTGACTCCAACTCACCTGCATTCAACAAGGGGAGGATTATGTATAGAAATTCGGCTAGTGAAGTTGGTCAGGCATTTTCGGATCAGTATGCCAAGGACATGCAGTCTTTTTTGGATGCTCGAGCCCATGAGCTTGCTCCTGGAGGGTTATTGTTGCTCTTGATTCCAGGGCGTCCAGATGGAACTGTTCCGGCACAACATTCCTTTCATCCGCTTTTTGAACCCATGGAGTCTAGTCTATCCGATATGCTCGTAAAACATCATTAACGATCCGACAACATAACATGAGATATAACTATTATTTCCTTATTTAATGTGTGTAGGGTTTAGTATGGAGATAAACTTGACTCTTTCAACTTGCCTATCTACTCTCCATCCATGGAAGAGCTAAGGAAGAGAATAGAAAACAGTGACTGCTTCGATGTATGAAGGTTGGAGATTCAATTACCTGAGAGGCCAACCCCTTTGCGTAGTGAGTATGTTAGATCAGGCTTCGAGAAAATTCTTACCAAACACTTTGGGAGTGAAATTATATATAGAACCACTTTTCGATCGATACTCCAAGAAAGGACAAGGTCGTTCTCCCATTACTTCTCGTGATAGTATGGCTGTTGGATTGTTCGTCCTTCTCAAGCGCAATCTTTGATTGTTCGGCAATGAGCTAGTCATATGCTTATTAAGTTATGTATTCATATTACATGCATGCTGAGGAGGAGGAGGAGTATTATTTTACGATATGCATTATCACTGTGTGTTTATTTGCAAGAAGCAAAATGTGCTTTTGGTTGAAATAATGAAACAATTGTTTTCGCATAAGTCTATATATTGAAAACAAGTCCCTTGCATATTCTAGCTTTCACTGCTAGTTTTGAGATTTTGAATTAAGGTTAAAATTGTTGTACATTTGGTAGTACCTTACTTACTGCACAAGAATGTAGAGTCCTTATCTCATTTGCCATTATGTTGCTGCTCTTGCTTTGTTTGAGTTGACATTTGAGACATGACTTAATTAGAAAGTAATTAACAATTTTAATTTATATCTAAATGACTCGCAGCAGACATTGGAGATTTTGAGATGGAACCTCAAAAAGAGCATAACTATCAAAATATATGACATTATATAAGTTCTTATGATGTTATAAGGTCCTTATAAGCACTCACAAATGATAAAATTAATTTAGGGTAAAAATAAAAAATAATACCTGAACTATACCTCTATTTTATTTTTATCGATGGTACTTGAACTTTATTTTTTATCACAACTACCTGAACCCTTCGAGTTCTTTTGAAGTGGTACTTAAGACCACATTCGGTCACAAATCTAGTAAAAAATGACAAGTAAGGAGCATGTGTCTTATTTTTCAAGGTTAAATATGACAATTTGAACTAATCGTTGACTGTCTCATGGCCCAACTGCCCAAGTCACTATCTCCTTCTTCTCAATCTTTGATCTATGAAGCAAAAGCTCAAAAATTCTTGTATCAAATCAAGCAATTAATAAACTCAAAGACCAAACATGTGCCTAATAAATGAGACACATGTGCCTCACGTGCCATTTTTGGCCAGAGTAGTGAGTGACTGTGGGTTTAGGTACCACTTCAAAAGAACTCGAAGAGTTCATGTACTGGTTATGATAAAAAATAAAATTCAAGTACCATCGATAGAATAAAGATATAGTACGTACATGTACTATTTGTAATTTTTTCCTAAAAAATAAAATAAAATAGTCAATCAACTGCATTTACAGTAGAGGTATGAGTATAACAGTATGACTTTCACAAGTCCAGATTGCTTCTCTTCTGTGGAAAAGCAAAGGAAAAAAAAAAGAAAAAAAGAAAAACAGATGGCTCAGAGGAAGATGAAAATGAACAATATCAAAGAAAGTAATGATTGCGTCCTTTATTCGAAGAAGGACTGCGTTTGTCCAACACTTTCTTTCGCACTCGAGAAAGCCATTGGATGGCATAAAAAGAGTGAAAAAAGTGAATGGAAGCATAAGGAAATACCCGACTATAGAAAGAACCAGACACGACGGCTACATAGAAAGGAGGGACGTACTTGAAGAGCATGTTGAAGTCATTTGAGTTATAATCACTATAGAACACTTGAAATTCAGTGATTTGAGAATTTAGCCCTCGGCTTTGATACTTGTATACCACTACTTCAAGTATGTTTTCAACCGCGAAAAATGTATTAGGCTCAACTGAGCAACCCAAATTTGCAATGTGAAAGGAGTTGAATTGGCAGATGAAAATAATTCCATGTCAAGCTTTTCTGCGCGTAATAGTTCTTTGGCAACACAGCATCCACTACTACTTTCTGTAAACGCAGGTATGATATGTGAAATGATTACATGATTAAATCAATCACCAAAATCATATTGAAAAAAAAAAAAAAAAAAACCTTCTGTTACAAGTTTTAAGGTGTGGCTAATACTGTTAAATCAAATGTATGTCTTGTTAACAGAGTAGTAAAAATTACCATATGTTACCACTTTATTACTGCAGCTTTCGTGCTCAATTAGTTAGTGAACTACAGCTACTGTACACGTGTCAATTTCTTACGTAATCTGAGCAAGTATATAGCTGCTGCACTTCCCCTGTTTCGATTGTAACATATTTGCCTGATTGTTATAACAAAAACTCTCTCTGTTTTCTCTCTGCTTCCTCTCTTTTTTGTGTTCATGGATTCAAGCTTTCATGGTATCAGGAGCCAGGTTTGATCGGGATCAGATTTTGTGCCAAGCTATTTGAGGTTCATGGAGCTATCGTTCTTTTCTTGTTCTTCCTGCTAGTATTGATTTCTGCAAAATCGAAGATTTCAAACTTGAGATAAGTTCATCTTTCTGGATATGGAATTATGAAGTTCTGAAAGTTGATATTTGTTGCCGATGTCTGGTTTCGAAGCTTTGATTCTATGTTTGAAGTATGCCACTGCTCTCAGTCAAGATTCATGAGATTTGTTGAAGTTTGCTTAAGATTGAAGTTTGGTGAAACTCTAGCTTTTACTTGTTGAAGTTTCAGTACTTGCTTTTGTGCAATTCTCGTTGACTTACTGGAAATTGAAGATAGTGGAAGATCTAGTACTCGTCCGTTTGGAAGATATGGAAGTCTAAAATCCTAGTTTTCTCATTAGAAGTTGTTCAAGATCATATCAGAAATTGTTGAAGAAAATACAACTATTTTGCTGGATTTTATCTGCTATTAGTGTGAAGTTGCTACACATTGCATAAAATGGGAAGTTGTTAGATTTTGGTTCTGTTCATCAGTTAGTCATTGGGTTTCATCAGTGGTGAATTTTGAGTGTTGATCTGTGTTGCCTATTATCATGAATACCGATATTGACTTGAGAAATTGTCTACTATCCAACTTCTGCAATTTAATTCCAGTTCACTTAGATGGCTCTAACTATGTCAAATGGAAGTTTTTGTTAGAGACAATGTTAAAAGGTTGTGACCTAATGAAATTTATAGATGGTTCATTCCCCTGTCCTTCTCAATATATGATCACAGAGGAAAAAGATGGCACATCTGAAATAACAACAGAGTACACTCATTGGAAGCAAAACGACTATGTTGTTATGACTTTGCTTGCTGCTACACTATCTAGTGAGGTTGTCTCTCTTGTTGTTGGAAGTAATACTTCAAGAGAACTTTGGTGTTTGCTCAAAGAGAGGTATGCTTCTACTTCTTGGTTTAACAAAGAGCAACTAAAGACCAACTTTTACAAACTTCAAAAAGGTTCAGATTCTATTGACAAGTACTTGGATCGGGTGAAGATTGCTTGTGATGAGTTGGCTAATGTAGGGATTCATATGACTGATGAAGACATAATTGTTTCTGTTCTTCTTGGTTTGCCATCAGACTATACTACCATGAAAACTATAATCAGGGCTAAGCATAACCCTATTTCAACACAAGAATTAAGATCTCTTTTGCTCATTGCTGAAGCTGAACTTGTAGAGGCTGCCAAGACTATTTCTTTGCCTTCCAAGACTACAATGGTGACACATGGTGGTAGTTTCAGAGACATTACCAATGGTATTCCTCAAGGACATGGAACCACAAAGCAAAGTCAACTTGGCTTGCAACAAAATAAAGAATATTCAGTGTCATTTGGTGGATCTAATCATCAGAGTCAACAACAAAATGCTGGAGTTGCATGGTCTGTACCTTATGCACCTGATAATACCATGATCCGAAATGAGAATTTTACCCAACAACACATGCCAAACAATGATCTCATGATTCATCCTGCTACTAATCTACCTGCTTGGGATAATGATGTCTCTTTTGGGTCCAATACTACTCCTCCTATATCATAGGCATCACTCCACAAGTTGGTGGCTTTCCTTTTTCAAATAATGGATTTGCTCAGTTTAATATAGAATATGGGAATGGTGGACTCCAACATAATGGAGCATTCAATCTTAGAGGTCTTCACCAAGGTGCAAATGTTCAGCAAAACCACAATTTTCAATCGAATGGTGGACTAATGCAGCAACATGGCTTCTCACATCAAAACAGTAACTTCTCCCCACATGTGAGCTACACTAACAGTGAGAATTACTCCCAGCAAAGCTATTCTGAATTTCTGATAACCATAATAATAGTAGACCACGCATCAGCAATAACAAAAGCTACAACAATAATCAAAGTTACTGCTCAGTTGTTTGTCATGATTCTTCTACCTCTACTGTTCAATGTCAAATTTGTACAAGGCATGGCCACATTGCGAAAAGTTGTTGCTATAGACCCATCCATCTAATTCTCAAGGATCTCGTATCTATGGTAACTGTGGTGCCTTTGCTCCAAACCGGAATTATTATAGCTATGCACATGGGAACCCAAATGCTGGTCTTGTGAAATCTAGAGGTTGTGGCTTCAATAACAACCATATATTGGATAATCAAGTTCTTCAAGCTTCAAATACTGGTGACAATGTTAAAGAAGGTTTAGTTGCAGTTGCATCTCAGTTGTCCTTTCCTACTTAGCCTCCTTTAATGTCCAACAGTGCTTCAATGATTACTCCAGTTTCCATTGGAATTTCCAATCATAGGGCATTTACAACTCAGGTTTCCTCTAATCTGTTAGATAGGCAACAAGGTGTACCTAAAGATATTGGCACTTTGTCACAAGCTTGCAGATCGATGTATTTACCAAGGATTTATGCTCATCTCAACACTTTTACATCTGTGCCAGCTTGATGTCAGGCCCCTCCCATCAAGCTGAGGAGGGGTGTTAATAGAGTAGTAAAAATTACCATATGTTACCACTTTATTACTGCAGCTTTCTTGCTTAATTAGTTAGTGATCTACAGCTATTGTACACGTCAATTTCTTATGTAATCTGAGCAAGTATATAGCTGCTGCACTTCCCTCTTTTTCGATTGTAACAGATTTGCCTGATTGTTATGACAAAAACTCTCTGTTTTCTCTCTGCTTCCTCTCTTTTATGTGTTCACGGATTCAAGTTTTCATGTCTTAGTTAAAATAATGAATGGTCGTAAAAACTTAAACTATTTGATTATCTTCCATAGTTCCATGCTATTTGTAGAAGTTGGATTAGCTTAACAAAAACGATCAAAAATGGCATAAAGTATCTAAAGTTAAGAAAAAGTTGGTCGTTTTTGTAAAGCTAATCCAACTTCTACAAATAGCAAAAAACACAATCCATGTCATTTTGATGATCGAGCTCAAAATCTTTAAAACACAATCCATGTCATTTCTTTATTCAGATTGTTACTTTTCAAGATATTCGATCAGTAGATTTGTGATGACAGAGACATGTTCCAAATGTCTTGAGAAACCTCATTTTTCAAGTGTCTTGTATGATCTATCAATTAGCATCTTTAAGTAACTCAACAGAGGCTATTTTTAACTTAATCTTAACACGTACAGCATGCTCATATATTTGAATTTCTTGTTTATTATAGCACGAGTATATATTGCAGAAGTTTTACATGTCATTGATAGTAACATAATTAAACTTGACTAGTACAGCCTGATCAAAACAGTTTGCAGGTCTAATTTCGTTTAAGCACAACAAGAAAGTTAATCGCCTTGCCCGCTTCAATGGTGGAAGAGTGTTGCTCTTCAAATTTCTTGTGATACAAATCAAAGAGCTCATCTAAGACTTCGTCTCCGAATTGCTGCTTTAGCATTCCCTCCATGGCAGCTCTAATATGAGATGCAGATACTAGGGCATTAGAAACGGTTCCATTTGGCAAGGCTAAGATCGATTTCCATCATTTCTATGCTAAAACATCCATTTTGTTCTATAGACCCTTCCAGTTCTTGGGGAGACATGTAATACATACGTATGTTAAACGAGTCCACTTTCTCTTCAATAACCATCCCCTGCATTAACAAAGGAAAAACACGTACACAGCATCTAATTAAGGATAATGCGAAGATAACCAAAGATAATTGTAAAATCTGTCAAGCACCTGCATGGTCCACAAATATGAAATTCTTTACATATACATAAATTGCCTCGGTGCTATTAGTAGTGATTTGTACGGTAATTATTGTGTCACTTTTCAAAATGAGCCACACATGTTGAGAATATTACATCCCACATGAGAAAAATGGGATATTGTCTATGAGTTTATAAGGGTTTGAACGACTCCATTCATTTCCAATTAGTTTTGGATGTAAACCCCAGATTACTTTATCATGGTATCAGAGCCAGGTTTCTCACGTGTGCATGCCTTACGGCTACACGGACTTCATGTTACCCAAAGTTGTCCACGCGTATGGCTTGAAAATTCGCCACACGTGTAGAGTTGTGTTGAAAATATTACATCTCACATGGGAAAAATGTAGTAGTATATTAAATTTAACTAAAGCAGTTGACTATGGCTTACCTTCCTCACCATGTCCATGAGGCAAGATTCTAAGAGCTGATAGGTTACATTTGCCAGAGCATCTGAATGAGGGATGCCTGGAATGATAAATACCATGAGTCCTTCCGCCCAAAAAAAAAAAAAAAAAAATACCACGAGTCCTCCACACACAATCTCTTCTGCCCTGGCTTGCAGGGAGCACTCCATATGTCCTCAGCATATTGAGCTTCAAAAGCCCTTTTTACTTCATCTGTCGAATTTAGGTAATGGATTCGTCCTTTATTCCAAGCCGGACTGTTTCTGTCCACTACCTCTTTTGGTACTTTGGAAAGCCAATGAATGGCATAAGAAGCATGAAAGATATGGATAGTAGCTTTAGGAAATAGGCGACCATAAAAAGAACAAGGCACGTCCGCGGCATAGTACTATCTGTTCTTAGGGAGGGATTTGAAAAGCATATTGAAGTCATTTGAAGTATGGTCACTGAAAAAAACTTAAAATTCAAGGATTTGATCAGAACATCGCCACCCTTGGCTATGATACTTGAATTTCACAGCTTGGAGCATGTTTTCGAAAGACAAAAATGTATTGGGCCCTATAGAGCAACCCAGATCTGCAAACTGAAAGGTGGTGGGAGATGATAACAAGAATTTCACGTCGAGCTTTTCTACAATTGCCTTGTCTACAAGTTTCTTGGCAGCAACTTCAACCTCTTTCTGCAAACAAATTTATAATGTTGTCGCAAGTATATTAACATCCTCTAGAGCTCCAAAATTAAAAGAAATGAACATTATACGTATTTGACAAATAAACAAAATGTATAGTGCTGATCTTAGTCTTAGATGAGCTAGCAGATGATCAATACACACACACACGTACGCATGTAGCGCATAAAGATTACTAAAGAAGAACCTGGTATGTGGAGTTGTTGGCATAGCTGTTGGGGCCATCTCACCCGTCATTGGATGTGCTTCTCCTGACAGCTTACTGATATCCTTTGCTGCCATGCATCTCTGTGTCTTTGAGTCTGTTTGTGTATGTCCTCGGATTTTGCATGCGTTGTTTTTATTTATAGTTATTTGTACACAACACTACTCGACGGTGATTAAATTACGTACTAATTAAGCCGGTAATCATGCAGGAGTCAAATACCACAGGCCAATACCAATAAATCAATATATATACCCTAGTTTAGCTAGTCATGCATGTAACACCGATTTGAGTCGAAATCCGACAACTATAGTTTTTAATTGATATATTAAAGATTAAACTCAGGACGGTACAACGTGATTCACACACGTCGAGCTGGTTTTTAAAGATTCCAATTCCTTGTCCATATAAGTATATATTAAATTAAAAACAAAGTGAAGAGAAAACATTAAACATAAAGAAAGACTCGATTGGAGAAATAATTAATTATATCGATTTTTTTAGTTATATATATGAAGGAAAATGAATTAAAGTTTGGATCTCATCGTATCTGACAGAAATTTCCCACATCAATTACCCCACCTACAAATAATCTAGTCACCTCCTCGATCAAATTTCGAGTAGTTCTGTCTAGCTAGGCATGCAGCATCTGTGTGGCATAACCAGAGGTAACATGAACCAAACCTAGCAAATAGGCGAAAAGAGACTTAGAGACAGTAAATTTGTGATCTATTTCTTGTTTTCTAATTAACAAGTCCCTTCAAATTTTTAGTACACCGTAAGTCTTGGAATATACAGCATTCAAGTTTTCAAGCATTATCTTTGCCTTACTTGTCATTCAATGTTTAACGTTTTCTCTTAATATAAAATGTATATATTAGAGTAGAAACAAAAGTTTTGTTGATGGAAGTAGGAAAAAAGTTACGAAGAACAACCCACCCCTTAAGGACACAAACAAAAGAGTTATGGCTTAAATAATCTTACATGATCATATTATTATAAGCGCGCGCGCAAACACATATGAAAAGAAAAAAGATTGAGAAAATAATGCGTAGATTTTATGGCATAGGACAGAATTATCTCAAGGACTACATAGGAGCACATTCTAATTACAATCGACGATGATTTTGCGCTTGAGAAGGACGAATAGTCCAACATGCATGCCATCACGTGTAGCAAGGGGACAACGTCCTGCAACTTTCTCGGAGTAACGATCAAAAAGTTGGTCTACAATTTGATGCCCAAAATGTTTTATTAGAATGCTGTCTAGGCCTGCTCTCATTTCTTGTGCACTACGGAAAGGAATAGGCCTCTGAGGTTGTATCTCCAACGTCAATATGTCAAAGCATCCATTTTTCTGTATCAGTGCCGTCAGCTCTTCCATGGATGGGCAGTACATTGGTAAGTTAAATGAGTCAAATTTATCTTCGCTCAGTAAACCCTACAGAATGTTAACACAGTGAAATAGTAGGTCAAAACATGATTCTTAAAGCTAATACACTCGGTTCACGTATTAATCTAACAACTTAATATGTTACAATGGTACTCAATAATGTTGTATGTATGTACCTCATTAACCAAATCTGAAAGGCTAGACTCCACAGGTTCAAAAAGAAGGGTAGAAGAATGCTGTTGTGGACTCGTTCCACCTGGACGTCCTGGAACCAAGAGCACCATTAATCCTTGAGGAGCAAGCTCTTGTGCTCGAGCACGAAGAAAACACTGAATGTCCTTGGCATACTGAACCCCATATGCTTGGGCAACTTCATCAGGTGAATTGGCATACAAAATCCTCCCCTTGTTAAATGCAGGAGAGTTTGAGTCAAGTAGCTCTTGTGGTGTCTTAGAAAGCCACTGGATAGCATATGCTGAGTAAACAATATCAAGAGAGGCCTTAGGAAACAATCTTCCATGAAAACTCCCAGGAACTGCTGCGGCGAAGTATTGCTTATGTTGAGGGAGATTGGTAAAGAGATGATTGAAGTCATTAGAAACGACATCACTGAAGTATACTTGATATTCAGGGAGATCACCAGAGTGGCCTTTGGTTGCTTGGTATTTCTGTGATACCGCTTCAATGATGGTCTCGACTGCAATGAATGTGTTAGGTCCAACAGAACAACCTAGATCAGCAATTCGGACCGTGGTTGAAGACAGATTTTCGATGGCAAGGTTTTCTACTATTTTTGCAACTAGGATTCCCTTTGAAGTATCAGCTGCAAATCTCTACATGCGATAATTATGTAATCAGGTACATTATTAAACACAAGCGGTTATGTCTCTGGCTTGTTAACCGCCTGTTAAAGCTAATATAGCTAATTTTCCTCCTGAGATATTTTCAAGAGCTAGCCCAGTTGTTGATCCAAACTAGAATAGGCTGTACAGTTGTCCTTAATATAACTTGTCTCAAATCATAATTTGTACTCTTAGGCTGCATGCTATGGTTGTGTTGCTCGATATGTAACAAGCCTAACGCATCAGAAAAGATAGAACAAATAATCTGCAATCTCTGATCCGCTACTAATATTAATGATCGATGATGATTTTTGAGATTGATATATAAACTCTCCACCAAGAAAAGAAAAGAACCAACTGATCCAGTTAAGCCTCGCTAATTTCTGTTTACATTATATTTATGTACACATACTCATGAAGGAAGGAACGAAAGGATGATAAGAACCTAAGTAAACTATGTAGGTTACCTGACGGGAAGAGTTGATGAAGTAGCTGTATTCGCCATCCCCACCTTTCATTGGATATCCTTCAGATGTTGTACGGCTCATTTCTTTAATTTCTCTGCTGCTCTCTTTTGGACTCGAAATGATATCGTCAAGATCACAGAAATACGCTCAGGCCAATAATGGATACGCACTTTAGTGCATGCCCTCTTTCCATCAATGATATAGACATAGACATAGCTGACTATGAGAAGTAAAGGCTAATTTTCAAATATGGAGGTGATTATTCTGCTTACAAAAGTAGCAAAAAGAATATCACATCAATAAGCTTCTACCTACAATACGGAGCTTCTACCTACAATACAGACAATTTATTAGCTGTATATATATGATCAACATTGATTTATCACCAATAATACATGTAGGGGCTCTAAACTAATGAATTTAATATACTTATTTTCTCAACTCGAAGGATTGCAATCCCGATTCACCGATCCAAACCTTTAAATTAAGTTTCAGACCTACGCTTATGGATCGTACTGCGAATTGAAAATCAACAAATTGCTCATTGGCATCAACTGTATACATAAAATATATATTTTTGGTAGAAAGGAGAACACATCAACTACGTATTATTGATAATATTCAACGGTTAATATCACATCAATAGGCTTCTACCTACAATACAGACAATTTATTAGCTGTATATATATGATCAACATTGATTTATCACCAATAATACATGTAGGGGCTCTAAACTAATGAATTTAATATACTTATTTTCCCAACTCGAAGGATTGCAATCCCGATTCACCGATCCAAACCTTTAAATTAAGTTTCAGACCTACGCTTATGGATCGTATTGTGAATTGAAAATCAACAAATTGCTCATTGGCTTCAACTGTATGCATAAAATATATTGCTCATTGGCTTCAACTGTATGCATAAAATATATATTTTTGGGAGAAAGGAGAACACATCAACTACATATTATTGTTAATATTCAACGGTTAATATCACATCAATAAGCTTCTACCTACAATACATACAACTTATTAGCTGTATATATGTGATCAACATTGACTTATCACCAATAATACATGTAGGGGCCTTAAACTAATGAATTTAATATATTATTTTCTCAACTCGAATGATTGCAATCCCGATTCACCTATCTAAACCCTTAAATTAAGTTTCAGACCTACACTTATGGATCATATTGCGAATTGAAAATCAACAAATTGCTCATTGGCTTCAACAGTTCAACTGTATACATAAAATATATATTTTTGGTAGAAAGGAGAACACATCAACTACATATTATTGATAATAGTCGATGGTTAATATCACATCAATAAGCTTCTACCCACACTACATACAATTTATTATCTGTATATATATGATCAACATTGACTTATCACCAATAATACATGTAGGGGCCTTAAACTAATGAAATTAATATACTTATCTTCGAGTTAGAAATTAGTATATTTATTTTCACAATTCGAAGGATTGCAATCCCGATTCACCGATCCAAACCCTTAAGTTAAGTTTCAGGTGATCATAACTCAAATGACTTTAACATGCTATTCAAGTCCCTCCCTCAGAACAGGCGATACCATGCAGCCGGCGTGCCTGGTTCTTTCTATAGTCGGTTATTTCCTAATGCCTCCATTCACTTTTTTCACTCATCTTATGCCATCCAATGGCTATCTCGAGTGCCAAAGAAGATGTTGAGAAACACAGTCCTTCTTGGAATAAAGGACGCATTCATTACTTGGACTCGACAGATGAAGTAGTGAGGGCTTACGAAGCTCAATATGCCGAGGACATGGAGTGCTTTCTGCATGCCAGGGCACAAGAGATGGTACATGGGGGATTGATGGCACTTACTACTCCTGGCTACCCGGATGATACACCTCCTTCTTATTCTCAGGCATGTGTCATCTATCAAATTTTAGGATCTTGCCTCATTGGCATGGCTAGGAAGGTAAGCATTCAGAACTGATCTAGTACTTACAGAATTGAGTAGACATGTTACATCACAGCTATATATGTGTTTTTCTTCCTTGTTCATGCAGGGGGTAGTCAGCAAGGAGAAAATAGATTCATTTAATGTACCTCTATAGTCTATACTATGTGCGTCCCCGAGAACTGGAAGCTGAAATGGATGTTTTAGCATAGAGATAATGGAAAACTAAGCAAACTCGTTAATTGCATCTTCTATGAAAGCTGCCCAGGAGGGACTCTTTAAGCAGCATTTCGGAGAAGAAATCTTAGATGAGCTCTTTGACTTGTTTCAGAAGAAAGTTAAAGAGTAGCACTCCGAATTTGAAACAAGACAGTGGACATCCTTATTGTGCTTAAACGCATGGCAAATTGATATCAACATGCTCTTTTCGATGATATGTCAGTTCAGTTTTCTAATTATACGACTAAGTGGCATGTAAAATTGCTGCGATATGAATTTAATTGTAAGCCAGCTATATATAATAAGCAAGAGAGAGATGGACTCGAGCACAAATGTGAGTTTGAGATGTGACTGATGACTGCTCGAACATCTTATTAACAGTAAAATAAAGCTCATTTGGACATTTTCCCTTCTTAAAATATAACCAAGTGATTCTGTTTGTGATCATTTTCTTGCACAGCGCATTAATACATTATCATCATAAGAAGGTATTCTGAACTTTCTCATCCATGTTGTTAATTTTTTCTAATTTCTCTTATCAGTAAAATAAAAATAAAAATCCAGTAATTACTCATTTCATTCAGTTCCATGCCTGATTAAAACAATTAGAAAATACTTACGTTTGCTTGTATGATGGAAACCTTTTTGGATGCAATATCAATATAATTACTCACAGTATGATCATTTCAGTTGTCTTTACTTTTCTTGAATAATTTGCTCTGTACTGTTTCATTAGTAGCAGGTAGTACAGTAGTACTCCACAGATCAACAGAGAAAAGCAGAGGAAAAACAGAGAGAAATTTGAGTTAATGTCCACGTTAGCAAGAACTACCAAATCATGTAGAATGAAAATAATTCTGTGAGATTTGAGTTCATGCCCACGTTTGTTCCTTCTTTTTGGCCAAGTATAACCATATAATGACTACATGATGAGTTCTATAACAACATAGTCCCCAAAGTTGACCAAAATAACATTTTCAGATTTATGACTCGGTCTTCGATCAATCCTCATTTGCTATTTAGATTGTTAGTGTTTCTTTTCTTTTTATTTTTTCTCGAATGGAAGATTGTATTGTAGTATAAATGTATTATAGTATAAATGTCTATATCATGTAATATATACTTGAGTGTATAAATGTAGGTATGAAAACTTATGTGGCATAAAGCATGTAAAGAGGCAACAAGCATGACAATTATCATCATTGAAACAACCATGTGGAGTTACAGCCATGATGATCATGGTTACCAAATTAGTTTTCTCTTAGAGTATTCACACTACAATGTATTCCTATAAATACAATCTTTTGTGAGAAGAATAAACACACATTTACTCTCCATTTTCTCTATCAAAACTCTCTCCATTTCTATGTTATTTTACGTTTGTTCTTAAACACGTTATTAGCACGATATTGCTCTAGAATTAGAATCGAAAATTGACAGAGTAGAGGAAATTCATAATCCAATCGATGTCATTTTACCAACTTTACAAAAACCCTCCAAACCCTACAACATATCAAAGCCCTTGATCCCAGAAGCTCAGAACTGGCCTCATAACTGCCAGAACCACCAGACCTGCCCCGAATTTCACCCTGAAATTCCAGGTGGCCCTGCGGGTTCCACTTTTTGAGAAAGTTCAACAGAACTTTCTCTAAAAATGGACAACCCTAACTTGCAAAGAATTCAAAACTTCTAAGTATGCCGAGGAAAAGGTGAGGCGGCTTTGGCTTTTCCATCGAAAAAGTGCTGGCTTCTGGAAAAAGCTGAGGAGAAGCTGGTTTACCAAACACAAAATGCTGAGGTGCTTATAAGCAGGGGAGCAAAAAAGCACCCCCAAACGCAGCCTTAATGATAGCCACATTCTTTCTAGTACTGCAAACATCAAAGCATAAGTGTAAAACACCACATTTTTTCTAGTAAGATTCAGCCCCAATTATTCAGTTTCAGTTAGTCATTAATATACTCAAATATGAAAGAAATAAATACAGTATTATTATTACCTCCATTGCAATAATCCATTGGCAGCAATTTGATCCATATATACCGCATCGATCTTCCTGCAAGCACTGAAACATATAAAGATCCAAAAAAAAATTCTTTTGTTTCCAGTATGTAACTGGGGACTTTGACTTACAGGATTTAAAACACATATGTTCTTCTGAGGTTTCAGTATCAACTGGTTCATACATAAGCAACACGGCTATTTGGGTCTTTCCACAACCAGTTTCCAGATACGCAATTATGTTCTCCTCCAAAGCTTTCTTTCACAATTAAATTGATACCTTCAAAACCAACACATAAAAACCAATAAACAGAACAAAAGACCCCACATTTACTTCATTTTTAGTAATCAAATTCCAAATGAACCCAACCCAATATCCAATTAATTGAGCAAAACTTTTTGTTAATAGCTAGAACCAGCTGTGCAGTGTGTGAATATATAGTTCCATATGATACCAAATCCTATCAAACATGCAATGTATATTCATTCTCGTTGACCCATTTTGGGTCTTGAATTAGGTATGCAATCATGTGATCGAGTTTTGCAACCAAAATTACCTCATTCTCATTGCCATCGACTGAAGCACAATAAATATGCCAATATCCTGCCTGAAATTAGAATAATCACAAAAAGACTGAAATTTGATCTTAACCGGGTACAAAATTCAACAATCCTAAGGTTATTTTCTTCAATCTCTGAGAAGATTTGAGTAAATAGGGAAGAGTAAAACCTTGATGGCGGCGGCGGCAGCGTCACTGACCAATTAAGGGCGGATATATGTTCCTCATTCAAACCCATAGATTTATGGGTTTGGTCAGCTCCACTAACCAAACCCATAGATCAACCTCTAATTTTAGACTTGAAGTACCCTTTCAAAAGGAATAAACAAAATCATCCCAACAGATGGTGACAATGCTTTACAACAAACATGCCGAAGATGGTAAAGAGATAAAGTTGGAGATAGTATACCTAAATAAGAGTAAGAAGCCCAGGTACTGCAAAACTGAAAACAAATCAATAGCAGCAAAAACAGAAGCTTTTTATTTGAAGGTCAGATCTGAAAAAGCCAAAGAAAACAACAATGAAATTCACACACAAACCATAAAGGTAACTGTAGAGATATAACTAAATTGACAACGAAAACTAAATAGAAAGGAAAAAAATAATTTCCAGAGTTTAATAATCTGCGGACTGTAAAAGAAACCAATGTAATAGTGATTGGACCCTAAATAGATTGCATGATATCTAAAAATAGAAAAGCTAGTCTCAGAGTTTCAGTTCCTGTATAATGACCCTAAATCCTAAGTCTCAAATTCGTTCCTGAATTAAAGTTTCTCATTACTGTACATTGTACAAAAACATGCAAAGTATTGAGAGAGCTTCAATTGAGAAAACCAGTAAAGAAGTGAATACTCTATAACCCAAGCTATAAAAAGGAGCCATGTAATGGCAGTCCATTCAATAGCTACAATATATCTTTCAGTACATTACTACCCTATAATATGTATGAGTGGAAAAAAAAAAACATAAACACAAAACAGAATGAAAAGAGAAAAAAGGGTAATAAGTGAATATAGGTAGACAGAAAAAAACCTTATCAGAAATGAAAAACAGGACAAAAAAAAAAGAGCAGTGAATGAGTATACACACAGGAAAGAAGGAAGTTCGAAAGGAATAAACTAAATTAATCAACTCAAGAACATCAATCGTTCAGTAGAATGTAGCAGACAAATAGCATTGCAAAATATAAAAACATAGCTTATGATTACAGCCCAATTAGATTTTCAACTCAAGAACATCAGATTGTTCAGTAGAATGTAGCAAACAAATAGCACTGAGACAAATGGCTGCTAACAATAATCAAAATAAATTCGTCTTGCCTTGTCTTGTCCCTTTAATTCCCAGACCACCAAACATCTTACCTATAAAACAAATCCCAGCGGCAGACGCTGATTTGATTTATTTACTTTTTTGGTAGATAGAGAGAATTAGAGATTCATTTGATTTGGTATTAAGACTCAATACAGTTTGGTTTAGGCACTTTCACTATCATTAGTTTTTATATTCAATTTTAATGCAGACTTGTTTCCTCAGTAACGGCCTACAGCAGAATCTAATCTCCTCTAGTTATATCCTAAGAAGCACCGATACGGGTACGCGTACCCGGATACGATACGATCGGATACGTGGAAACGGCAAACCTTAAATGTAATTAGATACAGGTACGTGAAGGATACGCCAATTAAATATATATATAATTAGAAAAAGAGGATAAGTCTGGAGCAGAAACACTACGAATCGAGCTTCAAAGCTGAAATGTTTCACGCCTAATCACCACCGGAATAGGAATTTCCTATCGGCGCAGCGCCACCTTGATCTCGAGCTTTGATCTTTCGTTTCCTGAGAGAATCGGCGGAAACCAGACTAGCAGGGAGGATGACAAGGCAGCAGCGACCAAGTCTGGGTCAGTGGCACAGCCGAAAATCGCCGGAGAAAAGGTCCAACGAAGCTAGAAGACCAGACGAAGCTAGAAGACCACACGAGCAGCGGCGGAACTCCGAGCAGCGGCGAACTCCGAGCAGCAACCTAGGCGGCTGAGATTCGGTCCGACGAAAGGAACTTCGAAGCGACTCTCGGTCTGGGTTGGTCTGCGATTTTTTGTCTCTCTCTCGATCTGGGTCTGTGCGACTGTTCTTCTTTCTCTCTCTCTCGATCTGAGTCTGCTTCTTCTTCTTCTGTGTTTGTTTCTTCTCTGTCTCTCTCTCTCTCTCGATCTAAGGCCTTTTTTTTTCTAATTTTTGGGGGTAAAATGTCAGGATTACCCCCACGTATCCATTTTATTTACATTCTCACGTATCTGAATAGGATACGTACGTATCCAATCCGTATCCAAATCAGGATACGCGTTTCCTGCCGTTTCCGACGCGTTTCGTACCCGTACCCGTACCCCGTATCGGTACGGGATACGGTGACAAATTCACGTTTCCATGCATCACAGGTTATATCTATACTAACTGAAGATGGTATCCTGTGAAATTTTAGACATGCTTACTTTACTTGACAATTGAATATCAGATAGTGAGCAGCTTGTTCCACCTCAAATCTGGTCTACACCACAGCCTAAAGATAAGCAGAACATTATTGTGTGAGAAAATACATCTAATAACATAATTCCAAGGATAAGTTACATAATAATATGTGTGGAGGAAGAAGCACACATCAAAAATTAATCTTTATCATCCAGATAAAAATCCAACAATCTAATCCTTCTCCTCTGTTACTTCATTCAGTAAATACTAAATATTTGTTGAAGTAAGAGTTCTATCCCAAAGCAATCAGTCTAGTTTCTCAATTTAGGATTATCGAACAATGTGTGGAAACATAGATTCTCTAGCTGATGCTTTATCAATTGCATGCTCAACATCATGATGCAGTTACATGTTCCTTTTTTGATTAGTGAGCATATAGAGTACTTAGTATTTATAATTTGGTGGAGAAAGATCTTTGACGTCTAGTAATATATTTGATCAGTGATGTACCAAGTTTCCATGTATTTGTTACAAAACAATGGAAAGCATTTTCTCTAAAAACATAGCTTTACTCTCATTGATCGATATATATTCTTCAGATTTTCATATTTCTGCACTATGTTTGCAAAGTCAAAAACTATACAGTTGGGCTTGAAGTGCTATCAGCTAATATCTTTCTATCTGGTAAACAAGAAGATGCAGGTCTTTCTCTATTTCAATTCTACATAAATCAACAGCCGAATACAAAGTATTTACCACAAAAGCAATTACTCCGTGATCACAATCGGCCATCAGTTAATATTCACAGTCAAAAACTAAACATGGATCTGTGACTTTCTGCAAGAAATTACAAACCTTTACATCAATATGAATGAAAAAGTGCAAGCCACAGAAACCCAATTTGAGATCGACCCATTTTCAAAGAGAGAATAGGTAAATTTGGGCAAAAGGGAACAAAAAGTCACAGTTTGAATGCATTATAACAGCAATAAATACCCAAAAATTACTGGAATGAAATAAACGAAGATGGTTCAGAGCCCACTTACAGTCACAGTCTGTCTTCTACTCCTACGTACCCTGAGTCGCTTAGAGCTGTTTCTTCGTCCGTCAGAATTGAGACTGCCAATACTTATATCTCTTGTTGGAATTGATATGAATCAGAAATGAAGTCAAGAAATAGGGTCTAGGGTCTTCGGTGAAAAGCATAAAGAACTAACAGCTCAGAAATTAAAAGGCAAATAGTCTCAGAATCAAGGTCTTCTTCAAGGTCAATAGCCTTCAAAATACTGCAAATGCAGCCAAACCCATTTGAATTCCAACTCTTAAATCGTACATTATTATCTTCAGAGTGATAAATTAAAGAACCCATAAAATAGAAGATACGCAAACATCACTCACCGCGCCTTGGCGTTACTCTTCAAGAGTGCTATACACTGATTTTGAAGAAATCAAGCCAATACCTTTGATAATGAAGAAGATCGTGATGTCCAAAAAGGAGGGCTTCAGGTTTCTCTTTCTGTATTTCTCTCTGTTTGTTTTCGCTTTTGGGTTATTATTCTTTTGAGGATTGGTGAGTGGAGAACTGGAGAAGAAGCTAAAATCATTCACAAGCAATAGCCGACTGTTGAAGAGAACAGAAGATTAGATCGACGCACAGCAGAACCAGAAGAAAATATCAAAGGAGGGCAAAACAGACAATTTACTGTCCTATGAACAGTAACCTAGCAGACAATGGAGGGCATAACTGTCACTTCACTGTCCTATAAACAGTAACCTAGTAAACAGCAGACTCACCTTTGGTATATAGTAAATATAGTAAATGTGCTTTAGTGACAAGTAAAATTACTGCAGTATAAACTTGTAAACCACCTTTCACAAGAGGTACAACCGCACTTTTCTTTTTTGTTCTTTAAGTTGTGACGCTTCTAATAGGCTTTGAACTTAATTGCAATTTGCAAATTCATATAAACTAGTATAAGGGGAGTCAGTAAATCATTATGCACTCTTCTGCATCTGTTCTGTAAATTCCAGACTAAAGCATTTACGTGCAGAATGGTTTTCTAAGATTATATCTCTGTTACTACATTGCAACATGAAACAAAACGAGAAGAAAAATAGAAAAAAGGAAAAGGCACATTTCTTGATGAACTGAACTGCTTATAAGTAAATAATACACACAAGTGCATACCTTATTGCACAAGGGAAGGGACCTAACAGAATATGCCCACTCCTCATCTCTCTACCTAATACAACCCTAACAAAATTAATGCTTTAGCTGAAAAAGCCAGTTCTCTCCTCAAAACAAATGAAATTCCTGAGAATTCCCAATGCCGACATTATTAGCTCTTTGGAAATTCAGGATAGCAGATAATAGCCACATGACCTAAGCATTTTCCTTGGCAATCTTCTCTGCCTTGGCAATGACTTCTTCAATTCCACCAACCATATAGAACGATTGCTCAGGAAGATCATCAAATTTCCCATCCAGAACTCCCTGTATAAACAAAATCCAAAACCAAAACATCAGAGAATGGGCTACTATGCTGAAAGAATAGACTAAATGGAAAAGAATGCATCATACAAATTGTTAGTGTTTAAAAAGTTGAGGGCAGGAAAGGTTAGACAATTCCGGGGAACAAAAAAAAAAAGGGAAAATTTGATCACCTGGAAACTGGTAATGCTCTCTTTCAACTCCACATATTTTCCAGGAGCTCCCGTGAACACTTCTGCCACATGGAAAGGTTGGCTCAAGAACCGTTGAATCTTACGAGCACGAGCAACAGTCAATTTGTCATCTTCACTAAGCTCATCCATCCCCAAAATTGCAATAATATCTTGCAGATTCTTATAGTTTTGAAGAACTTTCTGAACACCACGAGCAGTGTTGTAGTGTTCTTCTCCTAGAATATGAGGCGAGAGCATGCGAGATGTAGAATCCAAGGGGTCGACCGCAGGATAGATTCCAAGCTCAGATATCTGACGAAGAACCAGTTGCATTAGATTTAAGAACAGGAAAATACTAAACAGATTAAAGATTCCTAAAACATCTTAATTTTTTGGGAATAAAAGGCTACGTACTTGTCGTGACAGCACAGTGGTGGCATCAAGATGGGCAAAAGTGGTTGCAGGAGCCGGATCGGTCAAGTCATCAGCAGGTACATAGATAGCTTGAACAGATGTAATGGAACCCTTCTTGGTTGTAGTAATACGCTCTTGAAGTCCTCCAAGATCAGTAGCTAACGTAGGTTGGTAACCGACAGCAGATGGGATACGACCAAGCAAAGCAGACACTTCTGAGTTAGCCTGGGGAATGACAAAAAAAGAAAAGGCAGATTCACATCAGAATAAGTTTATATTGTATCTCTTCTAACAAAAAAAGTTAATAAAATGTTGACTCAAATGTAACTGTCTGTGGGAGAGAGATTACTTGAGTAAAGCGGAATATGTTATCAATGAAGAGAAGCACATCTTGCCCTTCAGCATCACGGAAATGCTCAGCCACAGTCAAGCCTGTGAGCCCAACACGAGCACGGGCACCAGGAGGTTCATTCATTTGACCATATACAAGAGCACACTTACTATCACTCTGCAATAAAGGGGAATGTAATTGAGAACATAAGGAAAAGTTGAATCATAAAAAGTCACAATGTAGTTTGTAGGAAGTTAACCTGCTTTTCTCCAAGCTTAATGACACCACTTTCAATCATTTCCCGGTACAAATCATTACCCTCTCTTGTACGTTCTCCGACACCAGCAAACACGGAGAAACCACCTGCAGAAGGAGGATGAAGCATTTCATTATTCCGGAGGTCATCAACTTCAAGAAAGGTTAACTAAAATGTGTTTTAACGAAACCAACCATGAGCCTTAGCAACATTGTTGATAAGTTCCATAATAAGCACGGTCTTTCCAACACCAGCACCACCAAAGAGCCCAATCTTTCCTCCTCTTTGGTAAGGAGCAAGAAGATCAACAACCTGACAGGTATCAGACACAAATGTCAATTGGTCTCCTCTGTCAGAGTCTAAACATAGTCCATGACAAGGAGAAAAGACCAAAAAGCATTTACAGTCTTTGGCAATTCAACTATAAGCATCACCACCAGTTACCTTGAAATTTGGACACATTTATTCTCTTAGCACCTAGGATTTAGTAAAATGTATTCTCAGATAAGCTCATAATTTAACCAAAACATTACTAATTTGTGGGCGATGCACAGTAAAATGATATCAAGCGATCAACTTTTAGGGTACCGTCCATAACAACGTCCAAAAGTAGCTCAAACTTAAAGAGTTCTACGTTTTAAAACAGAAAAGTTCACCCAAGACAGTCTTTATCCGGAACTGAAATATATAATTATCCTTCAAAAGAAACTACATAGACAACAATTCCTTCACATTTGTATACAAAATTGGTTTCTTTATCACTTTCTAACTGTATTACTCTCAACAAAACTCAACAAAAAAAAAGGGGTATATCAAACACATACCTTGATTCCAGTGACAAGAATCTGTTGCTCAGTAGCCTGCTCAACAAAGGCCGGCGCTTCTCTATGGATGGGCAGAGAGTGATCGGTCTCTGACAAAATCCAAACAAAACAACATTTATTTGCCCGAATATATTTACAAAACACTCAAATGCATAACAATATTTCAGGTTTCAGAGCTTCTTCCTACTTACTTAGTTCACCCCTATGATCAATAGGCTCTCCGATAACATTCATAATTCGGCCCAGAGTTGCTCTTCCAACGGGCACCTAAAGACACATAATTTCAATCCACATTTTCCATCACTCAAACATTTACGTTTCAGCAAAAGATTTACACATCAAAACCACAAAAATTACCGAAGTAAATCTGGAAAAACACACATTCACAGTAACAAATGTAAATTTCAGGATCCAAATTAGAGAGTAGGATCTTACAGTGATGGGAGAGCCAGTGTTGAGGACTCGTTGACCTCTAACGAGCCCTTCAGTCCCATCCATGGCGATAGTCCTCACCATGTTCTCACCGAGATGCTGAGCCACCTCGAGGACCAATCGGATCGAGTTATCCAGAACCTCGAGCGCCGTCAGGATCGGCGGCAAGCCGTTCTGGAACCGGACATCGACGACGGCGCCGATGACCTGGCAGACCTGGCCGATGGAGCCTTTGCCGGTGAACTCATCGGTGATCTTGCCGGTCGTGGACGGCGTGCCGGATTTCGGAGGCGCGGAGACTGCGGCGGCGGAGGAGGTGGAGTAGTGAGCGGCGCGTGAGAGGAGGTAGCCGGGGGAGCGCGTGATGGGGGATCTAGAGAGTGCGGGCCTGGCGGCGGCGGAGGAGGTGCGGCGGAGAGAGGTGCGGAGGAGGGTGGAGAGGAGCTTGCGGGAGGAGGACATGGTGGCAAGTTTGGTAATTGTGATCGGAAAATGAGGGCTTTATGGATCAAGAGGTCATTTGGTTTGAATATCAGACTCACCAGACTGTGAGGAGTGAGAGAGAGAGTGAGCGATTGAGGCTATCGAAGTGTCGATTTTATCGTTGCTTTCATCACCTGGAATTTCGGGGTCGTTTTAATTTTCCGGGTTAACCCGTTTTACCTTATTCGGTTCAATGTAATTTATTTTCCCTTTTTTTTTTTTTTTTTTTGTGAACGAGCTCATTTGCCCTCGTTGTAAACCTGTAATTACCGCACTCTTATTTTTAATTTCACGCTCGTCATTCATGTGTTCATTGTGTAGCGAAATAGCATAAAGATTGTAACTGTTTGAGTTCACTCAAGTGATTATGAGGTTGATCGATTCTATTTTAATATAACAAAAAGAAAAAATAGGGTAAGGATTTTAGCTCTTTGAGTTAACTCAATTGTTTGCATGGTTGAGATTAGATCAGATGTTCGATTTTCTTTTAACATGATAAAAAGAAAAAATAATGTAAAGATTAATTTTTATAAAAAGTAATTAAATTAGATACTTTTTAGCATTCATTTATTTGTTTCAAAAATCGTATTTATAATAAAATTGAATGATTAAAAAATTTTTGATACGACTGATTTCTTGTTAAAATTAATTTTAAATATAAATTATGAAATTATGGTGAATTGACAAATTGATTGATAATGACCTCATTCACCAATTATGAAAGTAAAAATTGTCCCCCCCCCAAAAAAAAAACAAAGTAAAAAATTGTGCCCCCCCCCGCTTCTTTATGGAAACATATAAAAATCTAATCCACTTGGAAACAGTTGAGCACTCTCAAATACTTAATGGCTCTTTGTTCTTCTCAAGCATTTCTCAGACCCTTGAATTTTCCTCTCCAAATTCCAACTCATGCTAAAGCCATAAACTTTAATCCTCCCAGGTTTCCAACATCAAGAACCAGAGCAGCCCTTGAAGGAAATGACCAAAGTGCCACAGCCACCCCTCTGCCTCTTCAGGAACCACTGATCAGCAGAGTAAGCTTTCTCCTTCACTGAAGTCCTTGCTTAACTGTTTCATCTTTCAGCTGCATAATTACCCAGAAAGATTACTGTTTTGATTGAGTTGTGTGGTTTATTGGGATTGAAGGAAGTTGAGGAGAGTGTGAAAGTGCTCAAGAATGCTGCAAAAACAAGAAAGGTTGCGGCAGAGGAGATTCTGGCAGCTCTATCTGTGCTTGAGAGTGCAAAACTGGACCCTTCTGGGTTTCTAGAAACTCTTGGTGGAACAGAATCACCAGGGAGAACTTGGATGCTCATTTTTACTTCTGGGGTGAATTCTTCTTTCACTTATGTGATGGCAAAGTTTGATTCTTTTTGTTTAGCCATTTGTGTTAGAAATGAAGGTTCTTTGGATTTTTTTGGTTTTTGCAGAAGAAATTGAAGGGTGGTAGATACTTCCCTATTACAGCTGTTCAGCGGTTCGATGCTGCTGTAAGTGTTTTGATCTCTATTTCTATTGCTCATGCTTAATTTGACAGAAAATCTGTGATCAGAAGAAGTCAGGATAAAGAAAGTGATCTTTATTATTTTTAATTTTTTTCTGAAATGGGGAAAAAGACTCAAACTTGGTTATAGAATGCTCTTCTTTGAACTCTCAATAGTCATTTGAAGACAAGCATTGTCAAGTTTCTTATAGATGGTGAATTGGGTATGTTGTTATAGCCTGCATAATCACTTTTGTAAACTTGGTATCGTTTGTTATTACCTTCTTGTGCCTAGTTGTGATCTTCATATGCCAAAGCATTACTTTTGCGGACGATCTTTCTTGGATATTGATGTTGAAAAGTAAATAAGGATCAACATAAAAAAATTAAAAAAAAATTAAAAAAAAACACAAGACTGACAAATGTGTGCCTGGATTATCAGGGAAAGAGAATTGAGAATGGAGTATATCTTGGGCCAATTGGAGCCTTAACATTTGAAGGAAGACTTTCTTGGAACAAGAGAATACTGGCCTTTGTTTTTGAGAGCATTAGGATAAAAATTGGAAGTTTGAAACCTTTGGAGATCAGTCTAGGCCAAAAGGATGACAGAGAGCCTAGCACCAAGGATCCTTTCTTTATATGGTTTTACATTGATGAAGAATTAGCAGTTGCTCGAGGCAAAAGTGGGGGGACTGCTTTCTGGTGCCGCTGTCGCCGTGTAACGTCTTGATCTCTTTTCTTTTTCTGAATTTCAGTTGAATATATAGATGTTCATTTATTTTTATAGATCATACTATACATGTATATCTTGATATTAACATGAATTGGAAGTGTAATATATTTCATCAAGACAGCATCCTGCGTCTTTACATTATTTTAAAACAAAAATATATTGTTTACAAGTACTACTTCCCCTCATTTGGCATTCTGCTGAGCTCGAAAGTAATTGAGGAGATCTTCCTTCATTGGAATTATTTCTTTGATAATTGGAATTTCAGTGAATCTCTGTGCCCATTCATGAAGAAATGACAACTCTTTTGTATCAAATAGCTTTATGCCAACAAATTCTTCTATGAATTTGATCCAGTTAGGTAAAGATCCCACCACCAAGTCTAGGAAACCCATGGTTTCTCCTCCAAAAAAGGCCTTGCCTGCAATGAGCTTATTCAGAAGTTTGAGTGATTCTTGTGTTGACTCTATTGCTTTCTCTTGTTCCTGGCCTTGTGTACGGCTAGCAGTCCATGCACTAATCACACACTGCATGCATCATTAATGAAAATCTCAATACCTTGTGTTTGTATTTTATAAATAGTATATATGCATCTATGTGCATTCATATGATGCTGTTTATTTGCCAGAAAAAAATATATATAAATGATTGCATGACAAGGAAATATCACCCTAAATTGTTGTTTGTTTACCTTCTCGTCAACATATTTTGCCCAAAATCGCACCATTGCTTTTTCAGAAGGATCATCTGGCATTAGAGGGTTCTCCCTCCATGTTTCATCTATATACTCAAGGATGATAAGGGACTCCGCAACTGGTTTATCACCGTGCAGAAGCACTGGGATTTTCTTATGGACAGGGTTTGACTTGAGGAGCAGGGTACTCTTGTTTCTCAAGTCTTCTTCTATGTACTCGTAGGTTATCCCTTTGTGCTTCAGAGCCCATTCAATTCTGCAGCAAAAAAGACTTAGAGATGCTCCAAGAACTTTAACTTCTCCCATTTAGAGTCTGGTTATGAACTCAGCTTTCAATCTTCTGAAGCCTTGCCTAAGTTTTATAGAGTTGGAATTTGGAAAATTATTGGTTTACTTGAAGAGGAAGTTGTGAGCCTATTAGTTGTGCCCGTGTCATTTTGTTTTATGACTGAATTCATAAAGCCCCACCTATCACCATCTCTTACAAAAGAAAGTCATAAATAATATATAATAAATTGCTAAGGGCGGTTTGTTAGATTTTCAAACCAAGAATGGAGTTTGCTTTTACATCATGACCAATTCTCTTCTAGAAAATGCAATGATGTCAAAGAAAATTTAGAAAACCAAGTACGTGCACATTGACTTATGAGCATAGTTTTACTATTCTCAGTCTGGTATATGAATTTGTAGTAAATTCTTATGCTTGAAGATTAATGTTCCTTCCTCAGTGACTGTTTTGCATTTTAATGCTTTTATTTAGTTAAATTTCAAGGTAAGGTAATTTGATTTACAGCTTTCTGAACTCATTTGCATCTCTCTGAGTTTCCCTCTGTAGTTCATTGCTTTGGTACTGAGTTTCTAGAAGCGTTGGAGAATACAACATATCAAAACAATGCATCATTTTATTTCTGGAGAAAAATATAAGCAAGAGGGAGACCCAAAAAACAAAGAACTAATCAGATGGCTAGAGTGTGACACAGGACACACTCTACAACTAGGACAAGAACCCTGAAAGCCTGAAACCAAAAATAGTTTATATGAATCTAAATCATTTAGAAAACCAAACTGATGAGCATGAGATCATGGTTTTTTGGCTGCTAAGGAACGCAAGTAGCTGAGGCTAGCGGTCAAGTATTCGATAAGCTTCTCTCTGGGTGGAATGCATTCTTTGATTAGTGGAGTATTGATGAAGTTCTGACCCCATTCAAGGAGACATGGGAACTTCTCGGCTTCAAGTAGCTTCATGCCTCCAACTTCTTCCATAGTATTGAGCCAATGAGGTATCCAGCCCAGTACTAAATCCAGATACCCTATTTGTTCTCCACCAAAGAACTTCTTCCCTTCAATCTGCTTCTCAAGATGAGCTAGTGATTCTAGAGCAGCCTCTATTGCCTTCTCCTTCCCTTCTCCTTCCGTCGTGCAAGCTGTCCATACTCCAAACACAACCTGCACACAAGAGAAACTGGATCAAAATCAAGCTTATTATGCCAACAAGAATCATCATTTCAGTACATACGTTCACACAGATTTGCTTATTAAGAAAAAGAGTACCTTCTCATCAGCAAACTTAGCCCAAAAGCGAGCTGCGGCTCTGTCACAAGGGTCCTGAGGAAGTAAGGGGTTCTCCTTCCATGTCTCATCGATGTACTCAAGGATCACAAGTGACTCAGCAATGGGTGTGTCATCGTGCACAAGCACCGGGACCTTCTTGTAGACTGGGTTATACTTGAGCAGGATGGGGCTCTTGTTTCTTAAATCTTCTTCTATTATCTCGTACTCCACGCCTTTGAGCTTCAAAGCCCACTGAACCCTAGTGCAGAAAAAGCTTTGAGTTGTAGCAACCAGCTTCACCCCTCCCATTTTTCGGCAACACCTTTCGATCAAAGCTGGCAGCAAACTTATTTTATAGACTCTGTGCGACTTTACAAGATCATAGACAATTATGCTTTAGAAAATTCAACTTTGGCTACTGCATTTCGTGGAAGACTCGTTCAACGTCAAGACGAGTATGTTTTATTGTTTTCCAAGACATAGATACCAAAGAGGAGAGGACCCTCTTGTGACATCATTGCTTGCGGAATTGGTACTTGAAACTAGTATTATATATTGAGGATAAAGGAAATATAGAAGATCTGAGTGAATGACTACGAATGTATAGTACTGATGTCGAAAGTATTTCGTATATATCTGCCGAAAGTATACTAGCAACTACTGTGGTCATATAACTATTTTCAGTTCCATCTGATGCGCTGCGCTGCTTCCATTGCCTTTTTTTTTTGGGCCTATAAGTCTGGAAATTTTCAGTTGGTTATATATATATACAAGTGTTAAGACTTCCAGAAGAGTTGGAGAATCCGACACAGAAAAACAATGCTTCATTTTATTTTAGGCAAGTAAACAAGCAAGAGGTAGACTCAAAAGAAGAAGCAATCAGATCAAAAGGTACAAACAGTAAACCACACCCTGTACTACTAGGACAATTGCCCAAAAGATCCAAAGCGAAAAATAAATCGAATTCATCTCAAAAATCATGTTGTAAAATTGCTTAATGATATGGGGCGTGGGATCATGGTTTGTTGGCTGCTGATGAACGTCGGTAGTTCAGGCTAAAATGGAAATATTCGACAAGCTTTTCTCTCGGTGGAATGCATTCTTTGATCGCCGGAGCTTGGATGAAGTTCTGACCCCATTCATGGAGAAATGGAAACCTCTCAGCTTCAAGTAGCTTCATGCCTCCAACTTCTTCCATCACATTGAGCCACTGTGATATCCAACCCACTACTAAATCCAGATACCCTATTTGTTCTCCACCAAAAAACTTCTTCCCTTCAATCTGCTGCTCAAGATATGCTAGTGGTTCTAGTGCAGACTCTATAGCCTTCTCCTTCTCTTCTCCTTCGGCAGTGAAAGCTCCCCATACTCCAATCAAAACCTGCATAGAAGAACAAGAGTTTTGGGAAAGCTTAAGAGTTAAAATCAAGCTTATGCTACAAGCGTACATGCATCATCATGTGTGTGTGTGTGTTTGTCTACAAACACACACACACCAAACCAATTAATGGCACATTATACACAAACTTAGCAAGGGAAAAGAGATCAAGTACCTTCTCATCAACAAATTTAGCCCAAAAGCGAGCCATGGCTCGGTCGTAAGGGTCCTGAGGAAGCAAGGGGTTCTCCTTCCATGTCTCATCAATGTACTCAAGGATCACAAGCGACTCGACGATGGGTTTGTCATGGTGCACAAGCACTGGTACCTTCTTGTGGACAGGGTTATACTTGAGAAGGAGGGGACTCTTGTTTCGCAAATCTTCTTCTATGAACTCATACTCCACACCCTTGAGCCTTAGAGCCCACTGAATCCTAGCGCAGGGAAAGCTCTGTGTTGTGCCGAGCAACTTAACCTCTCCCATTTCTTTGAATCAAAGCTTGTTGCAAATTTTGTGGAATTTATAGGGGCTCTGTGACTTTAAATGATCAGAGAGTTGTGAAGGCTTGTTTCTTATGGTTTAGACTTTAGAATATTCAACCATGGCTAAATTTCGTGGAAGACTCGCTTCTGCTTTGTTTGGTTAGCACTTAACTAGCACAGATGCTACCATATGCTCCAAACCTTCATTGCATCATTGCTTGCGGAATGTGGACACTTTGAAATAGACTTTCTTAAGTGAATACACCCATAACGTCCCTTGGTACAGAGAACTAGAACCATGAATACCTATTATGGTAGCATCAACTAAGAATATCTATTATTTAACAGAGAGATATATATTGACGAACAATACCTAATAATGATTCATGAACCAAGAATGCCTATTATCTAACAGAGATATACACATCTACGAACAATAAAATAAGTAGTTTTTTTCTTCTTCTTTTATTTTTTAGCACAATAAGTACTTAATTGATGAGAAGTTTCTTTACGAGTTGCGACCGAGCAATGGCCGGGATGATAGAATTGAGGAAATATTCAACCATGGCTTTTATAGGCTTGCTTTTATTCTTTATTGGTTTAAGAGTACAGGTGCCACAATGTAGAGGACCAATACTTCCGTTAGATCAATATCATTTTCAATAGAATTAACGGAGAAAATAATCAAAACTAATATAAATTCTTTAAAAATTCATATCACTGGACAATCTTAGAAAATGGTAATTCTCTAGAATCTAAACACTAAAATAATATACGAAATAAATCTGTCTAACACAGAGTGTCTACAAATTTAATAACTTTTATAGATTTCGAACTTTCACAAGTCCAAATTGAATGTAGGGATACCAAATTTTGGTCACTCATGGGTATCTACACTCATCAACTTCCTTTACTTTTTATTTCTTTCACTTTAAGTAGAAAAAATAAAGAATTGATGGCGACATTCGAGTGACAATAGCTGCCTATTTGAGTATTTGTCATCTCTACTCAAACCCACATTCGAAAACAACAATTTATCGAAAATAAATAAATAAACAACAAAATATTAAAGAAAAAGAAAGTACGGGTAGAAAAACGCTAAATGGACCATAGTCTCTATAGAGACGTTGCTTCAACACGCTCTCTCTGTTTCACACACGCTCTCTCTCTCTCCCCGGAGCCTTCAACGGCTTTCTCGTAAACCCAGCACCAATTTCTAACCCTAAATTTCTCTCTCTCGATTATGAATTCCCCACAAAACCCCCAATTCTGAGCACAATACCCACCCAGAAACCAACCCCCACTGTAAAAAGTAAATAAAAATCGAATCTTTACCAATGGGCGAGGTCGATTCATCGAAGAAAGTTGCTGATAGGTATCTGAAGCGCGAGGTCCTCGGTGAAGGTACCTATGGAGTCGTCTACAAAGCCATTGATACTCATGTAAAACCCCCCAAGACTTGTCTTTTATTTTTTGTTTTTATTGGTAAAGTTTGTTTCTTTATTTTGTTTTAGGCTGAGAATTTAGGGTCTGAGAATTGTTTGTGTTTTGTGTATGTGTGTGGAATTTGGGTTTTGAGGAAGTTCAGTTTTTTATTTATTTTTTATATATATATTTTTATATGAAGAAGTTGGGGAAGTGAATCATTAGATGGAGTTGTATAATTGTTAAGGAATTAGAGTTTATGTGCATATTGCATATGTGGGCTGATAGTAGAAACTAGAAAGCTTGTGATTGTTCAGTTGGGGCTGGAGTAGGTCAGTCCTGACATTTGTGTAAAGGGTCTTGTTTTTTTTTGGTTGTGCTTACTTTGATTGATTATTTACCTGGTTAGTTTGATTGTTTCCTATAAACGACATGCAAACTCGAATAAGTAATCTGTGAATTTTGATGTGCAGACAGGGCAGACAGTTGCTATCAAGAAGATTCGGGTTGGGAAGCAAAAGGAAGGGGTGAATGTTACAGCGCTTAGAGAGATTAAACTGCTAAAGGAGCTGAAAGATCCGAATATTATTGAGTTGATTGACGCGTTCCCCCATAAAGGGAACCTGCATCTTGTGTTTGAGTTCATGGAGACGGACCTTGAGGCTGTTATACGTAACCATAATATAGTCCTTTCACCAGCGGACATAAAGTCATACATTCAGATGACGCTAAAAGGACTTGCTTTTTGTCACAAGAAATGGGTTTTGCACAGGTATCTCTTTTTTGTTGAAAAGGTCATTTGCAGGTCGTTAGTTGGTTGTCATAATCTGTCTGAAGTGTGTGCTAATTGTGCTTTGCAGGGATATGAAGCCCAACAACTTGTTGATAGGACCTAATGGACAGCTTAAACTTGCAGATTTTGGTTTAGCACGAGTATTTGGGAGTCCAGATCGCAGGTTCACTCATCAGGTATGCTTCTCCCTGTAATGATGGTCACCCATTTGATTATGCAATAACAGGTGTTTTGAGTTAGATCTCTTTAGGTGTAGTTTATTCCCTTTACTGAAGAAAGCTTATTAAAGTATTGTGCTATCAAATTTTGTTTATTTTAAGTGCAACCTTGTTATAAGCTCTTGAGCCATATGAATAGGTCTTTGCTCGATGGTATAGAGCACCTGAGCTGTTATTTGGCACCAAACAATATGGACCTGGGGTGGATGTTTGGGCTGCAGCCTGTATATTTGCTGAGCTTTTCCTACGACAACCATTTCTGCAGGTAAAAAAATATTCATAATTAGTAATGAAACTCGGGTTTCATGGTTTACTATTTTCCATTACATGATTTGCACTACATGCTTGAAGTTTTATTTCTCTAGTCTCCGTTTGACTCTTGGTCACTTTGCTTTTGTGTTTGTGGTGATTCATGTGTGGCTTATAACTCGATGTTTTCAAATGTTTTGCAATGACCAAGTACTTGTTTCAAGCTGTTTGTGTTCGTGCTGGTGCATGTATGGCTTATCATTTCATCTGAGAGAAAAACTGAAAATACTTTTTGGTCAATCTTATGTCATAGCAATGAAAAAAAAAATTTCCTCTTTTGGGTTTATACTTTATTCTGAAACAACCTAACACACAATTTTGTCTCATTTTTGAGATCATTGGTTTTATAAACACGTGTCTCCCATTTCTTCTGTATGTTTATTCGATGAAATGAATTATGATTACTTCCAGTATTACTGTATTAGATAGTTTTATGGCTTTAGTTTGTTGTTTCTTTGGTTGTAGAATTAGAGTGCAGATTTCACTTGCCAAAACTTTTACTCTATTAATTATTTATGTTTCGACTTAGGCTTGCTAAATAGCATGAAACTGCATTTACTGTAGAATTAAAGTGCAGATTTCACTAGGCCAAAACTTTTACTCTATTAATTATTTATGTTTCGGCTTAGGTTTGTTAAATAGCATGAAACTGCATTTACTGTTATAATCGCTTGTTAATCTTTAACTGGTCATTTTACATCTTCCATGTGGTTCATCATATTTATTTCTCTTCTTTTCCTTCAAGGGATGTTTATAATTAAACTTTATATTTGGTGTATGTTTTCTGATTGTTTATTCGTTTCATACAATATCTGATAGGGAACAAGTGATATTGATCAACTAGGAAAGATTTTTGCGGCTTTTGGGACTCCAACACCTTCTCAATGGCCTGATATGGTATACCTTCCTGATTATGTGGAATACCAGTATGCTCCACCATCTGCTTTGCGTAAAAGGTTTGCAATGGCTAGTGATGATGCCTTCGATTTGCTATCAAAGATGTTTACTTATGACCCAAAAGCTAGAATATCTGTGCAGCAGGCACTAGAGCACAGGTATCTAACTGTAGCCATTCTGCAGAGCAATTTATATGCATGTTTTTGTTTTCTTCTCTTTTTGGTTCTGCCTCTGATCACTGTGGTCCTGTTTAGGTACTTTACATCTGCGCCATTTCCTACAGATCCAGATAAGCTTCCAAGGCCTGCTCCAAAGAAGGAGTCCAGCAATTCTAAGGCTTCAGATTTCAATCCAAATGAGGGTCCTACTGTTTTGTCACCTCCAAGAAAGTCACGGAGAGTGATGCCAGAACGTGTGAATTTTGAAGGAAATGGACCCCAATCGGATAAGGTTGATGATCGTGTTGGAGACATCCGACAGGCTGCCGGTGAAAGTACAAGCAGGAATGAACCAGTGCCAATGTCCGTAGATTTTTCCATCTTTGGAGCAAAACCTCCTAATAGACCTACAATAAATAGGTAAACTTTATTACATAGTGCTTTCTATTGCTTTTTACCTCTGTTCTCCCTCAAATCTGTGACACTTTAGCTGGAAATGAATCTAAACCTTTAGTAGATACTTTGGAGGTAAATGATCATTTGATCGGATACTGTATAAGGTGAATCAAAGTATACATGACATAACAGCTTTTGGAGGAAGAATGTGATTTACCTAAGATAGATCTTCAGATTTAAAACCAATTAGTTAGAAGCTCTACTGTGATGGAAGCTTTGAGAGTTTTTTTTATTTCCATGTTTGGTAGCTGTTCTTATTCATTGAAATCCTAACTTGGGGTTGAACTCAAATCTTATTAGACAGGCTTTGTAGTTAACCCGACCTGACATTCAGAAATCTAAACTTAGGATTCCACACAGAGATTCTTTTGAGTTTCTGGCCAAAGACCGGCTGAATGAAATCAAACAAGCAAAATTTGCCAACTCTTTTCTGTTGTTACTTAGCCATGTACTGGCGGAAGCTGATATTTGATTGTTTTATTTCCTCTGATGTAGTGCTGACAGAACGCATCTAAAAAGGAAACTAGAGCTTGACTTCCAACAGCCCGAATAATTGACTGCATTAATTCTGTACACAAAATCAGATGTTCTTTGGTTGAGTGATGAAAGATTGCTGGCCACATCGATGAGGTATGCAATTACTGTTTGAAGTATGTTGCGATAGTTATGTCATTACAGTTTTCATGATCTGCTTGCAAGATTCTCATCTGCTGTTGTTGTTATGTTTTGAGATTATAGGGAGGATACAATATTTGGAGTTGGAACATGATCGAAATCCAGAGGCTCCATTTGGGGGGTTAAAAGTAATTGTGATAACATGAGACAGAATTGGTATCATATTATAATAGCCCATGTAAGGCTAAATTTTGAGGGCTTTTGTTGGTGTGTTGTTTCATGTCATCTATGATTTTTACATTTTTTTGTTTACTTGTCTTTTTTTGTTTCTTTTACCTTTGACATTCTGTTGTTTACATGAGCGAGAGTTGGTAAAATTGTTGTCCCGGGATTACTAATTAGGGGCCAAGATTAACACACCCTACTGAACTGATATATACAAACTTTGTATTATTTAAGATGAAGACTCAATATGGTGGCCTCTTTTGCTTGTTGATGAGGTCCTTATTCCAGAAATGGTGTATTTGGCTCATTGAAATTGTAATTAAATCCATAAGATCTGTGGATTCACGTGAAGGCTTGTTGATTCATTGGATTTTGATATTTGTGATCCAAGCACAGTGCCAAAATCCAGTCCCTGGAAGTTTATGTTTATCCATTCTCAAAATTTTTGTTATCATTGTTTTGCTGTAAGACTTGTATGCATTTTTTTATTGAAAAGCACAAATATTTTCTTTTCATAACACAGCCATCTTGAAATTCTTCTGCTTGCAAAATCACATTGCAAATCATAAACAATTTACTTGCGGTGAAAAAAGCTTAACAAATTCAAATATCTTATATAATCTGCCAATTTAATAAAACATGAATTTTCTTATTTTATCAAGTTTGATCACAAGGTTAAAATAGACAAACCACAACAATTCAGTTACGTAGTTTTGCAGTTGATGAAACATACTAAATACAAGAAAATCAACAAATTACAGAATGAGAAAAAGATGAAGTCACTCAAATAATCACACCGTTTTAAAACAACAATCACACACATCACTTTTATTATAAACGAAACGTCTCTTATTTCAAACTCCAATAACTTATGAGTGCAGGTCCCAAACAAATGCAGTACAGCGCGCAGCAGCACTTCAACTTCATTCCAATGCACCCCCCATGACCGCATGCAATTTCACAAACTCTTCAAATGGGGACCTTGATTATATCATCAAATATAAACAATATGAGATACTGCATTAAGAAAAGTATACATGTTGAAGTTTAGGAAATAAGAACTCCGTTTTAACTGAAGAAATTGGAGTGATTAGTTCAAATTTGGATTCTCATCAAGACTAGACGAGTAGTACTTTCTAGACATGGTAAACTTAAGAATGCCAAATATTTAAATTGAACATAATATACATATTATAGCGGATCGGAGAGGAAGCATGATGTATGAAAAGCATATATATCTATACATACATACATACATACATATATATATATATATATATATATATATATAAAAGAAAAACAGAGTGCAAGTAGTATGTCGTTTGTTACCTAATCATCGTCAGAGTCGTCGAGTAAAATCTTTGGGACATGTTTGATCATGGACCAATCTTCTCCTGTTTCCCTTTTGCATCTTTTGCTCAATTCAGGACACCCTTGAATCCGCAATTCTTTCAAGGCAGTGAGGCAATGCATCCCTTGCGGCAAAGCCGACAATTTAGGGCAGTCCTCAATCACCAATTGCTCCAGCAAGGTGAGATTTTGTAACCACTCTGGAAGTGCCGTGAGATTATCACAGTCTGCGATTCCCATGCTCTGTAAAGTGTCTGCAGACTCTTGAAGCCAATTAGGCAAAGCCTCCAAATCCGATGTGTTGACTAAGAATGATCTGAGACCATTGATGCCTTCTCCCGACCTCATTAACTCGAGCTTCTCACAATCAATGATCACCAAAGTATGTAATGCAGTCAAATTCTTCATGTTAGGTGGCAAGGACTCCAGATTTTCACAGTAACCAATGCACAGCTGACGAAGGTTAGTGAGGTATTCCATCTCTTCGCCCAGAGATTTTAGATTTTCACAGCCGACGATGAATAATGTTTGTGAGGCGTCTGAATACTCCTTTCGGCAAATCCACCTGCTGTGTAGTTATATTCAAAAATCTGAGGTTGATCAGGTTACCTATGCCGTTGGGTAACTCCTCAAGTGCCTCACAACCTTTAAGGCTTAAGAACTGCAAATTCAAGAGTTTGCAAATGGAAGTGGGAAGCTTTCTTAACTTTGTGTTACCCTTCAGGTTGAGATATCTCAAATGACTCAAGTTACCAATGGAACTTGATAGCTCCTCAAGAGTAGACCCATGTACATCTAGTGCACGCATATATTTGAATCTCGAGATGCATGTCCTGAGAAAATATTGATTGAAGATCCTTGCATCACCATCTACATTTAAAATGGTTCGCAATTTATCTGATTGGAGAATGAATTGCGGGACTTGTGCCTCATCTCTAGGCAAGTCTTTTGCCGTTATTGACACGTGTCGGACTTTTTCGAAAGCACCTGAGGGACGACAATTAACTGTGGAATACTCTACCCCTGCCACTGATATTGCTAAATCGTGCACTAGATCATGAATTTTGAACACTATGTTAGTCTTCAAATCCAACTCAAGTTGAAACAAAGACTTGGAACAAAACAACCTTATACAGTCTAGGCCCATCTCTTCAAAATCCTCACTTTCTCTTGAGAACTTGAGATAGCCTTGTGCCATCCATAATGGGACTATGTCTTTACTAATAAATACATAATCCTTGGGGTAAAGTGAACAAAAGGCAAAACAAGATTTCAAGTGAGGTGGCAATGCATTGTAACTCAACTTCAATGCAGCCATAATGTTGTCGTTTCCTGGCATACTCCATATTTCATCATCTTTTACACGTAACCACTCGTGTCGCTCCCTTTTCGAGCAGAGCATGCTCCCTAAAGTAACTAGTGCTAAGGGAACACCTCGACACTTCTTCACAATGTTCTCCCCAATTTTTATCAAGTGTTGATAGTGTTGCTCCTCTCCCTCGTAAAATGCACTTTTTAAAAACAAAATCATGGAATTCTCATGAAAAAGACCTTTTAAAGAATGCATTTGTATAGGGTGTACAAGTGAACCGACTGATTCACTGCGTGTTGTCACGATGATTTTACTCCCTTTGGCTCCAACATCTAACAAGGTTATTAACTCATCCCATTTTTGAACTGTAAATCTTATTGACTCTGTGTCCCAAACATCATCCAAGACTAACAAAAACTTTGTACCTCTCAAGATTTCTTGCAACCCCTTTTTCATAAGATTCAAACTTTCACAATCACATTCCTTTTTAGTTTCAGCAATAATGCCTTTAACTAATGAATGGATATCAAATTTCTCAGAGACACATATCCACAATCTCATCTCAAAGTTTTCTTCTACCACATTATCATTGTACACCATTTTAGCAAGTGTAGTTTTTCCCAACCCAGCTAACCCGATGATGGAGATAATTGAAACCTTCTCATTACCAAAAGAACGGTTGTCATTCAAGAGATGGGTAATAATCTGTTTTTTGTCCTCATCTCTTCCAACAACATAAGCCTCCGGTAAAGAGTCAGTCTCTCTTTTATTATCATGCACCATTTGGTTGTCAATGGCAACTTTGTTGAGAGAAAACTTTGTCTTTTTGTCATCAATCTCAACTAGCCTTTCTCTAATCTCTTTGATTTTATGACCCATTTTGAAGTTAAAAACGACTGGATTCCAATGGGAGAAGAATTGGTGTACCTTTCCTTTGACGCTCCAGTGGTCGCTGATGAGCACTTTGAGTCGGAGCTTTCGGAAGTCAAATTCGTCCAGTATATCCTCAGCATCGTTGCATACATCCTTGAGGTTTCCTAGCCAATGAGTGATGAGGGGATTCCGCATTTGCTTCTTCTCTGCATCCTGGAGCACAAGTTCGATGGGCAACAAGGTTTGACGGAGCTTATTCAGCTCATGTTGGGCACCCCAAGCCAAGCAAACTTTTTGGGAAGCATAGGAGGTCACCTTACCCAAGACCTTCTCCACAACGTCAGTGGCAAATTCCATGATGATTTGAAAGGTAAAAAATAAGAGAGAGAGGATGTTTCGATGGAGAAAAGAGAGAGTTATGTTTATGTGCGAGGTAAAGGAGGCTAGGATATGGTTGCTTTGGCTTGCATGCTATAACCAAGGGCAAATGGCATTTTGTAGAAATTTATTGGCTTTGCATCTGCCTAATGTGTCTCCATCAAGTATGTGACATACTCAACTCCAAGTATATATTCTAAAACGGACTGGGATTAATACCAAAAGTAAAGCACAAAACGTTGAGTAAAAATGATGCAATTAATATTCAATCCTTGTTCGTCTCTGTTTTGAAAAAGTAAGGGTATTAGATTCATTCTCATGATCTTCAACAAATACAATCATCACTCATTCTTTGGTAAAATTCACAAGCAATCGAAGCTCCAATAGTAACAAGATGCTAGCCTTTTCCAAACTGTTTCCCCTGGTTAAGGATCCCACATAAAACTTGAATTTCTGAGGAGAAAAAAAAAAAAAAACAGTAGAGGCCCAGACACCACTGGCATAGCCCCGGGAATCAAAGCCCAAGCAATACCCCGAATTCAGATAAAAAAAAATAAATAAAGCAATACCCCAATCTGATCAAACAAAAAGAGCGAAGGCCCAGACCCATAAGATATTCCTTTGGGCACCCAAATCAAAGACCACTGTAGCGCCACACCTCCCTACCGGTAGCACTCGAACCGGCTCTCTGTGCCGCCGTCCTGGCCGGAGAAGGTCTACCGCGCCTCCTAACAACTCGGCGGCAGCTTCACTGCAACCAGAGCGACCCTGCCATGATTGAGACCAGCCAACAAGCTCGTTATAAGCTCTTGAGCCATATGAATAGGTCTTTGCTCGATGGTATAGAGCACCTGTGCTGTTATTTGGCACCAAACAATATGGACCTGGGGTGGATGTTTGTGCTGCAGCTTGTATATTTTCTGAGCTTCTCCTACGACAACCATTTCTGCAGGTAAAAAGATATTCATAATTAGTAATGAAACTCTGTTTTCATGGTTCACTATTTTCAACTAGGCATGATTTGGACTACATACTTGAACTTTTATAAAATTTCTTTAGTCTCCGTTTGACTCTTGGTCACTTTGCTTTTGTGTTTGTGCTGATTCATGTGTAGCTTGAAATGAATCTAAACCTTCAATTGGTACTTCGGAGGTAAAGGATCATTTGATCTGATACTGTATAAGGTGTATCGAAGTATGCATGACATAACCGCCTATAATGGAAGAATGTGATTTACCTAAGATAGATCTTCATATTTAAAAGCAATTAGTTAGAAGCTGTACTGTGATGGAAGGCTTTGAGAGTGGTTTGATTTCCATGTTTGAAATCTGTTCTTATTCATCGAAATCCAAACTTGGGGTTGAACTCAGTCTTGTTAGACAGGCTTTGTTGTTAAGTAGACCTGAAATTCAGGAAGCTAAACTTAGGATTCCATACAGAGATTCTTGTCGCCAAAAGACTGGATGAATGAAATCAAACACGCTAAATTTGCCAGATTTTTGTGTTGTAAAGTTGTTACCTAGCATGTACTGGCGGAAGCTGATATTTGAATGTTTAATTTATTTCCTTTGATGAAGTGCTGACAGAAGGCATCTAAAAAGGAAACTAGAGCGACTTCCAACAATATCGGTTGTTCTTTGGTTGAGAGATGAAAGATTGTTCTTTGGTCCAATATCGATGAGGTATTCGGTTACTGTTGAAGTTATGTATAGCACGATAGCTCTTTCATTACAGTTTCTATGATCTGCTTGCAAGACGTACTGGACTGCACCTGCCAAACGGCCGTGGCTTCAATTGAGCGCCACGGTGGAGTCGAACTAGTTCAATGCACCTTTTATTAGCCCGACTAGTTCAAGCTTCATTTAAAATGCTCATAATGCAGTAAACATGCCAAGTATAGGACTAGTTCAAGCTTCAATTAAAATGCTCGTAATTCAGTAAACGTACCAAGTATAGGACCAGGTAGAAATCATTCGACCACTTAAAAAACAAAAGCAAAACATATCTACACTAGACATTTCAAAACGATTATCTAGAGGCTTAATCCTGTGTTGATGTCTAAACAAATATTGTGTTAGGACTCCATATATCAAATTTATCTGCACATAGTTAATACACCAAAACCGAAAACAAAATATTAGTCTTTCTAACACACACAGAAGGACGGTTAAACACACTTCTAATGCTTGGAATGTGAATAATGATTGTCATTGGGATTCCTCCTCCCGCTGAAAGCAGCTAATGCCTTCCTCACTGGAGGCTGCAAAGGAGCCTTTTTATCTGAATGGTGGATGAAGATGAAGTCATTGGAAGTGAATAGGTCGTCATCTCCCTGGAGGTATACTAAGACACTTCAGTATTAAAATTTAGAAAGTAAGGGAAAAAAAAAACAGCAATAGTTCACATGTGCACAAAAATACAAGTCACACTAGATAAAAAACCAAAAAAATTGAATTTTTACCGGCTTGATTGCTTTCTTCTTTGTCTTTGGATGGAGGTACTTTTGTGGAAGCTGATCCTCACGTAAAACAGGGTTTTTGGTAATGGAATTTCTTCCACCTTGTGGTAAAGGAAGTGAAATCTGCAAACAGCCAAGCATTAGGATGCATGCATAGTCAAGAGAAACACAGCTTCGAGTGAAATACAAAAGTAAAGAATCAAAGCTTACAGGCAGACATCAGCCAATGCAGACATACAAGATATGGATTAAGGGATGATGGATGATGGATGATGGATGGAATAACTCATGTTTTCTAATTCATATATAAGGTCAATTTGATCTCACAACCCATACAGTCACAACTATCTGAATAAATTGCATGCTTATGTTGTCCCAGTACCAAATGAGCATACATAATAAGAAACCAATTGACAATCCAGTATGCAATAAACAAATGGAAGGAACAAGTAGAAGAAAAAACAAGTATAACAACCACTCTTATCATCACCTTATACATACAAAAGTGTAAAGGAACGAATAAGCAACAATAAGTACTTGGGCAGTAAACAGTTTCTGATAATAACTAGAACAAATACTCACTTTTGTGCCACGCTTGATGATCCGAGGCTTAGGTGCCGCAAGAGTAATCCCATTCTCACCCACTGTAACTGCTACCTTGCGCAAGGTACCACCATTTCCACACTTTGGACAAAACATTCTCCCAATTTCAGTGGTCTCAGTATTACAAGCATGTCATTTTAAAATCCACCTACAGAAAGATGAGAGATCAACTATAAGATGCTTATGATACAGTTGTTTCATCAAGCACATATTAGAGGCCCCAGTCCAGAGGACAGAACATTTAAATTCATCCAAAGCAACTTATATGCAAGTCATCTTCATAAAACATCGTCTTATGTGCAGGTGTTTCAAAAAAAACTTGAAGCATGAATATCAGCAAGGCAGCAGAATGATTCCTTTTTCAAATGTGTTATATGATAAAACCTACCACGCAAATGATTCCATTTTCAATCAAAAAGACAGAAAATAGAAAGAAAAAACAACATAATGAAACAAGTCCTTAATGAATGCAGTTAGTAAAAGAATGAGAAAGGTTAATAAAATGGGGTATATGTATCAAACAAATACCTCTTCAGCTGGCGGATCTGCATTCCTCCAGGTGCCAACAACCGTAAACCCATCTGCAGAATAACATTTTGCATTGCAAAATCACTTGTTATACAAGCTACACTAGACTCAGACAAGGATCTCAGCATCCAGCTCTGCTCATCCACAAGTCGGTCACCACTTGTGTTTTCCTAGCATCTTGCTGAGGATCATTATCAGGCGATGCCTCATAAGACTCACGTCTAGCTTATCTTCTCAAAAACCTTCTATGTGTACTCCGACTAACAGCAGGCATCCAGTCACCAGCATTATCATCAACTTGTCCCTGGGACGCATCAATTCCGTCAGAAACCATCTTCCCTTCAATCTTTATCTCTTTCTTCTTCTTCGGAAAATATCTCCTATGTCTCCCCTGAATGCCCTCACCACCCTCCTGATTCTCAGAATGAACAGAAGGGCTCTCAGAATCATCAACGATAACATTCAAGTTAATATCTTTCAACAGAAGAATCCTCGAACCAGAGTTCCCCTTATCCTCCTCCGCTTTGTTTTCCAGCGCTTCCCACTCTTCCAAATTAGCCACATTATTTTCCCAGCCGGGCAATTCCTTCTCCGGCACCCTCCTGACATTGAGAGTATGCACCGGCGGAGGGCAGTCCCTGAGGCGCTCCGTGCCATGTATCTGAGCCTCCAGTGTATAAGTCATAGCAATAAGATTAAGATCAACATCTGACAGTGACCCGAAATCCCCAGTGGCCCTCGCAAACTTATCAACTGCCCAAAAAAAACACAGAAAACCCTATCAACCCTAATTCTATGGCACACTTAACAAACTCATACATCCCATTCTCAATCACATAACCAAATTATTAATTGATAAAGTAAAAATGTGACCCTTAATTTTATCGATTAAAGGTTAACAAAAACTAAACCAATAAATCCATAAAAATGTGACCTTTATCGCGGGATTCAGGGGAGGGCTCCATGGCGTGGACTTGGAAGGGAAGGAGGGCGAGGCGGTGGCTGGAAGTAGGGTCACGGACCTCGTTGATGATGACCTCGGGGACGGAGACGAACTTATTGGAGCAGTGGGCGAGGGTCTCGCTTCCTTGAATGATAGCATTGGCGTCGACGACGGCGATGGCTATTCCCTGGGAGGACTTGCAGCTTTCGACCAAGACTTTGGTGGTGGCGATTGAGGAGGAGGAGGAGGAGAAGTTTTGGGGCTTTGGGTCCGGCTGCATCTTCACGATGTTGCTCCAACTGGAGATTGGGGCTGGGGTGACGGTGGCGTCCATGGTTGGGAGAGAAGGCTAAAACCCTAGAGAGTTGAGAGTTATAGTGCTCGACGCCCTGCATGGGTGCATTAACTCCCTTCTAGCCCACTATCAGAGGCCCATCTTCCCGAACGTTACTTATTTTAAATACTGTAACCTGGCTATCGTTGAAATGATTAAATTCAACGATGGAACAACTTATGTTCAGAAATATCACTTTGGTCATCCAATTATGATATTAACTTGTGCATTCTTTTACACTTTTGATTCCAACATTAACCCCTCCCTATCTACTCCAATTAGAATTTTACCCCTCAAAGATTTTATTATTTAAGCACAACATTAGTTTATCCAAGTTTTACTGTAGTTAAATATAACTAGAGTATTTAACAAAAGTTAAATTTAACTATTCTACTGGGGTAATATTTTATCTTTTTTTTTTTTTTTGGGTAGAAGGAGGTCAGCCATTTTTTATTCAATATGGAAAAAACAATATTACACGATGACCACCCTAATGGGGCGTCAAAAAGAGACACCACTAAATGCAATACTATTTCACCTATTGAGTGAAGCTCAGGAGAGAGTAAACTAAAACGAAACTGACAATAAAATTTTTCTGCAGAATCTATTAGTAGACTTGTTGATAACTTCAAACCAATAATTCTTGCAGTTTAATCCCAATGAAGATAGAAGGTTAGGTACCAAAACATAAATTGTCCTGGATCTCAAATTTTTATAAAAAAAAATCTAGGGAAAATCTACCATATCCCAAATCCAGATTCAAGCCTTAATAAGCCCAAAGTCTATTGCCCTGATCCACCCAAACAAGCGCAAACCCAGATCTGGAAAACAAATCCAAGCCCAAGCCCAAAAGGGGGGTACTCTAGCAGCCACTCCAACAAATATGTCCATCCAGCCCAAAAGGGTCCCAAATCCAGATCCAGCCTACCGCCTCACCAAAACTGAAACGATGTTCTCCAACGCAACCTGCTTCGATCTAAACAAAACTTAAATCTCTGTTGTCAAAACCTCATAGCCAAGCCTTCCCAGAGATCAAAATGAGCATAGGCCAAACATCACCCGTTCAGTAGCATGACGACGTCAGAACACCACCGGATGAGAGGGAAATCGGAGAAGTTGGCCTTGGTTTGGCTGCAACCATCTTTTTTTTTTTTTTTTGGGTGGCGGCCATCTTCTTCAGGTTCTTTCAAGTAAAAGATTGGGTCGCTGAATTTATAGATAATTCATTTAAAAAAATTCATATAGATCCCATGTGCTATATAAGTATATAAATTAATGATTCCTTAATCATTGTGTTCATGATTCAACTATAAGGGCTACTTAATCGTTGTTTGTTCTTTTTTGAAAATAATGTTATCATAGATCTCATCTCTGACTTTTCTTAACATCGTAAGAAGTTATACTGTGATTTTCGCATTTCATCTGTCGTTGTTGATTTCTTTACACCTTTGAGGTGAGAAGCCATTATTTTGTGTATGATGTGTTGTGTTACTATCACTTTTGTTTATTTAAATTGAGTTTTGGTTGGCTTAATATTCATAAAATGGAATAATGTAGTATTGTACACTGAACAGTATAATACATTGAACAAAATAGCAAATTGAATAATGTATACGTAATACATTGAACAAAATACAATAATATTTAATAGGATTTTCTTGGTCCCAAGTCTATTTACAGAGGTTTAACTGTATAATCAATAATTTCAACACAATACCCAATATTATTTCATTTGAATTTGACAAGGTTCATGTTTCCAGTAACTCCATTCCTCTAGATCGATGATCTGCAATTAATTCACAGAAACAATCAGTAAACATTAAAAATTCCAGAAAAATTAGCTCGAAAAAAGAAATCTATACAAGCAATCACTAGATTGTTACCTAATCATCACTTGATGCAATGATCTCTCCATCGATTGTAATCTTAGCAACACGAGTGATCTTGGACCACTCCTGACCTTCTTTCCTTCTGCAACTTTCAACCAATTTAGAACAGTCATTGATCTTCAATTCTTTCAAGGCAACGAGATGATGCATCCCCTCCGGCAAATCCAACAATTCAGGACAACCTTCTATGACCAGTTGTTGCAGCATCATCAAGCTTTGCAGCCACTCTGGAAGTGCCTTGAGATGCACGCAATGTTCGATCCGAATGCTCTGTAGACTGGGTTTGGAGTCTTGAAGCCAATGGGGCAAAGCCTCTAAATTTGACATTTTGGAGATGGAAAATGATCGAAGACCTCGAATGCCTTCTCCCGAACTCATCAAGTCAAGCTTCTCACAATCAGAGATGACTAGGGCCTTTAATGGTGTACTCAAGTGTGGCAGCGACTCTAGATTTCCACAATTGCTAATAACAAGAATTCGAAGATTAGTGAGAGATGGTACCACTTCACCTAAGGATTCAAGATTACTGCAATTGTGGACCTCAAAATGTCGAAGGGAAGTAAGGCTTTTGATTTCTTCGGGCAAATCCATTCGACTTGTGGTGAACACCAACTTTCTAAGGTTGATCAAGCTCCCTATGTCTTTAGGCAAGCCTTTGAGATTCTCACAGCATGAAAGTAGCAATGTCTGCAAATTTTGCAACTCGCAAATGGAATCCGGAAGCTTTTGCATGCTTGGATTCCTAGACAAGTCTAGATATCTCAAGTGACTCAAATTACCAATTGACACTTGGTAACTCTTGGTAACTTTTCAAGACTCCAACCACTCAAATCTAGGGCCCGCAGGTACTTAAATCTCTTGATGCATGTTTTCAACAAAGGTTTGTTGGTGACCATGACTGTATCTCCTGGACTTGGAAATAGAATGGTCCACACTTTCTTCCGCGGAAGCAAGTAGTCAGGAACTCGTACTTCCTTCATGCACAAGTCACCTCGCGAGATTGACACATGTCGAACTTTTTTGTCAAGATTGGAAGTAGGTGGGCGAAAATTTTCAGATGAGCACTCTACTTGTGCCACCGAGATGGCCAAGTCATGAACTAGCTCATGCATTTGGAAGGCTATGAAATGAATTGAATCTTCGTGAATTTGAAACAATGATCTAGAACATATCTGCCTTATGTAGTCTAGTCCCATCTCTTCAGGCTCTTGGCTTCCTTTTGAGGATTGAAGAAAGCCATGTGCCATCCAGAGGGGGACCAATTCTGAACTTCGGAATGTGTAGTCTTTGGGAAAGAGTGAGCAAAAGGCAAAGCATGGTTTCAAGTAGGGCGGCAATGCATCATAGCTCAATTTGAGGGCAGGAAATATGTGGTCGTGATCCTGTTCCAGCTTCCAAATGTCGCTATCTCTTACTTCAGACCAAGCATGCTGTTCTCTTTTTAAACAGAGCATGCTTCCTAGGGTGGTTATGCCTAAAGGAACCCCTCCACACTTCTCTGCAATATCTTCTCCGATTTCCACTAATTGTGGATAGCGTTCCTCTTCTTCCCTTCGGCCAAATGCCCTTTGAACGAACAAGGACTTACAATCTTCGCGGCGAAGACCCTTTAATGGATGCACGTATGCGGATCCCATAATCGAAGTAACCGATTCATTGCGTGTTGTGACAATGATTTTACTCTCATTGGCTCCAACGTTTAAAAGAGGTTTTAAATCAAGCCATTTTGAAATTGTTACTCCAATTTGACTCTTGTCCCAAACATCATCTAACACTAACAAAAAATGTTTATCAGTTAAAACATTTTGTAACTTCTTTTGCAATTGTTCTAAACTTTCATCAACCCCACAGTTTTGGTTAGTCGCAGAAGTGATTATTTCTCGAACCAATCTTTTAATATCAAAGTGGTCCGAGACATATACCCACATTCTCAACTCAAAGTTTTTTACTACCCTTTTATCATTATACACCAACTTGACAAGGGTGGTCTTTCCCATACCTCCTAAACCCAAAATGGAAATAACTGAAATGTTCTCACGAACATCAGGATCTTTCGATCTTAAGTTTAAGAGATGAATGATAATCTCTTTTTTATCAGCATCTCTCCCAATAACATCATGGACTTGCACAAAAGAGTGAGTCTCCCTCTTTACGTGCACCTCCTGCCAATCTCCTGCTCGTTCCTCGAGAGGAAACAAAGCTTTTTCAGCTGCCACTCTATCTAACGTTTCTGTAATCTCTTTGATTCTATGAGCCATTTGGATGTTAAACACAAGTGGGTTCCAACGCGAAAAGAATGTGCGTACCTTTATTATTACAATATTGCCGCGATTGTTCAGCACTTGCATTTGTAACTCTTTGAATGCAAATTCATCAAGCACATCATCGACGTCGTAGCATACATCTTTGAGCTTGCCTAACCACTCGGTCAGATGGGGATCCTTCCTCTGCTTTTCCTCTGCATCGAGGACCACTTTTTTGACATCTGAGAAGGTCTCCGTCAGCTTGGCTAGCTCATCTGTGACACCCCATGCCAAGCAAACTTCTTGGTAAGTAAAAGAAGCTAGCCCAGTCATGGCGTTCTCTGCAATGCTAGTGACAAACTCCCCCATGATAATTCTGAAAGAGGAGGAGAGTTGTATTATGAATCAAAGTATGGTTGCTTACTCTGCAATGCTAGTGACAAACTCCCCCATGATAATTCTGAAAGAGGAAGAGAGTTGTATTATGAATCAAAGTATGGTTGCTTAGTTTGGTGATTGGGATGTACTTGCTATGAACCAATGTCAAATGGCTTTTTATAGAAAGTAATTGGCTTGCAGGGGAATGTGTCTTCATCAAGTATGAGACGTACAGGAGTCTCAAGTATATATTCTGTATTTCAAAAGAAAACATATATTATACGAGATTAGGATTAATCCCAAATATAAAGGAAAACGTTGAGTAAGAACGGTGCAAATAATATTCTGTTCTTGTGCTTTGTTTTTCTTGTTCAAATAGTCAAGGTATTAGATTCATTCTTTGTGATCTTTACTAATACCACCCTCCCTAATCGGTAGAAATAGCAAGCAATCAGAGTTCTGATTGAGTACGTAGATGTTCAATCTGTTTCCCAAGCTTAATCTTCCTCCTCATATGAATTGAAGTTCTTAGAATAAAATAAGAGAAATACATCACATAATAAGGATGTTTTATTATTTCTAGGATTTATTCGGTGAATCTCTGTAAGAAGCCAGCCTAATAAAGCTTCAGTAAGAATTTCCCAAACACTTCAAATCAGGGCATGATACTCTGAGCTGCATCTTCAAGTCTCACACTCCAAGGATTTTGGTAAGAAAGAACACACATCTTGCGGATAGTGAGTTGCACCCACTACTGTTATGATACTATATTTTCTCCAGTGTGTTCTTATCAAGTGTTCATGTAATTCTAATTGTCGGTCGGTCATTATTCAGCTTCATGAAACTAGGTCAACCGGAACTGTCGAGTCATATACTCTTTCTGTAGCTTGTTTAGCCTGACAAATACATACAAAATTAGATTGAAAAAGTACACACGAAGAAGAGGAGGAAGAATGATGACTTATGTATCGAATAAAGAGGGCGAGAATCTGACCTCTTTCTCCCAGTTGGTTCGTATGGTTATAGTAAGAAGTGACAACACTTGCACAATGAGTGCACAGATGATTCCTAGCCAGAGCCCCTATTCGAAACAATTTAACAAACAAGCTTATAACAAGGAAACAAATTAAGGAAGATCAAAGAAGAAGCAATTTTCCTGAATTTTCTTTACCTTTCCACCAATGTGCAAGATAAATGCCATTAAAACAGCCAATGGAATTCCAACCAAATAATATGATCCAAGATTGACATATGCTCCAATCTTCTGCCACCCACATCCTCTTGCAGTGCCTGAAAATGTTATAAACACATAAATATTCTCATGGAATTGACTTGTATTTATTTTAATTTTAATTTTCAGGGTATTAGAAAAAGTAGGAATGACCTGAAAGAACACACTGGAGACCATCCAAGAAGTTGGATGTAGCAAGTATTGGCATCATGGTTGCCAGATAATCGATCACTTCTGTTTCATTGCTATAAGCGTAACCCCAGAAGTTGCGTATTAGTATCAGGACTAATCCCACCAATAAACCCTCAGTGATGGCCATGACTAAGACGACACATACTGATAACCGTGCTGTTTTTGGATGCCCTGCTCCTAATTCATTCGAGACTCGAGTGCTGCAAATCATACAAAATGTTTGAGCTTATAAAGGATTGTTGACTTTAAAACTTCGAACGCATCATACGAGCACAACTAACCTCACAGCAGAACTAAGTCCGAAAGGGATCATCCAAACCATTGCTGCTGTATTAAGACTAAAAATGGGTATATTTTGATAAGTAATAACATTAAAAAGTGCAGAATGTAAAGCACAAAACAATTACCAAAAAAAATAACTAACCTGATAGAAAGCACTGAGGTTTCCAACTCTGGGTTAGGAAGAAGACCAGATAGAAGAACAATCAATTCAAACGACCACATTTCCAAGCTGTTAAAATTCATGGTCAACTGCTTTAGGATCTTCGACACTCGAACTACAAATCATAGTAGAGAAAATAAATAAAACCTGCACTTCTTTATGTATAAATACCTCTCAGTCAAGAAAACAAGTAACATAAAAGAAATTACACATAAATCTTAACTGTTAGTAGCAACTAGTAACCTTCTGAAATATTAAGAAGTTTAAATTACCAGACCATGACAGCCGACGGAATAGCGAGTCTAAGAAATGTAACAACATTTTGAAAGGCCTCCTTCGAAAGGCCTGTCCAAGTTTTCGCACATGATGAAGAGAACCTGACATAAAGCACCAAAGTAGCACATTGATCCAATAAGAGATGGAATTTGCCAGTGCAGCTCCCCTGCCTCCAAGTCCAGAATTAAACACAAGAAGCCAACAGATAGGGATATGCAGTAAAGTAGTGATTCCAGAGCTCAGCATCATTGGAAATACAATGTTTTGAGTCTGTAAGAATCTCACGAGACACTGAAGAAGTGCATATGCAAAAAGGGAAGGGATATTGAAACGTGCAAATTTTCCAGCTTCGGTAGATATGTCAGCATCTTGGCCTAGAGCTATTAAGATGATTCTTGTGTTGGCGGAAATGATAGCGAGGGGTATGCACACAAGTAAAAGAACAAACATTGCTCTCTGCATGTGTATGCCCATCATATGATATTGCTTTGCACCATAGCACTGCCCAGATAAAGTATCCAATGCACTCGACATTCCCATCTATTAAATTAAAAACCACAATTATTATAAGAGATTTATAAACACTTCAAATTGCAACTAGTACTTAGAAGGAAATTTCACTATCCCATAGGATATATATTCTACTAAAAATTTGAGTCATGCTAACAATTTTTGTTATGTTTCACAAAAATTCTGGAAAACAATATCTAACAATAATCTTTAACTGAGCGGCTAGTAATATCTTGAGGCCAGCGTGTGTTACTCTTTTCCTTTGAGGCCACATTAGCCTCAGCTTGAATTAAAATTATCAATGAATTTCTATTATGAATTAAACATAAATAGACTTAGTTGCAACAATCAGACCAAGTAACTATACGCTCAAAATTAATAATCAGAGAAGAGGACAAATTTACTTGCCAGCAAGCTGAAACCGGTGACTGATGTGAAGGAAAGCGCCATGGTAGCACCGGATAGAGATAACTCACCAAGATGACCTACAAACATGACAGCTATTATCTGTATAGAGTACTGTAATATACTCACAGATATAAGAGGCCCTGCTAGCCATAACTGCTTCTTCACTTCTTCTACAACTTCTTCTTTCTTGAACCACTTCTCATGGCTCCTCTCTTCTTCTAATATAACTCCATCTTCTGCACGAACTGGAATCAATGGTGAGCTCAAGGATGGTTTGTTGTCTTCTCTCTCCATTTTTCAGAAAGAGAGAGATGGAGAGTGTGTGATAGAGGGAGAGAAAATTGTGGCTTATAGAAGAGTTGAAGGCCTTGCTAAAAAGATGTAACCAGACAAATGGCATGGGTCCGTATAATCACTATAATGGCCTCACAAACTGATATAATGGCCTCACAAATTGCATTAAATAACTATATATTAGTTTACAAGAAAGCCTTAGTCACAAACTGATCATTATAGAGGTTTTTTGCACATGACTCTGACTTTATGATGAAAAAGACAAAGGATGGGTGGTGGCTTCAATGTCATTTATATTCAACAAGACAAGGAAAAGCATGTTGTGTTTTGCAGCAGAAACAGAGATTGCTTCCCATATTTTTGAACCCCAAGCCAGATAGCAACACAATCTCAATTTTTTGTGATTCCTTGACTTAATATAATCTTGATTGCTAAAAATCATTCTTCAAATCATTCCATCAAAATGAGCCATAAGAAAGGTTTCTGATAATCCATTATTCTAGGATCCTTCCTGGTAGGACTGGAGAGGTAGTAGTTATCAAACATCTTACGTCTCGTGTTCAATCATTGACTACATTTTTATAGCCGAAAATAAGTAAGGAAAAAAAAAATAAAAACAGAATTGTATGTCTGAACTGAAGTTGTTCCTGTATCCAATAACAAAATATACTCTAATAGCTATTTTTCACCGCAGGGGATTCAATTATTCATTATACCAAAGAAATCAAAGTAAGCAATTTATGAAATACAAGTCTCCTGGACAACACTCTGTATGTTTTCTTAAAGCACCAACACAACAAAGAGCCAAAACAAAACCAAACCCAATTAAGAAGAGCCACATATGTATTGTTCATACTTAAACACACTTAATTTGATGGCAGAAATAATTTTTCCCCAAAAAACAAAAAGAACAATGATGGAGTTTTTGGACAAAGTGAGTGACATATATGGCACAAGGATATGTGAAAAGTATCAATCACAATCCTTGTAGCTGATTGGAAAAACTTGACAGGAAATCTTTTATAAAATTGTCTTTATCAGAATTATTGCAATAGACAATAAGATATCCTTAAAAATTTGATTGGGAAAAGGTTTCAATCAAAACTTAGTTGATTCTTTTGCAAACAGTGTAACTTGGAATCCACACAAGGCAATTTTGAATTTAAATACTTCTCTCTGCTCTTGTCTCCATACTTAATTTCTTAATCGTTACAAATAAAAGAAGTTGTTCATAGCAAAAGACAAAATTGAATAACTTTTGGGCAGAAAACAATACCACTGCAAGACCAACCATGAAAGTAGCACAAACGTGCAAGTGGGATGAGAACTTATAGACCCCCTCTGAATCCATTGCACGCCAAACCCAAACAAGCTAGGGTGGTTGTTTTTCTCTTGGATGCATAAAAGTTTTACCTTTTAACACCAGTATTGCTACAGCAGCATGAAAAATGCATATTAACTTAATAAAATGTCAATCTTTAGTGTCGAAAATCCAATACACATGACTGAAAGATATATATACTTGATTTCACCTGCTCAAAATCATGAAAATTTGCTGGAGCATCATGAAAAGTGCACATAGTAACTAAAAGGTTCTGTTGCGGAAAAATGCCACAACCAACTGCACCCTGCAAATTAACTGTCCACTCTAGAATGGAACAAGTATCAAAAATTGCGTTACGGAATCATAAATTAAAAACACAGAAAATTTACATTCCGAACAATTTTTGTAAGCTACAGCAGCTCATGAATAAAATGGCAGAATTGTGCAAACCAAAAAAAAACACCTTAGTAATACAAAACCCACCACATTCAGATTTCAAGTACCAAACCATACTCATTCACCAAAGCCTTAAATGTACCTGGCACTTTGGATTCAAATGCATGATGAACCAATGTGAATATTAGAACGCATGTACTAAAACAGAGGAAAAAGAGGATCAATGCAGCCAATGTTTCCAAGTAGATAATTTAAAAATGAAAAGATATTAGTACAGTAAGCAAAAATTTCAGAAGTTTATAAGTTGCTAAACACCTATAAGAATTCCCAGCCTCTTTGAATATGGACAATCAAGACTCTAAATTATACACCATCTTTCTTGGAGACGAGTGAACTTTTTTGTTTAGGGCATTAAAATCAAGAGGCTCTTTCAGTTGTAGAATAGAAGATAGGAGAAATCTTTGAATCTGGGTCACAATTTTGAACGGGCTTCCAAACCTCTGAGTGGGTTGGACCTCTATTGGTCCAATGGTATGGTGGGCCTCTTGGGCTTTGGTATTGGGTCGTTATCTGTCTTTCTCCGCTAGTTGGGCTAATATTATTCAATACAATTTATTTTTGGTGAAATAGTTAACGAATAATGTGATTTTTTTTTATGATGACGAATAATGTGATTTTATTGCCTTGGGCTTATAATGTCTTTCAGAGAACCCATGCCATTCTTGGAAAAATTTGATTCTTTAATATGATCAATACTTCAATAGCAAGAAAAATTTTGCCAATTTATGTCACATTATTCAAGTTCATATATGATGTTTAGATAATGCTCCAAGAGTTGGAGACCCTTCTCGTTCTTCGATTTCTATTTCATTAATTTTGCTTTTAATCTAAAGATGAACAAAAGATGTTTCCTTGCTTCACAATTTATGTAATAGGAACCTTTGGGTTTATATGTCTTTCTATACACCCGTCCAAGTAATCTCGGGGTGCTTCGTCTATGTCATTATTTTCATAATCAATATGTGTTATAGTAAAGATCTTTCGTAGATCTGATATATTTCTGCTTAACTATATCGGTTTCATTTTCATATGATCTTCTTTTTGCAATAACATAAACCACTTGAACGAATGTGTGTGTGTGTGTACGCATTTGGTCATGACTACTCAACTAAACGATGATGATTTTGTAGGTGCATGATTCAAAGTCAATTGTTCACAAGTATGACCAATGATGAAAAATTGAAAATTGCATCCCATTGTCAAATGGAGACCTTCATATTTCAGTGCTTCAGTCATAATTAATCCAGAAAAGGAAAAGAAAAAAAAGTCCTGATCAAACCCACCGTTTTCATTTATTAAATTTTTTTCTGGGTCAGGTATATAATTTATATGTTTTGGTTAGAAAATGACGTGGTAATGGCCATGAAAGCCTAAAATATCCCAACTTGCCAATCACAATAAGGCTAATTAACCTTTTTATTAATTAGTTTCTATTAATTAGCCATATAAATTAGAATAAGACCCACCATTATATTGTCATTATCGTTCCAAATGGTGCAAAATATTTTTCTGAATTAGGGCATCAAATATTCCCTATACAGAAGCACAATAAGCTGAAGTACTAGAACTCTAGAAGGCAACCTTTGACCAGTACTAAACCTACCCAGAACAGACACCACTATATATTAGAATAATTATGTTGATTTTTGTATTATGGATCACATATATGCATATTTCTTATAATTAATTAGTCATACAAATTAAGATTCTGAAAAACAAAAAAGTCATACAAATTAAGCGATTGATTGTTAATTAAGGGGAGATTATAAAGATATTGAGCAAGCGTGGATTTTGGTTCAAGCGGGTAAAGGTTTGAACTGGGGAAGATATCAAGTGATTTGATGTGTGAAACAATTAACTAAACCAAAATTAAGGCTGATCATGTGATGTACCATTGTAATTATGATTTTCTAGAAAGTAAGGCAATGATTTCAACTGTAAATTAAATTATCACGTTGCACAAGGCAATGATTTCAACGGTGAGGTAATGTTTTCATGCAGTCTGCCCGTTCTAATTAGGGCTTAGGAGGGTGGATGATTTGAGAAATAATTATCTTAACTTCTTAAGAAAAGTTGATGGTATGAGGTGGGCATGAATAATCAATGGAAACACCAATTAATTATTAACGTTTGCATGCGTTTGTCTATTGTTTCATCGAAAAATTCTATAAAGAGGAGTGCTTACGCTAATGATCCGAAAACTTTTATCACACATAATCTACGTATGTGATATTCTATAGATAAATCGGTTAAAACATCAAGTCGTTACATGCTCTAAATTCTAAAACATTAGTAATAAAATGTGATAGATTGATGTTGGTCTTTATACTGTAGCTGCACGTAGAGTGAGATGCATGTGATATTCAAAAACGTGATTCACCTAATATTACTTTTATTAATAAGGACACTCGATGCATTTCGTATCTTTCAATTCTATAGGTTATGTGTATATAGATTGTTTTGTTCCATGAGAGTTTGAGTCGAGACTAAAGACAACGTTTCTACATCCTCTTTGGCCTGCTATGTCCTACTTGTCACCCATAATTGAGCTCCCCAGTAGGCCAGTGTTGTGATAGCCTCACTTTTTTTTTTCTTTTCTTTTTGTACTTTTTTTTTTTTGTGACGAAGTGATTTTGTTTTTCTTTTTGAAAGAATTCGATTACACTAACATGCAAGCTAGCTACCTTCGTTAATTACCCCTGTCCTTGATGCATGCTACCTAACATTGACTTGGCCAAAATAAGGTCACAGGGTTGTTGTTGGGTGCTGAAATTTAATCGAGTGTATGTGTTCATAGCTTACTTAACACGCGAAATCATATGGAATATGTCTCAGCCATGAAGTTGAGGCCCCAGACTCTTTAGAGTGGTTGCATAATTAGTGTGTGATAACAATCCATTAACAACTTCTATTACTTTTCTTCAAAATATATATGACCAATATATTTATATGTAAGTATATGTTTATACCAACTGCATGCTAATGAAAAAGAAGCACACAAATTATTCTTAAGTCACACACACGTATTGCTTGAGAAAACGAAACACCCAAAGAACGATTTTAAAATTGCAAAGTCCTCCAAATTCAGCCTCGTCATGCTGCCCACCAAAGTAGAGAGACAAAATGTATTGTTAAAATGTCCTTCTCCTAATCTACCATATCAAGTTTTGTATGCATATAGACATGCATGCCTCAGCAATTTCCTCCCCTCCAGACTTCTCGATCAGTTTGTGACCGACACATTTTTTCACCATGAGATGAACTATTATATTGTTGATCATTTGATCATTTGAACTAACATCTTGCTTTTGAGAGTGTGGAGTGTCGATTAGGCTCAATTACGTTGGAAAACCTAAGTTCGCCTACTGCCAATTGATTTTAAGTATCTGGAAGTAGGTTTTGACACGATATCAATTTACTAAACAATTGCCTTCCAATCATGTTTCTGGACCCGTATTACTAGGCATGCGAAAAACTCATGTATTAAACTTGAATGACTCAGTCTGATTTACTAATTAAATAGATGAGAAATTCACGTATATTATTTGATGATAAATTCTCATGTGATGAAAATGTTGAGAAATCTGACACACTGCAATTAATTTTGAGCTAAATGTCTTGATTTATGCTAACTAAAGTGATGATCAAGGATGACACTCTTATCTCTATAAATATATCGGTGTAGAAATATCCTGATACGTGATTTTCGATCTACAATGGTAGTTGGTTAATAGCTTTCAAGTAAAGCTGGAATCCTTGGCCGGCAGATTATATGTTACCAAGTTCAAAAACAACCATGGAAGAAAGATATATGTTTGTCACAACAGTCAACCAAAATGTCCCTTTCGTAATATCTATTTTTTAAGTTTTGGAGAATCTACTAGACAATCAAAGCTAACAAAAATCGTGGGGTGCAACAATTTTATAGAAAATGCACCTCCAACTTCCTCCAATATTTGACATATATACAAAATGGCCTCCACTTAAGTCTTGCTTCACCGTCTAGCTCTCAATCCCCTCAAGAATAAAGCTAGCTAGAGGGAGGTTACTCTTGCTTAGTCTTCGTTTCTTAGTTTGTAATGATCTTCATCTTCTTCACCAAACAATAAGGCCTTGCTAGCTTATTTCATATGCAGAAATTGCCTTCTAATTAATCAGCATTTTGAGTACGTAAATAGAGTTAGTTAGTGTTGTATTATACTATTTACAGAGCGAAAATGATGTACGATTCGATACTTGCTAGAAGCTTTAGTCGGCATGAGCAGAAGAAATTAGGATATGGAGCATTTCTGTGCTGCTTGTTTATAGCATTGTGCTTTTGCACAGTGCTGAAGCCTAGTTTGAATCCTCTACCAGCTTGTATGTCCTTCTCCATGTCTTCTTCTTACAGTATTTTGTCTACTATATGTATATATATATATATATATATATATATATGTATATGTAAATCATTCTTTATAATTAACATGCATGAAGTTTATGTTGATGTATTTCATGTTAATTGCAGTGAATTTGCAGCGATCACTTGGTGTCAGAAACAAGATACTGGCACTAACGGAGTCGAACAAGGAATCAAACAGCTCTGAGCATGTAATCAAAACTAAAGTTGATCGCATCATAAAGACTGAAGAGTTCAAAAATGTGAGTCTTATTCATGAAGATGAAGTAGAAGATTCTAAAAAAGAGCAGAAAAATGAAAGCATTACGGACAGTGTTACTACAAGTCCCATTTCAAGAAGCGGTGATGATGATGATCATGAGACAAAGAGTATGTTATCCAAAATTTCCTTCACAAGAAATTAATGTATTAAGTTAGCTTCAAGTATATTTTGCAGTTCTTGAAAGCTAATGATTTAAATATTCATTTTGCAGTTATGACAAAGAGTGTGGAGCCAATTATTTGCAATGTCAAGCAACCAAGAACCGAATATTGCGAGGTCAACGGTGATGCTCGGGTTGATGGAAAATCCTCCTCAGTTGTTGTTGCTTCATCTCAACTGGAGATGTCATCAGCTGGCAATAGCTCCTGGACTATAAGAACTTATGCTCGAAAAGAAGATCCAACAGCAATGAGTCACGCTCGGAAATGGTTTGTGAAACTAGCAAGTACTGATGACCAGGAATTTCCTCAATGTAGTCGAAATCATAATGTTCCAGCCATCTTGTTTTCGAGTGGAGGATACACTGGAAACCATTTCCATGATTTCACTGATGTGGTGATTCCTCTCTTCATAACTTCACGAAAATACAAGGGTGAAGTTCAGTTTCTTGTCACGGATATACGACCATTTTGGATTGAAAAGTTCAAAGCAGTACTAGAAGGATTGTCCAACTATCAGTTCATTGACATTGACAAAGAACAAGTAGTCCATTGCTTCCCAAGCATAACCGTTGGCCTCATACGACACGAAAAGGAGCTGAGCATCAATGATCCTTCAAAGTATTCTCTTTCTATGAAAGACTTCAGAAAGTTTTTGAGGACAACTTATTCCTTAAAGAAAGTTAATGCAATTAGAGTCAAGGATGGTCAACGAAAAAAGCCGCGGCTTCTGATCATCCCAAGGAAGAGAACGAGGTCTTTCACTAATACAGCAGAGATTATGAGAATGGCAAAACGCTTGGGGTACAAGGTAAGTGTGGCAGAAGCTAGCATGGACGTCGCAAAATTTGCAGAACTTGTAAATTCTTGTGATGTGTTGATGGGAGTTCATGGAGCTGGCCTCACAAACATTCTTTTTCTTCCGGAAAATGCAGTCTTCATCCAAATACTTCCTGTTGGAGGGTTTGAATGGCTTGCGGCGACAGATTTTGGAGAGCCTTCACAGGATATGAATCTCAAGTACTTGGAGTATGAGATAAGCAATGAGGAGAGCACATTAATACAGCAATACCCACTAGACCATGCAGTTTTTGCTGACCCCTACTCTATTGGAAAACAGGGGTGGGAAGCCTTCAAGTCAATCTTTTTGGATAAGCAAAATGTAAAACTCAATGTCAATAGGTTCAAACCCACTTTGTTAAAAGCCCTTGAGCTTCTGCATCAGTAGGTCATTGTTTGATTGCTAGAGGAAACATGGTCCTCTAGCTAGGTAATGTTACTTCATGTAATTATTTTCCGTTTTGTCTATGTTTTTCAGCCAAGTGTTTCATCTCATTGTTTGAGAGGTACCTTCTGTATAGAACTTGAGGAAGAAGCATTATAAAAATTTTAAGATTTTCTAGCAGGTACTTGTGATAACAAATGACTTATATGATATAGATATATAATGCAATGAGAGAGAACAGTGCATAAATATTAAACAGATTTGAATGATTATAGTCTTTTACCGATGAAAAACATAGAACAGATTAAGTGGTTGGTATATACTCATTTTAAAACACCCAATGGACTAGGAATCACAAGTTATAGAAGAGGGTATTATGGACAAAAGCCAAGCTAGGCAGATGGAATAAAATACAGACCAGGCCAAAGCCCCCATGCATCTCTCCTTTGTCATCATGTTAAACAAACATTTTGCATTTTTCGTTTGGGTTCTTGTGCCATATGGAGATTCACAATAATAGACGTCATTCTATGTTTTTTATTAAATTTTTGTTGCTGCAGTCAAAAGTTATGATTAGTATTTAGTATCGCAGAATAACTAACTTACTAATTCAAAACAGAATAAGTAACTAAATTAAACCAATTCCACCAGGAAACACTGAATGTAGCAAGGACAAGAAAGTTAGTTACTATGTATGTACAATTGTATAGAACTACTTTCCTTCTTAATTAATTGTTTCCATTGCAACCGAAATTTCTGAGAAAATATACAGTGAATATCCATCGTTTTTATGCAAAATTTTGGAACTATTCCACTGTAATTTGTTTTGATCTGATTTCTATAATATTGTTGATTTGTTACTTGAACTGGTTGCTGTTATTTTAGGATTTTATTTATGTCTTTGTATGTATTTACTTGCCTTATTTTAGGATTTTATTTCTGTCTTTGTATGTATTTACTTGCCTTCCTTTTACTTCGGTTTTTGTATAAACATGCATGATCCATATATTTCAGGTTTGATTCAACAAACTGCATATATAGTTGAATTGAGAGTATATATCATATTTTAAGGCTTTTCAATTAAAATTTTCAGTAGTTTGTTGTATGATACTAGTTTTAGTGAACAATGAAGTTATGAAGTATGACTCCATACTTGCCAGAAGCTTTAATGGCCTTGTGCTGAAGAGAATGAGATATGCAGCATTTTCTTGTTGCCTACTCATAGCACTGTGCTTTTCTACAGTACTCCAGCCTAGAAATTTAATCGATTCTACCAACTTGGGCAGTACAAAATTCTGAAGCAGTGCTGCAAAATACCGGCAGTACTCCCAATAGTGCTACTAGTAACAATTCAATGAAAGGCGACGAGGATCATCACAAGACAAAGAGTAAGAACCCTGGCCTAGGAACTAATGCAATAAAATTAATTGAGTACATTTTGCAATTGATGAAGTTCATGACATGAATATCCATTTTTGCAGTTATCGAAGGTGTGGCAAAGAAATCGGAGCCAATATTTTGCAATTTCAAGGAAAGCAGAACTGAATATTGTGAGATCAACACGGATGTTTGGGTGGATGCAAAGTCATCCTCAGTTTTTGTTGCTTCATCTCAAATGGACATGTTAGCAGATGGCAATACCTCCTGGACTATAAGGCCTTATGCTCGAAAAGAAGATGCAACAGCAATGAGTCACGCTCGGAAGTGGTTAGTGAAACCAGTGAGTACTGTTCACCAGGAAATCCCTCAATGTACTCAGAATCATAGTGTTCCAGCCATTCTGTTTTCGACTAGAGGATTCACTGGAAACCATTTCCATGACTTCATTGATGTGGTGATTCCACTTTTTATTACATCTCGACTATATAAGGGTGAAGTTCAATTTCTAATCACGGATACAAGACCATGGTGGATTAAAAAGTTCCAAGAAGTACTAAAAGGATTGTCCAACTATCAGTTCATTGACATTGACAAAGAACAAGTAGTCCATTGCTTCCCAAGCATAACTGTTGGCCTCATGAGACATGAAAAGGAGCTGACCATTAATGATCCTTCGAAGTATTCTCTTTCCATGAAAGACTTCAGAAAGTTTCTGAGGACAACTTATTCCTTGAAGAAAGCTAATGCAATTAGAGTCAGGGATGGTCAGCGCCAAAAGCCGCGGCTTCTCATCATACAAAGGAAGAGAACAAGGTCTTTCACAAATACAGGAGAGATTGGGAGAATGGCAAGAAGCTTGGGGTACAAGGTAAGTGTGACAGAGGCTGACATGAATGTCTCGAAATTTGAGCAGCTTGTGAATTCTTGTGATGTGTTGATGGGAGTTCATGGAGCTGGCCTCACCAACATTCTATTCCTTCCTGATAATGCAATCTTGATCCAAATACTTCCAATTGGAGGGTTTGAATGGGTTGCAAAGATAGCTTTTGGAAACCCTTCGCAGGATATGAATATCAGGTACTTGGAGTATAAGATAAGCAATGAGGAGAGCACACTGATACAACAATACCCACTTGACCATGCAGTTTTTAGTGACGCTCACTCTATTGGGAAACAGGGGTGGAAAGCATTCAAGTCAATCTTTCTGGGTAAGCAAAATGTAAAGCTTAATGTCAAATTAAACCGACTTTGTTGAAAGCCCTTGAGCTTCTGCATCAGTAGATCATTAAGTCATTTTTTAGTTTGTAGAGGGAACAATTACGGTCCTTGAGCTCATGTTACTTCATGTAGTACTTTCCATTCCTTGTATTTGATATCATTGTTTGAGATGTCACTTTTGTATACAGAACTTGACGGAGAAGAATTTATGAAATTTGAAGACGTTCTAGCACTTACTCATGATAATAACACAATTGTTGTAGTATAAATGTATAATACTATATATGTCTATATCATGTAACAAATACTTAAAATGTATAGATAGGTACTTGAGTGTATAATCATAGGTACTTAAGTGTATGAAGACTTATGTAAACATGATTTACCAAGAGGCAACAAGCATGGCAGAAATCATCACAAGATGGTTATCATTTTGATTTTCTCTTTGAGCTTTCACACTACAAATGTATCCATATAAATACCCCATTGTATGAGATGAATAAACTACTTGAAATCTTCATTCTCTCTGAAATATTACTCTCTCTCTCTGTCAATTTCGCTTGTTCTTAAACACGTTATCAGCATGAAGTTGCTCTAGAATTAGAATCGAAAATTGACGATAGAATAGTTCATCATCAATCGAAGTCATTTTTCCAAACCTACAAAAAATCCCCAAACCCTAGCTCATATCAAAGCCCTTGATTCCAGAAGCCCGGAACCGGTATCAGAATTGCCGGAACCGTTCGGAAAAGGCCTGAACCGGCGGCCGGAAGCTGTGAGCACAAACGGACCGCTGTTGGGTGCTGCCGAGGTCCTGCCGAGACCTGCCGAGAGCTGCGCAGCAGCTGTCGACAGCAGCTACCGACACATCTGTCGACAAATTTGCGGAGCAACTTTCCGACAACTTTTCCGGCGACTTTTCGGACGATTTTTCTCGATTTTTCCCAACGATCCTTCTGATCACCTCCGATAATTTTTCCGGCCAAATTTTCCGGCAACACTATTTCAAGGTATTCTTTACTAAAAGTTCCATTTTTGAGTTTTTATTCATTTTCTCTCCTTTTTCCTTTTTCTCGGGAACTTACAATCAAAAGCGGAATTATAGAAATTCACGCCAAATGAACTAAGAGCGTTCGTAATCAATGAACTAAGAGTGTTCATAATGATTCTTGGAAATTGATTTCTTGGTAGCATAGCTCAGAAATCCTATTATTTTTTCGTGGAAGTTTAAACTCTGAATCTAATATTTTCTTCTTATCTTCAAGGATGTCGAATAAACCTAGACTCGATTTTCAAATCCTTGACTCAACAAGTTCAGATTACCATAGCTGGAAAACCGACGTTGAGAACCATCTCACATCGAAAGGGATATTGCCAATCATCCATGCACCAGACCCGACCCTTGCGTTCCCTCGAACACCCAAGAGGCATGCACAAGCAATCATCTTGATGTGACGTCATATGGACAAAGCACTCAGATTAGAGTACATGTCCATCAAAGATGCAAAAGATTTATGGGAGGCGCTACAAGAGCGCTTTAACAATATCCAAGATTCCCTCCTCCCTGACTTGAAGGTTCAGTGGAACGACGTACGCTTCTCCTACTTCAAGTCTATTGCTGAGTACAATTCAGAAGCTCTTCGTCTCAAATCTATGTTGAGGTTCTGTCAAAAACCCCTCACAGAAGAAGAGCTAATTGAGAAAACTCTCTCCACCTTCCCCGTTGCAGCAATTTTTGCTATCAAAGCAGTATCGCACTGAAGTAAATGCTGGACGAATTACGAGGTTCAATGAGCTCATTAATGTTTTTTCGGTAGCCGAGAAGCACGACAACATTCTCGTAAAGAATTATAATTCAAGACCCATTGGAACCAAGAGCGTTCGTGAGACAAATTATAATGCACCTAAGAGAGGGCACAAGGAGCGGTACCCTTGCAATAGGGGACATATGCACCCTAATAATAGGGGACATGAAGGACGAACAGGTCCATATAACCGCCCCAATAAAGAAGGAAACCGCAACTTTAGAGCGGGCACACATAATGGCAACTCCACACGTGGAAGAGGGAGATATGGCAACACCGGCCGTGGAAATAGTGCCATGAGCCGTGGAGGACGCACCATGCACCGTGGTAGTAAAAGTAACCCTCCTAGAGAATATCCACAACGTGCACAACCTGCACCTCAAATGAAGGGAGGTAACCACAATGACATGTGTCATCGATGTGGATCAATCGAGCATTGGTTTAAACAATATCATGCAAGTACCCAATTAGCTGCACGCTACAAGGAGTACAGGGAAGCAAGAGAGCAAGAAGCCAACCTTGCCGAAGATGAAAATAGTGAAGATGTCAATCTCACCGTTGAGGACTTCAAAGCTGTAAATGAAGAGCACGAGGAGCCACAGACTTTGATTAGAATAATCCTCTTTCTATTTTCCAAAAATGGCAAATGTGCCTTAGTCAATAAATAACAATTGTATTAAACTCCTTCTTATGTGGCGTATCCAATGAAGTATGATGTCTAGGAAAGCAATTGAGATCGGGGTATTTAAGCGAGTCTCGCTCCACCAACATCTCTCTACTTTCCTGATCATATTTTATTGGAATTACCAAACGGATTGAGTGATAATAATTTGTCTAAAGTTTGATATTTGGAATAGACTTATGAGTAACTTTGATGTAATTATTGGCTATTACAATGAATTGAATTCAAGGACTGCTAATCAGTTTAGATCCTAGAGATTTGCAGTTTATACATAAACGTCCTAAGATCAAGCAATGTATAATCAAGACAAGCAAATATTAAGCAATGTATAATCAATACAGAAAGAGAAATCAAGGTGAATCAGTTTCATTGCTTATCATCTTCTTCTTTTGCTATTAGTCTATGTCAACATGACGTTTTGTTGGAATTTTTAAGTTCTTACTGAAGTACTCTACATGATTTTCAGTTGCTACATTGATGTAAAACTTTCATTTACTCACAGTGAACTTGCAGCTGTCAGTAATCAAAGGTAAACTTGACTGGGAGATGGGAATCGAAGAGGTTAAAGATGTCAGTCTTCAAGTAGGAGACTTTGGTCTACAGGAAAATGAGAGACATGAACCAGATGCAGAGACAAATAGTAAGACACTACCTCTTTTCCAGTTGCTTATATAATTATGAATTGTGCATAGCACTATCAAGTACTAGCTAGCATCACTTGTCAAGAGAGTTATAGTGAAAACCTGTATAGCCAAATGTACATTATTTCTGACTATACAGTGACATTACCTAGGTTGATCGTCTAAGAAAATGTTCATTTTCAGTTGCAGAAGTTGTGATAAAGAATTTGGAGCCGATTTGCAATGTTAAGGAACGGAGAAATGAGTTTTGTGAGATCAACAAGGATGTTCCGGCGGATGGGAAGTCGGCTTCAGTGTTTATTGTTTCATCTGAAATGGATTAGGAAATGGGAATAGCTCCTGGACAATAAGACCATATGCTCGAAAAGAAGACAAAAGGGCAATGAGGGATACACGAAAATGGTCAGTGCAACAAGTAACTAGTTTCCAGGAAATGCCTCAATGTACACGAAATCACACTGTTCCGGCCATCTTGTTTTCAACTGGAGGATATACAGGAAACCATTTCCATGAATTTGCCGATGTGGTTATTCCGCTCTATATTAATTCTCAAAATATGATGGAGAAGTTCAATTTCTTATTACTGACCAACGATCTTGGTGGATTACAAAGTACAAAGCAGTACTACAAGGACCATCCAAGTATAAGGCTATTAACATTGATGAAGCTGTAGTCCACTGCTTCCCAAGCACAACAGTTGGCCTTAAACGACATCCCAAGGATCTGACCCTTGATCCTTCACTATATTCCTATAAACGACTTCAGAGATTTCCTAAGAAGCACAGTCCTTGAACAAAGCTAATGCAATCAGAAACCGAGATGGTCAACGTAAAAAAACCCCGACTCCTGATCATATTGAGAAGGAGAACGAGGTCTTTCACAAATACAGAGGAAATTACTAAGATGGCTAGAAGCTTGGGATATGAGGTAACTGTTGCAGAGGCTGACAGGAACATGTCAAAAATTGCAGTAGTAGTGAATTCTTGTGATGTGTTAATGGGAGTCCATGGAGCTCGCCTAACAAACATTCTTTTCCTTCCTGAAAAAGCAATTTTCATTAAAATACTTCCCGTAGAGGGATTCGAATGGATTGCAGCAAACTACTTCCGGGAGCCTTCAAGAGATATGAATCTGAAATATTTGGAATACAAGATAAGCAAGGAGGAGAGCATACTGGAAAGTGAACCCCAATTGAATCAAAAAAAAAAAAGGATGGGAAGAGTTCAAGTCAAAATTTCTGAAAAGAAAGAATGTAAAGCTTGATGTCGATAGGGTTAGGTCGACTTTGTTAAAAGCCCTGGAGCTTCTGCATCAGTAATCAGTTGCTTATGTTCTAGTGGTAACAAGCACCTCCCGATACCTTTTCCTTTACGAAGATAATGCCATTAGTCAAGAGCTCGCTAATAAGCTTATGTGATTTGTGTACCGGAGTCAACAAATGTTGAAATGCGGTTCATATAGCTTAATACGCTCTTCTTCGACTCTAATATAGACTCAATGAGAGCATTTAGCAGATGGAGAGCACTAATGTTTTTGCTCGGTCAGTTTTACGGCGAGAATGCAACAATTGAAACCTCTAACACAACACGGTTTAATCTGATAAGAACGCTGTCTTACTATGTGACTATCAAGCAAACATTCACACATGGAGTTGAAAAGAGAGAAAAATGACGCGAAATTAAAAAGTAATGGATTGATAGAAATGAATAACCAAGTCCTATATATTTCCTAACTCGGAACCTCACTGGTGTTTGTCGTCTAGCCACAAGAACTAGTGCAAGGTTCCTTTCCTCTAAAATAACATATAAGTGACAATAATGACTTGTTGCTTTACAGATACCTCTTTAGTAGAAAACAAAGGACTTCCCTCACTTCGCTCTTACTGCGGTCTCCAAAACCAATATATACAAACGGGCAGCTCATTAGCACAGTAGCAGGCAAAGATCCATGTGATCCTTTGTAAGCTGCAGAAAATCCTGAGTAGAATAATCTACAACTTCAATAGCCAAGGTACTTCTCCGTGCTCCGCAAAGAATGTGCATAACCACCCATTTCCAAAAATATGGGTGGTTATGCCTATAAAGAATATAATCTATTACCCCTTTCCAAAGATCGGTCCGTAAAGGTAATCAATCACCAATCCTTTATTCTGATGTAGCTTCTAGACTAGTGGCAGTTCATCACCAGAGAAGATTGACAATCAAATTTCATTCACCCAAACCTTTCATGTTAGACCGGCCTCCAGCAGCTTGTCACTGTTACTGCTCAACTCCATCCTAAGAAAAGCAAGGCTTAATGCAACTCTTGGAAAGCAATGCTTAACTCCAGCATATGAAAAAGAATGCTCAACTCCACTTAGCGCTATTAAATGAGGTAGTTTTATGAATTTTCTTTCTACTCTTCTTTAGAAGCATCGACATATGGTCAATATCTGTGGAGGATGAATGGTTATCGCCCTTTAACCAGAGCACAGCTTCAGCAGCCGCTTCCTTCTCTGCTTGTTTCTTACTATTGGAAGGCTGCCCTACAAAGTTCAACCCATTGAAGATCACTGTGGAACGAAACTGGTTGTTTTTCAGTTGTTTTGTTTTGTAGGTGGGAGCTTCATGTCCTGCTCTGACAAGCAGTGTTTGCAGCTGACTTTTGGAATTGTTACCCCCGCTTTTACCATTATCGCCAACCCTCAAGGTGCCTGGACCTAACTCTTTTGTTATCTTCTTTGAGGGTACTGGCATCTTGCGACCAAAGACAAATCTGCCATCACATTGGTCTTCAGAGACCAGTAATCTTAGGGCTGATAGGAGGTTAGTATGAGATTGCATATCCAATTTGGGATCTAGAAGCTGTTTCGAAAAAACACATCACCACGTTAGCATTTAGCTATAAACTGAGTGATGTGCGGTGTGTGTGTGTGACAGAGAGAATTGTGACATAGGAGCAAAACCAAACATGTATAGCAAGTGCATTGAACTCGAGAGCTAAGATGGCAAAGCTAAATACAAACCTTATTATGAATCAGTTCCTCAAGTTCCCTCTTTAAGCTAACGTATGTATTTGCTAATGCAGGATTCATGAAAAACTCCAAGTATCCTCCCAACATCTTCAGGTGCCCATCCTACCAAAACCAAGTAGGAGTATTTAGCATATTTTCATCAATAACAGAACCTAGGAGAAACAAGCAAAGCAAAGTTAATGAACCTACCAGCCCGCCCCTGGAAATGTTGCCTCCAAACAAAAGGAGCACAGAATCAGATACGCCGGTTGAATCCCGGAGGAATACTGAATTCACTTTCACCTTTTCGTTGAAAACTAGCCATGGATATGGAATTTTAGGCACCGAAGCGTTGACAGAATTCTGTTTTGCAGATCCACAATTATTATCAAGATATCAGAAGTATGATGCATAATCAAAAAGGAATAATTTAAATCAATGCCACAAAGAAACAGGAATGTAGGGCTGTAGCCAAAGGTGAGAAACTACCGAGTATAGAAGTACTTGCCCATCTTCCATCGTTTTCAACGAAATCGACTTCTCTTTGTTCTGTGGAACACAATTGTACACATCATACACCATATATAAGATAAAGCCAAGCCATCCTCAAGCAAACCAGTAATGCAAACGAATATGAGAATCATGACCCTTTTTATCTTAATGTGAAGACAACAGACACCTTCTATCACTCTTTTTGCTCACTTGAACTTATGACACCTTTTCTCTGACCTTACCCAGAGAAAGAGACAACTACAAGGAACTATGAATTTCTTCTTATGTGCCAAAAAGCTTTTACAAAAATAAAAATACACCAACATTGTAAGCTATGCATACTGACTTACCACAACAGAACATATTCCAGGAAATAATCCTGCACAGATGATTGCTCGGATAAGATGTTCATCATGGCTCAATGTATTGCAGTGCTCGGTGTTGTGATCAACCAAACCAGCATCCTTGAGCAAGAAGAAGAACTGCTTCCGAAGAGAGTCAATGGCTTTTAGAGTTTGTGCAGAAAGAAAATTTCTCCAGCAGTACTCATAACCAGCTTGCGATCTTTCAGCATTTTTCCAACCATCATATGCTCGGATAAGAGCAAGATGATCACTGCTATCACGGCCAGAAAACTGTGCTTTTGCCGATTCCGCAAGCTACAACAATTGAAATTAAAAAGGTTACTCGAAACCTATGCTTGTTGATTTCCTATAATATAATGGGAAGTCAATATCAGCCGATACAGGTATTGAATAATGACCAACTAATCTTATTCATTGCGTATCCAATCCTCATCTAATTCAGTATAAAGTGGGAAAACATTTTTCACAAACTACAAAAGCACAATATGTTGGCACACCAGGGGTAGGGAAATCACCAAATACACAACAGAGCAAATTAAAACTTCAAATTATTAACAAGAACACTATGTCATACTCACATCCTTCTTGTCAAATGGCATCATGAATGGATCTCTCATACTAAGGCCTGCAACAATAGTCATTATTGGATCTAAACAGTTGAAGATAGCCCCTAATATGAGCATTTTCCCAAGTTTTGGCTCAACCGGAAGCATTGACAGATGGCGACCTGCAGAGCATAAAATCAATATTTAAGCTATTGCAGACAAACCAGTTGCAATTTTTGAAAACAGCTTTGAAAATAATACTGCAGAATAACAGTTATTCATCACCTAATACTGTGAGATCTTCATTATCATCTAAAGCCCCAATGATCTTCAAATAATCAACAGCATTTTGAACCTACAAAAAGAAATAAAACTCAGAAAACTAACAATAATATCTGCATAGCAGTTATGAAAGTTCAAAAGAATTTGACAAAATTATCCTACGGAAAAGAAAATATGCAGATAGGAATTTACCGACAAAGGTTCTGGTGACTGCAGTGCCTTAGAAAGGAACTCAGAAATACTTCCAAGTTGTAGACTCTTGATTTGTAAACATAGAGACTGCAGAGGCGTCCTCAAAAGTTCAGGCAATTGATAATCAGCAAAGGCATCATATACACATCGGGGATATAGATGGTAACACTCGCCAGGTTGAACACGACCGGCTCTTCCTCTTCTCTATAGATTTGAGAAACTAAATTAATATTGCAAATCCATGTAAAATATAATTGAAAATTGCAAACAAGATAACATTACATAACATCATAATAGTAAACAAGATTTTAGGCTTCCAGATTCACTCACTTGAGTAAGTTAAAACTAACCTGAAACTTGCTTGCTACTTTTCACTAAGTCTTCACAAATGTAATGCGTAAATACAAAGGTACATTTTAAGAAGGAAATGAAAAACAGAGCACAGCGAAGGTTATTTAGTTTACGAACTATCAACCTAAAAACTACTGAGAAAGAGAATGAGAGGATAAATCTAAGCCCCATGAGAAAAGTTAGAAGTCGTTCATTTGAAATTCCATCAACTAGATCAAATATTGAATCTCTCAAAACTGTCTTACTTGTCGGGAAGCAGCCTTTGATATCCAGGATGGAAGCAAACAGGGAGTATTATTGAGTGCATCATATGATGTTTCTTTCGCCTTTCCACAATCAATCACAAATACTACATCATTGATAGTGATACTGGTCTCAGCCATGTTTGTAGCCAGAACGATTTTCCTAACTCCATCTTCTGGTTGATCAAATATCAACCTCTGTTACAAAAGCAACAGAGAAATGATTACTAAAGATCAAAGACTACATGTCAGAACACAAACCAATGCCACACTACTGAAACCACAAACTGGGAAGAAATAACAAAACAAAATTGATCAGTTCCACGTTAAATTGTTTAAATGTGACTTCAAAAGATTTATCCAACATGTGTGAAGCTATAGTAGCTCATTGATTATGACATTCTTTTGCAGAACTAACAACTCAATTGGTCTGTGTTAAGGGATCATGTTTTAATTAATTTTGGATTAAATTACAAAATCATATGTAGTAAGGTAAGAAAAAGTAACCCCAATATAGTAACAGTGATTGTCACAATAGAGTATTTAGGACTGATACAGTCATAAGACCCGAAACATAAGACAAACGTTCAAAAGTACATTTCATTGATCAAACTTTCTATAAATCTGGACCATGCAAACCCATGATTAGCATATCAATTTAGACAAAAACATTCATCATCTTTTGATGGATGGAGAATCCCAATATACATGGATAATTTGATGAATTTTTATCCATGGGGTTTTCATCACTAGAACAGGGTAATATAACTATATCCATTGAAAACAAGACTAAAGATCAGTGACAGCACCTGTTCAGAGCTAGGCATGGAACCATGACATGCAAGCAGCAGGACCCTACTAGGATCCCCTAAAAGGGGATGAGATTGGAGTTGATCCTTCAAGGAGTTTATGTCATCCCAACCAGTCATAAAAACCAAAATAGCACCTGGCCGTTCTTTCCTGACTATGTGGCAAAGCACGTGCTCAATGAGATTAAAACCAATGGAGTCCGGATTCCAACAGGACAGAGACTCCTGAGTCCTTGGACTGTACTCCCTAAAGTCAGCAGCTTCAAGTGCATCCTGTTTAAAAAGGCACAAAAAAGTCAAAATACAAATCCTAGACTTGCAAAAAAATTAAAATACAAGCTGTTATATACCTCAACGGTAGAAGCAATTTGGCTTTTCCTCTTTTTGAACGCTTGAGCTTGTTTCTGCATTTTCCACGTCTTATCTTGACCATAATCATCAATTTGATTATATTGATTTAACCGATATCCAGTCATTTCCAGAATATTCTCCAGAAAATGAGCTCGGACTGGGTATGTAAAACCCTATAAGCAAAGCCCAATCCCCAATTAAAGTGAGTCCAGCATACCTTATGCAGAAATGACATTTCTTTCAATGGATATATAAAACAGCAAAAAATAAATTGATGAACTGGTTCCCTGGACTTACAGGTATATGGATCATTGGAGCACCATTAAAGTATGAGGAGAAAAGCTCAGCATTTAAGGTTGCACTCATCAAAATCAATCTCAACTCAGGACGACGAGTGAGAAGTTCTTTCAGAACGATAAGAAGAAAATCTGACACAAATGCAAAAGGTTAATAAAAGTAACATTTGAAAACCAATCAACAACGATAAATTCGAAAATTACCTTCATTCATTCCACGTTCATGAATCTCATCTACAATGACATGCGTAACACCTCTCAACTTTCTGTCGACAAGTAATCTCCTCAATAGTATGCCTGTGGTGCAAAAAAGAAGCCGCGTGTCCCTCCCTTTCATTCCTTCCAGCCTAACTTTGTAACCGACCTTTTAAGAAAAAAGAAAGAAAAAGAGTAAATTCAGATTGGCCGGAAAAAGTTAAATGATCAACAATCCTAGCTGAAAATAAAAATCATGGACTATGACAAGATTAAAATTTTGAAGGAAACAACTATGACATCGAGAACTCACTGATTCCCCCAGATTCTCCCCTCGTTCTGCAGCAACTCTTTCAGAAACAGACATGGCAGATATTCGTCTAGGCTGAGTACAAATAATACTACAGACACCTCCACGACCAGCTTCAATCTCAGATTCTAAAATGTACTGAGGAAGTTGTGTAGTTTTACCACAACCTGTTTCACCTGAGACAACTATGACCTGCTCACAATCAGAAACTTTTGTTCAGTTAACCACCAATACCCACAGAAATTAACCAACCAGTACACTGCTGGATGCTGATACAATAGTTTAACTAAAGTTGTACCCAAAAAAGTCTGTATAAGATTATCTAGAGAATGGGGAAAGCAACCATATTAAGGAGAAAAAGCAATCGACCATAACCAGTTCTAAACATCAAAAATCATAGCTCACCTGATTTTCAGATATGGCTTTTAACAAGGAATCTTTCTCTTTATATGCAGGCAGACTTCTACGAAGTTCAAGCATCTTTTGACCTTCAATGGATTCCTGTACAAGATGATATTTTTTTAACATGGATGCTTATAAGAAATAAAAAAAGATAACCAAATATAAAAGGGCCAGACTTCTAGCTTGCACAACTGTGGCAAAAGGGAAGAGCAATGACCTGCCATTCTTGTTGCTTATTGCGCAATCGCAAGCTTTTCTGCTGAAGAATTCTCTCCATGGCAACAGTATTCTGTATCAAGGGCTCCTCCTGCTCGTAGAGTCCCCCATCTTTAGCTATACTTCCATTACTATTTGACCTTGACATTGAAGAATGTGATAAATTTCCTCTGCTCATTGGCTTTTGAGAAAGATGAGCTTTGAGATGAGCATCTACATCTTTATGCAGTCCAAAAGGTAAGACAACCTATAAATGCTTCAAAAAGTTAGAATAATATAATGGTTACAAAGAATTACATACAAGACTGTCAATTTATAAAGCACGCAAGAAAGTACCTCTCTCTGTGGTCGCCTATCATCCAGATCAGGTCTGTAATTTGGCTGCGGGACTTTACTAAAGACTACAACCTTTGAATACTGACGGCTGCTTGAGCAATTTCGAAATCAGATAACAGAAAAAGGAGATAGAATACAGCAAAAATGCATATGTATAATATGCAGACTTACTTGCTAATAAAGCTATATAAACTTCTTATCTAAAGAGAAAATATACCTATATAAACCCATCCCTCTTGCCAGTTCTGAAAGATGATCAAAATCACGTCTGTCCTTCCTTTCCCTCGACACCACTTCTTGCTCATCTTTGTTGCGGACAAGCATGGTTAACTTCCATCTCCACTCATCAATGTTTTCAAGAGTCGAACCAGTCTAAATACCATCATATGCATAGATATCAACAGCAGCATTAGCATTTCAATTCAATTCGAGTATACAAACATGTACTTAACTACTAAATGGCGCAACATTTACATCGAAAGGCAGTAAATTAAAATGAAAAGGTTCCAGCTTCACTGCTTAGAACAATGCTCTATAATCAACACACCATCCATTATGGAAAATTAGCAATAATGAACTCGAATTCCATCCAATTTTGCTCAACTATGCTCTATCCAAAATCCAGCAGAGAAAGACTAACCATTTCCCGGCGAGAACTCTGACCCGACCCGAACTCCCGGTCCGAATCTTCACTACCCGACTCCTCCTGGTACGCAAACCTCCCATACCCCTGCTTCTGCTGCTGCTGGTACCACGCCGGCACGGCCGCAACGCTCCTCCGCCGCTGCTTCCAATCCGTCCTCTCCGCCGCACGCGACGACGACGAGGCCAGGCACGTGACGCCAGCGTGACGGCAGCAGCCGGCGGAATTCCATTTGAGCAAGCCGGTGACGGGGTGAGTGTGGTAGTGGCCGTTGGTCTTCATGAAGCATCCGAGGAGGAGCGACGGCGGCCGGAGGAGAGAGAAGTGGTGGTGGCGGGGTTTGAGGGACATGGCGGTGGAGGTGGTGCGGATAATTATAGAGCGGTGAAAGAAGGCGGAGTAAGGCATGGTGGGAGTTAGGGGGAGTGGGTTTTTTCAGTTGGGGAAGTTAGGGTGGCATTTGCTGAATTTAGGGTTTATGACAGGGTTGGGTTTATGGGGAAGGTTGAGAAGAAGTGGCGCTAACACCCTCTGCGTCACCACCTCTAGAGCTGGACTCTGTTTTTCCTCTCCTTTTCTTTTTTCTGTTTTTTTTTTTTTTAATCCTATATTTTTATCTTATCGAACAAAAAAACAAATACACTCTGTTAGTACTTTTTCTTCTACTTCAAACCGGTTTAGACCTGTGTGTATTTCTGAATCTTAAAATATTGCGTACGTGGAATTTGTGAGTTTTTACGTTTTTACGTTTTTTTTTTTTTTTGTATTTTGCATCAGTTAGTTTGTTACTGAACTAAATAAACTAACAACGGAACAAACTAGATAAACTAACAATATAAGACTTGAAATATTAAAAATATTTTACAGTATTTTTCGGCGAATTATTGGATGAACTTGATTGAATGATGCAAGTAGGTACTTTTTTCGTGTTTCGGGATAGGTGGTGAGGCACGAGGTGTAGCGTAGTTTTGTACCATAGGTTTAATCTTATCATCTTAATGAAGTTTATATACACGTCTCATATTTCACTAACTATGAAAACGAACAACTATTTATTGAATAAGTAACATGTAGTTTAAGGTGGAGTATTCTAGGTTTAAGGGGGGGCAACTCTACTCATATCAATGAAATGAACTTTGCTGTTCATTCAACATGCATGTTCAACGTGATAGAATTAGCCAGTACTGGGTAGAATTTGTTAGCTCACGAGTGTTCTTGACCTTGGCTTTGAAGTTGGAGAGGCCATGACCATAAATCGATCATGAGGAGAAATGAGTCCACTCAACAACATTACCAACTTGAGAAACAGACAAGAAATCAGACACTAATTCAACAACATCAATCGAACACTAGCAAATAGATAATACTGCTAATAGAGGTCATCTTCGCATAAGGTGGGAAACAATACCAAGTTCACAAAAGCTGGAAACATCAACTTCTTCACATAAAGATGAATATAACATCAACTAGTTATAGGCTACCAATGTAGTTTCAGTACAGAGTCAGGTTGATATAGCCTTCATTTAGCTCGGTACATGTAGACTTTGAGCTTACGTTCACCTATCAACTGGAACATACAATCATCACCTGCTTTCAATTGATTGTCCTGCACAAGTGCTCTCCAACCAGCAGCATTGAATCTTCCATTTCGCCTACTTCTGTCGATTGCACAATGAACAGTCCAAGTTCTCTCACCTGAAGTTTGTAAGGTCACATCAGAATAAGACCCTATTTCACACAGATGTTCGATGGTGAAATACGAAGGCACTCTCTGCAAATATGAGAAAAGGTAATAGTAAACACATTATCCAGTGTATCCAACACGTTGATTTCTCTCATCATACAACATGGCTATGTTGAGAAAAGCTAGCTTACCAATATAGCTGACAAGTATGATTCAGTCATTGTGATCCAAAAGCTTGGCTTGTCCCCGAATATGAAATTGTTAGCTCCATAAAAGTCATTTTGGTTGTCATTGTTTTGGTCTCTACCAGCAGACGATGCAGAGGGAAAGGAGCTACCTTTTGAATTGGGTGTCGACATGCATCCACCAGCTCCTGTTTGATTCCCATGATTAATACCATGAAGTATGCATCCCAGTTAAAATTGTCATAAAAATTCTAAATAGTTACTGACTTGCACAAACTTATTTTAAATTTTAATACGTACCTCTTCCACGAATTGGGTAATCCATTTCCATATTGTTGCAGTGGAAAATGTGTACTTGGAAATGAGAATGTTCGCCTTCATAGCTGAACACTATGAAGTAATCTTGGTCTATGGAGTAAAAGTCTGTGAACTGTTCCCATCCTTTTTGTAACCAGATTCGGCTACCACGAATCGTTTTTTTTTCTTTCAGTTCTACTGGCCATGATGTGCCGCAGTTGGGAACCTTGAGGAATATATAGTCTGCCATACAATTCCCATACTTCCTCAGAGCTGGCTCTGGAAGTCCCTGAAATTCATATATAGCTTCCCATAATTTATATGCTCATGCGGTTAAGTAGCATTCAGGAACATCAATGTACACAGTGTTCATCATTCAATGGTCAAGATCATCATTCAATGGTCAAGACGAAGGGTATGCAAATCAATCAGGATGAAACTTAGTAACGTTTATCTAATGATCAACATGTCAGATCGTATTGCTTAATCAAGCCGCAAACTCATAGAATGCTACTACTTAGAAATTAATAAAGACTAAACAAGAGTACTGCAAACAAAAGACATGTAATTGCTCCATTCTTCTAAATGAGAGAATAAAACATGTTAAGGTCTAGATGGGGAATGAGAAATGAACTAAATCTGCATTTTTTCCCCTAAAAGAAAAAAAAGTTTCAGCTTTCACGTTGATGAATATCAGAAACCAAGCAGATATACAACCTCTTCTTTAAAAAGATCCGAGTGTTTAAGAACAAGAGGAATTGATAAACAGAAAAGGAGAGTAAAATTTCAGAGAGAATGGAGATTTCAATGTGTTTATTCATCTCATACAAAGGGGTATTTATAGGAATACATTTGAAGTGTGAAAGCTCAAAGAGAAACTCAAAATGATAACCATCTTGATGATGATTTTCTGCCATGCTTGTTGCCCTTTGGTAAAGCATGTTTACATAAGTCTTCATACACTCAAGTACCTATGATTATACACTCAAGTACCTATCTAAATACTTTTACGTATTTTGTTACATGATATAGACATATACGGTATATATACAATTTATACTACAACACTCCCCATTGGATATTTCATGTTCAATGGTATTGTGTAGATGGTGCGCATCGAAGTTGCCTCGTTAAAAACCTTGCCAAGTAATAAAACCTTGTGGGAAAAAACAACCTTGGTCGAAAGGGAAAAAGAGCACAACGCGCGTTGAGTGTGAAGTATGTTTCTGGATACTCCCCCTGATTTAGACTCCTCTTGAAGATCGTGGGAGTTCGGATATCCTCCTCAATCCGATGCTCCTTACATGTTTCTCGAAAGGGGATTTTGGTAGTGACTTAGTAAATAAGTCAGCTACGTTATCTTCTGATCGGATTTGATTTACTTCAATATTTAGAAGTTTTGTTGTTGCTGATTGTAGAAGAATTTCGGCGATATATGCTTGGTATTATCGCCTTTGATGAAACCTAATTTCATTTGCTCAATACAAGCTGCATTGTCCTCATAAATGCATGTAGGTTCATTTGTGGTGAATTTCAAACCACAAGTTCCTCGAATGTGTCTATTTATAGACCTTAGCCATATGCACTCACACACGGCTTCATGTAGTGCAATTATTTCTGCATGATTTGAGGAAGTAGCAACAAGAGTCTGTTTTGTAGATCTCCAAGATATCGCGGTGTTTCCCATGGTAAAGACATAACCTGTTTGGGAGCGACCTTTGTGAGGGTCAGAGAGATACCCTGCATCAGCAAAACCCGTCAAAACATCATTTTGATGGAGGGGAGGAGGAGAACGTCGGTCACTATGGATAGTGTTGCCGGCGCTCACATTTCTTTTCTCTCTGTAGGGATAGAACAAGCCCATATCGATCGTACCTTTTAGGTATCGAAGGATAGTCTTTATACTAATCCAATGGCGGCGTGTTGGCGCAGAACTGTGTCAAGCTAACAAGTTTACTGCAAATGAGATATCCGGTCTTGTGCATTGAGCTAAATACAATAATGCGCCTATCGCACTTAGGTATGGTATTTCAGCTTCTAATAAATCTTCGTCCTCATCCCTTGGACGAAACGGATCTTTCATAGGCTCAAGACTACGGTTGATCATGGGAGTACTCACAGGCTTTGCTTTATCTTCATTAAAGCGCCTTAGTAACTTTTGAGTATATGTTGATTGATGGATCATAATCCCATCATTACGGTGCTCGAGTTCTATTCCGAGACAAAACCGTGTTTTCCCGAGATCTTTCATCTCAAATTCAGATTTCAAATATGTAGCAGTTTCTTTTAACTCATCTAGAGTTCCAATTAAGTTCATGTCATCAACATAAACTGCTACAATTGCAAATCCGGATCTTGTTCTCTTAATGAACACGCAAGGGCATATTTCATTGTTAACATATCCCTTCCCAATCAAGTAGTCACTTAGACGGTTATACCACATCCGTCCGGATTGTTTCAATCCATATAGTGAGCGTCTTAATTTTATTGAAAACGCGCTCCGTGGTTTAGAGCCACTTGATTTGGGTAATTGAAGTCCATCTGGAACCTTCATATATATCTCTGAATCTAGATCCCCATAGAGATATGCTGTAACCACATCCATGAGCTGCATGTCAAGTTTTTCGGAAACTACCAAACTGACAAGGTAGCGGAACGTTATAACGTCCATTACGGGAGAATATGTCTCCTCGTAGTCGATTCCAGGACGTTGTGAGAAACCTTGCGCCACAAGGCGGGCTTTGTATCTAACAACCTCATTTTTCTCATTACGCTTTCTAACAAAGACCCATTTATGGCCAACAGGTTTTATATTTGGTGGTGTCAGTGTTATAGACCCAAATACCTGTCTCTTTGTTAGTGAATCCAATTCAGTCTGGATCGCATTTTTCCATTTTGACCAATCTGCTCTACGTTGGCATTCTTCAACAGAGCGAGGTTCGATATCATCGTATTCTATAATTCCTTTTGCAATATGATATGCAAACGCATCATCAATAGCCATAGAATTTCTGTCCATAATTACATGTATACTAGTGTAATTCATGGAGATCTCTCTATTCTCTGGAATTGGTTCTACTATTGGAGCCTCCTCCAATGATGTCTCTTGGACATAACCATAATCCGGAATTTTTTCATGAGATGGTTTATTTATATCGATGATTAATGGATTATTTTGTGTCAAGCTCGCTTTCTTTCTTGGGCGAGAATCCATCGAACCTATAGGCCTCTCGCGCTTTCTAGCAGGAGCCATGGGTCTAGCCACTGCATCACCCATAGAGGGGATGTCATGTCCTTTAGTTTTAGGAACATCAATCCTTGCAGGTACGTTTGCAGCAGGTATGTGTGATCTTGTCACTTTAGCGATATCAGAAAACGCATCAGGCATTGATTCTGCTACGTTCTGATGATCGAGAATCCTCCACACCTCTATTTCAGACTGTGTGGTTCGGGGATCAAGATGAGACAAAGTGGGGACAGACCACGACAATTCCTGTCTTTTCTGTTGAACATTAATGTTCTTGTCTCCCCCTAATGACGGGAAGACTGTCTCATCAAAGTGACAATCCGTAAATCTAGCGGTAAATAGATCACTTGTCAAGGGTTCTATGTAGCGGATAATGCTTGGAGTATCATATCCAACATAAAGGCCTAAGCGTCTTTGAGGACCCATTTTGGTGCGCTGTGGCGGCGCAATTGGCACATAGACTGCACACCCAAATATGCGTAAGTGTGAGACATTAGGCTCATACCCAGTCACCAGTTGGGATGCAGAAAAGGGTTGGGTGGCAGTAGGTCTCAGACGAATAAGCACAGCTGCATGTAATATTGCATAGCCCCAAGCAGAAATAGGGAGATTGGTGCGCATAACCAATGTCCTGGCAACCATTTGAAATCTTTTAATGGCAGCTTCTGCGAGTCCATTTTGGGTGTGTACATGAGGGACAGGATGTTCCACCTCAATCCTAATGGACATGCAATAATCATCAAAGGTTCTTGATATAAATTCTCCAGCATTGTCAAGACGAATTGACTTAATAGGATGATCGGGGTGGTGAGCCCTTAATTTAATGATTTGTGCTAGGAGTTTAGCAAATGCAGCATTTCTTGTGGATAAGAGCATGACATGTGACCAACGTGTCGATGCATCAACCAACACCATAAAATATCTAAATGGTCCGCAATTTGGTTGGATAGGTCCACAAATATCACCTTGTATTCTTTGTAAGAATGGTATATTTTCTTTATTGTCCTTTGCATAGGATGGTCTTGATCCTACCTTTGCTAAAGAGCAAGCTTTGCAAAACGAATGATACACTTTAGAAGTAACTCTTTGGACCAATGTTTGGTTCGTACTTCTTTTCGTTTTGAAGAATTGATGTCCGTGTGAAGTTTTTAATATACGGAGCATCATGTCACGACATGGATGTCACAAACGGTCGGCCAAAGCTTGTATGTGTCAGGATCCCATAATTTGTCATTCATGACATGGTTGGATTCAATGACTCTAATAGTGGTTGCATATAATCCACTAGAGCGATACATAAGTTTCTCTAAAACTCGTGTATTTCCGTAGTTTTTAGTGGTGATGCAAATGAACTCTTGTCCATTCTCACAATGTGTTTCCACATGAAAATCATTGGCTCTTATGTCTTTAAAGCTTAATAGGGTCCTTCCGGCCCTTGGAGCATATAGAGCTTCGGCGACATTAATATTTGTGCCATTTGGTAACAAAAATTGAGCTGGTCCTCGACCATGAATCAATTGTGATGGTCCTGCCATCGTAGTTACTGAGGATCGACTGGGTGTCATCCATAAAAATAATTGCCTATGTCGCAATATCGTATGTGTGGTGCCACTATCAAGAAGGCATTCCAATTCTCCGGAAAACATACTGAAAGGAATAAAGTTCGGAATATTAACACATGTCCATGACATTGAATGCGATACTTTATTAATAGGGAAAATAGCCAATGATTACATCAAAGTTATTCATAAGTCTATTCCAAATATCAAACTTTAGACAAATTGCTATTACTCAATCCGTTTGGTAATTCCAATGGAATATGACCAGGAAAGTAGAGAGATGTTGGTGGAGCGAGGCTCGCTTAAATACCCCGATCTCAATTGCTTTCCTATATATCATACTTCATTGGGTACGCCACATAAGAAGGAGTTTAATACAATTGTTATTTATTGACTAAGGCACATTTGCCATTCTTGGAAAATAGAAAGAGGATTATTCTAATCAAAGTCTGTGGCATCCTCGTGCTCTTCATCTACAGCTTTGAAGTCCTCAACAGTGAGATTGACATCTTCACTATTTTCATCTTCGGCAAGGTTAGCTTCTTGCTCTCTTGCTTCCCTGTACTCCTTGTAGCGTGCAGCTAATTGGGTACTTGCATGACATTGTTTAAACCAATGCTCGATTGATCCACATCTATGACACATGTCATTGTGGTTCCCTCCCTTCATTTGAGGTATAGGTTGTGCAGGTTGTACAGTTTGTACAGGTTGTGCAGGTTGTGCACGTTGTGGATATCCCCTAGGCGGGTTGCTGCTACTACCACGGCGCATGGTGCGACCTCCACGGCTCATGGTGCTATTTCCACGGCCGGTGTTGCCATATCTCCCTCTTCCACGTGTGGAGTTACCATCACGTGTGCCCGCTCTAAAGTTGCGGTTTCCTTCCCTGTTGGGGCGGTTATATGGACATGTTCGTCCTTCATGTCCCCTATTATTAGGGTACACATGTCCCCTATTGCTGGGGTACCGCTCCATGTGCCCTCTCTTGGGTGCATTATAATTTGCCTCACGAACGCTCTTGGTTCCAATGGGTCTTGAATTATAATTCTTTACGAGAATGTTGTCGTGCTTTTCGGCTACCGACAAAATATTTATGAGTTCATTGAACCTCGTAATTCGTCCAGCATTTACTTCAGTGCGATACTGCTTTGATAGCAAAATTGCTGCAACGGGGAAGGTGGAGAGAGTTTTCTCAATTAGCTCTTCTTCTGTGAGGGGTCTTTGACAGAACCTCAACATGGATTTGAGACGAAGAGCTTCTGAATTGTACTCAGCAATAGACTTGAAGTCTGAGAAGCGTACATCGTTCCACTGAACCTTCAAGTCAGGGAGGAGAGAATCTTGGATATTGTTAAAGCGCTCTTGTAGTGCTTCCCATAAATCATTTGCATCTTTGATGGACATGTACTCTAGCCTGAGTGCTTTGTCCATATGACGTCGCATCAAGATGATTGCTTGTGCATGCTTCTTGGGTGATCGAGGGAACACAAGGGCCGGGTTTGGTTCATGGATGATGGGCAATATCCCCTTCGATGTGAGATGGTTCTCAACGTCGGTTTTCCGGCTATGGTAATCCGAACCTGTTGAGTCAAGGATTTGAAAATCGAGTCTAGGTTCATTCGACATCCTTGAAGATAAGAAGAAAATATTAGTTTCGGAGTTAAAACTTCCACGAAAAATAATAAGATTTCCGAGCTATGCTACCAAGAAATCAATTTCCAAGAATCATTGTGAACACTCTTAGTTCATTGATTACGAACGCTCTTAGTTCGTTTGGCGTGAATTGCTATAATTCCGCTTTTGATTGTAAGTTTCCGAGAAAAAGGAAAAAGGAGAGAAAATAAATAAAAACTCAAAAAACGGGAACTTTTAGTAAAGAATACCTTGGAATAGTGTTGCCGGAAATTTTTGATCGGAAAAATTATCGGAGGTGACCGGAAGGATCGTTGGAAAAAGTCGAGAAAAATCGTCTGAAAATTCGTAGAAAAAGTCGCCGGAAAAGTTGTCGGAAAGTCGCCGCGCAAATCTGTCGACAGCTGCTCGGCAGCTGCTGCGCAGCTTCTCGGCAGCTGCTGCGCAGGGCCTCTGCAGCTTCGGCAGCTGCTGCGCAGCTCTCGGCAGCAGCTCGGCAGGTCTCGGCAGCCCCTCGGCAGCTCTCGGCAGCGGTCCGGTTTGGTTTTTCCGCTTCCGGCGGCCGGTTCAGGCCGTTTCCGGCCGGTTCCGGCGATTCTGAGACCGGTTCCGGGCTCCTGGAATCAAGGGCTTTAATCTGAGCTAGGGTTTGGGGAATTTTTGTAGGTTTTGAAAAATGACTTCGATCGATGATGAACTCTTCTTTCGTCAATTTTTCGATTCTAATTCTAGAGCAACTTCGCGCTGATAATGTGTTTAAGAACAAGAGGAATTGATAAACAGAAAAGGAGAGTAAAATTTCAGAGAGAATGGAGATTTCAATGTGTTTATTCATCTCATACAAAGGGGTATTTATAGGAATACATTTGAAGTGTGAAAGCTCAAAGAGAAACTCAAAATGATAACCATCTTGATGATGATTTTCTGCCATGCTTGTTGCCCTTTGATAAAGCATGTTTACATAAGTCTTCATACACTCAAGTACCTATGATTATACACTCAAGTACCTATCTAAATACTTTTACGTATTTTGTTACATGATATAGACATATACGGTATATATACAATTTATACTACAACACCGAGTTTTTTTTCATATACAATTATACATTATGAACTGAAATTCTCTCTAGTTCTCATAAAAAAAAAAATCAACTTCTTATCTTATGTGTTATTTTATTTCTTCTTTTTGTCTAAGAAAAAAAAAAAGTTCCTGGTTTCAAGCTGAAAAAGTTCAGAAATCAAGCAGATGAATTCTTTCTTCTTTGTTTTTTTTTTTTCCTTGCCAAACAATGAGAGTAAAAACATGCAACTTTCAAGCAGACAGAAATTGAGAAATGAAGCAAAAATTAACTGAAAAGGTTTCAACTTTTAAGGTAAAGAAGCTAAGAAATGAGGCAAAATTCACGTTTTTTTACAGTTTTACTACCAGATTTGCAAGCTTTGGCTCATGAGATAAAGTTAAAAGGCAGAAGTTCAAGCTCACAATTACCTTCCCATCTTGGAGATCCACAGCAGTAACATATCTTCAAGCAGAAGCTTTGAGAATCCACTGGGAAGGCATGTCCTCTTCCCTCTCTCTTGCTCCGAGAAGCCATTGGGCGTGACATAGTGGCCATCTTTGTTCAAAGGTTCAACTTTTCTTTTGGAAACTGAAACGTTCAAACTATGAAGGTATTTTTTATTGGTGAAGGTTTTGGACTACTCTTGAGATGTAGGTGTAGCTATATCTCTCATCCTAAAAGGGACAGTCATTACTCCGGTCATAACTCTGTCAGTGAGTTAAATTGAAAGCGTGCAGCAAGGAGTTCCTAGGACAATGGGTCCATTAGAATCTCCTCCTTGCGGTCTAGAGTTTGAAACCTATGGTACATTTTATCTTATACGATACAAATACATCGTTTACTTAGAAAAAAGTGTAGGCAAAAAAGACAAGTTCGACCAATTGACTCAAAAAAACTTAAGAGAAGACAAGTTTCGTATCAAAGTAAATTATTTACGGATGCAAAACTGCTATGGAATCGAGAAATGTAACTTATTGTCGAGCCGTAACCAATGCGTTTCTTCTCTACAAATTAATAGATAACGTAGCAAAATGTGATAGCAATATGAGACTTCATACAAGGAAATGTAGCTTAAGTCCAAACTTATAGTATAAGAACAATTCCAACAGATTCTCTATATTTTGATTTTTCTCTACTTTAGGGAAAAATGAGCCTGTTTTGCTCAAACAGATTCCTTATAACTATCTCTATTTCAGGGAAAGTGAGGAGAGAGAAAACCAAATTCACTATATTTACAGCAAACTTCAAAATTTTAAAGAAGAATATGGAGATTTTATAAATTATTGTAAACTAGGGAATCTGTTGGAGTTGGAGAAGAAAAAGAGGCTAAAGGTTTGAATTTTGCTTCCATATAATACAAAAATTATAGAGAAGCTGTTGGAGTTGCTCTAAAAGCTAAAGCTGGGATCAGATATCAATAAATATTCAGCTATAGTTCTACAACAATAATCCATGGCTGCATTTTTCAAAAATTCAGGTCACTTCATCACTGAGCAGCTAACCAATGGACAACAATTAGTCAGCTTATACGACCAAGGACACAAACGTAGCCCATATTGTGTTTCATTAACAGGTACAGGAGAGTATTCCTTTCAATATGGAGTTGGCGCCTGGAATTACTTGTGCCTGAATAAGATTATGATTGCCGTACAGTTATCTTTACAGCGCCGCTCACGCACAGCTTCTCTTACTAGAGAGCGGCTAATAGCCGTAACAGGTAGTCCCTCCTGCAGATTGCAGACAGATCATTTACAAGGAAATCAGACCACAGAGAAAAAAACAAGAATGGAAAAAGTGACTTTTAATTGAAAGTAGAGGGGAAGCCTATCTGTCTATTCCTATATATTCAAAATCTACTGTGAATCAAAATGACCACTAAGAAGAATATTTGCTCTAACCTTCAACTGTTTCTGAACAAAATCAACAGCATCACTTGGTCCAATTACCTGTAACGAATTTAGAAACATCTTATTCTTCAAAAACAAAGGAACTTAAAGAGTAACACCCAATATGGAAAAAAGTCATTTGATTAACATTTTAAATGTTAAGGAAAGACTTCAACACTCTAGGGTTGTCTCTAGTAAAGCAGTAGTAAAGAAGGAAAGCATACCCCCCAGAGGCCGTCGCAACCAAGAATTATGAAGTGCTCTCTTTCTGTAAGGTCAAATGAATGAATATCTGGTGTAGCAACAACACCAAACTGCAATTACAGAGTTCACAGAACTAGCAATTCAATCACATGTTGTAAAGAAGAATACAACATACTTGGCCCCAAAGAGAGAGGGGGACAACAAATAGATGGGATGTACACTTAGTTTTTACTCAATACTTCAAATTTCTATAGTTTGTCTTTTTACAACAAAATGAGCAATGGTTATTAACACCAAAATCATGCCTTGCAGGTTTAATATTTTTCTAGATAGAAAATGCTCTCCGCTAGATTGAAAACAGATTAATCATCTAGGTACAGGGCAAAGCGTCTGAAAGAAAGAAACTAGAACCTTTTTGAACTGACGATCTCCAAAGGCCCTAGAAACTTCAAGGCGACCCTGTAGTCGTCCATTTGAACTCACACTACCACCAGCCTGATGACAACAGCATGTTCAAGCAGAAAGGAGTTCAAAATGGTTTGACTAGCTATAGATAAAAGTAATATACTAGAAGGCTGCCAATAAAATACATTAGCAAGATTATTATTTGGACTCAAATAATATTATCCCACTACTGAGTAGGCTTTTAATCCTCTGCATTTATCTTTACTTCATCGAGGAACCAAAACACCATTCCCCACAAAAGAGCAGACATCATAAAGTAATATTATATAAGAAGATCATAGTCCTTTTATCAGCTCTTATTGATAGCAAAGACGGTAAACAAGGACTACTCCCCTAGAAACTCAACCAAACAATGTTTTAATCCTCAACTTTACATATATACTGCCCTTACCTTCTGAATACGAGCACGCTCCTTTGCATAGATGGCTTTGTGTTCTCGAGTTAAAACAATGGCCTTCAAAAGACGTGCTTCATCAGAACCATTTTGCAATCCATCAACAGCAGCTGATCTTCCTACCACAGCTTTTGCATCCCCAATATTAGCAACAAATACCTAGAAACATCCAGTAGCATTACAATCAAATACAAGGTGCCATTACCTTCTTATAGAAAATCATAGTTATCTACTTGGCAAGAGAGCTGAATTGTCATATATCATTCTTTATTAGAAACTTTAATATTGTTTCTCAATACAAACAGAAACAAACTTACTGTTTTTCCTAATATCCAAACACATACAGCTGTAGCACCGTCTTGCCATCCCCCTGACACAATATAAAGCCAAAAAATAAGGATATTGTACAACATTAGCCCATTATATAGTTTTGGATTCTTTTACTTATTTTCAGGTCAAAATATTTGACCAACAAAAGTAGATGGATGAATATATGGATACACAAAAGATGTGACACATAACTGTTTGCGATGCAATCCTTGCAGCACAAGATAATCAAGACGAGAAATTCAAAACAGAGGATAGAAGATGAAATCTGTACCTGCAGCACTTTCTTGAAGAATAGCCTCATCTGTCTTCCGAAAACCTAAATACGGGAATTCAACTTATATCACCTACTACAAAGCAATCCTAAGAAGGATGAAGTACTAAGAAGCAGTCCTAAGAAGGATGAAGTACTACACAATAAAAAAAAAAAACATATCTTACAAAGTCGCCATAGTAGATACATACCATCAAGAATGGCTTTCTTGGCAGCTTTCACATTCAACTGCAACACCACAAAATCCAATTAGACTCGAACAGATTCCAGGAATGCAAATTGTCAATATATCAAGAAAAATGACCAGTTATCTACTAATGTGTATGAGGAAGACAGTTTCATCATTCCCGCATAATACTTAACCACATTGCACATAAATGAAATTAACAAGGTAAAACTATCATTTTCCAGCATATGGATTCTTTTTCGGCAATCCCCTTAAAAATGTTTTCATAATCTTATTACTAAATAATTTTTATCAGATCATAATCATAAGCTATTAAGTGCCTAACATATACATGAAATCAGACCAAGTAAACAGACCAACTCACGTGGTAATCCAGCCGAAAGCACATTTGAATGCAAATGCTTCTGAGCATACTCTGCTGCTAATCGACCTCCATGCCCATCATAAATCGCAAAATGTGCACACCTGAAACATTCCAAGTTCCAAACTTTACAAAACATCTAACAATACTTCATTCACAATACTAAACCAAACCAAATACTAAGCATAATAAACAACACCAAAGCATCAAGAACCTCAAGTTTCCCTGAAAACCCAAGCTCGCATCCAAGAGCAGAACCCAAGCGTCCTCCATGGCGTGCCTTAACCCCTTATCCTCTGCTGCCTCGGCTTCGATTTCAAAACCCATTTCCCTCGCATCTGAATTTGCCTCACTTCCACTTGAATCAACTTCTGGGAATTGGCTTTGATCGATTTTCAGCTTCTTTGCAACTGAGCTTGAATCCCCGGAATCGCTCTCGCGCTTTGGCTTCAATTTTTCACTCATTCTCAGCTAAAAGATTCAACCTTTATCTCAAATTTCACCACTCAAATATTGTTGGAGCTCTCAAGATAAATGAATGCTTCTTCTTCTTCGACCTCTAGAATGAGTTGAAGCTTTCACCTTTTATAGTTCTACGAAGTTACACAAATAGTCGCACCATTTCGACTTTTTGGCTACTTAGAAAAACTCAACATCTGAACTTCGAGTCACTAATAACTTTCATATCTCAAATTCAAAAAATATCAGATTGGTACATAGACTTCTGATCCCGATCCAATATCAATATCTGAGAACAGTAAAATCTTTAATAGAGTTAACTTTTCAATGGTAGAATTGTCATTTCACTGTTCACATTCTTCAAAATTCTCTCCTCCTTCTTTGCAAACCTAGATTTTTCATTATCTTTTTCACACCTCACACACACAAACTCAACCTCTTGGATGCATGCAAGCTTGGATTTTTCATTAATGTTTGTGAGATTTTCCCTACTTACTTTAAAGAATTGTCACTTTTGTCGCTTTAATTAGATACCGTCTTTCAATTTAGTTATTCTGTTAATTTTATACGTTAAATAATACTTATAGATAACTGTTGAAAAATACTTTAGTAAAGATAAAATTAATTTATGCGCTTTTTATTTCTTTATCTCTCACGACCGTATTCATATTCATAATTTTAAAGTACTCATAATCTTCACTGAGTTTCGAACTCGACCATGATCGAAAGTAGAAATTAAAAAAATAAAAATAAATGAACCAGTTTTGTTTTTTGAATGATCGGACTGAAATAAAGAAAAGTTTGTATATTTATAAAGTCGGTTCACTATTTTATAGTTTAGTGATCATTCATGCAAATCTCCGTTAGTTTCTAGCGTTAATTGGCTGACGAAGTTGTGTTAGCTCAGTGGTTAGAGCACCCGCTACCTAATGAAGAAATCATGGGTTCGAGTTACCGTGGACGTATGAATGAAATCCTTTGATAATCTTTAAAAAAAAAGGATAAAAAAATAGCGTTAATTGGGCTAGGTCTCCCTTCGTGTTGGGCCTTTAAAACGTCCCATCTATCATATCCATCTTTATGAAAAGTTTTGGCCAAAAAAAAAAAAAAACGCAAACTTTCAAGTTAGAAAGTGGAAGAGAGTAGTGAAGTGAAGTCTGAAACCCTAACCGAAACGGAAACCAAAACCCAACCCCGTGATTTTACGTCCACAACAAGAAAACAAATCCGAAACCTACCAAACCCTAACCCTCAAATTCCCTCACCGCCAATGCTGCCCTCCACCTAATTCGCCGGCCGGTACTCCAATTCCACCGCTTCATGTCCGTCGACGGCCGGGACGGCCCAGCTCCGGCGGCCGGAAACGGACTGGGGAATTCGAACAATTCGGCGGCGGCGGCGGCGGCGGCGGCGGCGGCGGCGTTTGTGACGATGTCGAGCCAGCGGCTGCGGCTGAACCCTAACAAGGAGCACAAGCCGGAGAGCTACGACGACATGCAATTGGATTTCAGCCCGTCGATCTTCAGCTCCCTGGAACGGTACTTGCCGCCGAACATGCTCGGAATGCCGAGATATGATAAGGTGAAGTTCATGAGGGAGATTCTGCTCAAGTATTTGCCTCATGGAGAGCGCAACAGAGTGAGTTTTTTTTTTTTGGTTGATTTGGATTTTGTGGATTTTAATTTGATTGAAAAGGAAGAAGATTTGAGATGCTGGGGTTTTGGAAATGTTTGGATTTGATTGAACTCAAAGCCTTTGCCTCCTTGGTGATTTGGGGGTGGAATTAGGGTTTCTGTTTCTAACGGGCAAGTGATTTTGGGTGTGTGTTGTGAGATTACGAAATTGCCCTTGGAATCCTGGTTTTCTCTGTGTGTTGTGGGAAATGAGGGAGCTTGAGCTTGAGCTTTGCAATTGTTGGTTATAATTTTCATTTTCTGGTGTTAGTAGCTAGTAATGTATTGAAATATTGGCGAACGATTTGATTATGATGTGTGGACCGTTCTGATTCGTTGTTAGCTCTCAAGCTTATGATGGATTATGCAATTTATGTTTGGGAATTTTGTGGACCAGGTTCAGAAGCATAGGGATTACAGGCAGAAGATCATGTTGAATTACCAGGTACAGATTGATGCATTGTTTGTCTTGGTTGTTTTTCTTTGTAGTAGCCGGGGCTAATTGGTGAGTCTTGTTTTGCTTATGTTACTTTAAGAGCAGTTGGGAAACTGATTTCGTTTCTTTAATTTTTTCATTTCAAAGTCGGTTGTGTTGGGACACAAATACACGCCTACATATGTGTCATCTGAATGCATTCACTGCCTTCAAAAAAAAAATTGAAGCTTTCAATGGGAATTGTGTTTTCACACAACTAAAAGTTGTTGTTTTGAAGCAGTAGGGACTTATTGAACTGTATGACATGTGTGTGCAGCCTTTGCATAAAGAGTTATACCAGCTGGATCCTGCCACCACCTTTGTTCGTGCATTTCTAGAAGCAGTTAATGAGAATACTGAGGAAAGCTTCAAAAGGATATGTTCTGAACCCTCACCTGGAATATATACTTTTGAGATTTTTCAGCCACGGTTCTGTGAATTGTTATTAGCCGAGGTATTGACCATCAGTATTCTTGTACCTACATTTGTATTTAACTTATCTGTCATTTTATAGGTGCCCGTTTATCTTTTCTTTATTATTTCTTTTGCTGCGTAGGTGGAGAATTTTGAAAAATGGGTTGGTGACTCCAAATATAGAATAATGCGACCAAATACAATGAATAGGTATGGTGCTGTTCTTGATGATTTTGGCCTTGAAACCATGCTTGACAAGCTTTTGGAGGGTTTTGTTCGTCCTATAGCTAAAGGTGATATATTGTTCTCTTCACTGAACATTTTGATAATAGTGTTCTGCTTACTTTGTTAAGGAAGCATGTCTTGATTTAGTCCTCTGCCAATTCTATGTAATGCAGAGCTGTTTCCTGAGGTTGGTGGATCAACTCTGGATTCTCATCATGGGTTTGTGGTTGAATATGGTAACAATAGGGACCTTGACTTGGGTAAGTATTTTGTTTTATGGATATATAGTTTGAAGTTTATCCTTTTTTGCAGTTAAGCATGGTAGTGTCAGTTAAGCACTCCACTTTCCATATATCTCCTGTTTCATTTGAAGTACATGTGTTTATTAGGTTTCATATTTGTAGGTTTTCATGTTGATGACTCAGAAGTAACTTTGAATGTGTGCTTGGGTAAACAATTTTCTGGAGGAGAGTTGTATTTTCGGGGAATACGTTGTGATAAACATGTAAATAGCGGAAGCCGTCCAGAGGTATGTTGGTTGTAGATGCAGACAATTAATCCCATACTTTCTGCAAGGCAGTGCAAACACTTTTAAAACACATTCTATTATCTAGTTAGGTTTTCCTTGATCCACGTCCCAGAAGACTGACTACCCCTGAATTTAATTCGTTCTTCCCCAAATATTGATAATCAGTTAACATTAATTACCTTTCAAAATGATATATTTTGGATTCAATAGGTGTCAATTACCAAATATAACACTACTGTACTCCTTATTTCTAAAGTTTTTAGTATTGTTTAGAAGATTTAATTTTTTATTCCGCAATACTTTCCTCAATAGTCAATACTGAAGTGCTTAACTTAAATTTTTTGTTTTTGACTTTCAGTAAAATGGAAGATCTAAATTATCATTAGTTTTAAAATTGTCTGATATGGCTTTAAGTATGCACCTTTAGGTTTTGGAGGAAATTATGACAAAGTTCCTGGGAACATTTCAGGAATGTGCAAGACTGGAAAAATAATGATTGTTATTATCAAATAGTAATGAATAAAGCACTCTCTTTTAGGAATGTTTGAGTGCTCATTTCATGATCTCATTCTGCTTCTCTTTTATGAGGCTTTTGTTGCTGCATCATGGCAATAGGATAGCCAAAAAGATTTTTTTTTGAAGAAGTTCTGTCTTCTACAGTAACCAGTGGGAAATATATTTAGCAAGATAGAGGGATGATAACAAATATATTGAGAGTAATGTTATAGTATTTGAGTTCGTAGCTTAGTTCATGACTTGTAGCTTTATAGGTCCTAGTTCTTGATTTTTAAAGTTTTATGATGCAAGTTAAGAAACATTGCTGGCTGCTGTTATCCTTAGGTGGTTTTATACTGATGGAGTATGTTTTTTGAAAGCAGGAAGTTTTTGATTATTCTCATACCCCAGGATATGCTGTGCTTCATCGTGGTCGTCACAGGCATGGTGCTAAAGCCACGACATCAGGTCATCGTGTCAATTTACTTCTATGGTGCAGGAGGTATGTCTTTTATTCTTTCACAAGAAGCTATATATTTTGATAATCTCTATGCATCTTACTTACTGCATAATAATTTTGTTTGTTTCTATTTGTGGACTATTGTTCCATCTAACAATTTTCATCTAATTGTTTGAAGTGGATAATAAGTTTAAGCGGAAGTTCCTAGTGAAAGTTGAATCTGTTCTTTAGACACTATCTGAGAGGCTATCCTTTATGGATACAACATTATCAGAAATGAGATTTCTTTTAAATAAAATTTCTTTCAAACCTTCCTCTCCTTAGTTTAGTGCCATTTTAGCATGGGCAGGGTGATTTATGTGGTATTAAAAGGGTTTGAAATACTTATTTAGCCATCTCTCAAAGTCTGGTATCTCCTCGCAGTTCTGTCTTCAGAGAGATGAGGAAGTATCAGAAAGATTTCTCTAACTGGTGTGGGGAATGCTTGCATGAGAAGAAAGAGAGGCAACGGATGTCAATTACAGCTACGAAACAGGTAATATCTATTTAGATGCATGCAAATAAAGTCGCATTTGGGGAAGTAAAGGCATGGATCCAAACACACTGCCACGAAGCGCACAAAGTGATGGATATGATTTTCACCTAAGCAATTAATTGGATCAAACTTGTCTAGGAGGTTACTTATTTAACAGAAGGAAAGTTGATGTGCATTAATTGATATTCTGTAAAGATTTCTTTACATGAACATGCCCTAATATTTTACAGCACTTCCATACTATAGTCTCGAAATGCATGATAAACAGGATCAAAATGGAATACGTACTCAGGCAAGTTGTTTCTCTGCAGGAGTTGTTGCTCAGGAAGGATGATGAGTCAACAGCATGATCTTCATTCACTACTCATATACACCATTTGTTGTAAAATGTAGCTGTAGCCTTGTCCTAGCACCAGAGAGACTGGTCTACACTAGATGAGAGTTATGCTTTTGTGCATTATTTTAACTTGGGACGCATCGGCTTATGTACATCAGTTTATGTTATGAAATTGATAACTTCCTATATTGAACTTTGAAGCATTTGTGGAATTGAACTTCTGTAAAAAGTCCTAATGTTTATGTGAATTCATTGGGTGGCTGTTTTATTCGATTTCATGAAGGAAACTCGTATTAGATAGTTTATTCTATTTACTGGTTTTTGGATCATAAATTTTTGTTTTTCTTTATTTTTTTGTTTTTACAAGTTAGAGGAAATATAAAAAATTATTTTATACACTGACAGTGTAAGTGACTTAATTCTTTATGTTTGTAGTTAATTTTTTTTAATAAATAAAAAGTGTCATTGATGTTATTGTCTATTCATGTTGGTGTAAATGCACGTCGATACTCTTAATCTCTTCTCTCTAAATACATAACATTATTATAATGAGAAACAAAGGAGTGCAAGAGCGCTTGCATCCGCATAACAAGAAGCTTTTGCCAAACTAATCCTCATCTGTCAACCGCTCAAGCTTCATCGACAACAATGATCACAGAGTCACCAAATTTCTTAAAACACTTGTGGTTACCCACCATTGGACTTACTTTCAAGGGTTAAGACTTAAACAGTTATAATTTATTTTTTTAATTTTAACTCTTAATATTAAATTTAACGGTGAATTACAACAAAATCTTTAGTCACCAGTGATCTTGCAGGCATTACTGTCATCCTCAAAGCAAACCTTGCAAAAACCAGCATTACTGTCATCCTCAAAGCAAATCTTGTAAAAACCAAACTAATCAAAGTTTAGGGCAAACAAAACCCCCACCCGATCCCTCCCATGATATCGGTAAGGATTTGAAACCGTGACCTTGACTATATCGGTTTTTCTAGATAACCAACCGGCTACAGTTCATCGACGAGGCCCAAAACTTTAAAAACTGACTAAACAAAAGCCCAATCTGCTCCGCACCCTATAGCGCCAACCCAAAACTGTTCATTACTTTATCGTTTCAACGCGAAAACACCAGACACAATTTCCATGATCATATAAAATCTCTCTCTCTCTCTCTCTTACTTTCACTACTGATTCTTTCAGGCTCTTCGATCTCACTTCCAAGATTCTCACTCTCCGATTCGCAACCGTCCCCGGAGCCCTCCGCTGCCGCCGATTCCCAAACCCGGAGCACCGTCTTCTTCTTCTTATTCTTCCCGCTCGGCGTCGAAAATTCTCTCGGTTGCTGCCTGTCTTCGTCGTCCGTGGTTAGGGCTTAGGTTTCAATTGGCGTTGTACTAAATCAAGGCTAGGGTTTTCAATTTTGTGTTATGGCTTTGTAGCTTTGGGGTTTCTCCACCCGATTATATACTGTACTAGTGGAAATTTTTATTTCATTATTGTCGAATTTAATTTGTTTTTTCTTTTTGATTTGATTCGAAGAGAAGAAAAAGAGAAAGAAGAGAAGAAAAAGAGAGTGTAAAATATCATCAATAAAAAAAAAATAAAAAAAAATTGTTCTTGACGGCCCCATATTGCTTGAAAAGTTTCATTCAGAATATTTTTCGATTTTGTGAACAATTATATGGTAATGGGGAGCCCCGGATTAAGCAACCGGAATAATGGCCAGCAGCGATTAGGGATTACTGAGCCGATTTCGTTGGGCGGTCCGTCGGAGGAGGATGTGATCAAAAGCCGTGAGCTTGAGAAGGTTATGGTGATATTGAATTTGATTCGTGACTATATTTTGAGCGTTTGGTTGTAGTTACGCTGAATTGAGTTCCGTTTTTGGATTTTTGTGGCTTTTTTTTTTTTTTTTTCTTTCAGTATTTGCATGATGCTGGATTGTATGAGAGTCAGGGAGAGGCTGTAAGTAGGGAAGAGGTGCTTGGAAGGCTCGATCAGGTTGGACTAAGTTGTATGTTTTCGCTTTGTGCTTTATATTTGTGAGTGAGGTTATTGGTTCTGTAATTTTGGTTCTTATGGTTAGTGTTGTGTTCTATGGTTGTAATGTATGATGCTGAAATGCAAGCCAGATTGTGAAGATATGGGTTAAAACCATTAGCCGGGCGAAGGGTTTGAACGATGAACTGGTGCATCAAGCAAATGCTAAGATCTTCACGTTTGGTTCGTATAGGCTAGGGGTATGAACTCTCTTACTCTTTGCCTTCCAACTCTAGGGAGAGATTCTTTGTTTGCAGTGATCCTGTTAACTTCTGTTTTTCAAGAATTTTAGAAATGTTTGTAGATGTTGATGTATCCTGAACTCGTGCTGTAAGGCATTGCTGCATCATGCATAGGTGCATCCTTCCAGAGACAGTGAAATGTTTTAACTACCGTACATTCACTCTTTTTAGAGTAAAGGTGAAAAGAAAAATGCCTAGGGAGAGGAATCTCTCTCCCAATTTTTTGTACTTTTGATGCAGTCTTCATCTCAAAGTTGTTCACGTACTGTACTATAAGCATGATACATGACAGAATTTTAACTGTTCAACACTTCTGCTTTCATGTTCATGTTTTTGTGTCTTTCTTGGTTGCTACTTTCTACGACAGTGTGGTATCCTCTAGATAGAATTGGTATTAGCAGTGAGGCTCACTATTACTGTGAAGTCTTGATCTTGATAGATTTCGAGGATTATTTTAAAGAATACTTACTTAGGTGTGAAATCTCTAATGTGATCATGAGCTTGTATCATCTCCACAGCAGCTTCACATATTGCTTTAACTTTACTTTTTGCTCCTTATTGTTAGGTTCATGGCCCTGGTGCAGATATAGACACACTCTGTGTGGGACCCAGACATGCAACTCGAGAAGTATGTAGCCTTACCTTTTATTCTGCAATAAACTTTACTTATCGCCTCTAACCCAAGTGCTGATTTCTTTTGTAACTCATGTGTAGGAAGATTTCTTTGGTGAGCTATACAGGATGCTATCTGAAATGTCTGAAGTAACGGAGTTGCATCCTGTTCCTGATGCCCATGTTCCCGTTATGAAGTTCAAGTTTAACGGAGTATCAATTGATCTTCTTTATGCAAAACTATCTCTTTATATTATTCCTGAGGTAAGTGTTAATAAATGCCGGAAATTAAAGATGGCTCACTGATTTGTAATTTTGCATGCATTATTTTGTAAAAGCAATTGAATCGTACACAGTTCTTAGAGGTTTTGGCACTCATTTTTACCGAATGTATGTTATGAATTTCGTGAAAGTTACTTCGGATGGCTAGGCAATAACCGGCTGGCTAAAAATTTCTTAATCTTGTGTTCATATGTAAATCTCAATTTAAAATATGTGTATAGTTATAATGGCAAACTGTCAAGTATGTACCTCTGTGATTTTATATTAATGGTTTTCTGGTATTTTTTTTTCCCAACATTTTTAACTTGAGCAGGACTTAGATGTATCACAAGATGCAATACTACATAGTGCAGATGAACAGACAGTTCGTAGTCTCAATGGCTGTAGAGTTACAGACCAAATTCTGCGTTTAGTCCCAAGCATTCAGGTTGAGGCCATCAGTGTCTTTTGTTTATTTACATACTGATTCGAGGTCCAAGTGTTCTTTAGCATCTCTTTTGTTGCTCATCATGTATCTGACTTTTTCATTACAGAATTTCCGCACAACACTAAGATGCATGAGGTTATGGGCAAAGCGTCGTGGTGTTTATTCAAATGTATGTTGATAGATTTACAATGGTCTAAATTAAGCCATTGTTCATATGGTGCCTTTACTTATGGTGGATTTTTTTTTTTCTGTGATGAGCAGGTTGCAGGTTTTCTTGGTGGTATAAACTGGGCATTGCTTGTTGCTCGCATATGCCAACTTTACCCGAATGCATTGCCTAATATGCTAGTATCTCGGTTCTTCAGGGTCTATACTCAGTGGCGTTGGCCAAATCCAGTAATGCTCTGTGCTATCGAAGAAGGGTCTCTAGGACTTCCGGTTTGGGATCCCAGAAGAAATCCAAGGGACAGATATCATTTGATGCCTATAATTACTCCAGCTTATCCTTGCATGAACTCTAGCTACAATGTGTCCTCAAGTACTCTGCGTATCATGTTAGAGGAGTTTCAGAGGGGAAATGAAATTTGTGAGGTATGCTTATGTGATATCTTCTTTTGCCTGTATGGAGAACATAGAAAGTACAAAAGAGGATTCACAAGTCACTTGTATTAATTCAGTGATCTGGCTGGCTGGAGTGGTGACATTTTGTATGTTAACTAGGTCTTCGGCTCATAGCTGCATAGTTCAGTTTTTAAATAGTTCCTGTTGCATTTAAAGTATACCGGTACAACCATGTTTGTGTTCAGCTATGTTTCCAGTTTCTGGTTTATTTGAATCTATGTCGGGCTAGGGATGCTAACTTGTATTAATGAGTTATATGAATTGTAAATTAATTTATAAGTGAAGTAGTCTAAATTCTCTGAATGTTGTGTCGTGGCAGCCATTCTCTATCTTCCTGAGTTTGGTGTTTGTTAGTGCTTGCAGGCTATGGAAGCAAATAAGGCTGATTGGGATACGCTTTTTGAGTCGTATGCTTTCTTTGAAGCATATAAGAATTATTTACAGATAGACATCAGTGCAGCAAATGCTGATGGCTTTAGAAAATGGAAAGGCTGGGTTGAGTCCCGTCTCCGTCAACTAACTTTGAAGGTGAAACTGATGAAATATATATATATATATATTTTTTTCACGTTTTACTTTCCTCTTCTTAGTAAGCAATGATCCTTATTTCTTGTTGATATGCAAATGCAGATTGAGAGGAAAACTTATGAAATGCTGCAGTGTCACCCACACCCAGGTGATTTTCCAGATAAATCCAGACCTTTTCATAGCTCATACTTCATGGGCCTACAACGAAAACAAGGAGTTCCAGTCAAGGAAGGAGAGCACTTTGATTTAAGTAAAGCTGTTGATGACTTCAAGCTTGCTGTCTACCAGTATGCATTAAGGGAAATTGGAATGGAGATCCGTGTATCCCATGTAAAACGCAGGGAGATCCCTAATTTTGTATTTCCTGGAGGCGTTCGGCCTTCGCGCCCATCTAAAGTAAGCTGGGTTAGAAAGCGACGTTCAGAACTGGAGGTTTCTGGCAGCACTCAACCAGATAGGTCAGGTGAAGATAGAACTGTTTCAGATGGAGCAGATAGTGGTCGAAAGAGAAAATTGGAGAATGATAATGTAGAGAGTGACCATGCCAAGTCTATGCGTCCCTCCATTGGGGAAGTTTGTGAGGCTAGCCCTCCTTTTAGTAATGTCAGCCCATCCTCTGCAAAATATGAGAATAATGTAGAAGTGAGCACAGGAAAGATAGAAAGCCCAGCACAGATTCCTTATCAGAATGGTCAGGCTGAAGTATGGTCAAGGTGCAATCCATTAATCAACAGTCTATCTGTTGCTGGTGATGCATCAAGTTCTAAAGAAGCAGAGAAACTGGCCTTAGAGAAGATTATGGCTGGTCCATATGTTTCACATCAAGGTTTGCCAGAAGAACTGGATGAGCTCGAAGGTGATTCTGAAGACAGGCATCAAGTCAAAGACTTTTCTGGGAACATGAAAGACAGTCACATCGAGCCTTCAATCGAGAAATCTAACAATGGAGCTGAAACTTCCACTGATTCATATATTGGAGGCTTAGAGGAACTTGAGGTCAAACATATTACTTTTGCTTGTACACGTTATATTTTGATTTCAAATTCTTTTTATGTCATTAATCAATTATGTTTACCATCCTTTGTAGACATTACTTTATGTTTTTCTTCATTTTGTTCTAAAGGCAAATTGGCAAGAACATGTAAAATGTATATGCATTCTTTCTCTCTAGTTTTACCCTTTACACTGCTCTCCCTCTCGACTATTAGCACATATGATTAGACCAACATTGTCAGGAAAGCATGTTGTCGATCCCATATTTTCATTTTATGCTCCCAATCTCTTCTCATTTGTATTGTTTCTGGTTCAGTTTCCCATATCTATGTGATTGTTCATCCAAGCTTTTAACAGTTGTTTCCTTCTTTCCTTGTATGTTTTGATCTCCCGAAGCCTGCTGAACTTATGGCACCATCCTTGAATGGAACCCCCGAACCTGTGGCACAGAGGAAGCCAATCATCAGGTATGTACAATGATTTCAATCGATTGTATAAATGAATTTCAATCTAAATTCGTGTGATTGATCAGTTTTAATCTTGAACTACAATTTAAACTGGTAATTCCTCAGTTTTACTTTGGAGCCATATCTTGATCTCTTTCTCATATATGTGCAGGCTGAACTTCACTTCCTTGCCCAATGCTTCTGGAAAGAGCTCATAAAGGGTAGTTGAATCCTTAAACGTTTATATGTACTATAAAAAAATGTTCATTTTTCACTCTGTATGAATGATCATGAGTTAATAAATTTTGAGTTAGCAAGCCACTCTTTTATGTATGTGAGCATGAAAAATTGTATAGAACCTATTTGGCTGAGAGGCTTACCATTTGGCACTGAGCATCATAGATTGAGGATTACTCGACTTCAGTTCGTCGTGGCTCGTTTTCGTTGGAAACAGGAAGATCATATACAATATCAATGTCGTCACATCTTTACCATCCAAATTGCAGCATCATATGTATCACTAAATCTGAGAATCATATTGCAGCATCATACGTATTACTAAATCTGAGAATCAACTGAATTCATCGTTCATGTTTCATCTGCAAGATTCTTAACAAGTACACCGATTTATGATGTTGACCAGTTAGGATTGAGCATATAATGTCAGACGTGACAATGTGCCGTATTTAAATTCAAAAGTTAAATCCGGCCAGCTATTTTTTTATCCTCTCATTGTCTTAACCTATCCAGAGGGATATGAATATTCGAACTTAGAACTTCTGCCCACTTTATTGAAAAAGAATGTTTTACCGCCGAATGAAATGCTAGTTGGCTGAGAATGAGATAGGTGTCCTAGTGGGATTAGATTTTGGTTGGCACACTTACCAAATTTCTAAAATAAGGAAGTAAAGACCAAATAGTACTGCGGTCTGACTGAGTACTGTACAGTGTCAGAGTGTACAGTACAATCTGGAAAACGTGTTACCTGTTCTTTCCTTTTTCATTTCACTGTCCTTTTTCAGTCTGCCAATTATGTCTCTCTCCCAAATTCTTGTTCCTTCTTCAAAAACACGCACATAAAATCTATACAGAGAGTCAGAGATGGAAGAGGAGGATTTGGACTATGTTCTGGTGCCACTGGGTCTGTGTGTTCTGGCAACATATCATGTTTGGCTTCTCATCACTGTGCTACGTCATCCAATACGAACTGTGATCGGCCTCAATGCTCAGTCTCGTCACCAATGGGTCTTATCCATGATGAGTGTTAGTACCCAGTTCCTCTCTTTTTCTCCCTATATAGTTTTATTGTATGAATTTTCCAATTTGATGGTTAGTGTTGCCATGAAAGTAGAATTGCATAGTATAACCAAAAAGAAAGAAGAAAAAAGATTAAGAATTGGTTTATGGGATTGAAGTTTGAGACCTTTATGGCTTTAGTTCATGTAGGAATTGGGCATTACCACAATCGGATCATAGTTTCTTTGTAGACTCAAAATGGTCATGGTATGGTTTTGGGGGTGCCCTTTACAATTGAGCATATGCTGTGCTTTTACATTCTGAGCTATTGAAATTCCTATACTGATCCTTTATCTGTAAGACGTCTGTGTTAGCTATAAAGTATGATGCTTGAAAATTGGAAATAATTCTTGATGTGGTTTTTGTGAGATTAGTATCTGGGTAAAGGAGAGTTATATTTGTAAGTAAGACTCATTAGGGGTTAAGGGATTTGAAAAGATCTTCATGGTTATCTTCTAGTAAGACTGGTCTTCCTTTCAACAAGTGTCTAATGACAGAGGCAACATCTAACATCACATATTTATTTTGATAAAGAAGTTTTCTTTTTTATCACCTTTTCAAGATCTATAATCTATATTGAGACTTGAATTTTCTGGCTACCTAGCGTTGAGGATCAAGTAAGTCGATTCATGGAAGTAGTTAGGCTGATCTATGAAGAATATCTTTTGGTAGAATCATGGTCAAGTCATACACCTTTAAAGGTTTCCTAAAGTATCTTTCTTGCTTGATGAATGCAAGTGCAATTTTTTGATTCCTACTTTTCTGAAACCATGATATCTAATCTATGCCCGACTAACTTTTCAAAAAATGAAACGAAAAGATAGTAGAGTTGTGACTTGTGAGTGTTGGTTTGGTGTTTAAAAAGAGTTAACTCCTCCTCTCCATATATTCAGGATCCTTTGAAGAATGGTGTTTTGGCTGTTCAGACAATACGCAACAACATAATGGCATCCACGCTTTTGGCAACAACAGCTATCACTCTCAGTTCTCTTATCAGTGTATTTGTGAGCAGTACATCAAATTCTGGCAACACCTCGCAACTAATTTATGGCAATAAGACAGCCACTCTCTCTTCAATAAAGTACTTCTCTATCTTGCTGTGCTTTCTTGTTGCCTTTCTCTGCAATGTGCAGTCCATTAGATACTATGCCCATGTTAGCTTCTTGGCCACCGTTCCAACATGGCAAGGTAGAAAGGATTGTATTGAGTACGTTGCAAGAAACTTGAATCGGGGAAGCTACTTTTGGTCACTTGGATTGCGAGCTTTCTACTTCTCATTCCCTCTCTTCCTTTGGATATTTGGGCCTATACCCATGTTTGCATGTAGCTGCGTTATATCTTGTGTTCTTTATTTCCTGGACACCACCACCAGCTTCACACGATATCTTCACAGTCACTCAATCAAAGAGGTGAAAACTGATAATGATCTAGAATCACTCGGACAATTATCATAGGGTCTCTTGGAAAGTACATGATACTCTTACAGTTAAACATAAGTGAATCAATCTTTCATTAGACTATTAGCAGGTTTATGTGTATAATTATACCGTCTATATTTTGTATCACTGTGAATGTGCTTGGAATCCTGCCTTTATTTTGCTATTATTCTTTAGAATGAAATGTCATTGGATTCAGGTAATAAAGAAAACTACAGATTAAGATCATCAAGGAATCATTGATACTCTGGTGGGTGGCTTACAATTTTTGAAGTATTCTGCTTCATTCAAGAACAAAAAGCCAGGGAATAAGTAAATTTCAGATCAAGAAGTGGCTCTACTTTTCAACAATGAGAATGGAGTCTGTGTATCCTTTCTTTCTTTTTTCCTTTTTTTTATTGTAAGTTGGTAAATGTATATTTGTTCATCAATCTTGTACTTTTCAAACTTTGACGTGTATAATTCTTGAATTCCAGTACTATCCCACTTAGATGTGGTAGAATAACCAGTATGACATTTCATTCCTGTCTCATTTCTTGTCCATGCTCAGATTACAGTATGTCATTTCCATGTTTGATTTCATTGTTTGAATCATCATTCCTGTGATTCAAAATCCCCTAATATTCGGTATTATGCTGTTCTAAGCGCAATTGTTTCTGGATGCGAGCTCTTTGATTTCGGCTGAAGATGTTCAGCCCTGCACAAAACATCTGCTTCATAATAGTGGTTTTTTAGTACAATGTAGCCTCCTTGTGCGAGTCATCAAGAACCTGCATAGCTTTGTCATGAACGCGTTATTTCTCATATGCGACCAACATTACTGAACTGAGGCAACACGTGCCTATGAGTCTCTGACAGATAATACTCATAATAGCAACTTCCTCGTAGTTTGTTTTGCTTTCTTTACGCTTTCAATAATTGGAGAATAGTGCCTGAACCAATAACACCAATGCACTAGACACAAGCAAAGTCAATGTGTGCCGCTTGTCCTTTTCTGCTCGATAACATGCTTTCAGATACTTGGTAATTGAGGATCGTCAGATCCAATCCAAGAACAATTATTTATGATCCATTTGGTGATGTCACCTATGATAAGAATCCAGCCCGGCCTAATTGATAACTAAAGGTATCTTTGCCTTACACAGTGACCAAAAACACTCTTAGAACTATTACTGCCTGTCATTTTCATATGAGATCTTGCCATCTTGGGGTTCTACTCACATTCTGAGACACAGGAAGAAAGGGAGTAACTGGTGAAGCAAGAGTTGGGAAGAGATGGTTAGCTTAGACCTTGTGCTGGTACTAGCGGGTCTGTTTGTGTTGGGAATATACCATGTTTGGCTATTCATCACAGTTCTGCACAATCCCATAAGAACTGTCATTGGCCTCAATGCTTACACTCGTCAACAATGGGTTTTCTCCCTGATGACTGTTAGTTCTCTCTCTCTCTCTCTCTCTCTCGCAATTTACAGTCTTTCTTTTAAGATTTGATATGTGGATGACAAAGTAGTAACAATTTGGTGACTGGAACTTTTCAACTGGGGGAACCAATTTCATTTTCTTTCTAACTGGGTCACTATTTCATAGTAGCCAATATTATCAGAGAGGGTAATACTTGATGGTAAGTTTCAAGCCAGTAATGGAGATTGGAATCAAGTTTGGGTATCTTAGTTCGAGTTAATGATGGATTTTAGCACTAGATTGTGGTCTGTACCAGTACTACAAAGTTTAAGTTGAGTCCATGAATTTCAGGACCCCTTGAAGAATGGTGTTTTGATTGTACAAACTTTACGCAACAACATAATGGCATCGACACTTTTGTCAACAGCAGCAATTACTCTTTGTTCTGTGATCAGTGTACTTGTGAGCAGCGAATCCAGCTCCGATAGCACCGTATCCGTACACCGAGTTTACTCCGATTACGCTCCCTCCTTACCTTCAATCAAGTACTTGTGCATTTTGCTTTGCTTTCTTGTTGCATTTCTCTGCAATGTGCAGTCTACTAGATATTATGCCCATGTCAGCTTCTTGGGTACCGTCCCAACATGGAAAGACAAGACAGGTTTCATCGAGTATGTTGCCGCAACTTTGAATCGAGGATATTACTTTTGGGCCCTTGGATTGCGAGCATTCTACCTCTCGATTCCTCTCTTTCTCTGGATCTTCGGGCCAATACCCATGTTTGTTAGTTGCTGTGTATTGTCAATTGTTCTCTATTTCTTGGACACTACCTCCAGCTTTGCACAACTTATTCATACCCAATTGTTCAACGAAGAAGCAAGAACCGATGATGTGGAGTCGACCACTCGATCATTGTAAGTTCTGTTCAATGTTACATAGTAGTATTGTAATGGCTAGCTTAAGTCTTACTTTGAAAGTTTGAATATTACTGAGTTTTGTGTGCCTGTATTTATGAATATGAAATTCGTTTTATGTCTAGTGTATATTAACTTAACTAGTCTAGTTATATTTCAAATATAACTCCTTTCTTATACTGAAACGGAATCTCAAGTTTATAATGTAATTTTTCACATTCTTGCTGAGGATATTTGTGGCTGCCACTTTCGAGATCTTGCTTGTAGGTTAGCTACTTTGGGGTCATGCATCTTCCCGTCTTGTCAGAATGCTTACTCTAAGGCGATCTTGTTCTTTCTCAGGAACAATTCTGGTCGTGAGAACTTCTCCCAACTTCGTGATCCTCTACTCACCGGGTCCGGCTAGCTATAACTCAGTCAGTTATGCCTCTTACGGTGCTGGATATATGGTCTGCAATATGTTTCTGCTGCTGGTTGCAATGGTTGCAGCGGCAGGACATGAAGATTTTGGAGAAAAGTGTGTTGCCTTCTTCTCCAAAATGTCACAGTTTATGCACTCAGGGTGTCATGATCGATGGCAGCTACTTGTTAGTATGAATGACTAATTCTTTTACACATATTCAGCATGTGCCATAGCTTAAATTTCACAAGCCGAAACCATTTTATTAGGTTGATTTCATGAATAGAACAAGTGCATAATGCGGCTCATGCCTTCAGGGTTTAACCATAAGGGAGGAGCCACTTCGGGGCTCCATGACCATATAGGCTAGGGAAGATTTTGGACAAAAGGACTTGAAGAAATCAGAGAAAAGAAACAGTAAAACCTCGTCTGGTTTCCGAATTGGAGGATTAGGAGTGGAAAAGAATACCCATCTTATGATTGGTAAGTGCAAGCTTAGAAAAACAAATGCATTGTATGCTTTATTTCATGAAAGATCAATCTGAATGATGGAAATAGGTTGACAAGCACTTCTTCCCGAGTATTTTTAATCATATATACAATCGTGTGTTTTTTTCCTGGATTGATACTTCACCATGATTGACAATCACTAAAGGATCGAGACAAGGTATACTAGGCTGAAATTTAGAAATCGACTAAAACAAGGTTTCATAAGTACATAGTTATCTTTCTATTATAGAATAAATGGAGCAAGGTTTGAAATATTTGCTGATATATCTTTCTATCCCTGAGAGATGCTCATCATTACCGATCGATATATCTCCGATTATAAAGATGTATATGTCAATATATTTTTAAGGGTTTTTATCATAGATGGGGTCTGATTGTCTGAACTATCTTAGACCGGATAGAATGGTACATGGACTTTTAAAATGATCAAATACGTACCTAGACTTCCAAAACCACATCATTAAGGTACTTCCGTCAAGATTTCGTTAATTCTCCGTTAATTGCAAGGGTAAATCAGATATTTCACTCAAATTGTGTTATATTGCAGCAAGGTATCTTCAATATTAATCACTTAGCTAGAGAAGCATCTAACAGATAAAGAGGTTTGATATTAATCACTTTAATCATATAAAGACGTTTCATACTAATCACAATTTGAATATGATATGTTTATCTTTGATATTAATCATTTAATCAAATAGAAGGATTGCTGGACATAACATGCATATTTCTACTTTGAATTTTCTACTTTGGTGATGAAGTGTGTCATAATCTGCAGCAGAAAAGAGCAACAGCACCAAAGAGACCAAAAACACTGAAACAACTGCAAGTGACCTCCAAGGAAAAATTGAAGAAGCTTCAGAATGAAGGAAAAGTTCTAAAACCTGTGTCCACCAGAAGCATGTCAAAACCTACAACTGCATAATCTGTGCAAGGTCCTACACCCCCACCTATTCAAGCTTGTGGTTCACAGCCAACACAGGCTAGCAAGACATCAGAATTTGCTGCTTTTTAAGTTCCATATTGGAGTCTGCCATTTATATGCAATCAAGATGATATTTTGGTAGGAGCATAATGGCCAAGCCTTGACTATATTTAATGGTTTGTATTATGACTATATTCAAGAAAATTTGATGTTGGGATGTTGATTATTATTTATCGGAAGACAATCATTAGAGGTAAAATTTGATAAAAAGTTTCACATGAATAGTTTTGGGGGGGGGGGGGGGGGGGAGGAGACAATTTTTTTGGAGGGAAAGTAAGATAGAAAGGAGAAAAATGGACAAAATGTCAGATACGGTTATAACAATAATTTTAGTGGTTGATTTGAGTAAAATGTCTTATTTACCCCTGTAATTAATGAATGATTAACGGAATTTTGACGGAAGTACCTTAATAATGTGGTTTTAGAAGTCCAGGTACCTACTATTTGATCATTTTAAACATTCATGTACTATTCTGTCCGGTATGAGATAGTTCATATCCCACCTATAATTAAAAGTTCAGATCTCACCTATAATTAAAAACCCTATTCTTAAAGTTGAGTGCCCGTATTTTCACCCTCAAAGAACCCTATTGTCTGGCTAGACTGGTCATATAAACCTCGAGAGCTAGCCAAACCATCAGATGTTCAAACGTGGAAATATTCATACATCTTAAAGCAGCACTACGTACAAAACCTAGCTCAAAACATCACTAGCTTAAAAACTCAAATCTCCCTTTGGCGCTAGATCTGTAAGAATTCCTTTACTCCTGTAAACTAGAAAGCATAGAACTGTTTATGCATTCATGGGCATGATAATAATTAATCATTTCTAATATGTATGAGGGACGAGTACTATAGTTTCCGGAGCCACTAAACAATGAGACAGAGGCGTGGTAGAGGATCAGAGAGAATTGTGCCAAGTGTTGCACAGAGGGACCTAATTCCATGAAATGATTTTTCAGAAACATCCAATTCCTAACAACTAAAAGGGTTTTCGGAACTTTGACGATCAAAACTAGTTTCCAAAATGAGACAGTGTAGTAATAGTACGTTCTAGTGTTATAATTAAATTAGACATGTGAGACAGTTCTCTAATCTTTCATAGCATCATCTCTATTGATCAACAAGTGCTAAAGATCGAGCTGGTTCGTTTTGTTGTAGAATTTTGGGATAAATCAATCTCCTAACACCCTTTATATAGACAGTACCAAATGAAGGGTAGCATGCCGATGTAATTTGGGGCATGAGTAACAGGATATACACTTTGATCACAGTTGTTGTAAATATTAGAGCATTCAATTCCAATTGATAATAAGGGAAGAGCATGTTCATAATTACATCACTATATATGTAATTGAAAGGTATCCCATGAGATTTTGATAACACTTTTCCTCAGTGCGCTAGGGGCTGGAGCCAATTAATCAACACTCCCTCCACACAAGGGTAAGAGTCACAAATTTGAGGATCAATTGCATGTAATACTTTTACTGCAACACCTTGTTACGTTAAGTCCAATCCACTTAATTTAGATCAACTCATGTATATATTGCAACTAATTCGCAATAACCTATATATGCATGAGTTGATTTTATTAGTGCTCTTAATTAGAAATTCTTATGGGGTTATAGCATTTTCTTTAGCATCGATGGCAAAAATTTTGGAGAGAGTTTAGACTAAGCTTTTTTATGAGATCCATATGTGCTATTGCAAAGTATTTTACACATCATGCATAAGTTAAACACTAATACAGTTTAAAATAAACTCTTTCATGAGAGCACATATATATATGCTATTGCAAAGTATTTTACACATCATGTATAAGTTAAACCCTAACACCTCATTTATCGGAATAGGTACATGTGTTCTTATGCTTAACTTTGTATTTGGGTGGTAGATGTGTCACAATGACTTTACTTATATATCCGTTATCTATGAATTCAATGAAGTTTTCCCCTATTAAGAAAAAAGTTACCACCTTTTTTCTTTTATGCAGATATACTCAAGATCTTCGTCTTTTATAGAATAAAATCCCAACCCTTTAATCCTATATACATGACATTGATATATATATATATATATATATATATATATATGTATATATGCATATCAGCAGAATTGGCATGAAGCCCTTACCAAACAGCCACTTAATATCACACCGAAAAGAAAAAAAACACCACTTAACTTGGAACGTCTTGAATGATGGTACTGTATATACAACTCTCTTTTTCTCAAATGCAAGGAAGTCTTATCTACAGAGTTTAGTTGGACAGTTTGATATCATAGCAGCGCTTGAATACATAGATACATGACAGGTGCATCTAGGGGAATCGCCATTGGCGTAGCTTCATTAGGGCCAGACCCTTCTCATATTCTGGTTGAAATTCTCTGACTTTTTCTTGAATATAATGTGATAATTGCATAACCACTGACCCTTCTGGTAAAGAAACAAAAAATTGTGGGTTGAAATTCTCTGACTTTTTCTTGAATACAATGTGATAATTGCATAACCACTGACCCTTCTGGTAAAGAAACAAAAAATAGTGGCCCATTTTAGAGCTGAACCTATGACTCATTGAATAACCTTCCCATATTTTCTTCTTCTTCTTTTTTGGTTACAACCTTCCCATACTTTCTTTCCATTTGGATTTCTTATTTATTGCTCTTTCTATCGGTGTCTCCCATGACTTTTCTTTTAAGATGTAATTCTTATTTTAGGGACTAACTTATTATGTAAATAGGTTACTGGAGGAATTTAGACCCCGTTTGAGATTGCTTCGTTTTTTTTTTAAAAAATCAGTTTTTGTTTAAAATTTTAGATTTTATTGTGTTTGGTAAATAAATAAAAAGCAGCTTTAATTGAAAGTTATAGGTCACCGACAGTAAATTTTAGAAGCAACTCATAGGTTACTTTTAGAAGCTGTTGTGGATCAAAAGAAGCTCTGAAGTTGTTTATGTACTGACAACACTTTTAAAGATATTACTTACCAAACACGAAACTGTTTTAATTCAAAGTTGATTATTCTCACAACACAGTAACAACATTTTTTTTTTTTAAATCACAGCAATCCCAAACTAGCCTTTAAATATCTGGTCGAAAGACCGGCAGACACCCACCCAACTAGAGGGACTGAGAAATTAATTCATTTGTTTATTGGTTCTGTGGTAAATCCAATCAACTAGCTACTGAAATATTAATCATAATATCAAGTATATTCCTCAAATTTTTTTTTGATCGGGTTAGTTGTTAGTAGCTCATACACCCTTGCAGTGGTATCTCAACACCAGGATACTTGCACCGACATTGCGGCAAAAGTCACGTAAAGCCAGACTAATCTACTGCACCGCAGACTCACGAACCTAAAGGGTCCCTCAAATCTGCTGGCCACGGGATGGAGCTAAGATTCGAACGCTAGACCTGAGAGTTCCAGACTAGGTCATTCAACCAACACACCACACCACGTGGTTATATTCCTCAAAATCTTAAATACTATTTTTAGTTGTTATTTAATTGTTTATATATATAATATTTTGAAATGATGTTTAAGAATGATTTTTTATGTGCTAGCAGTGAAAATCATTTACGAATCAAATATATAATTTTATGAATTTTTTCTTTAGTCTAATAGCTAGTTATGTTCTAACTCTCCTAGAAAAAAGTTTCTGGCTAGGCCACTGTGAATTGTAATTTTCTTATTCTTTTTTTCTTAAAAAAAAAAAAAAGAGTTTAGTCTAGCCGGGAGGTTTAGCCTCACGCCCGGTATGAACATTGGGGACATAGAAAAGAGAAGTTTTTCGTGATATTTGAGGGGAGGTAGTCATTATTTTTTCATCATCACTTGATATTCCTAGTTCTGTTGCCACCGCAAGGCAATCAAGATTTGCTTGGGTGCGCGATTGGAAGCATATTTGGCTTGAAGTAGACTCTTTTGTAATTCTCAATTTTCTCCACTCTCCCCAAATGAGGCCTTGGCAATTACAAGCAACATGGAAGAATTGTGTTCATCGGATTTCAATGATGCAATTTCGTTGCTACATATCTTTCGAGAAGAAAACCAAGTGGCTGATACTTTGGCCAATTTTAGTGCTTTGTTGACAGGCTTTACTTGGTGGGTTTCATTTTCAGGTTTCATTAATCAATTTTGCATTAGAGATAAGTTAGTTCTTCCTAGTTTTCATTTTAGATGAGTTCTTTTATTTTGGCAATGAGAGTTATGTTTCATTGTCTATTAGTTTTTTATTTGTTTTGGAAGGCGGATTGTTGTATGTTCTTTCTCATCATTAGTACTTTATTATTTTGAAGGAGTAGGATAGTTATTCTCTGTATGCTTGTATCTTTCTTTATTTTAACAAAAATTTCACCTCACTATTGCGAGGTTTGATTAAAAGAATTAAGAAAAGGAAAAAAAAAAAAAAAACATGACCAAAACCCCTAGCATTGATATATATGATATGATCCCACTTGGGCACCCCTGATATTTCTTGTCAGGGTGCATATGATAGATATATATTCTGTGCTCCAACTTTAAAGTCATCAACTTCCTCCACTTCACTCTTTTCTCAGTGGAGGATTGGAAGTAATTGGCATTGTGTTTGCCTCTTTTGACTTGGTTATATCCTAGAGTGGTATATGCGATGGACATTACAACTTTGTCATCGAAACTATCATATCCAGTACAACTGGATGAGAATTTTGAATTTCTACATGTCACTTTTGAGTGTACACTTGAGATCGATCAATGCTATACTAATACTATGCTGTTGATTACAATTGCATGCAGTCTAGCTATAAACTACTTACAAAGACAATTACTGATCAACTAAACAATCGCTTCAGTGTATAGGCTAACAAACTACTTACAAAGACAATTACTGATCAACTAAACAATCGCTTCTGTGTATAGGCTAACAAACTACTTGGCCGTTTGAGAATTCAAGAATTTTTCACTACAAATGAATTTGGATGTTTAGTATCTACACCTCCTTTGTCACTGCCCGTAATACAGTCCCATTGAACCGTTTGCAAGAATACTTTGTCCCTGTAGCCTTGTGCATACATATATAGGATATGTGACTCAGGCTGAACCATCAACTTGAGTACTTTGAGACACCCACAGTTGTGCCCCAGTAACTTGGCCACCATGGTTAGCAGTCCGCAGTTTTTTTCGCTTGCTTCATTAAAGTTGGGATCTATCTACCATTTGAGATTCTATACAAATAATGAAAAGAAAAAAATTATAAGTTAAAAATAGAGAGAGGGCTCAACCTTGAGTAAGAAATGAATTGAAAATGTACATAAGAAATGAATTGAAAATGTACATGAAATGTTATAAATCTAATACCAATAATCACCTTATTTCTATTTATTTCTCATGCTGTAATCTATTTATGTACTGACATGTTCCACAAAATGTGTTTTTGTGAAAGTGAATACATATATACAATTATATTTACCCTTTTTATGTAGCTGTTGGCCTTGATCGATGACAAAAGATAGTCTTCTTTATGATAAACACAATCAAGTTAATATATTACTAAATAATATCAACAAATATTAATGAACCACCATTATAAATTCATGAAAGTCTAGCAGAAATTGATCAGTATCTTTATTAGAGATGCAGATCTCCCCAACAGCAACTACTTTAGTTCAGAACAATTTTGTGAAAGAGGTGATAGCCTCTATTCCATTGGAAAAGAAAAAATGATTATGACTGTTTCAGCCGTTTTGAAACAGCTCAAGTTATTGCAGTAGTACATAAACGTTTAATTGTCCAGAATAAAATTCTTCAGTATCAATATGCAGCATAATTGGTGCTTCAACCCAGAAGTGAACCGTCTAGTTCTAGGAATTAAGATATTCTTGGTTAATATGCAGTATACTATATTGAACTATACTGCATCAGAATGTTGTCAGACCTCATCTTCTTGGGCTTGCCCAGAAATTATAAGAAAATTAATAAAAAAACAAGATATATATGGAGGAAATTCAATGCTATATCCCTGTAAGGGATTAAATCTGGCACAGAATCAGAACCCGATTAATCCTTGTGTAATGTTTATGACCTAGGGATGTGAAACTAATGCTGCAAATATTCATTGACCAGTTGAATGAATTCAATAATCTGAAATACTTCTATTTTCAAAGTACCCTAGCTAGTTTTAACATGATCCACAGATAAAAATAAATAAAAAGATTACACTTGAACAAAACCGCATCAATATAAGTAATAACATTAATGCGGAGCTGAGGAAGGGACTTATTTAACCTAGTTAGGTAGTCTAACCAGACTGATTTGGATTTAGAGGTCTCTCAAACAAGACCCATGATTGCAAACTGCAGCTGCTCTCTCTAGATCTGCTTGCCCAGTTCTTCAATCTGCAGGAAAAAACATATATAAGATCTGCAAACTGTTAAAATGATATATAAACAAGGACTGATTAAAGAGTAAAGGAGCTGAAGAAGGGTGGGGAAGAGGACCAAGCAGATGGGAGTAGCTAGGTGATGACAGAAGCATAGAGAGCACAAAGGAGTGAGATGCATATTCATTGCAAACCATCCATCTGTGCTCTCTATCTTCTGTCAACAACATCATCACCATCACCACTACTAGATCTGTCTATTCCCTACCCTATAAACTAAATGATACATCAATCATGATGATTAGCTAGCTAGCTAGAGAGAAAAGCTTAAGTTTAGCTGCAAGCAGGCAAGAAGGCAAGCAGAGATAGTTGAAAGAACACAGCCCCAATGGGTCCGTATTTATAGCAGGAAAAGCTAGCTTAGCGTTGCTAGAAAAACCGACTTAAAAGATGAAATGGTAAAAAGGTAGATAAATCAGATATGTACTGTCACGGTCTTTCATTATTGTAAAGGGTACTATAGTACAATGCTATATCTGATCACTATCACTCATTTACTGTCTGATATCTACTCGCATCTGTTTCTCTTGCTCACGAGATTAAAAAAATTTCTCAAAGGACTGTACCTCCCGTAACTCTAACAAACCCCACACCGTTCCCAAAGTTAATTAACCCTATCTGCGTACCCTATCTGCATACCCTATCTGATACCATTTTAGCTAATAGAGAATATAACTTTTCAGTTTTCACCCCACCACTGCGTTAATCAGTGAGGAGGATTCAGGACTATATTCCCATATTCGGAACGAAGGATCAGATCAGATCGGATCAATTTCTCAGTGTATAGTGGCTAGTACCGTAGTACTATAAGATCTCTAACTACTACTACTAATTTTCATAGTTGTACTGATGCATATCCTAACAGAATGCGTCAATATTGATATGCCCCCATGTGCATTTGGATTTCCATAATCCTCTTAGGATCATAAACCCAGGTGGCTGTGGTCAGCAAATCGTTGTGTTCTTCTTTGGGTCATTACTAATTCAAAGCGACTCCATGGTCAAGTTATATATGAACACTATAGCAATTTTAATGAGTAAAAGTGTGTCTGAAACTTTCAAGTGGTTTTACCCGGTCAAATTTCACAATTTTAATGGGTCTTGCAGAACCCATTAATTTCTTCAAAAGCAAACAATTCCTAATTTGTTGTTAATATATCTATCTTCTGAAGTATGACAGGCACCTTTAAAGCTAGCTATCCACTAATTAAGATCGATCCCAGCCACAAGCTACAACATCTAGACTCTACAGAAGTGTAGAAACATTAGTAGTCACCCTCATGACCTCCACAAATACCTAAATTCAAAAAATATTATTTCTATAAAAAAGTATTAATCTATACACACACACATATATAGCTGATTACGAAAAATCTTTATATATATATATATATATATATATGTATACAAGATATGAATGAGCTCAAATACTGAACGCACAAAGGGTACGCAGGACCACTGTGGTCCATTGACTAGTCGATTTATCATAGAAAGGTGTATACGAATATAATGGAAAATAATTTTATTTATTTATTTATTTGAATGAAAGAGAATTGAATTTTTGACCTATCTTAACTTTGATTTGATTAGGGAAGTGAAAATAGCACATATTTTTTAGAAATCAAACCCTTATTTTATTTTTCATACAATTGATTGCAATTATATCATCCTACTATAATGTTATTACGTGAAAAAAAAATATAAGGTTATGAATATTTCAGCTTAAAATTCATTTAAAAGAGCTCGTGTTTGATCAAGTGGAGCTCTTAAGCCATAAATGACTAATTGTTGTATAATAAATAATAAAATAAAAAATTTGAAAGAGAGTGGGTGCCGATCTGTTAAAATGAAGAAGTAAGCAACATTATGTACACAATGACTCACTCTCAATGGATTACGTCAATATTGAGTCATATAGGCTACCCTAAAATAACTTAGATGATTGTCACTATAAAATTAAGCACCAAGTAGCCTGTCGAGACTAGGATTAAAATCTACCAAGGCAAATAAAAACCCTAATTCATTCAAAAACTCTAGAATCTACCTACGCAGAGGGATAATCCTTGGGAATAAAAAAAATCTGTTCATTTTAAAAACAAGAGATAGAAGTATAGCAAATGATATTCCATGCCAACTATGTGTATAGTACAAGTAATATTTTATTTTAAATCCATTAAATTTTACTGCATAAATTTGCAACTTTACGCCATATGCTTATTCTTCTAGTATGTGGTGACTATGTAAAGTAACATATCATAAGTTGCATGTATGCATATGTCATTCTTATGACTAGATTTCTAGATAATTTGTTACTAGATTACTTCTTGCATAGTAAAATGTCCTCAGCCATTAGGTTGGTTGTTACAGTATTTTTAATGTATTATTTTTTAAAATAAAATAAAAATGAATTTTATATATAAATAAGAGAAAAGATAATAGAAACTAATGAAAATTTATTATTGGGTAAAATCTTTACATGGTACATAAACTATCACGAAATGCATTTTTTGGTACCTACAAATTTTTATGGAATCTAATGGTACCTATATTATCCATCTGTTAGTCATTTTAGTATTTCCGTCAATTATTCCGTTAAAGTATGGGTAAAATCGTAAAAACACCTATTTTTTCATATTTCTTTTACAAATTTTTGATTAAACTAAATTAAAACAAATTAAACGAGGTTAAAAGAAAGACCTAGAATTGAATTTAGTGAATATCTTGATTTACCTACCATCTCTATTGATTAATCCTATTAATTGTTTGAGAAAAAAGTTATCTGTAAATTAATATATATATATATATATATATATAATTTTCATAAAATCCAAAATACTAAACAAAAATAAAAGTACTTAAATTAATTGACTCAAGTATCCTGATAACAGTGAAAAATAAATTGGGTATTATTATTATTTTTATGTGTCAAAATGTTTTTTAACTATAGATATTCAATATATTAAATTTTATAATTCTAAATATGAATGAAAAGATTATCTTACCCTTGCTATTTTATTCACATGAGTGTCACATGACCGCCACTTATGCATTTTTAATAGAATAATGGACGGATGTACTATAATGGCTAACGGAGGGATAATACAGGTACCAAGAGACTCCCTAAAAATTTATAAGTACTAAAAAGTGCATTTCGTGATAATTTAGGTATTATATGAGGATTTTACCATTTATTATTTTATATGATTTTGTTTTTTACTATTTTGTCTTTACTATATGAAACTTTTTTTTTTTATGATAAAAGGACTTACAAAGTAAAAGGAAAACCTCTAGAAACTCCTCCTCTTAGCTGATCCAATTGGAACGCTGGGGATTTACTATATGAAACTTAAACTTATAAAGTTATAGATAGAAATAACAAACTCAAGAATTTTTAATATTTTCCCTAAATAGATCGCAGCCCTCAAACTACAAATTTCATAATAAAATTTGATAACAAACTCATCGTTGGTTGGTTCAGCATAGATAATTAGATAAAAACTTCGTTTGTAATCAAATTCATTAGTTTGGTAAAAACTTTGAAGAGTGGTGTCGCAATTAGTAAATCCTACACTTGATTTTTACCTAAAATCCATTAACACTATTTTTCAATTCTTTCACATTCATATACCTTGCTGTTAATAAGCTATATAAACTACTAGGTGTTTAAACCCTTGAAGGGTGCCATGCGCATTCATGCATCAATAGGGTGTTCAAGAAAATTGTGTGCTACATAATATGTTGATGTATATATTTTGTGAAAAAAAAAAAGGTCCCAAGTGAACTCAAAGTCCAAAAAATTAACCTACTTTGGTATATTTACACAGAAGTTGAGATAACAACTGAATATCTATGGTAGTTAAATGTCACTATCAATTCTCTAAAGAATATTTATGTTTCTTATATGTCACTATCAATTCTCTATTTCCTCCTCCTTACATTGAGGAAGAGAGGAAATAGAGAAACAATTAATGAGTTGTCAATACCCACTGATACCATTTGTCATCTCTAATTCTAAGCCACGTTCTGTGAATCAATACTCTACTCCAGCATGGTGCGGGTTTTTTTTGGGTAAATGAGAGAAGATAGCGCTAGGCCAAGTTCTGTGAATCAATAATCTTCTCCCAGCATGGTGTGGGTTTTTTTGGTAAATAAGAATAGAGGTGGGAGAGTCTTTTTTTGCAGGGATAAAGGCTCCTAAGTCCATTATTGCAACTTTGCAAGTTGCCAAGAAGCATGGAGACGAGGGTTTCTATTTCAAAGCATCCCTCAACACTCGTTCCTTATCCCTTCTTCCATCTCTATGTCCTTATAACAGCACTTTAATCAAAGTGAAGGAACCCAATTGGAGCGGTGGGCTGCTCTCCTCTGCTGACCACCGAATAAAGCTTCCCTCCATCCCAACACGTGTCGACACCCCACTATCTACTTCCCATATAGGTCAATTCTGTGGCCCAATGAGAGTGAAGCTGGCTATCTGATGGTAACCCACTAACCCTAGAAACTTGAAAAATATCTCTTAACAACTGGCCGGCCACCGATTGAGGCTCGTCTCACCCAACGAGGTGATTGGACCCCATTGCTGCCGTTTTTGGCGAATGAAGTATTCGTTGGAATTTTTGAGCTTTCCCCTTTTGGGTTGGATGGATATGGTTTCAGACAGAGGTGATGGGAGAGGAGAAAGTTGATTGGCCAAATGAGGCGTCTGCTCTCTGATCTGGTTCTGTGCTGTCTCCTCTCCAGTGCTTCAGAATCATATATTTTATGCTTTTATTATCATTATCTTTATCTCTTGCCTCTTTATTGACTGGTCTTGGATTTTCACAATGTTGAATCATTAAGAGAAGAGAATATGTATATATGCAGCACTGCAGCAGCATCACATATGGGTAGCGTCTAGATTAAGCAGTTGGCAATGGATATAACAAAGATGCAAAAACTAAGCTAATATCAACACGTTCATGATTAAAGCAGTTCTTAAAAGATCACTTACTTACTCCATACCTTCCTGTTGAGAAAGAGGCGTTTTCTCTCTTTTTTTTCTTTTCTTCTTTTGAGAATGTGAGAAATAAAGGTTTCTGATAAAGGGAGAGAGAGAACAGTAATAATTTTAGTTTTGGTGTGTGTGTTAGAACATGTGTGCGTTCTCTCTCTTTAATCCATTCTGCAGAATCCATACTATTTAGAACATGTGTGTGTTCTTGTACGTGGATCAGATTCTTTTGGTATCAGTAGAAAAGGTTAGATCTCCAGTTATATCTGGCCATCTAGGTCATGCATCACTGAGGTAATTTAGTGGGAAGTACTGTTCTGGATATTATCCCTATGATTAGCAAAAACAGATATAAAAGCCCTGATTGGCTGTGCTGCAAAAATGATGGACCAGTTCTGCACAAGTGCGTGCAAGGCCCAAATTTATGGTATATAGCAGTTTCATATAGCAGTCCTAAATTTGAGACTTCTTGGGCTTTAGCTAGACAGCTAGAAAATTGTTGTGAACTTGTGACGGGATTCCTACAGTCAGTGCAGAGATACTATATTCATGCTATAGAAAAATCCGGAAAGTAAAAGCTACATATTTATTCATAGTTTCATACTCTCAGTTCCTCTCATACTTATAGCTGTTTCACTTCGAACTCAAAACTAAAAGAGTACAAAATGAGTTTTTTTTTTTTTTTTTTTCAGATTATAAAATCATCCTTATGGATGACGATGAGGTGGGTCAGATAGTTCAAAGTATCATTTACGCTACATGCTCAGTTGCCCACGCTCATGCTAGCAATGTTATTGGAGACTCCTCAAGTGAGGATAAAATTACCGAACTGTGCCGTATGTTTTACAACTGGGAACCAATTCTTGAATATCTCTTTAAAAAGAATAAAATTTCTCCGAGACCATGATTTCCCACCCTAGAACCGTGGACTATAACACTGTTCTTTAGTCAAAATCTTGTGTTCTTATTTTCTCACCAAATTGCAATTTTAGAATTGATGGAAATAAAAATTTCAATTATATGATTTTATTTTACAATTTTCTAAAATCAGAAAACCGAAAAAAATATTTAAAAAAAAATCTGATCGAGACTTTTATGTTCCATCACTTGAAACAACTCCTCAAAATCATATTTTACAAATATGATGAGATTGTGGCATTTGTTAATTTCAGTAACTTTGTAGAAAGCTTAGATGAGGAGTGGATCCTCTTTCTAATCACAAACTTTTTGGCATCAGCTAGGGCTGAACCTCATTGACAGAAATTTTTGCCCCTAACTCTTTTAAAACAACCAAATACTAAATTAAGAGTATGTGATTAAAGAAAGCAGAGATTGTCAATTAATAATTATTAATGATTCTTTATTTCTTTTCTAATTTGATTCGCATGAATTAGGGGCAAGTAAAGAGTACACATGGCTTTAACTAGAAGAAAAAGACCCCAAGAAGTGACATTACAGAAGTTGTAAAAGAGATGGCAGCTATAGCATGCATTGCAACTGCATTGTTCTTCACGTCATGATGATCTGGTGATTCAGCTGCATTCTGGTTTGCTGATTGAGAAGGTGGTGGGCTTTCTGTTCCAGCAGCCCGTGATCCCAAGACTTTGACAATCATTTTCTGCCCTTTCTCGCAGTGTCCGGCAGTCCCACTAATGAAGTAGAACGAACCGGGTCGATCCAATTTGAAGACCGAGTCACCATCGTTAGATCTGAAAATGGGATTATCGGAATGGCATTTTTCGTACTCAGCTTCCGTCACCACCATAACTGAGTCTGAGTTTTTCTTGTAATTGAAATCTAATGAAGCCATGAAACAAAGCAAAATATAAATGCTATAGTATACATGTACGTCGCAATATTGAAGAAAATATTTTAGCTCGAGATGCGAGTACTCACCGAGAGTGTCGTCAACTTTGAACCTATTCTTAGAGGCCCATTGGTTGTACATATCTTGGTCACTCTTTGATTTGGGGACCTCCCATCCATTGCTCTTGTCACCAACTTGAAATTGTGTACAAGTTACAAAGACGACCTGAATGGCAAATAGAAGAAAACACAAGAGAGATACTTTGGAGGATTCCATGGTCAAAGTACGTTTCTACCGATTTGTGACACTACTCTGGCTCTTAATTTGTTTATTGGTTGATCTCTAGCTAGCAAGTTAGGAAGAGTAAAAAATGATAGACTACGTTTGAGGAATTCGAAGTACCAGGGCATACTTATAGAGAGTGATGAAGTTGAAGTTTGTTACTGAAGAGTCTGAAGGAGAAGAGTGATAGGCCCAATGAGGATTTCTAGGAGTGAAAGGTGGAGGTCAGGTGGCTGGTGGGCTAGCTTGTTGAAGCTAGGTAACTGATCAGCATTCAACAATAGCTATTCTTTATCTTTGACTACTTCTTCTACAAACTGTTTTCAAATGTTTTCAATGGCTGCTGAGGCTGTTGAGGGAAATTAGGAGTGGATATTTTTTTATCAAGTGTGTTATTGCCATTTTTTTAATTATAAATTAAATAAGATAACTGAGTCATTAGTTTATCTTGTCAACTAATGAAAGAGGTATGAACCGTCGAACTTTAATGCTGAAGTAAACTGAATCAGCCAAAAAAAAAAATCAAGGTGGTTTTTGGTGTCAGCTCTATAAAAATAATAAAATGATACATAAATAAATAAAGGACTACTATCTTGTAGATGCAGGATTTTATCATTCTCACCCTTTTGTGAGATTTTCTCACCCATTCGATTATTATATAAAGCTTGATGAACTCATTAAAATTAGGAAAAATTATTGTTTACTCCCTGTACTTTCAGGGAAAAAATAGTTCAGTTCCTAGACTTTTAATTTCACATGTTTACTCATTCATCTCTCAATTTTTGACTAATAGATCCATTCCGTTACTCTCCGTTGAAAAAACTCCGTTAACTAAATAACGTGGCAATCCCTAACCCATTAAAATATCTATTTACCCTCGGTTCATCTTTTTTCTTTTTCTTAATTCATTTTTTTTTCTTTTTCTGTTTATCTCTTCTTCTTCCACCAGTAACATGCAAACCCAATAGACATCGACGTCGGCATCTCTCTCTCCTTCTTCACATACTCAGTCTTCCTCACTTCCTCACTCTCTTCTTAAACCCCTATCCTCCATTTCTCTTCCTTTCTCTTGCTACAGTTTTTCCGAAGGCGAGGAGATCGTAGCCCTAGATCGGGTGGACGACGACGTCGGGTTATGGTGAGAAATAGTTGTAGATCTGCAACCAAAAGAGACGAAATCGAAATTGATGCAGGGATAGAGGATCCACACCACCCTTCACCGACTCCTCCAATGCCGCTCTGGATCTACGCCCTAATCCCGACAACCATCACCGACACCACTGCTCCGCTGCCCAAAACACTTCTCCCTATCGTTGCAGATCTTCGCGAGTGTTCTCGATTTGGGTTTTAAGAAAAACGAGTCTCTCTTGTGACAAACATGTCTGATTTGTGAAAACTTTGATCTTTTTTGCTATGTGGGTTTGGTTTTTAGTGTTTGTTTGGTTTTCGCTATGTGGGTTTTCTGTGGGGAGGTTTATGGTGGAGTTCAACGACGGAGGTGTAGAAGTGGAGGAAATCGACGACGGAGGTGTAGAAGTAGATTAAATTGACGGCGAAGGTCGAGGTGGAGAAGGAGATTATGGTGATTAAATAGAGGAGAGAGAAGGGTTTGGGTGAGAGATTCCGGCCTTGGAGTTGTGGGGTATGAAAGAGGCTGCCGACGTCGGATTGCATGGGGGAGAGGTAGCGGAGGGGCGAGTCGGTGGTCCGGTCGTCGAAGTTGATGGAGGAGGATTTCTGGGCTTCCATTTTGGTGCTCTTGAAAAAAAAAAGAACAAAAAAATAATTGAAAAAAAAATAAAGGGGAAGTCAGGGCTATAATAGGTATTTTCTTCTGAAATGGGTCCCACAAAACTGAGTTAACATAAAAGGATTAGCCACTTAACAGACAATTTAACAGCAAGTTTACAGAATGGACCTATTGGTCCAAAATTGAGAGATGAAGGAGTAAACTTGTGAAATTAAAAACCGAGGGATTAAATTGTTTTTTCCCTGAAAGTTCAGGAAGTAAACAGTAATTTTCCCTTAAAATTATAATCTCATCATAGTTAACATATTGCATCCTATGAATTGGTCAAAAGCATGTGATGCCTTGGCTGTCTGAGCAGAACTGGAGGTGGCACTGGCTTGTGTTATTGATATATCTTTATCAATTAGGCAAATGATTTCTTAATTAATTTACTTACTGAGTTGGTCTCCAACTAATGTGTTGCACCATTAAGTCTGGTTTAGGTTGTATCAGGGGAGTAGAAACAAAAACTAATCAGTTGGTCTCACGTTTTCTCTATCTGAGAAAACCCTAAGGAGGCTGCTTCAAGACTTGTGAGCATTCTCGTTCGGCGGCAGACCTGGCCTAGGCTGGCCTCTTGGCTTCGTTGAAGCCACATGGCTTTGCTGCCGAGCAAGATTTGAATTATTGCCTATGTAGCTCTTGGGATGGAGTAGTTCGAATCTAGGTTTTTTGCATGGTTTTTCCTTGGGATTCCGGTGGTCGTCTTGCTACTCTGGTAGCCGTGTTGCCCGAGACCGGAGGAACTTATTTTGACAGCGCCGGCTTGTGATTTTGATGGAGGCAGAAGTCATGTGTTGTTGGGTCAAGCAAACCGGTGTGGGGCGTCATAGCCGCGTGCGGGATGGATCGTGGCGGCTTGTGATGTTGGTCATGGCGGCATGCAATGTTGGTCGTGACGGCGTCAAGGTGGTGGTGCATCAGGACTTCTGGTATGGCGATGGTTGTTGGGTCAAGTCAAAGCTGCCTTGATGGGCCTTGGTTGGGTCACTCCTCTTTGGGGCAGCATTTTTTGGGCTTCTATGGTGAGCTGGGTTTTGGCCTTAGGCCTATCCCTATGTTTTTAGTTTGTCTAATTACAATAAATTCCTTGTGTTTAGGAAGCAAAGCACCGGTGTGCACTCTATGTATCTCTAGCGCCTCTGTAGTGGTACCAAAGGAGGGTATTCGCTACCTCTGCATAAATGAGTAACTATATGTACATACAACTTGTAGGTACTACCACTAGTTTCTTGTCTATCTATACCCTTAAATAACAACGGAAGGGTATGTAACGGCCTATCCTGGTTTGTGATGAATATATATTTTTTTATATTCAAAAAAGAGAAAAGAAAAAGAAAAGGTTGTATCTGGGGAGCTAGTCTCTATCTTGTTGTTGTTCCTTTTCTTCATCGGAAAAAAGAGAAGGAAAAAGGAAACTGTTTTGTAGATGGCACTTGAGGCTAAATTGGTACTTTGTTCTCGTTCATTTCTATTCGTTCGATGTTTAAAGTAACCAAAGAGGATTCAGCAATGGCTATAGGGGTCGCCAACGGGCCGGGCCGGGTCTTGCTAAATTTTTTAATAATGGCTGGCCGGGTCGGGCAGAGCTTTATTAAAAATCGAAGGATCCAAGCCCGTCCATATAAAGCGGGTCTTGCGGGCCGGGCCGGGCTTGGTCTTGCGGGCTTTTTCGGGCCGGGCCTTGCGGGCTTTATTTATAAATAAATATTTAAAGACACAAATATTTTTTTTTTTTTTTAATCAAGCTTTGGAAATTCATTGGATAATGATCAAATACAACCAAAGATAATAGATCTATATTGTACCAAAAAAAATCTATATTTATATATAGATATTAATTTATTGATAATTAAATTTTTAAAGACACTAATTTTTTATAAATTTATATTTATACATCATACACTCCAAAGAGCAACATATAGCAATTCAAAGAAAATGAGAAAACCGACCGTTGGATGTGATTATTACAATAAATTATACGTATGGTTAAAAATTTAATCAATTTCACCGTAGTTTCGAACTCAATCGGATTAGTCAACCGTAGTCACTTGCATGTTTTCTTGGTTGACTGATGGTGTGATAACCGCAAAAATTGCTAATTTTTTTACATCACGTTTGTAAATATTTCATCGATGGATGTGAGTGGGTGGACATAAGATAAAAATTTCAATTTTAATTACAAATACATTGACCAATACCAATTTGTCTCTTAAAGTTGTATGACTTGTACATTGCATTTAAATTGTTGAGATTCATTCTAAAGCAAACATGCAGTGGAAAATGAATTTGAAAAAACCAACCGTTTGATGGAGAGACTGTAATATTTTATGGTGGTTGTAAAAAATCTAGCTAATTTGGTTTTCGTTTCGAATTCGATCAACTAGGTCAAACCTAGTTACTCTTATAAACTTATATTTATATATCACACACTCCAAAGAGCAACCTCTATCAATTCAAAGAAAATGGGAAAACCGACCGTTGGATGTGATTATTACAATAAATTATGAGTGTGGTTAAAAATTTAGTCAATTTCACCATAGTTTCAAACCCGATCGGATTGGTCAACCGTAGTCACTTGTATGCTTTTTTGATTGACCGGTGGCGTGATGGCCGCAAAACTTGCTTATTTTTTTACATCACTTTTGTAAATATTTCATTGATAGATGTGCATGGACATAAGATAAAAATTTCAATTTTAATTACAAATACATTGACCTATACCAATTTACCTCTTAAAGTTGTATGACTTATACATTACATTTAAATTGTTGAGGTTCATTCTAAAACAATCATGAAGTGGAAAATGAATTGGAAAAACCAACCGTTTGATAGAGAGATTGTAATATTTTATGGTGGTTGTAAAAAATAAAGCTAATTTGGTTCTCGTTTCGAATTTGATCAACTAGGTCAAACCTAGTTACTCTTATAAACTTATATTTATATATCACACACTCCAAAGAGCAACCTCTATCAATTCAAAGAAAATGGAAAAACCGACCGTTGGATGTGATTATTACAATAAATTATGAGTGTGGTTAAAAATTTAGTCAATTTCACCATAGTTTCAAACCCGATCGGCTTGGTCAACCGTAGTCGCTTGTATGTTTTCTTGATTGACCGATGGCTTGATAACCGCAAAACATGCTTATTTTTTCACATCATATCTGCAAATATCCTATCGATAGATGTACGTGTACATAAGATAAAAATTTCAATTTTATTACAAGGACGTTGGCCTATATCAATTTGTCACCTAAAGTTATATGACTTGTACATTGCATTTAAAATTATTGATGTCCATTCTAAAACAACCATGAAGTGGAAGATGAATTTGGAGAAACCAACCGTTCCATGGAGAGATTGTAATGTTTTATAGTGGCTGTAAAAAATCCAGCCAATTTAGTTCTCGTTTCGAATTCGATCAACTAGGTCAAACTTAGTTACTATTATAAACCTATATTTATATATCATACACTCCAAAGAGCAATCTCTATAAATTCAAATAAAATGAAAAAACCGACCGTTGGATGTGATTATTACAACAAATTATGAGTGTGGTAAAAAAATTAGCTAATTTCATCATATTTTTAAATCCGATCTAATTGATCAACCGTTGTCACTTGTTTTTTAGAATATATATGCACATATTTTCTATAAAAATATGAGAATTTCCACACACACACACATATATATAAATATAAACACACACACAATGCACACACATATCTATATATATATATATATATCTCTCTCTCTATATATATATATATATATATGTGCAGTCCTTCTTGGCTAAGGACCTCCTTAGTTTTTCTTAGGTACGGATTTCCGGTTTTAACCCACTTTCCGATCACATTTTCACATCTTAACCGTTCAGTTTTTAGGTTCTAATGTATAGATCACCTCTGAAAATTTTCAGCCAATTTGGTGATCGTTAAGGTATCCAAAACTGTAATTTACCATTATAAATACGAACGGTTCCGGTTCGACAGATTCGGTCCGTTCGTGTAAATTGCAGTTTTGGATGTCTTAACGATCACCAAATTGGCTGAAATTTTGCAGGGGGGATCTATACATTAGGCTCTAAAAACTGAACGGTTAAGATGTGAAAATATGATCGGAAAGTGGGTGAAAACACCAAATCCGCACCTAAGAAAAACTAAGGACATCCTTACCTGAGAAAAATCCTATATATGTGTGTGTGTGTGTGTATATATATATAAACATACACACATACACATATATATTAATATATATATATATATATATTCACAAACACACACAAATATATATAATATATAAAAAATAGTTTATGGGCTTTTACGGGCCGGGCCTAGCGGGCTTTTGACGGGTCGGGCCGGGTTTTTCCGGCTTTTTAGCGGGCCTCCATCGGCCCACCGAGGCGGGCTTTTGCGGGCTTTTTGACGGGCCGGACCGGGCTTTTGGCCCTCCGGACCGGCGGGCCTCCATCGGCCTACTTGATCCGCGGGCTTTTTGATGAGGCCTAAATGGCTATATCTTTAATTTGGCTTTGTTTAATATTAATATCAACTGTTTTCAAATGCAGCTGAGGCCGTTGAGTCAAATCAGCTGATATATGATTTGAAAAATGTAGTTTTCTTCCTTTTTTTTATAAATTTTTTCTCTTGTATGAATCTATGATTAGAAAACTATTACGAGAGCATAGTTTATCTTGTCAATGTTCCTAAATGGCTAAATCAAGTAAAGGCGGTTTATCAAAATAAAATAAAATAAAATAAAAAATCAAGTAAAGGTGACGTTTGGTCTCAGTTCCAAAAGCAAGAAAAGAAGAGAAAAATATGTTTAGTATTGAAGGAAAATCAGTTTTGTATGCCTAATCAAATTAGGAGTAGTTCCATAATTGTAATAGGAGAGAATGTTTCAGAATTCCTAACCTTATTCGGAATAGTTTTCATTGTATCATTAGAACATGTATTTTGTAATCCCTATATATAGGGCTCATATTCTAAATAATGAAAAACACAATTATCTCATCAATCTCTCTCGAATTATCTTATTCTTAAACACGTTATCAACACGAGTTCTAACCACAAAAAATCAAAAATCCAAAAACAGAAATTCTCTTCAACACCACCTTTTACACCGTTGCACCTAGCCCGAGCTAGCCTAGCCGCTACTGCCCACTTGCGCGCCCTTGCTCTGCACGCTGCCCCTACAGCCCTTGCACACCCATGTGCCACCTACTGCCCCTGCAGCACAGAAGCACGCTTGTTCCTGTGCAGATTAGTCTGCTTGCACGCCCCGAAACATCTTGATCGGGACCTCAGATCAAAATTCTTCCTCCATCAAAGTTGTTCGTTTGTGTCTCTTCTATCTGACCTCAAAATTTCATCCCTATTGGAGTTGTTTTGAGAGTTGTACATCAATCGAAGAAGGAGCTATTCAAAAGCAAATTTGTTCCAAATTTTAACAAGTAAGTATTTAAGATTAAAGTTCTTGCTTTTGAAATTTAATTTCTCCTTCTTTTTCTCGGGGACTTGCAACCTCCCTTCTTCTACATCCCCCCTTTCTTATAATGTGGGTTCAATTCTTTGAAAAGCGGAATCGTGGGGATTCATGCTATTAATGAAAGCGGAAATCGATTTCTTAGTAGCATAGCTTGGAAATCTTATTATTTTAGTTTTTATGGAAGTTTAGCTCCGAAACTAATTCGTTCATGTTTCATCTTACAAGATGTCAAGCACGAACAAACTCAATTTTGGTTCCATTGGATTATGCAGGAAAAATGTACTTAATATGGGCCATTGATGTTGAGATCCACCTTATTGCCTGTTATTGCATACAATCCAAGAGCTTTGTCCTACAGCAACAGCTCCAGACACTCAAACTGAGATTGATAATTCAAGGGCACTAGCCTTTATGAAACATCACATAGATAGTGACCTCCATTTTGAGTTCATAAATGAGGATAGTGCTATAAAGCTTTGGCAAGCACTTCGTGAACGTTATGGCAATGTTCGTAACTCCATCATTCCGAATATAGAAGCAGAATGGAAAGATCTTCGCTTCTCTAAATTTGACATGGTCATGCAATCTTATTCGGAAGCTCTTCGCATCAGATCAATGATGCGTCTCTGTGGAAAGACGATCACAGGAGACCAACTGATTGAGAAAACCCTCAATACCTTCCCCGTTTATGCTATGAGGTCCTCTAATTTATTCCGGACTCATGTAAATGCAAGACGGATCACAAGCTTTCAACAGCTTATTGAAGCTATGGAAATTGCTGAAAGGCAAGGCAACAAGCTTGTGAAAAGAGAAATTGATAGGCTTCAAAATAGCCATCAAGAGCATCGTCCTATGGCTAGAAAAAGTCATCATCATCGTTATGATCCATACAATCGAAATGCTCAAGAAGGTACTCGCCAAAGGAGACAATCACATTACCATAGGAGGCGTGATTTTGAGGGAAGAAGGGTTGGAAACCATGGAGCCAACGTTGGCCATGGTCATCACTTTCCAACACCATCGGTCCTAGGGACCATGCACATTGCGCCAATGCGCCTCAATCAAGGGAGAATCCTATTTATGGTGTCTATTTCTGATATGGAACATCTGATCAATGGACCCGAATTTGCAATGTACCTATGAAGGTAGCCGCATCATGGTGATCAAGACATCGAGTTCAAAAAGACTTTAAATCTGGCGATGAAGAAAAAATCCCGCAAATTTTCATTTCAAATAGTCTTTTATTTTTTCAAGAAATATGTAGTGGCAATTATGCCTTAATCAATAAATGACAATTTTGTATTAACTCATTCTCAAGTGGAACATCCAATGAAGTATGATGTCTAGGAAAGTATTGAGATTAGTGATATTTAAGAGAGCCTCACTCCACCAACATCTCTCTCTACTTCCCTGGTCATATTTGATTGGAGCTACCAGACGGATTGAGTGACTACGGTTTGTCTAAGTTTGATTCGTATTTTGGATTAGACTTTAGTTAAGAAACTTTGATGTAATCATTGGCTATTAATAAAGTGTCGATTCCTTTATTTTAATGTCTTGGACATAGCTTAATTCAAACGTTATTATTTCAAAGATATAAGAGCCAATGGTTTTCATGTGGAAACACATTATGAGAATGGACAAGAGTTCTTTTGCATCATCTCTAATGACTATGGACATAAAAGAGTCTTAGAGAAACTTATGTGTCAATCTAGTGGGTTGTATGCAACAACTATTCGAATAATTGAATCCAATCATGTTATGAGAGATGATGTATGAGATTTCGACACATATAGGCTTTGGCTTGACCGTTTGGGACACCTAGGTCGTGATATGATGATCCGTATACTAAAGACTTCACACGCACATCCATTTTTCAGAATTCAAAGAAGTGAGAATCAGATTTTGGACCCCGAAAGAGTATCTGCTCCTCACAGCGCCATTCACCCCCAAAACCTACCATCCTTCGCTGGTGTTGCCATTCCCCTGCTGCCCAAAGGTGGCTTTGATGCCACCATAGCTCTTTTGTCCTCAAATCCTACTTCTAAAGTCAACTGTGACTTCATGGCTCAACCAAAATCCTCAATGGTTGTCTCTAAAGCCCATCATTTGTTCTACAAAGCCTGCTTTCTAGCAAAATTAGGATCGAGACCATCCTATCCAAAGGACACTAAAGAAAATATATCGTTCTTGCAAAGAATCCAAGGTGATATTTTTGGATCTATTCAACCACCTTGCGGACCATTTAGATATTTTATGGTGTTAGTTGATGCATCGACATGTTGGTCACATGTCATGCTATTGTCCACAAGGAACACTGCATTTGCTAAACTCCTAGCACAAAATTATTAAGTTAAGGGCTCAACCCCTGATCATCCTATTAAGTCTATAAGATGAGACAACGCTGGGGAGTTTACATAATTTTTTTTTGATGATTATTGCATGTCCATTAGGATTGATGTTGAACATCCAGTTCTTCATGTTCACACCCAAAATGGTCTCACAGAAGCCGTTATTAAACGACTACAAATGGTCGCTAAAGCATTGGTAATGCGCACCAATCTCCCTATTTCGGCTTGGGGATATGCAATATTGCATGCATATGTGCTTATTCATCTGAGGCCTACTGCCACTCAATCTTTTTCTGCGTCCTGGATGGTGACTGGGTATGAGCCTGATATCTCGCACTTACGCATCTTTGGGCGTGCAGTTTATGTGCCAATTGCGCCACCACATGCACCAAAATGGATCCTCAACGACGACTAGGCATTTATGTTGGATATGATTCTCCAACAATTATCCGTTACTTAGAACCCTTGACAGGTAATCTCTTCACCGCTAGATTTGCGGATTGTCACTTTGATGAGACAGTCTTCCCGTCGTTAGGGGGAGATAAGTACATAAATGTTCAACAAGAACAACATGAATTATCGTGGTCTGTCCCCACTCTGTCTCATCTTGATCCCTGAACCACATAATCCGAAATTGAAGTGCGGAGAATTCTCGATCTTCAGAACGTAGCCAAATAGATGCCTAATGTATTTTCTGATATCGCTAAAGTGACGAGATCACATATACCTGCTGCAAACATGCCTACAAGGATTGATGTCCCTAAAATTAGAGGACATGACGTCGCCTCTAGAGTACATGAGCATGGTGCCAACGTCCCCTCCCTTGGTGACATTGTGGCTAGGCCCACGACTCTTGCCAGAAAGCGTGGGAGACCCATAAGTTCGATGGATTCTCACCCAAGAAAGAAAGCAAGTTTGACATAAAATAATCCATTAATCATCGATGTAGATAATCCATCTCATAAGGATATTACGGATTATGGTTATATCCAAGAGATATCATTGGGGGATGCTCCAATGTCAGAACCAATTTCAAAGAATAGAGAGATCTCCATGAATTACACTAATGTACATGAGATGATGGATATAAATTCTATGGCTATTGATGGTGCATATGCATATCATGTTGCAAAAGGAATTATAGAATATGATGATATCAAACATCGCTCTGTCAAAGAATGTCAGCGAAGAGCGGATTGGCCTAAATGGAAAGATGCGATCGAGGCTGAATTGGATTCACTAACAAAGAGACAGGTATTTGGGCCTATAACGCAGACACCTCCAGATGTAAAACCTGTTTGCCATAAATAGGTCTTTGTTAGAAAGCGTAATGAGAAAAATTAGGTGGTCAGATATAAAGCTTGCCTCGAGGTGCAAGGTTTCTCACAACGCCCTGGAATTGACTATGAAGAGACGTACTCTCCCGTAATGGATATTATAACGTTCCGCTACCTTGTCAGTTTGGTAGTTTTCGAAAAACTTGACATGCAGCTTATGGATGTGGTTACAGCATATCTCTATGGGGATCTAGATATAGATATATATATATATATATATATATATATATATATATGAAGGTTTCAGATGGACTTCAATTACCCAAATCAAGTAGCTTTAAACCACGGAGCACGTTTTTAATTAGATTAAAACGCTCGCTATATAGATTAAAACAATCCGAACGGATGTGGTATCACCGTCTAAGTGACTACTTGATTGGGAATGAATATATTAACAACGAAATATGCCCATGCGTGTTCAATAAAAGAACAAGTTCCGGATTTGCAATCGTAGCAGTTTATGTCCATGATATGAACCTAATTGGAACTCTGGATGAGTTAAAGGAAAATGCTAAATATTTGAAATCCGAATTTGAGATGAAAGATCTTGGGAAAACACGGTTTTGTTTCGGTTTAGAACTCGAGCACTGTAGTGATGGGATTCTGATCCATTAGTCTACATATACTCAGAAAATTCTAAGGCGCTTTAATGAAGATAAAGCAAAGCCTGCGAGTACTCCCATGATTGGCCGTAGTCTTGAGCTTGGATCAGATCTGTTTTGTCCAAAGGATGAGGACGAAGAACCATTAGAGGCCGAAGTGCCCTATTTAAGTGTAATAGGCGCGTTATTGTACTTAACCCAATGCACAAGACCGGACATCTCATTTGCAGTAAACTTGTTAGCTCAACGTAGTCCTATGCCAACACACCGCCATTGGATTGGTGTAAAGACAATCTTTCGATAATTAAGATGTACGATTGATATGAGCTTATTTTATCCCTACAGAGAGAAGAAATGACAGAAATTTAAGATCGGACCCCAAGAGGCAAAACGCCACCGTCTATGACTTTGTCGCCGGCCATGTTGCCGCCACCGTCCATGGTGGTCGGCATCTCCCTACTCCCATCCATCAAAATGACAATGATGTTTTGATGGGTTTTGCTAATGCAGTGTACCTCTCTGACCCTCACAAGGGACACTCCCAAACGGGTTATGTCTTTACCATGGGAAGCACTGCGATATCTTGGAGGTCTACAAAACAGACCATTGTTGCTACTTCCTCAAATCATGCAGAGATTATTGCTCTACATGAAGCCGTGCGTGAATGTATATGGTTAAGGTCTATAGTTAGACATATTCGAGGAAGTTATGGTTTAAAGTCTACCACGGATGAACCTATATGCATTATAAGGATCATGAAGCTTGTATTTAGCAAATGAAGTTAGGTTTCATTAAGGGCGACAACACCAAACATATATCTCCTAAGTTCCTTTATAATTAGCAACAACAATCACTTCTAAAGATTGAAGTGAATTAAATCCGATCAGATGATAATGTAGCGGACTTGTTCATTAAGTCGTTACCTAAATCCACCTTCGAGTAGCATGTGAAGAGCATCGGATTGAGAAAGTTATCCGAACTCCCATAATTGTAGCAATCAAGGGAGATATCGACATCATGGGGAGTTATGATGTCTACATGTTCGATCTCGAAGAGTGAATGACGTGTTGTACTCTTTTTCTCCTCCTCGAGTTTGTTTTTGTCCCACAGAGTTTTTCACTCGAGCAAGATTTTTAACGAGGCAATGGATGAAGCGTCACAACCAAGTTTGAGCAGTACAAGGGGGAGTATTGAAGGAAAATCAGCTTTGTGTGCCTAATCAAACTAGGAGTAGTTTCACGATTGTAATAGGAGAGAATGTTCTAGAATTCCTAGTTCTATTCGGAATAGTTTCCCTTGTATCATTAAAACATGTGCTTTGTAATCCCTATATATAGGGGTCCTATTCTCAATAATGAAACACAATTCTCTCATCAATCTTTCTCGAATTATCTTATTCTTAAACATTTAGTGAATATCGATTGTGTCCTCATAGGTTTTGTATTTGTATCGTTAATCACATATTTGTATGAATCTATGATTAGAACAATATTATGAGGGCTTAGCTTATCTTGTCAATGTTCCTAAATCAAGTAAAGCCAGTTTATCAAAATAAAAATAAAAATTAAAAAAAATTAAAAAATCAAGTAAAGGTGACGTTTGGTCTCAGTTCCAAAAGCAAGAAAACAAAAGAAAATCTGTTTAGTGACTATCGATTGTGTTCTTGTAGGTTTTGTATTTGTATCGTTAATCACATACCTTTGGTTCACTAAAGTGATACCTTGTTCATACTTTTGGTGTTTTAGCAAAAGAAATTACTAGCACTTTTTGTGTGTATATACTTGCTTTCTAGGTTTTAATTATCACATAATTTTTTGCATGTACATTTTCAATCAATGAGATATTTGGGAAAACTAAAACATCTCATATCTCAAAGGAATACAGTAGAGACCATGAAGGGAGCATAGGATATATAAACTCGTCTTCATATTCATGATGTTAGTAAGTCAGCAACAAAGTACACTACTAACTTGGATACACAAAATGTGATAGGTTAATTAAGAACAAATCAAGAATAATTTAATATTCAATATATTGACACAACAATTAGAAAACTGCACCCAGTTGGATGTTGAAAACTTCATAGTGTATAGCCCTCAATTGAATCAGATTAGTTAAGTACAGGCGCTTTGATTTTTACATGTTGCAATCTCAATCAAACATAATGAATAATAAATGAATGATTATGAATTAGTTTCCAAAGACAATATCTAGCTTGCTGCATGTATGACTGTTATCTGTTCTCTAAAATGAATGAATCTTTGATTTAAATTATAATCTCGGCATATATACATGGCTCAACTATATATGACATTGAGAATATTTGAACGAAAATAATCTCAATATATAGTATCTGTTGGCCACACTGGAATTGCAAGTGGAATTGACGTTGAATCAAGCAAATGTCCAGTTTTCTTTGACATACTGATCAAGATCATCTCTCAAAAACATGCCATGGCTAATTAGTATAGACTGGGGTTGGTTTAAACTTTCATACGAGATGTACAATAAATCAACCAATGCATAAACCTTACGGCCCATAGAACTAGAAGTACGTACAATATTAACAATAATTCTTGAGAAATTAAAATTTGACAAAATTAAATAAAATGACGATTAACTAAGATAAACATCAGAATGGTGGAGGACGTACTCGGATCCCTTTGTTTAATTTGGATTAGTTAGGGAGGAGGGATTTGATGCTTCCCAAGGTGTGGTATCGGAGGAGGTCGCTTGGCCTGGTTTTGCCGCCTAGTTTCCGGAACTTCAAATCTGAATTTCTCCATAAAAATTCATTTCTAGTTAGCAAATTAATCTAGCTATCCTTAGTTGACTCCTAGTAAATTACCCAAAAACAAATGGGGAAATTACTAGTCCCCCCTATACTTTTTGGGATTCGACAGTTCAGTCCCTGCTATTCCAATTTTAACAGATAACTCCCCAAACATTCAAATTTCACACAATTTAGTTCAAAATGATCATTTTACCCCTTCCTTCCTTTTTTTTATATAGGGTTAAATATTGTTTAATCCTTATACTTTTGCTCGAAAAACACTTCAGTCCCTGACCTTCTAATTTCACACGTTTAGTCCTTGTACTTCAAAATTTCAGACCAATAGGTCATTGCCGTCTAAAAGTCACGGCCAAATGTCTATTATGCCCTCAGTTCTTTTTTAATTAATTAATTACTTATTTTATTTTTTTTTGGAAAAGGATTTTTTTTCCTTTCTTTTTTTCTGTTTTTTTTTATTTTTTTCTGTTTTTCTTTCTTTCTTTCTATTTGAAAAAAATAATAATAAATAAAATAAAAAAAGAATTAAGAAAAAAGAGAAAGGAATAAATTTATTATAAAAAAAAGAACTGAGGGCATAATAGACATTTCACTGTGACTTTTAGATGGCAAAGACCTATTGGTCTGAAATTTTGAAGTACATGGACTAAACGTGTGAAATTAAAAGGTCAGGGACTGAAGTGTTTTATGGTCAAAAGCTCAAGGACTAAATAGTATTTAACCCTTTTATATATATCTAATACACACACATACATACGTACATACATACATACATATATATATATATATATCTACATGTATTTATATATCTACATATACATATACATATATATACACACACACACATACACATTAGATATATAAAAATAATTTGTGATTTTTTTTATAATATGAAACATAAACATAGTATATAGACTTACCAAATACATAAATACATTAGATATATATATATATATATATATATATATATATATATATATACAGTGGTTCTCCACTGCAGACGTCCGCAGTTTTTCGATCCGTACGGATTTTCAGTTTTGACCCACTTTCCTATCACATTTTCACATCTTAACCGTTCAGTTTTTAGGTCCTAATGTATAGATCATCTCTGTAAAATTTCATCCAATTTGGTGATCTTTAAAGCATTCAAAACTGCAAATTACAACAATATATACAAACGGTTCTGGTTCTACAGATTCGGTTCGTTCGTGTAAATTGCAGCTTTGGATGCCTTAACGATCATCAAATTGGCTGAAAATTTTTGCAGAGGTGATCTATATATTAGGACCTAAAATCTGAACGGTTAAGATGTGAATGTATGATTGAAAAATAAGGGAAAAACACAAAATCCGTACATTTTTGCTGAGCAAGGTTATATATATATATATATACATATATATATATATATATATATATACACACACATATAAATATATATATAAAAAGAGAGAGAGAAGAATAAAAATATATACACACATACACATATATATATACACAAATAAATACATACATACATACATACTCATACACACACACATATATATAAAAGAGAGAGAGAGAAGAATAATAATTAAAAAAAAAAGAATAAGTAAGGGGTAAAATTGTAATTTTAGACTAAATTGTATAAAATTTGAATGTTTGAGGAGTTATCTGTTAAAATTGGAATAGCATGGACTGAACTGTCGACACACCATAAGTATGGAGGACCGGTAGTTTTCCCAAAATAAAAATAAGTAAACAACCCGCATCAACTTGAGATGGTTGCATAGCCAAGATGGATGCAGCGATGAATAATATCATAATCAGAAAACGAAGGAAGGAAGAGAGTCGAGTACTTCCCATCTCCAACAACTATGAGACTAGCTATTCGTGTTTGCCGCTCATTCTAATTATAAATTTAAAGAGATTGCCCTTATTATTGAATTGAAAGAAGTTACGTACTGTTGCGTGCAAATGATTCATTAGTTTAAATAATGTTAGTTAACTAGGACTAAGTCCGACCAGTTCTTGTTTACAAGGCTACTAGATAGAATACCTGATCAAGGGTTCATTAGTTAGTCAATATTCCCTTATAGTTGCAAGTTGACTTTGGCTCATGGATGGCGATGGAGTACCAGTACTGATGGATCCATATATGCTGCAAGTATATTCCCTGAAAATGTATGGTTCTTTCCACTTCATAGTTTTCATAGCCTACAAAACTAAAACCAGTTCATAGTTTATATGATAATGATCAACGCTCAATAATTTTCATTTTCTTGATTTGTCTCATAGAATTAGTCGCATATATTTCACCTATTTAAAACTATAATGTGCTTAGTTTAAATTCCAATGATTCATCATTAGTGTTTGAAGCCGGTACGGATCGATAAATTATTTAGAAAATTCTTTATTAGTTTTTATAAACAAATTTATTCATGAAATTATGCAATACATATATCAACACTGTTGAGAATTTGAAAAATATAACTCCCATATTGAAATTTTTTTTTTAAGACTCTCAAGCGAAACCCGTAGGGTTTCGAGCCTAGGCGGCGGGGTCGGCGGCCATCTGTGTGCAGCGTCGGTGACAAGCCTAACGGTGTTCACAGGCAGGAAACGGTTTGACGGGTTAAATGGCTTGCTTGGTCGATCTTGGCACCAGTGGTTGACTGGTTTGGTCGGAGCTAACCTGCTTGGTGGTTTGATCAACGACGGCGGTGGCTGGTTGTCATGACCTCTGGAGGTTGGGGATCAAGTTTTTGGCAACGGGAATTTAGGCAACTCGATCAGTGATTCCGGTCGGTTGTCGCGACTTTTGGGTTGGTGATCGTCTGCTGGATCTTGCAGTCGGAGGCCACGTGGTTCTGATTCTGATCGGCAGCAGATTACTTGCAAGCTTTCAGTGCTTGATGGGATGCTGGCAAGGTCGGCTGTTGAACAGATTGGCGACGGCAGCGACAATGGAGCTATCTAGGGCTTCTGCCCAGTTTTCTCGGGTTTAGGCTGGGGTCTTTGGGCTTTGGCTCAAATCCGGGTTGTTGGGCCCTATTTTATGGGCTTATAAGGAGGGTGTTTTGCCACCCTAACTTGTCACTTAGTGATGAGGGTGGATCTGGCCTAAGAGATGGACATCCTTGGGCAAGTGGGTCAGTGCATGGTCCAGGACCAATCGTTTCGGATCATAACTTCTACAAGAATTGGTAATTATCTGGAATAAGATTGGATTTTAAGTGGCTTATGGATAAAGAGTTGCTTCTATTTGTTAGCTAGGTAGTGGTTTTCTATTGGTACCACAATTGCGTGATTGGTTAATGGGAGGCTAGACTATGATTTTGCCCTAGAAGACTTGGAGTTTCTTTGTCTATAAGCTCGCTATAATTAGCAAGCTTAGCATCAACTTGTAACGAGTTTGCTTAGCTTAGATTAGGGTTTCCGGATTTTCTTGCGGCTATCTTTTTGTAAGTGCGGTTAGAATTTAGCCATTGGCTGAATGCCGGCTATTGATCCTAATAATATCAATTTCTATTCAAAAAAAAAAAAAATATATATATATATATATATAACTCCCACATTGAAAAAATATAACTTTGCTGATGAGTTTATAAAGATTTGGACCACTTCATCAATTGTTAATTGGTTTTGAATGTGAACCGCACATTACTTTATTAAATACATGACCTCATGGGACCCCGTAGTCGATCACCTAATCAGAATTTGGCAAAGTAAATTATGTTTATTTATAATTTGCAATCAACCAATAGGACCATGCGGTATGGCGCTACTCGGTGGAGGTGGAGGACTGGGAATTGCTCCTAGCGTTCTTGCTGTTGGATCTGCAATCAATAAACTTGACCGTGCGTTATATATTACTCAATCAAATATGTTCTAATCTATAAAGAAAAGCTGAGCGTTTAGCATGTTCTGTGATCGATCTGTTCTGGCTAAATTAAGAGTTTCAGATTGTTTTTCGATGTTGTTTGATTCCCAGATTAACTTTCATGCATATGCACGGTATGCTTAATCTCAAGAGAGTCACTGCCACTACAACATGAAGCATTTTTTCTGACGGCTAAATTTGGTCGGAAAATGCATTTTTTGGTCGAAAATATGTATTTCTGACCAAAAACTTCCGTAAGTGATAGTCGGGAATATTCTCATTATAAATACTCTATTACCGACCATTCATCAAAATAACAAGCATTTTCGACCACATTTTGCAGTCGAATGATCATTAATTCAAACTGATCGAGCTCATCAGCTTCCAGCTAGCTGAAAATGGTTGTCAACTAATAAACAATAGTATGCCTGCAAATCACAAGTTCATGCTAATTAGAAGAGAGAGAAAAATCGTTTACCTGCGTGAACTGATTGCATGGACAAGAATGAAGCACTGAAAATCATGAGCATGATTATCAGAATACGGATCACAGAGCATGAGAGGGCCATCTCGATCTTACTCGATATTTCAACGAAAGGTCGATGTACTCGCTAGCTAATTGGCTCTCTCAACTTATTGAATAATATATGTAAAATATATAGGATAATAATGGTGTGTTAGAAATTAAGTGAACTGGTCTTTGTAAAAAACCGCGATGGCAGACTTTGACCTAAGTGACTAGTGCGCCATTAATTGATGGTCGATCATTTATTTTTGTAACTAGCCATGACGTAGTTTTTGTAAGACGATTTATTAGAGGAGATTGAGGTTGAATTTAGCTGATAACCCCAATTACCCAATCTCGGTCTAGAAGACTATTGCAGAAGGCCCGAGTCAAATTCATGAAGCTGAAATGTCTACTTGAATTAAGATAAGCTCATTTAATCCAACAGTTTATATTTTTGAAATTACAATACTCCGAAGTATTGTGTAACCCTCGAATACCATTGTAATTTCTTTCTTTTTATATCTCTAAAGAAATCCATACTTTATGTATGAATGCAAAATCATGGCCTATGCCAAATTTATGCAAGCCATAAACCTCAAATAAAGAAACGACAGCGGATGTCTTACTTGGCTCCTCCAACTTCAGTAGCCTTAAGCACTTATCTTCAACACCTGCTAAGATCAATCATCCCTGATTTACTTCGAAATTTCAAGTAAATGCGGTCTATTAGTCACTATCAAGTATAATTCAGAGTCTTCATGGTCGGAATCAATGATGGTGAAACGTACTTTCCAACTGGAAATTCACGGTATTTGTGAAGCTCTTCATAACTAATTTTGGGTAGTTCCATTTCCAAGTCATAGCTCGTGTTTCTCACGTTGCATAGCCCTTTAGACTAACCTTGACTTTTGGTTCTCCTTTACGTTTTCATTAGTCTTTGAAAATTCAAGAATCATCATTTGCTTCTCCTTTACCTTTTCATTAGTCTTTGATAATTCAAGAACCATCATAATGGACATCACATTTGCCATGCATGTGACTGACAAAAGTGACCTGCACTCTCCCGTAAAGCTTCCCAAGTAGAAGTCATTCTTTAGCACCTTCACTAGCAAAAACAAACCTGCTCCACCAATACTATGAACAACTTGTAAATGAAAGTGGAAGATCCTTTGATGCATATCCACGGTCTTGAAGACATGTTCTTCCCACCCAAATTTTCTTGAAAACTTCTAGCACATGATCATCAAATATAAAGGTGATAGAAAGTTCAAAGAACGCATGCCTCCAAACACCATTCATCAAATAATTCATAGTGCATACCCTAGCAAAAGATAATGCCCAAATAACGGATGAAAACTGGTCTTCATTGACTTGTAGAAGTACTGCACTTGATGAAGCTTGCTTAACAAACTCAACCATTGTGATATAATAAGTTGCAGCTCCATGCAGTTTGTTTATTTCGGTTTCATTCTTCACCTTTAGAGCTTGTTCATGAGTTGTCCAAGGGGGCAGTATGTTTACTGAGGCCAAATTCCTCACTTGTGTAGCTGCTCGGGGCGGTGCCAATCAATGAATTAACACCTCCATATCATATAGTGGATTCAAGAAAGAAGCTAATTGTGGATGTCCCTAGGATGCCAAGTCCTAAGACGCATGTAGTTTAATCAATTTATTGGTGGATATGGAGTACTATTGGTGTGTGTATGTGTATTCCTCGAAAGTATATGGTTCATTAATCCCCAAAATCTACAATACTTCTTTTTGTTTTGGCAATTGATACTTAAAAGCTAGGGTTTGTCTACGGCTACGATATATCAAGTAAACTAGTTTAATACATAAGTAGACTACCTCGATACAAATAGACTAATTTGAGATCAAGTCAAGCTAGTCTATTTATATATAGAGTCAGTCTGTATCAAATTTAGTCTACTTAATATATTGATACATTAATGTACCGTACAATTTTCCATACTTAAGCTGGCCGGCCAGTTTCAAGATTAATTTTATTTTTTCTGATTGTACGTCTCCTGGAATCATCAGCATCTCCATGTCTCCATCACCGTTCAGCTATTTTTAACACCAAAAATCTTCATATATCCATGTAATTATTAATTACTACGTATACTTGGCACTTAATTTCTTGCATATATACCTAGCCTTAGTACGTTATTAGTTTCATGACTCCGCCTTCATGTTAATTAGACGAACTACTGAGAAAGAAATCAATTACCTGCGTAAACTGATTGCATGGACAAGAATGAAGAACTAAATATCAATTACCGGCGTAAACTGTTAGAACCACCTGATGCCGATGTCGCCGATTAAGCTCAATTGTCTTCTTGGGATTATGATTTTTAACACACACATTCCCAATTAATCTGATTTTCTTACTTAATTTTCTCAGTCTCTTTCTTTTTATTTCTCTAATTAATTAAAGAAAATCACTAAATTTTCACATATGAGAATTCATATTGGGACCTTCAAATTTGCTCATTTGACTTCTCATACTCTTTACACCTCCTTTGTGCTTTAAATACAAATATTTGCTCACTAAACCTCATTTTCAATTTCTCAAATAACCTTAGTTATATTATTCACATACAAAAAAAATAAAATACTCATTATACCTCTAATTCATTAACTACACCTCCATTCCTTTTTTTTATTTTGTTCTTTTTTGCATGCAAACCTAAAAAATGCCCAAAATAAATTTCTAGAACTTTAAATCATGAATCAAAAGGTCACAACACAGAAATTGATCAAGCAGCTAACCATGGTAGTAGTAGTATACTGGTTGATGAGTGGCGATGTACACCAGAAAGGTCTTAGGCGTCAAAACCTGTCAAGTAGTGGCCCTGATTTAGGGTTAGATAGGTGTAGGGGTTTTTTACTTTCTGCATTTTCTTTCTATTTGGGTTTGTTTGGTTTTGTTCTTAGTCGCTCTGCTATATGCAGTCTGATTGGCTTCTCTAAACAGTCTGTATTGTGCTTGAATTTGTATTATGAGTGGTTTCTTGAAACCCTCTAACCTGATGCAATGACGTCGTAATACATTAGAACCTGATTCTATTTCCCTAAAAAAAAAAAAAATAGATTGTTGTACAAGATAGATTATCAGAGTTTGTCTTTAATACATTTCATGCCTAATCGAGAGAACACCAAATCCTAAGGATCAGCACAAGATTTGATCTTTACAGAAGAGCCAACCACCTATAAAACATGTGGATGCAAACTAATCTTAGCCTCATCCGATGATGATCGAATGAAACGATTACATTTTTTTTTCTTTTTTGAAAGGAAAAGGAGTTTTGAATTACCGAGAATTTTAGTTTTCGAATTACCCGGGAGCTTAGGAACTGAAATCTTGATAAGCTCGTGGTGGTTAAAATGGCCACTGGAAAATCATGATTTGTGTACACACAGTACCTGCAAAAGTTAACTACCTGCAGAACATCCAAAGGTGAAATAATTTGCTCATGAGCCAGCAAGTATAAACAGAATCGACAGAAGTCACACCGGCCATATATTATTAAATGAATACATATAACAAAAAATCATATTTGGTAGATCAAAATAAACAAAAATTCATCACAATGTTTATTTATTGTACGTATTAGTTCAATACATAGCATTCAAATCAAAAATGAAGAATACTATGTATTCGCCAAGTACTCTGTATATTAAGCAGGAAGGCCGTCTTGTATATCAGCCCCGACACAGTAAAAAATGCTGTCGTTGTTCCACGAATACAATCAACGGCTCAGATCAATCATCTCTAGCCTCCTCATATCAATAATAAGATGTATAAGGAGGAGGTAACTGGGGATAGTAATGGGTCATTGGATTATGGTGACCGTAATATGGGTAGTAACTAGGAGGAAGAGGAGGATTAGCAGGAGCATATGATCCCATATAATTATAGTTATTATAAGGATCATGTGATAATAATCTTTGTTGGTCATTATAATACCCATTGCCATAACAAGGAGTTGTATATTCCTCTCCGGTCCTCACCCAGCAAACTGCAGCATCTTTTTCCCCAGCCTTGACAATCCTCTCCAGTAACTTTTTCGCGTTTACTTTCCCGGAAATATATGCCATACCTGCTTGTGCATCTATCTGATAAGAGACTCCTAAACATTTCAAAACACGTACATAAAATCAATACACGTTCCATGGACCTGCTTTAGCCTTGAATAGGTTCATTCCTATCTAGGGCTTTAGAAAACACGAATGTTTCAGTACGGTTTTGATGTTTCCGAGCATACCTGCAATGTTTTTCAGCAATTTCGTCAGGTACTTGTACCATCCATTAGATGAGAGGTCCAGTTTCAATCCACAAGTCTGTAATCAAAGATGTTATCACATATTAATCCGCAAACCCAAAATTCACAGACCTAATAAAAAGAAACAAAGAAATGAAAATGGAACACTGACCATGTGAGTAAGAGATTCCATTGTTGGCAGCTTTGAAACACCTCAGGATAAAAGACAGTAATGAGCTAGGGTTTCTGATAAGAAATGGAGTTAGGTTATACGGTTTCTGTTGGATTTTGGGGCAGGAAAGTGTGACATTTATATAGCAAATGTGGTTGTCTCTCTCTATTTATTCTTTATTTTTCGTTTAAACTTCTGTCGGCAAGTAATTTGGACCTCGTGAATTTAGTGAATTGATTAAGTATATTTCAAGAATAATTATAATATATTAAAGTCAGGCATTAAATAAAGAAATCTAGAAAATTAAAGTTGGTTAATTTTAAAATTTATTTTCATTTTGATTCCCCGCGTAAACATCATTGCAGGAATTTAATTGTACAGCAGTCATTTCCATTTGTTAGGTTATCTTATTCTAGTTCCTTATTCTACTCCATGTGATATGGAATTTTTTTTTTCTCCTTTAATTTTGCCTTGGTATGTATGCTGGTATGCACTAAAAAAGATCAGCCATTTTTCTAGTCCAAAAACCAGTTTCTTCAAGATTTGTTCTTATTTTAGAGAAAGCTTTTGCGGGCGTGAAGATGAAAGTGATTGATATAGGTGAGGGTATTCAAACGTGTATACCAAGATTTGTTCTTATCTTTTGCAATATGAAATTGTTTTTAAAGTTAAACTTGTATACCAACATTTCCCATCTTTAATTTTCTTGATTGGGGATTGATTCACACTTAACTATCTTAAACATTATGAGCTATAAAGTCACTTTAGAACTTTCAATAATTCTCTGCTAACATGGATAAGGTCATTCAGGGATTCACTATCAAATCAGTTAACTAAATCAATTATTTCGCAAATGCCTTTTATGCTGCCTTCAAAGCCTTCCTATATTCATCACATATATTTTTAAGAGCATAAAGCTTATGTTGTGCGGAAGCGTAACAAACACGATATTGATATGGATTCAAGGGTAACAAATAAAGCAATCAAAGAAAGCAACCAATAAACAAACCACAAAGAACACCAATATTTATAGTGGTTCACTCAATCGATGTGATTGAGCTACATCCACTTTCGGAGCTGACAAAATATTTCACTATGATCAATTTGGAGAAAAATACAACTAGAGTTTATGAACAACTCTTTCTATCCAAATCTCCGATACACCCAATCCTATTAACTCTCTTTGTTTCAAATATAGAAGAAGAAGAAATACTTGCTTCTCATAAACAATACTTAACAACACCAACAACTAAGCTGAAGAAGCTTTAACTATGGAATTGCCAAGTTTCCCAAAAAGAGAGGAAAAACTCATTGAGTACGTGGGATGGCTTTCAATTATGTTTCTCCCCTCTTCTATCTGTTTCACGTTGCTTTCTATTTCTATCCCTTCATTCCCATACGGCTGCCATGATTAATTATGTCTACATGTGTATAATTAGAGCTATCACATTTTCTGGCAGGAGAGTAATGTGTGATAGTTTTGGTCTTGGTCTTGCGGATCATGAAAATGGGTAGGATTGTTAGTCATGGAGATTTCCTGGCAGTTTTGATTTTTTTTAATAACATATTAATAGTGTGAAATTATCTCCAGTTTTTTATTTTCATTGCATTTTCTAAACATTAAAGAATTTTCAAATGGATCATGGCGACATCAGAATCGTTAATCAAAGGAATTAACCAGACTAATTATGCAAGCAATTTGATCTGCAACACTAATACATGGAAATAAAGACATGACATCTCATGATGTAATCATGAGTAGTAACTTCGTCTTCTTGATGAAGGTGGAGGAGCAACTGCACTTTGTTTTGGCTTGAAAGTAGTCACCAACTGACTACGATGAGGAGGAGGAGGTGGGCTTCGCAATACATGTCTTCTTTCTACTTTCCTCCACTTCGTATATGCAGATTGAATGCCTCATTAATAAGGATGAAATTAGACCAAAACGACAGGATCTTTTTACCATAATCAAATTTTGCTTAAAGTTTAGTAGAAAAACAAATCAATTAAGACCAAAACCAAAGCCTATACAACAGAAGATCATATGTATGATTTACATGATCCTATATAACACTACACCAAAAACTGCATCACACAATGGTGATCACACAACGGAGAACAAATCCTCTGTTGTCTGTTGACGACAATTGAATCATACAACACATTTAATAAATCTTTGTTGTATAAAGATGCTGAAATTCTAAAACTTGTAGTTAGGAGGTGATGGCACAACAGAAAGAAAGGTTATATGTTGTCTGAATGAAAAAAAAAAAGACCGGCATATTTCTCTCCTCCCATTGAGTCAAATTTGGCTCCAAATTGTATTCTATTGCCATTAAATTGGACAACCGTTTAGTTAATTCCGTTGTAGGAGTATACTTGCAAATCGTCATACAATGGTTTTAATTGTGCTGTTGTGCAAGTGAGTACCAAAATTTGGAGCGATGGCTCCAAAATGCCATTCATTCCCCCCAAAACAGGAAAATTTGACTTCAATTATTTGTTATGCTTGCAAGTTCTAACAACGGAATGAACTATTTCCATTGTGTGAATGAGAAATGACTTGCCTAAATGCCAAAACTAACATTTCGATTGCAGAGGCGGGAAATTTCCATTTGTTATTCCCTCAATGATTTAACAAACCAGACAATGTAAATATGTCTATACGTTGTCTGAGTGGAATTTAAAAAAAAAAACAAATTTTTTAATGCCTTAGACAACTCGAAATGGAGAGAAAAATTGGATGGCACACCTTAATGCCTCATTATTTGCTTTAGCCGTCTTTCAACTTAAGAGAAAACCCCAAGCTTTTGTTCATGCCATCTTCTCACCGTCGTACGAAAACACTTCTAACCATCACAAATCACCATCTTCTCCCATACCCGGAGCTTTGTAGTCTGGATTAGCTTTTGTTGGGTTAGATTAGGGTTTGAGTTGGGGTTTTTGTTCTACTGAAAAGAGGGATTGAGTTCTCACTAATCGAGTTGGGTTCTACTCGATTATGGTTATAGTTTGGAATGAGTTCTCATTACATTCTGCTGAGAAGGAGGTTCCAGTTATCACCAATCGATTTGGGTTCGAGTTTCTGAAATCCTTGCGATTGGTGAGTTGCTCTTCAGGTTTTAAATTTTGCGAATAAGTTCATTAATTGTCTTTGTTCGTTTGGTACTCAGGAACATTCAATTGGTTTACTCTGTCTGAGTTCGAAAAGCATTTGTTGGGTTCTGTATTGCTGTATTGTTTGTGAGTACTTTTCTGACACTGTAGCTATTATTTCTGAATTTGATTTTTGGTATTGTTGTCATGTGCTTGTATCTGAATTTTGATGCTTTCATATTGTGGTTATTCTTTATCGCATATTTGCTATGCTATTTTTATTGTGGTTATTGTTTAATTCATTTTTCTGTGTTAAGCTTTTTGGGATGAATTAGTTTGAGCTTTATGGAATATAGTGACTGTTGTGTGTATTGTGGTTATTCATTAATTCATTTTGCTTTATATATTAAGACTTTTGGGATGAATGAGGTTGAACTTTATGGAACATAGTGACTGTTGTGTGCACTGTGGTCATTCATTAATTCATTTTGCTTTGTTTGGTAAGATTTTTGAGATGAATTTATGTTGAGCTTTATGTAACATGGTGAATGCAAGTGGTTATGAAGTAAAACAGTAACATGTGATTGTGCTTTTGTTTGTTATGATTTTGTTTGGGGTTGTGATATAGAAGGTTTATTGTGATGTAGATGGATAGGTCATGAATGCATGCTGAGGAGGTCTTACAAATATAAGTTAGGGGTGGGACTATTTTGTCAATTTGCTTTGGACAATGCTAGAGATCGGAACCACATTTGTTGTCCTTGCACAAACTGTGGAAATGTGGAATATTTCTCTGCTGGTGTGATAAATGATCATTTATTTGTGAATGGGATTGACCCTAGTTATGAGAAATGGACAGAGCATGGGGAGGTTGATATTGCGTCGGCGGGATCAGAAATTGATGATGATAACATAGAGGTAAAGTCTCTTGAATCTGGATCAGTTAAGGATAACAGAGGGGCAGATTGTGAAGTTGAATTAGATAGCAATGTGTGGTTGGAAGGTGATGAGGATGAGGAGATTTCAAGCAAGTGTAATGAATTCAGGCAGTTTGTAGAGGATGCCAACAAACCCTTATACCCTGGTTGCGATAGGCACACCAAGATGAATGTACTTGTGAGGCTTTACAACTTGAAAGCCAAGCATTCTATGACTGATGCGGCTTATTCGGACTGGTTGATTGCCTTTTCGGAGTATCTTCCTACTGGAAACGAGATATTACGTCAGTGTATGAGGCAAAGAAGGTTTTGAGTGCTCTAGGAATGGATTATAGAAAAATCCATGCTTGCCTCAATGACTGTATTCTCTATAGAAAACAGTATGCTGATGAAATTCGATGTCCTAGATGTGGTATCTCAAGGTGGAAAGTATACAAGAACAAGAAAGAAATGGAGGGGGTACCTGCAAAAGTATTGTGGTACTTTCCTCCTATTCCTAGGTTTAAAAAAATGTTTCAGTCAGTTGAAACATCTAAGAATTTAACTTGGCATGCCACAGAGAGAAACAAAGATGGGTCTATTCGCCATCCCGTTGATTCGAAATCTTGGAAGTTAGTGGATGAAAAGTGGCCAGATTTTGGTTCTGAGCCACGAAACCTACAACTAGTATTGTCATCAGATGGGTTCAATCCACATAGCTCCTTAAGTAGCAAGTACAGCTGTTGGCCAGTAATTTTGGTAACCTACAATCTACCTCCATGGCTAGTAATGGAGAGGAAACACATGATGCTTACCTTATTGATATCAGGGCCTAGACAACCAGGAAACGATATTGATGTTTACCTTGAACCGTTAATAGATGACCTAAAGATGTTATGGGAAGGAGTGAGGGGAGTTTATGATGCGATTAGAAATGAACATTTTACTCTTAAGGCATTACTATTCTGGATAATCAATGATTTTCCAGCGTATGGTAACCTTTCAGGGAGTATAGTTAAAGGTTATAATGCATGTCCGATTTGTCTTGAGAAAACAGAACCCACGAGACTAGTTCATGGAGGGAAGATGGCTTACACCATTCATAGGCGGTTTTTAGGAAGGCACCATTCATATCGAAAGCTAAGGGCTGCTTTCAATAACCGCCCAGAATATGCAGCAGCTCCAGTGCCGTTAACTGGAGAAGAAGTGTTGAGCAGGTTAGAGGAGGAAGTTCCAGATTGGCGTTTTAGGAAGAAATTTCCCCCTCCTTCTTATAAGGGGGCTGAAGATGAAACTAGGTCTTGCTGGAAAAAGAAATCTATATTTTTTCAACTAGAGTATTGGAAGTTTCTCCCTGTTAGACACTGCCTTGATGTCATGCACATTGAAAAATATGTGTGTGATAGTCTAATCGGGACGTTATTGAACATTCCTGGAAAAACTAAAGATGGACTAAAAACTCGGTTAGATCTGGTGGAAATGGGTATAAGACCAAGATTGCAGCCTAATGTAGATTGTCCGAAAAAGAAACGCTTACCATTAGCAAGCTGGAACCTAACAATGGATGAGAAAAGATGCATGTGTGGCTCTTTTCATGGCATGAAGGTTCCTGAAAATTATTCTTCAAACATTAGTAGCCTAGTATCAATGGATAAATTAAGGCTGAGTGGACTGAAATCGCATGATTGTCATGCCTTAATGCAACAACTACTTCCCGTTGCAATCCGTGGTGTGCTATAAAAACCTGTCAGAATTGCCATAATAAGGCTTTGTCTATTTTTAATGAAATCTGTAGTCCCACTATTGATCCTTCAAGGCTTCCACAAATTCAAGCAGATCTGGTCGAAACATTGTGTGGGCTTGAAAAGTATTTCCCGCCTTCTTTCTTTGACATAACGATACATCTTACGGTTCACTTGGTTAGAGAAGTTGAGTTATGTGGGCTGGTTTGCTTCCGATGGATGTATCCTTTTGTGCAAGGGATATGTTAGAAACAAAAGCCATCCGGAAGGCTGCATTGCTGAATGCTACATTGCTGAAGAGGTAGTTGAGTTCTTAGCAGAACTTTTCTTCGACGACAAGACTGTTGGCATCCCAACAGCCCCAAACATAGAGGACATGCCTACATCGGGGGCTAATATTGGGTCTGTTTATGGCAAGGACTTTGACTAAGCTCATCTCTGCGTGCTTCAAAACACCGAAGAATTCAGAATCTACTTTGTGTAAGTCACCGAACATTAATGTACAGCTATGCTTTTTAGCCTTCTTGTATTACTTATACACTAATACCTTCCATTAATGTGCATTTAGGGAACACTTGGAGTATTTGAAGGGGGAATTCCCAAGGTACAAAAAGAATGACAAGTGGCTAGTAGACAAGCAAAACCAGACTTTTGCAGATTGGGTGAAAGACAGGGTAAGTAGTAGTCAGTTTCACCAAAATTTAGATGATCTTGGTTGTGAATTAATAATTCTGAATACCTTGTTTTAAATTATAATTTTTTAATTTTGCAGGTTGCATCTGACCTTATTAATCCTAGTTTTGAGTGCCTGAGATTGTTAGGTGGAGATAAACCATGCCATGAAGTACCGAAGTTCAGTGAGTATAGAGTAGGAGGAGTGCAGTATAACACAAAACACTGAGATAATCTGCTGCAAAGATAAAGTAGTGGGGTTTACTTGGTCGCTAAAATGCCTCAAGTGGCTAGTGCTAGGGACAAGAACCCTATTACTCATGACATGAGCTTTTATGGGGTTATTACTGAATGAGTTCTTAGGGTACCTATATTTAAGTGTGATTGGGTAGAGAATGAGAAGGGTGTTAGGGTAGATGAGTTTGGTTTCACTTTAGTAAATTTGAATAGGAAGGGGCGTCAAAATGACAGCTTTGTTTTGGGAAAATGTGTACAACAGATTTTTTATGCTCAAGACCCCATAGATCATAGGTGGTCAGTTGTCTTGAGGGTCCTGAAAAGAGACTATGTAGATTTTCTGTTTTGATGGATGAGGTCGGGGACACTGTTATTTCCCATCATGCTGGTGCAAATACTGTGCCCGCTATTCAGTCACTTGATCACGTGATGGATGAGGAACCAACGGGCTACCTGCGGGCAGGGGAGGAGGATATATTCATTAATGGAGAATAGAAGACTTATTTGTATTGATTTCACTTGCCATTGTTGTGATGGTTTCATATAAATCTGTAAATGAGTGTATTTGTAACTTATTTAAAGCAAACTGAACTTCTACTGTTGTTAATGCGTGTTGATGGTTTGGTCTAATATTGCTCTATTTGTGTACTTAGGAAGATCGCTGAATATTGGCTTATCATTTAGCTATATGTTATGTATCTAAATTTAACCTTCTACATGATGTTCTTTCTTTGACATATGTTCACTAATGTGACTTGTATTTGTATAGATAATGGCGGCATCACAATCTGCAAGTGTATCAAAGAAGGCAAAGTCGAAGTCCAAGGGATTGAAGCCTAAGAAGACAAAGTCTACGAAGTACTCAACGGAAACATCAGTTTCTGCTGGTTCTCATACAAATAAGCAGAAGTCTAAAAGAAAAGAGTGTGAACCAATCGGGGGTCTAACGCTGCTTAATAGTCATGTGGTGACTATGTCATGTGTTTCAAAGCGTAAGAGTGCAAGACAGAAGAAAACTGTTCTGTTTAACAGAAAAGGCACTCCATGTGGGAAGGTGGCTAAGGAGATGCAATCCTATATTGGTGTATTGGCCCATAGGAAGGTACCGATAATAAGGGAAAACTGGAAAAAGGCAACTGACGAGGAGAAGAACAAAATTTGGCAACATGTTCAGGTATACTTGGTCCTACATTATAACAATTTTTTGTTAGTATATGAACATTATTATTGAGGCATTCATGCTAAAATGTGTCAGGTTCCATTTTTACTTGGTCCTGAAAACAAGAAAATGGTTTTGCAATCTACGGCAACAAAGTGGAGAGAATTCAAGTCTCGACTCACTTCAAACTACATTATTCCGTTTCTGGATGACCCCGAAGCCCTGCAATATCCCCCAGATGATTATCCTTTCATTCAACAGCGGTATTTTTGGTATGAAATGCACTTGTTAACCACTATTCACTTAGTACTTGTCACAGTCTACCTTGGATTGATATGAAATAGGACTAGTGTAACTGATGCCCTACTTTTGCAGGAAAAGTGTAATGTTCAGCAAGAGATTCGTCGAAGGAATAAATATCCTCATAGAATGTCCTGTAAGGGATATGCTGGATTGGAGGAAGAGCTGGTTAGTGTACACTCTTTTGTAGCCTTTTATTTTTAAGTTTTTCCCATTGCTAGTGCATGGTCATTAAATGTTACACTTTGCAGGCTAAAGAAATGGATGAGGAAGACATTGATAGGGCCACTTTATGGGTCAGAGGAAGACAAACCAAGGATGGCCATTTCAAGGATGACAACACAAAAGAGACTGCTGAAAAAATAGTAAGTCCCAAAAATAAAACTGTGAAAAGCTACTATTAGGTTTGCGATGGATGAATTGGTAATTATATTATAACTTTTTTAATTAGGCAAGCTTGAAGAAAAAGGTTGTTGATGGCGAACTGAATGCAAGTGGAACTACTGATGTCTTGACCTTAGCATTGGGGACTCCTGAGCATGGGGGTAGAGTGCGTGGAGTGGGTGGTTTCATCAATCCCACTACTTACTTCCACCTCCCTAAAAGGAGAAAGGAGAGCATAGAAGCAACTGTTAGAGTTAGTGTGCAGAAAATACTATCAGAGGAGCGAAAGAAGATAGTAGATGAGGCAAGGGAATAGTAGATAAGGCAAGGGAAAAGATAATTGAGGAGGCAAAGGAACAAATTATTGCTGAAGAGCGAGCTTTTTGGGCTGCAAACTTTGCAGATCTTGAGGCAAAGGTAAATGGAAAAGAAAGAGATGGGAATTGTACTGTTGCTTATGGATATGTTTCTGGCCAAGGAAGTTGTTCACGCACAGCCGATAAGATTGCTCAACAACAAGCAAAAATTTCCTTGGAAGCTGAAGAAAGCATGAAATTTATGGAAGGAACAAGAGTTGTGGAGGCTTTGGAAGTGCTTGAAAAAAAAGGCTTTGCGTACAAAGAAGGGTTCCAACAAAGTGGTGAAGAATGTACATCCCACCTACCCCAAAGTAGTTGACAAAGTAGTTGTCGATGCAGCATTGCATCCGAATCTGGATGAGACTGTGGAAGAAAATGTTGTACCAATTGATATAAAGGATCCAGAGCAAGAAGAGGGGGCAGAATATGTGGATTTGACATTACATGAACCCCTAAAAAAGGTAAGTTGAAAACAGGTTACACCAATAATGATACAATTAGTATGATTTTGTATATGTATATGCGCGCGTGTGTATATGTGCACTTGTTTATTAGCAATTGTTCTTTGTGATTTGTCAGACAAAAAAAGCTGAGATTGACTGCAAGTTAGGCAATAGGTTCCATTGACGACGTTGTTGCTTATGCCACTGTCATGAAGGGTGATGATCCTTCTAGTACAGTTCATGGTGCTCCACTGGGCAATGGTAATATGCGTGTTTCTGTATATGCTGCAGTTGAGGAGAATGCAAAGATCCCATTTCTTGTGAAAGATGAAATTGAAACTGTTAAGCAAGCTATGGGGAGTTGGGTAGCTAGCCTACACACCTAATCATAAAGTCACATGTGAAGGTAACCTACATTGTCTACGTTCTTCGATCTAGTTTAGATAGGCTTCGTTGTATATAACTAATATACATTGTTTTTCTGGATCTAGAAACCTGTCAAGGAAAATGTTGAGAGGAAGAGGAAAAGGAGAGATATAGAGGAAGAAGACTCGGAGTTTCAGTTTAGCTTGGCGTCAATGGCACCTACATTACTAGATTTATTGAAGATGCTATGTATGTGGGGTGAGGATAAATTCAAAGAAAGGCGTACCATCTCCTTTTACATGGAACCTGAAGTCTTTGGATATTCTCGCAAGAGCTTCATAATAGGATCAGATGTTCGACGACTTGTAAGCATGAGGGAAGTCACTGGAAATTGCATTTCTGTGTACCAGAGGTATGAATGAAAGATATGTTTTTTATGAATTCTTCCTAATGCCTTCATAACAAGTATAGTTGCTGGAAGTTAATGACTTGGTGTAAATGTTTGTTAGGTACCTCTATAAGAAATTGACTACTTATAAAATGGTGGATATGGTTGCATTTATTGATCCTTCATAAATAGGTGCAGTAGGGTGTGGGAATGGAACTGCCAGGGCCCAACATATCAAAGATAGACTTATAACTGCTAAACTAGAGCAGATGTTCATGTTGCCATTTAATTCAGGGTAAATCCAATTGGTTTTCTTTTTTTATATATTTTGTTAGCAATTAATTTTAGTCCTGTTGACCATATATAATTTTAATTCTTTCAAGGATGATCATTTTGTATGCGTGCATGTAGTGATCACTGGATGTTGACAATTATTCATCCGGATGAAGGTACTGCCTATTTTATGGATCCACTAAAAAGACGCTTACCCACTGGAGATTGGATGTCTATTGTGGAAACGTGAGTCACATGTATTCCTGATACATATTAAGATTAATGAAATCTATTTAAAGTAGGTTGTTACATCCTACCGGAAATGTCTCACAACTTCATATTCTTGTTTTGGTGTAGTGCAATAGGTATGTATAATGTTGCAAAGAACAGGAAAGGCGCTCGGAGTTAAAATTTGGCTGTAAGATTCACTCATGAGTATTTAGGTTTCTTGAGAAAACAGAATTTGATTCAATTATTTTGACTTGTTTAATCATCATTTGTTTTTAGGGCATTCCTCCCCAATCTAGCAACAAGGAGTGCCTGTACTTTGTGATGAGATACATGAGGGATATCATTGAGGATAAGGACTTATCATTTTTTGCTACCAAGGTACAAAGTAGCTATTATTGGATCCATTAAACTCAGTTTCTTATAACTTTGTTATGTCAATGAACCATTCAGCAAATTGATATAATAAGTTGATTTTCAGTGGGAGAGGAGAGGCAATAGCCAATATACGCAAGCAGATATTGATGAGATACGAAATGAGTGGGCGAAGTTTGTCGTGAAGAACTATGTGTAGGCATGCTATGAAGTAGGTTTTTGCAGAAGGAAAACATCTTTTTTGTGCTTCTCTGCTGGTACATTTTCATGCATCATATATGTGCCATGTTTTGGAACAATATGTATCAGCTAGCTTTTGATGTCCTAGTAGAAGGGCATGCACTAGAATGCTTTTCTTCTTTTATTGTTGGCTTGAAATTTGGACAACTTTGTTTGGGAAATACTACATTTTGCAGTTTTATGTACAGAATGTTGGATTATGATGGATTGCTTGAAAGATATAGTCACTGTTCATTAGGTAAAATGGACCAAATTTATGCACAAATCAATTCAGAGAATGGATGTTTACAGCAATCATACAACAGATTTTCCAAAATGTCAACCAACTTTGTCTGAAGGAAAAAATTCTGGGTATTCACACAACGCATTGATAGGTATCACACAATGGATTTCAATAAGTAACGTCGTCTAGTTTAACTCATTCATAGCTATCACACAATGGATTTCAATAAGTAACGTCGTCTAGTTTAAGTTCATACAACAGAAAATATTAGAACACAGTTGTCTTACTTTTAATCACACAACGGCTAACCTACAAAACTGTTGTATGAAAATCTCAACCCACAATGGCACAAAAGCAAATTATGTTGTGTGAACTGCTGCGCACAAGGGCTGCGCATGGGTGCGTCCTACATCTGTCGAGTTCTGGGACAACGGTGCAAAGGAATATACGTCGACTGGCTTTATATCATACAACGGTGAATTCACCGTCGTCTGATTTTTCATCAGACAACATCGAGATAGACAACGGTGAGTCTTTAAATCAGGCAACGTTTTGTCACCATCGTGTGATGCAGTTTTTGGTGTAGTGTAAAATTAGCATTGGAAATCAATCAAGCTAACAAGGAAGAGAAGGGTACTAGTGAATTTAATTAGAAAAGTGATTTCCAACCACATGTGCATAAATTAAACGTACACACCTACCTGCAGTGCCAAAGCTCAATGGGATGGCTAGGTTAGTGGCTAGCAAAGCAAGCAAAATGAGAGAAAAGAAAAAGGAAGGGACTCACATATTTCCTAATTGGTGATGATTATATTACCTGCTATGACTTATTAATAGTATATTGTGGAATCATCTCTCCAGCCACACTGATCGAAACTTGATCAATTTTTTAAGCCATTCTTTCCTGGGAGTGCCTGGGTTGTACTGGCTCAGTTAACATCTCTTAAATTGCATCATTAAATCTGTATTACTTTATTAGTTTCTTGATGAACTTGCCCAATTGGATCAACTACATACAGCTTAAACTAAAAACTACCACTTGCTTTTGTGAAAATACTAGATGGAACAACTATGAAAGATTATGAGCAATAAAAGCAGGTTGGTAGAGGAAATTCACAAGCTCAAAAGTACACAAGATTTTGGTGATGCAGTGTAAACCTCACCACTGAGAAAACTTTACTACGGGCTTGTAACGTAGCCAACACGAGAATCAAATCAAATATAAATTCAAGTTTTTATAACTCACAAGTAGTGGTATTCAACACAACCATTTCACTAGCAACAATGCTAACTTGTTCACAATTTGAAAGACCTATTCTACACGCAATTTGAATTGATCTATGTTGATAGAAGATACTGAACAAGTGTTCCACTTCTTCTTGTCCCAGCGTCTCACTGATCTCAAGTGCTATGTAAATGATGGATGCAATGAGCAAGCAAAATAAACAATCAAGTAGAGTTTTGTAAAACAGTTTTGTGAAGACTATGCAACACACATCAAATTCTCAAATAAAAAACCCCAACAGAAAATGCAGTTTTCAAAACCTTTTATGGTATACAAAGACTCCCCCACAATCCGATCACATTAATCATAGATTGAGGTAAACTTGAAAAGGTTTTTCAAACAGATTGAGAAACTCAATCAATCCTAACTAACAACAATCAATCGATATCTTTTATCTGATAAGACTTTTTAAACAACTTTGAATGCAGATAAGATTTTGAAAACTTTTCCAAAAATACAGATGAGATTGCATATCAGTTTAGATTCACAATTTAAGCACAAGTAATATGATATGATATGTATACAACCTTGACTTGAGATCAATGAACTTGATTTGCGCTTCATTGCTTGATCCTTCAATCTCCTAGGGCCACCGGGAAATTAGGAGAGAAAAGCTTTCCTTAATCTTTGGCACTGAAGTCTCCTACTACCCGTAGGAGATCTCGTGTTGAATGGAAACAGCCCAAGATACTTACATTTTGAAAACCGAGTTTATAATAAAAGGAAAGGAATTGCAAAATTAAGCTACCATATACAGTGCATAGCAATCTTAAAATGAGAGTGGTATCTATGTGGGTTTTAATTATAATAGAGAGCAAACATTGGCCTCTTCAAAAACAAAAATAAATTATACTCGATCATCTTGGCTATTTGTGGTGAGTGATGGAGACAAGAAGCACACTTGCTTTTGGTAACAGGAGTGAGTTTGTATGCTGATGACAATTCTTAAACACAGTTTGTGCAGGAATTGAGTAGGAGTACATATCAGAATTGTGGAGAAGAGATTGAGATTACAGTAGATGCAGGGGAGGCCTTAGTTGCCTGCAATGAATGTGCCTTCCTGTGTACAGAGGTTGTTCTGAGTCTAAAAAAAAAAGAGAGGGAACTAGGCTTGCCCTCAGTGTAAAACTAGATACAAGTGCATCAAAGGTAGTCCTAGGGTTGAGGGTGAGGAAGAGGAAGATGGCATTGATGGTTTGGACAACAGGTTGAAATATTGTGGGAATCTTTAACACTGGCTGCAGTTCTATATCTAATGCCGGGGTAATTCAAAAAATGTTCATCCCTTGGTTCTGGAATTCCACTCCTGACCTATGGCAAGGAGTACTATGAGTCTGATCATCAACATGTTCTGATAACCCCCAGATAATCAAATCCTACAGGACACATAATCCATCCACTTATGCCTCTTCGTGATCCATTATCTCCTTTGCAATCTAGACCAATGGTTCTAACAAAGAAATTGCGGTACCTGGTCATGGCAGTTTGGGAGGCAAGATTGAATAGAAGAGTGGAAGAAGAAGCAGAATGACAAACTTGAGTTCACAAGTATGAAGAAGAAGGATGACAAACTTGAGCTCATATTTGTTAGCTTGTTGTTTGGTCAATTCTCCTGGCCCCAATATTATCTCTTATGTGGGCTCAAATCAATCCCTTTGTGTCAAAAGTAGGCCCTGTAACTTGGATACATAAATAAAGCTGTAAGATGTTTTCGGTTCTAGTTTATGATCGTCCAGGAGTTGCGCAATTTGTTCCTACAACCCACATAATTTCATTATCAGTAAAAGAAACTTTAGTGGGATGAAGTCTATAGTTTAGCTGTAAATATGTGCCTGGGGATGACACATTGCTATTTCCCTGTTGGATTTAGTTTTTTGTTCTGCTGTTTCTTTCTTTCCTCTCTTGTATTCTTAGAAGATGGATCATATATGTATGAACACTTAGACAGTAATTTGTAACCTATTCTAATCACAAAGTAATAATAAAGCTAGTAACTGATAGCAAAAAATGATAGCAATGATCTCAGAGCAACATTTATACAGTTTCATCAAACACATCATATGCATTATTATTCAACATAAACTATCAAACCAGAAACAAACAAAGCAGAAACATTAAGAGCATACTTAATACTCAGACAAAGCTTGTTACTTTGAAACTGGTTTTGGAGGAGGAGGCCCAGGTGGTGATTCTACAGCCGGAGCCGGCGGAGCCGGTTGTCTCATTCCCGGGTGTTGATTTGCAACCGGCGATGACAACAGTAGAGGCGGTGGTCTCCTTTCTCTCAGCTCCCTAATCATATTGGTATCTGCAAAACAAAGCTAACAAAATAAATGGCCTACTCTCACTCTGTTATTGAAAATAACAGAATATGTCCATATATACCTGCTGTGACCAAGCCTATCTGAACTGTGAAAATGGCAGCAACTAGTAAAACCACCCCAACAAAATGGAATAAGGAAGAGAGACTCATTTCTTAGTTCTCCTCCTACACAAACCAAAGGGATTCTGCTTCATCTCCAAGCTCATGGCTCCATTGATAAAGCCAAGTTTCACATAGTGACACGAATTTCCTACTTTGGCAGTTATAGTTGACTCAGTCTTTACTGTGGGGTGTGAAAGATTGGCTCTTTGCCATTGCCTAAAATATACAAGTTAAAACAATATTACTTTTCATCTGCAGTTCTGTAACCCACCACCAGATTATTACTATTATTATAAACCCAAAGGACAGAGCTTTTGAAGCTCAAGCTGTAACTTTGACCATATTGAACAAGATAGAATAGAAAAGAAGAAATTTTGAACACCCATTTCATTTCTTGATGTACATCTCCAGACAATACAAAGACTGCTAAATCCAAACATACCAACAAGTTGATTAAAACTAGCTCTTGATCTATTTTCTCAAGCTTGTGACAACTTTGGAGCTAGCTCTTGGTGGCTTCTTGATCAATAGGTAAGAACTGCCATTGTTCAACTGCATAACATTTTCAGCAAGGCTGTGCATGACTTCCACATAAGCATCTCTAAGCTTCTTCAGAAGTGTGATGGATGTCACTATCTTCTGGTGAAGTTTTGTTAGCACTACATTCTTCATGTAGTACTTGACATGACTCTGAGTTTGATGACCTCCCAAAACTGCAATCTTCTGGTCTTGATCTTCTTCATCATCACTACTTTCCAAGCTACTTAGTCTATTGTATCTACTCCTCCTTCTGTAGCACTCCATCTTCATGCTTCCCCAAAATGGAGAGAGATACCCAGATTACAGTACCAAAGAGAAGTAAGGGTGAAAGGCCAGGTATTAATGGCCATAACCAAAGTTGGTGTGGTTCAGAGGTGGGCTTTAAATAAATTAGACCAAAAGCAAATATCATTAAATGGAGAAGGGTTACAGGGAGAGTTATTCATACCTAGAGCCCTTTTGGGTTTTGCTAATTTAAGAGTCGAAAGCGTTTTTGGTAGCGTTTGACAAAAGTAACTGAAGTGTTAATGCTTTTTAACAAAGCACCTATAGATATGCACTTGAAAAGCTTATAAAACAGAAGTGCTTCCTACAAAAGCAGGGTCAAAAGGACCTAAAGTGGTCTTTAGTCATGAAGAAACAGTGAACTACACGAGGTCGGTATGCAATTAAAATTTCAAGAACCAAAAGTCAGAAAGCAGCAATGGAGAGCATGTGACTTGGGTCTGGCCTCTATATGTTAGTTGCCAGCAATTAACACCCAACTGTGTTTTGGCACTTGTTTTGATTTTAGAGCCAAGTAATAAATATGAGCCTGGAAGGTGTTTGTGAATTCATTTATTTCAAGATATGACAGAAAAGACCTGAGTGATACACTGATATTCATAGACCACTTCATGGCTACACATTACTCTCCTTTTACATACAGTGATACGTATCACAGGCTGCAAATTTAACCCTTTTATATGAAATTCAGAGTTTGTTTTTTACTTTATAAGGTAAGAACATCATAAATGACCTTAAATGCTACAGAAAGTTGCCCAAATTCATGCCTGAATTTGAAAGACACCAAAAAAATTGGCAGTAAGTTCCCTGAGAAATTGATACCTTAACATGAACATTATACTAATGCATATACCACTCTCTTTTCTACTGGTTGCCTTCACCTCTGGACTTTTGCCTTTGTCACATAAAGTATCTTTTCCACAACAAAAAGCATGTTTAACCCCTCTATACTTTCACATAATACAAAACCAGAAGATATTACGTGTACTTAAAAACTTCAATCCTAGTTATGGATAAAAATTGTTATATACGATCCGTTCTAGGAAAATGGGTTCATTCATACACGTACAAAAGGTTACAAATTATTCCTCAGCTCAGTTCTAAGAAACTGATAAGCCAACCAACCTTGATCAGTTGCTGTGAAGCAAAGAACTGTGGAACATGTCTTCTGAAACAAGTGGAAACTACCATGAATTCAACTGAGCAACACGGCCAGCAAAACAAAGCATCATTCCCACATAAGCATTCCTAAGCCTTCTCAGAACAGCCATCGATGATGTTGTAACCTTGAGCCGCAGTTTCGGGGTCACTCTAGTTTTCCAAAACTTTAGAGTCCCTCTCCCTCCTGCTGCTGCATTTTCCTCAGTAATAACCACACTTCCTATCCTACGATAACGTCTCCTCCTCCGGGACCTCCTCATCTGAATCTTGAATGCTGCAAATGTCTGCATATTTTCAGAGAAATGTGTATGTGAAATGAAGATGAAGCTGGCTACTTATCCAAATGCAAAAATTGGTAACTGGCCGGCTAATGTTTTTTGAGTTAATGAAAGCAAGCATGCAGCACATGTAATAATGTAATGAGCTTTGGCTGCTGTCACCATTCAACAATTAACACCCAACTGTTCCTGTAAGCATTAAATAAAACGGGTCCAGCCACTTAATATCTCATACTTTGTTCTTTGAATTCTCTCGTGAACTGAGTTTTTACCTTGGATCATATGAATTCTATACTAGTGTAATATCTTCTCACAGCTTCCATGTGCATGGAAGCATCAAGCTGGTGGACTGGAATCAACTGGAGCTTCAACGTCTGGTCTTCGCATATTAAGATTGTTAAGCCTTGTCGCCGATGCCTCACTCAGCTCTGCAGCCATCGCTCGAAAATATATATGAGGTGCCCACCCTGCAAGTTCAAGGTTAAAACTCCAAAGATAAGATACATATGGGGAAAGTAGACTAACATGAACTGATTAAAATATCGACAAGGAAAAGCGAAAATGAAGGTAGTTTCTACCAATTTCCTGGTTTGGAAAAGGGAAGGACTGCAAGTAACAAACTGATGCTATGACAATTCCTGCACTTACACAAATTGAAATGTTACCATCTGTTTGCTAAGTTTAGTTTTTTTATTTTTTATTTTATTTTATTCTTTTATATATGATTCGTTTAGTAGACGAACCTATGAGACTACCAGTGAAGACGTCTGACCAATGATGCCAGTAGTCATCCACCCGCGAGACTGCTACCAGAGCAGCACAAAGTAGTGGAAAAATCACAATGCACAGCTTTGCAGCATGGCCTCGACGATCAAACGCTTTGATCTTCCCAGCCAAGTACCACGAAAGAAAACCGAGGCCTGCAAATGACACTGCACATTGACAATAGCAACCACATTATGCACAGCTTCTTTAGCTGATCTTGTAAATTCCCAATAATGCCAGGAAAGCTTACCTGAAGAATGGCCACTAGGAAAGCTTTTATATCCTTCCCTTATATTATCCCTATCTCCAGTACACAAAACATCACCATAGTACGCATCATATGCCTGCAGAAGTCATTGACAAGAAGTATGTGAGGAGAATAATCAGCATAATCTAAGGACAACAAGCCTGGAGGAAAAATAATGAAATTGTCACCTACCCCTTGTCCATCAGGAAAACACCGATAGAAGAAGTCGGGACGGGGGCGACCAACAGCATCTTTGATTGAGTCAGTGATAACCAGAGTTATCAAAAGTGAATATGCAAGACCTAAGTTGCAAATGTGACCATTTTCATTAGCTCACAAACAGGTAACATACAACTGGTATAGAGGAAGCCTAAAAGGACAAAGGGAATACCCAACATAGCATGGTGCAAGTCATAAATATCCTTTCTGACGAAGTAGAACGCAAAAAAGATACCAACCGGCAAGAATACAGCGTAAATCTGATAGAGGAAGTCAAGAAATGAATGTAAAGCCAGGGAAGTGTACGTACAAAGATATAGAGATTGTGAGAATGAGATACATACCGGAACACACCACATTGGTACAGTGTCTGGCTGAAAAGGGTATTTCAAATCAGTCATCATATCTTCATTAAGAAACCGGTGAAAAGGCTCGATGGCATTCAAAGTAATATCGATCGCCCCAAGAACTAGAAGAATCATCCAGTCATACTTGTGCACATTTGCCACTTTGAGTCCATGAGATTTCAACGTGTGAGTTCCCAATTGAATTTCTGGCATCTTCTCCTGGTTGAAATGTTACTATACCAATTTGAAATCAACTGGTAGCTAGCAATGGATGAATTAAATTCCTGTAGCTTTAACTATTTTCTTCCTCCCATAGATAAGTGCCCTGAAAATTAATATTCTTGCTAAGTTACCAAGTAAAATGAGAATTTTTGATGCGTCAAGTAATATGAGAATTGCTGTCGCAATTGAACGAAGAAGAAGATTTACACAAGAAAACCATCATGCCACATTAGATAAAAACAGCACAACTATAACACCTAAACCTAGTAACAGAAGCATTTGTTAATGCGACATTAAACATCATAACTATAAATAATTCCCAAGCTTGTTAGGGCAATGATCATTTGAATAAATTTCCAATCTTTTCCAGCAGAAATTTAGTGCCCTTATGGTATGCAATATCCAACTTCTAGTCTTCGGGACCTTAAGGTAACTACTATAAACGTCGATAATAAAAGACATGTCCATCGAACTGAATTTCATCGATCATCCAATGAGGATTACCGGAATGTGTCAACAACAAAATCAACATGAAAAGTATAAAACAACACCATTGTTGAAGACATGAACCATGAAAGGTAATGTTATGACTACCCCAAAGATAATGATCGTCCAAACAAATCCATGCCATGATGCAGGAAAACGGCAAACCACATTAATGTCATATATCTAGAGAAGAGAGGTTACCGCCGATTTGTGAAGTACAGAACTCCCCCGGACCTCCTCCCTGTGCAGCAATCGTAATTCAGAGAGAGAGGCCCGTGGTACAGTGGTGAAGAGGAACCTATGAAATTCAAAGGGTTCAAGGGCGCTTGTAATTCTAGCGGTTAAAATAATTTAACACTCGTAATTTTTGCGGTTAATATTTAGCATTTGCAACTTTTGCAGTTAATAGCGTTTTAAATTTATCCTTGCATGGTTGTAAAATTCCGCTCCTCTAGTACGTTCTTGGTTTGATAATCATCCCCAAATGTCATTTTAGGTGAACTTATGTGAGGCTATTGCATTGTAACACTGTCAAAACTATACAAAAGAATTACCTGGCTGAATCAAATTTTAGGGTAGAATGTTATTACTGTGGCTGCGTGGCAGTCATGTGGATCGTACAGTTGCCCAATTAAAATTTGTCACGTCAACCTCAGTTACCCACTACGTCATTGACATTATAAGGTAAAATATCACAACTATTCCATATTCACTCTCTGATATTGGCCGCCATTCACGTAACACGACAACCCTACTTAATAATTATTTTGAGTTTCACCCTCTGCTATACATTGCATGTCCAACTTGTTAATTATGATATAAAAACTAAAACTATTTCAACTATTCTTAAGTAACATGAAGAGGCATTAATATATAGATTAGGGCTCCAGCAACACCAAAATCCTTTGGCAAACTCGATTCAACTCACATTCTTCTTGTACTAGATTTGCTTGAAACGATTATAATATGAAGCTATGCCAGTAAATTGTAGACTGGAAAGGCCTCTGATTCTGTAACTCAACATGTGGATGCAAAATAAATTATGGACATTGGACAATGGACACCAGTGAAAGCAAATGTATGCAAAGGACAAAGTGACCAATTCAAGAAACATTTTCAATTCTTAAGAAAAAGGGTAACTAATATTTAACAAAAATATATGTTGTAATGCCTCATATAATTTGTTGTATGGCTTATAGAAGATATAAAATGGCAAAAGATTTAATAATGCTCGCACCACATTGTTCTCCTATATTTGCTCCTCATGTAGTGGTATTGCATTACAGTCTCCTCGTATCTGAAGGAGAAGCACAAGGTGCACATCATTTTAAAGTGAAGAAAAGGGTTTGCTATTTTTTTTTTTTTTTTTTTTTTGAAAAGAGGTTTGCTTTGATCATCATCAAAAAATCAAGATATAGATCCACATCGGTACAAGTTGTAATCGTGCACAAGTTCCTATGGGGATGCACATGACTGGTCCAACTTTGTAAGTTCATGTGCATCGTGTAGTTTATGGATCTCAAAATTACCATGTACTTGTGAGAAGTAATTATTTTTTCCATTACATTAGAGAGGATTAAACTTCTTTATGGCAATTTTAATCAATTATTTTTAACCTTCTTTTTTGCTTGGACTTACTTTTCAGCGGCTTCTAATCCCACATTGATCCTCTCATTTAATTTCGTTATCGAATCCGTATGATGCACATATATAATTGCGTGCATTAATCTGTCCCGATCAAATCTTGATTATCTATATCATGCATAGGTCGCTTCCGTAATACCTCGATCATCTCCCTTTGCTTTGACTGATAACTGATTAAAATAAACGCCACTATTTCAAGAGACTCGGTTTTAATCCCTCCCAATTTCAATCCATCAGTTTACCTTTCCTCTTTGATTGAACCAAAATTTGAGCTAGCTTTCGGGGGTTCTCTTCTGATCATATATTTGATCCACTGAATTATACCACATAATTACATGCATCAATTTTATTTCAATTATTAACGTCTTAATTATCTTTATGATTACTTTTATCATGCTTCGATCATCTCTTTTAATTTTATAAGTATAATTTTCATCGATTCACGAATTAATTACCTCATTCAAAAATTTGTGATTGAAACTCATTAAATCTCTCTTCCATGATTGTTTGTCAAATCCAATCACACTTCGATTATCTCCATTATACATTGATCACTTCCGTTAAGTCACCGACGAAATGAACATCGCCCATCATCCATACTCCATCCATGACTTCATCCATACTTATCACCCTCAAAGACTTTGGGACTTGAAGAGCCTGTTAGCTTAAGACGATTACATGACCTGTTATCTGCTCATTGATCCATAAATACCCTAAAATCCCTACCTACACTCGAAGGTAAGAAAGAGAAAAATAGATAGAAGAGAGCATTTCAATTCCAAGTCAAACACAAATAAAAGGCACCACCTTTCCCTTGGACCCCTTTGTAATAACAAATCAAGAACCTCTTCCAATGGATCCACCGCCTCTCCCACCACTTCCGGCCACGTCCGCCGCCGCCACGCAACTCGGCTACCCCGACTCACTCGAGTCCTCCCCCCGATCCCGCAATGCCGACTCTTCTTGGGACGCCGAGCCTCTCCCTCAGGTCCCCGGCGCCAAGCTCCGCCTCATGTGCAGCTACGGCGGCCACATCCTCCCCCGCCCGCACGACAAGTCGCTCTGCTACGTCGGCGGGGAGACTCGCATTGTCGTCGCCGACCGCCACTCCACCCTCTCCGACCTCTGCTCCCGCCTCTCCCGGACTCTCCTGAACGGCCGCCCTTTCTCCCTCAAGTACCAGCTCCCGACGGAGGAACTCGACTCCCTCATCTCCGTCACCACCGACGAGGATCTCGACAACATGGTGGAGGAGTACGACCGCACCTCCTCCTCCGCCTCGCCGTTGAAGCCGTCGTCGCGGCTACGCCTCTTTCTCTTCTTCGGCAAACCGGAGACGGCGGCGTCCATGGGGGCCTTGCTCGACGACGCCAAGTCCGAGTCGTGGTTCGTCGACGCGCTCAACGGCTCGGGTCTGATGCCGCGGAACCTCTCCGACTCGGCGGCCGCCATGGACTGCTTGTTGACCGGCGGGAGTGATTCTTGCAACGACCTGGAGGCGGCGGCGGCGGCGGTGAGTCAAGGCGACTTCTTTGAGGATCATAACAGTGGAAAACCTAGTGTGGTGGTTCAAGAAGTGCATTCGATTTCGGAATCGGCGTTTGTGGAGAGCAATACGTCGTCGTCTGGATCGTCTTCTTCGTCGCCTTGCTTGTCGAATTTGCCGCCAATTAGGGTTAGGATGGACGGAAATGTGGCGGGAGTAGTGCAGAGTCAGAAGCCGGCTGGGATTGAAGAGCAGTTTGCTCAGATAAGCTTTGCTGCTGCACCAACAATGGTGGCTGGTGGTGGTTCTGGGGCTTTGAGTGCTAATCCTATGGCTGTGAACTCAGGAGGAGGTGAAACTATGAACAGGATAAACTCGGAGGATGATATTTCGGGTCAGAATGTGCCTGTGGGGTTTCGAAAGCCGCCTTTGCCAATGCCATTGCAGCCGCAGCATTTTAAGCAGGGAGGTGGAGGTGGAGGTGGAGGTTATAACTTGCCTTCACCGGATTCGGTCGCAAGGTACTTCTCTGTTTCTATTGCATCGTTAGTTTCTGTTTCGAAGTATTTGTTAGTAGATACACATACACAAATGCTATGCCTCTGTTAAATTTGCAACTTTGGTTTACTGTGAAGACTAAGTAGGGTTGATGATACTGATTTGAGTGTAACAGAGAGATTGTTGGGAACATAGTTTGTTGTTTTTGCTTTTGAATTTTGGAAGTAATGGATAGGGACTGAAATGGTTTATATGGTGTTTTCGAATGTCTAGTGATAGTAGCATTGCGTCTGCAAACTCTCTGTCGAAACCAATGTACTATCAAGAGCAAGTTCAAGTTGCAGCTAGAGATGGCAGAGCTCCTGTTAGCCCGAATACAACAAGTGATGCTTCGGATCAGGGTTCCCGAAACCAAGTTCAACAAGTTCAGGATTCAGGGTACAGCATGCCTCCGCAATCCGATCAACAACAGCAAAATCAGCTTCAGCAACAGCAACAACTGCTACAGCAGCAGCAGCAGCAGCAGCAGCAGCTCCAACAGCAGCATCTCCAGCAGCAGCAACAGCAGCACCAACAATTTGTCCATGCAAGTGCACAATATATGAATATTCAGCACCCTGCTACTGGTCAAGTGCCAGTGTCACCGTACTACACAATGTATGCTCCACCATCGCAGCAGCAACAGCTTCATCACCAAATTGATCATCAGCAGCAGTATCCAGTCTATTTGATGCCTGTTGCACAGTCGCAACAACCATACAAGATGGCTCTGCAGTCTACAATAGCTGATCCAGCTGGTGTTGCCTCGACCCGCATTACATCCCCAAACCCTGCTGCTTACAAGGACAGTATCCCACCCATTTATCCCCCAAAGACAGCTTCACCTGCTATGCCTGAAATGAGTCAAATGACTCAAAGTGTTTACCAGACCTCTGTGACACCAACTCCTCAATTAGTCCAAATCCCTTCCAACCAATATCAGCAGCAATTTGTTGGTTACTCTCAAATGCATCATCCTTCTCAGTCCATTGCTGTTCCTTCCTCTGCGACAGCACCCAACTATGCTTACGAATATGCCAATCCTTCACATGAACAAGTATACTACACCCAGCATCAAGCAGCCCCATTGCCTTCTCAATATCAATCCATGACTCCAGCAGCCGCCGCCGCAGCAGTAGCAATGTCTGATGAATCAAAGCAGGTAGCTGCATACTCAGTAGCAGATCAAAGCCACACACAATCATAACTTCTTAGGCAAGAAATCAAAACAAAAAAAGTGGCATGTTAAAGTTGGATGTTCATTTTACCTCAATTACATATGTTCTCTTCTTGATGGTTATTATATATAGACTTTGCTAGTTGCTCATATGCATAGGAATTTATAATAAAGAACAGATTTTCTTTTTCCGTATCTTATGGGTCCATATATATTGGAGGTCTTACCTTATGTTTACTGTGAATCTGTGTCGGTCATACTGAATAAAGATATATAGCTGTGAGAAATGAGATTCAGTTGTGTCATGGGAAATGCTTAGTTTGGCAGAGAAGATGATCATTTTGGGGTTTCTGGTTTTTAATTAGAAAAGCTAGAAACTAACAGCTGCTACAGCAGAGAACCGGATCAAGCACATGGTCTACAAGTCTCTAGCATGTATTGTCATGCCATGCTTTTTAATATAAGATTTATATGCATTCGAGCAAAACGTTTCTCGATCTTCTCGAAAAGGCATCGGGTGCTTGACTATGTTCAGATCAGAAAAACTTGATGTAATTTATAGGCATTGTGAGGAATCTAAGAACATGCATGTCAAAATGATTTACTTGTATATCTTACGGTTCTCAACTGTTTCTTCTGGCACACAGAAAAACCAGATGCAGATCAATTAGCAATGTAGTTCAACCCAGAAGAAGCAAGAAAGTTTATATTCTTCTTCCCGGAAAACCCTCACCGCCGGAAACAGAGAACAAGAAAATATGTTAATAGCCTTAAGAACCAAAGAACAAGGGTGTATATGTCGGACCTTTGCGTGTGAATCTCAAATTCGAAAGATGTACAATGTCAGCACTCAATAATTTGCATGTTTTGTTAATGGTACGTGACGATGTGATGATGTTAAAACTGAAAAGGGTGTGTTCTTTCCACACCTTTTTGTTTTCACTGTTGTTTTTTGTTATATTCTGCAACAAAGATCGAACCTTCAGTATTTTATATCCTAAACAATTTCACCATCACATGCCTAATCTTCACTTTTACATTAGGCCTAGGCATCTATGTTATGTGATTCTCTTCCAAAGTCATACAATAGCACAGCAGAGTTCCATGAAAACGACTACTTGAAAGATCTGAAAACAGAAGAAAAAATCCAAATGAGATTATCACCCAAAAACGAAAAAAGTACTAAGAGTGGAGAGTGGAGTATCCAAATCAGCAACGCTTCCAAGTCCCCACAATGACCTGTAGAGCTCAAGCTCTCAAGCTCTCAAGCTCATAGTGCCCAACTCCCACTTTCCTTGAACAAAATATCAGTCTCAACCCAATTAGCACAGCAAATGCGCCACCAAAACCTCGAAAAATCTCACCTTTAATGGCCGCCGCCGCCGGCTTCGGTCACCTCTCTTTCATTCCCAAGTTCCCGTCAACCAAAGTCAGGACCTTTGACTTCAAGATCACCTTCTGTCTCTCTTTAAGGCAGTCAAATGACCCAACTCTCGCCTCCCAAAACGACGCCGTCCCGTTCGGCAGCCTCCGTGTAGTCTTCGCCGCCGGTGGCACCGGCGGCCACATATACCCGGCCGTCGCCATAGCCGACGAGCTCAAAAGCACCGACCCCAACGCCCAGATTTTGTTTCTTGGCATACCCAAAAGCATGGAAAGCAAGGCCGTCCCCAACGCCGGCTACGACTTCGCCGCCGTCCCCTCAGCCAAGTTGCACCGCCCGATTTTGTCACCCAGAAACTTGTTTCTTCCGTATTACTTGATCAAGTCAATAATATGGAGCTACTTTAAATTGAGGGAGTTTGATCCTCATATTGTGATCGGTACTGGTGGGTATGTGTCTTTTCCGGTAGGCATTGCGGCGGTGCTGAGAGGAGTGAAGCTTGTGATTCAAGAACAGAATGCTGTTCCTGGAATAGCCAATTGGGTGCTCTCGTTTTTAGCTGATGTTGTGTTTGTGGCTTTTAATTCTACTATTGATTGTTTCCCCAGTGGGAATGGGAAGTGTGTGGTGTGTGGGAATCCGGTGAGGTCGTCCTTGAGGAAGAATGTGTCTAAGGCGGTGGCGAGGGGGCGGTTTTTTCCCAAGTCTGGTGAGATGGGGGAGGAGGAGGTGGAGAAGGTGAAGGTGCTTTTGGTGCTTGGAGGGTCTTTAGGTGCTAATGCCGTGAACATTGCCATGCTGAATTTGTATTATCAGATGCTGTGGGAAAAGGAGGACTTGTTCATCATTTGGCAGACTGGAGTGGAGGCCTATAATGAGATGGAGAGCCTTGTTAAGAACCATCCGCGGCTGCTTTTGAAGCCGTAAGTGCTCTGTGGTTCTGTTTTTAAGTAACTAGAATGCGAGATGATTCGTAAGGATTTAAGATTGTGTCACTCAACAAATGGGATAGTTTAACATACAATGTGTTCATTGAGAAAGTTTTAACTTGTAGTTGCGAACCAATGTGTTAGATCATCAGGCATATAAGTTTGGAAAGATTGGAAAAGAAGATCATATTCCTGAATCCTGCCAATGACTTTCTCATCCTTTAAGGATGTTCAATATCAGTAATGATTTGCATGTTGAGTATATTGTTGTTATTTAGAGATAATTTATAACTCAGAGATAGTACACTTACTTTACCTTCCACATTTGTCAAGATGTATGCGTCCATAGTATATTCAAAGCTAATGTGACTCTATATATTGAAGGTTCATGCATAAAATGGATCTGGCATATGCAGCTGCAGACCTAGTAGTTTCGCGAGCTGGTGCAATGACTTGCTATGAGATCTTGGCAACTGGGAAGCCTTCCATTCTGGTAAATTTAGTTTTCACGTTCTGTTGTAGAATTAAAGCATGTCATGATATGATAATAAATAAGACCTAATTTCTTGCTTCCGTTTCATGTTGTATGAAACTATCTTCTATGTGAATCTAACATGCCCACCATCGACAATGTTTTGATCATGTTCTTTATATCAATGCTTTTGTCCCTTTTTTGCTCAAGGGGAGAACTCATAATTAGTTTCTCAATTTGTAGATACCATCGCCAGATGTTGCTGAAGGACATCAATTCAAAAATGCTTCTTTGATGGCAGACTTGGCAGGTGCAAGGGTTATAACTGAAGATGAACTTGATTCGACAACCCTTGGAAATGCAATTGAAGAGATATTAGGTACATTTATTCTGTTACAGTTTTGCCTGACAAGAAATTGCATGCTTAAGGTTTTAACAATCTTACTGTATAATTTCTCTCATAATCTGGAGGTATCATAGGTCCTTATTGATACTTTGACATTTTTCATATACTGCTCAGCGTGTTATGTATGCAGTTATGCCCATAAATGCATAATATTTGATTATTTGTGTAATTACTATCTAAGTTTGCTTCTTAGAATATTGAAGATAATTTCATTTGAATAGAAACATAGATAAATGCTGGGTACTTCAGTAGTTGGGTTGTGCATGTGCTGTTTTTTTTTTTTTTTTTTTGTTAATGATGAGTAATGCCATTTTATTGTAGGAACTGGACAGTATATTGAATCCAGATTGACTCTAGAAGTTAGGTGTCCTTTAATTATGATCGCTTGCTTCCTTTTTACAGGGGATGAAAGTAAAATGGCAGATATGTCCGAGAGGGCTCTGAAAGCTGCAAACTCGAATGCCTCTGTAGAGATTGCACAGCATGTCCTTTCTCTAGTCAGCTTATCAAGAGCAAAGAAGAAGTAGACTTAAAAGTTGGTTTATCTTCTATGTTTGTGATAGATCCAGCTTCCGCGCTCCATTGCAGTCCACCAAAGTTAGTTAATGTGTTATATGCAGAAGCTCAAAGGTTTCATAGAAGTTGAGTTCAGGAAAATGTCCATGAATGTAGGTAGCTAGGTTTCTAGAGTTCTTTTCACTCAATCATCGTTATTCAAGAAGGATCATAAAAGAATCTTTCCTTTCATCCTTCTGGCAGAGGGTTGATGAGAGGCTTGGTAGCTAGGAAAGTTGAGTCAGGATCTTTATGTTAGTTTTACTGCAACCAGTTCCCAACATGGTTAGGTACTCCATTCTGTTGTGTGATTAGGAAGATGTCCTATGCGCCAAAGAGACTGATTCAATGTTGTGACCTCCTCTGTATGAAGTCACCAATTTTCACTTTTTTATATAAGGAATCTTATGCTAATGATCATTTGCGTTCAATTACTACTTGTGTAGTATGGCTTCTATATGGGGTGTTTTATAGCTCCAGAATCCGGAGTTGTTAGATTAGCTCATTGAATTGGTTACACTGATTTGAAGTCTGAAGTTTTAATACTTTGAAGTACCCTAAAACTTTCACTCTCTGTGCACGTATTATTATATAAGTACATGATCTTGGCAAACGTTTTCTTTCACTTTCTTCGATCATTGTACAAAACCTTGGCAAAAGTAGTTCATAAACATGCGTATTCGCTTCAATTGCTTTGCGTAATGAGCCATCTTTGGTTGGTGGGTGATCCATTTAATTCCCAAAACCACAGCCACATATGAACCCAACCTGCATCCCAATTTTAATCCTTAATAATAGAATGGTAAATAGACTCATTAGGGTGGTTGCTAAGTAGGTCACTTATTAACAAAGTCGTAGGCCAGGCGAATGAATATTCATCATTTCCATGTTAAGATATGAATATTCATCATTTAAATGTTAAGATTTTCTCTTTGATTTGTCATGTTTAAATTGTGGAATCTGAACTTTCTTGAGCGGTTAGGAAAAACACTTATTATATTCTTTTTTTCTTTTAAAAAGACTTTTGGAATTTAGTTAAATTGGAAGGTTCAACCACCTATATGATTATTAGAAGAAAAAAAATTACAAACAGAAATAAAACCTAAACTCAGAAGATAATTATTACATATTGTAGGCTTGTAGACTTTTGGAGTGTTACTATGTAGAGAGTAACTTGTACTAGTGTGAGCTTATAGAATTTTGAGGCCTAGTTCCTACTTACTTCGGTGTTTGTACTATTCTGAATTTGATTGGTTTCGTTAATACAATGATTTGTTCTACCCGTAAAAATTAAGTTTTATTGCATGAATCGTTGGACAATTCTCTGAAATTTAATTTGTTATTGACATAATTAATCTTCTAGTTATGAAAAATCTATCATGATTAATAGTATCAAATATTTTGAGCTTTTCAACCGTTAAATTTTAATTAATAAAAATATTAATGGTTGAAAAAAAAAATCTTGAAAAAACATGTTTATCAGAGGAGTACTGTTCTTAATTTATGTGAACATGAGATTCCCATGCATTGCCTCCAAAAAGGCCACAGCTTATAAATACATTTTCTCTCCCGCTAAATTAGCTCGCCTCAAATATTCTCCTCCTAAATTAGCTCACCAAATTAAAATTTAAAAACAACCCAAAACGATGTCGTTTCTCGTTCCCGGTTCTGATCTCCGTACCCTCACCACCGCTTTCGGTACTGACCGTCACTACTTCAGCCCAGTCAGGTGCCCCGACCCGAGACCTGAACCGCTTCGCGTCTCCGCCCGCCGGAGCCCCAGTAACGGCGTAGCCTTGGGTTTGGACAAGAGAAACGACCCGCGGTGGTCGGTTTGTACCGCCGACGAGCTTCACTTCGTCTCTGTTCCCGATTCCGACTGGAACCTCGCTCTCTGGCGCTACCTTCCCTCTCCTCCTCAGGTCCCTCCATCTCTCTCTATATCTAGTGAAATTTCTCTCTTTGTTTATATTGCGAAGTTTTGTGTTTAAAATGATGGATTGATCGATACGCAGAGCGAGCCGAGGAATCATCCGCTGTTACTGTTGTCGGGGGTCGCCACAAATGCTATTGGATTCGATCTCTCCCCTGAGGTGAGATTTGGTTTTCAGCAAACTGTTTTTTTCTGGTATAAATTTTGCGGAGAAATCTTAGTTTTTTTTTTTTTTTTTTTTTTTTTTTGGTGTCATTGCCATGTATGAGTTTGATATATGATCAGGGAGCTGAAATGCATGTGACTGTTTGTTTTTATAGTTCTCCTTTGCGCGCTCCATGTCGGCGCAAGGATATGATACCTGGATTCTTGAAGTCAGAGGTGCTGGGTTGAGCACACATGGAACCGACTCAGGGGAAGTAAATGGTAGGTGTGTTAGCTTAGTGTCTTAAATTTCTTTCGGAGAAAAAAGAATTGAAGATTATGACTAGCCATAGACTTGTGTAATTTTTTGTGCATTGTACCTGAGAACTTGTCATACTTTTAAGTTTGCTTGTTTGTTTGTGTGCTTGGAATCAAATTCGGTGAGTTTCTACTTTTGCAGGTTTGTTAGAAGCAGGGCAAAACCGTTCTACACAGATTGGGGGTTTAAGTCAAACACCATTGAACATCATGGAAGTAGGTCAGCGAGCGGTTACAAGTTTTGCAGACTTCCAAGAGCGTTTTTCAACTACATTGGAAGATTTCCAGAAGCAACTTGATCTTGTCGCAAAGCTTGATTGGGACTTTGATCACTACTTGGAAGAGGATGTGCCTGTTGCGGTGAGGTGACATCCTTTAATATGCTTGACTTTATACTCTAGAGAATTTGGTGTCCTGAATAGGATTCTCATTTTTGAATCACTGATGGTTGTGTACATGTGCATGTGCATATGTGCATGTCTTTGTGACTACAAAGATTTTAGTGCTTTTGATATTATGATTGGCTCAAACAACGGTTTTCTCATCTCAGATGGAGTATATAAGAACTCAATGCAAACCAGAGGATGGGAAGCTTCTCGCGATTGGTCACTCGATGGGGGGTATCTTGCTATATGCAATGCTCTCACGATGCTGTATGTGCCAAGCTAAACTTTTTAATCGAATTATCTTCAACTTGTTAATCTTTACCTTCTAAATAGACACAAGGAGCAATTACTGACATTGTTGTTTGCTGCATAGCCTGCACTCCTCAGCTTTAGAAGATTATTGCTATGTTTCTTCCTTGACGCTAAAATTACAACTTCTGTTTTTAGCTTCTCAAGGACAAGATTCTGGATTCGCATCAGTTGTTACTTTGGGGTCATCACTTGACTACAGGCCTTCAAAATCATCACTGAAATTGTTTTTACCTCTGGCAAGTTATATGAAAGATAATTTGTGTTGTAAATCTCTATAATTTTCCCTATGATAAATTCCTGCCTGTGGAACCAAAATTGATGAGCATACTATATCTGCCTGTGGTGCTCAGGCAGACCCTGCTCAGGTGGTAAATGTTCCTGTTCCGTTCGGTGCAATATATACCGCTGTGCATCATCTTGTGAGTGGTACTCCAGTTTTGTCTTGGTTAAAACCTCAAGTTTCTGCTCAAGACCTGATGGATCCAGAGTTGTATGACAAGCTTATCTTAAACAACTTTGGTAAGTCTAGAATCGTGTCAACATACACCGACATATTGCAAATCGAAGTTCTCGTTTTAGCTTATGTCAACACTGCTTAGTAATCACTCTTTCAACCTCTTCCACAATGAATCTATACTGTTTACAGCCCCATAATCTCATTATAATATGCAGGTACTGTCCCTGCTAAGCTTCTCTTGCAGCTAGCAACAGTCTTCCAGGAGGGTGGTTTACGTGACAGGAGTGGGACTTTCTTTTACAAGGAACATCTATGCAAAAGCAATGTCCCAATCTTGGCCCTTGGAGGTGATCAAGACCTAATATGTCCTCCTGAAGCCGTTTATGGTAGAATGTTAATATAGTTGAGCCTGATGTCTTAACATATATCCCAGAAACTAATTTCCATTTCTTTTCTTCTGTCCCTTTCATGTTTGGGCATGGTGTACCTGGAGTAGAAACAGTGAAGGTAATTCCTGAGCAATTGGTTACCTTCAAAGTTCTTGGAGAACTTGGCGGTCCTCATTATGCACACTACGATTTAGTTGGAGGTCGCGGGGTATGAGTGATATGTTTTTCTTTTATAGACTTCTGTAGTTCTGTTTATATCAGGAATGATGCCTATATGTTAGCACCATGTCCATTTGATCTGTATTGTTATTTTAACGGTTGTCCCGTTTCTTTGTTTTTCCCTTTAATGCAGGCAGCAGGAGTGTATCCACACATTATTGAGTTTCTCAATCGTCATGACAGGGCTTGATTTCTTCGTCTTTTAAATCATCTGCATTACTCCTAAAGAAAGGCAACCATATGAAGAATCCCCAAAGGAGGTCAAAATGGCTGTTGATATGTACATGGTTGTAAGGGATGCAATTTATACAATGAAAGCTTTAAATCGTAGGCCAACTTGGTTTTAAGTGTTGGTATTGTAAGATGTAAAAAGTTATGAGTAAAGGTGAGAACTGGGAAGTTCATTATCTCTGAAGGCCTAACTCGGCCTGGATTCGTGAAAATTATGATTTCCTAACTCAGCCAGGAATCCTAACAGTGGCATAATACTATATTTGCAAACTACTCCGGGATTCCTGGTATCAAGTTTACCAAACATCAGCACCCTTATCTTTTCCTGGTACATAGTTAACGGCATTCATTAATCTTACTATTAGACAAAAAGGGCAAAAAAAACAAACAGAAAAAAGAAGAAGAGAGGAATTGGTCACTTAATTGGAACCATTGCATTGCATTTCAAGAATTTATAAGCATGTAAAAGGCAGGAGATACCACAAAATAAGTATGATATAAGAACTGTTTGTAGAGATTGTAATGACCACCATCCAAATTGATAACATGGAAATGCCCAAAGAGCAAAACGCCCAAGACTTCAAACCAAATAATGAATACTTGCTCATGTGTTGAAGAACAAATCTATACATGCAGGGCTCCACAGTTAACGAAAACACCAGCACTGAATGGGAAACTTAAGAGTTCACCAGTCCTAGCATTTAGTTGTCGCTTCAACCTTACAAAAAGGGCAAGTATTTTTATGAGCAAGCCACTGTTCTATACACTGTAAGTGGAAGAAGTGTCCACAATTCAGTCTACCCATCTCATCATCTGCTTCATATTCCTCCTATGAGCATTGAACAATCAAGGATTAAGAAAATTACAGCCCGTGAAAAGATATATATTCAAAGTAAACAATAACAATAGTTTTCCAGGCTCACCTGACAAATGATGCACTTGCCATCTATTTGCCCAGGTGAATGTTGTGACTGATCACTCAACATTGAAAGCTTAATTTTTCGAAGGCACCGGCTTATCTCATCTTCTTTTAATCCAGTACTCACATAACCAATTCTCTCACCCAGCTCAAGCAGTTCCTATTTCCAGCAGAAAATAAAAAGTAAGGTAACTGTCAAAACTAGACCAACAATTGGTATCCAAAAACATAAATGATTTGATATAGAAAAGGGATTTAGTTTGTGAATCTAACCTCGTATGTCATGTTATCAACATCAAGTCTCCACTCCCTATATCTATCCATGTCTGATCTTCCACCCATCATAAGACTACTTTGAAACATCATAATCTGCAACCACCATTGCACAAACATACAAAATTCCCAAAACTGAGTTAGTCATTATGTTCACTGACACAGATATCTTAACATAGGAGTCCAACGCAGACTGTGCAACCATATAGATTCAGTTACTCCAGACAAAAATCTATACCCGTAACTTAAAAGAACTTGTTATAGTATGCCAAGTTGTGCAGATTGCTTGCCAAACCGACACCAGCTAAATAACTATTTGCAGTACTAAACCAAGTGATTGACAGAACGGGCAAAAGTAAGAGTAAAATCTAACTATATTGCAACTTGCAAGGCAAAGTTAAAATGAAGAGCATAGAATAAATCACCTCTGCGAGGCCTTCAGGAGAGGCATGGCGAACATGTCGATAACACCTACTTCCAAACACCTCTGATCCAGGGCGGCTTAAGAGGAATTCAGGTTCAGAATCAAGAAACGAGATAGTATCCGGGTTCACAGTTCGCCTTGCTAAACAAGGACGCTGCCGAAAGAAGTAACCAAACAAGTTAGAGTTATACCACACCAAAGATAAGAGTACAAGCAGATACACAACTTGTTGAGACTTGCACTCAAATATCAAAAAGTTAGTCTTCAACGTTAAACAAGCCTAAAAGTGAAATGAAAGAAGAGTATACCCTAATACGATTGCCGAGAGTCAGAAGTTTAACAGAAACGAGAAGCTAATATAAGGTTTGGGTATACTATGAGTCATTCAGCCAAAGAGTTTTTTTCGTTTAGGTAACTACGCAATTAATAGTGCACTTATCAACCAAAGGGCTTGTCAATCGCAAAAACGTAACTCAAAGGGTTACTCTTATTAAATACCAAACAAAATAATAAAACAAAAAAAATACAGTGAAAAAACAATAAAAAAATATGATAAATATATGGTTTGACAAGAACATTGTAACAAAAGGTGTGACTATCAATCAGCATTTGGCAAATCAAAACCGAAATGATAAAGAAAAGGCAGAAACTTGAAGCTGAAACTGAAACTGAAGCACGAAATCAGAGTTGAAAAACAATAATGATGAAGACCATCCATGCAATTAAAGCATTCAAACCCAATATTCTAAGATATCAGTAAAAGCCTGAAACAAAGAGAAGCAACAAACTTTTAAGCATTGAAACCCAGAATCAATAGGAAAAGAAAGACTTCTATTACTACCTCCCTGTGGCTGTGCATCCTATTATGATCCCCATCGATCTTGCCTCTTCCAGAAACATTTCTCCTAGCCACCACACAATCCACAGAGCCAGCAGTCTCTGCTGAGAACCCAATTCCAGGCCCACACCAAACATCCTGAAAATCCATACAAGTTGCAGAATTCAACCCAAACCCAACAGGCCCATCAACCACTCCTTGGTTCTGGCTCTTGTCCTTGAACTCATTCCTAACATTCTTCTTATTAACCTTTTTCTTCTTCACCTTCTTTCCTTCCCAATCTGCTGAGCTCCTAATCACAGCTGGCACTGAGACTTGCTGTGAGGCTGAGGCTGTGCAGCCCAAGCCTCTGAACTTTGCTGATGAGGGAAAGTTTGTCTTCTTCTTGGTGCTGAGGCTTGAGGAGGATGAGGCTTCATTGGTGGTGGTGGTGGTGGTGGTGAAGCTGGAGAGGAGGAGAGAGGAGATTGTGGATTTGCAGCGAGTGGATTGGATTATGGATGGTGCTGGATTTGGGTTGTATGGATCTGTTTCTGAAATGGGCTGGATTAATTGACTTCTGGGTCTTCTCCATTTCATGTGCTCTGAGCTCTCTGTAAGAACAGGCATGGTTTCTTCAGAAAGAACAAAGAATACAGCTTTTCCTTGGCCTGGTTGTGAAGGAGAGAATAGAACAATGAAATGTGAAGAAGAAGAAGAAGAAGAAAAGGGGAAGTGAATTCTTAGTGGAGACTTTGGAGAGAATATACTAATAAAAAATGGAGCTTTGATTTAATTGGAAACAAAATAAGTGAGATGAGATTTTAAAACTGTGGGGTTGCTCCTTTTTGAGGGTTGGTTAGGTGGGCTATGCTATAATGCTTTGTCTTCTTGTTGGTTTTTTTTCTCTCTTTCTTCAGGAGGAGCCTCTGAAAACTGTGAGTAGAAATTTCAACTTTGCTTTTCTTTTTTCCTCCTTTGGCTTTTCTTTTTAGGCCAGCTGATGCTTACTCATCAGAAACCCCAAAACCAAGATGGGTCATTTGGGGCATAGCACCACAGAAAGAACACAAAGCCAGGAAATGGTTTTTGAAAGTTTTAAGGGATCACTGTCTTTGGAGACCAGACACAGAAGGAGAGAAGAGGAGAGAGGGTAGTGTGGACAAACAGAAAATTCTAGTTCATACACAAAAATATCCTGTCAGAGATCTGTATAGGTTTGCTGTGGTCAGCATTTGGAAGGGTCCCACTGCGAAAATCACAAGGTCAAAATTCATCAGTATAGGGATTACATATCTTAGAATTTAATCATAACTATGCTTGGCATGTACTACAGTGTCGGCTTGCTCTAAATAGTTGTAATCATGTGAAGGGGCCTAACTTTGACTCACTTGTTATAGGGACCATTCTACTGATACTAGTATTTCACTATTTCATTAGTTTTTTATGATTTAAATTAGAGTCATGTTTGTAATCTTATCCGATTTAAAAAAAGAATCGAGTATAACAAATTTAAGAGTTCAAGTTAAAACGATATATATTAGGTAAGTTCTTAACCATTTGATGATAGGACATAAAAATGTATAATTAGACTTGAATTCACTTTAAAACAATACATGTTAAGTAAACTTCGACTGTCTGATAATTTGAGTGACTAATTAGGACATACAAATGTATAATTAAACTTGAATTCAAGTTAAAACAACATATATTAGATAAACTCTCAACCATTTGATAAGATAATCCGAGTGACTAAATATGACATAAAAGTACATAATTGATCTTGAATTCAATTTAAAACAATAAATATTAGGCAAACTCCCAACCGTTTGATAATTTGAGTGACTAAGTATGACGTAAAAATGCATAATTAGACTTCAAATCAATTTAAAAAAATAAATATAAAATAAATTGTCAACCATTTGATAATCTTGGAGACCAATGAGGACATAAAAGTGCATAATTAGACTTGAATTTGAGTTAAAACGGACAAACTCTCAACCATTTGATAATCTGTGTGATTAATTAAGAAACAAAAGTGCATAGTCGGACTCATCAATATGACATCACGGAATCATTAAATTTTGTTATCTTTTAACTTCAGATGCTATTTTTAATTGAGCTCTACGCGTTAACCAAACTACCAAAGAACTGAGGCTGTGACATCTGAATTGCTAGGCTATAGAATATACATATGTATATCACTCTCCATAACCACTTCTCAGCCTCATTGCTTGTTTAATATCCCACACGATAAATGATTGACGTTTAGTCATATTCATCCAAAATATGACTCCCAAATGTCTATATCTCCTATATCTCACGTGATCAAACACAAACCCTAATGACAAAAACACCCCTCCAACCTGCTCAAATTTTCTGTTCAAGTTTATCTTCGACTTATCATGTGTCGTGGTGCCACTGGAGTACTAAGGTCATTTTCTGTACTTGGAATTTATATAAAAACCCAGAACAGGGACAATACCTTTCTTTTAATGCTATTACCCTTTAGTTATATCACATATTCCCAACCCACATCAATTGTTGTCATCTATAATTTTGGGGTATAAACATCTTAAATTTCGCTCTTGGATGAAAAAATTTTCAAACATCCAATTATTCTTAAAGTCTTGAAATGAGTCCTTCAAGAGGTAATTCAAAAGTCTAAAGGCTCAAAGGCATCAAGAATAGCTTTGACAACATTTTCTTTACCTAATCCCTTTATCTATTTGGTAAAAAAAAAAAAAAGAAGCCCTAGCCTAGGCCCTAGGCCTAAAACGAAGACAAATGTAACAAAAGCCAACAAGAATTAATATTAGGCTTTCACTTTATACACTCCAAAAACATTCAAAATTTCTGTATAATTCGGAGTCAAATTAAACTTCTCAAAAGTGGTTTTACCTAAGTACAATTGAAAATGATTTGAAGAAACATATGCATAATTTTATTTAGGGTTAGGGATCCCTAAGCATTGTAGTTATAATAGGAACCCTCCTTTTATTTTATTTTCTCTTTTATTTGAGAATTTCAAAGGCATCTTAAGAAGCCCACCCCGTGACTCCATAAGTAAACTAAAGAAAGTTAGTGATTAATTATATTAACTTCTCGAGGTATTATAATGGCATTGATTTCTTCAATTCTTTTGTTAATTAACAAATTAATTAATTTACTAATTTCATTGTTTGGGGCTGGCATCCCAACATGAACCTAGTTCCGAGTAAATGAATGTTTAGAAATTGTAAAACAATTCATTCAAAGGTGTCTCCAATATTCCTGGTTGGCATTTTCGTTTCCATTCATGGACAGCTTGACTTAAAATATAATCAAAAGTAAAAACACAACAGTGATTAGTTCCATAAAATGGAAAATAGTTGTCTAATTAGAAGATTCTACTTGTGGGTGAATGGGTCCATGCTCCTCCAAGCAAAAAAATAAAAATGGGGCTTCCAGTTTCTCAACCATTTCACCACAAATTCCGGGTTAAAGGGTTTTTGCTTTCATAATTTTGTCATCGGGTCAGATATTAATATCAAGCTCTTTTAGACCTACGCTTTTGCAAAGAAAACAAAAAAAAAAAAAAAACATTATTGTTTCTTTATTTTCTCATAATTCACAATTATAAACTCACATTACTTTGTTTTATTTTCAAGATTGGCCTGCAATATCTCAATTCCAGCCACTCCTCAATCATAAGGCTAGATTGTAGCTTGCTCTCGATGGAGATATTTCCTTTAATAGTTGAATTTGATTGTGACTGAATTGTGAATTTTCTTACTTAGAGACTTTTACTAGCCTTCTAATTTTCAGAGTTTAGAATTTAGTCATATGTTTCATTCTAGACGTGTTATGTATTCAGTTCAAGATATATAACTAGTATAACTCATATACTTGGAGTCAACACACGCAGGAAGACAATTAGGTTATTTCTACATTGGAGTAAGAAAATTGGTGCAAGGTTGATTTATATTTTGTTTACGAAATCTCTTACTCTCTGTAATTCCAGTAAAATCTTAGAGACGAAATAGTAATAGTAATTAGTAAAGCAGCAGCTAGGAGACTGGTGGTAGATTAGAAGCAAAGAAATCGGCTTTTGATGAGGAAAACACTGTACGTTCATGCTCCTTCTCCGTCTTCCTTACTAGCTGCTGTAATTTCTTGGCTGATTAGTGATTACGATCTGGTCCTTTTCAACATCCTTTTCAACATCGTTGTTTTCAGAAAGCTTATAATTAAAACCATTTTTTGTCGGTCACATCACCCAGACTTAATTTGGAATTGCTTATCAAACTCAAACACTGAAATTACTTATAATACTTACTGGGTTTCATTTCAAAACCGTAAGAGTATGAACCACGACTATGCACATAGTTGAAAACCAAAAGATCTAAAGTCAATACATGCATATGATGTAAGAGCTTTGACAGCAACAGGGTTTGGCTTAATTTTATGAAAATCTCTCTTTGCTCCTAAACAATTGCCAATTTCATGTCTCATCATTCATTATTAAATTGCAATGAAATTAAAGGAATCAATTGAAGATGCATGTTCTTATGGGCATCGTGTGATTTTAAATAAGAAGAAAGCGAGTACGTGTGATTGCTGAACACTAGAATATGACTTGTTGCTTAGCATTGGATAGTTTGTTTCTAATTCTCCATCCCACAAAATGAAATTGAGAGTTTGTATTATGAGTCACAATTTATTGATCGAAACCCAACAACCGTCTCAGATCTTGTATGAACATACGGTCAACGGTCACAATTTATGATTTAGTTCGACGGTCGATTTGACATTCAGACACCAATGACAATAAACATTAAGATTGACTATTTTCTCTTTATAGATTTGCGCATCTTTTTTCAAAAACGTGCGGGTAGACGTTCCGATCGGTCTTCAAACCCCCAACAACTGAGTTGCTCGATTCGGTGGTCAGTTCCGGCAAAAACCCTAACCTGCCATAACCGATACCAACCCTAGCTTGTGTATTAAGCAAAATATAAGCCCAATATATTCCTTCACAAAAAGATAGAAGACCAATTCTAAAACCCCAAATGCAAGGTCCAGCTCAACCTTTACTATATTAGTTAAGGTTTGGGTAAAGTCCTCACCTAGCCCACATAACTCCGTCTTCTCTAAAGTCCGCTTAAACCCTACTAGCAGAGCAAAAACTCAGATTGAGCTAGAACAATGAAACAGTCTATCATAAGAAATGTCACCCTTTATGCTCGTACTTGTCTTCTCTCTCCTCTCTGCTACAAACCCAGTTCTAGGACTACCCAACTCGCTTTTTCGACTCTGCCCAGATTGAGCTTCTACTCGACTGAGTCTCAATCACATAACCAAGAGGTTTCCAAAGATGAAGAAGACGCCGTCAGTAACGAAGGTATTAACTTTTCCTGAGAAATAGAAGTTTTGGGTTTTAATCATAAGCAGTTTGCACCGTTCATGGATTTGAAATCAAACTTGAATTTGTTGGGTTCTGAGGTTTAAGGGTTTTAGGCTTTCAGCTAATTCATTGTATTCTGTTGGGTGTTGAATTATATTTGTGACCTATTTAGTGATAAGGATTAATAATTTGATCCTGCAACATTGGTAGTCATGTTCATCGTTGTTTGAGAGGCTGTGTATTTTGGGGTTTATGGTTTTTTTTTCCATTGTATGTATAAGATGACCGGGTTTGTATTTGCAATCTGATCTCTACATGTTTTGGTTTTAGAGCTGAAAATGCAAATTGACGACTACTTTAAAGGAAATGACAAGGCAATACCAACTATATTTGAGGCAATTCTGAAGAGGAAGTTAACAGGGAAGCATGAACAGACTGATAAGAAGTTGATGGAAGAACTTTGCGGGAAGAGGCAGGGATCGCTGAGTGACGATGAAGAGGAGGATGAGGAAGAGATTGAATCTGATTTGGATGAGTTGTATGGGAGTGATGATAAGGCTGCTGATTTGAATCAGGCAATGGATAAGTTGATGAAGGAAATGCCAATCACAAGAAGAGAAAATTGATGGGTGACAGAATAAGTGAGCAAGCAAAGTTTGACTGATTAGATGGATTTGTAATGTGAAACCAGTATCCCCTTTATGATTTAGTTTCTTTAGAACTTATTCGGTTCATGGTCTTGTAGGTTAACCTTCTGAATTCGCAAAATCATGTAACGGTAAGTGTATTGTATTTGCCATTTTGCTGAATGATGAACTGTTTACATCAGTATAAGGTATACATACCTGTATTAATCTTTTGAGAATAGAATATCAGCAAGAGCTACTCAAAGCCAATAACAGCTGAGCTCGTGTGGACTGTACTTTATGTGCATTCTGGTGTTGTCATTTTAGAGAATCTAGCATCGGAAACATGCAGATGTGTCGAGCCTTATCTACCATGATGACAGAAAGCAAAGGCCATGTATAAAGTGTACAGCAATTTGATAAACTTACAAAGGGAAAGTAGCAAGCTTTTCTGTGAAGATTGCTCACCAATGTTTACAGCATCAAAGGTCGCCATATGTGACCACAGAAAAGGATTGGAATATATCAACACCAGAAACTGCAGCATTTGCTCGTGTTTGCATCAATGGGGGAGACACCATATTGGTCCTTTGAAGATAACTGGAAGCACTCTGAGGTTAGATGAAGAAGTCGGATTTTGAAGATTTTAGGAAAGTTGGGACTCATCGTATTTTCTTTTCCTATTCAGATTTCTATGTCTACAGTTAATTAGGTTTCTAGTTCTAGTCTTATTAGGATTCATTATTTTCTATCACAGTTAATATTTTCCTAGTCTATTTAGATCTAAGGACAGTGCTCTATAATTAGCTCTTCTTCAATGATAGTATTTCTCATATCTCGCTGGTGGACTCTGACATCATCTTCTAGACGTTTGTCTATTTCAATCCTTTTGAGATTTCGGTTCAAATGAATGCAAAGCCATCAAATTCTTCTTCTCAGGGAAGAAATTCGAAATGTGGTGATAATGCGCCAGAGTTTCTATGCAGCGCTTGCTTGTGCATCTGGTGCCCGGTACTGGCTGTCTGGTGGTGCATAAAGCTACCGTTCAAGGTGGGAGGGCACATTGCACGGCGGTGTGCTTGTGGTTGTGGATCAGTGAAGAAGACAGCTTGTGCATCATACTCTACAGCATCTGATATTGATTTGGATGATTACCGCATCTGATATTGATTTGGATGATCTGTCTGGTAAGCCACATACTATGGGAGCTCCAAGAAGAAAGATGGCACATATTGAGGTGGCTAATCAGCTGCAAAGTAAAAGAGGGTAGCAACCATAGACCTTTATAACAACCTTTATATTTTGGAGTTATATTCCTCCATAAATTTTGTACACCAACCTTTGTATTATGGAGGTATCGTAGTTAGGACTTAGGATGCCAATCTTTTATGTCACAATTGAACTGAAATATAGTTTGGTTATATTCCTCCATCATTAATTTTATACAGCAACCTTTGTACTCTGGAGTTATCATAGTTAGGATGCCAATGTTTTATGTCACAATTGGACTGAATATAGTTTGGTCAACAGAAAAAAATCATAGTTAGAGGGAAAAAGAAAAATAGAATGTCAAGAATGGGATTCGAACCCATGCCCTTTCGGACCAGTACCTGAAACTGGCGCCTTAGACCAACTCGGCCATCTTGACTTGTTATTAGCTCAATAGAGGATTATTATATAAGATGTGATATTTTATAGTTGTATTTGCCACGACATTTATTATTTGCCACACGCTACTAGATTCCCTGACACTGTATTTTGGGAAGGCGCATCATATAGCAGAGAAGGGAAGAAAAGGAAAAAGGAAAGGTGAATGTTCATTGAAATCTATATGAAACTAGCTGCTTGGAAAAGCTCCCTGCCTGTTTCACATGGAGGGTTCAAGAATTTAAGAACAAAGAAGGGAGAGGGAAAGGCAGATAAGTGATAACAATACGAATGATGATCAATAAAACTCCATTGATTGTCAAGAGCATTCTTTTGCTCTATGACAAAGCAATGTTCTTAGAGCAATTAGGTGGTTCATCTACTTCTAAAAACTGCTGCAGGAAACTAATGTGTTACAAGTTACAACTGATACAACATCAATGGAAGTCAAGCTAACGTCTAGTCCAACTTTGGATGGAATTCTCCAACTTCACATCCTGAGGCTACTCACCACTTTACTCTGTTAACCTAGAAATAGGAAGAAGTATCACTTCATGCACCACAAGCTGCACCACACCCAGCAGCACAAGCTGAGCCGCCATAGAGGTCTGTGTCGGTTGTTGTAGTGCTTTTCTCTTTGGACATACCATCAGCACAAGAAAAAACTATGGCTGAGATAATTGACATTGTGACCAAAACTGCCCAAAACACTAACCAATATTCACCATCATCAAATTTCACACTGCCTATCTCCCTCCATAGGCTCCCCATCTGTGTTTCAAGTTGCTAAATGAAAATGAGCTTAAACCCTCCAAGAGAGTTTTTATAGTGATCAAAAAGTCAATATTCCAATAAGAATTATTATTGTTTGTGTTAGTGGAATCTCTCTCTCTTTTCTGATCTCTGCCTCTCCACTTTAGGACTTGAAGTGATCCTCTTCTCTCTATTGCTCATGCAAGCAAAAACATAAGAGTGTTTGACATGAAAGATTATTAGTGGGTCAACTCAGTAGCCACCGAAAAGATATATATATAAGATGAGTGGTTTTATTGGATTATATATTGGAATGCATTCATATCCCACTCTTCCTTGTCTAAATTTTGATAGGCGGTAGTGGAAACTAGTATGACAGTGAAATTATCACTAGGAACAGTGACAGCCAAATTAACTATGTACTGTTTTAGATCTCTGTTCATCAAAATGGTCATCATCTGCTCAATAATGTGCAATAATTTAACAGAGCTATATACCCTTTTGAGATTTTCGCCTGGGAAGGTTGGAACTAGTCCATACATTATCTTTCCAATGGCATCCCATTAAGGACTTGAGCTCCAATTATTTACCTTTAGGAGATTCATCTAGTAGCAGCCACTTACTACATTGCAGAACAATAATTCAAAGCTAAACCATTATCTTAAAGGCTACACATATTCACTAGGTCTCTAGGATTCCTCTGTTACCCTTGGTTTCTCTTCATAAACTTGACTCCTAGCTCAATGAGTTGTCCATATAAGAGCAATTTACAATCATATATGAGAAATCTCCTGCTTCTGAGCTCCACAAAACCACATTATTACCATTAGTGGAGCAGAGCAGTTATATATGATTTAAACATCTGTCTTCCAAATTATCTCCTCAGAAAAGAACTATACAATGTGGTTCATAAAAGTTGAGCCCAAGATCCTGGGCTCAGCATTGGGTTACCATGGTGTGATAATATTGAGTCATCGAGTTTTATACAACATTATATGGAGTACTGTTTTATTTACAGAAATCTTCATGCTAAATTTAGTACAATGATTGTATGCGGTAAATTTAGTACAATGATTGCATGCGCAATTTTGACCAGGATGTTAATCATCTGATTTTCTTGTCTTTGACTGGGCCTCTTGGGATTTTGTTGAGGAACTGAGCCTCAAACTTTCTGTATGATCTCTTTATTTCACGGGAAACTTTTCCAGCTAGATGATCAACGTCGTCCTCAAATTTCTCGTACAGAACAGGCAGAGTTTCCAGACACAGGAACCCTTAAACATCATTTACAAACAAAATCAAGATAATCAGTTACCAATAGCCCTATAGATATTGATCACATTAAATGGAAGTATTAAGATGAACTTGATTAAAAATAACACTTCCTAGCTTACCCAAGTAAAGGAGATTCAGAAAGCTGAAATAGGTTCCAATCACAGACAAAATGTATAGAGAAACGATTGCCTGAACATCATCGATAATGAACGAAGTTATTAAGTATAGATAATATAAGCCTAAATTGCACATAATTAGTTCACTGTTCACACTTGAAATTACCAAGATGAAGAATGGTAGGTCTTTTCCACAAGCACTGTCAATGAGCTTTGATAAGAAACGGTTGAACTTTTTATGGACTGTGGAAGCTACATCTCTGAATGTAGAGTCATCTAATATAATTTCAGGTATTCTAGGAGGTGTCCTGCATGTACACAGTTAATTGGTTAAGAGTAGTACTTTAGGAAATTAAAGGATGAAGATTATGTAAGCGAATAAATTAGGGAGTAATACATACAATCCGAAGATTTCTGCAACAATGCGCCAAATGAAGATAACAAGCATAGTGGTAATGGAGGCGTGACAGAGGAGGGTGACGAAATTGTACTCAACTACCTCGAAAAGAAACCATATCACGGTCATCACACCCAAAAGCGCCGCCGATACATTTCTGTTCCTCCACAACAACACATCCGCAACTACAAATTTATACGAAAGGATTAACATGTAAACTAGCTTATGTGCACTAGAGTATGTAGATGATATAGATTGATGAATGTATGTTACCTCTGCCACCTCCAAGAACCTGATGAATTGGCCTCTCGCGTCCAAAGAGCCTTGAGTGGCTGGTTCCATAGACGTCATCAGAATCCGACGAGTATACTAATCCCGGCATGATCAAGAGTGATTTAGGACTTAATAACTTGTATTATGGGTTGATATATGTATGAACATTGACCAACAGCAACTTATATATGAACATAGATGTGCCTGACCTGTGGGTTCTAAGCTTGGTAGAAAAGTAAGCTTCAATGAAGTAAGGAATGCCTTGGAAGGGCTTTGGCTAAAATTCGATCAACTTTTGCGTTGCATGCACGCTAGCCTATCTAGCTACTTACTTAATCAATCAGAAAAAAAAAATATTGATCTTCATCTTGTACAAGTCTTGTACATTGATCTATGAAACATTCTATTTGAAGCCAAACAAGCCAAAGATTATCCTAATGTATAATGATACCAAAATAAAAACAATGAACGTTATACAGTATATGTTTAAAGCAACTTTTGGAAAATACTCTTCAAGAAAAAAAAAAAAAAAAAAAATTGTGGCCAAATATACGAGAGACGATAGCAAAATACAATGATATGTTCTAAAAGTTATATGAGACTCATTCTTTCTATAAATGCATATTCTTGGAACATATCGATATATTGATCGAAACAAAGTTAGTCTAACTATACATTTCATTCATTTTTAAAGAATCACTTTTTACTTTAGAGGTTAAAATGCAATTCTTTTTTGTTAACTTTCATCTGTATGAAATTGAATTCCTAATCAGTAATCACTATTCACTAATCCGTGAGTAGGCAGCTGGCAGCCAATTCATCAAGCTTTGCCGCTTTGACCTCTACCACTTTGTGGAGCAGCCTCATTCAATCTCACATGGAGTTGTCCCTTTGGCAACTTAATTTACCCTGCACAAAGCAACCTTTGGAAGGGACACACCTGAGGAAAGGAGGATCCATTTGGTGAACCAAAAACAAAATGACCTGAGGACAATTATACTAATCCAACGTTAATTCATCTTGTAGTCATTACCATTTTCAAAGACTTCAAATTTATTCACAAAAAAGAAAAGAAAAAAAGACTCGAACTTTAACCCAACAAAGGCAAGAAACATGCAACTCATATAAAAATAAAAGCGGCAAGAAACATGCACGTTTATATAATGGTCAGAAATTATTGAGAGCTCTCAATGATTGATAGGTGCCAACACACCCGTGAAATCTAACTCTATATTCATCAACCTGGGTTGGACTAGAGGTTATGCATATCAGCTGGTTCTGGGTAGGACCTGAAACCAATATTTTTGTAATATAGAAAAGCAGAACCCACCAGGAGAAGAGACACAAAGGACAAACAGTTGTTGGAATATTAACATTTGCATTTAAAAAATGGCACCGATCGGATTCTCCTCTTGTGCTAAAACTCTACACACACAGCAAGAAGACCAACAAAGCATTACTTCCAATTCCCAATCAAATGACCTCAATTGGGCTCTCTCTCAACTCCCTGATCCTTTGTTCTACTGTCGGTTCAACTCAGAGCTCAGAAAGACTGAGACCCAGTTCAAGAATGGCTCTGGCCACCCCCACCACATTTGGGTTCAGTAATTTACTCGAGACTTTCACAGTCAACGTTCAGAGAGCAGAGAACAGGCCTCTGAATGTGCCTCTGATTGCTCCGTTTACGATTGCGACTTCGAGGCTTGAGCGTGTTGAGAATGTTGCGATCAGAGTTGAGTTGAGAAATGGGTGTGTTGGGTGGGGTGAAGCTCCAATCTTGCCTCATGTGACTGCAGAGGATCAGCAGACCGCTATGGTCAAGGCCAAGGAGGCTTGTGAGTTCTTGCTCAGGAGTAATGGGATGACTTTGAGTTCGGTTTTGGGAGAGATTGGTGTGCTTCTTCCTGGATATGAGTTTGCCTCTGTGAGTACCAAGATCTGGTTGCTTTGTTTATAAGTTGGTGTTTGATGTATGAAAGTTGTGTTCTGAACTTCTGATTGATGAGTGTTTGGTTTAGTGGTATTGGGAACAAAATGGATGTTTAGTTTGGATGGCAGTTTCTATTACTGGTAAATAGTTTAGTTGCAATTGAAATATGTGTTTGTTAGCTGAGAGTAGGTAGGAAGAATAATTGAGTTGGTGAGAGTATTGAAATTGAGGACCAGTTGAGTTCAGTGTCCAATGTGAGCAACTTTAGGAATTAGTTGAGAACTATATATCCTTTAATTGGCTTTGTCTTGGTTTGCCTAGGTTGAGAATTTTACTGATATGAAAAATGTACAGCAAAAATATAGTTTATTTGATTCAGTTCTTGTGGTAGAAATGGCTTTTGTGGATCTCTTCTGCAGAAATTTTCTTGCTTTATTAGAAGATTGGATGATTTTGAAGGGTATATGATTCCTGTGATGTTATTTTTTAATTTTACAAGGATAGGCAAAGCTACACCACATTATGGTCACTATAGTTTGCTGACATGTATAGGACCAATGCCTCTGATGCTCCTGATCCGGTGTATCCTTATGGATCACTGCCTTTGTTGTTACAAACTTTTACAAGAATATGATGAGTTCACTGAATTAACAATCCCGTATGACTTGAATCATAAGAGAACTACTGTTGCAAATCAGCAGCACCTGACTATAACTGTTAAAGTGTTAATTGATATCTTAATTTTTATAGGATCTTAAATCATTATGAAGTCTTGAACTGTGTACTTGATATTGAAGGTTAGGGCAGGAGTCGAGATGGCTCTAATTGACGCAGTTGCTACAAGTATTGGTGTCCCTTTGTGGAGACTGTTTGGTGGAGCTTCAAATACCATAACAACTGATATAACGGTTAAGTTCTTCTTCAATTAATCTTGAGTACAAGTAATTCATTTATTTGATTGCCCATATTCGTCTTCATTATATCACTGTTCTGTGGGAGATGTAGGGTGAAGTTGAATTGGCAGTGGTTCTTATCAATTTATAAACAGCTATGACATCCAAATAGCACGGTCTGCTGTACAAAAGACACGAGTAATTATAGACTGAATTTTATATATGCAGATTCCGATAGTTTCTGCAGCTGAAGCTGCCAAACTGGCTTCAAAGTATTGCAAAGAAGGATTTAAAACTTTAAAGCTTAAGGTGGGAAAGAATCTAAATTCAGACATAGAAGTCCTTCAAGCTATAAGAGCAGTCCACCCTGATTGCTCTTTTATCTTGGATGCTAACGAAGGATATAGCTCCAATGAAGCTATCCAAGTTCTTGAGAAATTATATGGTAAATGATACAATCAAAAACACCAGTTGCCATTTAGCATATGTGCTCTGTATAACTCAAGATAGAGAGTTGCTTCTGCAAATAACATAATAAATGAAAATTCTTCCTTTTCTTTTTACCAGAGGTGGGAGTGAGTCCAGTTCTCTTTGAACAACCAGTTCATAGAGATGATTGGGAAGGCCTTGGATATGTTACTCGTATTGCTAGAGAAAGATATGGAGTATCAGTTGCAGCTGATGAGAGCTGTCGAAGTATAGTAGATGTTAAGAAAATAGCAAAAGAAAATCTTGCTAATGTCATTAACATTAAACTTACTAAAGTTGGGGTTGTTGGGGCCCTTGAAATCATTGAGGTTGCAAGAGCATCGGGATTGGATTTGATGATTGGTGGTATGGTTGAGACTAGACTCGCCATGGGCTTTTCTGGCCACCTTGCTGCTGGCCTTGGGTGTTTTAAGTAAGTATGACCCTTGTTTCTATGAAGAAAATTGTTCGTGTCCTACCGGTTTTTGAAATTCCTCGAAGTTTTTCGCTTTATATTTTTCAAAATCCATGAGTAAGTATCAATATATTCCTTGCAGGTTTATTGATCTAGATACGCCCCTATTGCTATCAGAAGATCCAGTTCTGGAGGGTTATGAAGGTATTTTGAGTTCTACATAAACTTTACACTGTTTGAAGGAGTTTTTGTGTTTATAATGAAACTTCAATGCAATTTGTCATTATTTTTTTATAATAATTGTGCTTTAAGTTATGTTATTTATTCTTTCGGCTAGTTTCGGGTGCCGTTTATAAGTTCAACAACGCTAGAGGCCATGGTGGATTTCTCCACTGGGACAATCTTGCTTGGTAAGTCATAAGCTTTACATCTATTTGATTTCCAATTCTCTTGCAGTACCAGTAACACCATGAAAGTGCTAGTAAATGTCGTGGCTGACTGGTTGTTAGGATAGTCATAATCTCAATGCTTTATGGTTAAGTGCTGCACTCCTTTACAGAACATTTCACTCCAAGTGCATAGAGCTAACTTATGCACCTCTTCTCGTGAGACATAAGATTCCTTGGTGCAAAAAATGTATTCATTGCATTGTCTTGGAAGTTGGAACTATGCAGATTTACCTGCAGATACGAAGATTCTGATTGTTTGGAGAACATTTTCAACTCTCCACTGCATATAAGAATGCATTGTGATACGCTAGAGCAGCAGAACTTTTCAAATCCTATTGGTGGCGGCCATGTTTCATGTTCAATAAGACGGCAAGAGCTCCAATTTAAGAGACAGTCGAAGGACGTCTGCTAAGATTAATGTATTTTGAGGTCAAACATTTAGATTCGTAGATAATATTATATGGCATTCAGAATTGCAGCACATTTCCACACATTGCAAGAACTGCTTGGCTCATCAGCTTATGTAAGGCAAACCCTGGCTTGTATTCATATTGATTCAAAAGAGATGCAGATACATTTGCTTTGGGAATCTTGAGATCGAGGAGAATGAACTTGATGGTTGCTTGATTGATTATTGATAGTTGGAAAGTATTTCTTCAAGAATATTAATGATTGTAGGAGCACTCGATCCGTACAGAGTTTTTAACTTCAGGTAGACATAGAAAGGAATAACCAGTTGAAAAATGAATGATCGAGTTTTGACTAACATTGCCTCCACCGTTTTGGCTCTCAATATACAGCAACCCAATTAACTATATCCAATCAAACTTTGATGGAGAATGATGCCATCTGGAAATTGAAGATATTTCCCTCATTTTCACATTTGGCCTTTACTGATGAATAATTTTAAAGTGAAGAAAGAGTAGAAGCTAGTCAAAGTGATATGAAGATTGGATCAGCTTCTATATGCAAGTACACCTTTGCAGATGAGATTGTTGTCGTTAAAAACCTCTCGAAAAAAAAAAGGACGCGGCTATGCTGCACAAATTTCGCCGACAGTATCTGGCATTGCCGACGAATTTCTTGAGGTCATCTCACTCCTCTTGGCAGTTGGCACCCACGTTACAAGTTCATCAAAAATGGGTGTGTTACAGTCTCAGTGAAAAGTCATTGAAAGCTGGTCATATTGCCTTATATTTTTCGAATGATTGATAGATAGTGAGCTCGCTTTATTCTCTGGGGACACCCTTCTTTCTGAAAGCATGCCGCAAAATGCATGCCTGAATCTAATCAACCTCTTTTCTCAGTCACATTGCCCAATAGGTATAATGACACGAGCATGCTTCACCCAACAAAAGTTGGTACACTAATCTTTGTTCGATTCATTTCAAATCTAGGCAAGTAGATCTTTAAGTAGATTCTAACCAAACCAAATCTGATCTGAATAGAGAAAATGGAGGGAAATGATTTCGATTCTATATCATATTGTTGTATTCTAAAGTTCAACAAAGATGCTACCACTTCGTTGATCTTATAAAATGCTTTGGAACATGACGTAAGTTTTAGTTTTAGTTTTTATGCATGATAAATGTTTTGAAACTCTTTTCCCTCCATTGGCTTACATTTTACTTTCTGCAAACTCTAAAGGCGCTTCTATGTGTTTTGTGGAAGTGATGATGGTGAGCTTATCATTGTCAAGTTTGCATAAAAAGGACAATCTTGACTGAGTGGGCAATAATTAACACTACTGATTAGATGAGCATGGCAATTAACTAGTGAATTTACCATGATATCAAAGACCCACACAATCATATCAAGCACTCGAAATTTGACCTTCAATGGGCCACTTAACGCAGCACAAATAGACTAATAATGATTCATGTATCACGCCAATTTCCGTAAGTTCTTCCAGTTAAATGAAGACATTTATAATTATATCAGCAATATTGAAATTTTAAGAGTTAAGAATTGTTATATTAAATATTATTTGAGGTATGTCCTACACAATAACTGAACATAATGACTCTCAATTTGACAATTTCAATATTTTAGAGCAGTGTAAAACACTCCGATAATCACCATCATTATGCATTATATAACATAATCAAAAGAAATGAATTATGAGTACTGTAACTGTAAGATTACTTGAAAAAAGACGAGCGCCTGTTAAGACAAAAGAGCAAAGAAAAAACCTGTTTTATCTTTAGTCTTTGTCATGTGTGATGAGTAATCAAATTTGAGGTGTCATGTACCAAATTTATCATTTAATGTCAAATGAACTTCGTGTGAAGTATATTTTCTAAAGCTAAGAATTTTAATTTAGAGTTTTATCTACTTTGATGGAAAAAATATATCACTAAATCAATAAACTAGTCACTAACTTCGAATTAGCCACTTTTGTTAGGTACAATTGCAATTTAGAACCGAAATATGATGTAGAGAGATCTAGATAGGGAAAGTTATGTATTTTGCACTACGGATAACAAGGGAAATGATGATGATTAGTGATTAAAACCATGATTACACAGAAATTCCGAGTGCAGGATCAAAACAATGATGAAAGCATGTGAGCTGCATATGATAAAAATGGCCAAAATTGCACAAATCGATATCACCGAAAGGCACGAAGTGATCGATTGTTTAAAGTGCGAGCATGCGGTCTACTTTTACAAATAGCAATCAAGAAAATGAATTGTTTTCTTAACTAGTGGGTATAAGTCTACTCAATGCAGGTTAGGCTTTGAAATGGGGGATGTACGGTCCACTTTCTACATATAATTTTTCCGAAGACATTGCCTCGATCAGATTCTATATTGTTGCAAATAGGGTGAGAAGGATATTAGAGTAGGCAAGGCCTTCTTGAGAAAACACTACGATAATATTCCAAATATGAGCTCCACTAAAGGACAATCACCGTGATAAGTGATGAGGGGCTCCAAAGCTGTAGCAGAATTTAGGTAAGGGTGTCCAATGAAAAACTAGCCAAACAGGATTTTTATTTTTCATGTAAGATCGGGAATGATTTAGAGTATCGACATACGCTTGCATTAACAGAAATAGATAGTTGGATAACATTATTTGAGTGAAAAGTTGATCATAAATATCAAGAACTAAGATCACTTTTAGGTGTTGGGTCACATTGCTAGTGTAAAAAAAGAGTTTTCATTGTGAATATTTTCAAACACCTTATTTACCCCTTATAAATGCACATCATTGACCAGCCATACATTGAATGTGCACCGTGCGGGCCTAATTAAGTTCTGCTCCCAAAACTGTGCATCAATATTGAAGCCACTAATAACAGAAATTCGGAGTCCATGATTAATACACTGTGCACCTTAACCATGATTTGTTTTCGTAGTTATCTGTTATAAGGTAAAACATAGCACATATTGAGTCAAAAATGGTGATTAACATATGGGTCGTCTAGGGTACCTTGATATATGTCATACCCTTATTTTTTTTATTTTTATAAATTAATGTAGTGGAAACCTATTGAACTGATTAACAAGTTATCCACTAAAATGTTGACATGTGTCATTTTAAAAAATAAAATTTACCATATTAACAACACATTTTATCTTGATATGGAACATTGTTCAGAAACATGTAACAAATATTGTTAAAATAATAAATTACACCTAGTAGAACTAAAATTACAACTTATGACCACACTTATTGTGGTTATTGTAATTGAGTGGTCAAAGATGTAAATATCATAGTTGGACAACTTTTATCAAATGGAGAACATTGATTATCAAATGGAGAACCTCCTTACAAGACTGAGTACTTACATATCTTTTGGTCTAATATTAATTTTACCATGTTCACAACACAAATGTTGTCACAATTGTATAATGGTTGATAATCTTGTAAGTGATATAGTTTTTGAAGTAATTGCTACAAATAGAACAAAAGTTACCACTTTTACATCAATTGTTGGGGGTTGTGGTAAAATGTGTAGTCATTGTAGTAATCATTTCATTAATGATAAAAACATAACGATTTACTACTCTGATAACAAATTTATTGTCATACTTGTTAAATTGTCAATAAACTAGTACATTAGTTTAGGAGGAGTAATTACTCCAAATAGAACAAAAATTACCGTTTTTACATCAATTGACGTGGATTGTGATATAATGCATGGCCATTGAAGTAATCATTTCATTAATGATAAAAACATAAAGATTTACCACTCTGCCAATAAATTGGTTGTCACACATGTTAAATTGTCCATAAACTAGTACATGGGTTGTAAGTGGAGTAATTACTACAATTAGAACAAAAATTATTGTTTTTACATCAATTGTTGTAGTTTGTGGTAAATTACGTTGATTGAAAGACATTACGACTTCGATGATGGAAATTACACAATACATTACTTTAGTAATGCAAGGGAGAACTTCATTACACCAATGAGGACATACATGGTTTTGGTCAAAATATAATGGTTAACTTATATGATAACGCATTGTGGTAACATTTGTAAATTAGTTCAAAATGCAGTAATAACAAGTTGCACGTGAAGTAGACATCTAAAACAAAAAATTATCCATTTTTTACATTAATTGTTGTGATTGTCGTAAAATGCATGTCAAAAGAATTATATTTAGTTAAGGAAACTACTAATGATATAATTAATTAGTAACAAAGACTATTTAACTAATACTAAATCCGTGAGCCTAGGTTACAAGGTTTTTGTTTATAATAAGGAAAATATGTGATTGTCTATTGTGTGATTGTCAATTGACAATCAAGCATTAATTAAACATTAATTGGCTAATCATAAATTAATTAGTAATAAAGACTATTTAACTAATAGTAATTCGGTGAGCTAAGGCTTTTTTAATCTTTTTTTAAAGGAAAAAACGTAATTATCATTTTTCAATTGATAATCAAACAATAATTTGCTAAGGGCTAAACAGGTTGCGAAATATTAAATATTTTAGACCATAAGATATATTACTAATCCTATAGTCCAAAATATATAACAAAATAGATGTATGGCAAACACCTGGGTACCTAAGAAAATTCTGATTAACATTATTCTCAAAAATAGTATTTTAGAGTCAATTTAATTTTTAAGCTTTGTTTGAGTGCTTGAACGTATATTTAAAAAGTCATCTCAAGAGCAGGTGTATTACAATTAGTTGATACTCTTGATCATTACTCTCACAACTAGACTCATCCGATTGGATGCGATGTCTAGGTAAGGTTCGAATGAGAGAAGTGTATTCAAGTGAGGTTCAGCTCCACCAAAATCTCTTCACACCTTATCTAGTCGTAATTCATAAGGAGTTACCTAGGTTCTGACTCAGTGCCTCAGAACCAGCCAGGGGTTGTTCCAACCGGGCCTCTTCATGTGTTATCCCGGCTCTAACAGTAACTAAGCGGACCTGAAGTGCTTGGATCTAAGATTCAAGGTTCGCCCCCTCGACTTCTAACTCTCGCAGGCGAGTGGCCCTTCCATCTAGCGAGCTACGCAGCTCGTGCCAATAGCTTAGTCATGTGTGCTATTGGTAGAAGGTGGCCTGGAGACAATTGTGGTATCAAAATAAAGTGAAGCTGATCATGGGACTTGCAATTGCTAGAGAGATTGAGAATACAAAACCAGAGGTAGGGAAATCTAGATGAAGAAATGATTTGACTATGTAGTGTTATTTTTAACCACACAAGGTTTTGAATCTAGTTGGCCTTTGATTCTAGTATAATCGAATTGACCAAAACCAATTCTTGGGCAGCTATTAACCTAGAAAAAGAACACTAGGGTAACTTTTTTTGATCAAATAAGAACTTCATTGAACATGAATCAATTACAATGAGTTGTGCAAGTACTTATGAGCAAACACCAAGATGATGTTGAGCCCAAAGTATTCCATACTAGACTTCATACTGAAAGTCCATACTGACACACTGATAGAGCCACTCAAGCCCGACTCCAGACAAAGAAAATGCTGACTAAATTTTAAGGCTTCCTTTGCTAGCCGGTGAGCAATTCCATTGTCTTCCCGTTTCACAAAGTGCCAACTACAAGAACTCTAGGGTAACTTGAAAAGTTGAAAAAGAAAGAAAAATTTAAAAAAAGGGTGGTGGCATGTTATTCTACTTTATTTCCTCTTCTATAAATTGGGAGGGCACCCAAGGCAAACGCATCACTCAGCACACTCACTACCCACTTAACACCAACTCATTCTCTCTTTCTTTGAGGTTTGACATTGTAGCACTGAAAATGAAGGCATCATATGTCGCAATTGCATTATGCACTGTGGTTGTGGTGATGCTGGCCACAGCAGAGGTGTCCATGGCAGCTGTGACTTGCAGCCCAGTAGAGCTGAGCTCCTGTGCAAGTGCAATAAGCTCTAATACTCCACCATCAAATCTATGCTGCACCAAAATCAAGGAGCAGAAGCCTTGTCTCTGCCAGTACCTCAACAACCCCAACCTCAAGAAATTCGTTAACACCCCGAATGCTCGGAGAGTTGCTAGGACTTGTGGCACTCCCTTCCCCAGGTGCAGCTAGAGCCTGAGATATAATTTATCTCTGTGTCATATACATGGATAATGCTTCATTAGTACCATGGATAGGGATTACAGAGAGTTTATTAATTTTCTTATATTAATATGTGCTATGCTACTTAAGTTTTAATAGCTATTAGTTCTTATGTAAGGTGGTTCTTGTTGGATGTCAGCATTTTCAGTCTCCTGGTGTTGTGGTCTATCATGAGTAGTATGTATGGTTGTCATTTGTAAAGTGTTATTTCTATATAATGAAAATCCAGAGTATTGTTGAATATCTGGTATCTACATTGCCCAAGCTAGCTCTGATCTTTATATCTGCAAATATTGCAGCTCAATATCTACTTATCCTAATGCCAGTCATAACCTGGCCTAAATTGACATACCCTTTTCTGGTTCCTTCCTGATCGTCAAGAGTGTCCCAATGGTCTCCAGGCACACGAAACGAGGGTGGGGCTGGATTGTGCTGCAGCCCACCCCTGTTTTTTTATTTTTCTTTTTTAAAGAATTTCGTGTTAGACAAAAAACAATGAGATCAGAAATTTTCAATATTGACTATTCATTCTTCAAATGCTCACAACCAGAGAAAATAAAAAGTCTGAATGGAGTGTCTCCACTTAAAATGGTAGGTACACTAGGAGAGATTTCCATCCATACGCATGGTAGCTTGTCAAAGTTGCTAAACTATTCTACAAACTGTTGCAAATCTATAGTCACTCAAACTATTTCTCCAAATGACTAAGTACTAGTTACTACATGTATTTTGCTCTCTAAAATAGTTCATTCTCTCACACTATTATATAAATCACTTCCTACTTATTCTTTTTAATTTATTTTGTTTTCTCTTTTTTTTTCTTTCTACTTACCTTACCTCTTCTTCCTCTTCCATCAGTGAGCTCTCTCTCTCTCTCTCTCTCTCTCTCTCTCTCTCTCTGATAGAGAGAGAGAGAGAGAGGAAGAAGAAGTAAGCAGCAAAAAAAAATTAAAAAGAGAGGAAAAAAATTAATTAAAAAATGAGGAAGTGAGAGGTATATTTGGACATATAATGTGAGAAATTGAGAGAACAATGAGTAATTTCTTGAATTTAGAAAGTGACAAACTAAACTGTTTTAGAAAGTAAAGTACATGGAGTAACTAGTATTTAGTCATTCTCCAAATCCAGAAGATTAGAAAGGGTGCAGCTACCTAGAATAGAAATTAGACACATTTTCCCTTCTTCCATAAAAATTTCACATTAAAATTAAATCTGAGTGGAAAACTATAGGAATGCAAATTTAGTGTTCTATTATGCAGATTCTACTGTAAGTTGATTCTGATATTGGCATACTTGGTTTGCCATTGTCGAAGCTACATCGCACAAAATTAAAAACTGTTTCTCATTGACTTAGGAACTATGGTCTTCCAAAGTCAAGGTCTCAAGTCTTCTATCTTGAAATTAATATTGATATCGAAATGTTTAGGAATTGTAGCCTTCCAAAGTCAAGGTCTCAGGTTTTCTATTGATGTCAAGGTTTTTTTTTTAAGAGATTAGACGATATTAGCTCATCCAAGGCAGACAATATAGGGAACATGTCCCACCTTCAAACTTGAAGGCGAAGGGTCTGCCCCACTCTGGGAACCGACCGCCAGCCCCCTATTCAATTTATTAATAATAAAGAGAAAGTAAAAAGTCCAAAAGAGGTACAAAAATGGCAATGAAAGAGAAGAGAAAGGGAAATTCCCCCTCATGTACAATTCTAAAAGAAAGAAACAACCACAAAATTATATAGTTAGCACCCAAAATATGCCAAATTTTCCCTTGCAACTTCATGAAGTTGATCATGTAGCTAACCTTGCACAAAACTTCCTAAAAATAAAAGCCTCTTCAAAAGGCGTGAGCAATAACCAAAAACCAACAGAATGGCAACCATATAAACTTCCTTCATCATGCCACTTTCAAGCTTTAAATAAGCAACCAATAATCAAAATGAAAAACAATAAATTGGGAGTCCCAAAAAATCATCATGCAAGTACCTGTGAAGCCCCATAGGAGGGCTAGCATACCAAGTAAACTAATCATTTGAAATACCGAAATTTGTCATCTTGTCCACTGCTGTACTCCCTTATCTGAAAATACGAGTGCTACGAAATTATACCTGTTGAATTTTCTTCAGACAGTTTTACCATCTAACCCTCAGGTCCCATGGAGCAGAAAACGACTTGGAAGAAATAGCCGCTATCACAATAATAGAATCACTTTCCAATCACAGAGTAAACCAACCTCTGTTGATGTCAAGGTCTCAAGTCTTCTATCTTGAAATTAATATTGTTAAGCCCCGAATTTTGGAATAAAAATTCAAAATTCGAAACATGAATTACTACAACTTAAAATAGTCATCCTGAAAATTTATTTTCTTAACAACTTCGCCACACGAAATAAATTCAAAACCAAATTTAGTCTAGGTTAATTATTACAACTCAAATACAAAATGAACTGTAAAGCTCTAAATGAGCATACACACCTCACAACTCAATGAAATAAAAATAACTGCTGTAACACCTAAGCAGCTCGGTCACCTCCTTGGTTATCCTGACCTGCAGGAGTATCCGCTACACAATTTGAATAGTGTACCGGGATTGCAACAACACAAAACCCGGTAAGCTTATGAAAACTCGTATGAGTAAAAAGAAAGGATTGTTGTTTAATTAAATCATAATTATTTCCACTCAAATCAACACTCAACAATTTCCACATCCACAAGGAACCAACAATCTCAATCAATCAACAAATCAACACCAAACCCTAACTCACATCTTTCTTCACAAAACCTCAACATCGTATTTATAAAAATACGGTATTTGACAGACTAGAGCTCTAACTGAATCGTAGCCCGTCACCTGGCCTAGGTTATGGCATCCGACATATTTATCATTATCGTATTTCATCAATATGTATACTCATATACATATTTAGAACGTCCGATAATTGCACATACTCAACCAATCGTATCCCATCATCCACCAGGATTAAAGCGTCCGATTACCCCACCCCGGTCACTATGTTGACCGTAAATCCATAAATGAGCACAACATGTATTTATCACATACTGAAATCAACCCAACCAAGATACACAATATTATTATGAAATTAAGCATTTGAAATATAATTCAAATCATCAATTCAACTCAATCATATCATCACTCAACAATCCACCCATCAATATATATTTTCCATGTAAATATATATACGTAATCATCCACTCAAGAATGACCACTAATACCATCTATAGTTCGCACAAGAAAATCGTGAAATTCATTTGTATAATTTAAAATTCATTTTACTTACCTATGGACCGTAGTGAGCAAGTCAATGAAATTTTAAAAACAAATATTTAATCCACAAATATTTTTCACACAATTACCAAAAATAAATAAATTTAAAGCGCTCGGTTCGTAATATGAACCACGTGAGTTTTACTCACCTCGATACTCCCGCTGCGTCTTCAAATAAAATATAACCCACACCGAAACAGCTCACCCAAAAATAATCAGTCAATCGCCTAATCAAATGTGATTTGAATTTAACCAATAATTCCAAAACATAACTGAACTACCATTTAACGGCCGGATTCTAATTAAAAAGAAAATCCGACCAACGGATTCTCATGAATCGCTCCCCTAATCACCGTTTTGCACTTATACGTAGATCCAACTGTCGGATCTTAGCCCATGACCACACAAAGCTACTGGGACAGTCATATGATCATCATATCAAAATTACAAGTTCATCGGACGGTCCTAATTTCACAGATCATAAATCTAACGATCGAAATTGATCGAAATCACAAAATTCATAACTAAATCATACGATATCCAAAAAATACGTATAATATGCTGAAATGATCGTATTGAAACGTAGAATTATAAAATGGATAGAAACTAAATTTTAGACCTCCGGAGTTAGCCGGAAAGGGCCGCCGGAGTTAGGGATAGAGCCGCCGCCGACCACCACCAAAGGTGTAGGGGCCGAGCTTCTCCCATTCGTTTCATCATTCTTAGCAACTTTTATAACTAGCACAAGACCAAAAACGACGGGAAGGGATCTAAAATTACCAATTACAGTCGGCGGCCGGAAGTTTTCCAAAAACCGGCGAGCTTGAAAACCGACGTGAAAACTGTATCAACTCGCTTCAATCTCTACTGGAAACTTGTTCAGAACTTCATTGCGAACTCACCAGGCCAAGAATCACAAGAAATGATCGTGTATAACTCGAGATATTTGGATCGATAGGTTGTTTTTCGATCTAACGGGGTCGAACTCCGACGAACGTGAAAACGATTGACCCAATTCTGGTCCTTCTTGGTGCTTGTTAAGGAGGTTGAGGCGAATTCGATGAGCCAAGAATCAAGTGAAATGGTGACCTATAGCTCGAGATATCGAGATCGAACAGAAAACGAGCTTATTCGGTTCGGGCCTCGCCGCGCCGCTGCCGGCAGTGTCGCCGCCGCCACTGCCGGCATTCACTTATACCATATATATTAAGAATTGTATAATTGTATGAGAGTGACTTTAAAACGGCAAAAGAGAATTATTTAAATTAAATTAAACAGTTGTAGAACTCCTTTCAGTTGTAGGATTTGGATTTTGGCAAGAACAATTGGAAGCAGTTTCTTAGTAACTGCTTAATAATACATCACCGTAACAAGGGTGTTTCTATTTGTACCCATCAAATTTCTATATAGTCCCAGTAATTTTCTATTTGCCAATATTGCCCTCGTTCAAAAAAAAAAACTGCACATTAATCTTCATTCGTCTTCCACAGACTTGCCACCGTACAATTCACCCGTTCTCCTTAGATTACCGGTCCTCGTCAACTAATAATGATCTTCTCCAAAACGGTAGAGAAGCACTTGAACTCTGGTCCTTCTCTTAAATAATGGAAACATCTAATAAAATATCAGCATTCATGAATGATTGTGGAAAGTGAACAGATCATATGGTAAAAATTGCAGAATTTAAATATATGATATAAATCAACAGATGGAGGGGAAGGTGAAAGATTACTCCAAGGTGCTTCATCTAAGAGATTTATATATTGCCAGTTCAAAATCTTGGAATCTTTCTATTTTTATATGGGTAGCCTCCAAAGGAAGACGAAGCCAAGATATAGAAAAGAAAGCAACAGTTATCAATGGCAGAGTGAAGAAGCCCATAAAACCTTGTCAGAAAGAAAGCAGTTTTTTTTTTTTTTGTCCCTTGTGTGTTTTAATTTAGGGTTAAAAAAAGGATAATATTGGAAAGTTATTGTCAAAATTTGTTTTGCTGGGTACAAATAGTTAGACCGCTGTAACAATCTTATTCTGATAACACTTGGGCATGACTGGTTGCTCTTTCCTGGCACATGAATTCTCATTCAACTCGAAGACGAAGTAGAGGCAAAAGGATTAGGAGGCATGGTCAAATGGTCGCCTTCACCTTCACTTCATAATAATAATACCATAAAAATAAAAATAAGAAGAAGAAGAAGGACATTGTTTTTCTTTTCGATTATTGCTGGAGATATCAAGAACCTGTCTATCATAGACTAGTCCAGCAATGAAGTCTACAATTGATGCCAATAAACTTTAACTAGTTTGATTAAACTTCAAAATTGACTTGCATTATGGCAGCCTTGTTTGACAGACCGATAGGTGTGGATTAGTGTTTAGACAATTCATTTCATCCACTAATTGGAGATATCGGGTCGTCGAACCTCGGCGCAATTCACACCGAAGTGGAGATATCCTCTCTAGTCATCTGAACTTCTTATTTAGTTAATTATGACTAGCAAAGTGCCATATATTATCCCTATTTTTTTCTTTTCTTATTTTTCTATTTCTCTTATAATTTGACTATATTATCCCTATATGCTTTATGAGTATGAAAATTTATTAATATTTCAAAGTTATTTTTGTATAATTTTTCAGTTTTAGCTAACAAGACCTCTTCTCTTAATAATAATACAGATTAACATTTGTAGTAAATATTTGTTAGTTAAGATTATTGTAACTCTATAAAGTAAAACATTACACTTATTGAGTGAAAATGATTTTAATCAACATTATTCTCAAAAATAGTATTTAAGAGTCATATTTATTTTTAAGCTTTGTTAATTAGTTTGAGTGCTTGAATTGGGTTAAAAAGTCACCTCAACAACAGGTGTATTCCAATCAGATGGTACCAATGGCAATGGAGCTAGCTGGCCTTTGATTCTAGTAAAATGGATTGGACCAAAACCAAGTCTGAGGGGTAGCTAACTAGCTATTAACCTAGAAAAAGACATCTTGGGTAACTTGAAAAGTTGAAAAGGTAAAAGTAAAAACTGAAAAAAGGATGGTTTCCTATTTATAAATTGGGAGGGCACCCAAGGCAAATGCATCACTCAGCACGCTCACTACCCAATTAACACTATCTCTTTCTCTCTTTCTTTGAGGTGTGACATTGCAGCACTGAAAATGAAGGCATCATATGTCGTAATTGCATTATGCGCTGTGCTTGTGATGCTGCTGGCAACAGAAGAGGTGTTGGTGGCAGCTGTGACTTGCAACCCGGTAGAGCTGAGCTCCTGTGCAAATGCAATAAGCTCTAACACTCCACCATCAAATCTATGCTGCACCAAACTCAATCAGCAGAAGCCTTGTCTCTGCCAGTACCTCAACAACCCCAACCTCAAGAAATTCGTTAACAGCCCGAACGCTCGGAAGGTTGCGAGGACTTGTGGAGTGCCCTTTCCCAGGTGCTAGAGCCTGAGATATAATCTCTGTGTCATATACATGGATAATCATGGTTAGGGATTACAGAGAGTAGGTTAATTTGCTTATATTGATATGTGCTATATATGCTACTTAATTTGTACTTTCAAGGCACCTCTAGCTATTAGTTCTTATGGAAAATAAAGTGGTCCTTGTTGGATGTCAGCATTTTCAGACACCAAGACGATCATGAGTCGTATGTATGGTTGTAATTTGTGAAGTGTTATTTCTATATAATGAAAATCAAGAGTAAAAGTTTGGATATCTGGTATCTACATTGCCTAAGCTAGCTCTGATCTTTAGATCTGTAAATATTGCAGCCCAATATTTCTTATTCTGATGCTAGTCATTGTTAACAGTTCTGTTAATTGGTTACCAGAAGGTCTGGAAGCTTCAGAAGATATGTGGACACGTGCTTCATGCCAGCTGGCTCTAGATATTAAGTCTGTTTGTTAAGTCTGTTACATCAATTAGCTAGTTAATTAATCATTAATTAGTTGATTAGGTTAATTAGTTAGTTGTGAGTAGTGTGTTTTACATGATATATACATAGCAAATCTCTCGCTTATATTCTGTAACAACAAGTATTAATAAAAACACGAGTGCTCACACTTTCCTCTCAAACCTCTTCTTCCCATTTCGTGTTCTTCTTCACAAACTCTAGGTCTTTACTGGTATTGTGGCTATCATGGTATCAGAGCTCTCATAGATCCAGGACCTATGATTCATGCTTCCGCATCCATTTTTCAGTTCAATTCTCGATTCGGATCTTGAAGCCTCGACTTTTCTCTGGAGCAACCTCGCTGCACACCGAAGCGATTTGAGTCTTTGAGCATCTTCAAAGCTTGGATCTACTGCTGTGCTACATCGAAGCTCGATTCTTAACCTCTCTAGTGTTCGATTGGTTTTTCAGTTCGGATCTTGAAGCCTCGACTTTTCTCTGGAGCAACCTCGCTGCACACCGAAGCGATTTGAGTCTTTGAGCATCTTCAAAGCTTGGATCTACTGCTGTGCTACATCGAAGCTCGATTCTTAACCTCTCTAGTGTTCGATTGGTTTTTCAGGTGAATCGCACTTGTTCTTGTTCTTCAATAATTCAGATCTGTGTGTTTTGAGCTATATTCTTGAGAAAAACATATGAGATAGTATCTTTCTGGAGCAAAGTCGTTTTTTTTTAGAGCAAAATTGTCATGATTGAGCTATGTTTGTAGTGAGATCTGTAAAATTGGAGCAATGTTGCAGTAGGAAATTGAGTGAAAAATTGCTTGTAGAGTGTTGATAGGTAGTTACAGAGAAAAATCTGAGCAAAATCATGGTACATCTGAGCAAAAATCATGGTTGTATGAAGAAAGTTGAGGAGTATACAAGGGTGAATCTGTGTTATATCTCGGAGAAGATCATTGTGCTAATTCAAGCATATTAGTGCATTAAAGTTGTGTTACTTGCTCGAAGATAATTGAAGCAAATTGTGCTGATCAAATTGTGCTGATCTTGGTGTTACTAAAAGAAGTGAACTGTTGAAAGCGTGTACAGGATTATGGCACCTCAAAGAATCTCTGGACTTACTCACTCTGACGTACACTCATTGTTGAGTGTCATTACTATTCGACTTGGTGAAAGAAACTTCATAAAATGGAGCTTCCAGTTTCAGGCAACTCTTGCTGGAAATGGACTCTTTGGTTATTATGATGGCACAGAGATAACTCCACCACGTTATGCTCTCACTACTGAAGGTCAGGTTACTAATGAAGAAACTGCAGCTTATCAAGCATGGAAGCAAACAGATATGGCTCTCATGAGTTTGCTTATGGCCACTTTGGATGAGGATATTGTCGATGTGATCATTGGTTGCAAGACATCTAGACAGGCTTGGCTTGCTCTTCAAGAACGCTTCTCTGCTGCTTCAAGAGTGAACATTATGCAACTTAAAACTGAATTACAAACTATGAGGAAAGGTGGTGAATCCATTGAGAAATATATGCAGAAAGTAAAGAATGCTCGTGATCAACTTCTTTCTGTTGGAGTTAATATTCCAAAAGAAGACATTATCATTGTGATCTTAAATGGTCTACCTGAAGAATACTCCATTGTCAGAACAGTTATTGAGGGTAGAGAAACGCAGATCACACTTCGTGATCTCCGATCTCAACTGCTTGCTGCAGAAAGACGTATTGAAGGCAGTTTTTCACTCAGCTCTACCATAAGTGCCATGATAGCTGGTGGAGATGACTCAAGGAGTGCAGGGAAAGAAAATAGAGCATGGAACAACAGGAGTGATGGGAAAGTAAAGGATGCACGACACAATGGAGCAGGAGTTGAGTGTCAAGTGTGTGGAAAGAGAGCTCACACTGTGGATACATGCTTCAAAGTTCATAAATGTCAGATTTGTGGCAAACATGGTCATCTCACTGATACTTGCTATCAGAATCCTGATTACAAACCCCAGCAAGCCACTCAACAGACTAGACCTTCAATTCATAACAGTGGATCATCTCCTGAATGCCAAATTTGCTCCAAGAAGGGCCATACTGCTGCTAACTGTTTCTATAGATCTGATGTTCCTGCTGGACATCCATCTTTGTATATTCCTACTTGTCAGATCTGTGGATTAAAGGGCTATGTTGCTTTGAATTGTACTCACAGAACCAATTTTGCTTATCAAGGCTCTGAACCACCTGCATCACTTGCTGCACTGATTGCACAGAATAGTGGAAGTCATGGTGGTGTCTTTCAGCAATCTTATGGAGGATACTTGGTCCCAAATGATGCTTCTACATCAAACTTTCCTGGTGGTTTTCATCCTAGCAATGGAGCTTCAACTTCTAGTGCATCTGGGTCCTCAACTAATAATGAAGTATGGATAGGTGATTCTGGTGCTACTCATCACATGACTTCTGATCTGAGAAACTTGACAATTGCTCAACCCTATACTGCAGACAACAAGATCACTATTGGCAATGGAGCAGGTTTGAATGTGGCTCATATTGGTTCTAGCTACATTAAACCTGCTAATCATCCTTTAAAATTGAATCAAGTCCTCCATGTTCCTAGTCTAGCCATGAATCTGCTATCTTTTACAAAGCTATGCCGAGATAATAATTGCTTTATAACTCTTGATGAGAGTGATATTGCTGTGCAGGATAAGGCAACAAAAGCAGTTCTCTATCAAGGAAAGAGTAGTGAAGAGGGACTGTTTCTCTTCAAGACACCACAAATTTCATCCATGAATCAGTTGTCTCACACTGCTCTAGTAGGATCTTCAGCATCTTTTCCCATTTGGCACCAGCGTTTAGGTCATCCCTCTCAACCTGTGATGACCAGGATGCTCTCTAATTCTCAAATAAAGCCACCTAGTTTAACTTCTAGTCCTCTTTGTTCCTTTTGTTTAGAAGGCAAGATGCATAGATTACCTTTTCCTGAGTCAGTGTCTCATTCTTCTGTGCCCTTCCATAAGGTGCATTCTGATGTCTGGGGACCTGCCCCCCACCTCTCTATAGAAGGCTATCGATATTATGTTACATTCATAGATGATTGTACAAGGTTTGTGTGGATTTTTCCACTTATCAATAAATCTGATGTTCTTGCCAAATTTGTCCAATTCTATATTTTTGTACAAACTCAGTTTGACTCGACAATCAAGATCTTTCAGTCAGATGGTGGAGGGGAGTTTAATAGCAAAGTTTTTCATAATTTTCTGATTTCTAAGGGAATTATACATTATGTTACTTGTCCCTATACTCCTCAGCAAAATGGAGTTGCTGAGAGAAAGAACAGACATATTGTGGAAACAGCTATTTCCTTGATGTCTACTGCAGGTCTTCCTAAGCAGTTTTGGTTTCATAGTGCTGCTCATTCATGCTATCTCATCAACAGAATGCCCTGTAAGTCACTGCACATGTCTTCTCCATATGAGCTTTTATTTCACAAGCCTCCTGATGTGTCCCAGCTCAAGGTATTTGGCTCTTCTTGCTATCCATATCTCAGACCCTATTCTCATGACAAGCTTGATCCTAGAACTACTCAGTGTGTTTTCTTAGGCTATGCTGTAGGGTATAAGGGAGTTTTTTGCTACATCATTCCTCTAACCAAACTGTGGATGTCAAGACATGTAGTTCATGATGAGACCTCATTCCCATTCTTATCTTCTTCCCCATCTCCTTCTGCGAAAGCTGATCCCATTACCTTCTTCCCTGGTTATTCCTGTCCTTCTACCCTTGTGCAGCCTTCCTCAACCCCAGTTGTTGTGCCACTCACTGCTCACCTCACTGAATTGCAGGGGGATATAAGTGAGGAAATTGGTGATGGAACTGAAAATGTTGGTCTTGGAGCTGATACTTCTGTGGATGGTAATACAGTTGATAGTATTTCAGACTTCATTATTCAAGACTCTCAACCTCAACCTCAGGAAGAAAGTGGTTCTCTATCTCAGGAAATTAGTTCAGACACAACATTAGATGGTCCTGTGAATGCAGAAGAGGCAGATGCTCAGAATAATACTGTTGACACAACATTAGATGGTCCTGTGAATGCAGAAGAGGCAGATGCTCAGAATAATACTGTTGCTCAGAACAATACTGCTCCAGTTGTTACTGGCCTCAATGAACCTGAGTTCAATGCATTACAGTATGGAGGAACTTTTGATGTAGCTGGGGACTTACCTCAGGATATCAATTTCATTCGTGATCAAAACTATAATGAGCATTCTATGTTGACTAGAGCCAAGAATGGAATTATCAAACAGAAAACCTTTGAGGATTACTATTGTTTCTCTGCTATTACACAACAGAAGCTTTATGCTGAGTATCCATTTTTTAGTGGCTTCACTGCTGTTGCTGATATCAGTGAGTTCATTGAACCCCAATCATTTAAAGCTGCTACAGGAAAGCCAGAATGGGAGAATGCAATGCTTGAGGAGATTGAAGCATTATAAAAACAAGGAACTTGGTCCCTTGTCCCATGTCCAGCAGATAGAAATATAGTAGGGAGTAAGTGGATATATAAGATAAAGAAGAATCCAGATGGTTCTATCTCAAGATACAAAGCTAGGTTGGTTGCACAAGGTTACAGTCAAGCTAAAGGTCTAGATTATGATGAGACGTTTAGTCCAGTTGTCAGGCACAGTACTGTAAGAATAATTCTAGCACTTGCAGCTATGAACAACTGGGAATTAAGGCAATTGGATGTTAAAAATGCATTTTTACATGGGGATTTAAAGGAAGAAGTCTATATGGCTCAACCTCAAGGCTTTGTTGATCCAGTACACACTGATTATGTATGCCTCTTGAAGAAATCTCTATATGGCTTAAAGCAAGCTCCAAGAGCCTGGAATGAGAAGTTCACAAGTTTTCTGCCAAGCTTGGGATTTGTTTTCTCACACTCTGATCCCAGTCTCTTTGTTAGACATACTTCTGCAGGAATGGTGGCACTACTACTATATGTGGATGATATTGTGATCATTGGTTCAGATACCACAGGAATTCATGAGGTTATATCTGAGTTGAGTATGGTGTTTGACATGAAAGATCTTGGTCTCTTGACTTATTTTTTGGGACTGGAAGTTACTAGAATCAAGCAAGGGATTTTTCTAAGTCAAGCTAAATATGCTAATGATCTTCTTGTAAAGGCAGGAATGGATACAGTTCGACCTTGCAGTTCTCCTTGTCTTCCTCACTATCAAATGACAAAAGATCAAGGTATGCCTCTCAAAGATCCAACTATGTACAGAAGCATTGTAGGAGCCCTACAATATCTCACCTTTACACGACCAGATATTGCTTATGCAATAAACACTGTTTGTCAGTTTTTGACAACTCCTACAGACATTCACTTTGGTGCAGTCAAGAGGATACTAAGATATCTACATGGCACTGCTCATAAAGGTTTGTTTTACAGCTCCACTAATGTTCTTAACAATGCTGTTTGTGTCAAGGCATTTTGTGACGCAGATTGGGCAGGAGAGGTTATTCAAAGACGTTCAACCACTGGCTTTGTAGTGTATCTTGGTATGTGTCCTGTCTCATGGCAGTCAAAGAAACAAGGTACTGTGTCTCGAAGTTCAACTGAATCTGAGTATAGAAGCTTGGCTAATACTGCTGCTGAAATAAGTTGGATTAGACATCTGCTTTGTGATCTGAAGGTACTAATTCCTAGAGCTCCCTTGCTTAAGTGTGATAACCTGTCTGCATTAGCTTTAGCTTCAAATCCAGTGTTTCACTCTAAGATTAAACACTTGGATAATGATTTTCATTTTGTTCGGGAGCGTGTTCAACGTCAAGATTTGTGCCTTGAATATGTGTCTACTACAGAACAAACTGCAGATATTTTGACAAAAGGGTTATCTTCACCAATCTTTCGCACTCATTGTATCAATCTCAGACTAGTTACCCTAGCTGAGCTTGAGGAGGGGTGTTAACAGTTCTGTTAATTGGTTACCAGAAGGTCTGGAAGCTTCAGAAGATATGTGGACACGTGCTTCATGCCAGCTGGCTCTAGATATTAAGTCTGTTTGTTAAGTCTGTTACATCAATTAGCTAGTTAATTAATCATTAATTAGTTGATTAGGTTAATTAGTTAGTTGTGAGTAGTGTGTTTTACATGATATATACATAGCAAATCTCTCGCTTATATTCTGTAACAACAAGTATTAATAAAAACACGAGTGCTCACACTTTCCTCTCAAACCTCTTCTTCCCATTTCGTGTTCTTCTTTACAAACTCTAGGTCTTTACTGGTATTGTGGCTATCAGTCATAACCTGGCCTAAATTGAGATACCCTTTTCTTTTACTTTCTGATCGCCAAGAGTACCAATATGGTCTCCAACACAAACAAGACTCAAGACTGATCGAGCAAGAGATGAGTACCGTCGAACCTACCAAAATTTGCAGAGAACATCATGTTGTACTTGCACTCCCAATAACTGTTGTGGAACTTGACAAAACAAGAAATTATTAACTGGTGTGGGGGGGGGGGGGGGGGGGGGGGGGGGGCGGCAGTAAATTAACGTACAGAACAATGCATTTAACTTCTTGTCAAACCTACCAGAAATGTAAAGATGGACGAAATACATGGAAGAACGGCTGAGCGAGTTCTGATGTCCTCGACAATTTGTCCCATCAGTGAAGTGTCAACAACATCTCTATGGACAGCAGCCACCGAAGGATTATCACATTCAATATCAATGTTACTTCACCCGATGTCGTCGATAGCCCATGACCCACACCTTTTGCTAGCTTATGAGCTGTTAGAACCTTATTTGAAAATTGTGAGATGGTGATCCCACATTGGAGACAAGTCTCTCTCTTGTACCGTGTCTAGGGATCTACCCAAGAAGGACACTTAAATGGATAAGATGAGAGGCAAGGTCCATCGGATGGAAGGCAAGGCCCGTCTGGTCCATTTGCTGTCTTGCATTTAGATATACAAAAACTGGCTGTCTTGTAAATATATATACAAAAACTGAGACTTGACTAAGAGTGCTGTTATTGTCATTCTATCATATACTCAGTTCATCCTAAATAAAAAGATTTAGCCAAATATTCCCTCAATAATTTTTTGAGGTTCATATAAGAGGGTTAAAATTTTGAAAATTTACTCATAATCTCGAAAATAAACAATTGAAATTAGTAAATGACACGCACTGTCGTGGGAGATTTTGAACTCTATCTTCTAAATTAGCATGAAGTATCCAAATACATGATATTATGAGATTATGAAGTTTATTATGAGATGATATGAAGTATCCCTATTATTTGGAGATTACAAAGGCTGTATGATGTTATATGGTCTTTACGAGACTCTCAAATGAAAAATGTAGTTGATTATAAGAAAATTAGATATAAAAACAAAAAATAAAACCGGTATTAGAGAAAAAAAAATCACCCATATATTTTTTTGGGTTAAATATTGTTTAGTCCTTAAGCTTTTGACCATAAAACACTTCAGTCCCTGACCTTCTAATTTCACACGTTTAGTCCTTGTACTTCAAAATTTCAGACCAATAGGTCCTTACCGTCTAAAAGTCACGGTGAAATGCTATTATGCCCTCAGTTTTTTTTTTGTAATAAATTTATTCATTTCTCTCTTTTTTTAAATTCTTTTTTCTTTATTTTTTTTTTCCAATCAGAAAGAAAGAAAGAAAAAAAACAGAAAAAAAATAAAAAAAAAAACAGAAAGAAAGAAAGAAAGGGAAAAAAATTTCCTTTTTCAAAAAAAAATAATAATTAATTAACTTTAAAAAAAGAACTGAGGGCATAATAGACATTTCGCCGTGACTTTTAGACGGCAAGGACCTATTGGTCTCAAATTTTGAAGTACATGGACTAAACGTGTGAAATTAGAAAGTCAAGGACTGAAGTGTTTTTCAAGCAAAAGTACAAGGAGTAAATAGTATTTAATCATATTTTTCTTATTATCTATACCCAGTTCACATAATTGAACCTTCCCAATAGATTGTATCCATATATGTCTATAATCAAGATCTTTCTCATTTTTTAACTTGACTATTCTACCCTTATGATTAAATAGGATGTAATCTAACTTCCTTAATTGTAGTCAGGTGTAAACTATTTTTTGAACTTGAATTATGACCACAAATTTAAAATTTATTACAATTAATTTAATTCTTGATTTTTCTCTTATTTAATATGATTAAGGGTGGTTTTAGTTGGATCTCCAAATTTGATATTTGGACCTCCACAACATTTTTCAATTATTAATAAACTTTGTCAAGTCATGTGAAAAGACAAATAAGGACAAAGTGAGAAAAATGGAAAAAAATAAAATTACTCTTCTTACCTCCCATTCAATTAAATTGTTTTTTTTTTCTTTTTCCGGAATTTCCTTATATTGCCATATAGTTTTATAATTTATCTAAAAAAATTAAGTAAAAATAATAATTTTTATACATGACCCATCATTTAATACAAAATAAATTCAAAACAATTTGATTTGGAATTTTCTTAAACTAAATTAATTGATTTTTTTGTTTTTGAAATAGAAGTTGAATTCATTATATCAACAGTCAAAGGCTAGAGTCTACAATAACTTACATAAGCCGAACTCGGCAGAAACACCGAACTAACTATCTAAGCTAAAGTAGATCATTAAAATCTCTGGGACGCTTACTTTTAAGTAAGCCTATCTAAGAATGTAAGAACCTCGCATTATACGGAAATGAAATCATTTAACTAGCCATCCCTTGCTAATCACATAATTGTGGTACAAGCAAGAAAATAGAAATGTCATAGAAGACTCATAGAAGTCCATGCACTCTCACATAAGCTTCACCCCAATAGCAACAAATTAAGCAAGAACTATCTCATTCTCTTTCGAGTTGGAGTGTTTACCCACAGACTGCTTCCTGTTGGGAGACTTGTGCTGCACATGACCCTCCCCATGCTTGGAGGTCATAGCCTTATCACCAGAAGATGACTTATTCTTACTACCCGTAGGTTTTCCTCTCTTCTTCTTCATATCATCCGAACTGGATTCTATTTGCAAGACCGGATCCAATCCAAGATTTTTAGAATCCAAAATGAGGTTTCTCTTACCCACAGTCAACTCAGTTTTAGCTTCTTTAGGGATATGGTCAAACCATCTTCACGCCCACGATGCTTACCTGTGAGACGCTCTGGAGTTCCGGCCGTTTTCTGGAGGTCATGCACCATCACCTGTATCTTTTGTTTCTGAAACAAGGCACTCAGCGCAGGTTCTCCATCTAGACCAAGCATGGGAATATGAAACACCAGAAATGGGCATGGGGTAGAAACCCTAGCCCGCATACCAGTAAGAGCCCCGCCATTGCTTGCTGTGCTAGACGATGATGCTCTGACACTCCCCTGCATAGGCAGTTCACCCCCATTCGCCGCAGCCAAACTTGGGAATCCCAGCGCAGTCCGCTCAACATCATCATCGTTCTCAGCCAAAGTCGGCCCTGAGCACGGCAGTCCAACATGCATTACAAGGCCATAAGTGGACATCGCCCAAACAATTTGTCATACCTGAATTTGCACCGAAATTTAACTTCATCTTCTACTAGATACCATCGCTTGAACTACAATGGCTTAGACAATGGGATCTCAACTCTAATATGAAGCTTCCCGGCCTTCTTGACATTCTTGTCGATCTCTTGAAAATCCGCCAAAGTGTACATAGCCAATCCTAGTCATAACTCTTTCCGACCGGAATGCCGGCGGGATCTCCTGGAGGGTAATCTAGTAGGATGCCGTGAGTATGGGACCTTTTCTACCGACATGATGCCATCATACCATGACAACACCACTAGAGCATGGTTATAGCCCCAGGGCGCACCGCGCCAAACCCGAACATGATCTGCAGGGTCCAACAACGTGAAGAGCACTCTCTGCTCCTCCGCTTCCTCTACTTACAATGCTCCATTAATCCGCCATGCGTTGCGAAACATCCCCATGAATGACTTGATCTTGTAATCTCGGGTTGTGAGAAGTTTGCCCACCAAGAACACGTTTGCTTGTCGCAAACCTTGGCCATGTGTTGGGCGCAAATCAATCTGCCTCTTACCTTCAGCAATAGCAAGAGAGGTGGCTAGTCTAGCAGCCATGGCATTAACAAAGCTCATCTTGTTGACAAGGAGAAGCAAAGAAACTGAAAACCCTAACCCTAGGTTGAGAGAGAGTTGGCGGCTTCTAACTAGGTTTAATCAATTGAATATTATGATATAGTTGAGCAAAGAAACTGAAAACCCTAACCCTAGGTTAAGAGAGAGTTGGCCGCTTCTAACTAGATTTAATTAATTGAATATTATGATATAGTTGTTACTCAATCTTCCAACAAAAAACCCTTGAAATCCTTTTTTTAGCAAATTCAAAGAGATTCTAGCAATCTATCAAGATCAAGAACCAATCCTCTGAATAATTTTGGTGGAGGAGAGACATACTCATAAGAGAGCAATATCATGTGATTTTGATTCAATTTTTTTCTCGTTGTTGAAGATAGATATAAAAAGTAGAGTAACAGATTATTGTATCTCATGCTCAAGGGTGTTTTGATAAAAATAAGGAGGTCTACTTCTAAAAAGTAAATTAGAGGTGTACTAAGTATATGAGGTCCAAATAGTAAATTTGGAGGTCCAACTAGAACCACCCTATGATTAATTGCCCTTTATTTCTTCATTTATGATGTGAGCTATATATATATTTTTTTTTTATGTAGATATTTATCTTTTTCAACGTGGTTAGATATTCTCTCACTAATTATGTTCGGCTCATTTGCTTTTTATCGAGCTCGAGCTGGGCTATACTTGAATTTTTTTTTCCATACTCAAGCTCAGCTCGGCTTGAATATTTTTCTTAAGCCTGAGCTGGGCTCGGCTCGGCTCGATTTATTAGACGAGCTCAAGCTTGAATAGGATCGGCTTGGCTCACTTTGATTTTAAATTTAAAAAATAGAAAAGGAAGAAAGAAACTTTAAAATAATAATCCAAATTTGATGTCTAACCATCAAATTTGGATTTATTGTTATTTATTGTAATACGTTTGACTTAAATTCTCATATTTTCTTTCAATTGTAAAGGAAGGTAATAAAAAGAATTAAAAATTTGAGATTAGAAAATTATATTTATTTATACTATAATTTTCATGAGTCGTGTTTTAACAAATGAATCGAGGTTTAACAAGCTCAACCTACTCATGAAAAATACAACCTACTCACGAGTTAGACGAGCAGAGTATATCCTTGTTTATGCTCGGCTCGTTTTTTTGTCAAGCTTAATATTGAACTCAATCTCGGCTCATTCATTTTACGAACACGAGCCGAACAAGTTAAAATCGAGCCGAATACGAGTCAAACACGAGTTGTATCGAGTCTATTTACAGCCCTAATGTTATAAATAACCTATCTAGGTATTATTATACCCTAAACTAGGTATTATAAATAACCTCCTATCTTGGTATTATAAATAATCAGACATTTATCTAACAATTGGATATTATAAATAACCTCCTATCTAGGTATTATATTAACCTACATAGACTCATACTGCTTAAATCAAGGGTCTGGTTATGTTATAAGAGATGTATGTGGGCGTCATTTTCATCTACGATATATTTGGGGCTTGTAGCATCTTTCATAATTTTTAACAAAAATAGGTTTTATTATTTATTCTAATTAATAGATTTTTGATTAAATGAACCTAATTAACAGGTTTGGATATATTTTAAAAGAATCTTATGAGTGGATTTAATCTAATATGTGATTAGTAAATTGGGTGTATAATAGAATTCTTTAAAAATAAATCTTGTACAAAAACTCATGTGTTATAGGAGTTTTGGCTCAAATATTGTCAAATTTGAAACGGGAGTGAAAACACAATTTTGTTAAAAAATGAGGTTTTTAAAATTCATTTAAGATGGCTTTTAGCCTTCGAAAATCCCCTCAAAATGTAACAATCGGAATTGCACGCGCTGGGGTTCAATATTTTGTGCGCAATCCTCAAAATCAAGATATTGGATCCACATTACCAAAAGAAAAATGATATTGGATCCACCAATTTATAATATTCTTGGATGTTATTAACCCCCTACTGGTAAAACCACCCTCGGTGAATATCAAAATACCGGTAATTAATTTTAGTACTTGATATTGTATGCACATTACTCGTCTCTAGGTATCTTTTTAAACATCATCTTCACTCCGCCGCCGTCCATGAAACTTTTAAAGGTGGAGCCTTTGACATCTTCCATTCGCCGGCATATGGTTTCTCCGGCGAGCCGACGGTGATGGAACAGAGAGACCCTTGTCCACCTGGTAATATTCTCATATGTGTCTATACAGTTTGCACTTCAAGCTTTCACATTGAATCATATATTTGAATTGAACCCACGCAACAAAGATTGAGTCTTTAGCTGCCAATGTAGTAAATATTAAAGAGTGATACTTATCGGTGCAATCTAGCTATGCATCGATCGAAAACTCCCATCCTAATGGAGGTGAAAAGCAGTGAGGAAGCTGCTAGTAGAGCTTTGGAGATAGCATCCGGGAATCATATGACTACTATAATCTTGTCTCATTCAATTGAACGGTTTTACCCCATAAGCAACCACATTGAAACTGTGCTGGTGAAGCTCTCTTAGTCTCTTAGCTTAGTTATCTATACTTCCTGCTCTTGATTTTGTTTTGTTTTTAATGCTAGTTTGTTTTTCATTTTCAGCCGACACCTGTGAGTTTTGTGACTGTGAATGGCACTTACGAGTCTGGTAATGGTGAAGTCGATGTGACCCTTCGAAGTCGGGGGTATGTTGACAGGACTTGGTCTGTTTCTCTCAAGTATGAAACGAGTAGAACAAGAAGTATGTTTAGTTCGGGAGATTGGAGTTGTAAACGAAAGAGAAGTCTAGGAACGTCTGCTGAGTTCCATGATGGTTGGTTGGATTTTAAAAGGGACAATGAGTTGATTTCCGGCGATTGTATCATTTTGGAGTTGATCAAAGAACCTGCTGCCAACGATGAAAAACTTGTGTTTGAATTAGTTCATGTTTTTCGCCCTCCAACGACAACTCTGCCTTCTGAGAAATGGAAGAGACCAAGAGACCATGAGAATGAGGAGACAGTGAATGTGAAACATAAGAATTCAGATCAGCACAATGAAGCTGATTTGTTTTCGGCCGAGGTATACGATTCCTTAGTGGAGATATGCAAAGAAAAGGAGGAAGTGGTGAGCGAGTTAGGGTGTCAATTGGCAGAATGTGAAGGCAAGAAACTAGGCGATGAGAATATTTTAGGACTAAGAACAATGCACGCAGAGGCAGTGGAAGACTTGAATAAATTCAGGATCCATACTTCAGCCGTATTGAACTTTTGCAAAGACAAAAGACAGAGGTTGCAAAAATTGTTTGCCGATGAGAAGAGGATTCAAATGGAGAAATCTAAGATTATGGCTAAGTTTGAGGACCATCTTCGATCCATTTAAACACATTCCTAGAAGAGCAAGGTAATCTTCAAATCTTGTTGCTTGTTGACCATGTTTCTTGTTAAGAAATGTCTCAAATTTAATAGACAGTAGAAGCACCTCTATGAAGATGAAGGAGTTGCTTTCGGTTCTAAAATTCGAAAGGATTCAGAGAACATCATCACTCTTTGCTACTGTTTCAGAGAATTTTTGCTGTGACAAAATCTAGGAACAGAAGCTCTGTCCTGTGTCATGGATAGAGATTAGTTTAATGCACTAGTAGTTATGCAAAAATAGCGTTCAGTTTCGTGGTGTGGTCTATCAGTAGTCAGTAGTATTGTTTTAGATACGGATACTGTATTAGAATTTATATTTGATATTGCAGTCTATTCATGATAAAAGGAAAAAAATAAAAGGAACTTTTAATTAATAGCTTAGGTCTGCACTCCCCAATCAAGGATAGTTTTTTTTTTTTTCCCGAGTAAAATGCCACATACAAGTATTGTTTTGCTTCAACAGATCACCACATCGCGATCTGCATCTGTGGATTGAATTAGTTCATCAAGACCTTTCAAGGAAATAAGGCTTCCTGTGTAACTAAAGACTCTCTTATCAAACCCACTCCATACATTATAATCTACACGTTTTATGGAAGTACGCTGCCGATCCCAAAAGTAGCACACAGTGGGATGATTATGCAATGACCCCTCCTTTTTTGTGAAGAATATGCCGTTCTTCCATTCACCACAAGTATAATTTGTAAACCTGTCATGAGGTAGTTCTACAAACATTTGGATATCCGTTTTGTACTCTAGCGACCACTCTTTCTTGCTGTAATTTTTCATCACCCATATATGAACATACTTTCCTGATGCATCCACAAGGGTCATAGCTCCTTTCAGAATGAGCAACTGATAGTCTGAGAAAAAGCAACTTGTACATCTCCAGTAAAGTCTTACAGGGTGAGGAGTCCAATAAAACTTCTCTTTCTTGAAGTCAAAAGAAAGTATATGGCTTCTCCGCCCTCCAATATCCGGATAGCCTCCTTCTCGAACCAACCAATGCGTGTCTCCGTATAAACATACATTTATATGGCTTAAACCACAAGGAGGAACTGCTTGTATTTCTAGCCATGAGCATGACTTTTGACCCAATACATGAACATTGGCCACCAGTTGGTTGTTCTTTGAATCCTCGTAAATAAACAATCTTGTAGGTGTTTGTTGTATTATCAAATCCCATACCATACCAATCCTTTGGATGCTTGTCTTTCATTGAATTCGTCTCTGTCGTTGGGATATTTAGGACCTCTCCCTTATAAGGATTGAGTAAGAAGCATGGACCATCTCCAAACGATTGCAATATTTTAAAGAAAAAACAGGTTCTGAAAACGAATTCTAGTTCATAGATAGATTGGGACGAAATATTTGAAACAAGGAGATTATAGTCAGAATTTGTCAAGGCAGAGTCGCCATTGTATTTCAATGGTCGCAAGTGTATATATTGATGCCTCGGCATTAGAGACCGAGTGTAAAGCATTAGTTAGGTACTTCGGGAGCAGGGCTCATACCAAAATCAAGTGATCTCGACATCTGCATTAGAGCAAACAAAGGGCTGTCGATTATGACTGAAAAGGTCTTAAGAGGCACATCTGATGCAACAAATTGATTTGGTGGGCCGCCAGCCTCATAAGAATGTTTACTATGACGTCCTGAGGTAAATCCTCCAACCTAGTCTTCAACTTTGCCAGTCTCCTTTTCTCCAATCTATGATTGAAAACCAGAAGAGAAGATGTGGTGTCAAGACATCAAAAGATGGATGCATCAGTTTAAAAATTTCCCGTCAGACCAGAAACTAGGGACAAATGATAGGAATTAGGGTTTATCTTTCTGTTAGGGTTTTAGTCTTCAGTTAATAACCTCCCAATTAATTCGGGTAGTGTAGTTATGGTTTGAATTTTTCTTAGCTCATTTACCACGTGCTTAGTTGATTACGTGGGCTTTTATCTTTCTGTTTTCAAAGTCATGTAAAGGCTATTATATAGCCGAGTTTGTTATTCAATGAAACTGTGAAAGTCATTCCCATTTTGTTTAGAATTGTTGTTGTTCTGAGCATTCTTGTTCTAGGTCAAAACGTTCATAACAAAGTGGTATCAGAGCCCCACTGGGCCTGAGGAAAAGTAGCAAACTTGAGTGACTTCCAAGCAAGGAGGGATGACGAGTACGAGTACGAGTGAAGGGAGTTTTATCCAACCAGCAATTCCTCGCTTTGATGGTCACTACGACCATTGGAGCATGCTAGTGGAGAACTTTCTAAGGTCAAAGGAGTATTGGAGCCTGGTAGAGACAGGCTATGAAGAACTGGAGGCAGGAGAGGCTGTGACAGAAACACAGCAGAAGAAACTCGATGATTTGAAGCTGAAAGACCTGAAAGTAAAGAACTACTTATTTCAGGCAATTGACAAGACGATCATGGAGACCATTCTAAAGAAGGATACATCGAAGCATATTTGGGATTCTATGAAAAGGAAGTACGAGGGAAATGCTAGAGTGAAGCGGTCAATCCTTCAAGCTCTGCGCAAGGATTTCGAAACCCTAGAGATGAAGTCAGGTAAAACTGTTACAGCTTATTTTTCTAAGGTTATGGCAGTAGCAAATAAAATGCGTGTGTATGGGGAAGAGATAAAGGATGTGACTGTAGTGGAAAAGATTCTTAGATCTTTGACTGACAAGTTTAATTATACTGTCTGTTTGATCGAAGAATCTAAAGATATTGATAAACTCTCCATAGATGAGTTGCAGAGCTTGTTGTTGGTTCATGAGCAAAAATTCCAGAAGCAAAACGGTGAGGAGCAAGCTCTCAAGGTGACACATGAGGAGAGAGTTGATGGTAGAGGACGTGGACGAACTGCTTTTAAAGGAAGAGGAAGAGGACGTCAACCATTCAACAAAGCAATTGTTAAATGTTATAATTGTCATAATCTTGGTAACTTTTAATACGAGTGTCCAACTTGGGGCAAGCAGGCTGATTATGCTGAATTGGATGAAACTGAAGAGATGCTTCTAATGGCATTCGTGGAGTTGCATGGAGCCAACAAGGAAGATGCTTGGTTCTTGGACTCAGGTTGCAGTAACCACATGTGTGGTGATTGAGCATTGTTCTGTGAACTAGATGAAGAGTTCAAGCACATGGTAAAGCTGGGGAATAATACCAAGATGAACATTGTGGGCAAAGGCAATGTGAAGCTATGTCTGAATGGTTTTAATCATGTAGTAACTGGGGTCTATTATGTGCTGGAGCTTAAAATCAACCTTCTAAGCAGAGGACAGTTGCAAGAGAAAGGTCTTGCTATCCTAATCCAATCAGGGAAATGCAAGATCTATCATCCACTAAGAGGGTTGATCATCTAAACACATATGAGTGCCAACCAAATGTTCATCCTATTGGCCAAAACACAATTAGCTGAACCCCAACAATCGAATGAAGCTTGTTTTCTCACAGATGCATAAGATCTCACATATCTCTGGCACCGTCGATTTGGTCACCTCAGTCACAAGGGTTTAAAAACCTTGCTGCTCAAGCAAATGGTAAAAGGCCTACCTAAACTTCCTGATTCGAGTATTGTGTGCACAGATTGTTTGAAGGGAAAGCAACACAGGGATCTTATTCCCAAGAGAAGCACTTGGAGAGCATCACAAAAGGTGGAGCTCATTCATGCTGATTTGTGTGGGCCAATCACTCCAATTTCAAACAGTCACAAAAGGTACTTGATATGCTTTATAGATGATTTTAGTAGGAAGACTTGGGTGACTTTCTTAACTGATAAGTCAGAAGCATTCAATTCATTCAAGTACTTTAAGAATCGTGTAGAAAAGGAAACAGGATTATTTATCAAATGCCTACGCACGGATCGTGGTGGGGAATTCACTTCAGGTGAGTTTAATGATTTCTGCAAGAGGAATGGAATAAAAAAGCAGCTTACCACTGCTTACACACCATAACAAAATGGTGTGGTAGAGAGAAAGAACCGGACAGTGTTAAATATGTAAGATGCATGCTTTATGAGAAGAAGTTTCCCAAGACGTTCTGGCCAGAAGCTGTGAACTGGACAATTTATGTTCTGAACAGATATCCTACGTTAGCAGTAAAAGATTTAACTCCTGAGGAAGCCTGGAGTGGTGTTAAACCTATCGTGGACCATTTTAGGGTTTTTGGGTGTGTATCTCATGTCCACATACCTGATGCTCGAAGAACCAAACTAAAGAATAAGAGCTTTAGCTGTGTACTACTTGGAGTGAGCGAAGAATCAAAGGGCTACAGGTTGTATGATCCAACTTCGAAAAGAATAGTTATCAGTAGAGACGTGGTTTTTGAAGAAGACAAGGAATGGGACTAGGGCAAAAGCTATGAGGAACAAGTCTTGCTTGATCTTGAATGGGGTGATGAAGTAGATGGTGCTGTATCTAGTGAGTTTGAAAGTGAGAATGAAGATAGGGGTGAAGATGGAACTGAAGAAAGTGGTGATGCTTCATCGCATAGTGTTGACACTGATGGTACTGGAAGCTCTTCGAGCCCAAGAGAACAAAGAAACAGGGTGACTCCAGTATGGATGAGGGACTACGTGAGTGGTGAAGGTTTGTCTGAAGATGATGTTGATGCTAATATGGCTTTATTTACTAGTGGTGATCCAGTTAGTTTTGATGAAGCTGTTAAGTGTGATGAATAGAGAAGGGCTACGGATTCCGAGATGAGTTCGATTGAGAAAAATGGCACTTGGTTTCTCACGGAGCTGCCTAAAGGAGCCAAAAAGATATGGGTTAAATAGGTGTACAAGACAAAACTGACGAGCTTGGAAAGGTTGACAAGTACAAAGCTCGTTTAGTCGCAAAAGGCTATGCACAGGAGTATGGAATTGATTATTCGGAGGTGTTCGCACCAGTAGCTATAATGGATACAGTGAGATTAATTCTTGTTCTTGCAGCACAAAGAAATTGGAGCATTTATCAACTGGACGTCAAGTCAGCATTCCTTGTCAGAGGATGTATTTGTGGAACAACTTGAAGGATATGTACAGAAGGATGAAGCTCACAAGGTCTACAAGCTAAAGAAGGCCTTGTATGGGCTAAAACAAGCTCCTCGAGCTTGGTTTAGCAGAATTGAAGCATATTTTCTCAGAGAAGGCTTTGAAAGATATCCAAGTGAACAAACACTCTTCATCAAGACAAACAAACAAGGTAAAATCTTAATTGTTAGTCCTTATGTAGATGACTTGATCTATATTGGAAACGATGTAGAGATGTTTGGTGAGTTTAAGAGCTCAATGATGAAAGAATTTGATATGTCAGACTTGGGAAAGATGAGATACTTTCTTGGGATTGAGGTTTTGCGATTGGATGATGGAATTTTTGTTAGTCAAAAGAAGTATGCATTAGATGTGTTGAGAAGGTTTGGGATGGAGAGAAGTAATGAGGTTCTAAATCCTATTGTTCCAGGGTTTAAGATTTTCAGAAATGAAATGGAGTGGAGGTGGATGGCACTTTCTATAAACAGGTGGTGGGAAGTTTAATGTACTTAACAGCTAGACCGGATTTAATGTTTGCAGTTAGCTTGATCAGTCGATATATGTCAAAGCCTACTGAGCTTCACCTTATGGCAGCTAAGAGAGTGTTGAGGTATCTCAAAGGGACAACGAGCTCTGGGATTTTCTACATAAAGGGAGGGAATGAAGACCTAATTGCATTCACGGACAATGATTATGATTGGAGGACAGAAAGTCCACATCTGGGTATGTGTTCATGTTAAGCTCTGGTGCAGTGGCTTGGTCATCAAGAAAACAACCGATTGTCACACCCTCAACAACAGAGGCTGAATTTGTGGCTGCTGCAGCTTGTGCATGCCAAGCCATATGGATAAAGAGAATTTTGGAGAAGCTCGACTATGAAGGAGGTAAGTGCACAACAGTTTTTTGTGACAATAGCTCCACCATTAAATTGTCCAAAAATCCGATAATGCATGGCAGGAGTAAGCACATTGACATGCATTTTCACTTTCTACGGGATTTAACCAAGGAGGGAGTTGTGAAACTAATTCACTGTGGGTCACAGGATCAAATAGCTGACGTGATGACTAAACCTCTTAAACTTGATCTGTTTCTGAAGCTTTGAAGTCTGATGGGAGTTTGTGATGCACCTGTGGTGAACCAAGTGCCTATGGCACTAGTTTAAGGGAGGGAATGATAGGAATTAGGGTTTATCTTTCTGTTAGGGTTTTAGTCTTCAGTTAATAACCTCCCTATTAATTAGGGTAGTGTAGTTATGGTTTGAATTTTTCTTAGCTCAATTACCACGTACTTAGTTGATTACGTGGGCTGTTATCTTTCTATTTTCAAAGTCATGTAAAGGCTATTATATAGCCTAGTTTGTTATTCAATATAACTGTGAAAGTCATTTTGTTTAGAGTTGTTGTTGTTCTGAGCATTCTTGTTCTAGGTCAAAACGTTCATAATTAACAACAATATCCTTCTCATGTCGAAATCCGAATTCGAATGGGACGGTAGTTTTTGCAGAAGTTGATACAAGTTGATAATAGGTTTTCTTCTGATGTTTTAAAGGCTTTTTAACACATCGTTTGTGTATGTATGGTACTGTAATCCGAATCCGAATGGGACAGGTAGTTTTACGAGATGTTCTACATAAAGCCACTGCTAATAGGATTAGGAAATCAGGAGAGTTGTCCTTCTCTGCTCATCATATATGTGTGTGTGTAACCTTACTCAGGTGCGGATATCCGCACTTAAGCAAAAAGCTACGGATTTCCATATTTGATCCACTTTCCGATTACATTTTTACATTTTACCGTTCAATTTTTAAGTCCTAATGTATAGATCACTTATGCAAAATTTCAGCCCATTTGGTGATCGTTAAGGCATCCAAAACTACAATTGACACGAACGAACCGAATCTGTCGAACCGGAACCGTTCGTGTACATTGTTGTAAATTGCAGTTTTGGATGCCTTAACGATTACCAAATTTACTGAAATTTAGCAGAGGTGATCTATACATTAGGACCTAAAAACTGAACAATTAAGATGTGAAATGTGATAAAAAAAATAGATCAAATATGGAAATCCGTACCTAAAAAAAACTGCAGACGTCCACAGTGGAGAAGCTATATATATATAAATATATATATATATATATGACTCCCCGCGGGATTTAATTTCAGAGTCGTCGTCTTCTTCATAGCTGCAAATTTCGAACACCTTCAAGCTAAGTACGTTGGAACAGGGCATGCCGACTTGCATAGATATGAATGGACCGTGAATATTCAGCGTGATAGCCATGCCTCCTATATTGATCATTGTCCTATTCTTTCGTACTTTACTCTTGCCGATAATGAGTCGATTGGGAGAGGACGTTACAAGTTCATGCAGAGAATGCTTTTGCCCTGCGGTCCTCCCCCAGCAAGAGAAGACAATTGAGAATGTTCTTGTACGGATAAGGACGTGAACGTTTCTGATATACTTTGTTATTGGAAGTAACCATATGCTAACCGTATGTACTGAATTTGACCTCCCATGTCTTGAGGACTAGTAGGAAGTTCTTTTCTTTGCACTTGTGGGTGAATAGTTGGAATGTAAACTTTTCAATAATATATTCCTAATGCCTAGTTGCCTACTAAACTAAAACGATATTTTGTTATCTCGTTAGCGATAAGAGATATAACTAGCAAGAAACGCTACTGGATGCATATCAGAAATCGATCTATGATCTAAGACGGTCGCCTTGTGTTGTACTTTAAAACGTATAGTTGGTACTTGGTACGTAATTAAAAAAAGTGCTTATGATCTTCGGTCGGTATGGCCTATGAGCGATACGTTCTCTAGCGGTGCAAAGATTCAAATTCAAATTTCCTTAAAATTTTTGAAATTTTTGTTAAAATTACCGTAATATGACCTTTCAAATTGTTGAGCAATATGAAAGATATTTTTGAAACTAGTATTACGTACTAATATGTACTGATATATATTTATCTATGATCTAATCAATAAATGAAATTTCATCTAATTTTTGTAAATCTAAAGTACTAGAATCTCCATCGAAACTGAGGTGGATATTGTGGTCGATGAACAGTGTGTGGTGAGGGACTGAGGGGTGGATATTGGGACTCTTTTCCTCATGCATGAATAATTTGAGGCACTACTAGTTGTTAACTAATTTGTTTCATTTGGTGTGCACGGTATACTACTGTTTTCTTTTGAGGCATGACTAGTTGCTGGTGTTTATAATTTTTTTCATTCTCTTTCAACCGTTCTTCAATTTGAATCACGAAAAGCAAGCGCATTTATCAAGGAACTACTTTTTTTTTTTTACTATTTTTTGATTTTAGAAAATCGCAATAATCATATAAAAAAAGTAGAATCTACATTTCTATGGTCCATCACTTCGACAATCACTTTATTTATCAGCATAATTTCATCTTTGATATAACATAATTTTTAGATCTTTTCCAAATGATGACACTCAAAATATTGAATTCTTATTCATTATATAATTTTCTCAATTCGCCAACATCCACTGCTATTTAACTAAAACATATTGAAGTTGTAGTTTAAGTTCAACATCCTAACATAATAATAATGTGACACACCTGTAAAGACTAAAGAGAACAGAGAGGAGAGAACTTTGTTCTCTATATATATATATATATGTCATATTTCTTGCTTGTTCTCCATATACGTCATATTTCTTGCAAATGTATCGTGTTCATTGTATTCTAATATGCCCCACAGAACGAGAGCAAGCCATCTCTCTTTCTATTCAATTCTCCCACATGGCACCTCCAACATTCAATGCTTCTTAGATTCAATTTTGATGGTCCCAATCTACCACTTATAAGATTGTTTTTGGGTTTTCAAGGAAACTCAATTTGACATGAACAAAAATTGAATTGGCCCCATATCATCACCACCACCTCAAGAAACCGCTGGGGCATGGTCTCCTAACTTTTACTCTACCTTAATCCACACGTAGTGACTAAAAATAGTGCTTGTGGCCCTAAGTCTACAAATTTCCATCAATTTAGAACTTGATTAATGGAGTAGTAGGTATCATACTGTCATTTTAATGTATCATGAATTATGATTATGGCCTATGAATAATAGATGATGTAACATACTTTAACTCCAATTTTCACCTACAAGGCTTCTTTACGTGCATACTGTTATTTTTCTTTTTGGATGTGACCACAACTGAAAGAAGCTTTTGAGCTGCAAATCTTATCATTGACACCATAAGTTTATAGTTCGGTCTACTCATAGTTTAAACGAATTTATGCACCGCTAGCAAACTTTGATCTTTCATGTCCTTTAAGAAACTTCATTAAATAAAGAACAAAAAAACTATATAGATAAAATAGAATAACCATATTAAATGACTAAATGAAAAGCAATATCTATATAAGCCAAGAAAATACCTAAGAAAAACTAGTTTAACAACCACCCACAAGGGTGTCCCGCGAGCATAATGAGAGTGATGCTTGACTGCTTGTCACTACTTTCATATTAGTCAATGTGATTTTGATCATAAACTAAATTCTAGTTATCTTATTGATGTTGCTTTGTAAATTTTATATTTTCTGATTATTTCTACTTTCTTTGTTATTATTTCAAACTTTTCATTGTTTAAGGTTGTATAATAATAAATTTTATTTCATCATGTCTTAAAGTCGTAGATTGCAATTGTAATACAAATTCAATATTTCAAACAATCTATTGGGTGACTAAATAAACAATCTAGAGGAGATTAAACTAAAAAATACAAGTAGATGCACAATTTGTCTCAACTACAACTTCTTATCGTAAATTACAAAAGCATGAAAACGATTAGAAACGTCACTAGAAGGGATTTGTTAAGCTAATTTTCCATTTGCCATCCCAATGATCACCTAATAACAAATTTTCATATTATAAATGGAAAGAAAAACAATGAAGCAACCGCAAACAGCTAAAAGTTAAAGAAGCACAGCTGCCTATATGGGAGAGTGAATGAGTGAGAATCATGTGACATATGCCACTCTCTCTACCCGCCGAATCAAAAAGCCATAAACTTTCTGAATATCCCATCAAAGTAGCAACCACCCTTTTGCTCTCTCTTTGCAATTTACACTCTTTCTTGGTTTTTGGGTTTCAATGGCTTCAAGCGCTTCCAAGTTCATCAAGTGTGTAACAGTTGGAGATGGAGCTGTGGGCAAGACCTGTATGCTCATTTGCTACACCAGTAACAAATTTCCCACTGTATGAAACTCTCTTTCTTTCTTCCATAAGATCTGTCAGCTTCTACTGAATCATGGGCCTTTTGGGTGTTCTTTTCCAATCATTTTATCTGTGTTCATCTGGGTTTGGCAGCTTTTTTGTGGTTTTCAACAAATTGATTTGCTTTTTCTGCCACCCTTTACTTTTTCAAGTATATTTGATGATGTTTTTCCCCTGTCAGAAATGTGTTGCTTTTGCTCTCTTTTTTCATTGATCCCTGTACTTAAATTTCAGTTCTTTTTATCTGTTCATCAGGATTATGTTCCCACAGTGTTTGATAACTTCAGCGCAAATGTGGTGGTTGAATCCACAACAGTGAACTTAGGCCTCTGGGACACAGCTGGTATGATTGAAGTATACCTTTAATTATTTCAGCCTAGTGTTCTTGAATTCTTGGATTTGGCTTTTATATAATATGTTGCCAAATCAGCAAAAAAGTTTTTGTTGTATCATCTCTCTGCATTTTGTTTCACAGGGCAAGAAGATTACAATCGACTAAGGCCATTGAGCTACAGAGGGGCAGATGTCTTTGTCCTAGCTTTCTCATTAGTTAGTCGTGCCAGCTATGAGAACATACTGAAAAAGGTGCGTTTTGGTGAAAAATAATGTGTATTAGTCTCTCTGTATTGGTTCTAGTGTTGTTTGTGTTGTAGTTTCTGACTTGTTAAACTCGATTTGTTTCAGTGGATCCCTGAACTGCAGCATTATGCTCCTGGCGTTCCGGTAGTACTTGCTGGCACCAAACTAGGTAAGCCGAATGATTATGATAGTACTTGCCAAATGTGTTTCCATAGTTTATGTTTGGCCAATAATGCTTGTAGTTCAGTGTTGCCGATATTTTTCTTTCATCCTATAGCTTGATGAACTTAGGGTCTCAAAATGTGTTGTATTGAACAAAACATTGATACGAGCAATGACTGATTTAGAGATACTGTCAGTGGTTTTGTGAACTGTTTAGGGGCATTTAGTATGAGAAGATTGACATCCTAACTTGTTGAAAGCTACTGACATGCAAATTTCTTTGGGGAAGAGAAAAGATATGCAATTAATAATACCACCACCACGAGTATGGTAACTTGCTACAGGTTTCTAAACTAAACTGGTTTTCATCATGTTCCCTCTGTCCATCCGGTGTTTCTGTTGTGAATTGTAAATTTTAATTGATCAAACTATGATATGGTGGCAAAGACCAGATCTCGTCTGATGAGATCATGCTGATCGAGTTAAAAGGAAAATTTGACTAGATGATTTTAAAGGCAGCTATGCCTAAGGCCGTTGGTGGTGGCTATCAACTATCAAATAATGGCTATTATTGTGGAGTACTGTAGTGAGGTTCTAGGGTAGATTAGGGATAATAAATTTATATGTCTGTTAAGAATTTAGATGGCATTTATTGAGGAAGCATGAATGGGAAAGGCAAGTCTTCAATAGTAATATGCTTATTTAGAAATTAGATGGTATCAATGGAGGAAGCATATAAGGAAAAGAGAAGGACTAGGTATAAGGATTTGACATTGTCAATTTGAGTTTTGGATATTATTGCAGTCTGAGGTTTCGAATGCTCTATTTTTCAGAAGTTATTAACTTATCAGCTTGAAGCAAGGTCAGAATGATGTGGATTTTTCAGTTTTCCACTTCCTATTTCTGAATCTAAATTAATTATTTCCTATTCGATGGGATGGAAAATATAGAAACGAAACATACTGTTATATCACTTAACAGGACTTCGTCTATTTATACAATAATATTCAGATCCTAGGTATAAACCTGCACAGGGATGGTAACTCTCAGGGTTACATAAGCTCAAAAGAATTTTGCATTGTTCTGTAATAATCGTAATGCTGGAAAATATTAAGTTCCCCAATTATGCAGATTGTATCGGCAGTCATCTTTGAATAATATGGGAACCTGTAGTCCGCAAAATTTTCTGCAACTAAAGCATGTGGTTTATAATGGAAATGTAGATCTTCGAGAGGATAAGCACTATTTGGCTGATCACCCTGGGTTGGTGCCTGTAACTGCTACACAGGTATCGGTCCCATTGAAAAAGTATGATTCGTTATTATGCAATAAGTTAGAAATGGATGGTATCACTGATTGCAGTTTTATAAAACCAGGGCGAGGAGCTGCGCAAACAGATTGGTGCTGCATATTATATAGAATGCAGCTCAAAAACTCAGCAGGTATGTACAAACTAGTACTTGTATTCATAATGGTAGTAAAGTGTTCAATATCAAGGAGACTAGCTGCTTCTATACGAATTCTACAAATTCTGATAGTGGTTTCTTGAGCCAAATTAATATGAGCAAGTGTGAGGCCAGTCAATGGGTGACCCAGAAAATGTAGAGTCTAATATCAAAATTGTAAATCTCTGAACAGTTTCTCTATAGCAGTGGCATATATAGGTAAATATTTACAGTGCCAACATTTAGAATATCCATAACTTGGCTGGTTGTGCACATACTAAATCACTGGATTATGAAACTTGGAATTGGTCCATCTATATCTTGGTCAGTCATGGTGGAAGTTTCCTTAAACTAATTTTTCCCACTGTTTATTCTTGCTTGTGTCAATCATGCTGTGAATGACTCTTTGATGCAATTCCAGAATGTGAAAGCAGTTTTTGATGCTGCTATCAGAGTGGTTATCAAGCCACCACAGAAGCAAAAGGAGAAAAAGAAAAAGCCACGTCGAGGATGTCTAGTGTCAGTACCTTATTTCATCTCTTGTACATTTGATGTTTGCTTTATATTCTTTATTGGCAGTTTACTAGCATTGTGTCCCACACTGAGCTTCAAGATTTTATGGATGGCTTAGCTTACATATGCTATTCGAAGTTAAGACATAGTTACTCATAAGCCATCCTCATAAATCGTGGTCATAAGTCATAACACAACTAGTTATCTTCCCAATTTTGAACACGGCCATTTTATACACCCCTTTTTCTTGGTTTTTTTATTTTATTTTATTTTTAAATGTGAACTGAATGGATCCCTTGATATCACTTATAGAAAGTAGACAACACAATCAATGTGTCACTAGGAATTGAGTGAATATTAAAACTGGTTATGATTTCCAGTTAGTGGGTTTTTATCCACCTATGGTTCCTGCTAGTCATGCTCATTCTATTATGTACCTTCATGATAGTAGAATAGAAGTAATCATTCTGATAATTCATATTGTCTATACGCTATTCCTAAATGGTTCAGAGTCTAATCTGTCTTGTTTAATGAACCAAACTGCAGCAACATCGTTTGTGGGCGGAGGCTAGTGTGTCTCAAATGAAGGCACCAACTTGATGGCTGCCATCTTGATCATGACTGTGTGCCACTTCTTGGAGGTTCGTCACCGTGAAGCTGTTTGGATCCTGTGAATTTGATAATTCATCTAAACTGCTTTTCCTTTTTTTTCTTTTCCTGATTTTTTCGTATTTCATAATCCGTTATAGATATCGAGAAAATGGGTACACTTGTAACACCGATACTGTGTTTACTAATCTAAAGAACTTAAATTTATAGGCTTTAAACTTGCAATATGGGATACTCGCCCATTTCTCTTGGAAATTGATGCATTTGGTTTAATAAAGTGAGCTAGGTGAAATCCCATCTAATGCATCCGTCATGATCGAACATTTTTAGTTCCTCTAACCACCACATCAGTTCTTACATTGTATGGACTCGTTCAATAATCAATATAGTACACTAACCAGTGAGAACCAATAACCATGTCACTTCTGCAACCATATCTCAAGAACATAACCCACATCCCGAGTGCAATAATCATATTTCAAGGACAGATACTCCATAGTCTACACTCATTTTCTTTGACAAACATGTTACTCCTAATACAATTTTGGTTGTGCACAATGATCTGGTTTTACCTCCATTCGGTCAATCAACAAATACAATGTTCAAAGATGAAGAGCCAAACAAATAAGCGGCAAAACAGGCCTGAAGGACAACACAATAGATAGACAAGCATGCTTCTGCCCCCCCTGGAGAACAGAAGCTTCTGCCCCCCCTGGAGAACAGAAGCTTATGCCATCAAAAGCTACAATTTTGGTTTTGATTGATATATAAAGAGCATAGAATACAATATCGAACCATAACAACTAAACCGTGCCACATAAGTAAAAGCTCAGATGCCAAAATTTGGTGCCACATTAGATAACAGAAAAACAAGGGAACATTGAGAATAACTTAAACAAGGCACATAAACAAGCTTCCTTTATAAGCTCATCCACAACTGTATATGTTGGAAATGGTGAGGGATTTTCACTCCAATGGTAATAATGAGATATCTAATGCACTTGATACCAGTAAGGACACCAAAAGATTGTGTATGGGGCAACACAGTATGATTTCAACTGTTAGAACTAAGTATATCTACAAAGGTGAAGAAAACCTGCAGCCCCCCAGAGCAAATTTAAGGAAACAGCTTGTAGAGCTCGTTTCATTCTTTTAAGATACAACTGATACAACAAAGAGGAGGGGGTCGGAGACTATGAACAACATCAAATAACTCACTTACCACCCAGCCTCCAGCAGCACACAAGCTTAGATAATGACCTGGGGTCTTGGCAAATGGCATCCTCAAAGCACTGGAAAATAAAGAGAGAGAGAGAGATAAATAACTTGCAGTGGCAAATTGATGGAAGTTTATAAGGCAATGACTTTTATATGTTTTTGGAAGACCAGATGACTAAATCTAATCTCAAACTCCCTTTCACACAATCTTTTCCATAGGCTTATATGCACAAGTTGTATAAATGCAATTTCCCCAAATTTCCAATTACAACTGGCAAACCATCTTCTTTACTAATGTTATTGGAACAAGTCACCCTATACTACAGAGAACATTTAAATGGCAGTTGTAATTGACATGTGGTGGAGCTCAACAAGAAACAGAGAATTGCAATACCTTGATTCCTCTATTAGACTAAATCAATAATTCAAAGGCAAGAGGTCATGTCCAATCTTTATTGATGTCATTAGACTCAATCACCCTATATTGCACAGAACAGTTAAATCGCATGTTGCGGTTGAGAAGTACTGGAGCTCAACAAGAGAACAGATTGCAAGGGAACAGACACCTATGAAAATCTAACACATTTTATTAGCTAGAGGTAGTGTCAGAAGCTTGGTCCTTCAAATCAGGATACCAGACCTTGCACACCGGAGAGAAAGATACAGATACATTATCAAAGGCTTACGATCTACTTACAAGGTTTCATGAGTCACCAAATTTCGCCATTTCACATGCCTATTTCCAAGGTTGTTTGTAGCCATCCCATCCTCCCTCAGGTTCCTTCCTCTTAAAGGTGCCGCCTGACATCTGGAACATCCTTGCTTGCTCCTCAGCTAATGCCTGTGAACTGGCAACAGAGAATTGCCACGGTGCAAGAGGTGAAGTCACGTCTCTCCCCTCTAAGTCTGGGCCACCAGGCCCTGCATTGAGGTCTAGCCCCTGCCTTCCCCATTTCCTACTGTTCTCAGCACTACTGTTATTGCTACCATCTGAAACATTAACTACATATGGCCTTGGGTAGTTGGAAGGAATCATACTACCAGGTCCTAACAACTGGGAACGGACAGCAGGAATGCAAAGCCTTCCAGCAGATGAATCCAGATATGTTGTTGAACCACCTGCAAACGTGGCTGAAGGCAGAGGAAAACTGTTTCCAAAAGGAAAAACTGGATATGGAAATGAAGTAGAAGGATAAGGCACTGCTGGAGAAGATGACACCACTGAACCCCTGTAGACATCAGGAGTAAAGGGATTGCTACCAGTAGGAGGACCCGTCCTTTGTGGTCCACCAGTTGCAACAATTGGGAATGGCTGCTCTCCACGATCTGGCATAATCGAAGGAATTGTGACAGCTGAGTAGGTATTGGCTGGAGAAAACCAAGATGAGAAGTTTCCCACTTCTGTATTGCTCATCCTAAAACCAGAATTAGGAGGTTGAGATGGCACATTGCTCCGGGTATGCTGACTAAATACTGCTGGTTCAGCACTTACATCGTCAAAGGCTGGTCCATTATTCAAATCAAAATCCCTACGATGACTGACTTCTCCATTGGGAGGTCCACCTGATGCTTTTGTTGACAGAATTGGGTTATTCATTCGGCGAATATTGCTCAATGAGTAACTACCAATTTCAGAGGCCTCATCAACTTGATTCAAATCAAGATCCAGACCTCCTGAGCTGCGAACAGGTGCCATACTCATTGATTGATCACGCGCAAAATCATTATTACTTGTCGGGGCAGAAAGAGAAAATATCTCTTGAGAAGCCATATCCTCGAGAACTCTCTCATCAGGTACATTCAAGTCAATATCCAAAGCAGGGCGTCCTTGTTTGCCAGCTGTAGGGTCAGGAATTGCAATATTTGTTCCACCTAATGGCAACTCTGATACTTTTCTAGGCTCAGCTGGCCGGAAGGCACTTGTCGCTGCTGTTCCTTTCCAACCATCCTCCTGTTTACCCTTCAACAAGTCATCTGGTGGAACACATGGCCCTTTCGCTGCAGAAGGCACTGTAACTGATGCCGGAAGGCCACTAGACAAAGAAGAAACAGAAAATGGTAATGGGCTAATCAACCGTAGAGCAGTTGAACATCCAGGTGCTGTCACGTTATTTGGCTCCCCAAATTTCCCATCATCTGCATTAAAGCCTTCATTCAAATCAAACTCCACTTTTGCATCCATGGCTGATACTCCCACAGCAGACATAGGAGTATCTGCAGTTGTAGATGTGCATTCCTCGGCTTCTTCGGCTTCCATTTTTGCATCCATGCCAGTAACTTTAGACCTCTTGGACCTCACATGTTCTACTTCTTGCATTGGAAGATCAGGTTTCACCTTCAAAACAACTGGCCCGCTAAGTTGATCATTAGCCACTTTACTTTCCAAAATTTCCTCCATGTGCTCACTGTTGTGGTCAGTAACGGCAGAACTAGAGCCCCCTACAGCTCGATTCTCAGGAATTAAAGAATTATCACTTTCTTTTTTAGGTAAGATAGGATCATTACTTTCTGGTCTCTGTCTTTCTATCTGATTAGAGCAACTCCCATCCTCCATTTCATCTGTATTATCACCCTTTGGTGCACTGACTTTTTCTGAGGAAAGCATCAAACCTTCACTTGTTCCTTTTACTGACTCAGAATGCATCTGTATGGTAGACGGTTTATCATCAACATCCAACACTGGGTGCAAAGATGATTCTTCAGTGGCTTCTTTCCCATCTACTGCCCATGAAATTGCATCATTAGCCTTAGTTTCATTTGACAAATGACCAGTTAGACCTTGTTTAATATCTAGAGTTTCATCGACTCCACCCACCACCTTTTTCTCTTCAGGTGGTTTGGTTCCTTCACTATCCATAGTTTCCTCAACTGCAATAGCAGGGCAGGGAGTCACAGCAGGAGCTAAAGTAACTTCAATTGGTTTTTCTTTGTTCTCTGGGAAAGGGCCCTTACCACCCCCATCCTTAGTCCCAAAAGTAACAGAGACAATACCATGCTTCTGATATTCATCATCAGCACCGACATTAGACTGGCTTTCATCTCGAGCAAGGTCCTCAAGAAGAGGTGATTTGACTCTGGAATCATTGCCTTTGGAAAGATGCTCAGATACTGGGGTGCTCCTCTGTGGAGAATCAGTTGGAGATTCAGATTTAGACATCTCATCAGCGGCCACACTAGCAAGCAGATTCATACCAAGATCATCTCCAACAGAAGCATTACCTTCAGAATACTTCACACAGCTTTCAACCAAGGCATGCATAGAGCTGAAAGAAGCCTCCTGAGCGTTACCTGGTTTCTGTTCATTCCCTGATGATGAGGAAGCAGCTTTTGGGACTTCTGCAGTTTTCTTAAGGTCGCGCTCTTCATTAGTAACAGCAGCAGGTGACCCATCCCCCTCATCAGATCCAGTCAATACGTCTTTAAAATCGTTGCTTTGCCAGGACTCTGTGTTAACATCTGAGGTACCAGTGGCTCGATAAACATCAACCTTTTCCTTTAAGGTACAATCAAGTTGATCATGCTTTTCAGAATGCATAGGAGAAGAAGCTCTGCTGTTCATATTTGAAAGATCTTCACAAGAACCTCCGCTTCCACTTTGTGCTGGACTGCGACCTCGATGTGGAATCTTGACAATTAATTTGTTATCAGGCTCATCAACCTTCTCACTTGTCATTCCAGGCTGTAATGATTTTTCTGAAGCTGGATTCTTGTGCAATGATGAACTTCTGCTCGATACGGTTTCTCTTTGAGCTCCAGAGGGAGTAGAACCTGGGAAGCCATTTATTGATTTCCTAGGCCGTGAAGAACCACCTGATGTCTTATTCATAGAACCAGCAGTCGAGCTCCTTGCATCCTCTTTACCAGAAACACCTCCATTTCTAGCATGATCATTTGAACATGACTGGCTATTGTTGTGAGACTGACTAGAACTGCTGCTTTTGTCATCCCTTGTAGTTGTCATAGGAAGATCAACAGTGACACCGACAGGAACAATCCGGGATTGACCATCTTTTAAGTTAGAACCTGCTGAAACAGGTGACGGCACCGATTTCAAAGAAACTGGAGATGCAGAAGCAGATTTAGTAATATTATCTCCTTGGACAAGCTTAACTGAAGATTTGTTCGATACAGAAAGCTGTGTAACTGAGCTCTTGATAGCAACATCAGTTGATACACCTGAATGCCTGTTTCCACCATGAGAAACTTCAGGTAACCTTGGTCTAGCAGACCAGGGGACAGCCTGATTTAAACCAGACTTTGCCTCATTGATCTTCATTTCAGCTTCAACACGTTTCTTCCATGTATCAACTAAACTTCTTGCTTTCTTCTGGATTTCCAAGTTCTTATGTGTCCGCAAGTGATTGACGGACTTTCCAATGTTACACATTTGTAGAGCATTAAGATTTACTGGCAGCTTATCCAGGGCACGAAGTAAAACCAAGAGAAACTCCTCAACACATTTGTCACTATCTTTGGATGCACTGCCATCACCTATCTTCCCTTTGTGGACCTCTTGGAGCCACTCATCGAATACACGCAAACCCCTGAGCTGCACAAATCGACTAAGGCAATCAAATTTATCTGTGGCTGCTAAAACACTAGCAAGCATAGACCGGCCAGCCACATCTATTTTTTTCTCATTCCTATCAGGCACCATGAGCTGAACCAATTTTTCAACCCCTTCAGAGTCTACAAGCCCTCCTCTTTCAGTTATTTTTGCAATTTCTAACTTTAAAGTGCTTTCCTGTTTACAGTGACCAGAATCCCCATCATCTATTCTTGTAATGCGTTCTCGTTTGACAGGCTCAGACCCCTGGTCTCCCCGCTCCCTTTTTTTCCCCTTAACTTGAGAAGAAAAGGATGAGGCACTATTCTGGACACCATCTGATCCAGCTTTTAACTGTGATGCTGAAGATGGACCGTTCATTGGTTTTGGAGATCGGCCACCTGACTGCACTGTTGCATGCATTTCTACTCGAGTTTTATATAACAATTTATCTACTTCCTCTTGCCGCTCCTGTCAAAAAAATGATATCAACTACCCTGAATGTTTAAGTATATGAGAACCAAAATGAAAATACAAAGATCTAAAACTCACATTAATATAGTCCTGATCAGTTAGCCACCATAAACACTTGTTTGTAATGTCATAAACACGCCGGCATACAAAAGACGAAATCCCAGATGGAAGCTTAACACCTTTAGGAAGGAACGCGACTTTACATGGATGAAGTAACGATGCGGCAGGAATCTCATCCTTATGGAACGAATAGAAAATTTCGTTCAGCTCAGCATCCAACAGTTCGCCTCTGCCAACCTTTACTTCAGAAGGTCGATAAAGCCAATTCACTCCTACTCTTAACTTGTTCTCTTTGCCTGTAATTAACCAACGAATTATTCCAATGAAAGGTGGGGAATCCTGGGGAGGTTTGAACAGAGCACAATCGCCAACACTGATCTTGCGCCCGTCCTACAAAAATAGAGAACTTCAGAGAATCATTATGCTGGCAACTAAAGAGCTATAAGAATCAGCATGCATCACAAATAGTGTGCATAAGAAATGAAGCTTAGAAACATATAAAGATCAATTTCATTGTGCCATCAAAATGGAAATCTCAAATCTATGAGCAGTCATTCTCATGATTAACTACATTTCAAAATTCCAATGTTTTAGCTACAACCTAGGATGATGTAGGACTCAAAAAGGTAAGCCTGGCCCCAAAGCAATGAGAACAAGTCTATTGCAAACCCTGTTATAAAATATAAATGAAAGCAAGCTACGGCACTATCAGAATATCTTTAAAGAGGAGACCAGAGTGTCAGAAGCTCAAGAACTAGACGGTCACAACAAGAATATCACTAACCGCTGCCATTTAAATGACAGCTGTAACAGAGGTTATTGGTTAGTTCAAAAAAATTCAGATGGAAAACTAACTTGCAGCTTTTCCCTCTCTACTCTCTGTTTTCCTTCCTCTCATATTCATTACCTCCCCCTTCTATCTTATGATGGATAGTTGCCTTCAATATTAACTAGACCATTCTTGTTAGAAGAAAACTCCCATCCATCACATGTTCATAATTAAAATCATAACTTTAGGAGGTTATCTTAAGGAGAGACGCAGGTTGCATTCGCTTTACTAAACCTCCGAACAAGAAAATCATATTTTCTGCGTCCTCAATCATCTGCAGGCATAAAAATATCGCTCCTTTACGAAAAACAGGTTTCTCTATCCAGCGTACTCTACCATGTCTAAATATGTGGATTGTCCTTAAAAGTGTCAAATGCAAAATTTAAAAAGAAAACAACACTATAGAAAATGGCAAGTTTAGCTGTTCTCATGTCAACGACAATCTTCTAGAAAATTGTCATAACATGAAAGAGCAAATTAGGGGAGAACTGTTATGACAAAATTTAAACTCGGATGATCATTAACTGTTCTCCGCGTTAAAGCCAAGGCAATGAAATCTTGACCACTTATAATTTCCATAAATCTATTAGTTACAACAACTTACAGCTGTAGATGAGTCCATCAGAAGTCTACCTGATCAGCTGAGAGATCAAGCAGACGCAAAGAACACAAGGAAAACCAATATCAGGGACAACATCATATCCACCAGAAGAAGAACAAGAGCATTAACTAAACAACTGAACAAATTTTCTTGCGATATAAACAAAAAATCTCTTTTAAATTTATATAAATAACTCTTCTAATTTCGATTCCAAAGTTCTTCCAAAACAAAACAGTTCAACAAGCATCACAGCTCCCACCCAGCGTGAATACCGCCCCTATGGTACAGACTCTCTAAACTGACTCCATTTCCTAATTTCCATATCAACATCCTAAAATTAAATAAGTCGAGCGCTAATCCCATTTCGATAACCTCAAGTCTAATAACACATCAAAATTCACACAAAATTACTATTCCCCATGTATCCTAGCTTAGGAAGCGAACCGCAATTCACAAAACCTCCAATTGACTACTACTGCCTAAATCACACGAAAGCCACAATATTCAAATTCAAGCCAGTAAAAAATCAGCCATGAAATAAAAATTCCACAGCCCAACAATGGAGAGGAAAGTGAGTAAAAAGAAGCGAAACCTTGAAAAAGGAATTTGTCGAATTGGAAGATGAAGAAGAAGAACCATCGGCCGTAGGGACTGTCAACATGTGCCGACTCCGTTTCCTCTCCTCACCTCCCCTCCCATGCATAGCCTTGCATTTTCCCCAATCCCGATCGCGCCTTCAATTCCAACCATTACCATCAATCCACACCCTTCGAATTCCCCTATCAATCGCGAAAACCTAGATCGCCCATCAGAATTTTCTCCACCGAAAACGAAATCGAAACCCTAATTCCACACACCGGATGGCTGGGTCTTCCTTCCGCCGATCCAATTCAAGCTCAGATCCAACACCAAGGTCTCCAACTTGCGAGCCGTCCTTTCGATCTAGAGAGAGAAACTAGAGAGAGAGAGAGAGAGAGAAATCGAGAGAGAGAAAAAGAGCCAGACGGCAAAAAGGAAAGGTGTACTTCGTACTTGGTAAGCGCGAGCTAGCTAGCTGCAGAGGACGGGTAGCTCGGGCAGATCGGGCAGCGGAGAATAAACTAGCCTCACCCGCGGGTGAGCTGACCAAAAACCAATTTAAGAATATGTGACTGGACTGGGTTCACTTTCAGACTCTGGAAGAGTTGGTGGGTTGACCGATCTGCACCCATTTGACTTTGATTCAAGGCCACTGCCTCACCATTGATTTTGATTTCATTATAAAAAAGAGAGGGGCATATAGGTAATTCTGGGGGGGTTAGGGTGTGGGGGGCCTATGATGGACAGGTTAAGGTTGTCCTGAGTTGTTCCAACAGAGATGAATAAAAGTAGGGGGAAGGGAAGAGTGATGTAAATGGTTGGTTTGGGTTGTGTTCCTTTCTGCCAGGAAGGGAAAGAAAAGAAATTGATTTTCTGAGCTGCTTGTTGCTCAAGTTAGCATCACCCACCGCCCACTGCCACTGCTCCGAGCCCATGACAATCATGTGTTCTTGTTCCTTTCACCCTTTTTGGGTTTCATTACAACTGCTTTGGACCATAACATTAGAAAAAAAAATTATTTTGTTTTATTTAATTATCATTCTGCTTGATAAATAATCCTTAAGTATAAGATAAGTATCAGAAATGCTAATAAGTATATCTTTTTCTTAAGTGGGGTTTTTTTTTTTTGGGTTTTGGAAATCTTCTTATTTCTCTTGCAATTATCTCGTCAGACACCCTTATGCGTTCGTGGTGGGTGTCGTGCGAAGAGGATTGTAGTCATCCTCTTTTCTCCTCTCTTACTCATTGTGTCTCATGTCTATGTTTAGTGTGGTGTTGTTGTTGTCATGTATATGGTTCGCAAGGCAACCAATTTCCACATTGTGAATAGAACATTATCCAATGCTTGTTATAAAGCTAATTATTTATCAATACGAGTGAGAACTCTATTTATCTGGGCTTCGAATATAAAGTGAGATTAATAGCAAATTACTTCGTCCAAGCCCAACATACTTTATATTTTTGTTTGGGTTAGTCCATTAGATTGAGAGGATACCCATTTTATAGGTTTTGTGGGACGTTATTCTGTTGGAACTTTCCAATGGCCCATATTCACACTCTTACAGCCCATTCACTTCATTGTCCCAAAAATATTTACGTCTGTCAAGTTCGACCTTCCCCAACTTTCCATCCGAGCTAGTCCCTCCCTTTCGTTTGCTAATGATTTGGTTGGAACTTTTTAGAGAATGTCATTTGTAGTATAACTCAAAGAGATTAGCTTGTAGCCTTCCTGACAGAAAATACCATAATCCATCATATGATCTCCGGTAAAACTCAAACTAACCAATATCAAAACAATAGAAAAGATAGTCCAAGGGTTAAAAAAAAAAAAAAAAACCAAAAAACCAAAATAGAAGCAAGATTTTATGATATTGAAATAATAATCACTAGGGTTTAGGTCTAGATTATATTGATATCATGGTAAAATGTGCAGGTAAATAAATGCATGCTACAAACTATACGATGCCTAGATTGTTAAACAGTAACAAACGTGACCCGTTGCCCGCCATTATATTAATATTGAAACAACGCGCAACGGGCTCTCCGCTCCTAATCACTAAGTAGTGCTATTCCGTCCTCCAGGGGCCAACTTGTTACCCGTTAATTGAACTGATGTCTTTTATGATTAAAATTCAACACCTAATATGTGGTTAGGTTTGGACATTATCGATACAATAATAAGTCACGAGCCACGTTTGTTATTGTTTAACATAAATCACTTGCGACCAAAAGACTGAAATTGTGATTCTACATACTACCAACCTTAACTTTTAGCAACCAAAATAATGAAGTGGAATTTAAAACTTTTATATTTTTTGAATTCAAAATTTTTATAGATTTAAATGAATGTGGAATTTAAACTTTCTATTTTAAAGGCAGATTTTGTGTTTTTTATTTCTGTTTTCCATCTATCTACTTGCAACCTGACTTAAAGGTAGATGTTTACTCTTTTAACCTAGCTAGCTAATAGGTTTTTTTTATTATTATTATTTTTAACCTAGCTGATAGATTTTGAGATTTTGTGTTTTCTATTTCTGTCTTCCATCCATTTACTTGCAACCTGACTTACAACGTAAAGATTAGACGCGTGTGTTTAGTTAACCTCACTTCCTAGGAATTTTCATTTCAACCTACTAAACCGAATCATTTTTCACATCAACCTCTTTCTTAGGTATTCTATCATTGCGAATTGACCATATTTCTTCGGTTGAAGATATCTAACCTATCCCTATATGCATATTCCTATCTATTAGATAACAATTGAGAATGAACAATAATCATCAAGTTAACATGACAATATGCAAAAGGAAAAGTTCAAAGAAAAGAAAAGTATCTTGTTCTAGGTATGACAATATACCTAGAACAAGATACTTTTCCATAAGAAAATTTAGGGCATAATGATGACAAATGAAAAGATTTGAAAAACAAAATCTCATGAATAACATACCTTATGAATAGATACCACACTTTCGAAAGCAAAGATTAGAAAGATAATATGGTCACGAATGCATAGATGATAGGTGATACACAAGTTCACAACAACAAATTTGAACTTCTTTCTTATGATCTATATAACTGAACTGGTATCCGTATTGCTTGAAATCATGTTATTATATATATCATCAATGAAATTTTGAAATCAAAGCATACATGATTTAAGCCATAATGTCATATGCTATAATTATAAATCAACATTTACAAGGAAGGTTAACCTCTGAAAAAAAAAAATGTTGTCCAAGGGTAAATCAGGTATATAAAAAAACACAAAAAAAATGTTGATTATGCATCAACACTCTATAAGAAAAGTTGCCTATGTGAATTGAGTGTAAATTGATAAAAAAATATGTGTGCATGCCAATGATAAAAGTGGTTATTTTGAAATGTCTTATTATAATTCATGACACACAAATGAATACATGATAATTAAAGTCACATCTTTACAACCTGCCACTCAAATTAAGCGTAATTACTAAAGCTGCCACTGGCAGCTCTCTCTCCCCCCGTTTTCCATTCGGACTCGACCTTTACCAAAAGTTCATACTCTCTCTGTCCCCCTCCAAACCCTTACCGCGTCAACCTCCTTGACCGCGACCACCTCCTCGAGACCTTCCTCGACTTCTCCGACTCGCCGCACTTCGCCATCGATCTCTCCTTCGAGCGGATCCTCGACTCCCGCTACTCCGACGCCGATCAAACCAAGCTCATTGATCACGCCCTGCAGTTGGGATCGGTGCTCCTCAAGTTTGGTAAGCACTAGGCGAGACAACGAGCCTCCAAGCCCAACTTCATCGCCCGGGCTCTCCCTCTCGACCTCACCATCAAGGTAAGTGTAGGTTTTACTTTTGAAGTAAAAATTGAACTGTAATTGTGGCCGGAAACTAGTTTGATCTTGTTAATTTTTGCGCATTCCGATGATCGGTTCGATTCTTTCTTTTTGAAGTTACACTTTGCCTTTTTCAGTAGCAAACTTGCACAATCGAGTTTCCGATCACTAATTTTCATGTTAATAGAGATGATCGTATGGATCATTTCGAAAGAGTTAGTTTTTTCGTTTTGAAGGGATAAAGTTGCATTTTACTTTTTATTTACTTTGGTGTTGCTTTGTTAGGGTTTTTTGGCATTTCAGTTGCGATGCACAAATCGATTTTCAGTCTGTGTGAATTTCTGAACACTAATTACCGTCATATGTTAGGAGTTAAGTTTTGTAGGACTGCGATGAGGAAATTGGCAACAGTTTGTGAATTTGGAGTCTGAATACTAATGTTTGCTGTGAATGTTAGACGAGGAACCTGATGCGCATTGTTATATTCAATATCAGTTATATTCATTTGAATCATCAATTATGTGTGTAGCTTTACTGGATCCTTAAATACTTGAATAAGTACTTTAGTAATTGAATATCATCTTGTATCATCGGAAGATAAGAGGGATCATATATGTACATAATATATATATATATATATATATATATATATTTTCGCTTGGAATGTCTCACATGATCTATGACATCAGTTTCTTTTGGGTTATGGCTAAATACTATTTCTATGCAGTAGTGTTTTTCCATCTGAGTTAAATTGACTTGGTTGAATTGGATCTTTAGGATTGAAGGAAGACCTCTAGTTATTAAGAAGACATGTTTTGCTAATTATAACAAATCCTTCAATATAGTCAATTGAATTTGCAGATGATATGAGAAGCACTTGGTGTTGTGAAAATAATGGGAAGTCTGATGATTAGTGTCATTGGTTTAATAAGGTTTTTGATTAGTTGTCATGGTTTTCCAACACGGTTCGTTTGTATCTAAGCATAGCTCTTGAAACTCCATTTATAATGTGGGAATGTGCATATGGAAAAACACTCTAATATGCATGTGGTTTTGACTTGTGTTGTGGATTAGTATTGACTTTTGGTGCTTCATTATGATTTTATTTTTTCCGTGCTTACTCTGTGTGATTTTAGGTAGATCTGGAATTTCGAAATGCAGATTGGCATATTTTGATGTTGATCTGAAATTTAGTTTCAATTCTGCTCATACATAGTTATATGTATGATTTGGTGTACTTTCTACCTAAACATTTGCTTGTCAGTTCAGTATGGCTTACTGTTTACACAAATGCAATGGCAGGTTACGATAGCACCATTAACACGCTAGAACCGAGTGCTTGGAACGCAATTGAGAAAATAAAATGGAGTAGGTTGCTTGTGTAATTGAGATTCAAGATCAATGCTCAGAGATATCTGCAGCTACATGGTGTATAAGGCTAGATATAACATGTTCGATCTCCTAGCCTCTTGATCATCTTTTCATTCATAGCATGTTTGATAGCTGCTTTATTCTAACTGGATTACTATAAATCCTCTTGTAATATAGTACAGTTTCAAAAAGCCATTCAACAAATATATAGTTTGTTCTTTTATTCCAATTTTCATTTTTATTAATACTGAAACTTTTGTTTTAATATTGAAATTGATAACATTATTAATCTGGATAGTTTTCTTAATCTTTCGGAAAATCTATTTCAAAAGTCACTGTTATATTCTTGTCACTGACCAAATCACATTGCATGTCACTGTTATACAAAAATGTCATTGATCAAGTCACATTGCATGTCACTGACATATTTTGAAATTTTCAAATCACTATTATATCCAGTTCACTGGTCAGGTAATTAACTATTAACCTCAAGTCACTAGTTATGTCACAATGGCCATATGATTAGTTAGTAGCCAAGTCACTGAGTAAGTCATTGTGGATCACAAGTCACTGATCAGGTCACTGGTCATGTCCAATGATGATCACAAGTGAGTTGTAGCCAAGTCACTGTCAATCACATATCATTTGCCAAGTTATTAGCAAAATCACTATTATATTAATGTCACTGGCCATGTCATATTGCATATCATTGATTATATCACTGTTATACACATGTTACTGGTCAGGACACATGCATGTCACTGACCAAGTCACTAGCCAGCCCAGGTGTGAGATCCCGAATTTTAACGAAAAGAACGAAAAATACAAACAAGCCATGATTTTAGTCCTGCTACACGTACAAGGTCTTATTCTGAATTGAATATAGATGACCGGTACCAAAAACGTTTAGTATGAAGTGTCAAAATACATGATGCACACTAGATCATATCACAAATCACATAACACACAACCTGCACAAGAACCAGAAACAATTATGCAGCACACCAGAAGCATTCCTAGTCCGAGTAGGAGTAATCACCTGGATTGACACTTTCAATCCCTGCAACCACAGCTTGTCCAAAAGCATTCATCGAGGCAGACATCTTCTAAAATTAGGAATGAGCAGCTGCACAATGGAAGAAAGTCTTCTATGTTTCAACACCAGATGCTTCAGAATGGGGTTGAGAATGTATGCAAAGAGCAGTGTTGAACATAGGGACTTTCTCCTCCTTATATATTGGCCAAAACCTATCCTCGGACTCATCCCATAAGGAGTCCTTCATGTTTATCAGTTTAGGAGACTTAAATCTTATCACAACACTTCATGTTAATCAAGTTATCAACGATGAGAGTCCTACTCCTATCAAGAGATATACATCTCGATAGGTGACTGGTATTATAGTTATAATCACATATTCTTGTTATTTATTTAGCTAGATCAATTGATCTATTTACTTAATGCTTTTAGATAATGTTAAGTCCACTTAATTCTAACATGAAGTGTGCTCAAAGATCATTCAAAAAACAAATAGAGGTTTAACTTGAGTAAAACTGATGCATATTATAGATAAAATTTAGAATGTAATAGGCATTTTAATGAAATATTTAAGACTTCAACGTAATTATGAAGCGATCATGGAAGTCAAATTATACATAGGGCAAACTTTAAGTTTGTCTAGGCTATGGCGTACCGAATTACAAAAGTTTCTTCAGAGAATTTAGTTATCAATGACGAGCCTAAAGTAAATTTAATAGTAATAAGATTTGTTTATCAAGATTTCAATACGAATTTTTTGAAAATTTGTCTACATCCGTGATGAAATTTTGTGATGATCGCTGTATGACAATGTTAAAAAGGAATAAAGGATTCAGGGCAAGATGTTGAGGGTTGTTACTCGTTACTGATAAGATGAGCTTATGAGGAGGGAAGCCCAAACTCGTGTTTTTCACTTTGTTTATTTATTTATTTTGACATCAAAATCATACACAAACTTTACCCTCTTTTTTTTCAAATCAAAATAAAATTTGATTCTTAACTTGGGCACAATCTGATACCACATGTACAATGTCCTAAAAATTAAGAACACAAATTAATCATTCAAAATGAGCTAGAGTGATTAACTTGAACCAATGGAAAAAATGAAAGTAAAAAACATATTAATTAAACTACACTTGTCAAGGTATTTCACTATTTCTATTAGAACCCTGCAAGGAAAATTGAAGTGGATATTAGATGGGGGCTTTTGGATGGATTTAACAACATCTATTATAGAATATATGCTAATTTCCGAAATAGAACTATCGAAAAGAATATGATCAAGACCTCCGAATTATTTGGGGAGGGAGAGCAGGAGAGAGTAAAAAGGCCAAATAACGTGGTATTTATATGCATGCATGCATGCATTTACGTGGTCCTGCATGGGTGCATGCAAAGGGTACGTGATATTTTGAGAAATAACGTAGAACTCGATCTGATATTAAAGTCGGTCCATTTGTGCATGGTCCTAGCTTGGGCTTTTCGGCTATCAATTATATCTCAACTATACATGTTCATCGATCATTCCCTATTTAACCCTCACTCTTTTCCAAAATTTCGCGAGGTCTCGATCGATCATATGCTTTTCCAATATTTCCATCATTTTGCTCCGATCTATTATATTTATCTTCAATCCGAGGTACGATTGCGTTTTGATACCATCTTCTTTGAAGCTCTACTTACATTTATTTTATTTTTCTATAGAGATTATAAGCATTTTAGTTTATTTTTCTATAAATAAAATAAAGCTTAATTAGCCATTAAAACCTACTTAATTTTTTTTCTCCACAACTAAAAGACAACAAACAAGGGGTGAAGTTGTTTATAATCCTTTGAACCCAGAGACCTGCCACTTTTCTTAAAGCTGTATTCCACCTCTTCACCTTCTCTGTGTCATTGCTGAGCTTTACTTCATGCTTAGCAAAGGCTTCAGCAAAGTTGCTCCTTTGATGCCTAACGTCGGATGGGATCCACAAAGTTTGAGTGTTCTCCCTATCAAAAATCATGTTTGCAGCACCGCTTAAACTTGTTCTCATTAATTTTCTTGTAAGGAAGGACATGGTAATGTTTGTTTCTTGTTTTTAGGCAGGGTTGAAAATCCTCCAAGATTTCGATAGATAAATCATCATCTTCATCAGCTTCTTCAATCTTGGGCGCTGTTATGGAATAATAAATCTCCTTGCCACTCATATCAAATATACAAACATGGAAATGAGAATTCCCTTCATATCGAAAATGTACGAAGCCCCCATAGTCTATAGAACAAAACAGAGGGAACTCCGGCCAAACCTTCTCCAATATAATCTTACCTCGTCTTGTCAGTTCCACTTTCCATTCAGAAGTCAGAACCACTCGGAAGCTTAAGACATACTGAATTTGGTAGATCTTTTCCTTATCTCATCACATATTTCTTCGGAATTTTCTGCACAACACGACCAATCACATGCTATTACTCAGCAAACATTGGCAAAATTCAACACTGTACAAATTAAACCAAGTCGATCGCATGAAATCCTCGATCTTTAGAAAATATCAATTGTACATTCAGTACGTGCATTCTTCAAATTGTATGCAATCATATATACATATCACATTCAAACCAATTTTGGAAGATATATATGAGCCAACTAGTTCAAATGACCACCCATAGTAATGGATCAACCACTTTCTCGCTTCAAGATCGACTATTAGCACATCCATACATGCATATGTAAATATATATTTATATATATATATATATTATTTTTATATATCAGATCCTATCCAGAGAGAGGCCCTCGCTCTAAAATTAAAGTGTGCTTTTAGAGTTTATGATAACTTTTCGGTTGGATATCCACATCTTGACTGTTTAGTTTTTAGGTATTAATGTATAGATCATCTCTGCAAAATTTCAACCAAATTGATGGTCGTTAAAACATTGATAACTGCCTTAAAGCTAGTACGGTTCAGATTGGACAGATTCAGTTCGTCAATTGGTTTAAGCAAATTAGATACCTTAAAGATCATTAATTTGGCTGAAATTTCGCAGATATGATCTATACATTAATACCTAAAAACTGAACGGTCGAGAAGTAGATATGAGACTGAAAAATGATCATAAACTCTAACCTCGCTCTTTAATTTCAGAGCGAGACCTCGCTTTGGATAAATATTATATATATATATAATTAGTGATCGAGAAAGAGGAACTTACAAGTTTGTGTCTAGAAGTGTCCTCCAGAATGATCCTGAAAAAATGGGGAGTGGTGGAACAAAATCTCGGCAGGGGACGAGAAGCCATGCCGCAACTCAAAAGCTTTGGTCAGGAAGGGTTGTGGATGCGTTTATTAATTAATTTCTATTCCCAAGTTCAAGCTAGAAACTACATTTTTTTTTTTGGCCAATAGCTTTTAGTCACTTTCGAAAAGAATCAAGAAATAGATACTACCGCAGAGCTCAAGATCCCATCAATCAACGACCGAAGTGTCACCATGCACAGAAGCTCAACATTCAATGCTTAATTTATTGTTAATTATTACTTCATTTATATTAATTACAATAATGCTTGAATAAATCAAAAGCCAAAGTTTATCAGGTTAATAATTGTAACTTTAGTCATATATAACTTGGTTCAGGAACCAAAAAAAAAAAATAAAAAATATCTTCCACCGAAACGCAAAATGGAAATATTGCACTGATCCGCTGGACTCAAAAGAAAATCGGAGCAAAACCTAGGAGCAAAAAATCGTATAGTTTTTTAATGCCCCATCCAGCGGCGCGTTCTGTGAAAGTGTGAAGATGAAAGCTAGATATAAAATTCAATACCTCAAATTCATATATGTACGAACAACCGAAGACAACGGAAAGGAAAAGCAAGTAACGCATGCACCGAAGTTTTTGATAAATACCTTGACACCATCACCATTGTAACCCGAGCACCAAACAATGCAACAAGATTAGGAAAACAAAATGACAAGAAACGGGGTATAGGGCTCAACCTATGAATATTTAAACCAACAAAATGAACGTGGGGTCTTTTCACTTGGGCATTTTCACCGACTCATAGAGTGGAGGTTATAAATTAAGCAAGCCAAAATGATCGATAAGATAAATATAAAAACACAAGTACACTTTTTTCCCCGAATCAAAAGAGCAGCGACGCAATATTCACAAAAACAACAACAACTAAACAAACAAGGAAATGAAAGAATGTCAATACAACGGCGTAGCCGCCTCCTGGGGTGAGAGAAGAGCACGACTTCTGCAGTTCTGCCTAGGCTTTTGCGAGTTTATTCTCGTCCGGTGGCGCTGACGTTGTGACGCTGCCGAACGGGTATTGATGGTTATGGTCCTTTTGGCTTTGAGGTTGGCTGTATTCGGGTTGCCAGCGATGGTCGGTGAGGTCTGGTTCGTCGTTCTCTATGCTGAGCGACCGTGGGCACAGAATCAAGGACGACGAGGGCGGCGTGGGCTTGTGATCCAAGCGGCGATGGGGCAGCGGTGATGGCGTCTTCGGAGGGGTTTCCGGTGGTGGCTTGAAGGTTGGGATCCATCGGTTGGACCGGGTCTGGCTGTTATTGGTGTCCTCTCTGTGGTGGTGGCATCGGGGTGGTGGTGATCTTCCTTGATGAGGGCGGCAATTACTTGAACAGGGAAGTCGAGGCTGGGCTGGGCTGGGCTGGGCAAGGGCAGGCTGGTTTGGGCCTTGGATATTGCCATCTTTTCGGCCATTTGGACTGTTGCAAGAGTTTTTCTTGGTTTTTTTTGTTTCAATAATTCCCTTATTCGGAGGTAGTGGGTTCTGGTCCGGTCTAGGTATATTTTATGTTAGTTCTTCTCAAATTGTTAGTTAGATGACGAACCTCGATCATCTTTAGCTCGATCAGGTTTGTCTTGTCTATGCTAGTTGAAGCTCCTCTAGGATCCTTTGTAGAAGTACTTGGTTTCAACATATCACAATGGCGTGCTTGGCGTTTGGAGTCAAGTAAAATAGATTGCCTACGAGGCGAGGTGTTTTTGTTAGCATAGACTACTCTGAGCTATCAATGTCAAAGTAGAGTAGTCTTCTGTGTACTATTCTTTGCCCATAAACCAGGGCCATGTTAATGTATGTGCTCTTTATCTCAAAGAAAAGGAAATGAAAGAAATGAATCTTTAAATAAAGCTTGAAGGTATACCAGTCGACCATAAGCCTAGAACAGGTCAGCGAAGGCAATACTCTTTTAGGTACACGTTGCAAGCCATCGCGGATGCACACTACAATATGTGATTGGGTTAGACGATAAGATAGAGATATATACCATCCTCAGTTCGTGAAAGGACTTCAAGTTCAACTCGGCCAGTCTCTGATGCGAGTAATGAGGACTGACAACAACATTACCATGTACGGTAGAACAAGTAATTGCTGTTAAAGTTTTTAAACGTGAGGTTGAGGATGACGTTATAGTGAGAGGAGCCATTGTTTGATGGGTATGAAGTTGAACTGTGTGAGGAATGAAAAATAGCAATTCGTAGATCAAGACGAGGCATGAGTGAAGAAGGCGCCGGCGAAAATTAAGCAGCCATATCTAATCTAGCTTGTTAATTATAGGTCGTTCATTGATCCTACGCTTCGAAGTGTTATTATCAGAAAAGGAAAGAAAAAAGAAATTGTAATATTTTCTTCAAATCTATAGGAGGGACCCGTTTCCTATATTTCTAGGAGAGAACAACATGATCAACGAAATTAATTGAATTATAATTCCAGAGATATTCTAGGATTTCAATAGTTGATGATCAGGATCCACCACATATTCATTTCATTAAAACCAAAATAAAAAACATCACTGTATATCCAAAAAAAAAAAAAAAAAATCCAACGTTCAGCCCGTCATACATTACCAGCCAATTAACCAAATTCCATGTTGTTACCAACTAGCTAGCCCAGGAGGAGGGGCTGCTTGAGTGGTATGTTGTCATGGATTTTGGGATCATCATCCGGCAGGTCATCCGTAAAAATGGCAATAATAGAAGCAATAAAAAATAAAGCCAAAATAAGGAGGCTGTGATATAAGTAATACTTGCAACTATATGCTAAGAAATAGGGATCGCAATCGATAGTCTTCAGAGTACTAGTATTCGTACGCTGTGCAGACTGTCCGTTAAGCAAAGGAAACCTGAGCTCCAATTCACATTTGAACTCCAACTCCTCTTTCGAATAATTCACAATGTACGTAGTATCCCTACTCTTAGGAGGTGATACTGAGAAATATAGCTGAGCGACCATGTTATCGTCTATAATAGCAGCAGCTCCTCCGTGGTCATTAGAAAGATTTACGTGGTCCACTGGAGGAGGATCGATCACCAAGACGTCGTATTCCCCTATTAACGAATGCGACAATGACAGAAGATCAGTTGTATTAGTTAACTCTTTCCCGCGGTAGAAGGAGCTCAAATCCACGGTAGAAAATCTCTTGCTTTTGTGAAAAGCCATGACTTTAACATCATCGTAATGCATGAAGTCGTAGTTATTGTCAAGTTTGCGGACTCTGATGTTGAGGCTGAGATTGTATCGGTAGTGAAAGTTGTTGGTACCATCGATGTTGGTGGTGGCCGTGAAATTGAAGTCGGTGAAAGAGGAATGAGTTACATCAAATAGAATGTGAGAGGAAAATGGATTGATGGGTTCAACCAAATAAACCATTGTTAGAAACAGAGTCATGGGAAGGACGCAAAGGTAGAAAAGGGCTCTCAAGATGGTTGACCCTAGCGTCATGATGGTTGATCTGGCTAGCTAGCTAGCGTAAGGTTCATTATGGCTGGCCTACTTCAAGAGCAAGAGGCCTCTATATATATATATATTACTACACATTTATTTATATCTAATTACGTAATTAAGTCAAGAATTATATAAATCAATAGAGGTTAATCATTTCAAAATTAAAGTGAGGTTTTTGATTTCAAAGATGCTAGCTGCTAGAGTGATAGCTAGAAATCATGCATGAAATTTGGTTCATATATATATGCCAACAGTATTATTATTCCATAAATCAACCAAAAATCTTAATGCAATCAAACCTCATGAATGGTTAACGTCCTCAATATATGCCAAGGTCATCAAAATCATTATTTATTTCGTGCAATCAGACGTCATTAACTTATAATGTTGCACTTGACCCTATAATCTCAACTTTTTCCGTCTTTCCAAACCCTTCAGCCTTCAATTTCAATTTTGTTATATTGGGGTTGGGACACGTCCGAATGGTTTAATTGTAACTGTATGATTAGGATATACAAGTCATGGGTACAATGCAATCAATCCTTTCTTCCGATTACGTAATAATAAATATTATTTTCATTAAAATTGATTAAATTTATCTCACTTATCTCATCGATAAATTTTTATTTATGTGAATCCAATTTCAATTGAAATTACAATTTGACCCTCAAATTAATATATTATATCATGCCCCTATCTCTCATGCATCCTCCCATCTAAAGATAACCTCTTGGGGATCTCCAGGGAGGTTTTCAAAAAAGTCCAGTGGACGGCGGCAGGTGACCAGATTCAGACGGTTGGTGACGGGATTCCGGTCAAGTCTCCTATAGTTTCTCTCTCTTCATGCATTATGATGATGTTAAAGTCATGGCTTTTCACAATGACGAGATTTGCTATGGTGGATTTGAGCTCATTCTACCGCAGGAAAGAGTTGACTAATACAACTGATCTTCTGTCATTGACGCATTCGTTGATAGGAGAATACGACGTCTTGGTGATCGATCCTCCGCCAGGGATGGCCTAAATCTTTCGGATGGCCACGGAGGAGCTGCTGTTACTACAGATGATTATACCGTCGCCCAGCTCTACTACTCAACACTACGTGGCCGTACAAGACAATATATTCACTGGAGGAGTTGGAGTTCAAATGTGAATTGGAGCTCAAGTTTCCTTTGATTAATGGACAATCTGCACGGCATAACAATGCCAGTACTGTGAAGACTATTAGTTGCGATCCCTATGTCTTAGCATATAGTTGGAAGTATTACTTATATCTCGTCCTCGCAGGTCCTGTCTTTATTTTCTTGTGCTTTCTGTTGTCGTGTTTCTTTTATGGCTCACGTATGGTGACCCGCCGGCCGATGATGATCCCACAATCCATGACTCCATACCACTAAAGCAATTCCTCCTCCAGGGATAGTTAGCAATATGTGCGCTTAATGTTGGATATGATTTTGAATATATAGTTTGTTTTTTCAATCTAGTTTTTTTTTTTTTTTTTTTTTTTTTTGAATCAAGCCCAATGGGCGAAATAGTATATTCATCACAAGCCAGAATAGACCATTACATACCCTGCCGCTGTCATTTAAGGACATAGACATACAAGGAAGTAGTGGTAGTACCCACAACGGTACGTAGAAATAGACCCACTCATTTTACATTTCAGATCGTAGAGATAGCGGAGATCCTCCTTTAGTACTACGCCGGAGACGCTAGAGATCTAGATTCTTAATACAAAAACATTATTGAATTTAGATAAAACTAAAACATAGGGTTGGGCCAAGGGCCGAAACCCTAGCCCAAATAGTGGAGGGTTATGTATCAGTTTTGAAATGATTATTAGTTGGATCTGATCATAAGATCTCAAATCACTTCAACCAAATCATACCCTCAAATCACTTCAACCAAATCATATCCATTTTCTAATGACTATCTCCCATGTTGATGATCTTCTCATTCTACTCTTTGATCAATTTTACATCAACCTCTTGACATTGTAATCAGATTTGGCAATCAAAACCTGTCTAACCGTCAAAACCCGCTGTTCCGATAATGAAACGGGGAAGTTTCCAACTCAACCAAAGAGCAAGAAGCTTTTTACTCAACCAAAGAGCAAGTGAAATGCTAGCGACGCTATGTATTGTTATTTGATCCTAAAACTGTTGTGGTGTGGATTCAAAGCTGGGGTTGGACGACAAAAACACTAGAATGGTCGTCAAGTTCTATTGATTATGTAAAATAAAGTCCGAGTTGGAGAACCCAATTTACATATCTACGAATATATAATCATAAAGCAAATTGCCATGCAGATTAAAAAAATCATAGCTAGCAGAAGAAATAAGAAACTATATTAATTATTTTGCTCACATAGAAACAAGCCACCATAAGAGTTCATCAAAACAGAAAGATAAAGCCATCATAGATTTATCACATATTACAAGTTGCTCCTTTTAATTCGGATTACCACAAGTTTCCAGTCCTACATGCAAGGAGATAAAGAAGCTAGGCAGCATTGCCAATATCACCAACTATCCAATACATGGGTGTAGAGGCTATCACAACGCATTTATCATCCTCTTCATCTCAGCAGACCTCCTGGAATCAGGTTCTTCAATTGCTCTCTCAGTGAGTACATGCTTGATACGACACATTGACTTCCTCACCTGAATTCATGATGACAATAAGAAGAAATCAACAGATAATTGAATTTGCAAGAAGAATAAACAAAGGAAACTATTGTTCATGCAAAGGAGATTTTGAAGAACTTCCAAGTATTTTGTCAGTTGATACAGATCAGAAAATGGTTAAAAGAGAGGGCCATACTTTGGGAAGGCGCTCAGGATTAGGAAAACGAAGATTCTGTGCGTGAAGCATCTGACGTTGAGTCATCAGCATGTTTTTTTCTTTAAGCAGAACAAACCATAGCTTATTAAGATCATCCCAAGACTTCAGACGCAGTTCAGATGCCTTCCAACTTCGACCTAATAGCCATTGAAGCATCAAGCATTGAAATAACGGAAATATCTATCACTGAAGGAATACATAATGCATCAAGCAGTGTTGTGGAAATACATTGAACGGCATGACATCGGAGAGTCAATATTAGCAGTTGAAATTATGCCAAATGTCTTGGATAGTTGCAAATAGAATTTCTTCATGCTCTAGTAAGACCAAACTTTCAAAGCAAGTTATTTAAGTTTAATTAAGAATGAGATTATCCAACTAATACAGAGTTTAATCCCTAGTATCGCTGCAACCAAATTCCTTCGTTGGGATCACCCAACTTTTGGTAAAACCATATAGCATTGATATAATAATCACTGAACGATATATAGTAATTCAACTTTACCTATTGCAACTTCGATTCCCTTGGAAGTTGGAAATAATAGAAAAATTGATCTTTCTCTGCATTTCAGCTCTAATTGGTATAGTGATACCATGTAAATTGTGCAGGTCAGCAAAATGCATACTACCAACACTACAATGTCTGGGTCGTTTTGGAACCAAAAGACCGAAATTGTAATTCTGCATACTACCAACCTAACAGTATAGAGATTCTTTATAGTCACGAAACGAATGTAACTGAAAATGCAGTTATTTTCTGATGAACAATTCAACCATAACCCGAGTCATCTTAAGGTCTGCATTCATACACCACCCTATGTGAAAAGCGAAACTAATTAACCTCTGCCTAGCACTTTGAATTTCTTTAATTGATTCTCGCTAAGTATACAATCCAATATCCCCAATTCATAAATGCACTGAAGAACAGAAAACAAGGAAAACGAAGAGCATTGTACCATATACAACTGGCTTTTCTTCATCAGGTTTCCTATCTGCTTCAAAGAACTCCTCGAGCGGGTTGTGGGCCGTCGTCCTAGCCATAGAAGCAGCACCAGAAGATTCCGATTTGGCTGCAGCAAACAGTGTTCGCCTGAAATACCTTGCCACCATCATCATTGTAATCTGAGCACAAAACAATGCAGCAAGGTTAGAACAACAAAACGAAACCAAGCAAAACACTTGATAATTAGATTACAGAACTCGGCCTATGCTTGTTAAAACCCAAAATACGAAGACCAATTTGGGTGTTTTTCACTTGGGCATTTCCACAAACACATGGAGTGCAGGTTGTAAAAGCGAGCAGAGAAGCAGAGATAAAAGGCGTACAGCTACTGCGAAAGAACATGGGTAATTGGGAAAAGAAAGAAAGGAGCGAAACCCAGAAACCACCTTACGTCTGGAGCAGAACGACGGCGATTGCTGTGGAGAACTCGTCACTGTGGGTATAGCCGACTAGTATAGAAGCAAAGGCCCAATTTACTATTACTAAACGTGAGCTCCGATCACTAGTAGGGCGGTTCACTCGGCCGAGGAAAAGACTATTTTGCCCTCGTTTTAAATATTTTTACGTCTCTGCCATTGAGCTATGCATGCCTGATGCTTCCATCGGTTTCTTCTTTCTTCTTTGGCCATATAACTAGAGAATGACTTACAAAGCTTAATCTGACTTACAAAGCTCTGGTTTTTTATTGCTTTTGGGTTTGCATAGATTTGGGGTTTGGGATTGTTAAACTGATATTTAGTTTGATTCAGTCTCATTGCTATGAAAAGTACGGATTTCTAAGGATGGAGGTCACTGCTCTGATATGTATAGTCCAATTGATTGAATTATCTCAATGAATCTGTTATGGAGTGTTTGGGAATATGAATCTGGTATCAATATTTGGTCATCAATATTGGATTTTATGCTTCTTTGGCAATGCTTAAGGATTGAAGATGAGGGCTCATAGAATCTGTAATTGTTCAGGATGAATGTTGTATTGAAAATTCATTCTAAACATTTGGTCCATTTGGTTTTTCATGTTATTGGGAAATTGTAGCAGATAGATAGTGCAGATAAGCATGTCAGTTTACTAAAATTAGTTGAAGTTATGAGTTTTATGAATCTCACTATGAGAAAGACATCGTTAAATTGCAACTAAGCCATAGAATACACTGCTGATTTCACTGTGTGTACTTTTACTGTGAAAAATCCTTCTAGATGCTCTTTAAAGATGTTAACCCTGTCATATGCTTTCAGATTGCGAAAGCTTCTCTGAATCAACTCAAATTGTTCCTGAGGTAGTCTTTCATTTCAATTTCATCTTCTTATTCATGCTTGGTTACGTACAATTTAATTATGAATTGTTTTCTTTTGCATTTTTTGTTTGAGTTGGATTTTTGATAAATTTTGCGTCTTTTGTTTCAGTTGAAATCAAGTTTACTTTTGTATTTATGAATTTTGCCTATGTTTGACAAAGTTGGATAGGGACCTCCCAAAAAAATATTATGGAGGACGACTGTTTTCTGAATGATTGATGCTTGGTATTCAAGTATTTGAAGGGATGTTAGAATATATACGAGTTTTACGAATGAGAACTTTCAGAACTTTGGCAGCCTAGCTCATGTAGTTTTGAAGGTGATTTGTTGCTAACAGTTGTTATGTTATGCTTCTGCATTTAGTCTTAGTGTTTTTTTTTTTTTTTTTGATCCAGTTAAAGAAGAATATCCTATTCCTACCGACTAAAGAAGATGGGATTGCTACCCACATGAACCAGATTAAACAAGAAGAGAAAAGGTGATTTTGTTACTTTCTTTTTCAAGTCATAGTTTTCTTTTGGTTTCCTCTTTAAATAATTTTGGAGTGTTTTTTTTATCTGCTTTATATGATTTCTGATTTTATTTTACGACATATTAGGAAGCAAGTAGCTTTACTACATATTTATATCCATATATAACTATATGTACATACATCATAAGTTGTATTGAGTAATTGAGCATTCTTGACAGAATGGTAGCACTAGAAACATGGAGGATAATAAGGAAGCAAAGTTAACTGAAGAGGTCAACAAAGCAAAGATCTGGAAGCTCGTTGAGATTAGTGAAACTGCTCTGCTTCGGTGTTTAAGGCTCTCGACGACTACGGTTGAAACAGACAAGTTGGATTTCTTGTTCGTATCGATTAGCGTTAGGGACACCAAATTGCTCTTTATCCATTTCACAGATAAGAGGGCATTAATGTAGTACTTCTCCATATAAACTATAGTCCTGTGTCCCAAAAAATTTCTCTGTTTCATTGATTGTGCACATCTGCTTCTGCACACTGCCCTTATTTTTTAAGTGTTGATGTTAATTGCCTTTGCGTCACTGATACATCCAGGGAGAGAGAGAAGGTAGTTTTTAACATTGTATTGCGAGTAAAATGAAGAAAGAACCTTACTCTCCTCCCTTGCAGCCAAAATGGAGGAGATTAATGTCCCACTCTCCCTTGATTTACAGGTCAGGCTTTGGTCTCATTTTAATTTGATCTTTCTTAAACTTTCTGATTTAGTTGTTTTGAGTCCTAAAGATTTTAGCTTTCAGCAGGTGGTCGAGTCAAAATATGCATTCGAGGCTAGAACTATTCAAAGAATGGAGCTACTGGTTTTGAGCACATTGAGATGAAGAATGCAAGCACTTCATTCTCAATTCATCGATTCCTTCCTCCTCAAACTCAGTGAGGACGAAATCCCACTTAAAGTTTCAATCTTTAGAGCAGTCCAACTCATTTTGAGCACAGCCAGTGGTACCCCAATTTTCCTTCTTTCTAAATTGTTAGCATTTCTTTTAGTGAAATAATAAAATTGTAGTGCCCAGTTTCCCCATGTTGCCAGAATGTTATAACATTATTGGTGAGATAAAGATATTATTGTACCAATTATGAAAGAGACGCTGATGTTAGTGGTAGGTGGGAATTCAATGCACGAATACTCCTTGGAGTTTAAACCTCAGAGGTTGCAGTAGCAGCAGTGGCCATTTCTGTGGTGGGAGGAAGCACAGCATTAGATCACACTGAGAATGCGCTCTCTGTGCTCATCCAACATGTAGACTTGGAAAAGGTGCATAAGTCATTGATGACTTTTGCTTTTGCATTTGCTCTTATCATTTTGGTGTTGATTACAAATTTACGCAATCAAATACAAACATCAAACATGATTACTGCAGACATGAATTTTGTTTTTGGTTTTGGTTTTTACTTTTGTGAGGCAACTCCTTTGTGTTTTGAATTGAGGGAAATTTAGACTGCAATCATCCATTTTTAAGTTTCAAGGCATGCACCGATTGTTCTGACCATTTGTGTGTGTCTATATATATATATATATATATATATATAGCGCTTCTCCGGTGCGGACATCCGCATTTTTTGCTTAGGTGCGGATTTCCGGTTTTGACCCACTTTCCGATTACATTTTCACATCTTAGCCATTAAGTTTTTAGGTCATAATGTATATATCATCTCTGTAAAATTTCAGCCAAATTGATGATCGTTAAGGCATTCAAAACTGCAATTTACAACAATTAACACGAACGGTTCCGGTTCGACAGATTTGGTTCGTTCGTGTAAATTGCAGTTTTAGATGCCTTAACGATCATCAAATTGGCTGAAATTTTGTAGAGATGATCTATACATTAGGATCTAAAAACTGAACGGCTAAGATGTGAAAATGTGATCGGAAAGTGGGTTAAAACCGGAAATCCGCACCTTTTTCTTAGGTGCGGATATCCGCACCTGAGCAAAGTTATATATATAAACCAACATTCAATTTACTAGCTGACATTTTCTTGCAGGAGACTAATTCCTAGTGTATATACAATTAGAAGAGAAGGCTCAATGTAAATAATGTAACAAGTGAAGGCCCAACAAGCATAAGATAACCATAGACCGAAATAGGTCCAACACATGGATGACTTCAAACAAAAAACACGTTTGGATTTATAGACTGCTGAAATTAAAACATCCGATGTGGCACTTATTGTAGTGGAAGGTCAGTAATACGCAATACGAGATTTTATGGTCTCAAGTTCACAAGACGTCCTTATCTGTAACTACATCGAACCAACACACATGAATAATTTAGCAACTCAAATTACGTATGGTATGGTTTTAAGTGTGTGTGAATTACCAGCTCTATATCATATTCGATCACATATCACTTGGCAAGTATTTATCTTGTGATGGAAGCAGTGGTTGGGAATTATAACTCGATTTCATGGCAAACTCTCTTTCATTTTCCTTTGTGTAGCTTTGAAATTAAATGCAATAACTCAAAGTACCTACTATGGGGACCAGAATATGCTACTTCTCCCTTTCCTCTTAGCGATTCTAATCGAAACAGATGCATCAACCACTCCCTTAGCCCAATAAAAAGGGCAAGAAAATATAGAGGAAAAAAGAAAGTGAAGGAGAAAAGGCACCAAGTGGCCAAACAACAATAATAATGCCATAGAAATCAAAAGCTCAAAAAAAGTGCAGATAATTTGGCTTGTGGTCCCTTCATAGATGCTAGGGTTTGGTGATATCACTGATGTGTATGAAGAACTCTGATAGCAACACGCACGTTCTTTTGCCCTTTACGTCTTCTTTATTTCTTTTCATTTATCATTATCTTCATAAAGGTTGCTTTGTTTTGTGATCGAAATAGTTTATTTATTGAAATACTTTTGTTCAATCTTTTTATAAAACAAAAAAGAATGAATAATTAAATACAAGTTAGACGACTATCTAGCTATGTATTGAATGATTCCGGTTATAAGAGTGCAATGCAAATTGCAAAGTAGAAATAAGATGACAAAAAAAGTGAATCGTAAAGCAATTAGAATTGGATTACAATACTATAGGTTTTGATAAGAGTACCACACTTGTCAATCTTAATCTTTAATTAAGGGTTAGGTGGTTTGAAACTTTGAATCTTGAAGCCATGCATTTCTTTAAAGCTCCCACCCATATGATTTTGACATGTCTTCCTTGGAATATGCAAGTTGATGGGGAAAATTTTCCAGCCGATACAAAGAGAAGGACAAACTTATTCAGCTTGATCAATCATCTATCATATATTCCCAAAGTTCAATTGCCATTGATGAAAAAACTTTTTATAATCTTTCATGGACCAAACTGTATTATGTCCCCTAACCTCTATTTCAAGGGGCATAATTGAAGCTTAGCTTTCATGTGAATGCAGGAAATAATGATTGATGAAATCACTTTTAAGATCTCTATAATTTTTGTTTAAGAACCACTCTTTCCTTAATTTTCGCAATTATGATGCTAAGGTCTCCCACGATGCCTTTTCTTTATTTCCTCCCTCAAAAGCAAAGAAAGCTCGACTCAATTAGCTTTTTCGTATTAGTTGAAACTCTATTTAGCTTGGAATGTATAAAGACAATAGAGAGCGATTCACATTATCTGTGAGCTCATATCACAGAGAATATTTTCTGAATAGTTCCTAGTAGACAAAAACAGAAAGCAGATTCAAACAAAGCAATCAGAGTTTGGGGTGGTCACAATGACAGGTATTTCATACAGTCATACTCACAATTTTCTATAGGCCAGCATTCATTATTCTAATTCTAAATCATTCATACTGGACATTCATTTTGATCCGTCTGTGCAATTTATTGTTTTAGTAAGGTGAAATTTTACGTTTCAATTAGGTTAAAATTTCTTAACTTGGTATTCTATTTCTGTCAATGTATTTGCTTTTCTTTCTTTCTTACACATATACTTTTGAATACGTACAATTACAGACCTGCATTTTTTGACCAATCATCAGTTGTGTGTGCCTATATACTGCAGTATGGAATATATAATTATTAGTCATGAATCATGAGATTTATAATTACTTTGAGTGATATTCTTTTTTCGATTACTTTCAAAGAAGAGATGTTTTAGAATAAATACTTACAGAATCGGTTTTAGTGCTACGTATAACCTTTAAATTAGTCAGGATAACATTAAATTTCTTGATTGAACTCAACGGATTGTCATGTCATACAATAAAAAAGTCTAAAATGTTAAAAAGCGAGTTCGAATCTCAGTTTTGTTTCTTTATATTTCATACAGTATGAAGGAGTAAATAGACTTATATTCAAGAATTATTCTAAAATGTAAGTAGGTTGTTCACTTGTAATGATAACACCAAAGCTTACTCTTTCGTAATTTAATGAGGAAAATGACTATAAGAGAAGACTCTTTGGGTTTGGTACATGAGAAGATCTGCCATTGGGGATCTCCAAAGAGGATTTAGACTTTTCAGGTTACTTGGTGTGGGTGCATACTCCATTCCCTAAAAAATTAATCAGCAAAATTAAAAGAGAATTCTATATAAGCAATGGCATGGACTTTATGGGTTTTCCTTGAAAAATAAGGAAAGGGATGGCAGGATTGAATCATTGAAGAAGATCCAGTTGGAAATGAGATGAAATGAAAATGTTTAATAGATAGTCAAGACTCAAGACTGAAATCAACAAATGACGAAAGGGACAGAAGAGCAGGGATTGGGGGGAAGGGAAATTGACTCGATTGAATTGAGGAAGGGATAAAAGAACCTTGTCGGTTGTTTTTCAGGCTCACGGTTTTAGGCACCCACAAGGCCACAACCCAATATTCTTCTGCTACAGGCACCATGTGATCAATCTGTTTCAAATACCAAAAATACCCTCGTCGACGTTTTTATATGCACCTATATTTAAAGACCGACTAAGATTAGCAAGAGCGTGTATATTAAGAACTGACTGAGATTAATAAGAGCTGAAGAGTATCAACAAATGCGGTGTATGGTTAGAGACCGAATGAGTTTAGCAAGAGCATCAACAAACGCATTACGTTTCATGTAAACATGTTTTAGCTCATGACATCAACTTCTATAAAAAAATATTCGTACTTAAAGCAACAAAAAAAAGCAACATGAAAGATAGTTACGAACCAACTTAAAAGCCTTTAAAAGCTCAACCAACACAATTTCATATTTTTCTAGATTATAAGAGAATCTAGCTACCATTATAATCAAATTAAACATCCAACATTAATGACAATTCCTTTCTATTACACTTTAATTTTAGAAGTTGGTTTCTAAGAAAGAGATGAACATTTACTTTTTTTATGAATTATTTGACCACTAGTTCTACTAATTTTTAAATTAAAAATAAAAATATTAGTTACTTCAATGATCAACATATCACAGTTTACTGGTAGAGTAGTTCAATTTTCTTCAGCATTGAAAAACCACGTTTATTGTTGGAGGGCACAGGCGTCCTTTCTCACAAGTGGAATTCGGTGCATCCTTCTAGGGATGTTGGAAACTGAGAATTGATGGAGCCAAAGCACCTTTATCTGACGCAAATGCAAAGCTGTGAAACGACGTCGTTTACTTCCCTCTCGACACGCAATCAATAATTCCTCCGGTGACAGTATCATTTCCACCTATTGGACTCTTTTTCTAATGGCTTTCCTCTGTCTCTTTGCACAGCTGAACTACCTCACTAAACAACCAGACAAACCTCCCCTTAAAAAAAAGAAGACATAAATCCATTTTAATAGTTAAGGTTCTGTTCATCATGCTATAATCTCATGTTTTGTGAAGTGTATGTACCTCTCTAGAATCTAGAGAGAGAAAATAGTCAAGTTTCTAGAGAGAGAAACTGTAATTGTTCGGCAAATTTTTTTTTTGAAAGTAATTCAGTACTTCTTAGTTAATTTAAATTTTTTCATATTGATAAAAATTTTATTTGAATAATCAAAAATAGTTTCCAAATAATATCGATTGCAACGTATTTTTCATATTGATAAAATTTTATTTATTTGAATAATTAAACTTCAAATAATATCTAATAGTTCATTTTCACTGGTACAAGTGCAACGTTGATGTTACCAAACCGCTTTTACATTTCTAGCTAAAAGCTTCAAGCCTTGGTCTATGTTCACCTGCTCGCATAGTCACACCTTAACTGTGCTTTGCTCAACCAAATACCTGGATTTGCTTCTCTCTAAACTCAACCAAGCACCTTCTTAACCGAGTGAACATCTTTTAGGTCTGTGGGGCAGAAGGGTTTTTGGACTTTAAGCTTTTCCCTACTTTCATTTTGGTTAAAAGGTACTTTTGCTCATCTTTTCCTTCTTACTATCTCTTCCAATCTCAATTATTAACACCCAGTTTGGTTCACTGTCTGAAAGCTTCTAGCTACGCTCTTGTTTGGGGTTCTAGTTTTGTGGGTATCTCTGAAGTTGTAATCTTTCTGGGCCATCATATTGGTGACTGGTTTCAGCTCATTTCTAGTTGGGTTTTGTTAGATTTGGGATCTGGGTTTTGTTTGGATTTGGGTTTCATTGCTTCTGGTGTTTGTTTCTAGAGAGAGAAAGGAAGTTGTAGACAGAGAAACATGGCTGGAGGAGGTGCTGCCAAGGTGGATGAGCCACAGCCTCACCCACCCAAAGAACAACTACCCGGCATTTCTTACTGCATTACAAGTCCACCTCCATGGCGTGAGTACCTCTACACCACATTCTGTTATTGTTTATCACTTTTTTTTCTTTTCTAGTTTGCATTCTGAGCTCTGTGTGTGACTTTTGAGCAATAGTGTAAAGATTGTTCTTGGTGGTGGATCTTAGTTTCAAAGTTTGATTCTTTTGGATCTTCATGGTATATCTCAGGCATGTTTTAGCTAATTCATTCTTTAATTTGTTTTCTTTTGGATACGTGATCCCTGTATTGCATCGCTCAAAGTAGCTTTTTCTTTGTTAGATGCCGCTTTTCAAAAAGGAAATAAAAAGTATCTGTTGTAATATGCTTTCCCTATTTTCTTTCTCAGATTAAGTACGGAATTATTATTGTTAAGATAAAAGAATCTACTAGTACTCTCCTTCAACTTATGTTTGAATTTTGCTTTTGGGGGATTTTATTTGATTTACGTGCCTTATGTTAATCGCTTTATGTTTAGTGCTAATTTGTGAACCTGGTATCTGGTTTTCCACTAGTGGTAACGTGTGCTACGTGCCTGATTCTTGAAATCAGCTGAATTTGTATTTCTGTAGTTCTCTCCAGACTTTGGTTTCTCGTCACTCTTTGAGCCTTTGGCGAAGCTTTTCTGCTTTTTTTTTTTTTTTTGCTAAAGGTGTTTTAAGTTCTAATTTGGTACTTCTGCTTTAGGCAATTAAATATAACATTTTGCATTAGACATTTGGTAGTTCTATTTTTTGATATTGTTGAGCAACATTATTCTTAAGTCATGTTATGTTCCATTTTTTAACGAAATTGTGGCCATTCCTGATTCAGCCGAGGCCATTCTTCTTGGGTTTCAACATTATCTTGTGATGCTTGGCACTTCAGTTCTCATTCCTAGTGCTCTTGTTCCCCAGATGGGAGGTGGAAATGTAAGAATAGATTGATTTCGACTTACTTGGTTTTCCTTCAAAATTGACCCAAAACATATTTCTAAGTGTTTCCTTCAATTGTATAGGAGGAGAAAGCCAAGGTGATCCAGACCCTACTCTTTGTTGCTGGTTTGAACACCTTGCAGCAAACATTGTTTGGAACTAGACTACCTGCAGTGATTGGAGGGTCATACACGTTTGTTCCCACCACAGTTTCAATCATATTAGCTAGTCGATTCAGTGATTCTCAAGACCCTATAGATGTAATCATCTGAAACCCATCTAGTTTTACATGGTGGTCATATTCTAAATGTGAATTCTTTGTTACTTGCGGTCCAATGTTTGATGCATAATTAAGTGACAACAGTTTTTTTTTTCCCCCTTATGTGTCACTTGAACTTCTTGTGGAGACCACTGAATGCTAAAGCACCAACTGCTGGATTTTATCTTACCATAATCCATTTCTAAAAACTAAGCAAGATTTGTGCCTGTGTTTTTATGTCTTTCATTTCAGAAATTTAAGAGAACAATGCGGGCAATTCAAGGTGCTCTTATTGTGGCCTCAACCCTTCAGATAGTCTTAGGCTTCAGTGGCCTTTGGCGTAATGTTGCAAGGTTGGTTCTAATCTAAATAAATGGAATTCCTACATTGGTGTTATAAAGATCAATCAAAAAGTTCTCTGCTTTATACAGAAACACTTCATATTTCTCAAGTAAACGGCTTCCTGAAGTTGACGAGAAATTTTTTTAATGGTGACGTTTTCTTGTTAAACCTTAAAGTCATGCTGGCTATAACTCTTCATTTCTTTCTTTCTTTCTTTCAGGTTTTTAAGCCCACTGTCAATTGTTCCATTGATAGGACTAGTTGGTTTTGGACTCTACGAGTTAGGTTTTCCTCTGGTAAGTGTTAATCTGAGATGGGTATGCATATAGACAGTGAATCAAGCTCTCCCAGTTATTTATTAATGTTTGTTCTGCATGTTTAGCTTGCCAAATGTGTTGAGATCGGACTGCCAGAGCTTATCATTTTAGTATTTATCTCTCAGGTAAACGTGTGACATATTTAAATCCGTGTTAAATCTCTTTCCTTCAGAATTTTAATTGCTGTTACCATATGTTACACTGATAGTTGCAAGGCTGATGTTGTTTTCTGCATTGATTGTGTTGCAGTATTTGCCCCACATATTTCACAGAGGAAAACATGTATTTGATCGTTTTGCTGTTCTATTTGCCGTTGTGATCGTGTGGATTTATGCTCATCTGCTCACTGTTGGCGGGGCATATAATGATTCAGGCCCCAAAACACAAGCAAGTTGCCGTACTGACCGTGCTGGACTTATAGATGGTGCTCCATGGTTAGTGCGGAATGTGTCCTTAAATGCAGATTGCCTTTTCTTACCCTTATATAGGAGTATAAGAGGTGGGCATGGAATAATTAAATTGGACTTGTGTTAAAAAATGAGAAAGTAGACCATACTAGGAACTTGAGGCATGCAATGACGTCGTCCATCCTTTATTGCTTAGTTGGAATGTTATTATACATTTGTCACTAGCAGCTTGCTTTTTTACATTGATAAATAAGATTTGTTGGAATGAATGCTTATTGAACGGGGTGTGCAGGATAAGAGTTCCGTATCCCTTCCAATGGGGAGCACCTACATTTGATGCTGGTGAAGCCTTTGCTATGATGACTGCATCATTTGTTGCTCTCGTAGAGGTTTGTTCTTTTTATGCCATATGAATTACTATATCATCATTGCTTTTGTTTTCAATCCAGACCTTGATTTTGATTTGACCCCTAATGGTGCGCCTTCTTTTCTTTCTTTTTCTCACGTCCAATGGTAAAACAGTCCACTGGTGCTTTCATTGCTGTATCAAGGTATGCTAGTGCAACTCCAGTGCCACCTTCTATTCTGAGTCGTGGGGTTGGTTGGCAGGTAAACTAGCTGATCTGTTAAATTTTAATACTCTACAAATAACAAGTTTCTTTTAACAGTTAAACTTTGTAGGCACCCCTTACATTTGAGGATAAATTCCACATAACTTCTTGCTTCCAAACCTAAATAAACAGCGTTATCACTATACCAATGCAATAGTATTTTTCTTTCTATTTTAGTCAATCCACTTATGCATGTTTATACTTTACAAGGTCTCTCTCTCTCAGAAAAGTCTCTCATTCCCAACCATGAATAGTGTTCTCCATGTGTATAATTTGGCCAATTAACTGTGTACTTTATCCTTTCAGGGTGTTGGGATTTTGATTTCCGGGCTCTTTGGAACTGTGACTGGATCCTCAGTATCTGTGTAAGACTTAATGGGATAATTTTTATGCTATTTAAACATAGTAGTTATTTGATTAAGCAGAAAATAAAGTTTCTACCTTATTCTGAGACTTCACTTGATCTCTGAGCAGAGAGAATGCTGGTCTTTTGGCCTTAACACGTGTTGGCAGTCGAAGGGTTGTGCAAATATCTGCTGGGTTCATGATATTTTTCTCCATTCTGGGTAAGTTGTCAAGTGTAAACTTATGCGACATTATACTATTATAGTTTACATAATATTGGCAACTATCTGCAACTGTTCTGGTTTCCTTAATACTCAGACATTTCACCATTTTTCAGGCAAATTTGGAGCAGTCTTCGCTTCAATCCCAGGGCCCATCATTGCTGCTTTATATTGTCTGTTCTTTGCTTATGTTGGTATGTGCATCTACTTTAACATGCAGACATGTTGACAACTGTTTAACTCTTATACCACAATTATTGGGTAACATATTTCATTTCCTTATGCCTCCATAGGTTCGGGGGGTCTTAGCTTTCTCCAGTTCTGCAACCTGAACAGCTTTCGAACCAAGTTCATATTAGGCTTCTCTATCTTCATGGGTTTGTCTATACCACAGTACTTCAATGAGTACACCCTCCTCAACGGTTATGGTCCAGTCCACACAGGAGGAAGATGGGTATGCACCGAATACATCAAATCACGTATAAGCTATTGTTGAATCATGTAATGGTTGGTTATAATCTTCACTGATAAAATGTTCATCTTCATTTGGCAGTTTAATGATATGATCAATGTCCCTTTCCAATCGGAAGCGTTTGTGGCGGGCATTATTGCATATTTCTTGGACAACACGCTGCATCGAAGTGACAACACAGTTAGGAAGGACAGGGGTAAACATTGGTGGGACAAGTACCGGTCATTCAAGGGTGATTCAAGGAGTGAGGAGTTCTATTCATTGCCGTTCAATCTAAACAAGTATTTTCCATCTGTATGAAGAGCATGCATGGTGATGAGTTTTATGGAGGGGTTTATTATGTAATACTTATCCATCCCAACTCCCAAGTACTCAAGGACTCTGTGTTACTTGCGAATCTTTTACACGCTTAGCAATATAAGTTCAATGTCTTCATTCATAGGATATGCGGTAGTAATTTATTTCAGTATATCAATTCCTTGCTGTAAATCCAACTGGGGATGTGAATTGAAGTAGGCTTTGAAGCAGTTTTTTCCCACTTTCTAGTTTCATTTTGTTTTTATGTTCCGAGTCTACAATTATTTTCACCTTAGTCTACAATTTTGAATCTTTAAAGGCACACTAGAATAGCCAAGTGCCACCATTGATCACCCTTCTTTTTTGGTCAAGGGAATAATATTTCTTAACAAAAGTCACGAGTGAGCTAAACGAATTGTCTAGTTCAAGATCTCCCACTTATGGTGGATCGCACAATTAAATGTTGGTTATTACGGGTAGTGAATTTTTCTTACAAACCTTTTTGGTATCTTGATGCATGTTGTCGGTTGCCTCCCCAAGACTAGCACAGAAATATTTCTTATTTGGAATATCAAATGACTTTTGTTGCGTGAAAAAGTTTTATTTTTTTATAAAAAGGAATTTCATTCAAGGGTTCATTAAAATAAAGTGCAATTCAAACGGATTGCAATCACAACTCCTAACAAGGGGCTCCAATCAGCGACAAACATTAATAGATTATATCAAGTATCCTCATTCCGAAAAGAAAAGACTGACATGTCAATAGATTTAACGACAGAGATAAGATAAGGGAACTGACAGAGCCAAATTGACCAAACTAGTCAGCAGTAATTGAAATGAGTGACCGCAATAGAAAACTATTGGGTAGGTCATCCCAGGATCTCCGGATCACATTAACACACGGTTTTAAGCCAGCATAAATCCGGGTCTTATGAACAACGAACCAGGTACTTGATTCATGTTGACACCCGTCGGAATCCATGTTGACAACCACAACGAATACTAATAATAGTCCTTTATTTTTTTTTTTAAGGAAATAATAATCCTTCATAAATACAAAGGGTTTTGGCAATCCTCGAAGGAAGAAAACATACGAGGAAGAAGAAGACGATGGCGGGAAACGCAATGGCATCAGAAAAATCAGACGTGTGGGCGGTGTTAGGATGCATGATGAACTCTATTAGAGTGGGATCCATTCTTTTGGCGTCGATGCCATGCAAACTGTCCTCTCCTTCCTCAAAGTAAACTTAATTAGATAAATATACTAAACGAAGGAATAATCATTGTTTACGCTTTTGAGTTTTGGCGAGATCTTGCCTTCTTAAAGGAGGAGGAGGCCAAGAGCTGCAGATCCTCACTGTTATCATTCCCTGCTTCGGCAGATGGCAAATGGAAGACGCTATCGAATTTGTCTTGTAGACCTTCAGACTCCATCATAATAAATCTAGCGTTGTGGATATGGAAAAGGTGAAACTCGCTCTTGATAGGGTGTCCAAACTCGTTGCTTATTTTCCAGATTGGTCTGTTAACACTAGTAAGGACTAAGATGAGGCTGATGATAAGGACCAAGTTCATCAACAGGGAATTTTAGCTTGTACCATACCATGATGAAATCAAAAGGCTAAAGAGATTGCTAGGTTTCTTAGTTTCGTATGGTTTATTATTATGTAATACTAATCCATCCCAAGTCCTCACCAACTCTGTGTTACTTCACACGCTTAGCAATATAAGTTCAATGTCTTCATTCATAGGATATTTTTCTATATTTCCAACTTAAACTTTTTGCTTCTTGAAGCACAAAAAAAAAAAAAACCAAGACACTACGAGAGGGTCTCTCGATCTATCCAAATGTAAAAACTTGCAGAAGCTTCGTTTTATGCAGTAGCAATTCATTTGCTGTGAATCCAACTGGAGAATGTGAATTGAAGTAAAAGCATGGAGACAGAGTACACTATCCTCTTATCAAAAAACAAAAGGTAGTATACTATGAGAGTTACATTTTATTAATTATTTGGATTAAAGTCCTAATCTAACACTTTCTCATAAAAAAACAAAAAAACAAAAAAAAAAACCTAACTTAACACTATAAATAATACAGAGGAAAGCGACGCCTCTGATCTCCGTCACTTCGTCGTCCCAAGAAAACAGAAAGAAAGAAGAAAACGAAGAAAGAGAAAGGGCGAGAGTAACCACCAAATTGTTCGAGAAATTCGAATATTGGAAGGTTGATGGTCGATTATGTTTCTTGTGGAAAGGGCATCGATACGATTGAATCCTTGTTCAAGCAATCCGAGGAATCTATTTGGGATTATGTGAACTTGGGTATTTAGTCTCCTAAAACCTGAATGATTTTTTACTCTCCGGCATGGAGGGGTATATAAGGCCTATAGACGTGGACATGGTGAAGAAAGTTGTTAGGATTATCTCAAGGGACGAGAAGCGGAAGCAGGAGCAGTTGCAGAAGCTGGAGGAGAAGCAGTGGAGCTACTCGAAGTCAGAGGAAAAGTACCCTTCAGCCTTCTAATTTTTCATTTATCTTATTTCTGTTCAAGGAAATCTAGATTATGCGTCTGGCCCAAACTCTAGGTTACTTGACCTAGTGGTAATAGAGTTATAGAAGGATTTAGAATCCTATTCAATGTAGAATTACTTTTCTTGTATGTTCAGATTCTATGCATTGTAACCCTCTATAAAGAGGCTCATATTATCAATGAGATATACACTGACAGGACCAGCCCCGAATTTCACCCTGAAATCCGAGGTGGCCCTGTGGGGCCCACCTTAGGAATAACTCTACCAAAAATTCAGCAGAGTCACCCTTAAAATGGACTACCCAAAAACCTATAAATATCACATTCACACTTCTAATAAACCATCCTTATTCTTCTGGAGCCACCCTGCTCCCCAAATCACAACAACTCCACAATTTACAACTAAAATACGAATCATACAACATTTATCCCACAGGTTATCAGAGCAATCTAAAAGAGAAAGAGAAAATAAAATACAGGTAGGTTCCACAGTTAACCTACAATGAAGACAACAGCAGCAGATGCTATGCCTCGAATCCTACTATGCCAAACCAGCTACTCTGCAGACTGGGCATTTGAAAACGAAGGGCCCAGGGGAAAAGTATATAAAAACGTTAGCGTGAGTGGAAAAAAATAAGTAATTGTAAGGAGAAAATAAATTTATACTTTCCCGCACATATCTTCTTAAAAACCCGATGCATGCAGCAATTTAAAGAAACACAGTAACTTTAGTTCAGCTCAAGAAAACCGACTAGCCCCGCTAGTCACAACCGAGCAAAAAGGAAAGAATTCTGATACTCAAGAAAATAAGACCATACGAAAATCGAAAATCAGTAAGACATCCCCGATGTCTCACAAGAAAAGAAATTTAGTCCAGCGACGTGACCCCCGCACGCCAATATAAACTCGAAATCATAAACCAATATACGAAAATAAAATAAGTTCATAATCTCAAAGAAATCTCCTATTTCCGAAGATTCCTCGGAAAACTCAAATCTACTAATAAATAATAATACTTTCATTTCCGGAAATAATCTCGGAAAAAAAAATCGTCTAAAATTATTTCAGATAACAAATTTAAAACGAAGCATAACAACTTCTAATCGGCATGATTACGAATATTTAAATCCGAATAATATGCTCGATAAACTAAAACAATAATTTAAATTACTAATCCATTTCCCACAACAAAATCAATAATCAATATCAATTTCCCGAAAGTAAAATATAATAATATGTTCATTAATTAAATAAATACTTATTTCGGAAAATCAATTGCATGCATCAATATTTAGAAAACCAAAAGTCCACTCACAGTATACGGCTAACGTGGTATCCAAGCGTAAGGATCCTCGTCGAGTGATGAGTCGGTACCTCGTCCTGTACATAATTATTCGTAACTAACAATTACCGGACGGAAGAAAATAATGTTACGATAAACAATAATTAAATCCTAAACCCATAACCTCAATTCCTCCAATCCTCTTCTACAACCAACCAAACTTCACCAACACCGCCCAATCGTCAAATTCAGACTTTGCAACAATTATGGAGAAAATCCGACAATCGGATTCACGATTAACATTAATCGAAATCTAAATCTTTAGAAATTTATAACCGATTCAAAACTCCACCAATCCTCACCAAACTTCATATACAAGTTCTAGGATAATTATAGGATTTAACTAGCCAGAAATTGGAATTAAAAAGTTACCCTAGCCACCGCTACGGCCGCCCACAGTGGCAGCGCCGCCACCAAAGTCACCAGCTCCAATGGCCACCAAATTTTGGCAGCAGCACCTTCTCAACACACCCATTAATTCTCTCAACTATGACCAAGTCAGAAAATGAGTAGAAGTACCTCAACAATTAAGGAGAAGTTTGTACCCGAATCGTGAATAGTAACCCGAAATTTCAAATCTTCAATTCCTCCTCTACACTGCAAATCGTGGCTCAAGGCTAGGGGGGAAATGATCCTTGGCAAAAACCCGACCTTCGACGCTGGTTTGGTGGCCGGAAATGGCTGGAATCGCCGGAAATCGACGAAACACCCAAACTGCTACAGTGAACTTCAAAGCTTAAATCCGAGTTCTACGGGCCGAGCCACCGCAAAATACCACCACAGGCGCCTAGAGGGAGAGGAGACGAGTCCAAAGATGCTGGCTTTACGTCGTCAGGTGGCCGGAGAAGGAAGAAGGCCAAAGAGAGAAGAAAAAAACGCGGGGGGAGGAGGAGAGAGAGAGAAAAGAAAAGTTACCGGCCCCAACAGTAAAAATTCAAATTTATACTTTTTACCATGAACAGTAACTTTAATATTTCGCTTATAACTTTCGCATACGAACTCCGATTTTTACGAACCACATATGCACGCGCTCGGTTTAACGTCCTCTACAACTTCCATGAAGAACATTTTCTCAAATTTTGACCCGAACAAAAAGTCAATTTTTAGGGCCACTAAAAGTATCGAAACAAAGTAAAAATGAAATTAGTTATCATTTACCGTCCAAATGACTAGTAAACGGGTAAATTTAGGTTCGGGACGTTACATACACAGCGAATTTCTCTCAATTTCGGATTCCCTAAAACATGTTATCAGCACGAAGCCCTAACCCTGAAAACCATATTTTCGTAACCTTCAAAATCCTCCAACCACCGCCCCATATATCGTCGACCTAGTCCTAAGGAGCCCAGAACGGGCGGCGGAACCACCGGAACAGGCCGGAATCGACCTGAACCGGCCAAGCTGAACCGGCCCCTGCATCTGCCTAGCCCTGTGCCTGCCTTATGCCTGCCCTACGCGCATCTGCCGAGAAGCCTGCACGCATCTGCCGAGCCCTGCGCACATCTGCCAAGAGCCCCCCGCGCATCTACCGAGAAGCCTGCTCGCATCTGCCGATCCCTGCGCGCATCTGCCGATCCCTGCGCTCATCTGCCGAGAGCCCCGCGCGCTATCTGTCGAGAAGCCCGTGCGCATCTGCTGAGCCCTGCACGCATCTGCCGAGAGCCTTCCGCACACCTGCCGACACCGGCGCGCAGCCCCTGCAAGACCTCGCCTACTCCTGCAGAGCCCCGCGCGCAGCCTTGCACTATCTGCTGACAGCTGTCGAGGCACCTGCCTACACCCCTGCAGCACCTGCCGGCAGCCTCCGCACAGCCCCTGCACAATCCTTGCAGCAGCCCCGCACAACCCAGCTTAGCTCCGGCCATTTTTCCGGAGACCCCAGGGGACCTTTTTCCGGCCACCTTCAAAGGACTTCTCCGGTCAAGATTTCCGGTAACTTTTCAAGGTAAATTTTTCTAAAAGTTCCCGTTTTTGAAGTTTTTCAATTTCTTCTTCTTTTCTCGGGGACTACCAACATCCCTTCTTCTACCCCCCTTTCTTCTTCATAAGGGAGACCTAAAGCCGAACTTTGGGGGTTCGTGCTCACTCCAAGCTTGGAGCTTGTATAGTCCTCCAAACTTAGAGTTTGTTGAGAAGAAAAACGATCGACCACATACATCATTGTTTCGATCTAATCCAAAACCCCTCTTGGAATCAGATTTTCTTGGGAGCGACTACGCTCAGAAATCCCTAATTTCTTGGAAGCGACTACACTAAGAAATTCTGATTGTTTTCGTGGTAGCCTTTTATGCTCCGAAACTAACCCTAATCTTGTGTTGTTTTTTAGGATGAGTTACCTGAATAAGTTGAACTTTGTTCCACTAGAGACAATTGGCGCAGGATACCATAGGTTGGTCCGAGATGTGCGCCAACATCTTAAGGCTGATGGACTTCTGGAAATCATCCAAGAGTCTAGTCAGAACTTGCTTTCTGTAGAGCAACTTCGTGCTTTCGAAGCAAATAAATCCAAGGCCATTATTCTCATGACAAGGCACATGAATTATGCTCTCCAAAGTGAATACCTCAATGAGGAAGACCCCAGAAAACTATGGGTGGAACTTGAGCAGCGATTTAGCAACGTTCGTGACTCCCTGCTTCCTGATTTAGAGGTGAGATGGCATAGCCTCCGCTTCTGCGACTTCAAGTCCGTACTTGATTATAACTCGGAAGCCCTTCGTATCAAGTCTTTGATGGAGTTCTGTTGACAAACCATAACTGATACGATGTTGATCGAGAAGAATCTCTCTACCTTCCCCGTCTCTGCCCTGATGATTTCGAAGAATTATCGGATTGATGTGAATGCAGGACGTATCACAAGGTTTCATGAGCTCATTGGCTCCATGAACGTAGCTAAGAAGCACGACAATATCCTTGTGAAGAACTATAATGCTAGACCTGTGGGAACTAAGTCTATTCTGGAGTCTAATTATAGTCGCGCCCCTAAGGGAGGACTTAAGGAGCGAAACCCTAAGAGTAGGGAAAATTCTGGACGTCCTGGTCCATATTCTCGCCCTAAAGAGGAAGGAAATCGCCAAATAGGCGTACACGGAACCGTGGAGGTCAACATGTGAAGAAAGAGAGAGGCGGAGCCTCCGGCCATGGTTGTGACACCACCAAGAACAATGGCCGTCCAACTCGTGCATCAAATGCATCTCGATCAAGGGAGCATGACCATAAAGATGTTTGTCTTCGATGTGGATCAAGTGGACATTGGGCAAAGAAGTGTAGTGCATCCCAGAACGTTACAAACGCATACAAAATGTATCATGGGAGGCCAACTATATGGAACAAGAAGATCAAGATGGCAATCTCGATCTAAGGGTGGAAGACTACAAAGATCAAGACCTAGAAACTGGCGATTTTGATTAAGTCTTTTTATTTTCCAAGAGACGTAGGCAATTGCCATATTATTTGTAGTAGATGCCAATGGTTTAATCTTTCTTCAAAGTAGGCGTACTCCTTGTAAATGTGATGTCTAGAAAGGTTTTGACATAAGTGGTACTTAAGCGAGCCTTGCTCCACCGACATCTCTCTACTCACCTGGTCACATTTGCATTGAAATTACCGAAAGAAGTTAGATGACTACCATTGTTTGCATTAGCTAGTTTCTTTTTGGATTAGATCTTCTTTGATTATATAAACGATGATGTAATTCTGTTTGGACTTATCAATAAAAGTTAAGTTCTTTTCTTTATGACTCATTTTTAATCATGAGCTTTTCTTTTAGGAATGGATGAACTACAATGTCTCGCGGATAGTGCGACTACGCACACCATTCTACAACATAGACAATTATTCTTAGAGATGTTGCCTACATATTCCTCTGTGACTACGATGGCTGGGCCATCAGGTTTAGTTCAAGGACATGGAATGGCCCAATTCCATTTGCCAAATGGCACCTTGATTAAAGTCACTGAAGCTCTCTACGCTCTTAAGGCAAATCGAATCTTATTGAGATTTAAAGATATAAGAGCCAACGGATTCCATGCGGAAACACATAATGAGAACGAAATAGAATTCCTTTGCATTACCTCTAATGATTGCGGCAGAAAGCGCATCTTAGAGAAGCTTACGTGTCAATCTAGTGGACTTTATGTCACTACAATTCGACCAATTGAATCCAATAATGTCATAAGAGAAGATCTCTTGGATTCAGACATATATTGGCTTTGACATGACCGACTAGGACATCCTGATTGTGATATGATGCTCCGTATACTAAAGACTTCACACGGACATCCATTCTTCAGAATGAGAAGAAGCATGAATCAAACATTGATTCCCGGACTTATCAAGACCGTAAAAACTGCAGCCTCAGGCGCTGCTGCTGTCTTGGGCAGCCGCAAGGCCGCTCTTGTCCCTTGTGATGACGCCACAAATGGCGCCAACCATGAGCATGATGCAATGGTTGTCCCTCCTAGTGGCAATGACGCCACACACACCAATTTACATGGCTCTAACGCCATCATGGGAGATGTAGTCACACATTTTGCTTCTAATAGCGTTACAGACGCTCCGGCCCAACCAAAATCCTCATTGATTGCTTCTAAGGCCCCTCGCTCATTTTGCAAAGCCTGTTCATTCGGGAAATTAGGACCAAGACCGTCCTACGCAAAGGATCCTAAAATACTTATTCCGTTCTTACAGAGAATCCAAGGGGATATCTGTGGACCAATTCAACCATCATGTGGACCTTTTAAATACTTTATGGTATTGGTTGATGCGTCGACACGATGGTCACATATCGCACTGTTGTCCACTCGCAATGTTGCTTATGCTAAACTCCTTGCCCAGATTATCCGTTTACTGGCTCACTACCCCGACCATCCAATTAAGTCAAATCGACTTGATAATACTGGGGAGTTTACATCGAAAACATTCGATGACTATTGCATGTTATTGGGGATTGATGTTGAGCATCCAGTTCCCCATGTTCATACCCAAAATGGTCTCACAGAAGCTGCTATCAAACGACTACAAATGATAGCTCGGACAGTGGTAATGCGCGCCAATCTTCCTGTTTCTGCTTGGGGATATGCAATATTGCATGCAGCGACGCTCATTCGTCTATGACCTACTGCAACTCAATCTTATTCTACGTTACAGCTAGTGACTGGGTACGAGCCTGATATCTCGCACTTACGCATTTTTGGGTGTGCTATTTATGTGCCTATTACGCCGCCACAGCATACAAAGATGGGTCCGCAACGACGAATAAGCATTTATGTTGGCTATGAATCTTCAACTATTGTCTGCTATCTTGAACCCTTGACAGGCGAGCTCTTTACCGCTAGATTTGCGGATTGTCACTTTGATGAGACAGTCTTCCCGTTGTTAGGGGGAGATAAGAACATAGATGTTCAACAGGAACGACATGAATTGTCGTGGTCTGTCCCCACTATGTCTCATCTCGATCCCCGTACCGCACAGTCCGAACTTGAAGTGCGAAGAATAATCGAGCTCTAGAACATAGCAGACACTCTACCTGATGCGTTTTCTGATGTTACCAAAGTGACGAGATCACACATACCTACTGCAAACGTGCCTGCAAGGATTGCTGTCCCTAATAATGGACATAACGCCAGTCCCGTGACACCAAGAGATGGCGCCATTGCCCAACATGGCAATGATGTGGCATTTATGGCCGATGTCTCTCAAGGAAGCGCGGTAGACCAATTGGTTCGAAGGATACTCGCCCTAGAAAAAGAGCAAATAAGGCACAAACAAATCCTTTGATCATCGATACTCAAAATCAGTCCCATGAGAATGTTCCGGATTATGGTTATGTCCAAGAGACATCATTGGGGGACGCCTCAATGTTAGAACCTATCCATGAGAACGTAGAGATCTCTGTGAATTATACTAGTGTACATGAGACATGGGAAAGAAGCTCCATCATCATTGATGATGTATTCAAGTATTTAGTAGCGCGTGAGATTATTGAGACCGACGACATCGAACCACACTCCGTTGATGAATGCCAACGTAGAGCTGATTGGCCAAAATGGAAAGATGCGATCCAGGCAGAACTTGATTCTCTAACGAAAAGAAAGGTATCTGACAAAATTGTGCCAATACCGCCTAACACCAAACCAGTTGGTCATAAATGGGTATTCGTTAGAAAGCGTAATGAGAAAAACGAGATTGTAAGGTACAAATCTCGCCTTGTGGCGCAAGGCTTCTCACAACGCCTTGAAATCGACTACGAGGAGACCTATTCTCCCGTAATGGACGTCATTACGTTCCGCTACTTTATCAGTTTGGTAGTTTCAGAAAAATTGAACATACAGCTTATGGACGTGGTTACAGCGTATCTATATGAGGATGTAGATACAGAAATATACATGAAAGTTACAGATGGAATTCAGTTACCCAAATCAAGTGGCTCTAAACCACGGAGCGCGTTGGCCATAAGATTAAAACGCTCACTATATGGATTGAAGCAATCCAGACGGATGTGGTATAACCGTCTGAGTGACTACTTGATTGGGAAGGGATATGTCAATAATGAACTATGCCCATATGTGTTCATAAAAAGGACAAGTTCCGGATTTGCAATAGTAGCGGTCTATGTCGATGACATAAATATAATTGGCACCCTTAAAGAGTTAAGGGAAACCGCTGAACACTTGAAATTCGAGTTTGAGATGAAAGATCTTGGGAAAACACGGTTTTTCCTCGGTTTGGAACTTGAGCACCGTGAAGATGGTATTCTGATTCATCAATCAGCTTATACCCAAAAGATGCTTAGGCGTTTCAATATTGATAAGATTAAGCCTTCAAGCACCCCAATGGTCGTCCGTAGTCTTGATCCAAAGAAAGATCCATTCCGTCCAAAAGATGACGACGAAGAAGTGCTAAAGGCAGAAGTGCCATATCTAAGTGCAATAGGCGCATTATTGTACTTAACACAATGCAGGGGACCGGACATCTCATTCGCTGTGAACTTGTTAGCTAGATATAGCTCCGCGCCAGCACGACGCCATTGGACTGGTGTTAAAGATATCTTTCGATACCTAAGTGGTACGATCGATATGGGCTTATTCTATCCCTGCAGAGAGATGATGGATTCGGACCCATCAAATAACCGGAACACCACACATGGTGGACTGCGTTCCCTCTCCCTATCCCAAAACGATATAAGTGTTTTGGAAGGTTTTGCTGATGCTGGGTATTTCTCTGACCCACACAAAGGTCGTTCCCAAACTGGTTATGTATTCACCATGGGAAACACCGCGATATCTTGGAAGTCTACAAAGCAGACCTTAGTCGCTACCTCTTCGAATCATGCAGAGATTATTGCTCTTCACGAAGCAGTTCATGAATGTATATGGTTACGATCCATAGTTACGCATGTTCTAAGTAATTGTGGTTTGAAATCTACCACAGATGAGCCAACAAGCATTTATGAGGATAATGCTGCTTGCATTGAACAAATGAAGCAAGGCTACATCAAAGGCGACAACACCAAGCATATATCTCCCAAATTCTTCTACAATCAGCAACAACAAAAGCTCCTCAAGATCAAAGTAAACCAGGTTCAATCTAAGGATAATGTGGTAGACTTGTTTACTAAGTCATTGCCTAAATCCACGTTCGAGAAACATGTGGCAAGAATTGGCTTGCGGAAACTATCTGAACTCCCATGATCGTAATCATCAGGGGGAGGTGCAGACATCAGGGGGAGATGTATACATGTATGGTCTCGAAACGTGAAGGGTGTGTTGTACTCTTTTTCCCCTTCGACCGAGGTTATTTTTGTCCTATTGGGTTTTTGTTACTCGACAAGGTTTTGAATGAGGCAACGAGAGAAGCACCACGTTTAGGCGACACAAGGGGGAGTGTTCAAGGAAATCCAGATTATGTGTCTGGCCCAAACTCTAGGTTACTTGACCTAGTGGTAATAGGGTTATAGAAGGATTTAGAATCCTATTCAATGTAGAATTATTTTCCTTGTATGTTCAGATTCTATGCATTGTAACCCTCTATATAAAGAGGCCCCTAATCCTATTCAATGTAGAATTACTTTCCTTGTATGTTCAGATTCTATGCATTGTAACCCTATATATAAAGAGACCCCTATTATCAATGAGATATACACAGCGAATTTCTCTCAATTTCTGATTCCCTAAAACAATTTCTATATTCTTAATCATAGATTTTGCTTTTTTTTTTTTTTTTTTTTTTTTTTATAAATAAAGCCAGTTGGCAAACATATATTCAAAGCCAGAATATACCACTACACGAAAATATTCACCTGGTCAGTTATTGACTTAGAAAATAATGCTCAACCACCCGTAGATGTAAATCTAAGGACATAGAAAATTATTATTAAGTTGGAGTTTTGTTTTCCACCTTTAGATGTAAATATAAGAGTTATTGAGCATAAATTCTTTGGTCAGCAACTGATTAGGTGAACATTACTGAGGCCATTACATGTCCTTCTGCTGCCATCTAAACAGACAAGAAGATAGTGATAGTACCTACAATGGTACATAGAAACATAGACATACTTATTGTACAATTAGATATCTAGACATAGCAGAATCCCCCTTTGGTACTACGCCGGAGGCGTTAGAAAGATCCGGCCCTCCTAATCTAACTATCACCCAGTCAAACTAGTCGCCTAGAGACCTTATTGGTGTACAACCAGAGGCACTGAGAATTAAGTTGACAAGACCAGGACCAAATGCGGAAGCTAGATGCAAAAAAATGCCTAGAGTGTACGTGACAATAGGGAATTATTGAAAAAAAAAAAAAAACTAAGAAAACTAAATAATGGGCGGGCCCAAAAACCCCATCCCAATCTCCAGCCCAAAAAGCTCACAACCAGTGCCGAAGCCTAGAGGTCAAAACTAGAAGGTGGGCCGTACCCTGCCTTCCCGACCTAGACCAACCTCGCCGCTCCTCCATCCTCTTCTCCATCACTGTTATCGGATAGAAAGATGATGTCGTTACCGCCTGACCTCTCGGCAAGAATCACCGTCGAACATCATCTGTATCCCACACCAGACCGCACCATGAACTCTGCTCTAAGACCAAACCAGCAATTCGATCACCGCCGTCAAACCATCGAGCAACATCCGATCCCTTCCATCAAACAAAGCCCGCCGAATTCTGACCGTCATCCGACACCGCAATGCCTCAATAGAGCCCCGAGTCCACTCCGATCCCAATCCACATCCACTGCTCAACTACTCCAATCATCGGGAGAGAGAGGGTAGGTACATCCCCGGATCTCCTCCTCCAAGCCTAAAACATGGCCTCAATTACCCGTATGGCTGCACCCACCGTGTGTTGGCTAGGCCAAAGGCCGTCGCCATTGCCGGGGCGTAGCTGGATAGGCGCTAGGACAGATGTGGTGACTAGAGCGACATAAATTCTCTAGGGTTTCTTTGAGAGAGAAAGTTGGCTGGCTTTAAGTATCCAATCATAGATTTTGCTTGTTTATTACTACTTCTTTGCTAAGTCGTTGTTGACCTCTTTGACACAGAATGAGGGGAGGACAAAATTCATCAGGTAATGCAGATCCTTTTCTCTTAATTATATACCATGATAAAATTAGAAAGCTAAAGGACTTCACATCCATGTACTGTCTCAAAGTTGAATGACTTGAGTATTGTTTATAGAGATTTATATAGGCTTCTTAGGTTCATATGTCATTACCTTGTAGGGTTCTTAGGTTCATTTTTCCTTGGTCTCAGGGATTAGATGAATGGCGTTGTTGGTTGTTACGTACTATTTTATCTACAAACCCTTTTTTGCTCTGATCTTGAAAACTTATTCCTACCAGAGTTCAATTAATGTAGCCTTTAACCAACTCTTCACAGCCTTGGTCTTCCCATATTCGACTAAAGGAACGCGAAGAGGAGCAGATCCTCGATCTGATGATTCCCTACATATGCGGCTTTAGTATCTATGACCGCGGCATCGAATGTTTCCTGAAAAGAATCAGAGAGCATATTGATAAGTGTCGCGTCCTGGACAACTTGGAGACAGTGAAACTCGCCCTTGAGAGTGACAATTTTCGTCAATATGCATGATCCATATAACCCTAGTTGCTGACCTGTTTGACATAGGAGGAGGATGATAAGGCTAATGCTGAGGACCGAGTTCATCAATAGTTAAAAAACAACATCGTACCAGCTAAAGAGGAAGGGGTTGCTAACCAGTTAAAACAAGAAGAGAAGAGAGAAGATGGAGATATGATAGATATTGAAGAAAGCGACTGTGACCCTTTGGAACCTGCCAGAAGAAGAAAAAGAACTATGGGCAATGTTTGCGGTATTGGGACGAGGGCCGGAGATAAGAGAAAGCATGACCTGCTTTAGCTCGGATATTAGTTTGTTTTGTATGTTGGGGATTTGGCATGTTTATTGTTGAGAACCAAAGCAGCTGTTTTGGAGTAACTTAACTTTACAACCAACATTATGACTCTCATTTCATGTCTGATATGTCTCTAGCGGTCTAGCACTAGTTAATTTATGAGTTGTTTGTTCTTTGGTGATGTTACTACAAATTCAATTGTATATATCTTTATACAATTACAATCAGAAGCCATCCTGCTTGTTTAACAAGAGTACTGATAACACTAATAAGATTGGATTGCCTTTCCTTGTGAATAACATGCAGCTGGTACCCTTTTAATTGAACAAGCTCCTCATTCTTGTCTGTTTGTCTAGAGACTCTAGCCATCTCTATCATCAAAGAAGCCTGCGTGCAACATAAACAAAGCACTGCAAATAAAATAGATCAGTCAATATCAATCAACATAAAATAGCTGATCTCTTCAAGTTTTAATACTCTACAAAAGAACAGGTTTCTGTTAATTAACAACTAAACTTTGTAGGATAGCTACTTGAAACTCGAAAAACCTACTTGGATAGCTAAAAAATATGCCTATAATCAACGATATTGAAAATAGATGAATTGAATCGAAAATCACACATGCATATAGAAGAATAGTATTGATCATTAGAGCAACAAACCCCACCAATAGAGGATACACTCAGGTACAAAGATTATGCAAGCCCATGAGAACTTGTTATTATGATAAAAAAAAAGATAGAAAAAATTAAAACTAGTTTTTAAAGGAGGAGGATTTTCACAGGGATATGTTTCTTTGCTTTTGTCACATATTAGGGTACCCAAGATGAAAGAAACAAAATCCAGCTCCTTAATCAAATCCTCCAACATCCTATTTGTTGTTTGGTACAGATAATAGAACACTTCATTGCCAATGGGAATGGCAAAAGGGACCTACAAATAAATACACATTGTGAAAGGAAACAAAAAACCAGCTTCTTACAAGAATTCCCAGAATCATTTCCTGCTGTTTGGTGAAGGTGTAAATAGAACTATAAATTCCAACAGGAGCATCAATTTGGGTCCTACTGCTGTTACATCAACTGTCTACCCACTTCAATTCATGAAAGGGAGAAGAAGCACAATGCTACACAATTGTTTTGTGCGTGAATAAAATAGCACAGAGGACTAAAGAGTTGGGATTTTTTTTGCTTGCCATAATAATCTATATACATTTTAGAAGGGACAATATCTTTCATTTAATGTTAAATAGGGTTCTAGACCCCCCCAATTTTAACTAATAAATTACTTTAATAGAACCCAAATTTTGTTACCCAATTAGAGTAAGCAGACAGTTTTACCTGGTTTATTTTCTGTTCTAAAAGCTTTAATCCTAAAAAAAAACTATAAAAAATTATCATTGTACCGCAAAATTCAAAGATTAAAACAGGAGATAGGGATGGACTACGGTCAATTTTTCTCTCTCTTTACAACAATGTAGGATTCAACTATGATAACCTAAAGGAAACCACATTATGAGATTGGAAGATCTAGCTACAAGAGTCAAAGTTTCATGATCTTGAATGATAACCTTTGTTCCCTCTAATTAAACCCAAAATAATGTGGGTTTTCCCAGATAGATGTCCAAAGTTTCCCATTCATTGATTGCTCACTGGGTTTTCTTGCTTTAAACTGATCGATCTTCTTAATTATATCATGTGTATAGTGCTTCAAGATTTGGAAATGCGCAATTTGCCACGTGACATCATGTTTATATATCTCACATCAAATATGGTGAAGCATGTGGTAGATATTCTAAAAAATGTGTAAAAGAAGAAAGTGTAACCGTGTAAGACTAATTTACACCGATTTAAAATTGATTAATTTTGTTTAAGAATCTAGGCACTTTGTACTATCTAATTGTCTACAATACTACATGTAGAACTACTGTAGTTTAAATTTTAAGCGTGAAAAGTAGAAGCTTCTAACACTAGTTGCACCCATCTTAATCGTGCCTCTTTCATTCTATAATGTAACTTGAGGTAATATGCTTCCGCTAAGTAAAGCTCGTATAAGTATTACAATGGAGAATTGGAGATATAAGAGGGACCATATCAATTTGTAGCCATAATTTTGAGACATAAAAATCTGACAGACTAATGGCTCCACCTCTTGATCTGTATCAACTATCAAATAATATTGTTCGATGCTAATTTCAAACAAACGAGCATTGGAACCTGATGGTGGTCCCTTGAGTACCCCACAATGATCATATAGGTCAAGCATGCATGGGAGGGAGATATGGTTCTCAATAATTTGCCCTAGCTAGGATATCCATATTATTCCAAACTTTTGTCAAGCTCAAAATCTCCTAATTAACCTTCAACTACTCGTGTCTTTGCTGGTTTATCTATCATTTTCTCGGATAACATTTTGATATTTAGTTACTAATTTTAGGTCAACGAGATACGTTTGGTCTTCAGTATTTTCTGTTTCTTTGAGTTGTATTTTGTTTATCTAATTCATCCGTTTTGAATGAAGGGTTAATACCTCTATTGATTTTCTGTTTTTGGCTAAGGGCATGTCTATCTTCTATTTGTATTCCTCTTCTGTTTTAATAAAATTGGGTTGGGATCAAGATCTTCTCTCTCACATCCTAACAAAAAAGAAAAATTAGGATTGATATCTATAGTTAAAAAGAGTTTACTTCTTAGTTCTTACATGTGAAATTTGAATTCAATCTCCTCGAATCATACAAATCTTAATTCGTTTATCCACACTATCTATCTCAACCCTAAATCATATCCCAATTTTCTCACCACTATGGTGTATTGGTTTTTGAAAAAGGAAAACAAGTTTATGATAGCATCAAAGATTAAAAAAAGGAAGAGGTTGCTTTGGTTGGCCGACTAGGAAAGAATAAAAAGCCAAAAGCGGAAAGCTAACAGCCAACAGCGGTGTGCTTTTTCTCGAAGCACTTTTCCCTCCTCCTCCTTCTCTCGTAACGTAAAATCCATCCATCAGCTCCGTCGTACGCGACACGTACTTAATATAACGTGTTCGAAGCTCCCGCTACTGAAAACGGCATGACTTGCTGGGTCCCACTTCGAAAGCTTTAGGACAGTAACCTCCCCGGAAAATATGAAAACGGGAACGGAATTCTCACGCTATATTCTATGGTCTTGTTTGGTGGGCAATACGAAACGCCATCAATAAGAGTGAGGATGGTTTTTGTATGTTGTATCCCACGCGTGTCGTCGGAGCGTGCAGAAGCAATAATGCAAAATGGATATTGGATTCAATGGGGGTCAGTTTCATTTGTGGTCCTCTAAATATAGAAGTATATGCACGAGTCACACCGGCTTATAAGTTTGTCCCTAAGCTATGACATTGAAGACTCGAGAATTATTTGGGAGGTCTATTAGTTGGCAGGACACGTGGATTTAATTTAATGATATATTTATCTAGTTTATATGACACATAATAAACGAAATAAATACTTTATATTTAATTATTCTGTTCAATTCAGATTCACCTACATTAGTGATACGTGACATATTTATATTCGAGTTAAGCAGGTCGGTCATGTTGAAAAATAACCCTCGGCTACGCATTACTATTTGAACCGTTTAAATTATATTCTTTTAAATTTATTTAAAAATAATGACTATCGGTTCAAACATATCCGATACACGTCATATTACGTTACGTTTCAATTGAAAATGCTGTATGAGACTCACTCTCAAGTAATGACGATGGTTTTCAGATATCTATCATACCCATTATGTTAGTTCATCTTGATTGATTAGGAGTGGTCTCCAGGGATGAAATAAGGTGAGAAGTGTTCACAAGAGAAAACGCACACTAAAAGGTTTTTCACTATTGCGTGTATTTCACTTGGCAGCAGAGGCGCGTGGGGAAATCTGTAATATAGCACTAACGTACGGTCCTTGTTGTTAATCAAGGTTCTAAGCTTAATAAAGCAAACGGTAGACGACCTGTCGCAACTGAAAGTATGTTACGCACCTACTCACACAAATCAAAAACCACCACCGCCCACACAACCTCAACCTCTCCTCTTCCTCCTCCTCCACCCAACCAACCACGCCTCGGCACCTCATTCAACCCCACTGCTTTCCCACCTAAATTACCAAACTACCCCATTCCCAGGCTTAATCATATTTCTTAATTGCAGCTGTGTAATAAAAGCCTGCAGGTTCAGAGAGATATAAATATAGAAGCAAAGATGAGAAGTGGGTGGTGGCTATAAAGAGCTTGTTGCTTAGCTCAAACCACCCTCCTCTTCTTCTTCTTCTTCAACATTCTAGAGAGAAAAGAGAGAGACAGAGAGAGACTCAAGAGAGATGGGAAATTGCCAAGCCATAGATGCAGCAACTTTGGTGATACAACACCCAAATGGGAAGGTTGAGAAGTTCTATGGGGCAGTGAGTGCTAGTGAGGTCATGAAGATGAACCCTGGTCACTATGTTGCTCTTCTCATCTCCACCACACTCTGTCCCTCATCAAATCCCAAATCCAAAACCAATGGTCCTGATAATAATGCTGGTGATGATCATGATCACAAGAATTCTGATATGACCAATGAGAAGAAGACTAGTTCTAGTGCTGGTTCAGTTCGAATCACACGCATCAAGCTTCTCAGGCCAACTGATACTCTTGTTCTTGGCCAAGTTTACAGACTCATCACCACTCAAGGTTTGTTCTTTTTTAACTAATAGTCCTTTTCTTGATTACCCTTTTCTTTTTTATGAGTTCAAAGTTTGAATCTTTTGGTTTTTGGGTTGTGGGTTTCAGAGGTTATGAAGGGTCTGTGGGCAAAGAAACAAGCAAAGGGGAAGAGATCAAACCAGTTTGAGCCACTAACAGCAGAGAGGTTGCAGAGAGAGACAGCAGGAGCAGCTAGCAGAAGATCTGAGGCTGCTACTGAGCTGGACAAGGACAGCAACCAGGTAATTAAAACTTTGTTTAACACAATTATGTCTCTGCAAATTCTGCATATGATTTAGTTAATTTATCTAAATCCCTGTGAGTTCCTCAAGAGCCAAGTTTGGTTCTGTTGTGTTGTTCAAGTGCTTTTAGGTACTTTTATGTAAAAGCATTATTAATCAGACAAGAGCAAATATTTAAATAAATAAGAAAAAGATTCTTTTATTTGTTAATCACCATAAAATCGGGGAAAGAGCTTCAGCTTCCTTCTGTAACGGCCCCCAAATCATTAAAAAGATAAATAGTATTTTATGAACATACATGCTTTAGTTGAGCTTCCCCTTCAATAAAATAAAATGGAGTCAATACTAATGGGCTAGCAAGTAAATAAATAATGAATGAATTGTGTGGATTAATTGTGCTGTTGAATGCTTCATGACTAAGCAGTCAGAAAATTCATTCTCACATGAACAAATGAAATGTGAAAAACACTCTAACCATGTCAAATGCGTTAATTCAGGTGATGACTAAAACTGATAGACACCACCACCGACCTAGAACATCAACCTCGTCGTCAGGGAGCAGTGGTAGTAGTCAGTCTGCCGCAACAGCTAGACCAAGAACATGGCAACCTTCACTGCAAAGCATCTCAGAAGCTGCAAGCTGATGATCATGAAGACGATGATGCACATGTTCAATCTTCGGCCACATGATGCGTAAGCCACAGTGGAGCAGCAGTAGTGGTTCAGTACTCCACCTGTAGATGATCTAAGCCTTCTCGATTAACATGTGAAAATCAACATTGGAAGGGGGATGTTAGAAGACTAGTTGATCATAAACTTATTATGTTCAGGTGAAGAGATCTGAGTAAGTTGTGTATAGCAAAAGGGTGGCAGTTCCTAGGTAGCAATATGACTGTAAGAGAGCTTTTGTTTTAATGAAAGTTTACTTCAAGAAGAAAACTACTCTGGTTTTAATTGATCTTGTTGTTGCTTAAACATCACTTCTGATCGCATTCGGTCAAATAAACTTCAACTGCATAATTTAGAATGAACTATATGTATATTTTTCTGATACCCAGAAACTGACTTAGGCTCGAAACTAGGGTCTCATGCTGAATCCTACCGACCCTTGGCCAATTAGTTAGAACTGAAATAGTCTTGAGCACTATTGAAGCAGTAAGAACCATCCATACTGCTTGCAAATGATTCAACATTAGGACTAATTTTTGACTGAATATTGTGATTCCATGAGTCATGATAGTGAAACTGCAAAGCTAGGAGATTTTTCAGACACCTTCTAACCCTTGGAGACATAATCATACCCTAATAAGATAACACATTAAGATGTTTAAGGGGAACAAATATATCTGCATTCAACTGCAAAAAGTTTGTATAAGTAGCAGGAGTGAGCTAAAAGAGGCTCCAAAGTTACCTTTAATCACCATGCACCATACTTTTTTGACTTTGAGAATGGAGACAACATCAAGTTGATACTTTCTACTAGTGCCAACAAGAGCATAGGTGAAAATGGAAACTTCCCTAGCATTGGCATCATTGATTTGATTCCTTCCTTCTCTTTTTCATAATTCGCTGTACAGAGCAAGACAGACCAAAAATAACAAAGCAAAAGACGGCTTTTCCTTAACTTTATGTATAAAAACCACATTCACTCCGGGAATATATATTATTGCTCCACTATGAAATCATAGGAAGGAAGCCTTTTTTTCAAGTTAGGACAATTGCTAACAGCTAATCACCACCAGAAGAAGCTTTTAGCTAGGCGATGAAGCTTTCAATTGAATTCTATGCATTTGGATTTCGGGGTCCTCAGATTCCATGAAATATATGAAATCTCACTTTCCATTGTGGGTCATCATCACACGTTTGCACATTGTGTTAGAGCAACTTATACAACATTGTTATAATCTAAGCGTACGTATTTATTCTGTCTGTCACGATTAATGAGTTGTGATTTGTTGATTATTTAAATAACTGACATCTTGAAGGTTACATGTATAGTTCTCATTAGCATCATGAGGATGAGCGATTGTCATTTCTCCTAAAAAATTTTGTATGTCCAGAGTGATTGGTTTGGATGAGTTTTTTTTTTTTTTGCTAGAGTTTTTGGATGAGTTGATGAGCATGAGTTTGGATGATTTTGCCATTTAGACTTATTTATGTATGGTCATGATAATATACAATAATACATTCGGCAAAAAGGAAAATGAAAACCAACATTGTTCCGTATTGCATTTCAAAGTTTAAGATCGATATTTAACAGTTGATATATTATGAATTAGCTAGAAAATGAGAAGGTGATAAGTGCTGAAAATACCATTCAACTGTGTTTGATAAAGACAACTCAGAGAGACACTCAGTTTTTTGTGAGTCAAACACGGCTAGCCATCAACATTTTCTGTCATTGTTGATGGCCACGGTACCAAGAATCCACACCTAAACGTATACTATTCAACATAGTTTAGGATGAATATCAAATTTCCATAACCTGAGTAAGATATTGAGAAAACCAACCAGCCATTTGTGCAGAATGCTTAATCATGCTTTACCAATTTCCCAGGCCATCATCTATTCATCTTCATGAACCCAACGGTGAGGGTAACCTCAAGCCTTGGGCTTTTTCGGGTTGAAACTTGAAACCCAACCAGCCCATTAAGCAAAATGCTCAAAGACTCACCAATTTCCAACAAAACGAGGGAGCTAGTTGGAGCCGACTAGTCAGCTGCTGGTCTCCTTGGGTGCTTGAGTTCAACATCATGAAGCCAGTCTCAGGAAGCCAACTACAGACAAGTGCATAACATAGATATGAAGAAAATAAGTGTCTCAAAGTGTGATATACATATTATTTGGAAGCATAGCAGTTAGTAGACAGCAGCATAGGTTGAAGATATTGTATCATTGAATGGGGATTGAAAGCAAGTTACCAGCATTTCCTACGGGTTGTGAAAGCATTAACCAAAACATTACTCCTACACAAAGAGAACCATAGTTTAACAAAAGTCACCTTCAACGACAGAACACTCTTGACCATCTTTGAACCCATTGGTCGATTTATGCCAAAGCATGTATAAAAGGCAGCAACATAATAACCAACACTGATACCCATGTTAAAGCTGAGCGAGCTCTCTCTTAGCCCTGCCCCTAGTCGCACATTCTTCAGTTTTCGTATCTTCCCATAGCCTGAGTCATAAAAGAAAATCAGAAAACATATAAGGTTACAAAATAAGAGAGACTCCAAATTTATACAAAATTACAGAGAACAGCTAGAAAAGGTGATTGAAGGAACTCACGGTGTGAGGCAGAAATTAACATCGACCATATCTTGTTCTGGCTGGTTCATAGGAGTCGCAATCCCGCATTCCTCAGTTTTCATATCTTCACATTCCCTGAGTCATAAAAGAAATCAGAAAACATAAAAAGGAGACAAAATAAGAGGGACTCCACATGACCAAACTATATAGAATTACAAACAACAAGAGAGGTAATTCACGGAACTTACGGCGGTGTGAGGCAGATTTCTTCTAGTTCTGGCAGGTTTACGGGGGTCACAATCTCGCATTCAATACCACATTCTCTGTGTCGAAAATCAGTAATCATTTAAAGCAGAATAAAAAGATACTCTTAATTTATTAGAGGAAACAACCACAAAAGAACCTAAGGCTTGAAGGAGAAAGTAACAACTCACCTTTTCTCTTGTTTTAACTGGTTCACAGGGGTAACAATCCCTTCTTCATCAGTCGGTACAGTATTCTTTTCCAACTGGATCATGCAAAATCAAAGAAATTGTTGTAGTAAGATTGAACAGAGACAGAACGCAACAACTTTTAGCAACTTCGGAAATAGATTCTCACAAGTAGAAGCTTGAGGAGCAATATAAAGTCCTCACAGTAAAATACTGTTTGCAAGTAAACAGCACAAGAAAAAAGAGAACTGGGCCACAAACCTAATAAACAAGGAAATTTCACCAGACCTAATAAATGATGAACCTGACTAAAAGAAGGAAAGAAGATCGTAGTACTTGAAGATATATATGTTCAAAGACTGTTCAGAATTAGTAAGTACGGTTATAACAGCATCCCAATTGCAAGAATTTGCAGCTTATTGGCAAGAATCGAAGAGCACACAGTTCAAGCACACCACTAGACACCAAAACAGTCAAGGCAAGAACCACATAGCTAGCAAACAGCAGAAGAAAAAACACATAAAAGGGCACATAACCCCATTCACAAAATCTAAGAACAAAAGAACAAACCATAGCAACTTGGATTATATGTCAACTTCTACTGGCATTGCTTTGTTTAAACACGTTTTTGTATCATTGCAAGTGTACGTCACTCAGTATATGCTAAGGCATTCTGAAGAAGGAAGTTCAAACAAGCAATCTATTATCGCCGAAAAGAACAAGAAGTAATTTGATTTAGAAGGAGGGACCAAATCCTGTTTACTCATTCCACAAGTTTCTAGTACAATATCCACAGGTCAGAAAGAACTAGTCTCTCATATCCAAGAAACAACTAGTCTTGCACAATCTAAAATCGAAGCATTACTATATCTATAAATAAAAATTTGTCTAATGAACAAAACAACTTTGGAAATAGCCTTTTGGTATTAAGAGATGAATCATGTGCAAACAACAATTAGCATCAGTATCTAGCTATGAATCATATAGCATTATAATCAACAGTCATTAGTTTATTTTTTTAGCACAAGAATTTCATTGTTGTAATCCGAAAAGGAATGGATAACAACCAAAAACTAACAAGAGTTTCATTGTTGTAATCCGAAAAGGGTTTCTGAATTACCAGTTGATGAACTTGATCAGCATCAGCCTCCCTCTCTTTCTTCACACTTTCAACGGCTTTTTTCACCGTCTCCAAGTCGTCGAGGGTGCAAGAACTAGAAATATAACCTTTGACACTTGACATGAAAAATTCAATGCACCTTTTCATCCGATATTCGTGATCAACTCTGAATCTTTGTATGGTAAAGAATGAAATCATCAAACTTAGGATTTCCTTCTCTTGGCCTTGTTTCAGACTGCATCCCATACTATTGCACTGTCGCTTCAATTCCTTGATGCCTGCTTCTTCAAACTCCTTCATGGCTGCTTCTCTCTTTTTAAGATCATCATCCCCGCCATCCGCCACCGCCTCATCCTCATCCACATACTCTTCCCAGTCCTCATCCGCAGCATCAACATCATCAGCCTCATCAGCCTCCTCCTCCTCCTCCGCATCAGCTGACAGTTTAAAATCACCCGCCGCCGCCGTCAGCCTGTTGTCATCATTGTCGTGGTCGTCGTCATCATCCTCCACGCACCGTGGGTACAACGCTGCGACTTTTTTTATTATCTCCACGTCTATCTCCGTAGATTTAAAGAGTTCCTGTTGGACGGCGTACGCGATTGAGAAGAGCACATGTCGCTTATCATCTTCCTGCAATTTTTTGAGGACATCTTCGATGGCAGCTACGGCCTCTGCGCGATCAGAATCGTTAAGTTGGACCTTCATCCTCGTCCATTGGAGATTCTCAAACACGGCATCGAGCTCCGTTTTCCAAGACCAGAATAAGTTTCTCTTCGCCATCTCTCTTTACGCAAACTATGGGTGTATCGTGTGTCATCGTCCTGATATGCTTGTGAGTGCGTCCTTTACCAGCTTATACATAAGGTGTGCCCAGTTATATCGTGTTGGGTTAGGTTTAGGGTTAGGTATCAGAATCCCTACTTGTGTTGGTACAGAAGCCTAGGCCTTTTCAAATATCACGGCCCAAATCCTACTTGCTTGCTTGCTTCCAGCCGTTCGATTGTGATACTCTTCCTTCATTTTTTTTTTTTTTTTGAGAAAATACTCTTCCTTCATTTATTGATTTAATTCTCTTAATGAATATATTCTGTGATTAAGCTAGATTTCCTCACCAATCGAATCCGGAAAAAAAAGAAGCAAAAAAGACATTTTCCTTGATTGGAATCTAGTACCGAATACGAATCTGGAAAGAATTATTTTCCTCGATTTACAAGGGATTTATTACTTGTTTCTTCCAAAAAATCTCAATAGTTGACAAAAAAAAAAAATCAGATTTGACCATAGAAGATTTGTTAACTCACTTGTCCTTAACGTCAGATTGTGTTGATAAGTCTAAGCTAGCTAGCATAATTATCTCTTAGTTGTTGATAAATGTTTGTAATCTTTTTTTGGACACTATATATAAATGTTTGTAATCTTAAGAGTTCTTATTTCACTACGATTTGTATACAGCAGCATGGTTGTATTATATATACAATTATTCATGTCCCAATAATTCTTCAAGATTGTTCTAGCTTCAAGGTCTGAACTTGAACGTCTAAGCAGATCTTTGATGATCTAACTTATCTAAGGTTAATGAAGGGTGCTGGTGGAAGACTAAGTGATCATAAACTTATTATGAGTGGATGGGAGAAAGGTAGCATGGTTAGGTAGCAATATGGTACTTTAATCGAGAGCTTTTCATTGATGAAAGTTTTACTTCAGGAAGAAAAACTACTCTGGCTCTTATTGATCTTGTTGTTGCTTAAACATCACCTTTCTGATCACATTCAGTCGAATAAAATTCCACTACTTAAAATGAAACTATATGCATATTTTTTGGATACCTTGGAAGTTGGAACCCATGAAACCCGGTTTGTCGACTAATGATTGAAAATAGGGGTCTCATGCGAGTCTTACTAGCTAACCCTTATAGCCTTCAACGGTAAGAACTATTGCATTCCTCCAAATAAGATAACTAATCAAGATGTTTAAGGGGAAAAAAATATATCTGCATTCAACTGCAAAATTTAAGTTTATGTAAGTAGCAGGAGTGAGCTAAAAAAAAGGCTCTAAAGTACCTTTAATAATCATGCACAGCTTTTTTGACGCTGAGAATTGAGACAATATATAACAAGTTGATACCTTCTACTAGTGCCAACTGCCAAGTGCAGGTGAAAATGGACTAAATAAGATAAAATGCACGGTACGGTGTAGCTTGTAAACTAATGCAGTAACACTTACAATCAACTGATATTTTTATCCCTAACAAATGACAAAGTTGTTAAACATTAGATTTGGTTGATTGTTTATATATAAATGGCTAGAGAACTGATATACTTGATTGTTGCAGAGTATGCCGTTGGTGTTGAGCCATCAAAACAAGGTGATGTATATAATTATGGGATCCTTGTTCTGCAAATGTTAATGGGAAGAAGACCCACCGACGAAATGTTCAAGGACGGCTTCAATCTCCACAACTCTGTTAAGGTTGCCATACCAGGAAGACTTATGCAGATTGTGGATCCTACTCTTCTTGCCATTTTACAAGAGACAGCAACTGCAACAAGACGAAATGAAGTGACTACATCAGTGGTTACAACAATGAAAGTGAAGCAAAAGAAGAAAACATAGACTATGAGAACCTAGGCAAGATGAACGCATATGTGCAGAAGTGCATACTTCCAAAGTTCCAATCCTGAAAGTAGGACTAGTCCATATACAAAATGTCACCAGGATCACCAAGGAAGAATCACCAAGGAATTGAATGTCACCAGTAACCAACACCATATACAAAATGTTTACATTGATGTCGAGATCCACCGGAAGAGACAAAGGAGAAGCTAAACAATAGGTGCTGTAATTCACTTCCTTATGATATATGCAAGAATCTGTTCTTGATTTTTAAGTTCTAGTGTATGACTGAATAGCACATATGACTTTCTAGCATTGTGCAATAAAATTAGGCAAGTTTCTTTTGCAACTGACGCATCAATGGAGGACAAGCTCATTTGGATGCCTTCATCAATGAGTGAGTTAACGGCAAATAAGCATGCTTATCAATTTTTAAATCATCCATCTCCCTCTCAGGCTTGGTGTAAGAGTTTATGGTCTAAATTTATATTGCCTAAAATGTCTCTACATGCCTGGAAAGTATTAAAAGGGAGATTAATTTGTGATGATCTTCTTCAAAAACGGGGAGTGGCTTGGATTTCAAGATGTGAGCTTTGTGGTGCATGTACTGAATCCCTACAACATATATTCTTGCTTTGTCCTTTTACAGCTAATATAAGGTCCTATTTCTCGTCTCTTTTTGAATTGGTTGCTGTTGCTCATACTCTTATGGATATATTTCACAAGGGTTTGAGTATGGGACATAGTTCACAGCTTAAAGAGCTTTGGTTGATCACTTTCACATCGATCTTATGGTTTGTATGGCATCCTAGGAACAAGACCAGATTTGACGGCAAGTCGTTTTCTACTGCTTCAATTTGTCAACTCATTTCGGGTCATGTCAGAGCGGCTAGTCGGCTTGCAAAAGGTCCAATGAGTAATTCAGTTCAAGATCTTCGAATATTAAAGTGTTTTGGAGCAGAATGCTGGTTGCAGAGTAATTGAGGTTGTTTGGCATCCTCCAATCATTGGGTGGGTGAAGATTAACTTAGATGGTGCTTGGAAGCATGCTGAGGGTGTCGGAGGTTTTGGTGCCGTATTTCGTGACTTTAAAGGTCATGTTCTGGTTGTTTTTTCTTCCAACATTGACATTCCTAGTTGCTGTTTTGGCTGTTATAACGGCTATTGAGCTTGCTTGGGTTCGTGATTGGAAACACATTTGGTTAGAGATTCAAATTGGAGCCAAACACTACCTACGCTCTCCTTTGTTTGTACCTTGGCAACTTCGTGTTCGTTGGCTTAATTGTTTAAGTTGCATCGTAAATATGACATTTCGATCTTCTCATATATTTCGTGAAGAGAATAAAGTTGCAGATACATTGGCTAATCATGGTATGTCGTTAACTCAACTGGTGTGGTAGGATGTGCATCCTTCTTTTATTTTGTCCTATCATAATAGTGATATTATGGGTCTTCCTCAGTTTCAGTTTTGCCATCCTGAGTTGATGAGCTTGAGGATGATTTTGCCATCTAGACTTATTTATGTACGGTCATGATAATATAGAATAATACATTCGGCAAAAAAGAAAAATGAAATCCAACATTGTTCTGTATTGCATTTCAAAGTTTAAGATCGATATGTAACAGTTGATATATATTGAATTAGCTAGAGAATGAGAAGGAGATAAGTACTGAAAATACCAGTCAACTGTGTTTGATAAAGACAACTCAGAGAGACACTCAGTTTTTTGTGAGTCAATCATGGCTAACCATCAACATTTTCTGTCATTGTTGATGGCCCCGGTACCAAGAATCCACACCTAAACATATACTATTCAATACAGTTTAGGATGAATATCAAATTTCCATAACCTCTGGGTAAGATAGTGAGAAAACCAACCAGCCATTTGTGCAGCATGCTTAAACATGCTTTACCAATTTCCCAGGCCATTATCTATTCATCTTCATGAACACAAGCGTGAGGGTCACTTCAAGCCTTGGGCTTTTTCGGGTTGAAACTTGAAATACAACCAGCCCATTAAGCAAAATGCTCAAAGACTCCCACCAATTTCCAACAGAAAGAGAGCGCTAGTTAGAGCCGACTTGTCAGCTGCTAGTCTCCTTGGGTGCTTGAGTTCAATATCCATGGAGCCAGTCTCAGGAAGCCAACTACAGACAATTGCATAACATGGGTATGGAGAAAATAAGTGTGTGAGTGTGATATACAAATTATTTGGAAGCATAGTAGTTAGTAGGCAGCAAAACAGGTTGAAGATATTGTATCATTGAATGGGGATTGAAAGCAAGTGACCAGCATTTCCTATGGGTTGTGAAAGCAATAACCAAAACATTACTCCTACACAAAGAGAACATAGTTTAACAAAGTCTCGTTCAACGGCATAGCACTCTTCACCATCTTTTGAACCCATTGGTCGGTTTATGCCAAAGCACTTATATAAGGCAGCAACATAATTACCAAAAGTAATAGCCATGTTAAAGCTGAGCGAGCTTTCTCTTAAATCTGCCCCTAGTTGCACCTTCTTCAGTTTTCGTATCTTCCCATAGTCTGAGTCATAAAAGAAAATCAGAAAACGTATAAGGTTACAAAATAAGAGAGATTCCAAATTTATACAAAATTACAGAGGAAACAGCCAGAAAAGGTGATTCAAGAAACTCACGGTGTGAGGCAGAAATTAACATCGACCATATTTTCTTCTTGTTCTGGCTGGTTCATAGGAGTCGCAATCCCGCATTCTTCAGTTTTCATATCTTCACATTCCCTGAGTCATAAAGAAATCAGAAAACATAAAAAGTAGACAAAATAAGAGGGACTCCAAATCTATATAGAATTACAAACAACCAGAGTGGTGATGCAAGGAACTTACGGCGGTGTGAGGCAGATTTCTTCTTGTTCTGGCAGGTTGAAGGCAATCTCACATTCAATACCACATTCTCTGAGTCGTAAATCAGCAATCATTTAAAGCAGAATAAAAGATACTTGAAATTTATTAGAGGAAACAACCACAAAAGAACGTAAGGCTTGAAGGAGAAAGTAACAACTCACGTTTTCTCTTGTTTTAACTGGTTCATGGGGGTAGCAATCCCTTCTTCATTAGTTGGTACAGTATTCTTTCCCAACTGGATCATGCAAAATCAAAGAAATTGTTGTAGTAAGATTGAACAGAGACAGAATGCAACAACTTTTAGCAACTTCAAAAATAGATTCTCAAGTAAAAATTTTAGAAACAATATAAAATCCTCACAGTGAAATACTGTTAGCAAGAAAACAGCACAAGAAAAAACCAAGAGAACTGGGCCACAAACCTAATAAACAAGGAAACTTCAGCAAACCTAATAAATGACGAACCTCACTAAAAAGAAGAAAAGAAGATCGTGGTACTTGAAGATCAATCGCAATGGAGATCTTCAATGTTCACATTCTACCAAAGAACAAATATAGAGGAACCACTAGCTGGAATCAAAGATGCTTTAATTTGTTTATTATTCCTCCATATTCGAGGGCATGCACTAGATCTATCTCATCTGCTATCAGAAACTTGAAGATCAATCGCGGTGGAAATCTTCATCCCCATTATTAATATCACTGCCATATATCTCAACTAACAAAATTTATATGAACTAGCCAGGTATGATCAAGGAAAGCAAGATATGAATCTCTCAAAATATATAAATTCAAAAGATATGCAGTGAGCTACTTTTGAATTCATGAACTTTACAACAAATCCTTAAGCTCAGAATTCTAATGTCAAAACACGAAGTTGTGCCAACAGCAAGGGTCATACTTCTAATCTTTTAAGACATCCTTTTCAAACTATTAAACCCAAAAGTCAAAAGTTCAGATATCACTAATTCCAACATCTCCCGACTCCATAGCAATTAATCACAAATCTGATAAGAAGAATTGTCAGAGTAGCAAAAGCTGTTATTACTGGTAATGTTACCTGATTATTTTTTAGTCCAACAAATATCACTAAATTAAAGCAGAGGAAGTTATGATCCATGTCAAATATACATGAATTCCAATCATTATCTAAGGCAGTATATTAGTTAAGGCTAGCATAAAACAGCTGGAATCCTATCCAGCTGTATCTACTGGACCAAACACATATGACAAAACTTGAAAATTAACAAGACACCAATGACAGGTGAAACAGAGATATCTGCCTCATGTGAAGTACGGCACTTAACATGCAGTAGAACCAAACGCATTGCAGCAGTGTGTGATTGATTTCTTTAAGGCTCAACCCTTTCGCACCTTGCAGCAAGATTTGTCTTTTCATTGTCGTACCAATTAAAACTAAGTTAATAACGAAATTTATAATCCTAGGTCATGTAGCAAGTTCCAAAAATTGCACTTGAACAAAAAAATATCATAGATATAGACCTGGAGAAGAAGACAGACATTGGTAAATCAGACGGTCATCGTGGGGTACTTTGAGTGTAAGATAGATGCCAACTTGTATTCTTGAGGCAGGGAAGCTATTGGCAATTTGGCACTACATTGCCAAAGTTCTGAAAGTAAAACTGTATTTCTAACATCTCGTCAAATACAGGAATACCACTCATAACAACAACAGTAAACAATTTTTTTGAACCCCCACCGAATAAGCAAACAATCAATCATAAATAAGCCTGAACAAAATAACCAGTACATGATGGCATGCAATAACAAACTACGTACCATAAATTTAGATTAAAACAAAGCAACAGATACTACTAAAACATATCAAAGCCACATATTAAACTACAAAGCTGTTACAAAGATAAAAAAAAAAAAAAAAGGATGCAACTCAATTTCAGAAACCATAATTTCATTCCAAACACTACTTTTAAGCATGAACCAAAAAAGTTCCTTTCAACCTACATGTAGATTGAAACAAACCCACAAATACGACATATGATACCACTATATAACAAAGCTTCGTACAAACAAACAGATGAATCACGTGCAAACAACAATTAGCATTTATTCCAAAAAAAAAAAAATTAGCATCAGTATCTAGCTATGAATCATATAGCATAATATTAGTTTCATTGTTGTAATCCGAAAAGGAATGGGTAACAACTAAAAACCAACAAGGGTTTCATTGTTGTAATCCGAAAAGGATTTCTGCATTACCAGTTGATGAATTTGATCAGCAAAAGCCTCCCTCTCCTTCTTCGCACTTTCAACGGCTTTGCGCACCGTCTCCAAGTCGTCGAGGGTGCAAGAACTAGAAATATAACCTTTGACACGTGACATGAAAAATTCAATGCACCTTTTCATCTGATATTCGTCATCAACTCTGAATCTTTGTGTGCTAAATAATGAAATCATCACACTGAGGATTTCCTGCTCTTGGCCTCGTTTCAGATTGCATCCCATAATATTGCACCGTCGCTTCAATTCATTGATGCCTGCTTCTTCAAACTGCTTCATGGCTGCTTCTCTCTTTTTAAGATCATCATCATCATCCCCGCCATCCGCCATCCGCCACCGCCTCATCCTTATCCTCACTTACATACTCCTCCCAGTCCTCATCCGCAGCATCAGCATCAGCAGCGTCATCAGCCTGATCCTCCTCCTCCTCCGCATCCGCTGACAGTTTAAAATCACCCGCCGCTGCCGTCAGCCGGTTGTCATCGTGGTGGTGGTCGTCGTCATCCTCCCCGGTGCGTGGGTACAACGCTGCAACTTTTTTTATTATCTCCACGTCTATCTCCTTAGATTTAAAGAGTTCCTTTTGGACGGCGTAGGCGATTGAGAAGAGTAAATGTGGCTCATCATCTTCCTGGAATTTTTTGAGGACATCTTCGATGACAGCGATGGCCTCTGCGCGATCAGAGTCCTTAAGTTGGACCTTCATCCGCGTCCATTGGAGATTCTCAAACACGGCATCGGTCTCCGTTTCCCAGGACCAGAGCAAGTTTCTCGGCGCCATCTCTCTTGATGCAAACTTTCTACAATTCAGAGTGTGAGTTGCATTCTATGGTTTAAAAAGTAGAGCAGTGTTCTATTGTTTGGGTAGAAACTCGAATTTTTTATACACAACCAAGCTAGGAGGAAAAGAATATTTTTGAGCTAATTGATGGGGCTTATATACGTAGTGTCTTACCTTCTTACATGATATTATACTTTCCCTATTCAATTGGTAGAACGGAATTTTGCTAGACGGAATTTTACTGGCTTGAGAAGGTAAGTATAATATCATGTAAGAAGGTAAGTATAATATCTGTAGATAATTATAAAGTTGATTAACAAGTAAAGAAGGTAGATGACTCGAGGTACTTTCTTTTTCCTCAATATTTACTATTTTCAAACTGGGGTTTTTCTTATAGATGAATGAAGATGGTTTTTTATCTCTCTGATTGATAGTCTCTAATGTATTTGCTTTATGGGGTTTCCTTCTGTCTTTACTTTGGTACCCAGTTATGATTTTCATGCCAACTTCACTTTTGTTTTTGGTTTCAACCAAATTTCTGCTTTATGTATTTGTTTTTGCTTTCGGTTTCGGTTTCACTTTGTCCCATAAATGGTGGTCTTTCCCATAATTGCAGGTTACTTTAGATTAAACAGCATTGTTTCCCTTATCATAATATTATGATAGTTTTGTCCTTTTGTATTTATGTGTTCTGTACTTCTGTAACTGCAGTTTAGCAAATGTTATGGTTTATGGGAGCTAGCACTCCTGGTAGGAGTAGAATCAGCATATAGAAAGAACAAGTATTATGGTATCAAGTCCTCAGGTGGTTGACTTCTTCTTTTGTTTTACACAGGTCATATTTTGCCTCTTTTAATTTTTTCTGCCTTTTCAATTAGGTTAACAAATTCTAAACTATGTACCTTGATTCCTAGACCCTAAATATTTCCTGTTATAGACTGCATTAGGAGATGTGATACTTTTCATTTATATGCTCTAAGGCTTTGTTAAAGCAAGTGAGATTGTACCAGGTATCTCTTGCTCTATCGTACAACTATAATTTATTACTATCATGACTCCTGTTCATGGATTAATTGTAACGTCCCGAACCTAAATTTACCCGTTTACTAGTCATTTGGACGGTAAACGATAATTAATTTCACTTTTTACTTTGTTTCGATACTTTTAGTGACCCTAAAAGTTGATTTTTTGTTCGGGTCAAAATTGAAAAAAATGTTCTTCATGAAAGTTGTAGAGGACGTTAAACCGAGCGCGTGCATATGTGGTTCGTCAAAATCGGAGTTCGTATACGAAAGTTATAAGCGAAATGCTAAAGTTACTGTTCATAATAGAAAGTATAAATTTGAATTTTTACTGCTGGGGGCCGGTAACTTTTCTTTTCTTTCTCTCTCCTCCTCCCCCCGCGTTTTTCTTCTCTCTTCGGCCTTCTCTGCAACTCCGGCCTTCTTCCTTCTCCGGCCACCTGACGACGTAAAGCCAGCACCTTTGGACTCGCCTCCGCTCCCTCTAGGCGCTTGTGGTGGTGTTTTGCGGTGGCTCGACCCGTGGAGCTCGGATTTAAGCTTTGAAGTTCACTGTAGCAGTTTGGGTGTTTCGTCGATTTCCAGCGATTCCAGCCATTTCCGGCCACCAAACCATCGTCGAAGGTCGGGTTTTTGCCAAGGATCATTTCCCCTCTAGCCTTGAGCCACGATTTGCAGTGTAGAGGAGGAATTGAAGATTTGAAATTTCGGGTTACTATTCACGATTCGGGTACAAACTTCTCCTTAATTGTTGAGGTACTTCTACTCATTTTCTGACTTGGTCTCAGTTGAGAGAATTATTGGGTGTGTTGAGAAGGTGCTGCTGCCATAATTTGGTGGCCATTGGAGCTGGTGACTTTGGTGGCGGCGCCGCCACTGTGGGCGGCGGTAGCGGTGGCTAGGGTAGCTGTTTAATTCAAATTTCTGGCTAGTTAAATCCTATAATTATCATAGAACTTATATATGAAGTTTGGTGAGGATTGGTGGAGTTTTGAATCAGTTATAAATTTCTAAAGATTTGGATTTCGATTAATGTTAATCGTGAATCCGATTGTCGGATTTTCTCCATAATTGTTGTAAAGTCTGAATTTGACGATTGGGCGGTGTTGGTGAAGTTTGGTTGGTTGTAGAAGAGAATTGGAGGAGTTGGGGTTATGGGTTTAGGATTTAATTATTGTTTATCGTAACATTATTTTCTTCCGTCCGGTAATTGTTAGTTACGAATAATTGTGTACAGGACGAGGTACCGACTCATCACTCGATGAGGATCCTTACACTTGGATACCACGTTAGCCGTATACTGTGAGTGGACTTTTGGTTTTCTAAATATTGATGCATGCAATTGATTTTCCGAAATAAGTATTTACTTAATTAATGAACATATTATTATATTTTACTTTCGGGAAATTGATATTGATTATTGATTTTGTTTTGGGAAATGGATTAGTAATTTAAATTATTGTTTTAATTTATCGAACATATTATTCGGATTTAAATATTCGTAATCATGCCGATTAGAAGTTGTTATGCTCCGTTTTAAATTTGTTATTTGAAATAATCTTCGACGAGTTGTTTCTCGAGATTATTTCCGGAAATGAAAGTATTATTATTTATTAGTAGATTTGAGTTTTCCGAGGAATCTTCGAAAATGAGAGATTTCTTTGAGATTATGAACTTATTTTATTTTCGTATATTGGTTTATGATTTCGAGTTTATGTTGGCGTGCAGGGTCACGTCGTTGGACTATATTTCTTTCTAGTGAGACTTCGGAGAAGTCTTACTGATTTTCGATTTTCGTATGGTTTTTACCCACCATACCTGGGTCGATATATTTTATTGCTAGCTAGCCTATTAGTACTCCTCCCTGCTTACTATGTGTTCGTGGGTGAGTAGAGCAGAGCATGGGATGCTCTAGAGTGTGGGACACTCTGACCCGAGCCCGAGAGGCTCCCTTCTTTCATATGGTGATACTTCTTCCCCATATATTATTTTATTATTTATTTTGACTAGCGGGGCTGGTCTTATTTTCTTGAGTATCAGAATTCTTTCCTTTTTGTTCGGTTGTGACTAGCGGGGCTAGTCGGTTTTCTTGAGCTGAACTAAAGTTATTGTGTTTCTTTAAATTGCTGCATGCATCGGGTTTTTAAGAAGATATGTGCGGGAAAGTATAAATTTATTTTCTCCTTACAATTACTTATTTTTGTCCACTCACACTAACGTTTTTATATACTTTTCCCCTAGGCCATTCGTTTTCAAATGCCCAATCTGCAGAGTAGCTGGTTCGGCATAGTAGGATTCGGGGCATAGCATATAATGCTGTTGTTTTCTATATTGTAGGTCATTTATTGAACCCACTTGTATCTCGAATTCTTTTCATTTTAGATTGCTCTGATAACCTGTGGGACAAATATTGTAAATTTGGTTTAAGTTGTATGATTCGTATTTCGTTGCTTCTTGTGGTATTGTCGTTTTGTGAGGAGCAGGGTGGCTCCAGGAGATATTGATGGGTTATTAGAAGTGTGAATGTGTTTTTACAGGTTTTGGGTAGTCCATTTTTAGGGGTGACTCTGCTGAATTTTCGGTAGAGTTATTCCTAAGGTGGGCCCCACATGGCCACCTCGGATTTCAGGGTGAAATTTGGGGCGGGTCCTGTCATTAATACAATTCTTCATTTTTTCAAAGATTCATTTATGTATAAGTAGGATATGCTTGCAAGGAGAGATAAGATAGAAGAAACTGTGTGGCTCCTGCATATTGTGATAAACATAACAATTAATAGTTTTCTGTTTATCATCTTAAGCTTAGTATTTTTCCTCCCCATTTGGTTTATAGTTAATGTTTTTCATCAAATCCCTTTAAAATGCTTTATCAATCATTATTGTCATGATGCAAAGATAGACCTTGAAAATATTAGTGTCAGTATAAAAAATTGTTTTCTCAAATCAAGTTTTCTCGGTACTGTGTATTTGAGAAAATAGTCTCAATATTTGAGATTGGTCTTTCTCCTGTTGCATCTGCTGCTAAATAATTAGCCTACTTCCAGATCTGTTTTCTAGGTCTGTTTAGTGTGCTTCTAAGGTCAAAGTTTGCTATGGTAAAATGGCAAGCTTCCTAGGCAGTTTACTGGAATTAGATGACAGTCAATATTCGTTATTCCATTCTTTTTGGGTTTAAGACTGAGCCTATTATCTCCGAACTGAGAGGAACATTTAATGAGGTTGCAAATGTCTTTCGAGACTGATTCTAGCTATGATAGAAGGGTACAGAGAAATTTATAAGAGAAATCTCTAGATGTATGCATAATTTAGGTTTAATTTGTACCTGGGATGGTTTATTTTCATTGCAGAAGTACAATTTAGCCATCCTTAATTAATTAATTAATCTTTTCTATATAACCTTCATGTGGTATGTATATTTCAGTGATAACTTTGAAGATGAAACACCACCATCAGATCAGACCAGCACAAATATATTGGTTCAATCTGACATAGGTTCACCTAGCCAATTCGCTCTGCAATTTGAACAACCCCTGCTGATATGTAGTGATGAACATCAACCTCTTTTCAGCAGACAGATTAAATGTAGCTAAGTTAGCCTATAAGTAGAACAATATATTTTTGACAAGCTGTGTCAATAGCAGTTGTATTGTATGTTTGCACATTATCAGAACATTTATATTAATGATAATGTTAGTTGCAAACAAAAGTCTCTGAGCATTGAAACTTGCAGATTTTGTTTGAACACCCGCAGCAACGCGCGGGCATCTATTCTAGTATAAACCAATAATACAGTATTAACACTCACAACACTAATCAATATTTTGAACAACCCAACGAATAAAAGCATTTTGAGCAAACATAAACCAACAATTGACCAGCAAGTGCTTCAGAAAAGTATCAGCATCAGAAAAGAGGCACTCAGTCATTCTCATGAACCAAATAAAAGCAACGAAAGCAAACAATCCTTTATAAAAACACAACATGAGACCAGGAAGTGCTTCAGTAAAGAGACGATTAGTCATTCTCATTCTCTCCAGAAACCTCAAAATACTTGCAATATTGAGTCATTACTCAATTGATCAAAGATTCATCATTGGTAAACAAATATCCTTTCAGACAGGGAAAGAGTCAAAATCTAATTCTAAGACAGAAAATTTGATAAAATTTGAAAGCCCTATTGTGGGATCGAAGCAAGATGAAGTACGTACCATTCTACTGACACTCTGATGCTGCTCCTTTTTCCAATCTTCTTCTACTTGCATTAACTTCTTCACAGTCTGAATGGCGCGGTTCACCGTCCCCAAGTCGTTCAGGACGCAAGAACTATTGATATAATCTTGGACATGTTCCATGAATGTTTCGATGCAGATTGTCCGATCAGTTATATCAGATGAGAATCGTGTAAAATTGCTGCTCAAGAAAGGAATCATCAGATCGAGGATCTTCTGTTCGTCGCCTTGTTTCAATCGGCACCCCATTTCACTGCACTGTTTCAACAACTCTTTCCTATCTTGTTCTGTCGGTTCTGCCTCATTTGCCCTATCCATGCAGTCTCCTACTAAATCAAAATCAAAATCATCACACTCGGGATCAGGAAGATCCTCAACCTCCGGCTCCTGCTCCGTCTCCTCCTCGTCCTCCGATCCTAAAGCGGCAGCAAACTTCTCGATTTCATCCTCCTCCTCCTCCTCCTCCTCCTCCTCCTCCGCACCCGGGACTTTTGGGTAGAACTGAACAACTTTTCTAATAATCTCCTCGTTCATCTCCTTAGATTTACGGAGTTCCGTCAGAATAGTAAAGGCGATCGAACCAATTATCGTAGGTTGACGCCAATCACTGACTTGTTTGAAGAAGGAGTCGGTAGCCTCGATAGCCTTTTCCTGAGAATAAGCGTCAAGATCGGTCCTCACCCCGAGCCGTTGGAGATAGGTAAACAGGTGTTTGGCCTCCGGTGGAGGCAAGTTGTATATTTTCCTCATATCGGACTCTCCGATTTTTTTTTTTTTTTAATTGGCGACTGAAGATTTGATTTTTCTGAAGCAGAGAGAGACTAGGAAGGCGGAAGCAACGCCGATCGCAGCGATACAGAAGACAAAAAAGGACCTGAACTGATCCGGTGATATAAACAAAAGCCCTAAAGATTGAGAATCAAAGGCTTACTTTGAACAGCGAAGAAACGCCAACAGAACAAACCTACCAAAGCATAAAGCAATTTCGGATTTTGTTCCAAAGTTCTGATGGTTTTCCGGTCCCTCTGATATCTTTTATAATTACAGTGTTTGTCATGTTAGGAAATAGGATTCTTATTCCTACGGCGTCTCGGTATAGGATTATTATTCCTAGTACGTGTGAAAATAGGGCCCAAGAGGCCGCTTTAGCTAAGCCCACCTCAAAAAGTTACGGGGCCTAAATTCAAAAGAACATAACCGCTCAATTGCTAGTGAACTGGTTCCTCTAGTTGCTACTGCTTGTGTGCTGCTAAGCTTATCTATGGTTACACGTAGGAGAATCATGAAGAAGAAGGAGTCTGTGGCATGGACGAAGCTGCCGGTGGATGTTTCAGAAATTAATGCTAAGAATGGAAATACACATCAATCGGTCAAGTTGGAAAGCACTTGGGAATCAATGAAATAGCAGCTGTGGTTTTCAAAGTCTTTAAAGAGTGTTGTAATCTTATTGCTTACGTTGTATAGTTACGCAATAGTCTGAAGTTGTATAATTTTCTGCAACAGTTGGTGTAGTTTCATACTTAAATAAAAAAATAATAAAAAAAAAACTAGCCTCATACCCTCGCTATGCACGCGTGATTAGTGATGATCCTTTTATTGTCAAAAAGTTCTCTTTAAAAGAATTTTGGATTATATTTCTTTCCTTTTAGTATAATAACTATTTAAATGATTTTATCATAAATTTCTAGACTAAAGGGTATTGTGGCAATGATATACACAAAGTAACAAAACTTAACCCTAGGAGAGCTTTTCTCTCAACCCTAGCCGTAGGCTCTAAGACTGCGCCCTACCTTCTTCTTTTAGTTTGGGATTGCTTCGTTTTTACAAAAATCAGTTTTTTTTCTATAGTTTTACGTTTTAAGATGTTAATTTGGTAAACTAAAAAAAAAAGGTTAACTAAAAAATATGGGTAATTGACAGCAGCTTTTCAGTCCCAGCATAAACCGTTTTTTTTTTAAGTCACAAGCAATCCCAAACGAGTCCTTAAAATTTATGAATTATTCCGCAACAAATCCTGGCAAATTTCATCGTTGATTCTTAGACAAACTCAGGGATTTGGGAGGAGGACCTCAACGAGTAATTTTTGTGAAATTTTTTAATATTATTTTTATGGTTTTAGAGAAACTCCATTAGCTTCCCAATATTTTTAATTTCTCTACTTTAGGGAAAAATAAGTCTTTTTTGTTCCAACAGATTCTCTATACATATCTCTATTTAGGGATAGGTGATGAAGGAGAATACAAAATTCTCTAAATTTACAGCAAACTCTAAAATTTTAGGGGAGAACATAAAACATGTGAAGTAGGAAATTTGTTGGAGTTGGAGCAGGAAAATTATGGGATTTTGATTTTTGCTTCCCTAGAATACATAAATTATGAAGAAACTGTTGGAATTGCTCTTAGGAAGGGCACAAGAGGAAGTTTGAGAAAAGCTGGACAAAAGAACTTTTAGGGGTGTGTGCATCAAGTAGATTGTTGTTTTTAGTCAATTTAGATCGGTTAGAAGAACTCCAACAGTTTCCTAATATTTTAATTTTCCTTAGCTTTATAGAAAAGTAAGCTTTTTTTTTACTCCAACAGATTCTATATACATATCTCTGAAAATAGGGATAGTGATGAAAGAGAAAAAAAAATTCTCCTAAAATTGTAGGGAAGAATTTAGGAAAGAATAAAGAATCTGCAAGGCAAAATAGCCAAATTACCCCCTAGTTTTTCTCATGACTGCTGATTTACCCCTAACATTTAATTTTGATTATTTACACCCTCACTTTTCTAAATGTTGCCAATTTGCACCCTATAATTAAATTTTAGACTTTCCATCCAATTTCTCCATTAACTTGGTTAGCATATGAGGGCATTTTCATCTCTATAATTGTCACCCAAAAAAAAAGGATGTTGCTATTTGTACCAAACAAAAATCTTAGTACATCCCGTCCAACTATAAATTTTTTGCTTCTATCTTCAAATATTACCCTCATATATTAATAAATCAAGATAAAAAAAATTGTATGCGCACGACCAAATATTAATTAAGCTATAAGTTGCAAGCTAACGACCAATCTTGAAATAAACGGAATGAAGAAGAAGAAGAGATGGACAAGGAAGAAGTGACCAAGGGCAATTTTTTTTTTCCTTCTTTTAACGAAGAACTTTTTTGATTTTTTTTGTTTATTTCTTTAACGATATGTTGGTTTGTTTAATTTTTTTTTTTTGTGATAGTTGAAAAGATGAAAAAGTCATTCACGTGCTCACCAAGTTAACAGAAAATTGGATGGAAAGTCTAAAAAAATAGGGTGTAAATCGGCAACAATTAGAAAAATGAGGCTGTAGATAATCAAAATTGAAATGTCATGGGGTAAAACGACAGCCATAGGAAAAGTAAAGAGGTATTTTGGTTATTTTATCAATCTGCAAAATAGGGAATCCATTGGAGTTTGAGTAACAATATAATGGAGATTTGACTTTTGTTTCACTATAATACAAAATTATAGAGAAACTGTTAGAGTTGCTTTTAGTTGCCTAATTTTAGCCCTATCATTGGATTCATTTACATGCTGCACTCTCCTCTTTAGAGTAAAGCTAGTTAGTTTTATATTTTTGAGTGTTAATAATTGCAGTTTATTGAATGAAATTTATTTTTACTGGAAAAAGAAGTAAGAGATAGATATGTATGTATATCATTTCTCTTTCATATATGAAAAGTATAAAGAAAAAACTTACAAATCTAGCTTAATTTTCACCATGTTTTCCACCATCCCCTACTTCGTAACTTTTCCACCACTTATACTGTATGCCTCTTTAAGCTTATACATGTATGCTGAGAGAGTCATTGACTTTGTTTTTGTGGACTTATTTTTAAGCGTTTTGAAAGCTTCATCTGCTGCCTTTTCAAGCCGTCAACTATCGATTTGGGATTTTTGTCAGCTTCTAAATCAATTTCCTTATTTTTTGAAATTGAAATGCAGCCAATACGTTGTAGCAACTTAATTTTTGCACTTAATTGTACCCGTGTCAACGAACTTTGCAAGCTTCTCCTTTTCAGGGCCGCCGTTGTCTGTGATCAACTCTATCCAAGGTTTCAATCTTTCAGTCAGCATGATGTCTCTATTTGTTATAAACATCCTTTCTTCAAGGTCATATAGTCCTCGAATAAATAGCTCTCCAGTAATATAATACTCATTCTTTGAATGGCGCCATCGGAAAGTGTCCAGCAAAAATTCAACTGTTTCTTCACAATGTCTGCTACAGTCGCCGGTTTTCTGGAAAGTAATACCTGTATTCATGAATAATTTTCTTGTTGAGCTCTGTTACTGTGCTTTGAGGTTTAATCATTTTCCCCCTAAATAGAGAGATGATGATGCGGCACACAATAACAGCACGTCGAATTAGTGATGCCTTCTTTTTTAATAACTCTAATATAACAGCACGTGGAATCAGTGATGCCTTCTCTTCTAATATATTTGAGGTTCCAACGCCAATATTATTTGTGACTTCTTTATACCACCCAATCAAATTTTCCACTTGCCCATCTATTTTCTTGTTCACAATCTCTCCTTCAAGTATTTTACGATCGGCTGGAATTAACTTCACAAGCTTCCATGTTTGCACAAGATACTCTGAAAGATCAAACACCTTTGTCTTTTGAAAAGAAAGACTTGGAAACTCTTGTGGAGTTGCAAGGTGATCATACTCTCGATTTAGATTGGGGATGGCCATGCAATTCAACAATAATGCACTAAGATCATGACATGTAGTAAGAGTAACTAGCTGTTCATACGTCACTGTATTCTTATTCTCATCTTGTACTGCAATATACTTCACTTGAAAAATATGTGGTCCAACATTTTGTGTAATGTCATAGTAGAAATCTGGAATAGGACTAATTCGACTTCTCATACGAGACACTGTCGTAAGGTGAGTTGAATGATATACTGTTTCCACCTCATCAGCAAAGGAAAGCAATTTCCCCATCGCCATCATTAGGGTTTCTGTCTTTAATGGATTTTGTTCTCGGCTATTAGTTTCTACCAATATAGGAATGTGATCTGAGATTGTTTGATCAGTAAGATGTAGTTCCTTGCAATGAGGAAATAAACTTATCCAAGTCTGTGACGCCACTGCCCTATCAAGCCTCTCCTTGACTCCTCCATGGCCCCTCCATGTAAATTCATTACCCTCAAAAGGCAAATCTTGAAGACCACATTCATCCAAGCATTTCGTGAACCTCAATATATCCGTCGGATTCTTCGGGTTTCCACCAATTTTCTCTTTTTGATTTGAAATCTCATTAAGATCCCCAACAATTAACCATGCAGATATTTGGGATCTATCATTTGATAATTTTAGTTTCTCGAGCCACATCCATGAGAGTCTCTTTCTTGTCGGGTGTCCATAAAATGCTGTAAACTTCCAAGTTTTATCAGTATCAGGGACCTCAACCTCAAAATCAAGATAGTTGTCTGAATTATTAAAAAGTTCTAACTTTACATTTTCTTTCCATAACACGGCCAATCTAACACAATTATTTGAACCATCCTGATCCTGCTCCTCATCCTCATTTGAGTTGGCAGCGAAATCCTTAAGATAAGCCACATTTCTTTTGGCAGAGGCAGCCCTAAAATTTTGGAACCCCAGACGGTGAGAGATTTTCCCAATAACCGAGGATGACAATCGAGTCTCTATGAGAGTAATAATCGTGGGATCATAGATCAGAATAAGAACTTTTAACATAGCCCTGGTTGATGGCCTATTAAGTCCACGACAGTTCCAAGATAGAATTGTAGGATTTTGTGCCGGTGCTTCCTCTTCTCTCTGTCCAACAATATACAGTACCAACTCTCGATTAGCTCCAAGTTGACTAATCATTTCGGTTACATCATCGTGAGAAGTAATTTCCAACAGACGTCCTTTATGCCTTCTATATATTTCTCGAGTATTTCGGTAGCCCAGCTTACTTGCAACATCATTGACCTCACTGAAACAAGCCTCTCCCGAATAATCATCAAGATTTTTAACCCAAATCACTCCAAATCACTCTTTCTCCTGTATAGTTTTGGTAGTTTTGGTAAATAGGATCACTCTCAGTTTCAAAGTGTCCACCATAGCGGATTTGAAGGGTATATTTGCTCTTCGCAGGGTTTCTGACCGAGTATGTCATCTAATTGTGAGAGTTGTTAAGAAAAACTTCGCTTATTAGTTTGGTTGTATCGCAAAAGATAAACCACAGTAACCACAGTATATATAGATGTTTTATGATACATAAAGAGTATCCTTTGAATAATAGGAATGAAGTTGTCCTGAAAAAGTTTGCTAATTTTCCTTCAAATAACAGGAAGTTATATTTTATAGAGAAGTGTAGTTAGTTATCCTTGAAATAATAGGAATGAAGTTTTGGGAAAGTTTAGGAGTGTGTTATTATTTCTCCCTGAAATAATAGGAATGTTATTTCTCGGACTATCTAGGAACAAACAGCCGCTACTTTTCGTTGCTTGCAATCAGTGCAAATAAGATTAAGATTGATTTTTAAGGGTTAATAAGAAAAATGCCTTGAGCTTTTGTAATTGTAAAAACCACCTGTGGGTGCCTTGGGCTCTTTCCAAGAGTATAAGCTTCGACATTGGTTGCATATAACTAGTCTAAGATGAGGACACAACAACTAAATAGTATACAGTGGGAGGTGCCCTCCTAGCTGGCTTAACCTGTATGTGTATTTTTGTTTGTTGTCTATGTCAACAGTTCTTTTTCACCTTGTGTTTCAATGTTACTACCCTTTGCCCAAAAAAAAAAAAAAAGTAGAAGATGAGGACACAACAACTTAAGACACTGTAAATGAAAACCATATCAAGTCCGGCCAATCTGAAAACACAGGACACATTTGAGCCTACCACTAGTTTATTGGAAAACTGGACATCAGCTCCTGTATGTTACCCCCATTCAAACACACTCAAAACCTAGCAGCAATGCCAAAAAACAATTCCTCTTTTTGTACCTGAAACATACTGCATTTAAATAGAGAAAGAGAACTCCAATAGCACTTCCTGTATGCTACAACAGTTTCATTGGACTCCCTTGCTTACTATGAAAATTTGCGCGAGTTACTCGGCCACTGTGTTCTCAGTCACCTCTCTAGCTTCTTCATGCTTGTCAAGTTGGCTGAAGTTTCCCTTCTGCTTGAATAGCTGGTTATGGTGATGCTTACAATAGAGACGGTGCTCGTGAGCTACATAGTTTGATGGACTGATCACACAGCCGCCATGGGTGCACCTGAAACAAGCCTTATGGTATGATGTTCCATCAACTCCCACCTGAAAAAAGGAAGCAATCAGATTAAGATAAATGCAGGACTCTACTTCGCAATAGTGCTAGGGTATTTGTAAGTGCGAGGACAAGTGAAGTTGTCGGAAAAGTTAGGAAAGTAATATTGAATCCAATCTGATTTAATAGAAGATAATATATGACTTTCTCCTGAAAAGCTCATTTATGTTGAGTTGCATTTTACCTTTTCAGTTGGGTAAACTGTTTTCTTGCAAGCAACACACTTTTCTTGTGTTCCAGCAAACATACTGGAAACTTTGCTATTGACCTGTGTAATTTGGTCATAAAAGAAAGAGTTAGCGGAATTATCCTTATAAAAATGTCAGAACAAGTACCACAACCCGTATATAAATCAATCAATTAATCGAAGAAAGAAGGAATTGGAAATTTAGGCACCTACCTGATCAGCAGACCTGTCTCTCACAGTTTTCGGGTTACCTACATCACAATTAAAAGGAAAATATAAATATAACATTACAATTCAGAAAGATATCAGCACTGATAGATATAATAGCATAGGAGCTTATCACCTTCAAAACTTTTATCCAAGCTGCCAGTCATCTTAAATAGCTGATCAAAGTGAGGCTTGCAATATAAAACACCCTCGAACGAGGAATAATTACTAAGCTGCATAGACACAAGCGGTAAACAAGCATACAATATTAGATATCTTTTAAATACACTAACTAAAACGTGAGTTACAACATTGACAAATATAGTATAGTTTTTCTTTCTTTCCGCTCATGACATATTATACAGGATATTGGTTTAATCACTACAGGAGTTCGCATTACATTTCATCAATCAAAGATTTCAACAGAATTTGATGTGGCAATGAGGTTTCTGCATCTGATAAGATAACAATTGAAGAAACAAAAACACTGAACTATTAATTGCTCCACTCAGTTTCAGAAAATCGATCAGATGTATTTATTGGTGACCATTTACCTCTACTAGGAGCTTAGAACATTAAAAACATTCCATTTACAATTTAGCTGGGACTCAGAAAGAAAAGAATTTAAACAAGATCAGATGTCAGAATAGACGATCATTAATTGCAGAGTTTTCAAATGAATAAGTCATGCTCAGAATTCACCAAAAGAAGGTTTCTTTTCTTCTCTCTACAAAAGCAAAGCAAGAAGGCGGTAAGATTTATTGTTGAATTCTTGTATAGTAAAGAACTTTTCCCTTGGCTTGACCCCTTCTAAATTCTTGATAATGAACAAGTTTTTCATCAGAATTACCAACTATGGTGAACTACCAATGGTGACTAATCCATAATTCTAAAACCAATCTCGCTTCTACCAATGGAGAGCACTTCCTCATGACTAAAAGCTTTAATCTTCAAGAGATCTAACAGTACAACCTTAAAAGTTTTCATAATCCTAAGAAATCTACAGGACCAACACAAGTTTAGTCATACAGCAGACTAAGATCCACCAAACGTTTAAATGACAAGCTGGTAAAGTATCTATGTCGCGAACGATCATTATCATTGTTCACAAATGAATCAGTTAAAAGAAGACAGTTTACAAAACACTGCCAATACACGAATCAGGTCAATTCAATTCCAACAGATCTGCATGCCCACATCCAAAGATCAATGCTTACTAAACAGACAAGAACTTATGACTAAGCAAAGCCACTTTAAAAAATCCAAACAAGTTGCAAAGAAAAAAATCCCAATTCTAATATAACCACACACACACACCCACACACACACACACAAATATCCATCATGATCCAATCAAATGCCATAGTGAAAGCACATACAGAACAATCCTGAACTGATCAGAAACATGAAAAAGAGCATCAAAAACCATGGAATCAATGTGGAAGTGAGAGCCTTTATCTGTGTTTAATAAGAGAGAAAAAGAGAGATAGACCTTGAGGGTTCCTTTGCAGTGGTGGCATCTGAAACAAGCCTTGTGGTAGACTTTGTTGTCAGCAGTGAGCTGATCAACCAAGTACACAGTCTTCTCACATGCCTTGCACTTCTGGGTTGTCCCTGCAAATGTTGCCATCCTCCTAAGTCCTAACCCAATTCAATTCACAACACACAAGACGTTTTCTCTATATTCTCAGACCCACAAAACAAAGCGACTTTCTTTTCTTCCCTGATAGGAGATGAAGACTTTATCTCTCTCCAGTCCCTGTTTCAATTTCAGTCCAAGGTTTACAGCTCAGACATATAATTATATGCAAATGGCTTGTGACTATGATGGTGGTCTCTAAATCTAGCACTTTGGCCGCCCAATCAAATGCGTCTGCTGCCGTCACCAAGGACAGTTTGGTCAATTCGAGTCTCTCAGGTTTATCATGGCCATGGGTGTCCTGTAGTTCTACCGTACCAATGGGACTGCTGAAATGACCACGGTGTCCTAAGCAGAGACACTTGTCCTCAAAGACTGCCAGCAAAGGAAAATATTCAACACTCGGATTCCAACATATCCCGGTGTTTCCGCCGTTAATGGTAAGAATTTTAGTTACTATGATTATGATACGTACGATATAGAACAATCGGGAAAACTAGAGATCGTTGCCTAATATTGATACTGAATGCATTGAGAGTCGTTGAGTTAAAGGCTTTACGACCTCACACCAAATCAAAGAGAAGTTATTATGCATTCTTGTGTTGTGGTGTGGTCAGCCAGGGTGTGTGATCGACTTTTGAAATATCTTGACATTATTTATCACAGGTAATGAGCATATATACATGCATAATGATGCAGATCTTATTCACCCCCCAGATTCAATAATGCTCCAAATTCAAAAAGGCAGGCCACACCCCACCTCTTTATGCTTCTTTTTTCCTTTTACTTTTCAAGAGTTAGGTATGTTTGTCTGCATTGTGTGCGCACTTTTTAGTTCACTAGCCTGCTCTCACCCTCTAATTTGCTTGGTTTTTGGGCTCTTCATAAGCTACAAGAACATTTAAACAAACCAGAGCAACTGAATGCCATAGATGTCATATTCATGACTTCATGGCATCAACGTTCTAATAAGATACCCCCAAACGGATTTGAAATTTAAAAACTTCCAGTTGGGTAGCGTTTGAGAATTGATAGCTAGTGTTTATTGTTAGCCAAAACCTCCAATTATGTGATGCCAAAACCTCCATGCTTTCTTAGGTCACATGGACCATCTGGAAACAGCAAATCTTGGTCACCTCTAGGCTCTAGCCAAAGTCAGAGGCCTTATTATATTCCAAATTTAATTATGTAGAGAGTGAAGCATAAAACTATGCTTTATAATGCACGTCAGAGCAACAGCTCTGTTTCAGTATGAAGCCTGTATATATCCACTTATCCACAATGAAAAGAGGCTGAAGAATAGACCATGGGCGCTGAGAAACAACATGATTTTTGAACCGCAAAACTGGATGTATTGAGGAAACGACATAATTCTTAGATTATTGTTGAAACCAAAGCTTAGTGGAACCTATTCACAATTTCACAAGAAGAAGATTTATACAGCACAGCATTAGTTTCACCATGCGGTCCACTTGGCTTGATATTTCCTATAAATTTTTGGGAATGAATGCTGGAGCAGATTAGATGAATTCATGAATAGGAGACATCTTATCATACTGATAATCAGATCTTATCATCCATCACCAGTTTTGCCTTCTTTAACAAGTACCAGCACTTGTTTCGCACAAGAAGTAACACAAATAACAGCTTCAGTAAAGTTCTTTTTCTTTTCTGCATCTCCGACTTAGAAACACTGCACTAGGGGTAGATATGCAGAACAATCACTAAAAAAAGGAGAATGCTCCGCTGCTTTCATTGAAACTGTTCTGAAACGCCTATTCAATAGATTTTATTAAGTAAAACCTAAAAGTAATCAGAAACAGGTATTTCAAAAGCTATCAGGATAACCTGTTTTCTGCTTATTAGCACAATTCGAATCATAAAGTTCCCCTACTGTTTCCAGACAAGATTAAACACCATTGAAACACAGACTTGCTTATGCTTGCACCTCAAGCCTTTGTCTGTGCCCTAGCCTCCTCCCGCATCACTGCTTTTACGTATATTTCATAGCAGCAACCTGAATAAGATCATAAACAAATATGAGTACTGGGACACTATGACATAGCAAGATAACCCCAACTCCTTTTGATTGTATCATCAGTATAAAGCAAGCTACAAGAAATACCAATTAGTCACAATTAAAGCTCAGTCCCTTATCCCCTTCTGTAATGCAATGTATATCATTAAGCGTTTTCAGCAATAAGCTAACAAGTATAAAAGAGCTAAAGTTAAAGATCACAAAATAGTAGTTAATATAAGATTTGAGCCAAACTAGTTAGGTTCTCTGATTTTATAATGATCCTAACTGATATTTTCATTGTTGTAGTGGCAACTTTCGCAGATAAAATAGTGCTATTGTATACAGTTCATCACATTCAGAAAGTAAGGCTCCAAATCAAGTTTTTCCTCATGCATCCCCAGCAAGCCAGTTTTCATTTCTACCACTCCCCAAAACTAAAACAAATTATCTGAGAATTCTCAAAACGTAAGCCGTGTATCTAGCACTCAAGAGTGTCAAAGGACTGTTGTAGATACATATAACCACAAGTATCAGAGTAAAGTACACTGTACAGTAGCAATGTAAACTCGAAACCATGTTACTTAAAATTTCCAAGAAAAAGCACAGCAAAGTACCAGCAATAACAACAACTGTGAGAACCTCCCCGATCCTTTTGATTGCCAACACACCCTTCTTATGCGACTTGAATCGTCTGAGAGACGGGTCCGGTGCCAAGAGCTGCAGAGTTAAACACACAATGCAAATAGATAAGCACAGACAACTACATTCCGAAAACCCCCAAAACGATAATCGAAATTTTGCAATCTAAAGTTCTAAACACAACCAGATTCAGTAAAGCTCTTTTCAAATAATCTAAAAGCCCCAATCTTTACCATCATTGGATTCAGAAATCCTACCTATTACACTCCCATGAGCTCAAGAAACTCAAACACGACTCTCCTTATAATTTTCCAGAATCAAACTACAAAATTTAAGCTGATTGTACAAATTGAACTCCTATCTAGCTATCTAAAATCTCAGATTACAAAGTTGAAGATCAAATTGAATCAAAACAGCTGCAATAACGAAAGTACGAAACCAAATCAAAAATTTAGAGCAGAAAAAAAAAAGAAGGAAACTGAAAGAGAGAGACTCACAGCTTTCTCGCGAGCCCCAGGTTCGACGTGGAACTGGCGGCGCGTGAGGGAAAGTGAATCGTTCTTCGTCGTCTGGTGAAAACAAACAGATTAGATTCAGGCAAAACGACGGCGTATTCAGATCGGAAAAAAATCTGAGCTTTACCTGACGGAAATGTGAAGCGACGGAATTTTTGAGCAGGAACGCCATGATTGATAGCTGTGATATCACTCAAAAACCAAACTTTGCTCACAAAGGCCGAACCTTCAGTCTCCTCAGTGTAGAAGAAGATCTAATTTTGCTACAGTAACCCTATAGTTTCATCATATTCCCTTCTAGTCCCACTCACCGAAACGCAGCGTTTTGTCTCTTTAAAAAGGCTTGAAGCTGGTGCTGCCACGTAGACATGGTAGTTATGTATGAACCATAACTTCCAAGCTTGAATTTTGGTTACAGAAAGGAGGAGAAGAAGCAATGGCTTTGAGAGCAGGGTGTTGTAGTATTGGAGGAAGGAAGAGATGTTCGTCTCTGTTATCGATTCCTCGATGTCTGCAACTCCAGCCTCATGTTCCTCACTCTGCTCCTCAGATGTTCACATCATTTCCAATTCATCAACCTAGTAAGTGTCAACGACTTTGTTCATGTTTTTGTAGTTTATAGACCAATTCATTGATTTGAAGATATGTAAAATTGGGTTGGGATTGAAAGCGCGGAAGTTTGGTTGCTTTATGTGGCGGCATGGAATCAAGGATGGAGTTTTTTTTTTTTATAACTTTTTTATACATGGTTTTGTGAAGAGTTGTGTTTTGTTGATGCATGGTTAATTTGTAGGGTTTAGATTTGGAATGAGAGCTATAAGTGAAGCGGCTGTGAATCCCGTAACTCCCAAGAAAAGAGATGAACGAGAATCAGCACCTGAGAATTGGAAGATTAAGATGCTGTATGATGGGGATTGTCCGCTATGTATGAGAGAGGTTGGTCTTTAAACATTTTTGTTGGTGTTGTAAGTTTTAGATGAGATTTGTTTGAGAATTTCGTCTGTTTATTAGGGTTATGGATATATTGAGGTGCATTACATTGCAGGTGAATATGCTGAGAGAGAGAAACAAGAGTTATGGTACTATCAAGTTTGTTGACATAAGCTCAGAGGATTATTCTCCAGAGGATAATATGGGGCTAGACTACAAAACTGTAAGTTTGTTCAACGTCGATCCTAATGAATTAGTCAATTGCAAAATGTCCAGGCATGTAAGAAGATTGCGATATACGGATATAGATTGATGCCCCTAAAATGAATTGACACTAGAACATATTTTTGACAAGTTCATATTGCAATTTAGTTTGACAAATACTTGTTTGTTTAGGTTATGGGGAACATTCATGCCATCCTCTCTGATGGAACTGTAGTTACTGATGTCGAAGTAAGCCCATTTTCCTATGACATTTGAAGTTGTAGTATTAGCAGTTTTTTTTTTTTTTTTTTTTTTTTTTTGTGTGGAACTGACCAAGTTTGAACCTTTGAGTTTCTTTAAGCTGTCTAGCTGTAACATGCATTGATAAGGTCTAAACAAAACTTCTGCAGGCATTCAGAAAGTTATATGAGCAAGTTGGGCTCGGATGGGTCTATGCAATAACCAAATATGAACCGGTGTGAATCCTCTGTCTACTGCACTGAGATTCAGCAACTTTCAGGGTCTGCAATAGTTTGTTTGTCTTGTTATCTATATCTGGGGGCTAATGGAAAGCATTTTATTCGCAGATTGGAACAATAGCAGGTGCTGTTTATGGTGTTTGGGCTAAATATCGTCTCCAATTCACAGGTAAATTTATCACATGGTTCCTAAGCAGAACTAAAACAAATTTTACTTTCTTTACTTCCACGGCCAGTGGAATAGAATGCTTATATTTGAACTGTGCTGCCACCATATGTGATGTACTAATAAAGCCACACCAGACTTGATAAATTCTATCTCACATCTAACAAAATTTCTATTGAAATGATATATGGATTTGGCATGTGGATTTTCCAAGATTCTACATACCAAGGAAAAGGAGAGCTTTGGATCCATTACTTGTTATCTTAGTAAAATTTTATATGATGCCATGGCAGTAACCTGTTTTGGTTTTAGGCCGACCACCTTTAGAAGAGGTTTTGGAATTGCGGAGGAAGAACAAGGTTAGCAACTATCCTTTAACACCGTTAAGGCTATGAAACCATAAGCTGACAGTGGCTATCTAATTCATTGTGCAATTATTAGAAATATTTGACACATCTAGTGCTAATGCATGAGGAGATTTGGTATTTTGATGCAGGGAGAAGTATGTAACGACAGAACTGATTGTAAACTACCAGAATAACTGTAGTAAAGCAGGACGTTGGAAGTTCAGCTTTTGGTTGCTTCCATTTGCGATCTACTAAGGTGAGTGTATAAGATCTACATCAAATACTGGGACTTTCATCAAGTGCGGGGTTATAGATCAAAATGGGGAGTTGCTCTCTGCTTAGAAACAACGTGTAAGAATTCATGCTATTCCTTGCTGATCTCCATATTCGGATGACAGGAATATAGTGTATAATTGTCAAACTCATGGATTCGTTTCCAGAATTATACTATATGTCAAGTTGTAAACAGTTAAACAGATTCTTGAACTTAAAAACTCCCTGTACTTTATAGATAAGGCAACTATTATTTCGCAAATACAAAGCATTAGAAGGTGAATATGAGGAGTATGTAATGAAAATTCTACAATTACTTTGATCATTCTTCAAAAGAAAATTCTAATGAAAAGCTTCAACTTTGTCCTTGAATTGTTTGAGTAGGCTATCCATGTTCATTACTGTGGAAGCTCCCTTATCTCTAACCCGTACGCTCACCTGTCCAGTTTTGACTTCCTCCTCACCAACAACTAGAATGTAGTTGTACTGAGCCATCTGAGCTTCTCGTACCTTTTTCTGTATGGTCCTATCACTTGTGTCAACATCAACACAATAACCAGACTGAAAGATCTTGTCCCGGACCTGTTGAGCATAGGGCTGGGATTTGTCCGAGACAGGGCAAACAATCGCATGACGTGGACTAAGCCAGAACGGCCATTTCCCCTTGTAGTGCTCCAACAGTATAGCAAACATACGCTCGACAGAACCCAAAATGGCTCTGTGAATCATAACAGGCGCCTCCCTCTTGCCTTCTTCACCCTCTGCTGAGTAATACAGCTCAAAGCGAGCAGGTAGCTGAAAATCAAGCTGTAATGTTGCACACTGAAACTTCCTGTTTAATGCATCAGATACACTGATATCTATCTTTGGTCCGTAAAATGCACCATCCCCTTTATTTATCTTCCAGGGTTTGCCAAACTCGTTTAATGCATCTGCAAGAGCTGCCTCAGCTTTCTCCCATGTTTCTATCTCCCCAAGGTGCTTTTCTGGCCTTGTTGATAGCTTCAGATCAAAAGTGAAGCCAAATATATTGTACGCATACTGGATGAAGTCTAAGACGCCCTTAACTTCATCTTTTATTTGTGACTCCCTGCAAAACATATAAGCATCATCCTGCTGAAATCTCCTGACACGAGTTAATCCAGTGAGTGCACCACTGGCCTCATTTCGATGCAAAACTCCGAAGTCAGCCAATCGAAGAGGAAGCTCTCTATAAGAACGAACTCTGTGCTGAAACATTAAACAATGCCCTGGACAATTCATTAGCTTCAATCCAAACTCCTGTTTCTCAATCTCAAAGACAAACATATGTTCCTTGTAATTTGCAGCATGACCAGATGTTTCCCAAAGTTGCATATTGTACATGTTTGGGACATAACCTCTTGGTATCCTCTTTCTCTGTATTGATTCTTTATAAACTCCATAAGCTTGTTATAAATCCGGGTGCCATTGGGCAGGAAGAACCAACTTCCGGTGACTAAAGAACAGCTCTGCTTTGTACCCAATAATCTATGATCATATTTTTTCGCTTATTCCCGTCGCTGGAGATATAACTGCAAACCTTTCTTATCAGGATAAGAAACTCCATAAACTCTCTGTAAGCTTTCACGGTCTTTATTTCCTCTCCAGTAGGCAGAAGAAGCATTCACACATGCAAATGCTTTGACAAACGATGTGTTTGGTATGTGCGGTCCACGACACAAATCAACCAAGGAGCCACATCTGTAGACTGTAATAGTTTTGTCATCAGCTGGAAGATCATTGATGATTTCAACCTTGAATCTATTATCAGAGAAAATCTCAAGTGCTTGATCCCTTGATACTTGAATGCGCTCAAATGGCTGCTTGGCCTTAACAGCCTTGTCTGCTTCTGATTCAATTTGCTTCAAGTGATCATCTTTCAACCCCAAATCACCATAAAATGCATCATAATAGAAACCCTCTCCTGTACTACTAGTGTGGCAGGGACCAATGCAGAGTTTGCATCCATACAAACCCTCAAGCGCCTGTCCGAGAATGTGTGCGCTAGAATGCCAGAAAGTGTCCCGGCCTTCATCACTGTCAAATGTGAACAGCTTCAGCTCAGAGTCACCCTCCAAAGGCCTGCTCATGTCCCACAGTACCCCATTCACCTCAGCAACCAACGCATTCGACGCCAAGCATTGTTCCTACTAGGATTAGGAACAAGAAACTTAAATCCTAATAAACACTGGAATTAAATTCACTTTCCCGGGTCAACCAGGGAAAGTTGCATTACGCAGGTCACATATTGACCTGGATGTCCAATCACTTCCACCTTTTTAATTTTTTATAAGTGAAAAAAAAGTATAAATTGTCCAGTTTCCTTTACAATATTGAACCAGGTTGATGTTAAATGGCTAAATATTCCATGCACTAGAAGTCTAGAAATACACACATTTGATGCATAAAATACAATAGTATGTGATAACTGAAATGCTTTGGGCATTGGAAGTCTGGTAATTCAGTAACTGGTTGCTCCCGTTTGCTGTCATCTTCCAAAATCTAGAGTTTATATTATCCCAATCCTCAAAAAAGCTTCCTTATAAAGTCATTGATGTTCTCATCTGATTTACCCCTTACACTAACAGCTCTCTTTGCAGCCTCACTCCATTTCATGGCATTCCTTTTAATCTGATCACTTCTTTCTCCCACCATGACTTCCCTTATACACATCTCTAACTCGTCCTTCGTCATGAGCCCCTCTTCATTCTTCTTAAATCTCACTCCAACCCCCCACAACTCCTCCACAAACTTGGCATTTGTTGGCTGATCACTCCACTGAGGCACTCCCACCATCGGCACGCCTAGGCTCAATCCCTCCAACGTGGAATTCCATCCGCAGTGCGTTATAAAACATCCCACAGCTGGATGTGCTAGTACCTCTAGTTGGTTGCACCATGTCACCACCAATCCTGTTTCGCCTATTGCATTCAGGAACTCATCAGGCAATTTGTTCTCGGACTCTTTCACAACCCAGAGGAAGTGCTGATCACTTGCTTTCAAGCCCCATGCAATTTCTTCAACCTGTTTTGCTGCAATGTTGGCCATGCTCCCAAAAGATATGTATATCACACTTTGAGGTAGTTTTTTATCCAGCCATTTGATGCACTTGTCTGTAGTTGGCTCCCAAAAACTGGCTCCATAAGCTTTGTCCCCATCAATTTGTTGATCCAAGTAGGCTGATGGCACCATTGGACCAATCATCACAAGGGGCCAAAGTCCCAACATTTCATTCACCAGCTTTTCAAAAAGATGGGGAATAAAATAAGGCTACAGAATTCAAATTACTTATACAATTATACAGGCAAGAAAATATATTGCAATTTGATCCTTGACCCTTTTTCAGTCTTACTAAACTAATAGAAATCTGAAATTAAATCTTCATCCATTTGACCACTGTCGAACAAGTAATGATTTCTCTGAAATATTCTACATCATACATACAAATTCTTCAGTTTTAGCTAGTCTGGTTTTTTTTTTTTTTTTTTGGTTCTGATTTCTGTGCTATTTAGTTTCTGGCAGATCTGCAAAAGCCCCAAGTTAATTACTTATTTCATTCCTTAAAACAAATGAACCGTTTTGTTATGCATTCTGAGTCACTAAAAACTGCTGTATTTAAAGATCTGGAGTGAGAGAGACTGAGAATATTGTACTCACCTCACTTTCCAATTCTTCAAAGGAGTTACAGAACACCCAATCATTTTCTTCAAGTCTAGCAAACTTTTCCAAGATCAAAGCCAAATAAGGCGAATGAGGCGCAGGCTGTGATAGGAAACTTGGCAGGTCAGGAAGATCAAGTGGAGGAAGGCCAGGCATCAACAAAGGCGCACCACTTTCTTGCGTCACAGGGAAACTCAGACGGCCATGATTGATATGCCAATAAAAGGAGCACACTGAAGCTGAGTTTGTCAAGAACACAGCTCCATAGATGCTGAACTTTTTAGCCACATCAAGTGCCCATGGAAGCAATGAATCATATACAACACAGTTGACAGGTGAGCCTGAGGAGCTGAATTTGAGTATAAGCTCTGACAGTGTTCTTGAGCCAACTGTTTTGAATGAGTCTAAGTAGGCTTGAACACTAGGGGATTGGCTAAATCCACTTTCATCATATCCATCTGAGATTGGTTCAATTCCTACAGTGGTTGAGTGGATGGATTTGAGAGTATAAGGGGTGGTGGCTAGAGTAACCTTGAGTCCTTTGGAGGCTAAGCGCTTAGCAAATTGAAGGAGAGGGTTTATGTGGCCTTGAGCTGGATATGTGAGCACAATCACATGCCCAGGTTTTTGGTTCTTCATTTCTTGCATTTGCTGCTCTACTTTCTCCTCTCTATCATTTTGAACGCATATTTATAGGAAAAGGCTTTGACTAGAGGTTCCTTCTACCAATTTGCTATGGAAAAATGGTGGATAAGAATGGAAGAGTGGTTCCATTGTTTTTTTTTTTTTTTTTTGGTCAAACATATTCATTAAAAAGTTTGATTTTGTTGAGCTGAATCAACTGTAGATGCTGAGGTGCAACTTCTGAAAAGTTGCTATTTGTATTTGAATTATTCATGAATAGAAACTCAAGTAGGAAAAAGGATGAACCTTTCTTGAGCATATGATTTTATTACAAAATTATTTTTCCAGCAGCAATTGCTGAGTCTCTGAGCTTGCCTATTAACCACAACTCAAAACACAGCTATAGAAATTGGAAACTTATCTAGGTATTTACATATTGGCCTCTGCGCAGCACAACTGAGACCCTTGCAAACTAAACTACCAGATGTATCTACATCTAAGAAAGCCTTCATTTCCAGCCTTCACACCCTACACCTGCACACAAAACATTCTTCGGGCAGCTTTGAACACTATTTGGAATTTTGAGCGAACACTCTTTATACTAATATCTTGGAATGTCTCGAACCCGGTTCCGCACGCTCCTCTGAATTGAGAACCACTTGAGAACACTGAATAGTTTTGTCCATCTCCTCTGAGCCTTATCTATGGCGGCAACAGCAGCAGTAGAACGTTGTGCCAACAAGAAGCCATCTACAGCACTTTGTAGATCTGCTGGTGACTCTGGAAGCATGCTCTGGGACTGAAGATCAGTATGAAAAAACTGTAGATGATCATCATCACAAAATGCAGCTATTGAATCTGGGTCACAGATCAGGGAATTCCCAACTTGACCTGGGAAGCTTAAACTCTGGTCATATCTAAGACCCATTCCATCAATGTTGTGCAAGGCATAATCATCCAAGCCACCTGTGGCCCCCACAGAATACATGGATGAAATGATATCAGGAGAAGAGGCGGATGGCTGTGTATAATCAAATCCGCCAATTTTTTGAGTAGTCATAAACTTGCTTCCAGTAAACTCCTCTCCTCTGGGTGAACTTGACGTCTGAACAACATTGGCGACATTGGATGAGCCCCCACCCAAAAGAGAAGCCTCATCATCAAATGAGACTACTTCTCCCCAGTGTTCAAATGCAGAAAGTACCAAGTTCTGGGCATCAACCTGGAGAGAAAAATTGATCATGAGAAATCAGACATGACTAATGAAGTGAAGTGGAAACATAAAGAAAACTGAGTAAAATAAGGTGTTACGTGGATTACCTTTTGTGTTTCAGAAAGCTTACTGAGAGGAATATATTCGCATTCCAAAAGTAGGTATGTTACTTGTCCTACAACGTTGAAGACCACACCAGTTCTCTGTTGTGAATTGGGAGGGCAGTACAAGTATATCCTCTTATCAAGTATGCATGTCTGAGCATGCTCCACTGTGACTTCCCACATCTTAGTAGACATACCTGTGCCAAGGATCTGCATGGGTATGGAACAAAACAAAAATTAAAAAACTGTAATCGCTAGACTGAGACAAATAATTCAGCCAGCATACAATCATTCATATAAAAGAAATGTTTAAATGCAGAAGATGATACTAAAACTTCTTGCCACAAATCATCAGTGTAATACAAAAAATAAAATAGACAGTCAATTTAATTACATGGCGGAGCCTTGGAGGGTTTATGAAGAGTAGGGTGAGGAAATCCTTCACGGTGCGGATGTTTTCCCGAGACAAACGCTTATGGAAAGCTCCATCCTTTCCAATCTTTTCTAGTCGCCATACTTCATCAAGCAGAGATGGAGGGTGGTGCTTCTTGTACACTGCAGAAAAGCCAGAAGCAACTCAGGTTAATTATTATGTATGCTTACTGTCAAGTTAACTGATCTTATACTTAAAGACCATAATCCATGCATGATGATCACAAGGAAACTAACAATTTGATGTAACAAATCAAAATAAGATATACTGGAACATCCATTGCATAATAAAGGAAAAAGAACGCAAGTAAAATGAGAAGTATGAGAAGCACTCACATTCTCCACGGTGATCCCTGACAATAAAGGATTCTGTCTTTGCTTCTCTCACTCTAGTTCCATCAAAATTATCTACAACTCTTGCACCTAACCTGAACCTACGACTCCTTGTCCAGCTTGAATTATCTGTAAAAGAAATCTCACTCACAGAAACAACTCCATCATTAAGATTGATGACTGCTTCCCCTGTTAGAAGAGGTTTCTTGCCTTCCCTCTCTCTTACAATGTTATTCTTGAACTCTTCAGGGGTCCAATTGTCACCCTCCTCACCATCAAAATCACCCTCAAGGACAACAATTTCCACTTTAGCTGCGGATTCAGGGCCAGATTTAACTATTTGGCCAGTAAAGCAATCAATCAAAGCTACTTGGATACTGGAACTCTCTTCTCCTTCAATCCGAGCTCCAGTAAATACCGGAAGAGACAGACTGTTTAAGAACTGTAGCTTTAAGATTCTTGATTCAGAAGGTTGAGTCTCTTTCTCACAATTCCTGAACAGTAATGCAAAGATGCATCAACTATCTTTTATGGTTTCTAAGCGTGAAAACTTGAAAGTTTCACTCCTAAGGAGTTTCCTCTACCCAAGCTTTAGGTTAAAAACTTACTGTTTCATATTGTTCAAATGTTTCCTTAGGGCCAATTCTACTTCCTCTCTGACCTGCAAATAAATAAGATCCAATTTCAAACCATCCATTAAAGCAGCAACACCAAAAATAAGAAGAGCCATGATGTGATCTACCAGATGGATAATCAATAACAATTACAATAACATAGAATTCCAATTTATTGGCAACACAGTCCCATTTAAAAACTGTTCCTATAGAATATTATGTTCTTGATTAACCTAAGGTAGTCAACTCCTAAACAGGGGAAGAAAAAGAGGGATTTAAAGAGCTTCTCGATTATCATATGATGACACGTTCTCAGTTTCAATCTATGTGGCACTTCAAAAGGGCTCCTCGGAAAGAAGAGTGCAGCCCTCACTAGGTGGAAAGGATACCTGGTGTCAGGCAGAGTACGTGCGACCACAAAGTGGGATGCCATGCACGATTGCTGCACCCTGCTTCAACGCTTAAATGGCTCAGTTTCTTTCATCGTTTTTAGTTTACTCATGTACTTTATCAAGTTCACATGTATAATCGTATATGATCTGTAGCATATATACTGATTTGATTTTCAAATCAAACAGCAGTACAACAGAGGTGTACATAATTTAAGCTCTAATGCTAGAACACATACTTAATTTGCTATCATAAGGAAAAACTCCTTACAAAAAGGAAACACGTACCACTCTGCGAATCAAAGGCTCAAGAATTGGCTCCAGCAAATGCTGGACAGTGTGCAACTTCATTATCTCCGAAACCACACTGAAAATAGAATGGTAACATCACATTAGAAACAAATCAAATGTAAAGACTATAATCAGATTCTCAAAAAACATGAGCAGAGTTTACATTTTCACTAGAAATTGCATAATCGATTTCATTCCAGACATCAAAATAAAAATTCCATCTGATTCACACTCAATTATAATGGTCATCATTCATATGTCATTCCACCTTCCCTCATTTTTTTTTTTCCCGTAGTGCATATAAAAAACTAATCTTTTACTTCTATCAACCAACAATAATTAGCAAATACACAACCCCACATCAAGACATTAACAACAACAAAGTTTCACACAGACAATACACATCATCAATGTCTCCAAGACTCGACCTTTACATAAAACTCGATCCAAAACTCCAACCTTAATTCAACAAACACAATCCCACATCAAGACATTAACAACAACAAAGTTTCACACAGACAATACACATCATCAATGTCTCCAAGACTCGACCTTTACATAAAACTCTATCCAAAACTCCAACCTTAATTCAACAAACACAATCCCACATCAAGACATTAACAACAACAAAGTTTCACACAGACAATACACATCATCAATGTCTCCAAGACTCAACCTTTACAATAAAACTCAATCCAAAACTCCACCAATCTCTAAACACCAACCTTAACTCAACAAACACACAAGCACACGATTAATGAAACAAAACCCAATTCATTTTACCAACAAAAGAGTCATATCATACTTCTGAAAAGTAGTCCTCCGGCGCTTATCCTCCGGATGACTCCCCTTGCAATCATCTTGGTGTCTCTTCTGCGACATTCTCGAAGCCCAGCAACACCCAACTGTTCACCAGTGGCGATGATAACACTGACCACGGAACAACAAGAGCCAAAAAACCATGCAGGTGGCAAATAATGCAAATGATTCCCACATATAAATACCCCATCAGATTAGAAAAATATCAAAAAGCAATTAATGGGAAAAATCCAAAGGATCATTATTAAGTACCTGTCGTCTGTCATCAGTGGAATTTGGACCCGTCTGGGATGCTTCTGGGACAGTTCGACCTGAATGAAGAATGAAGCCCCATCATCTCTTTCCGCTTTATTGGGTTTTGGTTTTGCTTCCTTCAGAAGCGTTCCTGCTCAGGCAGGTACAGAAGAGCTATGGCAGAGAAGATGGCGCGTGGGGCCTACTAAAGCGCGTTGAGGACCATGTTGGTTGTGGGGTCTCTTCCTTCTTTTTTAATAAGGATATGTTGTTGTTTAGTGTTATGCCCCATAGAAAATGACTCACACAGTTTATCCATTTCAAAAAAAAAAATCTGAACAAAAATTAATCGGGGTACTAAATCAACAGCTTTGACTAGGGTTTTGAGTGAGTGATGCATAGTCGCGTAGTAGTGATTTAATAAATCTGAGAGATTGGAGTTGTGTGTCGGCTCTGTTCAAATGTTTGTTACGTGTTTATATGTTTAATTTGGATAATATGTTTAATTTGGTCATCCGTTCGGTTTTAATCAAGAGAATCCCTACGACTGTGAGACTAGCAAGTACGAGTTTTCAATTTCCCTTTGCTTGAGTATGAACTTTTGAGATTTTTTAGTTGAAGAAGTTACTTGTTATGAAGTTCATAGAATCCAAGTTACATACTATGCTGAGAATGTAAGCATTTTATCTGATCCTAACTAAAGACTTTTGAACATTATACCGAGGATGATAAGGTTGATTTGGTCATCCGTTTGTTATTTATTAAAGGATTTCGAGTTTTCATTTGTTTCGTATGAATTATTTGAGACTTTTTAGTCGAATAAGTTAGTTATTACATATCTTTATAGAGAATTAAAGTATTTTAATTAACCTTGACAGGAGAAAAATGGAAAAAAAATATAATGTCTTTCTTTTTCTTGCATAACTCACTCATGAGAGTTCAATCATGTTGATTAACAAAAGTGTTAGGACAAAATTTGGCATCAAATCTACATAACGAAACACCCATACACTGTTGTAAGATCCGATTGATTCCTCTTTAATGTCATTGGCTTGTATCATGTTAATGAATTTCAACCTTCATCGATGTAGCAAGAAAACGACCCCTATATGATGGCATATGTATTTATCGTTCCCTACAAGAAAAATGTCACATATCACAAGATACTGCCTCATCGCATTTCCAGGAATCTTCCTCTCCCTTACTTATCTAGTACACTTTAAGTCCTTTGAAGAATATTATGGTTCAGATTAAGGCTCGTCATCTTTTTTGTGAAAGTCCAAAATGTTCTCTGTCTTGTTGAGAAAATTCGAAACCTACGGGGACGAGTTGGTCACTCACAGACAGACTTGAGTTTTTCACCTGTGAGTTAAAAAGTTTACAGTTACAATTTTGGTAGACCCAATGGGCCCATTGGGTTTGCTTAGCATTTAATAAATAACTGGGCCCATTTTCTCCCTCGTGCCTTTCGCCTCCCGGGACCAGTTGGCCTAACGCATCACGTGCGCCTCACGAGTTTGCCACTTGTCCACTGACGATGTCCAAAGAACACATGCCGCCTGTAGTGGAATTCGACATCCGACATTATAACATTCACGTTTTTTTTTTTCCACCCCCTACATGGTACTAACTCAATTCAAGTGATACTATTAACTTAAACCACTACGTAACACCACTATATAACAATACCACATAGTAGTCCGAGACCCATAATAATTCCTCGGGGTTGGAATTCCTTGCAACTTCATGATCCAGTAAATTATACTTTTACTGCTTACAAAGTTGCGTTTGATGTAAAAGTGAAATGATCCATGTAATTTAGGGGTGTAAATGTAATCTAAACATAATCAAATGACAGATTAGTGAAACACTTCATCACCAAAAGAATGTAGTAATCATTTTGTGCATATTAGCAACCACTATTCTGTTCCCTACTCGGTACATTGCTTAAGAATCTACAGAGTAAACTGTGATATTCACTTCTGATCCATGTATTCCTCCGATCCCTATCCTCTCTTCTTTGTAATGTATCGCCGAGGTATTAGATTACATACCTGCAAGTTTTACACTTACTGTCGCCACAAAGACTTGTTGGTTTCTATGAGGGAGTCATATGAACAGCCATAGCCCGCAGTAGCCAGCCACGCTACATGATCTTCGTCTGCAGTTAGTTGAGTCAACCCCACATTCTTCGTCTGTTAAACACCGGTGGTCACTATGAACATCAGGGATGTGGCATGCACTCTCGATTTGTTGGCCGGCACATTCCCATGAATTCAACGCTGTAGAAGGGCATACTTGCTTGGACATTGCACTTGTCCGTCTTGCTTCCTTTTCAGTCTGCACAAGTGAAAAAGTTCATATACCGATATAATTTGTAGATGTAAAGCTATATTGTTAAAGTAAGCAACTCTATTAAAAAGAATAACCAAGTATGCAGTTTGGTAGAAGCAAGACCTTGAGAGAAGTCCAGTTACTATGGATGTAGGTATCTGGAAGCCTATCCTGCCAACTACTTAACACCGGAAGGGGATGACCCTCAGTTGTGAAAACATAATTTTGTTCAAACAAAAATGAATCGTCGAACAGGAGATATAGATACTTGCACCTACAGAGATCACAAATTATTTCAGATAAATGTTCAAGTGCAACAATTTTGGGCTGAGACAGTGTTCTTTGTAGTTGTGAAACAACTCTTACGTCTCAGCGAGGAAGAAACTATGCTGATGATCTTCCAACTGCATAGTTGTGACATCTCTAATGCTAGCAAAACCTCCCTCCACTTTCGTGTATAAGTTTAGAGAATTCACAATTGATTCACCCACTTCTATGTACCATGGATCTGATAACATGCAACATATGATATTAATAGAATATAATAATGGGTAAAAGCAGAACACTAAGTATCAGCTAAGGAGTAGTCCAGATTAAGAGCTGTTTCATTTTTTGCAGGTGAGGGGGACAAGTAATAATTCATGAAAACTCCGGATAAGGGCTATCATAAACAAAGGTAGGACATGTAACTTGGTTGCTTCAACATCTTGAATACAAGTAACTATCACCTTAAAGTACGCAGAGAAAGCTTATGTAAGATGACCTCATTTTACATGGTAATTGTTTTCATGCATGAAGAGGTATGCATGCACATTAAATCCCGACTGATAATGAAGATTACTACTAAAGACAAATAGACAATCATCAGACCTTTGGTTGCTTGATATAGATAGAATGTTGACTCGGCAAATTCAGGACGCAGAGGATAATACTTTTCTGTAGGATGCAACATTTGATGATCCAACAAATACCTATATCATCATACAATTCATGTTAGACAATTTTTCTTTTTCACACAAGAAAAGAAATACTGCAACCATAGAAATGAACCATAAAAAATTTTAAAGAAGCCATCGGTCACAACAGCATGCAAGAGTAGCAAGTATATGAAAAACAATTCTACAAAAATCAGAATACCTCTCCGGCAGTACTCCAAACTTATTCCATACATAGAAGAACTCACGGTGGGATGAGTTTGCAGCAGCAATGTCTCCAACAAGAACCTAGAACCATATTTCACATCTAAAGATTAGTAAATTATTTCTGCGCTGTAAATTTATCATCTACTGATATGAAAAGGTTTTGAATTCCCTGCCTGTAGGCCAGGCCAAAATGCTTGAAGGCTTGTAAGTTGCCAATAAGTTGCTTTTCCTGTCCTCATATCAGCTTCGTGGTACCTAATTACAGTAACAAACTTTAATCAACGAAATTTTTGTTGGCTACCTAGCTCGATTTAAACTCTTATGTACCAATAAGAACTCAAGTAAGGTACTCAATAAGGTGAAGTCAGTGCTGTACCATGGACCATGTCTAAAATATTTCTGCACAGCAATATAAGCAGAATGAAACATTCTCCAAAACTCCTCCTTTCCGAAAAGAATGTGGGCCTTGTAGAGATACTCATAAAATGAATCAACCCCTAATTGAAGAAACACAACATCAGAAACATCACAATATAAGCATTTCATATACAAACAGAATAAAGTTTAATGGTCTGCAGTGCAGCAATAATACCATTCAGTCATTCACACACCACACGATGAAATGTCATTTCCTATTTGGAAAACACAATGAACTAGTTGACATATGCAGTACATTAAAGATTTCAAATCCATGAGAAAACCTACCAGCCCCAATCCCAGATGAATACTCAATCCAGTCCCCAGTTGATACATCCAGTGTCGTACCAAGTAAATTCAACGAACTCCGCATGCTCCACAATTTACGGAGAGAACGTAAAGCTGCAGATTCGTATTTGGGATCTCCAGTCAATCGGGATAATGCTCCCATTTCCAAAATTAGGGAACCTAAATTCATACAGAGATTCAGAAGATTTAGAAAGGCACATTTATTGATATTCTCAACTCAATACTGCAAAACAAAGCCCCTCACCACACCCTGAAGTGCTTGTTTCAGTAGTCTCATTCTCCACCACTCCATACTGTCCACAGAATTTCGCACTGATGCAGAGTCATATATCCTTCTTACAAACAAAACCACCAGACCAATTTCATATATTTTTGAAACTTGGAAGGTGAATGCTTGAAAAGATTTTGCAATATACAAGTAACACCTAACTCCATATTTGGACTGATACTAATAATATAAAAATGATCATGTAATGCATACATCACAAATCAAAATGATATTTTGAAATTGGACTGCAGAATGTCTCAGGTGTACCTTTAAGTTGATCCATGCATAGGGCAACCCTGTGGGTGTGTTGAATGCAGGTAGAAAACGATTCCCTAAATCCTCAGCCAAGGTTAGCAGTTGGTTCTTATAAACTCCTTGACCCAACCTGTCTGTAGAATCAGTCGCAAGCAGATGAGCAGAAACAAGTCCTCCAAGCACTCTTATGTTGCACTATACAATAGCAATCAAGTGGAAAAGAGAATCAGTAAAACAAGCCAGAGATATAATTGATGATCATAATTATAACTCAACCAAGTTTTTCAGGAGGTTTTCAATAGATACCTCAAAAAGATTCACCCTCACATCGACATCAAAAGTCAAATTTTCAGAAAGCCAAACAACTGCACTTTCAAATTCAGTGTTGTTACCCATAATGACAAGGCTGCAAGAGAAAATTATGCATCAGAATGATAAGCCAGAAATTACAACAATTGGCATAGGGTAAGCAACATTATTGAGCATATATTGCAATCACTCATAGCATACAATTCGATTACAGAACTGTAGTGTGACCACACACCTGGACAATGAATCAATAAGTGTAAGAGCTGATCCATTATAGTCTTGTGGTAGGTGTTCAAGCTGAAATAGGGAAAACAAACACTTCAATTTACTCTTTGGACTAATCACAATTCATGTCATCAGCACATGTATAATTACCTTCAAATTTCCAAGTTCACTAAGAGAGTCGGTGAAACTTTTACTAAGAGGCTTTAGCTCATCATGCTGCAAAAGAATGCAATAGTCTCAACATCATTCAACAACAGTACATAATCTGCAAGAACAATGAAGGAGAGAAACTAACCGGAAACGCATGGATCATGTAGTTGTCATATGCATGGTAAAACCTGAAAGCAGAGAAGCAACTTCCCCATTAAAACTTAAAACCTTGAACACTAACACAATTGTTTCAATTACAGAACATACATTCTACTAACAGATATTCATCTAATCCCATATCATCAAAACATACTGAACCAAATAGCTGGGAATGCCTCAACTTCCCAAACTCCAATACTTCAAGATCCCCAACTTTACATTCCCATCAGTATTTGATCAACCAAATGAACCACCACACATCAATTCCACCCAAAACATGATCATCCCCACTTTGTCAAATCTCCAATTACGCATAAAGTTTCAATCTTTAGCTCAATTATGGATACCCATCAAGTTAAATCGGCAAGCAATGAAGAATTCACGTAGAAAAAGCAAAGAAGTCGAAGTTTGATGAAGGTGAAAAAATAGGACTTTACATGGTACGGACTTTATTTCTGAGGCGTCTCTTCTTAGCTGCCCAGCCAGGATCGGATTGGGAAGTCGATAAGTTGAAGAAGATGAACAAGAAGAGCAGAACCCATGTCACAGATTTGCGCGGCAACATTGCAGAAGCTCAATTGGGAATTTTTGATGGTTTAATTGGGATTTTTAGTGAGAGACAGAGAGACAGAGACAGAGGACCGTGAGAGAAGCAGGTTTTGCTGCTGGAGGCCTCAGGTGGATTGGTGAATGCAAAGAGTTTAGTGCAAACCAATAAATGGATTACACATAAGCAAAAGTGTTGTCCTGACCAATAAGAGCCTCCCCCTGGTCCAAAACTGGAAGGGGTTTCTATAAACATGGAAAACTCATTTTGACATTTGTAACTTCTGATTCTTCCCCAATCAAGTGGGTTGAATAAGTTTACACGAAAATGTTATGGTGAAATGTGCTTCATGTTTTACCTTTTTTGTTGTTGAACAATGGGATTCAAACCATTACAGCATCAAGTTGGAGTAGAGTTTGACCCTTAAGGAATGTTTTTTCTATTTTCTTTTCCAAACAGAAAACTAAGAAATGTCAATTCCATTAGCTAGACGACAGAAGTTATCTACACAAGTGCATAGAAGAATTTTCACACGGGTATCCGTTTCTATAAGTTGAGATATAATATACGAGTGTAACAGTGATTGGATTATTAACATGCGTATAATATATTTAAATAGCACATAACATTAAGATATATATAAATTAATCGGCAATTGATAGATGTATCTAAGATCTAGGTTTCTTTTAATGAAATATCTTTATTTTAGAATAATATATTTATAAAATGTGATAATGTAAAGATATTTGAAGACAAATTGTTTTGTAATGATCATTCCAATATAAAGAATGTATTTAAGGGATCGAAATTACTTTTATAAAGAAATATGTACTCTCGTTACTAACTCAAAAACTAGAGTTAATGATCCCAAAAGTTAGGTGTTAGGGTTGGTAAGTAACAAGGAGAGTTATAATTTAAATTAAACTAGATCCGAAGTATTTGCTTCTAATATAACAAAAAGAAATATCAAATTAGTAAAAGCGAAAAATAAATCCCCATTAGTCTTATGGTTGTTTGGAAGCATGCATTGACCGTCACTTCTTAATTCTACGACATTTGAGATGTATTTGAGGGGGGATTAACGATATTAGACCTCTCTAAATAGGGTTTTTGTTATAGATGGGGTCTGAACTTTTTTGGACATGACAAAATAGTACCTGGACTTTCAAAGTGATCAAATGGGTGTGCCTGAACTTCTAAAACCATGTCAATAAGGTGTTTCCGTCTATTTTCCGTTATCCCTCTGTTAAATGCAGGGGTAAATAAGACTGCATTCAAATTGATCACTAAAATAACCGGCATAACCTCATCTAACGTGGACAAACACATTTCCCTCATTTCTATCTTACTTTCCCTCCAAAAGCAATCGACTCTTCCCCCCAACGCTATTTATGTGAAGCTTTCCATCAAATTTTATCTCAAATTATTGTCCCCCGATAAATAATAACAATATCAAACATTCCAACATCATGTTTTCTTGAATAATTTTATTGTGTTATAAAAATTAGCCTAGAATTGCAATTAATTTTTAGAAAGTAAAATTAAGGAAAAGAAAAAGAAGTTATTGAACAACAAAGTATTCTGAAATGTCTAATTTGTCCTTGCACTTAACGGGTGGATAGCGGAAAATAAACTAAAGCAACTTATTGATGTGGTTTTGGAAGTTCAGTTACCTATTTTATCATTTTGAAAGTCTAAGTACTATTCTGTACGGCCCGTAAAAGTTCAGACCACATATATGATAAAAACCCTTTTAAATCATGAAAACAAAGTACAGTACTTCATATGGTCCAAGTCTCCAAAGTGCATTCATCCGTACTTTAAGCCAAGTTTTTTCATGGAAATGTATGTAGATGTTATGAACACATTCACCGAACAAATCTATTCAATAGTATTCAATAGGGGTCAACCAGGCATATGAGAATCATTTGGCTCCATCCTTCTCTCTGGTCCAACGCACTCGTCGCTAAAAATATCCATGCCATGCAATCATGCAAAGAATAGCACATCAAAATAAAACCATGCAAAAAAATAGCCATCACTCTAAAAAGAAACACTTCCTGTACGGTTGGTTCCATCAACAACACATCAAATGCCCCCTAAAAGCCCTCCCATCCACAGCCCTAAACTCCCCCATGCTCGCGTACATGATCCATATACATACTTGAGATATATTTTTCCTCTCCATTGCCCAAGGAGATAAACCTAGCTCCAGTGTTGAGGAAGATAAAAAATAATAATAATCAAGCCGTGATCTTCCTCGCATTACCGTCATGGCAATGGCGGCAGCTCTTCCTGCGCTCCTCTTCCTCTGCATTGCCTTTCCCTTGACGCAATCCGCCGAACCGTCTCCGGTGCTCAGGGAAGATTACTACGCGAAAACATGCCCGGACTTCCAGAAAATTGTCCGGGAAACCGTCAACACGAAGCAGATGGCCAATCCCGTCACCGCTGCCGGCACCCTCCGCCTCTTCTTCCACGACTGCATGGTGACCGGCTGCGACGCCTCCCTTCTCATCAACTCCAACCACGTCAACAAGGCCGAGAGGGACGCTGAGCCCAACCTGTCCCTCTCGGGGGATGCATATGAATTGATAACCAAGGCCAAGACCCAGCTTGAGCTCACCTGCCCGGGCGTGGTCTCATGCGCCGACATCATGGCCGAGGCCACACGTGACCTCGTGAGCATGGTCGGCGGGCCTTTCTACCCCGTCAAGCTGGGACGCTTAGATGGATTCGTGTCCAAGGCCGACGGCGTGTACGAGAACCTCCCAAGGACTAACCAAACCGTGGACGAATTGATCAAGTACTTCGGCTCCAAAGGCTTCACCGTCGAGGAGATGGTGGCGTTGAGCGGCGCTCACACCATCGGATTCTCTCACTGCAAGGAATTTACCGGCAGATTATTCAACTACAACAAAACCACCCCAACCGATCCCGATATGCACCCAAAGTTGGCCGATGCTTTGAAGAGGACTTGCGCAAACTTCGAAAAGGACACTTCCATGTCAGCATTCAACGACATGATTACACCTGGAAAGTTCGACAACATGTACTACCAGAACCTGAAGAGAGGGCTAGGGCTCTTGGCCTCGGACAACGCTTTGGTCAAGGATCCGAGGACCAGGCCAACTGTGGAGTTATTCGCTAGGGACCAGGAAGCGTTCTTCAAGGCCTTCTCTAAGGTCATGGAGAAGACTGGCTTATTTGGAGTGAAGACAGGGAAGGATGGAGAGGTGAGACGCCGGTGCGATGCCCTTAACAATGCCATTTCGGCTTAGAGAGACAGAACGGGGACTTGATGAAGAGAGAATTTTTTTTATTTTTTTTTAATTTTATTGTTTTTCATAATCTATGAGAATGAAAATTTATGAGTTGGTGGGATGTGCGATGACGATGGTGAATTGGTGATGATGAGATTGATCATGATTATGAATCAGATATATGGGAATAAATAAATTGGTTTAAGTTTGTGAACGATGCAAGATGGGAATAATATTGATTTTCCCTCTCCATCGGATTCACATCTCCGTGAAAATGTTTGCTTATTAGGGTTTGATCGAAAATAAATGTCATGACATGCATGTTGTACTGTGCAAATAGGATGATGTCGACGTATTCTCTCAAGGAAAAAAAGAAGAGAAAAGAGAAAGATATGTTAATGTATATCTGATTTACATCTTTAATTTATTTAGTAATCATGATTATGTGACTATTGATTTAGAAATTTTGAAGAACAACTTTCACAGAGATGGGAAATCAAACTACTTTGAGTCCTGATGGGTTTGGAGAAAAAGATTGAAGCTGCTAATGCCTTTTCTTCTTGTGTTCCATGAACATATTGAACTTTTCTTCTCAAGTACCTTATATTTATAAACAAGGATTTCACCCTTTCATGTTAGAGCTTTTACATGAAAAAGACATGTGCATCCTGTATTTTGAACAAAAATAAATCATTGTTTGTTACTGATGAAGCATTTGATCTATGATGGGAAGGATTAGAGTTGACAACATCTAAAAGCAAGTTCATATATATGAAAATTGAAGTCAAAAGCATTCACGTGATCAGCTTTTCCTTCTAGACGTGTTATAAACCATTGCAGATATGGGTGTTATGGGTGATCTTCAGAGTGAAAAATATGTATATCAAGTTATAGGCAAAGGCAAAATGGAATGGCTAACAGGGGGTGTGTTGCTAATACGGGAATATTTTCTTTTCTTCAAGGAAATTACACCATATCTGTTGAGAATGAAGAGCTGACAACGTAGCCAACGCCATTACCCAACTCTGTTTCTCTCAACCTTCTCACTATATTGTAGCTGTTATTAACAAACGCAGAAAATCCCCTAAAACCTCTCTCAATCTTCCATCCAAAACATTAGCACCTTCCAGTTTGTTCAAATCCGTATACATAAGGAGGAGCTCTATCCCTGTTCCGTTCAAGCAGCTAGAACATCTCAGACTCAGAGGCAAAAGCAAAGCAGGTCTTGGTGTCTCAACAAGCCTGCTTTTCAGCCCTTCCTCGTCATAAGCAAAAATGGCTCTTCCCATATTCTTCCTTCTTTTGCTCTCCATTTCCTTCACCGAATCAAAGCTCACTGTTGACTACTACAAGAATACATGCCCCGAATTTCAGAGAATCGTCCGGGAGACAGTGACCCTGAAGCAATCTGCGCAACCTGCCACAGCAGCAGGCACTCTCCGCGTCTTCTTCCATGACTGCATGGTGGAGGGCTGTGATGCATCAATACTAATCGCCTCAAACCATTTCAATGTGGCGGAGCGCGACGCTGAGATAAACCACTCCCTATCTGCAGATGCCTTTGACCTTGTGACCCGTGCCAAGACAGCCCTTGAGCTCACCTGCCCCGGCATTGTGTCATGTGCTGACATTCTAGCAGAAGCAGCACGAGACCTTGTGACAATGGCGGGTGGTCCATACTACAAAGTGCGCTTGGGACGCAAAGATGGGTTTGTTTCGAAAGCGTCAAGGGTGGAGGGGAATCTAGCCAGAGCCAACCAAACTATGGATTCCATCATCAACCTCTTCGCTTCTAAAGGGTTTACAGTCGAAGAAATGGTTGCTTTAACCGGTGCACACACAATTGGGTTCTCTCACTGCAAGGAATTCACAGACCGGCTTTTCCATTACAGCAAAACCACCCCAACAGACCCAGAGCTCCACCCAAAGTTGGCCGAAGGATTGAAGAGGACTTGTGCCAATTACACAACAGACACAACCATGTCTGCCTTCAACGATGTGATCACACCAGGCAAGTTTGATAACATCTACTATCAAAATCTCAAGAGGGGGCTGGGGCTCTTGTCTTCAGACCATGCTCTGGTTAAGGACCCAAGAACAAGGCCTTTGGTTGAGCTGTACTCTACAAACCAGGCTGCATTCTTCAAAGCTTTTGCTCGTGCCATGGAGAAGGTTAGTATTCATGAAATCAAGACCGGGCGTAAGGGAGAGGTGAGGCACCGGTGTGATGCGTTTAACTCCATTAGCGCTTAGAAAAGGAAGCAGAAGAAGAAGATTTTCATGGTTTCACATGTAAGAAGTTGATGATATATTCATGATTGTAATTGTTTAGATGTATGATGTATCTGAGCATTACTTTTAGACACAATGCAAATACAATTCAATACTTGATGCTGCAAGCAAATATTAACATGTATAAAAGTCGATTGGCCTCCATAATTCACTGAGATAACAGAACTGTTTCTACCCATTCAAATGGAAATCAAAGTTGTAGACGCAGTGAAAACTGCATCATGGCTAACAATTAGTCTATTATGTACTAGTGTTGATTACACGACAGTCACGACTTCATTGCAGATTGCATACATGAAGTTGGAAACCTTACATCATCTTTTACAGATTTACCATAATCTCCACTTGCTTAAAACGAATATGCTCTTCTCTCTCAACCTTAAGGGAGACAACTTACAATTTACTTACAGTAACGTAACAAAGGACAGGAATTGATATCCTCGGATTCCTTTTCTTGCTGCTTACCAGTGCTACCTCCTTTCTTGATGCATTTGCGGCAGAGCTTACCATGTGTATACAAAAGGCAGTTCAGATCAAATTTAAGTTCATCCGGTATCCATTGGTTAAGATGAAGATATGTCTTATTCCTGTCTGCTCCAACTGGAACCCAAGCCATAGCCTTTGCAATCTCAAACACCTGCATAACCAATCCAAAAGTCAAAATAAGCACATGACGAATCATGAATCACTTGAACCATCATACTACTAACTACTCACATGGGTGTCCACAGGAAAGTCATCTTGCTGAAGTTGGAACATTAAAACACAAGCCACCTATCATCCAATTCCCAAATGGTATCATCTCAAAGAACACACACAGCGAAATATATAAGCCAGAGTACCGTATATAACATCTCAACCCAAGCAAAGCAGCTCAACATCACTAACAAAAGATTTACCGTTTTTGGACCTATTCCTTTGAAATGAGAGAGCTCAGCCTTAATTTCATCAACTGACAAATCTCGCAGGTACTCCAAGCAAAGCTTTTCCTTCTTCTCCAGCAAACAACTCAGCATGTTCTTAATACAAGAAGCTTTGGTCTTAGCTAAACCACCACATCTTATGGCACTCTCTAAGCTTTGTGAATCAGCAGCCAAAACCTTTGTCACAAAACAAAACAATGCAATTCAAAGCCAATGTAAAAATGCAAGTCCAAATCCATATCCACAAACACACACCCAAAATTTCTAAAAACATGCATAGGTCCTTAAATACTTCAAAGTTCCAATCTTTCTCGTTCAATATTGACACCCAACATCTTAATATTCCAAATGCATCAAAATCCACCAAAGAAAAACCATTAAAGCTCAAAACTTTACCTCTTCCCAAGCTGGAAAAGCTGACTTGAGAGAAGCAAAGGCTTTCTGGGAATTAGCTTCCGTGGTATTCTGAGACAATAAAGTTCTCACTAAACCATCCAAGACACTCTCTTTTACATCCGACGGCTCAGAACTGACGGCAACGTCGGAGCCGTTGGATGTTTGGGAACTTAGTCGCTGTTCTCGGTACTTGGCGAACTCTTGGGGGAAGCCGTGGAGGGCCAAGAGGTCGTCTCGGACGGACACGCATTCTTCTCGGGTGGGTCGGGCGTGATTCGGGTATGGGTCCTTTGGTGTCTCTTTGGTGGTTTTGGGTGTTTTGGTTGGAGGTTTTGGGTGGTGGTCAACCTCCACCTGCTGCTTTCTTTTGCGGCTTTTCGGCATTGTTGTTGTGGTAGCTCCGCCTTGGGTATTCATTTCCAGGCGCGGCGCGCTGTAGATAAGTCGGGTTTAATCGGACTCATGTCATTGAGCTGGTCCAATAAGCAATGATTATCACTCACTAATCTTATGTGAATTTGAGTCTAGCACAATGGGAATATACATAAGCTAGTGGCCATTGTCATTTAGTCCTTGTGTTGTTGTAAGATATGAATTGTGTTTTGTTGACACACATATAGTGTGATTTTATCTTTGATATAGGGTTGATATAGTCTGATATAGTGTGTTCTATGTTTGGTACTCGCTAGGTAACTACAGTGTATTTTTTATTCTCAATACTATTGAGTAAATAGATGTCAAAACCAATTCATTGGTATAAAATAATAGATATACATTTGTGAGATATTAGAGGGAACTAAAGAGCAGTTGTATAAATGATGGCAATAAAGAGGAACCTGGTCGAGTATTCAGGATGACGACCAGTTATCTATCTTGTTTTAGTTGTTGGTCTAACACGTCTCACATAAATAAGTACAATCAGTAAGATAGTGAGGATTGCTGCAGTTCTGAAATTCTTTATTTTTCAATGACGATTCTTAAATCGAAGATCTCTAGATATCAAATAATTGAAGGTTGTTTGAATGAATCATTGAAATTTTTGAGCTTTGTGTTTATATATATATAACAACTCATTTTCCATTCATTATGGATTTGTTCAATTATGAGTACTGGCCTTCTTAGTATGATTGTTGTTTGATAAAGAGAGTAGAGATGTCATGAGACTATAACTTTTGAAGTTAGTTGCAAAAATGTTTCAAAAATCTATAAATTTGTTTCCACAATATGTAAAATTGATGTATTATATTACACTAGAATCAATGACTGTAACGTCCCGAACCTAAATTTACCCGTTTACTAGTCATTTGGACGGTAAATGATAACTAATTTCATTTTTACTTTGTTTCGATACTTTTAGTGGCCCTAAAAATTGACTTTTTGTTTGGGTCAAAATTTGAGAAAATGTTCTTCATGAAAATTGTAGAGGACGTTAAACCGAGCGCGTGCATATGTGGTTCGTAAAAATCGGAGTTCGTATGCGAAAGTTATAAGCGAAATATTAAAGTTACTGTTCATAATAAAAAGTATAAATTTGAATTTTTACTGTTGAGGCCGGTAACTTTTCATTTTCTCTCTCTCTCCTCCTCCCCCGCGTTTTTTTTTTTTTTCTTTCTTTCTTCTCTCTTCATCCTTCTCTGCAACTCCGGCCTTCTTCCTTCTCCGGCCACCTGACGACATAAAGCCAACATCTTTGGACTCGTCTCCGTTCCCTCTAGGCACCTGTGGTGGTGTTTTGCGGTGGCTCGACCCGTGGAGCTCGGATTTGAGCTATGAAGTTTACTGTAGCAATCCGGAAATTTCGTTAATTTTCGGCGATTCCGGCCATCTCCGGCCACCAGACCAGCGTCGAAGGTCGGGTTTTTGCCAAGGATCATTTCCCCCCTAGCCTTGAGCCACGATTTGCAGTGTAGAGGAGGAATTGAAGATTTGAAAATTTCGGGTTACTATTCACGATTCGGATACAAACTTCTCCTTAATTGTTGAGGTACTTCTACTCATTTTCTGACTTGGTCATAGTTGGGAGAATTAATGGGTGTGTTGAGAAGGTGCTGCTGCCAAAATTTGGTGGCCATTGGAGCTGGTGACTTTGGTGGCGGTGCCGCCACTGTGGGCGGCCGTAGCGGTGGCTAGGGTAACTTTTTAATTCCAATTTCTGGCTAGTTAAATCCTATAATTATCCTAGAACTTGTATATGAAGTTTGGTGAGGATTGGTGGAGTTTTGAATCGGTTATAAATTTCTAAAGATTTAGATTTCGATTAATGTTAATCGTGTATCCGATTGTCGGATTTTCTCCATAATTGTTGCAAAGTCTGAATTTGACGATTGGGCGGTGTTGGTGAAGTTTGGTTGGTTGTAGAAGAGGATTGGAGGAATTGAGGTTATGGGTTTAGAATTTAATTATTGTTTATCGTAACATTATTTTCTTCCGTCCGGTAATTGTTAGTTACGAATAATTATGTACAGGACGAGGTACCGACTCATCACTCGACGAGGATCCTTACACTTGGATACCACGTTAGCCGTATACTGTGAGTGGACTTTTGGTTTTCTAAATATTGATGCATGCAATTGATTTTCCGAAATAAGTATTTACTTAATTAATGAACATATTATTATATTTTACTTTCGGGAAATTGATATTGATTATTGATTTTGTTTTAGGAAATGGATTAGTAATTTAAATTATTGTTTTAATTTATCGAGCATATTATCTGATTTTTAATTGTGGAATTATTTATCGTTCGAATTTCGGATTGGAATTTGTTATGCTCCATTTTAAATTTGTTATCTGAAATAATTTTCGACGAGTTGTTTTCCGAGATTATTTCCGGAAATGAAAGTATTATTTATTAGCGGATTTGCTTTTTCCGAGGAATCCTCGGAAATGGGATTTTTCATCGGAACTTAGGAACTTATTTGATTTTCGTTTATTGGTTTATGATTCCGAATTTATATTGGCGTGCGGGGTCACGTCGCTGGACTAAATTTCTTTTCTTGTGAGACATTGGGGATGTCTTACTGATTTTCGATTTTCGTATGGTTTTTACCCACCATACCTGGGTCGATATATTTTATTGCTAGCTAGCCTATTAGTACTCCTCCCTGCTTACTATGTGTTCGTGGGTGAGTAGAGCAGAGCATGGGATGCTCCAGAGTGTGGGACACTCCGACCCGAGCCGAGAGGCTCCCTTCTATCGTATGGTGATACTTCTTCCCTATATATTATTTTATTATTTTGACTAGCGGGGCTAGTTCGATTTCCCTAACCAGAGGGGCTGGTCTTATTTTCTTGAGTATCAGAATTCTTTCCTTTTTGCTCGGTTGTGACTGGCGGGGCTAGTCGGTTTTCTTGAGCTGAACTAAAGTTACTGTATTTCTTTAAATTGCTGCATGCATCGGGTTTTTAAGAAGATATGTGCGGGAAAGTATAAATTTATTTTCTCCTTACAATTACTTATTTTTGTCCACTCACGCTAACGTTTTTATATACTTTTCCCCTGGGCCCTTCGTTTTCAAATGCCCAGTCTGCAGAGTAGCTGGTTTGGCATAGTAGGATTCGAGGCATAGCATCTGCTGCTGTTGTCTTCATTGTAGGTTAACTGTGGAACCTACCTGTATTTTATTTCCTCTTTCTCTTTTAGATTGCTCTGATAACCTGTGGGATAAATGTTGTATGATTCGTATTTTAGTTGTAAATTGTGGAGTTGTTGTGACTTGGGGAGCAGGGTGGCTCCAGAAGAATAAGGATGGTTTATTAGAAGTGTGAATGTGTTATTTATAGGTTTTTGGGTAGTCCATTTTAGGGGTGACTCTGCTGAATTTTTGGTAGAGTTATTCCTAAGGTGGGCCCCACAGGGCCACCTCGGATTTCAGGGTGAAATTCGGGGCAGGTCCTGTCAACTTGGTATCAGAGCATTAGGTTGTTAGGTTCTGTAGACTTCTTTCCTTCCTACTACTTTATGTGCTTAGTGGCACCTAGTACCTTCCGAGTGATGGCCCGACCGCGGCGGATCCCCATCATATACTCTTCGGTGCTAGTGTAGTCATTCGGTATGTAAAGTAGATAGGTTAATGTCCTGATTCTTGAGCTTTATTATCCTTCTCTTCTTCAGGTGCTATGCCTCCTAGACGCCGAAACCGCAGGGAGACTCCTCCCGCTTCAGGAGATGGGATGGCTCCTGAAGAATTAGCGAACGCCTTGGGACATATTGTCCAGCAGTTGACTGCAGCGCTTCCTGGCTCCAGAACTGATTTTACCATGGAGCGAGCGAGGAGACATGGAGCGTATAGTTTCTCCCATGCTCCTGATGCTATGGACGCTCAGAATTGGCTGAACAAAATGGAGAGAGTTTTTACTCAGATAAATTGTCCGGATGACCGTAAAGTGGGCTTGGCAGTAGACTTTCTCGACGGTGTTGCTTATAATTGGTGGGACATGACTAGTAGGGAACCAGGAAATGTTGGTCCGACGACTTGGGAACAGTTTAAGGTACATTTTAATAGGCGGTACTATGGCACAGCTATTCGTGACAGGATGAAGTATGAGTTCTTACATCTAGAGAAAGGGGACAAGACCGTGACGGAGTTTGAGCAGCGGTTCACTCAGCTAGCCCAGTTTGTGCCAGATTTGGTAGGCACTGAGGAGGAGCGGATCTATAGGTTTATTGAAGGATTGGGGGGTGATTATCGTCTGCAGTTGACAGCTGTACCATTCTATACTTACCATCAGGTGGTTAATGCTGCTTTGAGACTTGAGACTATGTTTTTGTCTGGTGTTCGACCTCGAGATGCGGGTGGCCCTAGCCAGGGTCCATCCAAGAGAGCTGCTTCCACTTCTGGTTCAGGATCTTCTGGAGGTAGTAGACGTGTTAGTTCGGATTCAACCACCCTATCGGATTTTGGAGGACTTAATATGGGAGTTGGTCAGTCTGAGTGGCAGTTCAGTGACGGCACGAGCCAGTATGGTGGTACCTCAAGGAGGTTCCATACTGGGAGTGATTATCCCCAGCGTCAGACGAGGAATGTGACGTGTTATCAGTGTGGACAACCGGGTCATTATAGGAGGGATTGCCCTACATTGACTCATGGTGTTACTCCGGACGTCGGTCAGGGTTCTAGTCACGTATCAGGAGGTTCATCTAGCGGCACTCCCACTAGTTCTGCCAGGGGCAGCACTCAACGAGGTAGTGGTCGTCGTGGACGTCCAGCGACTCAGACGAGACTTCATGCCATGTCTCAGCAGGAGAATCACGTTCCTCCAAATACTCATGACGGTATGACATTCTTTCCCTTGAGTTATTTCCTTATATTGTTTCACCGGGGAACGCGTAACCAGTAGAATTGATTTAGCTAAGCCTTTAGTCGTTCGTGTGAATTTCGAGGACGAAATTTTTATAAGGAGGGGAGATTGTAACGTCCCGAACCTAAATTTACCCGTTTACTAGTCATTTGGACGGTAAATGATAACTAATTTCATTTTTACTTTGTTTCGATACTTTTAGTGGCCCTAAAAATTGACTTTTTGTTTGGGTCAAAATTTGAGAAAATGTTCTTCATGAAAATTGTAGAGGACGTTAAACCGAGCGCGTGCATATGTGGTTCGTAAAAATCGGAGTTCGTATGCGAAAGTTATAAGCGAAATATTAAAGTTACTGTTCATAGTAAAAAGTATAAATTTGAATTTTTACTGTTGAGGCCGGTAACTTTTCATTTTCTCTCTCTCTCCTCCTCCCCCGCGTTTTTTTTTTTTTTCTTTCTTTCTTCTCTCTTCATCCTTCTCTGCAACTCCGGCCTTCTTCCTTCTCCGGCCACCTGACGACATAAAGCCAACATCTTTGGACTCGTCTCCGTTCCCTCTAGGCACCTGTGGTGGTGTTTTGCGGTGGCTCGACCCGTGGAGCTCGGATTTGAGCTATGAAGTTTACTGTAGCAATCCGGAAATTTCGTTAATTTTCGGCGATTCCGGCCATCTCCGGCCACCAGACCAGCGTCGAAGGTCGGGTTTTTGCCAAGGATCATTTCCCCCCTAGCCTTGAGCCACGATTTGCAGTGTAGAGGAGGAATTGAAGATTTGAAAATTTCGGGTTACTATTCACGATTCGGATACAAACTTCTCCTTAATTGTTGAGGTACTTCTACTCATTTTCTGACTTGGTCATAGTTGGGAGAATTAATGGGTGTGTTGAGAAGGTGCTGCTGCCAAAATTTGGTGGCCATTGGAGCTGGTGACTTTGGTGGCGGTGCCGCCACTGTGGGCGGCCGTAGCGGTGGCTAGGGTAACTTTTTAATTCCAATTTCTGGCTAGTTAAATCCTATAATTATCCTAGAACTTGTATATGAAGTTTGGTGAGGATTGGTGGAGTTTTGAATCGGTTATAAATTTCTAAAGATTTAGATTTCGATTAATGTTAATCGTGTATCCGATTGTCGGATTTTCTCCATAATTGTTGCAAAGTCTGAATTTGACGATTGGGCGGTGTTGGTGAAGTTTGGTTGGTTGTAGAAGAGGATTGGAGGAATTGAGGTTATGGGTTTAGAATTTAATTATTGTTTATCGTAACATTATTTTCTTCCGTCCGGTAATTGTTAGTTACGAATAATTATGTACAGGACGAGGTACCGACTCATCACTCGACGAGGATCCTTACACTTGGATACCACGTTAGCCGTATACTGTGAGTGGACTTTTGGTTTTCTAAATATTGATGCATGCAATTGATTTTCCGAAATAAGTATTTACTTAATTAATGAACATATTATTATATTTTACTTTCGGGAAATTGATATTGATTATTGATTTTGTTTTAGGAAATGGATTAGTAATTTAAATTATTGTTTTAATTTATCGAGCATATTATCTGATTTTTAATTGTGGAATTATTTATCGTTCGAATTTCGGATTGGAATTTGTTATGCTCCATTTTAAATTTGTTATCTGAAATAATTTTCGACGAGTTGTTTTCCGAGATTATTTCCGGAAATGAAAGTATTATTTATTAGCGGATTTGCTTTTTCCGAGGAATCCTCGGAAATGGGATTTTTCATCGGAACTTAGGAACTTATTTGATTTTCGTTTATTGGTTTATGATTCCGAATTTATATTGGCGTGCGGGGTCACGTCGCTGGACTAAATTTCTTTTCTTGTGAGACATTGGGGATGTCTTACTGATTTTCGATTTTCGTATGGTTTTTACCCACCATACCTGGGTCGATATATTTTATTGCTAGCTAGCCTATTAGTACTCCTCCCTGCTTACTATGTGTTCGTGGGTGAGTAGAGCAGAGCATGGGATGCTCCAGAGTGTGGGACACTCCGACCCGAGCCGAGAGGCTCCCTTCTATCGTATGGTGATACTTCTTCCCTATATATTATTTTATTATTTTGACTAGCGGGGCTAGTTCGATTTCCCTAACCAGAGGGGCTGGTCTTATTTTCTTGAGTATCAGAATTCTTTCCTTTTTGCTCGGTTGTGACTGGCGGGGCTAGTCGGTTTTCTTGAGCTGAACTAAAGTTACTGTATTTCTTTAAATTGCTGCATGCATCGGGTTTTTAAGAAGATATGTGCGGGAAAGTATAAATTTATTTTCTCCTTACAATTACTTATTTTTGTCCACTCACGCTAACGTTTTTATATACTTTTCCCCTGGGCCCTTCGTTTTCAAATGCCCAGTCTGCAGAGTAGCTGGTTTGGCATAGTAGGATTCGAGGCATAGCATCTGCTGCTGTTGTCTTCATTGTAGGTTAACTGTGGAACCTACCTGTATTTTATTTCCTCTTTCTCTTTTAGATTGCTCTGATAACCTGTGGGATAAATGTTGTATGATTCGTATTTTAGTTGTAAATTGTGGAGTTGTTGTGACTTGGGGAGCAGGGTGGCTCCAGAAGAATAAGGATGGTTTATTAGAAGTGTGAATGTGTTATTTATAGGTTTTTGGGTAGTCCATTTTAGGGGTGACTCTGCTGAATTTTTGGTAGAGTTATTCCTAAGGTGGGCCCCACAGGGCCACCTCGGATTTCAGGGTGAAATTCGGGGCAGGTCCTGTCAATGACCATGCAAGGGCGAAGAGAGAGTGCAGGGTTGCAATCGGGAAGAGAGAAATATAATGAATAAAAAAGTAGTACAAGAAGAATGCTTACGAAAAAAATGTCAAAGAAAAAGTTTATAGATGTGTATTAAGAAAATAAGTGGATGTGTATAAAATTTCTCGAAACTGAAAAGCGAAAAAAAAAAAAATATATATATATATATATATTACAGCATGCAGGGGGTTGGGCCTAGTTAAAAAATATATGTATATAAAATTTCTAGAAACTACAAGGTGAGGTAAAAAAAGAAGAAAAGGATTACAGCATGTGGGCTGCAGTAAAAAAAATTACCACCACTGAAGCATAAGCCCCGTTCAGTTAGTCCAAAGGAAGGACCAAGCGAATAACTGTACAAATCGGCCAATTTACTCTGGGTTGAAGCCCATGAAGGCTCCACACATGTCTCAGCCTCATCGCATTAAGCGATAGGACTCCAACTCAGCAGAGTTTACCTGTTTCCAGGCCTGCATCTCTGCAGATAGTGACCCGGGGACTTTCCTGGGCCTGATTCTTTTTCAAGAATCGCAGCCCGATCGCTTTGTCCAGTGGTAATGTTGCCTTCACTGGGTTACAGGCATTATAAAAACGCATACCATCGAGCACATTCCGATGTGGGACTAGCAAACGCTTCTCATGTTCACATGCTAACCCACGTTATCGGGGATTCTGTTGTCTCAACGCTTGTTTGGTTATGTTAATTCAATCAGAAAGAGGAAGAACCAAAACACTATGATTCCCATAGCTTCTACTCCAAATGTTATACACATAACATGCAGCTTTACTCCATGAAAAATCCTTCAAACTCTACAGTTAAACTCATGGGAGGATACTACTCCATGTCAACTATCCACATCCACTTTACGTGCAATATTCTTCATATATCCTAATGCTATAAAACTAAAACTACGAATCCTATATGCGCATCGCTGTGGTGGGTGACGTGCTCTGGTCAATGGATATGCAGCAGAGATGGCAACACACAAGATGCCCGCACGTAATGAAGGCAGATCGCCTTGTCCTCTTTATCAACCTCCACCTGCTGCTCTCTTTTGCGGCTTTTCGGCATTGTTGTTGCTGTGGCTGCTCCGCCTGGGGGATTTTTAGCAGGCGCAGGCGCGCTCTACATAAGTTGGGCATAATCGGGACTCATTTCACAGGGCTGGTCCAATAAGCAATGATTATCACTCACTAATCTAATGTGAATTTGAGTTTAGCAAACTGGGAATATATAAGGCAGTGATAATTGTCATTTAGACAGTGTGTTGTTGTAACTTGTATGATGTAAATTTTGTGTTTTGTACACCCATATATAGTGTGATTTTACCTTTGATATACAGTTGATTGGAAAAGTACTTGCTAGGTAGCTCTAGTGTATTTTTTATACTCAATACTATAGTAAATACTAAATAGATGTCAAAACAACTCATTGGTATAAAATTTATTTTGTGGTATTAGAGGGAATTAAAAAGTGGAAAAAAAGTGAAAATTTAAAATTATTATTATCAACCAGTAGAATTCAGAATTTGTGATGTGAATAATATACATTAGTATCACATTAATTATGTTAAAAAAATTTCTTAAGTTTGGTAACTATATTGATGATCATCTTTTAATATCTTAGACTAGTTGATAAAATGATTATTTTTCACAGATTTTAGTTTAGTAATTTTAAGTATTGATACTTAATCAAAGTCTGTAATAAGAAATATTGTCGAGTACAATGTTTTGGAAATGAGAACCAACTTATGTATTTAACATGATAAAACAAGGTTAATTTTTGTTATGCATTTCTTTTAAATGAAAAGTTTTAATTTATAAATAGCATGTGCACGATTGCTCCATCCAATACCTTTTCCTTTCAATTCAGAGTGTCTTTGTCGTGGAATCTCTACCAGCATTAGCGTCTAGCCTTCTACCACAAAACAAAAAAAGAATCGATCAATATCTTTGACATTGTTGTATATGGGATCGTACACACATATTCCGTTGGCCAAAATAAAAATAAAGATTCTCACCCTTTTGGAGAGGATCAAATTTGATCTTTCACTTTCATTAAGAGGAAATTGCTTGTATCAAACAGTTTTTGATCTTATTCCTGCCAACTCTGAATAGAAAAATGGAAGAGTCAAGTTTACTTTATGTTTTGCGTATTGTTTAGGGTCAAAACAGAACAAGCTTGACTATGTGTTGGTCTTGTTTACGGTGAATAACAGAAAGGTAACAAATCTGATCGATTCTTTGACAATCACAGTGTATAACTTTTGCATTTTCTACTCCCACATATGTAACGTGACTACAAATTTCATATAGTTGTTATGAAAATAAATATTTTATATTTGATACCCAGCTTGCTTTAGTGTGTTTTTCAATCTTATCACGCCAAATAGACATTTTTGTGGGATATTGAAGGAAACTGAAAAGTAGTAAGAAGTAGTAACTACAATTATCAAGGTATACAGAACATATGGACTCCCCAGTTGGAGCTTTTCTTAATTACCACAAATGTTGATTATAGTCCGTTAAAATTATGTAAATTCAAGTTAACAAATAAAATGTAATAAAAAATGTAAATTTTTATTTTGAATACATTGTTAATTAATATTCGTCCATCTTTTTATCTGATAAACTCTTGGATGTGGATGTGTCATATAGCAGGGAGAATAGAAACTAAATGTATTTTGTATGACAAATATTGAATAAGAAGAAAATGTTAAATGCAGTGTAACCGCCCCATCCAATGCTTTGCTTTTCAACTAATTTAACTACTGCTAGTTAAAAGGTTGACAACTCTTCACTAGTTCACTATCCCGGTTGTGGAAATGCTTTTGGCATTGACGCTCATTTAGGGCGTGACTGGAAAAAATGGGAGGGAGAGAAGTACCATGGCAAATCCACTTTTTGTTTTGAGTTGTTTAGGGTCAAAGCTAAAACAAACCTAGTTTGACTGTGTGTCAGTCTTGTTTACAGTGAATCAAAGAAAACTGCAACACATGGGGTATAAGAAAGCTCTTAACCATAGTTTAACAACTCCCTAACAGAGATATTCTTCTTAATTTTTCTTTAATAACATATTGGATTTTTGGATTACAATACTCTTGCTCATTTCATGGTTAAGCAATCTACAGGGCATGGGTGCCTGATAAGGCCAAAAGCCAAAGTTCAAAAGCACTTGTATAAAATTCAGGAAATGGCTGAGCTTGTAGGAACTTGAAAAAAAAAAAAAAATATATATATATATATATATAGCGTTTCTCCACTGCGGACGTCCGCTGTTTTTCTTAGATATGGATTTTAGGTTTCGACCCACTTTTCGATCATATTTTCACATCTTAACCTTTCAGTTTTTAGGTCCTAATGTATAGATCACCTCTGCAAAATTTCAGCCAAATTGGTGATCGTTAAGGCATCCAAAAATGCAATTTACAACAATGTACAAGAACGTTCCGGTTCAGCAGATTCGGTTCGTTTGTGTAAATTACAGTTTTTGATGCCTTAACGATCACCAATTTGGCTGAAATTTTGCAAAGATGATCTATACATTAGGAACTAAAAACTAAACGGTTAAGATGTGAAAATATGATCAAAAAGTGGGTCAAAACGGGAAATCCGTACCTTTTTTCTTAGGTACGGATATCCGCACCTGAGCAAAATTATATATATATATAGCTAGGGCATTTACCAACATCCCAAAACAAGAGGCCAATATAAAACCAGATGTACAAATCGAAACCCACATAGAGCAACAACATCATCCTTTCAATTTTTCAATTGAATTGAGTTGCAACTTGTGTGACTCTTTTGTAGAAGTGCTTCATTTACCCAATCCTACACTTCTTTTTCCCTTGCACGGGGATAAGATGGAAAGGTTTTTGTATAAAGCATAAAGTGGAATAAGGTGGTAGTAGAATATATAAAAGAGATGTACTCACAAACGACTTTCCGGCTCTAATATTTACTCCTGCGTAACCAAAGCTCAATTTCAGATTTCATTTATCTTTCTACGAGGTTGCCCATTCTAGTGTTACACCCGTCCAAGGGACCCTAGTATTACTATCTCACCCATCAAACCAACATGAAACTCTTGAGAAAAACAATGTGTGACCTAAGGGGCTCAAGGTAATCAAGAATTAAGATAATTCTATTAAGAAGTCATAGAATCCAAGGCTACTAACTTTTTGTCTTTATAATCACAAGCCCACCAAACATTATTATCTAATATATTTTGTTTTGGCACATTTGAGAACCTTCCAAAATGTGTTCAAGGGTTTAAGGATTTTATAATACAAATACAAATCCTCTTTCTTTATTGGGTTACAAACCCCTCAACTATAAACAAAAGAAATGTTTGCTTCTTCGGCTCTGCACATGGAGATGGAGGCATGCAGGGCAAGGCTTTTATTGACTATCCATCACAACATGACTGCTCTTGAGTTTGAGTGATTGCTCCCCAGTAGTTACAGCTTTACAACATGAAGTGGAAGATAGATATGAAATTGGGCATCTTCCGTGAAGCAAATAGTATTGTTCTACGAGGACTCTTGTATTGATACTCGAGGTCAAGATTTTATGTCTCCCTCAACGTATTTTAATTATTTTAATATAATAAATCAAGCGCAACGCTAAGCCTTTCAACTTGATTGAATTCCTGACACCTTTCAAAAAAAAAAAAAAAAAAAAAAAAACTAAAACCACTAAAATTCCAAGTTTTCCCTTAAAGCCTTATCCAATCAATCTTTTGGAACCATTTACCTGCATAATTTGCATCCCAAAATCCTTAAACCCCTAATTACAAACACTAATCCATCAAATCCAAAAAGCACAAAAAAGAAAAAGAACAAAAGCAAAGAACATTCCCCACCCAATAATGTACACAAACCCCGTTCATATGATTCCAACCAATGACTCACCAAATATTACATTTTCTTTTTATTGGTTTCCATTTCCATCATTGAAACAATAATTTACAACCCTACACCTAACCAAAAAAAAAAAAAAAACTAAAAGGTCGTTGAGTTGGCAGCTTGCGAGTTCCTACCCGGCCCAACTCGGTACCGGGTTCCCGCGCCGAGCGCAACTCCAGCACCCGAATCCAAAACCCCCTCCCAATCCGGCTCACCATCCTCCGCCCTCCCTCCTCCTCCTCCTCCTCCGTCGCCTCTCATGATCATCAACAGCCTCTTGGCCTTCTCCCTCGCCCTCTCGCTCCCTCTCTTCTCCACCTCACTCAACACCTCCACCGCCTTCGCCTCCCTCGCCAGGCCCCGGAACCTCATCGACCCGTGGCTCAGCGCGTACAGCGCCGCCACGCAGTTCTCGCGCGTCGACTCCGAGTCCAGCTCGTTCCTCCTCAGCATCCCCACCAAGCACTCCACCGCATTCGCGTCTAGCATCGCCGACCTCCCCTCGCCGCAGATCGCAAGGTTGCACAGTATCAACAAAACCCGACCCGCCGACCCGGGCGCCTTCGACAGCGCCAGAAGCGTCGGCACCGCGTTCAGCTTCACCAGCTTGATTCGGTTGCTCTCCACCAGCGTCAGGTGGTAGATCGCCAGAGCCGAGTCGTGGCGCGTGCGCTCACTCTCCGACCTTACCAGCGCGTGCATGAGCGGCGGCAACGCGCCGAGGACTCCGATCGCCATCTTGTTGTCTTCTTGCAAGGCTAGGCTGAAGAGCGCGCCGGCGGCGTGCTCCTGCGACTCGCCGGATCCGCTTTTCAAAACGTCGACCAGCGGCGGGACGAATCCCGACCGCACGATCTTCACCTTGTTCGGCTTCTCCAGCGAGAGGTTGACCAGAGACGCGGCGGCGTTGACTTGGACGGTGCTGTAGCGCGAGACGATCAGAGATCGGAGGGCCGAGAGCAGCCGCGGCGTGCAGAGCGAAACCCTGAGGTCCTCTTTCGTCCTGGTCAGCTTCCTCAGAGAAATTACCGCCTCTTCTTGCTCGACTATGACGGAGCTACTGAGCTTCGTCATCAATTCTTCCTCCTCCGCACTTAAATTAATCGAACTGGAATTCGAATTCGGATTTAGGGTTTCGAGTTCGACAATTTCAGAGGAAGAAGGCGAGGAGGAGTAACACGACGGCCGAGTCGCGAAGGGAAGAGGACTGTAAGGACTTGGGGAGGCGATGACGACGGACTCTTCCGACGAGCTGGAGTAGAAATGGTCGACGCGGCCGCGGCCGAGCTCGGTAGCGGCGTGAGAGAACACAATCGGCGGCCGCTCCGCCACGCCTCTAAGCAATTCCCTCTCCGAAACTCTAATTCCCTCATCGACCCTGCTCTCCTCCATCAGCGCCCGGACGCTCTTCTCGACGGAGGCCAAGTCCGGCGGCTGGGGGCGGTCGGAGTGGTGTTGGTCACACCAATTGAGGATGGTGGTCTTGATTGCCATGTTAGGGATTAAGTTGGAGAAATCGGGTCGAGTCCCGTCGGGGAGTTCCGGCGCGTAGCCGAATTCGCGGCAGACTTGGACGGAGCGGCGCTCGAATGTCTGGCCCGAGGCGACGATGACCGGGTCGGACATTAACGACCCGGAAATAGGACACAGGAACTCTTTGGGCGGCTGCTTTGCGGAGGAGGTGGAGCGGTAGAAGGAGATCTTCCACCTGTGCTTTCCATTACCACCCATAGTAGTAGTCGTACTGTGCTTCTTCTTATTCAACTTCTGTGGGTTTTGAGGAAGTGGGTTGTTGCGGCGGACATGGGTTTTGGATGAGAGCGAGGGAAGGGTTGGAGCGAGTGGACTTCGGAGCTTAGCTAAGCTTAAAGCGCTTCAGCTTCTGGAGCACGTTTAAGCTTTTTTGGATTTTAACGAGATTAGTTGAGTAATCTTGGTCTTTAGGGTGTCTGCACTGTTTGTTTGACCAGTCATGGGTCGTCTTGGGAACCCGCTTTATGGCGCAAAATTATTAGAATTACTGTGTTTCACCATCCTTTGGGAGGAAAAGTAATTATTATTTTTTACTTTTTTTATATTTTTTTATATTTTGGGATATCTGTATAATTTACCACGAATTATCATTCACTAACTTCATATTTGTGCAATGCAGCTGTTAATGATCAATGAAAGAAGAATGTAGAAGCTTTCTTATCACCTACTTCTTCAATAGTTTCATATTTATGTGTTTTTTACTTTTATCATGATAATCATTTTAGATAATATCGTTTTAAATAAATTTTATTTGAGAATGATACTTTGATGAGTCTTAGCACTTGGCTTTATAGATAGATAGATAGGCAGAGTCCTATCAAATTGTAACAAAGAAATAACTTGATCCGATAAAATATTAAGTCTAAATATAATATCGTATTGATTTTTGAAAAATTATGTTCAATCTTATTTCTTTAAAAGCAAACTTTTAGACAAATTAGGCCGACTAAAACAAATAAATTAAAGAAACAATGACAATGATGAACAAAAAAAGCATTTGACGTTGTATTTTTAAAGGTGTGGTGTTTGACATTATGTTTTGTGAATGCAAAAGCATGTTAGATGGAGAAATGTATTACCACTAAAAGCTTAACATGATAGTTAAATATGATTGCAAACAACTTGAGCTAGATTGTTTATACTTTACAGTGAGATATTGCTTGTTTTGGGAGTAGGTAGGGATAAGAATGCATCATACATGTTTTTCTTGAGTACATTTGTCACTAAATTCAACTACATTTGATCACATCGTTTAAATTTTCAGGATATCAATGATTTTAAGTTCTTATATATCATAGTCCAGATCAATCAAAATATATTGTTTTTAATATCTCCGGCCACCATCCAATATGTCTTACTGGAGCAATGAATCATGTTTGATGGTTAAATCGTGTTATGCCAGCCCGGCATAAAAATAAAACAAACATCTAACAAGCACAGCCTTCTCTTCAAATTGCTATTATCTAACAAAAAAAAAAAAAAGCAGAATGACAGTTGGTCTTAAGTACTAAACTAAAATGAAAAATGGCTGTGTACTTGTAGTTGAAGATAACTCGATCACACTCTTCTGAGTCACACCTACGCAAGTCAGCTTACGCATGCATACAGAGTGAGTGACACATATATATCATGTTCGTGCTTCGTAGAGTTAATTTGAAAGAGTCTATAACTTCTCGATCTCATGGTAGCTGTCATATATATGATGCCAACCCTTAAGCCTGAGCTGAGTGATCCATCAGCATGAACCATTTATAACGAATTGCAGCAACTGCTACTGGCAGTGGTTATGACTTAAAAGAGAGGAACAAGTCCCAGATCAGAATCAGAAGCATGAAATAAGGGATTCTGTGCTCGTTCCTGGTTTGCCAGGTATTATTTTGTTTTTGATATATAGTTGGGTTGGTGGAATATATGGCTTCGATCAATGATCAATTAGAGCTTTAGGGTTTAATTAATGTAATATAAGTCAGCTCTATATATCATCATGATGATCACACGACCCCAACGAGTTCATTGCATTTGCATTCTAGCTACATATTCCTTGTTTAAACCAATGACAAGTCAGGCAACATACTAAATTACATGAAAAACAATTGGTCTCTCCCAGGAAAGGGATGCCCTAGCTAGACTACTCGTTGAGTGAGACAAGTAATTACTTTAAATAATCAGCAGATTATCCAGATCAAATTTCGAATCGATTAATAAATCCCATATTGCTTTTTGGCAAATAAAGTAATCGGATGAAGTGACATCATGAATCCCGCAAAAGAATTATGAGATTTTTGTTCCTCTTTAGAATTTACCCTCTTTTATGAAGCTCCTAAACTATTAGTGTATAATAACTTTCGGATTGTGTGAATAACATCCGAAATTATGAATTAAGGGGGCCAATCAAATAATAATTACCAAAACAATATTACATGACTATCAGATGGCACGGTGAATCTGCAGATGAGAGGAACATTCTTGAGAACAGAGATTGCAATGGCCACAATTTAATACTTGTGTCATAAATCTCAATCACATCTTCAAGTACTTTTCTATTTAATGACAACTCAGAAGCTTTGAAACTAACCAAGTTTCCAGAAATATAATACACTCCTAAACATTCAAGAACCGCACAGCTTGCAAAAATGTATTTACCCCAAAAGGCCAAAACTATGTAACTCAGATTTACACATGTTAACAAACAGAAACACCTAGGATTCTACTTGAATAGAAGAAACTAATTCTATAAAGAACAGAACGAATGCATCAAAACAAGTAAACAACAACCGTCGGTACTCTTTCCAAAGAAACAAGAACCAAAAATTGGGAACATATGACAAAAAAAATTATAAAAAAATTTTTGGGAACGCACTTCAAATTCTTTATGTCCGAGACCATTGGATATGGGCCTTTTGTATCCTATCCCAGCTTGCAGGCCTAATCCATAGTTATAGTTGGGTTGTAAATCCATGACCACAATTTAGGCCCTACTTCGACTACGGAGTCTAGGTCATGGCCCAACTAGCTAGTCACTGAGAGTAGCTGCATTTTAGAAGCAACCTGCAACCTTTTCAGTGCTCCAACCTCATTTTGATAGTAACAAAGATTACAGATCAGTCCTAGGACAAAAATTGACCATAAAAGACGATTCTGCGCAAATTTGAGTAGTTCTTGCACTACCAGGGAGGTCATAGACTAATCGGCCAATGGCACCCTCTGAACTTTAGAACCCCCCACTCCTTTCTAATACATGCATGTATAGTATGGAATGAAAAAAAGAAAAAAGAAAAAATAACACAAGGGACTCGGACTCTGAGAGATTAGACAGAGTTGTAGCAAATAGTGCTGCTCTTTCGTTGTTGCCCTTTGTTAATCTTCATAATTTGCCTGTAACTGGTTTGGATCATGGACCTATTTACTTATCTTTTAATCCTAGTATTAATAGGAAGAGGAAGGTTTTTAAACTAGAAGCTATGTGGCTTAACCATGCAGATTTTAACTCAGTAGTTAGAACAGCTTGGCAGAATCACACTACTGGCAATGCCGTAGAAAGTTTTGTTGCAAAAGTTAATATGTTCCAAGCTCTTGCTAGGAACTGGAATTTTACAGTGTTTGGTAACTTACATCAAAAAATGAGACAATTGCATTCTCAGCTTCAACATCTTCAGTCAACTGTGAATTCTTTTCCGCAATGTATTCAACAAGAAATGGTCCTGACTCATTCCCTTGAAAAGTTATTCAAAGATGAAGAATTATTTTGGGCACAGAGATCTAAAACTAGATGGCTACAATTGGGGATAAAAATAATAGAGAAAAATTCAGTGACCATCCCCAAACTATGCTGTCAAGGCCAATTTGATATCCGAACTCTCAAAAGTATCAATGTGATACCCAAAGACCTATTTTGACATCAACGTGATACTTTCGTCTAAAATCTCTGACGGTGCCGTCAACTTGATGACGTGATAAGCACGTGCCATGCATGTGATATTTTTATCCAGACTAAAATAATCTTTCACTATCAACTAATTTAAAAAAAAAAAAAGAGAAGGAGCATGGACACTCATTAAAGCCTGCCACTTAAGTCTCTAGGGTATGCCTTGGTTTCCTCCCTCTCTGGGTTCTCTCTACCAGGTAGAACTTCCAGGGTTCTTCATCCCTAGATTTTTTTCAGTCGGTCATCTACTACTCCTCTATCACTTTGCAACCATGTAATCATTTCCTTTGTTCGATCTTTTCGTCAATTTTCTTTTTTTCTTTGTAATCTGCTCACCGCTTCATCTTCACCTTTCATCTTTCTCATCACAGCCTTCTTTTGTTTGCATTTTTTTTCTTTTTCTACCTTTTTTTTTTGGGTCAACTTCTTTTTCTACCCTTTGCCACTTGCTTCACCCACTTCAAGTATGAACAGTAACTCCCCTCTCCGTAATTCTCCACCTCAACAATCTGTTTTGTCATCTATTCTGTTCCTCACCATCGATTTTCCCAGTTATCCTCTGTTCTTACCCTCTACTCTTATTCCCACCGTTTTTGTACCATTATATAGAGAAAAATTCAGTTACCGTCTTAAACTATGCTGTCAAGGCTAATTTGATACCCGAACTCTCAAAAGTATCAATGTGATACCAAAACACATATTTTGACACTAACATGATACTTCCGTCCAAAATTTCGGACGGCACCGTTTCTTTGCTGACGTGGAGACAAAAATTTCTTTTTATCAAGAACAGAATAGTACATCACTACTAGCTAATTAAAAAAAAAAAAAAAAAAGGAACGAAACCATGAACAGAGCTCTCTCTCCCAACTCGAATTCTTCTTCTTCTTCCCAACACTACCTCCAATCATAACTCAGATTCACCTCTTCCTTTCTTCGCTTTACTTTAGCTCTCTCCTCTCTTCAATCTTATCTCCGACATAATCCTATCTATCACCTCCGTATATGTGTTGTCTGTCCATTTCTGAGCTCGATTCAAGTTTCAGTTTCTGGGTTTTTGTTCTTTCCTCTGCTTAATTACCAGTAGTGTTTTTAGCTTTTTATTTATTTATTTTCATTCATTTCTGTTTTCTGGGTTTTTGTTTGAACTTTAAACAGCGCTTTTGGGACTTATTTCTGATTATTTGCTCAATAAAGCCTTGAAATTTGAGTCAAAGATTCATGCTTCCTGGGTTTCATGTAGGAATATCTTCCCCATGAGTCAAAGATTCAACCCTGTTCTTGCCACTGGTGCCTACATCCGATATACTCAATTTCAAAATATCTTAAACCACATCAACCTCAACCTTTGCTACAGAACTATGTGAATACCCAGAAAAATCAATGTCATCATCATCAATCAATTTGTCAAAGAAATCCTCGTGGGTCTGAACAAAATTTTCCGCATGTACAGTAAAAGCATAAATTTACATGAATAAAATATTTTTGCAATTAAAAAGAAAAAGAAAGGGAAAAACTTGCATCGTAATGGTGGAGGTCTCTGTCTGCAACCTGCACCAGGAAGTGATTGGCTCTGACTTGAATTTTCTTACCGACCGTCCCGAACCCCGGCCTCTGCGGAAACCTCACCGCCTTCGACGACGCCGGCAGCACAACAGCCACGGCCGATTGGAGGACGCCAGATTGGAGAAGACTGGGGCAGAAGACGGCGAGCTTGTGGAGGGAGGACCAGCTGCCGAGAGGCTCGAAGGAGGCGGCGGAGACGGCGGAGACAAGATCGGAGATGACCGAGGCGGGCCTAGTTGAGAGGGTCGTCCTCCAATTCTTGCAATTCGAAGACTTTGATCAAGACTCTCTGGGAATTCATCGGCCTCTCCGACGCCGACTCCAACGACAACCACCCCTACCCCAACTCTAACGACGACCACCCCCCCCACCCCCACCCCAACTCCGACTCCGAACCACCACAAAACTCCTAGCCCATTGTGACCAACACTTCATTTGACTCCCCAGTTGCTTCCTCGGTCACCGACCAGATCCGAGCCCACACTCGTCGTCAGACCTGTCTCGTTCGCCTTCTCGATCTGCCCTTCCAGACCCCCCTCAATTTTGACGATCGCCGTGGCCATGATGACGTCTAAATTTCAAGGTGTTTTCGAATCTACGAAACCCCTTTAGGGGCATAAGAGGAGCTGGGGAGGCTTAAGCATCATCGACTCTCTTGATGATGATGATTCCAATTTTTCTGGGAAAGCCCAGATCATCTGAGAAGAAGAAGAATAAGAAGATAAAGAAGAAGGAAAAAGAAAAAGAAGAAGGAAAAAAAAAAAACAATTAACAAAAGAAAAGGGCAAATTGGTCTTTTTCTTTGTTTTTGGTCTTCACGTGCTTGCCACTTCAGTAAAGAAACGGCGCCGTCAGAAATTTTGGACGGAAGTATCACGTTGGTGTCAAAATATGTGTTTGGGTATCACATTGATACTTTTGTGAGTTCGAGTATCAAATTGACATTGACAGCATAGTTTGAGGACGGTAGCTGAATTTTTCTCCACTATATAAATCTTTCAACCTCTGTAAACCCGGTTTTGCCATTAAACCCACGCTTTCTTTCATCACCACTTTACTCTACCCTTGTTACGTTTCCCCTTTTCCCTTTGTGCTAATTCTTTTTTAGTACAACCCACGTCTGTGGGACCTGCTTCCCTTAAACCCATGGAACCAAATATAGACGAATTACTGGATTTGGAGGCTGGTGATGCTGTAGATTTTCTTCCCACTTAACTAGTGGCACATGTTATCACAGATCAATCTTGAACACTTGAACAGAGAGATGGGTCTCTATGTCTCCCCGTCCCTCTCTCTTCTTCTTCTTCTTCTTCTTCACAACCCTCAGCAACTCTCATTCTTCGACATTGAAACCCAATCAAATTATAGTTCTAGCAGAAAATCCTGAGATAGAAATCAGAAACTTAGGTCTCCCTAATTCCTAGAGGAACAAACAGCGTCAATAAGTTGCTATTCACTCTCTCGATTTCAATTCATTCCTTCCGATTCCGCAAATGGCACACTTTTCATTCTAAAGAGGCGACCAGGTCGAATTTTGCAGCGTAATCACCAAACCATTCAGTCATCGTCCCTAAATACACACTTAGAAAAGCACCAAACCATCCAATTCAACAAGAGCTTTAGGACTAACCATATTGGCATGTTCTGCAATTGCAAGAACAGAGCATATAGAGTGACTATCAATCAGAATAATTGAATTCAAATCTATTAAGATAAACACTGATGGTATGAACCAAATCTCATAACATTTCTCAGCATCCTACGCAACTCAAAGATGAACAAACACAAATCACCACACACTCTTATTGAAACGAAACAAAAATAACAACAACAAAAACACAATGCTCTTAAATGAAAAAAACTGAGATTGAAACAAAAGGGGCAGTCGGTTTCCATTAGGCATACAATGGCAAGTCGGTCCAGGCCCCGGAGACATGTCCATTGTCGCACACATAAGCCCTGACAACCGCCATCATCATGGTAGCCGAAACCGGGTCTCAAACAGAAGGCGAAATGCAAATCCCAACTCTGCTTGCAGGTGTAATAGGCGCAATTGAGCTCAACTTTGGTCCTCTTGGCATCGTTGATGTTCCTCCCTGCGAAACCGGCTGTGGAGAAGCTTGTTGCCTTGCTCTCAGCTCAGATCCCAGACTCCGGAAGCCAAATGCGACCTCATCGACCTGCAAATCTTTCGCCTTTTTCCAATCGGAAACTCACCGCCCACTGATTGGGATTGGGGTTTTCAAGGCCAGTCGGGGCTCAGATTGGGATCGGGGCGGTAACTGTCGTCGGGGCCAAGCTCACGTTCGAGGTCGAAATTGGAATCCATTTTGGGGTGGGTGGTTGGTGGCTGGTGGCTGTTGACGTCGTCAGGTAAGTAAGGAAGTGTGGTGGCCGAGCTTGCTTCGGGGGTTGCGGCGGTTTGGCTAGAACAAAATTAGCTGAACAAAATCCCAGAAGAAGAAGAAGAAGAAATAATGAAAAGAAAAAAAAATGAATTAACAAAAACGAAAGGGTAAATTAGTCATTTAACGTTCTTTTTGTCTCCACGTGCTTGCCACGTCATCAAGTTGACGGCACTGTCAGAGATTTTGGATGAAGGTATCTCGTTGATGTCAAAATAGGTCTTTGGGTATCACATTGATACTTTTGAGAGTTCGGGTATCAAATTGGTCTTAGCAGCATAGTTTGGGGACGGTGACTGAATTTTTCTCAAAATAATAAGTTCTTTCAAACTCAAGCCATTATCTTACGTAAGAAAAATCAAATTCTAAAACTTAAAGACGAACAAGGTATTTGGTCCAATGATCAAGATCATATAGCTCAAATCTTAGTTAGATCTTTCAAACAACGATTTACTAATAATATCCACCTTTCTTAGGAGGCTATATCCAGATTCATATCTTCTATCAATCCTGTCATTACTTTTGCTGACAATCAAAGGCTGTTAGCTCTAGTCACTGTAGAGGAAGTCTATACTGCAGTGCATAATATTGGTGCTTTAAAAGCTCCAGGGCCAGATGGCATTCCAGCTTTATCCTACCAAACTTTCTAGGATCAGGTTGGAACATCCTTGTTCGATTTAGTGTCGGATTTTTTTAATCATAATTTAGATTTAACTCTTATCAATAGAACAAATATAGTTCTTATTCCCAAAAATGAGGAACCTGAAACAGTAAACGATTTTCGGCCCATTAGCTTGTGTAATGTGGTGTGTAAAGTTATAACAAAAAATTTAATAACGAGATTAAGACCTTTACTGTCACAATGTATTTTGATAACCAAGGTGCTTTTGTACCTGGTAAATCCATTGATGATAATATCTCATTGCTCATGAGATGTTTTCTACTTTTCATAAGAAGAAGAAAAGAGTAGGGAGTACGGCAATTAAGTTAGACCTTGAGAAAGCTTATGATTTCTTAAATTGGGATTACCTTCTGAGTTGTTTAGAAGCTTTTGGTTTTGATAGCAGATGGAATCAATTAATCTTGTCTTGCTTAAAAACGGTTTCTTTTTCAATTATCCTCAACGGTGTTCCGCATGGATCTTTTTCTCCTTCTAGAGGAATTAGACAAGGTGAGCCTCTTTTCCTTATCTTTTTATTCTAGCTATGGAACCTTTTATCCGTGTTTTCAATAACTTGGATTCTAACACTAAAACTCAAGTTGGTCTACTTACTTCACCTCGTGGATTTAAAGTATCAAATCTCATGTTTGCTTGATGACTGTTTAATTTTTGCTAAAGCTAATCACTCTGCTGCTAAAACTATATTTCATACTCTTCAGAATTTTTCAAAAGCTTCTAGACAACAGGTTAACTATCATACATCTACGATTTATTTGTCGTCCAATGTTCCATCTTCCATTAAAAGAGACATTTCAGATTGCATTGGTATTCAACATAAGGCATCCATCGGTAAGTATTTGGGTATTCACAATATTGTTTTATGGAGAGATCATGTTAACAGAAATGAACTTCTACTTAGAATGCAGAAAAAAATTTCGGACTGGAAAGCAAATACTCTTTCTCGAGTTGGTAAGCTTACCTTAATAAAGGTTAATATCACAGTTATGCCTAATCATGTTCTTTCCTATTTTAAGTGCCCTGCTAAATTAAATAAGATATTGATAAAGCTTGTAGATCTTTCTTTTGGGGTAATTCGGTTCCTAAAGTTTCTTGGTCTCAGATAACTTTACCTAAGTCTAAAGGAGGTTTAGGTGTAAGATCTGCTACTTGTTTCAACAAGGCTGCTTTGGCTAAATTAGGATGGAAGATTCTAACATGGCCTGATAACTGGTGGGTTAAGTTAGTAACTAAGAAATATCTTCACAACTTCCATTTTTTTAACTGCACAAAAGAAATCTCTGCACTATATCACTTGGAAAGGAATTCTTGATGCAAGAGATATCTTATTCAAAGGTATACGTTGGATTGTTAGGGATGGAATGTCTATTTTATTTTGAACGTTTAACTGGGTATATCCTTTTCCTCTTTATAATTTGATCCCAGAACAGAACAGAGATCAGTTAGACTTATCTCTTAAGGTTGGCCATTTCATTTTTAATTCAACTTGGAATAAGCAGGCACTTTTAGAACTTTTATCTGAAGATATTGTTGATAAAATTATTGCAATTCCTCTACTTATCAGGCCTACAGCGGATGAGTTTATTTGGGGTCCTTCCCCTTCTGGTACTTTCTCAATCAAAAGTGCTTCTTCTTTACAGTTTGCTCAAGTTCATCCTCATTACAAGACCAATCTTCTGAATAAAGTTTGGAAGCTAAATATTCCACCTAAAATTAAAATTTTTGCTTGGATCTTTATTAGGAATAGGCTTCGTACAAGAGATAAACTTGCAATTTATAACCGTAATATATCGCACATATGTCCTCTTTGTAATATGGATGTTGAATCTGCATATCATTTGTTTAAAAGCTGTAACTTTGCTATGCAGGTTTGGTCTTATTCTCCTCATTGTAAGCCTACTAATTGGGATGGTTCGATAATTTCTTGGTTAGATTATCTGAGTAAGAAGAATAATAAACAGAGTAAGGAGATATTAAGTAATGCTTTACTTATTTTATGGTCCATTTGGAATGCTAGAAATAAGGTTGGTTTTCAACAAAGATATACTAATCCTGTAGCTAGTTGGTATAAAGCTTTTAATATGGGTACTATTTATCAACAGGTCAATCGTACTACTCACATTCATCAGCGTATCTTGAATAGACATATTAGATGAATTCCTCCGAATAATCAGTTTGTTAAAATGAACTTTGATGGTTCTGTTAAGAATGGCAAAGCCTCTATTGGTTTTATTATCAGAGATTCTGATGGAAATCCATTAGTTGCTGCTTGCAGGGTTTTGGGTTCTACAAGTACTTTGGTTGCAGAAGCCACTACTTTAAGAGAAGGTTTGCATACAACTTATCTACAAGGCCTAACTAAAATCATAGTGGAAGGAGATTCCAAGCTACTTATTGATTGCATTAAGGGTTCTGTAATAATTCTTTGGAGTATGAAAACTTTAATCATAGACATTAAAGACTTGGCACTTAAGTTTCAAGATATTATTTTTAGACAACGTTTAGAGAAGCTAATTTTGTAGCCGATCATTTAGCATCCTTAGCTTATAACCTTCACTCCTTCAGTGTCCTAAAGTTTGGTTCTACTGCCTACCCCTTTCGGTGTGCCCAGCGTTCTATCTGGATCAGCTGGGAAGGGACGTCTCTCGTGATTTTTCATTTTCGTTGTAAGATTATTTTGTCATAAAAAAAAAAAGGCGATCAAGTAACAGGATAATATATGTCATCGAATTTTGTCCCTATGTCTAACCAACACTAAAAAGGCAATTGCAATAATGCAGATAATGTACGTTAACTTGATGATCTGATTTTTGCTTTGTAATGTTGTTTGTAAGTAGCATTCAAACCGAAGACAAAGGTGTTGCTTTACTTTGATATAGAAAGCGATTGATGTCTGGCATTAAATGGGCAATGGACTATCTCTTATAGGAATTGTATTTTAGTTCATCCTGTTACCCTCTGTAAAGTCTTCATCCACCCGTCTGCCTTCTTCAGCTGCCTAATACGAGCACAAGTCTCACTACGTTTCCGTGAAAATTTCATTTTCATTGTATTCCAACCACATACTTTTCCTTTTCGAGTAAGAATTTTTGACTATGCTACTACGGAGAGGTCTACATTTTGGTCCTTAATCTATGCAAATGCAACCTAATTAAAGTACATTACTGTCATTTAGAGATGGATCCGGTAACATATGCAAGCATATGAACATATGCAAGCATATTAAGTTCACAGAAGAAAGTACTTTGTGATTGGTTTACTTTAGTAAAAAAAACCCCAAATTAATATTCCACATGCACGATGCAAAAGTTGTACTGGATATTACCAGAACTGGACAGACTGATAGTGAAGGCATGCCTAAGCTTAATCATCAAATCTTCTTCTTGAATGAGGAAAACAACTATTTGAGATATTATTATAGTGTTTGGACTTTGAAAAGAATAAAACCAATAATGAAACAGGCAAAGAAATATTCCTGCAAGGACAAGAAACATGTTTCACTAACTTGTGAAACATCTTCACCAATAAATATAGCCATTCATATCTTTTGGCTTCACATAACGATCATTTTTCTTCTGAACAACAGTTGATAAGATAATACGTACAAATAACCATAAAAGAAGAGCTTTCCTTGACATGATCGACGAGCTGAGAGACTTTGAATAATTGAATCAGATAGGATGATTATACATGAAGATTGATCTTGATAGCAGATGTCATTATTTAAAGTAAAACCAAATCAAATTAACCAAACCCTAGAAAGCAGAAAGGAAAAAGAAAAGAAAAAACATGCCTAATATTGAATAAAGAACATAAGCAAACCGATTATGATCACTGCTTCATTAATAAACTGCAAGAGTTCTAACATATAGCTGATTAAATATGATGATCAGTAGAAGAAGATCACATGTTAATCTAACTGAAACTAGAGAGAGAGAGATGGAGAGCGAAATTTACTTAAAATAAGCTAGCTAGGGTAAAGATGAAGAAACCCTTTGAATGAAAAGTAGACAAAAATTCACAAGGTATGTGGATTTGCTAGCTAAGCTAGGTTGATGTAGTTAAGCTAGCAAATGATCGGACCGAGACGCTTGATTCCCCTTTGAGCCAAAGATCAGTTCTGGATCCCTCGTTTCGGAGAAGATCGAAAAACGACCCTTTACTCATACAATCACAAGTATAGCTCATGATCATAAGCACTACCAGTATCAGTAGTAGTAGTAGTAGTAAAGCTCAAACCAGCAGCTCCCTCTTCCTCTTCTTTTTCTTGATCTTCTTCTGTTTCTTCTTCTTGTTGGTGTTGATGAGCTTCTGTTTGTTTTGGTGGTGAGTGGTGAAGATGATGATGATAAAAGAGGAGGTGATGGGGGTAATCATGATAGTTCATGATGATGATGATGAGGGTGGTGTAGAGAGTCAGAGCTGCTGAGAAGGCCAAGGAGGAGAGCATCATAATTGCTTGCTGTGGGTTTGTTTCTGTTTCAAACTTTGAGCTTAAATCCAAAGCTGCTAGCTATTATTGCGTTTTTATGATCACCAAGCCTAGTTGTTGGTGCTAGCTATGCTTAACTTTTTCCTTGCCCCCCACACTCTCACAGCTCCTGTTCCAAAGAAAAGAGGTTTGCATTTTTCTATGGAGAAAAGGAATCAGCTGCAGCAATTGTTGGAAACCTTGGTTCCAACATCCCAATCAACTTACCTCCAAAGGCTTACTTTTGATAATTTGCATAATTATTCTTTCTTTATTTTTATAGACGATAGTATATACCGACATTATCTTAATATTTAGAGATAAATAAATAAACAAATATTATTAACAGATTATTTAACGAACAAGATTTGTGATTGATAAAGTAAAATTACACCTATATATGTCTTTTTTTTTTGGGTAATTGAGATTCCAAGACTTGGAAAGCTCAGCTGTGATGTACTTTGTATCAACGTTTTCCTGGTTTTTTTGTTTATTCAGAGGCTCTATTATACGATGTCTACAGTAAAAGGCTGTTTGTGACTGCATATATATGGAGTTTATGAAATCCTCAAAGCTTAGCTTTATTGGGTCTAGTTAAAGATGCAATTGGCAGGCCAACATCATATTTATAAGTAGTATACTAGTTACATAGTATATTACATGTGAAATGGATTAAGACTGTGGCAGAGGAATCTAGAACTGGGAAATGACAGGAGCATATACAAGAGAATAAAAAAATCCCAAAATAATACATGCTGGTACTTCTGTAAAAGCATCTTGGTCTCTTTTTTTTTTTTTTTGGAGGGTTAGAAAAGCATTGTGGTTTGTAATTAGTAACTCTATATTCAATCTTCTTATCTATCAGTCAAAAACAAAGGTGTTCTTTTTTATTTTTTATATTGGAAGCATGAAGATTGAAATTTGAGGGAGCTAGCTAGCTTGAATTACTCTAATATATTCCTCTTGAGACAAAAGATAAGATTCCCAGATGAGCATATTTTGATCAATGGGCCATCTCAGTAGTCAGTACCAACCTGCAACCTGTTCCAAACTTCCAATCACCTTCAGGATGATCAAAGTAATCAATCAATTAATCATTAATTCTTTTATATACATGGTGTTTGTGTAGCTTGTTGTGCAGGTGAAAATTATGAAAATCCCAAATCCTGAATATCCTTAACGAAGTATGCAGGAATATTCAATCCTAGCTGCAGCAACCTCACAATTAGAGACTTTATCAGAGGAAGCAGCTCATACTTTTACTTTAATAACTTTAGTAATATAATATATATATGCTTCTACTAGTTTTATCTTTTCCGTAGGACGTAATTTATCGAACACCATATCTTAGCATTGTTGCATTGTTGCATATTTGACTATTTGTTACTTTCTTAGTATCTCTTGCCCCTCTCGGAAGCCTCTTTTCAGCATTGTAATAAATATCTAGCCCATCTTCCACTAGCCTCTCTGCACACCTCTTGCTTTCTTAGCATCTCTTATCTCTCCTGAGGCGTTTATCTTATATTTCACTAAACATCTAACCCTTGGCAACCTTAAGAAAAACAGTTAAACACAGAGGTACTATGAATGATGGAGAAGGATCGATGCTCTAATACCCCTAACTCCACCATTAAGTCAGTGCTGCCTGTGAAGATTATAACCACCCAAACTAAACATCCACACGGTAAAGTGAAGGACAGAAACTGGGGCTATAATACAAAACAATGACTTTATGTTTTGACTCTGCTAAAGTTACCAACTTTGAACCAGCCTTTTGTCCACTTTGTAGGTATTGCCACCAATGTAGTCCGATTGAAAAAAAAGAAAAATAGAAAAGACAACCGGCCTAGCTACGACAACAAAAAAGCAAACAGTTTCCCGGAGATTCAAATCTTTTTAGCCCCAAACAAAGTCCTAAACCAAAGCTCACAAAAGTTCACAGTATTTCATGTCTCCCAGTCTTTAACAGTGCTTATTAACTTTGATCATCCATGGATCCAACAAACAAGAAACTCATTCCCACATCACTTTAGGTTAATATTCCATAAAAGTAGAATCATAATTATATTTTTCCAACACAGTGCCAATTCATATAGATGATGATGGTTCTGGTTTAGTAATTACCCAGTACTGCCATGGCTGTAATTCAATATCCCAAGTTCACTCTTTACTATCTAATCTTTGTGATTCACCTACAGTGTTCATGAAAATAGGCAATGAGGGTCCTATATACTTAAGAGAAGAGAAAAGAAAACCAAAAAGGTGGTAGTGAGTGAGGCTCCTATGACTCAACAGGAAAAAAGTGAGTTTGATTCTTCGAGCACTATGACCTGTTTGGGTTTTGCAGTCTGGATATCATCATTACAATGAGAAAGTGGGTTGACACTACCCTTCATTTTAAAGCTGTGTAAACAAATAATAATCAAACTGACAAGCAGAGCACGCACAGAAGCTTTCAATTCTAAAGTAGTCTCTACTGCTTATTAGCTTGGGGTGTCAGTGGCAACTGTGGCATTGAGCAGCCCATGTAGTTTTATAGTCCTTGCCCAATCCTCTTACAGTGATTGTATGTTTAGTGGATCAGGCCCAGTTACTGATTTATGATAGTTCAAAATTTTAGTGAGAAATCATGGTATTAGTTTTTTTATTTTTATAGATTTTGTCTACATATTTATGCAAATTAGACTAATCAAATTGGAATAAAAGAGGGAAAATGGTGCCTTATCACTTGTTTTCTGGTAAAAACAAGGACACGAAAACAAGTCATCATTATCTCAAAACTAAAAAATGAGAAGGACCAATTTTGGTGAAAATTAAGGAGAAATTTAAAGTACGCGGTGTCATATGACATGATATGTCCGAATTAACACTCAATATTTAAATAGAGTTTACTATCATATAATCAATAAATCAGGACGATGTTGTACAACACACGACTGTCCCGTTCAAAACTTTCTCGAGAGACTGGGATGGGGAGGGCAATATCTAGCCTCCTTTTTCTTCAGGTTCTTTTGGGTCAATGGATGAACAATTTCACGAGCCTTTAGGGTCACAGAGCCCACATAATCCATCATCTATCACAATAAACAAGAAACAAGCCCAATATATATATATATATATAAAACAAACGAAATTGGTTACCCGCGCGCGCTAAGATGGTTTTGTTGGTTAGCCGTTGCGCAGTAGTCCCATTCTCACTGGGGACTTTCTTCAAACACGTTCCGCGCCCAAAACCCAGTCCCATCTTTCCATACACAATCACACCCAAAACCCTAACCACCACCACAATCCACTGCTCCTCTCACTTCGAAGCCTTGGACTCCCGCCAAAAACACCAAATCCATCTCTACGTCGACACCCTTCTCGAATGGAACCAGGTCTTTCTCTCTCTCTCTCTCTCTCTCTCTCTCTCTCACTCTCTTACACCAACCCTCCATTGAAATTTGAGCTTAGGGTTTGATAAAGTTTTCATCTTTGCAGAGAATGAACTTGACCGCGGTCAGAGAAGCGGGTGAGGTAATGGAGAGGCACATTGAAGACTCGCTCGCGGTCATACCGCCCATAACAGACTCTTATCTCTCTCATTGTGGCGCCTCATGTGGAAATCTCAGCGTTGTGGATGTGGGAAGCGGCGCGGGCCTGCCCGGGTTGGTTTTGGCCATTGCTTGCCCGGGTAAATATCAATTTGCTAAAAGTTGTTATCTTTTGTAATTGGGATAGTTAAATTACTTGTTTGCTGGATTGGTGGGTGTAGAATGGAAAGTGACCCTGATGGAGTCAATGAACAAAAGATGTGTTTTTTTGGAGCATGCTGTTAATCATGTTGGTTTATCAAATGTGGAAATTGTTAGAGGAAGAGCAGAGGTATTGTCTCTTGTGTTTTGCTGGTTTCTGTGGAAGTTCTAATCTTTTGAGTTCACACAAACACATACAGATAGAAATTCGTTGGCAGTGGATGTATTAAACCAAGTGTTTCAAATTTTTGTTATAGGACAGAACTTGGGTCAGGATGTTTTCTTCAGGGAGAAATATGATGTAGCAGTGGCCAGAGCGGTTGCGGAAATGAGAATTTTGGGTAGGAATGAAAACGTCTTTGTCTTGGTTTCGTGCGTGGATTTTCATTACTTAAAAGACTGGTTCCTTACGTTCAGTAGTTGATTTTTTGTTACTTTGGTGGTCAGCGGAATACTGTCTTCCTCTGGTTCGTGTTGGTGGCTTGTTTGTAGCTGCAAAGGGCCATGATCCTCAGGTACGTATATGGTTCTGCACATACCGACCAATCATTTAGCCTTCCTAAAGAGCAACATATTATAAGAAAACTTTTGTACATTTTCAAGTCTTATCTCATTAATCAGTTCTTTCTGAAGTTTCATTATAGAATGCCATGTCAGTACTATATGCACCATGCCATGTAAATTGTTTAACAATTTTGCTTGTACATGTTCTGTGGGCCTTTAAATACTCTGGCAACATGTTGAACTGTCGATTGTTTCTTGAATTAACTTTCTAGATTTGAGCTATTAATCAATCCGTAATATTTTACATTTCAACAGATGGAAATTAGGAATGCAGAAAAAGCAATTCAAATTTTGGGTGCTTCCATATCACAACTGTGCCCAGGTATGTATTATTTCTAATTTGAAAGAAAATCAACCACTCGTGTATGATGGACTTCACTAAATTGTTTCTATTGATGTGACCTCTATCCGTACCCAGTGGAATCCCACAGCCCATATGGACAAAGAACGGCCATTGTATGCCTGAAAACCAGTCCCACCCCAAAGAAGTATCCTCGTGATCCAGGTACCCCTGTGAAAGTACCACTATGAATAGTTCATGTGACCATTTCAAATGTAATATTTTATTGGCCTGCTATTCCCCCTCAGCTTAATTTTTCTATGTAATCGCTTCACTTTGGAAACAAAAACGCTGCACCTTAATAAAAAGTTTGGTCCACCGTTGTCCATTACGATTGATTGGCAGTCTAATTAGCCATGCACTTATTCTTCTTTGACTGTTTCTGGTGTTGATTAGTCGAGGCATTTCTGCGAATAAGTATGCATTTTATAAACTAAGAGATATTTCATGTAACCCCCCTTTGGCTTTTCTAGACCTAAGTAGCTAACTAACATTCACTCACAGGAGTGACAGGACTTTACATGGGTGAAACTTATTACTTTTTTAGTAAAGACAAAGTGATGCAGTCCATGTACAGGGGTGATTATACAGAACAAATGGATTCCTGTAGTGTTAGGAACTGCTATCTTTTAAAAATGTAAAACCCCAACAACTCAATTATTGAAGTAAAACTTGGGAGACTACTCCCAGGGCAGTAACCACTTTTAATTAGTATTTTCATGATAATTAATTTAATGTATTTTTCCCTGAATGATGCTGCTTTGTGTGGAAAACTGGAAATGCCTACGATATGTACTTTGAGGAGCAAAATTAAGTTCTGCTGCCCCGCTTAAAAAGTAAAATTAAACAGTGGAAGCAACATTACAGGTTCACGAACTGAAGAAATATTATGATGAAATAGCAAGGTAAAATAGGCGATCAAGAACAAGTAACTACTAATATTATGGGGTGTGACTAATGTTGACTAATTAGAGACATCTTAATTAGGTCATTTTGTGCTTAACTAGTGTGTTATCCCTGATCATATGCAGAAGTATATGAATTGCTGCTTTCCTACCAATAAATTACTGCTAGCTGATTCATTAAGACACCTCATTTGGAGGCAATTTTGCCTACATTTGTCAAATTATACCCCTCCTCCCTTTGAGTCAATCCATGCTTTTCATTCGTCTCTCTCATGCTTCATCTTTGGCCAACATCATCTACTCCTTTTGATCGGAAACTTTGAGGGATTAAAGTCACTTTTCTGTAGTATAAAATTTACAAAAAGAAAATTGAGGACTGAAAGTCTTTGTTAATTTGCACATCATCTGCGTTAAAGGTTTTACCTAATGAAGCATTGCTGCACGGAAGCTATCTTGCGCAGCGTGGACAGTGAGTAGACAGGTGTATACAAGCTTATCCAAGTTAGATCATTCTATGATTTATTTAATAGGATAATTATCTTTCAGAAAGCTTGATAGTAAAGTAAATCTCATATCATATCATATTTTCTTCTTTTGGGTCAACGACGTTATTTGCATGATAGCTAGGAGTGGGATTTGAGACGAAGAGCAATGAAGTAGGTTAAAATGCTAGTGTGCTCTAGTAACTAGAATGACTGTTACCTAACTTCTCCTCCGCTTGTAATAATACATTTTACAGGTCAAAGTTGGAACCTTATATGAAGTTATTAAGAGCATATGCACCTATGAAAATTGCTGATTAGCCAATCAAATTGGTACTATCAATCTACTATTCATCCAAAATTAGCAATTGCCTCCAACTTATACAATGCACCCATAAAAGGCAATTGACATGCTAATCCACTATTAACATTTAAATATGTCATTAATTAAACATAAGATTAAATCATAGATTTAATCTATTAATTGATTTACGAAGGCAATTAATTGTAAATTATTAATATAATAATTTTTAAGTCAAACGATGAGATCAGATTTTTAGAAGAACGAAAAAAAAGCAAGAATTTTTTGTAGAAATTTAAAATTATCACCAAATGAAAATAAATCTGGAGAAAAAAATTGAAAATTACCCTTTCTTTCATTGGGAAAAGCAAGATAAATTGTTTGGAGTTTATCAGAATCTATGACAAATAAGTTGGTGCAATTGATAAGCAATTCCCTTAAAAATGTGAGATGATGGAGGTTCGAGTCCTCTTCTATGCAAAACTTTGCATTTTAAGTGAATATTTTGCTTATTTGTGAGTTGCGGGCTTGCAGAAATTAGTGGGGCCCATGAATTGGTTGGGGTAATTGAATGACCGAAAATTAATAAGCCAATTGCCTGACTTGATGGACCCCACCAATTGCCCAACTGATTTTGGACCGCTGCATTCCTTTTTTCCCCTCAATCGGCCAATGGGTCAGCCGATGAGCCCATTGGTGCATCTGCTCTAACTGATTACTTCTTTATCAGACTTGGTGATTACTATTTTTTTGCACCCTTCATTACATGATTATAGAGTTTACGCTTTCTAATTAATCAACTTTGGACGAATCCTGCTTTGGCAGACCTACTGCTTCTTTATTGTGAAAGGTAGATATAGATATATCTTGCTTTTGTTGCCTGAAAGAAACCAAAACTTAGAGAAAAAAGCTATATATATATATATATATTGAGATTTTGGACAATGGAAGGTAAGATTCTTAAGAGAATGAGTGTGAGTGAGTTTCAACCAACCTTTATATGCGCTCTCTCCATCTTTTGGGTTGCGCCCCACAATCCAACCAATCCTTGCCAAAAAAAAAAAGTAAGTAGTGACACTCCATTGGCCATTGCATCACATATTTAATCCATGCCAACCAATCCTTCTTGGCACACCACAGTGACCACACTACTGTTAAGAAAAAGAGAACGATATGTATTTTATGTGATACTATTTCTTATTGTCATTTCCCACTTTTAAGAAATTTCTTCCCATGAGTTTTCTTCCTTTTTTTTATATTTGATTCCTTTGCTTTTTAATTTGGCTTTCTGTGAGTTTGGTTTGCTTTTATTGATAATTCTTTAATATGTTTGTCTTCTCTTTGGTTTTGCTATTTCATAGCACTTTCTAGCTCATCTGCATATTTGTTTATCAAGTTTGTCATCCTCTTGGAGAAAACACAGCATCATAGACATTTGAATTAAGCAACAGATACAGAAGGTTTAAAAATGATTGATCTTCTTATTATATGATAGCCTATATGCTTCTTTCATAATACTTCCATTTCCTCAAGAATATCTCACCCTCTAAGATCACACTGTCTCATGAATCACACACCTCACATCTCTTATGCAGGCATTTCTAACCTAACCCAAGTGTCTAGTAGTCTCCAGTAAGTAGAGAAAAGGGAAACTAACATAAAGCAAAAGAAGAGAAGGCACAAAAACAAGATCTCCTCTCAATAGGCAAGACTTAGCTGAAGGAAGGAATTAGAACTAAGTAATAGAGAGAGTCTTCTACTGACAAGGAACAAAGACATGCCAAACCTTGATGTCACAGTCCAAACCCCCACTGAAAATAAGATAATTAGATGCGTCAGATGTGCTGCAGTGGGCCACTGTAGCAGTTAAACACTTGACTGGACCTTTATGCCCTTCCAACAAGGCCAAACAGGAATAACTTCTAGCAACCCCTCTCCAGATTCTTATGGTTTGGTCTGCAGAACCACTACATACCAAGTCTGACACCACTGCCAAGCATAATATGGACTTGGTATGACCTCTAAGCGCACCCACAACACCCATGTTACCCTCACTATCTATCTTCTCCCAAACGACAATGGACCTGTCACATGCACCGGAGTACAACACACAACCATCGCTGCTCAGAGCAAGTGCATTGACCCCAGAATTGTGCTTCTCTAATATAGCAATTAGAGAATGTTTCTTTTCTCCCTAACTCTTTCTTCCACACCTTAATTTTTTTGTCTGCTGAACCAGTATAAACATGTCCATCCTCGAATGATACTGCCACTGCATTTATAGCATCATCATGTGCATTTGTCACAGACTCCAAGCATTTGAAGTCTGTTGTGCTCCATACTTTGAGCGTTCGATCCCATGAAACAGAATAGAGAAGTGACTCGTCTCTTGATAAGGCTAGTGCAGAGACAGTATCCACATGATTGACCCAAGTGCTCTTCTTGTGCCTTCTTATTTGGACCTGGTGCTTAGGCATCAGAAGCTTAGCAGCGCGGTCACCAAGCGTTGGCAACGTGGCTAAGCGCGAGTACTTTTGGTGGTCAGGTTCATTGTTGTCGATTTTCCAGACTCGAATCTTGTGATCTTGATGAGCACTGAAGAGCTTGTCACCTGAAATTGCTAGGGACTTCACCGCTCCCTTTCCTGCAGACACCATGCAGTGATCAGCACTCAAGTTTTCGTTATTGGACTCGACGTGAGGGTTGCACTTCCACGACCGGATTTCTCTGTCGGAAGAGCCGGTATAGATGAAGTTTCCAGATATGGTGAGAGAGGATATGTAGGAGTTGTGGCCTTGCAGAGTGGTGAGGCAGTGGTGATAGGTGGGCTGATTTTCTTGGTTGTCGGATTGTGAGGACAGGGAAGGAACTGACTGGAGGCTTGGGTCAGAAGTAAGGTAATGATCTGATTGATCCCCATGAAAATAATTTGTCTGAGATTCAATATCATTGTATGAGTACGGATAGGTCTGGTGGTATTCCATGACTCATGTTAGAGAAGGGGTGGGAGAAGAAAGTGAAGTGTATATTATTATATATAGAGATGAGGAATGAGGTATGAGGATAGCTAAGCTAGAGAGAGAATGGGAGCATTTAGGAGGCCTATAAGCCTATTTAAAGCTAAAAGATATATAAATATAGACTCTACACTGTTGGCAAAAAGTGGTGAAGCAGCATTGGGCCAGACAAATTAGGTGGGTGGAGCATAGGAATTGGTTGTTCTGGCACAGTCATTTGGAATCCATGATCTTAGCAAACGCTCTGTATTACTTCTCTTATTGATCTAAAACCCAGGAAGCAAGGGACGGAATCAGATGGTTCTGTGAAAAGCTTGGATATTTAAAAGAACAAAAATAATATTGAGAAGAATTTCCACTGTTGTCCATATTTGACTGATAAGTTTTGTCCATATCATTGAGCTAAGCAGCCTGACCCTGTGACCCTCCTTTACAGTATCTAGAATTATTTTTAACTCCCTGTTTTGGTGGAGAAATTAAGCTATAGCTATACTCATCCAACCACAACCCTCCACCTACAAGTTTGGCTCTGTGATAAAATCAAACTTATGCTCCAAACTCTTGCTCAAGGCTATGAAGGTGAACCAGCCACCTACTTCACAACACTAGCAAGATAGGTAAGGTTGTTTATGTGATCAGAAAGAACTTGCTGATTAGGGTTTCCTCTATAATTATCAAAGGACCTGTAGAAGAGAAATGAGGACTGGAAGTTTATGAATTCGAAGCTAGGCATAGTAGTCCCATGTGAGCTCAACTTTAGCTTGGCGCATAATAGCTTCACATGTAATCTTTTTCTATTGCTATGCCCATAGCGTGTCTCACTCATTTTTTTGCTACTGGTATGGTTATTTTCCCTGAAATGAGAATCAGAGGGACAAAAGGACCCATGATTGGACCCCCTTAGGAACTATCAATGGGTGACAAGTGTTTGTACTCTCTTATACCAGTCTCCATCATGATAATATCTTGTAGGTACAATTTTCATTTTCATATTTTTGGCTAACAAACTATAGTCTTTTTGGCTTATGTAAAGCGCAGTACTTGACAAGGACTTGCTCCCTGACCTCTAAGGAACTATAATGGATTAATGGGAGTCTAAAAAGCCTAATGAAAGAATGAAAATGATGTTTTGTGGATGCTAATTGTTCTTGTATGCAATTTGCTTGGTGATTGATTGATCTCTTACTTATGCACTTTTAGGTATATGGCAAAGATGAACTACTACTTGTTTAACTTCTTTTGATATTTTGATGCTTTCCTAGTCTTGATTCTTATCTTATTTTGGTCCAAGCAGGGCTAAACCTCTGAAAAAGAGGGTAAATGCTCTATCTGCAGCTACGAATTAGTATGAACCCACGAATAAATTCAATGTATTTGAAACAATTATGAGTGGTTTGAAATAATTGAGAGTGGTTGGCATATTTTTGTATCCAAACCATTCTTTCAAAAACAATTAGCTCCATACTGGACTAAGGAGAAATTTTTTTAGGTAGTCTTCGCTTCTGATGGATCCATTTCGTACAGTCTTTTTCTTTAGGGCTACTTCATCGCCCCCTATTACTTGACCGAAATCACATCTTTTATGATATTTCTGGAGATTTTTCTTGTCTTATGTTCCATTATATTGTATTTGAGAAATGTAAAAAAAACTTTGAAATGGAGACAGTGGATAGTACAGATCGTAAGTGACTTCTAACTCGTAGTAGTCTACTCCTCAGAAGTATGATTATTCTCTTCATTGTCTTGAATGCATGATGAATGAAGCTGTTGTCTTATCATTTCTAGACTGGAAATCAAAACTTGTATTGCACAACGATCAATATGGTATACAAACTGGTGTTTAACCTTTGAATCTTCCCTTTTGCTCTAGAAATTAGATTATTATCCACTGTTGGATTTAGTTTGTATGCCATACTGGTCAGTACGGTAGAAGAAGAAGAACTCAAAGTAATTCATATTAAATTCCAGTTCTAATCGATTATGTATGTTATGTTAACAATAGCACTTATACTACGCTCAACCAGCGTTCGGTGGGATTGAAGGGAGGGACAGCTTTCCGATCCTCTCAAGGAATGAAATCTATTATGGTGATGAAAGCAACAATATAAAAGTGGAATATGTATTCATATATCAGTAAAGCCTTACCCACCTCCTTTTGTTCTAGCTTTTCAATTGCATAATAATACATTTTCAGGAATCATGAATCATGATATGTAATGGGGTTTGTCTTCCCAGCACTAAACTAAAAACCAGAAACATATCACCAGTACGAAATCCGACTTAGAGCGACACTCTACCCATATTTGTCTGTTGGTCCCAAGCATAACATGACATTATTGCCTTTAGGGTCAGCAACCATCAGTCACTGCTCTACATCAAACAATATGTCAGAAGAAATAGCCCCTGCATGAGTACTTATTATTGTTACTTTCATTTTGTTTATTAGATTAAAGTCAAAGATTCTTTTTTCATTTATCATGCAATAATTAGTAAACTACTACACGTGGTCGAACAAAATACTTGCATCATTAAAAAAGTATATGCAGAAAATTGTAGCTAAGCTGGTCTCATCTTGATGATCTTCATGGCCAAATTCGATCCAAGGCAACAGACAAAGTCCGTTTAGCACGACAACAATTCCAGTCCATCCAACTCCAAATTGGTATTATTGGGACTAATGCAGTTCCGCTCAAGTAGTCAGTTGATTCTATGGTTAGTCGTATTTAATTGCTATTGGATTTTGATTTAATGGTGAAAAATAATAAGACAGTTGGAATACTCATTATCTTCCAACTGTAGCTATGCACAACTAAGTACCAGATTACTTTGACCACCAGGGCATGACTCTAACTATAGCACCATAATTTCCCACTAGTAAAGTGGACTTCGTTGAACAAAGATGGAATGCTTGTGTGTGGTTCGTTCTTCCTTGAACATATATCGAGGTAGCATCCTCTCTCTGTCTTATTTTTTCTGATCTGATTAGTTTATATCTGTCATTTTTTTTTTCAATTTAAACTTATGATTATGATATCATAACAGATAAACTATCTGTGTTACGATTGGTATGTTATCTCTCTCCACTGCTGTGGATGAGGCTGCAAGTTTGAATCCCCACTCCCGCAAGATCCAAAAGTTATGGAAAATCTGTCCTTTCCATCCAATTACATTCTGATCAGTGATCATTTATATTTGGTGCGAGAATAATTCATGCTGCAACTGTCTTAAATAGTTTCAAATTGTGTAGAGTACTACATTGAATATTGTTGGTTGGATGGCTGTGTTGATTACTTGTATAGTTTTTGGTTCAGTTGCTTTGAGAAATTATCACATTCTCAAGTCTCTTTTTAATTATATTTATTATTGTGGTTGTTCCTATAATTTGTTTAATTAATCTTTTAGTTATTAAATTATTATTTTTACCCGTAAGACTTCGCTTTATTTTGCACAGAAGAAGCCGTTCTAGAAGCTTGGATACTGTTGAAGTCGTTTTTAGAAGATTATGGCATTTCATGTACAATGTATCTGGTATGTCCCCAATACATGAAAACTATAATGTTTAGTTGTTTCAATATGAAATTGTTGATTATTATGAAATCTGACCTAGATTGATCAGTGATTTATATTATATGAGTTGATGAACAAATGATTGTGGTGTTTGAAATTGTGTTCGGGCTGAGCGTTTCATGACATTATCAACAACCAGCAGGACTGAAGATCCGGATATTATTTACAAGGCTAGGGATGTTCTTGCACTTTTGTCGTTAACTCGTGTTCCACCATCAATGGTACAAAGGACAAACTCTGTGTTATCATTAACTCCTCTGATAATAACTAATGAGCTATTTCACTTGGAGTTCAAATGATTTGATGTTGAATCTAAGCTATAGTTAGGTTTGTTGAATCTAAGCTATAGTTAGGCTTCTAAGTTTGAGGCAATGGCATGTAAATAATATTGGCCTATGGTAAATAATCACATTTTATGGCAATCCTCTGTGTACCTCATTGTTTAAACGGCCTTTTCTTCTGAAGTCTCCATGTGTCTTTTACTCGATGGGATTTGAGCTTTTCAGATACAATTAATTTCTGATTTTAGTGCTTTGATTGCAGGTAATGAAAGTGCTGAATGAGAATCTACGATATGACATCATCTGTTCAGAATGTGTATAAATATAACTTCCACGTTTGAAAAGTATAACTTTGCTTAAAGATTTATAAGGTTTTGGGCCACTCTATTCATTGCTAATTGGTTTTTGATGTGAACCTTAGATTATTTCATCATGACATTAGAGCGGGTTACCCGCGTGTTTGGTTTCAGCGATGGCCACACATGCTCACCGTCACCCAATATAACTTGTCCACGTGTATGGCTTGAGAAATCGCCACACGTGCGGGGACGTGTTGAGAATGTGTATAAATATTAGGATTAAATATTGTTTACTCCCTATACTTATAGGGTTTTATCATTTCAGTCCCTGACTTTCAAATTTCATCTAAAAAGTCCCTAAACTCTCAATTTCCTCCCAATTTGTCCATGCCGTCAAAATTTTTTGTTAAAGTTATCAAAAATGTCTATTATGCCCTCACTAATTTTTTCTTTCTTTCACTTTTATTTATCTTATTTTTTTTCATTTCACCTCTTGAAGGTCGGTGGATTGGAACCATCTTGATGAGGAGATGAATAGAAGGATGCGAGAGAGCCGGAAGAAGAAGAAGCAATAACATAAATAAATAAAAAAAAAGAGGAAGATAATTTTTTTTTTTCAAGTAATTGAGGGTATAATAGACTTTTTAGGAAAAGATAACGGTGTTTTTGACCGATGCTTGACGGCAGGGACTAATTGGGAGTTCAGAGACTTTTTAGGTGAAATTCGAAGGTCAGGGACTGAAACGATAAAATCTTATAAGTTCAGGAAGTAAACAATATTTAACTCTAAATATTATAACTTCCACATTAGAAAAATATAACTTTGCTTATGGGTTTATAAGAGTTTGGGCCACTCCATCCATTGTCAATTGGTTTTGAATGTAAACACCATATTACTTTATCAACATCATCAAGACTGTGTATCGTGATGGTGGTTTTTGCTCACAATATAAGATTGACAGGGTCGGTGCAGAAGTCTTATCATAATTTTGTTGCATTTATTGTTTTATTTGACTGTCAAATTTTTTTCCTTAATATAAATGTAAATGATTGAAGAATGGTAGACTTGCCAAATTGGCGAACCAAATCGTAACCACATGATGCGGCGAAACACAGTGCCACATCATTTGGTGAGCAAATTCTGACTAAGCGTATGCAGCGATAACTATAAGGCATTAGATGCTATTAGGATTTAGTGAAGCAGGGTTTTGTTATAAGAAGATTTGAATGTGCTCCTTAATCTGGGAATCAGCCACTCCATTAAGAGTTGGACCCAAGAAATTTTCAGGCTATTCTAATCTCTGGTGTCGTGTGCAGAAGCTAATTAAGAAGCGGCGTGGACTACTTCGGCCTTACTTTTTTTTTTTTTAAGTAAGAGTTTGTCAGAACCCATCCCGAAAATCCTCTCAAATTTTCAAGATGGACTCTGCGGGGCCCACTTTTAAGAAAAATTCGACAGAACTTCCCTTAAAAGTGGACGACCCAACCTGTAAGAAAAACAACAAAAACAAATTTTTCCAAATTCCAAGATCCAACAGCATGCAGTCATTTTACATTTCACAACCATCACAAGTTATTAAGCAAAACCCAAGCGTAAAGGCAGTAAAATTTATACAATACAGCCTGGGGGTTCTAATCTTCAACTCCACAATAAAACACATCTCCGGCAATGAAATTAATACACAATAGTACTAAACCTTTCAAGGTTATCAGAGCAATCTACGATAAAGTCAAATATATTACATGAGGTAGGTTAACATTAACCTACGCAAGGCAAGTGGCAGAACTGGTGCTAAGCCCCGATCCTACGCCGAACAGCAACACTGCGAACTGGGCAAAGGAAACCGAAAAGCCCAGGGGAAAGTAAGCAATAAAACGTTAGTTGTGAGTGGACAAAAATATTTAATTAAGAAAGAAATGTTTCTCACTTTCCCACATTTATTGTTTAGAACGTTCTTATGCATGCAATAGGGAACTAAAGGTTTTAAATCACTTTCATGACTAAGCCAGCCCCGCTGGCTTGAGGGAAGTTCGACCGACCCTGTTAGTCGGACGAATAAATAAATAAGCGAACAATTTAAAAGGTATGGGGAAAAACGTCATCACCATACAATAAAATAAAGTGAGCCGCTAAGGCTCGGGTCGGAGTGTCCCACACTCAAGAGCATCCCATGCTCGGCTCTACTCACCCACTAATACAAAGTAAGTAGGGAGGAGTACCAATAGGCTAGCTAGCAATAAAGTATATCGACCCAGGTATGGTGGGTAAAAACCATATGAAAATCGAGAATTTGTGAGATTTCCTCGAAGTCTCACAAGAAGGGAACTTAGTCCAACGACGTGACCCCGCACGCCAACATGATTCAAAATTATGAATCAATATACTAAAATAAAGTAAATTTATAATCTCGAAGAAATCTTCCCTTTCCGAAGATTTTTTGAGAAACCCGAATCTACTAATAAATAATGATACTTTCATTTTCAGAAATAATCTTATCGAAGATTATTTCTAATAAAAAGTTCGAAATGGAACATAACCACTTTTAATCGGCAATTTGAACCATAAATAATTTCATAATTAAAAATCGAATAATATGCTTATTAAATAAAAGATACTTTAAATAATTTCGTAACTTAAAATATTTAATTGCATGCATGAATTAAAATCAAACGTCCACTCACAGTATACGGCTAAGCTTGCCGTCGATCCGAACCCTCTTCGTAAGAATCCTCCTCACGTCCTGTACAATGTAACGTTCATAAACCGATAAGTACAGGACGGATAAAAATTAAATCCACCAAAAACACAACCATATCCCAAATGTTATTATTTACTTAAAAATCTCCAATTTCACTTTTCTAACTTCATTTCTTTACTTTGAGCTTCCGATTAAGGAATTCCGATACACGGATTATCCGTGAATTAATCAATGAATTTCACACCATAACGAAAACCATATCTACACTTCACGAAATTAACTCGAGGTCACCAATATGGAAACTACATTATACCAATGATTAAATAGCCAAATTACGACAGTCAGAAACCTGCCCTACACCACCTCACGCGCCGCCCACAGTGGCGGCGAGTGGCGGTTACTCGCCGGAATCAACCTCCTCCTATGGCCACCAAATTTCAGATACAACATCAATTTCACCCACTGGTCATTTCATTCAACTACAACTCATCCAAATAACAATCAAAACCAGTCGAAATCAATGGATGAACATAAACCCAGAAATTTTCCAAGAACCCTAGAATTTCAATTCAACAATTCGACTTCTACACAGCAAATCGAGACACAAGGCCATAGGGGAAATGATCAGTGAAGAAAACCGAACCTTCGACACCGGTTTGGTGGCCGGAGATGACCGAAATCGCCGGAAATCGCCAAAAAACTCAATCTGCTACAGTAAACTTCGTGGCTCAATTCCGAGCTCCTCCGGTCGAGATACCGTGAAATGCGACCATGGGCATGACGAGGAGGAAGAGGCGAACCTAGGGATGTCTGGGTTTCGTCGTGGGGCGGCCGAAATCGAAGGAACTTGGAGGAGGAAGATTCGGCCGAACTGGAGGAGGAAGAATCGGGGGAGAAGAGAGAGAAGAGGTCGGGTAAGTTTCCAAATTTGGAAACTTACCACAGTAACTTACTATTTATAGAACTTACTATGAACAGTAATCGGGAATAGTAAATTTAGTTTTTCACTTATAACTTTCGCATACTAACTCCGATTTTTACGAACCACGTATGCATGTTCTCGGTTTAACATCCTCTACGACTTTCATGAAGAACATTTTCTCAAATCATGGTCCGAACAAAAAGTCAACTTTTAGGGCCACTAAAATCGTATAACGGAGTAAAAATTAAGTGTAACTGACATTTACCGTCAATTTAATAAAAATCAAAAATTCTAGGTTCGGGACGTAACAGAGTTGGTGCGGCTACCCTCAAGCCTTGATTAGTGAAACAGCAGAATACATGTGGGGGACATGAAACCTAAATCCTAGATTACAAATTACATCAAGAGAACTTCTTGAAATAATAACAGGAGCCTCAACTACAAACATGCATCCTAACAAGCACCATTTAGTGAAGAGTGCACGACTGACTACTCTATTTGCTCTACAAATGTGACGACATACCGAAAAGACAACTTCTTACGTAGAAGCATCCTGACAAATAAACCAGCTTTCCCACTATGATGCCACCAGAATATAAATCTGATGACACTAAGTTTCACTCTGCCACTAAGAGGCAGCGACCATTTGACCAAGTAAGGAACTCACTGCCTACCTAGGGCAAACACATTACTGCTACTAAAAGGTTGCGACCATTTGCCAATGCAAAGAACTCGCCACCAACTTAGAGCAGATCAAGCACACAGAGTGCACACACCGAGACCAAGCCCACGTACTCCAACAACAACCCTAACGAGTAGGGACTTATTAACATTGCAGAAAATAGAAAAACACAAACCAAACAAAACTAAAAACAAATAGAGGCCCAAATAGCCAGGCCCTAAAATAGAGGCCCGACCCAACCACCACTCCCTACAAGACTCCAGTGCTGCAATCCACCAAGGCATCACCGCAATCCACCAAGGCTGCCGCTAGTGCCTGCACGCTCCACCGTCCCTCCACCTTGCACTGCCCCCCCGCCGCAACGCATCCCAATGCCACAACACCGTCACACCACAAAGCCAACCACACCAGAACCTGGCTGGCGTTCAAGCTCGAACCTTGAGAAGAATCGGAACCCCACTAGGCTCGTCACTTCCATGAAATTGAGAACCCAACCACCGCCAAGCATCCATCCTTAGCCGAGGGACCTGCAACAACCGGAAAATCGAGCCCCGCTGGCAAATCGCACCACGCCGGAAGTCCTTGTCAGCTCCCACCCACGATCGACGAAGAAGGGAACCAGATCCGCCACGATCTAAGTAGAAGCCACCTACCTCCATCCCTTAGCTAGATCTCGGCCATAGAGCCACGCCGCTAGTCATCCCCTCCCGGACTGGAACGCAGCAGCAGGGACGCCGCCGGTGTTCAGCCGGGAGAGAGCACTCTCGTCCTCACTGCTTTTTCTCCGCGCGTGAGGCGTGTTCTCTCTCCCTAAAACTAGACGCGTTTTACTTCGGCCCTACTTAAAGGTGCGTAAAGTTACTTGTATTCATGAGAGTGAAATAAATAAACATTAACTGATGAACATATCAAGGCATGCATAGGATATCATTCTTCACATTCTACTTGCATGCTTTATACCTTCTGCTTACAAGATAAATGGGATGCATGAACTTGACGGGTTGTGAGATATATGTTGATGTAAGGATTACCGGCCCCTTTGAAGTGTGGATATTTATATTGTTCATTTATTTTTATTTTTATTTTTTTCTGCGTCTGCAGCCCTTTGATGGATTGGGAACATGTAGTGATTTTTAATTTACATGTAAATCAATAGGGATGCGCTATTACTGCTGTGGGTTTTTAAACGTCAAGGATTAAAGTTGGTCAGGATTGGCGTGAAACAGCTGCCTTGTTAACAATGTGAGACCTAAAACTATGCTTCGGAAGATGAAGTTGAGCCTTGAAAGGAGGAAAATGAAAGAGGAAATTACTACCGGAGAATGTCCTCTTTGGAATCTGCTGGGAACATTAAGTGGAAGATGTGGACTTTGTTTTGAAACTTTTTTTTGTTTTTGTTTTGAAACTTGCAGAGTATTAACTTGTGTAATCGAGATGCCCTAGAAGGAGGAACGAACTTCAAGCCATGGCAGTGGTTAGGAAATGGCCTTGTTGGTGATGGTATATTCAATGACCAAAATATCATGTATCGAGGAAATATCGATGGTTCGAAAAATAGAAATTTTGATGGAAATATCGAGAAAATTTCGATATCGATAAAGTTTTGAAAAAAATGATGGAAATTGAGAGAAAATCATTGAAATTTTAAGTGAAACTTTGTGAACTACTTATTTGATCAATCATCTATTATATTGGAAAAAAAAAAAAAAACGGCGAACAAGCTTCATTTCATAGTGAATTATAGTAATGTAGAGTAAATGTTTGAAGTCGCCTGTATAATATTTGGTACTTTTAGAATATATCACGAAATTCCTGAAATATAGCACGAAATATTGTTGGAAGTCATCCAAAATATCGGAACCTCAAAAAAACCAAAATTTCGCCGTTATTTCTGCAAAATTATCGATTATTTAGTCATTGGGTATATTAATGCGGAGACTTGTTATGATATACAGTATTTGAGTTTTCTGGACTTATTCGCCTATATGTACAAGTTAATAACGATAAAAATACCAAGTGACAAATGCCCAAAAAAGAGAGAGAGAGATAGGTGTGTTGATGGATTTTAGATCAACTCCAAATCCAAATATTTGAGGATATAAGGTGGAGTCTGGGTTTTTGGCAAGTTGGCTGGATATAGTTTAAATGTTGTTAATTGAGAAAATAGAAAGAATTGTTATGTATGGTAAAATAGTATAAAGTAAACGAAAAAAGGCCTATGTGATGAAAATGGTTTTGGGTTTTAGAGGGTTTCGTGTTTTTTTGTTCGTGTCATTAAAAAGCCCCATAATAGGTGTTGAACTTTGATTGGGTAAACCCTTTTCCTCTCTACGATCGTTTTTGGATTTACCTGTTAACCTCTGCTTAAGAAGTCTAAGTGCAAAATTAACAATGGAAGGGGAATTCAAAATGTTGTCAGGAGTTTAGGGTTTACAAATGTGACCTGTCTCTCAGAGCAATCGGCAATCAGAAAAGATGAAGAGAAAGGGGGGGGGGGTACTCTTAGAGCTCCCTCTCCCAAGCAACCACACCAACCTCCGGCTCCTGCAAACCAGCCACCACCAGCCCCGGCCAAGCCACTGCCACCCCTTGAAAATCCTGCGAAAAATCCATTTGCTTCGTGGAAGCTTAACCTGATAGCAGAGACAGCGGCACTGGTGGCTCATAATCCATAGATTCTGGCCAAGTTTGCAAGCACAAGAGTTTGTACATATTTAGTGTTGGCATTTCCGTACAAAAGCAAGTGATGTATTTTATCTAATCTCATCTTTAGAAGCTGGAAAAAGGACATCAATACTGATCTCGGGGAAGCTTCAAGTAAATGCATCTCATTGTTATGTATGTATACGCAACCTGTTGCAATCCCCAAATCAGTCCTACGTTTTAGGGAGTTCAATTTTAGAAATTATCTTTCGGCTTTTAAATATTATTTTTACAAAGATATTTTCCAAATGTTAAAATCGTACCATTGAAATCTTAATTGATTTAGTATTTGTTCATTTTAATTGGAAATCTTCTTATCTAGGATTTGTTTTCTCCTCCATATATTCAGAAAAGTAGCGTTCATTTGTGAACGACTTTGACGCAAGAATTATTGTGCATCTTGCTTGCTTAGAAAGAGACCCATAGGAGACATGAAACACTTGTTTAGTGTCTAAGTGTCTCATTGTCATTCACTCATATGTATTGGTTCACTCGAGATTAGTAGAGAAGTTGTAAATGCAAGAAGAGAGATAATTGAAGATCGTTCAAAGTGAAGAAGGCAGTCAAGGTTCAAGATAAATACCTCACCAGTTAATCTAGTGATTGTAGCCGAGAGTAGTGCTATGTGTGTTTGTAAAGAAACTTATTCTTCACCATTAGTGGATCGATTTTCTTTTGGGTTCTCAATAGTAAGAGCCCTGCAAGTGTTTTTAATCTCAAATTGAGTTTTTCACTGCGTAACCAAAAACCGTTTTTTTGTTATGTGTGATTTTTCGGTTTTCTGCCCAGTAGGAATTGCAACGTATCTATCAATCCCCGATACCCAGAAACACATTCATCCTAGTATTTTCAATTGGCATCAAAGCGAGTTCTAAAGCTTTTTAGTAGATCTGAGGACATGATGGAACATGAACGTGACAGAGCTGTTGGTTCGATAAATTGTCCCCCATGTTTTGATGGTAAAGACTACATGCAACGGAAGATCATGATGAGGGCGTTTCTATATTCTCTAAGATGAGAATATGTGGAACATCGTTGAAACTGGATGGAAACACCCAACCAAGCCCGAAGACACAAAGAAGGAAGAAGGGACATCTACAAGAGTTCTTAAGCCTAGGCAAGAGTGGACACAAGAAGAGGTTTTCAAGGAACGGAGTTCCTTATTCACAGCTTTATCTAAGAATACGTTGAGATCTTGCACAGGGACACATGTTGAAGACTATGAAGTATGCCGGCACAAATTAGGTTGACAAGCCATGTATAAATTAGGTTTTCAGCTTTAATTTGCTTTGGTCGATATTTTCAATTATTAGGAACTTCTTTTCTGGTGAGAAACACCATTCCATTATCAGGAACATACTGGTCCTTTGGGTAGGTTTTTAAGTTTGGGCAATTGAGATTTATGGGCCTTTTTGCTTCTAACATTCTGCAGTTTAGCCTATGTTATTTTACTATTATGCTTTTTGTTAGAAGGTATTTGGGGGAAAATTTTTGAAGGGTTGGACATTTGTACATCCTTTCCTTAGATGACATGCACTAAAACAATGATTGAACTGAACTAATTCATCAATTTCAGCATGCAATCAAAGTAGTGAGAATCGATGAATTAGTTCAATCTCTTATGAAACGTTTTTAATAATACTCGAATTCTCGTTGGAAGTTTGGAAACATAAGATAAGTTATTCTTACAAAATAATATAATTTTAAATGATACCCAACGTTTCATAATTCTCCTAATTAGGTACTTAATTTTCTAAAATTGACAAAATGATGCTTGGCCGTTTGGTCCATTGAAACCATCTCTTCGTCAATATAATTGAAGTTAGCAATAATGTTCACAATCATAAGTCATTCTTAGATCTACACCTAATGCTCAGCCAGTCTTAGATCTACACCTAATAGGAGTTATATTGCTAGTTTATTGAGGTTCTATTGATTCTTGAGTTTCTAACAAATTAATTCACCGGTTTTCAGTGTCAATATTGGGTGCAATTAGAAGTTTGTCAAAAAAAAAAAAAAAAAAGCACCCTGGACATCAGAAACATCAAGATCGACCGTACATGACCGCGCGTTATTCTAAATTTCTCCTCAAGTTTTACTGTAATTAGTTATTCTCACTTTGTGCTTTTGAGATAATGGTGACATGTTTTTGTTAAAGCAAGTTCACATGTTGGGATTGGGTTTGGGTCACTGAATCAAACACTGTTCGTTTTTTTTTATGTTTGTTTCCACCTATTGGTTTTAGGTAACTGGTTAAGTTTGAAAACTGACCTGGGTCACTCTAGACCAATTTGTAGGTTAGGAAACTGACTGAGAGAATGATTAGGTCAGTTTGGAAACTAACCCAGTAACTCAGACCCAACATATGGAAACAAACATAAAAAAACAGTGAACAGTGTTTGACACTTTGACCAATGACTAAAAGGATGAACTGGCTTTTAGAAAATAAGTGATGAGTCACAATTTTCCTCTTTTATTCTAATTTGATTAGTCTAATTTGCATAAATTTATAGACAAGAGTAAATAAAAAACAAAAACCAGATTTCTATGTCGGTTTTATTTCCGATCATACTTATTCAATAGTAGCTCCCTCGACAAATGTCAACACATTGGTATACACTACGGTTTCGTTAAGATTAAATTCATAAAATCGACTTTTAATGATAAAATTGATGATCAAAAGAACAAGATAGACAAAATTATTTTACTTTTTGTCCATGTTATTTTAAAAAACAAAAGGCACCCATTCAAAGAACAAATCAAATAAAAAATCGAATCAAAATCAAACAAAAGAGAAAAAAACATAAACAAGAACAAAAAGAAAGACCAAATGCGTTGCGTGCTTTTTGAGTCTCTATCAGCCGGCATTGAATTTTGTCTCATACTCCAGATTCCCTCCCCTTCTTGTTCTTCCTCTTCTTCCTTACTCAACCACCATGATCCTCAGCTTCGCTCACTCGACCTCAAGCCTCTCCAATGGCTCCCACCACATTTCCCGCCATTTCTACCATTACCATCTTCACGCTCTTCTTCTTCTTCTTCTCCTCATCATCACCCACCATCGGAGTCGGCTACATATCGAGCGTTCTGGAACTTCAGGACCGCGAGAGGGCCCCTCCCTATGTCCAAGTCGCCGCCGCTCGCGGAGTACTCCGCCGCCTTCTTCCTTCCCAATCCTCCAGCTTTGGCTTCCAAATCGTCTCTAAGGTCTTTCAATTTGTATTTTATATCTGAACTTTTATTTTCCTTTATTTTCTTGTAAGTTAAACTGTTAGTACTTTTTGTTTTTGAAATTTAGGAAAGCTACAATCTTTATGTTAATGAATGTTAGTCACATAGGTACATGATGGTTTTGTATGTTTGTATAATGTGCAAATTGCTGCATGTATATTTTTTGATATGCTTCTAATTCCCTATTGAGAATTGCACACACTCAAGAGCTAGTGTTTTTGAATTTTTATTTTTTTAATTTGCAGGAGCAATGTGGTGGTGCATCCTGCTTTATGATTAAGAACCATCCTTCTTTTCGTAGACGAGGAGATCCACAGATTCTGTATGTAGTCATCTTATTTCTATCACTCCCTTGTGAAACTACACTATACTGCACTGTGTGATTGTGTGAACACATGAAGTTTCAAATCAATGAAAATTTACACTTGATCAAACCATCGGACTGTTATATTGTACCTAAAGTTACATTCATGTGACTTTCAAATCAATGCTTGAACTAGGATTTCCGGAGTCACTGGAGTGGAGATTTTGGCTGGTCTGCATTGGTATTTGAAGAATTGGTGTGGCTCACATATATCTTGGGATAAAACTGGTGGTGCGCAACTATTTTCAGTCCCAAAAGCAGGGTTTCTCTCTCGTGTAGGAGATGGTGGCATTTTAGTCCAGAGACCTGTTCCTTGGAACTATTACCAGAATGCTGTCACATCTAGCTGTAAGCTGCTACTTTAAAATTGTGTTTACTTCTCCACAATGTTCATTACATAGAATCTATTGTAAAACCATCTTAAAGTTCTGGCAAATCTCATAGATGTTCTTTTGTGAATTGCGAATGATCTCTCGTTTTCTGCTTTTGAAGATTCTTTGGCTTGGTGGGACTGGAATAGATGGGAAAAGGAGATTGATATGATGGCCCTCCAGGGTATCAATTTGCCACTAGCATTTACAGGTCAAGAGGCTATATGGCAGAAAGTTTTCCAGGTGATTTTCGTTGCTGCTTTAATTTTCCTTGTTAGCAGTCGAGCACTAATGAACCAACCAATAGTTGTTCCTTTACCTAATGTGTTATTTCTCCTCTACCAGAAATTTAATATGAGCAAATCAGATTTGGATGATTTCTTTGGAGGCCCTGCATTCCTTGCATGGTCTCGAATGGGAAATTTGCACGGGTGAGTTTGCTTATCTTGTTTAAAAGATAGTTGGGTTGCAATAATTTCTGACTGATACGAATTGTAGTGTATATGCTTCCTTGATAAAATGAGATACTTTTCTGCAGATGGGGTGGACCTCTCCCGCAAAGTTGGCTTGATCAACAGCTGATTCTGCAGAAAAAAATTCTCGGCAGAATGTATGAACTTGGAATGACTCCAGGTACTAAACTACCAATATTTCAATTGGATTAAAAGGGAAGAAAATGAATCACATGTTTTCATTTGATTTTATATGGCCTTACAGAGTTACAGATTTGTAACAGCATCACTTTGCTGAATAGAGTTATATGATTTTGTAACTACTGAAAATGCTATTTTGAAAAGGGAAAAAAGGATATCAAATTAAATTTCTAACTAGGTGTCGGTTTAACAACCTTGATGTTTGTATTTCTTTTCCTCAGTCCTTCCAGCATTTTCTGGGAATGTTCCTGCAGCACTCAAAACTATATATCCATCGGCAAAGATTACACAGTTAGGAAACTGGTAAGTGCTGCTACATGCTAATCATTGTCCACCAAACTGCATGGGCAATCTCATGCCTTTTTATTGTTTATATCCATATTCCCACACTCATATCAGTTGAATTCCTTAATACCAACTAAATATATAGGTTTCTGTATATCTTGAATATTTCCGATCTTGCTTCAGGTTTTCTGTTAAGAGTGACCCTAGATGGACCTGCACTTACCTTCTTGATGCAACTGATCCCTTATTTGTTGAAATTGGGAAAACATTCATTGAGGAACAACTAAAAGGTTGGTCGCTTGAATCATTTGCCCTCCTCCGAAATGTTTTTTCATGCAAGACTCGTGAGGAAAATTCAGTTCTAATTCTTCTCATTGCTGTATTACCTGTTTGATCAGAATATGGAAGGACCAGTCACATTTACAACTGGTAGACAGCTTCCTCCATTTTTCTTCTATTATAGCTTGTTCTTCCATTCTTTTTTTCTTCTCTTGAAATATGCTTTGTAATATTTGTTAAACTGGTTACTCAACCTGTTCCAGTGATACTTTTGATGAGAATACTCCACCAGTTGATGATCCAGAGTACATCTCTGCATTAGGTAAAACAATATTTAAGGGACTACAAAGTGGAGATAAGGACGGTGTATGGCTAATGCAGGTAAAAGTAATGACTTGGTTTGAGTCTTACTATTAAACTCTTGAGTATCTCTTTTATGAGAATGTAGCTAGTTACCTTGACAGCCCATTTTCAAACAGAAACCATGCTTTCTTATCTAAGTTTCTCTAGAAATTAGCACACGATACTTGAGTCATTTTGTTTAAGTCAAATACTTCAGTTATTTACCCACTGTGATTCAGATTTCTTATTTTTCCACTGTCTGATGACTTCCTTATGTGTTATTTACTTGTAGTGTTGCTGGAAAAGTCACTAGACTTTACTATGTTTCGGTATACTAATGAGTATACTTCTGCAGGGATGGTTATTTTCGTATGATCCATTCTGGAGGCCTGCACAGATGAAGGTTATATTTACAATTTTAGTTTATTGGATATCTTGTTCCCTTTTATTATCTGCTGTCATTAACAATGAAAAATACTTGTTTGCAGGCACTCTTACATTCTGTTCCTGCAGGGAGGATGGTAGTCCTTGATCTGTTTGCTGAAGTGAAACCGATATGGACTACTTCAGAGCAGTTTTATGGTGTTCCTTATATCTGGAAAGTCATTGCTCCTTTTTTTGATTGGGAAATCCCACAGTGTGAATATTTAATTGATTAGCATTTACATAGTGATAGAAATCATATCCATGACTGCCAACATAAAATTTAAACACCAAATAGTCAACTATATATGCTCTTCTCTGTTCTTCCCTAGCAGATCCTTATTTACTTTGTTATTCATTACAGGTGTATGCTGCACAACTTTGCAGGAAATGTTGAGATGTACGGCGTTATGGATGCAATAGCATCTGGACCAATTGATGCTTGGACAAGTGAAAACTCAACGATGGTACATAGTTAGATTTGTCAAGGCACCTATTATCTCTAAAGTGAAGTTGCCCCCTGGCCATGGTTCCAGTGAAATAAATTTATGATACTCTTACCTCCAATTCTTTCCAACTATAAAGTGAAAAAGATAAGAAAGAGAAAATCTTATTTAAATTGCATCTTAATTCCACTAGTCCTCCTTTTCACATTTTAGAACTTCATTTGGATCTATATTCCTTACTGTCTCTTACTTTCTGAAGGTTGGGGTTGGAATGTCAATGGAAGGTATAGAACAGAACCCTGTTGTTTATGATCTCATGTCTGAGATGGCTTTTCAACAGAACAAAGTCGATGTTAAGGTAAGCTCAACTCATTTCCTAATCCTAGCTAGGATATATATGCCTACCCTCCTTTTCAATTAAAAGCATTATTCACTCATTTCTACTATTTCAGGACTGGATTAATCTGTATTCAACGAGACGTTATGGTCGTGCAGTTCCTTTAGTGCAACATGCCTGGGGTATATTACATCATACCATCTATAATTGCACTGATGGTGCCTACGTAAGTGGCCGATATATATATCTTTCAACTTTTTTTTTTCTTTTTTCCTTTTCTGTAGAACAACGTCTTCTCCATTATCAATTTGAAGAGGGCCTTTGATCTCAATCTTCCACTTTGCAAGATTGCACGGCTGGACCTTGTTCCCAGAAGCATGCACACTCTCTGAAACCATAGTTTTTATAACCTCATATATTGTTTGTGCATTAGTCCCATTACTAATAGCTATAAGAACTTAAGAAGTTGTCTTTTCACACCTCTGTGCTGAATTTTGATATATATCCTTGGTTGAGAACAGGACAAAAATAGGGATGTGATTGTGGCATTTCCGGACGTTGATCCATCCTTTATAGCAAGACCGTCTCAAGGTTATTACCAACATGATAAATCATTAGTATCAAGAAGATCAGTCCTGAAGGAAATAACTGATTCATTTGAGCGACCTCATTTATGGTACTCGACTTCTGAAGTAGTACATGCGTTAGAACTTTTTATTGCAAGTGGAGATGAACTCTCAGAAAGCAACACTTATAGGTAATTAGCCCTTTCAACTTTGGAAACCTGACAACACTGCTCACGACGACATACAATCAGAACTTCTGTAACTAAATTTGCACATGTAAATGTACTCAGGTATGACCTTGTTGACCTGACTAGACAAGCTTTGGCTAAGTATGCAAATCAGCTGTTTCTGAAGGTCATAGAAGCCTATCATTTAAATGATATCCTTGAAGTAGTTGGCCTCAGCCAGAAGTTTATGGAACTGGTTGAAGACATGGACACACTCTTAGCATGCCATGATGGATTTCTTCTTGGACCATGGTTGGAAAGCGCAAAGAAACTCGCCCAAGACAAAGAACAGGAAATACAGGTTTGGATCCCATTAAACTATATATCATCATTTATCAATCATACTTTCGTTAAAGGAAAGTGAATTCCTAATTTGATATGATGTGACGAAAAATGTAGTTTGAATGGAATGCTAGAACTCAAATAACTATGTGGTTCGACAACACAGAAGAGGAAGCAAGCCTTCTTCGCGACTATGGTATGAGAAATTGGTGATGATATCCCTTTTCAAAATTGACATCCTATATATACACAATCAAAGACACTGAAAATCTGTTGTTGTTGTGTTTCAATTTCCCTGTGTTACTAGGAAACAAGTATTGGAGTGGGCTTCTGCGAGACTACTATGGTCCCCGAGCAGCCATATACTTCAAGTATCTGATAAAAAGCTTGGACGAGGGTAATGATTTTGACTTGAAGAACTGGAGGAGGGAGTGGATCAAGCTCACCAATGACTGGCAAAACAGCAGGAACACATTCCCGGTGAAAAGCACCGGAAATGCGGTGACTACTTCTCGGTTGCTTTACGAAAAGTACTTACGAAGCGCTGACATAGAATCACTGGATGAAGCTGCTATTATGCAATAGCCTATTGATCAAGTAAACTACTTTACTGTACTCCTTTTAATAAGAAGGGTTTGTATTTTGATTAAATAGTCAAAGGTTGGATTAATCTACACTGAGAAAGAAAAGAAGGGTCCTCATGCCCACGCATGCACGCGAGGCATAGTTAATTGTGAGTTATGTAAGAGCCACATGTTTCAGATGGTTCCGTTTTCAGAGTTTGGTCATTTTCATGCCAGAAATGGAGCTCTGGTGTTGACTAACGGAAATATAACCCCGTTGATAATGAAATTTCGAGGAGGCAGCGGAACTTAGCCGCCAAGTATAATTGGACTTTAACAATATGGGCGGGTCGATGCGTGATAGTTTTAATGTCATTGGTCAAAAGTCTTGTTCTCGATGAATCTAGAAGCTGTGGAAATCTCACACGCTTCGAATCTGGGATGTCTGACTTGTGAGTTAGGTTATTGATCAATAGCTCGTAAGTCCTTCTCTAATCTAACTGCTTCTGGTTAACTGATGGGGCAAAATTAACAAGAATGAATTAGACGTTTATTATATGGTTCAGAATTTGAAATTTCGCACTTATTATTGTTAATTGACGGAGAAAAACTAACAAGAAATAGTAATACGCTCACTATAAGGTTAAAATATTTTTAATTTTCATATAAATAAATTAAACCGATAAACAGATTGGAACTCGATCGTGAGATCAATAGTATTTTTAGATCAAATTAACTACAGCTCATAATCAAGCTCTATTAATTTTCTCTAAATAATGGATGAGTGCAATATTCTTTACAAATTATTCACATAAAGATACCAAATTCCTAAAAGACTTGTAGTTAGTTTCACATTATAAAGTCGAGATTATATTATCAATCTAAGAAAGGAAAATAAGGAATGAAATTGTTGACTTAAATATCAGCCACTCGCACCTCAACACGTATCAACATAATTAGTTTTCTCTTTTTTCTTAAAAAAATAAATATTTTTCCTCATTAACGTCCATCACGTGTCCCAATTCAAAGATTGGACCAACTACTATAAAACCCTCGAGAGATGTTTGTAAACACATATCATCGTCGTCATCACTTACGACAATTTCTCAAACCCCTTCCCCAGTTTCTCTCTAAATCTCCCTCTTTTCAGCTCTCCGGCGCAGGTGAACAATCGACCAAATTGAGCGATGGATCACGAAGACAAGAAATCGAATAGTTACGAGACGACGTCATGGGCAGACCAGTGGGACTACCACAACAACAACTCGTCATACCCGCTGGAAGTCAAAGGTGGCGAGGGAACCGCTGCCAAGTGCAAGCAGAAGGTCGGCGAAGGCCTCGAGAAGACTAAAGCCGTCGCCTCCACCGGAGTCAAGAAGGTCAAGGATGGCGCCTCCTCCGGTTTCCGGTGGATCAAGGACAAGTATCAGAAGACCACCCAGAAACGCTGATGATGATTCAGTAAATCTTTCATTAAATCACACCAGTTTTTCTTCCATCATCTCTTATCAATATTATTCACAGACACAGAGAGTTTGATTTCGTTCTTCTAGCTTTTTCGTTATGATGATTTTTGTTGCTGTTCATTCTCTGGATTGGAATTCGTTGATTGATTCGTAGTGTCGTTGTCGATCTGATGTACAGAATAATATGACTTTTTCTTAGATTGATGAATTTGGTGATCATGATTCGATGAATCTGTTGATGGATTTTGGTATCTGACGGTTGTCATACAGATTGAACCTTCTCGTTTTTTTTTTTTTTTTTTTTTTTGGCAACCGCTCTTTTTGGCCAGAAACACGCGTAGATAAATTTTCGTTGACCAAAATTAAATTACATATACTCATCAACTATATATGACAGCGTCTACCGAATTAGGATATTAATGCTGTATTTTGCATTAGAAAATAAGTAGTGAAGTGTAAAATTACATATCAAAAAGTATGAACTGTTTATCTTAAACTAACAAGATGAGGCTTTCGGGGGACTCTAAGATGTCTTCCATGTATCTTATATAAGATTTATAAATTCTAAAGATTTTTTATAAGATTTGAAAACTTCAAGTGTAACAAGAATAAGTTCTTGTTGTTGTTTTAGAAATTGATCTGATTAGTGTCAAGAGGCCTTGCTAATTGCTATGCACATGTTTTCTCATGAAGATTCAATTTTCATTTTTAATATATTGAATTTATAGGCTTAAATGATATGATAGATTTTTTTTTAGGATAATGGAATCAGGTTCCATTAATAACAACGACGTCACTGCATTAAGGTAGAGGAATTCAAAAATTCCTCGTATTACATCTCAATGCACAAAATTAGTTGCGTAAAGTAGAACTACCTAAAGTAAACGAAGACAAACTAAGAAAGAAAACAGAAAAAAGACCTAAAAACTCCCAACACATATCCAACCATAAATTAGAGCCACTAACTTGACAAGTATTGAGGCCTAAGACCCTCTTGGTGTACATCGCCACTCATCAAGCAGCAAAACAGCTACAACCAGGGCCGAACAAAGAGAGGGTACTTATTGAAAGGAGGAAAAAAAAAACACAGCTACCTCACAACAACCCAAAATAGGCCCAATACAAAAGATGGAGCAAAGGAAAAGGTCAGCCCAGCAGGCCCAACCGGCCTACCAGCCCACTACCCTCAGCCTACCAGCCCACTACCCTCATACTTTAAAAATGGTGAGTAATAGACTACCAAGTCGACCACATCATACAAGAGCTACAGTATGATTTTTCTTTCATTTAGATTAATGGCCCTAGCTCCCTCGTTGTCTTTAGTCGGGCAATTATATTAAATTTGAAGATCTGACATCAAGTTTCTTATTAAAGGCCGGTCAATACCTTTTTTTTTAAGGTTAATAGGGAAGATGTGTTAAACATAAACCTAACACAGACGTAGATCAAGCATTTCGATCAATTGATCAGCCACCATATAGAATGGAAGATCAGTACATACCGTAAGTTAACACAGAATAATCACGTTGCCAGAACAGTAATAATACTTACAAATACTACTTGTCATAAGAATGAAAGGAAAAAATAAATAGATAGTTAGTCGACTCTAAACAAGATCACGATTTGCGCAAATAAATCCATTTCAGGCTCCCATTCTCCCAATATTCCAATTTGTTATGTCCATCTTGATTCTTTTAGTGTGATCTTTAAAACAGAAATTATAGGTTTACTTGAAATATTAACTAGCAACAGAAAGAATGGTAAACAAAATAAAAATTTACCCAAAAAGTCCAATCTGAGGTTAGCTAGATGAGCAGTACTGTAGTAAGTGTGTGGCTTTCTTTGACAAGACAAGGACATTCAAGCCAGGCATTTCAAGTCATAAGCATGTTTATATTCGGATCGTAGCTAACCTCAGATTGCTTAATTTGGCTCGATTAATCACTCCTTAAGCAAAAGCTAGAGTTGTAGGCTTGTAGCCGAGTAGCCGATAATAAAACTTCTTCTTTTGTAAGAGCATTAATTTGACGTAAATTCAAGAGACAAATAACATCAGGTGATATTATTCGGAGACAAAAAACTCACCCATCGGATTGAAACAGATCAAGCCCCGACCACCTAGACCAAAATAACACCTTTGTAATTCAGACAAGAACAGATCGCTGGGGAGATTCTAACCTTGGTGATGGGTTGTTGGCGAGATAAAGCTTTGTGTTGAATGAAAAATAAAAAGCAGAAGAAGATGGAGAAATAAACAGAGGGAGAAGGAGAATTTTTTTTTTGTTTTGGTCTGAAGAGGGAGAAGATTCTACAGTATTACTTGAGAGAAGAAACATAGTTTTTAATAAAGCAAAGGATGCGATTACCAATTTAATTGTTTTTTTTTTTTTATCAAGAAAGCTTGGCCAGCACTTGTTGTCAAGGCCTGCAAGAAATTTAGCACTATCAGTTAGACATGTTAGTCTATTGATAGATAATTGATGTTAAAAATAAGCAGCCACCTCCTACTGAAGAGACCCGCTATACCCTTGAAGTAGCAGCTGAACAGACAAGAAAAGTACTAACTAGCTCATCAAATCACATATGAAGCATATACTTTTAAATCTTTCCCTGATGCTAATTTCTAATCTTTTAAGTACGTACATATTGCAGGTTTGAACAAAAATGGGGTTCCTCTTGGCTCGGTACGGAAACTCAGATCTTTATGTACATTGTCGCTAATTTTGTTTCTGTCAATAGTTATATATCTGCGTATCTACTCATGTACTTATAAGATATGATTACACTGCACTGCTGCAGGACAAGGCAGATTGGCCAGAAGGGTTGGAGAAACTGATGGTCTATATATCTATATAAAGCAAAAATATCAAAACCCAAAAATCTATATTGCTGAAAATGGTTCGATTTCTTGTACTTCAATTAAGCCAAAAGTATACTAAAAAATTGTTGTCCGAACGTGAGTTTTTATATCTCATTCATGTTTTTCCGATCTTTGTTGAATTCCCAGGAAGGACAACTTACCACTTCCTGAACGATTGAAAGACTTAGATCGAATCTCCTATATTGTTCGTCATTGAATCGTCTCAATAAGGCAATTAAGTAAGTGAACAAATTCACATTGTTAATATCATAACTAATTAAGTGATCTTGTACTTCTCAATAGTTAGTGGTTTATGATTTCAACTGCTGCAGGAGTGGGGTAAACATCAAAGGGCGCCTTTGTTGGGGTTTTGGGTTTATTCGACGACTTTGAATGGGGTATGGGCTTGTTTGAGTCATTCGGCCAGGCTTTACTACATTCATTTAATGACAATTTGAAGCGTATCCCCAAACTTTCTGTTGAGTGGTACCAAGCTTTCCTTCGGAGAATTAATTACATTGATTAGTGATTACTTCTTGGCAAATAATTCTCTATGTACTGCAAACTTGATCTCTTGTAATAAACTTTCAATTCATCCTCCAAATTCTCTCTCCTGCATATTCAGATTCCCTAAAACAAAAGGCATATATGCATGCAAACATATGTGCAGGACAAAATATGCAAATAATGTTTGGAAACTTCTATTTCATTAATATTCGAATAAAAATTGTAACAACTTCATTTTGGAAACTTCTATAATGGATGGCTGGATAATTTGATTGCGACTTGTCCACCACCAACACCAACCATACTTTATTCTTTACTTTCGTTCTAACAACAAAGTACAACTTCAGTTGACCAAAAAAAAAAAAAAAAAGTACAACTTCAACACTCTCAAAATGAAGGACCACCGAGCTGGAAACTTTCCCACAAAGGCAGCAAAAGGCACAGTAGGTAGCTAGGTACGTCTGGTTTTACATGATGGCGCACGCTTGGGGATTTTCTTCACTGAAACAATGGGGGCGGATCACGCAGTGACTCCTCCCACAGCCGTAACTATCATAGACCGGCTTTCCATAGTAGCCATCGTACTGTGTGCAAGGGGCAGGCCATCTGTAACCATACCCGGTTTCGCAAGGACCATCAGGACGCCCTTCATAACAATCCATACAACACGGGTTCACCGGCCGCGGACGGCAAGCAGGAACCGGCGCCGAAGCCGGAGCACCATACCCAGTTTCGCAGGGACCACCAGGACGGCCTCCGTAACAATCCATACAACACGGGTTCACCGGCCGCGGAGGGCAAGCAGGTACCGGCGCAGGAGCCGGAACTGGTTTCGGAGCTGGAGCCGGAGCAGGTTTCGGAGCCGGAGCCGGAGCAGGTTTCGGAGCCGGAGAAGGAGGCTTGGGCTTCTCGGGCTCTTTAATCTCGATGCTCTTAATGGTGCCACCTCCTTTGCAGCATAGCTTGTCCCTGATCTTTTCAGGACAGCAGCAGACCACTTTGATGATCACCTGGTTGTTCTTCTCGTCGTACGTCTGGTCTCGTATTTCTCTTGTTCACAATACCACAAATCACTCTCTTTACGTTTTTCACAATATTAATGAACCGAACTAGAAAAGAAAAAGAGAGACTCACGAGGGAATTTACAGAGGACTTTCTTGACCTTCCTGTAGCATTTTTCACACTGAAGATTTACCTTCAAAATCATTATAGTCACCTGACATAGTGACATTAATACAATCATTTGTAGACATTAGATAGATATAGAAAGGAGGTTACCCTTTTTTTTTAAAAAAAAAAAACGGCGTGATTAAGAATAGATCGAGGTTGATGTTATTGGGTTTGAAGATGAGAAATTGAATCCATCAGATTCTGCGTTTTTGATAGAAGAATGATGGATTGAGTAGTATATGACAAATTGAAGAAGAAACAAGGCAAAAAATTGAGAATTAAAATAATTGGTAGCAGCCACAAAAAAAATACTTATTGGGAGGAGCAGAATTGATGAAATGGGTTATCTAGTTATCTATATCATAAGGAAAAAGAAATGGAAAAACATAAACAACTTTCTAGTGCATAAAGAAATACCTTCTTTTCTCCCATTGTTGTAGCAGTGAGTGCTCGATGAGATGGGATCTGATGTTCTGAACAAAGCCTCAGCTAAAATGATTGAATACACGGGTGGAACTGCTATATATGGTGAAGGGGTCTAGACCCACCCCGACCCACACCACCCCCCCCCCCCACCCCCCAAACCCCAACCCCCCACCCCCCCCTCCCCCCCCCCCCCCCCCCCCCCCCCCCGAAATTCCTTCACTTAATCTTCTAAATATAGTTATATACCTCATACAACTGAATTAAACTTAGCCTTAATTAAATATTGATTAGGTTTAGAATATCTTGCAATTAATTATTATTTATGTTTAGCTTAATCAATTTTCTTATTAATATAAAACTTAATAAAGTGCGTCGGAATTGTTAAATTTAACATTATAATTATATCCTCATGTTTTATATCTCGTTTCCCTCTTTAAGTTTCAAATCCTGATTTCAGCCACTGATTGTATAAGACGGGGAGTCAGTCAGTGCATGAGCCGAGTTGACATATAAATTGAGCAACTGGGTCTGAGTGGAAGAGAGGAAGAGATAGGAGTATGAGGAGGAGGAGGTTATAAAATTATGGGAACACGTACGTCGTTATTAGAAGTTGATTTCATGCTTCGATCACCGACGTTGTCGCTATAAGGAAAATAGTGGGGTACGTTTCCGATGGCTAAAGTTTGCAAAATTCACAGTTGCATGTGGCTGGCTTATCAGGCAGATGACACATCCTAGCACAGCTAATCATAGTCGAAAATGTAACATCATCAGGTTTAACAACTCTCTCAAGTATCTCATAAAACAGCTTCTCTGCTCTCTCCAAATCACGCTTCATAAAAACTTTCGGGGTGGGTCACATCATAGAGAACCACTTGCCTCTTTGGTTTAAACCTCTGCTGAACGTACGTACTTGAGAACAAGCAACGCATTTTCGGGATTAACCATATTTTTGAGAACAAACACAGCATCTTGTTCCAAAAGCCTATCACCTTACACTACCACAAAACTGAGCTAATAACACCATTATGAATGGTGTGGATTGAAGCTAAAGACACCCATGATTGGTGTGGAATAGTAATAGCCACCCTCTTAGACACTAATTAAGGAAGGGTGGGCTTTTGCCGGCGTGACAAACACTCAAAAATGAACTATCATTTTTTTGGTGGACTTCCAAACTGTGACCCCATCACCAGAAAACTTTTAACAATGGTTACTGCAATATTTTCAAAATTAAAAAAAAATTAATATACAAATTCAATAGTTCTTATCAAATTACTTTTATGAAAAGAGAATTGGCAGCTTTCATTCTAGGCATGATATCTGCAATTTTTTCTTCTCCTCCATGGATGACTACATCAAATAAAATGAAAGCAATATAAAATTACATAGCCATAATATGAAATATCAACTAAAAATTATTGTTGTGGAATTCCATTCTGAACACACAAGCTTAAGGAAATGGTTATATGATTATCTTAATTATATATGCTGGTCTCCAGAAGAAACTGTCTAGCAAGTAATCTGTCAAGTACTAGTAACAACAGGTCCTGCTTGGCATGCAATCAATAGATGCTCTCCTTCCAGCATAGTTCTTTGCATTCACTTCTTTAGAAATAATTCTATTATATTTATCATTACATGGTGGGCATCTAGTTGTTTCTGTTTTCTACCAAATTTAAAGGGGAACAACTGCAAATCAGAAACCAACTATGTGGCTCAAACTCATTTATTATATATATATATATATATATATATATTACAAAGCTAATGACTTGGAAAGTATGTTGGCTAGACATAGAGCATATAACAAGGAAATTATAACTTCTCTCACATCAACAGAGTGAAAATTTAGAAAGACTGCTCACAGTAGCACCTATGAAGAATATCACATTCCTCCTGAAAATTCAGATTTAAGGCTACAAAGTAATTTACAAAAGGAAACACTGAATTGGTGGAGAAAGTATGTACCACCAAAGGCCAAGATACGTAGTCAACGTCACAAAGTATGTTGCTATACCATTTGCCTGCAAAATTCACAGGTTATATTACAACAGGAAACTTCGAATATACAAGTGCAACTCTAGTAATAAAAATATAGCAGTCAAGTCAAACAAAGGAGAGCTCATGGCATAGGCTCCTTGATTTTCCTGCACCAACAAATCATTAAACTACAGTAATTTCCTTATTATAAACTACCGAAACTGTATTTTATTAAAATATTCTTTTGAATTCTGGCAATTATATGTGAAGCCATTACAACATATTTCATAGAAATTCTCAACAAGCACAATCCTGGAGGGCAATCTATAACGCCAACATATAGTTTCTAAAGCCTGTCTCTCCCAACACACAAAAAACCGTCCATTTCTGTAGATCACCTACCTTAGAAGCAATTCAACTTTGAACTCTAACTCTGCGTAAATAAAAACGGAACCAAACTATATGTCCAACCACAAATTAATACATGTTATCCCGAACAACATAGAGCTCCTTAATCAGCATACAACTTTCTAATTGCTTGTATTGCTAAACATCAATACCTAATGTAGTTCTCCTAGTTCAATTCTACAACTTGATAATTTCAGCACTCAAACAACACAAAGCCATCAGAATTGAACTTGCTCTAACTCAAATACAAGTATACAACACAAATAGAGATGCAAAACCTACATCCAAATTGATGCCGAGAGTCTCAGCGACATGTCTCATGATGGAGTGGCATGAATATGTTCATACCTCTATTGCCTTCCTCCACAGCTACCACTCCACCTGCATAAAGATTGACAAGAGCTTCATAAAAGACAAAGATAGAATAAATTAAAATAGCTTCAGAGTCAACAAAAGAGGAAAAACATGATAAACTAAAAGTGAACCGGCTCCCCTGATGGAAAACGAAAAAGTAAGAAACTAACGACCCACACCAATTCATGAGATTTATGAGTCTAAACCAAAAACCCAAAAACCTATAAACAATAGAAACATGCATGGAAATTGCCTATTCACGACCCTGTTGCAATTCTCACGTTCTTGGAAAACCCAACACAAACACCTACTTTTTAAGAGAAAGTGAAGAATACCGATAAATCTTTTCTTCGATCCTGATAATAATAGGAGCAGAAAGCGAAGGAGTTTAAAATTTGAAATGAAAGTAATTAGACAGCAACGAGTTTGAGAAAAAAATAAATCCAATCTAGAATAATCCCAATTTAAATCTAAGTAGATTGATAGATGAGAATGAAACAAGCTGACTCCAATAACACAATAGAATAGAGAGTATAAACCCTTAAAAATATCAATCACATCGCTTAGACGAGTAGAGGTCAAGGACCCAGCTCCTTTGACTAAAGAAGCATACCTGGAATCATAGGATTTCTTTCTGAGCTCTGAAGCTCCGGGACTGCTGGGATTGACCCATATATAGCTTTTGGACTGAGACTCGGAATTTCCATCTGGGCTTTGAGGGCTTTCAACTTTTGAGCTCTGGGTTTCTTGCAAATTAAGAAACATGGTTTTGTTTGGAGAGATATTCTGAAGTGTAGGGAAGGTGAGATTGAAGGAGTGAATATCAGAGTTAGTTGGCCTGAGGTTTCTAGAGGAGGAAGAGAGAGAGTGAGAGAGGGTGTGGGCGGTGTGGCCTGAGCTTCGCGAATAGTTAATGCTTCAGCCACCAGAGAGGAAAGAGCTTTGCAAGTATAAGAGGATCCTGCCACCAGTTGACCTAGCTATGTGGTTTCTTACAATGACAGCCACACCACAAGAGAGGGTAGAGGGAGTTCGAAGATGCATCAGTGTTGAATTTGAGAGAATGAGGAGGGGGAGGGGACCAACGAGGAGAAGAGGTAATAGTGTAGTAAAAAATATGGGACGAAATTCATGTAAAATTAAAACATTTGTTATCTTGAGAAATAAGAATAAAATATAGATAAGAAAATAAAATAAAGTAAGAAAATAATATAATATATAAATTTTTATATAAAAAAACTTATTGAGTCCAGACATGCAAGTGCACTGTTTTAAGAGAAGATTCATCTCCTACTGCACATGGTTGAATGATGAACTTCCCCTAAGATACAATAACACTTCGAGCTCTATCGTGCAGTTAAGAAGCACTATTGAACTTTAATCACCCGTGCACTCAAAATGGAGTATATTTAAAATAGATATATGTATAATGCGGAAGATGACTTTAGGTGGATAGGGTGTTGTGCTAGAGTGGTTGCATGATAGTGGATTGTTTTTTCTTCTCACGATATCCCTCATATATACCCGACTATCTCAACATTTCATATCCAACAGTATGTCCAACCATAGCCAAGTACCCTTATATAGGCCACGCTTACCATGACCATCAATAGCTTCATTAACCATATAACGGTCAAATAATAATTATATATTTAAAACATAAAACCATTAACCATAAATAGAGAAATAAACACGAAATAAAAATAACCCCAAAATAAATGGGATCCCCTTCGATGCTTTAACGCACCCATACATTAAAAAAGATGCCATTTGGTGACCGGTACCAACCAGTTGCACCGGTTGTGAGAATTTGAATTTCCCAAGCGCCTCGACTGTCGAGCCCACTCACTCCTTTCATCGTCTTCTCCGTCAAGAGGCTCTCTCCATCTCTGGTTTCTCTCTCCCTTTCCCCACATCCGAAATCCCTCCACATCCTCTTCCTAAACCCTAAATCAGAAATCCCTCTTCTCTGGTTCCTCTCACTCTCTTCCCCCATCTCTGAAATCCCTCTGAAATCCCTCAAATCCCTAACCCTCATCCCTAACCGTCTTCTCTCGTTCCTCTCTCTCTTTCTCTCCATCTCCGAAATCACTCAGACCAAACATGCTGTCGAAGGCCTACACAAAGAAGGCACCCAAAAGGGCAAAACCGAGCAGCTCCAGTAACTCTGATGGAGGTGCCCGAAAGAGTTCTTGAATGGCGGCCCCTAAACCCAGCAGCTCCACAACTATCTCCGATGGAGGCCCCTGAAAGAGTACTCGAATCGCTGCCTCTAAAGCATCGGCTTCAGCGACGGTCTCTGAGGTCTCGAACCAAAATTCTCCAATTTTGGAGTCCGCAAAGAAAGCTTCTGTTAACGGCACTGAAGCGGTGGTTGAGGTACCTAAACTGAAACCTACTTCCGATGAACCTGTGGTTGAGGCTGAGAAACCTCTTTCTAATGATACGTGGTCGCGGAAAGAGAAGGCACCAGAGGATTTAGAGTTGTCTGCCTTACCTGCCGAAGCTAAAGAGGTGAAGGATCGAAAGAAGCTCATTATGAAGAAGAAAGCCGCCAGTCGTTCCATGAGCTCTTTGAACTACCTGTAAGTATTCAAATTTCCATCTAATTGGTAATTTTGGACTTAATGACTCAAGTTATGTGACATTGTTAGATTGAGTGCAGGAACATTCAACACAAACAAATCAATCCCCCAAAACTTGGTTGGTTGCATATTTTAGCGATGAGAAAAAGGCATCCTGTTCAGCAATTGGATTTGATGTCAGGAAGGAAAATTCACCACTCTATATTGCGTGTCCTTATGGACTCCGTAGACCCCAATGCATGTACTATAACTATGCACGGAAAGGAGATTGAAATGGATGCAAGTGACTTTGAAAATGTGATGGGGTTGAAGAATGCTGGGTCCGAGGTCGACTTTAAAGGTTCCACTAATGATCACCCTGAGTTGATGGCGATAAGAAGATCAGTTTAAGGGACTTGCAGAACTACCTGAAGGATACATAAAAGGTTGACAACAAGTTCAAGCGCCTGTTTGTGCTGTTCACAATGAGCACCATCCTTAGCCCATCTGCCTCATTGACGATACCAAAGAAGTGGCTGCTGGCCCTGAAGGACACTCGCCTGATTAGCTCTTTAAACTGGGCTGATTACTCATTCAAATGTTTGATGGAGGCCATCGTCAGTTTCAAAAAAGACTTTCAGTCCTATTGTAGCGGTTGTGTCCTGTTTCTGCAACTGTTCTATTTTGATTATGTTTCATATGGGAAGACCATTGTGGACAAGTCCTTGTACCCAGTTGAAGCTTGAGGGGACCATGACACTGGCAAACTGCTCAAATGGGTGAACAAGTAAGGTGGTTTGCTGGATGAAAATGTTCTTGTGGCAAAGGTTAGCGATCGTGTTGGTAGTGGAGATCAGGCCAAAGCATATGGGGTGATTAAGAAAGAAATGTCTGACTTGGCTGCTAAAGTGAATAGGTTGGAAAATAATATGTGCAATCTGCGAGATGATATGATGGTAAAGATGGACAAAGTCTTGAGTATGCTGAACACTCTGACTGACAAGATAGGGCTAGTTTGATCAAAATACAAGTAGACCTGGTTCACCTCTTCATCAAGATACCTATTGATGACCAAGTAGTGGAGATATATAAACCAGTAAACTTTTTTGGCAAACAGATTTCTTTAAACAGACCTATGTTTTCTGAACGTGTTTACCTTTCCAGCAATATCATTGTTCCCTAATGTGTAGACCTTCTTCCTCAAGCCAGTAGACTTTTCTGGCAAACTGATTTCTTCAAAAAGGTTTACACAATTAGGGAGACACAGATGTTTGGACAAGTAGAACCACCTATGAAACTCAAAACAACGTAATTTTCAATCTAGGTTACTCATTCTCAATCTAGTTACTCATTTTCAATCTAGAATTTGATAGGCAAGTAGTGGAGATACACAAACCAGTAGACGCTTCTGGCAAACTGATTTCTTTAAATAGAACTGCATGTTTTCTGAACGTAATTTTTTTTGTTACTCATTTTCACCATACAGCATTCGATAGGCAAGTAGACACCATTGAGAAGCCTAATAAACTGGAACTACATCATAAGGTTACTGGTTAATGGTCAAAAGTTACATACATTATAACGCGAATACAACTAGATTTGCTTAAACGAAATGCCAAAATGATGGAAGTTCAGCTTCTAACATTAAAATGATTACACAAACAATCTAAGGAGACTACAGTCACATCCACAGAACACTTGCTTGGTGAAAATCATCAATATCTGGAGAGAATTCAGAGTCACTAGGCCACTACCAATAACTTGTGGGAGGTGAATTGACATTCCCATCTTGTTCCTCTTCCCAGTGGCATAAGATACAACTGCATCTCTTTTTGTTGTCTGGAACGACGTTGTACAGGTGTGCACATGATGGTCTTTTAGTGACATCGACGATATGGATGCAAAATCCTTCTTCAACAGCATAACATGTGTGCGCATGTATTGGCTTTAAGTCGTCTTCCTTCTCATATTCATTAGAGATATGCTTATGCTTTTCATCCAATGCGGGGACCATAAGGCTACCTGCAATATCGAGACTAGGCTTCTTCTGATCCCAGTTCACAATGGGGGGTGTGTCTTCCAGTGAAGACATCTTGCACACCATAGTGAAAGGACCAATAATACCTGTCAAAACAACCATGAAATTTTTAACAGTTACATTTATCGAATAGATTGAGCAATCATCAAAGCAATAGCCATATCTCGAAGTTGAGCATTTAATCCAACAAGTGGTGTGCATCTTCATTTGAACCTCCAAATCTTTACTACTTTGTTTCATTTTGAGTATACCAACTACTAAACAATACAAGTAGACCATCTTCTTCTTGTTGATTAATATATATATGATTCTCAACTATGAGAGACACAAAATGAAAGCGGTCAACAAAATAGAGAAATAATAGTAGCTTACTTTGACCTTAAACTAAAATGAATGCTTTCTAGCCTTCCTCCAGACTTCCTAAACAACAGTTTTTGATGTTTCTGGGCATTCCCATCGAGCCACTGATCAGAGAGAGTTAGTGTTAGCTGAAACCTTTACCATTGAAGAGAACATGAGAGAGTGGAGTGCGAAGAGAACAGAGCAGGAGGGTGGAAATCAATTTATATTATGTGAAAAGAACAGAGCAGGAGGGTGGAAATCAATTTATATTGTGTGAAGAGAACAGAGCAGGAGGGTGGAAATCAATTTATATTGGTGTTTCGATGGGATTTAAGGTATTTTTCGGCCTTGGTTTCAAATTTCGATGGCAAAATTTCAAAATTTTGCTTTGCCGCCTTAGTTTGCATCCTCAAATTTTCAATATGCTTTGCCGCCTTGGTTTTGCCGCCTTGAACAGGAGTGGCTGCTTTTTGTATTATTTGAACGTCATTTTTGATATTTATAGGTTTGGGCAATTTAGGGTTTTGCCTCAAGTGTCAACCCTAAACCCTAAACCATAAAAATGCATTTGTGTTTGATGATCCTAAACCCTAAATCCTACCCTATAATGGACTATGTAATTGATCAACATAATCCTAAACAATAATGGACTATAAAATTGATCAACATAATGAATCTTCATGATGATCCAAACACTTTATGGGAGGTAGGAGGTTACTTATGCTTAATGATCCAAAAACCCTAAATCTGGCAAACCCTTTACAGGTAGGAGGTTACTTGTGCTTGATGATCCAAAAACCCTAAATATTTATGGGCAAACCCTTTACACGTAGAATGTTACTTGTGCTTGATGATCCAAAAACCCTAAATCTCTATGGCCAAACCCTTTACAAGTAGGAGGTTCCTTGTGCTTGATGGTCCTAAAACCGTCAGGAACAAAATAATGGACCATATCATAATGAATCGTTAGATGTCACTTCTAGAGGCAAACCCATTACAAGTAGGAGGATACTTGTGCTTCATGATCCTAAACCATAATCCTAAACTATAAGAGACATATAGATCAACATTAATGAAGATTCATTGTGACACCTAGAGGCAAACCCTTTACAAAGTAGGACTACTATATTGGAATTATAAATTAATGCCAATTAGCTATTACATCATCTCTTACATAATTAATGTCATATGATGTAGGGATAATGTATATTGATTTCCTTATTACAATAGGATAACTCCACCTCTAAAGCCTCATTGAAATATGTTTACTTATTTTCCAATTTACTATTAAGCTTATAAGTAGACCTAACTCTGATGTTTACCTTTTTTCTAAGATCACTATCAGTCTCCAAGTAGACCACCGTAAGTAATTAGTAGGTAGAGTCATTACTTTTGGCCGACATCACTCTACATGTCAATAGGGGATTGGGTACGTTTGTTGCCCCACAGGATGTACACAAAAGATTAAATTATTTACCTTTTTTTCAATACAGTTACGATAAACAAGTAGACCACTGAGTTTAAGGCGTATATGTTTTTGCTCCAAAAACAGATAGGTAACCTGGTTTACATCTATTTCCATAATTGTATTGATTAACAAGTAGACCAAGTGATAGTAACTAGTAGCTGGGAAACTGTTCCTTTTTTTTGAAAATGGCTACACGATTTGTGAGACATGAATACTTTGACTAGTAGACCATACAATAACATATAAGATTGGCACTACTACAAAATCACTGCAAATGTTAGGTGAACTTGACCTGCAACTAGCACTATACTAAGATTGGCACAAAATCATTATCACAATCTCTATTCACTACTTCAAGTGGAGGTCACCTTTTCGCATGTACGATATGTGTGCCCAACACCTTTGCATCTACTACAATGAATGGATCTTTTCGCAGGTGTTGCATTACAAGGAGTGTTGCTTCCTTCGCCGCCTGTCTTTTCAGCTTCTTTGCCACCTCTCTTCTCAGCTTCTTTCTCCTTCCTATCTTCACATGTCTGAGTATTGTGGCCAGGACCTTTGCAATAACTACAAGTAATCGGTCGTTTGGATGGCTCATACTTTTTGTCGCTTTTGGCTTCTCTGCCTTTGGTCTTAGCGGTGATAGGATCTCTTAAAACACAACCTTTACTCTTCGATGTAGCTATACTTTGAACCTGTTCACAGTCTCTCAACAATCTTTCCCCATTATTGTTGTCAGTCTATTTATCGCTCTCTTCAACATGTTGTACCCTGCTTCCGACTTGGAAGCATAAAAACACATTCGGTTGCAATCAACACTCATAGCACTATACCTACTAACTTCTAGGGCTTCTTTGGAAATATCTTGTTCCGGATATTTGATTGAACACACATCTCTAGCAGACTTCGACCATCTCTTCACAATCAGTGACTTTGGAATCTCATTGATGTGTTCGTGTTTCATCACTACGAACATGTGATGACATGGGACTCCCCTATACTGAAACATGTTACAAGAACATACCATGATCGGGTTTGTTGCACTTTCAGTGTTTTTCCCATGGTAGTAAACTACCTTGTGCTCAAAATCAAGCCGCTTGTAAGCTGACATTGTGTAAACACGATGCCCATCTTCAAAGTACTCTGGTCCCTATCGTAGTGTGGCTTGGCTCTCCTTCCTGATCTCCTTCCTAACCCATTTAAACACATCGTATGTGTATATAGAAGCTGCATGATTCTCCAAGTCTTTTAGATGAGTTTCTAGAACAGGGGTTGAGTTAATAGTGTTAAAGTCATCCTTTACTTGATTGTTTCTCAATCTCATGAGTGCTCGGTCCATCCTCGGAACTACTTCGACTAGTTTCATGCTGCTCCCAATAGAGTCTTTGACGAACCTATTCATGCCCTCACACCTCTGCGTGCTTCTCATGCCAGCCATAAAATGGTTCTTGAAAAATGCTCGAGCCCACTTGTCTCGTTTCTCATACATCCTGTTGATCCCAAAACTGTTGTGGAGATCAAATTTCTTCACCATGTCGTGCCACATTACTTCAAAATGCTCCACAGTTTGGAATTTTCTCATGCACCTGTTAAAAGCTTTCAACTTTTCGTCGCACTTCAAATTAGTGTTGGCATTTCTGGAAAGGTGCCAAGCACAAAGATGATGCTTTGCTTGTGGCATCACGTCTTCAATTGCACTACGCATGGCCTCATCTCCATCTGTGAGTACAACTATTGGCATCTTCCCATTCATTGCATCCAAAAATGAACGCAACAGCCAAGTGTATGTCTCCACCGTTTCATCGACAAGAAGAGCAGCACCAAACAAAATACTTCCCCGATGATTGTTTGACCCAACAAACAAAACCAATGGCTTTTTGTAAACATTGGTTTTGTATGTGCTATCAAAGATCAGCACATCCCTGTAACACATAAAATCAACAAATGCATGCCCATCTCGCCAAAACATGTTTGCTAACCTGTCTTCAATATCTACATTGAACCTGCAGTAGAAGTATGGGTCTTGTGCTGCCAGAGCGTTCATGTAGGCAAGTGTGCCTTCGGAGTCACTCTTAAAGGAAGTGGTGCGCCGTTGTTAGTCAAGCTTGTTGTATAGGTCCTTCTCAGTAAATCTCACTGCCTTATATCCCCCCGCCTGCTCCACCATGTACTCATACGCATGGCAAGGTCTGATTGACACTTTAGACATTGTATTTGCACAGGCCAAGTCTGATTTGCCGACATTTCAATGCTAACAAATGAAGGCAGTCTGGTTTCCAGTTGCTAACTTGTGAGAATGCTTTGGAACAAAGGCTTTCACTACATAAGCTCCTACAAGCTCGTTGTAATTGACCCTGAACTTAGCCTTACAATTTACCCTTGTAATTTTCCGAGGAGTACGACCCCTTCTGTCCAGTACGAACCACTTTTTAGCTCGAGTCCCTTGCTTGTTGCAAAGCCATTGTCTCCTCCGGATCGTACCTTCAGCCTCTCATTTCGTATCCTTCTAAATCCAAAGCCAATTGCCAAGGAATATGCAGAATAGAACCTCTCCGCATCCTCTACTATCTTAAACGTCATAGCCTTCACGTCTTCAACCTTCAATCTTCTGTAGTCTGGGACATCGTTGAACACTTCATCATCAGTTCGTGTTTCATCAGCTCGAGCCCCTTCCTTGTTGCAACCCTTTGCTGTGTTGTCCATCAATGCTTCAGTCTCAGATAAATGAGGATAAATGAGGGAAGAAAGAGAGAGAACATAGAGAGATGGGGAAGAGAGAGCATAGAGAGAGATGGGGAAGAGATAGAACAGAAAGAGATGGGCGAAACGGTCACCTTGGTTTCGAATTTCAAATGCTCCAAAAGGTCAGATGACCGGATCTTCAGGTAACCAGTTGCACCTGCAGAGCCTACTATCCAAGCGTACCAGTAATTGTTTTCCACGTAGATCATGCATGGGTGCATTAACGCACCGAAGTCTTTCCCAAAATAAATAATGAAATAAAGAAGATACATTTTAATTTAAATCATAAAATTTCCAACAAATACTAGGGGGCAATGGCGTTTGAGCCACAAGGTTGGGCCATTCCGCAGGTTTCAACAAAACAGGGGTTCCTCTTGGCTCGGTACGAATCTCAGATCTTTGTGTACATTCTTGCTATTTTTGTTTCTATCAGTAATTATATATCTGCATATCTACTGATCAAGTACTTATAAAATATGATTACACTGCAGGACAATGGATATTGGCCAGAAGGGTTGGAGAAACTGATGGGCTATATATATAGAGGGCCGAAAGTCTATATTGCTGAAAATGGTTCGATTTCTTGTACTTCAGTTTAGCCAGATGGATACTCAAAATTCAAAAATTATCCCAACGTATTCATGTTTTTCCGATCTTTGTAGGATTTCCTCTATCCAGGAAGAACAACTTACCAATTCTTGGACGATTAAAGGACTTGGATCGATTCTCCAATATTGTTCGTCATTTGTATCGTCTCAACAAGGCAATTAAGTAAGTGAACATTTCGCATTATTAATATCATAATTAATTAAGTGATCTTCTACTTCTAAACACTTAATGGTTTATGATTTCACTTGCTGCAGGAGTTGAGTAAACATCAAAGGGTACCTCTGTTGGGGTTTATTCGACGACTTTGAATAGGGTATGGGGTTGTTTGAGTCATTTGGGATTTACTACATTGATTTAAATTTCAATGACAATTTGAAATGTATCCCCAAACTTTCTGCTCATTGGTACCAAGCTTTCCGTCACAGGAATGAGACCCAAGCTAAACAATAATTACAGTGATTAATTCTTCACAAATAATTGTCGATGTACTGCAAACTTGATCTCTTGTAATGAACATTCAATTTCATGAACTGTGAATTTTGTTCTTTCATCTCATGCATGTATACCATATCAAGTGTATTCTCTTCTCATATCAGTATAACAGCTTTGAAAAAGAATGAATTTGTTGCAAGGATCGGAGTTGACTATTATATGTGTGTTATGGTAAAATCAGATACAACGCATACATTGTTCCTCAAAAATAGCACTAGAAAATGCTTGTTTTGTGTGCATACACATGCAATCGGCCACAGCTATTTCAGTATTTCCAACAAACTTGTCATCGGCATAGGTCGCTGATATATAGATCTTGCCTCTTGAAGGCAATTTTCCGACTACCAAAAATGAACCTTAAGAACAACATTGCATGTTGGAAATGCTTTATGTTTAAACAACCCTGAATGGAAGAGAATTTGTATGCTATAGCACACACTTTATAAGAAATTTGACAATTTCAAGGTCTTGAGGATAGATGATAGATAGTATAAGATCAAAGTATAAACAACCGTATATATTATCGTTTGAGCAAGAGAAATAGTTATTTGAATTATAATGGTAAAAAAAAAAAATCAAGCAATTCTTTATATTCATAAATTATCCGACTTTATGTAACCTTCCGGCATATACATGTCGATCCAAACTGCATATCTACATCAATAGTTCAATACATTACAATATCAAAATCTTAGCATACGAACAACTTCCGTAACTTATAATGTTAAAGAGACGTCTCATTTTCTCTACAATGCGCTATTGTAGGATTCACTCGACATTAGTAAACTAAATTTCGCTTCTAGTATCATTTAGCCAAGTGATAAAGTCGTAGTGATCCGTAAGAAACGGTTAGACGAATAAAATATTAACTTAATTGGGCTGAGATAGCAAAATTACACGTATGTAAATCTTTTGAGGAAAAACGTGCACTATCATATCTAAGCTGAAACCGACCACAATCAGAGTTGGACTTACACTAGAGAGAGAGAGAGAGAGAGAGAGAGAGAGAGAGAGCTCAGAGAGAGTGGGAAAATGGCGATCCAAATTCCGAGCCGGCAACTCTTCATCGGCGGCGAGTGGAGGGAACCAGTTCTCAAGAAACGCATCCCTATCATCAACCCAGCCACCGAACAAGCCATCGGTAATCTCTCTCTCTTTCTCTATTAGTTCAAATCTTTCGTGCTCTGCTGCTTGCGCAGTTTCTTTACTTTGTTTCTCGTCGCTTTTGATTGGCGACGAAAGCGACGAGCAAGAATCAAAAGGAGAGCGAATTTCAGTTTTGGTTGAGTTGGATCAGATTTTTCTCATTTTCCTAGGGTTTAGGAAGGTTTTGTTTTCAGCTTTATGTGTTATTAGTGTTTTTAACTTGAATTGCAATGGTGGATTTGTGATGATCGGAGTGAAATATGATTAAGTGAGTTTGTTGTGGAACTGTTGTGCAGGGGATATACCTGCAGCTACTGCTGAAGATGTGGAGATTGCGGTGGAGGCAGCTCGGAAAGCCCTTGCCAGGAACAAGGGGAAAGACTGGGCTTCGGCACCGGGGGCGGTTCGTGCTAAGTATTTGCGAGCCATTGCTGCTAAGGTAGTGTCTCTGATCATTTGGCTGTGATTGGCAGTGATCTGGTTTTGTTCTTTGTCGCGGTTGTATATATTTTTAGCTCAAGAGTTGTTGTTTTCGTGTAGATAACAGAGAGGAAATCTGAGCTGGCGAAACTTGAAGCAAGTGATTGTGGAAAACCACTGGATGAAGCCGTATGGGACATGGTATGAAGTGATTCTCTAGTTGAGTTTTGGTTTATTGTGCATAGTTTCTTATGTGCTGGCGTGTGCAATGCAGGAAGATGTGGCCGGGTGTTTTGAGTACTATGCAGACCTTGCTGAGGGTTTGGATAAACAGGAAAAGCTTTCTATTTCACTTCCCATGGAAACGTTTAAAACTCATGTTCTGAAGGAGCCCATCGGGGTTGTTGCGTTGATTACTCCATGGTACTTGCTGCTTCTTTTCATTAAATGAGGATGCACTATTTATTTCTTGCTTGAGGCCTGTACTTAACTGTTTGTAAAAAGTAATCAATCATCTGTAAAACTAAAAATTGTGGATTTCCAATGGTCCTAAAAGTTTGGTTGTCAAGGGAAAGCTTTGGGTATGTGGGGTTTTTATCTTGTAGATGGTCTTTCGGTGCTACTATGGATAATCTTGATGATTTTATGTTAATGAATTGCTTCTTTTCTATGTTAAGGAACTATCCGTTATTAATGGCTACATGGAAGGTAGCTCCTGCTTTGGCAGCTGGGTGTGCTGCAATACTGAAGCCGTCTGAGCTGGCATCGGTGTATGTCCTCCTTTGGTTTATATGTACTTAGTTCAGTTCTTATGTTGATTATTATATTGTATGCTTATCATCATTTAACTATTAATTCCAGAACTTGTTTGGAGCTAGCTGAGGTGTGTAGAGAGATTGGTCTTCCTCCTGGTGTCCTCAATATTCTGACTGGGCTGGGCCATGAAGCTGGCGCTCCTTTGGCATCTCATCCCCATGTTGATAAGGTTCAACTCCAGCTTCTTCTTCCTTCTGTATATCCTGCAAATTTTGTTGTTTCTTTGAGTTGTTTCAGCTACCATGCCGCAGTAGTTTATAAACTTGTATTCAACAGGTTGCATTTACCGGAAGTACTCTCACAGGGAGCAAGATTATGTCAGCAGCAGCTCAACAGGTCAAGGTGTGCTATAATTTGGCAATTGGTCATTGTTTTTGTATCTTTCATTCTGTTCATTTGATCTTCATATACTTTCTCCTATGTCGTTTGTGGTAGCCTGTTTCTTTGGAGCTTGGAGGGAAAAGCCCAATTGTTGTTTTTGACGATGTTGATATTGACAAAGGTTAGTACCTGTTGAAGCTATTTTTAAATTACTATACTTGTTTCTTTATTAAATAAGTAACTTCCCGTAGAAACTAGTTAAACACATGGAATCTACTCTTCTGGTACTATATGATAAGTTGTTTAATCTATGATACAATCAGCTGCTGAATGGACGGCCTTTGGCATCTTTTGGACAAACGGTCAGATTTGCAGTGCAACATCCCGTCTTATAGTGCATGTAAGTATGATAGAAAGATTCTATATCACTTGTACAATTCCCTTCTGAATTGCTTCTCTTAGAACTGAACGGATATTGCTTATCAATTCAACAACTCTAGATCATGGTGGTTATCAGTATTTTCTGTGACATAAACATCATCAATGTGCACAAGTGTGCTGCTTCCATAGCGTAATTGAAAGTGAAAATAAACCTAGTTAATAGAAGTTCTTAACATATTGCCATCTTAAACAAGCTTCTCTACTTCATTTTTAATTCCTTATACTTGTTTCAGGAAAGCATCGCTGCAAACTTCTTAGACAGGCTTGTCGAATGGTGCAAAAACATCAAGATTTCAGATCCTATGGAAGAAGGTTGCAGGCTTGGCCCTGTTGTATCTGAAGGGCAGGTACATACTTCTGCATTTCTTTTTTCTTTCTATTTCTAGAGAGGGTTTTCAATCAACAGGTCCATCAGAACATCTTAGACTATGGAGAAGCACTAGAATACAATCAATACCTTGTCTTTTATTGATCCTTACTATTCATCTTAGACTCTCGCCTTGGCTTGGGTGTGGTAGGGAAGGTTGGGTGCACTATTAAGTTCAAATCCTTTCCACTAGTGATTGATATTTACTTTTTAACTTCCAAATGACTAGTTATATGCTCAATAGTTCCAAGACATCTATGTTGCAGGACAGATTGGTGAATTTTTTATTTTCTTTGGAAGGAATTTCTTTGATTTGTAAATATGAGGCTGATCAGTTGTGTGGTGATGTTTGTATAAAGATAGAGTCTGCAGAGTTTTACATGCATTTGTGCGGATTATATTGATAATCATGAATATTGGCGTTTTCTCCAGAAAATATTCCGGAAAATTGGAAACTTTGTACTATCTATTAGATCCAATCTAATATATACCTTATATGTATAATTTGTTTTATCAGTCATACATGATTGAAGCATCTAATATTTGCTCCATATTCAGTATCAGAAAATATTGAAGTTCATCTCAACAGCTAAAAGTGAAGGCGCAAAAGTTTTGTCTGGTGGGGTTCGTCCTGAGGTATGACCTCTGCCCTTATCAAGACCATTTTGCTTTATGATTTGTAGCTAACATGTGATTTATTTTACAAATGGATGGCAGCATCTAAAGAAAGGATTTTACGTTGAACCAACCATCATAACCGATGTCACAAACTCCATGCAAATTTGGAGAGAAGAAGTTTTCGGACCTGTTCTTTGTGTCAAAACATTCAGTTCAGAAGAAGAAGCTATTGAATTAGCAAATGACACCCAGTGAGTTGACTCTTATTTTTCCTCGTTAATTATGGGAAGTTTGTTTTAGCCGGTTTTGTTTTTGTTTTTGTTATTATTTTTTCTTCTGGTTCCACTTTCCTCTTCTAGTTTTTTGATTGAATCTGGGAATTCTCCTTTCTAAGTTCTAATGGTTTTAATATTTAACAGATTTGGCTTGGGTGCTGCTGTCATATCAAATGATTTAGAAAGGTGTGAGCGCGTCGCTAAGGTGAGACCTCTCTTTGTACTTCTAGTTTCAATGAGTCTTCCTTCCCCAATATTCATTAAACAGCATTTTAAGTATGGATTGTGTTCTCTGTTCTGTTTTGCAGGCCTTTCAGGCAGGAATTGTTTGGATCAATTGCTCACAACCATGCTTCACTCAGGCTCCTTGGGGAGGCAACAAACGTAGTGGTTTCGGGCGTGAATTAGGGACATGGTATGGCTTTATCTGAATTGTTCTACAAGGGCTGCCCTGATTTATCCTACTTGAATTTAGTATAAAGACTGATGTACACAAGTAGACAAACCATACTATTGATAGCTCCCATGATTACTGTGATGAACTGCTGATGGTGATTATATCTTCTCTTTTTAACAGGGGACTTGATAATTACATGACCGTGAAGCAGGTTACTCGATATATATCCGATGAACCTTGGGGTTGGTACAAGTCGCCTTCAAAACTGTGAAAGTTTCCTACAAATGGAACCGGGTAAACTGCAAGCTTGCTGATATAGAAGAAATAAGGCGTAGTTTGTACTATAAAGTGGATGTAAGAAGTTTCTGAAATAACTAGTAAAAGTTTTATAACTGTGGATTCGCACGTTTTGAATTCAGAGGTACATCGAGGGTAATAGTGATATATTAGCCGCGTTACAGTGACAGTCAGCCACTTGTGACCAGTAGGTATTGGTATTTATCCCGATTTCGTTTTCTCATTATCAGTTGACAAGGTCGAAGCTATTATATCAAATTTTTTTTATAGATAGTTTTTGTCAATAAACCAAAATAAAAACCCTGATGATTGGTAAAATCGTTCATTGTACAAAAAAAGTCTTTTTCTGTTTTTAAGTTAAATAAAAAAATTGGAATTCTATATATAATCAGATATTTTTGACATTTCGAGAACCATTTGAATCAAGATATTTAATAAACCCACATTAACAATAAATAATAAATAAATAAAACACATTAACGATAAATAATAAATAAAAAGAAAAAGAAATAAAAAGAAAAAGTAAGGTCATTCTATTTCGAAAAAAGACCCGCGTCTAAATTCCATAGTTTTGGGTCCACTATCCCTTTGGGTCCGCTTTCTCGATCATGATTTTTTTACTTGTATGTGAAAGGATTCCATAATCAAGTCTTGGGTGGTGGTTAATCAAACATGTTATTGCTTTTCCGTGGTTGCTTCTGCCACAAGGGAGAAAGGTTTAGAGTTAAATTTCACATTGGCTGGGGTAAACTACAATCTTTCTCAAAGTTTAAACTTCTGCTATCAGAAAGTGAAAGGCATTATTATAGATTGAAGCCCCATTCTTGGTGACCACCTTAATTAATTGAAAGGGAAAGGGCATTATTATAAAATGAAGCGCAACCTAACGTTTTCTGATCTAGCTGACTTATTTTCCTGGCCAGATCAGTCCAGTTCATCAGCTAAATCTTTTCTCATGTGCTCATTTCAGATGTGTCTACATCTCTGAGTCTATGCTATTTGCATTTTACAATTAAATACTTGCCAACTTATCTTTTCCTGCCATAGATAATGTATTTTTCACTACATGTAGATTTTATCCTAGATTAGTAGGTTATCCACCCTCAATCTACCATTCCATACCCGATAATAGTTGGCTAACCATATAAGAGGAGCTAAAAATGTTTGACAAGAGTGTGAAGAAAATTTCACAGCAATAAACTATGAGTATTATCCTTGTTAAATGGATATGTTTCCTCTTGTTATTGGCTTGGTTAATTATAGCTGGTTAGCCAAGTATTATCATTTCAAATCACTCTGATTTCATGTTATTGCTCTTCACGTAGCACCTTGTACAAAAAGATTCAACATTTGCTCTACCATTTGAATATGCAACGTGACTTGAGACGGTTTTTCTGTCTACATGCCTATTCACGTTCTTAATTTTTTTTTTTTTATCAAAATTTTTAACAAAAGTTAGTCTCCCAAAAACCGAAAGATCAAATTTTTTTGGTGTTGTTAAATATACACAGCAAATATCTTAACACACTCAGCCCTAGAATATTGTGTTAAATTTTCCAAATTTATCTTTTTGAAAAATACACCCAGCAAACCCCTAGGGAAAATACACCCAGCAAACCTCTTCGAGAGAGGGTGCTCCTAGATGAAAAACAAGAAGAAAATGATGCTTCTTCTCCTAGCAGGACAAAAAGAAGCCATTCTTGTTAAGTGTCCCAACCTTTCTCAAAAGCGATAGGTATATTATGTGTAATTGTATATATTGGACCAAAATAGTTGGATAAAAGAGGTTGGAGTCATGGAGATGGGTTTTTTATATATATGAGATGTGTAATATGTTTAGGTAAATGGCTCAGAGAGAAACTGTGATACTAAACCAAAAAGAGACACAGAAGCCGATCATAAAATGGTTTGGCTTCATGAAAGAACCAATTGCCAGGGTGATAAAAGATCTGCAGAGATATGTCAAATTGGTAGTTAAAAAAGCAATTTGGAGTTGCAAAACTAGTTAAGAAATTAATAGAGAATGATGGTGGGTTCAATCAACAATAGCATACAAATCAACCACTACGCAAAACCATGAATAATTTTCATTCTGTAGCTGCATACCAAAGGAGGGAGAGAGAGAGAGAGAGAGAGAGAGAGAGAGAGAGAGAGAGAGAGAGAGAGAGAGAATGAGAGACAGAGGGAGGAAGAAAAATGCCGCTGGAGACGAAGGGAAAGATGAGCCGCCGGCGACGGTGACTGAGGAACTCCACGTGTAGTGCAATTTTTTTTTTTCCTTTGCTTTTGCACATATACAAGGACAAAGTTCGAAAAGTTTGACATAAAATATTATTGCTGGGTCTATTTAAAAATATGGTGGGTATAAATAGAAAGACCCAATTGTTTTCAACTGAATCTGAAGTGCAAACAGTTGTTACTTTGGATTGAAATAAAAACGAAGAGAAAAGGATAAACACAAAAACATTTACTGGGTCCCGGATGACTTGGAGATTTTGAGGTAAATCCATAGCTGTGAGCTTCACAGTTCACATTCCAATGGTCCCACACCGCTCCTTCCCTTGTGCCCCAAAAAGCAATGAGAAGCCAAAACGGAAACTTCGTTGGCAGTGCTTATCAGCAGCGAGTGGTAATGTTTCTACCATTTTCGGCATATATTGTATCAACACGTATATTCACCGACCCTCACTTTTTACTGCATCAGATTTCACTTTCAGACACCATCCTTTATCCTCCTCTCACTTTCTGCGTTAGAAAGTACAAATCTTTCTGTGCAAAACTGTACCTTTCTTGTTCCCTAGTGTTAACCCATAAAGTTATGCATTTGGGTTCTCTGAGTTCATTAAGGTTGTTGAAGGTTCTGGTTTTGTAGCAGACAAGGGTTGTTGTTGTTGGCTTTGGGGATCTGGATTTGTGTTAGAGCAAGATGAGGAGCTCAGATGATAAAGTTGTTGCTGTGATCATGGTGGGTGGGCCCACTAAAGGTATGGAAGTGTTGAGTTACTTTGATAATTGGATCCAATAATGAATGATACCCTTTTGTTATCTTCAATGGATTTTGAGTATTATGCTCTGAATTCCTGTTGCAAAGTTTGGTACTTTGTTGCTTCAACAGTGAGATCATTTGTTTGATGCTGTAAATTTATAAAGCTATAACTTGAAATGGTAAATTTCGTTGTTCAAATCATGAATGAGGAGCTATGGCATTTGTATTACAGTGTTGGAACTTGGTTCAGAGTGTTTTGTAACTGAATCATAAAGTGATCCATTATGCATTTCTCAATAAATTGGAAGTTTCACTTGAAATGAAATTCCACAGGCACAAGATTCCGGCCACTGTCATTGAATATTCCGAAGCCACTTTTTCCTTTAGCAGGACAACCAATGGTTCATCATCCAATTTCTGCTTGTAAAAAGGTATATTCTTGAAGTTATAGTTGTCATTTATGTGTTATTGTGTGCTTAGTAGTTCAATACTGTATGTTTCTTTGTATTACAGATTCCTAACCTGGGGCAAATCTTTCTCATTGGTTTCTATGAGGAGCGTGAGTTATCATTGTATGTATCCGCAATCTCTAATGAGCTTAAGGTCCCCGTTAGGTAGGTTATTGCTTTTTTCTTTTATAGTTATTAGGTTCTAATAGATTTCGAAATGTTGAACTGGCTGGTGACTTTAATTTAGTGATCATTCGTTTTGTTTAGATATTTGAGGGAAGACAGGCCCCATGGTTCAGCTGGTGGACTTTATAACTTCAGAGATCTGATCATGGAAGACAGCCCAGTTATTACCTTTTCCCTACTACTTCCTGTTTGGGTTAATTGATTGAGTGTTGTCTATTTCTTTCTTGTTTCCTTCTACTTTACTCTTTTCAAATCTCTCGTTTTGCTTTTCCTTCTCTGTATTTGTGCATAGTGGTTACACACTTTGATAGTTTGATGACATGCTTACCCAGTATTTATGGCAATGTTTTGTAAGGGAAAATGCTGATTTGGCTCTTACTTTTGCATGCAGTCGCACATTTTCTTGCTGAACTGTGATGTTTGCTGCAGTTTTCCGCTTCCAGAAATGCTTGGTAACTATTTAATGAGCTGCTGATGTTTGTGAAGCATTAACTTCATAGCTTGTTCATGTTGTGGCTTGAAGAAAGTTAATTCATGCCTTTTCATTTCTATCTGCAGAGGCTCACAGAAGATATGGTGGGATGGGAACGATCCTGGTAATTAAGGTTAGTCAACAGATGCACAAATAGAATTCTGGCCAAGTTAAATCTTCTGTTGTTATATACCAAAGTTCCTCCTTGTTAGGTTACTGCTGAGTCAGCAAGTCAATTTGGGGAACTTGTAGCTGATCCAGTCACCAATGAACTGCTGCATTACACAGAGAAGCCTGAGACTTTTGTATGTTTGAGATCGGGTTTTCACTTGAGCTTAGTGCCTCAGTGAACTTGAATTAGGATTTCTTTCCTGCACGCCTCTTGTTTTTCTGTTTTATCCTCCTTGTGATGTTATTTTATTCAGGTCAGTGACCGGATAAATTGTGGTGTCTACATATTCACACCAGATATTTTTAATGCCATAGAGGATGTTTCATCTCAGCGGAAGGACAGAGGTCAGTGATACATTCTCCATGCATAGGCTATCCTATTCTATTCATGTGCTGCAATATAAGATTTGCAATGCACTGGTTTATATCTAGTTTTAAACTTTCCAAATTAACCAGAAAAGCTGATTGATATGAGAGTTAAGCTTTCAACAAGAACTTGGTCTCTTTATCCGGCTGACATGTGAACTCTCTATCATTTGCAGCTGACTTAAGACGTCTATCCAGTTTTGAAGCCCTGCATTCTGCAACAAGGTTTCTCATTACTCTAGTATAAAAGGACCTCTGTAGTACAATACATCTATATAGAAACTGTTACAGGGTATCCTGACGTATCTAATTGTTAGAGCCTGGTTTGTTTCTCTGTCCCGGATTAGTTTTTGGTCATTAAACAGAAACAGTGAAAACCTTCAGCCAAATGAGCTATAAGAAAAGTGTTTTGTAAAAGAGAAAAAAACAAGTTCTTGGTTTTTTTTTTCTTTTTCTCTTCCCCATCCCCACCCCACACACCCCCCCCCCCCTCCCCGAGACATCTTTCCAGGTTGACAACTTGATTTGTGAATGTTAATTACCTGCCTGACATTATCATATCTACCTCCATAGTTTCAGCTTTCAATGGCTGTTAGCCTATTATGAAGTTATTGTTGGTAAACCTTGGCTGATACAAAGTTCCTTTAACAGGAGTGCATCCACACATTTTGTAAGGTTGGATCAAGATATCCTATCCCCTCTTGCAGGAAAGAAGCAGTTATATACATATGAAACCATGGACTTCTGGGAACAGATTAAAACTCCTGGGTAAGATTTGCCTCTCAAAGTGTGGATTTGCTTTAATAACATTTTCCCTCATTGATCTGAATAATTTGGTAAATATTTTGCTTTCACTGCAGAATGGCCTTGAAATGTTCTGGGTTGTATCTTTCACAATTCAGAGTCAGCAGCCCCCATCTTTTGGTGAGTGGGGATGGTACAAAGAGTGCCAGTATTTCTGGTGATGTTTACATTCATCCATCTGCAAAAGTACACCCAAGTGCTAAAGTATGCACACTGAACTCTTGATCAGTTTTTACTGTATGGTTCTAGTAACATATTAACAATCTCCTGATATCTGGTCTCACAGATTGGCCCTAATGTCTCAATATCTGCAAATGCTCGTATTGGAGCTGGTGTGAGGCTCATAAGTTGTATCATACTTGACAATGTCGAAATTAAGGTATACAGCTGAACTAAAGGTCGGGAGCACAACTCTAGCTCAAAGTTAGCATGTTAACAAACTTATAATGTTTTGTCAGGAAAATGCAGTTGTTATGCATGCAATTGTTGGATGGAAATCTTCTATTGGGAAATGGTCTCGTATCCAGGCAAGGCCAAAAATTCCATTGCTATTTATGTTGATTAAGATAACATGTATATGCCTACGATTGCTGCAATTGGTTTTCTTAGTTTTGTTTGCTGCTATGATTTCAGGCTAGTGGGAATTACAATTCAAAGCTCGGGATCACAATCCTTGGTACCTGTTGTTCTTATTTTTGTTTATACATCATCCTTCTTTTTCACTCTTTCCTTTGTTTTGTAATCACATAATACACTATCTGATCTGAATACTATTTTTAATAATCCAGGTGAAGATGTGACAGTTGAAGATGAAGTAGTGGTTATCAACAGCATTGTCCTCCCCCACAAGACACTCAATCTGAGTGTTCAGGAGGAAATAATTCTTTGATGCGAGGGTGGCCACCCAACTTTACAATTTCTCGCACTATGATACAGCTTTGATTGCTCTGTAGACTGGTAATTCAAATAGCTCATTGTTCATCTGTAAATCGAAGTCTTGCTAATAAAAGATAAATATAAGTTAGTATTTTATATTTAAATTTATAAATTTACTTTGAACGAGTTCCAATCCTAAACCGCTAAACGTTAGCAAACCCTCTTGGGCCCCTAAACAAATTGTGTGGAACCAAATTTGGCGTCGAGAATCAAAGTGGAAGCCATTTGTTAGCACTTGACCTCCTAACTTCATTGTTCATTATGCCCTGTAAACCCCGGGCCAGCCGCTCTGAACCTAATAAGAACACTAATCCTGTTGGCCAAGCAAGAACCAGCATACTGCAATAAGGAATTCATCAAGCCTGACGCATATTCTTGTTTCAGAAAGCGAACAATTGTAATGTTATTGACTCGAGAAAGGAGCAAATAAGCCTGCCATGTATATACAACATTCACTTCAACCTAATCATCTATAACTAGCAATCAGTTGCATAAACCAAGAAAAGAATCTGTATTGAATGCCGATAAACAGAGTAACCAAATGTTAAAAGTATCCTGAGATTGCCATTCTAACGTGGAGCATAGAGCAATGCATCCAACACAGGGCGATCCCTTCTTTGTCAAGTCAACTTCGAACGTTGAACACAAGCAATTTCCTCTATCATTTGGGGCATGAAACGAAAATGGAGAAACATCAAGTTTGGATTGGCTCCTCAACAACTTCAGAGTACCATGACTTCCATGCTTCCATGTAATGAGAAAACAGCTCCTTCAAAGCTGCAAGATTCATCACACAAAACCATTGAGTTAGTAATTTGCATCAAACTCTGTGGATATATGTTGTAATATTGTATTTAAATAGGGATCTGTCACTTTTAGGGGGTTGGGTTATTTCACTCCTATGCACCACCCACTGGGATTTTCTTGTTGGCTAGCTTTATCTCCATATACTGGGTTTGGACAGCCTCCAAATAATCCCTACTGCAACCTAATAGAGGATACTTGAATCTTAAATCGATTTACAAATGGAAACCTAACTTCCTCTTGTTCTTGATCTTCTTCTATCCCATACTCTCCTGTTCTGTTTATTTCTCTTTCCTCCTCTCTTCTCTTTCTCCACTACTTCCTCCTGCTCCTACATCAAAAAGGGTCCAAGGCTGATGATAATACACAGATCATTGGAGAGAAAAATGGAGCTCTCAAGAGAAAAGATGGGGCCATCATTCATCTCTCGATACAATAAACTAAAATCAAGGCCTTTGTTGGTTTCCTGAAGTGAATATAACTTAAAAAGTAATTTATTAGCTGCAATGAGTAGCTGACTTGTGATAAATGGTAAACACAGCACCATTTACTACCCAAAATATAAAAAAATCAGTGAACATCAGGCTGAAGCATAAGATGATACCTTGATTCTGATACTGGGGTCGGTAAGTAGACGACAAATTGTCCCAGTCAACCTTCTTCATGTTGAAATTCCCAGCTCTGGCAATAGTAACTGGAGCAAAAGGGCCAAACTGGTAGCTCTTTGTATTTTCTTTCGAGTCCTCTAAATTGTTCCTATCAACCTTATGTACTATGTTCTCACGTTGCCGTACTGTACTCTCATGTTGCTTTTGTTTCTGAGCTTCCAATTTGCCAGCAGTAGAAGATTCTACTTTGCCCCTCTTAGAACTGACGTTTGTGATGTCTGTTCCAAAGGCTCTTTTTCTAGACTCGTCTGAAGCTGAACTTGCAGCATCTTTTCCTCTTAATCCCAACCATTTATATGCAGGCTTCCTTGTATCTGCTGTGTGGGTCTACATATTTTTGAACAAGGGGCACAATTTAGCTTGGCAGTACATTATACTAGCTGCTTAAGAGATGATGAATTCTAAAATTTCTCTATCACAAGTTCTACAAGTTTTACCTTTTCAATAAGATTCATGGAGGACAAAACATTTGCAATATCATAAATCCGCCTTACTTTAGCTGCTTCATCAAGTAGAAAAAGCCAAAGACTTTCAGCTCCTTTTTAAGTAATATGTCACAAAGATTCAAGAGTAAACAAAAGCAAGTATAGATTTCTTACTTCTCATTACAGATGCATTGTGTGCATCCCCAAGTAATAACCTTGCAGCTTCGTCAAGGGAGATGGATTCTACCTACAAGTTCATAACCCACAATCAAAGATCACGCAAAATGACATAGTAAACCAATGATGGTTTTATCAAATGAGCAAGTTACAATAAGCATTGCACTTACAGTGGAGCAGACGAAGAGCTTCACAAAATTCTGTGTAAGTAGTGCGAGAGACTTTTCCCTTCTATTATCTGCAAAAGTTTACCAAAACAAATTCTAGGATGTCACAAACATAGCTTCATATACCCTAAAGTTAGACCAAAATTAAAAGACAACTTAACACCGTATAACTGACATTACATGTGGTAATCCAAATTTTTTGTTTCAGACCCAAAATTTAAACCACTGAAAACAAAGCCTTACCATTTTTCGAGTTTCCTGAAGATTTGGGATTGACACCAGGGTTCTCATTCTGGCTCCCGGTTGCAGGACCACTCTCATCACCTTCCTCATCATCTGAACCCTGCGAACACTGCAAAAGAAGAACCAACAGTATCTTGACTACCAGAATCAAAAACCAAATTTCCAAAAAAAATAAAACAAAAACCAAATTCCACAATTAAAAGAGCAATCCTTTCACTTACTTTAGGATCATCATGTCCCTGGAAATTGCCGTGGAAAGTACTGAAGTTCTCTTTCAGACCCTCTTCCTATTACACCACCAAACCCAAAATCAAATCCACATTTCCCAGAAAATTTATAACCAAAAATTAATAGAACAGATCTGAATCTTCATAAACTGTAAAAAAGCAAATACCTTTAGCTCCTGTAAAGCAATAGGGATTGCCCCAAACCCTTTCCAAGTATACTGGTTCTTAGCCTTTCGCGAAAGAACCTGCAAAATCAAATCACCCAAGTCAGAAACCCTCAATTTCGGTCAAAATTAAAAACCCTCCCCAAATTTCGTAACGAAAAAACTGACCCCAACGCTCTCAAGCACATTAACGATATCGTAGATCCGCCGCCTCTCGACACCTGCACACAAATTCGCAGAGCAATCAGATCCCCAAAACCCGAAACTCCTCAAACGGGAAATGATGACGTCAGAGATTAGAGAAATATATAATAATAATAATAATAACCTAATCTTGCAGCGGCGTCGTCTAAGCCGACGGAGGTGACGCCTTCGCGATCGTACAGAGCAATGAAACTGCAATTCACAAGAATCGAGAAATGTCAGGGCCAGAGCAACAAATCAGAGAGATTGAAGAGAGAAAGGGATGTACTTGGAGCACAAGAGGCCGAGAGACTTCTGCTTCCGGCTATAGGCGTGGTGCCTGGAAGCGGTCTCCGGTTGCGGCGCGGCGGCGGCGGTGGTGGAGGAGGTGGAGCCGCGGACTCCATGGTTGAGGAGAAATGGAGGGAAGGGAAGTGAAGGACTGAGATTAATAGAGGACCGTTAAGGCAGGGTTTGGGTTTTAGGGATCTGAAAGAAGAAGAAGCCGCGAAGAGAGAGATGGTTTTTGGGTTTGAAAGTTTGAAAGAGCGGGAAAAAATCTAATGCCTTTTCTTTTTTGGACTTTGGATTTTTATTAATTTGGGTTGGAGCCAAATTTTTTTGCCGGGCTTTGTTTTTGCCTCCCGCTTTTCAGTTTCCAATTATTGGGCCGGGTTACCTAACAGAAATTTTCTCTTTTTAGTAACTTTTTTTTTTTGGAGTTGTTTTCTTCTCTTTTGGCAATATTCGTTTCTAGTTTTAACCATTTGTGACTTGCCTAAAACCTTTAGGAGAGCCGTAGAAACCAAAATTCCTCCCTATCTTTTTCAAGTTTTCAACTTCCAAACAAAATGAGAAATAATGTAACGAAGGTATTAGGAAATCAGATCTCTAGAAGCAAGGACGAAACCTTCTTCCACAAAAAAAAAAAAAAAAATTAATTAATTAATAAATAAATTTAAATTCAAAATTTAAATCAAAATAATGATTTTTCATTCAAAATTGTGGACAATAGCACACTGTTTTAGGTCAAAATTGAATGTTCTTATTTTCTTACTAAAATTTTTCCTCTCTCAAATGATGATTTTTAAGTACTTCTCAAACTCAAACTACGGAATTCAAAAATCTCTACTCGAATTGATTTTACGATTTTCCAAAGTCGGAAAGCAAGAAAATTCATTGAAAAACTGTGCTGTCCACAATTTTTAGATGAATGTTGTTAACCATTAATGTGGCATAAAAGTTCAAGTTCAACGTTTCATAATCCCATCTCTATGTTTTCTGTTAGCATTGTTTCCACCAAAAACCAAATTACTGATGTAAATTCATCGCATGATCTTAGGCACCTTAGCCCAGAAGTTTCATGCTCCTTTCAATAAACTATCTGGATGACCTTGTTGTTTCATCAAGAATCTGGGTAGCGAACACAATCTTTATATCAAATATGTCGAATCAACTTCATTGTAAACACACTTGATTCATAAAGGTCTGCTATGTCTATTCACAAAGGTCAAGGAACCAGCTACTATAAAAACGCCAGAGTATATCTGCAGTAGAGAAATTATGGCATAAATGATGAAATTGATCTTCTAACATTATTTCCAAGCTTCAATCTAACTAGTGTATACCACTTGAAATTTGTAGACAGTAGATATGCACTGAAGTTTGAATGATCTGCTTTACTTCAGAAATGTGGTACTGACAGTATGATCTTTTAAAGTGAAGTAAGATAATCAGTCTCGCTAGCTTGTCAGTTCAATGAGTGACACTTTCAGCTACACAAATCACGACCAATACAACTCCAACCGACCTGGTGAAAGTGCATCTGAACGATGAGTAGACAAATCCCCCAATTTACCTCCCTCAACACTGCCCTGTAAGTTGTTGACACATTCCAGTTTGAGACCAGCTACAACAACACAAGCTACAGCCTCAATTGCTGAATTCAGGATGCGATGGTAGACGAGACCAGCACAAAAGACACTCCGGAAGTATCACATATGATAACACCACTCTGTGAAAAAGGTTCAGACATCCTGAGCCTCATCACAATCAATACCTTGTTCAGACAGTTAACAGGATGGAACAAGCGTATGTTGAACATTGAAATCATGAACACTGCAGACAATCATGTCTTCTTCTTTTTCTTCTTGGTTTTACTAAGCCAATAGCAATCATGACCTCTTCCCCATATTAAGTGACTCCACACATGGTACATCCCAAAACGCTGAAAGGTGATCATCATAGTTGGGTGGCACATAACTATCTTGTTCAATACTAGTTTACAAATATAGCCAGCTCATTCTAAAAACTCTAATGAGACAGCAGAGAAGAGAATGTTGCAGATAAGAACAGGAATGGGAAATCCCTTTGGAGCAGTAATGGGGTTTATCCAACGACAATATCAAATCTTCAGTCAAGTGTCAAGTCTTTATGAATTCTGACAGTTTATAATTTCACCTGACGAGGAAGACGGCCACATTTGCTCTGCAATCTCAGAATATCTTTTGCAAAACCTTGATTACCAGTTAACAAAAGCCCATCCAGAACCCGATTAAAGGTGTACTTGCGAGGCAAAAATCCTCTATCAACCATCTCAATCAGCAACTTCCCTGCCACTAACAAATCTTCAGGTTTCTTCCTCACAAACATGGCACTAATCAACACATTGTATGTATCCAAATTAGGCAAGCACTCTCCCCGACCCATCTTCTCAAACACATCCAACGCCTTATCAATCTCCCCATCATCACAAAAGTACCGAATCACAACATTATACGTCTGAACATTCGGCTCACACTCATCACCCTTCATCCTCCCCATCAACTCCATCCCCCCGTCCATATCACCAGCATGACACAGCCCTCTGATCAACACATTATACGTCGTCACATTAGGCACATAACCCTACTCACCATCTCCTCAAAAACCACCGCCGCATTCTCCACGCTATCCTTCTTACACAAAACCTGAATCAACGCATTGTAAGTCGCAACTGAAGGCAGCACCCCCTCCTCAACCATCCCATCGAAAATCTTCCTCGCCTTCTTAACCTCCCCGACAACACCAAACCCATGAACCAGAGTAGTGTAAGTAACAACATCAATCTCACACTTCCTCTTCTTCATTTCCAAAAAAAACTCCCACGCCTCCTTAACCTGCCCAGCTCTAAGATACCCTTTAAGCATCACATTATAAGTAACCAAACTCGGCTCGATTCCCCTCTCCACCATCTCCCTCAAAACCTCTAATGCCTTAGGAGTCCTCTTAATCAAACACCACCCATTAACAATCACATTATAACTAACACAATCAGCTCTAAATCTTCCCCTAAACACTTTAAACAAATTGTAAGCCTTTTCAACTCTCTTAGATTTACAAAGCACATCAAGAACAGTATTGAAAGAATTCAAATCCTGAGGGCACCCATGTTCATGCATAGAGAGAAAAACTTTGACAGCTCTATCGGGTTTGCCGGCGGCGACGTACCTCTCGACGATGATGGCGAAGGTTCTCGGACCCGGGCCGACCCGGCGGGCGCGCATTCGGGCGACGAAGGCCCAGAGGGATTTGTAGTCGCGTAAACGGCCGGCGATGTCGACGGCGTGGTCGTAGGAGGAGGAGGAGTGGGTGTAGGTGGGGTGGCGGTCGAGGGTTTTGAAGAAGAGGAGGGATTTGGGGCCATGGTTCCAGAGACGCTTGAGGGTTTTGTTGACGGAGTCGGGGGTCCAGTGGATGTTCGGGTCGTGGAGGATCCGGGGGAGGGATTGCGGGTCGGATTTGAGAATAAGGGCGGCAAAGGCGGCGTCTTGGTCTTGAGGCGATTGCGGTGGTGGTAGTGAGGCGGTTAGGTTGTGATGTAGTGGAATTGAGAAACTGGCTTTTGGGTTTTTCGGTGATGGGGTTTTGCGAAGCAGAGTTGACATTTTTTTGGTGTTGAAACCGTTGGTGGTCGTTACATTTTTTCCCTCCTTATATTTTCTGTTCAGTCCAAAACCCTTGTGACTTTACTCACTTAACCAAAAACTACCTAAAGGACATCTCCATTCATCAGAATACTTATTTAAAAATAAATATAATATTTAGCTAATTTTATGATAAAATTCTACTTCAGCATAATACTTACATAAAAGTTAAATATAACTTTTGTTAAATTCTCTAGCTATATTTAGCTATATGTGAAAGAAAATTTAACTAAAACATTAATTTAACTTGGGATCTAGATATTTTGCTGGAGCATAACTCAATAGTTAATTAGTTATATTTCACTTTTTAGCAATTTTTAACTATAAATATAAATATCACTGTCAGAGATGCTCTAAGTCAAGCATGGGGAACTATGTAAGTCCATAATTAGGAACGTGTTTAATGCGACTTTAGAGAAATGAATAAATCAGAGTTTTTGCACAATATTGAGTATAGCTCGCTAATGTATTTGTTTTGATGAAGAGTTAGTTTCTAATGGGTCAAACACCAATATTAAATACATGATTAGACGAATTATGAAACGTTGAGTATTACAATAGAAACTTTATCTTTTTTTTATGAAGAATTATCACTTGTGAGAATCCGAATACTATTTACATCGTTTTATATATAAAAAGAGAACAAAATTAGTTGATCAATTCTCACATCTTCAAACTGACCAAATAGTTCAGTTCAATCGTTGCGTCAATGATGACATTTAAGGAAATTATATACAAATGCCTAATCTTTCAAAAATTGAAAATTCTTCTAGATACCGACACTATAAGTGAATGAACACCTAATATGCGATCTCAGCTCTTGATATTTATAGTTAACTTTTTATGAAAATAACCAAAAATTACACTTGATGTTATCCAACCATCATTTCTATTGATGCAAATACATGTTGCTGCTCTGTATTATTTCCGTTGAAATATTTTCCCCCAAATACAAATTGATGAAACAACATAAGCAAATATCAACAAAATACATGGCAAAAGCATAAATAGTAAAACAAGAGACACAAGTGCAAAATGTTAGAAGCATAGAGGCCCATAAATGTCAATTGCCCAAACTTAAAAACCTACCCAAAGGACCAGGCCACCTCACCATTTTCGACTTCGCCCTTTTTTGAAAATCTCTAGCTGGGCGCGGGGGTTCGCTCAGTAGCAGCTCCGTCACTCACGGCGTTAGAAAACCACCGCCACCGCCGCATGTCAAATCCAACCGCCGCACTGAGAAACCCCAATCGATGAACTTGAAAGACAACTACCGCATCGAGCTTCGCGCCGCGATTCGCCAGCTAACCGATCGTTGTCTCTACGCCGCGTCCAAATGGTAGGTACCCTTAAAACCCTAAAATCCCCAAATTCTTGAACTTTTCTGCAAAACCCTAAACCCTAGCTCTGACTGATTTTGCAGGGCGGGAGAGCAACTGGTCGGCATCGAGCACGACCCGGCCAAGTTCACGCCGGCCAACACCACATTCCAGCGCGGGAGCTCCAGCATTCGCCGGAGATTTCGCTCCAGTGACGTCATCTCGACGCCGATTGCCGGCGTGTCGTATGTGTCGACTCCGATTATGGAGGAGGACGAGATTGTGGACGGTGATTTTTACCTACTGGCCAAGTCTTACTTTGATTGCAGAGAGTATAGAAGAGCTGCTCATGCTCTTCGTGATCAAGGTGGTAAAAAATCAGTCTTTTTGCGCTGCTATGCTCTTTACCTGGTTAGTTACATTGTCTTCAAATCAAAGTTCTCTTCTTTTTTTCGTTTCGGTTTTTATAATGTATTGTGCATTTACTAATCCCATTTATATGAGTTGGTTTCGATTCATTAATTACAATAAAGACTGGGGGTTCTGCAACGAGTTTAAATAGTAGTGATTCAGTTCAGAGTTAGTTGATAGAGGTATGATTAGTGTGTAGATCTAGAAACTAGGATCAAACATGCTGTAGATTTTGTGTAAGAGCAGCTTAAGTTCCGCAATTAGGTGTCCAATTAGAATTCTACAATTTGGTTTCATGATATTTAATAAAAGGTTTTCAGTTTAGTTTTACAAGTATGGTTATTTCCTACCTACTTTGATACTAGTTATGTAAACCTGTTTGTTTAAATTGCTAATGAAGGCTGGAGAGAAGCGGAAAGAGGAAGAATTGATGGAACTTGAGGGACCACTAGGAAAGAGCGACATTGTGAATCGTGAACTGGTTTCTATTGAGAGGGAGTTATCAACTTTTCGCAAAAATGGTACGATTGATCCTTTTGGACTGTACTTGTATGGCCTTGTGCTCAAAGAGAAAGGCAATGGGAACCTTGCTCGTACAGTTCTTGTGGAGTCTGTTAATAGCTACCCTTGGAATTGGAATGCCTGGTTAGAGCTGCAGTCCTTGTGCACTACGGTTGACATCTTGAACAGCCTTAGTCTCAATAATCATTGGATGAAGGAGTTCTTTCTTGCCAATGCTTACCAAGAACTAAGGATGCATAAAGAATCCTTGTCAAAGTATGATTATCTACATGGCATTTTTGGTTACAGTAATTACATTCAAGCTCAGATTGCAAAAGTCCAGTACAGTTTGAGGGAATTTGATCTAGTTGAAGGAATTTTTGAAGATCTTCTCAGGAATGACCCTTATCGAGTGGAGGACATGGATATGTATTCCAATGTGCTGTATGCAAAGGAATGTTCATCTGCACTGAGTTACCTTGCCCATAGAGTATTTATGACCGATAAATACAGACCTGAATCTTGTTGCATTATTGGGAATTATTACAGCTTAAAAGGGCTGCATGAGAAAGCAGTTCTGTACTTTCGGAGGGCACTCAAACTGGATAGAAATTATTTATCTGCTTGGACCCTTATGGGTCATGAATTTATTGAGATGAAAAACACACCAGCTGCTGTTGACGCTTATCGGCATGCTATAGATATAAATCCGAGTGATTATCGTGCTTGGTATGGATTAGGACAAGCTTATGAGATGATGGGTATGCCCTTTTATGCTCTTCATTACTTCCGGAAATCGGTATTTTTCCAGCCAAATGATTCTCGGTTATGGATTGCCATGGCTCATTGTTATCAAACTGATCAGCTAAATATGATTGATGAAGCAATGAAGTGTTACAAAAGGGCAGCAAACTGTAATGACAGGGAATCGATTGCCCTGAACCAGCTAGCTAAGTTAAATGCTGATCTTGGACGTACCGAAGAGGCAGTTTATTACTACAAGAAGGATCTGGAGAGGATGGAAGATGAAGAGAGGGAAGGACCGAATATGGTTGAAACTCTCTTCTTTCTTGCTAAATACTTCAGAGAGCAGAAAAAGTTTGAAGAAGCAGAGGTCTACTGTACCCGTCTTATGGATTATACCGGCCCGGTGAGTTACAATTATCTTTCTCTTATATGCTTAACCCAAGTATATTTAACCCCAGTATAACTTCCAGAGCTATGAATCAGTTGTAAGTAATTGTTATTTCTTTGTCCATCACTGCAGGAAAAGGAACGGGCGAAAAGTTTACTCAGAGGAATTAGAATGGAACAAACTGGTGCTCCTTCTATGGATATTGAGCGCTTTCCTCCTTGATTTCTCATCAGAGCATATTACATGGATCGTCTTCATGAGTGCTTGGAGTTACAATTGAGCGTAGCTTGGACTTCTGATTGCTGCAAAACATTTTAGTCTATTCTCATGTATAATTTAGTAATTGTTATGCAGAAGGTTTACGGATCTGATTGCTGCAGAAAGTTCAATCCAACTCCTAGCGCTCTAGTCTTGTCTAGTCTTCTAGGATACAACTTTAGCTTGAAAAGCATTCCCTATTCCCTGTCGTGGTTTTTCATGCCTTGTGCTGTTTTTCCAAGCTTGACTGAATTGTAATCATTTAACAATTATTTTGATCATTCTTTGCTTATATTCTGTGTGGTGCATATATCAGTCATGAACTCATTATCAATATTCAAAGTTGCTCAAGAACAATTGCATACTGGTGGCATTATAATTCATTTACACAGGACAAGTAACGGGTAGGAGTACCAAGTTTTCTCTTGATTTTATCATAGCAGGTCAGAACCATAGCAAAAGAACAATATTTCTATCTAAAATTTATCAGCAACCGAAAACAGTATGAAATCACACTGAAGGAAACATCCACAGTTAATCCAAATTCAGGTTACAAAACATCATCCACTCAATTTATTCCATTGTTTACCCCATGCAGCAGGGTTAAATTTAACACCATCACTAAAGTTCCAAATGCCAAAAGCAATTTTAGAGTCACCATCTCTGATGTTTCCCCCTTTTAATTATGATTCAGATCATTTAGCCGGGTCTGCGAAGAAGCTGTTGATGCCTGGCATGATTTCAGGGGACTTGTTGCGGACAAATTTCCTTAGCATATGCTCCTGATACTTTTCTCCCTCGGCGAAATTATCCAGTACTCCCGCAGCCCTGTTCTCCTTGCTCACTCTGATCCAGAAAGATAGAAACAGTATTACTATAAGTTATTACAACATCCATGATAGCTACAAACAGAAGGATCATATTCAGCTGTTTTTACACTGCTTAAAAGCCCTCTTTTTAGTTTCAACCTCCCAATTCCCAAAATGCTCACAAAGTCATAAATATATTGCTAAATGTTCCATCAGATACAGATTAACTAGACACTTTAGAAAACCACACATGTTTACCTATTCGACTGATTTTTGGTTCCTACTGAACTCATTTCAGCTGAACTGGATTTTTAACTTTTCGTTCTTTACATTTACCGCATGCATTAGCTCAAAAGATCAAAACTGATATCGACCCCAATTTCATTATGTTTCTAAATGCTTTACGCACATGTCCCCAAGGTAAATCTATTTATATCAACACCAGATGTCAAACTCCCATTATTTTGGTCTCAAATATCTACTCGGCCTCTCTAATCACTAATCTTGGAGCACCAGCTTAAGCTAACTAGGTCAACATCAAAACAAACCAACATATTTTGCAACAAAAAAATAATAATAATAATAATAGGGCTTTTCTTGAACTGGTGTTAATTGTGCATTTCAGTTTTATCAGCTCTGAAATCACCATCTACTTTCACCAAATCAATCCTCAACAAAAAAAGGAAACCAAACTAGCATCAAACACATTATATCAATCTAACTTAAAGCTATCAACTTTAGAACACCAAATTTCCATATACGTACGTATAAATGTACAACTATACGGTTAAGTGTAAGACAGACCTGACTTCAGGGTTGATGCAGATATGGCGGACCATACTGAACCCGCAGATCCCGACGGCAGCTCCGACGGCCAAGAATAGCGGGTAAACCTAAAAATAGCAAAACGACACCGTATTAGCGGACAAAGACAAAATCAAAGCCCATGGAAATAGTCGGATCCCGACCCAAAAATAGCAAAACCAAGATTCGGAGGGGTAGATCTGACGGCGTACCTCAGGCCTTAACCACCGGGAAGCCATTGATTGAGATGAACGGAGAAAATTGGAGAGACAAGAGAGAGGTTTTGGGAAATGCAGAAAGAGACGGAGCTGAGCCGCCGGTTTTATCCCCGTAATTCTTTTAGTTTTTTTATTGGAATGGTTGCGTTTTATTGGCTGCCTCGTTGGCGAATCAGTAGAAGCCACGTCACTTATTCAGCTTCCCGATGTCATGTGGGGAATAGAATACTATGGGCACCGTTCCGAGTCACCGCCGGTGTGACAGGCGGAATACTTGCAACTTGTTAATACAGCGACATGTCGTTTATTTTTCTAGTTTTCTTAGTTGTCGATCGAAAGTTATGACCACACTTACGAACTAACCTTTTTTTTTTTTTCCTCAATTTATCCATACCGAACTCCAAATTTTATTCCTGATCCAACCAATAATAATAATTCTTTTTTTTTATTTAGCATTCTTTTTCATTCTTTCTTTTCTATCACCTACCGCCCTCTTTGTATAACCATCTGATGAAATATCATTGAACCGCCCTTATACTTAACATTGATTCTAAACAACCCCCAACAAACAATAGAAGCTAAATAAAAAAAGGAAGAAGTTCGAAACTTATTTTTTTACTGATCTAATCTAATCTTCTTGGAAAACAAAAGAAGGATGATAAAGACGAGTACAAGTTTCGGTTATAAAACGGTTGATAAAAGGTTGAGTTAATGTGCACGATGCAAGCAAGACTAGCGACATTTATACAAGCGAGACTACCGTTATCCACACCCACCGAAACGAGGCTAACAGCGTCTCATCAAACAACGTTAGAAATATGTCATTTGCTTTTTTAACCTTGTGTGAACCAACTCATAACTATCTCAACCAACCAAAAAATAAAAATAAAAAATTTGTCTAGACTATAACCCTCCATCTAAAATTGTGGGGACTATAGGACATGATTTTTTTAGATGACACATAATTTAGACATCAAATAGTTATTCCAAAATCCATCGGGGAAAATCGTACAACACCATAATGGAATTAGAGGATACATAATAACAGACTAAATTAAACTAGTACCTCCCTAGCTAGTATATTGGAATTAGAAGATTCATAAGTTTTCAGGGACCTCATAGAGAACCAGAGCCGAGTGGTCGATATACAAATATAATACAGAAAGCCCAACTCTTGGAAGACTTCCAGGACCACTGCTATGGGCATTTCATCTCACACCGGAAAAAGCCAGCCAGATGATGCCATGAGAAACACAAATTTTCTACCTAAGTGCCTACATTTTTGGATCTCTAAGTAGGCTGCTTTTAGCGAAACAATCACTAATTATATGGCCTGTGCTTTTCGTGGGAGATAGAAGCTTCTTCCTTGTTAACTTCAATGCAGCTCCTCTCTACTGTGAGAGTTCATATGAAAACTGGCACAAATTCACAACACTCCCTCGGCTACAGTTTCTGATCCTAACCATTGGCTCGTTAGTGATTCAGAATCAGGTCATCAATGACCTCTTCCACGCCATCCATCAGTGTCAATTGTTGTGACGTATACGATCACGCCACGAACCTTGTTTTTTCGCAAGTACCTGCAAAACCAGGGTAACAGTTAATTCGAATCCTCTCCACATACCCATTATATCCCTTAATACCATAAATCCATCTTTTTTTCGGCTTAGCAGCAACCGATAACTAACTTACCTTCTCACTCAAGAGGCTTGGAGGCTCACTTTCTTTGCAGTCCTTATTATCATTCTCTGCCTCAACCCCACTGTCTATCATAATGGATGGTTGATTATCTGATGCACCAAACATTGCCTCATCATGAGCAGCTTTGATCCGCTCCTCCCTTTTTGTCTTTACATTGATTAACATCATAAACAGACCAAATTTTTTAGAATCAAGTAGGAAGAATTGGACATTAAACTAGAACTTAAATAAGTATGACATCAACAGACATGAGAAATATACCTCAAATGCTGAAAACCGAAAGCTTTTGCCTATGTGATTGACAAGCGCTGCATCGTCTTCAGCAACTACAAAGAAGGTGAAGATTTACAATCACTAACATTGCTATAACGAGTTGCACCAGACAATATCCATAGGTCAACTTGGGAGAATAATTGATTAACAAGTCTAAATCAGGGATGAGCAACTTAACGATACATTTCTTTCTCATCCAACCTATGATAATATCCATAGGTCAACTTGGGAGAATAATTGATTAACAAGTCTAAATCAGGGATGAGCAACTTAATGATACATTTCTTTCTCATCCAACCTATGATAATCGATTGACAATACACTGCAAACTGACCAGTAAATTAGAATTTTAATCCTGGATAGCTAATATGCAGAACATGTATATTCTAAGGTTACTGAGCAGCGGGATTGCAAGTTTGACACAATCATCTCAATTTTTTAGAGATATCACCAGGCTGTAATCGCATTCTAATACACAATCTAGCTTTTTTGTCTGATCATCTTTTCTGATAACAAGGTCAGGACTTTGGTACAAAGGTCATGCTTTCTGCTAATGGTGGTCTTGTTTTGAGTAATTTACACAAAACTTCCCATTAGTTACTAAAACCACTATCTTTACAAAAAATTGACCTCAGTTACCAAAGGATCAGCACCAATATGTGATTTATGAGTATGTAATATAATCTTCATCAAAGCAGCTGCGGATAGTTTATACATTTACTCACGTTTGAGAGCTTTCAAACTTGTGCAGAACATTAAAAATAAGAATAGAGACAAGAAGATAAGCATTGATATTACTGTATGTTGTTTATCTTCTTCTCTGCAGATGGGAACTAGAACAGTTATGCAAAACCACCGAAGAAAATTTAAATGTCCTGACTCTTAACTTACAACTTACAAAATTGCAAAACGGAAATCCAAAATCTTTACTTTCTAGCAAACAACACAGCATGGTTATATTGATTACCTTCAATTTCCTCATCGTCTAGTGGAGCATCTTTATCGAAGTCAAATCTTTCCCAACCATCCATGCCTTTGGTTGTGTCCTTCTCAGCTGCATTCAACACAATACGGTGATTATTTTACACAGCTCTAAGCAATTCCAAACATTACAAATCGACACATTCCATGAACACCAGCGGACACTCACCCGTTTCAGCAAGTTGGAGTTTCATCTTCGCTTTTACTCTCTCCGCTGCAGACTGTTCAAAACAAAAATACATCTTGCATCACTCTCAAAATTCTCAAAGCTAAAACTATACTGATAAACACATACAATGTATGATCATTTCAATCAGAAAAATAAGCTTCATTTTCATTGCACTCCTAAAACTTCAAACAAAGTAACTCGATTACCAATAGAATCATACCATTTTGTCATAGCCTTGAATCAATTTGTTATAGTCAGCACCACCACCACCACCACCACTCCTCTCCTTCTCCAATTTACCTCTGCTCTTCTCCAAACCCCTCTCCCTCCGCGGCGACAAGCTCCGGCTCCGGCTCCTCCGCCGCTCCTTTCTCCGATTCCGAGGCGACCGACTCCTTCGTCTCCTATCTCCGTCAGATTCACTCCCAGACCTGCTCCTCCTCCTCCTCCTCCTTCTCTCCCTATCTCTATATCTCTCTCTGCTCCTACTCCGATGCCTCGAATCCCTCTCTCTGCTTCTACTCCGCTTCCTCGACTCCCTATCCCTCTCCGAAACCCTAGGCCGCCGCTTCTCCTCCTCTCCGGCCAGCTCCTCCGGCTTCTTCCTCTTCAGCTTGTTCTGAATCGACTGGATCTGCGCTTGCTTTTCGAGCTCCGTCGTCTTGCTAGGGCTGGAGGCCTTGACGAATTTGCTCATGAAGGAAGACGAGGAAGTATACGCCACCGCTGAACCGCGCGCAGGGGCATGTTCGGAATCGGACTTGGTCGAAGAGAAGCCGAGGCCTTGTTTGAATCTGGCGGCGCCTTCGCCGCGCCGGGTTAGGTCTTCGTAGTACGCCGCCGCTTTTGCTTCCTCCATCGTTCAGAGCTGCCAGTGACGACGGTTTTGGGAACTTGGCGCCGTGCCCCCGCCCTTTTGATAGTTACCAGCAAACGACGTCGTTATGGGTCGGGCTTGGGTTTAAAGCCCAAGACTTGGATCCAATGTGGAATCCAACTGGGTTATATAAACGAATAATAAGCGGGTCGGTTTAGTGTTTGCAAGTCACCCGATTTTCAACACGAGTTAATTAGCAGTGAATGCTGAGAAATTTTTGTGTCCTACCGTAGAATCATGTCAGATTGCCACATGGTCTACCAACCCAATAGGATAAACCCACGTGGATTTTTTGACACCTCATATTATAGCAAATTTACCATACATCAAACTACACAATGTGAACCTTTCATAAAAAGAGAAAAACTACACAACGTGAAACCAAAAAAAAAAAAATCTTAAACGGACGTGACTCACGTGAGTTAGCAGCTATCTTTAACTATACAAAAAAACCCTATACCATTTTGTTTATCTCTATCACCTAGAGAATTGACTGCTTCAATCTTCTTGTTTTTCTATATTGATTGAACTTCCTCTCTCGAATAATGAATACAGATGTAGAAGATGATCATAATCAAGATAAATAAAGGTGTTCAATCATATTATTTATTGGAAGTCTTCTTCCCAGTTTGCTGCTTTAAGTCTTCTTCCCAGTTTGCAACGTGAAACAAAAAAAAACAACCAATAGCGGTAGTAGATTGGCTTAGATTTTGCTATATACGGTTTTCAATAATGATCAGAATTTGGATTGTTATGTTATACTAATGAAGAGTATAAAATGTGTTTGTTTGGGATTCTGGCATTTGTTTTATTAGAGTATAATGCTTAGTTGAAATGAGCCTAGTTATGCTCAGTAGAATCCTACTTCCATGCTTTTGTTTCACGTCTGATCCACGATCTCCCTCTTTTTTTTTTGAGATAAGTCTCTGTCTCTGATGATTGTTTATTGCTAATATGTTCCATTAATTACCTTGAAACAAAAAAAACATACAAATATGTATACAGTACACTACAAAATATATGGTAGTCTTGCTCAATACAAGCAAAATACGTAAGCAGAACACATTGATCAATCCCTAAGCTTCTGTATATTTTAGGCAATCAACCATAAATTGAGTCCCGAAGAGCAAGCTCGATATCATTATCTATCCGATTACAAATTGCATCATAAATTCGTTTTGACCCGTACTGTGCACGGCCTTGAGCCAGTTGAGCATCCTTTTCCCTTGTTGCTTCTGCAATTTTAGGTCTGCAAGGCTGAAACTTGCAAAACAGCTTTGGATACGGTTAAGCATCTAAGTCAACATTGATACAAGAGCGCTAGGATTAGTACCTCTCCTATGTAGGCAATCAATATTTTGATAACAAGTGAACAAATAATGAACTCATACCTTTATAGATACAGGTGAATAAGAACTAAAATGAACATGGATTTCATACTTTTTATGAACTCCTATGTATGCATCAGATGTTAGTTGGAACTTGTACTTTAGATCAGTCCTAGAAAGGAAGTCAGATAATCAAGCAGTAGCCTTCAGATGGCAACACAAAATCAAAGAGAGAGCTTTACAAAATTCAAAAGGAACACCATAAATTTTGTTTTGCTCACTCAAATTGATAAAAAAATCCACACTAACGTAGGCCTAATATTTAATTACAGAAAATAAATATAGCTAAGCTTCTGTCTCCAGTTTCTTTGCTTTGGTAGAGCAGTAGAATTCAGTGATATTTAGCTGCACACGTTTTGATTTTGGTGGTGTTTTTGGCATTACACTGCACACTGGCTTTTCTTTAAACAACATACTATACTACTCCTGACTCGAAACAGTGAACATATTTAATCAGTGACCAAATGCTTGAATGGATATGAACTTAACTCAGTAAAACAATGTTGAGGTAAACTCACCACTACATTAGATGCAAACTAAAAGTTCCGAGGCTGCATGTATATGAACGGTGATCATTATCAAAATTCTTATAAAAATAAATTTCTCAAGAGTCGACTCCTAGCTTTGACGGCTCCATTGCTGAAGACTTTTGAGTAATCTTACCTATCTCACCCTTTCATGTATAACTAAGCTTTAGTTGTTTAATCTATCTTTTCACTTACTTCCTATAAATCCAGAGCATGAACAAACAACAAATTTCAATACCCAAAACGAAATGAGATGCAATTTACCATTAATTTCAATTCCATCAATTGAAAAATCAAATCACAGATTTATATGAAAAGCTAAGAATCGCATTTGTTAAAGTGAAGATGGTACCTGAGGCCATATGTCTTGATATACATATGTCTTGTCTCTCCTTTATTCTAGCCCTATTCTGGACAGTACATGTCATGCTCGATCGGAATTGCTATTCAATAAAAAATGGTAAAAATAGAATGGAAGCATGAGGATTTCCTGAAAATTACTTATGAATATCGTATACAGATAAATTACCCGATTAGATAATATTGTGTACCAATTTATGTTTTGGGATTTATATATACCCGGAATTGCTGTTATAATTGAAATTGGGTGTTGCTATTGGTGTGCTTCCATCTGACTACTACTCTATAGCATACTCCTCACGTGGCTGTCAAAATCAAATCCCAGAAATGAAATACTCAAGAAGGGAGATCTATACAAGTTTAATCAGTCTCAGATTCTATTACGGAACTAATCGAAATCGTTCCATCGAATGATACTCACCTTTGTCATGGTGGGCTCGATTGTTCGATCCCTGCTGCTTTAGTTTCTCTTTCTATTTCTGTGAATTTGGTTCTCCCATTCTCTATGTGTTTATAAGAATCGGGGTTGGAAGTATGGATGTAAAACTAACGCTCAAGAACAATCACCCATCTGAGCACATAATCTACCCAAAAGAGAATTGATAAAACTGAAGGGCAAAATCGCAGGGTTAGCAAATCACCCAAATTCGAGTTTAGAACGATGACAGTAGAGGATGAATATACTTTCAGTTTTTTTGTTGTGATCGTGTTTGCATCAGTTAACGTCCCGTTTAAGATTTTTTTTTTTTTTTTTTTTACACGTTGTGTAGTTTTACTGTAGTAGAATGTAGGGTAAATTTACTATGATATGAGGTGTCAAAAATCCACGTGGCGTAATCAAATTTAGTTGGTAGACCATGTGGCAATCTGACATGGTTCTACAGTAGAACACAAAAATTTCTCGTGAATGCTGGTAACTTTTCTCTCTAACTTTTTTTTTTTGACCTTTTCTGTGCGTGTTATTAATGCATTATAACTCGGAGGGGATATGATTGTCCTTTGTTTATTTAGTTGACATGACTTCCCGATAAGTTTGTTACGTTTTGAAGCAAAATACAACAAAATAAACATGCATTATGATCACCTATTTCCGTTACTAGAGATGATGTTTGCCCCACCTACTTTCCAATCTAGTCATAGACATGTGAGTTATACTAGTTTGTCTTTTTCTTTACCAAACTTTGATTCCATTCTTGATTTGATCTATATCTAACATAACAGCTGCTCAAAATATTTCAAAAATGCATCTTTTTCTGATTTTATTTTAAGAGAGATGTGTTAATCAAATTATCTCATGAAAAGGTTTGTGATCAAAAATTTGGGGAAAATCCTCAAATAGTACTTAAATTATGGTCTAATGTACATTTTAGTACCTAAACTTTCAAAACTACCCTAATGGTACCTGAACTATTGCTCCGTTTCTCCATATGGTACTTCCGTCAAATGTGTCGTTAACTTTGCTTACGTGGCTCATTCTTATTGGATGACATTAATCTCCAAAAAAAAAAATTATAGGCAAAGTTAACGGCACATTTGACGGAAGTACCATATGGAGAAACGAAGCAATAGTTCAGGTACCATTAGGGTAGTTTTGAAAATTTAGGTACCAAAATGTGCATTTGACCATAGTTCAGGAACCATTTGAGGATTTTTCTCTCAAAAACTTTTGGCTCCGAGAATAGAGAGAAGAAACTAGGGTTTTGCAAAAGCACAGAAGCTGTTGTTGCCTGTCCGGCGGTGCCCCAGGGTCGATCATAGGTCCAGGCCTCATTGATGCATGGCGAGTGTTGCCAGACGGGATTGTGGGGTCTTGGGGCTCCAGTTTTTGGTATACGGTTCGACTTTCTTGGTCGTGTATGACTTTTCGTTCCTCTCAGGCGGTGGTGCAGGCAGGCAGGATGAATTGTTGGCGATCGGCGCAGGCTTGGAGCAGGTGGTCAGAGGCTGGATCATGGTGGCGGTTTGCCACGGATCGTACGACGCTGATTCCCCCTCCGAGTTCGGTCGATAGGTGGAGAGTGCAAGGGTGTCGAACTTTCAGGTGGATGGACGAAGCTGGGCGACAAGGCACGGCGAGTTTCTCACTGATACTCGATGTGGGCTCATTGAGATCTGGCTTTATGCCTGGATCTGGCAGACAAAAGGTGAGGTTGGTGCGGCTTGCTGTATGGATGGAGTCTTTCCGACGGTGCGAGTTCGGCGGGACAGATTTATGGTAGTGGTCTGCAGGTGGGTCATCTGAAAAGGAGGAAGATGATTGCTGCGTGGATGGAGTCTTTCCGATGGTGCGAGTTCGGCGGGACAGATTTATGGTAGTGGTCTGCAGGCGGGTCATCTGAAGAGGAGGAAGATGATTGCGGCGGCTAGTCTATGTCTTTGTTTAAGGTAGTTTTCTTGATTAGGAGTTCGATTAGGGTTTTGTTTAGGTTTTTCTGGTTTTTAGCATGTCTCTACTCTATTGAGCTAGGGTTGGGTCAAATTGAGGTGCCATGGATGTGGTGTTTTTCCTGAGGACGAATTGGTTTATTGTCGGTTTTATATTATGGTCAATGTGTTGACGAGCGATCCTTGTACGTGGTCTGACATCTTTGGGTCACGGTGTAGAAGAGGACGTTGGTTGTTTTTGCGGTTGTCTATGAGGTGGTATGAATATTCTCGAGATTCTCGGTAACCCGAGTCGTTAGGCGGTATAGGTGGTTAGAGGTTGGGCCCTTTCGACTCATGGATGTCATTTATGGTGACGGACCCATAAATGGTTTAGGTTTTAGGGAGGAGAGTGAGGAATTCTTATCCACCACCGGTCATTTCCGTGTTATGTAACTTTGTTTCATTTTAATAAAGGATCTTATTCTAAAAATAAATAAAAAGATGTGTTAGTCAACAAGTAACTCAAAAATATTCTTCTTTTTAATTTAATATATTGACGAGTTATAACTTAAATGTAAAACAATTGTTAAATTATTGAATACATGTAAAGCCATTATAAAATTACTTACTTGACGTTATATTTTAAAACAAAACACAACACGCTGACATCATACGGAAATGAAAAACAATCGTGTTACCTCACTTCTCAGTAAATGTAGTTAGCCTAATTATAATCGACCTCCCTCTCTTGCCATAGTCAAACAAGTCCTAAAACCCAAATATCTAATCGATCGATCTCTAGGCATCTTGTTGACGCTCAATCCCTACAGTTTGAAGATATGTTTCAGAAACTCCAATGCAATCTATCAAAATATCGACTTTTCTAGATTTGGCAAACTGCAAATAAACCTGCACGATATGTAATCATGTTACAGTCTCATTAGCAACAAGGTCAGGGACTCAGGGACAACCACAGCCAAACACACACACACACACTATTTATATATACTGATTCTGAGTCACAGGCTCACAGCAGACAGCACAGAGACTCAGAGAGAATCAGAATGGGATGTGCTGGAAATCCAAAGTGGATCATGGAGATCAAGGCCAGGCCAACAGGGCCCAAATTCCAAAGAACATGATCACAGTTGGGCTGACAATCAAATCAAAAATTAAACTTGGAATTAAATATAAGACCTGACGATTCACGCAAATGGAGGAGGCACCAGACCCCACGTGGATCATGCAAAGATATCGTCGTACGAACAGTAAATATATTTTCTGAGGGAGACGACGCCGCCGGTGTGGAACTCAGATTGAATCAATGAATGGAGTCATCGGTTTTCCCAAGCCAAAAAAAAAACCCTGAAAAGTAAAAATTCGTTCACTGTAAATTAGTATTTGACCAGTACTGTGGTCCAGAAACTGGAAAAGAAAGCTCAAGCTAGGATCAGAGACCTATAACTCTACTTGTTCAAGGTCATCATTTCAAAGTTACCCTTCTTCTTGTTCTGAGAATCTCAGAGAATAAAGATCTTATTGTTTATGGGATTTTCTTCCTGTTTTTTTGTAAACAATATTATACTGCTACTAGTTTTGATCCCACTTCCCAAATGTGTGTGCTTTTTCCATGCACCAATCACTTGTAGAAAACAAAAAATAATCTGAACCAATGGGTGTGTTGATAAAGGATCAAAGATCTAGTGCTGCATTAGTGGTAAAGGTAGAAGCTTTCAGAAATGGAAAAGAAAAAAGGTGCTTCAAAAGATTAAGGCTTTTCAGTTGTTTACTAAATGTGTTCAGAGTTAAAAAAGCCTATGTGATGAACCCAAAGATTGTTTGATCAGCTGTAATTGGAAAAATTACTGTCTTGTTTTACTGGCTGTAAGGTGTAAATGCATTTCCCTTTCAAACCTAACTCCCAAACCTAACTACCATGGTTAATTTAGGTGATCCAATAATATCACTCAACAGCTAGTGATATTTTATTTCATTGATCTTCAAAATCTTTATAATCAATGTGGATATGACAATGCATTAACAATCAATAGATGGCTTCTATTCCCAACCAAAAACCTCAGGAATATTGATGTTCAAGTTTTCCACCAAGCACTTTTCCCAATTCACTCAGAATTACTAGTCCACAGACTTCACCCCTCATGCAAAAGACCAGAAGGGACCTGGTGTCAACTTGGAAACTCACAAGGCAATTTCCAAGAAATTATTTAGAAAGTTCCATGCAAAATACTGCACAAGATATTGCCCAAGATTTTCCCATGAATCATTTGACCAACTGATTTGATTTTTTGATTTAAAGTCAAATTTGCCATAATCAAGATCAAATCTTTATATATTTGGATTGTCTCCGGACTTAGGTCCCACATCCAAGTGGAGCAAAACTACTTGCCTCCCTTTTTTTTTTTCAGTCAAAAGTCAAAACAAACCTAGGCAAAACCATTGGAGCACACTCAAAAAGAATGGGTGAGACTGGATATAATTTACATAACCAAATGTGAAACTGTAAAGTTCAAGAACTGTTGGTCTGTAGCCAAGTCAATATCTTTCTTCCCACTCAAACCAACCAGAGAATCATCAGAAAATCTAAAATGCAACCCCACAGAATCCCCAATACAAAATCCCAATATACGAGAAGAGAGAGAAATGTTATACGTTTTTCTTTAAGAAGAAAGAGTGACAGTGACCATTTTACGAGAAATAGAGTTAAAAAAAAAAAAAAAGGAGCCAATAAATATAGATAGATTGACAGGACAATGGACAAGTTGGGTGGTATGATCCTCTCTGTTAGATTTGCATAGAGAAAACAAAATCTCACAGATAATATTGGATCCTCACAATCTCAGCTTTACCCCTTTTTCCTGTTTTGAAAAGCAAAAGCTTCCCACTATAAACTTCCAACACCCACCTTCTCATTTCTCAAACGCTTCAAACGTACTCTGCTATTCCTTCTCTCTGTTCTGTTCTATTTTCTGAACGACCCATCTCAGGTGACTGTGTCTAGAATCATAATGGCCCCCGCCGGTGAGGTTTTACGGCGAAATGTGTCGGAAAGTTTTGAGCTTTCTGAGAAGGAGCTTCATGTTCTGGCTGTGGATGATAGCATCATAGACAGGAAGGTCATTGAGAAGCTGCTGAAGATTTCTTGCTGTAAAGGTAAGCTATATGTCTGTGAATGAGTAGTGGTTGGCTCCAAATGGTGGGTTTGCATTGGTTACTGAAAGAAAGATTGGATTTTGTTTTGCAGTTACTGCTGTTGAGAGTGGAACCAGGGCTCTGCAGTATCTGGGTTTGGATGGAGAGAAGAAGAGCTCAGTTGGATTTGATGTAAGAAAACTTTCCTCTACAAAACTATGTACGTGAAAGTTTCAAGGAAAAAAAAAAGAAAAAAGGGGAACCATTTGATGGTCTTTTTGGGTGGATGGTGGGTTTTTGACATTTGGGTGCTTGATTTGGTTACAGGGTATGAAGGTGAATCTAATAATAACAGACTACTCAATGCCTGGGATGACAGGATATGAGCTGCTAAAAAAGATCAAGGTTTGTCCTTCTAGGCTTTGTTTTGCTTTTGTGAGTGATTTTGATTTTGATTATGATTATGGGTTTAGAAGCCTGGAACTTGGAGATTTATTTTGTTTGATATGAATTTGAAACAGGAATCATCAGCTTTTAGAGAAGTTCCAGTGGTGATCATGTCCTCAGAGAACATCCTCACTCGAATCGATAGGTATGTTCTTGGACCAAACATGACTGTTCAATTTTTCAATGGTGCTTGATTTGCTTGTAGATCTATGACATTAAGATCAGAACTTTGGTGATAAAAAAAGGATCATTATCTGTTGAATTTGATGTTAGTTATAGACCTCCGATCTGATTTTTATGCTTAAAAAGATTTTGCATGGTATGAGCTATGAAATGGTCAATGGATTTGATCAGAGCTTTATGAATTTGATCCAGATATGTACCTAATTGTTGTTAGGGTTCTTATGCGTCTAAATCATACAGTAGCAAATCCTTAACAGGATATGATCTGTGGGTCTAGATGATTTGTCATCTGGATCTTCATGATGACTTGTCTAATATGCACCAAATCCTTAACAAGATCTGATTTGTCTTTTGCCTCAATGCTGTCAAATATTTTAAAATGATCAATTACTCCAAATCTTTTGGTGGGGATCCTCAAATCTTTTCTGTTTTGTTAAAGGGATCCTCAAATCTTTAAGAAAAGTCTTCACATGTTTTTGCAATAATTATTTTCTGAAAATTAATATTGTTTATAATTTTGGTATGCATCAATTATCATGACCCATACACTATATAAAGCACTCATGTTACAACTAATTAGTAATTACTTAAGCCTCTTTTATTTTAGGTATGGAGTGTTTTATTTGACCTTTCATGTGTGACCAAGTTCAGATGTGACCCTTCATGAGTCTAATAAGCCATCCTAAAAGTCCATGGGCATGATCTTTATAGAAGATATTGTCTTAATTATTGCCTTGCCCATAATGGCTTATTCTGTACAACTTTCATCAGTGACCCTAGGAGCCTTTGTATCATATATCCTAACTTAAAGCTGAAGTATCTATTTTATAAGATGCACTGATAATTATGCCTCTAGGAAGGTCTTTGACAGTAATTTTTTCACAATTGGCTAACAGATGTTTGGAGGAAGGAGCCGAAGAGTTTATAGTAAAGCCGGTAAAACTTTCAGATGTGAACCGCTTGAAAAATTTCATGATGGGAGGAGAAAGAAAAGAAAATGAAGTGAAGAAGGTTCAGAAAAGACCGCTTCAAGTTGACTACAACAATTCTTCATCGCCACCCTCGCCCTTACGACAACTGTCACCATCATTTGCTTGTAATCTAGCATCACTTCACTCATCACCATCTTCATCGCCATCATCTGCCCTACCCAGATGTTCCTCAAAGAGACCTAGATTGCACAGCATGGATTGATATTGTCTGCCATTAGTGAATTTCATAACTCACACCGTCCCCATTTTCCAATTTTGAGATTCCCATGTATGTTTGTTACCACTTCCCACCATGTAAATTCTAACATGAAACTTCCACTGGGGACGAGGAAAAGTAGGGAAACGGTATAAAGTCTAGGATTAAAGTTTTTTTTTTTTTTTTTCATTGGGTTTCACTTTTAGCTGATGTTGCATATGGAATCACTCTATAATCATCAATGAAATCCCAAATATTGAAGGGAATATTTTGTTGCTTGAATGATCTTATTCCTGTACTGTGGGATTTTGTAATTGTCAACCATTCAATATCTGATTTTGTGTCACTTAAGAAATTTTTTTGGAATCTGTGTTCTTGCTTCTCAATATTACAATGGTCCCAAAATTTTGTAATCGACTCCAAATTCAGCGATGTGATTATTTGCTTTGAAGTTTGGCAAACAGAGTGGACCCTCTACAGCTTCACATGATTTTTATAAGGGCCCAAATAAGATTTTCTCCTGTGATTTTCCCTTCATATTGTTTTTATTTGGTTTCTTCTGCAGGCACAACAGTTCTGTTTCTTCTTGTTGATCTTCTTCTTCTTCCATTTGTGGTCATTCAACAGCTCTGTGGTTTGCCGAAGCTACGTGGCGGCATCTCACAGGCAAGTCTTTGTGATGGTGAGTCAGGGCTAGCTTGGAATTTTTCTACATACTGCAATCAGAATCTTAAACTTCGTTTGTAACAATGATAAATAGAATACCTGCTGGTACTATGCATATCCTACTCAACAATGAAATTTTTGGATACTTTAAAGTTTAAACAAAGAAGTTATGATGCCAACAAACCCTAGCTGGAGTTTGAATTCTTCAGTATGTGAGTCCAAATCAGTACCATAAATATTTAACACGGAATTTATTTGATTCCAACAAGAAGTTTAATTTCATGCATTTGGCGTTTTTAACAACACTGGATTTGAAGGACGGCCATCATAAACTTCACACCAGCCATCTGCTAAGTGCTGTAATGCAGCAGGGCCATTGTAGTAATTTCCACTAACCGGAACCCAGCAACAACACCTACCTTCATTGAAAGTGTCAGCAACCAACAACAAAACACAAGAAATGAAGTTGCCATCGGAATGTGAAGAACACAAGAAGACACTTAACAAACTTGTGCTTGCTTCTTTTGGGACTCTTTCCGAAAGCACTTGTCATCTTACTGCTTTTTGGAGAAGTACTGAGTGCCTCTTTTACTAGTGCAGAAAGATTGAACCTCCTTTTCAGATTATTCTCTCTTGTCTGTGTCAGGTGCCAAATTCAGAGAATGACAACCTCAAATGGAATAATGCTGGCCAAGATCATTGCAGCCACGGCTGCAACTACTCTTGTTATTGCCGGAATCTTCTTCTTCGTCTACAGATTTCTAGCTGCTCGGCGCCACCCAAAAGACAAGAGCAATGGAAGCTTTCGTAGGGAGGAAGTTAGAACGAGTCGTGAAGATCAGCTCAGGCAATGCGGTGGAAATGTGAAAGGGTTGATTGTCGATGAGAATGGGGTGGATGTTATCTACTCGAGGAAACTAGAAGTTGGCCAGGTTCAAACTCATTTTCCCAAGGTAGTTTTCAACCCAAGTTATGAAGACGATGTAGAAGAAGAAGAAGAAGAAGAAGAAGAAGAAGAAAAGAGAGTGGATGCCAAAGGAGAAAGAGCCAATATGCCCAAGCCTAAAGCGGTTCGTTCTTTTCATAAGCCATCTGATTTGATCAATCATGGAAAATTAGCAAAACCATTCATACAAAATCCAACTCCAGAAGTTGTGCTTTCATTGCCAAAGCTGCAACAGCGGCTTCCTCTAAAATCTCCTGCACCTCCATTTAGGATAACACCACCAAAGATGTTGGAAAAGCAAGCACCAGAATCACTGCCTCCTCTACAACCCCCACCATCAAGAAATATATCTGCACCACCATCAGTGCCTCCATCACCACCACCTCCACCACCCCTGCCGCCACAGCTGCCTAGGATAGTAAGAAGAAAATCTATACCACCCACTCCACCTAGGCTAGGTGGTTCTTTTTTAGCGCCAAAACCACCACCTACACCTGAAGGCATACCAAACAACAAAAGTAGGGCTGAGGCCTCAGCCGGGGAGAGCTCAAAAGTGAGTGTCATTGGGCAAACGAAGCTGAAGCCATTGCACTGGGACAAGGTTATGGCTGCTGTTGATCATTCCATGGTCTGGGATCAAATCACTGATGGAACATTCAGGTAATATCAAGTCTCAGGCTCCCAATACTTTATAATGTTTTTCATTAGTGTAGTCTAAATATTTGATCATATCATGGTTCATGATCTAATCTTAAGCAATTTTGTATGTGGTATTCAGATTTGATGATGAGCTTATGGAAAACTTGTTTGGTTATAACATCACCAAAAACCAAACCAATGAAAGAAATAACAATTTGTCAGCTTCAGCCAAGTCTAACTCTGCCCCAACAGCTCAAGTTTTCATTCTAGACCCCAGAAAGTCTCAAAACACAGCAATAGTCCTAAAGTCTCTCCCAATCTCTCGTAAAGAAATCATAAATTCTCTTCTTGATGGTCAAGGACTCGGTTCAGAAACACTCGAAAAACTCACCAAAATTTCTCCAACCAAAGAAGAAGAGATCAAGATCCTCCAATTCAATGGCAATCCAAATAAGCTTGCAGATGCTGAGTCTTTCCTATACCACATCCTCAAAGCTGTCCCTTCGGCATTTACACGATTCAATGCAATGCTTTTCCGGGAAAATTATGACACCGAAATTCTCCACCTCAAGGAGTCACTACAAACACTTGAACTCGGGTGCAAGGAGCTAAAAGCTCGAGGTTTTTTCCTTAAACTTCTTGAAGCGATTCTCAAAGCTGGAAACCGAATGAATGCTGGAACTGTGCGAGGAAATGCACAAGGTTTCAACCTTAGTGCTCTTCTGAAGCTATCTGATGTCAAAAGCACTGATGCAAAGACTACTCTGCTTCACTTTGTGGTTGAACAAGTAGCTCAATCGGAGGGTGGAGACTTAGTGATCAATCAGAGAAGCCAAACTAGTACACCAAATTTGGATAATCTGACAATCGAAGAGAGAAGAAAGGAATACTTAATCCAAGGGTTACCAAAGTTGGGAGGCTTGAGTATTAATGAGCTATCTAATGTGAAGAAAGCAGCTACAATAGACTATGACAGCTTCATTCGTATGAGCTCCACTCTCACTAGCCGTGTAGACGAAATTAGAAAGGTTTTGACACATTGTTGCAATGGTGAGACAGGAGGGTTTGCAAGAGAAATGAAGGGGTTTTTAGAGGAATGTGAGGAGGAGCTCAAGGTTATGAGAGAAGAGCAGATTAGGGTTATGGAACTTGTGAAGAGAACAACTGAGTATTACCAAGCCGGAGCTGCGAAAGACAAAGGAGCTCAACCGCTTCAGCTCTTTGTGATTGTTAGAGCTTTTCTAGACATGGTTGATCTTGTTTGTGCAGAAATTTCAAGAAGGGTACAGAGGAAGAGTATTTCTACAACCAATGTGGGATCAGCATCACCTCCATTGTCACCTACAGTCCTAACACCAAAGAAGTTACAGAACTTCCAGTCACGTTTCAATTCACATGTGTCTTGGTCATCTTCCAGTGATTCAGAAGATGATTTCAGAAGTTGATCTAGTACAATTATCTCCAAGTAATATGATTCTAATCGGTTGTTTTCCTTTTCCTACAGTTCCTTGGCAATTGAATGTAAAGAAAATCCCAGATTTCTGCATGAAGATCAAACAACTTGATTTTGGCCCAAAACAAAAGGGCGACTTCAAATCCTAGTCACTGCTATTGACTGGGTTGTTTGTAACACTAAACATCCACAAAGGCCTTGCCTGGCCTGTCTACATTTACTTTTTATAATATTTGATTCTTATGAAATATAAAGTGAAAAAAAAAGAAATTTCATTTCTTTGGTTGGAGATTCTTTTGAAGTTGCTAAGAAATGAGAAAAATGTTAACTTTGTTGTAGTATAAATGTATTATAGTATAAATGTCTATATCATGTAATAGGTACTTGAGTGTATAATGTAGGTATAAAGACTTGTGTGACATGCTTTATACCAAGAGGCAACAAGCATAGCAATTTTCATGATTGAAGACAACCATGTGGAATTGTTTGATGATGATCATAGCTACCAAATTGATTTTCTCTTAGAGCATTCACACTAGCCTTGTACTCATATATAAATCCTCCATTGAGAGAAGAATAAACACACATTACTCTCTCCCTCTCTCTGTTAATTTATGCTTGTCCTCAAACACGTTATCAGCACGAAATTGCTCTAGGATTCAAGTCAAATCGATAAGAGAAGAGGAAGTTCATCATCCAATCGAAGTCATTTTTCCAAACCTACAAAAAAATCTCCAAACCTTACCACATATCAAAACCCTTGATCCCAGAAGTCCAGAACCGGCCTCAGAACAGGCCGGAAAACTCCTGAATCGGCTGTCGGAAGAGCTAAACAGCTGCCGGACCGCTGCCGAGAGCTATCGAGCAGCTGCCCAGAAGCTGCTGAGGATATGCCGAGCGGATCTGCCGAGACTTGCCGAGAGGACCTGCCGAGACCTGCCGACAGCACATGCAGAGAGCTACCGAGAGGACCTGCCGACACCTGCCGACAGCACCTGCTGAGAGCTGCCGAGAGGATCTGTCAAGCCCCAGCCGAGCACCTGCAGACATCACCTTCCGAGAGCTGCTGAGGACCTGCCAAGCATCTGTCGAGCAGCTGCCGAGACATCTGCCGAGCCCCTGCCGAGGACATGCCAAGCAGCTGCTGACAGATCTGCAGGGTAAGTTTCTGACTACTTTTCCGACGATTTTCTCGATTTTTTCTAGCGATCCTTCTGGTCACCTTCGACAATTTTTTTTGGCCAAATTTTCCGGCAACACTATTTCGAGGTATTTTTTACTAAAAGTTTCCGTTTTTGAGTTTTTATTCTTTTTTCTCGGGAACTTGCAATCAAAAAGCGGAATTATAGAAATTCATGCTAAACAAACAAAGAGCGTCGTAATTAATGAACTAAGAGTGTTCATAATATTCGGACTAAGAGCGTCCGCAAACATCAATTTATGGCCATATTAAACATCATTGTTTCGGTCTAATCTAAATATTCTTGAAAATTTATTTCTTGGTAGCATAGCTCCGAAATCTTATTATTTTTAGTTTTCGTGGAAGTTTAAACTCCGAAACTAATATATTTTTTCTTCTTATCTTCAGGATGTCGAATGAACCTACACTCGACTTTCAAATCCTTGACTCAACAGGCTCGGATTACCATAGCTGGAAAACCGACGTTGAGAACCATTTCACATCGAAATGGATATTGCCCATAATTCAGGCACCAAACTCGGGCCTTGTGTTCAAACGAACATCCATAAAGCATGCACAAGCAATTATCTTGATGCGATGCCATATGGACAAAACACTCAGATTAGAGTACATGTCCATCAATGATGCAAGGGACCTATGGGGAGTGCTAGAAGAGCGCTTTGACAATATCCAAGATTCCCTCCTCCCTGACTTGAAGGTTCAGTGGAATAATATACGCTTCTCCGACTTCAAGTCTGTTACTGAATACAATTCAGAAGCTCTTCGCCTCAAAGCCATGTTGAGGTTATGTGAAAAACCTATCTCAGAAGAAGAGCTAATTGAAAAGACTCTCTCCACCTTCCCCGTCGCAGCAATTTTGCTGTCAAAGCAATATCGCACTGAAGTCAATGCTGGACAAATTACAAGGTTTAATAAGCTCATCAATGTTATGTTGGTAGCTGAAAAGCACAATAACATCCTCGTAAAGAATTATAATTCAAGGCCTGTTGGAACTAAGAGCTTTCGTGAAGCGAATTATAATGCACCTAAAAAAGGGCGCAAGGAGAGGTATCCTAATAACAGGGGACATGAAGGATGAATGAGTTCATATAACCGCCCCAATGAGGAAGGACACCACAACTTTAGAGCGGACACACGTGATGGCAACCCCACACGTGGGAGAGGTATATATGGCAACACCGGCCGTGGAGGTCGCACTATGCGCCGTGGTGGTAGTAGCAACCCTCTTAGGGAATATCCACATTGTGCACCGCATGCACCTCAAATGAAGGGAGGTAACCACAATGACATGTGTCATCGATGTGGATCAATCGAGCATTGGTTTAAGCAATGTCATGCAAGTACCCAACTAGCTGCACGCTATAAGGAGTACAGAGAAGTAAGGAAGCAAGAAGCCAACCTTGCCGAAGATGAAGATGGTGAAGATGTCAATCTCATCGTAGAAGACTTCAAAGCTAAAACTAAAGTGCACGAGGATGCTGCAGACTTTGATTAGAATAGTCCTTTTCTATTTTCCCAGAATGGCAAATGTGCCTTACTCAATAAATAACAATTGTATTAACTGTTTCTCATGTGGAGCTGCGCATCGAATGAAGTATGATGTCTAGGAAAGTAATTGAGATCGTGGTATTTAAGCGAGTCTCGCTACACCAACATCTCTCTCTACTTTCCTGGTCATATTTCATTGGAGTTACCAAACAGATTGAGTAAACTACAATTTGTCTAAGTTTGATTTTATTCTGGAATAGACTCTAGAAAATTTGATGTAATCATTGGCTATTTTCCTTATCAATAAAGTGTCGCATTATTATTCAATGTCATGGATATGTGTTAAAATCCGAACTTTATTCCAAGGGCTGGAAGAACCCTATTGAATTTTAAAGATATAAGAACCAATGATTTTCATGTGGAAACACATAGTGAGAATGGACAAAAGTTCTTTTGCATCACCTCTAATGACTACGAAAATAAACGAGTACTAGAGAAACTTATGTGTCACTCTAGTGGATTGTATGCAACTACTATTAGAGTCATTTAATTAAACCATGTTATGAAAGATAATTTATGGGACTCTGACACATATAGGCTTTGGCACGACTGTTTGGACATCCAGGTCGTAATATGGTAATCCGTATATTAAAGACTTCACATGGACATCCATTCTTCAAAACGAAAAGAAGTACGAACCAAAGATTGGTCCAAGGAGTTACTTCTAAAACCTATCATTCATTTTGGAAAGCCTGCTCTTTAGCAAAGGTAGCATCGAGACCATCCTATGCAAATGACACTAAAGAAAATATACCATTCTTGCAAAGAATCCAAGGTGATATTTGTGGACCTATTCAACCAACTTGCGGACGTTTAAATATCTCATGATGTTGGGTGACACGTAAACATGCCTCAACGTCTGAACCTATTCCTGAGAATATAGAGCTCTATGAAAATTACACTAGTGTATATGAGACGTGGGATACATCATAATTGATGATGTAGTTGCGCATTTCGTTGTGCATGAGTTTGTTGAATCCGATGATATCGAACCACGCTTCGTTGAAGCATGAATACCAACGGAGAAAAATTTGGCCTAAATGGAAAGAAGCAATCCAAGTTAAAGTTGGATTCTCTAAATGAAGAGGAAGGTTTTTGAGCTAGTGATGCCAACACCTCCTTACATAAAAAGAGGTAAGTGTTTTTGGAAAGGTTTTGCTAATATTGGGTATCTCTTTGACCCATACAAAGGTCTTCCCAGACTGGTTAAGTGTTCACCATGGGTAAAGACCGTGATATCTTGGAAGTCTACAGAATAGACCTTAGTCGCTATATCTTCGAACAAATGCAGATATTATTGTTCTTCACGAAGTGGTTCGTGAATGTATATGGATTAGATCCATAGTTATGCATGTTCGAACAGTTGTGGTTTGAAGTCTACCACAGATGAGCCTACAAGCATTTAGGATAATGCTGCTTGTTTTGAACAAATGAAGCAAGACTACATCAAAAGTGACAACACCAAACATAAATAAGTAATAACAAGACTCTCCTCAAAAGATCAAAATTAGGGGGAGGTGTCTACATATATGGTCTCGAAACGTAAAGGGTGTGTTGTGCTCTTTTTCCCTTTTGATCGAGGTTATTTTTGTTCCACTGGGTTTTTGTTACTCGGCAAGGTTTTTAATAAGGCAATTAGAGAAGCACCACATTTGGGCAACACAAGGGGAGGTCAAAATCATGGGGAGTATCCAGAAACATACTCCACACTCAACGCGTGTTGTGCTCTTTTTCTCCTTCGACCAATATTGTTTTTTCCCACAAGGTTTTTATTACTTGGCAAGGTTTTAACGAGGCAACCTAGAAGCGCACGACCTAGATAATACTATTGACATGAAATATCCAAAGGGGAGTGTTGCAGTATAAATGTTTTATAGTATAAATGTCTATATCATGTAATACGTACTTGAGTGTATAATGTAGGTATAAAGACTTGTGTGACATGCTTTATACCAATAGACAACAATCATGACAATTTTCATGATTGAAGACAACCATGTGGAGTTGTTTGATGATGATCATAGTTACCAAATTGATTTTCTCTTAGAGCATTCACACTAGCTTTGTACTCATATATAAACCTTCTATTGAGAGAATAATAAACACACGTTACTCTCTCATTCTCTCTGTTAATTTATGCTTGTCCTCAAACAAACTTTTATTTGATTGGATAAGAAAAACATGAGGTCTCCACCAATTGACAAGAAGAAAGACCGAAGCTCATCCAAAAAAAAGGTATAGGTCTGCTTCCATGATTGTTCTACCTCAATTTCTTAGTAGATTTCCAAAGTTACAAAGCAACTGCATTTGAGTCTTTCAATATTAAATAATTTTATTTAAAAATAATAATAAAACTAATATCATGCTAACCACACTAAAAGTTACCGAATTCAAATGTGAAACGTTATATTTTAGAACCCAGCGATCTACATTTTCACACTTTCTCTCTCCATTTTCAAAGTTTCAGACGTTACAATATCATTTACAAGCTGAGAAAGCAGCATTCGTCGAAAGGAAAAGGAAAACACCGTGAAACAACACAGATGGTACATACAACAGTGTAGCAATGATAGAGCATCTTCTTGGTCAAGTCTAGAATAAAGCAATAAAATAAACAACACGCCATGGAAACTTCCTAGAACATGACGCTTTGCTTTTGGTTATTAACTAGAATATGTACTCCATCAGAGGAATAAATAAATTAGTAAGATGTAATTGACTGCAAGGTCTTCGTCTATGGTCTTTGGCCAGACGTGGTGAATTACAGGAGGCTCATCATCCATACGCAAAACAGAGAAAAAGTCGAGGGGTATTCTTATAATTTGTTATCTACCACCAACCATTCTCAAGCTTCCTATAAATTGCAGGCACCAGACCAGAACATCTAAACCAACCAGAATATTACCAATTAAAACAAAGAATTCAGCAAAATGGATAGTGAAACACTTGGAAAGAAAATAGGAATTAGTGAGGAGCACATCAAGAAAAGTTGCATCCTTTCATTGGAGAATCAAGTCAGTAATGAGCTGTTTCATGTTGACAAGAGCTCATCGGATGCGGTGTTCATCGTCTTCCCCGGATCATGGACTGTCAAAGAGTGGTTTTCCGGCGACCAAGCTTTTGGAGAAGCAAAGATCAATAGTAAAGATTGGTCCAAAAAAGCCTTTCCTTCTATGAGAAGTATTGGTAATGATGATGTTGCAATTGTCAACCAAGCATTTCTGGAAAGGTTTGAACTCGTATTGAAGGACTCCAAGTTTCTTGAAGAGGTATGTTATTTCATAAAGTTGCTAATACTCATAAATCCCATTTAGCACATATTTATGTTAGAAACTGGATTTGAGAAAGTGGGTCACGCAAATCAATTAGTTCATCATTTCATTAAAGAAAGAACATATTTATTAGTCTACGAGTTCATTGCAAATGATTAGAGCCCTTATTTGCAGCAGTAGAGTCATAAAGAATAAAGATTAGATTCTCATAGTACACCCAATTATGTGGTTTTCTCAGGTAACATTGGCCGTGAACGGGAATAAGCCGATAATATTTACAGGGCATTCTTCTGGTGGCGCAGTTGCTGTGCTTGCTACAATCTGGTTCTTAGAACAGAGTTCGAAAGCAAACACGGGAACAGCCAAATGTGTGACTTTTGGATCTCCGCTTGTCGGTGACTACATTGTTTCTCATGCTCTTAAGAGAGAGAAATGGTCTAAGCACTTTATACATTTTGTCATGAGATATGACATTGTTCCTCGGATTTTGCTTGCTCCTCTCTCATCCATTCAGCAAGAATTGGAGCATGTCCTCCAATACTTCACTGCAAATGGTCACCATTATCCATGTGAATCAATTGCCCCGGCCTTTTATACAAATGTAATGAGGAATACCTCTGCTCTCGCAAGCCATGCTGCCTGCAAACTGATGGGGAATACTAATTTGCTGCTTGAGACCTTAACAAACTTCACCAAACTAAGCCCTTATAGACCTTTTGGGACTTACATTTTCTGCACTGGGAATGGGAAGCTGGTTCACCTGGACAATCCTGAAGCTGTGCTGCAACTCCTTTTCTTCTCTTGTCAGTTAAACCATGACAACGAAATGGAAGCAACAGCCAGGACCTGCATAAACGCGCACTTGGGCTATGAAACTGAATTAGGAATGAGCTTTGAAGAGAATGTGGTTTATGTTGATCGATTGGAAGAGCTCCCCCTAGCCTCAGATGGTAGTGCCTTGGATGACCTTGGCCTGGTAATTTTGTTTCTAATTAGCTTTTCAATTCTTAATGTTGTGTGCTTTGAAGACATCATTCTTCTAATTGTACTTCAATTTTCTCGTGTTGCAAAAGTGTTCTAATATATTGTCTATGGAATTGCAGAGTACAAGAGGTCGATTGTGCCTTCGTGCAGCAGGAGAGTTGGAGAAACAAAAACAAAGAAACCAACAGCAGATTGAAAGAAAGAAGGCAGAAATGGAAGAGGCAATGAAAGGACTAGAAGACTACAGAACCTTCAATAACAAGAAAGTGGGATATTACGACGCCTTCAAGAAACAGAATGAAAAGAGAGACTTTGATGCCAATGTGAGGAGGCTGGTGCTGGCAGGTATATGGGATGAGATCATCGAAATGTTGAAGAGGTACGATCTTCCTGACGAGTTCGAAGGTGATGATAGTTGGATAGACCTAGGAACCGAGTTCCGGCGCCTTGTTGAGGCCCTTGATATTGCCAACTACTACAGACACGCAAAGAACGAAGACACTGGAGCCTATATGGTTAAGGGAAGGCCAAGGCGCTACAGATACCCACAGAGATGGCTTGAAAAGAAGAAAGATTTGAAGAGTGGTACCTGTGGAGAATCTTGCTTTTGGGCAGAGGTGGAGGAGTTACTCAAACTAGCTAGCAATGGTGGCAGAGTTGATGAGGCAAGGGCTAAAGAACTACAGGAAGGAGTAGCACAATGGATCGAGGAGGGAGTGGCAGGTGAGGATGTGTTATTGGAGGACTCTACCTTCCGCAAATTGTGGGACGAACTCCGCCGTCTGAAACTCCAGCAGGAATGCATAATGACCAAGTTAACCCAGTTATCAATTTCTTAATTTGGGCGTTTGTTTTCTCTGTAGTTGGTGTTCGGTTATGTTTGCGTGTTCTCCTTTCATGTTGCGTCCCCTTCTAATTTGCTGTTGTATCCGCTTATAATTTGCTTTCAGATAAATGTTGATCTATTAATAAATCCGTTTCAAGAAGAATGACAGACTAGATACCGTACTTTCCGCACTGCATACTCAACTTCACACACCACCATGTTTCATTATTTCATAAAAACACTCCAACAATGTAGACATACACAAGTATAAATTTCACACCACAACCATTACTCAATAATATCACAAATCGTCTACCAGCAAGAGAAATTAGCTCATTTTCACAGCATGAATGTGTTTGCTACAATGATCTACAACGAATTGTTCAGTACGCATAGAATCCCACTTTCAGACAACTGTAAGGATCAGAAAATAGCACCAGGTTCATGAATTGTCAGGTTACTTGACCTTGTGGATTTCCTTCCCCTTTCTGTAGACGCACAAGCACCACAAAGAACTTATCAAGAAGAAAACAATGGTGACCAACTCCTAACACCACTGTTCTATATGCATTTCCTACATATTAAATGGGATGTCCTTTCAACAGCATACAAATCATATTGAAGAATATTGGATAAGATGTGCACATATCAAAGTAGTAATACCTTGAAAAGGAAAGTATTTAGCTTACTAGCCTGCTGATCTTTCGTTATAATCACCACAAGAACCATAGACTTCTACTAGATGGTCGCCAACAATCGTCTATCAAACACATCCCCTATTACGTCAAATCCTAAACAAGTATCCTTATCAAGGATTTAAATCTTTCCTTCTCTATTTTATACGAGGCATGCTACTCTATAAACCTCTATCCATCAAGAGTCTCTTCTATCTTCTCATAGGGTCATCAGAAAATCTCATTCCTGTTTAAACCAAGACTACACTATCATAGAAACATAAAGACTCAATGAAACACACAGGGACCTCCAAGTGACCTAGTCATTAATCTCAGAGATACAGCCTTAAGTCTCACCCTTGTTTTGTTTTACACTTCAAAATCTTTCACTTTCCTTTTCTGTTTTTCAATTTTATATTCTTATAAGGAAACTGGTTTAACTAGTACTATAAATGCAAAGTTACAGAAGCATAAAAGACCTCCATACCTTAAGAGAAGACTCGGTTAGCAAGCTACACATGAATCATGTCTACAAAGGACAACAGCAAGACGAGCAACAAATCCTACCCAACTGGCAATAGAACTCATTAGATAGAACAACATTGAAACTATTTTGACTCATGCATAACTAGAATTGATAAGGTGCAGCAGTTAATTATCTATCAACCAAAGTTCACAGAGTGCAACTTTCTACATTCATTAGCAATTAAGGACAATACATAGAACTGAACCTGAAATGAAAAGCAACTTTCAAGCAACTACAATAAAAATGCTATCCATGTCAACTTTCAAAAGGCTAAAGCCCATCTGCACAAATCTTACCCCGTTGAAGCTCCAAATGAAAATCCTATACACCATAACACAAGAGGACAAAAATCATCTCCGTATGTAGTACATATGGGGAGGTCTAATACATTAATTTCAGCAGTTAAAAGAGAAAATTGATTGCTAAACATTTTGACAATATCAACAACAGCTAAGTAATTGTGATTTAATAAGTAAGATGAATGAAAGTGGACCTCTGATTTGAACCAAATCTAAAGACGTACAACTACGAAGAGACAGCAATGCAGTTTAGACCATAACGAACCACTCATTTAGGACGATGCTTTCTGCATCATCAATTACCAAAGTCAATGAAGACAAAACAATAAACTGATAAAGCACATCAATACAACATAATATATAAAGGAAAAACAATAGCAAGTCCATTAACGTAAAAGCAAGAAAAATAGGCAAATTGAAAAGGAAATACCATCACATACTGTGTGTCTGTTTCATATATTGAATTTCTATACCGCCTTATCTATTCACATTCGAACACTGAGTCCTCTACATCAGCACATAAGAACCAACTCATAATAGAAGCAGGTCAATTCCCGGGCGCTCAAAACCCTATACCCACATCTAACTAGTGAAACCAAATACTAAGGCTGCGAGAACACAAAAATCCCATGAAAAGAAATTAGATACCAGCATACATATATCACGAACAGCTCTTCCTTAAGACCTTGTGATCATGCTACAAGAACGAGGCAACCTGAATGTAAGACTACCTCCATGGACACTTGTCTCTGCCTCAACAGGCTCATTCTCATAGGGTTTCCTGCAGCCGGGACAGCGACCATCCCCCTCAAGAATCCTCTTGTGGCAGAAAAGGCAGAGCCTGAATCCACACAAGCACGGCAAGAAGCTGGTGTCTGTCAAGTCCAAATCCTCATAGCATATAGGACACGAAGACGGCGGAGATACCACACTGTTGCAGCCCCACGCAACACCACCACCGAATCGTTTCCCGCTGGAATTCGGCAAGCTGAGCTGCTTAGCCAAATTGGGCAGACTCTGGGGGCGAAAAGCATCATCAGGCCTCCAAGCTTTCGGCATAGCTCTAGCACACTGAGGTTTTGAATTCTCAATCTGACTAGCAGGAACCGATTTCGCAATCCCTTCATGCTCCCTTTGCGGCTCTGGATTCTGTTTTTTCGGCTTCTCATCGGCCGCCAAGGCATCCGCCACGGCCTCCCAATCATCCAGGCAGCCATCATCCTCATCCTCCTCGGTGATATTACCGGAGCAACAGTCACCGCTGCTGCTACTGCTGCTGCTGGACCCGGTGAAAGTCTCGGAATCGTGGCCGCCCAACACACTACTCGTGAAGCTGGACGGACTGTTCGAGTCCAAATCGCTGTCATGGTGGTGGATCGATCCGACGTTCTCTCCTTCTCTAGTCCCCATTTCCCTAGGGCTATTCCGCTCTCTCCGACCTTGAACACCGCCGTTATGTTCCTCCTTACACTCCTTCTTCACCACCGCACCTAATTCCCATCAAATCAATCAAAATCAGATTCCAAATACCCCAAAAACTCCGAAATTTCCGAAAATTCAACAAAAAGATCCAAAATTTACATGCAATCATATCAACCCTAGAAAAATTACGAGATCGAATCCATACCCGAAGAAAGCCATTGCTCGCGGCGAACGTCCAGCTTGCACTGCTTCAATTTCGCCGACCTGGCCTGAAAATTCCCAAAAAATTCAAAAAATCTAACAAAGATCGAACAAAGAATCAAACTTTTCACACAAAAAATACTCAAAATCATCAATCGAAATCTCACCCTCTTCTTCTTGCCCAAATCCCTGGCGCTTTTTGGGGCCGAAGGAATGGAAACGTTGGTGATCGAATCGGAAACCATGGCTTCTGATCAAAATAGGATTCAAGATTCAAGATTTGGTTTCAAAAACCCTTTGTGATTTTTTTTTTTCCCTGAAAATCTTTAAGAGAAGAAGATGATGATGAAATGGATAACGGAAACTCAGAAAACTCCTCTGCTCCCTTCGCCTATTTCTGTGCTTCACAGAGACCCTTAAAAATCCAGGGGCCGGGTTTAGATTTATATACCGACCGAGTTACCATAATGCCCCTGGTTTTGACTGGATTTGCGGGATTGTCCTCTTCGTCTGCCTCCGGGTTTTGGATTGTGTCCGAGGGGATAGACCGATAGAGTTATTCGGGGAAAGGGCTATTTTTGTAATGTGCTAATAGGGGAGGGAGGCGACGTCGTTTCTGTGGATATTTAAATTGAGTTGAGTCGGTGTCGTCTATTCAATAAATTCGTTGAAGGAAAGATTATGGATTGTTCATCTTTCTCATCAAATTTAATCGAATATGACAAAGTGTGTTATGGTTAGGTCGTTTTACTTGTTCCAATTGAGTTTTTCTCTTTTAAAAATTGAAATAAATTAGACCGTTGCAGTAATTAATTATGATCGGAATCATTTTGGTATTGGTATTCTTACGCACGTTAATAGAATAATCTGGTTCTTAAATTTTTATTTATAAATCTCTAAAGAAAAGTCTTTAATTGGATCTTATAATTGAATGAAAGAAGATTCCTATATGCGAAGATTAATCTATGGAAAGTAAATGTATTTTAAGGATTATTATTTGAGATTATCCATACATTATTTTTTATACATTAGAGTGGAATCGAACTCCGTATCTAGTATAATTATAATTCAATTCTCAATCCACCCATCACCATTTGGATTAACCACAAGGGCAATTTTTATGCATTATTACTTAATTAGCCTTCTTAATTTGGTTTTAAAATTTTATTGCTTATATAGAAATATATCTACCCTAGCTTTCCAAAATGTAACTGCATCATTAAAACTTACATAATGCCATATTGGGGTGAAAATAAAGACCTTACCATAAACTAATTGTTGGATAAGAATTCAAAGGATACACATAGGACAAGTTTTTGGATTATGCAAAGTAAATATATCTTGAGGAAGAGGGGATCCAACATTCCCACTTAGGATTTCATAGTCTTATGAATTAAAAAATATCATTAAATTAAAGCTAGTTGATTTTTCAATAAGAATATAAGTAGTAGAATAAGGCTTAGGGGGTCTATTGTATATGGAATTACTGGAACTTTTTAACAAATATATGGAATTTAAAAGTCCAGGTATATTCAATATAGACTTTTAACAGTCCATGAAAGTCTCAGGGTATTCAATCAGGATTTTAAAAGACTTTATAAATTCCACCAAAATCTAGATGTATTCAATTAGGACTTTTAAAATTTAATGAAAGTACAGAGGTATTCAAAATATCATTCATACTTAAGGACTTAGAAACTCATAGATAATTATGGACTTTGTAGTGTTAATTATATACACCAAACTCTTATAATTTTCCAGCCACCAGACCAAAGATTTGGAAAAGTCTATGATAGACTTTCTTTTTGCGGGGGAAGAGATGGATCTTCCATCATCTTTCTTTCTTGTTTTTTTTTGTTTTTTTTTAATCGTTTATGATATCAATGTTTTTAGATACCCAACATCTTCACTAATACCCAAATATTGTGGTTTACCCCAAAAACCTAGAATAGTGTTGCTATGAAATATTGGATTGTGTCTTCTTAGTTATTCTCATTTATTTGAGTTTATATTTACGGTTTAAATGAAGCTTGATAAATTGAACTTCAATTGATTGAATATATAAATATATATATATAAGATATTTCTCAGTGTAGATGTCCGTACCGAAATTTGGGTACGGATTTCCTGTTTTCGACCACTTTCCGGCCACATTTTTACATTTTAACTGTTCAGTTTTTAGATCCTAATGTATAGATCACCTCTGTAAAATTTCAGCCAATTTGGTGATCGTTAATGCATCCAAAACTGCAATTTACACTAACAGGCTGAATCTGTCGAACCGGAACAGTTCGTATTTATAATGATAAATTGCAGTTTTGGATGCCCTAACGATCACCAAATTAGCTGAAATTTTGCAGAGGTGATCTATACATTAGGACCTAAAAACTGAACGGTTAAGATGTAAAAATGTGGCCAAAAAATGGAGGAAAACGGGAAATCTGTATACACACACACACACACACACACACAAAGACAGTGACCAATATCTTGTTATAATATATGTTAATCGGCGAAAACAAGATTGATGAGAATAATTAACTATAAATATCAAGTGATTTATATTGTATCTTCATGTTGGTTGAGAGATTAAGAATGAGAAATACTAGTTAGATAGAGTAATAATCATTCATTTGAGTCAATGTCTACCAGAAAATAATTGACCATTGAAGAGGCAACAAACTATTATCTTGTTTTGCGTTTGGGTTGGATTGATTATATTTTTTATATTTTTTTATGTGTTGGAAAGTCTATAGAAGTCATTTATAATAAAAGTATATAGATTTTATAAATCAATAAAAAGTCTATAGCTAAAATCAATGGTTTTTAGAATTCAATAAGAGTCTATCAACTTTTTAAAGAATCTATGGACTTTTCAAAAAATATATCATTTAAAAAAAGTCTACATAAATACAAATACAATACACTTCTCTTAGAATAATGAAAATAATTCAAGTAAAAAGACAAGAAAATTCTTTCCAGTTATACTTAGCACTCAAATACTCCACTTAGAACATCATACACGTTTCTAACATTAATACAAATTTGAATTTGTCCTATTCGTGGATTCTGTGTACGAGCTCTGGACTGAATGTGAAAATAAAGGTTTCTTTCAAATAAAACAAACTTGTCTTTTTTATTTTTTGAGAGAACAAACTTGTCTTTTTGAATTAAGAATTTGAAACATTAGTGAGTAGTGACATCACACCTAATTAACCTCGGACAATCTTCTTCTTTTCTGGGTGAGGGCAACTTTTGGTTTTCCTCATATTATTGTATTAAGACAGAAACTAATACCATAACGTGAATCCTAAAACTTCATTATACATATATCTAAAGCCCGGTTTACTGTTACTAGTCACTGTTTATTCAACTGTTTATATATATTGTACATACAATAGTTGTTTACTGTTGCTTATCACTGTTCATTCATAAAAACTGTTTAGTTTAGTGTTGCTCGGCACTGTACATACAATAGTTGTGTACTGTTGCTCGGAACTGTTCATTCATAAAGTTCAGTTTACTGTCTCTCTGTCCTATTTTCTGCCCATCATAAAGTCCAGTTTAATTCTAAGTAAGACTTCACTGTTTTATATAATGGAAATGAATTGTAATATTTAGATGTATATGAGTCAGACAATTATCCAATCTATTTATTTTGTTCATTATATTTTCTTATTTTTCTTTTCTACAAATAGAGATGCAAAAACATTTTATAATAAAATCAACTATGATTGAAACCAAAAAAGGCTTTGTTTTAATATGGAACTCATCCAAGTTTTTCAACTTAGTTATAAAGTCTGAGTTAAAACCAAAAGAAAAGAAGAAAGGAAAAAAATGAGATTTTGTTTTTCTATATGGTTCTGTTTTTGCTTGATCTTTATTAATCTTTTGTTTATAGATTTTAATGGTTTTGGTTTGAATTCTTATGTTATCTCTTAACTTAACGAGATTAGTTCATACCACAACTAATGGCCAAAAGAGAGTCGTTTGTGATGTTCTCATATAACAGAAAGTTGAATAACCCTGACACTTCATTCTGTCAGTTTCAGAAAATTGTGCATTGAATTCAAAGAATATGAAAATCAGGTGAATTTTGATTTAAGGATCATAATCACTTCTTACATTCATCATCAGCAAGGTAATTAAGTAGGCAAATTGGGCAAATTCCACGTTTTTACGGACAATTGTTCAGCTTTTTATATATTTATTATTATTATTATTTTTTTTTTTTTTTTTTTTTTTTATACATGTTTTTCTTTCGTGCAGCAATAGATCCAACAAAGAAGACCTCCTTTAGACAAAGTGAAACAGCTTCAAAGTGAAACGTAACCAAAGTATGTCCCCTAATTTCGTCCCTATCATATCACTGCAATCTGATAGGAAAAATATAATTTCATTTAATCTCATATGAACTTACTACAACAACTTTGATATTGTAGACAAGATTTCACTATGAAGCACAGGAAACAATTTCTACTTTCTAGATCTTGAAATTCCAAAAGGATATCGAGCAGCGTTTCTGTAAAGGCATTCCTGGCTTTTCTAAGCGATGAAGTCATGGTAAGCAAACATCCATTCTTTACATAATATGAACAAGCATTAAGCATCTTATCCAAAACAATAGAACCTAACAACAATTAAAATAAAATTTTAAGTATTTTGCCTAGATACTTTAACTTAAGTTTTATATGTTGCCCTTATCTGCATCTTAAGTTCAAATATTGAAATATTCTCTTATGTATGTCAGAATTTACACTTAAAAACTCTATTGATTTGTATTAAAATCTTATGATATATAGTAACAGCCCGTCACAACCAACATTAGCTGCAGAAAAATCACCTTGAAGGACCTATGTGAACGTTTTGTTTGAACTAGAAATGTAGCTATTTTTGTTGACACTAACCAATTTCGTACAGTGAAACAGCTTTGGTTAGGAGATCAATTTCGTAACCAGATTAAGATACTATATTCTACTATATATTTCCACTTTTGTAAGATAATGTAGAATATTCTATAAACTATGAATGCAAAAATTTGACCAGAAAAAAAACCCGCGGCATCGCGCGGGCATATATTTCCTAGTAGGTTGCTAATTAACAATCCATCATCACAAAGATTAGGGCGTCCTCACTGTTTATTTAATGAAACAAACCTAAACTTTAGAGGGCATAAATAATACTCGTAGATGTGTTGATAAGTAGGTATACAAGCATCTCGCGCGGTACGTACTAACACAAACCGATGGTACGTAGAACGAATAATACTAGAGTTACAGACGGTTTGTCTATCAAATATTCTAATCAAATGATAAATGATTTTCACAGAAAAAGATAAAAATGTCAAGCCATGAGCTCTCGATAAATGTTGATAGACTTTCGCTGTGGATTTGTTAAAACTAAAACCAATTATAAAAGGGCAACTGATTTTCACACTCCAAGTTAATATTGATGAAGTGTTGATCTCGTGAATATGATATACTTTGCTTACAATATGATCGGTAAAATCAAGCTTGGCTTGATTAAACTCTTAGGATCATTGAAATGTACATGATACTAGAATTATAATGTCACGTCAATTAGATTACAGATTAATCAATATCCTCCGTGGATTTCTCAGAGCTCACTTTGGTTGTGCTTTCCTCAACTAGTACGCCCACTGTTATGCCATCTTCCCTAGCGTGATCTCCACTACTACCTTCACCACCACCAACAGTAGTATTAGCATTACTACCACTACTACTACACCCACCGGCGTCACTATTCTCATCCCTCTTGACAACAGCCAAGTGAAGGTTATTCTTGCGGTCCCGGAATGACCAAACTTGGATCAGATCTTCCGGTTTAAGTTTGTTTTTCTTGGCAACGGCAGTCCATCGTGTTATCAACACATACGATTTGACAGTTTCCTTGTAGGTCCACTGCTTGAAGCACATTGCTTCCTCTTCTCCCATGGGGTCTATTATTGTGATGATCATGAACTCTTTATTTTCAAGCCTTTTCACTTCATCCGGTTCCAAGAAATTGCATAGGAGTTGGTTGACAGGTATTGACAACCGGTTTTGCTGCCGCGCTAGGTCTGAAGGGTACAATCTCTTCTGATACACCAACTGCGCCTTATCACTATCCCCTCCCATAGTTTCAATTTTTCTCTTGAACTTTTCAGGCAAGTTTTGATGAGCAGTACTTGGTGGTAAGTTATATTTCAGCCTCTTCTTCTCCCTATACATCATCAAAACCTTGCCCTTATTCTTCCTCTTCTTGGATTTGAAATCCCAGTCCTCATAATCGACACCATCATCCTCATAACTCCTGCTACGGGGCTCTCTAATTTGTATGCCATAGTTTCTTCGAGATCCAATAGCAGAGGAGTTCTCTTTCTTGCAGTTGAAGGAAACCATCTTCCTCTTCTCATCCAAATCACCATGATCATCATCCTTGGAGTTGAAAAATTTCTTGTGAAACACCGAGTTCTTCTTTCTCATAAACTCTTTAGCCAAGTCTTGATGATGACTACTTAGTGGTGAGTAATATTTTGTCCTCAAGCCCTTGCCCTTATCATCGAGCTTCCTGAATTCGAAAGCCCAGTCCTCCTTATCATCATCATTTTGTGTTAGACATTCAGTGGCAACAGCATCTTCATCTTTTTTGGAGATGAAAGTAACCGTGTTTCCCTTCTTACCCAAATCACCATGATCATGATCATCCTTGGATTCCAAGAATATCTCCAACTTCTCTTCCTTGGAGTCAAAGTAATCCAAATTCTCCTTCTTCAATTCCGGACCCAAATGACTATGATCATCATCATTCTCGTCCCACCTCTTGCACATTACTTTCATAGCATTAAGCTTTCTCAGAGAGTCGATGGCGGAACTCGAACTCTCACCACTTTCTTGAGACTTGCTGCGCTCCCTTTCGGTTTGTATCATCTCATCTTCCTTGTTGCTAGCAATAGCAGCAACCCAAACCAATTGATCAAGAGGGCCTAACTTCTTATCACAACTTACCTTGCACTTAAACTTTCGCATAACTTCAAGGCTGATAACTATGTTCTCGTTCGCCATAGATTGAAGACAATTAGTAAATGGAACCAACAAATTGAATTGTTCTCGTTCGCCATAGATTAATGTCGTATGACCTGTTTATATAGGCTGGAGTTTGAGGCATTACTATGCCTTGTCTGATTAGGATACTAAATCATGTATTTAGTGTCTGATTAGGATACTAATTTAAGTTGGACTGGGCGTTCCTTTGTGCTGTATGTAGGATACAAGTATTCCTTGTCCGTATAGGATAATATATAGAAGAACCGTAACTAGGTGTGGTACTGCTTATTGGTCTTAGTATATTAACAACTTTGTTTTATCAATCAACCTTGGATTACATGTCCAAGAAGCATTGAGAATTCAATGAGTACTAAATCAACATTCTATTATGTGAGACCCCGTAAAATTTAAAGAGTTAAAAGATGGAATTATTTGATATTAAAATTAGTAATCTCGATAATTATTAAGAATGTTCAGAAGAATTTTTTAAATTTTCAAGGAAGTGAAATCTGCAATTTGAGAACTCGATATTAAAATATGCGTCATGGCAATATCATGGTAATTTTAGTGGAATTTTTCGGAAGTCAGATGATAGAGCATGCCCCAAATTTCACCCTGAAATCTGAAGTGATCATGCGGGACCCACATTTAAAGAAGATTTTACCGAAAATTTTCGGCATAACTCCCCCTAAAAGTAGGCAACCCAAACTTGTAGAAACCAAAAACACTTCTAATAACTCAACCGTATCCTCTTGGAGCCACCATACTCCCATATTCCAAACCACATCACAATCAAAAAGAATAAAATAGTATTTCAGATACTTAAAGTCCAACGAAGCTCCTTAATTACAATACAACAATTCACCAAAGTTAAGCCATAAACCTCAAATATAATTCATTACAAGTTTGGGTCACAATTCTCATAGTAATCAGAGCAGTCTAAAACAACAATTGACATAAAGTTCAGTAGGTTAAACAGGTAACCTGCTATGTGAGATAACGGAAGCAGGTGCGGTCACTATGACTCACTCCTCATGCGCCGAGTAGCAACGCTGTGAACTGGATATTTGAAACCAAAGGGCCCAGGAGGAAAGCATTTAAAACGATATTAGTGTGAGCAGACAAAAAGTTAATAATTATAACAAAAGGGAAAAGGGAATGGTTTTATTCTTTCCCACAATTTAATTTTGGAAAATAAATTTCCGATGCATGCAAGATTTAGAAAATTTATTTCCTTAACTTCAAAGAGAGCGTAAGAAATAACATAGTCCAGCCCCGCTGGCTAAAATAAATAAATAATATGGGGAAGATATTACACCATAAGGGTAAAGGAGCCTTTAGGCTCTACCCTCGACTGCCACTCACACATAGATTATGTGAGGAGGAGAGCCAATAACTTTGACTACCACTCACGTGAGGAGGAGAATAAATCACCTCAATTATCACTCACAAACACAAAGTAAGTGAAGATGAGACACTAACAGAAAGACCCGAGTATGGTGAGGAAAAACATTCAAAATCAGTAAATCCATAAGGCTTCCCCAATTATCACGAGAAAATAAATATATTCCCATGACGTGGCCCCGCATGCCAAAAAATTCTCAATTTCATAAAAAATAGCCGAGTGATAATCGATAGCTATAAATTGGCGGAAATCATATAAATCAATATTAATATCCGAATAACCAAATCATGTTACCGAAAACAATTCAAAAAAAAAAAAATCCAAATCCGAGCATAACAATTTCATATCCAAAATTCATACGGAAACAATGCCAAAATTATGATCCGAAGTAAAATATCATGTTCGATAAGAAACATGATAAATAAATAAAGCAATCACTCATCATTTCGGAAAATAATTGCATGCATCACAAATTAAAACAAAAGTCCACTCACAGTATTCGGCTAATCATGTCGTCGATTGGTATTTTCCTCGTATGGACACTCCTCTCGTCCTATACGAATAGCAATTGTAAAAAATATAATTACAGGACGGGAATTTAAATTTACGATAATTAGATATTAAAATTCTAAACATCTCCTTAAACCCAACTCTTTCAATCCACATCGGATTCCAACCAAACTACACCAATAAATTTGGTTCGCCAATTTATAAACTCCAGGAAAATTTCAAGAGAAATCCGACAGTTGGATTCTCGAAATTCGATAACTGAAACTTTAACTTTTTGAAAATTCATAATCTATTCATAACTCCTCCAATATTCACCAAAATCACAATTACAGCTTCTACAACTCAAATACCATTTAATTAGCTAAAAATAGAACCCAAAACTCCGTCATACGCACCTCCACGTGCCATCTACAGTGGAGGCACGTGGGCACCATGCGCCGCCAGCAACCACCTCCGATGGCCACCGAAATTTGGCAACACCACCTACTCAACAAACTCAACATTTTTCTTAACTACAACAAATTCCAATTTTACCTTGAAGAGCTCCAATTTAACCAGTGAACACAAACCCAGAAATTTCAAAACCCTAGTTTCGAAATTTCTTCGATTCACTCTCCACACCGCGAATTGAAGTTAGAAGCTTGAGGGGAAATGATCCATGGCTCGAGGCGCTTCTACTATACCTGGTTTTGTGGCCGGAGATGGCCGGAATTGGAAGAATCGACGATTGACACTGATTGATAAAGTAAAGTTTGGAAGCTTGATTTGTAAAATTCCGGCCAAATTGCTGTGAACCACCACTGTAGGCATGTCAAAGAGGAGGAAGAGCGTCTTTCATGCCCGGAGTTCGTCGTTGGGTGGCCAGAAAGAGCCGATTTGGCCGGAAAAGGAAAAGAGGCCGAATGGGAAGAGATAGCTCGGGGAAGAGGAGAGAGAAGATCGGGGTAGGTTTCATTGGAAACCTACCACAGTAACTTTCTATATATATATATATAAAGTTATTGTGAACAGTGACTTCCACATTTTATGCCATAACTTTCACATACAAACTCTAATTTAAGCGTACCACATGTCCACAGACTCGGTTTAACGTTCCCTACAACTTCCGTGAAGAAAATTTTCTCAAATTGTTAACCCATAAAAAGTCAAATTCTAGCACCCTCTAAAAAATACTGAAACCGAGGACGATAAAACGTATAGTAATTCACTTATACACAGGAAAATGGTAAATCAGATACAGGGCATAACATCAGAGCTACTGATTATGAATTTCGGGTTTGGAAAGTTTGGAAATCCATTTTTAAATAGAAAGGAAAAGAAATTGGTGAGGAGATCTCAGCCCTAGATTTTAATCCATCATTCAATCGTTACCGTTGGAAATGTGTATATATAAACCCAAGTTTGATCGGAGACCCTAGAACACTCCAGTCCCTCGACCCATTTTCTCAACCCGTCCACCTGTGTAGGCGACCTGACCCTATCACCACCCTCAGCTCGATTCACGGCGTCGCACCGGTAGTGTTCTCTTACACTAGATTAATGGTGGAAGATTTGGCGTTTTGAATTGTTTTGGCCATCGCCGAAGCTACCGTCCACATCAGCTGTTTTTGGGTCCTTGGCTCTGTTTTTGATGATATTGATTTTTATTCCAGAAGAATACTTGGTGTCGCTCATGCTTGATTCCATAACTTGGGAAATGGGACACAAGCCTGGGTGTGATCTAAGGGTAGTGGAGTTGGTGACTTCAAGAATAGAGTGTTCTTGCTTAGAAATTTAGTCGAACCGAGACAAAGGTAAGGAAATCGTTCAATTTTGGTTCAGTTTGGTGTATTGGGGTTCTTGTGGATTAACATTCTATTCTAGGCGAAAGAGAAAGAGTCGGTTTCTTCTAGTCAAACACAGCAGCAGGAAGAAGAATAATCACCCATTTGATCGAAAGTGATACAAGAGGAGAATTGGTTTCAATTAAGAATTCTAGGTGAGCTAGGAGTTCCTTCAAGGGTATGAAGTCATGATACTGTAAATATGAAACGGGTGATGTTTGAATTAAATTGCAAAGCTTTAGCTGTAATCATGGTTCGATGTTATCTGGAAGCTGAGGAATGAATTTGTCTGAGTTATTATCACAAGTTCATGTGATTTTGCATATTTAATGGTTAAGGCATTAAGCTGAGGAATGAATTTGTCTGAGTTATTATCACAAGTTCAGATATGATGATGAAATCCTTACCAAAGGAGAAGTTTGAATTTTGCAGAAGCGCATCAGGATTGGCGCCTCCCTCCATCTAAGTCGGGAGAGGGAGATTAATGGGCAGTCCCTCCTTAATGGATGAGGAAATCCATTTGGTGATTTACCACATGAGGAAAGCATGGGTTGGAAAATTCAAAGAAGGTAGATAGCAAGCTATCTTGGAATGTAGGTAGCAAGCCATCTTTGAAGTTAGGCATGCCAAACTTAGAAGAAAACTTGACTTTGCTTCCAATTGCATGTCATATCCATGAACCCAATTGCCTATAAATAGGCATGAAAGGTTGTAGGAAAAACAACCAAGGCAAGAGTCATTCCAAACTAATAGAGTTTGAGATAGTAGTGAGATCCTCACTTGAGAGATTAGTGAGAAGAAAATTTCTCTTGAGAGATAGAATGTGTGTTACTGCTTTGGTGAAATTTAGTCACCAAAGTGAGATTGCCTTGTAATCCCATTATTTATATAGTGGAAGAGAGTATTACTACTACCCTGAGGACGTAGGTACATTTGCCGAACCTCGTTAGATATTGTGTCTTCTTTTATTTATTTGTTGCTATTCCGCAAATCACACGAGAGGTGGGAAAAGTTAGATCCTGGGATAATCAATTATCTATTGACCTTGTATTAAGGCAGCCCTTCTTTCCCAAAAAGTGGTAATGGACAAAAGTTCTAAATACGTGTACACCTTTTGTATTAATTGGATGGCACAGAAGAAGCTCTGACAGATGACCACAAGGGTGAGTGGTTGGAAGCCATGCAAGAAGAAATTAAGTCCTTACATGAGAACCAGACTTATGAACTGGTGGAGTTACCAAAAGGTAATAGAGCACTCAGAAACAAATGGGTGTATAGATTGAAGACTGAGGAGAATATTTCATGACCCAGATTCAAGGTAAGACTGGTCGTTAAAGGTTTCAATCAGAAAAAGGGAATTTACTTTGAAGAAATTTCTCGCCCGTGGTAAAGATGACATCTATCCTAGTGGTACTTAGTTTAGCTGCAATTTTAAATCTGGAGATTGAACAATTTGACGTGAAGACGGCTTTCCTTCACGGTGACCTTGAAGAGGAAATCTACAAGGAGTAGCCAAAAGGATTCAAAGTCAAAAAGCAAGGAAGATCTAGTCTGCAAACTGAAAAAGAGTTTGTATGGACTAAAGCAGGCGCTGCGACAATGGTACAAAAAGTTCGATTCCTTCATGATTAAGCAAGGATATCAGAGGACAACTTCAGACCATTGCGTATTTGTGAAGAATTTCTGAGGAGGTGACTTCATCATACTACTCTTGTATGTTGATGACATGTTGATCGTAGGACAAGATGGTGACAAGATTAGGAAACTGAAGAAAGAGCTCAGTAAGTTTTTTGCTATGAAGGACTTGGGACCAGCAAAGCAGATTCTTGGTAAGAATATTACCCGTGATAGACAGAATGGGAAGTTGTGGTTATCACAAGAAAACTATATCGAGAAGGTATTGGAGCGGTTCCATATGAAGAAAGCAAAGCCAGTTGCTACTCCACTTGCTAGTCACTTTAAGCTCAGCTCGAAGAAGAGTCATACAAGGGAGAAAGAGGAGGAACAAATGGCGAAGGTGTTATATGCCTCAGCGGTAGGAAGCTTGATGTATGCAATGGTGTGTACAAGACTAGACATAACACACGCGGTTAGTGTTGTTAGCAGATTTTTGTCTAATCCAGGCAAAGAGCATTGGAATGTTGTGAAGTGGATTCTTAAATATCTCAAAGGTACTTCCAAAATGAGTTTATGCTTTGGAAGTGGGAAGCCTGAACTAATAGGCTATACAGATGCAGATATGGCCGGAGATGTTGACTCAAGAAAGTCTACATCAGGATACCTGATTACATTTTCAGGGGGAACTGTCTCATGGAAATCAAAGCTACAAAAATGTGTTGCTTTGTCAACTACAGAAGCGAAGTTCATAGCAGCTACGGAAGCCTGCAAAGAAATTTTGTGGATGAAGAAATTCCTACAAGAATTGGGCCATATGCAACAAAAGTATGTTCTGCATTATGATAGCCAAAGCGCAATTCATCTGAGTAAGAATTAAAGTTTTCACTCGAAATCAAAGCACATTTATGTGAGGTATCACTGGATACGTGATGTGCTGGAAGCCAAGCAACTACAGCTTGAGATTCACACAGATGATAATAGTTCAGATATGATGACGAAGTCCTTACCAAAGGACAAGTTTGAATTTTGCAGAAGCGTGTCAGGATTGGCGCATCCCTCCATCTAAGTCGGGAGGGGGAGATTAATGGGCAGTCCCTCCTTAATGGATGAGGAAATCCATGTGGTGATTTACCACATGAGGAAAGCAAAGGTTGGAAAATTCAAAGAAGGTAGATAGCAAGCAATCTTGGAAGGTAGGTAGCAAGCCATCTTTGAAGTTAGGCATGCCAAACTTGGAAAAAAAATTTGACTTTGCTTCCAATTGCATGCCATATCCATGAACCCAATTGCCTATAAATAGGCGTGAAAGGTTGTAGGAACAACAACCAAGGCAAGAGTCATTCCAAACTAATAGAGTTTGAGATAGTAGTGAGATCCTCACTTGAAAGATTAGTGAGAAGAAAATTCCTCTTGAGAAATAGAGTATGTGTTACCACTTTGGTGAAGTTTAGTCACCAAAGTGAGATTGCTTTGTAATCCCATTATTTATAGAGTGGAAGAGAGTATTACTACTACCCCGAGAACGTAGGCACATTTACCGACCTCGTTAAATATTGTGTCTTCTTTTATTTATTTGTTGCTATTCCGCAAATCACACGAGAGGTGAAAAAAGTTAGATCATGGGATAACCAATTATCCATTGACCTTGTATTAAGGCAGCTCTTCTTTCCCAACATGTGGTACTGGACAAAAGTTCTAAATACGTGTACACCTTTTGTATTAATTGGATGGCATAGAGGTGTAGAGCCTTGCATTTTGGGATCATATGAAATTCTAACTCTGGTCACTTAATTGTGAGTTTGGTTCGAACTGGAGAATTGTTTACAAAGAAAAATAGTTTTGGGTGTCCAGATAAATAAAAAGGATTACACCCAATAAAGAAAGGAAACCATTCTTGAAAGAAATTAACTGAATGGGCTTGACATTATTTGTCAAGCATTACAGTTTGGGATTTTATAATGACACTTAGAATTATTTTTGAATTTACGGACTCCAGTTATCCGGAATGTGAAATGTGATGGTGTTGTCCTAAGAAAACAAATAGAGTCAAAGCTGCTATATTCTAGGTAGGGTACGTGACTCGGGGCTCTCAAGGTTAGGATTATATATATATATATATATATATAATATCACATGGTTGTGATTACTTCTCTGTGAATTTAAAGGATTTGATATTTTATTGCCATGCTTGTTGTCAATGTTTTTCTATATCGTGTGATGACCTGAGAGTGAGCGAAGCATAGCGACTACGTTGGGTTTCGATCCCTTAAACTTCCGGAGGGGCTGCAAGGACAGTATGGTGTCTTACATCCTGTGAGGTGTGACACCATTCCTAGGTGATACGGCATAAATGGACACTCTCGCTACTCCTTACCGTTTATGATGATAATCTTGGTAAGGGTGTAGTTGGCACAGTGACTGGTCATCATGTTTGTATTTTCTGGGCCCGCAAATGTTCTTGAAACAAACTCTGTGGTTTATGATTTAATCTTTCTTTTTACTTATATACATAGTTTTCAAATACTGGCTAGAAATGTATATATCCTTTTTAAGTTTTTACGTGTTTTTAAACCTAGCCGAGGTGAATCCCTTACTGAGTAGCGATGACGAAAACTCACCCCCACAACAAATTTGGATGCAACTACTATGCACATAAACGGGACAATACTAGAGTGTGCTGGGTGTGCTGATGAAATGATTTATGTATCACTCATTTATTGATTTCAGGTTTCGGTTTCTTACTCTTTTAAATGTATTTCTATCATAGTCTACTTCAGTTTGCGTGAAATTGTGTCTTTGAAACAACTTTGTTGAAAGGTTTTCGACTTAACAACATTAAAAGTCACCTCAAAGTTTTATTTAACGCTTCCGTTTCAACTCTAATTTCGTTCTTTTAGAAAAAGTACTACTTGCTTATTCTAGTTGTTAATTTTAAATGTCTTGCGTCTCTAGGATCAAGACTATCTTGTGATCCTAAAGTCCGCAGCACTGTAACGTGGTCGATTCGGTGAGGTGCAAATCGGGGCGTTACATATTATCATGCATGACAAAATACCGAGAGGCATAGTAATTAAAAACCAAAAAAAAAAAAAAAACAAAACAAATTAATACCGGAATTTAAAGATGTATAGGTATACCGGAGTTTAAAGATGTATAATATATATTACTTTAGAATTGAGTTAAAATTTACAGAATGTGACATAGTTACTACCTAGCTCCCCTTACATGATCTCCTCCACTACATTCCCCATCAACAATTGTACTAGCATTACTATTACTACTACACCCGGCACCATTACTGTCCTCACCCCTCTTCACAAGTGCCAAGTGAAGCCTGTTGTTGGTCTTATTCCGGAATGACCAAACTTGGATCAGATCCGTGGGTTTAAGACCATTCTTTGCAGCAACATAGTTCCATCGAGTTCTCAACACATAGGATTTGCTTCTATTGTAGCTCCACCGCGTTAAGCACATCTGTTCTTCATTAACCATGGGGTCTATCAATGTGATGTCCAATTCCCGACCTGGTATCTCAAGCCATTCTACTTCGTCCTTCTCCAAGAAAGGGCATAGGAGTTGGTTTACAGGCATTGATAATCGGTTAGCGCTGGGAGCCAAGTCGGTGCAGAACAACTCCTTCTCAATCACCAAGCGTGCCTCATCAGAACACCCTCCCATAGTTTCAATCTTTCTCATGAACTCTTCAGGCAAGTCTTGATGTTGAGTAACGAGTGGCTGTGAGTACTTCATCTTCTTTTTGCCCGTGTTCTCGGGCTTCTTGGATGAGGAAGCCCTGACTTTCTTAGCATCACAAGTACTCTTGCTATGGAAACCCCTTGCATCGTAACTTTCAGTAGCACGGTTCATAACCTCTTTCGCAGTGTCCAAGGTACCAATCTTCAGCTTCGTGAATTCCCCCCTCAATTCAATATGACCATCAACATCGTCCCTCCTTGGGCAGAATATTTTCAAAGCATCAAGCTTTCTCAGGGCTTCAAGAGCTGAACTTGAATTCTCAAAAACAATTTCTTCTTCCTTGTTGCTAGCAACAGCACCAACCAAAACCAATTGATCAAGAGGCGAATTCTTCTTGTCGTCACCAAATACCTTGCTCTTAATATCTTGCATAGCTTCCACGGTAATCATTAGATCCCTCATTTCTTCTATCTTCTTTGCTCTCTCGGAACCCTCTCACGATTAATGAAAGGAATAGAAGTTAAATTACTCTCTTCAATATGTTCACTAATTGTTGTGTTCTACCAGTATCAGGGAGACCTTTATATATAGGCCAGGTAAGTTATCTATGGTACGATTAGGAAAGTAATTATGAATTAATGTGCGATTAGGATAAGTGTACTATAGTACAGAGAGGAAAGTATACATGGCTTGATTAGGAAAGGAAACGATGAAAAGGGTTGAGGAGAGAACTTTCAGTAAACCTCAAAGTTTTACAAGGCCCAAAGAGTTCTTTAAACTAGGTAAGAAGTCGATATCTGACCAGCGAAAAAACGATTTAACCTTATGGACTTATAGTAGTAACCAAACCCTTTAGAACAGAAGATGAGCCCAGATGCCCAGGGTAAGCCCTAATCCACCCACACATACATAGCGAAGGCCGGAAAGCCACCTGCTTTTGGGTTTTTGCACCTTCCTCTCAATCTCTAGCTTTGAAATGCCATCTGGTAGCAAGTGATTCAACTTCTTTACTAGATCAGGTTCAACACATAGAAGAACAGACATCTGCAACAGGTTTACAAGTACTTCCGTTAAAATGCAAAAGGCATGATTAAGTACTTCAACATGCATTATCAGTTCCCCTATTACCCTCTTAGAGCTAACATGCGCAGACTGTTGTCGATGAGCTAATATCGTCTAATTATATAAGTTTATTAAGAAAGAATAATTGAAGTTTACAAGAACCTCTTCTAGTAACTTGTGAATGCTGGTCTGCTTATCTTGATACTCTCCAACAACATCCAAGAAGGACTGGTATTTCTCCTCACCAATTCCTCTCTGCAAATAGTTACATAGAAAAAAAGCAAGAAATTTAAAACCATTGTCCTAAACCTTCTTGTCAAAAACACTTTCAAGTTATGTACCTTGACTTTCTCCATAAAATTCTTAATGTCTTTGCTAACGGCTTGTTTCTGCAAAGGATCGGCAAAGGGTTCCGGGGCAGCCATCTTGTATGTTCGACCAAAGAAACTGTTTCAATCTGGAACTTAAAATCATATAAAACAATAAATAATTGAAAAACTTCAAAAAAGAGATGCGAAATAATGAACAAATGTTTTGGGGGTTAACATGTTTATACAATTTAGCTCAAACCCTTCAGCTTAATCAGACAATCGAATCGTATATTGAAATAAATCTTATAAAAGCATCTCGTGACTACAAGTCAACAACATTGATGATGGGAATCGTACAATGAGTTTTACTCCAATAGACACATAGAAGAGATCAAAACGTCTAAAGAATACAATTTATATGATGCATGACAAGATCAATAAGAACCAAAGCACGGGTTGGTGGAAACAATACCTCGTTGCTTGCTGAACTTTACTCTCGAGAAGAAATCAATGGCCTTGAGATCACACTGGTCTTCGGCCCTCTAATAAACCCTAGCTACCTTCAACTTTATTGCAAGTTTCTTCTTTAACACGTAAGAACAAAGCTGGGTTTGGGCCTTGCTTAAGATTCCGAATTGGACCAAGAAACCCCAACGATATAATTCACGGGCCCGTCGGGCCAACCTTTGTTTCTTTGTTTTTCTTTTTCCCGTTCTTTCTGGGGAAGCAACTAGGTGAACTAGCTTTGAGCTTAAAATTGGAGGAAACAGAAATAGGATTATGTTGATCGAATTAGATTGAATGAATCTGAAGTGTCCCTTTCGGTTTTAGTTGGTATATATAGATCTCAATCCTACCATGACGGGTTTTGTATTTGTAGTAGCGTTGTAGCATCTTCTAGTTTGATGTTGAAGGCCTAAAAGTTGCAAAATTGAAGTTGGACTGTCATGTCCAAGAACACTGTGGTCCTCTGTATAGGTGTCGTTTATGCCCAGATCCAAATTATAAACACGACAAAGAAAGATCTGTTTGTGTAATTTGAGAGATCAAAAACGAATAAAAATCCTCGACTCGAAGTAGAAAAATGCTAGCAAGCAAACAAAGTTGGATCTTAGTTGAAAAAACCTTTCGTCATGCTGAGTGAGACATTTAATCCACCCATTGCAATGTATTTCTTGTAAAATCCTAATACCCAAATTGTCACGTTGAACACACAAGATAATCTCTCAAAATCATTTTATCAATTTTAGTAAGTGAATCAAATGTGCCATATGTATGACTACCTTTATTCGGTTAGGCCAAAACTAACAAAGAAAACCAAAACACGCAAATTCACCAAGTCCCTTCAAAGCCAAAAACCAACACATGCATGATTGTCCTCTTCCTTCTTGGCATGTGGAATTATGAAGAACGGTGATGATAAACATAAAACAAGGCAAAATGATGATGATACACAACTAGTTTTCATGACGAAACTAGCACTCAATATCAAATTTTGAGTCCACACCACATGGCATGATGGCCCTCTAGAATATGATGGAACCAAAACCTTTTCTTTAGTTCCAAGTCACCCTATGCTTAGCTTGAACAAAATTTTCCAAAATTACATCTTACATTACCTATGTAGACCAACATATATATCTTTAATTTCTCCATGTTCCTTTCATCCATTCTTGATAACGTGGCAAACAAGTATTGGTAAAGGGCAGAATTCCAGTACCGTGAATCTAAAAGAATGTTCTCTTTCCTTGGCAGGATGTGCCTAATTCTCTGTATGTAGCTGTATAGAGCAACAGATCATATAATAGTCCATTACTACAGTCCTAGAACCGTGTTTCCAATTTGACCTCTTCATGTTATGTGTCGCACTACAATACAAGAAAATCGCACATGGTCTGCACCATGGCTTAGTGTGGATAGAATTGAGTTGGTTAGTTTAACCTGAGGCCAACCCTAATCCATTTGTCTGAGGATCTGAGAGGGGGGCATGATAGATGTGGGCATGTGGCGAAAGCCCCTTTTTTTTTTTTAGGCGTTTGGTGTATTAAAAGTTCACCGACGGGGGTCATTAGTTTAGTTATTACTTCTTATTTGTGGTGTATTAGTATATTTGACTAATTGCACCAGCTCCTTTAAAAAAAAAAGTATATTTGACTAGTTAATTATGAAGTTTTGATATTTATGTCGAACACTCTGTATCTATGTATAAAAGTGATGAAATTGGGTTTTAACTTTACCATCAAAGTTTTAACCTCTTTTTTTTTTTTTGTTTTTTTTTTTTTTAGAAACCTCTCAAGCGGTCAGCCAAAACCCTATTTCTCTGAGAGAAAAACACTGCATCCTTCTTCCCTATCCGGCGGCGAGCGTCTTGCCGTCGTCGGACGGGTCCCTGTCGGCCCGTGTGGGTCTGGAGTGAGAGCCGGGTTCCTCGACCGGCTTCTAGTTCTTTGTCGACCTTGTGGAGGCGTGGTCTGGATCTGTTCAAACCAATCCGATCTGGATGGGGTCTATTCGATCTGATCTAGGGAAGGAGTTTTGGTGCAGGGGCGGCGCGTTTCCAGGGTGTGGCAGGGACGGCGACATAATGGTGGGTGGTGCTGTGGTAATGGCAGCACGATTCCGATTTGCTTGGATCAGTCAGATCCGGATTGGCTTTGTTCGATCTGTCCTGGTGTTCGATCAGGGATGGCGACATGATGGTGGGTGGTGCTTGTTGGCGCAAAAAGGGAAGATGGAGGGCAGGAGAAATTCCGGTGATCGGAGTAGGGGAGAAGGGGTTGCAGTTGGGCTGGGTTTTGTTGGTAGGCCGGTGTCCATAGTGTTTTAGAGTTTGGTTCTTTGTTTTGTTTTGTCGGTAATAAGTTCCTACCAAGGTTTGGTTAGGATGCACTACGGGTTATGACAGAGACAATCTTCCTCTGGCCGTCTAGCGAGTCGTTCCTGTTCTGGAGTTGGGTCAGCAGCGGTGGCAAAAATGTCTGGTTGTGGCTTGGACAATCATCCTTGGCCTTCTAGTGGGTCGATCCTGTCTGGTTTTGTGTCAGAGGCTATGGTGATTTGGAGCAGTAGTGGATTGACTGTGTTGACATTACGGTGGTGACGGTGTTGGGTTTACTTTAGTCTCAGGTCTGACGGTCCAGCTATTCAATTTGGTCGGATTTGAAGTCACAACGAGTATAGGCTTGGTCGATCGAAGGCAGGTCGGGTGGATTCTGGTTGGCAAGTTAGTGTCGACAAAGTTGAGTATCAAAGAGTCACTGCTTATGCGCCTATTGTCTTTGTCATTTAGTTGTTGTGCAAGTTTTCTTTTAGTCGAAGCCTCTTTGGCTCCTTCAGTCAGTGTCTTTATTCTAGTGTGAAGTCTAGTGGTCATTTCTGTGTAAGAGATGTTGCCTGAAATCATTGTAATCAGTTCATTATTAATGAAGTTTCTTCTTGATAAAAAAAAAGGTTTTAACTTTTTTGATTTGTACAATTGGTCTAACTTCATTTGAATTAGAGGTGACTGGGTGATAAGATTGATTGGATTTAGTCAAGTTAATTGATTTGGTTTAGATCAACAACTAAGTTGGTGAGACCTTCTATCTCAATTAACATTACCCTGTTAGCATTCACTTGCTTGCCAATGAAGCTAATTGGTTTCTCTTTTTCGCATTCACTTGACCATTTGAATTAGCTACTCAGATACTCACACATGACATTTTTATTAACTCGCGTTCCTTTTTATGAGTCTTTCATCACATGCGTCTTGTATGAAATTCATAATTCAGGTATTTTCAATCTACCAAATATTAAGTTATTCACATTAATTTTTGTGTCATTAATTTTATGATCGCGCTAGTAGAGGTAACACTATACCAAAAGTCAAGCTAATTTTTTTGAAGTGAAGAATGCTAGTTAGAACTTACCCCAAGTCGCATATGTAAGTGTGTAATCACTAATCAGTGATCTTGTTGCAACCAAGACTTCCAATCAACGAAGTTAGCCCTAAATAGGTTTCCTTGATTGGGTGTACCCAATACACCTTACTTGGCCAAACTACTAAATCTACAATTCATTATGGTACAGGATCAAATCATTCAAGAAATCATCAAATCAGAATTGATACCCTTTTCATTTTCTGTATCAAATTTCCTTTCCTTGTTGAAAACCATTCCAATTCAAGTAATCAATTTCTTTACCTTCAATTCACTTCAAACAAAAATCAGTTTAAATTTTCCTAGTGATTATAATCACTAGGTGATTAAGAATTTTGTGGTCACCTATATTTAAATTTAATTTTAATAATTGAGATTAAAACACCAATCCTTGATACTATATTTAAAAATTAAGCGACCACAAAATATATAGTGATCGGTGATTATATAAACATTAATCTAGATTTCTTTGTCGAAAAAAACATTAATCTAGATTTTCTCCTTTTCTCTACAATGGTTAAAACTGAATGCAAATAGCTAGGTGAAGGTGGGTTGGGAGTAGGGTTCCACGTGCAGTACGCTTTTGGCCCACGGTTATTTAACAAATTGCATTTCTGATTTGATTTGCATTTGCTGGTCCACTAATTGCTTTCCCATCCCCTCAAACATAAAATTAAAAGGTCAAAATCTATATCATATTCCTTAAAATAGCTGTTTGTTCCAAATTTTAGGAATTATTGGAGGTTTAGAAATAGTAGGAAAATAGCCTATTTTTTGTCTACCGCACATGGATTTTTTTATTCCAAATTAGTTCAACCTCTTGTTCGTTAGGTGAGCAGACAAAGCCTTAAATTTGGACACTTTATGATGAATACGTAAAACAAACCTTTACTCCAAGTCAAATCTAAGATATTGGTGGTAACAAGCATATCATAATTTAGTAACAGTATTAACAGATACATAGACCAAAAAATTCAGTCTACTTAAACAAATTTAATGATAATTTGAGTGTTTGTCAATAGTTGAAATTTCATATGTATTTAAATTTTGAGTGTGCTAATCAAGTATTTGTTAATTCGGGTTGAGTTTTGTGGCGTGGGAGATCCGCTGGTGAGTTATTGTGGATGTATGAGGTGAAATTTAAATCGGATCCATATTGAAATTTTTAGATTGACCTAAAATTAAGTATGAGATTGAGTTTAGAATTAGACTTGATTTTGAGATTTGTTTCGATTATATATTCCGAATAGGAGAATCGTCTTATCTCTTGGTTCGGTTTCCTTAAATTTAGTAACCCACACTCATGACCTAGCGTGCAAGTAATCATTTTCGGTAAAAAAATCAGAGGGGCTTGATCATAGGCACAGTCACCGTGGCATAATTAACCGCTCCAACCGTCACGTGACACCAAAATTAACCCGCGCGCATTAAACTCCCGCGTTATAATTCTTCACGTGCACTAGTGCCTCCCCAATTTACTTCTCTCCTGCACCGTGGTCCTTCCTCCAGCTGACCACTACCTCCCCGGCCTCTTTATTACGACCAATCATATTCGACACAGTGTCAAGCTCACAAAAACTTGTCCGCACCAGAATCTCACCTCTCTAGTATAATTAGCCTAGACTTAAGTAAAACCAAATATGACTAAACTGCCCTTGAGTGAAGTGAAAAAAAGGTAACACCCCTTGTCCGGCAACTCATTATCACTCTAACCCACAATTAACGAATAACGACCCCTGACGACGCCGTTTTGACCGCAGCATTAAAATTCCCGTGACGACTCTCTTTCAGTTTATAAAGGACAAGACACGACTCGAAAAAAGAGCCCTCCATAACTACCACCGCCACACCTCCAGCAATGCAGCTGGAGATTCCCGAAGCTCCGCCGCCCGATCCGTAAACCCGACCCGATTCCAAACCCGAAGTAACGGCCGCATATCCGCAATGCCTCCGGCGCAGAATCTGAAGCACCAGGTGTTCACTTGCCTGACGAAGCTCTCCGACCGTGACACTCACTCGATGGCGGCGACGGAGCTAGTCTCCATAGCCCGGACTCTAGACCCGACCACCGTGCCGACTTTCATCTCATGCATCAACTCCACCGACGCCTCCGACAAATCGCCGGTGAGGAAGCAATGCGTGCACCTAATCGCCGTCCTCTCCGAAATCCACGGCGACGCGCTGGCGCCGCACTTGTCTAAAATGCTCAACAACATAACCAAGCGCCTCCGCGACCCCGACTCCGCCGTCCGATCCGCCTGCCAAAACGCCGTCGCTTCGCTCTCCTGCCACGTCACCAAGCCGCCGTTCAGCTTGTTCTCGAAGCCGCTGGCCGAGGCGCTGTTCACGGAGCAGGACGTGCACTCGCAGATCGGCGCCGCGCTCTGCCTGGCCTCGGCGATCGACGCCGCCGCCGACCCCGAGCCGGCCAGGCTGGCGAAGCTGTTGCCGAAGTTCGAGAGGTTACTGAAGAGCGACAGCTTTAAGGCCAAGCCGGCGCTGTTGACGCTGATCGGGAGTGTGATCGAGTCCGGCGGCGCGTCGGGTCAGGGAGCTCTGAGGAACTTGGTTCCTTGCTTGGTGAACTTCCTCAGCTCCGATGACTGGGCGGCGAGGAAGGCCGCGGCAGAAGGCTTGGCGAAACTGGCGGTTGCAGAGAGAGACTCCTTGTCCGAATTCAAGGCTGGCGCTTTGAGAACTTTCGAGAGTCGGAAATTTGATAAGGTAAAAGTTTGATCTTGATTTTCTGCACATTTGTTTTTGAAGTTGTGTTTGTTTAGTTTTGTAAAATTTACTGGTTTTGAAATGTGAATAGGTGAAGGGTGTTAGGGAGGTTATGAATCATATGATGGAAGCTTGGAAGCAGATTCCTGATCTCTCCGACGAGGCTTCTCCACCGCCGGCGGACTCAAATGCTTCTTCCAGAGGTATTAAATGAATGGCTAATGGATCTTAGATCTAATGTAACATAAAATTACTGTACTTCACGTTATGATCACATTAGCTTAAAAGTTATTTATTGTTGGCAGATCATGGCTTAGAATTCATTGGTAAGGAGATTTTAAGTCTCTGATGTGTATTGAATTGGATTTTGGTCTTTTGATAGGTCCGGAGAATGCAAGTGATGGAAGGCATCCGGCTGGGCCCAGAATTTGTGGTGCTTCTGGTGTTGAAGCTTCTCAGTTGAAGAAGAAACACATCTCGGCTAACAGATCGACTCCACCGGATAGTTCTTATGCTACCACTGCTAGGAAGAGAAGCCCGTTCAAAAGTAATGAGAAGAAGACTTCATCAATGTTTCGAAAGCCAGACCATAAGAAGGGTTTAGATATGGAAGTTGAGATTGCTGCTACTAATGCTCCGGGTGCTTTCCATGATGGTTATAAGGAGGGAGATGAAAATGTCCCTGAAAGGATCAATGAAAAGAGTAGATTTTCAAAGCCAGAAACAAAACGGGCCTTATTCCAAAAAAGTTCTGATAACAAAGTGCACAAATTTGGTGGGTCAAGGGCAGGATCTCGTGTTGCTCCGTATCATGAGGAGAGCTCAGAATCTACAGTTGTTGTCAGTAATGCTACACAGGATATCCATAAGAACCACGGAGAATGTGAGGATTTGTCCCTGATCCGCAGTCAACTTGTCCAGATTGAAAAGCAGCAGTCCAATTTGTTTGATCTCCTGCAGGTTTGTTTTCACTACTTGAAAATTGAGCTTGCTCTCAAGGTGATTTGATTAGTTATATGTAGCTTACTGTTCAGATGGAAGTTGTGAGATTCTGTGGTTTATGACATCAGTTTGTAGCATAAAGAGTGCAATGTTTTTTCATACAAGAGTCAATTGTTCATATTTATTTGTCTAGCTGCATAAACATTCTGATAGATCATAGGTATTAGGCAGGGAGAGTCATCCTTGTTCTTGTCTTGCATTTTCAATGAATGTCTTCTTATCATTTTCCCCATCTCCTTTGTTACATCAGAAATTCATTGGTAGCTCACAAAATGGAATGCATTCTTTGGAAACACGCGTACATGGGCTAGAGCTAGCTCTGGATGAGATCTCCTATGATTTGGCTTTGTCAAGTGGAAGGATGACTAATCTCGAGTCTCGCAGAAAATCCTGTTGCATGCTACCTGGTGGTGACTTTTGGAGCTCCAAGTTCTGGAAGAAAACAGAAGGCAGGTACTCAACCTCAAGGTTTTCTAATTCCAGGGCTGCATCCACAGCAGCCTTGCGTTACAGAGCTGATAAGAATGGCAATGCTGAAACATCTATGCTGGAGAACCGAAGGTTTCGGCTCCAGGACAGGAGTGGGTTCATTGTAAACCCTTTGGCAGAGATTCGGCCCGACTCAAGAGGTATATCAGAGGTGGCACGTCGCTAGCCCGTTTAATCAGCAGGTATTGTTGACTACTATCCCTTCTGTCATTTTCGGCTTTCCCACCATTAATCGGATACCTTGTATAATTCATCTCGTATGGTCCCACTTATTAACTTGAGATGCAATTCTTTTGTTTCCAGATCTGCAGCATAATATCGGCCAGAAAGTTTGAGTTTGTTCGCAGTCTTGTGCTGCTGAGCAACCAACATGAAACAAGGCAATATGAAGGCAATCTGTTTGTGGTATGAACTTAGTGCAAACGTCCATTACAAGTATTACTACAGAAGTATTCTACTTCATACGACTTGCAGAAGATACCAAAGATGTGAAACTTTATCCAGTGCAGCTTCCATCTTTCAATTTGTCCTTGGTAGTAAGATCCAAAGAAATCAGATTTATCACCGAAATACAAATGCCACGATCTTGGCATAGAGGGTGTGACGTGTATAGAGGTAGTAGGGCTTTCATTCTCATTAGTTGGGGATTGTTTTGTATCTGGATTCTCTATTATTGTTATCTTTGGCTCCGAAAGAACTATTAGGATCTGATGATGGTGATGGCATCTATAGTTTCCAAGTAGTCGTAGCTTTGGCATGAAGCAATAAGTCAATAATTAAAGCTGTGGTCTTAAATGTCTGCTTTGCCGACAAGGTGGTTCATGTGGGTCTCTAGTAGCTACAAGCATGCCCAAGGGGTGGAACTACAAGTACTAACAAGAGCCATGGTCTTGTGCCTTTAAAAGGTAATGGCCTTATGCCTTTAAAAGGTAATGCATGGGGCAAAAACCATGCGAGATTACTAGAAAGAAAAACGATAAGAGTATCCCAATCCTTTGGCTGTGTTATTACATAGACATGAAGAAAAAAAAAAAATTCACATTTGCAACTCTCACAAGGGTTCCATCCGAAAAGCTAATCACGATGTGGAATCAAATTTATGCAATGAGTTCATATATGGAACTAATGGAAGGTTACTCAGATGCAGAGCAACGTTCAAACACATGAAAAAATTTGTTTTTATTACTGCAACACTGGATAATAACAAACAGATCAGAACTTTGGTGTCCCAATATGATCTCAGCTTTAAAATGGAGCTAGAGAAGTATTTCAACATGCCGTATCCAAATCACAAAGCTCGGCATAACAGCTGAATAGTAAAGCCAATTGGTCCGAGATCTATAACATCAAGATATAAAACGTATAAGAAAAAATCAATGCTGCAAGTTTCCCAGAGAAGAGGATCCCAGCCAGCCGTGAAAGCTCAGAATTATGAGGCTTGTTCATCCTCATACTCGATTTTCTGCAGGAACAAAAATATCAGAGAGGAAGATACTGGAAGGCGTTTTGGAAGAACCATAGACATTATAAGGAACCCCATTTATCCTCTAGAAGACACCAACATCAATATAAGTGTAGTATCAGCAAAAGTGCTTCGACAATTCATGAGAGTACAACACTTCAACAGATGTAAATAGCTTATTTAGTACTCGAACAGGAGTACCAACATCTTATTCTTTTGAAACCGAGGCTTCGTGCACTAGAGCTGCAACATACACGTTATGCTAATCCTAACAACTACATGTGACTCTTCCCGCCAGCTCAACCACATGAATAAATTTAAAAAAAAAAAAAAAAAACCTAGTTCTGCTGAAGCAAGAAATGCATAATAAGGTCAATTTTTTCATTTTTATGCATTAGAAATCCGGTTTCACAGCAAACTTGAAAGTGCTACATACTACCCAAAAAACATAATAAATGAAAGAAGGATAAGGATAAATATAGTAAATCAAGAAAATGAAGGACAAAGATAAATACAATACTGGGAAAACAGAGAGAGAGAGAGAGAGAGAGGTGAAGCTATAGATTCCCTTGTTTCACATCACTCATGGAGGGATTGAGAATTCGTTCTAATGATGCCGGGCGGCTTCCCCATTGTAAAAGGATTCCCATCCTAAATCTGAATGAATTTTCTAAGCCTGCACCAGAGGACAAGTCACATGCTCTATATGCACAAGCCCTTCGGAACCTAACTAAGAAATTTAAGATTATAGTAGCGATTGTGGAAGGTCTTAGAAAATACTGGTACACTCCGGAATACAGAGATTTGGTTGCACAGCCTGTTTTCGTTTATCAAAGTGTGGTAGCTGGGGGAAGTCTCAGTATGAGCTTTCCAGAGATGACCTTGAACGAATGCAAAAGTTGGGCATTGCAGAGCTTTGAAAACGTATGACGCGCTCTTCTGGAGACTCTCCTATTCGGAGGCTCCGGACCGTAAAAAATTTAGCTGACATGAATCACATGATCTATAATGACTCATTTTCTTATTTTTCTTGTCAATAAGTATGTAACTAAATTTTTTTGAATTGCTCGAATCCAAAATAATGTGCTGTCTACCATATAACAATTTCTTTTCCAACAATGATATGTAAGCTTTAACTACTACTACTTCAAGTCTTTGAGATTGGTGGAACCTCTGTTCTCAAGACACCATTTTGGTTGTCGATATTGTTGGAGCTCTGAAGCATGTAGCATCTGAGATCCAAAGTCGTTAATTTTTGGTTTGAGAAGGGCTGAGTACATGTGAATTTCTTGTGTTTTCGCTCTTCTTTTGAGATTACGGTATTCACATTTCTTTTGTCACTTTCAGCACCTTACATGTCTTGGACCATCTAAAGAACACAATCCTAGACAAAAGGGCGACACAATCCAGCCTCTTCCAGCACTTCCAGCTTTGATGGGAGAGACTTACAGACTTCCAAAACTGCTTTATGAGGTTCCGTCTCATATATGCCTTCCTGCAAATCATAGACATCAAGGATAGAAAACTAAAACCTAGGCAATTGAATGTATCTGAGAGATCATCAACCTTTGGATGGATTTGACCCCAAATCCACCAGAGATAACAATGGCAATTAACACACACAAATGAATGTAAAAATTACCTCAATAACAACGTAAGAGCAATGAACCACCCTCTTTGCCTTTCCTTCAGAATCCTTATTACCAAACTGTAAGAGTAGAGATTATTAAAGTAACAAAAAGCTAGGATAGGCCCAAAGGCTCAACAAAAAAGATAACAGAGAACTAGACTTCAAGATTAGCTACTGCAAGAAATTTTCTGGTCCTCCAACCACATCACACCAGAACTCCTCCGAGGGGAAGCAAAGAAGCATGTACATAAACTATTTAATGGCAAAGAAAAGCAGTTGAAGAGAGTTAAATTTGTTCTTATTAAAAGCTGATTAATCATGGAACTTTTGATGAGAATGACAATGAGAATACACGGATGTAACAAATAAAGATTATTGTAAAATATAAGCACTCTAAAGCAAGAACTAAGGAAAATTATTTTTACTCACCACAGACCACTGTCCAAGAGTTTTAGCACTGGCAATTGTCAGATACTTAACATGATACTCCTCACACAATGACTTTACCGCCTCGACAAAATCATCTTGGTTGCTGTCCTCAGTAAAAACACACAGCCATACCTTCTGGTCCGGAATGAGATTGGAAGCTGTGGGAAGTCCTCTTCTGAGCAAACCATTGGCCAATGGCATTGCCAACAAATCTCTCAATAAGTCCACGAAGTTTTTGAAATGAGGTCCACCTCTGAAAATGAGTTAAAATGAAGAGAGTTAACATTAGAGATATGAACACATGCAATATATCTATATTGAAATTATAAATGCATGAGGGAAAAAAAAGAAAAGAGAAAAAAAAAAAAACAGTTCGCAAACTAGGAACCCCAATTATATCCAAAATCAAAGGGGAAAGAACCGAAGTGGAACTTACTGTAAGGACATATTTTCTTCTTCAATATTTGCATAATTTGGCTGGTCGATCTCGAGATAATCATATTCTCTGAGTCATAAAATAATATCAGTAAAGGTGACATGACATTGAAAATAAAATGGATCGATATTTATTGGAAATTAAAGAAAAATAACCGTGAGAGGTAATGATGGAACTTACGGCTTGAAGATGAAGTCAACACTGAGACATAAAACAATCAGAAACATATATAAGATGGCATTCCAAATAAACAAGAATCCCAACACGTATAAAATGGATTGGAATTTATTGGAAATTAAAGAAAAATAACCATAAAAGGTAATGAAGGAACTTACGGCTTGATGATGAAGTCAGTATCATTGCCGTCTCTTTCTTCTTGGTTGATGCGACTAGCCATCTCTTCTGGTTCAATGCATTTAAAAGTACTGAGACATAAAACAATCAGAAACATATATAAGATGCATGACATTCCAAATAAACAAGAATCGATATCTATTTTAAATTGAAGTGGATAAAACTAAATGGCCGGGAAGGGAAGGAGCTTACCGGATAAAGCAATGTTCAATTGTGAATCTCATACGACAGATGAGCAGGATGGATCCATAATAGAGTAAAGTTTCCCATATGCAGATACAACAGGTCCGTCCCATTTGGGAACAACGGGCGGCTTGATTAAATGACATTTCTTGGTATCGACATTGAACATATATCCAGACAAGGGGTTCACCACATCATCAGGAGGGAAAGGACCACTATCTGGCATTACACATATGTCGTTGGTATCCAAGGAGCAACATTTCCAACTTAATAGAAGGCTAATATCCTTTTCCCTGAACCATGCTAAAGGTCGAAAGGAGTCTTGCTTACATAAATTAAATTCATACAACGATCCAAATTGCGGGCCGTGTTCATATTGCATTATGATATAAAGAGACATTGCTTAATTCTTCTTCTGCCTGGTTTATCATCTTCTTGTTATGGACGGAGCTGAACATAGATAGTACAACAAAATTAGTCCTTTTGAGCAGTTGGAGAGTTGTCCATGAAAGCTACTTGAGTAAATATCGGAGCACAGAATGAATATGTCCATTTTGTTTTCCACTGGATCTTTCACTCGGATGAATTTCCTCCGTTTACCTCTACTCTAATAATTAGATCACTATTTAGACTACAACATGGAATCATCATCATTCCTGTTTTATCAAAAGTTATTTATCCCCACAAAGTTTACCCAAGGACACAAGAATTATAGAATTGAATTGAATTCCATGTTGTAGTATAAATGTATCATAGTATAAATGTCTATATCATGTAATAAGTACTTGAATATATAGATATAATACTTGAGTGTATAGATATAGTACTTGAGTGTATAATGTAGGTATAAAGACTTGTGTGACATGCTTTATGCCAAGAGGCAACAAGCATGACAATTATCATCATTGAAGATAACCATGTGGAGGAGCAGCCATGATGAAACTGGTTACCAAATTCGTTTTCTCTTTGAGCATTCACACTACAATGTATTCCTATAAATACTCTCTTTTGTGAGAAGAATAAACACACATTACTCTCCATTCTCTGCATCTAAACTCTCTCCCTCTCTCAAGTTATTTTATGTTCATTCTACAACACGTTATCAGCATGAACTCCTAGCCCTTGCTAGCCATACTGTGCGCTGCCCCTGCGCTAGTTCTTGTGCAGATCAGTCTTCTTTCACGCCCCGAAACATCTTGTTCAGGACCTCTGATCAAAATACTTTCTTCATCAAAGTTGTTCATCTCTGTCTCTTCTGACCTCCAAATTTCAGCCATGTTAGAGTCGTTTTGAGACTTGTACACCATTCGAAGTGGGAGCTGTTCAGCACACTCGTTTCTGTACAGATCAACCTGCTTACACGCCGAGAAACGTCCTTTTCGGGACATCTAATCAAAATACTTTCTTCATCAAAGTTGTTCATCTCTTTCTCTTATATCTAATCTCCAAATTTCAGCCATGTTGGAGTCGTTTTGAGACATGTACACCATTTGAAGTGGGATCTGTTCAGAAGAGAATTTGCTCCGAATTTCAACAAGTAAGTTTTAAAAGATTAAAGTTCCCGTTTTTGAGTTTTTACTCCTTTTCTCCTCTTTTCTTTTTTCTTGGGAACTTGCAATAAAAAAGCGGAATTATAGAAATTCTTGCTAAACGAACTAAGAGTGTTCGTAATCAATGAACTAAGAGTGTTCATAATATTCGGACTAAGAGCGTCCGCAAGCATCAATTTATGATCATATTAGACATTATTGTTTCGGTCTAATCTAAATATTCTTGGAAATTGATTTCTTGGTAGCATAGCTCGGAAATCTTATTATTTTAGTTTTCGTGGAAGTTTAAAACTCCGAAACTAATATATCTTCTCTTCAGGATGTCGAATGAACATAGACTCGACTTTCAAATCCTTGACTCAACAGGCTCGAAATACTATAGCTAGAAAACCAGCATTGAGAACCATCTCACATTAAGAGGGATATTGCCCATAATCCAGGCACCTAACGTGGGTCTTGTGTTCCAATGAACACCCACAAAGCACGCAAAAGCAATTATCTTGATGCGACGCCATATGGACAAAGCATTCAGATTAGAGTATATGTCAATCAAAGATGCAAGAGACCTATGGCTAGCGCTAGCAGAGCGCTTTGGCAATATCTAAGATTCCCTCCTCTCTGACTTGAAGATTCAGTGGAATAATATACGCTTCTCCGACTTCAAGTTTATTGTTGAATACAATTCAGAAGCTCTTCGCCTCAAAAGCCATGTTGAGGTTCTGTGAAAAACCTCTCACAAAAGAAGAGCTAATTGAGAAGACTCTCTCCACCTTCCCCGTCGCAGCACTTTTGCTATTAAAGCAATATCGCACTGAAGTCAATGCTGGACGAATTACGAGATTTAATGAGCTCATCAATGTTATGTCGGTAGCTGAAAAGCACGACAACATCCTCTTAAATAATTATAATTCAAGGCCCATTGGAACCATGAGCGTTTATGAGGCAAATTATAATGCACCAAAAAGAAGGCGCAAGGAGCGGTACCCTAATAACAGGGGACATGAAGGACGAATAGGTCCATATAACCGCCCCAATAAGGAAGGAAACCGCAACTTTAGAGCAGACACACGTGATGGCAACTCCACACATATGAGAGGTGAATATGGCAACACCCGCCGTGGAGTCACACCATGTACCGTGGTAGTAGCAGCAACCCTCTAGGGAACATCCACAACGTGCACCTCAAACGAAGGGAGGTAACCACAATGATATGTGTCATCGATGTGGATCAATTGAACATTGGTTCAAGCAATGTCGTGCAAGTATCCAACTAGCTACAAGCTACAAGGAGTATAAATAATTAAGAGAACAAGAAATCAATCTTGCCAAAGATGAAGATGGTGAAGATATCAATCTCATCATTGAGGACTTCAAAGCTAAAAATGAAGTGCACGAGGATGCCACAGACTTTGATTAGAATAGTCCTTTCTATTTTCCAAGAATGGCAAATGTGTCTTAGTCAATAAATAACAATTGTATTAACTCTTTCTCCTGTGGCGCATCGAATGAAGTATGATGTCTAGGAAAGTAATTGAGATCGTGGTATTTAAGCGAGTCTCCCTCCACCAACATCTCTCTCTACTTTCTTGGTCATATTTCATTAGAGTTACCAAACAGATTGAGTAAACTACAATTTGTCTAAGTTTGATTTTATTTTGGAATAGACTTTGGAAACATTGATGTAATCATTGGCTATTTTCCTTATTAATAAAGTGTCGTATTATTATTCAATGTCATGGACATATGTTAAAATCCAAACTTTATTATCTTTCAGTATGTTTCCCGGAGAGTTGGAATGCCTTCTTGATAATGACACCAAGCTCTATATGCTTCAAGGGCTGGAAGAACCCTATTGAGTTTTAAAAATATAAGAGCCAATGGTTTTCATGTGGAAATACATTGTGAAAATGGACAAGAGTTCATTTGCATCACCTCTAATAACTACGGAAATAAACGAGTATTAGAGAAACTTATGTGTCGCTCTAGTGGATTGTATGCAACCACTATTAGAGTCATTGAATCTAACCATGTTATGAAAGATAATTTATGGGATTCTAACACATATAGACTTTGACACGACCGTTTGGGACATCTAGGCCATGATATGATGATCCGTATATTAAAGACTTCACACGGACATCCATTCTTCAAAACGAAAAGAAGTACGAACCAAATATTGGTCCAAGGAGTTACTTCTAAACTCTATCATTTATTTTGCAAAGTATGCTCTTTCGCAAAGGTAGGATCGAGACTATCTTATACAAAGGACACTAAAGAAAATATATCATTCTTGCAAAGAATCGAATGCAATATTTGTGGACCTATTTCAACCAACTTGCGAACGTTTAAATATCTCATGATGTTGGTTGACACAAACACACTGGTCATGTGTTTTGCCATTGTCCATCTGTAAATGCTACTTATGCTATACTCCTAGCACATATCATATGACAACAGGCTCACTCCCCAGATCATCCTATTCAGTCAATTGGGTTTGACTATGCTAGAGAGCTTACATCGAAGACTTTCTATGGTTATTGAAATGGAACTGATGTTGGACATCACCTTCCCATATACACACCTAAATGGTCTTGCGGAAATGACTACGATGGTATCTCAGACATTGGTAATGCTCATCAATCTCCTTATATCCACTTGGGGTGATGCAATATTGCATGCAACTATGCTAAATCATCTACGACCTACAGCCACTCAATGTATCTCTGCGTTACAGCCAGTGACCGAGTACAAGTATTTTGTACTTACGCACATTCGAATGAGCCATTTATGTGCCAATTGCGCTGCCACAGCGCACTATGATAGGTCCTTACAAATGAGTGAGCAACTCAGTTGGATTTGAGACTCCAACAATCGTCCACCACTTAATGCCCTTGCAAGGCGATCTCCTTACCATTAGATTTGTGGATGTCACTTTGATGAGACAGTCTTCCCCTCATTAGGGGGAGATAAGAACACGAATGTTCAGCAGGAACGACAGGAATTGTCGTGGTCTGTCCCCACTATGTCTCATCTCGATCCCTATTAAAGTGACGAGATCACACACATTTACTGCAATATGCCTGCAAGGAAGGATGCCCCTATAAGAGGACATAGCACCACCTACACGGAGATAAGCAAGGAGCCAAAGCCATAAAAAGTGGCACTCTGGCGTTACAGGCCATGGGCCCCAGCTAGGATGCGTGGAAAGCCCGTGGATTCAAATGATACTTTGGCACAAACCAATCTTTGGATCATCAACACTCAAAATCCATCTCATGAGTATCTTCCAGGATTATGGTTATCGTTGGGGGATGCCTCAACGTCAGAACCTATTCCTGAGAATATAGAGCTCTATGAAAAATTACACTAGTGTACATGAGATGTGGGATAGAAACTCCATCATAATTGATGATATAGTTACGCATTTCGTTATGCATGAGTTTGTTGAGTCCGATGATATCGAACGATGCTCCGTTGAAGCATGAATACCAACGTAGAGAAATTTGGCCTAAATGGAAAAAAGTAATCCAGGTTAAGTTGGATTTTCTAACGAACAGGAAGGTTTTTGAGCCAGTGATGCCAACACCTCCTTACATAAAACCTATTGACTAATGGGTTTTCATTAGAAAGCGTGTTAAGAAAAAGAGATGGCAATCTCGCCTTATGGCGCAAGGCTTCTCACAAAACGCCCTGGAATTGACTACGCGAGACATATTCTCTCGTAATAGATGTTATTGCATTCCACTATCCTGTCAGTTTCGTAGTTCTCGAATAACTGAACATGCAGCTTATAAATGTGGTCACTACGTATCTCTATGAGGATCTAGATACGGAATATACATGAAAGTTCACGGTAAACTTTATTGACCCAAGTCAAGTGGCTCTAGACCATGGAGCGCGTTTGCAATAAAGTTGAAATGCTCACTAAAGTGACTACTTGATTAGGAAGGGATATACCTGCGTGTTTCCATAACAAGTTTCGGATTTTATCACGGTTCATGTTGGACATGATCTTCATTAGAAGCCCTTAAAAGATTTAAGGGAAATCACTGAACACTTGAAATTTGAGTTTGAGATGAAGGATTTTGGGAGAACACAATTATGCATTGGTTTGGAACTTGAGCACCGTGTTGATAGATGCTTAGGCATTTTGACAAGATCAAGCCTTTAAGCACCCCATGATCATTCGTAGTCTTGATCCTAAAAAGGATCCTCTCCGTCTGAAGGATGAGGACGAAGATGTGCTAGAGATAGAAGTGTCTTACTTAAGTACAATAGACGCATTATTGTACTTAGCTTAATGCACAAGACTGGACATCTCATTTTACCATGAACTTGTTAGCTAAGGTATAGCTCTGCGCCAACGCGACGCCATTAGATTGGTGTAAAAGATATCTTTCGATACTTGAGATGTACGATCGATATGAGCTTGTTCTATCCATACAGAGAGATGATGGACTCGGACCCATCACACATCAAACGCCGCCAACGCTGGCCTGCGTTTTCTATCCCACCCCAAAACGACATAAGTATTTTTGGAATGTTTTGCTGATGTTGGGTATCTCTTTGACCCATACAAAGGTCTTCCCAGACTGGTTAAGTGTTCACCATGGGTAAAGACCTCGATATCTTGAAGGTCTACAGAATAGACATTAGTCGCTATATCTTCGAACAATACAGAGATTATTGCTCTTCACGAAGTGGTTCATGAATGTATATGGATTGGATCCATAGTTACGCATGTCGACCAGTTGTGGTTTGAAGTCTACCACAGATGAGCCTACAAGCATTTAGGATAATGCTGCTTGTTTTGAACAAATGAAGCAATGCTACATCAAAAGCGACAACACCAAGCATAATCAGCAATAACAAGACTCTCCTCAAAGGATCAATCAGGGGGGAGATGTTTACATATATGGTCTCGAAATGTAATGGGTGTGTTGTGCTCTTTTTCCCTTTCGATCGAGGTTATTTTTGTCCCACTGAGTTTTTGTTACTCGGTAAGGTTTTTAATGAGGCAACGAGAGAAGCACCACGTTTGGGCGACACAATGGGAAGTCAAAATCAGGGGGAGTATCCATAAACATACTCTACACTCAACGCGCGTTGTGTTCTTTTTCTCCTTCGACCAAGATTTTTTTTTTCTCACAGGGTTTTTTATTACTTAGCAAGGTTTTTAACGAGGCAACCTAGAAGCGCACGACTTAGACAATATTATTGACATGAGATTTCCAGGGGGAGTGTTGTAGTATAAATGTATTATAGTATAAATATCTATATCATGTAATAGGTACTTGAGTGTATAGATATAGTACTTGAGTGTATAATGTAGGTATAAAGACTTGTGTGACATGGTTTATGCCAAGAGTCAATAAGCATGACAATTATCATCATTGAAGACAACCATGTGGAGCTGCAACCATGATGAAAATGGTTACCAAATTCGTTTTCTCTTTGAGCATTCATACTACAATGTATTCCTATAAATACTCTCTTTTGTGATAAGAATAAACACACATTACTCTCCATTCTCTACATCTAAACTCTCTCCCTTTCTCAAGTTATTTTATGTTTATTCTACAACAATCCCAAATTTATGCAAATCATTCCTAACTTGTCCGATTCTACGCATAACCATAATCAGTTTTTCATAAGCATATAATTCACAAAACATAAAACTTTCGCAGACCTGAGTCGATGGAGATCGGCGGAATGCCTAATAAGAACTCTAAGTGTGAGGGCTGGCAGTGGCGGCTTAGGAGATAAAAGGATTTTAGGTTTTGTACTATGGAAACCAAAAATTCATCCTAGGCAAGAACCATTGGGGATGGGCGTGGTTAAAGGGGATACTGTCTAGCACCGTCACCAGTAGCGATCGTCAAGAACTTTGTTTCAAATTGTGTTTGAAGAAGGCAAAAGGAGTATCAAGACCTTACGTTCCCTAAAGCAAGAATTCTGAAATCCACCAGAGATGGATGAGAAAAACTCTCAATTTGATTGATAATATCATAAAAATTGGTTCTGCAGCCGTTTAAAGTTGCTTATATATGAGAAAAGAAACCCTAGAGCAACTAACAAGCCCACACAAGGTGATTCATATGCTTTGCTGGCAACAAACATTCAGAAAGGGTGGAACCACAAGTACTAACAAGAGCCATGGTGTTATGCCTTAACAAGTAATATGCATGTGGCAAAAACCATGCGAGATTACTTGAAAGAAAAACAACAGAGTATACCAAACCTTTGGCTGTGTTATTACATAAACATGAAGAAACAAGAAAACACACTTGCAACTCTCACAAGGGTTCCAACCGAAAAGCTAATCACGATGTGGAATCAATTTGATGCAATGAGTTCATATGTGGAAGGTTACTCAGATGCACAGCAATGTTCAAACACATGAAAAACTTTGTTTTTATTACTGCAACACTGGATAATAACAAACAGATCAGAACTTTAATGTCCCAATGTGATCTTAGCTTTAAAATGGAGCTAGAGAAGTATTTCAACATGCCGTATCCAAATCACAAAGCTCCACATAACAACTGGATAGTCAAGCCAATTGGTCCGAGATCTATAACATCAAGATATAAAACGTATAAGAAAAAATCAATGCTGCAAGTTTCCCAGAGAACAGGATCCCAGCCAGCCGTGAAAGCTCAGACTTATGAGGCTTGTTCATCCTCATACTCGATTTTCTGCACATAAAGGAACAAAATTATCAAAGAGGAAGATACTGGAGGCGTTTAGAAAGAACCCATACAAACATTACAGGGGATACCAATTATCAGCTACAAGGCACCCAAACATCAACCTTAGTGCAGTGTCAGCAAAAGTGCTTCGACAATTCATGAGAACAGAACAACACTTCAACAGATGTAAATAGCATACTACGCACATGAACATGACTACAAATATCCTATTCTTTAAAACCGAGGCTTCCCTGCATGGTGCCATTTGAATGATACACTTACAGAGTTACAGAAAACTGTGCTGGATTCTGGATATCTCGGCTTGTCTAGTTAAGAATTCTCACATGTACTAGCAAGTGCATCACAGATGCAGTCATCAAAGTGATCGAGATGCCACAATTACCGCAAGAAAACATACTAATGACGGGAAACACATTTTGTAAGTCTTACACAAGGCATACTAAAGTGATAAAAACATTATCACATCTCTGGTTCTTAATCTTCCAAACTAAAAGTGATAGCCTTTATCACACAAGTTCCACTCATGGCACATATTTCTTAATACATTTGCACAGCTTTCACATGCTCAGGCCTCCTGAAGGCTTATCAAACACAGTAGGGGATGCATAAGCTACATCATACATATACATCTCTGGTTCTCAATCTTCCCAAATGCTCTTTTCGACATCAGTTCCTCAGATTCTTTCATCTCCTGAAGTTACAACTTCCAATAATCTCTATCATCCTAGAGCTTCCATCAAAATCCAGACACACTAAGCTAATCCTAACAACTACATGTGACTCTTCCTTCTTGCTAACCCACATAAAAAAACAAAAAAAAAAACACTACTTACATCCCCACATAGTTCCGCAAAAGCAAGAAATGCATAAACAAGGTCAAATTGTTCATCTTTATTATAACAAATTAACAAATTAGGTCAAAATTGATTTCAAAAGATAATCTAACTTCATTTGATCACATAACTACAAGTATGAAGTAAACCCAGAAGGAGGGGAGGGAGGGAGAGAGAGGGGTTTACCGGCTGAGCTTTGTGCCAAGCGATGCCTCTGTAGACATTTAAAGAGAAAGTACCGGTGAGGTAGATGGTGGTGACTCCCAGCCCCGCCGTGAATGCCTTGAACGCCCAATCCCCTGCCTTAGCCACTATCCCCATCTCCTCTCTTTCTCCTTCTCTTTCTCTGAGACTCAGTTTTGCTAAGCAGAATCTGTGAGGTCTGTAAGCTCCAAATTACTACTTCAAGTCTTGAACAAGCTTTATGGTCTCTGAAGCAGTCTATTTTGTTAGGGTGGGCAGACTGCGGACGCTCATTTCTGGCACGTGACTTGCAACACCCCAGTAATTTTTTCTTGCATGGTAAAAACAAAATTATTGATTTTTTGTTACTTGGGTAAAACAATGAAAGGATAAAAACCAAACCACAGGTTTTCTAAGTCACTAGCTTTCCTTGACACACATAGGTTTTGTAACCACTAGCTTTTCATCATCTTGATCCAAAAGAGCATTAACGCGCTTGATTCACGTTACATTGTGACTTGTTATGTCATGAGTTTCATTGTGAATATGGGACATCAATCAGAACTCAAGGGTGAGTAACTTGAGTTTGAGTTGCCAACCAAGATACAAGGAACAATTTCTAATGAAAATTGCAACTAAACATTTACTAAAGCTTATTTATGCGAGATATTACAGAGAAGTAAAATGTCACAATATTGCTGACTTCAATTTCTATACTATATGATCCCCATATGTAAGTAAACTCATGAATCTAGTTGTTCCTCAATAATGTCACAGTAATATGCCCATACGTCACTATATCTTTGGATTCTTCTCTCCCTGAACCAAATTCATCTTTGTATTCAGAAAGCACAGGCACTGGTTTTAATCCTCTCTTCGGCTGAGTTCAATGTCCTTCCCATTACAAAAAGTTCACTCATTGGAGATCTCCTGCTTCTTCTCCAAGAGAGAGATAAGCTGCGCAAGACAAAATGCAGAAGGCATCAGTAAAAATGAAGGCTCACCTAGTAAGTCCACCCAAATCAGAATTACACCACATACAATTGCAAAGAAGTTGGCAATGACAAATAAACACTCTTAACAACATAAAATGGGACACAAATTTGACTGCTACCTGAGATCAGATGCACTAGGGAACGTACATAAATGGATCTTGGGTACTAATCTTTTACAAATGCATATACATAAAATAATAACGATAGTCATTTATGAAGTTGGTTAGATAGATAGTGACTAGGTTCAGCACGGTAGAAACAAGGCTTGATTTGCTTTCATCCATTTGGTTTGATTTATATTCTGCATAACAGTCCTTTAAACAGCTGGAAGGTTTTATTACCACCTTCTTCAGCAAGAAGTGATTATTCAAAGGCAAAATACTCTACAATTTACAGCTACAAAATCATGGCCATTCATCAATTTCTAGCAAAGAATTTTGCCTGCCTAAGCTATTTCATTCAATAAAACCAGGGAAACGTAGTTAAAGTAATTGAGGCAGTCTAACATATAAGGTTGATGACTAGAAGAGGAACATGCCTTCAAATCTCGAACGAGAGATAAACCAGTTCATTTTTTCAGCTAGGCAGGCCCACACTTGCAGGGTCACTATTAGCCACTACAAATGACTGTTGCATAACTCTTCCCAATCCTAGTTCTACTTGGCATATGTATAAAAAGGAATAAGCATAACAAGAAGTACAGAATAATGTATTGCCAACCTGATGAGCAACCGGTGCTAGTCGTCTACTATCCCGAGGATGCAGGCATCAAGCTCGAATTCTGTTGCTGCAGAGAACCAATTTTTGTCTCCCTTTTTCCCTCCAAAGTGCCATTCTGGGAATTCGTTTCAGGCATGCTCATAGTCTCCCTTTTGCGCTTTCTTTGGAATGTATATTTGAGAAACTTATTGCTTTCAGTTTGACTAGCGACCAGGTCATCTAAATGAGATGCTTCCAAAACTGATTCATCTTTCTGAACATCTGCATTGCAAGCCAGAACCTCCAAACTTTTTGCAGATAACCATTCATGTCTGGTCAACTCAGTTTCTTCAGTTACCAACTTATCAGTGCTGGCCTCCTTCTGAGAAGTCCAGGGTCTATTAAACTGTACTTCACTACCAATAACCATATCAAATGCTGAATGTGAGCTCATTTCAATTGCATCTGAAGGTGACTTTGCGGTCGAAACAGATGCTGTGACTTTATCTTCAGATTTCTTGGCAGTTATACCTGTAAAATCATTGTCATTGACCAAAGTAGGAGAAGTAGTGCAGCAGGATAAACCAGAAACTTGGCGCATTTTCGTGAACTGATGAGGAAGATATGTGGGTGAAGGAGATGTACTTCTATTTCTGGCCGTTCTTTTTCTCTTTTTGCAGAAGGACAAAATTGCAGGTATTTCTATTTCCAGCTGTTCTTTCTCTCTTATATGGCTCTCATCTGCATGCTTCACTTTCAATTCTACTAGGTTCTTCTCTACCTCATGCATATAGTCAAACTTTGGTGTCGGTGTTACAGACATCCCTTTGCCTTCACCATTTCCTCCGATGAATGTTGCATGCTTTGCATCATCAACTAGTCCAGAAAGAGACAACTTTTCATCAAACATGTATCTTTCAAAAGCTCGGATTCTCTGAGTGCATCCATTTCTGTATAACTCAGGCTCTTTACTTCTCATTACTATTGAGGTAAAATCAGGATTATGAACATAGTTATGATCCTTAAGAGAATCAGATTCAATGTAACACCTGCTGCCCTCATATGTCCCATTCCACTTGGACTCCTTGCCAATAGTTGCCACCACATCTGCCTGAGAATTAAGTTGAGGTGTTATCATCCCTGGAAAACACTGTCCATTCTGTGACATATTTTCTTGAACAATAGTATCAACCGCTAAATTTTGCCTATCCAGTGCTAGTCTCTTTTTTGCCTTCTCCAGTCGATCCTGCACTTCACTCAACTCTCCCCTAAGGTCACTTACTATATCCTCAGCTTCCTGGAGCTGTGCCTCAAGCTCATCAATCTTTCCCTGTTGACTCAAGGACTTCATCTCTGCTTCACCAACCTGTACATATATGGCACATTCAGTCAACCCTTTATTGACTTCACCACAGAATTAACAACAACAAACTCGAGAGGAGACAGAATACATGTTGCTTATACTACATCAACTTGGGGATGCATCAATTGCCACTCAGAACAGCCAAAACCAATTTGCTTGTACAGTTATTACTATATTCTTGTAAATGCAGCAAAAACTCTTAACAATAACTGAATTGAAGATAAGTTCACAAAGAAAACGCCAAAAGACACAAATCAGTGACAGTAGTTGCAAAGTTGAGCCCTTTGATTATACTTCATGACAAGAAAACAAAACCAATTCTATTGAAGCATGCAACAACTGGTAGAATAATAAACCACTTTCACAAACTCACCAAGCAATCAATTTCAACAAAAAAGATGCCATCTTTAATAGAAAACAGGGATCCCCAATGTTCATCATAAGTTCTTAAATAGCATAAAGAAAGGCCTGCATTCTATCAAAGCCTTCAAATTCAATCTTTCTCAAGTTCTCAACTACATTTCACACCAAACCCACACCAAAAGCAAAGAACTTTAACCCAAACAAAACATAAAAGCAGCAACTCCATTGATCAAAATGCCATATACCTTAGAATCATAAGTGTGTTTAAGCCTGAGAAGCATCCGAAGCGCCTCTTCTTTAGTGTAAAGGAGCTCCCTTTGAAGCCGAACAGCTCTCTTCTCCGAAACCATTACACGCGCCGCCGCCTCCTTCGCCGTATTTAGTATTATATCCGCGTAGGCCTTCTTCAACGCCGTCAGTTTCTGCAACCCAGAAACCAAAAGAATCAAACACAGAAAAGCGTACAATCAACTTCAGAAATAAACAATCAAGACCCATTTTCGGAAATTCAAAATCAAGAAAAGGGTAGTCGTCGAAATCTGTGACCTCAGCCTCGTCCATTTTTGCCGGTGCCGGTTTCAAAACCAGGTCGTGACTCGTGAGGAAGAAGAAGAAGAAGAAAGACTAGAGGTTTTTCTGTTTTTGCCTTTTTAACTGAAAGTCCTGGTAGTGTTACTGTTTTGCCCTCGCTGTTATGGTTCAATTACGATAGTGCCACGACCGTTAATAGGCCGCGGACTCGGTGCGGTTTTTCTGGTTTTTTGTAATTTTCGGTTGCCCTTTTGAGTCCCAGTGGGTCGCGCGCTCTATCATTGGTAGGGGCCCACGTTTGGTGACGTGGAGGTCTAGTAAGCGCAAAACGTGGTCGTTTCGCACGTGGGTAGGCTTTGCGGGAAAACAGAGAGCTTTGAAAAGCGTGGCGCGACAGTTGGGCGGCGGTGGTGATTGCGGTTTTTACTGACTTAGTTACCTAAGCCTCACAAAAAAAAAGAAAAGAAAAAAAAAAACACTTACATTTCTATTAAATTTTTCTATTTCATTACTACAATCATTTACCTCCGGCAACAACCACCAGCCACCTCCCTTAGTTATAAATCTCCAAATTATATATTACAATATTTTCGGTCATCTCAGATTATTATTGTCTTTTGATTAAAGACAATTAATATATTAAAAGAGTTTAAAGATTTTTAACTAAATGCCAAATATGATAAACGCACTAAATAATTTTTTGTATAATATTTGGTAAATGACAAGGCATTTGCGGGTGGTCGCTTTCCAAACAGCTTCATTCACCTCCTATTCTCTCTCAGTTCTCTTTCTTTCTCAAACTATATGCGACAGTTACAGCAAGATTCAACATTACTTTCACAAGTTAGAAAAGTTCACCATTGACTCTTCAGATCACTTATCGAGAGTAAATTTGCTCAGCTTTTCTCAGCTTGAATGTAGAAATGACCGTTTTGTATTGTTTTTATGGTACTGTTGTTTGAACATAAAATGATAAATGCTCCATAATCTCATTAAGTACTCCATAATCTTATTAAGTGCTCCATCATGATTTGTTTAAGGCACACCACTCAGAAAAAAGATTGTTGAGTGTTGACAAGCTCAAGAAAAACTGGAGCCTGCTTACTGTCAAATTTATGATTTAGAGATGGTCTTTACTGTCTAAAGTTAAAAAAGAAACTCTAACCCGTTTCAAAAAAAAAAAAAAAACTAACATTCACCACAATTTGAAAATCAGTTACCGCCATCGCTGACGTCAAAATGCGCTCCGGGTCGAAATCCCATTAACATTGAATCCGGCCCACTCCTCTCCCGCGTGTCTTCTTCCCACCAATTTTATCCGCAACAACCGCCGTACACGTGTCCTTTCTTCAAGCTTCAGTCTCCTTCCCCCTGGCTCTTCACTTCTCAGTAAATTTTACTCCATTATCTTCAAAACCTCCAAAACCTCTCTAGGCTAATGCAACCCAAATTACCATAATGACCCTCTCCATTTCCATCCCTTCCCCTCTCTCCGCCCCAATCCTCAAGCTAAACCCTAAACCCCACCACCTCTCTTCCTTCCGATTCCTCTCCGGCCACCGCAAGTTCCTCCACGGCGCGCGGCTATCTGTCTCTGTCAGGGCGAAGCCGAAGGACCTCATCCTCGGGAACCCCTCCGTCACCGTCGAGAAGGGCAAGTACAGCTACGACGTTGAAACCCTAATCAACAAGCTCAGCAGCCTCCCGCCACGTGGCAGCATCGCGCGGTGCCTGGACATCTTCAAGAACAAGCTCTCCCTGAACGACTTCGCCCTGGTGTTCAAGGAGTTCGCGGCGCGTGGCGACTGGCAGAGGTCGCTGCGGCTGTTCAAGTATATGCAGCGGCAGATATGGTGCAAGCCGAGCGAACACATCTACACCATCATGATCAGTCTGCTCGGCCGTGAAGGTTTACTTGACAAATGCGCTGAGATTTTCGACGAAATGCCTAGCCAAGGTGTGATTAGGACTGTGTTTAGCTACACTGCTTTGATTAATGCCTATGGCCGGAATGGTCAGTATGAAATGTCTCTTCAATTTCTTGATAGGATGAAGAAAGATAGGGTTTCGCCGAATATATTGACTTATAATACCGTGCTTAATGCTTGTGCTAGAGGGGGGTTGGATTGGGAGGGGTTGTTAGGATTGTTTGCGGAAATGAGGCACGAGGGGGTTCAACCGGACCTTGTTACTTATAATACATTGCTTAGTGCTTGCGCCGGTAGAGGTTTAGGTGATGAGGCGGAGATGGTGTTTAGGACTATGAATGAGGGTGGGATAGTTCCGGATATAACCACGTATAGTTATCTTGTTGAGACTTTTGGTAAATTGGATAAGCTTGAGAAGGTTTCCGAGTTGCTTAAAGGGATGGAGTCCGGGGGGAATTTGCCTGATATTACGTCGTATAATGTGTTGTTGGAGGCGTATGCGCAGTTGGGGTCGATTAAGGAGGCAATGGGTGTGTTTAGGCAGATGCAAGCGGCGGGGTGTATGCCGAATGCAGCTACTTATAGTATTTTGTTGAATTTGTATGGGAGGCATGGGAGGTATGATGATGTTCGGGAGCTTTTTCTTGAGATGAAAGTGAGCAATACGGAGCCGGATGCTGCTACGTATAATATTCTCATACAGGTGTTTGGTGAGGGTGGGTATTTTCGGGAGGTGGTGACTTTGTTTCATGACATGGTAGAGGAGAATATTGAGCCAAATATGGAGACGTATGAAGGATTGATATATGCTTGTGGAAAAGGAGGGCTTCATGAGGATGCCAAGAACATATTGCGTCACATGAATGACAAGGGAATAGTGCCTAGTTCCAAGGCTTATACAGGAGTTATTGAAGCATATGGGCAAGCAGCACTGTATGACGAAGCTCTTGTTGCCTTCAACACAATGCATGAAGTGGGCAGCAGACCTTCAGTTGAAAGCTACAACTCGCTTATTCATGCATATGCAAGAGGCGGACTATACAAGGAGACTGAACAAATCTTGTCGATAATGGGTGAGGTTGGCATTACAAGGAATGCCAGTTCATTCAATGGAATGATTGAAGCTTTTAGGCAGGGAGGTCAGTTTGAAGAAGCTATAAAGACGTACATTGAGATGGAAAAGAGAAGATGTGATCCCGATGAGTGCACTCTTGAAGCAGTCTTAAGCGTTTATAGTGTTGCAGGTCTTGTTAATGAGTGTGAGGAGCACTTTGAAGAGATTAAAGCTTCAGGGATATTGCCCAGCGTCATGTGCTACTGCATGATGCTTGCTGTTTATGCGAAGACTGACAGGTCAGTGTTCACTCAGTTATATAACGAGTTTTTTCTTTCCTTTGTTTAAGGTAAGGACCCATTTCTAATCTAATGATGACACTTAGAAATCTTCAAAACCATTTGTTTCTATTAATGACAGGAAACATAAGATTTGTATGTGTTAATTGGGTGAAAGATAAAGAAAAGTAGTGAATGGTATCTGTGGAAACTTTGCAAAATTTTAACTGATGTTATTTAAACCATAGTAAACATTCTTTTTTGATAAAAGAAAAAGGAAAAAGAAATTCTTTGCAGTTCTCCAGGCAACACATCCTTCATAATTCTTACTCTCTAATCCAGAATCTTATAACCAAGCTGATCAACAGATATTAATGTAACTGCAACTTTAAAGTCGTACCTAGCGTTCTCTGTCGCTATGTTATTATTTTGGCAATCTTTTAACCTTCAGCAATCAGTCACTGGAGAACTTTAAATCAATGTTAGATGGAAGATTAAGAAGTTAATCCAAACCTTTGAGGATCTTAGAGAGAAGTTCATTATACCTTCATTGCTCTGAAAGCTTTGCTTGCGTGTCATTTAGCAATGAGATTCTGAAAGTTAAAACAGTAGTGAAGTTATTAATCATTTTTCCATGAGATGATTTATCTTACTTTTTAGGCTTCTTGGTTCAGGTGGGATGATGCCAATAAGTTGCTGAATGAGATGCTCACAACTAGGGTATCAAATATTCATCAAGTGATGGGACAGATGATAAAGGGAGATTATGATGACGAATCTAACTGGCAGATGGTAGAATATGTTTTTGACAAACTAAAATCTGAAGGATGTGGTCTCGGAATGAGGTTCTACAACACTTTGATAGAAGCACTTTGGTGGCTGGGTCAGAAACAAAGAGCTGTGCGAGTTCTTAGTGAAGCAACTCAACGGGGACTGTTTCCTGAACTTCTCCGTAAAAATAAACTTGTTTGGTCTATAGATGTGCACAGGTATGTGGTAGAACTTGTCTTTTTAGATCGCGTTCTCTTACTCGGATTTATTTCAATCTTACCGTTGACCATTTTGCAGGATGTGGGAAGGTGGTGCATATGCAGCAATGTCACTTTGGCTAAACAATATGTATGAGATGTTCCTGAATGGCGAGGATCTTCCCTATGTTGCGACTGTTGTTGTAGTGTAAGCTGCTCTTTTCTCTGTACAATTTCTTTGGTGATGTTCTTTTCCTAAAGGCCCACGTTTATACCAAAATTGCCTAGGGAAATATATTGTGCGTGTAGGCTAGGGCTGACAATAGCCAAGAGTTAGGTTTATGTTTTCATGCACCTCAACAAAGCCTTAAATCTCAAATCTCAATACTAATAAGCTATATCAGTTCCTTGTCATTTGGGTCTATGTGGACAATGCTTGAATCTGTGTTTGTGTGCAAAAACAGAATTTAATAATTCTTCTGAAAACACCAATTTGAGTTTTACATATGAAGCACTAGAAAGAAAATTAAATCCAACAGAAGTTGTCTTTGCTCAGCTAAACTACGCTAGTTTTCAAAAGTACATACTTTTAAGCATATGCCTAAACATAACCTTGAATAGAATGCATACTTCAATTTTGTCTTGCTGTTAGTGATGTGTTTTTCATTGAACAGACGGGGGAAGATGGAAAAAAATTCAACTACACAAGATCTGCCGGTTGCAAAGGCCGCCTATTCATTCCTGCAGGATAACATGTCAGGAGCATTCAGTTTCCCAAAATGGAACAATGGTCGGATTCTCTGCCAAAGGTCTCAGCTCAAGAAGATTCTGTCGAGCTTTGAACCATCTACAGACGGCTCCAGCAGTAAAAGTATATGTACTTTAAGTAACTCCCCTTTTCCTCCTCCAGGCACAAAAACATCACCCACCGATGTTGATAGTGTTCTGTATAATGATACCACTTCTGATGCAACAAGTAGGACAAGAACAGAGCTTTTGACAAGCGCAGTTTAAATAGAATAGTATACTCATCAGTTACCAATGTTTTGGGAAATTTACTTTTCCCCATTTTCACGAGAATGATTTCCCGGCCCTCAGCCAGCTGAAGTTTTAGCACGGCAAGATGGCAGCGTTGACCAAACTGCGAATACTATGCGCAAGCCACGGTAAAAGCTCAGTTGATAGTTTGATATGAAGTCAGTTTTGATCCTGGATTACCTTTGAAAGACCCAGAGGTGACGAGGATTCTAGTTTTGTAGCTCTAGATTATTCTTTCTTCATCTGTAAAATGTACATTGTATTTCCACATCTAAATGTTTTTGAGAAAAGGGAACAGGTTGAAGATGTATTTACCTTTCTTCTTGCTTTATATCAACCAAGTAGAGAAGACATTTTTCAAAAAAAAAAAATGTAAGAAGGGAAAAAAAAGACGTGGCGTGGACGGCAGGATTCGAACCTGCGCGGGCAAAGCCCACATGATTTCTAGTCATGCCCGATAACCACTCCGGCACGTCCACTGCTTCTGTACGTCTTTCTGCTCGTTTGCTACTTGATCGAATTTGGCTATTTGATTCATGGGACTCCTTGTTTATGGGAACATTTCCTATAGTTTGGACTCTGGAGTGATGCTTCTTTACCATAACAATTCAGATTTCCATGGTTCATTTGAAATGATTATATATAAGAAGAGAACCTTAAGTTTATCTCTTCATTGTCCTCGTCTACCTCTCTCTGATCCCCTAATTGTCTGCGTTCATTTCTTATCTAATTCATGGTGGAATTGACTCCTCAGCTGTGAATTTCTCTATCCAAGTTATGCAAGGTAAGAACACAACTTCTATCATAGCATATCTAAGTTAACTCCTCAAATTCTTAGAAATCCATAAGAACACAACTTGTATCAAAGCACATCTTAGAGCCAAAAAGAAAAAAGGTTTGAGAATTGTTATGGTAGTCAGTGGCGTAGCTATAGTAGGGCGAGAAGGGTCAAATGACCCTCCTCAGTTTTTGAAATTAGCGCATGATTGACTAATATATACACAACTGCATACATATAATATATTTAATACCATGTTTGACCATTCTGAGTTCTAATATAAAGGCAAAAAAAATTGTTATTATATGCTTTGGTCCATTCACCCACAAGTTTTGACGGTTTCCATGATAATCTAGGTTTTTAATATATTTAATTAGTTCTATATATAGTTATATACACGCATACTTTATTCATATCATAATAGTTTAAGTACTTAATTGATGAATAATCATTTAGTTCTATATCTATATAACCTTTAGTATATACACTTTGATTTTGTCTCCTGCTCGTGCTCTCTATGCTGTTTTCTCTCACAGCTTTTGTTTTCCTTTCTTCTTCTTCTTCTTCTTTTCTTCTTCTTCTTAATGTTCTTAAGAACGGCAAATTATCTTTAAAACTGTGAAAGTCTTTTTGGAGAAATATCATAAGAGCAAAGTGTGTTCGTTTAGTATTATTATTCTGACCCTCCTAATTAAGATTTCTGGCTACGCCACTATTGGTAGTTGCAGGGTCTCTGTTATGGTAATGCTTGAGATGTGCTTGAGACCAGAATGGAGGGTCTCTTTTTTCTTTTTGGCCGAAGGGCAGAGAAGTTGATACAAGTTGTGTTCTTATGGATTTCTAAGAAAAAATCCAAGTTGTGTTCTTAATAATGGGTTTTGAGATTGCCCTTTGGCCTGAACTACCGTCAATCAAATAGGTTTTGAGATTGCTTTCATTGATCTATGAAATAAAATAGGTTTTAAATGTAGGGAGAGATCTTTTTTTAATAGCCAGCTGTTTGCTATATAGATTAGATGGGTTTTGTTTAGATGAACCCGATTTAAAAGTTTGGTATGACACAGGTGTGCACCAGTTTGAGTAAACAGTGTAGGAAGAAATGGTCAGGAGGTGATCGATTTAGTGACTTTGGTTGTGCAGATTTGGGCATGGAGCTGTTTGGCCTGGGATTTAGATTTGATGGGGTACTGGAGTTTCGAAGAAGCATTCGAGCAGCATTTAGATGCAGCTCATGGGGATTAGAGCACTGTTGTTTTGGTGTTCTTTGGTTTAGAGCTTCTGCAAAATGCAATGATTAGGGTGTGTTTTCAAGTGTTTTTATCCCTAGTAACTTGATTTGATAATACAATGTTGTTGCTATCTATTTTTCAAGACATTCATAAAATAGAATCCAAGTTCTCTTTTCCTCCTTTTCACACCAAGGATTCATGACCCCCTCAGGTTCAATGAAGCAGTTATGAAACCTTGGTTTGTAACTGAAGAAAAGAGAATTTGGATTCTATTTTTTGAGAGGCTTGAACAAAACAGGCTATTACATTATTATTTCAGATTCGATGAATTGATTAATAGTGATAAAAGCAGTTGCCATGACATACAAATTTCTGTAGAGTTTACAAAGGGACCTAGAAGTTCCTATTAAATTTCGTTGGTAATTTAAGAGTCTGCAAGACCATGTTGCTGTAAACACAGGGATATTTTGATGCCTTGTAATGTTCAATTCACCGATATCTGTAATGTTCTCAGTCTCAATGCTAATTAAGAATCAAGTATAATAAGTAGTGAATACTCTTATGAACTACCATGTGGACCATAACCCACAACAACATTTAGGAAAGAGTTGCAATTTCCTCATTCTACATAGGAGGGAAAAAAAAATTGGTAGCTAGCAGCTAGAATTGATTTTAAGCAGATAATCAAACTAGCACTCATCAGCCAGAGAATTGGATTGCATAGATAAAGATAATGATGACAGACATTGAATATTTGAATGCAGAAACCATAGTGTCAATTAGCCGTTATGAATATTCTTTCGATTTTGGAACCAAATTAATAAGGTTATGTTAGAAAAGGTTATGAAAATACACAATAGTATCGGTTTAAGTTTAACTTTGATGGATTAGTCCAAAGCTTCTGAAAAAAATTGCTGCAGGGGTTCGTGATCAGAAATCGGTTCATTATATTATCATTGCCAGATCAATCTCTTTTGGTCGTTTGGATGCGCCTCAGTTTTAGTCAAATATGGTCTAAACCCATCATAAGTTTTCTTTTTAAGATTCCTTGTTTAGGTGGGAATAGGACTTATTGCTATATAAGCGCAAGTTATCCCTCTTGAGCTATATATTGATACTACTACTACTACTACTAATCGTATTGAATAGAATCGCTTAATCAACAAGATAAAATTTTTTATCTACATTGCTTCTCTTTCAAGTTAGCTAAAAAAATTCAGAGCAGCTAGCCATGGCTCACGCTAGCAATCGTGCAGTTGTAGTTGGAGTAGATAACACTCATAGAAGGAGATTCAATCTGGAAGAGTATGCGGAGCGAGCCCGCGAGCGTCAGAGACGGGAGGAGGAGGAGAGAGCTCAAAAGCTCACGAAATCGAGAGGTCCTGCGGTGCAAAGGAAGCCATTGAAGCGCAGGACCTACCAAGTATACCTCGAATCTCGGCTAGGGCAAACACAGGTTCTTACTCCAACAGCTCCTTTGAGCCAGCAAGCCGGATACTTGTGCTCGGATTGTAATTGCATTTTAAAAGACTCTGCAAACTTCTTGGACCACATCAATGGCAAGAAACACCAAAGAGCTCTTGGCATGTCTATGAAGGTGGAGCGGGCGACTCTCGAACAGGTGCAGAGCCGATTCGAGAAGCTGAAGAAGCAGAAAACTGATGGGGAGAGGTTGTTAACAGAGCAAGATCTTGAGGAGTGGTTGTTGAAGCAGCAGGAGGAAGAGGAGGAGAGGAAGCGCCAGCTTCGACAAAGAAAGAAAGAGAAGAAGAAGAAGAGAGACAATGTAGTAGCAGAAGAGGAGGAAGCTGAAATATTAATGGACCCTGAGATTCAAGCCATGATGGGATTTGGTGGATTTTCTTCATCCAACAGGTAAAATAATCGTGCCAATTCAAACTGGAATCTGATTTTTTTTTTTTTTTCCTCAAACCGTTTCTGTTAATTAGTTTCACTCCGATCAAGCTTATGGAGTAAAACCTACCTTACCAAAAGTCCTGTAAATCATATAAATAGTTAGGGCTACAAGTCCTACAACCATTATTAGTTATTAAACCGGTCACTCGGGCTCACGAACAGCAAACTACAGTCATAACAAACAGTGTACCAGATATGCTCTTGTTATTTTCCAAATCATATAGGCGAGATAATTTAGGGTGGTATAGCTTAAAAATAGGCAACTTGATTTTAATCAAGGATATGTCCTTACTCACGATTAGAAAAATATATGTATCCCTATTTATGATTGTTGAATTTGAGATTTTGAGACCTGACATAATTTAAATTTGAAAAATTGGAACTTGTAGTGAGTAGGTTTTGAACTCGCCAATACAATATGCATCGTCAATTTATTTGTTAGCATTTTATAGTTATTTATACAATATATGGCTAGAAAACTATGTCTATTTATTGCCCAAAAACAAATATCAGACTTGAGGCGGCCGCCTCTTCCGACTCACCTCAGATCCGACTATGATAATTTTAATCATTTTTATTTGAAAATCTTTTCTCTCCCTTTGTTTGAAAGAAAAGAAAAGATTATATACGGATTTTGTATGAGACGTCAAATAAAATCATATAGGAACGCGCCCTACGTGCGCAGAAGAAAAGAAAAAACCCAGAGTTGTTCGTTTCTCTCCCGGGCGGGAGCTGCCAGCGATCTTGTCGTTGCGTTCCGGCCCAGGAGGGGATGTCGTCGCTAGTTAGTGGTGGGTCTTCAGGGCAGAGACACGGTCCAGGAGAGGAGGGTTGGCTTTTGACCTCGAGTTGGGCAGATCTCTTAATCTGTCCCTCTCGGATAAGGGGCGACGGCGGTTATGGGGATGCAAGAAATTGCTTCTGGCCGGCGGTGGGAGATGGCATCATCGACGAAGCGATCTGGGTTATGGTAGATGGGGGCAACTCGCGGCAGAAAGGATCCCGGTTGGGATCTGTTTCTGTCGTGATTCTGGATCTGGTTGCGTTGTCAATTGGGTGTAGAATCTGTATGCATATTGGCAAGATGGAATGGTGGTATCAGGAAGCGACAAGGCCGCGGGGTGGTGTTGATGGTGCTTGGCGGCGGCGGGATTAGTTTTCTGCATTGGTTGATTACTGCTTGGGGAAGTGGGTGTTGGGGCGGGCCCCTGTTTTTGGGCCGTGCTGGTGTGGCTTGGTTTCCGTTTGTTTTGGTTTTAGTTGTGTTTTAATTAAGGTTTTCTGTTTGGTTTGGTTAGGTTTAATAAGTCCCTACTCTTCTGAGTTAGGGTTGGTTCTCCTACTCTGTTGAGATAGGAGTTGGTCTAGGTGTTCGGCCATGTAAATGGTGTCATTCCCGAGGACGAAGACGATTTTGTTCAACTCTGGTTTACTTTTGTTGTCAATTTGCTGGTATGTGATCTTTTACACGTGGTCTAGTACCTTCGGACACGGTGTTGAAGAGGACACTGCCTTCTTGGCAGTTGATTATAAGGTTTTACTAGAATTTCGGGTTCAAATGCTCAAGGTAGCCTTGAAAATGGGCGTTTGGTGGTTAGAGTTTGGACCATTTGGCCTGATGGTCTCTGTAACCGCAGTTTCTTGGGGTTTAGGTTCATATCCCTCCCATTGTAAGCTTTATTGATTAATGGATATTTTCTGTTCTAAAAAAAGAGAAAAAAAAGATTATGGCACTATACATCTCACGTTCGATATGAAATCCCATCATGTACTTTTTTTTCCATATAAATGGCAACCTACATTGTCTCTACTATAGATAAGGAGGTCTTAGAATCGAAAATTTTGATGGGAAGTGGACAAAGCACGTGGAGCCCCAAAACCTTCTCTTTGGGCTTATCCTAATCGTAGCCCGCCACCATGAAAGTGAGCTTGTATATAAAAAGCAGGTACGGACTTGGAGATAACGAAAAAAAATCTGCCTCCTTTAGTTAGTGGACCAAAACGCGAATATGCGAACTACACGATCCATATTCCATCCCCTTGATTGAACTAATATCGTCTAGGTACATAGATTGTATTTTGTGATAATTACCATAAGATCATTGAGCTGGTTTTTGTCACTAACCACTTCAATTTGCAACTAGATTAATGGGATAAGTGGGGTGTCATTATTGTCTTGGAGTATTGTCTTGGAGTAGTTATTATGTGATTCTAGAGTGCCACACGACATTAACAAATAGGATTGTCATATTTCGACAGAAATGAATACGAGTCAGTTTAGTATGGCTGTGTTTATAAGATAAGTTGGTTTATACAGTAATATGAGAATAAGTAGTTGTTAAGTAAAGCAGTCAAGTGTTTGGTAAATTAAATTTTTTAAAGTGCTTGTGGGACTAAAAACGGTGACCAATTATTTTACTTAACTTGAAACTAAAAGTGTTACAATAAATAAAAATAAAAAACAAAAAAAATGTTTCCATGAGTTAGGTTGAATGAGTTTCTGCTCTCAGTTCTGACTTAAAAAAATAATAGTTGTCTTAAATTTTGTAACACAAGTTATTGGCTATTACTATTAATTTAAGTTGCTCATAAGTTTTCCAAGCAGCTTACGCAACGTAAAAAGAGAAATTATTTCTAATATACTAATGAGTGATGAGTTTATTTAATGTAAACCAATCACAGTTCAGATAATAGAACACATAATAATACAGAATTATACGACAAACTATTATCAATTTTATTTTGATTTGAGAAAAGAATAATATTTCTAGGTAGGTCTTTTCTGCGTGAGATCCAAACCCCAAAGAGTTAATTATTTGGTTAAGCTCACAATTATCGATAAACAAGATGGGTTTGACCGTATAAAGAAAGGGAAATTTAAAAAAGATAGAGATAGGTTAAAATATCTATGAAAAATGCTAAACCAGTCACCACCATGTGCGATGCTCCTTCGTTTTGATTCTAAAAGACAGCAGGAATTGGTGGTTGGGTTGGAGGCCATGAGCCCATGAGACTGTGTTTAGTCACTTAATTATTCATGTTTAACTATTTCCATTTTGATTAAGGACAAATCAGATGGTAGGTTTGTGCAATCAAATTCAAATGGTATTTGGTTACTCCAAATAGTAATGTATGATTTGTTGGATTATGGGCAATTCAATAATGAGATTTTGGAATCTTTGTGCGTACATATTTTTTTTTTTTAATTTGAAAAATTGTGCGTGCATATTGATTGGTACAGTTGTCATACCACTTGTTTGGATACTTGAGTGATCGTAGAGCATCTTGAATTATGGATTTCTTTTTGGGGTAAAAAGCTTCATGGGCAATATTTTGTCACACAAACAAGTCATGTTCCATGTGCCACTTTATTGGTTTGTTTGTTTTTTTTTTTTATTGAGGGGAGGGGCTTGCAAGCCACCTCATTACGTTAGGTAGTTAGTACACACCCACTTAGTTAGTTTGGAAGTATCCCAACATAACCAGACTAATCTCCCGTCGCAGGCGCACAAACCCGAAGGCCCTTCAAACCTACTGGCCACTAAGAGTAGGAGTGGAGACTCGAAAGCCAGACCTGGGGGTTCCAGACTGGGACCTTCGACCACTACACCACACCTAGTGGTTGATTTGTTTGTTGGTAGCAATTTATAGTTAGTGTTGATCATCTCATTAAATCTTAATATCTTGTTTGCTTTGATCCATTAATCCCGAATTTTGGTTCATTTCAACTTTCATTTGATTTAGCACATGAGTTATTAATGTTTGGTGCATTATCATTATTATTTTGGGTCAATTATCAATGACAAAATCTTATTAAAGTTAGTTAGATTTTTGGCAATCTTTATTTAGATTTACTTATTTCAAAATAAGAACTGATGAATAAGAAGTGCGCGCTAGAGGTATGAAAAATAGACAACTTACCACTCATCGTGTTATCGAATCCTTAAAATAACGAGATAAGAGTATCTTTAGCAGACTTTCTATTTTTGCTCCTTAGCTATTTTAGAGAATATGTTTAGTTTTTTTTTCTATTTTAACAGCTGCACCAGACTCTTAAGTGACTCTATTATAATTTTTAGCTATCACGCTCCTAAATATAGAGAGCGAGATGAGACTATCTATAATTTAAAAACATTCATTTTGAGTTACTTAATGTAATTTATAAATACATTTAAACTATTTAATATTTCTTTAAAAAACAATACAAATTCAAAATTAGCTAAAATATAGAGCACTGATACAAACATATTTATAAAATGATTAGTCAAAATAATTTTTTAACTATTTTAACTAAAATTTAACTAAAAAATAACTAACATTGCTCTAACACACTTACTTTGTGATTTGGTTCGCTTAATATCAGTAAACGACAATCAAATAAACAACTTTTCGACCTTTACTTGAAAATGACTATAATATCATGTGTATCACTTTTTTATTGACTGATCATATTACCCTAGTGATCCGCATGACTCAAGATCTCCATTTACTTACGAGAGAAGATACCTTAACCAGGCAGCATAAAACATGAAAAAGGTACGCATAGACTATTAAAATCCAAACGTGTCAAACGCAGCACAAAGCCAACACCTTTACACCGCTTAATCCACACTCCCGCATGCTACCATCACCCTCCTATTTTTTTTTTTTTTTTTACCCTTTTACTTTTTTACTCCCGTAAGTCAATAAACAAAGCAAAAAAGAAAAAGATAAAAAAAATTAATTATTGTTGACCGTTTTTTGGGTAAAGCGTGAAAAATAAGGAAACTAGGTGCCGATCCATTTTCGTCCCTCCCACATATATAAAACAACCCCAACTCAGCTTAATCTACTATCATCATTTCCAACTCTTTTCTTTTCTCTCTCCCCAAATCGTACGGCTTCTGATCCATCGCCGCCGAAGATGTCCTCCGGCACCTGCTCCTCCACCGTCGATCCCGCCGCCGGCACGGCCAAAGAGTTTATGCTGTTCGGCGTGCGCGTGGTGGTTGACTCCATGAGGAAGAGCGTCAGTCTTAACAATCTCTCGCAGTATGAACATCCTACCGAGGCCTCCAACAACAACAGCTCCGGCGCCGGTAAGGACGACTCCGTCGCTGGTTATGTCTCCGAGAACGACGTCGTTCACAACTCTGGCGGAAAAGGCGAGCGGGAACGCAAGCGAGGTTAGTCTGTTTTCTCTGATCTAATGATCTCCTCCGATCAATCAAATAGCTTATAATTTGAATTTTTTTGTCAACAATTGGTTTGCATGTGCCAAATTCATGTAAGTGATGATCGATGGATGATCGGATTAGTGATTTGTTGTTGAAATTTTGGTGTGAATTTGCTTGATCAGGAGTTCCGTGGACAGAGGATGAGCACAAGCTATTTCTGCTTGGATTGCAGAAAGTAGGGAAAGGAGATTGGAGAGGGATCTCAAGGAACTATGTCAAGACTCGCACGCCGACTCAGGTCGCTAGCCATGCTCAGAAATACTTTCTCCGTCGGAGCAACCACAATCGCCGTCGCCGCAGATCTAGCCTATTTGATATCACCACCGATTCGGTAACAAATCCAATCTCTTTTAACTTTAGAAGACAATCCAATGTATTTTGTGTTAGTAATTGGAGTTTTTACCTGGAGTTTTGGACTGGATTCAGTCTTGAAAGTACTTGTCTAGAGAGATAAATATGTGAAATATGGATTTATATCTGTCTTAATTGCCTTACGATCAGATTATTTACCTGGTGATCTGCTCAGTATTTGAATTACTATGTGGTTAATGGTTATGGTTGGTTAAATGCTTGAACAAAAGGTCGATTGATGATTAGTAGTGTCTTGTGTGGATGTTATTATTTTGATTGTATAGTTAGTGTTTAATTTCATCAGACAATTAAGCTTATCATCAAAACCACATTTTGTGTTTGTTAGGTCCCTGCAATTCCAATGGAAGAAGAGCAAGTACATCATCAAGATAACACATCTCACTCGCACTCGTTGCCACCACCTCCACCACAATCCGAATCTTGCAATCCTAATGGATTTTCGATGGTGCCAGTTTTTCCAATGAACGTAGGTCCAGCTGTTGAACAAGTCCCCACCAAGTATCCAACAGGAAATCTAACACTGGGACAAGGAAATCCAGGGTGTCCTTCCCCTAAGCTCCTACATCCAGTTGCTCTGCACTCGGCCCCTCACGCTACAGAAGCATCCAATCTAAACTTGAATGCGGAAATTGACACATCGCCTCTAGCTCTCAACCTCTCCTTGTCAATGAACTCAAGGGAATCATCGTCAAGGCATTCGGCTTTCCAAGCAATGTCAAGCTTTGGCAATGGGGACAACATCATCAGTGTTGCTTGAGACTGTTGTATTTTGTGGAATTGGTTTATAATTTAGAGCATTTGGGTTAAGATAAAAAGCTATCCCAAGATTGACAAGGTAAATTAGGTGACTGAATTTGTTCCTCTAGTTTGTTGTACAGACCCTTGAGATAATGTTATGTTATGTCCTCTTCTTGTTGTTTTGTGCTACTACCTCTTGGAATCTTCTCCTTGTTTCGAGTGGCTGTGTTTGTTAGTAGCTGCTGATATAACTGAAAATAACGTGTGCCCTGTTCATTACTGTTGTTGGTGGCTTGGTGGGCCTGATATGAAATTACTAGTGGTTTCTATAGCTATATGAGGAAATATATCAAGTTGGGTTTTGGTGGGGAAGCATTTTCTCTTGTCCTTTGATTCTTGATAGGCAAATAAGTGTTGTGTGATTGTGAATTGAATCTGGTCAGGTCCTGAATTATGGATCATGGTTGTTGTAGCATCATTATAATGGGCAATACCTTATCAGAGTGGTTAAAAGGCTTTTAAAGGTGTCATCTTTGTGTAGTGGGTCGGCTTCTACCTCTAGAAAAATTGTTGATTTCATCATCCCTTTTTTTGACTAGGATTGAAACTTTACCGAGGATGGATCATGGATGAAAAGATTGAAAACAAAGTTGTTGAAAGTGACTGCTTATGAAAATTGTCACTTGCGCTGGGAGTTGGCTGTTTCAAAAGCACACGAGACTTCGCTGGTGGGTTTCCGGCTTGTAAACACCTTTTGGGGGTGCGACTAATTTGACTATCATGCGTATCTTTAGCTGAAATTTACCTCATACATCTAGAAAATGCTGTAACAATTTACTAAAATTGTAGGGTATCTAAAACAGACTCAAAATACGCATATACAAAATCTATTTCACTAGTTGAAAGAACAGAAGGAATCGCTACCTTGGTTTCGGTTTAGTTTCTGGTTTCTGATAATGAAGTTCAAAAAAGGCCGAAACATATAGGAAGTTATGATCAAAGGGAAATTCTTGCTGACGGGAGCTCTATTTACCCCTTTTCTTCCCTGCAGCTGTCGAGGTGCATGAAACAAACAGATTGAAGATGGATGCTTAAAACAAGCAAAGCAAGACAAATCGATGTTTAGAGCATGAAACACGAGAGATAACACAAGTCGTTAAACAATTGAAGCTAAGCAAAAGGTACGTCCATGGAAACAAAAAGGAAAATACATCAGTGAATCTTCTTTATCTTGACAAGAATTTTTTCATAGTTACCACATGATCTGTCAAAATGGTAGTCCGGCCTCAAGATGATAGATATACATGAAATATGACATGTATGAGAAATATTAAGATACTAAAGCCTTACACTGATATTAGTAACAGTAATTACAAGGAAGCTCTAGTCGCCTCCTAAGAAGATGAAGGGTTTGACAAGTAATTAACGTGTCAAAGCCAAAAACACGTTCATCGGGTCTGGCCACCACTTTACGTTTCTTATTCTCTAAATCAAACCAGAAAGTGTTCCCAAAGTGATTTGAGAATTACCACACTCAGAAAGCATCAAAGGCTGGCAGGAAAATAACTCGGGCAATTCCTTAGTAGAATAAAGCTTAGTCCATGATCCGGCAACTCCATTTTGCTTCAAAATCCAAGCATCCCGGAGATCACATTGGAATCGAAAACACATAAGCACCCTCCTAAAGCTTGCAAAAACAAACCGTGCCTGTTTTTACCTTCGTCCTTTGAATTTGCACAGCGACATGGATAATTATGATCAGGGGTAGGAAACCAGTGATACTCTTCAGTTGTGAGATGGAAGGGTTAGAACTATCATCCCTCTTACACTTTCACCACGTAATCTCATCAACCAATGTAAAGCACCGTCAACACACACCCCTAAAGAGGCAAGTTCAAAATCTTTGTTAAGGTGAGCAGACAAGTCTTGGATCCTTTTCCATGAGTGCGATTTTAGACTATAGACCTGCACTTCTGAACTTGTAACAACACCACTCCGATGATGATCCTCAAACTTATAATCGTCGTTAACTGAATCATACCCGAATCCATAAAAGGTTTCCCTCTTCGTGAACTTACTGAAGGCTGACAAGGGAATCTTCTTGAACTTTTGTATTGTTGGATTCCACAAACCAAAGTCTTCATATTCGTTGGCATCCCTAGACCATCCAGAAATGCAAAGCAAACCATTACAGCAACCTAAGATGCTAGCTTTTTGCTGAACCTGTTTTGTTCGATATTTAATTTCCACAACTCTACCCTCCTTTGTGTCATTGTTGAACAAGGCCACTCGATAAAAGTCATCTGATAGATGTACGGATGAAAGAATATAAAAGGTGGGATCCAATGAGTTGAAAGAATATAGAAGGTGGGATCCAATGAGTTGATGGTCTTGATGGAGAGATGGAGATGCAGTTTGGCCAATTGTGGGTCTTGGATGGCAGCATTCCATGCTTTAGAAACGCACATGAATCTTATCAAATCCTTGGTTGACAGCCTTGCAAGGATGTCAAAGATCAACTCTTGTGGGATGTCTGACGTGCCGAAAAGGCTGAATTGCTTTGTTTCTTCTAATTCGTTTGTTGAAACAACATGGACTTGGTAGTGATCACTCTCTCTTCTTCTTTGGGTTCAATATCATCATCATCTGGAGTCAAGCAGTAACTTAAACAATTGAAATTAGAGTCGGGGGTGTCCACTTCACAAATAGTTAAATGTAAGGTCTTGATATGCCTTACTCCTCCTTCAACTACAACCTGAAACGTGGTGATACAAATTTCTTGACGACCAGCTCTACTATGTTGGAAGAAATTTTGAACAAGACAAAAATCCAAGTTTCCCAAATGAATCAAATACCCTTCTTTCTTTCCTCTTGTCCCCAACCTAATCTCCAAGCCTTTCAAAACGGATTCTGGGCTTACATAGAAGGTAACATCACCGTCCTCATCTATATCCCACCAAAAGTTGAATGCCACTACACTAGTACATGAAGTTAAAGGTATAGATAGTATCACCTACAACCACGGCCCTCCCCAGGACGACTGAACCATTCGTTAAACGATATTGAGTAGGCGGCCACACTTTGACTTCATGCCATTGTTTTCTGGTCACATCAAAAGCCCATTGTTTTCTGGTTAGTGGTCACATTGAATGCTACGTATTCCTTATGGTGGTCTGCTGTGAACAGAATAAAGCTGGAACAGACGGCATAACATATTATTCTAATGTCTTTCCGGTGATTATAACCAGGAAAGTAGGGAAGGATTCCCAACAATTAGTGGCAGAATCATATCGCTCAAAGGCTGGGGTTGGGATCTCCGGCCAGCATTCTGGATTCGCAAGAAGATAAAGCTTACCAAAGGCGGAAATAACAGTTGCTGATGGCTTATGTGCTTGAGGTGACTTGAATGGGACCAATGACTTCGTCTCTTTGTCCAAAACATATCCATAGCAGGGTGTGGATGTTGAGTTGGTAGGGGTGATCTCTTTGTTATGCATTTTAGGATTGCTTTCGTTCAGCCATAGGTATAATTTGGAGCGGCTGAAGAACCTTGCATTGTCAAGTTTGAATGCTCCGGTACCACTATACCTTTGTCATCAAACAACTTGACCACCGGCTCAAGTAGCTGGCGGCGTTTTTTATGAGTTGCTGCTGATCTTCCTCCTCCGCCTACGACGCCTCTAACTTCTCCTTCTCGTTGGAATGTCACTTCATATAGGGCACTATAGAGCCGTCGTCAGAATGCGCCACCATAAAAACAGACTTAGGTTTCCCTTCCATGGCTGTTTTGAATCAAGTATTATTTCGATTCAACACCTAGTTTGAGAGAATGAAGGCTTTCTTCTCAATGTTGATCGAGTTGATCGATATTATGATTGAGATGATGATGAGAAGTTGATATATATATATATATATATAAGCCCTTCCAATAAGGGATCTTTTTTTTTTTTTTTTGTCTTTTCTAGGAATAGACATTAGATAAATCTTTCGATTACATTTTGGCATCTTAACCGTTCAGTTTTTAGGTAATGTGTAGATCATTTCTGTAAATTTTTAGCCAAATCGATGATCGTTAAGATATCAAACTAGATTAAAACAATAGACGAACTAAATCTGTCAAACTTGAACCGTTCATACTTATAATTTTAAATTACAGTTTTGAATGCCTTAACGATAATCAATTTGGCTGAAAATTTACAGAAGTGATCTACACATTATGACCTAAAAACTGAACGGTTGAGATGTCAAAATATGATCGAAAAGTTGGTCCAATATCATATCCCTAGAAAAGACAAAAAAAAATGGATCTCTCACTAGAAAGGCTGTGTGTGTGTGTGTATTTATAGTCATTCTTGGCTAATGACGTCCTTATCTAAGCTTAGGTACGGATTTCCAGTTTTTTGCCACTTTTCGATCACATATTCACATCTTAACGACTTAACCGTTCAGTCTTTAGATCATAATGTATAGATCATCTCTGCAAAATTTCAGTCAAATTAATGATTGTTAAGGCATTCAAAACTGCAATTTACAACAATGAACACGAACGGTTCTGGTTCGACAGGTTCGGTTCGTTCGTGTAAATTGCAGTTTTGAATGCCTTAACAATCATCAATTTGGCTGAAAATTTGCAGAAATGATCTATGCATTAGGACTTAAAAATTTAACGGTTAAGATGTGAATTTGTAATCGAATAGTGGCCAAAAACTGGAAATTCGTTTCATAACCTTAGGTAAGGATATCCTTACCTAAGAAAATCCTATATATATATATATATATATATATATATTGGGTGGTGCTATTTACACACCCCCTCTATTTTTCTATTACTTTAATTCAATTTTCTTTTAAAAATTACCCTAATTACCCTTCTGTATAATTATGTTTCTTTTTCTTTTTTCTATTTGTCAAGTCAAATCATCCTCAAATCCTAAACCCTTATATTCCCGCAGACACAGATGACTTCAAAACTCTTTTCGATTCCCTCTTTTCTTTTTCATCAAAAGCTTCTCTAGCATATAGTCATTCTATCTCTCTAATATGATGCTTTGAAGTTTAATCGTGGTAGAACAAGAAACTTTAGACCCATCTTTTGAGATAATTTTATATTTGATTTGTAATCGAGACATGAAAAAAAAAAAGAGTTCAGTGATCAATCGAGCCCCTTTAAATCCATTATTCCTGATAAGATTCTAACTAAATTATTTGGTGTATTTGAATCCATTGAGCAACTACAAAACTTTACAATATCCTAATAATGATGGCCTTATGATTATAAACATGATTTGTTCTACTATATTATGCTAGTAGAACATAATTTTGTCCCCACACGAAGATTGCAATTCATTGCATTCAATATTATGTAGAGCATCTCCAAATTTTGTGTACATGCATCATCAGCTGCAGTGTGGAAGCTCGTGGCTGAAGTGGATAAAACGCTGATTCTATATTTGTTTTTTTTTTATTTGAGGATGATGCACTTAGATTAAGAGTCATAAACAAACAAGCATTGAGTTTGGTACTTTGCAAAGTATGAGGACAAACTTTATAATTTGGATTCAGTTGGGTGAAGGTGATTAGCTGGGAAACATATTCTTTGTCTAATAATACAGGTTATTCCACTTAATAAACGTATTACTTTTCCTTCATTTATAGGTAAAAAAAATTGATTTATTATATAATGATGTTTGATTCATGATTAAATTGCTAAATAGAAAAAAGAAAAAAGAAAAAAGTAGTTCTATTCATACATCCAAAACTTGTAATTGGACCTCCTACTATTTTTATAATTTTTAAATTCCAGTTTTACCCTTATGAAAAAAAAAATCCAAACACTCTCCCACTTGCATATGTGAAACCTAGTCACTGCTCGCAAAGCAAAATCGATGTTAAACACTGCAATTGGGTTTGTAGAGAAAGATTGATCCAGTAATAATTTGAAAGCCACTACGTACAAAAGCTTATTCAATTGTGAAAAAGTGTGGAGGAGTTCCCTTAGCACTAGCTACTCTAGGGAGTCTGCTTCGCTCGAAAAGGGAGCGACATCACTGGCTACAAGTAAGAGATGATGAAATATGGAGTATGTCAGAAAATGACAACATTATGGCTGCATTAAAATTGAGTTACAATGCACTGCCACCTCATTTGAAACCTTGTTTTGCCTTTTGTTCACTTTACCCCAAGGATTATGAATTTGATAATAAAGAAATAGTCGCATTATGGATGGCACAAGGCCCCCTCAAGTCTTTAAGAGAAAATGAAGATTTTGCCGAGCTGGGCCTAGACTATATAAGGCAATTTTGTTCAAAGTCCTTGTTTCAACTTGAGCTTAATATGAAGACTTCTCTACGATTCAAAATCCATGTTGCCAGCTTGTGGTGGAATTTTCCCCATAGACGTGCAGTGGATTAGTCTGGCTTCGACTGCGTACTCTGTATGGGTGTGTGTGTCACTAACTTACTAACGCTGACCCCTCAATAAAGAAAAAAAAATTCATAATTTAGTGCACGATTTAGCAATATCAGTGGAACGGGTAGAGTATTCCGCAATTAATTTTCGTCCCTCTAGTGCTTTTGAAAAAGTCCGGCACGTGTCAATATAAAAAAAAGACTCGTCCGGGAAAGAGGCAGGTGTTCCGGCTTTCATTCTCCAATCGGAGAAACTACGGAGCATTCTAAATCTAGATAGTGAAGCTGGGATCTCCAATCAATATTTTCGAAAGACATGCATCTTGAGATTCAAGTATCTGCGTGCGCTAGATGTGCGTGGTTCTACTCTTGAGGAGCTACCAAGTTCCATTGGTAAATTGATTTATTTAAGATATCAAGAAAGCTTCCCACTTCCATTTGCAAGCTCTTGAATTTGCAGTTTTTAAGCCTTGCCCGTAGTGAGGCACTTGAGGAGTTACCCAAAGGCATAGGAAACTTGATCAACCTCAGATTTTTGAAGATAACTACACAGCAGATGTATTTTCCGAAAGGACTATTTAGACGCCTCACCTTACTTCAATCCTTATTCATTGAGAATTGTGCGAATCTGAAATCTCTGGGCGAAGAGATCGAATACCTCACTAACCTTCGTCAACTGTGGATTGGTGACTCTGGAAATCTGGAGTCCTTGCCACCTAACATGAAGAACTTGACTGCGTTCCATATTTTGGTGACCGGTGATTGTAAGAAGCTTGAGTTAATGAGGTCGGGAGAAGGCATCAAAGGTCTTCGATCATTATTTATCCAAGGTAGTTCAGATTTGGAGGCTTTGCCCAATTGGCTTCAAGAGTCTGCAGAGACTTTACAGAGCATGGGAATCTTCGGCTGTGATAATCTCACGGCACTTCCAGAGTGGTTGCAAAATCTCACCTTGCTGGAGCAACTGCTGATTGTCGACTGCCCCAGATTGTCTGCTTTGCAGCAAGGGATGCATTGCCGCACTGCCTTGAGAGAATTGGGGATTGAAGGGTGTCCTGAATTGAGAAAAAGATGCAAAAGGGAAACAGGAGAGGATTAGATCAAACATGTCCCAACGATTGTACTTGACAACGCTTGTGCTGTTTAGGTAACAAACTACATACTTCTTACACTGTTTTTCTTCTATTTCATGCTTTTCACAAGTCATGCTTCCTGTGCCATACGCTATAATATGTATATTAGATTCAATTTAACACGGCTAATACATTCTATCCGTCAATTTCTTGATTTAGTCTCTCACATATGCTCAATTTTTTAGTACAATGAAGTATGCATGGTCGAAAACAAATTATTTCTCGATGTAACTGCATTTGATTGAGCATCTTGTGTTCTGACTTTACTAGTCGTCTACTCTGACCAAAAGATTGGGAATCCAAATTTCAACTAATTACTCTCATCTGATTTAGAACAGAGTCCACATTTCCTGAACTTCACCATTCTTAATACCTTATTTCATTTCTGTTAGGTGGGATAATCAAGATGTGGATTTGAAGAGTTGTAAAAAGAGCATGTGGCCACCGGAGGTGATTCAGAATGAATTAGCAGTGTTGGTGTGCACCAATTCCTTTTCCCATTGATCCTCTTGCAGAAGAAAAGTGTACTGCATTTGTTTGGGACCTGAACTCATAATGTTGGAGTTTGAAATAAGAGATGTTTTATTTATACCTTAAAAGGGGTGTGTGATCGTTCTTTTTAAGACCCGTGTGATTATTTATATGACCATCTTTTTTTTCAATTTGTAATTTGTTGGTTTTCTTGTATATAGTAAGTTTCATCAACTTCAGAACTATATAAATGAATCGTTGTGGAATCGAAGTTGATCACATTTGATGAAATAAGAAAATTCAAGTTGTACTAAATTGACATTATATGATATTTGAATCTGATAAGCCTTCTTTCACAGGAAGTAAATTGTTTCTGATCTTATGCCATAAAATTCGCAGTGCGATTTTGCAAGCAGGAGAATTTGAAGATGGCTGTGTTATGAAAAGAAAACTATCATTTGTGTTTTTCAATAGAAATTGCATATAGTTCTTACCGGTAATAACAAAGGCTAACAAAAATATTGAGAATGTAAAACATAAACTTCCAGGCAATTGGATTTTGGCAATGTTCTTAGATCACGGATATCATCAATCCAATGAATCAGCAAGTTTTCACTTAGCATCCACGGATATATCTTATGGATCTAATTATAACTTCAATGAACCAAACACACCATTTCTGGAATAAGGACCTCATCAACAATCAAAAGAGACAAACAGGCCAGTACATTTGAGTCTTCATCTTAAGAATATAAAGTTTGTATATATCAGTTCTAATTTGTTTGCCACTAACTAGAAACAGGTGTAACTTGCAAGCCTAAAACTGAAGATGAACCAAAAGTCAGTATTACATTGTATGTTATGAAAGAGCTCAATCAGGGCAAAGCAGGACCAGAAATGAAATAAGCATGTAGCTTAAAACATGAATTTATTCATCAATAAGAGTTGAATAAATCAATAAAATGTACATGACTGAAGATGTTAAACATATACTCAAGTCAGAACTTACACCTGCACACAAGGCAATTTGGAAGGGGCCATGATTTAAATCATCTTTTCTGCATTTAGCTTTTTGTTCTCTTAATTTCCCAATTCATTCCTTTCTAGCAGTAGCCTTCATTTTATACAGATGAAAGCCAAGTGTTAGGTGCCACGTAAGTATATCCCTGAAAATGCTCACCCGCTGTTGGTGTTGGAGCTGGTGAGTCATCTAGAGGCATTGTTGTCCAGCACCGGTCAAAATTGGCCGTGCATTCTTTTCCAGTAACATCTGGCTTGAATTTTGGGAGCAGTTCTCTGGCCTCCAACTTCTTCCAGTTGATTGTTTTAAACCATTTATGACTTTTGATATTATCACCTCCACTGGGGCCACTGCCTAACCTTTGGGATGGTTCCTTTTGTAGCAACTGCAAAAATAAAGAGAAGTTTTCCATTGTTTGTAGCGGTTCATTCAACAAAATGTAAAAGAATAGGAAGGAGAAGATCAGGGAAACATGTACTGACTCCTTTGAGCAAAGAGTGAGCTTCAGTGGTAAGGTAAGGTGGAAGTTTGACTTTCTCTTTGATGATTCTCTCCTGAAGTTTCTTTCTATTTGCATGCGTAAATGGCGGCTGCAGAAATGGGGGAAAAGAAATTTGTTTAAACAATATGCATAAGACAGAGATAATCAGGAAAAAATAGGATAACAGAGTTCAGAAAGAAAAAAAAAAATTGTAAAACATGTCAAACTTTTGTCAAGATATGCAAGTACCCATGGAACCATAAATCCATATAACCGAATGATTCAGTTTAGTGTGTAGTCTATTTTTATAATTTTCCAGGAGAAAACACACATTTGCCTAATGGCAGGTAAAAAGCTAGGAACTTTAGAATGCAGGCCATGGCTGTTGGCAACATGCAGACCGTGATTTTGACTAAGACTCATATATTAGCAGGGTACTAACTATCTCAGTTGTTAAACACGTTTTACCAAGTTACATCTTGGAAGAATTAGAACAAAAGGAGAGGCCCTTCGGATATGTAGAGTTCCCGAGCTTCTTCAGTATTTATCAATAAACACACTGTTGGAAAGAATAATACGACTAACTAATTGCTTAAATCAAATATTTGAATATCAACATTGCTTATGAATGAATTCGATGAGGACCATTCCCAAGTTGAAATTACAATTTTCTTTGGTTAAGTCTATGGTTTACCTGACCACTTAGCATCTCATACAAAAGTATACCAATGCTCCACCAATCTGCATCTTTGTTGTGGCCTTTAGACAGCAAAATTTCCGGAGCCATATATTCGGTGGTTCCACACATTGAATTCGATCTGCTGTCTTCATCAATTTCCTTTGCAAGTCCAAAATCCGTCAGCATCACCTGTATCAAAAGCATCGGTTTCAGGTCACATAAACATCCAGCAAGAAAAACTACACAACTTCTATGCATGTTCCTACAACAGAAGCAAGTGAACGAGCATAGCCATTACATGCCCATCAGCATCCATGAGAACATTTTCTGGCTTAAGGTCCCGATGCACAATCCCGCACTTGTGAAGATGTGAAACAGCAGACACTATCTCAGCAGTATAAAACCTCGCCTGATCCTCACTACTCAACAAAACACCAGAAAACCCGAAATCAAAAACACTGTAAACATACACACAGCCACTACAAAATCTCTTCATATACTCAAAAACTACATTCACCTGAATATCCCCTGTCGGTACAAATGATAGAACAAATGCCCTCCATTCATGAAATCCATGATCAAATACAGCTTACACTTGGTCTGCAAATTCAACACAAAAATTACCAACATTCATTCCTACACACACAATAAAATCCGCAATCACACCAAAATTGGGTACCTGAAAAGAGTAGCGGAGCTGAACAATAAAAGGATGCACAACTTTAGTGAGAATATCCCTCTCAGCCTTCATATAATCCACATGGTTCTTCTTGATAACAGTCTCCTTCCTCATAACCTTCATGGCATAAAGCCCATCACCATCTTCATCGCCATCAGTGCTCTTCTTCCTCACCTGAAACACCTTCCCGAACGCTCCCTTGCCGACGACTCTGAGAATCTCAAAATCCGAAGGCCCGAACTTCCGAACCGCCAATTCCTCATCTTTCAGGGTTTCGGAAACGGCGTCGTTTTCGTCTTCCTCAGAGTCGGATTCGGCGGCGGTGAAGGGGAGGAGGGAGGAGGAGGAGGTGGGAGTGAAGCGCGGGGAGGGGCCGACGAAGGAATGGGAGCGGTTATGGATGACGAGTAACGACGGCGAGTATGAGGTGGACGCGCCGCCGTCGTTGGAGACGGTTGGGGGGCCGAAGACGTCGTTAAAGTCGAAGTCTTGAGGCGGAGAAGAGGAGGAGCAGGAGGAAGGTGGGATTGTGAGCTTGCTGAGCTTTGTGGCAAGGAGGGAATGGAGGGTTTTGTTACTGTTCTGAGAGGAGGACACCATGATTGATTGGTTTTGGGTTTTGCTCTGGGCTTTCTCTCTCTCTCTACATTTTTGCTGGGTTTTCAGAGAGAGATTGGCAACCGCAAAGTTGGTTATATATGGAGGCTGGCGGGTGAGGTTGACTGGTAGTCGCTACGCGCGCTTTTATATTCGTGAATGCCACTTCCCTACCTGGTTTACTGGTTGTCAAAACCTTTCTGCTTTTGGTAAGTAAACGTTCAGGGAATTTCAACAACTGTTGGACAACAAGAAAAAATTTCATCTCTGATCTTCGAGAAAGCTAAAGAAAATAAAATTAGCACTTTGCCGACGAATTTTTGTTGAGAGATTAAATAAGTCGATTATATTTTGGTCTATAAAATCCTTTGAAAATAAAATTAAAAACATTACACTAATAGTCTGTAAATATCTTCGAGATAAAAATTTGCCGACGGAATTTCATTAGAACATGATCAGTTTGTTTGATTGCTTTCACTAACCACATATTTAAAATTTCGTTTAGTTGATAATCATCAATTTTTTGCGGATCAAACAATTAAGCAATTTGTTTTTTTGAGGGATGAATCATAATTCATTTCATCGAATAAATATATAGAAGAAACGAGAGACACGTGTTTATAAAATCAGTGATATCAAAATTGCCCGGTTGTTTTAGTGAATTAATAAAGTATAAACCCAAAAGAGGATTTTCTTCTTTTTACTTTTTTTCATTGCTATGACATAAAATTGAACAAGGAAGTATTTTCAGTTTTTCTCTCATATGAAATGATAAGCCATACATGCACCGGCACAAACAGAAACAGCTAGAAACAAGTACTTAATCATTGCAAAACATTTGAAAACATCGAGTTATAAGCCACAGATGAATCAGCACAAACACAAAAGCAAAGTGACCAAGAGTCAAAGGGAGACTAAATAAATTTTATAAAAGTTCAAGTATGTAGTGCAAATCATGCCTAATGGAGAATTGTAAAACCATGAAAACAGAGTTTCATTACTAATTATGGATATTTTTATTACCTGCAGAAATGGTTGTCTTAGGAGAAGCTCTGCGAATATACAAGCTGCAGGCCAAAATCCACCCCAGGTCCATATTGTTTGGTGCCAAATAACAGCTCGGGTGCTCCTATACCATCGAGCAAAGACCTATTCATATGGCTCAAGAGCTTATAAAGAGCTTGCACTTAAAAGAAACAAAATTTAATAGCACAATACTTAATAAGCTTGCTTCAGTAAAGGGAATAAAATTACACCTAATGAGACATAACTCGAAATGGAACAGCATCATTACAAGAAGAAGCATACCTGATGAATGAACCTGCGATCTGGACTCCCGAATACTGGTGCCAAACCAAAATCTGCAAGTTTATAGTTTAACTCCTAATGGATCACCATCTTTCTTAGTTTAACTCCTATGTCAGGACTGACCTACTTCAGTCCCAATTGAACAATGACAAGCTTTCTACTACCAGCCCACATATGCAATGTGCACAATTCCATTTTGGAAGTTATGAATGAAACGAACTCGGTCTAATTTCTTAACAATTATACAATGTCATCTAATGTCTCACTTCCCCAAAACTCAGAAACTCAAACTCCACACATACATTAGATTACTCTAGGGGCAAATGCTTTAAGCTGGCTAATTTGTGTTCGTTTGTTTAGGCTACTCAAGCAACAATCATAGAGACGCCCCAAGCCCAAGGCCCAATATTCAGAACTGAGCTGGGCCTCCTTTACTTTGGATCCACTTTTCATTTCTTTTCTTTTGAAACTAGGCCAATATACAGAACTAGAAACTAGAAACCAAGCCGGATCTTTGCATTCATGGGTGAACACAGAAAACGGGGCAATCCGGTCCTTATAATACCATGAAAGGGACCACCCAATAAACAGTTGTACTAGACTAGGCTGAAACCAGTCCAAAGCCCACATCAATACCATGCCCATAATTTTCCCAGATGCATCAGTCTTTTAAGTCTTAAAGATTCCATTCACACCGGTTGAATAGCTGGTAGTGGAAACATGACTATAATGATTAAACATATAGAATTGGAAAAAACGTTGAGGCCGGTTCTGAGTCGGCCGAATTAAACATGTAAGAAGTTTCAACAGTGGTTGGCTCCACAAAATTTGACTCATATGAAAAGTTGTTAATGGTTGTTGTCACCTAATTATTGATCATCACCTTTGTTCAAGAATTTAATAGTTAATTTAATGTCAGATGAGTGACTTTACAATTTACATAGGGGCAAGTTGAGGATAATGATAATATATTATATGCCTGAATATGACCCCGACCATAATTTATTCTCTCTCTCTCCTTCTATCCGTCTCTTTTTCAATAATTGAAAGGGTTTCTTCCTATTATATACATTGCCATATTCACAATAGAGTGGTTTATAGCACCAAAGAACGCATGCCTTTACCCTGACCCATAAATCCTTTATCCTTCGCAATAACTCTCTTTCTTCCTTGCAATCACCATGGAGTTTGCCTCTGGCATTGCTGAGACGGTCTTGGTTAGGCTAGCCTCCTATGCTGCCCAAGAAGTTTGCTTGGCTTGGGGTGCCCAACTTGAGCTTAAGAAGCTCAATAAGACCTTGTTAGCCATCAAACATGTACTCCAGGATGCAGAGAGGAAGCAATTGCAGAATCCCCTCATCACTCATTGGCTAGGAGACCTCAAAGAAGTTTGCAACGATATTGAGGATGTACTCGACGAATTTGAGTTCCGAAAGCTCCGACTCGAAGTGCTTATCAACGACCACCGGAGAGTCAAAGCAAAGGTACACCAATTCTTCTCCTGTTGGAATCCGGTCGTGTTTAACTTTAAAATGGGTCGTAAAATCAAAGAGATTAGGGAAAGACTAGATGAGATTGATGCTGAAAAGACAAAGTTTTCTCTCATTCAAGTTGCTGAACTAGTTGATGATTGTGGTGCGCCTCGAAGGGCGCATGATAATAAAAGGGAGACAGACTCTCTACTAGAAGGTCATGTTGTTGGAAGAGATGGTGATAAGAAAAAAATTATCCTTCTTTTTGATGACACCGGTTCCTCCAGTGTCATTAATGTTTCAGTCATTTCCATCTTCGGGTTAGGAGGGTTGGGAAAAACTACACTTGCTAAATCGGTGTATAATGATGCTATGGTAGAGAACAAATTTGATATGAGAATGTGGGTATGCGTCTCAGAAAACTTTGATATCCATACATTAGTTCGTGGCATTATTGCTGCAACTAAACAAGAATGTGCCGGTGAAAGTTTAGATCTTATGAAAAGGGGGCTGCAAGATATTTTGAGAGATAAAATGTTTTTGTTAGTGTTGGACGATGTATGGGATAAAGGTTCGACGGGAGTTACAGATCAGAAATGGAGTGAGTTAAAAACGTTGTTAGATGTTGGAGCCAAAGGGAGTAAAATCATTGTAACAACACGTAATGAATCAGTAGCTTCACTTGTGCATCCTATACATAAACATCAGTTAGAAGGTCTTTCTGAAGAGGATTCTATGACTTTGTTTAAAAAAAATGCATTTAACGAAGGAGAGGAGTCACATTATCAACACTTGATAAAAATTGGAGAGGACATTGTGAAGAAGTGTGGAGGGGTTCCCTTAGCACTAGCAACTCTAGGGAGTCTGCTTCGCTCGAAAAGAGAGCGACATCACTGGCTACAAGTAAGAGATGATGAAATATGGAGTATGTCAGAAAATGACAACATTATGGCTGCACTAAAATTGAGTTATAATGCACTGCCATCTCACTTGAAACCTTGTTTTGCCTTTTGTTCACTATACTCGAAGGATTATGTATTTGAAAGTGAAGAAATAGTCCCATTGTGGATGGCACAAGGCTTCCTCAAGTCCTCAAGAGAAAATGAAGATTTTGCCGAGATGGGCCTAGATTATATAAGGCAGTTTTGTTCCAAGTCTTTGTTTCAACTTGAAGCTGATTTGAAGACTAGTGTGCTGTTCAAAATCCATGATTTAGTGCACGACTTGGCAATATCAGTGGCACGGGTAGAGTGCTCCACAATTAATTTCCGTCCTTCTAGTGCTTTTGAAAAAGTTCGACACATGTCAATATCGGAAAAAGACTTGTCCGGAGAAGAGGCACGAGTCCCGGCATTCATTCTCCGGTCGGAGAAACTACGGACCATTCTAAATCTAGATGGTAAAGCTGGGATCTCCAATCAATATTTTCTGAAGACATGCATCTTGAGATTGAAGTATCTGCGTGCGCTAGATGTGCGTGGTTCTACTCTTGAGGAGCTACCAAGTTCCATTGGTAACTTGATTCATTTAAGATATCTCAACCTGAATGATAACACAGAGTTAAGAAAGCTTCCCAGTTCCATTTGCAAGCTCTTGAATTTGCAGTTCTTAAGCGTTGCCCGTTGTGAGGCACTTGAGGAGTTACCCAAAGGCATAGGGAACCTGATCAACCTCAGATTTTTGAAGATAACTACACAGCAGATGTATTTTCCGAAAGGACTATTTAGACGCCTCACCTTACTTCAATCCTTAGTCATTGGGACTTGTGCGAATCTGAAATCTCTGGGCGAAGAGATCGAATACCTCACTAACCTTCGTCAACTGTGGATTGCTGACTCTGGAAATCTGGAGTCCTTGCCACCTAACATGAAGAACTTGAATGCATTCCATACTTTGGTGATCGTGGATTGTAAGAAGCTTGAGTTAATGAGGTCGGGAGAAGGCATCATAGGTCTTCGATCATTTCTTATCCAAGGTAGTTCAGATTTGGAGGCTTTGCCCAATTGGCTTCAAGAGTCTGCAGAAACTTTACAGTCCATTGCAATCGCAAATTGTGATAATCTCACGGCACTTCCCGAGTGGTTACAAAATCTCGAGCAACTAGTGATTGAAGACTGCCCCAAATTGTCTGCTCTGCCGCAAGGGATGCATTGCCTCACTGCGTTGCGGATTCGCTGGTGTCCTGAATTGAGAAAAAGATGCAAAAGGGAAACAGGAGAGGATTGGTCCAAGATCAAACATGTCCCAAAGATTATACTTGACGACTCTGATGACGAAGGTGCCAGTGATTAGGTAACGATTACTTGTTCCACTTACTGTGATGCTTTTCATTAATTGTTTGCACTACTTGTCTCTTACACAAGCTCTTTATTATTTGTATTAGATTTAATACATTCTATCCGTCAATTTCTTGATTTACTCTTTTCATATATGCTCAATTTTTTAGTACAACGAAGTATGCATGGTCGAAAAGCATTTGATTGAGCATCTTGTATTCTTACTTTACTACTCTGACCAAAAGATTGGGAATCCAAATTTAATTAATTACTCTCATCTGATTTATAGAATAGAGTCCACATTTCCTAAACTTCACCCTCCTTAATATCTTATTTCGCTTGTGTCAGGTGATATAATCAAGGTGCGGATTTGAATAGTTGTAAAAAGAGCAGAGCCGCCGGAGGTGTTTTAGAATGAATTAGCAGTGTCGCTGCCCGCTGTGTTGCATTTATTTGGGACCTGAACTCATAATGTTGGAGTTTGGAATAAGACATGTTTCATTTATAACTTGAAGTGATGTGTGTGATTGTTGTTTTAAGACCGTGTGGCTTCAATTTTTTTTCTTCAATTTGTTATTTGTTGGTTTTCTTGTATTTAGTAAGTTTCATCAACTTCAGAACTATATAATTGAATCGTTGTGGAATCGACGTGGATGAAATAAGAAGATTAAGTTGTACTAAATTGGCATTATATGATACTTGAATCTGATAAGCCTTCTTTCACAGGAAGTGAATTGTTTATGATCTTATGCCATAAAATTTCGCAATGTGATTTTGCAAGAAAGAGATTTTGAAGATGGCTGTGTTATGAAGAAAACTATCATTTGTGTTTTTCAATAGAATGCATGAAGGTCTTACCGGTAATAACAAGGCTAACAAAAATTTTGAGAATGGAAAACATAAACTTCTAGGAAGTGGATTTTGGCAATGTTCTTAGATCACAGATACAATCAATCCAATGAATCAGTAAGTTTCACATGAATCCACAGATATATCTTATGGATCTAATTATAACTTCAATGAACCAAACACACCATTTCTGGAATAAGGACCTCATCAACAATCAAAAGAGATACCAAGCCAGTGCATTTGAGTCTTCATCTTAAATAATACAAAGTTTGTACATATCGGTTCTGATTTTGTTTGCTACTAACTAGAACAGGTAACCTTCAAGCATAAAACTGAAGATGAGCTAAAAAGGAAGTAATACATTGTATGTTTATCGATTGAAAAAAGTATATCTTCCCAGTTCTAAGTACATCTCAATTTAGTCAATTGTTTACTAACGACATCTTTAAATTTTGTTTTAGTTGACAACCATCACTTACGTGTAAGCAATTCGTTTATTTGAGACAATAACCTTTTCTCCATCGCCTTCCGAAAAATCTCAAAATGATTTCAAAAATGCCATTTAGTGCTTTATAGTTTATAGTAAGCAATTTTTAATTGGTTTTCCATGCTTCACGAGTGCCTAAAACCTGAATTTCAAACGGTTTTTCACTTCAAGTGTGGCTCCAAATATTACATTTCGAGATTCATCAGTCTTAATTACCACACCTACTTTTCTCATATTAAAATTAAAATTTGGTGACCAGACTATTGGCGCCCAAAAGTTAACGGATCGGCTAGTGAGTTTTGAGCCGACTCTCACCGATCACCAAATTTATGCTGCCAACAACCATATGCAAATACTCAAATACCACAAGCCATGTGAACATCACTCATGATCTTCGAGAAAATTGATGCAACTTCTAAAATATAAGTAATCAAAATGGCACCACGAAACCAACCGAAATATTTCTATTACAATATAAGAATCAAATTGACAACGGTTTCAGTAATCAATTTGTACAACCACTAACTAAACCCACTATCCACAGCTTCCAATATTTCAATAACATGAAAGGATGGAATACTCTCTCTCCTAAAGAATGCCTACCTTTTCTTTCCTTGTATTAATCTACAGCTCTATACCATGTCATCTTAACCCCAAAAATGACAAACGCCAAGGAAACCACTCAAATACAGATACCATGATTCTTCTGTCCCTCCCACCCTTCTGTAAAGGGCATTGATTCTCCTTAAAAAGTGGAGAATCAAAGTAAATGCCAAAAAATATGAAAACAAATTCACGCACAGATAAGCTCATTTTACCGACAGGGGGAGGCCTAAGCAAAATGGCCCCTCTATGATGACACATTCCTCATTCCTCTCTCAATTATGATACAGCTGCTATGTTCAATTCATGCAGGCCTCAAAGCTCCTTGAACGATCTCCATAACTGTTCGGTTACGCCGGCAAACATCTGATAGCTCCTCGAGTGGAACCGAAAGGGCATTGACATTAACCCCAGCTGCAGCATCTGACAATGCTTGCAAGAATCTTGCACGCTCAACCTCTCTCACAGCCGTCAAAGGAATTAATGAAACACTCTCCCTGGCCCACTCCACCGACTGTGCTCCGTATGTTCGAGATAGTGAAAGCAGTGTGTAAGTTACCTGTGCATTGATGCAGAGCTAATCAAAATCCAAACACAACTCGTAGATGTCCTATCATGGTTAGTGTTAGCACATGAAAGGGTTTGAAAATATGAGTAAGGATTACAAACTACATTTTCTAGGCGAGAGCTTGGAATTGCTCCTGTTAATGCAGCAATCAAAACTCTTGTCATGCTGGATCCTCGAGGAATAATTACAGCATCCCTGATGGGTAAGTATTTTGCCCCCTCGGTAGAGTTTGCATGATCAAAGATATCAGATAAGAAGGTCAATATCGAATTTGACGCCTCCCTGCCAAGAAGAGAAGTACAGAAAGTAAAACCCAGGTGCCTGTACTTGATATCAAACGCACAATGATTGCCTACAATTCCATGGAATTTTAAAAGTGCTATTCATTCAATCTTTATGTAAATGAAAAGATGCTTCTGTTATTGTTAGGTAAGTTTTTGAAGATAATGGGGCAGCATTAAACGTTCTGAAATAAGTGCTCATGCTATCACACTCAGCTAAAATATTTTAACAGACACCACTCATACCAGATAATACAGATGGAGATAAAAAGAGATTCTACCTGTGTTGAACTGTAATGCCAATCAATGAGCAATCTACTAATGCTGGAAATGCTGCAGAAGGAATAAACAAGTGCGCACAATAACGGATGCATCTCGATGCAAGCAGAAAGCAATCATCTGCTATATCTGGTCTGGAAGTAAATTCCTGCAATACTTGTATGTAAGTCAACTAGCCAACCCATTATACTTGAAAGAAAGCAAGCTATATCTAAATGTAACCTTACTTGAATGCTTGTGAGAATACGTGTTGTGTGCTGAAAGAGTGATTCAATCAAATTTTTCAAATAATCAGCACACGACGGGTCTGAGCCAAATATCTACAACACATGAATCAAATGCTCAATTAGTAGACAATAAAATAAAAAGAAAAGAAACCATAGAAACACTATCAATTTCTTTTGTGAGAATAATGTACCTTTATAACTTCACTAGAGAGATAAAGGAAGCATGGTTGGTGATGCTGTTTATATAATTCTTGAATCTTCTCTAGCATTTCGCCAATTGTCATTCCCATGCACCTTCCAGAAGTTCTCACCTGAAGAGCACGAGTAATCCAAAAAAAAAAACAATGAATGAATGAATGAAAGTAAAAAATATGATAAAAGAGAGAGAAAAAAAAAAGGCATGTTCTCACAGTTGAATTTAGAAAGGAGATCAGTTAACTCACAGCGTATTTGCAAGCTCGGCAAATAGACTCCATTGTCCGCATGTCCCAAGCACGACTACACCAGAACCAATCAAAATATTAGTTCAGAACACTAATAGGCGGTTGAGATAGGAATATAAGATAGGAACTTTGTTGCCACAATAAGCAATGTGAGAATACTAACAGATCAAAGATGGCTTTGAAAATGGGCCAAAGCCTCTGGATTGCATCTGCCACAGCTTCTGCATGGGTCACATATCTGGAATTGATAATCTTCCATGTTTAGAACATTTCAAATGATAAAATAAATAATTGCTCAAATAAATAAACCAACAGGCATAGCAATAAGGTATTGATCACACCTAAAGATGTACCCAAACCGATCAATATGAACTGTGAAATCACGAGCAGGCCTGTTATTTAGCATCTCTGGCGCTTGGCTAAGAACTTCCTGGTTGTTCATAGCATTAGTTCAGTATCCACATTCACAAAGGATTTGTGACTATACTTTCTTCTGAAAACAACACTCACCTGTAAAGGACTAACGACTGGCAAACACAAGGCCTCCAGCGCCCTCTTCGCTTGGTCTGGGGGAAGTTCACTAATAACCTTGCTGCGGAAAAGAGTCAACAGAAGTTCAGATTAACTGGATAATGCTAAAACAGATTCATCAAGCAATGCACTTTTCAAAAATTTTGCAGCAACACTTTACCTTAAGGCTTCGACTAGATGTAATGAATCCTCAGCACAAACTTTCAAAGTACCTTCACCATTCACTGCCCTGTGATATATATGGAAAAGGCCTTCCAAACATCCACAGAGCTTTAACCGACAATCTACATTTAGAGAGGGACAGGGACAAGCAAATAGTCAATGTAATTGATACAGAGCCAGACACAAGACTCCCAAGGATTTGCAGAAAGAAAAAAAAGGTGATTTACACAATAAGTCTGAAAGCCAAACAAGTATTATCCTTATCCCTCAAGTCTTTGCACAATGGTAAATAGAAATAAGAACAACAATGATGATTTTGAAAGCATAACAAGTATTTTCTTGTAGCCCACCAAGGTATAAAGTAAAGTGGAAGATATTGCAGTAACTAAAAAAAAATAAAAAATTGTACCATCACAGATCTGCCGAAATGCCAAAGCTGCAGCTGCTGCAGAATCTTCAGATTTAGCAAGGCCACTCATGAGGACATCTATAACTGAAGGCAATATGGAGAGTCCACCAGATGCCGCATCAAGCCATTTTGAATAAGCTCCTATTGTTAAGCACACTGCAAAACTCAATAAGGAAACATGCCTTAAGTATAACATATTATTACACACGATAGGATGCAGAAATTAAAGAAGGAGCATAAATTTTATTTGACAAACATCATTTTTGAGTAAACAGGTAGCAAATTCCTCCACTCTAATTAACAACTCTATCATCTTAACGCCGGTGGGAGAGAGCAGTAAAAGATAAATCAGTTCTATTGAAGAATAGAGCACCTGTCTGAAGTAGTTGAGGATGCTGAGGTAGTTTTAGAAGTCTGCCCATGACCTGTTCATTCAAACAAACCAATATAAAAATAAAAATAAAAATAAAAATAATTATAATAAATAAAAAACTATAAGAGCTTTATGCTAACAGATCATCTAAAAACATCCTCCAATAAGATATATTCACAGCATCACGAGACATAAGATAATATATGATTCAATTTTCACATTAACCACAAAACATTACTACAGCATCAGTGAAAAGATGTACAAGATGCATATGTCACATAATCTTGAAAATCAGTAGAGAATAGCTTATGCATGTACTGCAGGTAAAATCATGTGGGAGCTCTATCAGTAAGAATTTTTAATATAGAGCATCAAAGGACAGCATTAAATTTTCCATGAAGACTCTAACCAAAACAAGGATAACACTATCATACCTAAGGAAAGGTGCAGGAGAAATTTAAATGACATCATACCTTAGGCATTACTTCAGCTTCAACTACTGACACATAACTTGATATAGCCCGGATGCCAAATAAAGCAGCTTCTGCTGGGCGCCATTCACTTTCTTCATTCTGACAGCAGGCTGCGGCCTTAAATAATTGGAAAAAAAGAATTATTCAACATGATGACAAAAGTATCTCACATATCTAAAACCAAGAGTATATCAGAAGAATGCTAAATAATCCTCGATATCACGCAGTACATCTTTGAAATTCCCAGAACAGCAAAATATCACTCCTTAATTTCAGACAACCCTTGAAACTTTTTAATTACTTTTTGACACTAAGTTCATTAAAGGTGAATAGGATTTCAATAGTCCCATTTCTCAGATAAACATGTCAAAAAGGAAGAAGAATTAAACTAATATTAATGAACTTCACAATAAACAAGAACTTAAATTTAAAATAGGCGCGAAGAACTAATTGTATGTTGCAAGTAAATTAGTTTCTTATTTAGAATTTCCCCATAATAGTAAGCGTTATTATAGCTCAGTAAAATTGACACACCTCATCAAGTTTCATGTAAAGAATTCTCAGTGCGGCATCACCTCCTAAAACTGATGCTGCATCAATTAAGACATCCGCAACAGCTGGCAACAATACAAGTTCAGTTAGACAAGAAGACATGCTACATCCCAGGTCTCATCAAGAAGAATAGGCAACTACACCTACTTATTTAAAATTTGCAACTTGCCAGAGAGATTTTAGTCTATTATAAATTAAAGACATACACCAAAGCAACAATGAGGCATTACCATATCTAGTCTGCTTGAACTCCTTAAGGTCCTCATATGACAGGTCTTGATAATCTCGAGGATATTGAATTCGGAAGCTAACCTGTAAACAAATTCCAGTCTCTGAAGTTCAGTACAATAGAATGTTCTTCTAGAGAAAGATACAAGAATATCGAAAGAGAAATGTAATCTGGTATTTCATTGCTTCACCCACTATTGATGTTTAATCTGTCAATTTCCTTTATAAATGAATGAATCAATTATTTCCTAAATCAGTTAGAACTGTTTAATTATGTGACAAAATGGATGAATATAGATCCATTGCCCAACAAATTATAAGACTCCCTGGAAAGAAGATTGAAGTCTTCTCAGAAGACTGATGCGAATAAAGTAATACAGGAAATATCTCTATGGATCCAGGTAAACAAGGTAAACCATTAATTGGAAGCAGAATCACTTACTAAGGACACGAGCGACTCGTAAGCAGGGCGGAATATATGCAGTCTTCTATTTTTCTCAGATTCAATGGTGGATTCATTAACCAACGAAATATAAGAATCCCTGGAAAATAAGATTATATACATTACTTCAGTATTGAAAAATAAAATTAGATCATTACTATTTTATCCAAAGGCCTGACCAAACGACTGCACAGTTCCAGAATGATTCACCTTCTTGTCAAGGTCACCTGAAGACTATGCCAAAAATTGAATGTCATGGAAGCTATATAATATTCTGGGTGTGCAGCAACTTCCAATAATGCTTGTACAATCAACTTTGATTCATCAGAACCTGAACATATTACAATCAGAAAGGAATATATCGGACAGTTTGAAATATTCAATGGCACAAATAGAATCATGAATTCATTATCAACTCTGCCTTCTAATGATAACTCATAAGAGGCGAAAGGCATTCAACACTTTCTGGGAGGGGTGTTTGGTAGATGAGAAATATTTATACCAGTTGCAATCAGGTCGACATATGAATCCCCCATGTCAGCAAATAATCGAGCAATAGCCTTCACATCTTCTTCATCCTTAAAGAAAATAACAATAATGATCAAGAAAAGAATAAAAAACCATGAATAAAATGTTCTTTTGCAAGCAATTATAATGTTAAGGCACACTGTTTATCAAATTTTCTCTTTTGGAAAAGTAGAGATCACTTTTTATTGAGTTCAGCAGTATGAAAAAAGATTTCAAGACTTTACATATCATCCATCCTCTACTGTGATAAATCATATGAGAAACTTTATTAATCTCCATCTCTACTGCAATAAAATAAAAAAACAAGATACTAATGTTTAAATTAGTTTGGCAAGTCACTCTGAAACATTAGCAGGTTGAACAGAACACATGCTAACTAACAAGTACCCAAAACAACTCAATATATTGACCAACTCAAATGAGAATTTGAAACATGATTCTAATACAAGATAACTTGAGGGGTAAAATCCAGAGCAAATGATGCTGAACATGTCTTAATAAATATTGTGGGGCATTGTCTTCATAGTAAGCAGCTAACAATTGATGATTCTTATCCAATAAGCTATAAATTACATTCGACTCCCTAAAAAAGAAAACTTGTAGAATTCTATATGCAATACCTTGGAAGAGTCTCTAAGCTGTGCCTTGAGATTCATCACTTGGGGAACAATGACTTGAATTAAAGGCATTTGAACTTGCACACCACCAGATTCTCTAGATGTCGTATAGTGTATCAACTCAGAAATAACTGCAACAGAAAAGAAGAAAAGAGGGAAACAACATATTCAGCTCAAAACCATGTCAAACTAGGCAAAGGCAGAACTTAATATAAGTAAATGCATTTTATTTCCAAACACAAAGGCTGAACAGAAAAGCAATATTAGATGACAAACCAGAAACCAATGTTTCTGGTTGCCGCATTGCAGTTCTGAAACCATAAATTAAAATAAACTGAAAGCATAGAGAGTTAATACAGTTCCCTATAAAAAATCAGCTTATCCAAGTTGCTTTACCATTTACAGCTGCCTCTGAAAGGAGTTCAGAATTCAAGCTGGAGAGAGCTGTGAGCACCAATGGGTGAGATGCAAGCAAAGATCCAGGGATCCTGAAACGAACAGAAGTTAAAAACCAAGAATTTCTATTAATTCATTTGCGGAAATAAAAAAGGACGGAAACAGGGAGAAATCAATATAATTCTAACCAAATACCATGAATTTTTTATTCGTTCTCCCCTAAATCCTCAAGGAAGAACTAAAATATATCGGTCAGACAATCACACAAAATGTAAACTGCGACTAAGATATAAATATCCTCTAACTATACAAAAATTAGTACCTAAAAGATCATATCACATTGATATGACAAGTGTTGTAGCCGCGTACCCATATACTCACACAAGTAGAGGCACAAATTTGGCTAGAAAACTTGTTGAATTTCATGCTCAATTTTGATATCAAAAGCATGCCAACATGTTTATACAGTGTCTTCCGCATGCTAAACCCTAAACCCAAATAGACGAATCTGATATACAGTCCACATATAGTTGATTCACAGGTTCAAGGCCCTCGTACAAATTTCAGACTCCATGATAAAACTTCACACAAAAGATCACATAGAAATCCTTTTAATACAGCAGTAAGACCTAGCATGCGGATTTTGTCATGAAAAGACCGAACCTCCAAATTGCACCTTGTTTGGTGTCATTTCTCACAACAAATATTGAATCCTAAAAATTCATCAACATTGTTAAAGAAATGCCTACTCTCAATCTCAAGTATACACCCAAAGTGAATTTGAAGTTTATGAATAAATACATATATAGAAGTAGAAAAAGATAACACTGATATATATATATATACACAGAGAGAGAGAGAGAGAGAGAAAGTTCATACCCATGCTTCAGTCGAAGCCAAGAAGCAAATGCCTCAAGAACCTGAGAAACCAATAAGCTAAAGATAAAGGGAAAAAGAATAGGAAAAAATAAAACACTATAATCCAAAAGCAAAACGTAGTACATTGCAAAGATCAGAAACTAGTATATATAGATTCACAAACAAATTTACTACCTGCTCCTTGAGCTCATTGATATTCAAACAAGCTGTCAAGATGTTAAGAGCAACCTCCATTTGAGAAGTAAGCTCTTTCTCAAATTGGCGACGTCTTTCTGGGCGAGCTGCTATCTTGTAGTTGAATACTTCCTGATTGTAAGGACATACAGAAAACTCAGAAACATGGTGAAAAAGTAGCATGAGCATACAATTATGTGATACATTATTTGGGAGATATATAAGACCACTGATAACAGAGTGACAATGTTTGGAATAAATGAAAAATCCTCTCAGTTAAATAAAAAGACCCAAGAACAAATTAGTAAATCACTCAGATAGCATAAGAAAGAAGACGATAAGTCTCAAAAATGACATGCATTATTTCTAAAGTCATCTCATAGTTAAATATACCAGTAGTAATATATGGTGCCAAATAGTAACTGTTTCAAGTACATTATACCTTTTTCCCAGCAACATTATCAAAATGGGACGCGTCTTTTCTTCTTCTTTCTTTTTTTTTTTTTTTTTTTTTTTTGTGAGTATTTGTGATGTTGCAGCTACAGAAAACACTCATTTTACTGTTATTAATCTACATTTTTTTTTCTATTGAAAGAAAAGATTTAGTCTGCTCTGTTCCTCCGCCACACCCCTTACATCTACGCTCCCCAACTAATAAAGGAAAGCTCTATTCATGGCGCATTTTAATGTTAAAAAATAAAATAAAATATAGGATAAAATGGGAAAGTATGAGAACTTTGAGAGAGGGTATGTTGAGGTTTGATGGCTGCAACTAGAAGCACCCAGGGTTCATTTCTAATTACAGTCTTAAACTACAGTACGTTTCTCTGAATAACGATTATTAAGCAATCATATTGTGTTCTCAATTCAAGCTGGCTCACATATGTTAAGTTCATTCTAGGGTTCTATCTTTTAGTAAGGAGGAGTAGTTCATCAGGTACATTCCCAAGCCAAAGTGTAACCAAACTCAAAACCACTATGACAACCTTTTCCGTCTGCAGACCAACAAAAAATTACCATGTGGCATTGCTTAACTTTTATGAAGTATCACATTTTAGATGGACCAAGACATTAACATTATTGCAAACAGTTGCCAACTACAGTGCAAAATTTAAAAGTAACATAACTATATATGTGTGTGTGTATTCATAAAAACATACATACCTCAGGCAAAACTGTTAGTAACTCTAAAAATCCAGGTATATATTCTGGATGCGAATTCATCTCATCCCGAAGCCAGTTCACTATACCACCATCCCCCCAATCTTCGGCAGGAACGTGTACAGCTAAAGCAGCAACAGCAATGCTAATCTACAGAGGCATGCAATTGAGAATAATATCCTTTTGGCTCTTAGAATTATAAAAGTATTTTATGAATGAATGCCAATATAGCTCCTGGATAATACCTGAGTTCTGACTTTAGGGGGTCCCTTATGGAACTCTCTCAATAAGTTCTGCATTTAAAACATCCATGAACAAGAAACTGTCAAATTGATGACACTACGAGAAGACAATAAGCAAACAAAAAAAGTACATGGCAAAATTACATGACACAATCAGTAAGCTAGATAAAAACATAAGGTGAACCACTATCAGTGATAAACAGCTATGTTAAATCTGCAAGAATACAAGAGGAGAACCTAAATCACTATTCATGGGAATTAAGATGAAGTCTAAACTTCCTTGGGATCCCTTTTCTCTTATTTAGGAGGGCTTCATATTCTCTTTCCATCAAACCATCATTTTACACTGAGAAGTTTATCAAATAATATGGAACCCACTAAATGTATACCTAGAAACTAAGCAACTCAACGTATCAAAATTAATTCCGCAATGTAAGAAATTTGATGACGAATGCTCACTCACATTTAAGGAATCGCGCAATGGGCGAAAAGCTTCAGAAGGTAGTTCTTCAAAATCTCGTTGTACCTGGAAAAGATACAAAATGCACTAACAATCAAAAACCAAAGCAGCCATAACAACCTAGAAAAGGTTCACAAATCTCGAACATTGAATCTCAGACATCTCTGGCAACATACGAAAAAAGTAATCACCAATAGCGAAAGAGAATTACCTTGCTTCTAAGGGTCTGGGAACAAAATATCAAAGTTTCTAGATTGCTGGTCGCGTCATGAAGCAAGTTATCAGCAACCTAATATAGAAGACCAGCACATTAGAGCTTCTAAAACGTAAACTACAGTGACAGATAACGCAACTTAGAGGGAGCAAAATGTAATACAAACACAGGTAACAAGAAAACCCATCCTATTCTCCAGAAAGTATACCAAAAATCCGAAAACTCGAAAATAAACACAAAGCTTGCGCCTGTAAATTCCTCAAGGCCTAAACTCAAAACCATCAAAATCCACCGATTTCTTTCCAAATTTCATAATCTCCTCACAAAAATTCACCTTTTTCCTCACATAAACACTGAAAATAAACCTAATCCAATTCCAACGCACGCTACGCCGAACCGAAAATCGATCAAAAATCGAAAACCCGAACTCCGATAAACTCCATTAACCTCACGAAAACTCAAGGGAGAATCCAAATCTACATACCTGCCAGGCGTCTAGGGTTCGCTGAAAGTCCTGTAGAAAGCGATCGGCTTGCATCCGAACGCCGTCGTCGGGGTGGTGGTAGAGTGCGTTTAGGGCTTCTTTCACAGTGTTCTGGAGCTCCATGGTTTTGCTAATCTGGCAGTCCAGCATAAAGCTTCTTCTGAAGCTCTAGCTCCAGCTCTCTCTCTCTCTCTCTCTCTGGTTTCGATTCGTATCGTTTTTTTTTTTTTTTTTTTTTTTTTTTGCTGATGGATTTTTGGCGCCTCCGGTGAGATAAAAGGGTTGGGATTTTTGAGAAAAATTGGGTCCGTCTGATCTGAGCGGAGAGGGGGTTTGACTCTTGGTCAAGGGGAGTGTTGGTTTTTAAAATTGAAAGAGATGGGTGGTGGGGAGGACACGTGGCGCGTGATTAAATCGGTCTGGAATATCGGGGACGCTTTTGAGTTTTGACACCCACACCAACCAGGCAACCAGGGGGAGAAGGGATTTGGATTTTGGCCGGCGTCTAGAATATAAGTCATTGGAGTTCCATTGGTTGTTTTTTTTTTACGTAGGATAAACGTTCTTTTTTAGTTGGAATTGAAAAGTAATTTCGTGATCTGAATCGTGTGTGTGTTGGTTTTGGAATTTTTGGAAAAAGTTAACTAAATAAGGAATCCTGTGATTGTTGAATTGAGAAATTATTGTATAGTGTAAAGTATTTGTTTCAAATTTTGTAAAAAATTAACTGAATTGAAAGTCGTATAACCGTTAAATTGAAAAATTATTATATAGCGTATCTTTAATATTTAGCGGAAGGTTAACTGAATTCAAAGTCGTATAACAGTTAAATTGAGAAATTATTATAACGTATCTTTGACATTTTTGTTAAAAGTTAAATCTTTGACAATTTACAAAAAAGTTAGTTGAATGGAAAGTCGTCTGACCATCAAATTAAGAAATTAATTATAGAATTCCGCACATATCAATTACGTGATTAGACTAACATGATTGGTCCACATAAGAAGGATTTACTACTGATTGGTTCACACCCCCCCCCCCCCCCCAGTGTATACCTCTTTGCGGAAATGATGTAATACTACACCACTACTTGGTGAGCCACATGATAATAACTATCCGTTTATTTGATATGATTGAATCACTAAATTATCTCCATATGCGATATTATTAGTCCGAAGGAACTGCTTAGCCAATCAGGTGACATTTTGGAATCAGTGAAACGCACAATTAACCATCCATTTATTTGATAGGATTCATATGAGAGTATGAGACTATCAATTATGTTTAAAAAAAAAAAATCAAAACAAAAAAGACCCGAACCCGAACCGTCTTCCTCCTAGCGGGCTTTAGAAACCATGCGTATTTCATTGTTAGAGCAATCACAAAACCGACGTGTGCCGTTACCATAAACTTTCACAAGCCGCTCTGCTTCTGCTTCTGCTTCTGCTTCTGACAACTTCAAAAATCAAAAGCACACAGTGAAAGGAGCTAAACCGACCGGAGAGAGAGAGAGAGAGAGAGCCATGGCTTCAATTTCAGGACCCGAAAACCCGTCGCCGAACATATACATACCGCCAGAATGGTCCGACGCCGCCGAGGCCGTCGCACACGACTTCCTCACTTGGCCGCCGCCCATTGTCTTAGTCTGTGGCGCCAAGAACTGTGGAAAGTCCACCTTCTCCCGCTACCTCCTCAACATTCTTCTCCAGCGGTCAGTTAGCTCAATTCAAATTTGTACTGAAGTTTTGATCTGGGTTGTGTTTGGAATTTCAAAGTTTGCTGCTTTGTGTTTGCAGGTATAAGAAAGTTGGGTACTTGGATACAGATGTGGGTCAACCCGAGTTTAGTCCTCCTGGGTTTCTATCTCTTACTGTGGTAGACGAAGTTACTCCAGGTAATTGTTTAGTATCTGCATTTTTTTTTGTTTTTGTTTTTGTTTCGGTGAGGTTGCTAATTGTGGTTATTTTTTTTGTTAAATGTAGATTTGACAATCCCACATATGAAGACGGCGGAGAGGTATGGAGTGTTTATCTCCGTAGCTATATGGTTTTAACTTTTAACTTGGGAGTGGAATGGTTATGGTTGTTAGTAGTGCAGTAGACTTATTATGTATTGTTGGATACTTCTTTTTCTGAACTGCATTTTCTAACCGAGACAAGGTTCATTGAAATTTTGATTATTATATCGAAAGGTCTTTGTGGATATTATTGTGTAATATAGGAAGTCTTTTTGTAGTGATAAAAATGGGAAAATAAAGGGATTGGAATAAGGATCTCAGTTTGTCTTATCAATGATACAGTAGATTTCATGCCTTATAGATGTGGAATGGTTGGTATTTGATTGGCATGGAAACTTGGGGCTTAGCTAGGGATTAGTCAAGATTTCAGTTTGCCTCTATAGTCAACACTTTATGTGGCAATTGAGATGGCAAAGACTTCATGAACCAGTGTTTGGACTTAAAATCAAGACAACAGTTACCGGTTTATGACCCACATTACATGTAAATAACATGAGTTGTATATGTTTATGGATATTTTGAATGCAAGTGATTTGTAATGCTACTATATGTATAGGCCATATTCATGCCGGCGCCTGTTTTTTGTTCAAGAAAACAATCTTGGATTCTGATGACTGATAAATTGTCCCTTTTCCTTAGATGTTTGTTCTTTGGCGATGTTTCTTCGAAAAGGAATCCGACAACATACTTAAATTGTATATGTGCTTTATATGATTACTATCGGAAGGAGTACTGCAACAGTGATAACTCTAATAATATTGGATTGCCTCTTGTTGTGAATACACCTGGATGGGTGAAAGGTATGGTCTTTAACTTGGTCTAATTGGCCGCTTTTAGATGCAATTGAACAAGTTCTCCCAGTCTTGTATTGACTTTTGGTTGATTTGTTTGTTATCTTTCCCACTTTTCCCAGTGAGATGCAAACTAACACTAACTCAAGTTCCACCCTGGTCATGCACTATTTCTGCCAAGGCCCAAGTGGCTATCTTGTGGATCTTCTTTAATTAGGTTTTTGGCTGTATATGGAATACTATAAATGATTTCCTCCTTCTCCTTGTGTTCTAGGTATTGGTTATGATCTTTTGGTGGATATGTTGAAGTATATTGCCCCTACCCATGTTGTTAAAATAAACATATCTGCTCAGAGTAAGAATCTACCAGATGGGCGATTCTGGTTAGATGAGGATTATGATGGTATGGTAAATCTAACAGAGATCAGTTCAGCTCGTCAGGACTCTTTGAATAGATCGTAAGTCTCTGTCCTCAAGACTGTCTGAAATGTTCTACTTGAATGCAGCTTATTAGTACAGTTTTTGCTTTCCCACTTTGTGAGTGGATTCATTAATAGTCTTTTTATTTATTTTTATTTTTATTTTTATACTACGGGGTTCATTACTTTTTAGTATTCTTCTTTCCCTTTTCCATCTATCAGTTTAAGTCCAAATGCCAAATTTTGTTCTTGAAAAGAATTTGTAGGAGGTGATTGCTGTAAATTAAAGCCTGAAATATTTTTAATGTCAGTCATTTATTTAGCTTTTTGTGCTTTGATAAGTAGCATAGGCTTGCTAGAGAGATAATGTATGAATGTGCTGGTTCTGTCTTACATCTTATCTCCATTATATTGCAGGGTTCTGGTCCAAAAGGATGCACGGCTGCTGCGCGATATACGTTTAATGGCTTATTTCAGGCAGTGCTTTTCAAGTAACTTAAACATTTCTACAATCAAAGAACTTGCTAATGCTTTGGCATCTCACCCTCCTTATGAAGTTCCAATATCTAGCATTAAGATCAGACATCTCCATTGTCAGGTCAGTTCTAACAGTTGATTGACTCACTGCATATTGTGGAAATTTTAAAATCTTGGTATTTGACAAGTACTACTGGATGTTACACTATTCCTGTTTTTAGAGGACATTTTAACAGCAAGCTTAATGGTGATTACTGAACTATCTCATGGATTTCGATTATCTGTCAACATGGGAATTCTGCTCGATGTCTGTAATAGTTAAATTCTTCTGTGCCAGGTCCCAGGTACTGAGATCTTCTATAGTTTGAATGGAAGCATTGTTGGCTTGGCAGTTAGCTCTGAAGGCTCAAAAGATTTACCTTGGTGTGTTGGTCTTGGTGAGTTACTTTTGCAACTTCTTGCTGCCACATCTATCTGATATTATGTGTGTTTAAACATCTATGCTCATTGTTTCATATATTCTGGCTCTTGTGTCTTGAACTCTGGATTAAAAGATGAATTTTCCAATCAAATACGTAATGCAGTTCACAAAAACAAAAATTATTTGTTTGAATGATTTCCAGACTTTTATACGATTATGGTTATATTTATTCTTTTGTTTTGGTGTGAAAGTGAAAACAACCAATGTTCTAATGCTAGCATTTATTTGATGCCTGTTGAACTAGGAATTGTGAGGAGCATCGACACACTCAAAGGCTTGCTATATGTGATAACACCTGTTCCACAAGGCACTCTGGAAAAAGTTGATCTTCTGCTGCAGGGTTTTATCCAAATTCCTACTAGTTTGTTGCAGGTAATTGAACCCATCTAATTGATGTTTTTGAACATTTGTGTGCTTCTTCATAACATTCTCATATATCCACCTCTTGAATAACGCCATATTGCCTCACCTAAAATGCATATAGTTTCCATTACATCAAATCTCATCGAGATGTTCTTCTGTTATATATCTTTTGGAGCAACAGCCAGAGTATCAAAATATACTTATTGAATCAACTGAATTTTCAGGTCCAGGGGAGCAGATCGCCTTACATGTCTGCAAATGTTTTGTCTTCAAGCTAGCTGCTCCTAGTTGCTTGGGTTTCAACAAAATGACCTCCTTGATTATTAGGCCTAGTAGTCACTCTCTATGCAAGAGATGAGCAAGTAGTAACCTTCGGGCAGCCGGTTTTATGTAATGCAATAAATCTTATGATATAGTTATATATTAGTGGTATTTTAATCAAGGTCCAATTTGAACCAAAGAATTTACTCCCTTGGGTTACCTATTTTTTCCTTGAATGAACTTTTACTCTAATCAAGATGAACTTACGTTTGTAATATGAAATTTAACTCTTTGATCTTTAAAAATTGAAAAAGAAAAAATAAAAAGGACCGTGAACATTGAACAACCATGATGGAAGGTACATCTCATCGTGACAGGCAATTCTATCCTAAAAATTCTTCCCAGTGAAACGCTGGCGTTTATCTTATCCAATTGGTTGGAAAGTGCACGATAGACCGTTATTTCAGGTACACAATTAGCCTAGGAACCGCCATTTTTCCCAAGCTTATTTTCTATATGTAGGCAAATGAAATCCACCACCCAAAACTTAAAACCTTGATTTGGAACATTACCCTTCTCCTTCTTTAGACTCAAACACACACAGGTACAGGGAGAAAGGTCATGATCTAGGCACGGTCTGCTCCACCAAGGTCATGATCTTCCATCTCATCAGCCTCTGAGCACTCACATTATTCGAGTCCATATTCGTAACCCCCTTCAATTTTCCAATCTAAACCCACCAAAAGTTCTTGGCATTTTACGTTTGTTTCATGAGTTCAAACAAGAAAACAATGCCGAAGGGACGCTTCACCCTTTATGTGGAGCAAAACATGGGAGAGCTCTCACGCTTCATGGTCTATGCTGCGCTTGAATGGGTGTTGATCATTCTGCTCTTCATTGATGGCTTTTTTGCTTTTGTTGCCAATGAATTCGCCAAGCTATTTGAGCTCAGATACCCCTGCTGGCTTTGCACCAGGATCGATCACATTCTCGTTAACAGAGGTCGTGATTTCTATTATAATGATTCCATATGTGAATCACACAAGAAAGATGTCTCATACCTTGCTTACTGCCACAACCACAAGAGGCTATCTGACATAAGAAAGATGTGTGAGGCATGTCTTCTTTCATTTGCAACCGAAAAAGAGTCTGATTTCGACACATACAAGTCCCTAGTTGGGATCTTGCACAAGGATCTCGAGTGCTTTGTGGAGGATGATGAACATCAAATTCAGCTGAGTGTGCCTGCAGCAAGGACATGGGAGGATGCAGGGTCGATTGAGAAGAGTAGGGACAGCATGACCATAGGGTGTTCATGTTGCGGTGTGCCATTGAAGTTGAGTTCAGCTTCCTCCTACCCGAAAGCAAAGAGTGTTAGCGGGCTAGCGCAAGCTCCTACGCCTTCCCCACGAGCACCCTTAGGGAGAAATGATGATAATCCTGGTTTGGACTTGCCCCCTATTCGATACCCAGAACTCAAGTTTATGTCTGATAATGAGTCTGAGCTTCCAGAGGATGAGTATGGAACACATTTGAAAAATCGTGAGTCTCCTAAACACATAAACTTATTTTGGTTTCTTTACTAGTCACCTATGGTTATGAAGAGTTTAAGGTATTATTCCAAATTCCAATAGCTCTTAACAATAACATTATGGATACGTGTTTTTCCAAGCATGAAATGATTTAGGGGATGGATTTTGTGTGCGCAGAAAAGGAAGATCCGAAAGCTGCTGCATTGCCATTATTGACAGAAGGTGATGAGTTAGCTGATGATGCTAATAGGACTCCTATATATGGCAGAGGAAACAGGTTCTTTGGAATCCCACTTTCAGATTCAGCTCAAAATAGTCCTAGGGTGGCTATGAGAATTTCAAAAAAATCACCACTCGAAAAGAGCGAGTTTGCTCTGGAATCGGTTGATGGAAATCTTCCAAATGATGCGGATTGTGATTCAATTTTGCACCGTCTAAAGAGACAGGTTCGCTTGGACAGGAAGTCACTAATGGCTTTGTACATGGAACTCGATGAAGAAAGAAGTGCTTCAGCTGTAGCAGCCAACAATGCAATGGCTATGATCACGAGGCTACAAGCAGAGAAGGCTGCTGTTCAGATGGAGGCATTGCAATATCAGAGAATGATGGAGGAGCAGGCCGAGTATGACCAAGAAGCCCTGGAAGCAACATATGATTTGCTTGCCAAGAGAGAAGATGATGTCAGGGTTTTAGAGGCTGAAATAGAGGCTTATAGGGAGAAATATGGATTGTTGAAGGAATTTGTCTACAAGGACCAAGATGAGGCTGGTGAATGTGGTACTCCTCTAAGCGTAAAGTATGGCGCAAACAACATGCAAAATGATCAAGCCGGGTCAGCAAAGGAGGAGAATGCAGAAGCCGCCCTCGGTGAAAGTTTGAAACCACTGAAAGGGGAGAAGACTTACCTACTTGGGCGGTTCAAGAAACTAGACAAGATGAGAAACTCATCATCTAATGGGTTCTTGCCAGATGGTCTGAATGAGGATGAGATCGGTAACACATGCAAACCATAAACAGTCAAGTTTGAAATGAGTATGTATAACTGTTTTGAATTTTCGACAAATGAATAATAACTGTTTCTAATATTGCAGGAAATGGAAACAAAGCTGCCCTAACAAGGCAATTGTCGCTGTTGTCTCATCTTAGTGATAGAGTGAAGGCTCTTGAATCTGACACTGGATTCTTAGAGTATGCTGCTAAGACACTTGAGAAACATAGTGAAGGAACAAAACTTTTGACAGAGATAACTCAAAATTTACAGAAGCTCCGGCACCTTGTGAATCTTCCTACTGAGGAACAAAACAAGACGCCTCCGGCGGAACAAAAAAAGGAGCAAAACAAGACGCCTACGGAGGAAAAAAAGAAGGAGCAAAACAAGACGCATCCGGAGGAACAAAAGGAGCAAAGTAAGACGCTTTCGGAGGAACAAAAGGAGCAAAACAAGACGCCTCCGGAGGAACAAATTCGAAGTAAGACGCCTGTAGATGAACAAAAGAATGAGCAAAGTAAGACGCCTGTGGAGGAACAAAAGGAGCAAAGTAAAATGCCTTCGGAGGAACAAAGTAAGACGCCTCCGGAGGAACAAAAGAAGGAGCAAAGTAAGACGCCTTCAGAGGAACAAAAGGAGCAAAACAAGACACCTTCGGAGGAACAAAATGAGCAGAAGAAAATGCTTTCGGATGAACAAAATAAGATTCCTCCGGAAGAACAAAACAAGACGCCTCCAGAAGAACAGAAAAAGGAACAAAAAGACCTTACTTCCATAGTAAAAAGTTGGTTCTAATGGTAATTTCTTATGAATCTTACAAACTCTTATTTCAATATTTTTTTCCTTAATTCTTTAATTAGATAGCTTGAAGCTTCGATTCATGTTCTGTAATTTTGAATTCTTCATTACAAAATACTCCTTGATTATGCATGATCCATAGCTTAGTTGACTAACCTGTATTTTCTCTACTTTGTTAATGAAGATGCTAGGATACTGTCGGTTTTTCGTGATGCCAGAGATTCAGAGAAGGTAGAAAGGAGAGGTGAAACAGTTTACATAGCTGACGAGCAAACCCCATAAGGAAGGACCTGGGGGACCAGAAGGCATTGCTTGAAATGTATTAATTCATAGAGTTTTTCTCTTTCAGTAGAGTTGTTGCTTCATGTATGGATCCAAAAGCATATGATTTTTCTGTACTTGTATTCCCTTTCTAAATAGACATTTTTTACCAATTTTTTGGCTCTATACATCAACCCATGAACCTAAGCTATGTTTAGGAGTGCAAGTTAATCCTAAAAGAGCTCATAAAGAAACAATAAATGGATTACTCAAAGGGCAGCAATGTCGTAAATTAGGGTATGTCTACTCCTAGAAACAAGATTTATCTAATGTAAGAAGTTTCGTAGATTGATCTGATGCAAGAAGTTTATGAGATTGAATTTGGAAACAAGCCTTTTACTGCTGAATTAAAATGCAGCTCTTAAAACATTTAGCTTTTCATTGTGGTTTCCGTCATCCTTTTCAACTATTTCAATACAAAATGCAATTGTTACCAAGACGATTCTATAAATCACATGAATTAAGCAGCAGAACAACTCTAACCAAAAGAATGATATGTTTTCTGTCTGTCTCTTTCTCAACTTAACATCAAAACTCATCTTCTTTGTGAGACAAATCTACAAAAACACGACATGGAACAAGACGAATAGCTAATCGGTGGTAAAGTAATGTGGATTACAAAAAATAGTCTGGAGTTCTTCGTGTTGTATCGGGTTCAACCTGACGAGGTGCTGGGTCAAATTGAAGGAAATTCTGCTCCATATTCTCTCCAATCTCGAGGATTGCAGCCATATTGCCACATCGATAGCAGTAATTTGGAGCACTAAATACCGTTACGACGTTCTTTTCCTAAAATGATAAAGCAGAATTCAAACAATTGAACTTTGAAAGCATTAATTCGAAAAAAAATGTATGCTTCTTATGAACTAACCTGGCACCAATTGTAGCCTTCCATAACAAGCTGGTGAGCTCTAGAAATAAGACTCAGCCCATTAGTATGGTTAAACTGAGCTGCTATATCTTGACCAAAAGTATACCCTGCACCTCGAGGAGATATTCCCCAACCACATCGATCGTCCGGATCAGACCACAAGAGATCACACATTGGGCCCTCATGAGGAACCTGCTCAAGGGAAGACTTGGATTAAAAACCAAACTTCCATACATGCACCACATACATCATGATATGACAATGCCAGACCAGTTTACAAGAGATGCTTATGGCTGTAGGTACATTAATATCTCAAAAAATGTCTAATATGAGAGACTTCAAAACAAGCCCCAAGTAATTATTCTATTGTTTTACGTGTTAAGTCCTCTTACCTTCTCCTGTCTACATTTATACATGAGGATCTAATATTGAAAAAGCATAATGGGTTAGATAACAGATCATGGTGACTCGGGCTATATTTCAGAAAAATTAACAGCAGTCAAGCAGATAGGGTCAGTATGCAAGATCAGAGATGGCTTTAGATATATTAATCTACAAATTGAACTTTAGCGCAAATTACTCCGTGACCACTAATGATTCACTTATATAGTTGTCAGTTGGTATGACGTACATTAAACAGACTTGCTAAGAGGAATATTTTAGAGGAGATGAAAATGTAATAGCGCTTTGAAGTACACACGAAGTGGAAAACTTTACTGTACCTCCTGTATGCGATCAAGAGCCCGAATATTGTCCAATGTATCCAAAGAGGGGGATAGTCCACCATGCAAGCAGAAGATCTAAAAGGATCATGAAAAGCAAAGAAAACTTGTTAAATGAGATAATGGGGGATAAAAGGATAAGAAAATATCCATAAAACTAATACCTGACTCTCGATTAAAGCTGTCAATGGCAGATAATCAAAAAGGTCGGTGAAATGCTTCCAGACATTAGCATTTCCATATTTCCTCAAACACTCATCATAAAACCCATACCTGAAAAAGCAACAGTTCAAATATATTAATCAGGACTTGTATATCAGAACGACGAACCCTTAAATACTCGTCAGGTACAAGTTTTCTTATGAAAGTTAAGAATTAAATTCCTTGGGAGTATTTATCAATAAATGAAGACAATAAAGGTAAAACCATCTGCAAAATATTCAATTGCTTCTTCAACAGGACTAATTGGGACTTCTTCCACATCAGTAGTCTATTCCACAACCTTACTTCCACTATCAATACTCATAAGGTTCCACTTTTGGAATGAAAACTTGAAAAGAGTAAGACTTACACTTGAGTAATTTGCCGGCTCTCATGATTTCCTCTGAGAATTGTAATTCTATCTCTGTAACGTACTTTCAGGGCCACTAGAAGTGTGACAGTCTCCACTGAGTAGTATCCTCGATCTGCATAAGAAAAAGCAAAAATAAAGGAATACTGAAAAAATTTGTGAACAGCAGTTTCTGCTGAAACAGAAGAATATACTGATCCTTAACAAAACGGACAAATGCAACTACTCCTTCCATATAGCACGCAACTCATATCACATATAACCAAAGCACTACAAAATTAAGATGGATGAACTATGAAAACAATTCAAAATAGGACATAAACCACCATAACTAAACAATGTATTAGACCCTGCGGGTTCTATCAAACTTGAAAGTAGGACTAGTGACTAATCCAATCTACCCAGAACCAAGTTAATATCTAAGTTCTTGCGACGCATAAACAAACTTCATTTACATTCCTAGACCATGAGCTACTATCTAATCTATGAAGTAACACCATGTACCATAAATGACCAGCTAGAAACTCCTCTTAGTCACGTTTACATCTTCAAACCCATATCGAAAACTCAGTAGTGAAGATACCACATTATCAAATCTTCACTATACATGAAATGAACAGATAAATCAATTCACATAATCAAGCAAGAGCACAATGTGAAATTCCTGACCTACATAGTCACCCATGAAGAGATAATTGGTATCGGGAGCACTGCCGCCGATCCGAAAGAGCTCAACTAGGTCGTGAAACTGGCCGTGGATGTCGCCGCAGACGGTGACCGGACACTTGACCGGCTGCACATTCCACTCCTCGACGAGGATCGTCCTCGCTTGCTCGCACAGCGTCTTCACCTCCGCCTCCGTCAGAGGCTTGCACTGCATCAGGTGGTCGATCTGACGGTCCAGATCGGCGTTCGGCGGCATCGTGGTGGAGGTTTTAGGTCTTGATTGGCGGTGCGGTGGGAGCTGGACTCGCCGGAAATGGAGTAGAGTGGAGCTTCTAGGTCGACATGGGTTGGGGAGGTGGGAGGAGATTAGGGTTAGGGTTTGGGAAGAGAGAGAGAGAGAGAGAGAGAGAGGATCGGGTGGTGAAGCTCGATTTTGGTTGCAGGTGAGTTGTAAACAGAGAGATTCAGAGTGGTGAGTTGAGGGGTCCTTGAGTTTATATCTATTTGCGCAATTGGCTACTGTATTTTGGGTATTTTCATTTCTTTCCTATAGTTTCGTAAAATGATATATTTTTCATTTCTGCTTTTTTATATGAAAAAGGTACTTAAAGAGTGAAAGTTCCCCCTTGATTGGAATGCGAATGAGATTGGACAAGTTTCGCTCGCCAAGGGTCTATTAACGAAATGTAGATACTCTCTTATGTTAAATTTTTTAATTCCTGATAGGGAGTCGTGTTTTACTCTTATTGTACTCTATTATTTATTATAAGAAATTATGATAATAATATTTTATTGATAGTTTGGAAGTGCATTTTGTGTTTCACATAATTCAAATGAAGGTGTTGAAGGCACGCCTCCTATTTAAATATTTACTTCTTGAAATATTCAAAATTAACTTATCGAATTTTTAACATATTTAATTAGAAAATGAATCTACATTGATCTAATTTGAAAGAAAATTAATTTTCCTTAAATAAAAGCTATCTCCGTTGCTTTTTGTGTCTTTAAATTTGCATGAGATTCTAACATTCCAAATTTAATTACTCAGTAGTGCAACACATATGATTAAAATATTTTGAAGTACAGAGTGTCAAAATCACTCACCATCACTCAATAGGAATATCTATGATAACTTCACCTTCCTTCACTCACTATCACTCAATAAGATTATCTATCAAAATTTCACTTTCCTCCTAAAATAAGAAGGGGAAAAATTAGAAAACATTAGTGTGTCTTCAAACACAAAAACCAACATCTCCAAGGACCAAGAATAAAAAAAGGCAAAGCAAAAATGACAACGAGGACACATGCATACATGTCAAGAAGGTTGTTGGTGGCGCTTATGACCCAACCGTGCACATTAGCAGCGCCACCTCCACCCGCCACTATCTCCCGCCGCCCTGCTATCCTACGCGGCCCACCACCGACTTCATTCTCCCAACGCTTCATCACAATGACCACCAACAACCAAGACCACCTCGATGACTTGTTCAAGCAAAAACGGATGCTCCGAACTAAGGTCCGGAAGGCCCTGAAGTCAATGGACCCAGTACTCAGATCCCAGGAAGGTAATGACCCACTTTGTAGTTTCGCTCTTGTTTGGAATACATTGAATGAGTGCAAAGCTTCGTGCTTTTTTTAGATGATGCGATTCAGAGGATTGTGTTGGAAGCTCCTTGGTTTAAGTCTAGTGAGAGATTGTGTGCTTATATAAGCTGTGCTGCTTTGCGTGAAGTTGATACTTCTAAAGTGTTGGGTGAGATTCTAAAGAGTAAAGGTGTGTGTTTTTATGACTGCCCATGTTGAAAGTTTAGTCCTTTAGCTTGATGTGGAAAATGTTGAGGGTTTTAGTTCTGGGTTGGTTATGTGTTTGTTTGTTGTGTTGTGTGAAGATGGTGATGTGCAAGTGAAGAAAAAGCTATATGTGCCGCGTGTGGAGGACAAGAATAGTCACATGAGAATGCTCAACATTTCGAGTGTTGATGATCTGGTTGCGAATTCGATGGATATTTTAGAACCGGCTGCGGTGGATGCTGATGGAAATGAACGCGAAGATGGTAGTGTTTCACTTACTTTTTACAAGCCTTATCAGTGATGTATACTTTTTAGAGTTTGTAGTCATTCTTTGCTATTGGTAGTTTATGTGCTCTAGACCACAAACACCAGTTAGACATACTGCCCTCATTAGTTGTGATTAACTTTTGAACTTATTAGAAATGGAAGATTACGAAAGTTAGGATTGGATCAACTATGATAATGCTGATATTGCGTCTCAACTTTTGCTCTATTTGCGGGTGATTCTGATTAAACCTCAAATTTTATAGTCAAGTTCAGTGTCTTTCATTTCTCTTTACGTGTAGGAGTATCTAAATACTCTGATTGTCAAAAACCACGTCAGGACACAAAAATTTGTCATTGATATGGCTTTAACCGGTGTTTCTAGTTCTTAAGAGGCTGTCTGGTAATTTAGCCAGGATTGGACACCATTGTGTTATCAGACTGGGTAATTTTTCAGTTAGAAGATGTGGAGAGCCTTTAGTTTTTCATTTTCTTGAAACTCATGACATATTTTTTGTGCTTCACTCAGATGTAGTTTAATCTGGCCTTTGTTTTCCAGAAGCCTTCGTCCTGGCATCTTATTTGTTTAATGTCTTACTTTTTCTTATTTGGGCACTTTGGTGTAAATAGTGTCTTGCCAGAAAGAATGCCGGATGGGCTTCATAGATTTAAATATTGTAAAATTGTAGATATGATTGGGTTAAACTGATAAAGGATCTCTCTTTGTGCAGTTTTACAGGCAAGTGATCCGGTTGATTTGTTCCTCTTACCAGGTAAACTTTCTCTTCCTATTTTCTTAATCAATTTCAGTATCTGCTATATGTGTCAAATCCAAACTGTAGTTGACTGAATTTGCTTATCCTCCTTGCTTACAGGACTAGCATTTGACAGATCTGGGAGACGTTTGGGTCGAGGCGGAGGGTATGATTATGCGTCTTGGCTTAGATGAAGATTTTAGTTTGTCTTTCAAAAACCGTGAGCTGAGTTGTATGGAGATGTCATTTTGTATTTCCTCTCATAGATAAGGCTGCTAGAGCTGTGAAGACTTTCTCTACCCTATATGAGATTTTAAATGGAACAAACTTAAGTATCATACAAAAAAACTTATTATCCTTATTCAGATTTATGAATAATTGATCTTGACCCGTGGTATGCTACAGTTATTATGATACTTTTCTGAGGAACTACCAAGAGCTTGCGAAGGCACGCAATTGGAAGCAACCTCTGCTTGGTATGTGTCATTTTTGTTGCTAGTATGAAAGTAATTATACAGTGTCTTTGATAATATGGTCATGCTGTTATCTTAATTAAGATTGGCGGCTTTACTGCAGTTGCACTATCGTATTCTCCACAGATAGTGGATGAAGGAGTTATATCGGTCACTGAACATGACGTTTCGGTTGATGCTCTTGTATCCCCAGCGGGTGTGATTCCGATCAGCACAGCTGCAATAGACAGGTTTTCTTTTCTTCTTCTTTTTCCCACAGTTTTTTGTGTGCAAGTTCAGATAATGTTTGATTACTTTTTATCTAATTCATTTTACATATACAGGATGAAACTTTGATAAGAACCTTGCAGCTTTCTTCCTAGATGGATCCTCGCGAAGTTGGATTCTCTTTGCCCCATTATCTGTAAAAGGAATTCAGACCAGTATGCTTGAGATACAGGACTTGGTGTTGTTAATAGAGGTGAAAGTTCTGATCTGCTGTGGTTGAGATGTCAGGCTGATTCCAGCACCTTTAGTCTAATACAAATAGGGCACAGTTTCTACCACCTTTAGGTCATGCTATTGATTTTGTATTATGTGGAACACAGAATTTACAGAAAGCTTTGTTTTTAGGATGAATATGTTCTTCTTTTTGTGCCTTTGCCACTTTTGTCTTCTTTAAGATAAAACCCCATATTATGCTGTACTAGTTCCATCAGTGTTTTGGGAACAATTGCGTGTAAGGTGATGTAGTTGGATTAGATTAACCTATGGGCCAAGGTACTTTTGAATTCCCAAATGAAGCTTGAACTCTAACTGGTTTTATATAGTGACTGCAATTATGTTCCTTTCAACTTGTCATGCCTATGTAACTCTACTCTCCTGAGTCATGACTAGCATCTTCAATAGTTATTTGACGATTCAACTGTTGCAACCACCATACAATGTTGCAAGGTCCCATAGGTCCATTACATATACACTCAAGTGCCCCATGGCAGTATTCTTCTCTCTGAAATATCTAAAGTATGTACATAGTTGGTAGGAAATTAGGCATCATACTTTAGATAATAAGCTACTAGATGGTACCAAAATAACAAGTGAATGTAGCTGACCAAGTCAGTCAACTGTTGTGGAAGATTATCAGCTTGAACGTTTTCAAACTCTCCTTATCACGGTATCCTTTTTCAAAAGCCTACTGACCTCAACCAATGTCTAGAGTATGATTTTTGACCATTATTAAGCGTCACTGCATAATTGAATTTGATAGGTTTGTTGAATTCTCCTTATCATAAATGCTGATGCTACTTCGTTGAATTCTGGTTTCTTGCTGTGATAGGTTACTTGTGTGGTTTCTAGTTGTTGCCTTGAATCCAATAAATTTCACCTCAGCAGGGGAAGAATGTGTAGAACCAGGGTCTGTAAGCTCTGAAGGTACTTGGCTTTGAAAGCAAACGTCTTTTGCAGCCATGTTGACCTCATCAGGCTTAAGCTTCCACCAGCCATCCTGCCTCACACTTTTGGTACTGCTTCTTCTTGCCCTGCCCTCCCATTCCGCAGACCCTGATCCATTACAAGACTTCTGTGTCGCAGATTTGAGTGCCTCCCTATCAGTTAATGGCTTTCCTTGCAAGTCCTCATCGCAGATCACCTCAGATGATTTTTTCTTTGACGGACTGAGCAAAGAAGGGAACACAACCAATCTGTATAGGGCGACTGTAACAGCTGGGAATGTCCTTGCATTTCCCGGGCTGAACACCCTTGGGATATCGATGAACAGAGTAGACTTTGCTCCTGGTGGACTCAATCCGCCACACTCACACCCTCGTGCAAGTGAGTCTGGGGTGGTCATTAAAGGAAAGCTGCTTGTGGGATTTGTGACAACTAACAATGTGTATTACTCCAAGGTCTTAAGTGCTGGGCAGATGTTTGTGGTTCCGAGGGGACTTGTTCATTTTCAGCTAAACGTTGGAAAAGGGAAGGCCCTTGCCTTCACAGCATTCAACAGCCACTTACCAGGCTCTTCTGTGCTTTCTTTTAATCTGTTTGCTTCGACACCTTCCCTCCCTGATGCAGTGTTAACCAAGGCCTTTCAAGTAGATGATGATGTTATCAACAACATTCGATCCAAGTTTGGCTTTTAGAGTACTAGCTTCGTACTCTGATTTTGCTTGTATACTCTGTTGTTAAACTGGGCTTTGTCTCTCTTCCTCTGTCTGTCCTGCAACGTTAATCATCTGATAGGTCAATCACTGTTCACCACAGGCCTGTTAGCCCAACTGTTAGATCCATTAGTCCTCGCTGGGACAGTTATCTACAGTGTTCAGTTGATAACATCTGTTGTAAGGCTAAATATGTTATCTTTGGAACTCTGTTTTGGATAGCAATGAATATGAAGTATTTTTTAAGTTTCTTCTGTTGTTTCCTTCATTTTAGTCAAGTTGAGTTTATCATCTTCTCTATAGGCGTATTGGTCTTATCAATTATCATATACAGAAACATACAGGAAACTTTTCTCTCCTTCGTGCTCAGCTTCCATTAGAAAAAAAATTTTAATTACCTTTTGATATTTCTCATCTAAAAATCTAAAATGTTCAAATAAAAAAAATCCGACGTCAATGAGATTCACACAAACCCATCAAAGAAAAAACCCTATTCCCTAGAAAATTCAAAAACAAGAAGTTCTATATTGCTCCGGAATATTGAAACTCCATCATCCCTAAGTATGTAGCAGCAATGTCAGGCCACTACTTTCCTGAAGAAGAAGCATCCTAACATCGTTTGCCGTTGTATAGTTATTATAATCCTATTCCCTGCTTGGAGCTGAGGCTTACTCGTTAGCTCGGGGATCATGGTATAAGGGTCTTAGTGCTGCTGCTCTTCCTACCAACTTTAGGCCTCATGAGTACTTGTTAGGTTCCAATAGAGTCAAAAAAATTTTTGTCAACAATTCTTTTCATTGGGTTCAACAACAGATATAAGAAAAGGGGGACGAAGAAATATTCAGGGCGTTTGATACGTTCAGTGAACTATTTCGTGAGCTAAAGTTGCCGGAAGCTTTGAGAAAATGTAGCCTGCGTTTGGGCTTGCCAATGTTAAGATATGGGGAGGCACTTAGCTTCATCGAGGTCTTTTTTCGGTTTGTGAGGTGGAATTATGCGCTCCTCCGGTTCTGTTTTGCTTCAAGAGAAGTTGTGAAGTAATAGTAAGAACAGACTGTCTGCAAATTGTGAATTTTAGGACCAAACAGTTTAAGGAGCCTTGTCTTACTTAGCCAAGCCAAAGCTACTTCTAACTAAGTAGCTGCAGGTAAGAAGCAACAATATCTTGATGTTTTGGAATAGTTTTTGCACTTGCTTATTACTTCCACTATATGGAAGCGTCTTATTTCTTAGTTTTGAGGTTTATATATGCCAGATTATGTTAGACCGGTAGAATTCTCTTGTTACTTGCATCCAGTATCTTAAATAACTTAAAACTAGCTAGCTTGGACCATTCTTACTGTTATAGATACTCATGAATTTGGCCGACTTAGTACTTTAGATCCAGGGCTTGGTGTAGGCATTTATGAGCTAGTAAAGTTCTGATCTGCAGTGGTTTAGATCATGATCATGGCCGGCCGGCCAACAAATTGTCATGAAACACGAAAATAAACAAATTTCTGTTGCCTGTTGAACATGTCAACTGTTTGGAAAATAACAAGTGTCTCAACTTTTATCTATCAACTTATTTTGTATCCAACATCTTCTCGTTGTATCCTTGTTAAAAGCCAGGTCCTCGACCATTATCCTCTTGGTACTTTTCTCCGATATAGAAGTTTATTTTGTTCAACTCAGCTTGGTTGCTTGTAGTTTGTCACGGTTTCCTTGCTGATCCAATAAGAAAATGACAAATGAATTTTCAGTATGGTACTTTGTGTATATATAGAAGCAGAACTTGTTGGTCTAGAAGTCCCAAATAACTTCAAGAACTAGCTAGTTGGATTTAAATTTGAAGCCATGGTAACCTCATCACCAAGCTATCTATGCTGCTTTGCGGTTTCAGTACTTCTTTCCTTTCCCTCACATTCTGCAGACCCTGATCAATTACAAGACTTCTGTGTCGCAGATTTCACTCGGGCCTCCAAGTCCGACAATGTCTTCCCCTGCAAGCCCATCGCAGAGGTTACTTCTGATGACTTTGTCTTTGATGGTGCACGCGAGAAAGGGAGCATCACAGATGTGTTCGGGCTGAATGTGACGGATGGGAATGTGCTTGCTTTTCCGGCCCTCAACACTCTCGGGGTGTCAATGAACAGAGTTAACTTTGCCCCGGGTGCCTTGAACCCACCTCACTCACACCCTCGTGCAAGTGAGATTGGGATTGTCATTGAAGGGACAATTCTTGCGGGGTTTGTGACAACTGACAATGTGTACTACTCGAAGGTTTTGACCGCAGGGCAGATGTTTGTGATTCCGAGAGGACTTGTGCACTTCCAGCTCAATGTTGGAAAAGGGAATGCCCTATCCATCACAGCTTTCAACAGTCACTTACCCGGCGCTTCTAAACTTCCTTTGAATATGTTTTCTACTACGCCTTCAATCCCGGACCAAGTGTTGACAAAGACCTTTCAAGTAGACCAAGATGTTATCACCAGCATTAGATCCAAGTTTGGCTAATGCTTCAAATTAAATACTATGGATCAAACAATTGGTTTCTGTCGAGAGATTTGTCTCGCTCGTCCCTTCCTTCAATGCTTCACCTAATGATGCTTGCTGGATAAGTAACCCATGTAAGAACAGAGTCTTCCTAGCCTCTTCTCTGGGACTTTGGCTTCTGCTCAGTTTGTCTAGTATAAATTGCAACAATATCTATGTGATTGTTTTACCATATATAACAGCTTTTCTTCTATTTTGAGAGTACTGATTATAAGAGGGATAAAAATGATTGCATCATCATAGAAAGCTACTTTGCTCCAAGTATCATGATCCAATAACATTGACCACTATTGATGCATTGAATCAAAGGTGGTAATCAAACAAGGTTTATGGTTATTGCCAAATAACACGGTAGTGCGAAATTTTCAGATACTATGCATAATGAGGAAAGTAAAATCACTACTAAATCTATGATACACAGAATCTAATCCAACTTCATTACAGAATACTTCAGGACTCTCATCCATTGGTGAGTAACAGTTATTCCGAGGTAGTTCTGGCCGCCTCCTAAGAAGATTAAGGTTTTCGACAGAAGTAATTACCGTCTGTAACGTCCTCCCAAACCAGCCGAACGATTCAGTTCCCTTATTCTCCACCCCATACCAATAAAATCCCCGATCTTTTGTATAAAAAAAAAAAAAAAAAAAAAAAAAAAAAAAAAAAAAAAATTCTTTTTACAACACTTTGAAAAGATCAAAGGATTGCTGCAATACCTATGTCCGTCATAACAACAAAGCTTGGTCCAAGATTTGGTAACTCCATATTCCTTCAAAATCCAAGTCTCCCGGAGAACACCAGACTCTAAACAGAAGCATAAGAACCCTCCCATAACATGCAAATCCAAGTAGTTGATACTCATCTTTATTCTTTTCTTGTTGCGCGTCGATCTAGAATTTTGTACCATTAAATAGAAAGTTACTGAAATTACTTATAGTATAAGGGTTTCCTCGTTATTGGCTTTGGCCACTGTTATAATGAGCTGGGGCAGAAAACCAGTGGTACTCTTCACTTGCGAGATCAAGGGTTAGAACTACCATTGGTCCTCCACCTTTGTCACCTAATCTCATCAACCAATGTAAAGAATTATCCAGACAAACCCCATCTGAGGCAAATATATAATCTTTATTAAGATAAGCAGGCAAGTCTTGGACCCTTTTTCCATGAGTGCGATTTTAGACTATAAATCTGCACTTCCGAGCTTGTAACAACACCACTCGGATCCTTAAACTGCCCCATTCTCACAAACAATAGCTTGTAGTCATCATTGACTGAATCATATCCGAAGGCCGAAGCCATAAAAGGTCTTGCTCTGCGTCCACTTATTGAAGGCTGACAAAGGAATCCTCTTAAACTTGTGGGTTGTCGGACTCCACAAACCAAGTCTTCATTTTCCAAAGACCCATAAATGCAAAGCAAACCGTTACAGCAACCCAAGATCTTATTTCTTTTCTCAACCTGCTTTGACTGCTGCTTGATTAATATAAGTCTTCCCTTCTATCATTGTCGAACAAGGTCATTGTAAAAAACTCATCAAGCTTAGATCGTAGAATTAAAAAGGTAGGATCCAGAGAGTTGCGCTTGATGGAGAGCTGGAGATGCAGCTTGGCCCATTCTGGGTCTTGGATGGCTGCATTCCATGCTTTGGAAACACACATGAGTCGTATCAAATCCTTGGTCGAAAGCCTTGCAAGTATGTCAAAGATTAGCTCTTGCGGGATATTGTGTGACATGCCGAATTCATTTGCATCGAAATCAGCAAGGTTACTCAATGTTGCAGCTTGTTTTTTCACTCTCATTTCCTCTTCTGTGGGTTCAAAATCATCACAATCTGGAGTAAAGCTGAAACCCAAACGAATGAGGGAGTCCACCTCACAGAATGTTGAATGTAAGGTCTTGATGATATGCTTCCCTCCCCATTGAACGATTGATACAGTCTTTTGTTGAGGATCAGGATCAGCTCTATTTTTTCTGAACCGATTTAGGACGAGACAAAAATCCAAGTTCTCCAAGTGAACCAAATGTCCTTGTCTAGTTTCTTTAAACTTATAACGGCCTGTTTACGCCAGAAAGTCCTTGTTGATATGCAAGGCTTCCAAATTGGGTTGAGGGCTTATATAAAAAGTAACATCACCATCCTGATCCAAATCCCACCAAAATTTGAATGCTACAACACTGTTACTTGAAGTATCAAAGGTATAGATAGTGTCACCTACAACCACGGCCCTCCCACTGAACCGATGATGACTAGAAGCAGGCTGCCACAGTTGGACTTCATGCCATTATTTTCTGGTGACATCAAAAGCCATGAAGTAGTCGTCGCCACCAAGTGAGAACAAAATAAAGCCATAACAAACGGCATGGCCTAGTATCTTCTTAGGCCTAGCCGGACAAGGAGGGAGAGACTCCCAACAATTAGTGGCAGGATCTTATCGCTCAAAGGCCGGAGTTGGGATCTCCGGCCAGCAATGTGGATTGGTAGCAAGATGATAAAGCTTTCCATAGGCGGAAACAACAGTTGCATAAGGCTTACGAGCTTCAGGTGAAGAGTTCAATGAGACCAACGACTTTGTCTCTGTGTCGAAGACATATCCATAGGATGGTTTTGAAGTACTCCGAGTACTTTTGTTTGGGGACAAGTATAGTTTGGAGCGGCTGAAGAACCTGGCAGTTGCCTAGTGTGAATGCTCCGGTAACCTTGCTGCTACAGGCTCAAGTAGCAGAAGCTCACGACGGCAAGAACTCCTCCACTTACGACAGCTACTACATTCTCCACCGCTTATGACTTGCCCTCCTGGTTGGATTTCACTTCATATAGCGAGCTATATGAGCCGTGATCAGAATGCGCCGTCAGAACTAAAGACTTGGCTTTCCCTTCTTCTATGGCTCTTTGAGAGAATGGAGCAATTAGGTCACCAAACAGTTAGGGTTTCGGACTTTAGGGTTTCGGAGCAGTATGCAGTTTGCCTTTTATATATGGGAACTTTTATCACGATGGTTAATAAATGAACTAATTTTGGAGCGAATCGATCTAAATCTAAATCCATAAATTTTTATGGAATGGTTCTATTCAAACCTCCTAATTTTCTATTTGGACCTATCTAAATTTTTGTCAAAATTTAATTCCTATTTTACCCCTCTTTTATAATTTACAATAAATAAAAAACTGAATAAAATGAATATCATTGAAAGTCAAGAGTCATTATTCTGAGAACACTCTCTCCCATCGCGATTGTTCTTAGCCAATTGACAAATATGAATCATAGAGTTTTTTTTTATTCAAAATTTGTGATGCACTTCATAACTTCGTAGCCATTAGAAATTAAAGAAGAAGAAAGAACGAGTAAAGAGCAGATTACATCACTTGAGATGTGAAAGTCGTTTTAAATTATGCAAGAACCCATAAATTTTTGTGGGTTTTTGAGTTGAGAACGTAACCTCTAGCTTGGCCCTTCTTCTGTACTCCAACACAATTGCACTTCCAGTTGAGATATACTCTATTGTATGCCTATATTTATCTCTTTTGACGACCCTAGCCTGTCGATGGCCCTCCACGCCATGTATAGAGTTTAAACTTTAAAGTTGGAAGTGTGTTCACATATTCCTTCCTCACCTCTCTACGTATATAGTTTCTTACTAGACAAAGATAAAAAAAAATTGATGTTCAAAGGGTTCGCGCATATTATAGTAGAAGGTATAAAAAAAAAAAAAAAAGTAAAACACAAATAACAACAAAATGGGAAGTTCATTGAAAAAAATTGAGATAGGAGATCCAAAGAGCAAATTAGGAGGTCCAACTGGAACCACCCTCACGATTATTCTCTCTCTTGTTTCTTTGTATAAATTTATTTTAGTATGTTAAACCTGCTTATGTGTTTTAATGTATTAAAGAATTTGAAGATCTAAAATCTGATAGTGATGCGGTTGATACTGGCCTGCAACAATGGAATATGAAGAGTGGAAAAGGCACTGAATGAATGAAACAAAATCACATTCTTAGTTAGTCTCCTTTTCGATCGATGTTTCCTTTTCTTGATGAAAATGACATTCTTAATTCAAGCATATATATTAAATAAATAAAATAAAATGACACATAGAAAAAAGTAGTATAAAAATAAAAACTAATAATTTGACCTTGATTTTTACTTGACTAGTAAGAAGTAACGTTTGCTTTCTTAAGCAATACAAGACTCTCTACAAAAGAATTCATTGACACGTAATCTTTTGATATCGGCTCATATATAAATGTAGTGATGTGAAATTTTCATCGATTACAAAAATTTTCACTTGCCAGCATAATATTTCTTTTGATTTCACTAGGAAGGAGATGTAATATATGGAGAAAATTTCCAGCCTTGTTCTAGAATTTTAGGGGTTAGCGGGATGGGACGTTTTATAAGAAACGGATCCGGTTCCTCTAAAATTTCTCAGTGTGAAGTTATATGAATTTCATAAAATCACAATTTTTTTGTCTAATCTAACAGCAAAAGAGTAGCCACCTAAACCGATACATATCTAAAATGTTTCTTTTCTTTTTATTTTTTTACTGATGTTGATAGTCTCGGCAAAAAAAAAAAACAGACATTAACTTGGGCTGTTTTTCAAGACTCTTGCATCTTATTCTCTAGTTTCTTCTTCAATGGCAATTCGCACTTGCAAGGATAGATCAACAAAGGTTAGAAATGCTTTTATTCGGTTTTTGAGGTTAAATTATAAAAGAATTTTACCTTTTGTTCAATCACAAATATTGTCATATATAACTATACCAACTATAAAACCGAGAGTTAAGAAAATTCCATACACAGTGCAGATACAACATTCGAGCCTCTGAATATGCGTCAGCCCAACACATGTTATGTTTTGTTTATGGTTAAGGTTTTACCATTATTACCCCTCTTTGAGTTTACAATTGAATTTCATTTGAATTTATCATTGTTGGAATTACGCTCGCACCTCTTTCTACCACTATTTATACCCAGTCGGCATCATCACCAATCTCACACTCTTTAGATATTTACATATGTACGTTTTTTAAGGACTAACATATCCTCGATATTTTCTCGAAGTTTCCGTTTTTTACAAGCACCGATATTAATTTTCACATATTTTCATTTTTTTCAAGGACATGGGATAACCTTCCTAACTTCCTTTTATGTTTCCCCCTTTCTCCCTCCACCTTGTATTATGTACCACCCTTCTTCTCTTAATGTCAATCTGAAATGGAAATCCTTGGTTATGATGTTTATTACTGATTTATTTTGTTGAAGTAAATGGCTCATGGGACCCTGAAAATGTGTCTTTTGCTTATGACGTGTGTTGGCAAAAATGGTATGCTCTTCAGAATTGTGACTCTACTCATTATCCTTCATGCGGGAGGACTCTACACAAAATTGTGACTTATCACACGGGGATTGGAGAGCCTTTTCCCTTAAAGTGAATTCTAATGATGTAGCTAGGATTGTCCTTTTTTTTAGCAAACCATTTCTGGTGCCATGGGTGAACAACAGGTTTCCACCTTTGGTTGGTGGACCAGTAGAACATGGGGAACAAGTATAGCAAACTGAGGCTATTGTGCATTTAGGGGAGTTGAAGTTCTGTTTACTTCAAACTACACTTCATATCAAAAATTATGATCGTGAGAGTTTGTGGGTCACATCGTTTGAGATTTTGAATGAAGGAGAAGCATGGCTGACCTGCCCAAAATTAATGCTCAATTTAAAATACTATCAATGTAGTAAGAGTAAGAAGGACATCGTTCTCAACCAGGGATTAGGGCTTTATTAATTCCTGAAAAATAAAAAGTTTGACAAAACAAAACCTTATACTATATACATTATTTATGATTTACACAAGAAAGGGATTTAAGATTTTTATTTTTCAAATTAATAACTAAATATATACATGTGACACATCAAAACACAGAATCAAGTAGAGATAAATGAATGGAACGATTTTAGATTGAATTAACTACTATTAACACGTTGGCAAGGTTTCAAATATCAAATCACGAATCAAAATATGTCATAACATTGAATTAATCAAGAACAAAGATGAATGCATAGAAAGTTCTTTTTACTTCTCTTAATTAAACTAACTAGATGAACACACCATTATTAACCCTATTAAACATACATTACTAGTGGTAGCTAATAACTAACAAAAACATAATCAACGCATTAAGCATAATGGAAGTTTGATCAATTCAATCCAAGAACATAAGTTAAAACGCTAATCAATCATGCAATACTCATTGTTAATTTACCTAAGTCAACATATATCAAATAGCAATTTTCGGTTCAAAAACCTAAAACATGCTTCATAGTATTCGAAAATCACATATCTAAAATCAACGCTTCATCAACCATAGAAATCGCAAATCATAAACCAAAAGTAGAAAACAAAATCGCAAATTCATAAGAAACTAAAATTGTTTTACAATCCAAAACCGAAAACAAAATATGGTGTTCATGGTCATACTTTTTGATCTTCAAGGATGCAAGAAGCTTCAAAAGGTGGTAGAATAGATGAGGATCACGACAATGTTGCTTGAATGGAAGAATGAATGCTTCACGGCCTTGAACTTTGGATTCTTGGATGAATTGCCGAAACTTGGAAGAGAAGGGGAAGTGTTTGTGGCTTTTGATTCTGAATTTTGTGGTATGTAGAATGTCTTCACAAACCTCATATATACAGTGAACAGTAATGGCTAGGGTTTCCTAGGATTTCTCTTCTTATGATATCATTCGGCCAATAAGAAAATTGCATGAGAATTGGAGAGCAAGTAACCTTTATTTTGCCGAAACCTTCCATGTACCTAGACCATATTTCATCCTTCATGGAATTAGGAATCCGCTTCAATATTTATTCCTTTATTTTCTTCTCCAAAATTCCACAGAAATTCAAACTATCCCAAATTGGTCTTGCTGAAATTCTTTGATATTCTCCTTTATTTTTCACGGAAAAAATCAATATTAATGGGCTATGGACTCCTCAAGACGTCATGGATAATTCTAGAGACTCATGTGCAAGTCACATGCTTCAATCTTTGGGCTAGACTTCTTCAATTGATCCAATTCGAAAGCCCACTTCATGTAATTGCCGAAATTCATTCATTCTAGAACATTCTTGGACTATCTTGAGTCATCTTCAAGACACAACATCTCCTAGTCTCACCAGGTCTCCTAGCAGCATCAAGACTCCTAGTGTGATCAGGTTTCCTAGTTCAACTGGGATTTTGTCATTTCTTCATTTCTGAACATCATTTTTCCAAGCTCACTCCTAGTTGACCTAGGATTCTTACTTCAACTGGGATTTCTTTTCCTAGTAGAACTGGAAAAACTTCATTTATTCATTTCTTTGTCATTTCTACGCCATTTCTTCTTTTGTCTTGCATTTTAGACTCAAAGCTACTTAAAAAGACTTTAGAAATGATAATGTTAAGAGAATAACTAAGTAAAATGTAGTCGATCCTCAACAATGGCTGATCAATATTTCAATACATTAGATTTAACTATGCGTGATGTGAATAGCCAAGGTCGTGGCAGATTCCTTCTTAGGTTCTCTTTTGCATCGTAAGTTTATTCCTTCACGATTATTTATCTCTCTTTTTTATTTGTATAAAATTATTTCCAGTATGTTAAACCTGCTTATGTGTTTTAAGGTATTAAAGAATTTAAAGATCTAGAACCTGATAGTGATGCGGTTGATACTAGCCTGCAACAATGGCATATGAAGAGTGGAGAAAACAATGAAGATTTTGAATGGTGCCTACGTCAAAGATCCAGATATAAGGTAACTTGGATGCAATTAGTGTTGTCTTTATTTCTTCATTTGGGTTGGCAAGAGGGAAGCGTCACATTTAGTTGTTAGGATTAGCATAATTTGTACATGACAACTCTGGGTATGTAAAGACGTTTTTGCTTCGTTGTTTACCTAAAAATGCTAGAATAGTCTCACTCGTAGATAAGCAATCTCCATGTTTAATCCCCTGGCAGGACTTTTATTAACTTCGTCTTACTAAAGGCAATAAGATGAACTCAATAATAGCCTATTGTTGTCAATCCCCAAGTCTTAATTCACTTTTCATCGTATTGTTTTGTTGATGACTTTGGTATTGCAGTTTGCAAATAGTGATGTTATTATAAGAATTTAGTGTGCTGGCATTTCTTATACAAAACTATGCGAGTTTTTGAGCGAAAACTAATGTCACATTTACTTGTTTTGAATGGAAAATAATCATGAATCGAAGACAACTGGAATAGGAGAAGAAATGAATCCGTTTTTATTCATAAACTCATCTCCTCCATTCGTAATCAAATTCCTGAGTATTCAGGAATCGATTTCTGAAAATAAGATGAGACCTACACTCATTATGATTCCTTCATGTGTTAGTAAACACATGTATTCTTTTATTCAGAATCATTCTGATTCTTTTATGTAAACATAGGAATATTTTTACCCCGTAATCATTCCATCCATTTTGTTCTCATTCTAAGTAAACATGCCTTAAAGTTATTGGAACTCAAGATAAAGACCCCAACTGATATTTGTGAATCACTTATAGGTAATTCATTCATTACATAACATGTTTATTTGGTGTGAAATTTTAGTGGGATTGCGTAAAGCTTCACCCATAGCTAAGCTCACAATATCTACCTTTTTTTTTTTTTTTAATTCTACTAGAATGCTCTTAATTATTTATCGAGCATCAAGTTTCGTTCTACCGATTGGCTAATGGCATGCTGCATATTTGCACCTCAAATTGATGATACACAACTCCGCCATTCTTGGCTTCTTGGTTGTGTATACTTTTTGTAATTCAATAGAGCACTTATGCAAATCATATGTACATACGGCTGCTTGTATGTGTAGTGTATAATGCTGGCCAAATAAGAGAAAATCTTATATATAGCTCTAAGCTGCATACTGTTGATAGAGCTTAAAACGCGCTTGTATGTTTTGTCGATGAGTCATAACCTGTTAGTTAGTGAACTAACTAGTACTATTGAGATCACATATTCAAATCTCATTGGCTTCAAGATTATTATTAGGGTAGAGTTAAAAAGAAATAATATTCATAAGCACGTGAATCCTATATTCATTTGGAACCCTTGGATTAGGAAGTTTGTGATTTTGCCACAACATTGTATTATTGATTATTACGAATACTATTATGATCATCATTCTCAAAGTTATTGACGGTATGACAAACCGCGCTGTCAAAAATTTATTATGTAGTTAGGATATCGTAAAAGAGTTACTTGTTGCTTTAACCACTTGTTTTAGGCTAAAGAAGTTAATTTTATCAACCATACTTCACATTCATACTAAAATTTGTAGGAAAAAATATAACAACATGACATGATGCATATACATAGATTGATTTATTTTTTTTTGGTATATAAAGAGTGTTTGTATTGAAATGTAAATACGCAAATTATATATACAAATTATATGAATGAAGTTTTAAATATGTCACGTTCACATTATTTCTTTTGGGTTCAACTTATTGCCCAACCCAACTTAATACCAAACTGCCACCATCGTTTTTGTTCATCAAAGACTAAAACCAAAGCAAAGTGCAGCCATTGCTGCGAATCTTTTACTCTGCCCACTCCAGCGGAGCAGAGCCAGAGCCAAAGTCTCTGCCTTTCTTCTCAATCTCAGCTGAAGAAGAAGAAGAAGAAGAAGGCTCATTTCTTCATGTACAAGATTCACAAACCCTAACGAACCAAGACTTTGAATTCCCAAAATGGACATACTCTTCGCTCAGATCCAAGCCGACCTCCGCTCCAGCGACGCCCTCCGCCAGTCCGGCGCTCTCCTCCAAGCCCTCCAGCAATCCGCCGCCGGCCGCGACATCTCCGTCATCGCCAAGTCCGCCGTCGAAGAGATCGTCGCCTCCCCCGCTTCCGCCGTCTGCAAGAAGCTCGCCTTCGACCTCATCCGCTCCACGCGCCTCACCGCCGATCTCTGGGACACCGTCTGCACCGGCGTCCTCACCGATCTCGACTTCCCCGACCCTGACGTCAGCGCCGCCGCCGTCTCCATCCTCGCCGCCATCCCCTCCTACCGCCTTCCCAAGCTCATATCCGACACCAAGAAGGAGATCAACAACTGCTTCGACTCGCCGTCGGATAACCTCCGGTTCGCGATCACCGAGACGATGGGGTGCATTCTCGCACGTGACGATCTCGTGACTCTGTGCGAGAACAATGTCAATCTGCTCGATAAGGTCTCCGGTTGGTGGGGCCGGATCGGCCAGAACATGCTCGACGGGTCCGACGCCGTTTCGAAGGTCGCGTTCGAGTCGGTGGGGCGGTTATTTCAGGAGTTCGATACCAAAAGGATGAGCAGACTCGCCGGAGATAAGCTAATAGATAGTGAGAATTCGCTTGCGATTCGATCCAATTGGGTTTCTTCAATGGTGGACTTCGTCTGGAAGAAGCGGAGTGCTTTAATGGCGAGGTCGTTGGTTTTGCCGGTGGAGAGTTTCAGGGCCACCGTGTTTCCGATTGTGTATGCGGTCAAGGCTATGGCCTCCGGCTCCGTCGAGGTCATAAGGAAGCTATCCAAGTCTTCTGGTGGTTCTAGTGGGACTGTTGTGGATAGTAATGCTGAGAGGTTCGTCGGAGTTTCGGATGTGGTGACGCATTTGGTGCCCTTTTTGGCCTCGTCTTTGGATCCAGCTTTGATTTTTGAGGTGGGGATTGACATGTTGTACTTGGCTGATGTTCCTGGTGGGAAGCCTGAGTGGGCTTCGCAATCCATTATTGCTATTCTCACACTTTGGGATAGGCAAGAGTTTGCTTCTGCTAGGGAAAGTATTGTTAGAGCTGTTGTTACAAATCTTCATCTTCTCGATCTTCATATGCAGGTACTTGAGTCATCATTGGATATTGGGACTGTAAGAACTGGAAATTCCTAGATACTAATGTGCATATTGTCTCTTTCTGTTAGACTGTAAGTAATGCTGGTTAGCTCTGATTAAGGGTGTGGTTAAATTCTGTGTAGGTTTCATTGTTTAAGAGGCTGCTTCTTATGGTGAGAAACTTGAGGGCAGAATCAGATCGCATGCATGCATTAGCATGTATTTGTCGAACTGCTCTTTGTGTTGATCTCTTTGCAAAGGAAAGTGTCCGAAGAGGCCAGAAACCTCTTGCTGGAACTGATATAGCCTCACTCTTTGAGGATGCAAGAATAAAAGATGATCTTAATAGTGTGACCAGCAAGACCCTATTTAGGGAGGAGTTAGTAGCATCATTAGTAGAGAGTTGCTTTCAGTTGTCTCTACCTTTGCCTGAACAAAAGAACTCAGGGATGGAGAGCAGGGTTATTGGAGCCCTGGCATATGGAACTGGTTATGGCGCACTAAATTGGACAGAACCTGCTCTGGAAGTCGTGGAGGTTTGCAGACCATGTGTCAAATGGGATTGTGATGGCCGGACTTATGCAATTGATTGCTATTTGAAGTTACTTGTTAGGCTTTGCCATATCTATGATACAAGGGGAGGTGTAAAAAGAGTAAAAGACGGGGCTTCACAGGACCAAATTTTAAATGAGACAAGGTTGCAGAACTTGCAACGTGAACTTGTGAAAGGTCTACGTGAGGTATGTACCTTTAATGAATATGGTTTAGCATGCTGGCAGTGACTCTGTAGACAAGGACATAAACTGAAGCATATCATACTTTATGAGTCCAATGTGATTTTATAATACAAAGACATATTATTAGTGAGGTAAATTAAGGGTTAGAAAGGAATCATACAGGCACTGTTGTGGCTAATAGGGTATTATCATTACATTATTAGGACTGGGAAGTTCCAAGCTGTTACTGTTCTTTCATTTTTTTCTTCTTAAACTGCTTGAATTGGTATGCTTCCCCTGGTTGACACCTCTGTCAATGTGGCAGGTGAATACCCCAAGAATATGTGCTCGCGTAATTTGGGCTATCTCAGAGCACATAGACTTAGAAGGGTTGGATCCGCTGCTGGCTGATGATCCTGAGGATCCACTGAACATTATTATTTTGAATATCCACAAGGTTTTGTTCGACGTAGATTCATCTTCAGATTTGACAAATAGGCTTCTAGATGTTCAGGCAGTTTTATTATGTGCTCAGCGGTTGGGATCACGCAATGCTAGGGCTGGACAGATACTGAGTAAAGAACTCGAAGAGTTCAGGAGCAGTAGTATGGCTGATTCAGTAAACAAGCATCAGTGCCGTATGATATTGCAGAGACTCAAGTATGCTTCAAGCCATCCAGAACGCAGGTGAACATTTTATATATCTTCAGAAATCTGCATGTGGGTTCTCCATGGGGCAGAATTTGGTTGACCTTTACCCTATTATATTGAATTTTTTTGTTACACTGGTATGCTTATACTACTCTTCATCCATTTTGGCTGCTTCTAGGAGGCATTTTTTATTTCCCTCAGGCTGCAGTGATAAGCTGTATTATTATCAGATGTAGGCTCATATCTTCTGTTGGCTCCCTCGCTCTTTGAACGACAAGTTAGGAGCTTGGGTTCCCTCTTGAATGATTGATTTCTAGATGCAGATATTAGACAGAAATGTGTAGATTTAGGAAGTCTGACTCTGGTCAGAGTGCAGCTACATTCTCTCAATCATCAATATCAAATTACTCCTTGCTTAACTCATTCATATGTATATGCATATATAATGTGAGGGATGAATTGTGCCTCTTTCTTTGGTGAACTCACCACTTTCTTTTTCTTGATGCATATTATTAGCGTTTTCTATTTGATCCATAACGTGATACTTTGTGTCAGGTGGCCAGGAGTTACGGAAGCCAGAGGTGATTACCCATTCAGCCACCATAAACTAACTGTTCAGTTCTACGAAGTAGCTGCAGCTCAGGATAGAAAATTAGAAGGATTGGTTCATAATGCTATATTAGAGCTTTGGAGGCCAGAACCTAGTGAACTAACTCTTCTGTTGACAAAAGGAGTTGAGTCTACTTTACTCAAGGTTCCTCCTACTGCGACTACTTTGACTGGTAGCAGTGATCCCTGCTACATTGAAGCATATCATTTGGCAGATTCTAGTGATGGAAGGATATCTTTGCATTTGAAGGTAAAGCTTGCGTCCTACCTTTTAGTAGCCCTTTATTTTTGGGGAGACAGTTTTCTGTTGTCTGTTGATAGTTCTTATTCGTTGTTGATGAATTTGCAGGTCTTAAACTTAACTGAGCTTGAACTCAATCGGGTTGATATTCGAGTTGGGTTATCTGGTTCACTATATTTTATGGATGGGTCTCCACAAGCAGTTCGGCAATTGCGTAACCTTGTTTCGCAGGTTTCTTTTCTTGCCTCTACAATGCATTAATTCTTTGTCGACTGTGCACTATCTGCCGTTACAACACATTATCATTTTTTTTCTTAAACAATGCATTCTTTAGTCATTAATTACCTGTGGAAAGCTAATTGCTATAGGCTAACGGCCACACAGTTGAGGTGAAGCACACCAAATATGCTTTTCCAACCTCGCAAATCAACCCTGGAACAAAAACAAAACAAAAAAACAAAAAACAAAAAGTAGTTGTCTGAGACCATGACTTTCCACCCAAAATTGTGGGACTATAGCACTGGTTTTTGGCCAAAATCGCATGTTCTTTTTTTCTCACAATTTTCCACCCTCAGTATCATGACCCATGCTTGCACTTTTACCTTGTGTAACACAATTCTCTATCTTTGATAATAAGATAGTCTGATCCATTTACTTGTTCTTTTGTTCCCAGGATCCGGTACTCTGCAGTGTAACTGTGGGTGTCTCCCATTTTGAAAGATGCGCCCTTTGGGTTCAAGTCTTATACTACCCCTTTTATGGAAGTGGTGCAGCTTCAGATTATGAAGGTGACTACTCTGAAGAAGATCCACAAATCATGAGACAAAAGAGAAGTTTAAGGCCTGAACTGGGAGAGCCTGTCATTTTGAGGTGTCAGCCATACAAGATTCCATTGACCGAGCTACTCACCCCACATAAAATCTCACCGGTTGAATTTTTCCGGCTGTGGCCCAGTTTACCAGCCATAGTTGAGTACACTGGTACATATACCTATGAAGGAAGTGGCTTCAAGGCTACTGCTGCTCAGCAGTATGGAGCATCTCCTTTCCTAAGTGGGCTGAAATCCTTGTCATCAAAACCATTCCACAGAGTTTGTTCACATGTTATTCGGACAGTAGCAGGATTTCAGGTAATATCCGTTACTCTTAAATTTTGTCTTCTGTTGCTCTTTGTATGCTTTTTATTTTTATTTTTGGTGAAACTCTACGTATCATGTTTCTTTTAGGGAATTCCTCCTTTGTGAGTAGGGACTAGAGATCTTAGTGGCAAATTGGGGTTTCACTTATCCTGGGGTATTGTTAAAACTTTTATGGAATGTTTTGGCCCTCTAAGCAACCAATCAAATTCTGATGTTGAATTTCCTGCCCTGGAACAGCTTTGTTTTGCTGCAAAAACTTGGTATGGTGGCTTCTTGGCCATGATGATCTTTGGAGCTAGTGAAGTGAGCCGGAATGTCGACCTTGGTGATGAGACTACAAACATGATTTGCAAATTTGTTGTTCGAGCTTCTGATGCATCAATTACGAAGGAGATTGGATCAGATCTACAGGGCTGGTTGGATGATCTCACTGATGGGGGTGTTGAGTACATGCCTGAAGATGAAGTGAAGGTGGCTGCTGCTGAGAGGCTTAGGATCTCAATGGAACGAATAGCATTGCTAAAGGCAGCCGAACCTAAAAAGACTCCCAAATCTGATGACGAGGACGAAGAAGAAGAAGAAGACAGTGATGATGAAGATGACTTTACGACAAAGAAAAAGAAGGAAAAGAAAAAAGATGGTGAGGAGGAAGATGGCAAGAAAAAGGGACCTACAACATTGTCCAAATTGACTGCAGAGGAGGCTGAACACCGTGCTCTTCAACAAGCAGTGCTCCAAGAGTGGTATACATTGTGTAAAGATAGAGCTGCAAAAGTAAATTGATTTACATTTCTTCGACCAGGATGTAACATCTGGCTATCCTTGCATTTACTGGGCACAACTCTTGTGGGATATCAATGAGCTGAGTTGACTGCCCAGGTTGAGTCGATCCAACTCCCTTCACACCCTTGTACGAGTCTGTGATGGGCATTGAAGGGAACTAACAATGTGCGGTGGTATGTGACAACTAACTGTGTGCTCAATTTTGACTCAGCCGGGCAGGTGTTTGTGGTTCCACGGGGACTCCCTTGCCTCAGCATCTTTGAACAGTCACTTGCCTGGGTCTTTTATACTCCCTTTTTCCGTTTTCTTGGACGCCTTCCAATCTCTGACAAGTGTTAACCATTCCTTGTAGATGCAGCAGTAGGTTTAGGTATTGGCTTTTGTAGTGTGAAGTTTGTGTGGTGTTTGAAGATTGTGCTGGCAATATGGCGTTTGTCAGCCTTGCCATTCTTTGTGTTATTATACGAGTCTGCATCTGGGTCTGTTGTTCATCAACGTTACATACATGAAAGATTTCACTTCATTCAGTAAAAGCTTTCACTTTGTACCTCATCTATTTATTCAGTGGTATGTTACAGTCTTCGATTTGTTGAACAGTAGCATTATTGTTAGTATTTGGATTCAAGACGGACAGAATTCACTTTTCGAACGATATATTTGTGACATTGAACAAGTAGCGTGAAAAAATAATTAGATGTTCTTCCAATAAATTGTAGAAAGCACAATCCTTCTGTTTGCACAGTTTGACTAAATCCACCAAGACATTTTCTATAGTTGCAAGATGCCCAGGCGATACACAAAGGTATAGCTGGTAAAGATGAAATGACAAGACTAGATGCATTTCGTACAGCTACTATGATATACTACGGGTTCACACTACATTAGTACATTCAGAAAATAGATTTCTATTACACCATATGCAGAACTAATTAAGCACATTCCGAACCAATTGGACTTGAAGAGCTTATATTCCCTGAGTTTATGTTGTTCTTTCAAAGCTACCACCAACCTGCATATGCAGCCATTCGGCTTGCGAGCCCTGCGCATACTCCCTTGGTGTGTGTGATCCAAATAACAACGCAGCTGCATCAAATTGCTGTGCACCAGGAAAAAACACCTTTAGGGTAAGAAAATTTTACAGCATATAGAACGTAAAAATAGTGACAGTAACAAGATTACTCAACATGTCACATACGTCCACCAAATACGACTAGAAGGTTAGAGGATATAGAGATGGGTAAATGCCAAGGTGATAATATAAAGGAAAGCATTTCTGAGAATTATGGTGCGCCCAACATGGTGATGATCTAGATTTCCAGACGGGAAAATAAAACCAGCGCCAAAATAATAAAAAGATATACGAGATGATTTCTTAATGTCATCAGTGAGTTTGGATAGAAGTCTGAATCTCACAGCAGAGTCAGTTATGCTACGAGTCTTAAGGCAGGTTGCATGCTTTTTCAGTGTTCTCTACAGCTATAAATGTAATAATCCTGGTTTGACACTACACAAAGAAGATATCCTGGAAGATTGACGCATATGGAAACGGTTGGTTAGGTAAACAATGAACCTAGATTGTCATTTAGCTTCACAAACTTGTGATCGCAAAAGAGACAAACAATTAAGATAGTAGAGCCCTAAAAAAAAGGGAACTGCTGATGAAAACCATCGAGAAACCCCTTGAATACATCTTAAAAAAGCAGCAGGGTCTTCAGAAAATGGTTTCTAACTTCACAAGTCAGTGGCCTCTATGTAAGTATTAAGGTGCAGTAGACTTACATCTTTTGAAGGAAACGCTTCAATGGCGGGATTCATGTTTACCCTTGAATTGACTGCTTCAAGCTTCAACGAAAGGAACTAAAGAATCCAAATTAACAGAGAGATTCAGGTTTAACAGTTTAAAGCAAAACCATGTACCAGTTGGCAATAGACAGAGCCTGATGGGGATAGATACCTCGACTTGGCGCTGCAGTGACTGGATGTAATTAATAATCTCATCAAGAACAAGTGCTTTCCCAATAACCTTCTCAGAAAACAAAAGTACACCAGGATATGTAAGGAAACATACTAAGTGAAACAAAATTAAAATCAGAATACAGAGCCTAGATAATTTACTGAGATGTTTTTAGAGTTGTCTAGTAAACAGAAGTAGTACCAAAGATACCAAATTCATCTTCAATTCCCTATACTTCATTCTGTAGGAAATACTACCCACATGTGCCAAGTAATTTGACTGACCTAAAACCAAGTAGAGATAACATAAATACCTTATTACATCCAGGAACCAAATCCTGAAGAATTTTCATCCTCTCGCTTATCTTTTCTCTCCTTGCCTGCCAAAATGGGCATGGTAGAGTGAATAAATCATACTAAATCGTCAAAATCTCGTTTGATGTTCTAGATACTGTTTTTGCAAACTCAAGAGGACTAAAAGTGCATTACTCTCTCTGCGAGACTGTGGCTATCGGTAGCTTGGCCCCTTCTCGCCCTCACATGGATATAATCTTGCTTGGCTGGCTCAGAAGGTTTAGTACTTTGTTCCTCTGGCTTGTCATCAGCCCCTGAACTTGTTTCAACTTCAGCTTTAGAATTGCCGTTTTCGATTCTAGATCCCTTCATCCGTTTCCCACTCGAATTTTTCTGTTCAAAAACATCAACACGAAAGTAAGCAACATAAACACAACCATTAGCTGAAACCAATTCACCACCACTCCTATATCTCATAATTAGTCTCATAAGCTTAACTCACTTCACCTCACACACAATTACACATGCAGCTACTAACTCGAACAACTTTTTTAATAAAGAGTTCCACTAAATTAAGCTAAAATATAAACAACCACAACTTGAAGTCATTCCTTTCACCTCAAAGTTCATTACTTTCTCATCGTTTCACTTCAAAGTTCATTACTTTTATATCAAAACCCACACTTAAAAACTTAAACCCACAACCAAAAAAGCACCAAAATTTAACTTCAAAAAAAAAGTTGAAAAAACGAACCAAGCCATTAGCACTACTAGTAGAAACCATCTTAGAAGACTCGTCCTCGGAGCTCACATCCTTCCTCTTCCTTCCGCCACCGCTCTGCTCCGTCACCGTCGATTCCTCCAACGAACCATCTCTATTCCCGGAGCTCTCTCCCAACCCACCACCCATTCGGATCCCCAACCGGCCCGGCTCGCCGCCGAACGGCCAAATCTCCGCCAGGCTGTACGCCGCCGGGTTCGCCGCCGAGAAAGACGCCTCGTTGATCAGCGGAGGATCCATTTTCCACTCTCAAAAACCCGAACTTATCCGACCCGAATCCGAAAGCAGAGAGAATGTGTTTCGTGTGTGAACTGTGAAGTGAGCTTACTGAGCTGGTGGGTTTATTATAAAGGTGATTTGGAGAGAGAAAGATTTGATTTTTAGAGAGAGAAACAGAGGCATTTAATGGATGATGATGAAAGTTAGAGAGAGAGAGAGAGAGAGAGAGAGTGAGCAGGAACTAGTGCGCATTGCGCCCACTGCGCTTTTTAACCCAGGAAAGGACAGTGAAAGCTGAGAAGAATAGAGCTCTGTTTAGCAAGTGGGCTCTGTTTTTTTTTTTTTTTTAAGGAATCTTCTTTTCCTGTGAGAGTTGCTTAATTGGTTGATCTAGCTTAGTTATAGGATCAGGTGCCTAACTCGTACATTATTAGATGGATAATTGGGGTCAAAGCCAGTGAAAGATTCCGTAAACCATTTCACTAATCCATTTGATGTTATGGAGTTATGTTTTGGAGTGTTATTTTTATGCCATATTTTGGAGTTTTAATTTTATGCGATGTTTTGGAGTTTTAATTGGGTTACGGATGGTGCTCTTTTTTTTGTTCGGATTTTTTTTGTTAGCATTTTATATGAAAACGCAGTCCATCATAAGGTTTTTTAGAACATAACGCACGGGTGGAAATCCAAAAGTTTGGCATAAGGTGTTGTCGACTATATTGAACAAAAAATCATTTACGACGCATTTTTGTCGATTAAATAAATATCTGATAACATAACGTGTCAATTTATTTAATAAAAGGAAATGACTGCATTTCAAATGATACCAAGTGAGGTGTGCTGACAGCGGAGTAATTGCCAGCTATATTGGACAAACTTGAGAAAGAATAATCCATGCCCCATCCAATTTTATGAAACGTACTGTTCATGTGAGAGAGCTTGGAATCTAATTCTGTTGAGACTGAGAGAGATTTGGGTGGAAACAAGAGTTGGTGGGTGTTAGTAATCAGTGCAATACAAACCCTCCAATATTTTCAAAATGAAAAGAGAATTCTATGTATGATTTGGATAAGTCTTGGTCCTAGCTAAACCTTTCACTTCATTATAGCTTTGAGATAGAGCACCAATTCCATCACTGCCTAACACCCCCTCCTGCCAACTCATTCAGTGCCCAACTTGCTTAGCAGAAAACTGATACTCAGCTAAGCAAGTATAGTTACACTTAAGAAAGTGAGTTTGAGATTATGCCCGGTATAGTTTTTGTTCAATCCCAACCTCCCTCATGTGCTCAGGAATCTTGCCAGTGAAAGTTGACTTGCCATTGCCTCTGTGACACTATGATTTGGACTCACTCCCTCTTTAGAAGCTCTAATTCCTAATCGGGTTACCAAACATGATACAATACCATAGATTTGGAATAAGGTTAAATGCCTAGCTATTTCGTTTTCCATGTCCCTTTCATTCATATATGGTCTTGCTTTACCTGCCTAGCATTAAAAGCGATGTATATCGTACATGCTTCATGCCAATTTTCTCTGTTACATCAAGGGCTACGTGTCATGCTATGCAGCTATGTAGTAGATGGAACTGAAATTTGTAATGAATTATAAAGAGGAAAAAGATTTTTCTGGTTTACGTCAAATGATGTAAAAGCTTAAATTCATCTATTCAAATTAAGTTTCAATACCGACTTTATTCTTCATTTCGTGGTTAAGATTTTGATTTTCATAAAAGTTGAAGGAGTTCGAAAATTGATATCGTTATGACGATAATGATATATTATCTTAACTTTAACTGCATTAATGTTAGGTAACGACTATATACAATATCTAACTATCTACAAAGAAAAGATGGGGACTGTTCCAAATCATCCACCTACATTCAACTTTGAAAAATGAGATACTAGGTCAAAGTTCGACAACAAGAACACTGTTTTAAGATTGTTTCTACTTTCCATCACAGTACTGACCAGCATGGTACAGAAAGGAAACAGTGGTAATTATATTTCCCTTTCAAATTTTCATGAAGCAAGCAAATGTGGCTCTTTGTTTAGTAGAAGATGAAGTTAGACTGTGGATCTAAATCATTAGCACGAGATTATCTGGTAAGAAAAACAGTATCTTTCGAATACGTTGAACTTGATTAGTTCACAATCACTATCATCTTAATAGCCGAACTTAGCATCCCCTATCATCACATCAGCTGGTGTCCAATTTTTAGTATAAACATTGAGTAAATAGTAGCTATGCCAACCATGATGTCTAGCTAATATAGAAGCAAAGTAGGCTTAAGAGGTTGCGTACCTATTTTGTTTTATGACTTTCCTATTCATATGGAAAGTCGATTCCTTGGTCAAGTTTCTCTGCCACTATAATTGGACTGTTGGAAATTATGTTCTGGTTGGTCGTCCTATATGTTGCTACTTTACACTGCTGTAAAAAATAAAAGAGCTCTGCGTTCTCACTTATACTGTTGCAGATGGATTTGATGCAATTCATTCATCTCAATTATTGTGTCTCTTCAATTTATGAACTCAGGGCTTTGTTTTACAGATGTTTATTTTCATTTTTCACAGCAATGTCATTGGAAGTTTTATTCCAATACAAAAAGTTCAATATTGCAGAGTCTTGAAACCCTTGGCAATGGCCATCGAGTTCAAACTTGGGATCGGGGTGAGTTATGAAACCACCTCACTGTGACTTTTTGGGAGTCTGCCGTAGAGGGCAGCTTTAACCGAGAACTTCTCCGGAAAGACATGAAAACCCTCTCGAGCAGTGCTCGAAATTTGCCGAGTGCCCAAGTGTTAACGGTGCGAACAACATTCTTTTTCATTTTCGTGAAAAAGAACGATAGATTCGGACTTATTACATCTCTACCAACAAGTTGTTAAAGAAAATGCCTTACCTACCGGACAAAATTTAGCAGCTACAAACTCACTTGATTCTGAAAATTAAAAATTTGAAAAGAGAGAAAGCTAAAGTCTCTAATGGGTCAGTGGTGGCAAACCCAGACTACCAGTATCTTCTTGATGATCATACACACATTGCTTGGATTGAAGAATGGTGGCCCAAACGCTATCCGACTCTGGATTTTGGGCTATTCATATATTTAAACTGATAGATATACATTAAAAGTTAAGACCTTTGAAGAGACAGTTCTGGTCAAAGCTTCATAGTTTAGGACTTTAGGTGAACGAATAGACATAGTCGTATAATTGATTTGTGTTGGGAGATGAAGCTAAAGAGAGGTGGCCTCCTTCTCAAACCGATCCCATGTTCATATCCATGTGCATCTAATACAAGCTACAGTATCAGAACCATGACCCAATGACTATTTTCTTGATTTACAGGAACACAAGGACCCAATGTACAATCAAGTTAAATGATTTGGGGGTCCTATAACTACCTAATGGGTTTACCTTATGGGCCTCTGACCCATCAGTGTATACAACGCAATAAAAGTTCAGAAAAAATGACCCTCATAGATGTCATCTTCTAACGGAATGAAATGGAACTTTATAAATACTACAATTGCAGACACATTTTACTGTCTCGTCCAAAAAAAAAAATTTACTGCCTCTCTCATTCTCTTCTGAGGTGAATTGATCCCATCATCCTATGAATACTAGAGCTTAAAGCCAACCAAGGCCAGAGGGCAATGAATATTGATCAAGCCAAAAGCAGGAAAACAATCATAGAAAAGCAGAAGAAAGACTTGTGAGGATTATATTATAAGTAATAAGACGTGACACAGATGCATATGGGCTTACAGAACTAGCAGAAGGGATTTTAGAATCAGACATTTAACGAGCCCCACAACTTCAACAAACCAAGTAAATGTCTTTTAAGTTTTAAGCTTTTTCCCTGCTGCATTAAACACTGAACAAGCCAGAAAGAATTACAACTTATTTTTAAAGCTTTTCCAGAACTTCTTTTTCTTCTTATTCTTCTTCTTCCTATGCTAAAAATGATTGAAAACTTTCAGTCTGCTCTTTGTACTGTGGTCTTAAACAAGAGGATGTACAACTTTTGATCCATTGAGAAATACATAAAGCCACTTACTGAGTGTGTCACAAAAGACCCAAAACTTGTTCCTACAATGCAATGCCATGCTGGTCCATATACCCCATCAAATTCCTGCACAAGAAAAAGAAGCACAACCCCACAAAACCACACCTATCAATCATAATCTCACATACCCAATTCACATCCTAACTTAAAAAATTAAATCATAATCAACAACTAATCAAATTTACCTTTTTGAGAGTCAAAGCTAGAGTCTTGGAAGTGAATTTTTCTAAGCTATCACAAGTCTTTCTTGCACATTCCACAGCATGGATCTGCATAAATGGAGGCATATCAACTGAAACCACTTTCACACCATTGCTTGCAAACACATCAGCCAACCTATTCAATTGAACCTGTCCTGACCCACAAAAGGACTTCCTTCTTCCTCCCAAAGAATTTGAAGAAGAAGAAGAAGTAGAAAGTCTCCTACTCTCATACTTTTCTTCTTCATGCTCTTCTTCTTTGACACCCATCAATTCCATCTTTACCACCACCTCCTCAACTTTCTTCTTATCCACTTCTCTATTGGGCTTTTTGGGCAGCTTCTCTTTACTCTGTTTCTCAACATTGTTGGTGTGTACAAGACTTGGGAGTGGGTTTTGACTACTGGGTCTTTGAGTTGTACGGATTCTGTGATTTGGGTTTAGCCTAGAAGAGGGTTTAGTGGGCATGGTGGGATCTAAAGGAGTGGAGGGTTTGGTCTGCTGCCTTGGTGGTTCTGGTTCTGGTTCTGGTTCTGGTGTTGCTAAAATGCGCCGGTGGGTGGTGCGGTTAGCCATGACTGGTCTTTGGGGATTTGGGTGAGTAAACATCAGAGGAAAATGGAGCAAGTGTCTGACAATGTTGAGTGTATGGAGGGATATGTTTTGGTGTGTCGTCAGTGGTAGGGTTAAGTGGGATGGAGACTTGTGTGGTGAGATCTGGCGCTTTTTGTTCTAACGTGCGCCGTTGGCGGAGGACAAGGGAGGCTTGTGATGTTTGACCATTGACTGCCCCATCCCTTTAGTTCCATAACATGTAAATCTAATCTTTGGCCGTCCTAGGGCAACAAACATGTGTGTCCTTTTAACATAGGGCACGGCTAACGTTTGGTTTACTAGTTGGGGTTCTCTAATTTGGACCCTTTTGATTCAATGATGTGAAGGAATGATTAGTTCTTTGATTGGAATTTGATCACACTAGTTTACTACTTGATCATGAAAAGTTAGTGGAAAGCATCCCACCTATTACAGATGTTCATTCGGAGGTTAAGAAGATATTGTTCATTCGAAGTTGAAGAAGAAGATCGCTTTAATGGTGTTGTTCTTTTACAAGAAGATTATAGCAGCAGAGCAGAGCGAAGTAACAATGCAGTATCTCAAGAGAGACGAAGAACAAAATTTGAATCAAACTTATCAGTTGGCGTGTTTTAGACTTGCTGACCATCCGTTAAAGCTTTAGTAGAACAGGCTAACTAATTTACAAGCTGAAAATTTTGGTGGTGAGGGAGGGAGGAACCCAATTGAGACAGGTTTTGGGACCATCGATTGACCAGCCACCGGCAAAGCTCATTGAATCTTTGATTTGAACAATTTGGCGAGACGGTGACATGGTTGTCAACGCTCTTCATTGCACTCTTACTGGTGTTCAGATGATAGCCCCATGGTAAAGCAAAGGAAGTGCAGAACAGATATCTAATTCCATGGACTTGGCAACCGAGCGTCTCTGAAAGTAGAAGTTCCTCCAGATGCTGCAGGGGATGGAGAGGACGCAACGAAATTTGTTCCTGATGCAGATACTGTTGGCAGATTTGCAGGAGGCCCTTGGTGCCCTGAGGGAGCAAAACGCGAAGGACTAGTACCAGTTGCCGCCAAACTTGTCCGGGAGGGGTGTGGAACCTGCATATAAGATTTGATGCTAAAAAATGAGTTCATGAAAAGATAAGAGTACGCATCCACTACAACCCTCATATTTAAGTCTAGTTGTTTCTTAAGGAAACTGCTTCTGCAAGTTCCATAATTAAGCTTACAATTCAACAGACTCTTTAATTTAAAAGTTTTCACAAGACGATGGCAGAACCATGAACATGTTAATCAACATAAATGACATAGAAAGAAGGGGGAAAAAAAAAGATCATGCATATTAGAGTTCTCTGGTACTACAAAAGCATGACTAGCCAAAAAACATTACCACACTGTGCTGAACGTAGGCTGGCCTTCTAAGAGGAGACTCTGAAGAAGGTGACATACTGTTCATCCGATGCATATGGCGAGGATGAAAGTTATGATTTGAAAGCTCATCGCCTTCAACCCCTTCCATATCACCACTCATATTCGCCTCAAAGCCTAACCTAGGAGTAAGCTGCCTATTCATTGACCCAGAGTCATTTGTTACATCCACGTGAAGTGAAACAGTCGGACGAACCACAATTCCTTGCATACTACTCCGTCTCTTCAATTCCTCCTCCGCATTTAAGATCTGCAAAACACAACAAACCAACACCCTTACCATTGATCCTCCTCAATACAACACAAACACACACCAATACAATGAATTATAGAGCCAAAATTTACCTGCTTCAACACTTGCACTAGATTATGCTTCTTTTGATTCAAAACCTGCAGCTTCTCCTCCACTTCTCTTTTCCTCTTCTGCTTTTCATCTAATACATCTTCTTTTACCTATCACATAAACAAAAACCATTGTAGTTACTAAGCATTACTCACAACTATGAAATTACAATTTCTCAATCACAGTTCAACAAATTACATAAATGCTTAAACTTTTTCTTCTTCTAAGTATGTACAGGTTAAAGTAAACCAAAGATTGCATCTTTCTTCTTCACACATTATAGTTCAAAACCCAATTTTCACTATCAATCTCATAAATTACCCAAGAAATTTAGTAACCAATTAATTAACAAGCAGCTATCTACTAATTCAAAAGAGTGAGATGTTCTTCCATACCTCAGAATTAGGGTTTTCCTTTTCCAATTGATCAACTTTCTCAATCTTCACCGCCACTGAATCTTCCCAACCTTTCTCAGGCAAATCAGCTTTAAGAGCCAGAGCCAAGTCGGAATCTTTCGCCGGAAAATCATCGCCGTCCGGTTGTTTCTTCTCCTTAACGTCGCCGGAAGGCCCGGCTTCGCAATCGGCAGGAATCTTCTCCGTCAGTGCTTCGAATTTAACCTTGGGTTCATGATTCAAAGCTCCAACCTTTGCGGCTTCGCTGAGCTGGTCAGGGTCAGAATTAGGGTTAGGGTTAGAGGAGGTGGCGGCGGAGGTGGAGCGGTGGCGAGAGAGGGCTTTAGAGCGACGGCTCAAAAGGGATTTGAAGTCTTTGAGCGAAATTTTGGGGGTCGGCATAAGCCACCGGCGAGGGACGTCCGGGACGCGGTGGAGGTTTCCTCTGTATAGTGAAATCGCCACCATTTTTCTCAGTCGGGTTCTGCTTCTCCGATTTGGGTTTCTCCGTTTTGGTGGTTTTTTTTAAATTTTGGTAGGAATAAAGAAGAAGGTGAAAGAAAAGGACGGTGTTCTTTGTTTTTTTTTTTTAATTCAGACGCGGTTTTTAATTACAGTAAACATGAATCATTCACTTAGAGAACGGTTGATTAAAATTAACAAATGTCATTCAGTTCGGTTCGATTTTTGAGTTCAGATTAAATGTGAACTTTGACTCATAATTTTATAGAGTGCAATCCGAATTTAATAAGGACTGATCAAGACAATTAGCTGACTTTGTGGTTAAGGCTGTTCAGACCCTAACTATGTTGATTTGGAAGTTTAGTTAGGTTGTTGGTTGAAAATTTGTCTTTTATAATAATAGTGATGTAGAAAATTGTCTAATTATTTAGTTATCATCTTTAAATTTATAATTGTTCGCAGTTGTGTTTATATCGTATTTAAGATCCATTTATGATACATTAATGTACTGATACATCAAGTAGACTATTTCGATATAGAGATAGGCTAGCTCGACACATACTAATAGAGATAAACTAACTTGGGATCAAGTCAAGCTAGTCTATCTATGTAGCAAATCTACTTGATACATTAATATATTGTAGATTTTCCTATCTGATTGAAGATATGAAATTCTTATAAAGTACATGTAAACACCAAATCAAGTTTCGAGTCTTTTATTGAAACTAAGCACATATACAAAATCATAATCAAGAGGAGAACATTATATAGTTCTAACAAAGCTACTGGAAGTTACTAGCTAGCTAGTTTAACCGCATCAAAGGCATAAGGTCCCAACAGAAGCCTTTCAGGCTCTTCTTATTCTGAGGTTATATCAAATTTTATTGCAATTTTATTACTGATCACATCAGTAGTAGAATGGTTCTTCCAGAAGTAGTTCAGGAAACTCCAAGAACAAGTCATTCTCTTTAGCTACCATGGCTTCCACAAATGAACTGTCACACGGATCAGCTATAGCCTCTACTTGATTGCTTGACATTCCATAACTCATGCCCACATTTACTGTTTGTGCTTGGTTAAAGGTGTCATTGGATGAAGACTCGGCCATATTATCTTGCATAGTAGCTTGGTCCCAAATTTCGCCTTGTGGCATTGCTCCGCTAGCATCTTCAGTTGGCACAAATGCGTCTTCTAGGAGAAAATCACTCCATCCAAAGGCCAGAGGTAACTTCTCTTGCACAGCAACAGATGAAGAAGTAGACGAGGATGAACAAGATAATGAGCCTTCGCTGTAGAAATTGATAGGGGAAGGAGCAGGATTGGTGTTGGCGGTGGAGTTTGAGACATCTGTCACATATTTCATGGCCTGCAGCTGTGTAAGAAGATCATAGGGTTGGTAGTAGTCGAACTTGGTGCTGTTCGTGGCTTGCATTGGTTCGATTTTGGTTGTTGGCACCAGATGGCTGTTGTTGAAGTTTGACAAGCCTAATGTGTATGGTTCTGATGACTTCATCAGCATTGCATTCTTCAAGTCCTTGTTTAGGGAAGCACCTATCCCGATTCGCATTCCAGATTTGGGTAGGCCACCAATGTTTCCATAGTCAGCTAAAATTTGAGAGAAGGGCTTGTGAGTAACGGGATCAATTCCCATATCTGAGAGCTTCTTTTTCAGCTTAGTGTTCCAGTAGGTCTTCACATCATTGTCTGTCCTCCCAGGAAGTTGTTGAGCTATTATAGGCCACCTACACCATAGAAAACCATGACATATATAAGATGAAAAATAGGCTGTTAAAACAGTTTGGGGTCACCATTAGGAAACAAACAACAATAATTTCCCAAGGTAAATCCCAGAATGAAGTACATCAAGGAAATGTTCAAGAAAACATAAATTCATCGAGTCTATCATGCATCACTTAAAGCAGACAAACTAGGAAGGAGACGAATACAACTCAAATCGGATGTCATAGAGATTAGTGACACTATAGTCCAGAGAAATAGCAGTAGCGAAACTATGATCAAATCAAAAGTTTGTTCTTAAGACAGAGAAACAAGGCAATAATGTTGCTGTAATGTTAATTGTTAAAATAGTGAAAACCAGAAGAATCAATATAAACTTACCTACTACCAATGGTTGCATGAAGCCTAACAATCAATTCTTCCTCTTGGGGTGTGAAGGTTTCATGCTTCAGATTAGCCCTCAAGTAATTACTCCACCTAGGCTTGCAACTCTTCCCACATCTATTAAGTCCTGAAAACAGAATCAGTCATACATCAAGTTAAGTAGCCTGGAAATGCAGTATGTACTATTGATCCACACGACCACACCCTTAAGAAATTATATACTAACAATGAAAGTAACCTCCAATCCTAACCTGCTTTTTTTGGAACAGAAGTCCAGTTACCGATCCCATTCTTGGATACATGATGAGCAAGTATATTTGCATCTTCCTCTTCAGTCCAAGTGCCCTTCTTCACATTGATCAATTTGTCACAACAAGCAGGAGGTCTCCCCATCTTATCTGTTAATCCAAAATTGCACTTAAAAATTATAAAAACAGAAAAACGAAAACAAAGGACGAAAACAAAAAGGAAATCATATGGAAAAGTAGTCTGATTATAACATAGAGCTCTTTGAGAGAGATTTGAGATGATGAGAAAGAGGAAAGGTACTGGTTTGAAGTATAACAAGCGTGGGACTATGGAGGCAAGAAAAGCATGAGGCTTTTGCTTCCATGTAACTAAATTTGCATGATGAAAAAAGGCATCCGCTAAAATCAAATAAAAATCATTCTTACCATTACTCACAGGCTTGGATCAATCTCGGTCTGGTTCGAATCGGGTGAATTATTTGGTTAAGCGTAGATTAAATCTAAGTAAAATAGCATAAACAATTGATTGTTTAGAGTAATCTTCCTTTTGTGTAAAAGGAAATGACTACATACTGCTTTAGCTTTTGAAGATCACAAGTTTGATGATATTACAACTATTTTAAACAAAAGATCATTCAACTAATCAAATAGTGAAATCAAAACATGCATATGAGCCTCAAAGAGAAGAAACATATCTTACCGAGTATTGAAAACTTTTCTTTGTCAAATGCACTTTGTGAGGGATGAGAATTTTGCATCCTTTGATGTTAATGATATGAAAAAAAATTAAATGGCCAAAACCTTATCCAGCATTGAGTAATTATTGGTAGAAAAAATTCTAATCCCTGAGAATTAAATATCCACCATCCAACTCATCCTTATAAGGATTCACCATATATTTATACAATGCATGCACTCAATTGTGCCTTAATCAAAGCTACTCAACCGATTATGCTGATCATGGTAATCTCATAAAAGCTATTTTCCATCTTCATTTTAGGACTAAATTTCACTATTTCAGTTAAGCATATATATGGAAAGCTGTGATTAAGGCACAAGTATGGGTTGTCTAACACCAAACTAATCCCATTAATAGCTAGTTTTTGGGCTTTCTCCCGCCTAGATTGGGTATGAAAATATCAGATGGGCCTCCTAATAGCTTTTTTTCAGGGAAGATGGGTCTCTAAATTAAAGAACAAAAACCAGCGGGCATACTCCCACTAAACCCTAGCTTTGAACGACCTGAAAGAAGTCATGAAGGGAAAAACCAACTAGCAACAAATACAAAGTTTGGATCTCCAAACTTTAAACAAAGCTCAGTGTTCAACACCGTATTTTCTGCCGCTGCTGAAGAAAGGCCGCCCAAACTCCAACAATTATGAAGAGGTAACCAACCAGTGGTGGGCATGATGATCAGAGAGGGAGATAGTTGGGTTCAAGATTTTGGTTTTAGCAGCGAAGAATTGGTTGTCTTACAGTGCTGCCAGAAAGCGTAAACTAAAAAGAATGACGGATTCGTATCAATTTATTTGGATTGTAGTTTATTTGGTTCCATCATAGATCAACTTTTGGGAGTACGTAGGAAGTCAATTTTGCATCTGATCCAATTTCAAGCCTATATAAACGAAGAGTCAAAGCCAAATCATGAATGACGAGATGGGTTTCCTTGGAGAAAGAGTAAGTGCATATCTAGGGTTTGACACATTCAAATAACTTCATGAAAAAGGAACTTCTTCCCCCCACTACCGTGTACCACGATTCAGTCTTTACCAATTTTGGTTGCAAAATGAAACATCACAAAATGAATATTTGTCATTGCAGAGAAGTTTCTTCCTTAATTAATTTCTGAGAATATTGTAAAAGAACCCCGTAAATAATTGAAGAATTTCAAGGCCAAGTGACAAGCTGAATTATGCATCATTGTTTCAAATTTTCAATCTATTACTCTATAATATATAGATCAGGATTTGCATGTATCACCAGATATATTAGATTCTTGTGCATAAATTTAGTCGTCAAGCTAGCTTTGTTGCATCAGCAACAACCTGCAAACATGTGGCACACAGCTAATACAAGCTTTTGGCTTTCCAGCCTCAAATTTTAAAACCTAACTTTCCAGAGTAAGAGACTTATGAGACAGGTATATACATATATTGTTTCATCCCCACCAAACTACAACTCCTGAGTTCATGTACCAAATCACACTCCTGTATAATTCATTAACAAGTGTGTTTTCTGATGTAAATTAGAGACCTAGTAGTTCTTTATGAAAATAAAGAGTCACTATTTTCATAAAGAGTCACTATTAATAACATATTCATTCACCGTACATATTTAATTCAGAGAAAAATATTGACATATTAGATATGCGTATAACAGCCGTTAATGCTTTCATTTTCAATGGGAAATGAGTAACCCTGAAAAAGACATGCACTTTTGTTTTGTTTGTGTTGATAGAAAGTGGTTGATCACTTCTTTCATCAGAGTTTGTAAAGCTAGTGGCGCTCCAACGTAACCCGTAGTACGTCAAGTTGAGTAGTGCAACTTTTCTCTCTGGAGTTGAGCTATTCAATGATAGGTATTGCAATGCAATAATGCGTGCGACATATATACCGAGTCTAGCTAACAAAAGGTGGCTCTGAATTAATCAAATTTTATCATGGAATATTGGTGTCACATTGAACATTTGTGTGTTGTCAAATTAAGTAGATCGATGTGACGTCCATATTCAACTTCATTCATTTTTGCACTAATATCCACAAAAGTACAAATAGAGAAAATAAAATAGTCTACATATGTTTGTTTGGTTTTGCAAGACTTCAAGTTCTGTTATTGTGATCTTTAAATAGTATTCAATTGGATGCTTGCTTTCTTTGGAAAGAAAAAAAGGCAAGAACAAGAACATAAATGAAATGAGCTAGAGAGAAAAAAATATCAAACTAAAATTCAACCAAATGGCTTGAAAGGAACCGGTGAATTAACATTGATCTAAAAAAATTAATATGGAATGTGATTAAATACCTTGCAATATTTATATATTTAATTATTTTTTGTCAAAGATCTCATGCATTTGGTTTAATTATATCTTTCTTATTGAAGGGGCTGGTCCTTTTGTTTTGAGTTAGCTATTGATTTAGTTCAACGTACACTTTTCTATTTTCCTGAAAAGTAGTTCAACTGCTTAATTTAATCCTCGGGATATTCTTTCATTAGTTCTTGTAATATGGGGATGTTTAGTAACATTTGGGGACCTTCCTTGACCAATTTGCGATATCTACAAAGCTAATGCAAATTAATGATTGTTTGTTGCCGAGTCAAATCATACTTGGCACCGATCACTATCTTCATTTCAAAATGCCTTTAATTTGAACCCCGTGAAAATGAGATGGGCATAATATAGTGTTTGTCATATTCTATATGTAGTTAGTTGGCGATATTTGGTTGTTGTTTTGATGAGAGGCGATATTTGGTTGTTCTCTTCACAAAGGTTAAGGAATAGGATTACCGTTTGCATAAAAGACCTTTTTCCTAAAGCACTTTCCCTAGTTAAACTTTGAAGATTATATATATATATATATATATATATATATATATATATATATCAATATTTTAATACTCAATAAGAGTTGGTGATTAATGATGCCATTAATGTTGGTGGATTCTAAAGTGCTAACTAGTTATGATAATTAATTTTCCCCGCTCAACATATAAACCTTCATTGAACTATTGAAGTGTTAATTGATGCCATGTGTTTTGCTATTTCTAATACGGTTGGATGAGGGTTCATAAGATACATGTTATGATGTTAACATGCTTGAAAGTGATTTAGGTCATGGTAAGAGGTGCAAAAAGGGTAAGGAATGCAAAGAAAGTCTAATTCTTAAGAATGGTTTTTATTTTAGTTAGCCTAAAGAGAGAAATTCTAAATTCACAGCACAAGCCTCTTTTGATGTTAATATCCTGTTGGAATAGTAATTAAGGGGCTAACTGGTGCTGATTATTATGAAATAATATCTCATAATGCATGGTCCTTTCTTTGAACAAGATATCTCATATCTCATAATGGTCGACAAGTGATTCGATGGAGAAATGTGAGCTGTCCCCGTGTTCAAACTGATTAACAAGCTACTCACGCCGAGTTCTTTGAATATTAATATACATACCCCAGAATTTTGAGCAGCTCTTTTTCCAACTATAAAATTAGAGGCTTAGAAGTTTCATCAAACCATTATAAGAAAAAACAAATCTACAGGGGGTAGTCGACAGTTGATCGAGTTGGAGTACGTACGTAGTCTAAATACGTATGGATCACGAAAGCATGCAGTAGAATACGTGCGTACACCTGTCTCTGAAAGCTGGGTTTAGGGTTTACTCCATGCCTTCTATTGCCAAATGCCAACTTAAGTTTAAAACTGTTCAAGAGGGACTGCATCAGCAATCGGCATCATATCTGCAGAAAAAGAGGGGCGAGCTCGTCATCGATCTAGGTTATTTTGGAGGATCGGATCGGAGTCAGTGACTGACTAAGTCACAGCTAGCTAGGGCGGACTTTTCCAGAGAGATATAGCAACAGCAGTATCGCTACTCGCTAGAGTATGGTACAAATTCGATACTTGCTATGCATGGCTGCTACGTATATGTATAGAACCACCCCAGCTAGCTTATTCCATAAGTACTGCTGTAAAGTTTGTTTCTTCTTTTATACCCTCTCTCTCGCATAGCTTAGTTTCTGTTCCAATAACATTTCCTTGTTTTTGTCGTAACTTCGATTCTGATCTTGACGTACGCTTGGACTGTTTTACAAAGCTTAGTTAATTACACAAAGCTTTGTAATTGTTTAAGAATGAGAGAGAGAGGAGATTGAGTCAAACAGGATTAATCATATCCATATGAGTTCATAGATCTATCAAGTACCAACCACGAGCAACTTTTGAGTTTAGCCTTTGCGATCTCTTTTTAATCCTCTTTTTACCAAACATCTAGCTATAGATTTCTTGCATATATATTGAAATATATTGTTAGAGCAACTTAAAGATTATGCATGAGAGATTGGAGATTGATATGAAAGTGATGATTAGATTTGAGTCGAAAAAAAAATTAATCATGAACATAAAATATTTGTTACATCTACCAAATACCAAGCATAAGGAAGTTTTGAGTTTAGCCTTTGCAATTTCTTTTTTATCCAACAATTAGTTAGAGATCTCCAGCATACATATTTCTTAATTATTACAACTACAAAATTCTACGATCCGTAATATTTGAGTTTGTATATTGAATGAGTTCTCTGATTCAGTCAATAATTAGTTATTATAAATTATTTTATTCCTTATTATTTGATTATAACAATTAGATATTTTACCCAAAATTTTTGTTAATCCAAAGTATGACATACTCCGAAATTTTTTACCGGTTATTCAGGTAATCTTCCTAACTGTGAAGCAACTCAAATTTACTGCAGTTAATTACCCTAACCATAGTAGGATAATCACTCTTTAAGTTCTGGCTGTCTGGCAACTAGTGTGATTACTAGTCCAACCCCACCTCCAATTATTTTATTCCCATTTACGTGTGAGTATCTTCGAACTTCAATTTCTATTCCGCTTTTAACAACCAGAGCAAACTCATTTTTTGAAAACAAAAAAACAAATTGGTTTCTGATCACCAAAAAAGCCGTTGTTTTCCACCGACCTTCGAAAACCCAAAGCTCCTCCTCCTCCTCCTTCTTCTTCCCCAACCCCTCTCTCTTGACGCGTCTCTCTCATTTGGGACCTGCTCGTCCCAACCTGGGTTCCTCAAATTTGAATCAAAGACTCGTTTTTTTACCAACACCCAGATTCCAAAGGCTTCGTTTTTACATCAAAGTTTGGTTCTTGCAGAGATTTCTAGGGATGAGGAGGGCCAAACTGGACCGATTCGGCGCCGTTTTGACGAGGCAAAGATCGGTTCAGATTCTGGTGGGTATTGGAATTCTGTATATAGTCTTAGTCACTTTAGAAATCCCCTTCGTTTTCACAACCGGGTTCAGCTCCGTCTCGCCGGACAGCTTGACCCGACCCGATAGGCTCCACAGCAGAGTGGAGGAGAAAGAAGCCCCAACCCGCCCACTCGAACGCGTCTCGCAAAACTCGAACCAACCGACCCAGAGCCGCCGACCCGGCGAGCTCAAAGTCGTGTCGGGTCTGGTATTCGACCCGAAGAAGTTCGATTCGGAGCTTTACAAGTCGGCGAAGGTTGCTTGGGAAGTGGGCAAGAAGGTCTGGGAGGAGCTGCAGTCCGGGAAGGTCCGAATTGCGAAGGAGCGGGTCGCCGGAAACGGATCGGAGTCGTGCCCGCATTCTATTACGGTAACCGGGTCGGAGTTTTCGGAGCGAGGTCGGGTCATGGTTGTGCCGTGTGGGCTGACGTTGGGGTCGTATATAACGCTGGTGGGCCGGCCCAGGGCGGCGCATGAGGAAACGGAGCCGAAGATTTCGCTGGTTAGGGAGGGACAGTCGGTGATGGTGTCTCAGTTTAAGGTTGAGTTGTTGGGGTTGAAGACTGTGGAGGGTGAGGACCCTCCGAGGTTGTTGCATTTCAATCCGAGGTTGAAGGGGGATTGGAGTGGGACCCCTGTGATTGAGCTCAACACTTGTTATAGGATGCAGTGGGGATCGGCGCAGCGGTGCGAGGGTTGGAAGTCCAAGGCCGATGAGGAAACCGGTGAGTATTATATTGCCGCATTGTGCATTTTTGATAAGAGAAATGTGTTATATTGTCGTGTTGGTTTACAGAGGATTGAATTGTTTTCTATTGGTGGTTTAGAACTGGGGAATTGGTCAATTGGTGTAGTGTTTGGTAGGAGAAAAGGAAATGGCTTTACGGTGTGTCATGATAGCTTGATGGTTAAGACATGGAGAAGAAATAGTAATGTTTTTGAGTGATTATGCATATAGTACCTAACTGTTTATAAAATGTGCTAGGATAATTATAAGATTGTTTACTTCTTTCCTACTTTGGAGGATTTTATTTTGGTTGTTGCCTTATTATAAAACTGTTTGAAAGTGTATTAAAACAAGGATGTTTGGATTGTTTACCATTTATTGTTGCTTCAGTTTGTTCATCTTTAGCAAGTTGTGTAATTCGTTATATTGGTTTTAGTTGATGGGCAGGTGAAGTGTGAGAAGTGGATTCGTGACGATGATAATCACTCGGAAGAGACCAAGGCAACGTGGTGGTTGAGCAGGCTAGTAGGTCGAAAGAAAAAGGTGACCGTTGACTGGCCATTCCCGTTTGGAGAGGAGAAACTGTTCGTTTTAACTCTCAGTGCTGGCTTGGAGGGTTATCATGTTAATGTTGATGGGAGGCATGTCACCTCTTTTCCTTATCACAATGTGAGTAATATTCTGCTACGATTTGACTATATAGGGAGTTTGGATGTTTTTTCTAAGAGGTTTTGTAACATTGACAGGGATTTTCTCTTGAGGATGCCACCGGGCTTTCTCTAAGTGGGGATGTTGATCTGACCTCAGTATATGCCGCTTCTCTTCCCACATCACATCCTAGTTTTGCTCCACAGAAGCATCTTGAGATGTCACCCACATGGCGTGCCCCACCTCTTCCTGATGGGGAAATCGAACTCTTCATTGGTATCCTTTCTGCAGGCAACCATTTCGCTGAGAGGATGGCAGTAAGGAAGTCTTGGATGCAACACAATCTTATCAAATCTTCAAAAGTGGTAGCTCGATTCTTTGTAGCACTGGTAAGTATGGCAACAAGGGCACTTGAATATTTTTTCATACGTTGAGGTACATTACTTTACGTCGGAGATTCTAAATCTTTTCCATTGATACTTGGACAGCATTCTAAAAAGGAAGTGAATGTTGAGCTAAAGAAAGAAGCAGAGTTCTTTGGTGATATTGTCATAGTGCCTTACATGGATAACTATGACTTGGTGGTCTTGAAAACTGTTGCCATCTGTGAATATGGGGTGAGTTCTTGAATAAACCCATAAATGAAGGCACGATATTGTTATTTTTTCTTTTTTACTTGAATTATAATGCAATGTTATTGCTTTGGTTTCAGGTTCGTACGATGTCAGCTAAGTACATTATGAAATGCGATGATGACACATTTGTAAGAGTGGATGCTGTTATCATTGAAGCAAGTAGAGTTCCAAAGGGAAGAAGCTTGTATGTGGGGAACATAAATTACTACCATAAGCCTCTGCGCTTTGGAAAATGGGCTGTGACATATGAGGTACAAAAGCACTCATTGTTGCTGATATCTTTAATCATGGAATAATTATCCTTCCTTAATTCCTTTTATATTTCTTAGTTGAAGAATGTTAATCATGTCGCAAAAACTCAGATGTAAAGTCTGTAGTATTGACTTGTCAGAATCTGACCTGCTTGAATGCTGCATAGATTTGATCCTAATACTCCCTAGTCATTTGCTTTTCGTTTTCTTGTATCAGGAGTGGCCAGAAGAAGAGTATCCACCTTATGCAAATGGACCAGGTTACATTTTGTCATCTGACATTGCGAAATTCATCATATCTGAGTTTGAGAGTCGTAAATTAAGGGTAAGTAACAAATCATACTTGCATGGTAATGTGAAGGTTGGCATGCTTAAGTTGATTATAAACAATCTGAGCTTTGTTGCAGTTGTTCAAGATGGAAGACGTAAGTATGGGAATGTGGGTCGAGAAGTTCAACAGCTCAAAACCAGTAGAGTACATGCACAGCTTGAAATTCTGCCAGTTTGGGTGCATAGAAGATTACTTCACAGCCCATTATCAATCTCCAAGGCAGATGATTTGCTTGTGGGATAAATTGAAGAAGCTCGGAAGACCCCAATGCTGCAGCATGAGATAGCACTAACTGTCGTACTTGTGACCAGTCATGTTGATAATCTAGGAGAGAACATGGAAGTTTTGCTTGCAGCTATAGCATCATGATCATAGATTGTATAGTCTTTTGAGGACAGGACAGGACAGATTGGTTGATCGTATCTAGGTCCCTGTACAAAGAAATTTGCCTTCCAGAAAATTCTTTTCATTGTTTCTCGCTCGCACTTTGCTTCGTTTTTTGATCTGAGACTTGAGGTTGGAAGATGATGAAGAACAAGAATAAGAAGAAGTGGTCGACAAGATGGCTTCAGAGAACGTTTCCACGCAAATTCCAGGTGCTAATATTTACATTTTGAACAAGAGGTACGGATGGGAACGAATATTTATTTATATTCAAAGCCTGTTTACCCATTTGCCTCAATTCAAGCTCATTATTTCAAGTCAAATGGACATTGATCATCAAATCTTCCATGTACTGATTTATGTTGGGCCACACTATCAAACAGTCTCTCATTTCCAACCCCTAGAACCTTGGTCGTCAGTTTTCTCAATAAGCAATAAGAAAAAGAAAAGGCCAGCGCAATATATGCTGTAGAATAGAATCATATATTCTCATGACCAAAAAATTTTGAATAAAGGAATTTCTTTCGAGTACAAATATGTAGAAAGACAAGTTTGTCTGCGATGAATTATGGTGATGTATAATAATGCAATGTGGTAGCTGTATGAAGTAGATGACATACTTCAAATAAAGAGGAGTATATGTTGTTTGACATAATTCAAATTCAAATATGAAGGAGATGAAAGGGTTAAGCAAATATAAAACTAAGAAATAGAATGTATATTCCACACAATATGTGGTGGTAGGTGCCCAGGTGTAAAATACAATTAGTCATCGAGGAAAGAAAGCAATAGTCCACCTCAATTCCTCTTGACATTTTGCACGTTTTACTTGCAGTCGTCCTTTCCTCCTCTTGATGACTTTCCTATACAGGGTGACCTTACAACTCGTGTGTGAACTTCACCCGTTTAAAATATTAGTTTATGATCATGTGAATCATTATTAATGTATCGGGTGTCAAACTCGTGAAGGATACAAGTAGTTGATGAAATTGTAATTAGTAATTATCACTTATCAAAATTAGTTTATTATCATGTGAATCATTGGTCAGAGTATCATGTGTTAAACTGATAAGTACATTTGATTTTAATCAAAAACTAAGTAATTGACGAATGCGTAATTAGTAATCGTCATTCATCAAAATCATTAGTTAACGTAGGATATAAGTCCTAAATCTTATGGTGAAAAAAATTAACTATCTTGTTTAAATAAATCTCTTCTTCGAAAGCTTAAATGCAGAGATTTATATATAAATTTGTACGGATGAATTAAAAAACATGAGACGGCATAATCGTCTAAATTCCTTGACTAAATGGTATATGGTATATGGAATTAAATCCAAACTTCCCAAACAAGCAAAAAAAATCACTGGGAGGATTCCCATTGACAACCCATATTGACTCAGCCGTACATTGAATTTGGGTGGATAAGTTTCACACGTACACACCAAAACAAATTACCGAGAAGAAACGAGGCCGAAATGACGCTTCCACCCTCGCAGCGTCTTCTTCACTCCTGTAGTGTATAAATACCGCCCTGCACAACAGTCCTTTACCCGCTCTCCAGGATTTACAATACTGTAAAGATTTAGCTAAACCGGGTCCGACCGACACCAACTTAGGTAGGATCACGAAGGTATAAAACCAAAGTGGGTTGTCACATGTCTGACACGTTCTGCCAAGCGTGCAAGTGTTTCACGGAGGTTGTTGTCTCCGACAAGGCGACCGGCGGCACCTCGTCGTGCTCCGAATGTGGGACTGTTGTGGTGGACGAGGTTCGCGAGTGGGTTTCTGTCCCCGACCGGGAAGACCCGACCCGGGAGCCCAGCAAGCCGGTTCAACCCGAGAGTGGGGTTTCCGGGTCCAATGGAGCAGCAGCCTCCGACGAGGAGGCCTTGCCGGCGCGGCGGGGCAAGCGGCTGAGGAGGCCACGCCCTCCGCCTTTTGACGGGTTTGGTTCTATTGCTGCCGTGTCTGACAGGTTAGGCTCGGATTTCGATGAGTTTTGGTGATTGTTTAGTGAAATTGAAGCTAAAGTTTTGAACTTTAATACTAAACAAGTAAAAAGACCGAGAACTTTTTTATTTTATTATTTTTTTCATTTGGAGAATTTGATTAGTGTTAATTTGTAATTTGTTGGTGTGGTTTTGCAGGTTGGGAATTGTTGCTGCCATAAAGGTATGACCTTTACTCAACATGATTTCCATTATGTGTAACAATTTGTTTTGAATTGAGAATGTTATGTGCGAGTTTTGGAGTATGAGTGTGATTGGTGTAGGCTAGATGATGGGTTGGAGTTGAATGATTAAAATTGTCAATGTTGGTCTTTAGTCAAAGGATTATTTTAATGGTTACAATTCCTGTATAAAATAATTATGCAGTCTTGTTTTCAAATGGTATTTTAATGCTTGTCTAGGAAGAATGTTATTGGTTTAATGTTGGAGAGTGAAAAATTTCATACTGGAGAATCCCATTTGAGTCGATGAAATTAATCTGACTCCTATCACATGTTCGATTACCGTTCTTGGACCTTTGATCGTTGTTGTTTGTGATTGTTGTTTGTGAGTGATGTTGCCACTCTTATGGATTTGCAGCCTGTCTTCCCTTTGTGCATGTTTGAGTAACTCCGAAATCCCTTCTGTTTATTACTGAAGAAGTGTAGATATAGCTTCAGGTCATGGACATCAGTTGGTAATCGATATTCCAGTCGTGTTATGGAGATGTTTGTTGAAGTAAAATCTTTGATATATCGTTGTGTTTCTGTAGAAGGAATATGTTATAAATTTGTTTCATCTTTTCTATTTATGGTTGTTCACCTGAAAAGCGATTGGATTTTATGTTTATTGCACAATGAAACAGATTACTTATGGTTTTTCCTCTTTTCTATTAGGATCGAGCCAATGAGATATACAAGAAGGTGGCTGATCAGAAACCTCTCAAATTTAGGACTCCAGATGCAGTTGTGGCTGCTTGCGTCTACACTGCCTGTAGACAAGAAAATAAGCCCCGTACTGTGAAAGGTAGAATTGAATTTTTATTCGGCATGATTAGCCTTTTTGGTTTCTTATTTATCTGCATCAGGAGATAACTAAACTCTCTGGATTTCAACCAGAGATGTGCTCAGCAAATGGAGCTACTAAGAAAGAAGTTGCCAGGGCAAAAGACTTCATCATGAAATACTTGGAGACTGAGGGTCAGGAAATAGGAACTATTCATGCTGCAGACTATCTGGTAATTTTGCTCAGCGAACTATTCATTCTATTAATCATATCATTTGTATACCAATATGTTGTTATCTTGTCCGAGATGTTCTTTTTGCTACAACATAATTTCCATCTATTTTCTGTAGAGACGTTTTTGTTCTGTTCTTGGAATGTCAAATATAGAAGTCATGGCTGCCCAAGAAACAGTGAAGAAATCTGAAGAACTTGTTTTAAGGTTTGATACTGTAACGCTGTGAATACTTTATTCAAAGTTCAAACAATTTAAGTGCAAAGCATGTATAGCGTATTGGAGCATTCGGGTTGGATAGTTTCTGTCTTAACTAGTGATAAGTTATGTGTTCCCAATTCTGCAGGAGGAGCCCAATATCAGTGGCAGCTGTTGTCATTTATATCATAACTCAACTATCAAATGACAAAAAGGGTGTTAAAGGTTAGAAAGCTGTGAACCTGTTAATTATACTCTTGCGAAAAGCCCCTACTGATCTCTTTTGATTGCAGATATTGCGTTTGTCACCAGAGTGGCCGAAGCGACCATAAAAAATTCCTACAAAGATCTGTATCCTCATCTGTCAGAGGTCATACCAACCTGGTTTGCCAAGGAGGAAGATTTGAGGCAGCTGCCACCAGCTTAACAGTTTGGTTATGCTCCATCGTTCATTTTCTGAAGGCATTAGGAATTCTTTCTAGTCCATTTATTTTGTTCTTTACAGTGTAAATAGAATTGGTTGCTAGAGCAGAGAGACCCAAATTAGAGGCTTTAAATTTACGATGTGGGGTTTCCCGTCAAATCTGTTGTTTGTAAAATGGTCTTCACCCTAGAATTAAAATGCAGCCATTATCAAGTCACCTCTATTCCATTAGCTTTTCTTTTGAGTTTGTATCCCTCATCCTCCAAAAATCCAAGTAATTGTAGATTATAGTATTCAACAAAGAAAATTTTTTTTTCCTTGTTTTTGGTGATACAACGAAGAAAACATAACTATAAGACAAAGTCTATACTACATTCTTCTCTCAGTTGATCCAAATAAAACGATGGAGACAAAGAAAGAGGGAGAGAATTAAACAACGATATTGGATTTTGTCAAGAAAAATATAAAGCGACAAGATGATTAGTAACGAAAATAACCTCTTGATAAATGTCTAAAAACGATTGAAGAAAAATGTCTTGATAATTTCTTGGTATCTGCTAGCGGAGGCTGGATTCTCAAGGGATATCTCCCTTCGCTTTTTATGAAGGAGAGCAATATCTTTTGAAAAAATCCCGAAGTTGAAATGTTGAATGGACCACTGGTCCTGTTTCTGTCACTCTCTAACTCAACGAATGTACTTGTTGACCTAGTCTACCACACCACGCCCCCACACTCACCCCCACACTCATATTGTCCTTTACATGCATATGGTGATTTCTTATTGCCAGCTTTGCAGGCTTTTCCGAAGGCATCGAATATATGATGCAGTTTCAAAGTGAGTATCATGATCTTCAGAAGAATCTCAGGTCTAAGCTTTATATCATATCTATTTCCGAGACTAATTCCTTGCAAAGTATCAATAAATCGATCTCAAGACATCTAAAATTATCTATTTCCGAGACTAATTCTCATTAATACATCAATCTCAAAATATCTAAAAACACTATTGAAAAGAAATGTCTCACTATTACTATTGATGTATTGAGTCAGTATATTAGTTATGTACATAACAAGATAGGATTCTCCACTTAATAGTGACAGCTTAGTCACACTTTCTAATTACCATAGAAAAGGGAAGAACATCCACAGCTGGTTATTTTTGTTTCATAAACAAATCACATGTGATTAATTCATTAATCTATATTTCCACTCCCATGCGGAGACCCACTTTATTCTTTTGGGTGTCTTACGTGCGTGACACGTGTCCCTTGGTAGACCCAATGGATTAGTCACCTCCCATCCTATGCAATTTGTGTACACATTTTGGTCCACACTCCACGTAGTTTCACCAATCAACATATAAATCATGTACCCTAAAGTTAAGACTTTATTCACCACCTCTCTCTCAAGCATAAAATTTCTATTCAAAAGTTATTATTGTTGATAGATTGCAAAGGATGGAAATATTCGTAGTATGACAGACATTCTTGGAATTTCTTGCTTGGGCTCATAATAGCAATCAGTCTAATGCGAAAGTGTGAAACATTGTATCCCAACATCATGTTTCCAGTTTCCATCATTTTTATGATTGCAATTTCCACATATTACAAATTGTCGTTTTTCCTAACAAGATTATAATTACACAAAGAAGACGTGATTTCCGCTTGAAATAAACCCTACTAGCTGGAGTGACAAATCCAACTGTCCAAGTGACTTTTGCATTATTACTTTAGAAATTTGCTTATAAACGACTCCACCCTTCTCACATTATCCACCTACCTTCACAAACCCAGTCTCACAGTCACTCTTCTTTTTCATCAAACACAGAAGTCATGAGAAAGAAAAGGCCTTCCCTTTAGCCATCATCAGATTCCTAGTCTCTTCTATGTACACAAACACAAACAACTAGCTATAGAGCTCTTTAGCTCAGATTCTAACCCAACAATGATACCACCAACGATGAACCAGATGTGGACAACAATGGGTTCAACCCTAGCCAGCTTCATGTTTGTTTGGGCCATCATCCGCCAGTACTGCCCTTACGAGCTCCGTAGATTCTTTGAAAAATACTCCCACAGAATCATGGGCTACTTCTACCCCTACATCAAAATCTCCATCCACGAGTTCACGGGCGACCGCCTGAAGCGGAGCGAGGCCTACGCCGCCGTGGAGGCCTATCTCAGCTCCAACACTTCAAAAAGCGCCAAAAGACTCAAGGCAGAGATGGTCAAAGACAGCAGCAACTTGGTTCTGAGCATGGACGAGTATGAAAGAGTCACAGATGAGTTTCATGGTGTAACTGTGTGGTGGGTCCTGACCAAAGCTCTGTCGCCGGGCCGGTCCATGTCAATGTCTTACTATCCGGAGCAGGAGAAAAGGTTTTACAAGCTCACTTTTCACAAGAAGTACAGGGAGATCATAACAGGGTCTTACTTAGACCATGTGGTGAAAGAAGGCAAGGAAATTAGGGTTAGGAATAGGCAGAGGAAGCTTTACACAAATAGCCCCGGTTACAAGTGGCCTAGCTACAAGCAGACTATGTGGAGTCACATTGTGTTTGAGCATCCAGCGACGTTCGAAACAATGGCGTTGGAGCCAGAAAAGAAGAAGGAGATCATTGAAGACCTGGTGACTTTTAGTAAGAGTAAAGATTTCTATGCAAGAATTGGGAAAGCTTGGAAAAGGGGGTACTTGCTTTATGGGCCACCAGGGACTGGGAAATCCACCATGATTGCAGCAATGGCTAACTTGCTGAGCTATGATGTCTATGATCTTGAGCTCACTGCTGTGAAGGACAACACAGAGCTGAGGAAGCTTTTGATCGAGACGACAAGTAAGTCTATAATTGTCATTGAGGATATTGATTGCTCACTTGATCTAACAGGTCAGAGGAAGAAGAAAACAGATAAGGGTTGTGTGGAAGATGAGATTATTAAGGCAAGTAAGGAGAGGATGAAGGAGCCAAAAGAGGAGGGTGGTAGTGGAAGTAGTAAGGTCACTCTTTCTGGGCTTTTGAATTTCATTGATGGGCTTTGGTCTGCTTGTGGGGGTGAGAGGCTGGTGGTTTTTACTACTAATTATGTTGAGAAATTGGATCCTGCATTGATTAGGAGGGGTAGAATGGACAAGCATATTGAGCTTTCTTATTGTAGTTTCGAAGGGTTCAAAGTTTTGGCAAAGAATTACTTAAAACTTGAGAGTCATGAAATGTTTGATATGATTCAGAAGCTAATGGGAGAGACCAAAATGACCCCTGCTGATGTAGCTGAGAATCTCATGCCCAAGTCTCCACAAGATGATCCAGACAGGTGTCTTTCGAATTTCATTCAAGCTCTTGAAGAAGTTAAGGAGGAAGAAGAAGCCAAGAAGAAAGCTGAAGAAATGAAAGAGATTGCTGCTACAACAAAGGAGCTGCCACAAGAAAACAAAGATGTTGAGGTAACAGAATGATCTGGGGAGCAATGAGAAAACTTCATTGTAGAGTATTAGTTACTTTAGTGAAGAGTTTCGAATTTTCTGATGGCAAGTGGCTGATAATGGGTTTGGGTTCATGTTTAAGCAATTAGTGTGTATCCAAAAGCCTTTCCTACTTTTCATTTGGGAAATCAATAACAAGTAGATAAGAGTCTATCCAAAAGCATCTTTTTGTTTACGCCTCAACTTTCCTCTTTTCACTACCCAAAATATGCAGTGAATGAAGCCTATACTATACATTCATCGATCGTATGAAGAAAACTACCATCTGCTCGTGCGTTGTATATGATTATATGTTTATCTCCTCTTGTTCTCATATACAATATATTACAGTCGGGCCTATAAAAATCTCTCAAGATGACTGAGAACATGAACGTAAAAACCAAAAAAGATGACAACCGTAATCTCTTAGTTCAATCCAAGTTTTGAATACCGATATCTGGTGATGCTGTGAATGAATCACATTGCAGTCATTAACTCATTATGATCGAACAAATAAACTGTAAGTTCTTCCAGAGATGATTGGACTTTGTACTAAGCAATGATGAAAGGCTTAGATAGGGGTGGTGATAGGACAAAGCAGAGAAGCACCTCGTGAGTGATGTAGACTCGGTTTTGGATTCTTGTTTCTCCACCGGAGAGAAAGTAATCCATATCACAACAAAACAAAACAAGCTCATCATAACTCAATCTTGAAAGTGACCAACTTTAAGCAGTGGCCACCACACAACCCACCACTTTCTCTCAGTAACCACCACTTTCTCTTCTCAACAAAGTTATAAGTTATAACTGACCACTCACACAGAGCTAGCCCCCGAGCTTCTCTCTAGTACAAAGGCTTGGATAAAATCAAATAGAAGACTAAAAAGTTGATGAAGCACTGAAGCCCACCAGAACTAGTTTTCAGACGTCTTTTGTTCTTATTCACATGCCCTATTACAGCACCTTCCATGTAGGCCATTTTCCCATTTTTGGCCAACCTCTCTCCCCCACTATAATGGGAGCTTCTATTCATATCTCTAAATTTAGCATTTGAACTTTCTCACTTAATAGACTTCTAACTTATTTTTACAAATAACCAATTTACTATTTACACCTCTGATTTTCCTATAATGCCTATTGTCTAATAAAATCAATAAAAACCGTTTTTTTTTTTTAAAGATTCTATTCATACTTTCAAAAATCAATAGTTGGACCTCCTTCGGGTTTTGAAGTAGAATTGCAGCAATTTTTTTTTTGGAGGTTCATCCTCCATATATGAGTAACAGAGGTGCTAGCACTTTTTCAATGAATTGTCAACTCTTTGTTAGTGTAGACAGTGGCGGAACCACATTGGGGCACATTGGGTCCTGTGCCCCAGTAAGATATATACTTTAAGTTACCAAAGACCAATATGGCTTGGATAGTGCAGTGGTCTAGCCCTGGCATGCTTTTGCTACATTGCAGATCCTGTGTTCGAATCAGGCTACTTCATAATTTTTTGTTTAGACCTTTTCTAAGGTTTAATCCTAGCTTGCAGCACTAATTGAGTTTTTAAATTTTTTTCTTCTCAATTTCTAAAGGTCCTTATCTAGGATGAAGTTCTAGATCGTCACTTGGTGTTACTTTTCAGTGATTTAGAAAACTCTTATAAAATAGAAAAGCATAGTTGTAACATTTATTGACTTTCAACTCAATCACAAATTTTTTGTTATTTTTCAAGATATTTTATATTTTGATATTATTATTTTGTTTTTGTGTCCCAGTAACCCTAAGTTTCTGGCTCCGCCCCTGAGTGTAGGCAATAATACCATGTTTGCTCATCATCTCATACAAATATGTTTTTTCAAGTATTATTTTCATTGCATTTAGGTGTCATTGTCCCTAAACTGATTCTCTCCCACTTATTTACGTAGTAACTTGAAATGAACATGGTCTTTTTTTTAGATATTATATGAGATAGTGGAGGAAATTACAATAATTAACCATGAGTCAAGTGCATTCTCTATATATTTATATCATAGGGTCTAATTTTTCATCATATGATTCATATCTATAGAATAGTTCCACATAAATTGCTCTGCACTGATGACGTGCGGGAAGATCTTGTGGACTACTACCCATTGCTGCATTTGTCATTTAAACGTGCTGGAGTACTGCTTTTTGTTGCAGGTCGTTTACATGTTTGATTGCATTCAGAATAAGTAAGGCTTCATCAACTGAGGTGTCTTTGTATTTCCCATTTTCTCTCCTTTTTATTTTTATTTTTTATTGTGCAGTGATAGATCTTGTAAATTGTCAGATGTGTGAGCAAAGAAGTCTTATCACTTTACGAGGACAAAGTTAAATTCAGAAAATTTTGACTACAACGTTAAATAATGTTGGGCTATATATATTTTAGAGTTTATGTTAGAAGAGAAAAGTTTTCCCGAAGTTGAAGACTATTACTGTTCGTAGAGGTAAGAAAGATTTTTTTCTTTCTTTTCCTTATTTGTGTATTTATTGGTAATTTAACATGAGTTGACAAAGTTAACTATTACTTGTAAAAAGAGACGTCCAAATAATAATTTTAAAGGAATGAATAGAAAATTCCCACCATAAGCCATTACACGGACTTAGGAAAAAAAAATTGGCCCGCTAACATTTGAAAGGCCAAATTTGGCTAAATGGTGGGTTCCATATGTTTTTTATATTTTGTTTCTTTATGTATTATCTTTTACACACTTATAAAATAATAATTTTCTTATATAAATGTGTTACTTGTAATGTTTATGAATATAAAAATTACACTATTGTTAAGATCTTGTTGAGATCTTCAGTATGAGTCTAATATCTGATATGTTTAGATTTTTTTTGCTTAAAGTGTCATTTTCAAGTTTTATGATATATATATGTATATATGTTTTTATTTAAGTGAAATACACTAATTTTATTAATTGACTCGTGAAAACCATATACGAAAATTTTGGCTTATAGATTTTGAATTACTGATGACAACACTTTTTTTGTTGATAGGTTAAATGGGCATCGTGGAGAAAGTATTCCTTTTGTGGTAGACTAAATCTGGTTGGCCTTTGTCCTTTAGTGGAAGATGCTCTTAATAATGTTACAAAGGTGGTGGTAGTAGCAGTAGCAGTAGCAGTAGTACTCAAAACTTGTAAGACTTTTCTTGTGTAGAACATGGAGCCAGAATCTGTGATGGTGATTTTACACCATCCTAGAAACCTAATAATGAAGGTTTTCTATAGATGAGCTGGCTAGCTTGAATTGATTGAAACCTTCATATATTAGGCTGCAGTCTTGTCCTTGTCTGTGAATCAATGTATATGGAGGCATGAAGTTATAGCTTAACTAACTAAATGCTTTACTGGTGAGGTATAAGTATAACCCAGTGGATAATGACACTTTCTCTCGACTTCCAAAAGAAGTTATTAGTGACTGGACAAAGAAAACAACCAAACCCTAGTAGAGTATGGTCCAGTAGTACTCTCCACGGAACAATGAAGTTGAGCTATTCAACTCTCTAGATGGGACAAAATATTTTAATCCAAACCAACTAGCATGGTAGTGAATCTTAAAAGTAAAGTTTATTAAGAGTAAGTTTATCCGTTGTCAAGAAATATTAAGATCGAAAAGTTAAAGGGTAGACTAGTTATGAAACTGTTTACTGTCACTGAACATGGATTTCTACTGGTTCCGTTTCTTAACTAGTCAAGTTTACTGTTCACTGATTTTTTCTTACATATGTTTTGTACAAGAAATTTCAGTTTCGAATCGATTTTTTTTTTCCGAAACTAACGTTATTTAAGGAATCGTGAAAATTGACTTTTTATATTTTCAGAATATGTGAAAACTTCATTCATGAAAGTTGTAGAAATCGTCGATACGATCTCGTACATATATGGAACGCAATATTCGGAGTTTGTATGAATTTATTATGAATTTTTGAATCTGTGAATTTTCAATAAATAACAAAAAAAAATTTGTTTTGTTTCAAAGATGAAATTTTTTCCTTTTTTTTTTTTTTTTTTCATCCCCCCCTCGGGTTCTCTCTCTCTCTCTCGCGCGCTCCCCCAGACCCGGTGGGTCTCGTCCGAACTGACGGGTCTCGTCCGACTCGACTTCTTCTCCCTCCTCCGGCGTCCTTCGGTCACTGTCCTGGCGTCCCGGAGGTCGCCTCGCCCAGTCGCTGCCCCCAGGCCGAGATCAAAGCAATCCCAGGCGGAGCAAATCAGACCCGGCGACCATGCCTCCTCTCTTCCGCGTCTCTCTATGCGTGTCAGTGGCTGACGTCAGCCACGATTTTTTCTGGGCCGAGCTGGCAGCCAGTCAGTTTGGGTCAAGATTTTAGTCAAGGGATTGCCTTTTTTTTTTTTTTTTTGACTCGGTCATGAAAAGCCAAAGTTTGGCTGGGCAATATTGGACCGGTGGATGCAAGTTTTTCCTTGTGGCCCGTCACCACCTCATTAATCCATGCTGGAGGCCGGTCAAAACAAGACTAGTGGAAATGCTCTTAGTTCACGTTTCATATATGGCATGGTGAAAGGCCTGGTATTTGGAATTAATGGAGCAAAGAACCAAAGCAATATAGCACCTTGCTTACAAAGCTATGACTAAGAAACTACATGGGACAGATTCAACCATCGCATATAAACATTTAACCAGTGAACACTGAAAATCAATCTAGGTAGACAAACACAAGGAATCGTTTGATTATATATGCCTAATTGCTAGTTTTCGTTTAGACTCCGATAATGAATTTCATAAAACGACATAGAAACTTGTGATCAAAGGAAAGATCTTGCTAAGGGGGAAACATACAGAGGATACATGCTTACAAGTTACAACAAGCAAACGAGGACAAATCCAAGTTTAGAACATGATACACATACTAACTGAAATAGATAAAAACAGTTGTAGCTAAACAAAGTCCATTGAAACTAAAAAGAAAATCATCATTTTATATGTTACACAAGATCTGACTTGGTATACTTCGTACTGATTGAAATGAACGTATCTACTATTTGCAAGTTTTAAGATTTATTTCTTCTTTGTTCTTTGTTGGATCATAGTTAACTAAAAGAAGAACAAGTTTATTGTCTCCATAGACTATGGGTGAAAAGTCTTAAAACATTTTTTCTTTTTCAACACCCAATTTTATTGTCTCCACTCTCCAGTGTCGTAATCTCACTATTAGTAAAATATGATTTTTATGATACAAGTGATGGTTCGCAGTAATATTGATTTTTATGATTTTTATGATTTTCTGATTTTAAAAAATAGTTAAAAAAATCAGACCAATTTTAGAATTGTTTAGAAATCATGATTTAGTGGTGTGAAAAATTTGGAGAGAAACTAAAAACATACAATTTTGACTAAAAGACATTGTGCTAGTTCACGACTCCACGGTTGCGGGTGAAACCAGACTGACATTATTTTTTATTTTATTTTATTTTTCTCTCTAAAGAATAAACTTCCAAGATTTATTTCCATAGGGTTAAAAAACATGCATCTATCATGTTCTTAGCCTCGCTTGCATGGGCATGTTAGCCTCCCTCACTTTACCTTCTGATAACCTCACTTGCCTTGCCGGGAACATTTGGTATGGTGCTATTCGTATTTACTGATCACCATACATCCCAGCAGAACATGCTGCCCGTGCAGCGTTTGATTGAGCATTTTCAGTGTATAACAGTACAAAAGAAAGAAAAAAAAAGTAACACAACAGTGCTGGTAATATACTGGGTTGCCGAGCAAAAGCTACACAGATCTATAGCTAAATGAAAGGACGATTAAGTAAGACAATCTTAATACAAGAGAAAATGGAGTTGCCTTTTTCAGGGAGGATGGTTCCATTACAACCCAACCAACCCAACATGCTACGACTCATGCTGATCATTACCATGGGATCCACGATCCTGAGAGATAATACTACAAGAGGCTTCAACTTTGAACATCGAAAGCCAAGTTTTTAAGTTACATATTAGTTGAGGATTATGGTACATTGATTGGATCAACTAAACAACTCCCAACTCTCCATCATCTGCTGTAGGTTTCTTTGAATGCTGAGACACTAAAAAATGACTAACTAATCTACATAACTCTCCGCATCATGCTGCTGCCCTGCTGCAAATCATGCACCAAGGTTGTTGCTTAGATTCTGCCTCGGAGAACTCCGGCTGAAACTTTCTCCTAGGACTAAGCACAAAATTTATAAATTTTACAATAGTACAGGCTTCCTTGCAATACTGGGCTTGTTGTCTAGCATAGGAGGAAGCTTCGCTCACAAATCATCCGCATCATCTTTCATTATTGTATTTGGACCATCGTCAAAACCTGAACCAGGGGCAAGTTCGTTTAGGTCAAGGAAACGTCTTTTCTGTACACCTCCGACTTCATTTTCCCCTGGGCTATTTGATTTTTCAGGTGGCTGGTTTTCCTCTTTTTCTACTGTTTCTGGGTAATTTTCAACAGCCTGATCAGCCTGACCAACTTCCATTTCAAGGTGACCATCATTAACATCTGAATCTTGACTTTCCATTGAATAGTCACCATTCTCAGTTGCATCAGAGTGTTGATCTGATGCATTTGACTTCTCAGGTTTCATAGGCTCTGTATCTGAATCTGAAAACTCATACTGCCGATAATCAATACGATTTCTGGTGGCCCTCTTACTGCGTCTTAGACCTGACTGGAGCTCATCAACGGACCTCAATTTAGCTTCCCTCCTAGTACGTCCTGGCAATTCCTTGGGACGACCACGCAGTTTCTTAAACTTTTGAGGTTCATCACTTTCCTCACTGGCACTAGCAGAATCTTCTTCTTCCTCCTCTTCCTCCTCTTCAGGATTTTCTTCCTCCCAACGATACTCCTCATCTCCTTCAGAGCTACTAGAAAACTTTCTCCTCTCCTTACGTTTCTTTAAGTATTCTTCATCATAAATAGCTTCACCAACTATTTCATCATCACTGTCAAAGTCTGCATCATTATCTGAAACTGCTTCAACAAATTCTTTTGCAGAATACCGTTGGGGCCTCTGTCTTCGCCGATTGCTACAAGTAATGCATAAAAATTAGTATATAAATGTAACTCAAGGCATCAATACTGAAACTGAACTTTTACCAAAAATAAAATGAAATAAAATAAAAAATTGTGCACCTTCTATCCATTTGTTCAGATTTGTCATCTTCCTCGACATCATCTTCTTCGTCTTCGTAATCAGGTGATTTAGGAGACAGAGGGCTAAATCCCACATGCTCATGGGAATTTGAAGTACCACTCCATTTACCATTGCTAGAAGCTTCATGTTTCATAACAATATCTCGTTTCTGTAAAGGCTCAGGGGATGGCTGTTTCGTTCTGCACAGAAATATAATTAATACTCAAAAGTACATTAGATTGGAAGAGAAAATAACGAGATCCAGATGATTCCATACTTGGTTATCTTGATGGCCTCATTGATTGACCGGTCATAATCATCTGCAAAGACAAAAAGAACATTAAGAGTGTTTAGTTTGATTGAGCTTTTCAATTGGGAAAACAATAACAAACAGGTCAAGTTTGTTGCACTTACCAAAAGTGTATGTGACAGGTTTTCTGTCACGGAGAGAGCGCCCCAGACCAAGCCCATCCACAGACACATAATTATCAAGGAGTAGAGCTTGTCTGTGTTGCTTCTTCAGCAACTTCTCTTTCCTCTGTACATGCAGCAAATTAAACAATGGAAGTTTATGAGATGAAGTTCTTGCTACAGAGCAACCAACATAAGTGTAACCTCTTTAGATCTATTTGAAAGAATCCTAGAACCACGTACAAAAAAATCAACCCAAGAAAGCAAAGAGGAATCAGCCAAGAATCACTACTTACCTTGTGAACCTTCTCAATCTCTAAAAGCATGTCACCTTTCAACTTTTTTCCTACAGCAGCCTCTGTTCTATTGATACTGGCGAAAAGTTTTTCCTGTGACAACGCATTTCAAATGAGGAACACCAACAGAATCATCAAAAAGGGTTATTATTTAATCTCATTATGAGTTCCATTACCTATATGGACAGATGAGCAATAATCTAAAGAACATAATATTTTATGATCTGTAGAAATGAATTAACAGGAATTTGAAATCCCAAAAGATTTAGAAACTAGGATAGTAACATATACCATGTCTCTTCAAATTAGTCTATACGTGAAGTGTCTTAAATTCAGTCTTTAATATCAAACAATTTGCAGTAAAACAAATAATTCCATCACCTTGAAATTACTATATCTATAAATCCAAAGCTTGCTTTCTTTTTACATATCAAGGAATATCACAGAGGTCTAATGTGGTAATGCAACCTATCTCTTAAAAGGCCAATCATATAAAACGGACAGCTCTGAATGTCACACCCAGCAGAAACAGACGAGATGAGAAGATTTTGGAAATAGAAGTTAGATTCACAGTTTTCAAAGTACATCACATTCTACAAGTTCAAATTTTAGACGCAGTTTCCAATACTAGTTCCCTCGCACACAAAATGGGGCTTATAAATACTAATGTTGATCCCACAACAACATTACATCGCTCAAAATCACCTCAACCAAAACCAATGTGTCAATGGTTGCCAATCAGAGGTTCCCAAATTCTAGGATTTGTTAAAGTATGAAAACTGACTTGAATGTTCGATCTTAAAATTTTGCAAGGAAATAACATGTTAGTAACTTACCCCAACATCTTGAAATTCATCAAAATTGGTTGCAACTGTTTCCCACTGGTATGTTGTACTAGGAAGGACATGGGAACCCTTTGCTCTTACTTTCTTCACCTCAGTCTTCCTTATCTCCCGATATAACCGATAACCAATAATTGGATCATCTTCATACCTACAGAAACAACAAACATGGTGTGGTTACTACTCAAGCAAAAATTGACTAAGACCAAAACCCTTTCACCAATCTTTTTTCCTTTAAGATAGTTCCAACAAATAAAGGTAAACTATAAAATTAATCGAGACAGTTTCCTTAAGAAATTTGATTATATTACCAGTAAGAGATTCCATGTGAATCACCCCCAAGGCGTTCTTTACGAAATGTGGAAAGCTGGACACCATGTTTCAGTGAATTGTCAATATAGTTCCGGACATCCTCTTGCTGCAAAACATCAGTCGGATATAATCCTTTTAGTGAAATAACAGAAGCATAAATCAATCATTCAAGAGATAACTGATACCAAATCAGTTTTCCAGCTCCAAGAATATGGTTTGCAATTCATGAATCCTAAGAATCAATTTTCAAAGGCCGCTAAAGACTTGCTAAGATGTTAAATTGTCCTTAAATAATACCTCAACACGAATATCACAAAGTGCTTTCAAAATGACCACACGCACACCGGGATCAAGTGTTTTATATACTTCAATCTCCGCCCTATCAAACATGATGTGACATGTTATGATCACAAACAGATACACAGAGTCGTGTTAAAAGTAAACAAGTATGAATAATTGCTCACCCATGTGAAGCAACAATAGGTAGATCTCCTTCTGCAACCTGCAATTAGCCAAATCCAAGTTAGTTTCTCTGCTTCTACAACACCACAAAACACCTACTCCAGCCAGAGTATGGCACAGAGTAAACTTACCCAATGCCACCAGTCTCTCAACTTTCTGCATAAAACAGTTATCCAAGTATCACGTGTAAGTGCCATTCTCGTCACAGGGGGAATCGCCTATAAAGAAAATCAGTTAAAAGTTATAGGCTAAGCCAGTAGCTGTTGCACTTGATCCAATATCAACAAAACAAAATGTTCCAGCAGCATAGGAATGCATACAGTCACGTCAGATTAAAATTGAAACAGGGAGACCCTTTCAACATAATTAGCAGGAGTATCACCAAAATAATATAAAAATAAAAAAATAAAACACACACTCACTAATGTATAACTGGAAAAGGCTTAATGTTTCAGAATATTGAGATTTTGGAATCGTAAAAAGGGAAACAAAGATAGCATGAAGAAAGAACAAATATCCTCTGGCCAAAAGATTCAATGTATCAAAAACTTCTAATCTTGTATATCTTGTACTTCTTATCCCACAGCAACACGTGACAAAGATCATGGGTAATGATACGAGTCACAGAGAAGCTTTCTTTTTCCTCAACTAAATAGCACTGTTTTCCCTGTACTAAACTTTTAGGTAAAACTACCGGTGCTGTTTGAGTTAAACATCTAGTGTCTGGTACTTCAATAAAAACATATAAAAGATATTTTATCAGTATATAAAAGATATTGGAGAGAGTGAAATCCACACTCCCCATTTTACAATCCACACTATATTTCTTTTTTTTTTGGTAACTTAATGTCTTTACTAACTTAAATTTTGTCTTTTTATGAGACTTTTGACTAAAGAATGAAAGAGGGAATGTATATTACAAATTAGGGAGTGTGGATTTCACTCCCCAAGATATACTATCAGTATATAATTCTTTATGTATAAGAAGCAAAGAGAATAAGAGGAGAACATTAACACAGAATAGTCTCAAAGAATAGGGGCGAAGAAGAAAAAGATTCATACAATCAACCCAATTAGTTATGTTACAGTTTGATTAACTTAATTTGACTTGTCTAACCCAAGTTTCTTAGCTATTGAATTGGCTACAGAAACTAATCTTTGTCATAAAACAGGTCTTCTACAAAAATTTAAACAAGATTCTAACCAAAATCATACCTCAGCAGCTACCAAAAAGATTAAAAGCCTTGATTCTTGCATATTATGATCTCATAGGGGCCCTTGCACTAACATATTGGCAGACGTTTACCCACCATCTATAACTTGTATTTGCAAGTGCCTAATAGAAACCTGCAAACTCTTCTTTTACGTCCTATTACTATAACTTCGAAAGGTGTTTCCAAAAACAAGCACACTCAAGTAGTAAAGCCATTAAAGACAGAATTCTCCAGAACATGAATTTCATAAAGAACCAACTAGAACAACTTCAGTAGACTACCTAGCCAATCTCATTCTCTGACAAAATGCTTCTGAACTTAAAAACAGAAAACTTAAAGCTCATGTATATAAGTTCTTAATTTCCGGGACGAACAAGCTTCAACCCAAAACAAGTTTCGACGAAATTAAACTAAAAATGCATACTTGATTGCTCAAAACTCAGCAGAAGGTACCAACCTTTAACAAGGGAATGTGAATGTCACTCAAGCTATCATTGGGTGTGATCAAAGCAGTCTCCAATTCCTCAGCCGAGAACTCGGCATGTATATTCAACAGCGGCCGAAAAGCCTGAAACACATTCAAACAATGCATAAGCCCTAAAACACAGCTACCACCACAAAAACCCTAACAATCCCAAAAATAAAAAACCACAGCTTTCAGAAGACCTCACATGTAGAAAATTGAGCACGGAGGCCAATTCCCACATGGACCGGAGCGTCCACCGCGGCAACTGCGACGGCGAGGGCGGGTCCACCAGCGACGTCACGATCTTGCTAGCGCTCCCGCATTGCTGCGGCGACGACGACTCGTCGTTCTCCTGCGGCTGCTGCTGCTCCTTCCTCGCCGCCTTCGGCTTCCTCGGCTCGGCGTGCTGGTGCTGCTGCTGGTACTGCTGCTGCAACCTAGCCGCGGCGCGTAGGGTGCAAGCGCGGGAGGGGCGGTTGCTGCGGGACAGCGGCGGCGTGGGGGCCGGGGCTGTTGACGATGTCGTTGTCGTTGTCGTTGTCGTTGTGGCCGCGACGTCGTCGTTTTGAGGGGGCGGTGGTGGTTGCTGGGGTTCCGGCGAGGATCGGTCGGACGGGATCGGAGGAGAAGACTCAAGAGACATGGCTCTGATGGGAGATCGGAAGATTTTAGAGGATTGCTACATGGAGAAGAAGATCAGAGTCGCCATGGCTTTGCATTTTGAGGGTTTCTGGGCTTTTTGCTTTTGTTTTTGTTTTGTTTTTTTGTTTTTTTTTTTTTCCACAGTGAAGAAACAAAAGAAGGGCACAGAGGGGGGAGGACGAGGAGGACCAAAAGCTTCAAACCACCATTCACATATCACACAAGAGGGTTTATTATTTTTCACTAATATTAATAATAAATTAATAATTAATATGAATAAAAGGTTATTTTCTTTTCGGACTTTCACCTTTTTATTTTTATTTTTTATAATTCTTTTAAAGCAACTGGACAATCGAAGAAGATCTTCAATGTGGCGGTCAGATCATTGAGTTTGTTCGACCATCCAATCACGTGTCTCCACATGTGTAAGCTTTTTAAATATCGTGTGTTTTTTTTTATATTTCTTCGATCAGTAATAAGTTATCATAGGTATAAGATTATAAAAAGAAGCATTTTAATTGAAGGGTCTGTCGTGCCACTTGGAAAAACCGTAAGATATTCTCTAGTTGTAATTGGAGTTGTTTACATTTTATCTACATGAATTTTATTGTTATCTGTTTTATTTCTCATTAATTATTTTTTCTTGAACAATAACGAAGAGATTTAATGATTATCGAAGAATGATGAAAGTTTTATTGGCAATGCCACAGGTGTCATAGATATGTTAATTGTCAAATAATTATACTAAGCAAGTTAGTTACCACAAAAATGACATATTATGGGCTCGTAACCGTGAGATTTTTAACTGTATTGTTCATTATGATAGCTGATAAATGTAGCGGTCATCAAAAAGATATCCCAAGTACCACAATTATGGTAAAATATGAAAACAATCGGCACTAATTACGTAATTAGCTGGACGAATGTGAGAACAGATTTGACTTTCAAATAAACTCTAAAATTGGTCAAATTTGAGTTGACTTAATGACTAGACGCCAAGTTAACCTATATAGTTGATCTTTTGACCCGGTAAATATATAGCAAATTAATATTTTCAGATATATATTATCATGTTTACATATTCAGTTAATTGTTTACTCAGTTGTGGTTCAATTATCATTAGATTTTCTTCTAAAAAAAATAACTATCATTAGATTTAAATTCAAAGATAAAGACTGATAAGGCAACTAAATAGCATTTGAATTTAAATTCAATAGCAATTGAGCAGAACTGTGACTAAGCAATTAATTGAGTTGAGGAACAGGACTCTGTCTTCCTTATACATCAAGAAGCTGTGATGCATGGAAACGTCAATTTGCCACCGTATCCCGTACCGATACGGGGTACGGGTACGAAACGCTTCGGAAACGGCAAGAAATGCGTATCCTGATACTGATTGGATACGTACGTATCTTATTCGGATACGTGAGAATGTAAATAAAATGGATACGTGGGGGTAATCCTGACTTTTTACCAAAAAAAAGAAAAAAAGAAAAAAAAAGCCTTAGATCGAGAGAGAGAGACAGAGAAGAAACAAATACAGAAGAAGCAGAGACTCAGATCGAGAGAGAGAAAGAAGAACGGTCGCAGACCCAGATCAAGAGAGAGAGAGACAAAAAATTGCAGACCGACCCAGGCTGAGAGTCACTTCGAAGTTCCTTTCGTCGGACCGAATCTCAGCCACCTCGGTTGCTGCTCGAAGTTCCGCCGCTGCTCGTGTGGTCTTCTAGCTTCGTCTGGTCTTCTACTGTTCGTCTGGTCTTCTAACTTCATTGGACCTTTTCTGATCGTCTGCTCTTCTTCGCAAGACCGAATAGTTTCTGCTCCAGACTTCTTCTCTTCTTCAATTCGCTTGGACCAGAAGCTTGGAGCTTGGAGCTGTGGATTTCTAGCTGCTTCGGGTACGTTTGTTCTGCTCCTCTTCTCATATTTGATATTTGTTATTCACTTATTCGATGTGGGAGTGTGGAGCTGTGCTAGTAGGTATGATTGTGGATTTGTGGGTATTTATGTGTGATAAGTGATAACAGTTGCTGGTTTGAGTATGAATTATGATTGGAACAACATATGTGTCAATTTGTGATCAATTATTGTGATAAACTGATATAAAGTATAATTGTATAAACTATTCTTATGGCATGAGTGAATTGTGAATTTGTGATCAATTGTGTATATTCCAGGAACCATGAGTGATGGAGGAACACCTCCTATTAGTTCTAGTGCCGGGTCTGTTAACGCCGGTGCTAGTAGTGGAGCTGTTGATCCTGAAAATGAGACCATTGATGATAAAGCACCGTTGTGGAAATTTGTGAAGAAGATTCAAAAATAGCCAGGTGGAGGAAGTTGGAGGTGGCAGTGCAATTTCTACAAAATGTTCTACAACTGTTCGTATACTAGAGTTCGTTGTCATTTGTTGAAAGAAGGAACAGGAGGGGTGGCAATTTGCAGCAAGGTTACTCCTCATGCATTAACTCAGATGTCCAAGTTGGTGAGAGAATGCAAGGAGAGATTAATGAATGCAGGTCCTAGACAAGTTCCTCTACCATTATTAGGAGAGCAAGGGGGGAGTTACGCCGCAAGTAGCTATGGGATGAGTTACTATGCCTATACACAAGCACAAACAGCAAGTGATGGTGGAAACAAGAGGAAAACAGCTGCTGGTTCGGTTGAAAAGGCTTTCTAAAACTTAGCTAGGGAGCAATGCGATGGTGAGGTTGCAAGGATGTACTACACCGGTGGCTTATCTTTCAATCTAGCTAGAAATCTACACTATCGGAACTCCTACATTCGTGCTTCTACCTTTCCAGGCTACATTCCACCAGGCTACAATGCTCTAAGGACCACACTTCTTGCGAAAGAAAGGAAAAATATCGAGCATCATTTGGAGCCAATCAAGATTACATGGAAAGACAAAGGTGTGAGTCTTTGTAATGATGGTTGGTCTGATGCACAAAGAAAGCCATTGATTAATGTGATAGCCACTTGTGAGAGTGGTCCAATGATGTTGAGGGCTATAAAATGTGAGGGAGAATTCAAGGATCATGCATTGATTGCAGACTTGATTATAGATTCCATCAAGGAAGTGGGTTGGGAAATTGTAGTGCAAGTGATTATCGACAATGCTCTTGTTTGTTCCAAGGCCGGTGCCTTGATAGCAAGCATCCTACTATTTTTTGGACACCATGTGTAGTGCATACTTTGAATCTCGCTGTCAAGAATATTTGCACACCTTTATTAGTTGCAAGCAATGCGGATGTGTTTGATGTATGTTCTTGGATACAGCCAGTTTCTGAGGATGTTATGTTTATCAAGAACTTCATTATGAATCATGGAATGCGATTAGTCATGTTTAATGACCATTGCAATTTGAAGTTGCTTTCAGTTGCTCCTACAAGGTTTGCATCTACTTTAATCATGCTGAAGAGGTTTAAGAAAATCAAAAATGGTTTGCAACAGATGGTCATCAGTCCAAAGTGGATGATTACAAAGAAGATGATGTTAGGAAGGCAGTTTCTGTGATGGAGAAATTATTAGATGAGTTGTTGTGGGATGACATTGATTACATCATTTCTTTTACTAAGCCTATATATGAGATGCTTAGGAAGGCAGACATTGATAGGCCTTCCCTTCATTTGGTGTATGAATGGTGGGATAGTATAATTGAGCAATTGAAAAAGAGTATCTATAGGAAAGAAAGAAAGCAACTTCATCAAGAGTCTCCATTTTGGGATGCGGTGTATAAGGTTTTAATGGCTCGTTGGTCCAAGAGCAATACTTCTCTCAATTGCTTGGCACATTCATTGAATCCCAAGTAAGTATAACATGTGGTTTTCTTTTTTGCTTGTTTGTTTAATGACTTAATCTTTCATAGATTGTAATGTGAATTAAACTTATTTTTATTTTATACCTAGGTATTATAGTTCGGAATGGCTTAGTGAAGATACTAATCGGGTTGCTCCCCACAAAGAATTAGAGATTACAAGGGAGAGGAAAAATTGTATCCTTAGATACTTTGCCAATGAAGATGATCGAAGGAAAGTTAACATAGAATTTGTCAATTTTTCTATGTGTATGCAAGAGTTTGGAAATGGAGATGCTATGAAGGATAGGTTTATTATGCAGCCTACAACATGGTGGGCTATCCATGGAGCTTCGGCACCATCTCTCCAAGCCATAGCCTTCAAGGTTCTAGGTCAACCTTGTTCTTCTTCATGTTGTGAAAGAAATTGGAGTACTTATAATTTCATTCACTCTGTGAGGAGGAACAAGATAACACCACAAAGAGCGGAAGATTTGGTGTTTGTGCATACCAATCTTCGTCTTTTAGCTAGGAGAAGCCCAAATTACAATGAAAGTGCAACTCAAATGTGGGATGTTGGAGGTGATGAGTTTGACTCCTTGGAAGAGTCTAATGTTGGAAGGCTTGAGATTGCTAACCTTTCACTTGATGAACCACAATTAGAGGGAGTTTTGTTTAATGTTGATCATGAAGATGAAGACCTTGAGGATGTTGTCCAAGTTGAATGAAGTTGATAGTTTGATTGTGATAAACTAGTACTTTGTTTATGTTTCACATTTTTTTTCTAATTATATATATATATTTAATTAGCGTATCCTTCACGTACCCATATCCAATTACATTTAAGGTTTGCCGTTTCCACGTATCCGATCGTATCGTATCCGGATACGTGTACCCGTATTGGTGCTTCTTAGTCAAGAAGTCATCCGATATATAAAGCACAAACTGCATCCTGCTCCGAAACCCTAAACTCTAAACTGTATGGTTTTGACCTAATTGCTTCATTCTCTCAAAAAGCCATGGAAGAAGGGAAAGCCAAGTCTTTATTTGTGATGGCGCATTCGGATCACAGCTCATATAGCTCGCTATATGAGGTGAAAATCCAACCAGGAGGACAAGTCATAGGCGGCGGTGGAGAATGTAGCAACAGTCGTAAGTGGAGGAGTTCTAGGCGTCGTAGGGTTCTGCTACTTGAGCCTGTAGCAGCAAGGTTACCGGAGCATTCACACTTGGGAACTGCCAGGTTCTTCAGCCGCTCCAAACTATACTTGTTCCCAAACAAAACTACTCGGAGTACCTCAAAACCGCTCTATGCATATGTCTTCGACACGGAGACAAAGTCATTGGTCCGATTTAACTCTTCACCTCAAGCTTATAAGCCTTATGCAACTGTTGTTTCCGCCTATGGCAAGCTTTATCTTCTTGCTACCAATCCACATTGCTGGCCGGAGATCCCAACTCCGGCCTTTGAGCGATATGATCCTGCCACTAATTGTTGGGAGTCGCTCCCTCCTTGTCCTGCCAGACCAAGGAAGATACTAGGCTCTGCAGTTTGTTATGGCTTTATTCTGTTCTCACTTGGCGACGACTCCTTCATGGCTTTTGATGTCACCAGAAAACAATGGCATGAAGTCCAACTGCGGCAGCCTGCTTCTAGTGATCATCAGTTCAGTGGGAGGGCTGTGGTCGTAGGCGACACTATCTATACCTTTAAGATTTCAAGTAATAGTGTTGTTGCATACAACTTTTGGTGGGATTTAGATCAGGAAGGTGATGTTATATTTTATATAAGCCCTAAACCCGATTTGGAAGGCTTGCATATCAACAAGGCCTTTCTGGTGCAGACAGGTCGTTATAAGTTTACAGAAACTAGACAAGGACATTTGGTTCACTTGGGAAACTTGGATTTTTGTCTTGTCCAAAATCGGTTCAAAAAACATAGAGCTGATCGTGAACAGAAACACTGTATCACCACGTTTCAAGTTGTGGTCGACGATGAACGGGGAGGGAAGCATATCATCAAGACCTTACATTCAACTTTCTGTGAGGTGGACTCCCTCATTCGTTTGGGTTTCAGCTTTACTCCAGATTGTGATAATTTTGAACCCACAGAAGAGGAAATGAGAGTGAAAAAACAAGCTGCAACATTGAGTAACCTTGCTGATTTCGATGCAAATGAATTCGGCATGTCACACACTATCCCACAAGAGCTGATCTTTGACATACTTGCAAGGCTTTCGACCAAGGATTTGATACGACTCATGTGTGTTTCCAAAGCATGGAATGCAGCCATCCAAGACCCAGAATGGGCCAAGCTGTATCTCCAGCTCTCCATCAAGCGCAACTCTTTGGATCCTACCTTTTTAATTCTACCATCTAAGCTTGATGAGTTTTTTACAATGACCTTGTTCGACAATGGCACAAAGGGAAGACTTATGTTAATCAAGCAGCAGTCAAAGCAGGTTGAGAAAAGAAATAAGATCTTGGGCTGCTGCAATGGTTTTGCTTTGCATTTACGGATCTATGGAAAATGAAGACTTTGGTTTGTGGAATCCGACAATCCACAAGTTTAAGAGGATTCCTTTGTCAGCCTTCAATAAGTGGACGCAGAGCAAGACCTATTATGGCTTCGGGTATGATTCAGTCAATGATGACTATAAGTTTGTGAGAATGGGACAGTTTAAGCATCCGAGTGGTGTTGTTACAAGCTCGGAAGTGCAGGTTTATAGTCTAAAATTGCACTCATGGAAAAGGGTCCAAGACTTGCCTGCTCATCTTAATAAAGATTATATATTTGCATCAAATGGGGTTTGTCTGGATAGTTCTTTACATTGGTTGATGAGATTAGGTGACAATGGTGGAGGACCAATGATAGTTCTATCCCTTGATCTGGCAAGTGAAGAGTACCACTGGTTTTCTGCCCCAGCTCATTATAACAGTGAGCATTTGAGTATCAACTACTTGGATTTGCATATTAAGGGAGGGTTCTTATGCTTTTGTTTAGACTCTGGTTCTCTCCGGGAGACTTGGATTTTGAAGGAAAATGGAGTTGCCAAATCTTGGACCAAGCTTTGTTGTTATGACGGTTATTGCAGCAACCCTTTGATCTTTTCAAAGTGTGGTGAGAAGTTACTTTTTGCAAAAAAATGGGGAATTATTCTGGTATGATCTGGAGAATGAGAAAATTGATTATGTCAGCACTGATATCAGGCCTGTGAGGAGTTGGGCGTTACAGACGGTAACTTCAGTGGAAAACCTTAATCTTCTTAGGAGGCGACCAGAACTACCTTGTAATAACTGTTACTAACCAATGCAGAGTCATAAAGTATTCTGTAATGAAGTAGGATTAGAATTTCTGTATCGTAGTTTTAGTATTGACTTTATTTTCCTCACTTAATAATATCTGAAAATTTGGCGTTACCGTGGTATTTGGCAATAACCATAAACTTTGTTTGATTACCAACTTTGGATACAACTACTTTGATTAAATGGATCAATAGTGGGTCAACGTTATTGGATCAAGAAACTTTGAGCAAAGTAGCTAGCTTTCTATGATGATGCAATCATGTATATCCCTCTTATGATCAGTACTCTCAAAATAAATAATTACGAAGAATAGCTGTTACGGTAAAATAATCACATAAGATATTGTTGCAATTTATACTAGACAAAACTGAGCAGAAGCAAAAGTACCAGAGAAGAGACTAGGAGCACTGTGCTCTTAGATGGGTTACTTATCCAGCAAGCATCATTAGGTGAAGCAGAAGGACCTGGTGGTGAAGCAGAAGTAACATTTTCCTTGGAGCAAGTGTAGTTACAGCGACTAGGACGAACAACTCTATAAACACCAGAACTAGACAGGACAAAGATATCTTTGCGGTTGTCCTCCCCAAATGAGAAAATGTAGCCCAGAGCTGGAAGACTGCTTCCAGGGACAGAGGTACAAGCAATGGGGGAGTCACGTCCGCAGCTGAAGGGTATTTTGCTTGTGCTAAAGTTGCCACTGTTTTCTGGGTCTTCACTGCCAGCCCATATGGCACCAGCATACAGATCTCCATATACATACCTGAAAAAATCGAACAGTATCAATCAGGATCAATAGTTTTGGAGAATGTGGCTACAGAAGAGCATATATGTTGCACATTCAAAGTGAGGAGTGATTAGCTTACCTTCCATACATGCATGGATCAGTTGTGGAGCGATAGATATATCCCCCAGTTATAGATGCTGAACCTTCATTCTTGTTTACATCAGAATGGTTGTACCCCATTATTGGAAAAATTGGGTTTGTGAGTTTTGTGGATGTGTTTTTTCTAGATGAGTTTGGAAGAGTGAAAGGATAGGGGCCCTCATAAACATTCCAGCCATAGTTTCCACCCTTGGTGATAACATCCACCTCTTCATACAGATCCTGTATTGGATAAACAATTCAGTAACAGAGAAATATATGTAACCTCATTCAAAAATATGCAACCACATTGGCTTTGTTATGAGAAGTTTGAGGAGTTGGGATCTTATAATAGACCGGCTTAGATTTGCTGAATAAGAAAAAACGGCTGATAAGAAACTTGCAGTGATGTATATATATCTTATACCTGTCCAACATCTGCACATATAAAATAGGAAGGGTTTTCTGAATCGAAACTGCAGCGCCAAGGATTTCTTAGCCCTGTAGCCCATATTTCCGGCCTCAGTTCTGGATCTTCACTTACTGGATTGTCTTTTGGGATAGAGTAGTTTCCCCATAGAACGAGTTTATCAATTTCTGAAGCACCTGTAAATAGAATACAGTGTTAAGAAAAACAAAACTAGCTTGAGCTTTGACAGCAAATTAGGAAACAGAAAATTCACAACAAAACACAATTATTTAAGCTGATACTCACTTAGTACATTATCAACGTCAAGCCTCATAATCTTTCCAAGCAATGACTTCTTGTTTTGAGAGAAGTTGTAGGGATCACCTGTGCCTCCACCATCTCCCATCATGAAGTATAAATACCCATCCTCCGGTCCAAAGAGTATCTGTCCTGCATGATGACCTGTGAAAGGGAGGCCCATAGTAAATATCCTTCTAACTTCTGATGGTTTAGCACTTGTAGCCTGGAAAACAACATCAAAATACTTTAGTAATCGTCGAGTTAAAGTAACAACAACAATACAAATTGCTTTCAATGTGTACAGAAGTGTACCAAGGAAGGTTGTGACGCGGTACCATTAGCAGTGTATTCTGCTATAACAGTTTGGTACTGGCATGGTTGAGCACCATTATCAGAACCAAGCTTTGAAGGATCACAGTTGACATCTGAATTACATGAACATCTTCCTGTACATCCTGGCCACTTCTCCTTGTCACAGTTAAATGAAGCATAGAACCTCCCATTTTGTGCAAAATTGGGATGAAAAGCCATACCCATCATGCCAAACTCAGTATCAAAATGAACTTGATCAGTTAAATCCACAAAGGGACTGGACTCATCAAGCCCCATCACCTCTCCAGACCCTTCTTCCGGTATTGTGGCCAACCAAACCTTACCCTCTTGACTAGAGAAAAATGCACGGTTTGAGCCATCAGGATGAGCAACCATGTTGAGGTAAGATCCATTACCGATTTTCTCGAGGCACAAACCATGTGGGGGGATAGGAGTTCCAGTGTCATTCAGTTTGACAGGCTCACCATCAAAACACACCGAGTCCTCACTAGAAACTCCACCAAATGCATTGCAGAAATCGGCTTTCGATTGCCAGAATTGGGCTAGCTCACTAACAGTGGAATTCACAGGTATTCCAGCTTGGCCTTGTAATGAAGGAGCAAATGGGGTGTTGGACATGGACACATTTTGACATGTGTCCCATAAGTTAGAGCAAAAGTCACTTGTTACTTGGATTAAAGACTGGGATGAATTTGCTGAAATAGTTGAGTTACATAGTATAGGAACTGGCCTAGGCACAGAATCAACTGTGAATAGCTCAGCAGCAAATGGATCACACCTCTAAAAACAATTGCAGAAAACAAATAAGAAATTCATGTTTTCAACTTATGCTGGTTCAGCTATTATAAGATAAAGACAAGGACTTACAGCACAAAGTACTGGTTTCAAGAGAGAAGCACAAGCAGAACTAGAGATGTTCATGGACAGGAATTGCTTCTGTATCTGTGAATCTTCAGTGGAGTTGCAGCAAGCAGTTCCATTGTAAGAACAAAACTTGAGTGGTGTGCTCAGAGTAGAAGGTGCTCCTGCATCAATTAAACCATTTGAGTTCAGTTTATTCATAGAATCAAACATAAAGTAGCAAACTTTGAATATTAAATCAGATAAAGCAGCAAACTTTGTATACTAAATCAGCAAAGAAATAAGTGAGAGAACAAAAACCTACTTGAATCAATGCATAGAGGGTGTGAAATTGAAGGATCAAAAAGCAACACCAAGGAACAAAGCAAAAGCCCAATTGCATGAACACCACCCATTTCACCAAAATTGAGAGGGAAAGAGAGAAATCTTCTCTACAACATCTATAGGGTCAACTGGAAACAGTTGTGGATTGACAAGAGGAGTGCAAAGGGGTTGTGAAAACTATAAACATTCTGCCAGTTTCAACAACTCTATCCTCAACCAGCATATGCCTTTCTCCATTATGTGCAGATCAAAGTTTTAATATTCAGCTTCCAGAAGGGACATGATTTTCAAATCTCTCTTCCTCTATTTTAATTCAGCTTCCAGAATGATTCATTGAAACTATTTGTTTTCACTTTTCTGTCCCTCTCCCTTTCTCTTTCCCAAGCCCTTGACAATGTTTTTGTGTTTTTCAACTCCATGGATTTGTACTTATCAATGACCATTGCTTGGGGAAACACCATTATCAACTTGACATTTGCAGATAGAGTTGAACTTTGACTTTGCTTGAGTTTTATATCTAGCTTAATGGGAGTGGTTGTGAAACCGTGAAAGAACCCACTTGCTTAGGCAACCAACTTGTATAGATTTATTTATATAGATCTTTGCTGGTCCAGTGTCTCCTGCCCACATTGATTACCCATTTACCCTTCTTCACAACTTTTTTTTTTTGGTGAAAAATGATTTATTTTCGGATATAAGTACTATAGAGAGCCGAATTAACTTATGTGCAAGTGCAACCCTAGCATGAATTCCGGAACAAAAGCGATCTTCTAGTCCTAGGAGTTCGAAGTTCAAACAATTTTTCCAAAACACCAAAAGACAAGCCGAAATGGGATCAAAATATTCAACTACGATTGAAACCAAGTTGGAACTAGCAGTAAAACAAGGTCAATAAGTGGACTGAACGGCCGTAATGACATCAACAATAAGAAAGAAACAAATACAGGAGGATGAGAGAGTTGAATATATACTCATGTGGAGCTAGCTCTCGTAGAAAAATAGCATGGAAGGGTCGTCACATGGTTCATCATCAATGTTGTGTTCAACGACTTCTGACGTAGAAAAGAATAGAAAAAATAAGAGAGGCTCAGGGGGGCTGTTCACATTAAATAAGTGAGAAAGGAGCTGTAATTGTTGAACGTGGGGAGCAGAAAGCGGTCGGAAAGCCTAGTACAGGACTGGTGGAGCTTCCTGGTCCGGAAGGTGTCTTCTGAAAAACGCCGAAAATGAATCATGTTATCTGAAAATAGACAGTCTTCCATATATCCGATCGTGATAGCACTTTTTGCAGGGAAGAACTGAATCACTGATGTTGAAACGGCATAGAAGATATGTCATGTAACACAATCGCCTTATTTAAGACTTGCTTATAATACATTCTATTTTTTTGTGATGGCGACTACCTAGTTCTTATTAATAAGAGAAATGCACTGTAGGCCTTACAAAATATACCGTGATTCACGTAGACCTATCCACTTGTATGGGTGGGACATAACGATGATGTGAAATAGTGACTTGTTTGGATTTGGAGCATATATATAATTGTTCTTATCCATCTAAAAAAAAATACAAACTTGTATGCCTCTTCTCTTGAAAATCTCATCCAAAATCTTACATTTATAATAGCTATATAAGTCTGAGATTAAAATTGTTACTTGAGTCTACAATTAAGGTAATATATACTATAATTGGTTCTATAGTCGATATGCAACAAAAGTCTTGATTGAATCTAAACTAAAGGTAGATTAGTAATATTCAAACTAACATGAAGCACATGCAATCAAACCAATACCTGAGTAATACAACATACGAGAGATGATTAGTACTTTATTTTTCTCCCACGTATATTCCACAACATACATCTACCATATAAAAACAATTTTCTTGACCCTAAAAGGGTAAAAAAAGAAGTAGATCAAGAAGATCAGAAGAACAATATGGGAGGATAAAATACAAAATGAATAGGAGAAAAATACTCAAAATAATTATATATTATGTATAAGGAGTCATTCATGGAACTTTCAGTAATAATGAGTTGACAAAATCTTAAATGCATTATTATAATAAATTGTGATAAAAAAAATCATCATTAAAGTATTTAATATTAAGGGTAAAATATGATGACAAAATATATCATCAATACGCTCTGCTGTGTCAGTATGTAAAAAAATGAAAGCAATCATATATGATAGGTGAGTTATCGGATCGCAATTAGCAAAAAGTTACGTGTGGATTACATCTAATATAGGACATCAATTTTGGACTTAAAATGAATTTACTCTTTATTTTATTTTTATTTGTTTAAGAGTTAAGAAATAAGATATTTGTCAAAATGCATCAAAATCTTGTAAGCGGAAACAATTATCTACAGTACTACACCACGTATGTTTTTTCATCTCACCTCCTTATTTATCGGTCCGTTCCCCACAAAATTAAGCCTGAAGTTAATTACAGTTGATCACCTCAAGGTTGACTTGCTGATTTACCATCTTTCCCATTCACACTCTTTGATGATCATTTGAGTTCCAAAGCAACATTTCCCTATTCCCTTGATGAAGCAAGACAACATTGTGTTGAAACTTATTAATGTCAAAAGTTAAAAGTAAAACCTACATTGCTTCAAAAGTGTAACTCGGTCTTGCCTCCCCTTAGTTGCCTAGCTAAGCCATGACCTCAAAAGTTTTGTTTCTGTTTCAACTCTTTAATGGCATAAATTTGTCATCTGTTTAAGAACTAGAGGATTTGATAAACAGAATAGAAGAGTAAAACTTGAGAGAGAATGAGGATTTCAATGTGTTTTTTCATCTCATACAAAGGGGGTATTTATAGGATTACATTGAAGTGTGAATGCTCAAAGAGAAACTCAAAATGATAACCATCTTGATGATGATTTTCTGCCATGCTTGTTGCCCTTTGGTAAAGCATGTTTACATAAGTCTTCATTCACTCAAGTACCTATGATTATACACTCAAGTACCTATCTAAATACTTTTACGTATTTTGTTACATGATATAGACATATACGGTATATATACGATTTATACTACAACACTCCCCCTTGGATATTTCATGTTCAATAGTATTGTGTAGATGGTGTGCATCGAAGTTGCCTCGTTAAAAACCTTGCCAAGTAATAAAACCCTGTGGGAAAAAAACAACCTTGGTCGAAAGGGAAAAAGAGCACAACGCACGTTGAGTGTGAAGTATGTTTCTGGATACTCCCCCTGATTTAGACTCCTCTTGAAGATTGTGGGAGTTCGGATATCCTCCTCAATCCGATACTCCTTACATGTTTCTCGAAAGGAGATTTTGGTAGTGACTTAGTAAATAAGTCAGCTACATTATCTTCTGATCGGATTTGATTTACTTCAATATTTAGAAGTGTTTGCTGTTGCTGATTGTAGAAGAATTTCGGCGATATATGCTTGGTATTGTCGCCTTTGATGAAACCTAATTTCATTTGCTCAATACAAGCTGCATTGTCCTCGTAAATGCATGTAGGTTCATTTGTGGTGAATTTCAAACCACAAGTTCCTCGAATGTGTCTATTTATAGACCTTAGCCATATGCACTCACGCACGGCTTCATGTAGTGCAATTATTTCTGCATGATTTGAGGAAGTAGCAACAAGAGTCTGTTTTGTAGATCTCCAAGATATCGCGGTATTTCCCATGGTAAAGACATAACCTGTTTGGGAGCGACCTTTGTGAGGGTCAGAGAGATACCCTGCATCAGCAAAACCCGTCAAAACATCATTTTGATGGAGGGGAGGAAGAGAACGTCGGTCACTATGGATAGTGTTGCCGGCGCTCACATTTCTTTTCTCTCTGTAGGGATAGAACAAGCCCATATCGATCGTACCTTTTAGGTATCGAAGGATTGTCTTTATACCAATCCAATGGCGGCGTGTTGGTGCAGAACTGTGTCGAGCTAACAAGTTTACTGCAAATGAGATATCCGGTCTTGTGCATTGAGCTAAATACAATAATGCGCCTATCGCACTTAGGTATGGTATTTCAGCTTCTAATAAATCTTCGTCCTCATCCCTTGGACGAAACGGATCTTTCATGGGCTCAAGACTACGGTTGATCATGGGAGTACTCACAGGCTTTGCTTTATCTTCATTAAAGCGCCTTAGTAACTTTTGAGTATATGCTGATTGATGGATCATAATCCCATCATTACGGTGCTCGAGTTCTATTCCGAGACAAAACCGTGTTTTCCCGAGATCTTTCATCTCAAATTCAGATTTCAAATATGTAGCAGTTTCTTTTAACTCATTTAGAGTTCCAATTAAGTTCATGTCATCAACATAAACTGCTACAATTGCAAATCCGGATCTTGTTCTCTTAATGAACACGCAAGGGCATATTTCATTGTTAACATATCCCTTCCCAATCAAGTAGTCACTTAGACGGTTATACCACATCCGTCCGGATTGTTTCAATCCATATAGTGAGCGTCTTAATTTTATTGAAAACGCGCTCCGTGGTTTAGAGCCACTTGATTTGGGTAATTGAAGTCCATCTGGAACCTTCATATATATCTCTGAATCTAGATCCCCATATAGATATGCTGTAACCACATCCATGAGCTGCATGTCAAGTTTTTCGGAAACTACCAAACTGACAAGGTAGCGGAACGTTATAACGTCCATTACGGGAGAATATGTCTCCTCGTAGTCGATTCCAGGACGTTGTGAGAAACCTTGCGCCACAAGGCGGGCTTTGTATCTAACAACCTCATTTTTCTCATTACGCTTTCTAACAAAGACCCATTTATGGCCAACAGGTTTTATATTTGGTGGTGTCAGTGTTATAGACCCAAATACCTGTCTCTTTGTTAGTGAATCCAATTCAGTCTGGATCGCATTTTTCCATTTTGACCAATCTGCTCTACGTTGGCATTCTTCAACGGAGCGAGGTTCGATATCATCGTATTCTATAATTCCTTTTGCAATATGATATGCAAACGCATCATCAATAGCCATAGAATTTCTGTCCATAATTACATGTATACTAGTGTAATTCATGGAGATCTCTCTATTCTCTGGAATTGGTTCTATTATTGGAGCGTCCTCCAATGATGTCTCTTGGACATAACCATAATCCGGAATTTTTTCATGAGATGGATTATTTATATCGATGATTAATGGATTATTTTGTGTCAAGCTCGCTTTCTTTCTTGGGCGAGAATCCATCGAACCTATAGGCCTCCCGCGCTTTCTAGCAGGAGCCATGGGTCTAGCCACTGCATCACCCATAGAGGGGATGTCATGTCCTTTATTTTTAGGAACATCAATCCTTGCAGGTACGTTTGCAGCAGGTATGTGTGATCTTGTCACTTTAGCGATATCAGAAAACGCATCAGGCATTGATTCTGCTACGTTCTGAAGATCGAGAATCCTCCGCACCTCTATTTCAGACTGTGTGGTTCGGGGATCAAGATGAGACAAAGTGGGGACAGACCACGACAATTCCTGTCTTTTCTGTTGAACATTAATGTTCTTGTCTCCCCCTAATGACGGGAAGACTGTCTCATCAAAGTGACAATCCGCAAATCTAGCGGTAAATAGATCACCTGTCAAGGGTTCTATGTAGCGGATAATGCTTGGAGTATCATATCCAACATAAAGGCCTAAGCGTCTTTGAGGACCCATTTTGGTGCGCTGTGGCGGCGCAATTGGCACATAGACTGCACACCCAAATATGCGTAAGTGTGAGACATTAGGCTCATACCCAGTCACCAGTTGGGACGCAGAAAAGGGTTGGGTGGCAGTAGGTCTCAGACGAATGAGCACAGCTGCATGTAATATTGCATAGCCCCAAGCAGAAATAGGGAGATTGGTGCGCATAACCAATGCTCTGGCAACCATTTGAAGTCTTTTAATGGCAGCTTCTGCGAGTCCATTTTGGGTGTGTACATGAGGGACAGGATGTTCCACCTCAATCCCAATGGACATGCAATAATCATCAAAGGTTCTTGATGTAAATTCTCCAGCATTGTCAAGACGAATTGACTTAATAGGATGATCGGGGTGGTGAGCCCTTAATTTAATGATTTGTGCTAGGAGTTTAGCAAATGCAGCATTTCTTGTGGATAAGAGCATGACATGTGACCAACGTGTCGATGCATCAACCAACACCATAAAATATCTAAATGGTCCGCAAGTTGGTTGGATAGGTCCACAAATATCACCTTGTATTCTTTGTAAGAATGGTATATTTTCTTTAGTGTCCTTTGCATAGGATGGTCTCGATCCTACCTTTGCTAAAGAGCAAGCTTTGCAAAACGAATGATACACTTTAGAAGTAACTCTTTGGACCAATGTTTGGTTCGTACTTCTTTTCGTTTTGAAGAATGGATGTCCGTGTGAAGTTTTTAATATACGGAGCATCATGTCACGACCTGGATGTCCCAAACGGTCGTGCCAAAGCTTGTATGTGTCAGGATCCCATAATTTGTCATTCATGACATGGTTGGATTCAATAACTCTAATAGTGGTTGCATACAATCCACTAGAGCGACACATAAGTTTCTCTAAAACTCGTGTATTTCCGTAGTTTTTAGAGGTGATGCAAAGGAACTCTTGTCCATTCTCACAATGTGTTTCCACATGAAAATCATTGGCTCTAATGTCTTTAAAGCTTAATAGGGTCCTTCCGGCCCTTGGAGCATATAGAGCTTCGGCGACATTAATATTTGTGCCATTTGGTAACAAAAATTGAGCTGGTCCTCGACCATGAATCAATTGTGATGGTCCTGCCATCGTAGTTACTGAGGATCGACTGGGTGTCATCCATAAAAATAATTGCCTATGTCGCAATATCGTATGTGTGGTGCCACTATCAAGAAGGCATTCCAATTCTCCGGAAAACATACTGAAAGGAATAAAGTTCGGAATATTAACACATGTCCATGACATTGAATGCGATACTTTATTAATGGGAAAATAGCCAATGATTACATCAAAGTTATTCATAAGTCTATTCCAAATATCAAACTCTAGACAAATTGCTATCACTCAATCCGTTTGGTAATTCCAATGGAATATGACCAGGAAAGTAGAGAGATGTTGGTGGAGCGAGGCTCGCTTAAATACCCCGATCTCAATTGCTTTCCTAGACATCATACTTCATTGGGTACGCCACATAAGAAGGAGTTTAATACAATTGTTATTTATTGACTAAGGCACATTTGCCATTCTTGGAAAATAGAAAGAGGATTATTCTAATCAAAGTCTGTGGCATCCTCGTGCTCTTCATCTACAGCTTTGAAGTCCTCAACAGTGAGATTGACATCTTCACTATTTTCATCTTCGGCAAGGTTAGCTTCTTGCTCTCTTGCTTCCCTGTACTCCTTGTAGCGTGCAGCTAATTGGGTACTTGCATGACATTGTTTAAACCAATGCTCGATTGATCCACATCTATGACACATGTCATTGTGGTTTCCTCCCTTCATTTGAGGTATAGGTTGTGCAGGTTGTACAGTTTGTACAGGTTGTGCACGTTGTGGATATCCCCTAGGAGGGTTGCTGCTACTACCACGGCGCATGGTGCGACCTCCACGGTTCATGGTGCTATTTCCACGGCCGGTGTTGCCATACCTCCCTCTTCCACGTGCGGAGTTACCATCACGTGCGCCCGCTCTAAAGTTGCGGTTTCCTTCCCTGTTGGGGCGGTTATATGGACCTGTTCGTCCTTCATGTCCCCTATTATTAGGGTACACATGTCCCCTATTGCTGGGGTACCGCTCCCTGTGCCCTCTTTTGGGTGCATTATAATTTGCCTCACGAACGCTCTTGGTTCCAATGGGTCTTGAATTATAATTCTTTACAAGAATGTTGTCGTGCTTTTCGGCTACCGACAAAATATTTATGAGTTCATTGAACCTCGTAATTCGTCCAGCATTTACTTCAGTGCGATACTGCTTTGATAGCAAAATTGCTGCAACAGGGAAGGTGGAGAGAGTTTTCTCAATTAGCTCTTCTTCTGTGAGGGGTCTTTGACAGAACCTCAACATGGATTTAAGACGAAGAGCTTCTGAATTGTACTCAGCAATAGACTTGAAGTCTGAGAAGCGTACATCGTTCCACTGAACCTTCAAGTCAGGGAGGAGAGAATCTTGGATATTGTTAAAGCGCTCTTCTAGTGCTTCCCATAAATCCTTTGCATCTTTGATGGACATGTACTCTAGCCTGAGTGCTTTGTCCATATGACGTCGCATCAAGATGATTGCTTCTGCATGCTTCTTGGGTGATCGAGGGAACACAAGAGCCGGATTTGGTTCATGGATGATGGGCAATATCCCCTTGGATGTGAGATGGTTCTCAACGTCGGTTTTCCAGCTATGGTACTCCGAACCTGTTGAGTCAAGGATTTGAAAATCGAGTCTAGGTTCATTCGACATCCTTGAAGATAAGAAGAAAATATTAGTTTCGGAGTTAAAACTTCCACGAAAAATAATAAGATTTCCGAGCTATGCTACCAAGAAATCAATTTCCAAGAATCATTGTGAACACTCTTAGTTCATTTGGCGTGAATTGCTCTAATTCCGCTTTTGATTGTAAGTTCCCGAGAAAAAAGGAAAAAGGAGAGAAAATAAATAAAAACTCAAAAACGGGAACTTTTAGTAAAGAATACCTTGGAATAGTGTTGCCGGAAATTTTTGACCGGAAAAATTATCGGAGTTGACCGGAAAGATCGTTGGAAAAAGTTGAGAAAAATCGTCCAAAAAGTCGCCGGAAAAGTCGCCGGAAAAGTGTCGAAAAAGTCGTCGGAAAGTCGCCGCGCAAATCTGTCGACAGATGTGTCGACAGCTGCTCGGCAGCTGCTCGGCAGCTGCTGCGCAGCTGCTCGGCAGATGGCTCGGCAGCTGCTCGGCAGCTGCTGCGCAGCGTCTCGGAAGCTGCTCGGCAGCTGCTGCGCAGGGTCTCGGCAGCTGCTGCGCAGGGTCTCGGCAGCTGCTGCGCAGGTGCCTCGGCAGCGTCTCGGCAGCTGCTGCGCAGGGCCTCGGCAGCTTCTCGGCAGCTGCTGCGCAGGGCTCTCGGCAGCGTCTCGGCAGCTGCTGCGCAGGGCTCTCGGCAGCTTCTCGGCAGCTGCTGCGCAGGGCTCTCGGCAGGTATCGGCAGGTCTCGGCAGGACTCGGCAGCACCTCGGCAGCTGCTGCGCAGCTCTCGGCAGCTGCTCGGCAGGTCTCGGCAGGACTCGGCAGCACCTCGGCAGCTGCTGCGCAGCTCTCGGCAGGACTCGGCAGCACCTCGGCAGCTGCTGCGCAGCTCTCGGCAGCTGCTCGGCAGGTCTCGGCAGCACCTCGGCAGCTGCTGCGCAGCTCTCGGCAGCTGCTCGGCAGGTCTCGGCAGGACCTCGGCAGGACCTCGGCAGGTCTCGGCAGCGGTCCGGCAGCGGTCCGGTTCGGTTTTTCGGCTTCCGGCGGCCGGTTCAGGCCTTTTCCGGCCGGTTCCGGTGAATCTGAGACCGGTTCCGGGCTCCTGGAATCAAGGGCTTTAATCTGAGCTAGGGTTTGGGGATTTTTTGTAGGTTTTGAAAAATGACTTCTATCGATGAAGAACTCTTCTTTCGTCAATTTTTCGATTCTAATTCTAGAGCAACTTCGTGCTGATAACGTGTTTAAGAACTAGAGGATTTGATAAACAGAATAGAAGAGTAAAACTTGAGAGAGAATGAGGATTTCAATGTGTTTTTTCATCTCATACAAAGGGGGTATTTATAGGATTACATTGAAGTGTGAATGCTCAAAGAGAAACTCAAAATGATAACCATCTTGATGATGATTTTCTGCCATGCTTGTTGCCCTTTGGTAAAGCATGTTTACATAAGTCTTCATTCACTCAAGTACCTATGATTATACACTCAAGTACCTATCTAAATACTTTTACGTATTTTGTTACATGATATAGACATATACGGTATATATACGATTTATACTACAACATCATCAACCATGTTTCAAACAAATTGCATACTTGGAAGCATCCAACAATGTATGTATTGTAGCCTATTGTAGCTGTAAAATCTTAAAGACAACAATGTACAAACAGGCCTCCCATAAGATTCTCAGAAACAATGTGGAACAAGCTAGAGGTTAAAGTTAAGGTTGTTGTTGTCATCGTAGACATAGAAACTTCAAATCAGCTAGCTGTAATAGAACAATTCTATAAGAATATGCCTCTTTTTTCTATCCCAGCTAGGTTATCTTGGAAGATTTCCTAGTTCCCTATGCTATTAAACCTTACACTTTGACTCATGAAACTAATGGCTTCCTCTCTGTTCATCAAATGCTACCCTCTTCTTGCCATACTTCTGCTGATACACGAATCTGCTATAGCCCAAACTGGCTATAACAAAAAGGAGAAGGAGGCTCTTGATGCCTTGAAGGCTACTTTCAACAATGCCTATCTAAATGATAACTGGACTGGCATTCCTTGCTTCTTGAGTGAGACATCAAAATGGTATGGAATTCAATGTGATCCCAATGGCCGCGTCACAGGCATTGTCTTGGAAAGTATGGGACTAGTAGGGAACGTAAAAGTTGATGCATTCAAAGACTTTACCGAGATGTCAGTGGTGAGCTTGAAGAACAACACCATTTGGGGAAACATGATGGATTTTAGTTCCAACCAGAAGCTGACTCACATTGATATCTCCCGGAATATGCTGTTTGGGCCAATGTCAAGTTCAGTTTTGAGTCTTGGGAACTTGGAGTACTTGTTTGTTCAATATAATTGGTTGAGTGGTTTCATCCCGGAATTGAACCAATCCACACTGAAAGCAGTCGATCTCTCAAATAACAAGTTTAATGGACCAATCCCAACAACTCAAGCTCTTCAAACATTTGGCTACAATTCATATTCTGGTAACAATGGCTTGTGCGGATCACCTTCTCATGTTCCCTGTGACGTTGTCAACCACCCTCTTCATTTGGATAGTGAAAGCAAGAATGGTTCTTCTGGTTCTATTAAGAAAAAATCTACTTTTTCCCTGTTCAATGCAATCTTTTATGGCTTGCTTCTTGTTTGTCTAGTAACTGCAATTTCTCTTTTGGCATTTTATTACTGGAAATCTAGGAAGCTAAAGAAGTTGATAAAGGAAGTGAAAGCCACTAGTACTAAACAAATGAATGAGGAGAGCAAAGATGGTGGAAAGAAGGTTGAAGAAGGAGAGGCGGTAAGATCAGTTGGAGGACTACAAGAGAAACGGAAGCTCATATTCATTGGGGTTGAGGATGGAGCATCTTCAGATTTTGAACTTGGGGATCTTTTAAAAGCTTCTGCTGAGGGGTTAGGTAGAGGGATTTTTGGAAATAGTTATAAGGCTAAGATGAGTGAGAAGGAAGCCGTTGTTGTAAAGAGGATAAGGGATCTGAAACCATTGGTTAATGAGGAATTCAACAAGCAGTTGCAGCTGATTGCCAATTTGAAACACCCCTACTTGCTGCCTCTTCTTGCTTACTACCACTCCAAGGATGAAAAGTTGCTCCTATATAGATATGTTCGAAATGGGAATTTGTTTAACCGATTGTTTGGTGAGTTTCTTTCGAACTTTTGATTCATATTTTTTCTTACAAACTTACTAATAGTCTAACATATTATGTTGTTAGAGTGTCGAACAAACTAGTCTTTACTGTTACATAGTCTAACGACATAACATGTCAGATATCTAGTTAGAAAATGTTACCTTTATAAACAATGTATACCATATCAATTTTCCTAATGATTGATGCAGGAGAAAGAGGCCCAAATCGAATTCCATTCACATGGACCTCAAGACTATCAGTTGCTCGAGGTGTAGCTCAAGCTGTAGAGTATCTTCACCTCAATGCCACATCCCCTAATATCCCGCCTCATGGAAACTTAAAATCTTCAAACATTCTTCTCAATGAGAATGACACTGTTCTTGTTTCGGATTATGGTTTTGCTTCACTAGTAGCACTTCCCATTGCAGCTCAACGAATGGTTTCGTATAAAGCACCCGAGTATAAAAGGACCAAAAGAGTTTCTAAAGAGTCTGATGTGTGGAGCTATGGCAGCCTTCTTTTAGAGCTCTTGACCGGAAAACTCTCGGTCTGCACTGCTCCACCAGGTGTCAGTGGTGTAGATCTCTGCAGTTGGGTTCACCGAGCAGTTAGAGAAGAATGGACAGCTGAGATTTTTGATGAGGAACTATCTGGTGAGCACAGAACTACAAGTAGAGGAATGCTTAGACTGCTACAAATTGCAATGCAGTGCTGTGATCCATCCCCAGAGAAACGCCCCATGATGAGTGAAGTGGCAAGGGAAGTGGAGAACATAAGGATTACTAATTCAATAGTCGACTCAGATGATTCGATAGGATGATTAGCCACTGTTCCTGCAAGAATTGTCAGTGATCATAAGAGGTAGCTTACTGTATGTACTTTAAGATTGGGAACACTGCATTGCTTACCGCATTTAAACTTCTATTATTTTTCATCACAAGTAAATAATTTATCAACTAATGGTGCTATACTGCTATAGTTGATGCAAAATTTGTCATAAGCACTACTGAAAGATGGCTGCAGCAGACGTTCAGTTATTTTTGTATGTAAATAAGTACCATGCTTTTCATACATAGTTTCATATTCTCTTAAAGTTTCGTGTTTGAGTCCTGAATAGTGAATGCAACTTGTTTGGCTTTGAAACACTGAGCTACTTGAGTAGACAGCAGCTTCATATCGTTTATTAGCAGAATTAATGATTCACAAGATCAAATCCAGGGTACAAAACAAGAAAGAAAAGAAGAAATGCAATATCTTTGCCTCCCTCAAACATATTTCTTGACATGGAGGACCAGAACGCTGTCGATGAGTCCCCAAATCGACTACATGTTCTTTAGCACATGTAAAATTGCAGCGGCTTGGTCTTGTGACTCTATAGACACCAGTGCTTGTTAATACATAAACATCCTTCTTGTTATCTTCGCCAAATGAGAATACATACCCCAGGGAAGGAGTAGAACTTCCTGCCACAATGTTACATTGCATTGGAGAGTCATGAACCCATCTGAAAGAAATCTTGGTAGTGGAGAAGTTCCCACTGTTTTCGGGGTTTTCAGTGCCTGCCCATAAAGCATCAGCATACAAGTCCATGTAGAGATACCTGAAATGTTGTCAGTAAGGATGTTTACATTTACAACATAGATAAACTTAAGAAATTTGATGTGGGATTTCATGTTCAGGATAAACCAATTACCCTCTTATACATGCATGGATCAGTCATAGATCGGTAGAAATAACCGCCTGTAATAGAGGCAGATTCAGCAGTTCCTATATTCTTATCTATATGAGAGTGATTATAACCCATTACTGGGAATATGGGCCTTATGGAACTTGTAGAGGTATTTCCTCCTGGAGACTTTGTTGGATAAAAAGGCATAGGACCCTCATAAACTCTCCATCCGTAATTGCCACCCTTTCTGACTAAATCAACCTCTTCATATTGATCCTGCAAAATGCCATGAACTTCATAAGGAATTTGGAATGTCATACACTACATTTAGAAATAATGTAGTATGAAAACAACCTGTCCAGAGTCTCCACAGAAGAAGTCGAAGGGCCTTTCTGAATCAAAACTACAGCGCCAAGGATTTTGAAATCCAAAGGCCCATATCTCAGGCTCCAGCTCCTTGATATCAATGTAGGGATTGTCACTTGATATAGCGTAATTTCCCCATAGTCCCTTTTCACTTATTTCCAGTGCACCTAGTAGTTGTTGCCAAACAGAGTTAATATCTGAGCAGAATTATAAATGATATAACCATTTGTACTTGTAATTCTCAGGACTTGGTATGTTATCTATGTCTAGCCTCATAATTTTCCCAAGCAAGGACTTCTTGTTCTGTGCAAAAAGGGTCATCCCGATGCGAACCATCTCCCATCATGAGGTATAGATAACCATCTGCAGGTCCAAAAAGAATCTGACCGGCATGATCTCCCCTATAAGGAAGCCCCATTGTGAATATCCTTCTCACTTCTGATGAATTTGAGCTTTTTGCCTAAGAGAATAAAAAAGATACTGATCAAATTCCATTTAAATCATTTGGTTGATAATTTTTTGAAACATAACAAAGAAAAAGTGTGCAATTTTTATACCAAGGAAGGCTCCGGGCTGTACCATTAACTGTAAATTCAGCAACAATACTGTGGTATTGACAGGGCTGCACCCCATTATCAGCAGAAAGCTTTGAAGGGTCACAATTCACATCTGTATTGCATGAACATCTGCCTGAACAGCCTGGATGTTTCATCTTATCACAGTTGAATGACAGAAAGAAGCGGCCGTTGTTCACAAAATTTGGATGAAATGCCACACTCATCAGACCAAACTCAGTGTCAAAAAGCACTTGATCAGTAACGTCCAAAAAAGGTTCAGCTTCATTGATTCCCAAAATCCCACTTGATCCTTCATCAGGAACAATTGCCAACCATAACTGGCCTTGTTGGTTAGACACAAATGTGCGGTTGGAACCATTTGGATGTGGAACTAGATTGATATAAGCCCCATTTCCAATTTTCTCAAGGCACAGACCAGCTGGAGGAGGGGCAGCATCAACTTGACTAAATGAAACCGATACACCATTGAAACACACGGCATCTTCTGATCCACCAAATGCTTCACACAAGTCTTGTTTCGAGTGCCAATGATCAGTCATTCTGCCTTGAGAGGATGGAGCAAATGGAGAAATCAGTAAGGATATGTTGCCACATTTATCCCACAACTTTGTGCAGAAGTCCCTGCAATCTCCATCTTTCGACTGCTGTGATTTCATTGAACTTGTGGTGTTGCACAGAACAGGAACCTTTCTAGGCCGCGAGTCAATTTCAAACAGTTGAGCTGAAAATTGGTCACATATCTGCATCATGGAAGACCAAAAAGTTAGCACAACCTTTGAAAAAAGTTAGCACAAAGAAAAAGTTATTTGAGGACAAACATAAATTAACAGAGAGAGAGATAGAGTAATGTGTTTATTCTTCTCTCAATTGAGGGTTTATATAGGAGTACAAAGTTAGTATGAATGTTCTAAAAGAAAATCAATTTGGTAACTATGATCATCATCAAACAACTCCACATGGTTGTCTTCAATCATGAAAATTGTTATGCTTGCTGCCTCTTGTTATAAAGCATGTCACACAAATCTTTATACCCAAGTACCTATTACATGATATAGACATTTATACTATAATACATTTATACTACAACACTCCCCCTTGGATATTTCATGTCAATAGTATTGTCTAGGTCGTGCGCTTCTAGGTTGCCTTGTTAAAAACCTTACCAAGTAATAAAAACCTTGTGGAAAAAAACAATCTTGGTCGAAGGAGAAAAAGAGCACAACTCGCGTTGAGTGTGGAGTATGTTTCTGGATACTCTCCCTGATTTTGACTTCCCCTTGTGTTGCCCAAACGTGGTGTTTCTCTCGTTGCCTCATTAAAAACCTTGCCGAGTAATAAAAACCCAGTGAGACAAAAATAACCTCGGTCGAAAGGAAAAAAGAGCACAACACACCTTTCACGTTTTGAGACCATATATGTAGACACCTCCCCCTGATTTTGATCTTTTGAGGAGAGTCTTGTTATTGCTGATTTATATTTGGTGTTGTCGCTTTTGATGTAGCCTTGCTTCATTTGTTCAAAACAAGCAGAATTATCCTAAATGCTTGTAGACTCATCTGTGGTAGACTTCAAACCACAACTGTTCGAATATGCGTAACTATGGATCCAATCCATATACATTCACGAACTACTTCGTGAAGAGCAATAATCTCTGTATTTGTTCGAAGATATAGCGACTAAGGTCTATTCTGTAGACTTCCAAGATATCGCGGTCTTTACCCATAGTGAACACTTAACCAGTCTGGGAAGATCTTTGTATGGGTCAAAGAGATACCCAACATCAGCAAAACCTTCCAAAAACACTTATGTCATTTTGGGATAGGGATAGAAAACGCAAGCAAGCGTTGGCAGCGTTTTTGGTGTGTAATGGGTCCGAATCCATCATCTCTCTGTAGGGATAAAATAAGCTCATATCGATCGTACATCTCAAGTATCGAAATATATCTTTTACACTAATTTAATGGTGTTGCGTTGGTGCACAGCTATACCTTAGCTAACAAGTTCGTGGCAAAATGAGATGTCCAGTCTTGTGCATTAAGCTAAGTACAATAATGCACCTATTGTACTTGAGTAAGGCACTTCTGCCTCTAGCACATCTTCGTCATCATCTTTCAGACGAAGAGGATCCTTTTCAAGATCAATACTATGAACGGTCATGGGGTGCTTGAAGGCTTTGACCTTGTCAAAATGCCTAAACATCTATCATCATAGTGCTCAAGTTCTAAACCGAGGCATAATCGTGTTCCCAAAAATCCTTCATTTCAAACTCGGATTTCAAGTGTTCAGCGGTTTCCCTTAACCTTTTAAGGGCTTCGAATGAAGATTATGTCCAACATGGACGTTGATAGAATCCGAAACTTGTTATGGAAACGCGTGGGCATATCCCTTCCCAATCAAGTGGTCACTTTAGTGAGCGTTTCAACTTTATTGCAAACGCGCTCCGTGGTCTAGAGCCACTTGACTTTGGTAAATAAAGTTCACCGTGAACTTTCATGTATGTTCCGTATCTAGATCCCCATTGAGATACGTAGTGACCACATTTATAAGCTGCATGTTTAGTTATTTAGAAACTACCAAACTGACAGGGTAGTGGTATGCAATAACATCCATTACGAGAGAATATGTCTCATCGTAGTCAACTCCAGGGTGTTTTGTGAGAAGCCTTGCACCATAAGGCGAGATTACCATATCTTTTTCTCAACACGCTTTCTAACGAAGACCCGTTTAGTCAATAGGTTTTATGTAAGGAGGTGTTGGCATCACTGGCTCAAAAACCTTCTTCTTCGTTTAGAGAATCCAAATTTAACCTGAATTGCTTCTTTCCATTCAGGCCAAATTTCTCTACGTTGGTATTCATGATTCAACAGAGCGTGGTTTGATATCATCGTACTCAACAAACTCATACGCAATGAAATGCACAACTACATCATCAATTATGATGGAGTTTCCATCCCACATCTCATGTATACTAGTATAATTTTCAAAGAGCTATATATTCTCAGGAATAGGTTCTAACATTGAGGCGTCCCCCAACTATAACCATAATCCTGGAAGATACTCATGAGACGGATTTTGAGTTTTGATGATCCAAGGATTGGTTTGTGCCAAAGTATCATTCAAATCCACGGGCTTCCGGCTCATCCTAGCTGGGGTCATGGCTTGATGAAGTGGCTCGTAGAGATATGGATGTGGTTACAGCATATCTCTATGAGGATCCAGATGGACTTCAATTACCCAAATCAAGTGGTTAGACACTTGATTTGGGTCATATATATATATATGAATCTAGATCCTTATAGAGATATGTTGTAACCACATCCATAAGCTGCATGTCAAGTTTTTCAGAAACTACCAAACTGACAAGGTAGCGGAACATTGTAACATCCATTACAAGAGAATATGTCTCCTCGTAGTCGATTCCAGAGCGTTGTGAGAAACCTTGTGCCACAAGGTGAGCTTTATATTTAACAACCTCATTTTTCTCATTACGCTTTCTAACAAAAACTCATTTATGGCCAACAGGCTTTATATTTAGAGAATATGTCTAAACCCTAAACATCCATTACAAGAGAATATGTCTCCTCGTAGTCGATTCCAGAGCGTTGTGAGAAACCTTGTGCCACAAGGTGAGCTTTATATTTAACAACCTCATTTTTCTCATTACGCTTTCTAACAAAAACTCATTTATGGCCAACAGGCTTTATATTTAGGGGTTTCAGAGTTATAGACCCAAATACTTATCTCTTTGTTAGTGAATCTGTAACGCCCCAAGCTGCACCTCATCAGCTTAAGCACGTCACAGTGCTGCGAGTCTCAAAAACATAAACCGAACACTTGATTTACATTCTAGAGAACCGCTAGGCATTTTGTTTGAAAAACTTTTCACAAAACACAGCGGAAGCTACCAATACTTTTGAGGTGAAAATCCTTAATTCACTAAATTCCATTTGTTCATCTAAACTTGAAAAGAACACTCACTCGAGAGGTAAAACATTCAAGGAATGAGATATTAACGAAGTTCGATACAAGAATAGTTTCACTCGAGTTCTGAGATACAAAGTTCAAGGAATAGATATTAGCGTAAAGTCAAAAGACAGTTTACCGAACTTGTTCAGCACCCCCAGCTCCGCCCGTCATTGTCATGTCACCAGTGCACAGTACCTGCATTCACACTGTTGTAAGGGTGAGCTTTCATCCTCGCTGCTCAACAGGAACTCTACCTCATCTAGAATTAAAACCAATAAATACATTTTTGGGTTGCCCAGTATGAAAACATACTTAAACCAAATATTTAAAGGAACGACAAACTTTATAATATTTTCCAATTTGAAAATAGATGCATGATGCTTAAATAAATATGGCGCCAAATCTAAGTATTACCTGATGGCCGGTCCCATAAACCCACTTCACGACCTTACCTCAAATTAGTTTATAACCAGGTAAGCGTAGGAGAGCGTCCGCTACCTAGCTACACACACTGATCAGGTCGTCATTACGATCGCACACCGTCCGATCGGTGTAGCTAACCCTCCAGAGGTTTAGGGAATCGAACCCAAGAAGCTCTCAAGTCATCACATTTCTCACGATTTGGTTAGTATACATTGCATTTTAACATAACCAAACCATCACACTTAGCATGTATCATTTTATAAAAACGTAATATAATAAAATCACTAATCGAGGAGAGTCCCGAATCCCCTACCTGGATTTCGATGTTTTCTCTCACGTACTCTGAGAGTCCCGAACCTTCCGTTTCTCGGGTAACTAGAGTCCTAAGTTCCGACATTTCGATAGTTAATAATCTATTAAACAACTTTTGAAATCTCGACGATTAATAAATCGTCCAGTTAACTTTTCCCGATTTGACCAAGAGTTGACTAACATTTCCTAGTTTGACCAGGATTGACCAATTATGTTAGGTGCACTGAAATTTACTAAGGGCACCCGATAACATTCTTCTTCTGCATTTTTCAACTATTATCCAAAAGTGAAACCAAGTCCAACTCCTCTTTCTCACAACACATTATACAATGAGCATCAAAATGAACAACTACTGGAATTTCAAACATTGTCATGATCCTCCAAATTTCCAAACATACGCCAACTGACCCACCATTTCTTTCTTTTTCAACAGAAAAATAATTTGATAGAATCAAACATATAACCAGTTCTAACATCAGCAGCCTTCGTCAACAGGAATCAAATTCCAACAAAAATCCAGCAACAACAATCATAACCTCTAGCTCACCTTATTCATACGAATTCAAGATTAAATGATTAATTATGAGCTGCTGCTTCTGATCCCAGGCCCATTTATAAACTCCTTTAATTTTTGTTGGATGGTTGTTATCAAGCGGTGGCTAATGGATGGCCTTGATTGCACCGTTGATTTTCTTAATTAATTTCCAAAACCTCAAAACCTCCAAAAATTCGTAAAAACTAACTCAGGTATCCCTCTCCCGAAAATTTCCACAAACTCCTCGTGTTGAGTACTTTATTATCCAACTCCTAGATTGAGGATTTCATCTTAAGAAAATTTCTGAAAATATTCTCGAATCCTTTGACGATTATCAAAATCGTTAAGTTGTTTATCAAACGATCTCAATTTAGCTCGTTAAAATTTTCTGGGGCTCACAAAATCCAATTCAATCTGGATCGCATCTTTCCATTTAGGCCAATCTGCTCTTCATTGATATTTTTCAACGGAGCGAGGTTCGATATCATCGTATTCTATAATTCATTTTGCAATATGATATGCAAATGCATCATCAATAGCCATAGAATTTCTATCCATCATCACATGTATACTAGTGTAGTTCATGGAGATCTCTCTATTCTCTGGAATTGGTTCTGTCATTGGAGTATCCCCCAATGATGTCTCTTGGACATAACCATAATCCGAAATATTCTCATGAGATGAATTATTTGTATCGATGATTAATGGATTATTTTGTGCCAAACTCGCTATCTTTCTTGGGCGAGAATCTATCAAACCTATGGGCCTCCCGCACTTCCTGGCAGGAGCCGTGGGCCTAGCCATTGCGTCACCCATATAGGGGACGTTGGTGCCATTCTCATGTACTCTTGAGATGGCATCATGTCCTCTAGTTTTAGGGACATCAATCCTTGCAGATACTTTTTCAGCAGATATGTGTGAACTCGTCACTTTAGCGATATCAGAAAACGCATCAAGCATCGATTCTGCTACATTCTGAAGATCGAGAATTCTATGCACTTCAATTTTAGACTGTGCGGTTCGAGGATCAAGATGAGACAAAGTGGGTACAAACCACGACAATTCCTGTCATTTCTGTTGAACATTAGTGTTCATGTCTCCCCCTAACGATGGGAAGACTGTCTCATCAAATTGACAACCCACAAATCTAGTGGTAAATAGATCACCTGTCAAGGGTTCTAAGTAGCAGATAATGGTTGGAGAGTCATATCCAACATAAATGTCTAATCATCTTTGAGGACCCATTTTGGTGCGTTGTGGCGGGTCAATTGGCACATAAACCTCACACCCAAATATGCGTAAGTGTGAGACATCAGGCTCATACCCAGTTACCATCTAGGACGCAGAAAATGGTTGGGTGGCAGTGGGTCTCAGACGAATAAGTACAGCTACGTGTAATATTGCATAGCCCCAAGTAGAAATAGGGAGATTTCTGCGCATAACCAATGCTCTAGCAACCATTTGAAGCCTTTTAATGGCAGCTTCTGCGAGATCATTTTGGGTGTGTACATGAGGGACAAGGTGTTCAACCTCGATCCCAATGAACATGCAATAATCATCAAAAGTTTTTTATGTAAACTCTCTAGCATTATCAAGACGAATTAACTTAATAGGATGATCAGGGTGATGAGCCCTTAATTTAATGATTTGTGCTAGGAGTTTAGTAAATGCAGCATTTCTTGTGGACAAGAACATGACATGTGACCAACGTGTCGATGCATCAACTAACACCATAAAATATCTAAATGGTCAGCAAGTTGGTTGGATAAGTCTACAAATATCACCTTGGATTCTTTGCAAGAATGGTATATTTTCTTTAGTGTCCTTTGCATAGGATGGTCTCGATCCTACCTCTGCTAAAGAGCAAGCTTTGCAAAATGAATGATAGGCTTTAGAAGTAACTCCTTGGACCAATCTTTGGTTCGTACTTCTGTTTTGTTTTGAAGAATGGATGTCCGTGTGAAGTCTTTAATATACGGATCATCATATCACGACTTGGATTTCCCAAACGGTCGTGCCAAAGCCTATATGTGTCAAATTCCCATAAATTTTCATTCATGACATGGTTGGATTCAATTACTCTAATAGTGGTTGCATATAATCCACTAGAGCGACACATAAGTTTCTCTAATACTCGTGTATTTTCGTAGTTATTAGAGGTGATGCAAAGGAACTCTTGTCCATTCTCACAATGTGTTTCCAAATGAAAACCATTGGCTCTTATATTTTTAAAACTCAATAGGGTTCTTCCAGCCCTTGGAGCATATAGAGGTTCGATGACATTAATATTTTTTCCATTTGGCAACATAAATTAAGCTGGTCCTCGACCATGAATTAGTTGTGATGGTCCTGCCATCGTAGTCACTGAAGATTGACTAGGCGTCATCCATAAAAATAGTTGTCTATGTCGCAATATAGTATGTGTGGTGCCGCTATCAAGAAGGCATTCCAACTCCCCGAGAAACTTACTAAAAAATAATAAAGTTCGAAATTTAACACATGTCCATGACATTGAATGATAACGCGATACTTTTTTAACAAGGAAAATAGCCAATGTTTACATCAAAGTTTCCAGAGTCTATTCCAAAATAAAATCAAACTTAGATAAATTGTAGTTACTCAATCCGTTTGGTAACTCCAATTAACTATGACCAGGAAAGTAGAGAGAGATGTTGGTGGAGGAGGCTTGCTTAAGTACCACTATCTCAATTACTTTCCTAGACATCATATTTCATTTGATGTGCCACATGAGAAAGAGTTAATACAATTGTTATTTATTGACTAAGGCACATTTGCCATTCTTGGAAAATAGAAAGGACTATTCTAATCAAAATTTGCAGCATCCTAGTGCACTTCATTTTCAGCTTTGAAGTCCTTAATGGTGAGATTGACATCTTCACCATCTTCATTTTCAGCAAGGTAGATTTCTTGCTCTCTCAATTGCCTATACTCCTTGTAGCTTGCAGCTAGTTGGGTACTTGTATGGTATTGCTTGAACCAATGCTCAATTGATTCATATCGATGACACATGTCATTGTGGTTACCTCTTTTCATTTGAGGTGCAGGTCGTGCACGTTGTGGATTATCCCTAGGAGGGTTGCTGCTACTATCATGGCTCATGATGCGACCTCCACGACCCATGGTGCTACTTCCACGGCCAATGGTGCTACCACGACGGTCGGTGTTACTATATCCACCTCTCCCACGTGTGGAGTTGCCATCACGTGTGTCCGCTCTAAAGTTGCGGTTTCCTTCCTTATTGGGGCGGTTATATGAACCTATTCGTCCTTCATGTCCCCTGTTATTAGGGTACTCATGTCCCCTATTATTAGGGTACCGCTCCTTGCGCCCTCTTTTGGGTGCATTATAATTTGCCTCACGAACGCTCTTGGTTCCAACGGGCCTTAAATTATAATTATTTACGACGATGTTGTCGTGCTTTTCAGCTACCAACCTAACATTGATGAGCTCATTAAACCTCGTAATTCGTCCAGCATTGACTTCAGTGCGATATTGCTTTGATAGCAAAAGTTCTGCGACGGGGAAGGTGGAGAAAGTCTTCTCAATTAGCTCTTCTTCTGTGAGAGGTTTTCCACAGAAACTCAACATGGCTTTAAGGCGAAGAGCTTCTGAAAAGCATATATTGTTCCATTGAATCTTCAAGTCAAGCATATATTGCCAAAGCGCTCTTCTAGCGCTACCCATAGGTCTCTTGCATCTTTGCTTGACATGTACTCTAATCTGAGTGCTTTGTCCATATGGTGTCTCATCAAGATAAGTGTCCGTGCATGCTTTGTGGGTGTTCGTTGGAACACAAGGCCCTGGTTAGGTGCTCGGATTATGGGCAATATCCCTCTTGAAGTGAGATGGTTCTCAACATCGGTTATCCAGCTATGGTATTCCGAGCCTGTTGAGTCAAGCATTTGAAAGTCGAGTCTAGATTCATTCGACATCTTGAAGATAAGACGAGAAGATATATTAGTTTCGGAGTTTAAACTTCCACGAAAGCTAAAATAATAAGATTTCCGAGCTATGCTATCAAGAAATCAATTTCCAAAAATATTTAGATTAGACTGAAACAATGATGTCTAATATGGTCATAAATTGATGTTTGTGGACGCTCTTAGTCCGAATATTATGAACACTCTTAGTTCATTGATTAAGAACGCTCTTAATTCGTTTAGCGTGAATTTCTATAATTCCGCTTTTTAATTGCAAGTTCCCGAGAAAAAGAAAAGAGAAGAAAAATGAATAAAAACTCAAAGCGAGAACTTTTAGTAAAAAATACCTCGAAATAGTGTTGCCGGAAAATTTGGCCTGAAAAGTTGTCGGAGGTGACATGAAAAGTTGCTGGAAAAAGTCAAGAAAATAACCGAAAAGTTGCCTGAAAGTTGTCTGAAAAGACGTCGGAAAATCGTCGGAAAAATCGAAGTGAGGCTAACCCTTGCAGGCTGTCGGCAGCTTCTAGGCAGATTTGTTGACAGGCTGTCGACAGCTCCTAGGCAGGGGTTAGGTAGATCTGTCAAAAGGTTGTCGGCAGCTGCTCGGCAGGGGCTAGGCAGATCTGTCGGCAGGTCCTCGGCAGCTGCTCGGCAAGTCTTCGGTAGGTGTCGGTAGTGGCTCTCGGTAGCTCTCGACAGGACTCCGCAGCGGTCCGGCAACGGTACAGTTTTTTCGATGGCCGATTCAGGTGATTTCTAGCCTGCTCTGGCGGTTCTGAGGTCGGTTCTGAGCTTCTGGGATTAAGGGCTTTGATATGTGATAGGGTTTGGAGGTTTTTTGTAAAGTTGGTAAAATGACGTCAATTGGATTATGAACTTCCTCTACTCTTGTCAATTTCCGATTCTAATTCTAGAGCAATATCGTGCTGATAACGTGTTTACAGACAAACGTAAACTAACAGAGAGAGGGAGAGAGTTTCGATAGAGAAAATGGAGAGTAATGTGTGTTTATTCATCTCACAAAAGAGAGTATTTATAGGAATACATTGTAGTGTGAATGCTCAAAGAGAAAACCAATTGGTAACCATTTTCATCATGGCTGCAGCTCCACATGGTTGTCTTCAATGATAATAATTGTCATACTTGTTGCCTCTTTACATGTTTTATGCCACACAAGTCTTTATACCTACATTATACACTGAAGTACTATATCTATACACTCAAGTACATATTACATGATACAGACATTTATACTATAATACATTTATACTACAACATTTTTTACATAATCCAAGATCAGTTTGCTTCATAAAATGACGCAATGTCTGCTTTGCCATGACAAGAGGTCCTTTTGAGTAATTGTGGTGCTTGTAAACGGACCTTGTGTGAGGTAAAAAGGTTGAGAAGGGAGCATACATATTGTGCTTCAACAGTTCAACTTCATTTGGGAAGACTAAGCAATGCCTACCCTCATGTTTTCAGTTCCTTTTTCTTAAAGCCACTGTTTCAAAGGGATCAAACTGAAAATGACTTGTGCCGACAGCTTCTAGTTCCTTTGAAAACGTATTACTCTACTTCAGTAGCAAAGGGAGCACCAAACTTAAGACTACTCAAGAAAGAGCAGTCGTAGACAATTATATTGAAGATCAATCAAATATCATACATCCCGAACTTCTACCACATCTTTAGTCTGTTAATACAGAATTTCACCATGAAATCGATGCATTAGGAAACTGAGGTAATTGACAATCAAATATGCTCAACCCCCAGCTTCATCAGCCCGTGTTTTGCTACCGGCATGCCATCCTCCTTTATCTTTGAGCCCCCTAACCAGCTACAACGATCTCAACCTTCAAGTGCACCAAGCGCCTTCATGTCCTCCAGGAAGGCCATGTAAGAGTCATCAATGCTTCCTGCCTTTGGTGCTGATGATGAGTTCACTGACTCTGGTTTCACAAAAGTAGTTGCTGGCCGGGCAGCTGCTGCTGTAGTTGGGAGTGATGTTTTTGCTTTTGCTTTGGGGGCAGCCATCTCTCTCCTAACCCGAACAGATGCAGGAACCTGAATACAGAACCAGAGACTAGGTTTAGCCGAATAAAACAAAAACGTAAAGAGTGCATCTTGACATAGAAACTGTTCAGAAACATATACAGTGTTAACCCAACACCAAAATCTCATTAGCTAAAACACGAACCTAGTGTTGACCCAATACCGAAGTCTCACAATGCTACCCATTTCAGACATTGCTACAGAACCAGAGTACTAGGGTCCAGAAAACTCGGAAACTAAAATTACCATCTCCAATTGTAAGAACAATAAACCTCCAACCAACATCACCATGTCAATGGCCCCTATACTAATTTATGCAGAAAGCAATGCTTCTTATAGTAACTGCAATGCAAAATATGCTACTACTACCACAAGGGACTGGTGACAAATTTATAGCTACTGAAAGAGAAACAACTTACCATGGCTGTAAGTTCTGGAGTGTGCTGAGCTAGAGGCCTCTTAACAACAGTAGATGCTGCCGATTTAATATATGATGGTTTATTATAAGCAGCCACGCCGTAGGCTGCATGGTCATCTTCTTGAAATGTAGGAGGGGGGCCAGGTGGAAGTGGTGGTCTCATCATTGGGGGAGGTCCAGGGGGGGGTCCATATGGTGGTCTGGGAATCATTGGGACCATCATGCCTGGTGGACCTGGTCGACTAGGAAGTCCAGGAGCGGATAATGGTGGCCGCATATCTGGTGGAGGTGGCGGTGGAGGAAAACGAGAGATACCTGGGGGTAAAACATCGGGATGTATATTTGGAATGAGGGTGGGTCCAGGCAATGGAGGTTGTTGTCTTGGAGGAGGTGGTGGTGGAACCATTTTAGTAAGATCCCTGGTCACTAGAGTATTATTGGTTTCAGCATCAGAAGTTGCACCTTCAAATTGAATATTTGCTGAATTTGGAGGCAAACCAGGAGGGGGAGGAGGGGGAGGAAGTACCTGCAAGAGAGAGAAGGAAACTTTATTTTCACAGCTACAAAAAGAATAATAATAAAGAAAATTCCACAGGTATGAGATATGCCTGGTCACGCTCTTTCTTTGGACTTCAAACCCTAGTATATGTGTTCTTCCACTAGTTTCAATATATGTTATCTCAAGTAATACTTTTCACCTCTGAAAATTTTTATTCCTGTTGCAATATATCATAAAATGGACAATAAGGGAAACCTTACCTGTGTGAGATCCTTGGAAGGTGGTTGATCAGAAAATGGAGATTGATTGTTCTCCCTCTCGTTTCCACTGATACCAGGTGGAGGTGGCTGTGCAGACTGGTGAAGAGGTGGAGGAGGGGGAAGTAGAGTGCGATTAGCAATCTCCTCTTTAGGAGGCAGGGGTCCAGGAGGAGGAGGTGGAGGTGGTGGCAGTGAGATACCTGAGTTTGGAGCTGCAGGGTTGGGCGGCAATGGAGGCGGAGGAGGTAGAGGTAAAGACTCCGGTAGAACGGAGCCATCACCAGAATTGGGCAGAGGATCAGCCAAAATACCATCCTCAGAGGATGATGCAGCCCCACTTGATGAAGCAGCAGATAAAGGAATTCTTGGCCCTGCATTTTGCGTTCAGAAGAGAATGAGAGAGAGAGAGATAACTCAATACACAAAACAGGATTTGCAGAAGAGTCCATACCTATGGATGATTGAAACATTGGAGGCTTTCCAGGTGGTGGGGCCCCAGTAGGATTCAAGGTTGGATGGTAGTAAACAGAATCCTGCAACAAAAGTAAGTACAAAACTGTGAGGTTTTATGAATAGAAAGGAATTCAAAAGCAGTCACAAAGCAAACATTTCTTACCTCAGGCTTTGGATGCTTTGCTCTCTCTTCTTCTTCAGCGGTTGTTCGTCTTTTAGGTGGTCCCAAATGACTAAGCAGAAAAGAAACTATATTTAATAAATCAAAGTAAACAAAACTGTTTTGAACAACAAGTTGATGTAGCACAGATATTGATCGACAAAACAGAATTTGCACCTGAACATAACCGGGGTCTCACCCTTCTCCTTTGCCTTCTCTTCAACTTCCTGTCCAAAAGTGTAAATAAGAACTGATCATTGGATGCATCAAAATAATTCTTAAAAACTGCAAATAGGTCTAACAGGAAATAAACACAGAAGACTCTGAACCACTAAGTTCCTGATCAAATATGACAGTACAAAACAGGTCATACAACAACGTGGAAGATTGAATTTCCAAGCAAGAATGTATGATGGAAAATGATAATGTGAATTATGTGACAATTACCTTCCTCTTCTTGATAACAAGATTAAGTGTATCCTCTAGTTGCCTCTTCTTGTGTTTTCTTGCTTTGTCCAGAGCACCATCAGCCTCTGTACGAATGAGCCAAATACTAACAAAAATCAAAATAGTACGAATAACATTTAGACAAAAAACAAGCAAACAGAAAGATATAATAATGACAAAACAAATAAACAACTTTACGCCAGCACTCCGAACAAAAACTATCTTAATAATGGGCTGAAAATTATTTGACCCCATAACCCTGAAGTCCTAAATCATTACTAAAAATTCCCACCTGATCCATTTCTTTCATTAGATACTAATTCCTAAGTTCTTGACAGTTGATGCAAAACTTCAAATAGTTGCAACCTTGCCGTCTACAAGCATAATGCTCTTATTAGTTTACTTAAAACAACAAAAAAGCCCTTGTGCATTTGTACATCTATAAAAAGTGATAATCATGAACTTTAAGTCTTTAACCTTTTACATTAAAAGTGGTTCATGCATTAACTAAGACTGTCAGACTTCTATCTGCAAGAGAAAAAAAAATTGGCAATTTTAACACTTCAGAGTACTAGTTGGACCCAAGACAAAAGAAAATAACTCACAGTTGTCAAAAACTTAACCTATAAGGGCAATGTTGGAGGATTCCAAAAATTTAACTTTTAAGCCTCCCTGGTTTATTATCTAAGAAGACAGTGAGAAGGGAGAGCAACAAACACAAGTGGCAACTAAAAATAATGAGAAGGCAATAATACAACTAGATATCCAGAATACTGGATCTGTAAATATTTATGACCATTCTATTAACAGACCTCTTGCTTTGAGACAGATAAAAGTAGACATATGATTTTGATCAAAAAGCTTTAGGTAAACTTACTCTGCTTATTCAACTTATCAATCTGCTCCTTCAGGGTCTCAGGATCCTTCTTCAAGATCCCCACCTCCCTCACCTTCTTTCTTTCTTTCTTGTTCTGTTAAGTATAAATGACATAAAGTCAGAAGCGTAAAATAAAGATTTAATAATCAACACCAGAAAAACATTGCAAATGAAGTAACATTTGTTCAAGTCACATAAAGAATACATACATCATACTACCCAAAACTACTCTGCTTTCAAAACGCCCGTGTCTGGAAGCACAAGTCTATGTTCTTGGCCTTTTGGCTAAATCCAATTATGTGTGTCTGAATGTGTAATGCATAAATTGTTATTTCAAATATCAGCATTGACTTTAACCAAACTTAATTCCATCATTCCATTACAGTAGACCAATTTGTGGTTTTATGCATAAAATAAATCGAAAACGAAGAACAAAACAAGAAATTGGACCTAATTGACCAAATGGTCCATAGTTACTTCAGTAAGTAGAGCAAAAAAAAAAAAAGCAAACAACTAATAGGGCTACATTCACTAAATTCAATCTAAAACATTTCAACTTTCAATTCTTCCTGGGCTTTCTAAGCAACCAAAAAGCCATGAAATTACAACAACAATTGGGCACAATGGAGTACAAAATCAATAAAATAAATCGAACCCAAAACGAAAACGAATATCAAAACAAGGAAGCAAGAGATAGTGAAATTAAAAGGAAAAAAAAAGGCGTGGAATTTAGAAGTAATTACCCTTTTCAATTCCTTTTTGCGGAGCTCCTTACGATAAGCGTCCGTAGGGTTCATGACCTTGCCTCCCTTGGTCGTCTTCATATTGACCTCTCCGGGTCTCTATTGCGCTCTTCAATTTGTTAACTTCGGTGGTTCTGAATTCGAATTGAAAAATCTAGGGCAAAATTTGAAGCGCTCTCAGGTTGAAGAAGAAAGCCCTCTCTTGCCCGAAACCAAATCTGTGGATTTTACCCTTTGTTAATTGAAAAAATTAATGTTCGGCCCAATAATATATAGTAATAGTCTTTCCTCCACTCTGGCTTCCCGTCTTTGTTGGGCCTTTTATATTGTTGGGTATGGAACCTTCCTGAAGTTTATGATCGGGGGTGAGGTAACAATCCACCTCGATTATATTAATAAAATCAGACTAATCGCTTGCAGCAAGCACACGAAGTAGTGACACGTCCGGGTACTTAGTCAGAATTCAGACCGAGGTGCACGAGGGTAGTTCTAATAAAATCATACTAATAGTCTGCCTCAAGCATATGAATCTAAATGCCTTCAACCTGCTGACCACAAACTGGTATGGTAAGACAAAATGTAGGCATTTTGTGACGAAACTTATACGCTATTCCCAAAAATAGTAATATCATTTCACAAATTCATTGCTAACAAGTTGGGCACAGTCGCCAGTGACTAGTCTTACAAGTTAATTACTAGGGATTTCTCATACATGAGTCGAAAGACAACTAGGACAAGAATTGAAGTGCCTTGAGAGGAAGAGCAGATTGTACTGATAGAGAGAGAGAGAGAATTAAAATAAGAAAGAAAATAGAAATCATGAATACAAACCATACAGTAAGACAAAAATGCCTACATAAATACTCCAAACAATTACAGATATCCAAACGAAATACCTAGATTGAGCTCAATACATTATAATGATGACGAATTGGATATCTGATTACATATTGTGAAATGGATTGTTGGCAACTGGTATCGACCTTGTTTCTTCTTCTTGTTTTGCCTTGACGACTTCAAAGTCTGGCTTGAAGGTGAAGTCGATATTATCACTTTGCTCTTCTTCTGGTTTTGACACAATATCCTCACAAACAAGCGATGAGAAGCAGTTGAACATGAAATGCCTTAAAATCGTCAAGAGGCACCCCAATAAATGTTGAATGTCTGATCTCAATTTTGTTATCTCCCAAAAGCTCAAGTCCGGTGACTTTAATAGATTGACAATCATAACATCTGTAGTGGAAGCCACTCTGGACAAGACAAAACTCCAGGTTACCCAAATGAATAAAACGCTCGCTTCTCTGCTCTGCAAGAGATGGAAACGCCACAATGTCCGGCGACTTTAACACCAAATCTAGACAACAGATATATACAACTTATTACATATCAACTATCACCCTGCTCCCTTGTAATAGACAATACCAAAACCTTCTTTCTTGAAAACGTATAGATAGTCTTGTCTGCAATCACAGCCAGTCCTCGTAAACGATAGCATTTTACGTTGTCAACTTTGACAACGATAGTACTGTCTATAAGAGCTCTAGATTCCTCTGCCTAGGGTTCTAGATCAGAAGATTTATAATCATTTATCCATTACAGCTTGGCTTATCCGAACAAAATTATGAATGCAGCCATAAGTATATATTGGTCTATTTAATTACAGGACTTGGATGCTGGATGTGCTGCAGGAAAGAAATATCTATCTGTTGCGGATTCCATCAATGTCCTGCAAAACACAAAGCAATCACAAATCTGCTTTCTGATACATTACTGGATCTCTCAATTTCCTAACGGACATGCTTATTTGTACAAGGTTCGAAATCCTTTTCATTTTACCCTTTTGTAAAAGATATAAAACCAACCAAAAGCACAATAGTTACACAGATTATGTCCAAAAGGATCTTTTGATGATTACCTGACTATAGAAACTTCTCGTCCGAAAGAACAATGCCAAGGCAGCAAGAGCCCCAAAGAGGGTAGCAGCTGCCATAATAAGGAATGATAACATAAAGCATTGAGTTCCAAAGCATGTATTCTCTGGTTCTGATGCTTCCATGTCATAAATATATCCGATCACTCTCACAGAAAAGATATAAGAACCAACAGGACCGGCAATGGTAATGGCATTGAAGATGGTCCCCATATGTAGCACACCAAATATCTCAGAAGTGATTGTTGGCATTAGTGACCATTGAGAACCATAACACACACCCACCAATATAGATCCAGCATAGAGAGCACCAGGCATACCAGAAGCAATCACCAGATGACCAATGCTCATGGATGCTAGAGTCATGACCATGAACAATGGCCTTGCCCATCCTTTCCGATGCAGGAAATAATCCGATATATATCCAGCTCCCAAACGACCAAGGAAATTCCATATGCTCAGCAAAGCAACCAAAGTACTTATCTCAGAGTTTCTGTAACCAAGCGATTGTCCTATTTGGTTAAGATTATTAATCACCGCAAGTCCTGAGCCCATTCCACATACCATGGCAATAAACAACATCCAGAAGTCTATTGTGCACATTGCTTGTAATAGATTCAGATGTACATCAGATAGCAAACTCCTTTTATCATTACCATCTTCTAAACGGTCAACCTCAGTTAAGAAAGGCTCTGAAACACTATCCGACTCCCCTTGATGTGCTCTGATTACAACACAAAAAGGCGAGGCAAGCAGCAGTACAAGTACAACAAAACCAACGACACGTATGGCTAATGGCAGACTGATAAAGTTCTCTAATAGTATAACGCCCATAAGGTAAGCCGCAACAACAAGAGCAATCATTGAGAGACTATCCAGATGCTGCTTCTCGTTTCCTTCCTTCTTGTCGTGGATTCTCACAAACCACATAAGCAACAAAGTATTTATTGGAGGCACCAGTGCTAGCATCAGAAGAAATGAAGTGGTTTTTTTGTACATAAACATCTGATATATTTGAACTATTATTGCTGCACTCAGACCAAGAAATCCCTAACACAGAAAACGCAAACTTCTCATATACATCAAAGTCAAAGTACTACAAATTAGAGAGTACTCAATCTCAGATATTAGCATATGAACTATGGCACTGACAACCACTTCATTTACATCCTGCTAAGTACCTACTAAATTGTTTTAGTTGCTAGTATCAGATCATAAGAGCAGGTTGTAAAATTCTTAACTTACATTCAAAGAAAAACAAATGTAGTTCAAGAATTCTCAAGCAAACAAAAATAGTTGCAAAATTTGAAGAAGGAATCAAAATTTCAAGTACCTTCATGATACCAACAATGGTGCCTTTATAGTAAGGGAAGTTCCTGACACCAGTGACCGCATTAGAAGTGTTGAAGAACGACTGAGCATGTGCAGCCAGCAACATGAAAAGACACATCACCACCACCGGAGGCCGGGGAATAAGTCCGACCACGGCGGCCCACATCAGAAAGTAGCCCAAAAAGCACTGGACTGCTCCGGCCAGGAGGACCACCCAAGGTCCAGCCCACGAGACACCATAAGAATAGAGAACACCAGACAGAATCCCACAGTTGGCTCCGAAGTCCTTAAACACAGAAACAGTGTCGAGGGTTGACTGATCGTAGCCCTGTGTGGTCTTGAGGGTCTGAGAGTAGACAGAGAAGGTGTATAGGGTGCCGCTGGTGCACTGTATCCATATGCTCGCCACCGTAGACACCCATTTGCACCGTGTCAGATTCTTTAGTCTAGCTTCCATCGACGGTGAAGGACTGAAGTCTATAACCTCCGATTTCCATGTACTGTTTTGAGTGGCAGACTTGGCCGCTTCACAATGATGATTGAGCTTTTTGGAATCTACTGTTGCTCACACGTGTTACTTTGAATCATATTCTATGATGTCAAAGGTAACGTTATTGCATTCTCCATCATAAAGATCCAAAATTTTCCTTCTAAATTGCTAGTGTCAGTGATAAAGATTGAGACATAAATCGGTTCTATGAAAGATATGACAGAAAATTATCTTTTTATTTTCCGAAAATAAATATAATTTGTTACGAGTTCACAAGATGAAAATATCATTTGTTACAAGTACACGAAGTTTTCATCTTTATCACTCGCTAGCTTGGAAAATGCGCCATCTATTTAACACAATGGAGTCATAGAACCTCTTGGTTTTGAAGAACAGTGCAAGAGAAACAAGAGACCCAAACAAGGCAACAGAGGCCATGATCAGAAAAGACAACATGAAGCAGTGAGTGCCATTGCAGGAGGACTCATGTTCTCGAGAAGCTTGTTTGTCATAAATGTACCCAATCACCCACACTGAGAAAATGTAAGACCCAACAGGGCTGGCTATGGCAATTGTGTTGAAAATGGTACCAAAATGTGTAACACCAAAGATCTCAGAACTAATGGTGGGCATTAGCGACCACTGTGAACCATAACAGATGCCTACAATGACTGAACCCACATATAGATTTCCAGAAAACCCAGATGAAATTACAAGGTGCCCAACAGCCATCGTTGCTTGAGTGAGAGCCATTAACAATGGCCTTGCCCATCCTCTTGTGTGTAGCAAATAATCTGAGACATACCCAGCTCCAAATCTGCCTAGAAAGTTCCATATACTCCATAAAGAAACAAAGGTGTTTATCTCTACAGTTGTGTAACCAAGTGACTGGCCTAATTGGCTCATGTTGTTTATGGTGGCCAAGCCAGTACCCATTCCACAAAGCATTGCAATAAACAAAAACCAGAAATTAACAGAGCTCATAGCACTCACAAGATTCATATCTTCACGATCATATTCTCTAGAGGCCTCTTTCCCAAGTAAAGCATAACTAGCAGAAGAAGTACTCGTTTCTCGCTGTCTCTTTAACTCCACCAATTGAGCTTTGATTGCAATTCCAATGGGTGAGGCGAGTAGAATCAGAAGAAGTAATGTGAATGTGAAGACACTAGCCCACAGTGGAAAAGTGAAGATGTTTCTCAGTATGATTGTGACCATGAGATAAGCAGCAATGAGCAGAGCAAAAGTAGAGAAATAATTTAAGTACTTCTTGTCAATTTCAGCTCTACAAGCTCCATAGATTCTCACAAAAGGCATGAACAAAATGGAGACCAGTGTTGGCAACAAGGCCAGCAATAAGAGGAAGTTGCTGGGGTTGCCTTTGCATAGTGTGTCATAGAATTGGACGAATATTGCTCCACTAAGACCCATAAACCCCTGGCCAAGAAAACACATGATAGTAAATGAATCTCATTCTTATTACACCAAGATGATTAGCAAGATTCCAAAATCCTCAGTAAGGTTTGAATAATTAAGAAGCCAACCAAAGATCAGTTGAGAACAATCATCGAACCAATTCGTAATTTTTTTTTTTTTTTTTTAAGACTCGCACATACGAATGAAGATTATGATACATAATATGATCTGAATATTATTTCACTTGTCATCTCCTATATCTTAATGTTACACGCTGTTAGATTACTATGATTTAATATAAATCTTTGCGGACTAGTTATTCACACATTTGAGCATAGATTTCAGAAGTAGGGTTATAAAACTTGGCTATAAACCTCAGAAGCATTACGCAAAGAATTTAAAAGTACAGGATTCATATGAAAATAGGCTAAACTATACAGAAGCCTCTGTAATTACTACCTAGCATGAGGGTTCATTTTCATAATAAAGAGTAAAGAAGATATGTGACAAAAACAGAGTCATCGTGGCAAATATATGTACCTTCATAAGACCAACTATGGTCCCGCCATAGTCAGAGAAATTCTGTACGCCAGTGACGACATTAGTCGTATTAAAGAATGTTTGAGAATGAGCCCCCAAGAACATGAACAAGCAAACAACCGCTACAGGCGGCCGCTCCACCAACCCGGACACGGCGGCGTAGATGAAGAAGTACCCGGCGAAGCACTGGATTGCCCCAGCCACGTGTACCAACCAAGGCCCCCCGAAACAGACGCGGCGGTTGAGCGCCACGGCGGAGTAGAGGAGTCCGGAGAGGATGCCAGCGTTGGCGCCTATGTCCTTGAAGACGGACACCGTGTCGAGCGTTGATTGGTCGTAGCCTTGGGAGGACTTGAGCGCGGAGGAGTAGATGCTGAAGGTGTAGGATGCGCCGCCGAAGCACTGGATCCATATGCTGGCCGCCGTCGCCGTCCACCTGGTCATGCTCAGTCGACGACTCTCCATCGTCATCTACGTTACTCTCTCGTTTCTTTATGGTGCGCGTGGTGGGGTGTTATATGATGGAATGGATGGAAACCAGATTTAGAATATTATTTATTCCTCTGTTTGTGGATTAATCATTAATCCAGCTAGTCGTGTAAGATGACCTTCCAATGATCATAGCTCTAAAAAATAATATCGAGAGTACCTATTATAGAGAGAGCGACCTACCAATGAACAGAGCTCTGGAAAATAATCGATACTAGGAACACGAGGAACATGAAGGTTTCCGATCAAGAATACTGTCTTTGTTGTTTTATGAAGGAGGATATGCATGACTGTTGTAGGATAAGACTGGAGGCACATATCCCAATTTTGACTGGAAAAATCAAAAACTAAAACGGTAAAAATGGATAAGTTTTGTAATAATTCCGATGTTTGTTTTGAATCTGACCGTAATAAGAGCCAGAGGCATAGCAACACTCCATCAGAATTTGGTTAGGACAGCCCAGGTACTCGGGGGTAGGTCCTAAACTGCCAACGTTTATTTAGTAGTAATCTAATACATGAGGGGTAGGTACAAGTCAGATCACGTTTCATAGTTTGGGCTTGTTGAAGTTGGAGTTTGTTTTGCAAGAATTTAAGCAAAGATCCTAGACCCAAAATCCTGAAAAATCAAGGCCCTTTAGACCCTAGAGAGGCCCAATTTGAGTTGAAGACCAGAGATCCAAGAGTTTTGGGCACCCAGAGTTGTCAATGGATGGCCAGCTGACTATTGGCCCATGAAACTTGAACACCAATTGGAGCATATCCAACCATCTGTCAAATGAGAGGGTGGAGGCTCAACATCAAGAAATGAAAGAGGAAAGCACTCTTAACAAATCTGTCAAATCCTATGTGAATTTGGCATTCCAAAATCTCTTTATCAAATTTGTCAGTTTGTTTCTTTTTACTTTTAATACCTTGGATCCTTCTCTTCTTCTCCCTTCCTGGATTCACTGGATTCAGATCCTCTCCTAACTCAACAATCTACCTAAGCTACTTAAGCTTTTAAAGAGGTAATGCCACACGGCTATTATGAGATCCAATGGTCTACAACTCTACAACAAAACTCACATGATTTTTGTCCCTTATTTTTAAGTTTTGTTTTGTCTTTTCCCAACCTTGTTTCTTCTCTCTGCACTTCATGTCCTCAATTTGGTTCTTTTTCTTTGTCTCTCTCTCTCTCTTCTTCTTTTCCTCCATACCCAAAATCTCAGGCGTTTATTCTATCACGCACCCATGTTCTTAAGTAGAGGACATGGATTCATGTATGAATCTAAATGCAATATCGACGAAGGGGGTTGCGGGTTGACATTACCCAACTAAAATTACACGGGTAAGGGATGCACTCACTTGAATGGCACCTTCTTCTAATTCCTCTTCATTGAAAGCCATTAGCGATTGACCCAGACAAGCATGAATCAATCCAAAATGTTGACCCCAAATTCGAGGGATGAAGAACAAGCTCAAAAAAACAAGATAAAATCAATTGAAGGATCTTGAATCGTACAAAATTTAATAAAATATTCTCATACTAACCTTAACTAAAGGAAAAAAAAAATATATAAATATCTGCTTATGCAAATTCATATTTTGATTGAAAAAAAATATATATGCATTATGCAGCAACCATTACTACCCTAATATACCACTAGTCCCTTGCTGCAAATCCTTGCTTTAATTTTTGCCACCACCTCTCAACGGCCAACCCTAGCTGCCATCAATCTTTTCCACAAGTAGCTGGCCCCTTAGAAGAACATGAATTGTTTCAACATAATGGTCCCTCCAATCGATAAATAACCCAGGAAATTGATAATTGTGAGACTAGGAGTTTAGAATGGTGATGCGTGGGCTAGGGTGGAACCAGGATTTGTTACTTGGGGGATCCATAATGAATGGGGGGTGAGAAACCATCACTAAACAAAGTTAAGCACGGTGTAAGTACATAATTATGAGATTTAATTAACATTTCTATCTCTTGTATTACAATTTACTTTTGAGTTTTTTCTTCATCATACATTTTAGATTTATGTATTTAATATATAATTATGACTACATAAGAAGACTGGAAGGGGGGGGGGGGGGGGTGTCCGAACCCCTGCAGACCGAATGGTGGTTTCACCACTGTGTGTGGGTGATATAAGAGTCTCTATGGCTCTACAACGTCTGCATCTAATTTTTTTGCTTTCCCTATTATTCTTTTTTTTTTCCTCTTTAACTGGAGGATAGTATTGGAATATTGGGTAGCAAAATATAAATGTATGGTGAACAAAGCAAATAGTAAGGTGACAATAGCCTCACCTAAATAAAATTGTCACATTAACCTTCAAATTCAAACACATTTCATTTGACATCTTCATTAAAAGTGATCTTTATGAAAGTAATGAAACAAAACCAAACAGTTATCAAACTTTGACTCATATTGGGTCAAAGAGATATCTCTTATCTTTATGTCGCTAACAGAGACTGAACACTAGCCGCAAATAAACCAACGCCACTAAAAAGACTCCCACAATCAAACCACACAAAATTAGAAGAAGAAAGACGTTTGATCCGACAATCGGAATAGAACACCAATCTCCACGATGAGTGTCACCCATTGTAAATGAAAAACAAAAGTGATTGTTAAATTCACTCCTAAATATTATAATCCTATACGAAACTCGAAATGATTTATTCTAACGTCATTCATTTCTTCAGTCACAAAAGTGAGATAAGATGAGATCGAAAGGTGAAAACACTTTTGCATGTTAGCTATATAAATATGTCGAGCCTGAGTTGTATCCAAATGCAAAATAATCATTGCCACTTATTGGTGTTTCTTGCCCCATTCTGCCATGGTTTGATCTTTCACTTTTTGAAAAAGATAAAGAAGAAACGAAGCAATTACTTTTCCTAAAATTAATTTAGAAAAAAGGACTTTTCCTAAAAGAAGAAAGTTAACAAACCTTGAAACGTGGCGCGAAAAGCTGGGCGGGAACGTGCGGACACATGGCCAACACGCGCCTCAAGCTTCGACACACGTACACATGCGGACAAACAAACCTCAATATCTCCGACCATTGACCTTCCCCACGTGAGGACAAGACTCCCCAGGAAACGCACCGTTTCACACCGTTTTAAACCCACTAAACAATTCCGACCAAAGACTAAACCAAAACAAAATCAGTAACGGCGTGAAAGAGCCCGCCCTACTAATCCCAACGCTTTTGCATGGCCCCTGTTAAAATAATCAACCAAATCACGATTATTAAATTGGCGGGAAAAATCCCAAAGGTCGGTTAGGCCACGCCCTTTCGCCCTTTGTACGGACCCGTAAGCAAAAAAAAAAAAAAAAAAAAGGATCGCTTGGTTTCACGCTCGTGCTGAGGCATAGTTGCTTAATTATTATGTGATCCAATCCAATAATATAACTCGAATTTGATGGAGGTTATGTATGAGGTGAAAAATAAGAAGAAAAATTAAACTAAGAGAACAATCAGACAACTATTTGTCATGTGAACTAATAACATTAACTCAAACCACCACTTGTACCATGGTACGAGATAATTTCCCTAGTACATTAGTATTATAATTATATGACAATCATTGTTAGCACAAAATCAGGGAGGTTCTAATCCTAAATATATAGCCACTATCATGTGGTAAACTTCCCCTGTTAATACCTATAAGATCATCTTTGATGGATCAATGTCGAATAATTTTATAGCAGAGAGTTTTGTAATTTGAGATTGCAATGGTAGTTCCTTAGTTGTTGCCTCTAAAAGAATTAGAGCGACCTCTGTTCCGGTAATTAAAGCTCAAACATTTTGTGATAGCTTGTTAAATACAGACCGTACTGACTATCAGAATATGCATACAGAGGGAGACACTAAACTAGTAATTGATATGTTAATGAAATAACCTCACCACCTTGGAGATTATTGAACATTAAATACCCAGCACCTAGCTAGATTGTTCGACTAATAGACAAATTTTTTGATAGATGCACTTGCAAATTTAAGTCACTCCCACATCTAATATGTTTATTTTCTTATCAAAAACAAATTAATAAAAATCTTAGCTAGGAATTGTAGAGGTTCAGGTTATTCATAATGCTATTCAATATGTAATTAAGAGTTCAGACTTCAAGTCTCATGTTATATTTAACGGTTTCATTAATCAAAACTTGAGGGCAGTTGCACTGAACTTTATTAGCAGGTAGATTTGGATCGGGTGGGTTCCCACGGTGGTGCGAGGGCGCGTGGGGGATGCTGCGGCGTAAAGAGCTGGCAGGGCTGGCCGTTCAGTAGGACGTCGCTTTCGCCGGTCTGCGGAGACAGACACTGACAGGGAATAAAGATATGAATTTTAGGGATTAAAAAAATAGGAGATCGAGGTGGGTAAGGGGGGACAAGCCTAGAGAGAGAGAGAGAGAGAGAGAGAGAGAGAGGGAGCTTCAACACCAGAGACGTTAAATTCCATTGACCCTCGCAATGCCACACCTCTTCTCCCCTTCCTTCTTATTCTCCACCTTCATGGTGCTTAAACGACGTCGTCGTCTCGCTTTGGATGGGCGGCGACCGTCATGACACCACCCGGCCGGACTGTTCTTCGTCTTCTTCTTCTTCTTCCTCCGAGTCGCAGCGAGTCCGGCTCACTCAGACGCCGATTCTGTTGCTGGTTTGTTTCCATAAGGCGATGCGAGCCGAGCTCGCCGATCTCCGCCACGTCACCGAGGCCGCCTTGGACGGTGGATTCAGAGGCCGGGGCTTTGTTCTCGAGGTTCTCCGACGGTTTGAGTTCCTCAAGCTCGCGTATAAGTACCACTGCTCTGCTGAGGATGAGGTAAAAAGCTTTTCAAATTTACTAAGAATTTCTAGTTTCGTGTGAAATTTGGAAAATGTAGAATTAATCGACTAATTAATTTGGAAAACTTGCTTCAATTTACGACTGTAATTTTACTTTGTTGACTCTGTAACAAGTAAAAATTACTAAAATTTAGATGACCGTTAGTTGCGTGTCAGTATTGAGGTTCCGAAAGCTTTGAAATTTGCCAAGAATTTCTAATTTTGTATGAAATTTTGAAAATATATATTTAGTCGACTAATTAAGCAATAATTTCTGTTGTAGTTTGGAAAACTTGGTTCAATTTACAACTGTAATTTTAATTTGTTGACTGTAATAAGTAAAACTTAGTAAAATCTAATGACTGTAAGTTGTGTATAAGTATCACTGCTCTTCAGAGGATGAGCAGGTTCAAAAAGCTTTCAAATTTGCCAAGAATTTCTAATTTTGTATGAAACTGGAGAATGTATAATTGATCGACTAATTATGCAATAATATCTGTTGTAATTTGGGAAACATGCTTCAATTTACCACTGTAATTTTAATTAGTTGACGGTAAGAAGTAAAAATTTATTGCTTTTACATTTCAATGGATGATTAGAGGAAAATTTTGCACTGCTTTGTATTATCTATGGTTTTAAGAGTGATTGTATACTTTCTTGGCAGGTTATTTTTCTAGCGCTAGATGGACGAACAAAAAACATAGCTTGTACATATTCGTTGGAGCATAGGAGTATAGATGGTCTTTTTGAATCTATTTTCAGTCGTTTGGATGTATTGTTAGAGGAAAGTATAGATATTTCAAAGGAATTTCAGGAACTTGTGTTCTGCATCGGGACGCTCCAGGCATTCATTTGCCAGCATATGGTGAAAGAAGAAGAACAGGTAATCCATTCATTTCCTTGTGGTTTGCGGTATTAAAACGAGTTTATTTGACCACATTCAAATATTTTTGACATTATTCGGTTCCTATAGTTTTTTAGTTATACTGTTTAGAATTTCATGTCATACGTCTATGCATTGTGCTCCATGCATTACTAATGATGTGCATGGGCTCCAGGTTTTTCCTTTGCTCCTGCAGCAATTCTCAGTGAAGGAGCAGACTTCACTTGTGTGGCAGTTCATGTGTAGTATGCCTTTAGTGCTGCTAGAGGATCTCCTACCATGGATGATCTCCTCTCTTCAAACTGATGAAAAAGAGGAAATCATACATTGCATAAAAGAAATTGTACCTGATGAAAAATATCTCCAAGAGGTACATTCTAACTAAAGTACATACCGTAATAAATTGTACCCGAATTTTTTGTAACCCAAGTTCTTAGTCTAATGCTCTATCAATCCCTTGGTAATGATAGCTTAAATATTTGCTAGGTAGTAAGCTCGTGGCTTGCTAACAAGGGCCAAGCTCGACACACTGGTGATGATGAATCTGCAGATATGAAAAAGTTACTCAAGTCTCATTCCCCTAAGAGGTTCTTTGAAGAAAATTGGAGTTGCATGAAGAAAGACAGCATCCAAACTGATACTGGATACAGTCCTGTTGATGGGCTTCATCTTTGGCATGGTGCCATAAGGAAAGATCTAGAAAAAATTATGGGAGAGCTTTATCAATTGAGAAGCTCAGTCAATGTTCTAGATATTGATTCAATAGTTGTCCAGCTAAAGTTTCTTGCTGATGTCCTTACTTTCTACAGGTAGTCGATGCAGTTGCTAAGGCCATTATTTGCTTATGTTTTTATTTATTTATTTTTAGTTTTTCAATTGATTCTTCACTGAACACTTTCTGACCTACAGCAATGCATTGGAGAAGTTAGTTCACCCTGTGTTAAATGAACTTATCAATGGCTGTCTGTACCCTTCTATTGAGAAATTTCCCAATGAAAGCCTTCTGGAAAGTTTGCAGGATTTACTATACTATAGCCTTGAAAATGGAACACCTTTGGGCAAATTTGTTGAAAAGCTTTGCCGGGAATTTGAGTGTCTTGTGGTGGGAGTCCGCAAGCATTTTGCTGTCCACGAAACAGAGGTAAATAAATCAAGGATGGGTGAATATTCCCAACCTTCTAGGATTTCTTAATTTATGGCATTTAGAGATAACTATGATTTAGTTTGTTAAGAAAACTTACAGAAGTCCCTTTTGTTGGGGCAAGGTATTACCAAATTATGGTTAAGAAAATCTTGCCTTATTGAACCCAAACTAACAGTGATCAGCTTTTCTCAGGTATTTCCCATTATAAGGAAGAACTGTAGCCATGAAATGCAACAGCAACTCGTGTATGTCAGCCTTCATATTATGCCACTTGGGTTGCTGAAGTGTGTGACTACTTGGTTTTCAGCTTGCTTATCTGCGGATGAGTCCAGGTCAATTCTTAGCAGCATGAAGCAGCGAGATTTCTTAGTCAATGAATCTTTTGTATCCCTGTTACATGAGTGGTTCCGTATTGGCCATTCAGGTAAAACCTCAATTGAAAATTTCCGAGAGGACTTGCAGCAAATATTCAAGAGCAGATGCACTTTCTTATGCAACCAATTACATGCCAGTACTGCGTGTTCATCTGTAAGGTCCAATATGCAACGTCAAGGGAAATCAAACACTGGGGTAATGGAACTAATTTCTTCAAACAAGGGAAAGAACTCTATGCCATACTCTTCATCTTTTGCCCCCGACTCTTCTAAGTATTCTGAGATGACAAACTCAAGAGGAATCAATCTCCAAGTATACTTCTCTGGAATGAAAACATCATATCATATTCCTGAAAGTCTTGGTGGAGAAAATTTGAGTGGTTACGGTCTGCATGAACCAAAACCAATAGATCTCATATTTTTCTTCCACAAGGCTCTCAGGAAGGATTTGGATTACCTTGTCCTTGGTTCAGCTGAGTTGGCTGAAAATGCAGCTTCCCTCACAGATTTTTGCCGGCGCTTTAGTCTCATACAGTTCTTACATCAAATACATAGTGAAGCAGAGGACGAGGTTGCCTTTCCAGCCTTGGAGGCAAAGGGAAAATGTCAAAACATTAGCCAGTCTTACACACTGGACCACAAACTAGAGGTTGAACTCTTCCAAAAAATATCCTTCATTCTAGATGAGATGTGTAAATTGCATTTTTCAGTTTCTATGGTTGATTCAAACACAATGGACCAGATGTCGCCAAAGCACTATCAGTTGTGCATGAGGCTTCATGGTATTTGCAAATCTATGAGCAAATTACTGACTGACCATATTCATCGCGAAGAAGTTGAACTTTGGCCCTTGTTTAAAGAATGCTTCTCCATTGAAGAGCAAGAAAGGATCGTGGGGTGCATACTTGGTAGAACAGAAGCGAAAATATTACAAGATATGATACCCTGGCTGATGGAATCTTTGACACCAGAAGAACAGCATGCCATGATATCTATATGGCACCAGGTCACAAGAAACACAATGTTTGATGAGTGGTTGAAAGAATGGTGGGAGGGGTATGATGCAGGCAAGGTGGTGGAGGAGTCAAGTCTTCCTCCTTCAAAGACTATAGATCCCTTGGACGTTGTCTCTATGTACTTGTGTGGACTGGATGAACAAGAAAGAAGTGTCTTCAACAGAAGCATCAACTTTCCCGAAAAAGATTCCCCTGATACTAATACTAAGCCATTACGAATCAGTGAGGTGAATCATAAGCTGAGGGATGCTGATAATCACCAATGTAATTACAACTCTACAGAATCTGGAAGTCTTGCAGAAGGTAAGAAGATGAAGTATGAAGACATTGAAAATGCCAGAGATAAAATCAATGATCCAGGACAACTTTTTCAAGCAAGTCAGAAAACAGATTATTGTGAGTGCCTGCTGACACTAAGTCAAGAGGATCTGTTGACTGCAATAAGTAAAATCTCCCGTGACTCTTCCTTGGATCCTCAGAAGAAACCATATATGATGCAGAACCTGCTATCGAGGTTGGTCATAAAAATGTTTATTCTATATTTTTTTCTTTTCAAAGCTTTCTTTCCTTTATTCTTTTTGCTCCCCTGTTTAGGACAAAATTGTTTATTATTCCAATCATACTATCTATTGTAAGAGTAGGAAGCAATAATACCTTGGTATTTGTCATAGTAATTTAAGCATACCATCAAGTATCAAAACATGGTATATTGCTTAATAATGTTTATCAATTTGATAACACAGACCAGACACACACACACAAATCAAGCCTTAAACATGCTGTACAAACCATACAAGAAACAGGGATCACCAAGAGATCATACAAAATAGAGAACACACTGATACTTAGTTATGTTACTGTTGATCCTAAAAGCTTAAGTTATTAGCAAATCATTTAAAAAAAGTACATGCAGATCAACCCTGTTGGAAAAAGATCTATGATGGGTTAATTGATGGTCCTAATGACCAGATTACGAGATCAATTCAGACTGCTTCCCTTGACTAAACTAGTTTATAGATCAACTTTAGAAGTGGTTGTGGCTTATATGACCAAAAGAGTCAAGTTAGATAATTTCCAACAGAAACCTTAAGACATGTATTAAAATATACATATGAGGGAGGAGAAGCTGGCTGGATATGAATAAGTTGACAATGATCCCTTGATACTTTCCCCAATTTGCATCACAGTGCTGATTTCCTTTTTTCTCTTTTTCTTAATTTCTCACATGCCTATCTTTCTGCTACATCTCCATGCTGATAAAGTTGGACATAGACTCTTCCTGTGGGAAGAAATGACAAGTTTTTATATTTACACTCTTCAGCCATTGGAGAGTCAGACGACACTCTCAGTTAACTGTTGCAAGTAATGGGAAAGAATTCCCTGGTCAGCATCCATCCTATCAGGACCCTTTTGGGCTAACATTTGGTTGTAAACACTATAAGAGGAACTGTAAGCTTGTTGCTCCATGTTGCAACCAGCTCTACACTTGCATACGCTGCCATGATGAGATGGCCGATCACACGATAGATAGGTATTCAACACTGTGAATATAAATGTTAATGTTTCCTATTCTCTCTTCTTTTCTCATTATGGGATACATATGCAGGAGATCTGTAACAAAGATGATGTGCATGAAATGCTTGAAAATTCAGCCAATCGGGCCCACATGCTCAACTGCATCCTGCAGTGATTTATCTATGGCAAGATACTTCTGCAAAATCTGCAAAATTTTTGATGATGAAAGGTGACTTATCCTGATTTGACTGACTATATTGTTGCTAGATTTGATCATAATGTGAAACTATATTGCCTACCTTTGTAATGAAACAATTTATGACCCTGACAAACTGTGAGTAGCTAGTAACTAAGGAGGGGGAATTTGCACTACCTTTAACTCTCTTGGCATCCATTTTGCATAATTTGTTCAGTACTGCATGTTTGAATAATCTCATTACCTCATTATTCAGGCAATCTGTGGTCTAGTCACCACAACGCCTCTAGTAGACTGTAAGAAATTAACTACTACCGGACTTTATGTACATAAAATTCTATAGTTACTAGAATGGTGTTCTCTTTCTACCCCTATTTTTTTTTATGATGGCTGGTATTGATCTAGGGTAAATTTAACTCTCTGTTTCCATGCCAACTGGTTATGTTATATTCGAGTCAATGGTTTGAGATTTTTTATGTTTCTAATGAAGAAGCTGTTTACCAGGATGATCTACCATTGCCCGTACTGTAACTTGTGCCGAGTTGGAAAGGGATTGGGTATTGACTATTTCCATTGCATGACTTGTAATGCTTGCATGTCCTGTTCTCTCTTCAAGCATACATGCAGAGAGAAAAGCTTTATGGATAATTGCCCTATTTGCCATGAGGACATCTTCACGAGCAACTCCCCAGTAAAAGCCCTTCCATGTGGTCATTCAATGCACTCAACATGTTTTCAGGTACTTTCCTTGCATAGTTCTTGCTTTTCTCCATATATATCTGCAAATATTCAGAAAGCTTTACTCGTACTTCTGATGCTGCTTCTAGGCCTACACCTTTACTAATTATACCTGCCCAATCTGCGGCAAGTCACTTGGGGACATGCAGGTCAGTTACCAAACTTGTGAAGTCTACCAATTGAAAATTAAATTCATTCACTTTCTTCATATGTATTAAGGCTCTTGAACTGTATGCTTGTCTTGCAGATGTTATTTAGAATGTATGATGCATATTTGGCTGGAGAGAAGCTTCCAGATGAGTATTCTGGCCGAACTCAGGTTTGTTACCCTCTTTTTCTTGCCGTACTCATTAGCTTCCAATGCTTCCAGACATAGGTGTTCATCGATTGTTAATGGAATTGCAGGCCATACTATGCAATGACTGTGAGAAGAAAGGAACTGCTCCCTTTCATTGGCTTTACCACAAGTGCTCCTCTTGTGGTTCATACAATACCAGGCTTCTATGACTCAATTCCATAGTGCATCTGGACGAGTAGTTCCACATAGCTATGTTCCATGTATAGAGCTTGAATTACAGTTTGCATTTCACCACTTGGGATTTTGTCAGAAGCATTCTAAATCTGTTTAGGAATGGTTGCTGTCTGTGAATAATATTAAGTTCCCCCGTTTTTGAAGCTGAAATACACCAGTTCTCCTGGAGGGAAACATTCTTCTAATCTAAATCCTTGGCCTCTATCAGTACTTAACAGAACTGCGGAGTATGCTATTTATGAACTCAATTATGAAACAAAAATTTCTACGAGGGAAACTGAAGAAGAAGCTCAGACTTGTTCCTTCTTTTTATTCATAAATCAGTAAAACAAAATTGTTGAATATTCCCTTATGAAACAACTCAAAGATGGAAAACTATAAATAAACAGTATAAAAATAACACAGCCAAAATGGTTTTTTTCTAGCTTACTGATAACTTGACACTGGTAAGACTGAAGCATGCTGCAGCACTCTTCAATGTGTTCTCCGCCGCATGATCCATCGATAATTGTGTAGTGTCCTTAAACGATTCTTCCGAACTGCACATAATTTCGCACGGTGAATGAAAAAGTTATGCTCGAATCACATTTTACATGGTCATGAACTCATCATTTTGTGTACCTGCTTGAGTCATAGGCCTCTTTGGAATCAATGTATGACTGTCTATCATCTATGGTATCGAAAAATGGGTGCAGCTCATCGTAATCTTGAACATCTTCTGATTCAATAGCTAGTGTCTGCGAAACTCCGAACTGGGATTGAACTGTCTCTGCATTATCGTTGTTCTCATTGATGCTGCTGTTGTTGTTAGCGAATGGATTTTGCGCCCACAAAACATTCTCCCCGGTAATATTCTCCTTGGAGTCAATGTCATAAGCAGAAGTGTAACCATCGTCTCTTCGATGAGAGTAAGGCTGCTGCTGCTGTTGTTGTGTTACAGGCAAAGCATGAGGTATGGCAGTATTATTGTTATCATAAGATTGTGGAGCACTATGATGTAAAAGTGAGATGGTATTATTATTATTATTATTTGGTGGTGCCATGCCCAATTCTAATTGTGAGGTCACATAATCTTGCATAGATGAAATCTGCTGCTGCTGGTGGTAGTGATGTTGTCTGTACAATGCAAGCTGTTTATGAACATTTTGAAGCTCCTGCTCCGCAACCATAATCTGGTACTGTAATTGCCAGATCACCTCCCAACAGCCGTAGACCGGAAACTTGTCTCGAATGTTGGCTTGGTAGATGATGGACTTCATGGTCTCAAACTTGAGACAAGGGTCGACACTTTTAAGTATCTTCAAGATGTTGCAGACCCCGAAAAGCTTGTGTGCATTTTGAAACATTTTTGGTTGGTCTGGAGGGAAATAAGGAGCTAAAGGGCACTCTGGCGTGCACTTTCTTCTTTGGTATTTGCATGCAGCACAGGCCTGGCTGGTGGCACTTTTAAGGGTCATTATGTTGTGTGAACCAAGTAAGTGTTGTTGGCTTTGTTGCGGTGGTTGTTCAAACCAATGTGGCAAATGTAGCCATCGGAAGCTTAGAAATGAGTTGGAGAGATGAAGATTGCAAAGGTGGCGGTAATGATGGAGAAGAAGAATGAGGAAGAAGAAGGATGTGACGAAGATGGTGATGGTGAAGAAGAATGTGGGTATGAGAAGCAACATGGTTGTGGTTTTGGTTTTGGTTTTGGTTTTGGTTTTGGTTTTTGGGGATCTGAAAAGGTCTGGTAATGTGCGGATTTGCTGGAAGTAGAGAAGAGAGACTAAGTAAAAAGGAAGAGATTGGAGAGAAGAGCGAAATAGACGGGGGATGGTTTGTGTATTTTCAAGTGTGTTGTTAGAGAGAGACCGTTGGGGACAAATGTAGGACTTTGAGGGAGTCCGGAAATTTTGGGCCACCTTTTTTTGGTTATGGTCGTAGCTACTTCACACTGACTTGTCTTTGGGATGTATTTTTAGGTGACGGTTTTTTGTCACATGTGAGAAATTCATTTCCACCAATTAATTACTGGTTTAGTGATATTTCTGCATACTTTATTGTATCTAAATATTAAAAAAATTGTAAATGATTGAACGGCAGAGAGTTTAAGAAAAGTCATGAGCGTCATAGACAAGACAAGAGAAATAATGAAGAATTAATTAAGGATTAGCTATAATCAATGCAATTGGAGAGTACAGGGGAACAAACGATCAATCAGAGAGACAAAATTAAATAGATGATTCTAGACAGCCAAATTACTGACCCTTTTTATTTTACCTTTCTATGGAGGCTTTTACAACACAAGGTTCGTCGATAAAGTGTAATTCCTCTCCACTCTACTTTTTCATTGGAGGCTTTTGAAGCACATAATCTGGCATTAAGTACCTCAAAACACAAACACAACAATAGTACCAACAAATCACCGACAAGATACGAGCAAATAAATCTTCATTTTAACCCGTAGTGTCAAAATGAAGCAATAAATTTACTGTTCGAGTACCCAAAAGACCTAATGTGATCTATACAAAACCCTCTTCAAAATTTGGGGGCCCCGGGAGGAGGGGAGGGCGGGGGGGGATATGGAAAAAAAAAAATAGAAAACGTCCGGGAAGATTTCGATTTTGATTTCAACAACCTATATTCCCCCTTTACTGTTACATGCTCTGAGTTTGAGAAACAATTGGAAATCAATGCCAGCTATGTTAAGCTCCTTAAATCCGCATACAGCCAGACAGCTAATCATCAACCAAATCCACCTTAACAAGAAAATCCCGGGCAGTCACCTGATAATGCTGAGGTTATTGGAGGGAAACATACCACATGATGATAACACTTTCCGATTCCTCGATTGTCTGATTAATGCTGAGATGCTTTAGATACACAGTTTCTCCCATGAGGACCAGTTGCTCAAAAAAATTTCTTGATTATATCATTCTGTTAATTCTACATCAGAACTCTGGACTTCCACTGTAACTGACGTTGCAGACTTTTAGCGGGCGGCAGGATACAGAGGAAATCAGTGCTTCCTCACCACAGACACAGAGTGAATACACATACAACATCAATGCTCTCTTTCTGATGCTAAATCGCGTTCCAGACAAAATCTAGTTTACAGCTTCAAAGAAAAGAACTTGCGGTTGCAAATGCCCTCTTTCGCACATGGTAAGAACATCAGCCCACCCGCCAATCACCTATAATAAGTCACAAATTGTAACAAAGGACAAAAGGGTAAGAACGCAAACGAAGCTTGATTTACAAATGGAGGTGAGTTTACCTTGACAGTATTATCATCATACATAACCCAGCATTCACGCTCATGACTATAGGCAAAGCAATGGTAATGTTGCCCGTAGTAGCAAACCTAAGAGTGAAATGATACGTCAGTTCCAAATAGATACACGTTTTCATAGAGACAGATAAATCCAAGTATTTGGAGAAGGTAAGCCTCTTTGTCAACCTTCAACCACACTATAATTACAAACCTAAGAAAAATTATGAAACAAAAGTTGCAACTGAAACATGATCAAGGCTTATCTAAATATACATACCACAGAAACCAAGTTATGTGTACTCTTTGGATCCAGTCCACGGTAAAGGACACTGATATCTATCTCAGTATTTAGAGCTGCCAGTGTTGCTTTTATATCATCAGCACTCTCACACGTATTTTGCCAACCCATAACTGCAAGAGAAAATATTAACATAATTATGGGTATTGATGAAAGCCAGTTTCCTCTTTACAAACAAATAAGCATTTTCTCCAGTCACCTGTTGTGAAAACATATGGTGGAGTTGAAAGAATGTGATGGATATAGTTGAGCTTCCCACAGCCACCAGCCTCGGAATCACAGGCCAACTGATGATTCATCTCTACAAGATTTAAAAGCTCGTCAAAGGAGCTTTCTGCACACATATCCTAGCAAGAATAATAAGAGAGAAGGCAAAGAAAATTAGTTAACATCACATCAAGTAGCTTAAACAGCAATTGCAACCATCAGAAAATAAATAATCAGAATGTTCTTCACAAAACAATACCTTCATAGTTCGGAGAGCACTGGCATTTATATTATGAAAGAAAGAGGTGTATTTGAGATGTCTGGACTCCAAACCACAATCGTAGCAATTCATTCGTTCAAAAATGTTCATTCCAAACATGGAGTGTACAATACAAGCATTGTTTGAACAATCCCAGGACCCCAGGCAACTACTTTCCACAGATTCAGTATCAGAAACACTCGAACTACGAGTAAATGACCGGTGAAGACAGTCAAATATCACTCCCAAAACTTCAGAAGCATCATTCATCTGAGCCTGCATAGTTGCTATTATCTTAGTCACAACTCCAAAAATGGAGATAAATTTATGATTCATGAGCTAATAGGATGATTTTATAGTTTCATAAAGGTTATATTAGTGGCAGAGAATAATGTACCTCCTGGAAGAAGTTACTTTCTGGATACAGGTTGCTTAATGCTATTCTCAAAGAAGTAGGCGCAACAGCTTCTCTTCGCACATCTGTAGCTGCATTACTCAAGGCAGTAAATATTTCATACAATGCACAGACCACACATGGATCCCCCACATGAACATGTTCTGATGTTGATCTTTGCAGGAACTCATCTCGAAACAGTCTAATATGCCACAAGGACTGAGAAGATACAGAAGAAGAAATGTTCAAGATGGAGAAGATAATCAGGAAATGACTACAATGATAAACAAATCAAAATAATAAATCCATCGGATAACTTTGTATCACAAGCACCTGTATGATAACATTCAGAAAGCAGTTATATTCACCAACTTCATTCTTTAACCCAGTACCCAGGACATCGATATCACTTGCATTTTCAACTCTGATGTCATTATGTAAAACACCGCCTTTATCAAAATCTGCCAAAATCCTTTTGGGTGTCCTCAAACTTGAAACTAAGGGCAATTTCCGCTGTTCTTGGAATGTATCTGATAAATAGCATGGATAGAAAGGTTAGGCAGTTGCAGACACTGCTATTAAAAGCTGGAGACACCAAGTTCTCAAAACCGCAAAAGCTGGGAAGATCCATTGGTAAGACAGATAGGAGCAAACTAGCAAATACAATTTGGCAAGATAAAGCTTACTTTTCGATCAGTCTCCTAATGTCTAGGTGAGACTGCATTAAACAGTGACTAGATTATGTAGATAAAACTAATGACTCATATGGTCAATGACTGTCAGAGTTAGAAAACTTGGCTAATATTTGTCTTAACATGGCCAGATCAACATCCCCTATCTACTAATCATATTTCATTAGAATCATACTGCATCTCTTTGAAATTCATGCATGAATACCTAAAACAGATCATTGCACAAAATTTGTGTACAGAACTGGACTGCTACCGAAGATGACCGCTAATCTATTGTGTAGTACACGTAAAGATTATTCATCTTTTCAAACAAAAAAAAAAGTGAGGGTTATTCATTGAATTGGGATTACTAATTTAGTCCTTTGAGAGACCATCCAAGATCCAAGAGATTACATAAACAGTTAACAAGATACAAATCTTTTGCTTTTTTATTAAATGTTAACCTCTAAATCGCATAATGACCAATTACTACAATGTGTTAAACGCAGCACTTCCCTCCATTAAGGTAAAGGTACCACACTAATTAAAGTGACCGGTGGTTAACAAATGTGAATATTGAGTAACAGAACATCGAAAATTTCACATATAAATAGACATATAAATAGATCATTTTACCTAGGCTTTGGCGTACGGCCTTTTTAAGGTCGGCCTGGAACCTTTCTTCATCATCTTCCTCTGCATGTTGCTGTCTCAATTCCCGTGTTCCCTCGTCTGCCAAAACAGGATTCTCCAGTTTTCAATTAACAAATCCATGCCCATAATTATTCCAAATGCCAAAAATTAATGCACATGAGCAAATGCCTACGAAGACAGATGTTGTATTTATCATATTTGCAGAGCAGCAGGAACATACAATTACAAAGAGGATCAACTTTAATGCTAAATTATCAAACTGATGAAATAAATAAATAAATAAACTAAGCCTTCCAAGGAACTTGTCAAACATAAATCTTTTTACTATCTGTCAACAAGCAAAAAAGTGACAGGGCAACTAATGTTGGCATGGTTCACCATACAGCCAAAATGACTTTACCAAACACTAAAATCATGCCAAACACTCAAGCAGCTGGAATAATAATCAGAGCTAAATAATAAACCCCTCACAAGCTCCATTTATATCACAAGAAAAATATGCCCACAAGTAAAAATTTCAGATGAACTCATGGTAGGTGGGTGAACTTACTTCTATCTGCAAGGAGATTGTCATTGGATCGAATTTGTTTACTTAAATGACCCTCAACATTTGACCTCCCAACTTCAATATTTTCCCTTTCAGATAACAAGGTTTGACTCTTTCCGTCAGTCACTTTGGTGGAACTCCTCTGCCTTCTATTTTTCCTTCCTGGCCGTCGATCAGAAGGCAGATAACCATCCTCAAGAATTCCTCCACTAGGTAATCCTGTTCAAGAAGATGAGAAATGAATACATTTTTCATTATCACATTACGCCACCCTCATCCAAGGGATCCTAACACCAACCTGGGTGACCTTTATCTTGTGCACCATTAATCATTTGAGGACCAGAAACAGAGGAAGCTTTTACTGATGCTGGAGAACCATTTGCCATGTTAATAGGCACGCCTTCTAGATTGTTAGGGGATCCAGTCTTCTGTCCCAACTGCTCCTGAAAAGCAAATTTTCATTAAGTTTTCTACTTTTCTAAGTTCCTCTACATTTGACAGGATGAAATTCCTCCCATGCAAATGATCTTCAGTATTCAGTTCCATGTACCAATTATTGAGTGGTAGATCAAGACAAGTAAACAGAAACAGGTAGGGCATAGCGTAACAACACTAACCTGCACATACGGCTTAAGTGGCTTGTGCATATCTTGATCATTGGCACAAGGCTCCAAGTTAACATCGTGCAGTTTCTCTGCCACCTTCTCTGGATGCGGTAGGGTAGATTTCTTACTTTGCTCAGCAAGGTGCTTCTGCTTAGCTTCCTTCTCAATTTGTCTCTGATACTCCAAAGTTTCTTCAAGCTTTCTTTCCTCTTCCTCAAGTTCGATTCTCCGTCTAGATTCCTCTTCCTGTTGCTTCAAGTCATCACCATTTACAGAAACAACAATCTCAGAATCTGGAGCGTCACCATAAGATGCGACTGGAGAGGAACTGCAATAGGAGGCACATCAAATATATATCAAACAGAGTATACCCATTATAAGCAATCATAATCAAATGATAGCCATTTATGAAACTCTAATAAATTGATACATATGCACATTAGAAACAAGAGGACATACCGCTCCCCAGACTCATCATGATGCATGTGCTCATCTGAAACACCAGTACCCTGCAGAAGTAGGGGGAATAAATGTTAAATATCAGGATACATATTGACCTCCACCAAGATAAAGACAACCAGAGAGACACAATTGAAACCTTTGTATCTTTTGCTTTCCTATACTCCTTATTCTTCTTCTTGTCCTTCGCTTTCTCCTGTGTGTGTCTCAAATTATCATTTCCTCCTTTGACACCTTTCTTAGAATCAAGTGCAAGTTCTGCCAAAAATGCCTCTCTTGCAGCATCCGACTTTTCCGTGGCATCTTTTTCAGCCAGATCCTCCAAATGTGCCTACAGTGACACGATAATGCATTAAGTTCAGAAAGAAAATAACCAGTTCAAAAAATTCATCTTCTTTAATACATACCCGAAGGTAGGACTTCACTAAAGGCAAGACTATTGACTGATAATCATGGGCGGAGACGGGTTCAAGCTTAACTTCCAATTGCTGCATCCCAGTAACATTTCGCATAATCCGTGCATCGATTTTGCTTAGCTGCATGAGAAGGAAAAAATAATTAAAAAAAAACAACAACAACAAAACAGAAGAGGTAAAATCACAATGATGATCATTTGAGTTAAAATGGAACCCTGAACTGACCTCTACATATAATTGTTCTTTCTGTCTCTGGATTGCAACTTCTACACAAGTGTCCACCTGATGCACATAATCCTTGGCCCTCCAATCATCATCTTCCCCGGATTCCAAGTCACATAACTGAGAAGTCACACCACCATAAGTTTCCTCATATCCAAACTGGTTAATGTTTAACGCTTCAGATTCTCTTAAAACGTTTGATATGGCATCTAACTCAATCCTACTTGCAAGGAACATCATATCATTCTCTCTCTCAAGCTCTCCTTTCCTCTTCCTTAGCACAGACTCGTAGCTTCGATTGGAAAATTCCGTGGCATTTTCCCTCTTTTTCCCTTCTTCAACACAGAGATCTTCAACTGCCTGTAATGCTTCTTCATAGTTTAAATGCTCACATTTTCTCTCACAAAGACTCTGCAGGTGGTAAAATTCCTTTTCAAGCATCTGGAGAATTTCCATCCCTTGTTGTGTTTTCTCTTCTTTTGTTTGCATCCAGGATGTCAACTGTTCAGCACTAGATGGGCCTGCAAATATCCAGGACAGCAGAGCATCGGAATCAGGAAGAAGCCCAGTTCCATCAGTAGGGGTTTCATGCCCAGCACTAAATGTAGAATCAGAAGTGTCCAAAAGGAGGCAGGATGCATCTCCGCTGAGAACAATCCTCTCTTTGATCTCTACACCCTGATTCGTGTTATTTCCATCATCCATAGCACTGCTACTTTTCTCAGAATATCTACCTAAACCACAAGCATGGGACAGATCCTGCAAGAATTTGAGAATCTTCCTAAGCTGTGTAGCTCCCAGGAAGCAAATGCACATAGGTGTTTGCTCCACACCATGGTTAAGAAGCTCAGAACCAGAAGCCTGTAGCTCATCAATTGTAAATTGTATCACCCTGTTAAGATGAGTTGCAGCAAGATATTTATGCCTGATAAGAACCTCAAATAAGGCATGAATTCTTTCAAGAAGCTTCATACGTTCAGGGTCATCAGATATTGGCCAACCACCTGCTAGAGAAGAATAAGCAATAGACCCATTGTCCTCATCACCTTCTGTAGACTCAACGTGGGCGACCTTCTCATGGTTATTGCCATCAACAGTTAAATCACTAGGACCATCTTCAAGAATTTCCTTCTCAGGCGATTCATCCCACGCATCTTTGAAACAATCCTCACACTCTTTGTTATGATTCCCAGAGTAGAACTCATCAACAAACTCAGAGTCTTTGCATTTTCTTTGATCTGTGAGCATTCTAATAGCAGCAGAGACATCCAGCGGTTTCCAAGAACAAGTAAGAATCATCTCAATCCATTCATTGTCAACATTTGGAGGCAAAACTGACTGCATTTTTGGCATAAGGTTTCCCATATGTTCATTCACAACATGGTGAATATGTGATTCAGAATCCATGAATTTCTCACTACATCTACAACAAACCCAGTAGTTCCAACTTCTACTACTCTCTGCAAACGCCAGTGCTTCTGATAAAACCTCATTCGCCAAACCATCCTTGGACGAGCTAAACTTGGCCTTAAGATCACTAACTCTAATCCTAAGTAACTCTTTCTTCATATCAACACTCATCGATTTCCAATACGACCTAACACAATCCTTCCTCTCCGATGATGACCCGTTTTTCCTCAACCCCCCATACTTTCTTCGGTCACCACCTCTCTGACCAGACCCCGACGACGAATCCACTCCCCTGTCACTCTTCTCACCCTCATTGCTCAACTGAGGCACCTCAGACTTCTGCTGCAACAGCCTGGCAGCCGCAACCCTTACTTCAATCTCCTTTCTCCTCTCTTCCGGCGTCTTAGTTGCCTTCTTAATCTCATTTGGCCGCCTAGTTTGCACCAGCCTCACCTCCATAGGGTCCTCTGTCACCCTCCGAATCGGAATTAACCTAAACTTCTCTTCTCCATTCCCCAAATTCTTCATCCACGTCGAAATTGAGGCAATATTAGACTTCTGAATCAGCTGCCTGAGCTCATTCTGCACGTGGCCAATTCGAGCCTCCGCCGTCGGCAGCTTCTGCTGGCTCTCCTCCTGCAAGCTCTCCCTCGCAGGATCAACCGGCCTCTCAATCGCCAGCGCCCTCTCGCACTCCGCCACCACTTCCTCATACTCCTTGCCGTCGTTGGCCGCCTCGTAGAGCAAATTGGCGTAGAAATGCGCGAACTCGATCGAGTTCGGCGAGAGCTCCACCGCCCGCCGCGCGGACTCCGCCGCGTTCCTCAAATGCCGCTGCTTCCCGTTCGGGTCGTCGATAATCGACGCCACCTTGACGCACACAGTGCCCTGAACTCGGTGAATCAGCGCCGAGTGAGCCGAATTCTCGTTCCGCTGGCACGACTCCTTCATCAGCCTCAGCGCCTTCGTGTGGTTGCCGCGCCGGAGCGCCGTCAGCGCCCTCTCGCATTCGAGCTTCGCGGCGGCGCAAGCCTCCGAATCAAACACCGCACCGCCGCCCGATTCGATCGACGGCGAGGATTCGATCTTGTTGTTGCTCAGGACTAGCAGGTTGTTGTTGTTGTTGTTGTGGTTGTTGCTGTTAGGGCTATTGGACTCGGCGTCGGCGAGAGTAAGGGGAGCAGAATCGGGCTGGGCCAAAACGACGGCGTCTCCGCCATCGACAATCGGCGCAACCGCCGCCGGCGACTGTTTAGAACGCGGAGCAGCGCTTCGCTTCTTATTCCCCATTACTCTTCTATACAAATCCAACTCACATGCATATATGTTTATCCTTATATGTATATATCTCTCTGTATGTATCTGTATCTATAGAGCGAGAAAGTTTAAGAGAGAGAGAGAGAGAGAGAGAGAGAGTATACTTACTGGAGAAGAAGAGGAAGCAGCAGATGAGGGTAGAAATGGAATTTCACAAGATCGGCGGTGTGATCGAGACGAGAGAGAATCAGAGAAATGCACAGAGAGAGAGAAAGACACTACCTACTACTAGGAGTAGTGCCCATGGAACGGGATTAAGAAAAGGGAGAGATTAAGGTAATTTATATCAAATCTGGGCTGGGATTCGGATTTAGGTCCATTTTTCTTTTATTTTTGTGTGAGGAGCGAGCGTAGTAGGGTAAGGCAATCTCTCTGATTTTTTTTTCCTTTTTTTTATTTTTTATCTATAGAAAATCTTCAAAGTTTTATGATTGTTGTGTATCTTTATGTTTGGGCAAAAGTGGAGACGAATCTTTTACTCGTTGTTTTGATTTTGCATTCTATACTTACTAATACTACGTCATCTTAATTGTTTATCTTTCATTTTAAATATTGAATGTTAGAGGTACAAATTCGGTAAAGTAAAGTTTCAGTTTTAAAAGAAAATGATGAGAACACCTTGTTTTAACCTAACTGCCACCTCCACTGCAAACAGACTTTGTGATTGTCGATCGTTGCTTTCTCATGGTGTTTTGGGACAGGAATGTGTTTGTACTTTGCCAGGGATCTGAGCGCCATCAAGCTCTACAAAGCCCAGTATTTTCGCTAGACTCAATTTCTTGCTATCAAATTTGTCGCTCACTATTTGATTTTTTGATTGACATTGGCGTGAGTTCTTCATGCACACGAGCGACACGCGCAATAAAGCCTGCTTGTCCCCCTAATTTCATTGGCCTATGCGGACTTATAACAATCAACCTTAACATCATTGGTTTCCTCGACTCTAACAAATAAGACTCTTAGAAAGCCAAGAACATTGCTTGTTGGGTTGGCGTGTAAGGTTCTAATTTGATCGGATCCAAATATAAAATTCAAGATCCTTACTTTAATATACTTTAGAGGTTTTCTCAAAGATCATCAGAAAAATATATCGTATCACACTTATTTATTTCTTGTAATTAAGGTCCCAAAGCAGAATTCTTTTGAGGCCTGGAGGGCGTTAGAGTGGCATGTGTCATCCAACATCTCTGGTATGTTCATTTTAAGCATCTTGGTATACCCCTTTAATTAAGCTTGAAAGGTAATATTGTTTTGCTAATGGGCTGACGGTTTTACCAATTTGGCCTTATGCTACTGTAGGTAGGAGTTGCTTCCTATTGATGACTTTAATGAAATGTTACCTATTTAATTTTTTTTTTTTAAATGGTGGTGATTTGGACATAATATAAGCACCATATGAAATGAACCCATTAGATAATCTAATGGGGGAGGCAAAGGTAGAGGAGATGAATGTAGCCAAAGATAACAAGACATGACAAAAGAATAAAACAGAAATTGAACCATTAATAATAGGATTAAGCACAGACAAAGTTGCGTCTGTGGTCTCAATCTCCTCAGCCAAAGGTTACTTTGACCAAAGTAGCTACTGAAAAAAAAAGTAAATAATTAGATAAATAAAGAATTAAAATTTAACATCATGGTGTAGAGAGGCCTTTGACAAAACTTGGCCAATAAAAAAATAAAAAATAAAAACAAAAAGAAGGAAAAGAAGAACAATAGCTTAGACTGCAACAACCAGCCGGAGTAATTTCCATAATACGTAACAAAAGATCAACTCAGTGTTTCAGTTATCTTCCAGGTACACAATGAAAACTTGAAAACCATGCACCTACTGCAACGACAAAGTTTAAGAGACTCCTGAAGTCATCAACAGTCAGAACACACCAATTTCTTTTTCTTCTCTCTTTTCCTTTTTTCATGGCATGAGTCAGCTAAACTAACTTTTGGGTCAACCTCAACCACCTGCCACTTCAAAAGTTAGGCAAAAACCCACATGCTGTAGCTTAATGTCATATCAGACCTGTTCATTTCTGGTTAGCTCTGCATATCCTCAAACATTGAACACATGAACAATATCAAGACTGAATTTACATCACTGGTGAAAACTGAAATTTATTACTCAACTTAAAGCTGCACATAAGAACAACTTGAATACATACTCTCATAAATAGAAGACATAACTAAGCCTGCTAATCTTCCTCTTCCTACCAAGAAGGAAGAACCAAAAAATCGGTGCTGAGGACAGGAAGGAAGCATTACTGCCTATAATAAATGCATCCGATCCACATAAGATTCGAGTAACCATCTATTAAGAGACTCCCCACATCCTACAAAGCACCCAGAATTCCCATTCTCAGTGAAAAACGGGAAGCTAAACATGTGCAGCAATTCCTGCACTGCATGCCTCACCATAGAAGTTCCTGTAACCCTACTCCGCCGTCCCCATCCTGTCACAATATCAATCCGGTTTGGACAAACCCCGGATATTAGCATTTCTTGGCGAAACCAAGCAAGTGTCCTTGATAGTGCTGTCACAGCAGTACCATCAGACATAACATGTAGGTTTATAAGCCAATAACATGAGCCTTTCTCTTTGACGGCGTCTGGATAAACATTCTTCTGCGCAGCCACCTCCCAGACAGAACCAGCCTCCTCCTTGAGCCCTGATTTATGAAGGAAATCCACTACTGCATCTACAAGCCCCCTCTTGCTTTCTCTATCCTCACTATGCATCAGATCCAAGAAGCTGCTCATGTGTTCTCTCACGTTTTGGCCATCGGGTCCTGCTGATGGCATAGACAGTAGGAATGTATGAGCAGGATGGCGTGTGACTGCCATGAGCTCACAACAAAATTCCATGTCATATGGTGATCGTGCTTCTGTGCAACAACTGAGAAGCAAGGTATATGTCTGCAAAGAAGGGTTCAGACCTAAGCCCACCATGCTCTGCAACAAGTTATAGGCATCAGACAAACGTTGCACCCTAAGAAATGCACTGAGAAGAGAATTGCAAGTAGGCACATTAGGACGCAAACCAGCATGGAGCATTGCTTGATACCAATCCCAGGCTTTTTGAACATTACCAGCCTTGCCCCACAAATCAACTAAAAGGCCATAAACAGGTTCATCAGGTACCCAATTCTTCCGTTTCATTTCACCAAAAAGTGCTTCTGCCTCCTCAAGATATCCACAATGGCCAAGCACCTCCATTACTATGCTATAAGTCACTTTATCTGGCTGAAATCCAGCACCCTGCATGTCACGGTAGAGCTTTAAAGCAGTCTCATAATTCCTTGCTTTGGCCTGCAAAGCTATCATGATATTATAGGTGACCAGGTTGGGAACACAACCATGATCCACCATCTCACAGAACAGCCGGTGAGCTGCAGCTAAATGGCCAGCTTTCCCGAGGCAGTTGATCATAACACTGTAAGTAAATGTGTCAGGCGAAAGACCAGCCTCTTGCATCCTATCATACAGTCCAAGGGCGACATCAAGAAACCCAGATTTAGCATGGATGTCAATGAGTGTACAGTAGGTGACGCGGTCAGGCTCACAACCTGCTTCTTGCATTTGACTGAACACATTCATTGCGTCTTTCAAATAGTTTGCGCGACCATAACTATGAATCAGACGATTGTATGTCACAACATTTGGTTGACATCCTTCTTTCACCATCTGATTAAGCAATTTATTGATGGCACCAAACTGCCTGGCACGACCAAGGATGCCAACCATGGTGGTGTAAGTGTGCCCATCATGCCTGAATCCTGCTTGTCGTTTTAACCAATTAAAAAATCCAAGAGCAACAGAATGATCTTGAAGTTGCTTCAAAATTTGGTTGGCTTGATATGCATCCATTGAACAGTTGAGACTTCCAAGAGCTGCCTCTGCAGAAGGGCCCCATTTAAGCTGTTGCAGTATGTGAGAAACATTTTGAACAACATTCCCCTTGTGCACACACTGCCTGTTGAATGGAGCAATCCCTGTTGACATTTTCATCTCTCTTACAGGTTTATTGAAACCTTTAGGGCCACATCTAGTAGTCTCTGCATCTGAAATCTGTACATTGGAACTGAAATCTGGAATGAAGTGGTTTGACTGATCTTTTGATTTTCGTGGCAAAGCCCTTCTATCATGAGTTTCTGGAGTCTGTACACTGTGAGCCGCTGCTGAGTTTTCTGTCCTGTTATATGGAACATGATTTAGACCTCTAACAGAACTGGATTTATCAACATTTCCCTTTGATCCCTGATGATTACTCGTACGCTCTGAAGCTGCTGCTCTCTCAGTAGATGGCTTTGGATGCACACTAGTGAAATGCTCTCTGTTTATCTGCTTCACATTTGATGACTTGACACTGGAGACTCCCACGGTGGAACGAACCACAGTGTTTTTTGGCAAACTAAGCATCCCCATCCCATCAGACAAAGGAATCTTATAACTCACTATATCTGACAAAAAATTGACAGCTGCAACACCAGCCTTAACAAATTGCTCTGTAGCAAGAGGTGATGAGCTTACATCCTTCTGAATGCCATCAACGTTGCTAGCATAACTTACAGTATCTGATCTCACAAAAGGTGTTGGGGCAGTTGCCACCTGTTTTATGGAAGTTGTCTGGTCAACACTCTCAGATTTACGAGAATCTGCTACTTTCACTGCATCTCCCGAAACTAAGATTCCTGCCCTTGCAGAAGGTTTAGATCCGGTGCTTGATGGATTTTGGGCAAGAAGACCTCTATTTCTTGCTTGCTGCCTTTGTGGGGCACAGTTTTCATCTTCAGAGCAAGTGCATGAATTTCCCTCTGTTGCACTACAACGTGACCCGCTGAGAAAAAATGACCTAGCACTGCTTGAGAGGTTACCTATATGCTTTGAGCGCAACAAATTTTGTGCCATGGTATCACCTGCACAAAAGCAAAGGATAATAAATTAGCAACATGGCATAGTATATCAACACAGGATTAACATCTAAAGACAGAAAAATGCTAGTCACAGTCATCCAGTACAAGGGACCTCTACTTTTTCTTTTTACAGATTCTTGATGTGCATCACCTCACACACTAGTTATCAAGTTAGAGTTGTATTACAATAGTATATAGATTATCCTAGCCAATTAAACCCAGAACACACATCCCAAAAAAAGAGAAATCCTTAAATAGCATAATCATTTCCGTAACAGTATACAAATCCTCAAGGTTCTCACTAATCCTAACCGTAACAAGTCACTCACATATTCAGCTTCCTGATTACGATATCATCAATTCGCCATAAACACCACCTTAACTTGAAACTGATTAGTAATCAAAACATTCAAAATAAACAACCGGTAAAAGAACATTGTGGCCTTACTTGCTAGTCTATTGTTCCAATTCAGTTACACACCATCCAACACAATCAACATGCCAATGTAACAACAACTCCTTGCATTAATATTCTGTACCCAAAACCAAGAATCGTGTTTACTTTTATTCCATTTGTTAGTTCCATTTCACTGATAAGCATCTGACATCTGTACAAACTCATACTTTACATAAAGATTAAAACTTTCAATCTCAAACCTACAAATACACCCTTCCTGCTAACCAAAAAGAACTACATATGAACAAACAAACAAAAAGATCAAATCTTTGACACATGTAAAAGCTCATGAACATACCTATATACTCAATCACCACAATACAGAACAAAAACCAAGTAATTCTCACAAAGCAAACAACTTTTACACAACCCAGTTAACAAAAATGGCTAACGCAGAAAGAGAGGGTACCAAAATGGCCTTCCGGGTCTGTCTAGAGATAACAGCAGAGTACACAGAGAGAGAGAGAGAGGGGCAGCGGCGGTGGAGGCGGCGGCGCTGCTCTCTCTGCCGTGAAAGAGAGGAGCTTTGTGCGTTCCAAACAAGTAGGGAGAAAAGAGAGGAGAGGCTGCTGCTGCTGCTGCTGGCCTTGAAAATCAGCCGTTTTTGTTGTTTCGCCCTACTTTACAAATTTCAATACGTGCAGTGAGGGTGGTGTTGACACGTGTCGGCGGGTTCGCGGTTCACACGTGACGGCCCTGGAACTAGAACCCTGTCTACAACTCTACAGTGTTCCACAAACGCTTTCCGTGTTTTGGAAAACGATTCGCTGCGGCTCGAGGATCATACACCCTGCTTCGACCTTTTCTTAAAATCTCAATTAGTCAATTATTAGAAAAGATATTTACCCTGATTTGAAATTCTCTTTTCTTTTCTTTCTTTCTGTTTTTGAAAAAAAAAAAATTAGGTGATCAATATTCTCTTTGTCACAAAAACAAATAATATTGTCACCCGCTATTTGATCTAGATCTAAGTAGTGATACTTTTCGTATTTTCTGTTACCAGCTAACTTACAGCAAATTAGATGTAGATTGTTGATTTGCTATGATATATATGTATTTTATTTCTTTTAATCCATAATTATTAAAAACAAAATCATATATGATGACTTACTCTTAAGGTTAAGCTAGAAAAAGAGTCCACTATCTAAACAGGTTTATATATTCATTTTGGTGACACACGCTGAACAAATCAAACACATACAATGCATATCAAATAATGAATGGTTGAGAATATTGTAATCCACCAAAGGTTTGAAAGAAAAGTGTCTCAGTTGATCACTGATTTGTTTACCTTTAGGTTAGAATTGGTAAATGACTAATTGCTAATAAAAGAAAAAGGGAATCATAATCGGTGTTATTATTTTATCTCATTGCACGCATAATTACCATGATCATGCCCCCTTTTTTGTGTGAGAATCAACTCTTCCTGGTCTTTTGCTGGTCAGTACTTGGTAGTTTTGACAGCTTCCCTAGTCAAACAGGTTAACTTCCACCCTCCACGTGCGACTAAACAGAGAGTTACCCGATCTGACGGCTGTGATGGTGCAAGTCTAAGTTTAGAGCAGATGGAGTAGCTGCAGTGTATGATTACACCTGGTAGCTGTCTACGTGGACGGAGACAGACCCCTCAGGACGATACCGATAGTATCTTGTTGGTTTTTTAGAACAGTCAAATATACCTTGTTGCTCAAGCCAAGATCGCCGTCAAAAGTCAAAACACAACCTCTTCCTCAAGTTTTCATTTTCTAATAAAGATAATATCTCCCTCCTGGTTTTAATAAAATTCAACTCTTCTGTTTCGACTAAAAGTCTAAAACCAGTTCGGGAAGCTGTGGGCATCAGAAACCCTAGCTAGATTGAGACTCCGTGAAAAGGCCATGGCTCCATATTGCATTGCGGACCGCAGCCCAACTCTTCTAGTATCAAGTATCAACCATTACACCGTTTCTTTTTCATTTGTATCATAAAACAGTAAATTACTTTTCTTCTTAAAATAAGAAAGATGGTTTGTAACCACTTGATATAGTAAAACTGGTCAACTATTCAAGTTCCAACTCCCACTAATTTGAGGAGTACTCAGGTTCGTGCGCCTACGGCGGAAGATTAGTCGGGTTTTATCTCATGAATCTTGGTCTGAATACTAACTGAATGGGTATACTACTAACTAGCTAACGTAAAGGAAGTAAATAGCTGCTATCTCACTCCCATTAAAAAATATATATATTAAAAAAAGATGGTTTGTATGCTTCAATTCATTTTCTTTTCTTGAAATAAAGAGGAATTGAAACAAGGTTCGGCGACTCTAACTAAATAACTAACCAAGAGCTACTTGAGCACAGCAAGTCAACAACGAGGAGAAGTTTCCACAATGGATAGTATCAAGTCCAACAAGAGATAGCTAGCTAAAATAATAAGGTGCGATATTAATAATAAAATTTCTATTTGGTTTTCTATTGACATTTAAGTGACTCATATATAGAGTCCGGTTATGAAGCGGACGTCCGCACTTCGCTAAAGTGCGGACGTCGAAGCAGCTGAGGAGTTCCAAGCGGCGACGGCAGCGCGCGGCTTGCAGGAGGGAGCCCGAAGGCATCCCGGAAGGGTCTGGGTAGCGTTCGAGGTCAGAGGAGGTCGGGGTTGCAGGTTTTGGGCAGCAACCCGATCTGTAACTGTAGGTTTTCTGCAGCGAGCTGCAACCCCGTCGCCAGTGACTCTACCGACTGCAGACCGTTCCGTCCGACCCCCCGCTTCAGTCCGGCAAGCCGCGTGACTCCATCTAAGCTCGATCGAGGCTGCTGGGTCGACGTCCGCACTTTAGCAACAGTGCGGACGTCCTCTTTGGAACGGTTTCTCTCATATACATATATAATTCTCATTTATTTCGAGTATTATTTTTTTAATTAACCAATTTAGACAAGGGCACGAGTAGCTCTTTCACATTAACAGATAAATTTTAGCTAGCGGTAAATTTCACATGAACGGATAAATTTTAGCCATCTAGTTGGCACTGATCGATCGAGTAGCTCTTTTCTCGAGTCTAGAGCTGTGGTGTTTAACTTTTTCCTGCAAGAACAGTGCTTAATGAGCATTTGCGATCAAAGAGAAAGAAGAAGACGATCAAATGGAGACAGGAATGGGAAAACCAGCGAATGGGTTAGATCGGTGAGGCTGGCTAGCAAGAGCCAGCTTTATATATAATGATCGATGAAGCCCGTCCTTCACATTCCAGTAACGAAAACAAAAATAGAACTTTATAGACTGGCAATCTGGCATGCATGGAGTAGGCCAGTTCTTTATCCAAAAGTGAAATAAAAAGAGAAAAGGCCAGGCCATGCATGTTGATCACCATCATGATGTTTGGTCATCACCGATCTATATTTTAGGGCTTCAAGAAAAAGTAGTGTGTATATATATGTGTACGTGTTCCTTCACACAGCTCACCCCCCACGCCTGCTGCAGCACATTACACCATCTAACTTTTCCAGCTCCTTTTAACGTCGACAGAAAGCTACCCAGCATCTATCTATCTAGCTCTTTCTCTCTAATAAGCAAATTAGATTACATGAGGGTCCTCGATTATATATTACTTAAGATCAAGGCTTTCTCCTCCCATATACATTATGGTTTAAGACTTTAAGTAAAGAGACTCGGTGATAGTTGCTTTTAGTAAAAGAAAAGTACCAACAGTAACAAGTTTTCCACAAGTTTGGCACACCATTAATAATTTATCATGCACTGATCCATTCATTAGTTAAATAATGGTAAACCAAATACGTACGTACCTGGGAGCCTCGTAATTATCTCGTACTTAAGGTAATTAATTACGTGTTAGCTTTCGTTTGTAGGAAAATACATATATGCAAGTCGTGGAAAATACTTCGCCTTAGATTAATTTGTTCATTAGTCGTATATGGACCACTGGTTAATTAAAAGATCGAAGCTATATAGATCGAAAGGTTCATTCAGAATTGTAGAAGCTTGGCTACAATGTGAAAGCACGAGTCAATAAAACAGACAGTGCTGTTGGTTTTGTAGCCTAAATAGTGATCATAGTGTGTAATCGACATAAGAGGAAAATGGGGATGGCTAACCATGCATGCAATTCACGTCGACGTACCCAACTATCCTCTTCCCAACTAATTTGAATTGAAGTCCAGATTAATACTACACCTAAATTGATAATAACCTTTTCTTTAATTTGTTGTTGGGCACGTAATCTATACGTGTTGCTATCCTTATAGGTCTAGTAATGAAATGAACGACATTTACGTTCAAAACCAGAGTGTTTTAAGAATCACATTCAGTATGTTTGTACGTACACTTAAATTTGTGGTCGAGAACTTTGTGATCGAATCAACATGTTAAGACAGAAGAAAGAGTAAAGCACTTGTTTACTCGACTACTTTCACCTTTTTCCTGTTAATTCACATTGAGGTAAAAGAAAAGAGGTTTTGTTTTGGGAAGAGGGACAACCTACATCATATGAAAACAGTAGATAAGCTTTTGGAAAAGAAGATGTGAATGTCAATCATTTTGTTGACTTTAATCATCGAATCTTAAAATTTCCATTTCCGTCGGCTTTCAAAAGACTTCTAAATGTTGACTAAGTCACCCACCACGGCACCACCTACTTCTCCCACTCACTCTTCCTTTTTTACTATTTGCACCCATTCATCCCTCTCATTTTTATATTTTTCCCATTAATCAATCCATGTATAGAGTTTTTGTTTAGAGTAATTAGCTATTTATATCAAAGCAACCACATAAATATGTTCTAGGCAATTTATAATATGTCATTTTGCTGTTCTAAGTGAGGATCATCAAATGTGTCAATTGGGAAGATCATGCACATACATACTGGGTTGTTTCCATTATTCCACATCAACTTGACCAGATTTTTCAAAGGGAAGGTTTAAAATACCAAATTCAGGGAATCTAAAAAAAAAATTAAAAAAATAATAATATCCGTAATACACAATTGAGTGAGAAAACCCTTGACAAAGCTAAGAAACCTGTCATGGACATTCAAGAGCAAGTAGACCAAGTATTTTCCTTTGGCTGTGCATTCACAATATACTTTTTGTTGTAATTTTGTTGTTTTTCCCTTTTTTCATATGTTTTTCATTTCGTATTATTTTCTTAATTCAAAAGACTTATTGTCAATGTACCATAGTCACCTTAAGTAATTTGGGGAGAGTTTGTCTTCCCTACCAGACAGGATTCAAACCCTCTTTATTAATATAGCGTGTTGTTTCATTTGATGTTGAATAAATTGATCAATTTTAATTAGAAAATAAAGCATCGAGTGAACTCATTCATAGAAAAAAGTCGCCAGTATTTTCAAGGCATGTATTTTCTTATAGTTAGGTAAAATATGTTGTGGCATAAAGTATTCAAAACTCAATCTGTACATTTAATTTGCAGAAAAAAAAAACAAATTTTTTTTTTTTTTGGTTTAGGTACAAACCTTAAATTACAAGACTGGGAAATACGGCTGTGTCTGGGCGCGCCAAATGTAACAAATAGAAGGCTTAATGGTGTTTAATTAGTCCTAATCGTATGTCTTAGTTTAGGACAACAGGGTCAAATCCAAGGGGTCGCCGATGACCGAGTCAAACCCACTCATCCACTCCTCAGAAAAATTCACCCTTCATTTTCAAAGCCATCACACATCAACGGTTAGTTTTATTTGATGGCTCTATCCTTAATTAGAAAATTACATTTGATTGAATATCATTCACAATTCATCAGAGGGCCAATCAGAGGGTTGGTAGCTAAGAAAAACCACCTCAAGTTGACTTTACAAAAAACTAATATCATGATTTTTCTTATCTTTGTTGTTGTTTAAGTTTGAAGGGTTTAGCTAGGTCATTAAGCAACTATCAATGTTTACTAATATAATCCCTATTAATACACTTGGTATTCTGTTGTTCGGAATAAATTAAGTATTTTTTTGTTAAAAATGTAACTACATCAATCACAATGAAGGACTCTACCACGAGAGCAGTGAACAAATTGATTAAATGAGTGGGTTAATTGTACGTTTCTAAACAATTATCCCATTCAGAATAAAAAGTAAAAGTCAAAATCCTCATGATGCTTGTTTCTAAACAATTACCCCATTCAGAAATATTAAAAGTATCTTTTTCTCCTCGAGAATGATATATTAAAAGTATCTCTGTAAATTTGGAAAGAAAATAAATAATTAGTAATTAGATAGCTACTGTGTTGCTAATTAGGCAGTAACTATTCGGTAATAATCAGTAAATAACCAACAAAACTACCCCCTCTCCCCCTGTTCCCTCCAACACCGGATACCGCCCTGTCTTCTTTCACAATCATACGCTCAGGCCTCAGCTCAATTGGACAAAATTCCAGGAGACTCAAATCCAAAACTTTCTCAGGAAAAAATTAACCCCCCCTCCAATCCCAATCCTTCTCTAAAATTCAAACTCGCTGAACTATACCTCATTACTTTTGTTTTTTTTCAAAAAAAGGCTCATTTTTTCCGTTCTTCTCTCTCTCTCTCTCTCTCTCTCTCTCCCCCTCGATTTTCCCCACACGGCTGCGCCGCTCTAAACGGCCGCGTTTTGATGCAACCAAAGCCGGAGCAAGGGTTCTTCTTCGTCGCTCTGTTTCAGCTTTAACAAGAGTAAAGAGCTGAGCCGAGGTGAGGGTTTTAGTTTTACAGCTGTAACACATGGGGAACTGCAACGTGTGCGTCAGAGCTGACGTCATCGAGAACCAGGGAACCTACCAGGCGAACAACAAGAAGAAGAAGGCCGGGGAGCGGCGGCCGAACCCGTTCTCCGAGGACGCGATCCGGTCGCCGGCGCCGATCCGAGTCCTCAAGGACGTGATTCCGCTCGGTCACCGGACTCGGATCGGCGACAAGTACATACTGGGCCGGGAGCTGGGCCGCGGTGAGTTCGGCATCACGTATCTCTGTACGGACCGCGAGACTAAAGAAGCTCTGGCCTGCAAGTCCATCTCCAAACGGAAGCTCCGGACTGCTGTAAGAAACCGAAACCGAACGACGCCGTTTTGATATGTAAACTGTGGTGAGTGATTTTGTGTTTATCGTTTTTGCGGTTTCAGGTGGATATAGAGGACGTGAGGCGCGAGGTTGCGATAATGTCCAATTTGCCGGAGCATCCGAACATAGTGAAGCTGAAGGCGACCTATGAGGACAACGAGAACGTTCACCTGGTGATGGAGCTCTGCGAAGGAGGTGAGCTTTTCGACAGGATTGTGGCGAGAGGGCACTACAGTGAACGAGCTGCGGCGAACGTAGCCAGGACTGTAGCTGAGGTGGTGAGGATGTGCCATGCGAATGGGGTTATGCACAGGGATTTGAAGCCGGAGAACTTTCTGTTTTCGAATAAGAAAGAGCACTCGCCGCTCAAGGCTATTGATTTTGGGCTCTCTGTGTTTTTTAAGCCTGGTGTGTTTCTGGATTACTGTTGGTTTTGGTGAATTGATTCTAACTGCGTTTTGGGATTTTTATTGGATTTGTTAGTGTTTGAGCTCGTATTGATGAGATTTGTTTTGTGTGTGGGTTGTAGGGGAGAAGTTTATGGAGATTGTGGGGAGTCCGTACTACATGGCACCGGAGGTTTTGAAGAGGAATTATGGACCGGAGGTTGATATATGGAGCGCCGGAGTCATTCTTTACATTTTGTTATGTGGAGTTCCTCCATTTTGGGCGGGTATTACAGAAATCTAATTCCCCGAATATGCTCAAAACTGTTTATGTTGCGACTGAAATGATGGATTTGGTGTTGGTGTGGGATTGTGAAATTGTTTCTAATTTTGGATTTCTATGACAGAGAGTGAACAGGGTGTGGCTCTTGCAATCTTGAGGGGGGTGATTGATTTCAAGAGGGAACCCTGGCCTCAGATTTCAGAGAGTGCTAAAAGCCTCGTAAGGCAGATGCTCGACCCGGACCCTAAAAAACGCTTGACTGCTCAACAGGTGCTTGGTAAGTTCTTGTCACTCAGTCTTAACATGTTGACATTTGAGAAAGTTCAACATAGATAATTTACCTGCGCTACCCCTTTTTGATAGGAATTTGTAACCTAGTGAAATATTATGAATTTGCAAGATCTATCATGTTTCAATCATATATATTATTAAACATCAAAAGCTGAAAGCTACTACGGGAAAACAAAGTCTTGAGTAAAAGGAGAGAAATCATTGATTCAAACAACATAGTAACAATGCCTTCTATATTAGCAATGGATGGAATCCCCATTTTGTTATGTTGGTAAATCAAAAGATCGGTCTTTTTGCATATAAAAAATGTTTACTGTGAAGAAATTGCCGAGTGTTGGATAAGACAGAGGAACTAGCTGGTTTATATGATAGTGAAAAGTATTAGAATAAGAGTTGGCCTCTACCTAGGTGTTCAAATATTAGTCAATAGTTGTAATGACTAGCACTTCGAGTTTCAGTTGAGGTCATTGCTTTTCTATTGCTTGGTCTTGTTTTCAAGTGTTCTTTCCATTACTCCGACTGTAGGTTTGTTTCTACTACTTTCTAGTGTTTGCTTGATTAATAAATACTTACTCATCAGAAATACTGAAAGTCGAAGAAATAGTAAGTTTGCTGGATAAACGAAACCCATAGTTTGTAATTGTTTTGCGCGTGGAATTACTTTGATATGAGAAATAGTGGGGTTTTTAAAGAAATAGTGTGAACTTCATCTGCAGTCATCTGTAAATAGACAGAGGAATACGAAAGTCTTATTTGAGATGGAAACTCTGCACTTGTAAAAAAAGGAACCTGAACTAGGCCTGAAAGTGAGTCAACTCAGCTACACCAGAGGGCTAGGAAATCGTCTTTTCAAAACCAAGTTAGTCTCATTTATTCTTGCTACACGGGCAGTGTAGTTCCTATATATACCAGTTAGAGTCCCAGCAAAGCCAAACAATTTAAAAAATTTATGAAGTTTATGTAGTCAGTCTTTTGAAACTGGAGGAACCCAATTGTTTGTGGTAATTGGTGTAATATAAATTTTGTTTAAAGAAAGAGTTCTATGCTTGTCTATGCTGCTATGAGGTTAAATGTATCTGCAACATGATTGCATTTCATGAAATATGTGACCTGAAGTTTGGCTTGCCTTTTGTGACTACAGAACATCCATGGTTACAAAATGCAAAGAAAGCTCCAAATGTTCCATTAGGAGACATTGTGAGGCCAAGGCTCAAGCAGTTCTCAATAATGAATAGATTTAAAAAGAAGGCCTTACGGGTAAGCACCTGTAATTGATCATTTTATGAGTCTCAGTAAAGTATTGGCTACTATTGCAGTGATATATGATTCACAAAATAGGTAATTATGTGAAATTTTCTTTTCTATAAAATGCTGCAGGTAATTGCAGAGCACTTATCTGTTAAAGAAGTAGAAGTTATCAGGGACATGTTCACATTGATGGACACTGATAAAGATGGCAGAGTAACTTATGAGGAATTGAAGGCTGGTCTTCAAAAGGTTGGTTCGCAGTTGGCTGAACCAGAGGTTAAGATGCTGATGGAAGTGGTAAGTCCTGTGGTTTTAATTTCATTTGAAAACTAAACTCATGATAGCTTTGCTTCTAACAAATTATAACATTATGTAACGACTTATGTATCTTTAATATATACAATCCATTTAACAATTAAAATAATGCCTTCTGTTCTTCTTGTTGCATAGGCTGATGTTGATGGGAATGGATTTCTGGATTATGGTGAGTTCGCAGCAGTTACAATTCACTTGCAAAAATTGGAGAATGATGAACATCTCCGGAGAGCATTTATATTCTTCGACAAGGATGGAAGTGGGTATATTGAATTAGTTGAGCTAAGGCAAGCATTGGCAGATGAAACAGGTGAAACGGATATTGATGTGCTGACTGACATCATGCGTGAGGTGGACACTGACAAGGTTTGACCTTCAAGCTTTTTCATATTAATACTGGAAAAGCTCCTTATTTCCCAGTATTCTGGTAGAATTTAGCCACTTATATTTATTTCTTATTTTGCATTGATATTATAGGATGGGCGTATCAGTTATGATGAGTTTGTTGCCATGATGAAGACCGGAACTGATTGGAGAAAGGCGTCTCGACAGTATTCTAGGGAGAGATTCAAGAGTTTAAGCCTCAATCTGATGAAAGACGGTTCATTACAGCTTCACGATGGGCTAACGGGTCAAGCTGTTGCCGTATAACTCATTATTCTTGTTTGGTTTATGCATTGTGAGAATTCATTCTCTTTTACTCTTCGATACATCTGAAAAGCAGGCTCATTTGGTTTTGCAAAACTGAGGACTTAATTGACCTGATTTAGTAGGCTGTTGGCTTGTCGCTTCATGAAGCTTTGCATTCCAGGGCTGCTTGTTGAGTAACAAAGATGAGCTGTTCGGGGAGTCAAGGCCGTGTATACATAGTTTGTAGTTTTCTGATCATCTGTGTCACATAATACTTGTATATTTGTGTTGTCATATCCATATCATTTTGTGTTTATTGATTTGTTTACACGGAATCGCCAAGGAGCAGTTTGTGAACTCTGAGAGGCGTTCTCATTTTGTATTTATCATCCATCCCGATTTCATATATCAATTTGTTCTTCAGGATGTTCTACTAATCCCTTGAGTTTGGGTTCTAACTGCCCGGGATGGCCGATCACTGACACCTCCCAAAAATTGATGTGTTGGATTATAGAGTAGGAAACAGACCTTACAACTGCAAATCATAGATCGAGTAAGAAGCATAGATGCTTCAGATAACATTTCCTATCATGGCAGACTGTAAAATATGTCTAGCTGTTTGTTATTGCTTATTAGTGTACTTAATCCACTACAAAATCAGAAAGATTTTGCTAACAAAAACTCGAAAGTATTCCATAGAATATCTAAGGCCCCGGGTACACTCTTAACTATTCTCAACGAAACCATCCAACTCGTTAGTTTAGTGCACGTTAAGATTCCCGCCAGACTGCCCGCCAGAAAATCTAAGATTCCCGCAAACAAAAAAGAATATTATAATCATTATGGTTTAAAATAATATATTTATGTCATTTATAATGTTAATATTAAAACATAAAAATGTTCAAATTGAAATTGAAAAATTAAACCATCACAACAAATTATAAGAAACCAAAACGGCAAAATCAGTAAGAGTATAATAGATTAATAGATGATTTTGTTTGTCTTTAAAACGTTGACAATAATTTATGGCATGATATTAATCGTAGAATCAATTAAACTTTTACAATTTCCTCAATAATTGTAAAAATTGAAATTACACAAATGAGATATAAAGAACGCAGTGGAGTTGTTTTCGACACAATCAAAAAGTCATTGCACATTGCTAACATTTCATATAAATATGTAATACCTAATGTAGTAAGATTAGTCAAGCGGCCTAACACAGAACTCTCATATCAAGCGTTCAAGTCTCAACTCCCACCAGTTTATGGCCATGACAAGTTTGAGTGACTTTCAGATTCGTGCGGCTATGATGCAGGATTAATTTGCATTTGATGGAATACCCTTGTAGACCTCGATCTGAATTCTAATCAGATTGCTGTGTTCCTAACTCGTTAACATTAGCAACCGAGGTTGTCTGTCAACCTCACCCCCGATAAAAAAAGAAGAAAGAATATTTCATTTTCATTCTCTGGTTTCCATATTCTGAATGATTTTCAATGAAGACAAAATCTTCAAAAGGATCAGAATTTTTTTTTTTCCTTTAATTACACATAACACTTAGTAAGATTAATATTCATAGTCCATAATTAGCATTATTATTGTTATTATACCGCGGGACCCACTTCATTAACGACGACGACGAGGCCTCCCTCCCACAAATCATAGAAACCAGAAAAAAGAAAAAGAAAAGCCACAACGGAAAATCGAAACCCAAAAATCCGAGAAGCCGAAGAAGAAGAGGAGGAGGTATGGGGGTCGATTACTACAACATACTGAAGGTGAACCGGAACGCGAGCGAGGACGACTTGAAGAAGGCGTACAAGCGGCTGGCGATGATTTGGCACCCGGACAAAAACCCGGCCGGAAAACGACCCGAGGCCGAGTCCAAGTTCAAGCAAATCTCCGAGGCCTACGACGTCCTCTCCGACCCCACCAAGCGCCAGATCTACGATCTCTACGGCGAGGAGGCTCTCAAATCGGGCCAGTTCCCCCCTCCCTCTTCCTCCCGCTCCGCCGCGCCCCACCAGCACCACTACTACCACCGCGGCAACCACAACGCGACGTCGTTTCGTTTCAATCCGCGGGACGCGGAGGACATTTACGCCGAGATTTTTGGATCGGAGGGCGGCGGCGGAGGAGCTGGAGGGAGTGGAGGTGGAGGGAGGGGGTATAGGGACGGGTTCTTCAGGACGTCGAATGGGGCCGGTGGGCCGGAGTTCGCCGGGACCAGTAGTGGGCCTGGGCCGGGACTGAGGAAGGCCAATGCGGTGGAGAATAATCTGGCGTGCAGCTTGGAGGAACTGTATAGGGGATTCAAGAAGAAGATGAAGATTTCGAGAAGCATTTTCGATTCGGCTGGGTAAATCTACTTCACTAGTCTTTACTTTCATTTCTAAATCAATTCGCTAATCACTACTGTTCGTAATGTTAAAAATGTTAGTATTAGTTAGGAATTAGGATCATTGATGTTATTGCTGTTGACCTTATAATGCCAATGTTTGGTTCGTTAGTATTTCGTTCTTTCGAGTTGAATTTGATGTTCTAGAGTTGGTCTTTTTAATCAAACTACACTTTAAGCAAATGTAATTGTGCAACTTTTAGCTAAGCTAAAATTTTTTTTATGTAGATCTTCCGTACTAGACTGTGAAATGTGTTTTGAATTGTCTGTGTTGAACATTTGGGTATTAGCTAGGAATGATGAAATATGCTTGTGTTAGCGAAGTAAACAAGTGTATATGGTGGTTGCAGATTGGGATTTAGATTCTGCAGATATTGGAACCTATCGATTTTAGTATGCACAAGATTGAAGCTTGTTGTTCACTTTTACTATTAGAGGCCTAAGAACTCGGTTGGTTTGATTAGGAGTGGATGTTGGCGGGTCTAGGCTTGTGTCATTTCTGCATATGTTTGTGATTGGTGGGTGATAGGGAAAAAAGAAAGTATGCACACACTCATTTTGGTCATTCTTAGAAGATGCAATAACATATACACAAGTCCATGCTGTTTCTAGTTGAAGTAAAGTTAGTATGTCAAGTCACTCATGTAGAATTACTCATGTAGAAATGGCTGATAAGGAAGGGTGCCCCAAGTGCTTATCTTAAGGTGCTTTTGTCATTTCAGTTTGGGACATTTGAATGATGATAAGGTCCTGTTGGTAAGCATATGAATTGGGCCAAAGAGAGTGCAAGGATTCAAAATGCTTTTCACACTTGGTACATATAGGAGAACTGAACAAAAAAAAAAATGAAAAGAAAAGAAAAAGTAAGCAACCATTTTGAAATGGCTAGTGAAGGCAAAAATTTTCTTTTAATCTTGTAAAATACACCCTGTGCTCTATGATAGGCTACAAATCATGGTTCCTTTCTCCTCTTCTCTCTCATTTTCCATCAGTTGAACCCAAGACTTCCCTAAATGAGGAGAAGTATGGTCTACTAAGGCCAATATAGTTGCTATTCTATTGCCTAGTGTGTCTGCTATGCTAGAATGAAGCTTTGTGTTTTGACTTTTGACTCCGTTGTTGATTTAATCTTGTTCCCCTCTTTTCTTTGTTACTAAGTTATAGTTTAGTTTGCAAACTTAGGAGCTAGATGTTTGGGACACCTTTCATTTCTCACTAGAAATAACTAATTAATCATTTATCTTATGACTACACTCACCTAGATGACTTCGTTGCTTTTGCATTCTGTGGTATTAGGCCATAAACTGATAAACATACAAATCACCCTGAATGTGTTAAGGTTGGAAACTCCTTGACCCTTTAATGTGATAAAAGAAGTACAGGTTGTAATCTAGAACCATATAGTTTCGTAGTGATCACTGTGGTTGCCATTTTGTCAAGATGCAGTGGTGGTGCTGATAACCATTCATGCCTCTTGTTGTCTTGTATCACATTTTTCACAATCAAAATAAGAATCATAACATCTCATACACATTAAAGTAATTTTATAATTATCTGAAGATAGATAAATCTAGTCAAGATTTGAAAGATTCTTCTGCTGCTTTTTAAATATCTGGCTTTCCTTGAATTTTTCTTAATGTGAGTAATCCTCTTGCAGTAAGGTTCGGACTCTGGAGGAGATATTAACCATTGAGATCAAACCTGGTTGGAAGAAAGGCACCAAGATAACCTTCCCTGAGAAGGGTAATCAAGAGCCTGGTGTTATTCCAGCAGATCTGATTTTCGTAGTTGATGAAAAACCTCATGCACTTTATAAGAGGGACGGTAATGATCTGGTGGTGAACCAGGAGATCACACTGCTGGAGGCACTCACTGGGAAGAATCTTGAACTAACTACCCTGGATGGAAGGAATCTTATGATCCCGTTGACCGATATCATCAAACCTGGAGCTGAAATGGTTGTACCAAATGAAGGAATGCCAATCTCAAAAGAACCGGGGAGAAGGGGAAATTTGAGAATCAAGTTTGATGTCAAGTATCCTTCAAGACTTACTACAGAACAGAAATCAGATTTGAAAAGAGTTTTGGGAGGAGTTTCATTATGACTGCTAACTAGGTTGACCATAATGTAAATATGATATGTGTTTGGTATTTGAAGATGTGAATACTAGAAGCTTTCTGGGATGAAGGGAAGAGGTAAGGGCTCCATTTAGCAAGCTCCTGCAATCTCGCATTTGGATGCCTCATGTGGTGGTACAAGGGAATTGAGGGTGCAAATTTTCTTTACTGGAAGAGATGGCCAGTTTATTAATCCTACCTGAGCCATGTCAGTTTTGAGTCGGTTCCTTTTTTTTTTTTTTTCCCTTTCCATTTGCATTCCATACCTAGAAAATTTCCTCCGATTTTGAATAGATAGAAAGTGAGTTTGTCACTTCTAGAAATTAAATTATGGAAATTTTTTATGTATGGGTGATTAGGGATTCAACTTGGGGTTTCTCATTTCTTCGTTTTTCTCAACCTTTTTTTGGCCATTACTTTCATTTGTATTTTTGTTTATTGGATATTTGAATGGCTCTTGCTCAAAAGAAGACTGTTATTTTCTCCACTGATCCATGGATATTCCATAACGTACCCTTACATGAAGCATCATAGTAAGTAATTATTCTCCACTGTCCCGCCCTTTCTGAATCTTTACTACTTCAATTTATTGGCATGTTTACTTTTTGCCCGTCTGTCCTAAGTGAAATTCTTACAGGTCCGTTGTGAAAGCCGAAAATTAGTTGCATCTTGATTTGAGCGTGAAACTCAGACCTTATATAACTAGTGAAGACTGATTGTAGTGCTAAACCATCTATTTTCCAAACTTTCTTGGAAATTATTGTGTGAGCATTTCGCCAGAAAAGTATTTGACATACCAAACAAAGGCCGAAAGAGCAAAACCGATAATTAAGCATTTGAAAGCCCATAGCAAAAGGGTGCCTCTTCTATGCTTTCATTTTTGGGTCAAAGTCCATTAAGAAGGCCGTGTCCGATTGTGCCTGGCCCTTCAAATAAGTAGAAAGCACACATAGCAATGAGCCTCCAAATAACTAACTACGTAGAAGAGAGTGGATAAGCGACTGACATTTATTTGTAATATATAAGAATAACAACTTTGTGGTCGACCATGAACATGAACTTCAAATAACTAGACAGCACATGTAGCAGTAAGCCTCCAAATGACTAATACGTAGCAGAGAATGGATAAGTGACTCACATTAGTTGAAATATATACAGATAACAATTTTGGTCGATCATGAACATGCATAAGACTTATACATGAACTGCATATAGATGAAAATTGGTAGAAACATAAAAGGTTTCATGTTTATTTTTGGCAATAAAATGCCTACTTGGCTAAGTGGGTTTTGAACCAAAAGTTTAACTTAGAGAATTTCATGAATTAAATCACCATGAACCCTAAAGTTCCATTTCCAAATCAATCTAAAATTAAATGATATGTGATATCAAATTTGCATACTTTAAAAAAGTTACCGCACATGACTATATTGGTACAAAACGTGGGAAAATGTGCGTATAATTTTAACATTTGTTTTTCTCTAAGACATAAAGCCTAGTGATCACCTTCTAAAACTCAAAGATAAACTCATGGATGTTTAAGAAACTCTCTATTTTGTGTTTGGCATAAACTCTAAGTTATTTGACCTAGTGGTAACAGGGTTATAGAAGGATTTAGAATCCTATTCAATGTAGAATTACTTTCCTTGTATGTTCATATTCTATGCATTGTAATCCTCTATATAAAGAGGCCCCTATTATCAATGAGAATACACATCGATTTTCTCTCAGTTTATGATTCCCTAAAACACGTTATCTGCACGAAATCCTAACCCTGAAACCCTAATTTTGTAGCCCTCAAATTCCAACATCCACCACCTCACATATTGAAGCCTTAGCCCTAAGGAACCCAGAACCGGCGGCGGAACCACCGGAATCGGTCGAAAAATACCTGAACAGGCCGTCAGAAAAATCGGACCGGCCCCTGCCCCCTGCACGCATCTGTCGAGACCTGCCGATGTCCCTGCACGCCCCTGCCGACATCTATCGACAGATACCGCCAGCCCTCGCACAAGCCTGTGCGCGCCCCTGCTTTCGACAACCCTCGACAGCACCTCGCACATCTGTTGACAACCCCTGCAACCATCAGCACTATCTGCCGACAGCTCCTACGACCACTGCAGAGCCCGGCGCGTACCCCCAGCAGCCCTCAGCGACATCTACCGACAGCCCTTGCACACCTGGCGACAGCCCCTGCAGCAGCTGCTGACATCTGCCGAGGCCCCTGCCTACACCCCTGCACTATCTGCCAACAGCACCTGGCTGCCTCCGCACAACCTCCGCAAGCTCCGGCCACCACCGCCAGCCATCAATTTTACGGCCTATTTTCCGGCGACCCCGACACCTTTTTTGGGTCATATTCAACATCCTTTTCCTGTCAAGATTTCTGGCTTCTTTTCAAGGTAAACTTTTTTAAAAGTTCCCGTTTTTGAAGTTTTTCAATTTCTTCTTCTTTTTCTCGGGGACTTCCAACATCCCTTCTTCTATCCCTCTCTTTCTTCTTCATAGGGGGGACTTAAAAGCCTAACTGTAGGGGTTCGTGCTCACTCCAAGCTTGGTGCTTGTAGAGTCCTCCAAACTTAGAGTTTGTTGAGAAGAAAAACGTTCAACCACATACATCATTGTTTCGATCTAATCCAAATCCCCTCTTGGAATCAGATTTTCTTGGAAGCGACTGCGCTCAGAAATCCATAATTTCTTGGAAGCGACTATGCTAAGAAATTCTTATTGTTTTCGTGGTAGCCTTTTTCACTCTGAAACTAACCCTAATCTTATGTTGTTTTTCAGGATGAGTTACCTGAACAAGTTGAACTTTGTTCCACTAAAGACAACTGGCGCAGGATACCATAGATGGGTTCGAGATATGCGCCAATATCTTCAGCTGATGGACTCCTGGAAACCATCCAAGAGCCTAGTCAGAACGTGCTCTCTATAGAGCAAACTCGTGCTTTCGAAGCAAATAAAGCTAAAGCCATAATTCTCATGACAAGGCACATGAATGATGCACTTCAAAGTGAATACCTCATTGAGGAAGACCCCAGAGAACTATGGGTGGAACTTGAGCAGCGATTTGGCAACGTTCGTGACTCCATGCTTCCTGAATTATAAGTGAGATGCCATAGCCTCCGCTTCTGTGATTTCAAGTCTGTACTTGATTATAACTCGGAAGCTCTTCGTATCAAATCCTTGATGGACTTTGTGGACAAACCATAACTGATACGATATTGATCGAGAAGACTCTCTCTACATTCCCCATCTCTAGCCTGATGATTTCGAAGAATTATCGGATTGATGTGAATGCAGGACGTATCACAAGGTTTCATGAGCTTATTGGTGCCATGAACGTAGCTGAGAAGCACGATAATATCCCTGTGAAGAACTATAATGCTAGACCTCTGGGAACTAAGTCTATTCTGGAGTCTAACTATAGTCGTGCCCCCAAGGGAGGACGCAAGGAGCGAAACCCTAAGAGTAGGGACAATTCTAGACTTTCTGGTCCATATTCTCGCCCTAAAGAGGAAGGAAACCGCCAAGATAGGCGTGCACGGAACCGTGGAGGTCAACGTGTGAAGAGAGAGAGAGGCAGAGCCTCTAGCCATGGTGGTAACGCCACCAATAACAATAGCAGTCCAAATAGTGCACCAAATGCACCTCGATCAAGGGAGCCTGACCATAAAAATGTTTATCTTCAATATGGATCAAGTGGACATTGGGCAAAGAAGTGTAATGCATCCTAGAACGTTGCAAACGCATACAAGATGTATCGTGAAGCAAGGGAAACAAATTACATGGAACAAGAAGATCAATATGGCGATCTCGATCTAATGGTGGAAGACTACAAGGATCAAGACTCAGAAACTGGCGATTTTGATTAGTCTTTTTATTTTCCAAGAGATATAGGCAATTGCCATATTATTTTTAGTAGATGCCAATGGTTTAATCTTCCTTCAAAGTAGGCGTACTCCTTGTAAGTGTGATATCTAGGAATGTTTTGAGATAAGTGGTACTTAAGCGAGCTTTGCTCCACCGAGATCTCTCTACTCACCTGGTCACATTTGCATTAAAATTACCTAAAGGAGTTAGATGACTATCATTGTTTGCATTAGCTAGTTTCTTTTTGGATTAGATTTTCTTTGGTTAAAGAAACGATGATGTAATTCTGTTTGGCTTTTTAATAAAAGTTGAGTTCTTTTCTTTATGACTCATTTTTAATTATGAGCATTTCTTTTAGGAATGGATGAACTACAATGTTTCACGGATAGTGCGACTATGCACACCATTCTACGACATAGACAATTATTCTTAACGATGTTGCCTACATATTCCTCTGTGACTACGATGGCTGGGCCATCAAGTTTAGTTCAAGGATATGGAATGGCCAAATTCCTTTTGCCAAATGGCACCTTGATTAAAGTAACTGAAGCTCTCTACGCTCCTAAGGCAAATAGAACCTTATTGAGCTTTAATGATATAAGAGCCAACGGATTCCATGCGGAAACGCATAATAAGAATAGAATATAATTCCTTTGCATTACCTCTAATGATTGCGGCAAAAAGCGTATCTTAGAGAAGTTTATGTGTCAATCTAGTGGACTTTATGTCACTACAATTCGACCAATTGAATCCAATAATGTCATAAGAGAAGATCTCTTGGATTCAGACACATTTTGGCTTTGGCATGACCGATTATGATATCCTGGTTGTGATATAATGCTCCGTATATTAAAGACTTCACATGCACATCTATTCTTCAGAGTGATAAGAAGCAAGAATTAAAAATTGATTCCTGGACTTAGCAAGACCGTAAAAACTGCAGCCTCAGGCAATGCTGCTTTCTCGGGCAGCCGAAAGGCCGCCCCTGTCCCTATTGATGACGCCACAAATGGCGACAACCATGAGCATGACGCCATGGTTGTTCCTCCTAGTGGCCATGACGCCACACACACCAATTTCCATGGCTTTAACATCATAATGGGAGATGTAGTCACACATTTTGCTTCTAATAGAGCTATAGACGCTCCGGCCTCACCAAAATCCTCATTGGTTGCTTCTAAGCCCCCTCGCTCATTCTGCAAAGCCTGTTCATTTGGGAAATTAGGACCGAGACTGTCCTATGTAAAGGATCCCAAGATACTTATTCCGTTCTTACAGAGAATCCGATGGAATATCTGTAGACCGATTCAACCATCATGCGGATCTTTTAAATACTTTATGGTATTGGTTGATGCGTCGAAACGCTGGTCACATGTCACGCTGTTGTCCACTCACAATGCTACTTATGCTAAACTCCTTGCCCAGATTATCCGTCTACGGGCTCACAACCCTGACCATCCAATCAAGTCAATTCGACTTGATAATGCTGGGGAGTTTACATCGAAAACATTCGATGACTATTGCATGTCATTGTAGATTGATGTTGAGCATCCACTTCCCCATGTTTATACCCAAAATGGTCTCGCAGAAGTTGCTATCAAACGACTACAAATGATAGCCCGAACATTGGTTATGCGCACCAGTCTTCCTGTTTCTGCTTGGGGATATGTAATATTGCATGCAATGATGCTAATTCTTCTACGACGTACTGCAACTCAATCTTACTCTGCGTTACAGCTAGTGACTGGATACGAGCTTAATATCTCGTACTTATACATTTTTGGGAGTGTTATTTATATGCCTATTACGCCTCCATAATGTATTAATATGGGTTATCAACGACGAATGGGCATTTATATTGAATATGAATCTTCATCCATCGTCTGCTATCTTGAACCCTTGACAGGCGATCTCTTTACCACTAGATTTGCGGATTTTCACTTTGATGAGACAGTCTTCCAGTCGTTAAGGGGAGATAAGAACACAGACGTGCAATAGGAACGACATGAATTGTCGTGGTCTGTCCCCACTATGTCTCATCTCGATCCCCGTATCGCACAATCCGAACTTAAAGTGCAAAGAATAATCGAGCTCCAGAACGTAGCAGACACTCTGCCTGATGCGTTTTCTGATGTTGCCAAAGTGACGAGATCACACATACCTACTGTAAAAGTGCCTGCAAGGATTGATGTCCCCAATAATATACATAACGCCACTCCTGTAACACTAGGAGATGGCGTCATTGCCCAGCATGGTAATGATGTGGAGTTTATGGCCGCAAGTCCCACAAGAAAGCGCGGTAAACCGATTGGTTCGAATGATACTCATCCTAGAAAGAGAACGAATGAGGCACAAACAAATCCTTTGATCATCGATACTCAAAATCAGTTCCATAAGAATGTTCCGGATTATGATTATGTCCAAGAGACATCATTAGGGGACGCCTCAATGTCAAACCTATCCTTGAGAACGTAGAGATCTCTATGAATTACACCAGTGTACATAAGATGTGGGAAAGAAGCTCCATCATCATTGATGATGTATTCACGTATTCAGTTGCGCGTGAGATTATTGAGACCGATGACATCGAACCACGCTTCGTTGATGAATGCCAACGTAGAGCTGATTGGCCAAAGTGGAAAGATGCGATCCAGGTATAACTTGATTCTCTAACGAAAAGAAAGGTATTTGGTAAAATTGCACCAATACCGCCCGAACACCAAACCAGTTGGTCACAAATAGGTATTCGTTAGAAAGCGTAATAAGAAAATCGAGATTGTAAGGTACAAAGCTTACCTTGTGGCGCAAGGCTTCTCACAACGCCCTGGAATAGACCAAGAGGGGACCTATTCTCCTGTAATGGACGTCATAAGATTCTGCTACCTTGTCAATTTGGTAGTTTCCAAAAAACTGAACATGCAGCATATAGACGTGGTTATAGCGTATCTATATGGGGATCTAGATACAAAAATATACATGAAAGTTTCAGATGGAATTCAGTTTCCCAAATCAAGTGGCACTAAACCACGGAGCGCGTTGACTATAAGATTGAAACGCTCACTATATGGATTGAAACAATCAGGATGGATGTGGTATAACCGTCTAAGTGACTGCTTGATTGGAAAGAGATATGTCAACAATGAACTATGCCCATATGTGTTCATAAAAAGGACAAGTTTCGGATTTGCAATAGTAGCGGTCTATGTCGATGACATGAATATAATTGGCACCCTTAAAGAGCTAAGGGAAACCACTAAACACTTGAAATCTGAGTTTGAGATGAAAGATCTTGGGAAAACACAGTTTTGCCTCTGTTTGGAACTTGAGCACCGTGAAGATGGTATCCTAATTCGTCAATCAGCTTATATCCAAAAGATACTTAGGCGTTTTAATACTGATAAGATTAAGCCTTCAAACACCCCAATGGTCGTCCGTAGTCTTGATCCAAAAAAGCATCCATTCCGTCCAAAAGATGACGACGAAGAAGTGCTAGAGGTAGAAATGTCTTACCTAAGTGCAATAGGCGCATTATTGTACTTAGCACAATGCACAAGATAGGACATCTCCTTCGCTGTGAACTTGTTAGCTAGATATAGCTTTGCTCCAACACGACGCCATTTGACCGGTGTTAAAGATATCTTTCAATACCTAAGTGGTACGATCGATATGGGCTTGTTTTATCCCTACAGAGATGTGATGGATTCAGACCCATCAAACAACAGGAACGCCACACGTGATGGATCTCGTTCCCTTTCTCCATCCCAAAATGATGTAGGTGTTTTGGAAGGTTTTGCTGATGCTGGGTATCTCTCTGACCCACACAAAGGTCGTTTATGTATTCATCATGGGAAACACCTCGATATCTGAGGTTTACGGAGCAGACCTTAGTCGCTACCTCTTTGAATTATGCAGAGATTATTGCTCTTCACGAAGCAGTTCGTGAATGTATATGGTTACAATCCATAGTTACGCATGTTCAAAGTAATTGTGGTTTGAAATCTACCACATATGAGCCAACGAGCATTTATGAGGATAATGCTGCTTGCATTGAACAAATGAAGCAAGGCTACATCAAAGGCGACAACACCAAGCATATATCTCCCAAATTCTTCTATAATCAGCAACAACAGAAGCTCCTCAAGATCAAAGTGAACCAGGTTCGATCTGAGGAGAATGTGGCGGACTTGTTTACTAAGTCATTGCCTAAATCCACATTCGAGAAACATGTGGCAAGAATCGGCTTGCGGAAGTTATCTGAACTCTCATAATCGTAGTCATCAAGGGGAGGCGCAGACATCATGGGGAGATGTCTACATATTCACCTCGAAACGTGAAGGATGTGTTGTGTTCTTTTTCCCCTTCGACCAAGGTTATTTTTGTCCCACTGGATTTGTGTTACTAGGCAAGGTTTTTAGCGATGCAACGAAAGAAGCAACGAGAGAAGCCAACACAAGGGGGAGTGATTAAGGAAATCTATATTTTGTGTTTGGCTCAAACTCTAGGTTACTTGACCTAGTAGTAATAGGGTTATAGAATGATTTAGAATCCTATTCAATATAGAATTATTTTCCTTGTATGTTCAGATTCTATGCATTGTAATCCTCTATATAAAAAAGCTCCTATTATCAATGAGAATACACAGCGATTTTTTCTCAGTTTCTGATTCCCTAAAACAGTGGAGTCTTTATTTCTATTAGTTTCTTCTAATATCTCAATTCAATTGTAGTTGTAAAATTATCCAATTATATGCAGTTACAACAAAATCATTAAGTATTCAATAGTTACTCTGAGAGTCTCTTAAAAATGCGTATGCTTAGATATTTTACAATTGTTTTCACTCTAAATATGTGATTATATATGGTCATACCATTCTTACACCTTATATAAGCATGACCATAGCATCAAAAACTCATGTAACATAAATCATATTTGTATGAAAATGTATCTTTTTTATAAACAAAAAGAATTCTCTTTGGACAAATATTTTATTATTACTATTATCATTAATCTTCTCCATTTGACAATTCTTTTTTGGGACAAAATTTCCATTTGACAATCGGCCAAACTAAGAACATTTCTTTTATATGATTATCTCAGTCGACAAAAAGGTAACAATCAAGTTACTACTATAATGTAACAGTAAATTAGAAACATTGGCCAAGTCTCCTTGATATTAACAGAACGATCTACTCCTCCCACTTTTCTTCTTGTTAGGTTCAGTTCGTATATTGGCTTCCTTTTTTGGCACAAGATTGTTCATAATCCATTTAATAATATTAAACAAAAGAAGTTAAAGACGCACAAAAGAACTAGTTTGATACTTTGGTTTCTAGGATCGAGTAATTAGGTATCTATCTAGCCAGCCACACACACACATATCTAAACAAACTATATATATGTACGTTTAGCCCAAGTTCGACTGAAAGAGACAATCATCGTGTGCCCCAGGGCATACGTCATGTATCTGCATGCGTAAATTTAATAGTACTCCATTTTTAGTTCTGTGCATAGGAATATATAGAATACTATATATATATATATATATATATGGTGCCATATAGATGAACTGCGCATTACTGGTAATAGTGGGATTACCAAACCTAATCCAGCAGCTCTGGCTGGGCTTGTGCCATTGGCACTTATTATTATTCAATCGAAAAAGAAGAAGAAGATGAAGCAACTTTTGGTTTGTCCGACTTTGAGCTTTCGTTTCTCTTTCTGTAGCTAATGAAAAATATTCCTCACTAAAGTGCATGGTACCAAAATGCAAATAACAAAACAAAACCACGTCGACAAAGTACTCCCATAATAGACAGATCGAACAGTATAATAATATTATACCATGTCTCTTGTCTTAACTTCAGCAAAATCGCATTGTTCTTATTAGGGATCGAGTTGATGTCAATTAGCTAGATTGTTCTTCATCGTTTATCGGTTCCTGAACGATCTAAGTTCTTAGGCTAGAAACCAACTTAAGTTTGTCATCAAAAAAAAAAAAAAACTAACTTAAGTTTCAATATCAACAACTAAGCTCTCGTTCAAGAAGGCCCCCAGAGTTCGAAATCTCTAATCCTAATTCTTGTGTACCAGAGTTCGAAATCTCTAATCCTAAATCTTGTGTAACATCTATCTTCAGCAGTTATCTTTCTTATTCATTCAGATACAATCACTCGTACACAGATATGAATTGGATCTGATTGAACAAATGAATGGATATATACGTGAAAAATGAAAAAAATATCCTATTATAAATTCAAGAACATAAAGGGATGTGGAAAGCACGAAGACCGTGAACAGCTTTGGGTGCCTGCAAGCACTAACTCTAAGAGTTGATCGAAATAGTTCTTATTAGGGGACCATTGTGTGTCCGATTCTTTTTAATTTCTTATTCCTATTTGGTGGCTGGGATCTAAAAGCAAGGGGAACAAACGTCAACAACATAACATTTACTCCTTGTCCGAGACTTGCAACTTGATCCGATCAATCATTATACGTAGTTATACAATATCATGTGTTATTAGGTATAAACAAGCCAACTTCGGTTTAGTCTAATTAAAATTTAATCAGCCAATCCATTTCGTATTAGGTAGAAACATGCATGTCGCTAATTGAATTAGGTAATAGACTATAGAGATATAAAACCTGCGTGTACACATCTCGATCACCTATATGAAAGTCTATTTAAGGGAATGCATGCGTTTGTATTCGGTGCATTGTTGACTGAACTATAAACTTATGTTATTTATAAGATACGGCAAAACTATTTGAATCCGACGTATTTCATAGTGTTGCTCTATATATAAGATATATATATATATATATTTAACAATGTAGTTCATATTTTCATCTTTGTTTGTAAGGTTTGAGTCATGCCTTACCTTTCAATTTGGATAAAGCAATATATACTCTCATCCACACATAAAAATATCTAGATCGATTGTCTACAAATCCATGAACTCCGCTGGCTGTCGCTGGACAATACAATTATTGCAATATTATATGAAAAAGTTGTCACTACTCACCAAAGTTTACAAACAAAATGTTTGATATAGTTTATTTAGTTTTGTTTTTGTTTACTGACCTTTTTTTTCCTTCTCTTGAGCTTTTTGCTCGTATAAAAATGATTTAGAAAAAACTTGTATTAGAATTTTCTTTTGCTCTTGACAGTTCAGTATCCATGTTTCAAGCGTCAGACCAAAGAAAAATCCAGATTTCAAGCCTCTACAAAATAGTGCAAGATTGAATATATGACACCTGGTCTCTTCGTCTTACATAAAATATGAGATATTTTTCCAAGAAATCTTTCTCAAGTCCTTGGATGACACCAAGACTACGAGAGGACTGTGAATTTTTTAAAACAAAGCATGTACCTTTCCAACCTGTTTAATAAATTAACAAGCTATTTATTTTAGTGGTTGAATCATTCACGGTGATAGAAGAAATGAGATCTGATATAGAAATCTTTCATTTACAAGAAAAGCACGACTAGCTAGCTAGCTAGCTATTGGCCGGATTATGACTCATCCACCACTAAACTTCTCTTTAATTAATTCTGGTTTTATATCGCTGGTGTGTGATGGTGCGTGTTAAACTAATACAATACTTCGTGTAAGTACATCTTTGAGGGCAAGCACTTAGCCAGTGGACCTTTTCTTTTCGAGAAACGAATTGTTTAGTTGCGAAGCCACCCTCAATTATATGCAGTGGACCTAGATCAGTGAATTCTAATTGTTCTTTATAATTGAAAGTTATTTGTCATCCTTTAAGTCTCGTTTATGATATATCGCTCTTAAATTACAAAGATTTTGAAGTCACAACCGGTCATATTGAGTAAAAAGACAAATCTAAAATATTAATTATAGATATCATAGCACGGAGAGTTATAGTTCGATGGAGTTTTGGTTGAAACGATGATAAACTCAATCGGTAATGAACCGATCGGATTTTGGCCTAGGCGTTGCTCTTAGGCGCTGGGCTACTAGGCGGGCTAGGCGGCCCTAAACCCTAATTTATTCTATATTTTGATTATTTGTATATTTATAATTAATTTTTAGACTTTAAATATTTTTATTTATATTATATAGGTCATAAAAATAATTTAAAAAATAAATTAAAACAGACTAGGCCCCTAAGCGCTAGTCCCTGGGTTACAGCCCGACTAACGTCTAGAGTTTTTTAGAACCTTAGTTTTTTTTTCTTTTTCTTCTTTTTTAAACGAATGTTGTAAGTCTGTTTGGTTATTAGTGTTTGGCGTGAAAATGTTACACCTAATAATGACCACTGCCATGCTCCTTCATGATTTTAGAAGGCATTATCCATGCTAGTGTCCTTTCTGCCAGAGATTGAAAGACAAATTAAAATCTATACGAATTATATGTAGATCCCCCGGTCAATGTTATGCACAACTGTATTTTATTCACAAAAATAACTATGCATCTCATCCTTTCCATCATATTCCTCATACCTTTATAAGAATTAGATATACGTGCAAAATAGACATACACAAAATAACACTTTATATCATGAAAGCTATCATCTACATTACACACTAACAAAACTTTAATCTCATGACTAAGAACTTGATAGTGTAAGCCTGTAAGGCAAGGAGGTATGGGTACCTGCTTCATTTATTTTTCCCTTTTTTTGTGTTGCAAATCGCTATCACTAATTCCATGCATAAAGAAAGAGATGTAGGCCCAACAAATTAAATTTGTATATTCAATATCAAACAAAAATCCAACAATTTTTTCTTTTTTGTGAAACGTAGCCAATTGTTTTCTTTTGTGTGAAACTTTTTTTTATACACACAAATCTCAATTGATCCAACACATAAATACAATCTAAATCCTTAATATTTATGGTTAATCTTTCACCAAAATAATAAAATGTACACTTGATGTTTTTGGTTAGCAAAAAAAAAGTGCACATTAATATTTTTGATATATTTAATGTTATTCAACCGTCTATTTATATTGATACAAGTATACACCGGTTCTTTAAATTCCTTTCCAAATTAATAGTTAATAGTTTGAGGCGATAAGTTGTAAGAAAATTACAAATACCCTGGACTGGATTTAAGGTCCGAGGGACTGGATTGTAAATGCGTATTCTGTGACTGGGTTGGCAGAAGATAAAGGTCGAAGTCCCATCAGGACCAGATGCGGTGCATCGCATGGTATCAAATCCCTACGACCAATAATAGGGTAAATGACGTGGTACGGTTTGGTACGGATCGTACACACCGTTTTAAGAAGGAGACAAACGTCATGTGGGGTTTGTTTATGGTGCTCTGTTGGGTTTACATTTTAAGCTATACTCGGCCAAACAGGCACGTGACACGTGTAGCGGACCCGACATGTGTCACACACCCCCATTCAGAGGACCATTGCCCTGGGGGCCCTGTCCTCCACATGGGTTTGTGGTCCACACGGACCCAGTCAATTATTGCAGTCTTGCAGGTTTCTTTTCTTTGTTGTTTTTTTGGAAGAAAAAAATTATCAAAAAGATAAATCCACCCAGATAATGAAAATGTTTAATTTTTGAAATGTATTCCACTTTTGGAGATGTATTATTCACTAATTTGTTGAAACTTGAAAGGACGGTTTGCATGTGTGCCAGCCTTTTTCTAAAGTTAATTTTTTGGTTACTAAAAGTTATGAAAGCCTTTTTCTTTCCCTATAGAATTATAGAGATGAGGTAATGTTACAAAGAATTTAACTTTATTAAAAAGATCAAGATACAAAAAAGATCTCATGTATTATCGAGATAGAGATGTGCATAGATTTTTATATTTTTATAATTCAATTGAGGATCGACTTTTTGGTTTATGCAGTGTAGGATTATTATAATATGATTTGAAATAATGGGAGTGAATTCAATTCACTTGATTGATTGAAGAAGATGTCACTTTTCAGTCAACAAGTAACGATTTGTTTAGTGGATAGGTCTAATAACTTGTCATAGGAAATGAACTCTGAATTTTTTATTAAAGGAGTCGGGTCAAGTAGTATATAATCCTACTTGCACAATTCATTACAAATAAGTTTCTTTTACTGTTATCGAAAAAAAATTCATCAAAAATAAATAATATTTGAATGTAATTATGAGTTATATCTGGTTAAGATAGCTTCAAATATATATGGAATACATTTATTTAGATATTTAGCTTCACATTATCCAGATAGCTTCATTATTTTTTATCTGAACTATTTATTCAAATATCGTGTTACTCGCATATGTAGTGTTGAGTTCTCTAATTTTTCCTCACCAACCAAATTATTAATTTTTCATCGATGCATCACTTCAACGTGGAAAGACAAGAATCTTACTTTAGTCTTTACCTTTTTCCTTTATCAACTACAAAGAAGAAATGGACTCATTACATAAAGACGATTATAAAAAGTGCATTGCAACCTCAATAATGAGAAACCCTAGCTCTTAGCTAACCTTTTATTTACTGTTGTGTCACGTCCATTCCATATATATACAAATAATTCTACTAGTCTAGTGTTATGGGCCAAACTAGTGGTCTATCCAATCACGTGGGCTTGCCCTCACTCTCATGCTGCACCTGTTGCCATGCCATTGGTCCACATATCCTCTTCTATCCCAATAAGTGACAAACATTTAATTGCTAGTGTGATACTTAACGTTGCTTCACATGTGCTTAATTAGCTGATTATTTGTTAATTAATCATCCCCGAATCTTGATATTCTCTTCCCTTGTTCTAAATCCCAACGATGGTTTCCACTTCCTCACCGTATGATTTGATTCGATACATGAATCATGTGAAATAGCATAAAAATGAATGAGTCACGGATTAATATCAGGCTATTTTGATTAGATGACAAATTTGTATCAAATAAATTCTATAATATACTTGTTTTATTCATTTTTGTGACAAACCTACTCCCTAGGCCGAAAAGTTTGGTTAGTGAAGAAAAAAATGATGGAATAAGAGATTGAGAAGCATGGTTTGGTGAGGAAAATAGTTGAAATCCCTAATTCATATCATGAAAAAAAAGGGAGGAATTAAGAGGAAAACCGATCAACGACTCGAGGAAAAAAATAATTAATGAAGAGGAATAAACAAGTCATACCTAGCTACCTAACCCGAGGGTTGGTTTACAAGGATTTTAGGCTAGCTGTTTGTTGACCTAAATCGAATGACAGTGGCGTGATATCTTACAAATCTTGTTATAAATTCTCAAGTCAAGTGTCATGTTTTGATTATGGACAATGAGGAACCATGTGGACCTCATCTTTGTCATTGATTAGTTGTCTTCATAATGAACTATTTGGACAAAAATTCGGAAGCAGCGAACCAATTTTAAACATAAATAATATGCAAAATCATATTGTATGGTATGATAGATTTCCAGTTCTACACGTAAATTAGAGAAAAATTCTTAAATGGTACTTGAACTATGGTCAAATACACATTTTGGTACCTAAACTTTCAAAACTACCCTAATGGTACCCGAACTATTGCTCTGTTTCTCCATATAGTACTTCCGTCAAATGTGCCGTTAACTTTGCCTATAATTTTGTTTTTTTATTTTTTGGAGATGAATGTTATCCAATAAGAATGAGCCACGTAGGCAAAGTTAACGGCACATTTGACGGAAGTACCATATAGAGAAACGGAGCAATAGTTCATGTACCATTAGGGTAGTTTTGAAAGTTTAGGTACCAAAATGTGCATTGGATTATAGTTCATGTACCATTTGAAGATTTTCCCTCATAAATTATGTAGAAAAAACATATCCAACAATAAAAAGAACCAAGTATATGTCCCATTATTTGTTCTAGTAGTCTTTTGTTCACTAGAGCAAGAAAATGTCATTTTTAGTTTATTCACTTTAGGTATCCAAAAAAGTCGTGAGAGTCACTAATGACTTTGTTTTCCACCTCCTCGATCACCTCCTCCATTTATGTCTTTTTTTGTAAGTTTATGGCTTTTTGATTCACTTCCTTGCTTAACTATATCTTGCTTTTATGTTTTTGGAAAACCTCCTTTTCTATATTACAGACAGATTTGAGTTAGTTTAGCACAAAAATTAGGAAATATGTGCGGCATATCCCAGATTATATCACATCCATAATTGGGCAATTAGTGGAGCAGTTTAATTTTGAGACGTTAAATCTCTTTTAATTATACTATTTTGGAGGGACTTCTATTTCAATAATATTACAATTATTTAGACATCAATGGCTTCTTGCTTATTACTAGGACAATAATGAAAACACGCTTTTCCTTTGAGTTTTATCTATGCTACTAAAGTTAATACTTCTTTTAAATACTTGAAAACCGATATCGGGTAATATGATACTTAATCACATCGATTCAGCACCGTTTAGTTTTTTAGTTAGTATTGTTCAATATTTGAACGTGGTACAAGATGCATCATTTTTTTAGTATGATACTAAATGAGTAAATGATCACTCAATTCTTAGAGCTGGAAAGATAATAAACGTCTTTAATCTACTAACTTATGTCAAAACTCAATCTGAAAAAAATCATTGATGCTTGTTCCGTGTTGCGTCAGAAAGTATTGAAAAAAAATTCTTACTATAAAAGCACTGATTTCATTATAAAAATAAATATTCGCTTCATTATCTTCACCTAAGATTCATAATTTTTTACTATTCTGAAGAGTGTCAACTATAGTCAATCTTGCCATGGCTCGAAGGTAAGGGGTCATTTTCATCCCATTCAACACAATCTTGAATGCACGAGGCAGGCGACCATTCTCACCACTAAACCACGGACAACCTTTTCACAACCTTAAAAAAAAACGTTTTGTAGTTTGTAGCTAAAAATACCATCTTTTTCCCGAAGAGATATTCCAAAGTAAAAAAAAAAAAAAAAAAACAAAAACAAAAGGGTAACTTGCATAATTTAAAAAGAACAAAAAAAAAGGTTAAAAAGGCCTATCACCTAATGCCATCAGTGCATGTGCGATTCATGAACCAATGGCCTTGGTTGGTCACCTCACCTGTAAAATAAATATTATACAAGAAAAGAGAGGAAAATTAAAATTCCCTCTTTTATCATTATTTTTTAATTATTGTTTTGTTGCTTAAAGTTACAAATTTACCATAAAGTTTTGAGCTTTAGGTAAAAGGGGAAAAATTAGTGAGGGGCTTTTAAAGCATTTCAAGGATTTTTTGACATAAAAAGAGAGGTAGTGGAAAAGCCTGTGACTGTTACTGACTGCTTTGCCACCTCTGTGAGCGGTTCATCATCCTCTTTCTGCGTTGTTGGTGAAGTTGGGTCGCCCTCATTTTGGTCCCTCAACCCTTAATTCTGATCAAATTCCAATCTTTACAACTGGGTAGTGCTTATCTTCTTCTAAAAGCTATCAGTTTCTGTTGGGTTCTTCAAAGTTTTGAGTCTTTTTTATGTTCTTGTTGGTTCTTGGTTTCTGATCTTTTGAGTGTTAATGCTTCTGTAGAGCTGTGACGAGACGAAGAGGAGAGAGATGGCGGAGGAGAAGCCTGAAGTGCTGGACGCGGTGCTGAAGGAAACGGTTGATTTGGTAATATATAGATCTGAGGAAATTTCAAAGCTTTTTGCTTGGTTTTTGGTTTGCTGTGTGGTTTTGGTTTAATGGTTGTTTATGAACTCTGTGGTTGTAGGAGAACATACCCATCGAGGAGGTGTTTGAGAATCTGAGATGTAGCAAAGAGGGTCTCAGCAGTGAGGCTGCTGAGGAAAGATTAACCATTTTTGGGCATAACAAGCTTGAGGAAAAGCAGGTTACTTTCCTCATATTCGCAGCCACTTTTCTTTTGTTCTTCACAAACTGTGTTTTCTTCTTCATGTTCTCACAATTGTGTGGTACGGGGTGTTGTGTTTCAGGAGAGCAAGTTTATCAAGTTTCTGGGGTTTATGTGGAATCCTCTCTCATGGGTTATGGAAGCTGCTGCTATAATGGCCATTGCGCTTGCAAATGGAGGAGTAAGTGCTAAGCTTTTTCGGGTTACTGTTGCTAGTTTTTTTAGACTGCTTTTGTGTTTTTGGTGATTTGTTTGTTGATTTGTGACGTTTGTTTATCTGTATGCAGGGCAAGCCTCCTGACTGGCAAGATTTTGTGGGTATTATTACTCTGCTGGTCATCAACTCCACCATTAGTTTCATCGAGGAAAATAATGCGGGTAATGCTGCAGCAGCTCTCATGGCTCGTCTTGCTCCTAAAGCCAAGGTATCAGATTTGCCAACTTGTTGTCGTTTTGTTTTTAGTGTGGTAGTTACTGCTTCTGTTATGGTGACACAGTAGGCCATAAGTTCCATCTTGGTCTATTGATCAATTTTTGATGTATGAGTAGAAAGATTTTATGGTGATATATGCTTGAATTCGTATGTTGGTTCCATTTTTTAACGAAATTTATTTAAAGGTTCTTCGAGATGGAAGGTGGAACGAGCAAGATGCTGCTCTCCTAGTACCGGGTGACATAATTAGTATCAAACTTGGTGATATCGTTCCAGCTGATGCACGGCTACTTGAAGGGGATCCATTAAAAATTGATCAGGTTTATTTACAACTACATCTGTGTTCTTTTCTTTAGTGTTAATTATGTTCAAGTTTATAAGGTATAAACCTATGTTGGAACATGTTGGCTGTTTCTGATGTTTCTGTTTTCAATTTGCAGTCTGCACTTACAGGTGAGTCTCTTCCGGTGACAAAAGGCCCCGGGGATGGTGTGTACTCTGGTTCAACTTGCAAACAAGGAGAGATTGAAGCAGTGGTCATTGCCACCGGAGTGCATACCTTCTTTGGGAAGGCTGCCCACCTCGTTGATAGCACTAACCAAGTGGGCCACTTCCAAAAGGTAAGGGAACAATAGTGTTATACATTTATCATGGACTAGTGGACTTTTGTACGTCGTGACTATAGAGATTTATTTATATTAATTTTTTTACATTTCTTTCTCAGGTCTTAACTGCTATAGGGAATTTCTGCATATGCTCTATTGCTGTGGGTATGGTAATAGAGATAATTGTCATGTACCCAATTCAAGACCGAGATTATCGCCCTGGAATTGACAATCTTCTTGTGCTTCTCATTGGTGGAATTCCAATTGCAATGCCCACAGTTCTGTCCGTGACAATGGCAATTGGCTCTCATAGATTAGCACAGCAGGTTGGCTAATTTCCTTCTGAATGCTACAACTATTCATGGTATGTTGTGTTTGGAACATGATTAATTTTGTTAATGCTGACTGCAGGGAGCTATCACAAAGAGAATGACAGCAATTGAAGAGATGGCGGGCATGGATGTGCTTTGCAGTGATAAAACTGGAACTCTAACACTGAACAAGCTTACAGTTGATAAAAATCTTATTGAGGTCGTTTAGGAGATATGCTGCTTATTTGTTATAGAAAATGCTTTTCCTTGATGAAATTCTTGTTAAAATGTCTGCTTGATTCTTAACTTGTAGGTTTTTGCAAAAGGAGTGGATCCGGATACTGTTGTTCTGATGGCAGCTCGAGCATCCAGGACAGAGAATCAAGATGCAATAGATACTGCTATAGTTGGGATGCTGGCTGATCCTAAGGAGGTAAATCTATTGATAGGTTTTGTGGTCCTTTCCAAATATAGCTATAAAGCTATTTACAGGAGCATTTTTATCAGTTATTTAATTTAAGGTTGAGTTTGTCCTGAAATATATTTGTTACTTGTTATCTAATTTAGATTTCTTTTCTTTTTATCTCCATGAACAGGCGCGTGCTGGCGTTCAAGAAATACACTTCCTTCCTTTCAACCCTACTGATAAGCGAACTGCATTGACTTATATTGACCGTGATGGCAAAATGCATAGAGTTAGCAAAGGTGCACCGGAGCAGGTAATTGTTCTGCACTGCATACTGTTGTTACCCCTTTTGTTAATTTTATCATAATTCCTCTCTGCAATATATAATACTATATGTAACATGTTTTTTTTTAATCTATTTTTAGATTCTACATCTCGCCCACAATAAATCGGACATTGAGCGTAGAGTTCATGCTGTGATTGATAAGTTTGCTGAGCGAGGGTTACGGTCTCTTGCTGTAGCATACCAGGTTTCTGGATTTCTGATCTTCTCATTTTTGTGTTCTAATTTAAATTTTAATATATTTTGAGTCATTCTTTTGCATTATGCAGGAAGTTCCAGAAGGAATCAAAGAGGGTGCTGGAGGCCCGTGGCAATTTATTGGTCTAATGCCACTCTTTGACCCACCTAGGCATGACAGTGCAGAGACAATACGGAGGGCTTTAAATCTTGGAGTAAATGTGAAAATGATTACAGGTGTGCTCTTGTTGTAGCTTAATTTGTACTTTGTAGCGTCCCTGCTGTTGGAAAATCTAGGTGGTCCAAATAATTCTATGTTGCATCTTAACAAATCTTAAGCAGTCCAACTCCATAGCTTAAAATGACATCCTTTTGTCTTTATGTGATTATGGGGTGATGTGATATACTGACGATATTGATGTATTATCTATGTTTTGTTATTATTTAGACAGAGTGAAAGGTGTTTGACATGTAATAACGTAGATGTGATGTGCCTGATGTTGAATAAAATCAATTGAAGTTTGTTCTGTTCTCTTGGATTTGTAATGTTATTAATAGTCTGTCGTATTGTTATGTGTATTCAATTGTGTTTCTGCCACGACACCTTTCAGCTCTCTAAGAAAAGTGTGATGGCCTAGTTGATTAAGTACTTTGTTTATGTTTTTGTTTGATCAATCTTGTACTTTCTCAGGCGACCAACTGGCCATAGGAAAGGAGACTGGACGTCGTTTGGGAATGGGAACCAATATGTATCCTTCATCTGCTTTACTAGGACAGGACAAGGATGAATCGATTGCGGCTTTACCCATTGATGATCTGATAGAAAAAGCCGATGGCTTTGCTGGTGTTTTCCCAGGTCTGCTTCTTCCTTGCCATTGTAGGCTTTGGTACATGCTTGACAAAAGATTTTACATCAACCTTTTTTTTACTCTGCAAATGTTGTCAATCATCCTCTTAAAATGATTAGCCTGAATTGTTTGATTCAGAGCACAAATACGAGATTGTAAAACGCTTGCAAGCAAGGAAACATATCTGTGGAATGACCGGTGATGGAGTTAATGATGCTCCTGCCCTCAAAAAAGCCGATATTGGTATTGCTGTTGCTGATGCAACAGATGCAGCCCGTAGTGCTTCTGATATTGTGCTAACTGAACCTGGCCTTAGCGTTATCATTAGTGCTGTTTTGACTAGTCGGGCAATCTTCCAGAGGATGAAAAATTACACAGTAAGCTTTGTTTTCTAATGGGGTAGATAACTTTGTTTTTCCTAGTGTTATTCTCCGCATCAGTGGTGCACTATTGATAACCAAATCTTGTTCTTTGTGTTGGCAGATATATGCTGTTTCCATCACAATTCGTATTGTGGTAAGTGAGTTGTTTCTTGGTTTCGTCCATGTAGATCGAACCTTTTTTTATTTTTTGGTATATTTAATTTTTTTATGATGAGTACTCTATAGTATTCCTCACTTATCTGAATGTTCAATATGTTGGCAGATGGGTTTCATGTTGCTGGCCCTCATATGGAAGTTCGACTTTCCACCTTTCATGGTGCTTATTATTGCAATCCTCAATGATGGTTTGCTCTCTCTCTCTCTCTCTCTCTCTGATATTTGTTATGCCTCTTGTTAGCGGCATTTTATCATTGCTGTCATATGTTTTCTCCTCTACAAATTGGTTGGTTATAGTTATTATACACAATAGAAATTGTGCTTGTCTTGCTACTGACTGAAGCAATATCTTAATTGTGTTAGTATCTGCAGCAACTTACTAGCATTATGCCCTTTTAGGTACTATCATGACGATATCAAAGGATAGGGTTAAACCATCTCCTCTGCCAGATAGCTGGAAGCTGTCGGAGATTTTTGCAACTGGAATTGTGCTCGGTACCTACTTGGCAATAATGACTGTGATATTCTTTTGGGCAGCATACAAAACAGACTTCTTTCCGGTAAGAATACCTGCCTTGTTCTGCTCATAAAATGTTCACATCAGGGCAGATGCATTTTCTTAGCCCTGCATTCCGGGAGCTAGCCAACTGCTTATGATTTTTCATTTTTGGTTTATTGATATCTGGGTTCTATTTTTTTCAGAGAATATTTGGGGTATCAACCCTTGAGAAGACAGCTCATGATGACTTCCGGAAACTTGCGTCTGCTATATATCTACAAGTGAGCATCATTAGTCAGGCCCTCATTTTTGTTACACGCTCTCGAAGTTGGTCCTTTGTTGAGCGGCCTGGAATGTTGCTTGTTGTGGCGTTCCTGATAGCCCAGCTGGTGAGATGATTTCAAAATAATCCCATTTTTCTTTTCATTTTGATTGATTAAGAGGGAGCACTGAACTTCTGTTCTTCCATTTTGAGCAGATTGCCACCTTGATAGCAGTGTATGCTAACTGGGAGTTTGCTGCAATCGAAGGGATTGGATGGGGTTGGGCTGGGGTGATCTGGCTCTATAACATCATCTTCTATATCCCTCTGGATATCATAAAGTTCATGATACGCTATGCTCTGAGCGGGAAGGCTTGGGATCTTCTCATTGAGCAAAGGGTATGATTTCGCTTTCTTTAATTGGTTTACTTGATCAGGGACTTTACTGTGAGCTGTGGTCTGAGGGATTGTTTTGTTTTCTAGATTGCTTTCACAAGGCAAAAAGATTTTGGGAAGGAACAGCGTGAGCTTCAATGGGCACATGCACAAAGGACACTGCATGGTTTGCAACCACCAGATACCAAGATGTTTACTGAAAGAACACATTTCACAGAACTCAATCATATGGCTGAAGAAGCCAAAAGAAGAGCTGAAATTGCAAGGTGAGCAGCAATCTTTCGCACTACCTTTGATACACTGATACAGAAAGTGGATTTTATGACCTGGCAATTATGCTGTATGTTGATTTCTATATAAATGTTTACCCTCAAATTCAATTCTTTTTTGTAGGTTGAGAGAACTGCACACACTAAAAGGTCACGTAGAGTCGGTGGTGAGATTGAAGGGTCTCGACATCGACACAATTCAGCAAGCATACACAGTCTAGTTCAGGGACAGTTTATTTACTATACTGTAACAAAATCCTAGTATTGCTGAGTAGAGACAGGTACTCGGCATGTTGTGAGTAACCTCGTAGAGAAAACCTTTTAAATTTGCTACTCTGCTTTCAGTTTATTTTTTGCATGTAAAATGAGTCTACTGCAATCAGCTGTTTCTACTTCCTTTTCCCCTACCCCATTTTTATTCCCTTCTGTGATAACCACGTCCCGGGAAAGAGTAAATAAATTGCGCAGTTAATCCAAACCATTCACGACACGTTTGCTTACGTGGAATGGGCCGACTCTCTCATTCTTCTTTCTTTTCTATTATTCCCGACCTACGTAACTTCCACATCAATCAATTGCTTGATTTTCTTACGGTTTATTTGTTGAGAGAGCAACCTTGTAATCCACGTTCAACCAGGTATACAAAGTTCTTAAGAGTTGGATATCCAAGGACTGGCGAGTATCTTTGCCAAAGTTCCTTGATGCGATTCGTACTATACTTGAAGTCATGGTGAAGTATATAACTCAATGATAGTTCATCTCAGCCAGATGGTTGGCTGGAGTGATTAGTAATAATCCGAATGTTTAAGAACTAAATTCCATGTACAGGAATTCCATGTACAGGGAATTCTCTATACTCTATAGCATACTATGAATTTAAATACCCCTAAGCTTCATCATCAAGCAGCATTTTTCTCAGGCTGTTTAGACAACTTTCTCAGCAACTTCGACTTCAAGAGTAGTGGTATCGATCCCAGTACCTTTATACTGATACCAACTTGCAATGAGCAAAAAGTATCCGAAATTAACGACTCCAAGAGCAGCAATCATGTAGTAAAAGTAATCAAGTCTCCCCTTGTTGAGATCTTCCGGCAGCCAATTTCCAGTTGCAGCCCCCTCTGTGGTTCTGTGAACTATTGCAATCAAGAAACCACTCAAGTAACTTGAACCTGCCATTCCACAAAAGAAGAGAGACCCTGCAATGCTTCTCATGTTTTCAGGGAACTGCTTGTAGTAGAACTCAACTTGACCAATGGCAGTGAATGCTTCTGCGAGTCCAGCCAATGAGAGCTGAGGGACTAACCAGAAGCCTGACATGGAAGAAATGTCACCCCTTGTTCTGATTCCTGGGATTGGGTTGGTTAGAGCTATAGACCTTCGACGCTCTTCTACGATTGCAGAGACTATCATGGAGACAATGGAAAGAAATATGCCAGCTCCAATTCTTTGCAGCACTGTGATGCCGCCTTCTATTCCTGTGCGTCTTTGGAGAAATGGGACTACAAGTCGGTCATAGATGGGGATCCAAATGGTCATGGCCAGCATCAAGAAGACATAGTAGGATGCAGCTGGGATCTCGAACTTTCCAACTCTTCTATCAAATTGAAGAGCTTGGAAGGTTGCATAGGTGTGTTGTTGGACTATAACAACATAATACACAAGGGCTGCAGCCCATATTGGTAAAACTCTCACCAGACATTTCATTTCTTCCACTTGCTGCATACTGCAAAGTCTCCATGGATTGGCTGCTGATCCATCTGGGTTTTTTTGATCTTCTGGGGTCACGATTGCGGCTTTGTCAAGGCATCTGAGGAAGGTGATAACGACATTTCAGTTCGGGGACTTATGTTCGGAGTTGTGTAGATCGAACACAATTGTCCTATATCAAATGAGTGAACATCTAATATTTGCTAGATCGGGATTGATATGCTTATTTCAAATGACATATAGTAAGCAGCACATCAATTAATCCCGAACCGGAACATATTGGACAATCGCTATAAAGTCTCGGCTTTTACATTAAAGTATTGATTTAAGTTAAATGAAAAGTCTCAACTTATGAACTATTTTTATGAAAGTCTTAGCTTCTAAAAATTATTGCAGATCAAACACAGTTGTCCTACATCAAACGAGTAACTATGATGAGGTGTTTTGTGACATAAAATAGTTTATTGTAAAAGCCGAGGTTCACAACTTTTAGAAACCGATAATAGGTAATACCGTAATAGTTGTATAAAAAAAAAAAAAAAAACCGTAATAGTTTATTGTTCCTCATTGGCATGAAGTATATTAAGGTTTTACCCAATACTCTTATATTGCTATCTATACTCACAATTTTCTACCAAATGGCTCTATGCCTCTATTACCTCAGGAAAACATAGAATGCATAACAATATAATACAAGTACCTGAATTGATGTGTGTAAGGAAGCTTGGCGTTCATCGAATTGGGAGGCATATAAACAAAGAGGGAGAGCCATGGTTGCTCTAGTGGCTTCAGTTTCCTTTTCTTAAAAGCAACCACTATGACCTGTGCCACACTTGTCATTGGACTACCACTGGCTTTCACTTTCACATACAATTTTGAACCCATGAAGAAGAGTGCACATGACATCAACATCAGAACGGCTGGAATGCCAAAACCCAGAGACCAGCTCACATTTGACTGAACATACACAATGATTGTCAAGGACAGCATCTGTGCAACAGTGAAGGTGAAGAAGTACCAATTGAAGAAGCTGTTGACTCCTTTTTTTCCAGCTTCAGTTTTGGGGTTGAACTGGTCTGCTCCAAATGCAAAGTTACATGGTCTGATCCCAGCTGCTCCTACTATTAGCAGTCCGAGACCGGCTGCCAAAAATGCCATTTGGCCACCTGTTGGGCCTTTGCACGCGTTGCGGTCTTGTGTTCTGCAAGGGGGAGGATGGAGGTCCTTGAATATTGCAGTGAAGTCTATCAAGACCAGTCCCTTGAAGAAGGTAAAGAAGCAAAACACTAGAATTAGATCCACTTTGAATATGTTGAATCCACTTAGGAAAGTCTTACATAGCAACATAATAAATGTTGGATCTCCCCATAAAATGCTAATTTAACTTGCATATGCTTCTAGGATTGTCAAAAGTGCTTCTGACAACATTTGTCGGGAAGAGTTTTAAAGTGTTTTGGAATTTTAATAAAACAATATGCTTCTAACTAAAGCGCTTCCAGTAAAAACATCTTCTACTGAAGCAAATTCAAAACTATATTGTATCCAAGAAAAAAAATAAAAAAGTAAAACCTAATTTGGATCCGAATGATCTACTTTTTGCAGTATCATTCTACTTCAGACTTGTATTTCTTCTAGTCCCAAACATAACTCTTGATTTCAAACTCAGGTAATTTCTTCTAGTCCCAAACATAACTCCTTTTGATTTCAAACTCAGGTTTCATAGAGAGTGTGTGTGTGTGTCTATATATATATATATATATATATATATATATATGAACTATGGACATTAAAAATAAATGGCAGTATAATTCAAGTACCATTAAGGAAGCTATTGAACCACAGGCGACGGTCTTGAAACGACCCCAGTAAGTGTCGGAGACGAAAGCTCCGATCAAAGTAGCAAAATTAGTGGTGCCATTGAAGATGTTGATGATAGTTGCAGCTGTAACGCTGCTCATATTGAACACAGTAGTGAGATAAACCAAGAGGTTGGACAAGGTGCCAATGGCTCCTAGCTTCTCAAAGGTTTCATTTCCTGAAATTTTACGCAAAGGGGTCACTCAGAATCAAGTCAAAACATTAACATCGTAACTATATATGATTAAACAGAAAAAAATAACCAAACTAAGGAGATCAAAAAACTGAGAAAAGGGTCATTCTCAAATCTCACCTATGACAAATGGCATGGCTTTCCATCCTCTGTAGATTACTTTCTCTTCAGTTATAGAACACTGATCCTCATTCTTCTTCACCTCCACCATGGTTTCTCTTTCACTGTTCTCCATGGTTCAGTCTCTCTAAAAATCTGTGGGTTGTAAGGTTGTTAACAGTCAAGTCAGTGCTAAAGATTTCAGGCCAAAAGGTACATATATAGGAAATATTGTAATGAACAGCCCAATAATGAAAAGGTAAAATGATGGAGTCATGAGATAGAGGAACCTTACCTGTCCACTACTAGCTAGTTTGTATTTTACCAGATTGATCAGGACAAATGTGTTTTCTCAGATTTGTAGTTGTTGGACCACTAAGTCATCTTCTTTGACTACCAGTCCCTTTTTTTCTGTGATTTCTCATTACAGAAAGACTTTCTGTTGGCAAAAGAAATAGTAAGAATATCCTAATTAATTTCTAATCTCCTGATAATATTAAATAAAACATTTACCAAAAGCAAAGATATATTAACAGAATATGTACTAATTTCCTGATAATATTATGAAATATTTGTTGCATTACCTAATGCGGAATCTAACTGAAGATTTGGGAGTATAATACTCCCAATGAGATTTGGATCTTTTGGTAAGTCACTATCTTTTCGATTTTGCTGAAAGATCGAATTCATGCATGGTTGACATATATGAATCAACACGCCTCATGGCTCATGCAAAGCCACTCCCATTTTCATTTAATTGGTTATCAAATTAAGCTTCTGTCTTTCTTATATGAAGATGATAGCCCGACAGACATTTATGGGAAAAAAGTAAACGACAGTCATTTATTTGTTTCTAGCCAGCTGGCTTCAGGATTGCGTGGTCAACATATGCGTCGAGCTTTCATTCTCTGCTCATAAGTGGAGGACTGATCTTCTCTTCGTGTGGCTTGCATTGGTTTGCGTTTTGGTTTTGGTCACTTGATGTGTTTAGGGTAGTATTCTTCATGATTGGTTTGGTAATGGAATCTGTGATTGTTTGTATTCATGTACTGAGTAGTCGATCGTTTGACGTTTGTCATAGGTATGTTCTACCGGCCGGTCAGTCTGCTACTGAGCATATATTTGGTACTTGTTCTATTTTGGCCTTTGAATAGCATCATTTTAAAACAATAATTAGAGAACTCTAATTAATTATCAACAACAACGCTGTTATAAATGAAAAAAAAAAATCGACCATCACGATGATTATATATACACACACACACACACACATACATACATATATATATATATATATATATATAGGGCTTTTACTAAGGGATCTTTTTTTTTGGTCTTTTATAGGGATAAGCATTAGACTAACTTTTAGATCATATTTTCACATCTTAACAGTTCAGTTTTAAGGTCCTATTGTATAGATCACATCTGCAAATTTTCAGCCAAATTGGTGATCGTTAAGATATCCAAAACTGCAACTTACACGAACGGACCGAATCTGCAGAAACTGGAACCGTTCGTGTTTATAATAGTAAATTACAGTTTTGGATGTCTTAACGATCATCAAATTGGCTGAAAATTTGCAGAAGTGATCTATATATTAGGACCTAAAAACTGAACGGTTAATATGTGAAAATATGATCGAAAAGTTTGTATAATGTCTATCCCTATAAAAGACCAAAAAAAAGGATCCCTCACTAGAAGGGCCTTGTATATATATATATATATACACACACACATACTAAGGAGAAAATTATACATGATCAAATCTAAGGGACTTAAGGAATGATGAAAGGGAATAAAATAAAATAAAGAAATAAAAAAAGAAAAGAGAGGGAGAAATAACTCACTGAGCCGAGATCACTAGCTAATACTAATGAAAATGCTAATATAATAGAAAAGAACTGTCCTTTTTGTATACTTTCCCCAGTTCCGTTGCTACCGCAGACTTTACGCAATCGATTGGATCATATAATATCCCTTCAAGACAACAGATTTTGAGCCAAACACATGAGAATTAATATTTGTTGATGTCATAATTTGGTTCAACAAATATTTTTGACTTTTCAACCCATTTCATGTAGGACGCGTTGAAATGTCAAAGAGTCCACATATAACTCTGACATTCGAACGCACTTAAACCTTTCATCGAGAAAGAAAAAAGAATTCTAAGATAGAAATAACCACGACGAGTGAGGTGCCTAACCATGGTATTCAAGTCTTTAACTTTGGACCTCCACCTCTTTAGTCTTAGACGGTCATCATGTAATTGACTTACCATCTTGGATGGCAAGGCAAACACATATCATGACCTTACTTCTAGAAAGTCCAAAGGAATTAAGAGCCTTAACCCCAAGACCAAGAGTTTGACCCCTATGCTTAGAAGTTTCCACCCCTCACTCCCTTAGCATTATAGTCACAACCTCCAAGGCTAAAGCCTCAACTCCAGGCTCACGCATATGCATTCGTCATGAAGAGACATGGTAACACCAATCAAGGCCAAATCTCACCAACCATGCCAAGTATCAAGTTCTGACACGAAGCATGGCTCTTAGGCATGGCCTAATAGTAATTCAAGGAAAAGGGAAGCTTGGATAGGCGACACCTGTCTCTTGACCCTTCAACAATCATATCAGACCACATGGTAGGAAAAGGGCTTGGATAGGCAACACTTGTCTCTTGACCCTTCACCAATCATATCAAACCATATGGTGGCAACTTGTCACCATTTCTGCCAAACCCATCCCTTGGAGTGTCAGTAAGCAAAAAGTATGGGCTGACACCCCAATTTTAGGGAAGAACACATACTTTTTCCTTTCCATCTCAACCAACCTTCTCCTATAAATACCTAGCCTTCACAAGGCTAAAAGGAGCTTCAACTCTCTATTCTCTCCCAACACTATGCCAAAATGCATAGTCTCTTCTCTTTCTTTCTTTATTGACATATTAACTTCATTCTTACATCAAAATGCTTAAGCACCATTCTTTCTTCTCCAATCTCCATAAATGTTCAAACACACTTATTTAACTTAGGCTTTGGAGTGTGTTTGGCCGGCCTTAGGTTAGTCCTTTGATAACTTTCCTCTTCATATTTGGAGGCAGTGGTGGAGCCAGGAATTAGTTGTTAGTGGGGTACTAGAAAATTATAGTAAAAAATTCGAAACTTAAATTATATCAAAAGTTTAATAAATTAGAATAAGCCAATTAGGTTAAGAAAAGATCAACATATTTTTTTAAATTACATATTTTATTAATCAAATTTATAGTTTTTATATTTTAGACTATAAGAATAGTGTTAATGTTAAAAAAAGAAAAGAAATTAAAAATAATAAGAAAAAAATATTATTAATCTTAATTTTTTTTTTTAAATGTAAGTAGAATGAAGCAAGTAGATTGCAAACCTCGAACAACCACAATATATAAAATCTGGCCGACCACTACAACAACTTGGCTTTTGGTTACAACTAAAAACTTTAGTCAATTTATAGGTATCCCATACAAAAATTAAAAAAAAAAAAACTCAGTGGGTTATGGGACCCACCAGGCCCCCAACGTTGCTCTGCCACTGTTTGCAGGTCCTTTCCATGGAGCTCCGCCAACTTGAGAAGGTGGATGCCTAGCGTCAGGTGGAGGATGTTATATGCCCAAGCCAGACTGGATGCGCAATTTAAGCGGAGGAATCCCAAAACGTCAAGTGAAGGGAGCCTGAGACAGGACTATAAGTTTCACTGAACAAGAGAGCTAGACGTCCAATGTTAGGTGAAGGTATCCCAAAATGTCAAGTGGAGGAAGCCTGAGGCCAGACTTTCAGCTTCACCCAACAAGAGAGCTGTTAGGATGAACCTCCTCCAACTTCAAGTGGTGGACGTCCAACATCATGAAGAAGACGATATATGCTTGATGCCGGGCTATCAGCTTCACCCAACAAGGGAGTGTAGATGCCCAACATCAGGTGAAGGAAGCCCAAGGCCGGACTATCAGTTTCACTTGACAAGGTAGTGTAGACGCCCAACATCAAGTGAATGAAGTTCAAGGCCAGACTATCAGTCTAATCCAACAAGGAAGAAGATCACCAAGATCAAACCTTCAATTAGGGAGGGTTGACAGCGCAGGCTAGACACAAGACCAAGAAGATCACAACTTTAGTAAGAAAGAGTGGATGACCTCGGCCACTAATGACATACCTTCAATCACAATAGGTGTAGACCAAGATCAGCACGCGACTATCGAGACCATACCTTCAGTCACAAGAGGTAGATGACCAAAACTATTCATGTAGTCAAACTAATCGAAGGAAAAGATAGGCCCACTTAAAGAAAGCAACCCTACCACTACACTTGGATTTAACAGAACTTTCATTGACAGTTTGACACGTTGATGCCGAAATTGGCATCAGCAGTATTGAATCATTCTAATGGAATAGAAACAAGCATATGTTGAGCGCTTTTATAGAAATGCACATAAGGTAACACGGTGAGATTTCGAGCCAAGCATACGTAGAGTGTGATCGTGACATACATAAGTATCCAACTCAAACTAATTTGTAGTACTGGAATATTTTGTGCAATTTCGATATACGTAGGGATATTTCTCTCATTAATATAATCATTCTCTTTCCTTTATTTTCTCTCATTAATATAATCATTCTCTTTCCTTTATTTTCATTACTTATATGTAATGGAGGAGAAATTTTTGCTTATAGCAAGTATATAAAAGCTTTTTAGCGCTAAGTAGAAACAAACCAAAAAAAAAAAAGCTATTTACAAAAAGGGCCGCCTCTTCATTTCTCTGAGAAACTCTTGGTTAACCCCCGGACGTCCGGCGTCGCAGCTGTCTTGGGGTTTGCTGCCAGACGGGAGATCTACTGCCCAGGGGACTTTGTTTAAGGGATTTTCTCCGATTTTATTTGATGGTTCGGTTGGGATGGTGGCGACGGCGGTGGTCATGCAGTATAGGTCGGTTTCTTTGATCTCGTTGATGGCTTCTTGGATCGACGACGCTTGGGTCTTGATCGATGGTGATGAGGATTGCGTGACCTGGCTCGGGGATGGTGTTCCATGGTATTGCAAGTTGCGGTTGTGTGGCTCAGCGGTTTGGATCGCGGGGATGGTGTTATGGTGCAAATCATGGTGACGCAGTGACGTGTTTAGACGGAACGTGTCCGGATTGTGATGCACAACGGGTCTGGGAGGAGCCCGTGGACTGGTCCAAACCAAGAGGATGGGGCTGGAGATCCCTTTGGTGACCCTATTGGGCTCAAGTTTTGGTTACGGTTCTGCCCTAGTCCATTATTATTTTGGGCTAGATTTTATTTTCTAGTTTCTGTAGGCATTTTCTGGGTTAGTCTAGTGGGTTTTTCCTATCTAGTTTAGTATTGGATCTCGGTCTTGTCGACTTAAGTCTCAGTGTCTCTAGTTGTACACCAATTGAAGTCTTTAGGTGACTAGATTCACTGTTTTAAAGTTAGGTTAGGAGGGTTGGGTCCTTTTATTTTATTTTTTCTTCTAGCGCCTCCGGCATAGTACTAAAAGGGGATCCCGTTTTGTCTACGATGTATTCAATGTCAAATGAGTGACCTAGTTTTATGTACCAATGTAGGTACTAACACATCTTTTTAGCTGTCTAGATGACACCGGAAATATATGTAAGGACCATTCTGACTTTTGATCAATATATTGGCTGCTGCTTTCAAAAACAAAAAAAAAAACAAAAAGCTTTTTAGCGCTAACTATTAATCATACAATCGCACGTGAAATTATCATTGTGCCCACCTGTTGTATCTATGACTTTTTCATTCTAGAGGACATTTCTACATTATCACAGTCGGCTAAGCTATCAAACAAGATGGTCCTCAGACTGCATATTTTCCAACCCAACTTCAGAGGCAACAGTGCCACCACTTCCTTTGTACTTGAACCACCTAGCAACTAGCACAAAATAAACCAAATTTATGAACTCCAATCCAGCAACCAAGTAGTAAAAGTAATCCAATTTCCCCTTGTTAAGATCCTCAGGCAACCAGTCCCCCATTGACCCATTACGACTAGTCGTATGGTGAACTATCGACACCAATAAACCATTCAAGTAATTCGACCCTGCAAACCCCACGAACAAAAAAGAACCACCAATACTTCTCATGTTTTCTGGGAATTGCTTGTAGTAGAACTCCACTTGGGCTATGATGGTAAGTGCTTCAGCGAGCCCTATTAGGGTCAACTGTGGTATGAGCCAAAAGGCAGACATGGAAGAAATTGCACCTGTTCTTGTGTCCATTCCTATGGGACTAGACAGGGCCAAACTTTTTCTCTTCACTTCAACTAAAGCAGAGACCAGCATTGTTAATATAGCAAGCATCATCCCAAAAGCCATCTTTTGAAGCAGGGTGATACCGCCTTCTATTCCTGTAATTTTTCGCAGTTTCGGGAGGATGACTCTGTCGTAGAGGGGGATCCAGAATGTGAGGCTCAACATTGTGAAGACTGCGTAAGTCGCGGCAGGGATATCGAACCTGGTGCCGCTGAGGCGCCTATTGGATTGAAGTGCTTGGAAGACTACAGAGGTTTGCTGTTGGACCATGGCAATGTAGAATATGAGGGATGAGAACCATATGGGGATCACTCTAACAAGGCATTTCATTTGTTCTACTTCTTGCATTGTGCAGAGTTTCCAAGGGTTTGCTACTGATCCGTCTGAGTTGATTGTGTCTTCTTCGGTGATAATTGCAGCTTTGTCCAGGACTCTGAGAACAGAGTAAAAAGAATAAACGATAAATGAAAATTGAAGAAAGTGGATATGAAAATCCAATCAGGATGAAAACTACAGTAATAGGTAATGCATGTAGTCAACATTTTAGACAATATTGCATGTCATGTTGCCCCAATTAATTGAAACCTTAATTAGGTAGAGTCTAATTTGTTTGAATGGCGCTAGATTGATAATTCAACAACGTAATATGGTGCTCTATACTATACTATAGTGTGAACAATTTATTAGATAATCTTATTTGAATGTGTGATGCTAAATTTATAGTTCGGCAGTATAGACTCATAATTATTTGATCATATGACTATTCTAGTCAATGAGTTGCATACATTTGGTATACTAGATTGATTGTTTGGTAATAAGAGGCAATTGTGTATATATTTGATCAAGTTGACCGTTGATTTGAACTATTGATTAACTAGGAACATATTTTTTCAATGTATAAAGCATGATTGAAATATCACCCAACTAGTAAAAATTCATTAATAGCTAGAACGGTCACCCTCATCCTCAGCATGTTATGTAGTTTAGTTACCTGAGTTGATCAGTGTAGGGAATCTTGGAGTTGATAGAGCTGGTTGGTATATGATTGTAAAGTGACAACCACGGTTGCTCCGGTGACTTCAATCGCCTCTTCTTGGCCGCGGCCACTAAAACCCTCACTGCACTTGTCAATGGACTACCATCTGGTTTCACTTTCACATAAATTTTCGAACCCAAAAAGAACATTGCACATGACAAGAACATGAGAAATGCGGGAATTGCCAACCCCCAAGCCCAGCTCACATTAGATTGCACATAGACAATGATTGTCAAAGAGACCATCATGGCAAAAGTGAAGGTGAAGTAGTACCAATTGAAGAAGCTACTCATACCCCTCTTCCCTGATTCACTATTGGGATTAAACTGGTCTGCACCAAAGGCTAAATTGCAGGGTCTAATCCCACCAGCTCCAACAACTAGTAGCCCAAGCCCACTCAACAGAAATGCCATTTGCCATGATGTTGGCCCACTGCACGGCCCACTTTTCCCACAGTGTGGAGGATGTAGCTTTGCAATTGCAGCTGTTAGAGTTAGCACCAGCATTCCCTATCAATCCACCAGAGAAAAAACAAATTAAGAATCAGACAGTTATTAGTTTTGATACTAATGTGCACTTAAAAATAAGCATGCACTAATGAAGCACAACGATTAAGTTTGGGAATACAAGGAAATAAACGATAGTATAGAACTATAGATCAATACCAGAAAAGAAGCAACAGAAGCAAATCCCAAGGTGTTGTAACGGCCGAAATAGGTATCACAGAGGAAGGCTCCTAGCAAGGTAGCAAAGTTGGTGGTGCCATTGAAGACATTGACAACAGTGGTAGCTGTGATGCTTTTCATGTTGAAGACTGTGGTGAAATAGACCAACAGGTTGGATGAGGTTCCCAGGGTTCCTAGCTTCTCAAAGGTCTCATTCCCTGCAATAAATGACTGCTTTTAACTACATACTCCAATTCAGACATTAAAAAATTGATCATGAAACAAGTTCCCATTTCCTTACCTATAACAAAGGGCATGGCTTTGATCCCACTGTACTTAACTTCAGGCTCATCTGAGTTTGCAACTGCAGCCTTCTCCTTCTCCATGTTTCTGGTAGTGAGCTCTTTCTCTCCCTCACTTTCTGTGTTGGGCTGCATATCATACATGTATAACACAGATCTAATTAAAATAGCTGTGTTAAAAGTGGGAACTGCATGGTTTGAACAAGCTAGCTAGAGCTCGGTTGGTATGATCTCTGCTAGCTTCCCACTTATTTAAGCTTGATCTTCTACCTCGTGATATATATATATATAAGATATGCATGGGGTCTCATAAACTATAGGATATTGATACGTTTCTCAATTTGTTGATTAATCTTTGTCAGATAGTGAGGCTAGCAATTATCGTGAAAGTTGTCAATCTTGACTCTGCCTCATAATTTGGGAGTGACGTTGTGAATGTGAACTCTATTATACACTTGATCATGTATTTTCGACACTGCTGGTTGACGTGAAATCTTTTCACACAAAATCGTTTGATGCATGTCCATTGTGAACCGGGAAAGAAAGGAAGAATCTGAGCTAAAACGACGAACACCAAAGGTAAAAGATCTATGTCCTTTTCACCAATCATGTAGTGATGAACAAAATCAAAGTTTTAAAATCAAAATTTGCTTTGCTTCTATATATGCAGTTTTTAATGATGTGTTTTCCATTAAAATTCAAGACCATGTGGATAGATCATTTTGGCTTCTACTGCAACCAAATACGACGAGTAGTGGGGTCAGCTAAGTCTTGGAAATCTTAATGCCATAATGCATTTCAAATCCTCCTAGCCATTATCCTACTACAATAATTCTTGCTAAGAAGAACGCTTATGTTGCGGCAATTCTACCTAGAAGGTACGTAATGGGGTTACTCCTACAACACGTTCTAGACAATACTCAAGACTTTAGGCTGGGTAGCAGGAACAACTTTTAAATTATTATATATGTTCCCAAGCCATAGAGATATAGGTGATTTAAGAACCAATCCGGAATGCTCGGAACCCAAAGCATCAGTGTCAGTCCCACAGTTGCAGTTTATATAATTTTCAACTTCCAAGTCCTTGTCTAGATCGATCAGCTGGCATCGGTTGTGAGCAATGTTTTAAAACTTTCTCTAGGTAGTTGCCTAGCCGTCTTGAGTGGTGTCAAGGCAAGTTGGGTTTATAAAATGCTCAAAATATTTATTTATTTTGATCAAATATACACTTTACTCTTTTACTATGTTCTCAAATGCAATTATACTCTTTTCACATTCATTCCGCTCTTACATATCACGACCTCTCTTCTGATCGTTTGGTTTGGTGGGATGTGACTCCTGATTTCGTTCTTTCTCAGTGCAATAGGGATTATTTTGGTTTGCCCGATTTTCATTTTCGTTAGTTTGTTGATCATGTATTGTTTGTTTGCTTTGTTTTTGTGGGAGTTCAACGTCTATCACCTCAAACCTCAAACTTGGTGCATCACTTTATCTTTTATAATAAATAGGTGGTCGGGTCTTCCGATTTTCGTTTCAATGCAAAAAATATATATATATATAATTTTTTTATTTTAATTGTACTTATTTATATGTAGTATAATCAATATTAAATTAAAGAGAAAACATCACCAATAGTCACTGAGTTATGACTTATTCGACACTTAACTCACTGTATTTTCAATAATATCAGTTAACTCACTCAGTTTTATATCCGTCTTTCACTTAACTCACTGTCGTTAATTTTTCCCTTAAAAGCTATTAAAATTGAGGGTATATTTGTCTAAAAACTAAAAAAATGCATTTCTCACTTAAAAAAAAAACAATTTTTTTTTCAAATTATATTTAAGTTAAAAAAATCATTTTTATTAGAAATCTCAGAAATTTTAAAAATTGAAAAAAGTCTAATAAATGTAAATTGAGGGTATATTTGTCTAAACACTAAAAAAAAGCATTTCTACTTTTTTTTTAAAAAAAAAAAGACAATTTTTTTCAAATTATATTTAAGTTAAAAAAATCAATTTTTATTAGAAATTTCAGAAATTTAAAAATTGAAAAAAAGTCTAGTAAATGTAGTTTTTTAAGGTTAAAAAATGATTTTAAAGTGTTTTGATAAATATACCCTCAATTTTAACGGCTTCTAACGGTAGAATTAATGGCAGTGAGTTAAGTGAAAGACAGATGTAAAACTGAGTGAGTTAAGTGATACTGTTGAAAATACAGTGAGTTAAGTGTCGAATAAATCATAATTCAGTGACCATTGGTGATATTTTCCCTAAATTAAAATAAACATCTGCCTAAGCTTTTAGCTAGATGCCAGGCCCCTCCTCCACCCCTACCGATTTTTGTAACATTGATTGTGAGAGATGTTCATGCATATAAGCACACAACTCATTTGTGTGCTTGAAATGGAGAATTGGAGACAAATTCAATTTGGAGATATAGGAAATATCAATTTTCTTAGCTGCTTACTAATGATCATATGGAAATGGAATTAGAATGCACGTAACTTTCATTGGTATCGTTACTGATTCACATGAATTGTAATTAAAAATATTTTGATGACTAAAACTATAGGCAAATTGGGGTAATTTTAAGGATATTTTTACCAGTTCTTTCTGGAGAAATTGATTCATAATATCTACTCTCTCCTAGGTTATTGAACTCTAGATTATTCAATCAAGCTAGAATGAGTTCCTGATTTTAATATGGAATCCACTTCTACTAATCATGTTTGTGATTGTAAACGCTGGAAATCAAAGTCATATGTATGGAAATCAAAGATCATATTCAAATGCATGTGTCATTAATTCAGCTCCATTGTCCAAGCACCGCTTTGTAAGGCTTTTGAAAACCCAAACCGACATGAAATTTTTGAACCAACTAGGTTACGCATAGAAAAAAAAAGTTTGCGTCCCTTGTCGAAAATGAAGCTACTCCAGCAGGCCATCATTGAAATGTGTGTGTGGATGAAAAGGAGAAGGAATGGACACTTAACTTGAAACTGGATGTGTCCACTGTGGTAGCCACATGTGTGGTACCAGTACTTCGGTCCATAACTCGTGTATATTAATGACTTGATAATACAGTGGAAGAGTATTGCAACATCGATCATTGAAACTGGACATCAACATGGCTTAATTGCTGAGAGCATGCGAACCACATACATCGCTTAATCGACAAGATCACTATTGGTGTAACTTCATTTTTCTCTTTAATTGAGGCGAAAATTAAAGACGAGTCATACTCTCATATCAGAATGATAGTCGTCACAGCATCAATCATGTAATGTGGCTTGATTGGCATCTTTCCCCATGTTTTCATGTTTCAATTATCTTTTTCTTTCGTTCTCCTTGCACGAATTTAATCAATTCAAAAAGAAAAGAAATAATCCTTATATATATATATATGTTTATTTGATATATAACATCCTTGTTCTTTAAATTTTTTTGAGTTGAGGTTGTTTACTATTAAAATCTTGTCGTGGGTAAGAAGAAATTATAAAATAAATAAAAAATAAAAAATTAGGACCTCAACTTTATACTGGATTCGAATATTGTATACCTTTTGAAAATAAAAATAAAAAGAAATTGTCTATCGTTTTACTTATGGAACATGAAATAATTATTATATGGTCCCGGATTATCACGTGGCATTGTGGTGGTTCGAAACAATAATATCACTTGAATTTGGTGGGAACCATACACGAGAGAAAAGGAAAAAAATTAAATTAAGAGACTAATCAGAAATAAGTACAAATCATACGAGGAATAACATCAATCTAGACAACCACGTGTACCATGGTCCGAGATAATGTTGTAGTTTTTCTAGAACATAAATATCCAATTACTGCTAGTGTTTTCAACCCTTAAACTTTGTTCTCATCGTTTGAACTGTCACGAGCAATTGGATTCGGATTCTCTAGCTGCACTTCTCCTTTCCCACAATCATGACCAGGCATTTTACCAACCAACACATAATGTCTTGCAAACAAATTGAAGTACACAAGATTCAGAGCCCCCAAACCAGCAATGATGTAGTAGTAGCAGTCGAGCTTGTTCTTGTTAAGGTCGTGACCGCCCACCCACGGCGATTTGCCCTCAGTCGCCTTGTGGACCATGTTCACTATGAATGAGCCTAAGTAATTCGAAACAGATAAGCTAAGGAAGAAGATTGCCCCAGCAACAGTTCTCATGCTCTCCGGCATTTGCATGGTGAAGAACTCCATTATGGCAACAGCAGAAAAAGACTCGGTCAGGCCCGTCAAGAAATACTGTGGCAACAGCAATGCGAAGCTTGTGGGCGAAATGTACGAGTCATGCTTCAATGCTGATTTCCTTCGGTGTTCCTCTACGATCCCAGACACCAACATTGTCAAAATCGAAAGGACGATGCCTGTATTGATTCTCTGCTGCATTGTGAATCGGAGATCGGTTGTCGATGATCTGCTGAATTTTTTGGCTAGAGGGAGGTAAATCCTCTCATAAGTGAAGATCCATGTAGCAAGCGCGAGCATAGAGGTTATGTTCATCCAACCTGGTGGGAAATGAAATTTGGGTCCTATTGATCTGTCCATTTGCAAAGCTTGTAGCACTCCAAAAGTGTTCATTTGGTCCATGGTTATGAAAGTACCAATTGCTGTTACCCAAACCGGTAAGATCGCCACCAGAAACTTTAACTGCTCAACTTGTTGAAGGCTACATAGTCTCCACCCACTTTTAGGCTTACACAGATCGTCCAATTCTTGATTAGGGTTTGTTATGATGGCAGCTCTGTCAAGGAATTTGAACCTATTAGTGTGAGGGTACTTTATCACCACTTGTCTCTCACACCCATCATCAACCAAAGGAGGATCATAAAAGTTGGGCTCTGAATCCGGTGCCACCCTGACCCTAGACTTCCTACAAGCAGCTATGATCACTTTTGCCACGTCTGAGAAAATGCTTCCCTGGGGCTTCATGTAAATGTAGGCGTGTTGGCCAAGCAAGAAGATTGTGATGGAGAAGGCAAGACAGGCGGTGGGGATAGCAAACCCTACGGCCCAACTGATGTTGGTCTGAATATACACAACTCCGGTGAGAGCTATAATAAGAGCAACGGTGAAAGAGAAGTACCACCAATTGAAGAAGCTCTCTAGTTGTGCTCTTCCTTTGGCTGTTCTGGTGTCAAATTGGTCAGCACCAAATGCAATGTTGCAAGGCCTAATCCCACCCGCTCCAATTGATAGTAAGCCCAGGCCCATGAAGAGTATGGCCAGCTGCCAACTGTTGGGCTGAGGGCAATCTTGGGATTGACCGTCGCAGCCGTGGGAGGGTCTTAATTGGTGTATGCTTGCAGTTAGGGCTATGGTCCCCATACCCTACAAAATAAATTGCAATGTTCATACGCAGAAATTAAAAGACATGGGATAATATAGTTGTGGTGATCCAGAAAGCAAATAATAAGTTAATTTACAAACAGTAATCTTTGTTTTTGTTGTATGGACAAAGAGAAATGAAAAGACATGCGAAAATATAGTTGTGGTGATCAAGTAAGCAAAGACTAAGGTTAATTTACAAACAGTAACCTTTGTTTTGAACTTTTTATTGTACTGGCTAACTGGGTCTTTGTAATTTTCGTCCAGAGTAGTTGTTTGATAATGTGAAACTATGAACTTGAATCACGTACTAGGATCGAATGGTTTTGATAACATAATATTCTAAGACTATCTAACAAGGGAATGTTTTCCCCAAAAGAAAAAAAGAAAAAAAGGGGAATGTTTTTCTACAGGTCTGTCTCCATGTAAAATAAGCCGTAAGGCAAAAAAAGATTCAGAGGCTTTCGTAGTAAAATTAGTTCAAAACCAAACTTTAAGAACCGTACCAAATTATTTGAACCACACACACACACACACACACACACACACACATATATATATATATATATATATATATATCAGTTAAAAATAATATCTTTCTAAAATTCCAGAAAAAAATCAGATCAAAAAACAGAAAAAATAAGAACGATATATAGAATCTGATTTGCTAAAAACAATGGGACTATAGGCCTCATCTGCTTGTCTCTTTGTAGGTTTAACAATTTAACCAATATCCTATTAAAATCTATTGCTAATTAAGAAGATATTTAAGAATGTAGGCCAAAGTTTTCAGATGGGTTTCAATGGGAAATCATAGGTCGCCTTGGCTGCATGTGTCAGGGTTGGCCCTAATGTCATCCATCAACCTAGCTAGGTAATGAGGCATTAGAAGTGAGAGTTGAATGTTACCAGAAGAGATGAGAAGCAGCCAAAGAGAAGAGTTCGAAATCTGCCCAGATAAGTATCAGAAACGAAAGCACCGGCTAGTGAAGCAACGTTGGAGGAACCATTCCATATGTTAACCACATTTACCATAAATATACCACTCAGATTGTACTTTGTGGTAAGGTACACAGTCATGTTAGCTATCAAGCTCATGGACGCCAGCTTCTCAAACGACTCATTCCCTAATTCAGATTAATCGATCAGTATGTAGTTATGTACTTTTAAAGCAGCATTAGCAAGAAACCCATCTAACAAGTACTCGTATGAAAATAAGAAGTGTTTTATATATACCTAGAATGTATTTGATTGCTCTCCATCCTCCTGGTGATTTTTTTCTAGCAGGACGAGGTGGTTTTGGAGGGTCTTGATGAGCTTCTGGAGAAGAAGAAGACTTGTACACATTCATCTCCATCTCTATCTCTCTCTGAAGTCCCTAGCTCGCTTTCTCTTATGATTATATATGGATCTTCTTGGAACTTATGTATATATAAGAGCAGCAAGACTCGCAAGGACGTAAAGAATCAAGAGTTATCTCTAAACTGGTATGCTGACTTGTTCTACCTGTTTACCCGTTTACCCGGACTAAACCGGAAAAAAGTCTTGCATGAATTTTCTGGTTAACAGATTAAAAAAAAGAAAAAGAAAAAAAAAAGAAAGAAAGAAAATCTAGTTTATGCACCTTTGATTTTGCATCAAATGGCTGTGATGTCTCTGATTTTCTAATTAACCTAGGTCCTTATAAGTCAAATGCAGGCGATAGTGTTTTCAAACTAAATGGATTAGATCAGTCCAGTCTTGGTAAGTCTTGGTCCATGAATGTGATTCATAGCCAAAATGTGAAGCAGATTGTTATGGGTCTTATGATATACGAGTCAATGACTCGACTTTGATCCTCAGTTTCTGTACAGATCGAGTAGATTTTTCTCAATGTTTGTTTGTATGTTGTTCCCCCAAGCCATACGTTTATCAGAATCACAACTGTATATTAATTCAACTCGATCAAAACCGTGCACATGCTGCTGGCCAAACCTAGCCAGTTTCCTAATAATGAAAGCTTATCTGATCATATAGTTCAAACTGTTTTTTGGGATAATAGGTTGAGATATTATAGGTATATTTGAAATTCAAAATCAGTCATAATATCATTAACCTAAAAGCTTTTGGTCAACAATGAAACAAATTACGAACGCATCAACCACAAGAAAAATGTTTAAATAACCTATAAATTCGATCACTGATGCAGTTAATTAATGTTAATTTGGATGATGGACGGAACTCTCAGAAGGGGCTAAAAGCCAAGAAGGAACTTCTGTTTGAAACTATGAAAGCCTTAAAAAGGAATATTTCCCCTAAAGTGACCTGATGAAATTTGCCATTCGGCCTGGGACAACGAAGTAAATTGAGAAGGACTATCAGACCAAATTAAAAAAAAGTGCAGGAGGACAAACAATAGACTACTTGGAAGGTTGAAAACAAACAGTAGTGGCATAAGCAACTGATTGAGAGGAGACGAGAGCCTTGTCGGTTTATACATTTTATTAATTTAATTAATATAACATTTCCACCTGTGGTTTAGCCGATGACAGTTTTGTCGACATAAGTAGTTCATATCATCATATGCTTTTCAAAATATTTGCCCATGATATTTCGTCGATCATATTTTTTATTAATAATTATATACACAAAAACAAATCTACATAATAATGCAAGCATTATGACAAATCATTTCACAATGTAAAAATTACCATCGAAAAACTAATTAAGTTAACTAAGAAAATTTTGTTTTAGAGAAACAGGAATTGAGAGGAATTTGCTGTGTATTCTCATTGATAATAGGGGTTTCTTTATATAGAGGATTATAATGCATATAATCCAACATACAAGAAAAGTAATCATACATTGAATATGAATTCTAGATTATTCTAATGTAACCCTATAATCACTAGATCAAGTAACTTAGAGTTTGGGTTAGACACATATTCTAGATTTACTTGAACACTCCCCCTTGTGTTGCCCAAACGTGGTACTTCTCTCGTTGCTTCATTAAAAACTTTGCCGAGTAACAAAAACCCAGTGGGACAAAAATAACCTCGGTCGAAAGGGAAAAAAAGCACAACACACTATTCATATTTTGAGACCATACATGTAGACATCTCCCCCTGATGTCTGCATCTCTCATGATGACTACGGTTATAGGGTCATGATAACTTCCGCAAACGATGCTACCAACATGTTTCTCAAAAGTGGAATTTAGGCAATGACTTAGTGAGCAAGTTTGCCATACTGTCTTCAGATCGAACCTAGTTCACTTTGATCTTAAGGAGAGTCTATTGTTGCTGATTATTCTTATTGTTGTCGCTTTTGATGTAGCCTTGCTTCATTTGTTCAAAACAAATAGCATTATCCTAAATGCTTGTAGGCCCATCTGTGGTAGACTTCAAACCACAATTGTTCACCATCATGGGGGTGCTTGAAGGCTTGGCCTTGTCAAAATGCCTAAGCATCTATCAACACGATGCTCAAGTTTCAAACTGAGACATAATCGTGTTATCCCAAAATCCTTCATCTCAAAATCGAATTTCAAGTGTTCAGCAGTTTCCCTTAACTCTTTAAGGGCTTCCAATGAAGATCATGTCTAACATGAACCGTGATAGAATCCGAAACTTATTATAGAAATGAGTGGGCATATCCCTTCCCAATCAAGTAGTCACTTTAATGAGCATTTCAGTTTTATTGCAAACGCGCTCCGTGGTCTAGAGCCACTTGACTTGGGTAAATGAAGTCCATTGTGAAATTTCATGTATATTCTGTATCTAGATCCCCATAGAGATGAGTAGTAACCACATTTGTAAGCTGCATGTTTAGTCATTCGGAAACTACCAAACTTACAGGGTAGTGGAGGCAATAACATCCATTACGAAATAATATGTCTCATCCTAGTCAATTCCAAGGCGTTTTGTGAGAAGACTTACGCTATAAGGTGAGATTACCATCTCCTTTTCTCATCACGCTTTCTAACGAAGACCTATTAGTCAACGTGTTTTATGTTAGGAGGTGTTGGTATCACTGGCTCGAAAACCTTCCTCTTCGTTAGAGAATCCATCTTAACTTGGACCACATCTTTCCATTTAGGCCAATTTTCTCTACGTTGGCATTCATTCATCAACGGAGCGTGGTTTGGTATCATCGGACTCAACAAACTCATGTGCAATGAAATGCGCAACTACATCATGAATTATAATGGACTTTCTATCCCACGTCTCATGTACACTAGTGTAAGTTTCATAGAGCTCTATATTCTCAGGAATAGGTTCTGACGTTGAGGCGTCCCCCAACGATAACAATAATCTGGAAGATACTCATGAGACAGATTTTGAGTGTCAATGATCTAAGGATGAGTTGTGCCAAAGTATCATTCGAACCTATGAGCCTCCCACCATCCTAACTGGGGTCATAGCCTGTAACGCTAGAGTGCCACTCTCTTTGGCTTTAGCGTCATGCCTACCTCCGTGTAGTGTGGCATTACATCTTTTCGTTAGGACGTACTTCCTTGCAGGCATATTTGCAGCAGATATGTGTGATCTCGTCACTTTAGTAGGGATTGAGATGAGACATAGTGGGGATAGACCTCGACAATTCCTATGGTTTCTGCTGAACATTAGTGTTCTTATCTCCCCACTAACGACAGGAAGACAGTCTCATCAAAGTGACAACCGTAAATAACGGTAAGTAGATTGTCTAGCAAGGGCATTAAGTGGCGGACGATAGTTGCAGTCTCAAATCCAATGTAGTTGCCCATTCGTCTGTAAGGACCTATCATAGTACACTGTGGCGGTGCAATTGGCACATAAATGGCTCACTCAAATGTGCGTAAATAAGAAATACTTGTACCCAGTCACTAGCTGTAAGTCTGTAATGCAGAGATACATTGAGTGACGGTAGGTCTTAGATGAATTAGCATAGCTGCATGCGATATTGCATAAATCCAAGAGGATATGAGGAGATTGGTGCGCATTACTAATTGTTCGGACTACCATCGTAGTCATTTCTGTGAGACCATTGGGGTGTGTACATGGGAATATGATGTCCAACATCAGTCCCATTGCAATAACCATCAAAAGTCTTCGATGTAAACTCTCTAGCATAGTCAAATCCAATTAACTGAATAAGATGATCCGGGGAGTGAGCCCGTTGTCATATGATATGTGCTAGGAGTGTAGTATAAGCAACATTTATAGATGGACAATGGCACAATAAGTGACTAGCGTGTTTGCGTGTCAACCAACATCATGAGATATTTAAACATTCGCAAGTTGGTTGACTAGTCCATAGAATCCCTACGGATTCTATGTAAGAACAGAATGAGTATTTTCATATCCTTTTCATAGGACAGTCTCAGTCTTAATTTCCCTAAGGAACATGCTTTGTAAATTGAGTGATAGGCCTTAGAAGCAACCAATAAGGATTGTGGTTTGGCCTGAGTGTCTGAAACGCTATTTGAAGCAAAATTGGTGATTGTAGCATCACCTGGGGCACCATCACCATGATGGACGCCATCCATAGCGCTATGGATAGGAACTATGCAAGACCTAGATTAGTGGTGGACGGCGGCGGTGCCAGAGGCAGCGGCGGCGGTTACACTTAGTCCAGGAATCAACTTTTGATTCATGCTTTGTTTCACTCGAAATAAAAGATGTCCGTGCGAAGTCTTTAGTAGACGAATCATCATATCAGGACTAGGATGACCTATCATGTCATGACAAAGCCAATCTGTGTCTAAATCCAAGGGATCTTCTCTCATAACTTTACTGGATTTAATAACTCGAATAGTAACATAAAGTCCACTAGAGAGACACATAAACTTCTCTAAGATGCGCATTTGTTAGCAATCATTAGAGGTATTGCAAATGAACTCATTTCTGTTCTCTACATATGTTTTTGCATGGTATCTGTCATAAGTGCGATTTGCCCTAGAAGTGTAAAAAGTTTCTGTGACAGCAATCAAGGTGTCATTTGGTAAGGGGAACTTGGGCTATTCCATGTCCTTGAATTAATAGTGATGGCCCAGCCATCGTAGTAACAAACTAATATGCTTAGAATCAAAATAGACTCATAATGAAAAGAACTCAAAATTTTATTCATAAGCCAACATAGTACATCATTGTCTCTTAGCCATTAGGATAATCAAATCCAAATTCTAGCTAATCCAAAACAAAGGTAGTCATTTGATTTCTTTCGGTAACTCTAAAATAAATATGACTAGGTGAGTAGGGAGATGTTGGTGGAGCAAAACTCGCTTAAGTACCACTTACCTCAAAAGCTTCATAGACATCATACTCATTTTGAATGAGCCAATGTGAAGAAAAACTAAACTAATGGCTTTTACTACAAAGTATATGGCAATTGCCTATTACATCTCTTGGAAAAATAGAGATTTAAACAAGAATTGGCGATCTATTGATCGCAGCCAGATTTGTAGTCTCCAACTTTTCACTCTAGATCATCTTCTTAATCTTCTTGTTCCACATAGTGAGCTTATCTTGTTTCACAATATGCTTTGTAGGATGTGACAATTTTTTCACGAGCTCTACAACTGTGTGTCCAATGATCGGATACTCCACATCGAGAACATGCATCTCTTTGCTCAGACTCCATTGATTAAGGCACTTTGAAAGCATCATTTAGATAGCTCTTAGCATTGGTGGCGCCACTAACATGGCCAGAGGCGTTGCCTCCCTCTCTCTTTTCACGTTGACCTTTTCGGTTCCTTGTTTGCCTATTTTGGCGGTTACCTTCCCAGGTAGAGCGATTGTATGGACCAGAACGTCCGAAATTATCCCTAAGATTAGGGTTTCGCTCTTTGCGCCTTCTCTTAATGGCGCGACTATAATTGGACTCCGGAATATGCTTTGTTTCCACGGATCTCGAATTATAGTTCTTCACAAGGATGTTGTCATGCTTTTCAGTGACATTCATAGCTCCAATAAGCTCATGAAACCTTGTCATCCGTCTTGCAGTAACATCGATTCGATAGTTCTTTGCAACCATCAAAGCAGAGACGGAGAAGGTAGAGAGAGTCCTCTCAATCAACTTCAAATCTGTGATATCTTTTCTATAGAATTCCATTAAGGATTTAGTGCGAAGTGCTTCTGAGTTGTAGTCAATAACTGACTTGAAATCACAGAAGCGGAGGCTATGCCATCTCACTTCTAGTTCAGGAAGCAGGAAGTCACAAACGTTGCCAAATCTTTCTTCGAGTGAGACCCACAACCTTCTGAGGTATTCTTCATTCATGTACTCGTACTGAAGCGAATCATCCATATGATGAGTCATTGGGACGATGGCTTTCCCCTTATTTGCCTCTAAGGTTGCTCTATTTGCTTCCAAAACCTGAGCTTGCTCAACAGTTAGCACATCCTGTCTAGGCTCGAGAATCATATCTAGGATTCCATCGGCCTTGAAATACTGGCGAACATCACGAACCGACTTGTAATATCCAGAGCCAGTTGTTCCCAATGGAGCAAAGTCTAGTTTATTCAGGTTACTCATCCTGAAAGAGAACAAGAAATTAAGGTTAGTTTCGGAACGTAAAAGGCTACTACGAAAGCATATACAATTTCTTAGCGTAGTCGCTCCTAAGAAATTATGAATTTCCTAGCGTAATCGCTTCCAAGAAATTAGGATTTCTGAGCGTAGTTGCTTCCAAGAAATCCAATTCCAAGATGTATTGGATTAGATCGAAACAATGATATGTGTGTTCGATCATTTTCTTCTCAACAAACTCTAAGTTTAGAGGACTCTACAAGCTTCAAGCTTAGAGTGAGCACGAACCCGCACAGTTCGGCTTTTGGCCTCCCCTATGAAGAAGAAATTGGGGTTAGAAGAAGGGAGGTTGTAAGTCCCCGATAAAAAGAAGAAAAATGATGAAAAACTTCAAAAACGGGAATCTTTAGAAAAGTTTACCTTGAAAAATTGCTGGAAAGTCACCGGAAAAGATGCCGAAAAGTGGCAGGAAAAGCCACCAGAAAATTGGTCGGAAATCTGGGAGGAAAAGTCGTAGGAAAAACTGCGGGAAAAAGTTGCCGGAAAAGCTGCCAGAAAGTCGTTGACCAAAGGGTTGACTGATGCTAACGTGGCAATGGTGCTGAAGTGACAATGTTGATGATGTGTCTCGCTGACGTGGCTAATGACGTGGACTGGTGCTGATGTGGCAAGCTAACGTGTCGTGATGTTATGGCGGATTTGATGTCAGTAGGCTAGGCTTTGACCTTTGGGCTGGGCTTTGTCTTCTTCCTTCTAGGCTGGGCTGCTTCTTTCTTCTCTCTTTCTTCTTCTTTTCCTTTTCTTTTCTTTTCTGCTTCTGCCGGTTCAAGGATGCAACTCCTCAGGTAGCCGGTACACGTATTTTTGGGCCGATTCTGGGGAAAATTTTTCCGATTCCTGGATTATGTTATAGAGACGCTGCTTCTGGAAAAATATGGTAGCAAATGGATGTCTTGAAGGAGGTGAACAGGTGGAATATTTGCTGAGGGCAGTTTGGAGTTTCCGGTGGTCGGTTCGATAGTTTTCGGCCCGGTTCTGGTGGTTCCACCGCCGGTTCTGGATTCTTGGGGCCGAGTGCTTCAAGATATGTGGCGGAGGCAGAAAAGGTTTTAAGGATTTGTATTCGGATTTAGGGTTTTAGCTTCTTGAATCAGTGTTTGGTTATTTGTCTCAGGGTTAGGACATCGTGCTGATAACGTGTTTTAGAGAAATAAGAATTAAGAGGAATTTGCTGTATATTTTAATTTATAATAGGGGCATCTTTATATAGATGATTACAATGCATAGAATCCAAATCATACAAGGAAAGTAATCATACATTGAATAGGAATTCTAGATTCTTCTAATGTAACCCTATTACCACTAGGTTAAGTAACCTAGAGTTTGAGCCAGACACATATTTTGGATTTACTTGAGCAAGTTTCAAATAAATTTATTTATTTATTTTATTATTATTATTATTTTTTTAGAGAAAAAATAAATGGGAAGAATCAAACCCGGGACAAGAAAAAGACTGGAATGCTTTGACAAAGCGAACTATATAAGCACTTCTACTGTTCTACATATGTTTGTGGAATTTGGAATTAAATATATTACACACACATATATAGGGGCAGTCGTACAAGGTCTCCGAGTTTGAATACTATAGAGCTGCCCCTATAAGTATTTTAATTTTACACATACACACACAAATTATTCAAATCCATACAAAATTTGAAACAAATTATTTCACAAAATGTACCTCCAAGATGCTAAAAGATTATATATATTCTGTGGTATACGTATGTATTTCTTTTAATTATACATCAGTACCTTGCATTCTTGTAGGGATGGCAATGGGGAGGGGAGGGTAAGGGGCCTAAATTACCATCCCCATACCCGACTTCATTCTCCATCCCCTTACCCTCCCAATTAGAGCTCAACCATTCAATGTTCCTGGATCTGTTTATCACCTTGCTCTTCAGTTAATCAGGTTTGAATATTAAAGGACACACACACGGAGCGGTTCAGAAGAGGATGTCCGCACAGATGCAAAAGTGTGGACTTCTTCCTTAGGCCTCGATCAGGCATCGTTGGCGGCGCTACTGTTGCCAGTGCCGAACCAGGCCTGGATGTCGAGCCTTTTCTTGTCGCTGGACTCGTCGATGAAGAGTTCGAAGTCAACCTTGATGGTGCTTCCATGGTTTCAAACGAGCTCGCCACACATACCTTCGACTCTGATCACCTGAGCCTTTACCTTGATGATGATGCCGTCCTGGATGTCAATGAAGAGTTCGAAGTCAACTTTGATGGTGCTATCATGGTTTCAGGCGAGCTTGCCACACATACCTTTGACTCCAATCACCTGAGCCTTCACCTTGATGGTGACACAGTCCGGGATGTCCGGAGTCTTCGTCCGGCAATAGCAGATAGCGCCACCAACAATGCCTAATCGAGGCCTGAGGATGGACGTCTGCACTTTTGCATCTGTGCGGATGTCTGCTTCTGAACGGCTCTATGTGTGTGTGTGTGTGTGTGTGTGTGTGTGTGTAGAACTTTGCTTAGGAATTGAGATTCGTTCCTAAGCTTATAGAACAAATTTCCAGTTTTTTTTTTCTCACTTTTTTTTATCACACATTCTTAACCATTCAGTTTTTAGGTCATAATGTATTACTTCTTCAAATTTTCACAAAAATTGATGATCGTTAAGGCATCTAAAACTGCAATTTACACGGACGAACTGAATTTGTCGAACCGGAACAGTTCGTGTTTATTATTATAAACTGCAGTTTTGAATGCCTTAACGATTATCATTTTGGCTTAAATTTTGCAAAGATGATCTATACATTAGGATCTCAAAACTAAACAGTTAAGATGTGAATGTATTATCGAAAAGTGAGGAAAAACTGAAAATCCGTACGGTTGTACCTAAGAAAAGCTACGGACGTCTGTAGAAGAGACATACTGATATATATATATATATATATATATGCCGGTTCTGGAGCGGATGTTCGCACTTTGCTAAAGTGCTGACGTCGATGCTTCTACAGCGTTTTAGGCATTAGCAGCAGCGCAGGGCTTGCCGGATGAAGGTCGGAGGCATTCCAAACCGCTTATGGGTAACAATCGAGGTCGGAGGAGATCAAGGTTGAAGGATTTTGGGCAGCGACCTCACCTACAACTGCAAGGTTCTGGACAGCGCTGCAACCTTATCATCGGTGACTCCACCCATCTGCAGACTGATCCGTCAAACCCCTGGTCTCCATCCGGAAAGCTGCGCCGCGCTGTTGTGGCTTGAGCCGAGCTGCAGCGTCGACATCCGCACTGTCGCTATTGTGCATATGTCTTCTTCAGAACATTTTCGTATACACACACACGCACGCACCAAAGTATTGATCGTAGTTCGTCAAATTTTTGAACTTCTGATTTTACCCCTAGACAATTTGAATAATGCCTAACAAATCATCTGGACCTTTTTTTTTTTTTTTAGGATTTAGTGTGATGATCTCTTCTTATTACATTACTTTTGGTATCTTTTGTAAAATTCTCAAATTGCCTATTAGTCGATTTTCTTGTGCAACAGACCATCCCACACCAAAGAAATTTTGTTGCTAGGGTCATTATTTTGTTAATTTTGAACAAATTTTAAAGAAAAACCCACCGAAATAATTAGAGATGACATTAAAACAAATACGTTAATTTTGTTTATACGTTTTTATTTCACCATGAGAAAAAAAAATTGCACACAGTAGGATTACATCAAGCAAAATTTTTTTTAATCAAAATTAATTACTATGCGTGCAAGTGTATAAATTATAATAAAATTATATCGAACAAATTTAAACGATAAAAAAGATTGTTCGCGCACATCAGAGAGCAGTCATTCCACACGCGCAACACGCGTGTAAGAAGGTTAGTGTGTGTATAGATATATGTGTGTGTGTGTGTGTGTGTGTGTGTGTGTGTGTGTGTGTGTGTGTACAGCGGTTCTCCACTGCGGACGTCTGCAGTTTTTTGATCAGTACGGATTTCCAGTTTTGACCCACTTTCCGATCACATTTTCACATCTTAACCGTTCAGTTTTTAGGTCCTAATGTATAGATCACCTCTGCAAAATTTCAGCCAATTTGGAGATCATTAAGGCATTCAAAACTGCAAATTACAACAATATATACGAACGGTTCCGGTTCGACAGATTCGGTTTGTTCCTGTAAATTGCAGTTTTGGATGCCTTACTGATCACCAAATTGGCTGAAATTTTGCAGAGGTGATCTATACATTAGGACCTAAAAACTGAACGGTTAAGATGTGCATGTGTGATCGAAAAGTGGGGAAAAACACAAAATCCGTACGTTTTTGCTTAGGTGTTGATATCCGCACCTGAGCAAGGTTATATATATATATATATATATAGGACTTTTCTCAGGTAAGGATGTCCTTAGTTTTTCTTAGGTGCGAATTTGATGTTTTCACCCACTTTCCGATCATATTTTCACATCTTAACCGTTCAGTTTTTAGAGCCTAATGTATAGATCTCCCCTGCAAAATTTCAGCCAATTTGGTGATCGTTAAGACATCCAAAACTGCAATTTACACGAACGGATCGAATCTGTTGAACCGGAACCGTTCGTATTTATAATGGTAAATTGCAGTTTTGGATACCTTAACGATCACCAAATTGGCTGAAAATTTTCAGAGGTGATCTATACATTAGGACCTAAAAACTGAACGGTTAAGATGTGAAAATGTGATCGGAAAGTGGGTTAAAACCGGAAATCCGTACCTAAGAAAAACTAAGGAAGTCCTTAGCCAAGAAGGACTGTATATATATATATATATATATATATATATATATATATATATATATAGGATTTTTCTCAGGTAAGGATGTCTTTAGTTTTTCTTAGGTGCGGATTTGGTGTTTTCACCCACTTTCCGATCATATTTTCACATCTTAACCGTTCAGTTTTTAGAGCCTAATGTATAGATCCCCCCTGCAAAATTTCAGCCAATTTGGTGATCGTTAAGACATCCAAAGTAATTTACACGAACGGATCGAATCTGTCGAACCGGAACCGTTCGTATTTATAATGGTAAATTGCAGTTTTGGATGCCTTAACGATCACCAAATTGGCTGAAAATTTTCAGAGGTGATCTATACATTAGGACCTAAAAACTGAACGGTTAAGATGTGAAAATGTGATCGGAAAGTAATATACAGTCCGGCTACACTAAAGACGTCCTTAGTTTTTCTTAGGTACGGATTTCCGGTTTTAACCCACTTTCCGATCACATTTTCACATCTTAACCGTTCAGTTTTTAGGTCCTAATGTATAGATCACCTCTGAAAATTTTCAGCCACGGTTCAAGTTCGACAGATTCGGTCCGTTCGTGTAAATTACAGGTTTGGATGTCTTAACGATCACCAAATTGGCTGAAATTTTGCAGGGGGGATCTATACATTAGGCTCTAAAAACTGAATGGTTAAGATGTGAAAATATGATCGGAAAGTGGGTGAAAACACCAAATCCGCACTTAAGAAAAACTAAGGACATCCTTACCTGAGAAAAATCCTATATATATATATATATCAAAACTACTCATACTTTGAGCATCACCAAAAGTCCAAAACCATCGAAGATGGAGGTCTTTTCTATCAATGACCCTTGATCACTGTAAAACTTCAGATACAATTTGGTCATCTTAGCCAACATAACTTGTCAGGTAATATACAGTTAAATAATGTGTACGTGAATGTGAATATTTGCAGTGCAGGAGGAAGCTTGAGGCGATTTTCAGGGTGGAGCTAGAGAAGAAAAAATTCCGAAAAGAAGCAGTGACGACTGATCTGATGGATGGGCTTATGCAAATCACAGATGATGAGGGTGATAAATTAAGTGATCGACAAAGAGGTTATAGATAACATTGTAGCCTTGTTATTGCTGGATATGCATCCACTGCCCTTTCAGCAATGTGGGCTATCTTCTATCTTGCCAAATACCCCAACGTTTTTAAAAAGCTTCGGGTATATACATATACATACACATTATCATCTTAATGTCTTGAGGTTCACTCGTACGTGAAATGCAGGAGGAGAATATGATTGTAAGTCAGAACAAGAACGGGGAATTCATTACAAGTGACGATGTTTCGGAAATGAAATACACGAACAAGGTGGTGGAAGAAATTATAAGACTCGCAAACATTGCAGCGTTTGTTTTCCGGTCAGTTACCAAGGAAATCGAGTATAAAGGTACGTCTACAGAAGTGACTTTGTACTTCGGGAAATTGAGAAGTTTCTCCAGCTAATTACATTCCATCTATCGAACGACTTGTTAAACTAATTGATGCAGGCTACATAATACCAAAGAATTGGAATATGCTTGTTTGGGTTCGTTATCTCCATACAAATTCATGAGCACTTTGATGATCCTATGTGCTTTAAACCAGATAGATGGAATGTAAGCCCACTCAAATCGATTCCTCACACAAGTTACAGTTAATTAGTTAAAGTTAACTTTTCAACTATAAGATTATAATTCAATTAATTTGGACTGTTACAGAATCCGGCTAAACCTGGAACATGCCAAGTTTTCGGAGGTGGATCAAGAATATGTGCAGGAAATATGCTTGTTAGACTACAACTCGCAATTCTCTTACATCATTTGTCTGTTGGATACAAGTAAGGAAATCCTAATCATTGCATTAATTCGCTGTCAAAAATTGAATTTTCAGTCACAAGTTTTTTGGCGTAGACATTTTTCTCCATACAGTTGTATTTAACACATCACAACTATAGTATAACGAATTTAGTAATAATTACGTCCTTCACTAACTTAAGTCATTAGTTCTATATAATGTGGCTAGAACTTTTAGTAACGAAATTTTGAGTAAACAATATAGCCATTCCACATTTCATGATAGACATTTTTCTCCATACAGTTGTATTTAATACATCACAACCAATCAACCATAGTATAAAGAATTTAGTAATAATTACATCTTTCACTAACTTTAGTCATTAGTTCTATATATATATATATATATATATATATTAATGTGGCTAGAACTTTTAACGAAATTTTGAGTAAATAATATAGCCATTCCACATTTCATGACTGACACCACCTTTGGATACAAAATTTGGTCTATTGTAGATTTTTCTATGAGTGAAATGATTTCTCTTAGTGATTAAATGTTTGTGTATCAAGAAGAAATTAATTTGAACTTACAGCGAAATTTTGCCTGTATGAATTATCTGCCACATCCAAACCCGTTCCGTTAACCCGACGGATCATTGATAGCTTGATCCAAATCCGTATCTGCTGGATTAACGGATACTCAATTCGCTAATCCGATCAGTTTATAATTTCAAATATTTTAAAATTTTAAATAGTAATATTAAATTTATAACATGATACCTTATAAGATATTAATAAAATATTAAAACAACATGAAAAGTATCACCAAAAGTAGAATTACATTATAATTTTTTTTAATATTTCTTGGAATCTTGAGTGATAGACTGTTCCTTAGATTTTTATAAAAAATTTGTATTAGAAATTCTTTATATTTTATATTTTATATTTTTTTTTAAAAAAAATAATAATATATTAATAAAAATAATATTTTATTATTATAAAAATGAGTCAGATCATTAACGGATCGGATCGACCTAAATCCGTATTTGATCCGTTAAATAATCGGATTAACGAATTCTGATCATTAACGGATCAAAATTTTTGATCAAAATCCGTCCAATAACCATGAATTTGGAGCGGGTCTGGATCAAAATCCGATCTATTTATGGGTCTAGCCACGGCTGATCTATTAGGGCAAAAGGCTGAAAGAGTCATCAAGTAATGAGAAGCATCTTTAATATCTCATTATCTAATTGATTGAAGTACTGACCTATCTTCATGCTAATCACTCAAAGCAGTTTTTTATTCGTGTGGCCTTTATTTCTTTGTTTTCTTTGTCTTTTTGCTCTTTCCAGTATGAAGAATAATCAACGAGGAATCTACAACAGCTAACTATATATAGTAGCCAATAGGGATTAGGGAGCTATATACGTACTCATGCACGAGTTTTCATATATAGCTAGCATAAATGGAGAGTTCATTTGGGTTATGGGTGGCTTTGGTTGTAGGAGGTTTGCCACTTTTGGGGTTGCTATTATGGCGGTGGAATGAGTTTTGCTGTTTTGGCATGTGCTTCCTCTTAAATTGCGCGGGTCGTCAACAGGCGCCAAATTGCCTCCGGGTCATTTGGGGTTTCCATTTCTTGGTGAAATGCTCACTTTTTTGTGGTATTTCAAAATACTTCGACGCGCCGATTAGTTCATCCATGCCAAGGGAGCTAAGTATGGATGCTTAATTTCCATTTTTTCCTCCTCAATTTTGTGCTAATTATAATTCAATATGTGGTTCTATAATTGCTATAAGTTTAGTCCGCAGAACGGCATGTTTAGTAGACTCTCTATATATCTTAGCTCCTATTATATTTTGAAGAGTATGTTTATCAATTTTAGCAGTTGCATCAGACTTCTAAGTGATTCTCTATTTTACATATCCTGCTCTTTAATATAGAGAGCAAAATGAGGCTCTCTATTAATTTTGTTAATTTAAAATATTTATTTTAAGTTATTTCATGTAATTTATAGATACATTTAAATTATTTTTTTTCATTCAATAAATATTAAAAAAAATTAGCTAAAATAGAGAAAACTGATGCAAATATATTTAAAAGTGACTTGTTAAAATTTGATATAAAAATAGCTAACATTGCTGAAGATGCTAAGGTCAATCAACACCAAACTTAAGCAATAAATGTCATTGATTTACAGACATGTTGATAAAACGTAGTACTAAGAGGTTCCTAATTGAGAAAGTTGGATGTCCATATTGAAACAATTGGGACAAATCACAAAGACAAAAAAAATTGGAACACGGATTTAAATAAATAAAAGAAAGTTCTGCACTCATCCATTATTATAGAGAAAAATTATTATTAGACTAATTGGCTCTCGGTGAAATTCGCGTTCAATATTACTACCTTACTGGTAGTTGGTTAACTGATATATAATATACTGTACACAAGAACTACTGACAATATAAGCTAACATGACCTTTATTCAGGTACGGTGATGGAGTAGGAATGTATAGAACGCACCTCTTCGGCTCGCCGTCGATCATAACATGTTTCCCTGCGGTGAACAATTTTATATTCCAATCGGAGGACACCTTCAAACTAAACTGGCCTAACGTTGATATTGTAGGTTCTAGTTCCTTGGTAGCAGTTCTAGGAAGCTCCCATGATTGTGGAATTGTTGGGCATCAAAGTACTACATGCAGAGTGTTGAATGTGGTCCCCCTATGGAGGATGCAACGGTAGTACGTGGCCGATCCCTCCAACGATCGAGTCACAAATGCATCGCGTAAGAATTCGAAACAGAAGATAGAGAATGGCATGGTGGAAAGGGAGGCCGTACTGGAAAAAGTGGATGCTACGGTCGACCTTGTTATACTCGAGCAAGTGATGAAGGCTAATGGGGTGAATTCGGACCAGGTTTGTTAACAAATTTCAGATCAGGCCTCATCTTTTGATAGTGTTCCTCCAAGGTTTCAGAGGTTAGAGCTGACTGCCTTTGAAGTGGACTTACATTCTACTGGTGACATCACCTTCCTAGGGGATTGTGCGATTGGTAAAACATCCTTGGAACCTCCTTGCTTTGCAGCTAACCCAAATTCTCATTTAATTGGTGAAACCTCCAACTTTAGAGAGGAGGGTGAGTTTACACCAGTAGTGTCCAGAAAAACTCAAAAACAGCTAAGGAAGCTAGATAAACCTACTGCTAAAGTGAAAGGTAGAAATTCAGTGCAAGGTAGAAGGTCAGTTGCAAGGCCTGCTCTCATGCTTAAGGGAGCAAAACATAAGCTTTCTTAATGAAGCTCCTATACTGGAATGCCCGTGGAATCGCTAATGATGACACTCAGCGAGCTCTCTCGAACATGGTACGTATTCATCGTCCTCTATTGTTTGTCTATCTGAACCGTTTACTCTGCTTGATAGTATCAACATGTGTTTTTGGAGATCTCTTGGCCTTGTTCCTATAACAACTAATAACCGTGGACATCAAGTACCAAATTTGTGGGTTTTGGGTCAGGAAGCACTCCTACCTACTGTTATTTCTTCTACAGATCAACAGATCACCTTTTCTTGTTCAATGGATGGTTTACTTTGTGTTATTACTGCGGTCTATGCGAAGACTACCATTGTTAGGAGAAGAATGCTTTGGTAGGATCTTTATGTGATTAATACTTCCCAGATTCTTGGTCGTCCTTGGGTGGTTTTTGGGGATCTTAACTGCATTCTTGGAGCGCATGAAAAGTGGTGGTGGTCCTCCTAATTTAACTTCTTGCATGGACTTCCAGCAGATGTGTATTGTTTGTGGCTTAATTGATATACTGACCAAGGGTCTTGCCTACACTTGGTCTAACCGTCGTATTGATGTGAAGTTGGATAGAGCTTTGGGGAATTTGGAGTCGTTGGAAGCTTGGCAGGTTATGGAGTGTAGCACATTAACAAAGTCCACTTCTGACCACTGTCCAATTTTACTCTCATTCCAAAGATTTGCTCTCCCTTGTCATTTTCTTTTTAGGTTTCAGAATATGTGGTTGCAACACCTGAATTTCCTCCAGCTAATCCTGGAGTTTTGGACCACACTGGATTTCCATGGTTGCCCGATGTTTATTTTAAGCTCCAAGTTGAGTGCCTTGAAGTTAATGCTTAAAACCTGGAATAAAGTACACTTTGGTAACATTCATGCAAGGGTGGAGGCTGCCAGGCAGGCTTTGGATGGTGTTCAATTTAAAATTTCTAATATGGGCCCCTCAATTGAAAGGTTCAGTCGTGAAGATGATGCACATGCACTCTTTCAAGTGGAACTTTCTTTGCAGCACACCATGCTTCGAGATAAATTCCGGGTGAGATGGCTCAAGGATGGCGATCGTAATACTGCATTTCTGCATAACCTGGTAAGGATTCGTCGCTCGAATAAATCCATCACCTCTCTTTATGATGGGAGTGTCATATTGCAAGATCGTGATTCCATTGCTAGTTATATTGTTCAACACTATACAAACATGTTTACTAGATACCAGAGCATCATTGATACGGGCCTTGTGGAAAGAACCATTCCTCATCTAGTTACAGCAGCGGACAATGAGATTCTTACTACAATCCCTACAGATGAGGAGATAGTGTTAGCAGTTCAGTCTATGGATGGTCGTAGCTCCCATGGTCATTAGTGATTATCATCCGATTGCTATGGTAAATTTCTCTTTCAAAATCATTACCAAAATAAGAGCTGATCATCTACGTCCAATTGCCTCAAGGATTATCTCGAAGGATCAAAGTGCTTTCATCAAGGGAAGATCAATTGCGGATCCTATAATTCTTACCTCTGAATGCATGAATCTCCTTGACCAACGGTGTAAGTATGGGAATATTGCCATTAAATTTGATATTGCAAAGGCATTTGACACAATTGATTGGCATTTTCTCTTAAAAGTTCTTAGTACCTTTGGATTTGACTCGGTCTTTGTGAGGTGGCTTCATTGCATTCTTCAGTCTGCATATCTCTCCGTTCTAGTTAATGGTCAATCTTGTGGGTTTTTCACTTGTTCTAGAGGAGTACGCCAAGGCGATCCCTTATCACCAATCCTTTTTTTCCTTGCGGAAGAGGTGTTAAGCAGAGGTCTGTCATTCCTTGTTTCTCAAAGAGAGATTGATTGTATTGCCGCCCCTGGTGCATGTAATCCTCCTTCACATGTGCTATTTGCAGATGATGTAATGGTCTTTATGCAGGCTAGCCCCTTTGGCCTTAAGGCCATTACCGAATTTATTGAGGAATATGAAGCTAATTCGGGCCAGGTTATGAATAAAAACAAGTTTATGTTGTTCTTAGGGGCCTCTGCTCGTCCACGTCAGAGTATCATTATACAGTCATTGGGCATACATTTAGGAACATTTCCTTTCAGCTATCTCGGAGTCCCCATCTTTCAAGGTTGTCCCACTAGTGCCTTTTTACGACCGATTGCAAATAAGGTATGTTGTAAACTCAGCTCCTGGAAAGGGAAGTTGTTATCTCAAGCTGCTCATTTACAACTTATTGATTCTATAATACAAAGCTTACTCACCTATAGCTTTCATATCTATGCCTGGCCCCGATCTCTCTTGAAAGTGGTTCAAAGGTGGATTTGTAACTTCTTTTGGAATGGCGATCCATTGAAAGATGGAGGAGCGATAATTTCTTGGGATCAAGTTTGTCAACCTAAGGACAATGATGGTTTGAACCTAAAGAACCTATTTATTTTAAATCAAGCCTTGCTTCTTAAACGTGGGTAGGAGGTTGTTTCTAACGTTTCTCCTTCAGCAAAGTTTCTTCATGCACGTTTTCTTTTGGATGGGCTTCAACCTTGTACATACTACAAAAAATCCTCAGTATGGCTAGGTCTGAAAAGAGTTTGGCGAGCCCTTCTTTCGATAAGGTTGTGGAAAGATAATTGGAGATGGCAATTCGATAAGGTTGTGGAAAGATAATTGGATGGGTGAAATCTTAGGTGAGGCTTTTAATTTTGATTCCCAAACTTTGGGGCAACTTGACAATAAGGTCAATGACTTCATTTGTGCATGGAAGATGAGATTTGCCAGATATATTCTCCCAGGCCTTTCCCAATGTTGCGGCTACACTCACCTCTCATACACTTCCTTTCGAGCCTATGAAGGACTAGGTTGTTTGGTCTGATACTTCATTGGGTGTTCCAATGGCTAAGATGTGAATGGCACCTTGTCCCAGCCTCTTCCCAAGTTACATTGGGGTTCGTTAATTTGGCATAAGGCAATTCAACCACTGAAAATCATTTGCACCTGGAAGATTCTTCACAGGAAGATTCTTACTGATGAGCGGCTTCAAAGGAGGGGTATGGCCCTTCCATCTAAATGCAGCTTTTGTGGGTCAGCTGGGGAATCATGGGAGCACCTTTTTTAGAGCTGCATGGTTTCGAGGGAGATCTGGAGGTGGTGTTTTAGCATGTTCAAGTTCCCTTTCATGGACACTCTATACATTAGCTCATTTCTTCAATCTTCATCTCTTCTCTCTCTCCTTCAGTGAAATTTCTTTGGCACATCACTCTATGCAATCTTTTTTTGTGCTTTTGGTCAGAAAGGAATTGGTTGAGACATAAGGGTGGCACTTTCAACCTCCTCAGTTTCATGTGCTTTTTCTTAGTGACTTTGAAAGAGTCAGCAGGTATGGCTTTCGTCCAATCTTCCCCAAATTCAACTTATCCTATCTTTAATATCTTATTACTTTCATCTTTGAGAGCAAGCGCCCCTTTTTCATACAAGTGACTTGGACGCCTCTCACTCCCCCTTGGGTCAAGATTAACACTGACGGTTCTTTTCAGGATGCAGATAATGTTGGCTATGGTGGTATAGTACGTGATGCTGAGGGTGTTTTTGTCCATGCTTTTGATTCGAGGGTAAGAATTCCTAGTGCCCTTGATGCTGAAGTTCTGTTTTTCCTGGAAGCAATTGGGGTGGCCAAGTCACGTAATTGGCGCCACTTATGGATTGAAACGGACTCAACGATAGTAGTGAGATATTTTGCTTCCCCATCTCTTGTCCCTTGGAGGCTGCGCATTAGGTGGCAAAACGATATGGTATTAGTGAGACAATTGCAGTTACGTGTCACTCACATCTTTCGGGAAAGGAATACTATGGCAGATGTGTTAGCTAACTATAGTGCATCTCATGAAGGTACTCACAGATAGGATTCGTTGCCCCAAATTTTATCTTTTGCCTTTGGACGAGACTTTGTTTCATGGCCGATCTATAGATTCTTTTCTTGATTAATATTTCAATCCTTGTTATTTACTGAAGTTTGGTTTGATGTCCTTGATTTGCTGTATCTTTTACTTACTTTGTCTTTGTACCATGGGCGGAAATTTTTTAGACGCTCCTTGTTGTTGGTTAGTAATTTTGTGTAACGTTCCATGGCTGGCTTTGGTATAGTCCTCCAGCCAGTTTGTATTCTCCTTTTTTCATTAATAAACTTTAGAGAGGGGACGAGGAGTTAGTCCCTCTCTCGCTTTCCTTAAAAAAAATATAAAAAGGCTTAGAAGCCATGTCGTAAATGTCATCAACAAACCCGACGCTCTCCGCGCAACTAGTTCAGGCGCGAATGTTGGCTGCATTTAGTCATGGGCTCTCAAAGGTAGAATCAAAGCATATGACGAAGCTAAGAAGGTAATATTGCTCAACGCGGGGTTCAGTTCAATTAATTTATCAATTCTAATGGGCATCATATACTAATTATTATAGGTAACGTTTGAAAATATTGGAAAACTATTCGTAAGTTTGGAGCCGGGGCTTCTCCTGGATACTATTGATAACTTGTTTGATGGATTGGTAAAAGGACTTAGAGCTCATCCCTTAAATGTTCCTAGATCTGCATATCACTCTGCTCTTCAGGTTTGAATCTTAGATTACATAAATATATTGTAAAAGAAATCTACTAGAGATTTTGATATTTCGTCAATTTTGAAAACATCATTTCTTAACGGTGAGATTAAGAAACATAACAACTTGAATAAATGAGGCTTTACATGGTTTGGCACGTAGAATGTCTCTTGGGGGTGTACCCGTGGAATTCAATTGCATGTTTATTTTTTCTTGAAATTATCTTATATCATAAGCTCATCATTCTTAGAGTATGATTTCTAGAACATTTTTCAATCGATAGAACATTGAAAACTCAAACAATTTTTTTTTTATGAATTTTACTATTTATCATTAAAAAAATTGTGTCATGATTTTGGAATTCTGTCAGTTTCAGAATTATTTAAAAATCATTATTTGAGGGTGAAATATTTTTTGATGAGAAAATATTTTCAATAGATCTTTATTTATAAAATAATCTTATATATAAAGGCTAAAATGGTAAATTGCAGAATTTTGCAAAAGGCGGAGCAAATTGTGGGAGTTGCAACTCCACTTGACCGCAATTGCTACGCTTGTATATAATTAATCCATTCTTCTTCTCTTTGTTTCGTGTTTTTTTGTTTTTGGCTTTTAGTTTGAAGTGCCATGGTTTGATCATGTTTGTGTATACAATAGTCAGACATGGCGATGGAGTAGGAATGTATAGAACCCATCTTCGGTTCACCGACCATCATAACGTGCTTTCCAAATGTGAATAAAGTACGTGTCTCCTTCTTCCTGGACTGGCCCAGAGTTGAACTTATGGGGCAAACCGGCTCATGTAAGGCTTAGAAGATATATCATTGGTGTGATTAATCGGCCCGACTCCCTCAGGCACATTGCCCAAGTAGTCCAACCACGGATGATTGCTGCACCTCGAGTCATGGGCCCAAAAGGGTAGAATCAAAGCATATGATGAAGCTAAGAAAGTAAAAATTAAAAGGGAAAATTACTAGTCACCCTTTATACTTTTGGTGTGTCGACAGTTCAGCCCTTCATATTCCAATTTTAACAGATAACTTCCCAAACATTCAAATTTTACACAATTTAGTCTAAAATTATCATTTTACCCCTCACTTATTCTTTTTTTTTATTGTTCTTCTCTCTCTCTCTTTTTATATATATATGTGTGTGTATATATATATGTGTGTGTGTATGTGTATTTTTTTAATCTTCTCTCTGTTTATATATATATATATATATGTGTGTGTATTTTTATTCTTCTCTCTCTCTTTTTATATATATTTATATGTGTGTGTGTATATATGTATGTATAAATATATATCTAATGTGTTTATGTATTTGGTAAGTCTATATAATATGTTTATGTTTCATATTATAAAAAAAATTCAAAAATTACTTTTATATATCTAATGTGTATGTGTGTGTGTGTGTATGTATGTATATGTATATGTAGATATATAAATATATGTATAATTTTATACATATGTGTGTGTATATATATAATGTGTATGTGTGTGTGTATATATGTATATGTATGTGTATTAGATATATAAAAAAAAAAGAGGAAGTGAGGGGTAAAATGGTTATTTATACTAAATTGTGTAAAATTTGAATATTTGAGGAGTTATCTGTTAAAATTGGAATAGCATAGACTGAACTGTCGAATCCCAAAAAGTACAGGGGGGACCAGTAATTTCCCCAAATTAAAATTATTACTACTCGGCAATATCCTAAATTTACGCTGTTTTTTTTTTTTTTGGTTGGAGACAAGGAGCAGGCAAATGCCTGAACCCTCGATTTATAAAAGATTGAAATAGTAAAAACTTAAAGAAAAAATATGTCACATCGCTTGACAAAATTGTGTTTTGTATGACGAGTTTTTTTTTTTTTTTTTCATACTTGTAGGTAACCTTCGAAAATATTGGGAAACTATTTGCAAGTTTTGAGCGCGGATCTCTCCTGGATACAATTGATAACTTGTTTGCTGGATTGATCAATGGAATTAGAGCCCACCCATTCAACATTCCAGGATCTGCTTGTCACCATGATCGATTGTTCTTGATTTTCTAACGTCAAAATGATATGAATCTTTTGATTTCTTGATCCGGCTAATCAACTAGGAGGATAATCGAACTAATGACGCCATTTTCTGGATGGAGCTAAAGAAGAAAAAGAACCAAAAAGGAGTTGTCACCAATGATCTTATGGATGGGCTTATGCAAATTAAAGATGATGAGTCATGGAATTGAAACTACTACATGAGGAGAATATGAATATGCGTGAAAATAAGAAAGGGGAGTTTATTACAAGTGATGAAGTTGCGAAAATGAAATACACAAAGAAAGTGCTTTCTGTTATAAAGTAGAAAGAAGATGAAGAGAGAATAGTTAGGAGGAAGTAGAAGTGTTCTCATTCAGTCTCATTAGCCTCCTTTAGGGGTCATCAACGGGCCGGAGCCCGGCCCATTCATTGCGGGCTTGGACTGGACTGGGCCGGGCCGGGCCTTGCTACATTTTTTAATAATGGCGGGCCAGGCCGGGCCTTATTAAAAATCGAAGGATCCAAGCCCGTCCATATAAAGCGGGCCTTGCGGGCTTTTTCAGGCCGGGCCTTGCGGGCTTTATTTATAAATAAATATTTAAAGACACAAATATTTTTTTTTTTAATCAAGGTTTGGAAATTCATTGGATAATGATCAAATACAACCAAAGATAATAGATCTATATTGTACCAAAAAAAATCTATATTTATATATAGATACTAATTTATTGATAATTAAATTTTTAAAGACACTAATTTTTTATAAATTTATATTGATACATCATACACTCCAAAGAGCAACATATAACAATTCAAAGAAAATGAGAAAACCGACCGTTGGATGTGATTATTACAATAAATTATACGTGTGGTTAAAAATTTAGTCAATTTCACCGTAGTTTCGAACTCAATCGGATTAGTCAACCGTAGTCACTTGCATGTTTTCTTGGTTGACTGATGGCGTGATAACCGCAAAAATTGCTTATTTTTTTACATCACGTTTGTAAATATTTCATCGATGGATGTGAGTGGACATAAGATAAAAATTTCAATTTTAATTACAAATACATTGACCAATACCAATTTGTCTCTTAAAGTTGTATGACTTGTACATTGTATTTAAATTGTTGAGGTTCATTCTAAAGCAAACATGCAGTGGAAAATGAATTTGAAAAAACCAACCGTTTGATGGAGAGACTGTAATATTTTATGGTGGTTGTAAAAAATCCAGCTAATTTGGTTTTCGTTTCGAATTCGATCAACTAGGTCAAACCTAGTTACTCTTATAAACCTATATTTATATATCACACACTCCAAAGAGCAACCTCTATCAATTCAAAGAAAATGGGAAAACCGACCGTTGGATGTGATTATTATAATAAATTATGAGTGTGGTTAAAAATTTAGTCAATTTCACCATAGTGTCAAACCCGATCGGATTGGTCAATCGTAGTCGCTTGTATGTTTTCTTGATTGACCGATGGTTTGATAACCGCAAAACATGCTTCTTTTTTCACATCATATCTGTAAATATCCTATCGATGGATGTACGTGTACATAAGATAAAAATTTCAATTTTATTACAAAGACGTTGCCCTATATCAATTTGTCACCTAAAGTTATATGACTTGTACATTGCATTTAAAACTATTGATGTCCATTCTAAAGCAACCATGAAGTGGAAGATGAATTTGGAGAAACCAACCGTTCGATGGAGAGATTGTAATGTTTTATAGTGGCTGTAAAAAATCCAGCCAATTTAGTCCTCGTTTCGAATTCGATCAACTAGGTCAAACTTAGTTACTATTATAAACCTATATTTATATATCATACACTCCAAAGAGCAACCTCTATCAATTCAAAGAAAATGGGAAAACCGACCGTTGGATTTGATTATTACAATAAATTATGAGTGTGGTTAAAAATTTAGTCAATTTCACCATAGTTTTAAACATGTTCGGATTGGTCAACCGTAGTCACTTGTATGCTTTCTTGATTGACCGGTGGCGTGATGACGGCAAAACTTGCTTATTTTTTTACATCACGTTTGTAAATATTTCATTGATAGATGTGCATGGATATACGAAAAAAATTTCAATTTTAATTACAAATACATTGACCTATACCAACTTGCCTCTTAAAGTTGTATGTCTTATACATTACATTTAAATTGTTGAGGTTCATTCTAAAACAACCATGAAGTGGAAAATGAATTTGGAAAAACCAACCGTTTGATAGAGAGATTGTAATATTTTATGGTGGTTGTAAAAAATAAAGCCAATTTGGTTCTCGTTTCGAATTCGTTCAACTAGGTCAAACCTAGTTACTCTTATAAACCTATATTTATATATCACACACTCCTAAGAGCAACCTCTATCAATTCAAAGAAAATGGGAAAACCGACCGTTGGATATGATTATTATAATAAATTATGAATGTGGTTAAAAATTTAGTCAATTTCACCATAGTTTCAAACCCGATCGGATTGGTCAACCGTAGTCGCTTGTATGTTTTCTTGATTGACCGATGGCTTGATAACCGCAAAACATGCTTATTTTTTCACATCATATCTGTAAATATCCTATCGATAGATGTACGTGTGCATAAGATAAAAATTTCAATTTTATTACAAAGACGTTGCCCTATATCAATTTGTCACCTAAAGTTATATGACTTGTACATTGCATTTAAAACTATTGATGTCCATTCTAAAGCAACCATGAAGTGGAAGATGAATTTGGAGAAACCAACCGTTCGATGGAGAGATTGTAATGTTTTATAGTGGCTGTAAAAAATCCAGCAAATTTAGTTCTCGTTTCGAATTCGATCAACTAAGTCAAACTTAGTTACTATTATAAACCTATATTTATATATCATACACTCCAAAGAGCAACCTCTATAAATTCAAATAAAATGAAAAAACGGACCGTTGGATGTGATTATTACAACAAATTATGAGTGTGGTAAAAAAATTAGCTAATTTCATCATATTTTCAAATCCGATCTAATTGATCAACCGTTGTCACTTGTTTTTTAGAATATATATGCACATATTTACTATAAAAATATGAGAATTTCCACACACACACATATATATATATATATATAAATATAAACACACACATACACACATCTATATCTATATATATATTTATAAACACACACAGTGCACACACATATCTATATATATATATATATATATATATATATATATATATATATATATATATATATATCTCTATATATATATATATATAAAAGCACACACACATATCTATTATATATATAAAAATGTGTATATATATATAAACATACACACATACACATATATATTAATATATATATATCTATATATATATATATTCACAAACACACACAAATATATATAATATATAAAAAATAGTTTACGGGCTTTTACGGGTTGGGCCTAGACGGGCTTTTACGGGTCGGATCTAGCGGGCTTTTGACGGGCCGGGCCTATGGGCAGGGCCGGGTTTCTCCGGGCTTTTTAGCGGGCCTCCATCGGCCCACCGAGGCGGGTTTTTGCGGGCTTTTTGACGGGCCGGCGGGCCTCCATCGGCCCACTTGATCAGCGGGCTTTTTGATGAGGCCTAGCCTCCTTTATATAGAGGTAAGGTTTACATCAAAGAACATGACTAATGAGTATTTACGTGAACAGCCATATAAATAATAATATTTACAACACTCCCCCTTGGATGTCCACTAATGAATGATTTGGACGCGCTTATTGTTGTCTCGTTAAAAACCTTGCCAGGTAACAAAAACCCAATGGGACAAAAATAACCCTGATCGAAGAACAAAAGGAGCACAACGCGCATATGTCTTAGGTAGCATGCTTCTGGATGCTCCCCCTGATGAGAATCTCCCCCTGATTGTTGCAAGCCTCATTTATGTATGCGATAAGCTACATGTACCATGTATAGTAGTTTGATGTGTCTATCACCGAAGTGAGGCCACGTGTGCTTTGCATATAGGGACTCATCACAAATTTTCATACCTACAAAGTTTAAGCAATAGCAACAAAACTAGACGATTTTCAATAAGCCTTACCTCATATGATAAGGTTAGAAACAATCTCATATGCTCAAATTCATACACAAAGTAATAGCTAAACAATATAAAGAAATCGACACATTTAACTTTGTATAGTTTAAAACATTGAAAAATCATCATGGCATACCTAGTCATACACATCAATATCTTTGTGTATTAATATGTCTCATATAAGCTCTTCAAGAGCTCTAGATAATTCATAACTTTGCGAAAGTTAGAATATGTTGCAACATTATAATCATATTTCGAATTTGATTTCATAGTCTTATCATAGTACTCATTGAGGCAATTTAGGTCACGTTAACTATAACAGAATGAGTATATATGAGCTAGCTTTAGACTCTTTGATTCCATGAGTGAGCTTCAGGCTCTTTCAACCATTCATGGACTTGCATTTAAATCCTTCAAGGATTTGATAAGCAATAGGCTTATAATGACACTTTACTTTTGAGATTTTGCTTTTAGCAATGTATCTTTAAGATCTTCATGATATACGATGACAACGTGTCATAAATCTCTCGTCAATATAACAGCTATATGTAACACTATACTTATAAAAAATTGTCATTCGTATAAGGGAAGATATTCATAATCTCATGTCTCTATAAATAGACATTGTGTCATAGTGATTTATCTTCACTTTTGATAAATACCCTTTTGTACCATGTAGGGTTAAAGGTCCAAGTATTTCATCACGTTTCTTTCATTGGATTTGCCTCTTTCCAATTTGGCCAATAATATACTTTGTCAACATTCATAATGAAACGTGGTATAACATCAATACAGCCCTTAGTGATTTTTGGTAGCTACCACATGTAAATTATTATCGATGATCATCAATCATAGATCCCACACATTCTTATATGCATGCATTAGCTATAATAAGCTTACTGATATTGGGTACCCATGCCACTTTTGGGGCATACATTGTCGCTTCTAGGACAACCATCTCTCATAGATGAGTCATATAGCGAATGTGGATCTTTTTAGTTATAATCTCATGTAGAACATTATAGGGCTTGTATAATCTTTCCTATTCTGAGAGTTTAAAACTTTAGACCTGGTGGATACAATCCACACAAATTCACGCCGTTATTCAAATGACAGTAGTCTTTCCTCCCCCTAACGGCAGGAAGACTGTCTTATTTTGACCATGCTCAAAAGATGCGTTCAAAAATCTATCACTTTCTTTGGAGTGAAGATGCTCATTGGTTGGTGGCGAACCCAAACCAAGATTTAGGTCAAAACATGCTTTATTCATTAGCATCAACCATATTAAAACCATATTGATTTATTATTGTATCACCAAGACATCATTTCCTAATGGCGTATTTACACCCTTTGTATGTGTAGCCATATTAGGAGCTGTGATATTGTTTAATGACATTCTCTTCAGGAGAACCATGTCAATTGGATACACTTGCATCCCACAAATCAAATGGAGTCTACATTGTTTGTATTAATATGGTTGGTCTTAGGGACTTTAACCCAAGCTGATGCCTTTGCATTTAGCATATAATTTTGTCACTATCAATAATCAAATAACTAGCTTAGATATTTCCCAAAAACAAAATGAGACGGTGGATAAATATCACACACCAATTTATGTCATTCTTCAGGAACAATCTTTCTCCCCCTCATAGCAGGAGGATTGTCTCATTAAAGTGACAATTCGCAAATATGAGGTAAATAAATAATTTGCTTGTGAGTAAGGTTAGTGGTCATCAAAACTTGTAAGTAATTCCATGCAACATGGTGACAAAGATGACGTAACCTGTCAAGCCAAAATAGTGTATTTGGTTCAATGAACTTCTGGTTCATGACATTATATGTCTTAATTTACTGTAGAAAATTCGATACAGTATATATCTGATGGCATAAAGTCTTCTCCAACCATATAGGAGGCAATTAATACAACAATATTCAAATTCGGTAACATGATAGTAGCTCACTCGAAGCCATAAATCAATATCTACAACTCTTGATATGAGTGTTACCTTAGCTTGAGTAAACATCAATTGTGAAATATTGACAGACAATTGGAATAGACTAAATTCATTTTGAACTGCTAGCCAGAATAATATACTCAAAATTTTGAGTTGAAGACTACAATCCATAATAAAAGAGTAACTTTATCACGTGGAGAACCTCAAGTTCTCTGTCATGTATATATCTATAGTCATAAAGAGGAAGAACTTCATGCCCTCATATAATCGAAGATCCAAGAAAATTGAGATTTCGATTTTTTTTCATTTTTGTAACAACTTCTTGAGGAACATGACGTTCTAAGATAATCAGATTAAGAAACATTTAGTTTCAATGGAAACTCAAGAGGTTACAATAAATCAGTGGAGTAACACAATAGTGCTTTCAATTTGCTTATTCTAAGCAAAAGACATCAGGCATGTGAGATGAATCTCAATGCTCTTATTAGTCAATGCAATTTAATTTGACTAGTGCCATTTTGAAAATGGCTTGAGAAATATCCACCATATAATGTACCATAGGTGACACACGCCCAATTTTTAATTTCCTCACATGTGTAGATATTAGGGCAGTATTTACATTGACTCCTGATTTCTCTCTTGCCATGATCCACTTCTGGTGGCATTTCATGGTATAGCCATGTCAATCGGCTTTCTTACTATACAATTAAATCCATGAGACGGAGAGATTATACATCTCTGGTAATATTGGAGGCATAGAATACAAAGAGACAATAATGTGTCCTCTTCTGGAGCCATCAATCAGATATGTAAGATCTGAGATGATTAGCTTCATGATCATACTTTATAAGTGAGGGACTTTAGATTGTCATCCAGTGAGTATGATCATTGAGGGACTCCAAGTCCTCATGTAATTAACGATCTAGAAACTGTAGGTTCTGATCTCTTTTAATTACAAAATTCACGATCATAAATTTTGGGGTATACTCATACTCATTCATCATAAGCCAACGGTTAAATATCTGCTTACTTTTAAATTGGTGTCAATATAATTCCCTCAAAACTTCAGGTTTGAGGTTGACTGAGATTAAAGCTATTTGATAAATTGTCCATGTATCCACTCGAAACTTAAGGCTCGAGTCTGCACAATTAGAACTTCAGGTTCTAAGGTGGAATGCTTTAAGCAAGCATAAAGAAGAATGTATCAATCTACATATGAAAATTTACTCAAACCTTCTAGTTTGAGTTGACATAAAGTCAAATAAGCTATGAATGAATTATATGCTTATTCGAAGCTTCAGGTTCGAATTTATCTTTTTTCTGTTTACTGTAAGTTCAAAGATTTTGTAATTTGAACTTCGGGTTCAAATAAATTTGGTGTTCGAAACTTCAGGCTCGAGGTGACTAAAGTGAAGCTTCAGTTCACTTTTAACTAATTTATACTTTATACTCAAAGCTTCGGGTTTGAGTTTTACTGTTAGAACTTCAGGTTTTACTATGAAATTTTGAACTTCTGGTTCAAAAATATTACATTCGAAATTCATATGTTCGAGGTACAGGACTGCTGGTCCATATGAGTAACAAAAAATTAATTTAAAAGATAAGTACTATAATGAAAGTACATAGCAAAATAGGAAAATTGCAGTGAAGAAAAATAAATAGATAAACTATGCAATAAAATTAACTGTGGAAACTTCTGGTTCCATTAATGAAAAAATTACACAGAACTTCTGGTCTGGTTAACTTCACAATATATGATAATCTTCTATCTCATCTCACAAAAGACAATAGGAGAACCAAGTCCTCTGATCTAAATGCTAGCCAGAAGCTTCTGGCTTCGATTGATTGTCCAACTTTGAACTACAGGTTCTAAAGGTGGTTTGAATTCCAAATTCAAAAATAGTCATACGGAGGAAGGAACCACAACATCAAAAGATAATTGGAGGAACTTCAGGCTCTCTTATAATTAGGGATTAAGAAACATTTGAGTTCATATACTTGATTATATAGCTCTGAGGATCTTCTGGCCCTCGTAATTGCATAGGTTTTGAAGAGCTTCATGTCACAATTTTCCAATTTACATTTCATGATATTGGAGGAACTTCAGGTCCCCATATGATCAAGGATCAAGCAACATGCGATTTTGATCATTGTATAATTCTGTGGAACTTCTGGCCCTCATTAATTGTATAAGCTTTGAAAAAAAATTAGGTCACAGCTTTGATCATGTAACTCTCGAGGAACTTCAGGCCTTCTGTAATCGAATCAAGAGACTTCAGGTCTCGATCTATTTTGATTACAAAAAATAGATAGTTCACCACCATATCAATTTTCCAAATTGAATGAAAGAAGAAGGTGAATCAAGTGGTCAAAACAAATAAATATATACCTGAAATTCTTTCAATTGAAAGACTGAAATATGCACCGATCATATATGTATATAATTCCGTAACTGGATTATTAAAATATGTTATAGCCCACAAGATTATAATACTGACAACCATATATATGTAAAAGCTCCGGCCAAAAAAAATTTATGTAAAAATGAGTTTGCTGTACCAATTTATCTAATAGATAAAAAGAAAAGGATCAAATTGAAAACTCAATTCAAAACATATATACCTTATTTACTGGTAGTTGAAATTACTCACCGTTAAATGTCACTGAAGATGTCGAAAAGCCAGAATAGCTTGTAGGTATGAACAGAAGATATAACCATGGTAAGACAATATTAACGATATACTATAGTGTGGAGAAATCCATGCACCCACCATCATAAACAGAGGAGATATTATCATGGCAGACATATATGATCATCAGATTACATGTGCCATTATCAGATATAAGGAATAGCAAATATATTGATTCGCTAGTGATTATATATAAGAGACAATAATCATGTATATATGCATATAGATAGGCAACGCCAAAAATAAGATGAACTCATAGATCATGAATTATGGTCAGAAGTAACAACGTTACATCAAAAATTCTAGGATCATCATAGAGTTTATAAAAAAATAGAACAAGCGTGCTGATAACGTGTTATAAAGTAGAAAGAATATGAAGAGAGAATAGTTAGGAGGAAGTAGAAGTGTTCTCATTACCTCATTTTTACTTAATCAGTACATCTATAGCTATTGTACACATGTCCAAACCTATATAAGCCTGTTGTTGTAACTCTTTTTCCTCAATTCGATCAATACAGTAGCATAGCCTCTCTATTTTCTCTGCATTTTTTTTCTTCTTCAAGCTAACATGGTATCACGAGCTCAAGTTACGACATAGGGTTTGTTCTTTGAGTTTCATCGTGCTCCTTCAGCTAAGCTTCGTCTTCAATTTCACTTTCAATTCTCTGTGTTCAATCTTTGGATTTGCTATAGAGATAAGTTCTTCAATCTCTGAAGACTCTTACTTCAAGTTCTTGAAGATTACTGAGAAATTTACATAAATTGATTAGCTTCGAAGCTTTGTAATCATATACATTTTGTTCGCTTTTGATTTGGTACAAGATACAATAGTTGATTCATAAGAGACTCTGAGCATTAGATACATTGAAACCCTAGAATTTTGGGGATTTTAATTCAGGGGTTCTCTTTGTTATGGTTTGTGGTTTCTCCAAGAATTTGGTTGTTGATCGATGAAAAATTGGTGAAAGAAAGAAGAGTATTTTGATGTATCGTCAAGAAGAAGTGCATTGTGAAGATTTGTGAATCTCTTTTAGGTTCTTTTACAATTCTATGCTGCCTTGCATAATGGATAACAGTACAATGTTACAAAATTGTCTACTGTCCAATTTCTACAATCTCATTACAGTTCAGTTAGACGACTCTAACTATGTAACATGGAAATTTCTGGTAGAGACACTGTTAGAAGGTTGTGGCTTGATGAGATATGTCGATGGATCATTCCCTTGTCCTTCAGAACATGTGATTATGGAAGAAAATGGGGTTGCATCTGATATAGAAAAGGAGTACATGAATTGGGTGCAAAATGATTATGCCATTATGTCGATACTTGCTTCTACTCTAGAGAGTGATGCTCTCTGCTTCATTATTGGAAGTAAGTCTTCTAAGGAAATTTGGTGTCAACTTAAGGAGAAATATGTTGATGATTCACGGTATAACATAAAGAATCTTAAAAACTCCTTATACAACATCCAAAAGGCTCAGACTCTATTAACAAGTACTTACTTCGAGTCAAGTCAATATGTGATCAGCTTGCTACGATGGGAGCTTATATGGCTGATGAAGACATTGTAGTCTTGGTTCTTCATGGTTTGCCCTCAGAGTATGCTACCATGAAAACTATAATAAGAATTAAAACACTAACATCCTCGGTTTCAATTTAAGAATTAGGATCTCTTTTGTTGATCGCTGAAGATGAGACTGAAGAAACTATGAAGTCCATTTTTGAGAGGTCCAAAACTGAATTTGTGGCACATGGTGATAGTCTCAAAAGGTATGCTCCTGCACAAACTCTTGTTAATTACAAATGCCAAATATGATGCTAATGCTATGATGCATACAATCAGTGTTGCCTCTTTTCTTGGATATACTGTGCGGTCCATGTCTAATTTGGGGTATATAATGAGTGATGCTCCTACTGCTATGTCTGTGGAATGTATTATGCCACTGCATCTACTCCTAAAAATGGGTTTTATGTATGCTGCAAATACTGCAATGAGTCCCAAGGAGACTTTGTAAAACAATTTTCCAATCCCGCTCAATCTGCTGCTAGTCCTGCACCTCGACCTCTATACATGACAAATGTTTCATCACCTACTAATTTCACTCTTGGCCTTGCAACCTATGGTGCAATATCACAAGTGCAGAATACTTGTTTTCCTTAGACTTCAAGTTTCTTGCAGCAACCTTATTTGTCACAAATTTGTGCCCTATACAGTATATGTCTATGGTTGTTTCTCTTAACCTACTGGTTTCATTGCACAAAGTGAAGGTATGCAAAAGTATTATGGTAATGGAATTAGCAATGGAACACAAAGCTACAATGGTCTCCAACAGCAAGTCTCAAAGTTTGAGAAATGACTTCTCACAAAAAAATGGTAACTTCTCTTCTCATATGAAGTATAGCTACAACAACAATGCAAATCTTTCTCAATTTGGAGATGAAAGTTTACCACAGCAGGGCTACATTGTTTATTCATCCAATTTTGGCTCAAAGAATTAGAAAGATGCTTCTGAAGCTATTCTTGATTTACATCCAAAATCTACATCATCTACTATAGATAAAAATGAGCCAAGTCATTCTGTTGAGGATGCTTTGGCTCCTGCACTAGGAGTTATCACCCTTGATAAGGAGGACTTAATTGAGGAACCTGCTACTACATTCGTTTCTGAATCACCTGATGCCTTCATGTGTGATGATGTTAAATTGGCTATTTGTGTCTCAAATGAAGATAAGTCTCCGCAAGAATCTACTGATAAGTCAAATTTTGATTCTATTGTGGCTGAAAGTGAGATTGTTACGAATGTTGCTTCTCATGAAGATAAGTTTCAGCAAGAAAAGGATTTTGTTGCAGTAGAATCTACTTCTGATTCTGATTTGGGTTCTCCTTAGTGATGATGGTATTTTGTTAGAAACAGATTTTGGGAAAAGGGTTGACTTTGGTGCTTTAGAAGACATTGATTTGCAGACTTTAGATGTTGAGTATGAGCCTGATGGATTTGATGAAGAAAATGAAGGTATAATGGAACAACTTAAACAAGTCAGCAGTCAAGATTTGGCAGCTATTGATTTTGCAAAGCCAAACACATTGCAGACATTTTGGGAACATTAAGAATTGATAGAACGGTTGGTAATGGATCTCAAGAAAGTTAAGAGTTATGATGAGTTGTAGGGTAGCTTGTCAACCTTTGGAGTTATGGCCATCACTTCCTCTTCTTCCTCATGGTTGAAAACAAATCTATCTCCTTCTCTGCTGTAATATGATAATCTCAATAAATATCTGGCAGCTTAATTGTATCCAATCTTCTATTTGAGGAGTGGGTGTTAAGGCACCATTAGCTTTCTTTGCAGCAGTTTGATGCTCCAAATCTCCCATCAAGCTGAGGAGAGGTGTTAACAAAGAGTAGTAAAAAAATTTACCTCACTTTTACTTAATCAATAAATCTACAGCTATTGTACACGTACTTTTACTTAATCAGTAACCCTTTTTACTCAATTCGATCATTACAGTAGCACAGCCTCTCTATTTTCTCTGCATTTTTCTTCTTCTTCAAGCTAACAAGGATTCTATTCAATGTTATGATTAATAAAATGAGGCTTTTTCCTCTCCTGTCCACGATCTTTTAGCCAAAAAAAAAAACTTTTATTCCACATTTTTGGCGATCCTCTAATTAATTACCTTGCATGACATTATTAATTTAATTAGAAGCAAATAATAATCAGATGGTGGAAGAAACCATCAGAATGGCCAACATTTCATCATTTGTTTTCCGAACGGCTACCAAGGAAGCCGAGTATAAAGGTACGTCAGAGTAATATTATGCATGTACGTGTTCCTTAATTTTTAGTTCAAAAATTAGCCTTGAATATGTACCCAATGTACGTGATTACATGCAGGTTATAAGATACCCAAGAGTTGGAATGTGATTCTTTGGCTTCGATATATCCACACGTTTTAAAATTATTTGAAGACAATTTGATGAAGAATGTACGCTGTACAATATGTGATAAAGTAATATGGGATTCACATCCAAAATTAATTGGCAACACACGCTGTACAATATGTGATAAAGTAATCTAGGGTTCACATCCAAAACAAATTGGCAATAGAATTAGTGGTTCAAACCCTTATAAATTCATAGGCAAAGTCTCATTTTCCCATGTGGGATTTATACTCTCAACAAGCGACCGCACGTGTGGCGAATTTTCAAGCCATACACGTGGACAACTTATATCGGGTGATATGGAGCCCGTGTGGCTGCAAGATATGCACACGTGGGATAACACATTCTGATATCATGATAAAGTAATCTGGGTTCACATCCAAAACCAATTGACAATGGAAGGAGTGACCCAAACCCTTATAAACTTATAGACAATGTCTCATTTTTTCCATGTAAGATTTATACTCTCAACAATATAAACGTATGTAAACTCACTTCCTCAGGAAGCAGCTAAGCCTGGAACGTACCAAGCTTTGGGTGGTGGGATTAGAATGTGTGCAGGCAACATGTTTGCTAGGATACAACTTGCAATATTCTTGCATCGATCATTTGTCTACAGGATACCAGTAAGGAAAATCCTATTCCTTGCATGAAGATTATATTTATGCATTCTCAATCTATAATATATTTCTACACAACATATCGATGTCACTGAATTTTATTTGAATTGAATTTCAGGTGGAAACTCCTCAATCCAGATGCAAAAATAATCTCCCTGTCACATCCAACACCAATTGATAGGGTTGAAGTCACGTTCCACAAACATTAGAAATCTATAATTTCTCATTGTTTTGATGATAGATAGTGTTGATATCTTGTCGTCCGATCCTATTTATATAGACCTCATCCTTGGTGATAATTTTTTTACTATATCTATTGATGTTTTGCATTAACAATGAAAGGCTTCAAGCCAAAACTACTACAAAAGTTAAACTAAATGCAAGTAATATGAAACTGCATTAAAGCTATTGATGCTTTCTATTTAAACCACCAATTGATTACATAAACTATCATGTATTGCGTAGAGAACAGCAACAGCTTGCACCAAAGTCTAAAGGCATCAATGGCACAATAAGACGCAAGATCGCGTGACAGGGTTTGGGAATTTTTTGTCTTTTCAATATCAAATGGTATCTTTAGTTTGAGACTGGTCTGCCTTCTCATTTTGGCACACACCGCCTCCCCTGAAATAGAAATACAGATACATATTTGTCATGAACCATCCTCACTACATAGTTATAAACTATAAATGGGATAATAAGACACAAGATTTTCGACTAATGAAGAAAGGGTGCACCTTTCGACATGAAGCATCTTCTCCAAATAATTGAAAGCATGATCAATGCAGTGATGCCTTGACTCCCTGTAGTAGATTTCATTATCTTCAATTGTCTACTTGCTTTCAGATGAGTATCAACTCAAAATATACGACAACTAAATAGATATATACCATTTTTTGGATAAGAGATAAAAAAAAGAAGAAGAAATAAGTTATACATATATAATCATATACTACAACAAGATTCAGATCGAGGAGCTAATTTATCTGTTGGAAAATATGGATATTTCTTTCGGGGTGTGCGTGGCTCTGCTTCTCGGAGGTCTGCCATTTCTAATTTTCTGGGGCTGCTCTTGTGGTGGTGGAATGAGCTTTGGCACGTGCTTCCTCTCAAACTGCGGCAATCATCTACCAACCTACCTCCGGGTCACATGGGGTTTCCGTTCTTCCGTGAAATGCTCACCTTCCTTTGGTACTTCAAAGTTGTTCACTGGCCCGATGACTTTATCAACGGGCGAAGTACATTGTTTTTTTTTTTTTTTTTTCCTTTGAACGTCATCAATTTCTCTTATAATGAACAGTATGAATTGCTCATCAACCACCTGCTTAATAATCTTTATTCATGTACGTTATTGAACGATCAGATACGGGGATGGAGTAGGAATGTACAGAACCCACCTGTTTGGATCACCGTCGATCATCATATGCTTCCCAGCAGTCAATAAGTTTGTCTTGCAATCAGATGATACCTTCAATTCCTAGAATGGCCGAACGCCGAACTTATGGGTCCAACATCTCTGGTTTCAGTTCTAGGAAAGTCGCATGCAAGGCTTAGAGGCTATCTAACAAAGGTAATCAATACCCCAGACGCTCTTCGACGCATTGCTCTCCTTGTCCAACTTCGCATCATCGCTGCTCTGGGGTCATGGGCTCACAAGGGTAGCATCAAAGCTTATAACATGGTAAACTCATCACCAACGCATACATAGAACTAATTTGTTTTTTTAGCTAGCGAAAGACGCTCATTTATATAAAACTGAAGTTACACACAAGGACTATGTCTATAGTGACAAGGAATATGATACATTAAGGAAAATTGTTATCGCAAGACTTCTGTATTGTACTATGGTAGTATGGAGTGTGTGTTTTATCGATTTTTCCCACATCCTTTATATGTAGTCCAGTGAATAACATCATCGAGAATGCCTACAGTTATCGTTTGAAAACATTGGGAAACTATTTGCAAGTTTTGAGCCGGGGCCGTTCCTAGATAACCTTGATAACTTGTTTATCGGATTGCTGAATGGGCTTAGAGCTCAACCACTCAACATTCCTGGATCTGCTCATCACCATTGATGTAGGACAAGAATGGATCCGGTTTAGCCAAAAAATCATAAAAGCAAAGAAGCGGCGTAAAATCAAGAAGCCAAATTGTAAGATAGGTACTCATGCGTAATGAGGTTACTAGCCGCTGGAATATATTCAAGAGGATTTAGTTTTAGATTTTTCAGGTTACTCGTGCAAAATGTCAGGTTTTGATTGTGAATCAGATTTGATCAACTTTTAGCCACAATGTCCTTTTGAGACACATAATACCTTCCCAGAATGAGAACGACGAGATCTTCAAGACTCACTTTAGTTAGCTATCAGATTTAGGTCAAAATGTATCATCTTAATCATCCTATTCATGATTTAATCTTTTTAGACTAGTCTTAACTTTTGTTTTTGGGTTCTTAGTTTTTTTTTTTAATTTAAATTCTTTAGGATTTCTTGTTAGATTATGATTTTAGGTCTTGGATGCCTATATAAGCACCATCATGCTTTCTATTGGAATCAGTTTATCATATCAAAATTAATAAAATGAGAGATTTTTCTCAAGTTCTCTGTTATTCTCATGTACTTACGTATAGGAGGAGAACATGTGCGTAAGTGAGAACAAGAAAGGGGATCTTATTACAAGTGACGATATTTCAAAAATGAAATACACAAACAAGGGGTGTGTGTGTGTTGAGGCCAAGTTTTGGTTTCTTGTCCCCTCCTATATCTAAGCTTACTTTGTGTTTTTTTTTTTTTTAACTAAAACTTGCCTTGATTGTTTTTTTATATATTTTTTATATATAAGAAGTTGCCTTGCTTGTCAAGGCTAGGTTTTAACTAGAATATTAATCAGAAATACTGAATTATGTACAGGTGGTGGAAGAGACAATAAGAATGGCAAACATTGCAGCGTTCATTTTCGGTTTGGCTACTAAGGAAGCCGAGTATAAAGGTTGTTTGTAATTGATCAGTTTGTTAATTTGTTACATGCAGTATGCAACTTTTAGTTAGTACGTATTCAAGATTGCTTTAATTTTTGTAGCTTATCAGATACCAAAGGGTTGGAAAGTGATTCTTTGGATTCGATGTATCCACACAAATTCAGAGAATTTTGATGATCCTTTGTGCTTTAATCCGGATAGATGGAATGTAAGTCCACATTTTTTAGATAAATATATAAACTCTAATCATAGTTTTAGTCATACTTTGATTGACTGCCTCAGAAACCAGCTAATTAAACCTGGAACGTACGAAGTTTTTGGTGGTGGACCAAGAGTTTGTGCAGCATGCTGTTTAGGATACAACTTGCAATCTTATTGCATCATTTGTCTACTGGATATAAGTAAGGAAATGAACTGTAAATCTGCAATAATAGATTTGTTTAATACAGTGTACGTTTTTTTTTTTTATCTCTTCAAAGAGAATTAAAGGATTTCACTCCTATCTCTATGGTAACTCGAACCCATGACTTCGTCATTAGGTAGTGGGTACTCTAACCACTGAGCTAACACCACTTCGTCAATACAGTGTTCGCTTTCAATAAGAAGATATATTACTATATGCATTCATGAATTTTTGTTGTCATGGATTTCATTCAGGTGGAAGCTGTTGAATCCATATGCATGGATGGTTTATCTTTCACATCCGAAACCTATTGATAATGTTGATGTTACTTTTAGAAAAATTTAGGAATTTGTTTTCCTTCTCACCTTTTAGGTGGTTTCCTTTGAACCAAAAAAAAAATTGCAATTTGTAAATTAGTTTCTTTCTTAGTCAAGACTAGTATCACATGTAAGCTAATATGTATTTTGTGTGAGAAGTTTGAACTTTGAATTCTATTTAATGATGTCACCTTGAATGTTGCTCAATACAATTCTATTCTCTTTTCTATATATTTTACTTAAAATTAAGAAGAAATGAATGAATAATATATTCAACAACCAAATACAGTTAGCCCCAAAGCATTACATATACAAAACTTAAAATGAGAGATGAAAGTAGGAAAAAGTAGAATCAAGTGGATGATATACTCAATCATATCATTTTGAATTGTTGTAGGTTTAAATCGTCCTAATCATGAGTACTTGCACTAAAACATTTGGGTTAGTTCAAAATATCATTCCCTTGTATGATCATCAACTTGAATTCTCTGATTCCATAATAAAAAGTTGTCCCCATTTTACTTTAGTCTCTCATATAAACCCCAAATTAACTACCAAACTGATATACGCATCAAAGAACACATATCAGACAAATTCGTATATTTTTGCCTAAAAAAGAAGACGACAAATTCGTTATTTCGTATACAACCCTTGAAGACCCAACCCTTTTCTTTTCTTCAACAAGAAGGTTTGATGGGAAAATGGTTCCCAGGCCTATTATCACTTCACAATTATGATGCTAAGCGCAAAGTAAACGTACCAGCCCACACTTACCGTAGCCAAACCCATAAGTATTGTAGGGTCAGCTCGTACCGTTTAGTATCTGTCTCACTGAGCACCCAGTCAGTAGTGACCACATGTTCAAAATTGCAGAAACAATTACTCAACAAAGCTCAACTCTTTCCAGGGAAGCCCAGTTCTCTGAAATCTTTTATATTTGCAACAAGGAATTACAACAACTACCGAAGCAATGAAAGATAAATTTTTTATTTTCTTGCTCGGGTGCAAGTATACTCTTATTTTGGACAACAATGAAATGAACAAAAATTCTTCTAAATCACAATAGTAGAAGTGACCTAACATATAACATGCGATCTCAGCTATTCTTATTTGTGATCAACCTTTTAACAGTGATTCAATTATGCGTTTTTTTATACAATTACATGTCGATGTTCTGAATCATTCAGTGAAACGAGTGCTTCATAAATTTCATTACTGAGTAAATTTTTTGAAATTTGTTAACAACGGCTATTCCATGCACAACTTTCTATATTTCAAAAAGTCTGTCCTTCACTCTGCTCATGATAAATTATAGGAAAAACCAAAAAAGCAATCTTTCCCCCCTCTCTCTCTTCGTGCTTCAAAAATTATGATTAATATATTCGTATCATGGTATTAGTACCCCACCTCCATCACAGCTTCAGCTTCACTCTACCCACTGTTGCCATCACAGTTCAAACTTCCAACCCTTTTAACTCCCATTGTTCAGTGAAGAAGAGACCCTGTGCAGAAACAGCTCATTTTGAAGAAAATGAAGAAGGGACTTTTGTTTTGGGTCTTCTCAGTGATTGTAGCAGCAACTGTTTACTCCCATTGTTCTCTTGCTCTCAACCAAGATGGTAACCAAATCCCCACTTCATTTCTGTTGGTTATTTTGGGTTAAAGCTTTCATCTTTTTCCTTTGCTGACGACGACAAATTATTTTGCAGTATTCTTAGTTACATTTGTTGAGCTGGGTTTTTGATTTTGATGTTTAACATATAAAGATGGTATCTTTAATGGGTTTAGAAATACTCTTCTGGGTTCTCTGAAGTTTCAAATTGGGGGTTTTGTATATTACTTCTTTTGTTAGATCATCTAGTGATGTACTTTTTTGCTCCAGGTTTCGTACTGCTGGAAATGAAAAGCGTTTTGAATGACAGTAGGAACATGCTCAGTAACTGGCAGGATTCTGATGAATCACCTTGTAATTGGACTGGTATTACTTGCCATCCTCTGGACCAAAGAGTCAGCGCTATGTATGTTATACCCATCTTTGTTTTCCCTACTTTAATATTAATCTGATTCACTCATTCTCAAAGATTTTGTTGGTTTTTTTTTTTTTTTTTCCCAGTAACCTACCCTATATGCAACTAGGAGGGACTATATTTCCCAGCATTGGCAAACTCAGTAGATTGCAGAGACTGTGAGTCAAATTCTGAATACCCATTTTAACTGAGAAGTTCTGTAATTTTTAGTTTTGCTTATATTATTGGTTTACAATGTGAATCAGGGCGCTTCACCAGAACAGCTTACATGGATTCATTCCTAATGAAATTACCAGTTGCACTGAGCTTAGAGCTTTGTAAGAGGAGATCATTCCTTTCTCTTTTGTACTTTTCGTTTGAGTTGTAACATGTGAATGTATTTGTAATGTATGACATTAGAACTGAGTATTGGCTATGCTTTCTATTAGGTACTTGAGGGCTAATTATCTACAGGGAGGTATACCATCAAATATTGGAAACCTTTCTTCTCTCACCATATTGTAAGACTTTCGTTTTTGTATTTGTCTATTTTAGTTTACTAAGTTTTCTTACACGCTTAATTATCAACCGCTTATATTGGGATTTGGTTAATTGTTGTTAAATATTCATTCTATTCCTTACAATTTACTAAAAGAGAGTCATCCAATGCTGGTTGAGGTATATAGAATTAACTTAGATGTCATTTCTGCAGTATGATGAACCTTAAAATAAAATTGCAGGGATATATCAAGCAATTTATTAAAGGGTGCTATACCTTCATCTATTGGCCGCCTATCACGATTGCGCTCTCTGTAAGTCCAGTTATAGCTAAGTACCTAATGGTGCTATTATATACCCTACATTTTTTCAATTAGATGGTGTCTGAATAGCATAACTGATTCAATGCTTCTGTATGTCTCAGGAACTTGTCCACTAACTTCTTCTCTGGGGAAATCCCAGACGTTGGAGTTCTGAGCAACTTTGGGAATAAGTCGTAAGTGAATATATGTTCATCCCATCACTCATTCAGAAAATTTGTATTGCACACATTCAGGTTTCCAGATATGTAGGTTATAGTTTTTAGCTTTTTAGAATTAGACGATAGGCATGTAAATTATTTCTATTCATTTAAGCTAGATTATTTCTATTTATTTGTAAAGAGAAATGTCAATACCTGTTGTCTTCCATTTTTCAAGCGTAGGTGGATAATTTTGTCCATCCCATTGATCTTCTTCTGAACTTCCTTCAACATGCATAGGTTTATTGGGAATCTTGATCTTTGTGGCCAACAAGTGCACAAGCCCTGTCGAACGTCACTGGGATTTCCTGCTGTATTGCCACATGCGGCGAGTGATGAAGCAGCTGGTAAGTTTTGGGGTTCAATGTCATCCGCTTTATAGTCAATTGAAACCTTTGCTGAGTCGGAATGTGCTGTACTAACCCTGTTCCATTCACTTTGGATATTGTAGTCCCTCCCAAGCGATCTTCACATTACATTAAGGGATTGCTTATTGGTGTCATGGCCACCCTGGCATTTGCACTTTTTATTCTCCTTGGCTTCCTTTGGGCTCGGTTGCTATCAAAAAAAGAAAGAGTGGCCAAGAAATATACAGAAGTTACGAAGCAAGTAAATCAAGAAGCAGGTAAACTGAATGCTTTCTGGTCTTTCATCTATTTCTAATCTCAACGATAATAAGGTTGCTGAGAAAACTTTGTATTTTAACAGGCACAAAACTCATCACTTTCCATGGAGATCTGCCCTACCCTTCGTGTGAGATCATTGACAAGTTAGAGTCGCTTGATGAAGAAGATGTTGTAGGATCAGGAGGATTTGGCACTGTGTACCGAATGGTCATGAATGATTGTGGAACATTTGCTGTTAAAAGAATTGACAGAAGTCGGGAAGGATCAGATCAAGGTTTTGAGAGGGAGTTAGAGATCTTGGGTAGCATTAAGCATATAAACCTAGTTAACTTGCGAGGCTACTGCAGGCTTCCTACTTCAAAGCTTCTTATTTATGATTATGTAGCTATGGGAAGCTTAGATGATTTCTTGCATGGTGAGAACTTTCTGTTTGTAGTTTCACGGCATATTGGTTTTAAAATTGAATGCTTATATTTGACTTTTTATTTTATCTCTTCTTCAGGTGATGGGCTGGAAGAGCGACCTCTGAATTGGAGTGTGCGTTTAAGAATAGCTCTCGGTTCTGCTAGAGGGATAGCATACCTGCACCATGATTGCTGTCCAAAGATAGTGCACCGTGACATAAAATCCAGCAACATTTTGCTTGATGAAAACTTGGAGCCTCATGTCTCTGACTTTGGTCTTGCAAAGCTTTTGGTTGATGAGGATGCCCATGTTACCACAGTGGTTGCTGGCACTTTTGGCTATCTTGCACCAGGTCTGTTCTGTGTCATTATTCTTGTACGTGTACATGTGTCCTGTTTTTGTGAATTACCATCGAAAAACAGAATAACCATATCTTATCAATTAGTTAGCAACATGTACTAATTGGTGTTTGCTACTGTTGCAGAGTATTTGCAGAGCGGGAGAGCGACACAAAAGTCAGATGTATATAGCTTTGGAGTTCTTTTGCTTGAGCTTGTGACTGGAAAGAGACCTACTGATCCGACATTTGTCAAGAGAGGCTTAAATGTAGTTGGTTGGGTAAGCTCTCCTTGATTTGTCAATTAGTTAACTACAAACTAAAAAGCCTTGTGTTCTGTATCAGTTTCAGACTTAATCTTCATGTGCAGATGAACACGCTATTGAGAGAGAACCGATTGAAAGATTTAGTTGACAAGCGGTGCAGAGATGCAGATCCTGAAAGTCTGGAAGCAATTCTTGAAATAGCTGCAAGGTGCACGGATGCGAGCCCAGATGATAGGCCATTAATGAATCAGGTATTGCAGTTGCTAGAGCAAGAAGTCATGTCACCTTGCCCAAGTGATTTCTATGACTCCCACTCAGATCATTGTTGAGTATGAAGAAAGGCGGCCCGGTATATTATGTGATGTTGTCGTTGCTCCTCTCTAGGGGGCATATGCTTGTAAATGAATGAGATGACTTTCCAACTAGGATTTTGGTACTTGGTAGTCACTGCACCTGCTGGCTTTGCATGGTTTTTATTTGACAATGAATCAAAACTTGCTCAAATTGTTACGCATCGATCACTCATGCTGTTATTTTCATCGGTGGGATGATTAAGCGTGCTTCAAAAAGTTCATGGTACATTCTCACTCTCTTCTTTAAAGTGATTTCTATGACTCCCACTCAGATCATTGTTGAGTATGAAGAAAGGCGGCCCGGTATATTATGTGATGTTGTCGTTGCTCCTCTCTAGGGGGCATATGCTTGTAAATGAATGAGATGACTTTCCAACTAGGATTTTGGTACTTGGTAGTCACTGCACCTGCTGGCTTTGCATGGTTTTTATTTGACAATGAATCAAAACTTGCTCAAATTGTTACGCATCGATCACTCATGCTGTTATTTTCATCGGTGGGATGATTAAGCGTGCTTCAAAAAGTTCATAGTACATTCTCACTCTCTTCTTTAAAGATCAGCAATGCTAATTGCACTTTTCAAACCCGAGAAACAATCAAATCCGAGTTTATGGCACAACCCACAGTGACACCAACCAAACAACCAACCTCTAGACGGCGCCAAACCCACCCCGTTATAGAGGGGTTATTCATTATTAGGAAGTTTGGTAGTGTTTGCCAATGCTAGCTATACTTGGCTTCCAGACTCCAGTAGCCACTCTACGTCTCTACCTCCTCCTAAAATTGCATCAAACCCTATTCTTTATCCTCATTCCTAAATAATAACATTCTGTAAGTTAGGTTTATATCAAATGCTAAAATAGACTTTTTGCCAAAGCCTAGCTTGTCGCTATGTTTTCATTGACACTGTTTGTATATATTAATGCCCCAAAGTCTTTGTACCTTGACAATGCGCCCTAGCGTTGTTCGTATTGGAATGGAAGATTGTTTGATTACTTGAGCAAACTAAATTAAATGTTTTAGTTGGTTTTCATACGGATTGTACCCGACCGGCCAAATCTATCTGGGGTTCGTTCTTAACCAATTAATTTGAGTCAAAGATGCATACGTAACATGGAAAATGCATCCTCTTGTACCTCTATTATTATCTATCGGCTAACCGAATCATTAAGACGCCGTGCAATGACCTCTTCGATCAATTAGCCATACATAATCACGAGCTGCGCCTTAAGATATATTTCAAGAGGTCACTGCACGACTTCTTAACGATTATGGCAGAATCGCTGAATGATCTCGGTTTTCCAAGATGAGTCAATCACCGGTGATGCAAACTACCTGCACACAGTGATGAAGCAAAATGAAATTTAATCTTGTATCATGAAGTTATGTACGCGTACGTGTTGTTTATTGGCGATCAAAGATAACATAATATAAAAGTATATATATTATGTTATCTTAAAAAGAAAAAAGTTTAAACAAAAAATATTTAAAGAAATACGCAATTCTCTAAACCTAGCGTAGAATAGTGATGTTGATGCCACGAGTCCTATGTTATGTATTTGACAATTATTATCTATACTATATTTAAGAGAAGATGGCTCACCATAACTGTAATTTTTTCCTTTTATACTCCTGAAATATTAAATAAATTTATATATATTTCTAATTGTGATCAGAGATAAAAACGTCAAAACTTAAATAAATAGTCAATAAGAAAATTTATTATTTTCATGAACTAATTACCCACTTCTAGACCGGTGACCACACACTTCTCCACACCCATAGGGTGGGAACAGTTTCTAGTGTTAATTATATTTAATTGTATTTAAATCTAGTTATGACTCTTAGCTCTAATTAAAGATTTCAAACTATCAGACAGCGTCTTTATTGGAGAAGAAACAGAAAGAACGTGCAGGGTATCGTCCCCAACCCTCTTACTCTCTCCTTTAAAAAATAATTCTACATAACCCTAAGACCAAATAGACTTCGATAGCTTATCTTAACTTTTGAGTTTAAGCAGCTGCCTAAACTCGACCCCTCTAAATCCACCCATGTAATTTAGTATGTTGAAGATCGATATTAAGGCTGCTTAGTTGGTATATATGCGAGTTTAGTCAACTACAAGATCAACATGCAGATACTTTTTTGTAAATATTATATTAAGATAATACATTAATACCTACATAATTTGGAATTTGCATGTGTATTCCCAATCCATCACTCAGAAATATGCTAATTAATTGGTAAGTATGAAACAGACGGGTTTATAAACTGCAATAATCCAAGTTCCGAGTCAATGTTATAAGTAATGGTTGCGTCTAAGTTATAGTTTGAATCCAACTATATGAACACGGTTTGACTTGAAGATAAAAACGGTGTGGCAACAATTGTGAATTTCTTCTTCTTTGCTTTAATTTAAACCTCGAGCGAGTGAGGAGATTTATTCAATGAAGGAAAAAAAAAAAAAAAAAGGCCGGGCGACCTTCAATTTATCCGCAACAAAAGAAAATCAGAAAAAGAAAACAGCTAAAGAAAGGCAACAAGATCGATCTAAGACTCTTAACCAACAAATCTAGTTAATAAAAATAGTTGGCCATACTCAACAATTCATTCTTGTAAAAAGAAGAAATAAAAGATAAAAGAAAATCTCACTAAACATAACTCATAGCAGACGTGTTATGATTCGGTAGAGGATTTACTACTTAATTAGCTCCACAGAAAAATATAAAAAGCTTTAAGATGCATTTGAGAAATATGGTGCATGCTATTTGGCTCAACTCATTTGTAAACCTAATATCCTTACATACTTATCAATAATTGTCACACAAAGTTCAATTTCCATTTTAATTTAGATCAATGAATGAAACCAGCAGCCTTGCTTGAAGCTTATAGTTAGAAGCATATAGAATTTTCTTTTTATTTAATTTTAGATGTTGGCTGTAAGTTTTCAATGCAAATGACACTAAATATATATGTCAAACACTTGTAATAGCTATAAATTAATCAGAGTTGTTATAGTCTCTATTCTATAGTTATTTACGTAATTAGCTTATGGATCCGGTGTTGTAGTTTGACATAATCGTATTTGTATAACATATAGTATAGACGACCACATTGAGTACAACGTTTCATGAATTCGATTCTTTAAATTCAGTTATTTAATACCAAAATAAAAAAGATTAGCTATAACCACCGGCAGTGCAAGATGCCACTATTGCCTATAAAAGGGAACAGCTAGGCTTCCTTAATTCACACATTGCCCGAAATCTCATCATATCAAACCTGCAGAGATATCCCAATTAACTTCTCCAGAAAATGGCAGAACTGACGCTCAAGAAGAAGCTTCAAGATAAGGTGGCAATAGTCACCGGTGGAGCTAGCGGCATCGGTGAAGCCACTGCGCGGCTCTTTTCTTTGAATGGTGCCCGCGCAGTGGTGATCGCAGACGTCCAGGATGATAAGGGCCAGGACGTCGCGGCTTCCATCGGCGCGCACTGCAGCTACATCCATTGTGACGTGAGCGACGAGGACCAGGTCAAGGGCCTGGTCAAGTCAACCGTCCAGATGCACGGCCGCCTGGACATCATGTTCAGCAACGCCGGAATAATCAGCAAATCCAAGCAGGAGATTCTGGACCTTGACTTGTCCAACTACGACAAGCTGATGGCGGTCAACGTACGCGGGACCGCGGCCTGTGTGAAGCACGCGGGCAAGGCCATGGTGGAAGCCGGAGTGAGGGGGAGCGTGATATGCACGGCAAGCGTTGGGGCAACTAAGGGAACGGAGATTTTCACCGACTACACCATGTCAAAGCACGCCATTTTGGGGCTGGTGAGGTGCGCGAGTATACAGCTCGCGCCGCACCGGATAAGCGTGAACTGCGTATCGCCGGGGCCGACGCTGACGCCGATCATGAACTCCTCTACTTTTCAGTTTGAGAGTCAGGAAGAGGTGAATAAGCTGCAGGCGACACTAGGGTTGAAAGGAGGCAAGGACATGATGACGCCGGAGCATGTGGCCAGCGCCGTCGTTTATTTAGCTTCCGAGGACTCTCCGTTTGTGAGTGGCCATAATTTGGTCCTCGACGGTGGATTCAAAACTTGAGAACGATACATCGCCACAAGTGCTCACCACTCAATATCTACATGCATATTCATGCACGTCCGAAAATGAAGCTTGTTTGAATTGTTCATTATTTGTTATGAAATAAAATGATTTTTTTTTTTTTTTTAAGTCTAGCTAATTCTCTTTTTTTTCTATTGTTTCATTCCGGTGACGGTTCTCTCCAACGATTTGGTCGTGGGTTTGAGTTTGTCTTGTTTCATGAGAATGGTTCTTCATAGATTAATTCTATTGACATTTTTGTTTTTATAGTTTGTTGTGTACCTGGTCTTCATGACCAAAGAGTATTCTCATTGTATACACAGTCTTACCAACATTTATTAATTTTCTCTGCTTCTGCTTGTTTTCTTCTGATAATGGCATGTCAGTCTTTTCTTGCGTGAATCCAATTGTGGTCGATAAATTTCCGACCGTTGATTTTCCCAGGAAATGGAACTGTTCATATGGTGGAGTCTTTTTAGTAGGTGACTTGCGTGCACTTAATATCAGTTTAGTCAAATTCTAAAATACACACACACGCGTACCATACACAAAAAGTTAAAATTAAATATGTCAAGCCCACAATTAAGAATTCTTTTTGACAAAAAAAAAAAATCAAAATCTATGCAGCCACAATTGCAGCAATTCTCTGTCTCTTAAATCAAGTCGGAGTTTCTTTTTGACAAAGACTGAGAAAGCATTGATCTAGTCTCTTGTACATCTCAATCAAGTATCCAACCACTGCATACAAGAAACAGAGAAAGAAAGAGACTAGTATAGGTAGTTAAGAATTACTGCAATCTTCAATGGAGTATGGTCGTATGGTGCAGTGAGACTGTTCTGTAAGATTTTTATTATTAATTTTTTGTTTTGTGGTGTTTTGAATTTATGGCACATCAATTAAGGTCATCATATATATGACCTGCAAATTTCTCAATGTATAATCTTTCATATATATCCATTATCATGAAAAGGAAGAGATCGAGGAAAGCATCTGATGATTTGAGAAGAACAGAGGTCATGCATGATGGTTTTTGTCTTTTCTTTTTTTTTTTAATTTCTTTCTTTAGACCCTAAACCCTGGACAAAAAAAAAAAATCAATTTTTGTATTTGAGGGATTGGAACTTTAAGGCACAAAAATCAAATGCAAGATGAACTAAGCATGTGGTGGAAGAGTGGCAATAGCTCCACGTCGGTGGATCTACATATTGCTTGAGCTCACCCAAAATTTTGGGAATTTTTTTTTCTATATATGGTGTTATTAAAACGTCATTGTTTTGACGTTGAAGCCCACCTGAAACTAATTAGAGATCGGTCTTCAGTCTCCTCTATGTCATTTCCATCACTCAACAATTATTCAGCGTCCGTTTACTTCTTCTTCACTCTCGTTTCTACAGCTAGTCGGCCACCGTTTATTTTCTTCCTAATACTTTCGCCTCCCGACATCCGTCGGCGATAGTCGTTCCTCCAATTTTGGTGACCCTCTTTTACTTCACTGAACAATTTCAGTCAGTATGCCTTGTACCCAATTTATGTTCTTGTTATTCAATATCTTGCTGTTTACCTGATGTGTTGATTTTTTTTTTGGCTGGTGCTATTCACACACCATTTTTCTCTATTCACACACCCCATCTAATTTTTATTACTTTAATTCAATCTTTTTTATGAATTACCCTAACTACCCCCCCCCCCCCTTGTAAATATGTTTATTTTTCTTTTTTTTTATTTGGCAATTCAATCATGAATCAAACATCATTATACAATAAATCAATTTTGTTTACCTATAAATGAAGGAAAAATAATACGTTTTATTAAGTGGAATGACTTGTATTATTAGACAAAGAATATGCTTCCCAGGTAATCATCTTCACGCAATTGAATCCAAATTGTAAAGTTTGAATCAGCGTTTTATCACTTCAGCCACAAGCTTCCACACTGCAGTTGATGATGTACACAAAATTTGGAAATGCTCTTCATGTGGGGACAAAACTATGTTCCACTAGCATAATATAGTACAACAAATTATGTTTATAATTATAAAGCTATCATTATTAGGCTGTTGTAAAGTTCTATAGTTGCTCAATGGATTCAAATATACCAAATAATTTCAGTTAGAATCTTACCAAGAATAATGGATTCAAAGGGGCTCGAATGATCACATAACTCATATTTTTTTTTCATGTCTCCATTGCAAATCAAATGTAGAATTTTCTCAAAAGATGGGTCTAAAGTTTCTTGTTCTGCTATAATTAAAATTCAAAGCATCATGTTCGAGATATAGAATGATTATGCTAGAGATGTTTTTGATGAAAAAGAAAAGAGGGAATTGAAAAAAAAGTTTGGAAGTCATATGTGTTGCAGGAAAATAAATGTTTAGGATTTGAGGATGATTGACTTGTCAAATAAAAAAAAAAAAAAGATACATAACTATAAGAAAGGGTAATTAGGGTAATTTTTAAAAGAAAATTGAATTAAAGTGTGAATGGAGAAAAATAGTGTGTAAATAGCACCACCCCTTTTTTTCTATTCTTTTTATTCACCCAAATTCTCTGAAACTCCAGTTAAATCTTTACGTGTGGTTTTGGAACAATTGTAAAGTCCAAATCACATCCCTCTCTCATTATTATTGTATATGATTTCATTTTTTTGGGTATACAAATTAATTCTTTCTTCTATCTTCATTGCATGCGCAAAGAATGTTTCATATATGACGACACAACATAATACTCTTTACACTTGTATATAGTTGTACTAGAAAAAAAAAATTGGGCTTTGCTTGAAAAAAAAGATACTTGAATATGTAACCCACCACCCCATTTTCAAATTCTAGATCCGCCGCCTTAGCTGCACCCAACAATTAATTATTGTTTTAAAACAGATCATCAAATTATCATCTTCTTCTTTATTGTTTAACATAACTAGAACCCAAGCAGATCGTCAAAATTGATTAGCCAAAACGAAGTTAACAATAGCCAATGGCATGCTAGTGGTATTACCGGAGAGGCCACTTTGCACTCAGCACTCCTATATAAGTTAGCAGCAAAGTTTTGAAAGCCATTCTTTCCAACTCTCGAGAAATGACAGGACTTGACAAGAAGCTTCAAGACAAGGTGGCAATAGTCACCGGTGGCGCCAGCGACATTGGCAAAGCCACCGCGCTTCATTTTGCATCGCATGGTGTACGTGCAGTTGTCATCACTGATGTTCAGGACCATAAGGGCCAGGACGTCTGATACGTCCAAAATAGACGCTCAACTTGACCCTGCAAAAATGTAGTAGTCAGTAGTAAAGGATAAGCAAGGATCATTCGAAACCAAAGATCGAGGGTAACTATATTAATCACATAAAAGAAAAAAAAAACCAAACTAACCCTAAGAAAAACGACACAAGAAAAATAAAAGAAAGATGGAGGGATAGAGAGGATTGAAGAGGGCGTTGCAATCCTAAAACGAACTGAACTAGGGGTTTTTGGTTTTTAACGAAAATAAACAGATAATAAAGCAAAGAAAACAATTTTGAATTTAGGGTTTGAAAGATATGGATGAAGATGTTAGGAACTCAGAAATCCACCACCAAAACATGCTTGAGACAAATTTATTATCCTAGTTTCAATTACTAAGTCGCGAAAAAGGTTCGATCAAGAGCAAACCATGAACGCATGCATAAGTTCTTATTACTTCCCTAGTTTACTCAAGCAAGATGAACGCACCATTACTAAGCCTTTAGAATAAACAATCAAGGTATAGAGCGCTACCCTATCAACAATTTATTCTAAGCATTAATCACATGTGGAAGTTTGATCGAAACAATTATGCAAAACTAGTGTGGACGCCTACCTAGCATGCAATTTTTTTTATTTGGTTTCACCTATTGTCCTATAGGTTTTACTACCATTGAAACAAGCATTATTAATAGTTGAGGAGATTAAAATACCTATTTCTAACCCCACTCACATGATCATAATATTTTATGTGCGCATTCATAAAACATAAACATGTGAGAGTTATCTGTAAACCAAAACCAAACAAACAATTTCACAACAAAGCAATCACGAAACTAGGAATCAAAATGTTGTCAAAAACATATCTTAGGGGCTTCAAACCTCCCCCCTAACAAAAGTAAATTAGCCACACATCATCTTAAAATTCACAACTAAAAACCTATGAGTTTGAATTATAAGAAAGTAAATACCGTAAAGGGAAGAAGATGATAGCCATGAATTCATTTTTAGACAGCCTTGAACACAAGAACTCCTTTAAGGTGGATCACTGCAAAGCTTGATAATGATGGATGATGATGTGCACGGCTTTTGCTTCTTGAAGTTGAGGAATTTAAGACTCTATGAACTAGGGTTTTTAGGGCAGAAGATGGCGCTATAGATGGGTCTTTTTGTACATTTACAGATGCTTTATATTTATTAGGAGCACACCCCAACTTTCCTTCTCCAACTCTGCTTTGAAAGCCTCCCCTAGTTGCTTGAGGATTCCTTTAATTGGTGCACAATTTAATTACTTTCAAGCTTTGGTAATCTTGTCATAATCTTGTGGAATTATTCTAGGACTCTCCTTATAATTTGCAGCATCAATAATCTTCCAAAAATGCACCCAAAATCCATCCATAGAAGATTTCTGCCAAACTGCCTTGTTTTGTCTGGGACTCAATTTCTGTCTCTGAAGCTTACTTCTTGGACAAGGAACGACTTTGTCTTGACACAATTCTGGATTCTCGACTTCTACATGTTCTATGACATTACATCTTGTAGAATAATCAATAATCTTCTGGAAAAACTCCAAGTAAATAACCAAAAAAGATCTCCCAAAAAGCTTCGTGAAAAGCTGATAGTTTATGCCTTATCGGGAAGCCTAATTTGAGCTTGATTTCCTGCTACTGTTTGGCTCTACTTTTGTTGTAGCTGGTCAACAGTCTCTTTTCTTACGTGGGCGTGCCAACACCGTTCGGGTGCAGTCGTTGGGGGTGTCTCTTGACCTGACTTCTGTCGAGCGATTGTAAACGATGAGAGCACCAACCTCATCATGGGATTCTTTTTGCCTCATGATGAGGACTTCGCTGACATTTCTTCTAATCACACACAATCGATACTCAATATTGCAGATTGAGCAGAGCGAAAATCACCTGGAAGTGTTAGGATCTTGCTAAAGCGTGACTTTAGCTTGGCTGGGTTGCGAGGGTGTTACCTTTGCTTGGCTGGTTCTGGAACCGTTATGGTCGCGACACTGCGGTCAGCTCCCGAGGAGGCTAGGACCTAGGTACGTTGACAAAGGGTTTGGTGGCACTAACACTCGGCTCCCGTGGAGACTGGGACTGGAGTGTGATCACATGTAAGAGGAGAAATGTTTTTTGCTCCGGAGAGGCTTGGATAATCGTAGAGATTAGTTGATGAATTGGCCGTCTTTCTTTCCTCGTGCTAGCCTCGGATATAGGCTATTTTGTGAATTCTCAGTCTTTAGAAAAGTGTAGAATATTCTATTCTCGACCAAAGATATCTGATTTGCAAGAGTATTATCTCGGGAATCACAATGAATATCGTAGATTAATTGTTAATTGATATGGATATAGCTAAAATAGGAGCAAAGCTGACTCCTCGATGGCCGCGGGCAGTTGAGATATGGTTGTTTAATTGAATCTCCGTGAGCACATTACATTAATGGTGCACTAATATAGTCATGATGATTCCTGATTCTCTGCAAAAGTGATCATATCCCATAGCATGCCTAGCATCCCTCTTCCATTGTGAGATAAGCTGTACTGTACTCTCTGACCTCCACGTGGGTGAAGAATATAATGATTACTCCACGTGGATTCCCGATAGCGGGCTCCACTGGGCGTCTACTGGGCTTCGTAGGGACTCCGCCCGGATTCTTTCTCTGGGCTTGCTACTTGTTTCCTATATGGGCCGCTACATCGGCCCATACTGGCTGCCACTCTAAAGGTCCGACCAAAAATACTTTTTGGGCTCAAACAGCTACCTTGTTAACGCTTCAGACCAGTTCTTTGGCTCTTGTTGAAGTAAAACATCATGTCTTCAAGGATCACTGGCCCTTTCTGCAATGGTGCAGCTAAAAGAATGCAAGAAACGCTACCCAAAACTGTTCCCAGAAAGCTGATTTTGAAACTGCAGTTCCTACTTTGCAGCAACTGTTTTGCATAATGATTTCCGTGGACTTTCCTTGTAATTTCTGACCAAAGGGTTGATCAAAATTATTCCTTTGTATCAGTACTTCATGATTCACGGCTTCATTGCTCTCTTTCAACTCCTATTTCTCTTGAACTACTTCACGAACTACCTAAAAAGAAAACAGAGTTAAAACTGACTTTTTAAAGAAAATAGCTAAGAAAAATGTAAAAGATGGCACATTACATTTGTCGCATTTTATGCTCCTATCAATGTCCCCGCTTCGATCGACCCTCACTGCAACTGTATCCACTGCTACGTAACAGACGTGGATCAAGTGAAGAGCCTGGTCGAATCAACGGTCTGAATGCACGGTCGCCTGGATATCATATTCAGCAATGCCGGAATATTATGCTCGTCCAAGCAAACCGTGCTGGAGTTTGACTTATCCAAGTAAGACGAGCTCATGGGCTCATGGCACGCGGTCAACTTATGCGAGATGGCAGCGTGTGTGAAGCACGAGGCACAGGCCATGGTGGAAAGTGGAGTTAAGGGGAGCGTGATATGCACGACGAGCGTTGTAGAAAGTAGCGACTGCTGGATTAGAGTGGTTCACACACTACACCATGTATACATGCTGTTTTGGGGCTGGTAAGGCCGACGAGTATCCAGCTCGACACATACGGGATACGTGTGAACTACGTGTCGTCGGGGACTTGTCATACGCCGAACATGGACTCTTTGCTTGCCATCAAGGATGGGGAGGAGATAACCAAGTTTATGGCATCACTGGGGATGGATAGAGGGGCAAGAGATTATGTCACCGGAGCATGTGGCTAAGGCCGTCTTGTTCTTGGCTTCAGAGAACTCTCAGTTTGTATCCAATCATAATCTGGTTGTAGACAGTGGGCATAAAACTTGGTATACTAGTTCACCTCAACCTTGATGAATCACAAATGAATGAGGGCACTCATGCCCATGCCCTAAAACATAAGCCATCTGTTTTATCAATTTTTGTTTTCCTCCTCTGGTATATAACTTAATTGTGGGTTTGATGTTCTGTTTAAGTGGAAACAAGATCAAAAACTTGCTTCGAAGGTTAAACTATATTAGGCCATCTCCAATGGATGGTTCTAAACTATATTATAGAAATTTTTGGTCAAAACACATCTCCAATTGATGGAATAGAACATAACAGATCCATTTTGTAGTTCTAAAATACTAAATAGAATTCCAAATTTGGAACAAGAAATCTAAAATACTAACTAAAGTTTCAAATTTGGAACATGGAATAGAGCAGTTGGTTGCTCAAGATAAAGGAAAAGTGGGCCTCCTATGTGCATTAACCACAGCTGATTTGAATTATAGACCATGTTGGTTGAAGTTGGTTTGGTTATTAGAATACATGTATTTTGTAGGGACTCCTGATATCATTTCGGGTTGCTCTCTAGATGCTTATTGTAATCAAGGGTTTAGGCTTTATGTCCCCCCTTTGTATCCGATAGTTTCATTAATCAAGACTTGAGAGCAGTCGCATCAGCATTTTATTCAAAAGAAATAAAAAATTAGTTTGGTTATAGAAACTACCATTTAGATAAATAGTGGCAAATGAGGTTGCATTTTCTGGGATAGAACACTTTTTTGCAACCCTCAGCTGGAGAAGGCCTTAAGTCTCTTTTGTACTAAAAGTTCTATAATGTACTTGATGTATTGATGTTTTATACTCAATTAAATGACTTGAGAGGATCGATAGTGATGAATATTCGATTTAGCTCCAAAGCCAGTAATTATGAATTGAACCCAAATACTTGAGAGGAATTGCCTAGAAAACAAAAATGACTCGAGAGGAAGAGTTTCGTTCGCTCTCTCTTCTGTGTGCTGGTTGTGGATTTGTGGGTCCGTGAGGGACATAATGAGGGGCGAGATCTCATACTTCAAGGTGTAAATTATTTTTTATTAACTTTTTCAGAAGTGGCTGAAACTCCCCGATTTACACATCCTCAAATCGGTCACGTTACAGTGTCGCAAACCTTTAGGAGCATAAGCTAAATATAGTTCAGCCACACTCCTAAAGATACGCAAGGCATTTGAATAAGATTTGACATAAAAATTACTTTTCAATGGAATGTAGAATTGAGCTAGAAGCGCGAATATGAATGAGGTGAAATTGAGAAGACTTTTGTTGTAATAAGTTGTTACGTCAAATACCAAAATAAATCCCATTTCTATAACTTGTTACGTCGAATACCAAAACAAATCCCATTTATAAAACCAAGTTTCATGGAGTTTCACATCGTTTGTCTGAGTAATGTTAATTGAGAGCAAACAAGTAACAGATTTCAAGACGATTGGAAAGAGATAAGCTAATCAAGTTGAGTAGAATATCAAAGGAACTTATTACGCAATTTCTGAACCAATAACTTCATAGCAAACACATAACTGGCAGAAAATAATTGAAGAAGATGTTCAGATCAATTGTTACAAACTTACTATAAAACGAGAAATTATGAAATAGGCATTCGGATTTGAAATGCAAAACCAAAACCTGTTAAGTAGAACAAATATTTGAGAACAATTGAAATTCAAAATTGGAAGAGCATTCCACACCCAGCGTCAATCCTGGTTGTCCCGTCTTCTTGCACAGTACCTGCAATCACACAACTGTTGTAGGGGTGAGCAATCATCCTCCCTAGCCCAGTAGAGGGCTCAACCCGAGTTAGGTTTGAAAACAATTTTAATATATAAACATAGGTGTCGACAAGTAAGTAAAAACTACATATATAGATAAATCCCACATTGAAAACATTTTCTGTAAACTTAGATATTTGGATATCCAATTAACAAACTTGATGACCGATCATAAAGCCAACTACACCCTTACCACAATTACTATCGTTTAAACCGGCAAAGCGTAGTGAGAGTGTCCACTTACGCCGTATCGCCTAGAAGCAGTGCCACACCTCAAAAGATGTCAGACACTCTACCGTCCATACGGCCCCTCTAAAGGTTTAGTGGATTGGAGTCCAAGGGAGTCGCTATGGTCCTCTCACTCTCAGGTCACCCTCAGTATCTCAAATAAGAATAATCATAGAAAACCAGTTTTCAAACTATAAAACAATATAGAAAACCAATAACTAGGGCGGGTACCCCTACATGGAGTCTAAAGTTTAGCTATGTTGGGTGAATAATCAATGCAACGCCATCGTCCATTGATCTCAGGAGGCTCTAATCCAGAAATAAGCAAGTGTCACTAACTATATAAAAGTGAAAGATGACAAAGCTGGATTATTTTTGGAACCGGACAGTCTGATGGTTTAGACATGGTAAAAGTTGGCCAAACAAGCTAAAAATTTCCAGAAATTAACTTCAAGGTGTACTGAATACATCACAAAAAGAATCAAGTAAAAAGGATGAAAATTGAAAGAGTTATGCTCAAAACATTTCAGCTGGTCAGAAATTGAACGAAACTGAATTGGTTTCCAGATTCCTTAAATGAGACTGAAAATAACAAGCTTTGGATACTTAGCTTTTAATAACATCACTGAGCTGAAGTGAAGGATTCACAATATTTGCCAATCATTTAACCAGAGACAAAACATAATGAAAACACAATCAATTTTGAAGTGTTCAGAGAAAGCAAATGGAGTCTCTTTCAAATTGAAATGCACATGAATAGGCTTTGATATGCAAGGAATTCAATCCAAAAAGGATTATGTAAGAGGTTACTAGGTTAGTATAAAACTCAGGGAGTTGGATCAAGTAAACCCAAATTTCAAATACAACTAAGCAATACGAGAGCATGTTGTATGAATATAGCTACAAAACCAGAAACCAAACAATCATATCATTAACCACATTGAGAACAAAGTTGAGAGAAAAATAAGACACTCACCACAGAGTCAAAACGAGTTCCCTCATTAAACTCGACAGGAAAATATGGAGACAAGATAAATTTGGCCAAGCCCATTCATATATCAAGGAGTGTCACTTCCGAGTTAAACATGTAAGGCAAAACAAGAGAACCTCATTGAGTAGGATATTCAAGTTCTGAAATTGGTAGGGAGAGACGGAAACATAAACTGAACAATGATCTTACCTCAAGGAATTTAAGGAATCCTGAAGGAAAGAGGATAAAGAAAAACTGAGACTCGAAATCTGCTGATTTCTGAGCAACCTCTACTCAGATCGATGTACAGACTTCATTACAGATTTGATCGCACTGATTTTTGGATATGTTATAGAAGAGATGATGATGAACAGCTTTAATGAAGAACGTTTTAAGATCAGAGGCTTTGATTTAGGTGCATTAAGGCATGCAAATTGGCTGACGTAAACAGAGCTAAGAGAAGCTTCAGGAGGAGAAGAAAAGGGAGATTTTGTTTTCTGGCTGAAAAAGGTTAAGCTTGTTTCTTAGAGAATTACTTTTGAGAATTGGGCACAATGATATCGATGGAGTTCTCTAGAGAAAGGTTAATGATATTGGATAATAATTTTGCAAAGATTGTCTAAAATACATATATGGAGGTATGTTTAGGATAGTGAAAGGAAATGACTAAAAAATCTTATTTATCTAAAGAGACACTTGAAATTTTCGGGTCTCACATTTCCACCCCCTACAGAAATTTCGTCCTCGAATTTCATGGAACTATTTAAGTGAATACGGTTACTTATTTCCGATGTTGGGACTCCAGTACCCTAGTAATGCTTATTCCACCCTAGCATTGCTAGTGGTGATCATATAACTTCACAATCTTGATTTGCTTCAAGCATAGTGAATTGGTTTTTTATTTTCTAGGACAAGATACTGAACATAAGAAGCAGAGTATGTATGTTCTTTAGGTTGCTAACTCCAACCCCACTCAGCTCTATACTTGCAATTGGTCCAAAGGCCGGTGTTCGGGGTCGATAACAAGTTATTGGCAACCCACTTGAAACATATTTAAGTCGAATAAAATTCAAGAGGCCTTTCCTCTTATGAAAACTAGGCTATTGTACACGTTGCACAAGTTAGAGCAGCCTTTAAGACCATTAATCGCCTAGAAATCCCTAAAAGCCCTTTGATACTCTTAAGACCATTAAGTCATTAACTAAATGGTCCTTAGCATAAACCCCACAAACTGAATGCCTATTGAACAAGATATATAGGTCATATGTCAACCGTGAAGGACTAGAACATGGAGCTAGCTTTGATAGCGATATCCCTTTGCTCTGCTACATCTAAGACAGTTTATGAAGAATCTTCCATCTGTGCAATCAAAGAGAGAGGAAGAGAGAGCTCCAGAGGTAAAACACTGAATTTAATTTACCTCATTGAAAAGTTGTAGTAAAGACTCCACAAAATGCAATTCATCATTTCACTTGTCATTGTTCTTCAGAACAGATACTAGCAGCGCATCCCTGAGTAACTAGATAACGTATCTGATGAAGGATTGTTCTCATATGATCATTCGTGCTTCTAGGTGGACTTGCAGTCAACTATTAAATCGAGAACCTGTGGTGAGACAACACCGGCAGTAACCTCATGCAACCAGAATGGTCTATACCATGTAGCAAAGTAGACCTGATATTCGTGACTCATTAGGATGAATTCCATTGGTCTAGAGATCAATGTAGTTGCAAGCAATAATGTAGGAAGAAATCTGGAATTAGGAAATAGAACAATAGACCCTTGCGTAAATAATCGTGCAAGGCATATAAATACATTTTGGGAAAGACAAACCTCCAGACCACATTATTCTTTGGAATGGAAAACAGTATCAATAAGGAAAGAATAAGAAAACAGATTTTTGACTCTGGTTAATAAAGACACAATATGTAAACATAATAACAAGACTTTTTCAAAGGAACTGGCAATGGCTTCCAATATAATGGATCAGTAAACAATGAAACAAGCCAATAAAAGGGTTGAAATCAGTTTCATAACTATGTTGGATTTAAAGCAGATGCTGATAGTTCTAAGATAAGCCAGCTGTATTTGTGATGATCCCAAAATCAGACGAAAACAAAACTACATAGGAGGAAAAGATATGTATACAAACTTGGACATAACAGAATTGAAAATTAAGATAACATGGTGACAAGAACGTATAAGAAAAATGAAACCAATTTTTTTTTTTTTTTTTTTTTTGCAGCGAATACAAACAAGATCGTTGTGGTTCTCTTCTTGAGAATAGTCAAACCTCAAACCAATCAATCTAAAGATTGGTACACGAAAGACCAAAAGTGAATATAAAATTAAGAATATTATACGAACCGAAGAGGTAGAGGTAATTTGTAATTAACAAAATTCATGAAGAAGTCATGACAAACCCGAGTGCCAGAAATTCGAGTTCTAGCCATTGAAGTTCATCCACGATCGGAGCTTCTAATAGGGCGTTACTTATCTCTCTCAATTCAAGTCCACTGCCCTGCAGTAGTGTATATGTTGTCTTTGGATGTAAGAAACACCTATGCTCGCCGAATGTCTACTCTCAAGAAACTTAAGCTTGACTGTTCTTGAAGTAGTCGGTAATACTTGGCAAAATAGAGGAGACTTCCACAGTAGCATGCATGAAGGCTAGCAGCTTCAAACTCAATACATGAATCCACAAATATTTGCTTATGATCATTAACCATAAGTCCAGTTGAGCAGCATGATGTTGAATTGAAGCACATCCTTGAATACAAGAGTTATGCTAGCCAAACCATTCTTATGATCACGAACTTTGAAGAGTCTGCGAAGCATTCAAGATGTAGTCCCTGAAATCTCTCCTTTTCAATTGACACAATCGGAAAGTAACCTGAGTTTATAAGCAATAAACCCTAAAAAGATAAATCTGGAGTCCACCAGAGAATATTAAATCTCTAATTTTATTAAATTTGAGATGATAAATTGATTCTAGTACAAAGCATAATGGTGCTTATATAGGTTTATTATAGTCTAACAAGAAATCCTAAAGAATCCAAATTAAAAAAGAAACTAAACACCTAAAATAAAAAGAATCCTAAAACAAATGTAAGACAAGCCTAAAAATATTAAATCTCGAATCGGATAATTAAAACGCCATATTTTGGCCTAAATCTGTTAGGGCTCACTAAAGTGAGTCTTGAAGATCTCGTCGTTTCCATTCTAGAAATGTATCATGCGTCTCAAATGAATATTCTGGCCAAAAATTGATCAAATCTGATTCACAATCAAAACCTGACTTTTTGTGCGAGTAACACGAAAAGTCCAGAACCAAATCTTCTTAAATATTACAGCGGCTAATAATCTCATTACGCGTAAGTTATCTATTTTCCAATCACTCTTCTTGATTCTACGCCGCTTCTTTACTTTTATAGTTTTATGGTTGAGCAGGGCCCATTCTCGTCCTACATCATCAATACAGTGGGATCTGACGTTGATCCTATGGCGAGCCGCACCACTAAATAGAGCAAATAAAGCGTTTATCCGTGTAAAGGAACGCAGATTCCAGATTGTAAGTTGTTCTTTTTAGTAAAGTGAAAATTAATAGGTCGTGTCTTGTTAGACAAAATGATCCATTTAAGGGTTAACAACGCGACCCATTTAACTCCAAATATACATAAATTGATTATATTTACTAGAGAATTTATAGTGTTAACGGTCAAGCATGGTAACCCGAGTTTAAAGTGAGAAAATGACTTACTTGACCATTATATACATATAATATTACTTTTGTAAATGGGTCATCTACATGGGTTATATAAAATATATAACCCGATGCATTTAATAAACGAGGTATACGGATTTACTTTGTGTTGACGAGTTGACCTGCAACCTATCCGTTTATTAAATAGATCATGGCGGGTTGACCTGTTTTTTAATCGTGCGGGTTTCGAGTCATGTCGTAATTGACAGTCTTAGTTGTTTCTTAAAGAATTACTTTTGAGAATTGGGCTTAATGATATCGATGGAGTTCTCTAAAGAAAGGTTTATGATATTGGATAATGATTTTGCAAGGATTGTTTAAAATACATATATAGAGGTATGTTTTTTTTTTTTTTTGAGAAAATATATAGAGGTATGTTTAAGATAGTGAAAGGAAACAACTAAAAAACTTATTCGTTGAAAGAGACACTTAGAAATTTCCGGGCGTCACAGTGGCATATTGAGGTGACCATTATAGCAGAGAAAACGGATCCGATTTGAGATATTGAGTGCACCATTGCTCAAAATTTATGTAGTTAACCTAAACTATAAACCCCAAATTCAATTGATTGCTGTTATCATTTTTTTACAATTTGCAATCACCACTTGCATCAAAAACAAAGAATAAATTTTTAAGTTCGGCTTTGGGAACTCGCTCTGAAAAACTCGGAGCTGAGAATACCGAAATTCTAAAGGTTTCGGGAAGCAGGGCTGCGGGGACCTCATGTTCTATGTTTGCTTTGGGTGACTCCACAGTCACTCTTTAAGGTGAGAAGCGTGGGTTTTGCAGCCCAGTGGTGTGATCAGCTTCTACTGATCGGAGCTATCTGGTTTTGGGATCAAAGCCACATCTGAGGCGGTAGTGTTGGTCGTTGCCATACGGTGTGCAGAGGTTGGCGTGAGGTGGTGTCGGTTCGGGTCTGTGGAGGCATGAACTGCTCGTTGGTGCTTTGCCGGAGGCGAGGCAGGACGGCATTCTTTCCAGCTATCATAACGGGAGAAGGCTATGGACGGCCGCCGAAGCGGTGATGGGCAAGGGTCGTCTCTCTGCAAGCTCAGATCAAGCACACGTGGGTGGGGTAGACGAGGGTTGGGGCTTTCGGCGTTGGGCCTTCATCTCTGTGGCTGTAGTGCAGTCTGGTGGGTTGGGGGCCTAGGGCTAGCCTGTTTTCCCTTCGCTCCCTCATTTGGGTTGGGCTGGGCTGTAACTGGGGCTTTCGTGGGGTGGCTCATTGCACTCATAATCCCATATAGTTGCTAAGTTGAGGCTGCTTGCTGGTTTGTTGAGAGGAGATGTACACAAGATATGTTTTAGGCGTCAAGAGAATTGCTTTGATTTAGGGTTGTATAGGAGTAGGGAGTTATTTTATTTCCATATTTTCTTTCTTACATATTCTTTTTGGATTTTAGGTTTTCAGAGGCTCCTATTTTTTGGAGTTTAGTACTTTTAATAATTGAGCATCGATATGTAATATGAAGGGGTATTCGGACCTATATAAGTTTAATCGAGTGAAATCGTATGATTAATATTAATGGACATATCTTGCCCTAAAAAAAATTAACAAACAAATAAAGAGGAAATTTAAATTGACAATTGCACCCTCCACATGTCTTGGCCAAGTTGGTTTGTCTCTAATGGCCAGTTCTTAGGTGCAGGTAGCCGCCCCACATGTACGGTGCGGTTGTCCAATCAAATCTCATAAAAAAAATTTCTTTGTTTTGAAATTATCCCTGATTTTTAAACGTGAAATACTTAAAATACCTCTTTATTTGAACACTGATCGGTTAGCCGCACCGTGTGTCGATTCGGCTGCCCACACAAGAATCACTCGTCTTTAATAATAGGAGTCCGAGTTGGCTGATTAATTAATTGTGATTCTGCAACATCCTTGGCTGGTTCTCCATGACAAAAGGTCATAGTCTCATTGTCGTTGACCGGCAGAAAGAGCCCTGGGGAAATGAAGCCTTGAGTAGTTTATATCAAGTATATAGCCATATCATACTGCTTTACCATCTCATGTTGATAGCAGCCCCTCAACATGAGCAACAAATTACAAGGCAAAGTAGCCATAGTCACCGGCGGCGCAAGCGGCATCGGAGAGGCCACGGCACGCCTCTTCGCCGAGCATGGAGCATCTATGGTGATCATCGTTGACATCCAAGACGATCTCGGCTGTAGATTAGCCGAGTCCATCGGCCACTACAGATGCAGCTACGTGCACTGTGACGTGACCGATGAAGAGCAAGTGAAGTCCATGGTGGAGGCAACGGTTGAAAAACTCGGACACGTCGACATCATGTTCAGCAACGCCGGGATAATGAGCAGCCAAGACCAGACCGTCCTTGACCTTGACTTTCCATCCTTTGACCGTTTGTTCAACGTGAACGTGCGCGGCATGGCGTCGTGCGTGAAACACGCGGCGCGTGCAATGGTGGAGGGGCGCGTGAGGGGGAGCATAGTGTGCACGGCGAGCGTGGGAGCGAGCCACGGGATGGGGAAGAGCACGGACTACTGCATGTCGAAGCATGCCGTGTTGGGGCTGATGAGGTCGGCGAGCGTGCAGCTGGGGGTGCATGGGATTAGGGTGAACTGCATCTCACCGAATGGGATGGCGACGCCACTGACGTGTAAGGCGAGTGGGATGGAGATGACGGAGCTTCAGAAGGCGTATGAGAAGTTCGCGCGGTTGAGAGGGGTGGTGCTCAAGGCGGAGCACGTGGCGAAGGCGGTGCTGTTTCTTGCGAGTGATGATTCTGAGTTTGTGACTGGGCATGATTTGGTTGTTGATGGGTCCTTTGTTCCACCATGAAGCCCAACTATGTTTCTTTATAAGCCCAACTGGTGTGGTGAAGAGGGCCCAATAATAAGCCCACAGATTTGTTTCAACTTTTCTTCAACACAATCTTGCTGTATTGTGTTGTGAGTCTAAATTGAGGTGTTTAAATAATAATCATGGCAATTCTTGACGTATAGAAGTTGTGGCTTACAAATTTCTATAAGTCATTTTTAAATTACTTTACTTTTCCTACTAAAATATTTAGCTTCTTAAATTGTATACGAATAACAAAAACTGTGTCAAACTAGCTTCATGAAATTTTTAGTTACATTTTATGTAAAGATACGCATAAGAAACTAATACACAACAATGTAAACTTTGCATTTGACGAACAAATGATTTTAATTCTCTAAATAGTTAAATAAAATCTATACGTTTTAAAAGTGTATATATTCTATAGTTCTATACATATGTTAATAAAAATTTATAGAATAAAGAAATAATGTAGTTGACATGTATATTGTTGGTGTCTTCTTGTATCGTATTTCCCAAACCAACAATTTATCCAATACAATATTCCACCATAAGTGGGCTAGTGGGTAATTGGGTGATTATAGAGAGAATAATGCTGTGTATTATGCTCTAATACATGTGATGACAATATTGATTCTATCAAAAATAATGTTAGTAACATGTCACACTCTACTAAGAAGGTTACAAGTAATTATCTGTAATTTACGGCTATAAAGTCTCTGTGCTAAAATGGCCCCTCATCAATGTCCCTTCGACCTCGCCAAAAGACGACCTCGTTTATCATCCTTCGACTCTCAGATAGGCCTCACCGTCTCTAAAACATCAATCATATCCACCGGGAACTACTAGAAAACTCAGAAGTGGCGGCCGGCGGAGAAGCTGAGAAATGGGCATGCAAATGAGGATTATTAGCTACCACCACCTCCTTCATCACAATGCTTCTTCTGCAACTCCGGCATTCCCTACGTCTTTACGCCCTTTTTCTTCTTCTTCAATTTTATTCCGATTTCACAAGAACCTCGCCGGCCGAAGCGTAATCAGAACTACGAAAGGAAGAAGTAGCTATCATAACTATGGGATTGTGGCCTCAAGCAACGTGGGTGCGCCGCTTTGGGAGGCTTGGAAACCTGACAAGGCTTCTTCTGCTCCTTCCCTCAGCGATGTTCTTTGGCCTTCTGCAGGTTAGTCTTGCGTTCATCTGTAATTGGTGGAACTAAAAATTTATGATTCCTTAGAATAGGATTCATTAAAATCATCGAATTCTTTCGTATATAGGGGCATTTACAGCAATGGCGATATTGGGAAGAATAGATGAGATGCTAACACCAAAAGGAGTTTCAATGACAATTGCACCTTTAGGAGCTGTTTGTGCTGTCCTCTTTGCCACTCCCACCACTCCAGGTGCTCGGGTAAATTCTGTTTTCTCTTCTTTCGACGTTAGTTCATTAGTGATGATATTATTTTACTCAAATGTCTTTTTAGGTGTTATAATAAAATAAGCAGTTACAGCGGTCACAAGTTTTATGTTTATATTTGTAATTTCTTAAATATTGAGCCATACTATTTGAGTGAAATAATCACATCGTATATGCAAATTGTTGATACCCTATATCATTTGTGAAATGTGCACGTCCGTATGCAAAGTGTCGAATATCCTATATCATTTTCCGAGCATATCTCAACATAAAAACAGGTTTCACAGTTTCGCTCTAGTAATCAATTGATTTCCATATTCAGTCTAGCATTCATTAAAAAAAAAAAAAAAAAATTGTTACTCTCAGACTTTTCGTAACAATGGTCCTAATTCCCACTCTTCAGTAATAATAGGCCCAATTCCAATAATACCTAGACTAGCTTGTAGACAATGATCACTAGGCCTAAGGGATTTCCTCAATGGTGTTACAGAAGTACAACATGTTCATGGCGCAAATTGGTTGTGCAGCCATTGGTGTCCTAGCATTTTCTGTATTAGGGCCAGGGTGGCTTGCCCGGAGCTTTGCCCTCGCTGCTTCCATTGCCTTCATGATCTTCACACGCTCCACTCATCCGCCGGGTAATACCTTAAACGTCGTCGTTTGTGCTGACTTTCTCATTACTCGGTTCTCATTATGTGATCAATTAGTGCAGCTGCGAGCTTGCCAATACTCTTCATTGACGGAGCAAAGTTGCATCACCTGAATTATTGGTATGCTTTCTTCCCCGGCGCTGCCGGATGCATCCTTCTTTGCTTGATTGTAAGTTAATCTTATACTATTAACTCCATTCAAACTATGATATATAGTTTTCATGTTTAGGTGACAGGGACATATCTGCCAAAACAAACCTTAGATTCAGTCCTACTTATTTTTTGCTTTTCTTTCTTGCAGCAAGTAATGGTGTTACACTTGAAGGACAACTTCAAATTCTGATCCGAAAACGAAACCCTAAATGCTTTGATCTGTAAAGATTGTAATCTGAAAGTTCTCTCTCATACACCTCGACCGATCTTCTGTGGTCCTTGGTGGATTGATGGTTCCAGGTTCTAAAGTTGATCTGTTGATGTCGTCGTATAAATATCTGCTGGCCATGGACCATGGAATTTTGCAGAAAATTACATGAAATTTATTGTACAAACCTCATTATTTCACCAAACTGGCAAAAATTGAAGAGTTGTACTACCTCGTTTCTTGTCAAAAATTAGTACTACCATTATCATTTTCTCACAAGCATGGTTAGAGTTGTCCGCACCAACCCTCTCAAGTTTGACGGTTATAAAACACAGACCAAACGTCAAAGTAAACGAGTGAGTTTACAAAATTCACTCTAAATATGAGCTAGTTTCAAAGGCAATATATATATATATATATATATTAAAGAGGTTTGAAATCCAGTTAAATTAGGAGGCTCATTCTCATGCTTGACTTATTGAATTAGAAGCATGTATCGAGGGAGACTTGGAAACCTTGACCTCTAGCATAATTACAAAAATCCTCGTAAATCACATCCTGATAATCACATATTCACAGTAGATTCCAGTTACTTTGAATCTCCAAAATGTAAAAGTCTTTCTTTCTTGACAAGAAATGTATGTTATTTTTAAATTAAAGTATCCATTTTATAATAAAATTTAAATTCATAACCTTCACAAGCAACCAATAAATCGTAATTTATCGAACAAAAGAGCATGTTGTTAACACTTTGAATTAAACACAATAACAATGATCAGAACATGCTTAAGAAACTCAACAAAATCAATCCAAAAGCATTGATAGCTTTATAGCTTTGATCATTCTTTTTCCAAAGGAGCCCTCCACCAAATATAAAAGGGAAATGGAAGAAAATATTAAAAAAGAAGAAGAAGATAAATATAGGAGGAAAGGGACTAGGCCCATTGACACGTGCAGCACGGGCCCATAGAAAGCAACCCGAACCCGTATGACATCAGCTTTGATAGGGGACAGATGCGTCCACTCTCAGATCCCATGCTCTCCGGGTCCCACCCTCCATTCCGATGCTTATCTATGGCTAAACTTTAGTATTTAAAACAGCTGGTGGTAGGCCCCGCCTAGTTTGACCCGAACATACACCAACCAGGTAATAAATCGCTGCCACGTGGGTCAAGACGTCGACGTTTAGTGAGGCGCGTCGCGCTGGAAGATTCCAAGCGGTGGGGTCTATGATGGTGATTCTTTCATCCAAACCCTACACGTGGTGACCACTCGTCGAAGCCCCGAATGGTTGGGTTGTAGATGGTCGGTAGCAAATCTTTGGTGCCTCGTGATTTGAAGGAAGAGACACCTGGCATGTACCCTATGGCCCAAGTTTATATGCCCTATTACATAGGATATAGGCAACAAAGTCTTTTCAAGAACACTTTGTTTTTTGTCAAAAATATAAGATAGATTCCTGATAGTCTATAGGCTTACTACAAAGCGAGTTTCAATATATTTTTAGTTAATAGTATTTGTTAAAGTTTAGAGTCCGACTAGTTTACATGGTTAGTCGGTTAGATATGACGTGTGTATTATTCTATGCTCCGACTTTGATAAATGAAACTTTGATCGGTTTAAAATAAAAATAAAACTCGATTAGGAAAACTGGTATTATAATAATTAAGTTGGTTTTAAATTTTATTGTTTTACTGCCTAGTGACACGATAAAGCTAAGTGTAGTCGGATCTATCTTACAGGGCAACATAGTAGGAAAGCTAGTATTATAGTAATTATGTTGAGTTGTAATTGAGTTACATATTGAGTTATATTTCCGTTATATCATTGTTATGCCAAAGCAAATGGAGTAGCCAATAGACCACTCTTTACTAGTTGGTGCATATTAGAATACATGTCTTTTGTAGAAATTCATGATATTATTTCGGAACATACTTTAGATACTTATTGTAATAAAGGGTTTAGGATCAATATTCCCCCTTTGTATTCGGCAGATTCATTAATTAAAATTTGAGAACAGCCGCACCAACCATTTATTCAAAACAAAAACACAAAAATAAAAAAACTCGAATTATATAGTTGGAAAACTCTTTTAATATGTAGGTAATCCAATATTCCGGCAAATTATTATTTATTTATGAACTAAAATGATCGCAAATTGCTACTAAGCATTTTGACCCTTGATTAGTAAAAGGACTTGCATGTACTAAATGACTTGGAGTGTATTGGAGAGTTTAGTATTTCAGGATGACGAACAAATTTAAACCATGCGTGATAGAGATGGTTTGGCTAGTGATTATCAAAATGCTTTTGTGAATTATTATCGAAAATTGACAATTATATAATTATAGATGGTAGTCATCATTTGCTAAGCGGCCAAGGATGTAAAAGAAGAAAGACAATTTAGTTTAAATATGAAACCAAAAGAGAAGAAACTCCTCAATACTACCCAAAACGGATGTTAAAAAAGTAGAAAACCTTTCCTCTACCTTGATATGAAATACACGTGTGATGTGCTTGAATAGACCTAGTTTTGGTGACACAACAAGTAGCCGCCAACAAAACCAATTAACTAATTTGCCAATTTCAGAAGTTTGATCAACCTTTATCAAATTGATCACACAAGAGAAAGTCATCTAAAACACTTTACCTTCTCCGCAATTCGGCCAAGGATCATTGTTCTCAAGAAGTTCTTCATCGCCATCATTTGATAAGGGAGTTGCTTGCCAAGTTTAGTTTTCATTTTCTTTTCATGGGCCTTTAATTTTTAAAAGGATTTGAAACCCAGTCTAACTGAATTCTTTTTAATTGATGAATGATTAGTGACTAATATTTTCTACATTAAGTAAATAACATGATTTTAAGTTTTAATGAGCATGAACAATATTTTGGAGAGAAGAAACTGAAAAATTATGAGAATTTATATTGGTTAGCATTGTTGAGAGTTGAGACTTCAAAGAGTGCAAGACAAAAGCCAAAAGATGATTTTGCCCTCCACCAAACAAGGGAAACAAAAACAAAGGAAAGAAAATTGTGAGTGACTCGTGATGAAGTTGACCCCCAATAAAAGAAAGAAAAGAGCAATACCTGTTTGATGCTTTCTTCCATCATCTTCACATAAAATCTGATGCAGCTAGATTTTACATCTTTGCAACAATTGGCAAGTCAACCAGGATTTGTATGTATATATGTGACACTGTGCTTCAATATTACAGACCAGATCCAACGATATCATAACAGAAGCTTAAGAACACTACTAAATAATAATGGTATACCATCTAATACAAAAAATCTTGGATCTCAATCATCTACATGTTCCTTATTTGGTTAAACATTATTGACTAATTTGCAACAAAAAGGCAATTGATTAAGGGAGCTTAAGAAATGAGACATGAGATCTCAATCATCTACATGTTCCTTATTTGGTTAAACATTATTGACTAATTTGCAACAGAAAGGCAATTGATTAAGGGAGCTTAAGAAATGAGACATGAGAAATGGAGGTGTGGAGCTGAAGTGAAATGGCATTTCCTGATTACATAAGAGAACTTTTATTTAATTACATTTCATACAAAAATGGTACATGAAACACTACAGAACCCCAATTCCTAGATAAGATTACAAATGATGCAAGCACGGCCATTTTTCTCTTTCAACTGAAACCTAAACCCACCACCCCATCTGGATCGGGGTGCCATTGACGCTTGCTTGGATTCATTACTTATTCTCACTTAATACGCCATACTATCAAATAAGAACACGATAACGCAGGAATTATATATACCAAAGAAATCCTAGTAAGACCAGGACCAAAAGGCATGATCTTCCACTGGGAAACCAAAATTACATGAATTTGCAGGAGGATCTGTATAATCGACATCTTCAAGCTTCGGAAAGATATATGGTGGCAATAGGGTTTTGCTCAAGTTGTCTTCTTCATCTTGGGAAAGATCAGACTGATCAGGTTCAAAAATATATGAAGAATCACCGCGCTCTAAGAGAGAAGAGTGAACCCCATCAGTGTAATGTGGGCTATCCGAATCAAACATATCACTCTTGACTGAGCTAAGATCTTCCTTACATGCCACAACCGAGAGTTTGGATACTTCACCTTCGGAGGAGACCGATTCAGCAATTGGCATCTGCTGTGGTTCTTTATGTGATTTATTCGTATCCGATTGTTCTGAGTTTGCCCTCACTTCATCTTTCAGCCGCAGCCTGTCCGATAGCTGAACAACCTGAGAAACAATTCGAACATAACATATTGATAAGCAAAAAGCCATAAATGGACACACAAGGCAGTGAACCAATAGAGATTACTAATGAATACCTCAGCCTTCAGCTTATCATTCTCTTTACAAACGCTATCGCAATCAGCCCTGAGACTATTATAGTTGGCTTGCAAAACATCATAGTCCTTCTCCAGCTGCTTTGTCTTCCACCTTGCGCGGCGGTTTTGGAACCAAATCGCAACCTGCCGAGGCTGCAAGCCAAGGTCTTTTGCAAGCAGGATCTTTCTTTCTGGTTCAAGCTTGTTTTCCAAGTCAAAGCTTTTCTCGAGGAACTGGACTTGATCAGCAGTTAGCCGCCTCTTCTTTCCAGGTTGATGAAAGTACTCATCGAATTCCTCATCACAATTGTCTTCGTGCTCGTATTGCTGGAACACGGACCTCTTCAATCCATTTCCTCCCCGACCACCTTCGAAACTCATCATGGATGAACCTGAATAAAAACATATATAACACGTAAATTAGACCATAATCCTTGCCATAATTCATGATGGGACGATCACTATACAATTCTGAAATGATCAAAAGATCAACAACAGCCCAAATCAAACCTTTCTTGATTCATATACAAAACCAAACAATCAATCACATCCGAATTAATCAACAAAGACACGAAAAAGGAGTGAGAAAGTACCGAGAAAAGGAGAAGTAGAGGAAGCATTAGAGGACCCAGAAAGGAAGAGAGAATCGAGAGGCTCGGGAGCGCAAGAACCTCTCTGATTCTGAAGCAAAAACGAGGCACCACCGCTACTACTATAGACCCTCCCACCGCCGGCCATGTTTACTCTTTCAAATTTGTTTTAGTTCTATACTGGTTTTTGTTGAAAATTTAATCTGACATCACAGCCTGGTTTGAGACGATGATGATCCGAAGCCGGGTTCGAATTGAAAAGGCCTAAGCTTTGTGGCGAAAGAAGCTGGTGATGATGATTTCAGTGATGTGGGAAGTGTGGGAACAACGGCTGCTCACCCCCATCACTCAGAATAAGAAGAAAGAGAGGTTCTTTAACCTTGTGGGTTTTGAAGAAGTAGCTGCTCTCTCTGTAAAATGGAAAACTCAGATGAAGAGAGAAACAGAGGAAGAGAGAGACAGAGTGTTTTCTTCTCTGAATTTCTGAGCTTGATGATGGTAATATAGTAGAAGATGGACGGGATGAGGCTGTAATTACCATCACGCCCTTCCTCACAAAAGCATCACTTTCATATCATAAGTCATTTGTCATAATCCAATTATAAAGCATCATTTTTTATTTTCTCTTCTTATCTTTAGGTATTTCAATTGAAGAAGCATTTAATATTGAATCTTTCTTGGAATAGAATGACATCAGTAGGTATTAGCTCGTTTGTAGTTAAGCTCCGATCTAAGTTTGATCCTCATTGCCGATAGTCTTTTTGCGGAAAATCATACATGAGGGTTGTCAGGTACATGTCTCACGTAAGTCTTTTAAGATTGAGGCTGTAAGTCTGTTCTGACGGGAGGTGCAGGATAACCTTCATCTCCAAACTTTTTGTAACCACAAAAAAAAAAAACAAAAAAAAAAGAATGACAAAACAAGGCTCTTGTTATTGTTTCTTGTCGTATATGATTTGATAGTTTAATACTCTAAGAGCATCTTTAGCAGACTCTCTATTTTAGCTCCTTAGCTATTTTGGAGAGTATATTTAGCTTTTTATTTATTTTGGCAGCTGCATCAGACTCCTAAGTGGCTCTCTATTATAACTTTTAGCTATCGCTCATAAATATAAAGAGCGGGATGAGGCTCTCTATATTTTAAAATATTCATTTTAAGTTATTTTATGTAATTTATAAATACATTTAAACTATTTAATCTTCATTTAAAAAATAATATAAATTCAAATCTAGCTAAAATAGAGAACATTGATGCAAATGTAATTCTAAAGTAGCTAGCTAAAATAACTTTTTAGCTACTTTAGCTAAAATTTGACTAAAAAATGGCTAGCATTGCTAAAAATACTTTAATTGGTTGACAAGGCCTTGTCAAATTTACATTTAAAAATAAAAATATAAGTATTGGCCAAAAATAAATAAAAAAATATTATATCTACAAGAGCTTATGATGTACCGTTTGATTTAGTGACAAAACATTGATCGTTCTATCCTTACATATGTCAGTGAGAATCGAAACCATGACATTTATAATGTTGAAATTATAATTTACCAACAGATCACAGGTCACCGGTGACTCACTGAAGACTTATCAGTTGTTAATGTAATTCCTCAGTTATTGATGTAATAAAAAAGAAAAACTTAGAATCTATTAGCATAAACGGAGATCATTGTTTAATTTATCAGCTTAGATTCTAAAGCCATGAGTTTAGCATGCCAGAATCACCAATATATCATTGCAAACATAAGCTCATAAGGAAATAAAATATCAGTATCACTGTAAGTTAGTGTAACAATTAGTTAAATAAACAAAATTTAAAATAAGTCAAGATATATATATGAAAATCATATCAAGTTATTAGAGAAAGTTTCCATCCATGGAGAATATCATTCATAAAGGTAAATAAGACGTGCAAACAACAATCTAAGGATTTTATAATTTTCTCCTAGCAAATACAAATCATAGTAAAGGATTTTCCTTTAAAATACATGTTAGAAAAATGAGAGCGTGGAACATGTGGCGAGGGTACAATAGTAAATTAGCAAGGGATGTGGGGTTTATGGAGATGAAAACGAGGCGCAGACAGTGTCTACTGAGAACAGAAAAACAAAGGAATCCAGGACTACTGAGTTGGATTTTTCAGCTCGTGATTAAAAAAGGGGGCCGAGTCATGACTCGGAGACTCAAGCCGAGTCACTCTGACTCCGACTCGCTCGCGGGGTGGTGCTACTCCCACCACTCAAATGGCTCGCGTTTCAACATGGCGGGCCCTCATTGGGACACGTCTACATGATGCGGGTCCCGTCCTTGTCTCTCCGCTGCTGGTTTTTATATTCCCTTTTGGTCTCGCTATCGGCCGGGATCCTCTACTCCGGTGATGTGTTCAAGTAATTATCTGCGTCTTTTTTCGCTTATAATTTACGAAAATTCTACTGTATAATTTTTACTTGTTTTAGTTTCATTCTTCTACTAAAATTTTAAATTCTAACCAACTTGAGTTGGTCGCGTTGGTATGGGTTTACTTATGGTTGAATCATTCTTTAAGTTCGATCTCTATTATCAACAATCTCGTATTAGATCGTGTGATATGTAAATTTTCTGGAGAAATTCATACCCAAATATTGTGGAGACAAGTACGTGTCCGACGTCGGTCATTTGGAGTTGAGGTTGTAGATCTTTCGTGATGGGGATGTATATGATGACCTCTCTCTCTCTCTCTCCAAACTTTTGCTTACCATAAAATTTTAAATTCTAGATAATAATCCCTATGAGGCTATGATGTTGTAATGATAGCTTATTCATAAATTCTAGATAATAACCGATGATGTTGTAACTCCGTTTTAGTTTATATCGAGTTGCTAGTATTATAACTTGTTTTATACATAACTTTCAAAATTAATCTGAAATATAGCTTCGTTGTCTATCCAGTAAAAATCTTTTTGCCCTAATTATTTGGTTGGCGGACTAAAGATTTGAGATTATTTTTGCTGTTCTACTTGGTAATGATTTTCCTTCTCCAAATACCATATCCCCTCAACCAAAACAGGCTGTACCAAATTTTTTTTTTTCTTTTTTACTTCTAGAATTGATATGCTTTCTTTTGGGATTGGTGACTAGATACTAGCTAGCTCAATTAGCTCACTGGTGTATACAAGCCCATTATTGGTGCTGGCCTTTCTTTGAGCTATCCAAAGCCCATGTAGGATCCAATGAGTAAAAGATCCATTTCCCTTGATTAGATTCTTGATATATATGAACCCAATACAGTTGGTTCTCCCAGTAAGCAATCCTTTTTTTCTTTTCACCCAATAGACTTGTTTCTTATTTGAAATTTTGAATTCTTTGCTTTATTTTGTCATGCTTGAATGTGATTAACCTTTCATCTCCCCTGCCTTCTATTTTTTAATCCAATGAGGTATGGGAAAAAGAAAAAAAAAATTGTTTTCACAGAACTCTTTTACTTGATTTTTATGAGGTCACAATTATAGATTCATGATCATTGATCCACGTCCAAGCATGAAAAGTCTTGTACGTATTTTGAATATACTGAGTATTGGCCGTGTGAAGTATAAATGGAAAGTGGCAACTCCAAATTGTGTGGAGTGAAGGGCTTGCACATTGCTTGAAAGCAACGATCATGTTCAATGGAGGAGCAATTACCTTGGTGTGTGATATGCAGAATTTCTTTCAACCCTTTCATGTTGGCCACCACCATATGTCCTATGAATCTCTCTCAGTTTTTCTATTTCAGGGCAAACTGAAAACCACCATCCACCGCCTTATAGGTTTCGATTACTACTTTTTCATCACTACCTCATTGTCCGATCCACCATCACATTGCTCTTTATTGCTCTCATGTTTTTTACCCTCTTTTGCCATTTTGTTGGTTTTGGGATCATAAGTAAGGACATTTGCTGTTTGGTAGACACATTTCTGGTAGAACAAACTTTAGCTAAAACTCCACTAGTGTGATTCTAGAACTCAATGTAGTCAATATAAGAATTAATGAATTATATACTCTACATGAAATTAACTTTTCTTGGCCAGTGATAGTGCATACCTCCTGAATTTTTAGTTCAATGTTCGCATCACGTACTAAAAAGTGTTCAAGGATATCGAATCATATAAAATGCAACCTAGCAGTCATGTGAAGAACCAAGCTTGATTGACTTCTGGTTTTCTTTCAATTGCCTGAAAATATAAACATCAGCACCAGTAATTAATCTCAGCGGTGCGTGTCGCTGTTGATAAGGATAGAAAATGCCTGTGTTGGTGGTTTAATTAGTAAGTGATGATTAGACTAATGGAAGGCCGAAGGCTAGATTGTTCGAAATGATAAGTTCTACTTTTGTAGCTTTTAGCTTTCTTTGTGGGAAAGACCACTCACGCCTGGACATGGACTCCTGTTTGTGACTTGTGGTGAAGAAATTGCCATTCTTTTCCAAAGACATTCTCTCTTTTTCAGTTGCTTTACAACATGGATTCCTGTTTGTGACTTGTGGTGAAGCAATTACGAATAATTTGCATCGTATAACTGCTAAAAAGATGCCTTTAGCCGAATAAATCTTAACTGATACAACTCCCATAAGACTTCTTAGATACTGATACACTTCAAGGCATATGTTTTGCTAAACAATACCGACAAGTTCCTAGTCATCCATATGCAGAACTGATAAACTTGGATAAAAGAATTAATAGGTGATACGAGTCATACAACTATGATGATAAAAACGGATATTATGTTCGGAAAAAGGGTGTGAAAGGTATCAATTTGTTCCATTGTTATCTGCATTCCTATATTCAAACATTGCAGGAACCTGCCTATGTTTATCAGCCACAAGTTTTTGAAACTAGCCAGGGAATATTCTGAAGTATTAAGATTAACATTACCATTGTCATGTTCTCCCTGACAAAAACACTACCTGGGAAAAACTACATTTTACTATTGAGAATCAGATTATATCCCAATTGAAAGCATAACACTCACACAACTAACTATGTTCATAAAATCTGTTCAGACTCTGAACCAAAAGATGGTGAAAAATACAAAACTTAGATTCCTTTCATTATATTTTGAACTGTTAATAATTTTCTTATTTGACTGGAAACATTTTCTTTATTTTCAACTAGGGGAAACTTAGATGTACTGGCAATGCACGGAAGTAAATGCTGGCCTGTTAGGACTACCCAATTGAAAAGGCCTATAGCCACCCAATTTGGAGATCTCTAAGATCACCACGATGCATCCGCATCTTTCTAGAAAGATTAGATCCACACATCTCTATGATCAAGTATACGAATGGCCGAGAGAGGAAACCTAAACGACAAGGCAACAACATGTATGACAATGCCAATAGACTTTAAGTAGTAGTACAAGTCGGGATGACTCTAGTAGTAGGCAGAAGCATATTTCAGTTCAGCTCCGAAAGCTCTATAAGAGTGTTACAAAGGACAAAAATCACATGAAAGATGTAGATGGTAATTGATTGTATGACTTTGATTTCACATAAGAAAAGGCCATGATAGGGATTAGTCCTGTAGCCACACAAAAACTTTCTGAAATGAGCATATCTGATTGGACATTGGATAATGAAGAGAGATTTAAGTAGTAAGTAGGCAAAGCATTAATCTGTAGACCTCGTTTAGTTTGTGGATAGCGAAGAAATCCCCTTCCCAGGTTTCGTAAGTGCAATCTGGGGAAGCTGAAACTTTTTGTGTAATTGAAACAGATGCCCCAAAATGGAGGAAACTAAATCGTTCATCCCCATTGGTTGTCTTTTCCATATTTTCGGAAATTGAATCATTTTCATTGCACAGGAATAAACAGGACCTTACGGATAATATTTAGTAATTAGTTCAATACATAATGCTCTTAGTCCTACCACTACAAGGTTCAGAGAGTTTGCTGTGGGGTATGCATGAAAAGCTACTGTCAAGGTTTACCTTCAAATAGAACACCATAAAATTAAGACCACATTTATGTTTGTAGCCCACTTGCTTTTAATTTTACTCCATCTTTTCAGATCATTGCCCATTTGACAAGAACAGAAAGCATAATTTGCTCAGGCAATCATCTGACACCACATCTGTTTCCAATTTTGCAGTTGGTAGACCTTTATGAAATCATCTTCTTAAATCTGTATACTGTGCTTCACGTTTGCAATTTTTTATTTTAAATTTTTAATCAAGGTGAGGAGCATGATTAGCTTATCCATTGCTAGTAAGTTGGATTATAATCATGAAGAATTGGGTATACGTTTTACTTTCTTTATATCTGGTAATTAAGACATTCGAGATAAATTTGATTGCTTCTTTTTTCATTCGAATGGTAGAAACTGTCAACATCATGGTTTCAAGGTTAAAATGGTATTGGAGAATGAATGGTCATTTTCATGGAGTCTAGACCTTTCTTCTTAGGTTCTGTTCTCAATCTATAATAATGGCTCCATCTATGGTTTTCGAGCTGTAAGAAGCAAGAACTAAAGTTATCAATCAACTAGTCCCTTGTCATCAGTCCACAAATAAGCCTAGAAGCTCTATAAGGAGATGGTGAGTTTTAAGTTCATGATTCTCACTATATGGTTTAGATTGAATACTGCATATATTGGCTTGATTTTGTTTTGGCTACCATTGTAGGATGAAGCAAATCATTTGAACACATGGGAAGGTTATGTAAATTGGAGGAACAGACCTGCCATAAGAGGCAGTCATGGTGGAATGCTTGCTGCTTCATTTGTCTTAGGTTATTGAACATTACATCACTGTAAACTAAGCATGTTAAAAACCAGAATTGAGCTACCATGAATATGTCTTTAACTCTTTTTTCTCTGTGTCAAAATATTTAGTGGTGGAGATATTGGAGAACCTGGCTTTCCTGGCCACTGCAAGCAACCTTGTGTTATACTTATCGAAATTCATGCATTTCTCTCCATCCACTTCTGCCAACATTGTCACCAATTTCATGGGCACAGCCTTCCTACTTGCTCTCCTTGGTGGCTTTTTAGCAGATGCTTTCTTCACCACTTACTGCATCTATTTGATAAGTGCTGCAACAGAATTCACAGTGAGTTTTCTTACACATATTCGAACCCTACTCTATTTTTTCATCATCCCTCTACTTCAGTGAATTGGCTTTAAACTTTATTCAATATCCTCAAGATTTGACATATAACTCATGCTTATAGTAGAACAGTTATGCAAGAAACAGCCTTGTTTGCACTGTGGGACTCATTATTGAAATATCTGCAGGGTGTTTTTACAATTTAAAACCTAATAAATACTAGATCATTACTAATTTAGACTGATGCAACAGGGTTTACTGGTACTCACAATCCAAGCTCATTTACCATCATTGAAGCCACCAACCTGCGCTTCAATGAGCACCGACAATCCATGCAAGGAAGTGAATGGTGGCAGAACAGTGATGTTATTCACAGGCCTCTATCTGGTGGCACTTGGAGTTGGAGGAATAAAAGGCTCTCTTCCGCCACACGGAGCGGAACAGTTTGATGAGACCACCCCACAAGGAAGGAAGCGGCGATCTTCATTCTTCAACTACTATGTGTTCTGTCTCTCTTGTGGGGCACTTGTTGCAGTAACTTTGGTGGTGTGGATCGAAGACAACAAAGGCTGGCAATGGGGTTTTGGGATTGCGACTGCAACAATTCTCCTCTCCATCCCACTCTTCCTCCTAGGCTCTCCTACATATCGCACCAAAGTTCCTGCAGGAAGTCCTATCACGACCATGTTTAAGGTAACACTCGCTCTCTTTTGGTACAATTTTCCTGACACATTACATGATAGGCGGGGGAAATTCACTTGTTACATCAATTACTATGACATGTTATTTATTGACTCTTGACGTGAACATAAACACAGGTTTTGGCTGCAGCAATGTACAATAACTCCAAAGCTAGAAGTCCTAGCACTGCAGTCACCACAGTCCCATCTCATACACATGAATCCAGTGAGGGAGAAACTAATAGAGCTAATGAAAAAGGGTCAAATCAAGCCCTAACAGAAAGCCTCAAATTCCTAAACAAAGCAGTGACTATGAAGCCTGTCCACCCAATGTTACAATGCACTGCAAAACAACTAGAAGACGTCAAAATAGTCCTAAGAATCCTCCCAATCCTTATGTCCACCATAATGCTAAACTGCTGCCTTGCTCAGCTCTCCACATTCTCAGTGCAACAAGCAGCCACTATGAACACCAACCTCGGATCCCTCAAAGTCCCACCGGCCTCTCTCCCTGTCTTCCCCGTCCTCTTCATCATGATCCTCGCACCGCTCTACAACCAAGTCATTGTCCCTTTTGCAAGAAAAGTAACCAAAACCGAAATGGGAATCACTCACCTACAGAGAATTGGAATAGGACTAATGTTCTCCATTGTTGCCATGGCAGTAGCTGCCTTGGTCGAAATCAAGAGAAAAAACGTCGCAGCCAAACATGGCTTGCTCAACTCTACCGGGCCATTACCCATCACATTTCTTTGGGTGGCAATGCAGTACTTGTTTCTCGGCTCGGCTGATCTCTTCACATTGGCAGGAATGATGGAGTTTTTCTTCACTGAAGCTCCACTAAGCATGCGGTCTCTGGCCACAGCTCTGTCTTGGGCTTCATTGGCCATGGGATACTACCTCAGCTCAGTGCTTGTAAACATTGTCAATAGTATCACTGGGGCATATAGACGTCGGCCTTGGCTGGTTGGTACCAACTTGAACATGTATCACCTTGAGAGGTTTTACTGGTTGATGTGTGTTTTGAGTGGGGTGAATTTCTTGTACTATATCTTATGGGCCAGCCGCTACAAATACAGATCACCAGGGCTTGATGATGATGATGATGATTAGGCGGAAAATGAAATCCAACTCCGAAGGATTAATTAGAGGACAGCTCGTCCCTGTCGCAGGTGTCATTCAATCCTGTATAGGCTGATTTTAACACAGCCATGATTGCTCATTTCAATCCCATATGTATTACGAGATGGTACTTTGTTCTCCAGTGTTATGCATACCACCTTGTTTAGAATTGAAATCTAGATTTATCTTTCTCTTGGAGCCGAGATTGTATCCCTTTTAATCTAACAAGTGAAGTGTATGGGTATTATTCGCGATTTCGCTGGATTCATTAGCAAGTACAAGTTAATTTTTGCATTGCTACGTAAGCGGAGCTACATTCAAAATTTAGTTAAATTATTTGAGTGGTTAAAATTTTTGTGCAATGCAGTTGGAGCCACATTTCCAAATATAATTAAATGATTTTTACTCTTAACTCCACCACTGAAAAAATTAATGTAAAACTACATTTCAGAGTGATAAAACCAAAGAACAAACTGTATAGATAGAACATAATCACTAACGAACCTAAAGGTCAATTTACACATTAATTCACTGTGTAGTTGTAACATTGGATATATTATTCATCCTCTAATATAGGAAAAAACAAAAAACTGAAAACACAAAAGAGAAAACGAAACAAGCACACTTTTCCAATGAAAAACATTTGTGCACTCAATCAGCTTCTTGCAAGCCATCCAAGACAACCGAGCCCACTAACAAACCCACAGCCCCAGCCCCAAGCACAGCAGCCACCACATACTGCGCCACCACCAGCGCCGCCGAGTCATCCGGTATCAACACTATCACCGCCAAGGCCGCAACCAGAACCGGCAGTGCTGCGGAGGCCAGAGCGGCGGGAGAGTAGCCTGCGACCGTCTCAAGCAGGCTGAGAAGGCCCAACTCCTCTGCCTTTGAGAGCAGGCCCAATTTCTCAATGGACGTGAGTGTCAGGCCAAGGTCCTCGGCCTTGGTCAGAAGCCCAGCTTTTTCGACGTTGCTCAATACCTTGCGCTTCTCGAGCTTCTTGAACACGTCCACTTCTATGTCTTCCGACCCTTCGTAGAATATTCCGGCTCCGAACCACTGCTTCTTCCACCCTCCGTCGATTTTGTTCACCTGAAAAAACAATGCTCTAATTCCTCAAACAAATGGGGTATATATTGGAAAATGAATTAATGTAGTAGTTTCTTGGCCGCCAAACAAAAGCTAGCTTCATTACTTACCTTCTTCTTGGGTGCCATGTTAACGATCGTGGAGGTTCTCGACCGGCCCGGTGAGATGAAATCGGAGAAATGTTTAGAGGAAAGAAAGTGGTTGTTGTTGTTGTGGTTGAGATTTCCATTGATGCAAGTAGCTGAGGGAGTTGCAGAAAACACAGCCATGGATGATATTAATTTCTAACCCCAAGCTCAAGCTTGAGTGTGTGATAGTGGTTGTTCTAAATGCCACGTAGGACAAACAAGAAGGGGCTTTGCTTCCTTGCTTGCTTCTTGCTGCATCTCTGTAATCCAACGGCACGCTATATCCACCAATCAAATTGAGGAATGGTGATAGCTTTATCTTTCCAACTTAAGAAATAGTTTTATTCCACAATAAGAATTATTCTAATAGATCGACTTCTTTACTTGATTTTTCATGAATAATTTAGACTTATGAGAATATTTTTCTCTAAAACAATATATTACTAAAGCTTCGTTCTCTAATCAGATTTCAATCCATTGTCATGCTATTTAATTTACAACATAGAATACGTGGAATTTTAAAATTTATAATTTGATACTAAAACATTCTCGTAGGATATAAATCTAATCTAAGACATAGTTTTTGTGGGACTGTAAAAGATAAGTGCATCTGATGGTTGAGGATAAATACATAATTTTAAGTTGTTAAAATTTCAAAATTAAATTTAGTATATGTGGATAAGATACTGCAGTTCCTTAAAAAAATCCATTAAGCAAGAATATTGATTAAATTAGAACTGTATAATAAGTACAGTAGAACTACTATTGGGTTTCCTTTATGCGAAAAACTTTGTTGTACCTAACTATTATATATAAGAAAAAGGTAGATGCTTTATTGTACAATTTACAAGCAATTCAATCTAGCTTTACAAACAAGGTATTTGGGTAGAGAAGAAGACTTAGCTTGCTCTTGGTAAATCACTTCAGCGGTTAGTGTGTTTCTCGACATATTACTTAATTATTTTATAATGCGTTAAAGTTGTGATTTTCATGCTTCTAGTATTTATGTATATGTTTGAATTTGTATATTAAATTTAACAGTTGCAAAGTTAGACTATCATATAATAATGTTTTTAGTTCGTGTCATGTATTTTTTGGAAACAGTAAATCGATCACTTCACCAGTTAGCATGTTTCTCCACAAATTTACAATGCACCCAAGTTATGAATTTTGACGTTTATAGTTTGTATCCATTTGAATTTCACATGTTTAGAATATCTTAAAATTTAGAATATATCATATGTTTTAGGTTGTATCATGAATTTGGTGAGAAACAATAGATTGAACGAAATTTTTTTTTTTAAAAAAAAAAAAAAAACCTAGACGCCAAGAAACATAATGGACCGGGCCGGATATAACCAAACAGACCGCTGACCTTTCGCGCCCACTTGTTACAAAGAGCAGACGTGGCGATCCATGATTGGACCATTTACGTAACAGAAAAAAAGGAAATAAAATAAATAAAACCCACTCTCATTCATTCTCTCTGATCGAAAAACCCACAGCTTTCTTCTCACTTTCGCCATAGCTCTTCATCTTCTTCGTCAATTCCAAAGGAGGTAACTTTCGCGCCTCCTTCGTCTTAATTCTCGGTTATTGTTATGGGTTTCTTCGAAATTTTCATCTAGTTCAAGCTTTTCTTCGTCTTGTTTAATAACTTTGGCGAATATAATCGATTTCTATTTGCTGCGAATCTTGACCTAAACCCAGTTCTCTGTACTGTACGTATCTTGTTTCTCAATTTGTTACATGGGTATTGGATTATAAAGTTATTGAATGCTTAAAGATTGAGTCTTTTTTATTTTTATCCGAAGAATTGAATCATATATTTATAAAAACAATGATGGGGTTTAAGATATAGGAGAAATGGTGGATACCCGTTAACCCATATGTCACCTTCCTAGTTAAGACGGCAATCTCTGAGCTGTATGTTGTTGCTGTCATAATCCCTCCTGGAATTTTATTGAGCTTAATTGTATATTGGGCTATCTCTGGGTCTGGGTTGTATGTTGGTGAGTATACTATGTGCTGCCATGAATGTTTCTGATTAAAATACCCTTTGACGTTTCTTTTGAGGCGTATGATCTGCAGTAATAGTAGTTTTATCGCAGCTTGGTTGTTACAGCTCATAGTATTTAGAGTTTCGTAGTTTTATCTAGCTGCCAATTGGAGTGTTTCGTTTCTAGACTTTCCGTTTAGGGTGTATATGCTTCTTCGTAGCATATAAATATTCAGGTGTTTTTTTTACTTTCTGTAGAACTGTTTTATTTGTGTTTTGTCCGATGAGTATATCTTGTTTGGAACTTTTGGATTGTAGCAATTATGTAGAGTTTTCCAAGTCATTGCTTTCAAAATCTATATATATGTCTCCAAATCTTGATTTGTTTAGGTCGTCTCATTCCCAGCTTCCTTTCTTCTTTCCTTTGCTCTCTTATCTTGCTTTGCTGTTAACTGCAAGTCTCTCCCTCTGCTAGGAAGAAAGGTGAACAAATAGCTTTTGGGGTGTCTGTGTTCATGTCCTTCGGATCTCTTTTGTATATCCTACTTGGATTTTGTTGTAAAAGACCAGTTTTAATCTTGTTTGCATCTTGAATTCATGCCTCTGTTCTGTTTTCTTACTGTTTTGCTTGACTTATGAGTGCAAGATCTCATCTCTCTCTTTCTCTGTGTGACACAGCCACACAGACACACACACGCATACAATTGCCTTGGGTGAATTGAACTTTGGGGTTGCTGGGTTCTTGGAATGGACTATGGGTGTTGAACTCGTGATTTAGCTGTTTTGATTTTAGCGCTTTCAAACATGTCCTTGAGGTTCATAATATGGAATTATCGATTATTTTTGGGGTTGGACTTGTTTATTTTCTGTCTATTTTTTCTGAGAATAATTTGTTAAGATAATTTACATTTGTACATCTGATCTCTGATTAACTATTGAATATGGATGAAGTCTAGTTTTATTTCCTGTCCACTAAGTTTTGGTTTTAACAGATAAACCATTTTCTATTTTAAGAAACTGATTTTTATGCAAATTTCTTGAAGGTACCATAGTTAAGAGAACATGGGTAATCTATTCTGTTTAGTACAAGTTGATCAATCCACCGTAGCTATGAGGGAACAATTTGGCAAGTTTGTGGAAGTTATGGAGCCAGGATGCCATTGCATGCCTTGGTTTCTTGGGCATCAGGTTGCTGGTCATCTCTCTCTGCGTTTGCAGCAATTGGATGTGCGGTGTGAGACCAAGACAAAGGTATCTCATTTTTCTTAAGTGGAGGTGGCTTAACTGTAACATGGGTCATAGAGTTCACTTATTTAATGTTCTGTTATTTTTGCATATTAACTGTTCATTATCTTCTATAGGACAATGTCTTTGTCAATGTCGTTGCATCCATTCAATATCGTGCTCTGGCAGACAAAGCAAATGATGCTTTCTACAAACTCAGCAACACTAGGTCTCAAATCCAGGCCTATGTTTTTGATGGTATAAACTAAATCCTTCTTATTGAGATATGCAATTTTAGCTTTATTTGAAAGGAAGTGCGTTTAGCTAACTGAGTAAGCTATTTTCTGTCTTGTTAGTGATTAGAGCCAGTGTTCCAAAGCTCCTTCTGGATGATGCTTTTGAGCAAAAGAATGAAATTGCAAAAGCTGTGGAAGATGAGCTTGAGAAGGTAACATGACAAAACAAAAGTAATAGTACCATGGGACTCTAAATTTAGCTTGACAATGACCATGCTGCTCTTTTCTCTGTTACAGGCCATGTCTGCTTATGGTTATGAGATTGTACAAACCCTGATTGTGGACATAGAACCAGATGAGCATGTGAAACGTGCAATGAATGAAATCAATGCTGGTAAGGCGTATTCGTAATTAGGGAAGATTTCCCTGTTCAGTTTCAATTGTTTTACCATTTTTCCTGTATATTGTTTTCAGCTGCAAGAATGAGGGTGGCAGCTAATGAGAAGGCAGAGGCAGAGAAGATTTTGCAAATTAAACGGGCTGAGGGTGAGGCTGAGTCCAAGTATCTGTCTGGGCTGGGTATAGCTCGTCAACGTCAAGCAATTGTAGATGGTTTGAGAGACAGTGTGCTGGGCTTTGCTGTTAATGTTCCAGGGACCACCGCAAAGGATGTCATGGACATGGTTCTTGTCACTCAGTATTTTGACACAATGAAGGAAATTGGTGCCAGCTCTAAATCCTCTGCTGTTTTTATTCCCCATGGACCTGGTGCCGTCCGTGATGTAGCTTCTCAGATCCGTGATGGACTTCTTCAGGGTGCTCACCAGTAGTTGGGCACTTCTACAAGCTTCTTGTCATATTGGTCTTTGGGATCATTAAGATGTTCAGTCTGTTAAAAGTTTTTGTTTCCTGGTGACCTTAATTCTCCATTGCTGTAAATGTGAGCTCTTAAGATTTTGTGGTTAGTCATATATCAATCTTATACAATGACTTGGTTCTTCGTGTTCAAACTTGGATCTTGTATAGTTTTTGGACGATTGGAAAATGCTTCATCTGTCCGGTTTATCAAATTTTCATCAAACAGAATCCTACTATGCTTTTATCATACAGTAGTAAATACTAAATTTGATTTGATTATACATGTGTTTCCCTTCACTTTCTCCACACCATCTGGCCTCATAAAACTAATAAAAACCCCACTCTCTCTCTTACGTATACCACACCAAACAGAGAAGGAAGATGATTATTCCAGTTTTGGAACCCCAGCAAAACACTGGCTTCTAAACGATATTCATTTGGAGCCTAACAGCCAGGGATAATCCGATTTTCAGAGTTGCATTTGGATTTGTGTCTGTAAAATCCACTTCTCCAAATACAGACAGGAAAATCCTCTCCCACAATCCTTGCCGTATAAGAGCACCAACCTTGCCGTGTGTGCTAATTCGACCCTTGACCAGTGTGGAGGGGGTAAATGCGTGCTGGGCGCCGATTACCAGTGCGCTGTAGTTGCCTGAAAAACTGTGTTTCAACTCTGCTGCAATGGCCGTCTTGGTCAGTGGGTTCACCAAGCAGTGGCATGAAGCTTTCAAGCTCTCAAGCCTATCCCTGCATATAATTCAGAACACATTACGTCTATGTCAATAAAATTGCTTCAAATGAAAGCTCTTTTACTCCAAGTTCTCTCACAGGATTGCTCACAAGGACAAGGAAGCATTAACAAAGTCACTATTCAAGCTCAAACCAGCATTGAATTTGTTGAATTGCCCTGTAGATATGTCAAAGGCAAGGTCAGTTCCAAAGGAGAAAAGAGCGCCTCGTCCTATCACACCTGAAAGGTTTGCAATTGGATCGTATCTTCTAAGGGCATCGTTTTGTATCAGTCCAACGCCTCCACTAACACCAGCAAGACCATTTAGGTATTCCAGCTCCACCTGTTACCACATTGTCGACTATTAGAACAGCATTAAAGTGAAAACTGAGCCGGAAAATCATGGACAGTTTTACCTTGCCAGAATTTGGCGTGACAAAACTGAAAAGGGTGCTGAGTTCAGGAACAATAGGAACAACATCTTTAACTGCAAATAGTCACAGAAATAACAAACCAATAAAATTTGAGTTTCATCACCATCATGTAAATGATCTCAAAATATAGATTCCATCATTCGACAGAATGACTGATTAACCTCTGCATGAGATATCAGTATTTGACTTGAGGCTTCGATAATCAAAATGAGTTGGCACGCGTGGTTGACGAGCATAGTCCTTATGCAGAAGATCTAATCAGAAGAACAAGAACATGTATTAGTGGATACACAAGAAAACGTAACCAACATTGCAAGAACAAAAGGAAGAGGATGGTGTTGAGAGTGTCACCTCTGGCCTTCTTGCCAATGTCATAGAATTCACCAGGGGTGTTAATCATTTGCAATGGAAATCAAAGCTTTAGAATTAAAATTTTATCAGCCTTGATTAATCTGTAGCACAAATGTGCGAGTGTGTGTATATATAGGGTGGCACTCACAATTTACTGGACAAGGGGAGAAAGCCACCAAGAGGCAAGAGGAAATTTCCTTAATATGTGCTCACAAGTAAATACCAAAATGACGAAATATGGGCTTGTACTGCCAGTTTTTGTACCTCATGGAATTTAGCTCAAATTAACACCTAAGAAACACCCATGAATAAAAATGTGAATTTAATTTTATATGTTAGAAGAAAATTTCATTGTTCATAGATTCATACTTTTCCCCAAACATCATGATTACAGAAACAAAGCTCTCTTTGCAACTCACTGGCATCCAAATTATCCTCATTTGCCTTTCTCTTGTACCAAAGTTTGTTTCTCTAGTCCAAAGTCCACCAATTCAACAAAACTTGCAGACCATGATGACAACTTTGCCACTTTGCTCTTCCCCTTTTTCACTCCTTAAAATGTTATTAGATTATGAAGGACCCCCATTTTTTCAACACCAACAGTGTTTTGATTGAAATTATCACACCCCTAGGCACCTCAAAAAAATGCTGTAAAGCTAACTCTTTTTTTTTTTCCCACTCTTCCTCTCTACATTAACCTGTCCGACAGACTCGGAAGCCTCCGGAAAAAGTTGAGGCTCGCCGGTGGCATTGGGTCTCGGAACATAGGGTGGCGCAGGTAGTAAAACCCCAATGCCACCGCAACCATTTTGGGTGGCACAGCATATAGGACCACAGTGATAAGCAAGCACACTCCTATGAACAACTTTGTAGCACGTGGGTCCCTCCAGCTCACAAGGGCCTGGGCCCGCTCTCCTTGGGCCGCAAAGTCGCCCAAAACCGTTTGGACACGGGCCGCCAGCATTCTTAACCGGTCATACCTGGCTCGAATCACATCCGGGGATTTCGAGCTCGGAAAAGTATCGAACTCCTCATCAAGTTCATCCGGGTCGACTGTATCCGCCTGGGAGAGCCGGAGGTCCATTCCAGCTGGAATCTTGGGCCTGAACCGGTAGTACCAAACCCCAATCAGAAACACATATAGAAACCCGGTTGGGACTATCAAATCCGGGTACCAAACAAGAACCAAATACAAAACGTGCACCAAAACCGTCGTCACCGGGTTCCTCCACCTCCGTATATCATCCAACCACTTCGCTAACCCGACCAACCACGCCAGCACCGCCACGATCCGAAACCAATTCGCTTTGCTCTTCCTCATGCTCCACGTGTGCGAGTCCGCGTCCAACATGTACCGCACCACCTCCGGCCCCAGCGGCGGCTCGGAGCGTGCCAGCCACGCCGCCACCATGCGCGTAGCTGCCCCGCGTAAAGCTTCCTGCTGGGCCACCCCAAGAGGGCGGAGATAGTGCATTCTGGGAAGCAATGGCTGCCCGTAAACCGCGCATGTCTCGGGCAGTAAAGACGGGCACGCGAACCGGACCGCTAGCTCTATCTCGCCCATTTTCTTCAACCCGGTCCGGGACAAAACCAGCAACGGGTACGAGTTCTTGTACACCCTGTTGCTCTCCAGCGTAGAGATGCGTATTCGTATTTTCCCTATACGGAAATCCTGCTTTTCCTCTGTGACGTCAGCTAACATGCGCCAGTTGTCAAACACAGCAACGGTGAGGACGGTGCAGGGGTCATATACTTGCCACGTGTACTGTTCGTTCCAGCGCGGGTCGAAGCTATCCGTAACGGTCCGGGTCCTGACCCATTTTTTACCATACTTGGCCACACAGTAAGCGTCCGTGGAGCCTTTCCCACCGGATTTAGCTTTCATCGGAAGCAAGCCGCGCGCGCCGAGAATCCCCAGCTCCAAAATGCCTACAGCCGGCTTCCACAGCTGCTTAGCCGTGGGCCGAAAGTCGCTGCACACGTGCGCCGCTTCGTCCAGCACGTGATACCCTCCCTCCAAGCATAGGCGGAGATGCATTCTGCCGCAGTAGGGCCCGCCTCCGCTGCCTTCCAGCGGCAACCATTTCGACGCCACGTAGCGCTCGTCGATTCGCTGCTCGATGGAGTTCACCGGAATTACGACGTGGCCGAGGAGCACTGGATCCTTGTTGGTGCGGTCCTCCACGAGCAGGATCAGCGAGTCTTCGAGAGGCTCACTCGCCACGAAGATGAGGTCCTCGTTCCAGTGAAACGAGGCGCAGTGGTTGTTCATGGACCCGCGCCTGGTTCGAGCAGACTGAGACCCGAGCTGAGCTTTGACTCGGATTTCCGGAGCCGTTAACGGAGGTAGATTCGATGCAATGTGGAGGTCCTGAACCTCCATAACCGTCATTCTCAGATACCAGAGCTTCGGGGACTGGTACACCTTGGAGCGCGTGTGGGACACGTACGGTGCGTCGGAGCTCCATGCTTCAGGGAACGCGTCGTCGGCTTGTGTTCCTATCCAAACAGAGAGCTGGATATCGCCGGATACTCTACCGGAATTTGGATCTCCGGCTCCGCCTTCTAGTCTGTACCACTGCGGAGCAAGGGGACTGTCCGGCGGGTCTCGGACAGGCACGTCGGAGAGGTCGAAGCATACGCCGCCTAAGAATTGCTCCGACGGCGAGTCGCGAACGGAGATCTCCAATGTGGAACTCACCGAGTCAGGGCGGTTGTGAGCGAGTGCAAAGACCTGGTTCCACTCCGGCGAGTCGGTCGGCTCGCCGGGCCGGTGAACCGCCATTTTCGACTTCACGAGGTGGCTATTTGTACGGACCTTGACGTAGGGACTCTCGTTCGGCGCGAGTCCACGGGCCTTGACGATTCTGATGAACAAGTACTGCATAGGCTCGACGAGCTCACAGGGATGAATCCTCTCCGCCGTCGTCTCCGCCGCGAACTTTCCAGGAATCACTTTCGGAGAGAAGTCGCCGTTAGGCCTCCTCGGAATTCTCACTCTCTCGCCCATCGGAGCAACCCTGTGAGTCTCCATTTTCCTCACCTCCGGCTGAAAATGAACCTCCGGCGCCGGATGACCGTGCATTTCCTGACCCGGCGGAGGATGACCGTGACCGTGCACTTCCTGACCCGGCGGCGGATGACCGTGGATATGAACCATCTGCGGATGCGATTGCTCGGTGACCACAACCGGCGGCGCCGAGTACGAGCCTTCATGAAATGTAGTAGTCTCAACGTGTCCTCCAGGGACCTCAAACACCCTCCCTTCCTCGACCACCACAACCGCCGGAGACCTCGGCCTCTCAGGCGGCGGATCCTCCAGCGGCGGTTGTTGCTGCTGCTGCGGCGGCGCCTCGTCAACTAACTCGTCGTAGTAATAAATTCTGAGCCCGATTTCGCCTCTAATCCAACTGAACACGCTCTTCTTCTCGAGCTGGAAATACACCAAACCCTCGTCGCCGTGCTTGGCGAACTGAGTGCCGTAGAGCTTCACCCGGCCGAGGAAGTGGTTCTTACGCGCCGTGCCGCTGTTGCCGTAGCGCTTGTCGTTGAGGACCTCGATCTCGAGCTCCTCGTAGTCCATGTTGTCCGGGTCGGAGACGACGAACTCGAGCGGCTCGTTCCAGACGGGGTTGAGGTCCTTATACTTGGTGGCCGTCCGCTTCCGCTGGCCGTCGAAGTCCGCCACCACGTAAGCGCTGGAGCTCCCCTGGCCATCTTTAGGTAAAAGGTTACGTGCGTCCACCACTTCCACGACGAGCTTCCTGATCACCCTCTGCGGCTGAGCTGGCTGTTGCGGTTGCGGTTGCGGTGGTTCTGGTTGTGGCTGTGGCTGTGGCTGTGGTTGGGGTTGGGGTTGGGGTTGGGGTTGGGGTTGGGAGTGTGGGGGTGGGGTTTGCTGAAACGACACCGTTCCAGTCATGGTGTCATTGTGAAAGGGAATCGAGGTTTAGGAGAGAAAAAGGGGGGAAGGGTTTGCGTTGATAGCGGGGAAGGACTGAAGAAGAAGGAGGTGTAGTGTGTGATGGGTTTTGGGGTATTCGGCTTTTTCTGGTTTTGGTTTTGCTTTTTTGAATTTCTGTACTGCTATTCTGCATGGTTGGTTCGGTGGTTCCTACTATTTTTTATTATTTAACTATTATCTTTTAATAGGGAAAATAATATTTATTTATTTATTTGGGGATTTTTTTATTTAATTTATTTTTTTTGTTAGATTTTGTTGAAGGACAGAATGTCTTTTTCTGATGTTGGGGGAGAGATTGGGGATTTGGTTATTCCATTCTCACTCTTGAAGGTTTTCAATTCACTTTTTTAGCTTGCTTGCTCATAAATTAATTTCATCCCTCTTTTTTTTTCTCTTTGTTTTATGTTGTTATGCAATTACTGTTTAAGATGCTGATTACTGATTAAGCTTGTCAACTAGTTTTTTTTTTTTTAGTTTGAATAAGGAAACCCAAAACTCATTACATGCAATGACGTCATTAGTACATAAATTTTTGAAGATTATATCCTCAATAATAACAAGAGGCTCTCTCAACATAAAACACTTTCTCATGAGAAGCACTAGCCAAGTGAGTAAGCTTATTTGCAACATCATTATTTTTATATTATATAATGTCGATAGTGAATTGAAGGAATTACCTCTAGATAAGCACGTCAATCTTCCACTATCCTGCCAACCAAAGATAAGTCATATGTCGACATTTGTGATGCAGTGATCAGCGCTACACAATCAGATTCAAGCTTTTATCACATTACTTTTTGTTTGAATTGATTCTTTCATTTTACTTAACTCATGTTTTATCGATAACCTAATTCAATAGTTTATAAATTAATTCGTTTTGCTTCACTTAATATTTAAAATAAAAGAAAATCTTACCGAATTGTACTTTTATCTAAGTTTAATAAGACTGTCATTTGCTTGCATGTCAACAATGGGAGCTTGCCATTTAATATTATCAATCTAATATTCAGTCCCAAGGAATTTGGGAATTGGGATTAGAGTGGAAAAGAAAAGGCACAAACTGGGTGAATCTGTTATGAAGGGGACATATATATATGAATACAGTGGGAAGCAGAAAGAAAGAGAAGCCAGTGCAGTGGTAGAAGGCACATGATTCCACAACCCCTGCCCTTTTCGTGTAAAGCACCCATATTTTGAATAAAGTTTGTTACATGACAAAGCATCAATGGCCTTTTATTTCCTATGCGCAATTGGGTCCTCTCTTCTTATTCTTATATATCTACCTTAACCTTTCCTTGTCAAAACAAACTGAAATTCCCTCCCTTGTTATAAAAACCTGCTCCTATCTATATGCATCTGCTTTTCCTTTCTACAATAGTGGCTATTGCATGAATGAATGTAACAGTTTTGAGGAAGTACCTGGACTCACATCTAATGCTCTATAATATTTAGTAAAAGCAGAGTGACCTAATTTTAATGCAAAAGAATTTCACAAGTAGTTATTCAATTATGACTCATTTGATACTTTGGTCACTCAACTATTATCATGTCAATCACTTTAGTCACCCAATGGGCATACTGTCTCACTTTAATCACTTCTCCCAATTATTTCGATTCAGATTTCTCAAATTTTCACAATTAATTGGACGAAAATATCATTGATATTGTGGCAAATAATTCTTTTTTAATGAAAAAAATTAACGAAGTGACTAAAGTGAAGTACAAGAGTTTAAGTTAAGTGACCAAAGTGATATATTTAAAAAGCGAGTAACCAAAGTGTCGAATATGTAAAAATTGAGTGACTATTTGTGATATTCTCCCTTCTAATACATCATCCCACCCGCAATTCCACAGTTATACCATACTTACGACCATTTCATAGTTTTATATGAATTTTCTAGATTGTTGAAGCTCTAAAGAGGTAAATTGCTAGATTAAGTTATATTGAGGCCTTGAGCACATCGCAACAATGACTCCGGAATTTCAATATTCAAAGCAGTATAAAATTTTTGAGAAAACAGTTATAGGGATTACTGGATTAGGGTGGGATGAGAGTTGCAACTTTTGGACAAGTGGCGCGCATCTCAAAGAAGCTTCTCCATCGATCTTTCCCGCATCATGCTGAAGTGGTCTGCCGCAACCTTTTTGAAATTGGTTGCTTGAGGAATCCAATCCTGCAGCATAAAGTCATTTTTGAATTGAATTCTTTGATGCCTTCAGCATCACATTTTTTTGGGGTGTCACCTCATCATCTGACATAGAATGAGATCAAAGCTAGAATATTTACCAAAATGGAATTGTGCCCACATCTTCCTGCACCTTTAGCATTTCCAAAACTTACACAATGAGGCTCTACTAGCCCAAACCTTGATCAATCCCATGAGCATTACGAAAGGTTTATACAATTTTGTAATAGATGGACAAACATATACTAACATGCAATCCAAGAATCAGAACCCAATTGAAATAATTCTCATGCAATATGGTTAGATCCCATCATTATGAACATTTCAGTAACAAACCTTCATTTATTGTCTCTTCAAGCATTTGAGACTCACTAATCATCAAGTTCAAAATTAGTATGCCTTTATACTTTCAAGAAATTCTTAGATAGGACAGACGTGTCACGTGGCTGGTACGTCTAACCAATTATGTTTCTCTGTATGTTAATTGTATCCCAAAATTATCTATGTTTAATTAAAATGAAATACCCAAAACACTTCCTTCATAAGCCCTAATTGACTGAACGTACCGCCACATGACACGTTTGCCCTACTTATGCTTCGTTGTTTCTAGCAACCTACTAAACACATCAGTCTTCAAATAAATCGTTTGATTAGCGGAGTGAAATTCTTAAAACAGGCCCATCTTCGGCCCAAATGGATAACCCATCCTCTAAACTCGGGTCACCAAGCCCACTACCCAGATAAGTAACAGCCAACCGAAACCGTACCATTCATCTCCGGAGTCCCCAATCCTATGGAAGAAGAAGAAGATGAAGCAGAGGAAGAGGCACTGCTGGTATGGCTCTGTCAACTCTATCTGGGTCTTTTTCTCGATTCAAAATTTGGTTCCCAAATTTACAAAAGTTTCCTTCTTTGTTTTTGCAGAAGTCATCTTATGGTTGTTCTTGGAAAAATATGATTCAAACTACCCAATACCCGTCATCACTATTTTCAAATAAGGTAATATACTTATTTTTTTTTGGAGCAATGATTGCAAGTTTGTGATGAACAATTGACAACTTTGGTATAGACTGTTGAGTTTTGGAGTTTCTGGGATGTGTAAGATTGCATGTGTTTAATGACATTGTGGTTATAAAGTTGTGTTCTTTGCTTACACTAGTTTGGTTTTACTGATTCCAGTTAAATGCCGATACATTGCGATTTTAAAGCTGAGCTTTTTGCTAAGACAGATTGATTTGAAAGCTAAATTTTTTCGTAATATGGTCTTTCTTGACTATTGTAGCCTTTTGAATGGGCCAAAGTAATCAGATAAAGTTCTTTTCCACACAGATATTCTTGTTCCTGAGAATGCAAACGCTGGAAAGTTCAATACAAAGGCATATCTCCAAGTGGATCTATCCGATAATAGGGACAATATCCGAAGGCTAAGTTTTGTGCTTATCTTGAGAGTGTTTTAATACTTGCTAAGAGTGACAATGTTGTTTTAATATCAAGTCTGATCTTTCTGCAGCACAAGAGTTCTAGTGATATTTTCAAGAAATGATCCCCTTGTGCCTTCTTCCTCAGGAACCTCCACCTTAAATATTCCAGTGGGTAATCACACTGCAGTGTAAGGTGGAGGTCCTGAGGAAGAAAACACAAGGTTCAGTTCATATTACAACTACAGCTTATCTTTTGGGGGGGGGGGGGGGGGGGGGGGGTGGGGGGTGTACTGAGTTCACTATTAAGCTTGTGTTTTAGAAATGTCAGACTTCGATATAGAGGGTGTCAGCATAATGTGTAGACTATCAATTTTGGCATCAGTATTCTTAGCAATTAGTAGAGAGGTTGAGGATGTACTTTCTTTCTTGTGGTTGATATGCTAATTGAGCAAATGTAGGCGTTGTGATACTGGGGTATATATCTTCTTCTATCTATGCTAATTGACAATGTGATGAACTATATATCTTTTTTGTTCTTGTGTTTGATATGCTAATTTAGCAAACAGATTCTTATTAACTAATTGTCAAGTAATTTATACTAATATGTAAGAAACTTAAGAGGATAAGATTATATATAAGGATGGATATCATTCGTTGAAATTCTTATTCATTACAAATGTACATGTTAGAGATCGTACAATATGTTATAAACAAGAGATTACAGTGAGAAAGTACTACATAACTTATTCACACACACTGGCTTATCCTATATCATTCCCTTGATTTGAAGTTTTGAGATACTAACATCCCTAACGAGAATGCCACTATAGCTGTTATAATCATCCCTTTGTTTTTGCTCAACACGTCCATTGCACTTCTCAAAATGCCTTTATCTTCCTCCCACTTCCTTATATTCTCTGGAGAAAAGTATATCCGAGCATCGCCTAATAATCTGTTTGGCTGTGCATCATTTGTGCCATCATATTTGTTTCTGTACTTTCCATCATTGTTTTTGGACCCTCTTAGGTGCGTGTTTTCTGCTGCTGGAGCAGCTTCAACATTCTGATTCTCTATTATTTCAGGTCTTTTCTCTTCTTGAACTATTTCAGGCTCCTTCTTTGGTTGTACTATTTCAGCCTCCTTCGTTGCTTCTACTATTTCATGCTCCTTTGCTTCTACTATTTCAGGCTCCTTCTTTGCTCCTACTATTTCAGGTTCCTTGTTTTCTTGTACTACTGCTACATTCTTTGGTACAGTTACATAGAGAATCTCACCATCAAACCTCCCGGTGATCTTATCGACATCTGAGTTTGCTGGTATCGGAAAATTTTCCTCAATATAGACACGTTCCCTCTCGTTCACTTGCCTTTCTCCGGAGACTGTTAGATGTCCAGTTGTGGTATTCACCTCCAGCTTCACCTTCTCCTTATTGAAACCTAAAACACATTTAAGAGCCAAAGAAAGTGAGAATGCAGATTCCATGTCATCAAGCATGTAATGGGGACTAAAAACAATATGAATACCTTCCAGATCAACAAGAAGATAATGGCCTTTAGAGTCCTCTGTCCATCCAGAAGCAGGAACAATCTTCACTCGAGTGGGTGTTAATGGCGACAATATATCTCCAACGTGCATCCCTGATGTTCTTCCTCTAACATTTGCCATCAATGGTCGAACTAGGATGTACTTAACCTTACGAAGAAATGTATGTAATGCTCTGCGTGTTAATGTTTAGTTGATGATGATCCCAACATGTTATATATGTTGAGAGGCAATAAGCTTTCGTAGGAATGAATGATGCGTTTCTTATTCCAAACTTCCCAGTTGGACTGCAGCCATGTCAAGTTAATTGCGTGGTGGATTATTTGGTTTTCAACAGGTGGAAGAGACCATTCTTTGCTTTCCTTTCCGTCCAAATTAGCGTAGGATATGCGTGTAGCTTCAATATTATGCCATGCTTGCATCGCCTACTTTTGTCTTTCCTTTATACAACCAAAAGAAAAATAAAAAGATCAGATCACAGTAAAAGGATTCTGGATGTCCAGGGGTTAGACGAAGATGAATCTCATGAACTACTATTTTATTTTTTGTCAATGTGGTACATGCGAATGTGACAAAAACTAACACAATTTTTTTAGAAAAAACGACATTAAGAATTAAGAAACTTCTGAGACTTCGCTATTGAGAAGCTTGACAATTCGTTAAGTTTATGAATAATATGAGTAATGTTAGATGAACCATCTTTGTTGTTGTCCCTCTCATTCTTAAATGTCTCTCCACCTCTCGCTCTCGTTGCGGGGATTCCTACTCCTAGCAAACCCTAGCTACCATGGCTTGGGACATCAATGGTGTTCAACCACGCAGAGGACGGCTTAAGGCCTATGGAGATTGGCGAAAGGGGCTAAATTTGCAGGCACTGTTCAATTGATTTAGACTCAGGTGGCGGTGAATCAGGCTATTCGATCATGGCAAAGACACGTTTCTTGTGCCTAAAGCAAGGCGACAAAAGACTACTCACTCCAATTTGCAGGGGCAGTGGCACGAGGCTGCTGTGTACTCCGAGGTGCGGTTGTGAGTGTTGGTTTTTTCTGTGTGCAAAGATCTGCAAGTGCGGCGGTGGTGCTGATTTTGTCAACAATCGTCAACGACGATGGAGGAGGGGTGCCCACTTCAATTAGGGTGCTCGAAACTAATTCGGTGCCCAAATTAATTTAGGTGTCCAGAGCAGTTAGGGATGTTTTTGGATCTGGGCCCAAGGGTGGATTAGGCTGACATGCTTTGGTTCTTTAGGGTTTAGAATTTGGGATCCCGGGATATTATGTTTGATATAGTTTGTACTAACTTGCATACTATGAGGTTGGTTTTACACCAAGTACATGAATCTTCTTAAGGACCACAATTGCGTGCATTGGCGAAGGAAAGTTCAAGCTATTTTATTGTGTGAAATGACTTCACATAGTTATATAGGCTCTTCAAATATTTGAACTTCAATGTAATAGTGAATGGTACCATTCTATTAGTGAAGATTTACGTATGTGCCGTTTTGGCCTGTCATCTAATGCAATCTAGATGTATAAAAAAAAAAAAAAAACAACAACAACAGTATTGTTCACCTGGTCAATAAGTGACCTGAGAAAGTATGATCAATCACCTTTGGATGTAAGAGTTGAAAACAAAACAACTCAACTTAAAAATAATTTTTTTCCATTATTGAATTTACATTCAATGACTGTTGAGCATAATTTTCTTAGTTAGTGACTGACTAGGTAAACATGCGTAAAAAAAAAAAACGAACAAATTTTTGCTCTATTTATATATATATAATTTCTCTCTCCTCTGTGTCGAGTGTATATTGGGTGGTAAATGCAATCGATTCTCATATAGAAGATGATGTGTTTGAGCCCCAAAAAGAATGAGGTGAGGTGGGGTTAAAAAATTGAAAATAAAATAAATATGTTTTTCAAAATGAGCATAATAGACAATCACCCTAGGTTTCGTTGGGTAAATTTGTCCGTCTCCGGACGACGTGATTGTGAAGAAGTCAAAGTAAAACACCAGAATGTTTTCAGGCGAATTTTCTGTTTTTATTTTTAGAAATAATCCATAAGTAGGAAAGAGAGGAGAACCAATAACCCCAACTGTATATGTCCATTTCAGCACAATCGATAGTGGACGGCTCTCCTCCCTTTCCTCCCTACTTTGCATTTTTCATGTCTTTGCTTGATTTAGACTATCAGGTTCTGGTATTTAGCCACATTCTCCCACTTTTGCTCTGCACAAACCAACAATGGCAACGTTCACAGTACTCTCATAAGCCTCATTAACCTTGCTCCATTTGACATCCCTATCCGAAAGGAAAAGATCGAGAAGAGGTACATAGAAGGTAGATAATAGAAAACGGAAGTTGGTTACCAACAACAAAAGCTAATTTGAATACAAGAGGGATGGCGATGGAAGCTGATCACAAGCTGAAGCTGCTATTTTTATGTCTTCTGATGACAATAACAATTCCGGCATTGAAGGCCAACATCGGGGAATTTGATGCGGAGTGGGAGAGGCGACAGGAAGAAGCCGAAAAGTCTGCGAAAGCGGCCTACAAGCCTGAACCTCTACATATTACAACCCATTTGAACAGACAAGTCCACAAGTAAGTTATAATTCCTTGTCGAGCAAGGAAACATTTCATTTCATCATAATGCTTAACAAGGTTTTGTCTAATGGAAGCAGGACATTGGAGGGTCTTAACGACACAAGAAGGAACTTGAGACACCATTATGATGGTCCATGCCAGGTTACAAACCCAATCGACGCTTGCTGGAGATGCGATCCAAATTGGGATCAGAATCGGCAGAAGCTAGCCGATTGTGCTCTTGGCTTTGGACATGAGACAACCGGAGGCAAAGGTGGACGAATCTACACCGTCACTGATCCATCTGACGATAACGTGCTCGAGCCAGAAGAGGGGACATTGCGGTGGGCTGTGATTCAACCTGAACCGCTCTGGATCATATTTAACGATGACATGAATATAAAACTGAAAGAAGAGCTCATGGTCACTAGTAACAAGACCATTGATGCAAGGGGGTGTAATGTGCACATTCAGGGTGGTGCCCAAATTACTCTGCAGTATGTGCAGAACATCATTATCTGTAACCTTCACGTTCGTGACACCGTTTCCAAGGCAGGTGGCATGGTTAGGGACTCGAAGGGTCACTTTGGAGTACGAACAGCCAGCGATGGTGATGGAATATCCTTGTTTGGTGCCTCAAACGTTTGGATAGACCATGTTTCTGCCTCAAATTGCGCCGATGGACTCATCGATGTTGTGGCAGGGTCTACCGCCATTACCATATCCAACTCTCACTTCACCGATCATAATGATGTAATAATAAACCCCTCTGTGAAATTCTAATAACTAGGAGTACCAGAAAAGTGATCTGACAAGGGAACATTAACAGATTGTATAATATGGTACTAATTAGTGATGCTTGTTGTGGCTGGATGCAGGTGATGCTGTTTGGTTCAAGCGATAGCTACTATAAGGATGAAATTATGCAGATAACTCTAGCTTTCAACCATTTCGGACAGGGATTGATACAGAGGATGCCAAGGTGCAGATTTGGTTTTTTCCATGTTGTGAACAATGACTACACTCACTGGATTATGTATGCCATCGGCGGCAGCAGCCATCCTACCATACTAAGCCAGGGAAATCGCTACATTGCTCCAGAAAATACTGCAGCTAAAGAGGTATATATCTATTCTACATTGCTCCTCGTTGCGGTTTAAATTAATTCTAAGGCTGGTTTTGGTGTTTTTGTGGTCTAGATATGTAATAGAGTCAACACAGCAAAGAGTGAGTGGAGTAAATGGAGTTGGACATCAGAAGGAGATCTTTTTCTGAATGGAGCGACTTTTACTGAATCTGGAAGCCCGATTCGGAATATCCCAGAAGAGGATATGATAACTGCAAAGCCTGGGACATTCGTAACCACGCTCACAATGTTTGCCGGTCCTCTTAAATGTGACGAAGGCAAGCCATGTTAGCACATATGAAGCTCAAACTGAACCCTGTTGGAAAAGACACAGGTTGTTGCGGTAGACAGTGAAGAATAAAAGACCTGTCACTCTTATTGCATTTTTGTATCTCAATATACAAACAAAATAGGTAACTGTAGGAGTCTACACAATATATAAATAAATACAATGGATATTTTGATCGATTAATTTTTTTCTTTCTAGTCAAGATATGTACTTTGATATCTTCTGCTACTTGACTTCCATCCTTTACTTTTCAATCATGGCCAAAAAAGAATTCGAGTTTAATTGCCGCATAAACCACTGACCTTCCGGGTAGATACTTCTTGCAATATCAGCTTTTGATCTCTAAAGGCACTTCAAGTTTGAGTAACTTGGTGAACTGCAGAATTGATTAAAACACTACAAGCTTAATACACCACCTATTCTAACAATGCTTGGATATATACACAATTGTTTAAGAACTAGAGGATTTGATAAACAGAATAGAAGAGTAAAATTTCAGAGAGAATGAGGATTTCAATGTGTTTATTCATCTCATACAAAGGGGGTATTTATAGGATTACATTGAAGTGTGAATGCTCAAAGAGAAACTCAAAATGATAACCATCTTGATGATGATTTTCTGCCATGCTTGTTGCCCTTTGGTAAAGCATGTTTACATAAGTCTTCATACACTCAAGTACCTATGATTATACACTCAAGTACCTATCTAAATACTTTTACGTATTTTGTTACATGATATAGACATATACGGTATATATGCGATTTATACTACAACACTCCCCCTTGGATATTTCATGTTCAATAGTATTGTGTAGATGGTGCGCATCGAAGTTGCCTCGTTAAAAACCTTGCCAAGTAATAAAACCCTGTGGGAAAAAACAACCTTGGTCGAAAGGGAAAAAGAGCACAACGCGCGTTGAGTGTGAAGTATGTTTCTGGATACTCCCCCTGATTTAGACTCCTCTTGAAGATTGTGGGAGTTCGGATATCCTCCTCAATCCGATGCTCCTTACATGTTTCTCGAAAGGGGATTTTGGTAGTGACTTAGTAAATAAGTCAGCTACATTATCTTCTGATCGGATTTGATTTACTTCAATATTTAGAAGTGTTTGCTGTTGCTGATTGTAGAAGAATTTCGGCGATATATGCTTGGTATTGTCGCCTTTGATGAAACCTAATTTCATTTGCTCAATACAAGCTGCATTGTCCTCGTAAATGCATGTAGGTTCATTTGTGGTGAATTTCAAACCACAAGTTCCTCGAATGTGTCTATTTATAGACCTTAGCCATATGCACTCACGCACGGCTTCATGTAGTGCAATTATCTCTGCATGATTTGAGGAAGTAGCAACAAGAGTCTGTTTTGTAGATCTCCAAGATATAGCGGTGTTTCCCATGGTAAAGACATAACCTGTTTGGGAGCGACCTTTGTGAGGGTCAGAGAGATACCCTGCATCAGCAAAACCCGTCAAAACATCATTTTGATGGAGGGGAGGAGGAGAACGTCGGTCACTATGGATAGTGTTGCCGGCGCTCACATTTCTTTTCTCTCTGTAGGGATAGAACAAGCCCATATCGATCGTACCTTTTAGGTATCGAAGGATTGTCTTTATACCAATCCAATGGCGGCGTGTTGGTGCAGAACTGTGTCGAGCTAACAAGTTTACTGCAAATGAGATATCCGGTCTTGTGCATTGAGCTAAATACAATAATGCGCCTATCGCACTTAGGTATGGTATTTCAGCTTCTAATAAATCTTCGTCCTCATCCCTTGGACGAAACGGATCTTTCATGGGCTCAAGACTACGGTTGATCATGGGAGTACTCACAGGCTTTGCTTTATCTTCATTAAAGCGCCTTAGTAACTTTTGAGTATATGCTGATTGATGGATCATAATCCCATCATTACGGTGCTCGAGTTCTATTCCGAGACAAAACCGTGTTTTCCCGAGATCTTTCATCTCAAATTCAGATTTCAAATATGTAGCAGTTTCTTTTAACTCATCTAGAGTTCCAATTAAGTTCATGTCATCAACATAAACTGCTACAATTGCAAATCCGGATTTTGTTCTCTTAATGAACACGCAAGGGCATATTTCATTGTTAACATATCCCTTCCCAATCAAGTAGTCACTTAGACGGTTATACCACATCCGTCCGGATTGTTTCAATCCATATAGTGAGCGTCTTAATTTTATTGAAAACGCGCTCCGTGGTTTAGAGCCACTTGATTTGGGTAATTGAAGTCCATCTGGAACCTTCATATATATCTCTGAATCTAGATCCCCATAGAGATATGCTGTAACCACATCCATGAGCTGCATGTCAAGTTTTTCAGAAACTACCAAACTGACAAGGTAGCGGAACGTTATAACGTCCATTACGGGAGAATATGTCTCCTCGTAGTCGATTCCAGGACGTTGTGAGAAACCTTGCGCCACAAGGCGGGCTTTGTATCTAACAACCTCATTTTTCTCATTACGCTTTCTAACAAAGACCCATTTATGGCCAACAGGTTTTATATTTGGTGGTGTCAGTGTTATAGACCCAAATACCTGTCTCTTTGTTAGTGAATCCAATTCAGTCTGGATCGCATTTTTCCATTTTGACCAATCTGCTCTACGTTGGCATTCTTCAACGGAGCGAGGTTCGATATCATCGTATTCTATAATTCCTTTTGCAATATGATATGCAAACGCATCATCAATAGCCATAGAATTTCTGTCCATAATTACATGTATACTAGTGTAATTCATGGAGATCTCTCTATTCTCTGGAATTGGTTCTATTATTGGAGCGTCCTCCAATGATGTCTCTTGGACATAACCATAATCCGGAATTTTTTCATGAGATGGATTATTTATATCGATGATTAATGGATTATTTTGTGTCAAGCTCGCTTTCTTTCTTGGGCGAGAATCCATCGAACCTATAGGCCTCCCGCGCTTTCTAGCAGGAGCCATGGGTCTAGCCACTGCATCACCCATAGAGGGGATGTCATGTCCTTTATTTTTAGGAACATCAATCCTTGCAGGTACGTTTGCAGCAGGTATGTGTGATCTTGTCACTTTAGCGATATCAGAAAACGCATCAGGCATTGATTCTGCTACGTTCTGAAGATCGAGAATCCTCCGCACCTCTATTTCAGACTGTGTGGTTCGGGGATCAAGATGAGACAAAGTGGGGACAGACCACGACAATTCCTGTCTTTTCTGTTGAACATTAATGTTCTTGTCTCCCCCTAATGACGGGAAGACTGTCTCATCAAAGTGACAATCCGCAAATCTAGCGGTAAATAGATCACCTGTCAAGGGTTCTATATAGCGGATAATGCTTGGAGTATCATATCCAACATAAAGGCCTAAGCGTCTTTGAGGACCCATTTTAGTGCGCTGTGGCGGCGCAATTGGCACATAGACTGCACACCCAAAGATGCGTAAGTGTGAGACATTAGGCTCATACCCAGTCACCAGTTGGGACGCAGAAAAGGGTTGGGTGGCAGTGGGTCTCAGACGAATGAGCACAGCTGCATGTAATATTGCATAGCCCCAAGCAGAAATAGGGAGATTGGTGCGCATAACCAATGCCCTGGCAATCATTTGAAGTCTTTTAATGGCAGCTTCTGCGAGTCCATTTTGGGTGTGTACATGAGGGACAGGATGTTCCACCTCAATCCCAATGGACATGCAATAATCATCAAAGGTTCTTGATGTAAATTCTCCAGCATTGTCAAGACGAATTGACTTAATAGGATGATCGGGGTGGTGAGCCCTTAATTTAATGATTTGTGCTAGGAGTTTAGCAAATGCAGCATTTCTTGTGGATAAGAGCATGACATGTGACCAACGTGTCGATGCATCAACCAACACCATAAAATATCTAAATGGTCCGCAAGTTGGTTGGATAGGTCCACAAATATCACCTTGTATTCTTTGTAAGAATGGTATATTTTCTTTAGTGTCCTTTGCATAGGATGGTCTCGATCCTACCTTTGCTAAAGAGCAAGCTTTGCAAAACGAATGATACACTTTAGAAGTAACTCTTTGGACCAATGTTTGGTTCGTACTTCTTTTCGTTTTGAAGAATGGATGTCCGTGTGAAGTTTTTAATATACGGAGCATCATGTCACGACCTGGATGTCCCAAACGGTCGTGCCAAAGCTTGTATGTGTCAGGATCCCATAATTTGTCATTCATGACATGGTTGGATTCAATAACTCTAATAGTGGTTGCATACAATCCACTAGAGCGACACATAAGTTTCTCTAAAACTCGTGTATTTCCGTAGTTTTTAGAGGTGATGCAAAGGAACTCTTGTCTATTCTCACAATGTGTTTCCACATGAAAATCATTGGCTCTAATGTCTTTAAAGCTTAATAGGGTCCTTCCGGCCCTTGGAGCATATAGAGCTTCGGCGACATTAATATTTGTGCCATTTGGTAACAAAAATTGAGCTGGTCCTCGACCATGAATCAATTGTGATGGTCCTGCCATCGTAGTTACTGAGGATCGACTGGGTGTCATCCATAAAAATAATTGCCTATGTCGCAATATCGTATGTGTGGTGCCACTATCAAGAAGGCATTCCAATTCTCCGGAAAACATACTGAAAGGAATAAAGTTCGGAATATTAACACATGTCCATGACATTGAATGCGATACTTTATTAATGGGAAAATAGCCAATGATTACATCAAAGTTATTCATAAGTCTATTCCAAATATCAAACTCTAGACAAATTGCTATCACTCAATCCGTTTGGTAATTCCAATGGAATATGACCAGGAAAGTAGAGAGATGTTGGTGGAGCGAGGCTCGCTTAAATACCCCGATCTCAATTGCTTTCCTAGACATCATACTTCATTGGGTACGCCACATAAGAAGGAGTTTAATACAATTGTTATTTATTGACTAAGGCACATTTGCCATTCTTGGAAAATAGAAAGAGGATTATTCTAATCAAAGTCTGTGGCATCCTCGTGCTCTTCATCTACAGCTTTGAAGTCCTCAACAGTGAGATTGACATCTTCACTATTTTCATCTTCGGCAAGGTTAGCTTCTTGCTCTCTTGCTTCCCTGTACTCCTTGTAGCGTGCAGCTAATTGGGTACTTGCATGACATTGTTTAAACCAATGCTCGATTGATCCACATCTATGACACATGTCATTGTGGTTTCCTCCCTTCATTTGAGGTATAGGTTGTGCAGGTTGTACAGTTTGTACAGGTTGTGCACGTTGTGGATATCCCCTAGGAGGGTTGCTGCTACTACCACGGCGCATGGTGCGACCTCCACGGTTCATGGTGTTATTTCCACGGCCGGTGTTGCCATATCTCCCTCTTCCACGTGCGGAGTTACCATCACGTGCGCCCGCTCTAAAGTTGCGGTTTCCTTCCCTGTTGGGGCGGTTATATGGACCTGTTCGTCCTTCATGTCCCCTATTATTAGGGTACACATGTCCCCTATTGCTGGGGTACCGCTCCCTGTGCCCTCTTTTGGGTGCATTATAATTTGCCTCACGAACGCTCTTGGTTCCAATGGGTCTTGAATTATAATTCTTTACAAGAATGTTGTCGTGCTTTTCGGCTACCGACAAAATATTTATGAGTTCATTGAACCTCGTAATTCGTCCAGCATTTACTTCAGTGCGATACTGCTTTGATAGCAAAATTGCTGCAACAGGGAAGGTGGAGAGAGTTTTCTCAATTAGCTCTTCTTCTGTGAGGGGTCTTTGACAGAACCTCAACATGGATTTAAGACGAAGAGCTTCTGAATTGTACTCAGCAATAGACTTGAAGTCTGAGAAGCGTACATCGTTCCACTGAACCTTCAAGTCAGGGAGGAGAGAATCTTGGATATTGTTAAAGCGCTCTTCTAGTGCTTCCCATAAATCCTTTGCATCTTTGATGGACATGTACTCTAGCCTGAGTGCTTTGTCCATATGACGTCGCATCAAGATGATTGCTTCTGCATGCTTCTTGGGTGATCGAGGGAACACAAGAGCCGGATTTGGTTCATGGATGATGGGCAATATCCCCTTGGATGTGAGATGGTTCTCAACGTCGGTTTTCCAGCTATGGTACTCCGAACCTGTTGAGTCAAGGATTTGAAAATCGAGTCTAGGTTCATTCGACATCCTTGGAATAGTGTTGACGGAAATTTTTGACCGGAAAAATTATCGGAGTTGACCGGAAAGATCGTTGGAAAAAGTCGAGAAAAATCGTCCAAAAAGTCGCCGGAAAAGTCGCCGGAAAAGTGTCGAAAAAGTCGTCGGAAAGTCGCCGCGCAAATCTGTCGACAGTTGTGTCGACAGCTGCTCGGCAGCTGCTCGGCAGCTGCTGCGCAGCTGCTCGGCAGATGGCTCGGCAGCTGCTCGGCAGCTGCTGCGCAGCGTCTCGGAAGCTGCTCGGCAGCTGCTCGGCAGCTGCTGCGCAGGGTCTCGGCAGCTGCTGCGCAGGTGCCTCGGCAGCTGATGCGCAGGGGCCTCGGCAGCGTCTCGGCAGCTGCTGCGCAGGGCCTCGGCAGCTTCTCGGCAGGTCTCGGCAGCTGCTGCGCAGGGCTCTCGGCAGCGTCTCGGCAGCTGCTGCGCAGGGCTCTCGGCAGCTTCTCGGCAGCTGCTGCGCAGGGCTCTCGGCAGGTCTCGGCAGGTCTCGGCAGGTCTCGGCAGGACTCGGCAGTACCTCGGCAGCACCTCGGCAGCACCTCGGCAGCTGCTGCGCAGCTCTCGGCAGCTGCTCGGCAGGTCTCGGCAGCACCTCGGCAGCTGCTGCGCAGCTCTCGGCAGCTGCTGCGCAGCTCTCGGCAGCTGCTCGGCAGGTCTCGGCAGGACCTCGGCAGGACCTCGGCAGGTCTCGGCAGCGGTCCGGCAGCGGTCCGGTTCGGTTTTTCGGCTTCCGGCGGCCGGTTCAGGCCTTTTCCGGCCGGTTCCGGTGAATCTGAGACCGGTTCCGGGCTCCTGGAATCAAGGGCTTTAATCTGAGCTAGGGTTTGGGGATTTTTTGTAGGTTTTGAAAAATGACTTCTATCGATGAAGAACTCTTCTTTCGTCAATTTTTCGATTCTAATTCTAGAGCAACTTCGTGCTGATAACGTGTTTAAGAACTAGAGGATTTGATAAACAGAATAGAAGAGTAAAATTTCAGAGAGAATGAGGATTTCAATGTGTTTATTCATCTCATACAAAGGGGGTATTTATAGGATTACATTGAAGTGTGAATGCTCAAAGAGAAACTCAAAATGATAACCATCTTGATGATGATTTTCTGCCATGCTTGTTGCCCTTTGGTAAAGCATGTTTACATAAGTCTTCATACACTCAAGTACCTATGATTATACACTCAAGTACCTATCTAAATACTTTTACGTATTTTGTTACATGATATAGACATATACGGTATATATGCGATTTATACTACAACAACAATGTGACTTAACCAAGTCTAAACAACAAACCTGAGAAATTTTAAGTTCCAGTTCATCCCATTCTGATGATGCATTGCTTCCTTCCACAACTCCTGTTCCAGCATAGATCAATGCACCGAGACCCTAGGATACGAAATTGTCAGTGCTAGGAGATCACTTGTTATATCTAATAACTGAGTGTAGGACAAGGTAGAATTGTAACGAATCAGTTCAATAATAGAGAAGTAGCAGAAAAAAATATACATAGTTCTTGTTTACCTTCTCCACCATGGCTGACCTAATGCCAACAGCAAACTCACTCTCTCCTCCTCCAAACCAACCAACTGGACCAGCATACATCCCTCGGTCAAATACTTCTGAAAAACATTTGTGGACGTTTAGAAGTTGTGATAGAACAAAAAGTTAATAGTAGAAACAACATATTGATATATGGTGTACCTGTTTCTGCAATAAGAACTCGTGCCTCCTCTGTCGGAAATCCACAAACGGCTGGACTAGGGTGAAGAGAAGACAGTATCTCAAACTGAAAACAAAGAAGATAATGAGGAAATCCAGAAATCAGCAATCTACATTGCATATTCATGATTCAGGACAATAAACTAGTAGATGCACAACCTACATTCAATCTAACTCAAATATTCCAGATTATATAAGCTTGGAAGGAAACTTATCATTTAATGCAGAAGAAATGCAAACTTTTACCTCATCATCTTCTCTTCTTAACCTGCCAGACAATTTGGCATATAAATGTTGGACTCTAGGGAGTTTTCGGATTTCTTTCTTTGGTTCAACTACTACACTGTTGCATACATTCTGTGAAAACAAGAATATGGTGAATACTCTCTCCCTATAAAAAAATCAACAATAAATTTCATCCATAAACCAAAGACTTGCCTCTAATTTTTTTCTTATGCTTTCTCGTACAATAGTAAACTCAAGGTGGTCCTTGGGACTGCAAAATAAATAACAAATTCAAATAGAATGAACGAATTGGCTATTAGCAGGTCAAAACTAATTGAAATTACAGCTGTAAGAGAAATTCTCATGAAGTATAAGTTTGTAACAACATCAAAACATTGTACTTTAGATACTGAGGTAAACCTGGAAAGTAGGTCAAGTTCTATTTGAAGATCTTCAGACAGCGATTTACCTCTGGCACGGGTTCCAGCCAGAGCTTCACTATTGATGTCAAGCCATGTTCTGTGAAACAGTTGCTCTGGCTATTCACAATGATAATTTAATCATATCATTAGGAAATAGTGATAGATTATATGGTGAATGCAATCTCTTTTAAAAGTTAAGACAATTACCGTGTTTCCAATAAATGCTGGTGCATCAGGTGGCTGGAGACAAAACTGATAAGCATTTTTGCCTTCAACCTGCATTGAGTTATAGATCAGATGCCCATAACTTGTTACTGGACAGTACATAGAGAAAGTTCACCGAGTAAACAAGAAGAAGACACTACCTGTAAGCAAGCTAACCATGCAATAGGATCAATATCAGTAGCTGTTATTACTCTGCTGCTACGTGCGAGTACAACCTGAGTTCCAAATACAGGACTGATCTATTAATAATCGTAAGAGAGATAAAAAGGAGGTAGGTCTCAATAGTGACAACAAGTTTGTCACTTGGTTTATTAGCTACCTTAATAAGTGCTGAATCACTTCTTATTTTCTGCAAAGCTCTATTAACAGCAAGATCCCAATATGTCTTACTTGGGATGTGACTATTGCTTAACATTAGCATTGAACGAACTTGTTTTTGTAGCTTTAAAACAATGGAAGATATCTGCACAACCAAGCATTCGTATAAACATGGTAGCATGAAATAAACATCTTAAGTATATTCCAAACTTGAAATATTTTAACTCAATTCTAAATTCGAACCTGGTGCATTGTGGCTTTAAGTTCATCAATGGCATTTCCCAAAGTCCACGAGAGGGAGTTGTCCCATGCAATAGTTGTTGCTAGTATTGAACTATCTTCAAGCTCGTCGAACTCAACCTGTCGTTCAGTATCTAGCAGCAGATGGTATAAATACTTACAGAGATACATGACATATTATGGCTAGATCAACTGCGCACCAATGCAAATAAATGATTGTTCTTGTACCTGAGGGACCATAAAATAGAAGTAACCAAAGGCCTCCCATTCGGATGATATATTGGCTCTTGCATCAAACCGGATTGCCCCATATGCCCGAATTAGAGGACATTCTGTAGACAGGAACCTTCAACCAAGAGACGAGATTAGACTCGAGCTTTAACTTTTAATATATAGATTCGACTACAATGCCAAAGTAAATATACTTGACTCACCTCTTTAAGGACTTCCAATGCCTGTATGAGAATGGATGCAGATCCTGGAAGAAGACTGCAGATCCCACACCAGCAACACTGACCAACTTGTTATGCTTCTGCAGACTCTGGCCATTACCATTCCCATTGGCGCAATCAATGGAAAGCTTAGGACTGCCGGTTTGAGCTCTATCGGAGAAGTAACAGCGAGGAAGGAGTTTATTTTGGGCATACAGCCAGTCAATTGCTTCAATTTTCTGCTGGATTGGTACCTTCAAATACATTGCTAGTTGCATAAGCATCACTCTTTTTTAAAAATAGTAAGGAGGCTTAGTAGTCCTGCACCAATTCTATGTTAAAACTGACTCAAAAACAGAAACTTCCTTACTTCACTTTTAGTTGCAGTGAATTTTCAAGTAGGGGTTTATTTGTAGATTCTTAATGTTTGTAATTGTTTACAAGCATACAATATCATCTTCTTACTAATTTAGAGTAGCATATATTTTTATGTTAAGAGCATCCGACTCCATCAAGTCAGGTGCAGGACAAGGAACAGGGAGGGATGTAATCATGGGCCAATAGCCATGCTATTCAAGGTCACCCAACCACGTGGCAAACGGTATTCCTCTAAATTTCGAAGCTTTTTGACCTACTAGGCAATAACAGATCAGATAAGAAAAGACCACAGAAATATGGGCCATTGCTTACTTGGAGACGAATAATGCCAGAGGTGTAAGGCGGTGGGTTTGCTTCCAACTGAGAAAGGGCGGAGCTGAGTGTCTCCACGGCCAATGACGGTGATGGAACTGCCGGAAATGAACGCGTTTCGACTGTACCTAAAGGGAGCTGAGGGTGGTCTCCTTGGCAACCATTCATCGAAAGCGAGCAAAAACGTTGGTGACCGTTCCTCTGTCAAGTCACACAGATCAGTTACTTGTGCAGAACATAAAGAGCAGCAACTGAAGAAGTAAAAGAAACAAGAACCAAAGGTAGAAGTAGTACTTGGTTAGGGAAATGAATGGTTTGTCTGCTGCTGCTGGAAATAGTGGAGCTGCATTTGGCTGCTTCAGGGTCCATGAAGCATGCCAGGCAGCGCCGCCCAACGGCAGCAGCAGAACCAGCAGCCATGGGAGAAACAAAGAGAGAGCTTCCAATGGGAGATGGAAGATATGATAGGCTAAGCTTTTATAAAATGAGAGGGAGACTTTCTGTGACGAACTGACAACATACACAGAAGACAGAGACACGGTGGGTAAGGTCACACGTGCCAGTCTTGGTCCTCCTTTTAATTGAACAAGACCAGTGGTACACGCAAATCATTAGTTTACTTAAGCCATCTACTAGTCAGGATTAGGGGGCAAAAGGGAAGAATAAGGGGTTCCAACTTGAAAATGAAAGGCAAGAAAGGATGGATTTCATTGAACTTCTGGGAAATCGTTGTACATATTACACGGATTTGCTCGCTCTCATTCAAGTGCCGATCTAACAACAGCTAAATTGATACAATTTAAGATAAATAATATTCCAACAACAATTTTGCAGGAAAAGTTCCTGGCTCCTATGATTTATTCGTCTTCCAAATCAAGCCCGCCAATTCGATGTCGCCTCCTGTCAAAAACAGCTTTGAAGGATTCGTGTTCTGCACGAAGTTGATCTTGGAATACGTTCTGCCTCTTTGTTTTAGCAGTGCTACGGGTTGCGACTGGGTTCTCTTCTTCAGGTAAGGGGTTGGACTTCTGCAAGTGTTGAAAGTAAATCACACTGAGACCATTATTATAAAGGCAATTTAACAAGGTGAGTCTTGAGCCCATGGTTCTTAAAGTTCTAACTAAACATCATGGAAGGCATAATGTAGTAGTTTCCATGAAAGGTAGGTAACTAACCCAGTTGTATCCAGCGCCCGGACCAATGATCAAAGACGATACGTTTGCCTTCTTTGCTGCTGCTATTGAAAACCCAGTATTGCCAACCTGGACGAAAAGAGAGCAAAAGTTGCAACAATTAAGTGCTAGTACAAAAAAGGATGTGAAAAGGCATGTAGAAAACAAAACCCAAAAGTAATCCATGAGAGCTGTTTGCACCTCTAAAGAAAAAAGCTAACAAAATCAGAGCCCTCCGCCCAAAGTAATGATTCAATGATGAGATAAGGCATACCTGGTCACTCCAGCAAACAGATTTCGCTTCCTTGCGATAAGCTTGAATCAGTCCAGAAAGAGCATTACCCTTCACTTCAATTTTATCTGTATCATCTTCATCTATTATTTCTGACCATTTACTCCTTCCTAGCTCCTTCACTTCTACACTTGGGTGATCTTCTTCAGCATCCAAGCTCTTCACATCATTTGAAGATCCTAAGGCTTCAATTTAGTAAATCTGATTAATGCAAACTTACCATAGGATCATACAAATACTAAACTTGAAGAATTAAGGCCAAAAATACCATCAGGCACATTGTCTTCAGCAGGAGGACCCGTGGTCTTCTCTGGCTTTCTCTCTCGCGCTTCAGATGTAACATCATTATCTGCATCTTCTGTATCCATGTCCACCTGGTAGACATCAGATAAAGAATGGTTTAGCATCAAACCACATGAAAAGAGATCCCAATTTTCACATATAAAGTAATTATCTCCTAGACTACAAATTGTCGGTGACCACAATATATGCTTGCCGACTTTTCTACCAAAAAAAAAAAAAAAAGAACTGGAGTATAAATTTCATTTTCACAAGTGTAGCGATCAAGTACATTAAAAGCAAAAAGAGTCACAGGTAGGTAATTAACTTGCCTCTTGAATACCACTTTCCTTCAGATCATCTCCATGAAACAATGACTGTCAACCCAGCAATACACAGCATTAAACCAAAACCCAGAATAAAATTATGTCACTGTAAAATTTAAAAAAATTATACTCTAATTCGCTCTTCTAGCTAAGTGCAACCTCCCCTTATTAAAAGGGAAGTTGAACCCTAAATAGTAAGGAGGGTTTAAGGCAGAGAAGAGGGGCCCGAGTTGTGTAGCCCACTAAGGGACCAAAGAGAAGTTACTCTTACATTCACAGTTAATAGCCATCCTCACTCAAAGAAGTTACTCTTACATTCACAAGTTAATAGCCATCCCAACTCAACACAAGCTTTTACTTTTTTCCTTCCCCATCCCTCCTAAATGATAAAGGTAAGAGTGTTAACTCAACTCCATCTTTAATTGTTTGTATACAGCTGAGGTTTTCTTCAAGCTCCTCCATCCTAACCCTAAGCAAAAAGTTCACTGATAACTAACCTTGGCATCCAATTGCAAGTATATGGATGGAGATTCCTCCCACTGTTCAGCCATCTTCTGTATGTCTTCTTGAGTAAAGCCATGCACATTCCTAGCTGCGCAGCCCTAAAAATCCAAGAAATTCACAAATCTTCAAGAAGTTGTTACCTGAGTTATGTCTATTTCGGCTTTTTTCAAGAAAGAGAATTATCCCATGTCAACTATTCAACACAGATACGTGCAAGATACTAATTTTATTGTATGCCAGCACTGGTTCATCAAAAATTATACTTTCGCCAGGACACTTAATAAAATATTTGTTAATGACACAAAGCATTGTACAAAATATAGTACCAACAGATAATACTCACCGCAGGATCCTTATATGGTGCTTCTAGTATATAAACTTCATACCCCGAACTCTGACAAGAAAGAAAAAAAAAATTAGTGAAGAAAAAACAGACGACGAACACATCACTATATAATTAACCAGCACTATGGATATTGGAAAAAAAATATAATGACCGGCATCCTTTTCCATAAATCATGAGTCAGAGATTAATAGAGAGAGGAAAATTGCTTCCGGATGGAGAAATTAAATGGAATTCAGGTCTAGTTCCTGGAGTGATCAGCTTCCTTACAGAGACAGCAATCACACACTGAAGCACCAGATCAAATAAATAAACACAAAAATGCCTAAATCCAAATTCTACATTGCAATCTACAAAGTAGAATAAGAAACAGAATCTACATCACTCTAACCAACTACAGTTAGCTAGACAAGTAAGCAAAGTTTCTCTGGCAATGTCTTATCTTATGAAACATATCATAAGCCCAGAAAAAAGTAGGTTATTGCATAAAATATATCAGAGAGGTCATCAAAATGTTTAAACAGAGAACCAAATCACATCATCCACCCACATAGAAAGTTTAAACTTCTATAGAACAAATGAAATAAATTTTTTTTTTTTTTTACCAAACCTCTAGTTGATGCACGAAGACCAGTGATAGAAAACTACACTCAAACTTAACATACCCAAAACAAAGAGCATAAATTTCTGGAATTAACAATGACAGGATGCTGCTGCCTACAACTGATCAAATCTATGCCCACACCTAAGCAAAATTCTAGTGGACAAGGTAGACAGAACATGACACCACCACTTTTTCTCATGAAAACAGTGAGTGCATTTTAGAAATAGAGTCAACACTTCAGAACACATGGCAGAGGTGTTGAGAAAGAGAGAAGTGAGGGTATACCTTTGCAATTGCCCAAAATTGAGCAAACTCAGCTACCCGCAGATTGCGGTCATCCACTAAGACGAAGAACACATACCACCACCAAAAGGGTCAATTTCCAAATAATACTGCATCTGTAGTTAGTGAAAATGAAGGCAGTGCATGGGCACTGCATTACCACCTAATCTATCATCAACTAGATCATTTTCTTATTAAATGTATTTTGCTTATTAATGGAAAGCCAGCTTTTATAACCCTAGGACTTTATAATTTTAATGCCTCATGATTTAAAGATATATATAATAATAAAAGACCAGTTTGGCTTCCTATTTATAGAGTAATTCAGGTAGGTTATTCATGCACCCATGTTTTATAGGAGACACAGGTCTCACTGGAGGTACGAACAGCATCAGAGTGAGCTACTGAAAATTAAAGTACACACAGCTTATACATCATTGGACATTCGGACCCCAAACAAGTGTAACAAACTGTACACAAAATTTGCAAGTAATTCCATCCAGAAATCTCAGAAATTCCTAACCCACGATAATTACAAGGTAAAAAAAAAAAATAGTGGGACATAGATACATAAAGTTCGATGTTGTCAGTAAGTTGTTGATATCAAAATAGAGAAATACCGATTACGAAGGTGAAAACACCATCCTCGAGGGTCTTCTTAAATGCCTTCAGCATACTCGACCGATAAGCCTGTGAGCAAAAACATGATTAGCATCAATGCTTGATATAATTTTATATGTACTACACTATTGCCCTGATACACACACACACACACACACAAAACACACTCAAATCAAGTGTCATAGTCATAGAACTAGAAATGACAACAATAAACAGCATGGTAGACATATCAAACCAAAACTAAGTTTCAATTATTTTGTATTACCTCCTGCATTTCAGGTTCATAACAATACTCCATCACCTTCTTCACTACAGGCTTCTTGCCTTTAGATGAACTTGAAGATTTTGAGGCATCATTTTCTTCCACCTTCAAGACAAAAGAAAATACTAAGTTAATTTCTCTCTAGTGCCCAAATAACTCTAAAGAATACCCTACAAGAAAGGTGACAGGAAGCAACTAACTGCGAGATAAAAAAGAAAAAGAAAAAAAAAACGAGACAATAGCGAACCTTTTCTACTTCTGTCATAAAATAATCATCCATGGAATGAATTCGTGGAGCACCGCCACCATTTTCAACCTCTAGGTCACGCAGCAGCTTTGCTAAGTAGCTCTTTCCACTACCTGATATAGAAATACATTATAAAATTTACTGAATTTGACAAAGGTAAAGACTGAAAGACAGAGAAATGGGCCTGGCATGTTTTCCATAGTTGTCTGCAGCCACTTTATGCTTACTACATAATCATGCATGTGACAGTCAACATACAATGCAATCGTCAATCCATCACATGTGTCCATGATTCATATGGAAACAGTTTTTCACTACCATTTAAGTTATATAATAAATAAAAAATCTCCTCCATGGATCAAGCAGACCGCTAGTTACGCAGATTCAATTGTCCAAGACACTTAGGAAGCACAATATACACATAGAAGATTTCAAGAAACCCCATTTGCACAGATCAAATTCAATGTTTGGTACCTGGAAGCCCTCGTAGGATTATCACAAAATGATCAGGGCGGGTGACTCGATGTGGCTGCTTAAATAAGTGCAAAGCATCAATGACTTTTGGCTTATCCAAAGACGAATGCTTTTGTGGAAAAGGCTGTCCCTCTCCCACATACTGCTTTGGTAATGCTTGATGGAAAACATGAGACTCCTTGGGAAACTACAAACAAAACGATGATCATCAGAATAATCCCAACACTGAAATGCAACCCTAACGACAATGCATGATAAACCACAAAATGCATCTAAGTCAGCAACTATACCTCCATAACATATCCAGTAGAGACATGTGAAAATGGCTTACTATGGAAATAAGGCGGCTGCGGCATGGAGTGTTGAGCAGCTTCAGGACTCGGTTGGTAAGCTGTAGACATCATCGGCGAGGAACCAACATGAACAGGAAACAATGAAGCTGGCGGTTTCGATGGAAGAGGAGGCGGTGGAGTAACAGGAAGAGGAGGCTGCCCACTGATTGGCCTCAAAGCTGGCATATGGCCAGCAGGGGGATGAAAGTAGCCTCCATGTTGATGATGCTTCAAATGTGCCGAATGCCGCTGCATTGCATTGCTAGGATGTGCTTGCCAATGTTTCAATGGTTCATTTACTATAGAATTCAGAGCAACATTCCCATTATTCTGCACATTATTAACATGTTTTCCACTCTCTTGTTGACTATGCCCGCCATTACAGCCCTGATTACTACCCGAAGCTAAGCCGGCCCCGCCGTGATCGTGAATCAGCTTCAATCGTCGCTCATCTTCTGATAAATTCCCCACGTTATTCGGGTTAAACTCGCTCCCAAAACCCGGACCGGAACCAAAATCATCCATCCTCGCCCTCTTAAAGCTCCTATCACCGTCATTAACGTAGCCATTGCCACCGTATTCGTACGGAGGCGGCGGCGGCGGAGGTGGCTGTGGTTGTGGCGGCGGCGGTGGAGGAGGAGGAGGCGCGAAGCCTTGAAAGTTGCCATATCCGAAATTAGGGTTTCTCTGCCACGGCGTTTGATTCGGAAACGGGGCCGGAGTATTAGTACCGATGGGCCTTGCATACGGATCAAGGCATGATCTTTGGAAGGAGTTGGGGGAATCGTGAGGGAAGATAGGGTTTTGAGGGAAGGGCGGGGGCGGAGGGCAAAAGGGGAAGTGAGAAATTGAGCAAATTGGGCAGAGGGTACCTGGGATGGGAGGCCTGGGACGCCATTGTTGGTGCTGAGGGTCCATGAGTGGAGCTGGGATTTGAGGATGGGTAAGAGGAGGTGAGGAGAATTTGGGATTAGGGTTTTGCGTTGATTTGGGGATTGAAGGGTTGAGAATGAGGAAGGAGGAGAATTGAATCAGAGAAAATTTGTTCCCTGTTTTTTGGACTTGGAGTTGACCGGAGAAGCTTTTGGAGGTAAATTGATGAGAACCGCGAAGACTTTCTAGTGCGTGCATCCTTACCTATGTTACCGTGGGTTTTTCGTGTACAAATTCTTATTGGAAATTGTGACCTTAATGAAAATATTAGAGTCTTTAGTGCACTATAAAAAAGTTCAATTTCACCGACGTGGGTTGGTCAGTTGGTATGGGCGTACTTGTGGCTGAGTCATAATCTAAGTCTGATTCTTGCTCCCAGCAGTCCTGTATTAGGTCGTGATCTGTAAATCTTCTGCTGAAATTTGTACCTAACTAGGGGCTGTGGTTACAGACAGGGTTGAGGTTGTAGGTTTCCCTTAACATAGAGGTGTAGAATAGCTTTTCTCTCTCCAAACTTTTGAAGAACGATAAAAAAGTTCATTTTTCTTCAATATAACAAAAGATAAATAAAAACAAATAAAAAGTCAAAAAATTTTTTTAAAAAAATGTAAATTGACACCTGCGTGAAGGGTCACTAAAAGCTAGTTATAATTCATTCAAACGAATGTACAAACACAAGAGGGTGCATTAAGAAGCTGGTTAAAATTAGTTTAAACTAGGGCTGGGAATAAATCGAGCCGAAGGTGCAAAACCGGTTGAACTGGCCAGGAAAACCAGCTCGGGGACCGAACCGGACGAAATAAGGGATGAAAAGTCATTTTTCGAACCATACTGGATTTTTCCAGTTTGGGATCAGGTTCAGTCTCTGAACCAACCGGATTAAAACCAAACTTGTAGAATAATTAAATATTTAATTTTTATTTAAATTTATATTACTTTTATTTAAATTAATAATTTTTTAATTAGTTGTCAAATTTTCATTGGTTGAAATCGGGTTACACATAGAAATTGATGCACTCATGCACCTGATTCCTCTCAAGTCTCAATAGAACAAAACCCTAAGACTAAACTCACTAAAGTGAGGTCGTCATCTCTCTTATCTCTCTCCTCTCTCTCAGGCTCTCATCTCTCTCGTCTCTCAAGCTCTCATCTCTCTCGTCTCTCATCAGACTCTCTCATCTCTCTCAGACTCTCGTCCCTCTTGTCTCAACCCTTTCAGCCCTCTCATCTCATCTCTGTAATACTGAGGACAACGACCAACACGGATCAACGCCGACTACCAACGACAACAACCAATGACTGCCAATCAATCGAAACCGAACAGAGCCGACTTGAAAATTTGTGTGACCCGAATTTTTCGGTCCAGCCCATTAACATTCAGTTTTCGGTCCAGGATTTAAGCCCACCGAAGAATGTGGGTCGGATGCGATTTGGGCCCATAAAAGACCCGGGCCGACCCGCACCCACCCATAGTTTAAACAAATTTTACTTTTTATATATGCGCATTGACACCCACGTAAGAGCGTATGAAAAGATTAATCATAATTAATTTATAAAATAAAATAGAAACTGACACCCGCGTAAAAGCACGCGAATAGACTGTGAATAATTAATTTAAAATATATATATATATATATATATATATATATATGAGAAAATTAATACCCACTTTATGACGCGACATGAGAAAATTAATACCCACGTAATGGGCCGACAAGAGATTAGTCGTACATAGTTTTAAGAAAATATATAAACCGCGAGAAGACTCGCCAAAAAAGCTAACTGTAACAAGTTTAAACAAAATATACTAAATTAAAATTTCAAAACTGATACGCATGTAAAAGCATGACAGGAAACTAATCATAATCAAAAGAGAGCTATAAAATGATTACAAGTAATTGAAGTAACAATACATATAATCTTTTTTGTTTTATTGAAAAATAACAACTATCAAATGAGAAATCAGAGTAATAGTCAAAAGGCATGCATACAGAGTCATATCATGCCATACAATTTGACTATAAACACTCATGATATGATGATAAATTACACAAATCAAGCCCTCCTATAAGCCCAAACCCCGATCGTGATCTGTTTCCATGGGAAGTAATTATAATTCCCTTAGCTATAACCCTATCAATCTCGTTTCTGACCAAAAGTCTGATCATCATTGATATTTTGCAACAGCAGAGTCACATCATAAATGTCCACAAGAACATTAGGCATGGAGGCGAGGCCACGAACCCTCTGCTCTGCAAGCACAACTTTAATCCCATGTAATACTTGCAGAATAATATTTGGCTGTTCATCTTCTGGGACATGCATGCTGGAGAGAATGCCTCTCATCATCGAGCTACTTAGATCAGAAAACAGCTTGGTGTGAGTTACCATTACTGGTTCTTCAGCCTTCATCAGGTTAATGGTTTGATCATGGATGACACCAACATCACAATCGTCTGCGACCCAGACGCTTTCTACCGACTTGAAGAGCTTAAACTCAAGTCGAAGCAGATCCGGTGATGATGAAAATCGGGTCCAGTCGATGAAGGTTTCGACGACTGTTTGGGATTGAGAGACATTGATACGATAGTAGTGTCTCTCGTTTGACATGTTTGATATAATAACTGAGACTATAGGGCAGATAGGAGCAGGCTGTTGGTTAATTACTCGGTGAATTTATATAACCCACATGGGAAAATTGAAATCTGTTTTTTTTTTTTTTTGGATTTGTTGTTATATTTCGGAAGAAATATAAGGTATTGTATTCAATTTAGATGGATTTTTCTAAATCCAGGTGTATTAAATTATTAATTCGATGAACCAATTTCTTCAGGTGTCTATGAAGGGTATGATTGAGCAACTATATTAATTAGTGATTACCTTGGTACTGATAGCAAAGTAAAGTCAACATGATTTGCTTTCAACAGTGAGTGGTCGGTTCTTCAAAGTATTCGATTTTCTATGAAGAGATAGTAATCAATAATGGTCTAAATATAGAACAAAAACAATGACTATAATTCTTTAAAATACATATGTATTTTTAGATTACAATATATATACCACTACTTTTCTACCAACAATCCTAATTCAAAATCAAACTTACGAGATAAAACATATGTTGATGATTTTATATCACATGTTCCGGAGCACGACAAAGATGGACAAACACTCTTAATCTAACACGTCAAATTCGACTTCATATCCTGTCAGCATCTTGGACGTCTTCATCTCTCAACTAATATAATCTTCACTTGCTATTTCTTTGCCAGAGCATGATCTTGGGCGCCTTGGGTACTTGGTCAGCATCATCACTGAAAAAAGGGACCTTGGGATGACTACTACCATTCTTATTCTTATAAAGATCATATCTTCTTGAACTTGCAGCAGGAAAACCAATGTGCCTTTGTACCAGTTGTCTAGCAGTCAACAAAGATGAGACCCTAACGCTAGCCGGCGCAGGTCTATCCACAACAGGAATGCTTGAAATTCCATACTGAACAGTGCCACCATCCGACACCTGAGGCGTTGCGCGAGGGGTTCCAAATGGATTTGTAGCAGGTACTAGTACAGGTTGTTGTTGTACGTTATTCTGCTGAAGAATGGGTGTGTTGCTTGGCTGTGGTTGTGTTGGACTGAAAATGTTGGAGCCGGGAGTAGTATCAGTTTGAAGAGGCTTAAAGCAGTCGAAAAGTGGCTTAGGAAAAAGAGAAGGAGCCGGAGTACTAGTGGATGTTTGTGTCTGTGGGATTGAAGGTGTAGGTGTTGTAAAGGTAAAGGTCGCTGGAAGTGATGGACTAGTTAATTGTGAAGAAGTCCAAGAAGGAAAGGAAGATGGAGGAGGAGTACTATTGCAGGTATGAAATGGATTTGAAGAAGGCTGAGAAGGAAAGGAAGAAAAGGGTGGTGTAGGTGTTGGTGGTGTTTTAAAAGCATTGGTTGCTGGAGTTAATGATGAACTAGTCGATGGTGAAGATGAAGTCCATGTGAAAGCATTGATTGCTGGACTTAACGATGAACTAGTCTATGGTGAAGATGAAGTCCATGTAAAAGCACTGATTGCTGGACTTGACGATGAACTAGTCGATGGTGAAGATGAAGTCCAATTGAAGGATGTAAAAGCATTGATTGCTGGAGTTGATGAACAAGTCGATGGTAAAGATGAAGTACTCCAATTAGAAGTAAAGCATCTAAAAGCATTGGTTGCTGGACTTGATGAAATTGATGGTGAAGATGAAGAAGAAGATGTTTGAGGAAAGGGAAAAGATGGTGTAGGATTGCAAGGGGTCTTTGTCTTCATGATAGTTTTTCCACCTTTATCCCCCAACTGGTAATCTTCAAATCGCAATTCCTCCACGCTTTTGCTCTCGTAAACTTGCATTGCTGTTATTGAATGAAACTGAAACGTTCCGGGGCACCTAAGGTCTTGTCCATCTGTGACTTCGTAAGCAGCCACTCTACTTCCCTGGCGTTGGCCTCCGGCAGAAGCGGTGTTTCCAACTGCTTGTGTTGTTGATTGAGCCCCAAAGGGAGAACCCAAAGCAACAAATCTTTGGCCAAAAACAGGAATAGTACTAGTGCCAAATGAAAACTGACTACTGCCTCTCGGCGCCGGTTGTGATGGTTGAGTTGTGGTTACAAATTCACCGAAGGACCTACTTGTTTGAGCAGTTGAAGCACCGAATGGTGCGAATCCGGTTGAAGCTCGTCCAAAAGGTCTACTTGTTTGGGCACCAAACTGGAATTGGGTTGTGCTACCAAAAGGTTTCTTACTTGTGGTGCTGCTGGTTTGGCCGAACATGGTTGGTATCTATTTGAAATCAAAGAGAAAAGAAGAGATAATGGTCCGATTTTGAGAGTCTATGGCAGTATGGTTACTTGTGCTTGTAGATGTAAAATAGGCTCTTTATACAGACAGACATAGAAATCTAGCCCACAGCCAAGTCCACTAATTCCTATCTCACTGGGGAACTTTCGATTTATGCGTCATAGTTAAGTCCATCTAGCGTCAATGTTAAGTCCACCTAGCGTCAGGGTTAAGTCCATCTAGCGTCAGGGTTAAGTCCACCTAGCGTCAATGTTAAGTCCACCTACCTAGCGTCATAAATTTTTTTTTTTTTTTTCAGTAATCTTTTCATTAAGCCTAAATGTAAGAAGTTCATTTCATAAATCTCAAAGAAATAAACTTTTCCTGGTTCTTCTGGTTACCAGGCTGGATTAAGGCCTTAGTGAAGGAACTGATAAGCTCATTTTGGCGGGTTTATGTATATCAGCAGCCATTTCGCAGTAGATTAGCAGTCGACTCATTCCTAAATCCACTGGGAAAGGGAAGAAGAGTAAAAAAGTAAAAAAAAAAAAAAAAAATTATTTTTCAGGATTCTTTTGAAACTAGGCCTACTAGGAAACCTTTTCCATAATCTCATAGGAAAAAAATCTTTTCTTGGTTGATGACTTGATGGTTTTTCCTTGCAAAGCCTTTAAAAAGTAGGATTCAGAATCAAATAAAGCATAAATAGAAGATAGAACCTCATATTACATCTCCAAATCAAAATACAAGAAGAAATTCAAAGCATAGAACAAACAATGGCCAGCGGTGGACCCAACTGGGAAGGATTGCTGAAGTGGAGCCTAGCTCATTCTGATGGGACTGGCCCTAACCGCAGCTTAAGCGAAGAGGATCGTAAGTGGTTCATGGAAGCAATGCAAGAGCAGACTTTCGATGTGGTGAAGCGAATGAAGGAGATCTCTCTAGTAATGCAAACTCCGGAGCATGTTTTGGAAGATCAAGGAGTTACTCCAGCTGATATTGAAGACTTGTTAGATGAGTTGCAGGAGCATGTTGAGTCCATCGACATGGCCAACGATCTTCACTCAATTGGCGGGTTGGTCCCATTACTTGGTTACTTAAAGAACTCCAATGCTAATATCAGAGCAAAAGCTGCAGAAGTTGTGACCACTATTGTGCAGAACAATCCGAAGAGCCAGAAACTTGTTATGGAAGCAAACGGCTTTGAATGTCTGTTTTCTTTATTCACATCCGATCCTGTGGTTAATGTCCGAACCAAAGCGCTTGGTGCAATCTCCTCTTTGATCCGGGACAACAAACCGGGTGTCATTGCTTTTCGCAAACAAAATAATGGATATGAAGCCTTGAGAGATAGTCTAGCTTCTAAAAGCGCGAGATTTCAAAGGAAAGCCCTGAGTTTGATCAACTACTTACTCCGCGAGAATAGATCTGATTGCATCATAGTACACAAGTTAGGATTTCCAGGCCTACTGGTGCAGCTTGCCTCTAGCAAAGATGTAGACGTGCGAGAAGGTGCACTCGAGGGCTTACTTGAGCTTGCTCCAGGGAAAACTCAAGGGATCAGAGAAGATGAGAAATTGAAGCAACTTCTTCGAAATCGAATTGAAGATGTTGGAGCAAGAAGGGAGGAGAGGCAGCTGGTAGACTCCCTGTGGAATGCATGCTACAACAAGCCATCTCCTCTTCACGAGAAGGGGCTTCTCGTGCTTCCTGGGGAAGATGCCCCGCCACCTGATGTTGCAAGCAAGCATTTTGAACCTTCTCTTAGAGCAATGGCTCCAAAGCCTTGATGAAGCTATAGGCTAGCTGTTTATGGCTTTGTGTACGTTTTTATTGCTTCTGTTCGATGAGCTCATGGAACTAGTTAACTGTATCATTACAGCAAAATCTTTTTTCTTTAATTAGATTCAGAATTTTTTTTTGTTTAGTTTGCGTCCTTATTACTTTAGCCTATTATTGAAACAAGGCTCTAGTTCTGGCATAACTTGAATTGTAGAAGTTCATGGTGTCTCAAATCCAACTTAACCAAACAAATAGTCTAACAGATTAAAACAAAGCAAAAAGTTATACGTCTGAAGAAAATTTTAACCTTTTAAAGTTCTGATTATCTTAAAATTCTATTTTAGTGAAATTTTTTTTCTTTTCTTTTTACGGATAGAACCGTTCATTGTTAATGAAACCAACCAATAGTACAATAATACATACATGAATACATGGAGGTTCTGGGTGCAAGCAGAACCTACAATTAGGAAATCGACATACAACGATTTGGAACTTCAAACCAAAAAAATGCAACATGAGAAGATACACGACTACTCACTATAGAACACAAGTGCACATCATCTCTGTAGCTAAATAAGGACACTTCGCCTTCAAAATAAATCTAACCTGTCAACCACTTCTGCCGGTCATAGTGAAAATTTTGGTACTTTGAAATTATAGAAATTCCACATAAATTTTATTTTTTAATTTTAAACAAAACACATAAAATTTGAAGAGGATTAACATATGTGAGCGTCATAATTCACCAGTGTGTAAGTCATAAATAGCTTTTCTCTCTCATTACTTGTGACTTGGCCGTGTGTATATGTCAGTAGAAATTAGTCTCCTCCGTTTAAAGTTTCAAACTTGAAACTCCGACCTCCTCTACTAAACTCATCTCCAAACTCTGCTTCCCATCGCCGACTAATTTCTCTTCTACGTCCTCCAAATTTTCCCTTCTCTTCTGTCCAATTCTTGCTCATTGATCACTCTACTATGGCCGGAAGTAGAAGCATATGCTCTGAGCCAATCCAAGATTCCTCAGACTCTAATTCAAAGAAAGCCAGGGGTTTAACCATTGAAGGGTACCCAGTTGAGGGTTTATCAATTGGAGGCCACGAAACCTGTGTAATCTTTCCATCTCTCAAGTTGTCATTTGATATTGGACGATGCCCACAACGTGCTATTGCCCAAGACTTCCTCTTCATCTCACATGCCCACATGGATCACATTGTATGAGCTCCCTTCTTTTCTTATGTGGGTTTTTCTCAGGAAATTTTTATATTGATGGGTTTTTTTTTTGTTTAATGGATTATAAAGATAAGTTCTTTGATGGTTTTGGGTTATGTATTGATTTGCTGTGTACTTGTGATGTTGGAAGATTTTAGCTTTCTGAAATATTACTGCTGAGTGAATAACTTGGATGATGACTGCTAATGCATTTTGGGATTCTTTGTTTTGCTCTTTTCGATTTGCTAAAGATGTATGTTGTATATAGTAAATGAGAGAACTATCTCAAGCATTGATGTACAAATGAATTGTGAAAGAACTAACATGCCCATTTAAGATTCGTGAGTGGAAAGCTTGAAACTTTTGATGGATATTGTGCACTGTGTTTTTACACGGTTGGAGAAGGTGCACTTGGTTTTGTGTTGAGGATCACAGAATTGTGTTTTTAATAAACAATCCCTGCGTCCACCGTGGAGTTGCAAAATATCTTGTAAAACCTAATACATAAACCCAAAAACCTATGAAGATGTCTCAGTTTTCATGATTTTCCTTTCCTTAGCATCGTTTGTGAGTGGACCTTCTTTTCTTGTTGATCAATATCTGATCACTGTCAATGTTGCTTCACTTCTAATTAGGGAGGACTGCCTATGTATGTTGCAACTCGTGGACTATACAGCATGAAGCCCCCAACGATCATTGTACCAAAATGTATAAAAGAAGTTGTTGAAGAACTCTTTGAGGTGCACAGAAAAATGGATCAATCGGAGCTGAAGCATAATCTGATTGGCTTGGATGCTGGTAATTGCTGATTCTTATTCAAATTCATCCACCAAATGACACTTTTGTTTCTTGTGCCTTCTTCTTGCGGAATGGAGTTCCTGTTTATCTAATGCAGTTTATGTTTGAAGGAGAAGAATTCCATATGAGAAAGGATCTCAAAGTAAAAGCTTTTAGGACTTATCATAGAATACCAAGTCAGGTAGACTAATTATCTTTCTCTTTTGAAGATCAATAACTGTTGAGGTTTATTCTAGTCCTAACTGGCTATGCATTATTTGTGACAGGGTTACGTAGTATACTCGGTAAAACATAAACTTAAGCAGGAGTATCTCGGCCTATCTGGGACTGAAATTAAAGAGTTGAAATTATCAGGCGTGGAGGTGTGTCTCGAAAATCTTATATACCATACTTTTGGCATCAGATTTAAGCTACTGGACTGCTCTTTTCCCTGATTTTCCTTCTTCTTCTTTTTTTTTTTTTTTTTGGTGAGATTGTTTAGTTTTGGCTTCATATTGTCAGTCTTACTGTACCTTTCCAAAAACCAAAACAAAATCCCTGATTTGTAAACATAATAGATGGACCAGATTCCACGAACAAGAGCACTACTTAATGATGTTAATGTAACCACTGGTATCGAATCTAATATTGTACCTCTCAAGTGCTGTTATGTGTAAGATTGTTGAAATCTAAGACCCTGATATTGTAGACTTACTGATTTTAAAGTCTATGCATTTCTGGTAGTGGCGTTGCTTTTTTAAATATCTTGTGTTTGTCAAAAAGTTATCCATCCGCACTCACTTATTTTTGGGTCATTAGTAGTTTACAAAGTTGGAATTTTCTTATGTGCAGATTACAGACACTTTGATAGAACCTCAAGTTGCTTTCACAGGAGATACCACATCTGATTTCATAGTTGACAGTAGTAATATTGATGTGCTGAGAGCAAAGATTCTTGTCATGGAGGTACATTACTTATAAGTTATTGAGCATTGGTGAGGCTATTATTTGGTCACAGTATAATACTTGTTTCCCGTTTCTCCTGCAGAGTACCTTCCTAGATGAGTCAATTACAGTGGAGCATGCAAGAGACTATGGACACATTCATCTATCTGAGGTTCAATCTCCAAACTCTTTAGATTCTCTGGTGCTCACATTGGTGTCTGATATTTGATATATCCATGTAGTCTCCTCTCACTATTTAACATTTTCCTATTTGGATGACTCTTTTCCAGATAATTAATCATGCAGAAAGGTTCGAAAACAAAGCAATTCTTCTTATTCACTTCTCAGCTCGATACACAGTAGAGGTAAGACGATCAGTTTCATAGTTTGTATCTTTGTCATCAATAAACTGTTAAAACTCCGTACTCGTGAATCGTGATTTACCAGGAAATTCAACGAGCTGTATCAGCGTTGCCTCCTCCTTTAGCAGGGCGAGTTTTTGCACTTACAGAAGGTTTCTGATGGCAAGCTGGTCTAGAGTTTTGTCTTTTCATGACATCAATTTTGGCAACTTGAATTTGTGTGCTGAAGAAAAGCACATGAGAAATCGGCAATGCATCGTGGATATGCTCGCATAAGAACAAGATATGAGTGCAAGAGCATATAGGTGGAATATTAGTAGATTTCATTTACTAATTCATGTTTATTGTCTTGTACAGATCTCATCTATGTCAATAGCTCCTCTTACTCTTATAGACATCAAGTGTTTATCACAATTAAAAACTGGCACGTCAGTATTGCTTCTCAGTCACAGTCAATGAGATGATGCTCCCAATTATTTATACTATACTGGTTTCGATTTTCATGGTTGTTGGGTGCCTCTGAAATGCATTTCCTACCAGATGATGCTAGTATTTCTTCTACTATACCTTTAGCAGATGTCTTGGGTCTCACCCTCATTCTTTTTTTTTCTTTTTTTTTCCCCATTTCATGATTTGATTTAACAGAACTTAAAAGACTTCTACTGCAAACAAATAGAAATATACAACGCAGGCTGGCATAATAAACATGAACATTCAAAGTTCATTGTAACTGCAAAAATTCATTCATAACAAAATTCCAGTCATACTACAGTATTGATGGAGCCCAATATCACAGAAGAAACTCAAAAAGAATATTGACGAAACACCATCACAGAAGCCGGTTCTGCAACCTTAAACTTCAGCTTTCAACTTATCAGCTACATCGGCCACAGAGCAGCAGAGCCTTGCTTCCAAGGTCAAGGAACCGACGACTTTGTTTATAGACCTCAACTCTTCGTGAAACTCCGGATGCAACACCAAGGCAGAGTAATTCTCATCCAGCACTACCCCAGTGCATTTCAGAACATCTTCAAGTTTAGGAACCCAATCACAAGCCTTCAAACCCAATGTTGTTGATGCCTTGTGGCATGGACCTGCCTGAGGAAACCTCTCGTACTTCTTCAGCCACTTTCCCAAATACCGAAGCAAACTCACCATCTCTTTCCCATTCAACTTACTAATCGCAGACGATAGTATCACCTCATCAACATTCTTTGACACCAACAAATAATGCAGACAGAGTTCCGCGGAAGAGAACCCATCATATGCCACCATAAGCAACACCGCAGCCTCTTTTGCCATGCTTAGTTTCTTCCCCGACAGACTCTTATCACTGGCCTTCTCCGCGGCTAACAAGGCCTGGCTCTCCCATTCCTTCCTCACCTCCACAATGCTAGCATAAGCATCTTTACTTGGACTAAGAAAATACTTCAAGATCATCACCAACTCCGACGATCCAAGATCAGAAGCATACCTAACACACATACAAAGCAACTCTGTCCTCCTCTTTGCCACGATTTTCGCAACCAAATCCTCATAACAAGAATTCGAAACAAGCCCATTTGCAATCAAAGCCCCTACTAATTCCCAAACCTCCAACACAGCACAAGCATCCAAAACCAAACCAGCAACATCCTTCCCCATGTACTCCCCAACCTTCTCAATCAAAACCCTTGTATACCCATCATTACTAGAATCAAACCCAATCGAAACTCCAACCTTTTCCCTGATCTTCTCAAGAAATTGATTCACCATTCCCAAAAACTCAGCTCTATCGAACTTAACTGGGTTCTTGAGCTTCTTCTTAAGCTTGGTAGTGAACTTCTTACCCAACTCAATGAGCTCTGAATCGGTCTGTGAAATCTGCCAACCACAGAGAGGAATTGCAGCTGAGATGGGATTTGGGTCATCGAGTTTGGGTTTCAAATTGGCGAAAATGGAATCTGGGTCAAGAACAATAGGGTATTCTGATGGAGAACCAAGCGATTGGGACTCGGCCGAAGCCTTGGTGATTACTTCGAGCAATGACATGAGTTAAACTGGAAAAACAAGTGCAGAGAAATTAAGATGAGGATGAATATGAAGCTATGATTAATAGAGAAAGGGTTTAGGGTTTAGGGTTTAGAAGATTAACGAACCTGTAGAGGAGGAGTAAAGGTTTGAGCTTTGTTGTGGCGGCAGCAAAGAGTAGTGAAGCTAAAGCTGAGTTCTTGTTGAAAAAACGAAACAGGGTTTTAGGTCGCATAGCCAAGAAAGAAGAAGGGGTTTAACTAAAATGGGCTACCTACTATTAGCCTATTTTTCGTTCATGTAGAGTAATTGGGCCTAGCCCATTATTCATTTGTTCGTTTATTTTATTTTATTGAACAAATTTTTTCATTGTTCGTTTGTTTGACCTCATGTAGGTGCAACTCACCACCAAATCAAGAGGGCCTCTTGGTAATGTTAATACCAAAATGGCGAGGGGACATTAGACGAGAAAGGCAAGTTCGAATTATTCTCGGTTTATAGATTATGATTAATGTCGCCACTAAAGTAACTAAATCCTTCGCAATATAATGAACCACAATTATATTGTAAATTTGTTGAGTTTCAATGTTCAACGTCTTTAAAGATCTTAACCGTAATCGCCGCTGAGTCATAACAATGGAATGTTGGTAGGTTTGGGCCAAGAACTAATAAATTGTTGATTGTTTAGTTATTTTGTTTTTTCAAATATCAATCGAAACTTCTTCTTTATATAGTAGCAAGTAAATGTTCTTAAAACATCATGGAAGTATAGGACATCACCCAAAAAATAAAGTCGGAAAAGAGTAGGATAATTTTCTTGATTTAGTTTCATGCATATTTCTCCAACAAGGTAACAACAACTCCTCTGTTTTCTCTTATCCAAGAAAAAAAAAAAAAGTAGTCTTCTTTTGCATCTACATCCCCTTATGGCGAACCTTAAGAACTAGTTGGTCAACTTTACTGTAAAGGCAAGATAGCCCTAATCCACAACTTGATTAACCTGTAAACCAAATTAAAATTTTGGTTAGTTGACCCGAGAAAGAAAACACTAACAAAATAGAAACCACAAAAAGAGCTGAATAGAAGAGACTTGCAGAAACAGAAACTACAAAAAACCAACAAACAAAAAGAGAAATGAACTTAAACAGAATCGCCGAAATCATCTAAAAGTATAAATCACCAAATCGTACATAATCATTGTGTAGCCTGGTGAACTAGAGGTCTATGAGGCTTTGGAGCTGAAACATACCAAACAATGTGCATTAGAGACATGAATTGAATCTTAAATAAGTACTTTGACTAGGAACAGTAGGGAGTTTGGTTTCATGCATTTAAAACATGCTACAAATTGGGATCCCTAAAATGAGCAGGAAGTTCATGTATTCAAAAGAGCAAGCAAGCATGAAGAATTCTCCTATCTGAATGCAGTCTAAAATAACATGAATCATTCCTAAACTAGATACCATTAGGATTTCCTTGGTCGTAAAAGTTGCGGAAAAGAGAGACTGCTTCTGATGCCATTATCCCTCCAGTGCATTTGAAACCTTTCCGATGTGGTACTCCACCACTATACAACAAAGAGAGAGTGAGGGACTGTTGCAACAACCATCTTGAGCAGAAGATCACAGAACCAAAGAACTGTTTAAAGCTTAATTATTATAGTGATTCAACTTTCAAGCACAAGTCTAGCAATTCAGGTATAGTATTATGTGTAAACCTCAAATACTCGGAGAACCACGGTGCCTAGAAAATATTACTGATGTAATTTTCCCATCATGGCTGCAGACAATCAATGATCCTCTACATCTATTGACATCCATTCCACGGAAAAAATAATAGAACTCTTCACTCTTCAGCATTGAACAATTAAGAAAATCACTAAAAAGAAAAAGAAAAAAGAAATTGCCCCAACAGCCAACTAAATGGTCAACATCCTGTTTCTGCATGGTGGGATTGTTTTTACCTTCTAACTTCGCCTATCTACTCCTAAACTTGTAGAACCATATCAATTTTAAACAGAATATTTGCTATAGCCAGTCTGCCACTACTAGCAAAATTCAAGTCAATTCTTGCTTGTGGTGTTGAGTTCAGATATGGACCTCATGAGTGGCTCAGAGCTGCTTGAATGCAATGACAGTATTGATCCACACCCACCAAATTTATCATTAGCACAGCCATAAAATACTTCCTTGATACCTGACCAAGGGGAAAGTTACCTATACATAATCAAGGTCAAGGGAAAAAAAGAGAGAGGAAACTTTCACTATATCACTAGCAAATTATGAGAAAGACGGCATACCAACAATTGATAAAGCTGCTGCACACATTATGCATGGTTCGCATGTAACATAGAGATTACATTTTGAAAAAAATTCAGCAACTTCTGACGTTGAAAGCCTTTTTTCTCTCCACCGCTTAAGAAGAGTATCAATGGCTTCCATCTCTGCATGCCTCGTGGCCTGCATTTTTAGGCAAGCACAGAAACCTCTAGGTCTCAGTTTCCAAATTCTCGTGCAAGAAGTATACTTGATATATCTAAAACAAAGCAAAGAAGTTCCAAACTAAGCTCATATGGTGGACACACCAACACACAAGAGAGGCGCAGTCCGATTGATGTAGAGCAAATCAACAGATGGAAGTTTTTGCATGTAGTATTCTTGAATTTATGAAAAAGAGAAGAAGTGATGAGTAGAAAGTGGTTTTAATTACAACCATGAGATTTTGTATAATGAACTTATTTAATGGAAAGGGACATGAACATACGTGCTAGACAAAGGGAGTATACACATGCCTACTAAAACAAGTTCTTGTAATAATGGTCATTACATAAGTGGAGATATTCGTTGTACATAAACACAGAGACATGGAAGGAACTAGTATTGCTTTAAATCTTAAACTAAAGTCTAAAGAAAAGAAATGGAATCATCTACTTAATAAGTACAGAGAGCACATAGTCTAGTTCCAACTAACTGAGGTAGTCTCACTCATCCAAGAAACAACGAGATATTACTGAAAATGTGCACTAAATGAGCCCCAACCTTTCTTACCAAACTGTGAGAAAATATCCTAATATCAAGCAAACTAAAGAGACATGACCACGGGGTTCTTTTAGAAGTCAGAAATTGTCAGTAAGTAGATAAAGTTTCCAGAAACTAAACATACAATCCAAAAACAGAATACAAATTGAATAGTATGAAAATAAAAAGGAATTGATGGGAAATTTACATTTCGTGTCTCATTAGTTCGATTCCTTCCACATGCTATGACCTTTCCATCTTCAACAATCACACAGCTGATGAATCAAAATTTCATTGATTAGAGAATAGAGTGCACTGATATTATTATACTCTTGACCTTTAACAAAAGAAACAGATTCCAAACATTCTAATTTTCCGCCCAATAGAATGAAACCTAGTCAATCTTCAGTTATATGACTGATAGGATAAATCCATAAATTATGTGAACAAATAAAAGGGATAAGAAGGTGAACCTAAAATGAAAAGTGCCAAAAAAAAAAAAAAAAGAGGATAAAAGCACGAATTTCTAAGACATACAAATGGCGTACCCAACTGGAACTTCAGAGCTGTCCAAAGCAAGCTTTGCCTAGATAAATCAGTACCAAATATAGAGGTTAAATATCAGCTATTGAAGCAAACTTAGCACCAGGAGAGTAGAAAAAACACATAAAGTCACACACATTTATAAATATGAAGCAGCGAAGAGCAAGACATGCAATCCACATGAGGCCTAGTGTTTCCATCAGCTGAAGGCAAATTTCTTCAACCGATGGGAAATCTCAGCCAGATTATTGGAACTACCAATAGCACCAACAACCACAGATAAGCAACGAAACCACACTAAACCATACTACAAAAGGACCAGAATGAGGTCTCAGAATTGTACAGAAATCTCAGTCAATGGCAGGCAGTAACTTAACCAGAACAACCCATCATTTTCAATTCAAGCCACATTACATCCACAATATTAAAGCCTGTAACTTGCTTCTTAAATTGACCAGAAAAGCTAAATACTTGGGAGAAGTCTGAACAGTACCTGTTCTATAGCAAGTTCCATAAATTTAAGGGTATCTTCTCCAAGAGATGCCATCTACTTAGGTGAGGTACTGCAAATGCATATTCAAGATTTATATCAAGCCTAAATTTGCCCACCAAACAAAATAGCAATTGTGTCTTCTTTCTTTTTTTCCAATCTTGAGAATTTATTCAAGACATAAGTGCCAAATTAGTATTGTCTCTAAATATGTTGCACGTGAAAAGGAAGTTGAAGATGTACGAACCTATAGAGGCGCGTGAAGTCTCTGGTGTAGTTGTGCCGGCAAAGCTGAGTTCTTGTTGAGCAAAGAAACGCAGGGTTTTAGGAAAGAAGAAAAGGGTTTAACTGGAGTAATAGGCCCAGCCCATTATTCATTTGAGTTGAGAAATTTGACATCAGCACTCTTTGCTACTTATCAATGCTATCTTCTTTCTTTTTTTTAGTTTTAACCCTTTTAAGATAATTTAACTATAACTTATAATGGGATTCTGAATCCATCAACTTCAATCCAAGCATGGAATGCGGATGATGCTTTCAATAATGAGATCGTATCGATCCAAGGTTTCTCTCATACGCCAATATCACAGAAATGAAACAAGGATTGACTACAAAACCCCTTTTATTCCGAAGTTCATAAAATCGCCAGAGGCTCAATGATAGCTAATATGTTCTGCAACAGTGATGTAATTGACCCTATGGTTACATGCTTGTTCACTCACATAGTAAACTAAAGGCCGCCGTGTTCTTCTCTTCTGGATCTGTCCCTAATGACTTTTAAGTAGAAGGTGGAAGTTCCCACTGCTTTGGCATTGGACCGACATCATAGATGATTTCCCTATGGCAAGACCAAACGAGCTTTATTGCTTCCGGAGTTCCAATGCCAGCACCCAGCGGATCTCCAGCTGGTCCAAACCTGTGTCATATCATCGTTTTGGTATACATAAGTACTTGGCGATGTTCTCAGGGGGGTAACAGAAGTATAAGAAATTTTGTACCCACCAGTGGTTCTGTGGAGCGCCAGTTGTTCTTGCTCTCAGTCCAGCATAAGTAGTCCCGTTCACAGTGTTGCCAAGAACTTCCTGATAGAGTTTCAGAATAATTATAAAAAATAATAATAATAATAAAAAACTGTACAAAGAAACCATCTTCTGGAGAGAAGCAAAGATATGGGGACAGGAGTGACTTCTTGTGCAGATCTCAATTGTAAACTTGTAATAACTTGTAGTTTGAATTAACAGAAATCCGTTATTGTAGAGAATATCAATATGGGGACAGTGGTGAATTCTTGCCTGTTGAAAGTGGGGGTCGTTTGACACGACAGCAGCTGTTAAATGTGCATGCATCCTCTCTAGAGCATCTAACACCAATGGGAGTTGATCTTTCTTATACTCAGTGACAACCTAGTAACAAGTATATTAACATTAGTAGCAGTCAGCTTGTAGCGATTAAAAAGTAAGATGAAGTTGGTACATCAGTAAATAAAAATAGAACTTAAAGTTGCATGTCTTTTCTCGTTACCTGAAATGGCCCAAAAATTTCTCTTGTTACAAGTTCATAGTTATTTTCCTTCAACATTTCTTCAAGTGGAACATAAATAGCCGTAGGCTTAATAGCACCATATACAGGTGGAATGGAATGATCCTCTATAGCTTCACCCCCAAAGAGTAGTTTTGAACCTGGTATCTGAAGCAATTTATTCGCATGATCTAGCATTGTTTCAGTTGTCAACTGCAACAATATAAGCTTGTGTAAGAGATATGTTGTAAAATTAGTACAAAGTAAGACAAAGAGCATACTTACTGTTAGGACAGGGCCATTTGTTAAATCTTCTAACTTCCTTCTCTCAGCCAGATCTTTCATTTTGGATAGAAGAGAAGTCTTAGACCAGTTCTGCATGACAACGAAGGACAATACTCAACAAACATATACACAGCTTGGTGAATCTCAAAATGTGTCAACAATGATCGCCTACTGTCCTACACTACTGGTGTAGACTGTACAATTTTAACCTTAACACTTGATACAACAGAAGGAGAGATCTCACTTAAAAGTTAAAACTCCTAGTGTTGCACTTCAGACTAGTTTATATATGGGGTGATGTATTGATAGGATTACCAGGGGTTCGAATCCCTCTCCATACCCGAAGTCCAAACTAACTACTACTATATATGATCCAATTATAGATGTAAACTACAATATAAGCTTAGGAAAGAATATAGAGGAGAACCTTACCTCATGCATGAAGAGAATTGATTGTGCAGAGCACTTTTGGCCACTGCATGCATATGCATCCTGATCACAGACCCACGCAACATAGTCCTCCTATAATTCAGAAACCAAAAACAGAGATCAACCATGAAAGTCACTCTACAAAGAAAGTTGTGCATAATCTAGAAGTAAAAATTGTTTCAAGAAACCTCATGAACGTCAGGTCCTAATATCTTCCAGTCAAATCCTGCATCTTCTAATTTAACACGTCCCTTCAGGTCAGCAGCCAACTTCTCTGCTACTCTTGAGCTACCAGTGAAGAGGGTCATTCGTGGATTTGCCTGTTGAAGCAATAGTAGAAAAACATTCGATATAGGTAGGTTATTTTAACCTACATGTAACATAATCTCCATGAACTACAAATACACCGAGGACATCTATGAGCAATTTTTGTTATTAGTTTGTTGCACTCTCAACCAACCTCCAATAATAGTTTGTTCATTGTCTTCCCATCAGAGTTGATGAAGTCAACATCCTCTACTGGTAACCCACAGTAATGAAGCAGCCTCATCATTTGGTCCATAACAAGGCTTACCTACAAATGAATATGAACATTTAAATTGCACAGAGAAAGATCGCAAAGAATATATTAACCTCTAGACCACTGATGTAATGTGAAGGACTTAAAATGTAACGCTAAAGAACCATAATTTATCCTCAAAAGAGAACCCAAGGCATCTACTAGCATACCTTGCTATCCACTTTTAGAATTGGTTTGTTACCCATATAGAGTGCACCCATCAACTGAAGTACGGGAATTTCTAGTGGAAAATTGAAGGGAGTAATTACTGCAACCTGCACAAAAGATTATTTATGTATCAAAATATGAAATTAAAAAATGGACTATGAAAGACTCACAAACAAGTCTTTCTTATGAATCAAAAGTTCGTATAGAGACATAGAATAGTAAAGGGATGCATCTAATCTTTCGTTTTCCAAAACAAAACCTGGATCCCACATCAAGCAGACATCATAGCATACAATAACATTATCTCCGCAAACAGTAGTTACTGGATTATTGTAAGTGTCTACTTTGACCACATCGTAAAAAACAATGGTTCTTAATAAAAATCAATTATGTTCAAAGATAACACTTACAGGACCGTAAGGCCAACGGTAACCATTACTTTGCTGGCCAAGATGATTTCCAGGCACCCCAAAAGACCTTGCCAGGAAGCGGACCTGCCACGTGTGTTAAAAGATGATAGTAAACAAAGTTGAAAGAAACTTGAGTTTCTTGAAGGCATTTTGTAAATCACGTGCATTTCATTACAGCAATAGCTTTGTGCTGTGCTTAAACTTAACTCAGGGTAATTAAAATATCATCTACAACTATCCTATGTGGGAAAACCTTAGGCATGATAGTGACAAAATGGAATATATGGGTAGTACTGTATCTACTAATGAGCACTTGGCCATCAATCATAGGTCATCCAACATTCCAACTCTTATGAGTCTTAATCTCTTTCTGCATCTCTCTCTTCTACTCTCTTTCACTGAAAACATTATACCGTACTGGCTGATATTTACGTTCAATGTACCTGATCACCAGAGAAATTCTCCAGAAACTTTTGAGTTACATAAACTTCAGCATAGGCCTGCTGGTAGCTCTTTGGAGCAACCCTTTGAATTAACCTTGTAAAGAAATCAGCAACCTGAAAGCCGTAAAATGTCAAGTTAATTGCAATACCATAACTTTTTTATATCCAAAGCTTGAAATGCATCAGTCTTTAGTTAAATGTACGAAAGATGTAAAAAAGAAAACATTGTCATTTTATACTATTAACCTGTTACCTTTGGCAGAGAAAGCATGGTTGCTGCCTTTGCAGATATGTCTCCGTACATAAGATACCTATAATAAAGGGTCTATCAGTCGTCATTTTTGTTTGAAGGTCTATGAATATCACTACCAAGTTCAACAAAATGCAAAAATTTGATGAAAATCTTGTTATCCTCTACAAGGATATCTGTTTTTGAGAATTAGACAACAAATAATGCCCAAGAAAGTTACCGAGGATAAAAGAAACAGAGATATAAAATAAACACTAACCTCTCTGGTGATTTGAACGGATTATGAAGACCATGTTTGGGGCACTTGGACAAGCTCTCCACAAAGGGCTGCAACAGCAGTCCAACAGTCATAAAGAATTCAGTGAAGGTACAGATACAGTCAAACAAACAAATTGAATAAGTACCTAAAGCATTAGCATTATTAGGTTTCGCTAAAAAGACAGTAGGTACTCCAACAAGTTCTAAAGTATTAAGTGCAGAAGGGTTTTGGTTACCTAATATATTGGCTCAGCCATGGAATGATTGGTTTGTAAAGAGCAACAAGGATACTTGTACACAATAATCAACAGGCATACCTGAATTCCTGTTTCATCAATTTCAGCAACTTTAATGAACGGTTCCCCATTTAATGGATCCACAATAGTGTTCCATGTAGAAGATTTCGTCGTCCATTTACCCTTCACTAAAAAATGAAAACATTTTATTTTCAATACACATCAACATCAGTGAAAGGTCCATAAATCAGGCAACAAAGAAAATAACGAGAAAATGATTAGAAATGATGAATTACTCCAAGGAATTACACTTGATGAATCATCTTATAATTGCTGGCAACTCTCCAAGACCAATTACTGTTGCGAGTTTAAGGATTATTCACAGAAACCTACCCAAGTTATGTACTTCTGCAGGCAGTGAACCCGAAATCTCTTCGGCTTCAACAGTTGCAAAGGGTAAAGAATGAGCAGATCTGTCATAATACAAAACAAAATATCTTATAAAATTCTTCAATGATAAAAATAAACAATAGCAGATCTAAACCAATCCTCCATCATGGCTTTTCAAATATACTAACAAACTAGTACAGAAGAACATCATACCAATCCCCTCATATTGAAAGTTTGAAACCTCACATGCAGCATGTAATGAGTTGTTACTAATTACATTTTTACAGAGACAAATTGAACCATGTACTACTCTCATGTTCCTACACCAAATCTAATCTTTAAACCCTCAACCATCATTTAGGATCAAATTACTTGTAGCCAATGCAAAAGATTGAAACTTTAACACATCCTAACAAAAGATTGAAACTTTATCACATCTAAGAAAACCCAATATCCAGAATGGCCCATAATCATCATCACAATATAAACCCGAGATATAATCATCATTCCCCAGAAAGCAAAACCCAGAAACTATTCAAGCACCAAACACAATATTCATACCTTGATAGATTTATAGAACTAAACCAACTCAAAGCTGTTTTGGGCACTCTGGTTCTTAATTCTCTGCTAGCCAGAATCCTATTCATGGCGGATGGCTGGCTGCTGATACAACGTAGGACTAACTAAATGGAATACAACCAATGATCAGATTGAAACAGAGAAAATGGTCTGGTTTTCCAACAAGGCTGTCACTTTCAAATGGCGGATTGAAGTGCCACTATCAGTCAGCTCAGTCGGGTTTGATTAAATCGGAATGATAAGGATGCCAAGCCAAGAATGAGTCACTCCCTAGTCAGTGTAGGTGTATATATATTTTAATATTCATGGAGATTTGTGGTGGCACTTGGCGCATGGATGATGGTTAAGCATGATTGTGAGCTTGAATGTGGGCTACTGGGCCAGGGCTGGGTCTGTTCACTTTTGGATGGGTTAACAAAAGCTTGGACTTTGAACAATTTGTTGGTGGACTGCTTCCTCCAAAATTAAACTAGGCAAAGTGATGTGGGGATGTTCAAGTTTTCAAATGTTCAAATGTTCAATCAAGGGATGAGGTCAAGTCTCTCCTAGGGTGGAGAAAATTTTCACAGCGAGAACATAAGAAAAATGTGGAATTACAATAAGGTCTTTGAAATATCAAATGCTGAAATTAATATTTGTTGAGTCAAACGGCTTCACTTCACAACCATGCAAACAAGCGAGGTTAGTGAGAAAAATGATGCCCACACTTATGCAAGCATGTTTCCAAAAATCATATGTTTTCTAAAACCAAGAATTTCACTCAAATTTGTAGACTATAGCACACGGTTTTTAGCTAAAAATTCTATGTTCTTATTTTCTTACAAAAATCTTCTTTTTGAAAATCATGATGTTTAAGATATTTCAAATTTGATGGACCTCGAAAATCTCAAATTGATTCTTTTTAGCTATTTTTCAAAAGTTAAAGAAATGGAAAACTCTTAAAAAATATCCGGGCCATTTGAGATCTTCAAGGGCTGTCAAGTTGAGCACATTCTAAAAATCATGATTTATAAATACAGGAGATTATGGCACGGAAATATTTTCAAGAAATATGGCCGCTTCAACTTGGTCCGGCACTTTGGGGTATTGTAAAAGCACTTGGTCCTGCCATTTGTATTGTTCACATTACACAGTTTGCGCAGCTACAATCATGTTCATGATATATCAAGGTGTCCAAGTTAAGAGGAAGAGGGTTTACTGGAAATACAGTATATGGCTATGGTCATGGTGGAGAGAATTACAATTACAGTGGATTAGAAACAAGAGTAATTTGCAATTACAATAGTGGATTTGAAATATCAAACGTTATGTACCCAGGATAAAAGGGTCTAATGAGACCTTTAGCAAATATATACAGAATATAAATCTCTCCTCCAAGATTATATGTTTTAATATCTAAATACGTATGTTTGTATGTCTATATGTACATAGAAACTAAATATTTGCCTAAGCAAATTAGTAGCTCGACTTCACACCCCTATTCTTTAAAAAACCCATCTAATGAACTCTCTGTGTGCGCGTGTATTCTGTTAAAAAAAATATATATATACAAAATAAGCTACAACTAGCTAGGGTTTGTCATAACAAGGTGGTGTTGTTTAACTCGATTACGATATACAATACATCACCATATATGGTTGATTATATATGGATTTTACAGGCATTAACATAAGAAACCATGGCGTGCAACATGGTCGATCTTCTTGTCGACTGTTTGACCAAAGTTCATTGAGAAGAAATTGAGCTCTATTGATTGCTTGAAAAAGATTTATAATCCATGCAGAGGAATAGTTTTAATAAATAGTTCCGGTGGGTTTTCATCTTTAACATTAAATTTGACTAGCTAGGTTTGTGTAGTACGTATGAAGTCCATGTTTAACAAATGAAAATGCAGACACCCATTGACATTTGAGAGCTTGCATCGCACCTATTTCTTTTTTCTTTTCTTTTCTTTTTCTGGTTTATATTCCTGTTCACATAAAAACAATATCTAGTGGTAAGCTCTTGAGAAATTGACTTTTTATTTCCAATACAAAATAAATCAGATGAACGCGCCATACATACATTTAATTTAGCAATTGGTTCCTTCACATACGCGAGTCTAAGTCATGATCATCTAAATAAGTCGTTGACTTTTGTTTTCGTCGAACTTAACCCAGAAATTAAGAGTTAAATCTAACACGATTAGTAGCTATTAAAGAAATGCAAGTTTGAGAACCTAATAATCAGATAATTACTTGGTTGTAAGTTTAATTTCTCATCATTTCTCTTATTTTTTGTCTATGTCTGGTCTGAATACCCAGTATTAATTAGTTTCATAAGCTTGAAGTTAACTAGTCAGATTAATTATGATGACTTAAAGCTTAAGTTGCTCTCTGGTAGATAAAACAAAACTCAAATCCCAGTGATGCTTTGGATCATAACAGTTGACTAGCTTAATTAGATATATTACTTAGTTAATAATATATTTTTAATGAATGAATACAAACCAAGAATCTAGCAGAAGTCTCAAGGTTGGGAGGAGGTGACTTTTTGAGAGTGTATATATATGAATTCTCCCACAATCCTAGTGCATGAAATATATATAGGACGACTCTGTAAATGAGTTGTTCATGATCTATTATCTCATCAAGGCACAGCCCCTATATTATATATGCATGACTGGTTTCAAATCAAGTTTTCTAACTAAGTGTACGTATTGGAACCTCTTACAAAATTAATTATTTTTTTCCAGATCGTAGACTAATAATTAAACTAAGCAATTTGTTAGAGTACCGCCTACACGTTACATATAAGATAAGAATGCTTATAAACTATGACAAGCAAGAATTAAGTACGGAGCATTGACCTCTTAGGATGTTTATACTCTAAACTAATTAAGAAAGCTCTGTATACAGAAGTAGTCCGAATGATGCTTATACATATCCATATAATTCAATAGCAAATTAAGATATAAACCATTCTTATGTTGAATAAATTTATGGATTTGTGTATATATTTCCGCACTGTTCATATCATGCATGACGCATGCATGCATATGACTATTTCGATGGATTGTATTTTTTTATTTTTTATTTTTTGGGATTTTTTTTTCTCTTTTTTGTTGGACAATCAATACACTTTATTCACCATGCGCATGTGTGTAAGGATGTAATAGTAATATTATTCAAAGAATGTGTACTTGTGATCGTTTTCAAATCTAGTCGAATATGACGAGTATGTAAGATTGTTTTCAGATCGATTGATGACCAAGTTTAACTTAATTAAATAGGTCATATTTTCCTCCTGGAGAAGTAAAGATTAACTAATTCACCACCTAAAGCAATAAACATATTAGTTGAGTGTGTTCTTGTCTCCAAGTAGAGGTTATAACTTGGAATGAATCAAAGCAAATTATTAGACGTCAACGGTCTCGATCCCAAGGTAATTAGTTTATGCTAATCAATTATCAATATATAGCCAAGGGGCAGCTCATGTCCGAGTCTTACGCTAACAAGTGGACTGCTTATGCTTTATAGTATTATTGTGGACAGAGCAGGCTGCAATTCAAAAGCCATATCATATGCTTCAATATTGCTTTGCTCAGTTTATTAATAGGATTAAAACGATTTGACAATAGACTAGGACACTCTATTCATTCGATCTTCTCATTTCTGTCAAAAGAAATTTCCCCTCAAATATGTCAAAGTTTTGAAACACTGAATATTGTTCTCTTTATGACTTTATTACAACTCGCATTTTTCCATACATGTTCTGTATGTGTATTTTATTTTATTTTTGTTTCAAAAAATAAAAAATAAAACAGTCATTGTTTCAGAGAAAGGATAATGGGAGATAAAAGTAGGTTAGTGGGTTGTTAATTTTTTTTAAATAAAAATTATTTTACAAATGTCATAATTGTCCTTATGATTTAATTAATTCTCAAAATTTATTAATCTTCTAGAGTTATTTATGTCAAAATTTAAAATTTTGACTAACAACCCATTTTCTCTTAATAATGACATAGATGAAATTAACGTGGTATAATCCCTCTCAAGTCTTATCTTGAGTAGGATATGCATGTAACTGCTATATTTTATGTAAAATGACAATTCCCACCGTACATATGTAATCCTTTGAAAACGTAGACAAACATTGACTCCATCCAAAGAAGAAATCCATCTTTGAACAACAATATTTATCAGCATAACTCACGTCCCTTCATCCTTCATCACGGTAGAATTTTTATAATCACCGAATGGGAATGTATACATACCATAAAAAATGGGTAGGACAATTTGCATGCCATAAGACAAAATTTAATATCGTAATGTATAGTATGTATTGGCCGGTGTGGATCATTATCTTTTTTCTCCTTTCAATATAGAAAAAGGAGAAGCCGATTAAAAATTACGAATCATTCTTATGACATGGAGGATGAATCATAATATCATTCACATTGTATATAAAAAAGAGCTTTTTATCAATAACTACAAAATAACACTATTATTTACCAATAGCAGAGTCTAAAACTAATATCCCACGCGGCAAACAATTGCAACGACCTGTTAGCTCATCTTAAAGAAAAACACTCAAATATCACAAATATTACCAAACATGCCACTCTCTCAAAATCAGAAAGATTCCAAAATTGAAACAGTCCAAAATCCAAATCCCCAAATCAAAATGCTTCCAAAATCAAAACCGTCCTAAAATCCAGATCCTCCCTAAATTGAAGCAGATGGCGAAGCGAGGGTGCGAGCCAGCAGCGAACCAAGCGCACGACCCCGGCGGGGAACTAAGCGCGCGACCTTGACGGCTAACCAAGCGCGAGACCCAGGCGGAGAAGTGAAGCCTTTGACTGCTGAGGAATTGGAGTAGTACGAGTCTGTTTCGGAGTCCTTGTACTCTGACTTCGATGACGACCTCGAAGACGAGGAAGAGGATGGCGATGAAGACAAGGATGACGACGACGATGACGCGGATGACGACGATGATGAGGATGAAGATGGCGACGACGATGTCTATGAGGTCGTATAATCCTCCAGTGGCTCTCCGGTTCAGTCAATAGACGATGAAGACGACGAGGAAGACGTTGAAGGTGGCGATGACAACGGCGAGGGCAAGCCGAATCTTTTCCTTTATTTTCCTTATTTGTTAAAGTAGCTTTCAGTACTTTCCGGTTGAAAATTTTCAGATCTGGTACTATTTGTTGTTTTGTTTTCTATTTTATTTTATTCCATAGAACTATTTGATTTGATTTCACTGGTTTTTGATCTGAAAGTATGACCAAATAATTGGTGCTGAATAAAATTGAATTTCAATTTTTTTTCCATGTGTTTGGTGGATTCTCAGTTTTGTATTGAGGGTCAGTAGCTTTAGTTTTGTGTTTATGGTACTTTCTTATTAGATTAGGATGGAGCTAATGAAAGCAATGCTGAAGTGAGCAAACGCGAGAAGGCCAGGCTAGTACACTACTGAGGGTCAGTACACTACTGGGGCTAGTATACTGCTGGGGGTGACATACTACTAATCCTCAGTACACTACTGCTTATATGCGGAAGCAGCAAAGCCAGAGATAAATAATAGTGTCCAAGTTTCATATTGTAATACGTACAAATAGTTTTTGAATTATTAAATAAATGAGTTATTTCTAAGAAAAACAAAGATAAAATGTAGAGATATTCTTTTTTCATAATGCTACTGACATTCAGCAGTGTTAATTCACACTATCCAAATCATAAGGGCAGTTTCATAATTTACTTGTTAGTATAAATAATTAAAAAATAGAAGGAATCTGACCGCAAGAGATAATATCTTGCACATGGGCCTTGCACACTAGCACATGGGAATTAAAAAAAAACAGGTTTGCTGATGGTAATTTATGGGCTAAAAGTGTAGGTAATGGTAATTTGCTATAAAAAGAATTCATCTGTCATTCCCGACTTAGAGCGCACGAGAGTCTCATCAATGTTAATCTAAACCCTTATTCATGTTTAAGCAAGCTTAAGCGTGACTCAAATGTTTAATTTGAATATGAAAAACAGCATGAAACAAAATATCAAGCCTTGATTGGAGATAGAATAGCAAAATTAATGACTCAAATATAAGCTTGTTTTTGAACAAAATTGAGCCAAATCGATAAAATATTGGAATTAAGATTCGCAACCACACTCATCCTAGGTTTTAGAACTTTATCACAACAACTGCAACAGTGTAAATATGTAAATCCACAACGAGGACTGAAATTACAGATCTTAATCGGTTAAGTAGTTGGTCGCTAGAACTATAAAACCCTTACAACAACCATGTCAATTTGGGGTGAACATACAAAAAAAATGATAAGAATTGGGCATTAATTATTAGAAAGTATTTCCACGCCTACTGATTGGGATTCAAGTTTGCTCATCATTAATCTCTAGGTGGTGATACCACTATCCAATAAAAAGTTGTCATGTATGATAATCCAAAGCCATGGACTAAAGATGGTTAACTTAGTAAATTATTAGAAAAAAGAAAAAATAATTTAATAATAATAAAAATAATATAAATTATTATGAAGATTATTCATTAAATAAACAAATCATAAACCCTTTCATCTTCTAATTTGCTCTGACTTTTCTTTTTCTCCAGTTTACTGCTATATTCGTCTTCTGCCATCAGTCCATCACTTATCATCATCGTTTTCTTTATTTTATTTTCTTTGGTTAAGCCCGGCGGAGTCGTTGGCTGGCCCAACATACTCCCCACCACATTGAGCCGAAACATGGTCCGAAGAGTCGAGCTTTGTACATCGACCGTTTGTTCATCGAATCCGACCAAATTGGCCAGATGGAATATATCCGGCATAGGTATCACCTCAATCCCGTTCACGAAAGCATATGATTTCTTATGTGACAAAATGGGGGTGAACGTGATGTTGAGATTCCCGGACTTGACAGGAATGAGTGAGAATTCTTTGACAATGTAGCCCTGCGTGAGAGCTTCGGCAGAGGCGCTGAAATTGTTGAGGACAGTAAACCCACTTGCGGTTACATCGAAAAATGAGTCGGATTTGTTGAGGCTGTTATAGGAAGAAGAGTGGAAATGGAGTCTGAGCCAAAGGCGTTGCCCTGGTGGAACAGAGAATTTGTATGAGGATGAAGAGCTGAAGATTCTTGCAGACATGTATGGGATTTCGGAAGGAAGAGAAAGGTCTTGGTATTGGGCTGTCGCCGTCGTGGAATTTCGGAAAATAAACTGGGAATCCGATGACCATTTCCTGCCATCGGAATCGGTGTTACCGTTTGAAGAGCCACAAAAAGTATGTAAGGATTGGAAGACTTTGAGTCTACGCTAAGAACTTGAAGGGTGCTGAGAGACAACAAGATCAGAGAAAATAGGATCTAGGTGTTGGAGATCATAGCTGAAAAGAGAAACCCTTTTGAGATAGAATTGAAAAACAGAGAGATATGGAACAGAGTACAGGAAAAGAAGAGAAACAAGAACAATGAGAGAATATGTTTTCCTGCACTTGCTGGAGTTTAATCTCAATAGCTCTGTATCAAATCAAAGTACGTACTCTGGTTTCATGGAAGTAAAAGATTACAGATCTACCTGGAAAATGTAGGAAGTGATTCAAGATCACATACCAAATGGTGGTTTGGCTTTCACTTTCTGTGTAATTTTTTTCTTTCTTTCTGTTTTGATTCTTTTGTCTGCGTCTTTGGTACGACATGGACGGAGCGTTAGGATAGGAGGTAGTTACTAGATCGAGTAATTGAGATGATGATAAGTCATGAACTAATGGCAGAAGATGAATATAGCAGAGAACTGGAGAAAAAGAAAAGCCAGAGTAATTAGAAGGGCGAAAGGGTTTAGGATTTATTTATTTAATGAATAATCTCATAGTAATGTATATTAGTTATATTATTATTAAATTTTTTTCTGATAATTTATTAAGTTAATCATAGTTAATTTATGATTATAGATTATCATATATGACAGTTTTTTGATATCACCACCTTTGAGCTGGTGGTGAGCAAATTTGAATCTTACTAGCTGCCTTGCAATTCCAACGTGTATTAATCATGTGAACATTAACGTTAATTACAAGCCAGGTCATGATCAATTGCATGGCCAGAAAATTGACGACTTTGAAAAAGCTAGCAAACAATTCTTGAAACCGACCATCTATTTCAATGTTTCTATAATTAACACGCATAGTTGACCTGAACCTTGCCTTTTACAAAACCCTAACCCTGACCCTACCCACCGACGACCCACCTCCCTGAGAATGGAACAGAAACTAAGCTCCGGTGATCGGAGGTTAATGATTAATTCAAATCCCAGAGTCTATTTGTGGGGCCAATCAATGTTTGACCACGAAATAACGAACCAAAATTATGAAAAGAATCCCCATGTGACTTTCGGCAGCGTACGAAACTTCAACGATGGTGTTTGCCTGTTAGGACCGATCTTTGCGGCTTCAACCTTCCTTTTGAAGCTATTATTTCTTATATTGTCATGTTATCTCAAACGTTGACGTTGAATTCTTCTCCCATTTTCTCAGTTTGATTTTCCTTTTTTTTTTTAACAAGATTAATTAAAATTAAAAGTAGTTGCAGTTTGTGTATGATTCTGTCACCACTAGCTAGCTGCAATTGGGGAATGGGTTAAGTTGACATTTCGAGGGTTTGAATAATTTATAAGGGTTTCGGTCAAATACTGCAGGCTGTGTCTATATAAGAAGAGGAGGCCATCACAATTGATGACAAGAAAGGAAAAAAAGGAGAAAGCTAAAGAGGTAAAGGATATAATGGAGGCTGCTGTGGAAAAATCTTATCATGGAGATCAAGAACAGGAAGAGAAGAGAGTAGTACTGCTTGCATCTAGGACTGCTACTGCTACTGCTCTTGATGATGATCATCATCGAGAAGGTTATAGCAAAGAAGAACTTGTTATCAAAGTAAGTAATGAACTATAACTATATTGCATCGATCTGTTTCTTTGTAAGTTAGTTTATGGATCGAGATCGAAGATCTCAGGGAAGAACTTACAATATAAGCACTTGTTAAAGGATTACAGGCATATGATCCACGATCATATCTATACATATATACATATATATATATATATATTATCAAAATTAATTGTTGTGGATCTGTGTATTGTAGGCTGGAAATGAAGGAGCAGGACAGGAGAATAACGAAATGAAATCATCTTCACCAAACCAAAAAGATTTGAGTTGCGGCAAGCAGGTAATTTAAACTGATCGAAACCTCCATCGATCATTTTAGAAAATATTGCACCTTTTCTTAAATTTAAGAGGAAATTAGGGGTAGTAATTTTGAAACAATCTCATCCATCGATATCTTTATTATTTTCCCTTCATATATATTTCTATTCAAGAAGAGGATAAGACATGGTTATGAAAACAACAGCGCGCAGAGCGAGCTTATTCTACATTGATCTTTTGGCAATATTAGATCTTGTACGTAGTCTAAATTAACCATTTGTTAAGGTCTGACCTTGATCTATCTGATAAGAATTGAAAAAAGAAAGAAGAAAATTTTTAGGCCATAGAATTAACTACCCCTTCTGCAAAGTAAACCATTAATATTGATCATGAGGTTGATAATTATTCAAACAATGATGCTTACTTAACTGGCCGTTTAGTGTATATGTCTACAGTCCTTGAATTTTTATTAATCCTCAATGATTATGATTAATTGAACAGATATCAACCACGAGTAACATAAAAGGGTCCTCTTCGGTTGAACCTGATCATTCAGTGGCTTCTACTTCATCAAGCCTAAAGGAACAGGTACTCAGAGCTTTTTCAAGTACTTGTTTGTTTAATTATATATATAAATCTTTGATAATATTAATTGGCATCTGAGCTGAAGAGAATCAAAGCCTAGTAAGTTAACTTTTCAAAACACCAATTTTATAGGATTATCAGCTAGAATCTGCCAGAGCCGAAATGGGTGAGGTGAGAGAAGAAAACCAAAGGCTGAAGAAGTACTTAGACCGAATGATGGAGGACTACCAAACACTCCAAATGCAGTACCATGACGTTCAACAGAAAGCAATTAAATCCAGTAAGGATGACATTGCAACCAATAATCATCAAGACGAGGATGAATCCGAGCGGCTTGTCTCCCTCAGCCTCGGATCTTTTTCCAGCAAACGGAAAAACGAGGAAAAGAACAAAAGCCCTGGTACTCAAGTAGGGAAAGGAAAGGATACAGATGATGAAAAGAGCTTGTCTTTGGGACTAGACTGCAAATATGAAGCACCTGCTAAATCAAGTAGTACTACAACTGATCAGGTGCCCTTGTCCAACCCTAGCCCTGCAAGCAGCGTTGAAGAAGTACCCAAAGAAGAAGCAGGCGAGACATGGCCACCGAAAAAAGTTCTCAAGACTATGAGAAGTATAGAAGATGAAGTTGCTCAGCAGAACCCAGTAAAAAAAGCTAGGGTTTCAGTCAGGGCTAGATGTGACACCCCAACGGTTAGTGTTCATACAAATTATTTAGTAATAATTAATTAATTACTTTATATGTACTTATTATTTAATGGAGTTTATTAACAAAATATGTGATTGACTTTGGACACAGATGAATGATGGATGCCAGTGGAGGAAATATGGACAGAAAATTGCAAAAGGAAACCCTTGCCCTAGAGCATACTATCGTTGCACCATTGCACCATCATGTCCAGTAAGGAAACAGGTAACATGTGCCAAGTTGTCTATTACATATATTATACATGATTCGTAATGTGGTCTAAATATGTATTTCACATTGTATTCATGATATATTTCTTTGATTTTCAGGTGCAAAGATGCGCGGATGACATGTCCATCTTAATCACCACGTACGAAGGAGCACACAATCACCCACTTCCACTGTCAGCCACCGCCATGGCTTCCACCACCTCTGCTGCCGCTTCCATGCTGCTGTCCGGCTCATCATCCAACTCGTCCCTGCCTGGCCTGAACCCCTCGGCTGGGGCCTCAACTGCGGCTGCTGACCTTCGTGGATACAATTATTATGTTTCGGATAACTCAAGATCGAGATTCTACATACCCAACTCTTCCATGTCATCTTCACTACAAACCATCACCTTGGACCTCACGTCAAACCCATCCTCCTCTTCCTCATCCCAGTTGAGTAAGTTTGCTTCATCAACTTTAAATTCTGCCCACCAGCAGGTACTATACCCTCCCACCAGCCTCAACTTTGGTTCTTCTGATCAATCCAACAACACCATGCCATGGACTAACAATGGGTTCCTTTCCTATGGAAATGGGACCCAGTTACCCTACAACAACAAGAATCCTATTATTGGAAGGCAGCAGCAGTACCAAAACTACATGCAGAAGAACAATCCAACTCCTCAACAGTTTCAGTTACCGGATCCTATTGCGGCCGCAACAAAGGCAATTACGGCGGATCCAAGTTTCCAATCTGCCCTAGCAGCCGCACTTACATCAATCATTGGCGGTAGTAGTAATGGTGGGAGTGGAAGTAGCAATAATAATCAGAATGCAGGTGGAGATCACTTTAATAACATCATGGCTCAGAAATTGAAATGGGGTGAGCTCTTCCCTGGAATTAGTAGTAGTAACGGTGCTACTGCTTCTTCCTATCTGCAAACAGCAATTAAAGGGAACAATATTACTGGATGTGCATCAAGTTATTTGAACAAACCGAATTCTTCATCTGTGAATATTTCGCAGCCCGGGAGTTTGATGTTTCTGCAGCCACCTAATTCATTGCCACACAAGAGTGCGTCTACATCTCCTAGTGACGATCACAAGAGTTGATATATGCTATATATAGACCCTTTTTTTTTTCCTGAATATTTGTTAATTTGTAATATTGATTCGAGGAATTACTTCAGGCAAAGTTCCATGCATAATCAAATTGTGTATTAAACTTTAGTGTTTTTACTAGATGAGTACTAGAGTAGTGGTGTTGACTGTGGGATTCATTACCAGCTCACATTAGCTTGTACTTTGATCAGGAACTATGTATTTACACGACCTAATTGGTAAGATGTATATCATATTTACTCGTGTGTATATGCTCATGCCTGCTTAGCCCTGAGCCTCGACCCTGCTTATGCCTTGGTCGCGCCCTTAGACCACATATATAGAGTTATAGACACTGCTCACCCCTCGGTCCTGTCTATGCCTCAGCCCAGTTTGCTCATTACGTGGTCAGGTGCTTCGACCATTTTTGAGCCTTTGTTGCCCTAGTTGATCGCGTATTCACCCGGCCATAAGTAGAGCCGCAAAGGCACCCTTGAGAAAATGACGATCTCCGATTTAATTGATTTTTCTTTTTAATATAGATAAATTTTAAACTAAATGCATGTTTTTGAAAAAGTGAATGGTTGTAGTAAACTAGTAATGACACTGAATTGAGAAAAAACATAATCAAAAATTAAAAATGATAGCTCTAATTTCGAGAAAGTCTTATGTAAAACGATCATGTCACGTGACATGTTTCACCATCGATCACCACTCAAAACTATAAAAATTATACTAAAAGTTTTATCTTATTTCATAATCGAAATAAAGTGTAAGCAATAATTCGATGATCGGACAAACTTAGTGATCTAACATAACCTTCTTCTCATAGTCTCTCACTTGATCTTTGAGTCTCCCATGGAACAATGGAAAAGAAAAAAGAACAAAGAAGAAAAGAAAAAGAAAAAGGGAGAGAAAGTTTCCTCCTTTCACTTATGAGAAAGAGACAGGCTGATAAAGAAAGAGAGAGGCCAACTAGCCAAAGTAGGGACCTTTGCTGAGTAGACCGACCCAACCCCATCTCCAAATTCTCTCGATTCACATTTCCTTAAAGCCTATAAACAAAGCAGGCTCCACCCTCCTCTCTCTTCTCCCGCACTAATAGCTGTAGCTCCTCTGTGTTCCAAAAAAACCTAAATGGATTCGATCTGATCAAAACCCACCTCCCAGAACCCTTTTCCGATCACCCTCTTGGCCTCTGAATCAGCAACTCGATTCGGATCGAGACCTCTTGGAGATTCGGAGGAGCTCCAGGTAAAGAGAATTTCCATTGAATCATGTTTAGTTTCTCTGTTTTGTGGTCTGTTTTCCCATTTTTATTCTCTAATTGATTGATTATGAGGTGGGTAATTTGGTATGAGATGAAAGATTCGAGCTTTGTGCTTGGATGGGACCAAGTTTGTAGCTTTCTTTGTTAGAATGTAAATTAGGGTTTATCGTAGTGACAAATGGTATCAGAAAGATGATTCTTCTGGTTTTATTGCATAATGAAGCTGTAAACGTCTAAAAAGTGGCTTAATTGAAGTGTTTGAGCTCGATTTTGATGTCTTGAGCTTTGTTTTCGTGTGCATGTAATCGACTCAAAATATGTATGTGGCAATTTGAAGTAATTGTATTCATAATTTCTGTGTTTCATGGAAAATATGCGTTGGCATTTCCATTGTGTGCGAATTTGGTGCATCAAATTAGTGTTCTTTTTCGGTGGGCATTAGGACAAGTTGCTAGCTTATCCTTTGCATTTACGTTGAAAGCACATGCTGAGTTGTTTTGAGTTTCCTTGTTGGTGATTACTTTGATTTATAGGTGGTAGCCGGGTAGCAATGTCGACTCCTGCAAGGAAGAGGCTGATGAGAGACTTCAAGAGGCTGCAACAGGACCCACCTGCAGGGATTAGTGGGGCTCCCCAAGACAACAATATAATGCTGTGGAATGCGGTTATATTTGGGTGAGTTGGATTATATGAAATACGTAAAAATAATCTTCTATTCGTAGTGCTTAAGTACGGTTGGATAAGCCATTTCTCATTTTTCGTTTGGTTTTGATTGCAGTCCTGATGATACCCCTTGGGATGGAGGTCAGTAAATCCATTCTCTGAAAAGCTTTCGGTTCAGTAACTTTATTCGAAGTTTCACATTCTTGGATGAAGATGAACATCATATTGGAACTTATGTTGTACTAGAATTAAACAGAAAATACACGGTAGTTTTAATAAACTATGAGTTTTGTTTTTTTGTTGGAGTAATTAGATTTAGGTCAATTTTAGATTTAGGATGGGTGACTCCTTTTCTTCTTTAATGTTATGGGATTGGTCATTCTTGGTACAGTTCATTTATGTCAACAAAGTTGTATGCATGATTATTTCAAACACTTAAGGTGTCTCATCTTCAAAAACATTAAGCCTTTATTGTCTATCTCTTGAAAGACATGCAAACATATCATCTCAACTAGTAGACTATTACCTGTGTATCACTGTTTGCTAAATCATGCTTCTTGTGTTGCATAAGCAGAAAAGTAATAAAGGATAGTATTCCCTGTTAGATCAAACTTCACTTTCAATAAGTGGAATGATGGATAAGTTTTACCCTCCATATCAATGAATAGAATGTCCATGTTCTGTTATTTCACTAAGTTATTAAAGAAAGTTCTTGCTTTCTAAGAATAAAAATCTGAAGACTAGCAGCTGAAAATATCTAATAATCGTCTTCCTTTCAATATTTCTGCTACATTACCTTAACCATTAATATTCACATTAACGAACTATGCAGGCACGTTTAAGTTGACTCTTCAGTTCACAGAAGATTATCCAAACAAACCACCAACGGTGCGATTTGTTTCTCGAATGTTTCATCCAAATAGTAAGTTCTATCTTGACATTAGTATCTGCTTCATGTTCCATATTTCTCATCTGGTTTCTGATTCAAATTCAAATTTTCTTTTCAAATTGGTCAGTTTATGCCGATGGAAGTATTTGTTTAGATATTTTGCAAAATCAGTGGAGTCCTATTTATGACGTGGCAGCTATACTCACATCTATCCAGGTACAGTTGATTGTGTGGATATGATTGTTTTTTTTTTCCCATTATAATAATCAATACACAATGCATGCAAGTATCTAGGTGTGTGAGATTAATGTATACCTACAAGTAATACTGCACATGTGAATGTAGATATCTAGCCTTCTTGAATATGGATCATTTTATGAACTGAAAGACTTTGTGTTGCTAGAGATCTAAGACTTTAACATCTACCATTTGCTTGTTGCAGTCACTACTATGTGATCCAAACCCAAATTCTCCTGCAAATTCAGAAGCTGCTCGCATGTTCAGCGAGAACAAGCGAGAGTACAACCGAAGAGTTAGGGAAATCGTGGAACAGAGTTGGACAGCAGACTAACTCCTTCATAAGGTGCTGGCAGGGCAGTCTGAATATGTCCGGATGCATGCTATAAGTGGCATTGCTAGTTTGAGAATGATTGTGCAAACTTATCAACATTTATCCTGTATTTCGATATTTCCCTCGCGGATTATGACTCTTAGGATTGTTTGGTCTTTCAATTATGTCTTGCCCACCTTGCTTGGTGGTTAAGCTCATGTAAAAAAGAATGTTTGTGTATCAATTTGCATTGGTTTGTTATGAACTTTATTCAGTATTTCCAAAGAAAACAATACTTTACTACAATAGCATTCTGCTATTTTTATATAAAATGAAAAAATAAAACTTAAAAGTTTAGAAGCCCAGTCACCATGTCAGCCCTAATCCTGTCAACATCAGGAGACCATTTGTGCAGAAGAGGATGGCTGAAAACTAAAGTCGTTCATAATCAGGACTCTACTAATTCCCATAGAAATAGGAAGTTCCTTGGTCCTTTTCATATATAAATACTTTAAGAGCTTCAAGGTTCCATCGACCCATCCGTACCTAGTTTCTATATTCTGTTTTCCCTTCCCTCTCAACATGGTGAGCTACTCCCCATGGCTAATGGTTCCCAACCAGCACCACTCCGAAGATCGTCACCGCACTGAATCCTCCATTTCCAGTGGACTTGGTTGGTGGACTTGTTTTGCAAATTCCATTTGTGGAGAAGTTGAGGAAAAACACATCAAACGATCTTTCCTCAACGTTTCCACCAACCAAGTCCACACTCTCGAATTACCCGAGGATGCTTGTGGAAAAAGAAAAACCATATGTGGATTCTCACTAGGTTGGCTAATCCTGTTCGACGATCGCAACTCATCACTCACTCTCCTCAACCCTTTCATCGGCGACCAAATCAACAACCTCCCACGGCTCCCTCGAAAGGGCACCGTCCACAAGGCCGTACTGTCTGCAGACCCGTCTTGCAACCCTAACGGCTACAAAGTCCTGGCAATCTTCGGAGACAAACGAGAGCTAATTAGTTACGAACAAGGTAAGAAGCAATGGACTATGTTACAAGATTATGGAAATCACTACGACGATGTTCTTGTCCAAACGGACGAGGCGTTTATAGCAGTGAGTGAGTTGGGGAAGCTTGTGTGCTGCGATCCTCCGGCTTGTAACGAACATGTACCAGCTTCTTTCTTTAAAGGTAAAAAGGTTTATTTAGTGAGCATAAATGGAGACGTATTTATGCTGGTAAGCTTTTCGGGGACGAGCTACTGTTTTTGGCATGAAACCTACGACGACAAGCTTAAAAGGTTTGAGGTTTACAGGTATGATGAAGGACGGTGGTGCCACACCAAAAATCTGCACGAGTTTACGATTTTCTTGGGACAGAACCACTCAGTAGCTGTGCGTAATGCCCCGGATTTTAGACCTGATTGCATATACTTCACTGATGATGATGAAGGTAAAGTTGAAAACTCGGGCGTGTTTAGTTTGAAAGATGGCGAAGCTGAAAGAATGCAATGGTTTATGCCTAGGTTGTCATAATGTCAACCAACTTTTAGCCTCTCCTTTTCTTCTTTCCTTCGCTAATGTGTAGAGTATCAAAGATAATTCGTATTTTGAGTGCAAGTAATGTTATTGGCTTTCGCTAATTGGATTTTTGAAAATACAGTGTCTTGCGTCTCTTGCATATGATGAATCTGAATTATTGAACACGAAAAGTTGGAGACAACTTCTAAACAATTTGATTTGGTAAGAAGAAAAAAGAAAATGAAACTGTTAATTCAGAAATCAAGCTCCGTCTCTATTGAAAGAGCTCAGTTGCTTGAGGAAAAAGTAAACAAAAGAAAATCAAACAATTGCTTGGTAAGAAAACTAAAGTCAGGTCAGTGTCAGGACTCCTATACCCAGTAGAAATAAGAGCTACTGTGAGACTTCTATTCCCAGAAGAGAAAGGAATCTCCTCCTTAATCGTTTTCATTATGAATACAGCTTAAGCGCTGAAGGAAATCCTCTCCATATTTGCTCCATCACCATGGTCAACTTTCACAGCAAACCCCTTCATGAAAACTCCCCATGGATAATGCTTCCGAGCCAGTACCAACCTGAAGAACAGCACATTATCACCAAACACTCCAGATACTTCCTCAACGTCTCCACCAACCAAGTCCACCGTTTCGAGCTACCCGAAAACGATCATGAAAAGACCGTATGTGGATCGATTGGCTCATCTTGTTGGATGACCAAAACTCATCACTCACTCTCCTCAACCCATTCAGCGGCCACCAAGTCAACAACCTACCACAGCTCCCTCCAAACGGGGCCGTCCACAAGGCCACACTGTCCGCAGACCCGTTACGCTACCCTAGAGACTACAAAGTCCTGGCAATCTTCGGAGAGAAGCGAAACCTAATCTATTACGAAGACGGTGACCAGGAGTGGACTGTTTTACAAGGTTATGGGAACCAGTACAACGACGTTCTTGCATCCACAGACAAGGAGTTGCTTGCAGTGAATGAACTAGGGAGGCTTATACTTTGTAATCTCAATTGTAGGTTTTCACTGGAATATAATGAACGTGCATGACCATTGTTCTTTAATGGGGGCAAGGTTTACTGTTTATGCTGTTGAGCTTTTCGGGGACAAGCTATGATTTTTGGCGTCAAAGCTATCACGATAACCTTAAAAGGTTTGAGGTTTACTGTTATGGTGAAAAGAAGTGGCACTACATCACAGATTTGGGTAAGAGGACGATTTTCTTGGGACGTAACCACTCAGTAGTTGTGTGTGATGCCCCAGGTCATAGACATAATTGCATCTACTTCACCGGTGATGAGGAAGGTGAAATTGATAACTCGGCAGTGTTTAGTTTGAAAGATGGGGAAGCTGAAAGGCTGCAATGGTTTATGCCTAGTACTAGTGTGCTGCAAGGAACTTGTAAAGGGTACCCATAAGTAAATGTTTATTGCTCATAATATTTCCTTTAACTTCTTTTGGCTCATGCCACAAGCATCAGAAGTATAGAATATATGTGAATACAATTAAATAGGTTTGTTTTCATCAGATTCACTACAGCTTTGGTAGCATGGATTTGGAATATAAAATGGAGACCAACTTTCAAATGAATAGGCCAGATTTTCAAACAAAGTATGAAATGTAGATTCATAGTCCTAATTCCTAAAGACCCGACTAGCAACTCTAAATCATCAGCATCTGATTACTTGGAATCCAATCCAATATCTGTAAATGACAATATGATGAAGAATAGACACTATATAGATAACTTTGCAGTTCAGTACAATCGAAATCACCAGCAGTTGAATTACAATAAACAAACAACCCCAGTTCAAACCAAGGACACGCAAATCAAATGGTTTCACCAAACAGACTGAAAACTTACACCTAAACTTTCTATACATAAGAATCCTCCACAAAAAAAAAAAAAAACACTAAAGACAGACCCAACAGGAGTATGAGAATGCAATTGGTTTAGCATCTTGGACAATATGTTTATGCGACTTCAGTCAAACTTATCTCCTCCACTGAGGCCTGCAGCAAAAGAATAAAGAGTCAATGGAAAGCCAAGGGAACGAAGCACAAAGAAAAATAAAAGAAAAACAGATGCAGATGCAATGAACATGTTTGTTTTAGGAGGTGTAATGAACAAGGCAATATATATACTGACAAACTAACCTCATTTTCTTTGTTCTCATCGAGTGCTTCCTCTGCAGAGGTAGCGCTAACTGAGCCTGCAACAACAACAAATCGTTAGATGATGTCACACAACACTAAACAAGTAAACGATGACTACACAGACACACACACAAAATACAAACGAAATAATTTCATACACTTGCCTTGTTCAACAGCAGATTTGTTCCCCTGCTTCTTCCTATCCCTTTCATTCTTAGCTTCTTGCTTAATTGGGTTCTGGGGTTTCTTTGCTGTTGACCTGCGCATCCCAGAGTCAGAAACAGGTCCTGGAGTTGAAGACTTCTTTGCCACAGATGCCCTAGTCCTGGTTGCAGGAGTGCTTTTCTGAGGTATTTCCTTCTTGGCTTTGTTTTTGACTGGAGAAACTTGAGCAGCATCAGTGTTCAATGACTTGGGTTTCAGTTTCCTAGTTCCCATTGTAGATGAAGAGCTCTTGGCATCTTCATCAGAAGACCGAGTCCCCTCTTCAGGTACGTGGGAACAGGTTTCGGAGACCTGCAACTGCTCGTTTTCTACAACCCCGTAGCTCTCACATAACTCTTTCAGTGGGACTGCAAGGTCAGCATCACCAAGTTTATGACGAAGTGCATAGCTTTTTAGCTCATCTCGCAACCGCTGAAGAGGTTGCTGTGACAGAGTTCAAAGAAAAGAGTGACCATAGTTAGCTCTTGCATATAATTTAAACACCAGGGCATATACACATATCCGTTGATACATCACATATGAACGCTATGTTCAGAGGAAAAGCGTTGTACCTCACATCCCGCCTCCAAGGCTAGTTTGAAAAACCCAAGTGAAACTGAGTGCTTGCCAGCAGGCCTCGGACAGCTTAATCTGCGAAAGCCAGTATGACTCTGAGGACAGAATATTGAACTTCTTCCTACTTGTCAGCCTAGAAGCATCAGAGGCAGGCGTTTCGCTTTTGGCAGACCTCCTTGACCTAGCCTCGGAAATGGGAGTGATGTTCCCACCCAGTTTCGGAGCCGGAGTTCCAGCCGCCTTGTTAGGAACAGAGAGCCTCCTGGGTGGCCTGACAGGCTTGTCCTTGCCCGAAAGATCAAGCACACTCACGCTTTTGCTCACATTTGATGCAGGCCTTCCCCTACGAATTGACATCCCATATACACAGTTCAATATAATTTCAAAGCAGAACATCGAATCAAAAGTTGGATTATGCATAGAATAAACCAATCATCGGAGAAAGGTGTAGCATATCAAAACTAGGGTAGACTGAAAATGATACTCCTCTCTAGACTTAACATTCCGGCGTTACAGAAAAAATCGTTCGCAACTAAAAACAGTTCAATTGAATCCATACAAGTCAAATCGAAACCGTTCAAAATTGACCTCTATATTCCTTGATAAAACCTAACACAGCGCCGTGTACCTCTTAGACGCAGAGGGGTTGGACAATTCTGCGGCCGGTGGCTTCTCCTCCTTCGGTTTAGTCACAGATCGCAGCGCGTATCGCAGAAGCTTCCCTGAAACAAATACGAAAAACTAAGCCCCCAATTCCGCTACTAGTTTCACTTTAACAACACACAAAATTCTACCGGCTACACATCTTACCGGATTGGGCAGACTGGGCCGATTGGGGCTCTTCCATTGATCGATTGAGTTCGATTTGATTCCTCTGTATCCTCTTCTTCTTCTTCAAAGCAAAATGAAGTTGTATCACACACTGGCTCTAATTTATATTCTTTTTTTTTTTTCTTTAACTTTTTTTTTTTTTTCCAGATTTTGACCGATTATCGTTTGGGCGGGAAAACTGTAGGACTACCCCACACAAAACTCGAATCTTCACCACACGCTCCCCGCGTGGTTAATCTCCTACTCGCGTTCCTGTGGTCTAGCTATTCCTCCACGTGTCAGTATTCTATTGGCTATGTGGGATTGGCTCGGTAGAGTGGTGAGATCGAGCGGCTGTGAATGCGAGTGGTGGTGGACGCGCGGACAACGGATAAGGGTTTTGGGGGAGTGACGGTTTATGATGAGGATGTTACAACGGCTGGCGCTGCATGGGACCCAGTCCTTTATGCTTTGAGGGGATTCGAATTTCGAATTTCAAATCGCTTGCCGTTAAAACTGATTTTGCGGTTGACAGTAGAGATGTGGACGAAAGTGGGTTTTTCACTTTTAGGTCGGACTTATTGGGCTGGACATGCAGTTTGGGCCGGATAATGCATTGCGGGGACCGAAAATCAAAATCCACACTGAAATCGAATTGATATACCATTTAACCGATTGAACACATGCGGTGCTATTAGAGCAAGTCCACCGGTTTAGTTTTGACTGGGCACCAGCAAGGATTGATGATGTGGTGACCGGGCAGAACCAAAATTTTGCTTCCACCGGCCCAAGCTTGACCAGCCAAGGTTTGCCTTTTCATGACCGAGGCCAAGAAAAAAGGTAAGGTCGTGACTTTTTTCTTGCCCAAGCTTGGCCGGCTGCCAGCTCGGCACAATATCTCGCATGGAGTTGCAAGCGAGGCCGAAACCCAGACCAGAAACGTCGGAAAAGTCGCCAGTATCGAGGAATTGCGACGAACCGAAGTCACCCATAAGTGAAAATCATCATAACCCAATCGAATTCGAAAACAAATCACATAGGCATGTACAACATGATGAAAAGATGAAGTTTCATACCACATATAAGCAAATCGGTGGCCGGAGTCTGCAGAAACTCGCAGGGAAAAGTTCCAAGTTTCTCTCCATCGATTCTCCTCACTTGTCCCGTGCATGGACAATCAAAGACCACCGGAAGTAACGGTGACAACGAGGAAAAGAAGATGGTGCTCATGCGCCTGCCGTAGGCAGCCGGACGGTGGAGCGTTAGGTTAAGGAATCGGGTCGTTCACTCTCAGTTTCGAGTTGGGAGACCTCGAAGCCTCTGTACGTGATCTTACTCCTTTATCTGATCAAGGGCATTTATAACCCTGAGTCCACTCTATTTCAATGGCTAGGATGAAGCGGTGGTAAAATGGAAGGTCACGATCGCACCGCATAAATTTTCTTTTTATTTAAATGCATTTTCATAATTTCCAAACTTCGATAATTCATTATAAACACTTCGCTTGTCCGAAAAATTCCTCAAAAATTCTCACACAGTAGTCGTGTCGTATACTTTATTATCAAACTCTTAGATTGAGGACTTCATTTTATGAAATTTTCCTCGAGCATCCTGAAAATTTCTAAAAATTTTCAATGACCAGTCTTAACTAGTCAAGAAAAAAAAATGGTGGAAACCATGTCAAGTGACAGTGAACAGTTACTTGACTGGTCGACATCTTGACTTTTCGACCTTGACATTTATTGACTACGGGTGAACTTGCTCTTGCGGTTAAAGCCAAACAGCGTCCATCTCAAAAATAGTTGCATAATTTTAGACTTCGTACCTTAACAGTGTTGTGTCCAAAATCAGAAATGTTGGAAAGATGATAGCTCCTAATCTTAGAAAAAAATATTATTGGTTAGGGTTTCCCTTAATGGCATAGTTTATTTTTGCACCTACATCAAGTATGACCTTACAGTGTTGATCATGACGCATTTGATATGGTTGTTGAGTTTTGCAACAAACTTTCTTTATTTATGATGGAAACTGGGAAAGTGAAATAGACTGTTGGTTTGGTGAGAAAATGAGATTCTTCGTGCTTTTCTCTTCTTTCAATTCATGTTTAAGTTTTCATACAAGTGTTTTTGTTAGATTTCAATTTTACTATTGGTTTAATTCATGCGTCACTAAAGTGTCTTTAGTCACTTCTTTTTATGTTTCAACCTTCACCATCAGCACCAAACTCAAAAATTACATGTCGTGGAATAGCAGAGTTCCTTCAGGGTTGATACTGGAGTGGATTTTGACCTCCATTCCAGTATTCACCTTACTGTGCTACTCCACGACCCAGTTCAGTTTCAATAAACAAAGATTCCCATAACACACATGATCAGTAACTGAAAAATAAAATAAAATATTTGGATATGAAAATAAAATAACTTGTTTTAAAGATAATTCTTTTCATCATTGGATTTATATTTAAGAGTAGTTGAATGTATTTCTATAAAAAAAAAAAAAGTGGTTGAATGTAATTTCTTTAATCCGTTACCTACGAACATGCTCGCACACTGTCTCTGTCAATTAAACCGGTTGCTCCCTGCCTGGCACGCAACCCCGCAATTATTTATAACCAAAATATCCAGGGAAAAAAAAAAAATTATCCGTTGTGTGTTGGTGAAGGGCGTTTTGGTAAAAAAGAAGGTGATGACCATAATGACCGTGGTTCCTGCATTCGCACTCCGTGACCCATATAAAGACTGCAGTCGTCACACATCCCACCGCTCCCCAAAACACCTCTGCCGCTCAGATATACGGCCACGATCTCCCCACGCGCCCAATGGCGCCTAGGATCCCAATTTCCCCAACCACGAGGGCACTGTAGTCATTTCCACCATGCTTGGGAATAAATAAAGGACGCTGCACCCTTGGTTCCGAAGTTAACTGGCTCAACTGTACTGGAGACTGCCAACGCATCCTTCTTTATTTCCAACGCAAACAATACCCTACTCTAACGTCCACCGTGATCTCTCCATCTCAACCGTTGGATTAAAAATAGTCAAACTATCTGAAAGTTTGAAGTTAAGCCAGCCAATCGGACATGTGAGGCAACTTTTTTAAAGTACACCTTACCACACCAGACACTTCCTTCCCCAGTCACCAATTTTTCAAATTCAGTTTTTTTTTTTTTTTTTGGGTTATCAGTCTCAGAAGTACAGAGAGTAAAGCAAAGTACATGGCTTTATAGTTGTCTTTGTTCTTAGATCACATTCTGGGCTTGGCTCACTCTCACTGAACTCATGGTACATTTCCTTCTTTCAAAATCTGATGTTCTTAGTTAGAGAAAGTTTGCTTTTTTATGTTGTGGGTGGTGTGTGTTTTACTGGGTCTGATTGGTTTTTTGAGATTTGTGTTTTTGCAGGGAAAGTTGGTTTAGGGATTTGGAAGGTTCTACTTCTACATTTGGTAAGTGAGTTTCAGATCTGGGGTAGCTGGACCTCATTTTTGTCTTGCAATTTGGGAATCTTGTAAGATCTTGTGGGTTTTGGAATTTCTGGGTGGATTTCCTTTTTGGGTGCAGTGGGCTGTGATGTGATGATTGCTTAGTTGGTTCTTTCTGGGTGAAGATAATTGGCATAAATGGTGGTTTGTTTTAATAGTGTTGAGGGATTTTTACTTGAATGTATGGTATGGTAGTTAATTTGCTCAAATAGATCAAAAGTGGATTATGTTCTGGGCGTATGGTTCTTGTTTCTCAAGTTGTTGGTAGTTGGAAGTTTGAAACTTTAGGCGTGTTAAGATCAAAAGAAAAATGCTTTGAGGATCTCTCTCTCTCTCTCTCTCTCTCTCTCTCTCTCTCTTATTGGGTGTGTACTTTGACTTATGCAGTTCTTAGAAGTGCATGCCTCATTTGTTTGTAATTAGGACAGAATTGAACTAAGCTAAAATGATAAAGCCTTTTCTTTTAGATTGTCTCAAGTTAATAACTCATAAGTTGTCTGGTGTTATCATAAGCATCCAGAGATTTGCTCTTACAGTATTTGGTTCTGGAAAATTTTCAAAAATACCATTACATGATTATTCTTCTTATTTCTTGGAATCCGTTGCAGTAACGTAGTTTTATTTTGTGTTTCAATTTGTGATTCATGTACATTTAAATTGTGATTGTTTGGAACTCTGCAGAAAACGGGCTTCAGGATTGTGTGTTATTAGCCTTCCTGCAATGGGCAAATCACCGGCTAAATGGATCAAGACTGTTCTGTTTGGGAAGAAGTCATCCAAACCTAATATATCAAAAGGAAGAGAGGTAAGATTGTAAGAATGTACAACTTCAAAACAAATGCATAGACCTTACTCTAATTAGTTTTATTAAGTCTTCACATTAAAAGGAACTTTTACTTTATTTTTCATTTTTATTCTCAACACTAGAGCTATACCTTCAATCTGAGAAGTTTACTTACTTTCTTTATCTGTATAGAAGCATTAACAAAAGCAAATGCAATTCTTATGTCTATTGTTGCAGAGAATTTCAAATGAGAAAGAGGTGGTGGTAGCTGCCAGGGCAGCTGCAACTGAATTTGTTGCAGATCCACCAGCAGCTTTTCATGAAAGCACAAACACCACAGATAATAACAAAGGGTTAGAATTGGAAAACAAGGAAGCTCCAAGTGTATTAGGTGATGGAGAGCCAGGAAGCCAAAGTACAGATTCACAAGGCTCTACACCACAAAACGCAGTGTATGATCCTGAAAAAATCAGACAAGAGCAAGCTGCAACAAAGGCACAGGCTGCCTTTAGGGGTTATCTGGTAAATCTCTTGCTAAAGTAGTATTAAATCAGCTGCTAAATCATTTCAGTCGTTTGTATGCTTTTGTCTAGTGCCAGCATTTTTACATTAGTTCAATAATCATTGATATTGGTATACTATGTGAAGGCTCGCCGCGCCTTTTGGGCCCTCAAAGGCATAATAAGGCTACAGGCACTTATCCGTGGGCACTTGGTGAGGAGACAAGCTGTTGCTACACTTTGCAGTATGTTGGGCGTTGTCAAGCTACAGGCACTCAGTCGTGGACGACAAGTCAGGCAGTCTAATATTGGGGTTGAAGTGCAAAAAAGATGCCATGTTACGCCTCTGGTACAAGTCTTAAGTACTTTGGTCAATTACCAATTCCTATTACTTAGTAATTTCTATCTTTTAGCAAGGAACCTTGTGAGATTCTTCTTATCTTCATCCTAAGTATATTATATTGTAGTTAATACTTTCAGGTGCATTCACTTCTCATATGATATTTATAGATGTAGTTAGGCATGGGTTATGTGTTCCTTAGTGCTACCCTTAACTATATTTCACTTTTATATTGTCCATCAGGAGGGCAAGCTAGTGGATCCTGTTAGAGTTAATATCTCTACTCAAATGGCAAAGCTGACGGTTAACGTTTTTATTAGTAAGGTAAGTCGGCATTCTGTTTGATAATTTTATCTAAAGAATTTCCTGGATTGAATTGCAACAGTTTGGTTTGTATGATTTGGATAATTTCAAGTTGGCATGGTGTAACAGTTTGGTATTTTCTTTTCAGCTTCTTGCTTTCTCACCTACTGTGATGCCTCTCCGTTTACATTATGAACCTGGAGATCCAAATTCAGTCCCAAACTGGTTAGAACGTTGGTCAGCAACACATTTTTGGAAACCACTTCCCCAACCAAGAAAAGTTCCAGATTCAAAATCTCAGAGAACACATCGGGATCCTCAAACAGGCAGGGTAAAGCGAAGCACCCGGAGGCTTCCGGCTGCAAATGTTGAAAGTGTCTCGGTGCAAGTTACCTCTGAATCTGAGAAACCCAAACGTATCCTTAGGAAAGTTTCCAGCCAACCAGCAGATCCAGTGCAGGAAAATCCACAAATTGAGCTTGAAAAGGTTAAACGTAACTTGAGAAAGGTTCATACTCCCATAGTAGAGAACTCTGTGCAGACGGAAATTGAAGCTCAGAATCTCACACAGAATCTGGAAAAGGCATCAAGTGTTTCAGGTCATAATGTTTTTGAAGGGATCACAAATAATTCTGTTGAGAAGATGAAGAATGAGCCAATTGTTGCTCTGTCCAATCTGCCTGATGCAGAAATAACTCCTGAACCATCAGCAGCAAAAGAGGTCTTTAACTTATTATCCGATGATCAGGTTGCAGTCTTTAACTTATTATCCGATGATCAGGTTGCAATGGATTCGAAGCCGTTGACAGAGGGCACTGGTAAAGAAATAAATACACCTAGTGATGAACCTGCAGTTGAGTCAGACATATTAACAGAGAGCAGTAAAAAAGATGAAAACATCCCTGTTCCAAATGTGGTTTTGAGCCAAAAGGAAGATTTAGCAAGCAATGACAACCAGAAATCAAGCAGGAAAACTTCAACTCCAGCCAAACAAGAACGTTCAGAGAATGGGTTGCAAAACAGTCCAACATTGCCAAGCTATATGGCAGCAACTGAGTCTGCAAAGGCAAAGCTGAGGGCACAAGGATCTCCTAGGATTGGACTGGAGGCTACTGAAAAGACGGAGAAAACTAACTCCACTCGCCGGCATTCTCTGCCATCATCAGCTAATGGCAAAATCACTTCACAGTCTCCAAGGACACAGAAACTTGTTCAATCAGGTGGAAAAGGAGGAATCAAAAGTGACAAATCTTTGTCAGCCTCAAGAGACGGTAATGGAATGATTCTAACCTTCTTCAGAGGCTAATGATTATAATTGAAATTCTTAAAAAGAAATGATATCTTTGCTGATTTGGACCGATGGTATTTATTCTTATTGTCCTAGTACATATGAATTATTTTGCAGTCCTTTCCCATTGGAAGTTCAGCGATAAGTAAAAACTATTAGTCCTTTCACTTTACAATACAGTTGCTCAAAAAGTATACTGAGCTACCTTGTTATTGTTTGCTTTTGCAGGGAAGCCAAGCCAAGCAGAGTGGAGAAGATGAATTCTTAAATCCATTTGGATTTCTATTACAATTGAAGTGGCAGATATTCAACTCAGTTTTTGATTTATGCAGTGTGATTCAAAGTGTTGTGAAACCATGATGTGGTTATACAGTTAGAGGATTGTGTTGGGCTAAGAGCCTCTCGTGATTTGTCTGCATTTGGGATGTGTGAATGTACATTATAGGTTTCATGCTTTGACATGATTTCCAGCCATTCCTACTGTATTGTATAGTGACAGATTATGGTGTTGTTTGCACCTTCATGTTTGTTATGGTGGACTTAATCGTATGAAACGATTTGGTACTCAATTCTGTTTCTGTGTTTTTCGTCCACAACTTGTGCGCCCAAACATTTCCATGAAATTGTGATGTAGGTCTCAATATCTAGGAGGGAACCTAATAATTCTTCTCCTTTTTTTTCAGATTCGAAAACATTGTTGCTGATTAGAAATAGGAATCAAATAATATGAGTAGTGAAGAACCTTAACTATAGCATGACTTTCTGTGAAATTTCAAAGTGATGATCTAAAACGTGACTGACGACTGATAATGTAATCAAGTTAAGACCTCCCTACATAGGTGGGGACTTCACTTTACATCGCAAAATGGTATATTGGAATTGCAAGTTTGGAACATAGACCTCCTTTACAATCAGATTTTAAAAGCTCAAGCTGGAAAGCGGTGGAAACTCTACATCTTGGCTAACACTCCCAATCCAGGTGCTCATCAGATTTACAAAAGAATTTATGTACTACTTCAACGTATGACCACCGATTCAAAGGGAATTGGGATTGCTGATTTTGTTGGGGTCAATCACAACTTGAACTGGTTGAGTGTCCTAATGTAAACTCATGGGATCAATATTCTGAGGTACTGGAGTTTCGGCTGAGTGACCAGCAATGCAGAGTTTACCAGACTCATCTTGATCCCAGTAAACTTCTACCATAAGCCCTTTTGGATGCTCTTCAGATTCTGTCTCTGGAATCCACGCATGCTTGGCTCCTACGGGTATCTGCAATATCATTGCAATACATTTAGAAAAGTAAAACAAGAAAGCATGAACTCACTCATGATCTTATATTCGCTGCGAATCTGTCTTGCTTCCAGAGTAACATAATGAGAAAGAAGTTGTGCTTTACCTCAACTGACTTTCCAGATGTTAAAGTGAGAGTAACCAGCCTGCCTTCTGCCATGGCGGCTTCTAGCTCTGCTTGCCTTGATATATTCAAGAAAACTTCTTCTAGAGTTGTGAGACCAAGTTGGATGTCAGCTATACCAAATTCATGTTGCCTATCTTCAAGCTCAGCAAAAAAACTCTGTACAGGATCATATAACATCCAAGTGAGGCTTCTTTAATTAGGAACAGGAGGTTTTCTTTTGATGAAATATTTTTGAGAAATGAGGTATACTTCACAATAATGAACATCGAGACAAGTAACTCATATGGTCAGGCTGTACCAGTAGCTTGAATATCTCAAAAATATTGCACATGCCATGTTTAATCATAACGAAAACCATAACTAGCATCTAAAATTAGAAACATGCTGATTTAAATGTTTCATTCTTCTCTAGGGCATAGCAACATGAGCTTTTTACCAAGTCCTATCGGATCAATACAGGAGAAAAGAAGGTTTATATAGAACAAAATGGAAAGAGAAATGGTTACCGTCAAACGTCCCTCTTTTTCCTGAGGAATAACAAAAGTCAGATAACACTCGGTCTCTTCTTTGTGTAACACATCCAAATGCTGTCAAAACGTTAGCCAAGTTAAACCTTTGTAGTGCATATGAAGAAAAAGTTCAAACCATTTCAGAATTAACATACGTATTTAAAGAACTGCTTCACAGATTCATGACTTTGGCTATCAGCGCCTCCCCTTAAGCTCACATTAGCAATAAAACCACTCCCAAACCGTGACTTCAGTCTGATTGAAGTTCCGATGCAACGGAGCCTCCCCTTTGCCATGATTCCTATCCGGTCACTTAGAATGTCAGCTTCTTCCATTGAATGGGTTGTTAGGACAATTGAACGCCCTTTCTTGGCCTCCTCTATGATGTCCCAGACATGCCTTCTTGTTATGGGATCTATACCGGTTGTCTGCAGATCATAAACTTTATTTCATAAACAGTGGAAGTAGATTAACTCATCAAGTGGACAAAAGTTGTATTGTCCATACCGGTTCATCTAAAATAACCAACTTTGGATCACCAATAAAGGCTATTGCAACACTCAGGCGACGTTTCATTCCTCCACTGTAACTCCCAGCTCTCATTTTAGCTGCCTCAGTGAGTTTCACCTCCGCCAATGACTTCTCAGCAATCTGCATCCAAGTGGGAGCATTCATACTACACACCAAACAGTCATGCTTCTTCGAGCTCATCATGAAGCATTGTAATAAACTAAATGACTCTGATACCTACAGTTCATACAATGGCAAAGAAGAAACATGTGACATACCCTATTGAAGTTAGTTTTGCACATACCGTTTCTATTGAAGCTGGGGGTAGGCCTTTAATAGTAGCGAAGAGTTGGAGGTGCTCTTGCCCAGTCAATGCACTCCAAAGAACATCAAACTAACAAGAAAGAGGAGAAGCAGACAAGTTAAGTATAGTCCCCTTTTTTTTTGGTCATAGATTATTGCAGCACAGTTAAAACCATGAAACCGGTACATGGTCCAGCTACCAGGTATATAGACGTACTGCATCAATATATATGTATGCGTCTGTGTTTATGTGTGTGTGTGGTGTGTGTTTAAAGAGAGAGAGACAGAGAGATAGGGACTGCTAGAGCAGGTCACCTGTGGACAAACTCCTATAAGTTTTCGAATCTTTGCCATACCACCAGAGCTTCGGGCAGAATGGTCATAAATCAATGCTGTAAACAAAAAAATTTACTATATCATAATCCCTATGGACTTCATCTCATCATTTTTTAGACTGACGAACTCAATACTATTACCATCTCCTCCAGTAAATGGTGTGATACCAACTAAACAACTGATTGTTGTGCTTTTCCCAGCTCCGTTAGGTCCAAGTAGACAGAATAACTGATCCTTTGCAAAGTTCACCCATAATCCCTGAAGGTGATCCAACAAAATGAATTGTTACCATACAAAAAAAGGAAAGAAAAAAAAAAGTGAAACAGAGATGCTATATCTGCGTTGCATGTTAAGTCTAGCAATTAGCCTAAGTGTCTAGCAATTAGCCTAAGTAAAACTAAATATCCACTAGAACATTCCCAAAAATAGAATCCAAATGACATAATAAGGTACAACACAACTGAATATACACCGGATCATGAAAAATATGTAAGTTGTCACAATAGGTCCTACTTAACCTGGAGAGGTAAGCTTGTCCTTCTGATCTCTGATCTTAATCCTTATGAAAACTGAAAATTTCAAAAGGTTGTTTACCTTGACAGCATTGTAAGGTGGAGTCTCCTTGCAGCAGCAGCAGCAACAGCAGCAAAAAGGTCTTTTCTTCCCAGGATATGTCTTTACAAGGCCACGTATCTGAACTGCAATTCTTGGATCAAGTGTGCCTTCCATAGATTGTTGTTTAACAAGGTGCTCCTCTTCAAGGACATCCGCATCATCTGGAGTAATATGATCATTTGGTTTTGCATTTTTACCCTCTAGGAACAGAGGAAGAAAAGCATTAGGTCTTAAGTCCCATCGAAAAATGAAAACTCAAGCACAAACTAAACTTCATTCTTATCACACTACTTACCTTTCACTTTTACCCCACCTGTCCCTAACCAGTAGCCGGGCGTTAAAAAGTAATAAAGTGGTTTTTTCACACCAGATGCATTTGCGAGAATGTTATCGAAGTAGAGAGCCAATACAAACCAGAGGAAGAATGAACTCGCAAGCCATTTGTAAATGTCACTCTATCAAAAGTTTAAGATGAAAAGATCAATAGCAAATAGAAATATACGAACCAATGAGAGATGTATTGTTATAAGTCGTGTTTGCATACAATTGTCATAGCACATTTTCGCTCTTTTGGTCCACACTCTCTTATATTACTCAACCTAATCCCATCATCTTGGGAAGTGGCTGTTGCATCAGCGAGTATGAATAGACCTTTGGCAAGAAGATTAGGTGGGAAGAATGACCACATGATTTGATATTTTTTAGCGGTCCTACCATCATAAGGAAAGTATTTTGTCACGAACTGCAATGAGAAAACTGATCCTGTTACTGCCATTGAACCAATAACCCCTAATCTAGAAATCTTAACCGGGGGAATCTTGCCTGGGTTATAAAGCCAATAATGAATATGACGAAACCCACAGTTGTGGATGAAGATGCCTTGCTTATGAAAGCCGAGAGCCAGAAGGAAAAACCAATCTGACATTAAATAAAAGAGCATGGACTTGAAGGTTGCGTAAGAGCAGAAATCAGCAGGAAGAGAGTAAGAAGCAGTTTCATGGAAGAGTCTTACCATATTCAGTTGGAAAAGAAAGAAGAGGAGATATAGGACTACAAAATTGTTCTTCAGGAAAAAGTCAAACTGAAACATCATTCCAAAGAGAACTATGAAAAGTGATGAGAAAACTGTCATAATCCCCTCCCATGTGAGCCATGATAACCAGTAGGCGGTATCATAAAGACCCATCATCGTCATTGCCTGCTCGTCAAACAAGAACAGGTAAATAGCTGATTGAATTAGCAATCTAATTAGAAAGAATCATGCATTAACGTACTTGAAGTTATTATTACCTCTCGAAGCTTTAGTTCTCTCTCTGTGATCAAGGAAGTCATTTGAAATACAAAACCAAACATTGCGGTTGCAAGGAAAAAGGTTGGTCCTACTGTCTCAATTGCTGAGTGCAACTCCCTTGCAGGGTGTGGAAATTCCTTGAAAGCGACATTCCACCTAAAATTCGGATCTGAACGAAGCATATAAATAACGAGTGACAAACTCATGCAAGGTGGTAATCATAAGGAACAAAACCCAATACCTCCAATCAGAACCCTAGCAATCTCACGCTCCGCAGCAATCTGAAGCGGAATTTGGAATTTCATGGTGATATCTTCAAATTCCTGTCTTTTCACTACGTGAGTGCCATTAGTCTGCAAGCCATAGCTGATCACTTGGTCATCTCTAACCGCAAAATGCAAGGCTGCCGGGCAAATCTGTTGATTATCAGCCAGCCATTTGTCTACTTCATCTGTTGATTTAAACTCTTTCACCTGCACAATCAAAACCCTATACTCACCGCCCGATCTATGCCATTCACATTGCCATCATAAAAACTCCAAATCCCTTGCGTCTTTTACCGATCCATCCAAGCGAACAAAAAAGTACATTATTTATGCTTCATTTGAAATTCTTAAGCTACCTTGCTCGATGGGATCTTCCGTCCGGGGTTGTTAGCCATGATGCCGTCCACAATGCTCTGGATCTTCGGGCTCCCATCGCCGCTCCACACGAAGTCATAGCAAGGCTTCTTGATGAAAACCTTGTCCTCGCAGGGCGGGATCGGCGGCGAGACCAGAGGCTCGGGGTCCTTGATGGTCTTGAACCCCGTGGACGACGCTGAGTTAGCCTCGAGTGCTTTCTGGATGCAGAAGATGAGAAAAATGAAAAAGAATGAAGAGAAGAGCTGGACGAGAGTGCCGACTTTGTGACGCCACGCGAGGAGGAGGTTCTTCTTGAACATGGCCGTGAATTGCTGGAGGAGCAACGGGAATCCGCTCACTAATTCCATCATGATTTCCGATGTCGATTGAACTTCCGATGAGGAGTTTAGTCATGTACGTGGAGTTGGGATTTTTGGTGTGCATGGGAAAGTGATCAGAAAGAAGAAAGTGGCGCGGGGGTAGGGAGTTCTTTTGCGCCACAATTTCAAAAATAGTTACTTTCTAAATAAACATTACTTATCACACAGCCGTTGGTCTTTGGCTTGGTTGTTAACTTTTTACTGTGGTCCGGTGGGGGTCTCAGTAATTTACGTATTTGATAGTTGTTTGTGTTTGATTTACGGATTTGCCACTATTATCAGCTTATCTTAAGTTATATTTTCTTCGAAAATGTTGGTGAAGCTACATATGAAATGGCTATTACGTGCTATGCGGCCTATGCCTATGCATGACATAATCTGTTGAAAACTGAGACACAGGTAACTTGTATTGTAAGAAATAAGGGAGCTCATCAGTATTATTATTATTATTTTTTTATAGCGGTGAGCTTGTAATGAGTATTATTAAAATGATGACTTCTTAATCACGGGCACTTTTTAATTATATTTTTATAAATTAACTATTAAATGGTTAGATACTTATAAGTAAGATCATTTCTGTATATTTTCAATCAATTTAAAAATCGTTAAGCATTTATAATCAAAATTCTCAATTAATGGTCAAAATTTTCTTAATTTGTATTTTAAGTGTTTAAGAAAAAGATAAAACACTCATGATTCTACACTCAGTCCTATTTGGTCTAATGATATAAGCCTATCATTTTTAAGTGGAAGATCGTGACTTCAACTTATGAAATTTTAAAAAATTACACATGTATACGTATATATTTCAAATTCTCGATTGAGTCAAAATTTTCTTAATTCTTATTTTAAGTGTTTAAGAAAAAAAAACACTTATAATAGTTCTAGTTATTGGTATGAATTTTTAAAAGCCAGCCAACTTAAGTGAAACTTCCAAGTGTTGTTGATTCATGTATATATTTCAAATTCTCAATTGAGTCAAAATTTTCTTAATTCTTATTTTAAGTGTTTAAGGAGAAAAAAAAAACACTAATTATAGTTCTAGTTCTTGGTGCAAATTTTTAAACAACTTAGTGAAATTTCTAAATGTTGTTGATTCATGGAGCAAGTAGGTACTACGAATTTTTAAAAGCTGGCCAAGTGAAGTGAAATTTCCAAATATTGTTGATTCATGGAGCAGGTAGGTCCTGTATAATATTAAAACCATAGTAGTCTATCTAGTCTTGCAAGAAACCATATCTTTATTTTTTAAGATAAAGAGTGTAGTTTGTATGTGATTTGGATTAACCGATGTTGCAAAGGCCGTCCCTTACTCCCTTGATGTTGCAATCAGAACTTTCCCATGTTCTAAATTAGATCTTGAGTGAATGATATATTCACAAAAAATATGTTTGACCCATAACTAATGAAAGAATGTAAGAGATGAGAGAATAGGTTTCGCATGCGGGATAAAAAATGTGTTTTGAGAAAGCAATCACGTTAAATAACTGTCTTTTTTATAATGTGGTATTTAGCGACATTAACATCTCCGTAAATATATTAATCCTGAATTCGACTATAGTATCTGACCAAAAACAAACAATTCTACTATAGTCTCCAAGATATATTATCTCTATGAATATATAAAAGATTTAAGTCAAAGACGCGGTAAAGGGCATGATGGTCCGGGTGGCATTTTCGTAAATAAAGCAAATATTTTGGTTTCTTTCATTTGATTTTCGACTATATATATCCAAAGCCGGGTCCTTTGGTCTCCGTCCAAAATCTCAGAGACGAAAAAAAGAACGACCAAGCTTCGATTTTGAGTGGGAAATTCAAAATGTCTGCTGCTGTTTCTCAAGTTCAGGCAAGCATTTCAATGCCGGAGGAGTCATCTAATCATGGCCGTGCCAGCTTCTGGACTCGTGCAAATGCTCTGCTCAGAAAGAACTTAACTTTCCAGGTCTCTCTCTTTCTCTCTCTTCTCTTGTTTGGGTTCAAATTTGTTTTTTTTTTATGAAATGAAAGAGCCTCAAGAATTCTGGGTTTGCTTGTTTTTGCGCTTTTCTTTCGTTTTGGTACATAAAGATCGATTCTTTGGTTGCTTTTTTGTCAAGCTGTTACTTTTCTGGGTCCATTTCAGTTGCTAAAATATAGTGATGCAAAGATTATGTATTGGTTTAATCACCCAATGTTAAGATTCGAGTTATGTAACTCTGTATGTTCTTTTACGCAGAAAAGGAATATGAAACAGAATGTCCGGCTTGTTTCAGTCCCAATTTTGCTATGTATATTGCTCCTTCTCATCCAAATTTTGGTCAACCATGAATTGGACAAGCCTGAGAATAGGTGTGGCTGTGTTTGTGTTGATACTGATGGAGACGGCGAATGTGAGAAAGTTTGTGGATTGGAATACTCAACTGTGGATCAAGGGTTCACTTGTCCCATTCCTCATCCTCCGGAATGGCCGCCGTTGCTTCAAGTGCCTAATCCTGACTTTCGTGCGGTGATATCTGATGTTGTTCCGTATAAAGACTTGCCGAGTGAGTCGTGCAAGATGACAGGATCTTGTCCTGTAACCGTATTGTTTACCGGGAGTAATCATTCGATGGGGGAAGGTATTACCCTCTCTCTTTCTCTGCTACTTGTTTGTTAGTATGTTTTCTTTTGGATTCACTTAACACTTTTATTCTCTGCATTCTGATAGTTTTGGCTCGGAATATGTTCACAAGTTCTTTTACATTGAATTCCTCTGATAATCCGGATGGTTTAGCCAGTAATGTCTTAGTAAGTTGTCTTTTCTCCGCTTTCCTTTTCTACTTTTCATTTTGGATGTAAAATACCATCCTTTTCATCTTCTTTAGTATCTTGTCTTGTTTAGTTTCTTGATTACTGTTAGCTCATGTCAGTTCTTTTGAATTGTCTCAGGGCTCAGAATCACTGCCTGAATCTTCCAATTTTCTTGATCCTGCCTTCTATTCGGATCTTCCCATGTATAATGTGCAAAGCAGATGCTCAAACAACTCTGTCTTTTCTGTTCCCATTAATATATCATCCATTGAAATACAACAAGGTAAACATGTCCTTGCTCCTTTATTTATAATGATATCTTAAAGCCTCAATTCTCTGCTGTACAATTTAAGGTGCACACATCCATCACGCAAGCATGTGAGCTCTGCTTGTTGAACTTCATTGTGTTCGGTCCTTGAAAATTTAATTTATTTCTGTGGCCACATACATAAGTTCTTTTGCATGTCACCTTCTAAATCTTTTACTCACCTAAATTGTTTTGAACCCAGAGGTGAGATGTGTTCAAGGTTTGCATGTGTGGCGCAATAGTTCTTCTGAGGTAAACAATGAGCTATATAAAGGTTACAGATATGGGAATTCAGAGAGGAAGATTAATGAACTACTATCAGGTTATCTACTTTATATATCTGCCTTAATCGTTTGATGTGATAAGCATTGTGTATTGCAGGGAAATACTGATAGTGGTTTTTCTTGCAGCTTATGACTTCTCTAACTCAAATATGAACAACTTTAATGTAAGCATATGGTACAATTCAACCTTTAAGAATGACACAGGCAATAGTCCTATTGCTTTGCTGCGGCTTCCACGCTCAGTAAATTTGGTATATATCTAGCTTGTATCTATTGAGTTTTCTTTATAGTAATGCTTTTTATTTTTAAAGTCAGTGTGACTCATAAGAATATTTTCCGCGACATCTTACAAGTTGTTTAAAGAATTTGGTCTCTTCAATCCAAAAGTTGCTAACTCAGGCAGTTTTTGACTCTGAAGATAGAGCAAGACTGAGAGAAGTGGCAAATAGAATGTTATTGGGAGTACTGCTTGTGTAGTGGTCGGGACCTGTTAACCAAACCTTCATGCTGCTACAGCATTATTGTTGTAGTAGTTGGGCCTGTTCGGAGTGTGCAGCCAGTGCTCGGTTTCTGACAAAAAATGCTAATGTTGGCCATGCTATTATCAGAGCATTGCATATCTGTTGTTGCAATCAATGATCCATAATGAGTCAATGATCAATGACATTTCCAATGTCCTACATTTGAAACTGCATGTGCTTTTCGGTTAAATTGCTTTCCTGATTAGCATGATCTATTGTTATTATTATCATCATTTGTTTTTAACTGACATACAATAATAAGTGCTAATAATTCTATATATTCACAGGTATCCAATGCGTACCTTCATTTTTTGCTAGGATCTGGTACAAACATGTTGCTTGAGTTCGTCAAAGAAATGCCCAAGCCCGAAACCAGTCTCAGGCTGGACTTTTCTTCTTTTATTGGCACAATCTTCTACACGTGGGTCATTTTACAGCTATTCCCGGTGAGTATGGGAAGCATTGTTTTTCCATAGGACTTGGTTAAGTTTCACAAGTCCCATCTGTTGCCATGGATTTTGCTAGATATATATATATATATATATATATATTTTTTTTTTTTTTTGAATTTGAATTTGAATTTGATAGCTGGCCAATTGCATTTACAAATCACAAATAACCACCTTTTTTTATTTATTTTTGAACAATTGTCAAGTATAATGATTGGGAATATTGTAAGATTAATACGTCATCATCCTCTTTGTTGTCTCCCATCATCTGAATATTGAAGTCATGAAAATTACATACCGCTACAAGTGCTTCCACAACTTAGCAACATATGCCTCTGAAATTGAAACCAAACCTATCCATATGTTTTCAACCACATTATCTTTTCTTATGCGAGGCTGTACCTTAATCAATTGCAACCTTTCAAATTACCACTTGAAATATAGTTGTAAATGTGCCTCACTTTTCCCAATTTTATCCTCCATGCTATGCACAGAAATTTGATCTATGTCTAGACATGAGTACTTATACCTTTCCCTTCTTGCTCAACTCTGATGTAGGTGGTGTTGACGTCACTGGTTTATGAGAAAGAACAAAAATTAAGAATCATGATGAAAATGCATGGACTTGGTGACGGACCTTATTGGATGATTTCATATATATATTTTCTTACTGTATCTTCAATCTACATGCTGTGTTTTGTTATATTTGGCTCACTTATAGGTAAATACTCTAAATCTCGAAAACTATATTACTGTGGCTGTACTTCCTGTTGCTTGAAAAAAGTATTTGATGAATTGGTTTAACAAAGCTGACTGTCTTACAGGATTAAAATTCTTCACACTGAATGACTACAGCATCCAATTTGTCTTTTACTTCATCTATATCAACTTGCAAATATCAACGGCTTTTCTAGTATCTACCATGTTTTCAAATGTGAAGACTTCTGCAGGTTTGACTCTTTTGTTTGTCTTTTCATGGAAATATAGTGGACTAGTGGGAACTTCTTAACTTTAATCTTGCAAGATGAATTGATTGACATGACTATCTTGATTGTTTTGATGATAATAGTCATAGGTTATATATGCGTCTTTGGAACTGGGCTTTTGGGAGCCTCTCTTTTTCAGTTCTTTCTCCAAACTCCGTCATTCCCTAGTAAGTGGACTAAAACGTACCATACTTCTTCTAACTTGCCACTTCTTAATTATACTTTGAAAAACTCATGAAATTGTGAATTTGTTTTGGTTTCTTGTAGGAGGTTGGATCACTGTTCTAGAGCTATATCCTGGCTTCACTCTATATCGCGGGTTATATGAGTTTGCTCAATACTCCTTCAATGGGGATTATATGGGGACCGATGGGATGCGGTGGCAAGATTTGAGTGACAGAGAGAATGGGATGAAAGAGGTCTGGATTATCATGGCTGTCGAGTGGTTTGTGGTGCTTTTTCTTGCATATTACCTAGATCAAGCTGTATCATCATCAGGAAGTGTGAAATATCCTTTATTTTTCTTTCAAAGCGGAAGGAAGCTGTCATCTCGTAGGATGCGTTCTTTGCAAAGGCAGGAATCTGAAGTGCTTATTCAGACGGACAAACCTGATGTTGGGCAAGAGGTAACTCTTTCTTGCAATTCTTATTATTCATGACTTGTATACTTATTTTAGGCAATTATTAACGCTCTGAACAAGCTAGTCTATCTGGTGCACCACTAGGGATGGTACAAATTGCTGTAATGAGTTTCCAGATCATTTAGGTTGAAGGATGAAGGTAACTTTTATTAAGGGAGTGAGTTGGCAGTCCACTTTCAACTACTTAATTGTGGAGTGCAATGTAAAAAGTGTTGACACGTGCAGTGCCAAAATGACTCCCTGTTAGGATTACTATGATTCAGTCAGTGATTGTTATATATATATATATATATTTTTTTTTTTTTTGATTTTCAGCTGAAGCAAATAAGGGGCCTTCCCCAGTCAGTGATTGTTATATGATTTGACAACAGTTCATAAGTTTAGAACCCTTTGCATATCTCATGTTGTATACGCTTATAAATTTTCAGTGGATATTTATGAGTTTTCATCTTACTAAAAACATAAACAAAGCTTTCGCTTCCTTTCCAGATGGAGAAGGTCAACAGGTTGCTACTGGAACCAAGTACAAGTCATGCAATTATTTGCAACAATCTCAAAAAGGTTTATCCTGGAAGAGATGGAAACCCTGAGAAATTTGCAGTGAGAGGGATGTCTCTTGCTTTGTCTCGAGGGGAGTGCTTTGGTATGCTTGGCCCTAATGGTGCTGGGAAGACCTCTTTTATTAATATGGTGAGTACAGTGATTGAATCTTTTCCATTAAGTTACAATATATGAAAATTTTCCTTACCACTTTACATGTAGCGGGAAAGTTTTTAAAGAAAATAATGTTATATTGCTTCAATATATAACAGAAATGTTTATTGGAGATTTATAGTTTTGAGTATTCCCATATCTGAACAACATGAGTGAATAACTTGGGTCACTTTAGCCCGAGGTATAGCTATTTACATCTGCTTCACTCTGCTCACTCTGCTTTAGTAGTGCTCTGTCTGCTGAGTTAATATTTCTGGGTTTTGTTCTCCCCTCCGGATGTTGTCCTGTGACTTCTACATTCTTACAGTCATCGCTCTTGTGATTCTATGGGTTTATAACATCTCTATATCTTTCAACAGATGATTGGTCTGACAAAGTCAACCTCTGGCACGGCTTTTGTTCAAGGTTTGGACATCAACACTCAGATGGATGAAATATATACCAGCATGGGAGTTTGTCCACAGCATGAGTAAGGCGTGATATCTGCCTGATCTGTCAAGAAGGCATAAACTTTCTTTTCTGGTCTTTCCCTTTAAAAATTTAGAATTTAAATAACTTCTTGAGTTTGGGACATTTTGCAGCCTACTATGGGAAACCCTGACTGGAAGGGAGCATCTACTTTTTTATGGAAGACTTAAGAACCTCAAAGGTTCTGGATTAAGACAAGTAAGTCATTATACATTTATTTATTTATTTTGTGCTTGCAGATTAAGCTTATCTATTTTTCTTTGTTTCTTGTCTGAATTTTGTTTTTGTAGGCAGTGGAAGAATCTTTGAAAAGTGTCAATCTATTTCATGGTGGGGTTGCAGACAAAAGAGCTGGAAAGTATAGTGGAGGTATGAAGAGAAGGCTTAGCGTCGCAATTTCACTGATAGGTGATCCTAAAGTATGTCTTGATCACTGTTGAGCTACTCTAGCTGTGTGACAATTTTCCTGGACGTATAAATTTCTTGATATCTTATTTACTGTATTCATTTGCAAATTCTATGTAGGTTGTTTACATGGATGAGCCCAGCACTGGACTTGATCCAGCTTCAAGACATAATCTATGGAATGTTGTGAAGCGAGCAAAACAAGATCGTGCAATCATCCTAACAAGTACTCTCCCTCTCTCTCCCCTCCCTCCCATCTGTATTACTACAGTCAATTGCAGCCAGGCTAGTCAAATGACAGGATAATTACCTCTTTTGCCTCTTTAATTCACTTACAAAGCTTGTATACGTACCAGCACATTCCATGGAAGAGGCAGAGGTTCTATGTGATCGTTTAGGAGTTTTTGTAGATGGCAGCTTGCAGTGCATAGGAAACCCAAAAGAGGTACCATAAATTAGTGCCATAACTTCTCTATGGTACTGTACTCTCATAGATCATCATTGGTATCTGTGTTTATAGTCACTTTCTAAACGTACCACTTGTTACTACAATGACATATTACAGCTGAAAGCCAGATATGGAGGATCTTATGTGTTTACAATGACGACATCTTCAAATCACGAGGAAGAGGTGGAGAACTTAGTGCGGAGTCTCTCCCCAAATGCTAATAAGATATACCATCTCTCTGGAACCCAGAAGTTTGAGTTGCCGAAACATGAAGTCAAAATTGCAGATGTATTCCAAGCCGTGGAGAATGTAAAGAGCAAGTTCACAGTTTTTGCATGGGGTCTAGCTGACACTACCTTGGAGGATGTTTTCATCAAGGTCGCACTTGGGGCTCAAGCCTCCAATATCTTGGTATAATTGCCATAATTTAGCGGCCTACCCCATCTGTCCTGTATGTCAATAATCTTTTTTTTTTTTTTTCCTTTTATCTGGAACTCTACATCTCTATTTCTTCTATAGCTGATATAAAAATAGGTATTTGTTGTCAAGAATCTCTCCTATTGTTATATAGAATTAAATGAAAGAAGCATCCATCGTACCTGTTTCTTGTTACTCATGTTCAATGAAAGTTTTAATTACATGCTTATCCTTGAACAAATTTACCTAAAAGCCTAATAAAAGAAAAACTTATATGTAAATCCTATTAGCCCTAACAATTGGGTAGGTCATGCTTTTGAACCAGAAACTGAAATAAGGTGAAAACTACATGAATCATGCCACATGAATGCCTTGAGAAATTAGATATTCATGGATTACAGAACCAAGAAGATTGTGATTCTGGTCTATTGAAAGGTTAGAAGCTTAATATTAAGCTCAAAAGGCACTGTACTCTTAAAAAGAAGAAGAAAATATACCAGCAGCTGGTGGTTCAGGGCTTCAGGGAGTGCTTTGATCCCTGAACCACCTCAGTTTTTTTTTTTCTTTTTGACAATTGAAATACATTGAAACACAAACAACAAAGAAACATTACGAGGCAAAGAAATGCCCAACAACTGGTTTGAATTGAAACCAGCAGCAGTTTTGAATTGATCAATTGAAACCAGCTGGTCAGCAGGGGATACAGAGGGCACAGAAAGTGAAAGCTCTGACAGCAAATTGGGCTTTGAAGCTACCTTAAGCCGATTCTATGCTTGTACAAAAAACAAAGCCTTCTTGTCAATAGAATTTGCTGAAGGTAGCTTCACAGCCCCCAAAACAGATTTCACCATTCCAAACAATATTAGGTAAAATTATTTCAGAGTACGTGCATTTTATTACTTGCTGTAAAACCTTTAATCCAACAACCAAAAGTCAGAGTTAAGTTCTTGCAAAAATTAGAAGAGTCAAGTTCTTGTTTAAAATATATGGAAAGGCCAAAAGCGCTTACACTGGAGTTGAGCAATTCTTGAAAGGTCAGTAATTATTTCTTCTTTCCATTTGTACGTCTTTAATTTTATACCATAAGTGCTTTGCCAGATAGAAAAACAGAAACCTACACACTTCCATTAAGAGTTATACTCAGCCTTTAATCAATTTAGTTTCAACAAAGCAAAGCTCAAACGGGTTCAACTGCTAGAAAGCTTATATTTTGGCGGGAAATTATTCAGCTTTATGAACGGGGGATTGTGTTGCAACACATTGCTATGCCAGTTTCTGGTCTCAGGCCAATGCTCTTCTCCGAAAGAACCTAATCTTTCATGTCTCACTCTCTCTCTCATCTTTCTGTTTTCTGGATTCCGTTCATTTTCGTATTTTCTGCTCATCTCAGTATTGATCTCTCTTTTAATTCTGATTACTGACTTGATCATGTCAATCAATTACTGCATGATCGTGTCAATCATTACTGATAATGGTAGCCTGTATTTTCAGCCTATTCAATGGAGGAAGCAGAAGTCTTGTGTCATCGAGTAGGTACGTAATTTCGTAGATATCATTTTGCAGTGTGTAGGAAACCCAGAAGAGGTTATCCAGTTGATGGTTAATGTCTAATCTTCGTAATTACCGACATACAGTTGTATTCTTTTTACCTTTTTTTTTTGGGCAAAAAATGAATTATTACTCCAATGGTGTATATATGACAGCTGATATCTAGAGATGGAGGAGTTTATGTTTACACGGCAACAACATCTTCAGTTCATGAGGGCGATGGGAAAACTTAGTGCAAACTTCATCTCTTAATGCTAAGAAGATACGACATTTATCTGGAACTCAGAAGTTTGAGCTGCCTAAAAATGAGGTCAAGATAGCAGACGTCTTCAAAGCAGTAGAGATTGCAAAAACAAAGTTCACCATTTATGCATGGAATCTATCTGATGCTACATTGGAGGAAGTCTTCATCAAGAGGTTGCACGCGGAGCACGGGAAGCTGACCCCTTATATTGTTTCAGATATTTATAGTTCATTGGTACTTGCAATGTTGGTAACGTGTCCAAATACTTGTGTTCTGCTTCTATATGCAGCAAAAATTTTAGTAAATAGGATAACTACTATATGTTTTTGACAAATTTGGGTGTCAAATTTGGGTGATCCACTATTACCAGACAAATGGGTGTGCAGATAGTGATGTGAAATTAAAGGCATCATAGAAAAGCTGATCATTTGGCCGTCCATATTTATAATCAACAGAGATTTTATTTTTATTTTTTAATTTGAAATGGGATTTCATTTGTGATGGTTAATGGAGAGTCAAAACCCAACAAATCAGGCTTTACCTCTAGAGACTTACCTAAATTTAGCAACAAAAGAATGCAGGTCATATCAAAGCAAGGGTATAGTCCCGTGTTTTCTTCCTTTTTTCACAATATAGCTTCTTCTTTCTTTTCTCTTTTGAAACTTAGTTCTGAGTCTTTGACGTTAACATACAAATTTGGGTTTCTTGGGTATCAAGTTAAAGGATTTCCCTTTGTTTCGAAGATCGAGTAATGGCGGAATTTGTTGGTAGCCGAGCTAGTTTCTGGGTTCAGTCCAATGCTTTGCTCAGAAAGAACTTAACCTTTCAGGTCTCTCTTTATCATTTCTATGCTATAGATATATATATATATATATATATATATATATATATATATATATATATATGCTGGTGAAATTATCTTTTTGAGTATAAATAAACATGGTATATATTAATTGTTGAGGATTTTTTTCATGTAGAAACGAAGAATGTGCGCCAACATTGCGCTCATTTTAATACCAGCTTTCTTCTGCATATTCTTCGCCGTTATCCAATTCCAGATTGATAACAAGATGGTTGCAATTGCCATAAGGCAATGCGAGCAGAGGCCAACGGTACTGGGCCCAGAGTCTCAGATTGCTCAACAGTGTGCAATCACTTCTCCTCCGGAATGGCCTCCCTTGGTAAGACTACCAGGACCCCCTGCTCGTCGTCTCCGAAGCTCTTACCCTGATTCCGTGACTGATGAGGAGTGCTGGTTGACAGGCACTTGCCCTGTGACGATACTTATGACCGGGAAAAACCAGACATTTGGACAAGGTAGTAATTCTTGCATTGTCATCTTAATTGCCACATATCTGACGTGTTATTTATAGTAATTGGCGTATGACGAATAAAAATCGCTGACTAATTAACCTTATTTTATTCTATGGTAATGTAGAATTGGGTTCAAACATGTTGCCGGCCGATGATTTGCCGAAAAATTCCTCCGGCAACCTTACGGATTGGACCAAATTTGTAGTGGTATGTTGCCATTTCTCTTCTTCTCTCCTTTTTATTTTTTTTGGTTTCTATCTCTATTGGGTACTTATACGTACTGTATTTTGTAAATACCAATTGTTATGAGCTACTTTATTCTGACTATATGTCCAGGGTTCACACTACGCTGTATCACAATTTTATATGGATCCTGCTTTCGAGTTAGATCGCAGGACCGTTTATCTGCAGAATCAATGCAAGGATGATGAAGATCGGGTCATCAGTGCTCCACTTCAAGTACTAGCAAATAACCGGCCATTAAAAACAGGTAAAAACTCTTGAGATCTTGCTTTTGTTTGTGGTATTTTTCTCTAGCTATAATTAACCGTCGATCAAGTTGACTACAGGATGAAGTCAACCTGATGAACGACATTGGAGTAGACAGTCGTTACAGCACACGAGGATTGAACTATTTTCTCTTTTTGGCTAGAAGCTGCTTAGTTTCCAAAGGCAAATAGTCTCCTTAGTTTTCAGACTTTATTGAAATAAAATAGTTAAAGAGGATGGGAAACAAAGCCTTTACCTCCGAAATAAAAATTGTTTATTATAAACCGACTACTGAAAACAAAATTTTGGTAAGCTTAAACGATCACTATTGTCTTATGCATGGATAAAAGGTGGAGTAGACTTTTTGTAATTGTGTACAGTATAATGTTTATGGCACACTTATAATATTTGTTGCTCACTGCATGCTGATTAGTTGAACTTTTATTCTTAACCTAGCTAATTTTGTTGTCTTAAATCATGTAGAGGTTGAATGTATCCGATGCTTTATATTGTGGCGTAGTAGTTATTCTGAAATAAATGATGAACTGTTCAAAGGTCAGAGGCAGGGGAATAAACATAGCGAAGCTAATGACACACTTTCAGGTTAACTAATCCACTTAATTTACATTCATGCACTTCATTGTCTCACAATATTCATAAACTAATTATCATATAAGGCAATATGACAGTTAAAATTTTCTTGCAGCCTATGATATCTCAAACTCAGATGCGAATAATTACAATGTGACCATATGGTACGATTCAAACCAGGGCGACAATCCGAATTTGAAACGGATTCCACGCTTGGTCAATATGGTATGTATTTTTTTCTTTTCTTTTAAGAATTACTGCAATAAGCAATGTTCGTCTACTCAGTGAAGACCTAATTGATCAATAATGGTTCTAATTTCTAACAATTGTAATATATACATATATATATTCACAGGCATCAAACGCCTACCTTCGGTTAGTGAAAGGAAATGAAACAAAAATTATGTTCGACTTTGTTAAGGAAATGCCCAAGGGTTTTACCCTAAACCTTCCTGATTTTACGGCACTGATAGGTCCATTGTTGTTTTCATGGGTTGTTTTACAGTTGTTCCCGGTAAGATTAATAATGTTCATGATCCATATAAGTATATACTAAAACATCTTCAATATATATAATTAAGTCTAATATGTATATATAAGTTTTCGCTTTTGCTAATAATATGCTGTCTTGTAGGTTGTGTTGGCGTCTCTGGTTTATGAGAAACAAGAAAGACTGAGAGTGATGATGAAAATGCATGGCCTCGGTGATGGGCCTTACTGGATGATTCAATATTCTTATTTTCTTGCAATATCTGTACTCTACATTATATGTTTTGTTGGATTTGGTTCACTTGTAGGTACGTAAATTATGAGAAACATGCATGTGCCGAAGAATTTCTCGTACTTGTGATATATCTCTCTCTGGTTGAAGTTAATTTGTATATATGTTTTTTTCCTGCAGGCTTACATTTCTTCTACGAACATGACTACTCCCTCCAATTTATATTTTACTTCTTCTTTGTAAACTTGCAAATAGCGCTGGCTTTTCTTTTGTCGTCAATGTTCTCGCACACTAGGGCTGCTACAGGTTTGATATAGTATTGACTACTCTATCTGTATCTGTTGGAACGTGCTGCATGTCTATGTCGTGCTAAATGTCTAAAATGAAATCATATTAATGACCACAGTTGTAGCTTACCTTTTCGTCTTTGGTAGCGGGCTTCTCGGGTCCTATTTCTTTGAGAACCTTCTCGATGGTGATCAAACAATGTCTAGTAAGTGGAGATTAATAGTTCTGACGAAAGTTGATGAAGTATATTAACACTTCTATGTAGTTTATACTGTACACTTTCAATATTAAAAAATGATGATGATCGATCATGATCAACTAACGAACTATTTGCGTTAAAATTGCACTCATGCAGAAGCGTGGATCATTCTTCTAGAGTTATATCCTGGCTTCTCTCTGTACCGAGGCTTATACGAGTTTGGGCAATATACCTCCGAAGCGAAAATCACGAAGACTGGTGGTATGGGTTGGGGGAATCTGAATGATAGCGCAAATGGTATGAGAGACGTCTTGACCATCATGCCATTAGAGTGGGCCGTGCTGCTGCTTCTTGCATTTTACATAGATCAAGTTGTGACATGTGGAAAATCTCCTCTTTTCTTCTTGCCAAGAAAGAAAGCACCAGCTTTCCAAATCCCTAGTATGGAGAGGCATGGATCTAAAGGTTTTGGTGACATGGAGAAACCTGATGTCGCTCAAGAGGCAAGTAAACCTTTTTTTACAAAAGCAAAATAATTGATTTAGGTTCAGGGTTTGACTCTAGAATATGGCCAGGACCATTGAATCTAGTAACATAAAAATAACATAACTTTTATGCATGATCGATGGATTTGAAGTTCCAGTACTAATTAATTGGCTGCTTAATTTATTTCCTTCAGAAGGAAAAAGTTGAGAAGCTGATGGAAGAAGCAAAGTATACAAGTCATGTTGTGATATGTGACAACATAAAGAAGGTGTATCCAGGAAGAGATGGAAACCCTGAGAAATTTGCAGTGAGAGGGTTGTCTCTTGCTTTGCCTCAAGGGGAATGCTTTGGTATGCTTGGTCCTAGTGGTGCAGGGAAGACCTCTTTTATTGAAATGGTACGTACTGCTATTCATGATCATATGTGTGTCTGTGTGTTTCTGTATTATATCACTGTATTAATCTAGGTAATGAATTTTCATATCATATCTTTGGACAGATGATTGGTCTCGCAAAGCCAACTACTGGCACAGCCTATGTTCAGGGCTTGGACCTTGTAACTCAAATGAATGAAATATATTCCTGCATTGGTGTTTGTCCACAGCACGAGTAAGCAGAATTATCCTTTAGATTTTCGTGGTTCCTTTCCTTTCTTCTAGATACTCAATTCGATCTGACTAGTTTTGCTTTCCTTTTGGACATATATATACACACACACTTAGCCTACTATGGGCAACCCTAACAGGAAGAGAGCATCTACTATTTTACGGCAGACTTAAGAACCTTAAGGGTTCTGACTTAACCAAAGTATGTCCAATACAGTCAATACTTGTATATTTATGGATACCATAAGATGTAAGATTGTATGTATGTACTTATATGTGCATGTAGATGTTTATTTGCCGAATAAGCTAGTTTTGTTTATGATGAAGGCAGTGGAAGATTCTTTGAAGAGTCTGAATCTATTTAATGGTGGGGTTGCTGACAAACGAGCAGGGCAATATAGTGGAGGTATGAAGAGAAGGCTTAGCGTCGCCATTTCACTAATAGGGAATCCCATAGTAAGTCTTCATCATCGACATCTTTGCTGATCAGTTAATCACGCAAAGCTACTTGTTAATTTAATTATCTTTATATTTTTTAGGTAATTGGGCATTAATCGAATCCATATATGTAGGCTGTTTACATGGATGAACCCAGTACCGGACTTGATCCAGCTTCAAGAAACACTCTATGGAATGTTGTAAAGCTCGCTAAGCAAGGCCGTGTCATCATATTAACCAGTTCACTCTCCCTCCCTCCCTCCTCCTCCTCCTCCTCCTCCTCCTCCTCTCCCTCTTTCTCTCTCCCCTAACATATTAGTGAGCTCAATCAATTACCTCCTTAAGTAATTAACTTGCGATTCTGTGTTTATCTGCATTGGATATTCAGCACATTCCATGGAAGAGGCAGAGTTCTTGTGTGATCGAATAGGAATTTTTGTAGACGGAAGACTGCAGTGCATAGGAAATCCAAAAGAGGTACGCATATGATCGCTATTAAGTCCCAACAAGACTCGAACACAGTAAAACACGACAAGACATTGTCAAAACTAGTGGTACAACTTGAATTTCATTGTGGTAATATGGCATAATATAATGCAGTTGAAGGGCAGATATGGAGGATCATATGTGTTCACAATCACAACAGATTCATGTCATGACCAAGAAGTGGAGAGTCTGGTACAGAGACTCGCCCCGAATGCCAACAGGGTATACCACCTCGCCGGAACACAAAAATTCGAGTTTCCCAAAAGTGAGGTCAGAATTGCAGATGTTTTCCAGACAGTGGAGCATGTAAAGGAGATGTTCAGAGTCTATGCTTGGGGCCTGGCTGACACTACTCTGGAGGATGTCTTTATTAAGGTTGCAAGTGCACCCAAAAGGCTTGAATCCAACGTCTTAAGTAGAGACAACTTGATCGAGTAATCGAAGTCATGGTCTTGTACATGTAATAAGCTCATAATACCGATAATATGTAGTAGAGATAATGAAGGTGTTGATATAAGTCTAGAGCAATTGAATAATAACGTATGCAGTTTAAAAGTTGTAAATAGTTATATAGACGGACATATAAGTTTAAAAGTTGTAAATAGTTATATATTGACGGACATACTTATAATTAGTCAAATACGTACGGATATTATTGTAACATACATTTCCACTCTACTTCTTATCTTTTTGAAGCCTATGTGGGGTTGCAGTGTCCAACTCAAGAAAAGAAAATTCAAGTGGTTGACTTCAACTATGAAGAGATGGTGGCTCTCAAGGAGAAGGTCGAGGCTCTCAAGGCTGAGAGGAACACTGTTTTAGCAAAGATTGAAGCTCTGAGTTGGGTTGGGTCGGATTGGGTTGTGTTACATTGGGTTGGGTTTAGGGTTTAACACAACTCAACCCAACAATCCAATACAACTCAATCCAAACCCAAAAGAAAACTGTCATCCAAGTTTAAGTTTTCTTTTAACACCCTGATGATGAGGATAATGATGTCCAACACATTGTACTTGGTTGTAAGGAGTTCACTTTAGAGGTGGTTAACCAAATCAAATCTCAATCTTAAGTTTCTCAGTAGATTTAGACTTGTAATTCATTATAGTCAGTAGAATCAATCTGAGCAGTAATTGCAGATTTGTTGTAGTATAAATATATTATAGTATAATGACTATATCATGTAAGTAGATATAGTACTTGAGTGTATAGATATAATACTTAAGTGTATAGAGATAAGGATGAAGACTTGTGTGGCATAAAGCTTGTGGGGAGGCAACAAGCATGTCAATTATCATTATTGCAGCAACCATGTGGAGCTGCAGCTGTGATGATCATAGCCACAACAATGGACTTCTTCCTATTGCATCCACACTATCTTGTACTCCTATATAAATCCTCTTTTGAGAGAAAAATAACACTCATTACTCTCCATTTTCTGTATCTAAACTCTCTCCCTCTCAAGTTATTTTTTATTCATTCTACAACATGTTATCAGCACGAGCCCTAGCCCGAGCCTGCTTGCACGCCCCAAAGCGTCTTGTTCAAGACCTCTAACCAAAGTCCTTTCTTCAACAAAGTTGTTCATCTCTGTCTCTTCTATCTGACTCCAAATTTCAGCCATTTTGGAGTCGTTTTAAGACATGTACACCATTTGAAGTAGGAGCTGTTCAGCACGCTCGTTTCTGTGCAGATCAGCCTGCTTGCACGCCAAAGTCTTTTTCGAGACCTCTAATCAAAATCTTTTCTTCATCAAAATTGTTCAAATCTGTCTCTTCTATCTGATCTCCAAATTTCAGCCATGTTGGAGTCTTTTTTAGACTTGTACACCATTTGAAGTGTGATCTGTTCAGAAGCGAATTTGCTTTAAATTTCAACAAGTAAGTTTTAAAGATTAAAGTTCCCGTTTTTGAGTTTTTTACTCCTTTCTCCTCTTTTCTTCTTTTTGGGAACTTGTAATAAAAAGACGTAATTATAGAAATTCACGCTAAACAAACTAAGAGCACTCACAAGTATCAATTTATGACCATATTAAACATCATTGTTTCGGTCTAATCTAAATATTCTTGGAAATTGATTTCTTAGTAGCATAGCTTGGAAATCTTATTAGTTTAGTTTTCATGGAAGTTTAAACTCCGAAACTAATATATCTTCTCTTCTTATCTTCAGGATATCGAATGAACCAAGACTCGACTTTCCCATGCTTGACTCAACAGGCTCGGAATACCATAGCTGGATAACCGACGTTGAGAACCATCTCACTTCAAGAGGGATATTGCCCATAATCCAGGCACCTAACGAGGGTCTTGTGTACCAACTAACACCTACAAAGCATTCTCAAGCACTTATCTTGATGCGACGCCACATGGATAAATCACTCATATTAGAGTACATGTCGATCAAGGATGCAAGAGACCTATGGGTAGCGCTAGAAGAGCGCTTTCGCAATATCCAAGATTCCCTCCTCCCCGACTTGAAGTTTCAATGGAACAATATACGCTTTGCCAACTTTAAGTCTGTTACTGAAAATAATTCAGAAGCTCTTCGCCTAAAAGTCATGTTGACGTTTTGTGAACAACTTCTCACAAAACAAGAGCTAATTGAGAAGACTCTCTCCACCTTCCTTGTCGCAGGACTTTTGCTATCAAAGCAATATCGTACTGAAATCAATGTTGGACGAATTACGAGGTTTAATCAGCTCATCAATATTATGTCTGTAGTTGAAAAATACGATAACATCCTCGTAAAGAGTTATAATTCAAGGCCCATTGGAACTAAGAGCGTTCCTGAGGCAAATTATAATGCACCCAAAAGAGGGCGCAAGGAGCAGTACCCTAATAATAGGGGACATGAGTAGCCTAATAAAAGGGGACATGAATGACGTATGAGTCCATATAACCGCCCCAATAAGGAAGAAAACCGCAACTTTAGAGTGGGCACAAGTGATGGTAACGCCACACGTAGGAGAGGTGGATATGGCAACACCGGCCGTCAAGGTAGCACCATGGGCCGTGGAGGTAGAGCCGTGGTAGTAGCAGCAACCCTTCAAGGGAATATCTACAACGTGCACAACCTGCACCTCAAATGAAGGGAGGTAGCCACAATGACATGTGTCATCGGTGTGGATCAATTAAGCATTGGTTCAAACAATGCCATGCAAGTGCCCAACTAGCTACACGCTACAAGGAGTATAGGGACTTGAGGGAGCAAGAAATCTACCTTGCCGAAGAAGAAGATGGTGAATATGTCAATCTCGCCATTGAGGACTTCAAAGTTTGATTAGAATGTTTTTTTTATTTTCCAAGAACGATAATGTGCCTTAGTCAATAAATAACAATTGTATTAACTCTTTCTCATGTGGCGCATCCAATTAAGTATGATGTCTAGGAAAGTAATTGAGATAATGGTACTTAAGAGAGCCTCGCTCTACCAACATCTCTCTCTACTTCCCTGGTCATATTTTATTGGAGTTACCAAACGGATTGAGTGACTACAACTTGTCTAAGTTTGATTTTATTTTGGAATAGACTTTGGAAATTTTGATGTAATCATTGGCTATTTTTCTTATTAATAAAGTGTCGCATTATTATTCAATGTCATGGACATGTGTTAAATTTTGAACTTTATTATCTTTCAGTATGTTTCCCGAAGAGTTGGAATGCCTTCTTGATAGTGGCACCACACATACTATATTGCGACATAGGCAACTATTTTTATGGATGACACCTAGTCGATCTTCAGTGACTACGATGGCAGGACCATCACAATTGATTCATGGTCGAGGACCATCTCAATTTATGTTGTCAAATGACACAAATATTAATATCACCGAAGCTCTATATGCTCCAAGGGCTGGAAAAACCCTATTGAGTTTTAAAGATATGTTTTCATGTGGAAACACATTGTGAGAATGGACAAGAGTTCCTTTGCATCACCTCTAATGACTATGGAAATAAACGAGTATTAGAGAAACTTATGTGTCACTCTAGTGGATTGTATTCAACCACTATTAGAGTCATTGAATCCAACCATGTCATGAAAGATAATTTATGGGATTCTTACACATATAGGCATTGACACGACCATTTGAGACATCCAGGTCGTGATATGATGATCCGTATATTAAAGACTTCACACGGACATCCATTCTTCAAAACAAGAAGAAGTACGAACCAAAGATTGGTCCAAGGAGTTACTTCTAAAGCCTACCATTCATTTTGCAAAGCTTGCTCTTTAGCAAAGGTAAGATCGAGACCGTCCTATGAAAAGGACACTAAAGAAAATATACAATTCTTGCAAAGAATCCAAGGTGATATTTGTGGACCTATTCAACCAACTTGCGGACCATTTAGATATTTTATGGTGTTGGTTGATGCATCGACACGTTGGTCACATGTCATGCTCTTGCTCTTGTCCACAAGAAATGCTGCATTTTCTAAACTCCTTGCATAAATCATTAAGTTAAGGACTCATCACCCTGATAACTCTATTAAGTCAATTCATCTTGACAATGCTAGAGAGTTTACATTAAATTTTTTTGATGATTATTGCATGTCCATTGGGATCGAGGTTGAACACCCTGTCCCTCATGTTCACACACCAAAATGGTCTCGCAAAACCTGCCATTAAAAGACTTCAACTGGTTGCTAAAGCATTGGTTATGCACACCAATCTCCTTATTTCTACTTGGGGCTATGCGATATTGCATGCAGCTGTACTTATTCGTCTGAGCCCCACTGCCACCTAACCATTTTCTATGTACCAGATGGTGACTGGGTATGAGCCTGATGTCTCACACTTATGCATATTTGGATATGCAGTCTATGTGCCAATTACGCCGCCATAGCGCACTAAAATGGGTCCTCACAGACGATTAGGCATTTATGTTGCACATGACTCTCCAATCATTATCCGCTACTTAGAACCTTTGACATGTAATCTATTTACCACCAGATTTGTGGATTGTTACTTTGATGAGACAGTCTTCCCGTTGTTAGAGGGAGACATAAACACTAATGTTCAACAGAAACGACATGAATTTTCATGGTCTATCCCAACTTTGTCTCATCTTAATCCCCGAACAGCACAGTCTGAAATTGAAGTGTGGAGAATTCTCGATCTTCATAATATAGTAGAATCGATGCCTGATACGTTTTCTGATATCGCTAAAGTGACGAGATCACATATACTTGCTGCAAACATGGCTGCAAGGATTGATGTCCCTAAAACTAGAGGACATGACGCCATCTTAAGAGTGCATGAGCATGGCGCCAACGTCCCCTATATGGGTGACGTAGTGGCTAGGCACACAGCTTCTGCCAGGAAGCACGGGAGGGTCATAGGTTCGATGGATTCTCACCCAAGAAAGAAAGCGAGTTTGGCACAAAATAATCCATTAATCATCGATGCAAATAATCCATCTCATGAAAATATTCCGGATTATGGTTATGTCCAAGAGACATCATTGGGGGACGCTCCAATGACAGAACCAATTCCAGATAATAGAGAGATCTCCATGAATTACACTAGTGTACATGAGATGATGGATAGAAATTCTATGGCTATTGATGATGCATTTGCATATCATCTTGCAAAAGAAATTATAAAATACGATGATATCGAACCTCGCTCGGTTGAAGAATGTCAACGAAGAGCAGATTGGTCTAAATGGAAAGATGCGATCTAGACTGAATTGGATTCACTAACAAAAAGACAGGTATTTAGGTCTATAACGCTGACACCCCCAAATATAAAGCCTGTTATGGGTCTTTGTTAGAAAGCGTAATGAGAAAAATGAGGTTGTTAGATACGAAGCTCGTCTTGTGGCACAAGATTTCTCACAATGCCCTGGAATCGACTACGGGGAGATATATTCTTCGGTAATAGAGGTTATAACGTTCTGCTACCATGTCAGTTTGGTAGTTTCCGAAAAACTTGACATGCAGCTTATGGATGTGGTTACAACATATCTATGTGGGGATCTAGATTCAAAGATATATATGAAGGTTCCAGATGGACTTCAATTATCCAAATCAAGTGGCTCTAAACCACAAAGTGCGTTTTCAATAAGATTAAGATGCTCACTATATGGATTGAAACAATCCGGACGGATGTGGTATAACCGTCTAAGTGACTACTTGATTGGGAAGAGATATATTAACAATGAAATATGTCCATACGTGTTCATTAAAAAGACAAGTTCCGGATTTGCAATTGTAGCAGTTTATGTCGATGACATGAACCTAATTGGAACTTTAGATTAGTTAAAAGAAACTGCTAAATACTTGAAATCCGAATTCGAGATGAAAGATCTTGGGAAAACACGGTTTTGTCTCGGAATAGAACTCGAGCACCATAGTGATGGGATTATGATCCATCAGTCAGCGTATACTCAAAAGTTACTAAGGCGCTTTAATGAAGATAAAGGAAAGCCTATAATTACTCCCATCTTGAGCCCGGAAAAGATCCGTTTCTTCCAAAGGATGAGGACGAAGATTTTTTAAGGGCTGAAATGCCCTATCTAAGTGTAATAGACGCATTATTGTACTTAGCTCAATGCACAAGACCGGATATCTCATTCGCAGTGAACTTGTTAGCTCAACATAGTTCAGCACCAACACGTCGTCATTGGGTTGGTATAAAGACAATTTTTTGATACTTGAGACGTACGATTGATATGAGATTGTTTTATCCCTGCAGAGAGAAAACAAAAGACGGAAGTATGGGATCGGACCCCACAAGGCAAAACGCCACCTTCCGTAATGTAGACGTCGGCACCACCATTCATGGTGATCGATGTTCTCTTCCTCCCCTCCATCAAAATGACGGTAATGCTTTGATGGGTTTCGCTGACATAGGATATCTCTTTGACCCTCACAAAGGTCGCTCCCAAACGGGTTATGTCTTTACCATAGGAAGCACTGCGATATCTTGGAGGTCTACAAAACAGACCCTTGTTGCTACTTCCTCAAATCATGCAGAGATTATTGCTCTAAATGAAGCTGGTGTGAATGCATATGGCTAAGGTTTGTAATTAGACATATTCGAGGAACTTGTGGTTTGAAGTCTACCATAAATGAACCTACATGCAGCTTATATTGAGCAAATAAAATTATGTTTCATCAAGGACGACAATACCAAGCATATATCGCCTAAATTCGTCTACAGTCAGCAACAACAAACACTTCTAAATATTGAAGTAAATCAAATCCGATAAGAGGATAATATAGCGAACTTATTTACTAAGTCGTTACTAAAATCCTCTTTCAAGAAACATGTGAAGAACATCAAATTGAGAAAATTATCCGAACTCCCATGATTATATTTTCAGGGGGAGTATCCAGGAACATACTCCATACTCAACGCGTGTTGTGCTCTTTTTTTCCTTCGACCAAGGTTGTTTTTTCTCACAGGGTTCTTATTACTTGACAAAGTTTTTAACGAGGCAACTTAGAAGCGCACGGCCCAGGCAACACTATTGACATGAAATATCTAAGGGGGATTGTTGTAGTATAAATGTATTATAGTATAATGACTATATCATGTAAATAGGTATAGTACTTGAGTGTATAGAGATATGGATGAAGACTTATGTGGCATAAAGCTTGTGGGGAGGCAGCAAGCATGACAATTATCATAATTGCAGTAACCATGTGGAGCTGCAGCTGTGATGATCATAGCCACAACAATGGACTTCTTCCGATTGCATTCACACTATCTTGTACTCCTATATAAACCCTCTTTTGAGAGAAGAATAACACACATTACTCTCCATTCTTTGCATCTTAACTCTCTCCCTCTCAAGTTATTTTTTGTTCATTCTACAACAAGGTTCCATTTCTTTAAAAAGGTTATCTAGTTCTTTCTCACAATCTGACTTCTCTACTGGACAATACTTGGTGGCTCACCAAATGAGGACTTCAACTGAAGAGTTCCGTTTTTAACTGCTGTATCCTCAAAGGAAGCTGACCTTTCTGGGGGCAATTCTCCATCCTCATAAAAGGAAAATCTGCAAGAATTTTGTAAGCATCGGCATCATTTTGTGCCCTGGTGCACTTTTTCTTAGTAAGCTTCCTCAGCCCTGCATTCTTTTCAGAAGCTTTCTGCATATCATTCCATTTATCACGCCCATTGTTCAAACTACAAGCATAGGTCTCATCATCAGTCATCACACTTTGAGTTCATTTTAGGACGCCTATTTGTCTAACTACTGCAATGATTTTCATAAACATCATCCCTCTGATCATCATGGCTAGAAGAATGAGTTGCAGAACGTGGCCAAGTACAATGTGCTACGCAATTGAACTTTTGACCATCCTTTCCGATGTTTCGCTTTCTCTTTTGACAAATACCAACTCTTTCTCCCTCTCCCCCACTTCTCTCTACATCCTCATTGTCACCACTTCTTCTATTGTTGCACTTTGAATTCATTTTAGGACTTCCATATGTCTGACTATTGCAATGATTTTCATAAAGATCATCCCTCTGATCATCATGGCCAGAAGAATGAGTTAAAGACAGTGACAGAGTATGGTATGCTACACAATTGCACTTTTGACCATCCTCTCCGATTCTCTCTCTCTTTTGACAAATACCAATTCTTTCTTCCTCTCCCCCATTTCTCTCTGCATCCTCGCTTTCACAATCTAAGGTAACAGGCTCCTCATTATTCGAATAGTCACTTGCATAATCATCTCTTCAGATGCTTTCAATATCGTCTTCATCATTATCATCATCAAGCGAGAGTACATATTGACTTCATCGTACAAATCTACACTTTTATATCACTATCCTTATTACTAACCAAACTAATGACTTCCACACTTTCATTGTCACCTCTTTCTCCATCTCCCCCACTCTCTCTCTATCCTCACTTTCACAATCTAAATTGACAGGTCCCTCATCATTTGAATAATCACTTGTATAATCATTTGAAGATAGTGGGAAGTTTTGTCAGGGTTTAAATGCATATAATGGGTAAGTGAGAAGTTACCTGCATAGGAGTAAAAATATTGTTTTCTATTCTTTTTTAATTTTGATTTTATTATTTACCTTCTTATCCCTTAATTATTAAATATAATTTTAAATTATTATATGATGTAAGGATTTATATGTAATTTTACACATACTTTGGCTAACTAATCATCTTCTCTTAATAATAGCATAGATAGATAGATTAATAAAATCATAAAATAATTAAACTATTTAAGGAAATCTCTATGTTGTGTTTGGCCCAAATTCTAGGTTACTTAAACCTAGTGGTAATAGGGTTATAGAATGATTTAGAATCTTATTCAATGTAGAATTACTTTCCTTGTATGTTCAGATTCTATGCATTGTAATCCTTTATATAAAGAGGCCCTATTATCAATAAGAATACACAGTGATTTTCTTTCAATTTCTGATTTCCTAAAACACGTTATCAGCATGAAGCCCTAACCCTAAAACTCTAATTTCGTAGCCCTCAAATTCCAACATCCACCACCTCACATATTGAAGCCTTAGCCCTAAGGAACCCAGAACCGGCGGCGGAACAACCGGAACCGGTCGGAAAATAACTGAACCGGCCTTCGAAAAAATCTGACCGGTCCCTGCCCCCTGCAAGCTTCTGTCGAGACCTGCCGAGGTCCCTGAACACCCCTGCTGACAGCTGCCGACGTCTGCAGACAGTCCTCGCACGCACATGCGGAGCCCTTGTCGACATCTGTCAACAGATACAGCCAGCCCGCGCATGAGCCTGCACGTGCCCCCACGCTACGTGCCCCTGCCCTTGACAGCCCTCGACAGCACCTCGTACGTCTGCCGACAGCCCCTAACAACCATCCGCCAACAGCTCCTGCCATCCCTGCTGAGCCCCGCGTGCAGCCCCTGCAACCCTCAACGACATATGCGGACAGCCCCTGCACACCTGCCGACAGCCCCTGCAGCAGCTGTCGAGGCCCTTGCCTACACCCCTGCACCACCTGCCAAAAGCACCTAGCAGCCTCCACACAACCTCTGTAAGCTCCAGCCACCACTGCCGGACATCAACTTTCCGACCTATTTTCCGGCCATCTTCAACTTCCTTTTTCGATCAAGATTTCCGGCTTCTTTTCAAGATAAACTTTTCTAAAAGTTTCCGTTTTTGAAGTTTTTCAATTTCTTCTTCTTTTTCTCTGGGACTTCCAACATCCCTTCTTCTACCCCCCCTTTCTTCTTTATAGGGTAAACCTAAAGCCGAATTGTGGGGGTTCGTGCTCACTCCAAGCTTGGAGCTTGTAGAGTCCTCCAAACTTAGAGTTTGTTGAGAAGAAAAACGATCGACCATATACATCATTGTTTTGATCTAATCCAAAACCCCTCTTGGAATAGGATTTTCTTGGAAGCGACTACGCTCAGAAATCCCTAATTTCTTGGAAGCGACTACGCTCAGAAATTCTTATTGTTTTCGTGGTAGCCTTTTATGCTCCGAAACTAACCCTAATCTTGTGTTGTTTTTCTGGATGAGTTACCTGAATAAGTTGAACTTTGATCCACTAGAGACAACTGGCGTAGGATACCATAGGTGGGTCCAAGATGTGCGTCAACATCTTAAGGCTGATGGACTTCTGGAAACCATCCAAGAGCCTAGTCAGAATGTGCTTTCTGTACAGCAAACTCGTGCTTTCGAAGCAAATAAAGCCAAGGCCATAATTCTCATGACAAGACACATGAATGATGCGCTCCAAAGTAAATACCTCAATGAGGAAGACCCCAGAAAACTATGGGTGGAACTTGAGCAGTGATTTGGCAACGTTCGTGACTCCCTGCTTCCTAATTTAGAAGTGAGATGGCATAGCCTCTGTTTCTGTGACTTCAAGTCCGTACTTAATTATAACTCGAAAGCCCTTCGTATCAAGTCCTTGATGGAGTTCTGTGGATAAACCATAACTGATACGATGTTGATCAAGAAGACTTTCTCTATCTTCCCAGTCTATCCCTGATGATTTCAAAGAATTATCGGATTGATGTGAATGCAGGACGTGTCACAAGGTTTCATGAGCTCATTGGCGCCATGAACGTAGCTGAGAAGCACGACAATATCCTTGTGAAGAACTATAATGCTAGACCCGTGGGAACTAAGTCTATTCTGGAGTCTAACTATAGTCGCGCCCCCAAGGGAGGACGCAAGGAGCGAAACCCTAAGAGTAGGGAAAATTCTGGACGTTTTGGTCCATATTCTCGTCCTAAAGAGGAAAGAAATCGCCAAGATAGGCGTGCAAGGAACCGTGGAGGTCAATGTGTGAAGAGAGCCTGACCATAAAGGTGTTTAGGGTTGGTGGTGACGCCACCAAGAACAATAGTCATCCAAATCATGCGTCAAATGCACCTCGATCAAGGGAGCCTGACCATAAAGATGTTTGTCTTCGATGTGGATCAAGTTGACATTGGGCAAAGAAGTGTAGTGCATCCCAGAACGTTGTAAACGCATACAAGATGTATAGCGAAGCAAGGGAGGCCAACTACATGGAACAAGAAGATTAAGATGGCGATCTCGATCTAAGGGTGGAAGACTACAAATATCAAGACCCATAAACTGTCGATTTTGATTAACTCTTTTTATTTTCCAAGAGATGTAGGCAATTTCCATATTATTTGTAGTAGATGCCAATGGTTTAATCTTTCTTCAAAGTAGACGTACTCCTTGTAAGTGTGATGTCTACGAAGGTTTTGAGATAAGTGGTACTTAAGCGAGTTTTTCTCCACCGACATCTCTCTACTCACCTGGTCATATTTGCATTGAAATTACCGAAAAAAGTTAGATGACTGCCATTGTTTCCATTAGCTAGTTTCTTTTTGGATTAGATTTTCTTTGATTAAAGAAACGATGATGTTTGGCTTATTAATAAAAGTTGAGTTCTTTTCTTTATGACTCATTTTTAATTATGAGCTTTTCTTTTAGGAATGGATGAACTACAATGTCTCGCGGATAGTGCGACTACGCACACCATTCTACGACATACGTAATTATTCTTAGAGATGTTGTATACATATTCCTCTGTGACTACGATGGTTGGGCCATCATGTTTAGTTCAAGGACATGGAATTGCCCAATATCTTTTGCCAAATGGCACATTGATTAAAGTCATTGAAGCTCTCTACGCTCCTAAGGCAAATAGAACCTTATTGAGCTTTAAAGATATAAGAGCCAAATGATTCCATACGGAAACACATAATGAGAACGGAATAGAATTCCTTTGCATTACCTCTAATGATTGCGGTAGAAAACGAATCTTAGAGAAGCTTATGTGTCAATCTAATGGACTTTATGTCATTACAATTCGACCAATTGAATCCAATAATATCATAAGAGAAGATCTCTTGAATTCAGACACATATTGGCTTTGGCATGACCGACTAGGACATCCTGATCATGATATGATGCTCCGTATACTAAAGACTTCACACGGACATCCATTCTTCAAAGTGAGAAGAAGCAAGAATCAAAAATTGATTCCCGGACTTAACAAGACCGCAAAAACTGCAGCCTCAAGCGCTGCTATTGTTTTGGGCCACCGTAAGGCCGCCCCTGTCCCTAGTGACGCCATAAATGGCGTCAACCATGAGCATAAGGCCATGGTTGTTCCTCCTAGTGGCCATGACGCCACACACACCAACTTCCATGGCTCTAACGTTATAATGGGAGATGTAGTCATACATTTTACTTCTAATAGCGTTACAGACGCTTTGGCCCAACCAAAATCCTCATTGGTTGCTTCTAAGGCCCCTCGCTCATTCTGCAAAGCTTGTTCATTTAAGAAATTAGGACTGAGACCGTCCTACGCAAAGGATCCCAAAATACTTATTCCGTTCTTATAGATAATCCAAGGGGATATATGTGGACCAATTCAATCATCATGCGGACCTTTTAAATATTTTATGGTATTGGTTGATGCATCGACATGCTGGTCACATGTCGCACTGTTGTCCACTTGCAATGCTGCTTATGCTAAACATACGGGCTCACTACCATGACCATCCAATTAAGTTAATTCCACTTGATAATGCTGGAGAGTTTACATCAAAAACATTCGATGACTATTGCATGTCATTGGGGATTGATGTTGAGCATCCAGTTCCCCATGTTCATACCCGAAATAGTCTCGCAGAAGCTGTTATCAAACGACTACAAATGATAGCCCAGACATTGGTTATGTGCACTAGTCTTCCTATTTCTGCTTGGGGATATGCAATATTGCATGGAGCGACACTAATTCGTTTACGACCTACTGCAACTCAATCTTATTCTGCGTTACAGCTAGTAACTGGGTACGAGCCTGATATCTCGCACTTACGCATTTTTGGGTGTGCTATTTATGTGCCTATTACGCCGCCACAGCGTACTAAGATGGGTCATCAACGACGAATGGGTATTTATGTTGGATATGAATCTCCAACCATCATCTGTTATCTTGAACCCTTGACATGTGATCTCTTTACCGCTAGATTTGTGGATTGTCACTGTGATGAGACAGTATTCCTGTCGTTAAGGGGAGATAAGAACACAGATGTTCAACAGGAACGACAGGAATTATCGTGGTCTGTCCCCACTATGTCTCATCTCGATCCTCGTACCGCACAGTCCGAACTTGAAGTGCGAAGAATAATTGAGCTCTAGAACATAGCAGATACTTTGCCTGATGCGTTTTCTGATGTTGCCAAAGTGATGAGATCACACATACCTGCTGCTTGCCTGCAAGGATTGATGTCCCTAATAATGGACATAACGCCACTCCTGTAACACCAGGAGATAGCGCCATTGCCCAGTATGGCAATGATGTGGTATCTATGGTCGCAGGTCCCGTAAGGAAGTGCGATAGACTAATTGGTTGGAAGGATACTCGCCCTGGAAAATGAGCGAATGAGGCATAAACAAATCATTTGATCATCAATACTCAAAATCCGTCCCATGAGGATGTTCCGGATTATGGTTATGTCCAAGAGACACCATCGGGGAACACCTCAATGTCAGAACCTATCCCTCAGAATGTAGAGATCTTTGTGAATTACACTAGTGTACATGGGACGTGGGAAAGAAGCTTCATCATCATTGATGATGTATTCATGTATTCAATAGCGCGTGAGATTATTGAGATCGATGACATCGAACCACACTCCGTTGATAAATGTCAACGTAGAGCTGATTGGCTAAAATGGAAAGATGTGATCCAGGCAGAACTTGATTCTCTAACAAAAAGAAAGGTATTTGGCAAAATTGTACCAATACCGCCCAACACCAAACCAGTTGGTCATAAATGGGTATTCGTTAGAAAGCGTAATGAGAAAAACAAGATTGTAAGGTACAAAGCTCGCCTTATGGTGCAAGGCTTCTCACAACGCCCTGGAATAGACTAAGGAGACATATTCTCCCGTAATGGACGTCATAACGTTCCGCTACCTTGTCAGTTTGGTAGTTTCTAAAAAACTGAACATGCAGCTTATGGACGTGGTTACAGCGTGTCGGCTATAAGATTAAAACGCTCACTATATGGATTGAAACAATCCGGACGGATGTGGTATAACCGTCTAAGTGACTACTTGATTGGGGAGGGATATGTCAACAATGAACTATGCCTATGTGTGTTCATAAAAAGGACAAGTTCTGGATTTGCAATAGTATCGGTCTATGTCGATGACATGAATATAATTGGCATCCTTAAAGAGTTAAGGGAAATCGCTGAACACTTGAAATCCGAGTTTGAGAATAAAAATCTTAGGAAAACACGGTTTTGCCTCAGTTTGGAACTTGAGCACCATGAAGATGGTATCCTGATTCATCAATCAGTTTATACCCAAAAGATGCTTGGGCATTTTAATACTGATAAGATTAAGCCTTCAAGCACCCCAATGGTCGTCCGTAGTCTTGATCCAAATAAGGATCCATCCCGTTCAAAAGATGACGACGAAGAAGTGCTAGAGGCAGAAGTGTCATTTCTAAGTGCAATAGGCTCATTATTGTGCTTAGCACAATGCACGAGACTGGACATCTCCTTCGCTGTGAACTTGTTAGCTAGATATAGCTCTGCTTTAACACGACGCCATTGGACTGATGTTAAAGATATCTTTCGATACCTAAGTGGTACGATCAATATGGGCTTGTTCTATCCCTACAGAGATATGATGGATTCGGACCCACCAAATAACCAAAACGCTACACATGGTGGATTGTGTTCCCTCTCCCCATCCTAAAACGATATAGGTGTTTTGGAAGGTTTTGCTGATGTTGGGTATCTCTCTGACCCACACAAAGGTCGTTTCCAAACTGGTTATGTATTCACCATGGGAAACACCGCGATATCTTGGAGGTCTACAAAACAGACCTTAGTCGCTACCTCTTCGAATCATGCAGAGATTATTGCTCTTCATGAAGCAGTTCGTGAATGTATATGGTTACGATCCATAGTTACACATGTTTGAAGTAATTGTGGTTTGAAGTCTACCACAGATAAGCCAACGAGCATTTATGAGGATAATGCTGTTTGCATTGAACAAATGAAGTAAGGCTACATCAAAGGCGATAACACCAAGCATATATCGCCCAAATTCTTCTATAATCAGCAACAACAGAAGCTCCTCAAGATCAAAGTGAACCAGGTTCGTTCTGAGGACAATGTGACTGACTTGTTTACTAAGTCATTGCCTAAATCCACGTTCGAGAAACATGTGGTAAGAATTGGCTTGCGGAAACTATCTGAACTCCCATGATCGTAATCATTAGGAGGAGGCACATACATCAGGGGGAGATGTCTACATGTTCACCTTGAAACGTGAATAGTGTGTTGTGCTCTTTTTCTCCTTCGACCGAGGTTATTTTTGTCCCACTGGGTTCTTATTACTCGACAAGATTTTTAGCGAGGCAACGAGAGGAGCACCGTGTTTGGGCAACACAAGGGGGAGTGTTTAAGGAAATCTCTACTTTGTGTTTGGCCCAAACTCTAGGTTACTTGACCTAGTGGTAATAGGGTTATAGAAGGATTTAGAATCCTATTCAATGTAGAATTACTTTCTTTGTATGTTCAGATTTTATGCATTGTAATCATCTATATAAAGAGACCCCTATTATCAATAAGAATACACAGCGATTTTCTTTCAATTTCTGATTCCCTAAAACATAAACAAGTTATTCAATTTTAACCGAACCAGTTATCTCATGATATTGTCCATGCAACATGAGATTGTTTTTCTATTGAAACAGTATAATCAAAGAAGAGTACTTGAAGGGACTATGAAAATTTAACCATAACACCTATTTTTCTTTATCTTCAAAAAGTCCGGTGAATGTGAAGTTTTATTCAAATCTCAAGGATATAAGTATGGGAGTGTCAACAATTAGACCCAAGTAGTCGAGAAACGAAACCTATTCTTCTAATTAATAGTGAACACACACTTAAAGAAAGATAAATTTTGGGTGGTCCTATTCACACACCTCCTCCATTTTTCTATTACTTTAATTCAATTTTTTTTAATAATTACCCTAACTACCCTTCCTTATAATTATGTTTCTTTTTCTTTTTTCTATTTAGAAAATCAATCATCCTTAAATCCTAAACCTTTATTTTCCAGCAGACACAAAGGACTTCAAAACTTTTTTCAATTTCCTCTTCTCTTTTTCATCACAAACTTCTCTAGAACATAGTCATTCTATCTCTTTAATATGATGCTTTGAAGTTTAATCATGGTAGAACAAGAAACTTTAGACCCATCTTTTGAAAAAAATTTACATTTGATTTGCAATGGAGACATGCAAAAAAAAAAAAAAGTTCAGTGATCATTCTAGCCCTTTTGAATCCATTATTCTTGGTAAGATTCTAACTGAAATTATTTAGTATTTGAATCCATTGAGCAACTATAGAACTTTACAACAGCCTAATAATGATGGCATTATAATTATAAACATGATTTGTTCTACTATATTATGCTAGTAGAACATAATTTTTTCCCCACACGAAGATTGCAACTTATTCCATTCAATATTATGTAGAGCATCTCCAAATTTTGTGTACACCATCAGCTGCAGTATGGAAGCTTGTGGCTAAAGTGGATAAAACGATGATTCTATATTTTAATTTATTTATTTGAGGATGATATACTTGGATTAAGAGTCATAAACAAACAAGCATTGAGTTTGGTACTTTGCAAAGTATGAGGACAAACTTTACTATTTACATTCAGTTGGGTAAAGGTGATTACCTGGAGAACATATTCTTTGTCTAATAATACAGATCATTCCACTTAATAAACATATTATTTTTCCTTCATTTATAGGTAAAAAAATTAATTTATTGTATAAAAAAAGTAATTTATTATATAGTGATGTTTGATTCATGATTAAATTGCCAAATAGCAAAAAAGAAACATATTTACAAGGAATGGTACTTAGGGTAATTTATAAAAAAGATTGAATTAAATAATAAAAAATTAGAAGAGGTGTGTGAATAACGTCACCCTAAATTTTTCGATACTCTTAGGTTCAAAACTTCAGACAATCGATCAGTGGCATGATTTATTGGAAGACAATGGTAGTTATTTCCTAAAATACGAAATAGAAAAGAACTCCATTTAAGGTTTTTTTTTTTTCCTTCCCCTATTCAATCCAATCAAATTCCACCATTAATCGAGCCTTTAAAGGTGGAAATGGGTAAACTTTTGATGTAAGGAGACGTCTGAAGTTATCTTCTATTCTAAGCAGCTCACTGCATCCAACTCAGAATGGTCGATCTCTCCGTTACAGAAGAATGTACGTTAACTGATAAATCTGAGGGATCTGATTCTATAAGATGACAATTCAATTTTGAATTCTAATCAGTACTGTATCTTATCTTCCTAACTAACATATACTTGTATCCTTATCCACAACAAAGCCTTCAAATCTGTCAAACTTATCAGTTTAAATCTTGATCATCTACATCTTATATATGTATGTATTGTGATTCAGGCCCGTTTGTTTAGTGCAGGGTTTGTTGCTAACTTGTTCACCTAAGATGAATAAGATATCTTTGTATTGGTGTTTTCTTTTCCTGCCATTGATCTTGAACTTTTCTGAGGCAAATGATGAAAAGGTGGGAAATATTTATGAATTGAAGAAGGGAAATTTCTCCGTGAAGCTGACGAATTATGGTGCAACTGTGCTCTCTGTTGTTCTCCCTGATAAGAATGGTTTGTCATTCATCTAAAATTTCAAATTTTCAATATTCTTCAACAATTGCATTTTAATTTCATTGTATAATTTATTTCTTCTTATCAATTTCAGGGAAATTAGATGACGTTGTTCTTGGGTTTGAATCCCTCAAAGATTACACTGTCAGTTTATAACTCCTCTTCAAATTTATTGTAATGAATTTCTAGCTTTTATACGTGACTGCGCACTTCACTAGTTCTGAAGAGCAAATCATGCCTAATCCTTTGATTGAAATTATTTCAGAACGATTCGGTCTACTTTGGGGCCACCGTTGGGCGTGTTGCTAATAGAATTGGTAGAGCTGAATTCACTTTGAATGGTAACCACTACAAGTTGGTTCCTAATGATCATGGAAAGAACACTCTCCATGGTATATAGCTTCATCTGTTCATCATTTCTTGTTCTCTCATGCATGATCTTATACCCACTTCTAATATTTCTTCAGAACTAAATTTACTCTTACTTGATGAATAAAAGGATTTTAATTTATCTCAGGTGGCTCTAAAGGATTCAGTGATGTTCTATGGACAGTGAAGCGTCACATTGTAGATAGTCACATAACGTTCAGCTATGATAGTCGGGATGGTGAAGAAGGTATATGATTAGGATTTAGGGTTTGATTATGAATTATGTCATGGTATGTTTAAGAACACTAACATGATTCTTCCGCTGAACAATGCAGGCTTCCCTGGTGATCTTTCAGTCTCAGTAACATACATGTTTATTGAACCACACGCTCTAGCTATTAAAATGGAAGCCAAAGCTCTCACCAAGGCCACGCCAGTAAACCTAGCCCACCACACTTACTGGAATCTCCGCGGCCACGCCAGTGGTGACATCCTCTCTCACAAAATTCACATTTTTGGATCCAACATCACCCCAGTAAATGATGAGCTCATCCCTACCGGTGACATTGCCCCCGTGAAAGGAACACCCTACGATTTCCTTGAGGCCCAAGAGATCGGCAGCAGGATCAATGAGCTGCCTGATGGTTATGACATTAACTACGTTCTGGACCCTTCCAGCCCTGAGCACTTGAGGAAGGCTGCAGTGCTGCATGACAGTGTGTCGGGGAGAAAATTGGAGCTGTGGACTAACCAGCCAGGGGTGCAATTTTACACTAGTAACATGCTGGATGATGTGAAAGGCAAAGGTGGATTTGTGTATAAAAAAAATGCAGCAGTGTGCTTGGAGACACAGGGTTTCCCAGATTCCGTGAATCATCCAAATTTCCCTTCACAAATTGTGAATCCAGGAGACACTTATCTGCATGCTATGGTGTATAGGTTCACAGCTAACTAGAGATGCATATTTCTTTTTTTAGCTTGTGAAAATTACCCTATATGTGGCTACTAAATAAAATTAAGCTCAGCGTAATGTTTTAAAATTCTTGTATTGTAGATATTGAAATCATAATTTGCAATTTTCTTTTTAATCATTTTTCTGTTACTCACCAAACTGACTGGTTCAACAACTTTAGGTAGAAAATGATTATCATACTAGCATGACTGATACCTCAAGATTGCTAAAGTTTGGTACCAAATTCTTCCATATATCTCATAGCAACTTCGGCCGGAACAGAAACAAATAGAGAATAAAGCAGAACAGTGAACATTTACTAATGGAAATTGTATACGTAGTTATACGGTACAGATTCTTGCTAGACAGACTGACAGACTGATAAGATTTTCATCATTCTGCAGAAATATTCTAATAACAACGCCCAAAAGAATGAAGAGACAGATGTCATGCGTATTCGGCAGGCATCTCAAATCGACACAATGGGCAAAGATTGCTCTTCTCCAGCCAATTCACTATACAGCTTTCGTGAAACACATGCGAGCAAGGCATGCATGTGGCTTCACCCCCTATCAGAATTTCATCCAAACATACCATGCATTGCTCTTCGCAACCTTCAATTTTCACCCTCGACTCAAGCATCTCTTCTATTGCTGACTTACTGGTGGGCACAAACCTTATCTCATGGGCGGGAAATTCAGGTAATCCGTCTTGAGGTACTCTAAGAGACACTACCATCGGAATAGTCTTGAGGTACATGTTACCAGGATCATTGGCTATCTGGTGAGCATCAGTAGAAATCTTTTGGATCATTAATGGCTGAACATGATAGGGAACCCCCACCTGAGAAAGCATGATGGATATTACAGACCAGGATGTCCTACTATCTGTCAAAAGGTGGCACTGCACATTGAACTTTTCATAGTGCACACTTTCATCAATGGAAGCATAAAGCTCAATCAAGAACTCGGGTTCTGCAGAAGAAGTGTTGTATAATTGGTCGATTTCTGGATTTTCTGATTGCCATACTTCACAATCACTTGGCATCTTAAAAAAAGGAAGTAGAGAAAAACTGTAAGAACACACTTTGTAATCAGAGGAAAGGCTTATGGGGACTTTTGGAGCTGCCACTGCCTAGTACTTATATTTACTGTACATTTGGCTTATTAGATTCGGACTTGTATTGCATTATTGCTTTGGATTTGGATTTGCATTTGCAGTTCTTTACTTTTATAATTACCATTGCGTTCGGGTTTTAAATTGTGATTTGCAAAGCCTGTTTGGTTAAGGAGAGGAGTGACTTTAAAGTGAAGAATGACTCGAGCGTTTAGGCAACTGAGTTTTCATTTTCCATTTTCTCTCATATAAGAAAAAGTTTTCCTGATTGATGTAGGAGAAAGGTAAAGCTCCGTTCTTTTCCTGATGAAACAATTCGTCCAATGACAAAAGACTTGACATTAAAAAGAGTCCAAATCTTTTGTGTTGCAATTCCAAATTAGAATTGAAGTCCAGCATTCAGATAATTGTTATCACTGTAAGTATATAGCCATTGATCATAGAAAATCCAAGAAACTACATTTCTGATATATCTGCCCAGCATTGATGAGAGCCTACACTTCGAGTACATACTAATCAAAGCATTGTAACAAAAACATCATGATTATCAATAAGATGTCTAGTTCCGTAGCCATGGACTTCTTTCCATTTCCCCAAAGCCTTCAAAAACGTGCAAGCCGAAAGCAAGCAAACCACACTCGAACGCATTCAGTCTCTAACCATCATCACCATAGCACTGCCAACTGCTAGTGCCTGATATGGGAAATTGGGCTGAGATGTTCGGTTTGAGAGACATAAGGCATTGAGAATTGAGCAACTCTTAATCTCTCGAAAGGGGTTAGGCAACTTAGTTTTCATTTTCCATTTTCTTTCTCTAAAGTTGTCCCTTTTTTATCCTTTAAAATGAAATAGTAATGGTGTATTGATGCCCTGTTCTTTTTCCCAAAGTTCCTAAAACAGGATAGTTGCTTCCCGAAAGATATCTGCCATACAAATAGATAACAGTCGTTAACACATATTAGTGAGTCAAGCATTATCACAAGTCAAACAAATCCACAGGAAGATAGAACCCTAGTCGATCTCTATAAGCCAGAAAATTGTCCACAAATACAAAGATAATGGGATCGCATACATCACTAACAGAAAGGACTGAGGGATCTTGAAGTCTATAGCAAATTCCCAATAGATAAAACTTGTGTTCAATGAGCTGAGTGGGTAGCGGCAGTTGTCTTCTTGAAATCAATCTTGTCAACCTTAACCTCCCCATCAATGAGCTCATAAACATAGACAACCACACGAAGGCCATCAATGTCCATGAGGACAAAGCTTGGGTTGACATCATAGGTGATGCTGCTATAGGCGCCACTGGCAGACCCGGGGTTTATAACAACACCCCCTTCATGCTTGTAGGCTGTGAACTGATGGGTGTGACCTGTGACAAGGATATCTACATCCAACTGCCTTTGAAGCATGGCTAGCGAGTCTAGGTCCCCCCATGGAATAACCTACACAGCACCAAAACCCATTACAGTCTAATTCTCAAAGAGTGAAACATACGAGATCTAAGGACAACGCAGATCCTTGACCCACGAATTCTATCAAATTCATTTCAAATAACAATTTGGAATACCTTCAATTCATAATTGAAGATCCAAATAGTGGGGCCACAAATGGAAACAAAATATAGTAGCTGGACTATTTCTTTTGGGGGTTGGATACTGATTTACATATCAGGAGCTGAAATTCTGTTTTTCTACTCTTTAAAGAAAACTTCATTGATCTAATTGACAAATAGAGAAATGCAAGGTTTCACTCATCACTTCGAAACGATTACAGAACGTCAAGAAATAGTAATCTGCTTCATGTTACGGGCGCCATGGGATAAAGGGTATCTAAAAATGGGCATATGATTGAAATGAGAAATCAAGCTTATATTCTAACAGGAAATGTGTCCTGCGAGGAAGAGACAGGTGCGGGGAGGAAAATGTCATTCACAGTCTGGGAAAGAAAAACAATGTTCCATCTGAAACCAAATCCGATTTCTTACGATACTAAGACCTACATAGAGCAATTCTAAAGGAGAGAGATAAAAATAAGAGAAGAGATCAAAGGGAATCAAACCTGATGGCCATGGCATAGTCCCAACTTAAATTGACCAATAGTCAGTGTTTTGGTCTCTGGATATCGTGTCTCTTCGTCATACTCACCTCGAGCGATATGCAAGTCGGGACAAAGAGTCTTCAAGTAGTCATGAACTTCCTGTACTCAGTAACAAATTTCTCAGTAACAAAGAACATAGTAGCAGTACTATTACAATGATGAAAAAGTAGAACATCGGTAGCTGCAGAGCTATTACAGTACTTGTAAAGTGTTCCAAGACAAACAGATACAAATCTATGCTCAATTAACATATCTCTTATAGTAAACAGCCGTTTGAGCACATGTACGAATCAACCAAATGGTCTTGTGCAGCCTAGCAACACAATAAGATATAAGTGTTAAAGATGATTTATATAACTAAGAAGAAACCCGCCAAAAACATGGGTGCATGAACACCATCTCATATAGTCCTCTTAACTGATTGCAATTGGTTTCAGGGAAATTACTCCGAATACAAGTCTATCCAGCCAACAAAAACACCATGGAACACCAAAACTATTCAAAAGATTCTCTCTTTGTGCCCAACTAAACAGATAAAAACTCAGCAAAAACCAACTTAAACATGCGTATAATAACTTCGAAAAAACGAAAACCCAACAAGCAAAACCGATTATAACCAAACAGGAACCAAAGATAGATAGAAAGAAACATACTTTGATACAAAGATTCCCGGTGCAAATTATATGCTGGATCTTGCCAGGAACAAGCATGGACTTGAACTTGGCAGGTAGATCAGGTGCCCTGTGGGGTATGTGCAAATCCCCCAAGGCCAAAACCAACACCATCCTCACAATTCTCACCCAATAACTCCAACCCAATTCTCACAAAAATCTGCGTTATAAACCCACAAAAGTATTTTAACTCTCAAACAACAGTTAAAACTATAAATCAAACAGAACCCATATGAAATGAGTAGTCAGTGATTTGAGTGATTGATAAGAAGAGGGTTTGAGATCGTTACCAGAGGGATTTTCAATCTTTGTTGATCTTCAAGTTTATGAAATTGTAGAACATCTGCTTCGTTGTTGTTGACGGGGTTCTGAATTTTTTTTTTTTTTTTTTTCTTGCGCAATTGTTAATTTGTCAACGAATAACGGAGCAGCGTCGCTCGCGGGCCGGATCCTTAGGTACCTAATAGGCCCATAGCCAACCCAATTTATGTAAAAGTGACGGAAGAAGTTTGCTCCCATAGAAGTATTAATCGCTATTACTATAATATAATAATAATAGTTCTATAAACTTATAAAGGTTAGCCCTTACGAGCTTCACTAAATTTTAAACCACCTTACTTATCCCTATTGAGTTAATTGAAACAGATAAATACAAGAGTGAGTGTATAAACTTATAGGATAGATAACTGTCTTCATTCCAAATTTTCACATCTAAAAGTAAGTGTATAAACTTATAAACCAAAATTAACTACCTCTTTATTTATTTATATGACTCTGTAAGTCCATGCAGATGCACGGATAAGAAGCTAGCATTAGATTATTAATAGTGTCCGACTTACAGCCAAAATTGAATTTTTTTAATTCTATTTGAGCAATTAAATCTCTCACATTCCCCACCCTCCCTCACCGCGAAATAGCTAGTCCCTCTCAAAATGGTCAAATCATGAATTGAAATTAGCATTATGGTTTGTGTTTACAAAAGTATATTCTTGGCAAACGAATTATGTTCACATGCAAAGACTTCTTACTCTAAGAGGTATTGTATGCGACTATACGTACATATATGCACTTTTTCTCTTTTGATTAAACATCAACTGATAGACGGACTACTATTTTAAGAATAAAATTATGTCACTAAACTAAATAATTATATACGTACATATACCTTTATACAGGTTTTAGAGAGATTCTAGATGCATATAAAACGCCCTTCACGCATGATTATATAAATACATGTGCGATTGCAATGCTTAGTGGAAGCAGCAAAAGTCAATGTTTGCTCATTCCCTTGCAGCTTTTGATGCCTTTTTTGAGTAGTGAAAGTGTATAGCCAGGGCTACCCATACTTCTATATAGTATACACATGCATAGAATCCTCTTCCCACAAACAAGAAGTTAGAGAATAGAGAGTTTACATGCACCCATACTTTTACTGATTAATCAAACAAGCAGAAAGGGTCGGCCGGGCTATGGTTTTTACTGATCTACATTTAGCACTTTTAACGTGGCCAATGCTCGCTTTCTTTCAATAATCAATTAACTAAGAAGGATTACTGACAATTAATCGAATGCTCGAACGAGAAGAGATTGTAAAAACTGATGATCAGAGTCTTTTATTATATGACATCAACTCCTCAATCGTAAAACACAGCTGTACAAGTACAGCTTTGCCTAAGGATCTTCTAGATCGATCATAATCATTAACCAGCAGCTACAGGTTTAGACTACTGAACAAAAACCCTAGAAAAAATATAAAAGTGCTAGAGAAACAGATCAAATTGAGAAGATCAAGCGATGCCTATTACATAATTTTAAGTGGTGAAGTACTGATCATCATATAATTAACCAGAATCGTGCGACGTCGTCGTCCTGAAATAACTGGCCGGTTCTCTGATCTATTGCAAAAGTAAGCTCCTGATTACGGCAGCTTGGGCAGTGTCAGTTGTTGCCAACAGCTCCGACAGTCGCTCGCTTAGGTCATCCACCTCTCTGTGCAAGTTTCTTATATAGTTGCATGTTTCCTGTAACACCGTCGATGCTGAAACCTGTATACCACAAATCTTTGATTAATATTTAACAATCTACGTTATTAGATTCTTCAGATTCTCTACAACTTCCAAAGCATATATTTTTCTTTTTTGTCGACACTCACTTTTTCCCAACAGTATATATAACACTCTAAACTGTGTAATGCACCAGAAAATTTCTAGCTAGGAAAGAACACAGAGTACTTGTAAACTGAGGAGAAGTATTAGTTTGAATATATATATATATATATATATATATATATATATTAAACTCACCTCGACAATCAAAATCTCTACTTTTTGATCGATCTCTTCGATCAGGATAAAGTAGGGAATCGACTAAAATAGTCACAACCCATGTTCTATTTTAGCTTTATTCATTACAATCATATGAGCCATGGCCAATTGGCAATTAGTTAGCCATTGATTGATTGCTTTAGGGTTTACATTTGCTAATGATCTCTCACATGAAAGAGAAGCTATAAACATGAAAGGCGAAAAATCAACGAAAATGATGACAATTAGTACTGACTACTGAGGAAATGCATATAGGTAGATAGTTTTTACCTTGTCAGAACGTCTACTGTTGCGAATTTCGGGAAGAAGCTGCTGCAACTTTGTGACGAGATCATTAATTTGATCATCCGAGATTCTCGATCCACCAGATTGCCTAGATCTTGACCTTCGGCTAGACATTCTTTACGGTTTAGGATTGATATGGAATACAAAATACTCAGAAGAGTGAAAATGATAGCTAAAGCTTAAGAGACAGATGGGAAGGAAGTTGTGAGTGTCTGAGCTTTAAGGGAGTGTGTTCAACTTATAAGAACGTGGTTGGGGGAAAAGAGAATATGTGTTGGAGAATGGAGGAGTAGTACGAGTTATGGAGCAAAGTTTTGTGTTGGTTTGAAATTGAATATGAGAAGGACTGAAGAAGATGGGCCGGTGTAGTTGCACAAAGACACCAAGGCGTGGGATGTTGGGTAATGTGGAAGAAAATTGAATGAGAGAAAGGGTGGCCTAGCTCTGTATTTAAATACGGTTTTCAAGCGAGAGAGAGAGAGAGAGTCAAGTTGCTACAGATACGCCAAACTGTCCTCCCTCACGATCCTGTGTTTATTTCAATTTGAGCTTTGGATCTCTCAACTCTCTCCGTGTGTGTGAGACCCAAAAAAAAAAAAAAAATATCCTCACAGTGTCGAATCAGTGTTGAGGGAGAGGGGGGAGAGGGAGAGGGAGAGAAAGAGAGGGAGAGAGAGAGCAGTCAAAATTAGGGTTACGTGAGGGGTCGGAAGTGTTGACCAGTCAAAAGTGATGAACACGCCATGTTCTCCCCCGAGTTGAGATGACATAGAGCCACGTGGCATCGTTAAGCACCGACTCGAAATTCCAGGCCATTGGGATTCAATGATATAAATATTTTACATCTATTTTTTCTTTATATAATCAAACCCCTACGTTATGACCACCGTCATATATTATGATAAAATTTGTGGTGAGATCACTGTATACTACAGAGGGAACTGGAGCGGTGCTATATAGTTGATGCAAAGATAAGCAAATTGTTGCTCTTCCTACAGTTTAAAGTTTGGAGTTATGGAAAGTATTTCTTTTTCATATAACAAGCTCAATTAAGAGAAAGTTTTAAGATATTAACGGGGTAAATATATAGTATGTTAACATTTTTCATACATCAATTATTTTTATTATTTTAAGGACTTATGTTATCACTTTGAGGACTAATATTACTATTTTGAGGACTCATATGGTAAACTAAGAAAATTTACCACTTTAAGGACTCATGTTACCACTTTGAGGACTAATATTACTATTTTGAGGACTCATGTGGTAACTAAAAATATTTACCACTTTAAGGACTCATGTTACCACTTTGAGGACTAATATTACTATTTTGAGAACTCATTTTATCACTTTTAAGGCAATTGTATGCATGTCATATGTTAACATATTGTAGAATTTTCCGATATTAACGTATTGAACATCGAATATAATTAATTTAATATAAAAAATATAAATTTGTTAATGTGTCAGTACATTTGTAAACCGTAGAAAATCTATAATTGCATAAACAAACTTCAACGTGCATATATGCAACATCTTCTTCCTCCAGAATAATCTTACTTTGGATATATATGCTAGCTGAAATTAAAGAAGTTAACTATGTAGAAGTAGAAGTAGAAGTGTAGAACACACATAACAAGCTTCTTCCTCTCTATTTTTTTTCTCCATTTTTTTGAGATAATTATATACTTTTTCTGTTTTTCTTTTTTTTCCATCTCAGAAAACAACCAACACATAATTAACTAGTTGAAAACTACTGTATATAACATACAGTATCCAATGATTTTTAGTACCCTATGCAGAAGCACTTGCTGTGGAATCTTAAATTGTAAAATACTAATAATACAAAGTACATCCATAACCAAAACAAATAATGTGATTGATTGCAGAAATCACAGTTAATTTGATGATCGAGGGAATAAAGATCTAATTTGTTGTACTATAATTTTGATTATGATACTGTACATGATTTCCCAAATCACGTGCCTGTCATGACCCATTCTGAATAATGGTGGCAAGGCAACTAAATAATTCAAGTAAATTTAATACATGACTTTAGCTAGGAAGACTCTGAGCTTATTGGCTCACTGAGAAAAAATTATCATACTATAATTTTCTAATGGTTTTTCGTTCCTGCAAGGTCTAAATTTTTCCAATTATATCATTCGAACCATGATTTTATTCAGAAATTCCACTTTCAACTTCGTATCTTAATGTTCAAGTAGTAGTGGGCCCTTTGTGCTAGTATTAATCTAGCAAAAAAGAAATAGTTTCCGAGGTAACATCAGGTTCAACTAGTAGTTACATTAATACAAAAGTTAGTTAACTCTACTACAACTTTAGATTAATGATCACGAGCTGATATTCATATACAATTTCACAAGCAAACTCCAAGTCAAGCCTTTTCCAAGCTAGTTAGCTAATGATAGATGTCAAGTTCACCTCACGATCATTTGATAAGAGAATTTGTAGTTAATTACTTATAATTAGAATGCTACTGTATATCATATACAATACTTGTTGGTCACATTCTCTCGTAAAAATATTTTATAAGAATGTAAATTCATGGCAACGATCGATGTTATTTTCTTCACCGATATTACTAAAATTTTGAATTATTTTGAAATATAACCATAATAAGAATATAAGTGAGTTTCAAATCATTCTCTATGCTGCTAATCTTTCCAAACCCAAGTTTTCCTAGTTTTTTTTTTTTATATCAAACTAGTAATTGCATCCCATGTGACTTCGATCCACACCAAGCAAACTCCTGAAGTACCTAAAAATAAATAAAAAATAAAACCGGAGATACCAAAAAGATCGAAGCAAAAAGTAATCTTATGGATCGATGCAGCAGCTTGATCAAATCATTAAAGCATAGATATTAAAGAAAAAACAATTATAAATACATGGTGCTGGCTGCTGGGAATTTAAAGAGGCGTGCAGTGGCTAATAGAGATCAGCGTGCATCTCGCAGCACATGACTTAAGATTCACTAGACAGCGAGGAGTGTGCTCAAGGTCATGAGGGGAACCTCATTTCTTAGTTAATTAGACATTATTCAATTCTCGTTGATAAATTGTTTATGAGGTTCTTCCAAATCCAGTGATTTCAATGGCTGGTTTCTTCAGATTGTGCTCAGTTTTTGAAACTCCAAAAAAGATGTTGCGATTCTCATTGCATATGCTCTCTGCAGTCTGTATATAATATGGAACACTTATCTGCTTCATGGAGATATTAACTAATCAAAGTATCGCTCTCCAATTAAGTCGGTGAAGGTAAGCTTCAAAATATATTAATTAAGAGTAGCTAGCTAGCTTAATTGAGCTTCAACTGTCCTAAGTAACTGATTAACTGTACTGACCAGATGCTTTGCATCGTAATTGTTAATTAACAGATTAATTACTAAATTGGTACGTGCGTGTGATTTTGCAATCCACATACTGTAAACATACATAGTTAAGTTTTACTCGTTCATATGAAAACCGACACGTAAGTCATGACCTCAAGACACATATATGACTTGCCACCTAGGTTTTAGACACGACAATAGGGCTTTACATGCATGATACACATAAAACTACGATATAAATAATACATTGAGAAAAAAAGTTTCTATATGAACGATCAACAATCTAAACTTCCAGGCATATCTTGGACGTACACCAGAATTGTATCTAGCTAAGAGCTTATTAACTATCAAGTTTAAGCTCCTATTATCAGGTTTTGGCTCGATCGCCTCTAATCTATCTAGCTTGTCCTTTAAGTAAGACCTACTCTTTACTGTTATGTGTTCAATATAAATGATTAAGTTAAAAACTTGAATGTAGAGCTTATAGAGGCAAGAGTTGAAAAACCAGTGCACGTGTACGACTTAATTAGAAGCGGCATCTTCCCTTCTCTCCATGCATTGAGGGAAGAAAACAAAGATATAATCAATCAATAATAAACTTTGATGATTCCACCAATCCATATCCACAAACAAACAAATAAAAGTGTAGATCATGTTAAATGACAAGTTTCTAGGTTTATAAAATCCTCCTAGGGTTTTGCATATAATTAGAAAATTACTAGAAATTATATCCACGTTTTGCTGCGGAATTTGTGTTTGTAAATATATGATAACAATAGAATACAAAAGGGAAATGATTGCATTCTATTGAAACAGTGAAAGATTTGTTATACAAAAAGGTTAATCTAACAAGTGTATTAAAAAAATAGGCTAACATAACAAAGTTGCCACTGGAGTTGGTTCAGAAATGCTAGTTGTACAACAAGGTTGGCTGCTTCAGTTGTAGCTTTACAAAAGGTTTAGTTTTAAGTCAGCGTAGCAATAGTTGTTGCTGGAGTAGGTGTAAAAAGTGGTAATGGTAGGTTACCTGCAAAAGGAATACTCATGTCTTAGATATAGCACTAAGTAAGAGAAAAGTGGTAATGGTAGGTTAAAAAAGGTTAAAAAAATGTTGGAGTCAGTTTAAAGATTATATTATCAATTTTACCAGTCATTGCAGCTGCACAAAATGCTGGAGCTGGAGTTGTTATCTTGTTGATGAGTACAAATTTCATTAATTGTTACTTAAAGCTGTAAAGAATAGATAGGATATATGTTAGTATTTTCAATATTTTTATGAGGAACAGAGACGTAGGTAAAGAGAATTAAGTGGATTGATCAATTTCAATCAGACTTTTATGCAGAGGAAAGTAAAAGTCATATGGTGATTAGCAAACACTAAAAACAATAGCAAAAAAAATAAAATAAAGCAACAACCAAATTATGGAACAAAGTATGTAATTATGTAGAGAATGAATCACCAATAGTTAGAATGAGGCTAATGAGATCCAGTTAATTACTAAACCCATGTCCTTCAATTTTTCATAAAAGCACATAATCACTTCCAAAAAAACATATCAAAGAAACATAAATTCGTAGACAAACATAGATACATGCACGATGTTCATTCTACATAAGTTTCATGTAAAAATTGAATAAGGAAAAATATTTTCAAAATTGTAGTTTTTTTGTTTTTTTTTTGTTTTTGATAAAAAAGAGGTCATCCCATTATATAGATTCAGCAAGTAGTACAAAAACGAAACACCCCTAAGGGGTCGACAGAAAGAATCGTTCCTCAAAGTACCCTGAGACTCCTATTCTAACTAGAACAAGAACTCAATATACCCCTAGCACACCCACATTTTAGACAATTCACGCACATTTATTGCAAACAAAAATAAAAAAATCTCCTAAGCAAGAATAAAATACCCTCAGAGATCATGATTTTTGTGACCTAGCGAAAATTAAATAACATCCAGAAGAGGAGAAGCAGCCTGCTCTTTCATTTCACCTTCTTTATCCATTGCCTCAACCTCAGCAGTAACCGCATCCTTCGTCGAACTATCTTCGACCCCATTCATAGCAGCAGAGTCAATATGACTCTTCCATTTGTGAGATTTCCTCTCTTACAGCTCCGGTTCCAAAGTCCTAGCAGCCTTCAGCTTGTTCTTACTGCCTCGAGGACGACCCAACTTCTTTTTTTTCTTTGGCCATATTATAATCTGCCCATTCTTAAGTGGTAACACCAAAGCTATATTTTCACCCACTTTGAGAGCAAGAGCAGGAAGCGACAAAATCTTATTCCCCGCATTTAGCAAATCATAGCTCACTTTTCTCTTGGTACCAACAGTCACAAAGCTAGTCGATCCCAAATCCACCCCTAGCTTCAGAAAGCCTTTCTTCACAAAGTGTTTGTTGGCAGTTTGGTTGTCTTAGCACCATCTGGTACTAATTTCTTCCAATTCTTGAACCATCCTACACCATTATGATCAACCAAACCCAATGATGCACATATTGGACTAGCAACAATCTTGGATCCATGCAGCACATCACTTCCTTGTGACGCATGGGCTTTCGCAGCTCCCAATAAATAGGAACCATGCAACCCACCATCTGTCACCGCATCCTCTTGTTGCACCACCAGTTCCATACCCATTCCCCCATCCTCAGCAATAGGCATCTGCTTGTCATTGGGAGTTATCACTGGTTCCGGAGAGAGAACACCCACATCTAAAGACAAACCGGCCATCGCCGCTTCCGAATGCCCATTCAGAATCTCGGCCTTCTCTTTCATCAAAAAACCATCACACCTGAGGCCTCATGCTCAAAGAAACCGTAATCCTTACAAAATCCTTTAACTTTCACATATATGAGAGTAATCTCAAGCTGCACAGTGGAAGAGACCTCAAAAAGCATCCAAGTACGTACCCTCTGAAGCGTATCCAATACCAATCGGATCCTCTGCTCCTCCTCCTTCCTATGAAGAGCCGATTGATCGAAACGAATAACCTGACCAACCGCAGATCCAATTAGGGTTAAGGCATGCTTTTTGCGAAGTGCCAATGGCAAACCCTTTACCGCAATCCAGATCTCCGTCTCCCACAAAGGAACTCTCTCCATCGAGCCAACTCCATCATATTCCCCTACCAACAGCATCGTGTTCTTGTAAAACAACGACCCTCCATGCAGTGCTCTATTCCAATCAGCTTCATAAGTGAATTTAAGGAATCAATCTCCGGCATCATGAATAGAGAGACCGGACTTGAGACGCCAGATCAAAGCAATGGTTCCTTTGAACCCAGGAAACCGTTACTTTGATCCAAGCAGTCGCCCGACCAAATACCAGTTGTTGTATTGCAGTGCTGCTTGCCCGCCACGCCCAACGACAGCCTTGTAGAATCAGAAGGAGGTCGAACAGCCATAGTACTAGTAGGAGTCTGTGCCATAGAGCCCAGGCAAAAGTTTGGATATTTTGGTTGAAGAAAATTTTCTGCGAAAACCCTAGCAGAGCGAGCGGCTAGGTCTGGTACGAAACCTTCAAAATTATAGTTTGATTGATAAAGTATATCAATTAACACACACACACACACACTCACATATATAACCTTGCTCAGGTGCGGATATCCTCACCTAAGCAAAAACATACGGATTTTGTGTTTTTCCCCATTTTTCGATCACACATTCACATCTCTGCCGTTCAGTTTTTAGGTCTTAATGTATAGATCATCCCTGCAAAATTTCAGCCAATTTGGTGATCGTTAAGGCATCCAAAACTGCAATTTACACGAATGAACCGTATCTGTCAAACCGGAACTGTTCGTATATATTGTTGTAATTTACAGTTTTGAATGCCTTAATGATCACCAAATTGGCTAACATTTTACAGAAGTGATTTATACATTAGGATCTAAAAACTGAACGGTTAAGATGTGAAAATGTGATCGGAAAGTTGGTCAAAACTGGAAATCCGTATGAATCGAAAAACTGCGGACGTCCGCAATGAAGAACCGTTGTGTGTGTGTGTGTGTGTGTGTATATATATATATATATATATATTAAATACTAAACTTTAAACCACCATTTCCAGACTAAAGTCCCAAAACAATCTTTTTCTTTGTATATATAGACATGATGTTATATAACCAAATTTCATTAACAACGGAGGATTAAGATTTCAGGTGTTATTTCAAATCAATAAATCAAAATCTATGACATACCAGAACTTATGAAGTTAGACACGATGGTGGTGTGATAGCAAGAAGATTGTAGTGTCAAAAAGTTGACATCATTTGAGTTAACGTGGTCATGGTGATTGCAATACAGACAGACAGCAATTGCAAGGAATACGCTGACTCGATTAAAGTAGTTATTGATTATACTAACCTCAGAGCAAAATCCTTAAGTCTTCAAACGTCTTTCCAACTTTTTGAATATATGCAGCCTTCATGCTTCAACTACACAGAAAACAAGGAACCAAATTTTCAATGCGTAAACACAGATAAAAAAACAAAAGAAACAGTGACAACAACAATAATCAATGAGTAGATAAAATATGACAACATCTAAGCGAAATAAAACAGATAGATAGAGCTCAAAATTTGAAAATTGAGCATGCTCAAATGTAAATACTTTCTTAAATAGTCACAAAAACAGGACAAAGGAACATCATCAATGCTATTTTTGTAGAATCGTTGTAAATATGTATGTAATTAAAATTAGGAAAGATCCTTAAATGGTACCTGAACTATGGTCTGATACACATTTTGATACCTAAACTTTCAAAACTACCATAATGGTACCTTAACTATTGCTCCGTTTCTCCATATGGTACGTCCGTCAAATGTGCTGTTAATTTTACCTACGTGGCTCATTCTTATTGGATGACATTAATCTCAAAAAAAAAAATTATAGGCAAAGTTAACGGCACATTTGACGGAAGTACCATATGGAGAAGCGGAGCAATAGTTCAAGTACCATTAGGGTAGTTTTGAAAATTTAGGTACCAAAATGTGCATTGGACTATAGTTCAGGTACCATTTGAGGATTTTTCTCAATTAAAATTTTATTTAATTAGGATATCCTGTAATTATGGAAAGTTTGTTTTCTATTAGAGTTAGACTACTCCTTTGTACTTGTATAGGGTATATCATTGTAGGATGAATAGAATTATCGAATTAACCCTGAATTGAAATATTCTTTTCTACTTGGTATCAAAGCAGGTTCAGTCCTTTGAACTTGTGCTGCATCCTTTGAATCCTGAATCCTAAATCCTGAATCCCGAAGAACACCACAAACCGTTGCGTACCACCACTGTTGAAATCAAATCATCCTGAATTTCAAACCACCATCACCCTACTTTTTTTTTTTGGAAAAAGAAGCAAAAAAAAACTTTTTTTTTTTCAAAACATTCATATCCATCTTGAAACCCTAGAAAATCCAATCTTGTGAAAATCCTGAAGTCCTCCATGGTGCAATCAGAGAAACAGACTATGGGGCATTCAGTAACTACCGAATTTACTGTTATGGCTCAACGCAAACAGGGTCTTCCTCTAGGCTTCTCAGGACCTTCTCCACGCTGTCCTCTAGGTAAACGAAATCCATATGCAAACAAAAGGTGCATTATCTGCGGGGAATTAGGTCATAGCAAGGAGCGGTGCTATGAAGTGATTGGTTATCCTGATTGGTAGGACTTCACTAAGAAACCACGGAAGAATCTGGGCAAGGCCGTTGTTGCTACTACAAAGGAAGTTTACCTAGACAATGCCTCCGCTAATGTAGCGCAGTCATATATGAATGGTAAGGTTATTTTTAATAGTACATAGATAATTGATACAGGTGCATCTGACCATATGACCAATGACCCAAGTCTTGTGAAAAACCTTAGACGTTCCCCTCAAAACGTTGTCTCTACTACTGATGGTACTCCAACTCCGGTCACCGGAGAAGGTTCTACTACTTTATCTGATACCTTAACACTTGAATCTGTCTTAATTGTTCCATCACTAGCTTATAATCTCCTGTCGGTTGGTCAAATTATTTTAGTTCTTGCATGTATTGTGACTTCTATCCGTCTTTCTGTGTGTTTCAGGACATTCTGACTCGACAGATTCTTGGTTATGGTGTTAGAAGGGGGAAATTATACTATCTGAATCTAACAGAGACTAGAAAGATATAGAAGCATATTTTGATACAAGCTAATCAGATTAACGAGGTAGAGAATGCGAAGGAAGCTGTATGGTTATGGCATCGCCTTTTAGGTCATCTATCCTTTACTTATCTTAAGAAACTGCAACCTCATTTGTTTTCAGTTGTTAGTGATTTAGATTTCCACTGTGACATTTGTGAACTGGCCAAGAGTCACCGTATTTCATATTCACTGAGTCTTCATAAAAGTCTTGTTCATTTTATGAAGATTCACTCTGATGTCTGGGGTCCTGTGAAAATTCCTACTCATTCTGGAGCTCGGTATTTTGTAACGTTTATTGATGATTGCACTCGCATGACATTGGGGTGTCATTATGAAGAATAAGAGTGATGTATTTGGAATGTTTACCAAATTTCACAAAATGGTGGCAACTCAGTATCAACAATCCATCAGAGAGTTTCAGTCTGACAATGGTAGAGAGTTTGTGAATGGCCCTATGATTGAATTTTGCCGATCATCGAACCTCCAATTCTTATACTCCTCAACAGAATGGTTTGGCAGAATAGAAGAACAGGCAGTTGATGGAAGTTGTTCGTGATTCCTTATTTGGCATGAATGTACCTCAGTCCTATTGGGGAGAAGCAGTGAAATCAGCAGCATATCTTATCAACCGTACTCCTTCATGGGTGATTGAGTTTCAGAATCCTCATCAGAAGCTTCATACACTTTTGACCATCCCCTCTATGCCTAATTTAGAGCACCGGGTGTTTGGGTGCATAGCTTATGTTTATATTCTCAAGCCTCAACGCAGAAAGCTTGGTCCCCATGCCAGTAAGTGTATATTTGTTGGTTATGTTGACTTCCATAAGGGTTATCGGTGTTATGATCCTCTTACTAGCACTATACATATCTCTCTTGATGTTTCTTTTCGTGAATCCGAGCCTTATTACTCAAGGGTAGCTTCTCAGTCTTCCCTTCAGGGGGAGAGAGTTTGTGAAGGGAATCCTCATTCTCTTATTGATTTTGATGCGTCTGAAGACTTAGAAAATTTGGAGGAACGGTTTGAAGGTAGACATCCTGAAACAGAAAATGCAGTTGCCGAACAGACCATTGTGAATACCGAAACAGAAAATGCAACTGCCAAACAGAGTGTTGTAAATTCCGAAATAGAAAATGCGACTGCCGAACAAAGCGTTGTGAATTTCTAGACAGAAAATGTAACTACCGAACAGAGCGTTGTGAATTCCGAGACAAAAGAGATGACTTTTCTGGATAGTTTGAATCAAAATCAAGACGTATCTGAAGCTCACACACAAGATATTCCCTCTTCTGCATCACCAACTGAAGATCCCGATCAGAATGATCCACCTCAGGTATCCCAAAACTTTAATGAGTCTTATGGATTAGAAAGTGTCAAACCTAGGAAATCACAAAGGGTTATCAAGGGAATTCCTAAGAAACAATATGAACCAGATATCAAAGCCAAAGCCAAATACCATATAGCTAATTTTATGTCTAACCATAGGATTTCTGGGTCATATGCACTTGTTGTTGATCAATTATCTACCGTATCTATTCCTAGTAACATGCAGGATGCATTGACGGAGCCAAAATGGACTAAGGCGATGAATGAAGAATTGGAAGCTCTTCAAAAGAATGCAACATGGGAGCTAGTACCTGTGCCGGTTGGAAAGAAGACTGTAGGATGTCGTTGGGTATTTACTGTGAAGCTTAATGCAGATAGGACTATTAATAGATACAAGGCGAGGTTGGTTGCCAAAGGATATACACAAGGCTATGGGATTGATTATGAGGAGACTTTTGCACATGTGACTAAGATTAATATTGTTCGGATTCTAATCTCACTTGCAGCAAACAAAGATTTTCCCTTGCACCAATTTGATGTGAAGAATGCGTTTCTTAATGCGAATTTGGAGGAAGAAGTGTACATGGATATGCCCTCAGGTATTAAGAATTACCCAAGTGACGTTGGTAAGGTGTGTAAATTGAAGAAGTCTGTGTATGGCCTGAAGCAGTCTCCAAGAGCTTGGTTTGGAAGATTTTCAAAGTCCATGAAAGTCTTTGGATACAAACAAAGCAATTCTGACCATACCTTGTTTATCAAACACAAGAATGGTAAGATTACAGTTCTTATTATGCATGTTGATGACATGATTGTTACAGGGGATGATCCGAAAGAGATGAATGAATTGCAAAAGTATCTGTCAGAGGAGTTTGAAATGAAGGATCTGAGGCAACTGAAATATTTTCTGGGTATTGAAGTTGCAAGGTCTAAGAAGGAGATTTTGCTTTCACAAAGGAAGTACGTCCTTGATTTACTTGCTAAAATGGGGATGCTGGACTGCAGACCAATGGAAACACCCATTGAGATGAATCACAAACTTGCTATTTATACTGATCAAGTTCCAGCTGATATAGGGAGGTATCAACGTCTTGTAGGAAGGTTTATTTATCTTCACATCCTAGACCTGATATTGTTTATGTTGTGAGTGTTGTTAGTCAATTCATGCATTGTCCTAGTGAAGAGCATATGGATGCAATCTTTCGTATTTTGAGGTACTTGAAGATGGCGTTAGGTAAAGGGTTATTGTTTCAGAAAAAAAGATGAATTGGAAGTTGTTTGGTACACAAATGCAGATTGGGCTGGTGCTAAAACTGACAGACGTTCTACATCTGGATACTTCACTTTTGTTGGAGGGAACCTTGTCACTTGGTGTAGTAAAAAGCAGAAAGTCGTTGCCAGATCAAGTACAGAAGCTGGGTTCCGAGGTATGGCACATGGAGTCTGTGAAATGTTGTGGATTCGTAATGTCTTGAAAAACCTGGGTTACAAGCTTAAAAAGCCTATGGATTTTCATTGTGATAATACAGCTGCCATTGAGATTGCACATAATCGGTTCAGCATGATAGAACAAAACATGTGGACGTTGACCATCATTTTATTAAAGAAAATCTTGACAGAAAGGTTATTCGCTTTCCATTTGTAAACTCAGGGGAGCAATTAGCTGATGTTCTTACTAAAGGAGTGTCTAGGAAAGTATTTGACAGCTCGGTTGACAAGTATGGCATGATAGACATCTATGCACCAACTTGAGGAGAAGTGTAGAATCGCTGTAAATCTGTACGTAATTAGGATTTTATTTAATTAGGATATCCTGAAATTATGGAAAGTTTGTTTCATATTAAAGTTAGACTACTCCTTTATACTTGTATGTATACCCTCATTGTAGGATGAATAGAATTATCGAATTAACCCTGAATTGAAATATTATTTTCTACTATTTTATCAAACGTTATCTACTATGACGTTATTCACTGATGGTCTCGTAAATGGTTTTTACAATGGAAAAAGATTTGTGGCCTCAATAAGGCCTAAAATTTGTGACCTCTATTTTAGGTGTCATGTCATGTCACTTACACACATCACCTATTAGCTAAATCATGTAATGTAATCCTTGAGTAAACAGACAATCTTATACTTTCAAGATCTAATGGCTCAATTTTGGTTTTCTTCTAAAAAATATTATTTTGGCCTTTTCTTTTTCTTTTCCTTTTTTTCATTATATATATATATATATATATATAATTCATCCAAAAAAAATTTATATATCCACACACACACACACGGTTCTTCTAGCGAGGGATCCATTCTTTTGGTCTTTTCCAGGGATAGGACATTAGACAAACTTTTCGATCATATTTTCACATCTCAACCGTTCAGTTTTTAGGTTCTAATGTATAGATCACTTCTGAAATTTTTCAGCCAATTTGATGATCGTTAAAGCATCCAAAACTGCAAATTACCGTTATAAACAGAGCGGTTCCGGTCGACAGATTCGGTCCGTTCGTGTGAATTGCAGTTTTTGATACCTTAACGATCACCGATTTGGCTGAAAATTTACAGAAGTGATCTACACGTTAGAACCTAACAAATGAACGGTTGAGATGCCGAAATATAATCGAAAAGTTTGTCTGATGCCTATCCCTATAAAAGACCAAAAAAATGTATCCCTTAGTGGAAGGTCCCTATATATATATGTATGTATCTAATTCGTCCAAAATTCTATATATATATATATATAATTCTTCCAAATAATGTACATGTATAATTCGTCCAAAAAAATTTATATATATATATATATATATTCGATGTTGTTAAAGGAAAATAATATTATGTGTCTTCGTCAAAGTAACTGACGAATAGGGAATCAATGAATCAATAATTACCAATTAATCAGCATCGATTACAGATCAATCAGTATTTAATGTCATCATTGTAATTGATATTTCCGTTGTAATTCCTTCCCTATATAAAGGGGTTATGAAATGAAATAAGTAGACTAATTTCAAATTTTATTTTACTTTTACACGTTATCAGCATGCTCAGAACCAATAGCCAAGAAAAAAAAAACCTAGTTTTCTAGTTTCTTTGTTATTTACATCGGAAAAACCAAAACCCAAGAAGAAAAAAACTTTTTTCTGCCAACACCAACAAGAAAAAAAAAAAAAATCTCGTCCAGCACGCTGCCAGCCCCTCTCTTCCCCGGGCAGCAAGCCCACCAACGGCCTCCTCACCCAACCAATTCCAGCCGGCCTCAACTTGTGCTCATCAACAACACCGGCAGACCCACCATTCCAGCTGGCCTCAACCCGCCAAATCCTTCTTCCCTTTACCGCCCAGCGTCCCCGTCCCCGCGCCTAGGCAGCGCAGCCCCGACGCCACGCACAGTTCGCTGCCCCGTCTTGCAGTCGCTGCCTCTAGTCCGCCGTCCTCCAAAGCGCGCCCCACAGCCGGCCAGACCGGCCTCGACCAGCTCGTCCATATCCGGCCAACACCCGCACCCGGCCCAACCTCGCTACAGATAGCCGATCCCGCCGCCGGACACCAGTCCTCACTCACGGCCTGAGAAGGCCAGATTGATATCGATATTCCCAGCCACTCATCTGCAAACTAGAAGGAGGAAGAAGAGAAAACGAAACAAAAGAAAAAAAACAAAAAACAAAAAGAGAAAAAGAGATGGAAAAAAAAATTTAATACGGTATAAGTTTAGATACTAATATCGTAAGTCTAACCACAAAAGTCAAAAAATCTGATAGAAAAAAAGTCAAAAATTAAAATTGGAATCACAAAAATGAAAAGAAAATATATTAATATTGTAATTACAACCCATGAAAGCTGGTAAATTAAAGTAATATTAAACTCTTTTAATAAATGAATTTAATAAATAACCTTCTATTAATGTTACCTTACACTAACAAGTTGATTAGAAAAGTCAAAAATTAAATTGGATCCATAAAGATGGAAAAAAAAAATATTGAAATCGTAATTCTAACCCAAAAAATATGATGATTGAAGAGGTAAGAAAATCAAAATAATTTAGAACCATTAGATTTTGACAGGATAAGATAGTCTTTTTACTCAAATATTTCATGGCATGATTTGACAAATATATGATGTGTGTAGATGATATGGCATGACACCTAGGTTTGAGACCACAAATCTTAGGCCTCATTGAGGCCCTATATCATTGCCCTTTTTACAATCTCCTAAATGATACATCAATAAATAAAAATAAATAAACAAACCCAAAAAATCAAAACCGCACCCAAAATTGCTTAAAACCCAGTTCGATCCAAACCTACAAACCAAAATTGATCTACAAAAATTGCCAACTGAGGGACGCTTTCACTCTTTTTAAAACTATAATCCCCTGATCATAAAGCTCTTTGGACTAAAAGCAAGCAATCGGAAAAGACCAACGAAAATTGTATCAGAAGCCTATCACAAAATCACACATCGAAAAAACGTAGAATACACAATTGAGAAACGAATCCAACCCTCTGACCTGAAATTAGAGGGGATAATGAGCATAAAGAAAGAAAGCAAATCCAAATTCATAGATCAAAGGCAAGGAACCAAAAATCAACCCACTATCTCAATCTAGTTTATACGTCTGAAGAAGACACGCAAGAATAGGTAGTGGCACGATTGGGATCAACAGTTTGGGTATTTGGGTATGAGTGATTATATACACACATCCCATTCTTGTTAATACACACCTCAATTTCCCTCTTCTTTTTTGGAAAAAAATATATTCTCATATAACCCTTTTCACAGCATTTGAAAAAAACAAAAACAAAAACACACACACACACAAACTTCACTGATCTAAGTTGACGCGAAGCTGATATGCACCATAAATTGTGAATCCATGTTATCTTTATCATGCTTGGGTGATCAAAGCGGTGATGGCACCATTTCCAATTGAAATCACTTTTTTTTTTTTTGAGAACATAAAACAAGTATGAACAATTCACAGTCATAACCATTGAAAAATCAGTTTGCATGCTTCATGTTGAAGATCAACTAGAGCATATATTTCATGCAATTGAGAGAGAGAGAGAGAGAGAGAGATAGAGAGAGAGAGAGGATGTGGAAGTTAGATGGGAATGAAAGGTGGTTGTGCAGGAGAATGTGCAAAGGGAACAAGGGTAAAGTAGGAACTTCAGGGTGAAAATAAACAAAAAAATTATTAAGGTGTATATTAAGCATTTAGCAATGTGTGAATAAAATTTCTCTTTGGGTATAGGCGTATAGTTATGTTAATGGCAAAGGTGTAATAAAAATTAAAGATAAGGGCAAGAGGGCAAAACAATCATTTTACTGTTTATTTCTTTTATCCTGTTGTGGATCGAGTTAGTATAGTTATAATTTCTGCTAGCTAATTAAGCTAGGTAGTTTAACTAACTCCAGGCTTCTAATTAGAGCTAGGGTAGTTTGGGATCGGCCGAGTAGGTTTTAGGTGGATCTGAGTTCACTAATGCCAGTCTTTTTATTTTCTTAGCATGGACATATATATATATATATATATATATATATGTTGTAATGCATACAAATCTCAGTTAAGAAATTAGCACATATAAACTCGAATTAGATCTAGGTTCATAAACCAAAAGAAATACAAGAGGTTTAGAAAAAAGGGAAAAAAGCAAATTAAGATGGAGAAAGTTCAAAGTTCATATTTTGTTAATTAATTAAATTAGTGTACCATGTACACAATTTTTAACTAATTAAACCCTGTTTATGCTAGCTGACTAGTACTATACATGCCAGAGAGAACCAGAGGATCTGCAGCTAACTTGATCTCTGCGTCCGTTTAGAAGTTTAATCGCAAGTTGCAATTCTAATATTAGGGCAAGTTGCCAACTCAATCTGACAGACCAACGTGATCGAGTGGCTCTTCACTGTTGTGTGAACATCTCGATCGATTATATCAATCTATATCTGATTGACAATGGTTTCCTGAGTTTGCGAGAACCAACCTAGCTAGCTAGCTACTAGCCGAGTGGCCGGAATGATTCGTACACGGAAACACTCGTATTCCCAATCCCAATTAACATGTGATGGATCTAGTATCTTGTATCTTGTATATGATCCTGATCCATCAATCTTCCTCTTGGCTGCAGATAAAGTTCAGAGCAAAAAGAAGGCCCAGTATGACTGACAGTGCCTACTTTCGGTTTAATTAGTTTAATCAATTCATTCCCAACTGCATAAAAATTAAGCATATTTCTTTTCGTCTATACAACTCCTTTTTGGGGCAAGTAGCTCTTTTGAAAGACCCCTGTGGATTAACACACAGACTGCTTGGAAAGTCCTTGTCAATTGGTGAACGTTGTTTGGCGAGACCTTGTACGTCAAACTATAATAGTGAAATGGAAAGACCTGATAAAGGTCTGACATTGTTGATTGAGAAATCTGCTCCTTAATTCATCACATCAAGTGTCGACAGAGTCTTAGAAAGACATATAACAGAGCAATGACATGGTTTTACAAAGACGCTGTTAATAAGCCAGTACAGAAGTTTTAAGTTGTATGCAAAGCCCAGGACACTTCAATTCGCACAAGGACTCTATTTCCAAAAGAAAAACCCATATACTGTCATGTTATTCTATTCGGATGAGGCTCTAATGAAGACCATTAAAATGAAGACTTCATGAAGACTGATTGTGAGACTCATTTTGATCACATTTCGACAAATTAACCATTAAATGTTTAGATATATATGAGTATATCATTTATGTAGATTTTCAATCAAATTGAAAATCATTAAAACATATATTCATAATCGTGATTTATCATTTATGAACATGAAAGGTTTAAGTTTGGCATATTTGGTTCGTTCATTGATTTAATCTAATTCAATACTTTAACATTTAGCAATTTAGAAGAAAATTTTCAAAAGTAATATACTTATGCATATCTAAATATATAACAGTCTATTTTCTGAAAAATGTAATCAAAGAGTAAGTATCTCAAACGTTGATTAGAAAATCCTCATAAAGTTCTCATTAGAGCCTCACCCTCTTCTAGTATATATCGATTATATTCTACAAACATGATTTTTATGAGTTGCTCCAAGTGACAGACTACAAAAGTTTTTTTTTATGATTTTCTCAAAATTTTGACTCTAAAAAATTGCAAAAAAAAAAATCTATTCAAGATGTTTAAGATCCATTAGTATACAATTGCTTAAAAATCATGATTTAGTTTTTTTAAGGAAGTTTAGGAATTCTCCCACAAGATTGGAAAAACATATAACATCTTTCATATTTTTGCATTTTCTTTTTTAGTTTGGATTTTTTTTTTAAAGGTTTAGATTTTTTTTTTTCGCTCTGCTTTATACAAGCTTATTTGTGCATCGAGATGTAATATGAGGGAATCGAATCCTTCTAACTTGATCTAGTAAGGTTGTTTTATTAATGTAACTTGATTCCGTTCCCTCAAAAAATAAAAATAAAACTACTCACTGCCGTAACCTGGCCTGCATGATAGTGTGGATGGCACCAGTAGCATTCGATTAAAGCCATAATTACGTGACCAATATCTTAGTCGCCGTTGAACTTCTTTTTTCGGATATCTTTTCTAGTGGGCCAGTTAGATCTAATCGTCTTGAGCTAACTTCCTCGAGAGAAGGCCCAATATGATATTTGGGCTTAATCTTGACCTGGGCTTCACAAGTGCCAGTGACCAGCTCATTTATATATTGTGCAAAACTGCTAACCCTAAGCATAGAAAGTAACCCGATCGATTTCTTCCCAATTTTCGCCTTGATCCTACTATCTAAGAACCCATGGTGTCGATCGTAAGCAATTCTATGTAGGTGTTATCTTGAAGTCAAAGCAGGTTCGTTTAGTGTAGTAGATTATGCCAAGTAATTGGCCTTTCAGGAGAAAGCAATATCATCTTCTGCGAAAATTTGAAATCATTTTCCTGAACTAATCATTCAAAATTAAACCTTTACAGGGAGAGAGTATGAGTATATTAAAACGAACTGTTTAACTATATTTCTGTCACTACTTTAGCAGATGAAAAATGACTTCAGAAGAATAAGTAGGGTTTGTTATTTATGCTGTCAAAAGATTCAAATCCAATGCTGTTCCATATATAGATATGCTAATATTTATTCGTGTGTATGTATGAATGCAAAATCAGCTACTGATGTTCTTAATTTCTGTAGTGTTTAAGATGGATCACTTTTTACTGATGAATGCAAAACTACACTAATTTTGGTTTCCCCGGCCGCCTGTTGCGAGTTCTTAGTCTGCTCGACAATGTTAGCTTCCCTGCTGCTGGCGAAACTGTGTCATACATTATTCACTTCTCAATATGGGAGTGAATGAAACAAAGCTAACTAACATCTTTTTTGTACACAGATCCTAGCTAGCTTCAATTCATGTCTCATTGTATGCAAAAATTGGATTCATTTTTGTCTTGTATGGGGCATCTGCAAGTGGTTTTCTGACATTGGCTTCAGGTTATTGATTCCCGACTGATTGAAAATGTCACTTATTATTCCCAGTTGCTCTAAATAATTCCAACTCCTAGTTGTACGTTTAAATATCAATGAAAGCGTATAAAGTATGACTAGCTAAGTAGCTATATATGCAAGATGCTATGCTCAGAACCCAGCAGGCATCTGTGATCTGTTAATTCTTCATAACTTTGTTAATTTATGTATAATTAGTAGCCTATATATTGCACTTCCACAGTAATTATCAGTTTTAAGTCATCGTTATTGGAAGAAAAAAGTTATTAAAGTCTGCTAATTTTATTCTTGAAGCACTAGTTGTATATATCAACAGATCGAGACCACATAGCATCTGATGCAGTTGCTGACATTTAAAAGGTTCTTTCATTGATGTGGCCTCAATTTGCTAAATACGATTGGATTAGATGGCAAGCGATATTACTTCTGAGATTAACCCCCGCAGATCAACTTGAAGTATTCAAACAGAAGACAACAACCACCCGACCTACCGCTCTAGATTAAGAGTCTAACAACAGAATGTACGTGCTTCATTATTTGCGATCATTTACACATGCTTGAAAATGTCTTCAAGCTGTGAACTGTTGATTAAGCCCTCAAAACAAAGTAACAAACCAGGGGTTAACCTTCTGTGAATGGTCTTTCATTACAAACGTTTATACCCATTTAACTTCAATCCTTCATATATATAAATTAGTTATCCTATTTTTATATTTTATATATGCACAAGTGAAGATCGTACATATTTTCGTGCATGCTTGCTATTGCTGCCATTTTAATATATAGACCTTGCTTCCGGCAAACGAAACGTTAAGAAATAGAAACGCAAAAAACAATTTAAAAAATAAACAAAAGAGTAAACGCTGAGCTCAATTTCTTATATATATGCAGAGAATGAGAACCTTTCAGAAGCGTGAAGCACTAATATATATGTACACATGCCACACTCTGATTATTTAGAGGGTCCTTAATTAGCTCCACAATTTCAACCGTACCACTTAACTATTCGCAACAGACAAATTGCCAACAATAATATTCAGACTTGACAAAAACATAAAAAATAATAATAATAATAAATAAATAACCAAAAATATTCAGAAATTGTTGCTAATATTTAAGATGCTTTTAATTTTAAGGACAATCATATTTCTTTATCTGTTCTGTGGTAGCTCTTGCCCTTTATAATGACCTAAATAAAGCAATGTCATTATCATGAAAAATATTGTTAATGCTCTTTGTGTACAGTGATAATGCTCTTTGTGTCATTTAAACCAATCATGCATAACCCTTTTGCTAGCTAAGACTAATTCCGGTTCTTCTTCTTTCCCTATCTGGTTTGAGTACTCGTGAAGATGCTTATGCACAATTGTCTGTGTTTGATCGATTAAGATCAGAGAGAGTTTATATAAGAGAAAGGCTGTTAATGATACAAAAAGTAAGTAATTAAATTCCTTGTGTTCTTCGTGAATTTGTGACGTGTTTATTTATTAAAATAGAGAAGGAATAATCTCATTGGGGCAGGACTATATTACATACTCTGCCACGTAAAGATGATATAACACTACACAAATTCCAAAGCATTTAAAACGATCATGAACGATAAAAACATGAGAAAATGATAAAAACAAAGATCATTAGGTGAATTTATCGAATCATGCACTAATCAGGCCATACATCTTATTAGATATGCGTGGCAAGTTCAAATTTTGTAACGTTACATTTAATGGAATCTCATATATATAGTCTGACACCTATGAAATCTCGGATGCAAAATCTTTCAATGATGATATTCTTATTTGGCACTAATTACATAATCTTTAGCGCTCATAACGGACATGATGAACACGTATTGTAGCAGTCATGAACTAAATAAGAGACAATTGACATGTGGTTTGATACAACTGCAACAACCTAGTAAGTTTGCACTTATATTGAAACTCTTATATATAAAATCTTTGTAATGATTGAATCGAATTTTGTAGCAAATATGAATACCAACAAAGTGAGTAATAAATCGTGACAAAACTTCATATAAAAGTGCTCAACTTTGACTTAAAATATTAACAATCATATTGTAATTCTCAGTCCACATACATCTCGAGTTTCTTCTACACGAAAAAGATATATATTTCAAAGTATACCGCAATCAGATTCTGATGAGTGTATGATTTTAGTGAAAGATAACGTATCACAAGTAGCAATGATAAATGTAATTAAGTGTGAGGTTTGAGTTTTCCCTCCAAAAAGGATTCTTACAACATATTCACTAAATTAAAAGTATCTTCAACGAGTGATCAATAATGAAATCATATGTTCAACATATGAGTCAGTGACATAACTACTCTTGTAAGTCGAGTTAGAACATCACACATATATAGCTCAAGTTTGTGGTACAAGATCAGAGGACACCAGTATATACAAGGGTAAAATCCTCATATAGTACCCGAATTATCACGAAATGCACTTTTTGGTACCTACTAATTTTTAGGGAGTCCCGTAGTACCTATATTATCCCTCTGTTAGCCCTTATAGTACCTCCGTCAATTATGCCGTTAAAAATGCCTACATGGCGGTCATGTGACACTTATGTGAGTAAAATAGCAAAAGTAAAATAGTATTTTCATTCATATTTAGAATTATAAATTTAATATCTTGAATATCTATAATTAAAAACATTTTGACACATAAAAAAAAAGAATAATACTCAATTTATTCTTCACTGTTATCAGGATACTTGGGTCAATTAATTTAAGTACTTTTATTTTTATTTAGTTTTTTTTTTATTTTATGAAAATTATATATATATATATATATATTAATTTAGAGATAACTTTTTTCTCGAACAATTAATAGGACTAATCAATAGAGATGGTAGGAAATCTAGATATTCACTAAATTCAAGTCTAGGTCTTTCTTTTAACCTAATCTAAATTTTTTTAATTTAGTTTGATAAAAAAATTGTAAAAGAAATATGAAAAATAGGTGTTTTTATGATCTTACCCATACTTTAACAGAATAATTGACGGAAGTACTAAAATGGCTAGCGTAGAGATAATACATGTACCATTAGATTCCCTAAAAATTTGTAGGTACCAAAAAGTACATTTCGTGATAGTTCATGTACCATATAAAGATTTTACTCTACATACAATCAAATACTTGGTGAATAAGTGAACCTCAAATTGGATATCTCATATCGGGAGATGTAAGCAGTTTTAGTAATAGAACTGATTATCAAAATAAAAAAGATCGAGGAGACCATCACGTAAATATTGAGTTTTCCATAAAGAACATGGGGTTCTTACATAACACATAGAAGTAGAAATATTTTGAGTGAGAGATCAAAACTGAAAGCTCATGTTGTGCATAGCTCGGATTTCTTGTACAGAAACATACTCTTTTACAGTACGTACTCACAAATTCAGTGCATAAGCAAACACCGAAAGTAGATGTTAGACACACTAATAACTCCTAGTAACAGTTGAGTTAATTCCATTGACTACATTTCCTAACTCATGAAATTTTCAGATTTTTTTTTTTTTTTGGGTTTATGAGAATCATAAACCAACCGTTTCTTTTCATGCGTAGATTTTCAAAAAACTCTATCCTCCAAGATTCCAATGTCCAACTCATTGCAATTAGCCAAATCCAACCAAAAGCAATTTAAGTCGATCACATCTGTAAAATCGAAACCAAACAAAGAAACGCCCATTAAACCCAGGTTGCCTTTAAGGAAATGGCCAAAGCCAAGTTCTAAAACCAAACACCATTTTCATACCCAACTCTGCATGCAAGAGACTTGTCTTGTGATTTCCATGGCCAAAAGTGGTGGCTGTTCTGGCGCCAGTGGAGATAGAGTTTACATAAAGTTCGTTACACGTGCAGAGACGGCCGTTGGCGGTTTCAGGTCCTCCTCTGCCTCACCCGGCGAGTCTAGCCCGTTGAGACCCCACTACCTCCTCCTCTTCTTTTATTTTTATATTTTCTTTATAGAAATTAGAATTAATTAACTTTGCTTTCTTTTCTAGCACTATATATATACCCCATTATTTTATACATTGCTCTCCCACACCAGCGAATATAACCGGCAAGCAAAAGAGAGAGAGAGAGAATCTAACAGGGAGGGAGAGAGAGAGAGAGAGAGAGAGGGGAAGAAGTAGTAGAGCTGGGGCACTCAACGCCTTCTTCTGACCAAAATCGTAAGCTTTCTCTGGCTTCGGTTTCTTTATGAGTCTGATTGTCTTGCTTCCTCTGTAGCTTTTTGGGGTGAGCTACCATTTGTTGTGATTGAAGGTGAGAGAAAAATGAAAAAAGGAGTTAATGGGTTGATAGATATTGATATGGAATTGTGTATGGATCTCGGGTTTTTGTTAACGCGAGGTTCTTTGTATTGGGATTTGCTGCTGCATTAATAACTTTTTTGATTACAGTCTGTCATGTGGATAATTCATTTTCAATTGCTTATCTGTTTCGTGGATTTTTTTTTTTTTTTTTTGTGTGTGTCAGTCTTTAACCCAGAGATCTGATTTGGGTAAGTCTCATCTTTGAGGATGGGATTGGATTCATGCATGAAGGTTTATGTTTTGTATTAAAATTTAGCAATTTTAGTTGCTATGGTTGAGTGATGAAGACTTTATAGTTGTGTATATGTTTTTGATCTAGAATGCATTGTTGCATGTGCTTTTCTTGCCGAGAATTTGGATATGTAGAGATATGTGTTGATACCCCCAATATACAGAGATAATCAATGGAAAGTTTGATGTTTTGCTGTAGATTCCATGCTGTGTGAAATGGGTATTCATGGTTTCTTAATTTGAATCTTGTTTGTGGGTCTGGGGGTATGTGATTTCTTGATTGAGTTTAAACTTCAAAGACTGGGAATATTTTTGGTTTTTTTGTTTGGGGGGTCTGATAAGTCAATCATGGCTGGTGTTGGATTAACTAAGGTGTAGCTTTCATTTTGTTCTCTGATTTATTTTCTTTTGGGATAACAAAGGAAAGGTTTCTTTTGCGGCAGCCCAATTCAACAGCATGTTGGAGGGTCCTTCCTATCTTGTTTCAAGGCAGCTTCCAAGTTCCTGTGAGCAAGAGAGTCAGTGGATGTACAACACTCAACGTGTTCTTGATTTCTCGAACAGTAAGCGCCCACTTGAAGATGGGGAAGATGTGGCATTGAGGAAGGCATGCAAGCACGCAGATGCTGTTGACCGAGTGGAAGCAGTGATGGATAATCTTGCTCTTTCCCATGCCAAATCTGATCAGCCAAATGACCAGAATCCTGCTCGTTCCCATGGCAACTGTGACCAGCCGAACGACCAAAATCTTGCTCCTTCCCATGCCCAATCTGACCAGCCGAATGACCAGAGTCTTGCTCATTCCCAGGCCCAATCTGATCAGCCAAATGACCAGAATCCTGCTGTCTCCCATGCCAACTGTGACCAGCTAAACGACCAAAATCTTGCTCATTCCCAGGCCGAATCTGACCAGCCAAATGCCCATAATCTTGCTCTTTCCCATGCCAACTCTGACCAGCCAAATGACCAGAATCAGGACGGGAACAACAATGACCCGACTTCACTATTCCACCAACTTGGAAGGGATGTCTCAATAAACTGTCTCCTTCGTTGTTCAAGGGCTGATTACGGCTCAGTTGCCATGCTGTGTAGGAGTTTCCGTTCTCTAATTCGGACTGGAGAGCTGTACACTCTGAGGCGGAGAATGGGTATTGTAGAACATTGGGCTTACTTCTCTTGTGCTCTCTCTGAATGGTGGGCATTTAATCCAGATCGTGGACATTGGATGCCTTTGCCTAAAATGGAAATAAATGGATGTTTTATGTGTTCAGATAAGGAGTCTGTAGCCGTTGGCACCGAACTTCTTGTATTTGGAAAGGAAATAATGTCGCATGTGGTTTACAAATACAGCCTTGTGACACACAGTTGGTCATCCGGCCGTTTGATGAATACACCTAGGTGCTTATTCGCTTCTGCTAGCAGTGGGGAAATTGCCATTCTAGCTGGCGGTTGCGATCCATGTGGCAATATCTTGAGCACTGCTGAGCTTTACAATTCAGAAACAGGAACTTGGTTGACTCTTCCGAGCATGAATAAACCTAGAAAAATGTGTTCTGGGGTATTCATGGATGGAAAACTTTATGTCATTGGTGGGATTGGAGTGGGCAGCTCAAATGTACTTAGCTGTGGGGAGGTTTATGATTTGGAGAGGGGGACTTGGACTGAGATACCTAACATGCACCCTAGAAAAACTGGAGGGCCTGGAGCAACTGATATGCCTGCTACAGCTGAGGCACCTCCGCTGCTTGCAGTTGTAAATAACGTACTGTATGCTGCAGATTATGCAGAACAGGAGGTGAGAAAATATGATAAGGAGAGGAACGTGTGGGTTACCATTGGGAGATTGCCTGAGCGGACATCCTCAATGAATGGTTGGGGAGTAGCATTTCGGGCATGTGGGAATCGGTTAATTGTAATCGGTGGACCTAGGGGTTCAAGCCTAGGGCAAATTGAAGTCAATTCTTGGGTCCCTGATGAAGGTCCGCCGCAGTGGAACCTGCTCGCTATAAAGGACCGGGGAGGCTTTGTCTATAATTGTGCAGTGATGGGATGCTGAGGTGTCCAGTTTCCGTGACACCATGTGCTGGCTGGAAGGGTGGAATTTACAATCTTCGCCTTTCAAGGAGTTTGGGTTCCAGTTCCTGGTTCCTGGGTAATTTCTGCCCCCAACATGGGAAAATTCAGGTTAAATTTAGAGTCATAGATACATTTACAGAAAGGTGGCCTGGAGAGTTAGTTTCCTTTTTAAAAAGTTTTTAATTTTACCTTTAGTGTGTTGCATCTCTTTTCTTTACCCCTTTGTTACCTTGAGAGCTTTTCAAAGGTTGTATCATGTAGAAGTAGCAAAGATGAATAAGCTGAAGTTCTGGTACATTTGTAGGTTGTGATGTCCATTTCATAAGTTTCATTGAAACATTGCAGAATTATGTAATGGCTCAAGTTTTCATTTTCTCAAGTTAATATAACTCCAAGTTCTCTTTCCCCTCCCAAATAGGAGGAAGACGAACCCACTTCTGTTTCTGTTGTAAATGTATAATGTATCTTGATCCTTGAAGCTCGTATATGCTGTTTTCTGTTGCTCACCTGGTTTGCAGAATCCAAATGGACCCTAAAAATAGTTTAGGTGATTGGTTATTTTTTATGATCTGGCTGAAGAGTAAAATTTGAATTTTCCCTCTACTTTTTCTTCTGTACATGATTTCTGTCTTTTTATCTCCTCCATGATTGAGACTCTGAAGTAAAAAGATTTGGAACACTTGACCTGCTCTGGTTATTGCTAAAGTTGAATGGTTTGTGTGGATTTCACTCTTTACGGCCTGTAAGTTGTGAATGTGGTATTTCAGAGTACGTAAAACAGGAAAACAGGAACTGCATGGTGAAAAAGATTCCAATTTGTTCTGCAGCTAGCTCAGATCAAGTTACTGATGGGGAATATGGATCAGGTTTTCCCTCTTTCCTGTCTAGAAAATTGCCTGCATGAAGCTAATATCTCATTTGATCCTGTGTTTGCTTGCATTTAATTTCACCTTATCATTATTACTTGTACTTTCCATGTCAATCTCAGCACTGATCGCATTAGCAAACTAAATGCGACCAATCTCTTGTCATTCTGGTTGTTTGCCACTGCATGACACTATTTTGAAATCCTAGAGATCTAGTTAAATCACCACATAGAGATGCAAATCAAGTTACTGGTGAATTTCATTTGGTTTGATGGCTGCATTACTGTCCTTGTTCTTTCTTTTGGTTTGATGACATTTGTTGTGATTTAATATGGTCTTTGTTTCTTATTTTAGGCTTCTTTTTTTCCCCTTTTTCCATTGCATAAGTTTATTGCAGCTTTGTTAAAATCTTTAATTATCTTTCCTTGAGTACCGATATCTTCAGTAATGATGGTGTTCAAATAAATTTGATTAATTGACACCAGAGCAGAGTTGTTTCTGTAATCATGGAACAGAAAACTAATAAACAGTATGAAATACAATACCAGAAAATTAAAGAAATGGTACATATGCTAATGACTAGTATGAACTGCTTGCTCATTATGAAAGAGCTGCGGAGTTGTGCAATTTTCGTTTACTTCAATGATAAGTGATTCTGCTTCTTGTTTATCCCTAATTCATAAGCGTTGTAATTTCTCAGACTTGTTTTCTACTGCCATGACATTTGTTGCCTGGAAGTAGGAAACTTGGTTTCGAATGATGCATGAGAGGAGGAAATGCCCAAGGGGAGAGATTTTTAATTATATATATATATATATATTTTTTTTTTCCGGGGAAGTTATGTTCTTCTATGACAGTTGTGTCTAAGCAGAACTGCATGTATGAAACTTGGCTTCTGGTGAGGAATGTATGCATTAAGAAAGAGTAAAGGAAATGCCAAAGGAGCTAGTCTGTTTTTACATGGAAATCTATTGAGCCTGAAACTCTGTTTCTGCATATGTATCAATTACTTTCTGGCTTATTGCTAGGATATTCAGGCCAGAAGAAGAAGTGGGAATTTATTAAACCTTTTGGCACAAACCGTTCTAGCAGCCTTAGCAATACTTTAATCTGGCATTTCAGGTCCTGTGGGTATAAATGTAAAAGTACAAGTCTGCAATCATTCAGACCTGTAAATATTCTTTTCCCTTTCCTCGTTCCCTTTTTTATAATTAGGTCCTTTGTATTTATCTTATTTTTCTATTATTGGGAAGTTATAAATCACGTGGTCATATTCTTCTTTTTACTGTACCATGTTTTACTGCCCCAGAGAAGAAAAGCACTTACTCCCCCCCCCCCTGGCTCTCTGCTCCATGGTGTGTACTTTTACCTGCAAAGAAAAAAAATGAGTATAAATCTCTGTTGAAGGAGGAGAGCCATTCCCACAGTCCCATTCCCATTCCCACTCCCAGTCCCAGTCCCAGTCGCAGTAGATAAATCAGAGAGCAAAAGTACAAAATAGTATCTGTATGAGGAAAACTGATTCTGAGTTTCTGACCCTCTTATTGTTATGCCCACGGACCCCATGAAAGAACTGTTGCAGAGGTCACGTGGCTTCTGCTAAGCCTTATTAACTCGGTGTCTAATGTTTCCATCTTCGACTCCTGCTGACTCCTCCACTGTCTGTTTCCTCTTTGGCTTTTTTCTCTTACTCTGCCACTACGGGTGTGAAAGTTTTGGAATTTCCCACTGGCAAATTGGTGTTATCATCCTGGTGATGTCATCAAGGACTCCATGGCAGGTTTTCAGGCTGCCAGACAGGGAAGAAAAGAAAGGGAGGATCCTCTCCCGAAAAGAAAAAGGCTAACCATTTTTGAGCTGAAACAGTTACTGTTAATTGCTAAAGAAGTTACTGCTGGGATCAGCCTTTCCTTATTTTGGTGCGGCCCTGAAGGAATTGAAAGGGACATTGTTAGAAAAAAGGGTAAAGGGTTCACAATGTGATGTGATAGTGTTTTAATGTCTTTGGTGGATTAATGCACCCGTACATCAATGTTAAACTAGACCGTTGTGGGGTATACCAGCCGATCGGAGTGGTAGACCAATTCTTCTTAATCTACAAGCATGTCTTAGATACAGTCGCCTTATCCCTTGTTTTTTTTTATCCTCATTAACCCCCGCCCTATCATCTGCATGGCAAGCTGGCCGTACTATGTAAGATCTACTCATAATCTACTGTTACAACAAGTTGATCTGCTATTGCGATGGTGTAATTTATCCAAGGGGATGACATTGACATTGACATTGACATTGACATTGACAAAGGTTTAGGTTCCAATCTCTGTCACAATTGTCAAACAGTCAAAAACATATCCCTATCAAGAAGCCTTTGATTTAAGTAAATTGGGGTGAGAAGAGAAGTACATCATCAAATCGGACTATGCAAATGGTCTCCACCAACCACCATGGGAGCTAGCTAAAGCCTAAAGGGAAGGGTCAAAAGGAAGCATTACTGTGTGCCATAATATTATAAAATGTGTTAGCCTTTGGTGCCCAATTGACATGTTTCGAGTGGTCCAAAGTGTTAAAGCCTAACATTGTGCTGCAAATTTAGGTGCGTTGATGATGGTGGGTTGGTTTATCTTGCACTATATAAAGGTAACATCTCTGACATGGGATAGTGTTTAAAATTAAGACGACACAACAGAAAAAGAAAGAGATTATCAACTAAACCATAGGACCAGAGTTCTTGGTTCCCAATTTGCATGCTCAAACATTTTATATATTACTTTCTATAAATATAACCAATTAGTACTACCACTTTGGAAAGCAACAAAAAAAAAAAAAAATACCAACTTAAAAGGAAAGGTTCCAGGTTTAAATATTCAATCAAACAAAAACAACCTTTCGGGTTGTCCTCGAGGTTTCCATCTGTAACCGTTCTTCTTTTCTTCTCAAAAAAAAAAAAAAAAAAAAACAAAAATTTTTCGGGTTTGATTGACAGCCAACTTAGACTTCCCCTCCTTTGGTGATGAATTTGGTTCAAGTCTAAGGCCCAAGTCCACTTGGGCTTCCACTCCTTGTATTATTGAAAGATGTGGGGCCCAGGTCTATTAATATGGGCCAGTACCCAATCACAGAAAATAGAAGACTAGGCCCATTAGCTAAGACAATGGAAGATCAAGCCCAACTGTAGTGTAGTCCTACACGGGTTGACCCGAGAAACCATTTACTGAATCTGGAAGTCAATTTTGAGTCCCTGCAGAGAGAGCAAAACACATAAAACTCACATTACCCTCACGCGCTCCGTTCGAATTTCGCCACGCGCACCACCGAACCGGAAATGGCTTGAAACCATGGACTCGGTGGTCCAGTCTCCGCTGCCTCCGGCGTCGGTCCTCTCGCCCTCGATCCTCTCCTTCCTCAACAACAAGCTCCGGACCGATCACAATCTGAGCCAAGCTCCGACTCTCCTCTCGGAGCTCCAGGCCCAGTGCGTCGACTTGGATCAGGCCCTAATCGACCTCAATCGGAGCCTCGGATCCTCGCTTCTAGCTTACGCTTCCGTCTCCGATCGCGCCCACGGCTTCTTGAGCCTCATCGATTCGCAATTGACCGGTCTCGAATCTTCTACTCGCTCCCGCAGCTCGGGTCCGCTTATCTCACTTCGCTTTTTTCTATCAGAAGCTCTTGAATTTCGTTCTAGTTTTCGATTTTGGAACTGATTATGGATTTTTTTTTATTATTATTATTTTTTTGGTGATGGTGTAGATGGAGAAGGAGGAGTGGAGCAGATATTGGGGGAGGAGCTGCCGGCACTGGCGAAGGAAGTAGCTAGGGTTGAGTCGGTGAGAACATATGCAGGTAATTTTTTTTTTTTTTTGGGACAATGAAGTGAATGGACTAGTTTTTGTTGCAAGCATTGGATTTGTTATGTGCATAATCATTTTCGTTTTGATAAGGATGGTTGTTCAAGCCCTCGTAACGTTGAGAATTAATATCTACATTATTAATGCTTCAATTTTGTGTTCGAGAAGAGAATGATGAATGATAAACTTAATTTGCTTAGTTCTATTCAACTTGTCAATTATCTTGTAAATGCCGTCTCCGGTGAAAGTGATGTTTGGACTCTTCTATGCTTTGTTCTGTTTTGTGAATGTACTTGTGTGATTTGCTGCATTGTGAATGCCTCTACAGTTCTATAGGCTGTGTAACCACAAATTTATTTAGGTAGCGATAGAGGGCTAAACTTGAAGAAAATGCGTAGAAGAATATCTGATCTGCATGATATTACAAATTACAATACTGTTTTTATTTAACAGCAGGAAACCTTATCTGTACTATCAAAAATCATCCACCCTCATTGTCCATCTTGTTCTGAATTACCACCAATTGTATTGTGATATGTCGTGTGCACTTACTATAGCTTAGCGTGTCTTCCTTGGTTTATTTTATTTTTATTCTTTTCCCTTTTCCTTGGGCACTAATTATTGCAAAGCATGCTCAATGTATAAGCGAACTTTCTGACAATTCTTGGTCTTTTTTTTTTCTTTTCCATTTTTCCATTCAGAGATAGCATTGAAGCTTCAAACTATGATTGGTGATATTGAAGATGCTGTATCTTCCACCATGAAGAAAAACTCATGGAAGCATTCCTTGAAACAGAATTCTGAAGTGAGCACCCTTTGCTTTTGAAACTAAGTTTCTTATATCAATATTTCTTATGTTAAATAATGTTGTCTGCAGGAACTGCGTCTGGTTGCTATTAAAACCCTTAAACTGACGGAAGACATGTTAACTTCAGTTACAAAGACGCACCCTCAATGGGCGCATCTTGAGTCAGCAGTTGATCATAGAGTAGATAGAGCTCTGGCCATTCTAAGGCCCCAGGCTATAGCAGATCACAGGGCTCTTCTTACTTCCCTTGGATGGCCACCACCTCTTTCCTCAACTCCAGATTCAGGGAGATCAAATGATGTTCAGACATCCTCTTTTCACAATGCAAGGAGACCTTAAAGACCAGTACTGTGAAAACTTTTTTGCCCTCTGCAGCCTACAGGAGTTGCAAAGACGAAGAAAATCGCGACAACTTGAGGGATATAATCGCGAACTTGCTCTGTACCAGCCACTTTGGGTGATTGAAGAGCTTGTAAATCCCATAGCATTGGCATCCCAACGCCATTTCTCAAAATGGATTGACAAGCCAGAATTTATATTTGCTCTTGTCTACAAGACCACCAGGGATTATGTTGACTCTATGGATGAGCTATTGCAACCGTTGGTTGACGAAGCAATGTTAACTGGGTACAGTTGCAGAGAAGAATGGATTTCAGGAATGGTATCCTCCTTATCGACATACTTGGCAAAAGAGATATTCCCAAAATACGCTCAACCCGATGAGGATGGTGTAATGGGTACTCAGGAACAGGCTAAAATATCTTGGCTTCATCTTGTGGACTTGATGATATCTTTTGATAAACGAATCAAGTCTCTGATAGAACATTCTGGAATCTTACTTTCATTTGAGGATGACGGTAACTTCGTCAAAGCTTCTTCTCTTAATGTTTTCTGTGATCGACCAGACTGGCTTGATTTATGGGCAGAGATAGAATTAAGTGATATACTAGATAAGTTGAAACTTGAAACTGGCGATGAGAGAAATTGGACAGTGAGAGTCCAAGGAGCAGGTCTTTTGTCTGACGCTGAAGATCACAAAGCTCCTGCAATTTCCAGTGCTTATCTTCGATGCCTATCTTCTGTGGTTGATCGTTGCCGATCATTGCCTAGAATTTCTATGAGGTCAAGGTTTCTCAGATTAGCTGGGGGACCTATTATACAAAATTTTTTAGACTGCTTACTCTTTAGGTGTCAAGAAGCTGAAGGTCTGACTGCCTTGACGGACAATGATGCTTTGATCAAAGTTGCCAACTCCATTAATGCTGCTCGCTACTTCGAATCTGTTTTGAAGGAATGGTGTGAGGACGTCTTTTTCCTTGAAATTGGGTCAAATCAGTACGACCAACCAGGAATGTCAGTAGTTGAGCAAGATGGTAATGTAGATCCAGTTGAAGGTCTTGAAAGTGGTATTTTCTACAAAGACATTGTAAAGTTGGAGGAGTTTAGAACGGAGTGGGCAGAAAAAATTTCTGTTGTTATATTGAGGGGATTTGATGCTGAATGTCGAGATTATGTGAAGAACAGAAGGCAGTGGCAGGAAAAAGGTGAGGACGGTTGGACAGTATCTAAGTATTTAGTTGGTGCTCTTGATTATTTGCAAGGTAAAGTATCAGTGGTAGAAGTAAATTTGAATGCAGTAGACTTTGTTGGGGTATGGAGAAGTTTGGCAGGTGGGATAGATCGATTGTTTTTCAATGGTATTCTAATGAGCAATGCAAAGTTTCACGATGGAGGAGTTGAGAGGTTTGGTAGGGATTTAGAGGTTTTATTTGGGGCATTTGGGGCTTGGTGTTTGAGACCCGAGGGTTTCTTCCCTAGAGTAAGTGAGGGCTTGAAGCTGTTGAAAATTGGAGAAGAGGAACTTCAAAATAATTTGGCTGGAGAGACATGGATGAAGGAAAAAGGGATCAGACATTTGAGCGTGGCCGAGGCAGAGAAGATTGTGAAGAGTAGAGTATTTACAAGTTGAGGGGCTCCCCAGGTGTTTTGTGTTGTACATGAAGAGAAACAATCACAGCCATTTTGAGGAAAATTATTCAGTTCTTTGTAGTTGCAGATTGGGAAAACTATTTCGTTTAGTTGTTAAATGTAATCAAAACTTCTCAAAGATTGCTCATACATTTAAATGATAAATGTTTTCTTGAGTTTACAGACATATGGTATATACTCTTGCTCTATTTTGTAGTGTCATTTTTTGATACTTCTCTGCATCGATGATATTTCAGAAATGAAAATCTAACTCCCACATACTGAACACAACAAGAGTGGCTGGATGTGGATCAATCTTGTTAAGACTTAAAGACTATACTTGGAATTGAAGGTAACTTGGTTACTTGACATAATGCTAGGAACTAGCTTACACCATGCTGATGGAAGCAAAGCGAGCTGGAGGAAGAAGATCCACTGTTGGCATCTGAAAAAAAATTGACGTTTCATCAATCTCCGTACCCTGTTCCCCTTCCCCACACCAGTGTCTTTCTCTGCCTAGCTATGAGAGCCACTAGGTTCTAGCTGTGCTCATGCCGGTGAGGCGGTGACAAAACAAATGAACAACACTGTTCAAGTTGCAACGATTAAAGTTAATTAGGGCCACTTCCTAGACCTAGCACGCGGAGAGGGACTCCGGTTTGGTTTTACGTGTTCAAGGTCTTTTGAGGCAATTCGGCCAACATCATCAACACTCTAGGTCTTTTCGAATAAGAGCGATTAGGTAACCCGGCCTGTACTAGTACTCGATCTGGTTGGAACCGCCCTCGTTAAGCGGCCATGCCATTTTCACCCAAACAAGTAGAGTTTCTTCTGACATGCATGTGTTTTCCATGCAACTCCATCGATCATCCTGAAGATCACTTGAGTCACAGATCGATATTTATCAAGCTATAGAAGGTAAGCTTGGTGCATGAGCTAAGAAATATATTAAATTAACGTGTCTACTATTAGACTGGTTTGGAGGTTTCCCCAATCAAGATAATCGACCTACCCTGCTGTCCGATCTCAGTCAAAAAGAAAGAGCCTACTATTCGATCCTGCAGTGCATGGACCACCTGGACAATGATATTATTGCTAGAATTTAAGTAATGGGTCAGAGCTTGTAGCAGCTAGCTAGCTAGTCATGCACGATATTCATATACACAGTTCTATATAGTGTCACACTTGACAGAAAAGGAGGTAGCTTTTGCTAGGTCGGTAAATTTGATGAAAACAAGGTTGATTTGAAGTTGGAACATCAGACTGTGACATGAATATTGTCGAGTAAATACCGAGATCCGACAGTAAAACAACAGCGTAACTAGTCTGCTGCCAAATTAAAGTCGATCAGTGAGAATTTTAGCAGAATGACAGGGTTCCGATGGAAGGCCATCTCTCCTGCTCAAACTTTATGTTCGACCGTTAAACTGTTCAACAAAGTCCATATATTATATAGAGGTACCCTAAACCCTAATAATTGAATGGCCAGGTACGGTGTTCAATGATCGGATTGCATCAAAGAAAATTAAAACCAACAACGAACGGTCCTGGTCCTGGTACTGTTCTAGGGATCGCACGTGTCTTTGAATAGCACTTCTTATTAATTACAGAGCTAGATAGGGGACATGTTGCAACTTCCGCTTCAGCTCGAAGAGGGTAGAATTAAATTAGTCGTGCAAGGTTTGCCCTCTACTCTGGCTAGAAGATGCCTAGGGTTGATAACGGCAACACCTTGAAGAAAACTGAGCTTGGGCTCCATGAACTGAGAGACAAAGTTAATCAGTGCCCAGTACTGAGACGCTGTACCAAAGTTTTATGAAGAAAGGTACGCATCACTCTTCATGACAAGGGAGAGAGGCCTGGTTGGCCAATTAAAATGGTGCACTGGAGTGCCACACGCTAGCTGCAGGAAGTACCGGAAATTTAGGGGCCAAACTTGAGAGAGGTTGGTTGGTAAATGAGGCCAAAACACTCATTTATTGGCCGTTTCCCAAACAATTCCTCACCGCCTCAGATGGCGCCTTCATAACCAGTGTCTGTTTAGTTTAGTCACTCAACCACTTGTCTATGCTTTGTCACATCAACTCTTCTGATGCCAAACTCGATTGTCCTGAGCATGTCATATCTCTCGATAACCAAATAGAGTAGCTCATTTAGTTAGTAACTTGGTATTTGAGTCTTCTTCCATTCTTAAGAATGTAATCTTCAATTTGATGAATATTGTATCTCTTTCTCGGATTTTGATCCATGTTATCTTTATTTACTATTTTTTATCGAACAATAAAAAAGGTGCAAGGACTTACAATGACGTCCTTAGTCTCCCAACTTAAGTGGATTCTAAACCTCATCTCAAAGAATTGTTTTGAAGTAATATCCCGTTCGAGATTGTTTCTTTTGTTTTTTTAAAAGTCAGCTTTTATCTAAATCATAGTTTTTATTGTGTTTAGTAAATAAATAAAAAAACAGTTTTAATTAAAAATCATATATCACTGAAAGTTGATTTTAAAAGCAGCTCAAATGTTACTTTAAGAAATTGTTTTCGATTAGAACACGCTCTAAAGTTGTTTTATGTACTGACAATAATTTTAGAAAGTATTATTTACTAAATACGAAGCTATTTTAATTTACAGCTGATTATTCTCACAACACAATAAAAACTGTTTTTTTATATATTACAAATCACAGCAATCTAAAACTAAATATGACAGCCTATTCTAGTCTAACTATTATGGCTCATCTTAATTGACAGTTTCATCTTCTAATATAAAACTGTGACTAGACAGTACATGTAGCTGATGTCATTGTTCCTAGTTAATAGACATAACTCATATAATTCAGTCATTGGGATTGGAGATGTGGACTGTTTATCTAGTCATTTACTTGTAGTAATTCAATAACTAGGGTTCAATTGACTCAGAGATTACATATGATTGTGTAGTCTGATCAAATATTTTATTTTCGAGAGTAAATCCTCTCCTGAGCTCTTTTCCCTCCTAATCTATCTGAGCTTTTCATAGATTTCAACACGTGGCTATAATGAATCTAATAGTCTACAATGTTAGTATTTTTTTTTAAAAAAATTTTTCTGTCCCCTATTCTTCTCTTCTCTCACGTGCCTCTCTCTCTCCCTCCCTCCCCACCACCCCCGGTCCTTCTTCTTCTTCTTCTTCTATATGAATAACCTTACAAAGTATCAATCTGGCTTGGCTTGTGTTTGATTTGAATGGACTGTGGAGGAGGACCAATGACAAGAAGTCAAGACCAACCTCCAACAAACACCACAAAAGCATGACCCATAAATTGTCGAAATCCAAGGTCCGTTGTGGATGATTCTTTCACTTGGATCCTTTAGTTGGGTAATTCAAAGGGAGAAACAAATGCATCGAGTAGTTTTTGGTTGAGTCAATGAATACTGAAGTCTTCCCAATTTCCAGAAAATTCATCAAATCCATCAAATTTCCAGAAAATCATATGGGTGAATCAATTAATACTGAAATCTTCCCAATTTGATATTATAAGACCCATTAGACAAGTCGGTTGGTGGTGAAGAATTGGAAGTGTGTGGTATGTTGGTCTTTATCAATTATATGAGCTTCAGTTGCTTTGAAGCCACGACAGATTTGAGAGACAGAGGTTGGGGGATTGGAGATGATGATGTGAAACTAGTTTAGTTTGAAGAGAAGAACAGCCGAGAGAGAGAATCCTGGAAGAGAAGGACAAAGAGAAAGAAACAAAATACAAAAAGACAAATTAAGTGCACGTTTATTTACTTAGAATATGAGGGAATGATTATAGGGTAAAACTATTCTTGCGTTTACTAACACATATGCCCCGTTTGATTGGCAGGAATGTCAAAATAGGAAAATGATTTATTTTCCTTTCTAAACCGATATGAAATGGAATATGTTTTGGTATTTCCATGTGAGTGTTTGGAACATTACTGAAAATTTGATTATAAAATTTATTTGTCATTCCTATTGTAGTGTTTGGTAAGTTATAAGAATGAAATATAAAATTATAATTTTTAATAATACCCTTTTACTAATTAAAGTTTAAATATGACGTTAACTTATAAAGAATGTTACCAAGAGAATATAAAATTTTTAGAGGGATAATTTATGTAATTTTACCTTTGATGGTGGGAATGGAATTAGAATACCACCTCTTACTAGATAATTCAATTCAGGCTTTATGAGGGGTTAATTTCCAGTCAAATCTCATTTTTGATTTCTTTTCAAATCTCTAATTACAACCAAACGACACCTCTACATGAAAAATGAAATTAATTCTCATTTCATACTATGATTTCCTGTCATCCAAACGGGGCCATAAAGGAATCAGAATGATTCCGGGTAAAAGTATTCATGCGTTTACTAACACATGAATGAATCAGAATGGGTGTAGGTCCTACCTCCTTATAAGGAATCGATTCCTGTATACTTAGGAATTTGATTACGAAGGGGGGAGATGGGTTTAGGAATCAACTCATCCATAATCAATACTGATTCATTTATTCTCTCATTCAAGTTGTCTCCGATTCATGATTATTTTTCATTCTAAGTAAGTAAACGTGTCATAAGTTTTGTTGTAGACCATTAGATTTTAATATTGTCACATGTCGAAATATAGTGAAAAGCTCAGGTAGGTTAGGATGGTAAAGAGCTCATGAGAGGATCCTCTCCTTTATTTTCAATGCTTTTGTTTGTCCCGAGACAAAAGAAAAACATACATGCATATATAACGTTTTAATCTCATCAAACATTTTCAGGAATCCATTCAGGCTTAAACAGAACCAAATTAAACAAAACGTTTTAATTGACAAAGAAGAAGAGGCAGAAACCCTAGAGAAACGAAAAAAACAAAACCATAACAAAAAGAATTCATAAAGATATAAAGAAGAAGGCAACGCATGCACCAAACAAAGAAACACCTCTTGGTGAAATGGATTGGTGCCAAGACAAAGTATATTTTTGGGAACATGTAAAACCAACCAACGTCTATTAACTATTAAGACACAGTAATTAGCACTCTAGCAACCTAATTGGCCCACTTGTCCGAATAGGGGCAGATGTGATTCCCTAATTAGAACCATCAAAAGGGTGTTTGGCTCTTTTGATGAAATTTCATAAGCCAAGAAAAGGACCCCTTTTTTCTTTTGTACAAGAAGGGGGCCCTTGTTGTCCCAAATTGTTGTACAAATGGGTCCTCAACAATATATCAATATTGTTGTTGTCCTTTTCTAATCAGACGATTTGTGTCTCAGCCTCATTTTCCCACTCTTTTTAAGCGGTGCTTTCCTCCTACTTTCAACTTCCCCCTTAGCCATTCTTTGCAGGAAGCTTGAAGCTAATTAAGCAAGAGAGTGATAAAGCAAAGCTAGTGCTTCCAGTTTCAGCTACGTACCTAGCTATAGCCATGTCAAGCCGAACAACAAGAGCTTCTCAACCCACGGAGGACGAGATTAAGGAGCTCATCTTAAAACTACAAGCACTGCTACCACAGCTTAATCATAGGCCAAACACAAAGGTACAGGCTAATTTTCCGTTTTACTCATCATTGTTCTGTTGTTTCTATTTGAATTTCATTCATTACTTTTCTTCTTCTTTGCTCGTGACGACTGATCTTTAATAGCGATGTTCTAAGATTACTAATTTTCACTTCATCACGGACAAAACAACGGCACAAGATGGTTATGTTGAGAGACTTTGGAAGAGAACATTTCCAATATATGACCAACTGCGAACACAATGAGAATGAGACGTGATGGAAAGGAAATTAAAGATGCCTTTATAATCAACTGAATTTCCTGCTTCAAAGCCACAGAGCTAGTTACCCCCATGCACTTTTAAGTAATTAAAATAAGGGGAGCTCAGATTATCTTGGTGAAAAGCAATATTTTCGAGCATGACGCAGAAACCTTAATCAACATAGAAATTTTGAACAGTCATGCATGGTTTTCAATTTCTTAACTATTAGTTTTCCATAAATAATATTATCAATATTTATGTGGTTTTATATTTTGCAGGCATCAGCATCAACCATTTTGGAAGAAACTTGTTCTTACATCAAGAGGCTGCATAAAGAGGTAGGCGACCTGAGCCAAAGACTATCTCAACTACTGCATGATTCTGCAGAATTTGTTGAGGTTGATGAAGAGCTTATTACACGACTCCTCTCCAACATTAATTAATTAATTAATAATGCAGCTCGATCTTTCTCTCTCAAGCTCTCTCTCGCCTACTTAGCTATATTACATCTATTATTAATTGTAACGAGTTAATTTGGTTGTTCTTGTACTCCAAGTCTCCAACCAATGAGAGATAATATATATAGAATGAGCGGAATATGTTTTTTATAAAATTTCCAGTGTACCCTTTTCTGAGATGTCTCTCTGTATTGTCGAAATGCTAGCTACTGGCTATTTAGCATGTAATAATTATTGGTCCCCTGATATTAATCATGAATTAATATTGTGTAGCTATAGCTACTCAAAAGTCAGAACTGACCAGAAGCATTTCTTAGCTTTTAGTACGGTATCACAATCATTCAATGATTAAACCAATTAGGACAAGGGAAAAAATTATTTGAAATTAACCAAATCTCCAAAAGGGTGAGTTGTCTGCTAAAATGGATTTTATATGTATTTATGGAGATTCATGGTAACATGGATGAGTCATTTCCCCAACTATATTCATGGGGATGAATAATTTCCCCAACTATTTTAATGGAATAAGACTGTTTCATTCATGGGAGTAGATACCAGAGTTGAAATTGTAAGGTCAATTATTAACTAACCTATTATTATTTCATCCAACTTTACCAATCAAGCATGACTTTCAATTCCTCTGATTAATTTTGTAGTACTGAAGATTGTCGAGCAACTTGAAAATTTCATAGCGTTTTTTCATTGGTCGGCAGAAAAATTCAACGTCTTGACCACAAGTTCACCATAACATAGGGCTGGGCACGGGCCGGGTCTAATTATAATTTCACTTGGCCCGGAATCAGCCCGTTTTGACACAAATAGGAACCGGCCCGGGACCGGCTCGTTTAACTTCAGGTCAGGCTTGCGGCTTTCGAGCCCAAAAACCTGTATTTTTTTGCTTAGTAGGATATATATCTGCCTTGCTGTGTATCAGATTTCATTCATTCATTCATTCAACCTGTTCAGATTTGAATCAAAACACAATATCAAGATCCAAAGTTGAAGCTGCAAATTGAACTATCCAAAATACAAAAAATCCAAATTCAAATACAAGTTAATAACAATACCCGCAATTAAAAGTTTGAAGTACAATGACCCAATTTAAATATGAAGTCTAACTGTCCAAGTTTGAAATACAAATATGCAATTGAAATAGAAAGTCCTAATTCAAAATTTCAAATACAACAATTTAGCAGCCCTTTTTTTTTAAGTTCTCCATCGAGCAATTCAACAGCTACCATCCATCAATTGGACTCCACAGTTTTGCTTTTGCCTACAACAACCATCATAAAGAGATTTAGATAACATGGAAGTGAGGACTGAGGAACCATTCAAGCTGCAACTTAACTAGCACTACACATTCAAGTGAGGACTGGGCATCTCACCGTCACAGCTTCACAGTATGGCGGAGGAGAAGGCAAAAATGAGAAAGAAGGAGGCGGTTTCTTATGTGTTCAGATCGAGTAGAGATTAGAAATGAAGCTGAACAGAGAGCAAGTAAAGAAGGGACTAAGGGAGTACCTGTGCTTGGTGAGCTTTCGGCGAATGGCCCTGCTCTTGTTCTTGTACGCTTCCCTCATAGATCTCGGCGTATGAGAGGAGGAGAAAGAAGAAGGCAAATAGAAGTCGTTTGCGTCGAAAGAGAGAGAGCAGTCTCGGGCTCTTGGCCTTGCAGCTGTGCAGTTTCGGCCTCCTGCGCCTCTCGGCGTCTCGGCGAGATGGAGAATGAAGAAGAATGAGGCGGCCTCTCGGTGCTATTAGGTTCAGATCAGGATGGTGTGTAGGTGAAGTGAAGAGACAGAGGGAGAGAGAAAGAGAGAGTCATGCGCCTCTCGGCGTCACCGCTATGGTGGAGGAGACGAACAATGAAGGAGAAGGAGGCGGCCTCTCTCTCACGTTCAGATCGAGTTTGGTGTGGAAGTTAGAAATGAAGGCTGAAGATTAGGTTTAGGTGTTTAACTGAAGAGTAGAATTATGTGTGTATGATTCTATGATAAGATTTTGAAGCCTTATATTAGGACCAATAATACATAAACATCTGTTCCCCTTTTTTATCACGGGCCTAACGGGCTTTTTTAACTTTGAAAGGCAGGGTCCGGCCCGAACCGTCTATTTGTATGATAAGGCCCGGCCCGAACCGTTTCATTAGAAAAAAAAATAGGCCTCGACCTGTATGGGTCGGACTTTGATGGGCCGGTTCGGGTTTGCTGGTTTTCGGGTTAAAACGCCTAGCCCTACATAACAGGATCGTTGCAGCGGAATGTACCCGCAAAAAAGTTGATTTACGTATAAAGTAGTATCAAAATTAATGCTCAACAAAAAACACATAAAAATAACATATTCTTAATACGAATCATCGCTAAAGGGAGAAACATTTGTGCATGGTAGCAATGGCAAGTGATTTATGCTGCGGCCTATTGACATGGCGCTGCATGTTTTTGGTTTTTGTTTTTTAAATAGAGACGTAAATACTATGAAAAATCAAATTGAAGGAGAAGCATAACAAGGTACAAGTCATGTGTCACCCTAAACTTTTGCTTTATGTAACTCAAACCTAAAAAGTTAGAAGAAACTTAGGCCCGGCCCAGTTTGACATAGCTTATGTAATATAAAATTGGCTTAACTTATAAGTTAAGTAGCAAAATATGTTTGGTAAACTTTAATAAAGCAGCTTATTTTAAAATTATACCATTAAGCTGCTGCTTATAAAAATTAACAAAATGCAGTTTTGATGAGTTAAAAGTTATAAGACTTATGATTTAAATTAATCTATCTCAAATTGGGTCTTAGTTACCACAAAATGACAACCACTCAACATCCGGTATTGACAAAAGAAAACATTCAAAGTGTTGGATCGAAATTATTGAGAATTGAGAGTAGTAACAAAATTCAAGTACACGTAAGTGTATTTCAGGTCTATACTCATTCCATATTTTACTAACAATAATTTAAACATCAATTTAGAGTCCATAAGGTTTGCTTATCGAAAGTATGTCTAGAACATATCTTCATAAACTAACCAAAAACAAATGAGCTACATCTTGATATTGAATTGGATGCGATTAATTACGCCTTTTTACACACCCCTTGAACTTACAATTGCAAACGAATCTATAAACCAACAACAAAACACAGTTCAGATTTTTCAAGAGGAAAAATGAAACAATCCAAAAACTCAAACAGTTTTTCCTTAATCTAATGGAATGGAATGTGGCTAAACTTGTCAAGAATGGCCTTGAAATTAGCCACAATGGCTAAGCTGTTGCTGGTAAACTCCATCGACTTCTTCATCTTCTTCTTCACATCATCAACACTCGCTGATCCCATCTCTTCCAAACCATCCAAGCACGTCTCTTGGTCCGTCACCGCACTACTTATCCACGTCTGGACGTCCTTGACCTTTGCTTCAGTCAAAACTTTGCCCACCACCATTGCCGACACCGAGTCATTGAGCTGACTCAACGCGTCCTCCACCTGGTCCCGGCAGTCACGGATGGCGGCATCGGAATTCAGGGTCTTCAACACCGAAGAGAGTTGGGAAAGCTCGGAAATGGAGACTTGGAGAGAGAGCTTGAGGATGGACTCTGGGTCTGGTTTAGGAGAGCTGTTGAGGGAGGAAATGGAGGTGAAGCAAGGCTCAGGGTACCGAGTCACGTTACAGACGATTTTGATGGTTGACTCGGCAGAGCTGGAGAGGGATGGGGAGTCGTCGATTGGCTCGGTGGTGGATTCATGGATGAGAGCTGCGAGCATGAGACCGATCACAAAGGTCAAGCCGACTATTGCTGAGATGACAAGAGTGGTGATGATTGGCCTTTTGGGTGGTTGGGGGATCTTCTGAGCTTGGACTTCTAGGTGGTGTTCTGGGTTTACCTTGCCGTAGCCTTTGAGGACGTTGATGGAATCCATTTCTGGTTTTGGGGTTGGGAAAGGTAGAACAAGATAGGTGTTTCTGGTTCGATGACTTGTGGCGATTTGAGTACAGGAGAAGCAAATTGATGGAGTGCAAGACTTTTTCCAGAGAAATCAGCGAGTATTAAGGAATATAAGATAAAAGCTAGACCTAGTATATAGATACCAACAGCTCACAAAGGAAAACATTGGGTGAAAACTCATAAAAGTCAGAACCGGGTAATTTAGTCTCCGTTAATATAATTAATCTTAAATTATTTCAAAATTTCTCGCAAGCAAAGATTTCACTCACTAATTATCTCAAAACCCAAGTTCAGAACCAGGAAAAGAATCAAGTGATGCACAAAACTACGCCCATGTAGGAGTAATTGAGAAGTAAGTATCAGAAAAAAAATGGTTTTATCCCATTGTTCATTCCTCATCCTCTTCATCATCTCCTCCACCAGAAGCCTTCTTGGCAGCTGCCTTCAAGTTCCTTCTCTTGACTCTACCGGGACCTCCGCCACCCAATGGACTTGTAATAGCAAAATCAATGTGCTTCTCGGAATCACATCTGACCATGAAGGATGGAATGTTCACCACTTGCCTTCCGACTCTGCAAAATAACCATCAGCATTGTCAAAAAACTGTTCATCATCTGCTATCAACCACGTATTTCTCAATGTTTAATGTTTGGTAAATCTAAACAATCCGCTGATTTTTCATTCAAATCAATATCAAATGAGTTCTTAGCAGGAATGACAATAAGAAAAGGGTAAATAACAGAAACCTTTCAAGAACATGAAACTCTACTGCTTACATCAGTTACATGTGAACCGAGTAGATGACACTAATGTTAGAAGATAACTTCCATATGTAAGAAATGCAAGCTTTCTACACTACAATACGTGAGCATCAAAACTCATATGTTCAGCTTCACCAAACATTAGGGTCCAAGTCTATCCTTTCCCCAATAATTAACTAGCAGTGCCACACCCATATACCAAGACAACAAGTATCTGATATTGTTCCTATGTTAACAGAGGCATTCATTTGAGATTGATCATATAATCAAATTCCATGAATGATTGATATAGTGGTACTAAAATTTTATTGTCATCTACATTCTACTTCTAGAACAAAAAAAAAAGAAGAAGGTAAAATCACCTGATATGCCTCTGCCTGATGAGCACACGGGCATGATGAATGGACTTTGCCAAACCCTTCTTAAACACAACTGTCTGCAGGCGACGCTCAAGAAAGTTCTCCACAGTCAAAGCCAAAACATAATCAAGCTTGTTCTGCCCCTCGTCCAAAAGGCCATAACGGTTCATCCTCCGAAGAAGCGCCTCACCCTCAAAGATCCGACGAGGGTTCTTCTCATCAAGGGTCAGAAGCATCCTTGCATTGTTACGGATTCGGCTCAGGGCATACTGAACCCTCCAAAGCTCTCTCTTGCAACGCAGCCCATACTCTCCCACCAGCTTCAGCTCAGCATCCAAACGCTCCTTCTCATAAGGCCGACGGGGCTTCTTAAACGTCTTGCCATCTAAATTTTTTCACAATTTCCTTTACAAAATCAGAATCCAACAGCAAACCACAAAAACACACCCAACTGAGCTAAAATTTCATCTTTCTTCAAACCCCATCAGCTAACACAAATCACAATTGAACCTTTATAAAACTTTATAAATAATGTTTCACATGAGGCACAATGATTAAGCCTATGTTCATCTCAGCTTTTCCTAAAGCTTATTGAAATTAAATACCACATACATTCTAGCAAAACATAAACCTTATCACTAGCCAGAAAGCCAAAAGTGTGAAATCAAATGAAAAATTAAAAATTGATCATGAAAATCAAAACTTTCTAACCAAAAATATCAAAGTCAGCAACTTTGATCACATACTCAAATATCAGATACCATATGATATACACAGTACCTCATCAAATGTCAGGGAAATAGAGAAAGAACTTACAGTTCCGATAGAACACGACGTGAACCATGGCTGCTCCACTCCGGCACGGCGGCGACTTGTGCCTCTCTCTCTCTCTCTCTCTCTCTCTCTGAAAATAGCCGTAAATTCTAGCTCGCTCTACTTATATTAGCAGAAAGACCCTAAAACCCTAACCCTTCAACATTGAAGGGCCGGCCCATAACGTATTAGACCCAATTCTAAATTCGGGCCTATGCATCAGATCCAATTGTAGTTTGGGCCTACATATCTGACCCAATTTATTGTTTTCATTTTATTTTAATTTATAAAAATGAAACCGACAAAGGCTTGACTGCTTGAGTTATGAGGGTGCAACCACCACGTGTTCTGCATTACAATGCCAAGGCATTGAAGGCACATTTTTGATATCAAATCTGGGTTTGGTCCATAGGGACGCACATGTATGGTTCAATTAATAAGGTGTTCAAACCACTTACCATGGTATTAGAAATTCAGATGGTCAATCTGTTGTTGCGTCCAGCAGGATAATTGGATTTACGAATATTTTAGTTGCTGAAGCCACTGTCTTAAGAGAAGGATAACATACTGCGGCTCTCCAACGGCTATCTCAGATCATTGTGGAAGGTGATTCTAAACTCTTAATGGACTGTATTTAGGGGAATTCGTCAATATCTTGGATCATATGGCTTCTTGTGAGAGATATTAGACTTTTAGCTCACCGATTTCAAGCCATAATCTTTAAACATAGTTTTAGAGAAGCTAACTTCCTTGCAGATCATTTAGCGTCCCTACCTTATAAGTTCAAAAATCCTAAAGTTTGGTTTTATTGTCTACATCTTTCGGTGTCCCCAGTTCCAGTTAGATTAGCTGGGAGGGTGAGTTTCTAAAGGTTTTTCTTTTGCCTTGTAAGTCTTTTTATCAAAAAAAAAAAAAAAAAAACACACTCACCGTAGTTTAATTCTTCAAATATATTCACCAAAGAGCCAAAGATGAATACATATAATGCTCACCTAAATGATTCAATGTTATGTATTGGGTTGTAATTTATTTCAAATAAAAAATGCAAGAAAAAACATTACTCTTTTTAGATAAAAAATGCATCGAGTTTATATGTCACTTCGGGTGGTTGCTAAACAATGAATATTATTTATTTAATTTCTTATAATTTATGCATCTAAGTTGTGTTTCTCCACTATTGCCTGTTGGACGGCTTTGAGACTCTAGTTTCTGCACGTATAAAAGATGTTAAATGAAGGTTTTAGTCTTTGGCACTCCACAATTCGAGTGATCAAGACTAAAAAAATTGCTAAACTAATAGAAAGCTGGTCACACTTCTGCAGGCCTTCAATTTTGAACAAGTATGGATACAAGTATTTATAGGATCAAAATAGTAACAAAATTGATCCACAAATTACTAGTCGCATAATGTATAGTAATGTGAGTCGTAGAAATTGTAAAGGGTAAATCTTAGGAATAAATTAGACCCTGTTTTGTGATGGTTGCCAGCTACATACTAAGGACACAAAAACATCAAATTGAAAAGATAGATTGCACTCAAGTTGTCGCTCATAAATGACATTTAACTTTTTTTTTAACTAATTAAATAACAATGTTACACAATTACTCTTAACTAAATAACATAACCACTGTTATTCTAATAAACGTTAATCAACTAACCAAGAAACGACACTTCATATAGAAATATATCTCACATACCGATTACTCTAATGCTCTGTTTAATTACAAATTCACGCTACTAGACTTTGCGAGCTGTCTAAACGTTCTTTCGTTTATATCTCTCTCTATAGGGGAACGCGTTCCATGTGCTAACCTTAACCTAGGCTTGTCTCTGTTTCCGTCTGCTCTCGTCCGACTGAGCCGAGGCATTGGTGTAGGCCGTTGGCCATGTCGGCACGTGTCAAGTACGATCGGACGGGATAGTGGTGTAGGTGTTCGGGGATTGGGGCTGGGAGGATTCTCTTTGCAGTGGTTTCAGTCGAAGGTGGTGGCTACATGAAGTCGAGTGAGGGGCAGTTGGTGGAAGTCGGTCGTGTGGCTAGGAGTAGCCGATGTGATTTATGGGTCTGGGTCTCGATCTACTAGGATCTTGTAACATATGGAGTGGAGATGGGGTGTGGCTGGGTTTCGGATCACACAGCAAAAGGACGAGTGATTGTGCTCTCGCGATTAGGGGGTTGACCTCCGTGTGCCATAGCAGTCTTGGGCTGGACGCACTACTTGGCCCCTTCTGACCTTGGTCCATTTGTGGGCCAGTTTTTGGCCCGGCAGCATGGTTAATTAGGGTTTTTTTTTTTTTTTAAATGTAGTCTTTTATTTATGTTATTTAGTATGTTTGCGCTTTTTGCGAGCAATAAGTCCCTATAGTAGTCTTGTAGGAGTAGTCGGGCTATGTGCCTGTATATGCATTTAGAGTGTCTTGTCTGCTCTAGGTAGGCGGTAAGGTCTTTACTTCGTCAAATGGCCACTTCCGCCTAGTGACATGGTAAAGCTAAGTGTCGTCAGATCTATCATCTGACGGCAACATAGTAGGAAAGCTGGGGTTATGGTAACTATGCTACGTTGTAATTGGATTACATATCGAGTTATCTTTCTGTTATGTCACCGCTATGTCAAAGCAAATAGAGTAGCCACTAAAACACTCTTTACTAGTGGGTGCTTGTTAGAATACATGTAGAGATTCATGATATTATTTCGAGAAATACTCTAGATGCTTATTGTAATCAGAGGTTTAGGCTCAATATCTTTCCTTATATTCGACAGTTTCATTAATCAATACTTAACAACAGCCGCACCAGTTTTTTATTAAAAAAAAAAAAAAAAAAAGACTTTGCGAGCCGTTTAAAGAAACTGCTCGAGTAGTAATGTGTTGTGGGTATTGGTGATTGTGCCGTCCCTCACAACAACTAATGATGCATCATGCATGTGAAAAAGGTCACTACCAATCCGGCGTGGCTTTCACTTTAAAAAAGATTATCAACCAATAAAATCTTCAATTAAAAAGAGATAAAACAATTCTAAAAACAAAACAGAAACAGAAACAAAAACAAAAACAAAAACTAAAGCCTTCCTATTGACAAATGGAGTTACAAAACGTCTAGATTGCAAAACATCAATAACAGACGCCCTTCATTTCGGTGCCATCCCTTCAGTTTCTCTCTCTGTATTTTCTCACCGTTCAATTCAATTCAATTCCATTCCATTCCTTCAGTTTCTGTTTCTCACTATCGTTTTTTTTTTTTCCTCTTATTCAAAAAACACAAAAACAAAGTTCTGTTTCAGCTCATTTTCTTTTTTCAAAGCAAAACCCCTCATCTTCTTCTTCTCCTCCTCTTCTGTTTCCCACTATCTGCATTTTCCATTCTTCTCTGCTTTCTTTGAATTGAAAGAGTTGGGAAATTTGGGTGGAAATGGCTTCCAATATAGGAATTATGGACAGTGCTTACTTTGTAGGAAGGAATGAGATTTTGACTTGGATCAACAATCGTCTTCAGCTCAATCTCTCTCGCATCGAAGAGGTTTGTTCTCTCTGTATTAGCAAAAAAAGGAAGGATCTTGATTCTGGGTTTCTTTGTTTGAGCATTGTTAACTAGTTCTTGTGACCCATTTGGGTACAAATCGTTTTGGGTTTCTATGTTTCTGCATTGTCCTTTTCTTGATTGCTTGAGAAAGATTGGATTTTTATGTTTATAATGCTTCAAAGTTTGGTGCTTTTCTTGATTATGAGTTGAAATGTTACCGACCAAAAGGTTAATTGTGGTCATTAGTGCTGAAAAGTCGAATGTTTTATCATATTTGACATCTCTTCACTAGTTGTGATGTAAATATTGCATCTTTTCGTGCAATTTCGCTGACCCATTTGATCACAAGTACATGGGTATGTTCTGACTGATTAAGTAACTGAATTGTGGAATTTGATATTAGCTTGTCACTATACTTGAGGTAACTTTGAGTTTACACCTCAATGATTTGGATTTGGAGCTATGGTCTTCCAGGAGTCTCTTAGCTAATTATCTGGTTTGGGTGTTGAAAGAAAAATGCATGATCCTTGAATTAAGTTACTGGAAGTTGGATGTCTGCTAGATTTTGCTTAAGTAATCGTTAGTAGGACTTTGGTCACATCATGATATTTTCATCTTGTAAACTTTATATTTAACCATGTAATTTTTTTATATATATATTTCTAAACATCTGAGCAAATGTGGCTAGGCTGCATCTGGTGCTGTGCAATGCCAAATGTTGGATATGACGTACCCGGGAGTTGTTCCAATGCACAAGGTATCACCATCTTCAATCTGCACATTACATTGAATTAATATTTTTGTGGCTAAAATGGCTGCAGTGTCCCTTTTTTCTAACGGATTGGTTTGCCTGTCTTCTATTTTGCTTATTGTAGGTCAATTTTGATGCGAAGACAGAATATGATATGATCCAGAACTATAAGATTTTACAGGAGGTGTTCAATAAGTTAAAAATTGAGAAGGTATTTTAATCATACTTTAGCCTTGTTCGCTCTAGGATAACATGCATTCATGTATAGGTACTTCCTCAGGTTTAGCTTTACTAGTTGGTTGGTCTCAACTTTATCTAGACTATCAGGAAAAATGAAAGATCACCATGCAAGACCCATTTTATAGGGATACTCTGTTGGTTGTATGTAATTATACCTCAATTATTTATGGGTTAAGACTAGTGTATGATCTTTTGAGACTGAGGCTGAGATGTAATACCATAGCGATACACCACCCCAGTTTTGTTGGTTGGAACCAAAATCTGAATGCTGGTCTTCCATGTTGTAAGTTTTAACTTAAATGAGTTGGAAAACTGGATTAGTGAGAATTTTTCTTGACCAGCATATTTTATTTCTGTTAATCGCTGTTCTTTCTCATTTTTTCATTGGCTGTCTTGCAGCCTCTTGAAGTCAATAGGCTTGTTAAAGGCAGGCCTTTGGACAACTTGGAGTTCTTACAGTGGCTGAAACGATACTGTGATTCTGTCAATGGTGGCATTATGAATGAGTATGGATCATCTTCTGTATTTGGCTTCTCTTTTCAGTGAATGTTTGTTTATATTGAACTGATAATTCTTTTACTCCAATTCACTTTCTTTCTCCTTGTAGAAATTATAATCCTGTTGAGCGAAGGTGCAAGGGAGGGAAGGAACGGTATGCCAAGGGTTCTCAAAAAATCTCAAAATCACTGCAAGCAAACAATTCAGGTGACCCAGTTGGCCTTAGCAGAATCTCTGGTTAGATCCCCTCCCCTGAAAGAAATACAAATTTGTTTCAATGCTGCATTAATTATTTTTCTAACACCTCCAAGTGCTTGTTTGATGCTTACTTCTTTAGGACCAAAGCAAGGGAAGACTAGTGCAGGGGCAGGTGGTTCCAATTACGCAGGAGAGGTCCTAGCTTTGTCTAAGGAGGTATCATTATAAGGCCAATGTCTGTTAGTTGTTGCTAAATGAACCTTTCTTCTCCTTGATGTGCTTTTTCAATTTGTCTTTCCCAAAAAAGTATTATATTCTTTGAACTGGTTTGCCCTGAGCAGTCAATGAACTATCAGTCGTGTGTTGCTCTTTTTGAACTCTGTTGACTCGTTAAAACCTACTGAAATAGTGAAGTTTGTCTAGCTTTGGTAATTTGGTCAATTCCTAAAATGTTTATGCTTCTACTCTACAGATAACGGATCTCAAGGTCTCGGTGGACCTTTTGGAAAAAGAAAGAGACTTTTACTTTGGAAAACTGAGGGATATTGAAATTCTTTGTCAAACGTCTGGATTGGAGAGTATCCCGGTAGGATTTTCCGACAGGTTTTTAATATGTATTGGTCTTATGGTTTCTCTTTTAATGCCCATATATATACTGTTGATTCAATGGATCAGCTTCCTGCCATTTCTTGCCCTCTATTGTGCTGTATTGCCCCAGTTTTCGAAACGCACTTTGCATCTGGGTGACAATTGACAAATGAACATTTGTGATTGCTAGAGTTACAATCTTTTATCATTTGAAGAAAATTATTGAAATGGTCAATGAAACTTTGAGCTTATGACCTATGAATACTGTAGATCTGTGATACTCAGAGTCTTCTTTTTCTTACGAGCTAGGATATCTCTTGCTTTTTCACTTTTGGAACATCTCTCTTGACACTGATTTAGTAGGATGATGCGCATAGTTGTTAACTGCTAGACTTACCATGCTTCTGATTAAATTTAATGTAGATGTCAGTAGCAATAACGAAGATATTGTATGCTGCTGATGCAAAAGAATCAGCTCTTGCCAAAGCTCAAGAATATCTCCATTCCGTGCAAGAAGATGAAATTGAAGCAGAAGCTGGAGCTGGAGCTGAATCTGAAGCTGAAACAGATCCATGAGTTTTGAAAATGGACATGCTATTTGCCTGGGTAGCTAGATCTAAACAAGCCCATGGATCAGTGATCTCTGTCAGTCAAGTGAAGAACTTCTTATTCCTCTTTGTATGTGCTGAACAGATGGTTGTGGATTGAAAAAAACATGACTTCTTGAATAATAGTGCCTCTCGAGTAGTTCTACCGAGTAAAAGCAATGACATTGTTCACGCAGATCTTTCACAGCAAGTTAGTGTAGTGTGCCCTAGCATCTTTCACTGCCTGTTTGTGTAGTGTGAAGCCCAGTACTATTGAATCATGAATCTTATTGAGCTATTAACCGCTATCTCTCAGATAGTTAAATTAAGCATGCCAGTGTTTTAACTAACAGGGTTGCTCAATGTGAGGGAAGTTAATTCAACCACAACTAGTCTGTTTCCCCGGTCTACATATAGAATTTCTCTTGCAGGAACTTACCAGAGTTGCAGTATTCTTTCCAAGCATGATACCAATCCACAAGCTCAGAATTCACGGTTAAAGGCGAGGAAAACGAAAAAGATTGTGGAACAAATAATAATCTAATTAAGAAACATATTATCATCAAACCACCATTAATTACATAAAAGTAAGGATCGTTGAGTATCCTTTACAAACAAACAAAAACAAAGCAAAATCTAAGCATCAGCCATGAAAGGATCACGGCTAACATCTCTTTTACTCCACCAAGGAACTACATGACATTGAAAATGCGTTGCAATTATGAGCCTCAGTAGTACTCATGATCATCATCAAAGATGTATCCTCCACTCCTTTGGGACTTGTCAGACTACAATACAAGACAATGTAAAAGTTAACACTCGTAAAGTGGCATTTGTTAAAAATCGCAGGCAGTATGTGCACTTGATGGCTATACATAGTTAAAAGTATTTAGTTATCTCAATGGACATACCCTGTGAATGAGTTTCTCAAATGCTTCAGTACCATTCTCTTCAATGTACTCCTCTGCAGCTGTTAGAACATCATCCGGCTTACTGAAGACATCCTTCTTCTTTGGAACGTACCAAATGTTGATTGTCTGTGGGTTGAGGAAAAACGGCCTGACATAGTGTTCGTAGACATATGCAGCACCACTGAAGTACGGGATGACCAACCAACAAGTCATGATCAGCTTGGCATATGACCAGATTGGGATCCTGCCACAAAAAATTAAGATCACTTTAGGCACAAAATTAAATAAAAGACAGCAACATCATCAGTTCATCACTGACTAGTATATTATAACCGCTTTGGATTAACTAGCACCTAATGCCACCCACCACATGCACTCTCAAATCTAGCAACCATCGAGATAACCTTTTACAAATCTTCCATTGACACATCAATAAGCTTTTCTTCTGTTCAAAAACCAGAACAAGTATTTCTTTATACATCTTACTAGTCCAAATTCTATCACACTTGTGTCCAACTAATCAGATGCAAGCATCCTTCTTTATGCAGCTTACACTAAAATTCAACAAATTATCCTCTTATGCTACTCATATGAAGTACATTCAATTGGATTCACGAATCAACGAAATAAATCGAACAATAAAAGAAAAACATAGTAGAAATTTACCACTCAATAAGTTTGGCAAAAGTGAGCTCAAGGAGTGTAATCATAGAGTAGAGAATCCAATACGTAAGCCATTGGCGATCATCAGTTGGAGATTTGGTTTCTATAGCCCGAATTGAGGCATACCTACACAACAACCCAGAATCAATTAACCAAATTACAGAGGATTTAACATGAACACAGAACAATGCATAAGAAAAAAAAAAAAAACAAGGATCACAATTCAGAAAGTTATAATCTTTGAACCAAAACTTACAGTGGGTAAACCAAACTAACCACAGGCCTGCAAGAAAGAAACCCCCAAATCAGATTACAGAACCATAAAAAAAAAAAAAAAAAAAAAAAAGGCTTTTGGTAAAGTGGTTTATAGCAGTTGATACCCAGCAAGAACATCGAAGTTTTTAAGGAGAACTTTGAGGAAACTTCCAGCACCAGATCCCATCTCCGGTTTCTGAATGTCGGTAACTGAGAACTGAAACTGAAGCTGCTTGTGAAAAAAGCTTGGAGCCCTTTTTCTTTTGCCCTTGTCAGCTAATGAGTTGTGTCTGTAGCTATTAGTACATCTGCTCAGAAAAAGAGAGAGAGAGAGAGAAGGAGAGTGACAAGTGTGGTTACACTACAGCGACACTAATGAACTTATATTTCCAAGGTATATTGTTAAACTAAAGAAAATAAACGGAGTTCTTTTTTGATGACTAGAAAATAAACGGAGTTGGTTTCTTCTCACCAAGTAAATCTAGGGACGGCGGCGAAATTTCGTGCCAGAATATTTGACCCCAGAGAAAATCGGGTAACAACAGCGAGATTCTTTATATCGATTCTCAAATTAAGGACCAAAATTCTTACATACTTTAATAGTTAATACACACATTTTTTTATATTTATTTTTTTGCTGTGAATTTAACCCTCTATTATATTTAGTCCGCTACGCAATACTAAGTTTCTTTATGTTTAAATGACGGTGCGTGGACTGTGGGTGTATTGAGGGTATTTTTGTTTTAGAATAGGTTTCTTAGTTGTACTCTGAAAATCAGATCTTATACTATGTACTTATTCTTGTTTTACAATAGATTTTTTAGTTGTGCTCCTAAAATCAGATCTTTCTTACGACCCTTATGAGAGGTGTATCAATTTTGTACTGTTTTCTTAAATTATTAATCCAGATTGACCTTTTCAATGAAAAAAAAACTATTATATTTAGAAATTAGTCTATAATAATTTTCTCGACAATGACAAATGAGTTTCAAGTTGAAAATCTCCATTCTCCCTTTTGTACTAATAAGTTCAATGGATGCAAAAGCTTAACTACAAGCTTCTAATATATGCAGTCTCAACGCACTTGTATTTTACCTTCATGAAATATACAAAACTAGCACTAGGGGGCATTGTCAATTTAACCCAAGAAAGGGTAAAGAACATTGGGCTTAAAATAATTTCAACTACAAAGATTGATTACATGTTATCATGGCCATTATATCCGCTGGTACTGTGGCCATTCTGTCTTGAGTCTTTGCCTGCTGCTGGTTGCTCACTGAGAAGTTGAAATGGCCAAGAATCCACCGAGGTTGGATACCTAGGATGTGGTTTGCTCACATGTGAGTTGGCCTTAGATGTGAGGTGGGTGGAATCTGCCGGTGGATAAGTTTGGAGATCAGGGTGGAGGGGCATGACAAAGACAGCAGGTGCTTGTTGCAGAGCTGATTCTTGAGCAGGCAATCCGAGACAATTTCCAGGAAAATGGGATGCCACTTCTTGTCTAACTTCTACAGGTGGTACATTAAGGTCAGGTTTAGACTGGAGAACCCGCTCTTGTAGCTCACTTTGCAATCTTTCAATCTGAGTTTCTAAGGCAGAAGTATCCTCTCGGAGCTCATTCTTCTCAACGGTCATCTGTTTAGATGAAAACACGATTGATAAGAAACCAGTATGCATATATTTGAAGGGTGAAGAAATCTGTTGAGTGCCTTACATAGTTAGATTCAGACAACAAGGATACATTCTCCTTTCTCAAGGATTCGATTTGACCAAGCAAATCCTTTAACAGTCGAGTAGCTTCACAGAGTATAGTGGCCTTTCCAGTGTTCTGCTGATTCAGTTCTGTGCAAAAGTAATCTCAATTAAGAACCACCCACCATTATATGGATAATGATTAAAGAAAAATATCGAAAGCTAATCATGAATATAAGATGAAATGAAGCAAAGTAAAATTATATGTTCTCATAAAGGCAATAGAAGTTACCGAGAGCATCAGACAGATCAAGAAAAAGATCATTCAAATGCTCACGCTTCTGTTTCTCCCTCACAGCCTTGTGGATTCTCTTAGGCATTTTCCCCTGAATCTTTTTGCCAGAACAAGCCCTGCACACATCAAATAGCTTTCTAAACATCTATCCACAGTTCGTATTCTTTCTTAACTTACACAAACTAATCATACACAACAATCATGTACCATTTGAAATTGTTATATCCAAAAATCTAATCAAAAAACTTCAGACATATATGTGACCAGAGGATATGCTGTTCGGGAAACCTCCTAAAAGGCTAAAACTTTTATAATGCATAAGCATATCAAGACCAGGGCATTCTGAAAGCATATGAACTTCAAATAAAGAAAGGTTTGCTGGTTTTTTTTTTCCTCTTTATCTTATTATAACAGTGCTACATCATGCGGATCCAAAATTCACCAATCTATCAAGCGGGAATCAAATTATCTTAAGAAGAGAACCTAAGTGAACAGTCAAATCAAGATTTTAAAATGCTCATCAAGTACAAATTCCACAGTTGGGTATTCTTTCTTATCTAACACAACCTTTTATAACGCAATTTCTAATCCACAGTCTATTCATTGTATTGCTCCTTTTATGCAAAAGCATATTCAAGATAGCTAAAACGCATACACATCCAACAATTGCCCAAAAGTTTTAACGTATATAGGCTGTACTGGTGCCACAACATACTGTTTGCATATCCTCTCCCTCGAATGAATCCCTTCCTTCAGAAATCCCATTTCTAAATTTCCATCTTGCACCCTTCTGTTCTAAAGGTTACGCTACCCTACATCAAGTTTCTAAAGTAAAGCTTTGCGATTCCAAAGCACACAAGAACAGTTTCAAAACATGTAATTGACATTCCAAGCACTCATATATAACACTTGTGCATCTATATCAAACTTAAGATCTGTAACACTTACCGGTCCACCGGCGCCTGCGTTGCCTCAATAACCTTGTCAACCACCGGAGCCGGATCCTTAGAACCCATGATCCCTAACACCCTAAAAATAACAAACCAACACAGAATTCAGACTCTTGTCTTACAATCCTACAGAGCACATGCTAATCAAAACCCCAAAAAATTGACTTTAAACTCAACCCCTAGTTTTCTTTCCCACAAATCAAACTTCTGCATAAACCTTTTAAGCAATTGAAACCCCTCAAAATAAAATACACATCTGGGTTTTCTTGAATGAAAACTACAACCCCAACAAACAGATACTTAAACTTCTACAAAATCCAGAACTAACCACCAAACCCGGAAAAGATTTAAACTTTCTTGAATGAAATAGAACAACCAAAAATACATGCAGAGATCAAAGCTACCTGAAGATCAAAATGCTGGGTAGAGCAAATTCAAATTGGGTGTTAGATTGAGAAAAAGTTGGGAAATTTGGAAGGGAAATAGAAAAGGGTATGATGGGGGTTTGGCGTTTATACACAAAAGTGGTAAGAGATGGGCATGGAGAAATCGCAGATGGCGAGCGACGGTGGAGGAAGACAGAGTGTGGCGGGAGAGGGAAAGCGTGTGGCGGGCGCTCGCCGTTTTAATGCAATGAACCCGGACACGTGAGCATGCCACGTCACCTGGCTTGTGGCTTCTGAGCTTCTCACGTGCTTGGCGAGTTTTCAAAACAAGTTGATAATGGTGTTAATCAAGCTTAATTACAAACTTTTGTCGAGGTCAATAGTCTCATTAGACAAAGTAGGGTTGGACCCGTTGCGTCCGGTTGGGTGTTGACCGACGTGTCTCTGTGTACTTATATTAATCTGAATGAGATGTTGGATAACATTAAGTATATTTTTTAATTATTAAAATAAAAAGTTAATTATAAAAAGAGATCATCTAATAGTTGCTGAAGTCAGTTGCACTGGCGGTACATATAATTTTTTTTGTTAGGTTAGATATATCTGGTTGAAATTAGCTTTACCTTACATGCTTGGTTTTGTCGGTATTTAAGAAAGCTCAGCAGCCAACCGAATCGAACTGAACCAAACTGCACCGAAACTAAAGATGAGATTCATAACGTAACGGTGCTGGGGGATTTTGGTTTCTCTATGTCATAATCTCCACTTCTATAGCAAGACAACTATCAACGGTACAGAACAGGGGTTGAATATGAGCAAAACATTGGTTACCACTCACTCGCTCAACTGTGCGTAATAGCGAATCCACTAAACTCTCTTTGGACGCATCGGAACTCAGATCTTACGATGATGGACAAAGAAAATGAGAAGTTTTATAGTGTGGATTTTCAAGTACAATCAAAATGTTTGGTAGAGTTTAGCACGTTTTTAAGTGTACAATTTGGGTTGCATTGCAACCTCCTCATATTTTAGTTCTTATCAACGTTTATACATGAATATGAGAGGCTTGTGGTATCCGCAAACAGGCACGCAAGTCTTCGTTGAAAGTGAAAACAATAATCAATTTGCAGAAGAAGCCAGGCGTGTGCTGGCCATGAGATGATGCTTGCCGTCATCTCATCTAAAGCGACAAGGTTGAAGATGATGAATGCAGCCCATCATCTTCACGTGTAGATTGAAGGTTTGCTAGCAGACAAGAGTCTTCAATCAGAACATTATACTCCTTTAAATTCAATACTTGTTCATCAAGTCCAGTCCTCTATTCGAAAACAAACACTCTTTACTTTGTTTCTATTGATTTCCAGTACAGATGAGTACTATATGCGAATTTGCAGGCCATAATAGAGGAACACATTAATAGACTAAGGGCATGGGATGAATTAAAAATGCTACCATCTACACATTATGTGAGATCTTCTTGTATAAGCTTCGTGATATATGTTTGCGACTATACTGTATTTCATACCATCAATTTCTTGAGCAGCCAAATTGGAACTTGCGCACCTTCATTCTTCCATTCAACGCAAGAGCCAAAACATCGAATTCCTCCACATACCAGAGCTCGGTAACCATTGCCTGAATTGTATTCAGAGGCCATTGTTAGTTATTGTTAGTTGATGGATCGATACACACACATTCTTAGAAGTGTAAGCACAAGAACTAGCTGTATAACAAAGCTTCCTCATCAAAATGTATTCTCAAGCTCTTAAAAGTGTTTCTCAAAACCAATGACAGCGTACCTCAAATCCTTGGAGTTCTTTGTTTATACGATCAACAAGCTCATGAAAGAAGTGGATTTGATCCGACGTATTAGAGAGCACCTGAACATGAAAAAAAAAAAAAAAAGATAATCAGTAACATCATGAGATGATGACATGAGTGAACGATGTATGACGTGCTCCTTGAACTCTAAATTGATGGAATGCTCTTTTATCTTATTAAGAATATCGTTTTGAAGCAGATCGCTTAATAAATTGCAACTGCAACATTTGAAGACCTATATTATCATGTCAAGAAGCGTACAGTTAACTATTTTCACTCAAAAAGTGTTGAAATGTACTACCATGGATGATGCCTTTGGCTCGCCCAAAAGCCTTGCAAATGACGTATGAAGAATAGCAACATCATACTGCAGGAAACAATGGCAGAAGATTAGCAAGTGCTACAAGCATATAAATTGGAGTTCCAGAAGCTATTTACTGCCAGTTTACATAGGATTAAAATTTACCATGTATTTCCTAGTTTAACAAAATTGTATGTTTTCTTCCTTAATTGCAGTTGACTAGCAAAAGATTTTACTTCAGAAGGCAATATGGCCAATAAGGAAAATACAAAAGACTTACATTAGAAGCATTAGCTCCTAAGTTTGAGGTATTCGATGATCTCAAGTCATTTGGAGTATTATCATTAACTAGACGAGTCTTAACTGTTCAAAAAAAAAAACTTGACAAGTCTTAATCTAAATAGATTTAGAGAATCTGCACTAGTATTAAAGGAACTAAGATATGATTCTCACAAGTTGCTTCTCAGGTGCACGCGGAAGTGCAGTCCTTAGTTTTGCTCGGACAGTCATAGGATCTGATCCAGACATTACCTACATTGGAACACAAACATCACATAAGAATTAGTGATTACAGTAATGCGAGACTGCTCCTCTATGACAAATTCATAGCAAAATTCCTAACAGACGTCGATATAAAATACAAAGGTTTTCTCACCCGCTTAACCTTCCAAGTCAACAACCAAGAAAATAAGGTTTGACCAAGAGTTTCATCTTAGTGAAAAACTAAGTTTTACAAATGACAACAACAAACAAAAGGAAAAAGTAGCCTGAAGTGATAAACAAAAGTCACAAACAAAATACATGGAAGTAAGGACTGTAGTTGCCATGATGATAATTGATCACTTATTCAACATATTGCCATATAACAAGTCAAGATGTCCTCAGATGAGGAAGGGAGGAAGAGGAAGAGATGAAATTGAGAAATACACACTTTTACGAAGCATGATTTACATCACGAGATGAGATCAAAGACAAAGTGAGTATATGAATTATGGAAATAACCTGCCAGCATCCAAGAAGCACACCTGTTGAAGTTAAAACCACTCTGTCTAAGACAATCTTTAAAGGGCACAGGCCTTCTACAACAGCTCTAACAGCAGCTACTTCAGCTTCAATCTGTGGATAATAGACAGTGTTCAAAAGCTAAAACTGGCATCTACGCAAAAAGAAACACATAAATGGCTCCAAGTAGACACTTCACCTCATCTTGAGTTGCAGGAACGGGTGAAATATGATGCGAGGCGTGGAACATACTAAAATGATACAAACTTGAATTCTGAAACCAGATCACTACAAGATACACAGCAAACATAAGTGATCATAGTTGAAAAACAAACAAACTAATCCTCAACCTTATCATTTCTTTTGCCACATCTAATCAGCCAACTCAAAAATGAAGGTCAAAACTTTTCATAAAATGGTAGCCACATTTGCTTACATTTATCAAAGTACGGATCAAGAATCGGTTTGAGCACCTCCCTGCAACAAGCCAAGCATGAATGCACGACTTTAACGTGAGCATATTAAACGCATGTTACGAAAAATCGTATCTAATCATACAACTCTGCAGCTAAACTACCTTCCACAAGCAAAAATAAGCATCCGGAGTAACTAATGAACAGAGATTGCTGAATCAAAAATCTCTAGTCTACCGTCAGATTTATAAACAGCCCTGAGCTACAATCTACTTTCCATTTCACATAATCAATCCAATGCTCCATTACATTATCATTTACAACTAAATTCAACTCAATAATCTAAACCATACATACGAGATTCGAATCGAGTACTGTGTGCTCAGATACAACACATTTGCACGAACAGGAGGATTTGCTGCCTACAGACAACCAAATTCAACCCAAATTTAGCTAAAAATTTCCGAAACACCAAACATCCGATTAATCAATTCATAAAGAAAATTAACTTCACCTTGAGCACAGGTGCCACGGATCCATCATCCTTCACCGTAAAAATGTCGGAGAGCGACAGAGACTGAGAGGTGTGGCCGCGTTTCAGAAACAGCGGACCTTTCTCATCCAAATCCCTAGCCATCTTCTCGTACAATGCCGACCTCCGATCCCTGATCGGAATCGCGGAATCTGAAACGGAAAATTTTTCCGATCAAAGCCGAATACAGAAAACGAATTGAATATGGTTAAAGTTTGGTAATTTACCCGTGCCGGAGGGGAAATTATTGGGCGTGGAATCGGAGTTCCGGCGGGCCATTTGGAAGAGAGAGAAGAAGAGCAAGGCAGAGGTGAGCCAGAGCAGAGCTACCGTTTTCGAGTGATGCATGGCTGATGCGCCACCACGTCACCGCCACAGCCATTTAACCAAAAGCCATGGGGTCTCTAGGTAAGACTGTAAATTCTCGAAAGTTATTAAGGTTAAGAGGTTAAAAGGGGCGTAACAGCAATCATCTTTCTGTAATTTTCTTTGACCAAAAGGAAGGAAAACACAGTCGATCTTTTGTGTGTTTCCTAACTGAAGCATTTATCTTTCTTTATGTAAAATTGAAAGGTAATAGATCTTTCGAGAATCAAATTATGGAGCTGTAAGTCGTTAAATTAATTCCACACACCACAAACAGTAACTAAATATCTCGATGATAAGTATTATAAAAATTTCACCAACAAACACATCATAATTAGTCACAAAAGTTTGATCTAAGGTCAACAATTTTTGAAGAACACCTTTAAGATATAAGACAAGCTTCTTTATTACTAAGAAAGACTTGACTACATCAGCGGTGTCACACAAAGTCTCTCTGAGTCTCTGTCATTGATCATAAAATGGATGCATAGCATTTAGGGCTATACATACGAGGACAATGCATGTAGACAGTAAAACTAGTTAATATTTTTGGTCCAAAATTCTACCAGAGAAATTAACTACTTTTGTTACCAATAAATTACTTGCAGTTGTCCTCAGTGCTGGACCCCTAATAACTTATTTCACAGTGTATTGGTGGGAACTAGAAAGAATATTTTTGAGACCCATTTAAGAGGTAGACTACTTTGGGGACTATTTTTACATGTCTTTCACGTTATAAACAGAAAATAGTACAGGTTCATTGTGAATTATACTTGTAGATGGTTCTAGATTACGTGATGAGATGGATACATGGATCGAAAGTGTTTTATAATGCTCCAAAAGTATTAAAATTCTATAATCAAGACTCAGTGGACATTGTAAAAGACAAAATGCGACTAATCTAATGTAGGGGCTTCCGATTCCAGACTTTAAGTACTCAAGAGTATTATATATTTTTTGAGAAATGTGTTGTCGGGCTCCTGATTTCAGACTTTCAATATTCAGGAGTGCTATAGATATTTCGAAAGAGAGGTGTGGTGAACAAAACCGTTGCACAGGGAAGTGTTTCTCTTTCACAAACATGACAGTTCAGTAGTTAAGGGGGGGTGGATGTGCTAGCTGGTGGGTCTTTACCCCTTAATTCACTTGCTTGCTTGCCAACGAACAATCCCATATAGGCTAAAAGCCAGTAGGCAGAGAGGCACATGTGACCTGCCCACTGTACCTATCTATTCACATCACAGGAAAAAAAAAAAAAAAAACTATAAGTGGGATCGACATATTCATACCCTAGCTAGCTCAGTTAGGGAGGACTTAGGGTTCATCAGATTTCCCGGGGCCCAAATTAAAACCAAATTAGTGGGAATAATCTTGATTCTTTGTGTACCTAATGCAGGGAGCTGGAGAGGGTTGCTGGTTCAGACTGGGAGATTACAGAGAACTGATTTAGGGGGTTTAGATTGGTCTAATCATGCTATTTTTGGCATACAAGATTGGATTTTAGGTCACTGGAAATGGGACCGTTGGATGGTGTTTGTCCACAGGGGTTTCAAATCCATGTGCATATACGCGTACGGCCCAGACCGATTTATATTTTGCGATGATGATTTCCCACACAGCTAGCATTAAAGAGAGTAAATGCCAAAACACACTTGTCATATATCATGAATCATGATCATGACAACCTAATAATAATGCATCACACACACACGCATTTTTCTTTTTCCCTCATGGCCATTTCAGTTCAGTTGTAAGGTTAAATACACAGAGTATATACGATTATACAGGCGCAAATAGTTAGCTAATGTTCTTGGATAGAATGAATGTTTGTGAAAAGGTCCTAATGTCGACCAATGTATTATACAATCCATAATCATAAGTATGCAGTTTTAGGTATTTTCTAGGACAATCTCAGCCAAGAGATAATTAAATTGAAAATCGTTTGGTAGTTTTGATCACCATTGTTTTCATTTTTAGTTTTATGACTTTTATCTATATCACAAACTATATGCATTTGCATATTTTTAGTAGCTTTTCGTTGGCTAATTTTTACAGAATAATTTTTGAAAAATACTTAAATAATGGTTAATTTCGATCATTGAAATGCATTGTTAGTTTATAATTTGTGCACATCATCACCCGTCCTGCTTTATTGTACATGTTGCATTCACAAAGTACTTTCTTTCTCTGTTTTAAAATACAGTTATACTATCTTATCAATAATTAATTCGATCGGATGGAATAAATTATGGATATGACAGATTTAATCTGATAGTGTACATAAATACAAATTATGAGCATATCTCTATAGTCTGTATGCATGTAGATATAATTTAATGGAATTAGACTTTTGTAGTTGTCACAGCTTTATATTTAATACACGATAACAACAAGCAATCACTTTAGAATTGTTTTCTGTAGTGCTTTATGTATAGCTAAGCTAGATCAAAAGGCTCAAAGAATTAGGATCCATCACTAGGAAAGGAAGAATATTATTAACAATACCACCCATGATAATTATATTAGAGCACTATCACAATTAGCTTTGAACTCCTGAACTGATCCCACCGATGGACCATGACCCAAGAAATAGCAATGAAGATCAAACTGACCACAATCACTTTTTACCGGCATAATTTTACCATTCTTGTAGTTCACACTTCTTATAGACGCGCACGACAGAAATAAGCGAAACATGGTTCTTCGTGCAATATTCATAGATGCTTCACTGGTGAAGCACAGCCATATATACAAGCTTTCAATATCAACTGTCAACTGATAGTAAAAACACAAAACCCTAGAGTAGTAATGTTTTCTGCAGACTGTGAATATTCTTTAAGATGAAATCAAATATAACCCATAAAACCCCACACCCACTAGGCCGGCCACCCTTTCATGTTCTCTGCTCGATAGGACATTACTAGATTTAGGTCATGTGCCCTTTGTCAATGTCATTGACAATCTGCCATTCCCTCTCTGATTAAACAATATAATCCATGGGAGTAAGTATGTGTCTATATATATATATATCAATATTATACGAATACCCAGAATCCAATCGGGTAGAAGAATTTTCGATATATAAAAGTTTCTTCATTTAGGGTTTTACTTTCTGGAAGGTTTTTGGCAACTAATATTCTAATAACTAACCGCACACACAAGACTTTGAGGTTAAAGATCGAGGAGGAAGACACCAGATTCCTCGAGTTCCAGACCCAATCATTCAATTGTACTCCCATTCATCGGAACAGACGGCTCAGATTGATGGGACGGTGGGACCGTCCCCTCTTTTTTGGTCCAGAGAGAGAGAGAGAGAAGGGAAAAAAAAAAAGAAAAGGATGGAGGGAGGAATGATCCACCTGTTTGTCAGTGACGTTGTATATTGGTTCGGGCGGGCAATGTCCCAGCATACGGGTCCCACCCACCTGAGCCAACACCTGGAACTTGATAAGGGTTCCGGGCCCCACTCCCCAGTCCTCTATTTTACCCTACCTCTCTGAAATCATTGAAGCAGTAAACCCTCGAAGATTCATTCATGGCAGCTCAGAAACCCCAGAAGAATCAGAATCATAAAAAAAATATAGCTAGGGCTAATGAGATCACAGCGTAAAATCGAATACTACATTGCAGTAACAAACGACGACACTGTTTTATCTCTCTCTCCCCCCGCTTTTGAAACTTGTGGCCCAAACTGAATCAATGAATGAAAAGGGCAACTAGTACCAGTTGTTTGTTAGGTGGGAGACTTACACTAGCTAGCTTAAGCAGTCATTTTCTGGGCACAGCAACAGAAAGCAATAAATTTTACGTAAACAATCACTAGGCGGTAACTAATAAAACTCAGGGAGAAGGACAAAGAGGAAGAACTAATATGATGAAATAAGAGCAGCCAAAATACCCATGTGAAATAGTGTAATTTTTTTTTTGCTTTCAGCTTCCAAACCCTAGAGAAACTTCCCTCCAAAGGGTGATGTAAAATATTAATCACACCAAAAAATTGAATAATAAAAATAAAAAACCTCAGAGAGATGCAATCAATCAAACCTCACGTGTGTCGTTACACAGGCAAACTACTACACATGTGGGGACCGGCGACGACGATCGACCGACGACCGACGGCGACGACGAAGAATTTTCATTCATTCGTTCGTTCATAATTCATGATGATTTGATGTCCAAAAATCCCAAAAAAGAAAAGGAAAAAAAAAAAAAAAAACAAAAAACCATCCGTTCTTCTACGAGTGGTGACTAGTACTATCGTGCCGGTCGTCGCCGCCGCCGCCGCGATGCGAGTGGGAGCCACTGGCCTGCTGCTGCGGTGACTCAGAGGACATGTGCCGGTACGGGTTGAGCCCGGCCAACATGTTCAGCTGCCCGTCGGTCATGTTATGATGATCTCCACCACCACCACCACCGTCATTTCCGCCGTTATCTCCGCCTCCACCGCCGCCGGAGCCGCCCATCTGCTGCTGACTTGGCATCAGCGCAACCGGGGTCGGGAAGTTCATGAAATGCAAGCCGCCTGACATGGTGCCTCTGTACAACCCACTGTTATTGACCGAAGGAAATGTCCAAATTGGGTCTCCGCTCATCACTGCTGGATTATTGGAATTAGCCAGCATCCAAAAATTCGCCGGAATCTGGCTGTGGTGGCTCGCCGGGATTGCTCCGGAGCTGGACTGCAGTAAATACCCACTTCCCATTTGATTCAAGTCCTGTTCGGCTGGCCTTCTCTTCCTTCCCATGCTTCCCTCCCCCGCTGACGCCGCCTCGGATAAGTCCAACGACACAGTATCACGTAGTTCCTGCTTGGCCTGAAGCATGGAGTGCATGGTGTTGGTCTGGAAATTGAGCAGCGTCGACGAGCTGTCCGAGGACGAGAGCCCCAAACCCTGAAACAGATTCCGCCGCTGGTTCTGACTAGTCTGGTGTATGGAAGACGAGAAATTGGGGCTGTAATAAGAAGATCTGAGCTGCGAAGGCACCGACATGCTTGAACCGGAGCTTCGTAGCGAGATGTTTAGAGAAGTGAAGTTAGCTGGGATCGTGCCGGTTCCGGTGGCGGCGATCACGGCCGGCTCGGCCTGTTGGAGAAGCCACTCGATCGTTTCGCCATCGGACTTGTGTCCCAGCTCGCGAGTGAGCTGGAACACCCTGGCCGCACAGAGCGCCGGCATTCGAATGCGGCGCCCGCGGCCGTCAACTTTGGTGTGGCGGTCTTTAGTGGAGGTCCGCTTGGGCGGCGGCTTCTTGGAGGGCTCGGCAGCGACGGCTGTGGTAACTGCTGTCGATGCGGTGGCGTTGGTGTTTATTGGGTTGATCGGATCTACCGCGGAGGAGATAGCTAGAGAAGGATAAGCGCTGGCGGCGGCGGAGTTGTTGGAGCAGGAGGCGGCTTCGTCTTCTTTCTTCTGATCGAGGAGTTGGAATGGGAAGTTGGGGCGGTGGTGATGCTGCTGCTGCTGTTGTTGTTGGTAGTGGTGGTGGTGGTGGTGGTGGTGCAAATGATCATCGCCGCCTTCCATGATCGCATGGAAAAGGAAAAGAAAGAAGAAGTAGTATCACCACTACCGATCAGTCCTAGTTCCAGTGAGTAGAACTGTGTGTAGGGTTTTGTGAGAGAAACAAGTATAGTAGGACTAAGCGCTATAGTAGTACTGGTACGAGTGAGAGAGAGGAGAGCTTAGGTAGGAAAACTGACCAAACCCTTAATTTAGTATAAATTGGTTCTGGTGGGTCTCTTCTCTCTTTCAAGACTAGACTCAGTCACTCACTGAGAGAGAGAGAGCACTGATCTATTTTTTTACAGGACTAGACTAGACTAGACTAGTCTGTCTGGTTTAAATTCACGTTGATGTGTAGGACTGGGTTAAATGGAGCTGCAGTAGTAGTAGTACATAAACAGAGAGAGAGAGAGAGAGAGAGAGTTATGTGACTGTGGTGATGTTAACGGTGGTAATGGTAGCCCTGAGAGTTCTAGAGAGAGAGGGGGGGAGAGAAAGAGAGAGAGAAGATAAGGGAGGGAAGAGGGCAAGCTTTAAGCAACAAAGATAATGAGTGGGAATTATATGGGTGAGCTTTAAAAAGCAAAATTTTTTTAGGAAAAGAAATTGCTTTCTTCTTGTGCTGAGCTTTTTCTAGCTAGCTTGCTTTCCTTTTTTATTTTTATTTTAAATTTAATTATTTTTTTGGGAGGGAAAATATCGAATATCAAAAATCCAATAAAAAAACTCTAAAAAATAAAAAAAATTTGGTGAATTATATCTGGATTTTTCTAAATTTTAATTTTTTTTTTTTTATTTTAAGGGAATTGGCTTTTTTGATTGTGGTTGGACAGCCCCTTTGGTTCAGACTCCACGTGAGGTGCTCTTTTTATCATTCAATCCATAAAGACAATGGTGGCCGAGGTGGGACCCGATCCCAAGTCAAAAAAAATGTAGAGACTTGGAAAAGGAAAGATTATATCGAGTGGGTCCCGGGCTCATTCAAGTAATCATTTCGTTTTGCCTTTGGCCCCCTTTTCTTTTCTTTATTTGCCTTTTCTGCTCTGGTGCACCACCTAAGCTCAGGAGAGAGCCAGCTTTCTTATAATTCTAATTCTAATTCTAGCAGCAGCTGGGTGGAGTTGGATCCTCTTCAATCTTTGCAAAAGAAGATGAAGGAAAACTACGGGATTAATTCCTCTCTATGGTGTTTGGGCTTTAATTAGGGTTTTTCTGTTAGCTAGGGTTCCGATCACCATCTTCCACTCCTTGGTTTTGGCTTAGAACCCTTATATACGTACGTATAAGCTAGCTAGCCGGGCATGCTAGTGATCCATTCGGGCACTTATGTTTGGATATGAAGTAATTATTCAAGAAATATAAAACAACATATATATATATATATATATATATCTTGTACTTTGTTTATGTGATAATTTTTTTTTTCCCGGCAAAATATGATTTGAGAGAGCAGAGTCTAACCTGATTCATTAAAAGAGCTGGATATTACAAACAGAAGAAGAGAGGACAACGCCATATCCCTAGTCAAAAAACATAAGAACTATAGAGGTAATAACTTCCAGTCTCATAGATTAAAAGCGACAATAAAACTACTACTCAAATACCGAAAATTCTGAAGACCAAGTGAGTCTCGTTGACAAGGATCTACAAGCAAAGGAGGAGCAAGAATTTGTTACTATCAGAATGTACTAGATCATGAAACGCAGATTGATTTGTTCTCTTCAAACAAATGGTGCTCTCGATAATCTGCATATGATATAACCACACATGCATTTTATAGTCACAAATCAAGAAGTCGGTCATTCTCTCAAATCTATATATGTATCGTGTTTGTTGGAAGATAGATCATAATTTCAACTTTTTTATATTGCTCTAATCTTATTTTATGCTCTGGAATACTGATGAGAGAAACATATCGATTGTTAGGGTGAAACGTTTAGCGCGATACTTCACTTGACTATAGATCACACTAGCAATTCGCTACTAGAGTTATAACACAAGGCTGCAATTGGTGCGAGAAGTTCTATCTTCACTATGGAGTAGTACCATGTCACTCGTAGTAAGAATTCGACTCTCATTGATCTTCCCTAAATTGTGAGGGGCATGGCAGATGGTATTAAAAGTTTAGGTTCTGGTGTCCCTTAATAGATGGTAATGTGGGTTACCATTTAGGACCTGTTGGAGCAGATGGCTTTGGATTCAGTACTAGCTCCAAATATTAAATTTACACAATGCTGATCATATGCAATCATGATCATATGGAGCTACTGGTTCTTTGTGTGCAGCAGCAGCAGGCCCATCTAAATCATTTTGGTTTTCTAAGGAATCAGTTGACGTTTGTTTACATCTAATCCTGGTCCATACTTCCACTCATTCTAGCAATCTACTTATTTAATTAAGAAAACAAACAAACAAACTCGATTGGTTTTCTTTCGTTCATTTTCATTAGTTTTTCAACCCACAGTACTGAATGAAAAAGCTGCCGTCTCATATATGTCTATGTAACTGTTAGTTACCGTTCTACGGTGTTACCTAAGCCCTAGCTTGATTCATATTCGATCTATTAACTCTGTAACATATATACAATAATTGATCGAACTCTTTTATCATCGGACCACACGTTAATAACAATCTATCGATCACTGTTGCAGAGATAGGCAATTAATCTGAACAATTAACATCTAGAAAATTCCCAACTCCCTCCGACGTACCAGCTTTAATCTAAATTGATTAATATGGATGATGATAATAATAATACAGCTGGTCAGTAAAATTAAGATATTTTTCCAGTCATAACAGCTTGTCAGTAAAATTCAGGTATCATAACATTACTGTTCATTTTTTCTTATTATCTTTTATTTTATTATAATATTATTATTATTTTTCCCCCTCATTCGAGCAGTGTCTTAAATTTATCATTTTTAATTTGTTTGGAATGCTGACCTCTTAATAACCTTTTAATATGACCTTTATTATAACTTTAATTTGTTAGGTCATGATCGACTTTTGCCTGAGTTGATAATGTTGCAGAACCTAACAAATTTATAACGTCTTTATTTACCTTCGAAACATACATATCAATGTCTTCCCTGGTATGTCTACTTCAAGTAGAAGCTGCATCAAATTAACCCACTTCGATCATGAAGCATCAAACTGATTTCATGAAGCTGATAGAACAATTCTAATGGGGCTCCATGCGGTGAACCATTGTAACATGTGGCCATATATCTAGATATCTGTACATATAGACACACACACACACATCGATCTATCTAATGGGGGTGGCAATTAAGGTTCTGTTCATGACGGCAATGGTGGGGTTAGTATCGAGAAATTTGAACCAGATATTAGCAAATTATGCTGCCTTTTCTGAGACCACATGCCTTGCCACTTATGTATGCCAATGCAAATGTGAACGAGACAGCTTACCCATCTTTTTCTGCTGTCTAGCTATAGGTCGACTAGCTAAGCTTGTTAATATCTTCTCGTTGAAATTTAATGGACGTTCCACTCATCAATTTATACATAGATAGATAACTATACATGATTACATGATGACAGATTTGGCAAGGCTAATAAATTAATAATAGAGTAGTATCTTCATGCAAAAATGTCATCACTGGTGTATATAGTCCATTTGTTTCGTTTTCTTTGAGCTGAGCAAAGTTAAGTTTGATTTTGTAGGAAAATGTCTTTTAAGTGAGTATGATGTAACGGTCGTTGGAAATAGTTTGATTGGTAACGGGTTCATAATTAAAGATCATGTGTCTTCCACTCGTTAGTTTAACGGACAGTTTTAGGAACAAATTTTGTTGGTTTATTCGAGTACAAGCGATTCAAACACACCAAAGCCACTAAAATAACCTCCGCTCTTGTACGTAAAACCAATCATGCATCACATATGTATAAAGGTTATTAGACCGTAGACCCTAAAAACCAACTTTATAATCCTAAACCGTAAAAGTGAATCCAATTAATTGAGCTTTCTTCATCAACAAAAAGAAAATCATTGGGCTTCGACTTGATTCTTTTTCAGGCTTATCAGGGCTAATATTTGGTTCATTCACCATTACAAGGCATTTTGGATCCTGAAAAAGAGTCAGGGCTAAGCTCTAGTAGCCATCAACCCTATATGCATCAGGGCTGGTTCCTCGTTCTGTGGTACTAAAACTCATTGGGCACTGAAAAGAGAGAACCCTAATTGAAAAGCTTCTTGATTTGGAAGCAAAGTATGCACTGTGGTGACATGGGTTTTAGAGCTTAGAGTAGTAGACAGTTGGAATCTTTGCCTTCATGTAGGGTTGGAAGTGGCACTACTGGAATATTTGGAAAACAGAGAGGATCGAGAGAGAGAGAGAGAGAGAGAGAGAGTTGAGTCACATCACTTTCCTAACTTTTTGTCTGCCTCTATTAGTCCGGCCGACTCATCTCAGTCTGAGTCTGAGTAATGACTTCATCGTCTCCATTAAAAAGAAAAGAAAAGTAAACAACGGCCATTGGGATCCCTTGATTCTGTGATTAATCCCTTTCCTTGGTCTACACTGCAGTTGCATGCATTACCCACTAGCATAGCTTTTTCTTTCCCTCCTTTAATTACTTGAGCTAGTCGTCACTATTCACCCTTTGTTTTAATAGAGAGACTTTCTTTTTCATTTACTTTGTGGAATATCAATATTTCAAATTAGAAATATCTGAAAATACAGAAAATATCACCGAATATATCAACGAGAAAACAGTATAAAGATAAAAAAAATAAAAATCGTAATTTACGGCCCACGAGGCTAAAATTAGAGTAGCTACCTATTTCTATATCAGGATCTCTCAGCTTACACACACGCGCGCGCACCTGATGTTTTTTTATATCAGTATATATGATATCTGTACGTGAAGCACTTGATAGAAGGACTCTTTCCCTCAGCTTTTCTTTTTGGGTGAGCTCAGTACATGAAGCATTTGATAGAAGGACTCTTTCTGTGTTGAACCAATAAGATATATCTTATTAATAGAGTTTGTTTTTACCAGGTTTCCCCACCTTGGTTTTAAGACTTGGCTGTATATATCACTAGCTTTATACTTGTGGCATATATATATATATATATATGTGCATTCATTAAAGGTGTATCACTTTCCTAAGCATACCTGAATCACTTTGATTAACCACTCACTATTACCATTAGCAAACAAATATTAAAAAGCATATCCACTTAATCTAAGGATAAGTATAGCACTCCCCAATTGAGCAATAGTGGTTTGTTCTCTAACAAGAAAAGATGACAATTATATGGAACCAAAAAAGAAAACTGTGTACTAGGGATATTTTGAGATGTGGAGGTAACTTTTGCCGGATCAATGAAGAAAGTCAGTTTGCATGACTTTGTTGCTAAAATCCAGGAGAGGAAATATATTATCTTATCCACACAAGCTTAGAGAAGTCCAATCAGAAGGCAACAGCTAAGCATGAAATGACAATGAACCAATCCCCAGTACTACTCTGTGTGTGAGTGTGTATGTATCTTCCTTGGACAATGGGGACATGAGCTAGCTCATCAGTCACAGACTCTCAACAACACATGCTTGTCATTCATTTTGGCTTTTCAATCAATTTTTTTTTTCTTTTTGTTATTTTTCATCTGAGATTCTGACTCTGTGATAGATGGGAAAAGAAAATTCTAAAAATTATTAAACTTTCATGGTTACCATCACTGATCCACTGCAGACAGTGACTAAGCTAATAATTCAGTAGTTTTTTTTTGTTGCCAGATTTATATTTGTTCTCAGGTTGATATAACTAGCAAGATGATGATGCTCATTGGAATAGTGGTATGAGGACCACACATATATCACATATGCAATTTGCTTAGATACGCTTAACAAGACTCCATTTTAATTTCCTTAGTTCACTTCTAAGGGCCATAGTTATATAGCTTCAAAGTTGTTCTATTCTATGTCTGAGACAACAACTGTAACCAACCTATTGTAAGCAACAGTTTAAGATATTAAGATTAAGACATTCACAAAAATGAGTAGTCTCAACGTACACTGAGTGGGAGGAAAATTCATATTCAAACAAAATTTTGATCCATGACAACTTATACAATCAATATACTCATCAAAACTTATAAATTTAAGTGAGACTTATTATCAACTAACAAGGGTTTGAAATTAAATGATTTTTGGGTTAAATGTTAACCTAATTTTCTTCATTAATATACATTGTGTTGAATTTCATAACAAGAGCACAAAAGAATATGTTTTCTATTAAAGACTAACAAAATTTATTATCCTTTTTCATTAACTTTTATAGTGCAAGATCTAAGATTTGATTTGAAAACAATCCTACTTTTACACCTCAGATCTTTTACTTTTTCAGTAAAAAATAAAAGAAATCCATACAACTTTTTACCCTTTATTCCAGGATCCCTTTTTCAGATAGAGACCACAGTATAAACCAAACCACAAGAATTATATAGAGGCCTTCCAAGAAATGATGATATCCATATCCAGCAAAGGGACACTATTGAATGCCATAGACATAGATGTTAGTTTTTTCAATTTTGCACCATTCCTCACGAAAACTAAAACAAATGCATGTGCTTTGTTGAAAAGGCATTTATCAACTCATTAATTTGTTGTCTCTGAAAAAAAACAAAAAGAAAGTATGAATCTTAATTCCTTTTTCTTAGGGTGCAAGGAAAGCATTGATCTCAACTGCTCAACAGCATTGGGAGGCATGTGCCTTAATCTCTGATTAAGCCGATAAACAACCTGCTTTGATGGTCTCTTATGCTAACACATGCATTTCTTGTTCTAACGAAAAGGCTTTGCAAAGCTTAACATATAATCTGAGAATCTTAACTTTACACATGTGCATTATTACACCCCTCTTCTACAATGGGTCTTGTTCTGTTGCCCATGTCAATGATTTTCATATTCCTTGCTTACAACCTTTATAACAAGCTGAGGTTCAAGCTTCCCCCAGGGCCATACCCATTGCCGATCATTGGAAACCTTTGCGCCATGGGTGCGGTTAAATCTCGGTGTTTTTTTGAGTGGTCACAAGTTTATGGTCCAATCATGTCTGTGTGGTTTGGTTCAAATTTGCACATAGTAGTCTCAAACCCAGAGTTGGCAAAGCAAGTGCTCAAAGACAATGATGAGCAATTAGCAAATAGGCACAGGAATTGGACACATTCTAGACTCAGCAGAAATGGCAAGGGTCTTATATGGGCTGATTATGGTCCTCGCTACTCAAAGCTTAGGAAAGTTTGTGTGCTCGAGCTTTTCTCTACCAAGAGCCTTGAGACTTATAGACACATTAGGGAAGAGGAAGTTAGAGCCATGGTCAAGTCAATTTTCAAAGACTGCACTAGTCCTCGTGACTATGGAAGAGGTTTACTGGTCAAAAAGTATGTGGGAGCTGTGGCATTCAACAACATCACACGGCTACTGTTCGGACAGCGGTTCGAGAATGAAGAGGGTGTGCTAAACAAGCTAGGGGCGGAGTTTGTGGCAATTCTGTCTAAAAAAGCAGAGCGTGGGGCATTGTTTGCTATTGTTCAAGAGATTTGGTGGCTTAGATGGGTTTTGTGGCCTCAACGGATGGGACTTGCTAAAATTTTGGCAGGCGAAGACCAACTTAAACAAGCAATCATGGAGGAGCATATGCTAGGTAGCCAAGGTCAGGGCGAGAAGAAACATTTTCTGGGTGCGTTGCTAAGTCTTCAAGAGAAATATGATCTCACCCAGGATAATATTGGAGCATTACTTTGGGGAATGGTCAGTGCCGGCATGGATACCATTGCAATATCAGCTGAATGGGCCATGGCAGAGTTGATCAAGAACCCAACGGTGCAATGGAAGGCGCAAGAGGAGCTTGACCGCGTAATAGGGCTGGACCGGCCAGTGACAGAAGCGGATATTTCAAATCTTTCATACCTAAAATGCGTAGCCAAGGAGGCACTGAGGCTTCACCCTCCAACCCCATTAATGCTACCTCACAGAGCCAGTGCCAATGTCATGATTGGTGGCTACGACATTCCTAAGGGAACTGCCGTTCATGTAAACGTTTGGGCCATTGGGCGTGATCCGAAGGTGTGGCAAGACCCGTACAGATTCCGACCTGAGAGGTTCATGGAAACAAAGGAGCATGATTTTGGCTTTCTGCCATTCGGTGCAGGAAGGCGTATGTGCCCAGCAGCACAAGTAGGCACCACCTTGGTCACACTAATGTTGGCTCACCTTTTGCATAGCTTTGCTTGGAGCTCGCCTGAAGGGCTCCAGCCGAAGGAGATCGACATGTCAGAGAGCCCGGGATTGGTATGCTATATGAAGACCCCTTTGATAGCAGTCCCTCGATTGAGATTGCCTGAGCACTTGTACAAGCATATGCTTTGAATGTGTCGAACATATGTAACATTTTGAAGTTGGAACTTATGCAAAAGCACCGAATTGATGAACGAAAAATGCGGTTCCATAACCTGTGTTTACATCCTTTGCCACATGATGGACTGTCATGCAAAACACAATTAAAACACTATGGAATCACATTACCACTTCAATAGTACTATAATAGCATATATCCTCATTGATGGCATCAAAAAGAGAAGAAAATAACAGAGAACTGTGATATTGTCAGCTAGAGACCTGCATACCCCAAAAGAAGCTACAAAAATAACTGTAGAAACAGCAGAGTGGGGAAACCACTGACTGGCCATGACAGGCGAGAGCAGTCAGGTGCCTACACAACCCAATGCTTTAAAGAAAAAAGAGTTATAATGCCACCCCCCTAACACCTCAGACTTGACTTGACCAACTACTGTAAACCACTTTACACTGTCTTCCCAAACCAGCACATGCAAAAGATTTGACGACCCAGATAAGTGTTTCACTTTCCATCATCCTCATCACCATCTTCATCATCGTCATCTTGATCATCCTCATCATCTTCGGAGTCGTCATCGTCCTCCTTTCCCTGTAAGGAGGCAAACAGGAAATATTAGAACGAGTCCTCATTCTTTTAACTCAATTCATTCAGTATTCTACTTGTAATACAGTTCTGCTGTTCTAGCAACTTTTCACATATCACAAGATTTTTGTATTTTAAAGTATGTATGTGTGTGTGTGTGTGTATCTCATGGGAGTAGGAGCCAGTATAAAGAGTATGACTTCAATTTGAGTCATTACTCCCTGGGCACTTCAAGTAAATGTTAATCTGTGTTATATGGTACTAACTATTATAACCATCTAGGGGCGGGGATCAGGTGTAAAGGGAATCATTAGTTATAAAACATCTCTGGTATGCCCCAAGGTGTGGATAGATGTTCAGACTTTCTGTCAATCTTTTTTCTTGAGCTAAAATGCACGAGATAGGGAGTAAAAGAATCTGATTTCTGCCACTGACATGAACATAAAGTTTGCCAAAAAATAAGAAAGGCATGGAAAGCGAAAACAGGGTCTGGTAAATATTGATGTTAATGAAAACTGAAAAGCAGAACACCAGAACTCAATATAACCCTAAAAGGATCTGCATTACCTCTTCATCAACTTCGTCCTCGTCAAATTCCTCATCATCAGCATCCTGTGTCACAGTAGTCAATAACAAACATTAGAAATTGGGCAAGCAGTCAAAGCTTGTAAGCATTAATCAAATTTATTACTAAAAACAGAGAATAAGGTACATGTGAAATTACATGGCTGAAGTAAGTAAGAGGATTGGGCCACAAGTCTTCCTTAATGACCTCTGCAATCTGCGGTAAAGTGAAAGTTCAGAAAACCTTTGATATCGGCAGAAAAAGAATTTGTCTATTTCCGACAGTAACTAACCTCATCATGAATCTCATCCATAATATCTTTCTCTTGACTATCACCAAACCAGCTAAAGAAGCTACAATGCAAAAGATAAAAATGAAGTAAGAACTGGAACCAGTATGAAACAAATCTAAGGAGTGATATAGTATATTCTGGAGATACACTCCAACAGGTTTAGATAATTAACCTTTCCTCAGAGGGAGGTCGTTTGTTCCCTTTCTTCTCATGATTAGTTCCATTGGGTATGCCCTTCACATATGAGGCATGTAGTTAGTATCGATACCATAACAATATTGATAATATTAGAATTGATAAGACAACTGTTATACCATTCCTTCCTTCCACTTTATTGATGTAGCAGTAACTTTTGTTCCTTCATCCAGGAAGGTAAAGGTCTTTGAAAGCTTTGTGTCTTCAAAGTAAGGATTGGGGCTGAAGAACTGTACAAGTACATGTCACTAGTAATTATCCCAGTATATTTTTAAATTGAAAGACAAAAATTGACTGAATGACTCTCGGAGATAATTAGGGAAATGAAAGGGGAAACTCACGAGTGAAATGGTATAACCAGATTTCACATCTTTGCAATCCTCCACTTCCAGAGAAGTTAGATGCTTGAAAATCTATAAAAGGAAAAGAAATGATGACCGGGGTTACTAGAAAAGACCAAGTAAAGAAAAAGACAATATGAAAGATGAAATATGTGACATCCACCCGTGTCGCAAAGTGAGTTGATTTCATAGAATGGAATTTAAACACGTTGCCAATATTAAAAACATAGGCACAGGACACATCTTAATTAACAACAGACGTCTCCTGTGCTTTAACATGGTAACATTTTTGAATTCTAGTTCAGCATGCCACGTGGTTTGACGGTCATGCTCAGAAATATAGACAGAATTTTCATGATGACTTCATTGAGTATGGAAAACAGGAAGGATCAGCGAATAATGATTTTGCAATTGAAAATTAACATTTATTATTGTCAGAGCAACTAAAAAGTACAGCTGCAATGGGAATTGGTAAGAGTGCTAATTAGTTTTTGGCTCATATAAGATGAAACAAAACCTTTTGATCCTCATCCGTCAAAAGTTCACCAAGCGCGGGATGACTCATAAACTGCAGAGTAAGGAAAAAGTTGATCAATCTAAATAAATTGTTTCATAAAATTCTTCTCATAAGCTTGAACACTAAGGACAGATCACTGACCGCAGTTAACCAAAAGTCAGGAATGGCCTTGATGATATCATTTCGCTTATCGTAAACTGGCTTGCGAATTTCATTGTACTTTTGCTCCACTTCAAGGACCTTATCACTGGCTTCCTCATTGATCTTCATACCAAACACAGAAAAATCCAACAACGGTCAGTCAATTTGCACTAGGGTAATCGATTACCAACACAAGTTCAGCAACCAAATCTAAGGTAAGAATACACAAACAAGGAAACAGTTTTAACACCCGGCTTTGTGGCGATATCTAAAATATAAACAAATCACACACCAGAGTTCAAACAAGTACAACAAAGTAAATTGCAGCCAACAATGTACCTCTAAATAAACTAAAGCTCAAATCTTTATCCTACTACAACTAAAATCCTTCATGGGTTTTTGTTTCCAGCAAAAAAATCCAGCAACCCCAGTATTAATTTCCCAATTCTGCACAGACCCTAAATTACTTTTGCAATTCATGCACGAGATTAAAGCAAAATCAAATTCAAAAGCAAACAAATTCAAAAACCCATATCCGGAACAGACCAGAAACATCAAAATTCCTGAGCTGAATTGATACAGAAACAGAGATAGATAGAATTAGGGAAATTGGGGCATAAAGGTTTCACCTTTTCGAGCTCGTCTTGGACCTCCTGCAACTTCTCGATGGAGAGGACGAGCTTCTCGTCGATTTGGTCAGGGTTTTCGTCTTCGGGCTTGTCTGAAAGCTTGGGCTTCTTTCCCTTGTCAGCCACCATCTTCGGTTTTTCAGTGAATCAAGCTTTTGGTTTTGGTTTTGGTTTGCTAAAACCCTAACGCTCGCTCTTGGACTTTGTTGGGTGAAATTGCGAGTGAGTGAGTACAAAAGGTAGGGTTTTGGGGGAATTTATGATTGCCTACGGTGGGGCTCAAGGTGGAGTACAGACAGTAAACGAATCAGAGTACGACAGGTAATAAAAAGGAAAATGGGCAACGGCCCATAAAAGCTTGTTGGGTTGGGTTGGACTAGCAACATGTATAAAGTTTAAGGAATCGTGAGAGACAAGTGTATTTTAGTAACATGTATAAAGTTTAAATGCTGAAATTATACAATTTAATACTGTTTTGTTTATTTTTAGCCGTTAGATACACTTGTTCTTTACAGTCCCTAAGATACTGTCTCGTAGGTGAGCATTTCTATTTAACCCTATAACTTTTTATTCAACAGTTTTAGAGACCTAATTTTGATTACATTGCAACAAATCAATCGTTAGATTTTTATGTATGCATGAGCATATCACTTCTGAAAAATTTCTTTCAAATTGTTAATCGTTAAGGTATCGAACTAGATCAAATCAATGGACGAATCAAATCTGTCAAACATGAACCGTTCATGTTCTTAACTGATAAATCACAACTATTAATGTTTTAACAATTTTCAATTTGGTTGAAAATTTACATAAATGATCTACACATAAATATCTAAACATCTGACGGTTGATTTGCGAAAATGTGATTGAAAAGTGGGTTTAACACAAAAGTCATCAACTAGTCTTCATTAGAAGGGCTCCCTATATTTGTAAATCGTAATAAAAAGAGGTCAAATACATACTCTTAGAGAACACAAAAAAACAATTCATAACATATATTGGTAGATAAATGTGTTCACAACTAGTTGACATAACACATTCCATTACCAATTATTGAAGTGAAACTTCGGTAATCTGTACATCAGTGATCTTTTACTCGATCTTTAGATTCGTGAGAAACGTAATTAATAAATGCGGTACACATAGTTTTATTTTAGAGTAAATTCATTTTACTTCCTTTAATTTTACACCTAAAATCGTTCGTGCCCGATTTCAGTTTAATTATATATGTCCTTATTCTCTCCAATATGATCAATCATAATCATCAGTAAACTAATTACTTAGTTTCTTCACAAATTAGTGACAATGCATGTCCACTTAGTGTCAATTATAGCTTTATCCATGTAAATAGTGTATTTCTCACATTATTGGAGGCTAAAATTAAACTACTTTGAGTGACCAACAATATATGAAGAAATTGATAAATTAGTGAAGAATTGGCCATATAATGGATCAAATTAGAGAATACAACGACACATGCGATCAAATTAAAATTTAGAGACATAAATGATTTTAGATGTAAATTTAGGAAAGTAAGATGAGTTTAGCTCTTTTTGTTCTCTTTATTCTATTAGAAGATACAAAAACTTGCACGGTAAGTAGCAGGGTTATTGCTGCCAGACACTAAACACACAAACACAAAGTTGACAATGATGAGAAGAAGCAAACTCAATCACAATAGTACATGGTAATTGACTCAAAATTGGTCAAGCTGTAGCAGATTTGAGGGCATCTTCTCTATAGGACTTGAGGAAGGCCACCATCTTTTCATGCGGAATCCGCGACTCCTTCACCGCAGGGATCTCAATCAGAGCTGTTATGCAGGAAACTACCAGTGGAGTCTTATCGGAGTCGATAAGCTTTAGGCCAAGGACTTCTTCCTGAGCTTCATATTCGCCAAAGTGTGCGAGAATGAACGAATCTAGTAGTGTCACATTTTTGCTGAACTCATCTACTGAAGGAATGCCATCTGGGAACAAACCCTTGAGTCCGGCTTCAAGTAATTTTACCTTCTCAGACACTTCTTTGATGGCTTTCTCTTGTGCTTCTCCACTGCTTTTGATCACTAACACCAAGGACTCAAACACCTGCACCAAATTGAGAATAAGTTCTTTAGTTTGTTCGAGTACACTTACTTTCGTAGGAATGATAAAGAAGTTTATGAAATTTGCCATGGGTGAATGTCTTATGTCTTCAACGTACCTCAAATCATGTAACTTCTTTTTTTATGACATTTTATCAAAAGATTAGAAACACTAAGGTCAAACTTGCGTGTCACTATAGATTAACAAAAGAGTTAATGAGTTCGATCGAGTATAAGCGTGTCTGTCATGTGAGGATGAGTGTCATAAAATAAACTTGTAAATTTGATGCGAGTAAACTAACAAACTTTAAAACTCTGAAGTCTCACCTGCTGTATATAGCTAGCCCAGAAGCGCATTTGGGATCGTTTGTATGGATCTACTGGTAGAAGTTGAGGGCCAGTTTTCCAGGTTTCATCAATATATTCAATGATCACAAGAGACTCAGCAATGGCTTTCCCATTGTGGACAAGCACAGGAGAACCTTCTTATGAATAGGATTAAACTTGAGGAACAATGGACTTTTGTTACTCAAATTTTCCTCCACATATTCATAGGGTATACCCTTCACTTTGAGGGCAAATTCCACCCTCTTAACATAGGGACTAGCCCACATTCCGTATAGGATCACCTTGTCTTGCTCTGCCATTTCTCTCTGACTCACTTTTCTTCTCTTTCTTATGGTTTTTGCTTGGATGCTTAGTTCATGTGCTATTGGCAGCTTATATAGAGTTTTAGAGTGCAGGCCATTCACTTTGCTTGGTCGAGAAGCCGATAGCAAAAACTTGCTTTAAAGAAGCCTTAATTAAAAAAAATCATCTAATACAACTCAGTCAAGTATAATGGAATTTTATAAACGGAAAGGGCTAGAAGCTTCTTGGTCCAAACAATTTAACCATCCTATTGTATTAGAGTGCGTCATTGCATATGTATAGTTTCAAATGCTATTTTAACTTGTTTACATTCATTTCCAAAAGCATTCAAAGGCAAATTTAACTTGTCTACATTGCATTACCGAATACCGACAGCATTTGAATAATGATCATAATAAGTAGCAAATACATTTTAATGTACTGATAGTTGTCAAGAATCTGTAAAGAGCTTGAGGGATGCCACCACTCTTTCATGAGGAATATGCATCTTATTCACAAACACAAATACAGAATCAAATTTCACAAGAAGAAGAAGCAAACCGAATGACATTGCGTACTACATTGTCATCGACTCAATACTGGTCAAGCTGTAGTGGACTTTAGGTCGTTTTCTCTAAATACAATGAGGAACGCCACCATCTTTTCATGAGGGTGACACACCTCTTTCACGGTTTCACCACAGGTATCTCAATTGTAGCTGTTATGCAGGAACATACCAGTGGAGTCTTCTCAGGGTCTATAAAAATTTTGCCAAGAACTTCTTGCAGAGCTTCATATGCGCCAAAGTATGAGAACATGACCAACTCTAGTAGTGTCATATTTTTGCTAAACTCATCACCTGATGAAGCAATGCCATCTGGGAACAAACCCTCGAGTCCCTCTTCAATTAACTTTAATTTCTCAAACATTTCCTTGATGGCTTTCTCTTCTCCACTGGTTTTAACCACTAATGTCAAGGCCTCAAAACACCTACAACACATTAAGAACAAGTTCTTTACTTAGTTTTGAGTACATCTAATTCGGTGGACAATGATGAAATGTGAAGGGAGTTACTGGCGGAATTAGGAATTTGTGATAGGATAGGCAGGATGTAGAAGCTCATGAATCTGGGACATGGGCAGATGTGTCTCATGTATGTTCTTTCAACATTTCCTTAGCTTAAGCAATGTATGCCTCTTCAAAGCATTTTATTGATCAAACACTGTCACACTCGATTAATGAAAGAACGAAATGTCACATGTCACTCTAGACTATTGAAAGAACCAAAAAGTTGTTCTATCTACTATATGCCTCCACATGTGAGGAGATTGTGTGACAATACAAAATACACTACAAATACTGGTAAACTTGAGGATCTACTCACCTGCTGCATATAGCTGACCCAGAAGCAAATTTGAGATCTTTTATATGGATCTCCTGGTAAAAATTGAGGTTCAGTAGTCCTGATGTCATCAATATATTCAATGATCACAAGAGACTCAGCAATGGCTTTCCCATTATGGACAAGTACAGGAACCTTCTTATGAACAGGATTGAACTTAAGAAGCAATATTGGACTTCTGTTCCCCAGATCTTCTTCCACATAATAATTATGGTACACAGAGTTTTACTCTATTACAAGATACAAAAACCAAGTAAAATCGGGTCACCAAAACCCTTTGTAGCAGGGTTGCTGCCAGTCACTAAAACACAAACACAAACACAAAGTTGACAATGAGAAGCAAACTCAATCACAATAGTACATGGTCATTGACACCAAATTGATCAAGCTGTAGCGGACTTGAGGGCATTTTCTCTGAAGAACTTGAGGAAGGCCACCACCTTTTCATGAGGATTCTGTGACTCTTTCACTGCGGGGATCTCAATCAGAGCTGTTATGCAGGAAGCAGTGGAGTCTTCTCAGAGTCAATAAACTTTAGGCCAAGGACTTCTTCCTGAGCTTCATATCCGCCAAAGTGTGCGAGAATGAGCAAATCTAGTAGTGTCACATTTTTGCTGTACTCATGTACTGAAGGAATGCCATCTGGGAACAAACCCTCGAGTCCGGCTTCAAGTAATTTTACCTTCTCAGACACTTCTTTGATGGCTTTCTCTTGTGCTTCTCCAATGGTTTTGAACACTAATACCATGGCCTCAAACACCTGCACCAAATTGAGAATAAGTACTTTAATTTGTTCGAGTACAATTACTTTCGTAGGAATGATAAAGAATTTTATGAAATTTGACATGGGTAAATATGTCTCATGTCTTGAATCCTATCTTAACTCATGCAGTGTCTCTTTTTAAGGCGTTTTCTCAAACTCTTTGCCACTCTCTAAAATGAAAATGATTAGTGTTTGAGGACAAGCGAAAATTAACAGAGCGAGGAAGAGAGTAATGTGTGTTTATTCTTCTCACAATGGAGGGTTATATAGGAATACAAAGCTAGTGTGAATACTCTAAGAGAAACTCAATTTGATAATCATGATCATTATCAACAACTCCACTTGGTTGTTCTTCAATCATGAAATCTGCCATACTTGTTGCCTCTTCGTATAAAGCATGTCACACAAGTCTTTATACCTACATTATACATTCAAGTACCTATTACATGATATAGACATTTATATTATAATACATTTATACTACAATACTCCCCCTTGGATATTTCATGTCAATAGTATTGTCTTGGTGGTGCGCTTCTAAGTTGCCTCGTTAAAAATCTTGCCAAGTAATAAAACCCTGTAGGAAAAAACAACCTTGGTCGAAGGAGAAAAAGAGCACAACGCGCGTTGAGTGTGGAGTATGTTTCTGGATACTCCCCCTGATTTAGATTCCCCTTGAAGATCATGGGAGTTCAGATATCCTTCTCAATCCGATGCTCTTCACATGTTTCTCGAAACGGGATTTTGGTAACGACTTAGTAAATAAGTCTGCTACATTATCTTCTGATCGGATTTGATTTACTTCAATGTTCAGAAGTGTTTGTTGCTGCTAACTGTAGAAGAATTTCGGCGATATATGTTTGGTATTGTCGCCCTTGATGAAACCTAATTTCATTTGCTCAATACAAGCTGCATTATCCTCGTCAATGCATGTAGGTTCATTTGTGGTAAACTTCAAACCACAAGTTCCTCGAATGTGTCTATTTACAGACCTTAGCCATATACACTCACGCACGGCTTCATGTAGTGCAATAATCTCTGCATGATTTGAGGAAGCAGCAATAAGGGTATGTTTTGTAGATCTCCAAGATATCGCGGTGCTTCCCACGGTAAAGACATAACCTGTTTGGGAGCGACCTTTGTGAGGGTCAGAGAGATACCCTGCATCAGCAAAGCCCATCAAAACATCATTATCATTTTGATGGAGGGGAGGAGGAGAACGTCGGTCACCATTGATAGTGTTGCCTTCATCTACATTACAGAAGGTGGCTTTTTGCTTCGTGGGGTCTTGTTACGTCCCGAACCTAGAATTTTCAATTTTCTAATTAATTTGATGGTAAATGTCAGTTACTTTTAATTTTTACTCCGTTATACGATTTTAGTGGCCCTAAAAGTTGACTTTTTGTTCGGGCCATGATTTGAGAAAATGTTCTTCATGAAAGTTGTAGAGGATGTTAAACCGAGAACATGCATACGTGGTTCGTAAAAATCGGAGCTAGTATGCGAAAGTTATAAGCGAAAAACTAAATTTACTATTCTCGGTTACTGTTCATAGTCAGTTTCTTTAAATAGTGAGTTACTGTGGTAAGTTTCCAAATTCCTCTTCTCTCTCTTCTCCCCCGACCCTTCCTCCTCCCGTTCGGCCCGATTCTCCCTCCTCCAAATTTCTTCGTTTTCGGCCACCCCACGACGAAACCCAGACATCCCTAGGTTCGCCTCCTCCTCCTCGTCATGCCCATGGTCGTATTTCACGGTGTCTTGACTGGAGGAGCTCGGAATTGAACCAAGAAGATCACTATAGCAGTTTCGGTCTTTTGACGATTTCCGACGATTCCGGCCGTCACCGGCCGCCAAACCGGCGTCGAAGGTTCGGTTTTCATCACTGATCATTTCCCCTATGGCCTTGTATCACGATTTGTTGTGTAGAAGCCGAATTGATGAAATGAAATTTTAGGGTTCTTGGAAAATTTCTGGGTTTGTGTTCATCAATTGATTTTGGCCGGTTTTAATTGTTATTTGGATGTGTTGTAGTTGAATGAAATGACCAGTGGGTAGAATTGATGATGTACATGAAATTTGGTGGCCATAGGAGGAGGTTGATTCCGGCGAGTAACCGCTACTCGCCGCCACTGTGGGCGGCGTGTGAGGTGGTGTAGGGCAGGTTTCAAACTGTCGTAATTTAGCTATTTAATCATTGGTATAATGTAGTTTCCATATTGGTAACCTCGAATTAATTTCGTGAAGTGTAGATATGGTTTTCGTTATGGTGTGAAATTCGTTGATTAATTTACAGATAATCCGTGTATCGGAATTCCTTAATCGGAAGCTCAAAGTAAAGAAATGAAGTTAGAAAAGTGAAATTGGAGATTTTTAAGTAAATAATAACAATTGGGATATGGTTGTGTTTTTGGTGAATTTAATTTTATCCGTCCTGTACTTATCAGTTTATGAACGTTACATTGTACAGGACGTGAGGAGGATTCTCACGAGGAGGGTTCGGATCGACGGCAAGCTTAGCCGTATACTGTGAGTGGACGTTTGATTTTAATTCATGCATGCGATTAAATTTTCTAAGTTACGAAATTATTTAAATTATCTTTTATTTAATGAGCATATTATTCGATTTTTGATTGTGGAATTATTTATAGTTCGAATTGCCGATTAGAAGTGGTTATGTTCCATTTCGAATTTCTTATTAGAAATAATCTTCGACGAGATTATTTCCGGAAATGAAAGTATCATTATTTATTAGTAGATTTGGATTTTCCGAAAAATCTTCGGAAATGGGAGATTTCTTCGAGATTATGAACTTACTTTATTTTCGTATATTGGTTCATGATTTTGAGTCATGTTGGCGTGCGGGGTCACGTCGTTGGACTAAATTCATTTCTTGTGAGACTTGGAGGAAGTCTCACTAATTCTCGATTTTCATATGGTTTTACCCATCATACCTGGGTCGATATACGTTATTGCTAGCTAGCCTATTAGTACTCCTCCCTACTTACTTTGTGTTTGTGGGTGAGTAGAGCCGAGCATGGGATGCTCTTGAGTGTGGGACACTCCGACCCGAGCCTTAACAGCTCACTTTATTTTATTGTATGGTGATGACGTCTTTCCCCATACCTTTTAAATTATTTATTTATTTATTTATTCGTTCGACTAACAGGGCCAGTCGAACTTCCCTCAAACCAACGGGGCTGGCTTAGTCATGAAAGTGATTTGAAATTTTTAGTTCCCTATCGCATGCATAATAACGTTCTAAAAAATAAGTGCGGGAAAGTAAGGAACATTTCTTTCTTAATTAAATATTTTTGTTCACTCACACTAACGTTTTATTGCTTACTTTCCCCTGGGCTTTTCGGTTTCTTTTGCCCAGTTCACAGTGCTGCTGTTCGGCGTAGGATCGAGGCTTAGCACCAGTCCTGCCACTTGCCTTTCGTAGGTTAATATTAACCTCCCTCATGTAATATATTTGATTTTATCGTAGATCGCTCTGATAACCTTGAGAGGCTTAGTATTATTGTGTACTAATTTCGTTGTCGGAGATGTGTTTTAATTATGGAGTTGAAGATTAGAACCCCCAAGTTGTATTGTATAAATTTTACTGCCTTTACGCTTGGTTTTTAGCTTAGTAACTTGTGGTGGTTGTGAAATGTAGGATGACTGCATGTTGTTGGATCTTGGATTTAGAAAAATTTGCTTTCGTTGTTTTGTTTTTACAAGTTGGGTTGTCCATTTTTAGGGGAAGTTCTGTCGAATTTTTCTTAAAAATGGGCCCCGCAGAGTCCATCTTGAAAATTTGAGAGAGTTTTCTGGATGGGTTCTGACAGGTCTGATCCCATGCTTCCGTCTTTTCTTTTCTCTTTGTAGGGATAAAACAAGCCCATATCAATCATACCTTTCAGGTCTCGAAAGATTGTCTTTATACCAATTCAATGGCGACGTGTTGGCGCATAACTATGTCGAGCTAACAAGTTCATTGTGAATGAGATATTCGGTCTTGTGCATTGAGCTAAATACAATAATGCGCCTATCGCACTTAGATATGGTATTTCAGCCTTTAATAAATCTTCGTCCTCATCCCTTGGACGAAACGGATCTTTCCTGGGTTCAAGACTACGGTCGATCATGAGAGTACTCACATGCTTTGCTTTATCTTTATTAAAGCGTCTTAGTAACTTTTGAGTATACGCTGACTGATGGATCATAATCCCATCACTACGGTGCTCGAGTTCTATTCCGAAACAAAACCGTATTTTTCCAAGATCTTTCATCTCAAATTCGGATTTTAAATATTTAGCAGTTTCCTTTAACTCATCTAGAGTTCCAATTAGGTTCATGTCATCGACATAAACTGCTACAATTGCAAATTCGGAACTTGTCCTTTTAATGAACACACAAGAGCATATTTCATTGTTAACATATCCCTTCCCAATCAAGTAGTCACTTAGACGGTTGTACCACATCCGTCTGGATTGTTTCAATCCATATAGTGAGTGTCTTAATCTCATTGAAAACGCGCTCCTTGGTTTAGAGCCACTTGATTTGGGTAATTGAAGTCCATCTGGAACCTTCATATATATCTCTGAATCTAGATCCCCATAAAGATATGCTGTAACCACATCCATAAGCTGCATGTCAAGTTTTTTAGAAGCTACCAAATTGACAAGGTAGCGGAACGTTATAACGTCCATTATGGGAGAATATGTCTCTCGTAGTCGATTCCATGGCGTTGTGAGAAACCTTGCGCTATAAGGCGGGCTTTATATCTAACAACACTCATTATTCTCATTACGCTTTCTAACAAAGACCCATTTATGACCAACAGGTTTTATATTTGGTGGTGTCAGCATTATAGACCCAAATACCTGTCTCTTTGTTAGTGAATCAAATTCAGTCTGGATCGCATCTTTCCATTTAGGCCAATCTGCTCTTCGTTGACATTCTTCAACGGAGCGAGGTTCGATATCATCGTATTCTATCATTCCTTTTGCAATATGATATGCAAATGCATCATCAATAGCCATAGAATTTCTATCCATCATTACATGTATACTAGTGTAATTCATGGAGATCTCTCTATTCTTTGGAATTGGTTCTGCCATTGGAGCGTCTCCCAATGATGTCTCTTGGACATAACCATAATCCAGAATATTCTCATGAGATGGATTATTTGTATCGATGATTAATGGATTATTTTGTGTCAAACTTGCTTTCTTTCTTGGGCGAGAATCCATCGAATCTATGGGCCTCCTGCGCTTCCTGGCAGGAGCCGTGGGCTTAGCCACTGCGTCACCCTTATAGGGGATGTTGGCGCCATTCTCATTTATTCTTGAGATGACATCATGTCCTCTAGTTTTAAGGACATCAATCCTTGCAAGCACATTTGTAGCAGGTATGTGTGATCTCGTCAGTTTAGCGATATCAGAAAACGCATCAGACATCGATTCTACTACGTTCTGAAGATCGAGAATTCTCCGCACTTCTATTTCAGACCGTGCGGTTCAGGGATCAAGATGAGACAAAGTGGGGACAAACCACGATAATTTCTGTCTTTTCTGTTGAACATTAGTGTTCATGTCTCCCCCTAATGACGGGAAGACTGTCTCATCAAAGTGACAATCCGCAAATCTAGCGGTAAATAGATCACCTGTCAAGGGTTCTATGTAGCGGATAATGGTTGGAAAGTTATATCCAACATAAAGGCCTAAGCGTCTTTGAGGACCTATTTTGGTGCGCTGTGGTGGCACAATTGGCACATAGACTGCACACCCAAATATGCGTAAGTGTGAGACATCATGCTCATACCCAGTCACCATCTGGGACGCAGAAAAGGGTTGGGTGGTAGTGGGCCTCAGACGAATAAGCACAGATGCGTGCAATATTGCATAGCCCCAAGCAGAAATAGGGAGATTGGTGCGCATAACCAATGCCCTAGCAACCATTTGAAGTCTTTTAATGGCAGCTTCTGCGAGACCATTTTGGGTGTGTACAAGAGGGACATGGTGTTCAACCTCAATCCCAATGGACATGCAATAATCATCAAAAGTTTTTGATGTAAACTCTCCAGCATTGTCAAGACGAATTGACTTAATAGGATGATCAGGGTGGTGAGCCCTTAACTTAATTATTTGTGCTAGGAGTTTAGCAAATGCAACATTTCTTGTGGATAAGAGCATGACATGTGACCAACGTGTCGATGCATCAACCAACACCATAAAATATCTAAATTGTCCGCAAGGTTGGTTGGATGGGTCCATAAATATCACCTTGTATTCTTTGCAAGAATGGTATATTTTCTTTAGTGTCGTTTGCATAGGATGATCTCGATCCTACCTTTGCTAAAGAGCAAGCTTTGCAAAACGATGATATGCTTTAGAAGTAACTCTTTGGACCAATGTTTGGTTCATACTTCTTTTCGTTTTGAAGAATGGATGTCCATGTGAAGTTTTTAATATACGGAGGATTATATCACATCCTGGATGTCCCAAACGGTCGTGCCAAAGCCTGTATGTGTCGGGATCCCATAAATTTTCATTCATGATATGGTTGGATTCAATGACTCTAATAGTGGTTGCATACAATCTATTAGAGCGACACATAAGTTTATCTAATACTCGTGTATTTCCGTAGTTATTAGAGATGATGCAAATGAACTCTTGTCCATTCTCACAATGTGTTTCCACATGAAAATCATTGACTCTTATGTCTTTAAAGCTTAATAGGGTTCTTCTAGCCCTTGGAGCATATAGAGCTTCAGCGAGATTAATATTTGTGTCATTTGACAACAAAAATTGAGCTGGTCCTCGACCATGAATCAATTGTGATGGTCCTACCATTGTAGTTACTGAAGATCGACTAGGCGTCATCCATAAAAATAATTGCCTATATTGCAATATAGTATGTGTGGTGCCACTATCAAGAAGACATTCCAATTCTCCGGAAAACATACTGAAAAAATAAAGTTCGGAATATTAACATATGTCCATGACATTGAATGATGATGCGATACTTTATTAATAAGGAAAATAGCCAATGATTATATCAAAGTTTTCCAAAGTCTATTCCAAAATAAAATCAAACTTAGACAAATTGTAGCACTCAATCCATTTGGTAATTCCAATCAAATATGACCAGGAAAGTAGAGAGATGTTGGTGAAGCGAGGTTCGCTTAAATACTCTGATATCAATTACTTTCCTAGACATCATACTTTATTGGGTACGCCACATGAGAAAGAGCTAATACAATTGTTATTTATTGACTAAGGCACATTTGCCGTTCTTAGAAAATAGAAAAGGACTACTCTAATCAAAGTCTGCGGCATCCTCGTGCTCTTCATTTACATCTTTGAAGTCCTCAATGGTGAGATTAACATCTTCACCATCTTCATCTTCAGCAAGGTTGGCTTCTTGCTCCCTTGCTTCCCTGTACTCCTTGTAGCTTGCATCTAGTTGGGTACTTACATGGCATTGCTTAAATCAATGCTCGATTAATCCATATCGATGACACGTGTCGTTGTGGTTACCTCCCTTCATTTGAGGTACAGGTTGTGCACGTTGTGGATATTCCCTAGGTGGGTTGCTGCTACTATCACGGCGCATGGTGCGACCTCCATGGCTCATGGTGCTATTTCCACGGCTGGTGTTGCCATATCCACCTCTCCCACTTGTGGAGTTGCCATCACGTGTGCCCGCTCTAAAGTTGCGGTTCCCTTCTTTATTGGGGCTGTTATATGGACCCGTTCGTCATTCATATCCCCTGTTATTAGGGTACACATGTCCCCTATTATTAGGGTACCGCTCCTTGCACCATCTCTTGGATGCATTATAATTTGCCTCACGAACGCTCTTGGTTCCAACGGGTCTTAAATTATAATTCTTTATGAGGATGTTGTGGTGCTTTTCAGCTACCGACAAAACATTGATGAGCTTATTGAACCTCGTAATTCATCCAGCATTTACTTCAGTGCAATATTGCTTTGATAGCAAAATTGCTGCGACGGGGAAGGTGGAGAGTGTTTTCTCAATTAGCTCTTCTTCTGTGAGAGGTTTTTTACAGAACCTCAACATGGGTTTGAGGCGAAGAGCTTCTGAATTGTATTCAGTAACAGACTTGAAGTCGGAGAAGCGTACATCGTTCCACTGAACCTTCAAGTCAGGGATGAGGGAATCTTGGATATTGTTAAAGTGTTCTTCTAGCGCTACCCATAGGTCCCTTCCATCTTTGATGGACATGTACTCTAATCTGACTGCTTTATCCATATGGCGTCGCATCAAGATAATTGCTTGTGCATACTTTATGGGTGTTCGTTGAAACACAACGCTCGCGTTTGGTACCTGGATGATTGGCAATATCCCTTTTGATGTGAGATGGTTCTCAGCGTCAGTTTTCCAGCTATGGTAATCCGAACCTGTTGAGTCAAAGATTTGAAAGTCGAGTCTAGGTTCATTCAACATCTTGTTGAAAATCGGAGCAAATTCTCTTCTGAACAGATCCCACTTCAAATGGTTTACAGATCTCAAAACGGCTCCAAGAGACAAAGATGAACAACTTCGATGAAGAAAGTGTTTTGATTAGAGATCCTGAAAAAGAAGTTTCTCGGCGTGCAAGCAGGCTGATATGCACAGGAATGAGCGTGCTGAACAACTCTCACTTCGAATGGTGTATAGGTCTCAAAACGACTCCAACATGACTAAAATTTGGAGGTCAGATAGAAGAGACAGATATGAACAACTTTGATGAAGAAAAGATTTGGATTAGAGATCCCGAACAAGACTCTTCGGGGTGTGCAAGCCGGTTGATCCGCACAGGAACGAGCGTGCTGAACAGCTTTGAATGATGAACTTCCTCTTCTCTTGTCGGTTTACAATTCGAATCCTAGTGCAATATCGTGCTGATAACGTGTTTGAGGATAAGCGAAAATTAACAGAGAGAGGGAGAGAGTAATGTGTGTTTATTCTTCTCATAATAGAGGGTTTATATAGGAATACAAAGCTAGTGTGAATGCTCTAAGAGAAACTTAATTTGATAACCATGATCATCATCAACAACTCCACTTGGTTGTTCTTCAATCATGAAATCTACCATGCTTGTTGCCTTTTCGTATAAAGCATGTCACACAAGTCTTTATACCTACATTATATACTCAAGTACCTATTACATGATATAGACATTTATACTACAACAATTAGAAACATTAAGGTCAAACTTGCGTGTCACTATAGATTAACAAAAGAGTTAATGAGTTCGATCGAGTATAAGCGTGTCTGTCATGTGAGGATGAGTGTCATAAAATAAACTTGTAAATTTGATGGGAGTAAACAAACTTTAAACTCTGAAGTCTCACCTGCTGTATATAGCTAGCCCAGAAGCGAATTTGGGATCGTTTGTATGGATCTACTGGTAGACGTTGAGGGCCAGTTTTCCAGGTTTCATCAATATATTCAATGATCACAAGAGACTCAACAATGGCTTTCCCATTATGGACAAGCACAGGAACCTTCTTATGAATAGGATTAAACGTGAGGAGCAATGGACTTTTGTTACAACATCAAACAAAAGGGCTCTAGAAGGCTCACAAGGGATTGAGTTGGTCCAAACACGACCATCTACATGAGTGTGGCATAAGCTAGTAACTGTATCTGCTACAAAATTTGCCTATATATCTCAGTACATGTTTAAATAAAATGAATACAAAATCAAGTGGTAGCTTTCAGATATCCTGGACGATCTTCAAGATTCTCAAGGTATGGAAGAGGTTCCATTGACGCATTTGACAACCAGTTTGGAGTCGCCTTCCACATAAACTCTTCTATAGCCTCTTTATAGGGCAGTAACGAAGCTATCTCGTAAAGCTGTAGCTTCCACAATTGCGTCAGTGGCTTTACCCACCTTTTTGTAGCTACAACTAGAGGGGTTCTATATATAGCAGTTTATGATAATGAAACCTCTAGCTGCAGAGTTCTTTTGAACTGAACCATCGAAGTTTATCTTAAAAATATTTTTTGGGGAAGGCTGTTAATAGTGTTTTGGTATAACCCTCCATATTTTGAATTTCCATAGAACTTGAGAAGACTTGCTCTTTTTTTTTTTTTTTTTGAGTCTTCTTGATGATAACATCATTGTTTGCTCAAAACTATAACCATATGAGGCTATAATATATTAGTGGAACCCCTACAGGAAGGTTCAAATGTGGAAGCCCCACGTTTTGGATTCGCTTAGTGTAATTGCTGAATTATAAACGCGGTTAGGGAATGAGCTGCAATATCCTGTTAGTCGTCTAGGCCCCCCAGCGGATTAGTATTTAGGGCTAACAAGATTTGGGATATCGTGACCAGTCCAAATAAATTATAGGATTATTTTTGATACGCTTCTCTCGGATTGATCGCAGTGAGCCAATAACTATGAGATATGAAAAGTTATTCATTATATATATTTTAATGATTACATATGTTCATAAATCATAATGAAAAGAAGTCAAATACCTGCTCTTATACAATACAAAAAACAATTAACATATATTGGTACACAAATGTGTTCACAAACAGTAGGTATAACACATTCCATTACCACTTACTCACTTAGTAAAATTTTGGTAATCTGTACATAAGTGATCTTTGACAACATCTTTATTTTTGTAAGAAACGTAATTATAAATGTTGTACACGGAGTTTTATTCTATTACAAGATACAAAAACTGTGATCTTTGACAACATCTTTGTTTTTGTAAGAAACATAATTATAAATGTTGTACACGGAGTTTTATTCTATTACAAGATACAAAAACTAAAACTAAGTAACATCGGTCACCAAAACCCCAAGTAGCAGGGTTATTGCTGCCAAACACTAAAACAGAAAAACAAAGTTGACAAATGAGAAGAAGTAAACAGTAAACTCATCACAAAAGTACATGGTCATTGACTCAAAATTGGTCAAGCTGTAGCAGACTTGAGGGCATTTTCCCTAATGAACTTGAGGAAGGCCACCACCTTTTCATGAGGAATCCGCGACTCTTTCAACGGAGGGATCTCAATCAGAGCTGTTATGCAGGAAACTACCAGCGGAGTCTTCTCGGAGTTGACAAACTTTAGGTCAAGGACTTCTTCCTGAGCTTCATATCCCTCAAAGTGTGCGAAAATGACCAAATCTAGCAGTGTCACATTTTTGCTGTACTCATCTACTGAAGGAATGCCATCCGGGAACAAACCCTTGAGACCGGTTTCAAGTAATTTTACCTTCTCAGACGCTTCTTTGATGGCTTTCTCTTGTGCTTCTCCAATGGTTTTGACCACTAATACCATGGCCTCAAACACCTGCACCAAATTCAGAATAAGTTATTTAATTTGTTCGCGTACCTACAATTACTTTCGTATGAATTATAAAGAAGTTTATGAAATTTGACATGGATACGGTGAATATGTCTTATGTTCTTAACACTATCTCAACTATTCATGTAACGTCTCTTTTAAGACATCTTATTAAATGTGTTGTCGTTTTTAAAATAAAAATGATTTAAAATATTAAGATTTACTATAAAATAATAAAAAAATTAATAAGATCGATTGACTACAAACATGTCCTTCATGTGAAGATGAGTGTCATAAAATAAAATAAACCAGTAAAGTGATGGTGGGAAACTCACAAACTTTAAACTCTAAAGTCTTACCTGCTGCATATAGCTAGCCCAGAAACGAATTTGGGATCGTTTGTATGGATCTTTTGGTAAAAGTTGAGGGCCAGTTTTCCAGGTTTCATCAATATATTCAATGATCACAAGAGACTCAGAAATGGCTTTCCCATTGTGGACAAGCACAGGAACCTTCTTATGAATTGGGTTGAACTTGAGGAGCAATGGACTTTTGTTCCTCAAATCTTCTTCCACATATTCATAGGGTATACCCTTCACTTTGAGGGCAAATTCCACCCTCTTAACAAAGGGGCTAGCCCACATTCCGTATAGGGTCACCTTGTCTTGCTCTGCCATTTCTCTCTGACTCACTTTTCTTCTCTCTCTTATGGTTTTTGCTTGGGTGCTTAGTTCATGTGCTATTGGCAGCTTATATAGAGTTTTAGAGTGCAGGCCATTCCACTTTGCTTGGTCGAGAAGCCGATAGCGAAAACTTGTTTTAGAAGCCTGCATTAAAAAATTCATCTATGGTAACTCGGTCAAGTATAATGGAATTTTATATTTAGAAACACAAGTTTCTTGGTCCAAACAATTTTACTATCCTATTGTAGGCCCTATTGTAATGGAATTCTATATATGCTCATTACCAACTACCGGGTTGATCAGTTCATTCAGTGCGTCATTGCACATGTATGTATAGTTCAAATGATATTTTAACTCGTCTACTTTCATTTCCAAAAGCATTCAAGGCAAATTTAACTTTTCGTCATTGCATTAACGAAAGCATTTGAATAATGATCATAAAAGTAGCAAATACATTTTACTGTACTCATGGTTGTCAAGAATCTGTAAAGAGCTTGAGGAATACCACCACTTTTTCATGAGGACCGGAATATGCGTCTTATTCATAAACATAAATACAAAATAAAATTTCACAAGAAGAAGAAGCAAACTGAATGACATTACGTATTACATTGCTATCGACTCAATACCGGTCAAGCTGTAGTAGACTTTATGGCATTTTCTCTAAATGCAATGAGGAAGGCCACCATCTTTTCATGAGGGTGACACGCCTCTTTCACCGCAGGTTCATCAATGGGAGGTGTTATGCAGGAAAATACCAGTGGAGTCTTCTCAGGGTCTATAAAATTTATGCCAAGAACCTCTTGCATAGCTTCATATGCGCCAAAGCATGAGAACATGACCAACTCTGGTAGTGTCACATTTTTGCTAAACTCATCAGCTGATGAAGCAATGCCATCTAGGAACAAACCCTTGAGTCCATCACAAGAAACTTTAATTTCTCAAAAGTAACTTTAATTTCTCAAACATTTTCCTTGATAGCTTTCTCTTGTGCTTCTCCACTGGTTTTAATCACTAGTACCAAGGCCTCAAACACCTGCAACACATTAAGAACAAACTCTTTACTTAGTTTGAGTACAGTGGACAATCATGAAATGTAAAGGGAGTTAGTGGCGGATTAGGAATTTGTGATAGGGCAGGCTCTGAAGAAGTTCATGAATTTGGGACATGGGCAGATGTGTCTCATTTTGTCCTTTCAACATTTCCTTAACTTAAGAAATGTATGTCTCTTTGAGTCAAATATAACAACAAGATTGAGAATGAATTTTCTGATGATATTATTCATCTCATAGCGGAGGTATATAAAGAAGTTTACAAGGATATAACAGGTAAGTACTAACTACGAAATAATTACAATATATTACAATATATTCTACTCCTAACGTTAAACTATGACTCACGCTAACACTCCCCCTCAAGTTGGCGCATACACATCAATCATGCCCAACTTGCTTAGTGAGTCATAAAATACCTTCCTGGAAACTCATTTGGTAAATATATCTGCAAGTTGCTCTTCAGATGGAACAAAAGGAAAGCTAATAATTTTGGCATCTAGCTTCTCCTTTATAAAGTGACGATCAACCTCCACATGCTTAGTACGATCATGTTGTACTGGATTCTGTGATATGTCAATGGCTGCCTTGTTGTCACAATACAACTGCATAGTACTTTTGAGTTTGAAACCCAGATCACGTAACAGATTTCTCAGCCATAACAATTCACACACTCCGTGAGCCATACCTCTATACTCAGCCTCAGCACTAGATCGTGCCACAACTTTCTGTTTCTTACTCTTCCATGTAACCAAATTACCTCCCACAAATGTAAAGTAACCTGATGTTGACCTCCTGTCTGTAATATTTCCAGCCCAATCTGCATCTGTAAAGCCACAAACCTCAAGGATGTTGTTGTGTTTAGAAAACAACACTCCCCTTCCTGGAGCTGACTTCAGGTACTTTAAAATTCTTATAACAGCATCCATGTGACTCTCACTCGGGTTATGCATGAACTGACTCACCACACTCACTACATATGCAACATCTGGTCTAGTATGAGCTAAATAAATTAAGCGCCCAACTAACCTCTGATAGCGAGCTCGATCAGTAGGTACCTGATCTGGATACTCAGCTAAACAATGATTCTGCTCAATAGGAGTATCAATAGGTCTGCAATCCAACAAACCTGTCTCTGTTAGCAAGTCAAGAACGTACTTCCTCTGGCACAGGTAGATCCCTTCTCTCCCCCTGGCTACCTCAATTCCTAAGAAGTACTTAAGTTCACCCAAGTCCTTCATCTCAAACTCAGAGGCTAGCTGTCTCTGCAGTCTATCCATCTCAACAGTATCATTGCCAGTGATTACCATATCATCCACATAAATAATTAGAGCTGTTACCTTCCCTTGTAAGTGCTTGAGGAATAAGGTATGATCTGAGTTGCTCTGTTTGTAACCAACATTTCGCATGAATTGTGAAAATCTCCCAAACCAAGCACGAGGCGACTGTTTGAGACCATACAGTGACTTTCTCAATTTGCATACAAAATCACCAGGATAAGCGACTACATACCCAGGTGGAAGGCTCATGTACACTTCCTCGGCTAACTCTCCATGAAGAAATGCATTCTTGACATCAAACTGTCGGAGTGGCCAGTTTAAACTAGCGGCAAATGAGAGCAGAACCCGAATAGTGTTCATCTTGGCAACAGGAGCAAATGTTTCATCGTAGTCTATACCATATGTCTGAGTAAACCCCTTTGCTACAAGGCGTGCTTTGTACCGATTCACTGATCCATCTGCATTATGTTTCACAGTAAACACCCAACGACAACCTACAACCTTCTTGCCTTGTGGTGGAGACACAAGTTGCCAAGTACTGTTCTTCTGCAACGCCTCCATCTCTTCCTCCATTGCCTTCCTCCACTTTGGATCCCCCAACGCATCCTGCACTCTGTTAGGTACTGATACAGCAGATATTTGATTCACAAATGATTCATATGACTTAGACAACCTCCTAGTGGACATATAATTGGCTACTGGGTATTTTGATTTGGCTGTAAGAGTAGGTTCATATCTTTTGGCTGATTGACCTCGAGTGGTCCTATTTGGTAACACATATTGCTCAACATTAGACTCACTATTACTAGTACCAGTGGATGGACATACCTCAAATGAGTGATCTTCAGTACCAGGAAGTTGTGGGTCAGGGGTAGAAGTGATGGTAGGAGGGGCAGTTGTGTCTTCAACTGCATTCTCAATGATTGAAACTGGTGTCTGGATGTCTGGAGCTTCTGCTTCTGGAGATGATGAGCTGATGCTCTCAACTGGATCCGTCAAAATACCTCCTGCTTGTGTGACTTCCACTCCTCCCTCTGATTCCTCCCCCTCTCCATAATACAGCTCTTCAAAATATGAATTCTCCCCCTGAAGAGCTGTATCCGAAGAGGAAAAATAACTCATGTCCTCAAAGAAAGTAACATCCATAGTGACATAGTACCTTCTGGTAGATGGATGATAACATTTGTACCCTTTCTGATAGCCTCCGTAACCAACAAACACACACTTAAGTGCCCGGGCATCCAACTTAGACCTTTGGTTTTTAGGGACATGGACAAAAGCAACACAACCAAAGACACGAGCTGGAAGATTATGAAATGAAGGTAAGTAGACATGAGATGCAAGAACCTCAAATGGAATTTTTCCCTGAAGGACACTGGATGGAAGACGATTGATAAGATGAGAGGAAGCATGTACGGCATCGCCCCAAAGATACTTAGGCATATGAGCACTAAAGAGAAGGGCACGAGCCATATCAAGTAAATGACGGTTTTTCCTTTCAGACACACCATTTTGTTCTGGTGTTTGTGGACATGTAGTTTGGTGAACAATCCCATGGGTTTTGAAAAACTCTTGGAAAACATGATTAACATACTCTCCCCCATTGTCAGAATGAAGGACTTTAATGGTGCTATGATATTGTGTTTGAACAAGAGTGCGAAAGGTTTGAAAAGCTGGAAATACTTCATCTTTGGTTTTAAGAAGAGCAACCCATGACAATCTCGTACAATCATCAATAAACAACACAAAGTATCTCATACCCAATACCGTGGGTTCTCTAGAAGGTCCCCAAACATCAGAATGAATCAACTCAAAAGGAGTAACACTTTTATTAGAAATACTAGGAGAATAAGTAGCACGATGACTCTTTGCCAAAACATATGTTTCACAATGTAAAATAGACTCATCCACACCAATAAACAAAGTAGGCATGGTTTTTCTCATAAGACTAAAAGAGGGATGCCCTAAACGGCGATGCCACAACTAAATTTCACTTAGCTTATCAGAACTCGAAGTCAAAGCGGTGCGAGACTGTGCTCATGGTTTCTCTCCTGCGTATGTCTGATCCAGATGGAACAACCTGCCCCTCAGATACCCCCGACCGATTATCTCCTTGGTGAGAAGATCCTGAAAAATCACATACATAGGATAAAAGGTTACGGAGCATTTAGACTCAGTATTCAACTGGGGAACAGATATCAAATGGTGAGACAAGTCAGGCACATATAACACATTATGAAGTTCTAAGGTGGGAGTAATACGAACTGACCCTGACCCTAACACAGGAAAGGCCTCACCATTGGCATTGGTTACATAGGACACGGGTGGGGAAGACAATTCAGTAAAATACGATTTGTCATAAGTCATATGATCGGAGGCACCAGAATCAATAATCCATGTATCAGAACCAACAAAGTTAGAAACCTTTAAAGCCATACCAATTTTACCTCGACCAGCTATAGAGGTTGTAGGAGTAGCTCCACCAGCTATATGATGATCTTGGCCAGTCACTCCATAGAAATCTGGTTCTTGGACCAATTGAATCGCAGCTGCTTTCCCTTTGGGACGAAAACCTTGATTTTTAGGTTTAAGGTGTGGATGCAACTTCCAATAAGTCTGCCAAACATGCCCAAGATCGGTGCAATAAGAACATTGAGGATGAGGGCGGTTAGTAGAGCCTTGTGGGAAACCTTGCTGATGAAGTGGGGCTGAACTCTGCTGCTGAAGGAAAGGTGCCCGTGACTTGGCCTGAACGGCTAGACTAGATACTTCAACCTGTGCATGTTTAACACTTTCCTGCTGAGACTCATCTTTGCGGATGTATGTAAAAGCTGTATTCAAACTAGGAGGGTCTGTCATTCTAAGCAATTCTCCCTTCGCACTGCTATGCTTCTCATCAAGCCCTCTCAGGAATACATGAACCCTTTCTAGTTCCTTCTCCTTCTGGTACCATACAAGATCTTCCTGATTCTTGATCTTGCAAGGACGCTTCTGATCGATTTCAGCCCATACATTCTTCAGTTTGGTGAAATACACAGCTACTGGTTGCCCGTTCTGTTGCATACTAGCAGCCTTACACATCAATTCATGAACCTGTATAAAATCAGACTCATTGGTATACAGATCCCCCAATGTCTTCCATATTGTTTCAGCAGTCTCACACTCTTCCACCAACTGTAAAACATCTTCAGTCATGGCTTTGAAGAGGAGAGCCATCACAGATCCATCATCATCCTCCCACTTAGCAAAGGCATCCACATCTGCCTCACTAGGAGCTTTGGTTGTTCCATTCACATGCCCCATCTTGTGTATGCCACGAAGATGGACAGACATAATCTTCTTCCATGTTCGAAAATTGGTACCATTGAGTTTCGGACCACCAAAAGAACCACCATCTGAACTTCGAACAGAAACCTCAATCTTTTGGACCTCATTGATCTTAGAACTCTGTCCTTCACTATCATCACCACCCATTGCAACAATACAGCAGTAAAATTACACAATCACAGAATATGCAGCGGAATGAAAGAGACAGAACCAAAAAATAGTATAACGTGCAGATTTTCCATTTTTATTTATTTTTTTTTTTTTTAAACCTGTGCAGGTTGACCTGTTGCACGGGTTGACTGGTATGAGATCAAGGGACGACTCCGGTCTGGTATGAGATCAAGGGACGAATCCGGGAACAGAAAAAACGAGGCCGGAGACTTGAAGGAGCGGTCGGACTGAAGGAACGACACCGGATTGGGTCGTTCTCGGACACGCGTCGGATAGAAGCAAGCGCCGACGACGCCGGACTGGGTCGTTCTCGGACAAGCATCGGACAGAAGCAAGCGCGGCGCCGATCTGGGCAGCGACGGCTTCTCCGGACGCGAAATCGATCTGGGCAGTGGGGTAGAGGAGGGCGAGGGCGGTCTGGGTGAGCGAGAGAGTGATGCAGCCTGGATGAGCGAAAGAGTGACGCAGCCTGGAGGAAGGCGACGCGGCCTGGGTGAGCGAGAGAGTGATGCAGCCTGGATGAGCGAAATCAATCTGGGCAGCAGGGTAGAAGAGAGCAACACGGCCTGGGTGAGCGAGAGAGAGCTTTAGACCCGGTTTGACTTGACAAAGGTCGGTCTCTAAAAGGAGATGAAGACCAGTCTTGAATTAAGGGTGGAGAACGACAAAAAAAACAACCCTAACAAAGGGGTTTGGTTTTGTATCAATTGCTCGGATTGAGAATGAATAAAGAGACAAAGTCCTCTCGGATCTTTGCTCTGATACCAAGTCAAATATAACAAGATTGAGAATGAATTTTCTGATGATATTATTCATCTCACAGCGGAGGTATATAAAGAAGTTTACAGGGATATAACAGGTAAGTACTAACTACGAAATAATTACAATATATTACAATATATTCTACTCCTAACGTTAAACTATGACTCACGCTAACACTTTGAAGCATTTTATCAAACACTTTTATCACGCTTGATTAATGAAAAGACAGAATGTCACGCGTCATTTACACTACTGAAAGAACAAAAAAGTTGTTTGATCTACTCTATGCCTCTACATGTGAGGAGATTGTGTGACTATAAAATAAACAAATCAAGGATACTGGTACACTAATAAACTTGAGGATCTACTCACCTGCTGCATATAGCTGACCCAGAAGCGAATTTGGGATCTTTTATATGGATCTTCTGGTAAAAACTGAGGCCCAGTTTTCCAGATTTCATCAATATATACTCGATGATCACAAGAGACTCAGCAATTGCTTTCCTATCATGAACAAGTACAGTAACCTTCTTATGAACAGGATTGAACTTGGGAGCAATGGACTTTTGTTCTGCAAATCTTCTTCCACATATTCATAGGGTATGCTCTTCAATTTGAGGGCCAATTCCACCATCTTAACATAGGGGCTAGCCCACATTCCATGTATGGTCACTTTGTTTTGCTCTGCCATTTCACTCTCTTCTTTCCTATCTCTCTTCTATGGCTTTTGCTTGGATGCTGAGCTCATGGTTTTGGTTTTGTTAGTCTTCCTGGATAGATTTTCTTAACTGTTCAATAGGATAAGATATCTACCCACCATGGGCCTGGTTGGAGTGAAATTAATCCACACTAGCAAACATCTGATAAGATCAGACTAGATGATTAGTCTACTTCTGCTCCTGAACATGGCCTACATATTTCTTTACTCATTATTATTTTTTGTTTCTGCCAAAAAACGATTAAATTTTGAAGTAGGCAGTAGCATTACAGCCTTATTTAACCAACTTTGGGATGCACTAACAAGTAGTAAAGATATTCGGTATTCTCTACTTGGTCAAGTATCTGAAGAAGAATTCATGGCCAATTTTCTAAAAAGCTTGACAGATGCCACCACTTTTTCATGAGGTTCTTTCACCACAGGTAGCTCATTTATAGCTTTAATCCAGGAAAATATTACTGGTGTCTTCTCAGGGTCTATCACCTTTATGCCAAGGACTTGTTCATGAGCCTCATATGAATCAAAGACTGAAAACATGAGCACATCTAGTAGACCTACATTGATCTTGTTGTCGAACGACAAAGGAATGCCATCTGGGAATAAATCCTTCATTCCGTCTTCGAATAACTTCGATTGGTTATACAGTTCTTTGATGGTTTTCTGCTGTGCTTCTCCGTTGGTTCTGATCACTAAGACCAGGGCCTCAAATAACTGCAATACCAAATAACAGCCGCAAGTTTTTCAATTACTAGCTTGAGGAAAAATCTAACTTAATTCTTTGTTTGATCTGGTCTAGAACATAAGTTGAGGGTTTTCAGTACATAGTTTTGTTTTGTTTTTTTTTTTTGGCCTCAAGTAGGCACTGGTAATTATAATAAGGAGCAAATCAAACACTACTTTTGGATAAATTAACTAAATACCAACATGATAATATGAACTTTACAACCTAAATGAATGATAACTGCACTATTGTTATTTTACTTATACTAGATCCTGAACTACCAGGAAATTTCCTCTAGCTAGAAATCCTAAACCAACTTTTTTCACAGTGCTATCAAGCAGGAATTGCTAAAACTAACATATCGTCTCACTTGTTGGTGCAGAAAGCTAGCCCAAAAGCGAACTTGGGCTCTCCTATATGGATCTTCTGGTAGAAGTTGAGAGCTAGTTTTCCAGGTTTCATCAATATATTAAAGGATGACAAGAGACTCAGCAAGGGGTTTTCCATTGTGGACAAGGACAGGAATCTTTTTGGGAACAGGGTTGTACTTGAGGAGCAATGGACTCTTGTGCTTCAAATCTTCTTCCACAAACTCATAGGGTATGCCTTTGAATTTGAGGGGCATTTCCACCCTCTTAACATAAGGGCTAAGCCTCCTTCCATGAAGGATCACTCTGGTTACCTCTGCCATCTCTCTCTACTATTTGATGGTTAATCAGTTCATGCTAATTACCAGCTTAATTGATAGAGCATTAGAGCTTAAACCATTATTTATTTAATAAATTCCTTAACTTGCTTGACCATTCTTCTAGTTAAAATTCTCCCAGTCAATGTTTTGTAATTTAAAAACACACAATTAATAAGCAAGACTTGCCAAAATCTTCTAATATTTAGTTGCATATATATCCAAATTTGACTTGCCTACATTGACTTCCTTAAGCTCTGAAATGATCAATACAGTCGTCATTACACCCAACAAATACTGAATAAAAGATTAAATTTCGCAAATCTAGTATTTATTACTTGTAGACGTACTGCTCGGTGGGGCTGTGGTAGGATGCAATCTTGTAATCATGCACCGGATCCCATCACATCTCCGAAGTTAGGCTTGGTTGAGATGTAGTAGCAGTGTAGTACCAACTATATATATAATGGTGACTTCTACGGAAGTTCTTGTCTTGCACCTTTCCATCTTTTACTAGACAAACCAAACTTTGATCCCCTAGCTAGAAGGACAGTGGTCCAGGGTGACTATACTCATGATTTCGATATGAGTACTGATCGATCAGGAGTACCATTATCCCAACCTATACATATTGGTCCCTAGTTAGCTTCACAAGTTTACCTTCCTTCACCAGTTTCTCTCATTTCAATTAAATGTCGACCATGCTTTTTTCCCTCCAGCTTTCATCTGCATTCAAGGCTTATCTACAGTTCCTTTGTTGCATCTGCCTTCCCAATTCTTTAAGATCTACCAGTTCCTTGATAATGAAATTTTAAGGTTATAGCCAAGTGAGAATTATATATTAATTGTTGCTTTCAATGAAAAATTTCATTACTAGCGACTGTGCTGGAGAGAAAGCATGCAGTATATTGCCAATTCTTCAACTACGCAAACAGACAGTATTGAATGAGTAGCACTGCAGCTGTCACTTCTTAAATTAGTTTTCGGTCCATATTTGTCTTAAAATCAAATATGCATGACAACATACGAGTTCAAGAATTTCTGGATGATTTTTACTCTTCTCCATTAGAAGGTATTCCTAGTGAGACTAAATAAAGGACAATTCTTAGGTTCACCCCTAAGGTGAATGAATATATTCACCTCTATTGTCGATTAACATATTTTTACTTAATAAATTTATAATCCAACGGTCCATATCTTAAATTAGTCTTTAAAGATCATCTCTGTAAAAAATCAATCGAATCAGAAATCGTTTAATTATCTCATTGAATCAAACAAATGGATGATTCTAACAACACTTACTACTATTCTGATGAACCATCCATATATTTCATAGAAATGAATAATTAAAAGGTCATCAATTTGATTGATTTTTTATAGAGCTAATTTTTGTATTACGTTATACAACATGAATGGTTAGATTAGAAAATTATAAAGTTATTATGCTTTAATTGCAAGAGAGGGTAAATATGCTCATACACCAAGGGGGTGAACCTAAGAATTGTCCCTAAATAAATACCATGAGGAAACCTATTTATAATGTTATTTGATTATATTGCCAAACTAGTTTGGTCGTGAAGGCATCCAAACTCTCTTATGCAAATACATTCGGCAGTGTAGTTTCATGATATGAACCGTTTGTCTTTCAAATTAACATTGAAGATAATCACTATAAAAAAAATCCAAATAAGAGACCCGTAATGGAAAATACAGTGAAGAGTTTGGAAGAGAGTATTTTCCGTCAATTTTTGCTGATATATAATCCGATACAACATTAATTCTTTTATTACGATAGATAGGAATGGGATTGCCAAAATTGAAACTGAAAGTGAGAGATAGGAATCGAATCGCGTAAATGTCCTCACAAGTTTCTGTTGCATGAAAGTGAGAGAAGAAAAGGAGTATGGGATCCACATGGTTGTGAGATGGTTATGGAATTGAATGTTGCCACCCAACTTGTTCATATCATATACTAAAGGGTCATTACGATCACATTCCTTAGTGTGTTTCAATTCCACATATCATTTTAATCAAAAATATCTTCTTCAATGAGACCTCCTACCTCTATATCAAAGAAAGGTGTCACCTTTACTTCTAAACGATGAAAAGTTCATTGCCTTTAATGGAAAAAGAATCCAATTGGTGTTTTGGTTAAATGCAGGGGCGATCTATTTTCTGTTAATACCCTTTACACCTTTAGATTTGTTTCTCTAATTTCATGCATTGTTAGGTATCATTATATAACGTCATTGAAATGACATTTGTCGTTGTTTTTTCTCCGACGCTAGTAAGTTCATCTGAGATTTCGAGCTCACAAGTAACGTTCCAATGTTGGGCTGAAAATACAGCAAAACTGCGATTAATTGGATTTGGACTGCTTGTTAATACTTTGTGATGCATAAGCTCTCCTTGTAGGGCCTTTTGGTTTCTAGACTTGTATACTCATAAAGATCATGAGGGAGGCAAAGGTGGCTTGTAAAAAGCAGTTTCTGGTAAAGTCATTAGAAAGCTCCAAAACATGAAAGGCCACCCATTTGTAAATCAAGAGAACAAAGATAAACTTTGAACTGGAAAAGGTGAGAGATTTGTTGGATAAAGTATCTATTATTAATGTTTTGGTGGAAATGGCCCCAAAAGTCCGGAATCTCTTTCTAATGTTTCTCGGGCTCCAAATTGACAGTTTTAGTAAAATAACATACCAGATTGTGTAGCAAACGAAAGTAGGATCGAAATGAAAGACATAAACATGATAATCCGAAAGTAAAGCTGGTCTAATCAATTTTGGAACAATATATCATTCGCTGCAGATTAACCTACAGTTGGAAAAGTTTCACACATTTTCCCTACTTGCTTGTACAAGATAGCAATGCATGTGCACTCAAAACATTTTCACCTCAGTCTCAGATTGTAACTTTGCCTACTTCCATTGAAGAATCCAGGCTTTGATGTTGCAGTTGGTTTGCCGGCACTGATTTCTTCTCATCGTAATCTGCAACTGCAGCTGAGACAAAATTACCTGTGACAACACTACAGTCAATGCTGGTCTCACTTGAGTCATACTTGGTGGGGGAAGCCATGGACAATCCATCAGATGCTTGCTTTGTGAACATTAATGGCTGACCGGTGCCGGTTAAGTTCTCAATCTCAAACAAATCAGAACTAGCATCACTCTCAATATCTTCATTGATCATTTCACTATTTCCAGAAGTAATTGAGTGGCTTTGAGCTTTTGGAATGGCATCCCAAGATAACATGGAAAGTCTCCTCTCTCGATTTATTGCCACTAAGTCTTCTCCTTCCTTCATCATTTCGGATCCAAACACTTCCATCGATTTTTGTGACTCTTCTTCTTCTTCTTGTTTTGCCTTCTTCTCTTCTTTAGCTCCAAAATTTGTAAAATGAAAATGTTGTTTTTTGTTTGATCCTTCAAAGCTAGGGTAGTGGTGAAGAAGCTCGTGATCTTTGGCCTTAATTCTTGGTGGAGACTGCTTGACAGGATGGTGATCACTTCCAAAACCTAGTTTCCTGAAATCTCTAGCAACACCAACATTAACCTCATGAACATGAATGGATTTCTGAGCTGAACAAGAACCATTGCAGCCAAAACCGGAAAATATCTTCTTTCCATTCACCTTTTTCTTCTTGTTCAGAGACTGGTTTCTTCTCCGAGAAGGCAAGAAAGCGGTTTGACTGTTCCAGCTTGCATCAGAACAAGTACTAGGAGTTCCTGGCCTACTAGTCTTTGTTTGCTTCAGTCGCTGCAGACCAGCTCTGCTGGTGCTGTTATGGCCCACAAGTACTCTTGGACTATCATTTTCCAGCATCATGCTGAAATATCTTTCGGCGCCGAAGACACTGATTTCGCCCTTCTGATCGGTCTTTTGTCTCAAGTTCAAGGCAGGAGACTTGAGCACCAAGTTCCCTTCTGCTCTGGTGAGGTAAGAAGAAAACGAGGCGTCGCGGGTATGATTAGTGGTGTTGTTAGCCTCTCTTTCCATGGTTTTTCGAGGACTAAAAGAAAAACAGAAATTGAGCAGAGAACTGGAAAACTCCTAGGGAGTTTGTGATTGTGAATGACAAGAAGCTTTTCGAGACTTTGGAGATGACTTGGTTTGTTGAGTACTAGTTCTTATAAGTAGGCCTTTGTGGCTTGTGTAGTTGCAACAGAGAAGGAACAAGGGTCCTACACTCTTAGACTTAATTGCCACCAAGCCTCCTCCTTTCCCTAAAATCAAATCATGTCGTACTCTCCGTGTTTTTTACTCATTCTAGTAAGTTTGGAAAGAAAGAAACAATCGAGGTTTTGAATCTTCTTTACTTCTATAGTACATATTCTATAGCATTAGATAAATAATTAATATATTAAATATTTAATGACAATAAGATTAAATGCATTAACTTAAGCCACAAGCTTTGTCAATCTACAAGTAAATGTTTAAATAAAAATGAAAACAAAACTATTAAATTAATTTGAAAGAAAATGCAGTAGAAATGTGATGTTAAGGCAAAAGAGAGAAGAAAAAGACATTCAATTAATTTGAAGGGAAGAGAGAGCGGGGGATGAACATGGCAATCAACAAAAATGCTGTAGAAGCCCTCGGTATACGACTTGCTTGTTTGCTCAGGGCAATGAAATTGTCCCCTTTTGTTTCTTTGTCTTTTCTGTTCTTTTGGTCTCTGTCTGTTTTCCTTCTTACTTCATCATTGTGTGGATGTAGAATTGTTTTCACCAGCAACCCAGTACTGTTTAACCGCAAACAGCGCCTTTTCTGAAATAAGAGGGCCGTCTTCATGATCCACGATTTTTGTTTTCCACCTCATTCCTCTCACTGTTCTGCTCACTTTGGCCAGCACATCCATTTGGTCACGAATTATCACTGCTCCTTCAGGCCGTAGAATGCGATCCATCTCAAGAAGAATATCTTCAGCATCACACCTGCATTGGTTTTTTTTCATCAGAGGAATTGCCAGAAAATGTAGGAAAAGAGTAAGCAGGGAATTGCAACTTACTTATCCTTATACAAGCTGAAAATACCATTCGCATGAATAAGGTCATATGTCCTTGGATACGTGGAGAAGGCTTCACACCTGGTGGAAGACAAAAAGATTATCAAACGAACAATATCATTGCTGGTTTTCTGACTAAATGCATGCCAAAGGCATCCAAGACACTTCAAACAAGAACAGAATGATTGAGAATTACCAATCATGATAAATGCCTATTAATCCACGCTCAAATACGACTCCCAAAGTGTCTTTCTCAGCTATTGTGGGCATAACATTCATTACCCACAGTTTGGGAGAATCAAGAGCAGCAGCAAAACTTCCAAGACCAGCATTCATATCCATAATATTGCGATACCTTCCTGTATCCAACAATTTGTTGGTCCTCTTATATGCACTCACATGTTTCTTCCATGCCTTGTTGTCGTCCTCGAATGTATCTGCAGAGACTCCAGAGACGGATCCGGTGGATATTCTGGAAGGTAAAACCTTGAGCCTTTCGGGATATGGCTTCCATGCCGCACCACCATCCTCGTCATGACTAATAGTCTCGGGAGAAGGAGTTATGCACAATTCCATCTTCTTGTACCTGGGAAACACCAAAAAGTTAAACAGTAAAAATATGCATAAAAATAAACTCATAACCCAAACTGTAAGAAAGAAGAACAAAAAAAAAAAAACAAAAAAAAAATCCTTTAATAACATGGAGCAGTCTGAAATTATTTGTTATGATCTCTTACATTTTCTTTCTCAACTACTCGGACTGAAGTCCAATGCTTCAGATTGGTTAGATGAATCTTATCTCATATTAATTTGGATCCACCACATTAAGATTCTTTCTCTAGCCAACAAGACAGTCAATGCAATTCCTTTCTTACCCTTAAATGTTAAACAGACATTACACATTACATTCTCTAAGTTTCCTCTTGGCAGCTAAATATCAGAGTTAAAGTGGATGAATACAACTTTTCTGCACATGAACTAATTGGCTAATACATAGTATTTGTAAAAGAGTCAGAAAATCAAATAAGTGACATACCAAACATCATCAGCATTCCGGGATTCACACATAGTAGGTTGAGGATCTTGGTCATGACGAAAGCCTGTTCGTTTTCTCCATATGGCAATTTCACCCTTCTCATGCTTCTTTTCCCAGCCAAGAAGCTTTGCAGTATCTTCGATCTTCCTCTGCTCTTCCTCAAGTTCTTCTTTAGGCCGCTGCCATGCAACAAAATTGTTCCTCCAGTTAATAGGAGGACCAGAAAGCACCCAATAACCACCAGGTCTAAGAACTCGATCCACTTCCATCATGTACATTCCATCTGCAAAAGAAGTCCAACGATGATGTCATGTTCTAGATAATATCGAACTATTCTGATAATTATGAAGATCCTGAACTTTGTAAAATAAATGTGGCAGTGCTATATGCCATCAACATGGTAGTGTGAGTGGGGCTGAAGCTGGATTGGCAAAAGGCAAGGAGTCAACGCAGCCTCAGCAAAGCAAAGGCAATTAAAATATGTCATATGAACTTAAGGGGATAGGATGGGTGTAGAGATTTTTATGTACATTAGACATCAATTTGAATTCTAATTTATTCACATTACCATTTCCACTCCATGGAATGAGGCAACGAGAACAGTGAGCCATGTCAAAGGCCCTAGAAGGATATGGCAGCTTTATAGTACCAAGAACACCAATAACTGCCGGAACACCTCTTTCCAGAGCAAATTGAACCTGTGCTTCATGAGAGTCTCTTGGTGCGAATGACATGGCTATAACATTCTTTTTAAACAGGTAAGCACCCCAACTGGCAACCTATGAAACATGAACCAATATGAGCATTAGATCAATTAGAAGAAACGTATAAATATACTACAGATATATCAAGATAAAATCAGATTGAGACAAGTATGAAAAGCCTAGCAGACTGAAAGGCGGAAAAAGAAGAAGAATATTTAAGTTACCCCACATCCAGTGTCTAATGCAGTTCTAACTATCCCATTGTCCATGGGAATCACAGCTGCAAGTTCATTGATATATGCATCTGCCCCATGAGGAAACTGTGTTCCACCACCCGGGAACCTAAAGACATTGCCCTCATATTGAATCCAGTTCTGAACAGCCTTCTCTACTGTCAGGCTCTTATAAGGCGCATTGGCATACGGTACATAGTCACGGCTTTGGGGCCACCGAAAAGGGGTCACATAACCTTTGGGTGCTGGGATAAGGCAATGCAACTTCTCTTCTTCACGAGGACAATGTCGTTCCCTGTAATTCATATTTTCTCGGGGGAAAGTCATGGCTCGCATTTGGTCATGACAAGGAGTGTAATCGATGTAGCGATCGGCGCATGGTTTGAACTCCTTGATCACTCCTTCATCAATTCCATGATGGGTCTCATAATTCAGAGTGGAAAGGATACTGCAGTCTGTCTGCCTGGTAATCTCCACAGCTATGCTATCTCCCTTTCCAAAACCACTTCGCTGCCACGCACCCAATATGTAAAAGAAACAACAGAGACCAGCTACAATGAAAACTGATATCGAACTTCGACTTCTGTTGTCTCCTAAGTTCCCTTTTGTCGCCATGATGTGCCTGAATACCATGTTTTACCAAACACCAATTAAGAAATCAAAGCAAATACGACTGACTGAAAAGATAAAAAAAAAACAAAAGTAGGGTGGATCCTAAAATATAAGTTAGATGACATTTCATATTCAAACTCCACAACTACTCAACTCTGGGATATAGCCATGTGTGAGAACTAACAAATACAATAAGAAGCAGATACAAAGATCTGCAAGCCAAAGCCCATAAAACAGGTTGTGATAATAAATTGCTGATAATGTTTCAAATACTAAACTGAAATAAGAAAACTAAACCATATAATAAAAAATAAAATCAAAGATTGCAAATTTATCCTCAACACTAATCAAGATGATTCCTTCATTGCTTTTCTAGTAACCTTGTTCAGTTATGAAACATGCTACTAGTCTAGAACCCATAAATCAAATCTTAAGAGATACAAGATTTTGTTACATGAACCTCCGAACCTACCTCTCAGCTAAGCCTATCACAACTTTGTAAAGCTCAATTAACCTGAATCCCAAAATTGAGTGAGAAACAAATCACCAATTAACCCACAAATGAGATTAAAATCAACTAACACGACCTCTCCATCAAATCCCAGATATAAAAGGATCCGAAAAATGCAGGGGCAAACATAAAGATTGAAACTTTGAATGTAAAATCAAAAGGGGATTGAGAACCCTTACGGATCTTAGGGCCTGCAAGCTTCAATCTTTCTGGGTCCAATCAAATCAATGCTTCTTCATCCTTAAATAGAGAGAGAGAGAGAGAGAGAGAGAGAGATTGGGTGTTTGTTTGTGTTTGGGTGCAGGCGACTGAAAACAGAGGAGTACGATGAGTCCGAGGACGCGGAGTCGGTTTCTGGAAAACAGTGTTTGTATGGGTTAGTTAAGACTTAAGATCGCATGTTTTGAGGTGAAAGGTGGACGAGGACGATGATGTTGCATCCAATCACGTCCCGCCAGTTTAGTGTCCAATTAGTTAGTCGGGTCCCGCGGACAAGGGGAGAGTGGGGATCCTTGACATTTAAGCAAAGAATGAACATTAACATTGTTTCTCTATTTTTTTTCTTCCCTTTTTTTATGAAGACAAATATGTGTTTGAGAAAGATGGCATGATTTATTTAAAAGAAATACTTGCATGTAATGAATCTAGAGTGGACTTTCTCAATTGTTACGAAACTTTGCATTTTTTGAGTTGGTCTTTTGTGCATTTAGTACATTGGAACCATCTTTACAATAGTTTTCACCATTTTTTTAATTGTAATTGAAAAAAAAAAACATAAATTGCATCCTCAAAGTGATAATTTATTAGTTTATGTTGCAAAATTTATATTTAAATAATTACAGTTACAAAAATAGTAAATGATATTGTAAACTATAATATAGAGTTTTTATGTATTCCTCAAGTACCAAGATGATCTTACAAATCCATTACAAATCTCATTTACCATTTTAGAGATTCAGTTGAATTCAAAGTTGCTTAGTTTCAAATTTTCCAACATGTATGATTGCATTCTATCTCTATCTCTGAAGAAATATTTATGTGTTACATATTTGTTCATAAACAAACTATAAACATAAAGTGTCTCTGAGTTTGTCTCCTAAAGAAGTATTTCATTAACCCAAAAAAATAAAAATAAATAAACATAAAGTGTCTCAATGCGAAGCCTTTTTCACCGCACATAGTAAAATTTTGTAATTTCCCCATGTGATAAAACCAACCATCTACCCCCCTTACTTGATATTACATAAGAACAAAGAATGCATAAAAGGTGGAAGCTTTTAGATCAATGAGGTCAACAACTCTTTCAAATCAGAGATTGAGAACATGGAATGATCATCTTTTTCTAGTTGGGTTGATCAAAAGCACAAAAAGTTAAGAGCTTTTTATTTCAATCCCACACTTACTAGCTTCACATGCATGTTTTGAACCAAACAGAGAACCAACCACTCTGCTTTGATTAATGAGACAAAGACTGACTCATCTTCTCCACCAAAACCCCAACCTCCTCTCCCCCCAAAACCTTCTTCAAATCCAAACCCAGCTCACCACCACAGGCCTACTCTCCTTAAACCCCTCATTCCTTATACCCTTCCTAAACCTCACCCTCTCAAACCCTTCAACTCTTCACCACGCCACCGCCTTATTCACCCACACACAACACCTCAACGCCCCCACATGGCCCATCATGGTCCGCCAGCTCAACTTGGACGCCGACCCTTGTCGGGTCTTCTCTGTTTTCAAAGCCATGCAGAGGCTGAAACGTAATGGCCATGTTCTTGATCCTTATGTATATGCTTCTCTGGTTAAAGCATGTAACAAATTAATGGCTACCCGAGAAGGGAAAGCTGTACATTGTCATGTTGTTAGGATTGGTTTGGATTATAATGTGAATTTGTGGAACAGTATATTGAATTTGTATTCGTGTTCCGAGAGTTTGATTGGGTATGCATGTAGGGTGTTTGATATAATGCCTCATAGAACGGTTGTTACTGTTAATGGTATGGTATCTGGGTTTGTGAAGAATAATATGTTGGATGAGGGGGTTGGTTTGTTCAAGAAAATCTTGGGTTGCTCTTTTGGTTTGGAGTTGAAGCCGAATTATGTTACTTTGGTTGTTTTGGTTTCCGGGTGTGTGGAACTGGATGGGTTTATTGTGGGAAAGGTGCTTCATTCATACTGTTGTAAGACAGGTTTGGATTTGGTGAATGAGGTTTGCAATGCAGTGATTGATTTGTACTCGAAGTTTGGGCATATAAGTGAGGCAGCAAGGATGTTTAATCAGATGCCAGAGAGGGATTTGGTTTCGTGGAATTCGATGATTGCAGGGTATGCTGGGGTTGGTGATCGTAGAAAGGCTTTGTATTTGTTTAGGGAAATGAGAGCAGACAATGTTGGATTTGATAGAGTGTCGTTGATTAGTTTGATTTCGGCTGCTGCTAATGGGCGAGATCTTGGTATGGGGAAGATGGTTCATGGGTACATGACAGCTACTGGAGCAGAGATCACTGTGGCTATTGGGACAGCACTGATTGATATGTATTCCAAATGTGGATCAACCAAGTGTGCTAAAAAGGTCTTGGATGAACTTCAAGACGAAAGCATTGTGCTGTGGAACTCTATGATTCATGGATATGTCGAATGTGGTCATAATCAAGAGGCATTAGAGCTCTTCAATCAAATTCAATCAAGAAAGCTAAGGCCAGATGAAATAACAATGGTAGGATTAATCCTAGCTTGCCGCAACTCAGGGGACTTGTCTCATGGTATTGGCATTCATTCTTATATAGAGAATGACATACATCTTCAAGGGAGTATTGTACTGCAGAATGCTCTTATTGACATGTACGCAAAATGCGGAAGCATGAGCCTAGCTAAGGTTGTGTTTGATAAGATGCCTAGCAAAGATGTTGTCTCATGGACTTCAGTTATAGTGGGTCACGCTATCAATGGTGAAGGAAAGGAAGCGATTCTTGCTTTCAGGAAAATGTGTGCTGAGAAAGTTGAGCCGAACACTGTTACCTTCATAGGTGTTCTATTAGCATGTGACCATGCTGGCTTGGTTGAGGAAGGTCTGAACTTGTACGATGATATGTGCAGATTGTACCATATCAAGCCCCGGATTGAGCACTGCGGATGTATCATTGATATGCTTGCGCGAGCAGGAAGGATAGAGGAGGCACACAAGTTTGTGAAGAGCATGCCTATAGAATTAAATGCAGTTGTGTGGAGGATGTTGGTTAATGCTTGTAGAGTTCATGGTGACTTTGCTAGAGGGTTGTGTTTGGTTAGTGGATTCACAGATCTAAACACACTGCATGGTGCTGATGATCATGTTGCTTCATCCAATATTCTAGCTGATGCAGGAAGGTGGGATGATGTTCTTAACGAAAGGAGCTTGATGGCCACCAAGACAAACACAAAAGTTGCGGGTAAAAGCTCTATTAGAGACTTCCGATAGAAAATGTTAATCTATGCAGTAATGTGCATCTTTTTACCAAAGACATTATGAATTGCTCAGTTAACCGGTTCACTTCTGTTGTTAATATTGTTAATAGTTCAATTGCATTGTCAATTTTCAATACCGAGTCGAGAAAATAATAACCGAAAAGATTGTAACAAGTAAAATTTTAATAGCCACTGTTCTATGTTACTAACCCAAATTGACCATGAGTCTGTTAAAGTCAGCTGAGGAATGTATGTGCAAAGAAAAGATGTAGGAAACTTGTATATTAATTCAATTCCTTTAATGTATCTCTTTTGAAAACAACATGAAATCCCGTAATCTCCCCTAACGGTAGTCTAAAGAACATTTTCCTCCATCATCGTCATCAGGCACAACTCCACTTATAGAAGGCCCTTGAGAAAAATTTTCATTTGAAGTTGTCTCCAACTGATCGTCAGCCACAAGATCTTTCATATCATTGTTGACATGCTGCACCCTCCCAGTTATCTCTAAGCACAAGCCTTTGGTTGGGTTCTTGTTTTCCTTCCTACCTTTCACAACAGGCTTCTTTCTAGGGCCTGGATCCACAAAGAGTGGTTGCACTTTAAGACTAGGATTCGGTTTAATACGGTTCACTTCTCTTTCATCTAGTGGCTTCAATGTTAAGCTTTCTGATTCCAGTTCAGAAACTTCATCTTCATTCAAAAGTACCTGCAGAACACGAAATGTTAAAAAGGGAAAACGTGCAACCTCAGATAATGCAGAATTCAAGCTGCACAAGGTAACATGGAAGAAAAAGAAACTAGTGTGACAAATGTACTGGAGCTAATGATGGGAAATAAGTATACGTCAAGATTTTCATGCAGCATTAAATCCAACTCATTAAGCAGAGAAGTCCATTATCAAAGGTTTATTACCTTGCGCCCAAACAAATCAAAAGTCACAACTACTCTATTTCGTTTGGCCCGCTCAGCTTCTTCAATTTGCTCCTGCTTCTCTTTTAGAAGTTCCTTTTCCTGTAAGTAAAAATAAATGAGATGCAAGTGAATAAGTACACGTGTGTGTGCTTGCTACAACAGAGAAATACCTACCTCCTTTGATAACCAGCTGTTCCCCTCAATTTCAAAGTAGTCACTTTGGTCATCAATAACTGTTGTACGGGCTGCAGAGTCTCGATCATACTCAACGAGCCTCTTTGCATAAGCTTCAGCTGCTGCCTCAGCATCTGACACCACAGGAGTGAAACTCTCATCCAGACCAGCATAAGTGCTCCCTTCCCTCAGCACAAGAGCTCCACAAAAATTGCAAGGTCCCTCTCCCTCTTGTTCACACACTATCTTCCCACACGATAAACAATTACTCACAAGCCTGTGGCGACGCGCTTGGCACGTGCATGGCTTCCCCTGCTGGAATACAATCGATCCTTTAGCAGCCTCTGCAAGTGAAACAACTTTTCCAGCCTTCTTCTTCTTAGAATTACTCTGGTTTGCATTATTCGCGGTTCTTGACTCACCGGCTTGAGCCGGAACAGGCTTCCCCTGAGAGCTAGAAGCTGCCTGATGACTAGGTACTTTAGCCACTTTTGGCGTTTTCAGTTGTTTCTTGGTTCCACCTACAGAAAACTCATTTGATAGTGGCTTAACATATGCATGTAAACTCGAGGCTGGAACATCCGGGGTGCTGCTGCAAAGATCGGAACGACCTCTTTTCTGTATATACTCCTCAATCACAGATTTCCCCACCTCCTGCCCTATTATGTTCTGCATACAAAAACAACACTAATCTTACAAACCACCATAAATCAAACTTCAGATAACCAAGTAGTACATTCTTTTAGTAAAAGCAACATATAAGGGTAGAGAAGCATTTCTAAATGTAAAGAAACTACAGAAACCAGTATCTTTATTCTATAGAGTCACTCAACATATACATTCTAAAACAACAATCAACATAGGAAAAGGAAAACCCCAATTTCCCAAATCACATTGAACGGTTCCTCATCCAAACCCTAATTCAAGAACCAAGATCAAAATCCAATTGGTAACACAAAAGTTCATACAAACTGAAACCCAAAACCAAAAAGCACAAATCTTTAGCAGAAAAAGAACGAATCAAAGACAAAGTTTGAGGCTTTACATCAAGGTATTCTTTAGCGTCTCTGGGATCAGCTAGCTCACAGTAGGAGACTAGACCCGAAATCATATCCCGATCCAAGCCCAAACCCGATTCCATCTTCTGGCATAGATCCAGCAACGCCTTCTCTAGCCATTGACCCGACTGACCCATCCTCTCTCTCTCTCTCTCTCTCTCTCTCTCTCAAAGTCTCAAAGCTCTCTCTGAAACAAAAAAAATCCCAGCTTTGATTTTGGGGTTTTAGCCTCTGATACTCTGCAACGCAGGACCATGAGGCCTCATGTAGCGTATGTACTTTATCTTGCCACGTCAGAATGAAGAAACTAAAATATGCGTCCCACACTGATGACATGGCAATGTGATACTTGCACTCCCTGCTATTTGCTTCTTCTTCTTCTCCAGCTTAATTTCTCAATTCAAAACCCTAATTGCCCCAATTTGAACCTTATTTCTGTGTTCTTGGAAAACCCTTCTTCAGCTACACAGAGCATTACAACGAGTTGGGAAGCTTTTACTTTTCAGGTAAATGCCCTATTATCTGGTGATTTTTCACTTTTTATCTATATGTTAAAAACTATACAAAGTGAATTTTAGGGCTCTTTGGTTCTGAGAGAACACAAAGAATGAAGCTTTTCTCTGTTTTTCTGTTCAAAGATTGGAACTTTAACTTTCAAGAGTTTTGCCCTTTGTTTTAGTTAGCTAAATAGTGATGAATTTTTCTGTGTAAGTGTAAAATGAGTGATAGTAGTATTGTGGTTTCAGGATAGCTAAAACCCGAAGCTAACTTCTTCTGGGTTATGGAGTTTATTGCTAGAATCTCTCAGTTATAGAGGTTTGGGATGAGTCGTGCTTTACTTCCTAAGCATGTTTCTGCTGTTGTGAAATGTCAAAAGGATCCTCTCAAAGCGCTTGAGATGTTTGATTCGGTGAAGAAGGAAGATGGGTTTAAGCACACATTGTCAACATACAAGTGTATGATTGAGAAGCTTGGGTTTCATGGGGAGTTTGAAGCCATGGAGCATGTGCTTGCCGAGATGAGGATGAATATCGATAACAGGTTACTAGAGGGAGTGTACATTGGGGCCATGAGGCATTATGGAAGGAAAGGAAAGATTGAAGAAGCTGTGAATGTGTTTCACCAGATGGATTTTTATAATTGTGAGCCGTCCGTTCAGTCTTATAATGCAATCATGAATATACTGGTTGAGTATGGGTATTTCAATCAATCCCATAAGGTGTATATGAGGATGAGAGAGAATGGGATTGCTCCAGATGTGTATACTTATACTATACGAATAAAGTGTTTCTGTAGGACTAGTAGGCCTCATGCTGCATTGAGGCTTCTTAATAACATGCCTTTGCAGGGGTGTGAGTTCAATGCTGTTGCATATTGTACAGTCATTAGTGGATTTTATGAAGAGAATTATCAGATAGAGGCATATGAATTGTTTGAAGACATGCTTGGGCAAGGCATATGCCCTGATGTTACCACATTTAATAAGCTTATACATGCCCTGTCCAAGAAGGGGGATGTCCAAGAAAGTGAAAAACTTCTCAACAAGGTTCTGAAGAGGGGAGTGTCTCCAAATTTGTTTACACTTAATATATTCATTCAAGGGCTGTGCAAAAGAGGTTCCATTGATGGGGCTGTCAGAATGTTAGATGGTTTTGTGAAGGAAGGTCTGACTCCAGATGTTGTTACGTATAATACATTGATCTTTGGTTTGTGTAAAAACTTCAAGGTTGAGGAAGCAGAGTCCTATCTGCGTAAAATGGTGAACAATGGATTTCAGCCTGATGCCTTTACCTACAACAGTATTGTTGATGGATATTGCAAATCGGGCATGATACAGAAAGCAGAAAAGATTCTCAGTGATGCCATCTTCAAGGGGTTTGTGCCTGATGAGTTCACGTATTGCTCTTTAATTAAGGGGTTTTGCCAGGATGGTGACATAGACCGTGCCATAGCAGTGTTTAAGGAGGCATTGGGCAAGGGATTAAAGTTTAATATTGTTCTCTTCAACACATTGGTAAAAGGGTTGTCACAGAATGGGCTTATCTTGCAAGCCTTACAATTGATGAATGAGATGTCAGAAAATGGTTGCAGTCCCAATATCTGGACTTACAATTTAGTTATAAATGGGTTGTGCAAGATGGGTTATGTTTCTGATGCCAGTAGACTTGTTGATGATGCTATTGCCAAAGGTTACCTTCCTGATATATTTACATTTAATACAATAATTGATGGTTACTGTAAACAGTTGAATCTGAATAATGCTATTGAGATAATAAATAGCATGTGGAGTCATGGTGTTACTCCTGATGTGATCACATATAATACTGTGTTAAATGGCCTTTGCAAGTCTGCAAAATATGAGGATGTGATGTGCACTTTTCAAGCGATGATGGAGAAAGGGTGTGTTCCTAACATCATTACGTACAACATACTTGTAGAAAGCCTTTGCAAAGCTCGGAAAGTAAATGAGGCCTTGGGCATGCTACAGGAAATTAGGAACAAGGGCTTGACTCCAGATATTGTTTGTTTTGGCACATTGATGAGTGGTTTGTGCAGCAATGGGGATTTGGATGGAGCGTACCATCTATTTAGAAGAATGAAAAGGGAATATGATATATCACCTACAAGAGCAACATACAATATCATGATCAATGCTTTGTGTGAAAAACTAGAAATGAGTACTGCAGAAAAGCTTTTTTGTGAGATGTGTGACAGTGACAGTAACAGTGTGCCGGACTGTTTCACGTACCGTGTCATGATTGATGGTTTCTGCAAAGCAGGAAACACTGATTCAGGGTACAATTTCCTCATGAAAAAGATTGAGAAGGGGTTCATTCCAGCATTGGTGACATTTGGAAGAGTCCTAAATTGTCTTTGCATGAAGCATAGAGTTCATGAAGCTGTTGGTATCATCCACCTGATGGTCCGCAAAGGCATTGTTCCTGAGGTTGTCAATTCAATATTCGAGGTTGATAAGAAGGAAATAGCAGCACCTAAGATTCTTGTAGAAGATTTATTGAAGAAGGGCCATGTAACTTATTCTGCTTATGAGCTTCTATACGATGGAATTAGAGATAAAAAGCTGGTCAAGAAAACACAGAAAGATTCCACACCACTTACTGCAACTCGACAACAAACTTCGTGACTGTTGAAAAGATCCGTTTTCTCATTTAGGTAGCATACTTCTTGATATGGTGTAAAACCTAGTGACTCCAAAAGCTTAAGTAGCAAGCTTTTTTATCAGTGCTCTGGTAGCTTCTAAGAGTAAGTTACTCCTGAGCTATCAGCCTTGTTTATATTTTTATTCTTGAAGCTTAATATTTTTTTTTTTTTTTGCATAGTTTGCTTAGATGACTGAAGAATTGCTATTTTCCGTTTACAGCCTTATTTGTCATGGACTTTGCAGAGACATTGAGTATTGGCATTTTTAACTTGTTTCACGACCAAATATACATTGGTAACCTTTTATACTTCATATACGTAATCCCAAGTTAAATGATTTTGAAAATGACTAGATTGCTTTAGCTGGTATGTTACAGGAACTGCCCCAAGAGTGCCATGCTTATAATGACGATAATTTAGCTCCTTTTTTTGCCTCTGTATGACAGGAGGAAGCATGAGGTTTGTTCTTCTGGCTTTGGTCTTCTTGTTCTGTTTCTTAATTTTCTTATTTTTATTTGTGCATAATTATTTTTCCATCATGATTTTCATATGTTTTTCATTGCTGAATCCTGGTTCTCTCATGGACGATCTTATGAAAGTATCATGGTTCTCATATGTTATTTCAGGTTTTAATTTAGAATGTGTTGGTTGTCATGCAGGAAATTAATGACAAGAAAAATGAGAATATGTGAACCTATGTGGCCTTTGATTTTGGTTCCAAAACTTTTGTCTGGTTCTTTGAGCAAGCACATCATGCAGGATCTGTTTGGTGAGACTCCAATAAAGAGTATCCACATGCTCTATCTTATTATGAGTATGTCGGAGAAGTTATGATTATGTATATGAGCGTATTACAGAGTTCACAACAGGGAATACAATATTTGCTTAAAGCCTGCCATGCTAGCAGGAAGGTCCGAGAATATGGTGTCTGTGAGTTAATCATGTTTCTGGACGGAGAAGTGCAGGTGGATCCAAAGACAAGCTTGTGATCGTAAAGAATGATGAGTAAATTGTTAAAAAGGAAACCTCCTTGTGACAGGATATACAAAATAGTTGTTGAGACTTGAGAGAAGTTCAATTATCATCAGAGTGAATGTTGATTCTCCATCGAAAAAAAAAAGACAAGAGTGAATGTCGATTTTCATTCTAGGAGTTATATTTCTATATATACTGGAGAAAAGGCTGTAGGAATCATGGGGATTGATTTTGTTAAAAACATCTGTATTTTAATACATGCCTTGCCAGAAGTTGAAAGGATCTACTATCAAATTTATCAAAATTGGCTGATCAGAGTATGGTAAAATCTTCAGAGTATTGCAATTCAAAAGTTCCGATGTTTAAAATCGCAGCTTGATAAGTAAAAAGGAGCATGATATTTCTGTTCTATTCATCTTGTTAAACCATGTATCTAACAAATCGGATTGGAATAGCTTGATGTTAGACCACCTTCTTCCAAGAGCCGGCTCTAGTGTTGCACTTCTGCATGAAAGTGCAATGTTCCTTTAGATAATCAAATGTATGATCAATAAGAACAAGTCTCCTGCGTTTCCTTCCAAAGTTTTTCCTTCACTACCATAATTTTTCACCCAAAGCTTGTCTTTGCCAAAGTTGCATGTTGTTGTTTTTCACCAAAATTTCTCCACGATCAAATAATGATTCTTAAGCACTTCTCGAACTGACGCAACTCAAAAATTATTACTTACGTTTTTTTACAAATTTCAAAGTCAGATTACAATAAAGTTTCTTTGAGGTTTTGTTATTCCATCAATTGAAACAAGTTTTAAAAATTATGCTCTACTAATGGTGAGAATCCTGAGATTGTGGTACCAGAAAAATTTGAAAAAAAAAATTAAAAAATAAAAGGTGTTAATATGATTGAGAATGTTTAGAACTAAACCCAAGAATGTTTGGCATGCTTTGTAACATTCTAAATCTTGTTAACACCTTTTTTTGACATGAATTCAATATGACCTCTTTGTCTGCTTAACCAGGTTTTCTTTTTCAACATATTTAAACACAATGTCAGTAGCATCCAAAGAACTGTAAAGCTTGAATGTAATTAATTAAAAAAAATTAAAAGGAAATAAGTTAAATAAGATTCATTTAATCATTTCATCATCGATGCCTCAAAATGGTCGGAATACAGAGAATATAAAATGGATGATATTTTCCTTGACACTACAGTAAATCAATATTGTGTGTCAGGACCACAATTGAAAAATGGGCCACTCTAAATGGGTTCAGTACTTATGGGCTCATGCATCACTAAAGGTTGGTTGAAGGAATGATCTCCATATAAGGGTTAAGGTTGACGTAAAATGCAAAACAGTAAGAGAGAAAAAATTATGAAACTCAAAGAACAACGTTGTTGAGTTTTGTTCATCTGTTCTTACTTCATTTGCTACTGCAAATTAATCAAATCACTTAAGTTGTGGTTTCGATTATATTTTGTTCAAATACAAAATAGAAGCAACCAAAAATCTCAACACATTGCAATCGACGACTCTCGCCGCTCAAGCTTCACCGTTGCCTAATTAACGAACTTTGCCGGACTACAACCAAAACACCCCCCTCCCCCCAAACCCCCTCCAAACTTTCTCAATAATTGGTCTCCATGACTTCCTAAACAAAAAAAAAAAAAAACTTCACCACCATAATTTTTCACCCAAAGCTTGTCTTTGGCCAAAATCGCATGCTGTTGTTTTTCACTATCAAATATGATTCTTAAGCACTTCTCGAACTGATGCAACTGAAAAATCATTACGCACATTTTTTAAAGAATTTCAAAGTCAAAAAACATTAAAAAATAATTTCTTCAAGGTTTTGTTATTTCGTCAATTGAAACAAGTTCTAAAAATCATCTTCCACTAATAATGAGAATCGTGAGATTATGGTACAAGAAAAATTCAAAAAAAAAAAATGTGTTAACTTGATTGAGAATGTTTGACATGCTTCGTAACATTCTAAATCTTGTTAACACCTTTTTTTGACATGATCTCTTTGTACTCTTATCTGTCGGCTTAACCAGGTTTTCTTTTTCAACATATTTAAACACAGTATTAGTGGCATCTTAAGAATTGTAAAGCTCGCCTGTGTTGGTGTTGGATCAAAATCCATAAGAAGAATTGGAATGAGGAATGAATCAAGATTCATTTCATCATTGAGGCCTCAAAATGGGCTGGAATACAAAGAGTAAAAGATTGATGATATTTTCCTTGACACTAACAGTAGATCAAATCGTGTATCAGGATCACAATTGAAAAATGGGCCAATCTAAATGGGTTCAGTACTTATGGGCTCTTGCATACTATTGGGCCAGTACATTGCATACTATGTGGACCGAATGAATGATTTTCGGTCCACATTGTGATCATCCTATGAGTCAGCATCCACCTTTTTTTTTTTTTTTTTTTAAAGGAAAAGTCGGCACCTACAGAAGCAAATACTGGATTTACTTGTACGCACACTTGATTTATATACAGATTTCAACAATTTTTCTTTTGAGATCGAGGTGCGAGCGATATGAAACGCGGAGCAGCAACAGAAATCGGGAGGCCCTAAACCTAGCTGATATGACAGATATGGAGAATAAGAAAGGCATGGATGTGAAAATTGCGGCAGGGGGTAGCAGCATGTTAAAGCAGATGGCCAGCCTATACATGTGTCTCCAGGTAGAGAAGATCGATGAATCGAGACGATGGATGGTTCAATCCATGAATTTGAGCCATCTTATTACTTGTTCAATTTCATCCAAATCATCCTACCTAACCCTAACCCTAACCCTAAGCCGGACGGTAAACCCTATTAGGATTCCCCCACAAAGACCAAAAGCTGGTGTACATACCGGCTTTTGAGGTATTCGACTTTACAGATCGAGCAAACATGGTCACCTCCGCCGCAGCCTCCATTCACAGAGCTTAGAATTTTCGATATCTGTTATGCAACTGTGGAGACCACCATCTTTATATCCACTTTGAATACCTGCACATACCGCTTTGATGCAGCCTGCCCATCAAAAGGCTGGACAAAACACTTCGATACCCCGCTGCCGTGCTTCCTTGGCAGAGCGTTAGTGTTGAAAGACGATGACCACAGCAACAACTACATTATGTTTGGTTATGAAGTCTTTGATGATGCCAGTGACAACATCCGCAATTTAACCATTGGAGTCCACCTTATGTCCAAAAATGACTACTCTTGGACACATATCGCATCTCTCCTTGTTCTGCCTCCTGAATTTCAACTTCAGTTGCCTCCTGAGTTTCTTCCAGTAGACAAGTACAGTATTGTCCACATTGGAGGTCGAATCATATGCCTTGTTCTCAGTAAATTTATTGAACCAACACAGGATTGTGGTTCTTGTGATACTATCTATACAGATATGAGCAAGATGATTAGTGCTGTAGTGACATTTGAATATTGTCTATTGCAGGACTCCAAGACCATGGATTTCAAGATCCTGGGTTTCCGCTTCCTTGAATTTGATACCAATCAATATGGAGAACCCGAAAGCGTGTCAGGTTGTATGCTTGGTGCCTTTATGGGGAGTCCGATACAAGATGGCAATGCTGTTACAGATTCCCCAAAAGCAAGCAAGGGGATTACCCTAGAACCAGGAACATTACCATCCAATTCTCTGTTTTGAAGAGCAACCGCCTCTGTTGTGGCAACGATGGCAAATGTGGGATGTATTCTCCCAATCTCCCCTACACTAATTTCATGACTGATAATGGTGGCAACAGTTATCAATATTCAATTATTCACAACAGTACACTGGTCACAGTCCTATTCTGGCTGGACCTGGCAACATGTATCCAAATACTCATGCTATGTGTTAGGGGCCGCACTTGTAATGCCACAAGCAACCTTGTCCAAGGTCATTAGTTAAGCCTTTGGTTGGTTGCTTGTGTGCTTGGGGTGTTTTGGTAATTTACAAATTATGTAATTTATTTTATTTAGCAGTTATTCTCCTCGGCCTTTTCCATGTATTCCCCTGAACCTTTCATGTAAGCCCGATATGCTCTATGGGGAGGGGTTCCTAGTCGGCATAGTTTGGACTACGGAACTAGTATAGGTAAGCACATGTACTTTTGCCTCCCTTGCCGTCTTACCATCAATAAAAGAGGAATTATTCAATCATCTGTGTCCCGTGAGATTGCTCCTTGATCTTTCCTTTCAATTACTCATTTGTTCTTCGTGGTTGCCCAACAATTATATCATTGTGTTCTTGCTTGTCGCTAGCCCTATTTTAATATCGTGTGGTTTCATTGTTCCTTGCAAGGTACTCACTTGGCTGACTTGCTTGATAGCAAGTGCCGCACGGTCCGCTTTGCGCATTGCAAAGTTCGGCCCGTGACAGTTGGTATCAGAGACAACTCGGCTCAAGACGCTCGCTACGATGACAGGCAAAATGACAAACCAACAAAGATTTGATTGGTATGACCAACAATTGGGAGAACTTGCGGGGGTGCCCGATAGATTGATGGATATAACTAGTGTGTTGGACCACGCCGACCTAGATGGTTTGGTGGCGCGGATGACAGAGGTGGAGAGCCTCAGGGACCGAGTTATGGCCCTTGAAAGATGTAAAGCTCGAGGGGATGAAAGGGAGAGAAATGTAGAAGAAGCTCCCGTTTCGAACGAGCAAATGGGGCAGATGAGTGATGCCCTTGATACACTCCAGGTGACTGTGGACAATATGGCTGAAGATGTCCGAGCCACCATTGATGCCTTCAAGAATGAGCTGATGGAGATGAACACCAAGCTCAACTTGACCATACGTGCGATGGGAAACCAACCTGTGACGGACTACAGGAAGGTAAAGATACCAGAACCTCAAGCTTTTGGAGGGGCCCGAGACGCCAAGGAGCTTGAGAACTTCCTATTTGATATGGAGCAATACTTCCGAGCAGTGAAGCCAGACTCGGAAGAGGTGAAGGTGAATATGGCGACAATGTATTTGTCAGGAGATGCTAAACTTTGGTGGAGAACCAAATACAATGACATTCAAAGAGGAGTGTGCACTATCGATACATGGGAGGATCTAAAGAAAGAGCTTAAAGCTCAATTCTTCCCCGAGAATGTTGAATACATTGCCAGACGGCAACTAAGAGAGCTCAAGCACACCAACAACATCAGGGACTTTGTGAACAAGTTCTCTATACTCATGCTCGACATCCCAGACATGTCAGAGAAAGATCGGTTGTTCTATTTCCTTGAGGGCTTAAAACCATGGGCAAGAACTGAGCTTCAGCGACAGAGGGTTCAAGATTTGGCCTCCGCTCAAGCTGTTGCTGAGAGACTGACTGATTACACATTTGAGGAGAACTCTAGCAAGAAGACTCAGTCCTTCTTGAATACGAATGCCAATAGATCTTCGAGGACGGGGCCGAGTAAAAGTGGGGGAGCGGAGTCCAAATTCTCCAATTTCGGAGGAGGGGATAAGAGGGCCACTTATGCGAGGGACACGGCAACTTCCAAGCCGGGTGCCTCAACGGGAGTCTTCACCCCTCGACCCTTCAATCCTTCAGGGTACGTCCCATGGCCAATATCTTGCTTCTTATGCAAAGGACCTCACAGAGTAAACGAGTGCCCTCACAAGACAGCCTTATCGGCCCTACAAGCCCACATTCAATCAAAAGAAGTAGAAGACCAGCAGGAGTCCGAGGAGGAACATACCCACATGGGAGCTTTGAGATTCTTGGGTGCAGTTAAGAAACAACCACAACCACCCAAGAAGGATCAGGCCAAGGGCCTAATGTTCATGGATGGTTATGTCAATGGGAAGGTTGCCAAGAATGTGATGGTTGACACAGGGGCCACACACAACTTTGTGTCGAAGACAGAAGCACGAAGGTTGGGGTTAAAGTTGGAGAAGGATGTTGGTCGCATGAAAGCTGTGAATTCTGAGGCCTCGCCCACAACTGGACTGTCCCAAGGGGTACCACTCAAGTTGGGCCATTGGGAGGGAAAACTAGACGTTATAGTTGTCCGAATGGATGACTTTGATGTCATATTGGGGATGGAGTTCATGTTGGCGAACAAAGCTATCCCCATTCCTAGTGCCCAACACTTGCTCATTATGGGGGAGAAGCCATGTGTAGTTCCAGCAAGAATCACACAACCAAGTGAACCCCGTCTCTTATCTGCCCTCCAATTTAAGAAAGGCGTGAAGCGCCATGAGCCTACATATGTAGCAGTTCCTCTAATGAAGGATGATAGCAAGAGGGAAATGGTTCCGAGGGAAATCGAGGGGGTATTGGAGAGCTATGCAGATGTGATACCCCCCGAACTTCTGAAGGAACTACCCCCAAGGAGGAGTGTGGACCATGAAATCTAACTGCTTCCAGGAGCCAAGCCACCTGCAAAAGCACCTTATAGAATGGCTCTCCCTGAACTGGCAGAACTTAGGAAGCAGCTCGAAGACCTTCTCAAGGCTGGGTTCATTAGACCATCTAAAGCCCCCTTTGGTGCGCCGGTGTTGTTCCAAAAGAAGCACGATGGAAGTTGGAGACTATGTGTGGACTACCGGGCCCTTAACAAAGTTACAGTGCGCAACAAGTACCCGATCCCCCTGATAGCGGATCTGTTTGATCAGCTTAGTGGTGCCAAGTATTTCACCAAGCTTGATCTCCGTTCGGGGTACTATCAAGTCCGAATTGCAGAGGGTGACGAGCCTAAGACTGCATGCGTCACTCGCTACGGTGTCTTTGAATTCTTGGTAATGCCATTTGGGTTGACCAATGCGCCGGCGACATTCTGCACCTTGATGAACCAAGTCTTCCATGAGTACTTGGATAAGTTTGTGGTGGTGTATCTGGATGACATTGTAGTGTACAGCTCTACTTTGGGAGAGCACATAGAGCATCTGAAGCTGGTATTCCAACGGTTACGAGATAACCAATTGTATGTTAAGCGCGAGAAATGTTCCTTCGCGCAGGTGACCATCAAGTTTTTGGGTCATGTTATCGAGAGGGGTCGAATCAGGATGGACATGGAGAAAGTGGAAGCCATAAAGGAGTGGCAAAACCCCAAGAATGTGAAGGAGCTGCGCTCTTTTCTTGGGTTGGCTAATTACTATAGACGTTTCATTGAGAACTACTTGAAGAAGACAACCCCCTTAACTGAGCTCTTGAAGAAGGGAGCGATATGGGATTGGAGTAGTGATTGTGAGAAGGCCTTCCAAGAGTTGAAGAAGGCTGTAATGGAAGATCCGGTCCTTGCCTTACCCGACCTGAATCAACCATTTGAAGTTCAGACAGATGCTTCAGACTTTGCTTTAGGAGGAGTCCTCCTACAAAGGGGACACCCTGTTGCTTTTGAAAGTCATAAACTCTCGGAAACTGAGCGGAAATACACGGCTCAAGAGAAGGAGTTGCTAGCCGTGATTCATTGTTTGAGAACTTGGCGACACTATCTATTGGGGTCAAAGTTCCTTGTAAAGACAGATAATTCCGCTGTCAGCCACTTCTTGACTCAGCCAAAGTTAACCCCAAAGCAAGCTAGATGGCAGGAGTTTCTCGCGGAGTTCGATTTCCAGTTCGAACACAAGGCTGGTCACACTAATCAAGTTGCGGATGCCCTAAGCCGCAAGGCCGACCTTGCCACCCTCAAGATGTTGGCGGCTCTATCGAGTAGTGTCATTGCCACTGACATCAAGCAACGTATCAAGGAGAGTTTGGAGAAGGATCCCGTGGCCCAATCACTCATCAAAATGGTGAAGGAGGGGAAAAGCCGTCGGTTTTGGATGGAGGATGGCATGTTGATGGCAAAAGGGGGATGAGTGTTTGTTCCGCGGGCTGATGGGTTACGTCGAATGCTCATGAGGGAGTGTCATGATACCTTATGTGCCGGTCACCCTGGATGGCAGAGAACCCACGCACTACTCAAGCAGGGTTACTACTAGCCCCAAATGCAGGGACGATGTCACAGAATATACCAAGACCTGCCTAACCTTCCAGCAGGACAAAATTGAGCGACAGAAGGCTCCTGGGTTACTGGAACCATTGTCCATTCCGACTCATCCATGGGAAAGTGTCTCCCTCGACTTCATTACTAATCTCCCAAAGGTCGGAGACGTATCAGGAATCCTTGTTATAGTCGACAGGTTCTCAAAATATGCCACCTTTGTGCCGACTCCAAAGTATTGCTCGGCTGAAGATACAGCAAGCCTCTTCTTCAAGCATGTTGTGAAGTACTGGGGTGTGCCTAAGAACATTGTCAGTGATCGAGACACCAGGTTCACAGGAACGTTCTGGACCGAGCTATTTAAGCTACTTGGTTCCGAGCTCAACATATCTTCGAGTTATCACCCGCAAACCGATGGACAAACAGAAAGGTTCAACGGGATGTTGGAGGAGTATTTGCGCCATTTTGTTCATGCCAATCAGCAGAATTGGGAGCAGTTGTTAGATGTTGCACAATTTTGTTTCAACTCGAAGAAAAGCTCATCCACCAACAAGAGTGCTTTTGAAGTGGTCACTGGTCAACAACCTCTCTTGCCTCACACAATTCAAGAAGTGTACAGAGGGAAAAACCCGCGTGCTTTTAACTTCACAAAAGAGTGGAAGACCAATGCGGAGATTGCACAAGCGTATCTGGAGAAAGCAGCAAGGCGAATGAAGAAGTGGGCGGATCAAGGCCGCAAACCCAGAGAGTTCAAAACAGGAGATATGGTCCTTGTCAAGTTGCTCCCGGAACAACTCAGGTTCCTACGCTCTAGGGACAAGCGGCTATTCAGGAAGTATGAAGGACCACTCCCTATCATTTCTAAAGTGGGGAAGTGTTCCTACAAAGTTGACATCCCAACTTGGATGGGAGTTCACCCCGTCTTCCATGTCAGTAACCTCAAGCCACACCAGCCAGACCTTGAAGATCCAGCGCGCAACCAGCCTGTTCGAGAGCACGTCGACATCTGCCCACCAAAGCCAAAAGAAGTGGAGGAGATCTTGGCAGAAAGAGTGATCCGAGCGTCAAAGCGCTCACGCCAACAGTTTCTTGTCAAGTGGAAGGGTCTTGGAGACGAAGAAACAAGTTGGGAGAATGCTGAAGATCTGAAGAAGAAGTTCAACCAGAAGATTGAAGCTTTCAAGACCAAGGCCGTCGTCGAGAGCGCCGACAGCTTAAGTGGGGGAGGATGTTAGGGGCCGCACTTGTAATGCCACAAGCAACCTTGTCCAGGGTCATTAGTTAAGCCTTTGGTTGGTTGCTTGTGTGCTTGGGGTGTTTTGGTAATTTACAAATTATGTAATTTATTTTATTTAGCAGTTATTCTCCTCGGCCTTTTCCATGTATTCCCCTGAACCTTTCATGTAAGCCCGATATGCTCTATGGGGAGGGGTTCCTAGTCGGCATAGTTTGGACTACGGAACTAGTATAGGTAAGCACATGTACTTTTGCCTCCCTTGCCGTCTTACCATCAATAAAAGAGGAATTATTCAATCATCTGTGTCCCGTGAGATTGCTCCTTGATCTTTCCTTTCAATTACTCATTTGTTCTTCGTGGTTGCCCAACAATTATATCATTGTGTTCTTGCTTGTCGCTAGCCCTATTTTAATATCGTGTGGTTTCATTGTTCCTTGCAAGGCACTCACTTAGCTGACTTGCTTGATAGCAAGTGCCGCACGGTCCGCTTTGCGCATTGCAAAGTTCGGCCCGTGACACTATGGTTGGACATATGCAAAGCGGGTTACCAAACCTTCTTCAGGCTAGAGTGGGCTATGAATATCCAGATTCTCAAGCTATGGCTGGACACAGAGAAAGACTTCTTCATGCTGGACCGGGATATGTTTATCTAAATTATCAAGCTGAGGAATACAGGAGGACTTAGTAATCTGAGGATGAGATTATGACTATGATTCGTCAACGTCAACTGATGTCTATTGTGAAGAACCTGGCTCCCTCTCGGCCTTGCCTCTTTCTTCGTGTGACATGCTAGTTAGCATGTGTGATACACTACGCAACATTATTGTATGACATTCTAATATATATGCTTTTCCTTTTAATAATCCAAGTTTCTAAAAAAAAAAAAAGATGCAGAAAATCTCCTAAAGATAAAAGTAATTACAATGATATAATTACAAAATACTCTTAACAAACATTATCCAAAAACTAATAGCAAAGACGATATGGATTTAAATCTCCGGAAGCTTAAATTGAACCAATCTCTGTCACTCTCTAATCTGGCTATAAACCAGGTTATCACTCCCTTTCAGAATGTATGAGAGAGTTAAGCTGACATATGAACGAGACTCAATAGTCTTCACAAGTTAGTACTACCAAATGCAAAAAGATTACAATGATATACAGAGGGAAAGAATTCGAGTGGAGGTAAAAGTCGTAAAACCAATAATGCGATTCATGATACTCAAAATCATTTGAACAAATTTGTACATACATCTCAATTACTATAACCCAATTCTTCTTGAGCCCTGAATACAATAGAGATGTATACTATAAAATATAAATTGCCAATTAGAAACATAAAAGAAAAATGAAATTTCCAAATATTGACAAGAACACAGAGCTGCGCAGAATCTACTCAGAATCAAACTACAAAAAGACCAATATAGATAACCCTCAAAGTGACTAGGTTAAAACTGAAAAAGTGATCACTTTCAAGAACGAGGAAAATGCATGAATGGTATCCTGTAGAACATTTTGCTTGTAACCACTTCGATAATTTCTTGTATATATGATGACTTCTTGATGTCTATGTGATGCCTGAAGGCCTACAAGGCAAAACGTATATAGTTTGACCTGCAGAACCACAAAACAAATCATGAGTTCTTATAAATGAAGGTTGCTTTGTACGACCGGAGCTTTATTTTGTAGAATGGAGGAAGAACTGAGCGGCTTGGAGAATGAGATTTGTGTGGCGGCCGACAAGTTGGGTGGTGCTCTGAGATGTGCTACACAGATGAATAACATGCAGGAGGCTCTGGCATTTTGTGAGTTAGGAGATATTCAGTATGTTGGCCCAAGATTTACGTACGTGGAGTGGTTGGGGGGGGGGGGGGGGGGGGGCGGGGGTGGGAGAAGGGGAAGAGAGAGGAGGTGAAAGTTCGGCTCGATGAGTTTACTTCCACGCTTCAATGGAGGGATTTATTTCCGGCTTCTCGTGTCAGGCATCTCGACCCGAGCGCTTCCGACCGTCTGCCAATCATGTTGGAGGTCAGGGCTCAGAAAAAAAGTAGGAAAAAGAGGAAGAGGAGGTTTAAATTCGAGGAGTTTTGGTTATTGGAGGAGAAGTGCAAGGAGATAGTTAGAGACTGCTGGGCTAGTTTGAATGGTGTTAGTGTATTTACTTCCTTGTGCCACAAGCTGAAGAGGACTCGTGAGGCCCTGGAGTTATGGAGTAAGGAGAGTTTTCATGGTTTAAGGAGATATATTGAGATTATCCGATCCCAACTCGCTGTCTTCTATAATCGATCCTTATCGGCTACTCCGAGTGCGGAGAGGATGGAGTTAAGATCCACGTTAAATGATTTGCTTCACAGGGAACATGTTTTCTGGAGTCAGAGGGCCAAGGTTTTCTGGTTGAGAGATGGAGATTTGAATACAAGATTCTTTCATCGAAGGGTGACAAATCGTAGGAAGAAGAATGCTTTAATTGGTCTATTTAATAATGTGGGGACATGGTGTACGGAGAACTTGAGGAGATAAAAAACTTCCTGAGATAGTAACAGGAGTTCAAATTACAAACATGTATTCAAACAAGCATCAATTAGCGAAGAGTGCACGACTGACTACTTTATTCGCTTTACATATGTGGTGACATACCAGAAAGACAACTTTGTTCGAGGAAACATCGATACAAATAATACAGCTTTCCCACTATATTGCCACCGGAAAATAAATCCGATGACACTAAGTTTCACCCTACCACTAGGAGGCAGCGACCATTTGTGCAAGCAAGGAACTCCCCGCCTACCTAGGGTAGACATATTATTGCTACTAAGAGGTAGCAACCATTTTCCAAAGCAGACCAGGCACACATAGTGCATATATCGGGACCAAGCCCACAAACTCCTACATGCACTTGATAGGGACTTATTGAAAATAAAAAGCAATACAATAAAACATAAATGTAACACTGGACCAGGGTCGAAGACCAGCTAGCCCAGGCCCAGGCCCAACTCCCAACGAGTCCAAGTCCAAATGGAATACGACAGAGACCTTGATACCAGCATCCTGCCTGCAAATCCGGCACCGTCCCACCACCGGCAGCCCCTTCTTTGTCCCTGGCCGTGCATCTCTCCATCTGGCCATCATTCTCCAAATGCCAGAAAGGAAAACCAGCCCACCTAGTCACCGCGAACTCTATATTGGATCCTAGCATCCCAAACGTGATCGGTGGTTTCTGATCAGATCTGGGCACAGCAGATCCCGACGTCATGGCCAACCCCCGCTGGATGCACAGCCCCACCGACCATCCTGCTATCCTCTGCCTTATCTCCCTGCAAAATTCAGCAAACTCAGACGAGGACAAACTGGTGCCAACACCCCCACCTCCTCCATTTCGACTTGATATTCGAGGGAACCCATTGCTGTCCATTAAGGACCCAACGCACAGAGGTCAAGAGATCCCGTCCGGCTACACCGGTCGAGCGCCGGCGAGGCCAGAAACCCGTGTTGACTTGGAGGGCTGCCTGACGAGAGAGAAATAAGGCTGAAAGAGATTTGGGTTAAGCGCGTGGAGGCACGCTCCCTTTAATTATTGCGAACGAGGTTTTTGTGCCTTGCAGAGTATGCACCCAACTAAGTCGCCGGGCCCCAATGGTTTCTCTCCTTATTTCTATAAGGCTTTTTGGGAATTTATTAGAGATGATATTGTTGGTGCTATTAGGGAACTCTTTGGGTCTGAAGAACGTTTGCGGGCAATTAATAACATGTTAATTGCGCTAATACCAAAAGTGGAAGTCCCCCAGTTTATGCAGCAACTCCGTCCTATCAGTTTGTGTAACGTGATATACAAAATTGGATCAAAAGTTCTGGAAAATGGACTGAAACCGATGCTTGACTCTATGATTTCTCCTTTTCAAAGCGCGTATGTACCGGGGAGGCTTATATCAGACAATTCTTTGATGGCTTTTGAGATTTCAAATTGTCTAAAAAGAAGAAGAAGTGGTAAGGCTGGGTATTGTGCTTTGAAACTGGATATGAGTAAGGCTTATGATAGGGTGGAGTGGCCTTTCCTGGAAGCGGTAATGAAGAAGATGGGTTTTGGAGAGGTATGGGTACGTTGGATAATGAATTGTGTTTCTACGGTCTCTTACTCTTTCATCATCAATGGGGAGCCAAGAGGCCATGTTTGTCCAACTAGAGGTTTGAGGCAAGGGGATTCAATTTCCCCATATTTGTTCCTAATATGTGCTGAAGTGTTATCGAGATGTATCCTGCATGCAGAGAATCTGGGTACTGTGTATGGGGTTCGGATTTGTAGAGGGGCGCCCAGTATTAGCCATCTTTTTTTCTCAGACGATTCTTTCATCTTCTTTCGAGCTGGGAGGGAGGATTGTGAGGCTCTTAAGCGTATTCTTTCTGATTGTGAGAGTGCCTCAGGCCAACATGTGAATTATTAGAAGAGTTGTATTTCTTTTAGTAAAAATGTTCACATGTTTATATAGGAAGGGATTGCTTTCATTCTTGGGGTGCAAAGAGTTGAAAAACATGATAAGTATTTGGGTCTTCCCATGGAAATTAGCTATTCTAAAGCGGAAGCTTTCGGTTTTTTGAATGAGAAGGTTCGAGCAAGAACTCAAGGATGGAGGGGGAAGACGTTGAGTGTGGCAGGGAAGGAGCTTTTGATCAAGGCAGTGGCACAAGCAACTCCATCCTATGTGATGAGTTGTTTTGAGCTTCCTAAGCATTTGTGTCAAGAAATGCATCGCTTGATGACCCGTTTTTGGTGGGGGGATGATGACAATGGTCGGAAGATTCACGGGCTAGCATGGGAGAAACTGTGTTGTTCTAAAAGTGATGGTGGTTTGGGCTTCCGGAATATGCATTATTTTAATCTGGCTCTATTGGCCAAGTAAGGGTGGAGGATTTTACATAACCCTGATTTTACTATTGCCAAGTTATACAAGGCTAAGTACTTCCCAAGGTGTTCATTTATGGAGGCAGAGTTAAAGGGGGGAGAGTCATATTCTTGGGGTAGTATCATTTCGGGTCGTGAGGTGCTTAGGATGGGACTGAGGTTTCAGGTTGGTAGGGGTAGCAACATCTCGTGTGGCATGACCCTTGGGTACCTATTCCCCATTCCTTTCGGCCATGCTCACCTATCATAGAGGGAATGGATGATTTGGTGGTTAGTGATTTGATTGACCAAGATTCTATGTCGTGGGCTACAGACTTCATGCATAAACTTTTCACGGAGGGGGAAGTGGAGAAATGGCAGCTATTCCCATTAGTTTTTGTGGGGCTGATGATCGCTTGATTTGGCATTATGACAAGAAGGGTCTGTATTAGGTTCGCAGTGGTTATCATGTGTATAATTTGGCTATGTCTAAGAAGCATCGGGCGTCAGCATCATCAGGGGATATTGGTGGCATAATAGCAAGTATTGGACTAAGGTTTAGGGGGCCCGTATTCCTCCAAAAGTGAGATGCTTTGTCTGGAGGCTTTTGAAGAATATTATTCCTACAAAGGAGGCACTTATGCAACGTAGAGTTGATATGGTGGACCCTAAGTGCATGTTCTGCATGGATGAAGTGGAAACCGATACACATTTATTTAAGTCTTATTTAGCTTTACATTGTTTCTAGTTATTTGGCCCTCTGAAATTAAATGCCACTGCACACCCGGCCACCTATGTCTGAGATTGGGTCTTAGATATGATTGACTCCCTGAGTGGGATCAGCGAGATTTTTTCTTCATGGGCTTATGGGCCATTTGGACAGAGAGGAATAAGCTAGTGTGGAATGATGATCATTTCCAGCCTATCCACATGATCCAGTGGTCTATTCAAATGCTTGAGGATTTTCAAAAGTACCACCCAAAGGCAGTTAGGAAGCAACGAAGGCCTCTAACTAAGTGACAAAATCCTCCAAGTGGTCGTCTGAAAATCAATATTGATGGGGCCTTTAGAGCTGAGGAGGGAAGTGGAGGTATTGGGGTAGTTGTCAGGAATGATGCTGGTATGGGTATTGCTGCTTTGGCCAGGACTTTTCTACATGCACACTCGGTTCTTAATATGGAAATGGAGGCATGTAGGGCTGACTTACTCCTTGGTATTAGCCAAGGTTGGACTGACATAGATGTTGAAAGCGACTCTGCCATCCTGATTTCTGCTCTCAATAGCCGAGAGAAGAATTTATATGAGGTAAGTCGAGTTTTAGATGATTGTCGGGAGTATTTTACTGCTTTTCAATCTGTTAGAATTCAACATATTTACCGTAAAGCAAATTGTGTAGTGGATAGGCTTGCTCACCTTGGTAGTAGTGGTTTTATTGATGATGTATGGTTAGATGAGACACCTGTAATCATTCAGGATGTTCTCAATGAGGATTATTGTAACTGTTCTACTGTAGCTCGAGGTTCAAATTTTATGTCCCCCCCTGATGCAAAACTCTACTATTAATATAATAAATAGAACTGGGCGTGGAGCTGAGCCTTCCAACTAGGCTGGGTTCTAAAACCCTTTAAAATAATAATAATAATAATAAATGAAATATATGCAGAGGAAGAGTAGAGGGATACAGATCATGCAAAGTTTCACCAAGATTATATCTTTAGTCAAGTGCTTCCACAGTCAACAACAAAACATGGCCGAATTCCAAAGCTCGATCTGCCATGGACCGTCCGCCTCTTCATCGATCGATCTCCGCCGCTCAAACTTCACCGTCAACCGTCGCCTAATGAACTTGCTAGACTACAAATAAGTTGTTTTGACGTACAAATCTGATATACAACTTTATGACACAAACAATCTCTGTCACTGAATCACTGGCGTCCATTGAAATCAAATTGTTGGTCAGCAGCCGCTAAATTTAAATTCTGTGATGAATGCTTGCTGTTACAGCAGAATAACTATTTGTACTCTTACTGCAATTTGACACAAACTCAACATGACCTATTTGACAAGTTCGGTTGACTTGTCTTCACAATATGGAGTCTCACACAGACAACAACACCCGGTCAGTTTATGCAGTTTCTCAATAACATCAGTTTGGCAAATCAATTATAGTTTGATTGATTAAATTTAAGTAAACGTACATCACACATGTGGTGTGGGAAGAGTATATATTGTCATCAATTAATTTAGGGGTGCGGCTACAGCCACCTACTAATTAACTAGCCGCACGTGTACGTTTGAATATCGTATCCACCATTATGCATGCTAATCAAATATAAAACAATTCCGCCATCACCTTGTTCATTTCATTGCTTCATGAAACAAGATGGCCGAAATTCAAAGCTCACCAGATCTGCCCTGGACCGTCCGCCTCTTCCTCTCCATCACTTCCTTTGCAGTCGACGCCTCTCGCCGCTCAAACTTCACCGTCAACCGTCGCCTCTGGAATTTGTTCGACTACAAAACCTATCCCTTAACAAAATCTCACAGAAACCTCAAGAGCTCCGACGTCGTCGTCGTCGGCTACGACCCTTCCCGCAATCTTTGGTTCCGCCTCTACACTCCCACCGCCGCAACCACCACCAAGCTCCCCATCATCGTCTTCTTCCACGGCGGCGGGTTCGCCTTCCAGTCCGCCAGTTCAAAACCCTACGACGCCTTCTGTCAACGCCTCGCTCGGGAGCTCCCCGCCGTCGTCGTCTCCGTTAACTACCGCCTCTCGCCGGAGCATCGATATCCGTGCCAGTACGACGACGGATTCGCCGTCCTCAAGTTCATCGACGGCAGCGGCAGCTTGTTCGAGGGCGCCAATCTCGGACAGTGCTTTCTGGCCGGGGACAGCGCCGGCGGGAATATAGCGCACCACGTGGCGATCAGAGCCAGCGGGCACGAGTTCCGGCACGTGAAGGTGGTCGGCATGTTGGCCATTCAGCCGTTTTTCGGCGGAGAAGAGCGGACGGAATCGGAGACGAGACTGAAAAATATGCCGCTGCTGAACATAGAGCGGACAGACTGGTTCTGGAAGGCGTTTTTGCCGGAGGGGTCGGATCGTGACCATCCGGTAGTGAATGTGTTCGGGCCGAACGCTGTGGATATATCGGGGGAGGATTTTCCGGCGACGATTGTGATTGTTGGGGGATTGGATCCGTTGCAAGATTGGCAGAAGAGGTACTATGAGGGATTGAAAAAACGCGGGAAACAAGCGGAGCTGGTGGTGTTTCCGAATGCCATTCACACTTTCTATGCTTATCCCGAGTTGGATGACTCTTCTGTGTTTATTCAGAAAGTCAAGGATTTCGTACAAGCGCATGCAACTATTCAATGCAACTGAAACTCAACATTAATAAAATCTCACCCATCAAAATTCTTCTATGCACTAGCTAGCGTCTCCAATTGACTTGCCTTTTATTAGATAATTTCAATCGTTGATATTATATATATATATATATATATATTATATATTTTATAGGAAATAGATAATTTTATTAATTTATTTATGGCTAGAAGACACGTACATCAGATGTTGTCTCACACCAGGATCATAAATGACACAAGTTATCGAGCAAAGGACATGTGACCCTCACTGTTAATACATATACTCACTTATTGAGCCTAGCTACAAGAAAATAAATCCTCACTACTAACATCTCTTTGATAGTAAACTTAGTCGCCTAGAGACCTCAATTGGTGTACAATTAGAGAAAACCAAGATAAAAGTAGTAGAAGACCAACTTTCTAGTAATAAGCAAGACGACCAAGAAAACCTAAGGTTTTCCTTTGCCCTTATCTCAAGCCTCCAGCTGTAGGGTAGTGATCCTTCAGCATCCCAAATACGAAACCCTAAAGAAATCGAACTTATTAGCATGGTCCACCAAAGAGCCCAATTCCACCAGGAACTCAGAGCAAGTTGGAACCCTCCAGACCAATTTGATTTTAGCCGCAAAACTGATTTGCGCCACCACACACTTTTGGGCTTCTGAAATGATTTGGATATCCAAACTGAATTGGGCCACCCAATCCATTTGGGCCCCCAAACTGATCCGAGCACCCCACTAGCCGCTCCTCTGCCAAGCAAGCCAACCACCACAGAGATCACTCCAGTGCCAATCAGGGCAATAGAGGCAGCCATCGCCTTAGATCCTGTCACCTACCGGCGAGCTCTGCCTGCTCCAAAGTCTGGTTCGCATCACGGTGCACGACAGCTATCTCTGCAGCTTCCACAAGTTGAGGTGCAAAGGCCCGCGCCACCATCAACGGGAGTTCGGCCGTTTTGATCCGGGTCCAAAGGTCTCACCCTCTCATCTCTTGGTCTCGAGACTGTATACTCCATGCCTTCCCGACTATGTACAGCCCAGATTTGAGCCGCCCTCGCCTCGGCCTAATCCGCCATGGCCATTTCTCCACCCAATCACCATTGAGTCTAATCGGACCGGAGCACCGATCCATATCCCTCACATCACCTATTTCCTTCCGGCAAGAGATGAGTAGTGAACTAGGGCAGTTGAGTGGTCGCCGCACAAGGTCGGCTTCTGAGTGTCATCAACAGATGATGTAGAGGGGAAACCGATATTGGCCGCCATGGCTAAGGGCTAGGGTTTAGGCTTCGCCAGAGCCTCATGCATTGATATTATATTATCAATAATCAAATGTATTTAATGTTATCCAACTGTTCATTTGTGTTGGTGTAAGTATATGTCGGTGCTCTGAATCCTCTTATATTGTTTTTTGATTTTCATATGGCAATACAACGTGAAATGAGATGGGACATATGTAATATTGATCAAAGAGAGTAAAGAGTATGCAGAACCAAGTGAAAAATTTTGTGCATCTTATTGTTTGCGTTTCGACTTGCTGATTCTTACTTTGTTGTCCAAATTTCACTGTAATTTTCATATGAAGCTTCAACGCAAGAAGATCAAAATCATTCACCTGTGAGAACTAGCCAATCACAATACAATTCTAGTTCACACTAAGCTCCACCCAGGTTCCTTCCTCATGCAATTTCCCCTCATCTGGTCTCTAATCTGCTCGGCTTCTTCCCACAGGCCCAAATCTGCACACATGTTCGAAAGGGAAACATATGTGCTAGCATCACATGGCTCCAAATCCATAATCTTTTTAGCTGTTAACTTTCCAAGCTCTACATCTCTATGTATCACACAAGCAGCAAGCAGTGTTCCCCATATTAAACCATTAGGTTCAATAGGCATAGTGATAATGAACCTCTCAGCCTCTTTCAACCTCCCTGATCGGCCAAGAACATCAACCATACAGGCATAGTGACGATAACCAGGCTTAATTCCGTAATCAGTAGCCATTGAATTGAAGTAGAAATAAGCTTCTTCAACCAATCCGTTATGGCTACAAGCAGATAAAACTGCAACAAAAGTCACTGAATCAGGTTTGATTCCTTCTTCCTTCAAAAGCTCGTAGCCTCTTAAAGCCTCTGCACCTTTCCCATGCTGAGCATAGCTTGCAATCATAGCTGTCCAGCAAATTAAGTCAGGGTTCTCGATTTGATCAAATGATTTCTGGCAATCTTCAATGCTTCCACATTTTGAGTACATTCTCACTAGTGAGCTCCCAACAGAAACATCTGAATTCAAACCAATTTTTGTGATGTGGGCATGCATTTGAGTTCCAATACTTGGATTATTCAAAAGTGCAGTGACCCCAAGAATGGATGAAATTGTGAAGGAATCAATGGTCAAATCAGCCATCAGCATATAATGGAACAGCAAAAGTGCCTCTTCAATGCACCCATTTTGGGCATAACCTGAAACCAGTGAAGAGCATGCAACTTCATCCTTTTGAGGAAGCATATTAAACACCTTCCTTGCCAATTCTAGAGCACTGCATTTTGAGTACATGTTCACAATTGCACCACCAACAACTACATCTCTTCCAACTCCAGCACGAAGAGCATGACCATGGATTTCCTTACCAATCAGTAAGGAACGAGAAGCAGAACATGCAGTTAGAATTGCAGCTAAAGTCATCTGATCAGGTATTATTTCTTTGTATGGCATCTCTCGATATAACTGAAGGGCTTGATCTGCAAAGCCATGTTCTGAAAAACCAGCAATCATTGAAGCCCATGAAACATTGTCTTTGTCACGAATTTGCTGAAATGCCTTGTAAGATTCCTCTAGACTATCGCATTTCGAATACATTGTGGAAAGGGAACTACCAACAGAAGCGTCAAAGGCCAACCCAACTTTAAGACTGTAGCTATGTATCTGTCTCCCTACATCTAAATAGTCTATAATACTCAAGACACTAGAAGTAGAAAACTTATCTGGCCTCACACTTTCCTGTAACATTCTCTGGAAAACTCCAATTGTGCTTTCAGGATTTTGATTCTGCGCAAAAGAAGATATCATTGCAGCCCATGTACCCAGATCCTTCAAAGTTCTTATCTCCCTGAACACCATTTCAGATACATCAACTGCTCCTATTTTTGAATACGCATTAATTAAAGCGGATCCAACTTCTGCAGCTGAATAGAGTCCAGATTTTAATATCAGTGAATGAATTTGGATTGCCTCTTCACTCATGGATGGTTTAGCACATGCAGTGAGTACGCTAGTAATAGTAAACTTATTTATTTCCTCTCCCATTCTTCTCATTTCTCTGAAAAACTTGAGGCCAGAGATAGAATCGTCCTTCCCCACAAAACCAGAAATGATGGCAGTCCAAGACACCACATTACGTGTTGGCATACGGGAGAATTCCTTGACAGCTTCATTCATCTTTCCACATTTGGAATATAAGTCTACAATGGCAGTCCCAACAAACACATCTTCTGCACCACGCTTAATCACCCACCCTTGAACTTCCCTCCCAATCCCAATTTCACCAAGTGCAGCACAGGCAGTCAAAACACTAGAAAACGTAAAGCTATTCGGCAACAAGAACCCACAACACATTTGTCGAAAAAGGTCCAGCGCAACTCCGTTCTCCCCATTTCTCACAGCCCCAGAGATAACACCATTCCAAATCACAACATTCCGACATGAACCATCACGAAACACCCTCAAAGCATCCTCAAAGCTGCCACTTTTCGCAAACAAGTCTACCATTCCGGACCGAACATAATCACTACTAAAGAACCCATTTTTCGCCGCAAGAGAATAAACCTGCTTACCAAAACTAGGAGCTTGCAAGGCAGTGCAGGCCGAAAGAACACTTCCATAAGTAAACTCATCGGGCTCAAAACCCGAACAACGCATCCTGCAAAACACTCCCCATGATTCCTCAAACATCGAGCTCCGGTTATAACCCGAAACCATGAAATTCCAAGAGATCACATTTCTCTCAGGAATTACATCGAACAGGTGGAGTGCATCTGCCATGGAACCAGATCTACAGTAGCGGTCAAGTAAAGAGTTCGCAATGGCGACATTGGATGGGAGTAAATCGATTCTGAGAAAGTGGGCATGTAAGATTCTAGTGTTTGTAATAGTGCAGTGAGTTGATTTTGTGTAATCATTGAGGAATTGGAAGGGGTCAAAAAGACTGGGAATTTCGGGGTTTTCGTTGGGGAAAAGTGATGGGTTTTTAACGGCGGCAAGGGAGGATATGAATTTGAGAGTGGAGAGTGAGATTTTGGGATGGGTTTTGAGATTGAGGAGAGATTTCATTCGGATTCGTGTAAGCATTTGAGTAGATTATCATTTTGAAGAAAGGCGGGAAAGGAGTCGGGTATATGTAAACTCTCCTATCTGAATCTTGTGTGATAACGTATAATAAATCTCTAACCATGCAAACTAACAACAAGTCAAGATGGCCGAGTTGGTCTAAGGCGCCAGTTTCAGGTACTGGTCCGAAAGGGCATGGGTTCGAATCCCATTCTTGACATCTATTTTATGATTTTTTGGTTTTTAATAATAATTTTTGGAACTGTGAAACTAACATATATGTGTGCGGTTATAAGTTATAACTTCCAAGTTGGATACATATTCGATATTGACATGGATCATAACATCTATGCATTTACATTTTCTTACCAGCCTAACTTATCATCTGTGGTTGTAACGTGCTTGCAACACCATATTATTTTATGTTGCATCTATACATCTACATCTTCTTGCTTCTAGTATCAAGACTTCCGGTTCATCAACAGGAAAAATTTATAATTGTAAGAAAGATGTCCTTTGCTAAAATCCAAATAAATATTACTTCCCTTTCACAGAAGTTTCCACACAAGATCCAAAGGGAAGGGAAGGGAAGTAATATTTATTTGGATTTTGTTTCCATCTTCTTAGTTTCCATCTTCTTTTTGTTTGACTATCCAAAGTTGAAATTTCATTGGTATAGAAAATGCAGATTATTTCTTAGTTTCCATCGTCTTTTTGTTTGACTATTCAATACCAGCAAAGTTTCAACTTTCAAGACTTTAGATGCATTTTCTTATTGACAAATTGGAAACTATATATTAAAAAAAAAAAAAAGTTGGAAACTATATAAAGAAGCATGCTAAACATGAACTGATGAACTCAGTAACCAAGCAAAGATCTGCGAGAGATGGCAGGGAAAGAGAGTGTGATAGTACATGGGATGTGGGCAAGCCCTTACTCTAAGAGGGTTGAACTAGCCCTCAAAGTTAAGGGCATACCCTATGAATATGTGGAAGAAGATTTCAAGAACAAAACCCCAGAGCTGCTCAAGTACAACCCAGTTCACAAGAAGATCCCTGTTCTTGTTCACAATGGAAAACCTATTGCTGAGTCTCTTGTCATCCTTGAATATATTGAAGAAGTTTGGAAAGATTGTCCTCAACTTCTCCCAGATGACCCCTACGAAAAGGCTCAAGTTCGATTCTGGGTTGACTTTATCAACCAAAAGGTGAGCCTCCATGCTAAGCTAGCTTTTGCTTCTCTATAAAGGGCATATTATATTTTCATTCTTGTCCATTAGAAAATAAATGCTATGCGTTCTGGTTCATTGAGATCAGGTAGCCGGACTTGTTAAAACTGTCCCCGGTAGCATAACATGTCACACTTTTTGGTAGCACAACATCATGAACGTGATTCTTTACTCCATTAGAAACTGATAGACATGAATCTCAAAGCATGTTATGTTGTCAAACCTGTTGATTTGAGTTATCAATGAAGTATTAATGGACTCTAATTGAAGTGTATAGTTCAAATTCATAGTCCGATAATGTAACATTTTAGATCCGATAGGAAAACTCTTATCAAAGGACTAATGTTTGAGAGTTATTATGTGCAGTTCACTGACATCATGATGACAATAATTAAAACTAAGGGAGAAGTGCAAGAGAAAGCTCTGAGTCAGGTGCATGAACTAATTAAGGTTCTTGATGAAGGAATCAAGATCTTTTTCCCAGATGGGAATCCAACTTTTGAGGTTAAGAATTTGGGGCTCCTAGACATTATAGCAAGTACAGTGTTTTGCTCATTTTCAGCTACAGAAGAAGTGATTGGTGCAAAGATCATAGACCCAGAGAAGACTCCACTGCTATACTCCTGGGTGAAAGCTCTGGGAGAGCACCCTCTAGTGATGGAGATAATTATTCCTCATGAAAAGCTGGTGTCAATTCTTGGGCCTTGGAGACAGAGTTTCATCAATCCTCCTCCTTCTCAATCTTAACTAATGTTGCATCACTTGGCCTTTGCATGTTCTTGCTTTGCTTTGCTTCTGTATCTTTTATTATAATCTGAATAATTGGAAATAATTTAGTCCTCATCAACTTCTGAATTCAATATGCAGGCTTTCATTTCAACTACTTTGGCTTGTAATATATCAGTATATTCCATAATGTGATTGGAATATTTCAACAATTTATACTACTATTACAAGAGCCACTTTCAGCTTCTAGCTCCATTACCTCCATAACGAGTTGGTACTTTATTATAGGCAAACACAGCAGGACAAACAGTTTGAGAATAATAATTGGAGTTGTTGAAGACCCTAAAGAGAGATTACTAAAATGGTTAAGAGACGTTTCAACTTTCCTGTGTTATATATTGCAATGATCTGCTTCCACTGAAACTACAGTTTCAACTCATGTATGATGCATTTTTGTAAAGAGTGAAATCGGTCATTGTCTTTAGGTTTAGATGGATCATGGAGGTAATGTAAATAGAAAAAAGAAAGTGACTTTGCTTGCAATATATATAGAATCTTAATACTGAGAACTTGTAGGAAGTTTAATACAGGGAAACTTGACCTATCCACCTTAAGCTAATAGCCAGAAATTAACTTGGCCGGAAAACTGAAAGAAAGCAGCTGGAATTCGTCGGCCATTATTAGAACAGAAGGGCCACATAGGAAAGGGACAAGATGGCTAAGGAAATAAGAGTACTGCTAGACAGACTAAAGGAAACCTAATCCAAATTTTGGATACAGGTCATCTAGCTATGACACTAGCTATGGCATCATTTAGTATCCAAATTTTGAAATCTCATATGATAAGGTCAAGCAGCACTGGATGAGGGCATAGTTTCTGAAAAAGTGAAGAACTGCTACTAGCTTTTCATGAGGAGGGATTAACTCTTTCACCAAAGGCAACTCATTCAGAGATTTCAGCCAACTAAACAAGAGTGGGTTTTTCTCTGGGTCAATAGTTGTTATACCAAGCACTTCTTCCTGAACTTTATGAGGGCAAAACTGTGAACACAATACAATGTCCAGAAGCCCCAGATTGTTGCTGCAGTCAATAGAAGGCGCACCATCTGGGAATAAGTCCTTGATTCCTTCTTCAAATGTCTTTAATTTCTTAAACAATTCTTTGATGGCCTTCTCTTGTACTTCTCCATCAGTTTTGCACACCAGGGACATGGTCTCAAATACCTGCACTCAAAAGTACAAACTCAAAACGGTTACTCATTTTAGCTAGAAAACTCACTTGTTTGACAAATTTAGAGGCCACTAATTAGCTCACGGATACGAAATGCATATGCAACTTACATGTTGCTGGAGAAAGCTAGCCCAGAAGCGAACTTGAATCCTTTTGTAAGGATCCTCCGGCAGAAGCTTAGGACCAGTTTTCCATGTTTCATCATGATGGGCAGTCCCTCCTTAATGGAGGAGGAAATTCATGTGAGTGATTTACCACATGAGGAAAGCATGAGTTGGAAAATTCAAAGAAGGTAGATAGCATGTCATTTTGGAAGGTAGGTAGCAAGCCATCTTTGAAGTTAGGCATGCCAAACTTGGAAGAAAACTTGACTTGCTTCCAATTGCATGTCATCCCCATGAACCCAATTGTCTATAAATAGGCATGTAAGGTTGTAGCAAAAACAACCAAGGCAAGAGTCATTCCAAACTAATAGAGTTTGAGATAGTAGTGAGATCCTCACTTGAGAGATTAGTGAGAAGAAAATTCCTCTTGAGAGATAGAGTGTGTGTTACCACTTTGGTGAAGTTTAGTCACCAAAGTGAGATTGCCTTGTAATCCCATTATTTATATAGTAGAAGAGAGTATTACTACTGCCCCGAGGACGTAGGCACAGTTGCCGAACCTCATTAAATATTGTGTCTTCTTTTATTTATTTGTTGCTATTCCACAAATCACACGAGAGGTGAGAAAAGTTAGATCCTGGGATAACCAATTATCTATTGGCCTTGTATTAAGGAAGCCCTTCTTTCCCAACAAGTGGTATCAGAGCCCGGCGCTCATTGTTCGTGGCATCTCGTGGTGATCAAGATGGCGGAGTCGTCGTCATCAGCAGCAACGATGGTTAAGTTGACATCATCGAATTACTCCATTTGGAAGCCCATAATGGAAGATATCCTTTACTACAAGGATATGTACGAGCCTCTTCAAAATGGTGGAGAGAAACCAGCAAGCAAGACTGACAAAGACTGGAGCATCCTGAACAGAAAAACTGTTGCAGGAATTCGTCAATGGGTTGATGAAAGTGTTTTTCATCACGTGGCACAGGAAACCAATGCCTACTCAATGTGGACAAAATTGGAGTCCATGTTTGAGAGAAAGACCGCACAAAACAAAGCCTCGTTCATTCGGCTGTTGGTGAACACAAAGTACAGGGATGGTCAAAGTGTTTCGGAACACTTGAGCGACTTCCAAGGCATGGTGAATCAATTGACGATTATGAAGATGGTGCTTGATGATGAGTTGCAAGCACTATTGTTACTAAGCTCGTTGCCAGATAGCTGGGACACGTTGGTGGTGTCATTAAGTAACTCAGCTCCTCAAGGCGTTCTCACACTAAGCACTGTAAAAGACAGCATGTTCAATGAAGAAGCAAGGAGGAAGGAGTAAGGAATATCGATCGAGTCAGAAGCCCTCGTCACCAACAACTTAGAAGCAGTAGAAAATTCCACAACCGAGGCAAAGGGAAAGATCGATCAAAAGGCAAGTTCAGCCCAAAAAAGGACATCGAATGTTTTCACTATGGTGGAAAATGCCACATAAAGAGGGATTGCAGGAGGCTCAAGAGAGAGCAGACTGAGAAGGGTGTTGCCAGAGACACAACTTTTACTACCTCATACGAAGAAGAGGTACTCATCATTTATGGAGAGGGTCATATTAATTTGACATCTCAAGATACATGTTGGATCATTGATTCTGGTGCATCATTTCATGTAACCTCACGAAGGGAGTTCTTTACATCCTACAATACTGGAAATTTTGGTAATGTCAGGATGGGAAATGATAAGCGGTCCAAGATCATGGGAAGGGAAGATATTTCCCTTGAAACCAACACATGCCACTGCTTGGTTCTCAAGGATGTGAGACACGTTCCAGACATGCGTCTCAACCTGATCTCCACAGGATTACTTAATGATGAAGGCTGCACAAGTGTCTTTGGTGGTGGAAAGTGGAGGCTCAGTAATGGTCCAGAAATTCTAGCCCGAGGAAGGAAAGAGAACACTCTCTACATGACTTATGCAAAAATCTGTAGTGGGTATGCAGTTACACTCTGAGAAGATTCGCCGGTGGAGCTATGGCACAAGAGGCTCGGTCACATCAACAAGAAGGGACTTACTGTTCTAGCTAAAAGAGAGGTATTAACTGGTGTCAATGTTAAAGATATGCCTCTAAAACCATGTACACATTGCTTGGCTAGAAAGCAACATAGAGCTTCATTCCATCGTTCTCCTGCACCAAGGAAATCCAATGTTTTGGATGTTGTACATTCTGATGTGTGTGGTCCCGTGACCACCAGTACTCTAGGAGGTGCAAGATACTTCGTCACCTTCATTGATGATCATTCCAAGAAGGTATGGGTTTATGCACTGAAAACTAAAGATCCAGTGCTCGAAGTATTTAAGCAATTTCATGCCAAAGTTGAACGAGAAACGGTAGGAGATTGAAATACATTCGCATCGACAACGGGGGAGAGTACATGGGGGCGTTCAGACACTATTGCAAAAGTAACAGAATCAGGCATGAACGATCTGTTCCAAAGACTCCTCAGCACAACGGAGTGGTCGAGAGGATGAACAGAACTATTGTTGAAAGAATCAGAACAATGTTATCTCATGCTAAGCTGCCTAAGAGCTTTTGGGGTGAAGCTCTAATAACTGCGATTGATGTGATCAACCTTTCTCCCTCAGCTCCATTAAATGGTGACGTGCTAAACAGGTTTTGGACCGGAAAGGACTCATACAATTATTTGAAGGTATTTGGCTGCAAAGCGTTTGTTCATATTCCTAAAGATGAAAGATCAAAAATCGATAGCAAGTCGAAAGAATGCATATTTCTGGGATATGGAAATGAAGAATATGGGTACATGCTATGGGATCTTGTCAATAAGAAGATTGTCAGAAGCAGAGATGTTGTCTTCTTCGAAGACCTGAACATCGAAGATACTCAGAAGACTGAGAAGCCTAAACAACCTAGAGAATATCCGATGAACTAGGATAAAGTTCCTCCGCCAACAAACCAGGATGGCTGGAGAGATACCGAAGATGTCGGTGATGCAGCAAATGACCCGATGATTAATGATCCAGTTGATGATGCAACTAATGATGAGGAAGGGGCACCGACCCCTCGAAGATCAGTCAGGGAACGCAAACCCTCAAAAAGATATCCTCTACATGAGTTCGTTACTCTCACAGATAGAGGTGAGCCAGAGTCTTATGAAGAAGCTCTGACAGATGACCACAAGGGGGAGTGGTTGGAAGCCATGCAAGAAGAAATTAATTCCTTGGATGAGAACCAGACTTATGAGCTGGTGGAGTTACCAAAAGGTAAGAGAGCACTCAGAAACAAATGGGTGTATAGATTGAAGACTGAGGAGAATAGCTCACGACCCAGATTCAAGGCAAGACTGGTCGTTAAAGGTTTCAATCAGAAAAAGGGAATTGACTTTGAAGAAATATTCTCGCCCTGTGGTGAAAATGACATCTATTCGGGTGGTACTTAGTTTGGCTGCAAGTATAGATATGGAGATTGAACAACTTGACGTGAAGACGGCTTTCCTTCACGGTGACCTTGAAGAGGAAATCTACATGGAGCAGCCAGAAGGATTCAAAGTCAAAAGCAAGGAAGATCTAGTCTGCAAACTGAAAAAGAGTTTGTATGGACTAAAGCAGGCGCCGCGACAATGTTACAAGAAGTTCGATTCCTTCCTGATTGAGCAAGGATATCAGAGGACAACTTCAGACCATTGCGTATTTGTGAAGAATTTCTCAGGAGGTGACTTCATCATACTACTCTTGTATGTTGATGACATGTTGATCGTAGGACAAGATGGTGACAAGATTAGCAAACTGAAGAAAGAGCTCAGTAAGTCTTTTGCTATGAAGGACTTGGGACTAGCAAAGCAGATTCTTGGTATGAATATTACATGCGATAGACAGAATGGGAAGTTGTGGTTATCAGAAGAAAAATATATCGAGAAGGTATTAGAGCGATTCCATATGGAGAAAGCAAAGCTAGTTGCTACTCCACTTGCTAGTCACTTTAAGTTCAGCTCGAAGCATAGTCCTACAAGTGAGAAAGAGGAGGAAGAAATGGCAAAGGTGCCATATGCCTCAACAGTAGGAAGCTTGATGTATGCAATGGTGTGTACAAGACCAGACATAACACACGCGGTTAGTGTTGTTAGTAGATTTCTGTCTAATCCAGGCAAAAAGCATTGGAATGCTGTGAAGTGGATTCTTAAATATCTCAAAGGTACTTCCAAAATGGGTTTATGCTTTGGAAGTGGGAAGCCTGAACTGATAGGCTATGCAGATGCAGATATGGCCGGAGATGTTGACTCAAGAAAGTCTACATCAGGGTACCTGATTACATTTTCAGGGGGAGCTGTCTCATGGAAATCAAAGCTACAAAAATGTGTTGCTTTGTCAACTACAGAAGCAGAGTTCATAGCAGCTACAGAAGCCTGTAAAGAAATTTTGTGGATGAAGACATTCCTACAGGAATTGGGCCATAAGCAACCAAAGTATGTTATGCATTGTTATAGTCAAAGTGCAATTCATCTGAGTAAGAATTCGAGTTTTCACTCGAAATCAAAGCACATTGATGTGAGGTATCACTGGATACGTGATATGCTGGAAGCCAAGCAACTACAGCTTGGGAAGATTCACACAAATGATAATAGTTCAGATATGATGACGAAGTCCTTACCAAAGGACAAGTTTGAGTTTTGCAGAAGCGCGTCAAGATTGGCGCATCCCTCCATCTAACTCGGGAGGGGGAGATTGATGGGCAGTCCCTCCTTAATGGAGGAGGAAATTCATGTGAGTGATTTACTACATGAGAAAATCATGGGTTGGAAAATTCAAAGAAGGTAGATAGCAAGCCATCTTGGAAGGTAGGTAGCAAGCCATCTTTAAAGTTAGGCATGCCAAACTTGGAAGAAAACTTGACTTGCTTTCAATTGCATGTCATATCCATGAACCAAATTGCCTATAAATAGGCATGTAAGGTTGTAGCAAAAACAACCAAGGCAAGAGTCATTCCAAACTAATAGAATTGGAGATAGTAGTGAGATCCTCACTTGAGAGATGAGTGAAAAGAAAATTCCTCTTGAGAGATAGAGTGTGTGTTACCACTTTGGTGAAGTTTAGTCACCAAAGTGAGATTGCCTTGTAATCCCATTATTTATATAGTGGAAGAGAGTATTACTACTACCCCGAGGACGTAGGCACAGTTGCCGAACCTCGTTAAATATTGTGTCTTCTTTTATTTATTTGTTGCTATTCCGCAAATCACACGAGAGGTGGAAAAAGTTAGATCTTGGGATAACCAATTATCTATTGGTCTTGTATTAAGGCAGCCCTTCTTTCCCAACACATCAATGTATTCAAGAATGATTAGTGATTCAGCGATAGGCTTTCCATTGTGAACAAGTACAAGAACCTTTTTGTGAACATGATTGTATTTCAGGAGTGATGGACTCTTGTTACTCAAATCTTCTTCAACAAACTCAAAGGGAATGCCTTTGGTTTTCAGGGCCAGCTCTATACTCTTAGAGAAAGGACTAGCCCACATTCCATTTAGACTCACCACATTTTCCTCTGCCATCTCTCTTTTGCTCTATTTTTCAGTTTTCACTTGGATAACGATTCAACTCTTTCCCGTTTGCAGCTTTATAGAGAGGTCAGATTATCTTCTTAACTTCTATTCGAAGTCTTTATGAAGAATTCACCTTAAAAAGGAATAAAAACAACCCACAGAAAAAAGAAATAATATACCTACAGTGGTCAATGGTGATAAAACTATAGAGAAAACTGTTGTAGTATAAATGTATTATAGTATGATGACTATATCATGTAATAGATACTTGAGTGTATAGACATAGTACTTGATTATATATATATATATATATATATGTATGAAGACTTGTGTGGCATAAGCTTGTAGAGAGGCAACAAGCATGGCAATTATTATCATTGTTTCAACCATATGGAGTTGCAGCTATAATGATCATAATCACAAAATTGGATTTCTTCTAAAGCATTCACACTATCTTGTATTCCTATATAAACCCTCATTTGACAGAATAATAAACATTACACTCCATTCTCTGCATCTAAACTCTCTCATTCTCAAGTAATTTTATGTTCATTCTACAACACGCTATCAGCACGAGCCCTAACCCGAGCCTGCTTGCACTCCCCGAAGCATCTTGTTCAAAACCTCTAATCAAAATCCTTTCTTCAAAAAATTTGTTCATCTCTGTCTCTTCTATCTGACCTCCAAATTTCAGCCTTGTTGGAGTCGTTTTGAGACATGTATATCATTCGAAGTGGGAGCTGTTCAACACGCTCGTTCCTGTGCAGATTAGCCTATTTACACGTCAAAAAACGTCTTTTTCGGGACCTCTAATCAAAATAATTTCTTCATCAAAGTTGTTCATCTCTGTCTCGTATATCTGATCTCCAAATTTCAGCCCTGTTGAAGTCGTTTTGAGACATGTACAGCATTCGAAGTGGGAGCTGTTCAACACGCTCGTTCCTGTGTAGATCAGCCAACTTGCACTCCGAGAAACGTCTTTTTCGGGACCTCTAATCAAAATAATTTCTTCATCAAAGTTGTTCATCTCTGTCTCGTCTATCTGATCTCCAAATTTCAGCCATGTTGGAGTCATTTTGAGACATGTACACCATTTGAAGTGGGATATGTTCAGAAGCGAATTTGCTCCGAATTTCAACAAGTTTAAAGATTAAAGTTCTCGTTTTTGAGTTTTTATTCTTTCTCTTCTTTTTCAGGGACTTGCAATCAAAAAGCATAATTATAAGAAACTCACGCTAAACAAACTAAGAGCGTTCGTAATCAATGAACTAAGAGTGTTCATAATATTAGGACTAAGAGCGTTTGCAAGCATAAGTTTATGACCATATTAAACATCATTGTTTCGGTCTAATCTAAATATTCTTGGAAATTGATTTCTTGGTAGCATAGCTCGGAAATCTTATTATTTTTGTTTTCGTGGAAGTTTGAACTCCGAAACTAATATATCTTCTCTTCTTATGTTCAGGATGTCGAATGAACCTAGACTCGACTTTCAAATGCTTGACTCAACAGGCTCGGAATATCATAGCTGGATAACTGATGTTCAAAACCATCTCACTTCAAGAGGGATATTGCCCATAATCCAGGCACCTAACGAGGGTCTTGTGTTCCAACAAACACCTACAAAGCATGCTTAAGCATTTATCTTGATGGGACGACACATGGATAAATCACTCAGATTAGAGTACATGTCGATCAAGGATGCAAGAGACCTATGGGTAGCACTAGAAGAGCGCTTTGGCAATATCCAAGATTCCCTCCTCCCTGACTTGAAGGTTTAATGGAACAATATACGCTTCTCCGACTTCAAGTCTGTTGCTGAATATAATTCAGAAGCTCTTCGCCTCAGAGCCATGTTAAGGTTTTGTGAACAACCTCTTATAGAACAAGAACTAATTGAGAAGACTCTCTCCACCTTCCCCATCGCAGCACTTTTGCTATTAAAGTAATATCGTACTAAAGTAAATGTTGGACGAATTACGAGTTTAATCAGCTCATCAATGTTATGTCTGCAGCTGAAAAACATGACAACATCCTCGTAAAGAATTATAATTCAAGGCCCATTGGAAGCAAGAGCGTTCGTGAGGTGAATTATAATGCACCCAAAAGAGGACGCAAAGAGCAGTACTCTAATAATAGGGGACATTAGTACCCTAATAAAAGGGGACATGAAGGACGTATGTGTCCATATAACTGCCCCAATAAGGAAGGAAACCGCAACTTTAGAGCGGGCACAAGTGATGGCAACGCCACACGTGAGAGAGGTGGATATGGCAACACCGGCCGTCGAGGTAGTACCATGAGCCTTGGTAGTAGCAACAACCCTCCTAGGGAATATCCACAACTTGCATGACCTGCACCTCAAATGAAAGAGGTAACCACAATGGCATATGTCATCGATGTGGATCATTGAGCATTGGTTCAAGCAATGCCATGCAAGTGCCCAACTAGTTGCACGCTACAAGGAGTATAGGGACTTGAGGGAGCAAGAAATCTACCTTGTCGAAGAAGAAGATGTCAATCTCACCATTGAGGACTTCAAAGCTGGAAATGAAGTGCACGAGGATGCCACAGACTTTGATTAGAACAGTCCTTTTTATTTTCCAAGAACGACAATGTGCCTTAGTCAATAAATGACAATTGCATTAACTTTTTCTCATGTGGCGCATCCAATGAAGTATGATGTCTAGGAAAGTAATTGAGATAGTGGTACTTAAGAGAGCCTCACTCCACCAACATCTCTCTCTACTTCCCTGGTCATATTTTATTGGAGTTACCAAATGGATTGAGTGACTATAATTTGTCTAAGTTTGATTTTATTTTGGAATAGACTTTGAAAACTTTGATGTAATCATTGGCTATTTTCCTTATTAATAAAGTGTCGCATTATTATTCAATGTCATGGACATATATTAAATTCCGAACTTTATTATCTTTCAGTATGTTTCTCGGAGAGTTGGAATGTCTTCTTGATAATGGCACCAAGCTCTATATGCTCTAAGGGCTGGAAGAACCCTATTGAGTTTTAAAGATATAAGAGCCAATGGTTTTCATGTGGAAACACACTGTGAGAATTGACAAGAGTTCATTTGCATCACCTCTAATGACTACGAAAATAAATGAGTATTAGAGAAACTTATGTGTCGCTCTAGTAGATTGTATGCAACCACTATTAGAGTCATTGAGTCCAACCATGTCATGAAAGATAATTTATGCGATTCTGACACATATAGACTTTGACACGACCGTTTGAGACATCCAGGTCGTGATATGATGATCCGTATATTAAAGACTTCACATGGACATCCATTCTTCAAAACGAAAAGAAGTACGAACCAAAGATTGGTCCAATAATTTACTTTAAAGCCTATCATTAGTTTTGCAAAGCTTGCTCTTTAGCAAAGGTAGGATCGAGACCATCCTATGCAAAGGACACTAAACAAAATATATCATTCTTGTAAAGAATCCAAGGTGATATTTGTGGACCTATTCAACCAACTTGCGAACATTTAAATATCTCATGATGTTGGTTGACACGCAAACACGTTGGTCACGTGTTGTGCCATTGTCCATCTGTAAATGCTGCTTATGCTATACTCCTAGCACATATTATATGACAACGAGCTCACTCACTCACCGGATCATCCTATTTAGTTAATTGGGTTTGACTATGCTAGAGAGTTTACATCGAAGACTTTCGATGGTTATTGCAATGGGACTGATGTTGGACATCACATTCCTATATACACACCCAAATGGTCTCGCGGAAATTGGTAGTTCGGACATTGGTAATACACACCAATCTCCTTATATCCGCTTGGGGTGATGCAATATCGCATGCAACTATGCTAATTCGTCTACGACCTACCACTACTCAATGTATCTTTGCGTTATAGCTAATGATTGGGTACAAGTATTTTATACTTACGCATATTCGAGTGAGCCATTTATGTGCCAATTGCGCCACCACAGCGCACTATGATAGGTCCTTACAAATGAGTGAGCAACTCAGTTGGATTTGAGACTCCAACAATTGTCTGCCACTTAATGCCCTTGCAAGGCGATCTCCTCACCGTTAGATTTGTGGATGTCACTTTGATAAGACAGTCTTCCCATCGTTAGGGGGAGATAAGAACACGAATGTTCAGCATGAACGACATAATTTGTCGTGGTTTGTCCCCACTATGTCTCATCTTGATCCTTATTAAAGTGACGAGATCACACACATTTGTTGTAAATATGCTTGCAAGGAAGGACGTCCCAACAAGAGGACGTAGCACCACCCTACACGGAGGTAGGCAGGGCGCCAACGCCATAGAGAGTGGCACTCTAGCGTTACAGGCCATGGCCCCAACTAGGATGCGTGGGTAGCCCGTGGATTCGAATGATACTTTGGCACAAACAAATCCTTAGATCATCGACACTCAAAATCCATCTCATGAGTATCTTTTGGATTATGGTTATCATTGGGGGACGCCTCAACGTCAGAACCTATTCCTGAGAATATAGAGTTCTATGAAAATTACATTAGTGTACATGAGACGTGGGGTAGAAACTCCATCATAATTGATGATGTAGTTGCGCATTTCGTTATGCATGAGTTTGTTGAGTCCGATGATATCGAACCACGCTTCGTTAAAGCATGAATACCATCGTAGAGAAATTTGGCCTAAATGGAAAGATGCGATCCAAGTTAAGTTGGATTCTCTAACGAAGATGAAGGTTTTTGAGCCAGTGATATCAACACCTCCTTACATAAAACCTATTGACTAATAGGTCTTCATTAGAAAGTATGTTGAGAAAAAGAGATGGCAATCTCGCCTTATAGCGCAAGGCTTCTCACAAAACGCCCTGGAATTGACTATGATGAGACATATTCTCTCGTAATGGATGTCACTGCATTCCACTACCCTGTCAGTTTGGTAGTTTCCGAATAACTGAACATGCAACTTATAAATATGGTCACTACGTATCTCTATGGGGATCTGGATACAAAATATACATGAAAGTTCATGGTGAACTTTATTTACCCAAGCCAAGTGTCTCTAGACCACGGAGCGCGTTTGCAATAAAGTTGAAACGCTCACTAAAGTGACTACTTGATTGGGAAGGGATATGCCTGCGCGTTTTCATAACAAGTTTCGGATTCTATCGCGGTTCATGTTGGACATGATCTTTATTAGAAGCCCTTAAAGAGTTAAGGGAAACCACTGAACACTTGAAATCCGAGTTTGAGATGAAGGATTTTGGGAGAACATAATTATGCCTCGGTTTGGAAATTGAGCACCGTGTTGATAGATGCTTATGCATTTTGACAAGGTTAAGCCTTCAAGCACCCCATGATTGTTTGTAGTCTTGATCCTGAAAATGATCCTCTTCGTCTGAAGGATGATGATGAAGATGTGCGTAGAGGCAGAAGTGTCTTACTCAAGTACAATAGGCGCATTATTGTACTTAGCTCAATGCACAAGACTAGACATCTCATTTTGCCATGAACTTGTTAGCTAAGGTATAGCTCTGCGCCAACGCGACGCCATTGAATTGGTGTAAAAGATATCTTTCAATACTTGAGAGTGTACGATCGATATGGGTTTGTTCTATCCCTACAGAGAGATGATGGATTCGGACCCATCACACACTAGAAACACCGCCAATGCTGGCTTGCGTTTTCTATCCCCACCCCAAAACTACATAAGTGTTTTGGAAGGTTTTGCTGATGTTGGGTATCTCTTTAACCCATACAAGTATCTTTCCAAACTGGTTAAGTGTTCACCATGAGTAAGACCGCGATATCTTGGAGGTCTACAGAATAGACCTTAGTCGCTATATCTTCGAACAATGTAGAGATTATTGCTCTTCACGAAGTGGTTCGTGAATGTATATGCATTGAATACATAGTTACGCATGTTCGAACAGTTGTGGTTTGAAGTCTACCACAGATGAGCCTACAAGCATTTAGGATAATACTGCTTGTTTTGAATGAAGCAAGGCTACATCAAAAGCGACAACACCAAGCATAATCAGCAATAACATACTCTCCTCAAAGATCAATCCGGGGGGAGAGGAAATGTCTACGTATATGGTCTCGAAACATGAAGGGTGTGTTGTGCTCTTTTTCCCTTTCGATCGAGGTTATTTTTGTCCCACTGGGTTTTTGTTACTCAACAAGGTTTTTAATTAGGCAACGAGAGAAGCACCACGTTTGGGCGACACAAGGGGGAGTCGAAATCAGGGGGAGTATCCAGAAACATACTCCACACTCAACGCACGTTGTGCTCTTTTTCTCCTTCGACCAAGGTTGTTTTTCCCACAGGGTTTTTATTACTTGGCAAGGTTTTTAACGAGGCAACTTAGAAGTGCACGGCCTAAGCAACACTATTGACATGAAATATCCAAGAGGGAGTGTTGTAGTATAAATGTATTATAGTATGATGGCTATATGATGTAATAGGTACTTGAGTGTATAGACATAGTACTTGAGTGTATAGATATATGTATGAAGACTTGTGTGACATAAAGCTTGAATTATAGGAAGGCAACAAGCATGGCAATTATCATCATTGTTTCAACCATGTGGAGTTACAGCTATGATGATCATAGTCACAAAATTGGATTTCTCCTAGAGCATTCACACTATCTTGTATTCCTATATAAACCCTCCTTTGAGAGAAGAATAAACATTACACTTCATTCTCTGCATCTAAACTCTCTCCCTCTCAAGTTATTTATGTTCATTCTACAGCAAAAACTAAAATAAAAACAAAACTTTTTGGTCAGAATGAAAAATAATTGAATGTAATATAGTATCTGTATAGTCATCTCTTCTGTCATACGAAAAAGATATCACCAAATAAAATGGATTGGTGATAAGGTCATTGACCAACTGATAGATCAGTTCTTTGTTCCCCAAGGAAGCCATCATCAGCCGGTTTCAGAAGATGCTACCTTATTTAACTTTTGATGAATAGAGGACATACAATGTAAAATCAATTCAAAGATGAAAACATGTAAATGATTCATCAATGAACTAAAACAGATAAAGAAAAAGAGAAGATTTGAACTGTTTTTTTCTGGCTGAAGTTTAGTACAATCTTTTTGAATCACAGCATCAGATGAGAAGTGTATTACTATTAATTTGATTCTTTAGGACCAAGAAAAGTGTAACCATTTGACTAGGGCGCCGCCCTCTTGAAAATTTGAAAAGCATTCTTAATTTTTCAAGATAAACTTGTCAAACATGTTAAGGATATGGTTAATACACAACATATGAGGCAGCAAACAGAATCAACATTCAAGCAAAAACTCAGAGAAAGATGGCAGAGGAAAACAGATTATAAAAAATAACTATCTTTCTGCACAAGCTAACATGTAGATGAGTTTCTGTAAAATCATCCCTATATCGTCAATCTAAATTACAATAGCTTGCTTAACCTAAAAGCCTACCATTTACTGGTTTTTTTCAAGTGTAGCTGTCATATATTTGACTATTTACTGGAAGCTCACACCAAATTACTGAGTACAGTCACAAGGTGCATGATAAAACCCATAGAGAGATACTCCTTGGTATACTTTTCTCTTCTGCGGATGAATTTGTAGAAGTTATACAGTCTTTTCTCCTATTTCTTCTTCTGCAAAATGTGCTGCTCCCCATAGTGAGATTCATCCCGGTGGTGAAACATATATATCTCCCCGTCATCATGCTTCACAAATGCACCAGCACAAATTATTGTAGTCAGGAACTGAGTAATATAGCTAGCTCAAGATTGCATAGGCAATACAATTAGCAGATACTGCTTGCTCATAAGAGAATGTAAATAGCATATTAAGTAATTAACTATAAGTGGATATATTATCATTTTATCCTTGCAGCGAAAATTTGTACAAGTACAGAGCAACATACTAGATTTGCTATCACCTGAGAAACCTAGCTTGTCTGCTGCCTGTGTATCTACATCTTCTTGCTTCTAGTATTAAAAAGTTAAAAGTGTAATTAGATATACAAACTTCCTAGGAATAATTGTAAGAATGATGTCCTTTGCTAAAATCCAAATAAATATTGATGCCCTTTCACAAAATTATCCACATAACATCCCAAGCTGAATTTTCATTGATCTAAAAAATGCCAATCATTTCTTTGTAATCATCGTCTTTTTTTTGTTGACTCATTCAGTGTCAGCAAAGTTCCAACTTTCAAGACTTTAAATGCATTTTCTTATTAACAAGTCGGAAACTATAGTTTACAAAAGAATGGAAACTATATAAAGAAGCATGCTAGACATGAACTGACGAACTCAGTAACCAAGCAAAGATCTGAGAGAGATGACAGGGAAAGACAGTGTGATATTACATGGGATGTGGGCAAGCCCTTACTCTACGAGGGTGGAACTAGCCCTCAAGGTGAAGGGCATACCCTATGAATATGTGGAAGAAGATTTCAAGAACAAAACCCCAGAGCTGCTCAAGTACAACCCAGTTCACAAGAAGATCCCTGTTCTTGTTCACAATGGAAAACCTATTGCTGAGTCTCTTGTCATCCTTGAATATATTGAAGAAGTTTGGAAAGATGGTCCTCAACTTCTCCCAGATGATCCCCACGAAAAGGCTCAGGTTCGATTCTGGGTCCATTTTATCAACACAAAGGTGAGCCTCCATGCTTAGCTAGCTTCTTTTCCTCTATCATTAAGGGCATTATTTACTTCATTCTTGAATAATGAGAAAATGCTATGTGTTAAACTATATATATATGGATCATTGGGATCAGGTATTATCATAACAAGTCACACTTTTTGGTATGCTTTTGCCCATTAAAAACTGATAAAAAAAAATAAAAAAAAGGTAGTTGCTTCACTCGCTTGGCATGTTATGTTGTCAAACCTGTTAATTTGAGTTATCAATCAAGTAATAGACATTTATTTAAGTGTGTGGTTCAAATTCATAGTCCGATAACGTAACATTTTAGATCCGACAGGAAAAACTCTTATCTAAGCACTAACGTATGAGAATTACTATATGCAGTACACTGAAATCATGACGACAGTAATTACAACTGAGGGAGAAGTACAAGAGAAAGCCCTCAGCCAGGTGTATGAACTAATGAAGTTACTTGATGAAGGAATCAAGAACTTTTTCCCAGATGGGAATCCAACTTTTGAGGCTAAGAATTTAGGGCTCCTAGATTTTGTAGGAAGTTCAGTGTTTTCTGCATTTTCAGCTGTAGAAGAATTGATTGGTGTAAAGATCATAGACCCAGAGAAGACTCCAGTGCTATTCTCTTGGATAACAGCTCTGAGAGAGCAACCTATAGTGATGGAGACAATTACTCCTCCTGAAAAGCTGGTGTCACTTATTCTTAGGCCTTGGAGACAGGGTTTCATCAATCCTCATCCTTCTCAATCTTAATTAATGCTGCATCGCTTAATTATGGCTAGCTAGAATGATAGCTGCTTGCTCTTTCCATGGTTTTGTAGAAAAATAAGTGACGATGACAGGTCTGGCTTGGCTAACCTTTCTAGAGGTTGCTGTATTGTTCTTGCAATAATGCCACTAGGCACATTGTATGCATGCCAAGGCTCTCCCAATCTGTGACTAGAGGTTGCTGGATTGTGCTTGCAATAATGCCACTAGGCACATTGTATGATTGTATCTGTAACAGGACGAGGCAGACTTAATTCTTGAAAAGATGAATGAAGATATAGTCTGTATTCATTGGAATGATAATGTGAACAAAGAAACTTGATCGATCAAATTTAACAAAAGGTTGACAACAAATATTGTTCCAACAATCATTGTTCCTCTCAAATAAAAGTCAAAATTTCTCGCATGCAGATCTCAAGAAAATACTAGTTGGTTTTTCTTCGAGTCTATATGATGTAGGACGAGAATGGGCCCAATTTAGTCGAAAAACCATAAAAACAAAGAAGCGGCATAGAATAAAAAAGAGTGATTGAAAAATAGGTAACTCACGCGTAATGAGGTTACTAGCTGCTGGAATATTAAAGAAGATTTGGTTTTGGATTTTTGGGATTTCTCATGTGAAAAGTCAGGTTTTGATTGTGAATCAGATTTGATCAACTTTTGACCAAATTGTCTATTTAAAATGCATGATACATTTCCAGAATGAGAACAACGAGATCTTCAAGACTCACTTTAGTGAGCCCTAACAGATTTAGGCCAAAATGTATTGTCTTAGTTATCCGATTGAGGATTTAATATTTATAGGCTAGTTTTACATTTGTTTTAAGTTCTTAGTTTCCTTTTAAATTTGGATTCTTTAGGATTTCTTGTTAGATTATGATTTTAGGTCTTGGATGCCTATATAAGCACCATCAAGCTTTGTATTAGAATCAGTCTATAATATCAAAATTAATAAAATGAGAGTTTTTTGTAAAATTCTCTAGTGGCACTCAAGATTTATCTTTTTAGGCTTTATTGCTTATAAACCCAAATTATTTCGGACTGCATCACTATAGATTGTAGATTGTTCTACAATACATACATGTATATCATACATACATTTACAAATGATCGATGTCCTAAATTGTTGCTGCAGTCAATATAAGAACAGCATGCCATCTGTAAAATGTCATCGAGTCCCTGGCCTCCCTCTTCAAGAGTGAATAATCAAATATGTTATTCATCGTTGTGTAAGGGTTATATACAAGCCATATTGTACTACACTATTACAGTCTAGATGTTCTACATCTGAGTACAACACAAGTATTCTATTCCTATAAGGAAACTATCAATTACAGGTAAGCAAGGCTATAGATACTGCTTCTACTTCTCATGGTTTGGGTAGCCCTTCAAGGCCGTAGATTCTCCCATTCAGGTTCCAAATAAATTGAGACATGCTTCTGGGGTGCGTAAGAAAAACCTAGCCAAATTTGAACGATGCTTTCGTGTCTCTACCCTATAGAAGCAACCTTTTTTCCGTGAACTATATCATCCAAAGCACCTTTCAACCATCCTTTTGTATTTATATTCATGATCTTAAAATATGGCTTGCTTAATTAACAAGGAAGTCTACCAGTAAGTTAATGGTTTCAAGTTTGACTATTGACTAGCAACTCATAACAAGCTAAACATGAGAGAAGGTACACGATAAAATCTATATATATATATATATATATATATAGATTAAGGATCATCACTCACCTCCCCTGAACCCAAAGAATTAAGCCAGTTCTTGTAGAGGAAGAGATATAGAGGGAAAAAACGAAGTAAAACTACATGGAATGTGGGTTAGTGCTTACTCTAAGAGAGTGGAACTGGCCCTCAGACTCAAAGGCATACCTTATGAGTACATAGAAGAGGATTTGAGCAACAAGAGCCAGTTGCTCCTCGAGTACAATCCAGTTCACAAGAAGGTACCTGTACTCATCCACAATGGAAAACCCATCTCCGAGTCACACATCATCCTAGAATACATCGACGAAACTTGGAAGACTGCTCCTAAGCTCCTGCCTGAAGATCCTTACAAAAGAACCAAAGTTCGATTCTGGGCTAGTTTTATCCAGCAACAGGTCGGGCAATGCTACTGTAATATATATAATCGAAGACATAAAATTGTTGTAGTATAAATCGTATATATACCGTATATGTCTATATCATGTAACAAAATACGTAAAAGTATTTAGATAGGTACTTGAGTGTATAATCATAGGTACTTGAGTGTATGAAGACTTATGTAAACATGCTTTACCAAAGGGCAACAAGCATGGCAGAAAATCATCATCAAGATGGTTATCATTTTGAGTTTCTCTTTGAGCATTCACACTTCAATGTAATCCTATAAATACCCCCTTTGTATGAGATGAATAAACACATTGAAATCCTCATTCTCTCTGAAATATTACTCTTCTATTCTGTTTATCAAATCCTCTAGTTCTTAAACACGTTATCAGCACGAAGTTGCTCTAGAATTAGAATCGAAAAATTGACGAAAGAAGAGTTCTTCATCGATAGAAGTCATTTTTCAAAACCTACAAAAAATCCCCAAACCCTAGCTCAGATTAAAGCCCTTGATTCCAGGAGCCCGGAACCGGTCTCAGATTCACCGGAACCGGCCGGAAAAGGCCTGAACCGGCCGCCGGAAGCCGAAAAACCGAACCGGACCGCTGCCGGACCGCTGCCGAGACCTGCCGAGGTCCTGCCGAGGTCCTGCCGAGACCTGCCGAGCAGCTGCCGAGAGCTGCGCAGCAGCTGCCGAGGTGCTGCCGAGACCTGCCGAGCAGCTGCCGAGAGCTGCGCAGCAGCTGCCGAGGTGCTGCCGAGTCCTGCCGAGACCTGCCGAGACCTGCCGAGAGCCCTGCGCAGCAGCTGCCGAGACCTGCCGAGAAGCTGCCGAGGCCCTGCGCAGCAGCTGCCGAGACGCTGCCGAGGCCCCTGCGCATCAGCTGCCGAGGCACCTGCGCAGCAGCTGCCGAGACCCTGCGCAGCAGCTGCCGAGCAGCTGCCGAGCAGCTGTCGACACATCTGTCGACAGATTTGCGCGGCGACTTTCCGACGACTTTTTCGACACTTTTCCGGCGACTTTTCCGGCGACTTTTTGGACGATTTTTCTCGACTTTTTCCAACGATCTTTCCGGTCAACTCCGATAATTTTTCCGGTCAAAAATTTCCGGCAACACTATTCCAAGGTATTCTTTACTAAAAGTTCCCGTTTTTGAGTTTTTATTTATTTTCTCTCCTTTTTTCCTTTTTCTCGGGAACTTACAATCAAAAGCGGAATTAGAGCAATTCACGCCAAATGAACTAAGAGTGTTCACAATGATTATTGGAAATTGATTTCTTGGTAGCATAGCTCGGAAATCTTATTATTTTTCGTGGAAGTTTTAACTCCAAAACTAATATTTTCTTCTTATCTTCAAGGATGTCGAATGAACCTAGACTCGATTTTCAAATCCTTGACTCAACAGGTTCGGAGTACCATAGCTGGAAAACCGACGTTGAGAACCATCTCACATCCAAGGGGATATTGCCCATCATCCATGAACCAAATCCGGCTCTTGTGTTCCCTCGATCACCCAAGAAGCATGCAGAGGCAATCATCTTGATGCGACGTCATATGGACAAAGCACTCAGGCTAGAGTACATGTCCATCAAAGATGCAAAGGATTTATGGGAAGCATTAGAAGAGCGCTTTAACAATATCCAAGATTCTCTCCTCCCTGACTTGAAGGTTCAGTGGAACGATGTACGCTTCTCAGACTTCAAGTCTATTGCTGAGTACAATTCAGAAGCTCTTCGTCTTAAATCCATGTTGAGGTTCTGTCAAAGACCCCTCACAGAAGAAGAGCTAATTGAGAAAACTCTCTCCACCTTCCCTGTTGCAGCAATTTTGCTATCAAAGCAGTATCGCACTGAAGTAAATGCTGGACGAATTACGAGGTTCAATGAACTCATAAATATTTTGTCGGTAGCCGAAAAGCACGACAACATTCTTGTAAAGAATTATAATTCAAGACCCATTGGAACCAAGAGCGTTCGTGAGGCAAATTATAATGCACCCAAAAGAGGGCACAGGGAGCGGTACCCCAGCAATAGGAGACATGTGTACCCTAATAATAGGGGACATGAAGGACGAACAGGTCCATATAACCGCCCCAACAGGGAAGGAAACCGCAACTTTAGAGCGGGCGCACGTGATGGTAACTCCGCACGTGGAAGAGGGAGATATGGCAACACCGGCCGTGGAAATAGCACCATGAACCGTGGAGGTCGCACCATGCGCCGTGGTAGTAGCAGCAAACCTCCTAGGGGATATCCACAACGTGCACAACCTGTACAAACTGTACAACCTGCACAACCTATACCTCAAATGAAGGGAGGAAACCACAATGACATGTGTCATAGATGTGGATCAATCGAGCATTGGTTTAAACAATGTCATGCAAGTACCCAATTAGCTGCACGCTACAAGGAGTACAGGGAAGCAAGAGAGCAAGAAGCTAACCTTGCCGAAGATGAAAATAGTGAAGATGTCAATCTCACTGTTGAGGACTTCAAAGCTGTAGATGAAGAGCACGAGGATGCCACAGACTTTGATTAGAATAATCCTCTTTCTATTTTCCAAGAATGGCAAATGTGCCTTAGTCAATAAATAACAATTGTATTAAACTCCTTCTTATGTAACGTACCCAATGAAGTATGATGTCTAGGAAAGCAATTGAGATCGGGGTATTTAAGCGAGCCTCGCTCCACCAACATCTCTCTACTTTCCTGGTCATATTCCATTGGAATTACCAAACGGATTGAGTGATAGCAATTTGTCTAGAGTTTGATATTTGGAATAGACTTATGAATAACTTTGATGTAATCATTGGCTATTTTCCCATTAATAAAGTATCGCATTCAATGTCATGGACATGTGTTAATATTCCGAACTTTATTCCTTTCAGTATGTTTTCCGGAGAATTGGAATGCCTTCTTGATAGTGGCACCACACATACGATATTGCGACATAGGCAATTATTTTTATGGATGACACCCAGTCGATCCTCAGTAACTACGATGGCAGGACCATCACAATTGATTCATGGTCGAGGACCAGCTCAATTTTTGTTACCAAATGGCACAAATATTAATGTCGCCGAAGCTCTATATGCTCCAAGGGCCGGAAGGACCCTATTAAGCTTTAAAGACATTAGAGCCAATGATTTTCATGTGGAAACACATTGTGAGAATGGACAAGAGTTCCTTTGCATCACCTCCAAAAACTACGGAAATACACGAGTTTTAGAGAAACTTATGTGTCGCTCTAGTGGATTGTATGCAACCACTATTAGAGTTATTGAATCCAACCATGTCATGAATGACAAATTATGGGATCCTGACACATACAAGCTTTGGCACGACCGTTTGGGACATCCAGGTCGTGACATGATGCTCCGTATATTAAAAACTTCACACGGACATCCATTCTTCAAAACGAAAAGAAGTACGAACCAAACATTGGTCCAAAGAGTTACTTCTAAAGTGTATCATTCGTTTTGCAAAGCTTGCTCTTTAGCAAAGGTAGGATCGAGACCATCCTATGCAAAGGACACTAAAGAAAATATACCATTCTTACAAAGAATACAAGGTGATATTTGTGGACCTATCCAACCAACTTGCGGACCATTTAGATATTTTATGGTGTTGGTTGATGCATCGACACGTTGGTCACATGTCATGCTCTTATCCACAAGAAATGCTGCATTTGCTAAACTCCTAGCACAAATCATTAAATTAAGGGCTCACCACCCCGATCATCCTATTAAGTCAATTCGTCTTGACAATGCTGGAGAATTTACATCAAGAACCTTTGATGATTATTGCATGTCCATTGGGATTGAGGTGGAACATCCTGTCCCTCATGTACACACCCAAAATGGACTCGCAGAAGCTGCCATTAAAAGACTTCAAATGGTTGCCAGGGCATTGGTTATGCGCACCAATCTCCCTATTTCTGCTTGGGGCTATGCAATATTACATGCAGCTGTGCTCATTCGTCTGAGACCCACTGCCACCCAACCCTTTTCTGCGTCCCAACTGGTGACTGGGTATGAGCCTAATGTCTCACACTTACGCATCTTTGGGTGTGCAGTCTATGTGCCAATTGCGCCGCCACAGCGCACCAAAATGGGTCCTCAAAGACGCTTAGGCCTTTATGTTGGATATGATACTCCAAGCATTATCCGCTACATAGAACCCTTGACAGGTGATCTATTTACCGCTAGATTTGCGGATTGTCACTTTGATGAGACAGTCTTCCCGTCATTAGGGGGAGACAAGAACATTAATGTTCAACAGAAAAGACAGGAATTGTCGTGGTCTGTCCCCACTTTGTCTCATCTTGATCCCCGAACCACACAGTCTGAAATAGAGGTGCGGAGGATTCTCGATCTTCAGAACGTAGCAGAATCAATGCCTGATGCGTTTTCTGATATCGCTAAAGTGACAAGATCACACATACCTGCTGCAAACGTACCTGCAAGGATTGATGTTCCTAAAAATAAAGGACATGACATCCCCTCTATGGGTGATGCAGTGGCTAGACCCATGGCTCCTGCTAGAAAGCGCGGGAGGCCTATAGGTTCGATGGATTCTCGCCCAAGAAAGAAAGCGAGCTTGACACAAAATAATCCATTAATCATCGATATAAATAATCCATCTCATGAAAAAATTCCGGATTATGGTTATGTCCAAGAGACATCATTGGAGGACGCTCCAATAATAGAACCAATTCCAGAGAATAGAGAGATCTCCATGAATTACACTAGTATACATGTAATTATGGACAGAAATTCTATGGCTATTGATGATGCGTTTGCATATCATATTGCAAAAGGAATTATAGAATACGATGATATCGAACCTCGCTCCGTTGAAGAATGCCAACGTAGAGCAGATTGGTCAAAATGGAAAAATGCGATCCAGACTGAATTGGATTCACTAACAAAGAGACAGGTATTTGGGTCTATAACACTGACACCACCAAATATAAAACCTGTTGGCCATAAATGGGTCTTTGTTAGAAAGCGTAATGAGAAAAATGAGGTTGTTAGATACAAAGCCCGCCTTGTGGCGCAAGGTTTCTCACAACGTCCTGGAATCGACTACGAGGAGACATATTCTCCCGTAATGGACGTTATAACGTTCCGCTACCTTGTCAGTTTGGTAGTTTCCGAAAAACTTGACATGCAGCTCATGGATGTGGTTACAGCATATCTCTATGGGGATCTAGATTCAGAGATATATATGAAGGTTCCAGATGGACTTCAATTACCCAAATCAAGTGGCTCTAAACCACGGAGCGCGTTTTCAATAAAATTAAGACGCTCACTATATGGATTGAAACAATCCGGACGGATGTGGTATAACCGTCTAAGTGACTACTTGATTGGGAAGGGATATGTTAACAATGAAATATGCCCTTGCGTGTTCATTAAGAGAACAAGATCCGGATTTGCAATTGTAGCAGTTTATGTTGATGACATGAACTTAATTGGAACTCTAGATGAGTTAAAAGAAACTGCTACATATTTAAAATCTGAATTTGAGATGAAAGATCTCGGGAAAACACGGTTTTGTCTCGGAATAGAACTCGAGCACCGTAATGATGGGATTATGATCCATCAATCAGCATATACTCAAAAGTTACTAAGGCGCTTTAATGAAGATAAAGCAAAGCCTGTGAGTACTCCCATGATCAACCGTAGTCTTGAGCCCATGAAAGATCCGTTTCGTCCAAGGGATGAGGACGAAGATTTATTAGAAGCTGAAATACCATACCTAAGTGCGATAGGCGCATTATTGTATTTAGCTCAATGCACAAGACCGGATATCTCATTTGCAGTAAACTTGTTAGCTCGACACAGTTCTGCACCAACACGCCGCCATTGGATTGGTATAAAGACAATCCTTCGATACCTAAAAGGTACGATCGATATGGGCTTGTTCTATCCCTACAGAGAGAAAAGAAATGTGAGCGCCGGCAACACTATCCATAGTGACCGACGTTCTCTTCCTCCCCTCCATCAAAATGATGTTTTGACGGGTTTTGCTGATGCAGGGTATCTCTCTGACCCTCACAAAGGTCGCTCCCAAACAGGTTATGTCTTTACCATGGGAAATACCGCGATATCTTGGAGATCTACAAAACAGACTCTTGTTGCTACTTCCTCAAATCATGCAGAAATAATTGCACTACATGAAGCCGTGCGTGAGTGCATATGGCTAAGGTCTATAAATAGACACATTCGAGGAACTTGTGGTTTGAAATTCACCACAAATGAACCTACATGCATTTACGAGGACAATGCAGCTTGTATTGAGCAAATGAAATTAGGTTTCATCAAAGGCGACAATACCAAGCATATATCGCCGAAATTCTTCTACAATCAGCAACAGCAAACACTTCTAAATATTGAAGTAAATCAAATCCGATCAGAAGATAATGTAGCTGACTTATTTACTAAGTCACTACCAAAATCTCCTTTCGAGAAACATGTAAGGAGTATCGGATTGAGGAGGATATCCGAACTCCCACAATCTTCAAGAGGAGTCTAAATCAGGGGGAGTATCCAGAAACATACTTCACACTCAACGCGCGTTGTGCTCTTTTTCCCTTTCGACCAAGGTTGTTTTTTCCCACAGGGTTTTATTACTTGGCAAGGTTTTTAACGAGGCAACTTCGATGCACACCATCTACACAATACTATTGAACATGAAATATCCAAGGGGGAGTGTTGTAGTATAAATCGTATATATACCGTATATGTCTATATCATGTAACAAAATACGTAAAAGTATTTAGATAGGTACTTGAGTGTATAATCATAGGTACTTGAGTGTATGAAGACTTATGTAAACATGCTTTACCAAAGGGCAACAAGCATGGCAGAAAATCATCATCAAGATGGTTATCATTTTGAGTTTCTCTTTGAGCATTCACACTTCAATGTAATCCTATAAATACCCCCTTTGTATGAGATGAATAAACACATTGAAATCCTCATTCTCTCTGAAATTTTACTCTTCTATTCTGTTTATCAAATCCTCTAGTTCTTAAACAAAAATTAATTTTTGTTACATGATGCATATTTTTGTTAACATATATAGTTGTTTGAGAGCATACTCAAGCTGGTGACAAGTCATGGGGAAGCACAAGAAAAAGTAGCCGCGGAAGTGATTGACAGGCAGGGAGTGTTTGAAGAAGGAATGAAGGAGTATTTTGCAGGAGGTGCTTCTTTCACTAATGAGAAGAATTGGGGGCTACTAGACATATTGATGGCTTCAACATTTGGCGCTTACGAAGGTCATGAAGAAGTGTATGGTTTCAAACTGATGGACCCGGATAAGAATCCATTACTGTTCTCATGGATTACAAGATTGAAGGAGCATCCATTGATGAAGGGATTACTGCCTCCTCATGACAAGCTTGTCGAGTTCCTTGAACTTATTAGACGAATAAGTCAAGCTAGAGGGACTGAATCAAATTAGCTGATCACCTACCAACATTGATCAGCTAGTCTGATACCCTTCGCGTTACTGAAACATATTAGGGTTATATCATATTTGTTGCCTAGCTAGATTGACAGCTGCGTGCTCTTTCCATGGTTTTGTAGAAAAATAAGTGACGATGAAAGGGTCTGGCTTGGCTAACCTTTCTGGGTTTTTGCCAAGGCTCCCAATCTGTGTCTAGAGGTTGCTGGATTGTGCTTGCAATAATGCCTTTAGGCACATTGTATGATTGTATCTGTAACAAGACAAGGCAAATGTAATTCTTGAAAAGATGAATGAAGATATAGTATGTATTCATTGGAATGATAATGTGAACAAAGAAACTCGATCGAACAAATTTAACAAAAGGTTGACAACAAATATTGTTCCAACAATCATTGCTCCTCTCAAATAAAAGTCAAAATTTCTCGCATGCGGATCTCAAGAAAATACTAGTTGGTTTTTCTCTGAGTCTGTAGGTTGTGGATTATTCTACAATACATACATGTATATCATACATACATTTACAAATGATCGATGTCCTAAATTGTTGCTGCAGTCAATATAAGAACAGCATGTCATCTGTGAAATGTCATTGAGTCCCTGGCCTCCCTCTTCAAGTGTCTTTAATTTCTCAGACAAATCCTTGATGGGTTTCTCTTGTCTTCTCCAGCAGATACGTATACCTCTTAAATATCAGTTCAAGTTGCTGTGGTTGGACATAGCAACTTCGACGAAAAGAAAAGATGATAACAACTGCTCTTCCTGGTCAATGAGCTTATCGCCACTGTTCGGTAATTGGTACAATTCTTAATATTAATCTTTTTGGATCACAGCATCACTTGAAAATTGCATAACTAATATAGAAATTGATTGTTTTGACCAAGAAAATTGATAACCATCTATTTCTTAATCTTGAGTTCTTGACTAAAGCTCTGGTCTCTTGAAACGATGAAAGGTCCACAGCATTTTCTTTCTTAGACGGACTTGTCATGCAAGTAAAGGAAATGGTTTATAACATGATATTGTAATGTTATAAACTTATAATGAGCTGAGCAGATGAACATCTGGGCACACAGTCAAGAGAGTACTGATGTGGCAAAGGAAACCAGACTACAATAACTATCTTAGTGCGCAAGAAAAACCATGGTCAGATTTGAAACCTTATCTTCATCTTTCTTATATTCATGAACCTAAAATATTACTAGCTTAAAAAGGAAGCTACCAGTAAACTAATGGTGTATGTTTCAGGTCAAATTTTTCCAGATAACATGGTAAAATTTATATAAAGGCTTATCTCCATGAACCCGGAAAACTAAGCGATTGAGAGATGGAAGGGGAAAGCAAAGTAAAACTACACGGAATGTGGGCTAGTACTTACTCCAAGAGAGTGGAACTGGCCCTCAAACTCAAAGGCATACCTTATGAGTACATAGAAGAAGATTTGAGAAACAAGAGCCAATTGCTTCTCAAATACAATCCAGTTCACAAAAAGATTCCTGTACTCGTCCACAATGGAAAACCTATAGCCGAGTCGTACATCATCCTAGAATACATTGACGAAACTTGGAACACTGCTCCTAAGCTGTTTCCTGAAGATCCTTATGAAAGAGCCAGAGTTCGATTCTGGGCTAGCTTTATCCAGCAACAGGTGAGTTGCTACTGCATTGATCAAAGGGTTTAAAAAGGTTTACCATAATTTGTCTGTCTTTTTCATACAGTTGTTTGAAAGCCTGAGCCGAATAGTGACAAGTCAGGGAGAAGCACAAGAACAAGCAGTCAAGGACGCGTTTGAGAAATTGGGGGTGTTTGAAGAAGGAATGAAGGAATATCTTCCAGGAGGTGCTTCTTTCACTAATGGCGAGAATTTGGGACTCCTAGATATATTGATGGTTGCAACATTCGGCCCTCACAAAGCTCATGAAGAGGTGTTTGGTATCAAACTGATGGACCCAGAGAGGTATCCATTACTGTCCTCATGGATCACAGCACTGAATGAGCATCCCTTAGTGAAAGAAATACAGCCTCCTTATGACAAGCTTGTCGATCTCCTTCAACATTTTAAACCAACAAAGCAAGCTACAGGGACTGAATCACATTAACCAGTCACATTATGTGGTACGTGGCACAGTGGTTGCACACCTACCAATATTGATCGGCTAGTAATTGTGGCTAACTGGTTTAGCAGCATGCTCTTTCATGGTGTTGTTGAAAAATAAGCGGAAGGTCTGGCTAGTGCTAACCTTCTTGGACCTTCATTGGTGCTAACCTTCTTGGACTTTCACCAGTGAAGGTCACAGAATCACTCTATGATTGCAATAATGCCTTTAGGCACATTGTATTATATTGTATCTGTATTCATCAGAAACCAATTTCATTCGCCTTACTCCAATTTATTTCATTTGGCACATTATTCATTCAGGCAAGAATCTTAAGAAAGAAAACCAATATGCAGAAGCAATATATCACATAACAAAGAGAGCAAACACTTTTTGGGGCAAATAGTTCAAAAGATTTGTGTGCATTTCATGAAAACAAATATTGTTCCAACAATCTTCATCCTCTAAAATAAATGTCAAAATTTCTAGCATGCAGATCAATAATTATGAAAAGAGGAACTCTATAGCATCTTAGCTCTTTGATGCTGCCCTTTCTTTGGCCTTCTGAATCTTCAAAACCTTCTTCACTATCTTCTGCTCTTCCACCAAAAAGGCTCTAATTATCCTGCAAGATCAAAAATTACCCGGGGGAAACCATCAGTAATTAGAACCAACTCAAATAGGTTGCATCTGTAACTCCACCAAACAAAAGTGCCCCAAAACATAAATTGCTGGAACTACAAACCTCTCTCTGACAGCTCCACCAGACAGAACACCACCATAGGCACGATTCACAGTCCTCCTGTTCCTTGATAGTCTAGACCTCTTATATTCAGCAGGTCTCAAGTGAGGAATCTGTTGATAGCAATAAGTAAGAATAACAAGTAACAAAGGCAGGGACAGCCAAAACACAGGCAAAACAACTTTGCATAGACTTTCTCATGACATGATATTGCTAGAGTAAGACACAAATGGTACAACAGCCACCGAATAAAGATCCAGGGTCACAGAACTGTACATAAATGAACCCTAGAATGACAAGTAAGTGCTGCATACACTACTACTATAGTAGAATTAACCCAATCCTAACCACAATCTAAATCACAAATTACATGAACCCAATCAGGAACCGCAGAAAAGCACATATAGGTACATTCATGATTCATCAAAATCACATAGAAGACTATAATTAGTGAGGAAAGAAGACAATGGTACTTCATATCAGCATGGTAGCATATAAGGTCCTATAAATGAAAACTATAGCCCATTGCTTAGAAAAATTTTACCAATCAACCATTTGTAGTAAACCAAAAAGCTTAATTTGAAAACAGTGGCTTGCCCTTATAAGTGAATCTGAGGATGTCATCTCATATACACTTCTACTTCTAGAGAAACAATAGTGAAATCCACAATAACAACACAGATAAACATACATGAGAAGAAAACAATCATGAAAATAAGTCAGCTCTAAGGAATCAGCATACCCCTTGGATTCTCTTTCCAGTCACAGGACACTTGGGTCCACTTGCTCGCTTCTTAGTAGTCTGATACACAAGCTTCCCACCTACATATCAATTATAGCCAAGGAATAAGCACAAAACAATGGAACACAAACTTACCGTGCAGGATTAAAATGCAACTACAAGAACGAATACATTTTAACCGAAAAGAAAATTACTTTCTATGAGGGAAAAAATAACACATTAGGTTCAACATTAACTTCAAGAACATTATCATTCCAACTAGAAACATCAAATCTAATAAATAGAATCTAACAACGATGGATAGAAGCAATTGCACATCGCACGTCAAAAACAATTAAAAGCTGTAAATTTTTTAACCCAATCACATTAGATTCAACATTATCTTCAAGAACATTATAATTCCATCTAGAAACATCAAATCTACTAAATAGAATCTAACAACGATGGGGAGATGCAATTGCACATAGCAAGTCAAAAACTGATAAAAAAGCTGTAAATTTTTTAAACCAATCACATTTTAACCAAACCACTGCCAGAAATAAAAGATTCAAACTGCAAACCAAGCAACCTCTCTTTTACATTAACTAATTGCAGAATGCAGCCTCTAATTTCTCTCATCTTAGTTTCCCCAATATTACTAATCCAGAACTTCATAGCACACAACATAGAACACGCACACTTTGACCAAATTATCATACAACTACGCCCTGATCCAAACTAGACTAGCCTATGCCCGTGAAAGATTGGATTTTTACTACAAAAGATGCAAACTTTTTACTTCTGATCACATATTTACAGCGACCAAGACACAGGCTTTAGTTCTATAAATGAAATTCGAAGCAAAAAAGTACCGGGGGTTTTGACGATCCGGTGCTGATTGGACTTGGTAGCATAGCTATGGCGCGAACGGTATGTGAGCCTCTGCACCATTTTTGATCTCTCACTCTCTCTCTCTCTCTCTCTCTCTCTGCTACTACTCTGTTATGGCGGTAGAGTGAGAAAGATAAAGCCCTAGATGGTAGACAGAAGAGGAGGCTCAGTTACCCTAGGATCCAACGGCTGTCACGTGTTTTTCTTAAACGGGCCAGATTAAACCACGTGTTCTTTACTAAAGGGCTGGGATAAGTTGTGTAAATCGAAATCAAACCGAACGAACCGAACCGAACCGAATTTGACTTTCGCCTCGGATTTTGGCATTTCTGGTTTTGGTTCGGTTTTGTTTTTCTTTTTCGGTTTTAATATTTGCATTTCTTATCTCCATTGAATTTCAGTTTTGTCTATTCAACTTGGTTCAGTTTTGGCATTTTTAATTTTGATTAGTTTTATGAGCGGAGATTTTAATGAGGACCATTAAAATGAGGATTTCATAAAGATTTTTTAATCAATAGTTGTGTGACTTACTTTTCAATCATATTTCAACAAAGTAACCGTTAAATATTTAGATATTCATAAATATGTATGAAGATGTCGAGGGAGTCGAGAAACTGAGAAAGTAAGACTAAATACAATAAAATATGTCTTTTGATTTTACAAACTTGTATGAAACTACTCAAACTAGGAATCAACCCCAATACTTTCTTAAAAAAAAATGTCAGGATGTGATTTTCTTCCCATAACCAGACTATTGCACACAGATTTTTTGCCAAAGTTGCATATTCTTAATTTTTCACCCAAAATCATAACTTTAAAACAATTTTATAACTGATAACTCAAAAATCTCAATTCGAATTTTTTATACTATATTTCAAAATTGAAAAGTATAAAAAAAAAATTATGGGTTACTATATTTACAAAACTTCCCTTCGAACAACTCCCAAAAATCATATTTTACATATAGTGAAAATATGAAACGAGAGAATTGCAATAAAAAGTGGTGACTATGGTGAAATCAACAAACAAAAGAATTGCAATATTATGGTTCGGTTTCTTCGGTTCGACTTTGAGATTCAATTCTTCTCAAAAAAAAAAACAAAAACAAACCCTTTCTCCAGTGTTGACCAAAAAAACTTTCCCCTGTGAAAGAAACGGCGCGAAGGGCTTTAGGCGTTTGAACTAATGGAGTTGCAGAGCCGAGAATGAACACCTGTTCACGCCTTTGCCCTTCTTTGTTAAACAAATGCAAGACCCTCAAAACCGTGAAGCAAATCCACGCCTTTGTCCACAAGACCGGGCTCGAAACCGACCCATTAGTCTTCGGCAAGCTCCTCCTCCACTGCGCCGTCACAATCTCCGACGCGCTCGACTACGCTCGCCGCCTCTTCCTTCATTTTCCAAACCCAGATGCGTTCATGTACAACACCCTCATTCGCGGACTCGCCGACTCCGATAACCCACACAATGCACTTCTCCTGCTCCAAGACATGCGTCGGAAATATGTAACACCGATCGATAGCTTCTCTTTGGCTTTCACACTCAAGGCGGCGGCGAATTGCGGGTCGCTGAGGGAAGGGATGCAACTGCATTGTCAGGGCTTGTTGCATGGGCTACATACTCATGTTTTCGTTGGGACAACCCTGGTTAGTATGTACGGTGAATGTGGGTGTATTGGTTTTGCACGGAAGGTGTTCGATGAAATGCCTGAACCAAATGTGGTCGCGTGGAACGCGGTGCTTACGGCGTGTTTTAAGTGTGGGGATGTGGAGGCTGCGGAGGAAGTGTTTGGATCAATGCCTTGGAGGGATTTGACTTCGTGGAATATTGTGGTTGCGGGATACGTGAAGGCGGGTGAGCTTGAGCTGGCGAAGAAGGCGTTTTGGAGGATGCCGGTGAAGGACGATGTGTCTTGGAGTACCATGATTGTTGGGCTTGCGCAGAGCGGTTGTTTTGATGAGGCATTTGGGTTTTTCGGGGAGCTACAGCGAAAGGGAGTTAGGCCAAATGAGGCTAGCTTGAGTGGGGTGCTGTCTGCGTGTGCGCAGGCTGGAGCAGTTGAGTTTGGTAGAATTTTGCATGGTTTGGTGGAGAAGGCTGGATTCCTTTCGATGATTTCAGTCAATAATGCACTCCTGGATATGTACTCCAAGTCTGGAAATGTGGAGATGGCTCGGTTGGTCTTTGAAAGAATGCCAGAGAGAAAGAGTGTTGTTTCTTGGACTTCGATGATAGCAGCACTTGCAATGCATGGTTATGGCAAAGAAGCAATACAAGTTTTCCACAGGATGGAAGCGTCTGGAGTTAGGCCTGATGGGATCACATTCATTTCAGTTTTGTATGCTTGTAGTCATGCTGGGTTGGTTAATGAAGGATGTGAATATTTCTCTAAGATGAGAGATTTGTATGGTATAGAACCAGCTATTGAGCATTATGGTTGTATGGTAGACCTGTATGGTCGAGCTGGAAAACTGCAGAAAGCCTATGATTTTGTGTGTCAGTTGCCAGTATCTCCTAATGCTATTATTTGGCGAACTCTTCTTGGGGCTTGTAGCATTCATGGTAATGTAGAGTTGGCAGAACAAGTGAAGGAAGTGCTTTCCAAACTTGACCCTGACAATTCAGGCGACCATGTTCTCTTGTCAAATGTGTATGCTGTTGCAGGGAAGTGGAAAGACGTTGCTGCTGTAAGAAGATCAATGGCTGACCAGAAGATTATGAAAACTCCAGGTTGGAGCGTGATTGAAGTTGACAAGGTCATATATAGCTTTGTGGCAGGCGATAAATCAAACAAGATCACAGAAGAGGCTTATGAGAAGTTAAGGGAGATAATGCTGAAACTTCGTGTTGGTGGAGGTTATTTGCCGGAGGTTGGGAGTGTTCTGCATGACATAGAAGCGGAGGACAAAGAAGATTCAGTGTTCATGCACAGTGAGAAACTTGCAGTAGCTTTTGGGTTGGCAAGATTGCCTGAGGGAAGGATGATAAGGATAGTGAAGAATTTGCGGGTTTGTAGAGACTGTCATACAGTGATGAAGCTGATTTCTAAGGTCTATAGATCGGAGATAGTGGTGAGGGATAGAAGCCGCTTTCACTCCTTCAAAGATGGCTCTTGTTCATGCAGCGATTACTGGTGACTGGGGACTAACAAATTACTCGAATTAATATTGCTTCTGGAAGTTAAGAGAGCACAAAAGTCATAGCAGGAATATACTGGTCCTCAAAACCAAGAGAAGAAAAAATACCAACAATTTGGCCTTGGCTTATGTCATTCATCCAAAAATGAAAAATCTTCGAAGGAAGCCGTTGAATCTCCGGAGGGAATGAGGAAAGCTGAAAACTTACTTCTAAATCAGAAACAAACAAACATCAAGTTACTTGCTTTTACTTTTTACCATTGCCAATTTACCCTTTTACCAAGTCCAAAATTCTCATAGGCTAAAGACACGATATGGAAAAGTCAACAAACTATGAGCTTTTGAGCTGACTGATATTGCTGGAACTATTATGGACACAGAGTCTCATCTGGTTCTCAAAATCTTAGCAGAAAAATCTCACTAAAAACCAGTGGTCAGCATCTTCCTCCACAACTCCAAGCTCAAAAGGACCCTGATACTATTTTATCTCTCCATTTCTGCACCATATCCATGGCGTTCTCTGCTGCATTCTATACATGTTCACGACCTTCCCTTATTCTTTCCTGCAGAACCCATAAACCCAATTTCTCTCAGATTTCTTGCTTCCACAGAACCCTAACGGTTAGGGCTTCAACCACTTTGGACTACGCCAAGCTCTCTGTGGACGATAAAGCTTCAGCTCCATCAAAGGTCAGAGACCCAATTGTTCCTTTTCGTACTTAGAATTCTGAAAATCCTTTCTTGTTTTCATTTCAGTTTATTCATGTAACTGTTATTCGTTCTTCATATGGATTATAAAAGTTAGGTTTTGATTGTGGCTTCAATACCCCTACATAAGTTGAATAATGATGTGTTAGAAATTTGAGAAAATTTAATGAAGTTGTCAGTGATTTAGGCGGAATTGTCACGACTTAGCAATAAGATGATATGCAAAAAATTAGATATATGCATAGCAAGATGAGACATAACATACACAAGTTACATATTATATTAAATTCTGTGAAAACCTAGATGGAAAACTTCCATCCTAATTGATATCGATGGCGCATTTACCAAAAGAAAATTTGGAAACTGTAATTACCAAGTGCATGGGCATAGGGGATCGGTGTGTGAAGAGATGCTATGTAAATTTGAGAGTTTAGTACTACATGTTTGTTACTTTGCCTCACAAATGAATGATGGTAGTTTGTTGCAGACCAATAGTTGGCAATGGAAATTCAGGGATAATTCTATTAACATATACTATGAGGAGTATGAAAAGGAGAGAGAGGGTCCTTGTAAGAATATCCTTATGATACCAACGATTTCTGATGTTAGCACAGTTGAAGAATGGAGAGCAGTAGCAAGTAATATTGTTCAGCAACTTGGTAATGTTAATTGGCGAGCTACTATCGTAGATTGGCCTGGTCTAGGGTACTCTGATAGGCCAAAGATGGACTACACTGCTGATGTGATGGAGAAATTTCTGGTCGACTTCATCAATTCAGTTGATGGTCCTCTAAGTCGCTCAGGTTAATGAGTAACTACTCTCTTTTGGTCAATGGTCAATTACTATACTACTATCATTTAATCTGCATTCTATCTTCTATATCTTTTTAGCAAGAAGTATAGTAGCACTGTTCTTTGAGCATGCATATGTTGTACTCGAGCTCTTAACTAAATATAATTACTAGAAAATTGAAACTGTCTTCATGCTTCCCTCCCCCTTCTAGTGGTGGAAAGAATATATGAAAAAATAAATTCTCAGGATCTTTGTTTACTTCCTTTATGGAGTTTCTTTCTTTCTTATGATGAAGCCATGCTATTACTTCCGTCTGGAATTTTTTGAATACATGTCTTTTATTTTTTATCTTGAAGTTCAGTTGCTAATACCTGTGCTATCAACCAGAAAATGATCTTGTGGTATTTGGAGGAGGACATGCTGCCACTTTAACTATCCGTGCTGCCAAGCGGGGTGCAGTAAAACCTAAAGCGATAGCTGCTATTGCACCCACCTGGGCAGGTCCCCTTCCTATTGTGTTTGGTCGAGATTCTAGCATGGAAACAAGGTATCTAAATGAAAACCTCAAAATACTGATGGAAAACTTTTAGTCATTGATTGGTAATTGGGAATCAAATTGAAGATAATTATTCTGCAGGATCGCAGAGAAAGATCAATTAATCCATATAATTCATTTTCCTATTCGTAGACTCGTACACAATAATTCATTCCTTTGCTTCTATCTATTACGTGAAACTGATTGATCTCTCCATTTTGTTCACAACCAATAGGTATGGACTGCTTAGAGGCACCTTAAGAGCCCCTGCTTTAGGCTAGATGATGTATAACATGCTTGTCAGCAATGAGAAATCAATTGAATCTCAATACAAATCCCACGTCTATTCAAATCCTGACAATGTGACTCCTGGAATTATTGAAAGTAGATATGCCCTAACGAGAAGGAAAGGTGCTCGCTATGCACCCGCTGCTTTCTTGACCGGTCTTCTTGATGCTGTACAATCTCGAGAGGAATTTCTTGAACTCTTTGCTGATATGGCAAACAAAAAGATACCGGTAGTTGTGGTGTCCACTAAAGGATCTCCAAAGAGGTCAAAAGCAGAGATGGAGGCTCTCAGGGAAGCCAAGGGAGTTAGTAAGTTTGTTGAGGTACCAGGCGCTCTTCTTCCGCAAGAGGAGTATCCTGCTATGGTTGCTGAGGAGCTTTACCAGTTCTTGCAAGAAAACTTTGAATCCAAAGATTAGAGTTTGTTTCACTTTGCTAGATATATGGGTACTACAGTTTTGTGATCAGAAAAGTTGCGGTACTACAGATCATATGACACTATAGTTTATGCTCCTAGAATTGTATACAAATGTGCATCTGCACAAGCGTTTTGTTCTATCCTTTTGCTGATACTCTGACAGTGTTGTTCAAATTTATACACGCTTTTCTCTGGTCTTGCATATCCAGAATTCATTTGTGTTTTTAGCATACATGAGCTAGCCTAACTGGGGGGACATTATAAAGAAATGGGATTCGGATAGGGTTTATTCGATCCCATCTGGTGTAAAGAGAAATCTCGTCTCAGTTTAAAGGATTTGTTTCATATGCATCCGAGGCTCCGAGCTTCCCCGTTATTTGGAAGGACAAAACTTTGTAAATCCCCAAGACTGCGAGTGCAAGCCAACATCTTTTGAATCCAATTCTATAGTGCTCTGGAGTTGGGCCGGTTCTAAGAATTCGGAGACCCGATGTAAGAATTGAAGTGAGGCCTTACTAATCATAGCCTTGTATAATGGAATTTCAAGGAAAAGATTACCATGATCAAATTGATATAATGAAGAAAATTGTATACATGAAATTTTGGAAAACAATTTCGTTGCTTGACAATTTGTTGGGTCTTTGATTCATTAATCGGAGTACAGTATTGAAGTGTTACACATGTCAAAATTTCAATTCAACAATTAGATACAACAAAATGACAAAATCTTATAAAAACCAAAAAAACATTATTTTTTTGTCACTAATTGAACAAAAGTTAAAAGTCAAAGATCAGAAATTTAGTTAGTAGGAGCAAAGATTTTGAAGCACAGTCAGTGTGTCACCAAATACTCCTACCTCTCTGGCCTCTACGTACCAAGCACCAACTGAACCAAATATTGTATCTTATCTAACATAGTTACATGTTATTCATTTTACATTTACTATTCATAATGTCATAATAAACGAGTTAAAAAATCGGAAACTCGGTGCAGCCGCACCAACCCTACAGTGACCTCAGAGCCGCCCCATACATTGAACTAATCGAACGGCTTACTTATCCCTGCAGTCTGAATAGTCAGGCTCAGAACTCTATGAATAGCATTGCACAGCTGAGTTCGGTGTTTGGTGTCTTTGTTGCAGAGTCATTTTACTATAATTAAAGTATTCCCATCACAACTCACACGTCCCCGTATGTTTCCAAAAGGCCATGAAACACCATGAAATTAAGTACGAATACCATAATTGAAGTAATGGTACATTACGTGGAGCTAGCTTGTCCAAACCTAGCTTGCCAGAATACTGTGATACCGTGTACTATGATTTCTGTATATATGTGCGTATCCCATCACATCAAATCAGTAAGAACTGTAGCTAGCACATTTTGTTAATGCATTTATGTGAAAAAGACCCTCGGCCATAAGCAAAATAGACTACTAATGTGAATTGACCCCCTTCATTATGGTAGGGTTTCGTATATGCTGTCCATAAGTTGTACCTAATCCATAGGATTTCTGTATAGTTCAAATACCTTTTCCATAGTCTTGTGGTTCACATTCTCTAATTTCTAGAATTTTTGTGATAATAAGGCAGAAAGGTATCCAATATTCGTATATACTTCTCTCTTTTTTGGCGAAACAAGAAACAACAGAAGCAAGGAATCAGCTCCTTAGACGGAGGAGGAGGGATTCCATCATACAACAAAATATGGAATAGGAAGGAAGGAGGCTGTTGAACCCAACTAGCCGGACACATCTTCCTTCAAGCCAAGGAAGCTACTAGGTCTTTAGCTTTGTTAGCATCAGTACTAGTCCGACGCAAGCTGAGCGTCGAAGTGGCTTGCGCAAAAAAGCATAGGTCCGAAACTAATGGTTGGGTATGCCAATCCATGCCATTAGGTGGCCGTGATCAGAAATTGCTGGATTTAATGAGATTTTCATGTATACTTGTGATAGTCACAACTTCAAACAAGTTAATAAACTTCATGGTTTGGAAGATGAATTAAGAAGCAACTGATCAAAATCATTTGTGCAGAAAAATAATCAAATTTTGAAGATCTCTAAAGATCACTTGCATGAAATGAAAACATAAAACCTACCCACACTCCGGAGCTTGTCATGCGAGAGTCCTTGTATTATACTAGTTGAAAGGGTATATTTATTTAATATATTTCATTAGCCAAACGATTCCTGACCTAAGTTAAATTTTTTATCGAGATATCTTTAACAATAGTATGGAGAATTTAGGGTTTGAATCAGATAATTACTTGACGATTTGAGCTAAATTTTGAGAAAGGTACGTAGGAGGTCAGTGTTGATCTGAAAGGCTACGTGCATATCTTGAATGATAACTACTTCTGTCTAAATCAGTTTAGATGATTAGTTACATATATACTACGTTGTAATCACTTAAGAAACACATCGACTACTAGCAATCACTTCTAGTGTCAAGCATGTTTCTAGGTAATCAGAGTAGTTTTGTAGCTACGTGCGCATTCTTATGATGGCAGTTAGCAACTAAAGTAATTGAAAGCTGTTTTGTACGCTAATATTAAAGCCTATGCCTATACGCTATGTCTTAATAGTTTTTATAGTTATAGGCTCACTTTTTTTTAATAAGGAGTTAGGCGATATTAGAATAATGCGTCTAATAAGAAACAAGTTTCATCCTCAATCCCAAATGAGAAGGGTCAACCACACTCCCCTATTTTATTAATAGAAGAACAGTTGACAAAAACAAAAACAAAAAAAAATTGGGGGGGGGGGGGGGGGGGGGGGGGAGCGCTGGGGTCAACCAAAAACCAACAACTGAGAACAAGTTTAGGAAGAGACTCACTTTAATAAGTGAATGATTAGTTCGAATATAGTCTAGATTTTATGCTAAAACTTCTTGTACACAAGCCTTATTGATCTCGGATATATGCCAAAGTTCTTCTAATCTATGAATCCTAACTTATTGCCATGTAGAATTCAAGTGGCCAAATTATGATATACTTCACTTAATGATATCCCTATGTACCACCGTGGTTCACCACAACTAGAAAGATCTTATGGAAAACAGTGAAATTGTGTATAATGGTCATCTTATAATGCGTTTAATGAAATCTACATTTATTCAAAAAAAGCTAGGCGCTTAAAAACAAAATCAAGGTCTAAAGATTGATAATATCCTTGATGTTCAAATTTCTCATCTTTTACAAATGCCAATGTAAAATATAACATGTTTTCGATATTTTATTTTAGTACATTCTTAGCCCATTCTACATCTAATACCAATATACAAGTATACAACTATACAATTTTCAATGGATACCTAATATCTCTCAAATTTTCTATTTTTCACTCAGTTTCATACAGAATTCTCCTATTGTGACAAGTTAACTAAGAAATACAGCATTAATAATAGATGAGCCAGGTCACTGTAATATAGCCAAGCTCCAGTCTCTACTAACATTCAATCATTTGTCGGGAGATGGGGTTTTCTGCAAGTAGCTATCAAGCTATGCGTCACGACTTCACGTGGGTAGGGTTGAAATATTAGAAAACGACGTCGTCCCCACAGTTACCTTTTTCCTCCGCCTTTTCCTTTCATTGCAAATTCACTAATTTTGCTGGCAAAAAAAAAAAATCACTAATTTTGGGAAAGTTTTGACGTGGTCAATCTTCTACTGGGCCCATTATTTTCTGTTACTCTGTATCTTCGACATGTAAGTCCATGGAATATGACCCATGATAGTTAAGCAGGGCCCAACCTTTAATAACGAAAATTTAAATTTTGCCTTTTGGATGGTGGGCTCCAAGTTGTACGTACCAAGGCCCAATGTTAAACTACACGTGTGAGATTATGACATATGTTTCTTCTTCTTCTTTTTTTCTTTGTTTTTTACGTTTCTTTTCCCGGTATTATATGGAATTCTCTGTTCAAATTCTTGACAGGTGAATTTGGCCACCATCTTTAAGTCTGGTTGGACAAAGATTGTTGGGCATTTCATATGAGGTGCAATTGGATCCACAGAGTTTGTACATTCGGCTATTATCCCGCAATCTCTTATTAGCTAGCTACAATAACTTGTAGGGTACGTGTAGTCTCTGATTCTTAATAGGGAAAATCTCACAAACTATACCTGACCTATCGGCCACTAATAACTTTTCGTAACTCAAGTTCAAAAAATATCAGATTGACACCTGAACTTCTGACCTCGATCCAATATTGGTACATGTGAACAGTAAAATCGTTAACGAGATTAACTTTTTAAAGGTAGAATTGTCATTTCACTGTTCACCTTCTCCAAAACTCTCTCTTCCCTCTCTGCAAACACAGATTTTTCATTATCTTCTTCATACCTCACACACACAAACCCAAATCGATGTGTGATGAGGAAAGAAGAAGAAATCTGGGTTTGCAGAGAGGGAGGAGATAGTTTTGGATAAGGTGAATAGTGAAATGACATATTTACCCTTCAAAAATTTACTCCGTTAACGATTTTACTGTCCACAGATACTGATATTGGGTCGGGGTCAGAAGTCCAGGTACCAATCTGATATTTGAAAAAATTGAGGTACGAAAGTTATTAGTGGCTCGAAGTTCAGGTACTGTTTGTGAGTTTTTCCATTCTTAATAATTTTAAGGGTTAAATACAGATTACTACCTTGTAGTTTGGGTCCAAAATCAATTCAGTCCCTGAACTTATAATTTCATCAAAAACACCCATGCACTTTCAATTTTGATCTAATAGGTCAAATTTGTTAGTTTTCCAACAATTGAGTTGTTTAACTTATTAACATGGCTCATATATAGCCTATATTTTATGATGTGGTGTCTGCAGGCCACCTCTAGTCAATATAAGAGTGAGTCCTACTATTAAAAATAAATAGTTTTTCAACAAATAATCCAACTATAACTTGAACACATAACAGAATATTAACGAATTGGACCTATTAGATCGAAATTGAAAGGGCAATGGTGTTTTTGATGAAATTAGAAGTTCAGGGACTGAATTGATTTTGGACCTAAATCACATAATAATAACCAGTATTTAGCCATAATTTTAAAGATAGTTTAGACTGTTAGGTTGTTTTATAGTTCCGTTTGTTTTAAGCTATGGGCATTGGTTGACAATCATGCTTAATTTTCGTAATCTGGGTTGAGCAATTATTAGTGTCAACTTAGTTTTGTTTTATTTAGATTATTGTTTTATTTGTAAAGTCCATATGTTTCCTAACGTTGATGATAATAATTATTTTTGGAGCTAAAATCATTTTACCTTTTTAAACTTTAAACCTAAAATCTTTTGTTTCTCGGAACTTCTAATTTGATCACATCTGTCATTGTACACTCCAATCTAATCGTTTGCATCTCATTCGCTAATCCATCAATTTCTTCATATAATGTTGTCCACTCAAACTAATTTTTGGTCTTCAATCATGCAAAAAACACAGCATTTACATAACTAAGACTAAAAATTCTCCTTAAGTGAACGCGCATGTCACCACTTTATGAAGAAATTAACATATTAATTTACTAATAGCTATGACACACCTTTAGTGCCCTGGTCCCGTATTTGCTATATTGTACTTTAAAGATGGAGGAATGAAATTACTTGAATGATCTCAGGATATATGGGGAGTAGACCAAGTGCTCCCACGAGTTAGAACTTACCATGACATTGCAGTTTAATCTCTACATTGAAAACAAAAGTATATGTCAATTAGGTTAGGTGTTCTTTTTCATTTTCCAAAGAAGGACTTGAATATAAAACCTAATCTATTACGAGAAACATTATTCAGGTATGCCCTAGCTACTTTCTGAAAAGGAGACCAAATAGTGGACAAAACCCTCAGAGCCAGGATGGAAATAAAGTCATCATCAGTCTAATTATTGAAGGAAAAAGACGCTTACTTACTTTCCAGGTGTAGACCCCCGTGTGTGTTCTGGCTTAGTCGGTGTATCCACCGTACATAATATTCACATAAAAATTCACGATTTGAGATATTTTGATTATTTTCTTTCTTCTCATACTCATTACAAGTATTTTCATAAGGATTTTAGTTTGTTAAATTTGTGGTATACAACTATACTTGGTAAGTACCCAAAGTGGCCGAGTGAGTTCACACTAGTTTTCCAGAACTGAAAGGATTATCAATTACATGATCTCACACACATATTATGATATTAATGCATTATTGATTTCAACCCAACGCATTGTTTATAAGTGGGAGTGGCACTGCTTGATCGAGATTAATTTGAGACAAGGAGGGTACGTGCGTTGTGCTTGTTTGATCGCAATCAACAAAAAGTTGGATCCATGGCTGAAATTGTCTTGTCTAGATGATATTGGACAGAATAAGAGTCAATTTAGTCAGAATTAAAAGAGCGATCAGAATAATGTTGTTATAGGCTCATCAAGAATGTCACAAACTCTTGGATTATTCGAAAGGTAGTCATTTTAGATGTTTCGAGTAGCTCGAATAAAAAAGTTGATGCAAAATGTGAAATAAGATTGTCGTGACTTTAATTTGGACGTCCTTTTAGACAAAAAAATGTCGAAAAGCTATTCGCGAAATCTAGAACATCACTTTATTAGCTAATCACATCATATTTATACCAAATATATTCGTTTTGTTAGTTTTTTTTTCATCTAAATTTGGTTATGTATATGAACACAATTCATGCTTTGTATATGTAGTTCAATAAATACTACCATAATACAATTTTCTCTACTTTGTTGTTGTTTTTTTTTTTTACAGTATTGATTTATTTTTCTAAATTTTGACACCCGATTTACTTAATTTTAAAGCATTCAAACTCTTTATTTTAACTCCTTAACTATTTTGAAAAGTGTATTTAGTCTTTTTTTTTTTTATCTAGTTTAACAACTTCAGTAGACTTCTAATAACACGACCCGACTGCCGCCTCACTGACATGGAGCTAGGGCTCCGATGCATAGAAATGAATGAAAAATCAAACATGAATGGACGTAATCTTACATTATTGTCAAACCAATATACACAATGGGGCCTTAATTAAGACATATTACCTGCACATATTGTGACAAGTTCGTTAATTGCAAACATACAAGTACTCCCGTTGAGTTGAGAGGTTGATATGGATCGATGCATTGCATCGATAATAACGATGTGTGTGTGTGTGTGTGTGAGTCCATCATGTTCGGACTAATCAGTTTGGAAAAGGGTTTTGGAAAAACTCATTGTTCAAGAAAAAGAAAATCAGTTTGGAGAAACTTGATAATTGGGTAATTGGTAGGACATGAAAATTAAAGCTAGCACGCACGGCACGTCGGTGGATCTTCTTATTAAGGTTGTTCTTGCAGGTGGATTTGACTGACGAATCCTATGTACATGTATTACAGGAAAATATATAGAAAATGAGTGACTTGTATGTGTCTACAGTCTACTAGTAATTACCCATAATTTTGATCCAAAAAAAGAAGAAGGAGAAAAGATCATATAATTAAGTCTGGTTCGCACCTCAACTTTTGGTGTAATTTCCACATATACTCTTGTTTTTGTATTTCTTTGGGAAGAATATTGGCTTGATCCCCTAATTTTTTTATCATATTTTGCTAAATTTTAATAAAAAACAGACGGTGAGTTTCAAGAAGTGGCACCCTCTATCTTTCGGAATTTTGAATCGGCTTTTGACGTCTAAAATCAATCATTGCTAATGGTATTGTGTAATCGGTAATCTTGTATTTGTTTTATATAATAGAAATGGGAGAAACATAATTAATGGACCGAAAGAAATATTGCAAGAATTTCAATTACATGACGTATGGATTTAGTGCATCATATATGTAATAGTTTGTTGCACACTTGTATCACAAACTAGTATTTTGCACCACTTGATGCTGTTCAATGCTATTCAACAAGGGACGAATACAATGTGGCTCCTTATATTGTCTTAGTTATTTCCATTTAATAAGGTAGCAACATGGGAGCTGGAATCAAAAACATGACAACGACGTCCTCGTGCTGCATTACTATCACATATAGTTACGGCCTGGTTAGGATACATACATGTATAGCTGGAAATAAAATTGTGACAATTAAGTTCTAACAATAATAAGAGTACTACGTAGCAACAGTTGTAGTTGAGCTGAGAATTGAGGTTGTTCATATTCATATAACTAACCTTATAGTGATCCATAGCTACTAACTGAAATAAGCTAATAAATGCGGGTTTCATACTAAAATTTCATATTTTTGGAGAGAAATATTTCTTAAAATTGTTGATGTCAGTTGTGGCCTTTACTAGCTGGTAGGACATGAAATTAAATCTAACATGCAATTGCTCAATCAAGCATTCTAGCGTCCTAAGGTTTTGTTTTCCTTCTTTGGTTTCTTTGATGAAGATGGAACCAATCAGTAGAATCAATGGTTTAGATTAAAGCTTTTAGAATCCTACATTACAAAAAGTGAAGAGTTATTTTTGAGTTATAAGAAATTTTACCACACACAATAATGCCAAGATTTTTTGTATGTATTAAAATTCCATACTTCATTATAGACCGATCTAAAATAGGGAGAACATTAATGGACCCGTGTGTCGAATTCGCCGCTTCTGAACAACACCAACAATATCATTGATTAGTACATATGAAAGATCACAGAGAGGTCTAAAGCAACTCAATAATCACATAACAATGACAATAACGAATTAATAATGACGCTGTTTTTGTCTAATAATCTGAAGTAAAACGACCTAAGTTACTAAATATAGAAAGAAAACCAAGATTTTGCTCAATCATTGTGTCTTTCTTCTACTTCTTTGGGCCATATTATAGTTTTCTATCTTAGTCTGGAAATGGACGTCTGTTATAGTTTTTGTTCGATAATGCAGCACTCATAGATGACACAACTAACAACTAATATCTCTTTACATGTGTTTGTTTCAAATCGTTTCTCCCCAACTTTAATCATCACCTTATGGTGTTAGTGGTGTTGGAACACTTGAGTAGGATAAAAATCGATCTCATACCAAAAAAAAAAAAACAAAAACACTTTTGTAAATCCTAATGAAAGGTACAAAAAGATATTAGAAACTAATGAACCAAAAAATCAAATGAAGAATAAAAAGAAGAAGAGAAGAATGGAGCAACTTACAAGTAACTAGTCTATGGCGGGTGATAAAGTAATCTGGGGTTCAGATCCAAAACTGATTAGCAATTGATGGAATATGCCAAACTCTTATAAACTCATAGGCAATGTCTCATTTTTCCCATGTGGATGAATATATTCTTAACACATCTCCGCACGTGTGGCAAATTTTCAAGCCATACACGTGGGCAACTTTGAGTGACATGGAGTCTGTGTTGCCGTGAGGCATGCACACTTGGAATAACCCACTATGATATCATGATAAAGTAATCTGGGGTGTATATATTTTCCAAAACTAATTGACAATGGATGGCGTGGCCCCAACCTTTATAAACTCATAGGCAATGTCTCATTTTTTCCATATGAGATGTATATATTTTCAACAGCGGATACATCACGTAAAAGTATTCAGAGATGTAGTTCATGAATTGCATAGTTTCTTTGCTAAAGACCCCAATGCTAAATAATTATTTAAACTCACACTACAGTAATTGCATAAAAGATTATGAATTATTGAATTATCATCATTAACTACAAGTTAAGCAACAATCATTAGACCGATAAACCTGGTGTGAAAGTATAGTGGTTACGTGAATCTAAAATCTAAATGTCCCTAAACAAAAAAAAAAAATCTCAATGATATTCTTGAAGCCCTCTTCGTAATTATCGTTTTGGACGAGTGTCGCTACTAAATACAACGTTATCCTCATATGTTGTTGGAATATAGTTTTATTCAATTTTACATAATTTTTTTTAATCTTTTTCTGTTGGTATTTCGATCTCAAGACTTTTGATAGTTTGATGGTCTTTTAGTCCTTCATTTGTCCGAGTTGTCTACGTAGTACGAATGGTTGAACAACTAAATGAAAGGAACTGACAAACGAGCGGTCTTGTTGCGCCCGCCGCGCGCCCCCACCCCCCACCCCTTCTATGTCATATTGAATGAAAACGTAATCGATCCAACAACGAACAGTACGTTGGAGATCGTACCCCTTCTTGAACCCTAGGCTCACAGTACATGGTCACAAATTCACAATGAAAATGCCTAAAACCGATCGACGATGGCATTGTTCTCATACGTGTAAGTAGCAGTGCCATTAAATCTAGAGGCAAACTTAACAAACTTTATACGTGATTACACTGTTTGATTGTTCAGTTTGGACCGTATAAATCCAATAAAGAAGAAAGCAAGGGCAGCTTTCTAACCTCTTTTGGCACCTGTATGTCGATTCATTATTAGCATAATGGCTTGGACTTGGTTTCGTGCGCCCACGTGGCTCTGCAGATTTCTTGTCTACATCATCAAGAAACCAAACAAACTCGTTCGATAGTCCAGTCATTGATACGATCGATATCTTGATCACTTGTTCTATCAGAGACATGGTCAAGGTGAAAGTAGTTATATTCAACCCTATGATCAATATATATCTCGACCTCTTTTTCTAAGACAGACATGGTCATGGCTAGAGTTTATACGTACCAGTCGATTTCCGAGTCTTGATTCAGTCCTGCTTACGTCGTTATATGTATGCAGCATACGGCCGGTCAATATACAGATCTTTTGTCATCTAGCAGCATCGAGCGATTCCAAAACAAGTTACCATACTTAAAGCTATAGATAATTAAGCATGCATCAGATTTACGTATGGATAGCGATGATGATTAACAATTATCTGGAACCCGTTACACACATCACACAATTCAAACTAGAGTACTAGAATCTAGTCTAAATAGAAATTACCCGGTCATTAAATCCAAATAAAATTCACTTAATTCAAAGTAGCATCTTGGTATGCACTCTATGTTTGCCAATTTGCTTTTATATAAAAAATATAGAAAAATAAAAATAGAAAATTAAAATAAAAATTGTAAGAGAATTAAACAAAAAGGAAAAAAAATTTGAAGGCAGCAAAATACCATTAACGGTTACAGACGTGGGTTTTTTTCCTTTATTTTTGTTTGTAATTTCTTGAAAAGAAAACACTGATTTTGTTCATTTACTATTTTAGCCTTATAATATCATTTTTATTTTTTAAACAATTCAATCAAATAAAGGGCATAATAGGAGTTTTAAAAATTTAACAATCATTCCCAATAATTTGCTTTATATGATAGATACTAGAAGGAAAACACACACTACGTGTGTGTATTTAATTTTTGTAAAAAAGAAAAATTAAAATAATAAAACTAATTTTTAGCAGTTCAATAGGAGGAGCAGTTTATGTGAGTAGTGGGAGTTGTGGAGTGGTGCAAATGTAAAAAACATGAATTCTTTTTTTTTTTGCAATTTATAGTTTTATCCCTACATATTTAAATGTTTTTAAAGTTTTTAAATATTTGAGGATTATTTCAGTAAAAAATTTCTGTTTTGACTGACAAACCCTCTTCTCTTTGCTTTATATAATAGATATAATAGATATAATTTAAAACAAAATAAGTATGTCGAGGCAGGTTAGGATTAGGGCATGAATATGGGTTTGTTATATATATATATATATATATATATATATCGATAGTTTGATACGCAATCCAAACGAGTTCGAGTTAGATCCCATCCCGATCTGGGAGCATTATTGCCATATTTCCCTAACTTTGTCTGTATTTGCATGCACTGAAAACAAAATGCCCGGGCTCGATCATTATCTTTGTTTGGTTGGGTGATAGACTGATCTGTTTATATGTCGAGAAGGTTGTCATAATCACTTATTTATGCGGTGCTTGTCTGAATGGATAGGCTGATAACCACATATTAGTCACTCGAGTACCAAGGAGTTAATTCATGAGTTTCCGATTGATTAGAAAAGCCAACTACGACATTGACCATCAAAAGTACACTCTAATGTCTCATATTTAATTTCCACGAATTTTAATAATATTATTTTAGCGTTGTTTTTTTTACAGTTATTGATCTCGAATATGATCGGAAAAAAATTAAGTGAATCAGTCATATCACATGATTCTAATTCAATTATCATGTAGCAAGCTGCCACAAATAAGCATATATGCACCATCAAGTACTAAAGTCAAATTTTTTTTTTTTCCTATGTGATTTTATTCATTTGATTCGAGCTTCATTTTATTGATCACAAATTCACAACTAGATCTTAATAAATAGCTGCTAATGATCAGAGCTTTCAGGGCTGAAATCACATATATTCTCTCACTTTCATATTCAATGTTTAGCAGCCCAGGCCCAATAAAAGTAACTTGTTGCTAATATCCAAATTCAATAGAAGTCTAACGAAATCGTATGTCTTAATTTGTCTTTTTCATGCCACCAAAGGCTACAAATTTGATCCATGTTTTAGTTGAAGGTGTTAAGAGTATAGGTCAAAGTCAAGGTCAACATCAAGTTAGTATAAATAGGGACTTATCCTTTACTGTTAGTAATTCATCTTTGTAAACAAATTACCACCACAAGTCAATCAATATCAGTTTTCCCTCTCTCTCTCTCGTTCTTCTTCTTCTTCTTCTTCTTCATTGTCAGTAGCTCCTATAGCTTTTCTTTCTAGATTTCTTTAGCTTTTATCCACCTTACCAATGAATTTCAACAGAAGGTACGTGTGATTTTAAATTTAACTTCTTCGACTTTACAACATCAATGGTGAGTGTGCAACTGGTTGGAGGTGGGAAGTGATTCTGTTGCGTGTTATACAAATCATAAGTTCTTAACTGCTGAATTGATCATATATATTTCATTTAAGCATATGTTTAGGAAATTTAATCTTGTGCTATAGACATTCTCTCCAATCTTCATCCTGTTGGCATCGTTATTCACCGCTCTTTGTTTTTACTGCTTTTAATTTTGATGTGTCAGGTTCTTATGGTTGTTGTGGGTGTTTTTGCTTGTAACTTACTTGGATTTCAATAAATACTATGTATAATATATATGGGCAAGAATGTCACTGTTGGTCCAAACTTATATCAATCTGCCCTTATTAACATGAGTTGTTTAGGAACTTAATCTTGTGCCATAGACATTCTCTTTAAGCATATGTTTAGGGAACTTAATCTTGTGCTATAGACATTCTCACCAATCTTCATCCTGTTGGCATCGTTATTCACAGCTCTTTGTTTTTACTGCTTTTAATTTTGATGTGTCAGGTTCTTATGGTTGTATAATATATATGGGCAAGAATGTCATTGTTGGTCCAAATTTATATCAATCTGCCCTTATTAACATGAGTTGGATGTCAAAACCAAAAATGTAGATCGGATGTAGATCTGTATTAGAAGTCTAGCTCATACAAACAACCAAGTTTGTATAAACCTATTCAACCTTAGGTCTACAGTATGTACAAGCAGTTTTGGAAAACCAAAATAAGAAGAAAAGAAGGTAAACCAAATTGCTAAAGCTAGTCAATATATGATCCTGGCTAGGTACGTATAATTAGATTGATCCAACTGTTTCATTGATTGGGATTTTGAAAGTTTCATTGATTGGGATTTTGAAAGTGACTGGTGTGCATGATTAGTTAGTTTAGTCAAATCATCATTACTAAACATAGTCCAGATTAGTCAAGATATATATACAATGAAATTCAGTGTCCGTTCTGCACTTTCTCTGTCCGTGTATGGAAGGATGTGAACGACCCTTACGTATATATCTGACTTAGCCTAGGGTTCCTTCAATGAGGATCCAGATGGCATGAGCTATTCATACTTGGAAAAGAATGGAGTTGGTACATAGTAGTCTTATCATACCTTATAAGAATACAATATTGATGTACTAATTAATAATGTTATGGTCTTTTTCTCTTAAACGCAAAGAATATTGACAAAATAGCAATTTATTTAGTGACGTCTACACTCTTGTGCTAATTTTTTTATTGTGAATTTGTATTATATATCAACTGGATTTAAAATACTTTTATCACAAGTAAATATATTATACATATCAAATCTCATATCCATGATCAAGATTGTTCTTTTTTTTTTTAATAAAAAAAATGAAAGGTGTTCTAGTTGGACCTCTAACTTTGATATTTAGACCTTTATATTTTTTCAATTACTATTAGACTTTATCAACTCATATGAAAAGACGAGGAAGGATAAAGAGAGAAAGAAAAAAATACTCTTATTACCTCCCCAGTTAATGTAAGTTACCTAAAACAAGTAAGTAAAAATAATTAATTTCTATACATGGCCCGCTCATTTGATACAAACTAATTAGCAATGGATAAAGTCACCCAAACCCTTATAAGATCATAGACAAGGTTATATATTTCCAATGTGCGAGTTATATTATTACACATTCTCAACACGTCCCAGCACGTGTAGCGATTTCTCATGATATGCACGTGGACAAGTTATATTGGGTGACAGTGAGCGAATGTAGCCATCGTTGAAACCATATATGTGGATAACCCACTTTGATACAACGATAAAATAATTCAGGATTCGCATCCAAAACTAACAGGCAATTGATGGAGTGACCCAAACACTTATAAGCTTATAGGTAAGGTAATATTTTTCCAATTTTTACACATTCTCAACACCAATGTCGACTTCAATATATTATATATTATTTGTTTAAGAACCAAGTCTTTTCCACAACCATCCATATTGCATAAGACAAAAAAAAAACCACCATGATCTGGGTTAACAAAAAGTTCTTTATAATTGTCTACTTGTTCGGCCCTTCCAAAGAATCAATTTTTTGTTCCACCACTGGATGAAAGTACGCAAAAAATGTAGGCAACTTCCTTTCGTGGTTGAATTGACAGATGTAAAAAATAAATAAAAAATTATTATTAAATATACATATTTAATTGTACGTTCAAGGGTTTTTTGGTATTAAGGATGTGTACTTAACTTTTTAAGTATTCAAAAAGGTGAATTAGAGGGTTAATAAGTATGAGAGGTCATATCGTTGTCATCTTGGCGGTGCTAGTATGGAGACTTGGAGTCACCTGTTCTAGGATTGTGTGGCTACTTTTGAGCTATAGAGATGGTGTTTTCGGACGTTAAATATCACACTACAGCCACAGGTTAATCTGCTTAACATCCTCTGTATAGGTTTTATTTCTCGCCTCTCTAAATTTGCTAAGCTTCTTTGGCGCATTACTTGCTGCAACCTTTTTTGGTGTGTGTGGAGTGAAAGAAACAGGTGCAGGCATGAGGGGAAAATCTTTTCTATGCAAAACTTCATAATTTCTGTGTTGTGTCTATCAAGGAGTTTGCAGGGCTAGTATTCACTATTTCTAATTCTACCTTCTTATCTCTCCCCATTTTTAAGTTCCTGGGCCTTTCTCAACTGAGGGTTACGGCACCTCGTTTCATTAGAGTGCAGTGGGTGCCACCACCTCATGCATGGATGAAAATAATTATTGATGGTTCATTTAGAGACCGAGATAGTGCAGGTTTTGGAGGAATTGTTCGTAATCATGATAAGATTTTCTTTTAGCTTTTGCTTCAAGAATTAGAGTCACTTGCATTCTTGATGCAGAGGTACTTGCCTTTCTTGAAGCAATCTGTATTGCAAGATTTAGGGAGTGGAATGATTTATGGATTGCATCAGACTCCATGGGGGTGGTGAGGTTTTATGCTTCCCCTGTACTAATACCTTGGAGGCTGCGCTCCATGTGGTTGAATGATTTGTCAATGGTATGTAATCTGCGACTTCGGGTTACCTATACATTCCGGGAAGGAAATGTCCCAGCTGATATTCTAGCCAATTATGGAGCTTCCCATGCTGGGGATCACACATGGGTTGTTCTCCCGCCTTTTCTAGCTTCGGCTTTTGGAAGAGATTTCTCAGAGAGACCAATGTACAGGTTTAGGTAGCCTGTTGAGGTGCTTTGTTTTAGTTCCCTTTGTATTTTTGTTTCTCTATTGCTCTTGGATAGTTGGTTCTTTACTGTTTCTTTATGTTCTTTGTTTGGCTAGGTTATTGGTGTAATCTTGTTGGGATTGGCCTTGGCTTGGCCTTCCATCCCTTTTGTATTGTTCCTTTTGTTTCGTGAATAAAATTCCGAGCTAGGGACGACGTTGAGTTAGTTCTCTCCTTGTTTATCAAAAAAAAAAAAAGTATGAGAGGTCCAAATATCAAATTTGGAGGTCCAACTAGAACGATCTTTTAAGATATAATTATTAAAATGTCTTTTCTGTTTAAGGACATCTATATTGTGTGTCTGGCCTAAACTTTATTTACTTGTCTGAGTTGTAATATGACCAGAGAGAGATGTTGGTGGAGCAAAGCTTGCTTAAATACCACTTATCTCAAAACCTTCCTAGACATCATACTCACTTTGAATGAGCCTAGTTGAATAAAAACTAAACCAATGAGATTTAGTATAAAATATATTTCAATTGCCAATTATATCATTTGGAAAAATAAAGACTTATACAGAATTGGCGATCTATTGATTCCAGCCAGATTTAAAGTCTTCAACCCTTCACTCTAGATAACCTTCTTGATATTCTTGTTCCATATAATGAGCTTCTCTTGCTTCACAATATACTTTGTAGGCAGTGACAATATTTTTATGAGTTCTACAAATGTAAGCCTAATGACCGGATGCTCCACATCAAGAATATACATCTATGTGCACAGACTCCATTGATTGAGGCGTTTTGAAAGTGTTATTTGGATGACTCTTAGTGTTGGTGGCGCCACCAACATGGCAAAAGGCGTTGCCTCTCTCTCTTTCTACATTGACCTCTTCGGTTCCATGTTCGCCTATTTTGGCTGTTACGTTCCTCATTAGAGCGAGAATATGAACCAAAACGTCTAGAAATGTCCTTAGATTTAGGGTTTCACTCTTGACGCCGTCCTTTAAGGGCAAGACTATAATTGGACTTCAGAATATGCTAAGTTCCCACAGGCCTTGAATTATAGTTCTTCACAAGAATGTTGCCATGTTTTTCAGCAACATTCATAGCTCCAATAAGCTCATGAAACCTTGTGATCTGTCCTACAATAACATTGATTCGATAGTTCTTAGCAACCATCAAAGCAGAGACACTGAAGGTAGAGAGAGTCTTCTCAATCAACATCGCATTTGTGATATCTTTTCCACATAATTCCATCAAGGATTTAATGCAAAGTGCTTCCGTTGTAGTTAAGAACTGTCTTGAAATCACAGAAGCGGAGATTATGCCATCTCACTTCTAGCTCGGTCAGGAAGCAGCGAGTCAAGGACGTTACATTCTTCGAGTGAGAGCCAAAGCCTTCTGGGGTCTTCTTCATTCATATACTCGTACTTGAGAGTAAATCATCCATATGTCGAGTCATTAGGATGACGACTTTCGCCTTATTTGCCTCCAAGGCTGCTTTATTTGCTTCTAAAGCTTGATTTTGCTCAACAGTTAACACCTCCTAGCTAGGCTCAAGAATCGTATCCGGGATTCCTTAGGCCTTGAGATACTGGCGGATATCACGAACCCACCTGTGATATACAAAGCCAGTTGTTCCCAATTGATCAAAGTCTTATTGTTCCGAATGGAGCAAAATCTTGTTTGTTCAGGTTACTCATCCTGAAAAAGAACAAGAAAAATGGTTAGTTTTGGAGCAAAAATGCTACCATGAAAACAATAAAAATTTATGAGCGTCATCGCTCCCAAGAAATTAATAATTCCTAAGCGTAGTCGCTCCTAAAAAATTTGATTCCAGGAGGTATTAAATTAGATCAAAACAATGATGTAAGTGGTCGATCGTATCTTCTCAACAAACTCTAAGCTTGGAGGTCTCAACAAGCTCCAAGTTTGGAGATAGCACGAACCCCCACAGTTCAACTTAGGTCTCCCCATGAAAAGAAAGGAGGGTAGAAGAAGAGATGTTGCAAGTCCCCAAAGAAAAGAAAAGAATTGAAATCTTAAAGAAACGTACCCAAAAGCGGGAACTTAAATGAAAAATTGCCTTGAAACATTTTCTAATTTAACACGATATGCTATGTATGGAATATAGTATTGTATATGTAGCAGCATATCATTATACATTTATACATGATTGAAGAAGACTGTACCTAGCAAATATATGTATTAAATACATTGGCATTCAAGAGCAAGTATATGTGGTACTCTGCAATCTGAAGATGCTGGCCCTACCTAATATATAGAACACCCATTATCTGGCCAAAAATAAACCAATCAGTTTTATTATGGAGTATTTATTGGTCCTGCAAATATGATCCCCACACACATAATTAAACTTATTCATCGAATTAATTAAGAAATTAAAGTTAAAGGCCTGCATATGATCCTCCAACAAATCTAAACTTGTTCATCGGATTATGATATTACTTTGCAATTGGTATTAGCTCTATCGAACCTCTAACTCGATCATCCTCATTTCAATTTTTTTCAGCCTTCCTAGTCACTTGACCTAATTCTAAAAACTTAGTTAGCCACCCGGCTAATCCATCATAGTCTTCTTGTTCTAACATGCGGTAATTGATAGACCTCGATTTGTATCCAAAATTTCACTGAATATTCAATAAGGATAGAAATCAAGGGTTACTGTCGAAATATCGATCGAAGTGTACACCAAATGATTCGTAGGAACGAAAAGATTTCTTTGATCAATCAGCACAAAGAGCATGAAAACAACCGAATGTTACCTGTCATAAAAATATAAAAATAAAAAATAAAAACCTAATGTCAAAATTATGGTAATACAGAGTTATACATCACGAGGATTAAGGTTTAAATTTGAAAACAACTACGTACCGAAAGTGTAATACAGAGTTATACATCCCCATTTGGGGGGAGGGGATTCACAATTATACGTACATTTATACATCCCCATTTAAGAGAGAGAGAGAGAGAGAGTAAATCAGATTCTCCCAAAAAAAAAAAAAAACAGAGAGAGAGAGAGAGTAATTTAGGGTTTGTATTCGTTGCTGCTGCCACCACAATAGCCCCAATGAATGCCACACGGTTTTTCAAGAGAGAGAGAGAGATGAAGTTAGCGATGAGTCTAAGCATAGCTGACTTTTTGCAATAGCTGCAGGAAAATACGAGTAAATGCTGTTTTGCTGTCCCGTTTTGACTCTTTTTGAAGCTACTTAGTACACTTCTGCACAAAACCCTTTTACCTCCTTCATTGTCAGGGCAGTCCTCTTCTCTATAAATACCCACAAGACAAGGCCAAACCACAGCCTTGGACGTTTGCTTCTTCCTTCCAATACATAAGATCATCCTTCACCAGATAGATTCTGGGTGGAGATCATTATAGAGAGAGAGAGAGAGTAAGATCAATTGTACCTCTTCATCCTCATCCTCATCCTCATAGCTACATAGCTCAACTCGAGTTTGATTTGAGTTTGGAACTTATATATATATACTTGGCCTTGAGCTAGATCAGAGAGACTAGGTTAAATGGGAAGACCACCTTGCTGTGACAAAGTTGGAGTGAAAAAAGGGCCATGGACGCCGGAGGAAGACATCATCTTGGTGTCGTACATTCAAGAACACGGCCCTGGGAATTGGAGATCAGTTCCTACCAACACAGGTGCTGCACTTGATTTTTGATCTACCTAGCTGCCTACTTTCATTTCAAGTCAGTTCGTTATGTCAATTACTCTCTATTTATTTGACAAGTGTGTTAGTTTATATCATCATCTTCTTCTGGGGTTGGGGGTACTTTTTTCACTTTGTCTTGGTTTTGGTAAGGTTTTAATGAGAGTTGGTTTAAATATTAAAGTCATCTATACCTTCTGGCCGAGGACAGTCTTGTTAAATTAATTATTATTTCCTTTCTAGCTCATCCTTTACTCTATCTTGAACTTTGTTCCAGATCATGCCTGTGGCTAATTTTTCTTGAGCTAGTTTTTTTTTCTTTTTTGGTCTAATTTCTTGAGCAAGTATATTAACAGCAGCATTGTTAACTAATTAAATATTTCTAGTAATTAATAGTGACGGTTTTGATGATCAGGTTTGATGAGATGCAGTAAGAGCTGCCGGCTTAGATGGACTAATTATCTCCGGCCGGGCATCAAACGCGGTAATTTCACCGACCATGAGGAGAAGATGATCATCCACCTCCAAGCTCTTCTAGGCAATAGGTAATATTTTCATCTCTCTGAAAAGTTCAAATCCTCTATAACTTAAAACTCAAACACCGTTCTATTAAAAAAAAAAAAAACTCAAATACTGTGTCTTTTCAAAACTTGGATGTGGCTTAACTTACATATATTTTTTGGCTGTAAATTTCATGTGTTTTGACTTGATTAGATTATTAGTATTGATTAACCTATGTTTTTGGTTATGGGGGTTAGATACTCCCAAATCCCAGTAGTCAGATTCTCTATATTGTTCTTTTGATTATTATATTCCACAGTGATGGGATTTTTGAAACAAAAAATGGAAGTAGATTAATCTTCTGGTTAATTGAAACTTAATTTGATATTGATGAAAAAATAAATTGAATATGGATGCAGATGGGCTGCCATAGCTTCCTACCTTCCTCAGAGAACAGACAATGATATAAAGAATTACTGGAACACCCACCTGAAGAAGAAACTCAGAAAGCTCCAGACAGGTACTGCTGAAGACGGTATTTCAGGTAATTCACAGCAGCCAATTTCAAAGGGTCAGTGGGAGAGAAGGCTCCAAACAGATATTCACATGGCCAAACAAGCCCTTTGTGAGGCTCTCTCCCTTGACAAACCAAGTCATGATCATCACCATGTGCCAGACTTAAAGCCCTCACTCTCCAATATTAATGGCACTACTAGTACTACTACTACACCTCACCAAGCATCCACATACGCGTCCAACACTGAAAACATTGCTCGATTGCTCGAAAACTGGATGAAAAGTTCACCAAAAGTTCGAACAAACTCCTCGGATGATCATCAAACCCAGATTCATCATCAGAATATGCTGAACAATGGTTCCAGTTCTAGTACTACCGACGGGGCACACAGTGGGACAACAAATACACCGGACCATCATGAACACCATGGTTTTGATTCCATGTTTAGTAGCTTCAACTCATCCACATTATCCGATAATGCGTCGACTCATTTATCAGCAGAAAATAATCATCGTCAAACTAGTACTACTACTAACAATAATAATACTAGTCTCATGATGTTCCAAGACGAAAGCAAGCCTGATTTAGAGGCGGCCGCGGGAGCAGCAGCAGCAGTAGATCAAGTGCCTCTCACATTGCTGGAGAAGTGGCTCTTTGATGATGCTACTGCACATCAAGCTCATGATCAAGACATGCTGTTTTAAAATTAATCAATCAGATTAAAGCCGCTCATCGATCCTCATCTCGATTAATTATGGTTTCTTTACTTTGTTTTAACTTTATGAAGTTAGGCTTTTGTAGCCTTGTAACAATGTTTTTTGTTCTTTTTTTTTTCTCTCTCTCTCTCTCTCCCTTTTTTCCTCTTGCGTGAGATGCAGAAAGATAACAGCTCCCGAGTGAAGGAACAAAAAATGTAAATTAAAAGTATATCTATCTATATTTACATATGCTTTGTTCTGGAAAATAATGAAAAGTAGCTTGTTTCTTTTTTTTTCTTTTTATGCTCGCCCCCTGATCGAATTGGAAATAATTAATGGTGTAATTATAATTCACAAAACAAAAGTTAAGTAAGCTTTCGAAGACGGTGACGGTGACGGTGGATAAGGAATTTATGGTAGGGATTAAGTTGTAGGGTTACACTTTTAATTAGTCTCTTATGTTATGAGTTACTACATGTTGAGAATATATATATCTCACATGGGAAAAATGAGACATTGCCTATGAGTTTATAAGAGTTTGGACAGCTTCATCCATTGCCAATTGGTTTTGGATGTGAACCACAGATTACTTTATCATGGTATAAGAGCGAGTTACTCACGTGTGCATGCCTCACTGCCACATGGACTCCACGTCACCCAAAAGTTATTCATGTGTATGGCTTGAAAATTCGCTACACATGCGGGAGCGTGTTGAGAATTTGAGAATATATATATATATATATATCCCACATGGAAAAAATGAGACATTGCCTAAAAATTCGCCACACATACGAGGGAGTGTTGAAAATATATATATCTCACATGGGAAAATTGAGACATTGCCTATAGGTTTATAAGGATTTGGTCCACGCCATCAATTGCTAATTGGTTTTGGATGTGAACCCCAGATTACTTTATCACTACGGAGAAATTCTTACATAGGGCAAACGTACCACGTGGCGGTGGGATAGCCCAATCAAAATTCAGAAAATTTTAAATGTGTTTCGAAACTATCCTTACTTATTAAAATGAAATATCCAAAACACTTCGTTGCATATTCACTGATACGTTTGCCCTACGTAAAAATCTTCCCTTACTATGAAGTACTGTCGGTAGGAGAAGTTGAAGTTGTCTTCTTGATCGGTAGGTTCAGTATTAATAATCGCATTAATTTGGCTTAAATATAGTGTTCCACATACTACAGATCGAAGTATAACTATAGAGACTAGAGCACTATAGCTTACTGCTTTATTGACTTTATACAGCAGTAATTACTAAGATCCTGTGTTGATTTTTGTAACACCTCTACCTTTTTTTTTCTTTTTTTTTTTTCTCGCGTCTCTTAGTTCTATGTGTGTGTTGACGATCACTGGTCCTAGTAGGGACCACTACTTCTAACAAAGCGACAACATAAGATTGGCGAGATATGAGAGTGACTCCGTCTCTGATGATCCAATTGAGCTCAATAGCGAATTGGTTAATATCCTTCTAAACCTATTAGAATATGGATAACCTATTAGAATATGGGCAAAAATATTTGGACAAATAAGAAAGCTAGTTTTCAACTTGAGGAGAGAACTAAATCTAGGAGGTAGAAATCTTAGAAAATGAGTTGTATGGGAGAAATCTAATTGAAGAAAAGGTTAAAAATAGATGATCGATGGCTTATTTCGATATGAGCATTACTTAAATCACATCATCCTTAGAGGCTTATTATTCACCACAAGGAACTAAAACATGAAGAAACTTTAACAAAACAAAAAGAAAATAAGAGAAGAGGAGAGAAACCTTCATTGTGATTGTGGCTAGGGTTTTTCTTTTTTCCTTGAAAAAAGAGAGGAGTGTTCAAGGAAATTCAGATTATGTGTCTGGCTCAAACTCTAGGTTACTTGACCTAGTGGTAATAGGGTCATAGAAGGATTTAGAATCCTATTCAATGTAGAATTACTTTCCTTGTATGTTCAGATTCTATGCATTGTAATCCTCTATATAAAGAGGCCCCTATTATCAATGAGAATACACAGAGAATTTCTCTCAATTTCTGATTCCCTAAAACACATTATCAGCACGAAGCCCTAACCTTGAAACCCTAAATTCGTAGCCTTCAAATCCCAAAAACCTCCGCCGCCCACCTTAAAGCTCTCACCTCCAGAAGCCCAGAACCGGCGGCGCTGCCCCCAGAACCGGCCGAAATCAACCTAAACCAACCGCTGGAAGTGACCAAACCCGCCTCCAAGAAGAATCCGAAGATCTTCTGCTTGGTTCGCCATCTTCCCGTCCAACCTTCATTGCCACCTTTCGTCACAAGCTGCATCTCGTCCCCAGATTCCGGGAACCGGAAAAATCATCTCCAGAACTAGCCTAGAAACGCCCGAACTGCCCGCCTGGATCCGTTGCACCTTTGAACCGCAGTCTGCATCTCCAGCCTCTGCCTCAAGTCCTGTGAAGCCCAGCCCAGAGTCAGACGCTGCCCTAGGCCCAGAAGACAAGTGCAGCAGCCAAGCTGCCAGTCCCACTTGAAGCCGCCAAGCCACCTGCCCACGTGCAGCTGCCGAAAAAAAAGAAAGGAAAGAAAAAGAAAGAAAGATGTGGGCCGGAAAGAAGAAAGAGAAAGAGAGAAAAAAAAAAAAGGGAAGTGGGCCTGCAGCCCGGAAAGAAGAAGAAGAGAAGAAAAAAAGAAGAAGAAAAAAACAGAGAGAAGCCCACGCCCACATTCGAGGTATTTTTTTATATTTAATTTCTTTTGCTTCCGTAATTTCAATTTTTTTTTTTTCGGGGACTTGCAACATCCCTTCTTCTACCCCCATTTCTTCTTCATAGGGGAGATCTAAAGCCGAACTGTGGGGGTTCGTGCTCACTCCAAGCTTGGAGCTTGTAGAGTCTTCCAAACTTAGAGTTTGTTGAGAAGAAAAACGATCAACCACATACATCATTGCTTCGATCTAATCCAAAACCCTTCTTGGAATCGGATTTTCTTGGGAGCGACTACGCTCAGAAATCCCTAATTTATTGGAAGCGACTACGCTAAGAAATTCTTATTGTTTTTGTGGTAGCCTTTTATGCTCCGAAACTAACCCTAATCTTGTGTTGTTTTTCAGAATGAGTTACCTGAATAAGTTGAACTTTGTTCCACTAGAGACAACTGGCGCAGGATACCATAGGTGGGTCCGAGATGTACGCCAACATCTTAAGGCTGATGGACTTCTGGAAACCATCCAAAAGCCTAGTCAGAACGTGCTTTCTGTAGAGCAAATTCGTGCTTTCGAACCAAATAAAGCCAAGGCCATAATTCTCATGACAAGGCACATGAATGATGCTCTCCAAAGTGAATACCTCAATGAGGAAGACCCCAGAAAACTATGGGTGGAACTTGAGCAGCGATTTTACAACGTTCGTGACTCCCTGCTTCCTGATTTAGAAGTGAGATGGCATAGCCTCCGCTTCTGTGACTTCAAGTCCGTACTTGATTATAACTCGGAAGCCCTCCGTATCAAGTCCTTGATGGAGTTCTGTGGACAAACCATAACTGATACGATGTTGATCCAGAAGACTTTCTCTACCTTCCTCGTCTCTGCCCTGATGATTTCGAAGAATTATCGGATTGATGTGAATGCAGGACGTATCACAAGGTTTCATGAGCTCATTAGCGCCATAAACGTAGCTGAGAAGCACGACAATATCCTTGTGAAGAACTATAATGCTAGACCTGTGGGAACTAAGTCTATTCCGGAGTCTAATTATAGTCGCGCCCCCAAGGAAGGACGCAAGGAGAGAAACCCTAAGAGTAGGGACAATTCTGGACGTTCTGGTCCATATTCTCACCCTAAAGAGGAAGGAAATCGCCAAGATAGGCGTGCGCGGAACCGTGGAGGTCAACGTGTGAAGAGAGAAAGAGGCGAAGCCTCCGGCCATGGTGGTGACACCACCAAGAACAATGGCCGTCCAACTTGTGCATCCAATGCACCTCGATCAAGGGAGCCTGACCATAAAGATGTTTGTCTTCGATGTGGATCAAGTGGACATTGGGCAAAGAAGTGTAATGCATCTCAGAACGTTGTAAACGCATACAAAATGTATCGTGAAGCAAGGGAGGCCAACTACATGGAACAAGAAGATCAAGATGGCGATCTCGATCTAAGGGTGGAAGACTACAAAGATCAAGACCCAGAAACTGGCGATTTTGATTAAGTCTTTTTATTTTCCAAGAGATGTAGGCAATTGCCATATTATTTGTAGTAGATGCCAATGGTTGAATCTTTCTTCAAAGTAGGCGTACTCCTTGTAAATGTGATGTCTAGGAAGGTTTTGAGATAAATGGTACTTAAGCGAGTCTTGCTCCACCGACATCTCTCTACTCACTTGGTCACATTTGAATTGAAATTACCGAAAGAAGTTAGATGACTGCCATTGTTTGCATTAGCTAGTTTCTTTTTGGGTTAGATCTTCTTTGATTAAATAAACGATGATGTAATTCCGTTTGGCTTATCAATAAAAGTTGAGTTCTTTTCTTTATGACTCATTTTTAATTATGAGCTTTTCTTTTAGGAATGGATGAACTAAAATGTCTTGCGGATAGTGCGACTATGCACACCATTCTACGATATAGGCAATTATTCTTACAGATATTGCCTACATATTCCACTGTGACTACGATGGCTGGGCCATCAGGTTTAGTTTAAGGACAGGGAATGACCCAATTCCTTCTGCCAAATGGCGCCTTGATTGAAGTCACTGAAGCTCTCTACGCTCCTAAGGCAAATCGAACCTTATTGAGCTTTAAAGATATAAGAGCCAACGGATTCCATGAGCAAATGCATAATGAGAACGGAATAGAATTCCTTTGCATTACCTCTAATGATTGCGGCAGAAAGCACATCTTAGAGAAACTTACGTGTCAATCTAGTGGACTTTATGTCACTACAATTAGACCAATTGAATCCAATAATGTCATAAGAGAAGATCTCTTGGATTCAGACACATATTGGCTTTGGCATGACTGACTAGGACATCCTGGTCATGATATGATGCTCCGTATACTAAAGACTTCACACGGACATCCATTCTTCAGAATGAGAAGAAGCAAGAATCAAACATTGATTCTCGGACTTAGCAAAACCGTAAAAACTGCAGCCTCAGGCGCTGTTGCTGTCTTGGGCCGCGCAAGCCCGCTCTTGTCCCCCGTGATGACGCCACAAATGGCGCCAACCATGAGCATGACGTCATGATTATTCCTCCTAGTGGTCATGACGCCACACACACAAATTTCCATGGCTCTAACGCCATCATGGGAGATGTAGTCACACATTTTGTTTCTAATAGCGTTACAGACGTTCTGGCCCAACCAAAATCCTCATTGGTTGCTTCTAAGGCCCCTCGCTCATTCTGCAAAGCCTGTTCATTCGAGAAATTAGGACCGAGACCGTCCTACGCAAAGGATCCCAAAATACTTATTCCGTTCTTACAGAGAATCCAAGGGGATATCGGTGGACCAATTCAACCATCATGCGGACCTTTTAAATACTTTATGGTATTTTTTGATGCGTCGACACGCTGGTCACATGTCGCGCTGTTGTCCACTCGCAATGCTGCTTATGCTAAAATCCTTGCCCAGATTATCCGTCTACGGGCTCACTACCCTGACCATCTAATTAAGTCAATTCGACTTGATAATGCCGGGGAGTTTACATCGAAAACATTCAATGACTATTACATGTCATTGGGGATTGATGTTGAGCATCCAATTCCCTATGTTCATACCCAAAATGGTCTCGCAAAAGTTGCTATCAAACGACTACAAATGATAGCTCGGACATTCGTTTACGACCTACTGCAACTCAATCTTATTCTGCGTTACAGCTAGTGACTGGGTATGAGCCTGATATCTTGCACTTACGCATTTTTAGGTGTGTTATTTATGTGTCTATTACGCCGCCACAGCATACTAAGATGGGTCATCAACGACGAATAGGAGTTTATGCTGGATATAAATCTCCAACTATCATCTGCTATCTTGAACCTTTGACAGGTGATCTCTTTACCGCTAGATTTGCGGATTGTCACTTTGATGAAACAGTCTTCCAGTCGTTAGGGGGAAATAAGAACAGGAACGACAGGAATTGTCATGGTCTGTCCCCACTATGTCTCATCTCGATCCACGTATTGCACAGTCCGAACTTGAAGTGCGAAGAATAATCGAGCTTCAGAATGTAGCAGACACTCTACCTGATGAGTTTTATGATGTTGCCAAAGTGACGAGATCACACATACCTGCTGCAAACGTGCCTGCAAGGATTGATGTCCCTAATAATGGACATAACACCACTCATGTGACACCAGGAGATGGCGCCATTGCCCAGCATGGCAATAATGTGGCATCAATGGCCGCAGGTCCCGCAAGGAAGCTCGGTAGACCAATTGATTCGAAGGATACTCGCCCTAGAAAGAGAGCGAATGAGGCATAAACAAATCCTTTGATCATCGATACTCAAAATCCGTCCCATGAGAATGTTCCGGATTATGGTTATGTCCAAGAGACATTATTGGGGGACGCCTCAATGTCAGAACCTATCCCTGAGAACGTAGAGATCTCTGTGAATGACACTAGTGTACATGAGAAGTAGGAAAGAAGCTCCATCATCATTGATGATGTATTTGCATATTCAGTAGCGCGTGAGATTATTGAGACCGATGACATCGAACCACGCTCCATTGATGAATGCCAACGTAGAGCTGATTGGCCAAAATGGAAAGATACGATCCAGGCAAAACTTGATTCTCTAAAGAAAAGAAATGTATTTGGAAAAATTGTACCAATACCGCCTAACACTAAACCAGTTGGTCATAAATGGGTATTCGTTAGAAAGCGTAATGAGAAAAACGAGAATGTAACGTACAAAGCTCGCCTTATGGCGCAAGGCTTCTAACAACGCCCTGGAATCGACTACGAGGAGACCTATTCTCCCGTAATAGATGTCATTATGTTCCGCTACCTTATCAGTTTGGTAGTTTGCAAAAAACTGAACATGCAGCTTATGGACGTGGTTACAGCGTATCTATATGGGGATCTAGATACGGAAATATACATGAAAGTTCTAGATAGAATTCAGTTACTCAAATCAAGTGGCTCTAAACCACGGAGCGCGTTGGCCATAAGATTAAAATGCTCACTATATGGATTGAAACAATCCGGGCGATGTGGTATAACCGTCTAAGTGACTACTTGATTGGGAAGGGATATGTCAATAATGAACTATGCCCATGTGTGTTCATAAAAATGACAAGTTCCAGATTTGTAATAGTAACGGTCTATGTTGATGACATGAATATATTTGGCACCCTTAAAGAGTTAAGGGAAACCGCTGAACACTTGAAATCCGAGTTTGAGATGAAAGATCTTGGGAAAACACGGTTTTGCCTCGGTTTGGAACTTGAGCACCGTGAAGATGGTATTCTGATTCATCAATCAGCTTATACCCAAAATATGCTTAAGCGTTTAATACTGATAAGATTAAGCCTTCAAGCACCCCAATGGTGGTCTGTAGTCTTGATCCAAAGAAAGATGCATTCCGTCCAAAAGATGACGACGAAGAAGTGCTAGAGGCAGAAGTGCCATATCTAAGTGCAATAGGCGCATTATTGTACTTAGCACAATACACGAGACCAGACATCTCCTTCGCTGTGAACTTGTTAGCTAGATATAGCTCCGCGCCAACACGACGCTATTGGACTGGTGTTAAAGATATCTTTCGATACCTAAGTGGTACAATCGATATGGGCTTGTCCTATCCCTACAGAGAGATGATGGATTCGGACCCATCAAATAACCGGAATGCCACACATAGTGGATTGCGTTCCCTCTCCCCATCCCAAAACGATATAGGTGTTTTGGAAGGTTTTGCTGATGCTGGGTATCTCTCTAACCCATACAAAGGTCGTTCCCAAACTGGTTATGTATTCACCATGGGAAACACCGCGATATCTTGGAGGTCTACAAAGCAGACCTTAGTCTCTACCTCTTCGAATCATGCAGAGATTATTGCTCTTCACGAAGTAGTTCGTGAATGTATATGGTTACGATCCATAGTTACGCATGTTCGAAGCAATTGTGGTTTGAAGTCTATCACAGATGAGCCAACAAGCATTTATGAGGATAATGCTGCTTGCATTGAACAAATGAACCAAGGCTACATCAAAGCCGACAACACCAAGCATATATCGCCCAAATTCTTCTACAATCAGTAACAACAGAAGCTCCTCAAGATCAAAGTAAACCAGGTTCGATATGAGGACAATGTGGCAGACTTGTTTACTAAGTCATTGCCCAAATCCACGTTCGAGAAACATGTGGCAAGAATTGGCTTGCAAAAACTATCTGAACTCCTATGATCGTAATCATCAGGGGGAGGAGCAGACATAAGGGGAAATGTCTCCATGTATGGTCTCGAAACGTGAAGGGTGTGTTGTACTCTTTTTCCCCTTCAACCGAGGTTATTTTTGTCCCACTGGGTTTTTGTTACTCGGCAAGGTTTTTAATGAGACAACGAGAGAAGCACCACGTTTGGGCGACACAAGGGGGAGTGTTCAAGGAAATCTAGATTATGTGTCTAGCCCAAACTCTAGGTTACTTGACTTAGTGGTAATAGGGTTATAGAAGGATTTAGAATCCTATTCAATGTAGAATTACTTTCCTTATATGTTCAGATTCTATGCATTGTAATCCTCTATATAAAGAGGCCCCTATTATCAATGAGAATACACAGCGAAATTCTCTCAATTTCTGATTTCCTAAAACAAGGAGTATGAATTTGATATATTTGGCGAGATATGTTTATAATTATCTGTAATTATGTGTAGCTTTAAGTGATCGAAACTCAATATACCTCTTTCACACGCTGATAAACAATTCATCAATATTTGAATCTTAATTTAGAGAGACAAATGTATCATCGTATTTCTAATTTATTTATAGATAGAGATAAAAACTAATCATATATGTAAAATTTGAGATACTTTGACCTCAAACTGAACCACGGTAAAAAGCAAGCTAGCAATCAAAGGACCCAAACAAATGGGATAGAATAGTCGTGTGATTATTAATTTAGGGCTCGTTTGGTTTGTGGAAATGAAAGTATCCTTTGTCTTTCTCATGGAAAGTGAAATGAAATTTTCTAAGACTTTCTATTTCGATGTTTGATAACATAAGAAAAGTTATCCAGAAAGGTTTTTTGTAATTAATGCAATGAAACAATGTGTTGTAAGTAATAAATGCAAGAAAAAAATGAGGGAAAGTGATTCATTTGGAGTACGGTAGGAACCATTTCCCCCCTATTTTCCTTTACTTTAGTAAAGTATTTCATTTTCCTTTGCATGCAAAATGCAAGAAATAGACAACTTTTTTTTTTTCAATACTTACTTTCCGCGACCAAACGAGGTCTTAATGTAATTTTCTCTTAATTAATGAAAATACTCGTTTGATAGTAGTGCATGTACTAATTTGCATTAGTTTCTTCTCAACGTCGAGTACTAGCTAGGTTGACTTCACTACTAGTGGACGATTCAAGATTACATTAATCGGTTTCATCTTTCATTTTCAATATCTCATTCTGATAATTAATTTGGTTTTAGTAAGACTATGAGACGACAAAAGAAAATCCAAAGCCATCAGGAGTTGCCTTGGGAATGTGCAAATAGGGGTCTTAATTACATGACATGTGAATGTTTTGACTTTAAGCTATATTTTTCAGTAGGAAATCATTGACCAATTCCTCCTCCAAGTAAACCTAAATCGTAAAGAAATGGGACAATGAAAATGGTTCAATTTTTCTAAGAAATTGTGAAGCAAATGGAAAGAGCTAGGGATCAGAGATGTAATTTCTTCTGTTCTGTATATACGGGCAAAAAAAAAAAATCTTAGATCAAGCTCAAGTATAGAAGTTGGATCTTCAAACTCAAAATTATTTGACAATGAATGAGGATGTGTTTCTAAACTCTCTTATATTTACTCGTTATATATACATGACTTTGTAATTTCGATGTAAATATTGTGAACAATGCATTAAGAGACATGAAATGATTGTCGAGTGAACAGATAATGATTAAAACGTTATTTAAATAAATTAGAATAATTTAAAATGGACATGGGAGAGACTAAAATCTTATGAATTATTGTAGATGATTCCGATACTAGATACATTGATCAGTAGTCCTCATTATCATAATTGATGCCCTAACGATGATGAACAGTGCTTGACCTAACAGAGTACTTTTTCTCCGACTCACAGACACAGCACGGTGGCACAGGCCACAAGCTGCTCAAAGCAAAACTTACTAGCCCTAGTTTTCACGGAGAAAGTCCATGGTCATAATAAATCGAAGGCAAAAAATCACAAATGGTCATTGAGTTATGACATGTTCAACACTTAACTCACTGTATTTTCGACAATATCACTTAACTCACTCACTTTTACATCTATCTTTCACTTAACTCACTGCTGTTAATTCTACGGTTAGAAGCTGTTAAAATTGAGGGTATATTTGTCAAAACACTTAAAAATACATTTCCAACTTTAAAAAAATTCAAAATTTATTAGAATTTTTTTCAACTTTTTTTTAATTTCTGAAATTTCTAAGAAAAAAGGATCTTATTTAATTAAACATAATTTGAAAAAATATATATTTGTCATTTTATCTTTTGAATATTTTTTTAAGTTAAAAATACATTTTTTTAGTGTTTGGATAAATATACCCTTAATTTTAATAACTTTTAATGATAGAGTTAATAACAGTGAGTTAAGTGAAAAATGAGTGTAAAAGTAAGTGAGTTAAGTAATATTGTTGGAAATACAGCGAATTAAGTATCGAATGAGTCATAACTCAGTGACCATTTGTGATATTTTTCCTAAATCGAAATCATACCTTTGAAGCTCCAAGGAAGTTTCCACTTCCAGCTAGCCAAAGAGCTACTAGAGACAACAGGTATTAAAGTGCTATAGAAATATATAGATGCCGTGGACTGTTGTGAGTAGTAAGCCAAAGTCAAAGTCTGAGAGCCCATGCTCCTCGCCAGAGTGACAACCTAGCTACCTTTGCTTTTTCTCTTTCCAATATTCATTAATTCATTACTCTCATTTAGTCATGGATGAACTCTTTTAGTGGCTCAAATAATTAAGGCAGTGAAAGCTAGCTTAGGGTTTACATTAAGCAACAAATGGATCATGAGGAGCCTCAAATTCTATAACACAATAACTTTAAGAGTTTTCTCAATATGCGATCAATTTGATTTAAACATGAACAAAAAATTCAAAAACACCTTGCTTGGGGAGAGAGAAAAAAAATAAAAAAACCTAAAAGAAGAAAACTTTGAATTTAGGAAAAAAAGTGACGCAACTTTTTAAAATTTTAATTCCAATTTTGAAGCTCTAAATTTACTTATAACGTGCGTAATGATATGTACCTATAAAAACAGATGCATGCTGTACGCCATTACCGGCAAGACTCAAAGCTACAGAATTTCTAAGTTCATCATTTCAAGAACCCTCAAGCTTTTTATATAACTGTTACATATAAAGGATTGCTTTGCTCTACATCACCAGCAAATAATCAATCACCAGCTAACTGGAGACTTATATATCAGTTCCAATAATTTTCCAACAGATGGAAAACAAAGACAAGGTTAACACAACTTCCCTATCTCATAATCAATTTGGAAAAAAAGGAGTGGGGACGTCTTAAAAAACAATTTATACACTAACTAATAATCAAACTGGACAGAACCCTGTGCGATTTAGACAGGAGGATTGCGGGTTTGCTATATATCAAACCTAAAAACTAAAGACTTGAATATTAAGTAAATCATGTGGTGATGGAGATCGTAGGGGTTTCACAAGCACAAAGACAGCACAACAGCGACTTAATTGGTCCCGTTGAGACCTCCGGGACCGTAGCTTATCTCCCTCTTTCTTCTCGATCTCACAGAATTCTTATGTATTCGTTGGGTCGAGCTGAGCTTTCGAATTGTTCTGTTCATTATCACGTACTGAAACACACACACATACATACATACATACATACATACATACATACATACATACATACATACATACATACATACATACATACATACATATATATTGGGCTATTCCACTCCACTAAGAGATCACTTTTTTTGGTTTTTTATAGGAATAGACATTAGACAAACTTTTTGATTATATTTCGGCATCTCAACCGTTCATTTTTTAGATCCTAATGTGTAAATCACTTTTGCAAATTTTCAGCCAAATCGGTGATCGTTAAGACATCCAAAATTGCAATTTACACGAACGGACCGAATCTGTCGAACCGGAACCATTTGTGTTTATAATGGTAAATTACAGTTTTGGATGCCTTAACGATCATAAAATTGATTGAAAATTTGCAGAAGTGATCTATACATTAGGACCTAAAAACTGAACGGTTGAGATGTGAAAATATGATCGAAAAGTTGGTCTACTGCCTTATCCCTAAAAAAGACAACAAAAAAAGTATCTCTCACTAGAATGACCATATATATATATATATATATATATAGCCAGCAGACTTAAAAATCATCTTTCACTCATGAAATGCAGCTAGCATATACTTGCTTGTGGGCATAATTAATTCCATCACACATCGAAGAAGAAAAATCAAACTTATGTATGTAGTGTTAATTGTATGAATTAATATACACTTATAGTGAGTGTGGCTGTGTGCTTTAAATCTTAGATTCAATTCCATATTAAAATAAATTTGAAGAAAAATAAAATAAATGACTAATTTTGTTGGGCCAATGACATATGTATAGGCCTCAATTAACTCCGGCATCTCCATGAACTCTTTAGATGAGTTGGTCATACTGTTTATAGCCCATGCCTAACCAATATAAGCACATATATGCTTAGCCCATTTATAATTGACCGGTGACCACCCTCTTCTAGAGCTTCTTAACAATAACAATAACAAATAAATAAATCTTGCATAATCCCAGAGAGTGGTGGTTCCCACTTCTTCAGCTTTGAAGGTGGATCTTGTAACCTACAACGATAGTCTCCGAAGAATCTATCTTGTATTCGGACGCGGGAGTCTCTGTTCTAGTGCTAATAGTTCATGAGGTTTAGGAAAAGCTAACCCTTCATTTGTTTATTTTTGTTAAATAATGACAAGTGTGGCATGTGGCCCACCATTATACTGATATTGTCTCAACTTAACCGCTTGATAGGTGTTAGGTTTTAATCACAAAATGACTCAGTATAATTGGGTAAGAGTCACCCACTGATAAGTTATATTTTTTTTTGTTACTTTTTCAATGTAGGATCTATCCTCTCTAACACGCCCCCTCACTGTAACCTAACTCTAGGTCTGCAAGTAAAATTAATTAACAATCTAATTTTTCGCATTGGAAATTAGGACACAAATTTCATATCGGAGACTTGACCAATATAACAATCCAAGGCCCACATCGGACACTTGGTAACAATCCAATCAGAAGTTTCTGATGTCAATATAAGGAACCCAAATTCTGGCCCATGACAATTGGAGACGCAATTGAAGAGAAACCTGCTCTGATACCATGTTAAACAGCGACAAGTGTGGCTCATAGCCCATCATTGTATTGATATTGTCCCAACTTAACCACCCATTAGGTGTTGAGTTTTAATCACAAAATGCCTCGATACAATTAGGTAAGAGCCACCTACTGATAAGTTATATTTTCTGTTTTTTATTTTTCCAATGTGGGATCTTTCCTCTCTAACACGCTCCCTCATGTGTGTTGATGCCCAAAAATCTAGTTACCAGACCCAAGTTATATCTCAAGCCCAATAAGAAAATTATATCGACAATTATCAAGCCACCATGTGGACCCCATCCACTTTCATACATTTGGGGCTTGCAAGAGCGAGTGTGGTGTGAAGGTAACAGAAATGCATGAGGCCCATTATTAGTTTTAGGCTTGTTGGTAATTTCGGACTTAGGGACTGAAATTCAAGCCCAACAGCACAATTCTGATTATGGGTAAGTGAAGAAGAATCCTTAATTACAATAACACTTCTTTTACCCAACACCAAATCATTTTACCTAAAAACCATACATCTCAAATACCATACCACATCCTTTTACACAAATACCAATTCTCTACCTTCGAACAAAGACAAAACACTGACTTCCCTTTTTTCAGCAGCAAATTTTGGAATTACAGTAATGAGTTCTTGAGGACACGGGAATCTTGGAAACAATGCAGCAGGATTCCTGGGAACAGTAACAGACCTAAGCCGCCACCGCTCTATAAATCGATAGTTATAACTACTGTGAAGGGGGAGCAACACAGAGGCTAACCATTAAACAACTAAGCAATTCTCCCAATAGGATCACAGAAACCATTCCCAAATCCAGAAACTCCTTTACTTCCATGCTTGATCGTATAAAGATCTTCTATGCCATGCTTCTTCTCCCCAAAATCCATCCTTAATCTCTACAATTCCCAACTCATATCCTTTATACCGAATACCTTAACTAATCCACCAATCACTGTTGGAATCTCTTCTTCCAAAACTCATGTTTTTCTAGCTCCCACACCACACACATTTTGCGAATCCTTTACTAGAGTTGCACACTAATTCACTGCCGTGAACATGGAGAAGAGCTGCCGAGAGTAACAAACAGCAAGCTTCCTAGGATTTTCAGGTCCTTCAAAGTTTACTGGGCCTAGTTTTTGCTAACTCAGACAAAGAGGACAAGATTTTGGGCTCGGCCATGGTGATTTCACTGCCGTACAACCCTGATCAAAAGTGCCTCTACAATGTGCAACCTAACTCTAGGTTTGCACCTGAAATTAATTAACAATCTAATTTCCTCACATTGGAAATTGGTTCACAAATCTCATATCAGAGACTTGTACAAGGCCAATTTTTCAATTTCTAATGTGGGAATTGGATTGTCAATTAATTTCACGTGCAGACCTAGAATTAGGTTCCACGTGAGGGGGCGTGTTGGATAGGAAAGATCTCACATTAGAAAAGTGACAAACAAAATATAACTTATAAGTGGATGGCTCTTACCCAATTGTATCGAGGTCTTTTGTGATTAAAACCCAACACCTAATAGGTGATTAAGTTGGAACAATATCGGTACAATGGTGGGTCAGGGCCACGCCTGTTGCTATTTAACATGGTATCAGAGCATTTCCCTCTCTAATTGCATCTCAAATTGTCATGGGCCCGAATTTAGGTTCCTTATATTGTCATCGAAAACTTCTGATTGAATTATTACCAAGTGTCTGATGTGGGCTTTAGATTGTTATATTGGTCAAGTTTCCGATATGAGATTTGTGTCTTAATTTCCAATGTGGGAATTAAATTTTTAATTAATTTCACATGCAGACTTAGAGTTAGGTTGCGTATGAGGTGGCGTGTTGGAGAGAAAATTAAGATCTCACACTGAAAAAATGACAAAAGAAAATGTACTTATAAGTGGGTGACTCTTACTCAATTGTACCGATGCCTTTTGTGATTAAAACCCAACACCTATCAGGTGGTTAAGTTGAGACAGTATCGGTACAACGGTGGACCACAGGCCACACTTGTCGTTGTTTGACCTAGAGTTAAGTTGCACGTGAGGAGGCGTGTTGGAGAGGAAAGATCCCACATTAGAAAAGTGAAAAAGAAAATATAACTTATCAGTGGGTGGCTCTTACCCAATTATATTGAGGCATTTTGTGATTAAAATCCAACACTTATCAGGTGGTTAAGTTGGGACAATATAAGTACAATGATGGGTCACGGGCCACACTTATCGCTATTTAACATGGTATCAGAGCGGGTCTATCTCCAATTGCGTCTCCAATTGTCATGTGCCCGAATTTGGGTTCCTTATATTGTCTTTAGAAACATCCGATTGGATTGTTACCAAGTGTCCGATGTGGGCCTTGGATTGTTATATTGGCCAAGTCTCCAATATGAGATTTGTGTCCCAATTTCCAATGTAGGAAAATTGGATTGTTAATTAATTTCACGTGTAGACTTAGAGCTAGGTTGCACATGAGGGGGCATGTTGGAGAGCAAATATTTCACATTAGACAAGTGATAAAAGAAAATATAAATTATCAGTGAGTGACTCTTACCCAATTTATTGAGGCATTTTGTGATTAAAACCCAACACCTAATGGATGATTAAGTTTGAACAATATCGGTACAATAGTGGGTCACGGGCTACGCTTGTTGCTATTTAACAATCTCCCATTATGATATCATGATTTAAATTGTTTAATTTTCAATCTCAATCTCAATCGAAATTTCTGTTTTAGTTATGACATTTAGATCAAACAGACAAATGTAATATTCTGAAGAAAAAAATATTATAAGTTTAATGACGTTACCAAATATATAAAAATGAATATTTGTGTCTTCAATTTAAAATTCTCACTTTAGTTGTTATTAGAAAGCGAAAAATTAGTTTGTGTGGATCAAAATAGGTCACCAAGTTAAGCGAAAAAAATAAAATTAGGAGTAGTGGGGTGGGTACATTGTCTTCTCTCTTTATGATAAAAAGCTTTAGGCAAATCTACAACAAGGTAGCTAGCTAGTGCTCAAAGAATCTCGATTGGAGGATATGTGTATGGTGCTAAAAGACGAACTTAATTTGGTGGATTGATTGACAGGCATACAACCCGAACTACACCATCTAATTATTGTCCAATTAATTAAGAAGATGATGCTATTTGTCCATTTCAATAATCTGATTTCTTCAATCAAATAATGTGAGTCCTTGCTCATTTTTTTCCCAAAGATATGTGGACCCTAATTTGTTTTAGAATATTAAAGTTAATTATTGTTTTAGAAAAGAGGGTTGAAGGAGCTCCCAATTATGTGTATCTGAGTTAAACACGATTATTTGTTTAAGTTGTAATAGATATATCCTTCTAGATCTCCTAATCAATGTTTAATTAGGTTTCTTTGCACTTTAAAATTTTATAATTGTAATCTTCTATATAAAAAGGACTTTATTATTAATGAAATCATCCAAGTATTTTCCCGATCTCTTTTCTCTTAAACAAAGAGAATGTATTTAACTATTTATATATAAAAGCAAAGAAAAAGAGGGGCTTCACTTTTCTGACGAACATCTTTTGCATAACCCCTCATATACTCAGTGGGAGATATTCTTTTTGCTGAAAAGGGGCTTCGTGATTGATGGTCGTCTACCTGTGAGCTAGAACTAGAAATCTACATATGTACCAAAAGCCTAGTTCATGTTCAATTTTACTTCCTTTTTCTTTGGTACTCAGAAATTTACTCTTTTTGGTCCCTATATGTCATGTAGAAATTTACTTTGTTGGCAAGGAAACTAAAGTGGAATCTTAAATCCCATCACACACATATGTACTTGTCTTGCGGTTGTTTCTTACCCATATGTGGCAAAAAACTTTCATGGCATCATTGGCATGAATGTTAGTTTTGACTAAAAACGATTTTGCGGTATACTAATGTTGCGTCAAAATTGAAAATAAAGCCTCGAAGCCTAATGATATATAGCTACAAAGATCAAGCCATAATCATACTACAGCTTCAATTTTCCCTATGCTTGCCTTAAACCCAAATGGCTGAAAATTAAGGTTGAGTATTCGCCCGAGAGCATAAATATCTAGGTTGACTTGTTCTGCTAATTTTTTTTTTTTCCTTTTTGTTGTGAGATAATGGCAACTATAGGAATAGACCCTTTGCTTGGAACATTAATTACAAGTATAGCATCATTTGTTGTGAATTGTGGTATCAAATCGCACGACTCAATAGCTAGTCAATATAACAACTCAACTGATTCAGGATTTCTGTGTTTTCATTTCACTTGGTTGGATTTAGTTATTCAAAGTAAAGATGATTAATTAAGTAAGCAACCGCATTATTAACCGGGCCAATTTGCATCCTTGATGGGATAGAAATTTCGTCATTTGTGTTGAGATCGAGCTAGTAGCTAGCTAGATTACACCAACTAATTCTTGACAAAGAGGCCTATAATGAAACTTGTGGTTGACTTATCCCAACGTACGCATGCACTACCAACTCGATCAATCTTCTCCTCAAATTTATAGTATACAATCGTGATGATATGTTAGTTTTATATTTTAGAGCTAATATGTAATACCATTTATATATGTGAGTTGTGGACTTTTTTCTGATTGACAACCACATGTGTGTTTGTTTCTCCTCACTTTATTATTCCAGATGATGGCAAAAGATAAGCATATGTAATTACCTCCCGTAGCTTATGTGTACTTGTCGATCTTAACCAGCTTGTTGCTTACTTTCATACAATTTTATGATATGAAATGGTGGTTGCTCGTCATGCCGGATAAGTGATAATTGTGCATCCATTGCAGGCCCGAATTTGAGATTTTGAGACTTGAGGTGAAAAATAAAAATAGCCCTACATTTTTTTATAGAAAAAAATAGCTAAAAAATATTTACAAAAAGAATTGAAAGAAAAAATAAATACATAATAGAAATGAGAATTGAACCTAGGTTAGAAGTAACATAAAAGAAAATAATGTAACTTGCCAACTAAACCAATCTCATTGTTTAATAAAAGACTTACATTTTATTTACTTAATAATTGTTTTTAAATACCACCATAGAAAGAAAAATTAGGTCCCGACGAGACACTAGGCCTGAAACGGTTGACTCACGGACCTCATGTCAGGTCCGGCTCTGATCTAGTGCTCACGCTTCAATTCCTCAACTCCACAAAAGTTCAAAGCCCACTCGTGTTTACTCTAATTAGATATATGTACTCTGAGTGTTAATTAATTACATTTGATCATCTTAATTTCGGAGTTGGCTTCATTTTACTCTCATGCAAAACATACTATTTCAAAGATGCAACAGTTTCCCACTTTTATCATCTTGGAAACCATTTGGATGGTAACCAACGATATGAAATTAATGAAAGCAAATAATCAAATTAGATTTTGACACCGCTAAAATCTACTCGCAAAGTTTAAGCGATTCAAATTGTTAAACTGTAAATCGTCAAAACAATTAGTAGTACGTGATTCAATACGATCAGATTTGCGGGAGGTATATCGATTATGTCATCAGTTGATGATAAATTAACAATCAAGTTACTTCAATTTTAACCAAGTGGCTTTGAATGTGTCAAAATTAGAAAGATCAATGACGTACTTACAGTATCCCTAGCTAGTATACTATATATATTCAGCCTTAAAACTTCCCTTTCAGCATAATGAATTAATGATATATAGATCTTTCTCCACAAGGTATTTTTTTCAGTTAAAAGTAGATTTGAAGAGCATCTTGTTGATGTTGAAATTGAAAAAAGTAATGATTGTATTTGATTTGATGCAATAGAGGAGAAATGTGGTCATTTTAGATAAGAGAGGAAGTGGAGGGGAATGCTAATAAGAACGTACCGGATCTTAGGTATACTTAGACAGGAGTTGTTGTTCACAGTACTCAAGGGTCCTAGCAGACCTGTCTTTAAGTATCCATGTAGACCCACTAAAATCACAGATTAGAATCTACAATTAGTTGGTCACCCTAAGCTCTCATGAACAGCAGCTCCCATTGATTCTGGTCATAATCGATCCAGGTTTGATCACATTTAACGTTAATTTCTATTCACAGAATTACAGTTGAGATATCATTTCCAAATCTCAACACCTAGCTAGTGTTTTTCACCAAATAGAAAGAGGAAAGATCGAAGAATCTAGGGTTTAATATGAGGACAAGGGATTTTGAGTTTGATTTCCATTGAAACCAGTCGCTGAAACACGGTGCGCCACGTTTACAGTATGGAGCAAAATTTTAATAAGACTAAAAGAGATATGGGTAACCTAACTGCTACTCCTTTATTAAAATTAAGAGTTACATTTCGTTTTGACGGTATATTTGGACGTGTTAGCCTGTGATTAGTCGACAAGACGACATCGATGACTGTTCTGGGCTCTCGTTACTGTATATCATATTCAAAGCCAAAGGTCCTGGCTTGAAAATTTTGGTAGTGACTGGTAAAAACAAAAGGGCTGCTGAAAATGCTCTCTTTAATTAACCTATCTTTCTTATATTTTTATTAATTTTTTTATGCCATTAACTAACCTATCTTCTAAAGCTTGTGGTGTATTCAATCTGTATATAACTATATATAGCTGCTAGGGTTAGGGTTAGGCACCAACTAAATACAGGCATAGCCTTTTTCTTTTTCTTTTCCCTTTTTTTTTCTTAAGTCCTTTTTTTTTTCCTGGCTTATAGTTATTGAGCTGTATATATATAGACATATATAGCTAGCTTCCTTGCAAGTACTGCAAGTTATCTCCAACATCCTATTCCATCTAGTCGACTAAGGAAGTCGATTTCTAGGGCTTGATCCGAAGAAATTGATGAAGAAACAGCAAGTGGTAGTCAGAAGAGATGGGTCGTCCCGGAGGAGCTCAAGCAGTACTTCATCTTCAATGGTTAGAACTGTGAGGTATGGGGAGTGCCAGAAGAATCACGCTGCAAATATCGGAGGGTACGCGGTGGATGGATGCAGAGAATTCATGGCAAGTGGGCAGGAGGGCACGGCGGAGGAGCTGACGTGTGCTGCCTGCGGCTGCCACCGGAATTTTCATCGGAGGGAAGTGGAAACTGAGGTTGTTTGTGAGTATACTCCACCCAATAATTCTTATCAACAATAGTACTGCCTGCTTTCATAATTGAACGGCGTGTATAGGACTGAATGAAGAAGGGTCTTTGATTTCTCTGAAAGTAGTTAACTGATTGATGCCAAAGATTGTGAATTCTGAATTGATTTGCCAACCTCTATGCATATGACTCTAAGATGGTGATCAAACTTTGATTTGATTGTCGAAAGGAAAATTTTCTCTATATCATGTTGTACATGTTCGCATGTCTTCTTATTAATATATTGCTTTATATTTCATGAATTCCTTTTCTTTCTTTCCTTTATCCACAAATTCGAATTCTACCTCCATGGACTTGAAATAGAGCTGCAAGCGCAATGCAGAAATGTATAATCTGCTAGTTCTACTTCTACTAGTGCAGAAGCCTAAAATTTCCTGGATATTCTACTAGTTCTTTCCTTGTGTATAATCTTGATGATTTTATACGAAACTTTTGCATACCAATATATGTCTGCAGTAAAAAGAAAATTAATCATTCTTACAACATGTATATAATGTTGAGATTATGCTATGTTTTCAGAAAGGCCCACACATCCAATCATGCTATGTATCAACAGTTCAGAACATTTTAAAAACTTGTTCAGGCCGCCTAAGCTTACAAAAACAAAAACAGAAACTATAGTGTTATAGTACTCTTTAGTGTCCCTCCTCCCTCTACTTTTCGGTGGTCAGTGGAATTAATTTGTTGGAACCAAATAGCAAGAAGATAACATATATATTGTTGATTAATTGATTGAATGCTCAATATTAAATATATTGGAGCTCTAGTGGAAACACCTTTGAATGTCCTTACTTAATTAGAGACATTTGGACCCTTACTCTTTTTTTTTTTTTTTTAATTGGCACTTGCATAGTTAATTAAATAACTGGTTGTGCAAAAAGTGATATGGCAGAATCATATACAAAATAAGCTTTCTACAATCAACTGTGCAAGTAGCATATATATTATTCTAACTTCTTGGGGTTCCCTCTGAATGAGGTTTTTCTCCTTCTGTACCCACGCATTTGCCCTAATTTTCACCATGCATTTGAGAGAAGCTCTAGTTAAGACTTGAGTAGGGGGAAGCATTAAGAATCAAGGGTATATATGTTGCATGTAGTAATACAGCTTGTATATATCAAGAAATTAATCAAAGAAGGGTACGCACCCTTTTAGTTATGTCATCACTACTCTAGCTCTAGAATGAAGATATATTTCAGATTGTATGTAAGCTTAGAGCTTAGAGGCCGGCTAAGATTACATATTATGATCCATATATGAAAAGCATGAAGATCTTATTAGTTACGCATTAAAAATGTAGGTCATAATCAAGTTATGTGTAAGCCTCTCTCACTCTCTCTCTCTCTCTCTCTAATACATCCCTCGGTTACTGCCTTTTTAAGAGTTACTCCATCTTTAGCTCTTTAATTCCAAACTGCAAACAGAAAATTATTGAGTACACATTGCTAGTGCTAGAAATTAAGTACTGAAAGATGTTACCAGATCGAAAAGTACTGAAAGATGTTTGGAGAAGACAAGAGAATAAACAACTAAATATATATCTCTATCTATCTCATCAAAGAATGATCCTGTTCTCCTTTCATCCAAGCCAGCAACATTATCATTAGGCTGTAGTGTGTTGATTAGATTGGTTGGGCCATGTCCTCTGTTGAAGACCATTGGTTTCATATGTTTAAATGAAATTCTAGATTGGACTCATATTTTTTGTTATCTTGTTTTCTCTCTATCCCTGTCTCAATATTCTTTAATTCTGAATGTCGTCCTATGTTGTGCACTTTTAAGATCGACAACAAGGAAATTGGATGGTGCAAGCAAAGCCTATCCAATCCTTGATATATCATATTTTGTTTATAAATCATATAGATCGACCCACCTCATGATCCCTAGCAGCTTTGACAGATACTGTAATGAAAGATTCCATGCCAGAAGAGTAAATATGCATATGAAATATTTCATAATTCAGAAGGCTGTTGCATATACAGATCAAGTAATTAGGATTAAACTACTGAAAGCTAGCTCGCTCAAACCAAAAGTTAGTGATATATTCATATATAGGCTGGATATGAACAGATAGATAGAGAACATTCAAAAAAGATATTTTACGGTCATGATGAAACCGACTACTTTTTATATGACAGATTGTATTTTTTGTACATGTATGAATCTCTCTCTCTCTCTCTCTACTGTATATGGTAGCAGACGTGCATGGCCTGGCCTGGTATCCAAGTTCAAAACTGCTTAAATTGTGTCCTCTATCTCAACGTTGATGGCCGAGGCAATGCCAAACATGCATGTGTTGGAACAGCGTCAAAATTGATCTCATTCAAGCAATCATCACTTCATCATCAGTACAGCATCAAAGGCCAGGAGCCAAATACGTACGAATGGGGTGGCTGTAGAAGCCTTGTTGCTTCCAATGGCATACTGACAACCAAACAAGATAGCTAGACAAGCTACTATTTCCTACCTCAATTGGGTGGCCACGCCACTTAATTATCATAGTCAGTAGAGGTTACATGAGCTGGACCAATATATCATGTCCCTGAATCTCTTACCTGATATCAAGTTGAGAGCGATGAGATATTGATGGGATACCTAAATTCTCTTTCTCAATTTGTTCACCTTCACCAAGTATTTAGTGCATGTATTTCCAACCAAAAAACTAAAAATAAACCCCTTAAAGATACAATGGGACTCAAAAACTAAACACAGATATCTCCTTCATATCGGATTTAGATAGAATCTAAAATGGATGAAACCAGATATTGTGGTAGTCATAAAAATTGCAACTGTGATTATGTGAGAATGCACCATGCATTTTGGTTTTAATCTTGCCGCATGTTCTTCAATTTAGCCCCTAGTGTTGAGGAATGGTGGGAATTAGGCTAGACTACGGATTCGATCCACTCCAACGTACAAAAAAAAAAAAAAAAAAAAAAAAAGAGGAAAAAAAAAACTCAAAAACATCCCGACAATCTCACATATACACCCAATGCCTTATTAGCACCTCATGGTCGCCAATAGATATCATTCCTGAGCGACGGCTGCCCCACTGAAGACTCTTTTCTATTCAAATTTGAATGTCACTTCCACGCATGAAGAGAGGAAGAACATGATTCGTGTACTTGTAAAAGTGACATCTCACCAAAGGCAATCACGTATATTCAAGACTCTAATCAATCGACGCTATATTCCATTTTAGCGGTACAAGAAAAGTGTACAGTATGATTGGGCCATGCAGCTTTTACTCTCAGGCCCAACAAAATGAGAATTTAGTTTTAGAAAGGCCCACCATCTCGTTAGTTTCTGGAGCCCAGACAAATGCCCGCTCCAAAAAAAAAAAAAAAAAAAAAACTAAAAAAACAAAAACCACCAGATAGACGACAGAAGAAGATGGGGCATCCGCTGTCGTTTTTGGCACATGTCTACGTGGTTTTGGGTCATCACATGTGCTCCGAGTAGCCTCACATGGATGGGCCCCACCACCGTTCAATTATACGACCCCTCCTATTATTTTCCAAGCCTCCTTCCCTACACCGACGCACCATGTGATCCTCTGCACAGTCACCCTAAGATCGTACCACGTCACACGTTTGTAAAATCGAAAGGTAATGAGTGATACTTATATAGTAGTAGGATAGGAGTCTGTGTAGGGTATAGTTACAACGGGTATTAATTTTGTTTGGGACCATATTAAAGTAATGAGTACCCGTCGTCATCTCATTTATCGACTCACACTGTTTTTGTCTACACTCAACGAACGTCCCATGTTACTTGGATAACACTTGCGATCGCCCCCTTTGCAAAATTACTTGTGCACCCTTTGCAAACTTAAATGTCATTGTTGTTATTTTCAGAAAATCATTATGTTTGAGGCGATATTTATCTTGATCTGCATCGACAATGTTGTTTTATGCTATCGATTTGATTTGGTTAAGTTTGGTTGGCAGTATCAACCATAAAAACCATTAGTGTTACAACTTGTGATAACACCCTTTGCAAAATTACTTGTACGCCATTTGTAAAGTTAAACGTCATCGTTGTCATTTTCAGAGAGTCATTCTGTTGAGATGATATTTATCTTGATCTGCATCGACAATGTTGTTTTATGCTATCGATTTGATTTGGTTAAGTTTGGTTGCAGTATCAGCCATGAAAACCATTAGTGTTACAACTTGTGATATCACCCTTTGCAAAATTACTTGTACACCCTTTATAAAGTTAACGTTATCATTGTCGTTCTTGGAAATTGATTTTGTTAAGAGGCAATATTTATCTTGATATACAGTATCAAGCATGAAAACCAGTAGCGTTAATAATTGATCATCAGATATTTGTAATCCTTAATATTTTCGGTGTACGTTCTTTTAAGTTATTGTTCTTTTAGATTCAATGACTTCAAATTAGAAATTTTATTACTAAACTTATAGTTGTTTCGCATGATCTAAGTAGTACTGGAAAACATCAACGTCCATGGTGCACATGAATCACAAAAAAGGGATTGTCACTTATGTGGTTAGTTTCCAACCAAAACACCAACCGGACAACATCATTTTCAACATTATAATCTACAGTCTTTTTACGTATTATATGAATAAATAAGATATAAACTTTAAAATGCACCATAATTATTCGAGGTGTCAACAATATAATATAACTTTTTAATTTTAATTTTACGATGCTCAATTTTACTATGTAAGTTAAATAACCAATACTTCAATTTCTTATTTAATTCACAAAGTACAACTTTTCAAGGCTATGAATTTTGGGCATGGTAATTTAGTATATAGTATACATCAGGATTAATTTATGTTTCGTGTTTTCACTTTCTTTTTGGATGGATGGGACAATTTGGGAATATGACTACAGCATAGATCAAAGTCATCAAACCAATAGTACTTTAAGATGCTAAATAATAAGCAGCCATAGAATCATAGCATCACCAGATTAGGCAGTAACATGATCTTTGTTGGGCATGCCTCCTCGAATCTCTATAAATAGCCACTCTCATTTTGCAATATAAATATATCAAGTCCCACACCACATCCATTACCACTACTAGCCAACTTGAACCAATCCTATTTATCTAGCTAAGCTCTTGGTTTGGTTTGTTTTGCTGATAGTAGTGATAACAATAATGGCCATGGCTAAGCTTCTCTGCCTTCTTCTTCTAGCTCTCCTTGGGATTTCCATGGCAGCAGAAACCCAGTATCACTTGGACAGTGTAAGTTCTTCCTTCTCTTTTCTTCATTTACCCTCATTATGGCTAGTGATCCGGTCAGTTTCTGAAAAACAAACTCGACTGTAATTTTTCAGGCAAGGTATGGACCTGGGAGTCTTCAGAGTTCGCGTAAGTATCAGATTTACCATCTTCTTGGTTAATTTAAAACTATATCCATGCATGTCAATATATATTTTCAACCTCTCCCTGTGATTAATTTGTGAATCGAACTACCAGAATGCCCATCACAGTGCACAAGGAGATGTAGCCAAACACAGTACCACAAGCCATGCATGTTCTTCTGCCAGAAATGCTGTGCCAAGTGTCTGTGTGTTCCTCCAGGCTTCTATGGCAACAAAGCTGTGTGTCCTTGCTACAACAACTGGAAGACAAAGGAAGGAGGACCCAAGTGCCCTTGAACCAAAGGGATACCTACCCTACCAATTTGTAATCATCAATATTAATTTAATCGAAGAATTAATCTGCAAGATAATATTCTCTGTCAGCTCCTTCAATTTATCCTCTGCAGTGTCAAAAATTCAATGACCTGTGTTTGAGGCTCTGAGCAGACAATTAATCCATTTATAATCTGTGTTACTCCATTATTAATCGCTCCTTTGGGTCAATGGGTCTAAAATAAAGAAAAAACCACCAAATGAGAGCGTGACAGAATTTGTGTTTTTCTCAATTTATTAATAAGGGCTGTACACAAGGGTTTTGGTATCTCCAGATTTTTTTTAATAAGAAAATAAAAGATTACAAACTAAAAACTCTAATACAATCTGGCTCTAATTGGTGAAATAAAATGACATTCTTAACTGAAGGGGGAACCGAATAAGTATCCCAAATTTCGTCATCAGGTCTAGAATGTAAATATGGGTAAATTCGATTATTATATATAAAACAAAAGTTTTTTTTTTTTTTCAATACAAGGAATAAAAACAACTAAAAAGCAGAACCTCTGTTACAACCTATACCTAAATTGTCAAACAAGTGAACTGTTGGGAAATTAATCCCCCGGCATGCAAGTACTAGTAGTAAATATGGAAATAAGAAACGACCAAGCCAAGAAGACAACAAGTTTTAACGAGGTTCGGCCAAAATCCATGCCTACGTCCTCGGAGAGTTTTCATCTTCACTATGAGAGAGTTACACAAGTACAAGATACACCACTCAAGTTTATACACAACTCGAGCACTCAAGTTTATACCCAACTCGAGACCTTGTATCCAAAAAAGATACCACATGTACACCCTCTCTCAATCCTAGAAGATTACTCTACCCTAAGAGCTATATACGCCCTTGAACACACTCCCCATATCTTCTACATCTTGAAGACCCTTGGAGTTGCTATTGAACCTCTCCTTGCTTGCCTCTACACAAGCTTCCTTGCTTTTTGCACAAGATGACTTACCATGCTGCCAATTTATAGGCAATGCTTCATGGTAGGTTGTAGTGTGAAATCATGAAAAATCTTCAAGTCGTCCATTTCAAATATTGTTGCTATCTTTTATATATTCGCAGTAGCCCATGTGATTCAAAGAAGGCAGCTCTCTTCTTCAAAGATGGCAGCTATCTTTCTTCCTAATGCAGATTTGCAGCAGCCACATCTATCTTCAAAGATTGCTGCCAACATACATGTGTAGCAGCCCCATGGCTTTAGTCAATAATTGCTGCCATGCTAGCTAGTCAAGTTGTAGCATCCAAATTTGAATTCTCCTCCAAATGAGGGACTAAACCTAACAATCTCCCCCTCCCGACCTTGGTGGAGAGCTCCACACTACCACTTCAATCCCTGAAGTCATCTTAATCCAAGACACAGCTTGATATGCTCACAAGCGACATCATCACTTCAATCCTTGAAGTCTGTCTTGATTCGAGACATCACTTGCTATACCCACAAGCACACTACCACTTCAGTCCGAAGTCCGTCTCAATGTGAGACACTACTTGTCATACCCACAAGGCGCAGTCACTTCAACTAAAGTTCATCTCTTTCTGAGACCTGCCTGTTATGCCCACAAGCAATCCATTGGGCTTTTTCTTACACTAGTTACACATAATCTGAATCAGTTGCACGCGGTTCTAACTCCTCCTGATTCAATAGCCCAATATTATATGTAACTGCACCAAGACAACAATCACTAGTTGGCTCCGAAGAGGGACCTCGACTTCACCCCTTCCGTAGCAGGATTTACCTTTTCACCATCGTCTGAAACCTGGAAACATATGACTGACGTCTCAACTATCCCCGCAAACGAGACCCACCATAGGTACCTACATCTTCGTGCACACCGTTTCCCTGCAACCTTCAAGGTCTAAGTTTTTCTTATCAGATGGAATATACTTCCCACACTTTTCTCCCTTCATTATTAGAACCATTTAGCCATGTAAACATAACTCCCCCTTCTGTTGACACCTACAGCCCTTGGAGTGTAACTGGCTCAACTTCGAGAAAAAGTGTCATAACCTTTGGAGTGTGAGAAATTCTCCAAGATTACTAGAAAAGCTTTGCTACACCATCCTTGGAGCAACATGAGCCTTTATCATCCTTCTGTTTTGACCTCGGACAAACCGGCTTTATGTGTCCCTGCTCCTTGAAATTACAGCACTACTTGCCAATTTCTCCGCCCCTAGATATAGACCTGCTACGTCGGCTAAATCTTCTGGTAGTTTGCATCTTTCTTGGCATCATTTCCCATCAACAATATAGTAGGGCCTTGTTGAATAGGATGCCATCCACTCTTCTTACCTAAGAGTGAAACTTCTCTTCCATCAATCTACACCACCTTGAATTGTGAAGCACTAGAACTTGCCATGACAAACAACCTCACCAGCCAGCATCCCCTTGAGTCATATCATGATCCCTTGCAGCTCCACTTTTGAATAGGATTTTCCTCGAGTCCACCTTGCTCCTCCTAGCTTGCGAATCACTCCACCTATCGAGCACACCATCGATGAGGATTTCTTGAGTCTCCGACCCGCTTTACTTGTTAGGAACTTTTCTCGAGCTGACTAGACCTATTGCACCTTCGGGCTGCCACCTTGATCATTCGCCTGACTACATCATGGATGCATGACGTGTCCCAGCCAAACCATAGGCTCTGATACCACTGTTGGGAAATTAATCCCCCGCCATGCAAGTACTAGTAGTAAAGATGGAAATAAGAAACAACCAAGTCAAGAAGACAACAAGTTTTAACGAGGTTCGGCCAAAATCCACGCCTACGTCCTCGGAGAGTATTCATCTTCACTATGAGAGAATTACACAAGTACAAGATACACCACTCAAGTTTATATACAACTCGAGCACTCAAATTTATACCAAACCCGAGACCTTGTATCCAAAAAAGATACCCTATGTACACCATTTCTCAATCCTAGAAGATTACTCTACCCTAAGAGCTATACACGCCCTTGAACACACTCCCCCGATCTTCTACATCTTGAATACCCTTAGAGTTGCTATTGAACCTCTCCTTGCTTGCCTCTACACAAGCTTCCTTGCTCTCTGCACAAGATGACTTACCATGCTGCCAATTTATAGGCAATGCTTCATGGTAAGTTGTAGTGTGAAATCATGAAAAGTCTTCAAGCCGTCCATTTCAAATATTGTTGCTATCTTTTATATATTTACAGCAGCCCATGTGATTCAAAGAAGGCAGCTCTCTTCTTCAAAGATGGCAGCTATCTTTCTTCCTGATGCAGATTTGCAGCAGCCACATCTATCTTCAAAGATTGCTGCCAACATACATGTGTAGCACCCTATGGCTTTAGTCAATAATTGCTGCCATGCTAGCTAGTCAAGTTGTAGCATCCAACTTTGAATTCTCCTCCAAATGAGGGACTAAACCTAACATGAACATTATAAGCAGGTAATGGCAGATAATTTTTCCAAACTTGAGCAATAGGATGGTGTCCCATATTGGCAATTGCATTGGCTAAGAAGTTGGCTTATCTCTTGACATGTTTAAGGTGTAAGCTATGGAGTTGAGATGACAACCATGGAATTAATGTCTTTGAGGGATTTTTTTGATACGCCAGGGAGGATGTATAGATCCATGAAAACTATCAATCAACAGTTTCGAATCATCTTCTATTTCCATATAATGAAAACTATCAATCAACAGTTTCGAATCATCTTCTATTTCCATATAATGAAAACCATGTAATAAGGCAGCACAAAGACTAGCTCGCAAGGCTAAAGCTTATGACACTGACATTAACACATCATTATAACCTAAATTATTTGAGGCAGCCAAGATTTGATTGCCATGATCATCGATCTCTAAAAACAAAATCTTCTGCATTAAGATTAACATCACCAATGGTCACTGAGTTATGACTTATTCGACACTTAACTCACTGTATTTTCAACAATATCACTTAACTCACTCAGTTTTACATTCGTCTTGCACTTAACTCATTGTTGTTAATTATACAGTGAGTTAAGTGTCGAATAAGTCATAACTCAGTAATAATTGGTGATATTACCCCTATTATTTATGATAGAGCTATCAAAATTTAGTTTTAAAGTCCCTGAAAGGGGGAACTTTTTAATAAGATTCATACTTTTGATTCTTTTAGTATATATGAGTTTCTTTATGCTTTCTATAATTGATAAAAAAAATTAGAAGTCAAGAACATTACTTGGATTGGTTCTTTTTGAAGACTTCTGAAGATAATATTGTTTCTATTGTTTCCAATAGAATAACAAGTGCGATATAAAACAAAAGTTGATGCTTACAGGTTTCTATATTTCTGCTTAGGATTCTCGAGTGGAAGACTTCCTTGTAAGACCGCTGGGCTAACTTCAACCCTTGCACCACCCACAAGGGTTGAAGTTAGCCCAACGGTCTTGTTGCCACTGGTCAGTTCAATGCCAATGAGTTCCTCCTTAACCATTTTGATTAGGGAGAGATGCTTTATTCAAGTTCACACCAGAAATTATATACCTCGATCACACTGTGATTTAAACAACAATAAGCAATGGAATATATTCGAATTTATAGTACTTAATTAACAATTATTGGACAGAAGATGTAACCTCCCCAATAAACAGCCACCCTCATGATCCTCCTTGTGAAGGAAAGGGATTCTCACCTCATGCATACTCTTTGAGACATTGAGGTTGACAAAGCACTCTTAATCGTTCAATCTCTTGTGATTATCGCATGAGACGAAGTACTAATTACTTAACAACAACAACACATGCAAAGTACCACGAATGATCAGAGAAGATGATATGAATCACTATTCATATAAATAATACTTAAATTTATCAAATATTTTGGTCACGACTTTAAGAACACTACTCACGAGTTATCAAAGAAATTGATGAATTATATGGTCACATATAGTAGAATTTATGTTTCAGATTAAAGACTTCATTAAATTGAAGTCTAGTATAATTTTGAAAGTTTAACCAACAATGAGATTGATTACTTTTGAAATTGCGTCTCTTGATAAAAAGAATATAAACAAAAAATTGAGTGTGAATAAAATTAATATATCTATTTTTTTTAATCAAGCAAATTGCATTATATTTTGATGAGATGTACTATATTTAAAGGGTTTTTGTCCATTTATCCTAATTCTAAAGATTTTTTCCCCACTTACGACTCCATTAAGTTTTTTTAATTCCCTCTTACTTATGAAGACTCTAATAAGGTCTTCCCTAATACCCAATTATGTTTTTTTTTTTTAGACTATTTTACCTTCACCCATTTGTTACATAGAGAGAGAGAGAGAGAGATAGAATGGAAGAGAGAGAAGCCATAGGCGACTTCGCCGGAGTTTTGTCACTAGCCACCGGTGACGGGAATCCGGCGACGTCACCCGAGTTTTGTCACTAGCCACCGGTTGCGGGAATCCGACATACGTCGCCGGATTTCAGTCACCGGTGGCCAGAATCCGGCAAACGTCGTTGGATTCCCATCACGTACCGGTGGCCAGAATCCGGTCACCAGCCGCCACCCACCGAACTTCTCTGAAAACCTCACTGGAGGTTCCCAAAGAGGTCGTTGAAGATCTTATAGGTCACTGGAAAGGTTTATTACTCCCAAATAGACGTCTATTGCCCCCAATAGACTTTTATTGGGGGCAATAGAGGTTTATGAAACCTCACCGGAAGTTCCCAAAAAGGTTGTCGGAGATCTCATATAGGACCAGAAAGATTTATTGCCCCTTGAATAGACCTGTATTGCACCCCAATAGATATTTCGGTAACTAGAATGAAAACTAATATCTCTAAAATTATACAAATAAAACTTTGATTAAGAAAAAGACCGAGGAGATTACATTAATTCAAAACCTCTTTTGCCCCTCAATAAACCTTCATTGAAGGTCTATTACCCTCCAATAGAATTTTTTTTTTCTTCTTTTTTTCCTTTTTTCTTTCTTTTAGTGCCTTCTGCCCCTATTTTATATATATATATATAAAAAAAAAAAAGACACCCAGAAAATGCTCTTGATACCAAATCGGAGCGAACCCCTAACTGCTGCACGTCGTTTTCCTCCAAGGCCAAAACCCAAGGCTCTGAAATCGCAAGCAGAACCTCCACGTTGTCGGACCGGTGTACTGCGACTCGATCACGGCCATACAAAGCGGCGAGTCCTCGATCCCTGGGTCGGGAGCTGGACCGGGTTCAGGTTATGGAAATCCGTGTTGCATGTCGAAATCTAAAACCGGAATCAGAATTTGGGTTGTATGTCAGAGTTGCTGTCTGAGTCAAAATCGTGCTGCACAATGACCGATTGAGCCTCGATGCCTGACCGATATGAGCCTCGATGACGGCGCTGAGGAGAGAGACAGAGAGAGATTGGAGGGCTTGGGTCGAGCGCCGGAGTCGGATGAGAAGGGTAAGTCACCAAAGTGCCTGGGTCGAGCATCGGAGCCGGAGGTCAGTAGGGTGGGGGAGAGAGAGAGAGAGAGAGGTGGATGGTAATTCTTTAATTAAATTGAGGATAAAATTATCATTTATTATTAAATTATTAATGTGAGAACAAAAATTTGTTGTTGATGTAAGTAAGATAATTTTTGTTAATTTTAATACTTTAGGTCAAAGATCCATATTTAATTCAAATTGACGCAACAACATTTAATGTGACAGTCAAATGTTTGATTACCTTATCAATTGGCTAGATTATATGACTTAAATGGAAAACCAAATGTTATTCCCTTCACCTAAAATTATCCAATTTATTTTAGATTACTTATCTAAATAAAATGACTTTTAATTTATAAGTAATTGAGGAATGCTCGACCACCGTGACTAATGATTATCAAAAAAACCTTATAAAATAGGCAAAGACTCAGAAGCAAAGGGACACGAGAAAGGTTCTAAAAGTCATGCTCTTTCTGTTGTCCATTTCATGAACACCCCAAAAGGATCAATATAAAGTATTAATCACATGTCACAGTCCACAAGAAAAGTTTGCAAATAATAATAGACTTTGTTCAAAGCCCCTCTCTGTGTTCGACGAATCTACTTAGTCACAATGCATGCCATGAAGTTTCAGAATTGACCCAGGTGCTGCCTTTGTAAGTTCTAATTGACCCAGTTCATGAAATTTGATTTCTTTGATACCCAGATGAATAAAAAGTTTAGCTTTTTTCTTTCTTTCTTTTTTTCAATTTTCTGCAATTTCAGCTCTCTCTTGTTTTTGTGTGTGGCAATTTTCATGTAGCTCAACTAGTCAAGAACCCAAATCATGAATTCTGGTAATCAGCTGCAACAAGTAGTCTACTTAATGAGTGTTCATTCTCTATGTGCAGATTTATCACTTGCTCTGTTGCTCTGGTGAGTGGTGGTGATTTCAAGAGAGAGGCTTTGGTTCTTCCAGAAATTCAAAGGTTCTATCTTTTATATGTAAAAGCTTCTTCTTTGAGAACAAAGAAAATTTTCTTCTTGAAATTATGGTTGTAGAGATAGGTTGTTTGGCAATGAGTTCTAAGAAAGCCAGCAGTTTTCAATCCTTGTCAAAACCCTTTCAGGTTTAAAAAGAAATTTAGCTTCCAATTCGAGATGGGTGTCTCTCTTTCCATGCTGTTCTGTTAAGAAGCTGACTTGACGGGCATTGCCTTTTCTATATTTGTGGGAGCAATTACATGCTTTTATACTTAGGTGAATTTCATTGATTGCATTCTTAGCTGAGTTTGGTGCCCTGAATGTCATCAATGTCAGAAAAGAGTAGGATTCCCTCAAAATTCATTTCCTCCTTGATAACAGTTTCTGTGTTCCTTTTAGTTCTTTCTTCTGTGTTCCTTCTTCAATCTAGCAATACATCTTTCATTCCCAGATCAGTATTTGAGCTTATGCTTGTTAATGGCACATCACTGTACTTTGAGCCTCATGTGAAAAAGGAACCAATTAAACTTCCTTTCCCCTCTTCTGAGGTTCCCCAAGTTGAAGCTATAAAACCCTTAAAAAGAATAAGTGAATCAGCTTGTCAAGTTTCCGATTCGAGCAATAAAGTGGGATCTGTAGAAAGAAAGAAAATGGTCTGTGACTCGAAGCAGGCTCTTGTGAGGGTATTTATGTATGAGTTGCCTCCTGAATTTCACTTTGGGTTATTGGGTTGGAAGGGAATGGAGAATCAAACATGGCCACAGCACATCCCATCTTACCCAGGCGGGCTGAATTTACAGCACAGTATAGAATATTGGCTCACGCTTGATCTTTTATCATCAGATAACCTAAATGTGGTCAGACCTTGTACAGTAGTCAGGGTGCACAATTCAAGTGAAGCTGATTTTATTTTTGTGCCATTCTTCTCATCTCTGAGTTACAACCGGCATTCTAAGCTTCATGAGAATGAGAAAGTCAGTGTCAACAAGAGGTTGCAGGACAAGTTGGTGCAGTTTTTGATGAGCCGGAATGAATGGAAAAGAAAGGGTGGGAAGGATCATTTAATAGTTGCTCATCATCCAAATAGCATGTTGGATGCAAGAAAGAAATTGGGTTCTGCCATGTTCGTGCTTGCAGATTTTGGAAGATATCCTGCTGAAATAGCAAATCTTGGGAAGGATATAATTGCTCCTTACAGACATTTGGTGACGACTGTTCCCAGCAGCAAATCAGCCACATTCAAGGAGCGCCCTATACTAGTGTATTTCCGAGGAGCAATATACAGAAAAGATGTGAGTTTTTCCTTCTTTCATCTATTGTCATGTTTATTAATGTTTTTGCTGTGATGTTGTATTGCTTCATGATATGAATCTCTTAATAATTTTAGCAGACTATGCGTTAATTCTATTTGCTTTGACTAGGAGTGTTAAATGCATGATGAGATTTGTTCTGATTTTCTCATACTGCCCTGAATTTGATCTTGTAATGCAGTATCTGGCAATTAGGATGTTCAAAATTTGTTATTTCTGATTTCTTGATGCCCTATTGTCATTGCTCTTTTTATAAAAAAATAGCTGTTTTGTGGTTCTTCCCTTCCCTTTTTATGTCATACACTATTTTGATGTAGCAATAGTCAAGCTTCGAATAGCCTGATGACATCTACTTAGTTAATGTAATACTTACCTTTTACATTAATACAGGGAGGAGTAATTCGCCAAGAATTGCATCATCTTCTCAAAGATGAGAAAGATGTAGACTTCACTTTTGGTAGCATTGGAGGAAATGGTGTTCGCAAGGCAACCCAAGGAATGGCCTCATCAAAGTATTGCCTAAATATAGCTGGCGATACCCCATCCTCAAATCGCCTATTCGATGCCATTGCTAGTCATTGTGTTCCAGTGATAATTAGTGATGAGATTGAGCTACCATTTGAAGATGTCTTAGACTACTCACAATTTTGCATATTTGTTCGCGGGGCTGATGCTGTAAAGAAGGGTTACCTACTGAAACTTCTTCGAGGAATAAACAAAGACAAGTGGACAAAAATGTGGGAAAGGTTGAAGGAAGTTGTACATCATTTCGAATATCAGTATCCCTCCCTGCCTGGTGATGCTGTCGATATGATTTGGCAGGCAGTTTCTCGCAAGATATCCTCTCTACAATTTAAATATCACAGGAAGAAGAGATACGACAGGTCTCAACTTGTTTAAGAACAAAATGGCATCGTTCCATTTGAAAGCGTCTGATGTATGCAGGTCTTGACCTTTGCATCATTAATGAAACATCAAACTTTTTGTTCGAGTTGTAGATATTATATACTTTCAAGCTAATTTTTTATTCTTGAAACTATCAATGAAAAGTTAATTCCTTTTTTGCTATGATATGTGAGATTTTGATTGCATTGCAGTTTCACTACAGTAATTGCACTCGGAATGACAATGTTAGTTATTTCAAGAGAAATGACAGCCTTCGAGCTCATGAATTGTGTTTTAATACTTTGCACTTTTATATCCATTGGTTGTTTTGTAGAGGAAACTGAGAAATCTATGTTGCAATGCCTGTGAAACAATCAAGGTTGTGGCAATATGATGCAAAATTAGTCGCAACACAGAAATATAAAATCCTTTCTTTTATAGAGAAAAATCAGAAATGCATGTAATCTGTGAGAGCCAGCATCATCATTCTCAAAGTTCATCTATTGGTTAGGATCTATGTTTTTATACATTATAGAGATGACGCTCGCTCAATGACTGGTTCGATCAGCTGCAGTTCTTCAGCTCAACAAAAAAACACTTCGACTAAAACAAGCGAAAATATAGAATTCTAACCAACCGACTTTGTATTAGTTACAGCCTCCACAGCTTCTTGTGCCTGAAAAAACCCTCCTTCATTCAGAAACTGCATCAGCATGTCAACATCTGTTGTGAATGGGATCTGATCCTTTTCGAACTGTACGTTTGTTTGATTGACTTGGATCGAATGTCATTGCAGGTGCAGGCGCCAAGCTCAGCTTTGCTTGCAAGTCCTCTACAGCAACCGCCTTAACAACATGCAAACTGTTAAGAAATGAGAAGTGCCTTTTATCCCATCTCAGAGCCAAATCCATGCTTCTTAATCCGGAAACCTTTTCCGGCTGGAGAGCTAAAAACCCAATGCAAACAAGAAGAATGGCCCCCTTATAAGCCAAACAACCCATGCTTGATTGTTCTCTGCAAAATCGAGAGGTGAAGTAGTAGTATAGGTATCTCTGTTTCAAGCAATGATAAGGGAATGAGTAGTGTGCTTGTGACTTTGTTCCTTCTTATGGTTCATTCCTGTGGGATAAGCCAAGGGCATGCCTTTTATGGGATTTGGAAGACTAAAAGCATAAAGCACAATGGAGGCCCCAGAAGGCCAGAACATGTAGGGAAGTTTTAGATTCACCTCAATCATAAGCCTGCCATAGAAGCAATATAAGGCTGTTTTAGAAGACTCTGACAGGTTTGAATGAAAAGTTAACTTGGAACACTATCCTTGGGAAGCCAAGTATCTTTTCTCATTTGGTTTTGGATTACATTTCCCTCTATCTATCATTTGCCTTGCTCTTTTTTTACCAAACAAACACCAGCTCAACCTCTAGAGTACTTTCCCAACTTGCCATGTCACCCTTACCATGCTGATGTGCACAATTTTTCCATATCCTAAAAGCGAACATAACTTGTGTATGGCTGGTTGTTGAACTAATAAATTGGTCTGACCGCCTAACCCAAGATCTGGTCCCTAAAAGCATATGCTAAATACTTTGCATATGTGGCTCAACCCAGCCTACACATCTAGTTGAGATTAAATGTAATCATTGAAAAGAGCCCAGTATCTAGTTACTAAACATATCAAACCGCCAGGTACATAAAAGAGAATTCAAAGGAAGTCATACAAAGACACACTACAACATCATTGTTCATCATCTTGAGAAGAATATCAGGGTATAAGGGAAATACTACCTTAAGAAGATAGCTACTGCAATTAAAAAGCCATCAAAAGTAGAGATCCTGGAGTAATGGTGGGGAATAGTAACCCCCTCCCTAAGAAAAAACAAACCCAAATAACCAACCAAGCAATGGCTTTATGTTCCAAACCCGCTTTGCTTTAAGCTAACAAGCTAGCTTTAGAATTCCAAGCTCTTCTCTCCATGCACCAAAAATCACTGTCTTGGTTTCTTGTGCTGAATGGAATTCCTTTATGCTTTTCTTTGCTCTCTCTTTGGATTGCCCAGCTCTCCCTCCCTAAGTTACCCTCATTCAAAGTTTCAAAGGAAACCCATTTTGGGTTGCATATCTGGCCTCTCCTCTTCTTTTTTCTTCTTTATATTTATCTCGCTTATCCATGAAGACCATCTTTCTCTACCCTCATTTTCTTTATATTTCTGTTCTTTTCATTTTCCAAAACTTACCAGAACCTATGGAGGACGTGGACTGGTCATGGTCCAAGCTGGACTTGAGCTCTTAGATACCCTAACATCCTTGATCTCTGCTTTGAGAGCAGTATTAAAGTAAAAGAACTGAATGAACTATTGCTTTCCAAATCATTCTTCACCATCACATTTAACTTTAACAACTACATCACAGTGTAACGTTATTTCTTCAACTGGATTCAAGAAAGCAGTGGTGCAAGAATCTACAAGACTGGAAGCCAAAACATGACATTCAGAACAAAAACTAATCCGTGTAAATGGAAAACTGCAATGAGTTTATTTGATCCTACAACAAACTATATCATGCAATAAGTTCCTCAACAATCAACAGAATGCAAATATCTAGGAGTAGAGACCAGTTTTGTTGGCTTGAAACCTAAGAAACGAAAATAATAAAAGTGCAAGGAATAAACGAAGAAACAGAAGACTGATACCTAACGAAGGTTGAGTAGATGCTTGGCAAGCATTTACAAAACTCCATCATCATGAGCAGTAACCATAAAATATGACAACAGCGAACAAACTAGAACTAAAGCATGCATCCAAGGTAGTTTTATAATATGTGAAAAAGCACTTTTTGAATCAAGTGTAGTTTACTTGAGAATCGAATTATATACACAGCATTGGAAATTAACATTTAACGAATGAAAGTGAACTGTATTTAAAAAATTTGATTACGGATACATGACACTCGTTAAAGATTTTCATCTTTACTGCTACTAAGCATAAAAAACAATATGCTCAAATCTCAGTTCCCAATCTCTTTGCCAACAAAGAACATTGCCAGAATTGTGGAACACTGATATTATTGAATTGGCTCCTGATGGGGAGTCGCAGCAGGTCCTGAAGCTATTGTGAACTGCAATCCACGACGTTGCCCGGCCTGCAGCATAAATGCAACTTCAGTTGCCGCAAGTGCTGCTGCTTCCTGGATAAACAGTAATATACAAACAGATTAAAATATTATTAAAAAAATGGAAAGGGATTTTGCATTATTTTAACTGAAATCAACATGCAACCAACATGTCCTTCTAGACGCTATGCTTCAACACATGCTACAGTGAATCATATGAAAAAAAAAAAAAGAGGAATGGAAAAGACAATTTAAGCCCCATCTGAATAAATAGTCATATTGACACCATTGATGGCAAAAGGTCTAGATAATATTATTATACAGCATCCAATAATCTACCAAGAGCAGCAAACTTCTTGTAGATGACAAAAGAAAGTTGTTTGCAACACGTTTTCTACATTCTTCCAGTGCAATAAAAGCATGAACAAATCCCATTCAGGCTTCAAGATGGAACCAATCTCAAAGATGTGATCTTCTTTTGGTCAAAAAAAAAAAAACAAAAAGAAAGAGAAAAGAGAAATATGGAGTAGTATTTGTTGCTCAAAAAACAGCAAACCCTAGAACTAACCTGTCTTTGCCTTCGACGTTGTAATATGCTGATGGCCCAGGCCATAATGTAGCAGGGGAGAAGAAAACCAGCAGCTCGGAGCAAGAAAAGCTGTTAATTAATCATTGAGTTAGATAGTGCAAAATTGTCAAATGTTATGAGACTCATTAAACATCCATATCGCACTTACAGAGAAAAATGTAGAAGCATCATCATCATCCCCATCACCATTGGGAAGAGTCAAAGCATGCCTCAGGAGTAGAAGAGCCATTAACTGCCAAAAAAGAAAGCTCAATATAGATAACAGAAACTTTTCAACCAGAAAAAGATGACACACTGAATTTTCTTGTTCAACAAGTTGCATGACCAGAAGAAAGCCAACCAATTACACCAAACCAAATAATCATGAAGAAAAGAGACTTAATAACATAAAGAGGTGAGCAAAACTGTTAAAGAGTAGAGAAATATTCTTAAAAACTACCAGATAAAAGCATGAGTTAGATTTTGCTCATCCTTCAATAGATAAGGGGGAGAGAAAAAAAAAACACTTAATCAAAAATATAAATCATTCCACCATAGTATTGACCAGGGTTATTGTAGCTTACAATTAGAGCGGCAGAGCGGCAAAAAGCTGCTCCATTAGCACTTGTATCGGCATACTCATCGTATTCAGATTCAAGAAAGTGACGTTCTGCCGCTGCCATTGCCAATAGTCGAGGATCACGTAAATCCAAGGGGGTACCAGAGATTGTCCAGCCCTCACTGCAAACAAATTCAAGATGCAAAAGATAAAAGGTCAAAACAGACAAGGTCTGCACCATATTGACCTGAAGATTGTAATACAAAAAGCACTATCATATATATACATCCTGGCATCTTTCCAAATTTTAATTCTGAAAAACCAAAAGGAAAAAAAATCCCATGGTAGCAATATTAACCAAGTTAAAAGGCAAATGTAAATTGTGTGCTTGCCTGATGTCAATAGTAGTGTCATCGGACTGAGGGGGAGGTGATGGGGCAGTATAACCAGGTTGGTAAGGCTGCATCAAAAGAACTTTTTCATCATAGAGAACACAAACTGTGCAATTCATGACTGGAGAAGATTCATAAACCATTTGAAATCATCAAAGGTTACCAGAAAATGGTCACATGCTCTAATAAATTACATAGATGCATTATCATAGTTAAAATATCTTCTCAAGATACATCGAGTATTGATACTTTGCAATAAAAGAAGTGGAAAAGCATGACAATGATAGCTTCTAAATAAATTAAAACTGCTTTACTTATATGAATAAAAGGAATATCCATAATTACTAATCCCTAACATACGAATGGAATCAAACAATTTTTTTTTTTTTAAACGATCATGAAAATGACCACTGCAAGTGCAAAGAACGAAGGATTCTAGCGAATTACCTGATGACAGATTTCACAAATGATATCTCCCTTCTCATTGCACCACCTCTGGACACATTTTCTATGAGCATACTGGAATTGTAGAAGAAACAGTTAAGAGGCTTGGATTAAAAGATTAATATCAAACCATTGATTTGTAATACAGCGAGGCATAAAATAAGCTAAGATCAGGAAGAAAAGGACAAATAAAATCAAGAGAAAAGTACATGAGCTAAGATCCTTCAGCATAACCAAAACATAGAGAAAAAGGAATAAACAGCACATGTCAGAGTGGACTCCAAGCCCCCGGAACTGATTCCAGAATAGAAGATGACACTAACTACCAGGGACAAAAGAACGTGTGAACTAACAACAACCAAACTAAAATGCTCAAGAACAAACTACTTCAAGAATTGAACTCTGGAAAGTACTGAATTACTGATCGAAGATTGTAAACGAATTCCAAATGTAAAGTCAAAGGAATCAAAAGAACTGTCCGACACCAGCCCCCCAGCCAAAAAAAAAAATAAATAAATAAATAAAGGAAAAAAAAATGAAAGGTTGCAAAACTGCAAGATAAAACAATATGAGCATCAATGAATCAGATGATACTTTTAAGCTGCCACTGCAAGCACAGGGAACCTCCAAATTGCTAACGCCATCTTCTTCCTGGCAAATGCGACATTCAACAGACTGAATCAGCGGCTCTTCTTCTTCAGATACAACATTCTCCCCCGTTCCCTTGATATCAATTGCACAGCTGGGTATCTCAGCCGATTGGGAGGATGAGGCCTCTAGAGAAGAAGATCCTGGAGTCTCAGTCCCTTGCACTGATTGCGAATTTTCAGGTTTTGTGAAGCGGTCAACACACAACACCAGGTGATCACTCATTCTCACTGAAACAAAAACTCCTGCATCAACAAGACAGAACAAAAACAACAATTAAACTCAAGCCTTCTTGTTCAAATTCAACAAAAACACGAAACTCACAATAAACTTATGCGTCATGGTTTTGGGTTTGAATGATCATAATGCAGCACAATATAACACATTGACTCTTAATCCCAAATCTCTCCAAAACCAAAATTTCTAGATTCATGTCCCTTTCATCTAATCGCCTTCACATCACAAATCACACACATCAAAACTCAAAACATCCAAACCGTCCTGCATTTCAAAATTCAAACAATTACAGATTCAACCATTTCAGCTCAGCAAAACTCAAAATTAACACCTGCAGCCATAAAGCCCCAAACTTTCCGTCGCGGAATCATAATTGCAACAAAAATCCTAACAATTTACCAATCGGCGATTCAAAACTCCCAAAATTTCACAAACCGCAATCAAAACACAACCACCTCTGCAAATTTTTATATCAACAAACAAGAAATTTCCAAGACAAATAAATTACAGGAAATTTAAAGATGAATAATTTCTGAAAGAGAAGCACAAGTACCTGGAAAAGGCCTAGAATTTTTGCTTTGGAATTCTCTGAAATTTTTTTTTGTTCTCTCTATCTGAAAAGTCGTCGTCTTCTTCTTCTTCACCTCGAAAGAAATGTAATTAAATTTGGAAGAGACACCACACCACACCACACCACCAGCTTCGGATTAGACTAGCCTGGTTTCTCTAGGCTCGGGAGCGAGATCCTGACCGTTCAAGGGGTATAGGAAGGTTGGGTTTGGCGGTTCAGATGATGTTTACCATTTAGCGCGTGTTTTACCAGTAACGGACGTTAGTAAATGGGGGACAGATTCCGGTCTTGTCTTGGAGTTGGTGGGGGTCAGACCAAAACAGAAAAGTCATTATTTTTGAAAATTCTTTTATTTGGTAAGTATGGAAAACAAAAAAATATCTAGAACCTTTTGTAAAAGAAAAGAAATAAATCTAGACGTTTTTGTTAAGTTAATTATTAGATATTATTATTCTAATAGAGTAATCTTTCGTCAACTTTGAATACCAAAAAAAGGGTCGATCAATTTCAATATAAAAAATGAAATATTTTCATAACTGTATATTTATAAATAAACTATAAATTTAGAAAATCTCTTAAAATAGGGTGAGAGGAAAATCAAAATAATGTTTTTTTTTAAATCAAAATAATGTATTAGTGAGTCATATTTGTGCATCACAAATATCATCTAAAAATACATGCATATTGGCCTAGTAATTGAGGTTTTGATTGGGAACTCCCCTGCCTACGTTTGACTTGCCACTTTGATAGTTTCGTGAGTCGAACGAGGATAGGGTGGTTCCCAATCAAGACCTCAAATACTGAGTTACTTACGGCGGTTGAGGGGAATGCAATTTGAGTGAAATTATATTTTGTGCCTTTTTTCTTTTGTGTCTCACAAAATATAAATTTTTTTTTATCGGACTTCATGATTTGAGCTTACTTAGATAATTTTTTTTTTCTCACAACTCTACTAAAACAGGTCATTACATGCAATGTTCTTCCGGCATTAATAAAAAGACATTCATTTTGAAAAAAAAAAAGACTTTTTTTTATATTGACTTCAACTTCAAAGTTCATAATAAAAATAACCCAATGAATTTGGTATAGTGAAAACATGGCTAAGCCTACAAGTTGAGCGAATGTGAGTTGAATACTCAAAGAGGTCTATCTGCCTGTAAAAAAACACTTCTTGAAGAGAGCTTCATCTAGATCAGGTCCCAACTCAGAGTGATAAGAGCAACTCCAACAGTTTCCTTATATTTTGATTTTTCTCTATTTTAGAGAAAAATAAACATCTTTTACTCCAACAGATTTTCTATAATTATTCTTATCTTAGGGAAGTGAGAAAATAGAAAATCAGATTTTCTAAATTTACAGCAATCTGTAAAATTTTAAAGAAAAATTATGGAGATTTTAATAATTATTGTAAAATAGGAAATCTGTTGGAGTTAGAGAGTAAAATGAGGTTAAAATTTTGACTTTTGATTCTCTGTAAACATAGAAATTATAGAAATTTCCCCATGCTTATAGGAGAACATAAAAGAGAGGCAAATGTTTTTTTTTTTTTTTTTTTTGCCAACAAAATTACTATGCAAAAGAAAAGTTACAAAATATGGAATTTTTGGGTGAAAAAGATTCGGCCCTTAAGAGAAAGCCCGTTACTGCAGGTCTGCAGTCACATATATAAAGAGGACACAAAAGCCTAGGGTTTTAGCTCCACACACTAAAATCTCCGGCGAACAAAGCCTCCACACACTCCATCATGGCAGAGACAACCGTCGCTGAAATCGCCGAGACCAACACCAACACCAACACCGCGGTGGCCGAGGACATGGACCTCGAAACCGCCCCGGCCCAAAACCCAGACGAGGCCCAGAACGGCGACGCAAACTCTAAGCGGGCCAGGGAAGAAGAAGAGGTGGAGGAGAGCGGCAGCGACGGCGCGGCGAAGAAGGCGAAGGTGGAGGAGGAGAAGTCAGCGGAAGAGCAACGGTTGGAGAAGTTAGGGGAAGGAGAGAGCGAGGCGGGTCGGGTCATCTTGGGTCCGAAGAGTTTCGGGTCGGCTGTTGAGATGTTCGACTATTTCTATAAGCTACTTCATTACTGGCCAACCGATCTTAATATTAATAAGGTAAGAGAAACAAAGCTGTTTGATTTTTTTTTTAGCTCTGTTCTGGGTTTGCTTAAAGTTTAAAACTTTGATGAAAAATTGAAGCTTTTGGTTAATGTGTATGACTTTAGTGTTGTTTGTGTGAAATTTGAGTGTTGCTGATGTTGGGTGTTGAGAATTTGGGGCTTATTGCTGTAGTGACTGATATTCGAGTTGGGATTTGGCTGCATGTGTTAATATGCTATTGTGGATAGTTTTATGTTTTAGATGGGGAAGTTGGAGTGGGCATGCTTGGGTATAGTGTTTGATTGTCATTGTTTTAGGGTGTAGTTTTGGAAGTTTGGATGGATTTTTAGAGAGAAAAATTTGAACGTTTTGATACTATGTAAGAAGAATGTGGCTTGCGTTTTTGCCCTGTTTTGGTCTATGATCGATCGAGAAGGGTCCAGTATTTCTCATAATTCGATTGTTCCGGTGGGGCCTTGTAGCTTGGGCTTGATACCCAAGTTATAATGGTGAAATTTCGTAGTTCATTCTTGCAGGTTGGGAGTTGATATCTTTAGTTTTGGTGTTTCACAAACATTGATTTGGGGGGAGATCTGGTTTTCAAGTGTTATTTTTTACTTTTGTGAAGGATTTGGTAGGAATTCTGCATGACGATATCCTGAATTAGTTGGAAGTCTTTCTAACTTCTGACCCTGAAAATTTTACATGTATCCCTACTGTGAACAAAGAATCTGACCCCTTGTCAAATTTCCACTGTAAATGGTTGGTGTGTGCCATTTTAACTCTTGGACAATCAGATATTTATGGAAAGGTATCACAGAATAGGAGCAACATCTTGTACATGCATAAATAATTATACATGTTATTACACCTTGCTTCCACATCATGACGGCACCCTCTAGCTCACATTTATGATAAATTCTCAAAAAATGCTTGGTGGAAATGGTCTATATTTTCTAAATTTGATGTGTAATTGAATATCATGCGTTATACTTGATGAAATGTTTGATCGATTCTCTTCTTACATTATGTTTTGAGTATTATATTATAACCTTGAATTGTTTGATTGAATCTCTTGTTGTATTGTGTTGCAGTATGAATATCTGGTTTTGCTGGACTTGCTCAAGAAGGGTCACTCTGAGCCTGATAAAAAGATTGGTGGAGGAATCCAGGCTTTCCAAGTTCGGTTCCACCCATTGTATAGAAGTAGGTGCTACTTCCTTGTTAGAGAAGATGGAGCCAGTGATGATTTTAGTTTCAGAAAGTGTGTGGATCATATACTTCCCTTGCCAGAGAACATGAAAGCACACGCTGATGCGAACAAAGCCTTAGGTGGTGGTAAGGGTGGTGGGGGAAGAGGAAGCTGGCGTGGCCGTGGGAGGGGCAGGTCAAGAAACTGAATCATAGTCTCGCATTCCCCTACCTGGAGTTTGAGTTTAGCAGAGGCTTGAGAAAAGTTTTGGACCAGCTTATTTCCCTTCTACTATAACAAAAGCTAAAACTGTTGTATTATCCAAATTTTGATTATTAATGGATTTTTCTGTTGCTTGGTGATCATTTTTGATCTGCTCTATTAGTTACAAGCTTAAGAACACACATACTTTAAAAAAGGGTAGTGATGGATTACAGATCTTGCAATAAACAATTGAACAAGCTTGGTAATTACTAATTTGGTAGTATATAACGTTTGGGTATTTGCCATCACCTGCTGGGCATTTGGACAAAAGGTTTCCCAGAATTTTGCTTCTGGGCAAATCTCTACACTACTGCACTGCTAGCTTTTGTGGTGAACCCTAAACTTGAATGAAGATTGTGGATTGGGTAATCAATTATAACTTCTTTAACTCTCATCGGGTCATCTCCCATGTATTGAATGTTTTAAAGCCGATTAATGGATAAGCCACCACTACTCATATGCATTAAGTAGGATATATGATCTAAAAGAATGGTTGGCTATAATTATTGCTTACAATATTAATCACAAGATTTCTAACTGATGATAGAAAATGATGAATAATTGAAGGATAATAGTGTCAAGAGAAATTATAAAGCAGTAACTCCTTCCCTCACACCCCACTAATAAGTTTTCATCAATCTTAATTCATCCAAAAAATGATTAACAGTCTTTATTCCTTAACTTGTAAATGATTATTGGTACGTTACATGCATATTCTCCTCTAATAATTTTTTTTTTTTTGAAATGTCATTTCCGAAAATAAGGTGTTATTGCCATGCATGCTTCTATGTGAAGGCATATGCAGTACACCCCATCTTTTGTCACGCTCACAATAATCATCTCAAATTTTCAGAAGAAGGTAGATCCTATAACTTTTATTTTCTTTTGCCTTCAGATGAAAAGATTTCCCTCTTGAGTGAGGAAAAGTAACTAGCTAGGCTACAAATTGATAGTGATGGTAAACTAGTAACTAGCTAGCTAGCAAGTCCAAGTTTTTAGTGTCCAAGTTGGAAGGAAAATCACACTTGGCAAGCATGCAGGCACCTCCGATACACTCACTAAACCCTAATCGACCCAAGCTCTCTCTAGAGATACTATGCATATCTAGCCAAAATCGAGAAAAATGGAAAGAAGGAATAATATTAATGAAATTGTAAGATAGAGGAGGAGGAGGAGGAGGAGCTATGGCTGCGCACGTTCATGTAGGCTAATGATGATGATGATTAAGCCCTCTAAATCTAATAAATCCAATTGAAGGACGTGTATAGCAAGTAATTAATACTACATTCTTGTAACTTTCACTAGGCATTGAAACGCGCACAAAACACAGTAGTAGCACGATGATTAATTACAACACTAGTAGTTGTGCTCATTCATGCATATATGTAATGTAAGCCTATATATACATTCACTATCTGCCTCTTCTTCTTCCTCAAGTCGATAAGAGTTCTGCACATTTATATTCACCGCCGGCGTTAATCTGTTCCTCTTTCTCGACTTGAGTGCAATGACAATGAAGAGTCACCATCAGAGTCGTTCCCTGACGAGCAACCCTAATTGGGTAGTTTCTAAGGATCATGAAAACCCATTCTCATTCCCAAATCAATTTTCTCCTGCTGATTTCAGGTAAATTGATTAGTGTTTGATCTAACTGCATTCCTCTGATTTGATTAGTACTTAAACCATTAATCTTATGATTCTTAATTAATTGGTGGAGAAGTGGGTATGCTCCGGTACTTGATTGGGAAAATGAATTTCCGCCGATGGTGCAAGACTACACTTTTATTGATGCTCTTCCTTTCATGGAGAGTTATGTTCCTTCGCTCGATGTTCAACCTATCATAAGCCTATTTCCAGGTGATGATCAATCATATATATAAGTTTCATGTATTGTTCTTATATGTGTGTGAATAAGTTTCTGAAAATATAGGAGATGATTTTTCCTTTGGAGATAATGGAAATGAGACTGAGAATGGAGTTAACAGTGAGTTGTTCACTTCTGGGTTTGAGCGCCCTAATCATCATCATCAACAAGAACAAGAACAACAGCAACAACAACAACAACAACAACAACAACAACAACAAAAGCAACCTAATATACTGCTTCCTATCAATGAAGATCAAAATGGTGCTGATAGAGAACATGTGGGTGAAGAGAGCAGGAAGGGTAAGAGGCGGTGCATGAGAGTTGATCATGAGGTGAAAAGTGGTAGTAGTACTAGAAGCTATTCATCGTCGAGATTGTTGTCTAGGGAAACAATCTCCCCGTACTTTTACATGCCTATAACTCAGGCCGCGAAGGAACTGAATATCGGCTTGACCCTTTTGAAGAAAAGGTGCCGGGAGTTGGGTATTCGTCGTTGGCCTCATCGGAAACTCACCAGCCTTCAAACCCTAATCCGGAACATTCAGGTACCGAAGTATGAGATATTTCAACAAAAAAAAAAATTCACCATTAATTGGAATATATAATTTTCTAAAGCAATTGATGATTAATGTGTAAATAATCTCAAAATTCGGATGCATTATCACATTTTTTGTTGTGGTTCGTATGAAGGAGTTGGGAAAGGAAGAAGAGGAAAACGAAGAGAAGCTTCGGAATGCGATCGAGTTGTTGGAGAGGGAGAAGAAATTGATGGAGGAAGCTCCCGATATGCAACTGGAGGACAATACCAAGCGGTTGAGACAGGCTTGTTTTAAGGCCAACTACAAGAAGAGAAAGATCATGGGGATGAATCTGATTGATTATCCACCCCATTCTTCTAATTTCAGCACCATTGACACTCGTGGAGGCAAGTCCGTCGCTATTCTTGACAATCGAGGAGACGAGGAAGACGAAGAGATTAAGTCACTTTTATCTGACTCCTTCTCATCTTCCTCTAGCATGATGATATAAGAGGGAATCATAACAGGCCGATCAGTTGTTTAATTAGTTTTTCTGATTTTTTTGGGTTGATTTTGTGAATTTGCAACATGGTTAAATTAGTTGTTCATATGAACAGTAGGCTCTGAAGAAAGGCTAGCTACCAGCTCTTCAGAACATCTTGTCTTAAGCACATGAAAATGGTTAGTCAAGTAGACGGTTGGTTTAGTTTTTGGTTCTTCTTTGACGTAGTAGGTGGACGTGGAATATCAATCCATTCATTCAAATATCTTACTCAACATCTTCGTCGTACTTTTATAAAGTTGTCACTAATCCGTAAATTCAATATATAATAATTTTTTTAAGAGAATTCAAACTTAAAATTTACCATTAGACCAATTTAGTCTCGATTCAAGTACTTAAAGATGAACAAAATGTGTAATGGTATCCAGTCTGATAAAAAATTCTCAATTTCTAGCAGAAAAAAAAAAGAAGGCGGCAAGAATAAATACACATCTCTGCAAGCAGAGAGTTTGAAAATGACTGCAATCTCACACCCCCTGCGCTCAAACTGTGCCCATCTCAAAGACCACAACATCTCTTCTACTCGTTTCACCTCCACCCTCTCCTCACTCTTCACCACTAACCCAAAACCCTTCAACTCTCCAAAACCCCATCACCACCAAAACCAGACCAAACCCATCATCCCCTATACTCAAACCCTCAAAGACTCCCTCCTCTCCTCATCAAATCATGCACCCACAAATCCCATTTGCTCCAAATCCACGCCCACATTCTCCAAACCTCTCTCATTCTCGACTCCTCAATCTGCTTCCACTTCTTGTCCCTCGTTTCGCTTTCCCCACCTTTCCAAAACTTGACCTATTCCCGCCAATTCTTGTTTCAAATTCCCAAACCCAAAGCCATTCACTACAACACTGTGATAAGAGCTTACTCAATGAGTGATTCACCCCAGGAAGGGATTCATCTTTACCTCGATTTGAGGCGGCGAGGTCTTCGTAGCAACGCTCTCTCGTCCTCTTTCGTAATGAAATGTTGTGTTAGGGTCAAGTACTTATTAGGTGGAATTCAGATTCAGGCTAGGATTGTGAGAGATGGGCAACAATCAGACAGTCGTTTACTCACGACTTTGATGGACCTGTACTCCATTTGTGGCGAATATGATGATGCGTGTAAGGTGTTCGATGAAATACCTCATAGAGACACTGTTGCTTGGAATGTGTTGATTTCTTGTTTTCTGCATAACAGCCGCAGCAGGGATGTTTTGGGTTTGTTTGACATTATGCGGAGCGAAAGTTACAGATGTGAGCCTGATGATGTTACTTGTTTACTTATGCTCCAAGCTTGTGCCAACTTGAATGCGTTGGAGTTTGGCGAAAGGGTTCATAGTTACATTGAAGAACATGGTTATATTGGTGCTTCTAATCTGTGTAATGCTCTTATAACTATGTATTCGCGGTGTGGGTGTTTGGATCAGGCTTATGAGGTGTTTAAGGGGATGCGGGGTAGAAATGTGGTTTCATGGAGTGCAATGATTTCTGGGCTTGCTGTGAATGGGCATGGCGGAGACGCTGTTGAAGCGTTTTGTGAGATGCAGAGAATGGAGGTTTTACCTGATGAACAGACTTTTACTGGTGTTCTTTCGGCTTGCAGTCATTGTGGGTTGGTTGATGAAGCAATGGATATTTTTGATCGCATGAGCAAAGAGTTTGGAGTAGTGCCTAATGTGCATCACTATGGGTGCTTGGTTGATCTTTTGGGTCGGGCTGGTCGACTTGATCAAGCATATCAGCTTATAATGTCGATGGATATGAAACCAGATTCGAAGATATGGAGAACCTTACTTGGGGCTTGCAAGATTCATAACTATGAAACCCTTGGGGAACGTGTGGTGGATCATTTGATCGAACTCAAGGCTCTAGAGGCAGGGGACTATGTTCTGTTGATGAATGTTTACTCTTCAGCTGAAAACTGGGAGAAGTTAGCTGAATTGAGGAAGTTTATGAAGGAAAAAGCAATTCAAACTACACCAGGCTGCAGCACAATTATACTAAATGGAACAGTCCATGAGTTTTTGGTGGATGATGTTTCGCATCCAAGGAAGGACGAAATCTACAGAATGCTGGATGAGATCAATAGTCAGCTGAAGATTGCTGGTTATGTTGCTGATGTATCATCAGAACTGCACAACTTGGGGGCAGAAGAGAAGGGATATGCACTCTCTTATCACAGCGAGAAATTAGCTATTGCTTTTGGAGTGCTGGCAACTCCACCCGGCACGACAATTAGAGTGGCCAAGAATCTTCGCACTTGTGTTGATTGCCACAACTTTGCGAGGATTCTCTCGGGGGTTTATAACAGGACGATAATTGTTACGGACCGCAGCCGGTTTCATCATTTTCGGGAGGAACGCTGCTCGTGCAATGGCTATTGGTAGGAACATTCAAGAACTACGGCATGTGAGCATCAGGGAACATGTTCTGCAAATGAAATGGCTGGGTGGGAAGCAACACAGAGTTTTATAGATGGTAGTGAAAAGCTACTGATAAGTGACAGTGATTCAGAATTTCAGATTATTTGGAGGACAAAATGCGGAACTTGATCACTAAATTCTCCTCTCTAAAGCTTTAACTCCCTTATGAACAGTATAATCCTGAGAAACAGTGTAGTGACGATTTTGCCTCCGACAGCACTGCTCATTTATGGTGTGGCTTTCCTTCTTTGCTTCACTGAAAGAGGCTGTCTCCTTGCTAGATAGGTTACATGTAAAGCAAACAAAAGGGACATGAAAATTTAATAGTTGCTTGGTCACCGAGTCCCTAGCGGATTCCAATACCATTTCTTCAGTTCCTTCCCTTTTAGGGTTTGGTTTTCCGATTCTAATGAGAATTGGAAACAGGACTTAATTACTGTAGAAAAGGATCAAGGGTAAATAAAACGTAGTTTCTCGTTTAGAAGACTATTTAGCTCGTGAAAACTATGCAGCCCTTTGTTGACTGATCAACCTAGCTAGCTAGCTTCAAAAGGAAATTTGGAGATGGTGAGGTGCAACAGATTGAGGAGGCAGTACTACAACCGCAACGAAATCCCGAGACAGCTGATGGATCTACCCATCGATATCGTGGTGTACATCCTTTTGAGACTGCCGGTAGAGTCACTGCGTTGCATCCGATGTGTGTCCAAGACCTTGTTAAAACAGTTGACAGCCTCTCTTTCGTTAGGCAGCACACACTTTCACTCATTGCTGGCAACAGCCCCTCAACTTATGTGCTTTGCTCAAACAAGTTCTCCCGGGGGAGAAGTGTATTTTGCGACTTTGCAATCACTGAGATATGATGGCGGCACCGCCTTGACAAAAGGCGAATACGCATTTACTCATTCGACGAGAAGCCCTACATGGAAAAGCTACCAAATAAATTTTGTTTTCTACAACTTGTTCTGCATCGCCCTGGAGAATGAACACTGCTTTTTGATCAATCCTCTTCTTAGAGAAGTTCTAAGTCTCCCAACCAATATTAACATCGAACAAACTTACAAAATATGGTCCAAATTCTGAAGTACACCTTACTTGGTATGGCATGGGATTTGATAATATCACCAACACCTAAAAAATTGTTCGTGTTTCCAGGATTCTCAGTAAGGAATTACCTGAATTTTATAGAACCCTCGGCATGTTTGCGCATATTCTTGTACCGGGCACGAACTCATGGAGAGATACCATCTGTTCCTCCCTGTGGTTTAAATTGCTTGTTTAATCTTTGTGCATACGGAGATATGCATTGGCTGAAGAAAAACAGAGTAAGAGGTGTAACAAAAAGCCATATACTTTCTTTCGACTTCAAAATAGAAGAGTTTTATTGGACTCCTACTCCCCCCACTTTGCAAAGCTCGAACAAGGACTCCAACTTGAACTTGCTTACTGTAAGAGGATCCATGGCCATTGTGAAGACTTTTTCATCACCAGAAGGTGGTATGAATGTTGAGATATGGGTGATGAAAGATTTTGCCAAAAAAAGAGTGGGCGAAGGAATACAGCATAAATATCGACATGCATCCTGAGTTTGTGTTGAAGTATGCCTATTGTGGTGAATGGGAGCATGGCATATTTTTCAACGATCATAACGGTTCTTTCAAGTCCCATAGTTTGACTAGATTCTTTTTGGATCTTAGATGTGCTTCCGTCAATCTTGTGGTATGCCCGCTTGAGACCGAGGAATCTACAATCATCATGAGTTATACTGGGAGCTTGATTTCCTTGAGAGATTATGGTACTTCAGGTTACACTGATGAGCCTCATGATGAACTGGTTGCTTGACTAATGGCCCTGCAACAAGGCTTTAGTTATCTGAGAAGCATATGCATGTTTGCCAGAAAGTTTAACGGGTTGCGCCGATTAGCTGGAGGAATTTTAAGTATGTATGGTTGTATTCATTTTGTAATAGTACGACATGGTAGGATGTTTAATTGGGTTCTACACATGTAGTGATCTATTGTGTTTCCCATAGATCTGACGTTCGATTATCTACTTACATTTTCTGTTAGCGATTTTTGTTGTTGAATTGAATCATAATAAAATCAGGCATGCATACTTTCAGATGTTTCTTGTACAAAAGTTTGCTTTGAGGCTTAATTGCTGATAATTCAAATTCTGAAATAATCAAAGGTGAGCATGAAGTAAAACCATATACTGCCATGAAAGTAGGATATCAGCTGTTTAAGAATTTATTTGCTGCATCACAGACTAGCTCAAGTCTTGCATACATGCAGAGTCAGGAGAAATACATGATATCCCTAAACACTAACCATTGAGGAGCCAAGTTATTTCAAAACTGTCTACCTTCATCTACAACAACAGAAGCAACTCTATATTTCCTCCCCAAAGTGCTCCGACATAGAAAATTGGAATGATATAAACTTTCATTCTACAAAATCGAAAGTACTGATGCAAAGCTAAATCCGAAGGAAAAATAACCAGATTTCTTTATATCCCTCTGTAAAGCATTCATTAGAATGAGGAGCAGCTTCAGATGCTAGCAATCTAGGCAGCCACTGGTTGCTTGTTGGCAAATGCAATACCCTTCTCGATGCTGGCTTTCAGTTCTGGCTTCAGTGCTTCAAGAGCCTTTTGCTCGTACTCTGTCAGACCCTGAAGGTCAGATGGTATCAAAGCTTCAACTCCTTCCTTTCCAATCTTAATTCTTGAAGCAAAGAATGGAAGCTCAGTCAGATTTGAATCCACATAAGAGCACTCATAGACATCGCTGTCTCCATCCAGTGCACGGAGAGACGACTCAACAAATCTAGCTGCAGCATAAGCCATTGACAATGTTGCAGACCCAGCACCTGCCTTCGCCTCCACAACTTCGGTTCCAGCATTCTGAATCCTAACAGTTAGCTCTGCAACTTCATCATCACTGAGGCTGACTGAGGGTTTTGTCTTCGACAGCAATGGCAGTATAGTTATTCCGGCATGTCCCCCAACAACTGGGACATCAACATCAATCAATTTCAGATTCTTCTTCTGAGCAACAAATGTGTTAGCCCTCACAACATCCAAAGTAGAAACACCAAAGAGCTTCTTTGGGTTATAAACACCCTTCTGCTTCAGAACCTCAGCCGCAATAGGCACAGTAGAGTTAACTGGGTTACTGATGATGTGAATGAAAGCATCAGGGCAGTTATCAGCAACAGCCTCAATCAAGGTCTTCACGATGCCGGCATTGATGTTAAAGAGATCATCACGGGTCATGCCAGGCTTCCTTGGAACTCCAGCAGGTATGACAACCACATCCACACCTTTCAAAGATTTAGCCAACTCATCAGCTCCAGTGAAATCCAGAACCTGGGAGGGAGTGTTGCAGTGACTGAGATCAGCCGCAACACCCTTGACATTTGCAATATCATACAAATGCAGGGAAGACACCAAAGGGGACATCTTGATGAGAAGAGCCAAGGGCTGGCCAATCCCACCAGCAGCTCCAAGAACAGCTACTTTGTAAGACGCCTGCGGCTGCTGAACCACCGAGGCTTCCTTCTGGGCTTTCAGAGCATAAGAAGCTCGAATAGCTGCAGAGCTTTCCTTGCCAAAGAATGACGACTCAGATTCGCAAGCGAACGATCCACTTGTTGCCTTAAGGCCACTGAAACTCTTAAGAGGATTCTGGGTGGTGAACCTCAAAGCACAAGGCTTCGATTGTGGGGTTGAGACTCCTTTCCGGCCAACGGAACATGTGGTTCCGACGGAAAAGGTAGCTGCTGCTGTTGCTGCCATTTCTCACACCCTGTTTTACACCAGAATATCGAAACTTGCATTCAATAACAGAAAAAAGCACAGAATTACCCTAAATCCAATACCACAAACAAAAAAGGCACAGACTTTTACATCTTAATAGAACTTGGACAAATACCCAAATCAAATATCACAAAAAAGCAACGATCTTTACAATCAACAAACATTACTAAGACTATTCCTATTCACAATTGCAATGAATTTTGAGTTTCAGAAGCAAGACATGCAAAAAAAAAAAAAAAAAATTAGAGCTTGGAGATTGTAAAACCAGACAGGGCCCCACCAGATCTGAAACCAAACCTCACAGATCCATAACATGACCAATATTTTCAAAAACCAAATCAATCTCATAAACAGAAGACAAATGACATGAGATTGGAGAAGTAGGGGAGGCTAACCTTTGGAGCAGTTGAACGGCCACAACAACTAGAGATAATAGAGGGATGAGCTCAGAGACGAGTCTGGAAGGCGAAATGAGGAAGGAATATATGGAGTGAAAGTTTGTAGTCTTGTTGGGTTTTGTTTTGTGAAAAGTGAGAAACTCCGTCGATGGGCCTCGGACGAATCCACCCCGTTTTTTCAACACCTACCAAACTCTTTCTTTATGCCAATGAGCAACGGAATCTTCTATATTTGTTCCTTTCCTTCTATAAAATTGCTATCGACGGTCACGATTAGTCCTTGGCAACTTTTCTTCGTTTTGTCACCTTTTCTTGTCAATTTTTAGGTACAAGAAAATAAAAGGAAAAGCTATAGATTCACTTTCCAACTATATGAAATCACCTCTTCCAAAATGGGATTCGGGTACGTAACTTTTGTTTATGTAATTCTCAAAGTGTCCGATACTTTGTTGTGTTGTTATGAAACCATAACATAATACATCAATTTTTTTTTTGTCACGGAGCCATGTTCGTATGGTGGTGCAATGTTCTACATATGGTGGTGTCTTGGGGCTAGGTTTGATCGGGGGGGCTCTTAACAAGTCATGAGTGGCTGGGCGGACCGGTGCCAGAATTGAAGGGGTCTGAAGGCTATGGCCATCGCATGATGCTTGCGGGTCTAGAACAATCAAGGTAGAAGTATCCAGTCTACAACGGTGACGTGGCGTTGACAGTTGGGAAAGCAGTTCTAGCCGGAGATGAGCCCTCCGGTCTGAAAATTTGGCGGTGAGAAGTTGTACAGCAAAGGTTTCAGCCGTAATTGAAAAGGGTGTAAATGAGAGGGTGCCCATATCAGTGGGGAGGCCCCACTCGGTTTGGGTGTTGGATGCTGAATTCATTTGGCAAAAATAAATGTCCAACTCGGTTTGGATGTCCAAAACTGATGAGGGTGCCTCTCTTGTATTTGGGAATTATCTCATATTTATCAAGCAACAAACCCAACTCAATGTCTCCAATCTATGTCATCATCATTCATCCCTTATTTTAGCAACCTCTTTCTCACATGCCACAAAACCATTCATTATCTTGATTAACACATGGATTATAAGTACAAATTCTCTGAGGCTTTGTAATACAATATAAAATTACACTCAATCTTGGTTTCAATGAGATAGTTAGACCTCATCAAAAAGCCTGCGGATCAAGTGGGTGGATGGAGGCTCGCCGGTCCGAAGGGCCAAAAGCCCGACCTGGTCTGACAAAAAGCTTGCCATAGGCCCGGCCCGGTGGGTAGAGAGCCTGGCTTGGTTTAGGGGTTTGAAACTTGGCCCGGTCCGCCAAAAGCCCTTTAGGCCAGGCTGTAAAAGCCCGCAAACAAAAAATATTATATAAATAACACAAAAACTATTATGTAGAAGTGCAGAACACCTAGCTTCGCTGAATTACTGGGAACTGCTCGAATGAATTAGGAGTTGTACCCTATAGCACAGAAAGCCCCATGTGTCTAGTTTTTGAGAAATTTACGGTTTACGATTCTGACTTTTCTAGAAGGAGTTATGGCAATTTAAGTGAAGGCAGTTCAGCTTGAATGAGAATCTGCAACACAAAAACTGTTGTGCAGAACACCTAACTTCGCTGAATTACTGGAAACTGCTATGATGGAATTAAGAGATGTACCATATATGCAGGGAAAGCACCATGTGTCTGGTTTCTGAGGAATTTTACAGTTTGCGATTTTGACTTTTCTAGAATGAGTTATGTCAATTTAAGTGAAGTCAATTCTACTTGGACGAGAATCTGCAACATCTTTTACAAGTTCATGTCTAGAACCGAACTTCGCTAAATTACTGGGAACTGCTCTGATAGAATTAGGAGATGTACCCTACATGCACAGAAAGCCCCATGTGTCTAGTTTCTGAATAATTTTACGGTTTGTGATTCAACTTTTCTAGAAGGAGTTATGGTAATTTGAGTAAAGGCAGTTCAGCTTGGATGAGAATGTGCCACATCTTTTAGTTTATGTCTAGAAGGCCCAGCACATATATTTGGAAATCTTCAGTGTGCCACATCATTATTGTATGTGTGTGTGTGTGTGTCTTTGTGTGAGTGTGAATTTGTTGTAATTTGGCTTAGTTATAATTTGGCTTAAGGTGAAATTAAACGTTCTTATACTTCTATATATATATATATGCATATATATTCTACATGTCATGACTACGGTTGACCGATTCGATCGGATTCGAAAATATAGTGAAATTTGAGTAAAGGCAGTTCAGCTTGGACGAGAATGTGCCACATCTTTTAGTTTATGTCTAGAAGACCCAGCACATATATTTGGAAATCTTCAGTGTGCCACATCATTATTGTATGTGTGTGTGTGAATTTGTTGTAATTTGGCTTAGTTATAATTTGGCTCAAGGTGAAATTAAACGTTCTCATACTTCTATATAGAATATATACATATATATTCTACATGTCATGACTACGGTTGACCGATTCGATCGGATTCTAAAATATAGTGAAATTAGCTAATTTTTTTACTACACTGTAATTTATTATAATAATCTCATCCAACGATCGGTTTTTTCATTTTATTTGAATTGATAGAGGTTGCCCTTTGGAGTGTATAATATATCAATATAGGTTTATAAGAGTAACTAACTTTGACCTAACTGATCGAATTCGAAACGAGAACCAAATTGACTGGAGTTTCTACGACCACCATAAAACATTACAATCTCTCCATCAAGCTATTGGTTTCTCTGAATTCATTTTTCATTTCATGGTTGTTTTAGAATGAACCTTAACAATTTAAATACAATGTATAAGTCAATACAACTTTAGGAGGCAAATTGGTATAGGCCAACGTTTTTGTAATTAAAATTAAAGTTTTTATCTTATATTCACGCACATCTATCGATAGAATATTTACACACGTGATGTGAAAAATAAGCATGTTTCACGGTCGTCATGCCATCGGTCAACTAAGAAGACATACGAGTGACGACGGTTGATCAATTCGATCGAATTCGAAAATATGGTGAATTGGCTAAATTTTTTTACCACACTCATAATTTATTGTAATAATCATATCCAACGGTTGGTTTTTCCATTTTCTTTGAATTGATAGAGGTTGCTCTTTAGAGTGTGATATATAAATATAAGTTTATAAGAACTAAGTTTGACCTAGTTGATCGAATTCGAAATGAGAACCAAATTGGCTGAAATTTTTACAACAACCATAAAACATTACAATGTCTCTATCGAGCAGTTGTGTTTCTCCGAATTCATTTTCCACTTCATGTTTACTTTAGAATAAACCTCAACAATTTAAATGCAATGTATAAGTTATACAACTCTAGGAGGCAAATTGGTATAGACAAACATATTTTTGTAATTAAAATTAAAATTTTTATCTTATGTCCACGCACATCTATCGATGAAATGTTTATAAACGTGATGTAAAAAAATAAGCACGTTTCGCTATCGTCACGCCATCAGTCAACCAAGAAAACATACAAATGACTACGGTTGATCAATTTGATCTGGTTCGAAACTATGGTGAAATTGACTAAATTTTTAATCACACGCATAATTTATTATAATAATCACATTCAACAGTCGTTTTTCCCATTTTCTTTAAATTGATAGAGGTTGCTCTTTGGAATGTATGATATATAAATATAGATTTATAAAAAAATTAGTGTATCTAAATATTTATTCTAAATAAAACCCACAAGGCCCTTTCTGAAAAAGCCCGCAATGCTCAGTTTATATGACGAACTTGGATCATTTAATTTACAATAAAATCCGGTCCGACCCGACCGTCATTATTTAAAAATATAGTACGACCCGGCCCGCCATTATTTGAAGATAGTACTTAATATTGCAAAAGACCTGAAATTTTTTTTAGAAAAATTACAATGCTTCCTTTCTAAGCACTGATTTTTTCCATCTCTTGCTTAAGTGCATTAGCCCTAACCAAGCTCCCAATGGTATTCACAGCCAACTTCAAATCCTCCCATGGGTTCCCAGGCACCACCCTTTTGTACAAATAACTATCAAAGGTCATCTTCTGCACATATTCATCTGCACACATCTCCACAAACGCTTCTCTCGCCGGGTTCGACCTGTAAAACACCTTCTGTAAGATATCGAGCACCTTGTAAGTCGGCCAGTAAGTCTTGTCCCACTTCTCCAAATAGTTCCTCAAGTCCCCTTCGTTTATCATCCTCTTCCCATTCTCTGATCCCTCAACAATGGCCTCGGCACACATCCTTCCACTCTTTGCTGCAAAGTAGATACCTTCACCCGAACATTTGGTGACATACCCGGCTGCATCACCGACCAGTGCTACTCTCCCCGCTAGCCTTCTTGGGCGGGGGTGTTCAGGGATCGGATGTGCCTCCACTCGTAGAATCTTTCCGCCTAAAATCTTGTCCTTGGCTCGGTTTCTTGTTGCTAGCTGGAACTTCTTGATGTCTCCTTTGTGAGTCACAGTACCTGTTCCAACTGCTACATGATCACACTTGGGGAACACCCACCCGTAAAAGTCCGGCGAGACATCATCACCTACATACATCTCTGCCAAGTTCTCGTAGTACACCATTTTGTCATCAGGGATCTTGATCCTCTCCTGAAACACACAAAAATCAAGAATTTAACAAGATCAAATCAAATACTGCACCAATGGAGCATGTCAACTATTGCTAGCTGTTCAGTGTTTAAACAACTATCATATCTTCAGCAGGAAGTGCTTTCTCCCAAAGCACTTCTTTTAGAAACCCACAAGCACTAAACTTTTAACTAATTTTGACACTCAATTAGCTAATTCACTGCTCAGACTAGTCCATATTCTCTTTAATTAGAGAGCAACTTCCTACATGCAAAACCCAACTTCAAATCAAACCAATGCAGATAGTTCATAGTACCTGAAACGCAATCGCGTACTCATAGTCACCGGCATCAATGGACTTAGCCACTCTGGAATTAGCCCCATCAGCTCCAATCACAGCATCAACCTCCAAAGTCTTCTTCACACCAACCCCGCCGGCCTTGCCGTCATACTCCGTATAATGCAACACATACGGCGAGGTCCCATCCCCCTGACTCGGACTATCCATCTTCAAAAACAACCCATTAATCACACTCGCCCCGTTCTCACTCGCCCTGTTCCTCAGGTAATTATCCAGCACTTCGCGCCGCACCATCCCAATATACTCATGCGGCTTCAGCGTCTGCCCGATATCCACCGCCACATTCGACGGCGATATCATCTTCATCTTGGTCACTCTCCGGTCAATAATATCCAACGGCAGGTCAAACTCCCCCACCATGCAGAGCGGGATAGCTCCGCCGCAGGGTTTGCAGTTGTCCATTTTCCGCTCAATAAGAAACGTCTCGACTCCTCCCTTCGCCAGCGTCTCGGCGGCGGCTCCGCCTGCGGGGCCTCCTCCGATGACGGCGACGCGGAGGTTGCGGCCAGCTACTTTCGGGCTGGTTTTCGCAGCGAGGACGCGGAAAGTCCGGGTAGATGGGAATGAGGAAATGGGCTTTGACTGGGAGGTGAAGTTGGGGTTTTCGAGGGTGGATTGGCGGAGGCCGACGAAGGACTTGAGAGCAATGGAGGCCATTTTGGGCGGTGGAGATGGAGGAGGAGGAGGAGAGTGAGTGGGAGGGTGCGGGAGTGTGAAGGTTTATGTATTCGGGGGATATGGTTTGGGATATGAGGGGGGAGGTGGCCGTTGGATTGGGGGGAATGGAGAGCTGGGATTTTATTGGGATATTTGGATAGATTTTCGGGTTGGACTTTTTGGAATTTTATGATTGTGTTTTGGGAGTTTGTAGTGGGTGACTTGATGCCACGTTGTGTACTTTTCCAATGGATGCGTTTCGCTCTGGTGGGTTCGGGAGTATCATACATGCAACCACTAGATATCCACCACGTAACCCACTCTCTCCAGTTTCCCACTCTCTCCAGTTTACTATAGTTTCGAATCTAACGGTATAAATAATTAAATATTTAAGTTTTGTTTTTTTTTTTTTATATTTTTCACCGTTCAATTTACGAGAATGAGCATAATTTTCACTGTAGTAACTGATTGGATAAACATTACTATTGTAATAATTGTCACAATTATTTTTAGACGTAAATTTTAGGTAATTTGAATCTGGGACAAAATTGTGAAATATTACAACTATCTTCCTAAGTATCTCATTATGTTACAAGCTAGACCCCATTGCTATTTTTTTTTCTTTTTCTTTTCAAAAAAAAAAATTACTAAAGATAACATTCTTTGGAGATCTTCTACATCAAAGCATAAAAAACCACCAAAGTCATTATAAAAAGTCAGAAAGAAGATAATTGATAAACTAAATACAATTTTGTGAATATAACTGATATAAACCTATAAAGAAATTATTATATGTAATATAATAATTAGAATTTTCCTTAACTCGTTATGAATTTATATACTCATATAGACCAATTTGATGTGAAGATAGAACAATTAAACTTGGTCTGTCGATAAAACTAGTGTATGTTTATGAAACCTCGTATTGAAAAATTTTCCTAATAAATGATGAAAAAGTTTTATCTTAACCAGAGTGTGTTTAGTTTACTTAGCCAAGCTTAGTAGCTTGGTTAGGTGGTTCACTTATGAGCTGGAATGATATCAAGGAAACCATTGCTTGTTCAAGCAAGTTATTGACTTATTGGCATTATTTTAATAAAGATCTGATGTGTAACATGGTATGATATAATTAATAATAATTATACTCTGTACTAAAATTCGAAGGGAAATCAATGTTCATTCCGCAAAAGTCACACGATTAAATAAGCAAAAATCAAGACATCTCTATTTGAGTGACAATGCAAGAGAGGTGCGAACAAGAAGGGAACATAACTTTCCCATTCTTGTTTGGAAGAGAATTTTTTCGGTTCGAGATAGTTTAGAAGAAAATTGGACGATGGAAAAAGAAGGAAATATAGTGAGCGCGTTGAACTTCATTACTTGATAGAAAACAGATCACTCAACTTCCAAAGTAGAGAATGCATTCTCCATAGGCATATATATGGTTTGCCCAACATATTGAAAAAGCGAGAGATTTCCAATTACCTGATATTTCAGTTCAAGAATTTAGATGGGTAGGTGAACCCACAATAATCCCTTTACATTCCACATATAGATTAACGTATGGCATTTCAGATTCATACCGTTGTAACTTTGTATATAACTTGTAACCAAAAATGAAGGTAGTTGAGTTGGTTTATCCAACAAGCTAAACTACCCTCTCTGTTTCTCCCAAATCCGAAAACATTCCCTACTCATATAAATCCCTGCACATGTATTCAAATCCAACACAAATTAATCTTCCCTCTACTTGGGAAATTAAGGCCTAAACAACATATCTGCTTGATTACTATCAAACCATGAAGATCAAGGTGGGCGTAGCAATGTTGGTTGTGACCATCTTTGCCATCCTAATCGATGGTTACAGCTGCAAAGTGGTGCAGTTTATATTTGGCGACTCTCTCTCGGATGTTGGAAACAACAAGTACTTGAGCAAGAGCCTCGCCCAAGCAAGCTTGCCCTGGTATGGTATCGATTTTGGTAATGGATTGCCTAATGGGAGGTTCTCTAATGGTCGTACAGTTGCTGATATTATAGGTAACACCTTTGTCTAACGCTGCACAACTTGTAGTGCTCGAGGGAGTTTGAGCCTCGAGCACTGTTTTCTTGGATTTGGGGGCTATAATTTGAAAAGGCTGGTCATGTTTTTGTTGGTTTTTGATGCTGATGAAATATACTTGTTTGTTTCTTTCATTAAGGTGATAACATGGGTCTCCCAAGGCCCCCTGCATATCTAGACCCATCTTTAACCGAAGACATGATACTCGAAAATGGAGTGAACTATGCTTCTGGAGGCGGTGGAATCTTGAATGAAACTGGTGGCTTATTTGTAAGTTGCAATCCTAAATAAACAGATCGATATATCTATTTATACATGTACCCTCCTAAGGTCTTGCTTATGTGTAACCTCTTGCAGATTCAAAGGCTTTCACTCTACAAGCAAATCGAGCTTTTTGAAGGGACACAAACATTGATAAGGAGCAAAATTGGCAAAGTGGCAGCAGACAAGTTCTTCCAAGGAGCTCGTTACGTGGTTGCTTTAGGCAGCAATGACTTCATCAACAATTACTTGATGCCAGTCTATAGCGATTCCTGGACTTACAACGATCAAAGCTTCATCGACTACTTGATGGAAACACTAAAGGCACAACTTCAGGTTAATTCTACTTATCAAGCTATAGCTAGTTTCTTTCTGCTTCTTAACTTGATGATATATTATAATTTCCTAACTTCTGTGTGTATGTGTTTCTTTGAGTAGCTATTGCATACTTTAGGGGCAAGGCAGCTGATGGTATTTGGTTTAGGACCAATGGGTTGTATTCCACTACAGAGGGTTCTAAGTACGTCTGGGGATTGTGTAGACAGAGCAAACAAATTAGCTCTCAGCTTCAACAAAGCTGGAAGCAAGTTAATGGACGATTTGAACGCCAAACTTCCCAACTCCAGCTATAGATTTGGTGATGCATATGATGTGGTCAATAATATCATCATCAATCCAAGCAAATATGGTATTTTAATGTGCTTGTCATAACTGTGTTCATATTCTGATAATGAAGTTCTCTATTTTTAACTTTCTTTTTGGGGTTCAACTTCAACCTTTGCAGGATTCAGTAACTCAGACTCACCATGCTGCTCATTCGGAAAAATAAGACCGGCTCTAACATGTGTGCCTGCATCAGTACTGTGCAAAGACAGAAGCAAATATCTGTTCTGGGATGAGTACCACCCATCGGATAGCGCTAACCAATTTATTGCTAATGAGCTCATCAAGAAATTCGGTTTCACGCGTGTCGATCAAGGCAATGCTCCTTCCTCAGCACCTGCCATTGCTCCATCACCAGATCAGGATTAACAAAGAATGAATGTGTGTACTTTATTTAAAGCCAGAGTGCTGTGTCTGCTACTTAATTAATTAATCACAAGTACTGCTTATTTCATAAAGCAGTTTCTTGCTTGGAGATGATTAAACAGTTTTTCCTATAGTACTGTTTGCCAATGTATGTGCATTCTTATTGTTGACGGTTTCTTATTTTAATAAAGTCCTTAGTTGTTCGTTCCATACATAATTTAGCATTAATCTCCATCTGATTTGAACTCAAATATTATATAATTTGTCACTTGTTGCATGAATAGTCGAACAGATGTACCTAACATACGGAAATCGGAAAGCTCTAAGATGCATTGATGCATCAATTTTTGGTGGTGGTAGCTAGCCAGACAAATTACACGTTTGTTTAGAGTTGTCCATCACCAATTTACGGAGAGGGTTTATTGTTACATTGAAATAGTTTACCACTACTGAGAATTTATTAGTTTATTACCATTACGTTAGTGTATTTTAAGATGCATGTATTCAATGTAATTCCAAGTCAAAATGAGAGTACCAACTTCACCAAATCCAAACAAGTGTCTTCGTGTTTCTGAAAATTCAGAGTACAAAAACTTGGTTGCTCAAATTCTTGCGTTGGGCACAAACACATGGCGAGAGATATCTTCAGTCCACTTTGTAACTTGAGCCACAAGAAAGTATGTGCATATGGAGACATGCATTGGGTGATCACTAATTCCTCGAAAAGTTCAGCAAGGGGAGAGAGCAGCATAATTTCTTTCGACTTCAAGAAAGAGGAGTTCTATTGGACTCCTCATCCATCCCATCTCCCCCCCCCACCACCACAAGGTAATGACTTTAACTTTAACTTGATTAATTTGAGAGAACGTTTTTCCATTGTGGATGTATGGGCAAATAAGCATATTGACATATGGGTGTTGAAGAATCGTGATACAAAAAGAGTGGGCGCGAGAATACCACATAAGTGCAAAATGTGCAAGACATATAGGACATTTTATGCATCCATTGGAGAGTTATGGCGAGTGGGAACATGGCCTATTTTTCACAGATCTAATCCGCAACAGTAACAAAATATACAGCTTCTTTCGTCAACTTCATCCAAGTTTTTTAAATTAAATTGAAAAAGATAAAGCATACAAGTATGTCAAGCATCTCATGCAACATGAACCTGTCTAACTAAGATGTACAATTTGTTTTCTGTAACTTGGTTTGCTGTAAAGATATCAAGTATGGACTATGGAGGTCTATGCTTCTTATTCAATCCTCTCAAGGCAAAAGTTCTAATCCTCCCACCAAGTAATTTTAAAGTTCCGGTCAACTATGAAGATCTCCATCTCTTTGATTGGCTTGGTATGGGATTTGATCATATAACTAACACCTACATCTGTCATAACATGTGGAAAGCAGAGAACATCATGCCTGAGAGTAGTCCAAGCAATGCTACGTGAACATCGAAAAAGCATCTTTCATTACTGTGCTGCATTTAACGAAGCAGCACCAACCGATTACATAGTAATGGCATTCAATAGAACTGATTTGTACAAAGTTACTTCAATCAATAAGAAACTAGCAATGGCTAAAAGCCTCTTAAGAAAAATATTCACCAGGAAAGAAATAATTATCTATTGATGCAGCCACCTCTTTTGAGCTGAAATCATTCCATTGTTGTTGAGCTGAATTCACTCAATTATTCCCATCTCCATGATTTGAGATGAGGTCTTCCAATTCATCGACGATGGCAGAATAACAGAACCGATATTGCTTCAGCGTCTCGACCATTCCATCTCGCTGAGACCTGAATGTGGCTATTGTACCAACAAGATCCAAAGCAGACATATCCCCGGAAAGAATTCTCTTCATTGTATCATGAACTGTGCAATATGTTCCGGTTCTCCCAATACCTGCACTACAATGCACCACAACCGGCCCAAGCTCTGGTGGCGCCGCTTGATATATCAATCCTTTCAACATCTCACGAACATCACTTGTGTCCGAGGGAACTCCATGGTCAGGCCATTCAGGATAGTGAACATGCAACACAGACACAGGCGGCTCCTCTGACCCTGCCTTACGCCTCACCTCCAAAAGCCGCAACACTAACGAAGAATTACTTTCACTAGACTCGCTACTTCTTATCCACTTTGTGACAATACACACATTTCCGAATTCTCTTTCACCCTCCGCCCGAAAATAATCTCCACATTTACCCGTATCCAATCTAGTAAGCATAATGACAACAGGGCACCGGTACTGGATCACCATCTCCCAAAAATCCTCATAGGTATTCGGAAGTGGACCTTGTGTTGCAATGAAACGAGACAAGCTGGTCGTGACAAAGCTGGCATTAATGTAGTCACCTCCCCTAGTGGAAGAGCCCTTCAGAACAACTCTGTTTTCGTCAAACGGCAAGATCTCATCGTACCGATTCTTCCTCCAATTGGCACTGCTGAGACCCACATTGCAACTCTTTTCAATCACAGCTTGCTCATATAGCTCATCAAACTCGAGGCTGATCTGGCCAGGGTTCTGTAACTTGTCTTTGAAGAACTTGAGAGCCTGGGAGCAATACTCGTACTGATCCGCGGTGAGGACCACTCTCGGCCGCCGCGGAGAGAAAGCCAAGAACTCCGGCAGGGCTTGTTCTGACGGCGATGAACCCACGTTCCCCAGTTTTTGGAATTTGATGACGTCATTACCACCATCAACGTCACAATCGACCTGGGTTCTCTTGGTGTTAGCCATTTCCGGTTAAATTTGAGATCTTGTATCAGATATTTAAGAGAAACAGCGCAAATCAGAAGCTAATTAGGAAACCCCAAATTGGTAATGTTAGGGTTGTTTTTTTTTTTTTTTTTATATATTGAAAACGAGTGTGAACCTATACAGGAGCCGAAAATTCACCTTGCTAAACCTTCAGAGATTGTTTTCTGCGAATTACAACGGTGCTGTGAAGTCGATTGAGGTTTCGATCGCGACTCTAGGGTTTGGCAGAGTGGGGGATTTTGATTTCGCTGGATACAGAGCTCGCCTAATTCGAATTTGGGGATTTGTTGGACGACGTCGTTGTGCTTTTGTTTCAAGTATTTAGCAATGAGACCTTCTTCTCCCGTGCCATATAGAAATGGGTAGCTATATTTTGTTTGGACAAAGATACTTGGGTTGGGGAGGCAGTCTACAACCTCACGACCGTAATGAACCATTTGTGGTGCGTAGGAACTCGATTAATATTTGAGTCTACCGTTAATTACCACGTGAGAGTGGTCAGATTCTGTTGATTCAAGGTTTTTCACCTTGAAAGCCCGTAGCCCGCAGGCTTAATTGCCGGATATCTCGACTTCTCGTGATGTTCCATACTCTTTGAAAGTTGACACCTTGACCAGCGTTAAATGGGTACGACAGGATCCCAGCACTCTGCAACTTACCAATGAGGGACTTGTGAATGTTAACTCGAAGTTAAGTGAAACTTCCATTTAAGTAGGTGTCTTGACATCCATGTCAACCCTCATTGGCATAGAAATGAGTCCTTGACCGATGCAATATATTCCTTCAACTTACCCGAGTGGCGTTCAAAATTTGTAATTGCAGAAATTAACCTCTTAAATTAAACACAAAAATTTACATGATGTTCATCATACCTAGTTCAAGTGAAATTTTGATATTATGCCTATATTATTAGGGTTTGTCTATGATAAGTTAGTGAACCAATACATCAAGTAGGGTAATTTATTTTGGAGGTAAATTCACTTCATTCATTGGTAAATTAATATGGTACGACTAGTCCATTTTTGTATCGAACTAATTTTTTCTATTCATATTAGATTAAGGAATTATAAAAAATAAAAATAAAAATTTATCTTGATGATATATGAAAGATAATTGGAAGAAAAAAAACTGCCTTTTGAGGCCAAAACTTTGTAGTTCTTTAGATTTTTTTTAGACATCCTCTTCATGAACATTGTTTCCAAATTGCCCCTGAACTCCCTAAGTTGCATCCGACTTGTCTCAAAGATGTTCGTCGACCACGATTCCTTCTTCCTCAAAAAGCACATGTGGCGCTTACTCCTAGAGGCAATGTAATAGAACCCGTCAAGTGTCCAACTTCAAAGATGGAGAAAGGAACTATAATCAGTTATACTGAGAGCTTGATTTCAGTGAAAAATTACGGCCAGTTGATTGAATTGGAATTACGTAAGTACTCAAGCCAAAAGGATCAAGCCTACTATACTAGTCCACTATCATTGTATTGTGAAAGTTACGTACGTGGACAGTACCAAGAGATCAAAGAAGAAGACAGAAGAAAGTGCAAAAATTAAAAGTTGTATAAGAATGACAACAACGAAGCCTGGCGCATACAGATGAGGTGAAGAAGATCAAGTGCTCTACACACAACAATGGCCCGCCATTAATGTTTGAACCAGATTAAACAGAGTATCATATATGTCCGAGCTGGTTAGGCAATCATATCGTAGTGCAGTTTTTCACAACTTAATTACTTGCTTATATTTTAACTTTTGTTTATTAAGATCGATCTGCATATATTGTTTATATAGCACCAACATTTATACTATTATGTAGTGGCATATTATATATAGAGTAAGGAACTATGGATAGATACGTTTGAATAATTAATGGATTCATATCCTTAACAAACTTTGTGCTTGCAGCTTTTCAGTATTGTTCAAATTAGTGGCAATCAAAGTGGAATCTACCAGAAAATAATTAATCCACTTGCTTTGGGATCGATATTGCTTTGAGATATTTAGACCGACTGGTATGCTTTTGCCTTTTGGTTGTTTGCCTAACATGCTTATTTAAATCCATTACCTCTAGTTCACTAGTTGTTAACTATTTGACATTCTAAGAACTAGCTAATTCTCCAATAACAACCCGTAGAAACAAAAGAGAAAAAGAACAAAGAGCAAATTAAGCAATTCTCATCCTTTTTGCCACCATATATACTGTGTATTTAACTATTTATTTTGATATATCTTTTCTACTCTTGGTTTCACTTTTATTACCTCATCTCAGTAAAAGGGAATAACCGATTATATTTAGAAAGTAAAATATATGATTTGAAATCATGCATAAACTAGTTACAGACTTAAAGCAACATGTAAAAATTGTAAAAGAACTGTCCGGCCAGTTTATCAACTAGATATATAGATACAAACTAGCTATTTCAAAAGCTAGCTCTTTCACATTCATTTCAGTACTGATATCCATACTTTAATACTACTCTAAACATCCATACTCCTCTTGGTACATATATATATATATATATATATATATATATGGAAATATGGATTAATCCAAATTTCACCTAATGCATCTACTCCTACTGTTACAGTCATTCCCCTTTAATTTCAGCCCCAGTAATAAACTTAAATCAGTGATCATGCAAGAGAGAAATCTAATCGAGATGCATATAATTCAATACTTGGATCAAGAAATATTCTTCTTTAGCAATCAGCGCATCTCCCATATTGAGGCTTCGGAGTGTGCCGGTTGTTGGCCCCTGATCCCGGGTAGTCATTAAGCTCCACATCCATTCTTTCATAAAATTTCAATTCTGTGGTCATCTGCATTCAAATATAGAGATTAACTGCATTAGTGACAGAAAAAGAAGGCAAACCTCACCACGACAGAAACAAACTATCATTTTATTTTGTCAATAAATTCAATACCAGTTTGTTATTTTCTGCAACGGTTTGATGAACTTCAGGTCCGATATGCTTTAGGCCTCCGATTCCTGCAAGCAAAAGTGACAAGTCAGAAGAAGATGGAAGTAGAAGAAGAAAGAGAATGTGAAAAGGTGGTTTAAGATTATTACTTGTAACTGGGACAGCATTGAAGCAGATGAGGTGAGAAAACCCTAGGAAGATTACGAGTAGACGAAGGAGAGTAGTACTGCTAGCCATTGCTGATGATCTTGAAGTAAGCAGGAAGAAGCTAGCTTGTGTGAATGAATGTTGAGTCGTCTGAAAAAGGCAGTAGTACTCAATTTATACATGGAATTACAATGAGGGTTTCCAATCTGGACCTTGTTTTGTTTCGTGGGCAATGCAATTAGTGTTTAAAGTCAAAAAGGTGCAAAGAGCGACAGACCGTTTCGTGGGGGCCGTACGCGTTTCCAACCTTTTGCAATTTGCAAAACACAGTGTATGAATTCAGCCATGGATCGGATGTCTATCATGGAGTTTGATATTTAAAATGTGGTAGAAATTAGAAAGAGGGAGACACATTTAGTAGTGCAAATTAGTAGTGGAGGGTGACACAAGAATGATGTGGTGCCAACTGGCAAGACTAGAGAGAGCTCATGCACTAAATTGGGGTTTTTATGAACAATGGTCTTAGTGGGAATCATAATTGGAGCTCTGTAGAATGATATTCAATCAATTGCAAGAGAGAAATTCAGTAAAAGCAAAGGTCATGCATCTTCTTCTTGTTGTTTCTGTGATTCTATCTTAGTGGCATGTCAATAAACAACAGCCACCAAATGTGGTGGCAGGTTTGGGATTCAAGTATGACTTGGTTGACTAATACCTTGGTTAGCAAGAAAAGTAAAAGGAAGTTCTGGTTGGATGATAAGTGTAGAGCATATGTAGCTGATGGGTGTTTTAGGTCACTATAAAATAGCTAGATCTGTTTGAGATTAAGGTTAGTTTTTAAAAAGCAGCTTTTTGTAGAGTTTAAGATGCTGGGCAAGTGTCTGGTAATTCCCAACTGCACAATTGCTTGTTTTAAAATTTGGGAGTGACTCACACTCACAACATTCATGAGTTTGCTTGGAAGTTGCTTCTCTAAACTATTGCAAGAAAAAGTTGTTGTCATATATAAAACTATTGTTTGCGGTTGGTAGCCTTCTCTTTTGAAATTTCGGCCTATGAAGTGTTTTTCAGTGCGAAATTGTGAAAAAGCTAACTCATATCGCAAGTGAAGTCAGAAAATACTGTGCCTAGCTGAAGCAGCATACTTTAGGTTTTAGGGTTATGAATGCACTTTTGTTTCTTACAGATAGTAAAGACTTCGATGAGAATTATACTGTTTTTTGACTAATTCAGTAGACGAATTAGGATGGATCTGTTTTGCCTTTTAGATCTTATTGTTTGACTTCATACCTTATCAAGTTGCATTTTCCAAAGGTTTGAGTGAGTCACTGCACCAATTATGTATAGTTACCAAATTATGATATGTTTGTAAAAGTATGATCAGCAATTAGACAAACTAAGTTAGCTGATGTAACAGCCATTTCAAGCCAAATGTTATAATACTGATTAAGTAAAAACAATGTGAACCTTAAAGCCTTAAGATCCGAAATGGTTGAGAAAGTTTCAAAAGTTAAAGGCATCAAATAAGGGAAAACTGAATTTTCAGAAGCAGTCTACGTTCAGCTACTTTATTTAGTTGCATGCTCCATCATACTAGCTTTAGAGTAAGTTCACCCGTTGAGGTTATTGGATCAATACTATTCACTATTTTTTGCCTTTCGTTTCCACCATCTAGGTCACTGGGTCAGATGTTGTTCACAAAAAATCACTTTAGGTCACTTTCGTGACCTGTCAACTGATATTCGGTGACCTCTTGTGAACAGTATCTGACCTAGTGACCTAGATAGTGGAAATAAAAGACAAAAAGTAGTGAATAGTATTAACTCAGTGACCTCAACAAGTGAACTTGCTCTCAGTACTCAATCAGAAATGGATCTTGTGCAGTGAAGCTGGTATATACCCTCCCAACTTAGTCAATCCTTTCACAACATATGATCACACTTGTGTAGGTAACCATGGGATTATCAGACCAAAAAGAGATCGAGGAGGTTTAAAGATGTGGTTATTGTGTGAATCAGATGAATTTTTCTCCATCGTTCTCATATATGATACCAATTTATATTTATATATGTATAAAAACAGGAGCAAGAAGACATCATCATTCTAGAGATAATAAGTATGCACGGGCCCGCAATTACTGTTACATCCACTTGTGCCTTAGAGCATCTCCAAAAATGGAGTCAAAAGCCAAAGCCATTTACAAAATTTGACTCCCCTAGAGTCATCACTATTCATTCATATTTTGCATCTTCAACCATCTTTAATCAAAAGTCAAATTCATTTCATAAATTAATCATTTTAGAGAAGCAATTAAGCCTATGTGTGGCTGGGGCCCACACCTCCCCCATCTCGAGCCATTTGGCTTTCGTTCTTCATTCATTAGCCAAAATAGCTAAGCTTTTAACTAATAAGTCAAAATGACGACACAAAGTGAATGGTCTGAGATGCTCCCAAAACAAGCCAAAGCCATTTTGGCTTTTGACTACACCGGTTGGAGATGCTCTTAGAGTTTGCACGTAATAGATCGAGACACATCTTCAAGGCTATGGGGAAAGATATAGCTTGATCAGTGAAAATGCATAAAACTCTTGACTAGAAGATATGTAACTTATATCGTTATCGTCATTTCAATGTTGCAACATCATATGCTTTGTAAAAGCTGCACAAATTATAGGGTTAATATTACAGTTTATAACTTGGTATGCCGTCCCGTAGTAGGGCTCTTAGCCTCCAGAGACTAGTTTCGTTGGTGAAGCCCTAACAACACACGAGCTGCATAGGTTGTCTTGAATTACAATTTCAATGAAGACTTAAATATGAAATGAAATATTGTAAGTGACATACTCTGCTGCGATCTATTGAGATTCATCCATACATCGTTTTGATTCCTCTCTCCCCTTCTATTCTATTCTTTCATTTTTCTTCATGCAAGACACGAGCTAAGGGTAGCATTACCGCTTCCACACTCCACCGAATTCACCCACCAAAAGAAAATTCTCGATAGTGAAGTGCTAACGTGCTAAAATATGTCCATAATAGTTGGAACTAGCATGGATGCCCGTGCATTGCTGCGGGAATGAAATCTGAAAGTAGGAGGATAGAGCATCTCGTTAAGAACTCATACATCATGTTTTACTGAAATTTAGCCAAAAATAGGTTGTCCTACTTATAGGCTAATTTAGTTACAACAAATGCTTCCTCTGCTTGTCAAAAAATAAGTGGTGATGTCCAACAGCATATATGCACACTGAGAATTTGTTAGCCTAGTGATGATCAGTGGTAGAGGTTGTCCAAAAAGTTGCTTCCTCCAGTCCTACTTACACAAAAAGTGCTGTGAAATATATGTTTGAGTTTATTATCTAGAGCTTCTTACTTAAAAACTCACACAAAAGAAAATAGTGGTAATCTTTGACATCACACCAAGATATCCTAGTTCAAAAAATGCTTGTGTATATTTTCTATATAATTCTGTCACGGTAGTCATCGAAAATGTATTTCAATTCATGAGTATACTCGCTTACTGTATCCTAATCATTTGCCACTTCAACTTGCAGTATCGCTTGAATACTTTAAGTGAGGTCTAACTCATATGCAAATTGAACCAATTTCAGAAACCAAGACAGGGGAAAGATAATGTAGGAAGGAGTATCCAACCTGCAACTCTCCTGCTTCCCTCAATGCAATTCCAAAAATCACCTTCCTTCTCCTTGTTTATGACAAATTCAATATAACAATCATAAACCCCTGCTTCACCGGAATTTTTCACCAAAATCATGACAAAAAATTAATCCATTAGCCAGACAGCAATGATTTTAATGAATGACAGAGAACATATGAGTTATATTGGTGAAAAATTTTCGGAATAATGCATAGAGAATTATTGTTATCCCCATATTTTTGCCAAAATAACGCATGACAATGATGACATTCAAAAATTTTAACTCCAAGATCCACATATTTTTTATTAAGTCATGTACACCAAAAATGGATACAATTAAATAAATTAAAACATCGGAGATAAAATTTGCATATCAGTTAATCAAAATACGTGCATCTTGATAATAGCCTTTATGTGTCTGCTACTATAAGTTAACCTATATGCAAATTGCAACTGAACTAACTTAGTTTGAGGAAGCAAAGACTTTTATCCAGAAAGAGACGGAGGAATTTTGATTTCCATGGAACCTCCCTTGAATCCCTGACATGAACATTAAAAGTAATATCAACTACTTGTTAAGTTGTTCCAACCAAGAGTAATTTGATGTTTGTATGTTTTAGTTTTAGTCGGGACAAATAAACAATACTTGAAGCGATATCAATTACTACTTCAGTTGTTCTATCTCAATTAAAATTTGGTTTAAAAAAAAAAAACCTAATGCTTCTTTTGATTGCTGAAATTGTAGAAGATATGGTTTATACATCTTTAATTTTAATGTTTCCAGTAATTAGAGATGCATAAAATTGATTCAGACGGAACTAAAGCACATGAAAATTAATAAGACAATAGTACGAAAAGGTGAAAACTGAAGTGGGATGCGTGGGGAACAATTTCTACATGCACTTTTGTAATCCAGTGATTGAAGTTTTTTTTTTACAATTGTCAAAACTATCCATCTCCCTCTACAGTAGCAGACTCTACATATATCTATATGTTTACACCCCATATATATATATATATATATGTATATCACACGCTTGTCTTGCTATATATAACATCATTTACACCACAATAGTTGCAACCTAGAGAAACATACAAACAAATAAAGCACATCCAATTTACTCTAGATATATGTCTGCATTACTATATCGAATATCACCCTTTACATAAAGGATCACAATTGATGATGATACATATAGGATTAAAGTCAGCAAACTCCTTCCGGTTTTGCCAAAAAGCATATGCAAAGTTCATCAAATTAGTTTTTGATGGAATCTGAAGGTTACCAGAATATTAAGTATAGGCTCTATCGCACTCAACTTATGACAAAACAGGGCAGCAATTGTGCTTGAAAAGGAGATTGGGGTGATCGACCGAAACCTGACTTGTAAATCAAAGGAGATTGGGATATTAATCTGATTGACAATTGCAAATTTAGATTTTGATCAAATAGCAACATGAGCACTCACTTTCTCTGGATCCTCTATCACCAATTATTCGAGTGCTCCTAGTTCCATTTACATCTGTGTTCAACTGCAACAAAACAGTGACTTAGAAGACAAAAAAGAAGACTCCAAATACACTAATAAGTAGAGAAACATGCAGAACCAATCAAGAAAAACACATGTTAGTTTCTAGTATGTCAAGAATATGGTATTTTAAATAATAGTAAATCCTACTATAAAACGATACAGAAGATAACACACCTCTTGGACAAACTAAACCCAAAGCCTAACTATGCCAACATGGCTCCCTTCAGTCTGACCAAGCCAAGGAATTTAGAAATCACACTTATTTTTTCTCTAAGTATCAAAGTGAATGTACCAAGTTTATGAAGTTAATAAAAATATAATATGCATCTGAAAACAGACATTCAAATTAGTAAATATCCATCAAATGTGTGTTATAACAAAACAGAAACCCATAACACCGAATTAATATCCATCAACATTCAAATTAGTCAATATCCATCAAGTGCAGAAAAATCCTTGGTATCATCTCCCAATGCAAACACAGGAAACCCAAAAACTCAAAGGACTCAACGATCCCAGAAAGCATGTCTCATACCAAAAGAAATTTCTTCAAATAAATATTACAGATTAACCTCAATCTAAATGCGAAACAGATTCCAACTTCGTGGTGGCTAATCTAACGACCTAACAAAGAACTTCCCATAACCATTTGTCATTATTTAGAATCCACTCACCCTTCAAATAAAGGAACAAATATGATATATGATATCCATGTTATCTAATGCCTCCCCTTTGTCAACGTTGTTCCTGCAAATAAGATAGGTATAAATACATAACAAAAGGTCCAACAATAAACAACCATCCAAAGTAAAAAGAGCTAGAGGCCAGAGTTATAACCAATTCTACCTCAAGAGAAGGGCAATTGCATCAAGGAAACAGAAAACAACAGAACCTAATGACCAAAGCAATGCTGCCACCTACTATTCCTGTTTATTGAAACCCCTAACAATTGCAGACAATGTTATGTTATTACAATGAAAACAAAAAACTGAAAGATAAGTTAAAAAAAAATCTAGATAAATAATTCCAAAGGTCATCCCAAACATTCAAAATCAGATGGAATAGTATGAACAGATTGACAGTTATATACTCACCGACTGTGCCACCCAAAATCAAGAAATTCTAAACCATTTGACGCTTCTGTTGCCAGCATTTCTTTAACAGTTTATGCAAATTCACTGCACCCTCACCCCTCATGAGCAGCTACAATCCACTGCTCTAAAGGCTCAACAAACTTCATAAAAAGATCACATCTTTATAAGCAGTGCAAGACATCCACATCTAAAAGTGAATCATAAACTGACACATTTTCTGGGATAAAGAAAAAGACCTCATTCTGTATCTGACCTGCAGCTCTCCTGCTCTCCTCAACACAAATCCAAAAATCGCCTTCCTTCTCCTTCTTAAAGACAAACCCAATATGACAATCGTAAACCCCCTGCATCACCAAAACCCCAAATTAGTCATATGTAAAGAACATAATCGAATTTGAGGAACTCTAAATGGAAGGAAAACTCATACAATCACGACATGTAGAACCTATTATTACCAACTCTCCCCCTCTCTTACATTCTCTGCCAACAATAAAACGCAACCCAGATAGATTGAGACACAAATTGAAGACGAAGAGCAAAAATAAATCCATGCGTAAAATCAATTACCCACAAATCAACTGCACCGGAGGAGCTGATGTTGCCAAGAGTCCTCAAATGCGGGTAAAACAGCGGTTGTCCAATTCTGAGCCAGCGGGTGATCAGACGAGCATAGCTTTTCTTCACCTCTCTGTGAAGCGAAAAAATAGAATCGGAGTTGTAGATGCTAACGAACAACACCACTTTCTTCGCTATCTCTCTCTCTCCACCCACCTCTCTGTAGAACGAAGAAACAAAGACACGATAGCACTGAGCAGTACAGCAGGTGTCGAGGCAAGAGACTATAGGTGGGGGCAAAATCGTCATTTCTCAGTTAATTGAGAATTAATATATAGTAAATATGGAGTCTTTCTTTTTTTGGGCCAGACGTAGCTGGAGCCTTTATACTTATAAGAAATTGGGCTTCTGAAACCTTTAATTGTCACCATGTGTCAATAAGAAAGAATGGTGATTGGGCTGTGTGACTAGCAAAAGGTCTCATAAGGTTGTGTTGTCTTATTATCTACATTAAAGCCCATCTTACATAGCTAAAGAACTTGATTAATCAATTAATCATAGCTTGCATTGCAAAGCAACTTACTCAAGTAATTAACTAACAATGATTATGAAATCTCTTTATCTTCTAATTTCCATCCTAATCACTTCCTTAATATAATTTATCATCCTGTCAAAATCAAAATGAGGCATGACTGCAAGTCGTGATTAGCTTAATTTTAAAGCATGCTTACACCATCCTTAACCGCCCACGGAGTCATTCCACATTTAACAACTCAACTCTAATAACTTTTTCTACAGAATTAGGCTTGTTTAATCGATTGTTTAATTCAGATATCAAGTATGTGACTAAACTAATCCGAACCATTTGACCTTTTAACCGAAAGATGGAGGCTCTTTTATCCCTACGTGCGTATACGTCGTACAAAATCACATTTGAAAAATCCCACTCCAGTAATACGGGACACGTGTCAGCTTCTTAGAGTTGTCTTATTGAGAAAAGATTTGAAGCGTGGTGGATGCTTTAAATGTGTCATGCACTAGGATACGTGTTGAGTATCTAGGGGAAGTATCCAAGCTTTTCACTTAAACATGTTTAATTTTCGAAGTCCATGCATAATTAAGCCTTCTAAGATCAAAGCCATGACTTCTCAAAAAAAAAAAAAAAAAAAAAAATCAAAGTCATGGATAAATTTTTTTTTTTGGGTTTAGGGACTTTGACTTGCACAATAGGATTATGTTCAAGACGATGTATGACCGAAATAAGCCATGAGTTCTCAAAAAAAAAAAATTCAAAGTCATGGATAACTTTTCTTTTTTTTGGGGTTCAGGGACTTTGACTTGCACAATAAGATTATGTTCAAGACAATGTATGACCAAAATAAGTATGTTTGTTGATCGAATAAATTAAAGTCTCATTTATTAAAAGCAAAGTAATCATATAAGTAGATGTATTTTTCTCTTACAGTATCTTAAAATTATTTCTTTGATAAACCGTTTTGTTGTGCTTTGCTGATAGGTGTGACATGAACTCTCTCATCTCTTCTTCTACAGTACCATCATCAACAAGATAAGGATCCGTGGTATTAACTAGTGCCAAATCCTCCAAACAAACCTAATTCGCAAGAATAAAGGAAGAAATGCTCTTCCAAATGCTGCAAACCCATAAGTTAGGTGTTCTAGTACCAACAAAGAAGTGTCACAAGCCTGCCTTACACTACTCTACTTTTGGGCAGTTAGTCAATTCGCCGCCCATGTTCCTAAAACTTTCTATGGCACCATGATAAAAGGAATGAGCTCTTTTGGTCGTAAAAAAAGCGGTTCCTCTAGTTGGGAGGATAGGCTTTTATGTTTATCTTGTTATCATTTTATTACTAACTAAAGAAAGAAATCGATAAGATCTTTTATACGAGACTCTAAGTTAAAGTTTACATTATTGTATACTTGAATATGATATAGTCGTACTTAAACTGTGCAACTACTTTCTTTTATAGGAAGCATTTATACCAAAAGTGATTTTTATTAGAATCAGGTAGAGAATTTTTTTATAAAAGTTTTAAGTGTTTTATGTAAAATCACTTGATGTGCTTTATAGGAAGCACAAGCACATGTCAAGTGATCACTTTTATATTTTTTTTTTTTTAAGAAGATCAAATGATTTCACTTTTATGGAGATCTGCAACTTGACAGAAAAAAGGCCATTAGGAGAAGGGCCCAAAATAAAAGTATCCTGCATTTCATTTCCAAAACCTGTAGGAGTATTCATGATCAGAGATAGCACATCAGTACTCACAACCTCTCTAAGCTTATTAAGATTCCATTGATCTCATGGTAACTCGAACTCATGACCTTAATCTTAAATAGTGAGTGTTCTAACCACTCAGCTAACAAAAACACTTTTAACTTCTTTTGTTACACTATCATAACCACTTTAGATAGTTTAAAACCGTTTTTATTAAGCGTATTATAATATATTTTGTTAAAATAAAACGGTGAATGAGATAAAACCTTAAGAAAATCAAAACTAGTAGCGAGGAAGGCCAAACTTTTAGAATCCGAGTATATAACTTCCCATGAATTGAGAACTCAAAACTGTGTGTAGGAAAAGGCACATGTTGGGTAGCACCGAATTTGCATGCAGCGGAAGCAGCTCGTCTGTTAAAGTCCGAAAGAGAGAATCCATCCATTAAGAAATTAGGACGAGAAAGAAAATCTGGAGGCCACAAAGAACTTGTGGCTCAGAATCAAACCCTTTCGCTGAGGTGGCATCCACCCTCTTTGTTAGTTTAAACGGATCAAAATCCTAGACTTTACGTTCTCATCAAGCCAGAGAGACTCCAAGAAAGAACTCGCGCGTTTTTTTTACAGTCAACAAGAAAAAAAAAATGCTGCAGGAAACTAAGGACCTGGCGATCAAGCTTTTCGGCATGAAGATTCCGCTGCCGGCCGGTGGTGACTACGATGACTTGGGGTTTACTATGCCCCGAAAGAAACGAGTTGATCAAGAACATGAAGAAGAGGAAGAAGAAGAGAAGGTAACACACTGGCTTGTATACTTGGTTGTGTGTGTCTGAGAGTGGAGGTGTTTTGGGAAGTGTGTGTATGTTTTGGAAATTTAAGGGGACCCTTTTGTTGAAATGCTGAGAGCTCTGATGGGTCAATCTTACTTCTGCAATCTGTTACTGTTTATGTTTTAATCTTATGTTTGTGGGAATTGTTTTGAGTTTTTGTGTTTGAGAAGTAGAAGCTTGAAGAAGTAGGAAAAAATTGAAAGTTTTTCAATCATTTTTGGTTATATGAAGAATTGAAAAGCAATATATGTTTCCTTCACTCTGTTTTGCTTCAATGAATTGATAAGTCATCATCTTACTTTTCTCTGTGTTTGGTCAGTTGAGTTCAATTAGATTTCTGTTTTTCGCATAATTTAGTTCGAATGCCCATTAGAAACCAGTGGTTCTGGCTTTTCCATCTGTTAGGCAGCCATACCTTCACACCCAGAAGCTCGAAAGAAACCTGTTATTGTCATTATTTGATATTTTTCTTTTTGATAGTCTTTGTAGAAATAATTTCCTAAATTTCTTCGATTTCATTTCATAGAGTCATTAGATTCTCTTATTTTCTGGAATGTTCAATAGATTTGATTATGTCAATGAAAAGTACAGAGACTAAAAAACAAGAGGAAAAGGATATTGAAAATGAACAATACTCAATTTTCCTTTTTTTCTGCTTGTTTTTTTTTTTTTTTAACAAAGATGTTATCACACTGGTTTACTTCTGTCTTGATTTTTCAATACTTGTTCCTAAAGCATACTTACGAAATTTCAGGATTCACCATCAACAAAAGACACTGACAGCATAGAAGAACAAGATGATTCTCCAAAAACTGAAGACTCAACAAGTATGGAAATGCTACCCGATTGTAATGTGAACCCAAAGACACCCTCAATCGATGAAGAAAGCGCAAAATCAAAAGCTCCGAATGAGAAAGAACAGAATGATGCAACCAACTTGCAAGAGAAAACCCTGAAGAAGCCTGACAAGATACTACCATGCCCTCGCTGCAATAGCATGGACACCAAGTTTTGTTACTACAACAATTACAACGTCAATCAACCGCGCCATTTCTGCAAGGCTTGTCAAAGATATTGGACTGCAGGCGGTACAATGAGGAATGTGCCTGTGGGAGCTGGACGTCGGAAGAACAAGAACTCTGCCTCACACTATCGCCAGATGACAATTTCTGAGGCTCTCCAAGTAGCTCGAATGGATGCTCCAAATGGAGCTCACCACCCCGGATTGAAAAGCAATGGGAGAGTCCTTAGCTTTGGTGTAGATGCACCAGTGTGTGATTCCATGGCTTCTGTTTTACTCCTTGCAGATAAAAAGGGTTTAAATGGTACTACTCGAAATGGATTTCATAAGAGCGAAGAATTAGTATTTCCAGCTCCTTGCAAGGGTAGAGAAAATGGCGATGATTGCTCAATTGCATCTTCTATAACAGCTTCGAAACCACAAATTCAGAATGCCAATGGCTTCTCCTCACAAATTCCTTGTCTTCCTGGTGTTCCTTGGCCTTATCAATGGAATTCAGCTGTTCCCCCACCGGCTTTTGGCCCTCCGGGAATGCCTATACCAGTTTTCCCTGCAGCTTATTGGAACTGTGGCGTCCCTTTCCAAGTGCCTGTTCCTTGGTTCAGTCCACAGCCTACTTCTCCCAACCAAAAGTCTCCAAACTCCCCCTCAAGTTCTCCGACACTGGGGAAGCATTCAAGGGAGGGAGAGATTCTCAAACCAGAAGTTCATTTGGAGAAAGAAGAACCATCAAAAAAGAAAAATGGATTTGTTTTGGTTCCAAAAACATTAAGGATTGATGACCCAAGTGAGGCTGCAAAGAGTTCAATATGGACAACACTTGGGATCAAGAATGATTGCATCAGCAGTGGGAATGGGCTGTTTAAGGCCTTCCAATCACAATCAAAGGGTGATCAAAAGAAACATGTCCCTGAAACCTCTCCGGCTTTGCTAGCCAACCCAGCAGCCTTGTCTAGATCACTCAACTTCCACGAGAGAACTTGAATTGGTTTGCTTAGGCTATGGTGTAAGATTTTCGCATAAGCTGGAATAGTGAGGTTGGATTCAACCTGTCTCTCGTATGAGTTCTGACAGCTAACCCCATCCGGCCAGTCTCAACTCTAGGGTTCCTCAGTAGGATAGGGGAACTAAAGTTCTAGTGGAATCTAATTTTGCCTTCTTGTAACAAGCAGCATGCACAGATTCCTTCTGATGTACTTGGTTTTCTGATTTGTGTTGTTCATGTACATATCTATATGTGAAATACATAGCTGTAAAATTAACATCATCTTTTCTCTCTTACTCCTCCATTCTCTTTGGTTCTTTGTTCAAACTACAAGAAAAATCTTTGGCATCATAGTTAGTCTTGCTCTAAAACTAAATTCTCAAAAGGTGAAACTTAATGAAGAAGGGGCCTTAAGCTGTAAGGGAGTTGGAGAGTTGGAGACAAACCAACAAAACTGATCTTTTAGTCGCCCCATTGATTAGATAAACTTGAATAAAAATTCCACAAGGGCCAAATTGCTTTCTTTTTCAACAGCAAAGAACCTAAGCAACTTGCACAAACGTGGAGTTGCAGAGCCTGCCTGATATTTTCTTGCTCTCTTCTTGTTTTCTTCTCCCTCTCCATAAATACCTTTAACTGTTAAGAAATAAGGTTGACGATAGATTCATAGGCAAAAGATAAGATAACATATATTAATTTGAGCAATTAAAGGCCAGGAAAGTGTTCCAAGTCCTAACTCAATAAGAAATGAAATGAAATGAATCTACCTAATTTCATTGTAAAGCACCTTGGTAGATACATCAACATCAAACACATGTCCGTCTCAAAGCAATTAAGAAATTAAAAACATACAGATATTTTGGCGCAACCAAGCAATTCAGGCCACATTCTATGTAAAGATGTGTTGTTAGGGGGCCCAAATTGCAGATAATGCCATGAATCCTTTTGGCACTCTCTGCTGCTTTTAATTCCTTTCCTTTTTGCTCTTTTCCTTTTCTATACGAAAGCAATTGCTTATCCCATTCCATCCATATGCCTAATTTTCAAGTTTTTGGGAAACAAAGAAGACAATAATGACAGGGTTTGTTCAATATCTGTATCAGCATCTTATATCCATTAAAATTTTGTACCAGACTATCTATTAAAATTGAAATTAAACCTTGAACACAGCACAGCCTTACATGTTCAACTTTTTGTGGAGCACAAGTACCTGATGCCTAATGCAGCAATGCTAATGATATAACCCTACCCTAGAAGGAATTGACCTCTCTCTATAACTAATCTCCCATAAAAGTCGCTTTGTGAAGATATCAAAGTAAGGAAAAGGTTGGTTAAGTCATGTCATTCCAACTGTTCTAACATGAAGTTCTACCCTTCCACATTTCCACAGAGCCTTCTTGCACAAGGCTTTACATTATTAGCAATTTCACCTGAGTAAAAGGGAAAAGGAAAGAAAAGACTTTCCGAGCTTTTTCCTTTTTAATCTTGGGAAGTTGAACATGGAACATGTCCAGAGAAATACTACTAGATCAATGGCTAATTGGTAGGCTTTCTATAACTCTTCATTCTTCTGCGAGATTCGATGAACATGACAGCACAACGTGTTTCACTAGAGCACTCAACGCCAGAATAAGGTTAGCCGCAAATACTCTGTTAGACTGGTCTCAGTTTCTAAGACAAACACCTAACACCAATTAGGTATAGGACTAATTACACTTGGTGTATGATGTCGATTATTAGAGAACCAAGTTATGGGGTTTGATATACTTGGTTCATCTTTCATACACGAAAGATGGGAGAGAAAATTGTATCAGTTTGGTCAGCGATTTCGACTGCAAATGTAGCACTTTGTCGATGATAAAGTAATGCTCAATTAGGCTAAGTGCTCCTATTAGTTTGAAGTTGACTCTACATTGTTCCTGGAAATGCAGCCCTTTTTATTACGGGTCAGAGTCAACCGCCCACTATTAACTCATTCCCCAGTCTAGTGCTCTTTATTTTATTCAAAGTTCAAACACATCAATGTCAAAAACTAAATGTTCAATCGCATCCTAGTTGAATAAGAAGAAAGGAAAAAAAAAATGGTTATTTTGTAAGTGTGAAGTGTGAACAATATCAGTCCTAAATAATTTGACCATCAATAATTGTGTTAAGCAACACTCTTTGTGACATTTCAAGTACTATATGATGATCAATCCGTCTTTCTCCAGGAACAGTATTATTTACAGAGATTTTTTTTTAAGTATATAACGATACAGACTAGCTTCATGTTATGGTAGATAACTCTCTCGTAGTGACAAACCGGCGAAAAAGTTCGTCTACAAATACATAGAGTTAGTCTACGATTATATTAGGTTGAAATGAAGATATAAATAAATGTGTGTAGTATTGCAGACTTTTATCCAAGTAAACGCATGAAAAGCAATATACATTCAGATCTTTCATATAAATTACAGGAATTCAAGTGGAAGTGGAACACCTGTATAGGCATTAAAGTGTAGCTTCCAATCAGAGAATAACAAAATATTCTAAGTGTTGGTCTCTACTTTCTTTAGCTTTTTCTAACATGTGAAATGCTCCTTCAGGAAAAGAAATCAACATGAAAAAGCACTAAAAAGAAAGTGGGATGTGAAGCTTAACTTTCCCACAGAAAGCAAGAAAAGAGAACCAACATCCAACTTTTCCTTTCATCTTTCTTTTTCCTCTACAGTAGGAACACCGCATTTGGAGTTTGAAGGAGTTTGATTGATTAACCTATCTTACAACCAAATTTTCCTCCCTGAATTGCTTTATAAGTGTCATGATTTCTTAAGGTCTTACTAGAGCATATATATGTGGCCAACTTGTCCATCTTTTCTTAAACAGCTAAAGATGATTACTTTACCTTTAAGTTGGTAATTAGCAATATGCTATCTCTGAATAGGTACACTAAGTTAGCCTTGAACTTAAACGCATATTTGCAGTGAGAAGTCAATGTTTGTCAAGGAAGAATTTTCATTTATCGTGAAAATGCATACAGCCATCACAAGTGTAATCAATAAGCTATGATTTTCACTCTACAGATAGCTAACCTTGTGCGTGAGGATTTGCAAATGGACTGTCCATTTGTCTCATACAGCTCGTCTTACAATCATTGAATGACATCCTATGCAGCTTGATACAAATATGGCTGAAACATAGTTTTCCGGTCTCCATGTTAGAACTTAGAGCTTACACAGCAGGTTATTGGATTGTACATCCCCAAAACTCTTGTGCATTGCGGATGTTGCCTTTGGCTGACAAGTCAATCAGATCAACACCGCGACCTACATTTTAAAAGCAGATCTGTCACATGCTACAACTAGTTGAATTTATCCCCTTGAGGAGTTCTGCAAGTTTTGGAGTTTCTTGGGATTACCTGGAACCGGACAGTATGAACCTTCTCGTGCAGGACGGACATTGCCATAGGCCGACAGTTCAATTAGATCCATATCGCGACCTGCATTTCAAGGCAATTATGTCATCTGTTATTAAAATAGTTGAATTCATCCTCTCAAGGACTATTGCAAGTTTATCGAAGTTTCATGGGATACCTGAAACCCGACAGTAAGAACTTTTCTGAATGAGCTCAGCTCTAGAATACGCTGTTCGATTTCCTTTTGATCTGTTCACTTTTGCCTACAGTATGTCAGAGAGAAAACGTGGTTTAAAATTTTAACGAAGGTAAAGTATTTTCTACAGTAAACAAAAACAGAGAGAGAGAGAGAGAGAGAGAGAGAGAGAGAGAGAGAACTGTCTGAATCTTTAAGACAGCATACAAGAAGTAGAAAACAAAGGTGAACTTCAGTTTAAATAAGGATTTGGAACACGAATGAAGAGTACAGGCTTCACATAAAAGGAAATGAGGTGAAGAAGTTATTTGCAACCTTGGTTGAGATATAGTGAATGTCTTAAAATTGATTAGACAGAGAAATGGTTAGGGTTAACAGAATAGTTTGATATACAGCGTAAGGGTATCCATCACTTTTAAAACTCTGCTGAATTAACAGTCAATTCTAAACTAGGATTCCACACAACATATGACTCTGCTCTGCACTTTGGTCCTTAGATGTTGCTGGCTGCATTAGGGATCAGCTTGCTGATCGTGCCAAGATATCTCGACTTGTGAAGGTATTTTAGCAGCCTTTAAAGATTAGTTATAAATGGAGGTATATATAGAAGATTACCTATACTGGTGACAAACAAAGGTAAAAGGCCATTTACTTGGACTGGAGATAGCAGATAATATCTAACAAGCTTCTAAAGAGAGAATAAGTCCAAACCTGTAAAACCTGACAATTTTCAAGCGTACTTTCTCCACCCTGAAACGTGAAAATTCTAAAAATCATGCATCCATTCAGGGCTCGGGATCGTAGAGGAAACAAAATAAGCAAACAAAATTTCAACTATCAAGTTTATTATACCAAGTTGTAAAGAGTGTTTTAAATACTTTTTACCTACATAGTAGGAAAAAAAAATGCTAATGGGGGTCACCCAAGTACACAAGAAGCAAACATTAACTGGAAATTCAAAGAAAGGGAAGTATGAGGAGCTGTGAATGTTCACTCCTAATGTCTCCTCAAAACACCATCCCTCAAGTGTCCAACCACAAAAGCACAGAAGGCATATGAAAGCCTCGTCCATGAATTTTGACTTTTTTCACAAAACTGCACAGCAAGCCATTCAGAATCCTGAGTTGTCCCTTCCATTTAATCTCCATGATAGAGATTGCAAAATGAGCTTCTTCCTAAAACATGATATATCATATATAGCTCCTCCTTGGCAACTGATGCCTCAGCGAGTGCACATTAATTCCTGGATTATGTTTCTAGCATTCCTATCCATCACAGCCATTGGGACCAACATACGCTTAGCATACACTACCTTGGTAAACAATTCAGATGCTCATATACTATATCACAGCCAGTGAAAGTAATTTGCTAAAAAAGTAATTAAAGGTTGTTCAAAGGCCTTGAAAGTCCCTGTATCACCACCGTTATAAATCTCCTCTCCCAAACTGGTTTAAACTAGAAATTCATATACATATTCATACTGATACATGAGCTGCATTATAACATAATGTACAGAAGATAATCACCAGCCATTTAAGCAACTTCTGGTTTCAGATAACCATGAATGAACATCAATCTCAAGCAACTAATCTACACTCCAAGCAATCCCATCCCATGGACCCACAAAAAAAAAAAAAAAAAAAAAAACTCAAACTTTTTCGAGTCCTAGAGACTGATGAAACTCGATGACACAAGCATTTCCAAAATGCAGAAAAAAAAAAAAACTTTAATCCCAAAACACGAACCAATCCAAAACCAAGCAATCCCCACTAACTAAAACACGTAAAGACTGTGACTTTACCTTAGAGTAAGGCACAATGTGATCGTAATCATGACATAAGCAACCGGGGCAGCCGACGAGCTTCCGGAACACGGTGTTTCCGAGCGGGTCCCGCCGCCAGCGATCTGGGTCCCGCCCTTTGATCTTCTCCGCCTTTTCCCAGCATTGTTGCTTCACGCTGTGCGGGAAGCTTCGTGGGTTGTTAGCGAAGTCGTCGGTGACGTCATCGAGAAGAGAGACTCGTGGTGGTGAGAAACGAGACCTGGGCGGCGAGGTTGGGGTTCGGTCCCGTAACGGAGATGAAGGGCGGCTCCGCCGCTTTGGTTCTTTGCTTGCTGGCCTCATCTTTCTCAGCTGCTCTCGCTCTCTCAGCTCAGCTTATCACACCAGAAAGGAAGTTCAATTCGGGTCGACCCGGCCATTTTCATCAGTTACCCAATGGGCCATGGAATACTTGACCCATCGGCCCAATTAATTATATTATACCTCGCTCTAATGCTTAATAAAATAAGAATTTATGACACGTTTATTAACTTGAAATGTAGATAATATAATAATATGATTCATCTTGTGATTATTAATATAAAGTGAGCTTCAGGTGTGGAACCCCCATATCCGGGTTCGAATCCCGCCGACGCTGATTGAAGTTAAATCCTAATTTATTCTTGATGGCAAGGGGAGAGGAAGCGTTCTGACATGATCCATCGGCATTGATTAGTCTCTTGACCTAGGAAGCATTTGAGAAACCGTATGATCTCGATAAAAAAAAAAAACACATCTCCACGTCAATTACTAAACAAGTTTCTTCATGCCTTTCTTCGAGTGAGTCAGGTGGTAGAGGGTAGGCATTTGAATTCTTATACATTTAGAAGTTAATTCTACACCTTTCAAACATGAGTTTATTCTCCATTGAGTCCGTTTTAAATATACAAATCAACCTCGAGTGTGTCCACAAATTATCTATCGGTTCTTGAAATATGAAATTAAGTTTATTATGTTCAGTGATGGGCTAGTTTTGATTTATATGAATGAAAATGTGTAATGTAATTGAAAAACTTAGCTGAATTGTTTTAAATTTTCTAATGTCCAAGTGACATATTCTAATATGGTAGATTACCATGATACTTTCCTTTGTCTTTCCTGAATAGTATGAGTCCTGCCTACGCAGAAAACTTGGACATAAGGTACTTTTCACACTGAAACTTCTATGCAGTTTTACACCGACACTGTTAATTAATGCATCTTTCCCTCTCTGAGTAGTGAGTTGTGAGTACATGGAAGTTTCCCTCTCTTTGATTAAGCATTTAAAGCGACGAACTCATAAATTCAATGGAAATTTCATAGCAAAAGTCTTATTCTTGGTTATAATTTTCAGGGAAACTTGGCTCACCCGAGGCTTGACCTACTTGGCATGAAATCTGAACTCGGAATTCTATATAACACACCAGAGTGGCTTCCACACTCCATTAGCAAGTCTCAACCCAACAAACAATTAATTAGTCAAGCATTTCAAATTTCTCTACTCCCACCCAAAAAAATGGAGAAGACATTAATGGATGAAGCAATTGCCAGCAGCTTCATTGCACTTGTTGGAGTAGTTCTGTTTTTCTGGATGATTATTAAGTGGCTCATTATGCAATTCTTGCTACACTTGTCAAGTTTAAGGCATGCACTTCAATTTTTTGTAATTAATTGTGGTGTGAACAATGTTAACCGCGATGATCAAACCAAGATCACAACCCAGAAAGCTTGCACGTACAAGAGAGTAGGTGTCGAAGAGCACGCGAAAGACTTGGGTGACAAGAAACTGTGTTTAGGAGAATTAGCATCGGTTATGGAGAATCTGGTAAGTTTATGTGGTGATGATGGGTCTAAGGAGATGCCTGACTTGCTTGAGGAGGAACCCAGCTTAGAGGAAGTAAAAGAAGCCTTCCATTTGTTTGATGAAAATAACGATGGGTTCATCGATGCAGGGGAGATAAAGAAGGTTCTCCATGTATTAGGTTTCGTCCAAGCTTCGGAGTCAGAATGCAAAAGAATGATCAAGACCTTCGATCACAATGGAGATGGTCGTATTGACTTTGAGGAATTTGTTAAGCTTATGGAGGATAGCTTCTGCTGAATTGAAGAACCTAAATTCGTCAAAAAATTTCGGAAGAGTGGCCTAGCTAAAAGTTCAAAATTCACGTATTGCTTGCTTCCTTTCTTTCTTTGTTTCTTTTAGGAGGGTGTATTGTATATGGAATTATTGGCATTTTTAAAGAAGTCTATGGAATTTAAAAGTCTGAGTGTATTCAATATAGACTTTTAACAATCCATAAAAGTCTAGGTGTATTCAATTAGGATTTTAAAAAGTCTTTATGAATTCCACCAAAGTCTAGGGGTATTCAATTAGGACTTTTAAAAATAAATAGAAGTTTAGGGGTATTCAAAATATCATTCATACATACGGAATTAGAAAATCATGGAAAATCATGGACTTTATAGTGCTTAGTATAAATACAAAACTCCAATATTTTTCCAGCCATCAGAGCAAAGATTTTGAGCTTGGAAAAGTCTATCAAAGTTCTTCTCTCTGCGCGAAGAGGGTAGTCCTCCATCATATGTCTTTCTTAAATTTTTCATTGTCTTTTCTCTACTATTTTGTGGTATCAACTTCTAATACCTAACATGTTCATTGTTGTTGTTGAATTTAATTTTTTTGTTTTTCAATTGTGATGCTTGGAACCCTAATAACCCAAATATATCATCTACTCCTAAAACCCTAAAACCCAAATTTGTCATCTATACGTATATGCTTAATGCTTTTACGGTTTGATCATAGTCCTACCTCTTGCGCTATTGTTTTTATTGCAATTGTCTTCCTTATTAGACTAGGTTTTGGTTTCTTTTATACTTGTTGTCGTCCTATATTGGCATGATTCTCTTTGTTTAATTTGCTATTGGTTTGCCCTTGTGGCTCTTAAGTTTGGGTAGACAAGCCGAGGTATTTGTGTGTGTGTGTGTGGTTTTTTTTTTGTTGTCATGCCAGACCTTTTCTATAACTAAAGTGTGTGTGATTCTACCGATAGAAAACAAACAAGTGTGGATTAAACAAGTGTGTAATTGAATGAATTAGGAAAAAGAAACATTAATCAAAGAGAAGATGTCTTGGGTAATAATTAATATGAACAACCTTTTGCTATCAATTAAGATATTAAATTACATAGCCTAAGCCCTTATTGAGTGAGGGAATGGAATTAACTAAACGGTAGGTGAGGTCTCCATTAATCATTAATCTCTATATCTTAGTGAGTGGTTGTGCAGTGCACAAAAACATGACTAGCACTCTCTCCCTCACTTTTACGCATTAGACAATAATGATAGTACTGTAAGCATGTGAATTGCAGTAAATTTCAATATAGAACATGCTAGCCTTGCTTGAAATTTTTTGTTTCGGGCTGGTGTTGACGAGTCTAAGATAAATAAGTTGCAGGTCCACTCTAAACTAATCTCTGGTTTGTTTTCGTTCTTATTTTTTAGATCGGACTATAGGAACATATAACTACAGATATTTTTCTTAATTCATAAGAAACAACAATTTATTGATACAAACAGAGGACACAGAAGTGGTCTTGTAATTTTTTTCCGGTCTATACTTCTTTTTTTATTTTTTTATACATTATTATTGAAGACTCATTTTCTCATGGCTTCTTGTACTTCAAAGTTGTACATACATTGCTTTGAATTATAATGTTTTGATTGATAAAAGTTGCATGTATGATTACTTCTACACAATCGTATAGATGGGAGATTCACAAGGGAATGGTAAAAGAAAGGATTACAAAACTTGGAACACTGAAGAAAGCAATGTTTTGCTTCAACTTATGGTTGAAGGCGCCAAACTTGGATTTCGTGATATTAATGGTGTGATAAGCAAACAAACAGTAGAGGCGAAGCTACTTCCTAAACTTAAGGAAAAACTTGGTTATGAAATAACTTTTAGTCATTATCAAAGCAGAATGAAATGGTTTAAGAAACAATACACCAATTACTCTCAGCTTATGCGTCATAGTTCTGGATTTGGGTGGGATCCGATCACAAAAAGATTCACTGCTGATGATGAGGTATGGGCAGATTATTTGAAGGTGAGCTTATTGCCTTTTCGTTTATTCTAATTTGGATTTATAATTATTTCAAATGTTTATCATCATATTGACAATTGTGTTTTTTTTTCTCCTACTAGTCACATCCAACACATGGGCACTTTCGGTCAGAAACTTTTCCAGACTATGAGGACTTGAAAATTGCAGTTGGAAATGGAACTGCAACTGGAATGGGCTCAATCAGTCTAGGTGATGATACAGATGCAACAACATTTGGGGCGGAGGAAAATGGATCTTGGGGAATTGGTGGCATAGATGGATTAGTTTTTGATCGAAATACTAACATATTCGTACAAAGTGAAAATGAGTCATCACACCAAGAAAACTCGCCATCTCTTTCACAACAACCCTCCCAAGGTACCAGTATAGATGCTCCAGCTCCACCACAAAGCAGGACTCAAGGAAAACGGAGTAGAACTGACTATGAAAATAATAGTGGCTCAAAAGGGGCTACTGGTCCGGCTGAGGTTCTAGAAAACTTATCAAGTGGCATTGGTAAAATTGTCACAAGTTTTGATAAAATTTGTGGCTTAATGGAGAAGAGAGAATCAAGAGAGAGTGACTTTTTGGATGCTATGAAGGAGACTCCAGGATTAACTGATGAAGCTTGTTTTATGACTCTTGATTTGCTTAATACTAAAGCAAAGCAAGATTTCTTCTTGAAGATGACTCCTGAACAGCGACTTAATTGGATCACCTATAAACAAATGCAATAGGTTTGGGTGAATCTCCACTAGCGACACCTAATAAGCAATAGGCTATGTTCTGTTATTAATTTTTAAGTTATGAAGTTTGATTTTATTTTGTTTGAATTGCAGCTTGTTTTGAATGATTTTAAACTTGTGTGTGATAGATTACAATTTATTTTTTTTGTTTGAATATTTATGGTATTTGATTTGCTTTTGAATGAATGTTAATATGAATAGTGACATTTTTATGTTTAGGTGCTTTCTCTATTAGCAATGTCTGAAGTGGACATGTATGGAGCTGATGAAGAGGAAGAACAGTTTTACGAGACTGTTAAGATATTATTAATGGCAATACAAGTAGTGGTTTATGTATTATACGACCTTGTATTCAGCATACATGGTGAACATATTAGACGTCCACTGACTCGACGACCAGTAACATCAAGTGGATACATATATATGCACAAAATATTGGACAGAGACCCTCAAATATTTAGAGAGGTGTATAGAATGTATCCTGACGTTTTTCAAAAATTATGTAGCATCCTAAAATTGAAAACACCTTTGCGGGATACAAGACACATTTGTGTTGAAGAAATGCTCGCAACCTTTCTACTTGTTGTCGGCCAAAACAATCGATATAGTGAAGCTCGGTTGATATTTGAGCGATCTCATTTCACTATCAGCAAAAGTTTCAACAAAGTCTTGAAGGCCCTGAATACAATAGCACCGGAGTTTATGGCTAAACCTGAGTCCGTGCCACCTAACATAAGAGAAAGTACAAGGTTTTATCCTTACTTTAAGGTAAGCAATGCAACTTTTATGGATAGTTATTTATTTCATTGTACAGTAATGGAGATATTATTTCATTTTTCTTTTCAACTATTTTATATCTTTTTTCATTGTTTCAGGATTGCGTCGGAGCTATAGATGGCACACATATTTCAGCAACGTTAGTTGGACATGAGGTTAGCAGATATCGAAATCGCCATGGGAATATATCACAAAATGTATTAGCAGCTTGTAACTTTGATTTACAGTTCATATATGTAATTAGTGGATGGAAAGGTTCCGCTCATGATTCAAAAGTGTTGAATGATGCGATTTCTAGACGAAATGGACTCAAAGTGCCACCAGGTATAGTTTTACTTGCATAAAAAAAGTTCAGAACACTTATTATAATTTATGTTATATAACATGCTAATTGCATATATATATTTTTATTAGGTAAATATTACTTAGGGGACTGCGGATTTCCAAATCGACGGTGGTTTTTAGCTCCATTTCGAGGTACTCGATATCATCTCAAAGATTTTGGTGGTGAAGGAAACCATCATGTCAATGCAATTGAGTTATTCAATCTTTGTCATGCTTCCTTGAGGAATGTAATTAAGAGAATATTTGGAATATTTAAGTCACGTTTCACAATCTTCAAATCAGCACCACTATTTTCATATAAGACACAAGTAGAGCTGGTTTTGGCTTGTGCAGGACTGCACAATTTTCTTCTACAGGAATGACGTTCAGATGAATTTCCTCCCGAACCAGAGGAAGATCCGATAGATAATCACGAAGATAATTTTGAATAGGATGATTTTCAAACCCAAGATCAGCAGAGAGAAAATGCTAATGAATGGAGAATGAGTATTGCTACTCATATGTGGACAGATGCCCAACCAAATGCCAACAATGAAAACAATAACAATGAAGAAAGTGAAAATGAAGGAGAAGAATAAATCATATCATTGTTTCAATGACATCTGCTTCTTTAGCATGAAACTTTTTTTTTTCCCATCTCTTATTTTTGGTACCTTTTGGTTGATTACATTTGAAGGTTTTTCCTTTATTTTTTTATACGTTTGTTTCATAACATTATTTGAGCTTCTCTGATTTCTATGCTAATGGATTTTAGTTAACATAGCTACTGCATCGTATTCTATTCTCTGACTCATAATAAACTAGATTTTTTATTTTTTGTAAATATTGTGAAATCTATAGAAGTCATTCATACAAAGTCTGTAGATTTTTATAAATCAGTAAAAAGTCTATGCTAAAAGTCAATGGTTTTAAGAAATCAATAGAGGTCTATGAACTTTTTATAGAGTCCATGAACTTTTGAAAAAGTCTATCATTTAAAAAAAGTCCACATAAATCCAAATACAATACACCCCCCTTATTCTACCGGTGTTTTAAAATCAACTAGACTACCGCTTTCATGTTCTTGTAAGTATAAGGGTAAGGCTCTAAGTTGCACAAGGAGTAATATTAATGTAAAAATCTCTACTTTAAGCGTAAAAATGCAAAGTATTTTAAGTTTTACCAATCACACAAGAACTCGCCAACTCAAAACAGAACTCACATATTGATTTACGTACAACATGGAAAACAGCTTATGACCAAAAAATTACATATGAAAAATCTTTTGGAGAATGTAAGACTAAATCATATTGGAAACATCAATTTAGGGGGGTGTATTCATTTAAGAGTCTATAAGAATTTTTTTGTATTTTAGAAGTTTATAGGTATTCAATTGAGATTTTAAACAGTCATTTAAATCTTGATGTATTCAATTAAGATTTAAAATTATCCGTTCAAATTTGCTGATATTCAAAAGTATACGGATTTTTAAGGATTTCATTAAACATTGGATTTTGGAGGATTTTATAGTATTTTTTATACATATCAAAACTCAAAAACAATCCAACCACTTCCCAAGAGATTTTGATGGATTCTTTCTCACTCAAAAAGTGAAGAAGCTCTTTACTAAGAAAAAAAAAACAGGTCTCAATATATAGGTGACACTTATCCATTTTGTCTTAGACCTATTTTCCCACTATCTTTCTCTTCCTCTGCTCTCATCTAATAATTTTTTATTTTATTTTTATCACTATAGCTCTAGAAGCTTTAATCCTTCTAGCTAATTAAGCTTACTTATGTAAATTAGATATAAAATAAATTATGTCATTAGTTTACTATTTTATTTTTTGTGAAATATTTTGGCTGGTTAGTTTTCTTTTATTGTTCATATATCATCATACACAACATAAATAATGATAGATTGCCATACTTTCTTGTTATTGATATAACATTATAGTTGGATCCATACATCCATTGCTTAGTTAAAGAAGAAGAAGAAAATTAACATACCAGATGTCAGATCCCATCCCGAAAATCCTTTCAAATTTTCAAGATGAACTCTGCGGGGCCCACTTTTAAGAAAAATTCGACAGAACTTCCCTTAAAAGTGGACAACCCAACCTGTGAGAAAAACGACAAAACACATATTTCTAAATTCAAGATCTCACAACAAGCAGTCATCATATATTTCACAACCACCACAGTCATTAAGCAACAACCAAGCGTAAGGCAGTAAAATTTATACAATACAGCCTCTTAGGGTTATCAGAGCAATCTACGATAAAAGCAAATATATTACATGGGGTAGGTTAATATTAACCTACGAAAGGCAAGTGGCAGAACTGGTGCTAAGCCTCGATCTCACGCCGAACAGCAACACTGCGAACTGGGCAAAGGAAACCGAAAAGCCCAGGGGAAAATAAGCGATAAAACATTAGTTGTGAGTGGACAAAAATATTTAATCAAGAAAGAAGTGTTTCTCACTTTCCCACTTTTATTATTTAGAACATTCTTAATGCATGCAATAGGGAACCAAGGGTTTCCAAATCACTTCCATGACTAAGCCAGCCCCGCTGGCTTAAGGGGAGTTCGACCGACCCTCTTAGTCGGACGAATAAATAAATAAGTAAATAATTTAAAAAGGTATGAGGAAAAACGTCATCACCATACAATAAAATAAGGTGAGCCGCTAAGGCTCGGGTCGGAGTGTCCCACACTCAAGAGCATCCCATGCTCGGCTCTACTCACCCACTAACACAAAGTAAGCAGGGAGGAGTACCAATACGCTAGCTAGCAATAAAGTATATCGACCCAGGTATGGTGGGTAAAAACCATATGAAAATCGAGAATTTGTGAGATTTCCTCGAAGTCTCACAAGAAAGGAATTTAGTCCAACAACGTGACCCCGCACGCCGACATGATTCAAAATTATGAACCAATATATTAAAATCATGTAAGTTTATAATCTCGAAGAAATCTTCCCTTCCCGAAGATTTTTTTTCGAGAAGCCCGAATCTACTAATAAATAATGATACTTTCATTTTCAGAAATAATCTTATCGAAGATTATTTCTAATAAAAAGTTCGAAATGGAACATAACCACTTCTAATCGGCAATTTGAACCATAACTAATTTCATAATCAAAAATCGAATAATATGCTTATTAAATAACAAATACTTTAAATAATTTCGTAACTTAGAAAATTTAATTGCATGCATGACTTTAAAATCAAACGTCCACTCACCGTATATGGCTAAGCCTGCCGTCGATCCGAACCCTCTTCGTAGGAATCCTCCTCACGTCCTGTACCATATAACGTTCATAAACCAATAAGTACAGGACGGATAAAAATTAGATCCACCAAAACCAAACCATATCCCAATTGTTATTATTTGCTTAAAAATCTCAAATTTCACTTTTCTAACTTCATTTCTTTACTTTGAGTTTCCGATTAAGGAATTCCGATACACGGATTATTCGTGAATTAATCAATGAATTTCACACCATAACGAAAACCATATCTACACTTCACAAAATTAATCCGAGGTCACCAATATGCAAACTACATTATACTATCGACTTGATAACCAAATTACGACAATCAGAAACTTGCCCTACACCACCTCACGCGCCGCCCACAGTGGCGGCGAGTGGCGGTTACTCGCCGGAATCAACCTCCTCCTATGGCCACCAAATTTCATCCACAACATCAATTCTACTCACTGATCATTTCATTCAACTACAACACATCCAAATAACAATCAAAACCAGTCGAAATCAACGAATGAACATAAACCCAGAAATTATCCAAGAACCCTAGAATTTCAATTCAACAATTCGACTTCTACACAGCAAATCGAGACACAAGGCCATAGGGGAAATGATCAGTGGAGAAAACCGAACCTTCGACACCGGTTTGGTGGCCGGAGACGACCGAAATCGCCGGAAATCACCGAAAAACCCAATCTGCTACAGTGAGCTTTGTGGCTCAATTCCGAGCTCCTCCGGTCGAGATACCATGAAATGTGACCATGAGCATGACGAGGAGGATGAGGCGAACCCAGGAACGTCCGGGTTTCGTCGTGGGGCGGCCGGAATCGCAGGAACTCAGAGGGAGGAGTTTCGGCCGAACTGGAGGAGGAAGAAATCGGGGGAGAGGAGAGAGAAAAGGCCGGGTAAGTTTCCAATTTTGGAAACTTACCACAGTAACTTCCTATTTAAAGAATTTTACTATGAACAGTAACCGGGCATAGTAAATTTAGTTTTTCGCTTATAACTTTCGCATACTAACTCCGATTTTTACGAACCACGTATGCATGTTCTCGGTTTAACATCCTCTACGACTTCCATGAATAACATTTTCTCAAATTATGACCCGAACAAAAGTCAACTTTTAGGGCCACTAAAATCATATTACGGAGTAAAAAGTAAGTGTAATTGACATTTACCGTCAAATTAATAAAAATCGAAAATTCTGGGTTCGGGACGTAACAATCTCCCCCCCTTAAGGAATTTCGTCCTCGAAATTGACATACCTGTTAGAAAATGTGGGGATACTGTCGTCTCATTTGATCCTCTGGTTCCCAAGTAGCTTCTTCTACCATATGATTACTCCAAAGTATCTTAACTAATGGTATCGTTTTGTTCCTGAGTATCTGCTCTCTTCTATCCAGAACTTGAATTGGTTTTTCTTCATACGTTAGATCTTCCCGTAATCTTATGGGCTGCTCTTGAAGGACATGAGAAGGATCAGCAATATACTTGCGGAGCATGGAAACATGGAAGACATCATGTACCTTGGACAGTCTTGAAGGTAATACTAGCCGATAAGCGACCAAACCAATCCGTTCAGCAATTTGATATGGTCCGATGTATCTGGGGCTGAGTTTTCCACGTTTTCCAAACCTTACAATACCCTTCCAAGGTGATAGTTTTAGAAACACCCAATCACCAATTTGAAATTCTAAATCTTTCCTTCGATTATCCGCATAGCTCTTTTGTCTACTCTGGGCTGCTTTCAGCTTTTCTTTAATCACTTTCACCTTTTCAGTTGTAATCTGCACCATCTCTGGACCAATAAGCTTCCTTTCTCCTACTTCGTTCCAACACAAAGGAGTACGACACTGTTTTCCATAAAGAGCTTCATAGGGAGCCATGCCAATGCTGGAATGATAACTGTTATTATAAGCGAATTCTATCAAAGCTAGGTGGCTGTCCCAATTTCCTCTAAACTGCAAAACACAAGCTCTCAACATGTCTTCTAGAGTTTGAATAGTTCTCTCCGTTTGCCCATCTGTTTGCGGATGAAATGCAGTGCTGAACTGAGATTGAGTACCCAAAGCTTCCATCAGCTTACGCCAAAACTTTGAAGTGAAACGGGGGTCCCGATCAGATGTAATAGAGACAGGTGTGCCGTGAAGTTTTACTATCTCATTCACGTACAACTCCGCATATCTATCTATCTTATAAGTCTTCTTAACAGGTAGAAAATGCGCGGACTTAGTGAGTCGGTCTACAATTACCCAAATACTGTCATGACTACTTCCGGTACGTGGTAATCCGGATACAAAGTCCATAGTGATATGTTCCCATTTCCATTCGGGTATTGGTAACGGTTGTAGCAAACCCGAGGGCTTCTGTCTTTCGGCTTTTACTTGTTGACATATCAAACACCTACTTACATAAGCTGCAATTTCCCTCTTCATATTAGGCCACCAATAGTATTCTTTCAAAGTCCGGTACATTTTAGTCCCGCCAGGATGCACGGCATAAGCAGAACTATGGGCCTCCTCTAATATCTCTTGTTTAAGATCATCTCGGTCTGGCACACAAATTCGATTCCCGGACATCAAAGCTCCATCCCTGCTGATAGTGAAGTCTACTCTAGTACCATTTTCCACTGCCCCTTTTAACCGTTCTAGATAGTCATCATGTTGTTGTGCTTCTCATACTCTATCAATAAAAACGGGTCTCACCTGGAAGCTGGCTATTAAGGCTGCGGATTCTTCAATCACTTCCAAGTTAACTCCAGTAGCTCGTAATTCGTAAAGGAGTGGAACCCGCACTGCTCTCAAATACGATAAGGAAGGAGAGGGTGGCATGGTAGGATATGATTTCCTACTAAGAGCATCAGCTACTACATTGGCTCTTCCTGGATGATACTCGATCGTACAATCATAGTCCTTGATCAATTCCAACCATCTTCTTTGTCTCAAGTTTATGTCTCTTTGCGTAAGCAAATATTGTAAACTCTTGTGATCCGTGAAAATTTGACATCTGGCTCCGTACAGGTAGTGTCTCCATAATTTAAGTGCAAGTACCACAGCGGCAAGCTCAAGGTCATGCGTCGGATAATTCAATTCATGTGGCTTTAGCTGTCTGGAAGCATATGCAATCACGTTCTCATGTTGCATTAAAACACAACCCAAGCCTTGCCTTGAAGCATCGCTATACACCATAAATTCTCCACTATCGTCAGGCAATGCTAACACTGGAGCACTAGTTAGACGTCCCTTAAGTTCTTGAAAACTTTGTTCGCACTCCTCTGACCAGATAAACTTCACACCCTTCCTAGTCAGTCGAGTGAGAGGAGCTGCAATTTTTGAAAAATCCTGTACGAATCGCCGATAATAACCTGCTAAGCCCAAAAAGCTACGAATCTCCGTCACTGTAGTAGGTCTCTCCCAATTTAACACTGCTTCTACCTTCCGAGGGTCCACACTAATACCTTCTGCAGAAACAATATGGCCCAGAAACCCTACACTGTTGAGCCAAAATTCACATTTATTAAGCTTAGCGTACAACTGTGCTTCCCTCAAAGTCTGTAGCACAACTCTCAAATGCTTGACATGCAGGGAATCATTTCTAGAGTAGACCAGAATGTCATCAATAAATACGATCACAAAACGATCCAGATAAGGACGGAATACTCGATTCATAAGATCCATAAAAGCTGCAGGAGCATTGGTTAGTCCAAACGGCATTACTCTGAATTCGTAGTGACCATATCGTGATCGGAAGGCGGTCTTAGGAATATCAGATTCCCTTATCCGTAATTGATGATACCCAGACCTTAAATCAATCTTAGAAAATACTGTAGCTCCCCTCAACTGATCGAACAGGTCATCAATTCGCGGTAAAGGATATTTATTCTTCACCGTAACCTTATTCAACTTTCTGTAATCAATGCACAGTCTCAAAGTGCCATCCTTCTTCTTAACAAATAAAACCGGGGCACCCCACGGAGACACACTAGATTGAATGAACCCCTTATCTACTAATTCCTGTAGCTGAGTCTTCAATTCTTTTAATTCAGCAGGGGCCATCCGATAAGGTGCTTGAGATATAGGTGTTGTTCCCGGAATCAACTCGATAGTAAAGTCTATCTCTCTTATCGGGGGTAAACCAGGTAATTCATCTGGAAATACATCGGGAAATTTCCTAACCACTGGTATATCCTCAATACTCAACTCCTCCCTGCTGGTATCTACCATGTGGGCTAAATAAGCCTGACAACCCTTGTTCAAAAGCTTTTCAGCCGTTAAAGCTGAAATTAGGCAAGAAGGGAGAACATTCCGATCACCCTGAAAGAAAATTATTGGCTTCCCTGGACTTCTAAACACCACAATCTTGCGAAAGCAATCAACATTAGCCCGGTGAGTTGCTAAAAACTCCATTCCCAAAATCACATCGAATTCTACAAGATCTAAAGGGATTAGATCAACTTCCAAATCAACATTATCAATCAACACACTACAACCTTTAAAAACCCACTCTATCTTAAATGATGCTCCCGCAGGTAGAGATACATACCACTCGCCCATAAGGGGCGACAGCGGTACATTTGCAAAGCATGCAAATCTACTTGACATAAATGAATGCGAAGCACCAGGATCAATTAAAGTATAAGCAGGTTGACCAAACACAGATAACATACCGAGGATAACATTTGGTGAATCGCGGCCCTCCTGCTGAGTCATGGCATGTAATCTTGCATGAGTCGTGGGGCGTCCTCTCTGACCTCTACCTTGCTGGGAACTGCCACGAGTTACTGCACCGGCGCGCGTACCGCTGGAAGAAGCAACATTACCACTAGTAGAAGTACCAGCGGATGACTGACCTGTCGCCTGAAAATGGGTAGGTACAACTCTCTGAGTCAACAGGGGGCAGTCCCTTTTAAAATGATCTTGCTGTCCACACTCAAAGCACCCCACTGACTGATATTGTCCATACTGGGCTGGCTGACTAGCTGGAGTTCTGTGCTGACTGCTAGAACTAGTCCTGCTCTGTCCAAACTGACGTCCACTTAACTGTCCCCGATTGAATCTCCTGGTGCGCCCCCCGCGTCTAAATCGAGATCCAGCACTAGATCCACTACTTTGTCCACTACCTGCTGATGATCCTGAACCGGAGGTGGAAGCTGATCTCTTCGATGGGCCCTGGCTAAGACTGTCTAAGTCTCGGGGTCGAACTCCCGATAGATACATAGTCTCCAGCCTCAGAGCGGCGTTAACTGCCTCATGATAGGTGTAAAAGGGTATGGCTGTTAACTGAATACGATAATCACCCCCCAAACCTTCAATGAACCTATAGATCCGCTCCTCCTCAGTACTTATCAGATCTGGCACAAACTGGGCTAACTGGGTGAATCGCTGTTCAAACTCCGTCACCGACCTATCCCCTTTCTCTAGATGTAGAAACTCATACTTCATCCTGTCACGGATAGCTGTGCCATAGTACCGCCTATTAAAATGTTCCTTGAACTGTTCCCAAGTTATTGGACCGACGTCCCCCAAATCTCTGCTAGTCGTATCCCACCAATCAAAGGCCACTCCGTCAAGAAAGTCCACTGCCAACCCCACTTTTCGTTCCTCTGGACAATTAATCTGAGCAAAAACCCTCTCCATCTTGTTCAGCCAATTCTGGGCATCCATAGCATTTGGAGCATGGGAGAAACTATAAGCTCCATGTCTCTTTGCTCGTTCCATGGTAAAATCAGTCCTGGAGCCAGGAAGCGCTGCTGTCAGCTGTTGGACAATACGTCCCAAGGCATCTGCTAGTCCTCTGGAAGCATTCTCGTCTCCTGGAGCGGGAGGAGTCTCCCCGCGATTTCGGCGTCTAGGAGGCATAGCACCTGAGATGAAAAGAAGATTAAACAATTTACAGTAAAAATACCAGGATAACTACCTTATACACCTAAGAACATACTAGCATCGAAGAGCACACGATGGGGATCCGCCGCGGTCGGGCCATCACTCGGAAGATACTAGATGTCCTCAAGTACATAAGATAGTAGAAGTGACAGGAAACAGAAAACCTAAAGCTCTGATACCAACTGTCAGATCCCATCCCGAAAATCCTTTCAAATTTTCAAGATGAACTCTGCGGGGCCCACTTTTAAGAAAAATTCGACAGAACTTCCCTTAAAAGTGGACAACCCAACCTGTGAGAAAAACGACAAAACACATATTTCTAAATTCAAGATCTCACAACAAGCAGTCATCATATATTTCACAACCACCACAGTCATTAAGCAACAACCAAGCGTAAGGCAGTAAAATTTATACAATACAGCCTCTTAGGGTTATCAGAGCAATCTACGATAAAAGCAAATATATTACATGGGGTAGGTTAATATTAACCTACGAAAGGCAAGTGGCAGAACTGGTGCTAAGCCTCGATCTCACGCCGAACAGCAACACTGCGAACTGGGCAAAGGAAACCGAAAAGCCCAGGGGAAAATAAGCGATAAAACATTAGTTGTGAGTGGACAAAAATATTTAATCAAGAAAGAAGTGTTTCTCACTTTCCCACTTTTATTATTTAGAACATTCTTAATGCATGCAATAGGGAACCAAGGGTTTCCAAATCACTTCCATGACTAAGCCAGCCCCGCTGGCTTAAGGGGAGTTCGACCGACCCTCTTAGTCGGACGAATAAATAAATAAGTAAATAATTTAAAAAGGTATGAGGAAAAACGTCATCACCATACAATAAAATAAGGTGAGCCGCTAAGGCTCGGGTCGGAGTGTCCCACACTCAAGAGCATCCCATGCTCGGCTCTACTCACCCACTAACACAAAGTAAGCAGGGAGGAGTACCAATACGCTAGCTAGCAATAAAGTATATCGACCCAGGTATGGTGGGTAAAAACCATATGAAAATCGAGAATTTGTGAGATTTCCTCGAAGTCTCACAAGAAAGGAATTTAGTCCAACAACGTGACCCCGCACGCCGACATGATTCAAAATTATGAACCAATATATTAAAATCATGTAAGTTTATAATCTCGAAGAAATCTTCCCTTCCCGAAGATTTTTTTTCGAGAAGCCCGAATCTACTAATAAATAATGATACTTTCATTTTCAGAAATAATCTTATCGAAGATTATTTCTAATAAAAAGTTCGAAATGGAACATAACCACTTCTAATCGGCAATTTGAACCATAACTAATTTCATAATCAAAAATCGAATAATATGCTTATTAAATAACAAATACTTTAAATAATTTCGTAACTTAGAAAATTTAATTGCATGCATGACTTTAAAATCAAACGTCCACTCACCGTATATGGCTAAGCCTGCCGTCGATCCGAACCCTCTTCGTAGGAATCCTCCTCACGTCCTGTACCATATAACGTTCATAAACCAATAAGTACAGGACGGATAAAAATTAGATCCACCAAAACCAAACCATATCCCAATTGTTATTATTTGCTTAAAAATCTCAAATTTCACTTTTCTAACTTCATTTCTTTACTTTGAGTTTCCGATTAAGGAATTCCGATACACGGATTATTCGTGAATTAATCAATGAATTTCACACCATAACGAAAACCATATCTACACTTCACAAAATTAATCCGAGGTCACCAATATGCAAACTACATTATACTATCGACTTGATAACCAAATTACGACAATCAGAAACTTGCCCTACACCACCTCACGCGCCGCCCACAGTGGCGGCGAGTGGCGGTTACTCGCCGGAATCAACCTCCTCCTATGGCCACCAAATTTCATCCACAACATCAATTCTACTCACTGATCATTTCATTCAACTACAACACATCCAAATAACAATCAAAACCAGTCGAAATCAACGAATGAACATAAACCCAGAAATTATCCAAGAACCCTAGAATTTCAATTCAACAATTCGACTTCTACACAGCAAATCGAGACACAAGGCCATAGGGGAAATGATCAGTGGAGAAAACCGAACCTTCGACACCGGTTTGGTGGCCGGAGACGACCGAAATCGCCGGAAATCACCGAAAAACCCAATCTGCTACAGTGAGCTTTGTGGCTCAATTCCGAGCTCCTCCGGTCGAGATACCATGAAATGTGACCATGAGCATGACGAGGAGGATGAGGCGAACCCAGGAACGTCCGGGTTTCGTCGTGGGGCGGCCGGAATCGCAGGAACTCAGAGGGAGGAGTTTCGGCCGAACTGGAGGAGGAAGAAATCGGGGGAGAGGAGAGAGAAAAGGCCGGGCTAGTTTCCAATTTTGGAAACTTACCACAGTAACTTCCTATTTAAAGAATTTTACTATGAACAGTAACCGGGCATAGTAAATTTAGTTTTTCGCTTATAACTTTCGCATACTAACTCCGATTTTTACGAACCACGTATGCATGTTCTCGGTTTAACATCCTCTACGACTTCCATGAATAACATTTTCTCAAATTATGACCCGAACAAAAGTCAACTTTTAGGGCCACTAAAATCATATTACGGAGTAAAAAGTAAGTGTAATTGACATTTACCGTCAAATTAATAAAAATCGAAAATTCTGGGTTCGGGACGTAACACCAGAAACATCATAAGGATTTGTAAAAATCTAAACAAATATTAGTAAATTAATCCATTAGAATCAATCAGAGTCCATATAGAATTTAAACAATCTATGGATTAAGTAAATCCATGGATTATAAAAACTCAAACAAAGTCTTTTAAAATCTAATTTGAATACACCCCCTTTAGTAAGGCATAATATGATAATAATGATTTTTGGAATTTTGGCCTCAAAACTTAAGTTTGAGCTAGATTTCCACATTTCTACATCAGATGGAAAAAAAAAAAAAAAAGTGGCAGTAAATCTTATAATTATGAGAAAAACACAAACCTTGATTACATAATCTGCGCCGGATATCTACCCGGTTGCGAAATCGGGCAAGTTTAAAGTTGGAATAGAAAAGCAATAAGGTGAAAGTATATATTGTCCGGGTGTTGGACGAAGTTTACACACCAACGTACACCAAACATGTTGAACTGCCCTGCATTATTGCTCTCAATAACACCGAATTAAAGTGGATCAGTAAGATGAATATTTAAAGGGATGCAGGCAGAAGATGTCATTGTACGTAGTTGCAACTGATGGCTTGTTTCACAATTTGTTCCAGACAACGGGTCATGAATTGTCATGACTTTGAGGCCAAAAAAAAGCCGGAGGAGCTACCAAAGTAGATGGGAGAATTTGGTGCAGATTGACTAGTGTGAGAGCAAAACTAGTTACTGGGAAACTAATTTAAAAGATGGCGGGCCAGGCCGCCCTTCCTGGGCTGGGCTGTCACCAGAGACTACTGGGCTCACGGGCCCAAATGACTCCCCCAACATTCTTCAGCAAAAGTCCAAAAGCATAAGCTTCTCTTTCAGCGGCTTCGTGACTCGGAGTCTCCGGCTTTATCTTCCTTAACCTCAGATTTCAGTCGACAGCGGAAACAGGTAAACTTCTCTTTCTGTAACCAAATTAAAGTTTGTATCTTTGTTGGGTCTGTCTTTCTCTTTTGTCATGACTAGAATATCTGAGTTAAAGCTACAAACTTTATAGATATGATGAATCTGTTTTACATGGTGATTTTCGTTTAGTCTCCTCTCAAAGTAACAATTGAACCTTAATCTTTAATGGGTCTGTTCAATCTTTTTCTTCTGGGAACGATGAAATGATCATGATACAAGTACACTGTGGAGAATGAATTGGTAGAGTGAATGTAGTTTTGGTTTCTAGATGATGACTTTAGTTTCATTGGTTGTATTTGATGGATAGGATGGCTATACCTCAAACAAGAAACGTTGGGCTTCCATTGATGAACCTTATCAGATTAAAAGGAATTCCCATCCTGCAGCAGCTTCATTTAGAGGAGCAACTGCTTCGAACCTCGTCTGATAATTGGTGCATTATAAATGATGGAACCAATAGTCCTAATATTGTCATGGGTATCTCAGGGTGAGATTGAGCTTAGTATTCATTCTGACTATAGGTTCTGCTTATTTGAATCGCAATTGCCTAAAGAGTAATTAGCCTGCAAGGATGTTTTCTTATCTGTGCAATATGCAAAATGATACTACTTGGTCACTGTTGCAGTGTTGTTTATACATGCATTAACCAAGTTTGTTGTGTTTTTTCATTCACTTTTTGTATTGGAATTTATAAAGGGTTCCGTATTCTGCGTAGAAAGCCTGCAGAGCTTCTTGACGTTGATCTGGTGTTACGAGATCAGGTTCCTGTCATTAAAAGGTTTACCGGAGGTGGCACGGTTACAGTTGATCATGGCACGATATTTGTCACTTTCATATGCAACAGGGATGCTGTTCCTGGCTTGCAACTATATCCCCGACCTATAATGTCCTGGAGTAGCGAATTATACAGCAGAGTGTTCCAAGGATTTGGTGATTTTCACCTTCGTGAAAATGGTACTTAAAGAACTCTTCTTTTGCATTATTTCTAATAAGGTGCTTAGGTATATAGGACTATGTATTTGGCAATTCATCGTGCTCAACAGCTTGTTTCGTTTTGTTTGTTCATCCATCTTCTTTAGATCTTGCTAGTTTCACTTGAGGTTCTCCATTTTATCTTTTTATGTAGTATCAGGTTTAGTCTTGGGGCTAGTACTTTATATGGACTAGTTTTTGTTGCTGGCACTCTTAGATACTCTTACTCCCCTTATATTCTTTGGTTTTTCTTGAGGAATGGAAGCATGTGCTGACAGCATACTTGGTCTTATCTGATTCTAGATTATGTATTTGGTAACCGCAAGTTTGGTGGTAATGCTCAATCTATTACTAAAAACCGGTGGATCCACCACACATCCTTTCTATGGGACTATGAGGTTAGGAACATGGCATACCTGAAGCTTCCAAAACGGGTTCCTGAATATCGATTGGTAAGTTGTTCACTTGAGCCATCTTTTAAGTTTTTAGTGCTCTCTAATTTTTTTTCTTCAGTGTTTCGAGTTTAGAGGATCAAACTTTGGGACACTTCTGCAATAGAATTGACTGTTAAAAACATTGAACATGCATTAATGTATAGGGATTAGGAATTGCTAATATACAAGAAATGTAACAAAAAAAATTGATGATTCTCATCAAATGAACGTAAGAGGGATTGATGTTGCTCTCATTTTCTTCATAAACGAATGTTGCTTTTTTAAATCACCAGTTGGTTAACCTCATGAAATGATGATTTACTGTTTTCTTAAATCACAATTCGAATATCAAGTGGGTTCAACCTGTGTTTCACAGCTTCAAGTGGATTCAACCTGTGTTTCACAGCTTAGTTAATCCATCAGATGACTACTAGTTAAAGACTTTAGACTAGTATTTTGATTTATATTCCATCTTTTTCCTCTGCAGGCAAGGGACCATTTGGAATTCATATGCCGCATGAAGGACTACATGCCAAGATCAGTTTTCATCGACAAAACTGTCGAGGCAATCAGTACCGAATTTTCAGTAAACTCAGAAGAAACAGACCCATTTGGAACCAACTCAAAGTTTGTGCCCTCAACTAGACTATTGACAAGGCAAGAGTTGGAAGAAGTAGCTTTAGCCTCTCAACCTGAGAGCCCTCTCTCTCAATCCTTGTCCTTGTAATGAAATATGAAATTCTTTAGTCATAATCTCATAACCATGACGTATCCAAGTGATGCGACCCTTCAATTTTTCACGAGTGTAATCCTATTCTTCCAATCCAAACAATTGTTGTATACTTGTATTTATTTTGGATATCAATAAAATGCAAGTTTCTACATTTGCCGACGAGAAAAGAAAAGGCTTTCGACTAATAAATAACACCAAATACATCTCTTAAAACCAAATTAGAGGTCACTAGTTCGACCCTATTAATTCAAAAAAAAAAAAAATGCCACTGGACCCGGCAATATAACCGCAAAGAAGGCCATGTAGGCTTTCTTGGCGGAGAAGCTCTTCACAATCGTAGCCCAAGATTTTGTCTTCGGGGCTAGAAAGCCATGCATGTCCAACCCTCTTTGCAAACTCACAAATCGCACCGTTCATTCTCTCTCTCTCTCTCTGCAGTAAATTTCTGCTGGTTGGTTTTGCTCCTTTTCACGACCGAAATCACAGCTTGACCCGTCGTGCTCAAATTTGTAAGCTCAAAGCTCATACCCATTTCTTTGATTCTTTCCCTCCATATCTTGTTTTACTATTACTCTTTCTGGGTTTGCCCCCGTACGTGTTTTTCTTTTACCATTTTCTTCAAGATTCAATCTTTCCTTTGTGGGTGTTTGTAAAGGCTCTTCCTTTTGTGTGTTTCCTATCTGGGTTTGTGATCATCTTTCTGGGGTTGTTTTGCCATTTGGGGTTTGAACAGAAATCCAAAAAGTATTCTTTTATGGTTGTCAAGTGCTGTTGCAATTGGGATGAAAGCTTCATTTGGACAAGTGTGTATTTGTGACATAGCTAAAGTGAGTTTGTCTGCATTTCTAGGCATTGAGAGATTTCATTGTTTGGTGTTTCATGAAGGTTTGGTTATTGAATTTGTAGGATGGGAAGGGTTAAGTTAAAGATAAAGAAATTGGAGAGCAGTGGCAATCGACAGGTTACTTATTCGAAACGGAGAAATGGCATCTTGAAGAAGGCCAAGGAATTATCAATCTTATGTGATGTAGACATTACGCTTCTCATGTTTTCCCCAACTGGAAGGCCTACATTGTTCCAAGGGGAGCGCAGGTATCGAATGCTGCCAAGTTTACAATCATTCATACTTTGTTCTGATGATTATAATGCATTGGTACTAGAGTGATGTTGAAACCAATATGTTTGAGGCCATACATTGACCTTTAATCTCTGGTTTCGATGAAAATTCAATGTAACAGAACTAAAATGAAGCTAGAATCGGAGTTTGGTTATTATTCTTTCCATATAGTATGCTAATGTAGGTTTTTTTGTTTTTTTGCTGGTTATTTCTTGACTATCTCAGCAATTTTGAAGACATTATTGCAAAGTTTGCCCACTTAACTCCACAGGAGAGGGCGAAAAGGTACTGAAATGCTTGCATTAAATTTGGAATCTCTTTTTCTAGCTTGGTTGAATTTGGATGCCAATATAGCTAACTGCTTTTACATTTCACTGGAACAGGAAGTTGGAGAGCCTTGAAGTAAGACTGTTGTAAATAGTATTAAAAGTGGACAAATGTCTCTCTTGCTTTCGTTGCATTAAACAAAGAGAAACTATGCTGTCACTTAATCCAATTATGCTTGCATTTTGGTGTTCTCTTTGGGGATATAGGTACTGAAGAAAACTTTTAAGAAGTTGGACCACGATGTAAATGTACAAGAGTTTGTGGGTTCCAGGTGTGTCAATATATTATCAATTTTGCCGTTTCCTTTTACTCTGTTCAATTTTTCTTAACTGTTTCCCTTCTGTTGTTTCTTGCAGCACTCAGACAGTTGAGGTATACATCGTTTATCAGCATTAACATTTTTTTTTCCAACTAGTGTTCATGACAATTCATGTATTCTGGTAAATTTGTCATTGGCAGAATCTGAAAAATCATGCAAGGACATTGCAAACCCAACTTACGGAACTGCATAAGAGACTGAGGTGCACCTTTGGAGCTTTTGGTTGTTCAAGTATTGCTTTTTCTTTTTGGTCTTGATGGTCATATTACAGCATTATGTATTTTAGAAAGTGTCTTTTTATATCAAGTCATTTGCGGTATTGAGTCAATTTAGGTCATGTTCTTGACTCTCATGTTATAGATATTGCGTCATTTGTTTTGAAATTGTAGTCAAGTGCCTTAGCTGATATTAGTACCAAACAAGATGCAATAATAGACAAGTTAATTGACTTGTTTTGAGATGAGCTGTTTTTGTGGCCCCTAGACAGACTCTGATCAACTGTATAGAAAACTCACTATACCATATGTATGTAGCTATGTATTGGTCAGTGAGATATATGCAAATAAATTGGAAATTGGGATCATATGACGTATAAGCTAGTTTTTCCACTTCTTCAGCTTTTGGAGTAATCCAGAGAAGGTTGATGATGTAGAACAGCTAAGGCAGATGGAAGACATGCTTAAGGAATCAATTAGTCGAACACGTCTGCACAAGGTATCATTCTCTTTTTCCTGCTACAGGAATTGCCCAATAAATACTAATTTTTATACTGTGAAAGACAAGATATCAACAATTAATGGATTTTGCTTACCACGAAACCAAAAATTAATCATGAATATAAATGGTGTCACTTTATGAGAACATATGTTTGTCACTTTATGAGAACATATTTTGCTTTCCGTGGTTGTTGTCATGGTGAGTTTAAGCTATGGTGACTCACCCAATCCACCTAAACATGTTGAGCCAGAGGGTGGACACTGCTAATTTGTGTGACACAACATAATAGATCCTTATGAGTAGCTTGGCTATTGAATTGATTCTAATATGCTGGATACTTTTTTTGTCAGGAAAACTTTGAAAAACATCAACTAGCTTCACTGAATTGCACAGGCCAGGTAACAAATGCTTTAGCTGGTGCAAAATGCCTCTCTCATGTGTTGAGAAAATCTGAAAATGACTTTTGTTGCATCGCAGTTTCAAAATGGAATGCCTTCATCTTTAATTGTGGGCAGTGTGCAAGAAACTCAACCGATGCCTTGGATTTTGAATAATGACAATCAATATTTGATATTACCCAACGAGGCTTCCTATCTGCCTCATAGGTTCGTCTACTACTTCCCTGCTGCACCAACGCCTGAGAATGTTCAGTGCCAATATTTTATATTGTAATATATTCTTATTGGTAGGATGACAGGTGTTTTTTCCTTCTTCTTTTTTCCTTTAATTGGATCTAACTGTGCTTTTTACATTCTATCTTTTTACAGAGACGTGGACTGCTCTACAAATGCCTCGGTAGCACGATTTAATAGTTACTTTGGCAGTGGCGCCAGCACTAGTACTAGCAATGGTAAACAATCTGAGGTTGGTGATCCAGGACAACTTGATAATATGGGGCAAATTCCTAGTATGGATGGAGGTTGTGGCTTGAATGAGTATGACATAAATGCTTGTTTAAGTACAGAACTTGGGCAGCAGTATGCGTATCCCTCATATTGCAATCCTAATGTGCCAGACGAAAAAAAATTGAAGCCTGGTTTGGAAATGAACTTACCAACAAATTCGGTGGATTATCAAGCAAGTAGCAACTTCGAACTGCCTCGATCTTTGTATGGTGATGAGCATCCTTCTTGGCTTTCATCTTCTGGGCCTAGCACCATTGCTGTATATGACCAGAATACGTACCAGCAGGTAAAGTATTCCTTTGGTTGGTTGTTTTGCTCTGTTTTCCTATACTAGATGAGATATTTCAAATTTGTAGATTTCATGTGGTCTCTTTGTATTTTTTCATTCCATTAATTGATACCTTGCGCTTCTATGATTATTTGTGATCTCTTGTAGCAACCAAACATGAGATTGTAGCTGGGGGAAAAATCATGGAAGAATTTTACTGGCCTCCCAAACCAACCTGATGAAGAGAAATATAAAGAGGTATATCCAAGGGTATTGATGCTCATCGGCTCATTGGCTCATTGGCTTATGGAGATTAGTTTAAACATGTACATATATTGTACAAGATATATAGGATCATAGTTCATCTGTATATGAACTCCTTTGGTTTCCTCAGAGCATACATTGTAAATTATTACTTATAGAAAATGAAAGCAACATCATGATGTCTTGAGCTACTTGGAAAAAATAGAATTTTAACAATGAATTAGTGAATTGTAATGAGGACAATCATAATAATAATAATAATAATAGTAATAATAATATATGCCATATTGCCATTATGGTTCCTGTACACTGGTAAAACCTTGTCTACATTGATGCTCACTCGCATTTCATCACTCAAAACCATATTAAATCATTGTTACAAAACAAATGAAAACAGGTTTTCTCCATTTCTTGCTTCCTTTTGATGGATCTAGTAGCCCCTTAGTGTTTGGACAATGGTATTGTGCCATGGGTCAGAAAGATGCTGCACTAGGTTGTCAAAGGGTCCTTTGCCAGTCACATTGTGTTGAACCACGAATCCCAGGAATGCCAACATTGCCAGTCTCCCTGCATATACACAAAGTTCAAACCAAATTAGTTCAAACCCACAAAAGCCATCTGATCAAAAAGGAGCTTGAGGCTGATTCTCGAAGACTTACCATTGGCGATTTCCTTCTCCTTGGCCTCCTCAGTTGGTGCAAAGTTGAGAGGGTTGAAGATGCCACCAGGGTAACCTACCTCATTTGGTGGCAAGCTGTATTGCTTGAAGATGGGGTCTTGGTTCACACTTCCTGGGTTCTTGATGTCTTGCCACCGTCTGATCTCGACATAGTGGAACAAGATGAACTCGATCACAAAGAGGGTGGAGGAAGATGCAAAGTACTCGGCTTTCCCAGCATCGTACCATTTCGGAACGTTAATGATCCCAATGCTTGTCAAGACTTCAGGCAATAGCATCCCAGCTACACCCAACATAGCCCAACGACCATTCACAAGCTCAGCTTGGACAAACCACTTCAGGTTCTCTGGGTCCTCAGCAAGTGCCAAAGGATCAAACCCATTGTCACCAGGAAGACTGAAGCACAAAAACAAACCAAAGTACATAAGAATTAACGTCACAAATTATAAACACATATAGTACTTGTAGGCTTTGTTTGAGCTTGATTAAGTAAGTACCTGCCGGTTAGGTAACCTGGTGATGGCAAGCCAGGTAACCACTCACCCTTCTTGGCCTCGACTTTAAAAGAACTAGCAGAAGATGTCACAGGCCTAAAAGCTACTTCCCTAGTTAACTTACCGGTAGAGCCAGTAAGGAACCTCGATTTTGAGGTGACTTGTGGCCGGTAGACGGCGGACGCCTGAGTCGTGACGGTTGCCATACTTTTCTACCTGAATTTGGATCAAGAAGATGGATTTTTCAGGTAGAGGAAGTGGGTTTGGCTAAATGAAAATGTACAATATGGTGTTGCGTTCATGGCTTTGTATTAATATCATGTATATGAGTCAATGACAGTGTAGTGTTGTGGTGGTGGTTCTTTGCTAGAATCTGATCGTTGGATTGCCTGATTTTTTGTATCCGACGGTGAGGATTTGATTGTGGGGTATGGATTGGCCAATGGAAACCCTTGTGCCTTATCTTTTTATCTTAGGGTTGTATCCACAAATCTATTACTTTGGTGCCGTTGGTAGGAAAAAGATGTTGCGGGGTCCTCTATTTCCACGTGTTAAGATTTGAATTGGATATGAGGATTAGAATCTCCTTCCACGTGGAATCTATGGAGTCCTATCACGTCATGACAAGTGGCTGGCTTAGACTGGCCGAGTGGCCGTAGCAAGTTGTGTAGCTTCACCTCATGTAGTGGAAAGAATTACCCCAAGATAACACATTTTATGTGTGTGGTAATGTTATAGTATATCCATTATTCTATTAGTGACTTATTGGTTAAGTATTATCAAGGTCTAGCATGAAACTTGATTTGCAAGTAAAAAACCACCAAAACTAGCCGGAAAAATCATTTGGCACATGAATTTGGAAATCTAGTGTGGATAGGGTACTAGGGCAGAGCTAAAGTAAAGCTTGTCCAGCTAAAGATTGATGGCAGGGTTTTCTCACTCTGATTGGGCAATTTCGAGTTACAAAATAACCAAGACCTTGTGGAACACTAATTAAACTTGAGATGACCACCACACAAACTAATCCAATGTTAACTCCTTTGTCATAAAATATATTTATAATTTAACTTGGAATTTTCAGCTCACCTAAGAAAAATCCCTAACTCCATCCTAATTCCAAACTAATCCATTTTGGAATTCCATGTTCCTGTTCCAATTGATGCTAAAGTCATTCTTTACCCCAAATCTTGATTGTTTTTAACAAATAAACTCCTGATTTGGTACACAAATTCGAAAGTCTCAATAACATTGGTACTTTGCTAGCAAATTAAGCCTTCGCATGGCTTTAATTGGACCTCTTACTTGAGTTTGGTTGAATAGTTTTGGATACCGAAGCCCAATGAGATTTTTCCTCCCCCAAATCCCCACTTGGTAATGTAGAAGCTACCACCAACCTTTGAAACTTTTGAGGTTTAGGAATGGCCCAGTCTCATATAGAATGTTAGAAACAAACTATCACACACAAAGTCTGCCTAGCAATAAAAACCAATAGATAGAAAATTTATACTATTCTCATCCCCCTGGAGAGGGAGAGGAGACTTTATTCAGAACAAGAAGTCTTGCACTTTAACAACTCTGACTCAGACAGACACAAAACGCAACAGAGCAGCAAAAGCTGATTACAATAGCTTCATAGACAAGTAAAAGAAGCTTAAGTACTCCCAATAAAGGATGGTAAACTAAGCATTACTACAATGGGATTGACCCAAAACTTAAACTAACCAAGCACAACAACACTAATTAACAAACCTAACAAAAACTGGCGGGTGGTACTCTTATTGCCCACCGCTGCCAAATTCGATATAATTTCTATCTGCCCTTTTCCAAATGAGAGCAGATCAGAACGACGACAAGGACCATTTAATATAAGCCCTTCTCATAAATTGACTCTAACCCTAAACAAAACTTGTAGTTTCTTCTTCTTCTTATTCGTCTTCGCTTTGTTTAGTTTAAGGGAATTGGAGGCCGGAGAAAGTCTGGCCGAAAGACCAGCCTGCCGGAACAACATTGTTAGAGACTACAGTGCGGCCATCACTGGTTGTGACCTTGAATGAGAGGCTTTGGCCATCGAGGTTGGAGTTGCTCTGCCAATTCTGACCCCAGTTCCTAGACATGGGTTGCCAACCAGTTCTTGACCCTTTGATGGATACAGATTGAACATCACCAGCACCACCCACGTTTGTGATTAGGACCAGATTGAAGTATGAGTGACCGTTGATTGTGAACCTGATCCCACCCTTCTTTTGGCAAGGTACCCTACGTACACATATAAGCATAAAGACGAAGTTTTCTACCACAAAAATGCAAAATGATTCATCACACATATGTAAGGGTTTGTTGGAAATATTGGAACTTTCAAGACCTGGAAAGGTAGCTGACGTTTGGTATGCTGGTTGGTTCTATAACTGCTTTGGTAGCTAGCTAAGTTTTTGGAATTATAACGGTATAGCTCAAGTCAAGCAGTAAAAGTAATTTGGTAAAAAGAATATATATGAAGTAAATTATTTTTCAAAAAAATTAACAATTTCATAGCCCTGATCTTTTCAATTTGTTGTTTAGGAGATCTTTTTTACTTTAATTGCGAGATAGGAGAATATCTATAACGCAATATGTATAATTCTCGAGATCAAACGATTAAGATAAATTTGAGGCTTTTTTATCCATTGTCAGAACTCTAAGGTGCATAAACATTTTGGTCGGGTTCAAAGGAGTCCCAATTGCATACCTTCGGTAGGAGACGGGGACGATTCCAGCTCTGTATTGCGCAATATGCTGGAAGACGGGCTGCGCGAGATCGAAATGATGCTGAGGAGGGTTGCACCAACCACCGTTGTTGTTAGGGAGAGCATTGTTTGGAGGGCAGAAATTGGTGGCAGTGACCAAAATAGAACCGGGAAGGCACCATTTGGGGTCATTGACACACTTTATCTCAAAGCAAGCCCCGCAGCTCAAGCCATTGTTGAACAAGGCTGTGCTCAGAGCTGCTGTGTTTGTGCCGTACCCTTGGCTGTATAGGTTTCCATACCCACAAGCCCCACCTGCAAATATTAGTTTGAACATAATGTTACCCTGAGAAATTTTCGGATAAAAATTAACGGGGAGAAAAGAACTTCTCGGTCATGAAAGTGATATTCGAGAAAAGAATTTTCCCTAGTGTTTCCAAATATAACTTTTGAAAAACAAATAAATAGACTGAAAAATTAGGAATCAAAACCATAGTATTAGTACCACCGGAGGGGTAAAAGGTAATTAAGAAAAAGCTTTTATATATACGTATATGGTAAAAAGAACTTACCCATAGTACCAGAGGCATCACCCCCACCATAAAAAGTGGCATGAGCATCAACCCAACCTCCATCACCATAAGCATGAGCAAACAATGGGGTCAAAGAAAGAAGCCTCAACAAGAGAAGCACTGTCGACATTTTGTCCTGCGTAGAAGTACACAAATACAAAGCTTTGAGTTTGATGAAAAACACTGATATATATACTGAATCTGAATTATAAGCAATATATAAGACTTGGATCAATGAAACAAAGGAAGACTTAGACACAAACAGTACCTTTTGGGTGTGAGAGAGCAGAAGAGAGGCAGAAGAGAGTGAAGAAAATAGAGCAAAATGGAGGAAGCTGGGAGCTGAGGGTGTGAGGAAAATGGAGGGGGTGAGGTGGGGAATATATAGAAGGAGTTTGGAAGAGAAACAGTGTGTGGAAACTGGGAGCTAGCTAGCCTCGCTTGAGTTGGCAACGTCACCCCCAAACTAACTGACACTTTTTTTTTTTGAGGTGTGGGGACCTTAAACCGCCAAGTGCAATGCAAGCGGTTCTACAGTCACATCTGCAATATTTACATTATATACATCCATACATATATTATCTGTGTGTCACTCACTGTGGAACCAAATGAAACCAAACCAAACCAAGAAACTGCTTTTGTTGAGAAACCAAGTACGTGGTTTTGAACGGTTCTGTGATTTTGTGTGTGCTTTTTTGAAACGCATATCTAGATTCGAAGGACTCAACAAGTTAAGGTTCTCCAGCCGCGAATCTAGTTTTGCAGTTTTCGCACACTACTGAGCTATTTAGCTAAAGCTACTGCCATGCCCGGCCAGTTGCATGCCCACTAGTACCGGCTAGTCTGCAACTGATCCAGTCTTCGATTGTAGCTAGCTAGATATCGTTTATTACAGTTGCAACTGGTTCTGAATTTCTCTGCATATTTGATTTTTCCTTTTCCTGATTCTGTTCTTTCAATTCAGCCTTCAACTAGGAAAAATTGCACCTTAGTTTCACATGGTCCCGGCCCCTTGGTACGTACGTAGTCAAAAAAGGTAAAGATCGAATAGGACTAGCACAATATTCAATTATTCACGGCTACGGTTATTATGCTACTTCACAATTAGCGGTCGTTAATTTGAAAATTATTCTACCTAGCTAGCTATAAAGTTGAAAGTAACTACTAACTACTAGTTCATTTCCAACTATTTTAAACTTCTCCATATGAAAGCATGCGGAAAGTGGAACTACTTATCAAAGTAGCTAGCTTTACTCTCCTTTCTCATCCAGCATACTAGTTATTCCATATATATGGTTTGAACGTGGAAGATTAAGTCATACGCAATATCATACATACACTTTTAATAACCCTAAATAACCTTTGATTTTTTTTTTTCCGATAATCACTTCCAGAACATACATTATGTAAAGTAATAGCATTGAATATTTTCTCTTTATTTTTTCAACATTTTCCTGTACCTGTGGTGTGTGATAGTCAAATATGCTGGGATAATCAGATACACACGTAGAAATTATTGAACTTTGGTTAGTTAATTTTTGAAAACGTCTTACGTATTCAAATCGACCACATATTTGTAAACAAAACCATGTTATGTGTCTGCTGAATTCCTTGACCAGCAAAATATTTATAGTTCAATGTTCGTGTTGTGAACAATTAAACTTAAATAGCAACTTTTCTTTGACTGAATTCGTATATATTAATTATAGATGAATCAATATGGGGCAGCTACAAAGATCTCAAATAGTTATAAGGTGCAGCTTGTCATGATCACTGTCATCGGTTTGGCACTTGGCTAAACTGCGCAAAAACCTACCAGAGGCAGAGAGCTAGAGAATCACATGGGTTATGCAATACTCTTTTGTTGCTTTGCACATCGATCGGTTTACTCTTAACGTGGTGATGACGAACACGTAAATAATCCTTTGTAACAAACAATTAAAGAGTAGAGGTAAGCAGAGTTACATATATACCAAATCTAAGCTTCTTGTTCGGAGTGTCCTATAGTGGCTCGAAATTAGTAGTCGTTAAATTAATTAGGTCATCATAAAAAGTAAACTCGCATAAAAAAAATCATATAAAGTAAACTGAAAATAATGACATAAAATAGCTGTTGGTTTAGAACTCTTCATATTTCGGAAGACTAAAACTGTCAGCCAGCTCTGGAAAGACTGAGCTTAGCTACGTGGCGGTGGACCGGAAAATTGACTGATCAAACTGAACAAGAACGGCAACAACTCAATCAGCACATTTACTACATTTCATTTATTGATCCCCAACTGATTCTGCAAAAGCTGCGATATCATAAATAGTTATATAAATCATTTGTAGTTGCATGCATGTGGAATTTCCAATGGATTAAAATAATTGTTCGTATAATTGAAGAACCGCTAGCCTTCTCATGAGGAACTTGTATACTGATATACACATAATCCATTGACATTTTCAACATGGACATGGAGTCCCGAAGCAGAAACGTGCATCATGAATGAATTGCATCCTGTATATGAGTTGTAAGCTCTACTTGGCTTATATATATATGGGCGCATGCATGCACAAATATCATATCTTATCTTCTCAGTTCTGATCGATATATATATATATATATATATATATATATATATATAAAGTTCTTAACAATATATCTATATATATGTTTACATCAATATGAAGATGATATGAAAAGATAGTGCCACCCTAAAAATAGACCTCAACCAGATTAATTTGTCTATATCCGTCTAACTAGGAAATGATTCGATGGCTAGGTCTTGTATCCATTCGACGGAGGCAGTTTTTAGCTAGCTAGTGGATTAATAATATGATGATATACGTACGAATTTTGTTTGCTTTTGAAAAAAAAAAAAAAAACTAGAAGTAAATTAACAGGGAAAGAAAGAATGAAAGAGAAGTGGAAAAATATCGATTGGTGGATTAGAAATTAAATGAAACCATATACATAGCTCTTATCGAAAAGAGACGTGAAAGGGCCGGGTTTCATATATTTGAAGGACCGATCGATCATTCTCAGTTTTTCACAAACGTACACGTACGTTTTGCACTTCTTTGGGTTCTTTTCTTTCTCTGTTTTCTGGAAAACTCGTTTAAGCTAGCTTTGTCTTCTTTGTCTTATCTAATGTTATTTCTTTTTCAATCACGGATTCTAAATCTCATGAAATATCTATCTCTGGAAAACACAAAATCTGGAAAAGTTGACACCGGCAGTATTCATGCATATACATGCGGACGAAGATTTGTGCATGTAAAGCCGCTTTTAGGGCTCCTCGACCCTCCATTTGTGTAATTTACAGGTCTACAAGTGGGTGCAGAACCACCTTCGAATTCATATGTACATTTTGTGTTTATGGTAATATATCAATATATATATATAAAGTGCATGATATGTATAGAATACAAGAAATATTATGTGATGGCATGGTACTGCTGCAGCCTGCAGCTAATTCTTACAGTTTGTTCACGGTTACTATTATTTGGGGTTGCAGAGTGAGTAGGTAGTCAGTGCATAGATTTGAATGAACCGAAAAACATCATGGCATGCATCCACTGCTAGCTGGAAATACTGATCAATATACATGAGCTAGTTTAATTGGTTTTGCTCGTTTGAATTTGAATTTGAATTTGAATTTGAATTTAGTATATAACTACATAAATAGTTGCTGGTCAATATAAACGGCAAAAAGAATTACAAAGAAATATGGCACAAAAACATTATGTCAGAGAAAGAAATGTCAAATAATTGACCAATAACTGAATGTTTTTGTGAAACGCAAAGGTTACTTTAACAAAAGAAACATCCTTTTCAGTAACAGAAACCAAAAGAAATTAGAAGCAACACGGAGTATTATTCCAATCTGATGGGAAAATGTAAGAAATAAGTTATATGATTCGTTCTAATTAATCATACCTACTTACTTTGACATGAAAATGAAACTTTACTTTAATTGATGGAAATGTCGTTTACATAACCGATAATTTATCGTTGTAATTTTTTTTTCAATATTTCCACCCAAAAGAAGAAGAAGTGGATGCATGCCATGAGGTTTTGTATTCGGTTCATTCAAATCTATGCACTGACTACCTACTCACTCTGCAACCCTAAACCCTAAAGTCCGGGTTAGGGGAGGCTGGTTTTGTGGTGCAGTGATGCAGTGGCGTGGAGATGCGTTGCGGCGAAGTGGCGGTGCAAGCCGGTGATGGGGTGACGACGGAGGGCGCTGGCAGCAAATTTGGAGGAGGGTGGCGCTGGATCCTTGCTAGAGGTGGAAGTTGGGCCGAGCCTATGTGCTTGGGCCTTACCGCTTGGACGGGCTCTTGTTTTTAGATGTTTGTGCTTTTGTTGGTTGTTTTCTTTCTGTTGCTTTGTCGGTAATAAACTCCAACCGTGTTCTGGTTGGAGGCAGTGGCCTGTGTGCCAGTCTTTGCACCTTGTGTGCTTGTTTTGCTCTAGGTAGGCGGCGAGTTCCTTGCACTTGCAAATTGTCGCTGCCTCTTAGTAGCAGAGTGAAATTAAGTGTCACTGGATTTAGTGTCCTGTGGCATCATGATGGGAAACCTGTGCGTATGGTAATTATACTTTGCTGTAATAGGGTTGCAGATCAAGTTATCTTTCAATTGTGTCACCGCTGCGTTAATGCAGTTAAAGCAAATAGAGTCGCCAGTAGAGCGCTCTTTGCTAGTTGGTGCTTTGTTGAGTATAAGCGCTTAGTAGAGACTCATGATAGTATTTCAGGATATCTTACTTATTGTAATAAGGGGTTTAGGTTCTTTGTCCCCCTCTTGTATTCGACAATTTCTTTATTCAAAACTATCAAGGCTTGAGGGCTGCTGCACCGCACTTTTTCTCAAAAGAAGAAGAAGAAGAAAACAACGAATCAAGATAAGTCAAGAAGATATATACACTATTTTGTGAGTTTAGTCATCGATCAAAATCCAATATATTTGACCATGTTGATCTCTCCTCTATTAAACTGTCTGGGCACTATACGTAAAGTACTAGTTACCAGTTAATTATAGGATTTTAGTTAAGCCTAATTGCTCGAAGTTGACTCGATTAAACATCCATGCATGGTACGTACGTAATTAATTTATACCTTACTTAACTTCAAACAGCATTTCTTTTGGTTTGTAGTAAGTACAAATTCTTAACGATCATTCAAGCACATTCAACGTATGGTCATTTTTGTCATGACAAGGACAGTGCCGTGATGTATATGCCATTTTGTGGACTAATGGAAAATAATTACTTTTTTAATTGTAATGAGATTTATTTGTTCCCCGTTAATGGAGGGATTAACGTCAAGCCCCATGTTGTGGAAATTTGTGAGACATAAGATCAACTCGACATCGATACATATGATAATCTACATCAATCCAGCAGTGTCAAAAACTGCGATATCAAAAACACAAGACAATTGAAACAATTATGACATAACGAACTAAATGAACACGACATAGATCAAGCATACATTGAACATTTTTTTTTTCTTTAAACCTCATCGGCCCTTCCCATTCCTATACTTAATGACCTTCGAAATGAAAAACAATTGCCTTAACACCCCATCAAATACATACACTCAAGCATACATTGTACATAAAAAGTAAATGAATTAGGCAGGTTAGGATTAGGGCATCCACGAGCACGAGCATGAAATCAACTCGATTGAGACGTGATCAACTTGAAGTAGGTGATGGAATCAGGATTAGGATTAGGATTAGAAGGTGTGATATAACTTTCATCCTCGATGAATAATACGATGGAAAACACAAAAGGTGCACTAGAGACTTAGAGAGGAATAAACTGAAGGTTGTCATAACTGACTAGGAAAATCGTTAAAAGTACATCCATGATGCATGAATCAAACAAAAGATAATATTTTGCGGTGGCTTTTTATATTGCAAGGATAATGTCAATTGACTCAAGGCCTGAAGCAGCTTTAAACTGACGGTCCAAACGGACATTAGCCTTATATATACTTTCTACATGTACCGACAAAGCAAGTGTGACAATGGGCATTGTACCAAAGGCAGCTAGGCCCTGATCCAGTGGGCCAAAATTTTGCAGGAGAGGCTAGGCCCGGTATGGTAGTTTTGTTTGGGCCTTGAGGCCCGTTGTACCAAAAACATTTGTATTTTACTCTATAACCTACAACCTATTTTTCAACGTGTTGTTATGGTTAGATCTCTAAGTTTGATATTTATATTTTCATATTTTTTAAATTATCAATAAACTTTGTCAACTCATATGAAAATAAAAATAGAGAAAAAAAAATATTCTTCTTACCTCCTCTATCAACATAACATTCAATTTTATTCCGGAATTTCCTTTTATTATTTACCTAAAATAATTAATTTCTATATATGGTCTCATCATTTAATACAAAAGTAAATTTAAAATAATATGATTTGAAATTTTCTTGAACTATATTTATTGAATATTTTTGATGTAGTTATTACTAATCAAGATCCCAGGTAAACTCCTTTTAATTATATTTAATAGATATATCTTATTTATTTAATAACCAAAGCTTTTCTAGAGCCATCCATATCGCAAAACAAACAGAAATACTATGAAACTGGATTAACAGAAAAATATTTGTAATTGTCTACTTGTTCGGCCTCCAAGAATCACTTTCTAGTTTTGTCTCATTGAAAGTACACCAAAAATGTATACAACTCACTTACAAATTTTTCATGGTTGAACTGATAGAGACAAAAAAAAAATTGTTGGAGTTACATATTTAATTGTTCAAAGGTGTTTTGATAAAACTGAGGAGGTGTACCGAGCTCTTTAAGTATTCAAAAAAGTGAAATGGAGGTTTGATAAGTATGAGAGGTCTAAATATTAAATTTGGAGGTTCAACTAGAACCACAATTTTTCAACATAACATTCTTGTTTAGACCCAAAAAACAAAAAAACATGACATCCAATACATACATGCATACATACAAAGGTTACATTTACAAAGAAATTTGGCTATAGTATTCACTCTTTTGCAATAAGGATTATGAAGCATACTCAAATCACATTAATTTAGCACCTCAATTTGATGAATTCTCTCGATCTTTTTCGATAACCTTATGGAGCTAACAAACTTACAAACAATTGATGGAATTTTGTTTAGGTACTAAACTAATGTGCTTATTAACAATTTGGTGATCTTACAGGGTACGAGGGTTCAAAAATCAAATTATACTATAAGTCAAAATTTACATACGATATGTGAGAGGAGAACAGGAAGAGGTTAGAATGACCGCTATTCTCTTTTTCCCCTGAAATTTTATCTTCGTGTTTCTTGCAATACCTCCTTCCTTGCATAGCTGTGAAATAGGGAGAGGCCTATAATAAAAGAAAAAAGAAAGGGGCAGATATCTAAATAATAAAAGACAAAGGCCTTACATATTTACAATGAAAAAACAATAATCGAGGCAGAAGTTAGAATAATAGAAAACCAGGCCCCCATTTGCAAGTCAATAAACCACAACCCCCGTCACTATATTACAAAACTAAAACCCTAATTCATTGGCCTCTTGTCTTCTTCAACCTCCAAGCCAAGCCGCCTCCTCTCATCCAGACCCTCGTTTCGAATCTCAGCATGGAATCGACTGTGAAGCACGCCCTGGTGGTGAAGGTGATGGGCCGGACCGGATCCAGAGGTCAGGTGACCCAAGTCCGAGTCAAGTTTCTCGACGACCAGAACCGGTTCATCATGAGGAACGTCAAGGGACCGGTCCGGGAGGGCGACATCCTCACCCTGCTCGAGTCCGAGAGAGAAGCAAGAAGGTTGCGTTGATGGGTCTTCGTCTTCCATCTTACAAAGCTATGTTCTTTGCTTTTTACTGGGTTTATGTTTTGTGGTGTTGATTAGCGAGAAAGACTTGTAGTGTTATGGAAATTGGGTTATGAGCTTTTGACATTTTGAGTTATGAATCCGAGACTTGATTTCGTTTTGATTTGGTTGTGATTGTAAGATTTATAATGTGCGCACTTGTGCCTTATTCTGATGATCATGATCTGCTGTTTATATGGTTCTCTTGTTTGCTGGATGTGCCTTCTAAATTTTAGATGCGTGTATGGTCGTGATTAGTTGTTTATCCCAGAAGGTTCTCTAGGTGCTACATTTCATACTGCGTTTAAAGGTTATGCAGATCATTCCTGTTGCTTTCGTCGGTGAAGCTATTTTATTTTACACATTAGTATATGGCTCTACTTATGGAGAGGGCCCTTCTGCTTATTAGTAATATGTGTCTTTTAGAGTTCAGGCTAATTGGAGCCATAGAACTCTGATAATTTTGTGAAGTGGTAGGATGTTCAGTTCATACAGAGTATAATTTAGTTAAGTCCTAGGATGTGCAGTCCATATAGGTGCTGCAACATGTAGGTTTGATCCAAGCTACTAAGGCAATTGACATGAAGAAATAGAAGCACCGCCATTAATTGTAGGACATGGCATGCCTCTGTGCCTTTTGGCTTTCTAGCATGGAGCTAAACCCTTTTGCTCATTGTGCGATGCACTAACCGTCCAACTAGACCTTTGATCACCGGGCATTTTCTGTTTGTATGAGAAAGATCCCGGCTTGTTAAATGCTAATACGCAGCCACCATAAGGCAAATATGATTTGTGAAGGGAAAGGATAAAGAAAAAGAGGTATGTTATTTGCGATTGGGATGAAGGAATTCACAGATCATTCACAGTGGATGGTGCAGTTTCTTGTTCTTTGGTTAGGAACATGGTGTGATGATCCACTAATATGGTTCATTACTTCGGTCTGCCTGACTGTGAGGCCGCAGTTTCTGTTTCTAACTATGATATATGAGATGCATATCTCTTGTTAATCGTGAATCTTGATCGATCAATGATTATATAAGTGAACGTTTTCTTCCTACAACATTACATCTGGTTAGCATAAAAACCATTTCCTTACAGGTACATTAAGGGCAGGTTTACTTTGAATGAGAGGGAATGATTACGGGGTAAAACTATTCTTACGTTTATTAATACATAAATGAATCGGAATGATTCTGGGTAAAAATATTCTTGTGTTTACTAAGTACTAACACATGCAGGAATTGGAATGGGTGTAGGTCCCACCTCTTTTTCATGAATCGATTCCTGAATACTCAGGAATTTAATTTCGAAGGGGGGAGATGAGTTTAGGAATCAACTCCTCCGGAATCAATACTGATTCATTTCTTCTCCCATTCCAATTGTCTCCGATTCATGATTAGTTTCCATTCAAAGTAAGTAAACGTGTCATAAATAGAACACTGAATCAACCAATTTGGCAAAGACGCCATCCATTGAGAACCAGTTTTACATCAAAACATGTTTAGCTATATGCATCTAATGCGCCACAGTTATTGCATTCTCCAGCCACGTACCTAACAACTCAAAATCGCCATAGATAGTTCTTGTCGTCGTCCTAGATAACCCTTTAGTGCCGAAGCTGAACTCGACCTTTCCTCATTAAGAACAGAGGCAGCAGCTCGTCATTTTGACACTGCGATCTAGAGTTCTAGACCCGTCTTTTTTGATAACTTTGGATGTTATTTATCGTAATGTACTCGATTGTGTACCTTCCTCACTGCATGGGCTAACCGTCTTATAAAAGATGGTGCAACACAATGCCGGAGAAGTCGCTCATCGTAGAATCACTCTCCGTTCTAGCCTTGTAGGGCTTTAGGGATTTCAGTCCTTAACTAGAACACAATGCCGGAGTTGGGCCTTTGGGCCTCTCGTTTTAATAAACGAACTATCCAAGTTCTTTTTCTGGGCCGTGTATTGTTGTGCCCTAATTGCCCTGTCCTCCATTATATATACCCACAATCACCTAAAACCCTAAATCACAATCCTCTCATCGTCTACGCCTTTCTGCTCTAGAGTCTTCCCCAACCTTCGTGTTAGTTTGAGGTTCATAACCCAAATCCAGTACTTGGTTTGGCTCTATTTACTTACTCTTAATGGTTTTATTTCCTCTTTCTGTCTGTTTTCTCTTTTAGATTTGCCGATGCCTGTGATGGTGTTAAATATACTTTGCAGATTAACTTCTATGAAAAAAAACTTCAAATCTGAGGCAACAGGCTTTTGGATCTTTATATTCTACACAGTTTGCTCTCTTTTATCTTTTGCTCCGATCTGGGCTTTGATTTTTTGTTATAATGATTCTAATTGTTGGTGTTTTTGGATTGCAAGTGATGAGAAAACAGACAGGGACATCTGCACTCCACGGAGATTGATGACTTGTTCTAATGGGAATCTCTCTGATGCTTTGAATTACTCTTTAATTTCTTGTGTTCTCACTTAATTTTTTTTTTTAATTTCCACCTTATAATACTTATGCCAAAGTTGCAAGCTTCTTTCAGAATTAATCCAAAATTTTGAGCTTTTTTCTTTATGAATGCCTTTAACCCGATGGGGACTTTTCTGATGCAGAGGTTTTGATGGTTTTATCTTTGCCAATGATGTATTTATGCACGTATTATCAGATATCAAGTGTGATGATACATGTCATTGTTGTCACTACCTCTGAGGCAATATATCACTCTGTTTTGTTCTTGATGTCTTTGATTCGTGTTTGTTAATGTTTGGCACTTGTTTTTCTACAAATTTGTCCTGACTTATTGGTTGAAAAAGCCTGATGATTGAATCAAAGAACGGAGATTTGAAATGTGCTTCTGTGGAAGCTTGATATAGTTCTGGCTCCAGAAGCATTTCATGAAATTACTTTCACACCGCTGGATAGTATATGAAGGCTTTTTCACAACCAATATTCATGTTTTTAAATTTGATTTTGGCCTCGGGCCTCGGTGTCATTTGGTTTTCTGCTTCCTGTTTTTCTTGCATCTTCACTGCGTTGTAACTCTGTCCATTTCAGGCTCTGATAATTAAATTTCTTTTCTTGCTTGGTTCAATTTTGGTCTGCCATGATATCCTTTGTGAACCGATTAAACAATCCACCAATTTCAATGCTATTTTGATTTGTTCAGAAATACATTAATTCATTTTTGAACTTGAACCAGTTTGGTAAAATATGAACAACACTAGGGAATTCTAAAAGGACATAAGTAGTCATCAAAGTGATGAACAACACTAGGAACTTCTTTAAGGACATAACTAATCATCATAATAATGGACATCAATGGGAACTTTGTAAGAACATATGTCTCATTTCTAAACATATCTCAATGCTTCCTCTGTGCAAGAAGCATTTTGATATGTTGTGTATGATCAAGTGCTTTTTTATTTATGAACTAAAATGTTACATCACTGTTTCAAATTGGGAGTGTTATCATTTATGATAAATCTTGGGACTATGAACCGATCTAAAGCTCTTTGAATAAGTGATGAACAAATCACCAGAAAGCAGCTCCTTTCATTCTACAATTTCAGTACTCTAGTATTGAACAGTACATGATAATGTCCTGGCACCAGGGGCTGTGAATAACATAAAGCTCAAACTGCGTGTGAACTGTGAAGTAATGTGAACCATGACATACAGACTGGGCCCTTTGGCTTTGGTCGTGGCAAACAATATCAAGTGGTGCGCCTCCACTTCAATTTTTAAGGCCCAATGTTTACTCGGCTCCAAAAGGAATTGTTAGAACCCAAATTGATTGCCGGTAATGAGTGAAATCCAATCTTGGCATAAGCATGAAAATTTTAATCAGGACACTTGGAAATACCATTTATGGGTCTAAATCAATGGACTTGGTATTTTGCACTATCTAAAAACATCCAATTGTTCTGATTAGTTATCTTTAATGATATGGCATATTAAATTTCTTACCAACAAAAATTTAAAATTGAATTTTATTTATGAAAAAAACTAAAATAGAAGATGGATTAGAAAAAATATTTCCATTGACCCGGACCCTTTATTAACCGGGATCTCCATAATTACTGTCCCCAACTGAGTTTAATCTCACCATCATTTTGATAAGGGCATGGAATAAAATCAATAAAACTTTCATGAATTCTTATTGCATCTTCTTTTGACCCAATTAAGTATCAATGAATTAATATGCTATAAAATCTCATAAAAAACATGATTGTCAACAATAACGTGATCCTTTCAAATTCATTACAAAAACTTTCCTGTTTTAATTAGAATTATTAGTTTCTACGGGTACAACAACTTTCCTATTTTTATCAGGATCATGCTATCCTGGTCAACCTAGGTTTTATTAACTTCCCTAATTCTAATTTTTGCATTGCCTCTAAATAGCGTCAATATTATACCATCAACCATAGTAAGAAGAATCAAATCTTAAAACACTACATTTGCTCCATGTCTACCCGCATCTTTCTCCTTACACTCGCTCTCTGCATCTCTCTTTCCTCCGCCTCCGCCGCCCGCTTCCGCTCCATCCCCAAGCCCACCGCCACCGCCGCCGTATCTCCGATCCAACAAGCCTGCAAAGCCACCCGCTTCCCTGACAGATGTCAGTCCTCCCTGACAAAAAAAATCCATGACCTTCCCCCAAACCCTAGCCCTCTCCAAACACTTCAACTAGCCCTCAATGTCTCCTCCGACGGCCTCAACACCGCCAAAAAGATGGTTTCCGACATTCTCAAAACCGCCGCCGGCAGCCAAAACCGCACAACCGCCGCCAAAAACTGCCTCGATTTTCTACAAAACTCCGAGTACCGTATTTCACTCACCAATGACGGCCTCTCAAGTGGCCGTACCAAGACCGCACGCGCCGCCATGAGCTCCGCCCTGATGTACCAGTACGACTGCTGGTCCGCCTTCAAGTACGCCAACAACACCCAGTTGGTCGTCTCCACCATGTCGTTCATCAACGACACGCTGACCGTCGACTCCAGCAACGCCCTCAGCATGATCTTCTCCTACGAAAACTTCGGAAACGACACCAAGTCCTGGACCCCGCCGAAGACCGAGCGCGACGGGTTCTGGGAACCCGTCACGCCTGGATCGCAAAAGTCCCCTCCAGAACTCTCGATACCGAAAAATCTGACGGCGGACGTGACTGTTTGCAAGGACAAAGGTGTTAAGTGTTACCGTACCGTACAAGAGGCCGTGAACGTGGCGCCGGAAAACTCCGACAAGAAATTCGTGATTCAGATAAATGCCGGGGTGTATGAAGAGATTGTTAACGTTCCTCTAGGGAAGAGAAATGTTGTGTTTTTAGGGCAAGGGATGGGCAAAACAGTAATTACCGGATCTTTGTATGTGGGCCAACCCGGAATTTCGACCTACAACTCCGCCACCGTGGGTGTTTACGGCGACGGCTTCATGGCCAGCGGCGTCACATTCCAAAACAAGGCGGGCCCCGACGCCCAGCAGGAGGTTCACCAGGCGGTGGCTTTCCGATCAGACAGTGATCACTCTATCATCGAAAACTGTGAGTTCCTAGGGCACCAAGACACTCTCTACGCCCACGGCAACCGCCAGTTCTACAAGTCATGCAAAATCCAAGGCAATGTAGATTTTATATTTGGAAACTCGGCTGCCATTTTCGAGGACTGCACCATCCTCATTGCGCCGAGGCAAGTAAACCCCGAAAAAGGCGAGAAGAATGCCGTGACGGCGCACGGCAGGACAGACCCGGCGCAGGCGACAGGGTTTGTGTTCCGGAACTGCTCCATAAACGGAACGGAAGAGTACATGAAATTGTACAACATTAACCCCAAAGTGCACTTGAACTTCTTGGGGAGGCCGTGGAAGGAGTTTTCGAGGACGGTGTTCTTGAACTGTAGCATGGAAGCTCTGATTTCGAAGGAAGGGTGGCTGCCTTGGAGTGAGGAGTTTGCTTTGGCGACACTTTACTATGGAGAGTATGGGAACTCGGGACCGGGGGCGGATTTGGCCGGGAGGGTGAAGTGGAGTAGCCGGATTCCGGTAGAGCATGTTGGCGCATATTCGGTGCAAAATTTTATTCAGGGAGATGAGTGGTTGGTTTCCAACTAGAGAAGCGGGAGAGATTTAAGAGTATGATATTGCAATAAACTTTTAAGTTAACAGTCCATTCTCTATGAATTTAGATGTATGCTTGCAATATGAAATGCAAGTACAATAATATTTGTTAGGAATATGTTAAGAGAGCGTATTAGAATCATTAGCTTATTTCTCCTGTATATAAGCTATTGTTGCACTGTTCTCTCTCTCTCTCTCTCTCTCTCTGAATTCATTGTTGCAGAGTAACAGAAAAATGACAATGTACAGTCCTATACGCATTTTCTTTCTTTTCTTCTTCATCTCCTTCTTCTTCCTTTGTCTTTGGTTTTTAATAAACCAAGGATTGATTGATTTTATCAATATTTTTTCAATGCTTAAGATGTTTTTTCTTGTTGTCCTCATTATGATTATGATTGTGGTTCATTTCACTTTTATTTTTTCAAAGTATTCTATTTTTTGTAGTTCTTTATTCATATTCTGCCACCAGGTGTTCATGCTTCTATTAATATTTTCAAAATTAATATTTAGACCTCTCTCTCTTTTTTTCAAGTGGTTATTGACATTGTCAACTCATATGAAATGAGTTGTAAGAACAAAAAGAAGAAGAAAAAAAAAACAAACAGACATTTTATTATCTCGGAGCGCTTCAATTTAGTTTCTCCTCAATATTGCTCTTTGTTCATGCCAGCTTAATGCAAATCTTCAGTTGTCAGTAAACAAAACTTGTACCCAATGTTGAAGCATGTGGTTTGTTTTATATGAAAAGTTTGAAGAAAGACCATTATCGTTTCCTAGCCTTCAATTCTCTATTTGATACTAATTTCTAAGAAAATTTAAAATGATGCACATTCCAAGGCTCTATAATATTGTATGAGTCTACAATATTGTAGAAATTGAAGAACATGTTTCCAAACAAGGCATGAATAATATTAGATAAATATATGATCGAATACTATCACACCAATCCATATGATGTTCGCCTTTGGTTTTGATATGGCTGTAAGGCAAACCAAAACCCATTCATTGAAACAATAGCTTTGATGCTTGCTATTGCAACCCACCGGCCACGTGCAGATGGAAAAAAAAGACTGAAATTGCAAAATTTTATTTGAATATTGTCCTTTGATGAGGTAACTGTTTAGGGAAATTTAAAATGATGCACACCTAAAGAAAGAAACAACTTTCCAGCATGAACGGAAAATAGGGGAGAAAACAGATCCTCCCACACCCCATGAGATTCATTTTCCCTCATACTTTCATTGCATTAATTGCACATTAATTACATACTCTAAACATTATTTTAATAGTTGTTATTATCAAATTATCCAATAAACTTTTGAATCTTGAATTGTTTACATGTTGAGAATAAAGATATTATTGAAAAATTGATGTTACCTACTTTCCTATTCATGCACAAACCAAATATCGGAAAGCAAAGTAAAATACATTTTGCGATTACTTTCGACTAGTGGGAATTCTAATTTCTCATGCTCATGGAAAAGACTAAGGAACCAATTTCCTTCCCGGCAACCAAACGAGGCCTAAGTTCAATTTAGATTTTATTGCTATGGCTATTTTGGAGAAGTATGAAGTATAGTTAATATATTGCTTTATTAAAAATGTAAGTTAGAGGTCTACTAATTAGGGAGCTCCATTTTGTTAATTTTATTGAAATAGAACAATTTCCAAATGTTGGTTAAACATCTTTGAGTCGGTCAACGAATTGGATGTTGAAAATTCATTGAGAACTATTTTGGTGTGGTCAAATTAAGTTCACGATAAAATCGATCACTTTTTTTGTAACACATTATTGATAAAAAAAATTTGAATCTCGAGAAAAAACACCGATTATTACTGAAGTGGTGGAATATTACCGAGTCATGAAACGAATTATGAGATTATTTTCCATGTGGAGGAAGAAAGAGATATATATCCCGTCCCTCTTATCCATTATCATGAAAGAGGAAACTGAAAACCGAAAGGTGTGCTGGATTGGATTTGGAATCAGTACAGAGCTTCCTTATATTGCAAATAATAAAGATGCTGCCTGCCTGCCTCAAATCACTTGACCATAATTTTATATTTTGCAGTCATATTATATCCTCCTTCGGACCCATGCTGAGTCGGATTCTGGGTCATCCACATCACTGCCATTGTATCTGACCCATAAAACTCGTTTTCGACCTATATATTGTCATGGCAATTGAGTACTTCTTTCTTTGCTGGAGATTTTGGGTTGCAACATTCCTTTATCCAAATTTACCTTAGTAACTCGGATTCCATGTTTGGTTTTTACTAATTATTATTATCAAATGTGTTCACTTGGTTACAGGTTTATAGTGAATTCTGTGGTTGTCTATCATTAAATTTGATATGAAGAGTTGAATATATGGACAGATTATATATTAATATCAAAAGTTTAAACGCACAATGACTTTTTCAAAGTGCTTATAAAAAAAATTCCTTCCTTATAAAATCTACACTCTTTTCTTCAAGGAAAAAAAAAAACTTGCATATTTTATTTCATTCATACGAAAAGGACATTAACCTAACTAATATACCTTTTGTGTTAGCATGATAATGATGGGTCTTCCTTTACACCTCAAATGTTACACACCATTTCACATGTTACTTTCTCTGTCACCAACCAAATACACAGTTAAAATGAGAAGAATGGGGTTTTCACGTGAAATCTTCATTGAACTTGTGGAAATGAAAATTTGTGGCAGAGGAAAATGACATTGAAAAGGAATATAAACTCTGGTTTATTGGCCTCAACCCCCAAATTGATTCCCAAATGCCAAGAGTGAAGAAGATCCCACCTCCAAAGAAAGCCAAAAGCACTACCCAAATCCAACTCTGGTCTCTTTTTCAAATTCAACTGCAGAACCAAATTCAAGTTTTGGCTGTTCATGGCATACCAGCATTGTCAACGATTCAAGGCCGGCCACGAATGACAAACCAACTTATATCAATTTTACTCATGTTTTGAATGAGTCTGAGACTCATGGCTGGAATTATTTGACAAAAACGTTTGTAACTTGGAAAGATCTTTGCCAGGACCCCATTCAAGATTCACTAAGAAAAAATGTTGCAGGTAACAAGAACAAATTGACACGGGTAACAATCTAGATCTGTATTAAGCTCTCAATCAGATCTTACTACACTCTCAAATTCAATAACAGATTAACCAAACTTGCAGGGTTCAATGTAAAAAAGATATGAACTCTCCTGCTTATGGAAAACCTAATAATAATGATATAATGATATATATACAACACCAAGCAGAAAAATTGATATGACAAAACTGGAGCTGCTTTTAACTCCAACATGCCTAAACTGTAATCTTCAAACCTTCAGCAAGGCACTTTCTTCTTCTTCGAGTTGTATGCCATGGTTATGGATCACATTGCTCCAAACACCAGACAAATCTATGCTTTTCATGACCAAATCCTCCTCCACTCTCTCTTCTTTGGTTGATGGTGGAGAAGTTCTTGCTGATATTTCACCTATCTCAGCTAAGTGTAATATCTCAGACTCATCTAAGCCTTTTGCTGGGCCACGACTACAACCCTCAGCCCCATATTTAGCTAATGCATCTTTGAATTTCTTGATCTGTAAAACAACAAATCCAATTAGCATAATTCGAACCATAAATACCCACTAATCATTTTATCGAGTATTACAAACCAATATTGACAGGATTGCAAGACTTACAGTGGCATTGGTGCAGCTGAAGCTACAAACTCGCCCTTCTGCGCCTCTATAAAACCTAAAGAATGGTAGCACATGAATGTGGAGACCATGGCACATAGTCTTGAGCTCCTCATAGTTAACCTTAAGAAAAATTGCATCTGGGTTCTGTTCAGCCAGCTGACAGATCTGGACAAATTCACAAAACTATTGGTAAACACATATTCCAAAATGCTCCAAGCTAAAATTAGATTTGCTATAATTTCAAAAGGGGATTTCTAAATTGAATTATGATACCCAAAAATGAAATATATATACCTTGGGATGGAGAGCTCTACAACCCCCACAACCAGGTGAGTAAAAATCCACTACAACCAATCTATCACCAGCATTATGCAAAGAATCAATGAGTTCTTGAGCAGAATGGATCTCCACCATGTTTGGTTTCAGGGTTTTCTCCCACCATTTCATAGCTTTGCTCACACAGATTGAAGCTTGTGCCTGAAACCAGATACATATCCATTAGTTGTGCAAAAGAACATGTAATGTTTGAACACAGAAATTCACAGAATTAAAAGCTAAGAAGAGAGAAAGCAGAAAGCTTTACATACATGAACAGAGAAATTGATCGGGGCCTTGACCTTCAAATTCTTCAAACCCTTGTGATCTGAGATGGGTTTTCCCCAAAAACCAACACCCAAAACAGGAAAAGCTCTTGAATTTGATTCTGTAAATTTGGAGCGCAGACTCATCTCATTTACCCCAGAAATGCACAAACCACACTCTGATGAAATTGCCATGTTGAATATGTCAAATCTGAAGCCTTTTTCTGACACAAACAGCAAAACCCCCAAGAACCCGCTTCACCTCTTGCAACAAAAACCCAGTTTCCTGAATCAAAATCCCTCAATTCTCTCACAAACTTGATCAAGACTTTTGCTTTTTTCAACGAAAAGTGGCCTGCTTATAAACAAAAAGATGGGGTCTTTTTGACTAGCTTGAATTGGGTGAGACAGATGGAGAGAGAAAGAGATGTGGTTGTTAATCTTGGAAAAACTTGAAGGAGGAGGAAAAAGAAGAATTAGAAAGAAGCTGTATATAGAAAAAAAAAAGTGAAAAAAGGGTAGGTGGGGTCTTTCTGATTTGGATTTTACCTTATCCACATTTTTCTTTTTGGATAAAATTTTGGATTAAGTTGGCCTTCTGTTCTGTTTTTAAACAATCAGGTATTCAGGTACATTACCGGAAAATGTTTACCGCCATGAAAAAATGGAAACCGCGTAGCTGACTGTGTCTGCCTCTTCAAATTTTGGATAAGATGACTCTTTTCTTACTGGACATGGAAACGAGTAAATTTTTTTTTGACTTTGTCTTCTCAATAAATTTCTCAGATGCTATTTTGGTAACAAAACCTATTTTGTTGTTGAATTCTATGTATTTTTTGTAATTTTTGTCAAATCCTATTTGAAGAATATCAAATATCTATTTCTCTCTTGGTCAATGTGAGTTAAATGATTAATAACGTTTTTACTTATTTTTTATATCAATATTGTACTAAAATTATATATATATATATATATTTTTTTTTTTCAGTACTAGAAAATTTCATCAACATTCTGACACACCCTTACTCATTTATCAGATGTTGTTTAATTACAAAAGAAATTCTTTCTTAATCTAAAGAATTTTCTTTTGTTGTGATTGCGCAAATGCAAGAGAAGCTAGCAATGACAGGGTCTATCATAAAGCTAGTAATGAGGTCTTGGGATCGTGGTGTTTATGTCACATAAATTTTTGAGATCTTCTTAAAGCTAAGCTCTCGCTTACAAGGATTGCCTAAATTGGGAGGCCAAGTAAGACAGAAAGCACATGTTAAGGATGCTAATTGGGTGATGCACAAGTTGGTTGGTGACTCGAATATTATTGTTGGACTAAAAACCAAATATAGTGAAGACAAGAAAACGATCTGGAGCCAATTTCTGAAAGCAAGAACATAGAAACTTTCCAACCCTTATTGAGAAAGGAAGGATTTAATTGAGTGAAAATATAAGTTCATACAGAAATTACTTCATATGAAAACATGGCATCCTGAATTCCTGATGAGAGCCATAACATGACTCGAGGCACTTTGTTTGTTTCTGGTGTTTTGCCTATTAATCTTGCTTAAAAACAAAAGCTAGGAGATGCTTTGTGCACAGTGCTGCTTACACCTCATAATGACAAATGTTGAACAAATCGCGGCATATAACCACCACATGGTCATGGATTAAGTAATTAAGGGTTTGAAATCAGATAAGGATATTGTCTAATTTTTCTATTAACAATCATGTGCTGCTGATTCATGATGATATAAGGGTCCAACCCTAATCCTAATGAAACCAAGTTGCCTCTAAATTAACTGTTGATGATACCGAGGAGTTCAAATTGAGATCACATCTCTTAGAATGCAAGTCAGCTCTTGTTGGAGTAAGAGATGTCTAATTTTAAATTGGATTCATAAGAGAATGAAATCAGAGTATATGGATAATGTAACTCGAAGGTGATCCAGATTGACTGATCTATTTAATCTCACCTTTAAATCATGTTTTAATATATATATATATAGGTTAATTGCTGTATACTGTATAGGACCATCAACACCCACATTCATTATGGAGGGTCATGCATGAAAGTGGCATAGCTTAGCTTAAATCAGATATTTTCTTTGGATATATAGTATTATGGTGCATGACAGCGAGAAGACATATGATGATGGCTACCACCACTGCTTCTGCATGTGATCTGTTTATTTCAGTTCAAGCTCAATCCCTTTAGGATTCTCTGATTGATATTTGATAGGGTGTGGATTTGATTTCATTGGGGGATAGAGCTGATAATACAAGCTAGCTAGTCTGCCCACAGATTATGGAACTGTTTTATGTTATAAAAAATTGGCCCATTGTTTTTTTGTTTTGGTAATAAAATTGGCCCATTGTTTGGATTTTGGAACATATTACTGGTTTCCCAAAACCAAGGGCCAAGGCCGAGGTAACTTCCGGAACAAGTCTGTCATAAAAAAAAAACTTCCGGAACAAGTCCATGAGTTCTGGAAACTAATTTATTAAGCAAAGAAAGAAGAGCCAAACATTGACAATGTTCTCCCATACTTCAATTCACCAAGTGGATACCCTTTTTTCCTATAATTTTTCTTTTCTTGGATTTTTGCTCCACAGCTGAGTGGCTGACCTTTAAATCCCAAATAAAAGTTCGGTTGAATTTAAATTCATTACAAAAAGGACAGATAATGAAGCCTACATTTTTTTCTCTAGTGCAAACAAATTTGATGCAGGATTTGAGCATCTAAAGTCATGTGGGAATTTCTCATATTCCACGAAGATCGGCACATATTACTGCAGCAGGATTTGAGTTTATATAATCCAACTAAAGTTGCTACTAGCTAGTAGGTTTTGCAGTAGTCATCTATGAAGGACATTTTAAGCAAGGTGATGCCTTTTTTTGGGTGGTTAAAGACTCTCATGGCTTCTACTGAATTCATGACATTTAATTGTAGCACTTTCTTCATATATGTGCACTTGAAAAGCTAGCAGGTACTGTCATTTCAACATCAGTTTAGATTTTGGTGTTATATTTGCTTCAAGCATATTTCCTCTTTCCTCTAAGATACGCTTACAGACTGTAATGGTTATGGTTGTTTTTCCAACTCATCAATGAGATGAAGCCTTCAATATGGTATGGTATATACAACAACTGGAATTTATAAGGGTGGAACAGCATCCATCAGCAAATGCATAAGAAACTAATGACTAGCTACTTGACAAGCTGCTCCTCCTTCTTAGCAGCCTCTTCCAACTCTCTCAGCCCTCCAACTTTCTGCTCTATCTCCTCAATCAGCTCCTCCCTCCACAACTCTGACCTCGCAGATTCTTCAATGTCTTCTTGCTGCATATATACACAGATCACCATTAATTAATTCATACACATATACACATGGGAGTTGCCAAAACAAGTACATTGAATCAAAAACAAGCCAAAAACCACTTCACAAGATAGGTCATTGTACAATGTTAAAAGTTAAAGCTGAAGCTAGCTTCAAATTGTATCATCTGCAAGAAAATAAAATTCAAAGGCTGGCCACAGCAGTCAACAGGGTTGGTCAAATGTTAATTAAAAAGACTATACTAAAGAGCATCAAGAGAAACATATTGAATTTTTCTAATCCATGTCCTGAAGATTAAGATTTGACCAAGTAGTCGTAGAAGAGAAACAAGCAAGTACCTTCTCATATATCCAATGTCCAGTACCATCTCCTCCATCTTTTCTGTACTGCTCTGAATCATAATATGGATCCTAAAACAACAATGTCTCAACTACTAGATTAATTATCTCCAAAAGCACAAGAATTGTAACTATAATGTTTGTTTAACTGCTTTACCTTCATGGAACCAAAGAATAAACACCCCCAAACAGTGAACATGATGTAAGCAGTATCTACAAATAGGAATGGAAGAATTGACAAAATAAGAAACTAAGCAATAGAAGTGATAAAACAGAAAGTATTAAATACTTACAGACACTTTTTATGGAGTCATCACTGAGATGCACAATGGACTTGTGGGATATAAAGTCTCTCTGGCCTTCAATATGCTCCACTAAAACTGCCATCAGAGGCCAATCTGGGAAAGCATTGGTTCTGCTCAAAGGGGCTCTTTTGCTTTTTTTCCCAACCTCAAGCTATGCAATAAATTCAAGACATGAGAGTGTTACCTAACAACTACTCCTACATACCAAATCAATGCACTACATGATTTGATGTACTCAAATTTTCTTTCTTTTTGGGCTAGGAAATTCATGAACTAATTATAAGTACCTGCTTGCACCCACCGAAAAGTTCAGAGCTTGAACACTGCCTAAGCTGCAAAAGAAGGGTACCATTTCAATTAGTTAAATGCAATTCCACCATCTAAAGCAGAAGTTCATGTGGCTGGGATGTGTTACCAATCTTGTAGATGAGGTCATGTGAGTGATGTCCACTTTTGTTGTTTGGAGAGAAGAGCTGTGGATATGTGGACTAGTAATGGTAAAGCCCATGATAGCATCTGCCATTAATGTCTTCAATTATCAGTTGAGAAGACGAAGTTGAACAAAACTGAAGCCAAGTTTGTGTTTTGTTAGGTTGGAGGGAAAAGTGGATAAGAGAACCATTTGCATCCACCCTTATTTTACACATTTTCAACCATGATGTCATTTGTTTAATTAAACGGATAAATATATTATTTTCTGAATATCATTCAACTGGCCTATTAGCTCAGCTGGTTAGAGCGTCGTGCTAATAACGCGAAGGTCGCAGGTTCGAGACCTGCATGGGCCAACTGTTTTTTGCAAATATAAATTTTTATTTTTTTAATTTTTTTTCAACAGACTTGGTTACTTGAAGTTGCCGGCAATTCCAATGTGCTATACTAGTCTCCGTCTCCAACCATCTATCTACTTCTTCTTCATCCTTCTCACACCCCAGTTTCCTAAACTGAATACCCACTTTATTTCCAACGAAAAAACAATTGAGTTTCCCAAGAAAATTTAATGGGGAGGATTGGATTGTTTGATCTTGAAAACCACTTTGCCTTCTATGGCGCATATCACAGCAACCCAGTTAACATTTTCATCCACACTCTGTTTGTGTGGCCAATTCTGTTCACCTCTCTTGTTCTTCTCTACTTCACACCTTCCCTGCTCAATTTCCCAGCTGGGGTTTATCATGGGTTTTTGTTTAATTTTGGGTTTGTTTTCACTGTGATCTATGCTTTGTATTATGTTGGGTTGGATAAGAAAGCTGGGTCCTTGGCTGCTTTGCTCTGTGTTCTCTGCTGGGTTGGAGCCAGTGTTCTTGCTAGTCGCCTTGGGTTTTCTTTGGCATGGAAGGTAAGGGCTTTCTTTTTTCAGCTTGTGGTTATTTTTTCACTGCTTTGATTTTCTTTCTTTTTTGTTTGATGAAATTCTCTCTCTTTTTTTTTAGGCTATGTATAATTTATGGGAGAGTAATGGGAAAGTAGTAAAAGATGTGGTTTTGATGTATTTAAATTGGAAAGCTCTGGACTTTGCTTCGTTTTGCAATTGAAAGATATATGTTTCTTCCAGAAACACTGTTGGTTGTCTTCTTCCAGTAGATAAAACACTCATGAATCACAGAAAAACTTATATGGGGTCACTTGAGATGGTTGCTGCTTGATTCCTCCTGATTTCTGCCTCTTATCTGGTTTTGATATAGTAATTTATTTTCACATTGGAGTATTATTGATTTGATGGCTGGAATAGATGAGAACAATAGTAAATAGTTAGGGTGATCATTGTATCTTTATCTTTGATCAAGAGTACAGTGCTAAGTCTGGACTCTTGATTATGGCTTTGTATGGAGGTCTCCCAATGGAGAATTGCATTTCTGTCTAGTTGTAGCATTGGAAACCAGTTTATGCATGCTCAGTTTAATTATGAGGTCCATCTCGGACTCTCAGTAGTCTGATTAGTTTCTTGCATGCAATTGTGGTATATATGTACAGTTGGTGATTCTTGGCCATGAAGCTTGGATCTACATCATAGCAATAGGTTTAATTTTCTTCATTCCTTGCTAGTGCTGGTAAAGTTGATAATCACTACAAAACTTATAAACTACAAATTCTTTTCTTATCTCAAGATAGAATCAGCATTGATCTTTCTCCCCAAGTGTTATTATACATTGACGATCAATGTCCTAAACGTTTGGTAAATTACCTTTTCAGGTTGTGTTGGCAGCTCAGTTGTTCTGTTGGGCTGGACAGTTCATAGGCCATGGGGTGTTTGAGGTGACTAATCGTGTGATTTAATACTATTTGTTGTTTTAATGTTCCCAAGTCCTAACATAGTTACATCATATCATAAGACTTGCTTACCAAAATGAGCACTGTAATCTGACGATAATAATTCATTTCAGAAACGAGCACCAGCTCTTCTGGACAACCTTGTCCAAGCATTTCTAATGGCCCCTTTCTTTGTGTTGCTTGAGGTAATTCCTTAAATGCTATCTGAATTTGAGATGGTTTCTCTGTTTGAGCATGACTTAATCATGATATATTGCGTCATTCAGGTCCTTCAAACAGCCTTTGGTTACGAACCTTATCCAGGGTTTCATGCAAAAGTTAAGGAAAAGATAGAGGCTAATATCAAAGAGTGGCAAGAAGAGAAACAACAGAAACAATCTTAAGCTTAGATAGTTCACATCCAGAGACCAGTTCTGGTCGACGCTGTAAAGAATGAGATCAATGTGTTGGTCTGTATCCGTATCTGCCATTTGTCAAGTAGTTTTCACCCAATATCAGGAAGAATAAAACAAAAACTTTAGATGTTATTGTATACAAATAATACAATGCTCAACAACTTTAAACTTGTCCTTGAATATCATGTCATATTCTGATCTACTGATCTCTAAAATTTACAGAGTATGCTTTCTGAGTAAAATTATCACAGGCAACAATATTTTGATATGGTTCTAAAATTATGAACTAGTAAACTGCTGCATTTATATCTTCAGAATAGGCTTCAGTTGAGTCCATTTTCAACTTCATATGAAGATCTGAGCCAATCAAGCTATTACCAGGCTCAGGTTTCTCAACTCCCCTATCCTGCATTGATCTTCTTACTCTCATAGCTTCATTCCACTGGCCTAAACTTGCATACATGTTAGCCAGAAGCACATAATCGCTGCTATGATCTGAATCCAACTCCAAAAGATGACTCCTGACCTTCTCTCCAAGCTCGACCTCACTGTGCACCTGACATGCCGACAACAATGTCCTCCATACAATGGCATTACACTTCACCGGCATGCTCCTTATCAACCTATAAGCCTCCTCCACAAACCCAGCTCGCCCCAACATATCAACCATGCATCCGTAGTGCTTCACTGTTGGTTGAATCTGATAGTCTTTGCTCATAATTTCAAAATATCTTCTTCCTTCATCAACCATCCCTCCATGACTACAAGCACACAGAACTCCCAAGAAAGTAACACCATCCGGTCTCTCAAGCTTCTCCTCCAACATTTTCAAGAACAGTTCCAAAGATTTGATCGCATGACCAAGCGTCGCAAGCCCGAGAATCATCGTGTTCCAAGATACTATGTTCTTCTTCCCCTTCATCTTAATAAAAGCATCATACGCTTCTTCAACAGCTCCACATTTCGCATACATGTCAATTAGCGAATTTGACACTCTCACAACATTGCCAAGATCCATATGATCAACCCAATAATGCGCCCACCTCCCAAAATCTAAAGCACCCAACGTAGAACATGCCGAGAGGATCACAACCACAGTGGCCTCGTCAGGCTCTACACACCTATCCATCATCCTCAAGAACAAATCTAGCGCTTCGTTGCACTTTCCGCAATTGACATGACTATCAATAATGGCATTCCACGCCACTAAATCTTGGCTAGGCATTTCATCGAACAAGTGGAGAGCAGTTTTTGCATCCCCAAACATACCATACATATGGATTAGAGTGTTCCTCACAAACACATTAGAATCAAACCCATATTTCACACTAGTACAATGTATCTGCTTTCCCAATATATCCGATCCCAATTGCCCAGAAACCTTGAGCAAGAACGAGAGGGTAAAATTGTCAGCTACATTTCCTTTCTCCTGCATTCTCTTATAAAACTCAAACGCCCTTTCGGCTTTATCCGTCTTCCCAAACCCTCTGATCATGGTGTTCCATAAAAACCCATCTGGGCTTTCAATGGTGCTGAACACAGAGACCGCATAGTCCATGTCTCCGAGCTCCGAAACCGCGCAAAATGAGATGACCTTGCCAAGAACACAGAGGGTTTGATCGAGCCCGGTGTGGGTTATATGGGCATGGAGCTGCTTGACCTCTTTCATGGTGGTGCACTGCTTGAAAAGGGTCATGACCCTTTGTGCCTTGTGAAATATGTTGCTCCGCATTGTTGATGGGAAAGGAAGAAGAAGAAGAAGAAGAAGAAGAGAGGTGGAGCATTTTGGGTTTCCCAAAATTGATTTTGGCGCGTTAAGGCGGTTAAATGGACCACGATCTTGAAGTGTCAACGGCCTATGGACTATGGAGGGACTAGCGTGTCTTTGTTTGGGCCCAACGTTATTTTGTTCTTACCATATTAGTTTTGAAATCCCTTCAATTATAAATTTTGGTGAGTGATGTATTGATACTCCATGCTGCATGACGTTGAGCTTTCAGTATTTCGTCGATCGGAACACATTCTGAAAATCACGCTTACGAGCAATGAATTTATGGTATAGGTGAATCTCAAGAAAAAGTAATGCTAAAAAGGTTTAACATGATTCAGCATGCTATTACATCTCACATGTGCTCTATTTTTTAAAATGATTTTCTTCATTTTCTGACTTTATAAAAGAAAATACGTTTAGTCTTGACAAAATATATACTACTGTAATACGTATAATGACCGTATGGTTAGTTTGGGACTTTGAATAGTGCCAGGTGATGGTATGATACGTTAAGAGTTGGATCCATTTCAATGAAATTAGAATTATTGATTCTCACCTACATAGAACATGGTGCTAATGTGGATTTTATCTTTTGATTCTTTTTCCATTATGGACGGTTACTTTTGATTCACTTTTTCCTTGTTTAGATGAATACTTTTGGATTGGTCTCTAAAGAAAGTTTATGCATCTGCAAATTTCAACCTGGTTTGTTCTACGGTTGGGCTTGCCTTTCAAAGCAGTGAGTGGGTTTGGTTTTTCTGAACCATCGATCATGTCCTGCATTTATTTTCTCACATGGGTTTGTAGTTGGGTGCATGGTGTGCAGAGACTCGGATGGTAAGTAACAAATTGACAGATTCTCTTTTAGGGCAAGGTTCCAACCAAAGTTGGTGTGCTGCAGATATGGCATGTTTGATCACCGGTCGTAAAAACAAACTCAGAGAAACACTTAAAAACCATTCAATCAAAAGTCTCAAATGGCCATTTCTGCTTTGGCTTTTCAGTCTAGTGTGAGTAGAAGAAAGCAGAAGTGGTTTTGCATTTTTACGGTGGAGCTAGCTGTATCAATAAATCCTTGCTGTGATTAATTGTACTTTCTTGGATGCCATAACGGGCGAACTATTATGGAAAAACTCTGCAAAAGGAGATACAACTGCATCGATGGATCTTCTTCAAGCTGTGTAATTCACTGCCTTGCGTATTATTGATACTTTATGTCTTCATCAATCACTATTAGGGGATAATAGCTAAAGCTTTAATTTCTTCAAGCTAGCTAGGTTAGGCTCAAATTGTCCAATCTTTGGGAGGACAAAATACACCCTCATAGTATGTTTGTACAGTATGGAAAGTGTTATCTTTTAATATACTTGTTGAAGCAATTAGCAATATGCATTAGCTAGGTTAATCAACAGCTCTTTGGCCTATTCAGTACATTAGCCCCGGGCTTTTCTTTTCTCAAGAATGCAACAAAAAAATAAAAACAAAAACAAAAACAAAAAAACAAAAAAAATTCTTTGAGAAGCAACTGCATTCTCTTCTTCTAAGCATCTACATTTATATGCTAATATTGCATAACGACTTAATTTAGTTGTCACAGTCTCTTTCATTTGGTTACTTTGTCCCACCGAATTCAATTATTAGGGAATTGATGTTGTCAATCCTTTGAATGTAAGGCCATCACAGTATTTTTTATACTTCAAAATTCTATATCTGGATTAAACAAATAGTGAAAACTGTAAGGAGGCCCTGGCCCTGGCTACATTCATAATAAATATAGAAACATAGAAATTAAAATCCTTTTGACATCATCATATTGCTCATTAGTTGTACCAAATTAATGGTCGATCAGATATTTGAATGCCTAAACTTGTGTGCCTTTAAGATGATTTGATTTCGTTGACATAACGGATTACACGAAACTATATATTAAAGTGTGGCTTGCTAAATGTTGTTTTGCTGTAACCATAATGTTGTAATCAATTACAAGAATTAATACTTATATATGATCGATCATAATGTAAGGGTCCTTACATTGTGAAAAAGAAACAAATATATAGGCATAATTAATTATACTAAGGCTTTTGACACCTGCATATATGAAAAACTTCGTAAGCTATTAACACTGATTGACTGGTCTGGAAAGTTGCTGTGCATAAATCATTAGAGTCCATATATATACATCTATATACGCGATAGTTTCATAGTTTGAACTTTGAAGTGAGCAAACTCTCTCTATTTCTTTATGTCATGAAAATATAAACGCATTTTTCTGATATGTACGTCTCTTTCCCTCCTATTCCCAACCACTTTCCCAGCCCCTTAATTTGACAAAAACAAACATTTGCTATAAAACACAATGATATTATAATATTTTTGTGGCATGTACGTGCATCTTTCTTCTTCTTCATCTTCCTTCTTAATTTGCTTCACCTTTTCCCTACAAACACCTCCAGCCAGAGTCTTGCTCCACCCCAGATTCTTCTGGTCTGCCTTTGTTGAATGAATTACACGTATTTTGCTTAAGAATAATTATCTTATCTTGATTCCCTTATTAGCTTGCCTCTATTTGACTATAAATAAGTATGGCCAAGACTAATTAGATTTTTTGAAACTCTACTTTTTCCCCAACTAGTAAATATCTCGGCAATTGTCAGCGATCAACATCATATTATATCATATAATTTTCTCCCCTATAAAGGAATTCTGAGAAAGACCCTGCTGGCCTAATCTAATCCCCCAATTTTAGCTCTCACCAAAACATAGAAAACATGACAATAATGATTAGTGAGTCATCACCCTAAAAATGTTAAACACGCTTTTGAGTTTGTAACATGTATTGGTTGGCACAAACTGGGTGCTTAAATCTGCCGAGTAGTTCAGATAAACAAACCAGAGTATCTTCGATGAAAATAGGGCTAGGGATTGCAAAGAAGTCACGAACAAATACAATCGCATCAAGACGTATATAAAAAATTCCATTACTGCAATCACATTCAGAATTAGGCAGCGCATCAAAATGAGTCAACCATACTCATTCATCAGTATTAAAAAAAAAAAAAAAAGACGTTCAATAATATTAATGGTGATTAAGATCTTCGTCTTCTTCGTAATCCATATCAGATACCCTGAAGCCAATTAGGATCTGGTTTTCATTATTCAAAGAATGACCTTTGCCTAACTCGATCATAGTCCCCAATAATTAAAGTCTTGGCTTCTGTACCAACCAGGTATTGCCACGTCTCTGCTCCTTTGTAATTCCTCATGTTGGGACCAAGGAAACAGGGCCCCAGGGTTTGATTAAACTAATTAAACTAGTCCTGGTTTAGTTAAGTCTCATTAATCAAATATCAAGAACTTGGCGAACCAGAAGAGGCCAAGTGGGGCGAATTGCCTGACTGTGATCGGGTGCGGCGATACTGTCAATTCCTGGCTGTCGTGATACAAACGTGGCAAGATAAGGACGTCGCCGATTGGTCCATTTTTGCGAGATTACTGACCGGATTGAAATTCCTAGGACAAAGCCAAAACCCTAGCACACGCGTCGAGGGGTGAAATGTTTCCAGAAAAGGAAAGTCTGGTTTTGTTACGAAACCCTGAAGTGGCGAAAGTGGCCGTGCGATTTCATGTACAGAGCAATTAGAATCATTACTGGGTCAAATTACAATAACAAATTACAATTAGGAAATGACATATATTGAATATTTTCTATCACTTTTCGAACAAATTCTAAATGCAACTTCGGTGGTGAATTGTAAACTTCGTTTTAGGCCCCCTTTTAACCCACACTAAGGAGATATTTAGGCAGCTTTCGAGCCAGTTTTTAATTAGTCGAGTTGGTTTTAGACTTTTAGGTCAGACAACTTGTAGGAAAGCAGGTTTGATTTGATCCTCATGGTGACCAAAATTGCTGACCTAGCTAGCAATACAAAGATCATATTTCAAATGTTTCAATTGTTATTTAATTAAAACATAGGGGATATGGTAAACATAAAAGCTAATAAATCAATATGGAAATCACCATTTTACCCTATACTCCTTTTTTTTTTTCCATAGGGAAAAAAAGCTATTGTTGCTCATATACTAAGTGGATCGGACCTACGATATATGCGTATTCTTTTTTGGATAGAATATGTGTGTATTCTAGTTCATAGTTGTTATATATAATTTTTTTTTTTAAAAGTCAGAAAGTGTAAAGTCTGAAAATTATAAACGTGTACTTTCTTTAATTAGGTTGTAAATTTTTTTTAGATAATTTTTTGTTTGGAACAATAAATAATCTGTTGAAGTGCTTATAAAAATATTGGTACTTACATGTGGTTGACAAATAGAACACTTAATAGTAAAGATTGATTTATATACAATGAAACCAGTGGGAAATTCAGAATTTTTATTTTATTTTTTGAGATTGTCAAGTAGTGATTAGCTCACAATGTATCATACTTATTTGAGATCGATCACCACCAAATATAATATGCACCCGTCACGTGTAAAAGTTTTATAAAAGATGTCCTCATAAGATTTGTATGAAATTAAGTCCAATGCATGGGAATTCCTTAAAGCAATAATTGAGAATCTACATTTAATCATAAATGAAAAACAACAAACGTTACAGGTTCAAATTGTTGAAACTAGCACTAGTCTTCTCAACATATTGGACAAATTAGCTTAGATGCATTGACAAACTTTCTTTCACCTAACCAATAACCACTTAATGGCTTTAATCACCAAGCACCTTTTACATCACCCCTTGCAAGAAGTTGAACACTTTATTTACTTGGTGTGGTCAGGGGGATCATATCGTGTGTGATGCGCTTAACAGATAATCTGTTATGATCATATTTGTGCATCAAAAGATAATAAATAAAGTTCAAAATTTAAAGTTTAGGGTTTAGGTAAATTGACATTAATTTGATATAAATTCATGAGTTAATAACACAACCATGAGAGCGATATCAAAGATCGCAATAATTAGGCTGTGTTTTGATATCTAAACAAGTTAGAATTTTTTCAATCGTTTTTTCCCGTAGATCTTCTTGAAATCATTTGTCTATTATTAGTTGAAGTTCTTTTTCGACCTAATTGATGTCACTTTTCAGTGACAATCACATAAAAAGTCTGTGCCGTGCCTGTCGGCTAATCGCCATTTCACATATTTGTGATTTTTCTATGAAAATAAGAGGGTTATAATGGTCTTTTAGACGTAACTAATTTGCAAGATGTGAACAATTTTTTAATTTTCTATGCATTCAAACTCACAGCTGTATCACTTATCAGCTAACATAATGTTCGCTACAAAAAAACAGATTACATTATGAGCTTCTTCATGCCTTTAAACTTATTGTCCAAAATGAAAAAAATTAAAAGAAAAAAATTAATTATGATGTATGCCTGTGATTCTTGTACACAAATGAAACAAACAACATCAAATAAGAAGTCATAGCAATTGATTCATGCATGGACAATTGCGTCTATGATCTTTAGTTACACTGTAACTTAATTTAGTGCACAATTTGTTTTGTGTATTTGATGATTAATATTTAAAATTTATATTATTCATTATTTCAGCGTTACAAAATAATCGTACTGCTCGCTTATACGATGAATGTTTTCTTTCTATCAACTTCAAAGTCTATTTGATCTTTAATATAAAAATAAATTAAGATACGTGTGATAATCAATGATCGTGCAAAACAAGTGAATCAAAATTTAAAAATTCAAAGTATGTAGACTGACATAAAAAATTCATGACAACACAATAAGCAAACATACAGTTATATCTACATTGTATGTCTTTGGTTCAAATGATCAAATAGCTATTTGAAGTTAGAAAATCTAATTAGTTGAAATTAGCTAGGGCATTGACAAAACTGAAACATATTAAATTGGTAATAAATCAATTAAAATCACTTGCATAGTACTTGGATGGGTTCATTTGTCTTTGGTCAAATTTGAGGAGGGTAGAATTGGTTATAAAAAATGTTAAAGAGAAACTAAAACGACCAACCTAACCAGAGTTACCTTCCATACCACGTTTCTTTCTCCCCAGACACACCAGTATTTAGGGGCTTCTGTTTCTCGTATTGCTTTTCTTTCTCTTAAAATCTCATCCTTCTCTCACAACTTGTTCCATGGCTTCTCTTCTTTTCCTCGACCTTTACCCTTTTGGGCCTTGACAACTTACTTTTTGCTTCCGATCTTCCTCGGTTCTGTTTCCTGTTCTGAAAAACTGTGAGCTGAAAGCTGTATTGGTCACAACTCATTGAGGTTTGAGAAATCCAGAGGACTCTATTTGTATAAATTGAGGTTTGATTTTGAAAACCATGCCCTGTTGATCAAAACCGAGATTCTGAAAAAACCGGTTTTGGACAAGAAAGCTAGAAGTGAGGTTTCAAGGTATCAATGATGCAAGAAATGGAAAAGTTTGCTGTTCAAGCTGGAACTTTCAAGGAGGATGATCAGATTGATTTGCCACCCGGGTTTAGATTCCATCCAACCGATGAAGAGCTTATTTCTCACTACCTGCACGAGAAGGTTATCGATTCCAACTTCGGCTGCAAAGCAATTGGTGATGTGGACTTGAACAAGTCTGAGCCTTGGGATTTGCCATGTAAGTTTCTCAAGAAAAAGAGTAGTTTCCCATGTGTTTTGAACGTCTATTTCAGTGTTTGCAATTTTCAATTCGATTTGATTATGGGGTTTTGGGTTTTCTTTAGCTTGATTTTGATTTTTGGTTTGTGGATGAAGATAAAGCGAAAATGGGAGAGAAGGAATGGTACTTTTTCTGTGTGAGGGATAGAAAGTATCCGACTGGTCTGAGGACAAACAGAGCAACTGAAGCTGGATATTGGAAAGCTACTGGGAAAGACAAGGAGATTTACAAAGGGAAATCCTTGGTTGGCATGAAGAAGACCCTTGTTTTCTACAGGGGCAGAGCCCCAAAAGGTGAAAAAAGCAATTGGGTCATGCATGAATACAGATTGGAGGGTAAATTCTCAGTCCACAACCTCCCTAAATCTGCAAAGGTATAAGTAACATTTCCCTCTGTTTCACCTTGTTTACTCTGTTTTCCTCTGTTTTATCTCTGTTTCTGACCCTAATTTGATCTCAAATTTGCAGAACGAATGGGTGATTTGTAGGGTCTTTGAAAAATCTGCTGGTGGTAAAAAGATCCATATCACTGGACTTGTGAGTTCCGGTTCTCATGGAACTGAAATGGGTTCTTCTGGTTTACCACCATTGTTGGACTCGGCGCCTTACAATGGCGCCAAGACCAGACCTGCTTCAGAATCGAACGTGCCCTGCTTCTCCAACCATGAGTCCATTGATTCTCAAAGAAACCAAGGGATTGTTGATTACATCAACAACAATCCTCTTTTCTCAGTTTCTTCGAATCCTTCAAACAACAACAACGCTTTCCCACGAGTCATGTATCAGAATTCACTCTACTCTGCGCCCGTTTCATCTGCAAATTTCCAGTTTCCGAGTTCGGTTTTAATGCAAGACCATCTGAGGGCCTTGCTTGAAAACAATGTCTCATTCATGAGGCAGAACTTCAAAACAGAGAGGGACATGATCAGTGTGTCTCAAGAAACAGGTCTTACTACTGATGTGAACCCTGAAATCTCTTCTGTCATGCCAAATCCTGAGATGGGTAGGAGGCCATTTGATGATCAAGATAACTTTTGGATGTGAATCTGTTATGTGTAGTGAAAGAAAGAAGTACAGCTAGCTTCAGCTACTAGTTTATTATTATTATTAACGTCTTACGAGAGTTGATTGATGGTGTGGGTCTGTGAATATGATATTTTCTGAATTAAAAAGAGAATTTTATGAAAGTGAAGCCTATGTTATGTAGTATTGTGAGAAATTATTATGATGTGAAGCTGTTTTTGTATTTAAATCCTGCTGAGACTGTTCACATATTGGCATCATCCTTGTGAAGGTGCTATACAATATTGGTGACATAAGAGAATGAGATTCAGTTGGTGGTAATGATCTTATTTTGTATATTCTAGTTGCTGCAATCTTGCACCTTATTAGTCCTCTGGAAATTTATAATGAAACCAGTGACATCACTCAGGGTATGATGGATCAGTTTCATTCTTTGTTTTTTTTTTCTTATCACAATATTTTGGATTATAAATTTCTAGTTGTGGGGAGGAACTCAGCTAATTAGGGGTGTCCGAGTGTTGACCTTCTCTCTCTCTCTCTTGGGACACACATAAAAATGCCAAGGATCAGTTCAAGTGAGAAATGGTGAAGATGAAAATGAAAATGAGTTGAGAAAATTAGGTCGATTTCAGTCTCTTTGAGCTCTTCAACGTAGTGAAAAAGAAACTATATTCGAGTTCCATATCTTTCGGGGTAGGTTTCTCTCTCTCAATATGTGGCGCTTCAGTTCATTCGTATGTATACGTTCATGGACTTGTAGACTTCAGTAGGAATGGCAACGAAGTAGATGGCATGGAGAGCAGGGATTACAGTGACATCTTCGAATCTCAAACAATTATCATCCTAATTTTTATCAATACATTTCCATTATGTCAGAGAATATGTTCCAAACCCTCGCAAGCATATCATATTCACATTTGTATTCAATTTTCCACTGTGGAAATCATGGAAATCACAACATTATCTCCTTTCCGTCTCCAATTCAGACACTAGAGGTTTAGAGGTCGAGATCCAGGTTGATGTCATTAATTTCTTCTCAAAATTCCTCTTTTAGCTTTGGAAACCTATTGAAAACCTGACCTAATAGCTAGAATACAAGAAAAACTTACTTTGACTTTAGAGAGTAGTTGACCCAGAAGTGTCTATAATATAGTGCGAATAAGATCATGAAGATCGATTTAGTGTGCCCTAGGAATACATGCACAAATATATCTAGGTATTTTCTTGATTTGATTAGCCTATTGACTAGAGAACCTTATTAAGAAAAACAACCTGATCCCTACCAAAAAAATTGTTGGCTCTTGCTTAATGTCATGACTTATTGCCTGTACTTCATATATAATAATTAATTGACTAATCAATTTTTTTGCTTTTTTAAGTCAAGATCAGTTCAATCTTCAACAGAGATGAAATCTAAAGTTGACATATACTAAAATCATGGATGGCCGGTGGAAAAAATTGCAGGAAGAAAAAATGAAAAAGAACTGTCCTAACATGAACTTCATCATGTTCACATTACTGGATTTATAAGAAACAAATCAACAAATTAAACCAAGTCGTATTATATTTAAAAGAAGGAACGAGAGCTGGATTTATATGTAATTTCCATTTATATATCTACATGCAGACTCATTCATACGTTCAATACCGGTTCAACAATTTCTTTCTTCTAGCTAGCTAGCTCATTCGCGATGATGAGTTGATGATGCGTTCAGTTATATCAAGCTGTAAAGCACCATTTAGAAATTTCATTTTATCAAACCAGTGAGTTTTACAGAACATGGGGTTTTAGTTTTTGACACATATGTGCTCAAATTTCCAACCACGAGAGAATTCGAGTCCTGCACGACATGATCCCCAACACCAATGATATTGTTTGAAAAATGGAGCTAACAGTTTTGTCTCTTACACATAGTTTTAGTGTCATCACGTGTATTATCAATTATCCAAATTAAGACCCACAGATTGTAATTAATCACCTCAATAATGTCAAGGTCCCCTATGTACTCAACAATATGTACACATATGTATGTTCTTACACCCTCCTCTTCATTAAGACGATGTTAACTGTAACAGTTTCGTGTACATAAACATAGGCAATTAGGCATGAATTAATATGTATACAGTCAGTTTCATTGAAACAATGTTATTTAGACAGAAACAAGTTCTCATACATGAATTGCGGTAAATATATATTCCACCCATTTGCAACTATGTATATATCATGTTTTGAAATTAGAACCGTTATATAATCTTATAACACATATACCACCCAAATCAACAAGAAAAATGTTTGAGGCATTTTGATTAATTTTGTTTTGAGTTGCAATTTCCCATCAAATTGTATTTTTACAAAAGCTTCTTCTTCCTTTCTTCCTTCCTCCTTTTTTTTTTTTTTTTTTTTGAATCTCATGCTTAATAAACCCCTTCACTAACAAATGGGTGTGGTGTTTTTTGTCAAAACCCTACGAAATGAAGACCCACATGAAAGTGAGGTAAGAATGGGACAAGAATTAGGCCTTTCTAACGGTTGACACGTAGCCTTTCCTAAACGGGCATAAGCTTCAGGTTTTGCTGCCGTCACCTGATAGCAACCGATACAACACTTTCAGGCACCCAAAAGTCCAAAACACGCCATGCGTCTTCGGCGTCGTAGGCCCACCGCCCGGCTTTTGCTCGCTTGGAGACTTTTGGACAGAGATATCGAAAACCCTTTTTTTTGCCCAAAAACAAAAGTTGCCAAAAACCTGATGTGCGCATTCTAAATCTTTCTCATCCCTTTGTATTCACGATTGAAACTGATTATTCTTTAACTTCTTCACAGAATATTTTCCGTTCGAAAATCAATTATATAGAAACTGATCAAATAAAAAAATGATTTCGGTATAAAATTGAAGCTCTCCCAATAAACTACTGATTCATACCAAGTTTTTATTGATATACATATAGTTTGTTGTAAACAATCTTTAAAATCGCTTAGATTCAATATGTGTTGGACTGTTGGACAAAGACTAGGAACCGTACCCTTTATATATATAAAAAGTATACTTATGTAAATTTCTCAAAATATTAACAAACAGTATGTGTGATGTTGAATTTGGGGGAATGAGGTCATTTTAATTAGGTTATTGAAGAGCATAGTAGTATTGCTGCCCTTTTTTTTTTTTTTTTGAAGTAAGGGTTGGTGCGGCTGCCCTCAAATTTTGATTAGTGAAACAGTAGAATACATGGGGGGTATGAAACCTAAACCCCAGATTACAAATTACATCAAGAGAACTTCCTGAAATAATAACAGGAGCCTCAACTACAAACATGTACCCTAACAAGCACCATTTAGCGAAGAGTGCACGATTGACTACTCTATTCGCTTTACAAATGTGAAAGTCTCTCCCTCAGCTAGAGTGTAAGAACTCAACTACAAACATGTACCCTAACAAGCACCATTTAGCGAAGAGTGCACGATTCGCTACTCTATTCGCTTTACAAATGTGAAAGTCTCTCCCTCAGCTAGAGTGTAAGAAAATTGGTTCACATTGCCTCTACTACCAACGGCCTGAGTTCCCCACGCTCCGATCACCAGCACTTAGTTCCTCTTGACTATGCAATTCCCTCAGCTTGATAAGCCTACATCTTATAGACAGAGGGACTACCATAACCAAGCCTTTCAGGACTTTGATCAGTTTCATGTAATGGTACTCATTATATTATCGCCTTTTTTTTATTTACCATTATGGTGTTAGAAAGTGTTGCTTAATATTTTTAAGTTGAAATGAACTGTCACGCTCCGAATTTCGAATAAAGAAGTTCGAATCCGAAACGCTATAACTTAAGAAGTACAAGCAAACACTTAAAAAAAATCATTTAAACTAAGCAACAAAACAAACCAAAGTCATCAATGTCAATACCGACTCGTTCTTTAGAGTCACATGTTACATTACAGAGAATTTACAAATTAAATTGAATAACAATTCAATAAGTAAATACACTCACCACTCTCACTACAAAGCGGAAGATTAAACCTAAGAACACCCTTCTACGTCCATGCTAATTTATACCTCAGCTTCGATGACGGTTACTTGAGATTCTAACCTGCAAATAACCCTACACCATGGAATAGTGCACCGGGTTAAAACAACAAATCCGGTAAGCTTTTGCAAGCTCGTATGAGTAAACTTAATAACTACAAAAACGCCTTTCCGATTCAATGACAACAAATCAACACAATGATTAATTCCAACTTCAAAATCCTTTTCTTTTTAAGGAACACACATGTCACAACTGTGACAAATCAAATCATTCTAATTGAAAACCGGTAATCTCTGCACAGAAAATTAGTTCAGAAAATCACCGAAAAGCATACAATCCAAAATAGAAATCATAGTAATCCCTGCATATAACTTAGTTCAGGAGATCACATTAAAATCAAACAAAAGCAATCTCTGCATATGCTTTAGTTTAGGAGATTACATTAAAATCAACAATATAATGAAAAAAGAAAATAAATAGGGAAATCAAACAACTCACGCTAAAACCAAGACACCACCATTCAATTCCAAATAAACGATCTTACAAAATGACTCAATTTTAAAATTCGACATCCTTACCTCATAAGGGTAATATATATAACTAAGGTGATAAAATCATATTATTTTCACTCACCCATAATATGAAAATCAAGTCCCTCTTCAGACAATAAAAGAAAGAAACCCCTTGAACTCTCATTTAAAGATGTGTATTCATGAGTCACAAGTAACTATGTGTTACCCCCATGTCATACTATGGCAGGCAGACTAGAGTTATTCTGAATCGTAACCTGTCACCTCAGCTAAGGTTCAAGCATACAATAATAATTGTCTCTGTCACTACTGTGACATGTATCCATAGATCCGAAAACATTTAAAAGCCTCACTTGACTCGAAATGTTACACCCATACCTCAAGTACTCTTTCAACACAATAAAATCAACAATTATATAAAATATTGCATTGCAGAAAAAAGTAACTGCCCAAAACAATAATTTGAATAAAATCACAATTATTATGCATATTACAATGCCACACCATCAAGATATATATTTCACATACACACACACACGTAGTCATCCACTCAGGAATGCCACTAATACCAACTATAGTTCATAATCGCTAAACTCGAGAAAAGTCATATTTATACTTAACTTAAAATCTCATTTTACATACATGTGAACCGCAGTCATATGAACCGTAGTCGATCGAGTTCATATCATTTAAAATAAATATTCATTTCTGAAAATGATTTACAATTTATCAATTAATTTTGAATAATAAGTAAATCCGTTCGTAAGTGAACCGCGTGAAATTTACTCATCTTGAGATCCCGTTGCGTCTTCTCTTATAGAAAAGATAAGATATCGAATACGCTCCATCAATCACCTAAGTGATATACATTACAACTTAGTATATGAATCAAAAACGATTAAGTTTTAACTCCCGTTTGAACTAAAACCTTGAAAATAATGCCAATTAAGGCGAAACTTCACCCAGGACCACCCCAAGGTCTCAGAAATACTTATATGATCAATATATTAAAGCTACAAGTCAATCGAATGATATATGTCACAACTTAGTACATGAATAAAAAACGATTAAGTTTTGAACTCCCATTTGAACTAAAACCTTTAAAGTAATGTCAATCAAGACGAAACTTCACTCAAGACCACTCCAAGGTCTCCGAAATACTTATATGATCAATATATTAAATCTACAAGTCAATCGAATCCTCATGGATTGAAAACCGATTGAATCGTAAATGCTAAAACCCGAACATGCTCATATGGTCTCCAAAAATTAAGTGTTGCACATCAAAATGCTTGTATTGATGAGTATATCGAAATTAAGAACAAAAATTGTCCCTGGATTGGCCGAAAGCAGTCGGAAAAGGCCTCCACAAAAAATGGCAGCGCTGCCGTCAACATCAGAATTTTACAGCGAGATCTATGCCAAACTCATCCTCTCAACATGTACATTAACATTCAGAACTAGTACAAAGTCTATATCGAAGCCATATAGCTGGAATTTACCTCAAAAGCTTTGAAATTTGATGAACCCTAGAATCCCAATCTCCAAAATTCGATCTCCACACTTTGAATCGTTGCAAACCACTTTGGGGGAAAGCTTCTAAGTCCTCTGGGCCCTAAAAGCCCTCATGAAACTCCGCCTGAGGTGGCCGGAATCGGATGTTCCAAAAGTGACCTTGGAAGCAGCGCCGCTACTTCTTTGCTCCCTTGCTGCGCTGTCCACTGCTCGAACTGAGTGATGAAGCTGCCACAGACTTGGAGAGAGAAGTTTTCACAGAATCCTAACGTATAAAAAGTCAACTTTTGCGTGCCACCTAAAATGATGTTTTCTGAAAATTATTTGTCCGAAAATAATTTCACATCATCTCCGGACTTCGTACTTGTGCCCACGACCACAAAATCATTTTCGGAAGTGCTGGATCATAATTCATATACATATTTGTTGCCCTAAAACATGAAAATTATTTGTTCTAAAGTCCAATTTAATGTTGATTAATCCAAATCCATTATTTTCCTAATCTTCTACTTTTGCTCAAATTTTTATTTATTTATATAAATATTTATTATGTTTTCTTTATCATACTAGTAAATTATGGAGAAGTATGGAAATGAAAATTCAACTTTAGCACATTTCCTATTCTGGCTAGGAAAAACCGAGCTAAACAAGGAAGAAGGGTCAGAAGCCTAATCAAACGAACTCCAAATGAGCTGAAACTTTCCATATCCATTATAGACATTCTAAGAAACTTTTCTTATGAATGATTCAAGAGTGATTTAGGAGTGGAAAGCTTTCAAAAGATCAGTCCAAGTTTTGCCTAAAAGACAGAAAAACCTGCAAATAAGGACTTGTATGGATTCCTATAGCAATTCTGAAAAAAACCATGGAGCTAAAATTCTGAAATTTTACCGGAATAATCTACATTTATCAATGAACATTTGGTATGAAGAAGTCAAAGGCAAAATCTGAAATCTTGGTGGAGATTTAATTGAAGGAAGACATGAGAAGAAAACTGTCATCTTGACTTTGGTGACCGAAAACCACTCCAACACTCTTCATTTTTATGTTTTCTCATGCACAATAAAGAGAGCAGCTGCTCCTCTCTTCTCCTAAGGTATATTTTTCTAGCTCATCATTATTTCCCTCATTTTCTCCATTTCTTCATAACTTTTTGCCTTAATTGTAGGATCTATTACCACTTTCATACTCCACCTCCATGCTTCTTGAATACTTGAGCTGCTCCATTTTGCTTCCATTTATCATTTTACTTCTCCCTCTATTCTCTATATAAGCATCCCTTCATTACACTCTTGAGGCATCACCCATATACCACTTCATTACATCTTTTTCTCTCTATATTCTCTACAATCTACTGTCATCTCCTCCACAAAACCTCCATCATCACTACAATCAATCCAAAACCTCCATCACCACTACCATCAATCCATAACATCTATTACCACCACCACCACCACCAAAGTCATCATCTTTTCCATCTACCCGTTCTATTTCATATACATAAAGCTCTACCATTCCACCATTTCACAACTTGATTATTTCCACTTCTCATATTCCATCATCAATCTTTGAAGAAGAAAGAGAGGAGTCTAGCATCATTTAAGGAATCATCATCACCATGACAAAACCTTCATGAGTTCATCTACACCATCCTCAATTTGATCATCACTAATCACTTCTCTATCCCTACTTTTTAGTTTGATGTTCATAAACATATTGGAGCTTATTTATTTGATTATGAGTGAGTAGTTAGTTTGTTAGGGCTAGGGCTGTTGGGGCTAGAGTTGAAAGCCCTAGCCAATCTTGTATGACTTTGATGTAAATAATATGTTTGATGCACTTTTCTTTAGCACCTTAACATGCTAGTTCAAGGTTGAATGTTTATGCTTAAACTTAATCAATTTGGGTATGAATATTTGCCATGACATGAGAAATAATTAAGGCTTGATTAACCTTGGTTGCTTGAAGCATTATAGCATATCATATGTGCATGTTACGGTTGTGAACTACAATCACTTAGAGATAAGCTTGGTTGGTTTGCATAATTTCTTCATCTCTAAGCTTTATGCACTTAGGTAAATGCATCAGATACTTAACCGGATTGAAATGCATGACTTAAGTAGTTAAGTACTACACCCGAGAGGGGTTACTTGATATCATCAAAGGAGCATGTCCCTTGTCATACCCGAGAGGGATGCAAGGAGAAAAATTGGTTAATTAAACTAGCATCATTCATTATAAAAGCACCATTGTTTGCAAGAAAGGCTAGAGGTGAAAACCTTAAGTCATAACTCTCATTCATTTTATTACATCTAATTTAGCTTAGGCTATTTTATATTTCAAGTATTTATTTAGTTATTTCCGAATCAAATCATCTCTAAAACCAAAATCAAAACACTACCCCATCTTGCATATAATCACCATGAACTTTGGTTCACTTGTGAGCCTTTATTTGTAATTTGTACATTTGCATATATAGCATCCTTTAGATTTTTCTTAGCTAGAGTGAGTTTTCCAATGCCTTGGGTACGATATCACCTATTCATAATCCTTATACTATAACTTGACCCTTATACTTGAGGGTGACTATTTGGCTGACAGGAAGTCATCGAAAATTATTTCAAATTTTCGGGGTATTACATGAACTCTGAGGTACTGAACTCACACACACACACACACACACACACACACACACACACACACACACACACACACATAGAATCTTGATCTGCTAAGGAGGTCCTTAACTTAGGAACATATTTCCATATTTTGACTATTTTTCGATAACATATTCACATTTTAACTGTTCTGTTTTTAGGTATGTATGAGTAGATCATTTCTATAAATTTTTAGTCAAATTGATGATCGTTCAGATATCCAAAACTGTAATTTACACGAACGAACCGAATATATATATATATATATATATATTAAAATATATGTATATATTTTTGGGGCGGGTTTGGGGATGGGGATTATAATACCATCCCTGCCCCATCCCCAATCTTAGATAGCAGGGATTGGGGAATTTGTCTACGAATCGTCCCCTCATTAGGAGTGGGTATTCAATGGAGTTCCACTGCGCTGGAAAATTTTGGCTGTCCCTTCCCAAAAATTCATTTAATTTTTATATATTATTTCTATTAATGTGATGTAACCCTTATATTTCCTTTTATTTATCTTCTTTTCTCTTTCCATATGATTAACTTTCTTTCAAACTTTTTTTTTTTTACAAAATAAATATAGAGATTTCATTAATACGGTAAGGCCAGAATGACCATTACATATCATTCCACAACCATGTAAAGATAGTCAAGAAGTTGTGATGCAAACACACCACGATGATACATAGGCTTGATCATTTACCCAACAAGTCATGCTCACTTACTCTAGTGAGCCTATGTACTATGAATATAAGCATAGTAATAGGCAATAAACTATAAAAGTCTACATTTTTTCTTTGCCCTTCAAGCTAGGGCTACCAGACTTTCTCAAATGAAGATATGAAAGCACATCTTCCGCAAAGACTTGCTTTTTGGCTTTGGAGGATTCTTGTTTTTGGACCCTAGAGGTCTCCCTTTTTTCTTTTTGACGGTGGAGCTATCAGGGGCAACTCCTCTGGGCATCATCACTTCCATTAACTTCCTTTTAATATTAAATTATGGGGTGTGAAATTTGCACACCCCATTTTGCAAACCACACACCATTTCAATTTTTTAATAATATTTCATCCCACAACCTTTAGCACTTCCTAAAATACCCTCGACAATCTCTCTCTCCCCCCCCCCCAATTCTTCAGTCTCAATCCTCCTCCTCCTAAAATACCCTCCGCCTCCGCCTCAAAAGCAAATCCGACACCTAATCCAAGCGCCACTTCGTCCTCGGTGCCCAGCTCATCGACCAAGCCAGATCTGCCTCCTCTAAGTCCTCCGCCGCCTCCCTCTCTAAGCAAGCCCTAGACGAAGCCGACAAGGCCATCGCCCTTGATCCCAAAGACGTCGCCGCTCACATCCTCAAAGCCCTCGCCCTCGACGCCCAGGGCTTCAAGACCTCCACCCTCGACAACATCGATGTCACGATCTCCCTACCCAGGGTGTCGACGCGCCAATCCATTCCAGCTCCCAAAACTCCATTAAAGACTCAAATCTTTTTTCCAATCAAAACCCACCGTGGATCCGACAACGATGGAGACCAGCAACTGCATGTCGGTGCATGCTGTCGTGCGTCAGCACCAACGCCGCCTCCGCCTTCTTTGCCTCACTGGAAAGGTGCTCCTGGATCAATCTCAGCACCACAGATTTTGAAGACGACGACAACAACATCATCTGCGCCAACGACGACCACGAATCTCTCTTGCTCTCCTCTAGGCCCACCTCGGAGGCCGCACAGCCCAAGCCCAATCCCAATCTCAATCAACCCGCCCCTGCCACCCACGTCGCCGCCTGATGTTACCTTTCCTAAGGAAGAAGGAGTAAAGAAGAATAATTTCACTGTTTTTGCTTTATAGTTATGTTGAATGTGTATGTATCTTTGTTAACAATTGTGATCGTGTTTGGGTTTGGATTGGATGCCAGATTTGTTTTTGAGGCAAATGCGGAGGGTATTTTAGGAGGATTGGGGCTGAGGAATTGGGGGAGGATGAGGTGGAATAGGGAGAGAGAGAGAGAGAGAATCTGTTGAGGGTATTTTAGGAAGTGTCAAAGGTTGTGGGATGAATATTATTAAAAAAATGAAAGGGTGTGTGATTTGCAAAATGGGGTGTGCAAATTTCACCCCCCTAAATTATTTATTTATTTTCTTTATTATATTTAAAATAAATTGGCCCAGCCCTTTTGTCAGAATAGCTCGGCGAGCCCGAAAATACCCGCAAGGCCATATGCTTGTGGGCAGGCTTGGGCTTTGATTTTTTTTGAAAAAGCCCTGCCCAGCCTTGTCCCGAGATCTGTAAAAAGATGTTGTGGCCTAGCCTGACCAAACCCGAGCTCACTACTTTTGAATACGGATGGCCCGGCCCTGCCCTTTGATTATCCATTTTTGAACTGATCGGCAGATTATTGATCAAACGATTTCGTATCATAGGGCCCCTACCCAATCTCATTCACTATGTATGTCCTTGTGGAGATAGCTTTGCTCTCTCCTCTCTAGGCCCTTGTTTTGGGTTACAATTGAATCCTTCGAAGCCTACAACAGACGAGGCCAATTACTGATTCTTTTTCGTTTTCCTAATGAACCATTGAAACCATCACCAGCTTAACTCAATCCCAATATGTTTTGATTCGTGACAAAAAAGTATTAGGAAAAACAAAAAAACAAAATTCAAAAATAATTAAAGGTTTTGCCCTATAACTTTTTACTGGCCCACAGTATAATTGCGAGCCTTAATATTGGTTGGTATAGAGGACTCTGTACCTAACTACCTATATGAATTTGAAACAATTACCTTTCGGGTACAATTAATTAAGATGGTGTAGCTATGCATAATAACAATAGGTTCATTTTCAACCTTTCCTTTCTTCTCGATCTGCTGCCATTTCTGACTTTGACAGTACAATACAAGTTTGAGGGACTGTCAAAGAAATTAATCTCAGTGTCCTTTCATTCACGTTTTAAAAGTTAGCTATAAAAATCAGCAGCAAATTGAATTGGTTAGCTATACGCCTACATTGCTATAGCAACTACAACACGTTCAACAACTTCAAAGCAATAAAGTATATAGATATAATTATACATGAGGAAGAGTAGCAACATTTCCCTCCAACTTTTCCATTTCTATCTTTCTCATTCATTGCATGTCATGTGTATTCCTCTATCTAAAAATTTCAAATAATTAATATAATTAAAAGACAAAGTTTTCACTTCTCTTTTTTATCCTTATTTAATTTCACATGCATTTTAAGTAATTAATTTTAGTTTCTCAACTTTTTTTCTTTTCTTTTGTGAATCCTTTTTATTTGCAATTTATATTACTCTTGTGGGCTTACGTATGTATTTACATAAGAAGTACGTACATATATATTTAACAACATACTTCGAATTTTTTCTAAAAAAAAAAAAAACACAGAATTGAAACCAAAAAAATGGCCAAAAGTTTGCTTTACTTATATACATGAATCAAAGAGAATGTTAAAAAAAAAAAAAAAAATTTATATAATCATCTAATCTAACATGTGTTCTAACGAAAAGAAGAAAAATAAAAAAGGTTTGCAGTTGCCATGTCAGTGAGGTTTACCATTTTATTTTTCGTTTTTTATGCGTTTTATATAAGATGTCAAAAAAAAAAAAAGACTTAGTATTATGGAACATGACCAAATAAATGAAAGAAAAAATTTTGTTGAAAAACTTAGGAAATATAAGAAATGAAAAAAAAGTTAGAAAAACAAAAGGGTCAAGAGTTTTGTTTTTTCATATTAATAGAGAACATTTAATCAGGTCAAACATAAATAAGGGTAAAACATGGAATGAAATTAGTTGTTTTTTCAAGGTACTAAATACATAAATTGTAATAATAAATGAATCCACATGGCACAAGATAAGTGAGGACGGTAGAAGGGAAAATGTTGGAGGGAAAAGTTGTTTGTATTCCTCATTATACATTTATATAAAATAACCATATGAGAGAATTTTGATCAATTTAATGCGAACGACGTCTCTACAAAGTCTACATGTATCTCATGCCTAGTTTCACGAGTTAACCAGTGAGATAGATACCGTATGTGATCAGATGATGATCAGATTCAGAGTGATGGATGCGTCCTCATATTTATCTAAATCAGAGCTTTGTCTGGCTTTCAGCAATCGACGTACTTACCCGTTTTTTGTTTTGGTCTTAACTGTAGCTCACTGAGGACAGCTGAGAGCTCGAGACTGTATAGATCAGAAAGGGTGGATTAGAGCTTTGTGTGGCCTTCAACTACCTGCAGAGTACGTATACTAAATTCATTTAAAGCCATTATATATCAAATCTGAGTAATAACTGAGAATCCGAATATCTAATTGGCTTGCTTTTCTGGGTAGTAAACATTTACATTCTACAAAGTTATTGGCAAACCAGGGTTTTGGATGGGAATGCCTGTAACTTAACTAACTAACTAGTACCGACAGTACCCAGTCATTGACTGTTACTATACGTGGTATACAGTAGCTGAGTAGCGAGAGGTAGTTATAGTAAGATTTGGACAATTTATATACCGCTCTTACAGTTCCCGATGATCATCGTCACCATATGTGCAATTTTGAAAATGCAATCATTCCTCTCAAATTTTGCATTAAGCGTTCTTGGTTAGTAAGTGGTAATTGATTCTAAATTTAAGAACTGTAAAGATGTTTTCATGAACAATAGACAAAGTTATTACATAGGATAAACAGATCACGTGGCGGTGGGGTTGTCCAATAAAAATTCAAAATTTTTTAAATGTGTTCCGAAAAACTATCTTTACTTATTAAAATGAAATACCCCTATGCCTGTTTACTAAGTGGTCAGCCTCACTAGACACGTGGTACGTTTGTCCTACGTAAGAATCTCTCTTACAAATTACTTAAACTAACCTTATGATCCAGCAAGGCTACGCATTTATATATAAAGAACATAAATGACAATGAGATATTTTGAACAGGTGATCTTTCAATCCGAATATGAATCGGTCCCTTGATTTATCATAATACTATGGTGGACATAAGTCCGTGTGGAGTGTTGTTCGATATTGAAGAAATTTAACTTTGTCTATGAGCATAAAGAGTTCGGTCTTCTCCCCCCTAATGTCAGCGATTTTAGGTTGGATACCTCTCTTTCTTCATCATAGTATCATATTCATGTTACTCCAATGGCCACATGTATGTATTCTATGTCACGTAAATAATCCATATATTTAACTTAAATTTCCGTCGTACGGGTGAGGAGGCCTACATGTTAAACACTGAAGTGTATGTGAAAACATATGACAGGTCGAATACTTGGAAACGTCTCCACTGGCTGGTTTCAGGGTGTTGAGAATATATAGGTCCCATAAAATTGGACATTGCATATGAGTTTATTAGGGTTTAGGTCACTCCATTCATTACCAATTAGTTTTAGATGTGAATCATATATTACTTTATAATGGTATCAAAGTGAGTTATCCTACATGTGCATGTTTCACGGCAACGCGGGCTCCACGTCATTTAAAGTTGTCCACATATATGACTTAAAAATTCACCACACATGCAGGGGCGTATTGAAAATATATAGATCCCACATGGAAAAAATGAGACATTGCCTATGAGTTTATAAGAGTTTGGGTCGCTCCATCCATTGCCAATTGATTTTGGATGTAAACCCAATCTTACTTTATCACAGGGTACATTTTGCAATGAACTTTTTTTGGGTAAAACTGTTGATCACATGCATGCATATATATATATATATATATATATATATATATATATATGTATCAACTTTGACAAAAGTATTACTATGTGTGCTTGTATAACACTGTGATATTCAGATACTCTGCTCTAAAATGAAATCTGATACTTAACTTATGAAAAACTGTGTGCATATAAAATTCGACAAATAGTTATATTTATATACATACTTGTCACGCCTCGAACCCCGTGTCGATGGAGTTAAGCACCTAATGCCGAATCCGAGGTGTAAGTAGACCTGGGCACGGTCCCAAGCTGACAAACATTTATCAAAGCCCGTGACCAAACCCGAAATGTTCTAGTAGGGTTCATTTTCCAACTTTGGGGACCGGAAACACTCTGACCAGAAAAGAATGGCCGATCCTATGGGCTATTTCGGGCCCAAACTCTCGATTCTGCATTTATGCTGATGTTCATTTTCTGAAGGATTTCTTTCTGATTCTAACCCTTTAGGTTTGGAGCAGTGTTTAGCTCATCATACAAAGCAACAAAGTAAGCTACAAAATGAAGAAAACAACATCCAAGCCAAATGAAATGAAGAAAGTGATGAAATGAAATAGCTAATTGCATTTAAATTGAATGAGGCAATATCCTTGGGAGGTTATGGGTGCCAAGATCAACATCTTCTATAGCCACTCCTTGGACACCCACACTTCACGTCCCGACAGTTATTTTGCATCCTGGCAGTGGCTTCCCTTCCCAGTGATAGTTCACGACACCTGCTCTCACTGGCTAACCCAACACCTCTCGATGATACCTTCCAGCAACAACCTTACTACATGATAGCAATTCCATGATCTCCCGGCAGCAGCTTCGTATTCCAACAGTATCATACCCTCCTTGCACCATCAGCTCCGGCACCTGACGTTTGCCTCGATGACTCTCTCTAACAATTCCATCACCTCTCGGTGACCCAACATGGGAAGGCTCCTGACACCGAACCACTAATTTTCAGCTTAGGGTCTAGGATGAAGGGGTTTAGAATTGGGAATTCAAGATGGGATCTTTCTCTTCAAATTGGAAAATCTGGAATTAAAAAATTAGGGTTCTTGGTCAAAGAACAGAGGTTGGAGACTAAGAGAAAAGGCTGGGGGGAGGGAAATGAAAAAACTGAAAAAAATGTGGGGAAATAGGGAATAAATGAATAATGGAAATAGAGAAAGTCATATCGGTCGGGCTTTTCGGGGCTTTACATTATGTGGATTACATGGCTTGAGACCAGCCTGCAAATTTCTAAACGGTTCGGGCCTAGCATTTTTGTGCATTATTTTATTTTAAAGCCCGACCCAAACCCGATTGTCTGGATTGGTCCGATTCGGGTTTCCGGGCTAAAATACCCGGGCCTAGGTGTGAGTGTTACAAATTAGAATGTAAATATACTCTTCCTTCTAGGCTCTTCATTGTAGGCTCGTCCAACCCACTTTGGCTCATCAAATCTAAGTACTTCTTTGCAATATGCATTAGAAATGGGTGGGTGAGCAAAACGATGCACTCAGTAAGTAGATCATGTAATATGCCAGTAAAGCCATATCATTTTACACACGCTAGAAAGCAGTATATCATATACACATCAGTTCATACCAATTCATCACGTCGTATCATCCCTGCTTATTGATTATCCTTTAATTTAGTGCACCAAACTGGAACTCTAATGACTTTCTCTAGCCTGATACCACTTTGTGACACATCCTTACCTCAATATAATCAATCAAGAAGTTCACATGTTCCATGACTAGTGAAACTATGGATCTAGCACATAATATATATAAACTTCACATATTTTGCAAATAGACATGCTTCACTTGAAAAATAGTGAGATATTCATAAACAGATAAAATCATGTTTTTCCACCATTTTTGTAGTAAATAAGAATATTTGAACATATTACACAACCCACTCACCTCGATAATATGAATTGCCTCACAAAATATCGATCATAAACCGAGTCTCCTAAAACGAGCCTTATAGAAAACACCGTTGGTTCTAACGCAGACCTCTATGAATAAAAAAAAATGGCATCAAGACACATCCGTAGCTTTTCGCGGATCCTAAATCAGAGCTAAGGATAAAAAGTTATGATCCTCTGTAGTTTTAGATGCTTTTGGTTCTTGTAAATTGCCCTGTACCTGGATCTCTGCTCCATTGTAGTAGTGTAGAGAATCTTCAAACTCCAACCTTCTTCTTCTTCTCCAGATCATCATTCACAGACTTGTGGTAGTTTGAGGAGCCGTTTTATGGTTGTCCATGGCAGCTACTTGTGGCTTCCTATGAATCCTCCTCACTTTGCCTATTTAGTTCGATGTTCGTTGTGTGGTAACTAGATTTATAATAAGTAGTTCACCATTTGGCTTTAGATTGTTTCACTTAAGAGTTTGTTCATTTGTTGTTTTGAATATGGTTACGGTGTTGATCTCTACTTGAGTGAAACCTTTTAGACTGGAGAAGCAACCCATACCAAATAGGCCCAACGATCGGTCGTCCGGTGGAGCTCACACCTGAAGTAATGGTGGACTTCAACAAGTAGCTATTGGCTGGTTCTGTAATTCAATCCTTTCTGGAAAGCTTCCGGTGGGTGTGCAAAGCAGTGTGCGCATTGGTAGCGGTGAAAGATGATGGAAAGCTTGAGTATGTACTGATATGCTGCTGTCTCCACTAGCTCTTATTCCTCATTTTGTCTCGGAAAAAGTGTAGGCGTGGGAGCCATGGGTGGTTCATGTGTTGTCTGCAATTGGGCCTTCTTGAATGATGCCTCACCAACTAGGGCTCCTGAGGGAAAAAAATCTTTTGCTTCTCTGCTGACTTCGTTAACAATCCCAATATCAGATGTACCTCAACCTGTGATTAGGGATGGCATAACTGCTGTCAAAATTTCTGAAGATGGTTATCAGCTGGGTTTGGAGAATTGCAAGTGTATATTGATCATTCGTCTGCAACTGACATCGACGGAAAATTCTATGCTCTGAAAGATCTGTGCCAAAAGCTTAGTCTCTTTTGGGGCAACATCGTCATTGGAAGATCATTCCTATGGGTCGTGGCTATTACTCTTTTCAATTTGCATCTGAGGACTGTATGTCAAGAATTTGGGCTATGGGTGCCATTGTGCTGAAGCTTGGAACATTGAGGTTCATGCGCTAGGTTCCCAACTTTTCTCCTGCTTGCCAGCGCAATACAAATGCCCAAGTTTGGGTGAGGTTTTGGGATCTTGGACTTGAGTGTTGTCCAACAGATTAGAGATCCTTCCTCTCCTAATCCTAATGTACCATCTGGGATGCCACAGAAAATATAGAATGATATGGTAGATGCTTCTCAGGTTCCAGAGACACAACTTTCACCTATGGTTGTAGCTTCGCCAAGAGTATTTTCACCAGCTCTGTCTGCAGGAGGTTTGGCATGTATAGCAACTGTACCTATTGTTAATGCTTTCCATGCCCTTGTTGATGAGTCTGATAGTGAGGGAGAGAACACACATTCTAGTGATAATGATACTATATCCAAAACTCATTCCCATCAGGAGATACCTAAAGATAAGGCTCAATCTTCTAAAGGTATGGTTAGCAATGTTGGGGCTTCAATTAATTGGTACGATGAATTGGAGAAGGCTGCTGAAGAGGAGTTCACAACTGTTGTGTCAAGGTCACAGCAAAAGAAGGTTCGCCAAGCAGCCTTGACCGAAAATCGAGAGGCATATCTCAAACACTCTAAAAATATTTCCCAATGAAGATCTTATATTGGAACTTGCGGGGTGTTGGTAATGACCGCACCAAAGATGTGTTAAAGAAGTTTGTTCGTAGTCATAATCCAGATATTTTATGTCTTTCTGAACCTTTTGTTACTTTGGATTTTGTTGCTTCTGCTTTTTGGAGTTCAATGAACATGGCTGTTGTTTGCACCAATGATCGTGGTTCTGCTCTACCTAATCTTTGGGTGTTGAGTAAATCTACGATTGTCTAGAATATCCAAGTTTTATCCAAGACAGATCAACAACTTACTTTTCAAATTGTTTGTGAATCAGTTGATTGTGTTTTTACTACTGTTTATGCTCGAACTACGGTGGTAGAGCGCCATCGCTTGTGGTAGGATATTGCTAATGTGAAGAGTAATTTTGTCTCTGGTCCCTGGTTGGTTTTTTGGGATTCTAATGCAGTGTTGGGAGCATATGAAAACAAAGGGGGTGCACCTCTCTATCGCCATTCATGCGAAGATTTTCAGGCTATGTCAGATACTTGTGAGCTAGTTTATGTTGATACGAAGGGAGCTCAATTCACTTGGGCTCATAGAAAAGGAGTTCGAGGCAATGTAGAGTTAAGATTGGATAGAAGTCTTGCTAATCTTAATTGGTTGGACTCATGAGAGAAGTTTGTCTGTTATATTTTGCCTCGGCTATCTTCTTATCATAATCCCTTAATAATGTCTTTTTCTAATTCATTTGGCACTCAACAAAGTCTATTTCACTTTCGCAAAATGTGGTTAGAGCATAAATACTTTATGGGTTTTGTTCAGCAATGTTGGGGTTCTGTTCGTACCTATGGTTGTCCTTTGACCGTTTTGCAGCACAAGTTAAGGTCGTTACGTAAAGCTTTGCGTAATTGAAATTGGGAAGTCTTTGATGACGTTCATAGAAAGGTTGACAATGATCTTGCTGCTTTGGAAACTGTTCAGCGTGATATTTCCTTATCTGGGGGATCTGACTCTGATTTTGCATTGGAAAGTGAACTTCAGGAAAATTTGAATGAGTCTCTAAGACTGCAAGAGATGTTTTGGTCAGAGCAGGCAAGGGTGAAGTGGCTTTCGGATGGGGATAGAAATTCTAAATTTTTTCATGCCAGATGTCGTGCTAAAAAGACTAAATCATGTATCTCTCTCCTTCGAGACGATACACAAGTCTTTGACGACTCTATCTCCATCCAGAACCATATTGTTGATTACTACAAGGATTTTTTTTTCTAATCATGCAGCTTGTGAGGATACAGGCTTGGTTACTCGAACTATTCCCTCCCTGATTTCGGAGTTAGAAAATGTTAGTCTCACCGGTATTCCTTCATCAGATGAGATTTTTGCTACTATCAAGTGTATGGATCCTAATAGTGCCCCTGGTCCAGATGGCTTTAATGGTCATTTTTTGTGGCTTGCTGGAGTACGGTGGGGGAGGATGTGGTTTCTGCTGTGCAATATTTTTTCAGGTTTGGCTCCTTGCCTGCGACGTTTAATTCAAGTCTTATTATTTTGATTCTGAAGGTTGAGCATGCTGATTCGATTAAGCAATTTCGCCCTATTGCTTTGGCTAACTTTATTTTTAAAGTTATTCCAAAAATTCTCTCTCTGAGGCTCACTAATATTGCTTCACGTATAATTTCACCGCAACAACATGCTTTTGTGCAAGGAAGGAATATTGCTGATTGTATTCTTTCAACATCAGAGTGCTTCAATCTACTTGATAATAAGTGTTATGGTGGTAATGTGGCCATTAAGGTGGATATACAAAAAGCTTTTGACACTCTCTCTTGGGATTTCTTATTTAAGGTTCTGGAAGCTTTTGGTTTCAATCAGATTTTTATTGGGTGGGTGAGAGTTCTGCTTAATTCTGCAAGGCTCTCAATTTCATTCAATGGAAAGTCTTGCGGTTTTTTCTCTTGTGCTAGAGGTGTTCGCCAGGGTGATCCGCTTTCACCACTTCTCTTTTGTCTAGCAGATGAAGCACTTAGTAGAGGTATTTCTGGTATGGTCTCATTTGGTCTTTTGAATCTTATCTCATCCCCAAGAGGTAATTGTGCTCCTTCTCACGTGTTGTTTGCCGATGATGTGATTATTTTTTGTCGTGGAGATAAAAGAAATTTGGCTAGGGTCTTGCATTTTCATGAGGAGTATAGTCTTAATTCAGGTCAGATTATTAATAAAGCCAAGTCCCAAGTTTTTATTAGCCATCACCTTGAACGAAGGAAGCATTCTATTATTTCTACTCTAGGAATTTCTCTGGGTAATGCTCCATTTTCTTACTTGGGTGTGCCCATTTTCCGTGGGAAGCCACGGGCAGTTTATTTTCCTGCCATCATGGACATAATTCAAATGAAATTTTCTAGTTGGCAGGGATCTCTATTGTCAATGGCAGGGCGTCTACAATTAATTAAGTCAGTCGTATCTATCATGCTTGTGTACAGCTTTCAAGTTTATGACTGGCCGGCAAGTTTACTACAAAAATTAGAGACTTGGTCACGCAATTTTTTGTGGTTAGGTCCAGTTGATAAGAGGGGTATGCCTCTAATTGCATGGATGACTTGTTGCACTTCCTTGGAGGAGGGTGGCTTGGGGCTAAAGCGTTTGACTGTGTTGAATCAATCCTTTCTTCTTAAAAAGTGTTGGGAAGTTCTTTCTTCCTCTTCGGAAAGCTGTAAATTTCTTCGTGGATGATTTATTCAGCATGGTAGGCCTCGGAGTTCTTATGCCATCTCATCTATTTGGCCTGGCTTGAAAAAATGTTGGCCTAAAGTTATATCACATGGTAGGTGGCTCATTGTGACTGGTTCCCAAACTTCTTTTTGGAATGACAATTTTATTGGTGTTCCTCTTAAGAATTTTTTTGGAGCTTATGAAGGGGTGGTGGAGCAGATGGATGGATTTGTTAATGATTATATTCATGATAGCCACTGGGATCTCCCTCATCTTCTCCAATTGCATTTTTCGGATCTTTGTGATATTATTACGAGCATTCCAATTGCAATTGATCCACAGGAAGAAGATAAATTAATTTGGTCAGCCTCTTCTTCTGGCACACTCACGGCAAGAGAGGCTTTTCATTTTGTAAGGCCTTCTTTACCTACAGTGGATTGGGGGCGATTGGTTTGATGTAAATATGCGGCACCTCGTATGTCAATTTTAGTTTGGAAAGCATTGAGGGGAAGGGTTCTAACTGAAGATTTTTTACAACGACGTGGTGTCTCTTTGTGTTCAATGTGTCTATTATGTCGGCAACAGATGGAGTCCAAAGAGCATGTATTTCTTCATTGCCCATATGCAAGGTCTATATGATCTTATATGCTGGATAAATTTGAGTTGGGTTTCATTCCTAATTCATTACATAACCTATTTGCATTGGGCTTAATGGTTAGTCGCAGTCCCCAATTGAGAGAATTATAGGTTGCTTGTTTCTGTGTCTCTCTTTGGTTTATTTGGCAAACAAGGAATAAGGTGAGATATGATGACATTACTCCAGATGTTGCTATGGCTTGCAGGTTTATTAATGGCCATGTTTATGCTTCTAGTCGCATAGCCACTGGACATATGTTTAACAACATACAGGAGCTTTATGTCTTGAAGAGGTTTGGTGCTACTTGTAGGCCGCGTTGTGCCCTAAAAGTTTACGAGGTGAATTGGCATCCATCCATTATTGGTTGGTTCAAAGTTAACACGGATGGTGCTTGGAAGCAAAGGAGGATCATTCAGGTTATTGTGGAGTTTTTCTTGATTATCATGGGGAGGTTGTTGGTGCCTTTTCATCATCCCTTGACATTCCTAGTTCCATTGCTGCGGAGGTTATGGTAGTGATCAAGGCAATCGAGCTTGCATGGGTTCGGGATTGGAAGCATATTTGGCTTGAAGTTGACTCGTCCCTAATTCTAAATTTTCTCCACTCTCCTCAGATGGTACCGTGGCAATTACAGGTGGCATAGAAGGATTGTGTGCATCACACTTCAATGATGCAATTTCGTTGCTCACATATATTTCGTGAAGGTAACAAGGTGGCTGATGCATTGGCCAATTTTGGCGCTTCTGGTACGGGCTTTACTTGGTTTGATTCATCTCCTAGTTTCGTTAATCAATTTTGTTTAAGAGATAAGTTGGGTTTCCCTAATTTTCGTTTTAGATGATTTTTTTTTGTTTTGGAAGGCAGGATGTTTGTTATTCCTCATCAGTAGTACTTTACTTCTAGAAGGTGTACGATATGTCCTCTTCTTTTGTATTTTCTTTTACTTATAATAAATTTTTTTCCTAACAAAAAAAATAAAAAATAAAATAAAATAAAAATAGAGAGAGAAAATGAGGAGAGAGATTAGAGAGAGAATCTCACGGAAGGAATGAGAAGAAAGCAGTTGGTCCCATTTATTTATAGCCCATAAATTGACACGCGACACGAAGGATTGGTCCACAGTGCCATGTGTCAACACATATCAAGCCTTCCCAGTCCCACAATTTGAACAAGCATCCGATGATGACTCCCATTTGCTGATGTGAATGTCAGCCACATGGATGACGTCATGCTCAGCTGCCATGCAGCCAACATGCTATTTGCCACCTAATAGCCAATCCGAACTCAGCATTTTATTTTCTTTTAATTGAACTTTAAAAATTCCTTTAAAATAATTAGGAAACCCGAAAAATTCACTGAAAAATACTGCAAATTCGTGGTAAATTCTATTTTTCATTTCAAACTCCAAAAATAAAATTTGACTAACTTCAAATTCAGAATCTCACAATACTCTACCATGCGATGTCTCATTTATTATACTGCTAAATCATAATTTCGTTTTGCACTGAAAACATGGATATTCATGAGAACTCATATGCTGCTGACTTCTGCTACACTAATGATGGGGTTGAACGAATGACGAGTAATATTTTTGTTTTAATTAGGTCAAATGTAATTACCAGTATACACCCCACTTTACCATCATTTGCAAACCTAATGTCATTGAATCGAAAACTAATCATGTCTATTTCTCTTTATCTATCAAAAGGGTTTCATCATAACAAACAGAGATATCCATGTCGTGACAAAGCACCAGATATATCAGATCTGCTCCACCAACTTTTGAATCATAAGCTCCGAGCTAGTGATTGAATTGAAAATTTATTAATTGTGTGTGGATTTGAAAACGTTAAATCTCTAATCGAGAGCGAAGACATTATTCACATTAACAAATAACAATATAAAGGAGATATGACATTTTGTGAAAGAATAATGCTAGGTGAATCAATTTTTTAGGCAGCGTTTGTATCTCACTTTATGTGATAGTTAATGTGACATAACCATGTCATTTAATGAAATTTTGTGATATGTTAGATTTTATACTACATCAGTTGCCACAAAAGACCCAAAAAATAGTTCACCTATTAATGTTTGCGAAACCAATAAATAATGAGAACATTATTTATCATCGTCATTATGACGACGCGACTTGACATATAAGTGCATATTAAACACCCATAATGTCTTATGCAGCTAGTGCAGCATTGCTTTAGGGTCCTAAGCTGAAACCAATTGAAATGATCAGATCAGCATGCATACGTCTTTCAATTCAATCCCCATTAACCCCCAGCTTTCTGTTGTACATGATTACTAAGGAGTATCGATTATGGAATCTCAATTCCCGAGCCAAGTTTGTCATCTGCAAACCATTAGTAAATGGAGAATTGGAGATAATTAATGTTGGACCAAAAGTAGTGGTAACTAACGGAGGATCCTATTCTTAATTTCTTATGCTAGCTGCGGTATCTCTTCATTTTGGTGCATATGTTTGGTGGGGTGGTAAAATAATGTCTTCTCATGAGTTCATATGTTCAAGCTCCATTAAGGGTGGGGTAGGGTTTTGAGGGAAAAAAGGAAAGAAAGAAACAAACAAACAGTATCTCTGCTGACTCTGCATGCAGGCTAGCTAGCTTTATCTAATTATATTAAATGTTATTCAAAACTTTTGAGATCCCGAAACTATGGCATTCACCAAGCCATCTCCAGGCACTGATGATCGATCATCGATTGAAGTGCAATAGAAATTCAGTCTAAATGCTATACGTATGGGTATATGTGTTGCTGTTAGCTAGGTATATATCAGAATTGTTGACTATTATTAGTCGACAATCATTGTCAGAAAGAGGATAGAGCTGTATAAGCTGCAAAACTAGCTCATTCTGTAATCTTCAAGTCAGAAAGCAATAATTCAGTCTAATGGCCTTCATTATCTTCTTCTTGTTTCCTTTAATTTTTTCATAGCATTTGTCCAGGGTTGAGATTGTGGAGTATTATTTCAGATAACTTTTAATAGAGTTTATAAGAGTTTATTGTTATAATAGAAGAATCAGATTCTGGGCCTCTTCAACCATTCTCAACTGGTTTTGTTTTCATGTAATACCTATATTATTTTGTCATATGTGTTGTAGTTTAAAGAATACAATCTTGCTTGCACATATGATATATCTACTGTATATTCTGGTTCTTTCCCTTTTATCTGCTGATGAGAAGCTAAAAATAGTTATCAACGTCCCTCACTCCCCCAACAGGGAGGCGTACCCATCGGTTTGCAAGTTTATATATGTTAATCAAGAACCGGTCTCAGTTAGTCATTAAACGAAAGTGGTTGCAAAACACATGATTGATTCTAGGGACTCAAAAAATCTTTCAAAATAAGGTATAAGCTGCTACTTTATTGCACTCACGAAATGGAACAATTCATATTATCAAAATAAACCAATTTTGAATGAAAAACCCTAGGTTACTTCGTTACAATCAGAGAACAATTAAAGCCGAGCTAAACGTCGTCCATATGATATATATTCCCATGTTATATGTTATAATATTATTCATAACATATTATTCACATGCACAGTAGCGCGAGCGTTGCATTCAGATAGATCATAGATGAGACCCTAAGTTATCCCACCAATGTATATTTAACTGAGTTGGTGAAGTGGCAGTTACGTTGGTATACTATGCATACCAAGTTGCACGTGGAATCTTTATTTAGAGTAATTAGTTTATGTTCACAGAATGGTATGTGGTGTGTGACTGTGTCCAATATCAAGCCAGGTGGGACAATATCATTAAGTATAACACGGCTCCAACCAATTTAAGCAAAACCAACAGTCCTGAAAACAAAAGGGTAGTCTGGTCATAAAGAAATTCCAATAGTTACTTCAATCAATATAAATATGTAGGTAATGGCGGCCATTCTGGTCATACCTTGATTGGGAATTCTCAATCCGAAAAAGGGAAGGAAATCAAGAGTAGCAGAGGCAGCTATAGCGAATCTTCATCATGGGGAAGTCCAGAACGTTAACTAACAGCACTGCTACGACTTCGGAGATAAAAAGAGGGCCATGGACTCCGCAAGAGGACAAGAAGCTCTTTGCTTTCATTCAACAACATGGCCATGGAAGCTGGCGGTCCTTGCCCGAGAAAGCTGGTACTCTCTCTCTCTCTCTCTCTCTCTCTCTCCCCTTTCATTTGTTGATGTGTTTCTTTATTTTTGGTCTGCTTTTTGGTATGTATGGTAGGTTTACAAAGATGTGGGAAGAGCTGCAGGCTAAGATGGAGAAACTACCTAAACCCTGCTATTAAGAGAGGAAATTTCAGTTTGCAGGAAGACCAGACCATCATTCAGCTTCATGCACTTCTCGGCAACAGGTTTCTAATTATTTTTAGTTCTTGGTTTTATCAGTAGGTTATATTAAAGTCATCAAGTTCATTATATTGTAGGTTTTGAGAACTTGCAAGTTGGTTCATGTATCCCATCTTTACAATCCCAACTAGTTTTTGATATACATATATAACACCTGAACATAATATGCAAATGCAAATATAAAGTATAAAAAAGAAAAATTCACATGTGACGATGAACATAATATCTGCATAACTTGCTTCAATACTGTGCAAAATTTAGAGTATTCGATCAACTCAAAAATTAATTGAGAAATTCTGGTGGATCAGATCATGATCATCGAGATACAAAATCCTAAACATATATACTTGATACATCTAATGAAAGATATAATTTTAACGTTCGTGAGGCCCTAATTTGACTTATAGTTAGCTGTAACTGTTTAATTTGTTCAACTGAACATTAAATTTAGACCAAAGAGAATGTGGGTTTGAATAGCATGAACTATCAGTGGGCTAGATTTGCAACACCATATGGTCCAGATACATCTTTGTACTTTCGTAGTTCCTAACTAGGGTCTCCGACAATACAGATTTTTTTTTTTTGGTGAAAAACCTCACTTAAATGATAAAATTATTTGTCAACATAATTTTTATCATTTAAGTGGGGTTTTTCACAAAAAAATTATGTCTACTTACCCCGTCCAAATACTCATTGCCACAAAAAAAATGATAATACTATTTAAAAAGTGCATATTTTCGCTATTATACAAACATGGTGATGCTTTGTTTTTGGGGTAAATGTGTATTAGGTGGTCTGCCATAGCTGCGAACTTACCAAGGAGAACAGACAATGAGATAAAGAACTACTGGAACACACATCTAAAGAAGAGGTTAGCCAAGATAGGGTTTGATCCTGTAACCCACAAATCGAAGACCGCCATCCTTGCCTCTGCTAATGGCGACCCAAAGAACCTGTCAAACCTCAGCCACATAGCTCAGTGGGAAAGTGCTAGGCTTCAAGCAGAAGCTAGATTTGTGAGACAATCAAAACTACTCAAACCAGCACCACCAGCACCACAGTGCCTTGACTTCAATTTAAGAACATGGGAAACCCTAATGATGTCAAAGTCATTAGCTGGAGGCGGTGGAGGTGGCGACGAAGCCGGTGTTGTTGGTCGTGCCACTAATGTTGTTCAAGAGGTTGGTTCATTCGGTAATTTTGACGGAGTACTTGGTAATAATGGAGACAGTTTGAAGTTCCAAAATTAACCATACCGGCAGCTCTGGATTTCAATGAAGTTTCAGAGGAGAGTGGTACTGATGAATACGGTGACCTATTTGAGGCACTACTACTCCAGCAGAGCTACAATAATACTGGGTTTGATGTCGTGGATGCTTGGACTTTGGAACAATGTAATGATATCAGTGCAGACTATCAAAATGTGATCATGAGCGGGGGGTTGAAAAACCTATTTATGTTCCGGTAAGCTGACTAAGCTCTTGAGGAAAATTATGATCTTCAATCAACACCTGTCTCAAGTAATAAAGCTAATAGAGGACAAGAGGAGGTGCACATGGCTGGGCTTGATTATGAATTAGTATTAGTGAACTATCCATCTATTTAACTATTTAGTATTGTACAATAATTCCACCGTTTCCAATTCCTGCTTCTCGGCCTTACATAATTATGCTGAGATTTGAGAAATTAACGTTATTTTTTAATAATGAAAAGAGACAAGAATTACGGAGTGCATGAGATGATATAATAACATTAAAAAAAAAGCAATAATGCATAACAAGATGCGTAAGTGCGTCTAGAATGAAAAATTAATCAGGATATATATATATATATAACTAGATACTGAAAGACATCGCTGCACTGCTTATGTCACTCGAGTAGTGTAAATGTAATAATAACCACACCTGGTGATATGATCACCAAGGAGAGATGATTCGCCCAGTGAGAATTTGAAAATAACTGAAGGTGTCAAAAACTCAAACATTAATTAGCGGACAGACTCCCAACAACCAGAACCAATACTGGTACAAATTGAGCACCTCTCTCTAATCTAAGATCCGAATCTAGATGTGACTCTGGTCCCGAATTCGAATTTAAATCCGGCCCAATTCCTGAGTTAAATAAAAACCTAAGCTTAGTGGAAACACTTTGGACACCCAAACACCGACCCATCTAGAAAAGCTGTGGACACCCAAGCAGGTGGGCACTCAAGCACCGACCCTCTCTACGTCGTCGAACCGGACCGTCGCATCACTCGCATGGCCGACGTAGTCTGGGTACCGCCACCATCCACACCGCACAGCCTCGCGCCTAAACCGATCGTCCATCTTGCCATGGGGATTGCCGAAAACCGCAGTGCCACGGATGGACAGGGATCCCCGTACCACACTAGGAAGAAAGAAGATCCACCGAACCGGACGCACCGCCTAGCCATCACAGACTTAACAATCTCCATTCCCTGCAAATCCATGGTGATGGGCAGTCCCTCCTTAATGGAGGAGAAATCCATGTGGTGATTTACCACATGAGGAAAGCATGGGTTGGAAAATTCAAAGAAAGTAGATAACAAGCCATCTTGGAATGTAAGTAGCAATCCATCTTTGAAGTTAGGCATGCCAAACTTGGAAGAAGACTTGACTTTGTTTCCAATTGCATGCAACATCCATAAACCCAATTGCCTATAAATAGGCATCAAAGGTTGTAGCAAAACATTCAAGGAAAGAGTCATTCCAAACTAATAGAGTTTGAGACAGTAGTGAAATCCTCACTTAAGAGATTAGTGAGAAGAAAATTCCTCTTGAGAGATAGAGTGTGTGTTACCACTTTGGTGAAGTTTAGTCACCAAAGTGAGATTACCTTGTAATCCCATTATTTATGTAGTGGAAGAGAGTATTACTACTGCCTCAAGGACGTAGGCACAGTTGCTGAACTTCGTTAAATATTGTGTCTTCTTTTGTTCATTTGTTGCTATTCCGCAAATCATATGAGAGGTGGGAAAAGTTAGATCCTGGGATAACCAATTATCCATTAGCCTTGTAATAAAGCAGCCCTTCTTTCCCAACACATGGCGCACCGCCGAGAGCATAACCCCAATCCAAAGTTACCAGAATAGAACCTGAATCCCAGAGGCGAATCCGATGTCGCCATTGCACTAAAGGACAAAAATTCTGATCAGCATCATCACTTGCGGCACAGCACACTATCGTACGAGATGTTGGTGAATCAGGTGCCGCAACTAGTCGGTTGAACAAGCCACGATCTCAGGGAGATCAACCAACAGGTACCACGAGGAGTGGAGACCTCAACAAGAGCCAAAAAGCTCCACAGACGAAACCCTAAAGCTAGGGTTCGTCGTCGCCAAAAAGGGAGAAAAGATAGAGCTTTCGCTCTCATCGTTTTTACTAGATAAAAATATATGTTGAGAAACTTAGATATGAATCTCAAAAAATAAATTAAATCATTGAGATACATCTAAAACCAAAACTTTTGATAAACGTCTTCCATCACTTTTATGTAAGGCATAAACTCTATACGAATTTAATTTGGTGGGATGAGAAATCTAGATTTATTTTGAAAATTAATAAGGTAATTTTAAGTGTAAATGAGCCGAGTGGAGGCGAATACCAAAGTGTTTAAGCTTAGCACATATATTATTTTACTAGTTTGAGCTGCTCATGAGCTGACGAGCTGAATATATTAGAGTTTAAGCTCGGCTCGATTTTCTTATCAAACTTAATATTGAGTCAAGTTTGGCTAGTTTCTTTCCCAAATGAGATGAATCTGAGTCGAACTCGAACTATATCTAGCTGATTTATAGCCCTAATTGTTCATTGTTATCAAAGAAGGTTACCTCCTTTCTACAAAATTAATTTCCAACATTCTCTTTAAGGGGTAAAGCTATGGTATGTTAACATTTCTCATACATCAACTATTTTTACCACTTTAAGGACTCATGTTACCACTTTGAGGACTAATATTACTATTTTGAGGACTCATATGGTAAATTAAGTAAATTTACCACTTTAAGGACTCATGTTACCTATGTTACCACTTTGAGGACTAATATTACTATTTTGATGACTCATGTGGTAACTAAGAAAATTTACCACTTTAAGGACTCATGTTACCACTTTGAGGACTAATATTACTATTTTGAGGACTCATTTTACCACTTTTAAGATAATTGTATGCATGTCATACGTTAACATATTATAGAATTTTCCTTCTTTAAGAAGATATAAGAAGATATAAGAAGTCAATATATAATTATAATAATAATAATAATAATAATAAAGGTTGGTAGATAACATCAGGTTCTTGTATCTTTCAAATGCATTCGATAAGTTTCGGTAACATAATTGCGGCAATTTTTTGGGCAAACATCTGGAACTTGACTACTTGTGTGCTTTCAAAGTGCTTGATATTTTGGCCATCTATATCCGTTGAGATTATCCACTAGGTCAAGATTCAGCCCTACGTAGAGCTTTATTTTGCAATAAATTTCTTGTCTACCTAACTTTATACTACTCTTCTACCAGTTTCTCGGGATAATTTGCATGAAAATTTCATGCGAGATTCATTAATCCCCCTTGCTTGATGACGAGGCATGACTTGTGTATCAGATACTGACTTCAGGAAAAAAGGCTAGAAAAGGCAAAGGGGCAACGAATCAGTAGTAAATTCCGAAAATTGAGCTGCTTGTTGTACATTGAGTATTTATAATTTTTCCTTCATTTTTGAACAATTCTATTCTGCTGTGCGTGGGAATGTACATTGAGTAGTTGATCTGAATTGATCCTAGGCATATATGGCAATTGCATATATATTATCTATATAAGCTAGACCAGTACACCTAACTGGACGCGTACCTATACGGAGTACTATTTAACCCCAGTAGTTACGCGTACTTACAGATCCAAACAAGGTAACTAGCACGCAGTACTATTTAACAAGAATAGCTTTGTCGGGGAAAAGAACCTGTGTAACGTACAATGCCAAGTTTGGTTTTCATTCCCAAATTAAATACCACACGAAATCAGGTCATTTACTGGTCCGCGATTTAAAGAAAGTTGTCAAAATTAAATGAAAAGGGAAGCTGTAAATAAAGGACGTAGGCTTAGTTTGGGATTGCTGTGCTGTGAAAGGAAGCACTTCCGAACTTGCTGTGAGAGGAACCACTTCCGAACTTGTTGTGAGAGGAAGTAGCTGAGATGTTTGGTAAACTGTTTTTAAAAGTGCTGTGAGAACGAAAAGCAATTTCTAGGTGTTTGGTAAGTTGCAAGACAAAAATGCTTTGGTTGAGTATAATTACCAAAATAGTCATACATGCTAAGATATGCTATTAAAATACATAATTTTATTTTTTTGATTATTTAAACATACCAATTAAAAAAATTTCTCATGTATCATTCTTGTACCCTTGCTTGGACCGAATAAAAGATTTACTTTAAACCCTTCAATATGCATATTATATTTTACTATTACACAAAAATAAGTCTAGAATATTTGGATTAATTTCCCAACCATAGTTCAACGGACACCATTACACAAAATATATTAAAGTCACTTGAAATTTGCAACTAAATGTTAAGTAGATGCATTCATTAGACTTTGTGCAATTAACACCTCTATTTCTTGTCTTCCTGGACCATCTCCATCATGTTCATTATCCTCCATTTCTTCACTAGTCTCTTCACTTTAGTAATTTCCACTTTCATCAAAATCAATATTTCGTTGAGCATATCAAGTTCTTTGGGTAGCTTTTTGGTACAATTGATTTAGATTTTAGATAGAAAACTCATGTGGTTTATCCAATGTATTTCTGATGCACTCCATTATCTTGGATTCCAAGTCTTCCCAAAAGGTTTATTCAACACTATATAGGTCGAATTTGCAGCACCTGAGGAAGCCACATGTTTTTTTCTTATAAGTTACTTATATATAAGGTGCAGTTAAATTTTAGCAAGCTATCATACACAGTGATCATTCATATGTGCAAATTTCTCAATATAACTAAATTGGAGAGCACTTGAGAACAATTGCTCTTGAAAACCATCAAACTGGTCGGGGGGGGGGGGGGGGGGGGGGGGGGGTGTGGTGATATGGCTCACGTGCAGAAAATTTTAGCAAGGTATTGTACACAATGATTATTAGTACGTGCAAATTTCTCAATATTACTAAATCCACTAATTATACAAACAGTTAGCTCACCTCTCTCTCTTCTTGGAGCTAAAATCAACTTCAAGTTTGGCATAAACTTTATTTGCCAATTTGGTGGCTTGATCATTGTTTGGATGTGCCTTGGATACAAAAACAATAAACCATTCCCGTTCATCATTTTGGACAATTAGTTTTAGCCGTGGTTTGAGATGGTCTTGAACTCATCAAGATCCTACAAAATTAAAAAAGAAACAAAAGTTATTGAACTAGTAGACTAGCAGCAACACATTAAACAGAAAAAACGGAGACAATTTCCAGCCAAAAATGAAATACAAGTATATCAGATCTACAAGAGATAATAGCCATAAAACAGAGCATTAGTTCTAGCTCAAGCTGACTGCAGTACATTTTGAGCAAAAATACTCAGTTAAATAGATATAACAGAGATCAATTGTTTCTCATATGCACTAACTAGCAAATTCAAACATGCGACAAGTCCTTTTCCATCTGGTCCAGATAGGAACATGAAATCATCCAATCACACACAGATAATACGCACACAAGGCAATTCCGTAGCTTCAAGGACATAGGATTAGCACAAACACACTTAGCTATTCGTTTCTGTTAGTTGAATTCAACACCACACTAACAACACGACTACAGTATTAGCAGCTATCTGTTTCATGCATATGTAACATTACAAGCATTGTTGACAATGTATGACCAGAAATAACTTGATCTAGCTTGTCACTAAACAAAGAGCGATCACCGCATTTGTTCTTCAGCTAAATTAAGCATCACATGCATGATAGTACACTCTAAACATTTTTATATGTTCCGAAACTCCAAGCACAAAATTTGTGTGTACTTGCAGTAGTAACTACCAATTCTTTTCGAAATACAGTAAAGAAAACTTTAATCATGCTCAGAGAATCTGCAGTTTTGCTTCTACAGTCAAATTGCCCGAAATAAGGGCTCATAATTACTCAAATCTCAATTTCGAACCTAAAAGTGAGAGAGGTTACTAACAAACACGAAGATCATAAGCTCCATGGTTCGCGACAATTCAAATGAAGCTCAAATAGGAATATGAAATGGTGAGATTTACCAGCAATAACGAGATGATCGAGTGAATTCTTGATGGTCTGGAACTGAGTGAGATAGTTGGCAGTTAGAATGATTTCATTAAACTGTTTACTGTTGGAGCTCCGTGTTTTCCCAAAGCAATTCTTAGAAGCTACAAATTGTGGCTTCCCAATTTCGGCTTTACAGAGAAGCTATTTCAACCAAAAGCAGTTTTCAAAGATTTTACCAAACACTATGCTCTTGACCCAAAAGCAGAAGCAGACCCAAAAGCACCCTGGGAAGCAATGCCAAACTAACCAGTAGTATGTTGCGCTCGCTTTTCAAATATTACCGTAGAAAGAACGTTGAACAGTTGCTTTCGGAGTAAAGGTCTGTCGTCCTCTAACTCTTTGCCAATAAAGAAGGAGCGGGAACACATGCAGCATGTACTGTACTATTTATCAGAGACTGCTTGGCTCCAAGCAGAAGCTAGATTTTCCAGACAGTCAAAACTACTCATCAGTCATGAGTCATGACCAACCTCCTAGATCTGGAGCGGTGCCTGTACCACATTGCCTTAAAGTCAATATTAGCTGCCGATAGTACTGCCACCCACGTTGGGTAGGAGGTTGGTTCATTTGGTTAAGTTGATGTTGAGGACATGCTTACTAATTGTGATCAGTATGAGGCTCCAAGAACCAGTACATCAGTTCTTGACTTCTGGGTACTAATAATGAATATGGTGAACTATTGGAGGCATTACTACCCCAGCACAGTCATAACCAGTACTTGAAATTTGTCTTTGAGGGGGGCCAAAAAAAAAATGTAATATTTTTGTACAATAAAATTTTACTACAAAATCAAAGATAACGGAAAAGAAAGTTGTACAATAAAATTTCACTTCTTTTTCTCATTTTCGAAGCCACATATTAAGGTATATATTAATATCTTCCGTTTACTATGCACTCATTTAAATTTGTATACCAATTTATAAGAAATATCAAGGTACTTAATTGAGGAATTTATTACAATTTTCCTTTCTAAATAGATATTTAGTGCTAATCTTCAAATTTTTTTTTTTTAGGGTGGCCGGGTGTGAGGGGGGGGGGGGCGGTTAAGACTGACATTTATTGTGTAAATACTTGTCATTTATGAGAAATATACAAATCAACCAATAACATTGCAACATTTTTCAAAATATTTGGGGGGCTCAGGACCCATTCCGGCCCTAATTAAAGAAGTTCCGCCATTGGTCATAACAGTAATGGATTTGAAGTTGGGGATGCTTGGAGCTTGGAACAATGTGCAACACTGATTTTTTTTTTTTTTTTTGGGGGGGGGGGGGGAGGGGGGGCTGAGACTGACATTTATTGTGTAAATACTTGTCATTTATGATAAATATACAAATCAACCAATAACATTGCAACAGTTTTCAAAATGGGGCCCAGGGCCCATTCCGGCCCTATAGAAGTTCCGCCATTGGTCATAACCATATCAAGTTGGGGATGCTTGAAGCTTGAAACAATATGCAACGGTGATGATGACCGGGCAGGGACCAACGTACCTTTGAAATAATAGTGATGATATGTCCTCACCAACCTCCTAAAATATAGTACCTAAATCTTAATAGAGGACTAAATGCGGTACGTATATGAAGCATTATGAACCGTGTTTCAATTTACGTGGATTTTTTCGTTTCTAATTAACTTTATGTCTCTTATTTGGGACTGAGACTGGCAAATGCTTGGAGCTTGGAACAATGTGCAATGGTATTTTTTTTTTTTTGGGGGGGAGGGGGGGGCTGAGACTGGCATTTATTGTGTAAATACTTGTCATTTATGAGAAATATACAAATCAACCAATAACATTGCAACATTTTTCAAAATGGGGCCCAGGGCCTATTCCGGCCCTATAGAAGTTCCGCCATTGGTCATAACAATATCAAGTTGGGGATGCTTGGAGCTTGAAACAATGTGCAACGGTGATGATGAGCGGGCAGGGAACAACGTACCTTTGAAATAATAATGATGATATGTCTCAACAACCGCCTAAAATATAGTACCTAAATGTAGTACGCATATAAAGTATTATGAACCGTGTTTCAATTTATGTGGATTTTTCGTTTCTAATTAACTTTATGTCTCTTATTTAAATTTGATATCGAGATAATTTAGAAAATCTACAATTTTTACATTTTTTTTTTCTGAAAAATAATCTATTATAGACAAACTTTAGTTCTTAATGAAACTACTATATATGTGCTAAATTGTTCTTTATATTCGCTACTAATGTTATACCAACTATTAGACAGTAGGCTAATTAAGGATTACTGCTCCATATATCCTTGAGCACTATTTATACACATATATCAATTAACGCATTATCATGCAATGCCCTGCCACTTGTGACTGTACGTGATTCATTTACAATTCTGGTTATAGGATATACTTGTGTGCAATAGTGATGTTATGCATATTTTGAGAGATTTGATGAGATTAATCTCTTTAGTTATTTCCTTTTATGAAAAAATTACTAATTAGAGTAATTAGATGCCCTATCTATCTGAGCTCGTCAAATTAATGTTTTCAGTATTCGGGTATAGTCTTAGAGCATCTCCAACAGTGATAGCTATTTTCATAGTTAAAAGTAGCTAAAACTAGAATATAACTAGTTAAATATTGAGTTATGTTCCAGCAAAGTACTTAAATTTCAAGTTAAATTTAACTTCTAGTTAAATTCTCTCTCTTTTCTAGCTAAATATAGCTATGTTTTTTAGCTAAAGTTAAATTTAGCTTTTGTTTAGTTAGTCTGCTGGAGATCAAACTTAGTTTAAAATTAGTTAAATTTCAATTTTTTTTTAAATAAGTACTCTGTTAGAGATGCCCTAGATGTTGAACTTATCTATCTTTATTTTCATAGCCTAGAAAATATGGATTGGATCGCGGTCTTGAATAAAAATTAACAAAGGTGGAGGATAATATCAATTTGGTAAAAGGTGTCGATTCTCAATTTTTAACATCGATTAGTAAGTTAAGAAATGTGAATCATACGAGACCTCTTTATTCTTGTCAGGAAATTATTTTAACTAAAATACACACACTGGACCATGAATAATCGAATTTTGGTAATTACCCTATTCCAAATATCAAACGGTCATTGAAGTGGCGTACATGAGTCAAAGGGACAAGTTGTTCATGAAAATGCATGAAATAATGTAGGCAGATTAGACAAAGTGGACTGAACAATTAGTTTATAATGTTGGTGTTCTTTTTCTCCACAGATAAAGCTACTAGACACATCACACTCTTAAGGATACATCGAGACTTTTTTAGCCAAGATACAAACGGATAAAACGTCCGAATAGAGCCGTATCTCACCTATCATACGAGCGTCCTAAGAATTTCATAAATCTGGCTATTGCAAAAAATTAGCCCCATGTTAAATGGGCTGGACTCTCCCCCTCAACACAAGGCTGGCCCAAAAACAGCAAACTTGCCGTGTATTACAAACATCCAAGACGAAGAGCTCCACCTGATTCAACATATATACGCTTACGAAGTCCACTATCCAAACGAATGGCACGTGTCCGCGTCGCAAGCCCATCGATCAGCTCCCACTTTAAAAGGCCGCGCTTGCTTGCTTCCCAACCGTCGTTTTCACCGTTGGGCTCAACGCCGAGAACTCCTCACTCTCTATCGCCGGCGATTGAGCGTCATGGCAATCCCTGCAGCTTCGGCGACGGCAACGAGCTCGTCGTCAATGGCGTCGACGATCAGAGCCTACTCCATGCCTCTGATTCTCTTAATTTGTTGAATTGTGCAGTTCTTGGTCTGAGGAGCCAAAGCTCCGTTGAAGAAGTGAAAGAGGCCTACGACAACGTTTCTTCGACGCGGTAACTCTCTCTCTCTCTTCCTTTCGATCCTTTGATACGCCGTGTCGTCACAATTTGTATCACACTGTTCTTTCGTTTTGATAATTTTCTGCGTTCTTTTATGAGTAAATGTGATTTTAGCTACGACGTGTTGTTATTTCAGGAATTCAGAAGCGCAAGCTCCGGATTCTCTTGAATTTATAAAGGTCAGTTGATTCCTGGTGTTGCCTTATGAATTGTAATGATATGAGATGGAATGCCAAATTGATGAAGTTTTGTACTATTAAATTTTCCTCTACATATGCGTGTATTTTAATTTTATCTACGATTTTAGAATAGTAGTAGTAGGATTACTTACTGTTGTCTCATTAATTTATGAATATCAGAATATGTAGTTTTCGTAGGTAGTGTTTGGTTTCTTTTCTCTAAGTATGGCATTTGGTCATGATTTGCAGATTCGATATGCTTATGAGTTGCTCCCAAATCCATCATGGAAAAGAAACTATGACATTTTTGGCTTTGAGGAGCAAATAGTGAGTTCTTGCTTCCATTCCTAGCCTTAGTGACGTCAAAACTTTACTGACATGTTTAGCTAGGAGTGCTATCCGTGTTCTTTTCTATAAGCATCTTCTAGGTGTTCACTGTTTAATCTTCAGATGATAGGATGTCACTGAGAAGCTCAAAAAGCAATATGCTGGAGAAAGCTTTTCACGTATACACCTTCCTTTACTAGAGTCTGCTGCTTCTGGTCAGTCAAGAATTTAAGCTGTTAGTAATGTTGATACTGTTTTTGGTATTTAGTTTTACTTTTTTTTTTAATTTCCTGTTCGTTAAACATTTCTCACCGTTTCTAGGCTAATGAATAAATACAGTTTTCTCTTTGTATTAGATTCTGAAGATCATAACCTTCCAGTCATTACCTCTAAGGATTTCCAGACCATGCTTCAGGACAACAAGCCCTGGCTAATTCAGGTAAGGTCACTTTAGTCTGCATATAATGAGAGTATAACCAGCTTATGATTTTGTCTTTTCATTTCCCACATCTTCCATCAGAGGTTTTACTTGATAGAGCTTTTTTCTCTTGTTTTCTCTTTCCATACCTGAAAGCATGTATTACATAATAGACTGACATATTTTGAAAGGAAATTAAAGTCCATGTATAACCAGAATGTGCATACCATGTCCTGTTAGTTTCAGTATTGAATTTTAAGATTTTTAAATTAGGCATTATGTTTCTGTTGTCCTATTTTCTAATGAATTTAACTGCTTATTAGCCCAATTATATGTATATTGGCTCCTAATTGAGGCTTCTTGTAATTTGAATCAGTTGTGCTCATTTGGGAGCAAAAGCTGTGATCAATTTTCTCATGCCTGGAAAAGAATTGGTATGTTCCATTTTGAAGCACCAGATTTAAGATTACCTATCTTTATCTGAAATGGTCTCTCAAAAACACCTACTCTCTCTCTCTCTCTCTCTCTCTATGTATACACACACACACACACACACACTGTAATGTACACACACATCTATAGATGTATATTGATTATCTCTTCTTTCCTGATACCTTAATCTCAGCTGGTTTCTTGGATGGTGTGGCAAACGCTGCTAAGATAGATCTTGAAGTGATTCAGCTAGCAACATATCTTGCTGACAGAAAACCAACCGGACAACCTTTCTTCAGGAATGGTAAGTGGCTTGCTACTCCAACGATCAATTTTGCATGCTGTTATTGAACAAAGCGTTGTGTTTTCATTTTTAAGTGCAGCTTCTGGACTTTTTGAATGTGAACTGAAAACATTCAAAAGTTCAGCTCCTTATGTATGCATCATGTATCTGTTGTATCGTGTGCTGGTATCTGACAGGTTTTAAGAATACATCTTGGCTTCTGATCATATAATTTTACGTTTGAGTGTAAACATAATGCGCATCTTAAAGTTCATAGCATGTTAACAGGTGCCAGCATTAAGGGCTGCAATACTAGTCTGCATTGTAAACTTGATTATAGAATTTTCTTGGGTGGAGAAACTCTTCCTATTGAAATCTTTAGATTTTCTTTTGTTTCTCATTTCTACCTACATTTTTTTTTTCAGGCCTTCCTTCTTTTGTTGCTTTTGCCCAGGGATGTAAAATTGCCAAGTGCCTTATTAGGTAAGACTGTAGTTAGATATAAGGTCATTTCTCTGCATGTACAACATTGTAAAAACTCAATTTATTTACACAAAGTCTCAGACTCTTTTAAAGTTATATAAGGGCAAGTTCCTTTTTGTGGCTTTCCTGCTTGTTTGATGCACTCCGACAAGTCATGTTTCATTTGTTAGTTACGTGATGCATATGAATCTTTTACATTAGGTATGAAGAAGACCCCTCTATTGATTCAGTTACAGATTGGTTGGCAACAACCATACTCGGTTTACCTCGTATTCTTTACTACTCAGAGGTGTCGCTGGTAATCCTAATGAGAATTTTCTATCCCAGATTCTCAAAAAACGGTTTTGGACAAGAAAGCTAGAAGTGAGGTTTTAAGGTATCAATGATGCAATAAATAGAAAAGTTTGCTGTTCAAGCTGGAACTTTCAAGGAAGATGATCAGATTGATTTGCCACCCGGGTTTCGATTCCATCCAACTGATGAAGAGCTTATTTCTCACTACCTGCACAAGAAGGTTATCGATTCCAACTTCAGCTGCAAAGCAGTTGGTGATGTGGACTTGAACAAGTCTGAGCCTTGGGATTTGCCATGTAAGTTTCTCAAGAAAAAGAATAGTTTCCCATTTGTTTTGAACATCTATTTCAGTGTTTGCAACTTTCAATTCGATTTGATTATGGGATTTTGGGTTTGCTTTAGCTTGATTTTGATTTTTGGTTTGTGGATGAAGATAAAGTGAAAATAGGAGAGAAGGAATGGTACTTTTTCTGTGTGAGGGATAGAAAGTATCCAACTGGTCTGAGGACAAACAGAGCAACTGAAGTTGGATATTGGAAAGCTACTGGGAAGGACGAGGAGATTTACAAAGGGAAATCCTTGGTTGGCATGAAGAAAACCCTTGTTTTCTACAGGGGCAGAGCCCCAATAGGTGAAGAGGTATAACATTTCCCTCTGTTTTACCTTGTTTACTCTGTTATCCTCTGTTTTACCTCTGTTTCTGACCTAATTTAATCTCAAATGTGCAGAACAAATGGGTGATTTGTAGGGTCTTTGAAAAATCTGCTGGTGGTAAAAAAATTCATATCACTGGACTTGTGAATTTGGGTTCTCAAGGAACTGAAATGCGTTCTTCTGGTTTACCACCATTGTTGGACACAGCGCCTTACAATGGTGCCAAGACCAGACTGGCTTCAGAGTCGAATTACGTGCCCTGCTTCTCCAACCATGAATCCATTGATTCTCAAAGAAACCAAGGGATTGTTGATTACATCAACGGCAATCATCTTTTCTCCGGTTCTTCAAATCCTTCAAACAACAACGCTTTCCCACGAGTCACGTATCAGAATTCACTCTATTCTGCTCCTGTTTCATCAGGAAATTTCTAGTTTCCGAGTTCGGTTTTAATGCAAGACCATCTGAGGGCCTTGCTTGAAAACAATGTCTCATTCATGAGGCAGGACTTCAAAACATTGAGGGACATGATCAGTGTGTCTCAAGAAACAGGTCTTACTACTGATGTGAACCCCGAAATCTCTTCTGTCATGCCAAATCCTGAGATGGGTAGGAGGCCATTTGATGATCAAGATAACTCTTGGATGTGAATCTGTTATGTGTACTGAGAGAAAGAAGTACAGCTAGCTTATTATTATTATAAACGTTTTATGGGAGTTGATTGATGGTGTGGGTCTGTGAATATGATATTTTCTGAATTAAAAAGGGAATTTGATGAAAGTGAAGCCTATGTTTATGTAGTATTGTGAGAAATTATTGTGATGTGAAACTGTTTTTGTGTTTAAATCTTGTTGAGGCTGTTCATATATTGGCATCATTCTTGTGAAGGTGCTATGCAATATTGGTGACATAAGAGAATGAGATTCAGTTGGTGGTAATGATCTTATTATGTATATTCCAGTTGCTGCAATCTTGCACCTTATTAGTCCTCTGGAAATTTATAATGGATCAGTTTCATTCTTTGTCGTTTTTATCACAATATTTTGGATTTTCAATTTCTAGTTGTGGGGAGGAACTCAACCAATTAGGGGTGTCCGAGTGTTGACCTTCTTTCTCTCTTGGGACACAAGCCAAGGATCAGTTCAAGTAGGATATGGTGAAGGTGGAGGTGGAGGTGAAAATGAGCCAAGAAAATTAGGTCGATTTCAATCTCTTGCTCTCCACCGTAGTGAAAAAGAAACTAAAACATTCGAGTTCCATATCTTTCGGGGTAGGTTCTTTCCCTCAATATGTGTCGCTTCAGTTCATTCATATGTATGTTCATGGACTTATAGACTTGAGTAGGCACGGCAACGAAGTAGGTGGAGAGAAGGGATTACAGTATCATTTCGAATCTCAAACAATTATTATCCTAATTTCTATCAATACATTTCCATTATGTTAGGGAATAAGTTCCAAATCCTCGCAAGCATATCATATCGTAGTCACAGAGGAATATGTAGGCAACATCTCTAAGAAGAATTGGCTATGACGGTGAATGGTGTGCGTAATCACACTATCCGCAAGACATTTATGTTCTCCGGTGTCCATTCCTAAAAGAAAATCTCAGAATTACAATGGAATAATGAAAAGAACTTGAAATTTTATTCATAAGCCAACGTGCACATTGTTGTTTCTTTAAACATAAAGAAAATCTAATCCAAAACGAGCTAATGCAAAACAAAAGTAGTTGTTTGACTTCTTTCGGTAACTCCAAAATAAATATGACAAGGAAAATAGAGAGATGTCGGTGAAGCAAAACTCGCTTAAGTACCACTTATCTCAAAACTTTCTTATCCATCATAAGGAAAATAGAGAGATGTCGGTGAAGCAAAACTCGCTTAAGTACCACTTATCTCAAAACTTTCTTATCCATCATACTCACTTTGGATGAGCTTAGTTGAAGAAAAATAAACCAATGACATGTGCTAAAAATACTATGGCAATTGTCTTATTACATCTCTTCGAAAAATAAAGACTTATACAAAATCGCTAGTCTCTTGATCTTGGTCAGGTTTGAAGTCTTCCATCCTTAGCTTGAGATCACCTTCTTGATCTTCTTGTGTTCATGTAGTTTACTTCCCTTGCTTCACTATAAATCTTGTATGAGTGTGCAATGTTCTGAGATGCGTTACATGCCTTTGCCTAATGTCCGGACGCTTAATTTATATCGAATACAAGCATCTCTATGGTCAGTCTCCCTTGATTGAGGCGCCTTTGGGACGCGGTTTGGATGGCCTTTCACGTTGGTGGTAAACGCCACCACCATGGCCTAAGGCATTGCCTCCCTCTCTCTTTACACTTTGACCACCTCGGTTCCGTACCCTCCTATTTTGGCAGTTACCTTCCTCATTAGAACGATTGTAAGAACCAGAATGTCCAAAAGTGTCCCTAGATTTAGGGTTTCACTCTTGGCGCCCTCCTTTAGGGACACGACTATAATTGGACTCCGTTTTCACAAGGATGTTGTACTTTTCAGCTACATTCATGGCCCCAATTAGCGCATGAAACCTTATGATACGTCATGCAATAACATTAATATGATAGTTCTTAGCAGCCATCAATGCAGAGATGGGAAAGTTAGAGAGAGTCATCTCGAGTCATCATATCTGTGATCTCTTCGCCACAGAATTCAATCAAGGATTTAATGCAAAGTGCTTTTGAATTATAATGAAAAACAGTCTTGAAATCACAAAAGCTGAGATTATGTCATCTCACTTCTAGGTCAGGAAGCGGGAAGTCACAGACGTTGTCAAAACGCTTCTTAAGTGAGACTCATAGTCTTTTTGGGTCTTCTTCATTATGGTACTCGTATTGGAGAGAATAATCCATATGACGAGTCATTATGATGACGGCTTTTGCCTTATTTGCCTATGCTTATTTGCCTCTAAAGTTGCTTTATTTGCTTCCAAAGCTTATGCTTGGGCTATGGTAGGCACACCAAGGATCGTTGATAGAATCCCTTGAGCCTTGAGAAGCTGGCATACATCACGAACCTACTTGTGATATCCAATGTCAGTTGTCCCCAATGGAACCAATTTGTTCAGGTTATTAAAAAGAATAAAAAAAAGGGTTAGTTTCAGAGCAAAAAGGCTACCACAAAACAAAGGAAATTTCTTAGTGTAATCACTCCTAAGAAATTCGATTCCAAGAGGTCGTGGATTTAATAGAAACAATGATTTATGTGGTTGATCGTAAAGTCTCAACAAACTCTAAGTTTGGAAGTCTCAACAAACTCTAAGTTTGGAGATAGCAAAAACCCCCACAGTTTGAGCTTGCCGAAGGCCAGTTTAGAAGCTAATGGTCGGTGATTGCTGATCACAGAATAACGGTTGCTGATTGCTGGCCAGGGAGCTACTAGCGCATGGCCAAAGGCTTCTGGCAGAGGCTAGGCAGATGCTACCAAGACTAGCAAACGACATAGGGGTGCTAGGTAGCCAGCAGGGGAGTGTGAGGGGTGCTGAGAGAGGCTGTTGTCGGGCATGCGTGAGCGAGGCTAGCGGGGCAAGCTGGAGCGAGGTTAACTCAGTTTGTTGGGTTAGCGAGGAAGGCAGGCATGGGGGCACGTTGAGACCTGTAGGGAGGGGGGCAGGTGTGCTAGCGAGGCTAACCAGATTTTTCTTTTCTTTTCTTTTCTAGGGTTTTGGCTTATTGGTTTCAGGGCTAGAGTTTCGTGTTGATAATGTGTTTTAGATAATCTAAATATGGGAGAGAATGATCTGTACTTTCATTGATTTCTAGAGACCTCCTTATATAGAGGATTACAAGCAAAGAATCAAAGTCTTTAAGGAAACATAATTACACAATAATTAGAATATCTACGAAGATATCTATAAAACTAACTCTATTATAACTTAAATAAGTAACTAGAGTTTAGCCAGATACATAAACTATATATCTGTAAACATTTTCTTTATTATATTAAAAATAAATAAGCCTACCCTTGGCCTTTGATTTTTTTTCGAAAAGCCCTACCCTGAAATTTGTAAAAACATGTTGTGGCTTTACTCTGATCTGAGCCCACTACTTTTGGGCAAGGCTGGGCCAGCCCCATCTATTAACGATCCCTAGACCGTGAACTAATCGATAGATTATTAATTAGAAGATTTTATATCATTTTCTGAGAATGTGATTCTCATTCACTTTATATGTCTTTATGGAGATAGCTTACTTATCAAGGCCCTTGTTTTCCGTTACAATTAAATCATTCAAGGCCAATTACTGATTCTTTTTCTTTTGAGAAAAATGCATCATCAATGCCTCAACTCTTATGCGCGAGCTAAGTTGATACTCAGACTCTCAATGCTACTAATGTGATACTTAAACCCAAATTTCGTTATCGATAAGATAGTTCCGTTAGATTTTGCTAATGATTCCGTTAAAAAAGTCACATGCCAAGACGTGGGCTCAAAAATACCATGAAAATGACTTAAATGACCCCAGAATTTTCTCTCTCTCTCTCTTCTTCTTCTTCTTCTTCTTCCTCCTTTGTTCAGTTGTTGCTAGTTGCTGCGATCTAAATCTTCTTCAAAATATTCTTCTCTAAAATTTCTACCACATCATGATTGCTTCACACTTAGTTTTTATGAACTTCATCCCTCAATTCCGACAATTGTTCATCTCATGTTCAAGTCCTTGAATCCAATCCGAATCATCCATTTTTTTTTTTCATAAGCTTTACTTCACATACATAACTCAATGGCCATAACCACAGTGACCCATACAAACAACTCAAAGACTGAGGCTTCAAACTCATTTCAATTACCACCATCTAAAATTCCGAATTTGAATTCTCCGAAATCACAACCCAATTACCCAAATTTCCAAATTAGGGTTATGAAGGACGACGACCACGTCTGGAACAACCCGTATTCTTGGCCACCTCCAAGTCGATACGAGTTAGAAGACGACGACGACTCTATCGACGACGATCTAGACCAAGAGAATGTTGGCCAAGACGACGTCATCGTGGAAACACTACCTGCACGCCCTGAATTGGGGGGTGTATTTGGAGAAGTTGAATAGGTTTGATGAGATGAGGGATAGTCCAGGGGAGTCAGAGACAGATGAGGAGAAGAATGAGAGTGAGCAGAATGGGTTTTGAATTCCTCAAAAGTTCAAAAGTTCACCTTCACCACCATCAGAGCCACTTGAGAAATCTCCCCCACCTCCACCAGCAAATCCCCCTGAAACATCACCACCACCTCCACCAACATCAAAGAAACACTGCTACCACTAACATCAAAGCCACCTGAGATATCATCACCACCTTTAGAATATGAGCCACCCAAAAGCCACCCAGACCCTAATATCACTAAAATGGCTCACACCTATCTCATGTTCTCCCTCCCTGACCTTTTCACCAACTCTCTCATTCACCCAATCCGCATTTACCTTCGCGCTTAGGGCATCACCCACCCGCTCACTCTCGCCTCCCTCGCGGGGTCGAATTTTTTCGTGCTAGTGTGCCTAGTTGCATACGTCTGGCAAACCGGGCTGCACATGCCACGTGGACGGCGCAACTCTGGGAATGCTTGACTGGCTGGAAGCCGCTGCTCCAACTGGCCACTCCAAGCTGCGTGTCAGTTTGCTTGGTACGTTGGTGGTACGAGATCATGATCGTCTTGACGAGAGAGCCTATGCCCTTAGAATGGTTGCTTTGGATGACTCTGAGAATGGAGGAGAAGTGGAGATTTTGATCGATTAGCGATGCAGTTTAGGCCAAAAGAAGTGTTTGCCCCTTTTTCTTGAGCCCACATGCTTGACACGTGAATATTTTAACGGAGCCGTTAGCAAAATCTAACGGAAGTATCTCATCGATAACGAAATATGGGTTCAGGTATCACATTAGTAGCACTAAGAGTCTGAATATCAACTTTGCCGGTGCACAAGAGTTGAGACACTGATGGTGCATTTTTCTCTTTTCTTTTTCCTTATGAAACCATCACCAACTTAACCCTATCCAATCTGTTTTAATTCCGAAAAAGTAATAGAAAACCAAAAAAACCAAAATTCAAAAATAAAGGTTTGCCCTATAACTTTTTCTGGTTGACAGTATAATTGTGAGCCTTAATATTGGTTAGTATGCAGGAGTCAGTATCTATGAATTTGAAACAATCACCTTTAGTTTGCAATCAATTAAGATGGTGTAGCTAGCATGCATAATAACTATAGGTTCATTCTCAACCTCTCCTTTCTTCACAATCTGCTTCCATGTCTAGCTTAGACAGCATAGTACAAGTTTCAGAGACTGCCAAAAAAATTAATATCAGTGTCCTTCGTTCACGTTTTAAAGGTTGGCAATAAAAATCAGCAGCAGATTGAATTGGTTAGCTATAACAACTAACAAGTTCAACAGCTTCAAAGCAATAAAGGATATAGATATAATTATGCATTTATATAAATAACTATAAAAGGAAATTTTCATCAATCTGTGATGTGTGCAATTTTTCTTGTATCCTATGCATAGTTTCACAAGTTAACCAGTGAGATAGCTAGATAGTTAGATACCGTATGACCGTATATGATCAGACTCAGATTGATGAATGCGTCCTCGCATTTTAATAAATCAGTGCTTTGTATTCAGCTATCGACATACCCTTTTTTGTTGTGGTCTTAACTGCATGTAGTTCACGGAGGAGAGCTGAGACTTGTGTGGCCTTCAGCTACCTGCAGGGTACTTACAGTAAATTCATTTAAAGCCATTATATACCAAATCTGCCTAATAACTAAGAATCCGAATAGTTGGCAAACCAGGGTTTTGGATATGGGAATGCCTGTAACTTAACTAGCTAGTACGGAGTGGAGCCAGTCATTGATTGTTACTGTGGTATACAGTACCTGAGTAGCTAGGTAGCTATTGTAAGATTTGGGCAATTCACATACGGCTCTTACAGTTCCCAATAATCATCAGCACCATCTGTGCAATTTGAAAATGCAGCCATTCCACTCAAATTTTACATTATGCGTTCTTGGTTAGCATTAAGCGTTCTTGGTTATAAATTTAAGAAATGTAAAGATGTTTTCATGGACATTACAATTACTGGAACTAACCTTACGATCGAGCAAGGCTATGAGTTTGTATATAAAGAATATTTATGGCAATGAGATATTTTGAATAGGTGATATTTGATAAAATAATCTGGGATTCACGTACGTCCAAAACCAATTGACAATGAATGAAGTGGCCTAAACTCTTATAAACTCATAGGTAAAGTCTCATTTTTCTTATATGGGATGTATATATTCTCAACACGCCCCCGCACGTGTTGTGAATTTTTAAGTCATATATATGGACAACTTTGGGTGACGTAGAGCCCATGTGGCCGTGAGACAGACACACGTGGTTAATATGGCTTTGATACCATGATAAAGTAATCTAGGGTTCACATCCAAAACCAATTGGTAATGGATGAAGTGACCCAAACCCTTATAAACTCATAGGCAATGTCTCATTTTTCCTATGTGAGCTGTATATATTCTCAACAATCTTTGAATCTGAGATGAATGCATGGGTCTTATGATTTATCAGGAAACTGTGGTGGATATAAGTCTGTGGGAGTGTTGTCCAATATTGGAGAAATATAACTTTGTCTATGAGCATAAAAGAGTTTGGTTGTTCTTTCCACCTACTGTCAGTGATTTTAGGTTGGATACCTCTATTTCTTCATCATAGTATCATATATATAGGATTTTTCTCAGGTAAGGATATCCTTAGTTTTTCTTAGGTGTGGATTTGATGTTTTTACCCACTTTCCGATCATATTTTCACATCTTAACCGTTCAGTTTTTAGAGCCTAATGTATAGATCATCCCTGCAAAATTTCAGCCAATTTGGTGATCGTTAAGACATCTAAAACTGCAATTTATACGAACGGACCGAATTTGTCGAACCGGAACCGTTCGTATTTATAATGGTAAATTGCAGTTTTGGATACCTTAACGATCACCAAATTAGCTGAAATTTTGCAGGGAGGATCTATACATTAGGCTCTAAAAACTGAACGGTTAAGATGTGAAAATATGATCGGAAAGTTGGTGAAAACATCAAATCCGCACCTAAGAAAAACTAAGGATATCCTTAGCCAAGAAAGACTGCATATATATATATATATATATATACACACACACACGCACACACTTTTGTTACTCCAATGGCCACACGTATGCATTCTACGTCACATAAGTAATCCACGTATTTAACTTAAATTCCGCCGTAGGTGAGGAGGCCTGCATGTGAAACACTGAAATGTACGTGAAACCATTCCACAGGTCGATTAATACTTGGTAACCTATCCGCCGGCCGGTTTCACTTTTCAGAGTACGTTTTGCAATGAACTTCTTTTTTGGTAAAAGCTGCTGATCACATGCATACAGATATATCATATATGGCTGTTGATTGTTGAAGTACCTAAATTAAGCAATCATTGATCACTCTTTCAAAGACTGTTCCCGGTTCTGTTCCAGCTTCATGCTGCATCCATGCCTGCTATATATCCAGAAAGATTTCAGCCTCATCATCAACTTTGACAAAAGTAGTACTATGATTGCGTGTATAACACTGATGCACGAACGTGATATTCAGATACTCTGCTCTGAAATGAATCTGGTAACGTATGAAAAACTGTGGTATAAAATTCCACAAATAGTTACATTCAGATACGTCTCTGCCCTGGGAGATCTTATTCACTATGCAGTTGAATCATATTTTGTTTTGCACTGAAAACAAGGATATTCATGAGAACTCATATGGTGCTGACTTCTAGTACTGCTACTGCACTAATCATGGTTGGACGAATGACGAGCAATATTTTTGTTTTCGGTCAAAATTAATTACCAGTATATATATGCCTCACTTTACCATCATTTGCCCTAATGTCATTAAATCGAAAACACATCAGGTCTATTTCTCTTTATCTATCAAAACGGTTACATCATAACAAACAGAGACATTCATGTCGTGAAAAAGCACCATATATATCAGATCTCCTGCACCAACTTTTAAATACCAAGCTCCGACTTAGTGAATTGAAAATTAATTAATTGTGTGTATGGATTAGAGACATGCATGCATGTTCAACGCAATGTATTTGAAAATGTTAAATCTCTAATCGAGATGGAAGACGACAAGACGTACATCATTAACAAATAACAACATAAAGAAGAAGACATGACATTTTGTGAAATCAATAAGTAATGAGCAATTATTTATCGTCGTTGTTGTGACGAAGCATTTTGACGTGTAAGTGCAAGTTTCACACACATAATGTCTTATGCAGCTAGTGCAGCATTGCTTTACGGTCCTAAACGGAAACCAATTGAAATGATCAGATCAGCATGCATACGTATTTCAACTCAATCCCCATTAACCCCAGCTAATTGTTCTAGTTTTCTGTTGTGTGTGCATATATATGATCAGTAACAGGTTTCGATTATGGAATCTCAATTCCCGAGCCAATTTTGGCGTTGCAAACAGTTAGTAAATTGAGAATTGGTGATAGTTAATTAATATTGGACCCGAAGTACTGGTGGTAATTAAACTGAGGATCCTTTTCTTACGCTAGCTACAGTGTCTCTGCGTGAAGGCTAGCTAGTTTTATCTAATTATATCAAAATTTTTGAATTGAGGTCCCGAAACTATGCCATTTACCAAGCCATCTCCAGCCTCTAGGCGCTGATGATCGATTATCGATTCAACTGGAATAGAAATTCATTCAGTCTAAATGATATACCTATTATATGTGTTGCTGTTAGGTTTATATCAGCATTGTTGACTACAATCATTGTCAGAAAGAGGAGAGAGCTGTATAAACGGCATTACTAGCTCATTCTGTAATCTTCAAGTCAGAAAGCAATAATTCAGTCTCATGGCCTTCATTGTCTTCTTCTTATTTCCTTTTAAGTTTTTCATAGCCTTTGTCCAGGGGTTGAAAGTGTGAGATTGTGGACTGTTATTTCAGATTGAAAAGTTCTAATAAAAGAGTTATGCCTCTTCAACCACTGTCAACTGATTTTGGGTGTAATGCCGTTATTACTTTGTCATATGTGTCGCAGTTTAAATAATACAATCATGCTTGCACATATGACATATTTACTATATATTCTGGTTCTTCCCTTTATCCGCTGATGAGGAGCTGAAACTAGCTAGTTATTAACGTCCCTCACTCTCCCAACCAGGGAGGCGTACCCATAGGTTTGAAGTTTATGTTAATCAAGAACCCATTTCAGCTAGTTCAAATCATTAAACGAAAGTGATTACAAAACACATGATTGATTCCAAAAAAACATTACTCTTTCAAAATACCAATTTTGTTGCACCCACGAAATGGAACAATTCATATTATCAGATTAAATCAATTTTGAACAAAAACCCTAGCTAGATTACTTCGTTACAATTGGCAAAAAAAAAAAAAAAGATTACTTCGTTACAATTAGAGAACGATTACAGCACATATTATATATATTTCCCTGTTATGTATGTGTGTGTGTGGATATTTGTATATTTATAATATTCATAACATATTATTCACATGCACAACTGCACAAGCGTTGTATTCATCATAGATTTGTACACACACATATACATGTGTGTGTGTTTGTGTGTATTATCCATAACATATTATTCACATGCACAACCGCACGAGCGTTGTGTTCAGATAGATCATAGATAAGACCCTGAGATATCCTATCAATGCATATTTAACTGAGTTGGTTAAGTGGCAGTTAAACTGGTATGCCGTGCATACCACGTTCTGGAATCTTTATTTGGAGTATTTGAATATAGTTTATGTTCATATAATGTTTGTCTGGTGTGTCTAATATCAAGCTGGAAGAGGGACAATATCATTAACTATAACGCGGCTCCATCAGAAAAAGTAAAGGAAATCAAGAGTAGTAGTGATAGCTATAGCGACCTTCTCATCATGGGGAAGTCTATAACGTTAACTAACAGCACTGCTACGACTTCGGAGATAGAAAGAGAGCCATGGACTCCTCAAGAGGACAAGAAGCTCTTTGCTTTCACTCAACAACATGGCCATGGAAGCTGGCGTTCCTTGCCCGAGTATATATAGTCTCATCTTTCATTTGTTGATGGGTTTACAAAGATGTGCATGGTAATTCTTCCTTCATTTTTTCTGCTCTATTCTATTATGTTGTGCGTGGAGAGTATATCTATACTATTATTAAGATAACAGAGTTTGTCAGTCAAAACAAAAAAATTTTACCAAAATATCTCTCAAATATCAAAAAGCATTTGAATTGAAATATTTGTGAAAGACAAAATAGTCAATTCATAAATAAAAGTAAAACAAAAAAATGTAACAAAAATATATATATATATACAGTAATTTTCTTCACATTCTGTGGAATAACTTTCCATGTAATTATCCACATCCATAGGGTGTGTTTGGAGTCTAGTGGATATATATATATATATATATATATATATATATATATATTTGCTCTATCTATACTATTTATTAAGAGAAGAAAGCTTGCTCTTCAAAACTGAAATTTTCTACCAATTTAACCTTTATATATTAAAAAACTATGTTATATAATTAATTAATATGGATAATATAGTAAATTGCAAAATAGATGATAAATGAATAAAATTAAAAAAATAGTAATTTTTTTTGCTTCAGAAAACTAATTAATTATATGAAAAGTTTTTCCACTACCTTTAACTTCTCTCCACACACAAAGTGGATGGACCCTACTAGTATACATAATCAAGAGGCAAGAGGACATAACGAGCCAGGGCCAGAACTAAAAATTTAAGTTGAGGGGGGCTAAATTTCCCTTATGTTGCCAAGTTCATTTTTGTTGTTGTTGTTGTGCATGTATAATATGAATATGGCTATGAAATAACCATAGAATTTGATCTGGTGGTGAAACTAAAGGAAGAGGAGCTAGAAATAGCCATAGCAAAAAAGAATGATATCGAGTCATTGATTAGACTTTTAAGCTCTTAATACCATAAACAAATATGATATAGGTGAAATTTGGATGAATTGTCATTTTACTTGTAAAGATCAATATAGATCATTACTAGAGTTATAAAGACACAATGGGACTTAAAGATAACCTCGCTAACTTCATACGTATATATAAGAAATAGAAGCTCAGTTGCATTTTCATGTAGAATGTGCAGCACTTATTAAAAAAAAAACTTATCACTTATTAACAAGACTTATTAAGATTTTAATAGAGAAGAAACAACCTATATAAATACGTTAGATATAGGAGACTTTGATAATAAATTGTGATGATGGTTTGGGTTAGTTTTTTTTCTATTAGTTTTTTTTTAAAAAAAAAAAAATGGGGGGTGCTGCAGCACATCCTAGCACCCCGTTAGTTCTGTGCCTATAACGAGCACCGTTCAATCAGAAACCCAAATTAGACTAAACCCATTTTAGTAAGATCCAAGCTATACATAATTTTTTTTTTTTGGATAATCCAAGCTATACATAATTTGTTACTGTTGTTTCTGCAATTTCTCCATAATAAATAATTGAATAAAAAGTAATTTTTTATACTAGTTACAGCCTTGGAGGTCAGTATTATTAAGCATTCAGGTTTGCAGTTATATATTGTTGAGAAAGTAAATTTGAAAAAGTCGGGGGATTATAACAACATGGTCTTAGACCACGATATACATGGTGATTCAGGTTTTATTATTGACCCATATGACTTGTAGTTATTTCTGATTTGTCTCTTTATTTTATTTTATTTTATTTTTCACCCCTCTGAATAGTGCCCACCAAATTCAAGTGATTTTGTTGACTTCGAAGTCAAGTAGTAGTAGAGAATAACAGATTATTTCCTCAATAAATAAATGTCATAGTCATTTATGTTGTGTGTCCACTACTGCAGAGAACGTGTGTAGTAATTATTTACGCGCCTAACTGAGAATCCAGGGTTATGATTGGGTAGAAAAGCAGGTGCTATTATGGAAAACATGTGCCATGCATATTAATTTTGTCTCCTTTCTTCAATTTTTCCTGTGCCATGCAGCAGCTGATCAGTAAACTGTAGCTGGCCAACGGGCGGCTATCTAGCTCATGCAGGACCTGAACAATTCATGCCGATGACTCTTGCTGTTTTCGATAATGATGATCGTCATGTCCACAATTTGAAAATGCAAGCCAATTTCCGACACCAATGTAAATCAATTGGCATAGGTCTGCAACTAATTAGAAAATGGATCGGAGCGGTAAACTGTAAATGGACCACTGGTGGTAAATGAAAGATCCTATGTCTTGGTAGAATCTTGTCTGCATGAACGATGTGCAAGTTCATTTTGAGGTCCTGAATCTATATATATACACTAGCTACCCAGCTGGTAATAATGATTAGGTATTAATCGATCTCCATATTTGTAGATATCCGGAGTAGTTGATCTGAATCGATCCTATGCATGTATGGCAATTACATATAATTATCAATAAGCTAGACCTACCTGGACGTGTACCTATATGCAGTACTATTTAACTCGAGTAGTTATCGGTACCTACAGAACCAAACTAAGCAACTAGCATGCAGTACTTTTTAACGAGGGAGAATAGCTTGGCCCCGGGGAGGCGGGGTGGGGAACCCTAGCCTGTGTAACGTACAGTGTTAACTTTGGTATTCATTCCCAAATTAAATACCATACGAAATTAGGTCATTTCCTGGTCCCTGATTTAAAAAGAGCTGTAAAAATGAAAAGGGAGACTGTAAATAAAGGATGCAGAACTTGCGCTGGCCTTTTCAAATAGTACTGCAGAAAGAGGCCGAACAGTTAATTTGGAGTAAAGGTCTATCGTCCTTTCGAATAAAGAACGCGCGGGAACACATGCAGCATGTACTATATAGCTTAGGGCAAATTAATATTCTTGCATATTTTTTCGTACTGTTATAGTCGTTTGCCATAAATCCACTTATGAACAGCAGGATTCCTCAACGGCCACATAGCGCGCTCCCCAAGCAAATTAAACCTAAACAGGAAAATGACAATTTTTTTTTTTTTTTGATCTGAGAAAAAGGGAACAAACTTTGATCGATGAATTTATTTGTTTTGATCAAGCAAAGTTAATTAATTGATCAAAATCAACCAAGCTAATTAAACGATAAGTTACTATGTCTGCATCAATCTCACTGACTAAATGTTCATATAAGCGTATATTTTTATGTCCTCGGCAATTTCCTACAGAGACTAGTATCATTAAGTACTGTACTAATTTACCAATAAAATAAAGTTAAATATAAGCTACTTTCACAGGAAGACTGGGGAGAATTTTTCTAGCTTTGACACAGGGCGGTCGGTCGGATAATAAGGGATTTAAAATATTAGGAATAATTTTCGGTTTTCAGTATCTTTAGGGTTTCTCTACCAATAGCTGCATTGCATTGCATCGTATATAGACATGTTTTGAATAAATCAGAATACAAGTTTGTTAATTTAAATTTCTGGGTAATGATGGGATAATTAATACATACCAATTAATTGAAGTTGTGAGTGAGTGAGTAGTAATAGCGAAATTCAGGAACTAGAGGAGATGGACTACCAACTACTGGCCATAAAATCATTAAAGTCGTGTTGAGATGAAACCTAAGATTATCAACTTACAGTTAACTGATCGAGTCGGTGAAGTCGCATTGAAATCGTTCTGCGCTTGAAATTATTGCATAGCAAATTAGCATGCAGCTTATTTTTAATTGAGTTGATAGGAGGGCAATGATATTTTAACACGAGTTTGGGCCTTTGGGGTAACTTTGCAAGTCTGAAGACCACAAAATAGTTAGTTTACGTATGCTAGCTAGGGTTTGACTGGTTGTGTGGTGAACCAGAACAGTTTTTGATTGGCTATCGAAATGAGTAAAAGTAACAAATGAAAGAACATTAAAAAAATTCAAATCTTAACCTTCATTATTATGGATAGGGAATGGGGTCCCATGTACGTAACTACGTATATCATTTTTCCAGATCCCAAGGTGAAATAGAAGGTGAAACTGAATTTTATAGTTATGGTATTATCATGTTATTGTACATTTATTATATCTAATTAAATCAACATTACAACATTTGTAATAAAGTTACGCTATCCACACATGACTGAATTTAAGTTACAATATTGATAAAATAGTTATTCACAAACCTATAACGAGATCATAGATCGAATAGCTACCTTAACTATCTTTAACATAACTAAGATTAATGCACAAAACAAAAATTTGAATTTTATGGTCATACATGTAAGATTTATTTATGACATACATAAATGCATTGAATAACTTTTCAAATATATTTTTTTTAATCTATAATAGTGATTTAACCTTGTCAATACTTTAAGAAATGGTTAATGAAGCTTACAAAATGTTAATTTCACGCGTTTTCCCACTTTATATAGAAATGTCAAAAACACAATATTAGTTTGTAGGTGTAGATTGTCATTCGTGTATATAGATGATTGTGGCTATGACACAAACTTGAACCAAATTTGTTTAAGTGACTGTATAAAATATCACAATATTGTAGAATTTGTGTGTGTGTATTAGTGTATAAAAATTAAATTTTAATTGTCAGAGAAAATAATTAAAATTTATCGGCTACTCCTAGCATGAGTTTAGAACGACGTTATGAGTATACTGATCGATTACAAACTACTTTTTAGACAATGAGAGTCACTGTTTCCTAAATGTAAAACTTACAACAAAATAAAATCCACAAATAAAGAATCACAAAGAGTGTAATGGACACTTACGGTACGTCTACTAAAACTCTTAGTCATAGTGTAAAATTTTGAGATTGAAGCAACAATGGTGAATGAAACCCTAAGATAGAGGAAGAAGACGAGGAAAAACAGAGAGAAAAAGAAGAGACAATTGGTATGAAATTTGTTCAATTTTGCAACTAACTACACTAAGCTTGATTAACCCTTTTTATACTAACGGTGTTGTAACTAATTATTTTACTCTTTCACCTAGCCAAAACCGAAAACCGAACCAACCATATTCGATTCGGTTCGGTTTTTTTTGTTTCAGTTCGGTTTTTTTCAATTCGATTTTTTTTTGCCTCCGTTCGGTTTTCGGTGCGGTTTTTTTTCGGTTTTCGGTTTAGTTTGGCCACCCCTACTCAGGTGAAATACAAGCTTAGGAGAGGATTTCCTCCTGATCTTCAACTGTATTCGATCGGCAAGGTTGTACCAATTTGAGCGGCATCACCTGTATAGGATGAGGTCACATTTTGTAGATTCTGAAAATCTGAGGTAACGTGATTAGTAGCCCCACATCACGTCCAGCTAGGAACAACAATTTTCATGTCATATCTACCATTCAAACAGGATAAGAAAGGGTGGTTCAGTTTTTATTTATATATAGAGGATATTTTGAAATCTGCCCGTGCTTCGTCATATCCTGTTTATCAATCAAATCTGACAGGGACAGAAAAGGGAAGGGTACTGGCCTGGCTACGTACCATCTCGTTACTGTTTTCCCTTTTCGTATCATCATCATCAACGAAATGGGAAAGCAATCTAATACTGTTGCATCTCCTGGAATAAGGAGAGGTCAATGGACTCCTCAGGAGGACAAGAAGCTCTTTGCTTTCGTTCAACAACATGGCCATGGAAGCTGGCATTCATTGCCCCAGAAAGCTGGTAAATACTTGACCTCTCTCTCTTTGTAGTCTCATCTTTCATATGTAGCTGCCATTTGTAGATAGGTTTCGTTAACCTCTGTTTTCCTATGTATTATATATAGGTCTCCAAAGATGTGGGAAGAGCTGCAGGCTAAGATGGAGAAACTACCTAAACCCTGATATTAAGAGAGGAAATTTCAGCTTGCAGGAAGACCAGACCATCATTCGACTTCATGCACTTTTGGGCAACAGGTAATTTTTTTTGCTAAATTGAATCTTAATTAATTAATTAATTACTCGATTTCAAAAGAATCGATTGATTGGTAGACTTTGGTTGCTGCTTTGGTGAAGTTGTTTAAAACGTTGTGCATGTGTTTCATTACCATGCTAACAGCCGCTAATGGAGATAAGCATGTTTAAATATAGGTGGTCGGCCATAGCTGCTAACTTACCAAGGAGAACAGACAATGAGATAAAGAACTACTGGAACACACATCTAAAGAAGAGGTTAGCCAAGATAGGGTTTGATCCTGTAAACACAAGCCCAAGACCGCGATCCATGCCTCTGCCAATGGCAACGACCCGAAGAACCTCTCAAACCTCGGCCACATGGCTCAGTGGGAAACTGCTCGGCTTCAAGCAGAAGCTAGATTTTCCGGACAGTCAAAACTACTCATCAGTCATGATCAACCTCCGAGATCTGGACCGGTGCTTGTACCACAATGCCTTTGACATGAACGAAAAAGCACGGGAAATCCTGCTAATGTTGAAGTCAATATTAGCTGCAGACAGTGGTAGCCAAGGTGGTGGTATTGGTAGTACTTCCACCCACGTTGGGCAGGAGGTTCATTTGGCAAAGTTGATGTTGAAGGCGTACTTACTAATTGTGATCAGTCTGAGGCTCCAAGAACCAGTACATCAGTTCTGGGTTTTGATGAAGTTTTGGGGGAGTCTGGTACTAATAATGAATATGATGATTTATTGGAGGCATCACTAATCCAGCACAATCATAACAGCACTGGATTTGAAGTTGGGGATGCTTGGAGTTTGGAACATTGTGCAACAGTAATGATGAAGGAGCAGGGAACAAAGTACCTTTGAAATAATAACAATGATATGTCCTCTACATGCACCCGCCTAAAACATGGTACCTAAATCCTAATAGAGGACTCAATGTAGTATATGAAGTATTATGAACCGTTTTTCAATTTACGTGGATTTTCGCGCTTCTGATTAACTTTGATGTCTCTTATTTGAGTTCAGCAACATTTATGCGGAGATAATTTAGAAAAATTACTACTTTTCTTTTTTTATTTGAAAAAAAAAATAGAGACAAGCCTTAGTTCTTAATGAGGCTACTATATCTTTATATTCACTACTAGTGTTATACTGCGTATTAAAAAATTACTAATTGGATGGTCGATCTATCTATGTGAGCTCGCCGGGTCTTTACCTTTAACTTGTTATTCATCTTAATTTTCACAACCTAGAAAATATGGATTGGATCGTGATCTTCAATGAAAATTAACAAGGGTGGTGGATAATATCAATTAGGCTTTGAGTCATAAAGGGTGTCAATTCTCAATCTTTAAATCAATTAGTAAGCTAAGAAATGTGAATCTGTACAAGGCCCTTTTTGTTCCGGTCTAAAAATTATTTTCACTAAAATACACACACTGGGCCATGGATAATCGAGGTTTGATAACTGTCCAAATATCAAATAGTCATTGAAGTGGCATACATGAGTCAAAATAATATAAGTAGATTTGGAGACAGTAAACTGGACTATTGTAAACAAACTTGGATGTTCTTTTTCTCCACAAATAAAGCTACTAGATACTTCACAGCCTAAGGAAAGTTCTAGACTTTTTGAGCCCAAATACAATACATAAACTGAAATCAAATCGAATAGAAAAAAATACATCTAAATAGAGCAGTCTCTCACCGATCATGCAACAGTCGAGCTGAAGAATTTCACAATGAAAAGAGATTATGGACCAAAATCGTCCATTGCATTTTATCAGCCCATGTTAAATGGGCTGGACTCTTCTCCTAAATACAAGTCTGGCCCAAAAACAGCAAATCTCGGCGTGTACCACAAACATTCCAACTCTTCTTTTTAACTCCACCTGATTGACCATTCCTATACAAACTCCACTATCCGACACGTGTCTGAATCCCATTGGAAAAAGCCCATCGATCAGCTCCCACTTTAAAAGGTCGTGCTTGCTTCCCAGTCGTCGTTTTCACCTTTGGGCTCAACGCCGAGAATTCCTCTCTCTCTCTCTCTCTCTCTCTCTCTCTCTCTCTCTCTCTCGCTCGCCGGCGATTGAGCATCATGGCAATCCCTGCTGCTTCCCCGGCGGCGAAGGCGAAGTCGACGAGCTCGTTGTCAATGGCGTCGACGATCAGAGCCTACTCCATGCCTATGATTCTCTTCATCGTCGCCATGTATTTCCAGCTCTCTGTTATTCCCAAATCCTTCCCTCCTTCTCACTACACCGGTAACTCTCTCTCTCTTTCGCTCGTGTTCTCTCTCAATTTCTCTCTTAATTCGTTGAATTGTGCAGTTCTTGGTCTGAGGAGTCAGAGCTCCATTGAAGAAGTGAAAGAGGCCTACGACAACGTTTCTTCGACGTGGTAACTTTTTCTCTCTTCCTTTCGCTACTTAATTTCATACGCCATGTCGTCACAATCTGTAGTTTTGATAATCTCTCCTGTGTATATATCAAAGTTTGAAAACCTTTTCTGTGTGCATGTATGAATCAATCAACGAGATTTTAGTTGTTAAAATAGCTACGATGCGTTGTTATTTCAGGAATTCAGAAGCGCAAGCTCCGAATACTCTTGAATTTATAAAGGTCAGTCGATTCCTGGTGTTGCCTTATGAATTGTAATGATATGAGATGGCATGCCAAATTGATGAAGCATGTATTAGGCAGTTTTGTACTATTAAATTTCTAGGTACATTCCTCTACATCTGTGTGTATTTATATTTTATCTACGATTTCAGAATAGTAGTAATAGGATTACTGTTGTGTCACTAATTCTAGTGACAATGTAGTTCGTAGGTAGTATTTGGCTTCTTCTCTAACTATGGTATTGAACTTGATTGGCAGATTCAATATGCTTATGAGTTGCTCACAAATCCATCATGGAAAAGAAACTATGACATTTTTGGCTTTGAGGAGCAAATAGTGAGTTTTTGCCTCCATTCCCAGCCTTGGTGACATGAAAACTTCACTGACATGTTTAACTAGGAGTGCCATCCATGTTTTTTTCTCTAAGCATCTGCCAGGTGTTCACTGTTTTATTTTTGATGATAGGATGTAGTTGAGAAGCTCAAAAAGCAATATGCTGGAGAAAGCTTTTCACGTATACACCTTCCTTTACTAGAGTCTGCTGCTTCTGGTTAGTCAAGAATTTAAGCTGTTACTCATGTTGATACTGTTTTTAGTATTTACTATTACTTTTTTGATTTCCTGTTCATTAAACAATTCTCACCGTTTCTAGGCTAATGAATAAATACAATTTTATCTTTGTATTAGATTCTGAAGATCATAACCTCCCAATCATTACCTCTAAGGATTTCCAGACCATGTTTCAGGAGAACAAGCCCTGGCTAATTCAGGTAAGGTCACTTTAGTTCGCATATAAGGAGAATATAACCAGCTTATACTTTAGTTCGCATCAGAGGTTTTACAATTGATAGAGCTTTTTTTTTTTTTTTTTTTTTTGTGCTCTTTTTTCTTTCCATACCAGAGTAATATGTATTACATAATACAATGACATATTTTGAGAGAAAATTAAAGTCCACAATAACCAGAATGTGCATAGTGCATATGATATCCTGTCAGTTTCAATATTGAATTTCAAGATTTTTAAATAAAGCATTTTGTCTCTGTTGTCTTATTTTCTAATGAATTTAACTGCTTATTAACTCAATTGTATGTATATTGGCTCTTAATTGAGGCTCCTTGTAATTTGAATCAGTTGTGCTCATTTGGGAGCAAAAGCTGTGATCAATTTTCACATGCCTGGAAAAGAATTGGTATGTTCTATTTTGAAGCACCAGATTTAGTCTCTCTCTCTCTCTCTCTCTCTCTCTCTCTCAAAATAAATGTATATACACACTATCGATAGATGTATATTGATCTTTTTTTCTTTCCTGATTCTCTATCTCAGCTGGTTTCTTGGATGGTGTGGCAAAAGCTGCTCAGGTAGATCTTGAAGATATTCAGCTAACAACATATCTTGCTGACAAAAAACCAACCGGACAACCTTTCTTCAGGAATAGTAAGTGGCTTGCTACTCCAATGATCAATTTTGCATGCCATTATTGAACTAAGCTTTGTGCTTTCATTTAAGTGCAGCTCCTGGAACTTTTGAATGTGAACTAAAAACATTCGAAAGTTCATCTTCTTATGTATGCATCATGTATCTGTTTTATTGGGTGTGGGTATCCGACAGGTTTTAAGAATACTTCTTTGCTTCTGATCATATACTTTTATGTTTGAGTGTAAACATACTGTGCATCTTAGAGTTCATAGCATGTTAACTGGTGCCAGTATTAAGGGCTGCAATACTAGTCTGCATTGTAAATTTGATTATAGAATTTTCTTGGGTGGAGAAACTCTTCCTATTGAAATCGTTAGACTTTCTTTTGTTTCTCATTTCTACCTGCATTTTTTTTTTCAGGCCTTCCTTCTTTTGTTGCTTTTCCCCAGGGTTGTAAAGGTGCCAAGTGCCTTATTAGGTGAGACTGTAGTTAGATATAAGGTCATTTCTCTGCATGTACAGCTTTGTGAAAACTCAATTTATTTACACAAAGTCTTAGACTCTTTTACAGCTATATAAGGGCAAGTTCCTTTTTTTGGCTTTCCTGCTTGTTTGATGCACTCCGACAAGTCATGTTTCATTTGTTAGTTACATGATGCATCTGAATCTTTTACATTAGGTATGAAGGAGACCCCTCAATTGATTCAGTTACGGATTGGTTTGCAACAACCATACTTGGTTTACCTCGTATTCTTTACTACTCAAAGGAGTCACTGGTAATCCTAATGAGAATTTTCTTTCCTTGTACACCTCATTTTATTTGGTCTCCAACTGACATGTTATTAGTTTACCATTCTCTTTTTTCTTTCCTTTTGTGTGTCGCTTCTTTTCTATAACCTTTCAACATGCCTCTAAATGAATTGAATTTGATACCTCAAAATGAATTGAATCTGTTCTTCTTTTTCAGGGAGAGAAGTTTCTAGCAAAAGTTAGTCTTCATAAGGTACAATTAGTTTTATAGTTCCTTCATTGTTCGTATAATGCCTTTTAGTTGCGTTCTCTTTTTGAAGTTGATTGCTGATCACATTTATGCTCACCTAAGAAATTAACTTGAAGCTTCAATGATTTCGTCCTGCATCAGTTGATAATTAATTAGTCTCACTAGATCTCTTCACTTGAGCTTCTCCTCCTAAGAAATTGGGGTACTTAAGTTTTGAGGTGTTTGAATCACCCACAGCCTCATACAAGTCGAGAAATTTGTATATTCCTTCACTGAAACTTTTGAGTATGTTTGTGTTGATATGAATTGCTAATGCATTTTAGTTGATTAATGTCTCTGCAACATGCTCCCGTGCATTATTTATACTTTTTACGATTCACTTGGATACTTGAATGTAATGATCTTGTTCTCCTGGCGCATAGGTAAAAGCCATTTTCTTCTCAAAAACAGGGGAGCGTGCAGCTCCAATTGTACGCCAAGCTGCTAAAAATTATTGGGCTCATGCTTCTTTTGCATTTGTGCTGTGGCGAGAAGAGGAATCTTCCTTTTGGTTCAATTCGTGAGTGTTTATTCCTTAATTCATACAAGAGGATATGTTGGTTCTGGTCTAATATTTCCGGTTGATTTTAAGATATTATCATGAATTGGGTGACAAAAACATTTGCATCTTTGATTTAGAGGATTGTTTTATTGGACACAGGTTTGAAGTTGAATCTGCACCTGCTATAGTGTTTCTGAAAGATCCTGGTGTCAAACCTATTGTGTACCATGGCATGCTACTCTCTTAACTTCAGATCCTTTTGAACACATACGTTTGTGCTTCATATGATAGCTAATGCTGTACGTTCTGTATTGCAGGGTCTTTCAGCAATTCACGTCTCTTAGATATCATCGAACAGAATAAAGAGCAAGGTAAATTTTTGTCTTTTTACAGTAGTCCTTGTTTAATACAAAAGAAATCGTTATGAGATTGGTGAAGCATAGAGTGGCTGTTTCTGATTTCTCACAGTTTTTTCTTTCAGAGCTTCCTCAGTTGAGGAGTACAACTTCTATGCAATTGGGGTGCGATGCTCAAGGGTATTCTCGTGCTGGATACGATACCGTTACTTGGTACTGTGCTGTTGTAGCAGGAAGGCATAGCCCAAAACTCAGTCAAATGCGCAGAGTAAGTTCTTTCCTGTAACCTTTTTTTTTTTTCCCCGTGACGACATTGGTCTAATTTGTGATTTTCTGAACTCAGAAAAACTGTCAAGTCTTGTGTCTTGACTGTACATGTGACTGATGCTCAGAATTATTATAAATACATACATATATATATATATATATTTCAAATTTAGCTGTTGATGTAAATGACGTAAGTTTGATAGGCCTTGCGCAGGGTTCAAGAAACTTTGTCGAGTGAAGTTGAGTCGATACCAGCTGATGAAGAACAAACAGCACCAGCAGCACGTGCACTTCAAAGTAAACGACTGACATTTGCTTGGCTTGATGGGGAAGCCCAAAAGGTGGATATATGTTGTTTGTTTATCTTTCTTCCTTTTTTTAAAAAAAAAAAAAATATTATGCCTGGTATTGAGATTTATTTTCATTAACTAATGCCCAGCAACAGAAAATTCTAGTTTAATGAACTTAGAAACAGTTTAAAGAGGAAATATCATGTATTGTTTTTATTATTTTTTTAATTTTAATTTATCATAAGCTACTTGGAATGATCATTTGCAAATCAGCAGCAGGACCTGAGTCACTCTCTAATTTACTTCTTCCTGTGTCTTACTAAAGATAACATTTTTGTTCAGAAATATTGTCTCTTCTTCCTCCAATCTGCAACCAGCTATGAAACTTGTGGACCAAGGACAGATATGACCGATGTACCTAAGTTATTTATTATACGCTACAAAAGAAATGTAACAGAAGAGAGTGAGAAGCCAGAGGGAAAGCCAAAAAGCATACGGGATTCACTTCAGGACCAGGAATTAGATCCCGCAGCACAGCTTGTGGCAAAGTACAATGGTTCAGATGAAATTCCAGAGGTATGTGATTGTAACTCTAGGTCTTCAGTTAGTATAGTGCCTCATAGGTCACACCTCTATTCTAAGTTCTAACTTGGTCGGTTCTTTTTCCCTTTCATTTTCTCTACAGATTACCAAATGGATCTCCCAAATAATCAAGGATGGTGACGCCAGAGACCTTCCTCACTATGTAAGTATACTGAGGCTGATTATATTAGCAGTTCCCTAAACTACTCTTTTTTGCGAGCTTTTCTTTACCCTGCATGAAATATCCGTTGCCATTGCAGAGAACAAGAACTCCTCAACTGGTTCCTGATGATTCGGAACCAATATGGTCCGGCAGTATTCAACGTATTCCTTCAACAAACATGATAAAGCAGAGCATCATTGGCATTTTACGTGGAGTATATGATCGTATGGAAGATCCAAGAATTGGTCCGATCTTGCTTCTGGCAGCACTAATGTCTTTCGGTAACATCTGGCTTCGAAGGAGTCAAGCAACTTCATTGTCAAATCAACCAAATTCCAAGGTGAACAATAAGTTTTTAGCTATGCTATCCTTTTCTTCCAGTTTTTAGTCCTCCCACTGACTTCAAATCTGTTAGGCATGTTACTTGTCTTTGCATGTCAACTAGCAATGTATTTTTTTTTCACGTTTTCTGCAATCTAGATTACGCATATGACCTGTTTAATGTGCATTACTCTTTATCTTACAGAATAGAAGTAGTCGAAGGAGGAGAGACCGCAGTGGAGCAGCATCTACTCAAGACCTACCTCCTTCGATTACTGATGTGGAACCCAGAGATTCTTATGAAATGCCACTATCAGGTTCCGACTCCGATCAGTAGAGATGCTGCTAGATTTTTAAAGAAAAGAAGTAGTGCTCACTAATCCCATATGATGCCGGAAAGCCTACTGATGCTGACAGATATCACTGCCAATTATTTCTGTCAAGGCTTGAACAAGCCCCAGATATCCTCAAACTAAAGATAACAGCTTCCGGTCAAGTATCCTCTTTAATTTTGACAGAACAGTTTACTAGGTATTTACTTTAGAAAAGATTTTTGATTCTGTCTACGCTTTTGTAAAGAACAGTCCGAATTTCTTGGTATGTTTTCACTCATACGTTCCAGTTAGTTAAATTTTTTTTTGCAAGAACGGAGAGTCGCATCTCTGGAGAAGGTAAGTGTGGTTTACAACTCCATTATAATTGTAATGAAAGAGACCCCTTTTTGTTTCATTCTCTTCAGGAATTATGTATAATGACCCAAAATTTTCAAAAGGCTTGTAAATTTGCTCAACAAAATACTAAACTTGTTGCTGGATGAATTGATAAAAAAAAAAATTTAGCTATTCTGATGTCTCCTGCCTCAAAAATGCACTAGCGTTCGTGATCACCAACAATAATTCATAATCATACTGTAACAACAACGATAGACACGCTTATAATGATACCTACAACTCATCGGATCGATCAATCAATTTAAGACCCCAACTCATATCCTCACAATGCCTCACATGAGGAACTAGTGCACCTGTGTCAACTCCTGTTTTGGCCTTGCAATCATAGAAGGGAGGTGCGTGAAAGCAAGGCTCCATTGACATTGCTCGCTTACAGGCAGGATCAGGGGCCGTCCTATTCTCCGGTTTGTAGAGTATCCATGGTGTCAGCCCACCTAGACTCTGTGCCACATAACCAAAAGTCGACCATGAGCTTGTGATCAACACGTCCGTCAAGCTTAGCAAATACATTTCAGCCCATGCCTTTCGGTTGTGCGTATGCTTCTCAGTTTGTTGATACTCCTCATGACTCGGCTGATAAATGCCAATCACCTCTCCCGTCACAGTAGGATGCTCCCAATACATGTCCCTTAGCTTCTCAAAGTATCCGGAGCTTAAAGAAGTCATTAGAACAGCTTTAGACTTCGAAGTTCCTGATAGAGTGACCGTGAGATCCTGCCCGTTGGTCTCTGGTAATAGATTCTCCTTCAATGCACAGGATAGGATCTGATCAAACACATGTTGAAATGGACCAGTCCCGGTATCAAAGACCCTGATCTGGATGCCTATTCTTTCATCTGCTTTAGCTAAATATGCCTGATAGTATCTAGTAATAAGTCCCCAGACCACATTTGTGGGATGGAACAGGTACCGACCCAAGAAATGGAAAACTGTTTCTTTCCTTGGAAAGAGATTACCGAGTTCTTGCTCAAAAGATGGGATCAAGAAAAGAGATGGGACAAAATAGTTATCCGTCCTCACGATCAACCACGGTATCTTTTCGAGAAAATCTTGATCTTGGTTGCAGAAGAAAAGTTTATCTTGATCATTATAATCATGGGACAGATGAAGATACACAAAAGATGACAGCAGTGACTGGTCGGTATTTGTGAGGTTGCTCTTCCTCACCATTTCCCCATAACAATGTGGAGATGTCTGATTCAAGTTGCCAAACTGATTTTTAAGGGGGAAATCCATGGGGAGGAACCATGAGGCTTCCGGAAATGGTTCGCAGAATAGATCAACCATGTCCACTCCAGGATCCACCAGTAGTACCCGGTTTGTCAGGAGAGCATAAAGAAATGCTGAAGCTAGTGTCAGTATTCTATTCCCTAATCCACTATAAGAAATCCATACCACATAGTTACAATCCAAGGAGGTCGGATGACGACCAGACTTGAGTTGTTCCACGGCCTTTTTATAGGATTCAGTATTAGGTCCGCAACGCTTATGCAGAGCTTCATAACTTCTTAACCTGGATAAAAGGTAAGAAGAAGGTTCATGTGACATTTCTTTACGATATGAAGCTGATTGGTACCTGCTGACACAAGATCCTTCATCAAATCCAGCAGCAAGAATGCCGCCAAGCAACTTATCCTTTGGTACCTCTACAGGATCCAAAAATTGATCTTCTGAACCTACGAATTACAAAAATGAAAAATGAACAGTATAATATTAGAAGCTTTTACAAATGCCTTTATCAAGTAACTCATGAGTAGACAGATCATGCTCTTCAATTGGATTGCTTATATGATCATCAACCTATAAAAGTGATGGCATTCCATTTGAAAGAAAAAGACAAAAAATTTCACAACACTAACAAAAAAACAGAGAGAATGTAGCTGGAAATTGAACATGGTGACGTTTGTTTATCAAAATTTGGACAAACTCAAAATCTTTACGTTGGTTTTTGGCCAATTTGCATACTTCAGTATGATAATAGAGCAACCAACCATTACAACAACAAAAAATTGACAAGGACAAACACAGAGAATAAGGAAAGCTCTATTATCATATATAACAATGGTAGTTAGGGAATCCCAAGTAGCTGAGAAAGTTCATCAAGTCAGTTCAAGTAAGTCCAAATTCAACTTTGTCTCAAAACCAGTACAATAAATCAAGAACCAGCTCATGCAAAAGCTTCAATTATGTCACACCAAAAAAAAAAAAAAAACTTTGCAATCGAATCAAACAAAGATCAAAACTTGGAGCAGAAATCACATAGATAGAGCAACACTACTTCACAACGCACACTTACACTAAACAATAATACAAGAAATCAAGCTAAAGTGACCTACTTTTTCCGGGTTCAACTTCAAGAACTCTAGCTTTTGAAGCTTCATGAACAGCATCAGAAGGTGGGTCTCTGAGAATCACATTGATTGAGAACAAAACCGAAAACAGAATCAAGCAAGCTATGAAGATCCCAATCACCCTCATTGGACTCAAACCGGGGTTCCTATCCGGGTCTCTCAGAGCATTACGGGTACCCGAATCCGAGTATTTTGATGGGTCATCACCGTTCAGGGTTTTACTGAACCTCTTCATTCTGTGACGATCGGCATCTGGGGTAGTGCCGAGACCTGGCTGAGGTCCACTTTGAGGAAATGGGTATTCGGATCTGGGTCGATTTGGATCAACGGGGGAGTTGGGTTTTAGAAGTGAGCTGAAGAAGAAGAAGAAGAAGCGTGGTGGGTGACCCGTTCAAGTAGCAAAGCAAGGACTTGGATTTGGTTTTGATTGAAACTTCGGTGATTGATGAAAATCTGTAGAGTCTTTTTTGGATATTTAATTGACAATTAATTTGACATCTAAGGAGTTTAAATTACTGAATATTGTACCATTGACCGGAACATTACATATTTTAGAATTTCTTTTCAGTAACATCAAACTCCTCAAGATAATAGTAGTTCATGATCCTTATAATTTAATGGAGAGTGAGTCGGTAAAATATCTCGATTATATTAGCAAGTAAGTAACACACATTCAGTCAGTATTAAGATCGAGATCTACGAGAGTATCTCAGCAAAGTCAAACTAATCATCCGTTGCAGGTGCACGAACCAAATCTAGTGAAAATTAGGACTCAAACGCTAGACACGAAGATTCCATGCTAGATTGCTCAACTTACATTAATACATCATATGGTTATAATTCTTATTCCTTAATGGGAGAAATTAGTTAGCCAAAATGTGCATGTTGGAGGTAATTATGGCCATATTTCTCATCATATTGGTAGAAAGACTAGAAACTAGAAAAGGCTGCCAGGCAAAAATGGAAAAGAAACTGAGATTTGTAAACAATGATGAATAAATTATGTTATCAATATTTGAAGAGTAAAACCACATTTTTTTTATTTTTAGACACATGATAGTTAGAATCCGAACACAAAAGATTACAACCTAGTTAAAGATATTACGAGATATATAAAGTATAAACTTTGAAGACACCTTCATGAAGAAATTGGAAAACACAGCTAGGAGCCGGGGAGAGTACCAAAAATGCACCCTTTATCCAACTAACCAGTACGATACAAGAAAAATTCAAAATATGCTTTTTCCGACCAATCGTTCATCATAAAAATGTGAAAGTGGCATATCTGCTCTATTCATGTGCATTTCTTAATGGGCATGAAGATCTATAAATACTATACAGTATGGGCTTTTTTGTAGACAACTATACCAATCAGACTTGGGCTAGCATTACGGGTTGTTATGTTTTATTTCAAAGAAAATGAAAAAAAAAATAGTTGACGTTTCTACTAAAAAAAAAATATCTTTCTATGGAAGAAGTGCATGATCAAAATAGGAAAAAATAAAAAAAAATTTAAAAAATAGAAAGAAGAAGAAGCAATGTACCAAAGGCAAGCATAGAGGTTATAAGTAATTCAATATGAGCTCACACACTCACTTAAACATTAAAATTTAATATCTCAATCGATTAAATCTCGGAGTTTTATAATTTGTGAAAAATTCGTATTACTGAATGTACATGGAAGTAAAACAAAATTATCACAATTTCTTTCACTCTTTAACAAAAAGAAGATATACGTCTTTTGTAACCAAAAAAAAGAAAGAAAGAAGATGTACGTCTTTGATTTCATCAGCCTTGAAAATTCTTGTTAAGTCTGTTTTGCAAACGTCAACCACACTCCGAATTTGGCCATTTTTAGAGCGCCAACCATTGCAGATAAGAAAATCCCAAAACCAAAAAACCAAGGCGCCACGTGTCGTCCACAGGGCTATTTCCTAAATTTCTCGGAGATTTTTATTTTATTTTTTTCGATTTCAATCCTCTGCTGAAAGATTGGTGGGAACGAAAGTTAGAAAGAAGAAGAAAGAGCAAGCCTTTCTTCTCTCTCTGTCACTTGTACCTAACCAACGGTTGAGGCCCAGAGACAGATTCAGAAGAAGAAGAAGAAGAAGATGTCAGCTGCTTCATTGTGTTCATCAACTCTCAAGTCCCAGATCACTGGACTTGGTGGAGGAGGTCTCAAGCTTCAAAAGCCATGTCTTTCACAACCCAATTCCCTTACCTTCACAAGGTGGAGTCTTTTCTATCTTTCTTGATTGAATTCCAATTGGGTTTGATTGTTTCTTTGGATTTGAATCGTAAAGATTGCAACTTTGTGTGCTTGGATGAAACCCAGTTCTGAAAATCATTACTTCGCGTTGTGAATTTTGTTCTGGTTAGGATTTTGGGTATGGATTGAGGTAACTTGTTTAGTTTCTGAGATGGGTAGATTGCAAATGAATATATACATATGATTTCTTTTCTTTCTGTGGAATGTGAGAGCTGAGTTGTTTGATATTCTGCTCATTCAGTTTTGATAAGCTGGTATTGTGGAAGTTGTGCTTTGCATGTTCTAATTATGAGGTGGCTAAACTGGATTGGAAATGTCCTAATAATGATAGTTTGCTGCTCTGAGAGTGCTTCTGCTGCTTATTGTTGTTTGATTTCAGGAGGAAAGGTAAGACTGTGGTGAAGGCGACATCTCGGGTTGACAAGTTTTCGAAAAGCGATATCATTGTTTCCCCATCGATTCTTTCTGCTAACTTTGCCAAGTTGGGAGACCAGGTTCTTTTCTGTCCTTTATCTCAGTCAGTTTTTCCTTCAGTTACTTAAGTATAAGGGTTGCAGTACAATTTTCAAATGTAAACAGTATTAGTTTGAGACTCTTTGTAGTTTTGTATATCTGTGGCATTTTCATATCAATTTGGATTTAGAGTTTGATTCTCACTTTGTCTAGGTAAAAGCTGTTGAGTTGGCAGGCTGTGACTGGATTCATGTTGATGTGATGGATGGTCGTTTTGTTCCAAACATTACCATTGGACCACTAGTGGTTGATGCCTTGCGCCCTGTGACAGATCTTCCTTTGGATGTGCATCTGGTAATTTTCTTCTATATGGTTTGATATGGATTGATCAGTGTCGAATGAGAATCAAACTCTAATGTGAACTTGAACTCTTGCAGATGATTGTGGAACCTGATCAGAGAGTGCCAGATTTTATCAAAGCTGGAGCCGACATAGTCAGTGTTCATTGTGAACAATCTTCCACCATCCATTTGCACCGTGCTGTTAATCAAGTAAGATTTTCTCCTTATCCTTGTGATTGAATGTTAAAGCACTTATATTATTGGTTTCTATTCCTTCAAAATGACGTTTAGAGAGAGGAGAAGAAGTGTGATAGACACAGCTTGTGAATCCAGAGCTAGAGATGTATGCTTATGTCCATTTTTTTTGTCTTTGCGTTTTTAATGACAGAGATCTTAAACCCTGTAGACACCACTTAACTTGCTAAACATTTATGATGATAACATGCTACCATGGAGTATTACCAGAAATGAACAGGATTTGTTCTACTAGTCATTTTCTTAAAAAATCATTTACTTTTGGTACAATTCAGATAAAGAGTCTGGGAGCTAAAGCTGGAGTTGTCCTAAACCCTGGTACCCCACTAAGTGCAATAGAGTATGTCCTTGATGGTGAGTTTTCTTTTAAAAATACTATATCCTCTCCTGTTCTCACGAATTATGATTATTCATTTATTTGTGGCCTTTTGAATCGTCAAAATGGATACTGATTGTCAAGGCTCATTCCCTTATCGTGTATTTTGCTTATCTGGGATTAGGTTGGGTTTCATGTCTAGCCTTTCTGACAGGCTAGGCTACAAATAGTTGAGGTGATTTAAATGAAAAGGTGAACAAAATCTGGACAATATCAATAAAAAAGATGATCAAGGACTGAACTTAATCGGAGGTGTGTGCTGTGCAAAGGCTTCTTACACACAGATATTTAGGAATTAGATTCTTAGTAATACTGAAAGACAATGATTTCGATAGAATTCATGTGCGGGAAGGGGGAGTGCAGAGAGAATATATCAGATTTATTTCATACTAAATCATTCTAACATTGCATAATATGATAGCAGACGTTATGTAGTATATCATCTGGTGAAAAATGATATTGACTATCTTCTTGCATGTTTCAGCTGTTGATTTGGTTTTGATTATGTCCGTAAACCCTGGCTTTGGTGGCCAGAGCTTCATAGAGAGCCAAGTGAAGAAAATTTCAGACTTGAGAAGACTGTGTGTGGAGAAAGTATTATCTCTCTCTCTCTCTCTCTCTCTCTCTCTCTCTCTCTCTCTCTCACACACACACACACACACACACACACACTTAAAATATGAACTGATGGTTTTTGTTTGTTGTTACCACAGGGGGTGAACCCATGGATTGAAGTGGATGGTGGAGTTACTCCAGCAAATGCATACAAGGTTTGTGGACCAAGAGCTGTTCTATGTATTAAATAACTCAAATGGAACTGTTCTATGTATAATACAAGTCTTATTTTTGAGCTCTTAGAAGCTATTAGAAACTCTAATTTACCTTACTCTTCAAACTTCTGGATTCAAATTATGTTGATTCAACTAATCTAGTTTGCAAATGTTTTCTATGGTGGCAGGTTATTGAGGCTGGAGCTAATGCTCTCGTTGCTGGTTCTGCCGTCTTTGGAGCTAAAGATTATGCTGCAGGTATGTACCAAAAAATCTCAAAACCTCTATATCGTTGCTAAAGAGACGATTATTGGGAAAAGAAAAGTCCAGATGAGCTAATGCAATTCAATCTTTATATTGATTTTAAATGTCCATTTACAGCCATAAAAGGGATCAAAACCAGCAAACGGCCCGAAGCAGTTGCGGTGTAAATTGATATCTGAATGACCCATTGTTTTCAGCAGGTGATTTCTTATCTTCATTTCCATATATGTCACGTTTCTTACTCCATTGGGGTTTTTGAATTAATTCTCCAAGTATCAATTTCACTACTGTGGTTGGATTATTAAAGAGGGAAAAAAAAAGAGTCACCATTCTCAGAAAGCCTCGACAGTGATGATAAGGACCCATTAGCATTTTCTTAAATTCTTTTTACCAAATACTAGGCACAGTTTGAACATTGGATCAATCATTATACACGACTATGGATTTCAACAATGACAAATTAAGTTTATAAGTGATGCAAAGTGTGGTTTTGGTCCTTTTTCTGTTTTGACTAACCTCTGTAACATTGTCTTCATATTTGCAGACATTTAGTACGATTTAGAAATTGTACTCGTCACTTCATCTTCTCCTCGGATGTGCCTTGCAATATATTTTTTTATAAGAGAATAGAGATAAACAAATAAGCAATCAAATTTGTGGTGCTCCTACTGATACAGGTTCTGTACCATCTTTTACAGGGGTTTCATAATTCATACTTCAAGCCCTTGGCTCTGTAATTGATCCTTCCATCTTAATGAAGCATTTCTTCTCTTTCTTCTTCTTCCCTTGCCCTTGGCTATTTTGTGGAGTATGCTTTGTCTTTCAGAATTATACTACCTTCGCTTAATGCAAAGTTCATTGATATTTTGATTATTTTCCACTTTTGGCCTCAAGAAATAAAATGAACCAAGCAATCATTCCTATTATGACGAAACAAGCTGTTCCACTAGCAAAGGCGTATCCATAACCTCTGCTTTATGCAACACCATTTATTTGCAACCCCAAAAGGAGCATGTTGTCAATCCATGATCAGAAACTGTGGAGACATATTTACAGCTTCACACAAATTCAAGAAACACATCCCTTATGCAAAGGCTAAGCTACTAATAACCAACCTATACTACTAAACCACCTCCCCAATTGACTATTGAAACACCTTTGTACACAAAACCAGCTTGTAATTCTATCACACATCTTGTCTGCATAAAGGGCATGAACCATGTCTAACAAGCCACTTGTCCACACAAGCCAAGTGAAATGTATGCTGACAGAGTGGCAGGGTCCTTACAGTTTCTCCCACTTCAAGATCCTGCATATACCACATTGTTAAGTCAGGATTAAGACCATGCCATCTTCAATTAGTTCTTTGATACAGAAATAGGAATATTTAAGATATCTGTATTCATCAAGCCATTCCCACAGTAAAAGTTCAAGACTTCTCTGAAAGAGTAACAACCTGCAAACATATCGTACAACAGGAAACCCGAGCTGCCTTGGTATCCCCCAGAATCTCATGACATGGCAATTTCTTGAACAAATCCCTTGATAACCCTCTGGTTTCAACTACTCCATCAGGAATCTCATCAAGGTTAAGATTAGCGAAGTTAACCTGCTGATTCCAGCTTAAATTTCAGATCATAAGTGATTGAGAGGAGAATATTAGGGCAATGCTTTTTTCAACAGATTTTGGGTTCATGTCAAAATCTAGGAAGGAAAGATTAACGAAATTAAAACCAATGCTTTGATAGAAAGGGAAGCACATCCACGTACTACCAACAGCAAAACAGGGCATGTCTCTATGCACCAAAACATTTCAGAAGCATGCTACAAAAGGTAATAGCTTCTTGAAAGAGAAATATATGGGGGAACTAGTCAAAACCTGCCAATGGCTAGCACTTAGCACTTGTGGCGGTGGCAAGTTTTCCTCCTCAAACCTCCAACAAATAAGCTCCTCTGTAATTTCTGCCTGAATTAAGACTACCATTCACAAACTGAAAGAGAACTAAAATGATGTGATGCTATGCATGTATAAGCTTCACCATAGATTCACAATTATAAATGGTCTTAGCTGAAACGTGATATGTTCAAATCATGGCAGTCAATCCTCAAGAAGAAGAGCACCTCTGCACCTTGGCAGGCCGGAACTCATAATCAAATAAACAGCTGATAGAAAGAAAGAGAAACAGATACCCTAGAGATTAATAGCTAACCATCAATGAAGATCTTCGTGAGCCAGGCCGACCAAGACGCAATAACTCACGTGAAGCTTCCAAAATCTCCACAGAGAGAACAGCCCCAGCAACAGCACCCAATCCAGCTCCACGAACAATACCACTGTCAGAAGCCTTACCGGCTAAGGCACCACAAATGCCTCCTGCGAAAAATCCCGCTGCAAGAGGACAACAATACAAAGATACATATCAGTCGACACCCAGTTACTGACCTATCATTCAATGCTTATTCTGCTTGAATATCAGCAGCTTCTTCATTAACAACATCAACTTCTGCACTTGGTGCTCATTAAGACCTTAAACTTTCCAATTTTCAAAGATTAAATAGTACAACTGAGAAGACACCTAAATATAGAGAAGCTAAAAAGCTAACAACTTTATTAATACCCACATACAGGCACAGTTGAATAACCAAAACCCAGAAGCAAATATGGAATTCCACAAACAATGAATACCCTAATAACTCAAAAGTTCAAAACTTTAAGAACCAAAATTGATCAAGAAAAAAGGCTAGAAATATATAGATATATACCAAGGGCAAAAAGCAGAACCAGAGTGCCAGCAACGAAATTGATCACAAGCAGTGGAAGGCGTTGAAGGACTCCAACCCTCTGAAGCTCTCCTCTATCCATGACCAAAACGGCGTCGGATGACTGGAAGTTGTACGGAAGGAATATCAAAGGTAAAGGGAGATTAACATATTTGGAACCCTAGCTACCTAGAAATTCAATTCATTTGGATATTAACATGTTGGTGTTGGGGACTAAAACTGAGGGCTCAGATATTACAGAATGTCTGCTAATATTGGCCACCGTGAAATATAAGGAAGGGGAAAGTTGGATTGATAAGGAAAACTGGAAAAGGAAACAACAACTGCACAGGACCAGACAAAGTTGACAAATGCAAAAAGGTGAGAACTTTGATTGGACCAGAAACCAAACAAATCTCACATATTTTCCTTTTTTCCTAAGGCCGGAGGTGTATTCACATTAGATTTTTTGGATTTTAAAAATCTATGGGGATTTTAATATATCTATTCACATTTTAATGGTATTCAAAGTTCAATGATTTTTAGGTCTTCCAAAAAAAAAGTTCAATGATTTTTAAAGATTTCATTACATGGTGGGTTGTAGAGGATATTCATTCAAATCTAGTGCTAATCAGTTCTGGAAATACTTCAAATTAGAGGTGAGTTTTCATGCTATGTATCCATGTATTGATGTATGTACTTTATGGTTAGAGATATGTAAAGTTTCAATACATGCTTGTGAGATAAGTATGTATTTTTACATATTCAGACAGATTCGATGAAAAAATAAAGAACATCATTGGATGTTCTTTTAATCATTAAGTTTTAATATCGTAATCTTGAATTAATACAGAAACAAAAATAAATTGACATATAACCAAAGACTTCTGAACTTTGGCATCGCTTAAAAGCTGCATTTTGCTGCTCACAGTAATGGCATTGAACTATTCAACAATGCCAGTCCTTCCCTATCAATAACGACACTGAACTCGGAAAAGGGTTCCAACCTGACATACTGTCTTCATTCCTTCTCAAACTCCATGACCAAGAAAGCTCTTGTCACGCAATTTGAATAGCAAAGACCTGAATGAATGCTATTTGATCTCAGAATTTTAGGTCACCAATTTCTTGGTAAGCCCTACATAACACCGGACGTATATGTATACTGGGAATGATACCCGTCTTCATCATATCTGCATGCAGCATCATCACGCCAAGCGTATGCTTTGCTTGGAAGTGCCCCTTTAACATAACGATGTAAGTGAATGCATCTGGTCTCAAACCACTGACTCTCATATCCAAAAAGAACTTGGCTGCCTCGAAAATCCGGCTGTCTACAGACAGACCCTGAATTAAAGCTGTATAAGTCACATGATTTGGGGAACAGAATTGGCCATCCATTTCCTTGGTTTCATCTGTATTGGAACTGACTTTAGTTTTCTCCGAAAAGAGGTTGATTGCATCAGAACTCTTTCCATTTTTACCAAGGCCATCTACCAAGCAACTAAGAGTGAAAACATTGGGCTTGAGGCCTGCCTCCAACATCTCTTTATGCAAGCAATGAGCCTCTTTGACGTTCCCGGTTTTAAAATGGCCATCGATCAAAGCTGTGTAAGCTACTATATCAGGCAGAAGGCCTTTAACTACCATTTCCGAGTACAAACCCATAGCAGCTTCCATGTTCCCCATCTTGCAATAAGCATCGATCAAAGTAGAGAAGGTGATGACATTCGGTTCTATACCAACTTTGGTCATTTCAGAACACACCTCCAAAGCCTTCTCCACATTGCCATCTTTACAATACCCATCGATTAGTGAATTGTACGTAACAGCATTTGCAGCAACTCCCTGCTTCTTCATGTTTTGCAACAACTGATATGCTTCTTCCACTCTACAAACAGAAGATAGACCCTTAATTAGTATGCTGTAAGTGAACACATCCGGAAGAATACCATACTTCTCCATCTCCAATTTCAAATCCATTGCTTCCGAAACATCTTCAAATTTACAATGCCCGTCAATCAAACCATCGTACACAAACGTATTAGGCGCAACACCAAACTTAACCATGCACGCTAAAACACTCCTCGCAGCCATCAGTTCACCTACTTTACAAAACGCATCAACTAAAATACCAAATGTGACAACATTCGGAGGCAAGCCATCGCCTAGCAAGTTCGAGTACAACACAAGGGCTTGTTCAACATTAGCCAATTTGCAATACCCATCCATCAGACAATTGTAAGTCCACAGATTTGGTATCACACCATCTTTCCTCATCGTCCGAAAAGTGCTTTCAGCTTCCACCATCCTCCCCTCATTGCACAGTCCACGAATAAGAGAAGTATACACCACAACAGTCCTTTCAATCCCTCTCTCAGGCATTTCATCGAACACCTTACGTGCATTTGCGAGATCGCCTTTCGTACAACAACCCTCAATTAACACCCCATATGTAACACAACTAGGTCTTAATCCACGAGAGTCCATATCATTATAAAGCTCCCACATCGAATCAAGCTGACCCGTCTTCACCAACCCATCCAAGAGCGCATTACAAGCTTGGGTTGCGGGCAACACCCCAGTGCTGCTATACACCAGCAAGGCTTCTTCAACAAGACCCATCTCAGATAACGCAATGATCAAAACTCCGAAAACATTCCGAGCAGAGAATCTAGAGCTTTCCAAACGGCCAAGTGCATTGTAAACCAAGTCACAGGCACGGCGGGGTTTGCAGGACTTCTGAAGATCTAGTATCAAGTCTTTTATCAAGCACCTGGCTTTAATATATAGTTTGGCACTAACCAACACATGAGTAATCGCTGAATAAAGCTGAAGATCCTTCCTTGGCCTGAATTGCTCTGATGCCGAATTGAAGAGTTTAAACGCTTCTGTAGGGCTTCTGCAATTCAGTATAGTGCTGGTGAAATCGGCCGGCGAAGAAGAAGACGACGATGAACCGAATGCTCTGGCGAAGAGTGTCCGGTTCGGACGGGAAAGCTTCAACATAGTGGTGGCTATGGATTTGAAAAGTATAGTTTGTGATTTAAAGGGTTACCTTAAGCCCGCAACCTCCTCCTCCTCCTCTAGAGCTTTAGAGCAGCGCCTCTTTTATCTATTACAGAGCTGCAGCACACTCCAAAATCTGACCCAAATTCATACACAGATAGTAGTCCATGGATTCACCCAAAAAAGCTATATTCTTTCTAAGCTACTATCGTTCTATGTAGGTTGTGGGTGTCTTGATAATGCGCTGAGAGTTTTCGGGAATGTAAAGAGTCCGAGTACTACTGTGTGGAACCAGATAATCAGAGGGTATGCTGGTAGCGAAACTCCGGGGAAGGCGGTTGAGTTGTATAACAAGCTGGCGGCGACGGAAGCCGAGCCGGATGGGTATACGTATTTGTACGTTGTTAGTGCTTGTGCTAGGTCAGGGATGGTTAGAGAGGGTGAACAGTTGCATGGGAGGGTTTTGGGTGGTGGGTTTGGTTCTAATGTGTTTGTTCAGACCAGTTTGGTTAGTTTGTATGCAGGTGGTGGAGGGTTGAGTGGTGGCGTTGAGTGTGCGCGCAAGGTGTTTGATGAAATGCGTGAGAGGAGTGTTGTTAGTTGGAATACGTTGCTTTCGGGGTATGTGAGGAGCCGGGATTTTGATGGGGCGCGGCGAGTTTTTGATGAGATGCCGGAGAGGAATGTGGTGTCGTGGACGACAATGATTGCGGGGTGTGCTCAGAATGGGAGGTGTAAGGAAGCTTTGAGTTTGTTTGGGCGGATGAGGAGGGCGGATGTGGAACCGGACCAGGTTGCGCTAGTGGCGGTTTTATCGGCCTGTGCTGAGATTGGGGACTTGAGATTGGGAAGGTGGATTCACTGGTACGTTGAAGAGAGATTGTGTGTTAGAGCTAAGTCGAGGTTGGTGACTTTGTACAATGCACTCATACATATGTACGCCAGTTGTGGTTTGGTCGATGAAGCGTATAAGGTGTTCAAGCAGATGCCTAGAAGGAGCACCGTCTCGTGGACAAGCATCATAGTTGGGTTCGCAAAGCAGGGTCGCGGGGAGGAAGCTCTTCGAATATTTCAATTGATGCTGAGCTCGGAACTTGATGATGTAAGACCCGATGAAATTACTTTCCTTGGGGTGTTGTGTGCCTGTAGCCATGCTGGATTAGTTGATGAGGGCCGAAGACTTTTCAAATTCATGACGCAGACTTGGGGAATCGAACCAAGGATTGAGCACTATGGCTGCATGGTCGATCTATTAAGCCGTGCTGGTTTTCTAAACGAAGCTCATGTACTTGTGGAAACTATGCCAATGGAGCCAAACGACGCTGTGTGGGGTGCTCTCCTTGGTGGTTGCATGCTTCACAAGAATTCTGAGCTTGCATCACTTGCAGCTCAAAAGTTAACAGTTGCACTTGACCCTGACCAAGCTGCAGGGTATCTTGTGCTCTTATCGAATGTGTATGCTTCTGCTAAAAGATGGCTAGATGTTGCTTATGTGAGACAGAAAATGGTTCACATGGGCGTGAAGAAGCCTCCAGGTCGAAGTTGGGTTCAAATCAATGGAGCTGTTCATGGTTTTGTGGCAGATGATAGAACCCATAAACATGAATCCTTGATCTATGAAATGCTAGCCGAGATCACAAGGCAAGCCCAGCAAGAAGGCCCCCAACCAGACACGTTAAACATGCTTTCCCTTGAAGACTAGGAAAACGAGTGAGAAAAACCAAACTTGTTCCTAGTGTCCTTGTACTTCACTATTCATTCTCTAATTAGTTGGCTTTGCATTGCCTGCTTCGCATATTGAACTGCACTTAACACTTTATGTATCCTCTCTTATTAACCATGGATATTGAATCTCTGTGGCCGTCAACATATTCATACATAAGAAAGTTATATGATACATTAACATTTAAGTACATTAAATGTAGACTAATTCCTTACCATACAATCGTAAACTAGCTTGAAATCAAGCTAAACCATTAAAATGACCCGATGTATTAATTCAATAATAAACTGTAGAAAAATCAAAGGTTCTAAATATCTGCAGATACACTTATATAGCCGTCCAAATCTCTTTTTTTTTTTTTTTTTTAGTCAAGAGTCGGTATATCATATTTTCCCAACAAATGGACTATGCTACTGCTATTTCTCCGATATATTTGTAATGATCAATTTTTAAAACCTTGGACGAACCCACACACAATGTCAATGCCCCATGGGTAGATCAATTATGTTGGACTTGCGCAAAGTATACGTGGGAGCTAGGATCATCTGTCCACATTCTTTCTTCCTAGTGCGGTTGTTTGAAGCTTTGGTCGTACGCCAAGGCAAGGAATAAGGAATACGTTTGGGCCAGAAACGGGCCTTTTCATGAGCCCAAAGCAAGCCTTTCATATAAATATTCTATCCGCCTTGGCGGTAATCCACAACACTATTTCCCTCTTTTCTCAATCATGAGTCGGAGCGGCGAGGACCGGTTCGAGATCGCGTTCTTCGACGTGGAGACGACGGTGCCGACCCGACCCGGTCAGGGCTTCGCCTTATTGGAATTCGGATCCATCCTTGTTTGCCCCAGGAAGCTGATTGAGCTCGAGAGCTACTCCACTCTAATCCGACCCGCCGACCTCAATTCCATCAACTCCTTGTCCGTCCGCTGTAACGGCATTACTCGAGACGCCGTCATCGCCTCCCCGGGCTTCGATAAGATCGCCGATAGAGTTTTCGACATTCTCCATGGTTGGTTCCCATTTTCCTTCTTTACTCTTTGATTGTAGTTTTGGTGTTTGGCCTCTGAGAGATGCGGTGAAATTTCGGTAAATTTTAACATGTAGAAAGAAGAGCTGAATTGATTGAAGTAAGGTGATTATTTTATTTTCTTTTCGATTTGGTGTTTGGTTGAGAAGAAATGGAGTGAAATTTCTTTTCTTGAGGAGGAAGTTTTTGTTCTATGTTGAATTTCTGTTTGGTTTGTAGATTGGATTGGCTAAAGGGATCAGAATAGTAAAAGTAAAGGAATGTTTCACTAGCTACTGTATAAGTTAATTTAAATTTCTAATGGTTGCTGTAAACTGTCTTGATGGATTTTGTAATCGAAATTTTGAGATGCAGATTCTAAGGTGATATTGAATCTCGATTCTTTGAATTTTAATGAGATTTCATTTTATGGTTGTGCAGGACGTATATGGGCGGGTCATAATATATTGAGGTTTGATTGCCCCCGGATTCGGGAGGCTTTTGCAAATATTGGTAGACCTGCACCAGAACCCAAAGGTACAATTGATTCTTTGGCTTTGTTGACTCAGCGATTTGGAAGGAGAGCTGGTAACATGAAGGTATATTTAACGTCATGTGATTGAATTCTTAAAATCAAAATCATTAAATTTGAGAGGGCAAAGATGTAAAGTTTCTAGGTTTTATACATGATGTATGGTTTTCTGCAGATGGCCACTCTTGCAACTTATTTTGGTCTTGGACAACAGACACACAGGTATGTTTGGAAACCTACTTGGGTTTACGTTACTCTCTCTTGTGTTGCATTTGGTTTTCTTAAACACTAATGGTTTATTTAATGATCGTTCAGGAGTTTAGATGATGTTCGAATGAATCTTGAAGTACTCAAATATTGTGCTACAGTTTTATTCTTGGTAATAATCTAATTCTGGAATTAGGGTTAGAACATATTCATTTTTTGATACAAAGGCGTTAATGTATACGTAGTTGTGTTGAATTTTACATTTTAGGTCTCTTAATAAAATGATACAGTAGTTGAATGTCACATGTAATTTTTTCACTTGTTATTGTGATGTTGAGTGTATTTTAGAATCAAAACAATAGTTGCCTGATATCCTTACAATTGGGGTTTTAGATACTATGGTTAAGGTCACTTCTAACGTTAACTCTAATTTGATAAACTTGCAGGAGTCAAGCCTCCCAGACATATTAACAGAGAACAGCTGGGTTTCTCCAAATGCTACAACAAGAAGTCGAAGTGGTGGAAAGTTATCTTCTGAGGGGCCAAGCATGAACATAAATATTTCAAATCAAACAGGGGACAATCATCCAATAACATCTCTTAGGACTGAGACCACACAAGAAGTCTCTAATTTGCTTGAGACTGTCGAGTCCAGCACAAATCGACCAGATCCTTTTGACATGGGCCCACTTATCAATGAAGTGAAGAAAGATTTAGATCAGCAAGACATCAACATGGTGGAAACACCTGCACAAGAGTCTCCCAACAGTTCTCTCAATGCTTCTGTGGCCAACAACTGTAATGCCACCATGGATTTTTTACAGCTCGATCAAGTTTTCATTCCTTATATCAGTGCTTCGCTTGTTCCACTGTATCGTGGGAGTCAAAGGATAAAGTTATTACACAAAGATATCACTTTGCAGCTTTGCTGCAGTCATATGAAATTGCGGTTTGGAATCAATACGAAGTTTTTTGATCATGCTGGCCGACCGCGACTGAATATTGTCTTTGATGCAGCACCAAAATTATGTGAAGTTCTTGATGCATGTGATGGTCTTGCAAAGAAGGTGTCTTTGGACTCTGGAAGTAGCTCTGAATGGAGGCCTGTTGTGATCCGCAAAGAGGGCTTCCACAACTACCCTACTGTGAGATTGCAGTAAGTTCTACTCCTATCATTTTGTGTTTCTCCACTCTAATAAGAAAAAGCATCGCTCATACAAGTTTTGAAATTTAGAGCAAATGAAGCATCGGTGATGTGTAAGGATTGATGTAGTCTTTGTTTTTTAATTTGTTACTACAGCATACAAACTGCAGTATGCGGGGACATTGCAATCTACGCCACAGAGATATATCAAAGAGACCCCTCTGGCACCGAGCAAAGGCTAGTCTTCTCTAAATTTGATGCTTCAGAACTTGGTGCCTTGTTCACCCGAGGGATGTTTATGGATGTATTCTTCTCTTTGGATCCATATGACTATCAGCAGAGTGCAGGCATTAGGTTGGTGGCAAAGAAACTGATTATTCATTCCAATTGATTGACGAAATATGTATGTCTAATTTATTTAGGGAGCCAATTGCTATGTAAAGTTCAACCAGATAGATTGACTTGCAGGATAGCTTTCAAAAATTGGAATCAGGGGATACTGATTGTTGTGATTTGTAACTGCAAAAGATGTTCAATGCTAGATATATATTTTTATCAGAACTAGGTCCGTTTCAAGCTACAGAAAATCTATGATCATATACCGTACATTGCTCAGTTGAATTTTATTTTCGGGAAAGTCTTAGTGTGCAGAGCTCTGCAGTTGAGCTGCACCAAGGCCTTGAACCTGTTTTGCCAATTGTTTAACATGCAACTGGTTTACGTTTTTGGATGTATGAATCATGTGCTTAATATTTTCACGGGGCAATGACTATGCTAGCCACATGAATGTGATACGAGTCTGTTAGCAGCATGTGAAGCAAAGCAGTTTTCTTTTAAGAAAACCCTGATTCCTTCGGTTTTTTGGATGAATCACCATGTGCTTGTCATATCCATTTGGTAAAGGATGTCATAGACACATTTAAAACGTGATGCTGAACTTGTCATATTCCATCTTGTGTATTTCTGCTCTACTGATTTCTGGCAATATCCAGGTGGAGCTTGTAATTTAATCAGTTCATCGGTATCTCCGTTAGTAAGCTTGAGTTGGTAATCAATTAAGAGCAAATATGGAAAAGAAGTTTAATGGTGGTCCGAAAGTAGTTTTTAGGAAGATCATATGGTTATTGACAGAAAATGGGAGTTGATCCTTAACAGAACTTTAAGGAATTGTGAGGTTTAGCTGCACTGCATGTGAAAAATGAGGTGTTAGGTTGAGGCTTGGACATATGCATGTGTTAAGTTTTTCCTGGCCTTGTATATAAACATGTGTGTATTTTGAAAAGCAGGCCTAAATATTTGGTATACCAAACTCTTGGTTGGCTAGTATATATGCTTCATGGGACTTGCATGCATTTTGCATCCTTAATCTTAATCTTGTACGTGTTGGTAAATTTTATTTTCAAAGAGAAGTGCAATCAGATGACAAGCCAAGTTAACAGCAAGAACAATGGAACTTCCATTGATCGTAGTCGAGTAAAAATTTTGTTGTGTGACCGCAACGCTGAGAGTTGTGAAGAGGTTTCAACACTACTGACAGCATGCTGTTATCAGGGTATTCAAGTTGATCATTTCTCTCTGCATTAAAATACAGCTCCGGATTTTCTCATTGACTGAAACAAAGTTTCAAGTAACTAGTATAAAATACAGTTTAGATATGCAAATCAGTATTGTTGTTCAGGTTTTGAAAAGCTAGCCTACTATGTTTATTCTGCCTCTGAAGTGGTTTCTCAGGCAGACGATGAAGGCTCTTCTGTAGAAAATATTTTGCAAGATTTTAGAAGTAGACATGTTTTATGTTTTTCTGATGTGGAATTTTGGCTTTCTGGTTTGATATCAATGGATTTTGCCTTCTTGAGTGCATTCATACATGCTATTATATATCTCTGTAATCACACGAGTAATGCTGAGAACAGTTACCTTTTGTGTAACAGTAATTTCGGTTGGCTCAGCTGTGAAGGTTGTGGATGCTCTCAATGAAGAGTGGTCTTCAATTGATATTATACTTGCTGCAGTTGACCTCCCACTAGAATCAAGCATTGAGATGCTGAAGTATATCATGCAAGATAGACATTTCAAATGTATTCCAGTGATCAGTAAGCAGCGTACTACTTTTCTGTATTAAGGATGGAATATATTCCATCATAACTCAGTTCCTCATATTTCTGGTATTCGAAAAACAAATTTATGCATTGCACATAATCACATATGGTGGATATGACTGTAAACCACTGCATCACACTTGTTGTTCTTGCAGTGCTGTCAACAAACCATGAGTCCTCTTTTCTTCTCAGTTTCTTAAGATTGGGGGCAACTGATTACCTGGTCAAGCCATTATGCATCGATGAGATACTGAACTTGTGGATGCACTGCTGGAAGCAGCCTAAGGTAGGGTGTCTTTTACCAAATTTGATGTTCATGGATACATATATATGTAGCTTTTGCAGGGTGCATTACAATTTGTGACCTAGTCATATTCCGGCATTCTACCAGATATCAGAGTACTTTTGTTTCAGTTGTAAAAAGCTCTTTTACTTGATCTAGCTACTATACTTTGCAGAATCTCATCTTATCTGCGTAACTGTATGATCCAGATTGTGCTCAAATCTTTGAAATGTGACCAACTAAGCCTCCTCTTTATCCTACAGTACTCAGTTGCGTGTTTCATTCTTTTCCTCGCTTGTAGGAACTTGACTGGTTGCCACAGAACAACTTGCATATTCCAAGTGAAGACGGCAGCAATATCTTCGTCTATAATGACACAGATGAAGAGTTCCTAGAGAATACGATGCAAACGTTGTGTGTATCAAAAAGGAACTAGCTAGGTTAGCTGAAATTTATGTTGCAAATAAACTATAGCATATATGTGGAGTTTTAATCAAGTTGTTCTCTGAAATAATTGGTGTGTGCTCCATCAATGAAATCAAAGGCCATCTCAGGTCCGATGTTGCTATATAAATTGTGATACCTTTATCATCCCCCACTTAGTTATTGATGTAGTGTTATTTCTCTCCACAATATTCCGAGAGTGAGATCTTATGGTCAAGTCATCCAAATGGTCATTCAGGCTTGAAAATGAGCGAATTTCACGAGGAACCCGTCTCGGGCCTCCAATTTTAAGCACTTGTATAAGTAACTTTTGAGCCCAAACAGAACTGGATGATACAAAACCCTGAATGAAAGCTTCACCTAAACTAGCCAAATCATAAGGCCCCAAATTCTTTAAGTTATACCCATTATGCAAAATCTAAGAAAAAGGAACAGACATCTAATGGAAGCCAATTTCTTCTTTTGATTCCATGCCTTTTTCTGATTCTAAAATGAACCACCAACTCTGGTAGACAAAAAAATTGAACCCCTAACCCTGGTAGACAGAGCTAAACTGGGGATACTGATTTCACAGGTAACTTTTTGTTCACCTGTAGTCTTCCCATTAATATTTCCTGTTCTTCTCTTCTACTTTATTTTTCTGTAGTTTGTTTCAGCTACTTAATAATTAATACGCATTTTACATCTTTGCTAGGTTTAGGGTTTATTCAAAAGTATTCTATTATTTCCTGACCATGTTAAAGAATTGATCATTGTGGTATCTTAGGCATTAGGATTAATATGCATAGAAAATAAGAACAATCAGTGTAGAATAAACTTCAATGGCAGAGGATTGAATTTGGTATCAAGCACAATAGTATCTGGGACCTTCACTTCAACTCTGTCCTGGAAACTATAGTATTGTAGTACTGTATATTCATTTCAGTGTGCTATAATAATCACTTCCAAATTGTGAGGTAAAGTCTTTTCTGTCTTAAATATAAACATCATCCATGTGCAGGCCAAACTTTTGGTTGGCCAAATAGACAGAAACATTTGGTAGACCAAACTTTTGGTTGGCTACTGAATTGATTTCTTTGTGGATGTGTGCATCTTTATGTTAGCATTGTGTTTTGTTGATTTGGAATGGAGGGAGGTAAGTAGAGATCGACATGAATGACAATGGCAGACAAGTTGATTAGCCCCTTTGCATTGTTCGAATTACAGACTATGGGATATATAGGTGCACGAGCATATAATACCGTATTCTTACCTATCTCTAGTGCTAGATGCATGCTTTCTCTAGTTGCAACTTTCATCAGTTTGCCCAGATGTAGAGTTGTGGATGCTATGAATGCCTCTTTTTTCGATTCTTATTGGTGGCATTCAGAGCATCCACAACCTCTACTTCTGATTCACCATTTGTCACCGCACTTGGCCTTCCTATGGATGTGAGGAGGAAGATGTTGAAGCAGCATGTAATGCTGGAAAGACATTTCCGACTTATTACAGAAACCGGTATGCCCTTATTAAACTTTCCTTCTTGTTTTTTCTTTTTATTCTCCAACTCTCTATGGTTGTGAGAAAATAAAAGAGAAAGAAGTAGAAAAGGTTGAAGGGGAATTGATCTATAAGATTCTAAATTTGGAACTTTCTTCACTACATACAAAGTACAGATGAAATTATATGCTTGGTATTCCATGTAAGCCACCATATCATACTAATGTTGGGAGTTGGGAAGAGGTTTCGACACTGCATGTACTAGTTGCTACTTGCTGTTATTATCTGTGTAAACCAATTGTATCCTTAACTCTTCTGCATTTAATTTCAGTTCCCTTAACTGTACCATCGACTGAAACACAGTCGGGGTTGATTTACTTACTTTCTGTGTTGAATATGCAGTAATTTCAGTTATGTACCCTCAGCTGTGGAGGTTATGGATGCATGCTCTCAATGTTGAACGGCCTGCCTTTGATTGATATAATAGCTGGCTCATCTTATCTGCATATTTACTATAGTACACTTACAATATTGTGATTGTTAAGGGTATAATAGGTATTAGGTAGGTGTGGCTATTTTAGAATAGTATAAAAGCCTTCACTCTGTAATTTCATGATCAACTCAGTAACAATGTAGTCCTCTCATTTTTCACTTTTTCTCCCTCTCTCCCTTTATCTCATCTTCTTCTTCCTTCGTCTCTGATTCATAGCTCAGCTTTCATGGTATCAAAGCCAGGTTGATCGATGACCTAGATGTTCTTGCTTCCTCTATCTTTTGCTTCCGCGTTTATCAGTTTCATTCAATTTTGATTTTCCCCAATTCCAAACCCTAACCCCCAAATTCAGTTTCTCCCTCTGCCATGGATCCTTGCTCGAAGCTTGAGTTTTTCAATGTCGCAGTTGTTCTGTTCCGGAATCCGAAAGTCATCGATATCAAGCTTCCAAGGCCTTGCTCAGGGCGACGTCGTTTTCCAATTCGAGTGCGGACAAGCGATTCTCTCCACCGGAATTTGAGTGCGGATTCATCTCCATGGTTTGATATAATCATAGAGAGTTTGGTAATCTCTTTCCGATTCACTCATCTCTATTCGTTGTTCATCTGCTCTCTGCAATTGTTGTTGCTCCGCTTCATTATATTGCTGATGTGCTAGTCTATTATAGTATTATGGGATCTTGCCTAAGTCGTTTTTGTTTCATCCGTCTACCTTGCACGTCATTATGATGAAGTACATTAATAGAATATTTGAAGAAGAATTGAATTTTGAAGAAGAAGAAGAAGAATTGATTGGATTTTGAAGTATAAGAATTAGTTGTAAATATTTGTGAAAGTAAAAGTGAGTGATTTTTGCAGAAGAAGAATTGGTTGAATTTGAAGAAGTAGATGATTAGCTGTATATAGTTTGAAGAATGAAAGAAGAAGAGTTGAGTTGAATTTTGAAGTATTGGTTGAATTTTGAAGAAGTAGATGATTAGTTGTACATAGTCTAAAGAACAATTGAATGAATTTTTGAAGAAGAAGAATTAAGTAAATGTTACGGAAGAAGACTAAAGTTGAATATTGAAGTTTGTTTTCTTTTCTGGATGGATGGTTCTGACTTGACAAGTGGTAGAAGATGTCAGCTCATGGTGTTTTGGATTGTGAGAATGACTCTAGTGTGAAGGAAGTCTCTGAATTGAAGATTCTGGTTATATTGATTCTGAGTTTGTAAGTGATGAGATGCCTAAATCTGGGTTTGTGTTGTGGTAGTGAAGAATTGGATGTGGTAGATAAGGCTGAGATGTATCTCACTAAAAAGAAAAGTCGTATGGAGGCTTTTTTTTTCTTTTTTTTTATGGTGATCAATCTGTGATGCAGTATAGATCTAATGATGGTGTATTTGTTTCTGACCTGGTGAAGATATCACTATTGCATTATGACATGGGTACCCTACTTGGAATCAGAAGAAGTGCAACTGACCAGTTTCCCACCTCAATAAGTTTTGTGAAACTTGCTGATATGTGAATGGGTTATGTTCCTTGCAAAATTTTGAGTTCATTAAATTGAACATCCACAAACTCTGGTGCTCATTCTGCTAGTTCACAAGTATCTACCATCAATCCTTGAGAAAATGCAAGAATTTGAGAGACTGATAGAATGAATGACTAAATGATTGAGGTGTTGGTGACGTAAAGGAGTATGCAAAGGTGCCGCAGGTCTTATGCATATTACTGGAAACTGATTGAAGTGCTGGGTTTTGTTTTTCAATTGGTTTAGTTTTTGCTAGATTAGCTGGGTTTTTCTTTGTTCCAACCATTATGCTTGGTACCCAAGCATATGGTTGAGGGGGGATGTTAAGGGTATAATAGGTATTAGGTAGGTGTGGCTATTTTAGAATAGTATAAAAGTCTTCACTTTGTAATTTCATGATCAATTCAGTAACAATGTAGTCCTCTCATTTTTCACGTTTTCTCCCTCTCTCCCTTTCTCTCATCTTCTTCTTCCTTCGTCTCTGATTCATAGCTCAGCTTTCAGTGCTCAAATCTTTCCCCAGTTTAGGATACTTTAATGAAAGCTATATGATAGTCATCCGTGTTTGTTTCTTTCACTAAAGTCTTTTCATCTCTGATGACACATATGATCGAAGACTTCTTATCAGAGGAAACAATGCCATGTTGTGTTCATCATCAGAAAAGAAATAGCAACCTTAGCTGATATCTATGTTACTAATAAAATTAGGAAAACCGGTGGATTTTGAAATCAAATTGTAACTTGGAAAATAAGCATTCCATCTGTGAAGTCCTTCTCTCTAGCTAGTCTAGCTATCCTTGTTATTGTACTCAACCTGGTTCTTCCAACATATACAATGAATACATATGATTCATCCCTTTGACAAAATGGTCTACTAATTATTGTAAGAAACAACACAGCTGCCATCAATTTGTGGGAAAAATATGAACATGCAGAAGATTGAATTCGGAGGAAAGCAATTAGGTTTCGTTTAGTTTGCAGCCGTTGTGAAACTTTTAGAAATCAATTCCTTTGCCTTTACTTGAATAATAAGAACCTACAACAGTGCATCACTCGCGCTAACTCGATCGGAATTTATTAGTGACTTTAATATATAAAATCATATATGCATTAATAACGCATGTTGATGAGCTGTGATCTGTTGGTTATTATACCATAGAGTTCACATGTATATATATTCAAATCTCACCAACACACCATGTAATGGATGAAGTAAAATAAAACATTATGCAGCAAAAATACTATAAAGAAGCAATTACGAACCGAGCTTATAGCTAACGATCACACATAAAGCATTTTTTTCCATCGTTGACAATGATCATTGAATCATTTTGAATTGTAATTCAGATACATGAGAAAAGCTAATTAAGGTAGCTAGGTCTTGATCATGTGGCTGTTTGGCAAGCCATTATGGAACCCCTTGATCCAGCTCAGGTCGGACCTAATTCTAATTAAGCATGTTTTTGGTAAAGCTAATATAAACTTGCGGCTGATGTTCTTGAGTTTTCAATACGTATCATGTGCTTAAAATGTCGTCCATGCTCTAATTCCGGTAAAGGATGTGATTGACACTAAAATACGATCGGCAGCTATGTGATGGCACTGTTAACCGAACTAATCGCAATTGATTGACTCAGATGTAGTTTGAGATTATATTTTGAATATGTAATTATCTTACAAAAACAAAAGTGACATGTCTCGCGTAAATAAAGCGATAACATTCTCTTAAAGTTGTATATATATTATTCTTGTTGATCAACAATTATTACTATATCTTTCTTCAAGAAAAAATATTATTAATATATCGGGTAAACCCATCGTACATTTAATTCCGTGAATATATTTTTTTATAAGTGAAATAAGTGCCTCTTCAATACAACCGCATCTCTATTAAAAGACGGTTAAGTTTTCTGGTCTTTTGTTCTGTTATCAAGTTTATGAACTTAAGAACGGAAAACATTTCTTTTATACCTCATTTGTTTCACGGATTTTAGGCTCGGGAAAAGGAAAGTGCTTACTTTCCTGTGTTTGGTAAGTGTAAGGTCAGGAAAATGGTTCCTCTTGCAAGAGAAAATATGAAGGAAAATGAATCATTCCATTCTCCTAAGGAACCATTTTCCCTTCTCATTTTCTAGCATTTATTACACTTTTCTAACATTAATTACACTATTTGTATGGCTAAAATAATTTTGTGAAAATTTATTAAGAAATCGATTCTGTCAACCAAATGATGCTCGGGGGGTTACCAAACATATTAATAGAAATCTTAATTTCTCTTTCCGTAAATACAAATGAATAACTTTATTAAGAAATCGATTTCGTGAACCAAATCATGCCGGGGGAAGGTAGTTTATGATAATTGGAGCCTAACGATCCAATTCGTTAATCTATGTTCTTTTTTGTCCTATATGTCAAACTCGATTGAAATATACCAAACAATCCTAACCTCACCTCCTCTTTTGCACTTTTCTTCATTCCTTGTCCCTCACCGGTCCACGTCTCCCACTCTTCCTAACCTGCGCCTCGCTACTCTCACCCGCGCACGTTAGCACCCGACATATATTTAACAATTATCCTTCTATAAATTAGATAAACCTTCCGCCAATTAATCCATGGATTACGCTATTACAGGATATAATTGGCTTCCTAATTTCTGCTAACGTGCGCCGCTTGCCGGTGATCTAAACCTTCACCCCCTTCCTCCTCCCGCGCTATCCCAGCCGTTGGATCAACCGCCCCAAGTCTTTTTCATCATCTTCATCTTCATCTTCTTCTTCAGTAGTAGAGGCTTTCTCTCTCTCTGCTCCGCTTAGCTCCCGCATGAAGTGTGGCGATGATGACGTGGCCGCGGTGGTTGCTCGTTCGCTATTGCGGTGTGTGAATGTTCGGACCGGGTTCGACTGAAACCCTAAACCTAATTGTGAATTTGATTGGAGGAGGTTTATAGTCATGGAGGTTTTATAGTATTTGCTTGGTTTTGGATATGGATATGGATCCTAAGGAGCTCAATTTGAACAAAGGACTTGAAGGTTGCGGCGCCGGCGGTGGTGAGGGGTTTATAGATAGGAGCAAGGTGAGGATTTTGCTCTGCGATAACGACGAGTCCAGCTCCGAGGAAGTTCTCAGGCTTCTTTTAAAATGCTCTTATCAAGGTTTGCTTTTTTACTTTGCTAATGAGTTGCTGATAATTATCTGGTTTTCAATTTTCCTGGAAACTTTTGGTTTTCGAAAGCTTGGGATGGAAAATGTTGAGCATTATTAACTGTTTGGCTCTGTTGAGAAAATGGAAGGAAAAATTTATGAAGAAAATAGCTGAAATTGAAGTTAAAGAGATGTATTTTGTGTTCCTTTGGTGCCTTTATCTGCGAGAATAAGCTGTATGTAAGTAATCTCCAATTACTGCGTGTGAATTCGTTGTCGTTGTGGATTCTTGATATAGATGGATTAAAGATACAAGGTCTTTGTGTTTGTTCTTCTGATGTATTTAGGTGCCGAAATGTATCCTAAGAGGTGTTTACTCAAAAAACAGGTCAAAATCGAATATGAATATGTGTATTCAGATAAATATATTATGTTGGAAGACAAAATGATGACACAGATAGACATATGGTAGACGCCATTAGTGAAGCACTTTTTTTTTTGTTTCCCTACTGTAGTAGATTAATGCATTACTTTTGTATGAAGAATGTGACTACTTTCATAGCAGTACGGACATCAAAGTACAGTTTTTCCTGGCATTGTCTTGGATATTTTTGCTTTTTTTGGGAGACTAGCTCCTTTTTTGTTGGTGCCATAGTATACGCGCCTTGCAAGGTGATGCTTGTGTTCCATGATGTCTCATGATTTCTTTTGCTTCACAGTCACTTCGGTCAAGTCTCCTCGGCAGGTGATTGATGCATTGAATGCAGAGGGACCTGATATTGATATCATACTTGCCGAAGTTGACCTTCCAATGAGAAAAGGAACGAGAATGTTGAAGTACATCACACGGCATAGAGAGTTGAGGCGCATTCCTGTGATCAGTAAGCAGTTCTTGTTCTTATGGTTGATGTTTCCTTTAATGAAAATTTTTGGTCTTTTAAGGTCCATTATGGCTTAACCTGATTGTTAAATTTTTCTGCTTTGGTTAGTGATGTCGGCACAAGATGAGGTCTCTACTGTTGTCAAGTGCCTAAGGCTTGGAGCGGCAGACTATCTTGTAAAGCCTTTACGAACTAATGAGCTTTTAAACTTGTGGACACACATGTGGAGAAGAAGACACATGGTTTGTTTGCTTAACTTTTTATGTCACTTTTCTTTTGATCTTTTCTCTGATGTTGTAACAACCACTTTCTCTGGTAAATCTTTCCATTGCTTTATGCTGTATTAAAAAATTTCTGTTTAGAAATAAGGTAAACAGTTATTCATAGACACAAATCAGATGCCAGAAAGTCAGAAGTGAGCAATATATATGAGTTGATGTTATTTTAGTCTCTTAATTTAGTTTATTGTATTGGGTAGGTGATGAGTGGTAACATGCAATTGAAATATTTGGTCTTTCCTTTGCGAAGCTGTAGTAACCTCTGTTTTAAGGGTTCCGTTGATAAGTGATATCTTTTTTCATATCCTCTAGTATGCAACTCCTGGCCACTATATGTTCTTTTATATTGGTATAACACTTTTTTCCTATATATATTTGGCAGCTTGGACTTGCAGAGAAGAACTTGTTTAGTTATGACTTTGATACAGTTGTATCAGATCCTAGTGATCCTAATACAAACTCATTCTCGGATGATACAGAAGAGAAGTCTCAGAAGAGTGCCAATCCAGAGATAGTATGTTATTTTATTGTTGTCTTTTTTGAAAAATATAAAAGAAAGATAAGTTCCCTAAGATGTTAAATTTTGACTGCTCATTATATAAGAAAGTTAATCCGTGAAGTGTGGCCAATAGTTTTAGAGACATGGGATTACTATTATCAAATAGCAATATGTGAACTTGATATATGGTTTGAGTTTAACTAAGGTGGCTGCTAGTGCAACTGTAAACAGTTTAGAGAGAACTAGAAAGTCAAAGAGAAGGACTGCATTGTGATATCAAAATACATGTGTGAGGTCTTCTGCTTAATCTGTAACACCTAAGAATACATACACTTGTATGTGCTATGTAGGCCAAACACGAACATCTATAATATACATAAATCGCGGGGTAATCAATTTTATTACAGCTAAATTTAACTTTTTCGAGATGCAATACTGATAATGTCATGCTGAACTATTCTATGATGAACTGGATTTGAGAAGCTTCCAATCTCAGAACAAGGAAAATCAGTTTGGGGTCAGGATGAATCTTCATAGATAATTCAAAATTAACTAGAGCAACTTAAGTTTCCTTTATATTCAAGATTGCTTACTAGCTATGGTATTCATACCGACTGAAAGTCTGAAAGTATTTTGTATGCTTACCTCATTTTTTTCTTTTTCAAGCCTGTTGCTGCTGCTTCGGAGCCTCCACTGGATGATCAATTAGAGTTTCAGAGTGATGTTCCAGAAATAAGTGACCGCCAAACTGGTGAGCCACTTATGGCAATTGATGTCTGCTTTTAAGTTTGGGCATCTCCTGGCTTGAAATATCTTTTATGTCTGTTTCATTGCATTTGAACAAAAACAGAGCAGCACTTTTTTGACAGTCAATCATTTAATGTGTGTAGCATAGTTGAAACTTGAATCAAGTCATGTTCTATCATCACAGTAGCACAATATAGCAAATACTTCAATCTTACTGTTTTTTCTGGTAATATTTGTTTTCCCCTCATTTTTGGAACTGATGACAAATTTGTTTCTTTGTGCTCAAGATTCTGTACAGCTTATATTCATTTAATTTATTTGGTTAGTACATCTCTTTTAGTTAGATGTGATTAACCATTCTCAATGTTTCAGTATTTAAAAAAATAAAAAAATAAAAAACAAAAATAAAAAAAGGAAGAAGAAGAGGGGTAGGGGGGCTCATTTTTAAACTGTGTATACATTATATTCTTGTCACTTATATGGACAGGATCCACTTGTGTTCAAGAAGAAGAGTGAACTTTTATGGTTTGGTACTCAAATTATAATTGGACAATTGACATTCTTTGAAGGCTTTGAGTTTTTTCCTAACTGTCATGCTGACGATTAAGTCCTCCATTTAATTGCAGTCTTTCTTGTTTTCTTTCTCTCTTCCAAAAGAAATATATGAGATAAAAGTTTCGGATTTTATTCTCTCCGGTAAGGGTTGTTTGTAGATATTGTAATTATATGACAAGGAGGATCTGTTATGTCAATGTCATGAGCATCTTTTTTTCTAGATTGCTATGCATGGGCTATAGGACCAAGTAGTGTGTATTATGTTGCATCATTCATTTGACCTCAGTGATGTGAGGAAAGCACAGAATTAATATTAGAAGCAGAATGAATTTTTGACTGCTCATTTTTCATCATTGACACTCGAGACATTCTCTTCCTATTTCTGTGGTCATATTCTGCAGGAAAGTTTTCATCTGGCCCAAAAAAGAGCGAACTAAAGATTGGGGGGTCATCTGCCTTCTTTACCTATGTCAAATCTAGCACACTTGAAAAAAACTCCCAAGTCCATACGAAGGATAATGGTGCTGAACGGTCAAGAGTGGAAGAGAAACACCCAGCATATAGTCAACAAGTGGTTGATGAGTCTCTCCAAGTAGATGGAAATGGAGAAGCATGGGAAAGCTATTCACAAGAAGATGACTTTCCAACCAGTAATAGTATCCCAGATTCTCTTTCATTGGAGAGGTCTTGCACCCCACCTATATCAATGGAACTTCAGCATCAGAAGAATAATGTGGAAGACAGATCCTCTCAGGTGCCTGCGCATCCTAGAAATGAACCTCAACACGATGTTTCTAGATTGCCTGCCCATGCTTCGTATCCATACTATATGTCGGGGGTTGTCAATCAGGTTATGGGGTCATCATCGACACAAGTGTATCAAAAGAATCTGCATGACATGCCAAATCATGCCGCAGCAGCAATTATGCAACATTACAGTCATCTTCCACACTGCCCTCCACATGTTAATGGGATGACTTCATTCTCCTACTATCCGCTTGGTATATGCTTACAACCTGGTCAAATGCCTAACAATCATTCATGGCCATCCTTAGGAAGCTCATCCGCCAGTGAAGTGAAATTAAATAAGGTTGACAGAAGAGAGGCAGCATTGATTAAATTTAGGCAGAAAAGAAAGGAGCGTTGCTTTGATAAAAAGATTAGGTATGTTAATCGAAAAAGACTTGCCGAAAGGAGGCCTCGTGTACGGGGACAATTTGTGAGGAAGGTAAATGGTGTAGATGTTGATCTCAATGGGCAACCTGCTTCTCTTGATGATGACGAGGATGATGAGGAGCTTGCGTGAAGGATGTGGAAGATGTTGCTTCTTGATATTGAAGTCAATTCATTCTTGGCGGTTATGAGGCAGCACGTTTTCAGTTCCCAAGTGCAATAATTTCCTTGTAGAAAGTTTAAGGAAGTTCCTGCATCTTGGGGTATTCACTATATGGATGATAGGAATTGGTGCTGCACTTCCAAGTGAAGTGTCCTGAGAGCATCACCATATCAGATGGAGTGAGCGAGGGTGCAAACTTCTGGTTATAATATCTATCAAGTCAAAGAAATTAGATAATTTAAAAGCATACCTTTGCAGATTGTTCAGGAACGCGGAGTCCTGAAGATGCTCATGTCGGGCTCTTGAATCTACTATTCCACCACAGACTCTCTTTGCTGGATTGGAAGCATTCATCTTTTGTTCATCAAGTTCCATATGGGAAATGGGTTAGTTTTTCAGATTTCTTTATGAACAAATGTCTGAGATCTCAAATAACATCAACTGGATAGGTTTTTCCTTCATTTTTCTTTTTTGTTTGTATGTAATGTTATGTTCATTAAAATTCCATAATCCAAGTCTCTTTCGTACGTTTTCTTTAACACAGTAAAACTTAAGGCATTCAGTTTAGTTTGATCTTGTTGCACCACAAACTGACAACTGACAATTCAACCTGCTCCGCTTCAGTACATCAAGAAGGGCAATGACTCCATGTTCTCATTTCTACCATACGTTTAATTCAGCAGGGATTAGGAGTATAGGCAAACCCCATTTTCGGTTTTTCTTTCTTTTCTCTTCATTTCAACTGTATTTCCCTTTAACAAAATGCAGATGATCATCGATCCCATATCTCATGCTTCATCGAAATAGTATCAAGAATGTAAAGGAAAGCTGCCTTTCAGCTCTAGAAGAAGATAAAACACCTACTGCCATATTTCGTTTCACCAAGAGTGCATGATTGCTTCTATTCATTCATATATTCTAATAACAATTTTCTATGATAAGCAAATAGACACATCACCCAGAACAGAATAGATCTGGAAGGTAAAAAGTTTAGAATAGGAAGAGAATTATTACATAACACACAAACCAGTAAGAGAGATTTCAAATCAAAATAAGGCATGGCAGGACAGTAAGCCTAGTGTGATATCTTCAAGTAAAGAATAAGCAGGATTGCAAGGACGAGGACTCCTATTATGGAACCCATGATCCATTTGTTTCTGCTCATCCTTCTTGTCATGGCTACCAGAACCTTCTTACTGTTGGTAATAGTTTCATCCACCGTATGCAACTGTCAAACATGAAGGAAGAAGACAGCTAATAACACATGAACACTGGATTCCCATGTACCATACGAAAAGGAGAAGGTAGAAAACATACATTGTTACTGGCATGTAGAAGAGACTGGCGTTGTTGATGCAAGTCTTGGAGAATAGTAACACCAAGCTCCTCTGTTTCCAGCGCTGTTCTCCTACTCGCTTTGATTCTGTCACTCGACTGGTTTATTCTCTCTGTTGCCATTAACAACCTTCCTCTTTGATCATTCGAGGCCTGTCTCATAGTCGGAACACTTACAAATTAGAAACTCACCACGACCCAACATTTATACATGGGCGCATATACACAGAGATAGGGAGAGCAAAAGGTAATACCGTCAAGGTATCTGCTTCTCCAGACCCCAACAACTCCTCGCGGGCTGAATGACTGATCTCTGGTGTTGTTATTCTCTTAACTTGGCTCTTCAAGTTGTTCAAATCGGTTTTATATTCTCTCACCTTGGGAAGAAGCGTCGTCTTCACACTCGGCTGCAGACTCCTTGCCTCTAGGTCCATCTTCCTAATCTGAGCAATTCCATAACAGCAAACCATTAATCCAACAACTCTATACACCGAAACAAACACATATCAAATGACTTGAGGTGTAACATTACCAAATCATCAGCTTCATCCAATGCAGCTTTTATCTCTGCATTTTTCTGCTTCCTTTGCTCTGCAGTACAAGAAATCACACAACCACCACCTTAATCGTAATGCACATTCTGAGTCTATTACAAACCAACATCTCCTACGAATTCAATATGATTACTGATAGAAAAACCAAAATGCAGGAATGCGACCACCCAGGAAAAAAAAAAAAAAAAAAAAAAAAAAAAAAAAAACCAAATAGAAATTCAGAGATTTTTACCTCCATCAACAATGGTGGTGGGTGTGCATTTGTTTGAGAGATTGACAGAGAGCTCGCAGTAATGGCGCTCGTACCCCTCAAATACATCACTCATTGTTCCAGAATCCAGATCGTACATATATAACACGACTGATATAGAGAATTAATGTGAGTTATGTTTAGCAGAGAATCGATTCGGTGATCGATCGGAGAATTTTGCTTGTCCGTTGCAATCTCCTATAAATGCAAAAGTCGATGAAAACAAAAATTAAAGAATTTTACTCTTTGAACATTACAATATTGAAAAAAAAAATGGTGGTTCTATTCAGTCTTTTATTATTTTCTCTCTACTTTTTATCATAAAATCTCCAAATCAGTCCTTTATTATTTTCTCCTCTTCTTCCTCTCTCTTCTAATCTTAAGATTTCAACCTCCAAGAAAAATAAGGGAATCCGGATACATATGGGATTCAATGATTCCTTTAACTAGGTAAAGACATCATTGCAATTGGACAACGAATTGGCTCATCCATTTTGATTGATAAACACTTCAACTTTTCTGATTAGATAGCTTACATGCAGATTGCTTTTGGTCCAGGTATGGTTTAATAGGTTAAAAGGGGCTTGTTTGATTGGAGATATTGCATTGGAGTTTGCTAATTTAAATAAGGATTAATTACAAAATATCTCTGAATTACAAGGCTATTTTTATTTTCATACCCAACTATCAAATTTTTATATTTACATACCTTAAGTTTTCTTCTGTTAACATTTTGATACTCTGACCACTAACACAATTAAAGAGCATTTCAGTCACTTCATTAAATTTATGATTTTTGACATTTACTTTAACAAAAAAAATTTTAACAAACACTAAAACTAGAATACACTATATTTTTTGAACATATATTAATATATATGAAAAATGGCTACAACAATTGGTATATATTTTTCTTTGGAATAAATATAATAAGAACAAAATAAAATAAAAAACCAAAACTACAATAATTAAATAATTAAAAGCCAATAAGAAACAAATCAATCACAATAACCCACTGCTCTTGGTGTGCACCGGTGAACAAGTGTTCTCGGGTTTGACCATTTGAGCAACCCCAAAAACAATCCCAGTGAAAGTTTAATTTTAATAACATAATTCAATGAAGAAATTTTGATTTTAATTATAAAGATGATGAATTGACGAAAATGCTCTTGAATATCAAAATGCTAATCGAATGAAACTTAAGGTATGCAAATGCCAAAATTTGATAGTTAATTGGGTATGAAAATGAAAATAGCCTCATAGTTTAGAGGGAATTTTGTAATTAATAGTTAAAAAATGTCAGTTTTCAATTTTCTGATTCTCATTATGCCCTTAAAGCCTAATACACGTTTATAACTTTATATTCAAAATCCCAGAGCTCAATTTTTTCTCTCTGTTGATCAGAAATCCCAAAACCTAAAAGCTTGAATCGATTCTAATCGGAGTTCTCTCTCCGATTTGATTCGCATTTCAATTGGTTCAGATCAAAGGTGCTGCAGCTTCTCTTCATCGATGACTATGCCTCCTCCAGCCAAATTGATTAACCACCACTGTCGTCGCCAGCTTCCGCTTGGTCTCTTTATGACGATTTGAAAAATAAGTTTTGATTTTTTTTTTTGTGGTTTGGAGCTTCAATCCACAACTTTCTTCTCTGTTTCTCAATCTCTGGCTTCCTCACTCTTCCCCTTGATTACGTCACTTCTTCTTCTTCTTCTTCTTCCTGGATTCAGTCCCCAGTTACAGTCTCTCTCTCGCTCACTCGAGTTGGTTCTCGCTGATTGATCGGTGAGCCTATTGTCTCTATTTTTTCTTTCTCTGTATCAGTTTAGTTTTTTGGTCTAAAATTTGTATCGATTACTCGTAGTGGTAGTAAACTTATCAGTGCTTTAGTAGATTTTTACGTTTTGATTGAATAGTGACGTGACCAATGACATCAATCTAATATGAATCAATTTTCTGTGAATTTGTTTGTTTTGGATTGTGCACTATATTGTTGTTGTTTGTGTGAACTTTGATGGTGATGATGTTTGTGCTATTGTCGTACTATATGTGATGTATTATAACTGTGATTCTTTGCTATGTTGATGCATTATCAATGACTTGGTCAGTTACATTTTTAATAGTCTTCTTTTGTTTAGGCATTATCAGTGACTTGGCCAGTAACATGTTATTAGTCTTATTGTGTTCAGCCATTAACAGTGACCTGGTCAGTGATATGTTTGTGTTCATTATGTTGATTTCCTTAACAATGACATTGCTAGTTACATGTCCAATGACTTGTTTTATTTTTGTGCAGGTGTTATGGATAGTAGTTATGTTGTCAAGTTTATTTATTATAGTGAAGCAGCGGCAGTTCCATTGTTGTAGAATTGGTCATTTCTCGACCTATGCAATTCCATATGCTCTCGTTTTCTAGATTTGATTCAAGCTAAGTTCATGTTGAGGTACATTATCCCTTTGGAGTTTGAAATTGTGAAACTGTAAAATGAATAGATATAGAGTCAGGCTCGGATTAGAAAACTATCAGTGGCATTTATATAATTATTCATATTTTCAGTGTCAGGTTGTGAAGATGTGACCTTAATTATCATGAGGTAATTTGTGTTACCTTAATTATCATAAAACTCTCCAAAATGACATCTTTTATCATTTTTCCAAAATTCAATTATTTTTTTATTTCATATACGCTACAAATAAGAAACACCTAATCATATTTATGGGTTGAAAGAAACGAGAGGTTAGAGATCGAGAATAGAAGGGTAGAAGGGAGGCATGCAACTTGGAATGAAGAAATTGGAAGATAAGGTGTTTTTTTTTTTTTTTAACGTAGAGGAGCAAAATAAGATTTTGAAATGTTCAAAAATGAGAAGAGATCTAAATGTCAATTTAGGAGACTTGAATAGAAACACTTAAAGAAAAATAAGTTAATAAGAAAACCCTTTAGCGACAAAGCATCCTCGGGATAGATTGAAAAACATTTATTTATTTTTAGACTTAAAAAAGTTCTATCGTTCCATGATTTTTTTTCTTCTAAGCATTGGTATATATTTGTATATCCTCCTGAATGAGAAATTTTAAATACACGCTCATAACTACTTAATACACATCCTTGTTATTTTATATTTCAAATGCCTCCTTTTCATTTTCAAACCCAACTATCAAATTGCAATACATATTTACAATTTCAGGAGAGGAAAAAGAAGACTATAAGAGTTGTATTTGAGCTTGGAATTGAAGACTAGAAGAGTAGAAGAGGAAGAGTCCCTGAGGTCGACGCACTGAGCTGCATAGATATGAGCTAATTTTTTGTGAACTGTTGAACCCAGATTTAGTTCTCACTGCACCTCTCCTCTTCATTCAAGCATAAAATTTATATTTCTAAAACAAAAGTTTCTACTATATTTCATAATGAGAAATACATTTTTACTAGTAAAAATTATGAATGATTTCAAAATATGAAATCTCATCGTAATAGATTTAAATTAATTTTAGAAAAAATTTATGTTTATTATTCTTTTACTTTTTTATTTTTTTATTCCAATAAATTCAAAATCCTTGCTCCCATTATCATGTCCGACTATTTCCCTACCTTTTAGGTACTTGTCATGACTCATCATTAAGACAGGGATCCCCCCCCGAAACCAATGCATGTACCAAATAGTCAAAAAAGATCCCCCGCCCCCCCCCCCCCCCCCCCCCTCCTCCTCCCAGATACCCTATGCGGGCCCCGACAATCTTAAAAGTTGAACATGCATGACGGACGGGGAGAGAGAGAGTTTGTGGTTGCTCACTTGCTTGAGGGGGACTTGGAGTATGTTAGCTTTCTGTGGTCCAGGGTTGGAATATTAGCCTTGTTTGCTCCTTTATTCCTACTTTTCGTCCATCAATTAAAACCAACCATTCTAACTTATAACGTATAAACATTTAACGGCTGATTTAATGTAATGTAACAAAAAGTAGATATCTAAAATCATTGATTAGAAAGTCTTCAATAAGTCCTCATTTTAGTAGTCCTCGTTAAGAGGGCTCCCGTCAATTTACTAGTCTGAAAATTCCACGCATGTTGAATCCCATGAAGATCCCGTGAATGTAATACGTTTATGCATGAGACTGATGGAGTGATGAGAGTGACTTTGTCCTTGTTTAGTTGCTCATATATGGACCCTAATAATTTCAATACGTTGAAACTCCACATGAATAGAAAACCGTAGTCGACGATGAAGTAAAGCAAGAGCTTCAACTGGTCTAGGTTTATATTTCTATTTTGTTAGACCACAGTGTACGTGGCTATATCTATTTGAACAGCCTTTTATTGTCTTTCATGGACGGACCTTATCTTAGGCTAATCTATAGGCCATAAATGTACACGTCAGTTTCTGCATGGAATGCCAAAAATAAAAATGATTTTCAGCCAAAGTGAAAAAAAAGTAACTATTATCTTCTCTCTCTGTCTCTCTGTCTCTCTGTCTCTCTGTCTCTCTCCCTAGCTCGCTATTTTCAGGAAAGACAGAAAGCAAGGTCTAAGATAGACTTGACAATAACGTGACTGGAATGTTCCATGTAGTTTTCATACACCATATATAGAGTTGGTGATCGTCTGAATCAAAGTACCAATCATATGAAACAAGAAAGATTTAAACAAATACACCTCTCTTTATAGCTAAACAAGTACACCTCTCTTTATAGCTTGAGAGTTTTATTTAAAGCAATACCCTAATATTTATTATCAAGCACAACACCAAATGAAGCGACAACAGAAATAGAAACCAGCAAAGCTCCCTCGACAGGAGTTTATTCTCAAGCACAGCATACCTATTGTATGTGAACTATGATCTGTTAATTAGCTAGAGTGCTAGTCCTCTAGCCGCCCAATTCTTTAGGGTTTCATGTTCCTCTGCAGATGCAGATGGCCTGGAAGATGAAAGACCTTCTGGGTTGGGGGAAAGATGTGTTGTGAATGAAATTAACTTGATGCGGTAATCTGTACGCTTAAGTGCATTCATCTCTGGCCAGAAACAGATGAAGTCGCCAATTTTGGCTCCTCGTTTTTTGATGAATGGTTGCCATCCTTTGGCCTGGAAAACTGGTTTGAGATGTGGGCCCTTTCTTAGAGACAAGTAGAGCAGATAGTCGTCACCCTCATCGTCCAACACTCTGATTGGAGTGTCACCTGGACCTGCATGAGGTACCATGAGAAGGATCTCATTAGTCAGTACAAGTCTGCTATCCACATCTGTCTGCTTCAGCTCTTTCACAAACTTTGGAAGGGATTTTAGGTACTCGAGCTCCATCGGTCGATAAAAGGACAAAGAGGACTACGGAGTTTGTGGTTGCTTAGAGGCCGACTTCGGAATGTGAGATTGCTAAGAAAGGGCTACTAGCTAGGGAGTTTGCGGTTGCTTAGAGGCGGACTTCGGAATGTGAGATTGCTAAGATAGAGCTACAGGCTAGGGAGTCCGTCAGTCGACTGAGATCTATTGCAAGGAAGGCTACTTGGGACTTGGGAGTACTGTGAGATTTTATAAGAGACTATGAGTTAATTTATAAGGCTGGTTAAGGAGGGAGGCGATTATTAACCACTGAAATTTTATGTTTCAAAACAAATTAACAAAGTTAATTTCTCACTTTTCCTTGCCCTCTATGATTATGACATTTTCATATTTGAACGATAAACAGATAAGCTTTTAAGGTCAGCTTTGCATATATACATTTTGTATTTGTTTTAAAACACAAATTTTCCTTAGTTAATCTTCACAGATATACGATCTTCATATATATATATACGATCCAAAGTATATGTTCACAATTTTTAACCTTCAAGAAAACATATAACATAATCAAGAAGAACTTGCATGTGGTTTAAATTATTTATATATACACACATCTATAATACGCATGCAACAATCAAGGGCAATTCAAATAAGTATTGGCCAGCCCTTCCAAATAAAAAGAACTATAAGCTAGGTTGAAAGAAGTTAAAGATGTGCGTGAGCATGGATCACTTAAGGTATGAAAATCAAATTGCCAAAGGGCAAAAGTGTTGTTGATGAAGCCGTACGTGCTGTTTAGTCATGATGGTGTTGACAACAAAGTTAGTAGAATCAGCTCTCCATTATTAAAGGAATAATTAATGAAGACCAAGTGTCAAAGCTTTTAGAGATTTTGGTATATTTCTGTTAGAAGATTAGTGCAGCTCTGTTAGTATAAATAGGATCATTGGGAGTATTGGTGACTGTCAATAAATAATCGGGTTTTTATTATAGGTGGGATCTGAATTTTATCGGACCGGACAGAATGGTACCTGGACTTTCAAAGTGATCAAATAGGTACCTGAACCTCCAAAACCACATCAATAAGGTGCTTCCGTCTATATTCCGTTATCCCTCCGTTAAGTGCAGGGGTAAATCAGACATTTTACTAAAATTGACCACTAAAATGACTGTCATAACCCCAACACTATTCATCTAAAACTTTCCATTATATTTTACCTCCAATTATTGTTTCCCGATGAATAATAACGGTAATTATTCCAGCATCATGTTTTTTAATAACTTTTATTGATCTTAAAAAATTATTGCAATTAATTTTTATGATGTAAAATTAATTTTATTATTTTATTGTCAGTTAATATGCATGCTTGGCTATTAGGGTCATTATGCTTCATTTTTTTAGAATATTTTGTTGTATAATCACTTCTTTTTTTGTTTCTTAAATTTACTTTATACAAATTAATTACAATTATGAGCTAATTTTTGAAGAACGATAAAAATTATTCAAGAAAACATGATGTTGGAATGTTAGATATTGTTATTATTTATCGGGGGAAAATAATTGGAGGTAAAATATGATAGAAAGTTTCACATGAATAGTGTTGGGGGGAATATAAGATAGAAATTATGGAAATGTGTTTATCCACGTCAGATGAGATTATGATAGTCATTTTAGTAGTTAATTTGAGTGAAATTTCCGATTTGCTCATGCACTTAACGGAGAGATAACGGAACATAAACGGAAGCACCTTATTGATGTGGTTTTGAAAGTTCAGGTACCTATTTGATCACTTTTAAAGTTCAGGTACCATTCTGTCCTGTCTGAAGAAGTTCATACCCTACCTATGATAAAAACTCATACACGGGTCATAGACCTATTTATTGTCAAAGTCTTAAGTGGGTGAAAAATAGTATCATTAGGTCAGATTTGTAGTAGTGAAGTCACACTCTTTCTTAAACTTACTAGATAAGGATGGAACTAAAAATAATTATTTAAAAAAATCAAGACGTACGTAAAAGGTAAATTTATATATATGACAACGATATAGGTACATTTCCTTTTGTTGGCTTAAGCTACTATTGCGGTATTACCTGAGAACTATACTCTTTTCATCTTCAAATCAATAATTTTTTTTTATTAAACCCATCTCATATGCATAAATAAAAGACCAAATACTTCATTCATAATATTATTTAAGAAACCAGGGAAGTTCGCTCTCTTCCTTGTTCTCTTAGATTCATGTGGGCCAACGTCTATATATTCATTGCTAGTGGGTTGAAAAAGGTGTGGGGGAAGTGGGCCGGGTCTTGTCCCCGCCAAGCCTCTCAACTTCTCTTGATCTGTACGTAACTACCTTCTCTTTCTCTCCCTTTCTCTCTGTAGCTGAGATTGGGGACATAACCTAAATTCTTTTTTTCTTTGTCAAAGAGCAATCAATTAACATTAAAATGAACAAAGGTTACAGAACCAGAAACTGGGTTGGAACAACCAACAAACAAGAACAAGAAATAACAAACCCAGACTAACGAAAAAAGAAAGACTACAAACATAGTGAGCCTAAACCAGGCAAGCCTACAGTCTTGGTTAGCCAACACAGTTGCCGTCAACGAAGAAGAACCAGTGGCACAGCCGCACTGTAGAGTATAGCCACCAGCAGCAACATCCAATCGGATCCAGAGATCGTTGGAGGGGATCGATGGCCATTCCGAAGTACCCATCCGCCAAATTTCTAGAAACAAAAGTCAAAAGCACATAACTCAAACCATCTCCAATAAGAAGCTCTTCATTTGCCAAGAAATCAACCAGATTGCCTGGTTGAAAAGAGAGAGAGGTGAGATCCAGCAAGGGATCGAAGGGACAAGCACCCAACGGGTGTTCAGTTCCTTGTAGCATCACCTAGAGCGCTAACGGGCAAACCCCGTTTAGAGACGAGCTCCGAGGAGCATATTTACAGTTCATGGCAAAAGGCTTAGGATAAGCATCACCAGAGAGAGCGATGCACAGGTATAGGGACGATTTTGAGAGGAAACAAAGTAGATCTGGACAAAATTTGGTCAGGAACATGAGAAACAAACCAAGAAAACAAAAAGGAAAGAAAAAACAATTGAGACACAACTGAAGGGAAAAAAACAGAGGCACATGGCCTCAAATCGGAGAGAAACTCTAGGCTTCGGAGAGAAACTCTGGGCAAAAGCGCCCATGGTGGGCGGGGTTGTGTGCCACCGACTCTCAAGGTGGACCGATTCTTCAAAGCATGGCTCAAGTAAAGGTATAGAGAAGTGTGTAGTTCTTTTTTCATAACCTAAATTCTTTGATAACGGAAATCTCAGGCTTCTTTTACGACGTACATCTTTTTTTTAAGCCTTGATTTTTATTTATAGTCATGGGTGTTTTTTATGTAGTCTTCCCTTCTGATGTACCTATCTAAATAATGTGCAATTTCTTATTCTAAAAAAAAAAAAAAAATATATATATATATATATATATATATATATATATACAGCGGTTCTCCACTGCGGACGTCCCCAGTTTTTTGATCCGTACGGATTTCCAATTTTGACACACTTTCCGATCACATTTTCATATCTTAACCGTTCAGTTTTTAGGTCCTAATGTATAGATCACCTATGCAAAATTTCAGCCAATTTGGTGATCATTAAGGGAAATTACAACAATATATACGAACGGTTCCGGTTCGAGATATTCGGTTCGTCCATGTAAATTACAGTTTTGGATGCCTTAACGATCACCAAATTGGCTGAAATTTTGCAGAGGTGATCTATACATTATGACATAAAAACTGAACGGTTAAGATGTAAATGTGTGATCGAAAAGTGGGGAAAAACACAAAATCCGTACGTTTTTGCTTAGATGCGGATATCCGTACCTGACCAAGTCAGTATTCCAAATGCGCATTTTCTTTTTAAGCCTCTCGATCACCACTCTTTTTATGGGTTATACTCAAGGGTGTTTTTTCAGTAACACACAGATTGAATCCGGCTCCTCGTCCCAGCCGTCAACTTTATCAACACGAAATAAAAATCAACAGTGCGAGGATAGAGGTCAGCAATGATGCAATATCCATGATGAGGTAAAGAAAAATAAAAATGATGCATCCGTGATGAGATAATTAAAGAAAAAGAATCAAATAGAAGCCGCCCATTCTTCTGGAAGACAAAAGCGAACGGAAAAAGCGATCATGGAAAGGGACGTACATCAACGTACGATGTCGGGGCGTGCGTAGATGATAGATCGATCGACAATTGATTGATTGCTTTCATCCTGGAAAAAGCTCGTCCCTTTGACTTAGAAGTTAAAGGTAAAACGTAAGTTGGATCCTCATCAGCGATCTCCGTGGGCGCTGCTGGGACATATATAGAAAGGGACTGACACGAATTACGAGCGAGGACGCACTACACTGCGTGTGATTTATATCTGAAGAATCACTTCACTTGAGCACAATCATAACCACTATCCTTTTTTACCGACTCACTATTAAGCTAAGACTAACTACTCCTATAGCAAACGAACGCGTGTACTCTTCTGGAACTATGCATCCTGGAGATGAGTTGTGAGGATTAGTTTCGTTCGGTCGTTCCTATGCTAGCTTGATTAGTTTCATTTTCTGATTTTCTCCATTACCAAATTACGTACTGCTGATATTGTTATGGGAAATAAAGTTGGAGCTTCACTACTCCACCATCTTCACAGAATATCTAACGAAAAAGTTCCTTGACTCTTGGGCCCGTGATTCGATGAGTTAATCTTTGAGCTGACAAAAGTAGGTTAGTGCTAACAAGGAAAAGAAAAAAATGGTTGATGTGGACTTGTCTCTGGCTTTAAATGGGTATGCAAATTAATTGAACGCAGAACATCCACTTTGAGCTGACAAAAGTCGGTTAGTGCTAACAAGGGAAAAGAACAAATATATAGTTGAATGGACATGGTTTGAAATGGGTATGCAAAGTAATTGATGGACATGAACGGACTGTCGGAACATCCACTTTGATTTATTAAAATGGTAATGAGATTTCTATTCAACTTATATATCATGGACAAAATTATGGCCCTCTTTATAGGGTTGATTATGATGTTGATTATGATAGCAATAGTGCTATTCTAGTATACTAGTACAAGGTGAATCTAGACTAACCTATGTCTAAATAAAATCATGAGAGTTACAAATCTGCGAGTTACATATGCAAGACAATAAAACAGGGCGGAAATTAAGAAATTGATTATCAATGATGATTAATTGAGAATCAACCAAGAACAATCCAAATCCGTATGTGCAGGATTAACAGATACCCTAATTGAATGTTTTTTTTTATTTTAAGAGTTCTTGACCCAAAACAGCAAAATAAACAAAAATTATCTCACTTACCCCAACAACAGATTTTTATTCCCACATATACTAGTTAACATCAAATGACCTTTGTGCCATCAACTCAATTAATGAATTACAAGCACTGCCACTCACTATCTCTCTCCTCAGACGTCGACTCTCCTCTCTTTCTCTCTCTCTCTCTCTCTCTCTCTCTCAACTTCCGACGCCGACTGACCGGGGAGACCTTGCCGAGTTCCTCCAACGATCTTCTCTAATTCTACTCCCAATCTCCAAGCAGATCCAGTAGATGTTGATCAAGGTTCGTTGGCTGAAAACTTCGCCGACTTCTTCCATCAATCTTCTCCTGATTCAACTTCTTATCTTAGCCACAATGAACGCCGATGTCTCCAAGCACATCCAACAGATGGTTCATCTTTGAGGGATAAGTCTGCAGCCACACACCGCAAAATCGATTCAATCATAGTGTTCAAATACAACAACTTGAATGTGACAACTAGAATAGTGTGAAGGAGAAAATTACAGGAAGATCGGACAAGTAATAGGCGAGATGAAGCACATCTTCAAGGACATGACCGACATCGCCTTTGACGATCTTCATCTTCAGATCACCGGAAACCACCATTGTTGTTGTTCTGGATTTCAATATGAACTAGCAGCCAAGCAAATTGAAGACATCGGCGAAGAAAGGTGCAACAGTGGGTGCCCATATCATTTTCTGGTGCCCTAATCAATTTTTTTTTAAGTAATGGGACAAAAGGAAAAAAAAAAATTTGAGTGTCTATTAGGGGGCAATAGACGTCTATTGTAGGACAATAGACGTTTTTAAATTGATACGATCTATTCATTTTTTTCTTTAATTAAAGTTTTATTTGTCTAATTTTAAGAAAATCAGTTCACATTCCGGATACCGAAAGTTCTATTTGAGGGAAATAAACGTCTATTTGGAGGCAATAGACGTTTATTGGGACAATAGACGTCCATTGTGTGGGGTAATAGACGTTTATTAGGGCAATAAACCTTTCCGGCGAGGTTTTCAGAAAATTTCGACGACGATAACCAGTTACCGGATTCTGGCGATCAGTGACTGGAATCCAGCAATCGGTTACCTGAATCCGGCGATCGGTTACCGAAATCCGGTGACCGGCTCCGGTTAAGTCTTCTATGGTTTCTCTCTCTTCCATTCTCTCTCTCTCTCTAAGTAATAAAGAGGTGAGGGTAAAATGGTATTAAAAAAAAAAACAAAAAAAAACTTAATGGGGTATTAGAGAAGACCTTCTTAGAGTGTTTTGGGAAAGAGAAAATTAAAAAAACTTAATGGGGTAAGTGGGAAAAAAATTCCTTAAAATGGGATAAATCCCTAATTTTAAATAGTAATATTAAAATTTTATCATGACACTTCATAAAACATTAGTAAAATATCAACATGAAGAGATAGCCAAAAGTTAAATTACATTATCAAAATATTTCCTATAACGATAAACTAAAGTAACTAAAATACAAAAATTTTATAGTATTCTTAATATTTTATATTTTACATTTTTGAAAAGCAATAATATAATAATAAAAATAAAATTTTATTATTATGAGAATGGACCGGATCATTAATAGATTGAATCAACCAAATTCCGTGTTTGATCATTAAATAAACGGATTAACGGATCCGGATCATTAACGGATCAACATATCAAATTTTCAATCCAAACTCATTCAATAACCACAGATCCGGAGCAAATCTGGATCAAAATGCGATTTATTTATAGGTCTAGTATAAAGAACTAATTTACATAGCCATCAAAGTGAATGTATAACAATGTAGGTAAGGAATATCATGTCAAATTAACAAAACGTATTACATTATGAATATGTTGATGAAATTTATATTTGTGAAAACATTAAATATCTTTACTTTATGTTATATGTTTTCTCGAAATAGACATTGGGTTTTATCACAATAGCGTGCTTGGTAGCTTGATGTTGACAATAGTTCTTCTCTACATGATGAGAAGTTTCTTTTGTATTATAGGCTTGCATAAACACGAGTTCACATTTGTCTTGTAACGAGTAATATTTGCTTAGGTAAGACGTTTGTATTGATGATTAACGACGCCTCTCTCCCTTTAAGTGTATGTATGACTCTGGCTTTGACTTTAAAATAACAAGACTTTATTTCAAACTTAGTTTCACTTATTAACAATGAAACCTCTTTTTTATCGAAAGCGATCATGATCTTGGTTAGCGTATTTATGCAACAGTGTTGTTTGGTCATGGTCTCGTCAAGTAAAGCAGCTGTGAATAGATGATGCAACTCGTAGTTGTTGATTTGTGAATAGATGATGAAACTAAAATTTCACTTTAGATAGCGACAGCTGACTTCATCTAATCGAGCAGTGGAGGGTTGAGGTCCTACTCTAGCCTTCATCAGTCATTCTTAAGTGTAAAATGTGCAACTGTCTCAAGATATTGTTAACTAAAAAGTTTTAAAACGAATTTTATCAAAAAGAGGAAATGAATTCTACTCCAAGGACAACATGATAATAATTAAAAACATAATCTTTTCACAAAATGAAGTCATACAACAATTTCACAAATTCAATGGAAAGTTTTTTTTTTGATCGAAAGATTATTTCATTTATGAAAAATTACAACGAGTAGGGTGCAAAAGAATGACTACTAGCTTTCAACAAGAAAGGGATAGAATATCCTTGCCCACTCTAGACTTCGGACTGAATAATTCAATGGAAAGTTGAGCATCCAAACTTTGAATAAGTTTCCAAGCTTTGACCATAAAATTACTTTTAGTTTAAAAAAGGGTATTTCAAAATGTATGCAGTAAATTTCTGTGTAGACCCAATAAATCAATTTTGACTTAAAAGACAGTTATATCCTCATACAAAATGACAGTAATAATCATGGTTAATAAAAATAATAACAAAAGAAACCAAAACGTTCTTTTGTACCGGCAGTTCTCTTGAAGGTCTTCAATGCGGATGGATCATGAGGACCTCCAGGAAATGGGCCACTTGGAGCTCATCTGCACATGTAAATGGTTCAGAAGCTTTGTTTTTCCCTTGTACGAACCCCATCCTCTAGTATACCATCATCTAGTTCTGACTGAGAAGGTTGAGAACAAATTTTCCTTTTTGTCTTTGAGATTGTGGGGCAATCATGGTGTTAAAGACCTCTAGCCATACTACAAAATAAATAATTATGTCTAATCATATTCAGAACCCAAAAAAAAAGTTGGATAGTTGGCCATAAAGTGGATCTCTCCAGATTTCTTATTTAAAAAGTATTTGAGCACAACACGGGCACCAGATAATGAAGGCATCAGATTCAATCACATTCATGCTTCATTTATGGTCACCATTTGTAGCTTTAGGTATTATATTGTTATTGCTATAATTAATATACATTCATGTACTATTGTATATCAACAGAGGGTTTCCAGTTTCTACTCTAAATGGAGATGTGGGTTTTGCTGGGGTGAGATTTGATGGATGTGGGTATCTTTTAGCTCGGTGTGGGATTCGTTGGGCGTGGGTTTTGTTGGGTGGAATTAGGAAGGGTATTATTGGAAAACATGTTAGGTGCAATTAGAAATTCTATCATTTTATTGGGTGTAAAAAAACTTGTTTCTATATAGATATTTGCTGGGTACATTTAGAAATATCATTAAAAAATAGGGTTCTTTACCCAAAACACCAAAATGAGCAAAATTATCTCACTTACCCCAGTAATGGATTTTTATTCTCACTAACCCAATTTAAAATAAAATGATTATTCTATCCTCAATCTAATTAATAAATTACATCACTATCAAATCTCTCTCTCTCTCTCTCTGATAGGAGCTACCTCGCTAAGTCTCTTCCGCACCGGGTCCAATCCAGTTAGTGCAGGTCGGGAACTGCTTTGGCTTTAGATACCAAAGTCAGACATGGATCACCACCCTCTTCCTCGCCGTCGCCAGCCATTCTTCATCGTCGTCGTCATCTCCACTCTTCTCCTCATCTCCACACCTCAATCCGCCTAAGGATCTCCCTCCACACCTTCGCAAACCCACCACCAAGCCCTTGTCGGTCTTCTCTCTCTTCAACCTCAAGCAGAAGAGCCGCTTCTGGAGCTAGTTCGTCATCCACAACGACTTCGATGACTTGGAGTCTCCAGCCGCCGCGAAAACTAACTTCGCCAACTTCACCGCCGCAGGTAACGTCGCACATTACCTAAACCTCCTTTCGATTGAGTTTGTATGTCCCGGTCCCCATGAATTTCATCTTTATTGGGTTCGATTGAGTCTATGATGACAGAGATTATGGAGGTGATCTTATAGATATGTAAATTGGGTAGTGCACGTGAGGTGTATAACAAAATGTTTGAGAGAAATGTGGTTTTCTGGATAGCTTTAATGTATGGCTACTTAAACAGTGGCAATGCCAAAGGGTAATTATCTCTCTTTTTCAACTAATCGTAAGGCGTCCGGGGTCTTGAACATTACTGATCATGGAATGCAAATTCACAGCGCGTGCGTTAAGTCTGGTTATGAATGGGTTGCAGTGAGATCGAGCGCTGCTTCACAGAAGGGAGAAGAGTTGCCCCGGCGACGAGTACCTCTAAACAGCCCAATCAAGCCAGTCTTTTTTTTTTTTTCTCTTTTCTTCTTTTTCACCTTTTAATGAGAAATTTTGGTAATATATAATGTAAATTATTGGAGTAACAACCTACAAAATGGTGCTATGCCAAGGGCAATACATGTATATTTGGGAGCAATAGACGTCGATTGGAGGGCAGTAAAATTTTGAATTGATGTAATCTCCTTGTTTTTTTTTCTTTAATCAAAGTTTTATTTGTCTAAATATGGGAGATTAGTTCCCATTATGGCAACTGAAAGTCCTATTGGGTGGCAATAAACGTCTATTAAGGGGCAATACATGGCTGATAGTCGTCTATTGGGAGGCAATAGACGTCTATTGGGGTGAAAAAAAACATTTCCGATGAGATTTCAAGCAAATTCTAGTGGGCGGCAGCATGTGACCGGAATCAGGTTAAAGTTAGCCGGATACCGGCGTTCGGTGATTAGACTCCAGCGAAGTTTGCCGGAATTTGGCCATCGGTGAACGGAATCAGGCGATCGGTGACCTGAATCTGGCGAACGGTGACCGGAATCAGGCAACCGGTGACCGGCTCCGGCAAAGTCTCCTATGGTTTCTCTCTCTTCCATTTTCTCTCTCTCTCTCTCTAAGTAATAAAGGGGTGAGGGTAAAATAGTATTAAAACAAAAATTAAAAACAAAAAAAAAACTTAATGGGGTATTAGGGAAAACCTTTTAGAGTGTTTTGGGTAAGAGAGAATTTAAAAAACTTAATGGGATAAGTGAAAAAAAAAAATCCCTTACAAAAACGAAACGGTCCTTCCGTAACCAATCATCCATGATATCAAATAAACTTTTAAAAATGGGGTAAATAGACAAAAACCCTAAAAAATATTCAAAAATTAACCACCACAAACAATGCACCCGTGCCCGATCAATCAAATCCAAACCCTATTTAGGAAGGTGATAATTGAGTCCTATTTAAGAAAATTTAAAAATAAAGATTTTAAACAACAACAAAAAGAATGAAAATACCAAAAAAACAAAAAATATTAAAATAAAAGGCATAAACCCCCACGACAGTCGGTGTAGGACACATGTCTTAAGCACTCCCTTCTCTTCTAGACTTCTACATAAAATCTCCACACCTTCACGAAAGCCACCACCCACCTCCGCCATGACCGCCGCCGCCTCCACCCTCACTCTCTAGCGCTTTTCCCGACTCTCCTCAGCTAAAGACTTCACTTTGAGCGATTCCAAGAAATGGATCTGGACAATTTCACCCCCCACAAGCGGAGCTCAAGTGGGCTACCCACCACAACCGGCACGTGGCCGCCAGATCCAGAAGACGTTCAACAACATCAAAATCACAATCCTCTGCGGCTTCGTCACCATCCTGTCCTATGTGGCACCTTCGGAGTAGGCAACCTCGGCAGCTCCGAGGCCGACGCCGTGAACCAGAACTTAATCGAGGATCCGAATCGGATCCTGGCCGAGATCAGATCCGACAGCGACCCCAACGACCCGGATGAGTTCATCAACGGGACCCAGATCAGTAACCCGGACCCAGATCAGTACACGCTCGGAGCCTCGGACCCAAGATCGGGAATTGGGACACGGAGAGAAGGGAATGGCTTCAGATGAACCCGGAGTTTCGGAGCTTGGTGAAGGGTAAGCCTAGGGTTCTGTTGTTGGTCACTGGGTCTCAACCTAAGCCTTGCGACAACCCGATTGGAGACCATTATTTGTTGAAGGCTATAAAGCACAAGATTGCCAAAGTTGGAACGGCCTCTCAGGTACTCGTACTCCATCGATTGATCTATATTAACAAACACTAAAAAAAAAAAAAAAAAATCAGGGATTGAGTAGAACAGATATCTCAAGGACAAAATCTTGAGGGCGGACACAGTGCCAATTGAGAGACAGGGAGGGAGAGAGAGAGAGAGAGAGAGAGAGAGAGAGAGAGTGAGCGCAGAGGTCTAGAAAATGAGAGAGAGAGACTGTGAGACTCTATTGGCCGCAAGAGAAGGCGAGTTGGGAATGAGAGGTTTGGCAAGGGATTACTGGATTCTTTATGGAGCTTAGGGATCGAGAAGAGCGAGAGAAAACAAAATATGGAGTTTTGGTGGGCAAAATATGTTGGCAGGACGGAGGCGGATGCGGGAACCAGGCGGGATGAGTTTTGTTGCGGGCATCTTAAATTTCAGATGAGTTTTGTGAGAAACGGACACTTTCCCTTCGTCCTTTTCAAGTAGTCACATCACCGCTTCTTTTAATACCTCAATTCAGAACACTATCAGTTTTTCCTTTTCAATAACCGAAAGACTGAACCCGCTTTCCAAGAGAGTGAAATTCCCAATAACCATTAATTTCATCAATGATTCATTCGTAATGAATGAGACTCGATCTTTTTAATATATGACTATCAGTATAATTGTTGACAGTTATATCGCTAAATCATTTTTCAAGGTCAAACAAATTTTAAAGAAAGACTCAGTGAAAGCACGTGGTGTGGTCCTACCCGTGTCTACCACCCAGAGGACCACGTTTGAAGAGTCCTTCTGTTGGACATTTTAACAGTCTAAAAATTCTTTACTGCATCCCATATGGTGGTAAGAAAGAGTAAAAGTCCATTTGGCTTTCTTTGCTGAAGAAGAAAAATGCAAGAATTACGCGCGAGTTTTACCTTTTCATCTATTCCGGTATAAATTTCATAGCACCTGTGTAGCCGCGCTCAACTAATTCCATCTCCGTCGTCAAAGTGCAGAGAATAACTGATCAACATACTCTTCATATTCCAACGCGCATGCAGATCGTTGAAATTGTCTTCAATTATGAACTCATTATTACTTCATTAGTTAAAGCCCATCAATTATATAAACTCATTATTACTTCATTAGTTCAACATACTCTTTAAGCGGCTTGTTTGTTTGGAGTTCAAACCTCTTCTCATCCACTTTAGGAGCTTCGCCTCCGTGCTATCCGGGTTTCAGCTTGTCTCACTTTTTGCATCAAAGTTGGGTTTTGCTTGTTTTAATGCATAATCATTATGTATGTCATCACCAATCATGTTTCACCAGAATGCCTTTTCGTTTACGCTATATAACCAAAAAGAAAAAGAACAAACCTGGATGGGGCCCCAACCTGGATGGATGGAAAGTTGAGAACCGACAAACCTAGGTAGATTTTAGTTTTGGGATAAGGACCTAGGTAGACCTTTTCCTGGCCAAGATGTTGCTTCGTTTTCTCTTTCTGATGGCCTCTTTTGGTCCCTTTGCCCACCAAAAAGACAAAACAAAAAGGGCCTGGATAGATCTTGTAGGTCGATGACGTCATTCAAAGTTCAAACCCAGAGTACATTTTCCATCATTTCAGAATTGACAGATTTGGGGGATGGGTTATCCTCACGCGCATAATGAGGGTTGTGGGGATTGAACAGCCTTCACTAACAGTCCACGACGGTGGATCGCCCGCGGAGGGGCGGACGAGCGCAAGCGTTTGACTCCTTCACAGGTTCACGCGCGTTGGGTTGTATATCACACCTTTAAACGTGCGCTCCTATTTCAAGTTGATCTTTTTCTTTAAACCATGAATGGTTTTTTTTCCCTTCGATAACTATTAAGTTTTTTTTTAATCTTTTTTATTCAAACTGATAATTTCATTCACTGATGGCTGATGCCAAAGACAAAAAGGGTAATAGCAGCTCATAGATGCCTCTGCCCCCAAACTTATTACATAGTATATTTCTCCACGAGATCTTGTAGCCAAATAGGGCCTATTTCCTAGCAAAACATACTCCTAGCCATAGCCAAAGCTGACCAGGGCTAAAGCATGAGCAAGCTGATTGAACTACAAAGTTCAAACCACTAATGTTGGAGAATATCTCTTCTATATATAGCTAAAAATAATTAATGAGCGTTATCATTATTTCCTTTACCATAATATTATGTTTCCTACCATTAGGTTCATTATTATGGTAAAATGGTAAATTAATTTTTCATTGCTGAACTGCAGAAGATGATCATGAATTACGACTACCATCAATTAACCATCTCTTCCTTAAGAAAGTTTTAATAGATCCTCCTGTTTTCCGTGTTAAAAGGATGTGATGCTGGAAAGTGATACTCTAGATAAAAACCACGGACTACTTTATTTTTAGCCACTATGGAATATATCCCTAGGGAATGTTGAGGCCAGCATTATTGCACTTGCCAGTCATTAAACAATACAAGACAAAGATCTTGTTGGCTTTATCCTATTGGAAAGCTACCTATGGTATGAACTTGAACTAATTAGTAGTGAACTTGAACTAATTAGTAGATAATGTCATTGATGTGTTGGTAATTAGTAGATGATGTCATTGATGTGTTGGTAATTAGTAGATGATGTCATTGATGATGTGATGAACTTGAACTAATTAGTAGATGATGTGTTGGGAGACCTTTTGTTTTGCTAGCTACTGTATGAACTTGAACTAATTAGTAGATGATGTGTTGGGAGACCTTTTGTTTGCTAGCTACTGTAAGAACTAACACTACTAATTCAAGTCACAACCTTCTTTAAGCTTGCACAACTTACCGACTTTATAAATAATCCCCTGCTAAACCTCTCATTCCCAACTCGCCTTCTCTTGAGGCCCATAGAGTCTCTCTCAGTCTATCCCTCTCTTTTGCTCTCCAGATATCTGTGTTCACTCACTCTCTGTCATTCACTCCCTCTACCTGTCTCTCTATTTGCAAGTCTTCAATTCTGATCTGCGACGGCCCTCAAGATTTCCCGGATTTTTTTCGGTGTTTCTTAATATCCGTTAATCGATGGGGGACGAGTCCAACTTTATAAAGTATCTGAGGAAATCAGATGTGAATGACAGACTTGTAGTGACTGATAAGATGGCTCGCGTGATGCCTATTGCAGAAAGAGGAAGTGCCACTGCAATCCGAGTCTTGGACGATCAGGGTGACGATTATCAGTTCTACTTGGCTGGAAGAAGAGGCAAATATAGGAAACCAATTTTCAACCGCAAAGACTGGAGAGCCTTCATCAAAAAACGAGTAGCCAAAGAAGGCGACTCCCTCTGTTTCTGGCGAGAGGTGAACGAAAGGAGGCGTACGGAATACCGCATCGAAGTCATCCCGCCTTTTCATGAATCTCGAAAAAAATTGAGGAGTTGGGCCGCCCACGGTCTAGCACTCTAGCTAACAGAGTACACGTACTCTATGTTGTGTTAAGGAGCTCTACTAGCTTGTTCTTCTGTTGTTCTTTTTTTTCAGTGATAAACTGTTGTTGGTGTCAGTGTTGGTGTCAGTGAAGTCTGAATGTCTGGGAGAGTTCGATAAGGGTCTTGGAGTTTGCTTTCTGGCGTTTTCTGCCTCCAGGTATTAGACCTACCTGGATAAATAATTAGAAAGGTGTCTTTTCTTAGGCCGTATCAGTACTTTTGAATATTATTACTTTTTCTGCTATTGTCAATTGAAAATGAGAGCATTGGAGATTGAATTTTTTTTATTCTTCCTCAGTTTCACCAGATATTCTGGTATCGACCGCGGTGGACGTTTACCAGACGCACCGCCACCTCCCGCCCACGCGCCGCCACTTTAACACCAAACCGGGGGTCGAAACCTATATCAATCTGTTCATCACAACACGCTCAACAACATTTTTAACTATACCTAAACCAGATTATGAGCGAAGGGTTCGAAGCTTATCTCGAATCAATCCATCTCCCTCCACACTGTAAATCGAGACGAGAGGCTATTAGGGCCGGTCCTAAGGTTCTTGATGCCTAGGGCAAAATATTTTTTGGTGCCCATGTGGTGAATTTAGAGATTTTTTTTGCTGACAATTCTGAGATTAATTCGACTTCGAAAAATTACGAATTAATAACAAGTTTTTAGAATAATCAACATAACCACAAAAAACAAGCAACAAAACTTCTATTATTCAAAATTTTAAAATTAAAGAACACGCAATAACTATTTTGATCTATACCTTAACTTGCATCATGGAATGTCAAAAAAAATTGTATGCTCACTGTGGAAGAACATAAAAATAGAGAGGAGAAAAATTATTAGGAGATGAAAAGCAGATAGAAGAAAATTGGAAATGACAAATGATGCAAGCGAATTGAGAGATTTATAACCATTGAAACCCTAAATTTAAAGAGAAATTTGTTTGACTTCGAGGTTTTGCAAGGAGTGAAAGACGCTGCTTTAATGATGCGTGACTTTTTACAATTTTTAATGATTTGAAGAGTCGAAGAAGAAGGGAAAAAAAACACGCAGCTAGCGTCATCTACAATTTGAAAAAAGATAATATATATATATATACACACTAACGTTTCCAAGCATATATTTCTATTTATATATAAATATATCAATATATATGACCTTATATTCAACAAAATTGTGCCCTACCTTCCCTTGGGCCCTGGGTTGTCGCCAAGGCTGCCCTTGGGCAAGGCCGGGCTTGGAGGCTATATGGGTTTTGTTCACTGGCCTAAGGGTTGCAAAGCTCAAGTAATTCACCTCTTGCAATGAGAGAAATCCGGCCGGGTAAAGCCGCTGGCTTCTCTGCCCCGATTCTCTCAGTACACCTTGAATCGATCTAAGGTGAAGCCAAAAATCGAAAGTGGAGATGGAGGCCGTTCTCCTCTGATCGGTCGCTAGGTCGGTGGTGTCCAGAAAACTCCGAACCCGTCAGGTTTTCATTCGGGTCGGGTCTTGAACTGTAAACATCCACCGAAGTGGACAGAAGCTGCTCCCAAAGCCCTGTACAATGATCTGGACTTACAGCCTTTCTTCGCTTTGGGTACCCACACAGTTTTGGGCCCAGAAATGGACAAATAGCATGCCTGAGTCTCAAAAGTCAAATTCGTAATTTCAGGTCATGCAGCATCTTTTACTTTGCGAATTAAAAACTTCGACATCCATGTGAAAACAATGACAAGCCCATGCCAAGGGCCTAACAAGTAGCTAGTAAACATAGCCTGCCTGATCATCCATATTTAGATGATCCAGGATTCCAGACAAGTTACAGCTTTAAGCGAAGGCGCCACTGAACCAGCACTACACTATCTTACTTTCGCTCTTTCTTAACAGGAACGTCTTCCGTGCTCAGAGCTTGCGGTGCTTGAAGTTTTGGGGTCCACCTAAGTGATTTTTACGTGACTGTTTATTAAAACAAAATGCATATAGGAAAGGTTTAGCCGGTTAGTCGGTTCCCAGTTCCAAGTTTTACAGAGACTGGGTTTTGTGTGAAATGAAATTAATGCAGACTAGGATGAATTGATTTATGAATTTATCTAGGTAGAAATAGATCTTGGATTGAGTTCTCGTGGGAGTGTTCATCACCATGCTCCTCACCGTCAGTATAACCATATGTCCATATCTCTTCATTCTTCCAAACTCATTTTCACCGTCAGCTGCAGAATTCAGCAGGGATTTGACCAACTCACTCACTTTGATCTTGAATTTCACACCAAATTCAATTCTCATTCAATATTTGACCTGCAATCGAATTTCGAACAGGCAGAGATAGAGAGGGTGGCAGAAGGGGGAGAGAGAGAGTTAATAGAGAGGTGCCAAATTCTTAGCCATTAGTTTGGTTAGCTGTTGGGATCACCAATTTCATCTTCCCGTTTTTCCCTCGTCACCTCTTCCTCTCTCCTGTTCTGTTAAAAAATCCAGTAACTGAAGGGAATGAATCGCAGAGAGATACGAGCAACGTGGAGGCTCCACCTGCTCACGGCCTTAGTTCTGCTCTTCAATGGAGGCGGAGGCGAGTGTAGCGGTGACTACTCGAAACTTTCTGGCATTATAACCCCCCACGTGCACCCTTGGACTCCGACATCGGTGGAAGCACCAGCTTCATCTCCGACGAAGACCTTGCAGCCATGAGCTGACATGATCCTGATGAGATTGACGGCGGAGGCCAGGACGGCGTTGATGTGGATGACGGACGCTGTAGATGACTCGACGGACTTGATGAAATACCCGGGAAAGAAGCCATCGTTGTCCTCACTAGTGTGCCGGCGTGATGCCGCCTGGCGCGGGAGTTCTGGTCGGGTCATCCTCACTGGTGTCCGGATTGAGAACTTGATCTTATCTATCTTTGGAGCCCCAATAAATAGTTTCGATCAACGGTTTAGATCAAACAGTGGAGAGTGGACGGTGTCTCGAATGTACAATTTGATGACACCCTTACTCTTTGCAGCGTGTAGTGAAAAAATATAGGGTTATTAAGCATTCACCGGTTGACTGAATGGATCGACATCATTACTATTATGGAATTGTCTGAATTTTGAACCCCAAGCCTAAAATTATGTACTTGTCATATCTAACGGACGATGTCTCAAATGTACAATCCGATGACACCCTTACTCTTTGCAGCTTGTAGTGAAAATATAGGGTTATTAAGTCTTAGCCGGTTGACTGAGTGGATCGACGTCATTACTATTATGGAATTGTCTGAATTTTGAACTCAAAGCCTAAAATTATGTACCTGTCATATCTAATGGACAATGTCTCAAGCCTACGATCCGATGGCACCCTTGCTCTTTGAAGCTTGTAGTGAACAAATATAGGATTATTAAGCCTTGATTGGTTGACAAAGTGGATCGACGTCATTACTATAATGGAATTGTCTGAATTTTTAAACTGAAGCCTAAAATGTTGTACTTGTCATATCTAACGGATAGTGTCTCAAATGTAAACTCTGATGACACCCTTACTCTTTGTAGCTTGTAACGAAAAAATATAGGGTTATTAAACCTTAACCGGTTAACTGAGTGGATCGACATCATTACTATTACGAAATTGTCTGAATTTTGAACCCTGAGCCTAAAATTATGTACTTGTCATAACTAACGAACAATGTCTCAAGTGTATGATCCAATGACATCCTTACTCTTTGAAACTTATAGTGAAAAAATATAGGGTTATGAAAAATGTATACCTTCCATAAGCAACAAGGCGGTGGAAATATAATTTATCAAAATCGACCGTTGGATGTTATCATGATGTGAAGAAATGGTTATGGTTAAAATTTCAGCTATTTTCTTCACAGTCTGGGTCTCAATCTACTTGGTCAATCTTAACCCTAAATACCACATAAAATAAATATGCTCCTCATTGCTCATTCATAGTTTTTTGTTTTTCGATATGTCAGCTCTCGCTCTCTCGTGGGTATGATCTATATCAATTAATATTAAAATTTTGGGTAGTTGGTCCCTTCATGATTTAGCTCCCCTTAGGGAAGCATAAATGTATAAATAGTTGACTATTTTGTTTGATGTTGAAACGACAACGAATCAGGTTACTTTTTTTTTACACATTATCTACTAATACGCTATAAACATATGGGTAATGTTAAATTAATTGATCTACGATATGAATTTTTTGGATCGCATAAAATCTTTATATATCTACTAATCTGATTTAACTTGTTTATTAGTTGTATCAAACAGTATACTTTCTATGAGCAACAATGTCTAGGAAATATTCTTTATCAAAGTGGACCGTTGGATGTTATATAATTGGAAGAAATTGTTATGGTTAAAGTTTCAGCTATTTTTTGTTGTCATTTGGGTCTTGATCTATTAGGTCAATCATAAACCATAAATATCACATAAAACTAATATGCTCAAAACTGCTCATGCACATTTTTTATTTTAATATGTCAACTCACACACTCTTGTGGGTATGAGCTATATCAATTAATATAAAAATTTCGAGAAGTTTTTCTCCCCGAAGTTCAACTCTCTTTAGGGAAGTGTAAGTGTATAAAGGGTTGACCGCTTTGATGTCAAAATGATGATGGATCATTTTTTTTTAACCATTATCTATGTAGACACTAAAAATAAATACGCAATATCAAATTTATTAATTTCCAATTAATTTTTTTTTCCACACAAAGACCGGCTAAATTCTATTTCTACCATCCTCATGGTTTTGAAAGGTGTATCTTTCCCAATTATAACAACAATTATAGGGAGCATTAGTGTCAGTGATATTTTTGCTGAAAATTTAACCAGAGAGAAGCCCCGCCCATCACTAAAAACAGACTGCCAAAATTCAAGAAAAGGCCGCCCAAAATTTGAATAAAAACTTAAAATTCCCAATTTTCGCATCTCACCAAAACAGACACACCAAAAGGCTGAGGTCGCATCTCGCAAGCTTTCCCTTATCTTCTCGTTGTCATCTCCTCTAGACAGAAGGCTTAGACATAACCTGAGCTTAGACGAGTTTGAACAAATCCAAAGTTCCAAACCAGGTATCTCCCTTCCCCCTTCTTCCTTTCATTCCAATATTTGAAAGAAATTCACCACCGGCATTATTTCCCAGTTATACTACATGAATCCAGTTGCGCTACTTTTTAGGTGTGGTTTTGGAATTCAGTCCTCTATCTGTTATGCTCGATTCTGCGTTTTGAGACATTTTAGGGAATGCTACAGAGCTTGCCTATCTAAAAAGAAGAAGAGGGACGGCGGAAGGATTGATTTGGGTGTTTGGTATTAGGTTGAATTGCTTAGATTTGGGAGCTCATTTTATCTACTTTTATGTTTCTGAGCCATGTTTCTTAACAACCTGTTTCTTTACTTAAAATGTACCAAATTGTTTGACTTGGTTCCTTTTATATCTGTTTGTTTGATGCAGAGAAGCAGGTGCCAAGTACCCCTTTATACCCAGCAAGATAGTGTTGGCCTGAATAGTGTTTCGGTATAAACCTTGTTTATTTTTTTACTTTATTTTTTTCCCACATGGTTTTTAATTCCTGAGAGGCCCGCATCCTGAATTTCATATTGAATTCCATAAATATTGCATTAAGTCAGAATGCCGTAAGATGTTTTATACTACAAAATCTGAAAAATGGCAAGGATATGAGGACAATACTTGCAAATTGACCTTTGTAAGTAATCTTGGCCAGACATCATCATATTTCTTGTCTTGTTTAGTGTTTACATTCTTGTGTTATCAGCGAGCCAATATGTTTCCATAGTTTGGATGGCTGGACTTTTTATTTCTAGAATATAGGTTCTCTGGCATTTTCATTTTTGAACATAAGGAATAGGAAGAAGAAAAAAATCCTAAAGTCTTGTGACTTGGTATTAATTGAAATGTGAATAGTTGACTAAAAGATGATCTCTACATCATTTCTTGCCATTGTTATTTAGTGCATTGCATACTGCCCATAAATTTGTATCAGGTTGGACTTGATGATTGTTTCTATTTTGCCAAGATGGAAAGGTGGCCCCAAGTAGGATTATACAATAATATGGTCAAAATTAAGTGTTTGATCAGTCATGAGAAGTATTTCGAAATGGCTTTTTGTCTAGCAATCAACAACAAGTAATGAATCAAGGATCTCTCACCAGAGTTGTGGCTGCAAGGAATGAGGTTGACCTAAGGATTAGAAAGGAGTACCATAAGGAATAGTCACGTTTGGACAAGAAATTGGGTGAACCTAATCTAAGAGCTGGACTTAAGGATTGAGAATGTGTTATAATTGATGTATATTATGGTTTTGTTTGGTTTCTTCTGTTTTGTGGTTATGCTTATTTGAATGAAATTTTCAGCAGTAGTATGACAATTACAGATTCATATTATGATTAAGTGGTTGCCTTCCCATACTTTGTACCACCAAACTTCTCTTGCTTTACCTTCTGTACGTAAATTTGGAGTGAGAACAAAGAGACAGAGTTGGTTGGCTATATATAAACTACTTAACTTTTACAAATCTGGGACAGACGTCATATTGTACATGGACTAAATTCTGATAATACTGTGCGTCAAACTTTTGAGATTAAGATCAGACCACAACGCAAATACGCAACTATTAATGATGGACTACAACATATTGGGAGTAAGACTCTTCACACTTCTTAACGTCTTCCATATATAGAAGCCAAAATTTCGCATTTCACCTGCTCCTGATCATTAGATATTTAAACAAGCACATCTCGTATTTTAGCTAGGAGTGTGCATATAGATCGAACAACAACAAATCTGCATATCATCCAGCCAGGAGGTCCTTTCTGAGAATCTTTTTGAATATGGGTTAGTGGAGTAGAATTTATGAGGCTTAACAACTTCACGCAGATTGATCAGCATTATGATTTGCAGCAACTGTTGTAACTGAGGAAACTCACTGTAAAACTTCATAAGGGATTTTCTCTGATTCGTTTTCTCACTATTGCGACATACCAGGTTAAGAAAATTACCAAGTTATGTAGTGCTACTTTTTCACACAGATGCAAGTCGTGCAACCCACTTGCAAAACTCTAGTGGAGCCCTAGTTTCTCCTAAAGTTTTAAAAATTCTTTGCAGGTTGCCGGTTTGCTTGAGTAAGTGGCTAGGATGATGCAACAGGTACTACACAGCAACTGACGGTTAGAAATAATGCTGACGTGCCCGAGCAACCCATCCTCGGAGCATGGCAGAATTTCCGTTTCTTAACAGGAAGTATAGGAGATCGCATCAAAAAACAGGAGAGTAGGAGACACATGTGGTTGCTCAATTGTATATCATTATTCTCAAGAGTGTTTGAATTACAAAATAGTAACTACAAAAAACAACATTGAATCTTAATCATCACTGCCAACATATGAAAAAAGGTGGTTACCAATAAGTAAATAAAGAACTACCTTGCTTCCATATATCGATAAAACTTGTCAGTGATTAAAAGCGAGCCAGAAGAAATTCACTTCAAAAGGACAACCCCCCTTGCTTTTGAACCTTGCAGCCAAAATAATCAACGCATTTACAGAGGTAATGCTGGCCCTGTATATAAACACAGTGGATAAAATAAAAATTACTGGGTGTTATGAAATCTAAAAGCAATGTTATATTTACTCCCATCTTAATGTCGATGGCTTGTACAACATTTTCATTATTCTGTATAAGCGAAGTTTAGGTACACTCCCCTTTATTTAGTACTTTGCAGACAACATGTGATTATGTTTGATTTGGCTATAGGATTTTGGAGATTTGCCAATTCTTATTACAGCTTAATAGAGAAGACACCTCAATCAGGACAATATATTCCCTTCAATTTGATCTCATCGCTGACCACATCATTGCAATTTCAGTTAATGATAACCTAGTCCTACACAGCTTTCCTCTTGCCATTTCATAGAAGCAAACAGATAAATCTAACATAAACCCTGCCACAGGTCTTGACTACAAAAGCAATGAATTAATGACCAAAAGGCGAAGTAATCAGCTCAGACACTAATTAGAAGAACTCTGAGCGGTAGGGAGCAAACGAGTCACTCTGAACATAGCAATTCTTTGCCATCTTCTTAATTCATACAAATAGATTTCTTGACCTATAGCAAAAAAAGAGTTCAGAGCTGCCTCGTTTCTTTTAACAGTATTCATGTACATTTAAGAAAGGGAAGATGTTTTGCTTTCAAATCAGTTTCATGGTACATAGTACAGTTCCTGAAGACACATGACAAATCTAAAGCTGAGAGATCCTACCTTGAATCCAAGCTTCAAGGTAGGGTCTCTCAGCATTAGATTTCAATAATAATTCTATTAAATCAATTTATAGAAAATGTTCTCTGAGAGACCCTACCTTGAATCCAAGCTTGAAATCTAACGCAACTCAAAATTAATAACATTGCGACTCACATTTTTAATTCTTATCCATCTCGACAATACGAATCTTCTCCTAGAATATCTATCATAAACCGAGCCTCCTAATACGAGTTATATAGAAATAACAATTTGATGTAACTCAAACTTTCATTGATAGAAAGAGGACATCAAGACGAATTCATAAGCTTTCGCGGATCCTGAATCGGATTTACAGATCAAAGTTCTGTTACGATAGGAAATTATTATATGGTCCAGGACCATTGTACACGTGGTGATCCTGGGTGATATTATTAGGTCATGTGACTCGTAGTGGTTTCTGATTGGCCTCTTAAATTAATTTTTCTTTTCTTTTTTCACCCCCTACATGGCCCCCATCACATTTGAGTGATATTATTGGTTGAGACCATCACATGACAGTATCACATGGTACTTTAAGACCACCTAATAATTCTCCGTCACGATACATCGAAATTTTTGAGAGAGAAAGTCTTGAAAAAAAGGTACCAAAAAAATGGTGGCTGATCAGCAATTTATATGGTAGGATTTGCCACGTGTCTATTAATCATTTGTGCATTGTTGCCATGTGTCAACTGCTTACAAAACCATACCACCTTTACCACTACATATACCCCTTGCTGATGTCATCATCACCCTCTTGGATGATATCATCACCGTCCCAACAACTAATAAAATGTTGTCATGTCAGCATTCTCTTTTTCTCTAAATAAATTTTAAAAATTTCTTAAAAATAAAAATAGCTCGAGAATCTAAAAAATTTATCGAAAAATGCTACGAAATTGTGGTGACCTTTCCATTTCTAATTTTTATTCTCAATTTCAGGTGAGGAAGAAGAAGCCTAGAAGAGTTGTATTTGAACCTAGAATTAAAGACTTTTTAGAAGAAGACTAGAAGAAGAAAAACGTTTCTGAGCCGCATAGCTAGCTCCGACCGTATGAGAGAATGTGATAGTTTGACTTCGTACGGATGGGCTTAATTATTTTATTTTATTTTTAAAAAAAAATCTCAAGTGGGCTACCTTTTACGGTTTCAAATCTTCTGTCGCCATTTTCCTATCTCCTTCCCTGTCTCCCTATCAAATGTTGACACGTGGCATCTGTGTCTCCTCCTTAACCCAACTCTAACTCACCCTCTCCCCTTCCTCTCTCCTTCCAATTCCGATTGTCTTACCAGCCTCACCCACTCCCGTTCCTCTGATCCTCTCTCCTTCCCATTCCCATTCTCCCCCCTTCTTCTTCTTCTTCTCTCTTTCATCACCAACTTGCCTCCTGCTTCTGCTTCTTCTCATCATCTTCATCTTCAGCCATGAAGCTCATGAAAATCAACAGCCTCAGCCCCAAACGCCTCTTCCGCTCTAAGAAGGACCGCTCTGCCGTTTCCCGCTCCGACCCACCGTCCTTTGGCTCCGGAACGGCGTCGTCTTCCTCCTTGGATCCCCTGCCGTCCGACCATAAGCCCGGGCGTCATCTTCCTCCTCGGAGCTGCGGGAGGACTTTGCTCTTATGATGGAGCTGCAGAGATGATCTTAGATCTCTCCATATCACGTTTGAATGTTTGATGTATCCGGAACAAGTCTCTGATTTTTTTTTTTGGAATGGGATAATGGATGTTTGGTTTTTCACCGTATAAAATGGAGGAAATGATCAGAGAATCTGATGGCAGTTAATTGTTAAAAAAAAAAAGTATGTATGTATGTGATGATGGTGGGAAAACAAGTACTATAAGCAGCTGGGTTCAATGATGTGGGTTTTTGTTGGTTTGAAGATGAAGATGATGAGAAGAAGCAGAAACAGGAGGTAGGTTGGTGATGAGAGAGAGAGAGTGGGGGGGGGGGGAATCGGAATGGGAAGGAGAGAGGAAGGGGAGAGGGTGAGTTAGAGTTGGGTTAAGGAGGAGACACAAATGCCACGTGTCAACATTTGATAGGGCTACAGGGAAGGAGATAGGAAAATAGATACATAAGATTTGAAGCCACCCTTTACAGTAGTCGGTGCTTTGGTATGTACTTGTCGATGATGAGTCATCGAGACAAAGAACCCCCCGCCCATAGGCCCTATCCAAACTCTGTTGTGCGATGCGGCCCAGATCGTTCAAACTTGAAAACCTTGAAGATTTTGCAGATGCATAACGGAGAGAGACAGATGGAGATTGGAGAGTTTGTGGTTGCTTAGGAGGGGGGCCGGGGCGGGGGTGGTTGGGGTGGTTTGGGAGTTGGGAGTGTGAGATTGCCTAATTGAGATGGGAGATTCCCTTGAATTAAGGGTTTGTTAGCCAAAAGTTTTGAAAGATCAACCTTGTTTGCCACTGTAAAGTGTTTCTTTCGGGGGGCCCATCCATCCATTTCGCAGTCTGAAAATTCCAAGATCGCATGAAGATTTTGTGAATGTAATACTTTAATACTTTATGCATGCATGGACCCTAATTTCAAACCCCACCATGAATAGAAAACCTTTAATTGTCGACGGAATGAAATCCTCTGTCCCGAAATCCCCTATCCCCACTGTGTCACTGCTCTAATATGAAGACACCTGCCCTTAACCTTAACAGAGTTTTAACACTGTTAATCTCCTTTTTAATAATCAGTTTTATCTTTTAATAAATAAAAAAAGAAATTGCTGATTACCAAGAAGACAAGAACATGTTGGACTCTACGTCTTCCTCGGGTCCTCCTCCCTGTCCATCAGTATTCTTCTTTTCTTCTTCTTTCTCTGCACGCCGAAACAAACCCAGCCTCCTCCCTGTCCATCAGTATTCTTCTTTTCTTCTTCTTTCTCTACACGTCGAAACAAACCCAGCCTCTTTCTTCCATCATCCAACAACATTGCTGCAGACTTTTTAAATCTAATCTTGTTCTTCGTCTTATATATGGTTTTGGTTGCTATTTGAGTGAGTGACTGACTCTGTTTTTAAAGGTAATTACATGTCCTCTTTGCCATGATTTTGTTTTCTTTTTACTTGTTGCAATGCATATAGGCTTCTTCTCTCTTAGTGACTGACTGCAATGCATATATACTAGCTGCATGACTTTCTTGTCTGTACTGTTTTGGACACCCATTCTAATTTGTATTCGCTGTCTCTTTTGGCCTCACCAAAGGAGGATAAGGAGAGGGATACGATTGCGATGGGAGGAAATTGAAAATGTGATTAAGTGCCACGAAGAGGAGGATGGACAACATAGATGTGCTGTGGCAAACAAAAAGAATGTAGAATTTTAGTGGACTAGTAGTTGCAATGGAGGCATTCATTCAAATTTCAGAAGTTTTGATGTAGATAAATAATTACAGATTGGATTGAAATTGTTGTGCTCAATTGTGTACTGAGCTATTGGGCATATTTTTCATGTATTAAGAATCATGGTTCTTACATGTTATGATTGGAATTGTTAGGATGCTGAAGTGCACATTAGGTGTTCCACATAAGGGTAATGAAGAATGCTGGAGGTGACACTTCGGCTTTGGTTCATTATTTCTTATTATGTTGATTAGTTCCCTGGTTACAAATGATGACAAACTGGTCTCTTCTTTAACTCTTTTAGTTTCTCATTACAAAGAAAGGTAGATACTGAGAACTCATCGTCTCTACAAATCATTTGACAAACCATCTGGTCATTTGGTCTTTTTTTTAGGCAATCAAAATTATGACCTTATATACTGTCAATGCAATTGAATTCTCAGTCCTGAATCATTCATCTCATAATGTTTAATCCCATAAGAAGATAAAAGCATTCAATTTTCAAATTTAAGTTGCACAAAATGGATGGAAATTCAGTTCAAATGTACTGAAATGTTATTCCCAAAATTAGAAGGGAACAAACAACACTTGTTCAACTAGAAAATCAGTGCAACATGCTCTAAGCTTCAATTCTGCTTGCGAAATTGCAACCATTCCCCAGCCTCAACCATTTGGCCATTCTCCATGCTTGCTGCTACTTTGGATTGTCTCTGCACTCATACAACATCCACATGTATTTTTATTAAACAAAAATAACACCACAACATTTCAATTAAATTACTAAAGGGGTAATAGTTACCTGGAGCAATTTCTGATAATTGCTTATAGTATTGTAGATTCCCAAATTTTGTTGCTAGAAGATAGATATGAATACGTCAATAATACAAGAAACAAGTAAGAACTTCTTAGTTTTACTCAAATGCGATAATACCTGTGGAAAATGAACTTGTGGTGCAAAAGGCATTAGTTGAGGCTTGTTAGCTTGAAAATTCATGCCTAAACTATTGCCACTGAAAAGCTTCTGTGAAATGGAATTGATGACAAACATACAGTGCATTAATCAGATCATGAAACTTGCACTAATGTACTAAATACATTAATCACATCATGAAACTTCCACTAGGAAGAGTTAACATCAAAAATATTGGAGAGAATCCTTACAAGAAAATCATCAATACCTGCATAAATGGAGGCTGAGCCAATTCTCTCTCTTTAATGGGTATGTCCATTGTTATCTTACCACAATTAGGTTCCTAACATGTTAAAATAAATAAATATATATAAGAGGGAGAATTATTACTGAAAGTAAAAGAAAAATCAAAGTCATAACGAATAAAAATTACAATACCAATTGCAATAAAGGTGCTGAAGGCAGAACAGGTTGTGACAGAGGCAAGGTAAGTTGCACATTAGAAACCCTTTGCATAGAAAGAGCTAGAAGAGGTTGTGTAGAAGAAGCATGTTGTGTTGCTGAAACACTTTGCGTCATAGAAGGACATTGCATTGTAGATGCAGTTTTGGAAGTAACAGATGAAGAGTTCATGTCTTTATTTTCAAGTCTTCTCCTCTTTGCCATGGTTAGCTTCTCTAGAGCATTTTTAGGCCTAGTTGAACAACCAATACCTTTAAGCTTCTCTTTAACTTTAATCCCTTTAACTTGATCATTAACACACACCGCCTCACTAAGCTCTGATGCATTGTCGGTGGTAGGAGAAATCAGTTGAGTAGAGTTTTCCTTGGCTTCTTCTTTCAAGCATATATCCACATCTTCTCGTATGTTGTCCAATCTGGATAGAACAAGTTCATAGGCTCTTTTAGACCCTGCAGCTCTTGTTGCTATCTGAGTATTCAATCGACAAATATCTCGATAACGTCTTACAATTTCTGCCTTTGGGTCTATTTCACTTGTATTTTGGCAAGATAAATATGGCCTCTTACCCTCCTTAACAGATTTTGTCCACCTCTTCAAGATATATTGAGATGGAATTTTCATAATATTTCTTGTCGAAAGAACCTTCAAGGCATGAGCACACAAGATTCCTGCAAACTGGAACTTCTTACAACTGCACTGAACAATATCACTTGTTGAATTAAATGTAACTCTATGGTGCCAAGACTTCCCATGGGGAATGATATGATAACTACTCACTGTTCCAACCTCATCAATAAAGCTCAATGCACAATCATGAGCTTTACATAGCTCATATTGAAACTTTTTAAAAACTGCTGGGGTGTAGACTTTTGCTGCGTGCCTTAATATTTTTACTGGAAATGAAATTGCAGGGAAACTTTGACTTGCCTTAAAATCAGCCCTCAACTCTTTGTAACGACGATCTTCAACCAACCTTTCAAAATGATGAAAAAATTGCAGTAAGTGATATCGATAATTGACATATTTCTTCAAAGAACCATTCATGCTTTCACTACGTTGGGTTGTAGTAATATCTCCAGAAAAGGTTTCTCGGCCATAAACTAATGCCCATTTCTCCTTAAGATTAAATAATCTCTTTAACCAATCATTCTCCATGAGATCATACTTTTCAAGCATCACCTTCCAAGCATTTAAAAAATCATCTTCATCCTCATAATCATATATGCAACTGCTGAAGTCTTGAGCAAAATCATTGAACTTCTCAAAAACACTACTGAGATGTTTGGCTGCATTTTGATATATATGCCAAATACATAAACGATGACATGCTTCTGGCCATTGTGAAGCCAATGCTTTCGCCATTGCTGCATCTTGGTCAGTAAGAATAGTTTTTGGCTTCTTTCCTGACATAGCCTTGCTAAATGTATCAAACAACCACATAAAAGTTTCTGTTGTCTCGTCATAGAGTAATGCAGCACCAAATACAACCGTTTGCTTGTGATTGTTGACACCCACAAACATTGCAAAAGGTCTTCCTTCTTTATTTTTCCTATAGGTAGTATCAAAACATACCACATCTCCAAAATAATCATAGTCCACCATCATTTTCGCATCGACCCAAAATATATTGGTAATCAAGTCATCTTCATCCACTTGTATAGCATGAAAAAAATTTGGATCACTCAATTGCTTTTTCTGTAAATACTCTAGCACACCACCTGTATCTCCAACCATCATTTGCCTTGTTCTCTTAGACCGCAAATAATTGTTATAATCTTCAGGAATAAATCCAAGACTTTCACGTCCCCCGGCTTGTCTGCTCAAAAATTCAAACGTAGCCTTAGGAGGAATTCCTGAATCATAAGCTATATCTGCCTCAGCTATTTGTGCAGTATTTACACTCCTATGAGACCTAAAAAAATAGCTCTTTGAAGGACTTGAAGTCTCATGGCCATTATGCTCAGAAACAAATTCAATAACACGATATCTGCCACTAGCCTTCGAAAGCTTAATTTTCATCCTTGCTAAACAACCAAATCGTGTCTCAGCACGATGAGCTTTGACATTAAGAGATCGTTTATCTCTTTCACTATCACGCTTGCCTTCAGCTGAGCAAACAAAAAGCCTATCGAGAAACTTGCCACTTTTGTCTTTATGAAATTTAAATCTTCTAACAGAAAATCCAACACCATATGCATATGCATTGTAAAAATTATATGCATCATTTTCTATATCAAACTCCATTCCAATTGCTGGAATTAACTCTGTCCTAATTTTGGAATGAACAGAATCTACTCTTTCATTACCTTTAACACGTCCCAATTCTGTCACCTTTTCTTCCAGACTTTCATCTTCCACACAAGTGTTCATGTCAGTTCCATTTTCAAAATCCAACTTTCTACGTGAGTTTGTTTGAATTTCATCCTCTTTGCAATTATCTTCTAAGTCCATGAGCTGCATTTAACAAAATAAGAATAAATGAATATCAGTACAGAAGAGAAAGTCATGCAGCGAGTATATATGCATTGCAGTCAGTCACTAAGAAAGAGTAAAAAGAAAACAAAATCATGGCAAAGAGGACATGTAATTACCTTTAAAAACAGAGTCAGTCACTCACTCAAATAGCAACCAAAACCATATATAAGACGAAGAACAAGATTAGATTTAAAAAGTCTGCAGCAATGTTGTTGGATGATGGAAGAAAGAGGCTGGGTTTGTTTCGGCGTGCAGAGAAAGAAGAAGAAAAGAAGAATACTGATGGACAGGGAGGAGGCTGGGTTTGTTTCGGCGTGCAGAGAAAGAAGAAGAAAAGAAGGGTTTGTTTCGGCGTGCAGAGAAAGAAGAAGAAAAGAAGAATACTGATGGACAGGGAGGAGGCTGGGTTTGTTTAGGCGTGCAGAGAAAGAAGAAGAAAAGAAGAATACTGATGGACAGGGAGGAGGACCCGAGGAAGACGTAGAGTCCAACATGTTCTTGTCTTCTTGGTAATCAGCAATTTCTTTTTTTATTTATTAAAAGATAAAACTGATTATTAAAAAGAAGATTAACAGTGTTAAAACTCTGTTAAGGTTAAGGACAGGTGTCGTCATATTAGAGCAGTGACACAGTGGGGATAGGGGATTTCGGGACAGAGGATTTCATTCCATTGTCGACGTCCAATTCCATGAAGCAAATTGCAAGAGCTTCAACTGCTCTCGGCTTATATTTCTATTTTTTTAGACCACGGCGTGGCTATATGGTTGTCCCATTTTACGAAGCATGGTGTATTTTTGATAGGCCTCTTTTTCTTTATATAAACGCTTACTTCTTCGAACCTGCTTCTTTTTTCTTTGTTTTAGTTAAACCAAGATCTCCCCACCCGTAGGCAAGGACTAATTCCTTGAGCCGGGTCGGACCTCATTTTGGTGAAGATCTCCCAAATGCTGGCCGCTCCATTCACAAGATTCGGACTCGAGACCTTGCTTAAGGGGAACAAGCTCGTTACCACTTGAACCACCAAGCGTTGGTCGAACCTTCTCCTATTTCGAGTTCGAGACCATCTTTTTCTTTAAATCACTAATGGTTTTCTTTCCTTTTCCATAACTTCAAACCGGCCACTAATGTTGGAGAATATATATCTCTTCCATATATAGGTAAAAGCTAATTAATGTTACCATAATATAATTCCCCTATATATTATGGTTTCCTGCCATTAAGTTCATTCTTATGGTGAAATTAATGGTAAATTTTTCATTGTTGAACCGCTGAAGTTGATCAGGAATTACTAACATCAATGAACCTTCTCTCCCTCAAGAAAGCGGAGCCAAAGTAGAAAACCTATTCACTGTCGATCTGCAACGGTCACACTACTCCTATCAGCCTTTTATTGTCTTTCATGGACCTCATCTTAGGTTAATATAAAGGCCAGAAATGTACTCGTCAGTTTCTGTCGAAGTAGACTTGACGATAAGTGGGATCCATTTTGTTTTCATACACATAAAATATAGAGCTGGTGATCGTGCGGATCACAGTACCAAACATATGAAACAAGAAAGAATTATAAACAAATACACCTCTCAATTTTTTATAGCTTGAGAGTTGAGAGTTTAAAGCAATACCCTAATATTTATTAAACAAATACACATCTCTCTCTCTCACTTTGTTTTTTTTTTCTTTGAAATAACAAGTACAACTGTCTTTATGGCTTGAGAGTATAAAGAGTATAAAGCAATACCCTCATATTTATTGTAGAAAGAACGAACACCCAGTTAATAGAACAATGCGAATACTACAACACCAAATGAAGCGATAACAGAAATAGAAACTAGCAAAGCTCCCTTGACAGGTGTTTATCATCAAGCATAGGGACCCGGACTTGAGATTTTGAGGCTTGAGGTGAAAATAAAAATAGGCTCACATTTTTTATAGAAAAAGAAAAAAAAAGCCAAAAAAATATTTACAAACAAAAAAATTGAAAGGAAAAATAAATACACCACAAAAAGGAGATTCAAACCTAGGTTAGGAGTAACAACAAGGAAAAGAATGCAACTTGCCAACTAATCCAATCTTATTGTATAGTAAAAGACTTACATTTTATTTATTTAATAATTTTTTTAAATATCCCCAGAAATAAAATTAGGCCTCAACGAGACACTGGGCTGAGACGGCCAACTCACGGGCCTCATATCAGGTCCATAGCATACCTATTGTGAATTGTGATCTGTTAATTAGCTAGAGAGCTATACCGCGAGCCACCCAAGTCCTCATAGCTAGGGTTTCATGCATGTTCATCTGCAGGTGCAGATGGCTTGGAAGATGAAAGACCTTCTGGGTCGGGGGAAAGATAGCATGTGAATGGGTATAACTTTATGCAGTAATCTATATGCTTAATTGCAATCACCTCTGGCCAGAAATAGATGAAGTCGCCAACTTTGGCTCCTCGTTTGTGATGAATGCTTTCCATCCTTTGGCCTGGAAAACTAGTTTGAGATTTCGGCCCTTTCTTACAGACAAGTAGAACTGATAGTCCTCACCCTCATCGTCCAACACTCTGATTAAAGTGTCATGTTCTGGATCTGTATTAGGCATCATGAGACCCATCTCCTTAGTCACTATAAGTCTGTCATCCACATCTGTTTGCGTCAGCTTTTTCACAAACTTTGGACGGCCTCTCAGGTACTCGAGCTCCGTCGGTTGATCAAAGGACAAAATTCGGGTGGGTATGCAGGATAGATATATCAAGGACAAATCTTGAGGGCGGACACAGAGGACTATGGAGTCTGTGGTCGCTTAGAGGAAGACTTCGGAATGTGAGATTGCTAAGAAAGGGCCTGCAAAACCTAATTGGACTGTCATACAATATGGAAATTCATTAATCACAATATAAGATCATCTTAGGAACAAGAATTAAGGATTACACAATGTGATGCAATCCGGATAACTTGCAAATAAGGAAAGTGTCATTATACTCTTTGCAGGTTGAGGAAACCTAATTCTATATGGACTATAATTAGTTTACCAAGACATGAAGTAAAGTATGCTTTGCAGAGGAGTTGAATCCATGATTCACAAGGAAATCTTTATGGGAAGGTTTAGGAATCATCAACTCCTATATAAAGCAAGGTCCCTAGACTTGTGCTTTCGGCATTGCAATGGCTTCTACATCATCAGGTTAGTAATTCTTCATCAAATTATGGTTTGTGTTTCTTGAATGTATATAATGGATGTCTGTTTGTGTTATTCTAACAATTGGTATCAGAGCCTATCATATGCTTTTTTGAAACCGAACCAAATATGAAAATTTAAATATTAGTGATTTTCTGCTTGCGAAAAATCTAAAGGAACAAAAAAAAAAAAAAAATGCTATGAACCGTGAGTTTTTAATTAGAAGCCCACTTAGCCCATTTGGTTGTCATATGTTGGAAAGTTAAAAACAACAGACAAAAAATTTTCTTGCTCTTCTCCTGTTTCTTTTCTTCCAGTCAAAACACAAAAGGGGGACTTTTCTGGGTTCTTTAATTTCTGGAAACAATTTTCGAATTGCTCTAAATTTTCAATACGAATGATGCTTGATGACTTCCTTTGGATGGATATATGAATTGCACTAACATGCAGGAATAATTTGCTTAAGGTACACAACTCTTGAACTCTTCATCTCTGCTATGAAATTTTTCGATTCTGGGATATTGATTGCTTTTGTGATATATGGATAGTGAAAAGCATGTTATATCGTATTTTTCTTGCTTGATTAGATTACATAATTGAATTGTTTGATTGCTTATATGGTATTACGTTATCATTAACTATCAGGATTGCAAATTAGCTTCAATCCTATAGAACAAGTTTTTTTCAGGGGAGCTGTGTTTTTGTAAGAAAGACTAAAGCAAGCACTCATGTACAGATTGGTCAATCCACCTAAAGATATCCTAAAGTTCTTATCATGTTTGTTCACACACACAAAATTTCTTCAATTTTTTTTTTCTTTTTCTTTTTCCGCAGCAAAACCTTGATAAAAATAAAAGCTTTTTGTCTGTATGAACAAACATTAAAGAACCTCAATTTCGTTTTAGGAATTTCAGTAATGTCTCTCACCATAGTGGTTATGTTGTTGGAATTCTTAACTCAAGGATTTAAGATTGAGATTGCAATTCTATTCTGAGCTACTGAATGTTCTTCCACAGAAGGTTTAAAATTTCATTAGTAAGGCATAGAATTGGCACATTATAGAGACATTAAAACACATAAAGTGGGGGTGTTTTCTTTTAGCCACAGCAAAGAAACATTCATAGAAACTAGTGTTTTAAGAATTCTGGTTGTGTGGTAAAGAAACTAAAGGCTTGTTGTATCTTCTTGCTCATATGTGTTGTGCAATAAGCAAACTGCATAATGGAGTTAAAATTTAAAGAATGAACTCAAATGCTTGATAAAGAATGTTTCATGCATATTTTCTACAGAATGTATGAATTTTACCGAGTGCTTATTAAGGTTATTTCTTTCTTTTTCAGTTATGAGTCAGATGACAAAAATTGAAACACTTACTGGTAGCAACTTTAAGAAGTGGAAAGAAGATGTAGAAATAGCTCTAGGACTTATGGACATTGACTTGCCACTTAGAGTTCCCAAACCACCACAAATTACTGCTACTAGCACCAGACTTGAAAAGGACAAAGCTGAAAAATGGGAGAGCAATAATAGGATGTGCATAAAAATTATGCAGAGGGCAATGACTGATACAGTGAGGGGAGGGATTCCTGTTTGTGAGAGAGCCGCAGATTTTCTAGCAGCCATTGAAGAAAAATTTAAGGAAAGTGATAAAGCTGAAATAACAAATCTCACGAATACCCTTTCAATTATGAAGTATGATGGTAATGGAAGTGTTAAGGAGCACTGTTTGAAGATAATTGATATTGCAAGTAAGCTGAAAACTCCAGAAGTTCCTGTAGCAGATCCATGGCTAGTTTATTTAGCTCTTTCTTCTCTGCCTCCTCGGTTTAGTCAACTAGTCACAACCTACAACACTCAGAGAGATAAGTGGACGATTAATGAACTCATATCCATTTGTGTGCAAGAAAAGGATAGGATTAAGAAGGAGAAAGGCAACCACAGTGAATTTGGTGACAAGAGGGCAGTCAAAGAACTATAGAGTTAAGAAGCCTACATTCAAAAAAATTTCTAAGGGTTCATCTTCTGCTGGAGGATCTCAGTTTTCTAAAGATAACAAAACTTCCAACTCAAACTTTTTCAAATGCTTTTTCTGTGACAAAGTCGGGCATCTAAAGAGGAATTGTCACAAATACAGAAATTGGTTGACCAAAAAGGGTATGTTTTCTGTTTCTGTTTGCTTTGAGTCTAACTTAGTACATGTTCCTTCTAATTCTTGGTGCCTAGATAGTGGTTCCCCTGTTCACATAGCTAATACCTTGCAGGGATTCATAAAAAGGAGAACACCAAATAAAGAAGAACAAAACTTGTTCGTAGGGAATGGAATGAAGGTTGCAGTAGAGGCCATAGGAGTTGTTAGGCTTTTGTTAGGATCTGGTTTTTTGTTAGAATTGGATAATATTTTCTATGTACCTTCCATGAGAAGGAATTTAATTTCTTGTTCTCAACTTGTTGACACTACTACAAAAATTGAATCAGATGACACCTTTCGGATGACAGTATGCAATTGTCCGTCATGTGATTGACTTTTTATTTTTCAGACATCGCTTTTGTAAGAGTTGTTGTGTGATAGAGACTTAGAAATTAGTTCAGAAAACGTTGAAGATAAAAATTGTTGTCTGACGCTCAAAAAAATTGAGCGGCAAGTTTCCCACCGTGTTAGTGGCGCAGACTCTATATGAAACCCAAATTTTTTTTCCAACATGTATTGATCAGACGATAATAAATAATAAAATTGTGGTCTGATCAAATAGTTTGACAAAAAGGAGAAAGATTTCCCATCATCATTTTTCTCCAAACTCCCTAAATGGGGAAGTCAAGTTAACACGAGACAAATCCCAAATTTAAAACTCATGCATTGAGACCACATTGTTTTAATTTATGTTGTGTGAGTCATTGTCTAAATTGAAGGGGCATGTCCAAATGGGCTTCAAATCCTAACACCTAAACAAAAAAAATAAAAAATAACAAAACAAAACCAAAACCAAATCCTCTCGACAGCTAGCGAAACCTCCTCTTCACTCGCGTCTCACAAAACCAAAGCCTAGCTCCTCTTTACTTGCGTCTCACAAAACCAAAACCAAATCCAATTGAAGGCTTGACAGCAGATTGCCCAAGACCGGAAATCTTATCTTTCATTCCCACAAACAATACCCAACACCTAAAATGATGATGGGAAATCTTATCTTTCGATCTTTCTGGTTTCAGTTTCAGTTTCAATTTGGTTTTGCAGTGTCACCACCCAAATTCGCCTTCCCGATGGCTTCAATTTTTTATCTTTCTGATGACTTCATTCACCCCTCTGCAATCGTTCACCCCAATACCCACAGAGGCCTCTAGGTTACCTCACTAGGCTCATGGGTGCCTCACTAGGTTCAAAAGCTCCTCCGTAATACATCGATCTTTATATATGTTCATGGACTCTCTCTTATTTTTTTCTTTCTTTGGTGAGAAGATCATAGATGAGTCTGAAATACCCTGAATATATTACCAGCTATAGTGTTATTTTCTTTCTTTGAACTATTAGTTTGGACAATGAAGTACATTCATGGACAAAATTGAGGAGGGACCGAGGGACTGCTTTGACTGCTGATCAAATTTGGTTAAAAGTTTCTACAGTTGTGCTCTTTAGGTAATCTGTTCATGATTATTCTCAATGCTCACTGGTTGTTACTCTTTTGAATAGGCACTGCACTTGTTGTTGATGTCCCCAGGGATAGCAATATAACTGGTGCGCATTTCTTACTTCGACTTCTCTGTATAGACTTCAAATTCATGAAGTCTTTTAGAGTCCCATTTATACTTGATCAATTTAATGTCAATATTTTATATCCCATGTTTCCAGTGACGAGTTTCAATTTTGTTCAATTTCTTACCATCAAAATGTTAAGATGTTCTAACACTTTTGTATCTCACGTTTCAAGAAACTGATTTCAATTTTTCTGCATTTGAAATACTTGCTTCTGGCGTACCTTACTTCATTTTCTAGCTAATCTTAAAGATTGAACCTCTCGTTGATCACCCATGCTACCCAAGCATATGATTGCATTCATAAATTCATCCCACACTTTCCAGTAATTAGTTACATGTAATCCATTTATGTGCTTGCTCTGATGCACTCTTGTTTATGTTTATGAATGTAGGAACTGATTACTTTTCCATTGCTACCTATGATGAAGCTATTCTGGCTCATGTTGCTTTTCTAAAGGGAAGGGTAAGAATTCTTATTCAATAGAAAAGAGAGCTTCAAGTTTATACCCCTATATTAGTACAGCTGCTTGCCTGCTTCTTATTTAAACCAAAATGTGTCATTCTTCTTGGAATTATTTCGTTATGTTTGTTGGGCCAAGTTATGATTTTGGTAGCTCTAGTAGTTTTGTTCGAGTTCGATATAGGCATGTGTAAGTTTTATTTGAATTGCTAATTATCATTACAAAGAACTTAATTGGTTTCCCAAACCACAGAAGACTATTAAGAGGCGTATAATTAGTGAAAAGCAAGATAAATGAATTTGTCCCTATTGTCAAGGGAACAAAAGGGTAAACATAATATTACAGTACTGTTGATAGACAAACATCTGAGATCATGGCATTTGTGTCTAATAGTTGTATTTGTAATTTCTATTAGCCAAGAGGAAATTAGGGGAAAAAATGTTACATTTGCTAGCTGCCTCATCTTAAAATATTTATTCTTTATTTAATATTGATACATGCATGAAGCTAATTTGTTACACATTGCAATCATGTTTTACAGTGTCCATGATTCGAGAGTAATCTTTTCTCAAAACCCATCTGAAGAGCTGGAAACAAAGCCATTCAGTAGCAGCAAGGTTCATGAACAAGATCATAGTAAGCTCCCTTGCCGTGAAGAATGCAATTAAAATTATGAGAAAGAAGCTCAGTTGCTCAAATATGGCCAGCAGAAATTGCCTACCTGGCTTCAGCCACATGGCACCGAAGCCAGTCAAAAGGTAACAAATGTTTATCTCTTAACTTTTGACTTATGGATCACTACTTTAGGCAGACAATAATTTATAGCTCTCGTATAGGTGAATTGCTAATTATCATTACAAAGAACTTAATTTGTTTTCCAAACCTACTTGCCTATGCTTTTCTGAGTTTTTGTTACAATGTAGTAGGGATTTAATTTGTTAAGGCCTGCAGTTCATTGTTTAAACTTATATTTCAGGAAATCGTACCTGTGGAAGGCCTAAAGCTTGATGGCATAAAACCAAGAAAGTATTCTGTGTATTGCTTACCTTTAAGGTTGCTTGGTGCTGAAGGAGCACTAACAAGATGCATTCTCATCAAATGATCCGGACTCTATTTCATTGTATGTATATATATTTACATTACTTGATTGCAAACACTGAAGTACAGCTAGCTTTAACTATAAACCAAATTATTGGTTAGCCACCAGCTTGATTAACTGTTCATCAGCTTTCATTGTAGTTCAACTATGGCAAAACACATTTCTACTAGTAACATCTTGAATCAATTGTGATTGTTATCCATTGTCCCTCTGTTCCACTAGAAGAGCTGGCAGGACAACCTTTGGTTGCTAAAACTGGAGCTCTCTCTACCAAAAGTTACTCTCTGAAGGTTTGCTAATGGCTTTATGTGTTTTGGATCATAAAGTTATAACATCGTCAATTTTCCGTGTAATGGGTTATAACTTTGTTATTATTATATGCTACTATTGATCTACGATTACCTATTACTTTGTTTCTTTAGTGATTGGTACTGCTGATTGAAAAACAGTCATCTTATTGCTGGTACTTCTTTGGAACAGACTCGCTCAGCTGTGATCAACAATTTTAAAATGGTAGGCTTAGCAGAAAGTGATGGCATTACGAAGGTTGGGTGTCAGGAAGTGTTTATATGCAATAAGGCAAGGTTCTGTTCCAATGAGGCCATGAGAGCAGCAAAGCTAGACTCCTCAAAGTAAATTTCTGGATGTATATTGCTAGGAGAGTACTATTAGACGGTAATCTTTTGTGGATAAAAGATTACCTTTGCACAATCCATTTTGGTGCACATGATGTGGATTATAACAATCTCTTCTATATATTGATTGGTTACTGTAATTTCGTCGTTTTTGATTCCAATTTTACCATATATAATACATTGAATCATTCTATTAGGACAACAATAACCATACAAAAACCTGTCATATGTACACAATATTCACAATGGCCATAAAATAAAAAATGTCGTCTGATTTCAAAATAAATCAAGGATGCTATCACAAAACTGTTGTCTGAATAAAAGTCACACAACGGCTATAGAAAAAAGTGACTTCTTAATTGCAATCATACGACAGATTCTTACGCTACCTGTTGTCTGAGTAAAGTTCACATAACAATTGATGCTGTCAAGAGCTTGTCGACATGTTGTCGACATGGATGCCGAGTTCTTCACACGATAGTTCTCTAAATGCACATTCATCAAACGTCACCGAGATAGACGACAGTCACCCTCCACATCAGACAACAGTTTTTAGCCTTCGTCTGATTCAATTTATGTAGTAGTGTGACAATGATTTCAGTTTTTTCGTTAATAAAATTGAGTGGAAATTATTTTATGATAATTCTGCTGTTGGCAATGCTTTTCGATTTAATGGCTTGTGGCAATTGGAATGTTCATATCCAAATGAGTCTTTTCTTGTTGAATCTGCTGGTGTCAAAAGGAATTTAATAAATGAAAAATCTTCTATTCTTTGGCATAAAAGATTAGGACATATTTCTAAAGAAAGAATGCAGAAATTAATCAAAGAAGATATTCTGCATGTTTTGGATTTTTCTGATTATGATGTCTGTGTTGATTGCATTAAAGGAAAGCTAACAAATTTTAGAAAGAAAGGGTCAACTAGGAATCCGCAACCTTTAGAGCTAATCCATACTGATATTTGTGGTCCATTCTCGACCCAAACCATATGTAGGAACCATTATTTTATCACCTTCATTGATGACTATTCTAGGTTTTGTAATTTGTACCTTATTTCAGAAAAATCACAAGCACTTGAAAAATTTAAGATTTTTAAAACGGAAGTTGAAAATCAGTTGGAAAGAATAATTAAGGTAGTGAGATCTGACAAGGGAGGTGAATACTATGGGAAATATGATGAAACTGGGCAACATAAAGGACCTTTTGCATTGTTCTTAGAGGAATGTGGAATTGTAGCTCAATACACAACACCGGGGACACCTAAGCAGAATGGAGTAGCTGAGAGGAAGAATAAGAATTGTTGAATATGGTTAGAAGCATGATGTGCACTACTGGACTTCCTAAATTTTTGTGGGGTGAGGCACTGAAGACGGCGAATTATATATGTAATAGGGTGCCTAGTAAAGCAGTAGATAAAACTCCCTTTGAACTTTGGATTGGTAGAAAACCTAGTTTGGCACATCTACATGTTTGGGGAAGTAGGCTGAGGCTAGACCATATAATCTGCAAGAGAAAAAACCAGATTCCAAGACTGTCAGCGGTTTCTTCATAGGTTTTCCAGAAAAATCTAAGGGTTGTAGGTTCTACTGTCCCAAATATCATCTGAGGATCATTGAAACAAGGAATACTAAATTTATCGAAGAAATTCAATTGCAAGAAAAGGAGGATTTAAGCGATTTTCTCATAGAACAAGAAGAAGCAGTAGCTAAAAATTTATCTCAGCAACATCAAAATTCAAAAACCTTCTTCTCACCTATGTCAGTTGTTCACCCTTCTGTTAGTACACTTCTTGATGAAGAAAATTTAGAAAACCATGTTCCTGAGCCGATCATTCCCATTGAAAATCATCACAATCTTGATCTGCATATGCTAGATCAACTTATAATGCAAGAACCTCCACGTCAACCACAACCACAACCTATTCAACCATTGAGACAATCACAGAGAGTAAGGAGGTCAGCAATTCCCGATGATTACATAGTTTACTTACAAGAAACTGATTTTGATTTAGGGGAAGATAGCGATCTTGTCACCTATAAACAAGCTGTAGATAGTATTCAATGTAAACAATGGAAGAAAGCTATGGAGTCTGAGTTGCAATCTATGAGTGACAATGCAGTTTGGGAATTATCAGAGTTACCTCCTAATGTCAAACCTATAGGCTGCAAGTGGGTGTTCAAAACAAAGAAAAATTCAGATGGGAGGGTAGAACGACATAAAGCTAGATTAGTGGCAAAGGGTTTTACACAGAGAGAATGGGTAGATTACAATGAGACTTTTTCCCCTATTTCAACAAAGGATTCTTTTCGAATTGTTATGGCTTTAATTGCGCACTATAACATGGAATTACACCAAATGGACGTTAAAACTGCTTTTTGAATGGAGATTTGCATAAGGATATCTATATGACACAACCTGAGGGGTTTATTGCTTCTGGGAATGACAGGTTAGTCTGCAAACTTAAGAAATCTATCTATGGATTAAAACAAGCCTCGAGACAGTGGTATTTAAAATTTGATTCTGTGATGGTAAAGTTTGGTTTTGAAGAAAATCCTCTTGATGAATGTGTATACTTGAAGACTAGTGGGTGCAGATTTATTTTTCTAATTTTGTATGTCGATGATATTCTTCTTGCCAGCAGTGACTTAAATTTGCTTAATGAAACTAAGTCTTTTTTGTCTAGAAACTTCGATATGAAAGATTTAGGAGATGCATCTTATGTTCTGGGTATAGAGATTGTCAGGGATAGAACTCGAGGTCTTTCGGGATTATCTCAAGGAATTATATAGAAAATGTGTTGAAGAAGTTTAAGATGGAAAAATGTGCTCATGGTGATGCTCCTATGACAAAAGGAGATATGTTGCATAAAGATCAATGCCCTAGAAATAGCTTAGAACAAGAGGCAATGAAGGATAAGCCTTATGCCTCATTGGTAGGCAGCCTCATGTATGCGCAGTTCTGCACTAGACCTGACATAGCCTACTCTGTAGGAATACTTGTAAGACTTCAAACTAATCCTGGACATGCACATTGGGTTGCTGGGAAAAAGGTCTTGAGATATTTGCAGAAGACCAAGGATTATATGCTAGTGTATAAGAAGATAGATGGTCAAGAACTTGCTGTGTTTGGTTTCTCTGATGCAGATTTTGTGGGAAAGCAGAAGGTTCAGCAACAAAGAAAATCAACTTCTGGTTTTATTTTTATGTTGGCTGGTGGCGCTATTTCTTGGAAGAGTGTGAAAAGACTAGTATCACTACATCTACAATGTATGCTGAATTTGTTGCTTTATATGAGGCAACTATTCATGGAGTGTGGCTTAGAAATTTTATTAGAGGCATGAAAGTTATAGATACCATACACAGACCCTTGCCAATATATTGTGATAATAGTGCTGCAGTGTTCTTTTCAAAGAACAATAAGAGATCTTCAAAATCTAAATTCGTGGATCCAAAATATCTGTTGGTAAGAGAGAAAGTAAAGCTTGATGAAATTAGTGTAGAGCATGTGTCTTCTGAGGATATGTTGGCTGATCCATTCACTAAACCATTATCTGTTGCAGCTTTTAAAGAACATGTTAAGAATATGGGTTTAGTTGAGTCTTTAGATGTTGTTTGAATCAGTGGGAGCTTATAACTTGTTTTAGAAGCTCAGCTTTGATGTAATTTTCATTAAAGAACATATTTTCTGATTTATTTGGATGATGAACTATTAGTTAAGTTTTTAATATTGCAGCTTGAATTTGGTGTTGTATGACTGCAGTAAATTACGAAATATATGTACATATATGCTTGTGTTTGGAAATTTGATTTTATGCAGGATAAGAAGACTAAGAGCAGCTGCTTATGATCCATACTAAGCTGTCATTTTGGTTTTGGACAGTGAGCAGAGGATCAGGATTCTCTTTGAGATTTTGTAGGCTTCAATTTGAAGCATTTATAGCTCTGAAACTTTTCAGAAGCTAAAGGAGGGCCATGTATGAGGTATAAAGTATAAATCACAATGCAAACGCTTCATATGTTAATTTTCATGTTCTGTTGGGGACTTGCATAATTATAGTTCTGTTCTTGTGATCATAGAGTGCTATCATTGTCAGATTTCTTTGGTAGTTTTCTATGGTTCATTTACAACAATTATTTTTGTGAAAGTCTTGAAATTAGGTTATGCATTATTGTGTAATAACAAGTGATCACTAAGGAGTTCTTGTATATCTTGTTTTGTTGGTTAATGAAGCTAGTATGAAAGTCCAAGTGGGAGAATGTAAAACCTAATTGGACTGTCATACAATATGGAACCTCATTAATCACAGTATAAGATCATCTTAGGAACAAGAATTAAGGATTACACAATGTGATGCAATCCGGATAACTTGCAAATAAGGAAAGTGTGATTATACTCTTTGCAGGTTGAGGAAACCTAATCCTATATGGACTATAATTAGTTTACTAAGACATGAAGTAAAGTATGCTTTGCAGAGGAGTTGAATCCATGATTCACAAGGAAATCTTTATGGGAAGGTTTAGGAATCATCAACTCCTATATAAAGCAAGGTCCCTGTTCTCACAATTAATCAAGCATTATTGCTTACCCCATTATAGACTGCTAAAGCATTGGAGAGAACATAAGACTTGTGCTTTCGGCATTGCAATGGCTTCTACATCACCAGGTTAGTAATTCTTCATCAAATTATGGTTTGTGTTTTGAATGTATATGATGGATGTTTGTTTGTGTTATTCTAACAGGGCTACTACCGAGTCTGTCAGTCTAAGATCTATTGGCAAGGAAGGCTACTTGGGACTTGGGAGTCTGAGATTTGATAAGAGACTAGCTACCCTATTTATAGGCTCTCGGCTGATTGAGGAGTGATCAAGGCGATTATTAACCACTCAAATTTTATGTTTCAAAACAAATATAGGAAGTTTCTCACATTTCCTTGCCCTCTATGATTGTGACATTTTCAATAAAATAATCATAGATATTTGAACGATAAACATATAAGTTGTTAAGGTCAGCTTATATATATATATATATATATATATATATATAGAACTTTTCTCAGGTAAGGATATCCTTACCTAAGGTTTAGGTACGGATTTAGTGTTTTCACCCACTTTCCGATCACATTTTCACATCTTAACCGTTCAGTTTTTAGAGCCTAATGTATAGATCCCCCTGAAAAATTTCAGCCAATTTGGTGATCGTTAAGGCATCCAAAACTATAATTTACACGAACTGACTGAATCTGTCGAACCGAAACCGTTCATATTTATAATGGTAAATTGCAGTTTTGGATCCCTTAACGATCACCAAATTGGCTGAAAATTTGCAGAGGTGATCTATACATTAGGACCTAAAAATTGAACGGTTAAAATGTGAAAATGTGATCGGAAAGTGGGTGAAAACCGGAAATCCGTATCTAAGAAAAACTAAGGACATCCTTAGTGTAGCCAGATTGTGTGTGTGTGTGTGTGTGTGTGTGTATATATATATATATATATATTTTGTATTTGTTTCAAAACTCAAATTTTCCCTAATTAATCTTCACAGAGATACGATTCAGAGTACATTGTTCACAGGTTTTAACCTTCAACAAAAACATATAACATAATCAAGAAAAACTTGGCCGTGGTTTAAATTAATTATACACACACCCATAAATAATACGCATGCAACAGTCAAAGGCAATTCAAAGACGTATTAGCCAGCCCTTTCAAAAGAAAAGAATATCAGCTAGCTTGAAAGAAATTAAACATGTGCGTGGTCATGGATCACTTATGGTATGGAAGTCCAAAACGCGTCAATAAATCATCATATATTGGTCATGGACTGATTTATTGTCGACAAACACAAGTCTTAGAAGAATAGTGGGTTGCGGCCACCGTTACTGCAAAAGTGGGTTAAAAATAGTATCATTAGGTCAAATCTGTGGTCGTGAAGTCACACTCTTTCTTAAACTTACATTCTTAGGAGGGGTGGAACTAGAATTTTTTATTTGAGGAGGTCGAGATGTAAACGGTAAATTTACATATATGACAACGGTTCTGGTATATTTCCTTTTTTTTTTTTTACTTAAGGTACTGTTAGTATTTGGAACCTGAGAACTATACTCTTCATCTTCAAATCAATATATTTTTTATTCAACCCGTCTCATATACACAAATAAAAGTCCAAATATATTTCATTCATAATATTATTTAAGAAATTACCAACCAGGGTAAGTTTGCACTCTTTCTTTTTCTATTATTCGTGGGTCAATGTCTGTAAACTTTTTCATTGTTAGTGGGTTGAAAATGGCCGCCAAGCCTCAACATTTCTTGATCTGTAACTATCTTCTCTTTCTCTCTTAAACTGAGATTAGGGATTATGTGTTACGTATCTGTAATACTTTGATAGCAGAAATCTCAAGCTTTTCTTATGACGTACATCCTTTTTTAGGCCTTGATTTTTATGGTAGTCACGGGTGTTTTCTATTTAGCTTCCCTTTTTTCTTTTTTGAAAGGCTAGTATTCCCTTTTTTAGTAACAAGACAGACCAATTGATTTCCTAAACCATCATCTTCATATCTTCATCAAATCAAAATCAACAGTGCTGCGATGATAGAGGAGAGCAATGATGATGATGAGATAAATAAAAAGAATCAAAAGCCACTTCTCTTTAAGTGATCGCATTCTGAATCTCTATCTTTTTTGACTATACAATCGTTTTCTAGAATACTTATCGTCAACCGAACCTCCTGATAGGAGTTTTCTAGAAATAACCGTTTGATCTAACTCAAATTTTTATCGATAGAAAGTCTTAGGAAAAAAATGTACAAAAATAGTGGTTGATCAGCTATCTATAAGGTCGAATTTGCCACATGCCTATGAACCATTGGTGGCCTTGTCACCACGTGTCAACTTTACAAAAAGCCACTCCACATTTGCCACCACATGCATGGCTAATGACGACTACTTGGTAATGTCAGCGTCACCCACTGGGATGACATCATCATCAGCTGCCATGCTACTACCATGCCAACAACGAATAACATGCTGTCATGTTAGCATTCTATTTTTTTCTAAATAAACTTTAATAAATTCTTTAAAATAGCTTGAGAATTCAAAAAATTTACCCAAAAATGGTGCGAATTCGTGGTGACCTGTATTTTTCATTTCTAACTTCAATTTCAGGAGAGGAAGAAGAAGACTAGCAGAGTTGCATTTGAGCCTGGAATAGATAACCCTCGGGCGGGCCCTCTCACAGACTACTGTAAGCCTTGATGTCCTTGTCGATGACAAGTCATCGAGACAAAGACACCCCAACCCCCCAGATGCCCTAGCGGGCCCCGAAGGTTGAAACCTTGAAGATTTTGCACATGCATAACGGAGAGAGAATCGACAGATAGAGAGTTTGTCGTTGCTTGGGGAGTAGACTTGGGAGTGTTAGATTGCTAATTAAAAGAGAAAGAGACATTCCCTTGAATTAAGGGTTTGTTAGCTTTCTGCGTTCGTGGGGTTCGCCAAATATTAACCTTGTTTGCCACTGTAAAGGGTTTCTTTTGGCCCCATCCATTCATTTAGCGGTCTGAAAATTCCTTGCATGTTGGACCGCATGAAGATCTTGTGAATGTAATACTTTAATACTTCATGCATGCATGGACCCTAATTTCAAACCCCACCGTGAATACTAATTTGTCAACGTCCATCAAAACAAATTGCAGGAGCTTCAACTTCTCTAGGTTGATATTTCTATTTTTTTAGACTAAAAAAAAAAAAAAAAAACTGCTCTAGGTTTATATTTCTATTTTTTTAGACTACAGTGTGGCTATATAGTTCTCCCATTTTACGAAGCATGCTGTCTCTTTGATAGGCCTCTTTTTCTTTATATAAACACGTACTCCTTCGAACCTGCTCCTGTTCGAGTTCGAGTCCATCTTTTTCTTTAAACCACTAATGGTTTTTTTCTTTCCATAACTTCAAACCGGCCACTAATGTTGGAGAATATCTCTTCTACATATAGCTAAAAGCTAATGAATGAGCATTTTATTATTATTTCCTTTACCATAATATATATATGCATATATGTATATATATTTTATGGTTTCCTACCATTAAATTCATTATTATGGTAAAATTAATGGTAAATTTTTCATTGTTGAACGCTGAATTACTACCATCAATGAACTTTCCCTCCCTCAAAAAAAAAAGGGAGCCAAAGTAAAACCTATTCACTGTCTGCAACTCTCACACTACTCCCATCGGCCTTTTATTGTCTTTCATGGACCTCATCTTAGGTTTAATCTATATATAGGCCAGAAATGTACTCGTCAGTTTCTGCATGCCTCAACGAATGCTAAAAATAAATAATGATTTTCAGCGGAAGTGAACAAAAAGTGACTATTATCGTTTCTCTCTCTCTCTACCTCGCTATTTTCAGGAAAGACCAGAAAGCAAAGTATAAGATAGACTTGACGTTAACACGACTGGTATGTTCCATTTTGTTTTCATACACATAAAATATAGAGCTGATGATTGTCTGGATCACAGTACCAATCATATCAAACAAGAAAGAATTAAACAAGTACAGCTCTCTTTATAGCTTGAGAGTTTAAAGCAATACCGTCATATTTAGTAATATAGAAAGAACGAACACACAGTTAATAGAACAATGCGAATACTACAACCCCAAATGAAGTAACAACAGAAATAGAAACTAGCAAAGCTCCTTTGACAGGTGCATATTATCAAGCATAGCATACCTATTGTGAACTGTGAACTGTTAATTAGCTAGAGTGCTAGATCGCGAGCCGCGCAAGCCTTCATTGCTAGGTTTTCATGTTCATCTGCAGGTGCAGATGGCTCGGAAGATGAAAGACCTTCTGGCTCGGGAAAAAGATAACATGGTAATGGGTATAACTTGATGCCGTAATCTGTACGCTTAATTGCATTCACCTCTTGCCAGAAATAGATGGTGTCGTTTTTTTTGGCTCCTCGTGTTCTGATGAATGCTTTCCATTCTTTGGCCTGGAAAACTGGTTTGGGATGTGGGCCCTTTCTTACAGACAAGTAGAACTGATAGACGTCACCCTTATCATCCAAGACTCTGATTGGAGTCTTATGTTCTGGATCTGGACGAGGCATGATCATGTGAAGCATCTCAGTAGTCAGTACCAGTCTGCTATCCACATCTGATTGCTTCAGATGTTTCCTAAACATTGGGCGGCCTTTCACGTGCTGGAGCTCCATCGGTTGATCGATAGTAAGAAGCACTGAAAAAACTGGGAGGGTATGCAGGATAGATATATCGACAAAATCTTGAGGGCGAACACGGAGGACTCGGGAGTTTCTTAGAGGCCGACTTCGGAATGTGAGATTGTTAAGAAAGGGCTAGTAGCTAGGGACTCTGTCAGCCTACTTGGGACTTGGGAGTGTGAGATTTGGTAAGAGACTACTGAATTAATTTATAGGCTGATTAAGGAGTACTGACCACTGAAATTTTATGTTTCAAAACATATTCAGGAAGTTCTCACTTTTCCTTGCCCTGTATGATTATGACATGCATTTTCAATTAAATAATCATAGATATTTGAATGATAAAGAAATAAGTTGTTAGCTCAGTAGTTAGAACACCCACTATCTAAGATCAAGGTCATGAGTTTGAATCACCGTGGATAAAAATAAAATCCTTTGATCATCTTTTATAGAATAAAAGAAGGAAAAAAAACGATAAAGAAATAAGTTGTTAAGGTCAGCTTTGCATATATACATTTTGCATTCAGTTTGCATATATACATTTTGCATTTGTTTTAAAACACGAATTATCCCTTATTAATCTTCACAGAGATACGATCCAAAACATCTTGTTCATATCTTTTAACCTTCAACAAAAACCTAAAACATAATCAAAAAAAAGTTGGCGTGGTTTAAATTAATTATACACACATCTATAATACGCATTTGCAGGGAAATTCAAAGAAGTATTAGGCACCCCTTCAAAAAAAAGAAATATAAGCTAGCTTGAAAGAAATTAAACATGGGCGTGAGCATCGATCACTTAAGGTATGAAAGTCAAATGGTCGAAGGGTTAACAACAATGAAGCGGTACGCATTGTTAAGCCATGAAAGTCAAATCGTCAACACAACAAAATTAGTAGAATCATCTCTCCATTATTAAAGGAAGGCCACGTGCTTTTAGAGATTTTGGTATATTTCTGCTGGTCATCTAGGTAGATTTTTTTTTTTTTTTTTTGAAAGGGATTTTGTTTTTATTAACCCATTACAGATGGTCGGAGCTGGGATGACGAGGACGTACGGATCCATCTTTTCCCTTGTTTCTTCTTTTACTGGAACAAAACTTACTGACTTTTCAATGAAAAAGAAATGTATCATTCGCGCAGATATTGATCGACCTGAAAAAGGAATTCCAAAGCCTAAATATATGTTTTATGCATTCCATTGGCATGGGTGTAGAAGCTAATTGATTGGAATAGTATCATTGAGAGTGAGAGTATTTGTAACTTCCAAAACACGTCAATAAATCATGGTTCATGGACTATTTATTGTCAACAAACACAAGTCTTAGAGGGATAGTGGGGTGCTACCACCAATGCTGCAAAAGTGGGTAAAAATTAGGATCATTAGGCCATATTTGTGGTAGTGAAGCCACACTTTTTCTTAAACCTCTTTACCTGGACGAAACTAAATTTTTTACCTGCGGAGGTCGAGACGTAAAAGGTAAATTTACATATATGAAAACGATTTTGCTATATTTCCTTTTTTGGCTTAAGGTACTATTACAATTTGGCAACTTGAGAACCATACTATTTTCATCTTCAAATCAATAAATTTTTTATTTAACCCATAAAAGACCAAACATATTTCATTAAGTATTTAGATTTGCTCTCTTTCTTTTCCTATTAGATTCATGTACGAGGGACAGCGTCTATAAAGTACACTCTTAGTGGGTTTGAAAAAGAAAAGGAGGGGGCCGGGGTGGGTCTGGACCACACGCCAAGCCTCAACATTTCTTGAGACGTAACTATCTTCTCTTTCTCTCTATAACCGAGATTAGGGATTAGGTTACGTATCTATAATATTCTGATAGCGGAAATCTCACGCTACTCTTAAGAAGTACATTCTTTTTTAAACCTTGATTCTTATTGATAGCCGAGGGTGTTTTTTATTTAGTCAAACCTTTTTTTTGAAAAGTTAGTATTCCTTTTTTAGTAACAGGCAGATTAATTGATTTCCTAAACCTGAAAATTATTACTTCGAAGAGCCGTGACCTATTAGTTAGCTAGCCTAACTAATACTGTGGAGGTCACGAGTTCAAATCTCACTAATATCAGGAGTGGAGTGAGGAGTTATATTGTCATATAGAATTAGAAGAAGAAAAAAAAAATAGGATTACCTAAACCATCAACTTCATCAATAAGAAATCAAAATCAACACTGCGAGGATAGAGGAGAGCAACGATGCATTCATGATAAGATAAAGAAAAAGAATCAAAAGCCGCCACTCTTCAATTGAAAAGAAAAAGCGATCGAAACATCAATTTCTGTTGATTGATTGATTTCCTTATTGGAGCACTGCTGGGTCGATCGACATAGAAAGGGACTGATACGAACAGGAGGACTACACTGCATATGATTTATATTTTAAGAATCACTTGAGCACAATCATAACCACTAAGAACACTAATACAATAGGCATGCAAAAACAGTTTATTACATATGAACAAGATGTATAACTGAAGCAGTAAAACCAAAAAACAACATTTGTACAAGTCCCTTCTTCTGCAAAGCTCTATGTACGAGATTGCTCACAATGGGGCTGAGATTCGTTAGTACTCGTATTAAGAGCATGCAGGCCGGTACCTTAGACTTACATAGAGGTTGATTATTGGGATTCATCCCATAATAGCAATCTTAATACTAAAGCAATCAGGCCCCCACTATATTCTCCATCAATGTCTCCTAAAAGGATCACAGAAATAGAAAATCGAACCTTATTGTTTCAGAGATGGAATCTCTAGTGCGTTATATTTGACCGCGATGCATATACGCTCTCCAGATGGCAAGTACGAAAACCAAACAGTTAATCAGAATCAGCTATTATTGGTTAGACTGTTACTTCTATGTCCTCCATTTATAGCTACAAACAAGCTGCTTCTAGCTCTCTGCAACTGGTAGATAGTTAAAAAATGTAGGCGTTGGAAATAATGCAGGAGAGAACTGACTAATCACATATGTTTTTCTCCTGTTAAGAGAAGAGGAAGTGTAATTAAGGAATTTAAGGGAAGCGCTAATTAGTAGTGCCTTCATTTGATGTTCTAGCTTCTTCCATCTAAGATGGAAGATCAGGCAGGCTATATTCACTACTAAATTAATAGTTAGGTTATCCGTTGGACTTCTCATCCATAAATTCTTGTGTTAACGATGAATTGCGTAAGCTTTAAGTTTGGAAAGCTTTAAGTTTGGTATCTAAGAAGTGCTGCAAACATGAGCTACCTGGAATTATTACGGAGTTGAGATGCATTCATAATTTTAATGTCATAAGGCACTTGCAAGGGCATCTCCAACGGGTGGAGTCATAAGCCATTGCGGCTTTGGCTTTTGATGTGACCATCTCCAACCAATCCCTATATTTAGTTATTTTGACTTATGAGTCAAAATTTTAGCCAAAATGACTAAAGAGTGAAGAACGACAACGATTTTGGCTTCGGATGGAGGAGACGTGGGCCCTACCTGCATATGGCATTAAGTGGACGTCATGAGCCCCACGGTCATAAAACCAACAACCTAAATTCAATCTTGAATAATTCTATTTAAAATGAAAGACCCAGATTAAATCGTTCTAAAAATAAAAAGTAAATATATATTAACTAATTTCTAATCTGATGGTGGAAAAAATGGCATGGATTAAAATCAACGGTTAATAATAAAATAATTATGTTTTAAAAAAAAAACTTGATTAACAAATAAAATTATGAAATAAAATTGTTGCTTTATTTTATTATTAACAAATAAAAACAAAAGCTTGTTTAATCTCACTTTTATTCATAACAATAAAACCCACTACATTACAAAAACATAAACACACAAACACACAAACACTAAAATAAAACCACACAATACAAAATGATTAATTTATGAAATGACTTTAGCTTTTAACTAAAGATTGTTGGAGATGCAAAATATAAATGAATAGTTATGACATTAGGACAGGGGCGGAACTACTGTTCGGCCCAAAGGGGTCCGGACCCCCTAGCTTTTTGGCTAACACATATAATTATATATATATATATATATATATATATTATTAGTTAAATAGGTATGATGTAATCAATGCAACATACTGGACACCCCCCCCCCCCAAAAAAAAATAAAATCAAATGTATCAATTATATATATAATAATGCTGACCCCTCCCACTACCCAAACCAAACCGTTAGTCTCTACTTAAAATTTGTTCATTTACCCCATTTTTAGGGATTTTTTTTCCCACTTACCCCATTAAGTTTTTTTAATTCCCTTTTACCCAAAACACTCTAAGGAGGTCTTCTCTAATAAGCCATTAAGTTTTTTTTTTTTTGGATTTTTAATTTTTTTTTAATACAATTTTACCCTCACCCCTTTATTACTTAGAGAGAGAGAATGGAAGAGAGAGAAACCATAGGAGACTTCGTCGGAGCTGATCACCGGTCACCGGATTTCTGTCAATGGCAGCTGGCCAACTTTCGCCGGATTCAGGTCACCGGTCGTCGGAATCGGGTTGTCGATTGCCGCCCACCGGAATTTGTTGAAAATCTCACCGGAAATGTTTTTTTGACCCCAATGCAATAGACTTCTATTGCCCCCCAATAGACGTCTATTGCCCGTATAGTCTATTGCCCCCAATAGACCACTATCATCCATGTATTACCCCTAATAGACCACTATCATCCATGTATTGCCCCCCAATAGACGTTTATTGCCCCTCAGTAGACGTCTATTTCCCCCGAATAGAACTCTTGGTTGCCAGAATATGAACTAATCTTTCTAAATTTAGACAAATAAAACTTTGTTTAAAGAAAAAATGAAGAAATTATATCTATTTAAAAATATCTATTGCCCCTCAATACACGTCTATTGTTCCCCAATAGACAAAAAAAAAAAATTTTGAGCACCCCGAAAATACTCTGGGTAAATGTCATATATTTGCACCAAGACTTACCATGAGTTTACCAAAACTTAGGCAGAAGCCAACACCCAAATTTACGCAATTAGGGAAATTAAAGTATTTGAGCGTTTCATAGAAAATGATTTATGCAATTTCCATTTCATGTATTAATTGGATAATAAATGGTAGATGTTCAGTGACTAATTATAACAATAGACAACAGCAGGAGAAGGATTTCTATCCAAAATGACCAATGAAATAAGTGCCAAGTGTTCTCTGACCAATTCACCTAATAAACCCGATTAGGCAAAAGCACCTTATCACCACACTCACTGCCAAGCTCCTTATTTTATTCTCAGCCCTGAATATCCCTCTGTCTTCAATAAACCAGCTTCTGCAACAACCTCATAGTGGTAAGAACATCAATTGAACCATATCAATACTTTTTTTTATCTGAGATCAATACTAACTCTAATGCAAATATATGATTTCTAATTCAACCCAAATTAATGGTATCAAATCATGCCATCTAAATCAAATCAAGTTGAATAATGTAGACTGCCATATACCGATCCAAGCTGAATGCCATATACCGATTCGTTTTCAAGGTCATTGATCTTATAAACGTCCTCCGTCGTTCTACGTCTTTTGCATGATCACCCAAACTCGGACTTCTACGGCTTCTGGTGACGTGGCAAGCTTGGTGAGAGCGACGGCGAATCTGAACCTGGCGGCTGCGGCGATGAGAGAGAGAGAGAGATCGATGTGTGAATGAGAGGAGGGATGGCCGGCAAGTCATCTCAGTCAGTCGCTGCCGGAAGATGTTGGTTGTGGTGAACAATTTGGGAGAGGAGAAAGAGAGAGTTTCAGGATTATCGGAGAGGAAGGAGAAAGAGAGAGGAGAGAGAGTGACATGACAGTGGTTGTAATTCATTAATTAGATTAAGGGTAAAATTGCTATTTCACTTTAAATAGAGTTAGTGGGAATAAAAATCTGTTGTTGGGGTAAGTGTGATAATTTTAGCTAACTTTGGTGTTTTGGGTCAAAGACTCTAAAAAAAATAACAAAATAATAATATTTATTCTATGAAGATTAAAGAAGTAATAAGATAAGAGATAGAAGTCAAAGTAATAATAAATAACTATTCCTATTTCCTAGGTCATTAGGATTTGAACGGAAATTGCTTTGATCAAGGAATTTTGATAGTTGTCTATTTACTCAATAGTAGATGACTTTCAAGACATGCAAGAACGTCGAGTTATGTTTTGAGTCGATTGAATTATTGTTTTATTTTTTCTTGATTGTTGGGTTATTGCTTACGAATTCTATTGAATAAGATTTTTAAATTATTCTCATATTGTTTTTTTTTTGTTTACATCGAACTTAATAATTCGGTTATATGATCGTTACTTTATGTGTGGACCCCCTTAAAGATCAAATCCTGGTTCCGCCCCTGCACTAGGAGAGTTAAATTTTGCAAATAACTTTAGCTTTTGACTCCATTGTTGGAGATTCTCTAAAGTAATGAAAAGTCTGAGTCGTTCAGATTGCATAATTGATGGATGATTGGATGTTATGGTTTTTTGGAGGCTTATTGCTTCCATGGAACTCCAATAAATAAATTTAATAATGTTCGATGATAATTATTAATTTAATTATTCTTTTATTAAGAAGAGTTGGCTGCCGCCTTATGGCAACAAACACAATTGTCAATCCAAATTTCTCTTCTAAAAATCTAAGTGAGAACATGCACTTGGATTGATGGAGGCTTGCTCTACTAACAATTAAATTCTTTAAGAAAAAGAAAAAGAAAAAAGAAATGAAAGAAAGAAGGGGAGATACAGTAAACACACAACACATGCGAGTTCAGAGCAAATGCACCAATGAACTAGGGGCAATTGGTGATTTGTCAACCATATTGGTAGTTTGATACTATCAATCCACTATTCATCCTAACTCGACAATTGCTTCCAAGTTCCGACTTACACAATGCACTAATGAAAAGCAATTTGCCTACCAATTCACTATTCATACTTTAAGATGATCGTGTGGTACCCATGAAAAAACCTCTGATGGGATTCAACAGTCTTTACACGACGGTGGATCGACCGCGAATAAGTAGCAATTGACGGCTGTATTGCTGGCTGGCTTTTCAAATGGATGTGGAAGCTTTTAGTTTGGAATTTGAGAGGTGTTGCATGACCTGAAATTACTGATATATGTCTTAGCTACTTGTCATTTTGTCCATCACGAGCCCAAAGTTGTGGGCGCTCAATAACCTTAATTTGAGGAGAAAACATCACTAATGATCACTGAGTTATGACTTATTCGACACTTAACTCACTGTATTTTCAACAATATCACTTAACTCACTTAGTTTTACATCTGTCTTTCACTTAACTCACTGCCGTTAATTCTTTTGTTAAAAGCTATTAAAATCGAGGGTATATTTGTCTAAACACTACAAAAATGCATTTCTAACTTCAAAAAAAAAAAGACAATTTTTTTTATAATTATATTTAAGTTAAAAAAATCATTTTTATTAAAAATCTCAGAAATTTAAAAATTGAAAAAAGTCTAATAAATGTAAATTGAGGGTATATTTATCTAAACACTAAAAAAATGCATTTCTAACTTTTTAAAAAAAAAAAGATAATTTTTTTTCAAATTATAGTTAAGTTAAACAAATCATTTTTGATTAGAAATTTCAGAAATTTAAAAAAATTAAAAAAAAAGTCTAATAAAATAGTTTTTTTTTAAGTTAAAAATGATTTTTTTTAAATGTTTTAACAAATATATCCTCATTTTTAACGGCTTCTAACTGTAGAATTAACGATAGTGAGTTAAGTGAAAGACGGATGTAAAACTGAGTTAGTTAAGTGATATTATTGAAAATATAGTGAGTTAAATGTCGAATAAGTCATAACTCAGTAACTATTGATGATATTTCCCCTAATTTGAGTAGAGAAAGGTTTACCAGATTACTGTACAAGCCTAAATATGTCATGTTCACAACCTTGATTGGTGAGCGCCGTATGGATATCAAGACATATGGCCGACATAATTTGTGGGACTTCATATTTGGCCCGCTTGGCCGAACCTCTAAAACCAAGTACTCCTATAGCAACTGAACGCGTGCGTGTACTCTTCTGGAACCATTCTGGAGGTGAGCTGTGAGAATTAGCTTCGTTACTAAGCTAACCTGAGTTCCATTTTCTCCGTTCCCAAACTTTACATCTATTACGTACTTGTTTGCTGATAATGTTATGGGAAAAAAAAAAAAAATGGTGCCTCACCTGCTCCACCTCTTCCAGAGAATATCTCAATGTTCCTCGACTATTGTCCTTGATTCGATGAATTAGTCTATGATGCTGACAAAAGTAGGCTACGGCTAATAAGAAAAAAGACAAATAGCTGAAATGGACTTGGTTCGAAATGGGCATCCATGGTAATGAGGGAAAACAAAATCCAATTGTTTTGTTAAAAAAGAAGTTTTGGTCTGACAATCTTTAATAGAAGACTTTTCTGAATGTTTATTTTGGACACCATGATCCACGATCTGTTAATAAGTAATGGGAAGAATAATATGTTTAGTTTTGAGATATTATATATTATTTAGATGTAAGGTAGATTGGTGTGCTTTTCAAAAAAAAAAGAGTAGATTGGTGTATTAATAAAGATTAGAAATTGATTAGTGCTAATAATTAAAGAACAAATAGCTGAAATAGACTTGGTTTGAAATGGGTGTCCAGAGTAATTGAACAGAAAATAAAATCCAATAGTTATGTACGTTAACAAAGAAATTTTGGTTTGATATCTTGGGTTGTGATTTGAATGTTCGTTTTGGACACTATGATCCACGATCTCTTGACAAGATTACGGGATTTGTTTATTTTTGAGATATTATTATCTACATGTAAGGTAATGGTGTATTATATAAACCTAAGTCGTCTTTGATATCGATATTGAAATCACCTAGCTATGAAAAGCCAAAATTTTAGTAACTCTAATCGACTTGAGAATCCATTTCCAATTAAGTTTTGAAGATCTATATTCTCCGTGCGTCGATCCTCTTAAGATTTAAAAAAAGATATAATATAACCAGGGGCGGAGCTAGCATCAGGCCTGACGGGGTCCGGATACCCCCCCCCCCCCCCCAACCTTTTATACTTTAATTGGTTAATTACATTCAAGTTCGTAATGAAAGCAACGGACATAGGAAAATTCTGCCGTGCAGACCTGCACGTTAGTCAGTGATTGGACCTATGAATTAAATATATTATTTGACCATGTAATGAGAGCCACATGATGAGAAGAAAAATGAAATCAATAATGTACAACTGATCTGCACGGTATGCAGATCTGCACCACAGCCAAGTCCACGAACATATAGTAAAAACCCTAAACTATTTTTTTTTTAATTATTGGTTTTACTTTTAGTCAACTATTGGCTTATCAATTATATATTTTTTTTTATCAAGTGAAATATCATTCATTAAAACTGCAATTACAGCACCCAAACTTGGGTTTACAATCGAGTAAAGCAGCAACTGACTATTACTATGCATACTTACTCTAAAGACACTACAATGAACTGTCAATGAATCTAATAACGAAGGCTGAATTGGAGGACTGATCGAGGTAGCAAGGCCAAAATAGGTAGCATTGACTGGGATGGGGTCAAACCACAATAGATAACTATTGGGCGGCCCATCCCACGATCTCCCGAAAATCTCAGCACAAACTGATAATAAAATGCACGGCCAAAAGCCGGCAAAAGACTGGTCATGTTAACCCAAAACCAGCTATCCACCTCAAACCAATCGCCAGGCTCCATGACACTAACCACCCTACCTCGGAGAATGAGGGACTTATTTGCAAAAAGACAAAAAACCAAAACAACTAGCAAAAAACTAAAACCAACACACAACCAGTAAGGGCCCAAACCCAACAACCACTCTCCCAATGAATGAGCACCCAGGCCCGATTCACCAGCCCAACAAGAACCCAAAGCACCTCCCTCACGGCCCACGTCAGCCATCGCACCTGCACCAACGCATCCCCACCAGTCCTGCCGCCAGCATCGAATCCCCAGGTCCGGCGGTCCTCCGCCAGCTCGTCATGCTCACCTCCGAAGATATTTATATAGTTTTTATATTATTTTTACAGTTGATTTTATTTATTAATAAATTATTTTTATAGTAATTTAGTTGCGACAATTTATACTTCTATCTCGACCCCCTAAGTTTAAATCCTGGTTTCGCCCCTGAATATAACAAAGAATCGTTCTTTTGTCAAGCATGAAGAAACGCTCGAAAACACACGAGCTATACCACACACATTTTTAATAAACTTTTGGAATTCATTTATTCACAAGGGATAAGAAATACTTTACAAGCCTTATATAAGAGTTATAAACATTTTAAGTACCAATATGATAAATCTTCATTGGTTTATTTTTTTAAAGAAAATGACCTAATCAATACATCCTTCAACGATAATTTAGTCTTCGATGAAGGCATTTTACATTTTTTTTTAAAAAAGGTTCTGTTTCCTGAGCATTTGTTTTTTTTTTTTTTAAATAAATTCAAATTGATTTTTCATTGACATTTAAGCCAAAATGACAATTACATACCATTCCGCTACCATATATAGACAGACAAGAAGTTGTGGTGGTACTACGGTGGAACATAGAGATAGGTCCACTCATTATACATTCATCGCTCACTTAAGAAAAACAAGCCTAGTTACTAGAAAAAAAGAAAAGAAAAAAAAAACAAGCTTATAAACTATGATATCACTACGTCATAGTAATTAGACACAGTACAAAAACAAAAAGTGTATGGCTCCCTTAAAAAGGAGGAAAATATTATAAAGAAACAACTAATTAATTTCTTAAATAGAAGCCCAAAAAGCCCAAAGGTAGCAGGCCAAAGCTCAAGGGAAGATGCATAACCCAATGCCTAATAAGACTGGCCCAGCCCACCCTCAGCCTTCACTTCTATGAGCACTTGTGGATCATCTTGAGTTTCTAAATGAAATGCATTTAAGATGACAAGTCATAACATAATTTTAGTACAAAAATGATACCTCTGTTAAATTTTTCATATCAAATTGTTAGCCGCCCTAGCACTGCAACAAACACAAATGTCAATCCAAATTCTAATCTCAAAAATCTAAATGAGCAAACAATCACTGGATTGATGGAGGCATGCAGTTCTTTAGAATAGTTAAAAAAAAGTAAAGAAAAAGAAAATAGGGGAATCATTGAAATCAAATAAGAAGGGGACAATCAGTAAAAACATAACACATGGGGGTACATGGGATGAGAGTTAAGGACAAGCTTTTTAAGTTGATCTTGTGGGTCCCTCTGGATCAGGGACACATCTCACTGATCCCATCTTCACAGAATCCTCACTCACTTAATGACGGTGGAATTAGAGCCGCCTTCACACGACGGTGGATCAGCCGCGCAAAAGTGGGAAATTTTGGAGGAATTTGGAAGTTACGGGTCAAAGCCAGCCAACTTTGCAGCCGTAAAGTGTAAAACAGACCGGAACTAGTGGAGGCGTTTGACTCCTTCGCAGAAACACGGGCGTTGGATTACATTTTTAAAGGGAAGTGAATTATCTATTGACCATATTTTTCCATCACGAGTCTTCAAGAATGTACCAACTTCGTCCGTCTAGTCTAGTCTAGTCTAGTCGTAAACTAATTTTCATGCAGTCTCAAATATAAAGAACTAATTTACAAAACCATCAAAGTGAATGTATAACAACGTAGGTAAGGAAAACCATGTTGAATTAACAAAAAGTATTGTAATATGAATATGTTGACGTATTTAACAAAGTTACTCACACTTATTAACAACGAAACCTCTTATTATAATATCGACGGGGCTTCTAAGTAACCCATGCATTCCGCAAGCCAAACACTGATTCCTGACCTCACATCCATTCACCCCACATCACTAAAACTCCGATCCAATCTCAGATCGGTACCACCATCACTATAGCCAGTGGCAGCGACGAGAAGAATTAGGTTGTCATGCCCCGAATTTTATGAATAACAATTCAAAATCCGAAACATGAATTTTTTTCTTTTCTTAACACACTCACCACACGAATTAAAATCAAACCGACTTAGTCTCGGTTAATTATTACAACACAAATTCAAAAGTAATGTAAAGCTCTAAATGAGCATACACACACACCTCACAACTAAATAAATAACAAAACTGCTATAACACCTAAGCAGCTCGGTCACCTCCCTAGTTATCCTGACCTGCAGGAATATCCGCTACACCATTGAATAGTGTACCGGGATTGCAACAACACAAAACCCGGTAAGCTTATGAAAGATTGTATGAGTAAAAGAAGGAACTGTTACTTAATTTAAACTCATTTATTCCCACATACAGCAACACTCAATTATTTCCACATATACAAATAATAACAATCTCAATCAACACCAATTCAATATATATAGTCAACTCCAATCACTACTTTCCCCACGACTCTCTTCATCGTATTTATAACAAATACGGTACTTGACAGACTAGAGCTCTAACTGAATCGTATCCCGTCACCTGGCCTAGGTTATGGCATCCGACATATTAATCAATTATTGTATTTCATCAATATGTATACCTATATACATATTTAGAACGTCAAATAATTCCACATACTCCACCAATCGTATCCCATCATCCACACTAGGATTAGAGCGTTCGATTACGCACACCGGTCATTACGTTAACCCTAATCCCATAAATAAACCCAACATATAACATCACATACTGAAATCAACCAAATCCAAGATATATCATATTACTATAGAATTACACAATTGTAATGAAATCAAAGCAACAATTCAACTCAATCATATGATAAATCAAACAATCCACTCATCAATATATATTTTCCACGTAAATATATATATACGTAATCATCCACTCAGGAATGATCACTAATACCATCTATAGTTCATACAAGAAAATTATGAAATTCATTTGTATAGTTAAAATTCATTTTTCTTACCTATGGACCGTGGTAATTCAAGTCCATGAAATTTTAAAACAAATATTTAATCCACAAATATTTTCCACACAATTACCAAAAATAAATAAATTAAAATACTCAGTTCGTAATATGAACCGCGTGAGTTTTACTCACCTCGAACTCCTGCTGCGTCTTCTATATATATATAACTCACAAAAATCCAATGCTCGTCAACTCAAGCCGTCAAGTACCTAATCAAGTACGGTCTTTACTTAGCAACGAAGCATGAAATAAACCTAATTGATGATCCAACGGTCGGATTTCTAAAATAAAGATAATCCAACGGTCGGATTCTAAAATAAAGATAATCCAACGGTTAGATCCTCACGGATTGCCCATGGAAACATCCTATCAAAATTATACGAAAATCCGATGGACGGATCTTCGTTAATAGCCTCCCGAATCACTATTTTATAATTATACGATGATCCAAAAGTCGGATCTTCGCCCGTGACCACACAAAGTCATCGGGACAGTCATATGAACATCATATTAAAATTTTAAGTAAAACCGATGGTCTGATCTTCGTAAATCTCAAACCGAAGGTAAATTGTAAAACCGTAAATAGTAACGTTAAAACAGAAATTGACTATTTATCAACTTTTTCTAACATGACCAAGTTATATCTCAAAACGCTCGTATGGATGCATAGATCATCGTCCAGATAATAAAAACTCAAAATTCGGTCCAACGCGCCGCCACACGCGGCGGTCAGACGGTGGTCAACGCGGCGGTCAACGCAGGTCAACCACCTCCGATGCAAAAGTCGTCAACTACAAACTTCTTCAAAATGAAATTTTGAACAACTTTAATACCTGACTTTTTCGGAGATGAGGTCTGGATCGTCCTAGATCGGGCTTTGAAGTTGGATTAATCTCGGCCCTCTGATCAGTCTCCAGATCGAATCAGGGACGTCGAAATCTTCAACTCTTGATCTACCACTCTACACTCAAAATCGTGATGCAAGCTATATATGGGGATGATCAGAAGGAAGAGCACGTCACGAAAATGGGGACGATCGGCCCGTGCACCACCGGAAAAGGGGTTTTCCGGCCGGGTCGGGTTTTCACTTCGGGAGGAAGCTTCGATCCACGTCTGGAGGCAGCGGCGGGGCGTGACGATGGCGGGGATCGCCCAGGCGTGAGGCGGCGACGCGGGAGAAGGCCGGGTCCGGCGGCGGCGGGGTCGGGAGGCCCGATTTCCAGTCGGGTCGGGTCACTGGGTCTGAATGTACAGTGACCAGACCGAGAGAGAGAGACGGGGGACTGATGTGCAATAATGGAATTTTTTCGTCCTTCACAACAAACTCAGATTTTTCCACTATTTATAGAAAAATTTCGATTTTCAAATATTCATAACTTATTCATACGAACTCCGAATAATACGTTCCACATATGCACGGACTCGTATGGACGAGCTCTACAACTTTCGTGAAGGAATTTTTCCCAAATTTTGAACGTATAAAAAGTCGATTTTCACGACCCCCTAAATAACGTTCGTTTTTGAAAATAAAATCATTCGGAACCAATTTTCTCAACCCACGACAATCCAAATAATCCCAAATATCACAATTCAATTTATATAACAATTATTGAATTACATAAATTTATTGTATGAAAATCTGGGTCTTCACATAGGTAGTAGCCTAGGAGCAAGGAGCCCCGTCGAGTATTTAACAGAGTTGCTCACACTTATTAACAACGAAACCTCTTATTTATCGAAAGAGATCACGATCTTGGTTGACATATTTATGCAACAATGTCGTTTGGTTATGGTCCCATCAAGTAAAGCAGAGACATCAACCTTTTCTAGGTGTTATCTCATCTAGTCTAGTTTCGACAGTGTCAACTTGTAGCTGTTGATGTGTCAATAGACGACGAAACTAAAATTTCTCTTTATCCTGCGACAACTGACTTCATTGAATCAAGCGGTGGAGGGTTGAGCTCCTACTCTTGCCTCGATCGGTCATCCTTAAATGTTTAATGTGTAAACTATCCCAAGATAGTGTTACTCCAAAAACTCAAAAAAGAATTTTATAAAAAATAGGAAAAAGAGGAAATGAATTCAACTCCAAGGACAACAAGATAATGATTAAAAGCATAATCTTTTCAGAAAAGGAAGTCATACAACTATTCTACAAATTCAATGTAAAGTCGAGCATCCAAACTTTGAATAATTTCTCAAGCTTTGACCATAAAACTACTTTGGGTTAAAAAAAATATCGAAAAATTAACCACTACATTCCGGACCCGAATCATTCGAAATCAAATCCAACCCCATTTGGGCCGATAATAATTCAATCCTATTTAGGAAAATTAAAAAATACAGATCAAGACAACAACAACAAAAATTAAGAAAATGAAAATACCAAAAAAAAAAAAATGAAAATGAAAATACTTAGAAAAATAAGCATAAACCTCCCACGACAGTCGGCGTTGGACACATGTCTTAAGCACTCTCTTCTCTTCTACATAAAATCTCTACACCTTCACCAAAAGCCACCACCCACCTCCGCCATGAGCACCGCCGCCTCCACTCTCTAGCGCTTCTCCCGACTCTCCTCAGCTAAAGACTTCACCTTTCAGCGACTCCAAGAAATGGGTCAGGACAATTTCACCCCCCAGAAGCGGAGCTCAAGTGGGCTGCCCACCACCACCGCCACCGGCACCTCAGCCCGAGCAGCCTCTGCCGGCCGCGTCCTGCCACGTGGCCGCCAGATCCAGAAGACGTTCAACAACATCAAAATCACCATCCTCTGCGGCTTCGTCACCATCCTGGTCCTACGTGGCACCATCGGAGTGGGCAACCTCGGCAGCTCCGAGGCGGACGCCGTGAACCAGAACTTAATCGAGGAGACGAATCGGATCCTGGCTGAGATCCGATCCGACAGCGACCCCAACGACCCGGATGAGTTCATCAACGGCACCCAGATCAGTAACCCGAACGTGACGTACACGCTTGGACCCAAGATCGGGAATTGGGACGCGGAGAGAAGGCAGTGGCTTCAGTCGAACCCGGAGTTTCCGAGCTTGGTGAACGGTAAGCCTAGGGTTCTGTTGGTTACTGGGTCTCCTCCTAAGCCTTGTGACAACCCGATTGGAGACCATTATTTATTGAAGGCTATAAAGAACAAGATCGATTATTGTAGGCTTCATGGGATAGAGATTGTTTATAATTTAGCTCATTTGGATATGGAGCTTGCTGGGTATTGGGCCAAGTTGCCTTTGATTAGGAAGCTGATGCTTTCGCATCCCGAGGTGGAGTGGATTTGGTGGATGGATAGTGATGCTATGTTTACTGATATGGTGTTTGAGATCCCATTGGGGAAGTATGATAAGCACAATCTTGTTATTCATGGCTACCCGGATTTGCTGTTTGATCAGAAGTCGTGGATTGCTTTGAATACTGGGAGTTTTCTGTTTAGGAATTGCCAGTGGTCTTTGGATTTGCTTGATGCTTGGGCTCCGATGGGTCCCAAGGGGCCGATAAGAGAGGAGGCCGGGAAGGTTTTGACGGCTAATTTGAAGGGGAGGCCGGCGTTTGAGGCGGATGATCAGTCTGCATTGATATACTTGTTGCTGTCGCAGAAGGATCTGTGGATGGAGAAGGTTTTTGTGGAGAATTCGTATTACTTGCACGGGTATTGGGCTGGATTGGTGGATCGGTATGAGGAGATGATAGAGAAGTATCATCCGGGGTTAGGGGATGAGAGGTGGCCGTTTGTGACACATTTTGTGGGTTGCAAGCCTTGTGGGAGTTATGGGGACTATCCGGTGGAGAGGTGCTTGAGCAGCATGGAGAGGGCTTTCAATTTTGCGGATAACCAGGTGCTTAAGCTTTACGGGTTTAGGCACAGGGGCTTGTTGAGCCCCAAGATCAAGAGGATCAGGAATGAGACGGCTACTCCGTTGGAGTCTGTCGACCAGTTTGATATTCGGCGGCATCCAGTGCAGGGGAGCAGTGGATCGCACAGCTAGTGAGTAAAACATCTTCAGTGTGTGATAATTGATAGGTAATGATGTAACACATCAGTTAAAAACAGATTTAAATTTGATAACAGTTCATCTTTACTTGTATTTTGTCTATTCTGTTGTCTTGTTACCTTGTTTTGAACTTCCAAGAACAATAGAGTAGAATTCTTTCACAATCTTGAGATCATCTTTGTACCGTGTTCGAGTAATCCTTAAAGGAATTTTATTTATTGATTGCAGCAAACTTTCCTATGTTTTTGTTTTTCTTTTTACTGTGGAGCTGAAAAAGTTAGCATCATATGCTGCTCCACTTATCCTTAGTCTTCTTAAAAGCTTTATTAAGGAAATTTCTGCTTGTTAGTGCATCATATGCAAACTTTAGGTGTAGGTTTCATTGACTTGGGCATGTCAGTAGTACTTAGCAGAGAAGAGACAATTATTGTATCCTAGAGGAAGTAACTGTGAAGTTTGGTTTTCAGAAGGTCTGTGACTTCCTTTTTAAGTTTTTGCATTGGAATATGACCTTTTATGTATCCTGGATTCTAAGAAGCAATGCTGTGTGGAGAATATTTCAGTATTGCCGGCATGAGTGTTTAAGTAATCAACAAGTTTAGACTATCTAATTCAAGCTTTTGAGATTCCATCAGAGCATCAACTATGATTAGTGGCATCCATATCCTTATTCACAAGTGCATCTCATTTTGAAGTAATCGTGAAGTCTCATTTTCTGCATGATGATACTAAGGTTTCCTGCTTCAACAACTTGTATCTCACTCCTTACTTTTCGGAGTCTTCAGGGTTTTTTTCTTTTTCTTTTCCTGCAAATTGTTGTGATGCTTTGAGTGACAAGTTTGGGTAAATGTTTGTTAGGAAAATCGCATTCAGCAGACTAGCTGTACATTTACATTCGTAAATCTATTTGAAAGCTTCAATTACTGAATCATCTTATTCCTGCTAATTGAGTATTGCATCGTGTTAATATCTCTGCTTTACATACATGCACCGCTTTGAAGCAAAGTCTACCAGTCTAATGCTAATATCTGGTTCTGTAGCAGCTGTCAACCTGTGAAATGCACTGAAGATAGATATTCGCATTGTTAAAAGTTGTTTTCGATAAATTAAGTACTGAGTTTGTCACTATAAAAGTGCTCTAATTAACTCATTATCAGTCAACATCCTGGATGTTGCAAATCCAATTAACATTTGCAGGCCCTAGCTGTTACTAGCTGTTTCCATTAGATGAAAGCAAAAGTCTTTAATCTGAGCTATTGATTGTGATTGTAGGATATTAAAATAGCTCTTAGTCAAGGTAGGTTGACATGCCAAGCACGCTGCTTTATTTTTTATATTTTTTAAGGTTGCAAATGAAATTCGATTCCCAACTTATGTTCTCCATGAGTTGATGACTCGAAGGGAAGAGCCAAACTTGATAGAAATGATGCTGTTTATCATGGCATCTTTTACTAGCTGATGAGTGATGAGTGTAAAGTTTATGTTCATAAAACAGTAAAATCTCATCATTAGAAATAATTTTTCTTGTTAGAACATGTCATTGTTATGGTCGATTTCGTGCAAGTGATTCATAGTTTTAAATTGTGAACAAAATAGTTAAGAAGGATAAAACTATAGGCTAAAGAAGCAAATAAATTCAAACTGGCTAAGGAAAATAAAACAAAAACATAAGAGAAGTAAATGTAGTCAATGACGTGAATTTAAAATGTGCATATTCGAAATTGAGTAATTGATCAAATAGGTAAAATCATAGGAATCAAAATGGTAAAATCCGATAATCATCGGTGTATATCCGTGACCACTCGTTTTAATATATCAGTTTTATTATTTAAGAGATTCTAAGTTTGATTTAAGTATAAAGAGTCATGATCTGGTGGTTAATTAATTAATACTTAGTTGCCTACAGTTACTGATTTAAATGGTGGAAAACAATAAGAGTGTGTTTGGATGAGGGAAAAAATGATGGAATTTAATTAAAAGTGAGGATTTCATAATTTTTATAAGTGTTTTAGGGAATCAGAACTTGAGAGAAATTCGCTGTGTATTCTCATTGATAACATGGACCTCTTTATATAGAGGATTACAATGCATAGAATCTGAACATACAAGGAAAATAATTCTACATTGAATAGGATTCTAAATCCTTCTATAACCCTATTACCACTAAGTCAAGTAACCTAGAGTTTGGGCCAGACACATAATCTGGATTTCCTTGAACACTCCCCATTGTGTCGCCCAAACGTGGTGCTTCTCTCGTTGCCTCATTAAAAACCTTGCCGAGTAACAAAAACCCAATCGGACAAAAATAACCTCGGTCGAAGGAGAAAAAGAGTACAACACACATTTCACGTTTCGAGACCATACATGTATACATCTCCCCCTGATGTCTGTGCCTCCCTCTGATGATTATGATCATGAGAGTTCAGATAGTTTCCGCAAGCCAATTCTTGGCACATGTTTCTCGAACGTGGATTTAGGCAATGACTTAGTAAACAAGTCTGCCACATTATCCTCAGATCGAACTTGGTTTACTTTGATCTTGAGGCGTTTCTGTTGTTGCTGATTGTAGAAGAATTTGGGCGATATATGCTTGGTGTTGTCGCCTTTGATGTAGCCTTGCTTCATTTGTTTAATGCAAGTAGCATTATCCTCATAAATGCTTGTTGGCTCATCTGTGGTAGTCTTCAAACCACAATTACTTCAAACATGCGTAACTATGGATTGTAACCATATACATTCACGAACTGCTTCGTGAAGATCAATAATCTCTGCATGATTCGAAGAGGTAGCGACTAAGGTCTGCTTTATAGACCTCCAAGATATCGCGGTGTTTCCCATGGTGAATACATAACCAGTTTGGGAACGACCTTTGTGTGGGTCAGAGAGATACCCAGCATCAGCAAAACCTTCCAAAACACTTATATCGTTTTGGGATGGGGAGAGGGAACGCAGTTCACCATGTGTGGTGTTCCGGTTATTTGATGGGTCCGAATCCATCATCTCTCTGCAGGGATAGAATAAGCTCATATCGATCGTACCACTTAGGTATCGAAAGATATCTTTAACACCAGTCAAATAGTGTCGTGTTAGAGCGGAGCTATATCTAGCTAACAAGTTCACAGCGAATGAGACGTCCGGTCTCGTACATTGTGTTAAGTACAATAATGCGCCTATTGCACTTAGATATGTCACTTCTGCCTCTAGCACTTCTTCATCGTCATCTTTGGACGAAATGGATCTTTCTTTGGATCAAGACTACGGATGACCATTGGGGTGCTTGAAGGCTTAATCTTATCAGTATTGAAACGCCTAAGCAACTTTTGGGTATAAGCTGATTGATGAATCAGAATACCATCTTCACGGTGCTCAAGTTCCAAACTGAGGCAAAACCATGTTTTCCCAAGATCTTTCATCTCAAACTCGGATTTCAAGTGTTCAGCGGTTTCCCTTAACTCTTTAAGGGTGCCAATTATATTCATGTCATCGACATAGACCGCTACTATTGCAAATCCATAACTTGTCCTTTTTATGAACACACATGGGCATAGTTCATTATTGACATATCCCTTCCCAATCAAGTAGTCACTCAGACGGTTATACCACATCCATCCGGATTGTTTCAATCCATATAGTGAGCGTTTTAATCTTATGGCCAACGCGCTCCGTGGTTTAGAGCAACTTGATTTGGGTAACTGAATTCCATGTGGAACTTTCATGTATATTTCCGTATCTATATCCCTTATAGATACGCTGTAACCACGTCCATAACCTGCATGTTCAGTTTTTCGGAAACTACCAAACTGATAAGGTAGCGGAACGTAATGACGTCCATTACGGGAGAGTAGGTCTCCTCGTAGTCGATTCCAGGGCGTTGTGAGAAGCCTTGCGCCACAAGGTGAGCTTTGTACCTTACAATCTCGTTTTTCTCATTATGCTTTCTAACGAATACCCATTTATGACCAACTGGTTTGGTGTTAGGCGGTATTGGTATAATTTTGCCAAATACCTTTCTTTTCGTTAGAGAATCAAGTTCTGCCTGGATCGCATCTTTCCATTTTGGCCAATCGGCTCTACGTTGACATTCATCAACAGAGCGTGGTTCGATGTCATCGGTCTCAATAATCTCACGCGCTGCTGAATATGCGAATACATCATCAATGATGATGGAGCTTCTTTCCCAGTTCCATGTACACTAGTGTAATTCATAGAGATCTTTATGTTCTCAGGGATAGGTTCTGACATTGAGGCGTGCCCCAATGATGTCTCTTGGACATAACCATAATCCGGAACATTCTCATGGGACAGATTTTGAGTATCGATGATCAAAGGATTTGTTTGTGCCTCATTCGCTCTCTTTTTAGGGCGAGTATCCTTCGAACCAATTGGTCTACCCTGCTTCCTTGTGGGGCCTGCGACCATAGATGCCACATCATTGCCATGCTGGGCAATAGCGCCATCTCCTGGTGTCACATGAGTGAAGTATGTCCATTATTAGGAACATCAATCCTTGCAGGCACGTTTGCAGCAGGTATGTGTGATCTCGTCACTTTGACAACATCAGAAAGCGCATCAGGCAGAGTGTCTGCTACGTTCTGGAGCTCGATTATTCTTCGCACTTCAAGTTCGAACTGTGCGGTACGGGGATCGAGATGAGTCATAGTAGGGACAGACCACGACAATTCCTGTCGTTCCTGTTGAACATCTGTGTTGTTATCTCTCCCTAACGATGGGAAGACTGTCTCATCAAAGTGACAATCCGCAAATCTAGCGGTAAAGAGATCGCCTGTCAAAGGTTCAAAATAGCGGACGATAGTTGGAGATTCATAGCCAACATAAATGCCCATTTGTCGTTGTGGACCCATCTTTGTAAGTTGTGGCAGCGTAATAGGCACATAAATAACACACCTAAAAATGCATAAGTGCGAGATATCAGGTTCGTACCCAGTCACTAGCTGTAACGCAGAATAAGATTGAGTTGCAGTAGGTCGTAGACGAATGAGCGTCGCTGCATGCAATATTGCATATCCCCAAGCAGAAACAGGAAGACTGGTGCGCATTACCAATGTCCGAGCTATCATTTGTAGTCGTTTGATAGCAGCTTCTGCGAGACCATTTTGGGTATGAACATGGGGAACCAGATGCTCAACATCAATCCCTAATGACATGAAATAGTCATCGAATATTTTCGATGTAAACTCCCCAGCATTATCAAGTCGAATTGACTTAATTGGATGGTTGGGGTAGTGAGCCCGTAGACGGATAATCTGGGCAAGGAGTTTAGCATAAGCAACATTGCGAGTGGACAACAGCGCGATATGTGACCAGCGTGTCGACGCATCAACCAATACCATAAAGTATTTAAAAGGTCCGCATGATGGTTGAATTGGTCCACAGATATCCCCTTGGATTCTCTGTAAGAACGGAATAAGTATTTTGGGATCCTTTGTGTAGGATGATCTCAGTCCTAATTTCCCGAATGAACAAGCTTTGCAGAATGAGCGAGGGGCCTTAGAAGCAACCAATGAGGATTTTGGTTGGGCCGGAGCGTCTGCAACGCTATTAGATGCAAAATGTGTGACTACATCTCCCATAATGGCGTTAGAGCCATGTAAATTGGTGTGTGTGGCGTCATTGCCACTAGGAGGAATAACCATGGCGTCATGCTCATGGTTGGCGCCATTTGTGGCGTCATCACAAGGGACAAGAGCGGCCTTGTGGCGGCCCAAGACAGCAGCAGCGCCTGAGGCTGCAGTTTTTACGGTCTTGCTAAGTCCAGGAATCAATGTTTGATTCTTGCTTCTTCTCATTCTGAAGAATGGATGCCCGTGTGAAGTCTTTAGATTCTTGCTTCTTCTCATTCTGAAGAATGGATACCCGTGCGGTCTTGCTAAGTCCGGGAGCATCATATCATGACCAAGATGTCCTAGTCGGTCATGCCAAAGCCAATATGTGTCTGAATCCAAGAGATCTTCTCTTATGATAATATTGGATTCAATTGGTCGAATTGTAGTGACATAAAGTCCACTAGATTGACACGTAAGCTTCTCTAAGATGTGCTTTCTGCCACAATCATTAGAGGTAATGCAAAGGAATTCTATTCCGTTCTCATTATGCGTTTCCGCATGGAATCCGTTGGCTCTTATATCTTTAAAGCTCAATAAGGTTCGATTTGCCTTAGGAGCGTAGAGAGCGTCAGTGACTTTAATCAAGGTGCCATTTGGCAAAAGGAATTGGGCCATTCCATGTCCTTGAACTAAACCTGATGGCCCAGCCATCGTAGTCACAGAGGAATATGTAGGCAACATCTCTAAGAATAATTGCCTATGTTGTAGAATGGTGTGCGTAGTCGCACTATCCGCGAGACATTGTAGTTCATCAATTCCTAAAAGAAAAGCTCATAATTAAAAAGGAGTCATAAAGAAAAGAACTTAACTTTTATTGATAAGCCAAACGGAATTACATCATCGTTTAATCAAAGAAGATCTAATCCAAAAAGAAACTAGCTAATGCAAACAATGACAGTCATCTAACTTCTTTCGGTAATTTCAATGTAAATGTGACCAGGTGAGTAGAGAGATGTCAGTGGAGCAAGGCTCGCTTAAGTACCACTCATCTCAAAACCTTCATAGACATCACATTTACAAGGAGTACGCCTACTTTGAAGTAAGATTAAACCATTGGCATCTACTACAAATAATATGGCAATTGCCTACATCTCTTGGAAAAAAAAAAAAAAGTTAATCAAAATCGCCAATTTCTGGGTCTTGATCTTTGTAGTCTTCCACCCTTAGATCGAGATTGCCATCTTGATCTTCTTGTTCCATGTAGTTGGCCTCCCTTGCTTCACGATACATTTTGTATGCGTTTGCAACGTTCTGGGATGCACTACACTTCTTTGCCCAATGTCCACTTGATCCACATCGAAGACAAACATCTTTATGGTTAGGCTCCCTTGATCGAGGTGCATTTGATTCACGAGTTGGACGACCATTGTTCTTGGTGGTGTCACCACCATGGCCGGAGGCTCCGCCTCTCTCTCTCTTCACACGTTAATCTCCACGGTTCCGTGAACGCTTATCTTGGCGATTTCCTTCATCTTTAGGGCGAGAATATGGACCAAAACGACCAGAATTGTCCTTACTCTTAGGGTTTCGCTCATTGCGTCCTCCTTTGGGGGCGCGACTATAATTAGACTCCGGAATAGACTTAGTTCCCACAGGTCTAGCATTATAGTTCTTCACAAGGATATTGTCATGCTTCTCAGCTACGTTCATGGCGCCAATGAGCTCATGAAACCTTGTGATACGTCCTGCATTCACATCAATCCGATAATTCTTCGAAATCATCAAGGCAGAGACGGGGAAGGTAGAGAGAGTCTTCTCGATCAACATCGTATCAGTTATGGTTTGTCCACAGAACTCCATCAAGGACTTGATACGAAGGGCTTCCGAGTTATAATCAAGTACGGACTTGAAGTCGCAGAAGCGGAGGCTATGCCATTTCACTTCTAAATCAGGAAGCAGGGAGTCACGAACGTTGCCAAATCGCTGCTCAAGTTCCACCCATAGTTTTCTGGGGTCTTCCTCATTGAGGTATTCACTTTGGAGAGCATCATTCATGTGCCTTGTCATGAGAATTATGGCATTGGCTTTATTTGCTTCGAAAGCACGAAGTTGCTCTACAGAAAGCACGTTCTGACTAGGCTCTTGGATGGTTTCCAGAAGTCCATCAGCCTTAAGATGTTGGCGCACATCTCGGACCCACCTATGGTATCCTGCGCCAGTTGTCTCTAGTGGAACAAAGTTCAACTTATTCAGGTAACTCATCCTGAAAAACAATACAAGATTATGGTTAGTTTCGGAGCATAAAAGGCTACCACGAAAACAATAAGAATTTCTGAGCGTAGTTGCTTCCAAGAAATTAGGGATTTCTGAGCGTAGTCGCTCCCAAGAAAATCCGATTCCAAGAAGGGTTTTGGATTAGATCGAAATAATGATGTATGTGGTAAATCGTTTTTCTTCTCAACAAACTCTAAGTTTGGAGGACTCTACAAGCTCCAAACTTGGAGTGAGCACGAACCCCCACAGTTCGGTTTTAGGTCTCCCCTATGAAGAAGAAAGAGGGGTAGAAGAGGGGATGTTGCAAGTCCCCGAGAAAAAGAAAAGAAATTGAAATTACGGAAGCAAAAGAAATTAAAAAAAAAACCTCGAATGTGGGCGTGGGCTTCTCCTTTTTTTTTTTCTTTCTTTTTTTTTTGTTTTTTTTTTTCTCGTTTCTTCGGTTTTTTTTTTTTCTCTTTTTTTTTTCTTCCTTCTTTTCTTTCTTTATTCTTTTTATCTCTTCTTCCTCCTTCGTGTCTTCTTCTTTCTGCTGGGGGACGGTCCGGCCGGAATAGTGCCAGAATCGGGATGGGTAGAAGGCGGCAGTGCTGCTGCTGCTGGGCGTGCGCTGTTGCAGTAGTGTGGAGGCGCTGCAAGTAGGCTGCTGGAGAGGGGGCCGGGTGGGCTGCGCAGGTGGGCAGGCGCGGGGCTGCTGGGCGTGGCGCGGGGTTTACAGCGAGGTTGGGCCGGGTGTGGGTGTTGGCCGGTGAGGTGAGACCGGTCTGGAAGGGGAGGGCTGGTTGGAGGCCGGTCTGGGGAAGAAGGATTTTGAAGGTTACGAAAATATGGTTTTTAGGGTTAGGGCTTCGTGCTGATAACGTGTTTTAGGGAATCAGAAATTGAGAGAAATTCGCTATGTATTCTCATTGATAATAGGGATCTCTTTATATAGAGGATTACAATGCATAGAATCTGAACATACAAGGAAAGTAATTATACATTGAATAGGATTCTAAATCCTTCTATAACCCTATTACCACTAGGTCAAGTAACCTAGAGTTTGGGCCAGACACATAATCTGGATTTCCTTGAACAACAAGCTAATTTTGGCATTATCAGATTGGAAATTTTAAATTTCTCTGTGGAAAAAAAAGAGGAAGTTCATTATTTAAATTCTTCATTTCAATTTCCACCAAAATAGGTGTTATTTACGAATTGTTTTGCAATATTCAAATTTCATTTCCAAAACAAAGTTTTTTTCTATTTTATTTATTTATTTATTTATTTTAGACTTTATTAATTTATTACACATTTCAAATCCTAAATAGATACAATCAAACAACAGAAATTGCAATTAATAGAATTTTAGATTGATGGAGTTAAAGATTCCATCATTTATCAATTCCTAAAGATTTTATAATTTTCTCATCTAAACGTATGTTAAGTATTTTGATTAACTTTATTATTTTTCACCATTTAAATTTAAATTCATAAAAATTGAACACAACTGATTACGAAAGGTGAACGGGAATGTAAGTATAACATGAATTGCAAAAGAAATAATTATTTTGTATAAAGACGTCGATCCATATTGGAATTGACCAAGATGTGCGATCAGAGCCGTTAATAGTCGAACCCCTCATGATAAACATGTGTTTACCGGTGACCCAGATTTAAACAAACAAATTTTCCGAGTAATAAGTCGAGTGGAAAAATGGTGGGCGACCAATTCGATCCAGAAGGCTTGGAATTGAAGCACTGGGAGAAAATCTCCAAAACCCAATTCAAGGAATGGTCAATGGTAGCCATCAGAGACTCCAACTCCTCCGTTTTCCCTCCAATTAATCACGAAAACCTCCACCTCCCAACCTCCCCATCACTATCGTCCTCTTCCTCCTCGTCGCTCTCGTCGTTTTCGCCGTCCGATTCCGACGAATCGGGCCCCGTTTCTCCGAAGAAGCCCGATACCCAGGTCGGAAAATGCGGCGAATCGAGGAGCTGGGTGGGTTTTGGAGTTGGGTTACTGCGTTCTAAGGTTTTGGGGATTGGTTCGTTGATTGGGTGGGAGAAAGTTTGGTGCTTTGGTTCTGGGGCGGGCATTGTGGCGGTGGTGTTTATGGTGTGGTCGTTTTACTTGCGAGTGAGGCAGAGGCGGTATCGGAAGCGTTCCGATTTGATTATCAAACAGAAAGATGAGGTTTGATTACTTGCACACCAAGTGTTTGATCAATTGCCTCAGTTGGATTGTTTTTGTGTGTTTGTGGAAAATGCCAAATTACATGGCTTTTTGTTTTTGCATTGGCTTAAGTTGTGAAATATTTACTGCATCCTTAAATTAGTTCTATCTACTTTGATTTTACGCATTGCCTGTTTAATAATTTGTGAACTTTTTAGTGTTATAGTGTATCTGTTGCATTGTCAATTCGAATTTTTGTTGTTGTAGAAAATGTGAACTTTGTTGATAGAGATTTTGAGAAAATTTCAGGATGTCCTTTTACTAAATTTTGATTTTTATAATGTGCAGAAAATTAATAAGCTGCTGCACCAAATCGCGCAAATGAATGAAGTACTGGTGGCTCGGCATAGAGCTCTGGCTTCCAAACTGGCTAATTGACTGACGAAATGTAAAATCTTTAACTGCTGGATTGGTAAATTTGGAAGATCGGTTCAATACCAGAGCTGAAAATATTGGGGAAAGTTGCAGACGCTTCTGTAGATTCCTGCGAATTGGTCACAACAGAACTGACATTAATGGAAATCTGATTCTCCAGTCATCTCTGAGGATCCATTATCGAGTTGAAGGGTATAATGGGAACCGCAAGCACCAGTGTGAACTCTGCAAACAATTGGATGGAGAAACGGGGACACAAGGAATTACTGAAGCAGAAAATGTGGCGCTCAAGCTTTCGAGTTTGGTAAATGAATGGAGTGACTAAAGATGCGCAATGATCTTCATGGTATACGTCAGTCACAGACTTAGTGGTTTGCTTGTATTTCAGTTCATGATTTCATGTCCTGTTAATAATCTAGCATTGATTAAATTATAGTTTAATAAAGTCCAGCTATGATTAGAGTTTATGGTGCAGGAATTTGTTTATTATTTTGAATGATATTCTGGTTTTTGTTATTATTTGTAAACTTTTGTATCTACTGCCTCATAAAATCATGATATATACGGAAATATGGTACATTATAAAGAAGTACAAAAACACAAGACAATGCTGTTGAACACTCAATCCGAAGGGTTATAAACAACCAAGAGGGCCTATCTACAAGCTAATTACAAAGCTGGGAACATAGTACATAAACATAACTGAATCAATCACACACTAATGCAGAGAGCATAGCTCCAACCCCAGGAAATAGAAGAGTTTTAGCGTATTCGGAAAAGTGCCCGGTTACCTGCCCCGGACATTCCCTTTATCAAACAAAGGAGAACCGCCAGCTGTGACTACAGAATCCTCGCTCGCTGCACCACCAAGTGCAGAGCCATCCTTTGAGTTTGTGTCATCTTTCTCACTTGCTTTATCCAAAGAAATGAGACTCGAAGTATTGTCTTCTCGAGCATCAATCTGCGAGGCTGTCTCTTGAAGCTGCAAAGCATACTCCAAGTTCCACAACACATCTCCCATGCCAGGCCTATCCACACCATACTCCGCAAGGCATTTCTCTGCAGCTTCTGCATACTTCTTCAGCGAACCAGCGTTGATGGAGCTAGCGATTTGAGGGTCAACAATCTCCTCAATCATGCCCTTCCTGTGCCATTGCATTGCCCACTCGGCCAAACTCACCTGCTCTCTTGGTAGAGTGGGGCATATAACAGGCCTTGCACATAATGCCTCAAAAAGCACCACGCCGAAAGAATACACATCGGATTTCTCAGTAAGCTGCTGCCGCCTGAAGTACTCAGGATCAAGATAACCAAAACTTCCCTTCACGGCTGTGCTGACATGGGTTTGTTCCAACGATGGAGCAGCTTTTGACAGTCCAAAGTCAGCTACTTTGGCAACGAAATTCTCATCCAGGAGGATATTCGTCGTCTTGACATCACGATGGATAATGCCTTGTGCTGCACCAGTATGCAGATAATGCAAACCGCGAGCAGCGCCAATGCAAACCTCGAGCCTTTGTTTCCACGACAATGGAAGCAGGTTTGAGCCATAGAGGTGGTCTCGAAGGGGTCCATTAGCCATGTACTCATAAACTAGTATCATCTCATTATTCTCGTCACAGAATCCAATCAGTGAAACAAGGTGGCGATGTCTTAGCTTGGAGAGCATGTCCATTTCTGTTCTGAACTCATTAATACCTTGCTCAGAGTTCGGGTTCCCTCGTTTGATAGCAAGCTTAGTACCATCTTCCAACACCCCAAGGTACACTTTCCCGAACCCCCCAACACCGATGACCTCCTTCTCATCCCAATTTTGAGTTGCAGCTTGTAACTGAGCGAAAGTGAAGGACCGGCCGTAGCAAGTGGAAGAAAAATAAGTTGAGTAACTCTTGCTCTTGCGTGAGCCGAAAATGCTGCTTGATCTTCTAGAATTACACTTACTTGACTTGGAGAACAAGCTGGAGTTACCGGAATGTATAGGGAGCAACCATGATGAGAAGCTGTCTTTCTTTTCCCAACCTTGAGGTCTCCTTTTCCACCTTATATAAACCACGCCAACTAAGAACATTGCCGTCACTCCCATTCCCAATCCTACACCCGCAACTATCTTCATTTTGTTTGATGATTTCACCGGACCCTTGTACTTCCCATCAACCCCGAAAAATCCATCCAAGCTTTCTGCTACATTGCTCAATTTCAAGACCTCCACTCCATTAAGCAGTCCATCATGAGTCCCGGACTGAGTAGTGCCAGGACCAATCTGAATGTTGATGGTGTTATTTGAGGTGGAGACTGCTGTGGAATTTAGCACAAAATCTTTGTAAAAAGCAGTGGATAGTGCGCCGGTGAGTGAAGAGAGATCAAGATTGGAGACAGCCATCATGCCATTAATGTATACATTGAAGTACAAGTTATCAAGGGTCTTGCTCACAATGTCGCAGAAATGTAACCTGATCAAGTAGGAAAAGTCCTCTTCAACACTAAGCTTCCAACTGAGGTTGAAATTCTGGTTGCTTGTGAAAGAATCCTGCATGTGCTGAGCAGTTGCATACACCCAATTCGGGGCAATCAAGGAGGCATCTCCTCTCTTCAGATACTTTACGATTTTCGGAGCAACTGACACGTTTTGAGAGCCCTGAGGAAATGCATTGTATGGAGTGTCTGGCTCCCAAGTCCTTGACAACGTGTCGTTTTGAGGTGATACCAATGGCCCTCCCACATTTAGCCGGTACCGAACTTGGAAAGCGTAGTTTTGTAAGCCGTTGAAGTCTCCGGCTACGGGAACAGTGGTGGCAGAGTCATTGAAAATAGAGTCTGGAGCAGAGACAACCTCAATGGCATTGACAAAAGCAAAGGAGTGCTTCTTTGGTCGGAAATGGAGAGAGAATCTGTTGTCAGAGACATTGAGAAGGTATTCTTTGAACACCAATGTGGCTTTGTCCGAGGCAGAAAAGTCATGCAAGAGAACATACTTGTCTGTGTTCACCGAGAAAACTGCGTCGGAAAGGTTGTATATCTGGTGTGGGAGAGGATAGAAGTAGAGGCGAATCCAATGGCGGCCGGGCTTGTTAATGTGGAATGTATACATGGATTCCTCGGAGAAGATCCTCGCCGTTTTAAATAGAACTATTGCATCCGGTGGAAGAGATGAAGAGACATTGGCATTGATGGAGTCAGCTGAAGCCTTAAAGTCCTCATTTGTGGACAAGAGGTCAGCTGTTTCGCGGTCCGATTTGAATGTCCTGCCATCAGGGAGCTTGGTTTCTTGCGGAGCGCCACAGTCGATGAGGAAGTTATCAGAAGGCGTGAATGTCAATGTAGCCGAAGAATTTGCACGGCCTTTGGCGGAGACATTGTTTATGAGATTGCTGAAGAAGGTGAAAAGGAAGAGAAGGAAAAGAAAGGAGAGGGGGGAGAGTTGTGGAGGAACATTTGATGATGCACCATTCGTCACTCTCCCCATTATCTATACAATGTGGTTAGTCTAGTATATATCTCGAGGCAGCGTCTATGGCAGAGGTGGTGGAGGAGCATTAATGATCATAGCCAAGGAATTGGCAGTATGATCAATAATGCGGCGGTTTAACTCAGATGAGGGGGTTGTGGAGGAGAAACTGAAGGTGGGTTTTGGGGATTTTTGTGTATAAATATGGTTGAGATAGAGAAGGAAGAAGATGAAGATTTAGGTTGTTGGAAGCAAGCAGAGCCAAAACGTGCAGAGATGAATGTTCTTTGGTTTTGTTAGTTCGAGTTTGTGATAGAATTGGTAAAACAAACAGAGAAGTTGGGAGTACAGCGAGTAATGCGTTCAACCTTCCAAGCGACTGAAACAAAATGCTCATCTTTTTTATGCTAGTAATCTCTTGGTCTGTTAACAACGACGTTGTTTTGGACACCAACATAATATGTGTTGAAATTGTTTGTTATCTCGTTTTGAATATAAACATTTGAAAATAACAAATAAAAATGACAAATTGATAGTTGGGTAATTTGGAGGGTTTTTTTTTTGTAATTAACCTATAAAATTATTACGTTTGGCGGTTTGGGGATGTAGGAAGTAAAGCTGACTATGCTACAAAATGTGTTGCTTTCTATAGTTGGATTGATATTTGCTTTCTACATAGTGGTCTGTCCCCACTCTATCTCATCCTGATCCCTGAATCGCACAGTTTGAAATTGAAGTGCGGAGAATTCTCGATCTTCATAACGTAGCAGAATCGATGTCTGATACGTTTTCTGATATCGCTAAAGTGACAAAATCACACATACCTGCTGCAAACGTACTTGCAAGGATTGATGTCCCTAAAACTAAAGGACATGACGTCCCCTATATAGGTGACGCAGTGACTAGGCCCACGGCTCCTGTCAGGAAGCGCGGGACCCATAGGTTCGATGGATTCTCGCCCAAGAAAGAAAGCAAGTTTGGCACAAAATAATCCATTAATCATCGGTACAAATAATCCATCTCATGAGAATATTCCGGATTATGGTTATGTCCAAGAGACATCATTGGGGGACGCTCCAATGATAGAACCAATTCCAGATAATAGAGAGATCTCCATGAATTACACCAGTGTACATGTGATGATGGATAGAAATTCTATGTCTATTGATGATGCATTTGCATATCATATTGCAAAAGGAATTATAGAATACGATCATATCTAACCTCGCTCCATTGAAGAATGTCAACGAAGAGCAGATTGGCCTAAATGGAAAGATGCGATCCAAACTGAATCAGATTCACTAACAAAGAGACAGGTATTTGGGTCTATAACGTTGACACGCCCAAATACAAAGCTTGTTGGCCATAAATGGGTCTTTGTTAGAAAGCGTAATGAGAAGAATGAGGTTGTTAGATACAAAGCTTGTCTTGTGGCACAAGGTTTCTCACAACTCCTTGGAATCGACTACGAAGAGACATATTCTCCCGTAATGGATGTTATAACGTTCCGCTACCTTATCAGTTTGGTAGTTTCTGAAAAACTTGACATGCAACTTATGGATGTGGTTACAGCATATCTCTATGGGGATCTAGATTCAGAGATATATATGAAGGTTCCAGATGGACTTCAATTATCCAAATCAAGTGGCTCTAAACCACGGAACGCGTTTTCAATAAGATTAAAACGCTCACTATATGGATTGAAACAATCCGGACGGATGTGGTATAACCGTCTAAGTGACTACTTGATTGGGAAGGGAAATGTTAACAATGAAATATGCCCATGCGTGTTCATTAAAAGAACAAGTTCCGAATTTGCAATTATAGCAGTTTATGTCGATGACATGAACCTAGTTGGAACTCTAGATGAATTAAAGGAAACTGCTAAATACTTGAAATCCGAATTTGAGATGAAAGATCTTGGGAAGACACGGTTTTGTCTCAGAATAGAACTCGAGCACCTTAGCAATTGGATTTTGATCCATCAGTCAGCATATACTCAAAAATTACTAAGGCGCTTTAATGAAGATAAAGCAAAGCCTATGAGTACTCTCATGATCGGCCGTAGTCTTGAGCTCAGAAAAGATCAGTTTCGTCTAAAGGATCAGGACGAAGATCTATTAGAGGCTGAAATGCTCTATCTAAGTGCAATAGGCGTATTATTATACATAGCTCAATGCATAAGACCGGATATCTTATTTGCAGTAAACTTGTTAGCTCGACATAGTTCAGCACCAACACACCGTCATTGGGTTGGTATAAGGACAATCTTTCGATACTTAAAAGGTACGATTGATATGAGATTGTTTTATCCCTACAGAGAGAAAAGAAACAAAGAGAAAAGAAAAGACGGAAGTATGGGATCAGACCCCATAAGGCAAAACACCATCTTCCATAATGAAGACGTCGGCACCATCCATGGTGGCCGACGTTCTCCCCCTCCCCTCCATCAAAATAATGGTGATGTTTTGATGAGTTTTGCTAATGCAGGGTATCTCTCTGACCCTCACAAATGTCACTCCCAAACATGATATGTCTTTACCATGGGAAGCACCGCGATATCTTGGAGATCTACAAAACAGACATTTGTTGCTACTCCCTCAAATCATGCAGAGATTATAGCTCTACATGAAGCTGTGCGTGAATGCATATGGCTAAGGTCTGTAAATGGACATATTCGAGGAACTTGTGGTTTGAAGTCTACCACAAATAAACCTACATGCATCTACGAAGATAATGCAGCTTGTATTGAGCAAATGAAATTAGATTTCATCAAGGGCGACAATATCAAGCATATATCGCCTAATTCTTCTACAGCCAGCAACAACAAACACTTCTAAATATTGAAGTAAATCAAATCCGATCAGAAGATAATGTAGCAGACTTATTTACTAAGTCGTTACCAAAATCCCCATTCGAGAAACATGTGAAGAGCATCGAATTGAGAAAGCGATCCGAACTCCCATGATCTTTAAGGGGAGTCAAAATCAGGGGGAGTATCCAGAAACATACTCCACACTAAACGCGCATTGTGCTCTTTTTCTCCTTCGACCAAGATTGTTTTTTCCCACAGGGTTTTTATTATTTGGTAAGGTTTTTAACGAGACAACCTAGAAGTGCACAACCTAGACAATACTATTGACATGAAATATCTAAGGGGGAGTGTTGTAGTATAAATATATTATGTATAATATGTCTATATCATGTAATAGGTACTTGAGTGTATAGTGTAGGTATAAAGACTTGCGTAACATGCTTTATGTCAAGATGCAACAAGCATGACAATTATCATCATTGAAGATAATCAAGTTAAGTTGTTTTGATGATGATCATAGTTACCAAATTAGTTTTCTCTTAGAGCATTCACACTAGCTTTGTACTCCTATATAAATCCTCCATTCAGAGAAGAATAAACACACATTACTCTCTCTCTCTGTTAATTTATGTTTGTTCTCAAACATTTGGAGGATTTTTTTTGTAATGAACCTATAAAATTATTACGTTTGGCGGTTTGGGGATGTAGGAAGTAAAGCTGACCCTATGCTACAAAATGTGTTGCTTTCTATAGTTGGATTGATATTTGCTCTCTTTAACAGAGCTTTGAGGACAAAGATGGATGTTATTGTTTCTGTTTGTCACATTGGAGATCGATCAAAGTTGTCGTTGATATATCCAAATTCTAATTTATTCCCGATCTGCTTGCTTATTGGAACTAATTCACCATTAGTAAAACATCACTTCTAAAACCAAGATTATTGTTTATTCAAAATTTCAAATTGTCCCGAGCCATGATCTCATTATTAGTAAAATATAACTTTTAGAGCGTGTTTCAAGTGACGTAAGTCAAAAATGTAGAACGTATTTTTTAGGGAATGTACACATAATTTAAGATTTTATATAAGATTAATGTAGTCATTCAAATGGAAGGTTTTATTTTCCTCCCTTATTTTCCTTTGCAAGAGGAAATACTCAACCCTGCACTTGCTAAACGTTTGGAAAAGATAACAGTCTCTCTTTTCTGAGCTCCGAATCCGTGAGACGAGGCCTAAGCATGCAGGCAACCATCGCAGAGAAACAAATGAAGAATAAATCACGTTTGAGAAGGAACAGATGTAACAGCTGCCAATGGAGATGGGCGGCTTCTAACCCAGAAAAATAGATAAATTAAGATGCAGGCCAATGTAGGTTAGGATCTTCGAAAGAGTCAACTCTTAAACTAGAAGTTCAAACACATTCATTCCACTCTGGACATTCAAGTGATTAATATAGTTAGAAGATGATACAGGGGATTTGCTGGTGTAAATATTGGATTTTATTTATATTATTTTGTATGGGTCTAAACCCCGATAGGTTACAACAAATAACAGGGATCCACCAACATTTGGTGAATCAAAGAATGTTGAATTCTGGAGTATACAATTTGTTTGTATCAGAGAGTATACATTCTAAAATATATTTCAATAACAGTCATGAAGAACTGACCCTATTTTCTCATTGCACTTGACAACCTTGCTCTTCTGCTCTGAGATATGTTAGTCCCCGTTGTATTCTCTGCAAAGAGAAAAATGCATGCGAAACATTTCAGTATGTAAACCAAGAGTGGATATTACTAGTCTGATGACCAAGTTACTCCTCTCTTGGAAGCTCTGCTGTTCATATGCCATGGAATAAATTCAATGCAGCAGCAGTAGTATGGCATTGCATTACATAGAAGATCTCAAAATAGTGCAATTCCTACCTCTTTTGTATCTCTCATGCGTAAGAGATCCAATCTTTCGTGAGGACGTCGGTTTGAAAGGGAAGCCAGCTGTATCGGAACATGCTAATAACTGTCAGTAACTTGATCTTGTATTCATAAATTGTTGCAAATAAACAGAAAAGTAAATTTATAAATAACGTTTTACCCAGAAGCTGAAGCGCTCAGGATCTTGAACTGATGGCATCATTGCTTCTACACTGAGAAGTTTCTCAAGTCGTCTTCGATCTGTAAAGAGTTGGTGTCATCCAGCAAAAAGGATACATAGGGAGACACATCATAAGAATAGGAACATAAATCATTCTTATGTACGCAGGCATTAAAGAGTAACCTTAAAAACAGTTCTAATTGTCAAAATTAAATAAGATATGGTGGGCATGTCCTCCCCAGTTTTTCAGGCAGAAGTTTACAATAGATAAGATGAGAAACAACATTATCCCATAAGGTTTGATTCTAGTAACAATTAATCTGCCATCACAGGATTCAACAATATACCTCGACTTGCTGCTCTTTTACCCCGCCCTATCCATAAGCGAGCATATTCTGCTGCATTATTCGTCAATTCCTGCAACTGTACACATATAGAAGTTAGAACAGAGATATACAACCAAAATGATCAATGCTACAGTTAATTTAACACATTAGCTGCACAGTGTTTAGCAATAGCAATACTTGACATAATTCCATATGAAGCTCTATATTTTGAGAATCAGAACCGAATCTAGTTCGATAGATTAATTATAAGATGCCTTGTCCATCACCATATCAAATATTGGGAATTTCAACAGAAAGTCCACAGCTTTGCATTTAGCAGATAGGTATAAAATAGTGTATTTAAAAAAAAATTCAAAGCACCAGATCATATTCAAGCTTCTCTTACTACCTTTGTCGTGTTTAAAGAATAATAATCAAAATAAAGACGAATCGCTTATACAGAGAAATTCAATATGCGAAGCAAAATAATCATAAACTTACTTGTGTTCTCTCTCTAGATCCTTCTGGTGGGAATATATCCTGTACCCATTCAATCTCTGCAACTCGGTACCTGAAGAACATATTACAAAGATAAGATATTGAAGAACAGCAGTAAGTACACAAACGAATAGCTAGCAAATCATAAGACAACTCACCCATCTTGGTCCCAAGATCGAATTATGTGAAACCTTCGGCGACTTTCAATCTGTGAAAAGATGCACACATACACCATTCAATAAGACAAACATCACAACTTTAGGCAAAATATGTGCTAACATGGAAATATAGGTATCTTAGAGAAGACTTTTCTTTTATTTGGAAGTTTGGCTACATAATTCAAGACCAAAAAGAAAAAAGAATAGTAGTTCATGAGTAATAAGTAGATTCTTTCAAAGCAGACCAGTTTAGCCATTTAAAATTTATGAAAAAGAGGTAAACATAGATTTGAGCAAAAAGCAATCATATCCAACCTCTAAATAGAAACGCCCATCTGGAAAAGGTTCACACCTACACATATAACCATTATAGTCAGTTTTTTATTTTATTTTATTTATTTATTATTTATTTTATTTGCACTATTTTACCAATGGCATTTCCATGATAAAAAAAAAATTGAGGAAAGAAGAAGGATGAAAGACCTACTCAGTAATTTCCACCTCACAAGCAAAATCAGCTATAGAACCTGTTGTAGAATCGATGATGACCTAGACCATCAAATAACAAGCCACAATCAGTGAAAATTTCAATTGGGTCAACCTTGATACATCTTAAAAGTTAAAAGGGAAAGAAAAGGACCAGTAACAATAATCTACCATTCCCATCCGACGGTTGCCTTCCATTATCCTCCTCACCTGTAGTTGAAGTATCAAATATTAAACAAAAGAATCTATGGGCCTTACTAATGTAACAAGCAGGTACCTAGTATGCTGCTAGATGAGGTTATCAGCACATATCTGCTGGCAAATGCAGTGTCTACGTTGAATTATGTTTTAAAAACCATGTTTGAATATTAGAAATTGTTACCCAGCTTACCATAAGTCTATACCGAGGCTCAAAAATGTGTAGTGGAAACTTCTGAAAAGGAAGAACAACATCCATTACAAAGAGTGGCATCAAATCAGCACCAAAGTTTGTCATTGTGTCATTCTCTGACTTCCTTTCAGCAAATTCTTCTGGGAAGTTCTTTTGTATAATCTCGTTAAGTGTCACACTGGTAAGAGTATAAAGAAATTGAGTACAGAGTATAGACTATTAAAACACAGCAGTATTAGTAAATCTGAAAGGCTTTAACATTAATTAGACAAAAACAATTAGCAAATACTATCATACTAAGAAACCTAAGCATTCTGCATGGTGAACAGGACAACAATTTAACCAAATTGATTGCCTAAACACAAATTGACAGATAAAAAATTTCACATTGGTTAAAGTTTATATGTGCACAGAGGGTAGAACCACAGGTCTTAATTATTATAAGGTTGTATTTTCCAAATGTCAGCCTCAGTGTATAGTGTATACTTAAGGATTACTGCCTGGGTGTGCAGAGACATGTTCTTTACAAATAGCATAGGCCATAGGTAGGGAAGGAAAAAAATACAACGCAAAGCTTCTGTTGCTAAATGAGTGAATGAATACAGGCATCTCATTCAATTAATACCAAATGAGCAAATTACCTGATTGCACATGTTCTAGGACTAATGAACAGAACGGTTCGGCATAATGGACATTTGTTACCTAAGATCAGTATCATTGGTCAAGGAAAAAATTAGGAAAAGAAGGGTATATCTGCAGGCACAACTGAAATAACTCAATAATAGCAAAACACTCACCTCGATCCATTGACTGAAACAAGCATGATCGACAAAAGGAATGTCCACAAGGCGTTGTCACAGGTTCATAGAGTAACTTGAAACATAACGTGCAATCAAAATCATCACTGCGTTCTGCTTTTCGTTCTGGTTTGCTATGGCTTCTCTTCCCTGTCACGCTAACTTGTATACTCTCCAAATTGTGAAGAGCTGTCCGAAGAGGATTGCTAGAGAATAGCACATAAAGCAGACCACAAACTCAGAAACAGTATATTATATAGCCAGTGGGTATCTATATTTTGTTCAGTAATCAACAAAATGGAAACAGTTATGTACTACCTTAAAGGGTCAACATGAAGACCACATAAGATAATATCCCGGGCCATTTCATATTTCTCCAGCTGTAAATTCAAATCAACGTTAGCTTTAATATGATGGACAACCAATTCCTAGAAATCTATCATAGGGCGGACATGCACCTAATTAAAAAATATAAAATATTAATGTTTTAACTGATTATAAAATAAGCATAAAAAAGGCAGACTCCAGGAGGATCAATTCACAACCACTTGCATAATCCAATGTCCCTTCTCCCAAAATAAGAAAAGACGAATAAGCAACAGTCACTTACCAAACTTAGAGCTTCAGCTTTCAACATGTATGGTTTTGCTGAATTACTTCGGATGTTGATTAGCTTCTCTACATCCTTTAAAGCAAGCTGAAAGAAAAATTATTTAACTTTTTTAGATTGTTTCTAAAGGTTATCTGGTTGAAACTTGAAAATGGTCTTTTCTCCTAATACATAAACAATGAGCCATGAAGACATACTTCAGCATGTATTGTAGGATCCAATCCAGTCCGTGCTCTATATTCAGAAGCTGATGCCGGTATGCGTTTAAGAAATTTACTGATCCTGTTAGAGATGGGTTTACAACAGTGTAACAAAAGTTAGGTAAGAAGTCATGCAGGTGGTGCTTGAAAAACCACACCCTGGACAACTAATGAAGTAATGATACAAAAGTAAACGCAAGGGCAAAAAAAAAAAAAAAGCGATTGTGAAAATTAACCTGATATAAGCAGCAGTTCGGTTGCCAAGAATAACAGGGTCACATGGTTTAATGTTATTGGCTCTTGAGTAGCAATTAATTGCCTGAAGAAAGTAACTTGATTGATTAGTAAAAGGAAAAACAATCGCTTCAGATCAGAATTATTTATACAAAATGGTGCATCATAGAAAATCGCTTGAGTTTATTCTTTCATTTCTTGGAAGATTTATTGAAGAAATAAAAAAACAAACTTTCTTATATATACTGGATAAAATGCCAAAATGTCACCTCCTCAAATCGATTCTCTCGAAAAGCCTGGTTTCCCTTCTGCACAAGATCAAAAACATGACTAAATATGTCCCAGGGCAGTGCCGGTTCTCCTTCATTAGCCTGCGATTTCAAACATTTCCTTACCCTTCAGATTCCCTATCACAGTTACATTCTGAACACACAACACTCAACTCTCAATTCAAGCAAATTACATATAAAAGCTCAACAGCTCAAAAACCATAATTTTCTGCAATCAAAATCGACATCTTATTGTCAACATGAACTCCTCAAATGGTCGATTTTCCACGAACCAATGATCAAACAATCCAAATTCCAGTTAATAATTCATTGTCTCAAGACTCTTACTTTTTCTCAGTTACTAACTAAACTCCAGCTGGCAAAGTGAAAAAATTACAAGCAAAAGCAAACAAACCAAGCTCAAATCTTTAACTTGTTTTTCCCCCGAACTCTTCACAGCAACCCAACGCTAGACACAAACCTCCAAACGAAACAAACAAAACTAAAACCCAATTCATGAACAAGACTCCTCTTTCCTCTCGCAAGAAAATGCCGCCAAAAACTTCAATTTCTCCACCTAAATCTCTCAATTTCCTCCTCATTTCTTCACATTTTCACCACAACAAACACGAAAATTTCAAAAAAAAAAAAAAAAAAAGGAACGCACAGTTAGAGGTAGAGGATAAGAGTCGTCACCGAAATGTAGTCTTCCACGTCATGAGGGCCGTCGGTCATGAACCCCGACGTCGACGACGGCTCTGCGTCGGTGGACATGAAGAGCTGAAATTCCAATCGGAAATCCAATCCAAACTCGAAAAGCTTGAAACTTTAGAGAGTCTGACACTGAAAGCTTAAAGCTTTGAAGCTTTGAAGGGCTTAATAGAGAATAAAACGAAACGGGTGTGTATGAGAGTCCATCGTGTTCCTCCCTCTGCCCCTTCTTCGGTTATACGGACCACATTTAACTACGTCCCCCCGGCCCTTATTCTACCGGATTTTCCAGATCCTCTGCTCCGCAACCTCACCTAGTCCCCACTTGGATCAACAGTTGATGTTGACCTTTTACATGTTGGCTGCATCAATATTCCCCTATACGTTTTTCCAAGCACCTTTTTTTTAATCAAAGAGGAGAGAGGAGTTTCGGGAACTCTATCACTGGAGAAAAATGTTACTTTGTTGACTGAAGAATACGTTGTATATAAATGTACAGAAAACTTGTTCGCTTCGAGCATAACTCGGCAAATCGATCAGCATTGTAAAAATCTTTTGCGGGTGATGGAATGAGTTGGAGACAGAGAGGAGTGTATAAGAATTGGTGCCGTCGTTTTGATGCCGTTGGTGGGATTTGGAAACGGCAACCGTCCAAGGGCACCAAAACTCAATCACATACTTCCACTAGTTATTAGTCCAAGCTTTGATATTATAGTGTATCTATGTGATTGTGTGTGACACAAGATTTAAAAATAAGTTGAAGAAAGAAAAAAAAGTGGGTCAACAACTTGGACTTTTAAATACCCATAAAGGAATTGAAAAGGGCCTACAGCAATGTTTTGGCTAGGAGTGACTTGGTTTTATGTGGACAATACCCTAGGGGGTGTACTCCATTGGAATTTGGCCACGTTGACTTGGTTACATCCACACTTTTGTAAAGGTTAGTTGGTACTTTGAATGGTTTTTATTTGATTCTATGGTTTTTGGTGGCCATAATGTTGTGCTTAGTGAAAGATGCGACCCCTTAATCAACGGCTAAAAGCATCGAATAATCACCCTTTGTCTTAATTGGTGCCATTTGGGTGGTTTTGAAGTCAACTAACTTTGGTTTAATAAACAAAAGCATAGTCTAATTATTGTTGTTATGCCTCCTTAATCATTGTACTATGTTACGGCTAGTACAGCTGACCAAAGTCAGAGTGAATAGTACGAAACTGAATGAGTTCAGTAAATTAAAAAAAGATGAAAAATGTCAAAATAGAGATTGGATAATTAGTTTGTCCTTATTGTTTTGGAAGGTATGAGCTTTGTCTACATCATATGTGGGTTCTTCCCAATGTACTATTGTCCATAAATGGCAACTGTATTAACAAATTATGCTCAATTATGATATATTTTGCGATATATACGTTAAACAGCGAAAGCGTGGCTCGTGACCCACCATTATACTGATATTGTCCCAACTTAACCACCCGTTAGGTGTTGGTTTTTAATCACAAAATGTATCGGTATAATTGGGTAAGAGTCACCCACTTATAAGTTATATTATAATTTGTCACTTTTCCAAAGTGTGATCTTTCCTCTCCAACAATATAGAGGCTCGAATATGCTTGATCAGTGAGGTGACTACTCGAAATGTGTTTTACATCAAGCTATAATAGTTTTTCATGTTCGGACCATATGTTTTAACTTATAAAGCTAATTTGTAGATTAAATGTTGTTGATGCTCAAAAATTCAACTAGCAGGCCCAATTTATATCGCAGTCTAATAAAAAAAAAAGATGAATTACACACGAATCATCATGCCATGCATATGGACCCAAGCCACATTCACGCACTTGGAGCTTATAAGAATGAGTGTGGTGTGGAAGGTAACGGAATTGCATTAGGCCTGTTATTAGTTTTAGGCTCGTTGGTAATTTTGGACTTGAGACCAAAATTCAAGGCCAACGGCCTAACTCTTAATACAGGTAAATGAAGAAGAGATATTCCAAATTGACAGGCCTTATTTATCATAATAACAACTCTCTTTCAAACCAAACAACTAGTATCTTTTTACATTAATAGTGATTTCCTCTCAAATGTAGCATTCTTTTACACAACATTGATTTTACACTTACATGTGTAACAACGAGGACTCAATCACAGCAGTAAATCCTACCTAAATCACGGTAGAAAAATATGTCAAACCTATTCCACAAACTTCTTTAGACAAAATCTGACAGACTCAAATGAATTACAAAATCCAGTACATGCATTTAACCCAAGTGATCTCTTTACCTAGCAGTAGAGACCTTCCACTGAGATTCCTTTAACTGCTGGAATTGCATATAAATAGATACTGCTATTAACCAAAAAGGGACAAAATGGAGGATGCTAGCAAGCTCTCTAGCACTCTTCTTCTCCCATGCTTCCTTTCTCCCAAATCCATCTATAGTTTTCATCCTTTCCAACTCATCTTCTTTTCAAACTCCTTATCTCATATACCTCAACCATTATACAACACTACTGGGATCTCTTCTTCTGAAACTCACGCTTTTCTAGCTCCCACATCACACGCATCTTGCCAAACCTCTTTTATAATGTTCAATTCACTGCTATGAATATGCAAAAAGTTACCAGGAAGAACACAACAACAAACTTCCTAGGATTCTTAGGTCCTTCAAAGTTTGCTGGGTCTAGTTTTCGCTGACTCATACAAAGGAGACAAGATTTTGGGCTTGGTCATGGTGATTTCATTGTCGTACAACCCAGATCAAAAGTCCCCCTACAAGTATTTGGGAAATTAGTGCCTGAAATCTTCGCAAATATCTACAATTGACAGACGAGGTATACTCTTCATGCTTAATTTCGACTTCTTTGGATTATTCATGCTGCTTTGGAAGTAAAATTTTCAGGGCGGTTTACTCTTTACGGCATCTCTCTGACAATGATGTGGACCTAAACTGTACCACGTATAGTTTCTGTACTTGGACAACAGCAAATGATAGTCTAGGCCCAGTCAATCTTCAGACAAAAGGGGGCCAATGGGGTAGTTGCGGTATGGATAGGCGTATAAGTCCAATCTCATTCCTACCACAGGGCCAAATAACTAATTTGATAGGACGTCTTTAAGTTAATACAGAGATTAGTCAGAAACATAAAGACAAAGTTTGGGTATCTCAAATTTCATATTTCAGAGCCTTATCATGATATGGAGACAATGTTGGACTACTCAGACTTCTTCAAAATGAGCCCATTATGTTCCATAACTTCTACCTTAAACCTACATACTCCTCTAACAATTATAATATTAAGAAATCTCTGCTCATTTCTTAGTATAATTTCTATGAGTAGCAAGAAACATGTATTTCATGGTTACATGCAATTGGTTCGTGGCCAGAATTATGACTGATCAGCGGTGCAAGTATACGTTTTCATTGTTGATCACATCACATTACACCGTTTAAGTTCTAACATTATTTAAAAGTGATTTTTTTTTTTTTTGGATATGGATGTATAGGTCAAGTCTATTCCATGTCAGATATTCCAGGCCCAAGAGCATGTAGCTCCCCATATGCAGTAAGATATACAGCTACAAGCTTACACAGAACTAGTTGCTACTCGGCCCCATTTGAATTCCTAAAAGCCATAAAAGCGATTGGCATGGCTCTTTTATCACTTTGCAACTTTGTGCAAATTCTCAACCATTAAATTTAGAGATCATTGCATGCCTTGATTTCAATTTCAGGAATATTAGCACTCATTAGAGTTACAAACGCTAATTCATGACGAGACGAGTTGGTTATCATTACTATAGGTGTCTTCTAACAAAATCAATAGAGTACGTAGGAAATGTGGCTTCTTATCTTTCATATATGAGACAAGTATATATTGTTTGGTAGATCTAAATCTCCCTAGCTACTATATTGTTCTGTCCGTGACATCAGTGTGGTCTAACTTCCAAACAGTTGGCTTAACCCATTGACACGAAAGTTCGAACTAATTAATCTAATCAATTAATTAGCATGCTCTAACTTCCTGTCTTGATTAAGATAAACCATATATTAAAATAGATTTTCTCCAATTATGTTTGGATACTTTGAAATATATTAGGCAAGTTGTTTGGGATAGATAGGTTCCAACAATAACGTACGTAATCCACAATACATTTCAAGTGGTGCAGTTTCCACTTATACGTGGATAATGTTACAACACGAAAAAAATGGGATCGAGTCAAAATAATGTTCTACCTGATTTCTTGGTAAAACTTGGGTTTGTGAGTTTCAAAACTAGTTTATTAAAAACTCTATCAAACTAGTGAATTAAACTCAACCAATCTAGGAAGATAGGCATTTTCAATGGTTCAAGGTTGGACCTCCTTCACTCATGATGGTCGTACTCGTACGGGATAATAGATAAAACTCGATCAACAAGAGTTTGATAGGTTTCCAAGCCAGAATGCTTGTGAGTATATAACAGGTCGAACCAATTAATTTATTTCTCTATCTTCTTCATTTGCATGCACAACATTAATCATTTGATGATAATAATATGAGTTGCAGAGGTTCTATTATTGAAGAATCAGTGCTCAAAATAGGGCTGAAAAGAATTTGTCTCGCTGTTTGCAAGTGATCGACAACCCACATTCCGACCAAAAAGAAAAAAAATGACAGCCCATATATACAAGAACATAATGAAATTATGAAAGTGCTGTGAATTATTGTTTGGTGGATGAAAAGCTCTATGAAAATGAAATGGAATCACAAAAATAATGAAATTAGTCACACCTAAATGCCTACCTACAATGTATGTTCTTGATTAAGTAACTAATTAAGATTGTTCAACTTAGCCAATGATTTCTGTAGGAAAGTCTAGGCCGGGTTTCAATTATTGTAGAGTTTATATACAGTTGAATCCCTATTACCTAGGGTGTTTTTTTATAATTATTATGCTTTTTGTCGTTCATACAAAGAAATCATAAATAGTTGCATAACCACAAAACCCTAAACTATGAAGCTGCTTGCTATATATTTTAGCTATTAATAATAGCGTTACTTTTTTGTGTGTGTATAAGCGTCGCTAGTTTTTTATTTTTTATTTTTTCTATAGATAGATTAAGAATAAACTAAGAGTTCTTTTAGTCATACTTCCCTATTTGTTCTTAAGACCTCTTTTGATACTTTTTATGACCAAATTTCTAATTTTGCCCATCATATTTTTTCTCTCTACACCTCCTCTTCCCAACTTCACACCGCTAATCTCCACCAATGACCCCATCCCAATCTCCAACATCGTCTCTAATTTCACATTATGATCGATAATGATGGTAAATTCCTGAAGATGCCAATGGGTAAATTTTAAGCAGAAAATCAAGGTTGAAGATCACTTGGTTATGAACCACACTGGGATTGCTGGGTTTAACTGGCATTTGGTTATGAAGGTTCTCATTATCTATACATTCATTTGCTTTAATCATTATTTGATTTGTTTCTGTCAGCATTTGGTTATGACCCATCATTTTCTCATTATCTTAACATCACAAACATAACCCCATTGGAAGTATTTGATATGTTTCTATCTAAGCAAAGTAAATCTAAACAAGAATCATGCCTTCGATTTGAAGTACCTTCAATTTTCTCCACCACTCATCTATCTATATATTATAATTTGTTTTGACAGTGATGTTAAGAGCGGTAGAGGAGAGATCACAGTCGAGATTTTGCTGGATTGGGAACTTTGAGAGTTTTTTTTTTTTTTTCAATGATAAGGGTAAATTAGGATTTTAAAATTTTCAAAAATATAAAGAGACCCAAAAAGTAAATAAGGAGGTCTGAATAGAACCACCCATAAATTAATTTAGGCTTCATAATTTAAAGTTTTAGAATTTAGATAAGAATGCAATCAATTACTTTTCTTAGCATTTTAGGGAGATGTATAATCATTTGTAGTTAGTGTACGTAGATTAATTTTATTACATAACTCAAGACTCATAGGCCATAGCAATCACTTATGGTATAAATATTTCTCCTCTCTTTCAGTTGGAAGGTTACCAAAAACATAGACAGTTCACCAGAAGAAGCAAATTGGAAAGCCTAGCTGGTATCATTTTGTATTCCTTTAAACCCAAGTATACTGATGAATGGGAAATGCCACATCGATCGTGCATGATATATGCAGAACTCCCTAACCAGAGAATAAGTAGGCAGAATTCCAATCCATGATCGAGGTCAAAAGTCTGCGCACCAACTCTGTGATATGAATGGTGATAACTCATCCACCTTTTTGGACCTTATTAGGTGATAGGATTCCCCACCTGACCTATACCTCAAGTCTTGTTCAATGTCTACGATTATAAATTGCAATATACATGAGGAACAACAATTTGGTATTATGATATGTAGCATTATTATGATCATAAGATTCAAAAGTATGTCAAAAGTTAAACAAATTAATAGGTAAAACTTCCATGATCACTAATAGAATAGAACACATTATTGATCGAGCTTGGAATAATCCTGAGCAACATGTCGGTGGTAAATCGGAGGAAGGGAGGAATCACATTAAAGTCGTCATGTCCTGCACACTAATAATGGTAAGAATTAAACTCTCACATTTCTCATCTCTCCGAATAAAACAAGTGTAGTAATTCTATATCGGGAATATTATTAAATATAAGTGTGATTAAAATTAATGAGCAAAACTATGCTCCTGAACTTTAATTTAGCAAATTTCATCACTTTATTTAGTAAATTTATGTTACTTTACTTGTATATTTAAAAGGAATGAGATTGATGGAACCCTAATTAATCAATTGATAGATGCGAATTGAATTTTTTTAATGCAGAATGAACAGTGATGACAGCAGTTCAACAAATGATGATGGTGTTCTAATTAATTATTTTCCTAAATAATTGTTGATAGAATAAGAAGGTAACCCATCTTAGTCTACTCTATAATTTGTATTTTAAAAAATTCCCACATTTCAAAATCAATTTCTTTCGTTCGTAGTTATTATTATTAACTATCTTGGAAGCTAAGAATCATATATATATTCATACTCACTCTTGCATGCCACGTGAAACACTACAAATTAAGGAAGGGGTCCTACTTTCAGTGGTGTGAATCGCAAACTACATTTATCTTGAAATTTCAGTCACTAATTTCCCTTTACCTCTTCAATCAGAAATACAAGCTACCCTGTTTCATTGATCATTTCTACGGTACTGTATATACTTTGTTCCTCCAATACATGGATCCTCGAACTGTTGGTGAAAATATGTTTGTTAATTGAGCTTGTTTGAGATTTGATTATCGGAAAAAGAAGTTGAATGTCGATAAAATATTATGTAATTCTGATAAATTTTGTACACAATTGCCATTGAGGAACTGATTTAAAGATTCAAATTAGGGTTCAAAAACATATATGGATAGAGGATTAGGAACTCATGGCCAAGAGTTGGTTACATCACCAATATTGAGATGAGTTTGGCAAACTGTGAACTACCTTCTTAGAGGAGTCCTAAAAGTGAAAAAACATGTCAAATTTCAGCCGTGTTAATCATTATAAACCAGGTCAATATACCAAAATTAATCAAAACCGAAATCAAATACCTTAATCTTAAGATTGAAGGGATGTAGGAGCCCACTATTTTTCTCATGAGAAGCATAAACTATTGATTCCATCATCATGCAACAAAAAAGAAGGAAAAAAAAAAGCAAAGGAAATATCAAATTAGGTGATCTAGAAGCAAAATCCAAAAGCACACACACTTTGGAGCAGCAAAGGCAATGATGTTGCCCTCTAGCCAAAAAATACACCACATTGTAGGAGATTTGGAGATTACAAGGATGAACACAATAGAATCCAAAGAGTTCCTTTGATAAAAACAAAGCTCACCCAATGAGCTCAAAACAACTCCATGGTCTCCACCTTGTAAAATTGGTTAGTTTTTTAGTTGTTGGCCTGTCCCAAGCATCCAATACACCCAACCTCCCTAATCTCGTCTATCTAACCAACCACTAGAGAAAGAAAGAGACCCAATTAATTTAAATTGAAAATCATTAAGAAATCCACTTCAAATATAATACCCAATTGGCTAAACATCCCTCATTTCATACCAATCCTCTCCCTCTCTCTCACTCTCTCCCTCTCTCCCTTGCAATGCAAGAAGAACACAACCCAAGAATTGCAATGGGAAAAGCCACCAAGATTCTCAGACGATCAATCCACACTTTCCTCCAACACTACCAACACTTCACCTCAATTGTGGCACTCATAGCCTTTCCCTTCTCAGTTTCAGTCCTAATCTCCCAAGCCATTGTCCCTTCTTCGTCAACCTCATCTCTATTCCCAACCATCCACAACCGCCTCCAGAGTCTTTTTGATGCAGCTGGCTTCCCACCCTCTTCACAATTCTTCACAATTCTCACCCAAAAACTCTCCCAAACAATCTCTTCCTCAATTTTCACACTACCCTTCACCCTAACCTTCCTCCTAATCACCAAAGCCTTCATAATCCAAGCCCTCAATTTCCACAAGAACCCATCTTTCTCTTCTGCACTATCTCTCTACCCCTCAATTCTCATAACCCATCTCTGCAACTCCCTCCTAATCCTCTCAGCAAATGCCACAGTGTTTTCTCTTCTATTCATTGCCTTCAATTTCCTTGAGGGATTTGGGTTCTCTGACTCACCCAAGACCCTTCTCTTCTTATCAGCATCTGGGGCAGTTTTGTATTCTATTGTTCTTGCCAATGCTCTTATTATTTGCAACATGGCATTGGTCTTGTCAGGGACAGAGAAGAGTGGGGGTTACCTAACAATTCTCAAGGCTTGTTTAGTAATCAGAGGAAGAACTTCAACTGCTCTGTTTCTGGCTCTACCTGTCAGCTTGGGATTGGCTGCAATTGAGGCATTGTTCCAATACAGGGTTGTAAAGGCTTATCATTTTGAAGGAAAGCTTGGATCTTCAATGGTTTTGGAGGGAGTTTTCATTGCTTACTTGTACTCAATTCTTGTGGTTCTTGACACAATTGTCAGCTTCATGTTCTTCAAAAGCTGCAAGACAAGTTCTTGGGTTGAATACACTGATGAAGAAAGTGGTGGCTGCACCAATTTGAAGACTGCTTTGATGAAGGAAGTTTCATGAATGGATTGGGATTCAAAATTTCATTATTCTTTAGAGGAATTACAAATTTTCATGAAGAATTTGTATGATTGTATCTTCAAAGTTGATTTCTTTTGCTTGGTAATCACACCAGGCAACATTATCAGGCATAAAGTAGAGGACAAACCTTGAACAGGAAACGAAAATTGTACACAAACTTTGCCCGTGGGTATTATTCCAATTCTATTTTCTTCTTTTGAATGATACGTAGGCTCTTTTTAGTTAGTTTTAGGTCAAATTTCAATATAATTGTACCCGGAGTGGTTGAGAAATATGAAATTGCTTCGAGGTAAAAAGAGATTGGGACTTTACCTTTGAATATAAAAATAGAAACCTTCAGTTCTGTTCGATTAATCTTTATAGTTTAGACAAACGATCATAATTGTTACTGTCTAATTAATTGTCATGGATGATGTTATTGTATGCTTTTACCATTGGCATTCATGATCATTTGTTTGTGCTGCAATATTAATATATTATATAGGCTTCCGACGGTTCCCAAATTCGCCATAACCCAACCGTTGCCCCATTGGCCAACAAAAAGTTTCTGATGGAAACTCACGGGCAGATTTATTTTTAATTTTTTTTATATTTATTTATTTATTTATTATTATTTTTAAAAGAGAATTGCATTACATTTAACATATTTTTTCTTCTTCATGAAATTGTGTAATCTAGCACGGAATAGACCAATGCTTTCAAAGGCGAAAGTGTAAGGGTGGTGCAGTTCAGTTTTGAAAAGTAGGCTCTTTTCTCTAATTCTCTTCATAATAGTATAATTAAAATCGTCACCAATAAGTTTGCTGGATCTTTTATTTATTTACGGTTTTTTTTACTGAACTAAAATGAAACGATTTCTCCAGACTAAGGAAGAAGAAAAAAAAAATGGAACGATTTCCAATACCGATGACATTGTAATGTCCCATTTGGCTCCTAAATGAACTTGAATGACCAAATCTGACATCAAAGTAGAAGGAAAACCGGTATTTGAAAAATGCCATAGATATAAAGTTATAATCCATGGCTCAAGTTGTTTAACAAATTTTGGAGGCTCCTTCCCGGAGCCAAGGAAGCAACAATCATAATGGCGTATGAAATTTATCAATGGCGTCAGAAACCTTCTTCCGAGAGGATATCTAACACTACTCTTTATAATCTTACTTTGGCTGAGTAATACAAGCAGAACAAGGAAATGCTGTCGTAGTGCCTCACATAATACACATCTTTGGGTGGACCGTATAAAGATGCATTGCCAGTTATCGAAGCATCCACAATTGCATAAAGAGTGAATCAAGAAAATACAAAATACAAGGAACTGATGAAAGAATTTTGATTTTGCAAGCACATTGTTGAACATACGGGTATTATTCTCAACTTTCATGAATTAGTATACTTTTCACTAAACGATAACCATAAGTGAGGAACAACAGTTTCTAAGCCTATTGGTTATTTTACAATTGCACTAGTCTTCTAGTCTCCTTCTGAGCCTGAAACCTATACAACATCTAACACGACGGGGTCATCCTATGCAAAATTTCAATGGAATGAGGAAAAAAGGAACTAATTTATGTTACAGGAAAAATGAATTGAATTCTAAACTAAGGAGAGGGTTAGTGATTTGTACATGATTTTGTGGTACTGCAGGAACGTGTGCTTTACTTTACAATCCCGAGGGCATCTTCCCTGGTGCCGTAGAATCTGTGCAGCTCGAGTGATCAAAGCCAGAACCATATTGCCAAGCCTGAACCAAGACTTCAGGAATTTAGCTCAGAAGGATGCCACAGGGGGCCAGGTCTGATTGGTATCCAACCTGTAGGGAAACCATTGCTTCTCAATTAATGATTGAGAGCTGTCGAATGAAAGCGGTGCCAAAGTCCGGTCTGTATAATATCCCACATCATTGATCAGTTGACCATCATTCTATTGAAGATCTTGTCAAGCATGTACAGTTAATCTTCATGCATAGATCGAAGGCTGCAGGACTCAAGTGGTCCTCCTTTCCCCTCAGCCAAATCAACTTGGAGGGCTTTTCCTGGCACAAGTAATGAGAAAATGATTCTGACCAGGGTCGTCCTAGAAGCAATATTCCCCTTGCCACCACTAGTTAGCAATATTGCAGCTGAACTCTGCTGTATGGCAGGAGTTCGATGTCCCATGCAGTGGTAGAATGACTAAAATCTTCACACTATTTTGTTGCTTTTTTTGTAAGGTTAACACCCTTGGCCTTTTCCATTTCCGCTTCCTTCTCAGCTTTCTTCTTATCCAATTCAGCCTGTTTGCAATTCTCTTCATGTGCTTTCTTAAACAACCTCACAAAGTTTAAGAGAGTCACAGTAACTGCATTTATCCAAACAAGACACGATGGAAGTCAGCTTCAAAATTACAACATAAAAAGAGTATGTATTATGTCCAAATGAAAACATAAATTCTTGGGACACCTGAGAATATACTACGATCTCATACAATTGAACATTGAAGGTAGCAGTCAAACCACGATCAAACTTTGTTATTGAAAGACAAATCACGTCCACAACTAACCTTGCTCAAATGGGCATCGTGCAGGATCCTCACCAAAATATAATGCAAGTTGATCAGCTGCTCTACCCTGTCCACCAAAAGTAAATGTCATAAATTTGAATAATAAACCATACCGAGACAAGTGACAATGAGACATTTCATAATTAGCATATTACCACCACAGAATATAGGTTCGTCACAGATGCCACTTCAGTCTCAGCAACAGTAATGAACTCCTTCAATGTCTAGAAATTTCAACAATAAAAGAAAGAACAAAACAAATGTAAAATGTTAGGCTACCATGTAGAACTTAAAAAGATAAAAAGATAGGGCCTTTCGTAAAGCATTGAAAACATTGTGGAGGTAAAAAAAAGAGAGACTGCATACCTTACGAAAAACCTCTGAAACAGGGCCATCATTTTCTGATGCCACCAGCTCCTGCTTGAGCTTTTCTAACCCCTTGATTAAAGCTTGCATTTCTTCTGCTAAAGACTTCAATTGTATCTGCATGAAAGCAGGATCTGTCTCATACAACATTGAACTAAAATGTCTATAATTAACACCCATGAAATAGATGGGGCACCTTTGTTGCAGGTTCCAGGTTGACAAGGTCCTGGTGAAAACCAAGAAGTTCAGGAGATCTGGAAGCAAGACCCTAAGACAGAAGAAAACCAAATCTGAGATTCAACAAAATGAGCAATTGCCAAGTAAGAGATAAAATAACCCATCTGAAAGAAAACTTATATCCAAAAGTATTTGGCAAGTAAAGCATGATTTTGCAAGCAGTCATCTCTTATATATTACTTCAATAAAAAATAAAAATAAAATTAAAAAAAGAAGTCAAAATCAACTAACCAATATTGCAAAATGAAAAGCCCCATAGCCTACTTAAGAAACTATTGCCATCCAAGTAAAGACGTGCAATTTTTGAATGTCTTAGGGAAAAAAAATATCCAGGTCTAGGTTATTAAATTAAGTAGAGAAATGGAGCTTTACTCTTCTGCTTCCCATCTAAACACATAAACTCAATATTCCATCTACTAGGTCTACTAGAGACCTCTTGAGTCTCCATATTTCAAATCAAAACAAAGCAATATGGATTTCCTGATTTACTTGATACTATTATCTCAAGGAAAGACTAAGCATCTTTCCTTATCGTTTGTTGAACGAGGCCTTGGGGATGGAATCATGGAAATCAAATAAATCAACCAAAAATATCTAACGATGCCTTAAGAGTGTCTAGTTTCTATCCGGAACAAATATATATCTAGTTCTATGAACTTATAACATCAATGTTTATTTATATTTTATAACTTTTCTGTAAAAGTTAATATAACTGGAACAACAAGAACGAAATCTACCAGTGAGCCACTAATTAGAAGAAAGAAAGACAAAAGGAACAACATACCTTACAGAGATAATGCATGAGTGTCATCTTACTAGTTGAAGCACGAGTATCAGAGAGCTTCAGAAGACTGTCCAACTTGAACCCAACAGCAGAACCTGTACAGATTTAATCAGATCATTAAGCGACACCAGGAAAAAAAATTAGCACTGCATGAAACAGCATTGTAATATCATACAGAAGTATGCGAGAAAATTAAAAAGAAAAAACATCAAAATAATCCAACAAGTGCAGAGAGAAATTATATATGCCATGAGACATGTTCCTTCGTTTTGGGTGGCAAAGGAATAGGATGCTGTATGGGATAAATTCCTATCACATTTAAAAGACCATGAACAACCCGACCATGAACAACCCACACCCAATTGTAATATCATACAGAAGTATGAGAGAAAATTAAGAAGAAAAAACATCAGAATAATCTAACAAGTGCAGCGAGAAATTATATATGCCATGAGACATGTTCCTTCGTTTCAGGTGACAAAGGAAGAGGATGCTGTAAGGGATGAATTCTTAGTCACATTTACAAGACCATGAACAAGTCCTTGGCATCAGCTTCAGCAATTTTAAACAGTTCCAGTGTGTCACGGAGATGCGACGGAATAAAATTTCACATAGGCAAATTACCACATCAAACCAATGCTTAACCAAGGAAAATCTTTAGAAGGGAATCTTGCAAAGGTTTAATATAATCTCTCTCTTTGAACCCGCAGGCCTTGATTTTTTGAAACAGCAATACAGTGCTCCTCAGGGTCTTGCCTGATGGTTGGTACACAAGTTTCTAAAAGCAAACAAGAGACCAGAACAGTGCTTTACAAACCGAAAAGAATTCTTCATATTTCCAGTCTACAGCATTGACTATGCTGCTCATCGCGACATAAAATAAACTAAGCACATACTTTAAGCAACATATAACACAAGATCTTCCAAGATGCTCTAAACCCAGAAACATAGCTTCATTTTAACTTACCCCTTGCAGTTCCTTGGTTCAATGTATTCCCCAGAAAAAGAATTTTCTTCATAATTTCCTTGAACTTTTCAGAAGTTCGAACCTGATTTAACAGTGAGAAATACTTAGCTCCAAATCAATACCTATTAACAGCGGGAAAGAATTAATTGCTAGTAGTGACATACCTCCTCACATGCAGAGTTTACTGTGTTTAAACTTTTTTTGAATTCTGAGGCCTGAAGGAGAGGTAGAATTAGAACATGATGCAAAGAACACATGGGATATACTTGTTGACATCAGGAAAAAATCAGAGATACCACCAAACCTGTGAGCTGAACTGAATCTTGAAAGAAAATACTCTTAGTTTTGACTCCACCCGAGGCACTTTCATCAACTCCAAAAAATACTGAAACATTATAAGTATATCCATAAACTAGACATTCTAACAACAGTTCTTGCTGTAAAAATAATGGGGTAAAATTTCAATACAATATGCACTGATAATATCTAACACATGCTATTAGCAATATGGTCTGAATAACATGGAAAAATGTATAGGAAAAACAAAGTTCAAATACACAACAAAGAAGATATTATGATCTTGTCAAGAGATACTGCGACTTTGTGATACCTGTTCACACTTCCCGAGGGTCTCCTTGTCGCCAGTATAGTTCTATACAATCATAAAAATAGCAAATCAGAACCAAGAATGTAGAAAATAAAAAAGAATAAAATGAGAATAATATAAAATTGACCAGAAAATAAACGTAGAGAATAAGCTCTGCAAAGCGAACACCAATAAAAAAATAGCTGAAAATGGGGAAAACAAACTGAAGGTGAAATAAAAGCTACACCTTGAGAAGTTCCATTTCCTCTTTAGTAGGACAAAACTTAATTAGATTTTCCACCTGGTCAGAATCTAATACCGACTCATCCATTGCTAAAACAGCAGCCTGAAACACGTTAGTTTAGTAAATCATTAGCTAAAGTACTAAATCACGATTCCCCATCGGAAACTAAATCTGAAAAGATAAAGCTTACCATCATATCAGGAAGCGGCATCTTAACTTTTGTGAGCATAATTTCAGTGTTGTTTGCCCTTCTCAGGTCGATCTACAGGAAATAGTATGATGAGGATCATAGTAACACAGTAGAGAAGTAACAGCTTCAAGGTTTACACTATTGTAAAATCGAAAAGAAATAAAAACAATTTTTTTTCAATTATATTTTGCTTTAACAAACATTTCTTTTCGGGAAGACAAACTAACAGTTATAGCTAACAGGCAGTATCATTGCAGACAATATTAATCAATAGGATTGCGATTGAGCAATAATAGCTCCTGTGAAATGGAGGGATGGAGGACAATTTATTATTTTGGGCAAGTATGAAGTTTTATATTTTCTGTCAGACATAACCTTCACAGAAATAATGACTTTAGAGCAAATATTCAATTGTATAACCTTACCAAGTGGACTTTGTCAGGTTTGGATCCAGCAGACTTGCGTCGGTCTCCAGATTTGTTAGCAGGTTTTGGAACTGTTGCAGAGAAAAGGCTCTCTATCTCTGACACATCAAATTCAGGCGCACTACAATAAAAGAGAAAACATTAGTGAGTTGGAACAGAGCAATAATGAGACATGTTTGTGTGACAAGTATAATCAACCAAGCCAGTACTAGAGTGGACTTCCGCTTGTGCTGCAGTTCAATAATTAGTTGGAATTGTCTCCAAGGATCATACTTGCAAATAATCAGCCTATTGGAAGCCATTTCGTCATCCATATTGTGCAGATAAACAGAATATCTAAGATTTGGCTGATTATTGGCAATGATCATCCTTGTAGGACCTAAAACGTGGATGATTCCGATTATTGACTGCAAGCAGTAAAGAGGAAGTCTGCAAATTCCAAAAATAGAGGTCCACTCCAGATTACCGCTGAAAAATACTACTAAATCAGGAAATGGAATACATTTGATTTCCTCCATGTCTTTGCAGTTCTTCCCATAAGCTTCCTTGCAATGCCCTTGTCACCTTGCTCCAATGTAGTGGTTTTAATGAGGATCTTCGAGGCGCTGTAGCAGAGGGGCCCATCCCTGGACGTGGAAATCCACGCCCTCTTCCAGAAGAAAGGCCTCTTGCATCATTAACTTTGGCACCCAATGGAGGTGGTGGTGGTGGACCACCACCTGGAGGACCAGGTGGAGCAGGAGGCCCAGGACCACGAGCTCCTGGAGGTGGTGGAGGTGGGGGCGCTTGACCTCCACCAGGTGGTGGGGGAGGTGGGGGAGCTCGACTTCCACCAGGTGGCGGGGGAGGTGGGGGTGCTCGACTTCCACCAGGTGGTGGGGGAGGTGGGGGTGCCCGACCTCCACCAGGAGGTGGAGGAGGAGGAGGTGGCGCCCCACGCATTGGAGGGGGTGGAGGAGGTGGGGCACCGTACATTGGAGGTGGTGGCGGAGGTGGGGCACCATGCATTGGAGGTGGTGGTGGCGGAGGTGGGGCTCCATGCATTGGAGGTGGTGGCGGAGGAGGTGGCGATGGTGCACCTTGCACTACACGTGGTTGCTGAGCCCCATACGAAGGAGGAGGTGGTGGCGGAGGTGGAGCTCCTGGAAGTGGTGGTGGAGGAGGTGGAGATGGAGCACCTTGCACTAAACATGTTGGTTGAGCTGCATACGGAGGAGGAGGGGGTGGCGGAGGCGGAGGCGGAGCTCCATGTAAGGGAGGTGAAGGTGGTGGAGGTAATGTTCCTTGCATTGGAGGCGGTGGCGGCGGTGGTGGTGGAGATGGAGCACCACGTGAAAGAGGTGGGGGTGGTGGCGGTGGTGGTGGAGCTCCATGTGTGGGAGGTGGTGGTGGTGGTGTAGGGATCCCAACACTAAGTTTCAATGCACTTAAAGCATCCTGAACAGAAAGAGGTGCAGGAGGCGGGGGAGATGGTTTAGTACTTCCCACCAAACCCCGGGAGGCTGTAGAGTACCCAACCTTCCAAAGGGATGATGGAAGTTGTGAAGGCAATATGGGGCCACCATTTTTGCCACTAGCTTTAATAGAGGGAGGAGGAGGAGGTGGAATTGTAGGGGGCACAGGTATAACAGTATCCTGCCCACTAGTAAGTCGAGGCGGAGGTGGTGGGGGAGGAGAAGGGGGCTTTAACGACACCACATTACTACTTAGTAAAGGAGGTGGTGGTGGTGGAGGAGGAGGAGGAGGTGGTGATGGAGTAGTTGCTGGTGCAGCTACCAGCAAAGATGGGGTAGCAGGTGAGAAAGACTCATGAGGTGGAGGAGGAGGTGGAACGGCCACTACTTGCTGTGGGCTAATATGTGGCGTAGAAAGAGAGGATGCATGTGTCTCTTGATTTGAAGGAACTGTTGATGGCAGGCAGGATGCAAGTGTGTCTGGTGCTGATTCTGAATGCTTTAAAGGATCAACATTACTATTTTTCAGTTTACTTGCCGCATCCCTTGGTGCAGTTCCAGATGCAGTATTAACAGCAGAAGCCTTCAATTTGGGGTTTGCATTTGTATCTTTTGAAGAAGTATTATTGGCAAAAGCAGCTGGTGCGCTGTTATATCTTGACGGTGGATATGAAACGTGCATTGAATTAGTATGCGAGCCTTTGTTAGGAGGAATCCACCTAGATACAGCATTTGGTTTTGCTACTCTTGCTGAAGGGCCCTGAGTTTCTTGCTGTTTAGCCTTCTGTTTTGTAAGCATTGTTTCTGAACCTGTTTTTGTGTTCAATACAGGCTTAGAAGTAGGCAGCTGCAATTTCTCAGATTTTTGTCTAGAGACCTCAGCATTCAGTTTTTCTTGTATGAGCTTGGTCTCTAGCTTCTGAGTAGAAGTGTCTTCTCCATCAGTTACATCTTTCATCTCTTCCAAATTTTCACACACCTCTTCTGCCACTTCCTTAGTTCCTTCATGACTTGGAATATCAGCAGAAATTAAGATGAAATTCGAGTTTGTATCCCCATCATCCACAGCAATGTCTTTCACTGCGTCCAGATTGGAATCCACCTCTTCCAGCTTGTATTTCACATCATCCACAGCAATGTCCTTCACCGCATCAGTTGTAGAATCCACATTTTTGTCCTTTTTGTGGTTCCCATCATCTGATGCACAGTCTTGGAATGAGTGAGGCTCTAAATCCTCCTTCCAGACTTCTTTCTGATCTATATTTTCAGATGCATTGTTGTGAACCAGTGCAGTATCAAATGCCAACTTCAGTTCCTGCCCATCTATGGCATTGCTGAAGATTTCTTCCACCTCATAAAATTCCTCAGGTGAAGCAGTCCCTGCCTCATTTCCATCATCACTTGCCACAACTGTGGTGAGATTAGGCACAACAGCATCAGCGTCCAAAAAAAGTACCTGATACAGATTTGAGCATGCATTCAACTCCTAAAGTTCTGAAAAGGAGATCCACATAAGGCTAACAGTAACATACCTCCGATCTGAAGTCCTTTGAGAACTGTTCCTTGGCATCCCAAAGAATATCAATATCGTCACGGTTGAGCATCAATATATTTGACCGTACAAATGCTGTGTGAAACATAACCCTGAACATCATCTCCTCATGAACCAGATCTTCATCCAGGTGGATACACTCGACTACCACATCCCCTCGAACACGACAACGGATATCCATTTTCACCAGCATACACTCTGCCTGCGATTAGGAATCATAAGAATGCTTCAAAACTTACTTTGTATATCCAATTGAGTTGCAAGAAGCAGACATTACCTGTACATAGTGGTGAGTATTGTTTTTAGTCTTTAAATTTGAAAAGAGAAGCTTAGAACTTCTGTTAGCCGGTGTTGAAGGGTCTTGACCATAAACTCGTATGAAAGGCCTGCAACCTTTTCCGTCATCAAAAAGGGGAAGGTTTCTAAGTATCAGACAATCCAAAAATAGAGGTGTATCTGATGGAGGCCAATCAGCACCCAGATTTCTTCGTGAAATGTACTGAAGATATCTAAGCTGTGAGGGTTGTGGGTTTAAAGGAGTCAACAGATGGAGAAGCTGTTTAGGAGCCTGCTTGTAAACCATATCAAGAGTCTTCTGCTCCCCGGTGTAATTTTTACGGTATAGCAAAAGACCTGCAAGCATAAAGGCAAGCACAGGCCATCCTCCTCTTTCACAATGCATCAGCAGTACATTCTGTTGCCCCTCCAATGACAACCAACTTTCACTTGATCGAAGAAAGTGATGAATCATCTCCAGTGGCAGCAATGGGCAACTCTCATATTGCCGAGGGTAATCCATAACTGTCATGTCATACTGGGACAATACGTCTGAAATTTGGCTCCGTCTCTCCCCTTCTCTAAAGTTAAACACCATGAAAGAAGCATCAGGGAAGTAGTCCTGTAGCTGGGCTACAATGCCACCCAAATACACTTTGTACTCATCTTCTTCCAACACATCGGTGGAGAAGCAGCAGTCAAAAACTGCATAAAAGGAGAAGTTAAATGAAAATCAATCCCATTGACACTATGAAGTTCTAAATCATGTACTAAGAGAAAAACTTGGCGATACAAAATATAATGTGAGAACAAGAAGAAGAAAAATGCGCAAAACTTCAACTTCACTGACACAAACATGTATACATGTTATCAAACAAATTTCCGACTTCTTGAAAGGATAGCTAGAGGTTGAGGAGACCTAGTGAATATGATAGAACATGCACTAACAAAATGACCCTGACAATTTGTACTCCTACATCACCAAACAAAGGCCTCCATTTTGAATAAATTGCAGAAATGACAAAACCTTTCTTCTTCCAACTAAAAGGTTTCTTTCTCGATTCTGCTTCATTTCAAAACCAATCACATGATAAGGAGTGCAATAAAACCTATACGGTATAATTCGGCTTCAGAGTTGTTCAGTACATAAGCACTGAAATTCAATTCCTTCAACTTTTCTTGCAACTCTGCAGCTCTGCCCCAGCTGGTTTCATCATATTCAGTCTCGTCATTACCATGAAGCAAAGCTTCAGCTGAATTAGGCAAAAAGACGCTGCGCATAATCACACGGCACAATTTGGCACCAATTTACGCACCAGGCATAACACATTGCAACAAGAACCCTAGCGAAACTCTCATTACACCAATAATCATCCCATTGTCCCGAAACCACCCGAAAAATCCATAATCGAGCAAAGAAAAACCAGAATTTCGTAACGCGAGCTCAAATTGCGGCGAAATTTAGGTTAAAAATTTGTGAAAGAAAGATGAAAACGGTGACGTACCGTAGACCCGTTCAGAAATCTCTAGAAGCCGATCTGGCGGCTTCCGATAAAAGAACCTTCGGAACAGCGCCATCGGCCGGTGGCGCTGTTTCTTCCACGATCGGATCCAAAACGGTAATTCAACGAAGCTCCAATTGGATCACAATTCCCGATCCCTTCCAAGCTCCTAGCCAGATCTCGATTGGCCCAAACCCGACCCGAACCAAACCAAACCAAACCTCGCCGGCGAAACGTAGCCGAAAATTCGCCAATTCACAAAATCCAAAAAACCGGATATCCAAATTTCCGATGACAAGTGTGGCAGTGAGGGTTTGGGAATTGGAAAAATACGAGAGGATTGGGAATTTTAGAGAGAGAAAGAGAGAGATGAGAGAGAAGCGTAGTGGACTGAAAAGGAGAAAACTAATAGACCCGACCACCTCCTTGTCTGCAACTCTCGCTTTCTTTTTCGTCTCTCTTTTCTTTTCCGATTTAAATTTTTTTGTTTGCTTTGGATTTCTGTTAGTTTGGGTTTGGCAGCTCAGAGGCGACGATCTACGTGGCATTTACGCGCGCGCTATTGGTTATTAATGAAGGGGGATTAGTTGTAAATTAAATTATGGGGGCACTGTTACTGTCAACTCTTGGTAAAAAAAGGAAGGTGGGAGATTAAACAGTCAGATTGATAAATTAAATTACTTTACTGTCTCTGTCGGGATTTAAAAGGCAGAGGATTTTAAAATACTCGAAAGGGAATTATTGGTAAGATGGCAGGCCAAGCGTTAAAATGATTTTTACCGTTGTATTTTGGTCGATCATAACGTCTTTCATAACAGGAAATATGATTATAATTTTGAAAAATTATTTAAATTTTTTTTCGGCAAAAAATTAAATATATATTGGAGTGGATATATTTTTGGATCGACTTCAATCGGTTCGTATTAGCATGTTTCATGATATTTCTCACATTATAATCATAGAGAATCGTGTAGAATTAGTTTTCTTCAACCAAATTGAGTCGTCATCTCACATCTCATATTTGTGTTGTTGTGAGAATTGGCTTGATGAGCGTCAGAGAACTAAATCTTGTTCTTATCTCATTATTGCATATTGGAATTTGGCATTCCTCGTTAGGCATGAGTGGTTGAAGGGTGTTGTCTACCATGGCATTGTTTGAAGAGCTAGAGTTAACAATACATATATGTTGGATTTGAAGTGCTGTGGAGGTCTATAATCTTTTTTGGGTGTTGATTGGAAATGGAGGCAACTTGTATTCTACACATTGTATAGGGTTTACTAAAGATGCTTATTGTTGAATTTGGCCATGCGATTATTTTTGGGTCAAAGATTTGAGATTCAATTGGCATGAAACAAATGTCAGTCTCGATAATAGGTCACCAATTGCTGTAGTCACGAGCACCATGACATTTTTGAGCAATTGGTGATGCACAACATCTCCAATCACAACTCGGATCCTACTTCAATACAAACCAGTATTTCAAACAAGTTTGATCTATATATACAGTATGAGTTGGATTCATTAACATTATTTTTATGAAAATAAACAAAGGGATGGTTTCTTAGTCTAGCGTTTGAAATTTTCTTCTTGTCTGGCGGCGCCCATGGGCGGCGTTAGCTTTCCTCACCGGCTAGAGGTTGCTGACAGATAGGAATTTGAATACTAGAGACTTGGTCACTTCTTGGAGAGAAATGTGGCTCGGGGTTCGGCTATGGATGGTTTTGGCGATGACCACTGGAGAAGTCTTGGGCTTAGTGGGCGACGATACAATGCTAGTCAAGCGTCGTTGAGGCATCAGACTGGTTTCGGCGTGGCTCGATTAGGCTTCGATTGTGGGTTGAAGCAGCAAGGCCGAGCGTTGAGTTGCGGTGGTGAGAGTTGTTAGGCTACTGTTTTGGGTTGACTTTTTTAGTTTTTTTCTTTCAATAATTCTCTTTGTTTCGGGAACTCTATTTCCTTTGTTTTAGGGCAACTATAAGTTTTTACCTTTAGACTTGCTTAAATAAGTGAGCATGAGTACCGTCAAATGATCGGATCTAATCTATGTATCGTTGTGGTTTTCCACAAACTCTTTATTTACCCAGAGATGGTAGACAGAGGATATGTAAAAGTCATTTCTGACCTGAGTATTAATATATATGGCTAAATACAAATTACTACCCTGTAGTTTGAGTCCATAATCAGTTCAGTTCTTGAACTTCTAATTTCATCAAAAATACCCCTACACTTTCAATTTTGATCTAATAGGTTCAATTTGTTAGTTTTCCGACGATTGAGTTATTTAACTTGTTAACATGGTTCATATATGGCCTATGTTTTATGATGTGGTGTTTGCATGCCACCTCTAGTCAATTTAAGAGTGAGTCCTACTATTAAAAATAAATAGTTTTTTAACAAATAATCCAACTATAACTTGAACCCATAACAAAATATTAACGAATTGGACATGTTAGATTAAAATTGAAAATGCAGAGGTGTTTTTGATGAAATTAGAAGTCCAGAGACTTAATTGATTTTAGACCTAAACCAGAGGGTAGTAACTAGTATTTAGCCATAATATATATCAACATGATATCCTTCTAAAAAAAAATTAACATTATTTTTATCAGACAATAAGAAATTTAATAACAAACTAGTTTTTTTTTTTTTTTTTTTGCGCAGAGTAACCAAGTAGTAATTATTATTTTTTTTTTAGAAAAAGGAAGGTGCGGCAGCTCTCAAGCCTTGATAGCCTTGAATAAAGAAAATGTCGAATACAGGGGGCGGGGGAACAAAGAGCCTAAACCCCTGATTACAATAAGTAGGACATCCTGAAATACTATCATGAGTCTCTACTAAGCGCTTGTATTCAACAAAGCACCAACTAGCAACGAGTGCTCTACTGGCGACTCTATTTGATTTAACTGCATTAACTCAGCGGTGATACAATGGAAAGATAACTTGATCTGTAACCCGATTACAACAAAGCATAATGACCATACGCACAGCTTTCCCATCATGATGCCACTGGAAACTAAATCCAGTAACACTTAATTTTACTCTGCTACTAAGAGGCAGCGACCATTTGCAAGTGCAAAGAACTCGTCACCTACCTATAGCAAATCAGGCACCCAAGGTGCAAAGACTGGCACACATGCCATTACCTCAAACCAGAACACGGTTGGAGTTTATTACCGGCAAAGCAACAAAAAGAAAACAACCAACAAAGGCACAAACAACTAAAAACAATAGCCCGTCCAAGCGGTAAGGCCCAAGCACAGAGGCTCGGCCCAACTTCCACCTCCAGCAAAGATCCAGCGCCGCCTTCATCCAAACTTGCTGCCAGCGCCCTCCGTCGTCACCCCATCGTCAGCTTGCACCGCCATGCCGCCGCAATGCATCTCCACGCCACCGCATCGTTGCACCACAAATCCAGCCTCCCCTAACCCGAACGATGACTGAGGCTGAAATCCAGAAAGGGGCGAGCCAACAAACGCGTTCATCACTGCCCTGGGAGTGAATGCCCATCCATCGCCGAGCATCGTGAACCACCTGTGACGCCACGACCTGCCGCTGGCGAGCACCCGATCGCTGTTCTTTGCCAGATCTCACCCATGACCGCCGAGGAGGAGATCCAACTCAATCTACCCATTCCGTCGTCAAAACCTCTGCCGCAATCCCTGAGCCAAGCCTCCGCCAGAGGACCATGCTGCAAACCCCGAGCTATCCTCCTCTCCCGGGCCGGAACGCAGCGGCAGGGAGCCAGTGGCGTTCGGCCGGGAGAGGCCACACTCGAAAACTCTCTCTCTCCTTTTCGCCGCGCGTGATGCGCGTTCTCCTCTCTGTTCTTGTTACTTCAAAAGGTTTTGATGTGTACCAAGAAGTAATTAAATGGGGTAGGGACGAAGGGTTAATCATGTTTGTTAATTGGCTATCGTGGAAAGCTCGTTACCCCGTGTAACAATCAATCCGGCATCAATCCCCATATTTTGCCTCCAACAACTGTTGGTGCGCGCAGAGCGCCACTCTCACCGTGATTTTCATCGTTAGGTACTACGTGCCACGTCAGCCGATCCCATCCCTCCATCGAAACGCTTCCTCCTTCTAATCTTCTACGTTTCCTGAAACGTCTTTTTGCTCTTTCTCCAACATACGACAACAGCTCCTGACTACTCAACCCTGTCGTCTAGCGATTGGAACTACGTAAGAGAAAGATTGGCCCCACGTGATTTCTCTCACGTGCTCTCATTTGGCCAAGCGGATTGGGCTGTATCGTAGACCACCATGTAAAGCTGGAGCCGACCAATCACGCTTCAGTGTAAATGTGGATGTCAAACACACGCCAATAATAAAAAATTCGCCCTCAAAGTTTCTTAAGGCACCGATCACTGCTGTCCAGTACTTTACTTTTAACTATTCTGAGGAATTGACGGTGGATAATAAATGTAGGGTGCTGGACAAGCAATGCATGAAATGTCAATAGACCCAAGTTCATGCACAATTGCACATGGCTACTTTTCTTGGAACACATTTTGATTAACCTATGGGTGACGCTTACGGGTGCTTTTTTAAAAGATAGCTTTATTGAAAATTTTAGTTTAAATGTCTTTTTAACTTTTAATTTCCAGTTAAGTTGGCTGTTTGAATTAGTACGGTTGTAAAATCAAACTTTAATTACCGTGAGTTTGTGAGATAAGTGAGAAGAAAATAAAAAAAAATTGATCTAATTCATCTTTTGATTAAGTAAAGAGATATAATTAAGGTCTACAAGGCAGACTAAATGCTACTTTTACAATTATAATGGTAAAAGTGATATGATGTACTCTATATCTTTTTTGCAGTTATAATTGTAAAAGTGCTCTGATATATTGTATATTGTGTTGTGCAACAGACATGCGACATGAAACTAGATAAAGGGCTCAAAGCGACTTAATCAACAAAATTTTGGAATATCTGATGTGCATAATGCAAAGGAAGCAAATTACCCATAAAATCAGAGACATGATTTAGTAATTAAGCGTTCACTTATTATTTTCATTGCAATGGAATTCCTTGTAATCAAAGAAAGAGTACAGAAGCAATAAAAGGCACATGTCTGGTACGTACGTGATCCAAACTCTGATACCACGAGGCTTAATTACGTGCATTATTGCGAGCATTAAGAAGTCAACATATATAATGGAGGGTCAGAGATCTATGGTCATCATTATGCAGAGTTTCCTGAAATGATTGCAGCCTCTCCATGCATGCCATGTGAACCCCAGTAGCCTATTTCAGTGAAAGAATATTACTATCTGGGGAAGATGGTTATGATGATGAAAGTGAGATCTCAACCTTCAAATATGGGATTTAATCATTTATGAAAACCCTTTCACCATCATGTGTCTGTTAAGGTAATTATGGTAAACAGTGGTGTCGGTAATTTGCTTCAACATCCCTGGTTTAATTACAATGAAGGACCCACGTTCAATCCAAATTATTGGGATTGCCTCATTGTTCTATGGTGGTGACACATTGGCCCATTGGTTCCTTTCCTTGTTCCACTTTGCCTTTCAATAATGGTTCCCTTCCTTTCAGACTGACCTCCCCAATCTTCGTCCCCTAGCTTCTTCAGGGTTTGTCTGGTGGAGTTTCTGGAAGTGTTAAACAACGCTTTCAATAGTAAATAGATATTGGTTATGTTCTTCGTGAAGTAAATTTTGCGGAGATGTAGTTCTTGATCTTGATTATGTTCAGAACAATGAGAATATCTGTTTCCATGCTTTATATGGCTTTCAACTTTGACCAACTGGGGTCGAGTTGTTGCCGAGGCTTTGTTTTGTATTTTGCTTCTTATTATCGAAATCGAAAAAACAAAACGAAACAGAGCCTTACATTAGCTAATGTGGATTTGTATATGTCCTCATTCATTTGGTGCAAGCTTACCAGCTACTTGTTGATGCTGATTGATATTGAGCTTGCTAGCACTTCTGCTTGATCTTTCATTGTGATTTGAATGAGATTTGAAACCCTTGAACAATTTTTTTCGCATCTACCTGGTGGTTTTACCTGAATTTCCACAATTAGAATGACAATGATTCTTGGACATGAGAGTCCAGGACAAAGCTCACCAGTTGTAGTTGCCGCCAAGCCTGTGGTTGCTATCAGTTCCAGAAAACACATTCATATCAGGTTTGGGATATTTAGCAGAGATTTATGGGCTTAGCTTATAGGTTTCACTCATATTGTTTTCTTTTCTTTTCTAAAAGCCCATAACTGCATCCTAAACTCTCTCTTCCCACAAAGTATATCTTGAGAATAACCAAGGCTATAGGATAAGTAAAGAAGCCTGATATGAAAGCAAACAAGGCTTTTGCTACTAATCTAGAGTATATACATTGGATTTGGGATTTGCCAAAAAATTAGGAAAGAAAGAACTAAATCAGGGAAACAAAAGGTTCAAATAAGAGAAAATGTAATCATTCTAACCATTCTTTCCTCCTCTCCAAAATATTCTATAGTGAATTTGGAAATGCCATCTATAGTGAATTTGGGATTTTCACTTTCTCAACTATTAGATATAGCAGCCTAGTCAGAATTTGGAAATGCCATCTACCAGGCTGAAACTTTGTATATTCTGTTTTCTTGTTGAATTCTCATCTTCTCTTCTTCTCGATGTAGTCAACTAGAACCTATCAGATAACTTACTTCCCTTGCTTCTTACCTGCAATTCAGAACTTATACTATTTAGCCAAAAGAGCACCAAAGGTTTTAGTTTAGGACCTTTAGTTGCTTGAGGATTATCTTGGTCAAACCGTTACACTGAGCTACATGATAAAGTATAACTCTGGACTTGTACTAATATATTGTACCTCTATAGAACCATGAGTTCCGCGTTGCCCTTCTGATGTGGCGCTCATGCCTTTCTAAGAATTCATCAACCTTATAGGGTTGAGATAACAAGGGTCCTGAAAATTCAACCTTGTCTTCTTCATCATCAAGTTGAAAACTCTGTTACAAAACCAATATTAATGAGGTTAGTCAAGTTCAGTAATTGTACATACATACCTACATACAGAAAATATGGTTCTTATATTATTACATGAACTCACCAGATCACTTTTAGTAGCAGCTACCCTTTCCTCTCTCTGATAAAGTGCCCTCGATAATTCCTGCGAGTGATACCCATCAGAAGCATCGAAAGAATCTGGACGTTCAAGCTTGCCCCATTGATTCAGCATTGCTAGCTTAACAATCTCGTATGAATCATGCCCTCTAGAGTCAGTACGCCCTCTGTATTCCCCATTTTCATGCGTCTTAGAGTCGAAGTTCTTCCTTGTATGCACTGCAATTGAAGGTTCTACTGTGTTAAATATGTGTCCTTTTGAAATAGATCGAGTATGAGATCTTCTAGAAGCATCATCTCGTCGTCTTTTTGCCCATGCGAAGCCACTTGATGTAGAAACCTCTAATGGGCCAGAGAAGGGAATGTCTCCTTGAGATGCATTCTTTACATGTGAAGCCTCTTCTGCTTTAGAAGCTGATGGCTTTGGCAACTCCCTGCCTATGACACCATTTTCTTGCTTCGTAATACGTCCATTAGTGCCATTAATTTTATATGAATCTTGCACTTGGGTTGCCAAGTCCTGCAAGATAAGGTAAGATAGATCATTTACAATGAAAAGTATGTATCTCTACAAGTCTACATATAACAGAGGATGAAAGAGACAGACCTCGACTGGTGCCAATTTACTCATTCCATGTGATTTTCTTGTTGACTTTCTTGTTTCACCTCCACGAAGTCTACCACCAATCTTTTTCCTGATAATTCAGTGGAGGAGACACTAAATTTCAATTTTCATCTTCTGGTTAGCACTATGGTAAATTCCTCATAAAAGAGAAAGAGAATCCTCACCTCTTTGCCTCCTCACGATTTTTCGCGTCAATCTCTTTGCTAGGTGGGTAAATTGGCAAGCATGATGGATCACAGGCATAAGGCTTCATTTTGAAATACTGAAAGTGGCATATAAAGAATGCTTAGGAGAATCCGTGTGAGGAAGATTAATGCTTAATTTAAGCAATTTTCACATTCATGCTCCACTTAGAGCATCAAGAATAAGAATCACAATGTAGGAATGAGAGAAAGGAAAACATCTAATGCATAAAGTTCATAATCGAGAATTAAGAACTCTCACTTCTACAATGAAAAAGGACTTCAGAACACTAAGATTTGGCAACAAAATAGTGAAGTATGCGTGAGTATACAATTGGTAGTTCTAGCAAACAAGACTAAAAATTCCATTAACTTGCATGATTACCTCAGATGCAAGAGCAGAGGAGGCAGTCCCACGCTTGTGCGGTTCTACAGAAAGAAGAGTCCCTAGTAGGTTAAAAGTGGCAGCTGGTAAATCTTTAAAGGTCTCCTGCAGAGTACTATCATAAGGCTGTTGGGGTTTAAAGAGAGTTGCATGTGGAAGTTTGGACTTTTTCCAGTATTCTTCCGGTGGGGAGCCGCAGAGCTTGAAAATCTTGTGTAATTGTTCAACCTGTCAGTGGAAATTCTTTAAGAACTCGAACTGGAGGTGTCAAAGCAAACTGTGATATCTAACGATTGTTGTAAAAAATCTTCAAAATGCATATATGACATACATTTACTAATCTAACCCTTGATCAGAGAATCAACCTTGTTGTTCTAATAAGCTTATCCAGTTGTTAAGAAAATCGGACTTTGCATAATTTTTCCCGAGGGCATAATTATAATGGATGACTCTGCATCCATGCTGCTGTGTTGATAAACATATTGATCTTTTACAAATGGAGGTCTTCGCAGGTGCAGAACATACATAATTTCCATATAAAAACGAGTCCAAAGACACCCTTTTTAACTTTTCTATGTTAATCCACCAAACTATCTCAACAACATATTTCAGTCAAATTTAAATGACTAAAATTATAATCAAAAGCCATGTACTTTGATTAGTTAATCACCTCTGTTCGCCCTTGAAGAACAGGTTTCCCAACCAGGAGTTCTGCAAATGCACAGCCAACACTCCAGAGATCGATATAAGCTCCATAGGCAGTTGATCCAAGCAAAAGTTCAGGAGGACGATACCACAAAGTGACAACACGACTGGTAAGGGGTTGCTTGTGCCCAGAATCACAGAAGTTTGCCAATCCAAAATCAGCCATCTTCAAAATTCCTTCATTGTTCACCAGAAGATTTGATCCTTTTATGTCGCGATGCATTACACCCCGCAAGTGACAATGTTCAAGTCCAGATAACAGCTGCTTCATGTAACATTTAATCTACCAAATAAAACCAACATCAACCATATTAGCAAGAGATTAGACAACAAAGATAGATGAAACCATTTTGCGTGGTCTCAAAACAGCCCAGCACGATATGCAACAACATGTACTCACAAGGGCAAGGCAAGCAAACCTGTGCTTCACTGAACTTGATGTCGGGGTTAGACAGGAGTCCAGTAATGTCATGTTCCATGTATTCAAACACAAGGTATATGCTACATGATAACCGGGAAGTAATTAAACCCTCCAATTTAATGACATTTGGATGGTCAAGCCTTCTGAGAATCAAGATTTCTCGTGCCATAAATCTGACGCTCTCAGGCTCAAAATTGTCGAATCGCACCTTCTTCAAAGCAACTAACTTCCCAGTTTCCAGGTCACGTGCTCGGAACACACTGCTATACGTACCCTGTCCAATCTGCACAAAGAAGTTGCAATTCAGTAAGAACACATAAGAACCAAGATACTAAATCAGCAAGAGCCATAAACCACATCTAGATGCATAACATGGAGTTATACCAATCACCACATTCTATGTAACACAAACATCACTCAAAATTTTGAGCTTCTTCATTTCTTAATCAGTAAAGTTTCTTAATTTCTACACAAAAATGCAAGCTTTTTAAAGAAATGTAATTTAATAAAACAAAACAATGAAAGCGTTGCACTAAATCCAAATTCACACTACTCAAAAAAATCTTCTCCAACATTTTCAATAAAAAGCTAAAATCTTATTCATCAACAACAACAGAGAAAAACCAAAACTAAAAAAATTCACACACAAAATTCCCATCTTCACACAAAAACCTGGAACTCTGAATGAAAAAAAAAGGGAGAACTTTAAACCTTCTCTAATTTCTCAAAGGCATCGGCGCGAAGTGGGACCCAGCCCTGAATGGCTTCAGCGGCGACGGCGCTGAGCCACGCCGGCCAACCGGCGGCGACCTGCTCCCCCTCCACATACCTCTGCAAATTACTCAACCGAAAACTCAACGACTCAGAACCATTACTCTTCTTCTTATTCGAACTCGCTCTCCCGGACTCACCCAACTCGCTCCCACTCAACTCACCCCCCTTCTTCTTCTTCTTCGTCTCCACCACATCCCCGACCCGGCTCCGACCCGAATTACCGACATTGTCCCTGAACGCCCCCGAGTGGTCGAACGCCGGCGTAACTGACACCGTCTGCTTCGAGCTGACGCAGCCCATATCCGAACACGAACGTACACCCCCGGGCGGCCGGAATTCAGACCCGCCGACGAACCGGATCGGGAAACTGTGAGCCGGGTCCGGAGCTCAAACTGGGTGCTCCAGCGGAAAAAAAAAATTCGAAATGCAGATTACAGCGGAAGAATTAAGGGCACCCAGAAATGATGGGGGTATATAAACCACTCCAAAGATAGAATGTTTTGCTGTTTCTTTCACCAAATGATTCACTTCCAACTTTCTTTTTCAATTTCGTCTCCAACTTTTTTTTTTCCCGTCACTTTCGATTTTCCGCGACGATTGCGGGAGATAATGGATTTAATGCGCGGCTTCTTCTTTCGAAAAAATAAAGAATAATGAATAAAATCCAGCGAGATCCACGGAGAAAAAGAGGTTTTTTAGTCGATCAAAAGATCAAAAAAAAAAAAAAATCAAATTTTTTTTTTTGGAGACGAAATGGGAACGGGAATTGGGTTTTGTTTGGATTAGGGGTTGTTTCGATTATTCTCTGGTTTTGTTTGGATTGGTAATTTGTGTTTTTTCGAAATGGGCTGGCCAGTCGGGTGGGTCCGGTGGATCGGATCGGGGATCCAATAAGATAGCGCGTGAGGATGTCGGTTGGGTCCTGGGTGGTTGTTGACCAATGGGTTTGGGGTAGGTTTCGTGATTTTTCTTGTATTTTTGTATCTTTGGCTATAAAAAATATATATATTTGAGATCTCAAATTTTGGTACTAGATTTAAGTATGATAAGATGTCATGTCTTTGGTTCTACTATAATGATCTTCGATGTAATGATGTGTTATCTATCGTGTCATTTAGTTCTCGAATTCGGTACAAAACTTGAAATTTGTGGACTTTAGGATTTAGAATCATGTATGAGTAGGAGATGGGTTGCTAGTGGAGGAGGAACGGAGAGAGAGTTGATTAAAGAAAAAGGGAAAGAAAAAGCCAAAAGGAGAAAGGAAAAACTCATACAATGATTGTATATTTCTTGGCAATTGCTACCAGCTACTTGCGAGTAGTTGCTACAAGCCTCAGAATGCTACACCTTCTGTAGGGTTTTGAAATCTTCTTTCTCATTTTTGTTCTACCTCATAAGATCACATGCTTTATAGTAATATAAGTCTTAAATCATATAAATCAGTCGTATATTTTGCACATAATGAAACATGATAAACAGACACATAATTATAAACAACTAAATTTGTTTTTCTCTTAATCGTGTATATACGACAAGTCAATCATGACCATCACAATTTTCCCATCTTCTAAGTTTATCTTGTGAGAATTCCCCATCAGGTCTTCACTTCATTACTTCATATGGTCCACTGAAACAATGGGACAAGCATTTCTATAACCAACTTTGGTTAAGACTTCGTATTCCTCAAAAGTTCAAATAGTTGATTTGTTGGAGCTGCCACCAAGACAATGAAATATCTTACATCAGAAGACTAGTTGTTTTGGTAGAGTTTCAATATGTGATGTAATTCTGGACATTCAACTTGACATTGACCACATCTTCAATCTTAAATCAGTCCCATTTCTAGATGCTGGAAAAGTGGAAATAATTTTTTTGTGGGGTTTGCATCTATATGATGATTTGGGGCCATTCCTATTCTATCGATGAGTATATATGTAAAAAGTGGTTAGGTGTAAAAGTAATGCTTCTCTTTAATAAAGTTTGAGGTGAGCACACAACTAAAGGTTTGAACCGGATACTTGAAGACCTGGGTTCTCACTCGTTAAAAGGACAGCTCAAGTAGTCTCAACTTCAACGTCGGGGCACTACAGAACACCCCGTAAGCTCAAAGCAATTCTCTGCAATACAATGATAGATATGTATTAGAGTGCTTGCGCTAATCACTGACCTTAAAGTCTTAAACTAACTCATAAATTGGAAGACAGATTTAGCTAGGTTTATGATCTTCATGCTCACTGGAATTAATCAAACATTTACTAGGGCTTCAGATCCTTAATCTGCAGTAGCTATCAGACTGAGCAGAAGTTGCCACTGAGCCACTGACAATTCTCTGCTTCAGGGTTTTTCTCCACCCTTGCCACTAGTTTTCACCAAAGAATTTGTGATAATATTCTAGTACTATAAAGAGGATCTTTTAATTTTGCAATGCACTTCAATTGGAATTGTTAGAGCTGCATATATTCTGACTTCATTTTTAACAATTATCTCTCAACACAAAACCGGCCATATTAGAAAAAACAATTTATATTACGATGTAATCAACCGATTTAATAATTTTTATCATTAAATTACATCCTGTACTGTAAGGAGTGATCATCTTTTTATTAATTACTGAAATATATTTTTGATTAAAATATCTCTTCCTATGTGCATCTGTTTTGAGCTATAGTTCATAGTGTAGATAATCCAAACGATGCATGATTGTTTTGAGAAGTTGGCATGTGAGTGTGCTCTTTTAAGCTATGATTGCTGCTTCCCATGATCCAATCAAGATCTATCTCTCATTGTACCAAGCTACTCAATAGCATGAGATGATGGAAAAGAACATATAGATCGTATAGAAAACCATTAACAATGTGCCACCAAACACCATTAGAGCACTTTCTGGATTGACCGAGGCATTAGGATGGTACCCAACACCTAATTTCAAAAAGAGACCAAGCTTTAAGTTTAAAATGGAAGTGCCATAGTTTGATGGTGTATAACTGTGCAATTCAAATCCAAATAAAATTCTTTATTAGCATGTAGTTGGAGTTAGGTCTACTTGTGTCACTACAAATAGACACAGTCCACCAACCCTCACTCATTAGTTCAATGTTATGATTAGCTTAATTTACTTCTATGTCTCCTTAGGTGAAAACATTTACTATCATATGTATTAGCCAGACATAAAAGAACCATCCAAATACCTAACAAGCTTCAATTCCTCCTCCAAAGTCCAAACTCATTGCAGATATGTACGTTTTATCTTTTGACATTTGAGACTCTTGCACATTCTATTTGGAAAAGCTCTAAAAGAATGATTGGATGCCCCAAAATGCTTGGTTTTGTGCATTTGGTGGTGCTTATGCAAATCACTAGTCATTCTTAATTTCCACTATAAAATACAGAAGGTCAAAAGTAATGGAGCTTTAGGGTAATCATCTTATCCAGCTTTGTGTTATTATCATGGTTATAATTTCCACCAAAAGAATGAATTGAGCTTTACTTATGGGTCAATGTAGCTAGACTTATGGGTCAAGGTAGCTAGATGCCTTTAGTCTGCACCATCCTCCTTTTTCAACAAGAAATTGCTAGCTACTGCCGATGGCCTGGTTTTCTGAGTCTTGCATTTAACAAAACAGTGGTCCTATTCACTAGTATGGAATAAGCTAGTCAAGATGCTCATTGAGAAAAATGAATTATTCAAACATTTCGAGAAGAATTATTAATCAAAACCATCAAAACCAATCTTTCTAGATCAACCAAGATTCAAATTGCAGGTTGGCCACACGCTGCTGTGCATCACAGACTTTATCGCATCGATCAAGACTGATTACGGTCATACTTAGTTGAGAAAAGGCATGAGTCTTTACAAATTCTATGGAATTTGTCTGGTCAACCCAGATTGAATTAAACTTCACTCTTAAGTTAGAAGAAACTTCTAATTAGAAATATATACTTGATTCCACTCCCATTTGACTTATCAAGATGATCAAAACTTCTCTAGGCACTGAATTTGATCCTTTAGCACCAACTTGGAGGGTTTTAATGTTTCAGATTTTGATCCTTTAGCTGATTGTAGCTTGGACAAGAAGCATTTTCACCATTCGGAGCCCTATTATAGCTTGGAATATCTCCAGGCTAGGGTAATTTGTAGTAACCAAGAGCATTGCCTTAGTGTGAAGAAGTTGGATGGGGTAGTGATGAAATAAATGAGTCCTAAAATATTTGTAGTCAATTATGATTAGATTCCCTGATTACGTAGGGATGATCTGTATCAAATTCATTAGGAATCTCTTACCGTATGAGTATTGTATGATTGTATCACTGTAAAATCAGACGAAGATAATATGTGCAACCTCACAGGGGTTGTGTTGCTCCCTCAAATTCTATGTGCAACCTCATTCTGTTGGTTGGGGGCCTACCTTTAATGATGAACAGAGAAGTCTCTCTCCCTCTCTCTATGCTGCCATGTTGTTACCGCTAAGGATTACTGTACAATGATGAGACATCAAAAGATGTTACCGTCGTGAATTACATTTTCAGGACTCTCTCTTGAGCAAAAAGTCAGCAATGCCAAAACTGTTATAAATATACACCATGCAGTGGACAAGTTTCTATCTTTGCTTGCTCGCTTTGAACCCAATGGGGATCAAGTACAACTCGCCGTAGTTGATTTGGGAAGTGAATGTGTTGATGATGTCCCTGCTACTTCAAGAGAATCAAAACTAGGAGTATCGACAGGTTTTCTTTTATGAGAAATTGAAGATCCTAAGCGAGTTGCTTTGCTGCTGTCTACATTGTTATGTCCCACCGACGATCAGTTAAACAAGAAGTTGCAACTATTTGAAGCAGCCGAAAAGCCCATAACCAATCTAGGCCTCGATAAAGTCTGGGATACAAAGCCATTACTGGATGGAAAGGAGATCATAAAACATTTGCGGCTTAAATATGGAGGACCAATTGTCAGTAAATGGCAGGGGGAACTAGTTGCATGGCAGCTTGCTTATCCTTCTGGGACTACAGAGGATTGCATCGAGTAGATGAAGGAAACACATTCTTCAAGTACTAGCAGATCTGCTAGAGATATAGAGGAATTTAATTGCATCAACAAGAAGACAAGCAAAACTCTAGATTGTAATTTAATTGCATCAACAAGAAGAAAAGCAAAACTCTAGATTGTAACTAATTACAACCGAAAATTTTGTTATCAGCATGTTCATATTTGATGATGTTTTTTCTTTTCTTTGAAACATGCATTTCAATGGGAAATCTAGTTGATACTGAAGTTCAAGCTAAATGGCAATACTTTGTTCCATTTCCGTTGACTAATCAAGATGACCAAAGGTTACACACAGAACAGTAAACTTATTCAGCTGTATTGTATATAGTTGATCAGATACATTCTGTCCAATGCTTTTAGTTTTTCAAATGACTTTTCCAAATCCTCCTTTCTGAATCACTACATTCCAATTTGCCTACAAGAATTGAAGGAATTTGGTATGCCTTGGTTGCTATAAAGCCTCACTGCTATGTGGCAACTTGCAAGCGGCAGTTTTGTCTTTTGACTTGACCTGGCCAAGCATCTCGGCTACAGTTCTGCATCGGCACTGGTTTCCTGGCCGGACCACATCACCGTAAACAGCCATTTCAATTATGTCAAGCTCCTTATCTGCGAGTTAAAGAGAAGTGTACTTCTGAGATGTATGTCTCACCGGTTCTAAGTGCTACAAAACTAATAATGTCATAGGTTACTACTTAAATTTTCTTTTTTTGATTTGATGCATCTCTGAGAATGAATTTGCATACTGGCTTCCACGAAGGCCAGAAGGTAGCTCCACATAAGATAGCCCACCAAACAAGCATAATAGGTTAACTCAAATCAGATAGGCATCTTAAGTTTGGATTATTATTTCCAAGACCTACGACTAGATCAACATCAAAGTTGAATAGCATGTAGTGATTGAAGACTTTCAAGTGTTCATCACAACTCTCTTTTTGGACTTTAAGCAGAAAAACAGTTCTCCAAATCTTGATGAATGCATTTTGGGATGATAAAGCAAGATCACCTAGACTAACAAAGCACATTCTAAGCGTTGATTATAGACATGGACAGTAGAAACCAATAACACAGGAGATTAGTCATGTCCACCATCTTACTATTCTGTACCACCCGAATCTAGGATGAATTCTAGCTGGTTAAAAACTGAACAGAACAGAATATTCAACCTACTACAAAGACGAAGTAAACAAGGCGGCAAAAATACCTGTAAATTTGACATCACAAGAGTAGCCTTTCAATTGATTCTCGTCGACCTGCTCTTTGTTTGATTTGAATCTGTTCACTCTTGTTTGTAGAATCTGACAGTTTTCCGCTACGGATTCACCACCTACATCACAATACCACATCTCAACAGACTCACACATCAAACTGATTAACAAAGAAAATGTCCCTCTGTTGTGTATGTTGTGAACTGAGAAACAAAAAGACAACAACTTTGAAGTTATATTCCCTTACATTACTAAGCTTCTGCAAATCCTAAAATGCCAAATCAAGTAAACCACACCATTCTCTTGGACATGACTACAGTACTTCAGAAGCAAAGCACAAAGACCCATTTCAACAATGAGCTCAAGCAACTAGTATATGCACTAAAATCGACAAATCTCAAATACCCAGATCAAAATCATGAACGCAAATCCCAAAGATAAACAAACCCAGAAAGGAACTGAAGCAACTTATTGGATAAGAAGAGAAAAGCTGGGACCTTTAGAAAAGGGGAGTATGTGATCGTACTCGAAGCAGAGGCAGCCCTGGCAATTGCAGAAGCGCTTGCAGACAATGTTGCCGGCGGCGTCTTTGCGCCACCGCTCAGGGTGTCGACCTGGCACTATTGCGGCGTTTGCCCAGCACTTGCTCTTTGCTTTTGGGTCGAAGAATCGCGGCCTATCTTCGCCGTTGCTGCTACTGTTATTACTGCCACCACGAGAGCGATGAGGCGATGAAGGTAGTGAGGAACTACTCATCTCTCTTCCTCTAATTGGTTTGTGAAAGCGAATAGGAGAAAGAATAGATGAAAAAGCTAATCGTCGAAAGCTCTATCGTGCTTAAAAGTTGAAACTCTGAAGACACGACTCGTTACTTGTCACATGGTAATTGTTCTCATTGCTGTTCTTCATATATTGCACCCGTTTGAAGGTTTAGGTGTTCGAAGTACGTTCACTATTTGTCTATTTGGCTAAACGAGTTCGTTCACCTTTTATTGCAATTAACGTATTTTCACTTTAGAGTTTCGGAATCCAACTATTGTTGTAAAAAAATTAAAAAGGGTTGGATTGTAAAATTATAGAGTAAAAACCCATAATTCTAAAAATTATCTCATCTCAACGATTCTGATCATAATCACTCATATAGTTAATAAACTATGCTATGTTTTCTTGAAAAGGCTTTGAACATTGTGCAGTAGAGAAATTTTATACTCACATGTATCATATAATGAAAATAAATGTACCAACACATACATTATATAGTAAATTACCACTAACTGCACTTTTTATCCAATATTTACCATTAACATGCCTTTTTCTTTATATTTCCCTTGCGGTACTGTTCATGACCCATGCGCAAGGCCCATATCCCGTGCGGTCATTTTCCTATCAATTTTTTGAATTGTTCTGTTAATGAGAAATTACAAAAATAACCTCAATTGATTTCTAATGGTAGCACTGACCCTCAGTAGTGTACTGATCCTCAGTAGCATTCAACAATAAATATATTTCAGAGATCGCATTATCTACCAAGTTAAACAGGTAGAAAAAGTAAATGTAAATTTTCCATGTATGTTGCTTCGCGTAATGCTGCTTCGATTCATTTGTGTATATGATAAATGCAAATATGAGTACTGACCCTCAGTAGTGTACTGACCCTCAGTAGTACCAATCCCATAAGAAACTAACAAACACAAAACCAAAGCTACTGACTTTCAATACAAAAGCACAAGTGTAAAACTATGATTCCACAGCAGGACTATAGATAGTGATTCCACAAAAACAATAGATATTGCATCCTTACAATAATCGAAAAATATTCTAAAATTTAGAATGATATAAATAAGAAAATAGAAATAAATAAAAAATTCTTTTTATAGAATTTCCAATATTAAATTCTATTAATCTCTATCTGAACCAATGATTATTCATGATTCCATAATTGAATCAATTACATATGGGTTCCAAACTCCAAACTGAAGGAATGTTATGGTAAAACTTCATTTAAAACGATGTGGTAGAAAGCAACGTGAGACTTGAAGGACATGATCCGCTGTGGAGTCTTACATCCACCATTTTTTTTACTATAATAAATTCGAAATAAAATATTTTAGTACATGGTTTTTTTATTTCTAGATATTTATTTAGATTTCGAATTTGAAATAGAATTTTGTACCTAAAGTTAGGAATATTATCTAGTAATGTAATTAAGTTAGAATCATATTGTATATTTATTGTATATTATAATCGTATAATATATTAATATAATGAATGAATTAATTATTATATGGATACCCAGCTTGATCTGTAGTTTCAGCTCCTCAGATGTAACACCTGGTATTGACCCTGCAGAAATTAGAAATTATGACTAATTGACTAACAAAACAAATTCACAAAAAGAAACAAATTCAAAAACGATCTTCCAAATGTGATAACCATCGAACACAACGGTTTACATGCACAAAACCCAACAACTAACCCAATCTGTCAAAACCTCACTGCCCTGAAATACATCAACCACTTTATGACTGTATCAACAATTAGCTAGCAATCCCGATTGAGCTCCACAATTTTAATATGAAACCAAAAATTTCAATAGTGAACATAATCACCACTCACCAGGCATGAAATTCTTTGTAAATTATGAAACTAAAACAAATTTCGATCACTTTCGCACAGAAAGAACAGATTAAACCAGTTCAATACAAAACCGGTTGCTTGGCAGCCTCCCTTCGCCTGCTTCGCAGCCTCTGTTCGCCGGATTCGCCGCCTCACTTCGACGTCTTTGCAACCTCGCTTCGTCGGTTTCTTTGCCAGATTCGCAGCCTCCCTTCGCCGGGTTCGCAGGTTGCTTTGCAGCCTTAGTTCGCCGGATTCGCCGCCTCGTTTGGCCGGATTCGCAGCCTTGCTTCGCCGGATTCGCAACCTCCCTTCTCCGGATTCGCAGCCTCCCTTCACCGGTTGCTTCGCCGCCTCGATCCGCCAGCTACTTCGTCCCTTACCTTAGTCAGAGCCCTAGATCGATTTAGGGAGGATTTGGATTTTTGGGATGGTTTCGAATTTTGGAACCGATCTGATTTTGGGAGAAATGGGTTATGTGAGTCTCAGTGGCATGTTTCGTAATTTTCTTAATATTTGAGTGTTTTTTCTATAAAATGAGCTGAGAGCCTATTTCAATTATTGTCCGCATGGGCTATTGATTTTGGAGTCTGCTATTGGTAAATAGTAGTGTAATTTTGTAGTTATTGGTAAAAAGCTCTACATTATACATGTTGGCACTCACACTCCCACTGGTGTGTACTTGAATCAAAATACTACGTCCTGGTAGTTCATAATAAAATGTCTCGATATTAAGTTTTACGATCACTGTCAGATTCGTAATAGTCTGCTAACATTAACTACATAACTTGCTTGATAGAGAATCTTCAGCCACATCTGCCTCCTCTTCAAAACCATCATCAGTTTTATTTTCTTTGCAATAACCACCACAAAATATTCCAAACACAATCATAATAATTATTTAAAAAAAAAAACACAGATCTATACTAGGGTCCTCTATATTACTGCCTATATAAGAGAGAGAAGTATAGTGAAATAACTCTATATAAACGTGTATGAGGAGGTTCTAGGATATAGAATCCAACCAGAAAACAACTCGATTAAAACCATTTTTCAAAGTACTAGTCTTTTGCAGATATCTAATTTAGAATCCTTTGCATATAGGTAATTATTCTCCTCTGTAATTACTGACAGTCGTCAACTCGTCACAGTCCTTCTGGGCGTGGTGCGATTCGGTTCAGTTTGAGGCCCAAACCGCAACCAAACCACTTTTTCCGGTTGGCCTATACATCAAACCGTAACCGCATTACAAAAGACTGAACCGATTATTTTGGTTACATCATTTTTCGGTGCGGTGTGGGTCGGTTTCGATTTGGAGCGATTTATTAATTTCAACTAGAAAGAGAGGGCCAAAATCAGGCTTATTTTTACCTAAATTTCAATAAGGCATAAATAAATTTTGAATGCATTTAGAGTCCATACAAATATGCAAATGTCACTCAAATATCAAGCAACTTGCAGAAAGACCATAGCAACTTATCACACACACACACATATATCAATGATCAAGCAAACATAGCAACTTATTACAAACTTAAAACCAATCTAAAATGGATTTCTTATATATTGAAAAACCAACATTTCCATCAATAGAGAAATAATAAATAAATAAATAAAATTTAATTAAAATAAATTCGGTGTGGGTCGGTTTAAATCGGACGGTTTATGACCCGAAACCGCAACCGAACCACTTTTATACGGTTCGGTGTGGTGTGATCATAAACCGATACCATTTTAGTTCAGTGCGGTTGCCGAACCGTTTTTTCGGTGCAGTTCGGGTCGGTAACCGCATTTTCGGTACAAAATGCCCACTCCTACTTCTTACTCTCTGCTCCTTATATGTCCGCGTTCTATGGAGACTCTAACAAAATGTGGGTTATTTAAAGGTCCTGTCCGATATCTGCTGGGATAGAATTCTTGGTTTTGAAATGCAAACACTTGAGGATACTTATTAGACTAATCAAAGAAACAAATTTCGAACTTTTGCAGCTTTATGTGCAAGTACAATTTCATGAACTTGAACTTCGACAGAACAGTCATCCTCATACGTCCACAGATAGAGTAAGACATCATACCGAATAGGTCTACATCCAGAACATTTGGTAGAAAAACATCACTCTCTCGTTTTAACAGATGCATATGTGCCCATCACACCAACAGCTACAGCCATAACCATGATGCTTCCGATAATCAAAACTTCCACATCAAACTTCTGGTATAGACTAAATATCTTCAAATAGCAAATACATGGAAGCAAGATGGAAATCGTTACGCAAAGAATTGCTCCAACAAGTCCCGTTAGTGACTCAAAATAGGGAAAAACTAAAGCCACTACAACTGTGCTAACCAATAACAAGGTCCTTACAAGTATCCAAACCAGCTTGCTTCTCCATTTATTCGGTAAATTCATCTCAATGGCATCTGCTATAGGTGAGATTATCAGTGCATACTTAACCATTGGAGCAGCTAAACTGGTGTATATGACTATTTTTGAGCTGAGTTTTGTAGACATGTTCAGTGTCACTTGAGATTGGACATTCTTGCCAAACATCAAATAGCCAAGAATCGCCACCAGCATGTAGTTTACAGTGCATAGGAAAAAAGTGATAAGCAAAACCTGAAAACAAAACATTAATTCCACGACAGAAGTTGTTAAAAATAAAAAAAATGAAAGGTTGGGATAGTTGAATTAGTTGAATTACATTGTATGGCGACCATAATTACTTCCTATATATAATAAACAAACAAGCTAGAGGTTTACATTGAACTACTACTTTACCTTGAAGAAGTGATTTTTTTGTTTCATTGAAGAATATAGGACTGGAAAGACTGGATGAGCTCCATAACAAAATGCATACAAACTAAGAGCAGTAGGAAGTCCTTTCCAATCGAATATCTCTCCTGCTGCGGAGAACCCTACTTCATCAATACCAACCCAAACAATGGCGCTGATGATAACAATGGTCGAAAGTATCCCACATAAAGAGATGTAGGAAAACAATCCCAGGTCCTTTAACCACATTGAAAGGTAATATTATCAGACCCACAAGCATTGTGAAAAATGGTTTTCCCACGTGAAGTCCACCGAAATTGACTCCCTTGACTCCAAGGTGTGGGAATAACTTAACTAAATTATCAGCCTCCATTATCAACAATCCTGTTGGGACTAGGTAAACCTCTAGATATAAGAAAATGGAAACGAATATTCTGCCCTTTCGCCCAAATGCCCGGAAAGCCACGTCGGAATATGTCTTCATTGATCTATTGGTGTTCAAGCATTTGGTGAGCAAGATTCCAGTGTAGCAAGTTGCTATTGCCATAACTAGAAGAAGACCAAGACTTAACCATCCAGATTTTGAAAGTGCATAAGGGGTGGTAAGCAATCCAATTCCTATTACAAGAGTTTAGGTCTGATTAAGCAATAATTCGAAGAGAGTGGAACAAAAAATGAAGGGAAAGAAACAATTAAGAACCTGACAGGGCATTGAACCCATTGAAGCAAGTCTTTGCAAAACTTGCTCCTGTAGTATGTGGGAGATCCATTAGCTGATCCGCCATGAGTATCAGTATATGCTACTCCTCCCTGTTTTTCTTTTCTTTTGTTTTCTTCACCTGATAGTAACAGAGGAGTAATTCTCACATCAGCACGCCAATAAACAAAATTCTATCATACTTCGGAGCTTTTTTAACTTTAGATTTAATAAAAAGGTAATTCGATGCAATAAAAAGGGACCGGGAGACTACTTCGTGATTCAACCGGATACAACCACCGACTCAAAACCGTTTGTAAAGAACAAACAAGATTATTATTGTTAATGTAGTTATAAGATTTGAGGCTGAAAACTCAAGGACAAATTCAAATCAAATTGGCAGATACAATTATATGATGAAGAGAAAAGAAAACTACCATTTAAATTAAACTCTGAAAACCCTTTATGTGCGTTTCACGAGAAAGAATGGACGAAAAAAAGAAGAGAAGGAGAAAGAATGAGAAAGCGGACTTCCAGTTCGTGAATGGAAGAACCTAGCTAGGGTTTGCTGTTTGTTTGGATGTAGAAGGCAAACGTTTGTTTCAAAACCACAAACCAAAAATAAAGGCTAGATGAGGTGACCTAATAAATTCACAATTCAGATGATCTTGATCCAAAAAAAAAATATGCGCCTAAGCATGATAGAAGTTTTTGAAAATCAATATTTAGAAAGAAAAAGAAGACATACATACCAGGGAAAGCAAGTGAATGTGGTGGTGTGTGAGAACACTGAGGAGGTGCTTTGCTATGGAGATAAATCAGATAAACCCTGCCTTGTGTTTGGATAGAGGAAAAAAAAATATGAAATTTAAATGAAAATAAGGAATTCATAATTTTTTAAACATGAATTACTTTTTTTTTTGAATATATGAATTACCTTTTTTGGCATTCTAAACTTGGAAAAAAAAAATTGATTGTCAGAATTCCTCATTTCGATTCTTTTCAAAATAAGTGTATTACTTTATTAGTTTCAAGAACCTTGTTTTATTCATTTTTAAAATTTTAATTATTTTAAATTTTCTTAATTTATTACACATTTCAAATTCTAAGTAGTAAACAATAAACAAAAAAAATTAGTATACAATGAAAATTTAAAATTGCAATCAATGAAATTTTAATTGATAGAGTTGTAGATTCCATCATTTCTAAAGTTTTCCTTTCAAAGTCTCCCTTGAGATTAGGTCAAGCATATATAGAATTGAATGAGGATAATTATGCATTAAAGCTTTTAGCGATTTACAGCTTAAACCGTAAACCTATCCTTATCTAAACGTAGTTGATCATCTCTGGACCTCTATAACCCCAAAATTATATTTGTTTTGAGAAAAAATTAATTAATATAGCACGCACTGAATAAAAAAAGATGCATAATTCTTAAATTTCCAAAAAAAAAAAAAAAGATAATTCTTAAAATTCATCAACACTGAAGGCATCACGAGGCATTTCGTAGGCATCTTTTGGTCCTGATCTCTTCAACCCAGCAGTGAACCAAACTTTATCAGACTTGTAGCCTTCTACAGCTACACTAGTGACTTTGATATAAACCAGCATAACCTTTGTCTTCATTCCTTCTATTACATCCAGCTTTCCCCTTGTCAATGTTGCTTTGACTCGAACTGCGTACCTTACCACAGATGAGTCCTTGAAGCTCACCTCACAGGCAGAGGTCAAGTACACAATGAGCTTCCCCTTTGATTCGTCGAACTCGTAGCATTTTATGTTTCGGGGAAACAGGCCAGGAGGAAGATTGTACAGCCGGAGAAGATCCGGCAACGTTCTCAGTGGCTTGCCTGTAAAATAAGCGCACAAGGGTCAGCTTCATTGCATCCTTGTTAACTTGGGCTAAAAGTCACTCCAAGCATAGAAATATAGTTTGTTGTGGTTAAAGTAACTGGCTCAATAATATAGTACCCCAATCAAGCAACCCTCAGATTGGGTTAGTGGTATAAATCAGTTTCTGACTAGTGTGTTGAGAAGTCTATCATTTTTTAAACATCCAAACCAACTCATAATGCTAGTGTGTTGAGAAGTCTATCATTTTTTAAACATCCAAACCAACTCATAATGAAGGATACCCCATAATTAGTGAAAGAGCTATTAGGTAACAACATTGACAAGTTTCACTCAACCAACTAGCAATGGTGAGTAGTATTTCTCATCCATAATATATGTTGGATAAGTTCGAAGTCCTCCATCATACCCCACAATATATTAAAGAAATAAATGTTGTATCTCAACTACTATTATACATTATTGGTTATTTTTGCTAGGCACAACTTCGCTAATGAAACCAATTTACGTTTCTTCAAAGTCTTTTTTTTTTTTTTTTTGATAAGTAGGTTTCTTCAAAGTTCATTAGAAAAAGAAGTGTGAGTTTCAGCTTTTTCAGGTGCAAGTGCACAAATATGGCAGATTGAAGGAGTCTAGTAATTAGTCAAAAGAGTGCCATCTCCTGAAAATTGTTCCAGACTCCCTCTGTTTAATATTCTCTAGTAATCTGATATTTGTTAGGTTAATATGCTTAGGAAGTTGTAAGCATTCATTAAGATGGTTGGTCAGTTTACTTAATCAGAACAAAGAAGACTTGCTCTTCTATCATCTCTATTTCTTTTTCTTTCTGCATTACGCAGGACTTGCATGCTTAAGGTCTTGCTGTTTTGCCTTTATGGTGCATTGCTCCAAATTCTAATAACAGCCTATGCCCTAAAGTAGTGTTAGAAGTTCCCCAGATTAAAGAAAGATGAATAAGACTTAGAGGAACATATGAAATTTCAGAAGGACAAACATTGAGGAGTTGAGAAATCCTCTGAAGAATTAAAGATATGACAAGCTATTCTTGTAGTTAGGTTTCACTAAAATGAGCTCAAAAAGTTGAAAACAGCTGGCTGCATACCTTTAAGCTTGTTGAAAACCCATTTTGCCTTTCCCTCCACAGCGTTTGAGAGTAACTGAAATTGTTTTAATTTAGAAAACCAAACACACATTAGTTAATAAGGAACCATTCTGCCTATAGTGTATATTCATATCCACATGAATTTGAATAGTATGAGACGATACAAATTCTGAATCAGCTGGCCTAAAGCTTTTAAGCTTTTCCCAAATTACCAGGATATCAAACATCAAAGTACAAAGTTCTTTAAGATATATGATCAACTACGAGAATGGTCAATAGGGGAGTTGGAGGTAGAACACAACAAGCACCAATAGAGCCCCACAATCTTCAACTCTGATCCCATTAAACCACAACTAGCTCTTTGCAGATATCTATATATATATCATTCAAATGCCCAAATGGGTAAAGCCCACCCATAATGAAAAGAATAAGAAGAAGAAGAAGAAAATCATAATGGAAAACATATGAAAGAACAGAACCTAAAGGCTTAGAAAGTGTGAATTACTGTGAGTACATACAGATAGGTCATCAGTGATGCTGTTGATCTCTTCCTTGGCTTTTTTGGCAATCCAATTGCTCCCAATAACTTTTGTTAGAGCGTTCTCCATTCTTTAATCAGGCTCTCTCTGAAGTCTGAAGGCTGAAGGCTGAAGTCTGATGATCGAGGAAGAAGAAGATGGAAGTAGAACTAGTTGTCTCACCCAAACAATAGCTCAGCAAATCTCTCTGTCTATGAGAAAAAACACATGCATAGATGAGTCATACTCATATGGCAAGTGAGCGGCGTCCCAATAAATAATTGAATTATGATTAAACTTCTTGAGGAAGTTTGATTGCTTTTTCAATGCAGCATTATACGCAAATTTGAAATTAATACACAGCAATAATGAGGTCAAAATTCAAAAACATTAGACCACAGAAAAAAGATTCTCGTTTGAGATTGTCTTTCGGAGACTCAAAAGTGTTTCTAATTTTTTTTGTTTAAATTATAAATAAAACAATTACAAAAAAAAAAGAAAAAAAAGGTATTTTGGGTGAGATTTTAAAAACACTTGAAACTGGTTTTTGAGAAGCATATGGCAAGTGCTTCGTGGTTTTGAGAAGCATATGCTAAGTGCATCCTTGTAAAAAAATACTATGTCAAATCTTAATAAGTTTTTAGAAGCAATTTCAAAGAGAGCCTATAGCCAAAGTCATGGAATAAGAGATGTACTTAAAAGCTCTCTCTAAGGATAGACTTTTTGTTAGAAGGGGAACCGGACAGATTAGCATAGCTAGTTAGATTGAAAGGACCTACACATTGTTTCACCTTTTTACTTATAAGATGCACCTTGACATAGCAATATCGCGATATAGCAAAAGTAATTTATAGGCCGTTGTTTAAGAAATTTTGATCAACTAAACGGGAAGTAAATATAACAATCCACTAATCTTAATCTAAAAGGCAAGTAAACTTAAAAGGACGTCAAAATCCCAAAACACAAGCATTTGTGCTCCATCTCCATCAACGTTCTGTTCAACTATAAGTCCTACTTGATCTGCAGGTTTACGGAGACAGCATCTGTAGTCGAATTATGGGTTTGGGCTGGAATTATTGTTCTTTTTATCCAAAGCCCTAAACAAAACTGGCCCAATTAGATACAATCACACGTATGAATACGTCACCTGTTTAAGGTATGTATTTTTTTTCTTTTGGTCAAGTTTAAGATATATAGCATGAGGGGATCATGTTCAACTCTACTCCATTGTCACTTGCAATAAAATGGATCAACTGCAGAAAATGAAGAAGAGCATATTGTTGAAAGCAAATAATTGCAAAGAAATAGAGCCAAAAGTAGTGGTTTGTGGTTTTGCCGTTTTGGTGATCACAAGGCAGAGGCCGATCAAACACAGAGGCTCTGGCCAACTTAGTAAACACCAAACCGGCCGAAATCCAAGACACAAAAAACAATGCTTCATTGTATGAATGGTCTGGATTTCTCTTGCTTTCTCCACATCTCACTTTCATATTCCACTTTGGCTCACTCAGTTTCAGCTACCATTAATCCTTCATAAATGGGATTTTGAGGCAGCACCAGTTGTCTTTTACTAACAGAATAGTACCCATTTTCTTGTAAGTAATTTAGTTGAGTGGGAAATATGGGTGAGGTTGATACCAAACCAATTGAATCCGTCCAGGCTGCTTTGTCCTTGTTTGAAGATAAAGCTGATCACCGGAAATCCCGCCCTACCGGCACCGATGTAAGATCTGAACTTTGCTTCTGTACTAGTAACTAGTAATGTTGTGTTGGTATATTCTTCTTTCTGAAGTTTGAGCTTTGATAAATTATTAAATTATATGGTTTCCTATGTAAAAGATGTGAAACATGATCAGTCCGATTCAAATTTCGATCTGGGCATGTGTTCGAATTAAGTCTCAATGTGCGAGTACTTCTGCCTTAAAGTATAGAGTTGAAGATGGTAATATGGCTGCATGGAGTCTTATTAAATAGATCAACACTAAATTTTTATTTCTTCTCTAAGTTTGAAAATGATCTTCACGGTACTTTCTAGGGTTATAATTTGAATTTCGGTCCGGCTATATGTTAGTTCCGATCTGTCGATTTGATATATAATGTGTGGATAAGTAGTACTAATGGAAATTGTGTATTTAAAGGTGCTATAGGCCTTAAGCCTCCTATGTTGTTTGATTTTGTACTCTTTCATTTGATTCTTTTTGGTAGATGGAGAGTGAGAAAGAGAGAGAAATTGAAGGTATACTAAAGGATTTGGCCAATTACAAGGTGCAATTGGAAGCAAAGGATGCTGCCTATATGCAAGCTCTCCTTAAGCTGCAACACAATCAGTACACAGCAGATGAGCTTTCCACTCTGCTTCAAAGCATTGAGATTGAGAGAGATGAATACATACGAGACTGTAAAGAGGCTAGGACTCGCGTGGATGAACTCGAGTCCAAGGTGAAGGAGATGGCTGATCAGCTTTTGGAAACTGCCAAGCTACGCGAGCAGCTTATGCATTTTTTTAGCGAGTTGAAGGCCACACAAGCCGAGCTGTTTAGCATGGAAACTGACCTTGCGCGAGCCAGAGATTCAGAGCTCAAGGCCCTAACACAAGCGGAACTGATGGAGGGTGCTTTCACCGCGGAGCAAGAAAGGACAGAAGAGCTTGTGAGACAGGTTGCAGATCTCAATGACGCGATATTCATGTCAAAAGATGCTGCCATTGAGGCCGAGAAGTTAGCAATGTTATCTGAGAAAGATGCCGAGATTGAGCTAGCTACACAAGCTGCTCTTAAAGCACAGGAGCAGCTAGAAGATGCAAGAAAACAAATACTAGCAGTTCAGGAGTTGGAGAATCAGCTCCTTTCCAAGTCTGAGTACATTGAAATGCTTAAATATGAGATGAAAGAGGTAAATGAACAGTTTGTTTTGTCCGAGAAGGCTGCTTCTGATGCTATTGATAATCTGACGCTGGTACAAGAAGAGTTGGAAGGGATGGGAAGAAAGAACTTCGATCAGGAAGGTTTGATTGAGTCACTTGAATTGGAATTGAATCAGTTAAAACAAGAGATGATAAATGCTAATGAAGTGGCTAATTGCTTGAAGGTTGATGTTGAAATTCTAACCAGCGAGTTACAGGAGGCAAGAAGTGAGATTAATGAAATCAAGCTGAGGGAAAACAATGCACTAGTTGAGATAGCAATGCTGGAATCTGAGCTGCATAGAGGAAGGTCAAAAATTGCAGCAGCTGAGGCAGCTGAAGCAAGAAAGGAGAACATGAAATCTGGGATGTATCTTGCAATTCAGCAACTAGCAATAGAAGCCGAAACTGCCAAGATGGAAAACAGAATGTTAAAACAAGGAGCAGATGGGGTAGAGGAAGAAGTTGATGAACAATTTCAGGATGCTGAAGCTTCCGAAATTGAAGAACTCAAGGTTGAAGAAGATCATGAAGAGAGAAAAGAAAAGGATAATGGACAACTTATAACAATTTCGTTGAAGGAATATGAGTGCTTGATTGAGAAGGCAGAGAAGGCTGATCAAATTCCTGCGTCATTGGAGAAGGAACTTAGTTTTGGTCGACAGTCAAGCTTAAGCACCACAGAAGATAAGTCTGAGTTGGAAAGGTTGAGGACGGAGCTAGAGGCTGCTTCGGAAAAAGTAGTACAATTCAGGAACCGAGCAGAACAGGCAGTTACGAGGGCTGATCTTGCTGAGACAGCTAAAGCAGGACTCGAGGATCAGATAAGGCGATGGAGAGAGCACAGGCAAAAGAGAAAGGCTGCTCTTATTGCACTTAGGGAGGTAGCTGCTCCAAAAGAATATGGATATCATGCTCCTCAAGAATTTAGCCTTCCTGAATACGATGACATACAAAAGGAAAATCCCCCACTAGGTCAGGTACTTAACTTGAAATTCTAGTTTGGTCTGTGCAAGTTTAGGCCAGCTACTGTTCATGTGAATGGCATGTATACTATTGCTTCTTGAATTTAATTGATAATCTTAAAGGTTATTGTATCATGAGTGACCTTAATAATTGGATCAATAATAAAAGTTTCTTAAATTTATAATGCGTTTTTCTAAAGCGGCCTTGTACATAATTAATATATCCTTGTCAATATTGACATGAACACTCTTGCCATTGTGAAGGTCTTGAGCAATGTTCACCAAATAGTTTGCGATACAAAACATGACTGATGAAAATCATGAGAAGATAGACCTTATAAGACAATGAAATTCAATAGGATATTAATCCTAAGGATCTATCTCATCCAAATATATATAATTCGTTAAAGCACATAGTAAGACTTGTTAAGAGCTTCCAAGCTAGCAACAATGCCAATAACAAATTGAGCCAAGCTTGATACGAAATCAAGATATCTCAAGCTCATTTACAACCCTTAGCTTAGAAGACAGGGAACAGGGAAAGGGAGTTGATCGTAAATATATAATTATATAAGGTTCTCGGCCAAAAAAAAAAAAAAACTTTCCGACTGTAACAAGGATTGAGCAATTCCTTAGGTTTAGGTTAATTATAAAAGCAGAATTCCTACCATAAAAACAAACAATTGACTAAACCAATTAGGGAAGGGTGGGGGTGTGGGGGAAAGAAGAGATTGAACATCGATCAAACTCTGTCAATTCATTAGGGTTTTAGCGAGCTCGCATTAATTAGGGCAGTGATGTCCGGCGGAGTTGCAGTTCCTTCTGTGAGCGACGGCCAGGCTTTATTTAGACACGATCACTACGTCGACTATTGCACCCAGGTAGAGTGGGTTCCAATCCCACAGGGAACTACGAGCCTTCCCATCCATATCTATCTCTTCAAGTCAATCGAAACCGAACCGAGCCAAACCATTACCTTCCTTCACAGCAACCATGATATGCAGTTCACTGAGGTCACTAGGGTTCTTGGAGACGTGGGTGTTCCACTGCAGGTGCAGCAAACTATTGTTGCAAAGATATCTCAGTTTCTTGTTCTTGGGAATATGGACCGCACCAATAATGGTTATATTGATGTGAACATAATACGCGATGCAGCATCCATAGATCTAAATATTGTTCCGGGTGATGAGGAAGATGATTCATATAGCGATCAAATGTACATGGATGACTATTTTGATCATGATAGGGTTGCAAGGCAAAGAGGTTTTGATTTAATCATTGAGCCCGATAATGACGATAGCAAGATCGAATGTGGAGATCCTTTGGATGCAATGTTAACCAGGATATATTATGATATTGATCATGTGGATGCGGCGGTTATCGGCATCCATGAGTTGCTTCAAAGGAATCTTCCTGTGTTCACAGAAACAAATGATGATCATCATATTGAGGATTTTCAGCTGATGTACTATAGGGATATTGAGGCGGCTGATCAGTATCATAATCAGCCACCTCAATATCCCTATAATTCGTCCGCTGATCATGACACTGAGGATGAAGATTATTTTGAGCTGGACGAATTGCTAATGGAAACAGATGATAATGGTAATGAGGAGATTGATAGGGCTACATTGGATTCCATGGAAACATATATGGCCATGACCATCCCAGCAAGTAAATCAGCGATAGGGGATTTGGAGAAAGTGAGACTCGAGAGTGTGGAAGCTGCGAGACATGCTGGGTTATGTACTATTTGTTTGGAGGACTTTAAAGCCGGAGTTGAAGCTACTCGCTTGCCTTGTTTGCATTTTTTTTCATGGAGATTGTGTTGTTCGGTGGCTGGAGATCAATCATCAATGCCCCTTGTGCCGATTTCCAATGCCTCATGATGGAACATCAATCTATTAATGATCAATGATCAGCCATGATGATATTGAATTTAGTTGCTTGAATTTCTGAGGACATATTGATTAACGCTTCTGAGGGCATATTGTTACATATTAATTCTGTAACATCCATGTATTTTAATTGTAAACTCTTTGTTTTGTTTTGTTTTGGGGCTTAACTCCTGTCTATTTCAACGCCGCCAATTCAACTAATGGCAAAGAGTTATTTTTTGTGCAGACGAAAGAAGGATTGCATCTTCCAATTTGTTAATGTTAATATATTCCCATGAGAGCTTGTTAAACTGTGGAGTGTACTGAAGTGTTCTGATCTTAGTTGCTCATTATTGCAGGTCATCTATGACTCCTAATGTGATGGTGGAAAAGCGTCTAGCTAGGGAAGTCTAGTTCCGGTAACGGATTACCATGCAATGATGATATCGGTAGCAATCTCAATCTCCTTAATTACTGTCCTTAGCAACAAGTTTTACATGTTCGTTTGTAGTGCTGAATTATTGGTGTTAAACAATCTAACATGTTATGTTGTTGAAGTCTATTAGTTGGTAAATATGCAAATTTTGCACAAGGAGGTTGGATGACGATTATACTGTATCCAAGGGATTGAAGCAATTTATGGAGCAGCAGGGCTATTTCTGTTCATTTGAAATGGAGGAGCCATCAATATAAAAAAAGATTGATGACATAAGAACCCAATTGATATCTTACGTGAGAAACATGGGGACATTTGAAAGGAACACAAAGCTTCTATATGGTCGAATTAATTAGCAAGCTATACGAACTGTGATCCTTTTCTTCTTCTTTTTTGTCTTCAATAGCGTAAAGGTCAAGGATCCCCCCTCCACACGTGAGAGGAATAGCATGGAAATACATGGACCCGTCGATCTCAAATATGAAATAAAACATCATTTCTGAAGATTGAGAGTCCAAACTTTCTGCACACGGGTGGTTTAGGAATTGTTGTACATGCTTGACCACGGATTAGTAGATTAATCATCCTACTATAAAGCGGTAGTAATATTATAAATTGATTTGTATATTAATATTGATTGGAAAAATCACATAACACCCCTGCTGCTTTAGACTAAGGACCAAGAACGTTCTAGGTATAACTAAATTAATAGATATGGAGATCATCAAGTTCATTATAAATGTGCATGTGTTCGTGGTAGTCTATCTTTTTTTTCTTCATGATTCACGGATCTTAAACACTTATGGTTCCGGTGATCTATAGGGTACGACGGTACGTCGTAGTTGAAATTTTGGGGTTTTGGTTGTTTAATTGGTTTAGACTTTAGACTACGTACTTCATTGGCCTAGTTAACTTGTGGTTTAGCTACTCTAACTTGGCTTTGAGCCTTTGACTAACTGGCTCGCTGGATGGCTTAAACTTATCTTGAACAGTGTTCGATATGATTCATGGACCATGATTCATTGGCTTTTAGCTATATCAATCATAGACATGAATCACATGATGATCTTGGGTTGTTCTAGAATTTTTTTCTATTCAAGAAAATTAACATCGTTAAATTTCGTTCATTACCATATATTAGGATCTCATTCGATGGAGGAAAATATAAACACTAAATTCAATAGGGAAAAATATAAACTCTAATTAACCATGGCAGTCAACAAGGCAAAACTTCAGTTTCAAAACACGTTTTTGCCTCATGTTCTGATTTCCCCTCCTCAGATTCATCCTAAGGTTATATTCGGTGCATCTAGTCGCAATAAGCTAATCCCTTTCTAAACTTTCCATGCTTTTGTCTCGTGTTGTAATATTATTTTGTTACACGACTTACATCTAGCATAGCCGTTTCAAATCCAGCTAAGTAGCTATTAGCTTCTAATTAAATTCATTTTGTAACGAATTATCTACTTGCATTTTTTTTTTTTGCTTTAAAGAGGATTAAAGGATTTCAGTCCTACCCCTATGGTGACTCGAACCTAGGACTTAGATTCTAAGTAATGAGCGTTCTAACCACTGAACTAATACCACTTGCATAATTGAGCAACCTAAGAAAAACAAGATAAAATTTTGAGATTCTCATATTTTCCCAAGATTCTTTTTCAGGGCATTAAGTTACTATTAAATAACCATCAAGTAGCTATAGCTAGTTGCCAATTGTATTCTGATTATGTGCAAGTGAATATACAGGCCGGCCATGCATCAAAATTCCAAACCAGTTCAATATTTTTTTCGGTTCAACTTTTGGCTGATAGCCTTGCAAGTAAATGGATCAGCTAAATATACCATTAAAATCTTTAAACTTATCTCAATTATTCCTATAAAAAATAACCAATATTCTATATGTCCACATTCAATTACCTCATCAGTGGTAGACTAGAGACTAGAGATAAATAATGCTTCAATACGCTTCCTCCTAAAGGATAGACAGGTTTAAATTAAATATGAAAAAAAAAACGCACGCAAATAAGAAAACATGAAATTATGATACTGAGGCAAAGAAGAAAAGCAAAACACCAAAGCAAGAGAAGGAAATGGCTTCCTCTTTTCTTCCGGTCCGAAGAAATTAATGGCTCTCTCGATCATCAGCAAAGAAAATATACACACACTCACACGTCCTCGCTTTCGTAACAATATATATATTTTTTTTTCCGAAAAGAAAATATATTTGGTTGAACTTATTATACCCTTTAAGCTTGACTCTATTGTACTTGGAAGTTTGTTTGAATATATGTCAGACTCTTCAACCAGCTCATCATATCAATAAATAACTGGATCCAGCCAGTGTTGATACAATCCAAATAACTGCATCCAAACATTTGCGATGGAATAGGAGAAACCAAATATAAAAAAGAAAAATAAAAATATGTTTATGTATATATACGAGCATATATATATATATATATATATGCATATATATAGAAGAGGTTCTAAAGAGGATGTCTGCAACCCAGAAAAAGTGCGGACGTCGCTTCTCTGACCTCAATCAGGCAACAACGGCGGCATTTCTGTTGCCGGATGGAACCAGGCCACGACGGACAGTTCATAAGCTGCTGGACTCGTCGACGAAGGGTTCGAAGTGAAGCTCAATCGGCTTCCATGGTTTCCAACGAGCTTGCTGCACATCGCTGAGTTTTCGATCGAGTCCATCAGGTATGTCCAAAGAATGTGTCCGACACCCGCAGCACAGCGATTGCCGCCTTCCTGACGCCGGAGGAGGGACGTCTGCACCTTTTATAGGTTGTGGACATCCTCTTCAGAACCCGCCCCTATATATATGAACACAAAATTTTGAAGTATATTTTAGATTTTAATCAGTACAATGATCTAACTTTTTCTGAGAACACATAACCAGCTACTTCATTAATCATACACATACATAAAAGATAAATTGCATGATATATAAGAGCTTCCCACTAAGTAGGATGAGGGATAAAATCTCCTAAAACAATATATACTCAACCTCTTAGCCTAGCTAAAACTGAAGGCATATGACATTGTAGCTTCCTAATTGCTGGTGCCACTATACTTCTAGAAACATAGAATGACACTTGAGACTAGGTTAACTATAACTTGTTCAGCTCAATTACGAGTAAAAAATGAGTAGAGCACAATACTTAACCTAGTATTAGATGCCGGAGGTCATTCTAGATTGTAAACCACTATTCCCGATTATGTGTGGTTTGTGGTGTCTCTCTCTTTATTTGATCCGTATGTATGTACATACCTATTGCTCTCTCATTCTCCAAGTATTAGATGTTTGTTCTCCGGAAATTTCAGTAATTTTTTTTGGTCGAGTAAGTAGCTAGAAGTTTATGTGCATATAATTAATTTATTCTGGAAGCATACTCTAGCTAGACAAGCTGAAATTGAACTTCTCATATTGTAGGATTTAATTAGTTTTGTGTTTATCATATTGTGGTAGGAGGGCAGGCTCTAGCTAACACTAATATATCACAACAACCCCAGCGAAGAGATCAGCTCTCTCTCTCTCTCTCTATCTCTCTCTCTCTCTACAGCAGAGGAGAATAATCACAAGATGGTTGACAAACACATGCAGTCCTCCTCTAATCTGACTTTGATTTTCCTTGGATTTGAAAATTGCATGAAAATAAATAATGACAACCCACGTAGTCAACCCATATATGATGGAAATTGGAAATTTGGAATAGAACCAGTTAACTTTGCCGTGAAGCCAAGTCCAAGATCACGACCGTCAGCCGACCCTTATTATACACGTACGACGAGTCCTTTGGTCGTCACATTGTCTTTGAAAAGTGATAACTCTAACCCTAACTAGCCTCTCACGTATAGATCTCGGTCATATATATCTTGGCCTGGAAATTGATCAAACCCCATGAGAAAAACCATACAAACATGTTTCTTTGACCAGTTATTTTCTTTCCAACGATTTGATTACATTAGTAATATACAAGCAATATATATATATATATATATAGGCAATGATGTAACGGAACCTTTTAAGTCATTTTCTTGATTGGTTTTGTGTCTGGTATATTGAGGACTTTTGTGCTTGTTTTGAGTATTAAGAATGCATTTCTTATCTTATATTTAATTATATAAGGTTCTTTAATATAAGGACTCTTTAGTATGTTTGGTTGCCCATAAACATTGTCCCTCATAAATAAGAGATTTCTTTAGAAAAAAGAACAGAGAAACAGCCCAGTTTGCAATTCACAATTTGACATAACAATAGGATACGTGTACTCACTATTCTACGAAGAGTGAAGAAGTACAAGGGGCAGAGATGGGCGGTTTGTCTTCAGAACGCTATAGAAGCCAACACAAGCGGGTTTTTTTTTTTGGGTTTTTGTCCATTTACCCTATTTTTAAGAATTTTTTTCTCACTTACCTCATTAAGCCCTTTACCCAAAACACTCTAAGGAGGTATTACCTCATTAAAGTTTTTTTTTAATATATACCATTTTACCCTCACCCTTTTGTTATTTAGAGAGAGAGAGAGAGAATGGAAGAGAGAGACCATATGAGACTTCGCCGGAGCCAGTCACCGTCAGCAGAAATCCGGCCAACTTTCACCGGAATCCGGTCACCGGCGCCGCCCACCGGATTTTTATGAAACCCTCACCTGAAAGGTTTATTGACCCCAATAGACATGGGTAATATACTTCTATTGCCCCTCAATAGACGTTGTCAGCCATGTATTACCCCCGAATAGATGTTTATTGTCCCCCAATAGAACTTTCGGTCGCCGGAATGAGAATTAATCTTCCTTGAATTAGACAAATAAAAATTTGATTAAAAAAAAAAACGAGGAGATTACATCAATTCAATAGACGTTTATTGCCTCCCAATAGATATTTAAAAGACCTCTATTGCCCCAATAGAACCATTTTTTTTTTCATTTTTTTTTTCTTTCTAGGCATTCTACCCCATTTTACCCAAAAAAAAAAGAACTGGGCACCCAAAAAATGATCTGGGCACCCACATCCTCTTCTCCCTTTTTCCGATTGCCAGCTACGCTGCCGCACCTGTGCAGCTCTAGCTTGGTGTTACGGCCCGCCAACGTGTTGACAATGACATACAGGATGAAGAAGGAGACAATGATCCAGCCAAGTATTACGCCGAATTGGATTTTGCCAGTGGGTAATTTGAAAAGGCAGAAGGCAACGTAGAGGAGGAAGCGGCCGGACATGTCGGACTCCTTATGGAGGTCCGAGTTGACCCAAAAGGGGTGGAGAACGGACTTGGTCTTTCGCCAGATTTGATCGGGGTGAATACCGAGCTCGTCGAGAAGAGGCCCTCGTCTTCGAAGCCGGAGCCTCCGTCGTGGATCCAGCTGGACTGTGATTTCGGGATTTGATCGAGAACTCACCGGAAAAGGAAGAGAGAGAGTGTGTTGCAGATCGGGGAATGGAAGATGAGAGAGAGTGTGTGCTGCAGATCGGGGAGAAAGAAGAGTGGCATACAATGTAATTTATTAATTAGTCTTAGGCAAAATTAACATTTTATTTTAAATTGGGTAAGTGAGAATTAAAATCTATTGCTGGGGTAAGTGGGATAACTTTTGCTCATTTTGGGGCTTTGGGTCAAGGATTTTTTTTTTTTTTTTTTTAAGGAAATAGGTCAGCCCTTTCATTAATATTCAGCAAGCAATACAAAAACGAAACACCCCTATAGGGTCGACATAAAGAATCGTTCCTTAGAACCTCGTGAACCGTATCCTAGAAGAATAAAATCCCATAAATCCCGAGTATACCCATCTTTTAGTAAATTCACTCACTATTATTCAAACAAAAACCAAGAAACCTCGAAGCTTACATTAAAAAAAATTTAACTAAGGCACTGGTTATTGCGACCTAAACAGAAATTAAACAATGGTATGGGCATAGAGACCCTATTCATAGAGCGAATAAAAAGTGAGAAATCACCCTCCACTCCCATTCCAAAGACAGACCAGGCCTTGAACAAGCTTAAGGCCCAGCCTACCCACTTCTAGCCATAGGATAAAGCCCATCCTGTCAACCCTAGCCTAGAAAGCCCAAAGCAAGGATCCCATAAGCAATCTGCCCAACAAGGAGACAAGGCAGACACTCCGGTCGTACGCCGCCGTTGACCTTCGTCACTATAAATCTCCTGTCTTCCACCTTAGAACCTCCGCCGTCATCCCTTGCAAGTACAACCAGCTGCATCACTGCACCTCCACCGTCTGCCCCATTTTCAAGGGGGTCAGATTCCAATTAGAAGTCGTCGCCGCCTCCGGACAAGGTACCACCTCCACCATCGAAGACTAGATACTCCGATGTCATGAACCAAAGACAGCCCATTGCACCTGCCTACTGCACTTGCACCACTACCATTGTCGTAATACAAAGAGAAAATGGAGAATAAGACGAACTCATAAACTAGCCTAGATCTTCATTCAGATGCACACAGCCCCTCCACCAAGCCTTACCACCTCCAACAGAAGCAATCTGGCCTCCGTGTTGACTGCTACCACCACCATCAATCGACGAATCAAGAATAGATCCATCATCACTCTTAACAGGACCACCAAACCAGATCTGATCGATATGATTCCAATCTCAATCCTACCAACATCAGCAAAATCACTTTCCCTGACCGAAGACAAAGGCAGACAAAGAGATTTATCACCGTCGCCATAATAGAGAAGCAAGCGAGAAGGTTTGTCACCATCGCTAGTCGAAGAGAGGAAAAGACGATATTTCTCTCTCGAGAGAGAGTTAGAGCCATCAAATCGACTCTAGACTCTTTTTCCTTGGACACATGTTAACATAAGTATTAGTTTTTTTTTTTAATTATCTAATCTAATTATTCTTGTACTATCTTCTTTGAAGCAATTAAAATAAAAAAATTATAAAGGGAAATGATGGAAAATGTCACATTAGAGTGTGAAATAATAAAAAAGTCACCTAGTTTCCCACTTGATAAAAAGGTCCATAGTGAATTGTCAATAATATTAATTTAGTTCTTATGAATAATGAGATGTTGTTAAAAAAGGTCAGTTTTCAATTTTTCTGATTCTCATTCTACCCTTGGTATTAATATACCCGTTTCCTATTTCTCAATTTCAAAACCAGATCACAACTATATTTAAAAGAAAAAAAACAAATCACAGCTCTCTCTCTGAGATGCATCGAAATCCGCATCACCGTCCGCCATCACTGACGAATCGGTGTCTGAGAACGATGAGCTGCAGCTTTCTTCGTTCTCGTTGATGGTGACGTAAGACGTTAACATTGTATGGAACACCTTCGACTTGTTCTACGAGTCCGCTGAGAACGTCACCATTGCCGAAGCATGACGGCCATCCCGAGGTCCAGCATATCTCTGTTCATGTTCTTTTCCTGAAATCCAAACCGAAATTTCGATAAATCCAATAAGCACCGGCGAGCTTCTCAGCATAGAGCTCTCGAGCTCTAGTTCCTTGTCAGTGAATTTGAATTTTCACAACATGCTCTTCTTCATTTCATTTAGATTTTTGCAGGCTGCGTTTTCATTTTTGAATTTTTGTTTTCTCTACAGTCGAATTGAAGAAGCAAATCTTTCATATGGAATCAATGCTTAATTATAGACCTATGATTATGCAGGCAAGGTGTTCAATAGAATGCCCGAGAGAAATTTGAGCTTGCAAGTGACCTCATTTCACTTCATCGTGCTTTGTTAAATGAAACAATTAAGATTCTCAATACTAATGTTTACAGCACATAAAGGCTGGTAAATTTAGCTTCCATCTTGGTCCTTGTTTAAGAAACATATTTGGTTCTTTCTTCTTTGTTCATTTTTTTTTTTTTTGGTTTTTGGTTTTGTTTTGTTTAGCATAGAATAATTATGAGTCCTCATGTGCAGGAGCATTTCTTGTAAAAACGGGTAGCAATCCACTGTTGGACAATTGTTTTGTGAACTTTGTTTTTACTGCCTTCAATTATACTTTTTGCACCATGCCTTTAGTTTATGAGATCAATTACTTGAGGTATAAAAAGAGAAGCAAGTAAAACATGTTGATGTCATTGGCGGAGCTGCTAGATATGCAAATTAGCTTTCTAGAACTAGTACAGTGCGTGTATAACATTTCATGTCACTGGCCAGGTCACATTGCATATCACTGACCATGTCACTGTTATACAAATGTCACCAACCATTGGTGTGCAGTCTCACATGTTCAAACCATCAAGTCACTGGCTATGTCAGTGGCCAAGTTACTGGCCATGTCACAGCCATGAACATATAAATGTCAATCCCTGGACAGTGAAATCATTGTCCAGGCCAAATCCCTAGTTAGTGAGGTCACTAGCCTACTGTTAACCTCAAGTCATTGTTAATCACATGTCACTAACTAAGTAACTGACCATGTCACTAACAAAGTAACTGTCAGTAACCAAGTCACAAGTTGATAGCCAAGTCACTGTTAATCACATGTCACTAACTAAGTAACTGATCATGTCACTAACTAAGTAACTGTCAGTAGCCAAGTCACAAGTTAATAGCCAAGTCACGGTTAATCACATGTCACTAACTAAAATTGTCCATGTCACCACTAAGTAACTGTCAGTAGCCAAGTCACTGTCAATCTCATGTCACTAAGTAACTGACCATGTCACTAACCAAGTAATTGTCAGTAGCCAAGCCACAAGTTGATTGCCAAGTCACTGTTAATCACATGTCACTAACTAAGTAATTGACCATGTCACTAACCAAGTAACTGTCAGTAGCCAGGTCATAAGTTGATAATAAGTCACTGTTAATCACATGTCACTAACTAAGTAACTGACCATGTCACCACTAAGTAACTGTCAGTAGGCAAGTCATAAGTTCATAGCCAAGTCACTATTAATCACATGTCACTAACTAAGTAACTGACTATGTCACTAACCAAGTAACTGTCGGTAACCAAGTCACAAATTGATAGCCAAGTCACTGTTAATCACATTTCACTAACTAAGTAACTGACCATGTCACTAACCAAGTAACTGTCAGTAGCCAAGTCACAAGTTCATAGCCAAGTCACTGTTAATCATATCTTACTAACTAAGTAACTGACCATGTCATATTACATGTCACTGACCATTCCTTGAACAAGGTTTCCCTTGATTGAATCCCTCCTTGAACTCATTTCTCATTGAAAGATCCCACCGTAACCGAATCTCTCCTTGAACTAATCCTTCCTTGAGGGAATCTGCCGCAACCTAATCTCTCCTTGAGCTAATTCTTCCTTGAGGGAATCTGTTTGGCTCCAGTTTTTTCTTGAGCTGGTCAATAGTCTCTTTTCTTGCGTGGGCGTGCCAGCACCGTTCGGGTGCGGTCGTCGGGGGTGTCCCTTGACCTGACTTCTTCTGAGTGATTGTGGATAAGGAGAGCACCAACCTCGTCGTGGGATTCTTTGTGCCTCGTGGCGAGGACTTTTGCTGAGCCTTTTCAAAATCACAATCGATACTCGATGTTGTAGATCGAGCAGAGCGAAAACCACTGGGAAGTGAGGAGAACTTGCTAAAGCGTGACTCTAGCTTGGCTGGTTTGCGAGGGCGTTACCCTTGCTTGGCTGGTTCCGTAACCGTTGTGGTCGTGGTACTACAGTCGGCTCCCAAGGAGACTAGGACCAAAGCACTTTGACAGAGGGTTTGGTGGTACTGAAAGTTGGCTCCTAAGGAGACTAGAACTTGGAGTGTGATCACCGATAAGAGAATGAGAGGAATTGCTCTTAGAGAGGTTGCTCTAGAGAGAACTTAGATCATCTTATAGATGTTTTGATGAGTGAATTGGTGAGATGATACTTGTTGTAGCCTCTATATATAGGCTTCCAAGCAACACTATTTGGCCTTTAAACAAATCATAGTGGGTTAGGTTTGAGCACACAAACACTTAGTGGATTTGTTAGGCAAAATTCACCAACACTTAGTGGATTTTGTTAGGTGAGAGCACTAACACTTCTTTATTCCTTTAATTTTTATCTCCACTAAGAATTCATATTTAACCTTCGACTTCTTCATATGAAATGATCCACTATGGATGTAGATTATTGTGGTAAAATTTCAGAATTTATTTCCATGTGGTTGGGCCGAAAATGCTACTGGACTCCTTACAGGTCCAGTTTTCCAGTTTTGCTTCTGCAGAAAATTGGACTGACTGTTTGAAGGTTTTCCACTTCGAACAAGCTCTAGCACTCTTCATAAGAAATGATCCTTGGGATGTCTAGAATGAATCTGGAAAGTTTCAACTCATGTGAAGTTCGGATGGTTAGTTTGTCGCCCCTCCTTCCTTGTTTACCTCGGTTTCTCCTAGCCGAAGTAGGAAAATGTGCTAAAGTTGACTTTTCATTTCCACGCTTCCATAGTAGGCTTTATTTAGCCTCTAAATATATATTTCGAACTTGTCGACAATATATAGCTTGAGCCACTGATATTGGCTCGATTTCTCCAAGACGTGCCTTGTCAGGCCAAAATGCTCATTTTGGGTCCAAACAGAATCCACCCTAACCTAATCTCTCCTTGAGCTAATCCTTCCTTGAGGCAATCTGCCCTAGCTGAATCTATCCTTGAGCTAATTCCTCCTTGAGGGATTCCGCTGTAACCGAATCCCTCCTCAAGCTAATTCCTTCTTGAGGGATTCTGCCATAACCGAATTCCTCCTTGAGAGGTTTTCGCCATAACCAAATCTCTCTCGGTGGGATATTTATTCCTTAGCTAGATATTTCTTCTCTTGATGAGATACTCGTCCTTGCTCCTTCCCAGATCTTATTCTCGAAATTTTCACCCCCACAACATGTAAAGAACCAAAACAAAAAAGAAAACCAACTACAGCATATTTAATCTCACAAAACTACCCCTTACTGGTTTCCAAATGCCCTACTCTCCTTTCATCTCCAAGGACAAAGACAAAAGTTTGTGATAGACGAAGGCCTACAAGCATAATCATGCAAAAAAATTTCACTTCATTAACCTTTTGACTTTGAATTCTTGTGTGCATGTTTTGGACGACTCCAGAAACCAGTCTATCCAACTTGAATTTTGAAGTCGGCCATATAATTGCCATTTACAGAACTTCAAAGACGGCCTGCTGCCCTCAGTCTTTTCTACCAACTGGACAGGGCATGCTTGCCTTCTCTCCATCCGATAGGGGTTTCACCGTTACTGCGTTCTCTTTTTCCGATGCGATTTCGGTCGATGATATATTCTCTTCTTCCGATTTGGATCCGACTGCGTTCTCTTCTCCGGATTTGGGTCGGGTCGTGGCCGCGTCATCTTCTTCAGCCACCGATCAATGACCCAGTCAAACTCGTGGTAGAGGTCCAGTTTTTGGTGGAGCAGCAGAAGGCGACGACCTTGGAGGCGCAGTTGTCACAAATCAGAGGCGCATTTGATAAGAGTTCATACGGGCTTGAAAAAGGGAGAGAGCTGTCAGTGGCAGTTTTCGTAATTGTTATTATTATTAGTGTTAGATTGTTAAATGATGACCTTAATTATCATGAGGACATTTGTAGTACCTGGATTATAATAAGACACCTTAAAATGACCTCTTTTATTATCGTCCTAAATTATAATTTATGTATTCCGAGTTAAATATGTATGAAATTATTGATTAACATCCTAAACAGGCAGTAAATATAATACTAGAATAACAGTAAATTTAAGATCAGCTTCTGAGTAAGATGTATATTATAAAAGTGCGTTCTAAATCTGGTTTCATTGGGAAAGTAAAACAGCCTTTGTTGACTAGAAGGTCCAAAACTACCTTTATATATCTATGGTATTAGAACTGCGATTAAAATGTGACATGATCAAACAGTGGCAGTAAGACCAGAACTATTAAGAAGCAGATCGATGTTCCCCCGGTCTTTGATAGTGAGGCTCCATTTCTTGGAAGTTGTTGGGAATTGAAGTACCTAAATCACAATTTGATATGGTACGGATCTCTTTATTTATCAAAAAAAAAAGACCAAGATTGCCTTACCATCAAAATGAGAATTTACCAAAGAAATCAAGAATCGCATTATTAGTCCAACTTTCAATAGCTGCCGAATTAGATTTTGTTAATTATATAGTACAGCCAATAACTGAATGTGGTTTAGATTCTTCTCGCTATGCACCATGAGGAAAAATTCAGATTGGTGGATAGTGTGGCTCGGATTGCAATGACCCAAAAACAGTGTAATCATTCCAAGTTTTGCAAGTTCATTAATAAAATAATCTATTTCACCATTGTTAGTATCTGTTTGTAGTTTGTTAGGTGAGCCACCATGACACAAATTAACCATATTATGTCAATATAAGAAAGAAGTTACCTTGCACTCTAAGTTTTGTCTTCTTTTTTATCTGTGGAAATCTCACATAATAACCTCTCTCGAGTTCTACAACAATAATTTCATATAATTTTTTTTAATAGATAATATCATATTGTGAATTTGTGAGAGAGAAGATATATATACTGACCCGTCTTTGCTTAATCTTTTTAAGAATCTTTTCTCTCTCTTTACTTTACAATTATGGTTTAGGAACTAATACTATATTGATTAGAAAGGAAACGGGTCCAACCCAAACTTCAATTGATTAATTAGAAAGAAATTCCAATTCACTCTACTTTAGGGAAAGGCAAAAAACTACAGCTTCCTATTGTACGTTCTCAAACATCTTGCAACCAACTCCCAAAACCATGAGTGCCCTTTTGACTTATGGAAGATGTTATTCCCCTTCTGGCTTTAATCTAATTCTCTGCTTGTAAACTTCCACGGATTGATATAAAGCAACACACGATTAGCTTCCACCAAATTTCATTTCGAGCATGATATGATTCTACTTATATGCAAAGGAAAGAGAAGACTGTGTCAATTCTAGAATCCAAGTCCCCAAAGTCCAAACAAACCTACGTGAAAGCATAAAATACATATAGTCACAAAGACGCACTTTTCTGTCTCCGAGTCAAATCGCCGAGCCGGTTCAAGCGAACCGGTCAACTTCTGCGGCTCAAACCTTTCGAACTATCTTAACCAACCAGAGCTTTCAGACACTAGCACAAATATATTTCAACCAATAGTAATCCAATGAATATATATATATATATATATATGTTTAAAGTGTAAATGATATAGAAGAAGCAAAATTGAAAAGGACGTTGATCCAAGTCTGTATATGCAGGCGCTTTCTATGTGCCTTCAACGACATTCCACAACCATGTTCAAACTTCAGACTTTCAAACTTTCACATTTCATGAACCTGTAAATTCTAGCTCTTCACGCACCCAAAATCAAAAAATCATAATTCTTTCATTTTCGTTTAGCTTCTTGATCATAGTGGAGGCCAGAAAACCATGTACTCGAACTCGAAAACTCGTTCATGGCGCTCAGTGTTGTGCTCTTCCATATTCTCACTCATCATCACGATAACAGGTATTACTTACTACTCCAAATCATACATGTTTCATGTTGAAAAGTTTGAAATCTTTATCTGTATTGTTGTTTTCGAGTTTTTAATTCAACCCAGTTGATCATTTCCCGAGAAAGATTCGGTTCTTTTCTTTATTTTCAGTCGGGGAATTTTATTAAACACTTGTGGGACATTGTCAGACAATCTCATATTCACGTTGTTCGAGGTCGATTTTGATTTTGATTAACTATTGATTCACAGCTGAAGTTGTAGCTGGAGATTCTCTAACCACAGACATGGAAGTTCTGCTGAGCCTTAAAGCTTTTCTTCAAGAACAAAACAGAGTAAACCAAGGCCAATACTCAAACTGGAACCAGAGCATTAGCCCCTGTCATTGGCCTAGAATTAAATGCAACGGTGACAGTAGAGTTACTGGAATCGATCTCTCCGAAAGCAAAATCTTCGGTAAGTTTTTCGGAAACTTCTCTGCCTTGACACAGCTTTCGGACCTGGACTTGTCCGATAACACTCTAGGTGGAGCTATCCCGGAGGACTTGAGTCAATGCAAGAGCCTAAAGTACCTGAATTTGTCACATAACATTCTAGAAGGTGAGCTGAACTTGCAGGGGTTGAGTCAGTTGGAGGTTCTTGATTTGGCTGTGAATAGGTTTTATGGGGATATGAAGATGAGCTTCCCTGGAATTTGCAAGAACTTGGTGGTGGCAAATGTTTCATCAAACAACTTTACTGGTAGGATTGACCAGTACTTTGATGACTGCTCGAATTTGAAGTACTTGGATTTGAGCACAAACAATTTTAGTGGTGATGTGTGGGTTGGATTCACAAGGCTTACGGAGTTTTCGGCGTCTGAGAATTACCTCAGTGGGGCTATTTTGCCTTCTATTTTCAATGGCAATTGTAACTTGGTGATTTTGGACCTGTCACAGAACAATTTCTCTGGTGGAGTTCCAAAGGAGATTTCAAATTGCCGGAAGTTGGTTTCCTTGAATGTGTGGGGGAACAAATTTACAGGGCAAATTCCATCTGAGATTGGAAGCATTTCGAGTCTGGAGTCTTTGTTCTTTGGCAATAACAGTTTCTCTAGAGTGATCCCGGAAGCTCTTTTGAATTTGAGCGGCTTGGTGTTCTTGGATTTTAGCAGGAACAATTTTGGAGGAGATATACAAGAGATTTTTGGGAGATTTAGGCAGGTGAAGATTCTTGTGCTGCACTCAAATTCATACACAGGTGGTATAGCTGAAATTCTCAAGCTACCTAATGTTTATCGGTTAGATCTCAGTAACAACAATTTTACAGGTCCTTTACCGGTTGCAATTGCTAAAATGCCAAGCTTGAAGTGCTTGTTCCTTGCCCACAATCAATTCAGTGGAACTATACCACCAGAGTATGGAAATTGGCAACAGCTCCAGGCACTGGACCTTTCTTTCAACAGACTAACCGGGTCAATCCCCGCCACCTTAGGAAAGTTGAGATCTCTCTTGTGGTTGATGCTTGCCAATAATTCTCTGACAGGTTCCATTCCTAGGGAGTTGGGGAATTGTACTAGTTTGTTGTGGTTGAACCTTTCCAATAACAAGCTGAATGGAACAATCCCATCTGAGTTGAAGAATATTGGGACAAATCCAGGTCCAACATTTGAATCAAACAATGATATCAAGGATCAGATCGTAGCTGGATCCGGGGAGTGCTCAGCAATGAAGAGATGGATTCCAGCAGACTACCCTCCATTCAGTTTTGTGTACACAATCCTCACAAGGAAGACTTGTCGAAGCATATGGGATCGGCTACTTAAAGGAAATGGCCTTTTTCCCATATGTGCTGCTGGTTCTGCTGTAAGGACACTGCAAATCTCAGGTTATGTACAACTGAGTGGAAACCAGCTTTCAGGTCAGGTCCCTCCAGAGATTGGCGAGATGCGCAATTTTAGTATGATGAATTTGGCTTTCAATCAATTAAGTGGAGAACTCCCTGCCGGTATTGGACAAATGCCACTCGTAGTGTTTAACCTCAGTAAGAACAGTTTCTCGGGCGAAATCCCAATGGAAATTGGGAACAGTAAGTGTATGCAGAATCTTGATTTGTCCTACAATAACTTTTCTGGTACATTTCCTGTAAGCTTAAACAGCTTGACTGAGCTAAGCAAGTTCAATATTTCATACAATCCACTCATCTCTGGTGTTATTCCTTCGAGTGGCCAATTGGCGACGTTTGAAAAGGAGTCCTACCTTGGTGACCCCCTCCTTATACTTCCGAGTTTTATCACCAACTCCCCGAATAATTCAACAAACAAGACAACTGGAAACCAAAAAAAGCCTGCAAAGCTTGGTGCTAAGTGGGTGTTTCTAGTGCTAGTACTGACTTTCTTGATATGTGGAGTCTTTTCACTTACGATGTGCTTATTTATGAAGAGCCCAGCAGATGAGCCACAAGGGTATCTGCTGCCACACAGCAAATACCGGCATGACCTTGCATCAAGTTCAAACTCTTCATCACCTTGGCTATCGGATACTGTCAAGGTCATTCGACTGGACAAAACAGCTTTCACACATGCTGACATTTTGAAGGCCACGGGCAATTTTTCAGAAGGGAGGATCATAGGGAGGGGAGGGTTTGGAACAGTGTACCAAGGAGTGTTGCCTGATGGGAGAGAAGTAGCAGTGAAGAAGCTTCAAAGAGAAGGACTTGAAGGTGAAAGGGAATTCAGAGCTGAAATGGAAGTTCTTACTGGAAATGGCTTTGGTTGGCCTCACCCAAATCTTGTGCAACTTCATGGTTGGTGTCATGATGGTTCAGAGAAAATATTAGTCTATGAGTACATGGAAGGTGGGAGCTTGGAGGATATTATATGTGACAAAGTAAGACTAAGATGGCGCAGACGGATTGATGTAGCAGTTGATGTGGCTCGAGCCTTGGTGTTTCTACACCATGAGTGCTTCCCTGCTATCGTGCACCGTGATGTGAAGGCTAGCAATGTGCTGCTAGATAAGGATGGGAAGGCAAGAGTGACAGATTTTGGGCTGGCTAGAATTGTTGATGCAGGGGATAGTCATGTGAGCACAATGGTGGCTGGAACTGTTGGTTATGTTGCACCAGAATATGGGCAGACATGGCAAGCCACAACGAAAGGCGATGTGTACAGTTATGGAGTCCTAGCAATGGAACTGGCAACTGGGAGGAGAGCAGTGGATGGAGGAGAGGAGTGTCTAGTGGAATGGGCCAGAAGGGTGATGGGAAATGGACGGCTAGGATTCAATCGTTCTGTGATGCCAGTTGTGCTTATGGGGTCTGGACTAGTTGATGGGGCAGAAGAGATGTGTGAGTTACTAAGGGTTGGCATGAAGTGCACAGCTGAGGCACCACAGTCTAGACCAAACATGAAGGAAGTTCTAGCTATGCTGATAACGATAGCCAATATCCAAGGGGATTTTAGTTGTGGTTCTCCTCCTTCATTTTGATAAGTTTTGAGCTTAGGGAATGTCCATATCCATATATGATACTAAAAAATGCTTTATAGTTCACATTTAATTGCATAGAATTTATTTCTGTAGCTCTTCTTGTAAACAGATATCATTCATTATGTTAAAGAATCAACTCAATTTTGGCCATTAACTCTTCTTGATGCATCAGATTTTGAGTTCAAATTTCACATCAGCTTGTACATTGCTCTTGGTCTTAAGTACTACCGAGTCTCAACCAAGCCACAGGTTCTGAAAATTGATTGCCTCATTTTGTTTTGCAGCGCGGTACAGATTTGTTCCAAGACTGTTTTTTTGAATTAAAAAAAAAAAATTCAGTCTATTAGTGACTCGAATTTCCAACTTCATATGTGGAGAGAAATACAAGTGACTAGCTAATCATTTGGAGATTCCCCCAACTGGAAGATTCGTACAGGACTAATGGAAGCAAATTGTTAAGTTTTGCATTTGAAGATTCGAAGAAAGAACTATACATATCGATCTTTTGCTACTAATTTGAAATACAGGGGAGCAAGAAAATAGCCTCATGTGTGCATTTGCTAAAAGTAAACAACAGGAAAATGAACATTCTTGAATTCAATAATTTCAAAGATATCTAAAACTTCTTGTTGGTGATATCTAAAACTTGAGAGGCTGACATGAAATTTTCATTTACTTTTTCCTAATTCAATTCTGCTTTGTTCACATGCGTTACATGTTAGTGCAGCAGTGTATCTGCATTATCATCTCATCAGTCATCACTGTTATGAAAATAGAAATGCTACAAAAACCAATTGTGGAAAGATGAATCAGATTAATGGGGCCTCGGAGCTCATACCCTGATGCCTATTGGATCTACAGTCAACGGTTCTCAAAATGCCGACACCCTTTCTTAGGGCTGTGATCCCTACTGTTTGGACCCAAAATGAGCATTTTGACCTGACAAGGCACGTCTTGGAGAAATCGAGCCAATATCAGTGGCTCAAGCTATATATTGTCGACAAGTTCGAAATATATATTTAGAGGCTAAATAAAGCCTACTATGGAAGCGTGGAAATGAAAAGTCAACTTTAGCATATTTTCCTACTTCGGCTAGGAGAAACCGAGCTAAACAAGGAAGGAGGGGCGGCAGACTAACCATCCGAACTTCAAATGAGTTGAAACTTTCCAGATTCATTCTAGACATCCCAATGATCATTTCTTATGAAGAGTGCTAGAGCTTGTTCGAAGCGGAAAACCTTCAAACAATCAGTCCAATTTTCTGCAGAAGCAAAACTGGAAAACTGGACCTGTAAGAAGTCCAGTAGCAATTTCGGCCCAACCACATGGAAATAAATTCTGAAATTTTACCACAATAATCTACATCCATGGTGGATAATTTCATATGAAGAAGTCCAAGGTTAAATATGAATTCTTAGTGGAGATAAAAATCAAAGGAATAAAGAAGTGTTAGTGCTCTCACCTAACAAAATCCACTAAGTGTTAGTGAATTTGGCCTAACCAAATCCACTAAGTGTTAGTGAATTTTGCCTAACCCACTATGATTTGTTTAAAGGCCAAATAGTGTTGCTTGGAAGCCTATATATAGAGGCTACAACAAGTATCATCTCACCAATTCACTCATCAAAACATCTATAAGATGATCTAAGTTCTCTCTAGAGCAACCTCTCTAAGAGCAATTCTTCTCCTTCTCTTTCTCTTATCGGTGATCACACTCTAAGTTCTAGTCTCCTTAGGAGCCAACTTTCAGTACCACCAAACCCTCTGTCAAAGTGCTTTGGTCCTAGTCTCCTTGGGAGCCGACTGTAGTACCACGACCACAACGGTTACGGAACCAGCCAAGCAAGGGTAACGCCCTCGCAAACCAGCCAAGCTAGAGTCACGCTTTAGCAAGTTCTCCTCACTTCCCAGTGGTTTTCGCTCTGCTCGATCTACAACATCGAGTATCGATTGTGATTTTGAAGAGGCTCAGCAAAAGTCCTCGCCACGAGGCACAAAGAATCCCACGACGAGGTTGGTGCTCTCCTCGTCCACAATCGCTCAGAAGAAGTCAGGTCAAGGGACACCCCCGACGACCGCACCCGAACGGTGCTGGCACGCCCACGCAAGAAAAGAGACTGTTGACCAGCTCAAGAAAAACTGGAGCCAAACACCTACGATAATCAATAATGCAATTTGGATATGTATAATTCTATATATTACATTTACTGTCTATAAACATACAGTTTTCACATAAAATCTGATCAAGCCCAAGTTTAGTGTTCCAGCGTTTGCTCTCGGAGGCGGTAGTCAGGTTGTGATAGTGTGGTAACTATTTAGCTTTCTTTTTGCCCTATTGCACTTTTTGAGATCAGTACAGGGTAAAAGTAAATTCAGCACAAGCTTAAAGCATATGCAACCTTTTACACGTTTTCTTCCCTCACGGTGTGTCCTAGCTAGCTTTACTAAGACTAGCTAGCTTCAATCAGAGGATTAGGGACATGATGAATGCTTTGTTTTCATGTTGATCCATTCTCGAGTCGCAATTTCCGGATTCACAGAAGCGAACATAAAGCCAATGATGTTCATATAGATGAGCAAAATCTTTTATGATTCTTGAAATCCAAGATTGGAAGCAAAATTGATGGTGGGAGGATAAATCCAAAATTCTAAAGGAACAAAGCTGGATTCCAAAGGATTTGAGACTAGATTCTGTGGAGCTATAGATGACTGTAAATGAGCTAAAGCCTTAAAGGCCAACTTGAAGTTTTTGCACCTATTGATGCCGTAAAAAAAAATTGCAGGTGGGTTTAAAACTAATGATTTCAAGTCATGAAGGATAGAATTTCGACACCTTTGCCATACGGCCCATACCTGAAATCATTACTTATTTGAGTGTTCCATCAAGTGCCCCTCCACTATAGCATTTTAGTTTCAAAAAATAAATAAATAAAAATTCTCAATATATTCTGCCTTTATATTTGGCTGTGCATGAGGCAGAGTTTAGAAAAGACGGCTAGCTAGAATTAGAATTTAAAAGAAATGGGGAGCTCTTGTGAGTTTTCAAGAAATGGTAACAGAGATGTTTCACTTCAAGAACTGAGAGACAGGCTTGCTGAGTTTGCTCAAGTTAGAGGTTGGGATCAATACCACAGTCCTAGAAATCTCCTTCTAGCACTAGTAAGTAAATACAAAACTTAGATCATTCATTTCAGGCCTCGGTTGTTCTGGTTTTTGTAGTGTGTCTGTGTCTGTGTGTGTACATATATAACATATACTGATCTGCAGGTTGGAGAGGTTGGAGAGCTGTCTGAGATCTTCCAGTGGAAAGGTGAAGTTGCAAGAGGGCTACCAGACTGGAGTTCTGATGACAAAGAGCATTTAGAAGAAGAGATCTCTGATGTGCTACTCTATCTGATCCAGCTCGCCGATGTTTGCGGCCTTGATCTTGGACAAGCAGCACTCAGTAAGATTGTCAAGAATGCTAGGAAGTACCCACTTACCAACCAAACACCAGCTGCAGCTTCAACCAACTAGCTAGTTTTGAAGAACCACCTTTCTCTATATTCATATATTGATTGATTACCCTTTAATTTCTATGTGTTCTTTGAGTTCCCCAGTAGTATCTTTGTTTAGAAGATATATGTAATATGCTTCTTGTCTGAGAAATGAGAATAAGCTAGAGTATGTATTGTTGTGTTATCTGGTAAGTAGAAACTAGGTCATTGCATTGAAGCTTAGCATGAACAATAAACAAGGTAGGGACTTGATTCACATGCCTTATTATCGATTGGTCATTTTCCATGTAAGGCTGATATCCCAACCGTCCACAGTGGTTAGAGTACCTTAATGTGACCCATAGTTTCCTGGCATTCTGTTGGCCACAAGGTGTGTCGACTGTCTACCATGTTGTAATCACTCGAAGAGATCTTAGCCAAACTTTTTGAGTGTGTTTGGTGGTGGTGGTGGTTTAATGTTCATTGTCATTGGTTTCGTGCACTTGATAAGATAAGATAGGTACGGTAAGTTAATATTTCTCATATATCAACTGTTTTTATTATTTTAAGAACTCATTTTACTACTTTAATGACACATTTTACCACTTGAGGACTCGTGTAATAACTAATAAAATTTACTACTTTTGAGGAGTCCTATTACCATTTTAAGGACTAATATTACTATTTTAAGAACTCATTTTACCACTTTAAGATAATTATACGTATGCCATACGTTGACACATTGTATAATTTCTCTGATAAGATAAAACATATTTTTGTATAAATTAAAATAAACAATCAGGCAATATTAACTCCTATGTTAGAGCTAATTTAAGATGTCAAGCATCCACCTTATAATCTTAAATGATAATAGGACATTACATCTAAAAACTCACTGTTCGTTCCTTCAATTTAGAGCTGATTTGGAACGTTAAGCATCTACTCATAATCTTTAATAAACAAAAAAAAAAAAAAAAAGCCATTGCATCTGAAAACCCTCTTCCCGTTCCTCCAACACAAACTCATCTATCTTCATTCGACATGACAAACTCATCTGTATCTTTATTTGACATGACAAACTCATCTATATCTTCATTCGACATGAGAAATCACTGTACGTAGTGGAGTTTCAAAAGAAGCAGTTACCTAAGTTACACCATCGTGTTATATTATTGGTTTTGGTCCACAGAAATTTATCATGACCTAAAAGGCAGTGAAAGCACTCAAAGCAGGTATTAACTTTCCGACTATGGGAAACATCCGGGTCTTCTGGGCCCTCATGTGATTGGGCCCATGGCCACAATTGTAGTTAACTCGGTCATTATGGCCCGTTGGCCCATACAAAAGATGTCCTTATTTTACATGGCCAGGCATCTTCCACCTCTATCCTTCCGCCACTGAAAACAGCCGCTGGGCCACTGTGTTCGGCGCCACTCAAGAAGAAAGTACTTTGTGAATTTCAGAGGAAATATGTAAACTTCAGTGAAAAAGGTTTAAAATATATATATATATATATAATGTCTTTGCAGAGCCCAATATATAATGTCTTTCCTGGGCCTAGCAGAAAAATTGCAAACAATTTTACCCAAGAAGAGCCCAATATCTAATGTCTTTGCAACATTTGATTTTGAGGAGAAGTCTCTTGGTCCTTTTTCCGAACAGTGCCCAACAAAACCGTGGCAAATTTTCATACCACCAATGAGAATCATGACTTCTCAAAAAAAAAATTAAAAAAAAATAAACAATGAGAAACATGAGCTCATGACCATGTCACAAGCATCACAATCACATGATTTATTGACCATCAGTTCAACTAATAGTATGTCATAATCAAAATCACTATGACTTGTTATGTACATTCCATGATTCAATTCGATCAATTATCACAATCTACATCACCTGGCTATTCATTGAAAGAAATATTTTACATAGTTCCATATATTTATCTCAATAATTATCTAATAATCAGTATATACGGTTCACAAAGTACCCTTGCGACAACGGATTTTTTCTCTTCTTATATGAAATTGTTATGTCGAAAAGTACTTTACACTATCAATTAAATCCTAGATCATTCGAAAAATTAGAAATATTGCTTCATCAAGACGGAAATGGCTATGATATGTTAATGTTTTTCATACATCAACTATTTTTATCAGTTTGAGGACTTATTTTACCACTTTAAGGACTCATTTTACTACTTGAAGACTCATGTCGTGATTAGGAAAATTTACTACTTTAAAGACTCATGTTATCACTTTGAGGACTAATATTACTATTTTGAAGACTTATTTTATCACTTTAAAACAATTGTATGCATGACATACGTTAACACATCGTAGAATTTCTCAATCAAGACAAACAACTATATAAGATTTTGATGATAAAAGTAATATGAATTAATAAAGCTACCGTTGCTTGCTAGATTAGAAGAGTCCCAAAAAGGTGACGAAAAATCAAAAATGTGACCCGTGAAAGCGAAACGGACGAGAGTGACGTCAAGCGGGGCAATATCGGCATTCAACATTTCAATGGCACATCAGTAATTTCGACGAGAAAAGGAATAGAGAATTGGAAAGTCTAAGACTTTCTATGAAAAATCGACATCGGGGATCGGACAGACTGGGAGGATCAGTGGGGCCCACCGCAGAATTTTTCGCCGTAATACGCACAAACTTCGAAGGTGGATTCGTTTTTTCTAAATTTCCTCCCCTCAATTGTTCTATATTTTCAAATGAGGCCCTTAAACTTTTACATATTCACATAACACTATTCATTCTTTAACTATGTTTACAGATAGGGACTATCTTTTTGCCTTTTTTTTTTTCATTGAAAAAGGCCAAACATTATCTATATGCATAACTCTTATCACATGGATTATCTTATCTCTTAAAAAGGAAAATAAAAAAGCATTATAATTAGGGTTTCTTTGTGTTCAAGTTAAAACCTATTCTACATTTCTTGACTTCAAATAAGGCTATAAGCAAAAGTTTCCAATGAGCTTTACCTATGTCCTTTTTCAAATAGAAGCTTTTGAGGAAAGTCTTTGTTTCTTTGTATTTTTCTCATTGTCTTTGCTCTTCCATTATTCAATTAGTCCTTTTTTTTTTCTTCCCTTAATATTCTTTTTCTTTATTTCTTGTTTAGTGTTACATGACAGGTGTGATGCAAACATTGTAACTAATTCTTTAGATTAACAAGTTATAATCCTCTTGTCGTATTAGTTGGCTTTGAGGATTGAGTCATTGGCATTTATGATGTACTAACAACCATGGTTAAGGGTTTGATTAGAATGTTGCTTAAATGTGTGATGTCTTTGGGAACATATTAATGAATGATAGCTCAACAAGGGAAAAAAAAACTCACAGATTTGAATTTCCGAGTCGACTTAAACAAAATGAGTGATAATTTTAACTTACCAAGCTTTGCTTGTCATGAGTCTAGAACGCACAAAATATGATGATTCGATTGAAAGGAAATAGAGAACTACGGTTCTTTAATGGTTGTTCACATATTTGAGTTCATCTCAATTTTGAAAAATGAATGGCTTACAACGGTTATTCTCAACACGAACACTCTAACCGAGGACAGTCAATTTACATTTATTTTATCACCACTCAGGTCTCGTTTGGTTCATTAAATGAAGACATGGAAAATCAATCATTTTTGTGTTCTTTGAAACAACATTTATTTTAACGTTATTCATGTTGACCAAGTAACACACGTAACCGTTTTATGTATACTCGCAAAAATTAATCACGTCCTCTTCACAAATTACATTTCCTAGGTAAAGGCGCTTTGCTAACAAAACAAAACAACAAGATTTTCAATCCCCTTCATTTTTGGAATGTGTTTGTTTTCCATGGAGTAGGTGAATGTTAGGCAAATAATTGCAATTTTCTTTTCTTCATAGAGAAAAAAAGAAAAGAATATAGAAATTATGGAGCTACACTAGTACTGGTGCTACTGTCAGTAAAATCCGGATTGCATACTACTACTGGTACTGTCTGATTTTTCCCAATAGTATCTGAACATGAATAATAATTATTTTTAGAAATGGCTGAGAGAATCTAGAGCCTCCTCATAAGACAATGCCCACTAGCTCAAAAATCCAAAAACAAACGCAAAGAAGTGGACTCATTGGGTGAGGACAACTCTCATGTCTCTCTTTCTCATGTAAATTTCGTTTCTGGATTTCTTATTTTTTCTCTGTGATTCTTTCTCTCTCTAAATCTTCCTAGACAAAAAATGGCCCATTTGGATCCCAAAGCTTCCATCTTTATTATATTTTTGCCTTCTTTTCTTCTTTCATGGCTTTCCCAAAATGCTGGCTTTGATGCTTGAGCTGTGTTGGGTTACTGTGTTGGTTTGTTTTCTGATTCATGGGTTTGTTTCTGGGTTGTTCTAGTTTTGGGTGCAGAGCAAGCCAGCATGTATGAGTTTGTGGAATACTGGGAATGAGTGAATGATCAAACCTTTGTGGATTTCTGAGGAGGAGTCATGTATAAGAATTCAGGTACGGGTTTTGATTCGTTTTGGTTATTAAAGCTGGTGTCTTTAAGGGGTTTGGTAAATTAAAAATAATAAAAAATACGACTTTTTCTTTATCTGCTCACTCCCTTTTCTTTCTCTATTTGGTCTGTGAATGAATGAACATTTGTGAATGTGTGGTTTTCAGTGTTTGATGGGTTTCATTGTTGGGTCTGTGAAGCTTTCTTTGTTCCCAGTGTGGATTTTATGACCACATTTTTTTCTAGAGGTGGTTTCTGTTCTTCTTCAGTGTTCTCAGTTCTTTTGTTTAGGGAATTTGGTTTGATGAATGGTGTTTTTTTTTTTTTTTTTTTGGGTGTTCTGAGTTTGATTCTGGATTCCCCTATTATTTATGATATATTGTTTATTGTGACTTTGACATCATCCTTACACTTATTTGAGGGCAAAGTCCAAAGAGGGTTCTTCATAGGGGGCTGTATTAATGCTCAAAATGAAGACCATGTCGGGAAAATCATGCTTTGTTTGATCTTGATGAAGTGTATTTTTGTGATGCTAATTAGTGAAAATGGGTAGATTACTCTGGCCTGATATCGACTTGGTTTGACACATTCGGCTTTTTTTGATTTATTTCCATTAGTACTGGAGTATGTTGGTGGCTTTAGGTTTGCTCTCAATTTTTTCTTCTAGATATGTAGGAACCTTTAAAAGACGATATGATTTGATTGCTGGAATAAAATTTGTGCGTTGGCATCAAAATACAGCCTTGGCCATTCAGTATCTGCATCTTAAAGCTTGTCCAGCATTGAGATTACTGATAAGATGTGGATTTCCTCTGCTCTATGTTGGGAGATGTTTCTGTAGGCCGCCTGTATTTAGAAATTTATCTAAGTTTTCCTTTTTGCTTTGATATATTTCTAAAATGTGCCTGAATGATGGACTATGGTCATTGTTCTTTGAATTGAGTTTAAGCTAGTAACACCATTTCTCTCTCAGTTCATATTCTTACACCACCTGTTTACAGTGTATCAATTGATCTAAACAGCTTAAGTTAATCCTGACATTCATGTTCTCCGTTATTAGGGCCTCCTACCCTTGAAAGTTCCAGAATTTCCAGTGAATTAGTTGCTTTATATTTTCATACAATACAAACAAAGTTCAGACTTCCGTAGACAGTTATATGTTTTTTTTTTTTTTTTTTTTTTTTGTGGAAGTGAGGTTACACTTTGTTGTGTTATTAAGTAAACTTGTGCTTGACTACATGCAGACTTGCTGGAAATGGGAGCTCATATTCCATGCAGCAGCTATACCCCAGTATATATCCCCACAATGAATCATAACTTAAGTGCCAATGGCAGTAAGAGGAATCATAATTTGACTTCTGACCAGCTTTTTGGGTATTACAAGGAGGTGTTCAAAAAGACAATGCTCAATCAAGAAATGATATTTAAGGATCAGGTATACTATTGTGACTATTCATGTCGAGAATAATACACTGCATGTTTAGTTTGAGCATATTAGCTGGAGTTATTGCAAAATATTGAGTCATAATCCATAGATAGTCATAATCTACACTTTAGTGTTCTGTTTTCTGTTTCAGGCATAATTTCAGTTTCTTTAGCTTTTTTATTTATTTTTATATCTTTTTCATTACTAATTAATTGCATTGGCATGAACAATTAACACCTTCCCTGAAATGTCTTGTGACATCCAGATTCTGGACCTCCACCGCCTTTATGGAAGACAAAGAGAACTAATGGATGATATAACAAGGAATGAATTAGATAAACATTATCTAGGCACTGAGGTTTCAAGGCGGACTACTTCTTTGTCTCAGACTTCTCTTGTCTGTGCTCAAAAGACATTTAACATCCCTGCATGCAGTCAAGTGTCTATTTCAGGTGCTGAAAATATCCAGTCACCTTTATGTTTTCTTCAAGGGAGGAACATACAGGCATGCTCTTATCCTGCTCAAACTGAAGGCCATTCAGGAGACCGTGAATTTTTGAAATCCAAATGCAAGAAACCTCGGAAGAACTTGGACCTTCGACTTCCAGCTGATACAATATACATTGATAGTGAAGAAGAAGAATTGTTAGAAGATGGAAAGGTTTCTGAAGCAGCTGAGGTATCAAGTTATCCTACTAAGAGAATTCCCGAGGTTGTGTGTAATGGTGATGCAACTAATGGATTCAACTCTGTTTCCAATTATGCCTCAAGTGCTGCATCATTAGAAAAAGGTTGGGTTGACTTAAATTATCTGTATAAGCTACAGGAAGAAATAGCTCCTGCATCCGATAGTTTTGGGGGCCCCGCTGCCGTCGAAGCTTACTCAAATATTCTACTGCAAGGCACAGAAAGCAAACAGGAGTGGTTGTCATCTTATAATTACAATGCTGGTGAGCATTTCAAGTTTCCCCATTTTAATTTGAGAATGGCATTTATCATATATAATATGCTCCAGAGTTAGTTTGAATGCCATCATTTATCATATATAATATGCTCCAGAGTTAGTTTGAATGCCATCATCACTTATAGTCTGTCTGAATAACTATGATAACTCGTAGTTTTCTTATATGGTAAGCACTTATCTTTTCAGGGAAAATTCAAAGCAGCTTGTATTCTTTGCCTCGAGGATTTCATGCAGATAACATATCCTCGTCATCTAACTCATTACATAAGAAGCTTAGGCAACAGGAACCGTCATCCTTTCTTCACAATCACCAAAATTCGTCGAGTGAAAGAGCAATGATTGGTGTTCAAAACTTCAGAAGAAATTCTGAAACTAAAAATGATCATCAATCTGGACCAAGTGGAGCTTTGATGTGCACATCATCCCAACATATTCCTCGTGACTGCATGGAAAATTCTGGGTCCTCAGGCATTGCTGCTTTAAGAAAACCTATGCATGACTTGGCACGTACCCAGATTGCAGTTCAAGCACTCCCATGTCTTAACACCTCTATACCACTCAGTAATAACTGTAAATCATCAACATTAAGGCCTGGGCTTGAGGAAGAAAGGTTACAGTTGAAGAAGCATCTGAGGTCTAGTACAAAACATGATGGTACGGTCTCTGACAGTAGCTTTAGCAATGGCTTTGATTTAGAATCCAACAAATCAGGGGCTCAGCCACCATCCATCAGTTGTGATAATCTGATAAGGGCTAATGACGGTTTAGTGCCTGAACTTCATGGAATTACCAGATACCTGCAGGATTCTGCAAATGTCAATGCTCGGAAGGATATAGACTTGAATTTCATGCCTCCTAGCTGTTCTTTGGATGCAGCAGTTTCCCAGAGTTTCCAAACAACTGGAACAGAAAAGCTTGAAGATTCTAATGAGAGGTTTCCTTTGCATAGACCAAAACTTGATTATCATGGGAAAACTGATAAAGGATGTGAAGATTCAAATCAGGCAGGGGCAAGTGACTTCTTGAGCCAACAGATTCATGGGTCTCCTACTTGTGATGAGACACCTAACATTTCTGGTGATCACTGTTATCATGTCTCAGGCTCCAATCACCATCAGAACTCAGTTCAAGATATCAAGGACAGCAAAAGAGCTGTGCTACTTGATTTAAATGTGCCTTGTGATTCTGTGCACAACAAAGAAGTAGAACTAACTGTTGACGAACATGTGGAAAAGAGTAAATTTAAGAAAGATGCAGGTTTTGGAGTTCACATTGACCTGAACTCATCCATAAATGATGTAGGTTTTGGAGTTCACATTGACCTGAACACATCCGTAAATGAAGATGAGTTTTCAGCAATGTCATCCCCTTCAACAGAGAGTCTTTTGGAGGCACCTGCTAGTCCAGAAAACAAAGAGTGTTCTCCACCGAGAGGCGTCTCATCTGATGGAAATCAAGTTGACACGCCTGATCTAATGTCAGGACTGGAAGCTCTAGAAAACAAGGAGTCTTCTCCACCCACAGGAGAATCTGATGAAAATCATGTTGACACACCATCTCCATTGTCAGTACAGGAAGATCTCAAACATAAGGAGTGTTCTCAGCCAACAGAATCTGATGAAAAAGTTGACACACCATCTCCATTGTCAGTACACGAAGATCTCGAACATAAGGTGTGTTCCAGGCCAACAGAATCTGATGAACAAATTGAGACACCTTTTGCATTGGCAGGGCAGGGAGGTCTGCAGAACAAAGAGTGTTCTCAGCCAATAGAATCTGATGAAAATCAAAGTGTGACACCTTTGTCATTGTCAAATATGGAAAGCAAAGATTGTTCTAAGCCTATGGATTCTGATGAAAATCAAATTGAGACACCTTTTCCATCAGGACTGGCTGATCTGGAGAGCAAAGATTGCTCTCAGCCTATGGACTCTGATGACACTCAAATTCAGACACCTTTGCCATTGTCAGGACAGGAAAATCTGGAAACCAAAGAGTGTTCACAGCCAATGGATTCTACTCAAAGACAAATTGAGACACCTTTTCTATTGTCAGGACAGGAAGTGCATCTGGAAGAGGAACTGTTCAGGACTGCTGCAGAATGTTTGGTCACCATCTCATCATCCGTGTGTCATACTTGTTCTGAAAGGACCACATACAAGCCAACTGAAACTTCATCTGATTCCCTAAAGTGGTTTGCTGGTTTAGCGTCTTCAGTTTTAGGGAGTCTAGAAAACGAGGTGGGATGCGGTGATCATCCGGAGGTTCTACCTGATGGAATGGACTACTTTGAGGCCATGACATTGAAGCTACCAGAGTCAAAGGTGGAAGAGTGCTGCTGCTATAGAAGTAATGGCTACAAAGAGGAAGTGATGGTCACAGCTTCATCACAAAGTCAGCCAAAAAAGGGTCGACCAAGAAAAGCAAGGCAACGGAGGAAGGACTTCCAAAGGGAAATTCTCCCTGGCCTTGCTTCTTTGTCAAGGTGTGAGGTGACTGAGGATCTTCAGATCATAGGAACACTAATTGAGGCTTCTGCTGATTGCTCCGAAACAAGATCAGTAAGACATGCAGCTAAATTTGGGTTGGCAAGGGGGAGGAGAAGGTGCACCATTTCTGCTTCCGCTGTAAAAGTGAATACTGCCACTTCACCATTGAATCACATTGGTGTCAAAAGGCAATTGGAATGTGAGAAGAGAAGCCTAATTGATTGGGGAGAGGTAACTAGGCGGCGTAGAGGGCAGAGAAATTCGGGTAGTGATCTGCGGCTGATTAGAAACAAGGTATAGGGAATTGAATAACAGAGTGTTTTTAATGCTCTTTTGGGCGGTTTGTGTGAATCATAAGGTTGGTTTTTGTACATGTCCTCCAAACCTTCAGAGTTCATACATGTGGGTGGGTATATATGTTTGGGTGGATAGAACTCATTGAAAGGAAGCCATGACATTCATGCATGAGAGTTCCCTCATTTGCAGAATGATATATTCAACTTTGAAGTGTTTTTGGCAAAGTGATATAGTTGACTATGAGTGAGTTCTTTTTCTTCAATCAAAGTTATCAGACATTTTGTTGAAGGATCATTTCAGAAAGAGAGCTACAATTTGTAAGGGAGTGAGGGAGTCCATCTTTTTTTGAGAAAGTGAGGGAGTCTGTCTGCTCTCCCCACCCCACCAAAAAAAAAAACAAGAAGAAGAAGAAGAATCCTTGTCATTTCAAGTAGAGTAAATGGAAGTTCTTACAAAAAACAATGTTCAGAAACTATCTTTTTGTGTCATTACTGTTTAAGTGTTTATTTAATAATAAATTCTCCCATTTCTCCAAAAAAAAAAAATTTCTCCGAAGTGTCAACCAAATAACAAATACATGTAATACATTTAAACAAACAAGAATAATTTAAAGACTTTTACAGAGGAAAATCTTGAGCTCCTTGTTCTTGTTGAGTAAAATGTGGACTTTGAAGAGCCTCTTGAAGCAAGTCATGATCATCCAACGAATCTCTATACGTTTCTAAGTTTGTCTCAGAATTTCTTAAGGCAGAAAGGCAAAGCTCTTTCCTCCATTCCTCTAAATGTGGGAACCCGACATGATCTCCATATTTGTCGCAATACTGCAAGAATAAGAAAACAAATTAGGCCTCTAGATAGATAGCTTTGAATGCAAGCTAAGTATAAAAGATAAATCAATAAATATAGTACAAAATTACCAGACGTAACAAACATTTTTAGCTAGAGGCTTTAAATACTCTCCTAAAAAAATATGTATATATATAAAAATAAAAAAAAACAAACAAACAAACAATTTTACCTCGAAATCTGCAATATTATGAGTATTGTACTTTGGGATGCCAGCAACATCTCTTGAGTGGTAGAAGTCCTCAATGGACTGCATCATTTCATCCCATGATGGCAATGTTCTTTTCCCAGAGAGCAGTTGAGCTATCCATTTTGCTTGTGACTCAAAGAAAGGGAACCCTATGATCTGGATGGAACAGATGATGAACATGAAAGCTATATCTATATGTTGGGGCCAAAGAAAAAGAAGAAACATAAGGGATAGATCTTGGATCAAGTTGCATGAACATTATATTAGTCACGCTAACTAATGGTCAGACCGCCTAACCCAAAATCTGTTAACATATAACATGTGTTAATTTTGGTTACCTGTCTAGGAATGCCAATAAAAGATAAAGAAGGAGCAAGTGAGGGCGGGAAGGTGTGCTCATATAAAGGACCCACCCTGTCATCATCAATAGCTACTATTCCTTTGGTGTCAAGAAATGGGAATGTATATGAATACCTGCACAAAAGTACAAACACAAGTCACAACCCACTTGGAACAATTAGAAGTAATAACACTCGAAGTTCTTCATGTCAGAGACCCACAGAAAATCTCCCAGTCAAGGTCAAGTTGGTAACTTTCAGTACAGTATAGGGCATTGATAGCTTGTTTCATGAGCAATCATTGAGTTTTTATAATATTGTCCGCTAAAGTCTAAACAGTACAAAATAGTTTTGGAATGGAACATTACCCTGTGCAGTAGATGATGGTGTCTGCAGTTACCCAAGAACCATCCACAAACAATACCTTTCCATCTTCTTGAAGTGACTCTATCTGCATTTGAATTGTGCAGTTAAAAGTCACTAACATCACACATGTAACAGAATTATGGTTAAAACTTAAAACTAATGGGATTGTAAAGAATTAGCCCGATATTGTAAGAAAATACGAGAAAATGAGTTGGGACTAAACTAGTTTTAAGGTTTCATTCCTTTCGATGTCACCATGAGGTGCGATTGTAGTACCTGTGGACGAAGATGCAGAGTATCATGCTTGGAAATGACCTTGGATAAGCCCTCAGAGATATTGTTCACGGATCTTGCGCTGAGGTACACTGCCTTTGCCACTTCTACTAGCTCCATTGATATGTCTTGCCCACTCAGTGAAGTTCCAACCACAACCACAACCTTGAACGATAAATATTGAACGTCAAAAGCTTGAATATATATATATATATATATATATATATATATATATATGAATGACTAAAGGATCAACAAGGTATATCAAATATAGGCCGCAGATTACCTCATTACGGAAGGGCTCGGGAACCCTGTAAATGTGACTGTGCATTTGCTTCCTCTTCCATGAATCCATTCCTAAACATGATCAACAGTATTGAAAAGAAAAAAAGCGAGAGAATAGAAACAGTTTAATTCAATATAACTAGAAATGTTAGATAAGAAAAGAAATTTTCAAGTAATTACTATACCATTAATGGAAGGCAACCTAGGCTGAGAATAATGGCCGGTGGCAATAACCACAGAATCAAACACCTCTTCCATCACAATCTGGGTCTTCTTCTCCACACTCTTAACAAGCCATTTCAAATCTTGGCATCCCATTACATGATCCAGCATGCCCACATAAGCCACCCTAGTATTGAACCTAATCAAATCCCTTAACCCAAACCAGTCACAAAAATCTTGAAGGTACAGAAGAAGTTCCCTATGCCCAGGAAACCTTCTCATGTCTCTACCCTTCTTAACTGAAAATGGGAAGTCAGTGAATCCCATGATCTCTCTTGGAGATGTTAGCCTTAAAGAGGTATAAAGACTACTGTGGACTTTTAGATGATGAGACTTCGTACTAGTAGTAGGACTAGTAGTGTTCCTTCCTAAGGGGTCCTCTCCCTCCACATTTGGGTCATACAGCCATTGACCTCCTACATCATGGTTTTGTTCCAACACCACCACTCTGTGACCTTCTTTCCTCAGCTCTCTTGCAGCAACAAGCCCTGAGGGTCCAGCCCCAATTACACACACACTTTTGGATTGGTACCTCTCAGACACCATTGTTGTGTCAATGGGTTTTCTTTTGGTTGCGTGGAGTTTGATTTGGTGGGGTGTGAGAAATTTTGATGTTGGTGATGAGGCTTTTATAGGGGGGACTTTGTTTAAGCAAGCAGATGGGGGATCTTTTAAAAGAACATGTTAGTTGGTGAATCAAATCTTTTATCAAGACTCCATAGCATAAACTCTTTTTGTTTTTGGTTAGCACCTAATTATTGTGATTAGCTGTAATACCAAATACGTAGCTAAGGAGGAGGTATAGGATATCTCTGTTTTAGCTACCGAACTACTTGCTGGAATTTATTGTTGATGGGTACTTCATGCCCTTGATTGTCGAATCAGACTGTTTAGAAGCAGTAGCCTTAAAAACAAAGATGATATATGACTATTGCTATGCAATAAACAAGTATATCTGGAGTCTTCTACAGCATGTAGTGGCACATACAATTGTTAGGTTTATATTTTCAGTTTCTGAAAGAAGTTTCATGAATGTAAATACTAAACACACCCAACCCCATGGATATTTTTTTTTCCAAGAATAAGATTGGATTTTATAACTCACCAACTATTATGTGATCTCTAAGTAGTGTAATTTTGCAAGCATGATTATGCTCTCTATTAAAATAAGAAATTGAATAACAAAAACCATATAATATCTTGTTTTTAGTATCAAAACTTATCTATCTATCTATCTATCTATTATTATAAAGTGAAGCCCTCTTTTGGTGTCAAATTGTCCACTAAAATTTGATTTTTCAATAATGCCTATTCAAACATGTTTAGTTAATTCACCGATAATTTATTTTATAATGAGGAAATCGTCAAATGCAATGAGGCCAACAAACCAAAAGCACAGAAACATACTCTCTACGAAAACTACTCACTAGTCACTACAATAATCAAAATTAAATGTTTGTCACGTAGTATGTACAGTTTTGTCATGACGATTGTACATAGTTATATATTTCAGCCCTGCAATACAACCTCAAACTCTCAAAAGTAGATTTACTAAAGACGTTAGGTAGATTAGCAACTGATGCAAAGGTATGTCTTCATAGTTCACATAAATTTTTTTCTTTTTCACCGCGCGCAAAATGCAGGCATGATGCTAGTTTTTAGTAAGAGAAAATTATTTGTAGAGATTTCTTTTTATAAAAGATAAGGCTCAATTAGCTTGGGATCATGCTTGTAAACTTGAAAATCAAGATGGTGACTGAAAAATCCGACATGATTGCTGATAAACAATAAATTAGTTGCGTGTTATGGTCATCAATTAGATCGTACTAGCTTTTGCATCGATAATTTCCTTTTGTATTTTTTTTCTTGAAAAGATTTCCTTTTGTATTTTGTTGTCGAAGATTGCTAAAAGATTTTGGTTCCAATTATATATATATTTTTGTTCATTATGATGTTGGAGATAAAGATGGTTTTGCAAGTTTGGAAACAGACACACGTTACATGCATATTGAATCAATGCCTTAGATTATTTGTCTCCTCTAAAAGCACTTTTGCATGATAATTTTTGGTGTCTTTCGATTTATGGTTCATCAGACAATCACGAAAAACATTTACTCTCTCTCTATATATATATAAAGATAGATGGATTTATTATATATTATAGTTGTTTTTGTTTTGCTTTATCTGGATTGAACTTTTCAGTGAAGAACTTGAGAAACTTACAACACAAAGAGTTAATTTATAGCAGCAATTAGCAACCTTGCACAATAACAAGTAAAAAAGAAGTGAGCCACGGAGGCTCCTCCTCCAACTAATACATTTCATATTATAGCGTACGGTAATGCTGTAATCTCTAGCCGAACAAATCCTCAAGATCCGTTATGCTACACTTTTGATATGAGAGTAACTTTTTTTCTTTTTTCTTGTTTCTTTTTTCTTTTTTAAGGAAAAAATTTATTAATAATTAATGAACTGATTACAACGAGTTTTAGTCAACATCTCTTACAAAAAAACGACAATTAGACTTCAGACTTGAACTCTAATACTTCATAAAGACTGACTGAAGGAGCCAAAAGGCCCCGACTCCAAACAAAGCCATTTTGCCAAACGATGAGCAATCTTGGTGCCATCATGTTTCAGAAAATGACAACTACAGACTTAAAAAAAAAGACTAAAAGAAAACTTGCACAACAACTATATAGCAAAGACAACATGTGCATGAATAGTAAATCCTTGATGCTCAACTTTGTCAACACTAACTCACCACCTAGAGTCCACCTGACCTGTCTTTGATCGACCAAGCCAACACTTGTTGAGTGTAACTTCATTTGCACAGTTTTAAAGTTTAGAAATAGAACCTTAATTATATATATATATGTGATAGAAAAATTACTTTTAGAGTTAAACAAAACGATAATTAAAAAGGATCCTTAGTATCTTCTTTTGAAAAAAAAAAGAAAAGAAAAAAGGTGTGACTAAAGTAGAGTACTTGCGTTCGGAAGAAAGAAGAAGGGTAACATACTCATGGTCCCAACAACAAAAGAATGCCCCCTTCTTGAAGCTAAGGGAACATGAGCAATCATGAAACAGTACGTACGTAAGCATGTTTGTTCAGCACAGTTTCCTCATTTTCATTTGACTTTCAAATGCGGTCATGAAGTCAAGTACAGACAGTTCCTCTTTTATTTCCTTTCCTTCTTTTTTTCTTTTGTTACAAAAATATGGTCGGATGGGACTGCTACTTCGGGGCCAAGAGCAACATGGGTAAGACTCCTCTCTATAGAGTGTTTATCACATGCGAATGATCGAACCAGTGACCTCCTTACTACCAGGAGTATCACTGTAGCGTCGCCCAACATGCAGGACTCAACTTGCTACCACTGGACCAAACCCCATGGTTCTTTTATTTCCTTTCCTTCGATGTCCAAGTTTTCTTTTTATGCATGAATTAGTACGTAAATCTTAATCCATTTGAATAAGAAACCAAGTGGGAAGGATTCACAATTCGGGTAAATAAAATTAGTGTGTAGCCTAAGTCTGCAAGTACAGGTAAATTATTTGTTATCATTCATATGATATCCTACCTAGCTAGCAATGCTAAATGATTGGTCTTTATGTAAAGCTTGCAAGGTAAATTACATTGAGTAGATACATATACCCATAACACTCTAAGCCATCCCAGCTCGACCATGAATCACAATCATGGCCTTGCTTTCAAAATCATGCACGAGTTTACCAACTCTTAGTTCAGCATTGTTTGACTGTACAGTAATAATACACTAACAGATTGATTTGGGCATTAAAGTATTAAACTAACAAAGTCAAGGTTTAATCAGTCCTAATTCATGAAGCCCTAAACCCTAATTTAAGGGAAGCAAAATGGAGCTTCGAAGTGAAGTAAAGAACTAAAGTAATAGGTTATTCATATCCATTTACATGGCTGCTGGCATGTCATTTTCTCGATCTGTATAGCTACGTCTGCAATGCGGACTTGGCAAATCGGTCAAGGATGTACATGTGCTTCCTCCCATTTATTCCTTCGGGAAATATAGTCACAGCACTAAGAAACCGATTAACTGCGCTGCACGTAAGAAAATTTATATAAGCCAAGCTCTCAATCTTTAGGGTTTTGATTTTAGAGATTGGTTTTTTCTATATGCACCCGGCCAGCTTCTATCGATTTCTAGGGTTTTGGTTGTAGAGAGTAGCTTTCATGTATGGCCCCAGCTCAGTTTAAGGTTTATTATCTAGACTTGACTTGCTAAGCCAAATATTATTTGTAAGACGTAACTGATAATCCACTTTTTCTTGCTTAAATGAGAATGTACTCTGTCATTACTTTGGCACAGAATTTTATGAGATCCAAAACGATCATAGATTTTTCAGTTTGATTTACAACTCCAGTTGCAACTGACAAGCGTACCAAAGTGAGAGGTGGAACTTACAAACGACTAGCTGTTGTATAATTTTAGTTGTTGTGTAACAAAAAAATAAATAAAACAACAGAAAATACCGAAGTTGTATCAGATTCGTCACAAAAAAAAAAGAAAAAAATTATATCAAGCACGTTGTTACTTTCTTAGCATTAGTCGCCGAGAAATTAATACAACACTAGGCCCGCTGGGGTTTCACCCTTGGGTTTCATTTATTGGGGCCAAAATTTGACCCGCGTCTGGGAAATGTTATCGTCTCATTCATGCCCTAGGTAGTTCGATCTTAATTACCAGGATGCCATCACACCTTGTTTGGTTATGGTATATCCGTAAATCAGAGTTTTTTTGAGGGTCTTTTGGGAAACCAGCCCCACCATTTATGCCAGCTCATTTCTGCCGATATCTTATACTTTAGAGCACTAGACACGTGCCCAAGGAATGATTTTATCTCAATAATTGTCTCAAGTAGTTCATATAATTTACAACCATGCCATCCCAGTGTGGCAAATCCGTAAATTTGCGGGATACTATGGGCTTCTATCTGGGACGGTGCTAATAAGGTAACTCAATTGAGAACGCAACCGTCCCTGATTTATTTTTTTATCTATACTACTATTAAGAGAAGATGATTTGTTAGTCAAAATTTAGAATTTTGACAGAAATGATCCTAAAATATTAATAAACTTTGAAAACTAATTAAATAAGAAGGATAATTAAGATATTTACAAAATATATTTTTATTAAAACTAAATAAAGTATATGCACCCCACTTTTCTCTCCCATTATCTTTCCTCTGTAATAACTAACTTTGATATTTTCTTTTCATTTTTTGAAAAAAAATTAATAATAACTTACACATGCAGAAGAAATACTAGTTTAATTTAATTTATTCTTTTTAACATTTATTTTTTAATAAAAAAATAATCTGTTCAGAATAATCGACCTACTATATGTGGATGATTAAACTCATGGTTGCAAGATCGAATGTGATCTTTGACTCCTCTCAAGAAACAAAGAGAACTTGGGCTTGACAAGTGTATTTCCATGAGTGAAATTCTCACCGATTTGTATTTGTCACTAGTTCCATGAACAAATCCGAGACCCAAAGCCGAGGGTTTTTTAATTCCTTTCAACACCAAGGGTTTCGGAGAGTACCTAAATTGTGTTGCTGGCCGGATTCCACACTAACATATGCTCATGCCACATGAGCTTTTGATGAGAGCGTCCCATTGGTGTGATACGGATCTAAACATACACAAAGACTAGACAGGTAATGTTGAAAGATGTTCGATCTACCACGAGGTCTTCATTTTTGGCCAAAGAAGAACATATATACCTTTAATGCTCTTTAATTTTCTTCTCGTGTTTCCATTCCTTTGGAAAAGACTACTGGATTAATTAGGGTTTTGAATACATGGATTTTTTTTTGTCCAAGAATAAGATTGGATTTCGTAATTAGGCCCAGTTCTCTTCAGCATTTAAAGACAGGGTTGGAACCTTGGACATGTTTGGAGAAAAAAATATTCTACTAATTTCCTAATCCAAGACTTGAGATAGCGGGTTCCTCTTCCTTTGTCCTGTCACTGAATTAATTAGAATCGTTTGATATTGTTTTGTAAAGACCAACACGTTCTTAATTTATTTTTTTTGAATAGTTAGCACGTTTAAATAATATAAATTTCACAGTAAAACATATATAATTGTTTGAAGAGAAGAATTCATCAACGTCCTCATGCAAATAACAAATTGTAAACTGAATAAACTAGCTAGGATTGTCCAATGGCGCGCACAATTTATATCCATCTACTGGAAGTAGGCTTTCCGCATAACGTACCACGTTAGAGTACAGGATCTGATCTGCTTCATCATGAATGGAAAGCTTCCTGTCTTTCTGGCTTTTAGGATCATTCATGAACAACTCTGTATCATAATTTTGATGTATAGTTTGATCCTTCCAAAATCCGAAGGACATCCATGGCAATTTAGTTGTAAATTGGCAACTGGGCGCATGTGATCGAACAACCAATTGGTCTTTTGCCAATCTCGCCCTCATCGAGTTTTGAGGAAATTTGCTATTGAGGACTTATAATGGAACTCCGAAATGAGAAATCTGCTTCATCCCCCATCCCACAAATGTTTCTGGTCTTAATCGCACAACCATATTACCGATTGAATCCAATTACGGGAATAAAGCCACTGGAGACCAGGAAGAAATTATCGGTCAGATCACATCCAAATAAACGAATCACGCTTGGGAGAGTGACATGGAGTGCAAAAAAGTTTACAGAGTTAGAAAAGAGGTGAAAATGGCGGTTAAAGATTGAGGAGCAGAGGTTACAATTGAGTACGGCATGGATGGGATGGGAGACATCAATCAAAATTGAAAAACAAAGCAAGGAAACCAACGTCAAGAGGAACCTACAGTTGGATAGGCTAGACCCCCTTCCCTAATTCAAGTTATGCTTTACTATCGGAGTTTGTAACATACTCCCTAATGTTGGAAGTGATTTGGTTGGACTTGGAAAAATATTTACTTTCTGGTACCGAGTAGTATAGCATACTTGCAGCATTCATTCTAATCATGATTATGGTGTTGATCAACACATAAAACACCATAAAATGGCAGAAGGAAACTCCAATTTGCAAAGACAGTTTCGGAAAGAAAGAACCGGTTACAAGAACTTTGACATTTGAGGTTTTCAAAAGAGCCAAAACCAAACACTCGAAATTCTCAAAAGCAGAATCATGTAGACCAAGCAAGTGCATCCACCCATCAAGAGCTGCAAAATCGAGAAATTTGATGAAAACGTGTATTAGCACTGGTTCACAACCAAAGAAACACCCAAACAAGATTACCAACATACAAAATCACCATGACAAAATGACAGCATGCTCATCCGGCCTACAATTATCCATTACAATTTCGTACCACCCTTCTACCCAAGGAATGATCATTGTCTCATCATCCTGCACACAATCCTCCTCTTCCTGTTTGTACCACAATGCCGCATGAGGAATGATTTGGTTTCGAATAGCAAGGCTACAGATCACGTACACCAGCATGTCATTTTCAAGACCAATAGATGAATACATGGGCATTAGAAATTCAAAACAAATGAGAGTACCCAATTACATAATCCATCGGTAGCCGCCCTTTGAGTTCACCCTGACACAGGGCATCCATTAAACAAATAATTCAGAAAACTAGCCTTTAACATCATCATTAACTAAATTCAACAAAGAAACCCAAACTTCCAGCTTCTTCATCAAAGATAAAACCCTGTTCATAAGTTTTTGTTTCAAAGAAGTTGAAGAAGCTTCGACACTTCTCTATAACTTCGACATGCGAACCTTTGTGCAACCTTACTAAAAGAAGTTTCTCTGTCAAGCTTTTCTTATCATACCATTCAATTTCCGTCCTAAAACATACCCCAAACTTGAGCAGGAGAAAAAAAAAAAAACATCAATCAACAACAGAAACTAGAATTACCCAATTGCTTTCAACACCACAGACTAGTTGTCACCAATCACCTCATATGTTTTAGTAAGGATTTGATTTAAAAAAAAAAAAAGGATTATCAGGAGCAAAGACAAAATCGAGCTTGAATCCTCTCGGATCTTTTATCCTGTACGTGACACCGGATATCAGTGAGATGACAGAGAACCGGATAATCATGGTCTGGTGATTCAATCTACTTCAGGAAAGGAGAGAGTTAGATCATATGTGCACAACACAATTCATTAAAAACATCATAAACATAGAAAAAAAAAAATGGGCCTCACCTGCCTAACAATTATCTGATTTGCCTGCAACGCACAAACCCAAAATCTATCCAGTCCCTCCTCTACATTACAAAACACGTACAAAAGCCAACGTTACTCAATTACTCTCAAGTCTAGTGCAAGAGTTAAAGACTCTTGACTTGTGAGGGGCCTCTACCTGTAATTGGTTTCTCATATCTCTTTCTGTAGAAGGGCTCATAGTGCTCCTTCCCATTTAGATGTCTCCGCAAACAAGTTCTTTTTCAACTCCTCCTGCAAAATACATATCATTGGTGAGACGGCAAATTCAAGTCAATTCAAAAAGAGAGATACTAGAGATCGATACCTGGTGGCAGCCAGGCTGATTCAAGTATATATTCTTCTACCCATTTCTGTTTCTTATCTTGAAATATCTTGTCCTCTTTAAGAAATTTCACTTATAAGCGCTTCAGATCGATTTCACGTATCCTCTGGTTCTGCAGAATAATACCAAAGTCAATAAATCGAAACCGAAGAAAGAATATCAATCTGAAGAACAAGAAGGATATGAAAACTTACCAAGAAATATATTCGATGACTGTCATCTTTTTTTACCTCGAGGACCGCCATCTCAGATCCAGGCGGGAATACGGTAATTGTGATCAGTAGTGTAGTCGAACTCGTTGTCGAACAAATGATCATCGGTGGGGACGGGAAGAGGACGTCGGGGGACTTTATTGGGGCTGTGGCCGGACGGAGTGGAGGAGCCGGGAACGTCGAAGGAAACGGTTTTCCTCTTGCCGTCCTCTGTGGTCATTCTGAACAGAGAGGCAAAACCCTAACCCTCAGAAATATGAAATGAACAACCATGCATTTTTGGGCCGCTGGGTTATTTGGGTTTTTCATTTGTTGGCGCCAAAATTAGACCCGCGTCTGGGAAATGTTATTGTCTCGTTAATGCCCTAGGTAGTTCGAACTTAATTTCCAGGATGCCATCACACCCTCTTTGGTTATGGTATATCCGTAAATCAGCAGGTCCTTTTGCGGGTCTTTTGGGAATCCAGCCCCACCATTTACCAGGACACGTGCTCGGAGAATGCTTTTATTTTAATAAATGCCCTAGATAGTTCACATCATTTGCAACCATGCCATCCCGTTATGGCAAATCCGTGAGTCTTGGTGATACTATGGGCTTCTTTTTGGGAAGCAAGCTGTGCCAGTAAAGACTGTAAAGGTTACCCAATCGAGAATGCAACCGCCCCAAATTTATTTATTTAATTAATTTATCTTTTTTTAGCATTTATTTTTTAATAAAAAATAATCTGGATGATTAAACTCGTGGTTCTTTGACTCCTCACCAAGAATTTTAGTTTTTTTTTTCAAAAAAAAAATTCTAATAAATTATTTTGGAAATATTGCCCTTCTTGTGGATTGAAAAGCTGAAATGTTGACCCTCATGTGGGTGCTATGTCATCCTCAGACGTCACAATTCAATGGATTTTTGAGAATTGGACAGGGATGATACATTTTGGAAGTGTAGGGTTGATCTTGATTAAAAAATAAAAAATCAGGGACTTACATGATGTTTGCTTCTAAGTTGGAGGGAGCAAACTGAATCTAGTTAATTAAAAAGAAAATACGAAATTTGGTGTATGCATTTCAAAAAAACTAATAATGATGTTTAGTTCAATTTAGATAATGAAAAAAAAAAACTATAGAAGCATATTTTGATAAATAGCTATATTTTTTGACGTAAAGAGTTCATAAATTAATATGACTTTGATCGTGGCCAAAGAATAGTACAAGATAGACTACTCTAAATAGACAATGTAAGCTCCGAGTAGTCTATACTAATAAAATTAACTTGCCTCGTAGGTAATTTATTATATCTAACCCTAATACGCCAAACACGTCATTGTGGTACGAGAAAGCAAGATACATCTACAAAGGCTTCTAGAAAAGCTTCTACTAGCATAGACATTATTCTAACTAAAGCATCTAACTATATTGACAAAACAAAAGTTGTTATTATTATTATTATTATTATTTTCAATAAAGGGCTAGTGCGGCTGCCCTCAAGTTTTGATTAATGAAACTGAATAAAAACTGTTAAAAGTTTATTTAATATGTATTATGAATTTTTATGTGCTATTTATTTTATACATTTCATTAATTATTAATTTATATATTCACCGGGTTCTAAAGAATTTCTAGAAAAATTATCATCTTATGCATTTTGCAAGGTTATTATTTTAATATATTAGTCCGAGTTGGGATCAGAGAAATCAAACTTTCATTTATCGAGACTTTATTGCAATTGCTTTTTTGATTTTTGGTTTTAATTTTTTTATATAAAATAAATATTAGGTTTTATAATTACAAGATATTAGGGTTTATAATTACAGGTTTCTGATTCAAAACTTTAGTAAAATACTTATAAATTAATACTATCGGGACTACCAATAATTATAATTTATGAATGTCATTTTATTGAAATATGAACCTTGCCAATTAGGACAACACTACTAATTTTTAAGAATGACATTTCAACCGAAAATTTAATACACCAATTTATTTGATTTAAATAATAAGAGAGGATTTAGAGTATCGACATGCACTAACACCAACATGAATGGACGACTGGATTACATTAAATATATTTTTTAGTTATTAGAAAAAATTGATTATAAATATAAATGATTGAGATCATCTAATAAGTATTGAGTCACTTACACCATCGTTACATAGAATAATTAACTTATGTTCAATCACTTCACACGGGCTATGAGCTAGAGATCGATCGGAGGAAACCATTATTATATTGTATCACTTGATTAAGAGAGAATCATTAGCTCTTGTGTGATGCATGATAACATTAGGGCAACTCCAACCATTGGTTCTATTTGGGGGGAGGTGCTATTCTCATTTTAGCACCCCCTTATTGCACTATTTATATAGGATTTATTCTCATCTCCAACAATAAAATGCTATATGGGTGCCACTATTCACAGGTGCTAGTTCTGGAAAAGTTTTATATATGAGACTTGGGATAGCACCAAGTCCTATAATACTAGGTTTAGTACCCCCTAAAATGCGTTGTTGGAGATGAAAAGTCTTATATTGCACCTAATTCTGCTACGACGCCCAATGGTTGGAGTTGCCCGAATTAGAGATGAATCTGGGGACCAAAAAAAAAATCAATCAAGTAGGTATGATAAAGTTGATTATTCATGATCAACAGGTCAATTTACAGCTGCATGCTTGGACCCAGAAGCTAGACCGACCCTAATATAATAACGCAATCATTATGCAGCTCCTCTTAGCCTAGTGTTCGGAAAACGATGGTTCATGGTTGATGAGCTTCAATAATTTGTCTACGATTTTGATTGAAAATGACGATGATTCCACAGGTAACATGAAGAAGAATCGTAAGTCATTCAATGTATTTTAACCTTTATAAATCCTTCTAATAGGCTAATAGACAGACCTAATTTTTTTATTTTTTTATTTTAAGAAAACAATGCTTTCTTTAAAATGAACAAAACTGGCTCAAAAAGTGTCAAAACAGAGAAAAAAAAGCCAAAATTGAATGTTACTATAGCTTGTTGGATCTTAGCAGAGTCGTTTGATCATGATGTTGCGAAGCGGCTAATCATTGTTGTTCATTTGATCTTGAGTTTGACTCTACCTGAATCAAACACGAACTAATCTTTAAATTCAACTTTGAGAACCAATAAAAGGTAATGGATATATAGTCAAATAAAGATGAAACGTTTGGATCCAAATGTAGAAAAATAATTTCAAATTCATGTACATTAAATACAAAGCATAAATTAGAAATGAATATGGTTTTGCATGGACAGATGTAGTATATATGATACATTTTCTTTTAGAATGAAATAATTGCACTAATACTACATATGCTGATATGCACGAGACATTGGTATATATACCACGAACAATAATCTTAGATTATGGAAAGAAAGTATTTCTTGGCAAGGAAATGAACAAAAGCAAAAATGAAAAAAATAGAAAATACTATGATGGAGAGACGGCAATGCCCCTATATACTTGGCGCGTTTTTGTCGCGGAATCACAGATATAGGTGACGCAATCCACTTTTACTCAGGAAGGATAAAAGGTTCTTTCCTCTGACAAAGATTGCTGTCCCTCTGCTCAAAGCTTCTTTTCTCTCTCTTTCTCTAGAACTTTCTCTCTCCTCCACCGGCAAAAAGAGGTTTGTATAATTTTTGGGAGAACGGGGTTTAATTTGGTAGTAACAAACGCGCTTACTGTCCTTCCATAAAATAAGTAAATAACCACTCTTTCTGAAGCCACCAATAAATCCCCTTTTGGGGTATTCTTCTCTTCTTGGGTTGGAAGAGAAACAGGAAAAAGGTATGATCTTGATCATTTTTTCTTTCTTTCAATGTTAGTTTCAATTGGGTTTTGTCTGTTTTATGCTTATGATTACATGGTTGATGTCTTAGAAGGATCTTTGTGTTTGTCTCTGTATGAAATGAATCATCTTTAATGTGTTTAGGAAAAATGATTGATATTTTGTGACGGGGGTGAGTCTCTGTTAATTGTTATGGTATTGATGAACAGTTGCTTCATACATGTTGATTGCACAGTAAGCATTTCCTATTTTGTATTGTATTGGTGTTTGTAATGCAGGGAATCTTTGTTTTATTGATTGTATCTTTTGGTCTGGTTTTGTTCATTGTTTGATTTCTTTGTCGTGATTATTCCTTTTCATATGGTTTTTCAGGTTTTGAACAAATATACCTTATAAGGAAACTAATCCTTGGAGGAGACCTTTCATGATATGTCTAACAGATTCATACTTGATCTTTCTCCTTTGTTAAAAATTGACAATTTGACTTCCGATCTTTCAAAATGTTGCATGAAGTAATGAAATTATTCCAAGTAAATCTTAGTAGCTAGAATTTTGTGATTCCTGTCTTATGCAGGATTACAATTTTGTTAAGTTTTGGGACCTTAAGATTCTGCTTCAGTTTTTCTTCGTACTTGAAATTCAATGGGGAAAGAATTGATATGATATCGAGTAGTTGTGCGGTTGCATACTCTCTCCTCACTCTGTTTTGGGAATTTTGATCTTCTACAGGGTTGTCATTTTGCCATGGCATAGTCTTCATACATGGAAGTGGAGAATATCTGTATCCCAGTGATCCTACAAGACTTGAAGTTTATTTGTGACGATGGCAGAAGGAACTCTATCTCAGTGATTCCACAAGAAAAAGAACATGGCAGTCACATTAGAAGGCATTCTATAGCACTGGTTCCACAGGAAATGGAGTCCAAGCGTGGTGATATCATTAGCGACTCTATCCCAGTGATCCAACAGGACATTGAGCCAAATGGTCATGAAATCGGGAGGAACTCTATTCCAGTGATACCACAGGAAATCGAGTCGGGTAGTGATGATTTCAGAAGGGCCTTTATTTTCCCACAGAAGGTGGAGTCTAATGCTGATGAGTCCGATGATATTAGCACCAACTCAATCCCAGTGATCACACAGCAGGTGGAGTCTAATGTTGATGAGTCCGATGATGTTAGCACCAACTCAATCCCAGTGATCCCACAGGAGGTGGAGTCTAATGTTGATGAGTCCAATGATGTTAGCACAAACTCAATCCCAGTGATCCCACAGGAAATGGAGCTTCAAGGTAATGATATAGGAAGGAACTCTATCCCTGTGACTCCGCAGGAAACAGAGCTTGATGGTGATGATGTCAGAAGGAGCTCTATCGGGGAAATAGATCCTGCTGATATACAAACTAACTCTATTCCAGTGTTCCTACAGAAAATTGAGTCCAATGGTGGTGATGTGAGAAGGAATTCCATTGCAGGTATCCCACAGGAAATAGAGCCCGAGGGTGGTGACATCACAAGGAACTCTATCATAGTGATCCCGGTGGGAATAGAGGCCAATGGTGCTGATGTCAGAATGAGGTCTATTGCTAGAAATATCCAATCCCGTTATCGCAGAGCTTCAATGGGATCTTGCCATGATTATTGCAAATATGGAATGAGGGAAGGATGTGAAGATGAGAATTTGGAAATATCTCCTATAGCTGGGAGGAAAAGGATATCCACAAACAACTCTAAGCCTTCTCCAGATTCTTTTGTCACAAAGAAAAGGGTCATATCAGTGATAAAGAAAGGAACTCCTTCTCCTAAAATAGTTTCTAAGGAAGTTGGTGTTCCTGAGGAAGAGTCCATTCATTTGAGGAAAAAGCGTGGGCAATTTGAGCCATCTTCCAAGGTGAAATCCCGTGTCAGTCATGAGCCTTCTCCGGATTCAGAAGCCCACATACTTAACAAGTCTTTTGTCACAAAGAAAAGGGTCATATCAGTGACAAAGAAAGGAACTCCTCCTGCTAAAAAAGTTTCTAAGGATGTTGGTGTTCCTAAGGAAGAGTCCATTCATTTGAGGAAAAAGCGCGGGCAATTTGAGCCATCTTCTGAGGTGAAATCCCCAGTCAGTCATGAGCCTTCTCCGGATTCAGAAGCGCACATACTTAACAAGTCTTTTGTTACAGAGAAAAGGGTTGTGTCAGTGACAAAGAAAGGAACTGCTTCTTTGGAAAAAGAGATTGATGTTACTATGGAAGATTCCATGGACTTGGGGGAGGAACCTGAGCAATTAGAGTCATCTTCTCTCCCAGGATCAGTCCGAAGCCTGAGAAATTTGAAAGTGATATCCACAATCAGTCCTAGGCCATATCCAGGTTCTGCTGCTATGGTGAAGAAAGTTATATCAGCGAAAAAGAAAGATGCTGCTTCTTCAAAAAATGAAATGCCTTCTTTAAAGGAAATTGATGCTTCTATGGAAGAGCAAGGTTTACGTCATAAAGGAAACATTGGAACCAGAAATAGCAAGGAAGCACCAGACGGTTCAAGGAGTGGAGGAAATAGAATTATCAGAAACCATAATAGGAGGGCTTCTCTGCCGGGTGAGAAACAGACAATGGGGCTGCAACATGTTTCTTTGTCTTCCAAACACCTCAATAAGAGAGACTCCAATGTGAATACCGGAAGCTCTTATAACCTTAAGGGGTTGAGTCATCTGAAAGATCAAAATGATCCCGGAAAAGTTGAACCTCAGCCACCAAGTGATAAAGAAACGCCAGAAAAGATTTTGTATGTCATTGAATCAAGTACTGAGAATAGGACTATGGAATCAACTCCAAGTGGTGTTAGTGTTCCTGAGCCATCACCATCCTCAGCTGTATCTGTTGAAGGCAAAGGCAAAAGCTTGAAGCATGCAAGGAAGGGAACTAGTAGAACTGGATCCTCTCCATCCTCTGAGAAGAAAAACTTGAAACGTGTTAATGGAGCTGATTCTGGATTAGCTGGTCCTTTAGATCAGGAAAACAAGGGGTTGAGAAGAACTCAACGTGGTACTCAAGCATCTTTATCTCCATCGTCATCCTCATCATCCATATCCATCTATTCATCTGACTCCACTCAACATAAAGAAAATGGTGCCAACTCTCAGCATGATAGAAGTAAAAATGTGAAGCCAATAGGAAAGTCGAAGGGGCAGCACAAGACTACTCCTCGTCCTTTAGATCAGGATAACAAGGGGTTGAGAAGAACTCGACGCGGTACTCAAGCATCTTTATCTCCATCGTCATCCTCATCATCCATGTCCATCCATTCATCTGACTCCACTCAACATAAAGAAAATGGTGCCAACTCTCAGCATGATAGAAGTAAATATGTGAAGCCAATAGGAAAGTCGAAGGTGCAGCACAAGACTACTCCTTGGAGGGCTGCAATTGTTGGCTCTGGAAACAAAAACAGTGTATCCCGGAAGCTGAAATTTCAGAGAGGTAGGGTGATTGAACTTCAGCCTCAGAACAATACTCCAAGGAGACTCAAATTCAGGCAAGTAAGATCGGCAGTGGAGGTTCAAAACAGTAAAGGCAGTATCACAAGCGGAAGCATTGGGAGGAAGGAAGTTGATGACAGCCAGTCAACTGGTGCTGGTATCATCAAAAAGGGAAGCAATGTGAGGAAGGAAGTTGGTAACAGACAGTCAAATGGTGCTGGTATAAAAACGGTAAGCATTGTGAGGAAGGAAGTTGGTGATAGGCGGTCAAGTGGTGTTGCTATCAAAAGGGGAATCATTGGGAGGAAGGAAGTTTATGACAATCAGACAAATGGTGCTAAACTCAAATCCGAGAAAGTTGTTCTGAGAAACCTACAACAAGTTGAAGTTTCCCCGAGGAAGAGCTTAACGAGCAAGGGGGTTGCTGTTGGTGTTATGAATGGCATCAGAAGCAATCCTGAGAAAGTGGTTTTGAGACACCAAGATGTAAAAGGAAAGAAAGGTGATCAGAAATTGTTCAACAATGTGATTGAAGAGACGGCCAGCAAGCTTGTTGAAACTAGGAAGAGTAAAGTCAAGGCCTTGGTTGGTGCTTTTGAGACTGTGATCTCTCTTCAGGACAACAGACCAGCGGCAACAGCAGATGCATGTTGATTTTATCAAATACATATAGCTTTTCTGTACATGTTTGAAAAGAAAATAAAATAAAAGAAGGTGATGAACATAGTGGTTTTGGAGGTGACATGGGATGGGAGCCACAAGAATTTGCGGAGGTGTAGAGGCATAGATGGATGGAAACTGAATCAAGGTGAGAAAGTTGCCTGTTGTGATGTTATCTATTGGTGTGCCTGAAGGGTGGAGTGTATTGTTATATTCTATATGTATTTTCTGATTTTGTCGTTTAGTTTTTGCTTATGGAAGGCCGGATCTGTGCTTGTGAAAGAAGAGTGACAAAGCTTGATTCTTGAAAAGTATTCTTTTCCTTCTTATATTATGATTGGTTTTATTGCTATTGTCATTTCTACATGAAGATTGTATTTGGCTGTGGTTGCTCACTTGCTTGTTAGCCTTATTTGCTTGATTGAAAGAGACAGTGTAACGGCTGGGATTGTTCTATTCACATCCGTACTACTCGTTTCAGCTATAAAAAGATAATCTTCCTTTTACTCTTTGATTCATTTTTGGAAGTCTAAACTTACCATCTTTGTTAATATTGTTGGAGATTAGGAGTTCAGTCATGAATGACAATGACAACTCACTGGCGATTTTTGGAAAATCGTATGACTCATGCGACATGTTGAGAATGTCGGCGACAGAAATGTAGTTATAGCTAGACTCTTTGATGATCCGTTCAGCAAGAGTAAACTAATCCACATTTTGTGAAATATATGCAGAGGAAAGCAAATACAATATGGAACAATTTTTTTTTTTGAAAGTATATGGAACACGTATTAGTAATGCCAACAGAGATATTTTTCAAAGTCACAGCTTACACCAACTAGGCCAAGGCAATCACTTGTTCTTCTTCTTAATTGTTCGACTGTGATGGGCTGCTTGCTGCCGTCTGATGATTGACTTGTTGACGGTACAGTGCTGCCATCCTGTTGAACAGGTCCATATTCATTGATTGCTGCTGCAAAATCAACCAAGATTCAAGTAAAAGAAAAAAAAAAATTCTTAGTTCTTAGCCTCATTGGTTTTTTTGTCATCGTCCCCAAGTTTGTCAAACTTTGTATCACTTTAGAATTAGAATTAGAATGTATGAGATAAAAATCGGAGCCTTTTATTGTATAATCATCTTTGAAAATTGATCTTGATAGCACTTTTTAGGCTATTTTGGCAGTCATTCTTCATTTTAGTTGTTCCAAAACCATGTTTAATGATTAAACATACTTGTGCTAGGAGCGCACAATATGGATCAGCAAAAGAGTCTGAATTAGCACTAGTGGCAGGGTCAGGCTTTGGCGGCATCAATTGGGGCACCATAAAGAGTGGAAGAAATGATGCAGAAGTAGGATGAATATTGAGCGGCTGCTGTAGAGATTGATGAGGAGCAATTCTTGCCATGTTGCTTACGTCGAGCATTCCCATTCCTAGCGCGCCAGGAACAACAGGACTCATTCCCATGCGCGCTAGGACTGACATTTGATGAAGATGTTGCTGCTGCTGCTGCATTCCTAAAGGCATCATCATATTCATATGGGGATGCATATTATTCCTCATGCTATTCATCATTTGAACTTGTGCTTGAAGTTGTTCCAAGTATTTTATCACCTCGTCGAGCATTGAAGCTTTATCAGTCTGTAATATTATAGCAAGTAGCTAGAATCAAAAGCCACACAAATTAAGTCTAAATGGACTTGTACTAATTCTCAAAATCCATCTCTCACCTTATCGGCATTTGGTACCAACCTCTGTAGAGCTTTCATTTTCTGATTGATCCGATCTCTTCGTTTCTACAACAGAAAGTACCATTTTGATTTGCATCAGTAGGTTAAGCATGCTTTTTCTTTGAGCAATATAGATATACTTTTTTGTTGATGCCTAGTTATATATAGCAGTTGGTATATAAAGTAAGGGATCCATACCCTCTCTGACTGATTATGGATGGCAGCAACTCGCCGTGGTCGTGATCGTGAGCGGCTTGATTCATTGCCCTTTGCGGCCTTTCGTCCTTTGTCTTGGTTTTCCTAATAAAAGTGTGATATTATTTAGTGATATTTCGGCGATCAATAAATATGATACATACTACCACTATTCAAAGTAACACCTAATAAATATGTAGTTACCAATCCCTCCTGACAAGTGGAATCGTCGTCATTGCTTTTGCTCCCAGCCGATTCAAAAGAAACCCATGTGTCTAGAGTCGTATCATTGTCCCTCTGGTACTCGGCCTGTTCTTCATGAACATTGCTAGTAGTACTAGTACTACTAACATTCTTTCCATGATAGTCGGAATCCGATCGGGTGCGGTTCCTGATCCAACCGTTTGCCAACGGCTGCTGGCCAGAATCGTCAGTCCATGTTCCACCGGAGGATGCAACCATTGAGCTTAAATTTGTTTCAGGTACTTTGTGGCGTGTAGCTTGATGGACTATTGATTCCAGTGTGTCACAAGCCCTGTTGCTCCAGGTGGGCTTTTCCAGAGCAGTGGGAACAATCCCACCAAGCCCATGAATTCCCAAATGACCATTTTCCAACTTTAGCTCAGCAACGTCATAGTTAGACCTGGACTTCCAAATATTTGTCCGAGTTATTCCAGATAGCCTAAGAAAAAAGGTCTAAAAATGGAAAATTTTTAATTTTGTTGACTGAGGAAAATGTAAAATAGAAATATTAAATGTCAAATCAATGCAATCTTTGTTGGTAATACAGGTATAAAAACAGAATGAATGGAAGGAGGAAAACCAAACTTTCATGCTCTTGCATTTTAATTAGAACAATAAAATATATATAGATGCATGGTATAATGAAAAGGGAAACTGTTTGAATAGTGAGTACCAGCAAAGAAGAAAAACCATGTTGAATTACATAAATGAAGTGACGAAAATCGCCATGATATATCAAGGAAAACTAGCTAGGAGAACTAGTGATTCTTCTGGTATTCATTTTTTTTTCAGAAGAATACATATATAGAGTTTCTTGAAGAACAAGAACAAGAAACAGAAAAGAAATAGCTGAATTAGAAGTAATGAAAACACAAAGCTGGGTCTCTCTCAGATCGATGATCCAAACTCAATATAGTAAATCGAAACTAATTAAGCTGATGATGAAAGGTATACATACATTATATGATGAGTAAATATTGTGCTTACATGGGGACTAGATGAGTGATGTTGGGGTTGTTCTGATGCTGCTGCTGCTGCATATTAAATAGTTGACAGGATCAAGAGGATCTATTTCTCTCTTCGACTTGTTCTTGTCTCGCTTAGATTATTTCATCACTCAACTATATTTTCAGTATATATACAGTACTCACTCATTGACATATAAATTTTCTTGACTCTGAATGAGAGTTTGGGGTTGATTTTGGACTCTCTTATAATTAAATTCTTTGTCTTATGGTCCCTTTTCATTAATTGTTCTGTGTAGTCAGTGTCACAATATATTGCTGTGATGGAGATTTTACACAAAACATGTGGTAGCCAAAACAAGCCAAGCTGGGGAGAGGGAATAGGATATGCATTGGCTTTATCGAAAACCTTTCCTCTAGCTTTCCCAAGACCTATATATCAATTCAAGGATCTTGACAATTTCATTTTCTGTAAATTCTCCATATATGTCACACGCAAGTTTTCTTATTAATAAACCGGGGTAGTTGGGAGCTCTTCCGGAATGATTGGTAGGATCTACTTTGGGCTGACCGACACTGTATGATTTGTACTAGCTTAGTTCTCTATTTATTTGGAAATTAAAAAAAAAAGAAAAAGTCAGACCTAAAAAAGACTAAGAAATTTTTTTGTACATTTTCTGTTCTATGAGGCCAATTGCCTTCACACTTCACTTGAAGACAAACTCGTGTTTGGTTGATCTAAATCACATGCATCTTCAAGTTATGAACACATTGACAGATAGATAAGTTTTAGTTGGCTTATTGATTTAATGAGTCAATGACTGTATGACCCCACCCCAAAAAAAAAAAAAAGGAAAAACTTGTAGATTATGACTTTGCCCCTATTAGAAGTCCAATCTCATATACAGATCTTACTGCTCGTTTTGTTCTACCTTGGTATAGAATCAATATATAGCTAGCTCTCTGCGTAAATGATTTTGGTACAAAGAGTTGTCAACTAATCAAACCAGGCATTAGATGATGAATCCCCTGCATCTGCTATACACATTTAGAAGAACCCTATCGCACCACGTGGTGACGAGCGTGGACCAAAACTAGTATGGTCCTATTGACAACTGAAGTGTCAGCCATAAACAGTTTTTCCCATTGGAGCAATGAGATATCCCAACAAATAAATACAACACCTACAAGTTAATTTCTGGGAGTTCAGATGACTGAAGTTTCATCATTCTTATCATATGAAAGTTCAGATTTATCTGTCACAAATATCTCTTCCTAATTGTTATATATGCATCATCTTTTCCTCCATAACATTGATATATTAATCTGATGCATGCTTTCGAAGGAAGATATAAGAATCTTGCATTTAATGCAGTTTCTTTGTAAAGCTGATTTCAAGTTAGCTAATAAGTAGTTCTCTTATAGGTTTGATAGACAATGACTTTCATTTTCTCTCCGTAAATATCAGTAGTCTCTCACTATCTGCTGCTAGCTAAGTAGCTAGCATCCAACCTACAACATAAGTGTATGTCCTAAATAGTTACTGCCTTGACAAAATGGGATCATCTTTTGTCTAATGTCGAACTCGCGCATAGCAGCTGGGGTCACTTTGCTCCATCTCCAGGAACAATTTGATCTCATACTTACTTGTCTTCAAGCTTTTGTTGAAGGAATAAGCTTGTGAAGTTGTGATCGATGGTGATTTTCGTGGGCGTGCACCAACACGTAATGAAAAGGATAAGCAGGTCCACTACAATCCTGCTTAAGCATTACTTGTGTGGTCGAACCCAATTTCCTTCCTTCAAGCTATGATCTGATTTTCACAAACAATATTGCTTCTGGTTGGATATGTTCTCTTTTCCCTGTCAAGTATCAGCAATCGATTTTGAGTGTCATTTTCGGCTGATGTATGTGGTGGAGGTAATTTCATCCAGCATATTGGCCAGTTGTTGTGCCCTTTCCCTCAGAATGAGGGAAAAACTTGTTGACATTCATAATTTTCCAAATCAACATCTTGGAACTTATTATATTCCTCTGTTCCTACTGAAGTTGTCCATGTCAATACTTTCATCTCTATACCATTAACCAAAGCAAACAAGTCTCTATTTATGTGTTAATTCAAGCGTAGCTGCACTAGGGGTTCATATAATGATGTGATAATATTTTTTGTTTAGATTTTGGAGTAAGCACAAATGTATAGTTATAATTTGATATACAGATGTATTACATAGTTTTTTCTCCTTCCATTACATTATTCACAATTAATACAAGTTTATCGATATTTACTGTTGTGTACTTGTGTTTCCATCTTCTACTAACAAGTGAAGCAGAAGCATGTAACAGGAACTTTTCCTGTTGCTCTAATCCTTTTCACCTTTTCTTTTACTCTGGACTCTTCATTTCTTCTTTTCTGTTCCACTTGTGCCCTTGCTCCTCCTGCTATCTGGTCAATCCTTTCTTGCTTAACTTGGTAGTGTTGCATATCTCTTGCTCGTCTTTGCTCCATTTCTCTCTGCATTTTAACAGTGCATGATTAGGGTGATCACTATCATTGATCTTCACAAAGTTAAACTAAAAAACAACAGAATACAGTTAAAACAGTACCTTTCTCCTCTCCATCTTTATTTTCACTTGCATCTTCTTCTCATTTTCCCAAGCAAGAATTGCAGCTTTCACTTTCTCATACCTACGTGTTATAGTTTTGTCATTACAGACTGATCAATTCTATTTCTTTAGGCTTTAAATCAACCTTATGTATAATTATTATTCCTTACCGGTTCTGAATCTTCTTCATCTGAGCTTTCTCCCAAGCATCTGCTTTGGTTTCCACTGCATTACCAGGTCCTCTTGAATTTCCCTTTCGGTTTTGATTTCCATCTGCAGGAGTTGGAGGCCTTATAGAGTTTCCACGATTTGGATACCTGGATGGAAAAGCTTTCTCCAAGTCCAATGTTTTTTGGTCCTGCCCCATTGGCCTTTTCATTGAAGCTCCACCTATTATATACAACCCTGTTTAATCTCCAACCCCATTTCACTATAAAAAAAGAGAAAAAACACAATGAATATGTGCAGCTAAACTTACCACCATTATTCGCTCCTTTGTTTGATAATCGCCGAGTTGCTGCACTAGAACTCGGCCTCCCATTCATGTGATCCTGCAAGGTATTGGTCCTTGTGATTTCACGGCTTTCTCTCCTCTCTTTTTGATACTGCAATTCAGCTTGTTCCATTGAGTGAATGGCAAATGCAGCTGCTGCAACCGCAGTTGCAAACTCGCTCTCTTGTGGAGCATAATCCATACCAATTTCCCCCGGAAATTGCCTTCTTGACCGGTGTTGCCCCTTGTTATCCACAAAAAGAAATGTTAGTTCTCTTTGTTTCTTGAGAAGCCATGTGATTATGTTAGTTCTCTTTGTTCCATGCATGGATGAACTACTGAAGAGAACTATATTTTATTTTAACTAAGCCACTTTTAAAAATCAGTGATTCATGTACAACAACCATTGACAGATAAATCATGGATTTAATTAATATTTTCACAATGTTTTAAATATTTTTCAGATTCAGAAATATAGTGAAGTATACATATGCAGCTTATTACCTAAAAACTCTGCTTGTTGAAATGAAGGCTTCTTTCTTTAATGGGATCTGATCCTTGCTGCTGGTTTATGCTTGATCCTGTGCCAGAAAATCTCACTTTACCTTTTCACTAATTCTTTCCAAGATTTCGCCGATATTGACAATATGTAGAAGCAGAAGCAGGAACCAACTTTTTTTTTTTGGAAAAAAACCAAGTATGCTAATGTATATATTCTGGAAATTAATGGCATGGCTTTGTTATGTCTAAGCTGCAAAAATTCAACATAGGCGAGGACAGGAAGCTATAAGTACCTTATCTCCTCTGCTTCATTGAAGCATCCACTGTTCTTCACAACCTGATCTGTTGCTGATTCTATGACAGAATATATTTCCTGGTTTTTCAATGTGATCGATGCTGCTTATATCAAATTTGGGTCATGCACAGAAAACTCAGAAGCAAGCAAAGTGAAAATATGCCTTGCAGTTTGGATGCATGCACATCTATGAAGAGCTAAGGAAGAAAAGGATTTTCCCTTCACAGGCACATGCACATAAGTCTGAACTAACAAGTTGTTTCCATTTTTAAGCCCATGCTTGCTTTTTCTCCATCAAAGCCATGTTTGGCACAAAGCCATCTTTCATATAATAGTCAAAGCTTTATGCAGTAGTGTTCTTCAAGTTTTGTAATGGAAATGGAACCATGGATTCTCACCAATCACCATATTCCCACTTTCTGTGCCGCTGTTCTTTTATTCCTTATTCCCTTTGAAGGGAATGGTCTAGTAATAATAATAATGTAATATTCAATGTCTTGACGACAACATTGGATTCTGATGGCCCACCAGAGCAAGCAAGAGATTATACGATCCAACTCATCTAAGCCAGATGTTCCAGTTCTGATGATACCATTCCTTCCAGAGTTGGGAACTATAGTAGATGTGTGTGGTTGGTTTTGCTTAGTTTTGGACAAGGGCAATAAGGTAATTTCGGTTACCTGATTGTGAAAGATTGAGAGGCATCTGGGTTTGCTTGGTTTTGGAGGTTTACACTGTTGAGCTGTGAACTTGTGATGGTCAAGCAGGTGGTGATTCTACAAGATCTTTATCTATTGTTTCTCTTTTAACCATGAACAACCTATATTCTTAATAATTCAACCTATATATAAACACAACACTAAAATGATAAGATGTGTGCATGTCTGAGTGAAACTTATTATAATGTACGTAGTACAATCACCTTATTTTGTATGAAGTCGCACTAAACACGTCTCTAAATTCTCGAGTTAGAAGAATCTCACATGATAATGGTGCTTATTGCTTAGCAAACCATCAAAAGAAGAAAGAAAATTGGTTTTGCAAACTATCATTATCGAGTTAGAAGAATCCCACATGATAAAGGTGCTTGATTATCGCTTAGCAAACCATCAAAAGAAGAAAGAAAATTGGTTTTGCAAACCCTCATTGATTAAGTCGAACTCATGAAATCCCACTAACAAAGTAACAATATGTAGACTCCTAAATTAATTTTGCATTGTGGTCGGAAGAGAACAAAAAGATTGTAGAGAAGATCAAAGAGTTGCTCAAAACTTATGATATGCCTTCAGTTTCGTTCCGACCAAGGAAACACAACAAAGTAGCTCATGAGCTTACTAGATTCATAATGAATATCGTTTTTTTTCGATGACTAAAAAAGGACTAAAACTACAACACCAACCCTCTATTGACACTCCCTCCCAGCTGATCCAAATGGAACGTTGGGGAAACAGGAAGGGGAAGACAAAAAAACCATATAGGAGGATTAGAATTATAGTGAGCCAATTATGCCAATGATCCGCTACAAAATTGGCCTCTTTGCAAACATTACGGAAGATAATAGACTGGAAGGTCGAAGCTAAAGTATAAATATCATTAATGAGCAATTGAATTCTCCAAGGCACATGAGCTATTCTTTGGATGCAACCAATCATCAACTTAGAGTCTCCTTCCACTACAACATTGGGATGATGATGCAAATGAGCCGTATGAAGAGCATCTCTTAATGCTGTGGCCTCAGCTACAAGAACATCTGCTATACCAAGCTTCCGACTCGCTGCAAGTAAAGGATTTCCATCCTCATTTCGAAAAACAAAACCTGTAGCGGTAAAACCATTCCGAACAGACCCATCAAAATTTAACTTAACCTGATGTGCAAATAAAGGATTCATAATGAATATCGTTTCTATTGGTAAACGTAGAAACAAATGTTTGTAACCGTTACAATGATTAATGAATGGTTAAAGTTTGATCAACCATACAAAAAACCAACGAAGAGACTATCACGTGCTTAGGCACGTGACTAGAGTTGAACACAACGGCTCGAATACTCTACAGTTGAGATCTACTTCTCTCCTCTCCATTCCCCGCGCAATTCAAAACACACACACACTCTCTCTGAAAACCCTAAATCCCCAAAAATGGAAATCACCGAAGAACAACGAAAGCGAGCCGAGGCGAATCGATTGGCAGCCTTAGAAAAACGCAAAGCCCTCGCCGAATCCTCCAATCTTCAACAACAACACGACCCGTGGTCGCTTTTCAAATGCCGGAAGGTCTCTCCGGACCTCAATCCAAGCTCAATTCGCCGCGCCCGCGATCCAAGATCCGAAATTTCCCGGCTCAACCCGGTTGTGGAGAACCAGATGTTTCGGGTCAGGCTAGAAATCTGCTCGCCGGACTCGTTCTCAGCCACCCCAATTGCCGTTCAAGGGTTTAAATTTCCGGGGCGGGAAGAGTGCGTAAGGAGAATGAGTGATTGCTTGGCTGGTGTAAGTGGCTTTCTGGGTTTTGTGAATTTTGATTCTGAAATTGACCTAAATTCTGAGTCTTTACTACTGGCATTGTTGGTTTTAGATTTATAAGTTGCTTTTGTAGTGGTCATCATGAGCTTGATTTTCTTGAAATATTAAAATGTACATGTTCTCTGGAGTGTTTTTTTTTTTTTTTTTCATTTGGGTGGTGAGAAAATGGTGGAAATGAACGTACATGAAGGAAATTGCATTCATTTTTGTAGAATTTTGGTGATTTTGTTGTGAAAAAGGTTTAGTTCTAAATTCTAAGTGAATTTATTTTGATTATTCCCTCTGTCTAGATCCATGCATACAATAGATAGCACAGAAAATTATAGTGACTGTGTCGTATTAAGTGGTTGGGAGTTTTGTGTTTAAAATTTTGTTTTATGCATTTGTCTTAGGTGATGCCATCCCACTACACGCAAAATCACAGTGGGGGAAAGGCTGGTGTTTATAAGCTGAGTGAGTACAAAGAAGTCTTGAAATGTTTAAGGAGCAACAAGGGCATTGACATTGAAGAGATACCTTGGACTACTTTCCATGTTGTAGACAGACTTTCACAGTCATATATCACAGGGAAGTGGGTACCATGCAGGCCAGAACACTTGTCGGATGATAAGGTTGATGAGTTGATTGGGAAGCTACCAAAAAGGCTATTGGATTCACTCTTGCCTTTCCAGCTTGAGGGTGTTAGATTTGGTTTGCAAAGGGGTGGACGATGTCTTATTGCAGACGAAATGGGCCTTGGAAAGACACTACAGGTAGTTTTATGTCAAGTAACTCTTCAATTCTTATCGATGGCACTAGGGTTTTGACTGATGATATTGTCCCTGTTGGGTGCATTGAGATATGTTGATGTAGTTATAGGGAGTTAGAGTGCTAGAATACTCCAATAGTCTCTAGCTTTGTTATTACACACACACACACACACAGACAGAGCTTTATTATACAGTATCCACAAAAATAAAAAAGTGTATCTCCTGCATTTCAAACGTTCCCCTGCAAGTATAAATTTTAAATTTGTCCTCCCAGGCTATTGCTATTGCATGCTGCTTCATGAGTGAAGGCTCTATACTTGTTGTTTGCCCAGCTATTTTGCGTTATTCATGGGCAGAAGAATTAGAGCGTTGGCTTCCTTTTTGTTTGCCAGCTGACATCCATCTAGGTAATACTTTTCATTAATTTAAATTTGTCTCTTGTTTAAGTTGGATTGAGTAGATGGGAAGGTGGGTAATATAAAAACAGACAATCATTTTTGCGAATAACACTTCAATAATGTGTCATTACCAAAAGTCTGATTTAGTGTCCAGTGTAGAAGATGTAATTACTTGAATTCCATATTGTATAATCTATCATTTTACTATACGTAGAATTTGTTTAAAGATAATGTTTAAATATAGTTTAAGAGTGGCTAGTCCAAGTAATGGAATGTTATTATTAACTGGTTGGAACCAACAATGTTTAAAGTAAAAATGTCATGGTTTAAGGAAGTAGTTTTGTTATGCATCTTTGATGCATGAGCCTTCCCCAGGTGTAGTTGTCTTGAACTCATTTTCTTGGTTAAGTATGTGACTTACTTTCTAAAAGAGGTGGTGAGCAAATAAGCAAAATGTCGGGAGATATGATACAGAGTGAGCTGAACTGTTTTTAAAATGGGGCGAGATGTGGTGTTGGTTTCAGTTAATATTGTGAGCAAACTTTCACCTCAACATGTGTATTGCGGCACTTTTTTCGGCACTGATGCTTTATAAGTTTATATTTTTTAACAAACCAACCAAAGATCTACTATTTATTGCAAATGAAAAGTTGTATTGGCTGATGCTCTCTGTGCATACAAGTCTATAGAAGGATTTGGGTACTCGTTCTAACGTAGAATACTTATTTGTTTTATTGTTTTATATCTCCATATTATAGATTAGTCATAAGACAGGACTGATTTCTTACATGTCCTTCTGACTCCAGTTTTTGGTCATGAAAACAATCCTGCCAATTTAAAGAAATGGCCTAGAGTTGTGGTTATTTCTTATACAATGCTTCACCATTTGCAAAAGAGCATGCTAGATCGAGAATGGGCTCTCTTGATTGTTGATGAGTCCCACCATGTACGATGTACGAAGAAAAAATCAGAACCTAGAGAGGTACCTAGATTGTTCTGATTTGTAGTTTTCCTAGTAATTACTAATTAAGTATATTAACTACAGAGAGCCTTTACTATGTGCTATTTGTAATAATGTATATCTACAGATAAAAGCTGTTCTTGATGTGGCAAGAAAGGTCAAGCGCATAGTTTTACTATCGGGGACACCTTCTTTGTCAAGGTTGTAGCACAGGCCTTTAAAAGCACTGCAGTACTTGATATTTCTAGAATGCATGTTGTTCTTTACTTGTTTCAAGTTGCATCTCTATAGCCTTCTCTTGTTCTTCCCCTTACTAAACCCCTGTTTGTATATCTTCCTAGGTGATTCTAGGCCATTTGACATTTTTCATCAGATAGATATGTTATGGTAAGTGTCCTTCACACAGTTGAACTCCTGGTTGGCTTGGTTATCTCTAGTTCGATTGATTGACATCTCAGTTGTTTCTTTACAGGCCTGGTTTGCTGGGAAGGGACAAGTTTAAATTTGGAGAAACTTACTGTGATGCCAAATATGTTTGGGGTGTCCAAGGGAAAGTTTTTCAGGTCATATATGGAGTATCCTTCATAATTCTCATAATGATTTCTTGAGAAGTGTCCTTTTTGTGCTGCCTATTAGTTAAGATTTAAGATGATAGTGTTTTGCAATCCCTTGGAAGAAAGAAAAAAATGCATCCATGTTTTAAATGTGATGCAAGATTCCTGTTTCTTGTTTGATACAGTTGGCCATGGCCCAAATGGTTTTTCTGTTTTGTCCTAAAGAGCCTTGTGCTTTACTATGTCAGATGTTTTAACTTCTTCAGGAAACATATAATAAATCTGTATCTGTGCTTTACCTACACATTATAAAACTAATACTAAGATCTTTTATCAACACCAGCTTTATCTAATGACTTATTGTTACAAAGAAAAGTAATGAAATAGTCTGTGGGACTGTTGCTGCAGGATTTCTCAAAGGGTACTCGTTTGGAGGAGTTGAACATGTTACTTACGCAAACAGTTATGGTGTGCTCTTGTTCCTTAGATGCGTATGCCACTTTTGTTATTTTTCTGAAGTCACGTCATAGTCGTTCTCTTAATAATTATCTTTAAAAATGAACTGCTGGGTGTTTTCAATGTCACAAACTCACAATTAAGTGCCAATCCAAAAAGCATTGATATGAACATATTTGGAAAATAGCACGACTGTGATTATATCAATTTTATGAAAACAAATTTGGAAATTCTATGCTTAATTATCAGAAATTTTTACAATAAGAACCCTTATGTGAGTATACCTTAGGAGAGAATAGGGTTCAGGTTGATGATTATTTATGTATTGATTATTTTGAGATTATACTTGGATGATATGCTATTTGTAGACTTCATGTGACGGTCAGAATAATTTGTTCTTTGGTTCTTTGTTTTGAAGTTCACTTACATGTTCTCATTCTAGGAATTAAAAGTATTCCTGCCGACTTAGTAGTTCGTACTAATTTTTAATGTTGAAGCTTTTTGTTCAAATCTGATTGTTTATTTGAAACATAATTGTAGATAAGACGTTTGAAGGAACATGTCCTGTCTCAGCTACCACCCAAACGCCGACAGATTATACAAGTTGTACTAAAGAAATCAGATATAGTTTCAGCAAAGGCTGCTATCAGGGTGGGAAAGAGTTGCGATGAAGATGTATCTTCAGAACATTTGGATGAACCGAATGGTAAATTAAAGTATTCTTTTCCTGTGTATATGCGAATAAGTTTCGAATGTCAAATGACTGTTTATTTTCTTGTATTGCCACTTTTTATATTACACAGTGAGTATCAGTGCCTCAAAACCTTTGGTTTGTTGATGTACTAAAGAGGTATATGATATACTTAATGTTCTGCAGTAAAACAGTATTGATTTATGTTTTTATTGAATTTTGCATATCTTTGAAAAAAGCATTGATCACTGAATGCTGAGTTTGTTGTTGTATGCTCATTTTGCCTCTCTCTCTCTCTCTCTCTCTCTTCTCACTCTCACTATCTGTCTAATCTTTTTCCTTTTTTTTTTTTCTTTTTTTCCAGATAGTATGGGTTGCTGCATATCAAAGCAGCTTTCTCACCAAGAATTAGGTATTGCAAAGCTAGCCGGGTTTCGTGAATGGCTCTCCATTCATCCAGTCATTGCAGAGGCACATGGGGTTGCAAACTTGGAGTCGGATTCCAGTTCTCATAAAATGTTAATATTTGCACATCACCATAAAGTACTTGACGGAGTACAGGTGAAATTCTTCATACTTGGTGTTTCTTGTTCATTTGAGAAGGGCTTGAATTCACTTGTTTTTAAATTAAGACAGTTGTTCAAGTGGAATTATCTTGGGTACACTGCTCCAATGGCTGTTTGTTTTAGTTATTCTCAAGATTATCAGGCGTTTGCTTTTTCTGAAATTGGAAAAAAATAATACGGTCGGTGACTCGGTATAGTAAGGGTGTTACTTATATTTTTGAAGAGTGGGTTATGATTGTACTGTTTACCAGCATTCCATTTATATTGTTTGATAACACATAATTTCTCTTTCGTTCACATCATAGTTTGAGTGCATGTGTTGAATGTTGATCTTGTCTAATCAATTCCTAAATATAAGTCTGGTATTCTAAATTCTCAGGAGTTCATAATCCACAAAGAGATAGATTTTGTCCGAATTGATGGAAACACACTTGCCACAGATAGGCAGTTAGCTGTACGAAAATTCCAACTATCAACTGAGGTTAGTATCAGCTGTACCATCACAAGAAAATTATACCCACAGTGGTTTTCTTGATGTGCCTGCAGACTTTTAACTAATGCAATGTGTTTTTTCCGACTTATGCATCATGAACTTAATAATATGCTACTGTCTTCACCTGATCATGGAGTTTCCATGTCATTTTCTGGTGGACCCTGCCTTTTACCCCATTTCGTCAGTGTGGTTTGTTGTAATAATGCATTGAGTGTCTACGTTGTTCAGGTTAGGATTGCAATAGTTGGTATTACAGCGGGAGGTGTTGGTCTTGATTTCTCATCAGCAACACACGTTGTCTTCTTGGAGCTTCCTCAGTCACCATCATTGATGCTTCAGGTTGAAAACAGTGAAGTTGTCTTCTTGTTTTGTGAATTGTCAGGGTTGCTTGTAGGTTATATGTTATTAATCGTTGATGTACTTGGTTCTTCTGAAATTAACTGAAGGCTGAGGATAGAGCTCACAGGCGAGGGCAAACAAATGCAGTCAACATTTACTTCTTTTCTGGGAAGGTGCTTCTTTCTTTTGTTTATAGTTGTTTAGACATATTTCACATACTTTTAAACTGATGAATCTAGCATATTGCAGGATACCGTTGATGAGTCACATTGGCAATACTTGAACAGGAGTTTGCGCCGTGTTTCATCTACAACAAATGGAAAATATGATGCAATACAAGAAATAGCGGTACTTTTCATCTTTGAATGCTCCTTTCAGCACTTATTCTTGATCTGTGTTGCTCAAATAATTATTGGCTTGTAATTAATATATAGTAAGTTTTTAGTACCAAGTTCAATTCAAAACACTACTAGTCCATATTGTATACCCCTTAGTCTGAAATCCAGTTCTCTCTATGTTCGAAACTGTTAGACAGGTGCCAATTTCTTGTGAAGTTGGACAGCTCATTATGTAAGAGGTTGGGATTGTCTACAACTATGACCAACTAATTTTGGACTTTAGATGTGAGGGTTAGTGGGTGAAAATGCTGGCCTAAAAGGATAAAATAGTTATGTTTAATTGTTTATAGAGTTTAATAGTAGGCTTTCTCTTGGAAGCAGTTACTGAGGAGTCTTTGGGGTTCATAAGGTTAGGAAAGATCAAGTATAACAGGAGTTATATGGTAGTTTATTTGGCTTTATTTTTCATAATTATTTTAATGTCTTTGGCAGTGAGGTTTTGGTTTTGTATATTCTCTGTAGAATTCAATATCATATTTTGGGGCCTGCAGGTTGAAGATGTTTCTTTTTTTGAGACATTGGGTGGAGGTGATACATGTGAAGATTATACTTTGCAAAAGTCAGAGGTTAGTGAGTTCTCTGCAGAGCTAATCAAAGTGCCTGGTTCCGACTGCTTAGCTAAGGCTATGAAGCCTTTTGAGTCAAATGATAAGTTAGTGCCAAAAATTCCACAGAGATCTGAAAGACATCATGGTACTGATGGCATTTCATCACAAACTAAAAATTCTGTTATTGAGGTGAAATTTATAGATATTTATTTTTACTCCTTTATGAGATTTAATTTTACTCATTTCTTCCCTAGTATTTACAACCTACAATAGTCCTTTTGGTTGGATGATCTATACTAATTTTAATGGTGAAACAGGATGATGTGGTCTCTGATTTGGATATGGGTTACAGTATCTCTTTAGATGAGAAGTTGGAAACAAATGTTACTGAGACTAGAATTAGAGAAGGGACAGTCTATTCTTGTAAGTTAAATAAGAGCGGTGAAGATAGAGATGGATTGGAATCAGTGGATAAGGTACATTTGGTTTCTTCTCAACTTTGAAGGAAGATGACTTCTTTTTTTGGGTCCAATTTTTTATACAATTGATCTTATAAATTAGAAGCGGGAAGACGGAATCAAATCTCAGACAAACAAAGGACATGATGGTGAACCTGTTCAGCCAATTGAAGCTGAAGAAGGTGGCACTAACCAAGTAGATGCTCTTCGATTTGAGGTAAAAATGTGTCCTGGTTATCAGATTCCAATTTTACACTGGTCAAAGGCTGGAAACTAGTACAAGTGAAAACATGATGTGTTAGCTTTTCTCTAACATCCGAATATGGTTTCAAACTATTATTAATGCTCAGAATTTTTATAATTATGCATCAATTTTATTGGTTTATTTTAGTTAATACATATGGAATAATCAAATAGCGTTGCTATTTTTTATTTTATTTTTTTAAATTTTCTTATGAATTGTAGGTGAGTCAATATACGGGTAGAATCCACTTGTATTCTTGCATCTCCGGAGAGGATTCAAGACCAAGTCCACTTTTTGAGAATTTTAGACCAGAGGAACTTGAGTCACTAAGTTCTTCCGCCACTGAAAGTATTAAAGGAACAGCTTCAAATTCATTCAAGGATAACCCAGCTTATTTGTATGCACTTCTTGCATTCAATAAAGAATGGAAGAAACTGAGGCCCATTGAACAAAAGAAATTAATTGGAAAGCCTTTGCAACTTCCTTTGACTGTTGAGTTGTGCTTTCTGTGTGAAGGCACTAACCACGACAATACGGTACATCTGAACTTCCTTTGTCTGATTATCCTTTGTGGGAATAAATTTGCTCATTCTTTGCTCTGGTGAATGTATTGTTAATTCATTTCAGTGTCTGCCTTATAATTTCTAGAGTTGCAGCAGTTTGTGGTCAGATGGACATAATAATCATTTTCATTTCTCTGACAGGGACTGCTGAAGGGCCGAAGCAAGCGCCGCTCTACACCTTTTGATGAGATTAGCAAACCCTTACCATCAAATGCTGTGTGGAAAAAGGTCCACCTACGAAGTGGCTATGGAAAAAAGGAGAAGCAATACACTCAGGGTTACACTTTGACTGATGAACCTCTCTGTAAACTCTGCCAGACACCATGCGAGTAAGTTCTGTTTAAGTCATCTGTTAATAGTGCTGTTTGTGTTGGACAATCACATGACTTGGTTTCAGGAGCCCCAATGCCAAGGAACCTGAATATTTTGAAGACCTGTTCTGTAATCTTGACTGTTATGGAGAGTACCGTATCCGAACTAGTAATAGATCTATTCGTCATGTAAGGACATGAACTATGTTTTATTTTTTAAAGAATATAGTTCAGATGTACTTTTCTCAGTTGTAGTTTGATTTTATCCATGTGATATTTATAATTGAAATTTTTCGGTGCTTTCTGGATATTTATCTTTTCCTTTTGTCATTTACTTGGTGCATTCTTTTTTCATAACTTAACATATTCATATTCTCAGGAACTTTTTCAACTAGAACGCGGTGTCTGTGCAAATTGTCAGTTGGACTGTCATAAACTTGTGGAGCACATAAGACCTTTATCTGATGTAAAGCGGAGGCAGTATATTGAAAAGTTTGCACCAAGAGTGGCAAGGTTGAAGAAGTTGTAAGTCAAATTGTTGATGACTAGTTTTGTATTTTAGTTGCTGCAGAGGGTTCTAATTTTTTTTTACATTGTTGTGTGTTCTCATGCGTCTCTGAATATGCTAGACTTGATTACAATAGTAAAACAGTGCTACCTGCAGCGAGTTATGCAGATAATTGTCATGCAACTAGTTAAACATATGTATCTCTGTTTGATGCATCTACCAATTGTCTTACACTTTTCAAATATAAACAATACACATTAGGCCAAATACTTAAATTTGACATCCTGCAGGCTTGAGCGGCTTGTAAAGGATCCAACAGAGGGAAATGCATGGCATGCAGATCACCTTGTTCCTGTCTATCTTGGTGGAGGTATGTGCCTAAACAAATTTTCATGAATATGTTCTGAACTTCTGATACCTGGAAATATACCTTGTAAGCAAATAATCTGCCAAACTTTATTATGACATAGACCGAGCAGAACATAATACTATTGATATCGTTTGGTCAGATTATAAATAGCCTGATACCATTTTATAATGATTGTGTCCTTGAACTGATGACATGACTCTGTATCAGCCTTGCTATGCGGGAAAAAAATTAATATAATCTTATTATAGTTATAAAACAATACTTCAGCTGCTCTTGTTCGTATTCTTCTGTGATTTTGGAGGATGCCTTCATCTATACAGCACACAATAATTAATCTTCTACGTTTTGCATGCTTCGAACTTAAGCCCTGGTTCTCTAATTTGATAACGTTCAAACGTTTTGTAGGTGAATGCAGGCTAGAGAACATGAGGACTCTGTGTGTGGCCTGTCATTCTGATGTTACTAGAGCACAATGTGCTGAACGGCGGTCAACAAGGAGCAAGGCTAAGAAACAACTGAAAGCAATCATGAGTGACCTGAAAAACAAAGGCACAGAGATTAACCCGAAGGTATGTTCTGAAAGTAGCAGTCTCTTTTCTGTTTCCAGAAACTGTCTTATCACTTGCTTTTTGATATGAGGCCTGCCACTGCCAGATGCAAGTGTCCAGTTTAAGCTGTCCCTGCATGAACATACAGTAGGGCAGTGCATAATTGCTGAGATAGCTTCCTTAGCAGTTCTCATGTGGTATTTGGTTCTAACACTGCCAATGTCCTTTTAAGTAATGACCGGCTGTGTAGTAGGTATACTGTCAATTGCTTTTTGTACCTTAAGCATCCAAGTGTTCTTGTTTATTAGTCCGGTTTGACCTGGTCAGACTTGTCCTGTGAATCATGAAAAATGGATTTTTTCATTTCTCAATTAGTCTTGAAACTTCCATAGCATGGAAGATTCAGAATTCCTCTTTTTAAGAAGGAAATAATTCCTTAACTAGTAATCCCTAATTGGGGTCAGTCTATTTCATCTAGGATTAGGTCCTTAAGTTTAATTCTTCCGTAGCGTCATTAGGTTGGTGAAATATAAGAATTTTGCGACCTCCCTTCCCTTTTCAGTTCAGCTCTGAAGGCGTAGGGATTAAAACCTTGGTCTGAAGATGCAATTATGTTTATGTGTTGATTTCACTTTGATGTCACATTACCTGATTTTAGGACCAGGGGGATCCAGAGACACAGGAGAATTTGAGTGATGACGAACTTTTAGTCAAGGTTCCTGGGAGTGCCTACTCAGTAGAAAATCATGTGGATGCTACAACGACGAATAAAGACTTGGAAGAGCCCTCCAATGGTGAGAAGATTCCCACAGTGGAAAAATTCACATATACGCCTATCTAGAGCATGCGTCTGTTTGTTGTAACCTTGGTGTTCAGCACACATTTTTTAGGATTGCAACTCTTGAAAGTGTAGAAACTATAGCAGAGGGTGATGAATCATCTATTCGACGAAAAAAAAGAAAAGAAAAAAAGATTAATGATCTTCTGATGTAGTTTTAGTAGCCCTGTGTACTCAGCTGTATAGCAAACAACAATTCCCATTCATTGGGAGGGAATATCAATTTTTTTTATTTTTTATTTATTTATTTTTTACCAAGAAAAGGGAGATTACGTGATGAAATTCTTCTATTTCATTAGGTTTAGAAGTCCAAAGACGTTCAGGAAATCCGAAATCTTTTAGAAAAGGCCTTGTCCTAATTGTATTAAAGAATATATATTTTTTCCTCCTTAATACTGAGCGACTATATAAACCTTGACGAAGCTATAGTATCAACAAACCAACACAGCAGTATGGAAAAAGATGAGAGAAAGAAGAAAAAGGAAGAAAAGGCATTAGAGAAAGAACTGAAAAAGCAAAAGGCAACAGCCAATGAAGCTGCCAGGAGGCTGCAAGCAGTCTCTTCTTCTTCTACTGACACTGGAAAGAAGGAGAAGAAGAATTTAAAGAAGCGTTTGAACGACGAGGATGATGATCTTGACAAGAATGCAGAGGATCCAGAGACTCTATTCGGCAAAAAGAAACTGATGAGTGCTCAAATGGCAAAAGTATACCGTTCAAGTGCTGTAGAGAAGTCATGGTGTCCATGGTGGAACAAAAGTGGCTTCTCTGTGGCAGATGCTAAAAGCTCCAAACCTCCCTTTGGGATGGTACTGCTGCCTCCCAATGTGACCAGACCACTTCACATGGGCCATGCTCTCACTATTTTCATTGAGGACGGTTTCATCCGCTGGCGCCGAATGTCAGGTGACAACACCTCGTGGTTGCTAGGGATGGACCATGGTGGGATAGCAACTCAGGTTGTTGTGGAGAAGAAGCTCATGTCCGAAACGGGGAAAACAAGGCATGATCTTGGTAGAGATGAGTTCCTGAAACAAGTATGGAAGTGGAAAGAGGACCATGAGGGCACCATTTTGCAGCAGCTGGGAGCTTCTCTCGACTTTTCGAGAGTGCGCTTTACAATGGATGAGAAGTACTCAAAGGCTGTGGTAGAGGCTTTTGTAAGGCTTCACAACAAAGGACTTCTCTACAGGGATAATAGAATAGTGAACTGGGATTGCTCATTGCGTACAGTGATTTCGGATATTGAGGTGGATTCTGTGGATATAAAAGGAAGGGAGTTGCTGGATGTTCCTGGCTATGACAACAAGATTGAGTTCGGGCTGTTGACTACTTTCGCATACCCTCTGGAGTTTGGTGGTGAGATACTTGTGGCCACTACTAGACTGGAAACAACGCTTGGAGATACCAGCATTGCTGTGCATCCTGATGACAAAAGATATGAGCATCTTCATGGAAAGCATGCCATTGATCCATTTAATGGAAGGAGGATTCCTAGTGTGTGATGCAGAGGTAGTTGATCCAGAGTTTGGGACTGGTGCAGTGAAGCGCATGACCCTAATGACTTCGAAGTAGGCAAGCGTCATGGTCTTGAGTTCATCAACATCTTCACTGATGATGGGAAAATAAACCAGAATGGTGGAGAAAGATTTGCAGGGATGCCGCGTATGAAGCAAGAGAGGCAGTGACTGAAGCACTGAAGGAGAAGGGGCTGTACAGGAAAAGTGAGCTTAATGAGATGAAGATCAAAGTTTGCTCTAGAAGCTAAGATGTTGTGGAGCCTATGATGAAGCCTCAGTGGTATGTTAAGTGTTCTAGAATGGGGCATGAAGCCCATATTGCGGTGGAAGATGATGAAAGTAATAGAAAGAAGCTTGAGATCATACCTAAAGACTATACTGATCACTGGAAGAGATGGCTTGAGAACATTCGTGATTGGTGCATTTCGAGACAGATTTGGTGGGGTCACCGCATTCCGGCATGGTATGCTGTTTTCAAGGGTGATAAGCTGGAGGAGTTTGGATTGCTTGAAGACAGATGGGTGGTTGCTAGAAGCTTGGAAGAGGCGAAAGCATTGGCTGCTGAAAAATTTGGAGAAGGAAGTAAGTATGAGTTAAATGAGAATACTAGAGATCCTGATGTGCTTGACACATGGTTTTCTTCGGCCACAGAAGATCTCAGGGCTTTCTATCCGAATTCACTTCTTGAAACAGGACATGACATTCTCTTTTCTGGGTGGCGCGCATGGTAATGCTCGGAATTACGTTGGGTCCTCAAGCTGAGGATGCAGGAGGTAATGTGCCTTTTCCAAAGGTGTACTTGCACCCGATGATAAGTGATGCACAAGGGCGTAAAATGTCAAAGTCCTTGGGGAATGTGGTTGATCCAGTTGATGTGATAAATGGTATTACCCTTGAAGGTCTACATGACAAGCTTTCAAAGGGAAACTTGGACAAGAAGGAAATAGAGGTTGCGAAAGAGGGGCAAAAGAAGTATTGAAGAATGTGGTGCAGATGCTCTTCGTTTTGCTCTCATTAGCTACACCCATCAGGCTGAGAATATAAATTTAGACATCAACAGGGTGGTGGGTTATCGTCACTGGAGCAACAAACTGTGGAATGCAGTAAGGTTTGCTATGCTCAAACTCGGGGATGGTTATGTTCCACCTTCGAGTGAAATTAATCCCAATGAGCTTCCATTCATTTGCCAGTGGATCCTCTCAGTACTAAACAAAGCAATTGACAAAACTGTTTCGTCAATGGAGTCCTATAAGCTATCAGATGCAGCCAAGGCTATGTATGGTTGGTGGCAGAATCAGTTGTGTGATATTTTCATCGAAGCCATCAAGCCTTACTTTGCTGGTAATGATCCAAGTTTGCAGCAGAAAGGGAGTTTGTGAAACATACTCTTTGGCTATGTCTTGACACTAGATTAAGGCTGCTTCATCCTTTTATGCCCTTCATCACAGAAGAATTGTGGCAGCGTCTTCATCTTGCATCATCATCATCATTAGTAGCACCATCATCGATTATGATATGCGACTATCCATGCATGGTAGAGTGCTGGAAGAATGAAGAAGTGGAGACTCAGATGGATAATGTTATTATTTCGGTTGTGAGTTCTATACGCACACTTGCAAAAGAAGGTCGTGAACGACGAGCAGCATTTGTGCTTAGTGGGATAAGAGAAGAGAGTTGATATGCAGACAGTGTGCAATCATTGAAAAGTTAGCGAATGTGTCACAGTTGGCGATAATCCATGAAGAGGGTGCTGCTCCAACTGGATGTACAGAGTCGAAAGTGAACTAGGAAATGTATGCCTGCGCGATGCCGCGGGCTTTTTTCTGGTCAAATTTTTGCATTCATAGTTTATGGAATATTCTACATTATCTTACAAAAGTGGAAATACAAAGTAGAATATAGTATCTTAATCTGGTTACGAAATTGATCTCCTAACCAAAGCTGTTTCGCTATACGAAACTGGTTAGTGTCAACAAAAATAACTACATTTCCGGTTCAAACAAAATGTTCACATAGGTCCTTCACGGTGATTTTTCTGCAGTTAATGTTGGTTGTGACGGGCTGTTACTGTATATCATAAGATTTTAATACAAATCAATAGAGTTTCTAAGTGTAAATTCCGACATACATAAGAGAATATTTTAATATTTGAACTTAAGATGCAGATAAGGGCAACATATAAAACTTAAATGTAAAGTATCTAGGCAAAATACTTAAAATTTTATTTTAATTGTTGTTAGGTTCTATTGTTTTGGATAAGAGGCTTAATGCTTGTTCATATTATGTAAAAAATGGACGTTTACTTACCACGACTTCATCGCTTAGGAAAGCCAGGAATGCCTTTATAGAGACGATGCTCGATATCCTTCTAGAATTTCAAGATTTAGAAAGTAGAAATTGTTTCTTGTGCTTCATAGTTAAATCTTGTCTACAATATCAAAGTTGTTGTAGTAATTTCATATGAGACTAAATGAAATTATATTTTTCCTATCAGATTGCGGTGATATGATAGGGACGAAATTAGGGGACATACTTTGGTTACGTTTCACTTTGAGGCTGTTTCACTTTGTCTAAAGGAGGTCTTCTTTGTTGGATTTATTGCTACACGAAAGAAAAACATGCATAATAATAATAATAATAATAATAATAATAATAATAATAATAATAATAAACCGAACAATCGTCCGTAAAAATGTAGAATTTGCCCAATTTACCCACCTAATTACCTTGCTGATGATGAGGGAAGTGATTATGATCCTTAAATCAGAATCCACATGATTTTCATACTCTTTGAATTCAATGCACAATTTTCTGAAACTGACAGAATAAAGTGTTAGAGTTATTCAACCTTCTGTTACATGAGAACATCACAAACGACTCTCTTTTGGCCATTAGTTGTGGTATGAACTAATCTCGTTAAGTTAAGAGATAACATAAGAATTCAAACCAAAACCACTGAAATCTATAAACAAAAGATTAATAAAGACCAAGCAAAAACAGAACCATATAGAAAACAAAACCTCATTTTTTTCCTTTCTTCTTTTCTCTTGGTTTGAACTTAGACTTTATAACTAAGTTGAAAAACTTGGGTGAGTTCCATATTAAAACAAAGCCTTTTTTGGTTTCAATCATAGTTGATTTTATTATAAAACGTTTTTGCATCTCTATTTACAGAAAAGAAAAATAAGAAAATATAATGAACAAAATAAATGGATAATTTTATGACTCATATACATCTAAATATTACAGTTCATTTCCATTATATAAAACAGTGAAGTCTTACTTAGAATCAAACTCAAATGAGATTATGATGGACAGAAGACAGGACAGAGAAACAGTTACCGGACTTTATGAATGAACAATTCCGAGCAACAGTAAACAACTATTGTATGTACAGTGCCGAACAACACTAAACAGTTTTATAAATTAACAGTGACTAGCAACAGTAAACAACTATTATATGTACAGTATATATGAACAGTTGAATGAACAGTGATGAGGAATAGTAAACCGGCTTTAGATGTATGTATAATGACAATCTTTCTGTTTATCTGAACATACAGTGATGAGAATTAATTTGTTTTAGTTTAGTTTTGCTATATATGAGTGGTATCCTGTTTAGGTTTGATATGAAGTAATCTGTAATATATCATTGATATCTCTGATCAACCATTGCCGGCTTCACTAAGTTTATGTATCGATCACTGGAGTATTGTAGATTTGATTCTTAGTTTTGTTTCGCAACTATTTGAGTCATTCTTATTAAACTACTCTGTTTTGGCCAATTACACAAGAAGGCCACGATATACTTTTGAACCTATATAGGTATACAAGTTTCTTCTTTTTGGTACAAAAGAGAGAAAATTATAGGGAATTTGTCACTTGAAAGTATTTGACACCTACTGCAAAGCTGATTTTTGCTGATTCCAGAGTTTCCAAAGCCATGTGCAGAAGGTTGTAGCTTGTTTTTATATAACCAACCAGACCTGCTGGTATATTTGAAGATGGTGTTATTTGGAGAATCTTGTACTTGCTGCTGCATCATGGAGACATGGAATCTAGCTCACAGAGGTCTGAAAACTAACTTCTTTAGGCCTTAATCACGCCTGGCCTTGTTTTTGTTCAAGTGTTCTTTCTCAACAATACTTTGCGAAAAATTAAGTGGGGTTTAAAAATTCGTGAAGAAGCACTTCTCCCTAAACCTAACATTGCGTACAACTCATGCTACTATTTCCGCCTGACCTACTATTCCAAAAGAACTAAATTGTTGCTCAAAGAGGGAGAAGAACCAGTTGATTTGGGGAATCTCAGAGTTTCGGGGAAAGTGTTTTTGGCTCGAAATTTCTACTTGGTAGGGAGGCTCAATACTTGTAGGGGGCTGATGCTGGATTCATTCCGGAGAGCTGTAAGATCTATGTGGAGATTGACTGGGACCGTGGAAGCACAACCAAGGGGTGACCGTTTTCTGTTTACGTTCACCCATGAAAGGGATGTTGCTCGAGTAAAGAAGGGAGGACCGTGGGGCTTCCAACGTGCCATGATTCTCCTGAATGACTACGATGAGTTTTCGGAGATCTCTGCTGTGAGGTTGGATTTTGTTTGGATTTGGGTTACGCTTGAAGGCATATCTCCGGGTATTTTGACGGAACCTACCGTCCGGTTGGTTGGTGGGACAATTGGCGAGGTGCTGGAGGTGGGTCGTCCGACGCTGCAGAGGGATGATTCTCGGGTTAGGCTTGCTCTCTCTATCCATGATCCGGTGCGTCTCGACCGTAGGGTTAGGGTCTCTCCCTCTGACGTCCTAACCCTAAGATTCAGGTATGAAAGGCTCCTTGGGCGCTGCCACTCCTGTGCTATGTTGAATCATGATGGCCAGCGATGCCCTAGGGTGGACGAGTTGGAAGCTGATGTTGGGGTGGAGCAGGGATCGCAGCTGGCTGGTGGACCGATCATTCCAACCCTTGTCTTTAGGGTAAATGTTCAGCCCTCTATCTCTTATCCATTGCTCTCTACTTTCAAGGTCATTGGCTTGTCGAAGAAGAAACCGGTACAGATTTGTGAGCTTCATGCGCTTACGTCTGCTGGTACTGAGGTTACCTCCACCCAAACTCAGGTGGTGGGGATGCGCCGGCCAAGGGCTGAGGATGGTAAGCGAGCCAAGCATGGCTTGGCTTTGGCGCCGGTAACCCTACAGCCGGAAAATCTTAGGCTCGAGTTTTCTGATGTAGGTCTGGTTGGTGGGAAGCTGTCTCAAGGCTCTAAGGTCTACAAGAAGAAGGGCAGGACTCGAGGTTCGAGGAACAAGGTCAAAGCGGCATCGGTGTCAGCCACAGTTGACGGCTCTGGGTCTATGGCGTCGGGGCCCTTTGATGGCGGTTCTGTTGGCATGCCTAAGAAGCCTAATGGGTTGGCTGAGCCTGTTTCCCAGTTCGGGTAGGAGACGAGTCCCTCTATCTTTGGGCGAGTGACGTGTCTTGCTTGATGGCGGCGATGTACACCAGTAGGGTCTTAGGAGTCAAAGCGGTCAAGGAAGTGTCTTGTGCTCGATGATGTAGGATCTCGTAGTTTTTGTTTGTTTTTTATTTGCTTTGGCTAGTAGTTTTATTTTGAACTTTAGTTTTTTTGTATTCCTTTTGGTTTCAGAACTCTTATGAGCTCGCATTGTAGGGAAAAATTCATCAACGGTGTCTGGACACTTAGGGACTTTCAGAATGATATATGAACTTACAAAGTTATCAATGTGGTACATGAACTCATTTTTTCGTATCAACGTCGTACTTACGACCAATTTCCGTCACGGAACAGTTAAATTTTACACCTACGATGCACGTGAGTCACAGAAATTGGTCGTAGGTACGACGTTGATACAAAAAAATGAGTCAAAGTATCACATTGATAACTTTGTAAGTTTAGGTATCATTCTGAAAGTTCCCTAAGTGTCCAGACACTGTTGGTGAATTTTTCCCAATTTTGCACGTGCGATGCACGTGAGTCACTTAATGAAGATAAAATGACCGATTTACCCTCAATTTGTTTTTTCTTTTCTTTACTTTCTTTCTTTCTTTCTTTCTGTCTTCTTCTTCTTCTTTTCTGGTTTCTTATTCCCCTAATTTGAATCATCAAGATTCAAATCATCTTGCTCGTCAGATTCCCACCGCTGATCGCCGATCAAACACCGCCACTGCGTCTCAATCCACCTTCATACACCGCAGATGTTTCTGGCTCCCCCAACTTCAAATCCTACAGCAAATTGAAATTGTGCACTGAGGCTTCACCGCTCACTCCGAGTTCATCTCCACCGTCACCGCCAATGACTTGGCCACCACCACTCTCGTTCTCTCATCCGACCCCTTTTTATACACCACTGATCAGAAACTCAGACCCCGCCAGCCCTCCACTCTCAAATCACAGCTCCAATCCCACCGTTCCATCCTCTTCGTCGTTCCTAACATGCAACACCACCTCCACACCATCCTCACCTGCAACTTCATCGGTTTAGCAGATAACTTCGGCTTCTAGCCCAACTTCGATAAGAGGCAATTGTAGACAGACAAAGATTAACAACTCCAACCTCTACACCATCCTCACCTACAGAAAATTCGAGTTGTTCTAATTCACCAGCTCCACCACTCCGCTGCTACCCACCATTGCACCTCGCCGATTAGTAGACAAAGAACTCGGAGCCTCCACCATCTAGAAATGGAGGCTCACGTTCTGCGTGTCCTGCGTGGCGGATATCGGCACCGTCAGAGAAAATGTTGTCTGAACAGAAATTTAGTTCGTGTTCCACGGCGGCAACTAGTCGGGCTAGTTGATTGCGGCCTTGGCCTTTTTGATTAGCCAATCGACGACCTTGCTAGGCCGGTCGTATCCAAGCTGGTCCTGCATGTCGTTGAATTGAATGGTGGTGTGGGCGACGAGCCAGACGCGACGGTTCCTGGGGCTTTTGGTGATGCAAACTTTGCTATGGCGGTCCTTTTGGCCGGTGGCCCTTAGAATATGGCCTCGAGCCTCCACGATTTCGCTGGCGGTGGAGGAAGAAGCAGTCCTTATCCCCAAACTCAATCGAGAAGCAGCGGAGGACAACGTCGTGCGTGGTGGTGGAGGTTGTTGTGGCTTTCCCCCATTTTTCTTCCTGCATATTCGATGGTGGGTTCTTCGAAAGTGGTGGTATTGGCAAGGAGAGAAGGAGAGAACAAAGAAACCCAAAAAGAAGAAGAAGAAAGAAAGAAAGAAGAAGAATAAAGAAAGAAAGAAAGAAAGAAAGAAAGAAAGAACGAAAAAACTTTTGACGGAAATTAGTTGTAGACATGACGTTGATATGAAAAAATGAGTCTAGGTACCACATTGATAACTTTGTAAGTTCAGATATAATTCTGAAAGTCCCCTAAGTGTCCAGACACCGTTGATGAATTTTTCTCTGCAAAATTTAACGGCTCCGTGATGAAAATTGGTCGCAGGTATGACGTTGATACGAAAAAATGAGTCCAGGTATCACATTGATAACTTTGTAAGTTCAGGTATCATTCTGAAAGTCCTCTAAGTGTCCAGACACCGTTGGTGAATTTTTTCCCGTATTGTAATATGGAGGGTGTTTGTACCCTTCATGCTTGACCGAGTGAGGTCGTCATGATTTCGATCAATGAATTAATCTTCTGTTGGCCTCAAAAAAAAAAAAAAAGAACTAGTCGTATTGATATCAAGCTCTACCTGAAAAAAAAAATGCGTGTGGATGTAGAACGGTCACAAATCGGTCCGTCACTCGAATTTGAATAATAAAAATGCATGTATGTATGCAAGCATTTCTGTAATGTAATATTTAAATATACCACTCCAATACCACCACATCGTATGTCCATTATTTTACTCAACCGAATGAGCACTCGTGTTTGGCAATGGCGTAGAGACTGCAGAATGTAATGATATTAATTAATACTGAAACTAATTTTAAAACTGTGAGGGCAAATCCGTAATTACGGACGACTGTGAACGTAAAAGGTACCAAACTCGTTCGCCGAACTAGTGTCACCGACCATCGTTCCAAACTCTCTCTGTTCCCTCCTTTCCCCAAAAACCCAAAAAAAAAAAAAAAAAAAAACTTCTTTGGATAAAACCCATCTCCCAATTAATTCTCAATTCTCAATCTCAAAACTCGCATCCCACATTCCTAATCAGACCTTCTGTTAATTCTGAGCTACCCATTTCTCTTCTACACTTTATTTTGTGGGAAGACACTTCTCTCAGTTCGTTACAGATAAAAAAAAACGACCAAAAAGCTTCAAACTTTACCTCATTTCATCTTCGTTTTCGGATTCTGTTGAATACCCAGATCGTTTTTGATCACCAAGATCGTGTATTTTGGTATTGGTTGTGTGATTGAAGTGAATTTTGATATTGGTTTAATGTAACAATTGGGGCTTTTGATGAATAGAGTGGTGAAATTGATCTGGGATTTGATCAATTGGGAATGGAGAATAGTGGAGAAGCTCTAGATGATGATGGCTCTGGATGGTTCGAAGTGAAAAAGGTCTGTACTTTTTTGGGTTTTTATTACCTCATTTTGTTCCATTTGTAAAGTTACATCAAGTATTTCAATGTCACATTTCCTGTAATTTGAATGAGGGGAGTGAATAGTTGAAGTCCAAGTTCAATTTATATTGTTCAGATGGGAATTTTTTTTTTTTTTGATAATGAATTGGTTTGAGTAAACCTATTTGATGTTGTATTGTAATTGAAGCTGATAAAGTCTTGCTCAGTAAAGGTTTGTTCTTGTCATTTATCTTCATTATAATAAGTAAGTTGAGCTTAAATGTAGACCTGGAAATGTGGGGTTTGGTTGTGATCATTATCATATCAATGTGTAAAACTCTTGCTACTTTTGAAAGTTAGTTCATCTTTTAGGGAAAGGAAGTGGTTACTCTGATTATGAAATTCAACTTTGCATGTCGATATTGGCTTATTATATTTAACTTTTTAATTGAAATTATGACAGTGAATTGTTTGTAGCTGAGGCCTTTTACTTGTTAAAACGTGCTACAATGTTGTCTCCATTTGAGTTGGTCATTTTGTAGAATAATATAATGCTTATAGATTTTTAGCTGTAATGCTTCCATGTTGATATCAACCTGTATTGCAGATTTGTGTGTTTGTCCAGAACTTAATTGTTTCATTCGGTGTCAGTAACATGCTTTTAACCTTTTATCTTTATTTGTTTGTCTCTTGTCCAGAAACAGAGAAGTAGCTCAAAGTTGTCTTTACAGAGTTGGGTTGGGGGAAGTTCTGGGAAGAATGCTAACTATTCGAGTAGTCGCCCTTTATCAAGTGAGAACAGTAGGAATTATTTTGGCAAGCGCACATCCCACCTTCCAAAAGTAGGGGGAAATAGTGCTGTCCATAGCCAAGGAAGTGGTGCAAGCACCATTCTTATGCCAAATAAGAGTAAAATGGGTGTTCCCTGTGATATTGGCATTGACAAGCAATGTGATAAATGTCCCATGTCATCTCCTTCATTTATTACTAATCCTGATGGTGATACTAGAGATCTAGAGAAGATCCCTGCAAGAGATAGCTCTGGAGTAGTGGTTCATAAAATTAAGTGGGGGGATCTAGAGGATGATGGTTTGGCAGTTCCTCTTACTAACGTTGTTGGCACCAGAATCAAGTTTGGTGCTATTGGAGATGAAAATCTGGTGGCCTCTAAAGAGCATGAGAATTGTCATAGTTTTGTCCCTTCTGCAAATTCACAAGAAAACAAACTGTTTGCAGCATCTGTGGATGCCAATAGTGTTTCTCACCAGACGGCGTCAGTGAATGATAAGGATCAATTGTATGAAGATAACTGCAAGGAGGTGGATGTTATATCTGCTGAAAATGTTGAGGAGCCAATTCAGAATGACAAAATGGTTGATGTGGATAACAATACTTCAAATTGCAAGGATATACATACCAAAAACATTGAAGCAGTCACTGATGATCCTGTAAGTGCTAGCACTTTAGCTTGTGACGAGGGTGGGACAGTGGGGAAAGTTGAAGCACCTGTGGTTGCAGCTGAGGTCAGTGATCCTTCAATTTTTAAAGAATCAGGACCTGATGGCAGTTCAAGTGAAGTTCATATCTCCAAAGATAAAGACTTAGTTCCACCTGACAAAAGCAACCTAGAAATTTGTGCAGAGCCTACCCTCACAGCATCTGGACATTATATGTCGAACTCAAATATGAGTGCCCTTGGAGATTGTGACACAGGTGAAAGCAAAGAAAGGTTTAGGCAGCGACTTTGGTGCTTTCTCTTTGAGAATCTTAACCGGGCTGTGGATGAGCTTTATCTTCTTTGTGAACTAGAGTGCGATGTAGAGCAGATGAAAGAGGCCATTCTTGTTCTTGAAGAGGCTCGCTCTGATTTCAGAGATCTGAATACTAGAGTGGAAGATTTTGAGAAAATAAAAAGGGCACCATCTCAGTTGATTGATGGGGTGCCCATCACCTTGAAGAGTGACCATCGTAGGCCACATGCTCTTTCATGGGAGGTAAGCTACCCTTCTTCTGCTCATTAAAAACATTTTATTCTCAGTTTGATGTGAAATTGAAACCTTGATGTTTTCTTTTCTCCATTGCTATGAAAATGACAGGTTTCTTGTGTTTTTTGAAATTTCTGAAAATGATATAATCTTGTAAACTGCTAGTCAATGTCACATGCAGGTTAGAAGAATGACAACTTCCGCACACAAAGCAGAGATACTATCCTCATCTCTTGAGGCTTTTAAGAAAATTCAGAAAGAAAGAGCTAGCTTTTGTGCAGCCAATGATGCTAAAGTTATGGGCCTTAAGTACTCAAATATCCAATCTAGTGATAACCTCAATACGTCACCTGCAAGAAATGATGGGAAATTTAATTCTAAAGAATCAACAATGAAGTCAAGAAGATATAGTGGAGGTTCCGATCTCGTTGAAGCTGTCAGGAATGGAAATAAGAATACTGAATCAAGCAGTTCGAGCAGAGTAAAGTTGGTACAAAATGGGCGTGTCTCTCAGAATTCATCTTCCTTTGTTGTTAATGCATCTAGATTGCCTCCTAGGGACAATTCTGCTGCTGGAAAAACTAAGAGAGAACAGTGTGGGTCTGAAGCCGAGAAGCTGCTTGCTAGGAAAGAAAAAATGTCAACAGAAGGTGGTCTTGGAAAAATTGCCAAGTTGACTGATCAGTCCAAAAAGCAAATTCCACTGTTGGAAAAAGATAAAGAAAAGAGGAATTCAGCTCCATGGAAATCCATGGATGCTTGGAAGGAGAAGAGGAATTGGGAGGATGTTCTTTCATCTCCTTCTCGTGTCTCTTCCCGAGTTTCACATTCACCTGGCTTGAGGAGGAAAAGTGCTGATCGTGCACGAATGTTGCATGATAAACTAATGTCTCCTGAGAAGAAGAAAAAAACTAGTTTGGATATGAAGAAAGAGGCAGAAGAAAAGCATGCCCGTGCTATGAGAATCAGAAGCGAGCTAGAGAATGAGAGAGCTCAGAAGCTTCATCGTAGTTCAGAAAAGATGAATAGAGTTAGTGAATTGCAGGCTGTAAAAAATATGAAGTTACGGGAGGGGATGCATGCTCGTCATCAACGCAGTGAGTCTCGACATGAAGCACATCTAGCTCAACGAGTGAAGAGAGCTGGTGATGAAAGCATCAAAGTTAAAGAGGTTCAGTTCATAACTTCTTTAAATGAAGAAAATAAAAAGCTCAGTTTGCGCCAGAAGCATCATGATTCAGAACTGAGGAGAGCTGAAAAACTTCAAGTGATAAGAACTAAACAAAAAGAGGATATGGCGCGAGAAGAAGCTGTTTTAGAGCGGAGGAAACTCATTGAAGCTGAAAAGTTGCAGCGTCTTGCTGAAACACAGCGGAGAAAGGAAGAGGCTCAAGTTAGAAGGGAGGAGGAGCGTAAAGCATCAAGTGCAGCACGTGAAGCAAGGGCCATCGAACAACTTCGGAGGAAGGAGGAAAGAGCCAAAGCCCAGCAGGAGGAGGCTGAACTGCTGGCCCAGAAATTGGCTGAGAGACTAAGTGAAAGTGAGCAACGCCGCAAATTTTACCTGGAACAGATACGAGAGAGAGCTTCTATGGATTTCAGGGATCAATCTTCACCTTTATTGCGTCGAACTTTAAACAAGGATGTTCAGGGAAGATCATCATCAATTAACAATGGCGATGATTATCAAGTAAGCAGTTTCTCTGGCTTAGGAAGTTGCACTTTTGCGGAAAGCAATAATACAGCACAACATTCAATGAAGCGGAGGATTAAAAAAATTCGACAGAGACTTATGGCTCTAAAATATGAAATTCTTGAGCCTCCTGTTGGTGCTGAAAATGCTGGCATTGGATACAGAACAGCACTGGGAACTGCAAGGGCAAAGATTGGGAGATGGCTTCAAGAACTTCAAAGACTCCGACAAGCAAGAAAAGAAGGGGCGGCAAGCATTGGGTTAATAACTGCTGAAATGATCAAGGTATGTAGGTTTTGAGGATTACCAGGTTGTTATACTGGATACTCGAATATAACTTATGATGTTTGCATTAAGCATTTCTTTGTAGAGTCAATGATCATTATTATGGAAATTATACCATGTTTGCATATTGACCTACCTAGAATGAACAGTTTCTGCACAGAAAAAGAAAGATCCAAATGTGCTGATCAGTGACTATATTTGTGCTGAAAAGTTGCTTTCTTCAGATAAATGTTCTTATGTCTCTATTTTATGCTTGAAAATGCTCTGCCTTTCTGATGTTCCAGTAGGGTTTTTTTTTAAGTTTAATGTAATTATGGGATGGTTATCTTGACTTACAAATGCTGATATGCTTTTCTTTTTCTGAACATAGTATTTGGAGGGAAAGGAGCTAGAACTGCAGGCTTCCCGCCAAGCTGGTCTGATTGATTTTATCGCTTCTGCCCTGCCTGCTTCTTATACATCAAAACCTGAAGCCTGCCAGGTGACAATACATCTTTTAAAACTCTTGAGGGTGGTGTTATCTCTGCCTACAAACAGGAGTTATTTTCTTGCACAGAATCTCTTGCCCCCTATCATCCCAATGCTGTCTGCTGCCCTTGAGAGCTACATAAAGATAGCAGTATCCTTGAATCCTTCTGGTAATGTTAATTTCCCATCAACCAAAACCTCAGTTGAAAATTTTGAATCAATATCTGAGGTGTTGGATGGTTATTTATGGACTGTAACAACAATAGTCAGTCACATAAGTTCTGATGAACGACAGCTCCAAATGAGGGATAGTTTGTTGGAGCTACTGATTGCCTACCAAGTTATTCACCGGCTGCGAGATCTCTTTGCCCTCTATGATCGACCCCAGGTGGAGGGGTCACCATTTCCATCATCAATTATCTTAAGTATAAATTTGCTGGTTGTCCTAACTTCCAGGTCTGAAACTGATTGTTCTATTGATTGGAAAGATGTACCTATTGAAACACTGCTTGGAAATGGAAGTGAAGAGGCTAAGATTGCTGAGTGTGATAGTTCTGAATGTCTTCCTTCAACTCAGACCTTGGAAGATTTTAGACCTCCATCATCATTGGTGAATGGTGGTAAATTTGTACATCTCCCAGAAGTACCAGAGGATGGACCAGTAGATGAGATGTGTAAGATGAATGAATCTGTGGAGTCAGTATCTGCTACTAAGAATAGTGAGAAAGAGCAGCCTTATAGTCTGGTTGAAGCAAACAATGCTAACACCTTCAAAAAAGATGTTCCAGATGAACCCCAGAAGATGCTGAATGAGGATATTATGAAGCCTTTTGCATCAGTGGAGGAAGAGAAACACTTGGTGGATACTGGTGCAGAACACAAGTATGATAACAGTATGAGCTTGCAGCAACCAGTAGCATTTCTTCTTTCAGCTGTATCAGAGACAGGGCTTGTCAGTCTCCCATCTCTGTTGACGTCTGTGTTATTACAGGCCAACAATAGATTGTCTTCTGAACAGGTAATTTTACTCTCAACCCCATTATAATTTGCTTGAATTGATGGTTCTGAATCTGTACTGCTGTAGTGCTCCCAATGTTATTAACATCGTTGCTGGTTGGTGTTATTCTTACCGTGAAAGAGTTGTGGTAAGATATTACAAAGACAAATTTTGATACAATGCAAATCAACCCACATCCCTAAAATGTAAGCCTTGCATAGTGATATATAAAATCTTGGGCCTGTTCACCTATTGCCAATTTTGGGCTGGATGCTAGATTCCTACAATTACCATTGCTCTCTACGTATGGCATCATGGTCACAAATATTGAACCTGGAAACTACATGTAAAGATAAACTTCTACTCTGTTTCAGGCCTCGGATTCCCTCCCATCTAATTTTGAAGATGTAGCAACTGGAGTACTGAAGGTGTTGAACAATTTGGCTCTTTTGGACCTTAAATTCATGCAGAGAATGCTAGTAGGCCCTTTTAACTAAAATCTTTGTTATTATGGCTCCCAAACTTTTGATATGCTCATTCTGTAATGTCATCTAGAAACTGGTGATGAGCTTATCTATTTCTACTTTCCTGATATGCTTGCAGGCTAGGCCAGACCTAAAAATGGAATTTTTCCATTTGATGAGTTTCCTGCTTTCTCATTGTACCAGCAAGTGGAAAGTAGCTAATGACGAGGTAACCAGTTCATGTCACTTTTTGGTTTAATTCTGTATTTTAGTAGTAACTGCATTATTTCATCTCTAAAGTAGTTCCAAACGATCTGTTCACCTCTGTATGATGTTTTGTGTCTCAGGTGGGGCTGCTTTTGCTTGAATCTCTTTTGCTCCTTGGTCATTTTGCCCTGTTCCACCTTGGGAATCAAGCTGTCCTTCGTTGGGGAAAGAGTCCTACCATTATCCACAAGGTCAGTGAAGTCTTCCCTACAAATATTTACATCTTTGAGTTGTATGGATAAACTAACTATTTAGTGGGTGAGGTCAGGTATGCGATTTGCCATTTGTATTCTTCAGTGATCCCGAGTTGATGCCAGTCTTGGCTGGCACGCTGGTTGCTGCCTGTTATGGGTGTGAGCAGAACAAGGGTGTGGTTCAGCAGGAAATGAGTACAGATATGCTACTCTCCCTGTTACAATCTTGCAGAAACGTCTTGCCAGCAGTTAGATCCAATTCTAAGTTGGACAGTGGCCCAGCAGATGACGTGCCCCTAAGATCCGGCAGTAACAGTACGAAGAACTCCAGGGTTTCTTCCGGAAAGGGTGTTGCTTCAGGAAACAGCATGAGAATTGGCAAGATGAGAAGCCATAGGGAAAGTAAAACAATTAGGAGTTATGAAGAGTTGGCTCCGAAGCAGATTCTTCCATCTACAGAAACTGCCTCTATGATGCTGCATTGTAGATTTCCGAATAGCTTCATCGACAGAGCAGAAAATTTCTTTTCAACTGAGAACCCCAGCATCACTGGAGTATGACATGCATGGCGGTGTGTTTCATTTTGACAGGTAATGTCATCTTAAGTGTGCATGCTGAATTATTTTGGCATTTTTGTTTCGCTTTCCAAGTTACAACATTAAACTCAGATTTTCCACAGAAGTTTCATTTGAAACTGAATCTGCAAAAGACTTGCTGTGACTGTTGGAATAACTGAATATAGGCATCAGGGCTTAAGACTCGGTATAGAGGTCGTATCAAAAGTATGTTATGAAATCTTAACTTCATAGAACACAAGTGGAAAAACAATTGTTGTTGTACAGTACAGAATTGATAGAATAAACTTATGGAAATTCAATTATTGAGAACTAGCATTCCGCAAGTAAGATTGTTCTTGTAGACTTGTTGAGTGCATGGATGATAAAAGGATATATTAGTTGTTAGACTATGACACGAGCATGTAATATTTTCTATTTCTTGTAACAGAAAAACCCAAATGCGAAATATAGGTATTCAGAGAACTGGGTCTGGGCCTGTGCCAAAAATCATGATGTACTGGAGAATTTCAATAAAAAGTAGTCTTGGCATGATTTGATACATTTGGAAGTGTTATGGCATGTAAAAATGCAAAGCTCATTTTTATTTAGAAGTCTTGGCATGGTTTGATACATTTTGAAGTCCCTGACATTTTTCATTCGTGTTATATGAAACCTTATAAACCTCATTGTTCAACAAAATTGTGTTTTGACTCCCGCTGCAAATATGCCAATATTTGAGCAATCTCCTTTGCTATAGTACATTAGTTTCAACAAAATTGTGTTTTGTCAAGAATTTTTGAATGGGGGAAGGGAGAAATGCTATGGTCCCAAGAAGTCGAAACAAATGCTAGTTAAATATCCGCAAGCGATTATTTGCTCGAGTCAAATCATGAAACAAATTAACTTCAAAAACAGTATAGTCATGGAACAAGGTAAAGTAAGAACTAGTTGAGAATGTAAAATATATTAGACAAAGCTAATCCCCTGAAACAGATGAATATCTGCAAATAAATTGCTCAACCAAAAGCGCTAATTGATCAACTCTTATCTATTACTAATTTTTCCTTAAGACTAATATCGAACATCTAAACCATTCTTTTGCTGATTGTAGAGCTCAACAGTGCTGTGGTACCATAAACAATTCATGCATATGCTTAGTTAAACTGAGAAATGTGCCTGGCTTCATTTTCCTCATTTTGCCTAATAATCTTCACTTTATCTTGGAATATGGAAACTTCTAGTTTGCGTTCATCTATCAACTCAAAAACACAGACATCACCTAATACCAGATGATTGCCCTGCTTAAATGCTTTCCAAGCAGGCCCTGAAAGACTTGCTTGCACTCGGTGATCGCTGTGTTCACTGACAAAACACTGGGCAGTCCAAACTCTCTCATCTGAATTCTGTAGGGTCACATTGCAAGAAATGCCTGGTTTGCATAGATGTTCAGTGGCAAATGATGCACTTATATACTGCAAATGTGAAAAAGATAAAACATTGTTAATTCAGGAAAGATATGTAGCATGTTGCTCCTTGAAGGAGTGCGTTCTCAAATGTTCAGGAGAGCTTACCGCGAGAGTGAGGCGCATGTATGTAGCTGTCATATTGAGCATAAAAATTGGCTTGTCAGATTTGAAACTAGTAGTTGTGAAAAGATTATTTTGGTCTTCATCAGCTGAGGATCCAGAAGGAACTGAATTGGCTCTAGCTTCTAAGCGGGCAGGAGGCACATCTCGATTAGCTCCTGGCTTTTTTCCTTTTGGTGTTCCATCAATTCCTGTTTGATTCCCGTGGTTAGTTCAGCACAAATGATGTCCATGACAGATCTCAAGAGGAAGAGTCTGATAAAATTTTCAAATGGAACTTACAAGATTCCCACACATACATACCTCCTCCATGAATAGGGTAATCTATTTCCATATCCTTTTCCTCAGTTTGCCTATTAATCTTCACTTTAGTTCGGAATATGGAAACTTTGAATGTAGGCTCCTCTATCAACTCGAACACACAGTTATTACCTTTTACCAGATGATTGTCCTGCAGAAATGCTTTCCATCCAGCACCTGAAAATCTTGTATATATTTTCTGATCTCTATGTTTGGTGGCAGTGCACACAGCAGTCCAAACTCTCTCACCTGAAATCTGCAGGGTCACATCGCAAGAAGTGCCTGATCTACAGAGATGTTCCTTGGCAAAAGATCGATTTATGTGCTGCAAATATATGAAATATAAAGGGTTGTCAATTATTTAAAGATAATGTAGCAAGCTGCTCCTTGATGGAGTGCATGTTTTCATTACAGAAATGGGAAAGAGCTTACTGCGAAACCGAGTTGTATGTATGAAGCACAGATGTTAAGCATAAAAAATGGCTTGTTAGATTTGAAACTGGCAGCTGCAGTAAGATCCTTTTGGTGTTCATCAGCTGAGGATCCGGAGGAAATTGAAGCGGCTCTAGTTTCTAAATGGGCAGGAGGCATGTCTTGATTAGCTCCTCCTTTTTTCGTTTTTGGTCTGCCATCAACTCCTGTATTACACCGCACCCATAATTAGTTCAACAGTCAATGATGTCCATGGAACATCTCCAAAGGAAAATTCTAATAAAAATTCTGAATCTGATTGAAATCCAAATGTGCATACCTCCTCCATGAATAGGGTAATCTAATTCCATATCATTCCACTGAAAAACACGTACTTGGAAATGAGAATGTTCGCCTTCATAGCTGAACACTGCTAAGCAGCCTTCATCTAGTGAGCAAAAGTTGGCAAACTCTTGCCATCCCTTGTTTAACCACATTCGGCCACCACGAGCTGATCTTCTCAGTTCCAATTTCCATGGTTTTTCGCAGTTTGGAACCTCGAGGAATATATTATCTGCCATGCAATTTCTGTACTCCCTCACAGCTGGCTCTGGAAGTTCCTGTATCATATACAACAAAACATGCGCCATAAGTCCATAACATAATTTAAGATGAAACCAAGACCAAGGGCATTTAAATCATCAAGATGAAACTTAGATAATGTAAATCAATCAAGCCTCAAACTCATTCGAGTACTACACTTATCAACAAATTGGAAGTAGAGTTTGGATTAGCGCACGTATCATTGCCGAAGGATTAAAACCGAAACCACAATTTGATCATAAAATGCATTGCAAGCAGAATTTTCTAACTTCTGACAAAATCAATTAAATGGCAGAAAGTCAAAAGGTTATTACAAGGAGAGATGTACCAGGATAGAAATGCTTTTAACAAGAAAGTGAACAAAAAAACATGTAATTGCTCCTCCTCTTTTTGTTATTGTTCCAAATGAGAAGATCAAACATACAAAAGTCTCAACTTTCAAGATTAAGGGACATAAGTCCAGAAAAATAATGTAAAGGAACTTTCAAGCTACAAAAAGTTCAGGACAGATTGTCTGTCTCTTTTGTTTTTGATGTTTTTTGTTTTAACTTACAAAAATTACAAGCTTTAAGATGATGATGAGAAAAGAATCAAACATATGTTTAAGTTTACCACCTTCCCATCTAGGAGATCGTCATCAGTAACAATGTTTAAGAAGAAGCTTGGATAGTCCTCCGGAAAGGCAGGTCCTTTTCCATCTCTCTTGCCGGAAGAAGCCATTGCACGTGAGAATGTACCTTCAAAATGGGAGTAGGCATGTCTCCATCAGTTACTTTTTCTATCTGTATTGGCCGGCAATCAGCTAGTGTTTAATTCCCATGATTAATTCAACACAATAATGTCCAGGACACATCTCCAAAAGAAATATATCTCAAAAGGTCTAAACACAAACTTACAGAAACACAACTATGTCTCGAAATACACATACCTTGTCTACGAATAGGGTAATCCATTTCCATGAGTTTCCAATGAAAAAATGCGTACTTGGAAATGGGACTGTTTTCCTTCATAGCTGAACACTGGAAAGCAGCCTTGGTCTAGTGAGTAAAAGTTAGCAAACTCTTGCCATCCCTTTAGTAACCACATTCGTCCACCAAGAGCTGATGTTCTTAGTTCGACTTCCCATGGCTTTCCACATTTAGGCACTTCAAGGAATATATGATCAGCCATACAATTTCCATACTTCCTCACAGCTGTCTCTGGAAGTTCCTGCATATTTTTGATATGTTACTCAGCTTGAGATGAAAAGGTAAAGTAATGTTTGTATCATAAACAAACATACATGTAGACATCATTGTGCAGCAACCAGGACCAAGGCCATGTAAATCAATCAAGATGAAACTAAACTAAGCAACATAGATCCAATGACCAGCATGTTACATAGCATTGACAAATAAAACCTCAAGCTCATTAAATTACTACACTTGAGACTTGGCCACATAATATATAGTGGTGTGGTGAATTCAAATAAGATTTCCAAACCAAGCCACAAAATCATGAGAACACAACTAATAGAACAAGACAAAAGGCAGACAAACCCAATAAAGTTGAGAACTTGTTCTATTGAATTTCGAAACAAGCCTCAAAAACTCATTACATACTGCTAAAAGCCTTGGTACATCAACACCAGCATTGCAAATCTACATCTACCATAAAGTGAACTATAGTGAACTTAAATAAACAGAATGCCAACCAACTGAACCAAGCTACAAACTGAAGAGAATATACAAAAAGCGGATCAGGTAAATGCAACAAGTTATCACTACCCATTTACCCTTTGCCATTTCCCTACTAATGTTTGGATTGCCCCAGCTACAATTGCCAAAGGACTAAAACCAAAACCACAAATTGGTCATAAATCGCAGAACTTTATCACTTCCGAGTTCAGACCAGATTAAAAGGCAGAAACAGAGTTAGTACAAGGGAGATGTACATGGGCGAAATAAAGTAAGGAGTAGAAGGCCAAGAGGCCAAGACGATACTCTTTTGAAGAAGAAAAAAAATGCAATTTCTTTATTTTATAACTATTATTATTTCTTTTTGTCTTTTCTTTTTTGGGTAAAGGTCTCACCTTTCAACACTAAACATGAGAAATTAAGCAAATGTATATTCCTTCCAAAACAGAAAAGGAAAAGGCTTCAACTTTCAAGCTGCAATAAGTTCAGCAATTAAGCACATGCTTTTTTTGCTACCGAATATGATTAAATAATAGAAAACAAGCTGAAACTCTTTACAAATGGAACAAATGCATGTTTCTAGAGGTTAAGCTAAATAAGATGGGAAATGAAGTAAATGCATGTTTCAACTTATAAAGTCACAACCTTTAAGAACATAGTAAGGAAAAACTAAAGCAAAGATTAAAGCTTTACAACCTTCCCATCTCTGAGGTCATCATTAGTGACAATCTTTACGCAGAAGCTTGGAAATTCCTTTGGAAATTTTCCCTTTCTAACCCTCTGGCTGGAACAAGAAGCTAACAGACGTGAAGATGTAGCCATTTGAAGCTCAAAGATTCAAACTTTCAAGGCCTTTTGTTTTTGGAGGAGGCCTTATTTCGGGTCTGTCACACTCCTACCAGAGTTGATGAAACCTTGCAAATGAAGCATTTACTTCCTTGGCAAATGAGTCCAAAGCTGTTCTGAACGTGAATCTGAACCGTTCGTTTAAATTTTACATCAACGGTTTAGAATTGGAATGAATATGGACGAAAGAAGTGGGAATGACCACTTTACCCTATTCATGTTCAAACAATAGCCCCCGTGAAGAATTGTGCTTGTAATATCTACAACTAATCATCACTCATCAGTTCATAGCTTATGAGATCTTGGATGAACTCAAGCCCCTTATAAGCTTAACACTGAGAACAAAAGGTTTAGTCATCCACAGTGAGAATTCCATGAGTTTAGGGACTCTACTTTGCATTAGTAGTGTAGTTACCTTTGAGTTTGACATATGAGCTTTAATATTTCCTATGGGGTTTAAACTAATGCTGTTTTTAATCCCAAGTGAATCCAATTGCATTTTTCTTCAACTCAGAAAACTAATCGTTTATTTCGACTAGTGATCCATGTGTTTGTAATGATCATATATCTATTGAGAAGACTTTGATGCTAGCATAACTTCTAGGTGAAGAAAAAATAGTTATGAAATCACACACACCTTCATTAAACAAAGCTAATCTAGTGAGACAGAGGAATTGATATCTGCATATAAATTGCACCCAAATCCAACCAAAAGCGCTCACTTTTTCATTAACAGTAGCTCTCAACTTATCTAATACTAAGACTTTCCTCAAAATCCTACTTACTTCCTCATATCTAACCTCTAAACAATTTAGGCTGTTGTGTTTTTGCTAATTGTAGTCCTCAATGGTATGCCGTTGAACCACAAACAGTTCAAATGCATAGTTAAACTAAAACATGAGCTTGTCTTCACTTTCCTCATCTTGCTTATTGATCTTCACTTTAGCTCGGATTATGGAAACTTTGAATGTACGCTCCTCAATCAACTCAAACACACAGACATCATGTACTTCCAGATGATTGTCCTCCTTAAATGCCTTCCAACTAGCACCTGAACCTCTTGCATATAGTTTGTGCTCTCTGTTTTCACCAACAGTGCAGTGAGCAGTCCAAACTCTCTCCTTTGAAATTTGTAGGGTCACATTGCATGAAGTGCCTGGTCTGCAGACATGTTCCTTGGCAAAAGATGGACTAATATACTGCAAATATAAGAAAAGATAAGTGGATTACTTGAAGAAGTGCATTTGAATTCTCACATTACACAAAATGGCGTTGTTGATAAGAGCTTACAGCACCAGAGCAGCGTATATATGTAGCTGTCATTTTGAGCAGAAGAAGTGGCTTGTCAGATTTGAAACTAGTAGCTGTGGAAAGATCATTTTGGTTTTCATCAGTCGAGGATCCAGAGGAAGTTGGACTGGTTCTAGCCTCTAAATAGGCAGGAGGCATGTTTCGATTAGCTCCTGTTCTTTTCCTTTTTGGCACTCCTGTTTAATTCCAGTGATCAATTTCAACAGAAATGATGTTCATGACACAGCAAAATCCGAAAAAAAATGTTCTCAATACAAACTTACACAAACACAAAAGAAAAATTCCAAATACACATACCTCCTCCATGAATAGGGTAGTCTATTTCCATATCATTCCAGTGAAAAAGGCGTACTAGGAAATGGGAATGTTCTCCTTCATAGGTGAACAGTGCAAAGTAGCCCTGGTCCAGCGAGTAAAAATTTGCAAACTCTTGCCATCCCTTGTGTAACCACATTCGACCACCACGAACTGACCTTTTCACTTCAATTGGCCACCATGTCCCACAATTTGGAGCCTTGAGGAATATGGACTCTGCCATACAATGTCCATACTTCTTTACGGCTGTCTCAGGAAGTTCCTGTGCAAATAACTTCCTCAAATTGAGATGTCTACAACTTTACATGACAGCATTATGCAACAACCAAGACCAATTAATCGAACTTAGTAAACAACATTCTAATCATCAATATTTAGATAGCTTTGCCAAATCAATCTTCAAACTAATACTAACAGCATAATTAAACGGCTGCGTTGCTAAAACTGAAGCCTATAAAGTAAAATGCAGTGAACCTAAGCTGAAACAAGCCATAAATCGAGGTCATATGTGGTAAAAGTAGGAAGTTACCACTACCATTTACACTTCACTAGTAAGGATTGGATGTACCACAAAGGCACAGGTTGAGCACAAGTGCATTGCAAGCCGAAATTTCTTACTTTCCTACCAAAATAGAAACCAGCAATTAACAGAGTATAACTACAAGATTCATTTTAGTGCTTTTTAGTCCCTTTCTTTGTCAGTGGTTTCATAAAACATGTGAAGGTTTCAACTTTCAAGCTGCAAATGGTTCAGGAATCAATCAGAACATGAAAAGGTTTCAACTTTCAAGCTGAAAATAGTTCAGGAATCAAGCAGAACATGTAAAGATCTCAACTTTGAAGTTAAAAAAAGATGAAAAATGAAGCAAAATGCTTGTTTCAAGTAAAAAAAAAAAAAAAAGTTACAAGCTTTGAGAAGAGTAATTAAGTTACAACCTTGCCATCTCGGAGATCGTTAGCAGTGACAATCTTCAGGCAAAAGCTTGGAGAAGTCATGGGACGTGGAAATGTAGCCATCTATTCTCTGCGCAAAAGGTTCAAACATTGAAAGCCAAAATCTTTTGGGTAAGAGAAGTGAGAAGAAGAACTTGAAAATGAAGCAGGGCCTGGGCATATGGGTCATTTTATGGTCTAACCAGGGCTGAACTTCTTAGAGCTGAAGATGACCATTTTATCCTCATCTGCATAATTCACTTCACAGCACCAAGGGAGGGTTTCACCGACGAGTTATTAGTCAGGGAAAGCCCTAATGTGTGTGTATTTTACTTTTGTTATGGATGGCTTTTAGCAATGAACAATATGTGTGCCAATATATATATATTTTTTTTTTGGCTAAGGGAATTGTTCGTCATTAATGATGCATCTCTTTTTATTTTGTTTTTTCTTGTGGGATTTTGTGGATTGAATTATCGACGATAAAAGTATAATTATTACTATTTTGCTACGGGTGGTAAAAAAATAGCTAGAAGCCTAGAACACACCCCTTACAAAATCCAACCACAACTGCTCATTTTTACTAATGTCATAATACTTCAAAAATTTTCCTTGAGATGGATGCTTAACTATTCCTGACCTCAAACAATTTTTGCTGAGTTTACACCTCAAAAGTCAAACATATGCTTTGGAACCATGACTAGTTCATATGCTTAGTTAATAAAAATTGGATGATAACAGCTTCTCCTTGGCTGAATTATCTTGGCCTTCCACCTTCACTTAACTCGTTAATCTTCACTCTAGATCGGAATATCGAAACTCTGAATTTACATTCCTCTATCAACTCAAGTACACAGACATCACCTTCTTCGAGATGATTTTCCTCCTTAAATGCTTTCCAACCAGCACCTTTAATCTTTGCAAATACTCTTGACTCAGTGGTTTCATACACAATCAATTCAGCAATCCAAGTTCTCATGTCTGGAGTCTGTAGGGACAAGTCACAAGAAGCGCCTGCTCGCCAGAGATGTTTTGTGGCAAAAGATGCATTTATAAACTGCAACTATTGAACATAGATGTTCAGTGGCATCGTTTCAGGGTTTTCCTACTTGAAAAAGGAGTGCATTGTTTGTTGAGAAAAGCTTACCATTTCTCTACGCAAGTAATAAGCTGTCATTTTGATCATAATAAATGGTTTGTCAGATTTGAAACTGTTAGCTGTGGAAAGAATATTTTGGTGTTCATTACCCAAGGATCCGGAGGAATTTGAAATGGCTCTAGCTGCTTTTGAATAAGCATTAGGCCTGCCTCCATGAGCTCTTGTTCTTTTCCTTTTTGGTATGCCATCAGTTCCTGTTGAATCAATTCCCATGATTAACTCAAGACAATGTGATATCCATTAAAGTTCTAGATGCATGCTTACACAAACACAACAGAATTTCCACATGTTACATACCTCCTGATCCGCGAATACCAATGGAAAATGCGCCCTTGGAAATGAGAATGCTCGCCTTTATAACTCACAAATACCAAGTATCCTTGCTCTAGTGAGTAAAAGTTGGCAAACTCTTGCCATCCCTTGTGCAACAACATTCGGCCACCACGAGCTGATTTTTTCACTTCAAATGGCCATAATGTCTCACAATTTGGCACCTTGAGGAATATGGAGTCTTCCATACAGTTTCGATATATCTTTACGGCCATCTCGGGAAGTTCCTGTACAATAGTTTCCTCAAATTGAGATGTGTGCAACTTTACATAACAGCATTGTGCAACAGCCAATACCAATTAATCAAAATCAAACATATTTAAATAGCTAGCAATTGTCTAATGATTATCATTTAGGTGCCAAAATCAAGCTTCAAGGTCGTCAATTAGAATACTACTAAGAGCTTAGTTAAATGCCTGCATTGTCAAATATGAAGGCCATAAAGTGAATTGCAGTAAATTCAAAGAGCATTGCCAAAACAAGACACAAATGATGTGAATGCAGCTAAAAGCAGGAAGTTACCACTGCCCATGTACACTTTATTAGTAAATTTTGGATGCCATTAATTACCAAAGTTCCAAACCAAACCCACAAACTGATCACCAATGCATTGTAACTTTGCAAGTTGGACTTTCCCACTTCGGACCAAATATTTTTAGCACAAGACATATAATATCTTCCTATTCTTTTTTAATAAGAATACAAAAACATGTAAAGGTTTCAACTTTTAAGCTGCAATGGCTAAGAAATAAGCAATACAAGTTTTCTTCATTCTCTCTTTTCTCAAATACAAAAGGAGAACATGTAAAGTTTCCAACTCTCAAGCTGAAAAACACTGTTAAACAAATGAAATGCATGTTTCTAAGGAGAATTTGACAAAAGAAACTGCAAAGAGGTAACTTTCAAGCTGAACCCTTTTTGTAAATGCAGCAAAAGATTGAAAAGTTTTCAACTTTGAAGCTAGTAACTTTAAGAAGATGGTAAATAAAACTATGCAAATTAGGAGGTTTGAAGTTTAGAATTATTTACCTTCCCATCTCGGAGGTCATTATCAGTGACAATCTTAATGCAGAAGCTTGGAGAGTTCTCTGGAATTAGGGCACGTCTCGCAATTGAAGAAGCCATAGGACGTGAGAATGTGGCCATTTGTGCCCAAAGGTCCCAACTTTGGAGGAGAGGCCTTATTCAGGGCACTGTTCTAGTGTTGAAACTCTGCAAATGACGCAGGGCCTCAGCAAATGTGTCCCAGCTGTTCATAATGAGGATCATCACCGTTTATTAAACTGTTTGAATGAATGGTCTGGATTTTGACCAGAGATGGAGGAGGAAATGACCATTTTGTACTATCCTTAAGACCTTAATGCACAAGTCACTTCACCATAGTGGTTCTTCCCACAAAGGGAAATGTTTAAGAAATTGAGCTTCCTTGAAGTATGTCTACAATTAATGATCACTTTCAGTTTATAGCTATATGATCATGTGCATCCAAGAAGGTGATTCATCTATTATCATCATAATGCTAATGAATAATGATCATATTTTGCTTATCTTTGAGTTTAATCATTATTTATTTGGACTATTAGTTTGGGTGTGTTTTCAAATTTCATTACTTATTTATGTTAAGACTACAATTTTGATGAGGAGATTCTTACTCCACTTCACAATAACTATACAAGTAGTATGGAGAAACTGTGTTGATAAATGCATGCATAGTTCTAATTTTTAAATTTTCGGATTATAAAGGAAATTTAAACATGAATATTATTAAAATAGAAGAAAATATAACAACATAAAAGTTAAGAAGTTCAACATATAACCTCAAAAAGAATCAAATTGACATATATTGTCATTGATGCCAATTAGTTAGCTAGCCTTTTACAAGATCCCTCATCTCGATGACAAAAGGAAAGAATAAGTAAAAAATCTTCAAGCAAACCATAGTCAAACAATGAAGCATACACACCGTCACACCTTGAAAACATTCTTCAGAACAATACCAAAGACCCTTTATTCTAGGAGAAGAGTTGGGTGTTGGCATAACTTATAGGTAAAGATAGAGCTCTTTAATCATAAACCTGAAAGCCCACACCTTAATTAGATAAAGAACTGCACGCAAATCCAACCAAAAGCTCTCACTTTCACATTAAGATAGTAATATCATAGTAATCTCGATCAACATGTTATTACTTAATCATTTCCTTAATCTGATACTTGACTGTTCCTCACATCTAACCTCAGAAACCTTGTCCTTTTCCGCCGACTCTACACCTCACTGTGCTAATGGAACCTTTAACAGTCCTTATGCTTAAACTAAACCATAAGCTTAAATTTCCAAACTTTGACGGACCCATTTCACCAAACGTAGCCTACATGTCCTTGAGTGGTCCACCAATGTCAATTTTGCTTGTTTATCAGCTAAAAAGCTTCACATTATGATGTGATTTGCTTCAAGGAAGGTGCATGCTTTCGTGTTTGAGCTTCACTGATGGCTTTGATGGTAAAGTTTTAAGCTTTGAGATGAGTTTTGATGTGGGTTTGGGTTGTTTTTATTCAGCAGTTTCTGGGTTGCCTGATTTTGTTCTCTACCTACTGATTCTTGAAATCTGGATTATACTTGCTCTTTTAGGAAAGCTGTTTTAGAATAGTATTTATTGTGTTTTTTGGGTTTATTTGAGGTAGCTCTGAACTGGGGTTGTCCTACTGGTCTTGGATTCTGTATTTGGCAGACTTGTATGTGTTGTTTTATATATGATAAGCTCTGGTAGTGATTGTAAAGCATGTTCCTTTTGATGTTATATATTGAATTTGAGATCTGAAATTGTTATGATTGTATCTGTGTCTCTTCAGAAAAACGCAATGTATGTTTATGCTTTGCTTTTGTTTCTAGTGGCGGTGATTAATGGCTTTTGATTGGTGGATTAGGCTTGAGAAGAGGAAAATATATGCATGTTTGGTAAGTGTAGGATTGGGAAAACTATTCCTCTTAGTTACAAAATTTGGTGAAGAAAGTTCTCATTGATAATTTCTAATTCTGTCCATGAAACTCTTGCAACGAAGATCCTCATTGCTTCGGCTGAAAAAGGCAAGGGAATTGATTTCCTAGTGAATCCACTCTGCTAACCGAATTAACATTCTCAATTCTTACTCAAGAGTCAAGATATTGGGATCTCCTTGGAATTTCAGTGAAATAACTATCACTTGTTCTTCCTCAGAATCCTAAATCTGTTTGTTCAAACTTCTGTTACAAATTAAATTTCCATTTATGTCCGAAACACAATGCATTTTTCTTTTTTGCAGTTTGACTGACTACGTGCAATTATGTTTAAGCTCTTCAAAAGCTGAAAACCCTGAAAACGATAAAGATTAATGCATGCCTTTTGGGGAAAATGACCAGTCCGGACTCTTTATTTTCTTTCCCATTTGTACTGAATTATCAATTTGTCACCAGCTATTCTTGGGGCATCCAAATTAGCATAGTTATCTGCTTCTCAGCTTATCTTTCTCTTCTTGCAGTTAATCCATTAGCTGAGTGGGTGAGCAAGAAATTGATTTACAAATGGGACTCTGTGTCTCTTTGATTCTCTTTCTGATTTCTCTGCCAGCATTTTTGGCCAAAGATGTTGGACATGCTAGCGTTGTAGTTGATGGGACAGTAGCTACTGCACAGGTTGATAACAATTTTGTCTGTGCCACTCTTGATTGGTGGAATCATGAAAAGTGCGACTACAACCACTGTCCTTGGGGATCTGCATCTGTGTTAAATTTGGTAAGCAATCAGAGATACCTGTATTTGGGTCTTCTTCATGTCAAATAGTCAGAAAATGAGTTTAAAGTTTAAACTAATACTGAATCTGGTTTTCTTTTTACCAGAACTTGTCTCATCCTTTGCTTGCCAAGTCAATTCAAGGTTTGTCTATCCGTAAATCCATATTAATAAGTTTGCATCATTTAGACTGTACTGGCTATTTAAAGTAGAGTCAAGTGTCATTGGCTATTATCTACAAACGTAATTTACTCTTCTACACGGTATTTTGATATAGCTTTCAATCAGTTGAGGATCAGAATTGGGGGTTCCTTGCAAGACCAAGTATTGTATGGTGTAGGAGATTTGAAATATCCTTGTCATCCTTTCAGAAAGCAGAAGGGTGGGTTGTTTGGATTTTCTACAGGATGTTTACCTATGAGTAGATGGGATGAGCTTAACCATTTTTTCAGTAAGACGAGGTAAAATATATTAGTTATGAACTTTCCCTATAGAAGCGAAAACATGGAGAAAAGAAAGTTGGACTGTTGTTCCTTACATATCCTTTGTTGCTCTGAATTATGTGGTCTAAGCTTACTTGTATTGTGACTTACAATCTCTAACTTGCATTTTCAGGCCCCTTGTCACATTTAGCTTGAATGCACTGTCAGGGAGGCACCACAAAGGCGCGGGTGTTTGGGTTGGAGATTGGGACTCTGGCAATGCTTATGATTTTATTAATCATACAGTTTCAAAGGGCTACCAGATAACTTCATGGGAGTTGGGTATGATTATGAAAAGATATGAACATCTTTCTTGCCACTTGTTTTGTTTTTGCTTCACATATATTCTTGTCTATCTTGGTGTAGGTAATGAGCTCTGTGGTAATGGTGTTGGAGCTAGAGTTGGAGCTGAACAGTATGGAAAAGACATGATCAAGCTTAAACAAATTGTCAACCAATTGTACAATGACTCCCACATAAAGCCTGCAATTGTAGGACCTGGAGGATTCTATGATCAAAAGTGGTTTGCCACGCTTCTTCAGGTTTCTGGTTCAGGCGTTGTCAATGTTGTCACTCAGCATCTTTACAATCTGGGTCCAGGTAAGTTTGCATGTCAAAAATCTAATAACTGCACAGTATGTAGATTTTAAGAGTGTGTGCATACTCACCCACAGAGTCCTTTGTGATGGATTACTTTCCGCTGTAAACCAAGTTGTATTCTAACCACCTTATTGATTAATTAGAAGGATGCTTCCCAATTATATAATGGCCCATACTAATTATTTTGCCTCCAGATCAACCCAGTCATATTGAACTATTGGCTTTAGGAACCCTTCCTCTGTTTTACCTTGTAGTCTCCAAAGAAGATAATAAAATGGAAATCCTCTTTATGTACTGGTAAAGAGGTCAAGAGGATCCAATCCAATCAAATTTATACTGTGGGGAATATATAACAGTTCAATATATTCATTTAACTCCACTTGTTCGGTCATTGGGTTATTTGGGTAATAAATAAAGAAATACATATTAGTATATTACCGACCTTAATTTGAGGCTGTCCTGTATCTGTCTCTGTTGCCAGGTCAGTTGTGAGTACCACACATTTTATCATATGAATGCACGACTAATACTTTTGAACGTAATTGGCTATACCTTGATACCATGAAAAACGCTCTATATGCATGCACGTTCATATGCAGCCTACTTATCGGTCCAATTTCTCCTCCATTTGACAATTGAACTCTTGTTGTCAGGTGTTGATCCCAAGCTGATGCAAAAGATATTGGATCCGTTTTACTTGGACCATATATCTGGTACATTTGATAATCTTGCAGCAACAGTGAGACAGCATGGACCTTGGGCTTCTATATGGGTTGGAGAGTCTGGAGGAGCCTATAACAGCGGTGGTCATAATGTATCTGACACATATGTGAACAGCTTTTGGTAATTATTATCGCCACATTACATGCAACATCGTGTATCTTCCATTTTCAGCTTTTGGTTTCAGAAAAAAGAGCAATCCACCTTTGTTTGATATATCTTTCTGTAAATAACAGACCATATTTATATATGAATTACAGGTACTTGGATCAGCTTGGAATGTCAGCCAAGTACAATACTGCAGTATATTGCAGGCAGTCCCTAGTTGGTGGGCACTACGGTCTTCTCAACAGAACCTCATTTGTTCCCAACCCTGATTACTACAGGTAAAGCATGAGTGTTGGTGTGACTATATAAAGAATTTCCTTTTACTTGACATACTTGCCAAATCCTGAATCATATGTTTTCTAATGAACAGTGCACTTCTGTGGCATCGACTTATGGGACATAGTGTTCTCGCTGTTGACCGTAACGGGGCACCGCACTTGCGCGTTTACGCTCATTGTTCAAAAGGAAGCGTAAGTCTGTATTATCTGTAGATTTTGGATGGAGTTGTAGAAAAACAAGAACACGGTTGTTCCAAGCATCTTGTTACCATAGTATGTTTTGACTATCTTCATGATATTGTTGCAGGCCGGTATAGCCCTACTCCTCATCAATTTAAGCAATCAGACCGATTTCACTGTCGATGTTAAAAATGTTCTGGAGTCCGATACAGCTGCTCGATTAAGAAACACTGACAAAGGAAACAATTTCAGTCATGGTCTTAAGAGAACACTTGCATGGGTTGGTCTCAAAGCATCAGATGGACCGTTACATAGAAAAGAATACCATCTGACTCCAAAAGACGGGAACCTTAGAAGCAAAACCATGGTCCTCAATGGAGTTCCATTGGAAATTACCAAGGACGGAAACATCCCGGAATTAAAACCTGTTCTTGTTCCTACAAATTCTCCTCTATCGATCACCTCTTTGTCCATCAAGTTTGTTGTGCTGCCTCACTTTGAGGCTCCAGCTTGTGGATGATTTCTCTCCTCAACCCCGCATAGCTTCTGTATGTTAGCTTAGTACTTGCTCGCAGGATATGAGCATATGGCAATTGTAAATTGTCTTGAATAAACAATTAATGCACAAGAACGAAAAATAAAAAAAAATAAAAAAAACCGTATAGCATATTCACTAATTCTCATATTCCTTTCATTCTTAAGCTTTGTAGTACCTTTCGCCCTTTAGGGACATCCGAGCCGTTTTTAAGCATGTAACAAATTCTATAATTTTTTGGAATATTGAAATTTAATAGTCGGGGGTGTTTAAGAATTAGAGGAATTGATAAACAGAATAGGAGAGTAAAATTTCAGAGAGAATGGGGATTTCAATGTGTTTATTCATCTCATACAAAGGGGGTATTTATAGGATTACATTGAAGTGTGAATGCTCAAAGAGAAACTCAAAATGATAACCATCTTGATGATGATTTTCTGTCATGCTTGTTGCCCTTTGGTAAAGCATGTTTACATAAGTCTTCATACACTCAAGTACCTATGATTATACACTCAAGTACCTATCTAAATACTTTTACGTATTTTGTTACATGATATAGACATATACGGTACATATACGATTTATACTACAACACTCCCCCTTGGATATTTCATGTTCAATAGTATTGTGTAGATGGTGCGCATCGAAGTTGCCTCGTTAAAAACCTTGCCAAGTAATAAAACCCTGTGGGAAAAAACAACCTTGGTCGAAAGGGAAAAAGAGCACAACGCGCGTTGAGTGTGAAGTATGTTTCTGGATACTCCCCCTGATTTAGACTCCTCTTGAAGATTGTGGGAGTTCGGATATCCTCCTCAATCCGATGCTCCTTACATGTTTCTCGAAAGGGGATTTTGGTAGTGACTTAGTAAATAAGTCAGCTACATTATCTTCTGATCGGATTTGATTTACTTCAATATTTAGAAGTGTTTGCTGTTGCTGATTGTAGAAGAATTTCGGCGATATATGCTTGGTATTGTCGCCTTTGATGAAACCTAATTTCATTTGCTCAATACAAGCTGCATTGTCCTCGTAAATGCATGTAGGTTCATTTGTGGTGAATTTCAAACCACAAGTTCCTCGAATGTGTCTATTTATAGACCTTAGCCATATGCACTCACGCACGGCTTCATGTAGTGCAATTATCTCTGCATGATTTGAGGAAGTAGCAACAAGAGTCTGTTTTGTAGATCTCCAAGATATCGCGGTATTTCCCATGGTAAAGACATAACCTGTTTGGGAGCGACCTTTGTGAGGGTCAGAGAGAAACCCTGCATCAGCAAAACCCGTCAAAACATCATTTTGATGGAGGGGAGGAGGAGAACGTCGGTCACTATGGATAGTGTTGCCGGCGCTCACATTTCTTTTCTCTCTGTAGGGATAGAACAAGCCCATATCGATCGTACCTTTTAGGTATCGAAGGATTGTCTTTATACCAATCCAATGGCGGCGTGTTGGCGCAGAACTGTGTCGAGCTAACAAGTTTACTGCAAATGAGATATCCGGTCTTGTGCATTGAGCTAAATACAATAATGCGCCTATCGCACTTAGGTATGGTATTTCAGCTTCTAATAAATCTTCGTCCTCATCCCTTGGACGAAACGGATCTTTCATGGGCTCAAGACTACGGTTGATCACGGGAGTACTCACAGGCTTTGCTTTATCTTCATTAAAGCGCCTTAGTAACTTTTGAGTATATGCTGATTGATGGATCATAATCCCATCATTACGGTGCTCGAGTTCTATTCAGAGACAAAACTGTGTTTTCCCGAGATCTTTCATCTCAAATTCAGATTTCAAATATGTAGCAGTTTCTTTTAACTCATCTAGAGTTCCAATTAAGTTCATGTCATCAACATAAACTGCTACAATTGCAAATCCGGATCTTGTTCTCTTAATGAACACGCAAGGGCATATTTCATTGTTAACATATCCCTTCCCAATCAAGTAGTCACTTAGACGGTTATACCACATCCGTCCGGATTGTTTCAATCCATATAGTGAGCGTCTTAATTTTATTGAAAACGCGCTCCGTGGTTTAGATCCACTTGATTTGGGTAATTGAAGTCCATCTGGAACCTTCATATATATCTCTGAATCTAGATCCCCATAGAGATATGCTGTAACCACATCCATGAGCTGCATGTCAAGTTTTTCGGAAACTACCAAACTGACAAGGTAGCGGAACGTTATAACGTCCATTACGAGAGAATATGTCTCCTCGTAGTCGATTCCAGGACGTTGTGAGAAACCTTGCGCCACAAGGCGGGCTTTGTATCTAACAACCTCATTTTTCTCATTATGCTTTCTAACAAAGACCCATTTATGGCCAACAGGTTTTATATTTGGTGGTGTCAGTGTTATAGACCCAAATACCTGTCTCTTTGTTAGTGAATCCAATTCAGTCTGGATCGCATTTTTCCATTTTGACCAGTCTGCTCTACGTTGGCATTCTTCAACGGAGCGAGGTTCGATATCATCGTATTCTATAATTCCTTTTGCAATATGATATGCAAACGCATCATCAATAGCCATAGAATTTCTGTCCATAATTACATGTATACTAGTGTAATTCATGGAGATCTCTCTATTCTCTGGAATTGGTTCTATTATTGGAGCGTCCTCCAATGATGTCTCTTGGACATAACCATAATCCGGAATTTTTTCATGAGATGGATTATTTATATCGATGATTAATGGATTATTTTGTGTCAAGCTCGCTTTCTTTCTTGGGCGAGAATCCATCGAACCTATAGGCCTCCCGCGCTTTCTAGCAGGAGCCATGGGTCTAGCCACTGCATCACCCATAGAGGGGATGTCATGTCCTTTATTTTTAGGAACATCAATCCTTGCAGGTACGTTTGCAGCAGGTATGTGTGATCTTGTCACTTTAGCGATATCAGAAAACGCATCAGGCATTGATTCTGCTACGTTCTGAAGATCGAGAATCCTCCGCACCTCTATTTCAGACTGTGTGGTTCGGGGATCAAGATGAGACAAAGTGGGGACAGACCACGACAATTCCTGTCTTTTCTGTTGAACATTAATGTTCTTGTCTCCCCCTAATGACAGGAAGACTGTCTCATCAAAGTGACAATCCGCAAATCTAGCGGTAAATAGATCACCTGTCAAGGGTTCTATGTAGCGGATAATGCTTGGAGTATCATATCCAACATAAAGGCCTAAGCGTCTTTGAGGACCCATTTTGGTGCGCTGTGGCGGCGCAATTGGCACATAGACTGCACACCCAAATATGCGTAAGTGTGAGACATTAGGCTCATACCCAGTCACCAGTTGGGACGCAGAAAAGGGTTGGGTGGCAGCGGGTCTCAGACGAATGAGCACAGCTGCATGTAATATTGCATAGCCCCAAGCAGAAATAGGGAGATTGGTGCGCATAACCAATGCCCTGGCAACCATTTGAAGTCTTTTAATGGCAGCTTCTGCGAGTCCATTTTGGGTGTGTACATGAGGGACATGATGTTCCACCTCAATCCCAATGGACATGCAATAATCATCAAAGGTTCTTGATGTAAATTCTCCAGCATTGTCAAGACGAATTGACTTAATAGGATGATCGGGGTGGTGAGCCCTTAATTTAATGATTTGTGCTAGGAGTTTAGCAAATGCAGCATTTCTTGTGGATAAGAGCATGACATGTGACCAACGTGTCGATGCATCAACCAACACCATAAAATATCTAAATGGTCCGCAAGTTGGTTGGATAGGTCCACAACTATCACCTTGTATTCTTTGTAAGAATGGTATATTTTCTTTAGTGTCCTTTGCATAGGATGGTCTTGATCCTACCTTCGCTAAAGAGCAAGCTTTGCAAAACGAATGATACACTTTAGAAGTAACTCTTTGGACCAATGTTTGGTTCGTATTTCTTTTCGTTTTGAAGAATGGATGTCCGTGTGAAGTCTTTAATATACGGAGCATCATGTCACGACCTGGATGTCCCAAACGGTCGTGCCAAAGCTTGTATGTGTCAGGATCCCATAATTTGTCATTCATGACATGGTTGGATTCAATGACTCTAATAGTGGTTGCATACAATCCACTAGAGCGACACATAAGTTTCTCTAAAACTCGTGTATTTCCGTAGTTTTTAGAGGTGATGCAAAGGAACTCTTGTCCATTCTCACAATGTGTTTTCACATGAAAATCATTGGCTCTTATGTCTTTAAAGCTTAATACGGTCCTTCCGGCCCTTGGAGCATATAGAGCTTCGGCGACATTAATATTTGTGCCATTTGGTAACAAAAATTGAGCTGGTCCTCGACCATGAATCAATTGTGATGGTCCTGCCATCGTAGTTACTGAGGATCGACTGGGTGTCATCCATAAAAATAATTGCCTATGTCGCAATATCGTATGTGTGGTGCCACTATCAAGAAGGCATTCCAATTCTCCGGAAAACATACTGAAAGGAATAAAGTTCGGAATATTAACACATGTCCATGACATTGAATGCGATACTTTATTAATGGGGAAAATAGCCAATGATTACATCAAAGTTATTCATAAGTCTATTTCAAATATCAAACTTTAGACAAATTGCTATCACTCAATCCGTTTGGTAATTCCAATGGAATATGACCAGGAAAGTAGAGAGATGTTGGTGGAGCGAGGCTCGCTTAAATACCCCGATCTCAATTGCTTTCCTAGACATCATACTTCATTGGGTACGCCACATAAGAAGGAGTTTAATACAATTGTTATTTATTGACTAAGGCACATTTGCCATTCTTGGAAAATAGAAAGAGGATTATTCTAATCAAAGTCTGTGGCATCCTCGTGCTCTTCATCTACAGCTTTGAAGTCCTCAACAGTGAGATTGACATCTTCACTATTTTCATCTTCGGCAAGGTTAGCTTCTTGCTCTCTTGCTTCCCTGTACTCCTTGTAGCATGCAGCTAATTGGGTACTTGCATGACATTGTTTAAACCAATGCTCGATTGATCCACATCTATGACACATGTCATTGTGGTTCCCTCCCTTCATTTGAGGTATAGGTTGTGCAGGTTGTACAGTTTGTACAGGTTGTGCACGTTGTGGATATCCCCTAGGAGGGTTGGTGCTGCTACCACGGCGCATGGTGCGACCTCCACGGTTCATGGTGCTATTTCCACGGCCGGTGTTGCCATATCTCCCTCTTCCACGTGTGGAATTACCATCACGTGCGCCCGCTCTAAAGTTGCGGTTTCCTTCCCTGTTGGGGCGGTTATATGGACCTGTTCGTCCTTCATGTCCCCTATTATTAGGGTACACATGTCCCCTATTGCTGGGGTACCGCTCCCTGTGCCCTCTCTTGGGTGCATTATAATTTGCCTCACGAACGCTCTTGGTTCCAATGGGTCTTGAATTATAATTCTTTACAAGAATGTTGTCGTGCTTTTCGGCTACCGACAAAATATTTATGAGTTCATTGAACCTCGTAATTCGTCCAGCATTTACTTCAGTGCGATACTGCTTTGATAGCAAAATTGCTGCAACAGGGAAGGTGGAGAGAGTTTTCTCAATTAGCTCTTCTTCTGTGAGGGGTCTTTGACAGAACCTCAACATGGATTTAAGACGAAGAGCTTCTGAATTGTACTCAGCAATAGACTTGAAGTCTGAGAAGCGTACATCGTTCCACTGAACCTTCAAGTCAGGGAGGAGAGAATCTTGGATATTGTTAAAGCGCTCTTCTAGTGCTTCCCATAAATCCTTTGCATCTTTGATGGACATGTACTCTAGCCTGAGTGCTTTGTCCATATGACGTCGCATCAAGATGATTGCTTCTGCATGCTTCTTGGGTGATCGAGGGAACACAAGAGCCGGGTTTGGTTCATGGATGATGGGCAATATCCCCTTGGATGTGAGATGGTTCTCAACGTCGGTTTTCCAGCTATGGTACTCCGAACCTATTGAGTCAAGGATTTGAAAATCGAGTCTAGGTTCATTCGACATCCTTGAAGATAAGAAGAAAATATTAGTTTCGGAGTTAAAACTTCCACGAAAAATAATATGATTTCCGAGCTATGCTACCAAGAAATCAATTTCCAAGAATCATTGTGAACACTCTTAGTTCATTTGGCGTGAATTGCTCTAATTCCGCTTTTGATTGTAAGTTCCCGAGAAAAAGGAAAAAGGAGAGAAAATAAATAAAAACTCAAAAACGGGAACTTTTAGTAAAGAATACCTTGGAATAGTGTTGCCGGAAATTTTTGACCGGAAAAATTATCGGAGTTGACCGGAAAGATCGTTGGAAAAAGTCGAGAAAAATCGTCCGAAAAGTCGTCGGAAAAGTCACCGGAAAAGTGTCGAAAAAGTCGTCGGAAAGTCGCCGCGCAAATCTGTTGACAGATGTGTCGACAGCTGCTCGGCAGCTGCTGCGCAGGGGCCTCGGCAGCGTCTCGGCAGCTGCTGCGCAGGGCCTCGGCAGCGTCTCGGCAGCTGCTGCCAGGGCCTCGGCAGCTGCTGCGCAGGGCTCTCGGCAGCTTCTCGGCAGCTGCTGCGCAGCTCTCTCGGCAGGTCTCGGCAGGACTCGGCAGCTGCTGCGCAGCTCTCGGCAGCTGCTCGGCAGGTCTCGGCAGCACCTCGGCAGGACCTCGGCAGCTCTCGGCAGCGGTCCGGCAGCGGTCCGGTTCGGTTTTTCGGCTTCCGGCGGCCGGTTCAGGCCGTTTCCGGCCGGTTTCGGTGAATCTGAGACCGGTTCCGGGCTCCTGGAATCAAGGGCTTTAATCTGAGCTAGGGTTTGGGGATTTTTTGTAGGTTTTGAAAAATGACTTCTATCGATGAAGAACTCTTCTTTCGTCAATTTTTCGATTCTAATTCTAGAGCAACTTCGTGCTGATAACGTGTTTAAGAACTAGAGGAATTGATAAACAGAATAGGAGAGTAAAATTTCAGAGAGAATGGGGATTTCAATGTGTTTATTCATCTCATACAAATGGGGTATTTATAGGATTACATTGAAGTGTGAATGCTCAAAGAGAAACTCAAAATGATAACCATCTTGATGATGATTTTCTGCCATGCTTGTTGCCCTTTGGTAAAACATGTTTACATAAGTCTTCATACACTCAAGTACCTATGATTATACACTCAAGTACCTATCTAAATACTTTTACGTATTTTGTTACATGATATAGACATATACGGTATATATACGATTTATACTACAACAGGGGGCTATTAGATTAGTTATTGTTTGTCAGGAGTTATTAGTCCACACAATGTGTTATACTGTTAATAGCTTCAGCGAAATCCATGTTTCTGTATAGTCTGTTTTGTACAATAGGGCTCGAAATCTACCTGTTATTTTGTTTGTTCCGTTGTTGACAGATATTCGCTGTCAGTAGAATGCACGTCTTAGTGAGAATTGAGAAGACTAGATCATATATAGGCATACAGGTCCAACGTTACCATAAGGATTGGCAAAAGGCACATATCGCTCAAAGTTTGTCTTAAATTCTGTTCCTGTAAAGTGTAAACTCTTTTAGCTTTTATTGATTAGTGTGATTGTGTCAGGAACTAAAATAAAAGAAGATACAGTCATACGTCATACAACAATGTAAAAGTTGATTGTTGTAGACTCCAAGATGGTGCTGGGTTCATCTCTTTTTAGAGACAAGTTTGTCCCCCGAGTTTGTAATCTTTCATTGAGGTCAATGCAGTTTTTTTCCAGACAAACAAAAGAATTGCTATTAGCTGTTAATGGTTACTCCTTGCAACTAATCGAAACCAACATTACACGTTGATTGATATGTATAAACGCTTTGGACCAAAAAGAAAACTTAAAATAAGTTGGTTTTTTTGGTGGACGAAATGTCGTTTATTATGTCCGAGAGCGAAATGGTGGCATCATCTCTCTTCCGATCACTGCTCCGTACGGTGAGGCAGTTCTGCAACTACAACGTCAAAGAGTACACCCAGCGCCGCGCCCTGTCGACGCCTTCCCCTCCCATCTCTCTTGGGCCCATTCGGACGGCAAGGCCCAATTGGAGGTCGCAAAACGACAGTCAGTCGTGTACAAGCTCTCACAAGCATGTTGGACCTCAAAAGTCAAAATCATTAACTGAGAAGAGCAACATGCAATTTTTTTTAGAGGTATATATATCTCTTCGATTTTCATTTTTCTTGTTTCTGTGATCTCTATGACTTGCGCATACTAGTATAAAAGTGATGAATTGAATTGAAAATAAACCGTAACTTGACTAACTTCATTGCTTTGCTTACTAAGTCCGAGTATTGGTGTTCTAAAAGAGATCGATTTTGCATATATTCTGAACAAGCCAGTAATTTAGCCATAATGATACAAAAGCGTCAGGGACTGCAGAGAAAGAAACACCCTTCCTTTTGCTTGTGAATTTGTGATTATCACCAGGTTTGTTGTATTTATGCACGATGAACAAGTATGATTGAATCTCTCTTTTCTGTCATTTCCGGCTAAAGGTAACAACCAACATTACTATGAAGCAGTAAACTGTGAATTTGCGAATACTATCTCTACCAACATTCTGATCGGTAAATGACAATACATTCCTGTTAACAGCGAAGTATCTTTTATCAATCAATGAAGTCAAAAGTCGTATACGAAATCCAGATAAATGAGTGAGACCAGAATCCATAACTGGTAAAAAACAAAAAAAATCGAGGGCAGACAGAGTATCGGACCAGCATACATCCATCAGGCCTGGCCAGGACTATCCTGCATTCTACTTTCCAAGCAAGCGACGACCACGTTGACTAGCACCTCTAACACGGTAGTGGAGCTCATCAACATCAGCATCCATATGACCTATAGCTTTGTTATGCCTGAAATTATCATGGGGAGTAATTAGTTGGATATACTTCTATTGCCCAAAAATAAGACACGGTAAACAAGTTGAGATGGACACAATATAAATATGCTAAAACACTGCAGTACTGATCATCATAACCCACCTATCGATTTCAGATCCCATGTCAACGGCCATATCCTTCAGCTCTCCCAACAGATTACTTAAATCTGACAGTCCATCATCTTGCTTCGCCTTCTCTACCTGTTAAGTCAATTAGGAATATGAGATCAAATGATCAATACAGTTGGAAAAGGAAATAAACCACAAGTAATTCTTTAAAACGGGGAGTGGAAAGAGAGTTGGAGAACCAGGAAATTAAGCCACAAGGGTAAAAAGCAGTCCATGTATCCATCAATAATCCTTTACTGTCACCTTAAATTACAATGTAGTATCAGCATAATAAGTTAGTCATAAGAACTACAAACCTCAACTTTCTGAAGGGCATTGGTGGGTTCAGGAAGTGGTGTTCGTGACTGTGACAATCCCTTGGGTGCAGGAGTCAGTCCCAGCTTCTCCCTCTCCGACTGGCTGCTCCTTTTGATTGCAGCATCTGCATATAGCAAGTAATTCAAAATGTAAGAGCAAGACAAAGAGAAAATGAAAGAAAGAAACCCATACTTCTTCAAAATGATATTTCTTTTTCAGGGACAACTAAGAGCAGGTGTCATGGACAGAAAGGGCAGTAAGTTAACCTGCTGTGATGACAGGGCCAGTTATTGTGCGACCCTTCTTTGGCTTCCAAGTTTTAGAGAAGATGCCCCCGAGACTCCCCAGAAGCTTTTCACTCTGAAATAAACAGTATGAAACAGTCAGTTTCACTGCATATCATCATATACACCAAAAACAACTGTAGAACTGTTTTATAAAAGACAGAAGAAATATACTTCTTGGTTAAGAGAAGAGTTTGATAGGAAGCTATTGTGCAATGCATAAGAGTCTTGAAAACATATGACTGCATAAGGATCACTTTATATAACTTTGACAGAAAAAGTGGATTGTCAAGGAATGTATGTGCATAATACAAACAGGCAATGCACATATAAAAGAATTTTCTAAATATCACCTACTCCTTATTTTATACGAAATAACATCACATCCATAGGAAGATATCGAATTAATAACCAACTCTGTAATACTGGGAACATGATACTTTCAAGTGTTATCATTTCATATGGACTTCGATTCTTAGAGTTGACAGTTTTAATTTAAAAGCCATACCCGACTGAGATCCTGTTCAATGTCAGCAGCAACAAAGTGGGTCCTGGTGATTTGGTCACCCTGGTGATGCAACATGACCAGAGTCTTGGTAGCATCCTCACGTATATCTTCAGCAATCCTCAGGCAGCTGTTGACTGAGTTTGTAGTCTCCTCAGCCTTATACACTGCATAACTTTCCAACTCTTGCACCGATTGATTTTCAACGCCTCCTGAATCGCGGAAGTCATTCTTATACTTGTTTCTCTCTGCGTAAGTACTCTTGTATGAATACAAAGAAGTATTCTCTTTTCCTTGATCATCATCAAAAGGATTGGTGCTAGTATCCTGTCCAAATAGTGCCTGCTTATCATTCTGTCCAACTAGTGCATGCTTCTCATTCTGTCTAACTTGTGCAGGCTCATCATCAAACGGGTTTGAGCCAGAGGAAGCAGGATACAGAGGGTCAACTGAGTTATGCTTAGCAGCCTTTAATGGGGACTTCTTTAAACCAAACATTTTCGATGGCAAATATGCACAATATGTTAACTGTCGACGGGGTAAAGATCTGGGATCTTAACGAACTAAAAAATATGGTACTTCAAAAATCTGTACAGAGATCAACAGCAATCCTGGAAAAGCAAACAAGAACAATATGTGAGAACCACAAAAACCTTCAAGACAGAACCTAACATAAGCACTATAGCACAAGAACAACTTTCAAGGACCCCCAGAGCATCAAAATTGAAAGGCTCACAATCAAGCAGCACAAATTAGTGGAAAATTCCAATGGAGCAGAACAACAGCATCCATCATATCTAACCAAAATCAAGCACACAACAAACCCACAATCAAACAGAGAAAAGAATCTATTCTATTCTATTTCCATCAATTGGGTATTCAAGAAAACCAAACCTCTGACTTGGGTTGACTTTACCTTCTCCATTACTTAACAAACCCCACCACAACACACAAACAAAGGAATCAAAAATACCCTTTTCTAATCCTCATCAACCAAACAAAGAACATGAATAAAGAAACCCAGAAACCCATCCACAAATTTGGGTCCTCTTTAACGCACAAGAAAACACTAGGAGCAGTTGACCGCATGATACTAACAAGAAAAAAATCAAAACTTGAGAAGACCCAAGTGAAAACAAGGCGTAATAATCAAAACCCAGTTACAGAATCGAAGAGAAATGACGTAAAGAAACAATTTTGATACCTGAATCGCATCCAATGTGGGAAAAAAAGATAGAGGCTTCAGAGAAAAGCCCAGATCTTTATACAGAGAGAGGAGAGAGAAGTGGGAAAGAGATGGATTCAAAGGAAGACTCGGCAAAACACGGAGGCACTAAAACGAAGTCGTCCTTTGAGAGCGTGAAACTGGTTAGAAAGTGCCGTTGCTGGTGATATTTGATTTTACGTGATTGGGTGTCCCACCGTGTATCTTATAATTTTCAAGAAAACAAAGACGGCTTTAGAAAATAATCACACGGCGTTGAAGTTTTCGTTGTTTCCTTCCTTGTAGTTTCTTATGAAGTAAGGATCTTTAAATTTTTTACTTTTTAATGCCCTTGTGAAGTTGATGAAAGTGTTAAATGAGGGTCAGAAACTGAGTTAGAATCGAAATTCCTTCAATGTTAAAACGTGAATAAGTGCTCTCGTTTACGGTAAAAGATAAATAGGTATTCTCATTTCTAATATAAAGTAGCGAGAGATATTTGATTAAATCTCTCTACCTTCAGTAGTCTATTTTCAGTCTAAGTGAAAAGTCAAACTCCCTTCAACTGAGGAAGAAATATAAGATAATTTTATAGAAAATTCCCTGTGAATTTAGAAATATGAAATACGAGTGTACGTCTACCATACGGCTTTTATAAGTAATTTCACTAAGATTGAAAACATTAGATAAAAAAAAAAAGATAATATGTATAAATACATCGCCAATGAAATTTGCCCAAATGCATAGGTAGAAAATTATTTTTGACCATCTTTGCAATACTAAAAAATAAATAAATAATCACAAAATTAAGCATGGTTGAAGGTTAGGGATAAAGCTGAATAAGTCAAGTTATTTTTATCCTCCATCATTTTTAATTCTGAGAATAGAAAGTAGGGGAATTGTTTGTACTTGTTGTTTTGCCAAGAGAATCAAGTACTAGTTTTTTGATGGTATCCCTTGGCAAATTGGGGTTCATATAATGATATTGGATTTGCATAAACTACTAAGTCAATTTTCATAGCCATAGAAGTAGGACCTTCCCTTCTATATCCTTGTTTAATGCTAAACCCTACAAATGGGATTATCATATGAGTTTTACAACTTTGGTCAAATAAGATCGTATCATCATGTTCCACACATTTGGCGCAAGCAAAGAAAACGCCTTTTGAAAATGATCCAAGCAAGAAATGGAGCCAATAAGGCATGTTATGCTGTTCCATTCGCTATGTTTTTACAATTTTGTCAATCTATTCCATTCCAATTCCATAAGGAAGAGGAAACTACACTGGCAAGTTTCCAATGTCGTTGGCTCCCGGCCAAGTCCCAATTTGTTTTTTTTTTTTTTTTTTTTTAATTTGTACTGAACTACTATGATTAAGACCTTCAACAGAAGGGGAAAAACATCACTGGCTCCTTTTACATTTATTTATTATTATTATTATTATTATTATACCTCATGATAACGAGGTTATTTATTGAAAAAGTAAACAACAAGAAAAGAACAAACATCGAAACCTCTCATAAAAAGTAAAAAACTAACTCTATTGAAATATAAATTAGGAAGTCCCAACCTATAAAGAGAAGGTAAACATGAAGAAGGAGGCAAACGTCGAAACCTCTCATACAAAATAAGAAACTAAAACTATAAAAATCTAAGTTAAGAAGTCCCAACCTATATCTACTATAAAGAGAATGAACAAAATCCGGAGTCGTATCCCACAAAAGCATCGACTCCTAATTAATAATGAGAAAAGTCAGCATTATTATTCTCTCACCCTCATATAAGAATTTAAGTCTAAAATGGGCGAGAGGACAACGAAACAAGGGCACTATGACAACTAAAAGGACATAATCAAACCAAGGACAATGGCATCATAAGAACACACATAAAATAAATCAAAATGCAACTACATCGAACCGGTTCATAAGTTAAGTCGATCATCTTCATTCCTTATAATAGATTATGATAAAAGAGTTTGTTTCTGTATGATCCTAAAAGCCAGAAAGCTAATTAAGAGAGGAATCTTTTCAAACATGACGAAGCAGATCATTCAGAGGTACATTATGCGGGAAGCTTACCTCTAGTACGTGCATGCATGGATGAAGAATTGTGCCATTGTTTGATCCAATAAACTTCAATACAAGGTAGTCAGTTTCGCATTGGTAATTTACCTACCATATTAGAGCCAGACACCAGTACTTGTCTTAACGTAAACTTTGGAAATAGCGGCGTTTAATGATTTTTTTGGTTCTAAAACACACACACTTACAATAATAAAAGAATACGTACAAAAAGAGTCACCGGCTGATAGAAGAACAGATTCTGGTGCATTTTGATCTCTGTTTCTCCCTTTTCCCTTTTCAATTAACTAGCTAAACTACGTACTAAAACATCCATTATATGAACTTTCGAAGCATATTCATGTAAAAAGAGAAATTCTAATGTTGGTAATACTGCATTCTTATGAATTAATAGATATCTTTTTCATAGTCTTCCGAAGAATGAAGGGCAAGATGTAAGTTGCTGATGTGAAATGAAAGAGGGATAAAAATTAAAAATCATGGGTTTCCTTCACAACTTGCAGAAAATTAATGAACAAAACCATCACCATCACAAGCATCATCTTGCGAACAAGACTGTAATACACCTAAATTTGGGCATGCAATTCCATGTTATCATCATAGTTAACTTGCTTATGCTGTTTATTTAATGAATGATGAAAAATATTGTAGTGCTATATAAATCTCATTGACATAGGTGATCAACTAGTTGGAATATATTGATAAAGATCATATTTAAACTTTCAGTTAATTAGCTAGCAGTTTGATAGCTAATAGGTATAAGTATTATAGGAATTCCTGGTTAAGCATCTTATGCCTTTGAGCAACTTTCTTTACATTTAGCTCTAGAGTTTGTAACATAGTGCGCTCAAGTTCATGTTTGGGAGCGATCTAGCTATTCATGGCTAATCTGTTCAATAATATTGATCAGCATTGTCGAACAGAGACATTATCCATTCCTGGTTCTTTCATTAAAATAGAAAAGGTAGGTACGTCGGAGTCGAAATTTTACGTACATTTCCCAGTCAACTGAATCAAGTCCTAGTTGAAATAGTTTTTTTTTTTCCCGTCTTGGATTAGGTAAATTCTCTTCCAGCTTTGGATCTTAATTTCCTAACTCCAGCATACTTTTGTCTATATTCGTAATTGGGATTATATTTCCCCCTTCCAGTTTAAAACCGAAATAAATGTAAACTCTAGTTCAGCTACTTTCGTAATTGTTCCAGCTTACTTTTCTACATTCCCACTGGGGTTATATTTCCCAGTTCCAGCTTATTTCTTAAATTGTTAATATAAATTCACTATGAATACCTCCAAGTTGGAGAACAATCAAATCACAGAAAATTGAGATTTTCTAAGAGTTAAAAGTGTTTGTTATTGCAAGATACTACTGCTTTAAGGATTGTAAAGAACATGAGGCAGCGCGGGGGTTGGCTTCTTTGGACAACATCGGTGATACTTGGTCTCCTCTGTCTCTCGGTTGATGCTGGAAACTACCACAACAACAACACAAGATTGGGTCCGCTGAACAGGACCAGTAATATCCCCAAAACACAAGACTTGGACGATGCGGTGAAGATAACATATCCTCCTAAACAGGTTGTGTTGGATAATGGCCTTGTCCAACTCACATTTTCTAATCCTGGTGGACAAATTACTGGAATCAAATATCATGTAATTGATAACTTACTCAAAAACAAGACCACACAAACAGCGTACTGGGATGTGATGTGGAGGGGTCAGCTTCACGGATTTGATGGAAAAGAATTTAAAGTCATCACGGAGAGGGGAGACCAAGTTGAAGTTTCTTTCATCAGTACATACAATCCTTCCTTCTCTAATGACTCGATGATCCCCTTGACTGTCGAAAAAAGGTACATAATGCAGCGTGGTCGTTCGGGGTTCTATGCATACGTCATCTTCCAGCGAGATGAAGGGTGGCCGGAGCTGGCCATAAATGACGTTCGACTAACTTTCAAGCTTAACCAAGATCAATTTAACTACATGGCGGTGTCGGATACTAGAAGAAGGTTCATGCCAACAGCTGACGACCGAAACCTAGGTCAGCAACTTGCCTACCCTGAAGCTAAGCTTTTAAACAATGCAACAAGCAATCCTCTTTTTCATGGGGAAGTGGATGACAAGTACCAGTACTCAAGTGATGACAAAAATGGCAAAGTCCATGGCTGGATTAGTACCAAGTCATCTGTGGGATTTTGGTTGATCACTCCAAGTACTGAGTTTCGTGCTGGTGGACCTCCGAAGCAGGACCTCACCTCCCACGTCGGGCCGACGACAATGTGTGTGTTCTCTAGTAGTCATTACGCTTCAGAACAACTTTGTTTGAAATTCAAACAAGGTGAAGCATGGAAAAAGGTTTATGGACCTGTATATGTGTATCTTAATCTAGCTGGTCCAACCAGGGATCCCACTACTACCCTTTGGCACGACGCTAAGCAACAGATGCATGAAGAGGTGAGAAGCTGGCCTTACAATTTTACTCGATGCCCAGATTTTCCTGTTGCGGACCAACGAGGATCAGTTTTTGGAAATTTACAAGTAAATGATAGGTACATTAACAGCACCAGTCTTGTTCCGGCAAGCTCCGCTTATGTGGGATTGGCTGCACCTGGAGAAGCGGGATCATGGCAAACAGAAAGCAAGGGATACCAGTTTTGGACTCGAGCGGATGCAAAAGGCGACTTTGTCATCAAACATGTTCGACCTGGGAACTATAATTTGTATGCATGGGTTCCCGGGATTCTTGGAGATTACAAATATGAGGCCGAGATTAGTATTAAACCAGGAAGTCGATTCGAGTTGGATAAGCTTACTTATTGGCCTCCAAGAATTGGTCCTACATTATGGGAAATCGGCATCCCTGATCGGAGTGCTGCCGAGTTTTACATACCGGATCCATATCCAACTCTCATGAACAAACTTGATAACAATAATCACTCGGATGCCTCGGACAAGTTCAGGCAATATGGGATCTGGGGACGTTATGGAGAGTTATACCCTGACCATGATCTAGTCTACACTGTTGGTGTTAGCGATTATCGTCACGATTGGTTTTATGCTCATGTGACTAGGAATACAGGAAACGTCATGGTCGGAACCACGTGGCAGATACAATTTAAGCTTACTAATATGACAGCTCCCGGAGATTATATGCTCCGATTGGCATTGGCCTCCGCCAACTATGCAGAGTTGGAAATTCGATTTAACAATGAAAGCAAGCGACCTCTTTTCTCTACAGGGCGGATAGGAGAGGACAATGCTATAGCAAGACATGGAATTCATGGTTTATATTGGTTGTTCGATGTTAATGTACCAAGGACTCAACTGCATGAAGGAAACAACACACTCTATCTTACTCAGACAAGAGGCGGAAATATGTTCGTAGGAGTCATGTACGACTACATCAGACTAGAAGGACCTCCATTGCGATGAGAAGCTGAAGCTCCTTAATTGTAGTGTTTTTATTTGTATTTTATTTCTCTAAAAATTTATGATCAGTATGAATTTTGGATATCTAAACAATATGTCTGAGAGTACTTCCTGGTTGTGTGTAGCTCTGCAAATCTGGATACCTCAAAGCTTCTTACGAGAGCGAACCCTGGGTTTTCAAATGCTAGTTGCTGCCTATCAAATGAGGCATGTAACTTACATAAACAATGATCACAAATTGCTTTCTCACCACCATAAATCAACTTCAAAATATGTACCACAGCTCGTCACATTACAATGAGGATAAACTTACAAGGGCTCCAGTGAATCAATGTAGCATTCTCAATCTTTCAGAATTGTATGCCTATCATTGAATTCACTGCTGCAATTCATCACATTCAACTTGGAAGTAATCTTTTTTTATTTTTTTCCTTTTCTTTTTCCTGAATGGGTTTCATCAAAGCCCATCTACCATCCACCCTGTTGGAGATCCTCAACAAAAATAGGTTTCATCTCAGACAAGAGTTGTGTTCCATTGGGAGACTGACCTGTGTCATTAGTGTCAGTTTTTCGTCCCGGTATTTGTCTGCACTCATAGCCAAAAGAGATGCCAGGTTGAATGAAAGCCAACTGTCTTTCCAAGCGTAACCTTCACCAAATCACTCAAATCTGAAATTGTCATATAGCACGCCTGTAGTTTCAACAAGCCACAACAATCAGCATAATATTCATATTCCAAAACATAAAAAGCAAATATGCGACTATTAGTGCAAGCATGACACTAAGATCAATCAGGTAGAAGGGATGGAGCAGCAGTAATCGTAATTAAGGGCAATTAAAACGAACCTTATGGCCTCTATCAATTAAATCTCGCAACTGTTGACCATCCACCACTATGGTTCATCGAGACTGAGGAGACCAGCGAAGGATTTTGTCTCTGCTTTTTGAACCTTTCCACAGAATCAAGATTATACATTTCAGAACTTCAGTGTCATGCAGGTAACGGAAAACTGCAAATACAAACATCATATACCTGCGCTTCTAACTCAGCAATTCTTTGCAGAGATGCTTGTTCAATGTAAGCACGACGCTTACACTCGTCTTCAAGCAAGCCTGTAAGTTGGTATCTGAGCTCAGCCATTTCTTGAGCCAGATCCTCAGCTTCTTCTTTTGCCTTCAACTTTTCTTCTCTCAGTTGTTCCTAAGAACCATAAGTAATGTATTGAAGTTAGAATCAACTAACAAAACGTCAAAACTCAGAAAGGATTATAACCTACTCAAGAACTCTCGCTTGAAACCTTGATCTATGCATTTTTGATAGCAATAGTGGAAAACTGTTTCCAAGAGTGTTCAGACATATTTTGTATTAGACGAAAGATAGTAATTATCAGTCTTTCCCATGGGTATTCATATATCATACCTTTAGTTGCTTTACAAGAAGTTCATATTCATGTATCTGGTGTGACATCTCCTTCATCTTCACTATCGAATCGGCATCTGGTGCCAGTAACATTGCCAATTTGGAAAAAAGTGATTCCAAGACTTCTCCACAAGTGCTTCAGAAATAACATAAAAAAGTAAAAGATTTGTTAAGGAAAAATGTATAACACATCTCAAAGATCAATTAAGTCATTACACTACATCATACAAGTGATTGGAAACAATTATGGAACCAATAAAACATCCTGCTGATAACTATTCCCTTGTAGCAATAAAAGTATATTTTCCAAAAACAGATGCTACAACATCATATATGGGGATATAAAAGATTAAGATTGAGAAACTATCAAATAAAGGCAGGAGCAGTCAAAAACAAAATCTTCCTCTCATTCACCCAGTCCTGACAAAATTAAATAAATATTTGAAGGACTGAAAGTTTCATATGTTACTCAGCAAAGACTGATAGTAATACTAAGTAGCAGCATACCTCATATCTACTGAAAATGTGTGCTTTCCCTCTAGCTCACTTAACAAAGACTCTGACTTGAATTCAAATCTATCCTCTTCCAGCAATTTTTCAACCCTCTGACAAAAGATCCTAGTATTTGTCTCTGAGGCATCAAGCTTCTCCCTGAGTTCCTTATTTTCCATATCTAAGCAATCAGCAGTTTTCCGTGCATTCTGACATTGAACCTCAAGTTCTTGAATTAACTCATTCATCCTAGTTTTTTCTCGAACAGTTTCTTCCTGGACTTTCTTAGCTTCAAGGCAACTCTGCTCCAAGGCTAATATATCAAGCTTCAGACTTTCAATTTCACACTGAGACTCTAATGACATGGATGAAACTGACTCCTCTAGTTTCTCTATGCAAAAATTTGAATTCTGTAACTCCACTTCTTTGCTTTCCAGTTCTTGCATTAAGAACAAGCACTCTGAATAGGACTTCTTCAGCTCATCTCTTAACCTGTCAACTGTCACCTGTAAATTCTCTGTGTCTGCTAATTTCAACTCAAGCCTATGCACATGCTCTTCAAGAAAGTTCACTTCTGAGTCCCTTGCATTTAATTGATCCTGAAGGTAATCTGTGATCAATGATTTGATGGGTTAAATTCAAAAGGATCATAATAAGATTTTTAATACTTTAACATACCTAGTAAACAGATCCACTAAAGATGAACTACAAATTACAAATTTCATAATATATACAATGGGTGATCATTTCAAAATAGAATGCATGGTTTAAACTAAAGCCAAATATTGTCCAGAAAGAAAGTCAAATTAGATGTACAACTACCTATTTCTTGAGAGCAGTTCTTGAGTTCTTTCTCTAAAATTTGAATTTGTTTCTTGTCTTCTGTGCGGAACTCGGACAATGACTTCATATGTACATCCAAACTCTGAACGAAAAAAATCTCAAATCAGATACTCTGCCGGAGATTATAACTTCTTCAAAATTTATTGATATTTTTTGCATATATATTTTTCTTCATCACTGTGGACGGTTCAAACTTACACCAATCTATGAAAAGGCCGATATTTTGGATGAGAAACTCTTTAAGTAAGGAGGAAGAGAAAGAGAAGAGTCAACAGAGTGAATAAGGTACTGGTCTCCCTATTAACATGCGCATTGTAGACAACTGTATTATACTGTGTGAAAAGCCAACATATCCTGGATATAAACTTTACCCTGATTAACCCGAAGCTTTGGGACTGTGATTCTTTCAGCATGTCCTTTTCTTTCTTAAGCTGCATACAAATTCAAGAAACACATAAGTAAGGCAGAAACCTTCATGATATTAAACAAGGTAACAAACTATGCGTGTAGCAAATCAAAATCCTGTGGAACGGTACAAGATTCAAGTAGCCTTTAGTTTTAGGAACACACAATCCAAATTCTTCTCTTAAGCCATAATACTAAACAATCCAATACGTACATCAGCCTAACACGACGAAAAGGGATTGCACTGGTAAATTTGCCACAATTACTGTGTCAAGCTGCTTGTTTGGATATAATTATTCATAATTAACCAATATATATATATATATATATATATATATTTTTTCTTTTACTCTGAAGAGCAGAAACCAGACCTCTCTGCATCTTGTCCCAATCTGCAGGAGCTCCTCAATATCGAACGATCCGTCACTATTGCTCCTGCTGCTGCTGCTGCTGCTGTTCGACATGAATGATTTCCGAGACTGAAAATCATAAACCATAAAAACCAATCACTACACCATATGGAATAAAGAAAACTCATAACCAAGAACCAGTAAGCAATTGGGTATTACATTTTTCTGATTTGATAGTGACCCAATTACAAAACTTGAGCATATTCAAGGACCCATTTGAAAATAGCAGAAACTAAGGGAGGACTGAGAGGATGACCCAGAAACATTCTTACCTTCGATGTGGGTTTAGGCTTCTCTGGAAGTGAATCGAGAGCTTGGGTTTGGGAAATTTGATTAGAAAGAATTCGAATTTTTCAAGAATTGGTTGTTTCAAAAAATGATGAAAGCTTCAATTTAGCTTTGGGAGTGGGTCCCCCATGGAGTTGGGCGCTCAACTGGCAAAACGTTCAGGGTCGGGTCGGGTCGGGTCGACAAGTGGATATATATATATATAGCTGTACTATCCAATCCAAGTAGCTAGCCGTTTAATCTGTTATAGACTTATGATTATTTATTGTAATATAGTTGAACAACTATTCGGATATTCTACTGGTCATGCACACAGAATTTAACGATAAGTGATAGAGATGGAGACTACTTATAGCTTACACATTATCAAATTTTGTGTGTCTGTCATACATGTGGGTTTAGCAGAAGTTCTCATGTTTATTTATTACTTTGATGTTCATTTGGTGAAAGAAAAATGATTTCTTGTCTTAATAGAAACGAAAATATTTTTCTTAATCTAGCCAGGGGTCAGTCGCTCTAGTAACCAAAAACTAAAAATATATGATGTCAGACCATCGAAATTAGATAGGCCACACCATCGAAATTAGATCTAAAGTGATCCGAGTTTCTTCATCACCACTCGCTAGGCAACAAAAATTTACGACCACAATTTACTGCATAATTTAGTAAGGTCAAAACACACAGAATTTTGCAGACTGGAGAACGTCTAATTTCATGTCCTTAATTCTATCGGGATACCTAGGTCGGATCGTAAAGTCATTCCAAAATTATAGACAGCGACTCTCGTGTTCTTCACCCAAAAGTTGCTTCCGCCTAGAGTCCGAAAGCCACAGAGACCTCAACAATTAAGGCCAAGGGGAGGGGAGTACGCACCTGCTACTTCATCCAGTCCAAGATGTTAAAGATGTACTACCGCACGCCCCAGAGGCACCCTTGGTACCGAGGGGAGCTTCTAAATCGGATAAAGGCGATACAACGGGCAGGGAGATGGAGGCCGGGCAGAACTATTCTCCAATCCAAGGCCGTAGCATCCCTGTGATGCACTCGACACCACCCAATAAGAAAAGAAGTTGTTTTCGCAAGTGCCTGTGTTGGACTATCTGCCTGCTCTTGCTGCAAGTGATTGTGGTTGCGATCACCGCTGGAATTATATACCTTGTGTTCCGACCGAAGCTTCCCAAATACAAGGTGAGCAAACTGCAGATAACGCAGTTCAGTCTCAACTATGATCACAGCTTAAGTGCTACATTCAATGTGAGCATCACTGCCCGGAACCCCAACAATAAGATCGGCATATACTATGAAGGCGGGAGCCGCATAAGTTTGTGGTACACAAGCACTAAGCTTTGTGAAGGAGGTTTGCCTAAATTCTACCAGGGTCACCGCAACACGACTCAACTTGTAGTACCACTCAGTGGACACACTCAAGATGCAAAGGGCCTGCTCACCACACTCCTACATCAGCAGCAACAAACTGGCAACATTCCGCTCACTCTCAGGATTCGGCAACCCGTAAGGATTAAGCTTGGCAGCTTCAAGCTCCCAAAGTTCAAGTTTGTAGTCAGGCACAGGTTGTTGGTTGACGGTCTTTCAGAGAAAAACGATATTAGAATTCAAAGCAGTAGCTGTAAGTTCAGGCTTAGGCTATGAAGTTTCCCAAAAGATGATGCTTTCTATCTTTTACAGTGTTCCGTATATACATACATTAGTTGATACGCACGTATTCCTTCAGATGTCTTAATTTTCATATGTATTTCGTCCAAAAACAATAAGGCCGGGGGGCTATCTTGAAATTCGTAATGATAGCATTGGATTACATCGTGTCATCCAATTGGAGAAGGGTACCAGCCTACATACCCAAAATGATGTCTCGTATTAATAGAATCAAAAATGTTTTTCTAGCCGCTGGTCACTGTCATAATTAAGAACTAAAAATGTAGAGAAGTGAATCGTAAAATGAAGTGTAAAAATATTTTCTCCAAAATATATAATGTTATATAGTGTTCTAATTTCAACCATCGAAATCAAGTCTAAAATGACCATGAGTTTCTTCATCACCACGCTAAGTGACAAAAATTTACGACTACAAGTTATTGCATAATCTACTAAGGACAAAAGAAAGAATTTTACAGACTGGAGAAGATCTTTCAACTTTCATATCCTTAATTCAATCTGGGTTCTTAGGTCGGACCGTAAAGTTATTCTTAGTGTTATTCACCCAACACTAGCTTCGACCTCACTTTAGTTTACGACGTATAAACTAAAGCCCAAATGCCAGACCTTACAATAAAGCCAAGGGGGTCATCTTCAATATTTGCACTTTTATGATGATAGCCTTGGGTTACATCATGTCAACTAATTGGTGAAGGGTACCAATCTACATACCCCAAATAGATGCCTGCAACTTCAACTGTAAGGGATGCTAAACTCAATGTCACCATTGTCCGAAGCAATTACACACTAGGATGCTTGTTTCGCCACCACTGCAGCATGCTTCTGACCAGAAAGATGAAAATTGAAAGCTATCTGGCTGTTGCACACTACATTGCAAATAGTGCACGTTCTAACTTCCCCAGCTGCTGCTCCTCCTCTTATAACCTTCTGCTTTTTCGTCTCCAAATCCTCTTGTGAAGGAACCTTTGACTGGGAAGTCTTTTCCATGGGACCAATTTGTGGATTTCTTGCACCTGATGGAACATTTGTGGTCGGGGCAGTACCTTCGTTCTTCAACTTTTCAAGTTGATCCAAGTTCCTCTGATGTTTCCTTCCAGTTATGTGTTTGACATAGACGTCCTGGCTGTTACAGTAGATCTTGCAAGATTCACACCATACAGACTGAACAAGCTTGACTCTATTTGGGTCTTTCTTCCAAATGCCATTGGACTTAGATTGGATTGCGGGAGCAGAATTCAACCCAGCCCTTTGATGCATTAAGTTAGCCTAACATGACAACGTAAATGAAAACATTAACAGTCAATAATATATGATGAAAATAGTTGAGAAGCACATATTTGATAATCTAAAGCACAGGGTTAGCATATACATTAAAAACTTGAGCTAGCAGTAAAATGTCAATAGCAGAGACAGAAACTATCCTAAGTTGCTTTAACTTTTAGACTTAATCCCTGTCAGTCTTACAGAAAACAAAGCAAATGCTGCAAATGCATACCACCACGGAAACATGTTCAAATCTGAAAAAAAAAAAAAAAAAAAAAAAGGAGCAGAATATAAAACGAAAAACTAGTTAAAATCCTTTAATTCACCTGAGCAGCGTGCCTTTTCCCAGCTAAATGCTTCATGTAAACGTCTGGGCTATGAGTAGTGACATTGCACATTTCGCAAATCTTCACAAAACCAACCGCTGCGTCAACCTTCCTTCTCTTTGTTCCCAACTCCTCACCAGCAACTGCACTTGTACTCCCATACATCACTTGCCCGCCCACGCCGCTCATTTCGCTAGGCAGACTGGCATTGTCTATACCATTGGACGTTCCTGGAAACACTGCAGCAGTGGAGTCATTTGTCATTGCCAATCACATTTCTTTGCTATTACAAACAAGACTAATGATATCGTACACGAACCACATACCATTAGGTTCATCATACCAATTGCTATTCCACGAAGAATTTGCATTTGTGGGCACTAACAAGCTCTCATTCCAAGATTTGATTGACTGCAAACCACCCAAAAAAAAAAGCTTTCAAATTTCAAATGCCATGTATATATTACATTGATTGAAAAGAAAAAGAGTCGAATTGAAGAGAAGCGCTTACAGCGTCATATGAGATGGGGACAGCTTGATTGACAAGCCAACTATGTGAAGGAGCATTTGGGTCTTCACCAAATGGCGGGTGACTTTGGAGGCCAACATGGGTCAATGGGTATGGGCCTGAATTGGGACCCGGGTCGACTCCGGGTGGGTGATCAGACGCTACCGGAGGAAAATAGGAGAACTGAGTGTTGGGGTCGAAGGTGGTGTTGGGATATTGATAGGTGACATTGGCGGGATATTGTGAAGAATTGAACATTTAGGGGTGTGAAATTGAAAGAGAAGCTGGAATCTGCGTTAGGGTTTGCTTTTATGATTTGGAATTTGCAGAGGTGAGAGAGAGAGAGAGAGAGGTAGAGGGAGAGGGAAAGGTTGTTTTCGTGGTAGTGTAGATGTGGGCTGGATTTGGGTTCAGACCTTGCAACAAGACCCGGAATACTATTGGGCTTTGGTTTTTAACTGCGCAAAAGAAATGGTTTTACTTTGATTTGAAATTACAAATTTGCACCCTCTTGCTGAACGACCACTCGTCGGAAGAGTGAAGACCAGCCACATAAGATGCAGCGGCAACCAAGTGTCATTTTTGGGAGTACAAATCTCAGTTGAGAGTTGCATCGGAACATTACACCATTCAAGAATGATGTCAGTTGCGGTTGGGCAAGGGTCACTAAGTTTCGTTGTATTGAGAGTAAAGTTGGATCTCCATTAGTAAAGGTTTATGAATAAATTTAGACTGCGGAAAAATACATGAGCCGTCCGACCAGCAATCATGTTCCCAAATTATATATTACATACCAAAACACTCGGATTTATGGGGAAAACAAAAAAAGAGACTGAACAATATTTTTCCCACTAATGGTTGGAAAGAAACCTTTGCAGTATCAATAGCATAGTCTACAAAGTCGATAATGCGATGCGATGAGACTACCATTTGGAAAAATCGAAATCATCGACAGGTTTGTTCTCTTCCTTCATATAAAGTCTGCATTCTGGCATCAATAGCCATGCCCCATCTGTGCCATTCCTCGTTCTAGTTCTTGAGCAGTAAAATGGTATGCTATGCATTTCAAGTTTGAGTAGATCTATCAAGGGTCCAAGAAGATTATCTCAGCCTGAACCGAGGCACGCCTAAACCGCACCACCTGTTTTAACAGTTCCAAAGAGCCATCCAGAGAAAAAGGCTTAAGAGTCATGCACTCCAGTAAAGGTGAACTTAACAGCAGCAATTTGATAAAATCTAGTTCAGCTTTGGCATCAGAGATGGCAACAATTTCTATACGTCGAAGTTCAGTGAGTTGACAATCTGAGTTTTCGCCTAGATTTTCAAACCAGGAGTTCACTTCTCCCACAACATGATGGTAATCAATATGGTTGACCTAAAATAAGGTCAATAGCATCAGCATCTTGAACTTTTGACAACATAGCTCCCTGAACTACAATTTTCTGGAAATATTCTAAGTTTCAGTTGGTCAAAAACATAGAATAATTACATTCATTAAGAGAGTTAAACTCACCACAATCTCTAGTTTTCGTAGAGCAGGGGAGCTTCTTACGAGGCATAGAGCAGTTGTAATCTCCTCCAGATCAGTGAAGTTTACGTCCATATAAAGATCATTCAGAAACAGTATTGGTTGAGGCAGCTTTCGTAGCAAGGGACCAACAGCCAAATACTGCAGCAAAAACCAAACTCAACAAATATGCATATCCCCATGGCCATGAAAAATGATCATTTAATGAAATATGAAACCACATAAACCAATACCTTTAAAACGTAACCTGAAATTTGAAGGTCACGAATATTAGGTAGGTGAACAAAAAACTTGAGCAAATTGGATGAACCGCCAACAGCCCATCTGACTTTGAATTCCAAATGGATGGCAACATGTTCAAGATGTAAGGTATTCTGAAGACTAACATCCTCAAAACTACCATCTATACCAAGCAATTTGAGATTTGGTGCATCGATGCAGAGATTTGTGAAACCATCACAGTATTTCAAAATCAGTTTCTTAAGCATAGGACAACGAACAATAAAATCTTCAAAGGCATGTTGGGCCAACGTAATATGCCGAATGTCAAGATGCTCCAAACTGTTGAAGCCTCTGAAAGTTGATGGAGGCTTTAGAATACAATTATGTAACCACAAATGAATTATGTCTTGACAAGAAAAGAAGCATGAAGGCAACTTGTAGCGATGCCCCTTCCAGATTACAAGTTTCAAACATTTGACGCAGCTTCTTGATAGATGAAGAACCCATCTATCAATATCAGCACTGGCTAAAAAATCCCGATGAGAAAGCTCAAACTTGTGTATGGGGCCAATGTGAAGTAAGAGTACTTGATCAACAATATTAGCAAAGGTGATATGGTTCTGTGTCGATACACATTGCTCATCAAACTTTAGATTTTGAAGCATGGCTGGTTTGTACCTCCACTTGGTCGATAAAATACTTGTCCTCACTGCCTCCTTAATTGGCAAACGTGCCAAAATCTTTTCAACAATCTCTCTTGGTAAGTTGCTAATTGAGTCCAACTCCACCTCCATTTTCGAAGGAGACTTGGGTGCCTTCCTTTGCTCCTGGAATTTTCAGTTCATTAAAAAAAAAAAAATAATAGGAAATCATTGATCGAATATGCTGGCCAGTGGTGTCCAAATAATTCAGACCATGCCCTTGTGCGGGTGTGTAAGCAAAAAAAAGATCATAACTCTACTTCCAAAACAAATAGCCAAATTGAATACAGTCATATAGAAAAGAAGGAGCCATCCGTTCTTTGTTCAGAACTAAAATGCAAAGTCTTTCCAAGAGTCTAGTCCCTGGTAATTTCGATTCTGTTTTTGTTTCACTTGGATGGTACTCTGTCTAAGAGTCTTGCATGCAGACCAATGATCTCACGTAGCTGGAATTTTTGACATATATACAACAATTGATTAAGTACATAATTCCAACTCTTCAATGTAATAAGTACCGAAAATCAAAAAGATAAAAAAGAATCCCTAATTTTCATTGCCAACAACAAACAGAGTTACTAACTAGAACTTGAAAAAAAGTGCTACAACTTCAGAAATTTCAACCGAATCAATTCAGCAAACGGAATTAGAGAAAATGTAAAGCGAATCAAGGACTTGAAACTTGAAACGAACAACACACAGACAATTTCACACATGCATCCATGCTTTATTAGTTTGTCGATCCAATATATAGCCATGTAAATAGTGTAAATTGGACAAGATTGAAGAAGAAGAAGAAGAAGAAGAAGAAGCTGATTTTACCTTTGAAATTTGGTGCAGAAATATGGAGTTGATCACTTCAAGCGGAAAAGATCAAGAAGCTGATCATCGCATGCCAGTAAGGGTTTGTGGGCATGAGAGAGAGAGAGAGAGAGAGAGAGAGAGAGAGAGAGTGAGTGAGTGAGAGTGAGTGACGAGGAGCCGAGGAAGGTTTTATAGCAGGACGCGAACGACGCGTCGTCTATCGCCGTGTCTTACAATACTGGACACGTGGACGACGATAAGCAAAACCTGACACTTGGTTCCCGCTCATAGTGTTTGCCGGTTGGAGGATAACCGTATACGTTGCTACTTATTAGAGAAGTGACATTTACCAAGAGAGAACTATACGAATCCTAAGGTGTAAAACATATTTACTAGAAGAAATTACAATAATCATGAACTTCATGTATCAATTTTAGTGAAATAAAACTTCTCATTATACATTTACCTCAACAATTTTGTTGATTCTTAGATGTTAATTTTTCATGACTCATCATGACAGGACCCGCCCCGAATTTCACCATGAAATCCGAGGTGGCCCTGTAGGACCCACCTTAGGAATAACTCTACCAAAAATTCAGCAGAGTCACCCCTAAAATGGACTACCCAAAACCTATAAATAACACATTCACACTTCTAATAAATCATCCTTATTCTTCTGGAGCCACCCTACTCCCCAAATCACAACAACTCCACAATTTACAACTAAAATACGAATCATACAACATTTATCCCACAGGTTATCAGAGCAATCTAAAAGAGAAAGATAAAATAAAATACAGGTAGGTTCCACAGTTAACCTACAATGAAGACAATAGCAGCAGATGCTATGCCTCGAATCCTACTATGCCGAACCAGCTACTCTGCAGACTGGGCATTTGAAAACGAAGGGCCCAGGGGAAAAGTATATAAAAACGTTAGCGTGAGTGGACAAAAATAAGTAATTGTAAGGAGAAAATAAATTTATACTTTTTACCATGAACAGTAACTTTAATATTTCGCTTATAACTTTCGCATGCGAACTCCGATTTTTACGAACCACATATGCACGCGCTCGGTTTAACGTCCTCTACAACTTTCATGAGGAACATTTTCTCAAATTTTGACCCGAACAAAAAGTCAATTTTTAGGGCCACTAAAAGTATCGAAACAAAGTAAAAATGAAATTAGTTATCATTTACCGTCCAAATGACTAGTAAACGGGTAAATTTAGGTTCGGGACGTTACAATCTCCCCTCCTTATAAAAATTTCGTCCTCGAAATTCACACGAACGACTAAAGGCTTAGCTAAACCAATTCTACTGGTTACGCGTTCCCCGGTGAAACAATATAAGGAAATAACTCAAGGGAAAGAACGTCATACCGTCATGAGTATCTGGAGGAACGTGGTTCTCCTGCTGAGACATGGCATGAAGTCTCGTCTGAGTCGCTGGACGTCCACGACGACCACTACCTCGTTGAGTGCTGCCCCTGGCAGAACTAGTGGGAGTGCCGCTCCTGGTAGAATTAGTGGGAGTGCCGCTAGATGAACCTCCTGATACGTGACTAGAACCCTGACCGACGTCCGGAGTAACACCATGAGTCAATGTAGGGCAATCCCTCCTATAATGACCCGGCTGTCCACACTGATAACACGTCACATTCCTCGTCTGACGCTGGGGATAATCACTCCCAGTATGGAACCTCCCTGAGGTACCACCATACTGACTCGTGCCGTCACTGAACTGCCACTCAGACTGACCAACTCCCATATTAAGTCCTCCAAAATCCGATAGGGTGGGTGAATCCGAACTGACACGTCTACTACCTCCAGAAGATCCTGAACCAGAAGTGGAAGCAGCTCTCTTGGATGGACCCTGGCTAGGGCCACCCGCATCTCGAGGTCGAACACCAGACAAAAACATAGTCTCGAGTCTCAAAGCAGCATTAACCACCTGATGGTAAGTATAGAATGGTACAGTTGTCAACTGCAGACGATAATCACCCCCCAATCCTTCAATAAACCTATAGATCCGCTCCTCCTCAGTGCCTACCAAATCTGGCACAAACTGGGCTAGCTGAGTGAACCGCTGCTCAAACTCCGTCACGGTCTTGTCCCCTTTCTCTAGATGTAAGAACTCATAGTTCATCCTGTCACGAATAGCTGTGCCATAGTACCGCCTATTAAAATGTACCTTAAACTGTTCCCAAGTCGTCGGACCAACATTTCCTGGTTCCCTACTAGTCATGTCCCACCAATCATAAGCAACACCGTCGAGAAAGTCTACTGCCAAGCCCACTTTACGATCATCCGGACAATTTATCTGAGTAAAAACTCTCTCCATTTTGTTCAGCCAATTCTGAGCGTCCATAGCATCAGGAGCATGGGAGAAACTATACGCTCCATGTCTCCTCGCTCGCTCCATGGTAAAATCAGTTCTGGAGCCAGGAAGCGCTGCAGTCAACTGCTGGACAATATGTCCCAAGGAGTTCGCTAATCCTTCAGGAGCCATCCCATCTCCTGAAGCGGGAGGAGTCTCCCTGCGGTTTCGGCGTCTAGGAGGCATAGCACCTGAAGAAGAGAAGGATAATAAAGCTCAAGAATCAGGACATTAACCTATCTACTTTACATACCGAATGACTACACTAGCACCGAAGAGTATATGATGGGGATCCGCCGCGGTCGGGCCATCACTCGGAAGGTACTAGGTGCCACTAAGCACATAAAGTAGTAGGAAGGAAAGAAGTCTACATAACCTAACAACCTAATGCTCTGATACCAAGTTGATAGGACCCGCCCCGAATTTCACCCTGAAATCCGAGGTGGCCCTGTAGGGCCCTCCTTAGGAATAACTCTACCAAAAATTCAGCAGAGTCACCCCTAAAATGGACTATCCAAAAACCTATAAATAACACATTCACACTTCTAATAAACCATCCTTATTCTTCTGGAGCCACCCTACTCCCCAAATCACAACAACTCCACAATTTACAACTAAAATACGAATCATACAACATTTATCCCACAGGTTATCAGAGCAATCTAAAAGAGAAAGATAAAATAAAATACAGGTAGGTTCCACAGTTAACCTACAATGAAGACAATAGCAGCAGATGCTATGCCTCGAATCCTACTATGCCGAACCAGCTACTCTGCAGACTGGGCATTTGAAAACGAAGGGCCCAGGGGAAAAGTATATAAAAACGTTAGCGTGAGTGGACAAAAATAAGTAATTGTAAGGAGAAAATAAATTTATACTTTTTACCATGAACAGTAACTTTAATATTTCGCTTATAACTTTCGCATGCGAACTCCGATTTTTACGAACCACATATGCACGCGCTCGGTTTAACGTCCTCTACAACTTTCATGAAGAACATTTTCTCAAATTTTGACCCGAACAAAAAGTCAATTTTTAGGGCCACTAAAAGTATCGAAACAAAGTAAAAATGAAATTAGTTATCATTTACCGTCCAAATGACTAGTAAACTGGTAAATTTAGGTTCGGGACGTTACACATCATGTTTTCTACATTTATGTAACAAATAAAGCTTAAAAGGGACAAAATGTTGGAAAAGATAGTGTGGGTAGGAAAAAAGAAATGTATGATATCATTTTAAAGGTTTGGAAGTTGATTGGAATGTTGGAGAAAACCATATGAATAAATGGTAATATAGTCAGGCTGAACATCTCCTATAAGAAACTTCCCCTCAAGCTTTAAGATTTGATTGACTCTTTTGTTGAGGTTGATAATATAGACAACAAAGACATGTTGCAAGTTGGTCCTTTATTTTCGTTAGTTAGGCAAGTTAATAAGGCAGCTCACAGACTAGCGAACATGATCTTTGATTGATATCTGAATTGAATAATTTAGTCATGCTACAGATTTCTTATCGGATGTCCTCTTTAACAATCTCAAACGTATTTGATGTTGTTTTGTAAAAATAAAAAATAAAAAAGGTTAATAATATGATTCATTTTTTATTTTCTTATGGGTATTTTTCTCCAAATGTTGTGACTAAAAGCTTGCTTAGATTGGAAGAAAAAAAAAAGGGAAAAATACTCAAATGGTACATGAACTATGGTCAAGTGCATATTTTGATACCTAAGCTTTCAAGACTACCATCGTAGTACCCGAACTATTGCTCCGTTTCTCCATATGGTACTTCCATCAAATCTGCCGTTAACTTTGCCTATAATTTTTTTTTTTACCGGGTGAATGCCATCTTATAAGAATGAGCCACGTAGGAAAAGTTAATGGCAGATTGTATGGAATTACCATATGGAGAAACGGAGCAATAGTTCAGGTACTATCAGAGTAGTTTTGAAAATTTAGGTACAAAAATATACATTAGACAATAGTCCAGTTACCATATAAGGATTTTTCCCAAAAAAAAAGCCCACCTTCTTATGGTTCATGACCTAATCTCACATGTAAGTTCGATATAATATATGTGTATCATTGTCCAACTTGTCTATATAAAACGAATTTGAGAAAATCCTCGTATGATTCGGATGAGAAAAATTGATAATCTTAAACACCTCTCTTCTCATGTACACCTCGCTGCCAAGTCCCTACTTCAATTTAATAAATACATACATCAAAGTACCCTATGCCACTTTGAACTTGAGAGAGTAACCATATGTAATTGCAAAGACATATCAAATTATTTAGAACTTGAGAGCCTAACCATATGCAATTGCAAGGACATATCAATTACCCTATGTCACTTAAAACACTAGAGAGTCTAACCATATGCAATTGCAAAGCATTGTTTCATTATGAGCTGCTTAACAAAGCATTGCCAACTGCCAGCTATAAGAGAGCAAGTGAAAGTAAGTGAAGAAACCACTTCTGACTCCATTCCTCATATTATTGCCAAACAAAAGCCCTTGAGCTTAAATGCTCCATTAAAATTCAAACTAAAAAAACCCAAAATGGCACAGATCATTGGTCGGGCATTAGTACAGGCTCTATTGTGTTGAAGAAATGACGGAGAGAGTCGGACTCATCTTGAATAAATGTGTATCACAAATTGTCACATGTTTAAGAATTCAACTCTCGTCTTCTCTTCTCATATAGATAAATCCTATGTGTTTTTAATATACGTGGTTGGCTGTCGACCTCTTTTGAGTACCTACACAGCTACTAATGTTAGTAACTTCAATCTCAGTTTGAAGCTCGGATCCGCAAAGCAAGTTCGGAAGAATTCTAACATTGAAAGAAACACCGGAGTTAGTAGCAGCTTTACTCCACCTAAAATAAAGTAGTAAGCCCCATTTGGAGTTAATTTGAGACTAGCAAAGTTGGCGTGCTTAAGTGATCACTTATACTTTGTATGTAGATTTGTAGTGGTCCAATTTCTCTCTTTTATAAAGGAGCCATCATTTTCTATTAAGCATAGATCTTGGCATAGACAAGTATAAGCATCACTTGGCAGTACTACTAAGTTTGAGAAAGGCAATAAACAAGTGAGATGGGTTGTCATGTTTAATGGTATTATTGGTAGGTGACTAAACAACCACCTTGAGCCAGCTATCTATCCCAAATTTTCAACATCTCACTCAATTACCCCAAACATATTACTTTTCTACATAAAAGAAGTACAATTCTATCTTATACCAGAATATGAAGTTCATGAATTACAATGTTGAAGTTTGGAGGTGAAACGAAAATAATATGGTAAAGCTAAAGGGCATAGAAAATGGGATATGAAAATTTGATGAGGCTTAGCAGTTTGAAAGCAATGAGCAGCTAGGCCTCAGCAAATTTTGAAATCTTGAAAGAATTAATGAATCGATATCGAGAAATATGTATATGTACATCCTCGAATCTTTATTGGAAACCATTACGGAATTATGAAGTAGGAGTTTCTCTATTCTGCACTTAACAAGTTGAGCATTCGAGATATATATTTATGCACAAACTTGTAAATGAGTGTTGGCATGAATAGGGAGACTGACCTATGAAACAATAGCCTCATAAGGCTTATGGCTGGTTCCTACCCACCATGGCTTAAAGGCTTGTGCAGCAGCAGCATGGCTGGTACCAATCTCTTCTTCAACAGGAGCAGGAAGGTTGAGATCAAGAAACTCTCTAACTTCAGGAGTTGCTGGTTTGGGAATCACTATGGTGCTTTGGCTGCTCTTACTCTCAGCTGAACCACCAATCAAGTGTGATCTCTTGTGACCACCCAATGCTTGACCAGTGGGGAAAACCTTTAGGCAGATTGGACAAGAATGCCCCTTACTCTTTGTACTGATGCTCTCAGCTTTTACAACAACATCTTGATGATCAATGACATTACTGAGCTTACTGTGATCTGATGCAATGGGATGATCAGGGGAGAGGTCTGTGTCAAACTCAGTGGAGTGTTCACTGCTCTCAATCTTAGAAGCAAAGCATCCTTTGATCTTTTTGTGACTAGCTCTATGGCCTCCTAGAGCTTGGTATGACCTAAAAACCTTGTTGCAAGTACCACACTCATACTTACTCCTTTTAGAAGAATGATCATAAGCATCTTGAAGCTTTCTCTTGTTGCCTGAATTGAACTTGTTAGAGCCCAATTGAGCTTCAGCTAACTCAGTTTTCTTGAGTATCAAATTCTTCTTAGTTTTGTCACTCTTGGAAAACCCACCAACAGAAACTTCCTCATCTAACATCTTTTTCTTTAGTTTCTTCAGCTTAAAAGTCTCAAGAGTAGCTTCCTTGATTTCGGAAACCCGATTCATCTTGAGGGATGATGGAGAATCCGAAAACCCTGAATTGTTATCAGAGATACTGTGATCAAGATCAGCAACAATTTTCAAGCCACCCCAGTGACCCACATCTCTTGAGAGCATCATCAAACACCAAGCAACCTCTTCCTGTTGCTCTTGCTCAATCTCAGTAACAGATGAAGAAGCATTATTGTTTGCAATGGAGAAATTAGAAGAAGAGGTTGTAGTAGTTGTGCCCATGTACCTTGTTCTTCTTCTCCTGGATGTTGTAGTTCTTCTCCTAGTAGTATTAGTAGTTTCATTTTCAGATTGGCTGTCCACAGCTTTACTGCTAGTCCAAGAATCTTGTTCGTTCTCAAAGCTATTAGTAGTCGAGTTTGAGTGACACTTCATGTGAGCAATCAGAGCTTTCCATGACTGAAACCCTTTCCCACATTCTCTGCATAGCTTGTTGTCATAAACTGAAGTTTCCTCACTTGAACCTGCAATTCTCCAAGTTTTCTTGGGGTTTTCCCTGAGGCCATAACCTGCTTGGGGACCAGTTTCGAAACCTGTCTCGGTGTAATTGCTGAGAGAGGAGACCTTAACTCTGCTGCTGATGAATTTTTGATCATCAGTCGAATTGTTGTCGATCAAGTGAGACCTCATGTGACCACCCAGAGATCTTCCACAGGGGAAGCTCTTGCTACACAACTTGCAAAAATGCTTGAATTCTTGATCTTCTTCCATTGAACTACAAACTTATAATTTAATTCAACAAATAGGAAATACGGACAACAAACACAAGCTAACCAGAGACTTCAAATCCGATCACAGAACTTGGTGAAATCCAGGGTTTCTCGATCTCATCACACTAAAACAAGCCAAATGCTAATGAAACAGAACACCCCAAAAGAGAACTGACAGAGCCCAGATCAGAAAATCAAGGGGAAAAGCTCAAACTTGGAGTGAAAGAAAAAAAGAAAAAAAAAAACCAATGAATCTATGATTCACCAGATTGCTAGTGAAATAGCTAGTAGCTTTCTGGTTCACAATTTAGTAGAAAAGAGAGAGCTCAGCATCTTAATTGGGTAGTTGAAAATGGAGAAAAAGATGTGTAATTCGAAGAAATCATGAGGTCATTGTTGCTAGTGATGTAGGATGAAGAAGCCAAATTAAGAAGAGAGAAAAGAGTGAGGGAGTGAGTGAGTGAGCGAGCGTCTCTTTCTCTCTCTCTCTCTCTCTCTCTCTCACTGACTATTGTGAGCTTGACTATATTTGGAGGAGAAATCCATGCATGGAAGCAAAGATAATAAAAGTGGCGAGTGTGAGGGGTAAAGATAGCAGAGATGCACGTGTACTCAACTGAGAATCCTACGCCAAACCCAAATCCAATGGCCAATAATCCTCTCAGAAAAACGAAGAAGAAGAAGAAGAACCCAACTCACTCACTTAGCTTAGAAAAAGTTCAAAAAGCTGACCGCCTCTTCTTCCTTATAACTATTCCTTCCTTTGTCTTGCTATTAAGCAAAGAGCAAGTGAAAGGGTTCCACTCTCCGGCCGTTATTCTCCTTCTTTTTCTTCAAAGCTCTCATTAAAATAATTGTTATGATTCATTTATTGTCAAAGTAATACCAGTTACTTCGGTTTCAACCAAAGCATAGCATTCTACATTACCACTGTTTAGTCGGTTTATGTGAGGATGATTAATAGTTTAAGGAGAGAGTCTTTGATGACGAGACATTATCATGCGATAAAATTAACTAATACATGTGGTGATTTTTTACTGGATAGTCGGACAAATCTATTGGTCCAAATGCCGTATAAATGATTCTTTCCGGTTTTAGAGTAGCCAAGTAAATTAATTGCTTCAAAACAAATCTGGGTCTCTCTACTCTGTTAGTGATCACTTGGGAGATAAGGTTACTTTATGACCAAAAGATACATAAATAAACAAAAATTGGGGAATAAGGTACTTGGGAGCATTTGTCCCTGTGAGATGATACAGTAGCCCAGCTAAAGCTGCAATATAGTATTAGTAGTTAGTACAGCTATATCAAGGAATTCATACAATACTTGTGTATTCAGTAATGATGCTAGCTAGCTTTTCACCATATTCTATGCCTCTTGATCATCTCCATAATTTAATTACTATAATCCCTAAAAGGACATCAAAAACCAACTTTACACCAACAGCCAAAATGATCAATCCTGGGTGGAGTAAATTATGTTGATGTTTTGGTAACCTTTGGAAGAAAAGCACAAGAGCATGGTTAACCATGATCTCTAATAAGGTCAGTGTTCACTGCTTGTGATTAATTTCAGAATCCCTTTTATTGCCAATTGGGCAGGTAACTTATTATTACCACAGGCATATGTGGTACCAACCTGTTTTCTGTATGTAGCCATCACGTTGCTTTCTTTTGGAAGTTATCTTTTGGAATAAATGAAATATTATATCACCTCCTACAGATTGTGAAGTCAGGAAGCCTCAAGCACTCAATCGGTCAATCCCCTTAAGCCCAGAGAGGGCTTTTCAACCTAACAATATATACAGGATTTGAAGTTTATAAAAATGTGTTTTCAAAGTAAAAAAGAAGTTTCACATATTTGTGTGAGTAACTGGCAAATTAATCTTTAGATTGGAATTCATTATTTGAATATTAACAAAGGGATATGATGTAACTTTTCTGGGAAATAATATTAACAAGTCATTAAATGAATTCAGATCTTACATATATAGTTATATACAATTATACATGAATCTATTCAATTTTCAACTCTCTAGGGCAAAATCAAACCAAAATAACAAACCAGGTAGTTATCCAGTTTTTCTTATGTGGAATCATGAATCTCTTGATTAGCTAAAGATGAAGAGACAAAGATGAATAATGTCCTACTCACAAGCCACTAATTTTGAACAAAATATATTACTACAGAGGTCAGACAGCTTATAGAGAATACTATGTAGTTAAAAAAAAAAAAAAAATACATTATTCGCTTTCCGAATTCGATTTTTTAGTGCTATAGCTAGTACTGTCACAACAAAAGAATTGAGAATTTCTTGGAACAGTGATTATAGATAACACCACCCTAGTAGATGTACTGTATTGACTTTCTTCAGGAAAAAGGCTCTAATGAAACAGAATTAGCTTAGGTAGGGGATGATATAGTTTTAATAGTTAATTAACACAAAGTATGTTTCTGATTAGTTTAAGAATTAGTAACCCCATGAGACAAGCAGATTAATTAGTTAAGAAATTAGTACCAGTACTACTACATGCTGCATGTCTACAGTTGTGGGTGCAGCACTATAACAAAGTCAGAAATTGGGCAGCAAGCATGGCCAAGCGCTAACCTGCCGGCCTAATAATTCATAATTAAGACGGCTCTCGTTGCCCTAATCGCAACGTTAATGTCTTATTAGCGACAACTAATCACACTCGACTGCAAAATCCCCTTCCTTTTTGCCCTTTTTGCCGGCTCTTTAGTACAATGTTTAGCTGTAATTAACTTCTGTCATCGATCTGTACGTGATAACACATCTTTTCTGCTTAGTCTCTTGTTTTGTAATTGATTCATTAGATGTCATTATATGGATCAAGTGTTATAGACATCTCACGGGTAGCTTTCTGTAATAATATTCTTCTTTGCTTAAAGAACATGTGCATCTACTTATAAAAACTAGGCCTAGCATATGTACTGCACACTGCTATGGTTGTCCCAATTATGTAATGATTAATTAGCCATTAAGAACTGCAATGTATCCATTAAATTCACGCTCGGATGATATAATGCATGGCATCTAATTAAATGTTATTATATTGTCATTTTATTGTTTCAATTTTATTCGTTTATATTACGCATAATTTAGATAACTTGTCTAACGAATAAATAGTTTCAATCATAGAATTACAATGTATAGTAGCCTAGAAAAATGGAGATCTAGTTTCCGGACGCAGACTCTACATTTGTGCATTACGTTTATATATATACACTACACGCAAGTATATATGTAAGTGAGATATTAATGGTATCCCACAGAAAACTTCACTTGGGAGTCAAGAGAGATGGCCCTCAAAACGTGATGCTGAAACCGACTATTGTCTCTCCTTCAAATGAAAGAATGGCCACAGGCCACTCCTTGTTTCATGCCATACCTTGTATTGTGTATAAGAGTCACTTGGGATAAGAAGATGCCCACTTTGGCTTTATGCTTTCCTCAAGCTTCCATACCATCAATTCAAGACCAAATCTAAAAACCATTATGGGAGAAACATTGAGGTACTTTCATTTTTGGATACATCGATCTTAGCTTTGTTCTACTCTATATATCCACTTCTCATATTTCTCAAACTATCCATATGTTCTTCTCACTTTAAGTTAGTTTTTCATCACTCATCAAGTTTAATAGTGTTGAACATCTAATTTTTAAAGGTTTCCATAGTCAAACTTACTCTAATCAAGAAACTTGGACTAAACCCACCTACTAATTTAAACATGACACTTGGGTATTGTGGCTATGTGGTTGGAAGATATTCACTAGAATGACTTTTGAAGGCTTTAGATATGATATAGGGCAGCAAAAAGTGAAGTGGGAATGGTATAGGTGATTAGAATGCAATGCCTTTTTGGCAGCCACACCATGATTTTATTGATCTTAGAAGGCTTGTTTATGCCAGATTGCCCACTAGTTGTTGAACTACCCACTTTGTTGACAGGAACTCCGAACTTCCCAGAGATAAGAATATATATGAATTTTAGCTGCTTGTTTATAAGCATACCCTTTTGCAGAAATTTATAGAAATGATCAAAGAATATGAAATGATTATGAAGTTGCATGAATTATAAGCGTACTATAAAACTTTAATTACAGCATAATCTAGTGGTGGTTGGGGCGTATTTTACTTGAATGCTGTTACTGTGAATGAGAACTAAGCAACAACTTCATTAGCTTCACAGTGAGACTTGAACCAGAATTGAGTGGACCTAGAGAAAAGTATCTACCTTGAATGAATGGGACTTCTGCTTTTACAAGACTTTTTGCTAGTATGTTTTTTTTTTTTTTTTTTTGAATCTAATTTACATGATAGTGTTTATGAGTGTGTATTTGTGAGTATTATGAAGCAACTACAAATCCACTACCTCCTATATGTATATAGTCTAATCATCAACATGCATGTGTTTTCTTCATATGAGTAATAATGGGGCATGTGTTAGTGAGCAAGCACTCACCACCAGCAATGCTTTGGGGACACTCAAAAGAGTCAATGAGCTTCAAAAAGAGAATTGCAAGCAAATATTTGAGAAATAAAAGTAGCATATACAAATGGTCATATTGTGTGGGATCCATGGTTTACCTAGCTTAGTCTTTTGGTTGGTTTGGGGGTTTGGCTACCTCCTCCTCCTAGCACTATCAGTCTCTACACTTTAACTTGTTTATTTGTTGCATGCCTTTAGTTCACTAACCAAGCAAGAGGTCTATTCTGCATAGTTGCATAATTCCTTATCCAAAGCCATGTGGGTGATGGAATCAAAGATTAGCTCATAGAGGACATTTTAGCTTTGCTACTTTTCCACATAATTTTAGCAAAACCAAATGCTCATAGCTCGTATCAGGCTTTTTTTTTTTTTTTTTCTGCAAAACCCATAATTTTGATATTTCTTCAGTTACAACTTACAAGGAAGGCGGATTCAAATTCTGGCCTCGCTCCAAAGATAAATGCTCTTTATGACTGCAATTACAATCAACTTCATAAAGACACAAGGGTTAAGTGAATTTATCCTTACGAACATTTGTAATAGCTTTCAGTCAACTGATAAATAGACCAAAATTCCCCATGAGTCAGCTTGCAATAGAAATGGTGTGGTATACCTTTCAAATAATAATTGAAAGAAACTGCTTTGAAAGAAAATGCAGCACTGTGATGCTGCAATATGACCTCAGAAGTCATCAATCTTTTTGACTGGAACAGTAAGATCTACTACTCCTCTTTACGACTTTACCATTGCTTTAAGATGGTGCTTTTTATCTTCACAAATCACAATTCCCTAATCTGGAAAACATGTAATAATAATTCAACAGAACAATCTTTACGTAATAATTTCTCATTATGAAAATAATACAAAACTACATCACAGAATCGCCGTACAGAGTTGAGCTTACAATATCAGTATATCTTCAGTAACCATTGAGATGACAATTCTGGATCTCTTTATGAATGTATGAAGGGAATTTTCCAATTCCTCACTAGCTAAGAAAATAAAAAAAGGAAGACCTAAACATATGAAGACGATTCACCTTCTAATGAAATGTACATAAGCGAAAAACTCAACTAACCTAAAATATTAAAAAAAAAAAAAAAAAAAAAAAGTTCTGAGGAAAAACTTTCGGATGGTTCACGGAATATGAACACCTCAATGCTGCTTTCCAACCATCTTGATTAGGACACGCAACACTAACTCAAGTTCTTACCATCCCTTGCTTTGTAGTTATTCCAAGAATCTTTTCCAAAAACCTCTTCAATCATATTGCAAGTTGGCAAAAAGTCAACCTTATTCTTTCGGCAAGTAGAATACCCAGCGTCCCAAACTTTAGCATCACAAGGCTCCAAAACATATTCATGGTCACCTAGCTTGCTAGTCCCATTGAAACAACCAACTTCCCAATGATCTCCATTTTCAGACCTCAGCTGATTATCTTGGGAGGCAGCCCCTGCCTCAAAGGAAGTGCATGAATCGTCTTGGACCTCCTGATCTCCCTTTTCATCCCAAGCAATGTCTTTCTGAAACTGAACTATGGGACTCGAACCGCCATTGTTAACCAAATTCCCGGGGCATCTATCTGAAATCTGCTTGATGCTTCCACCATAAACATCTACATTTACATTATAACAAGTGTCATCCACAACATCCTCATCATACTCTTGCATATCACCACCCCAACTTCTATTATACCCAGAATCATTTTGATATCCAAGAGAGTCAACAACTGAGTCATCATCCTCTGTCACCCCAGGTTCATTGTCACCATGAACATTACTCCCCTCCCATTCATCATTGTCACTGTCTACGTTTACCGGGTCATATCTGTTCTGCCGAGCTCTTTTCCTCAACATAAAGACATTGAAATAGTAACTGACGATCTCCGTTTTTGTTCGCGAGGGGAAGACCGCTGAAAGATTGTCCCAGAAATTCTTGTCCGATGATGCTGGATTTGAGAAGACTACCTGGTGGAATAATTTTTCCTCCTCGTCACTCCATTTCTCAGCCACTTGCTCTCCCATGTCACAAAATCCTAGCTCCGCAAATCTCTCTGTCCCAATGTCCTTTATAAGTTTCTCTCTTGCTTCCAGAATGTGCTGCCTGACACATCTGACGGAAGCCTTATCTTCACAGCTGCAATCAGTTCTACCATTTCCAACTATGCATTCACCGTCAGTCGATAATTAGAATCAGGCATTGGAATAACACAAGTGCCCATCAGTCGTTTCTCATTCTCGAGGTCAGAGTCAACAACTGCTTGAAACGTATCTAAATGACTTGAAGTACTATTAGTTCCATGTGCACCCCATTGTGGAATAACAGCTTGATGCTCTGGTCCAATGGAAGCCGACTTCCTCGGAGGGTGATCCAAAAGAAAAGAATAAACATCCTCAGAAGCCAAAGTCCTTATTGGACGCTCTGGATTGAAGTACTCTGGGAAATAAAATCCATGACATGGTGCTTGGGGAAAAGAATCATCTTCGCGAGTTGTGCTGGTGGTCCATGAGGAAATAGTAAAGCTGCCAGGTGCACTGGCATTAATGTCCTCCCCAACTTTTGGAAGACTAGCAAAGACATCACCAGAAAGCTTCTCTTCACCTCCAGTGTTGCATCTTTCCGATCCATCCTCTACCAATCAAACATCAGAACTTATCTCAGTAGCTAATTATATAATCAAAATAAAAAAAAGGCTGATTAAGCTTTTTATGACCATAAGAAGTTATAACAAAACTCGGAAAATATGACACTTTTGAGTTTGCAAATTAAAATTCACCGTCTTCTCAATAACCCACATAAATTCCATATCTAGAATCTGTTCCAATAAAAGTTTACATGAACAAGCCTCTTTAGTTCCACTCAATACAAGCATATGACGACACATGACTGGGAAAAAGAAAGAGAAACAATATCTTCCAAAGTCTTTAAAGACACGCTTAAACACTTGCACACACAAGCAAAAACACAGAAGAACCCTCTTTTACAACCTCACATATTAACAGAGACTATAATCCCTCACCTAAAGTCTGCGGCTTGAAAACATCTCCACCAAAAACAGATTCTGAAAAAGAAACTAGCTCTTTACTATGTCCCACTTGTCTTGGGTGCTTGAAAGAAACAAATATTTGCTCGTCATCAAGAGGACGTTTCTGTACCATATTAATCTGCAGGGCAACATAACAGAAGGTTATAGAAGATGTAAAAGACAAAAGGCTATAACATTTCAATACCATCTTACACCTGGAATCAAACACCATTCATATATGTACTTTCATCAATATTTCAATACATCTTAGAAGCATGTAAGAACTTAAAGTACTTTCATACGAAACAGAGTAATCCACAAACTTCCCTAAACCAAACTATCATATACTATTTCGCTAACTACACTTAAAGCTTGAACCTTTACAATCAAGTTTAGGAAACAGTATCTATGTTATTTAATGAAACCATATGTACTATCAAGTCGCTGACAATTATTGTTATGACAGGGTTCAGATTATAAACCATTGTGTGATCATGATTAGCATTTCTTCCAATCAAATTGTGGGGCCACTTATATGTAGAGAATAAAAGGTTCCGTTTTTATTTCCAAGACTCCAAGTAAAGGGAGGAGGGAGTCAATTGAGCTAAAGAACACGTTTCCTACCTCCCATCTATGTATGGAGCAATTAATTTCAAATTAATTTTAATTTCCTAAATTATTATTTTTAAATTAATTTTTAATAATTTTAGAAATTAGAAATTTATACGTCAACAAAAAAAAAAGTCAAAAAGATATGAAGCTGATCACAAAATTGGAAACTAGAAGCACAAGGAAGGTGTTTATTCGAATAAATTCTGAATTTTACCCAGCTTAATTCAACAAAATAAACAAAAGCCCCAATTTTCCGAAAACCCTAACCCTAGATCTACGATTTTGGACAAATCCTTCAAAATTGCGCCTGATCTATCATAGAACACCATCAAGGCATAACAGATCTATAAATCAAACAAGCCCAGAATCACAAACAACAATTTCCTCAACAAATTTACAAAATTCAAAGCGAAAATCAAAACAAAATTGCAGACCCACCAAATCGAAGCCTAGATCTACGAACAGAGACGAAGATCTCCGATCTCCTGAAACCCTAACCCTACAATCCGATCTGGGAAACGGCGGAGGTCGAAACTGGGATCAATCGGTTGGGAAGAACACGAATTGATCAGATCTGGGCTCAATTTGGGGATTAAGAGGGAAGATCAAGACAAATCGGGCGGAAAATTGATGGATATCGAAAAGGGAGGCGGCGATTAAACGTAAAGGGGGCAAAGTAGGGTTAGGCGTGTCTTTTTTTGTTAAGTGGTTATCCGAGAACGGAAACAGCGAAAAGGGACACGTTTTTGGTAGGTAATTACGGAAAAAACCCTTCTTAGAGATTGGGACGTAGAGAGAGAGAGAGAGAGAGAGAGAGAGAGAGAGTAGGACTTTGAGAAAAGAAATGAGAGGTATATGAAGGGTGGCGTGGTGATTTGGAGCGTATATGAGAGCGGGAGAGACTGACACGTGGCGTTTTGGTAGATGAAAGTGGGCCCGGGAATACTAGGCGCCCTCTAATTTTGTCTGTTTCCTTTTTCCGGTTTCCATATTTGATTATTATTAATGTGGATAGAAATTGAGAACGTGATTCTAAGATCTTTCGATACCATCAGATTATGACGTTACGGTACATGACGATATTGCCTTTCTAGAAGATCCTTGCCATTCATTCTAAGATCTATAAGATTCTTTTACCTTTTTTATTTATATTTTTTCTGCAGGTTCATGATATGATTCGGGAACATCTGATAAAATTAGAACTAATACAGAGAATAATCAGAATATTAACACAGCTCTTGCGTAATATAATCGATGAATTAGGATTTAAGTGATCTCAATTTGACGAATTTTTCAACCATGAGTATCAACACTACATCCCAAAAAAATCTATAGACTAAAGTATCATAAATTTACATAATTGATGGATACTAACCGCATCAATTGGCATCTACACCAAAGCTAAGCTGGACCGAAACCAAGGCGAAAACAGACTAAAACGTAAAAAAAAAAACAAAAAAAAAAATGATTACTTATTTCTTTGTCCTGATTGAAAGAGGAGAAATTATTATTCAGCTTGGTTAAGATTGATTTGTACTGGCCACTAGGCCTTGAAATTTCAGCTCCATATTTTGAGTTCACAGTTTTCGCACTCAATCTCTACCATTCAATAATTTCACTGTATTCGATCACTTTTCTGTGTACCAATAGAATCATAGATGTGACGTGTACAGAGTAAATGTGTACCAATAGAATCAATAGATGTGACGTGTACAGAGTAAATGTGTACCAATAGAATCAATAGATGTGACGTGTACAGAGTAAATGTGTATTAAGAATCACAATACCCAAAAAATTAAGTTACATCTTTGAATAAGTTCCCACCCTTTCTATACATGCTTGCCCATAAGGGGCAAGTATTGAAGAAAACAGTACAAGCGCTCAATGTTCTTTTTATTTTGCATGTGACAGTCATAAATAGCAATGTCGTCGTCCCAATCTACAGCAAAAGCTTATATGAATTTACAGCATCCACGAAACAAACCGGCGCTTTCACATCGAAATGGCCTCGACGACTTGACTTCTGTCATCCAATCAGTTCAGCAGAAGTAAAAGTTATCAGGTCAATCATACAAAGCAAGAGGACCATAAAGCAGTCTTGGGTCAGCACTCAGCACGACCCTCATGAAAATACAGACAGTTTCGGTGTTAAAACTGCTGATGCAAAGACTAGCCAGTGTGGTGCAGACTTACTGTTTCCGAATGTCAGAGCCAGATTCTCAATGATCAACACCCTCATCAAGGCCTTTGGAACTGATTATTACATTTGAGTCAATCTGTTTGTCGAACTTCTTCTTCCTCCTTGCTTCAAACTCTTGGAATCCTTCCATCTGTATTTGTATCAGGGGTAAATGTTCATAAATACACAAATAAGTATTGCTGAAAAAAGAAGGGGGAGCAGAAGTAAAACACCACAAAATAAACATGTGACATACTTGCTGAAACTGATCCATTGATATAGGATTTCCATGCAAGGAAATATTCTGCAGAGCTTTACAGTCTTTCAATAGATTGGTAGGTATCTATACAACAAGAGAGTCATCCGTCAACCAATGCTTGGCTCAGGCAATTCAAATCGCAGAGTAAATGGTCAGTGGTAAACACTGGCAGTTATATTCTCCAACTACTCATATACAAGGCAAGGCGTATCAAATTCAAATGTAATTCTATTATTAGTACGACCGGTAAAAGGTTTTCTTCCTGGAAGCCATGTCTCAATTTAGCCATCACACCACATCACATAACAAAACCCTACATAACCTCCCAATGTGAATGGGAACAGATAGTTGGTATACAACACGTGAAGACCAAAAGTCCATTGAACAGTTTCACTTGTCAGCCTAATATGCAGATGAAATGTGTGATCTATAAAAATCATACCTGCTTCACATTATTATTGTCTAAGCAAAGTGACTTTAAGTGAACAAGATTGCAGACAGAATCAGGAAGATCTTCAATTGAATTATCTGAAAGCAACCAAAATCATGATAGTTGTGAGTCAAAAAATTAAAAAAAAATTAAAAGGATATTCGGCCATAGAACCACATTAGAAAAACAAGATTATCAAATTTGAATAAAAAAAGTGGAGCAAACACAATAAGAGTTTAGAAGGTTAAAGGAAAGAGCACTCTATCAAATTCTGAATATGCAGTTCCGTGCATGCAGAAAGGGATAAGTTGAGAACCTAGATATCAACCTACTATTCAAAACAATATATTGAACTACTTTATTATGTTAACAAATTAACAATTCATCAGCATATGAAATCAACATCATTTGAGAGAATAATAGCAAACAATTTAAACACACCATCTGCTTGTAATTCTTCTAGAGAAAAGCAACTCCCAACTGACTCTGGAAGAGACTTTAACTTGTTGTTTGATACATTTAACAGCACCAACTGCATCAAAAATCCATATAAGATCCGGATTTTCATAGGAAACAATAGTTGCAAATTCCATAAAACTGAAAAGCGACAAAGCACGTACATTGCGCAAGCTTCCAATAGTCTCAGGCAAATATGATAGACAATTTTTAGAGATGGATAACCGCTCAAGCCTCACCAGCTGTCCCACTAGCCACATAAAGCATACATCTAGTCAGTTTGAACCTATGATAAAGTCTACGGCAGTAATAGAGACCCCCTGATATCTGCAGACATAACCATGAAGTTGAAGGAACTAAATTTAACATAGCATTATCTTACTTAGAGAAGAGAATTACATTCATCAGGCAAGGAAGTGATCCGATTTGCATCAAGTGTCATAACTTTTAGAGATTCTAATTTTGACACATGCATTGGTAGTCGATCAATGAGGTTTTCAGCTAAGACCTGAAAGATAGAGCAACTCAAATTTTAACTGTTAAATATTCAGAAAATATTGCTCATGTGAACCATAATCAATTGCTGTCAATCCAATTTGATACCATAACAGATTGTTTATGATAAAATTGTTTGTACAGCATGAATTTAGGAAACTACAGGTACGAAAGTCAATTACATGATTTCTTACCAGTCGTTGCAGGTTTACTAACTTGCCAATATCCATAGGAATATCAACTGCATGCAGAAAAACAGGAGTAAAATAAATATTAAGCTGTTATGGCTTCATCGTTTTAGATTTTAAAATATAATATTAAAGTCCGAAAACCAAAGCCCGAGGAAAACATCTAAGGTTAAAGTTTATTTCACTGAAGCTTTTTTTTTTTTTTCAGAGTAAACCTCCTCACCAAACTCACAACCCACAGAGAAAAATACATTACCTATTTTATTGCGTGTTAGATCAATAGTGCGTACGGATCTCTCCAGATCAAGAACTTCATCTGGAAATGTCTGCTCCAGAAAAAGTAACCGATAAGTCAAGAACAAAGAATATGTACACAGACAATATAAACAACCAACATATACAAAGCAATACCACCAACCTGCAATGCTCATGATTAGTATCTAGAAAATTTCGGCATACATAAACCAGACGCTACGGGTTTATCCATGCATTTCTACAATACAGTACATCTATCACAATGTGCAGTAACTGTTAGTCCGCTAATTCAAAAGGTTCAAGTTTACAAAGTAAATACTGCACCTAATTAATCACTCATTTAACTGAATATAACAACGTGTCAAACAAAATCGAGCTCTCTTTCGACTTCAATTGAATCTGAAGCAGACCATATTCAATCAATACAGCAATAAAAACTAATTTCACCACAATATTTCTCTAATTTTGTAACTAGAAAAAAAAAAAAAAATTAAGTCCACCAGCCACCAATATAAACCAAACTCCATTAAAATTTTGCCACCAACCTTGCACATTTAGCCTCCCCAACATTTAATACCCCACCTTTCCCTACCCCTTCCGCTAATTCAAATCCAACCCATAAATACAACCAAATACAAATACGAACGATTAGATATATATATATATATATATAGAGAGAGAGAGAGAGAGAGAGAGGAATTGCCTTCAATTTAGAGTCCCGGAGACCAACAATGCCGGTGGATCGCCACCGCGCCGTCCTGCTCGTCTTCGAGTCCACGCTTTTGCTCGACGTGCAACCCATTCCGTCACCAACAAATTGATCCTATAATTTTCCGATTGCAGCCGATAAGAGAAATTGAAGAGAGCGCCTCTCGTCGCCTTCTTCTTCAATCTCTCTGCACAACGAAGATTCGAAGCTTCGAGAGACAATGAGATTTGATGTTATGTAGAGAGAGAGAGAGGGGGTTTAGGTGGGGGTCAAGGTCTGAGGGCGCTCCCAGCTATGGAGACGAAGCACAGCGTCATTTTCAACGACTCTCCTATTTCTATTTTCTATTATTAGGGACCAAGACCAAAACCAAAACCGCGTTTTTCTGGGAAAGGCGTTTTTTTTTTTTTGTTATATTATTTTTAATCCAACATTCTTCTCTTTCTTATCAATTTCGAAACGTCCAAATATATTAGTTATTAATAAAGAAAATAATACTTAATCATCCTTAGAAGTAAATTTAATGTTGGAGAGAATTATTATTAAGTTAAGTTGTTTTGTTTCCTACTCTTAGATGTAAATCTAAAGCTGATTGAGAATAATTTCTTTGGTCAGCAGATGATCAGGTAAACACTATTAATATTCTTAATTTTTTTATCTTTTTTTATCAGGGTAACATAGCAAACCACCGTGGTTATGTTAACCGAGTTAGTAACACACTCACTTAATCAATTATTCGTTTTTTAATCAGAGATGAGATCGCAAGTCACCTCGATTACGATAGCGAGTCAATAACACATCCAACAAAACTCACGAGAATGTTGTCCTAGCAAAGCCAGATCAATACCCCACTGCAAGAGCATGAACAAAAAGGCCCCTCAAGCCTTCGGGCTATAAACTGTTTCGAACTCAAATATTAGACATCAGAGTTATAAACTGTTTCGAACTCAAATATTAGACATCAGAGTTATAGGAATTCCATGCCCGCCCGCCCGCCCGCCCCCCCGGCCCCAACTAACCCTACGATACTAGATGATTCTTCTTAATTACTTAAATCATTTTTATTTTGGATAAAAATTAGCTTCTTAATGTTGTTGAGGTGGGAATTTAAGTCTGGAGTCAAAGGTCGCATTTGGAGACTCGACTATGAGTCCCAGCTTAGGACCAAACTGACACTCGCCAGTCGCCGGTTCAAAAGGAGCACTTAAACTGATAAATTACAAAAGCAAGGCTACATACCATCTTGAAAACGCATTAAAACTGAATAATTTTTCATTGAAAATCACTGTACAATGGCCGAGCTCAGTTTCACTGCAAAATCAGTACCCCCTGCTAGCCGATGATTAATCAAGTATTTAGTAGTCCTTGAGTGTGTACAAATGATATTGTCAACGATCTCTATCTCGAACTAAACCCTACTCTAAAAGTAATGAACTCACATCCTTTTGCAAAATCCCCAAGTCTTAAGGGTGCCAACTCCACTTAGTTATGTAGTTCATGTATCCAAAAACATATTTGCCGGCTTCTTTCGCTCTACCATACCATACACCATTCCTATATACAATTTTCATTGAAGTTCCAATCCTATGATGCGCGCCCTTCTCCTCGAGGCATTTTCTTTGACACTGCTGCAAATTTATAGAGAGCATTTCAGCACTTCACATAATCAGATGATAAAAGGAATTCCTAATACAGAAATCAAGTAGTTATAGGATTGATGGAGAATAAATCATACAATCTTCAACATCCTTCAGCTGGTAGTAATGCGGAGCTATTTCCACCAACCACTCTGGCTTCAGTTCCGTTACCTGTAATATAATTTCAAGGCTTTAGCCGTAATGCAGATAACATGCAAGAAAGACCAATGCAAAATAGAAAGTACAAGGGGACAGATACCTGTCTCATATATTCCTTGGTTGTGAGCACCAACTCATGGTATATAACCCATCTTGGAAGCACCTGAAGAAACAAGAGAGTAAATAATCAGGCGATGATCCAAGTACTAAACATGACTGCATTTTGGTAATTGGCATTGTATACATGTGCACACAAGCACACTAATAACCCTCTATGGTGTGTGGTACACGAGTGAATGGTGTGTTAGATGAAAAGACTACATTATTTATTAAATCCAAGAATTGGACCGGACCATTGAGAAGGGAGACAAAATACACATCCTTATTTCTTAGTATCATGATGCGGTCAGAGCGCTTAATGGAATTAAACTTTAAAGTAACCAACCAAAACCATTTTCAACCTTCATCTCATAGAGGTTTTACCAACCGATTCCATATTCAATACATAGCATGACTGAGATCAATTTATGGACATTACTTTGCTAACCTGGGCTGGTTAGCCTACACTTACCTCAGCCAATAACTGTTAGACACCTGTCCATTTAAACAGGTTTGTCTGCAGCTCACCAGACATAACAGTGGGTCTTTCTTGATATCATTATTTGATATGTATATATAATATTTTAAAAGGACAGGTGTCTATCCCTTATTGGCTGCAGTCAGCCTATGCTCAGACCTCGTTAATGAAATAATTTCCTCAATTTATATCATGATCAAAAAGACTAAAGAGTTGTATGGGAAGTAGAAACCAGGACAATGCTATTATCCCTTACCTGAGAAAGCCCTGAGCTGGGGTGTATGTGGACAGTCTGTGGATGTTTGACTGTTCTATAAGCTCCACTCTTTTGCAGTCTTGCGGAATGAGGAAAAAAGCCTAAAAGAAATAACAGACATTACATTTCAGATAATGGATAAAAAAAAATAGAAATAAAAGCATTTAAATTGAAGTATGGCTAACAGTAACTGTAAATTACCAGATGTAATGGCCTTCTTTATAACTTCAAAATCAGGATTTGAGACCTGCTCAATCTCGACCCTCTCCAAGAGTCCCTCGAGCTGGTCTCTAATATCTCTAGCACGCTTCATACTCCTGACCTGTTTTCAGATTACAAATTGTAGGAGCACTGTTGATCAAGAGTCCATCTATGGCACGTATCGATTGATATGTATCTAAACAAAGAAGCAACTATCCACATATAGCACCCATGTATCAGTGAAATGATCAAGATTACCGGAATGAGCAACTTTGGGATATCATCTGTACCTGTATATAATTTTCGTAACACCATTGTGTTGAGAAATTGGTCTCCTTCCATGAATTAAAAACCTGGAAAAAAAAAAAAAAACAGGGTCATTAACCATTCTAAATATGTGAAACATTATTTTAAGAAGTTAAGTACAGTTTTTAATGAGAACCATACTGACTGTATCCAACTCATCAAACAACTTAAAATATAAAGGTTTACCATTTGCCCATACGCAAAGTCCCAAAATCATGAAACATTCACTAAGAGTATAAAATTTATTTAAAAAATGAAATAGAACCAAACCTTGAGCAATGCAATGTGATCTCCCACATTCCCAGTGTGAAAATTCAACCGTGCATTGTCAGCATGGACTTGTTTGTCCTTTGGACGGTAAAATATTGAATTACCAATGGAAAGCATGGAAGCAATGGAAATGATCTCGTCTGAACACTTGTACTTATCAGAAGCAACTATCATCTTAGATAGCATAGGATCAAGAGGAAACTCGGCCATCCGTCTACCAACTTTAGTCAACTCACCCACTTTATTTAATGCACTTAGTGCGAATAACAGTTCCAAGGCTTTCAGTAATGCCTCCGATGGTGGAGGGTCCATAAAATCAAAATGTAATAGGTCATGGATGCCAAGGCTCTTCAGCATGAGCACAACATTTGCAAGGTTAGTCCTCTGTATTTCTGGTACGGTGTTATCTTCTAACTCAGTTTGGTAATTGAACATAGTATATAGCCGGTAGCATTTTCCAGGACCCGTTCTCCCAGATCGACCTGCCCTCTGATTGGCTGATGCCTTTGAGATGGGAGCGACCAGCAACGACTCCATCCCAGTCCTTGGATTATATGACTTCATTTTGCAAAACCCTGGGTCAATAACATATTTGATCCCATCGATAGTTAGTGAAGTTTCAGCTATATTTGTCGCGAGGACAACTTTCCTTGCCCCTTCAGGTGTGGGCTCAAAAATTTTGGATTGTAGCTCAGTAGGTAGGTTTGCATATATGGGACAAATAATAAGCTCGGCAATTTTTGTCCCTAAGCCCCTTGTTCTGTGCTTCAATATTTCTTCCGCTGTTTCAATTTCTTCTTGACCTGTCAGGAACACTAATATATCTCCAGGTGCTTCTGTCACATGGATTTGCAGTGCAGTAACAATTGCTGCATCCAAGTAATCAGCTTCTGGTGCTTTTGTGTAATTTATTTCTACAGGATAACGCCTCCCCGGAATTTTGAAAATTGGGGCAGAATCAAAATAATCACTGAACTTCTCAGCATCAAGTGTTGCACTTGAGATAAGTAGTTTAAGATCAGGTCGAAATCGAGCAATATCCTAATGCAAAAAGCACTGACCATCAGATAATCAGAGACACAGGATATATTTATCAGTTTATAAAGTGCTTCGATAAGAACATTAGAGGGTAGGTCCAGTGAGTTTTATGATTAGCAATTTCCGAAAGGAAACCATAAGATGAATTTTCCAAATATATGCTAGAAGTTTCCATGGAGAAGAAGCACACCCTTTAATTGATATTTAAGCAGCCGAAAAGGCTAAATATGTGATCAAGGTCAATAAACCAGTTCTTGTCCATCCCCCATGAAAAGTGCATGAATGCCACTTCATATTTTGGGAATGCTGATTGTTCCTTTATTATGTCTCTATGAAATAACTTTTAAAGAGAAAGAGTTACTGCTTAGTGCTTACCTTTACTAATCCAAATAGAATATCAGTTGAAAGTGTTCTCTCATGGGCCTCATCCACCATAACCACACTGAAAATTGCAGACACAAAATTAACCAATGCAACCAATCCAAGTATCCAACCATAAATGTGACAGACTGACTTACCTGTAGCCTGCCAGATCTGGTTCACCAAGAAATTCTCGCAACAACATCCCATCTGTCATATATTTCAAAACCGTCTTTTCCGATGTGCAATCCTCGAAACGAATGGAATATCCTACCTGCATATGGCATAAAAACAATCCACTATATTTAGGTGCATTTCTCAATACAGAAAAGAAACTGGATAAACATGAATTAGTCATACCATGAGAACTGAAAATGAGAGAGATGCATTAATTACTGTTTTCTTATCATAGGTTATTAACTTCTTAGCATAATGAGCCTCAAAGATCATACCTCATGGCCAAGTTTAACACCCATTTCTTGAGAAACCCTTGCAGCAACACTCATAGCAGCAACTCGTCGTGGCTGTGTGCACCCAATCTGTAAGAAAAGAGAAACAGATTATAACCCAAACTACCCTCAGAAAGTTTTGATATCATTAATCAAAAGTCCACAAAATTTTAAAATGCCTAGGTTGTATCTGTAAGAAAAACTTTATACGTCACAAAATACTGAAACTTTCAGCTACTTTGATCAAGATACTTGTACAACGTTGTATGATAAAAAAAACAAATATAAAAAGTCTTGCTTTTATTAGCAACACGATAAAATAGATTAGGCAAAAAGTATATGACAAAGGACTATCCATTCAACAGACTATTTTTCAACTATATTTTCATCTGAGAGCAAAATGTTCACCATAAGAAGACACCAAAAACACTGACAGATTTCCATCACATATAGGGAAAAAAATGTAAAAAACGAAGCTCACACCTTTCCACGTTTTGTGTATCCGGCCTCGTGAAGATACTGGGGTATTTGCGTAGTTTTTCCAGAACCAGTTTCACCAACAATAACAAGAACCTACAAAGACACGAGCCGAGGGCATATCATAGATTAAAAATGTTTAAAAGACACTTTTGTTAACAATGATAATGATATTTAAACGCCAAGGACTGAGATAGTTAACAGATACTACGAAAGTAATGTACATATTTGGTGCAAGACATATCATTAACTGCAGCGTGCTTAAAGAAACTCGTTCCTAGCAAAGACATAAATTTGTAACAGAAAATCTAATGGTACCTGATGGTTATCAACAGCTTTGAGCAACTCATCACGATAGGAGTATATGGGTAATGTTTTTCTGTCCGCCTGTATGAGTGAAACATGTAAAACAGTCATAACAAAAGAGTGAAACATCGAGGCAAAGACCCAAAACAAAGTAAAGAAACAGATAAATAAAAGGAATTGGTTTGCAACCTGGAGCTTCTCCAACTCTGATTTCGCTCTCGACTCAAGTAAATCAGCCGGTTGCCCATCCTCAAACTGCATTGAGAAAAATAGAGAAAATGAGATGCATCCACCAGATAAAGGTGTGAAGTCACAATTGATAATGTCCGTAGATATACCTGGTCACCATCCATTACTGATGCCTTGATAAAATCAATCTGGTCCTCAAATACATATCTAAACATAAAAAAAAAAATCAGTTATAAAACTTAGAATACACATGGACAAACAAGCAGAGAAAAAGCTATTAGAACAAGTCTCTGCAGTTAGTTCAGCTCACTTATTAATAGATGCAACTACAGATGGTGCATTTCAAGTAAAACATAAGTAAGAGGAAGAAAGAATTGTACACTTACTGATACTCATCAGATCGCTTTTTATTTTTAGAACCATACTGCAGTGTTGCCTTTCCTGCAAGAACAGAATCAAAAAATTCTGAATCTGTCTAAAATTTTGTGAGCAGATGCACATAAGTATATGCAAAAACTGCACAAAGAACTTACCAATTTGGTGATCCTCCCAAGCCTCCTGTTCTGCAAATGGATTCATTTTATCCCCAGCCACGTCCCTAGACAAAACAATATGTAAAAAAAAAGGTTAAGCAAGACAGAACAAGATCTTTCAGTTATTGATTCATACATGACAGTGTAGTATATGAGGGGGAACATTGCAGTAATTGTGAACATATACTAAATAAACACCTGTAGCGTTGCATAGCCACAGAAAATCTCTTCTCCTGATTGACACCCCCCTCCACATCATAGGCATCAGGAATCCTGTACTGTTGTCGAAAAAGAATGAAGGGTGTAGCACATGATTAGATGATAACAATTCATACGTAAGGAGAACAACTGGACTCACAAGTCACAAGATATGCCAATGCATTTCAACCACTCATTCATTCCTATATGAGCAGAAGAAAAACTTATCAGTCGATACATATCAAAAACTTATCATTACCTCATTTTGATTCTCATCCTCAACTGCCCGCTTCGTCACAGCCTCAAGTATTTGCTTCTTGTAACTGCATAAAGATAAAATCTGTGAATTCTTTTTTAACCCAATTTCTGTCAAGCATTACACCAAAAATATAATGCAAGTCTCACGACACGTTGTCAGGAGATCTATTATTTATTGTACCTTAGCATTTGAATATTTTAACACAGTCTCACACAAAATTAATGTTCAACAACAGGGTAGAGCATACAGAGTACTCAATTGTGATAGCCGTGAAGAAGGGCACAGCCACAACTTGTAATAACAATAAAACAAAGCCATAAGTAAAGGACCATCACCCACAAAAATAATAGACATAAAGAGTATAGCTCAAATAAGTGGTGGCAAAGTAATATGTGAAGTCTATTTTATAGCAAAGTAACCAAGTATAAATGCAATTGTATTATCCCATTATACCAAGTGATATTGTACAGCCTATAAATGTACAACATCAAGATGTTAGCAGACCAATGCTCATTACGCTAATAACAATGTTAGCAGTCTGACAATTTTGAAGAGATATCAACTATTAAAGAAAAATTCAAAGAACATATGTTATCAGCAAAGCAATCAGTAGGGAATGTTCAATTTACCTTAATTCACGACGTTCCGATTCAGTGAGCTCCACGTGCTCAAATAAGTATTGCTCATCTTCTATTTCATCTCTGCAATACATGCCAAAAATGGAATTTAAGGGGGGAGGAGGGGGAAGAAAAACAAAACTGACCATGCTATTATATGTTTTAAACGATTAAAACACAAGTTTTTTTTTTTTTTTTGGCAGGCATTGCTATTTTGGTTAGAACAAAAGGATATCTTTTTCAAACCTGATTTCCTCCAATTTCTTCTGCTCTCTTTTCTTTAAATATTCTTGTCTTGAAACTAGTCTGCATCAGAGGCAAGTGAAGACATAAAAAGATTATAACCAATTGCTAATTCAACGAATAAAATAAGAACTTCGCTTGGTCTGCAGGGAACATAGGTATAAACTATAAAGCTTTTTGACCAAAAAAAATTAATATTACATAGCTATTAAATTATAACCAAATGTTTTTCTTTTAAATACCAAAAAGAAAAAGGTATAGATCCTTACGAACAGTTAGTGGCTTCAAGATAATAAACACTAAATTTGAAAAACAGAAGTTTAACTGGAAAGTCTGTCTACTTAAACCATCTACAAACAAGACCATTTTATATGTAAATCCCAGAGTCTACGATGCACTTTCTATTGACACGATGTACCAAAGGCAAAGTGCCACCCCATAAGGAGATTGGCCAAAGCACTGATATAAACTCAATTCTTCATCCAAAGATGCAGGCTGGAGGAGAACTATAAACTAAAGAATTTGTTGCATCATGCACACAGAAAAGGAAGAACCCTTCTTTTTTTTCTTTTTTTGCTAAACAGAACAGCCAGTTATATAGCAATAACAATACACAACATCAGACACAAAAATAATTAAGGTAGCTTAACTATTACAAAACTAGTTTTTGAAGTTTTCTAGTTCTATATATATATATATATTTTTTTTTTTTTTTTTTGGTACCCCGAAATCCCCTAAAACACTTCGTGGACCCAAGATTGAAACTGAGGCCTCATGCTGAGCCCTACAATCGTTAGGAGACCGGACACTGTAGCAAATAACTATGGAGGTACTGTCAAGAGGTTTGAACCCCAGACCACAAGGGAGCAAACCCTCCTTGGTAGTACTTGAGGTTTCTATTGCCCATCAAAGGAATACAATTCTACCAGTGAAAATAAAATTCTACCGATAAAAATGACCGAAAAATGATATTGCAGGTCCTGAAAATAAACCATCCATGACGTATTGATAATGACAAACCTTAAATCTTCAGTTTCATTTCGCTCTGAAGCCTTGTTTCTCCGAATAGCCTCCTCTGTTGTCCAGTAAAATGCATCAGGATTAGACAACATATATTATAACCATATCCAAATGTAAGAGTGTTGGCACATGTATATGCAAACGCTTAAGAACTAACTGTGAAATATGAATGTAATTATATTGTCAAATTGTAGTACCTTCCTCTTTTTTTGATAACTTTCTCTCTGTTAACTGTCAAAGGAAAAAAGGGTTTTAGTAACAAGAAATACAGAAGCAATGTTATGCAGAAGCATGTAATTGTTCTTCGTAATAACTAATAAGCAATAACAAGAAGTCATAGCTCAATCTAAAAGTTGCTCAGCTAGCAAAAGAATATTTAAATTCCATTTAAAGGATTAGACCCAGCTCTAAATTTTGCATAATGCCAATGAATGATTTGAAGATGCAGCTTTCAAATAACTTCAACTCGCTCAGGACAAACTAAAACTCTTCAGAGCTAAATTTTACCTTTCGTGTAGCTGCTGTGTCCCTCTCCCTTATATTGCGCTCTAATTGCTCCCGCTCTCTTTGATCACGCAATCTTTCTTCTTCGGACTGCATAGATCATAAAAAGAGTGCATGTTACTAGTAAAGAAATAAAAGGAGAGACCTATACCAAAGAAATGAATGTAAAGTTGAGGCTCAGAAATATGCATACATTTGTGTGTGTGTGTGTGTGTGTGGCTTAGACATAATGCAGCAACAACAATGTAAACCAAACAATCAGACCACTAAGTGAAAGTCTAGACAAGTTATTGAGCACTGTATCAATTCATTCAATCTTGTATCGCCAGTTCCATCATAATAACTCTTATTTCGATGGAAAGAGTGAAGAAAATATTATTGACAAAAATACAAGCACAGACCTCTGAACCATCATCTTCATCTGGGGAAGTTCGTCTTTTAACCCGTCTCACTTCTTCCTGATGTACAATCACCTGCAGCATTGCACCAAGTTAAACCAACAATTACCAAGAGAAACAAAAACAAAATATTATCATTTGCAAAATTAAAAGGTTCAACCTCATCATCTTCATCGTCTTGACTCGAGGCCTTCCTCCTGAACCGTTTCTTATGGGAATCACTTTTCCTGGACTCGGAAACTACTGGAACAGAAGACTTATCACCATCATCGTCATCATCATCATCATCTGCATCCAATAGAGCATATGTCTTCTGCTTTCTCACCAGCATTGCAGCCTCCCTCTCTTGTTTCTGATAAACCTAATATATACACCGAAAATTACATGACTTTCTAAATGCACCAAAACAGAGTAAAAAAAAAAATTTACATCTCCACACTAACTAATTTTCGACAAGAACTCACATTGGGTCCAGATGATTTGTGAGGCACTCTGGAGAATATTTCTTCAGCAAATTTACGTGTATCAGACGAGGAGGACCACCCCGAATCTAAAAGCTTCTCCACAACATCAGCCGGAGACTTTGCTTGTTTAGCTACAAACAAAATGAAAAAACATCCATCAGAAAACAGTGAGCAAAATGCTTCCCCTTAGCTCTAAAACCCTAAGTTCATCGCATATAAACTGATAAATGCAAATTCAAAAACAGTAAGATTAAGGAGGTTGAAACTAACTTAATCCAATAATGTACTGAACAACAGCCGGCTGAGAATAACCGAGCAATGTCATCAGCTTATCGGAAACCCACGTCTTCAAATTGCTCTCGCTCCCCATTTTCACTGCACTCATCAATTTCAAATTTTCAGCATAATTATAATTAGAGCAAATAATATTCCGCGTATTGTCGTAAATCGAAATCAAAAATTGAACCCTTACTTCCATAACCGTAACTCACCTGAGGACACAGAAATTTCTAGGGTTTAGTTTCGCTGGGAAGAGAGAATGGTTTCGTTAACAGAAAACTGAGGGCGTCTTCGCACTTGAGGAAAACCGGGAACGTGTAGAGAATGCGGTGGCTAGGTGGTTAGTTCCGCGACGGCTCCGACCGGCCGGAGTTGAACAATTCGGCGTCGTTTTGAGAAGAACGGTTGCAGCGCCAGCACGGAGGAGAAGAGTGGCAAACTGGCGATGGCTATAGTAGGAAAATAAACTCAAAAAAGAGAAGTGCGGGCCAATTTGGGCCCTCGTTTTTATTGGGCTTTTTTTACTTCTTTTTTTTCAATCCCAATCCACAAGGAGTGCCTATAGAAGGGTCGCTCATAATCTATCTAGTCTTCAACAAAACGTAACCGCCGCAACGCCACGCCTTTCCTGTGCCTCGTGCTGAGGATGCTTAAGGTTCGGTATGAGAAGAGCTACGCCATAAAGTTGATCCGAAACTCCGAGTACGTACATGTGAGTTGCACTGTCTAGCATATATTTGTGATTGTACTTGCTTATGGTTTTTTTATTTTATATTTTAAACACAACAACTTCACCTTTCATTGCATATAATATTTGCACAGAAACTATTAATCCTTGTTCTCAGATGGAACTTTGGCATTGACCCGTGTGGATGAAGTTGTTGATGAACTTCTGACAAAAGATTATTCGTGCGACATTGCCTTGCCAAGAACTATGAGAAGATGGACTCTCAAATCACTACTTGGGTTAGAGAATAGAGATACCACCTAGAGAACATACTTCGGAGAATGCAGTCGTGGAGGAGGAGGGGGCAAACAGAGAGGAGAATGATCAGGATCGTCAACAACTAGATGAGACGCTTATGAGATCTATAGAGCACGCGGTGAGAATAAGAATGGAAAGAAATCGGTGTCCCTTTTTCCATGCCTATCGGGGTCATCCCCATCATGGCAGTGGTAGAGATCATGGCCGTGGTAGGGTTCATGGTCTAGTGAGAGGAAGGAATATGGGACGGACCATTTCTCTACAGCAATTACGCTATCGCCTGGATTGAAGCCCCTGAGACCATGAAGGTGTGATAATTGATTGACTAGCTTATGTTAAAGGAACGTACGTAATTGGAGTTGAACTATATATGAATGGAAAGTGAGTGTTAAGTGGCGCAAAATCTTCAAATTGGCATTTTAGCTCTGTTCATTTAAACCTATGATAAGGACTTTCCAGAATATGTTGCATACACCACTTTGTGATGATGATTATGGTGTTTGCTCCATTTAGTGGAGATTGTAATCTTGTTGGTTTGGAACTTTGGAATAAGAACTCATAATAGTTTTTAATCTACAATGTTTGTTGACAACAAGTGGCTAAATGCTCAGATCATGGCTGTTTTAAATCAAATTGATGCATCCGTTTAAACGTATCTGTTATAGAATCTTGTTCTAATTGACAGGCTTTTAGTCATGGAAGAATGGTTAATTAGCAGATTGATATGATTGATATACCACAAAATTGTTTTTCCACTACTACATAATAGTGCGCTCACTTCTCGGATAAATTGGTGACAAAAACGCAAGTTTTGAGTAGCGAGGGATGAAAACGCACAGGAGAGCCGAGAGCCAGAGACTTATCTTTTTGGATCAGTTCCATCTTTACCCATCTCATCTCCCTCAAGAATATATCTGAAGCTGTTCTTCGTTTCTTGCCTTCTTGTATCACTCCGGTTCCAACCCCAGTAATTAGGTGGAGAATGAAGAGGAAGAGCACAGAAAGGGAAAAGGAATTTTAAACTATTCCATTATATTAGACAGTACTCCATGAGTCCATGTAAATATAACTTCAACCTTATTAGCGATCGCTTTTGTTACTGAACTTCATTTTAAGGATTTAGGGAGCTCATAATACGTACAGATGCATCCAAGTTAACAATTTCACCCCTTTTTTTTTTTTTGGTGAGAATGAATAATTTCATTAAAAAATTGAGCATCATTATCATTGTAAGATAGAACGAAACCTGTGCCAATTAGAGGACTGAACGGGCTTTGGGGCAAGTTTTCATATGATGGAGTCCAAACCCACTGAGAGTCCGACCCGCCTGTGCTAAATTCTCTAAAATACCTTGGGTCAACACTTGACCAGGTCAACAGTAAACCCAAGAGTGGTAACTGAAACAATCATTCATTCATTTGAAGTAACTAATCACAATCAATACAGAAGCAGCAGAACTTAGTTTTGCCCCACCCTCCTCCTCATCTCCGGCATGGCCGGAGAAACTCGGTGGCAGATGCCACTCAATGGCTTCAACTGTATATAGTTGTATGATTTGGTTTATTATAAAAATGAATGACCGTATCTTTTTTTTTTTTTTTTTACATAGGAGGACGAAAAGGCCTTTACACAAAAACAACTAATTATTATGCTTATCTCCTTCTTCTTCTTTTTTTATACAAAAAAAGAAAAACTACAACGAAACGAAAAGCCTCGAATACAACCCCGTCCAATTAATGAGAGCTTAGCTTATCAATACCGGCAAGAATAGGCTGAACCGGAAGATGTTTAGTCTGCTCTAACTATAGAAGCAATTCATATAATTCCTTTACTCAACCAGCATCCAGTACTGAACAGCAATATTTTCCTTATTTTATATAAATTTGAAGCTTGAATGTGAGAAACATGACTACTTATACATATTCAAATGCAAGAACAGAAGCTGAAAATGAAAAATAAAACAAAAATTCAAAGAATAAGAGAGATCTGTGTAGCTTTTTCAAGAGAAAACTCCACCTTATGCCACTGCAGGCATGTCCTTGAGCCATGAGTCCAAGGGCTTTCCAATTGAGTAGACAATGAATCCAATCTTCCTCAGCTCTCCAACATTAACAACATTCCTTCCATCAAACACAAATGCAGGCTTCTGCATGTTGTCGTAAATCTTCTTGTAATCGAGAGTCTTGAACTCATCCCACTCAGTAAGAATGCAGATCCCATGAGCTCCTTTGGTTGCCTCATAAGCATCACACACAACACTGACTTGCTTCATTTCAATCGGGCTCGCTGGCTGCAGATGAATCGGATGGTCCCAATCGAATTTGTTCATAGACAGATCCCTCTGGATCTGCTCCTCAGTTACCTGCAGGTCATATATGCTCAACTGTGCCTTATCTCCCAGCAGACCCTTGCAAACATCAATGGCAGGTGTCTCCCTTGTGTCACCTGTGTCTTTCTTGAATGCAAACCCAAGAATGGCAATCTTCTTGCCTGAAACAGTGTTGAACATGGAGGACACAACTCGGTTAACAAATCGATTCTTCTGGTAGTCATTCACCTTGATCACTTGTTTCCAGTAGTTTGCTACTTCAGGTAGTCCATTGCACTCACAGATATACACCAGGTTGAGAATGTCCTTCTGGAAACAAGACCCTCCAAAACCAACACTAGCATTAAGAAACTTGGGTCCAATTCTGGTGTCTTTCCCCACAGCATGAGCAACCTGTGAGACATCTGCTCCAGTAGCCTCACACAGAGCTGACATAGCATTAACGGAGGAGATCCTCTGCGCCAAGAAGGCATTCGCAGCGAGCTTCGAGAGCTCAGCTGACCATAGATTGGTAGTGATGATTCTGTCCTCAGGTACCCAATTAGCATAGACTTCTTTCAATGCCTGGACTGCCTTCTGTCCTCCAGCAGTTTCCCTCCCTCCTATCAGAACTCGGTCGGGTTTGAATAGATCCTCAATTGCTGTCCCCTCGGCAAGAAACTCCGGGTTTGATAGAATCTGGTACTCGATCCCCTTGCTGTTATGAGTCAAAATCTTCTCGATTGCTTCCGCAGTCTTCACTGGAACCGTCGACTTCTCCACCACAATCTTGTTGGACTTGGACACATCTGCTATCATCCTAGCTGCACTCTCCCAGTAGGTCAAGTCAGCAGCCTTGCCAGCCCCCAGGCCTCTAGTCTTCGTCGGTGTATTAACCGAAACGAAGATAATGTCTGCCTCAGCAACATGCTTCTCCACAGCTGTGCTGAAGAACAGGTTCTTCCCCCTGCACTGCTTCACAATCTCCTCAAGACCCGGCTCGTAAATTGGGAGCTGGTCACTGTTCCAGGCCGCAATTCTTGACACTGAAATATCAACTACGGCTACTTCAATTGCCGGACACTTGAGGGCAATCACTGCCATGGTTGGGCCACCGACATAGCCAGCTCCAATGCAGCAGATCTTCACCATTGTTTTAAAAACCTGAAAAATATATGCACCAAATCTGTAAAGAAGGTTTCTGGAACAAAAACTTTGCTGTATAAACACAACACAATCAAGAAGCAATTTATAACCAAAACTTCAAGAGCCGTAAATTGCGCTAGTCTAAAATTTACAGTCAAACCCATTAGAAAAGAAAAAAAGCCGCCTAATTTGGCTAGTAATGCATTTCTACTGGTACTGAAAATGAAAAGATCTGACCTTTAGTTTGGCACAAGTTTTGACTAAATCTGAAAACCGAGGAGCACTACCAAACCAAATTGAACGGCAACAAAAAGGAACAGAATTCACGCCAGAAACAGTGTTGGCTTTCAAGTTTCAGACCCAAGTACGTACCTTAAATATCTCCCTGTAACCTTTGGAAGCTTATAATACTCAGAATAGAAGAGACACCAGGTACTACAGGAAAAGTAAAGAGCAAAGAGGTTCTTAAATACCCAAAAGCAAAGTTGTGAAAGATGTAACACCTGTAACCTTTCACAAACTAAAGCAAAGTCAGGTCTATTAGAAAAATGGGGGTGGACCGTTCAACACGTTTCCAAGCAGCACCTTTCAGTAACAAACAAGGGAAAACTTAAGCCACCCACTTTTAATTTTCCCACACGAAAAAGAAAAACACAAACCAAAACAAAACCACGTATCATCCAAAACGTCAAATTCCAAGAGTACCCAAAACGAGTTTTTGCACAACAACACAGTTTTTTATATCAATTTTTCTGACAACAAAAACCCATAGATCATATTCCAGTGGGCAATGGCTGATCAAAGTGAGTAAAAGCTGGACCTCAACGCGTGACGCGCTGAAACGCATATGCCAACTATCATTACAAGAGTGAATAGCAAGTTGGTGTTTATGGGATTGTAACTAATAATCGCCCACGTTGTTTTACCATTATTCCCAGTAAAAACTGGGAAGCTTCAAAGCGCAGAAAACAGGTGATTGGTGAGGTGGGGTTCAGAGAATGCATGATTGAGTAAGATGGAAGATATATAAAATTTCGCAATTTTAATCGAAGAAAAGGGAGACTTAATAATCACTTTGATTAGGAAGAAACCAAATCAATGAGATTAACGTGTGCGTACCTGAGAAAATGGCCACAAATCAGCACAATGGAAACAGACAAAGTGAAAGCTGTGGCAAAGCGTGAAGTAAACTACAAAAGGGTCATATTATATGGAAAAGCGAGAGCCTTTGTTATAGAGCCATCAAATTTATGCAATCACATATTGGTTACCCACTTACCCATATGTGCCAGATTACTTTCCTTTCCTTATGATTTCATATATGCCAAGTTCATCAATATTCATTGGACCCCAAATTCTTTGTTTTGGTAAATGTAGTGTGGTGGACCAAAATGAAGGTGGTGGCAACAGTGTATACAAAGTTCCGGAATGGTCATAAATGTGGTAGCTTTTGACCTTGGAATGAGTTCCTTGACTGAAATGCAACCATTAATTGTTAGATATGGGGTGCAAATTTGTTTCTGTGTGTGTTTATGAGATGTAAGATGTTTTCTGGTATCAATGAATCCTGCATAAATGGTATTGCATTTCTTTCAGTAAAAAAGAAAGCTAATAAAGAATTAGGCCAATTACATAATAAACTTGAATTTGCCTATAGAACTCGGTGAGATATTATAGAATATGCTATATTCAGGGTTTTTCTTATGGTGAAAATTCTATAATATGTCACACTACGGAGTATCATAAAACTTTAGTATTATTGTGCATTTGATGATCGTGTTGCTCATACATTAATGCAAGTTCATTTCTGGTGTTCAGATCAGATGCTTCAAGTCCCAGCCATTCGATCTCAGCTCCGAACTTTGAGCACGAATGACTGTTATACTAGATGAAAGTTGAGCTTTATGAGTCATTGAAGTTAGGGTTTTCTAATGGGTTATGCTATTTCTTGCCATTATGTAACTTGGTATAAATAATGGTACTCATTTCTGATCCAACACTTGGACTAATACCAGGCCAGCAAAAGCAATGTGATTTATATATCCTGTAAAACTTAAAAAGAAGCTAGCACTTACTTTTTCCTTTGCTGATAGCGTGAGGAACAATGAAATGAGCAATTAAGAGATAACAAGATTCTGAAAAGACCAAGTATGACATATATTACAACTTGAAAGTAGATTTAAAGAAGACAGAGAAAAAGGAGTAGTTTTAAAGAAAGAAAGTAGATCTAAGCCATATGCATGTTTAATACTTGCTTAGTTTATAAGATTACAGCAAAGTGATGGCATTAACATGCATGATGCATCCTTTCAAATACTTTGCTTTATTATTTGCCAGAAGTCAATTTCAAAGGGTTTTGTTTATTTGGATGTAATACCACTTAATTTTGAAATTTACAGAATGAGATGATTTAGAACTTTTGTCTTCTGCAGATATAGGCTTAATTCAAGATTAGCATGTGCAAGCATATGGTCATAATCATATCCTTACTAAGCTACACCACTAAGCAAATTGTCTAGATTTTATTTACTTGTTAAAAGTTAATTTTAAAATCAGACACTTGTGTTTTGACAAATGAAAATTAAGTTTAAACCCTCATCTTTTTCGGAACATATCACTGATTCTCCAAAGTCATCTTATAGACTTTGGTACTTCATTAGAATTTGGACACTCATATTGAGGTAAAATATAACTTCTTGGTCACATTTCACTTCAAAAAAAAAAAAAAAATTAGGACAGGACAAGTAATACATGTTTCTTGTCGGTAGTAATTGATGACTATTATGTCTAACACGACCTTAACTCAAGAACTTTGGCTTGTTAAAACGCTCATGTTGAGGTAAAATATAACTTCTCAGTCACATTTCACTTTCAAAACATCCTATAGTGTTGTATATGTTTCTCATCGGTTGTGCTCGATGACAATTAATTATGTCCAAACACTGCCTTAATTAGTCACATTGATAGCTCCATGTGCGAACATGCTCATCGAAGACGTATAACACAATGCAAGATCTTGTTAACCTGTACTAAACCAACGTTACTTACAAGGTAAACTTTCATCCGCTCATAAACACCTACAAATACATCTAGAAAACAACCAAAAAAGCCATCCTTAGTTCTCTCAAAGAAAATGGCTTCAAAACAAATAAAGCTTGCTACTTTTCTAGAAATCCCAATCGAGGAAGATCGGACAGAGAGAAGCCGTACCACAACATTCGCTCATCAAACCCGTGCGCTTACTATAAGCCCCGTAAGTTCCAGGCACAATGGCAGCACACTATACGACTCTTTTGAGCTTCGAGCCGTGACTCAACAACTTAACAGAGCGATTCAAGGTTCGAAAGCATCCACTTCACCTCTCTACATGTACTGCTTCAATTCACCCTTGTACAGAGAAAGTTTAGATCGGATGCGCAAAGAAAGCGTCAAGACGCCAAAGAGAATGTTGTGCTCACAGGTGTCTTGTTCAACAACCTGCGACAGAAAGTCGAGCCCAGAGCCTACGAAGGGGTTTGTATCAAGAGCATGGAACAAAGTGAAGCAAGGTCTTGTGAGGAATAAGCAAAGGAACAAATGAATGTTAAGGTCCCCTACCCAACATATGAGCTGTTAGTTCAAGCTGTTGGAGTTTTCAGTGATGTATAGCAAATTAAAATCTTCTTATATGTCAGCTTATTATGGGGGTATGGAGTGAAAGGACTTTTGACAAAAGCCCTTCTAAAGAGCCGGAAACAGAGCAAGTGTGCAGAAGAGGGGTGGAGCACTTAGCTTCTCCCATATTTCAATACTCGTGTAATTTTACATCAACCTCAACTGGAATCATTAGCCTTGTAATATATGCCTTTCAATCAAAATGGCCGTACCCCCAAGTTCAGTTCCAGCGGCCGGAAAACTAAAGTGAAAATTAAAGAAACAAAGCATGACAATCTTACTTGAAGGTAAAACTTTGCCAAATTCTCTTTTCTCATTAATGGTGAACAAGTTTCATATACAATCGCACTTTCAGGTAGATCACAAAAAAAGAAGATACATGTGGTGATATGGTGGTATACAACATGTGAATATTTCTGAAAAAAAGGAGATACAATCAAAACTTTGATTACTAATTTAAGTACCTATGGAGCACTTCTATGTCAGTCTGAGTGCCATTTCTTGAAGAAGAGCTCGCTTCTGTGAAGCGTTGATTACATGGGTTGTTTCAGCATTCTCAAGGACGTCAGTGATAATGGCAGCTGCATGACCAAGTGGCTCCTCAGCAGCCCTCTTCAACATGAATGCCTGCACAGGAGTTTAAGGTTACTGACACTGAAAATTACAGCCTTATCAGTATGGTTTGTAGAAGTGTACATAAAAGCAAGAAAATGCACGAAAAAGAGAGGACCTGGCCATGGTGGGATATAGACAATGTACAAGGCTGCTGAAACCAAGGCTCCCCATCAATCTGAACAGGAAATGCCGCAAAAAGCTGTATCTTAATTGACTGGCCCTGCGCAAGTCTTCGAGCACGAGAAAGCCCAACCTGTTCCCACACAAAACAAAAGTTCAGAAACATTTCCACATACATCCCCAATTCCATAGTTCAAGCTTGAGTTCAATTTTCAAATCTTGTGCACTGTCGTATATAACTAGATACTCGAAATAGACCAACAATTATGTATGCTATAACACCAACTACCCTAAAAAATTTCATATCCTAATACTTGGACAACCAAACTTGTAAAACATCAATTCAGATGCAAGTACATGCATAACAATACCCAATTTACCTGTAGTTTCCCAAGGTGCCATGTTCCAGATATGCTCACAACCTCAAGTATTTTGTCATGCATGGATTGCGGATCAAAATTATCATATGTTTCATCTTCATTTTGCCACAAATCTACGCCACCCATGTAGCTTCCAATATTAGCAACAAGTACACCTTCTGCATCCTGCAAATTTGTCTATATCTTAGAAACGGTCCAGCAAGTAGAATCTCAAAACTTGCCAATCATCCTATATCCAGACATTCAGATCTTAAGAAACGCGGTACTGATTTCTGAATTAGTAATCAGTATGCGATATCCACACTCACCTCAGGGACCTCTATCTCAACACCATCTACTTCAACTCGAACTTGCCAAGGAAAATCTACAAATGTTCTATCCATTATACCCTTGGCCCCTTCTCTTGCATAAAGAACTTTATTCATGAACTGCAGGTATATCACAATTGAAAATAGGTCATTATCTGAAGGAGGAATTGTTCAAAATCAAATAAAACTAGCAACAACAAAAAGAATAGATTTAAAATGTGATCCACACAGGTTGTGCATGATATTGATTTTAATTTCTTCCTTTTCCATAAGTTACAATCACATACACTAGCCTCCTTCCTTAGAGTGGGAGAAGTTTGATCTTAAACAACTATAACTCCATTTGGGTAAAGGCTTCACGTTACCTGATTATAAAACTTCTCCGGGTTCTCCTCACGAAGATTATGAATGTCCAGAGCAACCTTGGCATCACATCCAATTCCTGCAAATGAAGATTGCCAGAGCTGGTTGTCAGAGCTGGTTATCAGTGGGAAGGCACATGATAATGGAATATTGAAGTAATAATAATGCAAATGCAGGTAGTAAATATATATGTTGTTGAATCCCAATCAAAAACATACTATGCCAAAACCACAAACACATTAAGCCAAACTCACAGAATAGTAGCAATGTTTGCATCAGATGGGCTAGTTTAGATTACCCCAAAACAAAGTCCTCAGTAGACTGACAAGTTTGGGGTTGCGACTCAATTTATATTCAGTATGTACGAAAGATAAGAGGTGTTAAGATGTAAAGCCAAGCCGAGACTTCACAAAACTATTCTGTGTGTTTAACTGAGAACTGAGTTAAGCCAGAACACAAATCAATAAATATGTACCACAAAAACAAATTGCCAGACAAATCAACCAAAGAAAAGCATTCATGCCACTTATTAACCAGATAGCAAAGCTAATATGATAACTTACCAAGATAATTGTTCATAAATTTTGGCGGTTGAAGTTGCTTTCCCTGTTGATTTAAAATTGCCACTTTCCACCGGTCAAGAATGGTTACAGCGGCATGCTCTATGTGGTGCAGAACAGTGCAAAGGCCTCCTTGTCTCTCCACTGCACCCAAACCACCTCCCCACGATAAAACTCTAGCCAGATCATTCCCCGTTCCGGCAGGAAGAATAGCAACTGGAGGAGGAGAGACGAAATTTTGCTTCTCAATGGTATCCAGAACCCAACCAACAGTACCATCTCCCCCACAAACAAGAACTCTGAAATGTGGCACCTTTCTGAATAAGTACAGACCCACCTCTGGTCCCTGTGCTGAACTCAGTTCAAATACCTACATGTAACAGACAGAACATGCAAGAATCAGACAGTAAAAAAGTAAAATATAACATCAGTGAAGAGAAGAAAGGTTCACCAATCTCCATATAACTCAATTTAATTGATAGCTCCATATCTCATATTGATAAATGTAAGCACTCAGCAGTTAAAAAAAAATACTTGTTTACAGTTTCCTGCCACAGTGAATAGGCTGAAAGGTCATAATCTTTATTTAATTAAGCTAAGGAAGTCCACGGTTGAGAAATCAAACCTGGACGGGGTTGAGAAGAATATTCAAACGTTGCCTCAGTGAATTCCCACGCTGAGCTCCACTCTTCTTGTTGATAAAAACCAACAAGGGTCTTGCATCTGACGACAAATCAGTCAACTCATATCTTTGTTTCATCCGTAAAGATTCATCCTTCTTAGTCATAGACGAGCTCTTTTGGAAACTGGGCTTAGAATCCAATTTGTTATCTACATCAGCATCTTGGTGCTGCAAATCCACATCCACAGTACCATTACAATTTTCCTCCATTTCATGAGAACCATTAACAGCTTGATTAGTATCAGCTGTGCTTTCAGTAGACATATCCCCAGTACTACCACTATTTCCCGTCCCAGTAGAGATTGCATTTCCATGCTTGTACTTCTTGCTCTGACTCCTAATACTTGCACGTACTGTAGATGCTATCTCATTGGCTCCATGAGTAATTGAGCTCAAAAATCCACCTGATGGATGCTGGTTTAATTCCTTAACATGGAGGGGAGACAGAATCAACCTTCTGAACGGACCTAAATCACATACATCACCTGTTTCATTGGACATGCTACTGTGGCAATCAACATGTACCAGTCGTTGACACCACAAGCAGCACCATATTGGGGATCCACTAAGAAAGGAACCACTACAGGGCTCTTCACAATAGCTACAGAAAGAAGTCTCATCGGGTTGGTCCGTTACCTCTGTCCAACGGACAGCCCATTGGTGCATTACACACTCATAACCAATCATAGATACACATTTGCAGTCCTTTTGTGCACTAGAAGAGCAACTTAGATGAGCCGCTGCATCACAAATACTGCAACGGTGCAGAAAACTATCTGAAGCTGCCAGAGGCCCGAGGGTTTGAGAAGGGCCCGTGGTGTTAAAGCACACACAGCAATTAAAGTTCTTTCCACGAGATACAGATTCTAAAACCCAAGTATGAGGAGCTACGGGAACTTTGTGACGTGCTTTTGGATTTTTCTTTGACCTGGCTATGGCTTTCATCCAACTTAGATTGATGTTTCTCCTCCATTGGAAGGCAGAATAGGCTATAGTCAGAATTCCAACTACGGCAGCAACAAAGCAAGAGACAACAAAGAGGCGATCGGTTGGATTCTTGTTGTTCCAATTGGAGAAAAACATATCAATATCTCCATCGTCATCCATCCTCAGTGACTACCTCCTTATTCTACACGCACAAGTACATAATCCGTAATCCGCCCTCCCACCAATAACACCACCCCGTTTAAATTAACACAAGGATCAAACTTATATATGTATCTTCCAACACAGCTTCAATTTCGTTACAAGCTTTAAACTTGTTCAAACACTCAGACTCATCAGCTGACTACACTGATCGTTCAGGTCGAACAACGCTTATGATAATATAACCACTTGAACCTATTCGAAAATCGAAAGAGAAAACAATCAATATGATGAATTCACTTCCAAACATTTCAAAATTCAGAGGCAAAACACATGTAAAAACAATGGCATTATCCACTTCACTGTTATTACTACACTATTATTACACATCAAATTCCACACAAAATCCAATTTGCAGTAAAATCAAGGGTGGAAGCTCACAAAATTGACAAGCTGATCAATATTCAAAGATCAAAGCAACACAGAACAGGCTTCATACTCGAGTTTCTTCTCCAAATTTCTCAGCCAACAAAGCAAGTAAGAAGCATGTAGATACATTCTAGCATGTGAAAATTTCAAAATTTGAAACGAAAATTGATTAATAATATTGAAAAATCAGAACTTACAGTGACGAAGGAGATGGATCGCGACGAGAGGAAACCCTAGCTTCGATCGCGCAGAGAGAGAGAGAGAGCTAAAGAGTGTAGGAATCGAAGCAAAACTCAAATCCAGGCTTTCGTTTTTTTTTTTTTTTAAATGGTGGTGGGGATGATTTATTTTAATTAAATTAGTTTTTGGTTTTAAGATTCTAAATGGCGGAAGGTGGTGGGTGTTCTGGAGAGGGCGCGTAAGGGTGGAGATACGAATCTATTGCATTCGCTTCAGGCCCGCGTGGCCGACTGAGAGAGCGTATAAGGTGTCGGGGGGGAACCCATTTGTGGGTCCCGGTAGTGCGATGTGGCTTTTACTCGGAACTTGACACTTTGATTGATATATAGCTGTTGGGGGGGGGGGGGTTGCCGTATTAAGGCCGACACCCCTGAAAATACACTTCTTTTCTTCTTTACTTTTAAAAATGTCCTTTCTAATTTCGCAACGTGTACCGTGGCCTAATTCTCATTAAGCCCATTAATACGTTTAAAATGTCATAATTTTATTGGTCCAGACATGTAAGGCTCCAATGAGAAGTCTAGAATATTAAAAAATCAACATGTAGTTTGAAATTTTTCATGAAATTCTTAAGTCTTCATAGATTCTCATTAAGGACTCGCCTCATTTGGTTCGCATAATTGAGGACTCATGAAAATAGTACTTTCCTTTGTTTAGTAACCACAAACTCCGGAAATATTTTCCTGACAGAGGGAAAAGTAAGGGGGGAAATCATTCTACTCATCATACCATGTGGATTGATTTTCCCTTTCCCTTTCCCAGCATTTATTACAAAAGTTTTGGACAACAATACCCTCTATTGCATAAAAAAAAAATTGGTGTATTTTGAATTTTTATGAAGTTCTTATTTTAAAATACTAGGGTATTATTAAAACATTGATATGTTTTTTACTTTCCTTTCCTACACCAACCAATCACCGGAAGGGAAATCAAATAATATTTTCTAAATATTTTCCCTGCTTTACCGCTTTACCAAACAGTGGAAATGAACCTGACATGAACTTTACTTTCCCTTCCCTATGGGAAAGAGAAGGGAATTGATTTCCCTTCCGTGAACTAAACGAAGCCTAAAATAATCATTAGATATTTTGATCCGGACTACCACATTGCAATACAACATATTGCGGAACCATGGAATAGTTATTCTCAAATTCTCATTTTAATGTACTCATTAGATACTCTGACCCGAACTCATTAGTTTGATAAATGATAATAGTTAAGGCACGGCTCTTTAACAAGTCTCCAAGTTCAAATCACATACCCTTCCTTTTCTTTAACAATTCCCTAATACGTGATTCTGGAATCATAGAAGAGTTGCTCATTTTCTTGTGCTTATTTCCATCTTGCAAAGAATTTTGGTCTTCAAGTTCAAATCGCATCCCCTTCCATCAAACACCATGTGCTTGAAACAAATTTCAAAAAAATCTCGGGTGACAGATTTAGGGACTATCTTATTGTTTAACCAAAATTCAAGTACCAAAAATGGGATTCGCATGAAATCTAGTCTTATTAGACTTGTTTGTATATGACCTATGAGAACAGTAACTGCACGAGTACCCAAAAATGAGAAAACCGATATAAGCTAACTTGCGAGGGCCGTAGGATTTTTCCACACAAGGAAGGCATGTGAACAGAAAGTAACAGTGGATATACCACATTAAAATTTCTCCATACAACTCCCAAAACATTTTAGCTGTATGAAAGATGAAAATTGGTTGTGAAACGAGAAAATATAATGCAACTCAGTGGAGCAGAATTGATACCAATTCCACTGAATTTCATGTTTGGTTTGTTTATTTTTCTCTGGCTGCAATTTAAATGCCAGAGGATGAGCTTACACTCGATATGAAACCATATAAAACAATCAAGCACTCGCTGTAGACAGTAGGAATAGGTTCTCATAAACAAAACTTCAGTTAGGAAGGCCATAGTACTCTACCACATTAAAATTAAAATAAAAAATAATAACCAACGATACTCATTCATAAAAGTGACAGTTAACATAAAACAATCAAAAACCTTCCCATAACTGTCTCTCTCAATCTTAAATGCAAATAGTTTCTAGATCATTTCGCATAACCATGCCTTTAAGTTGATGTCTCAGATTGCAACAACGATCCGTCCAGCAACTTGGTCCAAATCCCGCTGGCCACTGGGTGTGATTTTCCTCCCACTGTAAAGAATACAGATCATTTAATATCCAAGAATTACAGGACTACTTTCAGAAATCAACTTGTCAAAAGAATAGCTATTGCCAAAATGTATGTACGATACTAGTCCTGTTATGTGAAAGAAACATACCCTTTGGGATCAATGTCAACAATCTTCAGCTTCTCCAATTGCTGAAGAATGTGACGAGCAATACCACCACTGCTCTTACAGAAGTGTGGTGGGCGGCTTCCGTTCCTCTTGCTTCCTCCATAGATCCTACGGAAGGCACCAACACCAAGACCACCCCTCAAGTAGATTTTCCTTGCCATAGATGCTGCAAAGAGAAGTGATTTTAGGATGAAAAAAGCATAGCACAGTTCTATCACACCAATACTTGTGAGATGTTATGTGTGTGTGATTTGCAGAGAGGGAAGAGCAATTCTACATACCAGCTCTGATATAATACCAATCAGGGTCATAAGGAGCCAGCTCCTTAAATGTAGCAGTCTTCACAATATCCGTCCATTCAGGAAGCTCAATCTATTACAATATAGAAAATAAATCATCATCAAAAAAGTGGCAATCACAGCTCGCAAACTAACTGTACGCAGTATAAGTAACCATTAAGTTTAATGACAGTGGCAGATCATACTGCTAGTTTACTAGTTGTCCCGACTCATGACTCGTGACTAAAGTAATATAATGGAAACAAAAGTTCACACACACTTTTCAAAGTTCAAACTCTCAAAAGAAATGGAAGACATAACATTATGGAACTTAAGTAAATTTGTTATTGTTTTAAGAGAAGTGGACAATATGCCATCTAAGGTAAGAAACCTACACAGACCAACTAATACGCCAAATATAGCAGACAGAAACGAGCACATAATAAGTCACCAGCTAAGTACTGCATTGCATATGAGAGAACAGGAAAAAGTAAGACTGTTCTGTGAACAAAGAAACTGATGCCACAGTACTAGGGTTAATCATAAAAATTTAGCTGCAGCATATAATACTAATCATGATCGAGGCTCATGATTCAGAAACATAAATATAAAAACAAGACACTGTATCCTACCTATTTTCACCCAAAAAGTGAAAATCTGAAACGAAACACATAACAGATAATACAAAATCATTGAAACACACAACCATAGCATCCCTCCCTTTCTTCAAACTTTAAAAAAACACTTACAACAGACTCAAACTTTTTTCCTCGCAGCCATATCATAAAGCTACCATTCATTTTCCAAACAATAAAAAGCGAAACACAGTTCGTTCATAAACTCAAAATTACCGACCAAAACTGGAACCAAATCTTCAACCTATCTGAGCTAGCAATCTCAAAATCTACACAGATCGTTTTATACATATTCAATATCTTCATAATCACGCATAGATATAGACAAACACGTATATAAACAGAGCCAGAGAGAGAGAGAGAGAGAGAGAGAACTGACCTTGCCGGATCGTTTAAGATGAGCGGCGTAGGCCTTGACAAACTCGTGAGGGGACACGTCTTTCACCTTGTTCGCCGTCGCCATTTTTCTCGCTTCTGCTTACTTCTTCTGACTCTTCTCTTGTGCTGCGGCGGAGCTCACCTGCGACTTGTGCCTATGAGAGAGAGGAGTGTGTGCGAGGTTTGCGATTAGGGTTTTATTTGGGTGTCCAACTGTGGTTTCTGAATGAAAGTACTTATTTGCCCTTTGTTTCTTTCACAATTATCGGCTGGGCTTTCATTGCTTAGGATGTTAGATCCATATGGAACAAGGTTGGGGTTCGGGCCCAAAATATGTCTCATCCGGCCCGCTTGTGAGCTCACGTGGTTTTGCTGGTCTTGAATTGATTCATTTGTTTTTTTTTTTTTTTATGAAAAGCAAAATAAATTAAATAGAACCACCTCTGGAACAACCAGAGTTTACATTTTCAAACAGTAAGGCTCTAGAGGCCTGGAACGGAACCCTATCAATTCAGTAATTGCCATCATTACGGTGATGACCTAAATCTGTTAAGGCATCCACAATAAAGTTTACTTCCCTAAGAACATGATAAAAAGAAATGGTGGCGAAAGTAGAAACAAGACATCGAATATCTTCCACTGATTTGAGTAGTCTCCAAGGGGGGTGAATGACTCCGTTAACTGCATCAATAACAATTGTCGAATCTCCCTCCACTTCTAGATTGCTAAAACCTTTTTTCTTTGCACAAATCAAGCTATCCCTCAGGGTTCTTGCTTCAGCCACAAGAATAGAGGTAATTCCTGTGTTTTTAGAGGCTGCAACAAGAGGGTGGCCTTGTGAATTCCTAACAATAAAACCACCCGCTGTGGAGTTCATACAAACCGAACCATCAAAGTTAATTTTGACTGCATTTCCAATAGGGGCCATCTACCGGATTAAAGAATGGTTGGTTGGTGATTTGTTTTCGTATTGTTTTTTTCACCACAAACGTATGCAAAAAGTTCATCGGTTCTTTGTTTCATTTCTTGATACCAGTTTATTGGTATTTGGTATTTTATGTTGTATTGTTCTCCAGAGCACTATGTGTTCTCATACTTTGTTTTATTTCGAAAATTTGAAATTTTTATATATTTTCAATGAAGCGTTGGGATATTTGTGGAAACTAGAAAAATTCAAGCAACAATTAGGCAATTCAATGAAGTCTAGCGACAAATTCAATGAGGTCTAGCAACCAATTCAATGAGGTCTCGCTATTATTGTATCAATTAGGCAAGATCACGTGATGGAAAAGTCAATTTTTTTAAAAAGCACAATGTATTTTTTCATGAGCCACCAACCCATGCCGTGTGCTTAGTTATTTTTGTCACGTACAAAATATCTCATTCTTGGCTAATGAAATATTATGTACGTGAAAACCAAAACAAACATCAAATGTCAAAATTATAGTATATTTTGCATGTGTTATTTGTTTTTTTTTTTTAAGTATATTTAGTAAAAGTAATACATAAGTAATACATACATGAATGAATAATAGAACGTTATATTCGCATAGGCATGGCATCCACTCTTTACTTACAAGCCAATTCATGTGTTTAATTTGCCAATAACAAGCACCATAAACCCTAGCTAATTATAATTTTCGGAGTTATAACCAAATTTTCAAACGTATAATAGTCCCAAATTTTTTTTTACATAGATAAAACCAAACAAAAACAAAAACAAAACCCTTTATGTTCCAATAACAAATAACCTCGATCTAATTAACCAGATAACCTATATATACTGATAAACCCACTTCTCCCGCAAGGCACAAACTCCTTACGTACAATAATTACCAGCCAGAAATATATTTGCCTCCATTTGACAAATACATTCTGACACGTAAATTTCTGATGTTTTGTTTCTTGGTTTCATCAAGATCATAGATCGATAATGATCCATGACTAGGTCTCTTCCTAGCTCATTCAAGATATCTATCCCCATTCAAATTTATAGAGTCAAAGACAAAACAGTAAACACCACTCTAATCTCCCCAGCTTCCAGGTATACAGACACAGCGCAAATCAGTGATAAGCAAAACAGACCTTTTTGTTCTGTCTTTATAAATCAAAGTCCTACTAGGATTCAATTTCCATGTGAAAACACCCGCACGCCACTCTCGTATATAAATATATAAGCGTACGCAGTGAACCTCATTTCCTCGATCATCTCATTTCCAAGTGTAAACAGGGAAAGGGAATAGAGTAACATATGGAATCCCAGAAAGTAGTAGTGAGCTCTGATTTGCTTCCAGTTGGGTTTAGGTTTATGCCAACAGATGAAGAGCTGGTCACTCACTATCTAATGAACAAAGCTTGTTCCAGAGCTGTACCAGTTGCTGATGCCATTCAGGAGATCAATGCGACTCGGTTTTACAGCAACCATCCAAAGAGTCTAGGTATGTCCAATTTACATAAGATTTACATAGCTTCTCCTTCTCATTTCACCACTTTTCACAATCTAATGGTATTGTTTGTTTTATGTATTGTTGCATTAGAATTGTGTTTTTAAGTTGCATATAGATTCATTTGATGCCCATGAGAACCATGAGTTATAAGAAGATCGATGTTTTTCTTTCAGGTAAATCTAGGAGGGCAGATGGATGATCCGAGCCTTGATCTATTTAACTTTCTACCTTTTCAAACTTTTGACCTAAAATATGTCCATCGACAAGAGTTCAATAAGATACAAAAGGAGATGAAACCCTTGACCTACTTTACTTCTAATCTCCAGTCTCAGTCCATGAGCTAGCCTGGCCTCAAAAACTTTGAAAAATGATTTTTTTTTTTTTTTGAGGAACACATATATACATGGATGCATGTATACATGTATATATGTATCATTGGCTTTAGACGTAACAAAGACATGCAAGAAGGATTAGTTACTGATTTTTAACTCTTTTCATAAAAAATATAATAACTGAAGAGTTTCAACGTACGAAACTGACCAGAAAGTTGCCTAGTCCTTAGCGTCCTAAACTGACCAGACAACAATTTATTTTAAAAACCTAAGATTAAATCCACCTAGTTGTGCATTAACTCGCCAAATTATCAAGTATTAATGACTATTAGTTGTATATGTTTTTAGCTGACCAGTATTTTTATTTGTTTCAACTATGCAGTGACGTTCTCTGATGGAGAGAGGGAGTGGTTCTTCTTTATTCATGAAGACAATGACAGTTGCAGCAGCCATGGCCAGAGAAAAAGAAATGTTCGAGAAGTCGGAAACGGGCTAGGGTTTTGGAAACCGAACGGATCAGAAAACCCGATCTACAATGAAGATGGAAATGTCTTTGCCACCAAGATCTACCTCACTTACTTCTCCGGAAGTTGTCACTCCAATAAACCAAAGAGAACCCACTGGAAAATGGTCGAGTACCATTTACAGATAAGAAGAGAATGGGTAGTGCTGGGAAGATTACAAAGAGGAATGGATTACACTGGATTTTGAGGATTGATCATTTATTTATTCTTTACATTTTTGGGCAGCCAATAGTTATTTCATTCATTGAATAAGGCTGCGAGTATGTGTTATTCTTTTTTATTCAACAAAATTTTGTCATATGCACACATACATACGGATATACCCCCATTTGTTGGTATATTGTTAAAATAAACTCTAATCGATAGAGAAATGAAATTCTTTTTCGCTTCAATATTTTCATTTTTCTTATCATGACCTGTACGAAATTAAGTATCCTTAATATTTCAGCGGGTAAAATCATCATATAGTACCTGAATTATCACGAAATGCACTTTTTGGTACCTACAAACTTTCAGGGAGTCCCGTAATACCTGTATCATCCCTCTGTTAGCCTTTATAGTATCTCCGTCTATTATTCAATTAAAAATACATACGTGGTGGTCATGTGACACTCATGTGAGTAAAATAGTAAGGGTAAAATAGTATTTTCATTCATATTTAAAATTATAAAATTTAATATTGAATATCTATTTAAAAAACATTTTTGACACATTAAAAAAAGAAAAAAAATAATATCCGATTTATTCTTCACTGTTATCAGGATACTTGGGTCAATTAATTTAAGTACTTTTATTTTTTTTAGTATTTTTTATTTCATGAAAATTTAATATACATATATATTAATTTAGAGATAACTTTTTTCTCGAACAATTAATAGGATTAATCAATAGAGATGGTAAGTAAATCTAGATATTCACTAAATTCAATTCTAGGTCTTTCTTTTAACCTAATCTAATTTGTTTTAATTTAGTTTAATCAAAAATTTGTAAAAAAAATATGAAAAAATAGGTGTTTTTACAATTTTACCCATACTTTAACAGAATAATTAATAGAAGTACTAAAATTGTTAATGGAGGGATAATACATGTACCATTAGACTCCCTAAAAATTTATAGGTACCAAAAAATGCATTTCATGATAGTTCAGATACCATGTAAAGATTTTACCCTATTTCAGCTACGATATTGCTGTATGATCGTATATTGCTGCAATAACACACAATTGGTGCCCCACCTCAGAAACACTTTCGAACCTTTGCATGCCGAGGTTCATGAAGATTGCCGAGTACAAGGCTAGGATTGTCCCCAAATTACAGGGAATCCATATTGGCTGCTTGAACTGCTGTACAATCAACAATGTAGGAGGGGTTGATTATGTATATGTGAAAATAATGGGCGATGAAAGTGGTAGATGGATACAAATATCGCCCAACTGGGGACAAAATTTGCTAACTTCTGAACAAATACGAGGAGAAAAAAAAAAGAAAAAAGAACAGAACAGAAGCAAACCATATGAGTACTAGTATACTATTGAACCGAGCAGTAGGTTAAATTGGGCAATGTATCAGTATATGGTGTTTGAGTGTCTGATTATTCACAAACAGGTGATCGTGATCTTGATGCCCCCTTCATTGCTTCATCTGTAGAATGAAGTTGTCCAAATTCCTTACAGAAGATCCTCCTCTATTGATACTCTGTTCAGCCATTTCTTTGAGCTTTAATGCATTGGCTCTTATACCATCATCGGCAACCAAACTATTCAATTTCCTTCTGATTTCATGCCTTGTAACAATTCCATATTCATCTGGGCTCAAGGGCAGACCAACTTTATAGCCATTACAGATGCAACTCCGGTTGTAAAACTGATCGGCAAAGTAAGGCCAACAGAGGAAGGGGACGCCCATGCTTAAGCCATCCATGATCGAGTTCCAACCACAATGAGTCAGGAAACAAGCAATAGATGGGTGAGCCAACACCTTTTCTTGGGGTGCCCACTGAACAATCTTGCCTTGGTTCGCAACTCTCTCTTCATACCCATTTGGGTATTTGGAAGAACCGCCTTTGATGAGGTCTGACCGTTTAACCCATAAGAATGGTCGACCAACAAGTTCAAGGCCTAATGCTAATTCATCCATCTGGTGCTGGCTGAATACTGAGATGCTTCCAAATGCAACATAAATGACTGATCTAGCAGGTTGTTTGTTGAGCCAGCTCAAGCAAGTCGAGTCCTCTGGCCAAAGGTTTGCAGCAGGTTTTCCATTTGCAAGTAATGGACCAACTGGAAACATGTGTGGGACTAAATTACCAACAAGGGGGTTAAGCTCATGAAACCAGTTGCACAGAAGCCAGCCAGAACGCTTCATGTTTTGTTGAACGCCTAAGAAATATTGGAACATGGCCTCGGCAGACTGGTTTCCTGAAAAATTCCACAGAAAGTCGGCACTAGTCAGAGGTGGCAGGTCCTGTGACAGTTGAACCTTCCCATCAATTTTCGAAGATCCTACACAGTTCAATTTCAATTAAACCAGAAAATATATCAAACAACACTATCATGAGATAAAATTTGTTAATATGCTATCCATCATTAAATCATTTGTCTATTTCTTATGAATCGTCTAGAAGACAACAAATTAGTTCAAGATTAAACATAAGTAACACAGCCTTACCCTTGGTGTCAATAATCCCATCCTCAATAAGCTTTGGAATGTTAAGTATCAAGGCCAAAACTCCTGGGGCAGAAGGCCAGAACATTGCCAACTTGAGCTTCATCATCTCAGCAATCTCCAAAGCCCACCCAAACATTGGATCAGCTATGACACAAGTCACCTGATTACCCTCCATGTTGACCTTCTCTAACACTTCTCTCAAATGACCAGGCATGACTTTGGAAATACTCTGAGCCAGCTTACCTTCATCATTCCGTGCATCATCTTCTAACAATCCATCAGGAACTGTGATGTACCTGACTTTATACCGCTCATTATCCAATTCTGGCTCTGCAGCCATTATACGTGCACGTGCAAACTCTGTTATGACAAGTGTGACCATGATTCCGCGACCAGAAATTAGGTATGCCAACTTTATGAATGGTGTAATATGTCCTTGTAAAGGGTATGGAACAAGCAGCATATGGATAGCATTTTCTTGATCTGAACTTTCCGGATTAGAGCGGGATAGTTGTCCTTCTTCCATCTTTGTAAGCTCTCCCACGCACGATGTTATGATTTTGGTGGAGATAATGTACGTATAAATATAAGTACAGATATAACAAGGAGAAGCAGAAGAAGAAGAGAAGAAAGAGACTATGAGCTCAATGACAAGGCCTAGAGGCCAGCACTAACTAACCAAGCACTCTTTCTAAAGAGCAACACACATACTTTTCCTACTTGTTTAAGTATCTCATTCCTCTTTACAGCTTTAAAATATACGACCCTCTATTAAGAACTGACATATTTTTAGGGTTTATAATAATTTTATAAAGAAGCATTCATCCATTTTCAAATGGTAGTTATGCCAACATTCCAACATCAGCTTTGCATGAAGATAACTAAACAATTAATAATAGTCATTCATCTTTTATGAAAACCTTTGATCTTTCACATTCTTTCGATCAAAAGCTATTCATAGGACCAATAAGTAAAAGGATGGCCACAGCTAGTTATTTCACTATAATATAAAGGGTGATATTCACTTACATATGAAAAATCAAACAACACCTATCAGAACAGTTGGCAATGGCATGTCTCCAATATTCATGATAATGACACAAATTTCCTCATCAGTCAGTTTGGCATAATCGATTAAAACTACTTTCAACAAAGTACAGCTATAACCCCTCTCTTTGAGAGGAAAAGCAACATTAGCATGATAAAGGCACAAAAGAGAGATCAAGTTGCAGAAGCAGAAGCACACAGGTCTTTCCTTAAAATAGAATTGATAAAAATAGTCCACACTCTGAATCTAGACAAATAAAACCGTAATCAGACTAAGCGAAACTGCATACTGTTACATCTCATCGCTTCAATCCAATCAATTCGAGCTCTTCATAGGTGCACCTGGTCGAGCCGGTCCAAAGTAGTTGGTCACCAATCCCATAATAGCAAACCTGGACATTGAACACACAATCACATCAAAAATTCGCAAACTCACAGTCATATCACATCCATTCAAGAAGAATGAACCCAAAATTATTGATAAACTTGAAAATGTGAGCCTGTCAGAGTAAAAATAAATTCCGCTAAAGCTGAGATTTCTAACTTTCATAGTCTCATAGATCAAGCAAAGTTTTCTTCTTCAGAAAAGTTTATTTCAAGGTTCCAATCTCAAAAAACCAAAAAAAAAAACAAAAAACAAAATTTACAGGAGTAAATTTGTAAAGAAGTAGGAGTGTACTAACATCATGGCCATGGAGATCTGCTTGAGATCGTTTTCAATGCTCTTCATGTTGACCAGTGACTGAGCACAGAAGATGATCGCCAGCCACGAGCACAGCTTGTACTGCAAATCATTCAATCAATCGAAGACTTAGAATTCAAAGCGAAACGAACTAGCAATTGAGAGAGAGAGAGAGAGAGAGAGTACGAACGCGGAACATGACGCCGGCGATGCCGAAGACGACGGCGATCAAACCGGAGTAGTCGACTGGTAGATCTTCCGGGGCTAAAGCCGTCGGCACGTAGCGCTTCGCCGCTGCCGGCTGACGTGGATCGTTCGCTGCCGTGGATGACATCTTCCTTCTCTCTTTTTCTCAGTCTCACCTCTCTCTGTCTCTCGATCCAAATCGAAATCGTTTTGGATAGTTGGAAACTTGAAGCTCTACTGCATAAATCAGAATACGGCCGACCTCCCCCAAAAAATAAAATAAATAAATAAATTTATTTATAACAAACCGTCCTCGAAGTTTGGATCATTTCACAATTTATTGACAAGTATTTCGAAATTAGATCACATTGGTGCATCAAAGATTTCCGACATTTTTAGTATTTTCCGTTAATAACACGTTAATTTATCTTTTTTGTTAAAGACATTTTCGTCCTACCGTCTGTATCCTAATTACTTCTCATTTTGCATATACTAATACTATTTATAATTTATGCTTGTCTCCTCTTTTTTTTTTTTTTTTCTTTTTACTTAGTAATAATGGGGTATTATCTCGATCATGATGGTAACAAGTTTTGTGGCGAAAAGAGAGAAAGGGAAAGACAAATTTCTTTAACAAAATATAGGAGTTAATGTTGTTAGTAATGGAGGGTACTTAAAATATGTTAGAGATTAATTTGGAGGTACGAATGTAATTATTTTAGAATGTTGAGTGTCGAAAACGAATGAGTTAAACTTTAGGGACTATTTTCAGCATTTACTCAATAAAAAAATTAAAAATCAAAAATAGAAACCACACGCGTCTCACGTGCCTTCACACTGTCATATTCTTCTTCAACCTCCAATTTACTTGCTCGGGCTTCAACAATGGAAGCTCTAAACCCAGCAACCCCTTGCACTCCGAAATCGACGAACCCGAATCCCGAGACTCCGACCCAAAACCCATCACCATTAGCAGCGTCGTCTGCTCGGCTGTGGAGGCCCACCGCGCAGCGCAACCTGAGAAACCAGTGGTCCAAGCTAGCTTCTTTGAGACAACAATGGGAGTCTGCTTCTTCTAGCGGAAGAGCATACGCCACTTCGCTCGTAAACTCCTACCTTTCCATCAAGTACTACTCCCAAAGATAACTTCTTCTTCTTCTTCTTCTTTTTTGGTGTTATGGCTGTGCTGGAAAATGATGATTGTTTCAGGTACATGCCTTCAAGGGAGTTGGGGGTTCTCAGCGACATGCCGGATATACTAAGGAAAGCTTCACAGAAATTGCTTAGGCAGCAGGTAATAATCAACCAAGCTTTTCTACTTGGATTTATTTCTTGATTGTCACTTTTGTCTGTGCATGATGCTTATGCTTGTTCCTGTTTGTCATTTGGAAATAATATGATGGCAAGAGGGATTTTACCCTTTTGATCATTTTTTTTTTTTGGGTAAATGATTCTTTCATGAAGTTAACAAAGCCATTTTGGACTATGATAAGAGATTATTCTCACGTTAATTGATCCAAAATGAGGCAACTATTCTGGTCTCCTACATGTCAGAGTGGAGTATCAGGGTTTTGGAAGGTCAATTTTTTGAAATATAGTCGTGAGAGAGTTTGCATGAGTTCATGGATTAATCAAGCACAGTGAATTCCAGTTTCTCCTTTATTAATTCTTGTTAATCTTCTTATTTTGGTGGTATTATGTTTCAGGAACTTCATCGGAGCAAGCTTTTATCATCATACAAGGACATGGTGCACGTTCTTACCAATTTCTGTTTGTTCTTTTCGTGTTCTTTTGGAATGTGGAACACATCCTTATTCATATGTTTTTTCTCTATGGGTCAATAATGTTGGATATGGTCAGAAATTGAGTGAAAACTCATGCTTTGTCTTGGTTAATATTTGATATCAAATTCTCAAGTGCTAAGCTTGAAGGAGGATATCCTAATACTATCTGGTCCATTATTATAGTTGGAATTCGCCCACATTTTTGAAGAATAGACCTTTATGGTGTTGGACTTCTCCACAGCCACCAAATATAAGGAACTAGAACTGAGCTGCAACTAGATGATTGACTTGTTACTGTAATTTTCTTCTCTTAAAAAATTACAGATTTTAAGTAGTTTTATGAACATGCTTTGAAGATAATAATTCGCATTAATACATCTGTATGGTGTGTATTTGTAGTAGAACGATAGTTTAGGATTTTCTGTTCTTTACTAGATCATTTGGTAGTTTTATTTACTTTGTTTCTTCATGTTGTCTACAGGTGTCTGTTGTAACTAATATGGTCAAAACTAGTAGATCCATGCGATGCTTTGTCAAAGGATCGAGCAATAGTCCACTTTTACAATTTTCTGGCTATTCCGAATGTAATAATGACCCTGGAGATGGTGGTGGGATACCAGTCTTCACATTTTGGTCGATCTCTTGCTTTGGTACATCCACAATATAGATCTTCTACAATGCATATTTGATTAGAATAACTGATTGATTTTGCCTTCATGGATAATCAACAATCACGTATTACCATAATGGCTTTTGTGGGGTTTATGTGCAATCATGGAAACGGTTACCTGTATGAGCATATAGGTGCAGAAAAAATCTTTTCATGAACCTTATTTAACTAATATGAGAGTATCCTCTTTGAATGACAAAAGCGGTAATAGATAAGGGATATATCAGGGGTCTATATGATTCGCAACAATCTCCCTTTGTATTGCGTGCTGCTTAAAATGCCAACTATATATGTCATTTGTCATAAGATTGTGATTTAAGTAGAAAATGTCTATATTATTAGTGTGAAGTTTCATGTTAGTAACTACTGGACCAGGTTAAACCTAGTATTAGTTCCACATGATTTGGATTATTTTTCTCAAAAGAAATATTATCTTTGAATAATCTCAGAGAAAGTGGCGGAGGAGCTTGTCCATATGCTTATATTGGAACTAAATTTGAAGGTAAATTATTGTTTCTGTGGCTGCGAAATTTTTTATTTATCTTAGCATGTTCTTTATCTGTTCCTTGTTTGTTAATTTATACTTGTTGGTGCTTTTGGTCTGTGCAGCGTTTGCTTGTGGTGGACTTACTGTCAGTTAGTTGCAAAATTCCAACGGCTAACAGTTTGCATTGGTCTGAAGAGCTTTATCCAGGAGAATTTGGTGATTTGAGTCTATGCAACTTATTATCTGAGGAAACTTGTAAACCAGTCTATCCAAGATTGCATGGTCAGAAATCTGATAAGCCAACTATTCAACGTAATCAGCAGCCGGATCATGATGTTTTGCAGGTATGGGTGTCATATATGCAATTGTAATTTTAAAAAGCACAAAAAGAATACATCTAGACATTGGAGGAAAACCTTATTAACATGGATCTTAAAACTCACTTGTATTGTTGTTGTTGGTACAATAGTTGTTTAGAAAGCAAATTGAAACATCATCTAGGCCTGTACTATGCTTTATCAATTTCATTACCCAAAATTTTTCATGATTGTAGGTTTATCTAACAACATGGCTCATAGAGGTGAATATTGATACTCACAGGTAAGAATGAAGTGCGTTTGTAATCCCATCTGAGAATATTAATTTCAGTAAATGATAAACATGTTACGTCACGTCTCTTTGTTCAGTACGTGAGACTTCATGCCAAAAGGTTCCATTTGTTTCTTCCCTTTTTCTGATAGGTTGGATGAAATATTTGCTGAAGTTGGGGAGGAAATACATTGTAGACTTTCATGAGCAGACGCTGGAAGAGTTGTTGAGGAGAGTGCTTGTTTTTCTGATAGGCTGAAGATCTGATACTCGTACGGTGCCTTGTACTTGTAAAGAGGGAATATGCTTGAAAATACTTGAAGCTGGATTTTGCGAAAGTCCCAGAGGCCGGAGTGGATTGCGACAACCATAAAAGCATATAGGTGTTTACAGAGGTCAGCGGATTGCTGATAAATGGGAGTGCAACTAGAAGTATTTATCTTGTAACTTCGGTTAATATGTTATGGTATGAACAACAATGCTTGATGAAATTCCATGTACTCTCTTGCTTTTAAAGGAAACCTCCATATAAGTCGTACCGGGTGCTCTCAAGCTCATTTTAAACTTTCTGACCTCTTGTTTCAGTAATAAATTTTGATTTAGAGACGAAAAGAACGATGGATTTTGGTTTCGCATTTGGCATTACATATGAGATACATTTCTCATTTATTGCTGTCAATCTTTGGGTCAATGTTTTGAATACCGTTGACATTGCTTTACGGAGTCGGATCCAAATTGTTCAAGCAAAGCCGACTACTGAGATGCATGGCCCTGCAGATGCTACCATGAATTGTCACTCACATTAGTCTTTAATGGGGAAAGGAATGCAAAACATAAAGTTTTTATTCGAATTATTTCTCCTACAGAAAGTGGAGAATTGCTATTGGAATTGGTGCTCCTACAACCGACAGGAAATACTAGAGAAGCACTGTTCGTAGTTGAACTAAAAACATATGATTTAGCTACAGTAAAGGATTTGTACCATCTGGAAAATCATACTTCGAAGCCAAAGAAGTCAACTCTGTATCCTTAAAGGCTTCAAAAACCCTAAAAGTCTTCATCAACTTTATTCGTATCAGTCGGCTAGAGACGAGGATAAAACTGAAAATCATCTTCCATGACTATTATAGCATATATGGTCCCTTAAAAATTCGCAGCTATAAATACTCTTTAAGGCCTTTGACAAATATGATCCTCCTTCCAATCACACACACACACACACACACACAGTTTCCTCCAGAGGCCTTTTACAATTGTAGAATAGCAAATTTGTAACACCAAACTACTAGAACAAGACTAGAAACAAGAAGGCTTCATAACATTTAGGTATTGCCTGCATTATTCTCAAAAATGATGCACATAAACATTTTTCAATTTGGGACATAATATTCTGAAGTCTACTGCACAAAACTTTTATTGAAACAGAACCATATAATTAAATGGTGAAACTGAAGCCGGCAGGACAACCATGGAAGTGGAACAAAAAGAGACTGTATGTACTGTATACACTATCATATTAAAAGCTAACATATAAACAAAGAAAACTTCTGTTTTAGACTCAGGTACCTATCTGTTCCCATTACAACTGATCACAAGGTGTTACAGAGACATCATGTATTCTTGACTCCGAAAAAAAATGCAGCGTACTGGACTACCCTATAGGCTATGCCTTCTATAGACTCATAGTCAACCTAGTGATTGTCTAATTCAGATGGGAACCTAAAGAAAATGAGTACAAATTCCAACATTACCAAAAGTAGGGCCCTTCAGAAACATTCCAGAGTATCAACCATCTTCAACTTCTTCAGAACTGAGTTCAAATCCAGACAAACTTCTAAAACTTGTGAAAAACTTACTGAAGTTAGACCATAATCACTTAGTTTCCTATGGCAAACTTACAAGAGCTTTTATCCAAAATAATAAATCATCAATTCTTGCATCAGGATTGAAAATTCCTGAACTTACCCCCACAGAGATGCCCCTTCTAATAAATCCCGCAAGCTAAGAACCTCAATTATGAATTTCCATGCTTAGGATTATGAACACACATGATTACTTGAATTATAGAAGTGTACAGTTTGGAGTAACCAGTCTGCGGCTCTATCCTTCCCCTTAAGCCAAAAAAATTGATGGGGCATAGCAGTTACTTTCTAGACTTTCATAGTATACAGAGACCATCTTATATTTCTCAAAAAGGACATCAATGGTCATATTGCAAAGAACTAGAAGTCTCCATTGCTTAAAGGAGACATTCTAGAATTCCTTCTCCTCCTACATCCCCACTTGTGTAATTGCTGTTGTGAAGCATGCCCCATTAAATAAGTTGAAAGATGTACCAAAGATTCAAGAGGGTTGAGGAGACAAATGGCCGAGACGGAAAAATAATCAATTAATGATCAAAGTGAAAGACATTGTACCCTGTCTGGCAGATTTCTAGGCACTGGAAGTGCAGTAACATATTTCTGGGGGCAGGTTCTTTGAGCATTCGCAGGAGCATCGGATGATGAGGAGGCCTCAGTCCCATCACCTTGTGCCCGCCCATGGAACTTAGCAAAACGATTGATGACAGAAAACTTTTCCAGATCCTGGCTGTCCACTCTCAGGTCTAAGATGGAGGTTCTCTTGTCCAGTCTGCATCAGTAGATGGAATAGCATTATACCAGAGCAAGAATGTGAAAAACACAAACATAGGAAGCAAACAGTGCTGAAACTAGTTGTTATCTAAGATCAACTGTGTGGTCAAGATGCAAAACTAGTGAGAATGTATTATGAATAAAGGAAAAGGTCATTAAAGTTACCTCAACAGATCATTTTCCAGCTTCCTTGCTTTTTCAACAAAGTCTTCCACAACTTTTGGGAAGTAATGATGAACTCTCTCAGGTGTTTTAAGCTTCTCAGGCAAACTAGAAATCATATTTTGAAAGACTTAACATTAGTATGCATGACAAATGCAAAAGCCATAAACCATTATTACATTTGTTTACTGGGAAAATAAGAACAATTTCCAAACAACTCTTACTGGTTTGCACGGTCAGGAGGTGATGGGGTTTGAATATCGTTTCTAGAGCAGGAGATTGCACTGCAGGCATCACCTAGTGATAGTCTAGAAGCAAAATAAGCTACACTCTCAAAGGAAGAGCTTGCATCTGCAGAGAGAACAGCTGAAGGAGGAGGCCGAAGCAATTGTTGCACAAGCTGTGTTGTCAAGATAAGCCTCTTTCTGGACCTAAACATTGGTGGTCTATCTTCAATCATTTCACTTTCATCTTCCACCTGTCAACAAACATGAAGCAATTAGTTCTCCAAAAAAACTACAAGATATCAAAGTTAAATTTTGAGAACGTGACCAAACTAGAGGCAAACCTTCTCAGCCAGTCGGTTCGTTGCTCGAGCCCACTCTACATCTGCCGCTCTGCAAAAAATAAACCTTGCATTTAAGAAAACTCCATAGAAGTCAAGTTATTTTTTTATTCATAATAAAAACAAATTGAGCATCTGCTATAAGTGTCCTGCAAACCACCTCATGTTTAGAAGCCTTTGGGAAACCTTGGTCAGCTCTTTATGCCAAGGCGAAAGTTCAGATGTAGCACTTTTACGCTTCTTTGGTCTCTCAACAGTTAAACTTTCATCAGTTGCATCAGGATGCAGTAAATGAGGGGATGTTAGTTGCTCACTGGAAATGGGTTTCAGAGCTGAACTCTGTGGGATAGTACTAGCATCAGAAGTATCAATGGGTTCCTCCATCTGTTCACGAGCATGCAGATCACCCGGCTTTCCAGCAATGGAAGGTTGTTCCATAGACTTCAAAGTGGCTCTAAGTGTATCATGCATTGGCAATATCTGCCCATTTTTAAAGGTTCCATATTGGTCAAACCAGGATGGCGCCATCTGCGGACTAACTTGAGACTGTTCACCTCTAAGAGAAGATGCATTACTACCACTAGAGAAATTCTGAGAATTCTTCCGACTAAATGCATACATATCCTGACCAGATGCATTTGAAAGTCGAGTATCCCCAAGTTTGGATGCAAAGCTTAGCATTTTAGAATCTCCAGAAGGTACTGGGGTATGATCAGCTGATGAATCCCTTAACATAGTATTATATCCATAAGATAATTGCGGTCCTCCCTGGGGACTCACCTGCTGAGTCTCCGCACCAGAATCTGGACCCCTCAATCTCTTCACACTATGATCACTTCCATCAATCTCTGTACTTTTCATAGCCTGTACTTGGTTCAGCAGGGAATAACTTTGATGGGAACTGATATTTGGCTTTAAAGAACGGCCGAAAGCTTCAATATCTCTCTGGGTAGCAGCAGAGTTTGAAGCAGATGCCTCAATATAATTATTTGCAGTGGATTCTTTTCCTTTTGATACATTGGTCTTTTGGGCAGTCTGAATGTTCTCCGGTGATACTTGTTGCCCGGTGTTTTGTTTGGATGGCTGCTCTTTTGGACCAGAGCTTTGCAAGCTTGAACTATATACACCAAATGCAGAGAAGCCATTCCCTCTTTCCCGGGTACCTTGCTCATTGAGCTTTGGTGAACCATGGAAAGTTGTTACTAAATGATTATTTGTTTGAAGTTGGGATTTTAACAACTGAGATGAAGCCTTGGAAGGTTCCGCACTTACTAGAGGTTGCTGAAATGGAACGCTGGTCCACACATTGGTCAAGACTTTAGGAACTGCACCTTGATGGGACATACCAGATGTAACAGAAGGCTCGGCATCATCTGGGATTTTTGCGGCAGCAACTCTTGAACGGGACTGGTCAGCAATATTCAGGAGTGATGCCTCTGCAGAAGTAAGGTTATCCTGTGAAGCACTTTCAGATTTATCTGTCAGAGGAGATTGACTAGTTTGAGCTCTCTCAAAAGATTCACCCAACTGTTGCGGGCGAAATGCAAGCCTATCAAAAGGTAAATTAACAGACTGGCTTGCAGTTAATTGGCCACTTGCAGCAGTCATGTGCTGATTTTCTCGTTGACTTCTTGAATGAGGAAAACCATATTCGGAAGATGCAGATAAACCTCCCTGAATATGGTATTGTGGGACCAGGGCCTTATTCCCTGTTTGCCCTGAGCTACCAGAGAAACTATTTCTTAATTCCCCTTGAGATGCTTCATGAGAGGATGGCAAGGACTGAACAGATGCTGTTGAGGCCAACCATGTATGACCTTTTTCTCCCATCTCAGAATGGACACGACCTGAACCCAGAACTGCTTGTGAGGAACTCTGGTCTGCATGTGGAATCCGTTGAGATGGAGGAGCCAGCTGTAAACCAAAACCTTGAGAGACAGATGATTGATTTCTCTGAATGTGACCTACAGATCCATCAGAAGTTTCCACTTCAGGCATCTCAGATGACGTGTTGTGATCAGTAGGGCTGAAGTGAGTAGCATTACCATGCTCCCTTGGTTGGTCCACCTTGTGAAGAAGCTCAAGCATATGTTGACTGCAATGGATTGAAAAGTCAAAACAATCTATTGAAGAGAATGAAAGCACAAGGTGATACACAGATGATCTACAATCAACTCGTATGTAGAAGTATATAAAAAGACATGGCAAATTCCAGAATGAAAACCATGACATAAAAATAGACCTGGAAATTGGGCTCTATCAGGTAGAGACAACTCTAAAAAGAAACGAAACTTCAGAAATAATCACTACAGAGTTTAAAGAAGGAAAAATACGCTGCGGAAGAATTATAGAATATATACTTCCAGATACCCAGCATTTTCATAAACATAAAGAAGAAAAATGATAACAACACAACCTGACATATGAAGTGCAAAAGTTTAATATAATACCAAAGATAAAATATCAGCTGGTAGCAAGAATCAAGTATTACCTTGATGGTGCAGCCTTTTTTGAGGTGTTGTTATTATTACCAGTAGATCTGTCAAAGGGAGTAGACGTACTTGGGGCATAACCTGGAAGAATGCTTTTTGAAGGTGGCTCATCCGAACCTCTTATGTTAACCTGACAACCAAGTAAATGCAACAAATGGAAAGAAAATGTCAAAATACATTAAATCAAGAGTTGGAAAGGAACAATAAAGACAAATAAGAAGACATAAAACAACAATTGAAAAATGAATTAAGAAAATTAAACTGAAGTAAACTTTGGCACCATTCTTAAAAATTCAAAAAACCTGTAATCACCTTTTCAATTTCCATAGAACTTCTATCAGTGTGACCCATAAATTTTGACTGCCCAAAACTCCCTTGGTCATGACTTTTGAATCCTCGAGAGGCCTGCTGGGTCATAGCCTGTGAATGTGTCACGGGTTTTCTTCCAGATGAAGGTTCCACTTTAACACCAACATCCCCCATCGGATGATACTGAAACTTGCGAGTTCCAGAGGGCTTGCGACCAGCATTGCCAGATGAGTGTTGTTTGCTTCCAGGTAAAGTACGTGAATCGCCAGCATCTGAGACGACATTTTCCTTCATACCCCCAGTTGAAGCATGGTGATATGCATTATGGTAAAAAGTATCACTAGAATTCTCTTTTGTATTGTTGTTCTCCATACCGTGCATTTCAACTACTCCTTTGTCTAAGCAATTGTTCCCGGATGCCTCCAAAATCAGGTGGTTCTTGTCCAGATGATGCTGGTTTTTTCCCAGAGCCTCTCCTCCTTTAGAGTTCACTAAAGAATCAACAGGTGTCCAGAAATCATGACTGTTTGCAAGATGTTGCTGGCCTTCTTGGTAGGCTCTTCCAGCGCTGGAATTTGATTTAGCAGCGTTGTTTATACTTGAACCATCTCTACTGATTTGCGGGCTTGCATATTTTGGATGTGCCACTTCAACATTTGAATTTGGAGCAGAATCAGTCTTCCACATACCAGCAGCACGGCTTATTTCCTCATGCATGCCTCTCTTAAGATCACCACCTTCAGCAGATCGTGATAAGATTGGATTCCCATGATTTTTCAAGTTACTACCCCCATCTGTTGACACAGATTCAGTAAAATTCCACCCATTTGACATATTGTTTGGCTGGTTATCATTATTATGCGAAGAACTTCTTTCTTGACGGTTCCAAGAACCTGAAATGCTATTTGCATTTATCTCTCTACCTGACGAATGAATAATGGTTCCATAGTTGTTATGACTACCATCTGCGGCTGGCTGTGGTGGAGGGTTGTGATCCAACCATTTACTTCCTTGCTCAGGACTCTGTGAAATAAACCTGTGAGAAGAATCAGTCTGAAAAACATCTCCTCTTTCATGCAAAGTTTTAGATCCTGATTGCTGAAATCCCTGAATACTAGAAAAACTACCACTGGTACTGGGCCTATTGGCATCAGCAAAGTGTGGGGAGGGTCTAGAATTCAAGTCAGACGATGAATGCAAGTTGTTACCAGCCCAACCAGACTGTTTGTTAGCAACACCAACACTTGAGGGCTGCTGAGTCCCAATTGGAGGTTCTGGATTTCGAAAACTACGACCACACCACTCTTCCTGTATACCTCCATCAACACTAGAAGTTTCCGCAACAGCAGACTGCATAAGAGCACTCCAAGTTCCACTTTGTACAGAAGAAAGTCCACCAAAAATATCTGCACCATCCAGCATACTAGAACCTCCCATTCCCACATTGGCACTCCTCCCAAAAGCATCCCAAAGATTATCATCTGAACCAAACAAAATCTTTTCTTCAGTTGGATCTAGGGTAGCCACACCCTGTGAGGATGCAACCTGCCCAGCTGCTTTCTCCGGTGATGGTTCTAACAATCCAACTAGCTCTTGCCTCCCTTGGAATTCCTCCATGGCTTCGTTTCTTTGTTGGGGATTTACTCGATGCAAGGTTTCCAAATTGAACCCACTGCTCAAACTTTGAGCAGCAGTAGGCCCAACCATACTTTTCCCTTGAAAATCCTGTCTAGAAGCCAGAGATCCCTCTTGCATGCTAACTGGACCTGCAAATGCAGCATACTGATTACCTGGAAATGAATTACGACCGACCGATATCTGCTGCATTGCCGGTTTATCCATTTGAAAATGAGGATATGAACCTGGTGTTCCACTTGAGCTAGAAATTGGAACACCATATAGAGATTGATCAGCCTGTTGAGGGACAAAGCCCATCAAGCGCAGTGCCTGGGCTTGTTCATGGGACAATACATGTCCACTAGATCCCCCCTGCATAACAGGGGAAGCACCACGCTGCAGCCAGTTTGTGTTGCCTGCCACAACATTAGGTGGCCATTGATTGTTAGATGCCTCGTTGATTGTGACACCATTCATCAGGGTTGGCGAGTGGTTACCAGCAGCCTGTTTTGCAATGGAGGAAGCTTGATTTGCCAAAACCAGCTGTTGCCTTTCTAGTTGTTGAAGTTGTTGCTGCCTTTGAAATTCTTGCATTTGTGTGAACATCGCCTGTCTTTGTAGCTGCATGTCACTAATACGTGGTTGCTGCTGCCTTGGCGAAGACTGCATCATGCTGAGATGCTGACCACTCATTTGCTGCTGACCACCAAAAAAATCAAAACCAACGGGAGATTCTGAAGTTTCCAATCTCGCTGAATTGTTTTTAGCATGTTCAGGACCACTTCCTCGTGATTCAGGTGTAGACAAGCCTCCAGATGTTAAATTTTGCTTATCAGACTCTGTATCCACTCCCAAAAAGTTAGCTTCATTCTGCCTTGTTTGGAACATCTGATGCCCATGCATATAGCCATTTGCAGTTGGCTGTTGACTTTGATACTGAACTCTGCCAAACTCCGGCCTCAAATTTGATTGCATAAAATTCAAACCATGAGGCATATGCAAAGACGGACTCCCATGCCCTCTCTCAGAATCTGCTACTAATATAGGAATAGAGATGTTTAGAAACAAATAATGGCACCTCAAACAACACAATAAAAAATCCTTATTTTTTATTGAAAGGGATAAAGAATCATTATTTTTTATTGAAAGGGATAAAAAAAATACTTATTTAATACAGAAGTAAGGATAGAAACCCCACCCCCTCCCACCTCAAAAAAAAAGAAAAGAAAGGAAAAAAAAAAAAAGTCTAGAGTTGAATTTATTAATACCTGGTTGTATATTGTAACTCTTTAAACTTGAGTTAACAGGAGATCCAACTTGTCTCTGGTTCCCAACCCACAAATTGTTACTTAGACCAGGCCAGTTCCCGTCAGTGGCCTGCGGATGACGCTGACCCTGTGACAAGTTCTCTTGGCCAAAGAAATTGTGGACCCTGTCTCCAACTTCGTTTCCAGGCATAGATAATCCAGCCACAAAATTGCAGCAGCTAATGTTCTTTTGAGAAAATAACTACCTGACAAAAATATGAAAAGAGCTCAGAACTGCAATATTCTCGTCATTCCAGCAGGCCACACATCATATAAAATTCTATCAAAAGGAATCACATTCAGACCTTGTTCCGGTATATTTTAGAGTCACTCCAACTGCCATGTTCTCAGTTCAAATGACTTAACCTGAATACAACCATGTGAGTGCATTAGGCATATCCCAAGTAGGTCATACATAAAAAGCAGAATGACAGCTATCAAATACAACCATAATGGTGATGTCTAAAAGCTTTTCTTGTAGAGAGGAAACCACCAAAGCCAGATGGCATAGCTGTCTATGGCATGTGATAGCACCTCTAAATCCAACTAAATTATCATTAGACATGCACAATAGGATCTATTATTAACATAGAGGGGTTCTTTACATAAAAGGCTTATTAGGTTCATATTGGACATTCTAAGATAAAAGGTAGTTTCAGACATAGCTATAAAACAAACCATAGCCCGGCTAGAATTATATTCTATTAAATGACAGAACCAAGTGAAAAACTTATTTCGCATGATTTGGATACTCTCATTGAAGAGATTAATTTGATACAAGAGTATTTAGTTTTATCAAATTTGATACAACAGTATGAATGCCATCCCTCCCAGTTTCAAATCTGGACGGTTTGTCACTCTTTGCGTCGAAAAGGCCATTTTGTTTTTTGTATAAAAACAGTATTTTATGCTGGAAGACTGATTTACAAACCCAGCGAACCATCAGATACTGAGGGTTCACCCAAACAATACAAACGTAGTGCACCAGAAACCACAACCAATGAACAGAATAGCCATCAAATACACACATGTACCACGAAGGTACCATATCGCTCTACCTAATCTTGCCAGTACAAAAAGGTTGCGCAACAACCTCAGAGCAATACGACAATGAACGAAAAGATGATGAGTCTTCTCCACACATAACACACTCGAGAGATATAGCCAGCATTACCCTATCCGTTTAAACAACATTAAATGCACAAACATAAATTTCGGCTACTATTTATTACTTAGAGTTACTGTAGTATTACAAATCATCCGTAATTGTCATAGAAGCAAAATAGGAATACACAGTGGACAGGTTCACTGCACTTTTGAGTGCTGCCGCACCCGAACAAAAGCCAAGAGGAAGCAACCAATGCCTCCATACTAAATCAAACTGGAAGAAACCAAATATCCCAAATCTGACATAACAACCATTTGCTCCAAATTGGCTACCGAAAAATCGAAAAAAGAAAGAAACTTTTGAGCATTCAATTCATCCTAATTTAAGAATCAAAACACACTAAACTAACTAATCCCTACCAAATAGAATCCCTAAACCTAGTGTTCAACACTATGAGCTCTAAATTCCTTTCCTTTTCTCATCCATATAAGCCGCATTTACAGCTTAAACACATAAGATCGAAACCAGAGCAACCACAATTACAGCTCTACAAGCTCCGACGGAGCTTCCCAGCTATAAAGTCTCAAACCTTAAACGCAGATTTGCATTTTGCATTAGAAACGGTGTCGTGTTGGGATACAGAATTAGGGTTTTCAAAAGGGAAGTGCAAACTCACAGTGACGCCGCGCGGCCGCCGTTGAAGGTCGGAACTGATCTTCGGAGTCCGTCGCCGACCGGAGCGGTGGGGGTTCGAATCGGGGAGAGAGAGAGAGAGAGAGAGAGAAAGAGAGAGAGAAATGCGGTTTGGGTTTGAGCTCAGATAGCAGAGAGAGAAAAGAAAGTGATCGAAATAGTGCGAAATTTTCAACGAACAGAGAAACAAATCTGAGGCTCGGACCGAGGCTGGGGTTCGAGTGCCGAAGCTGGGGTGGTTTGGATCCGAAGCTGGGGGAAGCGTTTTGGATGGCGTCTCGGCCGTCGGTTTGGTACCGCGGCTTTGTGAGACAGTTGTTGAAAGAGGTAGGCGTTCCGCCAATTAAATTCCGCCACGTGGATTATTTGTTTTTATCAAATCTTATTTTTGTTACGATTTTACTTTTTGCATTCGAACTTTTCAAAATCTAAACCAAACAGAATTCCCTCCATCTCAACTCTCAAGTTTCTCTCTTCGACTTATCTGATTGGACTGATTCTTTATTCTTATATTACCTGTGGTTAAACAGTATAGTTGATTCATAGTCAAAAGATAAACATGATAAATTCTATTTCTTAATCATAATGTTTGGTTTGCAATAAATAATCTAATTTTTCGAGATACTAAACACTCTTCTATTAAAATTATATTTATTTCTGCTTCAGTGTTTTATAATTACAATCATGAAAATAAATTCATCCTACGAGAAAAAAAGAAAGGATAATTGTTCAAATTGATTCCCCCTTCTAGAAATTATAATTTTGATAGTTTAGTTCTACTTGATCTCAAGCATTTCGATGTATTTGGCAATAAGCAAATTTCCGATGCAATTCCTCGTATGTATTAGAACCAATCTCTACCTCTTTATGCTGCTCGAGCCTTATACTTACATAATTCGGGATTAGGTTGTATTAGGGGAGCTAGTATTTAGCTCCTTGTTGTTTTCTTTTCTCCATCGGAAAAAAAAAAAAACTAAAGTTTCAACATGTATAGAAACATTTTTAGCTCAAATCGGAAGTGCTTACTATATTGAACATACATGATGTAAAATTACTACAAGATAACAAGAATAGCATATGTTCGTGAATAATAAAATATTGCAGGATGTTTTAAATCATGTTAAGATTGTTGAGACAGCTCTGATACTCTCGACCAATATTTTTTTTTTCACTGTCGTTAATGTTTGTAATTGGCAATGGCTTGGTACCTATTGAAATGACCATGCTTCGCTTTTGCGAGGTGATTACGTACACAGAGCCAAATCTCAAGGCAAACACTAACACTGTGTCATATCAAGCGATTACCACTAGTTCTTTGCCACAGCAAGTCGCCACCAAAACCCTGTTATGGCAGGTTGCACCAAAACCTTATTACAATAAGTAGCCACCAAAATTCTAGTTAGCACCATGTCATGTCAAGCGGTTACCACTAGTGCCCTCCCATGGCAAGTCGCCACCATATTGTTGTAAAAATATGGGACGGAATTTCTGTAAAATTATAATAAAACAATATGAAAATATATTAGGAAATAAGAATTGAAATATAAATAAGAAAATAATATAATATATAGATTTTTATATAAGAAAACTTATCGAGTCAAAGCATGCAAGCGCACTGTCCTAAGAGAATATTCGTCCCCTACTGCACATGATTGAATGATGAACTTCCCTCAAGATACAACAACTCTTCGAGTTCCGTCATGCAGCTAAGAAGCCCTATTGAACCTTAATCACTCGTGTACTCAAAACGGTATATACTTAAAATAGATATATATATATATAATATGGAAGAGGACTTTAGATAGATAATATGGAAGATGACTTTAGATAGTTAGGGTGTTTTGCTAGACTTTTGCATGATGGTGGAGTGTCTTTTCTTCTCACAATATCCCTCATATGTATATGACCATCTCGACATTTCATATCCAACAATATGTCCAACCACACATGCCTTCCAACTCTAACTATGTACCCTTATATAGGCCATGCTACCATGACCATCAACAACCTCATTAACCACATGACAGTCAAATAATAATTATATATTTAAACCATAAAACCGTTAAACCATAAATAGAGTAATCAACACAAAATGAAAATAACCGCCAAAATAAATAAATAAATAAAATATATTATAAAATTTTAAATCATAAAAATTCTAACAATCCCCCACTAATTTAAAATTAAAATAAAATCATTTAAAACAAAATAAGTGAGTGAACTCGGCACCTTTGGCCAAACTTTAACATGTCACACACACAGTATGGGTAATTAGACAGGTTCACGTGTTGGCGCATTTATGACTGTACATGTATCTTGATTCTCATGAGAGTATTAGAGAACAGCCCAATTCTCATTATCCTGACCTCACAAACAACTCTCACTTAGATGAGTTCTCCAAGGGTATGTGTGCTCGGACTCCGCGGGAGTTTGCCCACCTCGAAACTCATTCAGAGTATCATTGTTTTCCCTTCCTAACGTCACGTTTAATATAGCACTTAATGTCTTAGGGATGCACATGATAATATCTATTTTGGATATATCCTTAAAATTTATGTGTGCTATATTTGAGTCATGAAGTATGGATTGTTTATACTACATTGAACTTCCTTCATATGATCTCCAATCACAGAAGTTGGATTACCTCCCTAGGTGACTCCCTTATGGGCTTAAGCACACCCCCCCTTCAGCGATTTTATATACATAGTCTCCTCCTCGAGACTATAGGGGCCTTATCCGAGAGGCATATATATGACTTATGTCATATTATATTTTTTCCTTTTGATCATATCTTGCTTGTCACTTTAGCTCGCAAAATACCTGCATTATAATTTATCTGCAAGCCTTAGATAAACCATCAGCCACAATTCTCATAGGAGTGCTTCCCTCTATATGAAAACAAGAAAATTTATAACTCTGCACTAATTATTTAATGATCACGTAAGATAAATCGCTACGAGTGTTACCTCCACATTACCACGTTACCATAGGAAATTTAAAATATCATTGAAATAAATAATAAATGACGACTAGAAATATAGATCATAACCCCCACATTACTTGATATTAAATGTTTTTAAAGACATATTTATAAATATTTACGAGAGTTATAGCTAGAGTTTAACCCCACATCACCACGGTAGATGCTCTTCATGAGAGAATAGTAAATGCTAAGAATACTCATAAATCAGATATATAAAATTCATAATAATTATTAAAGAATACTTATATGAAATGATTGACATTTCAAGTAGTAACCCCATCATTGGGATCGAAAATAATTTCGTATTGGCTCATAAAGCGAATGAGAAACTTCTCACAAATTGAACTTACAAATATTGTTAGAGCATTCTTGTTTCTGAGATAACCTGCCCCTGTTGTATTTGTGTATACACAAACAAACATAAAATAGCATATGTGTATCTTGTAATATAAATTAAATTAGAAATGTAAGAGACAATATACCATCACTATTTATGTTCCTTGCAATCACTCCAACCTCAATAATGTTATAGTTAATAACTCTATTAAGTTTTAATAATGAGACAAAATTAATACTATTATCACAATTTGTGAAGCAGCATCATTTTAGATATGAAAGAAAATATAGATAACTATTAATTACGATATGCAACTCCAACGAAATATAAGCTACTTGAAACAAAAAGCAAATGTCATTTGTGATTGACCTGACAACATATAAAGAGCTGCAATAAACTTTAGGTCAATCACATTTAAATTTAAATTATTAACATATTCAATATTATGCGAAAGATTTGCTGCCATATACATAAGTGTAATGAAATAATAACTCGTATAATTCAAACAGTATCTCATATTTAAGACGTACATACCTCAATAGTAATACGTTTCTTTACTGTCATTGCTCATGGTAATATTTGTTGATTGCCAAAACAATTAAAACAAGAAATAGCTAAATCCATATTTTGACATAACTAATTGCCATTAAACACAAATTATGCTGGCATGCAAGAAACATATGCCAACAGTCTACAAACTATAATGCAATATATAATTTACGGTGAAATAAATATTATTATTATCATGCAACTGACAAGGATTTTTTCAGGTGACCAAAATTATGCATTACAATTTACTTACAATGTCGACAGAGCTAGATAAAGATATTTGCTACCCAACTAGTACCATAGTAGCAGTTCTGGTGGGTACGAAAGATCTTGATAGAATAGAGACAAATATGTATTATACTTGGAATATAACAAGTTAAGCAAGGTTTTCACATGGTCATCAACCACAAACCGGCAATTAACAATCAAAATAATTGTAATTGGTAGTTGCCTATATATATGCGCACATATGAAGGTATTCAACAACTCCCAAAAAATTGTCACTAAGATATGAAGGGAATGATAACTTCATACGATAGACATTAGATACCCGATGGTAGAATAAACAAGAGATAGTAGAATACTAGCTAGAATAGAATTAATGACAAACCATTTCATACTCCCTGGTTATAACTTTGATGTTAAATGATAGGACACATGATTACATGTTACGGTTTGCCATAGTTGCATAAGACCATAATGCCTGTATTACTTTTCTTTTAACTGCGGCTTCAGAACAAAACTTTAAAAATAGAATTGACAATTAGTATAAACAAATAGTGCAGAATAATATAGAAAAATTTGATTAACAAGTTAAGATTCCATTCGAATCTTCTCTTAGATTGTTGTAAAAATATGGAACGGAATTCCTGTAAATTAAAATAAATAATATGAAGATATATTGGGAAATAAGAATTGAAATATAGATAAGAAAATGAAATAAAGTAAGAAAATAATATAATATATAGATTTTTATATAGGAAAACTTATCGAGTCGAGACGTGCAAGCGCGCTGTCCTAAAAGAAGATTCATCCCCTATTGCACAGGGTTGAATGAACTTCCCTCAAGATACAACAACTCTTCGAGCTTTGTCGTGCAGCTAAGAAGCCTCATTGAACCTTAATCACTCGTGCACTCAAAACGGTATATACTTAAAATAGATATATGTATAATATGGAAGATAACTTTAGATAGCTAGGGTGTTGGTTAGAATGGTTGCATGATGGTGGAGTGTATTTTCTTCTCACGATATCCCATATATATGACCATCTCAACATTTCACATATGACAATATGTCCAACCACACATGCCTTCAAACTATATGTCTTCCAACTCTAGCCATGTACCCTTATATAGGCCACACTACCATGACCATTAACAACCTCATTAACCATATAACGGTCAAATAATAATCATATATTTAAAACATAAAACCGTTAAACCATAAATAGAGAAATAAACACAAAATGAAAATAACCTCTAAAACAAATAAATAAATAAAGTATATTTTAATTTTAAATCATAAAATTTCCAACACATATTACAACAAGTTTCCACAAGTAAACACCATCCCCGATAAAAATGAGGCAACCAAACCACCAATACTAGCAACCCATCCAATCGCAAAAATATCAGCCATAGAGCCCAATGAAGCACCATGAACAACCGTTGCATAAAATCACCAGGAAAAATATACAAACAGTACCCAACCTATGGCTCACTATGAATTTCTATACTTAAATTTTCGAAACTATCACGTTAGTACCTGGAGTCCCAATCCTACCCAATTTTCATACACGCCGTTTATGACGGCGTTAACTACTGTGATAGGTGACATATTTTAAGAGATATTTTGGTCACTTCTTATCTTAATTCAGACTTTTAAATTTTTTTTTTCCTCTCTCTATTTTTAAGCCCGGCATCTTTTATTCTAAAAAAAAAAAAAATTCAGCTTCTTCTCTATCTCTTCTTCTTCCCCAAATTCCCGATAAAGTTTCTGCCATCTGGGACGGACTTCTGATGATCTCCCTCCCCGTGTCTGGCACCGTCAGCGAGAAATTCAAAACCCAAAAATCTGCTATCACCTTCTTTCGTCGAGAACACGTTCTTGAATCTGGGTTCTGGGTCGGGCTTTGTTTGCTTTACATTCTTGTCCCTAAACCTATCTAAGAAGATCTACGAGTTCATATTCAAGCTCAAGGTTTAGACCGGAATCAGATTCAGAGGTTATTGTGCATCTTTGTAAAATTCGGGTTTGGATTCTTGGATTTGGGTGATGGATTTTCATTCATGAAATTTGGTTGATTTTTTTGTTGGTCAAAGAAATCTGGTAGAATGGTAGATCGGAGTCCTGCTCTTCTTCTCTTTAGACTTGTGGACATGCAAATCCAAGTGGGTTCAGTGCATATGAATGTAATTTATGGATGGGATTGAGAGGCTAATGGGATTTTCCTCTAGTAACCCAGATTCTGACACCAAAAGAAACCACTTCAATACCTTTATGAGATGCAAGTTGATATAGCCATAGATCCATTCATAATTCTCTCTGAGACAGTTGGTTCACGATTAACATCAGCAACATAAATATGAATGAGTTCTCTTGGAAGCTGCTACTCTAACATGAAGAACTCAGAGAGAGAACAAGAAGAACACATAACTGCAATACAGGTCTCATTAGAGCCATTGCTTATGTCTTTGTTTCGTAATGTGTGTGTGAGAGAGAGTAATAGTAATTCAAAAGCTGATGGGATATTGCTGGTTAATGTATGGATTCGATTGAGATTCAAGTAGCTTGGGATGAGGAGAATATGATGAGGAGCTTGAGTATTTGTAGACAGCGATGGAGTTCATGCTCAGAGAAAGAGATAGAGAGACGACAGAGGCAAAGAGATGGAGAAAGGAAGGGGACTCAGGAACAACGCTGGGTAAGTAAATGACACAAATATCCATCAAATACGCCACGTGGCATGGGGTTTAACGCCGTCATGGACGGTAGGTACAAATATTGAGTCGAGCTGGCTATTTTGGGTGCTATTGTGATAGTTTCAAAAATTTGGGTATAGAAATTCGGGAGTGGACCATAAGTTGGATACTGTTTGTATTTTTTTCCCAAATCACCAAGTAGAGTTACTGTAATAACCGCAATTTCTATTTTAATTTCATGTAATTGTGTTGAATGATTATTGTACGATTTCACGAATGTTGCTTGATGATATTTTATTTTTTGAATCATCGAAGGTTCGAAACGATTATTTTAACGAAAAGCTTGAAATGCTCGATTTCAGAAATCGACTTTTTATATGTGCAAAATTTGGGAAAACTTCCTTCATGAAAGTTGTAGAGCTCGTCGATACGAGTCCGTACATATGTAAACATATTGAGTGGAATTTTTTTTGAATTACTTATGGAATTTAGAAAATATTTCTATTTTGGGTATAAATATAAAAAACCCTTGATTGAGTTTGGATGGTTTCCATTTTGGTCCGGCCTCCTTTTATTTTCGGAAATCACTGTTCATCATCTTCAACCTCTCGCTCTCTTCATCCGAAACCCAGCCAAGGACTTCTCCGATTGATAGCTCGCTCCACCGGCCACCAAACGGCGTCGCACCACCTCCCTTGGCTTCGTCTCGAGCTGCTCTACCTGCTGGACGACGTCGCTTCCACAGTCACGGCCTCCAGGTCCGGCGAAATCGCCTGAACCAATCGAACCCGAAAACGAACCAAAACGAGCTCCTCGTGTTTTCGACCACCAAACCACGTGAAACTCCTCCCTCTACATCGACTCGACTTCCTGAAGTTCCCAGAGGCAGTTTTATACGGCGGCGTGGCCTGTGGTGGCGGCTGGAAGCCAGCCCCGATCTGATCAAAAGGAACTTTTGATCCGAATATCTTGAGCGGTAGACATCCGTTTCTTATGATTCTTGGCCTGGTGAGTTTGCCATGAAGTTCTAAACAAGTTTCCAGAAGAGATCGAGACGTGAAGTTGTAGTTTTTAAGTCGGAATCAAGCTCGCCGGTTTCTGGGTATTTCCGGCCGCCGACTATGTTTGGTAAATTTCAACCTATTCCCGTTATTTTCTGGTCTTGTACTAGTTATGAAAGTTGCTCAGAATGATGAAACGAATGGGAGAAGCTTGGCCCCGACACCATTGGTAGTGGTCGGCGGCGGCTCTACCCCAAACTCTGGCGGCCCTTTCCGGCCACCTCCAGAGGTCTAAAATATAGTTTCTATACATTTTATGATTCTACGTTTCAATACGATCATTTCGGCATATTATACGCATTTTTCGGATATCGTATGATTTAGTTATGAAGTTTGAGATTTCGATCCATTTCGATCGTTAGATTTATGATTTGTGAAATTAGGACAGTCCGATGGACTTGCAGTTTTGATATGATGATCATATAACTGTCCCAGTGGCTTTGTGTGGTCATAGACGAAGATTCGACCGTTGGATCTTCGTATAAGTGCAAAACGGTGATTAGGAAGGCGATTCGTAAGAATCCGTCGGTCAGATTTTCTTATAAATTAGAATCCGGTCGTTTAATGGTAGTGTAGTTATGTTTAGAATTATTGGCTAAATTCAAATCACATTTGATTAGATGATAGATGGATTATACTTGGGTGAACTGTTTCGGTGTGGGTTATATTTTAATTAAAGACGCAGCGGGAGTATCGAGGTGAGTAAAACTCACGTGGTTCATATTACGAACTGAGTACTTTAAATTATTTATTTTTGTAATTGTGTGAAAAATATTTATGAATTAAATATTTGTTTTTAAAATCATATGGACTTGATCAATTATGGTCTATAGGTAAGTAAAATGAATTTTTAATTATACAAATGAATTTCACGATTTTCTTGTGTGAACTATAGATGATATTAGTGGTCATTCCTGAGTGGATGATTACGTATATATATTTACGTGGAATATATATATATATATATATATATATATTGATTGGTGTGTTATTGAGTGATGATATGATTGAGTTGGAATGATGATTTAGATTATATTTCAAATGCTTAAATTTCATAATAATATTATGTATGTTGGATGAGTTGATTTCATTGTGTGGAAACATATTGTTGTATTTATTATGGATTTAGGGTCACCGTAGTGACCGGTATGGAGAAATTTGACGCTCTAATCCTAGGTGGATGATGGGATATGATTGGTTGAGTATGTACAATTATCGGACGTTCTAAATATGTATATGAGTATACATATTGATGAAATACGATAAAGATAAATATATCGGATGTCATAACCTAGGCCAGGTGACGGGCTACGATTCAGTTAGAGCTCTAGTCTGTCATATACCGTATTTTTATAAATATGATGTTGGGGTTTGAGAACAAAGATGTGAATTAGGGTGTTGTGTTGATTTGTGAGTTGGTGATTGTTGAGATTGTTGGTTTCTTGTGGACGTGGAAATTGTTGAGTGTTGACTTGGGTGAAAATAAATATGATTTAATTAAATAATCGTTATTTCTTTTTACTCATACGAGTTTTCAAAAGCTTACCGGATTTTGTGTTGTTGCAATCCCTGTACACTATTCAAATTGTGTAGCGGATATTCATGCAGGTCATAATAACCAGGGATGTGACCGTGCAGTTTAAGAGTTGCAGTATTTATTTGTTTTTCATCTGAGTGGTGAGATTTGTTATGCTCATTAGAGCTTTACGCTGTTATGCTCACTTAGAGCTTTATGCTGTTATGCTCACTTAGAGCTTTATATTTTATTTGGTGAGTGAGTTGTAATAATTAACCGAGAATAGGTTTTTGAAATTAAATTGTGTGGCGAGGTTGTTAAGGAAAAGAAATTTTCAGGATGATTATTTTAAGTTGTAGTAATTCATGTTTGAGATTTTGAATTTTTATTCTAAAATTCGGGGTGTGACAGTTACCATGCCAATGAATCGCAAACCAATGAACACTTAATTACGCAAGAAAAATAAAATTATTATGGGAGCAATTTTCGTAGTGTAAATATTCATTGGCAAAAGATCATTTGTCATATATTTATTTTTTTTTCTTTTCTTGATTTTTGAAATTGAGAGAAAAAAAAGAAAAAAAATAACATCTTCCATCTCTTAGAGAATTTAGGGCTCGATGATAAATATATCATAAATAAAAGCTAATAACCTATTTAAGAGTTTAGGATTTAGCGTAAAAGAGTCATAAGTTGGCTAATATGTCAATTTGGTAACAAATTTTTTATTACTTAATGTAATCTACAAAGTTTAGAAGTTTAGAGAAATCCGACAATCACGAAAAGTTTAATTAAATAACCAAAATACCGAAAGGCTTAAAGTAGTTAGAGGGAGTCATGATAAGCTTGAAAATTTAATGACTCAAGATTAAAGTTGAAAGTGACTACTTATGATTCTAGTCAAAAAGTAGAAGAAAGTTGGATTAGGGGAAAAATTTACCATTGTTATTTAACCAAAAAAAAATCCCTACTAATAAAAACATTATTATCGGCCACAGAAAAGAAAGACCTGAGGAAATAAGAGAGCAAAGTTAAACGCAGACAAAGCAGGACGAACAAAATCACCGAGTTTCAGAGCCTCTCGCCAGATCCGGCGGCCAAGTCTAGAGCTCCGAGATGGGGGAAGAGAAGAGGCACCAGATGATGCAAAACCTCTTCGGCGAACAATCCGAAGAAGAAGAAGAGGTCGACTCCGAGCACGAGTCCAATCCCCAGCCCCACTACGCCTCGGTACGATTCTCCAACCCCAATTTCATATCTCCTATGCTTAGGTTTTGATTCTAGACTCGTCTTATGCTAATCTTAGCTTGAGCGAGGTTAGTGTTTTGTGTAGAATGCAGAAGAATTCTTGCTCAGGATTGTTTACTGTTTGCTTTTAGGGTTTATAGATGCAAATGTAGATTATATACGGCAACTTTGATATGCTTTCGTGTTGATATGATTCCGAGCAATTTCATTCTGTTAAAACGATCAGTCGTCGTTACTCGTGAATTGATATACATCATGTTTGTAAAATTTTGATTTTGAGTGTTGATATGATTCCGAGCAATTTCTGATTCTGTTAAAACGATCAGTCGTCGTTACTGGTGAATTGATATATATGATGCTTGTGAAGTTTGATTTTAGAGATGAAAAATGTGATTATTGATATTATATGAGGTGATGATTGTGAGTTTTTGGGATGAAGGAGGAGCTATGTGCTTTGCTTGTTAAAAGTCCAATACAAGCAGCTATGTTCTTTGCTTATGTATGTGTGGATGATGGTTTGGTTTTCAGGACGAAGGAGGAGGGCTGGAGCCTGAGGGTGAAGGAGAAGTGGAGGGCCAGGGAGAGGTGGAAATAGAGAGTGAAGGGGAGCTGCGAGAAGCTGATCCTGATCCAGGAGAAAGTGAGGGTGAAAGGGAATCCCAAGAAGTGGAAATCCAAAGAGAAGAAAGTGAAGGAAATACAGACACTGATGAGAAAGAAGAGTTAACAAGCCGGAGACGAAATGCGATTGAAAGTGGATCCGAGAGGTCTGAGGAAAACCACTATCCTGACAATGAAGACTATGAGGTTAATCAGGCTAGAAGTCCAAGGTAAATCACCAAATCTCTCTCTCTCTCTCTTTTCACACACACACACACACACGGGTGTTTAATGCATTTGAAGAAACATCTCTGAACCGACACTATTTCTTTTTCCACGTCTTATTGCTTTTATGCATAATTCATTCTGTTATTCTTGTATCCTGAAATAACAAATTACTGTAGGCTTCTTGTATGTACACTTGTTTAGAGCGAGCAGCTAGTTAGTTTGACTGATGGGGAGTTTTAATTGTTAACAGTAGATCGCCTGCGGAGGAGGAAGACCAGACTCGTAACGTGCATTCTGCTGTGCTTGATGTATTTGGTGATGACTCTGAAGAAGAAGAAGAAGAAGAAGAAGAAGAAGAGGATCGGACACGTTACGCTCATCGGAATGACATGGAGCATGATTCAAATGTGAGTATGAAAGTCACAAAGCTTAGAACTTTAATTTTGCAATTAATGATATGAGGTTTTTGCCGCATCAGAGATCCCCTATGGAAGAGGAAGGGAGCTATGACAAGAGTCCAAGAATAGAGGATGAAATGCAGGATGAAGAACCTAGATATGAGTCAGAAGAGGAAAATATGGAGGTTAAACCTAGAGAGAGACCCGTTGGCCCCCCATTGGAGCTAGAGATTCCATTGCGTCCACCTCCTGCTCATCCCGAAAAGGTCTGAATTTTGATTATAAATGTTGCAATCACTTTTAAATAATTTCAGCTTTTAAGCACATTTAATGGATGTTATCTCTTTTATGTTAGACTATGTATCTTGATGGTGGTGTAGTTTAAGATTGCTTATTACGTTAATATTTATACTAACAAAGCCAAGTCTGTTTTAAATTTTAAATAATACTCTAATTTGCATACGTTAAATAAAAATGGCATCTAGAATGCGTCAATTGACGTGGGGATAAGGCACTATTTTGGTCCTATAAGACTCGGTGAACCTTTTAGTCTTGAACATTTTAGTTTCTTGACTTGGTGGAACATTGTGTGATTAAAATGTATCCTTCTGTAGATGAACATGATCAAAGTTTCAAATATCATGGGCATTGACCGCAAACAGTTTGATCCAAAGACATATGTGGAGGAAGACACGTTTGTGACAGATGAATCTGGATCTAAGAAACGTATACGTTTGGAAAACAATATTGTGCGCTGGAGGAAAGTTAGAACTTCAGACGGCAGATTATCTGTAAGTGATTAGTCTAACCTGCTATACATGCACTTTCTGAATACATTATTCATGTATGCATGTGATAGATTTTCTGCTCACTTAATTACATATGTCACAACACATGGTTTCACATGTGTAGTTTGAATTTCAGTCTATGCAAGTTATTGGCTGTCTTTTGTTCTTTTTTCCATTTGCAAGGTGAACTTCTTGTTTCTTTCAATTTGCAAAATGTTAGTTGGGTCTTCAAAATTCCTCTTTTCAGCTTGAAGCAAAAGTCAATTCTCCATCACTGCGAGTTTTGGTCTGCTCTATGTGCAGCAGTGTCACTACTGACTTTAGGGACTCTTTCTTTCTTCTATTTTGCCGAATTCGTTAGCTAGAGACACATGAGGCTTGTTTGGCGTGTCTGATCAGGGTTTCTTCTTGTTCATCTCTACGATTTTCAGGGGCTTTCTGTTTGTCTGTGGATTCCTTATCCACCGTTTTACTTCCTTTTTTTTCTTCCCCCATTATATAGTTTCTCCATTCTTCACAGAAAAAGTTCTTATCACATAGCGTGCCAGATGTTTTATAAATTTCATGTTTATTATTTGTCATACATCATGTCCTTATTGTTTGATTATTTCCTGTGTTTGTAGTGTGAGAGTAATGCACGCTTTGTGAGATGGTCTGATGGCAGTTTGCAATTATTAATTGGAAATGAAGTTTTAGATATATCAGTGCAAGAGGCACAACATGATCAAGCACACCTATTTCTCAGGCATGAAAAGGTAAAAGTCCAAATATTTTTGTGTGTTATTCATCAATATATTTTTGATGAACTCAGATTCCATCATAAATCTGGAAAAGCTGCAAAAAGGTTGAAGAAATTTTTGAACTGTCTGCCAAGAAGTTGTTATTTTTTTTAGTAGAAAAACTTGGTCTTTACAGAGAATTTGTTCCTCAGTACCCAATACATTGCACTTTCAGGGAATCCTCCAATCACAAGGAAAGGTTATGAAGAAGATGAGGTTTATGCCGTCTTCCTTGGCCTCAAATTCTCATAGACTATTGACTGCTCTGGTTGATTCTCGACATAAAAAAGTGTACAAGGTTAAGAACTGTGTTACTGACATCGATCCTGAGAGAGAAAAGGAGGAGAAAGAAAGGGTAATGTGTTGCCTAGTTGTATGTGTTTGGTATTTAGTCGTGCAGCATTTATGTTAATATTTTGTTTGGTGGTGTAGGCTGAAAGTCAAACAATCAGAGCTAATTTACTTCTTAACCGGAAGAGGGAGAAGGTGAATCGAAAATATACACCCACTGTTGACAGGAGGCGCCAACTTTCACCTGGATTCTTGGAGGAGGCTCTAGATGAGGTATGGTATTATTGTAGTTCATCTTCAAGGTTTTCAGTTCCTTCAACATGATTAGACTGTAAATTTTCACTTTATGACATATGAAGAATGCAAATTTTGTTTTTAGTCCTATCACATGTACTGGATTTTATTTATTTATTTATTTTGCTTATAAATGTATCTGTTTGAACCTGAATTTGGTCTCTTATCTGTTCATTTTGGTCAGGATGATGAAGAAGATTATCATGAGTCTCGTCGTTCACGCCGCCATATTGAGGAGGAAGAAGCTCGAGCAGAGAAACGTATTATGAATGCTAAGAAGGTCCTAAAACTACTAGATCTTTATATCTTTTTTCTTGTAATATATCTATTCTGAAGCTTTTTTCCATTGGGAATTTAGGCACAGAGACCTAAAGAATTCCCTCGCAAGTCATCCTTTCCAACTGGTAGATCTGCTCGGCAACAGCTGGATCTATCTGATAGTGAGAGAGGTGAGTCTGAATATGAAACCGATGGGGAAGATGATGAGAGGTCTCCTCCACGTAAGAGGGCCACAGATCCAGAGCCAGAATATGAAGACGAGGAAGAAGATGATTATGAAGAAGAGGCAGAAGTAAATGAGGCATCAGAGGAGGAGGCTGAGGTATGGTTCTTTTCGTTTGAACAAAAGTACTTTTCTTGCTATATAAATATGAGCATGTGGATCTGTTATATCAGTACCATAAGATACAGATCTAGAAGGTGTTTCTGGGTGTTTGTTATCTCAAGTTATATGGCAACTTGAAGTTTGATCTTTGACAGTCCATAATTTTGGCTTCTGATAGGAATTTGTTCTTTACATTACATATCTCTCTCTCCTGAAATGTAACAGTCAGTCATGAAAGCAAGTAGAATTCAGTTTTCTATTGAATGTACTTGCTCTAAAATATGTGCACAATATCTTCTCTGTTACTGTAGAGCCTGATTTTTATCCTAGGACTATGCCATTGGTTCATATTTGTCGCTCGTGAAGTTAAATAACATTTTGCATTGATTTCTATTGAGTCTGTTTTTGTTTTCTGGTATGTAAATTCAAAGAAAAGAATGGTTTACTAGGATGATTGAGATTACTATTAGTGTTTGGAATGTTTTACAATTATCAGCATCTAGTGCATTTTTGTCCATTGGCCAGTGTCCAGTAAGCGATTTGGTTCTTGTTGAGGATCATATTATAGTTGCAACTTAAATTTTCACCATTTTGTAGCTTGCTAATGTGTTGATAGTTGCCTTCTCAGTTAACAACTATTGTAAGATACTTGTATTGTTAATCCTATTCCCTTTGATATATTTCTAGGGGCCTAAGCAAAAAGTTAAGGGCTCTGGACATGGTCTCAAGCGCAAGGAAATTGAGTCAGACGAAGACTCTCCTCCTAGGAAGACTACAGCACATCGGAGAATGGCAGTAGTTTACGACAGTGATGAGGAGTAGTATACTTCATTTGGATGAGTTTGTGTGAGTATTCTTTCAGTAATATCTTTTGAGTGTTTTTTAGTTTGGTTCTGTAATTTGAGATGGGAAATGATAGTCATTGCTCACTCTATAGGTACCCTTTACTGTTTCAATTTATTTTTTCCCCCTACTCGTAGCTGTTTATATAGCACTAGTTCAAACCATTAGATATTCAATCTAGTTATATGTCCAAAGTTACTAATATCTCACAATATTTTGCAGAAAACTTGGCCACCCTACACTGCCTTCATCCTGGGAATGAAATGGAGACAAATCTAAATACCAGATCTTCTACGTGGTCACGATATCCATTTTCGAGATGTTCTGTGTCTGCTGCGGCGTTACAATTCATTTATGCAGTCTTTCGTATCACTTGTTCATATATGTTTGTTATATGGGAAAGGATGTGAACACGGCATCTTGTCATCTGGTTTGCCCCTTGAAATGTGGATACCTGATAGCAAATTTGGTTCATAAGAAAGTTGTATTCTTCGCCTGTCATTCTCTCAAAGAAAAACTGCAGCATTTCACAAACTGTAATGGTACCCAATGTGATGGCTATCAACTGTAAATTTTATCGATAATGTATAACCAATTACACAGGGTTTTCATGGTTTCTGTTTTCCAGTTTTTCGTTTAATGACCTTGGTTTACATGAACGAACTCACCATGAAAGTGATGAAACTACATCTCACAATCACTTGGTTGGTCTAGTAGCGTAAGCTTCTCTTCATAAAACCACGACTCGGAGAATGAGATTCCGATTAACACTGATCTTCTAGAATGTTCGGTTAAGAATGGACTTTGCTCCGAGTTCGAAACGGATGATCCAGTGGCTTCCAGTCTTCCACCAACCAAATCGAAAAGTCCGGAAAGTAATTATGCCCATCAATGGGGCCACAAAAGCAACCCATAACGAAATTACTGAAAAAACCGTAAAGAGAAGAAAAGCATGGGACCGAAAAGACGGAAAAATCCCGGAGCTTCCTGCTTCCTCTAGCACTTTCGAGACGCTGACGTGTCAGCCAGATGTGTCTCCTTATAACCTTCCCACACTCCCACTCTTCAATTCAAGAATCAGAAACGACTCAAAGCTCTTGTTTTCGCAAAACCAAAAGAAGAAAATCTATTCCAAACAACTCCGATCGTCTTCTTCAGCTTACAAGGTACGCCGATTTCTCCTTTCTCTCTCTCTCTCTCTCAATGGGATTTTGTATGTCTCTTTTGAATACTTTGCCTTTTGATGTGATTAGAAAGTAGAACTGGAACAGAAGCTTGAATTTTCGGGTTTTGCTGTGTTGTGTAACTTGCGGTTTATGAACTAGTAGCATGAATACGCCGGAAAGTTCATTAAATTGTAAATGCATGTTGCTTTGTGATTTCGGCAAATTTTGATTGGGGTTTGCTTATAGGTTTGTGATTTTGATCAGGTATAGAAAGGTAGAAGGGAATGAATCCTGACAAGTTTACTCACAAGACAAATGAGTCTCTGGCTGCGGCACATGAAGTGGCATCGGATGCTGGCCATGTGCAGTTCACGCCGCTCCATCTCGCAACCGCATTGGTTTCGGACCCTGCGGGCATTTTTCGACAGGCGATTGCCAATGCCAGTGGCAGTGAAGAGGGTCCGAAGTCGGTGGAGAGAGTTTTCAATCAGGCATTGAAGAAGCTCCCGTCTCAGTCCCCTCCCCCGGATCAAGTACCGGCCAGCACTACTCTCATTAAGGCAATTCGGAGAGCGCAGTCGGCGCAGAAAGATCGAGGGGATACACATTTGGCTGTTGATCAGTTGATACTTGGCCTACTGGAGGATTCGCAGATTGGGGACTTGCTGAAAGAAGCTGGCATTGCTACGGCAAAGGTGAAATCGGAAGTTCAAAAGCTTCGTGGTAAAGAGGGGAAGAAGGTGGAGAGTGCCTCTGGGGACACGAATTTCCAAGCTTTGAATACTTATGGGAGAGACCTTGTTGAGCAGGCCGGGAAGCTCGACCCAGTGATTGGTAGAGATGAGGAGATAAGGAGGGTGGTTCGGATTCTGTCGAGGAGAACGAAGAATAACCCGGTGCTGATTGGAGAGCCAGGAGTTGGGAAAACAGCAGTAGTTGAAGGTTTGGCTCAGAGGATAGTAAGAGGGGATGTCCCTAGTAATCTGGCAGATGTGAGGCTTGTCGCATTGGACATGGGTGCCCTGGTAGCCGGTGCAAAGTATAGAGGAGAATTTGAGGAGAGATTGAAGGCTGTCTTGAAAGAAGTAGAAGAGGCCGAAGGGAAGGTGATTCTGTTTATCGATGAAATCCACCTTGTTCTTGGTGCTGGTAGAACAGAGGGGTCTATGGATGCCGCCAACCTTTTCAAGCCGATGCTCGCTAGAGGTCAACTCCGGTGCATTGGGGCAACGACTCTTGAAGAGTATAGGAAATATGTGGAGAAAGATGCTGCATTTGAGCGAAGGTTTCAACAAGTGTATGTGGCGGAACCTAGTGTTCCAGACACTGTTAGCATCCTTCGAGGCTTGAAGGAGAAATATGAAGGGCATCATGGTGTTAGAATTTTGGATAGAGCTTTAGTTGTCGCTGCACAACTGTCGAGTCGATACATCACAGGTATAATTTGCAGCTAGCTGATATTGTGAAAATTGTTGTTTAATAAGATCTTGAAGTGCTGTTCTTGGCACTTACTTCTTTCTTCTTAATTTACAGGGCGTCATCTCCCTGACAAGGCAATTGATCTAGTTGATGAAGCTTGTGCAAATGTGAGAGTCCAGCTTGACAGTCAACCAGAAGAAATTGACAACCTTGAGAGAAAGAGGATGCAGCTGGAAGTTGAGCTTCATGCGCTTGAAAAAGAAAAGGATAAAGCTAGCAAAGCTCGTCTTGTTGAAGTAAGTGTTTGAATCTAGCATGTGTGGATGGAAATGCTTGTTGATTTTGTAGTTCTATTGTTCTTATATTGGTTCTATAATGTTAGGTTCGGAGGGAGCTTGATGACTTAAGAGACAAGCTTCAGCCCTTGATGATGAAGTATAGAAAAGAGAAGGAAAGGATTGATGAGATTCGAAGGCTTAAGCAAAAGCGTGAAGAGCTCTTATTTGCTTTGACAGAGGCTGAAAGAAGATATGATCTAGCCAGGGCGGCTGATTTGCGTTATGGGGCTATTCAGGAAGTGGAGTCTGCTATTGCCCAGCTTGAAGGTAGCACAGAAGAGAACTTGATGTTGACTGAGACTGTTGGACCAGAACATATTGCAGAGGTTGTAAGCCGCTGGACCGGCATACCAGTAACAAGGCTCGGCCAGAATGACAAAGAGAGGTTAATTGGACTTGGTGAGAGATTGCACAAGAGAGTAGTGGGTCAAAACCAGGCAGTTGATGCTGTTGCAGAAGCCGTATTGAGATCAAGAGCTGGGTTAGGCAGACCACAACAACCAACTGGATCATTCCTTTTCTTGGGTCCAACTGGTGTTGGTAAAACTGAGCTTGCAAAGGCTCTGGCTGAACAACTTTTTGATGACGAAAATCTAATTGTTCGAATTGATATGTCTGAGTATATGGAGCAACATTCTGTCGCACGTCTGATTGGTGCTCCTCCTGGGTAAGTTTTGTTTATCTGGCTTATCTAATCATTCTTGCAAAATTTTTTGGCAATCATTCTTACATTTTCTTAGATCAGTATAGTAGAAGCTGACTGCTGTTATAATTTTACAGATATGTTGGGCATGAAGAAGGTGGACAACTCACAGAGGCTGTGAGGCGGAGGCCTTACAGTGTTATATTGTTTGATGAAGTGGAGAAAGCACACCCTACAGTTTTCAACACTCTCCTGCAAGTTTTAGATGATGGGAGGTTAACTGATGGTCAAGGTCGAACAGTTGATTTTAGGAATACAGTGATCATTATGACTTCCAACCTTGGGGCGGAGCATCTCCTTACTGGTTTATTGGGCAAGTGTTCAATGCAAGTTGCTCGTGATCGAGTTATGCAAGAGGTATTTGTCCGAGATCAAGTGTTTACAATATTTAGAGATCCTCTTTTCCTTTTCTTTTCTCCTTCTAATGCAGAGTTAATCTGACATTTTACTTGAACAGGTGAGAACACACTTTAGGCCTGAATTGCTAAATCGGCTAGATGAGATTGTTGTTTTTGATCCTCTTTCCCGTGACCAACTGAGGAAGGTGGCTAGGTTACAAATGAAGGACGTTGCTGTCCGGCTTGCTGAGAGGGGTGTTGCTTTGGCGGTGACCGATAAAGCATTAGATTATATTCTGGACGAGAGTTATGATCCGGTTAGTACTTCATTCCAGACTGTGATTCGCAAGTCCAATATTTACTTTGTTCTGCATCTACTTTAAAATACTAAACGTTTCATCATTTTCAGGTTTATGGTGCTCGACCTATAAGAAGATGGCTCGAGAAGAAAGTGGTGACAGAGCTATCAAGAATGCTGATTAGAGAAGAGATAGATGAGAACTCGACTGTGTACATAGATGCAGGACCCAAGGGAAATGAGTTGGTTTACCGGGTTGAGAAGAATGGAGGGCTCGTGAATGCTGTCACGGGTCAGAAGTCAGATGTGTTGATACAACTTCCGAATGGACCAAGGCCGACTGATGATGCTCATCAGGCAGTTAAGAAGATGAAGATCGAGGAAATGGATGAGGACCTCGACATGGATGGGTAAAACCTTTCCTTCATTGGTTGTAACTGTAAAAGTCTTTGCAGCGTTTTGATGGCTTTGGGGTGTAAAGGTCTCTGTCCGCTCGAGACTTGATTGCTTGTAATAACTTGCTTTTGATAATTCAAGTTCTAGTTTTCTGGTTTTCTGGTATTATACTCTTCGTAACTTCGTTGATTTCTCTTCTACCGTGTTTATATGATTATATCCATGAGTTTATGGATGTCCAAGGTTATGACCCCTACTAGTTTCACGTTAGTGAATCTTCTTCTCGGTTTAAACCGACAGAGATTATTGGGGCACAAAAAACTGATCTCGAAATGATTATAGACCCCAAGATTGGAGGTGGTCAATCCTGGTGGAAGTTGAATTTAACTTGCTGTCACTTCCACTGGAGCCACTTTACATGTAGTAAATGCAGCATTACGGATTAACCGTTGGTTTAATGATGTTTCTCATGTTGGTTTTGTGAGATCAAAAAATTCATAGCTCCGGTCATATTTCTGGCTTTGTGGAATGAAAAATTCGTAACTCTGGCTCTCTTTCTTCATCAGAATCTTATCGTAGCCTCGTACATTTAAAACGCAAGAGTTATTTCTTTTTGACTATTTACCTTAAAGGAATACTAGTTATTTGGTTAACGAGTGCATAAATGGTTATTTGGTTAACGAGTGCATAAAAAGACAAATTGGGCCATCGCAAATATGGCCATACTTAATGCACTTATTGGGCCAACGAAATGGGCTTTGCAAATTAACTAGTAGGGTGTTGGATTGATGATAACCCGACCCGACCGCTATATATAGGGCTGAAAACCATAGCATATATAATCTCTCTCGCATTGATATTGTGTGTTAGTCAATAACACAGTAGATTCTCATCATTCATGTCTGATCTGTGCTGTGTCATCGATTGTATTGCTTCGAAGCATGTTTCGGGTTCATACTAGTTTTTTACATTTGGGATTTACAAACCCAGTTTAGAGTAGCCACATATCACACGTTGGCTCCTGAATGTTCATTTTTATACTTGAGAAACCAAATGATGTGTTGTGAACAGGTAAAGGATCATTGTGGGGTTTAAATTTAAAAAAAAAAGGTGTATGACATTGGAGGTCATCTTGGATCCGAATAAACAACTTGCAAAGAAACATCCTGTTATCATTACCACGTATAATGTTACAAAAGCCATCAAAGACAGCATTCTTGTGAACTTTAAGTGAGGAGTGTGGTCACTTGGATAGTTCCTAAGTAATATATTCTAATGACATTTTCTTATTTGTTGTATAGGAATTTTCTCTTTAATTTCAAGGTTAATTAAAATGACTATCACATTGCGTTCCATGATGTAATTTGTCAATGAAATTACAAGGCTTTGTATCATAAGAGCTTCATGGGAGGACCGTTAAAAAGTATGGTCTGCAATTACCATGGTCAGGAGTATTGCTGATTGCCCGATGATTTTTAATTTGTTGGACTTAAGTGGTGAGTTAAAGAATCCGAATAGAGTAACTCTTATCATACATCAGCGTTTGTAGTTTCCTCTTGATGGCTACGGACAGTTTAAGAAGAAGAAAATAAAATATAGCCAAGTCAGTGCACTTGTCTATTAGTCAATTTCATATATTTCAAGAATAACATGTGAAAAGTTACGCACACTAAGATACAAGAAGTTTTCACATCAAATAGGAAAAATTGTCATCAATGATCAACTTCTTACTATGATTTATTATGACTCTTTGGTTTTATTCCTTCTACTATATGGTGCTTAGTTCTTAAAAAAAAAATTTATGCTTAGCTTTAGTGGCAGATCATTAAGAAATAGTGGTTTTTCCAATGCTGTCAATTTGTCATAGTGCAAATCTTTATTATCATAACAAAGAGAGAAGTTTTATTTCCAAATAAAAAGAGAGAGAGAGAGAGAAGGTAATTCAATGTCACTGTTTTCCTTCCCGAAATTTTCACCACTACAGAGCCCTCTTAACAGGTCCAAGATGAGCGACAGCACATGACCCAAAATTAAAAGGACCAGATTTTTTTTTATAGTTTTATGTTTATATAATTACCGACTGTTAAAGTCTCAATCAAAAATTATAGGGTCTCAGACAACAATAAAATCATAGGGCCCAGACTCTCCCAAATCCTCTCCTCTTGGTTTCTGCTCTTGGTTTCTGCATTGTCATCCTCGCCCCCCACCCCAAATTCTCAGTCTCTGTCTCCATTCCCATCGATCTTTTATGTCCTTTTTCATTCTTTGATAGCTCTAACAAAATTCCAAATTTGAGTAGTCCCCCCCCCCCCCAAAAAAAAAGAAAATCTCATAGTCTCTTTCTCCATTCCCATCGATCTGTTATGTCCCTTTTCCTTCTTTGATAGCTCTAAAAAAAATTCCAAATTAGAGTAGTCCCCCCATCCCCCTCCCCCCGAAAAAAAAAAAAATCTCATAGTCTCTTTCTCCTTTCCCATCGAACTTTTATATCATTTTTCATACTTTGATAGCTCTAAAAAATTTCCACCCACTTCAAGTCTTCATTCTTCAATGAGAGATCTAGAGGCAAAATGAAGCTAATCAGTAATCCTTAGACCCTAGTGACGACTTAGTTGTGATTAATTGATTTGTATCCACATATAAATAAATGTTTGCTTTAGTATTTGTTCAGTTATTATTTAATAGTTCAATTTATATAATTTTCTTAATGGTTTGATTTGTTTTTAAAATTGCAAAGCCCTAGCAATTTTCTGGGAATTGAGAAACGTAAGGATCAGAGAAGTCAAGCAGTGAGGAAAGCCTGATGATAGCCTGATGCTCATATATCAATCAACATTTTGCTAGAAGAATGTTTTATTTTGAAGATTTTATGTGAGATCTTTTCGTAACCTTTTTTTGTTGCAAATTTTCATTTGTATTGAATAGTTGGTCTCTTTTGTAGGCTCATTAATGAGGTATAATTGATTGTTGGATATTGGATTTTATTTTACTAAATTCAATATTATATGTTTGTTTAAGTATACGTTTCAGTTATGAATTTTATGAGATTTTGATGATTTTGTCTTCCTAATATTTTTATATAAGACTACAATTTAAATGCATGGCTGCATTAGATGGCTGCATTTTAAGCTTTCGCATAGGGCCTCTGAAAAGTTTGAGACGGCCCTAGATGACTTTGTATGTCTTTTTTTTTTTTTCTATCAGGAAGTATCAGAGCTTGTAAGACAGCTGCCTCAAAGTGTGATGAATTAAAATTTGAGCTGCACAAGCTTGTGGTTGGATCTAATCTTTCAGCCCAAGATACTCAGAAAAGATGCAATTCTATCTTGACAAGATCAAAGGCTTGGAGCACTGAAAGTTTTATTGCATATGTCGTGACATACTGAATTCAGATGGCAATTACTCTGGCCTGTATCTTAATGTCCTATCTGTTCCGTGGGCTATTTTGGCAGCTGGCCGGTATAAGTAGACTGGTTGTTCAATGAAGAATAATCCACTCACTTGTTATCGTATGATAACAATGTGCTTCTAGTGCTATAGATCACAACCAAGAGTCACTAACAGTGTGGCTGTTGGTATTGTGAGTTTATAAAAATGTCTGTTTATAGATAGAGGCTTTCCGAGGCATGGAAGGCTCAACACATTCTATTGGTGGATAAGCATAACGCAAGGCAGAGGCGAAGGATTTTCACAAGCCGTATTTGGCAAGGACAAATGGTTGAACAGGTTGGAGATGAGTCGAGAATGGCTGAGACAAAGGACAAGTGAAAGTAGTGAACGGCGAGAATGGTGAAGATGCTGAACATATTGGAGACGACAGTAGTGCTATTTGGTTATTTGGATATGCAACTTGTTTGCCGAACATATAGATCATGTATTTTAATTCTGGATAATTTATCTCAAGACTTGCTGTTATATATATATAGGATACTAAGTTGATGAGGAATTTTGTTTTATAATTCTAGGCCTTGAGAAAGCTTTTATTGTAATTTCTGATATGAGGTCATAGATGTGCAAAGTAGAGATCGACGACAATGCTTATTAGGGATATGAATGCAAAGCAGAGCAAAGGGAGGCTAAATTCAAAGGGGATTGAACAAGAGGCTTGATTTCAAGGATTCTGAGACTAGATAGCTAGGTTCTGTAGAGGGATAGACGACTATAACCCCACACTGCCAGCTTGAAGATTTTGGAGGTAGGTGTACAAAAATGATATCAAGTCATGAATGAGAGGATTAATTATTGGACATTTTTTGCAGCGATTTGAAATGATACTACCTTAAATCACTAGTAAGTAACTGAACAACTTAGATATTCAATTGCGCGCACGTCCAATATTCATTTGTTTACTTGAAGGTTGGAGATGATTTCATGAAGATGGTTTTTTATTTTATCAAATCTGTGGTGAATGCTATCCGAACTCCGAAGAGAAATGTTTCTGTAATTTTTCTTTTCCCTGTCATAATAAAAAATAAAAATAAAAATTGGGATCTTCGGTGGTTAATTGGTATAACGAACGAACCTTGTGGAATCGGATTAATTGTTGTCAGGTGACATGAAAAAGATCGTTGGGAAGAAGGAGCTAGTTAGCAGATATATGGGACAAAAAAGGGTACATTCAATCCATGAAAGGTACGTCCCAAGATCTCGGAGTTACTTTTGTACCTGAAGTTCCATCTTCAATTGTATGGGGTTGAAGTCGAAGCCACGTACGTCCCAGCCGGCGATGTAGCAGTTAGTACGTAGTTGAGTTTTACCTCAAGCTTCTACCATGCGTTAATATATTCCGGCTTATCCCATATTTTGCGTACTAATTCACCTCGAAATACCTGAAATATGTAGGCAAAAAAACCCTTCAATTCACCATGCTCCTTTGGCCGGGGTTGGTTCGGTACTATAGGGGGTTCGAGTTGCTGCGGTTGTAGTAGCATCGACCTTTTGCAGAGGTGAGAGGTATATTGGCATGGACTGGAGAGACGTAGCTCTTTCCAGAGACGCTAGTTCATATGCTTTCAGCCAAGGATTCAAATTTCAGTTTTGGTTTTGATTTCAATACTTTAAATTTAAGAAAATTTCGGAGAAAGTCTATTTTTCGGTGGAATTTTCGGGTAAAAATAAAAAGATCACGTTAATTGCACTTATAAAATGGGTGTGGAGGGGGGGGGGGGGGGGGGGGGAAGTTATAACAAAATCGCGTGAATGAAAATGAATAAGTATAACAAAAAGACTATAAAAGCTACTATGATGTGGTTCAATCTAGCTGGTTGAACTGCTTCTATTTAGTATCATATAATACCATTCTCAAGTATATGTGTTACGACCCGAACCTAAATTTATTGACTTACGGGTCTTTCGGACCTTAAACGAAAGTTATTTTGACTTTCGATTCAGTTTTGACCATTTAGGGGGCCCTAAAAGATGACATTTTGTTCGGGTCAAAATTCGAGAAAGCTTTCTTCACGAAACTTGTAGATGACGTTAAACCAAGCACGTGCATACTTGGTTCGTAAAAATGAGAGTTCGTATGCAAACGTTATAAATGAAATACAGAAGTTACTGTTTATAGTAGAAAGTATAAATTCAAATTTTCACTGTAGTCGGGTAACTTTCTTTCCCTCTCTCTCTCTCTCTCCTCCCCCGCGTTTCCTCTCTGTCTCTCTTTTATCCGGTTACTGTTCATCATCATCAAGCTCGAGTCCGACCACCTGGAAGCGAGCTGCAACCACCATTCAAGTCCTCTCTCCATCCTCGACTCGTCTGTGGTGGTAGAAATCCGCGATGTGGCCGGAAAACGACGAACCGAGCCGTTGAAATTTACTGTAGCAGTTTTCCAGTTTCTGGCCAAGCCAGACGGATTTTCTTGGCTTAAACTGCAAGTCTCGACCCTGGACGACCTTCCTTCAAGCATTCTTCAACAAAAACACCACGAAATCCACAGATCGAAGGTTTGAACTTTTAAACTCAAACCGGTCACTGTTCTCCTTAATTGTTGACCTAGTTCTAGCCGTTTTCTTGATTCATGGTGGTCATGAAAAGTGTGTATAATGTTGAGATGATGGTGCTGGCAAAATTTGGTGGCCAGAGGGCACCGTTGCAGGCGACGCGTGAAGCCCACGCGCCGCCACTGTAGGCGGCGTTTGGTGGGGCGTAGGGACCTGCTTTAATTCCAAATTTTAACTGCTTAAATTCTATAATTCATGTAGAGTATGTATGTGAAGTTTGGTGAAGATTGGAGAAGACTGGAATTAATTATGAATTTTTGAAATTTAGGATTTTGATTTACTATTTACGAGAATCCGGCCGTCAGATTTCTCTCGAATTCGTTTAGAAATTGTAAATCGTCTATTAAAAATTGTTGATGAAGTTTGGATTAAATCAGAGGAGAATTGAAGGAGTAGAGATTAAATGAGACAATTAGAAATTCGTTTTAATTATCGTAAAGTTAATTTCCGTTCTGTAATTATTTTGTTTACGCGCTATTATTTTTGTACAAGACGTGAGGAACCTCCATTTGAGGAAACTTTCGAATAAACGGCAAGGTTAGCCGTATACTGTGAGTGGACTTTTGTTTTAAATAATGATGCATGCATTTATTTCGAAATTATTGATTTATTTAATTATCGTTTTATTTAGCGAGCATGATATTTTGTTTTGGATTATAATTTTGATATTGGTTTTTCCATATGAATTTCGGATATGAACTTATTATGCTCGAATTTGGATTTATGATTTGTTTTTGAGAATATGAATTGATTTTCAGAGATTAATTATGATTTGAGAAATGGATTTGTGATACTATTTCTTGGATATTGAGCTTTTGATATTTATCTCCGATATATGATTATTATTTGAAAATGTGATTTATGTGATTTTCGACGAATTGTTTTCCGATGTGATTTCCGTAATTCAATATTATATTTTATTCGTCAATTTTGAGATTCTGGAATATAATCGGAGATGAGATTTTCGAAGAAATTATTTATACTTATTTTTCTTGCTGACTTGGTTATGAATTCGAGAATATTTAGGTTTGCGGGGCCATGTCATTGGAATATATTTTATTTCTCTGAAGAATTTAGGGAAGCTTTATGGATTTATTGATTTTCGGATTTCTTATGCCATATTTTAGGTGATTTTTATCATGCTAGCATTAAGTCCGCCTTTGTGGCGAGGTGATTGGATCACCGAAGCATGTCCACCCTTGCGAGCCACAATGACTATCTGGTGAGAGTAGTCTAACTGGGGCGCTGGTTACTGGTCTTTGTGATGGTAATCTTAAAGCCCAGTATCCTAATCGCTACACTTAGTGGCGTGTGGGTATATAACGGGAGTATAAGAGTACTTTAGTCTGAAGGGCTATCACTCGAGCCTGAGGGACTCACCTATATGGCAAATTATCTTCCCTATATTATATTTTGATATTTTTGGCTAGCAGGGCTAGTCTGATTATTTATTGGTCAGCGAGGCTGACACATTTTTTTGGAGTTTCGAGCTTTATTAAATAAATTGTAAAAGTATTGTATAAATCAGCTCGAACGATTATTTTATGAAAATTACATGCATGAGACTTTAAAAGACTTGAGGGAAAAGTATAATTTCTTTTTACTTCAAATATTTGTGAAACATTTATTTTTGTCCATTCACTCTAACGTGTGTTTAAATTACTTTCCCCTCGGCCATTTGGTTTCAAATGTCCAGTTGCAGGCTAGATTAGTGGAGGTCGGGCTTACATGGAGTTGAGGTATAGCTAGCACTACTTCCGCATTGTAGCATCTATCGATCTTTTATCCTCTTTTCGTTTATTTTAGAGTTGCTCTGATAACTTATAAATTTTTGCTTAATGTGAAAATGAAGTTGTTGGTATTTGGGGAGCAGGATGGCTCCAGGAGTATAAAGACGAAATGCTTAGAAGTGTGGTTTGAATTCTTTACAGGTTAGGTTGTCCATTTTTGGGAAAAATTCTGTTGAATTTTCTCGAAAAGTTGACCCCGCAGGGCCACCTGGAATTTCAGGGTGAAATTCTGGGTCTGGTCTTGTCAATATGAATGAAAATGATTTGGGCACTTCATCATATGGGTATTGTATATGTGTTGATCTCTTCCAACATGTAATCTATATATTGGATATTGTGGAATTACCCATTATTTTATGAAGCATACGACATTTGAGACAAAGCAAGAAGGAAATCATGTTGTGGTTGGAGTATTCAACTGTAGCAAATAAAAGCAAAAACATTTTTTGTTATATTCAACTTGATTGCAACAAAATAATAATAATAATAATAAATATTTCTCTATGAAGTATGAAGTCTAAAATTCATTGTCGGTGACATACAAAAATTTAAGAGGAATTTCGGACAAAATTTCGGTGTGAGTTTTTAAATATATTTTATGTGTGTAGATATTTCAGAAATTAATAATTTCACGAAAATGTACAGAAAATTTGGAAAAATTTCGGAAAACTTCTGACAAAAATGATATAGCATATGAATTTCGTTTTGGTACTTCAAAATTACGGAAATTTTGACAGTTTCGGAGAATTATAAACCAGTTGATACGAGAGGGAGATCAGGTAGCTATACTAGCTACAATCCAAGAAACATAAAACTTGGAATATTTTATTTAAGAGTTGCAATATTTATTTAATTATCAAAACTGTAAAATTAACTTATAGGAGTAATTAACAACTTGTAAGTTGTATAAGTCTTCTCTTTGTAAGACAAACTGTATTGTATGTGAAATCATAAATCTACTAATCAAACTCGATCTCCAACTACCCAAGATGCTGAAGATCGATGAACAACGTACATAATAAACTCTTCTTCATGATTTTTTTTTTTGGTCGACAACTCTTCGTCATGATAGAAACAAGAGAGAGGAAGATGGGGACGGGACTAAATGTTGGGAAAGTACTGATCGATCGCAAGCTAAGTAGTGGTGCATAAATACATAGGACCAAAAATGATATACGTAGTCTACCTAGTAAAAAGTCGAGATTTACCTGATGATTGAGTGATAGCAGAGCTAGCTAGGTTTTGATTTGGTACCACTTCGATCATGTATCGTTGTTGAAGATCCATCTTTGGCTACTAGATGGGGAGGTGGTAGCAAGCCAAGAACCCTAGCTCTTTGTAGAGACGCAAATAGTGAAAAAGTCAATAAAATGAATATATACAGTAACTTGTGGGGGTGGGAAGGTGTGAAGCGTGGAGAATTATAGACCAGCTGATAGACGAGGAGGTTGTCAGCTTAACTAACTTGCTACAAGCTAAGATGTACGCATCTTCATTCAATTACTGCTTTATATACATTTGGCCAAAAAATAAACAGTAAAACCAAAAAAAGAAAAGTAAAAAACACTTACCCTCTAATGGACCCTAAAATGTCAAAGTAATTATAATTATAGAATAGTCAGTGATATTTTAATGCATCGAGAGTAACATACTCGAACAAACTTTTTGGTTCACTGAAATTATTCTAGTTTTCGGTAAAAAAATATTTACAAAAAGATATTTACTTTATACTAAAGGAGACTTATTGTTAATTTAACAGTACAAGGTCGTTTCTGCCCCTGCTCTTTTCCACAATTTTGGCCCTGCCATTCAGTTGTTCTAGAATTTGCGTAGTGACGGATTTGTTACGTGGCTTCTAGAGAAAGCATAGTGGAAACAGAGAGAGAGAGAGAGAGAGACTCCATCGAGTGCAGCCAGATACAAACGGTTCATTCTACTTTCGGTTTTGTTCTCGGATACAGACGCAGCGTGAAGAAAGAAGACGCAGATCTTCATCGGTTTCACAGTATCAAGTGCTGGATTTGTTTTTGTGCATAGAGTGAGAGACAGTGAAAGGAGAAGAGGAGCAAGCGATCTGGATTCGTTTGGGTAGAGGTGCAGAGACTGTGGAAGGAGAAGAGCAGGAATCGGTGTTGGTTTGGTTGGGAAGAGGTGGGTTCGTGTTATGTATGAAGATAATAAGAACTGAACACCTAGAATGGGAGAATATCTACGCTGCTCATTATTAACCAAGCTGTGGCATATATAGCCTTACAAGAGATTGAAACAAACTAACAGCCCACACAACGCACAATTCTCATCGGTGGTATATGATAACAGGAATGAGTCAAACCTACCCAACGTCCCTATAATTAGGGCTTATTAACAGCAACAAACAGAACAAACTTTTAACAACTTAAATGAAACCCTAACAGCATTAATGCGTCCATGCAACCCTAGCCGCACTCATGCAACCATGCAACCCTAACAGTGCGAATATTTGGATCCAGTTTCAGCAAAAGCTTCTGATTTTAATTTATCTGATGGAATATATTTGTCTACACTATTTGGATCACTAAATGGTTTTTGGTTTGGCTAATTTTTTAAAGTAGTGATCCTTGCAATGAACACATATTCTTCATTTGTTTAGCCAGTAGTTGATATTACTTCTAATGTTCATGTCAGGGATCAAAGCAGCTTGCATTCAAATCAAAATCTCTCTCACTGGGTAAAGTTCTTCGCTTTCTGAAGGTAAGGTATTCTAATCTGTTAACTGATTTGATTTGTTCTTTTTTTTTTCTTTTTATCTGAAATTTTCCGAGTGATGTTGTTTCTTTCAATCATTCTGTGCTCTCAGAATTAGCAGATGTATTGATTATGCTCTTTTTGATATTGGGTTGTGATTGATTTTGCTTGCAGGCTCTATTTGGTAAAGGTGAAGATGCAACAGAAAGAAGACAAACGTAAATAAGCATCCCAATTAAACCAAAACAGTAATGATAAAAGTGTGTAAAGCAGAGACGTTATCATCTTTCTATTGGACTATTGGTTTAATTGTATCTTCTTTTTTTTTGTTACAAACATTAATTCTGTACTCTGAACCTTGGCCTTTAGATTCGTATTGACTATTGTAGTTGTCCTCTTTAAAGAAAACTGATTTTTTTTTTTTCATTTTTTTAATGTTATTTGTTGCTGGGATGTCATTATTTCCAGTTTTTGTCACATAACATTGGGATTTGTTTGTTGTCTTACAAGTTTTCGTGTCTTTCGGGCTGAAATTGTTACCTTTTTCATGTTTTGGTGTCATGATCTTTTGATTTGATTAAGGTAATTGAACTTAGTGGATTATATCTGCAAATAAATGAAAATGATAAACCTTATTATCATAGATTTTCTACTTTAAGCTTTTTATCAATTTTATGTCCCGTATAAAGAATGGAAGTGTAAAAGCCCTCCAAGTGTCTGCTTGAGGTGATATATGCTGCCATCTAGTTGTGTCATGTTTTTTTTTTTTTTTTATGGTTGTGTGTACTATGCAATTATGCAGCTTTCAGTTTGCAGACTTGGTGTTGGTTTTAAAATGTGCAGCTTGCTGCCTTATTTTGAATCTCTAGTTTTGGTGTTAATTTGCTGTATTAAACTGTGCAGTTTGGCAGTTTCCTGTGTTTTGGAAATCCGTAATGCAATTCATAATGCATTATGGATAATGATATTGCTGTGTTGTAAAATAATATTGATAATGAAGTAATGCAATTTGACATCTTGCTATGCATTTTGGATATTGCTGTGATTTGTTGTCTTGATGAAGATTTATTGTGATTTGTTGGCTTGAATGCTTGATGAAGATTTGGCTTATTTGATTCATTTGGCATGTTGGTTTGCAGATTATCAAGAATGGCAGAATGCATTGTGGAATTAAGGACAAGCAATTTTAGTTTTATTAATTTTTCCATGAACTTTCTATTCTGCTCATTTATGATTAATATGGCATTTGTGATTTGTGCAAGACTGTGATTTGAACTCTTCTTTAGTTCATTCTTTTCAATTTTCATAACTTCATTAGTTCATTCATCATTGTAGCGTTTTCAATATTTCAGGGCATTTGTGACTTTGACTTTGATTCAAGACTATAATGTTGTTTTGATTCAAGACTGTAATCGTGTAATACTGTAATGTGACTTTGGCAAGATTGATGTAGAACTGTTGAAGTGATATTGATTAGAAGTTTTGAAGTTTTGATTACTTGATTCATTTGATTTCAAATTTTTAATGTTTTGATTGAATCATTTGATTTTGTCATAAATTTCTGCATTATTCTATTGAAACTGCAGAACAAAATGTGGCAAAAACTGGACAGCTTTGCTGTTGAATTGCACTATACAGGAACCGTTTAGATGCAGTAACTGAACCGAACAAAACGGTTCTGGTTCCAAATCGGTTCTGATAAGAATTGTGACAACACCGAACCGGAAAAAGAAGGTCGGTTCCGGTTCCAGTTCCGGCAAAAAAAAAAAAAACGATCCCAGGCCTATTATAAACTAGTTGATAGATGAGGGGGTCCTTCTATTTACAAAGAGAAGACTTATGTCGCTAGACCAAATGGAACTGGACCAAAAAATTGACGAGGGGGTTGTTAGCGGCTTAACTTGCTCTATGCCAAGATGCATGCAACTTGATTCAATTAATGCTTTATATTTACATTTGGCCAAAAAATAAACAGAAAAAACCAAAAAACAAGAAAAGAAAAAGAAAAAAAAAAAACACTTACCCGCTAATAGACCCTAAAATGTCACAGTATTTATAATTATAGAAGGAAAGTGAAATCTACACTCCCAATTTTACAATTCGCACTCTGTATTTTTTTTTTTTTTAGAATTTTAACATCACATGTTTACAATCCATACTACAAAATGACAAAATTTAAGATACTAAAAAAAGAAACATGAACTGTGGATTGTAAAATGAAAAGTATAGATTTCACTTTCTTTTTCTTTTTCAGTAGAAGGAGGTCAACCACTTTTATTCAATATGGAAAAAGCAATATTACACAGTGACCCGCCCATGTGGGGTCGTCAGAAAGAGACACCGCTAAACACAATATCACTCTATCTATTGAGTGAAGCTCAGGGGAGAGTAAACTAATAAGAAACTGACAATAAAATTTTTCCACATAATCCATCAGAAGACTTGCTGACAACCTCAGACCAATAATCCCTGCAGTTCCTCGCGAGCATTGATCCCAATAAAAAATTAGGTACCGAGACACAAATCTTCCTAGATCCCAAATTTTTATAGAAAATCCACCATAATCCCAGATTCGGATCCAGAACAAAGAGAGCCCACATGTTGTAGCCCTAGTCAGCCCAATTGGCCCCAGGCCCAAATCTGGAAAGCCTCGCAAAGCCCAAATGCAGTTGGGTTTTGCCCTTGCAACCAACTTAGAGGAGCTTGTGATCTTGCCACCGTCGCACCAACCCGCCATCAAGTCTCCGACAATCCAGCTCTGCGGAACCAGTGAAACGTCCCTGACTCCCGTACCAACAGACGACCCAGATGGAGAGATGCGACGACATCAAACACCTCGAGAAGCCACATAGCCCTTGAAAAAGTAAGACTCTGGTGGACCTGCAGCTTCCCCACAACTCCAGTAACCTTACTTCTTCTCCACAGCTTGGTCGAGTTGAATGCGCCCCCGCCGCCATCCGTGGAGGACGACTCCAGTTGAACCCATTGGAAGAAAATAAAAAAGTGGATTTATGATAATTCACCTGTTGGCCTGAGTCTTTGAAAAGGTTTGAAGCGTATTAAGAATATTTTAGGCTGCTGAGACATGAACCATTAAAGAAATTGGTTAATTTTTTAAGAAATTTTTGGGTTAGTTTTATTCAGAATTTATACTATATACACATGTATGATATACACACACATGTAAACCATAAATAATTTTCAACTTTCATCCCTGACCGTCAGATTATTTATTCATAACGTACATGTTTATATAATAAAATTTTGAAATTTTGTCTACCCACTAGAAAAAACTCAAAAAGGTGAAGGTTAATCAGATAGGGGTCGAGACTCCTCCACATTTTTTCTACTTGCAGATATTTTACAAGCTTTTATTAATGGATAATTAACAATACGGCCATATTCTTGTGATTTTGTCAACAGAGGAAAAGTCATATCCTATTCTCGGCCTTCCATATTTTTTCTTTTCTAATCATGTTTCTTTAAGGTTTTACCATGGGATACCCGTCCTTCAAATAAATAAGTGCATCTACCATTCACTTATTCCAAAGTACTGAAAAACATCCAACCTAACCCACACACGTTGTAACCTACTAGCTCCACGCACCTCACTCCCCAATCCCCCTACCTCTATATTTATGTCTGAAACCTTCAACACACTCGACTCAGATTGAACAGAAAGAAGAACAGCCATGCTTCTCATAGTAGTGATCACTTCCTCTTCGCCGTGTTTTTGTTCCGGCTTCTTTTTTCCGGCAAATCCCAACGCCACTCGCTTCCTCTCCCTCCTGGCCCCAAACCATGGCCGGTGGTTGGCAACTTACCTCACTTGGGCCCCTTCCCGCACCACTCCATCGCGGAGTTGGCGAAGAAACACGGGCCGCTCATGCACCTCCGCCTCGGCTACGTTGACGTAGTCGTGGCGGCATCAGCATCCGTAGCGGCCCAGTTCTTGAAGACTCACGACGCCAATTTCTCCAGCCGACCGCCCAACTCCGGCGCCAAGCACCTCGCCTATAACTACCAGGACCTCGTGTTCAGGCCGTACGGTCCACGGTGGCGCATGTTCCGGAAGATCAGCTCCGTCCATCTGTTCTCCGGCAAAGCCTTGGATGATCTTAAACACGTCCGGCAGGTAAAAATTGACCAGCTGCGAATACGTTAAAACTCTGTAGAATATTTTTAACTGTTTGTGCCCAAAAATAATATAACTGTAAAGTATTTAAGTCACTTAACGAGTTCACGTACAGGGTCAGACACTGAGATTTTCACTCATCACCACTTGTTTTTTCATCATTATAAAACGTGTTCTTCATCTTAGTTAAAATTAAAAATTAGAGCTTTGAGTTTGATATATATTTGTCTGACATAATTTCTTTAGTAATGATATCATTAGCAGTAATAGTTAAATGATTTTCATTGACTGGAATGTTATCTACCTAATAAATTAAAAGATATGTAGGCTGTTAATCAATTGGTGTTAATGACCTATACATAAGTGTTAAATTAAGAGTTTCGTTTTTTTTCTTTTTTCCCTAGCCTTTCTGAATTTAATACATAAGTTTTTTTAATTAACTATGCAAAAATAATTGTAGGAGGAGGTAGGTGTGCTAGCGCATGCCTTGGCAAATTCAGGGTCAAAGGTAGTGAACCTGGCGCAACTGCTGAACCTGTGCACGGTCAATGCCCTAGGAAGGGTGATGGTAGGGCGGAGGGTTTTCGGCGACGGCAGCGGAGGCGACGATCCGAAGGCGGACGAGTTCAAATCGATGGTGGTGGAGATGATGGTGTTGGCCGGAGTGTTCAACTTAGGTGACTTCATCCCCTCTCTCGAATGGCTTGACTTGCAAGGCGTGGCGTCCAAGATGAAGAAGCTCCACAAGAGATTCGACGACTTCTTGACCGCCATTGTCGAGGACCACAAGAAGGGGGCCAGCACGGCGGGGCACGTCGACATGTTGACCACTCTGCTCTCGCTCAAGGAAGACGCCGACGGCGAAGGAGGCAAGCTCACCGATACTGAAATCAAAGCTTTGCTTCTGGTAACCACACGTCTCTATCCCTCTTTCTTGTCTTGTCTTGAACCCAACATAGGTACATTTAATTATGATGATGCTGATGGCCCTGACTCCATTAAAGGGCCTGAAAATCAAGAAACGGCCCACGTAGGCTTTAGTGTGATTGTGCCTGTTCCTCACATTCAGTGAACTAGTAATTAGACAGGACACGGAAGATGGACTTTTCCTATGTTCCCAACCACGTGGCCTACACCCAACCCCCGTACACATTTTACCTTGCTATAGTGAAGAAATTTAACCTAGGTTTGATTAAGAAGCTTCTTCTTCAAGTAATTTTAGCAGCATTTTTACTGTGGTAACTTTATTATTCAAATATCCCGTCATTTATTGTGCGTTTGTTTTTCTAGAAACGTATTGTTAAGCATCTTAATCTTTACTATTCTTTGACCCATTATGTGTTTGCAGAACATGTTCACGGCTGGCACTGATACGTCATCGAGCACGGTGGAATGGGCAATAGCTGAACTCATTCGGCACCCTCATATGCTAGCGCGAGTTCAGAAAGAGGTTGACGATTTTGTTGGCCATGACCGACTTGTGACCGAATCCGACTTACCCAACCTCCCTTACCTCCAAGCCGTGATCAAGGAAACGTTCCGACTCCACCCATCCACTCCTCTCTCGTTGCCCCGTATGGCAGCCGAGAGTTGCGAAATCAACGGCTACCACATCCCGAAAGGCTCCACACTCTTGGTCAATGTATGGGCCATATCTCGTGACCCGGCTGAATGGGCCGACCCACTGGAGTTCAAGCCCGAGAGGTTCCTGCCCGGTGGCGAAAAGCCTAATGTTGATGTTAGAGGAAACGATTTTGAAGTCATACCCTTCGGTGCCGGGCGAAGAATATGTGCTGGGATGAACTTGGGCCTGAGAATGGTCCATTTGATGACTGCAACATTGGTCCACGCTTTTGATTGGGCCTTGGCTGATGGGCTGACCGCTGAGAAGTTAAACATGGATGAAGCATATGGGCTCACTCTACAACGAGCTGCACCGTTAATGGTGCGCCCGCGCACCAGGTTGGCCCCACATGCATATAAAACTTCGTCATCTTAATTTGAGAGCTGTGTTCTAGAGTGGCCACAGTTTGATGTCTCCATGTTTTCTATCTAGGTTTAAATCTGTAAGATAAGGTGATTCTATGCTGAATCACAAAAGTTGCTATCTAAATTCCATGTCCAATGAAAACGTTGTTCTTCCCTTCTTATAATTTATGAATACTTATGATATAGGTTGTAAAACTTTTTCTTAAATAATATATTCTTTTGATTTGTTAAATATATTTATTTCAATCATATTGATCGAGATTCAAGACATAACTATTCAACAATGTAATAATGCAATAATGTAACAATGTGTACCAAGTTGACTGTGGCTAACTTTCCCCTAGAAAGTGCTAGACAAGTAAATATTTTTTGCTCACGTATTCCTAAAGAAAATCAATGTGTAGTGTAATTCTCATAGCAGAACTCATTTTAAAAGGATGATTATTGTGATTGCCAAATCACTTGAGGTATTATTGGCAAAGTAGCAAATGTTGATGTTGATGTTGTGGGTAAATTTTTAAATGAATTTGAGGGCTCATCTGGTTTTTCACAATAAAGTGATCCATGGAACAGTCACATTTAGATGTAGTTCAATAGTGAAAAACAAAACAAGTCCACTTAAAAATAACTTTTTTTCATCGTTGTTTTACATCCAATGATACTTGACTATTAGTTAACAATAGTGGTGTTCATCTGGCTAGTTACCGACCAACAAATTATACTATCGTTTTTTTTCTTTTCTGAAAGGTGTTACTCAATCACTTCAGGATGTAAATCCAATAGTGGAAAAACAAAACTACTCAACTTAAAAATAACTTTTTCAAGATGAAAATCGTGTGTGGTCATTTGCAACTCCAACATCTTCCCTATAATTTTTGTTTATAGGGAAGCAAAAGTCAAAACTTTAAACAATTTTTCATCCTCAACTCCACAACAGATTCTCTATTTACAGCAATCTCTAAAATCTTAAAAAGAATATGAAGATTTTAGAGATTACTGTAAAGATTATGAAGATTTTAGAAACTACTGTAAAAATTATGAAAATTTTAAAAATTACTGTAAATTTAGGGAATTTTGTTTTCTTTTTTCTCACTATCCATAAAATGAGAATAATTATAGAAAATCTGTTAAAGCATAAAAAATATGGGAAATTGTTGGAGTTGCTCACAAACTTACTTACTAGATTAGATGAACACTATTGCCTTAATGGTAATCAGGGAGCTAAAAAAAGGTCTTTTAAAATTGAGACTTTTACAGCAAATTCATTGATGAAGTTTAATAAATAATTCATTTGCTTTCGCATATTTTTCTATCAAATAAATTTAGTTTCTCTGCAAATTCTAGGCGATTAATAATAAGAAGGATCCTATGAATCTTATTTATAAAAAATTGAACATTATTGCGTTAATAGTGCACCCTCGCAGAGTGGTGCGTGACGCAGAAGTGACGTCGTGATCTCTATTTCGCCAAAACTAATGCTGTGCTCTCTTTGATTAAACCCTTCCTCTCTTTCCAAATGCAAACTCCTCGGCCAGAGCTATGGCAACAAATCTCCTACAACACGTGAACGCCTCGGTCAACGCGCCGATCCCAAGCCTTCCCGCCACCGTCGACGGCGAGGATCGGAGCTTGTCCAGCTCAGACTGCCATGGTCTCTGGTACGACGCCGTTCTCGTCGTCCCTTCCGTCGTTTTCTTGGTCTACTTGGCCTTCCACGCCAAGAAGAACCTCAAGAAGCTCTTTAATGGCAGCTCTTATATCATGATTTCCTATTATGCCCTCGTCTGGGTCGCCGGCCTCCTCAACCTCGCCTGGTGCGCTCTTCAGGTCCGTGCAGCTTTCGCTTTCTAGGGTTTGAAATTGCTTTTGGAATTTTAGGGTTTGAGATGAAATTGGTGGTTTCTACAATACAGGGTTGGCAATGCTCAGGTGGAAAGGCGGTGGCTTGGAATCTGTTGACTTTGTTTACAGCTTCTGCAATGATGTGTTTGGAGATTAGCTTGGTGGCTTTTTTGCTCCAGGACAATTACTCAAGTGGAGTTGAAGCTCTAGCTCAGACTTTCCTTTTCTCAGGGATCGTTGTGAGTGTGGATACACTGCTCAAGGTACTATTGAAAATAGATGTCACACATGTCATTTTTACCTGTTTGTAATTGACCACTTGTTTCTGCGTATTGTGATTTCGGCTTAATCATTAGATATGAAATTTTGGTTGCGATAGATTCTTTATGTATGATATGGGGTGGTCTTGTTCCGGTTTCCACTTGTTTATAGTATAGTTGAGTGGATTATTACTGAATCAGTTCATCTATCTACAGTCTGAATCAGATAATGTGATCATCTGTTAGTAATTTCTGTTTTTACTATTTCCAACTTAAGTTCCAAAGTCCTTTTGCTGCCTCTGAGCATGCATTCATTCATTCAGTGGTAGAACAAGCAATTTAATGATCTCAGCAAAAGATCCTATTCTTCAAACGAGGTTGCCACCTGGTGTTTTGGTCTTGAAGAAGTGTAGTGTGTTTTATTTTAACTTGACGAAGAAGTTTAGTTACTTAACACTCTTGACAGGTACCTTTTGCATATGTAAAATGGTAACGGAAGATTACATATATACACCCAACACTGTCCGATCAATAGATTATATGGTGGAGAGTGGAGGTCCGCAAAAGGGATTTTTGGCGGACGTTCACTCTAAAACAGGCCTTGTATATGTATGATTTAGTTGTCTTTGTATTTCTTTCCCCGTTCTTATTTTAACATCTTTGTGTTTCTCATCCTGTTCCAATAAAAAAAAAAAAAAAAGATTGTCTTCCACCTATGTACTGGCACTCGAACCATCTTTACATCTATGGGTTTAACATAAGCCTTGTTCGTTTTCAGGCAATCTATGTATTCGGATTTGGGGTCCCCCTCTTCATGGTTGGTGTTGGAGGTACGACTGGAGTGAAATGGGGCCTATGGTTCTTCCACAAATCATTGCTTACTGCAGTCTATGGCTTCATATTGTTTGTGCATTTTTCCAAATGGAGAGAAAAGCTTCCGCGTGAGTACATGACTGGTTCTTCTATTGCCACAGCTTTGTTTAAAAGTTTGACCAATTTAACATATACTTCTGTTCTCATGTTTGCAGCCAGACCAGCCTTCTACAACTACATTGTCGTGATGTTTGTATTTGGTGCTGTGACATTGTTTGCTTGTGGGCTTGCTGGAGTCGGGGCTGGTTTTGGCATTTGGTAATTAAAGATTTGTTGAAAATTTGAATTAGGACAGTTATTATCATTATCTTGCAATTAAAAATTTGAATTATGTATCTCTTGCAGGTTGTACAATTTGACAGAAATATGTTACCACGCTCTCTATCTTCCTTTTCTATATGTAACCTTCCTGGCAGATTTTTTCCAGGTGATCATTTCAGAATCATGGTTAAACAATGTTTTCTGGTTTTCAACAGCTTATGGGAAGGTGATAATCGTGTAAAATTCTGTTTTCATGTTTACAGGAAGAACAATTTCTTCTGGATAATGCATATTACTCTGAGATGAAGGATGCAGGGTTCTTTGATGCTGATTGGGATTAGACCCTTGGTAACTTGTAGCCATCTGGCCCTGCTTTGTATACATTGTAAATAAGATACCATGTGTATTTCAAGGGTAAATTAGGCACGAAACAAAAACCATACTCGTTGGGTGATAATTGTAAATGCAACTTTGTTGAGTAGTGAGAGCAAATATAATTGACTGATTCTGTAGCCATCTGTGCTTGCCAGAGTTCATTTATGTTGCTTGGATGATCGAGCTGAAGAAATTCATAAATTTTTCTTTTCTTTGCATGGTTAGCACCGTCCGCTCGTCCAGTCTAGTGATTTTAGGTGTGTTTTTTATTTTATTTTATTAATTCTTTAAGTTGGAAGTTCCGAGTACGACTCGTAGACTAATTATTGTATATTCTCGATCTGTATGTTATCTTCAATTGCATAGGCCTCATCATATGGCCCTTGGGCCCTAAGCACGCCCGAAGCCGAAGGGCCGGGCCGACCGGACCCTTTCTCAAATAGGGTAGGGTAAGGGTCATGCAAATGAAACCCGACCCTATCCTACGGCCCGGCATGATTGAGCCCGAAAAGGGTCAAGCCCGGTCCGGCTCTAAAATTTATATTTTATTTTTATTATTTTTCTATATTACATATTTACATAAAAAGAAATAAGAAAATATGTTATTTTAGAGAATGGGTATTAGATTGAACATTTGAACTCAATTAATTTATGTAAATCTAATTTTTATATCATACACTCCAAAGAGAATGGACACTAATTTTTTTATAAATCTATATTTATATCATACACTCCAAAGAGCAACCTCTATCAATTCAAAGAAAATGAGAAAATCAACCGTTGGATGTGATTATTACAATAAATTATGCGTGTGGTTAAAAATTTAGTCAATTTCACCATAGTTTCGAACCCGATCGGATTGGTCAACCATATTCACTTGTATGTTTTCTTGGTTGACCGATGGCGTGACAACAGCAAAACGTGCTAATTTTTTTACATCACATTTCTAAATATTTCATCAATGGATGTGAGTAGATATAAGATAAAAATTTCAAATTTAATTACAAATATGTTGGTCTATACCAATTTGCCTCCTAAAGTTATATAATTTATATATTGCATTTAAATGATTGAGGTTACCCTCTATGAGCAAAATGGGGGACGAAATTGAATTTTTTAAAATGAACCGCTGGATGTTGTTTTCATATGAATATATGTTAGTGGTAGAAATTTCAGCAATTTCCGCCTTCGGTTGGACCTCGATCTACCCGGTCAACTTAATACCCTAAATAGAACATAAAACAAATATGCTCTCAACCGGTCCTTGGCAATTCACTTTTTTCGATCTTTCAGCTCCCACACTCTCATGGGTAGGGGGTCTACTTACGGATGTCAAAATTCCGCAGCGTTTGTCCGCGCATGGTGCCGCTCCCCTTAGGGAAGTTTGCTTGTGCAAAGCGTTGACCGCTACGTTGGACGCCTTATTCACGGCAGATTGGCCTAATTTTTTTACACAATACCTATCAATGTTGTATAAACATATGAGAATTTTCAGATTGGTCGATTTTCATTTCAAAATTTTTGGATCACACATAATCCTTATATGCCTTGTAATTTAATATAACTAGTTTATTAGGCTTGTTACCCTCGATGAGCATTGTCAGATTGATCAATTTCCATTTTCAAATTTTTGACCCGCCCGAATAAGCCATAATTTTTTTTTTTCTATTTTTTAATTACGTTTCTCTTTTTTCTATAATATGCAATTTATCTCTTTCTTTGTAATTGATTTCATAAGTTTTGTTTTATTTTGCATATATCTCTTTCTTTGTAATTGATTTCATAAGTTTTGTTTTATTTAATTTCTATTTTCTTTGTTACACAACAATTAATATTGAGAGATTTATATAGATAGTTAATTGAATATAACCACCTAAAGTAATATTAATAAATGTTATAAGTTACAAGTATTATATGAATATAAAATATGTTCAATAAAAAACAATGAGCCTTTTATCACCAATATATACCATTAAGTCATATTTTGAGAAGAAAAAAATAATGTTTTTTTTTTGTAAACAAAATAAGGCCCTTTTCGACCCTATTTGAGGGCCGGCCCGACCCGGCCCTAACAGATCAGGCTTTTCGGGCGGGTAAGGGTTAACATATTTAAGTCCCGGCCCGACCCTACCGACCCTAAATTTTGTTGACTTTGACTAGGCCCGACCCTAAGCCCTAAAATTTAGGATAGGGCCGGCCCTAGCCCAGGCCATGATGACCCCTACAATTGCACCTGTTACCATATACAATCTTGCTGACTATTTTTCAACAGTATGGACATTCACAACTAATAATATCAGAACATTTATGCATATACAAACTTGCTGACTGATGTGCAATGGCCAGCGAAGCAAAACATGGCGATCTATCAACTGATGATCATACTCTAGTTGCTGCCATCCCTAAAGTCCTGAAATTGAATGCTCTTGTTCGAACCCCAGATAACAATCTGATATTAGAATCAGTTTCATCCCCTGAAGTAAACAGTAAACAAATTTTTTGAAGTATCAGAAAGGTATCGTCCTCTCACTACAACATATGTAGACTTATTGATAAAGCAAGACAATTCCACAAACTATTAACAGTGAGAAAAACATCAATAACAATCCAATCAACAGATCTATGCAATATATACACTAAAAATTTACAATGCAACATAATATCTTTACGCTGTGCGGTAATAGTTTACAATGATACATAATTTCTTTACACTGTAGTTATTCCATTGTATTTACACTATCCCCTATTTATCTTTAGTGAATGTCTTTTGAAAATAACATAAATACAGGTCCATTTCTTTAGTCACCATAATTAACAAATCGTAAGCATAGGTTAGCTGTACGGTACATCAGTCAAATTGAAAGCTAGACAGTACCTGGAGAGTGGTTGAATCGGATGGTAACTCCATGTTAGTAACCAAGTGATCAGAGAAAGATACTCTCTTCAGAGCATATAGTTCCAACGTAGAGGTGTTCCCAAGGACCAACCACCATGCTTCATTTTTCACCTGTAAAAAGAATGTCGAGATTAGATTGGTGCTCTCGTAACTAGTTTAGAACAAGAAGTTTTACCTTAGGGAAACGTGGAGTGAATGCTCTTGATTTATATTTCCTGAAATTGGTCTTCACCAATCTGATGTTTAAAGAGCAAGATTTTCCACCATCTTTCCGTAGAATTTTTAACTTGACTTCAATGCGTGGAAAGAGCTGCAGATCCTATTAGAAAAAAGAGACAGATGTCAAGTCACTAATACTTTAATAACGTAACCGACTTAAAGAAAGAAAGAAAGAAAGGTCATGTTACGTCATCTATATGTCAGTTGCACGGTGGGTAAGCCAGGAATCAAGACTCCAGAATTGATTGATACTTTTTTTTTTTTTTGATATATGGGGGCCAAAAGGCCCAAAGAACAAACACAAAGAAAACAGTCGGGAAGTAACAACTACATTCCTAGTTCTAACAGTTTCACACAAGTCATCAAGAGCAGCATTCACAACTTGTGGAGGAGGTTGCTGAAAGTACTGCACTCCAAACTCAGACCCCAATCTGGACTTGGAGAGAATATCAGCCACCATATTGATCTCTCTAAACACATGCGAGACTTCACACGTAGAGAGCTTATTCTGCAGAAACTTGCACCTACTTATCATACTATGCAAAGGATGAAGATCATCCGCCCCTTGATTTAGCATTCGAACTAAAATTTCAGAATCAGATTCAATGAGAACAGACACACTTAAGAGAGCAGCTGAGCCTTAAACCCAGCAGGAGACCCCAAGCTTCTGCCTCAAGAACAGAACCACTCCCTAAGCAAGCAGAGAAACCAGATATCCAATTACCATCACAATCTCTAATAACAAACCAACACAACCGCCCCCCAACAACACCACCCCCCTTAACCCCAACCCCCAATACTTCCATTTTGAGTTCTAGCACCATCAACATCAATTTCACCGATCCAGGAGGAGGCTTAGTCGATACTTTGATGCATCACATATTCATCTAAAGTCTTTACATGCACACAGTCACACATAAAATAAGCTTTGCCCCACCAACCCACTGCCCCCTTACCAAACAAAATAGAGAGCTGAACACATCAAAAATAAATAAATAAAGGGGAAGATGGGTTTTTTGATTAAAGGTCATAGTTCTATACACTAAAACCACTAACCCCACCCGCCCTTCTCTTACTAAACAAAAATATACACATCTTAGAAGTCCGCACCTGAAAGAATTTTGAAGCAGGGAAGTTTCCAATCATGTTCTGCAAAGTTGCCTTGGGAAGTTCCAATAGCTGCTGTATATGGAAGATTCCTCGTTTGCTGAGTAAGTCCGCAAGTTCAACATTCATGCAAGGCAACATCCATAAGGAAGAATCCTCATCAAACCATAAGCCCTGAAAAAACCACGAAAGGATATGAGATGAGGCAAGGAGGTCGAGTCAATACTTTTTAAAGAACAAACCATCTGACCCAATGAATAATGCAAAAAGATGACTTGACATTTCTAAAAACTAATCAAAATTCACGCCTTAAAAGTGACTTAAGATTTTTAGGGGTCTCCTACATGTCTTGTTAGCTCAATTCCAACCCTTCATCAGGCAAATATGCCCACCTGAAAGGTTATTCCTCTAAATGTTCTGTTGTAGGAAGTTAACTGTTTCTCTTGTTGATTCTTCAGTGTAAAATCCTCAAAAATACGTACACCTGCAATTTCTCTTTTGTAGAAGGTTCAAAGTTCTGGACAGATGGCCCTAAGAGGTTTGTAGGCCTTTCACCTTGAAAGAACCAACAGGAAAGAAGAATTTTTCTTGGAACCAATGAAAAATTAAAATACCATCTACAACAATGAAAAAGACATCAACTAACAAAATTTACAGATATTCAGCATCTCTGACACGTCTAGCTAACCAACTGGTCTGTTATCTGTAGATATTCCCTTCTCCATTAATCTAAGCCATTATTTATTTTCATGAGAATAATAGTTATAACTGTAACTACTAAGAAGAATACCTGCATGACCATCTGCAAAAGATGCATGCAAGTAACTGAACTTGAAAGCCACCCACTGTTGGCACATATATCTATCATGGCCTGGATAATCCGTATACTTTGATCCAAAACTGACTTCAAGTCCGTGACATAGTCAGTAATTGGTAATTCTAACTGCGAGAAATGTGCCTGAACAAAAAGTTCATAAAAGGTTAGAGAATAAAATGAGAGGAACTAACAAAAAAAACAACAAAACTTCATGTTTGTTATGATGAATAGAAGGTTGAAGACAAGTCTGACCTGAAATAGCAGATTTGCTTTGACATGTGGATCATCTAGACGATCCTTATCCACTTTATATCGAACTCTCTCTGACAATGCCTCATTGTAATTTTCCTATTACCAAAGAAGATAGTACACCAACAATATTAAGATACCAGTCTCATTTTTTTCTTGTGTGCGCTGATCAAGTAAACTGGTTACAAGGATTATCGTCGGCCAAAATTATTGGTTTCCAACGAAGAAGTTAAGGTCCTCTTTGTGGTGTTGTAAAGAAAACATATGTCGTAGCATATTGTATGCAAAACATATTTATCGAAAAGGAAAACTAAGTACACACGTATCGACAAAAAGGTAATATTTACCTCGTTATGGCGAACAGGAAGCTCATCATATTCAGAAGCAGCAGATAGGATATGCAAGAATACCTATAACAGAAAACCTCCTTGAGCATTACAAAAGAGTAAAAATGATAATTTGGAAGACTGAATAAAAATCTTCATGAACCGTTTCTTACTTCAAGAGAGGTATCTGAGCCAATGTTTGAACCAAACATTGATACGGTCAAGTAGCTAAGGTAATACTGGGATGCTATCGAACCCAGCATCATTGGCTCCACACTGTCTTCACTCATCTTGATGCATCCACTGTCTTCCAGATCCTCCAATGTGTTCTGCACTAGCCTGCAGAAATAAATCAGCAAGTAATCAAAGCAATCCACCAAAAGAGATCGATGCATCCTGATAGAAATATATCTCATAACGAATGGGAATATACTATTACCTAGACAAATAAGAACTGAGAACTTCGGCGTCAGTATTGTCCAAGCCATAGTAAGCTGGATTAAACATCTGTAACAAAGAAATTTTCCTCGTAAGATCTTGGACAGGCTCAACAAATAAATAGAGTTTAGTAATAGCACAATTATAATAAACACCAAAGGGTTTTAACTTATGTCTTCATCATGTGTCACAATGTCACAACAGTAATGGTAGAGACCAAAAACGTATAATCCAATTCATATATTTGTTTCAATACTATTACACATACTTATCAGAGAGACCAAAACCATACCAGTCTGCGGAATAAATATGTCCACGTAAGATAATGCAATGCATCCTCCTTATGGCAAATTGTGCCAGAAACTATCTCTGCATTAATGTGATTATGCAGCTGTTCCCTCAGACTACTCTCGACAGGAAATGGTTCATATAAAAACTGCAATTCACAAAACCACAAATTACACCATGATCCTAAAAGATATGCATTCCATTCCACTAACTATATAAAGTCACTGCTTCAAATTTGACCTTTTTATAAAAGCTCTTTTTGGGTTCATGAACAAGAATGACTGCTTTCCCATGTTGATCAAATTGTGGGCGACCTGCACGACCCATCATTTGCAAGATATCTGTGATTGGGAAGTCCACATATCTCTTTGTTTTCCCATCATAAAATTCTGTTCCCTGCAAGAGAATATAAAATCTAGTCAAAATTGTTTCTACAAGGGTGGAAATCAGGAGTGTACAACGGAGAACATTTCATGCACATCTACCAGAACTTCAAAAGTGTAAAACACATCCCAAATGCTTTGCTAAACACAGGTCACTGAGAAATTTAATATTAGAAAGCAGTAAAGGATGGTTACAACTCCTTTTGGTTCTATTTCCTAAATTTTTCTTGTTGGTAATCTTTCATTTATCAAGACAGGACCCAATAGATCTTTGTCTTCTAATTGAATCTTCCTCTTACCCAAAATATCTTCATAAAGTCCAATACCCCTACAAGACTTGTGCTTCAAATCCATAGAAGGAAGTCCTACAACCCTCAAGCCAAATTCTATACAATCTCACTGATTGATTTGAAGACTCATGTTAAAAGCATGATGTGAAATGTAAAAAAGATCCAAATTCTGAACAGCAAAACATTCCAGATAGAAAGTTCTTATACTTGGAAAAAAATGTAAAAGCATGCCACACAAGTATTGCCTTACCTTAATAATAACCAGATGCGCTGGAAGGTTTACACCCCATGCCAATGTGCTAGTACAAACCAATACCTACAATTTAATGAACAATACTTGATCAGTATAAAGAGTGAAAGGAAATGATCATTTTTACTGTATTTAGGTAAAGGAGCAATGCCTGAATCTTGTTGTTTGCAAAAAGTTCCTCAACCAGGGATCTATCTTTGTCATTCAGACCAGCATGGTGTAATCCAACGCCAAATTGCAAGGTGTGCCTCAGGTTACTATCAGCAACCTGATAAAGAACCATCTGCAGTTCTTCTTCTGGTATACTAAGAAACTGCCTTGGATGCTCATCTGAAGCCGCATACTTTAATTACGAAAAGAAAAAAAATGATTAGTCATAGTTATTGAGTGCTTTGTATCCCCAGCATTACTATGGAGTTTCAATCCTACCTGAATGAGGTCCAATGCAGTTAGCCTTGTCTGGCGACGTGAAGAAACAAAAATTAGAACCGGTTTTGTAGGTGAATGGGTGCATATAGCAGCATATGATGGTTTGTTCATGCTATTCATCCTTGGACAATAGAACTTTCCTGGATATCCCTGTTTATAGAAACTGACATATTACTGCTATGAAGTATAACTATAAACATGCATCGATCAAGAGTAAGACAGTATAAATTCTAGTTAAAGTAGTCATATACACCCAACAATATATAGCCTTGTATATCTAGCAGCAGGGCAACAGGTTCATGCATTATTTCCCTTTATATGAGAAAATAAATTATTTTATAGTTATTTGAAAAGGAGAAAATAGTCTACCAAAATAGTGCAAACCAACTAGGCAATATTCTTTTACTCTTAAGTTAGGGATGGGAAAGGAGTGCTGACTCAAATGTGTTTTGCTTGTGTATGATATGACTGCAGACTTGTTTTTGTAGGAAATCTTGTTAATCATCATTGTAGTCTTTTGTATTTTTAACATTAGTTAAAACAATATTTAGCTAGAAACTTTTGTCCTTCTAAGAAATATCATTTGTTAAACTAAAACTATGAAAGATACATGATGAAATAATTTTGCAGGCCGCATTTAAAACTTCTCTACAAAGCCAAAAATAAGCACTGTACAAATTAATACAACAGACAGGAGAGCAAGTAATTAGAGAGACCGAAGATTAATACTAAATTGCAAAGTAACAAAATAAGGATGTCCATGCTGCCCAGTAAAAGATATTGATATATCATAACATGAAACAGAGAGAGCGAAGATTAATACTACAGATAGCCAATTACTATTCAAGAACCAAATCCACTTACCTGGATATGAACTTCAAGAGGTACAGGTCTCACACTTGGTTTGAAATTGAAGAGTCCAGTTTCTCCAACACCCAACCAATCAGCTAAATCTCTATATAATTCAAACGATATAAAATTTTTAAATTTTATTTCGAGAAAAAATTGATATGAGAATACTAAACAAAATGTCTAAGTATAGGACAATGAGAAATATAAGCATTGCAGAAATTCTGCAAAAAGAGCATCAACATGTGACACCTGTTGCAAGATACTAGGATCAAAGATACAGAGAGGCATACCCTGCATTTGCCAGAGCTGTAGAAAGGCCTACAAACCGTACTTCACGCTCTGTCTGTGAGGATATGTATCTCATCCTTGACACAATAACCTGAAACAATGAATCTGGGGTTAGGATGTTCACTGCATAAATGAGAGTCAACTACTCAAGCTAAAAGAACTTGAAATACAACACATGTGACGAATGGAACAGAAGCTCGTGTAAAAGAAAATACAAACACCGGTTAATTTATGACTTGACTACTGTCGTCAAAAGATGTGATTCTCACAATTAAGGGAATCCAACAGAGCTTGCCAATATGTTTTTTTTTTTTTTTTTTTTTAAATTTCATTTTTAACAAATTTAAGGAATAGCTACATTCAGTCCACATTTGATAAAAGTCCAGAAGCATTTGAGATGAGTATATCAATACGAAATAAAACAAAATGGGTTAATACTAGCACTCAAAACATACATTTCACTGTACAATCCAAAAATATTGTAAGAAGCTACATAACATGAAATTGAAACTTGTAGTACAGCTAAGAGCACCAGAATTTTCAAATAAATACCTCGAGGATAGGCCCACGGTCGGCTCCCAACAAGTGAATCTCATCCAAAATCATAAGCCCAACCTAGAGATAAAATCACAGTTTAAGACATGACTTCATATGAGCTAGTAGAAAGAAATGTAAAAAGAAAAGAAAAAATTGAGAAGAAAACCAATCAATGAAAGTAATACAATGCCTTCTTGAAAGAATAAAAAAAAAAGGCTTATATGTAAATGATTGCACCTTTTTAACATAGGTTCGGCTATGCCAATTACGACTGATACCATCCCATTTTTCAGGAGTTGATATTATGATATCTGCTGACAAGATGGCCATCAAATCTGGAGTATAATCTCCTGTCATTTCAACCTGATAGAAAAGTTCAGTCAGTACCAGTACCACATGTTAAGATATAGCTATAAGCAAAATAAAATAATATAATAGTAAAAATATAGTAATAAATAAGAAAGAAAATACCAACCATTTTCTTCCCTAGCTGAGAGACAAGGCGCTTCCTCCAATCGTTCATTCTTTCTCGAACAATAGCCTTCAAGGGTGCTATGTAAATGACCTACAGTAAACAATTCACACAAATAGCACTTCAGAATACAAAGCAGCATTCAAAACATGTAGTAGAACACATACATCATATACCCAATGTTAACCCTCATATCAAGGAACCTTAATAGCCGTTAACTATGTACCGACTAGAAAGCATATGCTTTGATGAAAATCCAAGCGAGAGCTGTTTTGTAAGATAACCTTTCAGTAATTTTGTCCATCAATTTGACAAATGTAAAAGCATAAGACTTGGATTACTGAAAGTGATGTCCCTTTGCAGAGTTGCCCAGTCCAGCAACAACTGATATCCTCTAAAACCAACCGTTGCCCTTTCTGATTTTGTGATTCTCCTAATGATTTCTTAAAATTTCACTAAATGGAACCTATGCAATGTACCCAGAAATTCGCCAATCCCACTTCACAGACCTGAGCTTGAAACTTGAGTCTGGACTCTGGAGCCTCTTTCTGAACCCTACAATTAGAAGACAGGAAATTCTAGCAAATGGCTAGGTGGGTAACGTGAGGGGGTTCACGTCCCAGACCACATGGTAGCAAACCACGGCCCGGACCAAATCCATACAATATAACGAGCCTGCTGCAGTCTCCAAGCACGAAAGTTTGCTGAGAACAAAATTCCGAAGGAGGCCCAATATCGAACACTACTTCACTGTAATCCTCAAAATTTGTTTTATTTCTCTCTCACCAAACCACGATTCTAAAAGTGTTCATCTAATTTTGTGCTGTGTACCATTAAGAAATGTGAATAACATACCTTCATATCAGGCTGGGTGTTGAAGAGACGAAGCATAGCAAGCTCAGCAGAAATAGTTTTTCCACTTCCAGTGGGAGCTCCCAGTAATACATTATTGTCTGTGTGATACAGCACATGGAAAGTCTGCCCCATTGCAGAAAAATTGTCAAGTCACTGAAATGTAATGGATACCGCCCAAAAGAGCAAAAAGAAAAACATATATAAAGGTGTACAATCACTGAATCAAACCTGTGTTTGTATCGGATTGAAGTGCGTGAATTTGTACAATGCTTCATAAGTAGTGTTTCCAAGAGATGTCACAGGGAGAGGCTTCAAATCTAGCAGTTCTGTATGTGAAGTATGGGCCTGAAGAAAGCATGCATGTCTGATGAGAAAAAGCTTTTGGCAGGATCATCTTAAAATTGTAACCCAAAAAAAAAAATGACGGTGAAATTTAATTACCTCTGGCAGTGTTAGATTATGGAAAGAAATGGTGTAGAATGCCTCTGCATGCAACCAAGAATCAGAAACAGCACGAATATAATACTGTGGTGGATGTGGCTCAAATATTGGTACAGTGAACGAGAGCTTCTGAGGTTCCCCTTTAGCCATCCGCTTTGTTAGAGTGAATAGCTCCGAGTGGTAGATATGATCATTCTCAGAATCCTGTTACGTAGTTGAACAGAACTCAATTTAAAATATATATAGAGTCTAATTCTGCTAGTTAAATATGTAAGATATGAGGCCATGATCGAAGTGACGTAAGATTACATCATACAGGCAATCATTCCTCAAATATTTAACAGATAGAGGGTCCAGGTCTGCACCTCAACTAGAATCCACCAACGCTGGGCAGTGCCGTGAAAACGATCTTTCCATATAAAGTCTGGTTTAATATGCAAATCCACCTGAAAATTAAAATTAATCAAGTAGGATTTGAAGATGAAATTCTTGAACCATTAAAACATATTAAGTGAGGGAGAAACTAATATAAAAAATTTTAAGGTTCACAGCAAGAATTTACCTTTAAAACAGTTCTGGTAATTGGACTTACAGTTGCTGCTAACTGGATCCATGGAAAATATCCCAAATATTGCTTAACCAACTTCAATTACCCAAAAGAAAAAAGAAAAAGAAAAAAGGTGTTGGACAAATTTCTAATAATTTAAGGCATACAGCACCACATGAAGTTTAAAGCACCACATTAAAGAACATATACCCTTCCTCCAGGTCCATAATTGACCAGTTTTCCAATCTCTTTTTCCTCCATATCATATAGGCGATCTAAATCAGCACCTCGTTCCTCAAGATTTCGCAGTATCTGTACAAAAAGAAGCATTTTACATTTTTGTCAAACACTGGACTATACTTTAAGAGTAAGGAATAGGATAAAGGTACAATGGACAAACTTGTGCTGAAATATCCCTGTCAAATTGTCTGAAAGGATGTTGATGGGGCCAAACTTGGCGGTCCACCGCCTTGCAATATTCCAACATGAACAATGACATCTCACTCCAGCCTTTTCGCAAACAAATCTCAAATAAGGCCCGCATAATACGTGCCAAGCTTGCACTTATATATTGAGCATCAGAAACCAAAGAAAAGGTATCAATTGAGCCTCTAGATATGTACACCTGCCGAGCACATAAGTCATAAATTAGCCAACAAGTATTGTCTTTTCTGCCAGTTTCTAACTAGTATTTGGTACCAGTTCCAGAGCAAACAGCAACCTGAATGAGAACAGAAATCTTTCCATGTTTATTTGAAGGACCGCCCCTAACTTCTACTGGACACAATTTTCGCACCAACATCTCAAGCTCATTTTGTTCCTCTTCTCGAATAACAATATTTTCAAATTCTGAGGAGTGGGCTACCATGTCAATTACCTGTAAGACCAGCAAGAAGAGTACAATGATATCAAACATCACAAGACAGTAATATTACCAATCATGGATGGATCACCCATACAGTTTTCCTATGAAGACACGCTTTTAAAGGCTCTAGTGGGTTCCCTCAACTAACTCACACTACGAGTTTCCGGCTCATTCTTTTAACAGGCACATGATCAGTCCATAACAAACAGCATCTCTAGGGAATATATTATTTACTTCGAAAGATACTTTTGTTGAAAACATTGGGTGATGGTAATTTTGAACACACACAAATCCAATACAAGTTTATTAAAGAAAACAATTACCTCAGTCTCATTCATGTGACGTTTCAACATTTCATTGTAGGTTTCAACACTAGAGTATTGAATATAAAAGTGGCTTGCTATGCGACCAAGCTCGGTACAATAAAAATTGCCACTTTTCTCGTCAAACCGCATCATTTTTGCTTTGTCAAGGGCACGCGCAGCATCTGCTACTAGAGATCTCTGCTTTAAACTCAAGGAAGGATCTGCCATAACCTGCAAAATGCAAAAGAAATTTTTCCTGTATAAGCACCTAAATTCAAGTGAACTAAGCATAATGTAGTTCGGAGAAAAGCCATCAACATTCAACGAGGGTCAACTGGTCAACTATATAGGTTAAGTGTAATCAACATACAGTACCTCCTCCCATGCGATACCGTATGCCAAAGGGTTGAGCCTCATCCTTATAAAAAGGTATGTATATCCAAGCCATGCACAAGCTTCCTTGACATTGGTGACAGTTCCAAGTGCCACCTCTGCATTTAAATTGTCCTTCAAGGAACTAATGAACTGAAAATAAAAAGACAATTTTAAACAATAAGGAAATTAAAGCATCTCGACAGTCTCTTAGATAAATCGAATACACAAGCAAGCAGAATTCAGAATTTAGAGCAAACAAGAATAGCTTTTCATTAGAGCACACATGAATTTTATCAATATCACCACTAGACTCATATTTAATAAAAGCTGCAGGTAGAACCAGAACATGAATCTGAAATGTGAATATGAATTTCTATTGAAGTACGCATAACGAAGTTCTTGAACACACATAGCACACATGAGAGACATGAACCACCACTTAGTTGCACTTTTAGATCAACTAAAGCTCACTAGTGAATAGTGACAAATAAGAGAAAATAAAGTAGATAATCAATAACGCAGCTTTCACCATCAGTTTCTCACGAATTTATAGAAAGTTCCTGCCTGATATAATTCTCTTCTTTGTAAACTATAAAAGTACCTGACTTTCAATAGGAAGTTGACTCGTCAGCAACCGCAGATAGTAGGCCAGTTTGTCATGAGACGTAATTATAATACCTTCACCACTTTTATCGAATTGAGGTCTCCCAGCCCGTCCAAATATCTGAAAGCGAGATGTAATGAGTACAAAAAAAAAAAAAAAAAAAAAAAAAAAAAAGATGTCAAAGTTTACTTGAGAATCGAGATAAGAGCAATGGTTAAGAGGCTTACCTGCATAACATCAAGCATTCCCAGGTCTCGCCACCCACCAGCCTTTGGATCATATAATTGGGTCCCCTGGAAAAGAACACGACATACTTTATACATAATATTTTGTATTTTTTTTTTTATGTCTAGGATACAGGAACTATTGTAATAAACAATCAAAGTGTGAAAGATGAACAAGAAGTCAATGCGTAACAAGATTTCATCGACAAAAATTCTTCCCATTCTTGAATTACACTCAAAGGTACATCCCTAAATTAAACTGAAACAGTATCAGTATCGTTTAGTAGAAATCTTGCCATTAAAGTTACATATATATATATAGAGAGAGAGAGAGACAGAGGGAGGGAGAGGGGGGATATATATATATATATATATATATATATATATATACTAGAGACAGATATAAAAACTCTTCACCAGGAAAAAAAAAAAAAAAAAAGTCTGTCCGTTTTGTCACATCTTATGGCTTTATAAAATTGCAGTATATATGCTAACTAAATGCAAGACTTAAGCGATGGATATATATAATACTTTTGGATAGATACACAAACCTTTATCACAACAGTGTGAGCTGGTAGATTTACGCCCCACGCCAAAGTTGCTGTACAAACAAGTACCTATAAAAAGAAAATAACAGATGACACAAATGCTTCAACCAAATAAAAAGCATAATGGTACATGCCACATCATGTAATCAGGCTGGAAAATCTTAAGAAATGTAAATGGAAAAAAAAAAAGTATTAGAAAATAATAAGTGAGATTTTTTAGTGAATTTTATGTGGTATGCCTACCTCATTTGCCACATCAGGTGGTTTAAATGTGTTACATGAAAATCTTTAACATTATACATATAAAATTGATGGTATGATGTACGGAAGGAAACTAGATGTATCTACCTTTAATAGTCCATCAGAGAAAAGGCGCTCAGTCAGACCTCTATCAGAACGTAACATCCCAGCATTATGAATTCCAATTCCGAATTCAAAAAGTTCAACAAGATCTTTGTTTCTGGATTTTACAACTTCCCTCTGAAATACATAAAATGGGACATCTATGAACAAAAAGAAAACAACACTACTGCCAATAAAATGCAGAAAATCAGGGATTTTCATGCCTGGATCAATGAAAATTGTGGGTGCTGATCATTCTTAAAGAGCTCCAGTCCTTCAAATTTGCGAGCAAGTTCAACCTGCCACATAAGTCATATCAGTTGATAATGGGAAGCAACATATAACACACATCACATAATGACACTAAAGAAATCACACAAGGACACTAAAGAAATCACATAAGAGAAGAATGAGTGCAAATAGAGAGGGAGTTATCTTGCAGCAAGAATGCATACTGGTTTCGCTGATTCATTGGCATGAACAACCACCTAGTTTCTTAGTAACACTTGCAAACAAAAATTTCAAGCCAAAACAAATCCAAAAAGATAAAGCACATACCAGCTTCTGAGCTGTTTTTGCTGTGTCCTTTCGAGAATGGACAAATACCATTGCCTGATGACCTTGCCTTAGTGACTCCACAACCTGGCCGAACAAGTATTTAATCAATCAATGAGCATTCCCATACATAAGTGGCACAAAAGAGAACCTCCGAGGAAGCACAGACCTTCTTGTAGCATATCTCATTCAACAATTCAGTTTTGGCTGAAAAGTTTGTCTCACTAATACCAATATACTGTTGTGCAAGGGGCACTGGACGATAGCTAGAGTCAAAGTAGAAGAGTCCTGCCTCTGGATTCACTCTAAGAAACTGTGCAACCTACATTATTATAAAAATAAGTTTAAAGAGTATGGCAGTTGAAGGCACTGAACTGATTATATTAGTAAGTGGCCAAGAGACCTCCAAATAGTTGGGTAGAGTGGCGGAAAGTCCCACAATGCGTATCATTGACTGTGAAGACTCCACCTGTCACACATAAAAAAACCAAAAAGAAAAATCAAAAGATAAGAAGCAAATACGTAGTTTGCAGGCACTCATAACATGCAGCTATCACATAACACTTCTGAAGAGACAATTCTTCTGGATGACTTGGCAAACAATACATTTTCATTTTTATGTATTGTATAAATGTAAGCTTGTTATACATTGCAGTCCTCATCCCTTATAAATTAAGCTCCAGTGGTAGTGTCCCATGGTAAGAAAGGCCTGGTTGAAGTAGGTCTCATTCACCCACTTATTTGCTGATTCGCAAGGTGAAACTCTTGGTATGCATAATCATGAGCAAGATGGATTTGAAGAATAGGAAGATGCTAGTTCGATATACATTGTTGTTCATTCCCTAACAGCTGAGACATCTGGCCATTTGGGCCCAGTGGATGTTTGGCAACCCTCTGAATCTCTAATCTTTCTAAGTTGGAACCAGTTAAATAAACACAGAACTCAGAAGTCACAAATAAGTGCAAAAAACTAAATGCATTGAATGATTCACCAAAAATTCAATAGATTAAACTTGGGACTTTCTCAAAATATGCAACAAGCACACTTGTAGTGTATTGGTCCAAGTTAAGAATTATGGTAATGAGAAGGGAATAAAATTCTTCCTTTACTGTCAAACAGACATCAGAAGATAAGGACCAACAGCCGGCAAGTATAGAAAAGCATCCTTCATGCGCATAAGTTAATTGTACAAATTGAACCAATCACACTTAACTGGTACAATAATTATTTAACAGCACGAAGTAAGACACTAATGATCAAACATTACCTGGCGTAAAGTCCGAGCAACTAGCGCCTCAATTACCGGGCCTCTATCATCATTCAAAAGATGAACTTCATCAATTATTAGGAGCTTCACCAGCATTGAAAGTGACATGTCGCTGCTCTTGCGAGTAATGACATCCCATTTCTCAGGTGTTGTAACTATCATCTGAATAACAAAATACGAAAAAAATTAGTTTGTAACAGTAATAATATTAGTTTTTGCATGCATGTAACAACCAACTGAGCCATCAGAAGTTGATCAATTGACCTGAGTTTCTTCAAGTTCATTCTTGGAAAGTTGCATGTCGCCAGTAAGTTCTCTCACAGTCATATTCAATGGAGATAACCGATGGCTAAAAGTTGATGTGACTTCTGCAGCTAATGCCTAGAAAAAGAACATGATTATAAGTGACAAGTCAAGAAGCCAATGCCCACTTCCTGCCCTCACCCACTCAAAAAAAGGAAGAGAGTAATATATGGGAGGAACCTTCATAGGTGCAACATAAACTATCTTGAACTCGTCTTTGTGCAGATAACCATCTTTGAAGTGCTGTCCAATCTGCCACCAAATGCCTCAGTACAGAATACTTAACCATGCGAACACAATAAATTGAATTCTACATGAAAGGTACTTTACTATACATAGCGCCATAACTGAGGCAGCCAATAGCTTAGTTTTCTTCTTGCTTTTTGGCAAGGTGATATTTTGAAAGGATGAATTCTCTTGGAAAATATATTATATTATTATAATATTTCCCAGCTCAAGGACTATGACTGTATGACAAGCCTCTCCAACATCCTATACGGAGGAGGACTGTGCAATGAACCCAAGTTGAATCATAGATAGCAAAAACAAAAGTGCGAATCTTTGACCATTTCCAAGTAACAAGAAAAAACGGTTTACTTTTTTGAGTGCCTAAAGAGAAACAGTGAAACAGTATAGTCACAAAATGCATATTGGAAACACAGGAATGGCAATCTTTGCACCTCATGTAGAATGGAAATCATAGCTATGTTTGTTTTGCCAGCTCCTGTTGGAGCACAAACCTGCAAGTTTATGGAGAACAGATTCAGACACATACTTTCACTACAATGGTTTGCCATTCACAAAATCGGATTAAAGTATCTTACTAGTATATTCTCATTTGTGTAGTAAACAGTATGATATATGCGGCTCTGAATGCGGTTCAAAGATTTGTATCCACGAAAAGCAGCTTGAGCAAACTCATCTAACTCCAAGATCTCAATCTGACAACATATGATAGTGAGCACAGATTGCAAAGGAGAAATCAAGGTCAGAAGTTGATGAAATGCCAAGGCAATGGCTATTTGTTAAACTCAGTAAATGCAGAATTTATTAAGGCCAGTTTGCCACTCAACTTTAATTGCATCACGAACCCATTTTAAGGAACATAAGTCCATACAATTATCTACAAAAAATTGCATGCTTCATATGATTCTTCTAGAGAAAGTACCATCTGAATGCTTATACATGTCAAACGCATTCTGTTCAAGCCTCCTTTAGAGAGAAAATGTACAAAAATAGCAGGCGTTTCCAAGTAGTTTGTATGATAAATTTAGCAAGCCTATTCATCAGGTAAAGGAATAGACATGTTTAGTACTCCATTGTTATGAAGTACATAAAATAATTATTATGAAGAACAGGCATCCCTCCCCTGGGGTTCACTACTGAATTACCTAAAGGTCCCTATTAAAGTCATTTCTTTTGTTCATCGACTTGGTTATGTAACAGTGGAAATCTAATTATTAAATATCTAAGTGAAAGCATTGAGAGCCAGTAAATAAAACTGGAATGAGAGTCACGAAGTACAATGAACACAAACTGCAAATGGTTACCAGCTTTTCTCCAGGTTTCATTTGTGCTCCTGGTGTTGGAGGAATTAGGACCTCCTCGTACCCCTTGTGGTGCTTCCTCTGAGTTCCTTGCGGAAGAGCATTAACGGCTATCCCTTCACCAAGCCCCGATAGATCATCGAAAATATTTTTTTTCTCACTTGCTTGTAGCAGAGAAGAAAAATTTACAGCAGCCAGATCACTATCAGTGCCATATTCTGTTCCTCGTCTATTTCGCTTTTCCTCTTTGCGCCGAAGCTTATCAATCTGCCGTTCAGATTCTGTTTGAACAGTAACCTGAAAGACAAGTGAAATTGTTTGATGACACATGTTGCTCTTTTATGATATGTAGTAATGGGAACAAGTTTTATACAGAACCAGCTCTACCTGTGTGCCATAACTAGGCATGCGAGGTTGAGAGGTCAAAGACGATTTGTCAGATTTCATTACTAGTAACGCATGATGGATCGCATCAACAAGTTCCTTTCGATGCTGAGAAATTTAAGAGAAGAAACAAAACAAAATTTCAGCTGTAAACTCATCAGAAAGTAAATCTAGAATAGACTTCTCCAACAAAAGTCCATTCAATAATTAAGAATTAAGTATTGATAAGACTAAATCTTTGGAGAATATATTTTGAGCCTTTTCTACAAAATGAATATGTACATGAAGTGGCGAGGAAAGATCCTGATAACACATGTTAGGAAATCAAGAGTACTGTGGGAAGAGATTTTGTTTTATAGTGTGGTTAAGGTGAACCATAAGGAGTATCTAAGATTAATCTAAACAGTACTAGAATATTTAGATTCTTACTGATATGAGGTCTTGAACAGTTTCAAATGCACTATCCCCCACAAGGTCCAACAAGTCACCTGCTATCTTTAAAGAATAGAACAAAAAAGAGCTTACAATCAGAATGAAATGGAATTGGTTGTGTAGAAAAGCTCAAGAGTGAAACCAACATATATGAACTATTAGCCAGTACCTCGTCACCTGGTTTGTCAGAATCAAGCACCCGGCAAATGGCCATAGCCAGTTCATCTCGAGAAAGCTGTGTAGTACCTTTTGTTATCTGATCACATGCATCTTGTAACCAAGTCAGATCGATGCTGCGCCCATCAGTAGCAGAATGACCGCCACTCAAGCCACTGTGACCATATGATCCTTCATAATAAGAGGAAGGTCCAGCGGTTTCCTCACAAAATGACTCCGCATCATCCAAAGAAACATCTACCAAAAACCGAGCTGGAGGATGAAAAACAAGGTCAGCACCAAATTCTGCATCGTCATGAGATCCATTTACAGGCCTTTCTGAAACAAGTGTAATCCCATGATCACTAGACTGCATCCCAGAAAGTCTCTGAGCTAGAGACGCAACTTTCCGCATGTTAGCATCTGAAACTGCGTGCCCCAAAAGCATTTGCACTTCCTGCCTACATTTCAAAACGATAAATGCAATCACAATACTTGAAACTTTTCTTTTCCTTTCGATACATGCATAGAGTCAATTACACTTCCAAACTAATGACTGATTAAAAAAAAAAAAAAAAAGATTAGTCATTCGGAAACAGGATTTATACTTTTTTCCAGCAAAATTTGTTTCAACACTGCCTTCCTCCTCTGGTCTGCCAAAAAGCTGGTAAACAGCGAGTGCCACCTCACGAAACTCTTCAGATTGAACTTCTCCATCTATCAGCTCCACCACAGCTCCAATAAACTGCTTGTAAGCTTGCCGCAGCTCATACGAAGCTGCTTCACAAATTTCCAAATTGCATTAAGATCAAACACTCCCAAATGCACAGCTAACATTACATCGACTTCTTAAAACATAAGCCATTACCTTCCTCCCATCTATGAACTATCTTTCGTGCAAGCTCCGACTCATCAACTGAGCTCGATGATCTATACACACATCAATACAAACATTTCCGAACATATATTACGCATCAAGCACAAGATCAAAGGCGAAGTAACTAGCAAAATGACTATTACAAAATAAAATTTCGATTTCGGACCAAAGCGAACATAATTTCAACTAAAATCAAACGCAGTAAAGAAAATTAAACATACTGGCGAGGCTTGGTGTGGTTTTGAAGGATGAGCTTGCGCCGCAAATAGGCCTGGTCGACGTCGAAGGGCTCCCTCAGAGAGCTAGTCAATCGCGGAAGCTGAACCAGCATTGTTGAATTTTTTGCCTGGAGAATTTTGGTTTCCGTCTACTTGTTCCGGTTTAGGGTTTTGCTTCGGGGCGATTACGGCGCGAAATTGAGGAGGGAAATCGAGCTCCGGAGTCTGAAGCGTTTCTCAGACTTTTGAGAGAAGAGGAAGCTTTACTGTAACTTACGTACAGGTCCTGAACCGGTTAACCGGTTTACGGCTTTTTGGGTTTGAGCCCGCTATTTGGTGAAAGGTACCAATAATCGGGCCCAAGAAAAAGTTAAGAGTATTCGAGGAGGCCCGGGTCGTGAAGGAAATTGTTTTTTTTTTTAACAAGTGAAGGAAATTGTTTTATTGGGCCAATTGCTCCAGAGTTGATTGGACCTAGGAATATTCCCATCCGGACCAAAAACAGGACCGTAGTGAACGAGGGGTTGAAATCAAGTTCCCATTTATCATGTTCCTATTCTGTATTCATGTTCTGATTGATCTAACAAGATTAAAAAAATGAAAGAGAGATTAGGATAATCTTTTTTTAATCCTTCTACACCAATCAAAATATGGGGATAGTGTAGGGATAGGGTAATGGGGATAGGAGATTTTATCCCAATGAACGCGTGGTTCATTTTGTATAGTGTTTTTATTGCTCCAAAAGCGAGTAACCATAGTCAAATTTTGATGTTCACCATAGGAACAACCTTAGAATTTTTTACCAAATTAAAAAAGTTTTTTTTTAAAAAAAGAAAAAAAACAAAGACTTTCAATTATCAAATAAAAACGTGGACCATAAGACACACGCTTTTTTCAAAATGGGGTTGCGGTTTTAGTGCTTTTTTTTTTATTTAAACCCTTTTAAAAATCATGCTCTATAAATTGTGAGGTAACACATGATTATTTTCAAAAATAAAATGGTAGTTACAAAGAGAAATGCCACTGTGGCCCGACATGAAACCCAAGCATGCCAATAATGTCAGGATTTATTTTATTTTTACTTACCAAAAAAATATCTACTTAATGAGGTTTGTCTAGTTGAATCATGTTAGGCTGCAAGTGGGGCATACGCTGCAGAGCTTCTCCTGACAATAGGAGGTCTCTGGTTCGAACCCTAACTTGTGAAAAACATCCCTCGAGGATGGGTCATACCCAAGTTGCTCTTGACCCGGAATGATAGCTCATTCGACCACCGTTTTAGTTTGATAAAAAATCTCTATTTGTTTAAATTGTCTAGTGATTGATAAAACATGATAAGTTCCTCCATTTATATGTTTGTAAGTTGTAACCTAATTCAAGGAAAATCAAAATAGCTAAAATAACATTGGTCTTTTATAATGGGATTAGGCTATATAGGGACAAGTAATTTTTGAAGTGTGGAAATACAGAGACTTGTGGCATTGTGGGAAGAGAAATGAGAATGAAAGTAGGAGGGACGAATTGAAGCCATGCAAAGCTGAATCTGCTAATTGTGGCAGCAAGATCACTCATCAATTACAATAACTTCGTTGCATGTTTCAGTCATCTGCATCCATGTAAGGCTAGTTCTTCTAATGCATTATTCTTTAATTAAAACGAATACATTCAAACTCAAATGAACATAATTTGTAGAATATTTTATCTCAATCTTACACATCCTCTAACCACAAATTACCCTTGAGTTTAGTAAAAGAATACAATTGCATGCATGCATCATGATGCAAATATAAGAGTGAGCTTACAGACTACAAAATCCCAGTATATATGTTGAGCACGCTCCCCTCTCCAATGTTCTATCTGTTTTCCCGTATACAAATACAAATAATTCCCGGTATTCAGTAGAGCATGCAATACGTATGCAGGTACAGCTAGCTAGCATTATTTTCGTATCTGAGCACCACTGGAAACCCTACGAACCTGCAGGACAGACCATCGGCTCTGTTAGACTGTTTTACTAGTCCCCATGCCACCACACCTTGTCGATTTTCAAAACTGTAAAAAAGGTTAAAAAGAAGCAACAGCAACCTGAACGATCTGAGTTTTAAACTTTTAATTATAAAAACCAGGACACGAAGAAACAGAAAAGCACTCACAAAACGACACGACGTTCCCACAGTTGCCACTACCGCCACCGTCAAGTTGTCCACATCACACCACTATCTTACAAATTCAGTTGTCTCTCTTTTCATATTAACCCCATTTCTCTCACTCTCTCCCAACACCACTTCTCTCTCTCCCCATCTGGTTTGAGCTCACCGCCATTATTGTTAGCTTCTTCAAACACTTGCCACATCTCTCTGTTCAGCTCAGTCATGGGTGTTCTAGCTTTTGCTGCTTTGCTTTTCTTGGCCATGGCTGGCCAGTCAAGTAAGCCCCTTGCTCTTCCTAAGCTATTCATCTCTATATATTTTCCCAATTTTCTTCTTGAGGCATGAAAAAATGAAAATCAAGTAGTTTTTTTTTTTTTTGAAAGTATGATTTTTTTCCTTAGCAGTAATGTGTGGATCTTTTGTAGATTTGAAGACATTTCCCCCATTATTTGTTTTTTGTTTTGTTTTAAAGTTTCTCTCTTTTTTCTTTCTTTCTTTTTTTGTTTAATTTTCAACATTTTATTGTGCTAGTGCTAGAACTGGTTCCACAAAATTAGTTCTTTTTTTGTTCTTACCCAAATTTTGTTTTTAGTTTTTTTTTTTCTGTAAGCAGAGAAAAATCTTATCTTTTGCATTTAGATGTGCAAGTTCTACCCTTTTATTGTGAAAGTTTATTCCTTTTTTTAATATTAATTTCCTTTGTGGGAGTACTACTATTTTAGGTGCCAATTGGTGTGTGTGCAAGAGTGGGAGTGATGCAGTATTGCAGAAGACATTGGACTATGCCTGTGGAGCTGGGGCTGACTGTAACCCCATACATCCAAATGGGGTTTGCTACAACCCTAACACTGTTAAAGCTCACTGTGACTATGCTGTCAACAGCTATTTCCAGAAGAAGGGCCAAGCTCAAGGCACCTGTGACTTTGCCGGCACCGCAACCCCTGTTACAAGCGATCCCAGTAAGCCTCCATCGCTACAATACTCCTTTTTCGTATTCTTTTTCAGATCAGTGTGGTAATTAACCAACTTTTTACATTGTTCTGTGGTGATTTACAGGCGTTACTGGTTGTGTTTTCCCATCTAGCGCCAGGTATGATTTTTGACCCATTTTTATGTTTTCCAGGGATATTACTTTTGCCCATCTTTTTCAGTATTTTAGGTAAATCTGTGTTCAAGTGTTTTCACATTTTGATTTGAAGAGGACCACACATTTCATTTCATAAATGATTGAAAGGCAAAATATAATTGAAGAGATAATAAGTTACCAAGAAGCAATCTGCGTTTACTCCTCATACCAACAACGTCACCCTTTAAGAGTCTTCTATTTACTTCTTTAGCTTTCTAGTTGAGTGTTTTGAACTGACGGGGAGGACACATTATTTCTACAGTCTTTTTTTTTCGATAGAACAAAGTCTCTGTTTGTATGGCTGAAACTAAGTTTTTTTATTGTCATTGAAAAAAGAAGGAAGGTCTTTTATGCATATTAGGTTCGCAAGATTTGATTTTGGGTATTTAAGGTAAGGGCCGAAAGAACACTAATAATGAAGCTTAGCTAGCATACGTCTGTTCTGTGGTTGTGTTGTTGGGGCCTCTAAACTAAAGAGCTTTCTTTTTTACATTCAAATATTTCTCCCGGTGGGATAGGAATCTTTGCTTTTATCATTGAAAAACGGTGCTTTCTGAAAGAATGATAATTACTTTAAATTATTTTCGGTTCTGTTTACGTCAATTAGCTCATGATAAACAAGTATGAAACAACCAATACATTCCTTTTCCTTTTACGGTTTTACCCCTTTTTTCCCAATCTGAATTGTGTTCCGAGTATATTGTATTGTATTGGATGATGATATTCCTGACCAACTCCCCCTCAATTATTGGTGGGGGAGCTTCTACATTGTGTGTAATAATTCTGAGCTCCTCATTTCTACAAAAGGTGCTACAAATAGTTGGGATCCAATGCTTTTTTCCTAAAAGGTTTAGTCTTTCTGAATTGAACAGTGCAAAGGGTAACTTCTTACTTCCCCCAAAATTACAAATCGGTCCTTTGTTAATCCAACTATGGGAGGACCTTTATTGGCTTTTGGGTAACGTACAATGCCATATTTACACTCTGGGATCTGATCCATGGTCAAAAACTCAAAAGTAATGGCCACCATGCACTGTGGTGAAAGGGTTTTTGTCTACATTGTGATAGGCAAAACTTTGTCCCTTATAAAAAGCATAATACAACTTTCATAGTGGGACAACGCGTATTCTGATTAGATGATAAAACGCGTATTCTGATTAGATGATAAAAAAGCTTTGGGGATTTGCAAACTTTTTGAGATGTGAGCCAACTTTTGAAGGTTTGAATTCTCGACGGTTGTGCCTGTGTGTAGTCCCAGTCCACCGTATTTACGGGAGTACTCCTCTAAACTCACTCTCACCTTTTGTTTTTTTTCATAAGATAAAAATGAATAAAAAAAAATTATCTTGGTTTCAAAATATATAATTGCTCTTGTTTTTGTTTTTTTTTTTTTTTCCTTTGATGCATGCATCTTATACTTTTAACGAAACCTAGCAAATACTTTTGCTTTCCTTGATTAAAAAGCTTTCTAGGATGACCTTTGAGGCTATGCCTTAATCTACTTAGCAGTGACCAATGTAGTTTTCACACCTCACACAGCACAAGTATGCCAATCATCTAATTTGATTGGCATATTGCAAGATTCATACACTTTAATTAATTATCATCTCCCAACAACATAAGGTGCTTTGATGGATAGGATATCAATAGATTGATATTCGGAAGTCAAAATAGTTTCATTGTAATGTAATGATATGAACATAATAGTCTTTTAATAGAAGTGCCTGATCTTGTAAGGGAATGATATGATAATCTTTGAGTCCACTGCGAGTCTGCAAGTCCTATAATTCTAATAAAGCTCAAAGCTTGCTTTGTCAGTGTCTGTATAAGGCTTCAGGAAATTAGAATATAACTGCATCTGCAAGGCATGCCTGTTCCATTACATGATGGAGATATTCATCCAAAACATAATGTCATAAACTGTATTTGTATATTACCACGGCTGAAAATGATTTAAGAATGGCATGACTTGTATATTGATACTCTGAAGCTGCGACGATTTAGGAAATATATCAATATATTTGTTAAGTTCTGGCAAATGACCTAAGATACTAGAGTTAAATCACATGATAATGGGCCACAATTACATCTCCAAGATTGAAGAATAGGACCTGTACTTTGAAGAGGGGAATAATAATGCCAGATGGTTTCTATTCCACAATATAATATTGGTTTTAGTTACTATGCTTCTGATGTTCATGGGCTTTCTACTTGCATTTTGGTAATTCTACTTTTTGTGGTTATTGTACTAAACCCTGTTTCTTTTCCTTCATTCAGTTCTTCCGGCAGTACGACCCCAAGTACCGGAACAACGACCCCAAGTACCGGAACAACAACCCCAAGTACTGGAACAACCACCCCGAGTACCGGCACGACCACCCCAACCACCGGCACAACGCCCACAAGTACCAACACAACACCAACTTCCACTGGAACAACCACCGGAACAACCACTGGGACAACCACCGGTGCCACTCCATACACTGCAACTCCCGGAGTATTCGGAGTAGGGCCATCTGGAGCTGGCATCAACACGGATGAGAGTGCTGGGATTAGACTCATCGACACTACTAGTTTGTTCTCTTCTTCTGTAACCTTATTCTTTTCAAGTTTGATGCTTTGGTGGGGTTGATATGGAAACTTAAGAGGTGGGGTAGGGCTGGATATCCCCGAGATGATGCTATATTTCAAATATGCAGTGGTATATGCATGTGATGCTGCTGTTGATTGTAGGTGTTCATTCAGGGACAGCCTTGCTAAGTTTTTGTTTTCTATCTCCATCCTACTATGATCTCTGGGGCAAAAGTGCAGTGGCTTTTGATTCCCTTTGGGTGGTGTTGCTAGTGGGACTATGGAAGCATATCTTTGTGTCTTCAACTATTTTCGGTTATTGTAAATTAGATCTAATCTGAGTGTACTCGTAGCTAGTGTATTAATTTGATGAGTATTTGGCACTCATTGGTATTAAGGTTATTTCTCTCTTAATTATTATGATTTTGTTTCTTGTGTTGGGTTCTTTGTGATTATTGTGCCCCACTCTGTGCTAGGGTGTACATATATATTATAATGATCAAACCTCGGTAGTTTCTTGAGCCGGTTGTTAGATCTGAAACGTAAGCACACCGTGCCAAGGTTAGCTGAAAGTGTGGATAGATCTACTTTCACTGTAATTCGAACAGTGTGACATGACATTTGACAGATAATTTTGGAATAATTATTATGCATATGGTAACTACATAAGCCGTTTAAACTTTAAAGCTCGAGCTTAACGGCTATATTGTGGTTCTTGCAATTTGTAAACTTATGGAAGCATATCTTTGTGTCTTCAACTATTTTCGGTTATTGTAAATTAGATCTAATCTGAGTGTACTCGTAGCTAGTGTATTAATTTGATGAGTATTTGGCACTCATTGGTATTAAGGTTATTTCTCTCTTAATTATTATGATTTTGTTTCTTGTGTTGGGTTCTTTGTGATTATTGTGCCCCACTCTGTGCTAGGGTGTACATATATATTATAATGATCAAACCTCGGTAGTTTCTTGAGCCGGTTGTTAGATCTGAAACGTAAGCACACCGTGCCAAGGTTAGCTGAAAGTGTGGATAGATCTACTTTCACTGTAATTCGAACAGTGTGACATGACATTTGACAGATAATTTTGGAATAATTATTATGCATATGATAACTACATAAGCCGTTTAAACTTTAAAGCTCGAGCTTAACGGCTATATTGTGGTTCTTGCAATTTGTAAACTTATGGAGGACTTGAAGGGAACAAACCATAACTGGGATATCTCTGCAAAAGTTGCAGACTCCATTATAGTGTGCTCTGGTCCACCTGATAAGGTTGGTACTATATAGTCTTCAGTTAGCGTAGAGATTTCAGTGAAAGCACTAATTGGCTCACCAACTGCACTGTATATTGACAAGGAAGCTCACCACATATTGAGAAATGAAGGCTCGAAATAATGTGGTTCTCAAAACTCCCACTTTGAAGCTTAAATGAAGCAACACCATGTGCAACACACCTTGAACCGAACCGACCTTAATTCTCAGTTTAACCTTACGACCTCGGTAAGAAAATGTGAGAGATTGCAGGATCAAAGAAAACTCAGCTCACATGGTGCCACAGTTTTATAATGAAAGTGTACTCTATTTCCCATTTACTAATTCCCAGTATCTTTCTAACCTAATTTTTTATCAGTCGAGAAAAAAAAATTGCAATTTTTGTAATGTGCATGCTTTTACATGGTCTGACATTTCAGGAGATGTCGATCGTTGTGCACTTGTACTCCAAATTCTGATTTTCGAGTTCAGAGTTCTTGAACTTACAACTAATTGTTCAGTAGAATATTTTGAAGTAGTCTCTGATTTTTCATTTCTTATCATATACTTGAATATTCAGATTCCCACTTCTTTCTTTGTCAGCAGACTCCACTATTATAGGCACTACTCTTTTAGAATATGCCAGAAAGTGAGAAGCATCCTCACTCAAATCTGCAGTAGAAAATGCAAAAAGACATTTTGGTGTCAAAATTGCGCATGTAAAAGAAGAAGAAAAAATCGTTTAGCATTTTGGTAATTTGAATTTATTTGTGTTCTAATTAGCTGTGGGTTACTTGTTCTTTGTTGAATTGGGTGGATTTTCCCTCAACTTATTCTAGTAGGCTATAGGTAGGATTAGAGGTTGAAGCCTCTAATTTGGGCCTGGATCAACTTCCAAAATTAGAATGGGCTAGGCCCAAACTTCCTTCAAGGGTGAGTCCAAGATGTATCAGACAGCCTGCACCCTAAACCTATTATTAGGAGTGTTCTATAATACTACGAAGTATTAAAGTCGTTGGATTAGGCCCATCAAAAACTGTGACTAACTAAAGGAACGGCTCTCAACTCCGGAGTGTTAATACCCCGGAGAATAATTTTTGGAATCAGATTCACCAGTACAGCTTTTGCTGTGCAACATTTGTGGCAGCAATATTAACATGTGTGGATTACTGGTTATAGTTGCAGTGTGCACCACCATCCTGAAAAGGCAATAATGGTGGAGACAAAACAACAATAGCATATAGCAGTGAAATTTGAATTGGACATGTATGCATATGTGCTTTAGACTCATGAATACCTTTTGCATCAACAATGATCAAATCAAAGATATGACGAGCAAACACACTTTCAAAGTTCATTGGAAATTGATCATACCTTGCACTATAATACCAGGTAGGCTAGTTAGCTTTAACATTTTTCATAACTAAATAACTACATAATGAGATCCCAATTCTCATCCAGAAAGCTAGGATTAAGCATTAAGAGAAATGCTTACTTCAAGCTCTACATAAATACACGAATAACTTCTGTTAAAGAGCGAATTATGCTTTTCGAATCGTTGACAGTTTTCCACTGCAGCTGGTGAGTGACACCATCACAAACAGACTCCATTTTCAATTCCCATCACAAACATACTCACTTTCCCAGGGCTTACTTTGATGTCACCAAGGCTTTCAAACCATCCAGCGCCAAGCATAATGTCACAGCCCCACATTCGCCTCACATAATAGTCACTGAAAAACCCATGAAGATTCAACAGCCAAGGCAGGTTCAAACACTTCTTCACACAATCTATTTCTTCACCTTTAGCACCGAGCCTCAAAGCACCTAAATGAGTTTCCGGCACAGTGGAATAATTAGCCTTCTTCACAATCCAAGGCTGAATAAAATTGTAGGTACCGAGTACTGACAGTGCCTATGACCACATTTACCTTAGCCCCTCCAAGATACCCATTCACTCTCATTAGTCTAGGGTTTAGGATTTTAGGAGTTATTCCTGGTTGGCACAGGAAGGATTATTTCCTTTCATAATCTCTAGCCAACAGATATGCTTGCTGAACATCTTTAGGCTTATCTTGCATAACAAGACACCTAATGTATTCACCCAACCCATTGATATAGATTTTGAGCAGACATTTCTGCGGCCCTCCTTTGATCTGATGCACATTTTTCGAATATTTCATATTGTAATCCTCGACGCTACCCATTTGTTGCAAACTACACAGCGCAGTTTTGGGAATTTCACCTCTGGGCAGCTCAGTTGTTAGATCGCCCACTACCTAGGATGAGTAGAATCCAGGTCCTGAGTTTGAGTCATCATGGGGGTAGAGTGAAATTCTTTGATCCTCTTAAATAATAATAATAATAATATATATATATATATATATAAATAAAAAAAATTAATAAAAAACCTCTGGGCAGCTGAATTTCTCATAGAGATCAGCCTTGAACTCCTCCCAACCACTCCATGGTTTCAATATCGGTCTCTTCTTATACCACTCGCAAGCTCTCCTTCAAATTTGAAGGAAGCTATTCCATAAGACACTTATATGACCGCTAGTGATTGATCAAAATTTGAATTCATTACTTGAGAATTGAGATTATTGTGAAAGCAACCTTTCAGACGATCAAGTCATTTGGAAAATAGCGTTTCTCACCTTGAAGGTTCTCATATATTCATGTCGTTAATGAATTCTATTAAGCGTTGGGAGTCCTTAGACATTGCAATTTGACAATGAATTTCTTAGAAGAATATGAACATCGTCAGAAATTTGAGAGAAGATTTAGGTCAATAGGTTAAACTCCCAAAGCACGGGATCCCATACGACACATACAATGATCAAAATTTGAATTCATTAAGTGAGACTAATAAAAAGAGTTGTGAGAGCAAGGCTTTTGGACGATCAAGTCGTTCGAAAAATGTCGTTTCTTATGTAAACAAATCAAAGATAACACTTCAAAATAAACATGATCTTAGCATGCACTAAAACACCAAGTAGCTTAAACAGTTTCCGTACTGGAATACTACATAACAAGACCCCAATTTTCGTTTAGAAAGCTGGAACTATTCGAAACATTTCATCACATTTGTCTTAATGAACACCTTGAACCTCTTATTTGATCCCCTGACCTACTAAAACCTACTACAATTCAAGAACATAATGAAGCCAATTCAAGCAAGTTCATCATGAATGGAACTTCCCCAATCTCCATTCATAATCCCTGGCCAACCGAAATGCAGCGTCGACATCTTTGGGCTTAGCTAACATAACATAATCCCTAATGTCTTCACTCAACCCATTGACATACACTTTGAGCAGAAACTTCTGTGGCAATCCTTCAATCTGATTGACAATCCTCAAATATTTCTCGTCGTAATCCATAACACTACCTGTTTGTTGGAGATTACACAGAGCGATTTCCGGTTCTTTCACTTCTGGGCAGCCGAATCTAGCATAAAGCTCTGCCTTGAACTCCTCCCAATCACTCCATCGTTTCGATTTGATTCTCTTCATCACCCTATACCAATCTCGTGCTTCTCCTTCAAATGTGACCCCAGCGATTCGGATTGCTTCTTCGAATGGGATAAGATAGAACTCGCAGAACTTTTCTGCTTCAAGGGCCCAATAGTCCGGGTCTTTCCCGCTGAAGCTAGGAAATTCGACCTCGATGTAAGGAAAAGTTATGTAATTTACTTGATCCGGATCAAGGTGTTTAGGGTTTTGTTGCTTCTTTGGTTTTGGCGGGGAATATTGAGCTTGAGGGGCTTCCTTGAAGCCTTCTTGATCACCAATCATACGGTTAAGGCTTTGGTTCATGACGGTCAATTGCTGACTGATTTGGTTGAGCTGAGATCCATGGCGTTCTACCGTGTCGACCAGTTGTCGAACCTTTTGATCCATTCTTGGCTTTCTGCAAAACCCTAGAATAAAGAGACAAGGTGAAAGAAAAGTGATCAGGTCGGCTCTATTTAGAGGGTTAAGTGGATTAAATGTTCGACCTTTGGGTGGTCACGACTAACGGACTTCCTAAATGATTTAAGAAATTTAAAACGTGACAATACGAGCATTTTTAATGGGCTTCCTAAATGATTTAAGAAAGTTGAAAAAAGACGATAAGAGTAATTTTATGTATAATACGTGAATAAAACATGTATTGATTTTATTTCAAAGATTTGTTAATTTTTTTATATTTTTAAGCCATAATTATACGTGTGCCATACATATTTTTATAATTTTTTTTTATATTTTACACATTATTGAATAAAAAGATTAATATTTTAAAATTAGAAGATTAATTAAAATAGGGTAGATATTTACAAGATATTTCATTCAATGTAAGATTACGTTTCATTGTAAAATTCAGATCCTGTATTGTTCTCTCTCTCTCTCTCTCTCTCTCTCTCTCTCTCTCTCTCTCTCTTCAAAGTTTCCTCCCAAAACCCTAGCGTGTTCTGGCGTACTCAAACGACACTCGTCCGGTGGTGGCCTGGCATCTATGTCTGCCTTAATTGGTCGCATGATGTCAGGGCTGCTGCAGGACCGACCTCAAAGGCTTGCTGATAGTTATTCTCAGTTTGTCTCTTTGCTTGGAGTTTGACGGCATCATTGTCGGATCTTAGTCTATTGGGAGCTGTGGCATGTGGGATCAACAACGACATGGTGGGTTGAGGGGCAATGCACAAGTGATGGCTTTGATGGAGGCGTAGGCAGCGGAGTTGTTTGGTGGTGACTTGGTGCGGTGGAGATCGATCCTGGTGGGTCAGGTCTTCTCCTGTTGGGTTGGTTGAGGGCTCTGGTTGACAACGTCGGGTGATGGTGATGGTGTTCCTCGTGGCGGTGGTGGAGCTGCTGTGTTAGACTGTTGGCGGCTTGGCATAGTGCGACATGTGTTGGATTAGGTTGCTTACTGTTAGGCTCGAGCTAGGGCAAACTGTGAGCTATTGGGTTGTGACCTCTATGGTTCGAATATAGTTGGTCTATCCTATGTATCACTGTGGTTTCACCACGAAGCCTTGTTCTGTCCATTGTGAGGCAGCAGGTGGATATGTAATGACATTCTTGGCACGAGTTATATCAATGGAATTACCATTATTTCAAAAAAAATTCTTGTATTTTGTAATACTCTATATAAAGAGGCTCATATTATCAATGGAATACACATTCATTTTCCCCAATTCAGATTCTCTAAAACACGTATGAATTTTTTTACATATTATACGCGTCCTGTATTTTATAAACTATGCTATGTTAAAAGAAAAATAATAATATTTCAAAAAAAAAAATATAAGATTTCAAAAAAAAAATAATAATAAGAGCATAATTAATTTGTTTCCTAATTTGTTTAGGAAAGTTTTAAAAAAATTGCTTCGATTATTCCTGTGCACAATTTTGTTACAAAGTTAAACAAGTTCACAGCGAATCTCTATCGGTTCTGTATCCTATTACCTCCATTAGAATCGAGGAAGCACAAGAATGATGGAACCAAGACAAACCCACACGCCTGGTAAGGAAAAAAAAAAAAAAAAACAAGACAGACTACCACTCTCGATTCTCTTCATTTCAATTCGATTCTTCAGCTTCATTATTATTCTTTTTGTTTCAAACCTTACTTGTAATGCGTGATGGTCATTCTTAATTCAGAAGTGTACTCTCGGATTCTTTATTTACTGCAACCTTTCCTACTCTGACGTCTGATAGTTACAACTGGGTGGTGTCTTTGTTCATATAATATCTATATATATATATATATATATATATATATATATATGATTTTTCTCAGGTAAGGATGTCCTTAGTTTTTCTTAGGTGCGGATTTGGCGTTTTCACCCACTTTCCGATCATATTTTCACATCTTAACCGTTCAGTTTTTAGAGCCTAATGTATAGATCCCCCCTGCAAAATTTCAGCCAATTTGGTGATCGTTAAGACATCCAAAACTGCAATTTACACGAACGGACCGAATCTGTCGAACCGGAACCGTTCGTATTTATAATGGTAAATTACAGTTTTGGATGTCTTAACGATCACCAAATTGGCTGAAAATTTTCAGAGGTGATCTATACATTAGGACCTAAAAACGGAACGGTTAAGATGTGAAAATGTGATCGGAAAGTGGGTTAAAACCGGAAATCCGTACCTAAGAAAAACTAAAGAGGTCCTTAGCCAAGAAGGACTGTATATATATATATATATATATATATATATATATATGCTTGAAAATCTCAATTGTCTATGTTGTTTTATTTTCCCTTCTTCTGAACTCAGGGCTTCTTCATTTAATTGTTTTGTCATATGTTAATGAGGAATGTGATCTTGTAAAATGTCTTGATGAGCCCTTTAGGTTGTGAAGAGATTGAGAAAGGAAAATTTGATGATTTTAGACCTAATTCTTGATTAGTACTCTGGGGCTCTGGGCTTATTGTTTCAATTCCTTCATTATGGAGCTCAGTAGCTCACTAGCACATGCTCATGTACGAAAATTTGAGGTTCTTCTTGGGCAAGGCTTTGAAATTGATATAGGGGTGGTCAAGAGAGCATTGTTCTGACAGCCGGTTCGTGTTGAAGTACACACCTCTATCTCATAACCATAATCAAAAACAGCCCCAAGGTTTCGGGTTCATAATTTAGAGTACCAAGATGGCTAGCATGTTAGCAGTCGTTCCAAGGAACTTGTGCTCCATGAGCATATGTCCCTCGATCTGCAGATAAAAACGGCAGTTGGTTGGACAGGAGTTTAGATTTCTGTGTTGAGTTTGATTCTGGTTGGTCCTACACATTAAGTAAACGCTGTTCGCTTGCCCTCGCTGGATGAAATTCTCTTTAAAAGAGTTACTGAGACCATCTCTTTCTTTTCATTTGTCTTATCAAATGATTAAATCATAACTTGTGTGTACAAGAGCTTGAAGTGAACTTCATTATTCTTTGCTATATCTCCGACTTCACATACAAAATCTCCCCGAGTACTTATGTATGATTTATTCCTACTCCCAAAACTCCCTAAATTGTCTCTCTTCTCTAACATATGTTATATTTATGAAGTGTGTCCTTGGTCAAATGCATGCGTGATAACGTGAACATATGAATCTGTGTTTTTGTGGCATGTTCTTGATCTTAATATGCACTTATTTCATTACTTCAATATACTCTGTGTTATTTACTTTATAATTTGGTTCCTGTTGGACCAAGGAAAGTGCAGTTCTGATGATATGAAGTCTTCTGTTTTGATAACTATGCTGCTACATGCTTAGAAATTTTTTCAATCATAAGACTATAAGAGTGTACTCATCGAGTCAGAGGGGTTTGTGTATATATATATTGTTATTCGATTTGTATTTTTCTTTTAATAACATTGTTAAAAGGATCATATTTTTGTGTAACCAGTTGTGAAACTTGAACTGATAATGTTAACCGTTTCTATTTCCAGCCACTGCGTGCAAGTATTTCTTTAAGTTTATCCAGACATTTGGTTTCGTCAGACATGTCGCCATCTGTAGGTTCCAGAAAGCTATTTGAAGAGTCTGGCAGTTCAGGTCATCTAACAAGGAGAATCTCAATGCGAACCAGAGGAGAGTCTTCTTCTTTTGACAAATATATTAAAATGTCATATAGATCTCAGAAAGTAGATTTTCCGTCGCCGTATAAATGGCATGCAGGCCCTGTCCAAATGGATACCATGGTAACAATGTCTAGAAGGCATTCCAACGAGTTTAAACATGGCCGTAAAGATTTATCTTTACAAAAGGTGAAGGTTACTTACAAAAGTGAACCTACTGGACATGGCACTGAAGAAATCAATTCAATCACTGAGAAACAAGAGTCTAAATCATCTGCTCCACTAAAATGTATGAAAACGCCGGCATTGATCGCATGAGAATTTTTCTTGTGAAGGTCATAATTACTTGCTGCATTATCTCGAATCATTAATGCATTTAAATTTCTTTGATCCCCTTATGTTTCTGTTTCAGATAAAGTTATCGAGTATAAGAATCAAAACAACTGCAAGAAAGAGTCACAGGATGCTCCGCTCATCAACTTTCCAGGCAAAAAAGCTTCTTGGAAGTGTTTCTTATTGTTATGTAATTTTGTTCTGTGCAATATGGTCCTTCAGTTACATCTTTGGTGTTTACTAATTGAACATGTGTTTCCTCAGGAGATAACTCTATTGCCTCTGAACTTCTAAACATCAAACCCAAAACAGAGATAAATCTGCCAATTTGCGCAGTTTTAGATGCTACTTGGTGGTGAGTAACTTATATTTCATGAAGGTTCACACTCATTCAAACTGACAGAATATATTTCTGTCTTTGTTTGCTGAGCTAGAACTTGCGTTTGCCTATATCGACATTGTTTGGTTACTGCTGATGATACCTCTGTTGTAGTGGAAGCCTTGAGATCCTTGATAAGGACTCAGGTAGTCAATTTTATGATGGATTTGTGGCTCATCTTCCTGGAAAAGTTTGTTGTAAAGCTCTAGAGCATACACAACTGATGCCTAATGTGTTACCTTGTACCATGCTCTCTTGTTGCAATGTATGGGAAGAAATATTTCAGAACGAAATCCCCACCATTGAGGATATTGCAGTATTCTTTTTCCCTGGCAATTTTGATAGGTCAGTTCATGAACTATTTTCTAGTTCACTTGACTTATAGACAATCTCTTAATAGTTGATGCCTTGTCATTTGAGAAATCCTTCAATCATTTTAGGTCCAAAAAGCAGTACTTTAGCCTTGTACAAGTTATGGAGACACAAGATCTGATACTGAGGAGTCTCATAAAGGGCGTCAATCTGTTGATTTTCTCTTCTAAGAGGCTGCATCTGGATCCTTGTGGTAAGTTTCAAAAACTTTCAGTATGATTTGTTTAATTCTGTAACGTATTGTGTGAAATATTGTAAAGCTCAAGGGTTAAGTCTCATACAAATAAAAGAAAGAAAGAAGCTAAAACATTGCTGTTTTCCGTAAGGACTAAAGAACATTAACCTCACCATGAAACATTACTCATATTCTCTTTAATATTGGCTTGGATATGAGGAAATGAACAAAAGAGGAGCCAGTTTATAATTTCGGTGCACGTCAATGGCATGAAATTGATACGTCTCATTGTTGATTTAGGATTGAAAATGAAATCTTTCCTGTGGGGAATATATTGCCCTCTCCAGCTGATGCAGGGGATGCTGCTCTACCACAACATCAGTTGAGAAATTCATTGACAACTCAAAGTTAAATGTACTCCTGCTATGATGTTCTGTGAAGAATTAGATAGAGATGTATCGAGCTGCTGGAATTAGAAAGGCTAAGTAGTGATGCATTGTACTAATGTATATGAATTAAGTAGTGCAGTCGTTTTGAGAAGATGGGAAGCATGATGAGAAATGTACCAAGTTGGCTATATTTCTAGAACTGTTTCCTCTGTCTCCATGGATATTTCACACATAAATGGCTGAATCAATATTCACTGTTTATGGTTATATTCACCGGTTTGGTTCCTAATTGGAGGGATCGAAATAAGTTTGTTTTCTCTTTAATGGTCGGAAGAATTTGGAGAAAATGACACTAATGTTGCTTCAGAGTGTGGTAGTATAAATGTATGAATACTGTGTATGTCTATATCATGTAACAAATACGTAAAGTATTTGGATAGGTACTTCAGTGTACAATCATAGGTACTTGAGTGTATGAAGATTTATGTAACATGCTTTACCAAATGGCAACAAGCATGGCAGAAAATCATCATCAAGATGGTTATCATTTTGATTTTCTCTTTGAGCTTTCACACTTCAAATGTATTCATATAAATACCCCTTTGTATGAGATGAATAAACTCACTTGAAATCTCCATTCTCTCTGAAATATTACTCTCTCTTTCTGTGTGTCAATTCTCTTGTTCTTAAACACGTTATCAGCACGAAGTTGCTCTAGAATTAGAATCGAAAATTGACGAAAGAAGAGTTCATCATCGATCGAAGTCATTTTTCCAAACCTACAAAAAATCCCCAAACCCTAGCTCATATCAAAGCCCTTGATTCAAGAAGCCCGGAAACGGTCTCAGAATCATCGGAACCGGCCGGAAACTGTCTGAACCGGCCGCCGGAAGCAGAAAACCTGAAACGGACCGCTGCCGGTGCTGCCGAGGCCCTGCGCAACAGCTACCGAGCAGCTGCCGAGCCATCTGCCGAGCATTTACTTCAGGGCGACTTTCCGGCAACTTTTCCGGTGACTTTTCGACACTTTTCCGGCGATTTTTAGGACGATTTTTCTCGAATTTTTCCAACGATCCTTCCGATAATTTTTCCGGTCAAAATTTCCGGCAACACTATTTCAAGGTATTCTTTACTAAAAGTTCCCGTTTTTGAGTTTTTATTTATTTTCTCTCCTTTTTCCTTTTTCTCAGGAACTTACAATCAAAAGCGGAATTATAGAAATTCACGCTAAACGAATTAAGAGCGTTCGTAATCAATGAACTAAGAGTGTTCACAATGATTCTTGGAAATTGATTTCTTGGTAGCATAGCTCGGAAATCTTATTATTTTTCGTGGAAGTTTTAACTCCGAAACTAATATTTTCTTCTTATCTTCAAGGATGTCGAATGAACCTAGACTCGATTTTCAAATCCTTGACTCAACAGGTTATGATTACCATAGCTGGAAAACCGACGTTGAGAACCATCTCACATTAAAGGGGATATTGCCCATCATCCATGCACCAAACCCGGCCCTTGTGTTCCCTCGAACACCAAAGAGGCATGCATAAGCAATCATCTTGATGCGACATCATATGGACAAAGCACTCAGACTAGAGTACATGTCCATCAAAGATGCAAATGATTTATGGGAGGCGCTACAAGAGCGCTTTAACAATATCCAAGATTCTCTCCTCCCTGACTTGAAGGTTCAGTGGAACAATGTATGCTTCTCAGACTTAAAGTCTATTGCTGAGTACAATTCAGAAGCTCTTCGTCTCAAATCCATGTTGAGGTTCTGTCAAAAACCCCTCACAGAAGAAGAGCTAATTGAGAAAACTCTCTCCACCTTCCCCGTTGCAGCAATCTTGCTATCAAAGCAGTATCGCACTGAAGTAAATGCTGGACGAATTACTAGGTTTAATGAGCTCATAAATGTTTTGTCGGTAGCCGAAAAGCACGACAACATTCTCGTAAAGAATTATAATTCAAGACCCATTGGAACCAAGAGCGTTCGTGAGGCAAATTATAATGCACCCAAGAGAGGGCACAAGGAGCGGTACCCTAGCAGTAGGGGACATGTGTACCCTAATAATAGGGTACATGAAGGACGAACAAGTCCATATAACCGCCCCAATAAAGAAGGAAACCGCAACTTTAGAGCGGGCACACGTGATCGTAACTCCACACGTAGAAGAGGGAGATATGGCAACACCGGCCATGGAAATAGCACCATGAGCCGTGGAGGTCGCAACATGCGCTGTGGTAGTAACAGCAACCCTCCTAGGGAATATCCACAACGTGCACAACCTGCACAAACTGCACCTCAAATGAAGGGAGGGAACCACAATGACATGTGTCATAGATGTGGATCAATCGAGCATTGGTTTAAACAATGCCATGCAAGTATCCAATTAGCTGCACGCTATAAGGAGTACAGGGAAGCAAGAGAGCAAGAGGCTAACCTTGCCGAAGATGAAAATAGTGAAGATGTCAATCTCACCGTTGAGGACTTCAAAGCTGTAAATGAAGAGCACGAGGATGCCACAGACTTTGATTAGAATAATTCTCTTTCTATTTTTCAAGAATGGCAAGTGTGCCTTAGTCAATAAATAATAATTGTATTAAACTCCTTCTTATGTGGCTTACCCAATGAAGTATGATGTCTAGGAAAACAATTAAGATCGGGGTATTTAAGCGAGCCTCGCTCCACCAACATCTCTCTACTTTCCTGGTCATATTTCATTAGAATTACCAAACGGATTGAGTGATAACAATTTGTCTAAAGTTTGATATTTGGAATAGACTTATGAATAACTTTGATGTAATCATTGGCTATTTTCCCTATTAATAAAGTATCGCATTCAATGTCATAGACATGTGTTAACATTCCGAACTTTATCCCTTTCAGTATGTTTTCCGGAGAATTGGAATGCCTTCTTGATAGTGGCACCACACATACTATATTGCGACATAGGCAATTATTTTTATGGATGAGACCTAGTCGATCCTTAGTAACTACGATGGCAGGACCATCACAATTGATTCATGGTCGAGGACCAGCTCAATTTTTGTTACCAAATGGCACAAATGTTAATGTCGCCGAAGCTTTATATGCTCCAAGGGCCGAAAGGACCCTATTAAGCTTTAAAGACATAAGAGTCAATGATTTTCATGTGGAAACACATTGTGAGAATAGATAAGAGTTCCTTTGCATCACCTCTAAAAACTACGGAAATACACGAGTTTTAGAGAAACTTATGTGTCGCTCTAGTGGATTGTATGCAGCCACTATTAGAGTCATTGAATCCAACCATGTCATGAATGACAATTTATGGGATCCAGACACATACAAGCTTTGGCACGACCGTTTGGGATATCCAAGTCGTGACATGATGCTCCGTATATTAAAAACTTCACACGGACATCCATTCTTCAAAACGAAAAGAAGTACGAACCAAACATCGGTGCAAAGAGTTACTTCTAAAGCATATCATTCGTTTTGCAAAGCTTGCTCTTTAGCAAAGGTAGGATCAAGACCATCATATGCAAAGGACACTAAAGAAAATATACCATTCTTACAAAGAATACAAGGTGATATTTGTGGACCTATCCAACCAACTTGCGGACCATTTAGATATTTTATGGTGTTGGTTAATGCATCGACACGTTGGTCACATGTCATGCTCTTATCCACAAGAAATGCTGCATTTGCTAAACTCCTAGCATAAATCATTAAGTTAAGGGCTCACCACCCTGATCATCCTATTAAGTCAATTCCTCTTGACAATGCTGGAGAGTTTACATCAAGAACCTTTGATGATTATTGCATGTCAATTGGGATTGAGGTCGAACACCCTGTCCCTCATGTACACACCCAAAATGGACTCGCAGAAGCTGCCATTAAAAAACTTTAAATGGTTGCCAGGGCATTGGTTATGCGCACCAATCTCCCTATTTCTACTTGGGGCTATGCAATATTACATGCAGCTGTGCTTATTCGTCTGAGACTCACTGCCACCCAACCCTTTTCTGCTTCCCAGATGGTAACTGGGTATGAGTCTGATGTCTCACACTTACGCATATTTGGGTGTACAGTCTATGTGCCAATTGCGCCACCACAGTGCACCAAAATGGGTCCTCAAAGACGCTTAGGCCTTTATGTTGGATATGATTCTCCAAGCATTATCCGCTACATAGAACCCTTGACAGGTGATCTATTTACCGTTAGATTTGCGGATTGTCACTTTGATGAGACAGTCTTCCCGTCATTAGGGGGAGACAAGAACACTAATGTTCAACAGAAAAGACAGGAATTGTCGTGGTCTGTCCCCACTTTGTCTCATCTTGATCCCCGAACCACACAGTCTGAAATAGAAGTGCGGAGGATTCTTGATCTTCAGAACATAGCAGAATCAATGCCTGATGCGTTTTCTGATATCGCTAAAGTGACAAGATCACACATACCTGCTGCAAACGGACCTGCAAGGATTGATGTCCCTAAAACTAAAGGACATGACATCCCCTCTATGGTTGATGCAGTGGCTAAACCCATGGCTCCTGCCAGAAAGCGTGGGAGGCCTATAGGTTCGATGATTCTCGCATAAGAAAGAAAGCGAGCTTGACACAAAATAATCCATTAATCATCGATACAAATAATCCATCTGATGAAAAATTTCCAGATTATGGTTATGTCTAAGAGACATCATTGGAGGATGCTCCAATGGTAGAACCAATTCCAGAGAATAGAGAGATCTCCATGAATTACACTAGTATACATGTAATTATGGACAGAAATTCTATGGCTATTGATGATGCATTTGCATATCATATTGCAAAAGGAATTATAGAATACGATGATATCAAACCTCGCTCCGTTGAAGAATGTCAACGAAGAGCAGATTGATCCAAATGGAAAGATGTGATCCAGACTGAATTGGATTCACTAACAAAGAGACAGGTATTTGGGTCTATAAGACTGACACCACCAAATATAAAACTTGTTGGCCATAAATGAGTCTTTGTTAGAAAGCGTAATGAGAAAAAATGAGGTTGTTAGATACAAAGCCCGCCTTGTGGTGCAAGGTTTCTCACAACGCCCTGGAATCGACTACGAGGAGACATATTCTCCCGTAATGGACGTTATAACATTCCGCTACCTTGTCAGTTTGGTAGTTTCTGAAAAACTTGACATGCAGCTCATGGATGTGGTTATAGCATATCTCTATGGGGATCTAGATTCAGAGATATAAATGAAGGTTCCAGATGGACTTCAATTACCCAAATCAAGTGGCTCTAAACCACGGAGCGCGTTTTCAATAAAATTAAGATGTTCACTATATGGATTGAAACAATCAGGACGGATGTGGTATAACCGTCTAAGTGACTATTTGATTGGGAAGGGATATCTTAACAATGAAATATGCCCTTACGTGTTCATTAAGAGGACAAGATCCGGATTTACAATTGTAGCAGTTTATGTCGATGACATGAACTTAATTGGAACTCTATATGAGTTAAAAGAAACTGCTACCTATTTGAAATCTGAATTTGAGATGAAAGATCTCGGGAAAACACGGTTTTGTCTCGGAATAGAACTCAAGCACCGTAATGATGGGATTATGATCTATCAGTCAGCATATACTCAAAAATTACTAAGGCGCTTTAATGAAGATAAAGCAAAGCCTGTGAGTACTCCCATGATCAATCGTAGTCTTGAGCCCATGAAAGATCCGTTTCGTCCAAGGGATGATGACGAAGATTTATTAGAAGCTGAAATACCATATCTAAGTGCGATAGGTGCATTATTGTATTTAGCTCAATGCACAAGACCGGATATCTCATTTGCAGTAAACTTGTTAGCTCGACATAGTTCTGCGCCAACACACCGCCATTGGATTGGTATAAAGACAATCCTTCGATACCTAAAAGGTACGATCGATATGGGCTTGTTCTATCCCTACAGAGAGAAAAGAAATGTGAACGCCGACAATACTATCCATAGTGACCGACGTTCTCCTCCTCCCCTCCATCAAAATGATAATGATGTTCTGACGGGTTTTGCTGATGCAGGGTATCTCTCTGACCCTCACAAAGGTCACTCCCAAACGGGTTATGTCTTTACCATGGGAAGCACTGCGATATCTTGGAGATCTACAAAACAGACTCTTGTTGCTACTTCCTCAAATCATGCAGAGATTATTGCACTACATGAAGCCGTGCGTGAGTGCATATGGCTAAGGTCTACTTTACACTCAACGCGCGTTGTGCTCTTTTTCTCTTTCGACCAAGGTTGTTTTTCCCACAGGGTTTTATTACTTGGCAATGTTTTTAACGAGGCAACTTCGAAGCGCACCACCAACACAATACTATTGAACATGAAATATCCAAAGGGGAGTGTTGTAGTATAAATGTATAAATACTGTGTATGTCTATATCATGTAACAAATACGTAAAATATTTGGATAGGTACTTGAGTGTATAATCATAGGTACTTGAGTGTATGAAGACTTATGTAACATGTTTTACCAAAGGACAACAAGCATGGCAGAAAATCATCATCAAGATAGTTATCATTTTGATTTTCTCTTTGAGCTTTCACACTTCAAATGTATTCCTATAAATACCCTTTGTATGAGATGAATAAACTCACTTGAAATCTCCATTCTTTCTGAAATATTACTCTCTCTTTCTGTGTGTCAATTCCTCTTGTTCTTAAACACAGAGATATTTGTCATTCATGAACAACCCTTCATTAACCAATCTGTGATTTCAGTTATGAGCAAAGTTGAAGCGAGTCAAGAGCGAGAGTAAAGTACTTAATGTTCTTCCTAAATTTCCTTTGAGAAACCACAAATCATACCGGACTTGTCAAAAGAAAATCAGAAATTACAAAGAAGCTCTCACTCACATAAAATAAACCATCATGCAGTCTTTTATTTTTTTTTTTTTGGAACTAACGAAAGGAAGTGCTTGTGGCCGTTGCTCCTCACCTCAGGCTAAAGTCCAATCGAGCAGGGAACTTTGCAGACATAAACAACAACATCCCAATCCTGGATTTACTCTCTCCCCCACGAACAGAAATGCACAATCTGTATCCAATCCATCTACACAACATTGTATATGTTACATTTCACATTCATTCCTTCATTCATCCCGATGGATGCTCAGTCAATTGAAACACAAATAAGAGACGTAGAAATGCAATCACATACCTGATCGATCAGATTCTGTTTCTACTGTTATTGAGCGCCTGCAAAACACTCTTACTGGCACCTTGGACTTCTATTTTCACTTCCTTTGGTGTGCTGAGGGATCCTAAACAAAACTTCTTCATATTGTAGCATTTGAGGATTTTTATGTCTTTCACTAGTGGCCATTTGAAATTATATCTGCCTTGCGAAAAGCTTCCGAGATTTGGTAGCTCCTCAAGTGTCAAAGTACATAGCTGAGGGAACATGTTGTCATCCTCTGTTTCTTCACCCTCTGCTGCTGCTACTATTTCTTCAATCTTCTCGCAGTCTTTTATCTTTAGTCTTTGGAGATTCACAAGACCTCTGGCAATTGAGGGAGAGAGCAGAGTTCTCAAACTTTCACAAGAGAAAATTGATATCTCTCTAAGATTCTGAAAGGCTTGACGAGATTATTAGAAAGAAATCATCTTATTTGTTTGCGGCCCTTGATTTCCTGACTCAGAAATTGTTAAAGCAGCATCATCCCCTCCATCATCGACAGTCAATCTTCTAAATTCAAAAATCGCTTCCAGAGAAGAACAGTACGATGTGTGTATGCACTCCAATTTCTGCAATCTATTTTGCATATCTGTTGGTACCAAATGCAGTAGTTTGTGACATTCGGTCATCCATAGAGATTTTAGTTCACAGAAGGATTCTGCAGAAAGTTGGCTGCTCCATATCTCTTTTTAGGTTCAATGAGATAATGTATAGTTTTGTCAAGACTGGGAAATGAACCTGCATGCAAGTACATGCGAGTCTATTAGTCTATACCCTATAGTACTGTATTGTCTCCCAAAATTACTTTACTTGTTTCCGTAGGTTGTCTAACAGATAGGTTATTTGTTGAACATTATATATATAAATAGTGACAAAAGACACACACACACATATATAGGTGAACAAAAAGACACACACACATATATATATATATATAGGATTTTTCTCAGGTAAGGATGTCCTTAGTTTTTCTTAGGTGCGGATTTGGTGTTTTCACCCACTTTCCGATCATATTTTCACATCTTAATCGTTCAGTTTTTAGAGCCTAATGTATAGATCCCCCCTGCAAAATTTCAGCCAATTTGGTGATCGTTAAGACATCTAAAACTGCAATTTACACGAACGGACCGAATCTGTCGAACCGGAACCGTTCGTATTTATAATGGTAAATTACAGTTTTGGATACCTTAACGATCACCAAATTGGCTGAAAATTTTCAGAGTTGATCTATACATTAGAACCTAAAAACTGAACGGTTAAGATGTGAAAATGTGATCGGAAAGTGGGTTAAAACCGGAAATCCGTACCTAAGAAAAACTAAGGAGGTCCTTAGCCAAGAAGAACTGTATATATATATATATATAGGTGAACAAAAAGACTTGTAACATTTTTCTTCGGTCTCACAAGAAATTCATGGCCTATAAATGAAGGAAAAGTTAAAGTTTCACAAGCAAAGAGCAAAGATAAACATGAGTAGTTGGGTCTGAAGAAGCTATGACCAAAAAAGAAGAGAACAGATACCTTGGTATCGAACAGAGGTTGTATGAGGATGTCAGATTGTTCTGGGCTTATGTCTTCTAGTAGCCATTCCGACTCGTTAGAGATATATTTGTTTATCCCAGTGAAGCTTGGTAGTGTTGAGAGAGTCAATTCTGTCAGACTTTGGAAGTTGAACATCTCTTCATCATCTTCAAAGTCAAAAATCCCTTCCAAGGAGCAGCAGCATTCGATTTTCAAACTTCGGAGTTCCTTGAGAGACCCCGTTGGCAGCTCACCATGAAAAATCTCTGTCAGTCTACTTGCATTACTGATCTTCAGTAAATTTAAAACAGGAAAGATGCCGCTGCTGCTATGTGGAGTAGTAGGTTTCACAAGGGTCGTGTCAATCAGATACTCCACAGCATCACATTCCTCAAGTGTAAGAGACTTAATCTTTGCAAAACAGACCGTATTTAAGACATTCAGAGCTTGAGGTTCTGTTAAATTCTTCATTCTAAACTCAAGAATGCTGGTTTTCTTTAGCAACAAAGTGATTCCACTACCCACACCAGCGCTTCCGTCAAGATCGTGAACTGTCAAGTAGTTGCTATCATGCTTCAAGTCCCAAAGTATATGCAGCTTCCATCCTATAGAGATCTTAAATCTTTCGAGCTTGTTAAATAGATTACTGCTTAGAAGCTTATTAACCGGTGGCAAAAGTAGTCAAATGGGACAAGGAAAGTAACTCTGCAAGTATCCCAATTTTCCAGTCCATGGAGTTAGCCCACCTTGTGTGCTCATCGTTTGCTCTGTCCAGACCTTGAACCTCTTTCTAAACTGGTTTCCTACATTTGCTGGTTGCTCAACTGCCAATCTGTTGAATCTCTTCCACGTGTCCAGTGGCGTTTCCCGGTAGTCCACTTCTACGGATTCATCAACTCTCTCCTGAGCCTCCAATTGAAAGATCCAATTGGTTGTTTCGATTGAGGCTAGTTTCTCAACTACCCAATCCTCGAAGCTATGCCACATGTACAATTCTTCTAGTTGGGATAAACTTGATACAACACCTGCTGATATTATTTTTAGCTCACTACATATGGACAAATCAAGAAATCTCAGATTACACAAATTTTTAAATGTATCAGGCAACTTAGGCCTCATCATGGGTCGAGCTAGGACTAGCCCTACCCTAAATTTTAGGGCTTTGGGTAGGGTCGGGTCGGGCTTTGACCAAATCAACGAAAGTTAGGGCCGAGTTGAGACTTCAATACGTAAGCCCTTACCCGCCCTTAAAGCTCATTCAATAAAGGCCGTAAGGGTCGGGCCGGGCCTTTGTTTGACTTACATAAATCACAGTTTTTCTAACTACATAAAGTCCAACTAAAGGGAAAAAATATATAATATAAATGAAACTATGTACTGGAGATATGAGAACTTTAGTTAATTACAAATATCCATAAATCCCCCATCCCACATAAACTGAAACTGATCAAGTAGTAGACTTGAAATTGAATTGAAATTGCATAGAGGCACTAAGCCACTGAGGCTACAAAAAATGAAGCAATGTTTGACACTTTCACTTTGATACAAAAACTGATCATGTCTTCATGACTTCATCAATTCACAAGAAGTGGTAATCTTTGATACAAAAACTGAACTACTGAAGCATGGTCTGCACAGAGGCACTAAGCCACTAAGGCTACAAAAACTGAAGCAGTGTTTGACACTTTGATACAAAAATTGATAGTCCTCATCAATTCACAAGAAGTGGAGATCTTTCATGGCAAACCAACAAAGAACCTGCAAAGGAAACCATATAAATAATTTAGCTAAATCACATCTTAAAAAACTACTAGCACTCCAATTGAACTACACATAAATGAAAAGCAGTAGCTATATTTTTGGGAAAAGCATTTCACTTTCACTAGGTTGTATCAACGACATATATTTTCAGTTCATCAACAAGTTGGACAATATATAAATGCAATTCTCTTTCTTTGTATAACTCTAAAGTCTCAAACTGTCAATTACTCAAATATATACTCAAATTACTCAAATCACCGACATCACCAAGTGTATGACTATGTGGGAATGAGTACCTCACCAAGTGGATAGTTGACCACTGTCGACGTACAATGCACATTAATGGCTTTTGCCCAGAGCCGACTTGCTAGTTCTCACCGATGTAGCGAGAGACGTGGTAGCCGTGGTTGGTCATGTCGAGGGATTCGAAGAAGTTGCCACAGGTGAAACCGCAACTACCACAGTACTTGGAAAACTGGTCGAAATCGAAGGGGTCGTAGCAGGCCTGGGCCATCTCGCCGTAGCGGATGAGCTCAGAGTGGAGGAGCTAGTCCAGCAGGTCGAGCAACCCGACCCAGTCATCCTCATCGTGGAGCTCCCACTAGACGTCGGACAAACGACGCTCCGATATGAGTAACAGCTTCATCGTCCTAGAGGTAGATTTCGTCTCTGTCTTTGGCTCCTTCTCTTTCGAGCTCGGTGATTGTGGAGGTTAGGGATTCGCTGGATTTTGAGGCCACCTTGCATAGAGTGATGATGGTAGACGCTGGCGACGGGGAGAGTGAGGTTTGATCCAAAGGTGATGGTGATAGTAGACCCTGGCGGTAGGGAGAGTGAGATAAGGTTTTGAGAGAGAGGTGACTTGGTTTGTCTGAAGAGTGAAGACCTCAATGCTCGATAGCGTCTAGGTCTAGCCGTCTTGGTTTTGCTTCATGACTTGAGTTGGGCTTCGTAGCTTTGGCCTTTGGGCTCAAACAGACATATTCAATTTGAAAGACCCATTTTCTAACATAGTTGACAGATTCATATAATTCATCAAAATTCCTATACTTCTATAGTTTTATACACATGTAATAGAAAATAATAAAAATAAAATATAAATTTTACGGTTGGGTTAGGGCCTGGCTTTTAGGGTCGAGTCGTGCCTTAGCCCTTACGAGCTCAATCGGGCCAGCCGTAGGGTAGGGCCGGATTTCATTTGTATGGCCCATACCCTACCCTATTTTAGAAAGGGTCGGACCGGGCTTTGGGCCCAAGGGCCATATGATGAGGCCTAAGGCAACTGTTCAATGTTGGATCCACAGAGTATCGAGTGTCTTTAGCTCCCCAATTATAGATACTTGAGATCGCACACATCTAGACACAGTGTACGAAGGTTTTTCAAAACTGGAAGTGATGGCAGTAGTGACAATGGAGACATACTCTCAATTACTAGAACCGCAAGATCTTTCATTCTACTTAAAATTGTGGGTGGAGGCCAATGGAATTCCAGTTAAAGGTAGAGTTCTCAACAATAAAAGCCGACAAAGCCCCTTAATACTCAGTGAAGTGCAATAAGTAGATTTCTCAGCAACACTATTATTCTTAGGCCAATCCATCAATTTCATAGTTTTTGCTTTGTCTCTCACCACAATTCTCTTTTCAACCCCATAATTTTTCTTTTGTACAAACTCTTCAGAGGCTATATATACGGCTACATCACGCACCACATCATGCATTCTCACAAATTATGGCTTATCATCACTGTCTAACAATAAAAAGCGACTTTTAAGTATCTGAACCAATGTTTCCATATGGTTTCTTCCTTCAACCATTGAATCAATTCCTTTAAAGAGGTCAAGCCCAAGCCCGTATCTAACCAAATCTTCAATTGGTATATCGGCGCTTTCTTCAAATATGCAACGCAGCAAAAAACATGATTTGGCTTCCTCGTTTCGTAAACATTCATAGCTGAACTTTATTTTACCATACACATGTTCTATCACTCCCGGAACGTTTTCTGGGCTGGCCTTTTCTAGTTCCTTTAGTGCATTCTTCCAAATTGCAATGCTTTCACCTTTTAGTGTCGTTCCAACAGTTGAAATTGCAATTGGCAACCCAGCACATTCCTCCAAAACCTTTTCTGCTACAACATGCAACTCGAGATCAGATTCGATGGAACTTCCTGCTGTCTTCTTAAATAGACTCCAGGCATCTCTATCTGGCAAACCATCAATTGAGAAGTTCTTTCTTCTGTCCATGTCCTTGAATAGATCTTGTTGTCTTGATGTGACCAGAAGTTTACAACTGGGGGGAATCGCTATTTCCCACAAAAGGTCTGAGGTTGTTGTTGAAACATTGTCTAACATTACAAGGATCTTGTTGCCTTGAGATAATCTTTGACGTAGCTTACTTGCTCTTGGACCTCTTTCTTTTTCGTCCTCAAGGATCTTCTTGCCTAGATATTCTGCAAGTTCACCTTGAATCTGAATCACGTCAGTCGTCAGGAGCTTTGTCAAGAGATTCCTTAACGGTTGCCTTTTTATACTCATCGAACATACCCTCTTCCTTTGCTTTCTAAAAAATTTGCCCCATCAATGTTGTCTTCCCAATGCCGCCTATGCCACATATGATAATCGGATTGAATTGATTCCCCTTGATAGCTTCCATCACATCTCTAATGGTTGATCTTCTTGAATCAAAATTAATATTTTTTCCTTCATATGCAGGTGGCTGTTCTTGGTTTGATGCTTCTGACGAGCTGCCACCTTCATGCAACAAGACCTCTGTGGGTTGGAATTCCACCTCTGGATGAAGAGCAGGATGCGCTATAGTCCTGGGTTCATTAGCAAGGAGTTTATCCACCTCATCAGTCATCTTCTTAGCTTTCCTTCCCAAAGAATGACGGCACTTCAAATTTGGAAGCCGCCCATTACAACACGCCGCCTTTGCTGCTACAGTTACTTCACTGAAACTCTTCTCCTCTTCTACTATGATCTTTTCTACATCACCGAGCCAGCGATCAACTCCGGGACCAATAATCTGTGAAGCTTCTCTTGCAGGTTTCATCTCCAGGTTTACTCTCCTCTTTGTCACGGAGCTCCTGAACCTTTCTCGTGAGATGCTCAATGTTGCTCTCGTAGTGAAACACATAACTCCATTGTCGACAAATAGGTCTCACTGTCCATTCTGCCAATGGTTCAACAACTGCTACAATAATCTCTTGCATTTCTTTCACTACTAATTTTTCGTCCTTCTTTGTTTTTTGACTGGAATAACAACGTTTGAAAGATGAAGAAACAAAGGGAAGGAAAGAAATAACCAAAGAAAGATGAAGGACACTGGCTTTTTTCCCCCCCCCGTTCTGGATGAATAGAACAGATTGATAATGTAATGATAACACAGATAAAGAACGAATGGCAGAGAGAAGGCAGATAATCAACTCAACTAGCAAGTTTTTTTTTTTTTTTTAATTTTGTTGACTAGAGAGAACACAGAACCAATAAGTGAAGCAACACTAGGTACCAATTAATATATGGTTGTTGTAGTATAAATGTATAAATATCGTATATGTCTATATCATGTAACAAAATACGTAAAAATATTTAGATAGGTACTTGAGTGTATAATCATAGGTACTTGAGTGTATGAAGACTTATGTAAACATACTTTACCAAAGGGCAACAAACATGGCAGAAAATCATCATCAAGATGGTTATCATTTTGATTTTCTCTTTGAGCTTTCACACTTCAAATGTATTCCTATAAATACCCCTTTGTATGAGATGAATAAACACATTGAAATCTCCATTCTCTCTGAAATATTACTCTCCTTTTCTGTTTATCAATTTCTCTTGTTCTTAAACACGTTATCAGCACGAAGTTGCTCTAGAATTAGAATCGAAAATTAACGAAAGAAGAGTTCATTATCGATCGAAGTCATTTTTCCAAACCTACAAAAAATCCCCAAACCCTAGCTCAGATCAAAGCCCTTGATTCCAGGAGCCCGGAACCGGTCTCAGAATCGCCTGAACCGGCCGCCGGAAGCAGAAAAACCAAACCGGACCGCTGCCGAGACCTGCCGAGGTGCTGCCGAGACCTGCCGAGAAGCTGCCGAGGCCCCTGCGCAGAAGCTGCCGAGGACCCCTGCGCAGCAGCTGCCGAGAAGTTGCCGAGGCCCCTGCGCAGCAGCTGTCTAGCCATCTGCCGAACAGCTGCACAGCAGCTGCCGAGCAGCTGTCGACACATCTGTCGACAGATTTGCGGGGCGACTTTCCGACAATTTTTCCGGCGACTTTTTCGACACTTTTCCGGAGACTTTTCCGTCGAATTTTCGGACGATTTTTCTCAACTTTTTCCAACGATCCTTCCGGTCACCTCCGATAATTTTTCCGGTCAAAAATTTCCGGCAACACTATTCTAAGGTATTCTTTACTAAAAGTTTCCGTTTTTGAGTTTTTATTTATTTTCTCTCCTTTTTCTTTTTTCTCGGGAACTTACAATCAAAAGCGGAATTATAGAAATTCACGCCAAACGAACTAAGAGCGTTCGTAATCAATGAACTAAGAGTGTTCACAATGATTCTTGGAAATTGATTTCTTGGTAGCATAGCTCGGAAATCTTATTATTTTTCGTGGAAGTTTTAACTCCGAAACTAATATTTTCTTCTTATCTTCAAGGATGTCGAATGAACCTAGACTCGATTTTCAAATCCTTGACTCAACAGGTTCGGATTACCATAGCTGGAAAACCGACGTGGAGAACCATCTCACATCAAAGGGGATATTGCCCATCATCCATGAACCAAACCCGGCCCTTGTGTTCCCTCGAACACCCAAGAAGCATGCACAAGCAATCATCTTGATGCGACGTCATATGGACAAAGCACTCAGACTAGAGTACATGTCCATCAAAGATGCAAAGGATTTATGGGAGGCACTACAAGAGCGCTTTAACAATATCCAAGATTCTCTCCTCCCTGACTTGAAGGTTCAGTGGAACGATGTACGCTTCTCAAACTTCAAGTCTATTGCTGAGTACAATTCAGAAGCTCTTCGTCTTAAATCCATGTTGAGGTTCTGTCAAAGACCCCTCACAGAAGAAGAACTAATTGAAAAAACTCTCTCCACCTTCCCCGTTGCAGCAATTTTGCTATCAAAGCAGTATCGCACTGAAGTAAATGCTGGACGAATTACGAGGTTCAATGAACTCATAAATATTTTGTCGGTAGCCGAAAAGCACGACAACATTCTCGTAAATAATTATAATTCAAGACCCATTGGAACCAAGAGCATTCGTGAGGCAAATTATAATGCACCCAAGAGAGGGCACAGGGAGCGGTACCCCAGCAATAGGGGGCATGTGTACCCTAATAATAGGGGACATGAAGGACGAACAGGTCCATATAACCGCCCCAATAGAGAAGGAAACCGCAACTTTAGAGCGGGCACACGTGATGGCAACTCCACATGTGGAAGAGGGAGATATGGCAACACCGGCCGTGGAAATAACACCATGAGTCGTGGAGGTCGCACCATGCGTCGTGGTAGTAGCAGTAACCCTCCTAGGGGATATCCACAACTTGCACAACCTGCACAATCTGCACAACCTGCACAACCTGCACCTCAAATGAAGGGAGGGAACCACAATGACATGTGTCAAAGATGTGGATCAATCGAGCATTGGTTTAAACAATGTCATGCAAGTACCCAATTAGCTGCACGCTACAAGGAGTACAGGGAAGCAAGAGAGCAAGAAGCTAACCTTGCCGAAGATGAAAATAGTGAAGATGTCAATCTCACTGTTGAGGACTTCAAAGCTGTAGATGAAGAGCACGAGGATGCCACAGACTTTGATTAGAATAATCCTCTTTCTATTTTCCAAGAATGGCAAATGTGCCTTAGTCAATAAATAACAATTGTATTAAACTCCTTCTTATGTGGCGTACCTAATGAAGTATGATGTCTAGGAAAGCAATTGAGATCGGGGTATTTAAGCGAGCCTCGCTCCACCAACATCTCTCTACTTTCCTTGTCATATTTCATTGGAATTACCAAACGGATTGAGTGATAGCAATTTGTCTAAAGTTTGATATTTGGAATAGACTTATGAATAACTTTGATGTAATCATTGGCTATTTTTCCTATTAATAAAGTATCGCATTCAATGTCATGGACATGTGTTAATATTCCGAACTTTATTCCTTTCAGTATGTTTTCCGGAGAATTGGAATGCCTTCTTGATAGTGGCACCACACATACGATATTGCGACATAGGCAATTATTTTTATGGATGACACCCAGTCGATCCTCAGTAACTACGATGGCAGGACCATCACAATTGATTCATGGTCGAGGACCAGCTCAATTTTGTTACCAAATGGCACAAATGTTAATGTCGCCGAAGCTCTATATGCTCCAAGGGCCGGAAGGACCCTATTAAGCTTTAAAGACATAAGAGCCAATGATTTTCATGTGGAAACACATTGTGAGAATGGACAAGAGTTCCTTTGCATCACCTCTAAAAACTACGGAAATACACGAGTTTTAGAGAAACGTATGTGTCGCTCTAGTGGATTGTATGCAACCACTATTAGAGTCATTGAATCCAACTATGTCATGAATGACAATTTATGGGATCCTGACACATACAAGCTTTGGCACGACCGTTTGGGACATCCAGGTCGTGACATGATGCTCCGTATATTAAAAACTTCACACGGACATCCATTCTTCAAAATGAAAAGAAATACGAACCAAACATTGGTCCAAAGAGTTACTTCTAAAGTATATCATTCGTTTTGCAAAGCTTGCTCTTTAGCAAAGGTAGGATCAAGACCATCATATGCAAAGGACACTAAAGAAAATATACCATTCTTACAAAGAATACAAGGTGATATTTGTGGACCTATCCAACCAACTTGCGGACCATTTAGATACTTTATGGTGTTGGTTGATGCATCGACACGTTGGTCACATGTCATGCTCTTATCCACAAGAAATGCTGCATTTGCTAAACTCCTAGCACAAATCATTAAATTAAGGGCTCACCACCCTGATCATCCTATTAAGTCAATTCGTCTTGACAATGCTGGAGAATTTACATCAAGAACCTTTGATGATTATTACATGTCCATTGGGATTGAGGTCGAACATCCTGTCCCTCATGTACACACCCAAAATGGACTCGCAGAAGCTGCCATTAAAAGACTTCAAATGGTTGCCAGGGCATTGGTTATGCGCACCAATCTCCCTATTTCTGCTTGGGGCTATGCAATATTACATGCAGCTGTGCTTATTCGTCTGAGACCCACTGCCACCCAACCCTTTTCTGCGTCCCAACTGGTGACTGGGTATAAGCCTAATGTCTCACACTTACGCATATTTGGGTGTGCAGTCTATGTGCCAATTGCGCCGCCACAGCGCACCAAAATGGGTCCTCAAAGACGCTTAGGCCTTTATGTTGGATATGATACTCCAAGCATTATCCGCTACATAGAACCCTTGACAGGTGATCTATTTACCGCTAGATTTGCGGATTGTCACTTTGATGAGACAGTCTTCCCGTCATTAGGGGGAGACAAGAACATTAATGTTCAACAGAAAAGACAGGAATTGTCGTGGTCTGTCCCCACTTTGTCTCATCTTGATCCCCGAACCACACACTCTGAAATAGAAGTGCGGAGGATTCTCGATCTTCAGAACGTAGCAGAATCAATGCCTGATGCGTTTTCTTATATTGCTAAAGTGACAAGATCACACATACCTGCTGCAAACGTACCTGCAAGGATTGATGTTCCTAAAACTAAAGGACATGACATCCCTTCTATGGGTGATGCAGTGGCTAGACCCATGGCTCCTGCTAGAAAGCGCGGGAGGCCTATAGGTTCGATGGATTCTCGCACAAGAAAGAAAGCGAGCTTGACACAAAATAATCCATTAATCATCGATATAAATAATCCATCTCATGAAAAAATTCCAGATTATGGTTATGTCCAAGAGACATCATTGGAGGACGCTCCAATAGTAGAACCAATTCCAGAGAATAGAGAGATCTCCATGAATTACACTAGTATACATGTAATTATGGACAGAAGTTCTATGGCTATTGATGATGCGTTTGCATATCATATTGCAAAAGGAATTATAGAATACGATGATATCGAACCTCGCTCCGTTGAAGAATGTCAACGAAGAGCAGATTGGTCCAAATGGAAAAAAGCGATCCAGACTGAATTAGATTCACTAACAAAGAGACAAGTATTTGGGTCTATATCACTGACACCACCAAATATAAAACCTGTTGGCTATAAATGGGTCTTTGTTGGAAAGCGTAATGAGAAAAATGAGGTTGTTAGATACAAAGTCCGCCTTGTGGCGCAAGGTTTCTCACAACGTCCTGGAATCGACTACGAGGAGACATACTCTCCCGTAATGGACGTTATAACGTTCCGCTACCTTGTCAGTTTGGTAGTTTCTGAAAAACTTAACATGCAGCTCATGGATGTGGTTACAGCATATCTCTATGGGGATCTAGATTCAGAGATATATATGAAGGTTCCAGATGGACTTCAATTACCCAAATCAAGTGGCTCTAAACCACGGAGCGCGTTTTCAATAAAATTAAGACGCTCACTATATGGATTGAAACAATCCGGACGGATGTGGTATAACCGTCTAAGTGACTACTTGATTGGGAAGGGATATGTTAACAATGAAATATGCCCTTGCGTGTTCATTAAGGGAACAAGATCCGGATTTGCAATTGTAGCAGTTTATGTTGATGACATGAACCTAATTGGAACTCTAGATGAGTTAAAAGAAACTGCTACATATTTGAAATCTGAATTTGAGATGAAAGATCTCGGGAAAACACGGTTTTGTCTCGGAATAGAACTCGAGCACCGTAATGATGGAATTATGATCCATCAATCAGCATATACTCAAAAGTTACTAAGGCGCTTTAATAAAGATAAAGCAAAGCCTGTGAGTACTCTCATGATCAACCGTAGTCTTGAGCTCATGAAAAATCCGTTTCATCCAAGGGATGAGGACGAAGATTTATTAGAAGCTGAAATACCATACCTAAGTGCGATAGGCGCGTTATTGTATTTAGCTCAATGCACAAGACCGGATATCTCATTTGCAGTAAACTTGTTAGCTCGACACAGTTCTGCGCCAACACGCCGCCATTGGATTGGTATAAAGACAATCCTTCGATACCTAAAAGATACGATCGATATGGGCTTGTTCTATCCCTACAGAGAGAAAAGAAATATGAACGCCGGCAACACTATCCATAGTGACCGACGTTCTCCTCCTCCCCTCCATCAAAATGATGTTTTAACATGTCACGCCCCGAATTTTAGAATAACAATTCAAAATCCGAAACATGAATATACTACAACACAAAATAATCATCCTGAAAATTTTTCTTTTCTTAACATACTCACCACACAAAATAGAATCAAACCGAATTTAGTCTCGGTTAATTATTACAACTCAAATCCAAATGTAATGTAAAGCTCTAAATGAGCATACACACACATCACGACTAAATAAATAACATGACTGCTGTAACACCTAAGCAGCCCGGTCACCTCCCTGGTTATCCTGACCTGCAGGAATATCCGCTACACCATTGAATAGTGTACCGGGATTGCAACAACACAAAACCCGGTAAGCTTATGAAAGCTTGTATGAGTAAAAGAATGAACTGTTGCTTAATTTAATCTCATTTATTTCCACACACAGCAACACTCAATTATTTCCACATATGCAAATAATAACAATCTCAATCAAACACCAATTCAATATATCCAGACAACCCAACTCACAACTTTCCCCACAACTCTCATCATCGTATTTATAAAAATACGGTATTTGACAGACTAGAGCTCTAACTGAATCGTAGCCCGTCACCTGGCCTAGGTTATGGCATCCGACATATTTATCAATTATTGTATTTCATCAATATGTATACCTATATACATATTTAGAACGTCCAATAATTCCACATACTCAACCAATCGTATCCCATCATCCACACTAGGATTAGAGCGTCCGATTACCCACACCAGTCATTACATCAACCCTAAACCCATAAATGAACATAACATATCATTTCACATACTGAAATCAACCCAACCAAGATACATCATATTATTATGGAATTACACAATCGTAATAAAATCAACTCATCAATTCCACTCAATCATATCATCAATCAAATAATCCACTCATCAATATATATTTTTCACGTAAATATATATATACGTAATCATCCACTCAGGAATGACCACTAATACCATCTATAGTTCACACAAGAAAATTATGAAATTCATTTGTATAGTTAAAATTCATTTTACTTACCTATGGACCGTGGTGATTCAAGTCCATGAAATTTTAAAACAAATATTTAATCCGCAAATTATTTTTCACACAATTACCAAAAATAAATAAATTAAAATGCTCGGTTCGTAATATGAACCACGTGAGTTTACTCACCTCGAAACTCCCGTTGCGTCTTCAATATAATTATAAATTATAATTTATAATTAACGCCGAATAGCTCACGCAATTAAAATCCGTCAATCACCTAATCAAATGTGATTCGAATTTAGCCAACAATTTCAACTCATAATTTAACCCCTAATTAACGGTCAGATTCTAATTTACATTAAAATCTGACGAGCGGTTTCTCACGAATCGCTCCCCTAATTACCGTTTTTCACATATACGAAGACCCAACGGTCGGATCTTCGCCCATGACCACACAAAGCCTCTGGGACAGTCATATGATCATCATAACAAATTTACAAGTTCATCCAACGGTCATAATTTCACAGATCAAAAATCTAACGACCGAAATCGATCGAAATCACAAAATTCATAACTAATTCATACGATATCCGAAAAATGCGTATAATACGCCAAAATGATCGTATCGAAACATAGAATCATAAAATGGACAGAAACCAAATTTTAGACCTCCGGAGGTGGCCGGAAAAGGCCACCGGAGTTAGGGACAGAGCCGCCACCGACCACCACCAATGGTGTCGGGGCCAAGCTTGTCCCCTTCGTTTCATCATTATGAGCAACTTTTATAACTAGCACAAGACCTAAAAAAGACGGGAAGGCATCGAAATTACCGATTTACAGTCGGCGGCCGGAAAAAATGCAGAAACCGGTGAGCTTGAAAACCGACGTGAAAACTGCAACCTCAGGCCCCGATCCCTTCTGGAAACTTGTTCAGAACTTCCTTGCGAACTCAACAAGCTTGGAATCACAAGAAACGATCGTGTATAGCTCGAGATATCTTGATCGAAAGTCTTGGTTTTTCGATCCGTTCGGGTCGAGCTCCGACGAACGTGAAAACGTTCGACCCAGTTCCGGTCCTTCTTGGTGCTTGTAGAGGAAGTTGAGGCGAGCTCAATGAGACAAGAATCAAGTGAAATGATGGAGTGTAGCTCGAGATATCGAGATCGAACCGAAAATGGACGTTTTCGGTTCGGGCTGTGCCGCCGCCGCCACAGGCTGCGCCGCCGTGTGAGACTGCCTCCGGGAGCTAGAGCAGCTCGAGACGAACGCCTGGGACTTGGTTTGAGGTCGAGAGGTGGTTTGTGGAGGGAGAACAATTAAGGAGAAAAATTTCTCCCCTTTCGGCCGAGAGAACTGTGAGAGAGAGAGAGAACAGTTTTTTTTTTTTTTTTTTTTTTCAGAAACAGAAGGAAGAAGAAGAAGAAGAGAGGAACCGGTAGAAAAAAATTAGGGTTTGCAAAATTTTTTCTATATATACAAGTTTCGGAAAACTTCGAAATTCGATAACTAATTCAGAAAAAATCTGATCTTCGTGTTCCGCACGTGCACGGACTCGTATCGACGAGCTCTACAACTTTCATGAAGGAAGTTTCTCCAAATTTCGTACGTAGAAAAAAGTCAATTTCTCAACCCGAGTATTTCGAGCTTTTCGTTAAAATAAACGTTTCGAAACTTCGATAATCGTAAAAATGAATGATTATTGAACATAAACCGTGAAATCACATAATAATCATTCGATACAATAACTCGAAATTAAAATGGAAATTGCGGGTATTACATAACAGGTTTTGCTGATGCAGGGTATCTCTCTGACCCTCACAAAGGTCGCTGCCAAACAGGTTATGTCTTTACCATGGGAAACACAGCGATATCTTGGAGATCTACAAAACAGACTCTTGTTTCTACTTCCTCAAATCATGCAGAAATAATTGCACTACATGAAGCCGTGCGTGAGTGCATATGGCTAAGGTCTATAAATAGACACATTCGAGGAACTTGTGGTTTGAAATTCACCACAAATGAACCTACATGCATTTACGAGGACAATGCAGCTTGTATTGAGCAAATGAAATTAGGTTTCATCAAAGGCGACAATACCAACCATATATCGCCGAAATTCTTCTACAATCAGCAACAGCAAACACTTCTAAATATTAAAGTAAATCAAATCCGATCAGAAGATAATGTAGCTGACTTATTTACTAAGTCACTACCAAAATCCCCTTTCGAGAAACATGTAAGGAGCATCGGATTGAGGAGGATATCCGAACTCCCACGATCTTCAAGAAGAGTCTAAATCAGGGGGAGTATCCAGAAACATACTTCACACTCAGCGCGTGTTGTGTTCTTTTTCCCTTTCGACCAAGGTTGTTTTTTCCCACAGGGTTTTATTACTTGGCAAGGTTTTTAACGAGGCAACTTCGATGCGCACTATCTACACAATACTATTGAACATGAAATATCCAAGGGGGAGTGTTGTAGTATAAATGTATAAATATCGTATATGTCTATATCATGTAACAAAATACGTAAAAGTATTTAGATAGGTACTTGAGTGTATGAAGACTTATGTAAATATGCTTTACCAAAGGGCAACAAGCATGGCAGAAAATCATCCTCAAGATGGTTATCATTTTGATTTTCTCTTTGAGCTTTCACACTTCAAATGTATTCCTATAAATACCCCTTTGTATGAGATGAATAAACACATTGAAATCTCCATTCTCTCTGAAATATTACTCTCCCTTTCTGTTTATCAATTTCTCTTGTTCTTAAACAATGTTAAGGGACTGAAAGAAACAAAACAATGGAAGTGAGATTGAATAGTGATTTGCAAGTGCAAGGCGTACCTCTCTCTCTATCGGTCTGCTGAAATGTTTGTAGACCAGATTGAGAAAGAAATACAGAGATCTTTGGAGCACAGAGAAAACTACATACAACACAAGAAAACTCACAAAGTGACAAAGCACACATTATGGAAATTTTAAAACGGGATTGATCCCTTTCGTTTGCCACACTCCATTTCATTCTAAACTTTTCTTCTTTCCAAAACTTAGACTCTTCAGATTTCAGAATACATTATTTTCTTTTTTCTTTTCTTTTCTTTATTTTAGAGTGGAAAGCACCGTTCTCTCTTCTCCTCTGCAAACAATCAAATTGGGCATGGAAGTTGGACAAAACTACTAATTCACTCTTTTAATCTTGGACAAACTGGGTGTGAAAGTTGGCGGTCCCAAGAGGAATTCCTTCCCCTGTGAAATTCTTTAATTAGAGTTTATTAGTTTGTTTTTTTTTTTCAGCAGTCCTAGGAGGTCTATATGTTAAAATCCAAAATAGAAACTTTGAAATACTAAAATCAAAAATAAAAAAACCAAAGTTGCAGTAGAGCAATTGTATAGTAAAAGGAGCTAGCTTGTTCATGAGCAGAATTTGCTAGTATGAGTTGATTCAAGTCTAAAGCGGTCTTTACCAAGGTAAATCAGTCTCGTGGTATTAGTGTTGCCGTAGCGTGTTCAAAAACAGTCTCAAGGCCTCTGACGACTCAGTTTTTGACATTAACTACATTGTTTTTATTGAAATTGAGGGGAAATTAATTGCCATACAAAATGGCATTCCAATCGTTTGTCCCCAACAAAAACAAATGGAAATGAAAAGTTAAAGCCTTGATTCTGGAGATCCATTTCATTCTCTTTCGAAATGGAACTTCTCACTTTTTGGATTTTGATCAAAACTGTTTCATTTCTTGCATGATCAGAAAAACCTTACTTGCTCCTCCTCACAGGTAGACATTCTTTTGCTTTTCCCTAGAGGGCATCTCCAACAATGGAATCAAAAGTCAAAATGACTAAGGAGCTTTTGTTTCACCATCTCCAACCCAAATTGAAAGGGTGTCAAAATGGCTTCTGAGCCATCCCTTGAGTCAAAATGACTGAGGAATGGCTTTTTTATGGCTTCCATTCTTGTGTCAACCATGATTAAGGGATTTGGGTAAACTTGGTTTTTCCAATTGAAATTAAGGGGTAAGGGCTTACCTTTGCAATATGAAATTAAGGGTATGGCTATTACCTACTCCAACTGAGTTTAAGGGGCTCTTGTGTGAACTGATTTTCTTCCTATCCAGAGCAAGGCCTCACTCTGAAATTAAAGTGCGAGGTTGGAGTTTAGGGTCATTTTTCGGTCTCATATCCATATCTCGACTGTTAAGTTTTTAGGTGCTAATGTATAGATCATCTCTGTAAAATTTCAGCCAAATTGATGGTCGTTAAGGTATTGATAACTGCTTTAAAGCTAATACGGTTTATATTAGACAGATTCAATTCGTCCATTTGTTTAAGTGAGTTAGATACCTTAAAGATCATTAATTTGGCTGAAAATTTACAGAGATGATCTATACATTAGCACCTAAAAACCGAACGGTCGAGATGTGGATATGAGACCGAAAAGTGACCCTAAACTCCAACCTCGCACTTTAATTTTAGAGCGAGGTTAGAGTTTATGGTCATTTTTCGGTCGCATATCCACATCTTCAATTTTTAGGTACTAATGTATAGATCACCTCTGCAAAATTTCAACCAAATTGATGATTTTGAAGGTATCTAACTCGCTTAAACCAATGGACGAACTGAATCGGTCCAACCTGAACCGTAATAGCTTTAAGGCAGTTATCAATGCCTTAATTACCATCAATTTGACTGAAATTTTACAGAGATGATCTATAATTAGTATCTAAAAAATGAACGATCGAGATGTAGATGTGCGACGGAAAAGTGACCATAAACCCTAACCTCGCTCTGGATAGGATATGTATACACACACACACACATACATACATATACATATATATATATATATATATACAGTCCTTCTTGGCTAAGGACTTCCTTAGTTTTTCTTAGGTACGGATTTCCGGTTTTAACCCATTTTTCGATCACATTTTCACATCTTAACCGTTCAGTTTTTAGGTCCTAATGTATAGATCACCTCTGAAAATTTTCAGCCAATTTGGTGATCGTTAAGGTATCCAAAACTGTAATTTACCATTATAAATATGAACGGTTCCGGTTCGACAGATTCGGTCCGTTCGTGTAAATTACAGTTTTGGATGTCTTAACGATCACCAAATTAGCTGAAATTTTGCAGGGGGGATCTATACATTAGGCTCTAAAAACTGAACGGTTAAGATGTGAAAATATGATCGGAAAGTGGGTGAAAACACCAAATCCGCACGTAAGAAAAACTAAGGACATCCTTACCTGAGAAAAATCCTATATATATATATATATATATATATAGAAACTATGTTTCTTCTCTTGTATTAAAAATAGTTTGGTTTTCAATCCCTTTCTTATCCAAGAGTTTTCTCTTTGGTTTCTTATTTTACAAAGTGTCTTCTTCCATGTTGAAAACAGTTTGAAAAATACAAACCTTGCATTCATATTCATCTCTTGCATCCCATGAGGTCATTTGGGTTCTGCAAGCTTCAAAGGTGAAATCTCCAAGAAGAACTTGTTGTGTTCATAGCTAGCTGAGATTTCTAAGTGTATCACTTGTATAAACATTTAGCAAAGAGTGATTACACACAGCCTAGTGAGTCAGTCTATGAGGGATTGTCGCGGTCAGTGCAATCCTTGTGTTTTCAACTTGTAATATGTTTTTCATTAGTGATTTGGTTTTGGTCTTTCAAGAGTGAAAGGTCATGCAGATGTTTTCCCTCGATATTACTGCGTCAACAAAACAAGTGTTCTTTACTGTTTTAGTTGGCTTGTTTGATTTTACGTACGTTATGTTCAATATCAGTATTCAAGATTGATCATCCATTTGCAATCCTTGAGAAAGTTTTTGATCGAAAACATTGGTTGTGAGCCTATATATTCACTCCCTCTAGGCTCCTTCCAAGATCTTCGGTTATGTTGCATAAACTTTACTTTTTGATATCTATAATCTAGTCATGTTGTCACTGCCTTCCATTAATTTTCAAAAAGATAAGCTACAGAATGATTTAATGGGTTTAGCTATGCCTTCCTGATTATCTCCGACTCTGTCGTGTGACACGAAGATCTTTCTATATAACAAAACGAACCCCCATTTTAGCTAGCTTTTTCTACAGGTCTTGTGTCATTTTTTCCAAAACTTATATCATAACTGAAACAACAAACTAAACATGACAATACATAAATTCAAAGTAAGCTTTTTGTCCGTCTAATTCTCATGCCTATCTGCATTAACTAGTCTGTTATTTGTGTTTCGTTTTACACCACACTACCACCTCTTGTTGACAATGTACTAATTCTCATACCTTGTTGTAAAGCATGAGCCGCTGCTGAGCAGATGTAATCGCACCTAGAGCAGAGAGAGGTTTTAGATGTAAAAGACAGATTATCCCAACCGATGTGATGTGCACATGAGAGCCTTACTAACTATGTTAGACAAAAGGTTATATTTACAGCATAAGCCGTTGTTGAGTATATGTAATTGCACCTAAAGCAGGGAGAGGTTTTAGATGTAGATCGAAGATAGATTATCCCAGCCAATGTGATGTGAACATGAGAGCCTTACTGATGGTGTTAGACAAAAGGTAATAGTTATAGTATGTACGTAACTCTGTAAATATGATTTTCTTCTACCAACTGGGCAAATTAGAGGCTTGAGAGTGAATTTGTGTTCCATTTTCTACATTTCACTAGTGCGATATCAAGGAAGTAACACAGTAACAGTCAATCAGATAAATAATATGGACCTTAGAAGGAAGAAAGTGAATCTCGTCCCTCCCCACATGCATACTCTTTTTTTTTTTTAAGCAAAGTTTGGAGAGAGAAAGACTATCCTACATCTCCGCGTTAGGGCAAATCTACAACTTCAACCCCGAAGGACTAACTTGGAAAACGTACCTATCTCCACAACCTCTAGGTATGAATTTTTGCATGAGATTTACAAATCGCGCAACCCAATGCAGGACTGCTGACAACGATAGTTAAACTTGCATTGAGACTCAACAACAAACACCGCCATACCAATTGAACCAACCCATGTTGGCTATACATATTCGTTTTTCCTTTCACTTGGGATTGTTTTTCTTTCCGGGTCGCCAACCGAGTTTTTTGCTTCTTTTATTATGTACTAAAATTTGCACCTACCAATTGACCCTATACATAAAGATGTAATTTTTCTTCATTCATGTTTCTGATTTAATATGCAATAATTGATTTTTCATTGAAAAGGAAAAGCAAACCCAACGGATTTAACGATTTGTTTCCTTCTTTTTTTTCATGTATCAAAAGTTCGTGAATCTAAGTTTGCACTTGCCAAAAATGAGAATGGTATTTTTCATTTATGTTTCTGATTTAATACGCAATAATTGATTTTCCATGGAAAAGAAAAAGCAAACCCAACGGATTTAATGCTTTTATTTCCTCTTTTTTTTTGTTTTTTTTTTAGAAATTCCTCTTTTTTTAATGCATCAAAAGTTCATGAATGTAAGTTTGCACTTATCAAAAATGAGAATGGTAATAAATTTCGGCGTGCAATATTGAGATATAAAATGAAGGAAACATATACTTTTTCTTTCTACCTGGGAATTTGCTTTGTTTTCGTCTATTCTCTCTCGGCAAAAACTAATACAAACCATAGAGAGAAGCATCTAGTTAGGTCCAGAACAACCATATCTAAAACTACTGAAACTGTGCAGGTGGAGACCTCAAGTCTAAGTGCGACTTCCACCAAGAGAGTAAGTAAACCCACTGTCATCAAGCTATCTACAGTAAAATTTACCTTGCAAAAACAGTGTCGAAAGAAATATCACTAAAAAAATATGTTGGCCTTCTTTTTGTTATCATTTATATGTAGGATCTTCTTGAAGTATTGTGTTTTTTATACTAAAACATTGAAATAACATATGATCTAGGTTGGTGAGTGAAATTAAAGTTACCTTCTTTTCTTTCTTTTGCTGTTTGCATGATAGCTTTGCTGCTGGGAACTCTGAATTTTGCTTTTTTTCCATTTCAGGTAAAAAGCTTCTCCAAGAAGTAGTTCCTTTTTTTCTCAATATTTTTTGTCATTACTCATTAGGCCCACAAATATAATATATTTGTCACATTAATTAATGATATTTATGGACCACAGGACCTTGAAGAGCCCTTCATTAACCAATCCGTGATCTCCATTGAATTTAGACGACTTCCCATTTTACATGCTTCTAATTAATCAAGCTCCTGCTTGTTAACTACACTCATTAACCACTAATCTTTGATTTGACAGAAAATTTAGTCAAAGCATTTTCTCCTTTTGAAAATTTTATAGTACTCTGAAGTATTAAAACGAACCGTTAAATTATGATATGTCCCATCTAATAAGTAATCTAACGGTTTGAGATTTTAAATTTTAATACTTTGAAGGGTTTGAGATTTTAAAATTTTAATACTCTACAGAATACACATAACTATTTTCTCCACATAGGCCACCTGAATCGAAACCAACAAAACAAAGTCCCTCACTGAAATTGGGTACGCAATTCAAACCAGAGAGCCCTTTAATCGGCCATAGCTGTCCTAGAGAGCAAAGACAACACACCCTTTCCTTCATCCATTCCCTTTCTACAAAAACTAGTCACCATTTTCAAACTGTGATCAATGCTCTGTTTTCTCTGATACTGTTCATTTTCTTGTAGTTGGTAGCACTTGAGTGAGTCCCTGAATTTCGGTTCTCCTTCAGTTTTACACTGTTCTTCAACAAAAGGGGACCAAAGATCAAAGCTTTGGAGCTAAGAAGCTCGAAATTACTGAGACCCACATGGTAAAAACCCTAAAGTTTTAATCTTTACTCGTATTCTGCTACCCTCTGCACTCTATTTTGTAATGTATGTTCGAATGATCTTTTGTTTTGAAGAACGATATTGTATTCTGCAACAAAATGCTTGTTCTTGATCGTTTGTGCAATTTTTTGTCAATGTTTACTACAAAAAGTTTGATTTTTTACAGTTAATTATTTAGTTTTGTGGTAAATTTTGTGTTTTGATCTGATGCACAGTGTTTTCCGATAGAATCAGTGTGTGTGTGTGTGTGTATATATATATATATATTTTTTTTTTTTTACTCATTAGAATATGTAATAGGGGCATCGGAGTAAGTTTTTATTCTATTTATTTATCACTGCATAAAAATTTAAAAAATAATAATAAGAATTACTGCAGGCAACAAGCTAGTTGATTAGATTTTTACTTGCACTATATGCTGTTAAAACCTGTGCCTCTGTTTCTATCGAGAAAGTTTCTCAATTTTGTTTTCACTGCCTTGTATTTATTTATTTCCTTTTAGATAGATGATTATGATAGTAATGTCATGATTATGATGCATGAACACCTATTGATATCTGAAGTTAAGCAAATTAATGAGGCAATGTTCTTCAGTAATTTCAGATTAATTTATTCTTTTCACTAGTGAGTGGCTCTTTCACTAACAGAAGGTCCAGAAGTGTTAATTAGGAGCAACTAGTAAGTTCCTCAGGGTTTTCTAATTGAAAGTTATTGAGCTTGGGCAGAGTATGATTTTGCCAGTGTGCAAGTATTAAGATTGTTAAACTCTATAGAATAACATTAGTGTGAGTTAAAGATCAACCAAAGTAAAAGAAAGTAAATGTGATGTCCCTTACATTATTTTGTTGCTCAATATGGTACTAGCAAGCTCGTTTAAAATTTTATGCTTTTACAATAGAGGTGTTTCAGACAAACCTTTACATTGAATTTAGTTGAAGTTGGGCTCTGCCCTTTACATTGAATTTAGTGCAGTTTCCAATCAGCATATTTTTAGTATTCAAACAAGCAATGCCTTGTTACATGCTATTGGAAATGCATGGGACAATAATATATACTTGATGGGCAAATCAAGTACAGGTTGTACACACTTTCGGGTTTGAACTTTGAACTTATGTGGAATTTTCATGATACCTGAAGAAAAGAAATAAAATAAAAACGTTTTGAGTATATTTAGATGGCTCTTGTGCAAATGGTGGAAAGCTCATGTCAAATTGGCTGAATATCAGTGCATGCATACTGTTCTTTAATTTTCAGGAAATAGGCTGTATATCCATGAACTCTTCTGATTTTTTTTTTTTATCCTTTTCTGTATCTCTTTAACTTTTCAGGGCGGACCCTGTGATATATGTGGTGGATATACTGATCGTGGTAATGCTTTTGAAAACCTGATTGTAACTTGCTGTAAATGCAGAATAACTCAGGAACATCTGTATGACTCTCTCTCTCTCTCTCTCTCTCTCTCTCTCTCTCTCTCTCTCTCTCTCCATGAATTTTCCAGTTAAATCAAGATCCATTATGTATCTTACTTGCTCCTTTTGTGAAAGGTTATCACTAAAGAATAAAGATGGATAAAAGTACATTGGATGTGAACAAGTAGTTCTATATCAGAATCATAATTAGCAACTACCATCAGAGAGCAGCTAAAAGAAAACCATCTCTTAAGTAACAGCAGCTTTTAATCAGCATGGATTGAGAAAACCAGTATTTCACAAAATACAGTTGAAACCAAAGCCCACTAAGTTTACTAATAAAAATAAACTCTTCCCACAACAAACCATTCTAAGTAAGGAGTTTTTCTGCTAGCTTCTTGAATTAAACAGAATCACTCTAAATTTCATGTGCATCTTCTTTTATTATTCATGTATGTGGTATTTTGAACAACAACTTTGTCAGCCTGATGTCCTGTCTTTACACTTTAGTTGCTTAATTATTTCAGAAATACATTTTAGACGTGGGGAAAAGAGGGGAAAAACAAAGTAACTAAGCTGGAGGGTAGATTTTATAATTTCATTTTATTGCAATGCCCTGTAAAAAGTAATAGATTTGTCCTTTTCTTTTCGCTAAGATCCCTATTTTATCTTAATAATGCATGTTACTATAATTGTTTCTGGTGGCTGTAAGTCTGTAACTGTATTTTCTGAACTATCTTGACTGTTGCATGTTGTAATGTGATCTCTTAATTTTCAGCTATTGCATGAGGGCAAAAATTTCCTATTGTAATTGGGATAAATGGGTTTGCGAATCATGCACTAAGGAAGAAGGGATGCTTTGTTCGAAATCTAGTAGTAAGGGAGATCCAGTATCATCGTCAGCTGATATAGCTCACCATGATGGCAGACATTTCGCAAGCCCCAGCAAAAATTCAGGGTGGCAAGCTCACTCTAGCAGGCAAAAGGCTGTCATGAGTGGAAAAGTAAGGTACATTACACATGAAGAAGTCCAACAGCTAGCTAATACAAAATCAACATCACCCCAAAAGACTTCTATTGTGGTCAAAACCGTTGCACCAAAGTTCCCCTTATCCAGAGTTAACGCACCGTCAGATGTGATGCGGCCTAAACATGGCAGACCCCCTAACAGGCAAAGCATCTCCATTTCAGAAAAGGGCAGCCCCTTCTCCATTTCACAAACCGTGAGGTGTCCTAGACATGGCAGGCCCCCTAACAGGCAAAGCATCTCCATTTCAGAAAAGGGCAGCCCCTTCTCCATTTCACAAACCATGATGCGTCCTAGACGTGGCAGGCCCCGCAAGATGCTTAGCATCTCCAAGATTAATCAGCAAGCATCTCAAATTATAAAACATTCACAAGGTGATATATGGTAATCTTGCTATAGTAATTTGTATCCCATACCTAAATAGAGATGGATGTGTTATAGAACTGATGTTATTATCTGCATTTCAGAAGATTGGTCTCCTGGAACACATACAAAAGGGCACATTATCAAGGAAAAACCAATGGATGGATCAGTACTTTCTCGGGGAGCTGAAACTTCTAGTAGGAAGATAGTGAAGGAACCTAAAACACTATCATGCACACCATCACCATCACCATCAAGGCATTCATCACTAAATATGAGTTCAGGTAAAATAAATTCTCTAGTTATTAATACATTCTACTGACTTGGATCTAGTTTCTATTATAGTAAATAAGTTGAACAAATCCTTCAACTGTTTTTATTACAATTTCTTTGATATGAAAGAGCACTTTAAGATTGATTGGGAGTCAATGATGAAATCAAAAAGTATAGTGTATTTGTGGGTGTTCAGTTCTTTCTAAGCAATAGTATCTTATCATAGAATTGAAATTTTACCAGAGTTGTGAATGTGGTTGGTAATTAGTTGCCTTACTAAATATTGAACATGCATTGCTTTAGGTGGTGAGACATCTGCTGCTGAACATAATCATACAGATGGTGAAGAAAGAGACCTCAATATATTCTCTAGTCTCCATTTATATCGCGTGTATCTTCCTACTCTGCATGCTACTTGGAAGTAAATAACTTCTCCATTTTAAGATATTACATATCGTCTATTCATGATCTTCCAAACTCGGATGCTGATTTGAATACCAAGAATTATTAGTTGATAAAAAAGGAGTTGCTTGACAGCGTGATTTTTCTTTTTTATTTTTAACTTAAGCTTCTGGCGGTTTCACTTTTGTATTCAAAGTTTTGAACATGCTACTTTGTGCAGCGCCTCTGGGCTGCTGTATCACATATATATTGACATCTTCTACAGTTGTATAAGCTCCTTTGTCAAGCTCTATACTGTCTATATGATATACTGCTGTATGGTTGTCACCTTTGTTATCCACCATCACCTTTTCTAGCTGGTAGTATTTTATATGTGTTGAGGCATACTGATTGAAAGAATGGTTCTTATACCATTTTCAGGTCCTTAAGGTGTATATGGCATTTAATGTTATCTAATTTCCATTAATTAAGTGTTTTCAAAAGCTTAATTGGTGTATCTTTCTTTAGGGGAGGCTTCTTCATCTTTGATGCAGACACACCTGCTCAATTCATTGGTGGGTTCCAGGCACAACTTCCCTGTAAGGTTCGTCGTAGAGCCTATGACTTATCACAAAAAATGCCTGCTGTTCTTCGAGCTACTTTGCTTCCTCGATTGCATTTTTGGGATGATCCGTTCCAAAGTGAATGGCCTGAACTTAAAGATGTTGCACTGTACTTCTTCCCTGATGATAACATTTCCAGGTCTGTTTTTGTTTCTATTGCATGTATGGTTACATCTGGAATGTATTTTACAGAACCATCTTATCTGAATATATTTTTTCTGGATGTAGCTCAAGAGAGACTTATGCTTCACTGTTTGAGGTCATGGATACCAAAAGTTCAGTCTTGAGAATTTACTTTGATGGAGTGGATGCTGCCGAGTTGCTTATATATACATCTAAACAGCTGCGTTTAGACTTGCTGGGTAAGCTTTCTCTTGTAGATGACTTTTTGGAATTTTAATTAAAAATTTCTTAACTGAAATTCTTGCATACATTGCTTATCTACCCATCAACATATTGGTTCATAAGTTATTGGAAAAATTGGGTCTTTAGTAGTGTGCTTTGCTTTGTGCTTGTTCTCTCAGTGGCTTAATATGATGGCCTGGAATTCTGTTATTGCAGACACTGTTACATGTCCAAAGACACAAAATTTCTTATGGGGAATCTTTCGTTCTGGAAGTAATTGTCAAGCTGACGTGGATGACAGCGCAACTATTGCGGATATGGAAGTTGACATGGTTGGTGGAAAGATGGTGGGAAGTGTTGATGTAGTTGTTTCGAAAGATTCATCCACCCCTTGCAGAATGTCTGAGCAGCCTAGAATGACTGCTGTGCAACAACTTTTGTGTATTACAAAGGAGGAGCATTCTTCTTACCAAAACAGAATGAGGCGTCTAGATACTGCTATTAAACAATTGTTAGGAGTTAAATCAGAAGAGCCGAAGGACTCTGATACTTCTGCAACATCAGGTGCTATATACTATTGTGAACTGTTACGGTTTTTTTTTTTTTTTCCCTTAAAATAGGAACTTCCTCATGGTCTATCATTGTAACATTTTAGCAGCAATGGAGACCACACTTGCATTGCAGCAAGTGATGTTGGAGAAAGACAATGACGAAATCGTAGATAAACAGAGTTAAGAACCTTTTGCAGAACAGTTTGAAAACCACACTGGAACATAGTTAGCTACAAAGGAGTTACAGGAACACTACTTCTACAACATCACTTCCAAAGGTATACACAGGTTTCCGTGGAGAATGCACCTATTCTGTTCTCCAAAAAGAGTTAGAGTCAGATGCTTAGAGCTAGTCTACTAGAGTTCAAACATATTTCAGTTTTACAGGTCACTGAATTGAGTTAGTTCACTCATGTTGCTGGTATGTTATGGATGTATTTTGTTGGCTCAAAAAACTTATGTCTACGTCCTGTTTACTGCCTCCTCTCCATCTTTTCTTGTATTTGCATTTAAGATTTTAAATTATTTTGATAGGGTATGGCATGCAAGGTTAAATAGTTGAACGTCTTTAGAAAAAGTCGAAAATGACCCAACAATTGGCTAATGTGTAAGGTTGGGTCGTCTTTCAATAGGTAACACATGTAATTAGTAAGGATGTCACGTTTTAATTTCCAACATATGATGAGATGAAAATGTGATCATCTATTGTATTGGTCGAAAAAATATGAAGGTATGGCAGAAGAACACATTTCAATTTTCGAACATTTTTACTTATTAAAGTAAAAGAGAGAGAGCAAAGGGGCAAAAGTAAGAAAGAAATCAAAGTAAAGGCAAAAGGGCAAAAAAGGTGTAAAAAAAAAAAAAAAGAAGAGTGCGAACTGGGGAAAACTCCAAAATTGAAATTCACAGTCCAAACGAAACACAGAAGGAAAAAGAGATTGGTTGGCTCAGAGTGAGAGATCAGGGCACGATGGAGGTTGGTGGTGGTGTTGACTCAGAGAGCAAAAGTCAACGGCGGGTAGGGTTGTTATACGACGAGAGGATGTGTAAGCACTCCACGCCGGACGGTGATCCTCACCCGGAAAACCCTGACCGGATTAAGGTCATCTGGAACAAACTCCAAGCCAATTCCATTCCTCAGAGGTATGATATACACATTCATCATCATCATTATCATTCAAACTCTTTTTGATGCTGACAAATTAACTAGAAAAGAACAAATCTTGGGATTCGTGCTTTTGAATTAGTGATCAAAGTTCACTACTTTATTGGTTTCATAGTTTTTTCATTGTGTAGAGTAATAGGTCTAAATGCAATGTGAACTAGAAGGAATTGTGATACTTGAATAAAGTTGTGTGTGTGTGTGTGTGTATAGAATTTGTATATAAATATGTATATTATGTATTATGGTGGGAGAGATATTGCTTGGGTTATTTGCTATTTCTTCAAACCTATTATGAATTCTTTTGCTTTCTCAGGTGTGTTCTTTTGGATGCCAAAGAAGCAGAAGACAAACATATCTTGGCAGTTCACTCCCAAAATCATGTTAATTTGGTTAAGAAGATAAGCTCCAAACAGTTTGATTCACGGAGAAATCGAATTGCATCAAGTTTGAATTCGATATATTTGAATGAAGGTACATCCGAAGCTGCCTATCTTGCCGCCGGCTCTGCCATAGAGGTAATTAGTGTAATTGGTGCATTGAGAGTAATTCATGATTGTTTAGACTTTAGATCACATAATTTGTGTTTTCTTCTGTTTGAACGGGGCGGATCCAAATATACCTTATTTGGAAGAAAATGACAGTCTTTTATCCAGAATTTGGTTTAAGTGTAATTAGTTAAGGCGGATTCCACCCCTGATAGAAAATTTGTTGCAACTTTTTTATCAGTTACAAATGAGCTACTCCCACATGTTCCTGTCTGGCTGTATGTTGTAGTAGTGTATTTCAACTTTATAAACTCCAACTATGCGTGTTTCCTTATGTAGGTAACCGAAAGAGTTGCAAAAGGAGAAGTGATTCTGCTGTAGCTATTATTAGGCCTCCAGGACATCATGCCGAAGAAGATGAAGCTATGGGGTTTTGTCTTTTTAACAATGTAGCTATTGCAGCAAGTTATGTTTTAAATGAAATGGTAAGAAATGCCCTATAAATTGTAATCACTTCTAGTAATCGTGCTTTCTAATGCTTTCTAGTCATCTGAGACTTTAAATAAGCCCTTAAAACGTCAAATTTTTCCCCAACACTTTTATTAAGTTGTCATCTGAGGTTATGTTCATACTTTGTGCTTGGCAGCCAGAATTGGGAATCAACAAAATACTGATCGTTGATTGGGATGTGCATCACGGTAATGCCACTCAAAAGATGTTCTGGAAGGATCCTCGTGTTTTATTCTTCTCAGTTCATAGGTATGTCAGAACTTTGAGCTGATAATCTTAATGATAATGAGTAGCATACACAAAAATTATATTCCTTGATTACGATTTGCTTTTAGCTTGTAGCTTGTTTGGTTGAATTTGTCTCACATGAAATCAAGGTTTTCATTCTTGTGGTGACCGTTTGGAGTTGTGCTTTGTTTTCAGGCATGAGTTTGGAAGTTTTTATCCAGCTACTGACGATGGTTTCTATACTATGGTTGGAGAAGGACCAGGAGCAGGATATAACATTAATGTCCCTTGGGAAAATGGTCGATGTGGAGATGCTGATTATTTTGCAGTTTGGGAGCATATTTTGCTTCCAGTTGCCAAAGAATTCAATCCTGACTTAATTATAGTCTCTGCTGGATTTGATGCAGGTTGGTAACTCCATATCTGTTAAATATTTTCCTTTTACCTTCCATGTTTCTGGCTGATTGAGGGTTCTAATCTATTCTTTATCAATTAAGTTTGTTAAAAGAACTTACATGAGTCAAGAAAGTTTTTATCCCTACTGTCAGAGGTCAGCTTGTAAAAATAGAGCAATCATCTGAACATTTTTTACCAGGGGAAGGACGGGTTGGTCTGAGGTTATGTATTATCATCACTATTCAAGTTCATTAGCTTCTATTTTATATTCATATTAAGCATTTGCAGATCACCACTCCGAAATTGACATGCACAGGCAAGAACAAAAAGTACTGTTAAGGTCCTCAGTCATTCACTCATTCGTTGGTTATTGAGGGACAGTTGTTCTTTCTTGTTGGTTTGTGACTGTTTATGAGTTTAAGATGATTTCTCGAATGTTGATATATTTATTTCTTCCTCAAAAAAAAAAAAAAAAAAACTTTTGTTTTATGACTATAATCGTTGATTACTTGCTAGTGATATTTACTTGATGACTTTAAGTATCATAATATTTTTAATCAAATTGCTTGAAACAGCTATTGGTGATCCTTTGGGGGGTTGTCGTATCACACCATATGGATATTCAGTTATGCTGAAGAAGGTAGTATTTCAATTTAATCTTATTTCTTCTTCTGCCTGTTTTGATTGCGTTGTCTCGCAGGTTCAATAAGTTCTCCATCTGTATTGTTTTGTAGTGATCTGTGATGCTTATGTTTATTGATTATCGTCTTTCAGTTGATGAATTTTGCCAATGGAAAGATCGTGTTGGCTTTAGAAGGAGGATATAATTTTGAGTCTATTGCAAAGTCAATGCTTGCTTGTGTTGAAGTTCTGCTAGAGGACAAACCTATTCTTGGATCTTCGGGGGACATACCCATTTGAGTCTACATGGCGTGTGATACAAGCGGTAAAATAAGATTTAGTACTTTTTCGCTTTTGGGTTGACATCCTTTCTGCTGGATCATCCATTTCTTCTTTGTGAGTCAATGGTACTATGCTTTGTAAAACTTTGATGCATTTGTACTCTACTTTTCAGGTTCGCCAGAAATTAAGTGCTTACTGGCCGTCACTTGCAGATGAATTGCCAGAGGAGTTAATCAATCAAAAAGTGCCTCCAGCTGCGGTACATTTCCTCTTCTCTTGCCAGTACTTTGTTGTTGATTGTATCTGAGGTTAAGTAGTGATTAGTCATATGCGAAGAATGCAAATTAGAAACTGTTGAATCACTTGGGACTTGGGAGTGCATAATTCTCTCATATCTGTCGGGTACTTGGGTCATCCACTCATCCATCTATCTTTGTCTCTTGATTCTCTTCCCTGAAAGAAATGCTAAGATAGTTGTTTTGCAATTCTAGTATGTTCTGACCTCAAGCTCTGACTCTGAAGTGGAAGAGGATCACGAAAGTCCAAAAGTATCTCAACATCTTGAGGAAGCTCTTCAGGAGATTATAGAGCCCCTTTCAAAGCTGAAAGTTGAAGAAAGTACTTGGGGTAAGTTGAGAACTGAAGTTTAGTAGATGCTGTCAATGGTCTGTTTTTCATACGTTAAGCTTTAAACTGTTTCCAGATCATGTGGCAAGCAACAGTTACACCTGGAGGTCGGAGCTTTCAAAGTTGACATCTGGTATGCTGCGTTTGGATCAAATCTGTGGTTGAAAAGACTACTTTGCTACATTGAAGGTGGACAGGTAATACACAACTCCAATAATTTTGTCTGTAATGTTGACGCACTAAATTTGTAACAGTATTCGATAAGCGTCAATGTTCTCTGCTTTAGTCTCTATATATATGCTGTCCTCTTGTTTTGATTCTTGTCTCCAACACCCCGGCTCCTTTTGTTCACATCCTCAAGATGGCATTCAGGTGGACCGTTTGCAAAAGCCATGGGTTGGTTCGGTGGATAAAACTCCACCGAAAGAGATCATGTGGAAGACTTTCCCTCATCGCATGTTCTTTGGTCGCGAATCTACTCTGTCATGGGGTCCTGGAGGGGTTGCATTCATGGACCCTGAAAGCAACAGTCAGGATAAAACTCGCATGTGCCTGTATAGAATTACGTATGTTACTGCAAGTGACTTCATTCTATCCTATTGCTTTCTATTTAATCCAGTGGAGCTGAGTATTGAAGTTGCTGTTTTCTTGCAGGCTTGAGCAGTTTAACGATTTGTTGGTGCAGGAAAATTATGGAGGCTATGCCATGAGCTCTCCTTTGTTCGACTTGACTGCTTTAAATTCAGTCACAGGTCAAGAACCTCATTCCCTGCAGGTTCGCCTTGAGGTATGTCAAAAGTTGTTATCACTTGGGGCCAGTTTGCATTTTCGAATCCAACAAAAGCATACTCATTTGGATAGACTTCTTACTGCTCGGATTGTGCTTGATTTTGTTTCAGGAGGGTTGGTACCGTAATGTTGTCTACTTGGGCAAGGAGCGTAACATTCCAATACTGACTATGACGTATGCGGCAAAGTCTTCAATTTTGATCTATTTTCTATGACGTATAAGGAATTCAGTCGGTTTGATTGCATTAACAAATTACGATGCAGGTGCACACCATCGGACGTTGAGGGCTTCAAATCCGGCGAGCATCCCTTGTGCGCTCCAGCCAAGAATTATGCCAACACAATAGTGAGAGGCTTGGTGGAAGGAAAGCAGCTTTCACAGGAGGAGGCAATGGCTTACATACAAGAAGCCACTACTAAAGCATTGTGAACTGGATGCCAACTACTTATCCTTGCAGTATTTTGTAAATCTAAGTGTAACATTATTGCTGGAATATGATCATACAGATGCTTATTCATAGGATATTTAAAAACTTTTCTAGAAGTGCTTGCCATTGACAATCATTTTGGTGCCATTTTTTTATATTCATTTTTCAATGTGTTTAGGGCTTATGAATCATAAGAAACCAATAGATTGCAAATTTCAAACAAAAAGAAGGGATACCTTCTAATAAAGGATTATATAAAAATGTATCAAAAATGTTATCAGCATACAAGGCAAATTGACTATTGACTATAATTATCATTTCATCCCTCTTTGGTTTCGAATTTGGCGAAGACTCAAAGAGGGGGTTGATTTAACAAATCCTATGAACCAAGACCAAACCAGCGGCTTGCTTGTTGTATCTGTAGCATCCATTCAGGTTATCAAAAAGAATGGAATGCTTCCTGCAGAGATCCTTTTCTATTTCTGCAACTTTTCCAAAGAAGGAATGCTCATAATAAAGAATTGCCACCTATCAATGTCTACAATCCTATTCCATGGTTCATAGTTCACTCACATCAATCCAATATTCAGCAAGGTTCCGTCATTGGTTCTTCACCTCTTCAGTGAAGCATGGCCAGTGTCACCTAAATGCTTGTGTAATTGATTCCTGTCATGAGAAAAACCATCCACATCCAACTAATTAACATCTACAGCAGAAAACTAAAACTAAATTTGATATTCAGATGTCAGATGTAATTAGTTACCTCGATCCAAACTCCTCTCCGCATGCCTCGCATGCATTGCTGGAATTCTTTGATGTTGCCTGATTTGGGAAGTGTGATAAATTAATAAACAGAACAAATAAGCAGAACCAAAGAACGAGCAGCAAACAGTAAGTGACCAAAATCCAGTGAGACCTAAATTTCGGTAAATCAAGAACCATGGAATGAGGCACCTAAGAAAAATCTTTTATCTTATATAATAGATTCTGAAACAAAGTGTTGTGTCTGGTTGTTGCTAGTTAAAACTTCAAAACAACAAGCAGACATTAATCAATAAGAAGCTTTTCAAGTCCATACTAGCAAGTATTAGTCTTCGTTTCTTTGCCATCATAATATCCAGTTTTATGCCAAAGTTAGTAGATAGCAGCAACATAATGGGATGTCTATTTACCTAAGCCCATTAGAGACTGCAGATTTAACCTAGTGATTAAGGACAAGCCATACAAGGGGCTCCAAATTAAGCATTCAATATAGGTTTACAATTACAAACTCAGTAGAGTATATCTAGACAATTACGGTCCAAAATGCTGAGGCAAAAAGGATGATTAAGCAGCAACTATCTTACCTTAGCTTTCCTCCCTTTGGAGGAGCTCTTTGATTTGCCGTTGGCCTCTTTCTTCACATTCTCTTTCTTCTTCTCAACAGTTTGTTTCGAAGATTTCTTCTTTCTGGCTATTTGGTCATCCTGTTTATTGTTAGTACTCGCAGTTTCCACCATAGAATCCGATGTGGATTCCTTCATATCTGAATTATCATTTTCACTAGCTGCCTCACTTTGACCATTACTAATTTCATTCATATCGACCCTTTTAGTTTCTCCACCACTCTTCTTACTCTTCCCTTTCCTTCTGGTGGGCTTCCGATTCTCATATTCCATAGGAATGGACTCTACACCATTGCTATCATTATCCACATGAGCACTGGTCACCAAGGGATCCTCAACCTCAACCGTTGAAGCTGCATTTTTCCTACTCTTTCGCCCTGCCACCAATGCTTCAAGAACATCCATTTCATCCTCGCTCCCACTATCACCGTCATCAACTCCAACTGCTTCACCAACATTTTCCCTACTCTTCTGCCTGGCCGCCATTGCTTGAAGAAGTTCATCTCATCATCACCACCATTATCATCCTCATCATCATCACCACCATTATCATACTCATCATCATCATCAAGCTTCTCCCTCTGAATTTCATCACCAACATCATAAAACTCATCCTCGCCGGCACTCACTCCAGCCCCATCATCCTCCTCCCCAATCTCCAAACCCTCCCGCATTTGCTCACCTAAATCATCCACTTCCTCTCCATCAAGCTCTTCATCCCCAATTGACTCCCTAAACTCCGCAATCTTATCCTTATGCTTCTTTGACTGCTCATGATTCTTCCACTGCTTCTCACTCTTAAACTTCTTCCCACACACCACACAATACAACTCATTTCTCTTCCTCTCCTCCTCCTCCTCCTCCTCAACTGCTTTCGCCCACTCCGGCTCCTCATACGCCATAGCTCTCTCCAATCTCTCCTTCTCCATCTTCTTCTTCTTCTCCCTCTCCTCCTTCTTCTTCCTCTCCCTCTCCTCCTCCCTCTTCACCATCATATCCATCACCCTCTTATCCCTCTTCTTCACAAACTCCGCCAACCCCCGCACAGTATCATTATACTCTCTCTTCGCCTTCTTCCTCTGCTTCTTGTTATCCTCCTCCATCAACCTCCTCACCTTCCGATTCGGCCCCGCCATGACGTCATACTGATCCACCCAGCAGAAATCCATCACCGTACAAAACCCTAGCCAGTAGCCATAAAACGCCGTCACCTGAGCATAATCGCTCTTCAAATTCCCCAACGCCGGAGCCTCCCTCACGGCGTCAATCCCTAACCCTAACTTCCTGGCGAAACTCAGCTCGTTCGAGTAGATTTTATTGAAGACGTCGGCGTAGACCTTGTAGAAGCCCTTGCCGGAGTCGGAGTAGCCGGAGAGACGGTGGTGGAGAAGAAGCTGAAGAGGTCGGGGATGACGGAGTCGGGGACGGAGTTGGCGGCGGAGGTATCGGCGAAAAGGATCTGAGAGCGGTGGGAGTCGTACCAGGCACGTTCCTTGGGGTCGGAGAGGACCTCGTAGGCGTGGCCGAGCTCCTGGAACTGGGCGTTGGCGTCGGCCTGGGAGACGCCGGTGGGGATGAGCTTGTCGGGGTGGCGCTGCAGGGCGAGTTTCCGGTACGCCGACTTGATCTCGTCGGCGGTGCAGCCGCGGTCGAGGCCAAGGACCTCGTAGTGGCACCGCCGCTCCATTCGGAACTTTTTTTTTTTTTTTTGGTTGTTGAAAGTTGTGAGAGGAGTGATTGGCGTTTTTGTGTGGGTTTATATAGGTTGGCTCCGCAACGACATGTCGTTTTTGGGTGTGGCTAGGAAAGAAGAAGTTTTCCGTGGAGGAGAGGGAAAGTTTTTAGTTCAGGCCATCTCGGCCTTGGCTCGATCTTTTGTTTCGGTTAGCTGGATGACTTGGTCCAGCAGAGCAAACTCAAGGGCTCATTGTGTTGGCCGCTCTTGCTTATAATAATGTGTGTCCTCCGGAATAGGTTGTCAATCCTCCTCCTTTGCACAAATTTACACAGTAGTTCCCAAACCAAAACTATTGGGACATTTACATTATTCGATCATGTATTCAGTCAATCTTCTACAATAAAGTAAATTGCGCAATGAGTGTGCATCATACTCATTAACTCGTTTCAGTAGCGTAAACTGCTTTTATATGTGCTTTGAGTAAGTTCTCTATAGATTCAGTAACATGAATAAAAAACAATGGTTCTATGGAATAGTATAATTTTGAAGTAACAAAAAAAAAAAACCTACAGTGTTTCGATCTGAGAACATAACCTTCATTTTATCCCACGTCATGCCATTTGAGGTAATATTAAGCGCATAATCACTTAGTTTTTTTTATCTAGAGTTAATCCACTAAAGTACTTCTAGAGTTAATCTGCAAACCAGAGAGAAAATTCACCACAGTAGCAGAAAGTCCTCTAAATCCACTTGCTTTCACTTTGAATATCATCAAAATCTCAACTATGATTAAAGGACAGTTGAGTTGAGAAAAAGCAAAATTATGAAAGCTCCAAAATCAGCAAAGTAAAACAAAATATGAATTATACGATAACGTTAACAAATCCCTTAAAAACCACAACAAAAAATTAATTAATGTTTGGCAAAATCACCTCTACTCTTCTTCCCTGCATAACTTATCCTATTACTAGACTTGGAATTCTTTACACCAGAATCCTCACTCTCACCATTACTTTTGGTATTCCTTTTACTCTTCTCTTTCTTCCCTCCCTTCTTTCTCTTCTGCTCATCTTCACTCCCATTATCAACGCAAGATTCAGCACTAGAATCCGATTTTGATTCCTTCTTATTGTCATGGTCATTGATTCTAGTACCCTTCACACTCCTCCTCCTCCTCTGTTTCTTCTCTCCTCCATTCTTATCCATGTTCTTTGTCTCCTCGTGCGCCATATCCACCTCATCCTCCTCTACAACAATAATGGTTGCCATGGGCTCAAAAATTGGTTCACCAACTTTTACACTAGTCTTTCGCCTCGCCACCATTGCTTCAAGAACTTCCATCTCATCCTCCTCCTTATCCTCTTCTTCCTCTTCATCACCATCAACAACTTCTTCACCAACCTCTACTTTCGGATTTTCATCAACACATTCGGATACTTCGTCTTCACTCTCACTCTCCCTTTCTTCTTCTCCTTCTCCCTCCAAAACCTCATCTACACCATCACGCTCAAGTTCCTTATCCTCATCTCCCTCCTCCTCCATCAACTCCAAGACCTCCTTAACCAAATCGCGGTGCTTCAACCCCATCAACACTGCTACCATATCCCTATGCTTCTTCGACATCTCGTGATTCAAGCACTGCTTCTCGCTTTTAAACTCCTTCCTACACACCACGCATTCCCACTCCTCCCTCTCCTCTTCCTCCTTCTCCTCCACACCATACTTCCTCTTCCTCTCCACCGGCTTCGTCCACTCCGGCTCCTCATACTCCAAAGCCTTCTCCATCTTCTCCTTCTTCAACCTCCTCCTCCTCTCCTTCTCCTCCTCCATCTCCTTCTTCCTCTCCTCCTCCCTGTGCGCCATCATCTCCAAAACCCTAACGTCCCTCCTCCTCACATTCTGCGCCAACCTCCTCACTTTATTATTATACTCATTCTTAGCCCTCTTCCTGGCCTTTATGTTCTTCCTCCGCATCACCGCCACTCCCTTCTTGGTAGGCGCCGCCGCCAAGTCGTACTCGTCGTGTGGATCCTCCCACGTGAAGTCCATTATGGTCCCAAAGTTGAGCCAGTAGTTGTAGAACTGCACCACCGCCGGATAGGGTCTGTGCTCGTCCCCTATCTCCGGCGGCTTGATCACCGAATCCGGCGGCAACTTCTTCTCCTCTTGAAAAGCAACCTCGTTGGCGTATATCTTCTCAAAAACGTCACCGTAGACCTTGAAGAATCCCCGGCCCTCGTTGGAGTAGCCGGAGAATCTGAGGCCCTCGGTGGGCACGAGGTTGGGTTTGAAAGTTTCCGGGGTGAAGTTTTTCTTGCGGTACAAGTCATAGTCGGCTCTCTGCATGGGGTCTTTGATGACGTCGTAGGCCTTTTGGAGCTCTTGGAACTTTGCGGTGGCTTCGTCTTGTTTCTCTTTGGCTTCGGCTTCGCTCAGGCCGGCGACTCTGACTTTGTCCGGGTGGATTCTCCTCGCCGTTTCTTTGTAAGCCTTTTCGACATAGCGTTCTGCGTCATCGAGGTCGAGGTCTAAGAGGTCTTCTGGTTCGATGCCTAAGAGCTCGTAGTAGTCGAAGCGCTGGTTGAACTTCACCATTGTTGTTGTAATGGGCGAGAACAGGCGGGAGAGAAAAGCAGCAAACGCTTGTGTAGTTATTAATGCATGGAGAGATGAGGTTTCATTGTTTATATGGGCAATGGAATCCTAATCCTCATTGAGGAAGGAAAGACTTCCTACAAGAAATCTACTTCCCTAAGTAGAAATCTTTTGAGGTCGTAAACAATTCTTGACTATTGTCCGTCTGGTTCGTAAAACATATCTTACACGCAGAGAGAGAGAGAGAGAGAGAGAGAGAGAGAGAGAGAGAGAGAGAGAGAGTGAGTCTCTGAGATTGAGAATGAGAGAGAAGCAATTTCGAGCTGTACCAATCTTCTTCTTCTTCTTCGTCTTCAATGTCTGCGATGCACTGTACGGACCATCATCACCAGTGCTTCAGCTGACTCCCTCCAACTTCAAGTCCAAGGTTCTGGACTCGAACAGAGTTGTTCTGATTAAATTCTAAGCGCCGTGGTGTGAACATAGTCAAGCTCTGACTCCTATATGGGAAAAAGCGGCTACTTTGTTGAAGGGTGTGGTCACTAGCTGCTCTTGATGCTGATGCGCACAAGTCCCTTGCTCAGGATTATGGGATTAGAGGATTCCCAATAGTAAAGGTGTTCGTACGTGGAAATCCTCCAGTTATTTATCAGGGAGCAAGAGATGCGAAACTCATTGCAGAATTTGCACTCTTACAGGTACTAAGTAAGTTACAGAGAGATGTTGGAGCGAGACTGCATGAAAAGAAATAAAGAAATCTGAGATGAAATGGGGAAAGCTTTGCGGGAAGTACCTCTGTTGATTTCTGGATGTGTGGTTCAATGTTGCGTAAATGTAATGCCCCTATTTGTTTCATTGAAGTTGAGATAGTTTTTATCAAGAATAGTGGATATGCAGTTCAATGTTGTGTAAATGTAATGATCCTATTTATTTCATTGAAGTTGGGATAGCTTTTATATATATAGCCAATCAAAAAAAAAAAATTGTCCATTTCGTTGAAAACGTTGAAACTAAAAGCATGGCCACTGACTCATATTTTGCTCTTTTAACCCTTTTTGCAGTTATCACAAGTTGTTTTCATCAGCATCCAAATGCTGTTTGATATATACCATAGTGAAATTTGTAGTAGAATAGGTTAGATGTTCATCCTAGCAAATTCAGTAAGTTGTGCCTGACAATGTAACAACTTCATCTGAAGAATGCAGTATCCATAATCCATTCTGTGCAACAAACTGGATGGGATCGATGGGAAAAGTTCCAGTAAAAAATTTTTAAGCCGAACCTTGTAAAGGTGAATTCTTTTTATCTACTGTCAAGCTAGCAACTTCTTGCACGCTATCAATGCTCATTCCTTCATTAAAATGGTCTCTGAGAAACTCCACAGCCATAAATGTAAGAGCTGAAGCTGGAATATACCATGTAATCCTGGGGATGCTACCTCTGAACAATCCCTTTGCACCTTCAGTCATCCATATACTTCGCAATGCATCCCACCAGCCGTTATACCTAGAGTTCAGAACACCAGATGAAAACCAAACAAGTGTTTAAGTATGACATCTTAACTTCCATATCAGACATCCAGATCAAAAGGAGAATTGCTTTATCAAATTTCCCTTCCCCATCATGTTGAGCCTATTAAAAGCTCAGTTCTAAATTACAGCAATTGCAAACAGTACTAAAGCATGTTAACCGAATACTTTCCCTTATAAGGTGATGTGAACAATAGCATGTTAGGCCTCCTTGTAAACAGGTTTAATGGTGATTGTCAGTGTGAGTATTTACATGCACATCAGCTGCCTTGATAGAGAAAGCTAAAGCCTTGGTCAGGTAACATCACCATAGTTGACAGTGAATGATAATTCCATATGATGACAGTGAATGATAATTCCATATGATGCTTGGAGCAATTTAATCATACGCCTAGAATTACAAAAGTCATTTTGAAATAAACAATAATAATGAATGGGTACCTCAACGCTGATCCCTGTACTTGCAATCTTGTCTTGATTACATCAAAGGGAGTGGTAAGATAAGAACTCATGCCTGTACAAATTAATGCAAGTTAAATCACCTTCAAAGTTCAGTCAATTCTAATTCTAATTGCTGAATTTAATCACAGATTACTTAAATGAACACCAAGCAGATGATACATAAGCAAGGTACACATACCACCAGCCAATCCTCCTAGGACAAGTCCCTCCAAGGAACTATTAATATGGAAATTCGGATTGCGTACGTACTTTTTCTTCCCATACTCTGTCAAATCTTTCAAGCCTTCATAGAACATAACCTGAAAAGTGCAGACAAAATCTTTGAAACAATACTATAAGAACCTAACTGCCTATGAGTCATCAATGATTAGAAAATATGTCAGCATGTATGGATTTTACTTTTCGTTAAGAGTTTGGTAATCCTATCTGTGATCACACGTGTGAATGTTGAGAAGCAACTGATGTAAAGCCAAATAAAGTGAACATAGTCAAATATTCAGAATTTCACATACCATCAGACCCGCAAAAGGCACATCCCTAGCAAGTGTTGACCCGAATCTGCCAAATGAACAAAAAGAAAGTTATGATCACACTTCATATATGTGCACATCCATGCTTGATGTGTGTCCTTCCATGAGTATTGGGTGTGGGAGTGCATGGTTGGGTCATGAACAGGCAACAAACTAGTAATTTACAATTTACGGTAAAAACAGTACCATGCATTGGTAAAAGGATCACACCTAACCATTATTGATTTTAATGTTGAGATATATACCCTGCATATAATCCTCTTGGCCCCTGCTCCTTCCATATTGAGCAGCCTGCCTGGAACATCCCTGTATAGTAATCATACATTTGGATACCAGGCTTCATAGAGATATTATCTTTCAGCATAACAGAACTCCAAGAAGCCTTTGTCCCTTGAACCTGCATGCGTTGCTTCATCACTTCACATGGAACATATACAAAAGAACCAAGTGTATCTCCTGAAATACATAAAGAAAGGGAAAAGATGGATTTTGAGTCCCCTGAGGCACATGATGGCTGAAGAGTCCACAATAAATGTTGCTACTACTAACATTGGAAACGAACAACAATTGGCAGCTACAGCAACTAGATAATGCGTAGAGTGCACGACAGCACGAGCACAACCAAATCTCGATGGATGAGCACACAAGGGGGATTCATGCTAAGGTTGTAAGTGGTAGAGTAAATGCAGTCTAACATCCATACTGAATGTTTGACTTCACTTTAAAACAAAGGTGCAATATGTACGCACATAACAGAAGCTTTAATTTATTTTCTTAAAAAACAAACATGTTTATGTTATAAACAACGAAAACAGGACACTGTAATAAGTTAAGTCAAAACAGTTCATAAATCTAGGATAAAAAGGAGTCAACTGAAACATCAATTACGTCTTAGTATATCAGAGATCTGAAGCATTAATAGGCCTTAGATTCTACAAACTTAAACCCACATCCAATCAAACTTAAGGCCATCCTTGCAACAATTTAAATACAGCTATATCTCCAATTATAAACGCAAATGTCATAATGTCACTCATAATCTGAAGCTCTTAAGATCATTAGTGAATACTGAATACTATCAACATTTAACAGTCTGAAAATTTGTTCCAACACATGATGACTAAGATAAACTCGAACATCAGCAGTACGACTAAGATAAAGTTTTGAGAGCTGTAACTCTTACCAACTGCTCCAGCAATGAAATGCGCCCAATGTCCCCCAAGGTTTGGATGTGATTCTTCAATCCAGTTTTTGGTTGATTCTATGACACCAAAATATGTTGCTCCAGTTGCAAGAGAACCAGTGACACCAGGAGCTATGCCTCTATAAAAACCTACAGAATTATTAGTTAAGAAGAACCACATGCTCTGAGAAGGCACCAACAGTAAATCAAGAAAACAACAATCCCTTGGTTCAAAATCCAAAACTGACGTGTTACAAGTATATGTTTGGACTTTGGATACTTCTAATTCTTATGATAAAAAGTAAAACTTCTGTGATGTGGCAAAAGATAATGTACAACATGTAACATGAAAAACAAATAGGACTACAGGACGGCATGCAAAAACTAGAAAACTGCTTTAAAATGAAAAGTTAAGTACCCTTTAATCCATCAACAGCCCAAACTGTTCGTACCATCTGCAGTATGTTCTTTTGGTGCTGCAGGGGTGAAATAAACCATTAAAGACGGCATAATTCCACCAATAATTCAAACACTATTACACCATGAATGGAACATTGGAAATGAATGAAATATCTGTAACATCTGTACACCATGACCATACCTGACTTGCACTTAAAATAGCTTGGCTTTGAATACGAGTCTTTACAGTGTCGATGGGATGCATCACTCCTTCCCCAAAAGCCCCAGCAATACCTCCCCATAGAAATTCTCTCCAAACTGCATTAAAATATTAAAACCCAAAACCTCAATCACCCCAACTCTATACCCATTTTACAATCATGCTATGTGCAAAATGATACAAACCCATCACTAAAAAAAATCTATATAACAAATTCTAGAGCATGCATTTCTATAATCAAGAACAGAAAATTCCCTTAGTTCTGTTACTGCCATACTGGGTTATTAAAAAAAAAAAGTTTCTCTATCAGAAAAATAAAACTTTCAGAAATGGGTTTCCATCTGCTCCGAGTTCCAAACAGGCAACGTAGGCCAGAGTTATTTGGGGTGTAAGAATTTGAAAGCTTACCGAAGAAGTTGTGGTGAGTTTGTTTTGCTGCGGAGGAGTTTTTCTGAGTCGTGGTGCCTACAGCATGTGCTTCGCTCGAGGTCGAGCTCTGTGTCGCCATTGAAGGAGCTCTCAGTATCGCTCTGCTTTAGGGTTTATGGATTGCTTTGAAGTGACTCGTGAGAGAGGGTTTTAGCCCCGGCGCGATAACCCGGAAATTCAGTGCCACACGCGAAAAGGTTCACGAAATTTTGAGATTTTTTTTTTCGTGAATAAAAAGATATTATCATCGTGTATTCCAATTTTCACTTTATTTAGGGATTTGATTTCAAAAAAAAAAAAAAAAAGTGTATATACATTGGCGTTCTACGTCCGCACTATCCTAAAGTGCGGACGGTCAAGGATGCCTCTAGCGTCGTCCGACACGATTCGCGCTGCCTTCGCGGCCTGATTGCTGTAGAAGCATCAACGTCCACACTTTAACGACAGTACATAAACTCGAAAGCCCCTTGAATATGTTGGCCACAAATTGGTGGGAGTTGAGACTCGAATGGTAGAGATTGAGGTTTCATGCTTTGTCACTCGACCAATCTTGCCACATCGGATAATTGTGTATTCTCGATTGTTGATAAAAAAAAAAAACCAAAAAACAAAAAAGATAAGTGCAGTGTTTCGGTTTTATTTTTTTTTGTCTTTAGTTTTTGGTTTTTTAATCCCACTTTCTGAAAACCAATGAGGATTGGCATGGATGGCAAGACACTTATTTGAGTAGAACTCCTACCTAAGATTGAGCGCCAACATGCACAAGTCTCTCATTGATATGTTGTTGAGTACTGGGCGGGATCCATGTGATGCTGGTGAAGGTGTTGGCTTCTAAAGAGTCTAGATCATCACGAGACCTAATTGTCGAATGTCTCAAATTTTCAAGATGAAAAACCTTGGGTTAGCGAGATTTAACTGCGACCCAAATGTTTAATTGGGTTCTTGTGAGTCACAGGTGGTTCATAAATTGTAATGTTCCTGATCTGAACATGTGAGATTGCCTCCGGCCTCCCCACGTCCAAATACCAGACCAAAAAAAGAAAAAAGAAAAAAAACGCCATCCTCCAAAAAGATTGTACGAATATTTGGTGCTACCAACTCGGCCCTTAGCCAGTCGATGACACGCGGTTAGGTTTGGGTGGCGTCCTTACCCTCCGCGAAAAATAACTAGCCGACGTCGTTTCATCCCCATTGTAATTTGTACGTATCAAGCATCATCGCATATAAGCCCAAAAAGGTCTTTCTCGCTCACACACACATTTCCTCTTCTGCGAGAGACTGAAACCGCACCGGAGCTCGCCCTCGTTATTCTTCGGATCCGAACATCCAGCTCCTCTAGGGTTAGGGTTTCGAGTAATCGATCACCGCCAATCTCAAAGCAATGGCCATGGCTGCTCTCAGACGAGAAGGGAGGCGTTTCGCCATCTCCCCCAATCCAATCGCCGCCGTCCGATCCTCCATCTTCCCCGCCGAGTACGTTCTCATTCAAATCTGCTCTTTTGTGGTTGCATTTTGCATTCTTATTCGTTCCATGTTATTGATCAATTTTGTGGAAGACTGAAATTGTGAATCAAAACGCTAAGATTAGAGAACCAGCCGTTTTCAGCTTTAGGTTTTTGGTTTTCGAAATAGTTCAACTGTAGATAACAACGGTAGTGCAAAGTGTTGGGTGAATCTGGCTATTTGAGAAATGCAAAACGCCACGACCATGAATGAAATGATACAATTGAGCACCGAAAATTATAGTCTGACTACTTAGGGTAATGTTGAGTTATAAGATGCTGTGGATGTTTGGATTAGTCATGTTCGCAACTGTGCATCCGTTCGTAAGTTTGCGTTTGGCTGTCAATGGTGATTTACACATCAATCATTTGTTAAATTTTTTGCCACTGTTTTTCACCGCCTCTGCGCTTGATATAACTATTATCATTTGGTTTGGGTGGGCAGGGAGCAGGCCCCTCTGGGTGTACGCTCAATTTCAACTCAAATCGGTATGAACCGTTGCCATCAATTAGTTATTGTTTTTTTTACCGTTTGTGATAGACTTTTGGTTTTCACTTCCGTATAGTAAGGGCCAATGATAATGTGGTTTTTTGGTACTGTATACAGTGAGAAACCGGATGAAGAGTGTTAAGAATATCCAAAAAATTACAAAGGCAATGAAGATGGTTGCAGCCTCAAAGCTGCGAGCAATTCAATCCAAAGCTGAAAACTCTCGTGGACTGTGGCAGCCTTTCACAGCACTTCTTGGCGACACCCCCAGTAAGTTTACCAGCATAATCTATGCTGTTCAAGCTTGTTTTTTGTTTTAGTCTCTGTCATTTATTACCTAGCATTTAAATTTTGTTCATTGATAGCTGTTAGTTCAAATTGGCTAACAGTAGTGATGAGTGCGCCAACATATCCTTTCGATTAATTTCTTAATGGATAGACTGTCACTATTGCTGAGTCGTAGCTCCTCTGGAACTCAAAATTACTCTACTCTTTTTACGCCTTATATGTTTCATATATCTGTTTATTCATATTCTTAAGTTTTCCTCATTATGTGATCTGTGTTCCCATGCTAGGTGTCGAAGTTAAGAAGGATGTTATTGTTACCGTCTCTTCAGACAAAGGTTTATGTGGTGGAATCAACTCTACTTCGGTCAAAATAAGCAAGGCATTGAACAAGTTGACTGCTGGTATTTCTTGGAAGCCACAAAGCTGATTGTTAGTCTTTTAATCTTTCCAAATTATGTATGCATTAATGCCGTTTCTTCTTTTTTTGACCGTCCTAGGTCCTGACAAAGAAACAAAATATGTAATTTTGGGGGAAAAAGCAAAGGCTCAATTGATTCGTGACTCAAAGAAGGAAATTGAGCTAAGCATAACTGAGTTGCAGAAGAATCCTTTGAACTACGCCCAGGTTAGCGCTTTCTGTTCCTTGCTTTTATTCCTTATTGATCAAGAGAAATAAGTTTTATCTTATGGTTGCACCTACGCATGCTAGTATATGTATTATTTTTTTCTGCCAAATGTCATTCTGTAACATTTATATTACATGAAGAGCATCTTTGAGTCATAGAGGGGAGCCAGTAAAAATCTGATATGAAGTCTACCTTTGGTTTTTATTGAGGCCTCTTCAAGCTTTTAGTTCAAGTTAGTGCCATGAGTTACATTGTCTGAGTTCCATGCATTAGCTTAGGTTTTTACCTTAAGCTCCTCAAACACTGAATTGTTTGTTGCTCATACTTTAAATGATGAAGCGGAATTATACTGGTTTGATTTGTGTTAAACTTTGACAAGTTCTTGCAATCATTCTCAGTGTACTTTTTGTCCTTTCAGGTATCTGTCATAGCTGACGACATTTTAAAAAATGTTGAATACGATGCTTTGAGAGTTGTCTTCAACAAATTTCAGTCAGTCGTCTCATTTCTGCCCACTGTTTCTACTGTATTATCTCCAGAGGTAATAAGAATGATTCAATTCTATAAATGCACATTTTACCCACCGTCTTATGTTCAGATTTCTGGTAAGTGAATAATTGATTCCAAATGTTTACATAGGTTGTGGAGAGAGAGTCTGAAGCTGGTGGAAAGCTTGGTGACCTAGATTCGTATGAGGTTGAAGGTGGCGAGACAAAGTCAGAAATTCTACAGAATCTGACCGAGTTCCAATTTTCTTGTGTAAGTCCTTCCTTTATATTTCCCTAGGTAGTTGGGATTGGATCATTGTCATGTGCCACACTTGTATTGTTATTTGTTCTATTGCGAATCATTATTAATACCCTGACCTGATTGGACAGTTCACTTCAAATTGCATTGATTTGATGGGCCTGAATTTTTTTTTTTTTTTTGGTTGCTTAGATTGCTGGATAGCAGCGCTAAAGAGAATCCTGTTCAACTGTTTTCTGTCATCAATATATTTTGTTCATCATGTAAGGACTTCAGTGTGGTTGAACTTAAACACTTGACTCTACTAAACGTTTAACATCCAAATAATTAATTTTGGTTTGCTCTGGGAGCTGATACTGTATTCCTAGGGCCAGTGATAACTGTATTTCCATACTCTGTCATGGAAGCAATTCCTTTGGGTGCACAAAAGGCGAAACACTGTCATGTTGGGGATTTCTATCACTGAATTTGTTTTCTTGCTCATTATTTTTACAGAAGAATTTCATATTTTGAACAGGTCTTGTTCAATGGGGTGTTGGAGAATGCTTGCAGTGAGCAAGGAGCCAGGATGTCTGCCATGGACAGCTCAAGCAGAAATGCCGGAGAGATGCTTGATCGCCTCACACTCACTTACAACAGGTCTCTTTCTTACCCCTCCCAATACAATTGCATGCACACACGCACACATATCCAATGACCCTGAGTTTGTGTGTATAAATATAACTGTCTTGTTTGGTCTTATCTGGTTAATTAGCTTACTTTATTTTGGTACTCGCTATTTCTTTAGTATAGGCTTATTTTTGTTATTTTTCAGATATTCCTTTCCTCTTTAAGGTTTAAATGACTGATCTTGGTTGTTACTGTGATTATCTGTTATAGAACCCGTCAAGCATCTATCACCACAGAATTGATCGAGATTATATCTGGAGCATCAGCACTGGAGGGCTAGTTTATCTGATGGTGACGAAATAAAAACTGTGGTTTGAAGTTTAAAGATGTTACCTTTGAGAATCATTTTGTTATTCTAATAATTACTCCAGGGTCAAATGCTGGGCACTAAAATTGTACTAGTGATCATTTAAATTGATGTTTCTGGGATTCCTTTCCCTTTTTTTGAGTTCCGCACCTGAGAAATCCATCTCAAGATATTGAGGATTGTACAAATTGTATCGGTTCATTTGTGATAAAGTTTTATTTTTGTTGGCCATCTTTGTTTTCTAACGGATACCATTGTCGGGTGCTCAAAGAGATTTTTGTGTGTGGGTTTGTCCGTTGTAATGTCTTTTTGACACAATAGTGATGCCGGTGTTTCATACTTGCAGGGGCATCAACACTCTTCCTTACCTTCATTTTCATTAAGGCTTGGATTCTTATCATATCTGATTAAGAAAAAGCCATGGATTCATGTACCATGAGTTGGGGTTGATGTGAAAGAAAAATGTTCATACAACAACGGGGCTTAATATTAACAGTTCTTTCTGTGATTAGTTTTTGGTTCTTAGGAGATTGAGTTGACAATGGCCAAAGATCGACCATATATTTTGTCCAAAGTGTCCATGGGTACGAAAGAGAAAGAGAACCACATTCTGGGAGGTTTTGATTCATCTCATTTCCAGTTTGTGGATTTGGTACAGGACTACAGATACAATAGAGATTTCTGTTGCAACTAAATGTCTTATCCTGTTAATAATTCTCCTTGTGAATACAAATCTTGTGGAAGTTTTGGTCGAAAATTTGGTACACATTCCCTCCAACTCGTTTGCTAAGGTTGATGCGCCACAGTAGAAAACCCCTGTCCAAGAAAAAACCCAAATTTTCAATTAGCATATAGCAGTGATCAATCGACAGAAATTTCTCTGTTTTCCGAGAGTTTCTCACCAATCCGTGCTTCTCTGTGTTCACATGCCAATTTTGAGAAGATGCTGGACCAGTTTGGCCGGGCAAACTGTGTTCTTACCTGAAAATTTCGTCACAAATAAGATCAATATGCTTTCCTAGATAAACCTCCACCCAGTGAGGCAAAGAGTATAGTGTATAGATACCCCAAATGCACCGTACTAACCAATTGATGAGTGATATAGAAAGAAAGGGTTTGTGATGCAGCACTTACCGGAGTCTTGGAAACAAAGTCAATCCCATTTTTGGCATAATGCAATGCTTGTATTGCACTTATTAGAACTGAGCGCGCATCTCCCTCTTGATACACAGAAGTTAAGAAATTGTGCATCTCTACAACAGACTAAAGGATGATCACCACAAGTTATTAGCATGCACATTGCAGACTGGTAAACCTTACTTCATCAATGAACAGTTGCAATGAAAGTATAACCTTTGCAGCCCTGTACCTGCTTTTCGCTTGAGTTTGATATTTCCTTCATGATGTCTCTAAACCATTCAAAGGAGCTTTGTTCTCTTGTGACCCAAAAAAAATAGGCTTTTAATGGAGACTTTCTTGAGCTGCATTCTCTGCATCCAGACTATTTCAAATATAGCAATCAGAAGGACTTTTGAGTAGCCAGCTTGAAATCAATTTTCTCAAGTGAAAAACAAAACTAAGAAGCATACATCATGATCACAATGTGATGAGTTTTGAGCACCATTGACAATATCTTTGAGGATGCCAATGAAAGGTGTAGCGCCTATGCCTAGACCGATTAGAACAATGATATCATACTTGATATGGTCTTGGGAAGCAGCACCATAAGGCCCATCAATGTGTACTGTGGGGTAACTGTTAAGTCCAGATAATGTTGCCTGCAAAGTTTCATAAGAAAAACTGAACTGAGATTTGGAATTTAGTCTTCTCATTCATTTTGTTCTCACTATTTTCCACTTTACCTCTTGGAAAAGACTGTATATTTGGTAACTCCAGTCCCCAGAAGTTCTAATATGCACACTTAGGTAGTCATCTTCTGGTCCTGAAGTTAATGAAAACGGGTGCCTGAAATGAGAAAAGAACATGGTAAAGAGTATATTACATTGCTTATCTTTAATCTTAAAGCTGATGAATATATGGTTGGAGAAAAGTAACACACGCTTACCATTCAAATGGTGAAATCCGAGGGCATTGAATGAATATGTACATGCCACTCAGGTACTTGAAACCTTTTGGTTTATGCAATTTGAGGGACACAACTTTTCCAGGATGAATACTTGCCTGCACAAAAGTAGACAAAACTTTAAACTTACTCCTTCAAATTAACAAGGATGATGATGGTATATATTGGCATATTACCTTCAACATTTCCGCCTCATAAAATCCTGATCTCATGGCTCGAAATACTCGTTCTCCAGTATATAACAGAACTGGAATGGCAATGTACATCCATGTCTGCTTAAGCACATTGTTAGCATCATGACATTTTATGAAGTTAATATTCCAAATTCATGGAGACTAAGAGAAAGGCTTACCGTTTTTTCATTTACATTGTTTGTAAGGAAGAGGAATATAGAGTGAACAATGAGCAATGCATATACAGGTATGAACAAGTGGTGTGAGTACCAAAAGGTATTGTATCCTGTGACATTCTGGACAGATTTTGGCAGTGAAGGCGACCCCCGGCGTGGCCATGTTGTTGCAAGTGAGAATGCTATGGCCATTAGTATTACCATACCAATCCCTGATGCCACTTCCTTTGTGGACAATATTTCAAAGTATGATGGTTGATGGTACCCGAATTGGGCAGCTATTGTTTGCCTGAAGATTACATGATCTGAACCACTAATTCTTGGTAAATCACAAGCTAGGTGGCAACCACCATGTAGGATAACTCCTACTACTATCCCTCCTGCGATGAGCTATACATAGAGAAGTTTATCATCTGTGTTAGTAATAGCTCAAAAAATTTCTTGTGGAGGAAGTTTTCTACTATTAGAGCTAAGCTATGACAATGAACAACATTACCTTGTGGAAGTTGATAGTGTCATTGAATGGAATGATCGAGTTGACTGAACGATTCCTTCGGAGCCATGTAATTGTATTACGACATACAGGGAGGAGAATTAGAGCCATGTTGAATTTAAGGGTTTCAGCAGCACCTTTGGCAGAGGATAGGCAGTACCCCATTACTTGAAAAGCTGCTCTATGCCTATATTGCAGAAACTTCCAAGTGAACAGTGCACTACATATGGTCAACCACAACAAAACTATCCATGCTCGTCGCCAATAAGATCGAAACAAAATTTCTATCCTGGAATTTGGCTCCTGAATTCGGTCAATATTGTGATACGGATCATGTCTGATTGACAAGTGGTTATTTGAGAAGGAGACCTTTGATAAGCTCGCTTTAAAAAGAGTCTCAAATTGGGGAAGCTGCAAGATAGTCAGAAACCTTCAGAAGTCAATGTTATATCCTTTTGTTTTTCTAAGAATCCATTTTCCATCATTGAATGATACCTCAATGTAGCCTCTTTTTTCAGTGTCAAGCAGCTCCATGACCAAAGCAGCATAGTCGTCTGCTTCCTCAGGTGTCAAAAATAACTTATTTGTAGTAGCACCTAGTATAATAGTCTGAAAAATCATAACATTCCAAGTAAACCAGGAAACATCAGCACAACATTGATGCCAAAAAATTTGAAGCATAACTCAAAATTGTGAAGAATTCACTATCATAAGAGGTGCTGGCTAAAGGTCTGCTTCTCATGACAGTACACAGTTACCTGCTTAATATCTATCTCAGTCATTCTTCCTTCCATGTTTCTGTCACACCTGAAAAAGAAATACAAAAATTGAGAAAATGGATTTATTATTCTTGCAAATAGGATATAAAACATTATAATATAAAGGATCATTACAAGTCAAAGAAAATCTGCATCCTTGAATTGAAGCAAGGGTCAGTCATACGACACCAGTAACTGTACAGTTCAGCTTTTCTTATACAAAAATTGCAATCCTTGCTTTTCCTTAGAGCCCTTAATAGCTGATTAGCAAACTCTTGCGACTGTTTCATCCCTACCAAAAATCGAAGTTATATAGAAAGAAGGAAAATTGAGCACAAAATCGATCAATAATATTGATGAAGGAGCTAGCTAAATATTCTCAAAGAATAATATAGATAATGTATCATTATCATAAGTAATATACCAGTCACTTGTACATGTATGCATAGGCTCCTCATTTTGTATCAGAAACCTTAAATATTAATATAAGTTTGCTCACCTATGCACAAACCAAAATCAGACCATTTTATAACTGGTTCAATTTGGCAATGGGTGATGGCAAGCCGGTCAAACCGGTCCTCTACATCCTCCCACCTCATCCCACCATTGGCAGTGAGGTCCATAAATCTCAGCAATTCAGTATCTGACCTGGGAGTGGATGCCTTCTCCTGGTTCACAGCTTGCAGTGGTTCTGTTTTATTGGATTCAGTCCAAACCGGTGAGAAAGAAAGCGGCATAATGTTATCATTAGTACTGCAAGATGATGAAGATGACGGTGATAGCGAAGATGGTTGTGCCTCCATTGATGGATACTTGGTGATCAAGTTTTCATGGGAAGAAAGAAATGTGGTTTTTGATCAATGTAGGTACTTATTGGGTTTTCTTGCTGCAAAAATCTTTCATTCTTCTCTTCTTCTAATTACTATGAAGGAGAAGGTAGAGAGTAGAATAGCAATTTGTTTTCTTTGAGAGGTACAATAATTAAGCAAGAGAGGTTTTGTTCTTTCTTGGAGTTGGGTGGTAAACTGAAGCAATAAGCTAAGAGATAGAGGTTTTGTTAGGGGCCGGTTGAAAAATTAATTAGGAACAGAAAGGAAGTGAGAGCAGGTAGAGTAGCTAGCTAAGCTTGAAGACAAGAAAGCTAAACCTGTAGACAAGAAATCATGGAAATGAAAAGGTTGTGATGTGAATAAGAGGTTATATCAATATTTCTCAACAGCTAAGACCAAAAGAAGCTCACACCTTGACATGTCTCACCATGCAAGAAAAAGGGTGTGGAGATGAGTATGTATAGTTAAGTGTTGTGCACCCAACATCAACTTTTGCTGCAAAGCTATGTAAGAATAAGGCAATTGATAGAGAATTCCACCTCTTGCGGAACAGAAGCCAAGTTCAATCTGCTAAGTTTGTTCAGAAATCACATCAAGCTTATTATTAGTAAGGTGGTGAAAAAGAGTCAATTTTTCGTTTAAATGTATCTTTAGCTTCATATGTCAAGATATACCTCATATTTTATTCGTGTGTAAATATTTAAAAATAATTATTTGGTAGCACTTTGAAAAAAAAAATTGTAATTGGGTTTAGGAGATCCCCAAGTTTAAGGTTAGTTATACAAAACCAAATCCCTTCGTAAATTGCCTGAAAAAGGTTAAATCTTTCAATTTCATTTGGACAAATAAGTCAAGAGTATTTGCTGGTTGCGGAAGTTGGTAAGTTGGGTTGGTGAGTCAGCTATCCTCACGTAAAATTCAGTACCATCAATAAGCTTTTTGCATTTAATTGATTATATATAGGACGGTGACATCCACACTCTTGATTTTACAATTTATAATCTCTCTTTTCTATTTTAATAAGAATAATTCTTAGGTTCATCCTAGGGTGAATGAGCATATTCAACCCCATTGTCGATTAACATATTTTTACTTAATAAATTATAATCCAACGGTTTATATCTTAAATTATCCTTTAAAAATCATTTCTGTAAAAAATGAATCGAATCATAAATCATTTAATTATCTAATTGAATCAAACAAATAGACTGTTCTAACAACACTTACTACTATTATGATGAACCGTCCATGTATTTTATAGAAATGAATAACTAAAAGGTCGTCAATTTGATTGATTTTTTACAGAGTTAATCTTTATATTACGTTATACAACATGAATGATTGGATTAGAAAATTATAAAGTTATTATACGTTAATCGACAACGGTATGAATATGCTCATTCACTCTATGACTGAACCTAAGAATTGTTCTTTTAATAATACCAACCCGCACGGGTTTAAAACCTCTGTGTTTCGGTCGGGTTAACAGGTTGTCAACCCGTTTGCCACCCCTCCTTCTGGTCCATCGCCCATCACAAACGGGTCGTGTTGCCCCGTACTATTAAAGGTCACTTTCGTAATTAAGACAAGTTTTCGGGTGAATTTCCTTCACACCAAACATAAAGAGAGAGGGAGGGAGCTCCAGAGAAAAAATGAAGAGCACAGAATAAAAGGAACAGCTAGATCTTTGTAGCTGTTCCTATTTTAATCTTTGTACCAATAAAATAAAGGAACAGCTAGATCTGAGGAAAGAAACCAAACACTGTAATATATTCACAGGTGAACCTTCATTTCAATCTTCCCTGTCTTTTTTTTTTTTTTTCCTTCGTAAAGTTTCAATCTTTTGCTTGTACTCTGTAACTTCTGCGTTAAATTTTGAGACCGGTAATGGCATTTTGCTCTGTGTTTGCTTGCCCAGAAAATGTGAGGAAGAAAAAAGTTCATATAGCATGAGTTGGGTTTTGTTTGATGTATAAAAATATGAACTTTCTGGTTTAAGTTGCGATATGTTTATGTATGTATGCATTAAATTTATGATATTCAGCTCTTTGTTGTGTTAATTTGTGGGTTTGTAGAATTGGGTTGTTGTGTTTTGTAAGAATAGTATGCATTATGCAACTTCTTTAGGGTGTTGTTGGAGGGATTTTTTTTTTTTTTGGTTTTTTTTGTTTCTCTTATGATTGTTGTTTTTGATTTGGTGGAAGCAGATATTCATGGAAGGATTGGTGAATTCGTCTAGAATTACCGCCATTGGGACTCATTTTAGGCAAAAGAGCCATGCTTTTGTTCCTACATCTTCAGTGCAATTCACCAAAAGTTTGTATAGAAATAGAAATGTTGGGATAGAGCAACACCACAGATCTCTCAAGCCAATTGCTGCTTCGATTCAACCATTAGAAGCCTCCCCATCAAGCCGCTCTGGCAACATGCTACCTTCTAAAGGTAATGTGATTGATCTACTGCTATGTTCTTTGCCTCTAGGGTTTATAATTGGTTTTAGAAAGAGATGGCATCATTGTGAGGACGTTAGGATGGTATTTGATTCATTGGAGCTGAACTGTGTTAAATAGATGTATATTTAGTTGGTGGAAAGTGTGGATTATTGCTTGCTGATTCATTGAAAGAGTTCGTGCTTAAGCCTGCAGAACAATTGCATCAACTAGGCCTTCTTATGAAATAAATAATTGCCCCACCTAGGCTCTATACTGTGACCTTATGGAATGACATGTTGATATTATTTGGTATTTTATTCTTTATAGAGGTTCTTGAGTTATGGAGAAATGCTGATGCGGTCTGCTTTGATGTGGATAGCACGGTTTGCCTAGATGAGGGCATTGATGAACTTGCAGAATTTTGTGGAGCTGGAAAGGCTGTTGCAGAATGGACTTCTAGGTGGGTGTCAGCTATTAAAATTGCTTAGTTTGTTTTGAATTGTAGAACTTTGGTCTCTGATTGCAGTTCTCATTCTTTCTAGGGCAATGAGTGGTTCAGTACCTTTTGAGGAGGCTTTGGCTGCCAGATTATCTTTGTTTAATCCATCCCTCTCTCAAGTACAAGATTATCTTGAAAAGAGGCCCCCAAGGTAGGAGGCTTCTTTTAATCAGCTTGAGTGTATGTGTTGCCTGCTTGTTTGCTCAAGGAGTTCCTTTGGTACTTTATAAATATTGAATGACTTTTGTGTTTTTATAAATTTGATTACAAAATATAGTATTGCCATTATTGAATACAAGTGAGATATTTAGATAAGACCATATAAGATTTAGGGTAACCTGAGGACAACACAACAAATATTGCCAATATTACCAAAGAAAAAGTTTCTGAAACTAATCTTCGTGTACATTCTAATGTAGGATTTCTCCTGGCATAGCCAAATTAGTCAACAAGTTGAAAGCTAATGGAACCACAGTCTACCTGGTCTCTGGAGGTTTCCGTCAAATGATAAAAGTAGGCTTCTGAACGTTGGAGTACTCCATTTCTTTATATTGCTACTTCATTGGTCTCATTTATCACTTGTCAGTGGAAAATTAGAATTATTTGAAATATAAATGGATCATTAGAGTAGTCTGAATAAGAAAGACTTTGTTATATTATTTGCTGCATGCTCACTTATATTTTCAGGAGGAGTGAAATATATGATAATGTTTTATTTGTGGGGGATTCTACAATTGTTCATCACCAAAGAGAATTTTTGTTCTCTATAGTTACTTGATTTTTATTTTCCTCCATGTTTCTTTGGAGAGGGTTGTTTAGGCCCAACAAAGAGCTTCTGATACATGGGTTTTCACATATGACAGTATCTTCTTTTTATGTTGTCGTTACTAACCAACTATTTCTACAGCCTGTTGCATCAATTCTTGGGATACCGCCAGAAAACGTGTTTGCCAATCAACTACTATTTGGAAGTAATGGAGAGTTTGTCGGCTTTGATGAAAATGAGCCCACTTCAAGGAGTGGAGGAAAAGCCACTGCAGTGCAACGGATAAGGAAGGTCAGTCCATCGTCTTATGGTTGATGTTTAGTTTTCAAGTATCGCGGTGGTAAGCTTATAAAACTGGTTTTCTCAGGCTCATAATTACAAGGAATTAGTCATGATTGGGGATGGTGCGACTGATCTCGAGGTAAGTAAATCACTCGAAGTCCATCTGACAACAAATATTACTTTGTGTTTTATGTGTCTTACTTTCTTGCATCTAGTCTTGTACATACAGCTAAATGATGATCAGGCTTCCTCGATTGAAATATTAATAATCTTGTCTCCTAAAATTATAATAGACTGGTTCAGTATTCTGAGGAAAAAGGAAGGAAGAGCCAAAAATGAAGGATAGGATTGTTTCACGAATTTTTTTTGTATTTTGATACTGGTGAATGATCTGTCGATTGAACTGATTTGTTCAAGGATGGTTGGCTAAATGAGTCAAGTCATGTTAGTGTGATCAATGTAATAATATTCTCATTAAGCTTACACATGAAGTTTCGTAACCAATATTGTTTTTCACTGTTTCCAGGCACGTCAACCTGGAGGTGCTGATTTGTTCATCTGCTATGGTGGTGTTCAATATCGGGAGGCTGTTGCAGCAAAGGCTGATTGGCTTGTTTTTAATTTCGAAGAGTTGATAAGTTCCTTGGAATAGCCTTTACTCTTCTGTGGCCCATTGATTCCTAATTTCATGCAATTGTTTCTTTATTAGGCTGCCTGCCCTGCTGCATTATATGCTTAGATCAGTCCTATTACTACAAGGTGGCTTGTGCTTCGTGTATAAGAAGATGAATAAAGAGTGAAAGAGCATTGGGTGGTTCTGAGGATGTTGTACTTGTAAAATGAGTGTCGCAATTAATGTAAAACATATTGTTGCAGATATTAGTTTGAAAGCTTTTACATTATGAATCTGAGATCAATATCTTTACCCAGAAATCCTTGTTCAATTTGACAGTTTTTGCAGACTTGGTTGTTTAATATGTGATAATGTTGGACCTGCCATAAGGCCCATAAACACACCTATGAATTTAGCCTTGATTATTGTCAAATTTGGGTTTAGGGGATTTCAAATTCCTATCAATCAAGAGCTGCTGGTTAGCCAACTTATTGAACTGGTCTGGTTCTCATTCATCAAAGGAAACAGAGAATAAATGAAACTCAAATATCAATATCGTCCTTCTTTTCTATATAGTATGCAACTATGAAATGAATGGCTTATAACTAAAGGAACATTGACAGGTAATATCATGATAGTTCAACCACTGAGTTCATATCTAATAAATATTATAAATCTGATGTGCAACCTCATCAAAAACTGTTACTCTCATCCATTGCTTGCTAATAATTTAGCATGTGAAGCACTTCTTAGTGGGTGGGAGTGCTTAGGGGTCCGATATCCATGTGGGTTGCTTGGTCTGAGTCCTATACTATATAAGGTCATTAAATTAAGGACCAAAGTCTCCCTCAACTTTTCTGTTTTTTCCCTTTTAGAGTAAGTTCACCAGTTAGGTCACCGGATCACTTACTATTCACTGCTTTTTAGTGTATATTTTCATTCTCTGAGTTATGAAATACACTGTGCTCGTGACCCAAGGCACGAAATACGCTGTATTCGTGACCCAGATGGCAAAATAACACATAAAAGCAGTGAATAGTGGATGACCTGATAACCCAACGGGTGAACTTGCCCTTAAAGTCCCTACCCTTTTCGCATAAGGGTGCCCGAAAAAATTACACAAGGATGTCAAAACTGAAGTTACAGCAAAACGACAACCTGATTTTTGATTCAGTGCCATGGTTTTTTTATAAGATGCGATGAAGAAGGTGGTTGCTGGTCTTTTTCACTTCTGTTCTTGGAAAGATAAAATGAATCCACTCTACTCCCTTTACCTACTGTGAAAAGTATGTGAGAAATCCAAATGCCAAACAGAATCAAGAAAAAATAAAAAACAAAATAAAGCATGTCATAGCCTTTAGCCAATTATAATGACATATATCTCTCAATGCGATCTCTTTAAATAATGGAATCAGAAGGAAAAGAAAAAACTAAACTAAAGTTAAAGTAAATAAGTGTATGTATTTCTCTGACATTTAAGCACTAATTCTCTTTTTCTCCAAAAAATTTTGAGAAAATATGTGAAAAAATGTAGGACGAAAAATAGAAGAAAGATTAAAGCGGGAGATTAATTTAACTTTTATGAAATATTCTCGTAGATCTCGATTCAAGTGTTAACCGGATATATTACTAACTCGTTAATGTAACCTAAATGAGCTGCTACCTCACTCCAATCGAAAAAAATAAGAAAGACGGAAAAATTTTTATATGTAGTTATTATCTAATTTTGGTCAGAATAACGATTTTTCTTTTTTGTCGTCGTTTACCAAATGTAAGAACTTGTGGGTTGTATCGGAGCCCTGTAGATAACAGAGCAGCGGGTGCTAATTCTTCAAGATTCACAAACCAAACAAAGTAGGGCTGCTTTTGGATTGGCTTCAGGACCCTCGTGACACGTAAAGTCTCTATCTTTTTTCTTGTTTCATTTCAGAGCACTGAGACATTCTCACGTTCTTGCTAATGGTGATTGGTGGAATGAGTTTGATTCAGTAATGGGTTTTAGTGTTTGCAGGTTGCTATGAAGTGGGTAGTGTTTGGAATTTTATATGTGTTGTTTATATTGGTTTCTTATGTGGATTGAGGAGTTTAGTTCTGTAATTGTTTTTTTTTTTTTCCTTGTTCTTGCAGAAAATTGGAGGTTTCTTTTTCAGTTTATTGGGAGTTGGATATTGATGCCTGTTTAGTGTTGTGTTGTTCTGTGGAAGTAGTATTTTCCAGCTTTTGATGCTGAGAATTGACAGCTGAAGTTCTGTTTTTGATGAACTGGGCATTGGATTTTGGTTCAAGTTTGAGTTTTTTGTAATCAAATGCTGCTCTGAAACTACAAAGGGTGTTTGATTCATTGGTTCAAAGGTTTTTTTTGTCTCCCCAATTTTGGCTTTATGGAAGTTTATGGTTATGGGGTATTGAGAATTGAAAGAGAGAGAAGAGTGTGTGTGGTGGTATTAAGTTAGGCTTTCTTTGTTAGAAGGGAGAGTAGATATGGATTTGTGGGTTGTTGCCGCAGCTGCCGGTGCTGGATATTTGACCAAGTATTGGCAGAAACTTTCGAGGGAGAGGGATAAGGATGGCTTGTTAAATGTTTCTTTTGGGGATGCAAATCTTGAGAAACCTGAGTCCCCAAGCTCTTCCCTTCGCAGACACAGGGATAGAAAACCAGTTTCAGGTGAGAGAGTAGCGGATATTAACATCTGGGGAGGTGTTTCTGACACCGAAGAGGCTTCTACTAGTGGGTATGATGGTGAAAAGCTGGCAAGTCTGGTGAGTTACCAACATTGCAATGTACTTTCTCTATCAACTATATCACCAGTATACCAAGCAAACAAAAATGAGAATGGAGATGAAAGTAGGCAAAGTAATGATTTTGATGACAATACTGGTGCCATGTTACCTAAATCTTCCAATGGAGAAAAGGGTTCTTTTCATGCTCCTCTGAGGAACAGAAGGTCTTTAAGAACTGAACATTCACATGGGCATATTGTTAAGCCTCTAAATTCCTTAGAAAGTTGTCTGATGGCTCAGTTATATAAAGAGCGTGCTGAAACAAGTGTCCTTACCCTTCCTTCACCATCCACTCCAAGTATGAGACCATTGATTGTGAGTGATGGAAGCCGAATAATTAGCAGAGCAAATGGTGACCATTTCAGTGCTCAGATTGGAATAGAGGAAAATAAGCTGCATAAGGAAGACCATTTAGAAACAAATGAAAATGCCTCCGGGATTCCTCCACTACCAAAATTTGGTTGTCTGGATCTCCCAAAGAAGATGAAAATTGAGACAGGAAAGGGGCAGACTGGTAGATCCAACAGTTCCAGTCACACGGCCAGCAGAAAACACTTGCATGTTGAAGGTGGGACTCTTCTCTTGTAGCTTTATTTTGGGTTTAAATCAATAATATCCAGATATTGGCATATCTGACTACAAGCAACCATAGAAGCTACTATATATATGAACCATCAAATAATCAAACTGCTAATCTTTACCATTTATCTATTACTAGGTTTGTATTTTCTAGCTATTGGAATGGTCTTTCTCTCACTGTATCACAGTTCATGGCCTAATGCTTGTACCTTCACCAGGTTCACCAGATGGAGTAGTTCTACTATGTCTTGGGGTTTCTATTGGCGTAATATCTTCTTTCATTGCAAATAGAAAGGAAGTTGACAAGTTGAAAGATGTATTGAAGCAGACCGAGAGCTTGATTGAAGATCTGCATGAAGAACTGGAAATGAAAGATTCAGTAACGGTGAAGGAGCTAACTAATGAGAATTATGGGTCACAGGATACTTGTGACAATTCGGTTTTTAACAGGGCCCTAAATCCTTTTTCTGCTGAACAGAATATGGACAAGTATGATGGTAGAGATCCATATGAGCAGAAAGCTGGGGAGAGTTCAGAGTCGATAAGTAAAATAGAGGCAGAGCTTGAAGCTGAACTTGAGAGGTTGGGGCTAAACATGAATACTTCTACTTTGGACGGAAAATTAACTGATCTTGATGAGGTACAAAGTCGATGTTTATTGTTGCAATTTTAAGTTTAAGCAGCACAAGTTGTCTTTTTGGTTTACATTAGATCTTTGATTATTGGGTTCCACCTAGCTGTGTAAATACACAACTGGCTCTTTTCTTACTTCTGAAGTAATTGTGTACTGAAACTTTGTGGGTGAATCCATTTCATTGATTTTCGTTCTGTTTTACTTGGGATGACTGTTGCTCAGTAAACATTATTAAGTTTTTATCTCCTTTTTTTCCTCAATTGCAATAGCTATCTTTTGCAGAATGTGAGTTGTAATTCATAGGAGCTCTACATGTTTTCTACAACTGCATGCACTTGTTCTTTTGGCAGAGGTGGAAATCTCCTCAATTCTTGTTTAGTACTAATGGAGTTAAAATTTTTGCAGCTTGACCCAGACTTGATAGCAGATTTTGCTCAAGGCGAATTGAGAGCTGAAATGGTTGGTGGGCACACTGTTGCCCAACCCGAGTCAAATGAGAATGCAAGCAGCACCTCCACTGCTCATCACTGTGGAAACTATGCAGTTTCTCCTAGAGAGCTTAGCTTGCGTCTGCATGAAGTTATCCAATCAAGACTGGAGGAACGTATCCAGGAGCTTGAGGCAGCACTACAAAGCAGCCAGAAGGAGGTCCGCATTGTGGAATCAGAGGATAAGGATTGTTTGAGGGATTTCTCACACAGTTCTGTGCAGTCCACAATCCAATATGGTAGCAGCCAGAAGGAGGTCCGCATTGTGGAATCAGAGCATAAGGATTGTTTGAGGGATTTCTCAAACAGTTCTGTGCAGTCCACAATCCAAGATGGTACTAATTCCAAAGAACAAAGCCAAACCATCATAGAGCCTCTAGTCATGAATTTAGCAGGGGAAGCTCTAGATGCATACAATGAGGCTTACGAAGAGTTGATGAAGCTCAGTGAGTCGGAAGAGGAGGATTCACCTTGTCAAGTTATTGAAACATTCCAAGATCAAATCCGCAATCAAAGTTTTGATGTGAATGGCTCCATTGGGCATTTTGCTTTTGAGGAAGAGAAATGGTTAGGGGATGAGCACATTTCCATGGTTGAGTGTTCTGTCAGTGAGGGGGAGAACAGCAATTCTGATGATGAGATGGAGAAACAACTAATACAGCAGATTGTGGAGAAGACCAAGAAAGGTTCTCCTGTAGTGCTGAATGCACAAAAGTGGTTGTTTTCAATGAATGATTATGATATCTGAATTTTAACCAAATTAAGTTTTGCAGAAGTGTATAGACTATACAAAAATATAGGAGAGGTTAGGTATTCTTGACTTTACAGCTTAACGAATCTGCCAACGATTCCTTCTAACACTGTTGGTTTCCTGATGATTTATTTTGAACTCCCAAGTTACCAAACAAGAGGCTTTGTGAAAATATGAGGGGATATCAATTATATCAGTCCTTTCTTTCCTCTTGGCAAATGGATTTGATGAGTTGAACTCCTGTACGTTTACATCAAAATTAGCAGTTCTATTGCTCATGCTTAACAAATGCATTAATGTTCATTCAAAACTCCTAACTTCTGATAAAATTAGAGAAGATCTTCCAACATTATATTTTGCGAATGGAAAAAAGACTAAAACAACTCTGGACACTTAAAAGTAATTAACAAGCATGTAAGGAAACCTTGAATTACAATTATTTCCAGAATTCAGGTTTGATAAAGCACAACAAACGGTGCATTAAGTTCAAAGCCAAATTTAACACAATTGAAATAAAAGGTTCAGAGGAAGACTGGGAGGGAGGCACTAGAAATTGTGACAAAAAACAATCTACTTGTAGCACTGCAAACAAGCGAACTAATTTCTCTTGAAATTTAGGCCCTTTTTTCGAAGTCTGCAGTGTCATCATCATCCCTATTGTTTCCTTCTAATGGCTCATCGAAGCCACTTTTGTCCTCTCCAAATTGAGCTCCACCAGCAGAAAAGCTGTTGTCAGTACCACCAAAACCACCAGTGCTAGCATTATCAAAAGTGCCACCACTGTTGTAGCCAACTCCACTTCCACCATATCCACCACCAGAGTTCCCAGAACCGTAGCTGCCACCTCCATAACCACCACCTCCATAACCGCCACCACCACCACCATATCCTCCACCACCTCTCGAGTAACCACCATCACCACCATAACCACCTCCTCCGAAGTTAGTCCGAGGCCTATCAGTAGCATAATTCACCCTGACACGTCGGCCATGAAGCTCCTACAAGAATTTTCGAGACATTTTAAATTCAACAACTATGACATAGAAAAATCATGTGTTCACTGGAATTGTCTCAAAAGCTACAATTCAAAAACGTAATTCAAAATATTATAAGTTGAACTAATCAACACAGCATACATGAAGCTAAAACTTTAACAAGTTTATATCAATTGAATTCACAGGATAAAAAAGCACAACTTTAGATCAAAATATGAGCTTTTTCCCAGCCGCAATTTCCACATGAAAATTTTCCCAAGTCTCACTTTAGATTCTGTACTCAAGATTCATTCAGCAGGTACTATAAACTGATTTTTTTTTAATATTAAGGTATGAAATATGAATAATTACCTGACCATCCAAGGCCTGGATGGCACTTGATGCCTCCTCGCTAGATGTGTAAGTAACGAATCCAAAGCCTCTTGATCTACCAGTGTCACGGTCTGTGATGATTCTTACTACAACATTTATCATTTATCAAGTCAGTCCGTATTAAAGGTTCAAACTTTTGTAACAAACACAAGAACTAATCTTAGTGAATGAAAAATGAAACAGAAGAGAGTATTAAGAGTATTATATACCATCAACAACTTCACCATATTTGGCAAATTCTTCCCTTAAACTTTGCTCATCACTCTGAAATGACACACCTGCATTACAAAAAAATGAGAATCCATACACACAAAATCATCCCACAGGGAGGGGAGAAAACTTATTTAAGCAACTACGAGAGTACCTCCAATAAATAGTTTAGAACTTGGCCCAGTTGACATGCATCTTATGGTCTGAAAAATTGACGGCTTGGAAGGAGCCAATTCAGATCGGATCTGCCTGGTTGCGGTCTGCCTAAGTATATTGCCAAATTTACTCAAGAACGCCATTGCAGCCTACAACAGAGCACAAGACAGAAAGAATCAATTCCACATCATACACAAGACTGGATACAGCAAGCAACATTTATCTTATCACCCCTACCTAAACCCCTTACCGCAAACAACAAAAACCCAAAAACCCCCAAAACCCTAATCAAGTTTTGCTTCAATATCCAGAACTCCAATAAACCCAACACCCCATTTCTTAAAATGATGAGGTAGATGGTTCCATACAACTTTTCTTTTCCCATTTCGCTTTCAATGAAGAGCGAGATTACCAGGGTTTAGGGTTTCAAAAAACATTGTAATATTTCCAAAGATCCAAACTTTCACTCAATTTATACCCTTACTTGTACTATACAAACAAACCCAGCAAACACAAACCTTTTGAGATTGTAAAGCTTAAAACTTTAAGCCGAAGAACAAAACCCAGAACGAAATTTCAACATAACGAGAACAAAGAACAGAAATCAAATCCAAGAACCCAAAAACAAGATCGAAAACGAAATGAAAAGGGTACCTGATGATACTACTAAGTGAAGTAGCAGAGGCTGAAAGAGAGAAATTGGGGATTTTGTTAATAGAGACGAGGGTTTTTGTGAAAACAGAGAGTAGGGGTTTGAGGGTTTGGGCGAGACGGGGGTTTAAATGGGCCACGAGGGCTTGTAAGCTCAAATTCCCAATTTAGGGTTCGGTTTTTGTTTATTATCTCTTGGAATAATTTTATTTTTTATATATAACAGAAAATATTATTTGTTAATTTATTTTTGGTTGGATTGTAAATTTTGTGGTTTACATTCTTGGTATCCCACAAGTGTTGTACTGGAAGCAAGATTAATGATGGTCATATCTTTGTAAGTGATGTTAACAGTGAACGTGTTAAGTGAGGCTAACGTTGGATCGTTTAAGAATCAACTTATAAACTCTCTTCCCAACCAAAAAATTTCGTTTGAAATCATCACTTCTCACCTAAAATCGTGGACTATAACACATAAATTTTTGAGTAAAATTTCTTATTTTCTCACCAAATTTTGTTTTTAACCATAAATCATAATTTTTAAGTAATTATAAAATTAACATAACTCAAATATCTTGACCTGATTTTTTATTTTTATACTTTTTAAAGTCAAAAAATTAAACCGACAATTTAATAGTCCGTCACTTAGAAAACATATATTTTCAAAATCATGTTCTACCAACAACGAAATTATGATATTATTCAAAGTGGTCTTAACATAATTTGATGATATACATATAATTATACAATTGGTGTCGTTGAAATCATTTTCCAATACAGCCATGTATACACCTACAAGGCAAACCCAAGAAGCCAAACTTGGGCCCATAACTATATACAATTATGTCATACATGGCTATATCCTATGTGCAATGTCAAAGGAGTATCGAGAATGCGAATTTGACGAGACAGAGCGGAGGAAGTGATGGCAAACCCCAGAAGGAACAGCCAGAGCTCAGAGAACCCATTTCACGGTCAAAGCCAAAGCCGAAGCCTAAGCCTAAACCAAAGCGTTTCATGGTCATCACTTGTACACTTTCTGAAGAAGCCCCATGCCTTGCCTTTTCTGCTCTCAATCTTCCTTCTGCTTACATGGGTCTCTCTCAGGCTCCAGCACTCCTCGTCCTCTCTTCATTCTCATAATATCAATACACCGTTACAGAAGAACATCGAGGACGACAGCAAGGCCAATCTCGTTAGGTTCGGTTCTGGGTTCCCCTCTCGGATTGCAAAAGATAAGAGGGGATGGTTGCTCGACCCCATTTCCCTTGCCCAACAATCTGGCATTTCCGGTACCTCCTTGTCTTTACAATTTTTACATTGGATTTCCAATTCAAATCTGCATATCATCTATTACAAAATACATTTTGGTGGCTTAGGTGGAGCTGTGATTTGTGCTTCAATCCATCTTGGAGAAATCCGGCCTGGTGTTTTAAGGGGAAACCACAGACACCATTCTTGTAATGAAACATTTGTCATATGGGGAGCAGAAACAAGGTTTAGGCTGGAGAACGATGAGGTAGATGATAAAGGTTATGCTGAAGTCACCATTGGTGCAGATGAGGTTGCTGTTGCAGCTAGTCGAAGCGGAACTGCCCATGCTTTAATAAACATAGATCCGGTTCGGACCACATACTTCATAGGGTGCCAGGACAGTGTCATAGATTATAACAGCTCAAGTACTGATTTTAATGTCTGGGAAAGTCTTAAGCATTAGGAGTTTCTTGTGTTGCATGTAGGAGACTGATTCAGTGAAGTGAAATATTTTTATGTTTGAAGTATTTGGGAACACGAAAATTTGAAACTAACAGTAAAGTATAATTATTTCCAGAACTCAGGTTCTTCAATGCATTGAAGAAGCACGCAAACGTGCATCAAGTTCATAGAGCCAAAGCCAACACAAATTAAAAGGTGTAAGGATAAAAGATAAAAAAAACCAATCTATAACACATCAGAGAAGCAAACTAAATTCCCCTGAAGTTCTAATAATATTTATCAGGCCCTACTCTGATAGCCTAACCCATCGTCCCTGTTGGGAACGCTACTGTCATCACTGCCACCAACACCAAAGTTATCGGCACCACCAGTTCCAACACTACCCGGAGAACCATAATTTGGACTATCACCAAAACCTCCACTGGTGGGAAAGCTGCTGTCACCACCACCAACTCCAAAGTTATCGGCACTACCAGTAGCAACACTGCTGGGAGGAGCAAAATTTGTGCTATTGCCATAACCTCCACTGGTGGGAAAGCTGCTGTCACCACCACCAACTCCAAAGTTATCGGCACTACCAGTAGCAACACTGCTGGGAGGAGCAAAATTTGTGCTATTGCCATAACCTCCACCACTAGCAGTTTCAAAAGAGTTTCCACTTCCGTAATTACCACCACTATTATAACTGTCATTGCCATAGCTGTTGTAGCCGCCTCCACCACCACTGTAACTACCGCCTCTGCCACCACCATAACCGCCTCCGCCACCACCATAACCACCTCCCCCACCCCCATAACCGCCATCACCTCCGCCATAACCAAAGCTACTACGAGGAGGCCTCTCATTTGCATAATTCACCCTTATTACACGGCCATGAAGATCCTGCAAGATTTTTATTACTTCAGACATTTCTTTCAAAACAGTAGATGTAGAATTACTGATGCAGGTATGCATGAAGTTGAGTTCCATTTTGATAAGAGGCAATCCTTTTGATGTGGAAAGGAAGAAAGAAGTTTTCGGCCCAAGTCTCACACTTCAAATTCCATTTCAGAAATCCCAGGTAAGATTTTGAAATCCATTTTAGCCACTATTAGCTGATTCTATTCACAGAAAGGGACCAAAATGCAATGACAACTCCAGTAAAATATATTTTGATATTCTAGCCACTCAGAAAACAAAAGACGAGACAAGCCATAAAAGAATTCTAAAGACTGGTGCACTTCCATTGCGAAAAAAAAAAATGTACTACCAACGTATGAAATCACATGGTTTCAGGATTGATCAACATGCTGTTTTTAGTTCCAAAGAAAAGAAAACAAGAGAATTGAAATGAAAGCCACCATTGGCTGATTCCATTCACAGAAAGGTATCAAGAGAAAATAACAATAATTACCTTCCCATCCAAGGCCTGAATGGCACTTGATGCACCCTCAGGTGTAGCGTAAGTAACAAATCCAAATCCTCTTGATCTACCACTCTCACGGTCTGTGATGATCCGTGCTACAACATTTATCAAGTCAATCAGCATTCAAGATTATAAACAAATAAAAATCAGTCAGCATTAACTTATTGAGATGTTCAAAATTTTTGTATCTAACAAATACAACCTAGGAACTTTGAGAATTATCTTCAGTGTGAGTTGAATGGAATGAACCAGACACACACTGCCAGGGCAGATAGAAATTCTATAAAATGTACTTACTTTAGATGTGATTGAAACAATGAAATGAAATCAATCTATAACAAACCAGTTTCAGTGAACATACTACAATAACTTGAATGTATACTTTTTTTTATAGAATTCAGATTACAGATTTCCACATACCATCAACAACATCTCCATATCTTGCAAATGCCTCCCTCAGACTGCCATCATCCGTCTGATACGAAATACCTGCATTATAAAAACTGATACCCGATTAACAAAATTGCCCCACGGGGAAAGGAGGAAGATAACATTAAGGGATTCTAAAAGCACCTCCGATAAAAAGCTTTGAGCTTCCCATGGATGACATGCATCTTACAGCCTGATGGGTCCACGGTTTGAAAGAAGACAAGTCAGAGTTGATCTGCTTAACTGCAGACTGCCGAAGTATATTCCAAATTTACTCAAGAAAGCCATCGCAGTTACCTAAAAGAATCCACAAGAACAGAAGTTTTGATAAGCAATTCTCCAAATATTAAGAGTGAAATACACATATCAACCTTGTTTTAGTTACCCTTTAACTCAACCTTACCATAAAACCACAAAAAGGAACATCTCCAAACACCCAGTCTTGTACATTAGAGGCAAACAACACTTGTTCGAATAAATTTCACCCACCAGTTGAACGCATATAAACCACATTGTCCAAGACTCAACGTACTTGAACAACCCTTATAAAAAAGAAAATAATAATAAAAAATAAAATAAAAACTCTAAAGTTGTGTTATAAGCAAGTACAAGCAAGCATGCCAATTATACTACTATGTAGAAAAATCACAGACTGCCTACATTGAATTATAATCACGAATCACGAGAGACATAAATTTCACCACCATAAATTTCACTTCCTCTCTTCAAATTTTATCCAAAACAAATCAAAAACCAAGCACAGGAGACCATTTTGCAGAATTTACAAAACCAACCCACATTTCTTTTTTCTGTTTCAGTGATTGATTCACCCAGATTGCGTCTTCTATATAACCCACGAATAAAAATTTCCTATTTCTATAAAACCCTTAAAGATTCTTAGCCATATAATCGAACAAACAGAGAACAAAGATGAACCGAATAGAAACAGAAAACGATAACCAAAAAATAAAAATAAAAAACAATTAAACGGGAAGCAACATAATCGTAATCGTAATTGGGAAGAAAATATTTATAATCATAAGGAATCGATAGTACCTTGCTCGCTGGTTTCTCTGAGACTCTGTTTTTTTTTTTTTTTTTTCTGGGTCTGAGACTTCTAAAACCCTATGGAATGATCACAGGGTTTATGTAGAGAATGAGTCTGGGGGTCTTGGTTTTGTGGAGGACTGTGGACCGTTAAAAGTGGGAGAGAAAAGAGTGGCCGTTAGATTAGAGCCGTGACAGAAGGCGTTGGAGAAATTATGGGTGGGGTAAGTGGAGTGTTTAGAGTGGGTTGTTTTATGGTTTATGAGACAGCACGGAAACTTTTATCTAGAGATATTTAAAGGACCTCTAAATAAAATATCTCAAGTTGTTAGGGATATTCCCAAGTTGTTGAAGGAAAGAGAAAATGACAGTATGTTGATGGATAAAAAGTAAATATGACGTTTTATATGTTTTAGAATAGGATAAAAAGAGATATTATTTAAGTAATTTCACCCATTTTGTAATATAGTTTAGTTTAGAGAGTACATATCCTGAAACTGACAATTAAAAACTTCTTGTGTTATTTTAACTAAACACCAAAAAAATAAGCTAGAAAAGTCCATCACACCTGAATCAAAGTCCAATAACTTGAAACAAAATTGACGTCAATAGCTTTGCCTGTATGTCTGTTAGATCATATGAGCTCAACATGAATATAATCCCCATATACCTTGTGTTTAGGTATGCATGAGGAAAACCACATCCACTTCGAAATTCGGGTGTATCGTCATCCATGCCAGCAACAACTCCACCTCGTGTGAATTTACCGACAAGCACCTATATTATCACTGTCGTCTGTCTTTTCTGATAAATCACACCGCCTTTTGTCTCTTACTCCAACACACACTAACCCACGATAAACCTACCAACCAAAGTTTGTAATCACCACCGTGCTCATAGTGCAAAAATTTATGGTGCACAAGACCACCACCATGACCTCAATCGACGAAACTCTAAAAAGCGCCTATGTTTTGTCGTCGCTATAGAGAGGGCCCCCACTTAAAATACCACCACATGATTAAAAATCAAAGAGCACAATATGTAAAAGACGCACAAGGTGTTGTAAATTGCCTTTAAATTGAATTTTTAAAGGGAGATTGATAGTTGTTGCTAGCAGTTTGGATAAGGGATAGAATATCAGAGTTTCGTTTTGTTTACTTTCACAAATTATAATTTATTTTCACCTAAACTTATCTATTTCAGTTGAATCCATGACTTTTTATCTATAAATAAAAGACTGTACCACTAAACTGTATATGAATACGATAATATAAACTTGTCATCGGTTCAAATTGGGCTTTGTATAAGGGTAGTGTCTCATGTTGTGATTTAATTTATTTTGCATTTTAAAGAGAAAAGAGTCACAAATACTCCCTCTTGCAGATATTGTTGTTATGCAATTTATGACATCACCAAAACTAAGAATTTGATTTAATAAAATCCACCCAAGATCAACGGCTCAGGCCATCATTGGCCAAACGGTCAAGTCAAACAACCAAAACCTTCATAAACTTCCCTATCGCAACTCTGAAATCCCCGACCAAATCTCAAACTCCGATCACCCGGCGCACCCCAACAACCCAAATCGACCCAATTCCCGACCACCCAATGGCCCAAAACCCAAGACCCACAAGCATTCTCGAAACTCTCGGCGAAGAACTCGTCAGAATCATCACCCCTGTCTCCATCTGCATGTTACTCGTGGTCATATTGGTCTCGCTTTTAAGCTCCGATTCATCTTCAACCGTCACCGTTAATTCCATTGCCACCATTGCTTATACGGAGACCACCTCGGATTCCACCTGGGACAAATTCGTAGGTGCCCTTTTGAACTCTCTTGTGTTTGTGGTTGTGATCACTCTGGTCACTTTTGTTTTGGTCCTTCTGTTCTATCTTAGATGCGCTAAGTTCTTGAAAGCCTACATGGGCTTCTCTTCGTTTATTGTGTTGGGCTTTATGGGCGGCGAAATTGCTTTGTTTTTGATTGAGGATTTTAGTGTTCCGATTGATTGTGTCACGTTTTTGGTTGTGTTGTTCAATTTTGCTGTTGTGGGTGTTTTGGCTGTGTTCATGTCGAAAATGCCGATACTTGTGACTCAAGGCTATTTGGTTGTGATTGGGATGCTGGTTGCGTATTGGTTTACGTTGCTTCCTGAGTGGACTACTTGGGTGCTGTTGGTGGCCATGGCATTGTATGATCTCGCCGCGGTTTTGCTGCCTGTTGGGCCGCTGAGGCTGTTGGTGGAGCTTGCGATTTCTAGAGACGAAGATATTCCAGCTTTGGTTTATGAGGCGCGGCCTGTGGTGGCTTCCCAGGATCCGAGGGGAGGTGTGGGTCAGAGGAGGGTTTGGAGAGAGAGGAGGAACGAGAGTGAGAGTAATGGAAATGTTGGTTCTGGTTTGGGCGAGAATGGGAGTACCGGGTTGGGTGATAATGTGACTGCTAATGTTGAATTTGGTAACAGGAATGATTTGAGTTTGGTTAGGGTTGAAGAGGGGAGGGTTCCGGATAGGGGTGAGCTTTCTGCGCCATTATTAGAGCACATAACAAGTGCTCAGCGGCGTGGGCAGGGTGATGATGTGTCGGTTGACAGTATGTTGCTGGAGGGTATAGGATTGGGATCTTCTGGTTCAATCAAGTTGGGATTGGGAGACTTCATATTCTATAGTGTTTTAGTTGGGAGGGCGGCGATGTATGATTTTATGACAGTGTATGCTTGTTATCTTGCCATCATAGGCGGTCTGGGAGTTACTTTGATACTGCTGGCTTTGTATCAGAAAGCTTTGCCTGCTCTTCCTGTGTCAATAATGCTCGGTGTACTGTTTTATGTACTGACCCGGCTCTTGCTTGAAGTCTTTGTTGTACAGTGTTCTTTGAATCTCATTATGTTTTAGATATATGAATTGGGTTGTAGAAGCTTGACAAGCAGCTGCAGAAAGCATGAGAGTATGCTGTAATCTGTATGATAGTATTGATTTGTTGCCACTCGAATGTTTTTCTACAAAGTGGTTGCATGTTCAGAATCTACATTGTTTAGTATAGTTGGTTTGAGATGCATTAGATTTTGGTTTCTAGCTCTTCACACTTGGATATCAAAGAAATAATGAGGTACTGGAAGATGGTCACATTGGGAGGAGGATCGAAGTTCAAACTGTAGTCCAAAGGTCTTCCCTTAACTACTTACATAGATAGTTGTAAGCCTCATGCCGCTGGAGTTACAAAAAGCAAGTATACAAGGCCCGTTGTTGCCGGTGCTTCACTTCCAAAGGTGATGCACTTTTATGAAGTTGATTATTCACTTAGCTTCAGAATGTATTGCATATTCTCAGTTTCTGTATCCATTTTATGTATACTCAGTGTTGTATTTAGCAAAAACATTGATGCTAGGTGATTTTTCAATTTAAAAAGTAGATAATTTAGTGTTTAATCTTGATCTCTCTGCTTTGAGTCTATGAATTCCTTACTCCATGTTATAGTATATCAACATCAAGAATGATTCGTTTATACTTTTTTTTTTTTTCAGATAGTAAGCACAGGTTGGGTAATAGAATCTAACAACCAAATAAAAGGGTTTGCATCAAACTTACTTACTTTAGTCCATGAATAGAAACAAGCAAGAGCTTTCCTCTTACAGTTCAAGCATTCTTAGTTAGCTGATATTGGTTCTGCAAATGACGATTAAATACTTCACTCTCCCTGAAATATGCCGAAGACTCATTTTATGCCTATAGTGACATACACAAAAGCTCTTAGCATATGAAGAACCTATAATCTAACCAGCATTTTAAATCGTATCAGTGCAAGTCAATAACATGAAAAAGCATAGATGAGATTGCTACAGAGAGAGAAAATGTTGCTGATAAACATCAATATATTATTGCCTAATTTTGCTTAAGAAGACTAGAAACATTTGCATTTACATCTATTACAATGCATTCCTGACAAAAATAAAACACAGAATACTAGAACTATAAATAACGAGCAGAGTTTCACTTCCTACACGTAAATGATTTGTTCAATAATCTCGGCGACCCTTCAAATAGATCAAGAAGATGCTTCTCCAGATCATCAACAGTGTACTTCATGTACTTGTCAGTGATCTTAAACTTTACAGAGACCCTCTCGACAAAATTACGATATGCAGGGATTACATTCTGTGAAGTTGAAATTTGTAGGTCTTCCCGAAGCTCAAGATCTGGTACGTACCATCCTGTCTGTGTCCTGTACACCTCCTCAAAAGCATTAGTAAAAGCCTTGCACCTACTCTTAGAACTTCTCTTTGAGAGAGAATGTGACACTCGAATATCATCTCTTAACAAAGAAACGGCTGAACTCCAAGTAGCTCTGACATAATCTTTAACATGTTGTTGCACTCTACTCTTTTGTGTTCTTATCCATTCATCTCCAAAAAGAAGCTCGAGTTTGGTGTTCTTGATCTTCTGCACCATGTAGTGGAGATTGTTCATCATGAAAACATGCTGTAAAGCCTCATAGTTGTACAATTTCGATCTGTTCTCGAGATTTGATTTTAGAATCCCAGTAATTGACATGACATGAAGAGATGTTGGAGTGAGCGTTGAAGATGAACTGCCTTTCTTATCTTCCAACTCAATTTCTGTAATTGATCCTTCTATGTGTTGATCCTTGAGAAGCAAGTTAAGTGTATCACCATAGTCAGTAACAGTCTTAATAAAGTTCATGACATACCGAGTGAGAGGATGAATACCACCACGAGAGAATGGATTTGCTGATGTGTTGGAAGCAATGACATTCCCAAAGTCCACAAAAGTTGTCTTTGCCAAATTTCCTAAGCTCTTCAGAATCTCATGGAATTGGTTTCTTATGACACATCCAGCATCTTCTATGAACAAAGCATCTATATAATTTCGAAGATTTGCAAGAACATCATACATGTCAAGAAATGAAAATAATTTCTCTGGACTACGAGCCCCAATGGCTATGGCTACACCAAAATTCATGAGGCACCCCATTGTATCCATCGTGGTTTCAAGAAAGCAAAATGAGCTAAAAGATCCAAACTCCCCCAAAATCTTTTCACACAGACGCTTCTCACTAGCAAGATAGACCCGCACGACGATCTTCATCAACCAATTCCATTTCCTTATCTCCGAGTTCAAGCTTGTCCACTCCATCTTATGCACATCTTCAATGCTGAATTTCTGCCAACCAAGAACATCCAACAAATACTCATTGAAAGCTTCCTTCCTCGTGTTGATAAAAGCTTGGCAAAATTCATCCCCATAATTCGAAGTGAACATAACATTTGCAATGGACTTGAGATGAGGCATTCCAAGTGGATGCACCATATCCACCACATAATCCTCCGATTCATTACTATTACTATTTCTCTCCGACGATACCTCACTCGATCCTTCATCAATTGAAGCAAGAGAGAACTCATCATACACTACTTGATCAGCTCCAAACAAACGAAAAGACATGGGACCTGGATCGACGCATTGCTTGTATTGAATGAGAATTCGGACTAGCTCCTCCTCTAGCCTTGACATTGCCAACTGCAACACACTATTTGCCCGGTAAAGAAGGTCCTTCTTCGGCTTCCCATGCTCATCTGCGGACAAGCCTCCAATGGTTTCGATCAGGCTATGTATCTCTTCAATGCCTTTCAGATACTTGGAAGCTTCTACCGGACTGGAATCCCATATCATCAGTTCCTTCGACTCCCAATGGTGAAATTTTTCCTCAGTCTTCTTGAGCCGCTTGTCAAACTCGAACAATACTTGTGCATTGTTTTGAGGGATTGCGACAATGGCAGACAATTGAGATTCCAAATCCACCAGGGTTTTCTTCAAAGCATCCGTCAGGCAATTCCTTATGATTTGCCTAGGTGCAAGAACATGGTGATCTTCTACTTCCCCTTCATCTTCTTCAATGATTGGAGTGAGAGATTTGTGATCCACCATGCTAACAAGTGATGCTAAAGAAGAAATGAACAGGATAGAGACCAAAAAATGTACAAGTCAAATGGCAAAAACGTTGAAAGGGAAGATGAACCTGGACTCCAGGAGCTTCCTAAGATTGAAAAGTCTATTCAATGAGTGGGATTTTGGGCTAAGTTCCTTAATTTTTGTTGTCAATGGAAAGAGATTCTTCTTTTCCAAATTTCGTATTTGGGATAGCCCTCCCTTTCTATAATTTGGCTCGGAATTTGCTACTTTGTTTTGGAATTTGCTTAGAATTAGGTTCAATAGTATTAAAATTCTGAATAATAAAACTTAGTCATAGGAAAGTCTAATAATTTATTTAGGAAATCATTTTGGGATTGATTTTCTACGATATAAATTTAAATCATGTGCTTTGTTATAGGGATTTTAGTTTAAAGTGGGTGGATGGATGTTGAATATTTCATGTCAATTAGCATAAATGTTTTGTGATTATGAGTAATTAATTTAGGGTTTATGGAATAATCGGCTAAGATGAAGTTGGTCAAATAGTATTTTTCTCTTCATGAACTGAATAAAGGCAATGATCAAATTTCCTAATTCATCTATCAAGTTTGGTGTTCGTTACAATAGCACTGCTGCTACACTATTGCGGTCTTTGGTGTGCCATTGTTATCTTAGCAGTATTGCACGCCCTCTAAACCCGCCATGCTCCAATTAAACTTGGTGTGCGTTATCCTAATATTAAGCTTGTGCAGTCGTAGATGTTAAAGTAATTTTTTTTTCTTCAAAAAAATAAACAATCCAATCCAACAATAAGAATCGAACTACCTGGTGTGGTAAAATTGGTCAAGCCGTCTGTCTAATATGAAACTTCATGTCTAACGTTTAAGTCTCAACTTCCATCAATTTGTGACTGACAAGTTTGAAGGATTCTTTAAATTCGTGCTCTTGTAGCGAGGGATTATTCTGATTTTATTGGGATATGCTCATGGACCTCAGTATTCAACGAGTGTATTATTAATTCGTTAAATTAACCGAGATGTCAAATAATTACAGGCTACCAAATTGCAACTGTGCATCACATTTATCTCACAACGATGTCGTTTCGGAAATTATTACTAACAGTTTAGCATCTCCAATCTTCTTATTTACAAATCAGACCTCGAGTATTAGGCTATGTTTGGGGGGGCTTTTTTGCTCTCCGGCTTATAAGCTGAAGAGCAATAAGTGTTTGGTACAACAAGTTATCATCAGCTTATTCTAAAAGCTGCCCCAGCTTCTATCGAAAAGCAGAAGCAGTCTCTCCCCTGCTTTTAGAAGCCAGAAGCTGGGTTTTTCACTGTAGCGGTGATTACTGTTCATTAATGAATTTTTCGAAATCCCGGTTACTACCCTCCGTTGCTTGAATCAATTACAATGTTGTGCCATGAAACCCTCGATCCTTCTCTCTCAATTTTGGGCCGCATCTTCTCTCTCAGTCAATCCTTCATCTCTCTCCCAATCGCTCAATCTCCTCCATCTCTCCCGCATCTGGGCCGCATCTGTCTCCATCCTTCATCTCTCACAATCCAGTCGATTCTCTGTCGATCCTCCATCTCTGTCGAGCCTCCATCAATCTCGAGCCTCCTCACACCACAGATCGCTGCAACAGTCGATCCTCAGCGCCGCATCGAAGCTCGATCCTCCTCCCATCACAGCGCCGCATCGAAGCTCGATCCTCCTCTGGCCGCATCAGTCGCCGCATCAGTCTCCTGATCTCAAACCTCCATCTCTCTCGATCCTCCATCAGTCTCTCGCTCCTCCTCCGACCACATATCGCTGCATCTCTACTCGCTCCTCCTCCGCATCAGTCGTCTCTCGAGCCTCCTCCGCATCAGTTGTCTCTCGAGCCTCCTCCGCATCAGTTGTCTCTCGAGCCTCCTCCGCATCAGTCGTCCCTCGAGCCTCCTCTGACCACAGATCGCTGCAACAGTCGTAGCTCGATTCTCCTCTGGCCGCATCAGTCGCCGCATCTGGAAGGAGCGTCAGTCGCCGCATCTGGAAGGATGAGCAAAGTCAGTCGCCGCATGTGGCCACATCAGTCGCCGTAGAACGCCACGTCAGTCGCCTCTGGTAACGCCGCATCAGTCGCCGCAGGTCGCCGCATCTGGAAGGAGCGTCAGTCGCCGCATCTGGAAGGAGACCAAAGTCAGTCTCTCTCTCATTTCTGCTTCGTTCTTATCTTTAATCACAGCAACCTATTTGTTTTGATTTCCGTCAGTAACCGGAAAGTTCATAACTTGTTTAGCAAAATGGTTAATGAATTTGTATGGGCTGTGATGAAAGAGAAGTAAATTCAATTGGGTTTCCTTGGGTGGGATGAATACAAAAGAATGAAAGTGTAGAAGCATCAAACAGATTTTGAACATGGGGTTTGTCATTGCATGATCAGTTTGTCATTGCAGCAATCACTGGGTTTTCTGAAAAATTGTTAAATTAATGTTTCTGTTAAATCCAGGAATTGCAGATCGGAGACTTTGTTATTATTTGTTCAGTGTTTGCAGATTTGAGACTTTGTTATTATTTGTTTAGTGTTTGCATATGTTGAGAGATTTTTGTGTATGGTTAAGTGCAAGAAAAAAGGAATTGCAGTGGTTGTTCAAAAGCATGTGCCCGATGGTTTGGAGTTTTTTCCTAATTAGTTTGTATGCTGATTTAAATCATGGTTTGCATGTTAATGTTCAATTCTTGTGTGTATAGCACTTTGTAATTGTGTTGTTTTGGGTTTAAGGTGTATTGTGGCAGAAATGCACCATACACATCCACTAAAGATTGGGCTGTAAATTTGTGGTTTTTTATCTGTGCTAGATGGGAAAAGAGTCGGCTGTTTGGGATGGGAGATTAGTAGATGTTTTTTGTGACTTATGTATCAAGGAGGTGGAGAACAATAATCGTCCACATACTCATTTTAATGCGGTGGGATGGGAGAATATAATCAGTAATTTCTCAAAAGAAACTGGCAAACAATATACTAGAAAACAAATGAAAAATAAATGGGATTCCCTCAAAGATAATTGGAAATTATGGAAAGAATTGAAGGGGAAAGAGACCGGTCTTGGGTGGGATCACAGGCGTCAAACTATAGATGCTTCCGATGAGTGGTGGCGTATAAAGATTGAGGTATTTAATTTAATTTAATTAGTTTGGTTAACAAATTTACTTCATTTGAATAAAATTTTCTTAGCTCTCTCATTTAATTTTTTGTCCAGAAAAACAAGGAATATGGAAAGTTAAAGAAAAAAGGAATTGCACCTGATTTTGAAGATAAGTTGGATAAGATGTTCATGGGTATTTCAGCCACTGGTGAGCATGCATATGCACCATCTTCTGCGCTACCTATCCCTAGAAGTCCACAGCAAGGTGACAATGAGGTGAACCTTGAAGGTAGTGGTGACTCTGAGGACGGTGATGATATGGCATCCACTCTACCTAAAAGAAAAAGAAATGAGAGAGCTGAGAAAGGTAAAGGAGTAGTACCAAAAAAAGAAAAGGTGGGAGGTGCTGCTCATTTGGCTAAACAAATTAATCGAATGTGTGAGGCAATTGAAAGTAGAAGCACAGCAACTTCTATGATCAATAAAAGTGTAGAAGAAGGTGGAGGCACTAGTATTAAGGAAGTGATGAAGGATGTCACCTCATTGCCTGGAGCCGAGCAGGGTAGTAGGGTGTGGTTTTTTGCTACTCGACTATTTTTAAGTCCAGAGAAGAGAGAGATGTATTGCACTATGGATGATCCTAACTTGAAGTTGGAGTGGCTGAAGTTTGAGATGAACGAAAAATAAGCTTATGTTATGTTTTGAAGTTTTATGTTTGTTGTTTGTTTCCGCATGTTTTTAATTATGAGAATTGAATTTGAGTAGATGTTTTTCATCACTTGGATATTTATTGGTAGATTTGAGAAAGTCTGCATTAGTTTACTGCATGTAGATTATAAAAATGTACTTTATAAATTTTTTTCATTACTGCTTGTTAATGATTTGGAAGGTATTTATGAAGATTATAAATTTTGGAAGTTAAAATTGCAGGTGTTTGAAGTGAAATATGAACAATTCGGAAGTAGATGAAGTTGAGGAGGAGATATTCTTACGAAGTGTTCAACTCAATGCTCTGCTCATTCAACATTATTACATGAACTATGTTCATAAAACTCCTTGCATGGTATCTCCTCAAACAGGTAATAAGTGGATGATGGAAGTATTACAAGGGAATGACAGTCGGTGTTATAATGCCTTTAGAATGCAAAAAGAAGTATTTTATCGATTATGTAGTGATTTGGAAGTTAAATTTGGGATGTTGGGTTCAAACAGAACAAGTCATATTGAAGTTATGGGAATGCTATTGTGGTGCCTAGGACAGGGATGTGGAAATAGGTCAGTAGGAGAACGATTTCAACATTCTGGTGAAACCGTTTCTAGATATTTCGGAGAAGCATTAGATCATGTGTGTAAACTAGGTAAACAGATAATCAAGCCTTCGGAGAATGAATTTAATGGGGTTGCACCGGAGATAATGAGGGATAACAGATACATGCCTCATTTTAAGGTATTGGTCATACGTTACTAGTAATTTTTTTCACAATTTAATTACTTATATTAATTGACAAATAACGTTATTATTTACAGGATTGCATCGGGGCTATTGATGGAGTCCATATTCCCGTTTCAATAGTTCCTCACAAACAAATACCATACATTGGTAGAAAAGGAATACCAACACAAAATGTTATGGCGGTATGTAATTTCAATATGCAATTTATGTTTGCATGTGCGGGATGGGAAGGGTCTGCTCATGATACAAGAGTGTTTCTATCGGTACTTCGAGATCCGGAAATGAATTTTCCTAAACCTCCACCAGGTAACTATATTTAATTATTTTTATATCAAATTTTATGATGCTCTGAATAAAGTTTTTAGAAAATTTGATCTTTTTTATTTTACAGGAAAATATTATGTTGTAGATTCGGGATACCCTCAAATGAATGGGTTTTTGGGACCTTTCAAAGGATCGAGACAACATTTTCAAGAATACCGTAGGCAAGAACCAAGAAATGAAAAAGAGGTATTTAACCAAGCACACTCTTCTCTTAGAAGCGTTATAGAACGTACATTTGGAGTTTGGAAAAAAAAAGTGGAAGATTTTAAGAGACATGCAAGGTTATTCATTTAATAAGCAAGTGAAGATTGTCATCGCCACCATGACACTTCATAATTATATACGGATACATGCACATGGTGATAGACATTTTATCCGCAGTGAAGAAACAGAAGGTTATGGGTCAAGTGGTGGAATAGAAATGGATGATGATGTAGAAGAAGAATATCATGGTCATGGTGCACAAGAAATGGAAACAATAAGAAATAGCATTACTCAAAGTTTGATGAATGCGCGTAATAATGTGAACATTTGAATATGTTCTGATATTTGATGCGAGCCGGATATTCAATTGTTATTAATGTTAATAATATATTTATTTTGTATAAGTTATTTTAAAAATTATCAAATTCTGCATCATATGGTCACCATGATTTAAAAAAATTGAAAGTTAACAAAAAATAATACAGACATAAAAAGATGAAAAAATAATAACAAGAGGATTTAAACAACATTGTATTATCAAATTATCTCATGTCCAATTTGGTCATTCCACAAACAAAAAGCACAAGCCAGTTTCAGTTTACCAAACACTTTGTCACTGCTTTTGCCACTGACAGCTCTTATGAAAAGCCAGTTTACCAAACACTCAGCTACTTGGCTTTTCAGCCGCTTATTCTCAGAAATAAGCAGAAGCCAGCTTTTTTGAAAAGTCCAGCCGTACCAAACATAGCCTTAGAGTCTCTCTCTAGACGGACCAGTATCCACTGCTACTGTCCGGACCGACTGCAATGTGATCCGAAACCCGACCCGACCCGACTATCTCACTCCTCCCGCCATGTCGGCCAGCTCAGCTACGTCGGCGGCAAAACCCGGCTCATCCTCATGGACCGGCCCGTCACCTTCGAAACCCTCCGGTCCAAGATGAGCCTCATCAGGTCCGCTTCGCCGAGTTGCGTAGAGATCAAGTACCAGCTTCCCAACGAGACTCTCAACGCTCGGCTCGTCTCCGTCGTGTGCCACGACGACGTGGCGGCGATGATCAGCGAGTTCGAGGCCTCGCAGAGGATTCCGGTTTACTTGTTTGATGGCACCGCCGGTTCGGCTTGCAGGTTAGGGCTTGTTTGGTTCGTAAATTTAGTAATTCAGATTTTTTGAGCTGAAAAATTTGGAATCTGGAATAGGAAATTTGATTGTTAAAGAACTGTTGGTGAAGAATGAAGAGTAGAAATCTTGATATGGACATTTGTGTTTGGCTTGGATTTTGTTGAATTGTACAAAGAGAATTCTATTGCTGCTCTTGAGCAGATGATTTGTAAGATATAGCGTTATGAATTTGTAATGATGTTGATTTTGTTATCTTCTTGTGTTTCGGTGAAGAGAGAATGCGGTTCAGCTCGTTCCACAAGACTTCATTGATGCAGAGGAGGATCTAATATCACTTCCTAGGTATGGAATTGATTTTTTCTTGTTTAGTGTTTGAATAATGTAGGTATGAGAATGTAGTGTGGTAGTAATCGACTAATCGTATAAGTAGTCACATTACCTGCTAAGGCAGCTAAGCTGCCAATCGATACTTGAAAGGGAAAGTATATCAATCAAGTTTACAATGGTAAGTGGAGTATGGACTGTGGAGTTTGATTTGAATTTATACTGTAGTGTTATGGAGTAATTGAAACACTCATTTATCAATGACCAAGTGTGCTGCTAATGACGGAAATTTCTTACTATATTGCAGAGTGGGTGATGATTATCCTCAGGCTTCAGTGAATAGTGAGACCAGCCCTGCAACATCGGAAGTTGTAGTTAATGGAAGTGATAGTCAAACTCTGGCTGTTGGCCAGGAATTCTCAGATGCAAAAGCGTTTCGTGATGCATTGGTAGCTACGGCTATTGCCAAGAAGTTTGAGTTAACATTTATCAGATCCGACCGAGCGCGAGTAACTGCTAAATTTGCTGAAGATTGCTGCTCATGGCGTATACATGCATCCAAGCTTCCAGATGTTCACACTTTCCATATAAAGACATTGAAGGGAGTGCATTGTTGTGTACTTCCAGAACGATCTGGCCACCGACAAGCAAATATGAAATGGATCTTAAACTGTATCGTGGATCATGTGCGAGAAAATATCAACTACAAACCTAAGGAAACCATGAAGGACGTTGAGCAAGACTATGGGGTTATTATACCATATTTGAAGGCCCATCGAGCTAAAGAGCGAGCCTTGGAGTTGATATATGGAATGCCAATGAAGGACATAGTTTTTAATCAAGCTGAAGTTCAGGGAGTAGAGAAGGCCTTACATGATGTACTTGATCATTGTAGGAAGAAGTCTTTGAAAGGGAGTCCGGTGCACTGTAACCTGTGCAAAAAGGCAGGACATAATAGGAGGAGTTGTATGAAGTCAAGTCAAACTCAAATTCGGGCTACGAATCTCAGAGAAAAGAATTTTCATTGCATGATCTGCAAACAGAATGGACATAACAGGAGGACATGGCAGAGCAAGGTAATTTCTCTGATGCCTCTTACATTGGTTCCTTTAGGAAACACAATCATACGCTTTATGTTTCTTCCTCCCAGCTAAAAAGTGCTCAATTTGCAGCTGATGGAGCAGAATCAACAGATGTGGATGAACTAGTTATAGAAGCTGTATCATAGTAGGTGAGTTTAGACGGCTTATTCATATGCGTAGCTTACTTTCTGCTGGTGTATCTACAGAATCTATACAACTATATCTTCTTCAACCTTTTAATTCTCGGGGAATGGTAGAAACTTTTATGCTCGATTTGATTATGCCATATATGTTTCACATACCATTTAAAACAGATTGATTTTATATGTTGAATTTGGGATAGTTCCATATAACTACCTCCAGCAAGATTGAAACGTGTGTCTTCTGTGTTTTATTATTTATGTGAACCTCAGTGTCTTGTTGGTCTGACGATTTGAGTAGTTTCTTTCTTGAAAACCAACAGGTTCTCATTTCCCATACGTAATTCAGCTATAGCTTGACATAACAATCTGCAGAAGTTAAAGTGACGGCTGAATTTAAAATCAAGGTCCCATTATATGCTTTTATACAAGAGGTACTCAATTTTATCCGGCAGAACAGCGACATTACATTGTGGTCAGACATCCCATTTTCTCTCTTTTACGACCAATGTGGAGCCTTATAACTTCACTTCAAAGTTAGACTACTTAATTCCTCTCAGAAAGAAACAAGGACTACTGATGAAGTTAATGACGGTCTGTCCGATGAAAATTCGGAATTCTTCTATCATAGTATTGGTATGGTTGTCAAATCTAATGATAGAAAATGATCGATACCCTGAAGGGAAAGAGACTCCGGTCTATCGTAAGTATAAAAATGATTGGTATGGTAAAAAGTTTTGATTCCACATTGACCGTAACTAACAGTAGCATTTAGAACACGTAAATAATTTTGGATGAGATGAGTCAAACAATTTTCATATATAGAGGTGTTACATACCAAAGGGACGAAAAAGGGCAAAGACAGCCTGAGATTTAGTAATTAGTTAGGATGACAGACGCGGAGAGCTGGTTGTTATATGGAACAGAACGAAAGAGAAAGCAATGCCTATGTCTATTCAAGGCCTTCTAACCTCCTCCACTTTTATCTCTCTTCCCGTTGCGCCATTTCATTTTTGATTTTTGGTTCTTGAATTGGCTTCTGTTCCAATTTTCAGTTTTACCCGTTACTCCTCCATAGGTGGTTAATTCGGCGTTAATGCAAAACTGAGACTGCTGTTTCTCAGGCCATCATCACCGGGATCAAGGCCGGAGATTGGCAGTCTCTCTAAATCTCTCTCTCTCTCTCTCTCTCTCTCTCTCTCTCTGCGGAAGAGTGTTGGTAATTGCCTAATTGGCATTCATTTTGCATGTAAGTTTTGTAACACATGTTGCTGGCTTTTTGTGGATTTTGCTTCCCCCTCAATCTCTAGTTATTTTTTGTGTGCATATTTTGTTTCATTCAAAACATGTATTCATTGAATACATTGTGTTTCTCAAGAATTCATGCAAGGGATAAAACCTTTTTTTCTTTTTCTTTTTTGAGGAATCAAATATTCCATTGAACACATGTACATATGAATGTAGTCTGCGTTCTGTTCTCAATGGAATGAATGCATTCGAGGTTTGTATGATTGTTATGTTTACTTTACTTTTTCCTATAATTTGGGTGGTAATTAATATCAGGGTTCTTATAATTTGTAGTCATGGTGTAACCTTAGATTCTGAGATGTAACTTTCAACAAAGTGTTTGCATTTGAATTTTCACAATGCGATAGATTGGTTTCTAATGCTTGTGCTTTTCTGATTTTACAGAAATCCAATGGTTTTGGACCACCGTAGCTAGAGAATCAAGACCCTTAAGTTATGGAATCTGCGAATGAGCAAATAACGTCAAGCCCATCTTCCTCGCCATTACTATCATCTTCAGACCATTTGCAAGCAGCCCCGGAAAGCAAAGGCATAGGGAATTCGGATCCGAGTTTAAATCAGACAGTTACAGTTCCTGGTGAGATTACATCTGCAGGCAAAGGCTTAAGCCCCAAGACCCCTGCAAGTACTTCTGGCCCTTTGGAAGTTGATGTGGGCAATGTTGTGGCAACTTCGGAAAATGGTCTTGCAACGACTCCGTCCCCCACTGGCTCTCTTCTAAGTGCAAGCTACACCGATGAGGATTTTCAAGGTGGCTCTACACCTAAGACTGAGCAGCTTAATTGTGAGTTGAGCCAGGGCAATGATTCAGCAACACAATCGCCTCCTACGCAGGTGATGGAGCGGCCTAGTGAGCCGAGTACTCCATACAGGATCCCGGATTATGTCTTTGCGAGGAAACCATCCACAGCCCCGATGGAATGGAGTGCTGCTTCCAATGACTCCCTATTCAGCATTCAGATGGGTAACATGAGTTTCACCAGAGAACAGTTTGCCTTTTTAGGTAAATCTGGTGAGTTGGGTTTATCTGGAGAACAGAACATGTCTGGTCCATATATAGACTTCTCGAGTAACCAGCCTCCGGATAAGCAAGTTGAGCTTTCCCAAAACGGCGGCAATTTGGATGAGGGCCCAAATGCGAGAGTAACTGAAGCAAAAGCCGTAGAGACTATGAGAGAGGTTATAAGGGAAATTGCCGAAAATGACAACAAAGCAAGTCCATCATCTTCGGCGGATAATCACAGCAAAGGAAGCCCGGCGCCCAACGTCCGAAATCCTATAGTCAGCCCATCCCTCACTGAACACAAGTTTCATAATATATCTAGCCTTTCTCATGCTTCTGATGGAAGTACTAAATCATTTGCATTTCCAGTGTAAGTTTCTGGTTTTGCGTCCTTTCCTGCCTAGGTTATGAAAACTTAAACATTGGAGTAAATAGCTTTGCATCCTTCTAACTGCCGTCATATCAGAATAATTTCAATCTTTTGGTGATTTTGAAATTGTGGTATAGCATTAACTTCTTGGTATAGCAAGTATATTAATAAAAAGTTGCTTTTCAACTGTTTGTGCATATTTCCATAAGGTTGAGCAAAGAGCTGAATTTGTTCTTGGTATATGAAGATTGGCAGGTGAGGAGAGAAGTGGTTCACTGAGGGTAGATGGAGTAGGGAAGCAAAAGCAACATTCGCCACGAAGAGGCTCATCACGGCCACAAACACCTAAGGAAAGCAGGAAGCCGAATGCTGCACCTCAGACCCCGAAATCAGCCCTGACCCCGATTAAGCACAAATGGCTATCTTGCTCTTGTTGCCCATTCTGTAACTGATCGAGACTTATTGTCGAGGGTAGTGGTACTATTTCATCTGCCAAAACTTCTGTTAACATCGGAACAAAGGAAACTAAAATACCCTGAACAAAATTCTAGCCTTGTAGTTTCTTTCTTTCTTTTCTTATGGATATTCAGACATGTTATTTGAGGTTAATATTTTGTTTTTTTTTTTTTTTGAAAAGGAGGTTAATATGTTTTTAGTAAAATTAGGTAACAAGAAAGTACATGACACATTTAGGAATGTAAATATTTAATCCATGATAATTCAAGACTTCCCTTTTATATTACTGTCATCTTTTGCATTCTCTATTATTTCTAGAAAATTATGTACACTTTGATACCTGCGGGTGCTGCTGGATAATCTTAGATACACCGTAAAAACTGTTACAAAATAGATCATATACGATTGGGAGGAAAGAATAGCGACCTCATGAGCAACCTCCCCTAACCGTCACTGTCCCCTTCTTTGGATCCCATCCTTCATGACCACATTTCTCTATCTTTTTAAAGCCGATCTCATCTATGGCAGATATTGTTCGATATCAACTACGAAGCACACACCGGTAGAGCCATAGAATATGTCTGTTTTTGGGACAAGAACCAGGCGGAGACCTAATTTCTACCTGGTGCTTATACAAGCCAATGCAGGCGTCCCACTAACTTGAACCACTATTGGACCTCAGACATATAATAGTTTCTATATAACTTCTGTTGAGTTTTTTTTTTTAATGGAGTAGGCGAGCGTGAATAAGATCTCAATAGTAGTGTTCACCTGATTAGTAACTGATCATAAAAATTATGTTCAATCATCCTTGAATATAAAATATATTTTTTTTATCTGAGTTATTTTATTTTCTACTGTTAGATTTATGTCGAAGAGTAGTTGAACACAAACAATCAATTATTGACCAAGTTGAACATTACCGAGAAGACGGCAAATGAGCCGACACACACAAATTTGGGCTTGTGCTATTACCCATTACCTGTGCCAACCCATGGGTTACTATAAGGACAAATAAGTAAAACCACACAGAGTTTTCAGCGGGCGCGGGTAGTCCTCAAATAAAAAAAACCGGTGAAGGTAAATTTGGCGCCGAAATTGTTTTGGGAAGCTTTGCCGGCAAAAGTTTTAAAATCTCCCGCCAAAAACCCTACCTATACAAAACCCCCCCAAATCCATTATCAGACTTTCATATCATTTAGACTAATCTCTCTCTCTCCCTCCACCCCCAAATCGACCCCAAAAGTTTTACAGAGAGAAAAAGCGAGAGACCCAGAAAGAAATGGCGAAGCTTGAACCAACCCCAGATGCGATTTCGACAGTCTTGGCCAACCCATCGCCGGACGGGTCCAGCCCGATCCCAGAGATCGTCGTCCAGGTCGTCGATCTCAATCTTAAGGGCAACAACCGTTATATGTAAGCTTCGTATTTTACCCATCAATTTTGTGAATTGATTAGGAAATGCTTTGGTTTTGTTAATGGGTTTTGAACCCTAGATTAGTGTGTATTTTTTACTGTTTGTGTTTTGGAAATGCTTTGATTGTTAACGGGTATTGATTGAATCATGTGTTTTTGTTGTGGTTTCAAGAAAAATTTGTTCTTTTTTGTTTTTTGAGTGATTTTGTTTTTAGGGTTTGAGTTGGGTATTCAAATAGAGCTTCAAAGATCTTAGATCTAGGTTGTTTGGCTTGTGAAATTAGGGTGTGGAGCCTAAACCCTGAGAAAAATAGAATCTAATTGATTGTAATTTGGTTGTGTAGGTTTACTGCTAGTGATGGAAAGATGAGGCTAAAAGCGATGTTGAACTCAACTCTGAGTTCTGATGTTATTTCTGGGAAAATTCAGAACCTGGGCCTCATTCGTGTTCTTGATTACACTGTTAATGACATTCCAAACAAGCCTGAAAAGTAAGCGGGTCACTTCTCTGTCTCTCGGTTTGTTTCTTCCGAAGTATTGGGTTTCAGATGTTGAAGTTTGGATCTGGTTTTTGTTTCAGATATATGATTGTAACAAAATGTCAGACGGTTTCACCTGCGCTTGAGATGGAGATCAAAAGTGAGGTCAGTAAAGATGAGGTGAAAGGAGAACAGGTTGGGATTATTTTGAAGCCCAAGCAAGAGATGGTGACTAAATCAGCTGCTCAAATTATGCATGAGCAGAATGCAAAGTAAGTGTTTTGTTTGTTATCAATCTGTTGTATTGGAGTTTGTAGCGATGCTCTTGATTGTACTGACCGGTTTGTATTTGGTGCGAATTGATTCAGTATGGCCCCGGCTGCACGAATGGCCATGACCAGAAGGGTTCATCCTATTGTTTCCCTGAATCCTTATCAAGGCAATTGGACCATAAAGGTTCGTGTTACAAACAAGGGAACCATGCGTACTTACTCGAATGCTAGAGGTCAAGGCTGTGTCTTCAATGTGGAGTTAACAGATGAGGATGTAAGCAAAAGACTCATTAGATTCTGTTTACATTGTTCCAATGCTCAGTTATATATGTGGCTTAGTGATTCTCACTTATGTTTAATATATGTTAAATCTGGTGCAGGGAACTGAAATTCAAGCTACAATGTTTAATGAAGCTGCAAGGAAGTTCTATGAAAAGTTTCAACTAGGGAAGGTCTATTATGTTTCAAAGGGAGCTCTAAAGGTTGCTAACAAGAAGTTTAGCACAGTGAAAAATGATTATGAAATGACTTTAAATGAGAATTCTGAGGTGGATGAAGTCAGCAATGAAGAAGCTTTTGTTCCTGAAACAAAATTTGATTTTATTCCAATTGATATGTTGGGCCCCCATGTTAACAGCAAGGTGCTTGTGGGTGAGTAGCTACTTCTACAATCTGTTTAGTCTTTTAGATGTGGTTTTCTAAATCGTTGGTATACACTGTTGCCTTATGTCTCAGATGTTATTGGAGTTGTTACAAATGTGTCTCCTACAATGAGCATTAGAAGAAAGAGCAACAATGAGAATATCCCAAAGCGTGACATTACCATTGCTGATGAATCGTAAGTCTAGTTGCTACTACAATTGTATGTTAATGTTTAACATCAAAACAATTGGTATCCTTTTCTTTTGGACTGAAACGATTTTTATCTGAACTGCAGGAAAAAAGTGGTTGTGGTTTCTTTATGGAATGATCTTGCAACTGGTGTTGGCCAGGAATTGCTGGACATTGCTGATCAATCTCCTGTAGTTGCTATCAAATCCCTTAAAGTTGGAGACTATCAAGGTAGCCTGAAGGTTTATGTCGGGAGAGCTTTGAATTGTGTAAATTCTGAAGAAATAGACAAAAAAATTCCTATTATTAACAGACTTTTGTGCATACTGTTGTAGGTGTATCCTTGTCTACATTGTCCAGGAGCTCAATATTTGTAAATCCAGATTTACCTGAAGCAAAGAGGTTGAAATCCTGGTAAGTTCTTGCATGGCAGATTGTTACCTTCTCTTTTTGTATCTCAGTGGTATCCATTATAATTGTTTGATTTGACAGGTATGATTCTGAAGGTAAAGAGGTTTCAATGGCATCTGTTGGCTCTGGTATGAGCCCATCAACCAATAGTGGAGCATGGTCCATGTACTCTGATAGAATCTCCCTGTCTCATTTGAAAGATAACCCATCCTTGGGTGAGGACAAGGTAATACTAGTTCCCTTAATGTGAAATTTCATGGAAATGGTCACCTAACTTTGACATTTTTAATGAACACAAAAATCTATTCCTTGCAATTCAAGTGGTAGGCTTTCTTACTCATTTGTGATCTTGTGGGTTTCCTTGGGCAGCCTGTGTTTTTCAGTGTTAAAGCTTATATAAGCTCCATCAAGCCTGATCAGACTCTCTGGTACCGAGCTTGCAAAATCTGCAACAAAAAGGTGACTGAAAGTCTGGATGGTGGTTTCTGGTGTGACGGGTGCCAGAAAAATGCTGAAGAATGCAGTTTAAGGTAAGACGACATTTGGGTTGACAATGCATGACATAGATGCTATTGGTTCTGTTGGTGTTTTACAGTCCATGTGCCATCTCATTTAACTTTGTTCTCTCTTTCCAGGTATATATTAGTTGCAAGAGCTATGGATGCAACTAGTGAAGTATATCTTTCTGTGTTTAATAATGAAGCAGAGAAGATTATTGGGTGCTCTGCAGATGAGCTGGACAAACTGAGATCAGAGGTATATGATCCCACATGAATTCTTAGTTTGAAAGAGTTAAAGCTGATTCTAATTTCTTAAGTTTTTCACTTTTTCCAGGAGCAGAGTCTGTACGAGGTGAAGTTGAAACAAGCTACTTGGGTTCCTCATCTTTTCAGGGTCAGTGTTTCTCAGAATGAGTACAATAACGAGAAGAGGCAAAGGATAACTGCCAGGGCAGCTGCTCCACTTGATTTTGCTGCTGAATCAAAATTTTTGCTAGAAGAGATATCAAAGATGAAAGCTTCCTAATTTCTAATAGACTGCCTATGCTCTTTTTTTCATTGGAAACTATGTTTCTAGAGCCCATTGAGAAAAGGAGATGAGGATTACAGGCAATTCACCTTTGGTCTCCCTGCCTTCAAGTCACTGGCTGTGTTTTGTCATCTTGCGGAAGAGCAGCTGTCATGACGTTTCAAATGTTGGTTCTCATGACATGACTTGTGTATGCCATTTTAGACCAGTACAGATGGTCTTGTTGAATTCTAGAAATGTACTGAAACCTTATCTATTTATATAAGAGTTATTATATGTAGTCCTTTCTGTGATTGACTAGTACAAAAGTTGTTATTTTGCTGTAGTTGCTAATTCATTTTTTTCTTTTTGCGACTTCCTCCTGTGGGATAAACGGAATGCACCAGAGATGATACTTCTAAATCTTTCTAACATGGACTTGAAAAATCTGAGTCAATACAGACAATGGTCAAAAACAAGTTTTGTTCAGAAAACCTGTGAGCTATAGATAGCAAGGGACCTGAGGTTCCTCGCATAAAAAAAAAAGGGATTTGAGGTTCCTTGTTTTTCCAATCCTCTTTCATAGGAGCAAATTCTGTAAAGGTGATTTCCTTTTCCTCTGTTCTTCTGGCATAATAAAAATGTGGTTCACCAGAAAATCTCGGTGTAATTCACTCCTTGGATTAACATTATTTGATTTGAAAAGTAAGATACTGTACTGGTAATCTAAAAGAACTCAAAATCTGAATTTTATTACAAGATAAAATGATATACAAATGTACTGTCTCATCCCTTTGTATAGGAAGAGACCAGCAATGCTATTTTATGCAAAAGCTTTGATGCGTTACTGTCATCACTTTGATTAAAAGAGGTCCATTCTTGATAATTATGCAGGCTGCCTGTGAAGTCTGTAAAGAGTCCATCAACACCTATCTTATTAAGCCAGTACTCGTACTCTTGATACGGATCTTCATGAAAGTCAAAGTGCAGGAAGGAGTTCTCATTCCTGTATGTATATGGGTGCACCTGGATTGGAATTCAAGAACAAATATAAGAATGCCATAGAAAGTGACCGCATTACCCAAAACCCAATGGAAAATGAAAAGAAACTCTACCTGTAGGTTATGTGCATGAGCCCTGGAGACCAGATCTGTAGGTGTTTGCAAATAATTATTTACTACAGGAACCACAGTATCCTTCCAAGGTCCAATGCCTACCACATAATCTTTAATGAAGCTAAGGTAGCTGTCTGAAGTAATTTCCCAATACGACTGCACATTGTCAATTTGATGAAAGTTAGCAAAGAATTGCAGAGATTACAGTTTAAGGTTTATAAAATAGTTTTTCCTTGTTAAACACATTAGGAAGAACACGAACCTGATTAGTGTCTTGAGTAGGAATTGTAATATCGTCAATCAAAAAGATCTTGGGCAAGTCCGTCAGATTTGATACATAAACAAGTGAAGTTGGAGCAAATGACTGGATAAATGCAGGTTGGTTCAGCCAATCTTTCGACATATATGAACCCTTGTATCCGTACTTTTTAAGTGTCTCCACAAACTTGTCCTCGAATCTCTTACCATTCGACCACTTTACCTGTCATTAATTTAGGCATTAGCCGAGTGTGATTGAGAAAGGCATAACACTAATCAGGTTTGGTGCAGCCATTCTTGGCTGCAGCTTTCAGGGTACTCACATGTTGGTTGATCAATACAGGATTCTTAATCTCTGGATATATGCCAACAACTCTGGGTGCGTCCAGTGCGATTGAAATAAACTCCTCAAAAGTAATAATAGGAAATTTTCCTGAGGAATATACCAAAAGAATAAACTTACTCTCAAGAAAGCATATGTTCAGTAACCAGTACAAAAAGATCATAAAAGATGTAGCATTTTACATAAATTCTATAGGTGATCAAGGGTACTAAGATTAATTCTGAATTTTAAATCATTATTTAGAGGATAGATAAGCTCAGAGTTATATATCTGAAAATAACTAACCATTATATTGTTGATCACGAAATGCGTATCTCTGCTTCACTCGTAATGTCTTCAGTTCTTTAAGTGTAAAATCAACTGCATATAATTAAAATGATATTTTATTATCCTCAGTTAATTACGGTAAATGGCAATAAGATCAAATATTCAGTTACATTAACATTTTGACGAGTGTTGAAAGCAGAAGGGCTTCCATACCAGTGAAAAAACCAGTGGTGTTGACCCCTTGAACGTCATAGGTCCGTTTGCGATCTGCAAATTCCTTGTGCTTTGCAATATCAGTTGTCTCATCGAGGGTCACATCATGAAAGCATATAAGAACACCATCTTTAGAAGATAGAATATCTGTTTCAATGAAGTCTGCACCCTCTTCAATTGCTCTCTGCAAGAATGCCATGTTTTAGTACACATTAAGAACTACTTTCAATCAGGTCAAAAACGATGAGAATCGCTAAAAGCGTACAACATCTAACTATTTTGTGAGTTAGTACCATGTATGCTGCAGCAGTTTCTTCAGGAATCTCTCCATTTGATCCTCGATGTGCGACGTTGTACGGTCTCGAAGTTTGTAGAGGCTGTCTATATCTATTGGCCTCTTTACTTGGAAGTGGATATAATGGCCTTCCGGAACATCCAACAAGGAGTAGTAGAAATACAAAAGGAGCAAAGCCTGTCAAATGCATAGTCACCATAATCAAACTCTCTAAACATAAGAGTGCTTATTGTGACTAGTATAGATAAATACAAATTTGCCCAGTATGTTCACTTTCATATATATTGGAGAATAAAGACGCATTGTATCCCATATTTAGAAAACCAATTGTCTCATTAAACTAAAATGCATACTCGCGAATAGAATAGAAAGCACAACCTCAGATCAAACACCCAGGACCCAGGTCATCATTTTGCTAAAGTAAGAACAAAAATCAAGGCATTTTCCAACTAAAACCAAATTTCCCCAAAATGCAAAGAATCATATCCTCTTTAATCACCAAGATAGGTTGTTTTCTATGGTCAAATGCCAGCTTTAAACAAATAAAACAAAACCAGATAAGCAAATTCCCAAAGGCAAACAATTAACAAGATTGAAAGCTACCAGAAAAGATCAAATTTTTCCACAAAACTGAAAAAAACCCAGAAATAATTCACACACTAACATTCAAAAACATGCACCACCAACAAGAACAATACTTTAAAAACACAAAAAATGCATCACCACACCACCAAAAAAAAGATCAAATTTTTCAACAAAACTGAGAAAACCCAGAAACCATTCACACACAAACATTCAGAAACTGACACCAACTACAAGAACAAGACATAAAAACACAAAATTCATCACTACACCACCAAAAAAAAAGATCAAATCTTTCAATAACTGACAAAAACCCAGTAATCATGCACTCACAAACAACACGAACAAGACTTGAAAACATGAAACCCATCACTATTTTGAGGTCAAGTTCAAAGCTTACAGTGTGAGGAAGCCATGGAGCTTTAGGCCCAGCTTCTCCAAGTCAGCTGGGTTCCTTTTGAGAACCACTAAGATGATCACAAAAGCGTGCGCTTTGGGAAATGTAAAGCAATCATATGTGGTTTTCTGAGGAGGGGTAGAATCGTGTGTGAGCGAGACCTTTATAATATGTGGGAGACTCTGAATGTTAAGCGCCATGGATCTAGCTCTAAAACCAAAGAATATTCCTCGTAGAGCCGTTGGGACTGTGATGGACCAAAGCCAGTTGGCGTTGACTGAATGGTTGTTTGTCATTTGTGGTTGTGGCGTGATTGGATGATATGATATGTACTAGTTTTTGGATTAGAAGAGTGTCAAACAAATAAGAAGATTTTCTTCCATGAAAAAAATGAAATATTTTTCTTTCCAAGGAAAAATGAAGGAGAAGATAGAAGCCATTGGAGTCGAAAAAACCCGTCAAATTTGGTTATTTAGAATTTGGGTCAAGGACCTGAGAATTTATCAAATTTGGTTCTTGGGCTTGGGATTGACCTTTCTAAACAGACTGTAAAGAGAAGATTGGGCTTGGGCTTAGGCTTACGATATTAGGTTATAACCTTTGAAAATCATTTCAAACACAAACAGGGTGTAAGAACCATTTTGTAACTTGACCATAGAACTGCAATTTGCCAAACTAAAACAGCAAGGAAAAGGTCAATATAAACTTATGGCATGTTTACTTACTTGGAATAGGAGGGAATGATTACATGATAAATTTATTTCTATGTTTACTAACACATAAAGGAATTGGAATGATTCCGGATAAAAGTATTTCTGCGTTTATTAACACACGAATGAATCGTTCCAAGTGTAGGTCTCACCTCTTTATAAGGAATCAATTCCTAAATACTCAGGAATTTGATTACGAAGAGGGAAGATAGGTTTAGGAATTAACTCATCTGGAATCAATATCGATTCCTTTCTTCTCCCATTTTGGTTGCTCTCATTCCAAGTACGTAAACTTGTCATTATAGTCTATGCCCTCCAAACATAGGCAATTAGTTTTATTTAGCTAAGGTCCATTTATAATGATGGAGCACTAGAACATGACATGCACTTACATGATGAACAAAGTTAATTACGAAACTCAGGAGGTCCATATTTCTTCTTGACATTCGACAGGAGGTGACTGCATTAATTACCACCACCATAGACCTAGCTATTTATTAAAGGGAAACAGTGATTTGCTTCAAAGGATTGGCGACCTCATTGCCACCGGCATGCTTGACGAACTCCGCTGGGGACTGGAAAGTCCCATGGCAAGCACACACAATCCGCACTTTTCCTTCAAGATACTTGTACAGGTACCCTTCCACTTTCTTCCCATCAGCCCCAATGGTTTTCACAGAAGGCATTCTAACCATCCCTTCACGCCTAATTGGCCGCACAACATTGCGATGATAAACTCTAGCCCTCTTTGCTGCACTGTCCTGTTCAAGGTCATCAGCCTTCACCTTTTTTGTGTTAGCCATCATTGACGTGGTGACCACAGGCTGATTGGAGCTCCTTTCTCCAGACATAAGCTCAGAACTGACTGTGCTGCTTGTTGCAGCCAAGCGTCCAGATCCTGTAAGGAACTCGGATTTATTTAGAACTCAGAGGAAAATGTAGAACAAAGTTGAATGAAAGTATATGTCCATGTCAAATAAGCAAAGGCTGCACATGCAAAATACCTTGACCCGTGGCTTTTTGAGCAGGGATATTAACATGTATGCAATTCTAATGAATGCTTTAAAATATACATGGACATATTATGTAATGTTGGTGTTTATGTTTGGCATAGTGTGGCAGCAAAAATAAGCTAGGAAGGAACTCTGATCCTTGTAAAAGATAAGATCCACAAGCATACATCAATAACTTATCTGCAATTGGTTTATCAAAATGAAAACGGATCAGGTAAACCAGAAAACCTAGAGAAGATTCGTAGAGTGTTAAATATGACAAACATTTCCCTAATTTGTCGACACATTGTCGGATATAGATTTTTTCTTGATTATATTTGTCGATATGCTAACGAATTTGTTTCTTAGACCGTTTTCCTAACATTTGTCGATATAGTGGATCCTCGACCTTGTTCTTAGCATTTGTCGATATGCAATTAAATATCGAATATATTTTCCTTTTTCCTAGCTCGAGAATTGTCAGATCAAGATTTAATTTAATTTTTGTCGGAAAGCATATTTTTATAAGATTCGATATGTTGCCCGCCAATCATCATCATCATCACCGTTGACCGTTGAGGATGCCACCCTAATCTCATGTCTCGATCCCCCACACTATCTACGTACCCTAGGCGTTACACTTTTCATCACAGAATCGAATATACACTTCTACCAACTGATAAATCGTATTAATTACGTACCCTTTAAATATTTCCCCGTGCATAAATAATTCCTAGGCCTTCCAAAAATAATTTGGTTTAAGATATATATGTTTTCGTAGTAATGACATTGTTCCTCTTTCATTCTAATTAGTTGTCTCTACACTTTACTATCACTCTATGCATTCACTAAAGAGAAACGTGCATAGACACATATATAGACATATATACATGATAAACATAACAAGAAAAGACTCCAATCCATACCATCCAAGGTCATCCAAACATGCATAAAGCTTCTTCAAAAAAGTTAAAAACAACTGGGTGTGTGTGTTTGATGGGGTGGTACGGCTTTAGTTTTATATATAAGAGGTCAAGAATTCGAGCTCCATTAATGATGGGAATGAGGTGGGTGGGGTTTTTTTTTTTTTCAAAAAAAAAAAGTTAAAAACAACTATATATGTAGTTCTTTCAAATAATAATAATAATAATAAACCGTATATGCATTTCTTTTAAGAAAAACATTTTATGCAGCAAGGTTCTGATGCATGTGACAGAATATATATGTATTTTCTTTATTGAACCTCGATTAAGAAAGAACAGGAAAATCAAACAATTAAAAATTGCGAAAACATGAAACCGGATTCCTCAAAATCACCAAAAGCCAAATCTAATTTTCGAAAGAAGCTTTCACAATTCAGATCCACATCAACCAAAATCTAACACAAGAATACGATTCTAAAAACATCAACCAATTAACACAAGCACATGCATATATAGGATCATAAATACAAACTCATATATATGAATCGAAATATCAGAAAAGAGTTGAGTAATGAAGTTTATACCAGTGACATTCACTCCCAGAGCAGCCACTTCAGGCAGCCGGGCCGCCGCTGCCGGAGCCCTCTTAACTTTCTCCTCCTGAATAGTCAACCTCAGGCTTGCAGCCATCGCCCTGCTCAGAAACTGAACCTCAGAGACCCTCATCATCTCCAGCTCCCTAACCGACGGCAGAGAAACCGCCCTGGGACGCGGCGCCGCCGCCACCTCAGTCACATCGCCTCCCACCGACACAGTGCGTGCCATGCGGGCCCCACTCGAGTTGCCTTGGTAAAGTCCCCCAAGTGAGAGCCCGAGATCGTGTTGGTCCTCTTCGCCCGCCATTTTCTTATACATATATATATATATATATATATACACCACAAAACATAGAACAAAAATTTGTAAGCTCGGTCACAACAAACTTAAACGCACAAGAGAATGAACGAAACTAGGGATGGCAAAAGCGTCACCATCAACAACCTGAGGTCGAAAGTTGAAAATTTCGACCTTTGGAGGATTTGATGGTGACCAGTGGGTACTGGCTTTGCTATTAAAGGGATGGAAAAAGCGAACCCCACATAGTACCCACCGGACCTCCACAACCATCAACCAGGGCCGGAAAATGGAAGAGATTGGAGGTGGCCGGTGGGCACCGACTTGTGCCATCTCTAGAAAGAAGAGAGAGAGAGAGAGAGCTCTTACTTTCTTCTTCTTTCTTGAGAGACTAGCTATCCAACACCAAATGCATCTAAGGGAGACAGATAGGGGGGATTAAATAGAGATTACACAAGAGAAACCGACGCAGGTTCTTCTCTCTTCTTCTGCTTTTGCATTACAAGTGACAATTGACAACGCACATCTAAGACTCCACGTGGATATTATCAGAGCATTCACAGTGACGCTCGAGCCCTATTAGAGTCCGAGAAACAAGTTCTTAATTCTTTAGCCCAAGTTGCAGAATCTGAGCTTCTTCCACCACCTGTAACCTAGCTGTGTTCTATATATCTGCCACTTTCGACTTTGGCCCGGGTTGTAAATTAAGACGGTCCACGAGGACGGTTTAGCAATGGAGAAAAAAACACTTAGATTGTGGCCGAAACCCGTAGACTCTGAAACTCAAACTGCTCAGACTGCAGAAGAAGTCTGTTGGCTAAGCTCGGTTGCCCTAGAGTTAAAGCACGTGTCGAATATGGGAGGAAACTTGTAAAGCTTGTTACTAGCATGGAAGCCATTTGGCTTGGCTTGTTGTGGTAATTACCGAGGGCGGATTCAAAAACCCAAAACTCTATCCCACTTTCACTTTTCTCAAATGGGTTTAATTTGGTTTGACAGATGTAATTAGGTTTCTAAGTACTTTGCCATGCATTTCTTCGTGGTTTACATTCGCCATTTGTTCATGGATCAATCCAAATTTGATCTTACCGAGTTAGTGGGGTTGACAGATTAGGTTAAATTTGTAACAACTTTTAAGGGATGCTCACACTTTTCTTCACTTGCATTTCATCATGGTTTAATGTCCTTTTATGTTTATCTCTGCTTTGCATTGTTCTTTCATTTCTGTGAGACTTCCATCTCTAATTAATTACTTTGATGGTTTTGTTAGCCAGATTTGGTTTAATGGTTTCAGTCAAATTGATGGGATTTTTAAACTTAGAAAACCAGCAGTGGATCTTTCAACATTCAATAGTTTAAGCATAAAAACTTAGTTTTTGGTAACATAATATATATTAGAAACCACATCATAATTATGATTAAATCCAGTAAATTATTATTGTTATCATCGTCTAGACCCAAAGTAGGTGATACCTTTGAAAGGTTTTAAAAGATCATTTACATTATGGTTCTAAAGGAAATAAATTTATGTCATTTTCAATAGAGAGTGAAATTCTTTCTTTTAGATCCAAAATCTTCATGTATAGAAAAATTATTTTACATACGGATAATATTACGTGATTTCAGTCATTAATATTTATAGTCCAATTTGTAAGCGATTTTCTAAGGACTATAGCCTTTACCTGATTTTATACATTCTTGCAGCCCACACCAAGTCGATGAGAAACAGAGGCTATAATTTGACCATGAACCAAGTGGAAGACCAGTAAACATATTTTTTACGACGGTAAATGGCAGTAATTTTGGATTGGGAGCAAAAAAGCGCGGCGAGGAACTAGTGGAATTGGCGGCGTCTGTCACTGGGATCGGATGTAACGTGTGGGCCATGCACAAGGGCTTCTGCGAGAACTCAACTCGGTGCTTCTGATGATGACAGGAGAATTCACGTGGTGACACGTGGCGAAAATCTGTAAGAGGGACGTCACTTTTCACGATGAAGGGAGTCCCACAGCAAGCGGAGTTCGTGGCAAGATCTCCACCGTAATTAGTAACGTCACCCGCTTGTCCCCTACCGCACGATTTGCCGCCGGTGCTCGCGCCAGGCGCCAGGACCTGGGGCCAACGGTTGTCAAGTAGTTTTGTTGGAGAAATATAGGAACCCTGACAAGTGCTTTTCATTATTGGGCCTGGAAGGTGTTTTTCTATAAAGCCTAAGAAGGTGGTTTTCTATTGGGCCTGAGAAGTGCTTTTAGGCTCGTGCCTCTAGCTCCCAAAGATGGTTTATACTTGTGGAGAATAGATATCTTCATAAATGATATATGAATTTTAAGTCATTCTATATTTTGATGTATCAACTTTCATAACTATCATAATGATGTATCAAGTTTGCTCCAATATTTCATTTTGATGTACACCGTTAAATTTTCTGTCATCTTTACAAAAAAAAAATCAAATTTCATTTTAGCTTTGTCAGTTTTTTTTTTTATATAAAGAAAGTTTTTTTTTTTTAAAAAAAGATAACGAAAAATTTAACGGCGTACACCAAAATGAAAGATTGGAGCAAACTTAATACACAATTCTGATAGTTATGAAAATTAGTACACCAAAATGTACAATAACCTAAAATTCATACACCATTTGTGATATTTTCTCTATTGAGAATGCCTATAATGACAAAGTTGGGGGGAGGACATCTTTGATTGAGGTACTTTCCTCTATTGGGCCTGAAAGTGCTTTTTTCTCTTGGACCTGAACAGCATATTTTCTATTGGGCATGAGTGCTTATGGGCCTCACGCGTCTAGGCTCTATCTCCCAAACATGGTATCTGCTTGGTGGAGAATGCATACAACGAAGTTGGGGAAAAACAACCTTGATAGAGAGGTACCATAACTCTTTCACCTAAACAAATCATTAATTACGAAAATTTGGGTGGTCTAGTTTTCGATAAACATTCAACAATTCAGTGGCTAGTTGCCCAATTACCATTTGCATTTTCAAAATCCAAAATCTCTGCCAATCCTTGTATACACAATACAAGGATGTACCCTAAAACTACTTGACAAATAAGATGAACTACAAGTCATGAAATGAGGGAGACTAAGCCTGTGTCTGTCAGCCCTCCATCAACACTCAGATTGCCATCATATCACCATAAGTCCGCATCAGAATCACTGATCCTGCAAAGACACCGACAGCACGAAGCAGTTTCTGCAAGAGAGGAACACAAACTTTAGTTCCTTCATCTTTACTGTTTCATCAAACAAACAAAAAAATGATATACCAACTAAGTCCATGTAAAACAACGAATTCACAGTTCTACTGAATACAAAGATCAAACCCTAAAATAGCCACACAAATCATTAAAATCTGGAACTTTTGAAATATCAAAATGGAGGCTACAATTTCTCCCGAATACAAAGATCAAACCCTAAAATAGCGAGTCACCTAATCAGCACATCTATCTCCAAGTGTAATTTCTCCATAAAATTCATGCTTCCTCTTTGAGTCACCTAATCAGTGCATCCTTCTCTCAAATATAATTTCTTCATATCATGCATGCTTCCTCTTTTCCCAAAAAGATAACGCTATTAAGATAATAACCCTATCAAAATACCTACATCGTTAAACAACTAATACAAAAACAGATAAAGCCATATAACTTGTATTCCGCATCTTAGATAAACAGAGAGAGTTTTGGCCGCACTTCATGATCTAACAGGTCTCTTATCATGACACAACAGCCACTCGGTAATTCTACGACATCAAATACACATCACCTATTGAAATTCTGCTTACAGAACACTGATATGAACCAAAAAATTTGCTTCTTCAAAAGCAGCTCACATATCCCTATATACCCATCACTAATCCCATAGTTACTAATCCAAACTAACATAATCTTCAAGTAATTACTCCATCACAAATTTACTTAAATCTTGAACATCAACGTCAACTATTCCAATCACTCTAAACAATCTGTAATCGAGTAGAGGTTTCACATTTCTTACAGCAAATCAGACTCAAGAATTCCATATAAGCTCCCAAACTAATTAACACACACATACACAACACAAATCAAAAAGGAAGAGAGTGAGTGATTGAGATATGAGTACCATGTTGAGAGCCCACTTCTCCTCATTTTGATACTGAGAGCGCAAGAAAGCCTTGGCCTTGTCAACTGAGATCGCGTAACCCGCCATCGAAATTTTCCGGCAACTCAGAACACACAGAGAGAGAATTAGGGTTTTAGATTTGGGGGTTTTGGGATGAATCGACGGGAACCAGCCTACTTATACGGACCCAAATCGCGAAGTTACCAAAACGACCTTCACTCATTAGAAATAATAGATAAAGAAAAAATACCCAGGTCCCAACCACATGGTGCCACGTCGACACTGGAACCTCATCTGCCTTGTCCATCACTACTTTAAAGCCCAAACCAACCATTTGCTATGCTCTGAGAACGAAAAGGCATTTTTGAGCAGAGAAAGATATGGAGGCCAAAGCATTTTTGGGCAGTAGAGGAGTGCTGCCGTTGGTGTATACTTCTCCACAGAGACCCAAATCCATGGCTGCCCGGAAACCTATCCGCGCAACCAGTAAAACTGTTAGCTCCAAGAAGGTCAGTCCATCTCAAAATTGGTAACAAGTTTCGCGTTTTTTCGTCTCTGTGTTGTTAATCTTGGTCACTCATATGAGAAATTTCGCTAAATAATAGAAGTGAATCACACGCGTAGGTATGGAGTTCCCTAGTTAAGATTGTTGCGTTTCCTATAGCGTTACTACCATGGTTAAATTTTGGATTGAATGTGTTTACTTGTGTATGTATTGATCGAGGTGTGAAATAGGGTATCCGAAAAATGCTACTAGGGTAGTTAGGTTGCATAAAGTAGCTTGGTCATGAAATTTGTTTGACAGTAGGGACTAAAAGATGTTGCAAAATTTGCAATGCAGAATTCGACACAAGTGAAGCTACTAACAAGGGTGGAGCAACTGAAGCTGCTGACCAAGGCCGAGAAAGCTGGCCTGCTATCGGCGGCAGAGAAGTCCGGACTCTCACTGTCGGCGATAGAGAAGCTCGGTCTGCTGTCAAAGGCTGAAGAATTTGGAGTCCTATCGGCGGCCACTGACCCTGGAACTCCGGGGGCATTGCTGACTCTGAGCTTCGGACTACTGCTTTTGGGTCCATTGTCTGTTTTTCTTGTGCCTGAGGATTACCCTTGGGAGGTTGTTGTACAAGCTGTGGTTGCTGCTATTTCTGTGGTGGGTGGTTCTGCAGCTTTTGGTGCATCAAATTTTGTATCCAACTTACAGAAATCAAATTGAAATTCGATGAGCCTAGGTCTCGCTTTGCGATTTCTTGCTCATCATTATTGGTGATTCATCTACGATAGTTGTAAATTAAAACATAAGATGGCAGCACGCATATATCAGAATGCGGAAGGGGAGAGATTCTTAATGATCAAAATACAAGAATACATGATTATTTTGGTTCGGTTTCTAAACAAAGGATTTATGGATGCATACATTAAACAAACACGAATTTTTTCATGCCCATAGCTCTATAAGGTTAAGCTAAGCGAAAACCGGGGTTAAAATGACATTAATCTTACAGAATCTCCTGTAATTATACCCAAAAAAAAAAAACCTAAATTTCTAATGGCACAATACCACTGCTTTTACCCAACACCAAAAAGCAATTGAAGGAAAGAAGGAAAGAAAAAAGCGACCCCCTCTGGTTGTGTCAAAAAAATCTTCTATCCACCAGTTTCTTTCAGATTCGTTCAAGTAGGAACAGAGCTGCGGTTGTTTGTTGCCCCTTGGCGACCACCACCCCTTCCATTTGGATTGACGCGCTGATAACCCTCTCCATTGCGTCCAGCCGATGACTTGGATCGTGAGAACTCACCCTGGTTTCTGAATTCATTCCTTCCAAAGCTACGGCTACCACCATAGTTTCCACGACCACCCCTGAAAGAGTCACTTCGGAAGCCAGCTCTTCCGGAAGAAAACCTCCCTCTTCCACCATTGCTAACTGCAATAACCATCAGCTTTGTCAGTTCTACATCATATCTCAGAAACAAGAGAGGAGACTGGGGAAAGCTTCTAAATTCTACACCCCAAAAATATAAATTGTTCATTGGCTTACCTCGGGTTGTGGTTCTCTTTTCCTCAATCACTGCTTGACGATCGCCGATCATGATAGGTGAAGCCTGACATGAATTTCAACAAGTTTAAAATGGCTAACACAAACAAGCCCAGTCAACTGTTCATGCAGATCAGAAGAAACAAATGAAAGGCAAGAACGGACGGCAAAGCTCTGAAGTCTTAGGTTTGGGTCAGGTCAGGAACAAGTTCTTAGTCAATCTACTGAAGAGTAAACATTACATAAAAGGAAACAATCAAGTTCACAGATTAAATAAAACCTAATTAATGCTTGGAGTCAAAGAGCAAGCACTTGCATCGGATAGCCGACCATATAAAATGTCACAATGGAAGGTCTGATAATCCGGTGGTCTAGGTGCACTACCTTCTTAAATACAAGAGGTTAAAATAATAGGAATTTAAGCTAATGTAGCTGTAAGTACATAATCATTCAATTTTTCTGGTGGCCTTTTCCAAGTCACTAATCCAAACAACAATTATCCACGAAATAAGTTGAGATAATATTTACTCAATATTCAAGAGCCAGGAATAGGAAAGCACAAAAGCACTCAGTTAAAGCCTCATAAGTTTTGTAAAGTAGAAGCTAGTGCTGGAATTTTTTAAACACCCCACAAAAAGAGAGAGAGGGATGATGAAGTCATGATATGACAGCACAGCAGCCACTGCCTCCACTTTCTTCTCAAACAGATATAAGTATCCCCATAAATTTTATTGAGGTAACAGTCATTGCATTAATGCCAATGGCCTGGCGGCTGAGATGCTGGTCTTTTGTGTCTTTCTTTTTTTCCTTTTCGGGAGTGGATCATAGGGCTAAAAAGGCAGACCTCAAGAAATTTCTAGCAAATAATGAAAAGTGGAACACAAAGGTAAAAGACAATACCTCAAGTGCACTTTGCATGGAACTCACGCTTTCAAATTCAACAAAGCCAAAACAGAATCCTTGCTGCAATAAACCAATTATATGACCTGTAAGCCTACATCAAAGAGTTCTCAATTGAACATGGAAGTGCACTATAACACATAAATCACACCTTACTACTTCTGACTTGGATCCCGTCCCACTTAATAGACCCAAATTTCTTAAACTCCTTCTCAAGTTGTTCGACAGTTGCATCATACGGCAAATTCCTTACATGTATGGAGTGACCTTCAGCTGTAAAGGATAAAATATAATTCAGAACCTACATTTTAAAGCTAGAACATGATACAACTTTCTTTTCCATGATGAAAGAGTAGATGAGTACTTAGGCAGGTCTAGACAAAGTGAACTCAGCAATCCAGCCGGAAGGTGGCTACCTTTGTTTTTTGTCTTTTCTTTTTTTCCAATTTGGATTAAAAAGTGAATCTGGAAGCTGAGTATTATTTACCTTCCTCATGAGCATTGCTACTTTCCGGAGCAGTATCACCACTAGGAGCTGATGCCTCTGGTACCGGAGAAGGTTTTGCGAAACCAACGGATGGATGGTCAGTGTTTGCAGATACAGTCCTCACTCGGGCAACACCGACAGGACTGGATGCAACGCTACTTTTCATTACCTTTACCTAAATGAAAATTGCATTAAATAAACACAAAAATAGACTTGACATAAAAAATTTAAATCTTCTTGGTCAGAAGAAAAAGAAGAGAAATGAGTCTAAACTCACAATTGATGCATATGATTTCTTTGGAGCATCCTCCTGGGTTTCGGGGATTGGATCAACTTCTGGAAGATCTCCACTCTGACTTGATTCAATTGGGGGCTCCTCTATCACAACCTCTTCTTCAATAACTGATCCTTCCTCATTATCTGAAGGATCACAAACTTCGGGTCCATTATTGGGATCCTCATCCAAGGAACTTGCAGGTTCCTCCACCACAAGATGATCAGGAGCTTGAGTAGGTTCTGAAGACAAACATCAAAGCAATTGGAAAATGAAGGCTAAAGCAAATCAAAAGAGAAATCAAGAAAGAAAGGTAAAGCTCACCTGGTTCTGCTATCAAGGCAGCTTCTGGAGCACTTTCATCAATGGTGTTAACCGGTACACTGTTAGTCTGTGATGATTCATTGTCCTCGATATACCTAAAAACATCATTTAAGACGAAGTACCCATTTTCCTGTGGAGCTAGGAAGAACGTTTGGGTGAATTTCCTTCCCACGTTGTCTTTTCCAGTCAAGCATCCAGTTACTAAAACAATCACCCCTTTCTCAAAAGATTCCTGAGCATCTGCAGTCTTTATTTCCGCTGTATACTCTTCGTAATTTAAGGATTTAATTTTTACCCTTATTGCCTGTTCCAAAAATATTCTACGTTATCAAATGCAACCCTTTAATCGACACTTCAGACTTACATTGATAGTTCAGCATTCTTCAAAAAGTAAATTCAGTCCAGGAGACAATTGCACAACACATTCAAAAACCAACAAGATCACTATGATTGCAGAATATTGAACCATATTGGTAATTTCAAGTAGTATACCGATGGCAACACCTTTTAGTCTATGAGGCACACAATAAATTTCCACCAGCAAATCCATGATTTTTTAACATGCTTGTCGAGGAAAATGGCAAAGCTGATGCCACTGGGAAACATAATTCCTTAAAAAAGGGCAGTGAATTTGGTCCATAGGAATCCTCACTTCTTACACTTTCAGTTCAGTATGCAAGCTTGCATGCCAGTTTACTAAAACTTCCATGACCAGATTCATAGGTAACAGTTGTTGGGTATGTTACCAAATAGATTATACCATTATAAATCGATTATTATTGATGAATAACAGTCTAAAATTTGAGCCTGCATGATATGAAACAAGTGTTTTGTCTACTGCTTGGCTTCATTCAAAGAAAGCTAAACACTGTATTGTACGATGAAATGTTACCCCAAACTATTATTCAACAACGAAAAAAATGAAAAAGATCCACATACTCCTAATCAATTAAAGTTTCAAATAACTAACCTAAATCAGGAACATTGACAAATAGGTTGATGAATTCATGTACAACCATACGAAATAAATTATGTAACTGATTTAAGGCATTAGAGTGAAATTGAACAAGGAAAATAACCATATTCCAAGTACACTTACATCCATGGTTTTGACTGTTGTCATATTGCCATTGATATCTGTCCTGCTTAAAGCGCTTGAATCTTGATAAAACTTATACACTAATTCTGGCGAGTGGTGAAGGACTTGGTAGTATTGCTCCACAAAGGCATTGCCGACAAGCTGAGCACTGGGAGGAAGGGTAGGATTTGCCAACTTTGCTTCTTGCATGGCTATCTACAGAAAGTTCAAAATCTACGAATTTGTAGAGGAAACTATTAATGAAACCACTTGGATGTCTAACGTGGATACGTCATAACAAGAGAGCTAAAAACAACATATTCCAACGATAGTTGACCAAACAATTGCATTTAAAAAGAACTTATAAATATTTAGCAGGGCAAGTAGCATAACTATTTAGAAAGCAATACTCAGATTCCACAAGCAGGCACAGCAATGATAGGTTACTATATCCCCTGAACACAAGAGTCAGGAAAGTGATAACTATGTACGAGACTCTGAAACCAAAATAAGTGCAAGGCGGACTTTAAGCACCAGCATATTGCATGAATGCTTTGCCTTTGAGGATCACTAAAAGCTACGAATAGGGATCAACACCTAACTTTCTTTATGAGTGGTAGTTCTACGATTTGAAGGTGTTAAGCATAAAACTAGCCCAAATTCTCAGCCTGGATCCAACTCCTCTATGCTAGCTCCTTCTCCCTCTCTCTTTATATATGGCAAGAAGACCTAACCGAACAAAGACTTTATACAAGACCAGGATAGTAGACAAGACCAAGTACTCTAAGCTAATCAGTAGGGTTTAAGAAACTCACAAGTAAGACCAAATGCCTACATAAACACCCCAAATCGCGCGAATATGCAAACAATTACAAGTATTTTAGCACAGCCAAAAGTATTGGAATCATGTCATAGAAACAGTAACCCAAGAACCACCTATATTGAGCAACCACAAAGACTTTGAACTCGGCAAAAGAAGGGTCAGCTGAAAACTGCAGCAGACCCAAACCCAGAACTCAATAGAGAAACCAGTATCTGGTTGCAGATTGAGATTGGATTAAAACCCTGCTACACAAAAACCCCAAAAGGGCCAGAACATACCAAACACCAGAATCCAACAAAAGCACGGAACTTGACCTAAGAGATTTGAAATTTGCAGATCACTTACAAAGTATGTTAAACAAACAAGATTAAAGATAGAGAATAAACAGTAAAGAGGGGATTCAAGTGAAGAATCTGCAATACCTGCTTGGAGTTGATCTGGGCTTTGGAGGGAGAGAGATCTGCGGGGCTTGAAGTGAAGCTGAAGAGACAAAGGAACAGTAAGTAGTTGAGAGTTGATTTGAAGAAGACTGGAGCTTTTTTATATATTTGATGGGATCACAAGAGAAAAAGGGCTTAAGACTTTGCAAGTGTGAGTAATTAAAAAAAGGGGTTTTTCTTTTCTTTTTTCTTCTTCTTATTTCTTTGCAGTTCTTGGAATACACAATAGAATGGGTATTTGGATTCTTTTCTAGTTCTTGAATAAAATTATGAGTAGGTTTAAAACTGTATTCCAAGTATGGAAATTTTACCCTAATAAGGATGTCCAGAAATAAAATATCGAAAATTTTTGAAGATTCTACCTAATCATCTTAAGATTTTTTTTTTCTATCTTTTGTTTTTGTTTATAATAATTTAATCTTTAAAATTATCTAAATCAGGTTCGAAACAAATTGATCTCAACAAGAGCCTAAACTCAACTCCAAATAAAGGGTAAAATATTTATATGGTACCTGAACTATCATGAAATACACTTTTTGGTACCTATAAATTTTTAGAGAGTCTAGTGGTACCTGTATTATCCATCCGTTAGCCATTTTAGTACTTCCGTTAATTATTCCATTAAAGTATGGGTAAAATTGTAAACCACCTATTTTTCATATTTCTTTTGCAGATTTTTGATTAAAATAAATTAGACTAGGTTAAAAGAAAGACCTATAATTGAATTTAGTGAATATCTAGATTTACCTACCATCTCTATTGATTAATTATATTAATTGTTCGAGGAAAAAGTTACGTCTAAATTAATATATATTAAATTTTCATAAAATAAAAAAACTAAACAAAAATAAAAGCACTTAAGTTAATTGACCCAAGTATCCCAACAAAAATGAAGAATAAATTGAGTTTTTTTATTTTTTATATGTCAAAATATTTTTTAATTATAGATATTCAATATATTAAATTCTGTAATTTTAAATATGAATGAAAAGACTATTTTACCCTTGTTATTTTACTCACATGAGTGTCACATGATTGCCACGTAGGTATTTTTAACGGAATAATGGATGGAGGTACTATAAGGGTGTGAAGACCCAGATTTTCATACAATAAATTTATGTAATTCAATAATTGTTATATAAATTGAATTGTGATATTTGGGATTATTTGGATTGTCGTGGGTTGAGAAAATTGGTTCCGAATGATTTTATTTTCAAAAACGAACGTTATTTAGGGGGTCGTGAAAATCGACTTTTTATACGTTCAAAATTTGGGAAAACTTCCTTCATGAAAGTTGTAGAGCTCGTCGATACGAGTCCGTGCATATGTGGAACGTATTATTCGGAGTTCGTATGAATAAGTTATGAATATTTGAAAATCGAAATTTTTCTATAAATAGTGGAAAAATCTGAGTTTGTTGTGAAGGACGAAAAAATTCCATTATTGCACATCAGTCCCCCGTCTCTCTCTCTCGGTCTGGTCACTGTGCCTTCCGACCCAGCGACCCGACCCGACTGGAAGTCGGGCCTCCCGACCCCGCCGACCCGGCCCTCTCCCGCATCGCCGCCGCACGCCTGGTCGATCCCCGCCATCGCCACGCCCCGCCGCTGCCTCCAGACGTGGATCGAAGCTCCCTCCCGAAGTGAAAACCCGACCCGGCCGGAAAACCACTTTTCCGGTGGTGCACGGGCCGATCGTTCCTATTTTCGTGACGTGCTCTTCCTTCTGATCATCCCCATATATAGCTTGCATCACGATTTTGAGTGTAGAGTGGTAGATCAAGAGTTGAAGATTTCGACGTCCCTGATTCGATCTGGAGACTGATCAGAGGGCCGAGATTAATCCAACTTCAAAGCCCGATCTAGGACGATCCAGACCTCATCTCCGAAAAAGTCAGGTATTAAAGTTGTTCAAAATTTCATTTTGAAGAAGTTTGTAGTTGACGACTTTTGCATCGGAGGTGGTTGACCGGCGTTGACCGCCGCGTTGACCACCGTCTGACCGCCGCGTGTGGCGGCGCGTCGGACCGAATTTTGAGTTTTTATTATCTGGACGATGATCTATGCATCCATACGAGCGTTTTGAGATATAACTTGGTCATGTTAGAAAAAGTTGATAAATAGTCAATTTCTGTTTTAACGTTACTATTTACGGTTTTACAATTTACCTTCGGTTTGAGATTTACGAAGATCAGACCATCGGTTTTACTTCAAATTTTAATATGATGTTCCTATGACTGTCCCGATGACTTTGTGTGGTCACGGGCGAAGATCCGACTTTTGGATCTTCGTATAATTATAAAATAGTGATTCGGGAGGCGATTAACGAAGATCCGTCCATCGGATTTTCGTATAATTTTGATAGGATGTTTCCATGGGCAATCCGTGAGGATCTAACCGTTGGATTATCTTTATTTTAGAATCCGACCGTTGGATTATCTTTATTTTAGAAATCCGACCGTTGGATCATCAATTAGGTTTATTTCATGCTTCGTTGCTAAGTAAAGACCGTACTTGATTAGGTACTTGACGGCTTGAGTTGACGAGCATTGGATTTTTGTGAGTTATATATATATAGAAGACGCAGCAGGAGTTCGAGGTGAGTAAAACTCACGTGGTTCATATTACGAACCGAGCATTTTAATTTATTTATTTTTGGTAATTGTGTGAAAAATATTTGCGGATTAAATATTTGTTTTAAAATTTCATGGACTTGAATTACCACAGTCCATAGGTAAGTAAAATGAATTTTAACTATACAAATGAATTTCATAATTTTCTTGTGTGAACTATAGATGGTATTAGTGGTCATTCCTGAGTGGATGATTACGTATATATATATTTACGTGGAAAATATATATTGATGAGTGGATTGTTTGATTGATGATATGATGGAGTTGATTATATTACAATTGTGTAATCCCATAATAATATGATATATCTTGGTGTGTTTGATTTCAGTATGTGATATTATATATTGGGTCATTTATGGGTTTAGGGTCAATGTAATGACGGGTGTGGGAAATCGGACGCTCTAATCCTAGTGTGGATGATGGGATACGATTGGTTGAGTATGTGGGATTATTGGACGTTCTAAATATGTATATAGGTATACATATTGATGAAATACAATAATTGATAAATATGTCGGATGCCATAACCTAGGCCAGGTGACGGGCTACGATTCAGTTAGAGCTCTATTCTGTCAAGTACCGTATTTTTATAAATACGATGAAGAGAGTTGTGGGGAAAGTTGTGTGTGGGGTTGTCTTGTTATATTGAATTGGTGTTGATTGAGATTGTTATTATTTGTATATGTGGAAATATTTGAGTGTTGCTGTGTGTGAGAATAAATGAGTTTAAATTAAGTAACAGTTCCTTCTTTTACTCATACAAGCTTTCATAAGCTTACCGGGTTTTGTGTTGTTGCAATCCCGGTACACTATTCAATGGTGTAGCGGATATTCCTGCAGGTCAGGATAACCAGGGAGATGACCGAGCTGCTTAGGTGTTACAGCAGTTTTGTTATTTATTTAGTTGTGAGGTGTGTGTGTATGCTCATTTAGAGCTTTACATTACATTTTGGATTTATGTTGTAATAATTAACCGAGACTAAGTCGGTTTGATTTTATTTCGTGTGGTGAGTGTGTTAAGAAAAGAAAAATTTTCATGTTTCGGATTATGAATAGTTATTCATAAAATTCGGGGCGTGACAAAGGGTTAACGGAGGGATAGTACAGGTACCATTAGACTCTCTGAAAATTTGTAGATATCAAAAAGTGCATTTCGTGATAATTCGGGTACTATATAAGGATTTTACCCCCAAATAAATTAGACCGCGCCCAAATTTTATCTAAATTTTGCTTTTACTGGATACATTTCAATTCTTTTGTAAATCTACTACTATAGTAGTATACTCGTATATTGATAGATTCTATATGAAACTTCTGTTAATGCTCCCGTGTAGTTTATAACTCTTTTCAAATATTAATACAAACCGGCGTGTATAACTGGCATTTGATAGTTTTCAAATTAATGCAAGTACATGCTTCATCTCATAATCCCATGTCCTAATTTCTTCGATCTGGTCAGTTCTATGATTAAAAAAATGTCACGCCCCGAATTTTAGAATAACAATTCCAAAATCCGAAACATGAATATACTACAACGACAAAATAATCATCCTGAAAATTTTTCTTTTCTTAACATACTCACCCCACAGAATAAAATCAAACCGAATTTAGTCTCGGTTAATTATTACAACTCAAATCCAAATGTAATGTAAAGCTCTAAATGAGCATACACACACATCACGACTAAATAAATAACATGACTGCTGTAACACCTAAGCAGCCCGGTCACCTCCCTGATTATCCTGACCTGCAGGAATATGCGCTACACCATTGAATAGTGTACCGGGATTGCAACAACACAAAACCCGGTAAGCTTATGAAAGCTTGTATGAGTAAAAGAATGAACTGTTGCTTAATTTAATCTCATTTATTTCCACACACAGCAACACTCAAATATTTCCACATATGCAAATAATAACAATCTCAATCCAACACCAATTCAATATATCAAGACAACCCAACTCACACTTTCCCCACAACTCTCATCATCGTATTTATAAAAATACGGTATTTGACAGACTAGAGCTCTAACTGAATCGTAGCCCGTCACCTGGCCTAGGTTATGGCATCCGACATATTTATCAATTATTGTATTTCATCAATATGTATACCTATATACATATTTAGAACGTCCAATAATTCCACATACTCAACCAATCGTATCCCATCATCCACACTAGGATTAGAGCGTCCGATTACCCACACCAGTCATTACATCGACCCTAAACCCATAAATGAACACAACATATAATTTCACATACTGAAATCAACCCAACCAAGATACATCATATTATTATGGAATTACACCATCGAAATAAAATCAACTCATCAATTCCACTCAATCAAATCACCAATCAAATAATCCACTCATCAATATATATTTTCCACGTAAATATATATATACGTAATCATCCACTCAGGAATGACCACTAATACCATCTATAGTTCACACAAGAAAATTATGAAATTCATTTGTATAGTTAAAAATTCATTTTACTTACCTATGGACCGTGGTAATTCAAGTCCATGAAATTTTAAAACAAATATTTAATCCGCAAATATTTTTCACACAATTACCAAAAATAAATAAATTAAATGCTCGGTTCGTAATATGAACCACGTGAGTTTTACTCACCTCGAAACTCCCGCTGCGTCTTCAATATAATTATAAATTATAATTTATAATTAACGCCGCTAGCCCACGAAATTAAAATCCGTCAATCACCTAATCAAATGTGATTCGAATTTAGCCAACAATTTCAACTCATAATTTAACCACTAATTAACGGTCAGATTCTAATTTACATTAAAATCCGATGAGCGGTTTCTCACGAATCGCTCCCCTAATTACCGTTTTTCACATATACGAAGATCCAACGGTCGGATCTTCGCCCATGACCACACAAAGCCTCTGGGACAGTCATATGATCATCATATCAAATTTACAAGTTCATCCAACGGTCATAATTTCACAGATCAAAAATCTAACGACCGAAATCGATCGAAATCACAAAATTCATAACTAATTCATACGATATCCAAAAAATGCGTATAATATGCCGAAATGATCGTATCGAAAGATAGAATCATAAAATGAACAGAAACCAAATTTTAGACCTCCGGAGGTGGCCGGAAAAGGCCGCCGGAGTTAGGGACAGAGCCGCCACCGACCACCACCAATGGTGTCGGGGCCGAGCTTGTCCCCTTCGTTTCATCATTCTGAGCAACTTTCATAACTAGCACAAGACCTAAAAATGAACGGAAAGCGTCGAAATTACCGATTTACAGTCGGTGGCCGGAAAAAATGCAGAAACCGGTGAGCTTGAAAACCGACGTGAAAACTGCAACCTCAGGCCCCGATCCCTTCTGGAAACTTGTTCAGAACTTCCTTGCGAACTCAACAAGCTTGGAATCACAAGAAACGATCGTGTATAGCTCGAGATATCTTGATCGAAAGTTTCGGTATTTCGATCCGTTCGGGTCGAGCTCCGACGAACGTGAAAACGTTCGACCCAGTTCCGGTCCTTCTTGGTGCTTGTAGAGGAAGTTGAGGCGAGCTCAATGAAGCAAGAATCAAGTGAAATGATGGAGTGTAGCTCGAGATATTGAGATCGAACCGAAAATGGACGTTTTCGGTTCGGGCTTCGCCGCCGCCGCCACAGGCTGCGCCGCCGTGTGAGACTGCCTCCGGGAGCTAGAGCAGCTCGAGATGAACACCTGGGACTTGGTTTGAGGTCGAAAGGTGGTCTGTGGAGGGAGAACAATTAAGGAGAAGTTTTCCTCCCCTTCGGCCGATTTCCGTCTGTAAGAGAGAGAGAGAGAAACTGTTTTTCTCCAGAAACGGACGAGGAAGAAGAAGAAAGAAAAAAAAGAAGAAAGAGGAACCGGTAGGGAAAAAAATTAGGGTTTGCAAAAATTTTTCTATATATACAAGTTTCGAAAATCTTCGAAATTCGATAACTAATTCAGAAAAAATCCGATCTTCGTGTTCCGCATGTGCACGGACTCGTATCGACGAGCTCTACAACTTTCATGAAGGAAGTTTCTCCAAATTTCGTACGTAGAAAAAGTCGATTTCTCAACCCGAGTATTTTCGAGCTTTTCGTTAAAATAACTTTTCGAAACTTTGATAATTGTAAAAATGAATGATTATCGAACATAAATCGTGAAATCGTATAATAATCATTCGATACAATAATTCGAAATAAAAATGGAATTTGCGGGTATTACAATCTACCCCCCTTAAAGGAATTTCGTCCCGAAATTCAAGTACTCATTTCCCCAAAAAGCTGTGGATACCTCGTCCTCATGTCAGATTCTAATTCCCATGATGCATCACCCTCATCATGATGACTCCACAACACCTTCACGAGATCAACCTCTTTCCTACGAAGTTTCTTTGTAGACCTATCCAAGATACGAACAGGTTCAACTACAAACGTCACATCCGGGTTCACTTCGATCGTACCGTGGTCAATCACGTGAGACTCATCTCGAACATACTTCCTGAGCAGAGACACATGGAAAACGTTGTGCACACTCGACATGCTAACAGGTAAAGCAAGACGATATGCTAAGTTACCAACCCTTTCTAGAATCTCAAAGGGTCCAACATACCTCGGTGCGAGTTTTCCCTTCTTGCCAAATCTCACTACACCTTTCATTGGTGAGACTTTCAAGAACACAAGATCACCTGTCTCAAACTCCAACGGTCTCCTCTTCAAGTCAGCATAACTCTTCTGTCTACTCTGTGCAGTTCGGATTCTGTCCCGAATAGTAGTGACCTTCTCTGTAGTCTCCTGTACAATCTCAGGTCCAATGAGCCCTTTATCCCCTGCTTCCGCCCAACAGATAGGAGTTCTACATGGCCTACCATAAAGAGCCTCATATGGAGCCATACCGATACTAGAGTGATAGCTGTTGTTGTAGGCAAACTCTACCAATGGCAGATGATCCGCCCAACTACCCTTAAAGTCCAGAACACAAGCTCTGAGCATGTCCTCCATCACCTGATTCACTCTCTCGGTCTGTCCATCTGTTTGTGGGTGAAATGCAGTGCTCATAGCAAGAGACGTACCAAATGCCTTGTGGAACCTACGCCAGAATTCCGATGTGAAACGAGCATCACGATCCGATACAATCGTCACAGGCACTCCATGAAGCCTCACTATCTCGTTCACATATAACTTACACAATGCATCACCTGAGTACGTTTTTGCCACCGGAAGGAAGTGTGCTGATTTAGTCAACCGGTCAACAATCACCCAAATCGAGTCATAACCTTGCCTGGATCTGGGCAATCCAGTCACAAAGTCCATAGAGATGTCTTCCCATTTCCACACAGGAATCGATAAGGGGTTCAGCATTCCTGCTGGTCTCTGATGCTCTGCCTTCACCTGTTGACAGGTAAGACACTTCGACACATGCTCCGCCACATCCCTCTTCATACCATACCACCAAAACTGCCTTCTTAGATCCATATACATTTTAGTACCTCCTGGATGTATAGTATATCGAGACCTATGTGCTTCCCGCATGATCTCCTCCTTGAGGTTATCAACACTCGGTACATACAATCTCCCTCGAAATCTCAACCCTCCATCAGCCCCAATCATCCACTCAGAAGGACCCTCCACATCCGGGTCAGCAGTCATCTCAGAAATCCTCGCCTGAGCAAACTCATCAAGTGTCTGACCCTGAATGATCCTGGAGATCAAGGTGGGCTGTAAGGTGATACTACCGAGAGAGATTCCCTGTCCTGCTCCTGCGGGCATAAGGTCAAACTCAGATGCAGCTTCTAACATGCGCCACTCCTGCACCATAATCGATGCCATGATTACCCGCGGTTTCCTACTCAAAGCATCCGCCACCACATTCGCCTTTCCGGGATGATACTCCAAGGTGAAATCATAGTCCTTAATGAGCTCCATCCATCTCCTCTGCCTCATGTTCAATTCCTTCTGGGAGAATAGATACTTCAAACTCTTGTGATCAGAAAAGAGTTCGAATTTCTCACCATAAAGATAGTGCCTCCAAATCTTCAAGGCAAACACCACAGCTGCTAGCTCTAGATCATGAGTAGGGTAATTCCGCTCATGTACCTTCAACTGTCTAGAACCATAAGCAACAACACTACCATTCTGCATCAACACACACCCCAAACCCTGATGAGATGCATCGCTGTAAATGACCAGTCCACCACCACTAGTAGGAATGGTCAACACCGGAGCTGTAGTCAATCTAGTCTTCAGCTCAATGAAAGCCTTCTCACACTTATCCGACCATACGAACTGAGTGTCTTTCCTGGTCAATTTGGTCAAAGCCGAAGCAATACCAGAAAACCCTTCAATGAAGCGTCTGTAATAACCGGCCAATCCAAGGAAGCTACGGATTTCTGTAACCGTAGTAGGGCGACTCCAACTCATCACTGCTTCAACCTTCGAAGGATCCACAGAAACTCCATCCTTCGAGACCACATGACCAAGGAACTTGACTTCACTCTGCCAGAAGTCGCACTTCTCGAACTTGGCAAATAGTTTCTGCTCTCTCAATGTCTGCAGCACTATTCGCAGATGCCTCTCATGCTCAGCTGACGACCTTGAATAAATCAAGATGTCGTCAACGAACACTACCACAAACTGATCCAAGTAAGGACTGAACGTACGGTTCATCAAGTCCATAAATGCTGCGGGGGCATTCGTGAGACCAAAAGGCATGACAAGAAACTCAAAATGTCCATACCTGGTCCTGAACGCCGTCTTTGGAATATCTTCCTCCTTCACCCTCAACTGGTGATATCCAGACCTCAAGTCAATCTTCGAGAATACAGTAGCTTCTCTGAGCTGATCGAACAAGTCATCAATCCTAGGTAAAGGGTACCTATTCTTGATGGTCACCTTGTTCAACTGTCGATAATCCACACATAGACGAAGTGAACTATCCTTCTTCTTCACAAACAACACTGGTGCACCCCAAGGAGACACACTTGCCTGAATGAACCCTTGTGCAAGTAAGCCCTCAATCTGAACCTTCAACTCCTGAAGTTCAGCTGGAGCCATTCGATAAGGTGCTTTCGACACAGGTGAAGTTCCTGGTATCACATCAATGGAGAAGTCCATTACCCTTTTCGGAGGTAACCCAGGGATCTCCTGAAACACATCTTCATACTCTGAAACTACAGGAATCCCTGTAATCTTTGAAGTACTACTCCCTGATTCAATATGGGCCAAAATCCCTATCCTCATGGTGATGTCAGACTTCAGACAACGGTAATGAAACACCAGTTGTCCCGGAACATGGAAGGACACAATCATCCTAAAGCAATCAATAACAGCATGGTTCGGGCTCAACCAATCCATACCCAAAATCACATCATACGTGTGATCCGGAATCACAATCAAAGATGCAGAGAACTCTCTGCCACCAATCCCAATAGGGCAATCATCACACAGCATGCTAAGCTCAAGAGACACACCGAGAGGTGATGTAACACACAATGATCTAGTCAGAGGCATAGCAATCAAACCCAAAACATCCACAACCGAACTAGATATGAAAGAGTGTGAGGCTCCCGTATCAAACAGTACTCTAGCAAGAAAGTGATAAACAGATAAGGTACCTTCCACTCCCGTGCCTGCCTGACCGATGGCAAAGACCCTAGCATGAGCAGGTGGTAACTGCCTCTGCTGGTTACCCTGCACTCTACCCTGAATCCGAGGACACTCCCTAGCCTGATGCCCTGCCTGTCCACAACTGTAGCATAACCTACCCCGTGGCTTCGTGCACGCACGAGAGATGTGGCCCGGCTCGCCACAGTTAAAGCACTTCACTGGAGCTGCTGGTGCTATCTGCCTGATAGACATAGCCTGAACAGGAGGAGCTACTGCTGCCCTAGCTGGAGCCTGATGCTGAAACTGAGTTCTCTGTCTCTTCCAGAACCCACCCCTGAAGTCTCTAGCTCTACCGCTCCCTGCTATGGTCTTCCCCTTGCCCTGGAAGTCTCTCTCAGCAGACTCCTTCTCTCTACGAATCAGGTTCTGCTGCTCAATGATCTGTGCCTTAGCCAAGATCTCTCTCTTGGTCTTCAGCTCCAAGATAGCTACATCACGCTCGATCGAAGGACTCAACCCCCTCTGAAACTTCTTGGCTAAGTCCTCATCCTCCATCTGCCTCACATACTTGTATAATCTGGAGAACTCCGCATCATACTCAATTACGGTCAACTTCCCCTGTATAAGTGCAAGGAACTCTCGCTCCAGCCTCTCCTTCACTGCTGGTGGAAAGTACTTCTCCCTGAACAGCCTCTCAAAGCCGTCCCATGTCAAGGTAGACACCTCAATGCTCCTCTGAGTGACGTTCCACCACACCCTAGCCTCATCCTTCAGCATGAAAGCGGCTAGCTTCCTCTTATCGGTCTCAGTACAATCAAGCAGATCGAAATAAGTCTGCAAATCCTCTATCCAACGATCCGCCACCATATAATCTGTGCCTCCTCCAAACTTGGTTGCTCCCAAGCGAGTAATTTCCCTTGCTAGCATCAGTAAGCGAGCAGGATTATCAACCACAGCTACAGGAGGAATAGGCTGATCCTCATATGGTGCATCTTCCTCCGACTCGAATACTTCTTCGACTGGAGGGGCCCTACCCCTTCCTCGGCCTCTACCCCTGCCACGAGGTCTACCTCTACCCCGACCTCTGGCCTCGTTTCCCTCAATCTCCATTACCTAATAAGCATGATATACTTGGTTAATACACGCATAACACTTAAACAAAACATAAGTCAAATGCAAGTCCATATTAACCAAGTACTGATCATACATAACGATGCTTAAGTTTCCTAAAAGTACTAACGTTCCTAGCCAACCTAACGCACTCACATACCCAATGACATTGTCAATACCGAAGAGCACACGATGGGGATCCGCTGCAGACGGGCCATCACTCGGTAAGTATTGACATATCACCAAATATGTACCTTACGCTTTGATACCAAACTGTCACGCCCCGAATTTTAGAATAACAATTCCAAAATCCGAAACATGAATATACTACAACGACAAAATAATCATCCTGAAAATTTTTCTTTTCTTAACATACTCACCCCACAGAATAAAATCAAACCGAATTTAGTCTCGGTTAATTATTACAACTCAAATCCAAATGTAATGTAAAGCTCTAAATGAGCATACACACACATCACGACTAAATAAATAACATGACTGCTGTAACACCTAAGCAGCCCGGTCACCTCCCTGATTATCCTGACCTGCAGGAATATGCGCTACACCATTGAATAGTGTACCGGGATTGCAACAACACAAAACCCGGTAAGCTTATGAAAGCTTGTATGAGTAAAAGAATGAACTGTTGCTTAATTTAATCTCATTTATTTCCACACACAGCAACACTCAAATATTTCCACATATGCAAATAATAACAATCTCAATCCAACACCAATTCAATATATCAAGACAACCCAACTCACACTTTCCCCACAACTCTCATCATCGTATTTATAAAAATACGGTATTTGACAGACTAGAGCTCTAACTGAATCGTAGCCCGTCACCTGGCCTAGGTTATGGCATCCGACATATTTATCAATTATTGTATTTCATCAATATGTATACCTATATACATATTTAGAACGTCCAATAATTCCACATACTCAACCAATCGTATCCCATCATCCACACTAGGATTAGAGCGTCCGATTACCCACACCAGTCATTACATCGACCCTAAACCCATAAATGAACACAACATATAATTTCACATACTGAAATCAACCCAACCAAGATACATCATATTATTATGGAATTACACCATCGAAATAAAATCAACTCATCAATTCCACTCAATCAAATCACCAATCAAATAATCCACTCATCAATATATATTTTCCACGTAAATATATATATACGTAATCATCCACTCAGGAATGACCACTAATACCATCTATAGTTCACACAAGAAAATTATGAAATTCATTTGTATAGTTAAAAATTCATTTTACTTACCTATGGACCGTGGTAATTCAAGTCCATGAAATTTTAAAACAAATATTTAATCCGCAAATATTTTTCACACAATTACCAAAAATAAATAAATTAAATGCTCGGTTCGTAATATGAACCACGTGAGTTTTACTCACCTCGAAACTCCCGCTGCGTCTTCAATATAATTATAAATTATAATTTATAATTAACGCCGCTAGCCCACGAAATTAAAATCCGTCAATCACCTAATCAAATGTGATTCGAATTTAGCCAACAATTTCAACTCATAATTTAACCACTAATTAACGGTCAGATTCTAATTTACATTAAAATCCGATGAGCGGTTTCTCACGAATCGCTCCCCTAATTACCGTTTTTCACATATACGAAGATCCAACGGTCGGATCTTCGCCCATGACCACACAAAGCCTCTGGGACAGTCATATGATCATCATATCAAATTTACAAGTTCATCCAACGGTCATAATTTCACAGATCAAAAATCTAACGACCGAAATCGATCGAAATCACAAAATTCATAACTAATTCATACGATATCCAAAAAATGCGTATAATACGCCGAAATGATCGTATCGAAACATAGAATCATAAAATGAACAGAAACCAAATTTTAGACCTCCGGAGGTGGCCGGAAAAGGCCGCCGGAGTTAGGGACAGAGCCGCCACCGACCACCACCAATGGTGTCGGGGCTGAGCTTGTCCCCTTCGTTTCATCATTCTGAGCAACTTTCATAACTAGCACAAGACCTAAAAATGAACGGAAAGCGTCGAAATTACCGATTTACAGTCGGTGGCCGGAAAAAATGCAGAAACCGGTGAGCTTGAAAACCGACGTGAAAACTGCAACCTCAGGCCCCGATCCCTTCTGGAAACTTGTTCAGAACTTCCTTGCGAACTCAACAAGCTTGGAATCACAAGAAACGATCGTGTATAGCTCGAGATATCTTGATCGAAAGTTTCGGTATTTCGATCCGTTCGGGTCGAGCTCCGACGAACGTGAAAACGTTCGACCCAGTTCCGGTCCTTCTTGGTGCTTGTAGAGGAAGTTGAGGCGAGCTCAATGAAGCAAGAATCAAGTGAAATGATGGAGTGTAGCTCGAGATATTGAGATCGAACCGAAAATGGACGTTTTCGGTTCGGGCTTCGCCGCCGCCGCCACAGGCTGCGCCGCCGTGTGAGACTGCCTCCGGGAGCTAGAGCAGCTCGAGATGAACACCTGGGACTTGGTTTGAGGTCGAAAGGTGGTCTGTGGAGGGAGAACAATTAAGGAGAAGTTTTCCTCCCCTTCGGCCGATTTCCGTCTGTAAGAGAGAGAGAGAGAAACTGTTTTTCTCCAGAAACGGACGAGGAAGAAGAAGAAAGAAAAAAAAGAAGAAAGAGGAACCGGTAGGGAAAAAAATTAGGGTTTGCAAAAATTTTTCTATATATACAAGTTTCGAAAATCTTCGAAATTCGATAACTAATTCAGAAAAAATCCGATCTTCGTGTTCCGCATGTGCACGGACTCGTATCGACGAGCTCTACAACTTTCATGAAGGAAGTTTCTCCAAATTTCGTACGTAGAAAAAGTCGATTTCTCAACCCGAGTATTTTCGAGCTTTTCGTTAAAATAACTTTTCGAAACTTTGATAATTGTAAAAATGAATGATTATCGAACATAAATCGTGAAATCGTATAATAATCATTCGATACAATAATTCGAAATAAAAATGGAATTTGCGGGTATTACAAAAAACATTGGAGTAGAAACCACTACACTACAGCTTCAAGTGTACTTGAGGTTAAAAACACAAGTACACATCCGAGTATTGATTACCCGCACCTTATCTTTTCTTTATGGTAAAAAAAAATATAGATTCTCTTTTTGTGGCAAACATTAACAAGTACAATACAGCCAAACTTAGTTTCTGACAAAAAAAAAAGTACAGCAGTTAAACTATAGTTACCTGTCATCCCTTGGTGCCTCTACTATTTGATACCAATTGACATGGATCTGAAGTGTTTTCTAAACTGGGATGTTCTCGCTTTGCAGGCTCTTATTTAGCAACTTCAAAGTTCAAATTGACTAATTCCAAATCAGTTGGATCATACATATGTAACTAGCATTCTAGCCAGACTTTGGAGTTAATAAGCATGCAATAACAATGAAAGCGATATGTGCCATTCATGTGTTGGTTGAAGAATAGCTGGGTTGACAAATATGGGTAATTAACTCTTTGGTGAACATGTTAGTGATTAATTTCTTTGGACCGATATTTTTAAAAAGAACAACATGGTTTTCACACTTTAGCCAAAGACTATAGAATTTGACATCGTTAGCATTAATAGCCCAAATACTAGAGTCTAAGTAACAATCAAATTTCGTTTCCAAAAAAAGTAACAATCAAATTCCTATATCTAAGCAATGCTACTAATTGTAAGACTAAGGGAAACCCGCACGAAACGCAAGCATAATACGAGTAAGAATAACCTCACATTCTAAGAGAAAGAATCAGCATTTAAACCTTATTTGCTAGCACGGAATTGTGGTACAAAATGATGACTAGAAACATCTTAGAAAGTTTATAGAAGTTATCCCTGTGCATAGTAGATTTAAAAAATCAGTAATAAAATTTAAACAATAGCCAACTCTTTCCCTTGACGTGAGAACCTGATCGTGAAAGGTATGAGATGGATATTAGGCAATGGTAAGTCAATTCACTTCTGCATGTTTAATTGGGTGTTTGATCACCCCTTACATATTTATGTTGAGGAGGAAAAGAAACACCTTATCAACTGGAATGAAACTGTTGATAACTATATACAAAATAATTCTTGGAATAGAGGTAAGCTTTCTTTCTTCTTTGACCAGAATATTGTGAATCAAATCACCGGTATTCCTATACCTACAACTGAACATGAAGATGAGTTCATTTGGGGACCTTCCTCAAACGGGCTGTTTACTATAAAATCTGCTACTTGGTTATAGTTAAACACCAAGGAAAAGCATAGCCAAATTTCTCTCATAAATAAACTGTGGAAGCTGGATATTCAACCAAAGATCAAACTCTTTGGTTGGCTCTTCCTTAGAGGTAGACTGAAAACTAGAGATAGGCTCTCTAGATTTGGTTTGATTAATGATAACTCTTGACCTATGTGTAATGCTGACAATGAAACTGCAGATCATCTATTTGGGTATTGTGTCTTTACCAATTAAGTCTGGAGATTAGTAGGTATGCCTAACAATTTAGGCTGGACAGAGGGACATCTTAAAGTCTTCCACAATTTATTATTGACAGGGCCTTATGACAGCAAACATTTTGCGAAATTAATTACAACCTGCTGGCAAATATGGAAAACAAGAAATGATAAAGTTTTCAGAAATGTTCATCCAAATCCACACTCTGTGGTAGCAACTTCAGCTGCTGTACTGGCTAACATTGGATCATATAATGGACAAGCAGGAAGAGAACCTATCCAAAACCAACCCTCCACTATAAGGTGGACTTCCCCTCCTGCTTGCTCTGTTAAACTGATCTTTGACGGTTCCAACAATAGATCTTTTGCTACATGTGTTTTTTTCGTGCGAGATTGTCATGGCAGACCTCTTATTGTCAAGGTTGGCATTACCACAGTTCCTTTAGCAGAAGCTTTGGCATTAAGGGATGATCTCAGAAGTGCCAGAGATCAAGCTACAGAGATCGACATTGAAGTCGAAGGCGACTCCAAATTAGTCAGTAATGCTGTCACAGTCATTCAGCCTCCTTGGAGATTGATCAAAATTATTTAAGCTATCCAAGCCATTGCCACAAATTTCAATTATATTTCTTTTATACACATCTTTAGAGAAATAAACTTTGTGACTGATGTCTTAGCTAATTTAGGTCATAATCATGTAGATGGTTCAACATGGACCAATAGGGTTCCTATTGAGGCCTCGAGAGCCTTAATGTTTAATGTTGTAAACTCGAGTTGCCCTAGAGACTTTCATTTCTAATTTATAGTCTTTTTCGTATAATTAAAAAAAATAAATAAAAAAAATAAAAAACTCATTTCAGTACTTATGTAGCTCATGCAAGTTGAGGCAACAAATTTTTCTTTGAACTTGTCATGCCCAGAATCCTTATTGGCAATCTTACTCTTTCCAGCTGTTCCATTTTATTTACCTTTGCTTTTTATTCATCGTTCTTTCTTTCTTTTATTTTTTATTTTTTTATTTTAAAAAAGGGTGCCCGTCTGGTTATTGCTGCACTTAAACAAATGTACGTTCTAGCATTTCTGAGCCTAGTGTGACATCGTGTGCGAGGTCCCTTATTCATCTTCACTTCTTCATGTAATTTGTTCAATTAAATCTGCATGGAAGTTATGTTGCATTCAAAGCCAGGGTTGGAGTTGTTGCTTTAGTGGTTTGACATGCATGTTTAAAATTTTTCACGTAAATATAAGAGAAATCATGTTAGTTTATTTAATAAGAAATATAACTTGATTGTACAAATTTCTCTTACAGATAATCACAAATTTACAACTCGATCTAGTACGAATTAACATATATACAGATCATAAAACATAACCATACAATTAATATAACTTCAAAATTTCAAATGAAAACATTCATTAAGAGACATAATATTATTCATTAGTCATCACTAAACTAAATTGAGAACAAATCTAATCCGGCCAGCTTCAGCCTTGAGGACTCATGAGTCCTCACTCAAATGCATAGCTGCAACTTCATTGCCAGGTTCCTCGCGATGGACATGATCTTCGGTGCAGGATTCTCATTTCTCACAATGCAGTCTTCCACCACAGACCTAACCATCTTCACACCTTTGGCTCTACCAACAATGCCAACTATCTCATCTTGCATGAAAATACTGCAGGATGTGACTTGTGCAGGTGCCTCTTTGGAGTTCCAGAGAAGTCTCTTCCGTTCAAAAAAATTGCTCATTGTTGATCCTGAAGTCCGAGCAAAGGCCACCGCATTGATGCCTGATCTTGATGATGTAGGATTCCTTTCCGTTGAAGAGTCGAAATGCATAATCCGCCGGGAATGTTTACTGCTAAAAGTTGAAGAAGCTCCTTGGCTTTGCCGATAATATCATTCATATGTGGTTCCTTAGGCTTGATTGACAAAGTCATACAACAATCCAGCATATTTAGTGTATATGTAATTCGATAGAGCTAGACTTGATGCATATCGCAGCTTGTGGGAAGTCTTTGAGCGAACAGGGCTCGATGTGTTTAGGGTATCTCTCATATAGAAAGTGACGACTTCAAGAATCCCTTCGTCGTTCCATGCATGATGGGTCAAACCTGTCCATCCTTGAGGCTTGGACATGTCATGCTGCCCAACGACGCCATTCTCGTTCTTCTCCATTGATTTTTGTATCGATCTGCTTTTGGAAAGTAGTGCGTGGGAAACTGGAGAGCTCTATAGGAAATTAGTTTACCGAAGATGATGATGTGTTCAATGATCTTAGTTTTCTGGGAAGTGCGTGGTTTTATAGAGCACAGAGACCTTAACGTTATTAAACCAGGATTACCAATCCTGAAATCCTAGTAAAACAAGGATCGGTAGTCCTAATAAAACTAGGCACGCAAACGAAGTAAGAGCTCGAACCCAAAAGCACTTTTTTAAACTCCATTCACTTTTTTACTATTCTTAGGCCCAATCAGTTTTCCTACGAGACGAGAAAGCAATTTTGTCCTTAGATGTTACTTAATCATCTTTCTCCTAGGTTTCTATTTGGGAACCCAAACTTTTGTTTTGTCAGAGTCTTGTGAGCATGCCCTCATCACCAACACAGCACCACCTCTTTTACCTTGAACTTTCCAGATCCATCCTCCCATCGCCATTAGCACTCGCTCTCTTTCCTTATGATCTACCACGCCAAGGGTAATAATGGATATAGTCTTGGCCTCACTGTCTTCTTCCACAACCAATTGCCATGTTGCGTGTCCCTTCGGACCCTCCCTCAATCACCAGGTCTGTTCTTACCCTCATTACATACACAGTTATGGATATGGACACGTCTGGAATTAACATCTTAGATAACTAGAATCGGCTTCTTTTCATTATGTGAATGATTTCGTGCTTTCAAAAAAGATGTTATCTTTGAAATAAAGAGCAGGCTTTGGATATTTTTGGTTCTGAATTTTTCCTTGTCTGCGGATGTTTTTCATCGTTATTGTGCTTATATATGAACAGGCTAATCAGTTATGCCAAATGGTGCTAAGCACAAAGTAACCACATTTAAAGCTCCGACAAGGCTTTGGTGGGAGGACGCTACTCTTGCAGACACAGAAAGTATGAAATTTTAACTATTCAACTTGTCACTTTTCTGACTAGTAAATATCTGTCTTCCCTGTAACGTAGGTGCACTTCATATTTTGAATCAGCACCATATATACTAGTGTGATATGAAATCTCAATGGCATGAAAGAATATATAGTCTGGGGATGAAACACATGCAAACTAACTTCAATGACCTCACTCTACCTTTTTAGGAATAAAGGTGCTGACTAGAGTGGAAGATTTATTAGGAAGTGGAAAAGTGTGGTAGGAATCATAGCAATGGATGACAAGAGAGAAATGGAACATATTTCCATAAGCAAAGAAAACAAGTCTCCTCAGAGAATCAAGTTAATGAAACCTAATGGTAAACATTTTTCGTTTTGTAAAATGCAGGAGTTCCCTTTGTCTGCTGCACATTTGATCAATTAAAGTAACAGATTCTAGGAATGACCTGGATGGTTTGACATCCATATTAGAGAGTTGTTAAATTGTATGTATTGAGTGAAGCAATATTAAAATCCCCGTGGGCCGGTCTTGATAATGGTGATGCCTTACCTAAGGCTGGTCAGATGTCCTCTGCAAACAAATCTACTTTAGATTTCTGGTTTGCTAACCATTATTTTGCTAAGAATCTCCATTTGATAGGTTTGTGCTATATGGTTCTTTTAAAGTGAGTGTACAAGTTGTCTGTCATAAAACAGAAGAAGTGAGATAATTTATACGCTAATAGAAGCCTACAATGTGAAAATTGGAGGCTCTCTTCTAAACTTAATATTTAGTATACCTACATTATTGGTTTGAGTGTTGCCCTGCTGGCCAGCTAGTTCACTGATGTAACAGATCTGAGCTTGTCAAAACTCAATACATCGCTCTTCATAGGGTTTGGCTTTCATGCTAGTTTTATAGTCTTTTTGGGAACGCTTTTCATTCTCAAAATTTATGTTTACCTAATTTTATTTTAGTTAGATGCATAGTTAGGCCTTCCAGTTCTGTTGGCTCTTGGCTTTGGCATTGTGCATCTCCCAGTGATACAATGAGGTGAATCATATTGGATCCAGCCCATGAGTAATTTTCTGATGCAATCAATTGGAAGCAAAGTAAGTCTTGTTACCTTCTAGGATTTGGATCCCTATTGATGATTTGGTGTCAATAAGGAAGGAGTGAATTATTCCTATCATGATTGATGTAAGATTAGCTATAAACACTTGTTGGCTACATAAAGTATTTAGGCTACAACCAATGGAAATTAATTTCCTGATATCCTTATTCTCTACAATAAGGGGTGCTGCAGTGCTGCTCTTGCTTATTCTCAACAAACACATACAGTAATAGTGAATTAGTGAACAGATCTGTGTATGTGTGGTGTGTTTTATGCTCTCTCTCTCTCTCTCTCTCTCTCTCTCTCCCCTGCTCCCTCCCTCCTGCTAGGGTTGGCTGTTAACTTCGAAATTTTGGATTTGTAAATCTGCCCTGCAAATCCTAATCAATTTTGGAAAACTCTTTCCTAGAACTTTAGGAAAGCTGCATGCATGCCTCTTTCCCCTAGATTCCTAAATCATCTACGCAACAAGCCAAGCCAAAACACAACACAACCATCAAAATCAATGCCATTAGACCCGATGAAAGTTAATAGGATACTAATGAAAATGACTGTTGTACTTTCAGAAAATGAAAAGACATGTCATCATAACGGTCTTGATGTAGCTACGTAATGTCTAAAGTAACTTGATAGCTTTTGCTTAGCTATTAAACTAATAGCTCCACCAACCTCAGTACGTATTAAACCAGTAGCCTCGCAGTATTGTGAGATAGACTACTGGGTAAATCATTATCTCAGGGATGTCTTGTATTTGTGACCGATCATTTAGAGGAGGGCCACCTACATCCAACCTTTGGTTGTCAATCTCATGGCCGAGGATGCGGTAAATTTCTCTTTTCAGGTAAAGTACAGTGTCTGTCCATTCGATTTCAAGTGTAGTCACAACATCCGACGAGTCTGACCAGTGTTACCTGGATCGTGGGTCGCTGCGGAACAGGTTCGCGGTACGCCACTCTCTATGGAACACTATACGCTAAAATATATTAGTTAAAATTTTTAATTAAAAATAAATTACATATGATAAATATAATTATAAAAAAAATAATAATAAATAGATACCACACTATAAATAAAAATCAGGATTTCTAATCATAATTCTAATAGCGTATTTGGAAACATAACGTTTTTACATAAATATCCCTTATACATATACTATGAAAACCACATGAGTTTGAAAGGGTAAACAAGTAAACGTAGATATTAGAAGTAATAAGTAATTATCATTTTTTTAGATATTATCATTTTTTTCTTATCAGAATAGTAATTATCTTCTTCAGAAAAAGGAAAAGAAGATGAACAGTCCAACCAATCTGCTGCAGAAGTCTAGCGATGGACGAAGATTAGAAACAAGCGCACCAGACCTGATGCAGAAGATGGGACTGCTGAGTAAATATGGGATCACTGGAGTCACCGATCTGGTTCATGATCGTGCCGCGTTTCGGGTCGCGCAATCGGGTTCACAGGTCGCCGGCAAACCGAGCGATCGCGGCATCTTTGGTCTGACCTCAAAATGTGCAGTGTCACTGGTGTGGTACTCCTGTTTCAAATGAAAGGAAACAAAAAGAGTTAAAAAAAAAATATAAAACACTTTATCTTGTGGTTTGTGTGAAGACCCGAAACTTTCATTTAAATAAATATATGTAATTCAATATTTATTCAATAATATGAATTATGAATTTTGGGTTTGCTTCGTATGTCGTTATGTGAGGGGGGGTTTCGAACGAATTTTATTTTCGAAACGAACTTATTTAGGGGGTCGTGAGAATTGAATTTTTATACGTTCGAAATTTGGAAAACCTTCCTTCAACAAAGTTGTAGAACTCGTCGATGTGAACTCGTGCATATGTGGAACGCAATATTCGGAGTTCGTATGAATAAGTTATGAATATTTAAAAATTAGAATTTTTCTATAAATATCAAGAACAATCTGATTTTTTTCCATTAAGGACGAAAAATTTTCATTTTTGCTTTTTGGTCCTCCAGCCCTCCGTTCTCTCTCTCTCTCGCGCGAAACCCTCCCCCCTTGCCGACCCGTCAACCCGACACCCCTTGTTCTTGAATACAGGGTAATCCATTCTAAGCATGTTAATCAACGGGAAGTGCCCAATAACATTTTTTTTTTTTTGGTTGTTCGTGAAATATTCAATTTCGTTGGACGAAACCAATTGAGCAGGTATGCTCTCTCCTTTTCCATAGGAGGAAATTCAGTGGAATACAAGAGTCATCGGCAAACTACCTTTCCATATCACGTGCTCCTAATATTAGCCACTACCAAGCGGATTTATTACCAAGGTATAGATTCTTCTGACATGACTTTATATAACATCACATTTTTTTCTTTTCAATTGTTACAAGTGACTTGCAGCGTAATTTTTTTCTTGGATTTGAGAAAATAATTTGTGAAGAATAAATTCCCAAGTTTATATACTTCGTCATTGATTGTTAGCAAACATTGGAAACAAAAAATGCTAAGCAAATTTGTTATTTGATCATAGTCTACTAAAGTTGTTTCTGTTGCTTTTTTTTCTTCTTCTTCTTTCATATTTTCTCTGTATAATTTTAATAAGTGAATTCCTAAATCTACGTATTTTGTGATCAATTGTTAGCAAACATTAAACTAACAAAATATACTAAGCAAATTGTTATAAAATTCCTAAGTTTATATACTCCATGATTGATTGTTAGCAAACACTGAAAACAAAACATGCTAAGCAAATTTGTTATTCGATCATAGTCTACCAAAGTTGTTTCTGTTGCTTTTTTTTTTTCCCTTTTTTTCTTCTTTCATATTTTCTCTGTATAATTTTAATAAGTGAATTCCTAAATCTATGTACTCTGTGATCAATTGTTAGCAAACATTAAAATAACAAAATATACTAAGCAAATTGTTATAAATTCCTAAGTTTATATACTTTGTGATTGTTAGCAAACATTGAAAACAAAACATGCTAAGCAAAATCACAAGAAGATCAACCAGATGCACTCTTAGAGTTGATTAAATACACTAAAGTAAATGATTACACTAATCATCCTTAAATTAAAACACTTTCTTTACACGTTCCATAAAATTATATTACAATAACATATTGTCATAAACAGTTCTGGCCTGTAAACATCCTCCCTTAGACCAAACATAAGTATAACTAGATAGCTCAAATCAGAACAAATACCTTTCCTCCAATACAGAAAAGTTTGGCAAGATCATGAAATTGTCCACGAATATCACCAAATAGTTGCCGGCCTTTTCACAGGCTGCAATGCATGTGTCACGCCCCGAATTTTATGAATAACAATTCATAATCCGAAACATGAAAATTTTTCTTTTCTTAACTCACTCACCACACGAAATAAAATCAAACCGACTTAGTCTCGGTTAATTATTACAACATAAATCCAAAATGTAATGTAAAGCTCTAAATGAGCATACACACACACCTCACAACTAAATAAATAACAAAACTGCTGTAACACCTAAGCAGCTCGGTCACCTCCCTGGTTATCCTGACCTGCAGGAATATCCGCTACACCATTGAATAGTGTACCGGGATTGCAACAACACAAAACCCGGTAAGCTTATGAAAGCTTGTATGAGTAAAAGAAGGAAATGTTACTTAATTTAAACTCTTTTAATTCCCACATACAGCAACACTCAATTATTTCCACATATACAAATAATAACAATCTCAATCAACACCAATTCAATATATATAGGCAACTCCAATCACTACTTTCCCCACGACTCTCTTCATCGTATTTATAAAAATACGGTACTTGACAGACTAGAGCTCTAACTGAATCGTAGCCCGTCACCTGGCCTAGGTTATGGCATCCGACATATTTATCAATTATTGTATTTCATCAATATGCATACCTATATACATATTTAGAACGTCCAATAATTTCACATACTCAACCAATCGTATCCCATCATTCACACTAGGATTAGAGCGTCCGATTACCCACACCGGTCAATGTTAACCCTAAACCCATAAATGAACCCAACATATCACATCACATACTGATATCAACCCAACCAAGATACATCATATTATTATGGAATTACACAATCGTAATAAAATCAACTCATCAATTCCACTCAATCATATCATAAATCAAACAATCCACTCATCAATATATATTTTCCACGTAAATATATATATACGTAATCATCCACTCAGGAATGACCACTAATACTATCTATAGTTCACACAAGAAAATTATGAAATTCATTTGTATAGTTAAAATTCATTTTACTTACCTATGGACCGTGGTAATTCAAGTCCATGAAATTTTAAAACAAATATTTAATCCGCAAATATTTTTCACACAATTACCAAAAATAAATAAATTAAAATGCTCGGTTCGTAATATGAACCACGTGAGTTTTACTCACCTCGAACTCCTGCTGCGTCTTCTATATATATATAACTCACAAAAATCCAATGCTCGTCAACTCAAGCCGTCAAGTACCTAATCAAGTATGGTCTTTACTTAGCAACGAAGCATGAAATAAACCTAATTGATGATCCAACGGTCGGATTTCTAAAATAAAGATAATCCAACGGTCGGATTCTTAAATAAAGATAATCCAACGGTTAGATCCTCACGGATTGCCCATGGAAACATCCTATCAAAATTATACGAAAATCCGATGGACGGATCTTCGTTAATAGCTTCCCGAATCACTATTTTATAATTATACGATGATCCAAAAGTCGGATCTTCGCCCGTGACCACACAAAGTCATCGGGACAGTCATATGAACATCATATTAAAATTTGAAGTAAAACCGATGGTCTGATCTTCGTAAATCTCAAACCGAAGGTAAATTGTAAAACCGTAAATAGTAACGTTAAAACAGAAATTGACTATTTATCAACTTTTTCTAACATGACCAAGTTATATCTCAAAACGCTCGTATGGATGCATAGATCATCGTCCAGATAATAAAAACTCAAAATTCGGTCCGACGCGCCGCCACACGCGGCGGTCAGACGGTGGTCAACGCGGCGGTCAACACCGGTCAACCACCTCCGATGCAAAAGTCGTCAACTACAAACTTCTTCAAAATGAAATTTTGAACAACTTTAATACCTGACTTTTTCGGAGATGAGGTCTGGATCGTCCTAGATCGGGCTTTGAAGTTGGATTAATCTCGGCCCTCTGATCAGTCTCCAGATCGAATCAGGGACGTCGAAATCTTCAACTCTTGATCTACCACTCTACACTCAAAATCGTGATGCAAGCTATATATGGGGATGATCAGAAGGAAGAGCACGTCACGAAAATGGGGACGATCGGCCCGTGCACCACCGGAAAAGGGGTTTTCCGGCCGGGTCGGGTTTTCACTTCGGGAGGAGGCTTCGATCCACGTCTGGAGGCAGCGGCGGGGCGCGACGATGGCGGGGATCGCCCAGGCGCGAGGCGGCGACGCGGGAGAAGGCCGGGTCCGGCGGCGGCGGGGTCGGGAGGCCCGACTTCCAGTCGGGTCGGGTCGCTGGGTCGGAAGGCGCAGTGACCAGGCCGAGAGAGAGAGACGGGGGACTGATGTGCAATAATGGAATTTTTTCGTCCTTCACAACAAACTCAGATTTTTCCACTATTTATAGAAAAATTTCGATTTTCAAATATTCATAACTTATTCATACGAACTCCGAATAATACGTTCCACATATGCACGGACTCGTATCGACGAGTTCTACAACTTTCATGAAGGAAGTTTTCCCAAATTTTGAACGTATAAAAAGTCGATTTTCACGACCCCCTAAATAACGTTCGTTTTTGAAAATAAAATCATTCGGAACCAATTTTCTCAACCCACGACAATCCAAATAATCCCAAATGTCATAATTCAATTTATATAACAATTATTGAATTACATAAATTTATTGTATGAAAATCAGGGTCTTCACAGCATGAAAACCAAAAAGATTAATTACCTATATATCTAGCAAAATATATGATCACTTTAAAGCCAGAAGTGAACAAATTACCTATATATCTGGCAAAATATATGATCACTTTCAAACCAGAAGTGAACACCATGACACTCGGGGAAATGGAAGAAAACCATATGCACACTTTCCAGTGATCCTTGAGTTTGTGATTTAAGCAACGTAAAGCTCTAGTTGACAATATCATTGCATAAGTTTCTGTTGCTTTTTTTTTTTCTTCTTCTTTCATATTTTCTCTTATAATTTTAATAAGCAGCTTAGTAGGTAGTTTATTGATTTCGGGATTACTAAGTTTCTTGTTTTTGTGCTTAATCTAAAAAGGTGGGTGTGCTAGGGGTATGCTAAGTAGTATGCTCATGTGAGGGGTGTGCTAGGGTTGTGTGCTCTATGTAATTGCTTATACTGACAGCCTTCTAGGCAAGTCATTATTGTACTGCTTGCTGAAATGCTGAATGAGATTGACCTTTTCACCTCAAAAAACAAAAAAACCTCTTCACTTCCCTTTTTATTTGTTTGTCTTCCTTTCTCCCTTCCTTCACTCCCTGCAATCCGCATTGAAGTAAGCATGTATGCAATATTAAGCTCTTTGGATGTTAAAAACGTAGAACCAATCAACCGAGACACCAAATCCAAATATCTTTAAAATATGGATACCAACTAAGTTTCATGAACGACCTTTTAAGTTGGTTAAGGGGAAGAAAATAAAATCACCACATCACCTGTAATTCCATGCTCGTGCATTTTCGAAAGAGATGAAACTATAAAGAAAACAAATTATTTTTTTCCAAATGTTATGCGTTTATTTTTCTTTTTCAGTTTTGAAATATAACTAAAAAGACCTGGGAAAAATGCCAATTATTGACATGGTTTTTCTCTATTATTCTACTTTTTTGGGTTTGAAATCATATTGACTAACATATCCACCCACACTAATGTTCTTGTTCAAAAAAATAAGGGAAAAAAACGTAGATTTGTAAGAATATAATCCCAAATTCTGAAGGTCTATGTAGACATTTTTTACTATTATGACCAAATGCCATGGAAGTTTGTTGTTATACACGTGGACAGCGATAAAATGCCAAATTGAGCAGTGTTGGGGCCTCTAATTTAATTGATAAATTGTGCAAAATATACAGAGAAAATAGGAAAGAAGAAGGGAAGAAAAAACAACATAAACAACTTTTGTAGACTATGATCAAATAACAATTTGCTTATAGATTTTGTTATTTTAATGTTTGCTAACAATTGATCACAGAGTACATAGATTTCGGAATTCACTTATTAAAAGTATACAGAGAAAATATGAAAGGAGAAGAAGAAGAAAAAAAAGCAACATAAACAACTTTGGTAGACTATGATCAAATAACAAATTTGCTTAGCATGTTTTGTTTTCAATGTTTGCTAACAATCAATCACGAAATATATAAACTTAGGAATTTATAACAATTTGCTTAGTATATTTTGTTATTTTAATGTTTGCTAACAATTAATCATAGAGTACATAGATTTAGGAATTTACTTATTAAAATTATACAGATAAAATATGAAAGAAAAAAAGAAGAAAAAGCAACAGAAACAACTTTGGTAGACTATGATCAAATGACAAATTTGATTAGCATGTTTTGTTTTCAATGTTTGCTAACAATCAATCACAAAAGTATATAAACTTAGGAATTTATTATTCACAAAGTATTTTCTCAAATGCAAGAAGAAAAGACTTCCATTATGAACCTGACTTCACTGGATTTTGAACCCATAAGTCACCTGCAACAATGGAAAAGAAAAAAATGTGATGTTATATAAAGTCATGTACGTTAGAAGAATCTATACCTTGGTAATAGATCCGCTTGATAGTGGCTAATATTGGGAGCACGCGACATGGAAAGGTGGTTTGCCGATGACCCTTATATTCCACTGAATTTCCTCCTATGGAAAAGGAGAGAGCATACCTACTCAGTTGGTTTCGTCCAACAACAACCAAAAAAAAAAAAAATATTATTGGGCACTTCCCGTTGATTATTTTAATGTTAGATAAAATTTTATTTATCCATAAAATTATACTTAACTATAATTACTTTCTCTGTTAATAATTGTACTTAAGGACAATTTTAGGATTTTAAAGAAAAAATTCGATTGTTGGGTGAACAAAACATTTAATAGAGTGGAAATAGTCACACCCTTGGCTTAATTAATACTCATAAAAAAAATCAAAAATAGGTACTGAAGAAAAAAATGTCATAAAAATAAAAACTAAAAAAAAAGAAGGTAAAATTGTTTTTTATGAAACAAAATGGAAGAAATAAACACGTGTACATCACAAAAACTTCATCTTCTTCCACCAAAGGCCCCCCCCTTCTTTTTGCTTTTTCTCAGGAACCACCTGATCTGAATCTCCATGGCGAAAACGGCGTCGTCCCTCCTCCAAACCCTAAAGCGCTACGTCAAGAAGCCCTGGGAGATAACCGGTCCCTGCGCCGACCCGGAATACCGACTCGCTGTCCCTCTCGCCACCGAGTACCGCCTCGAGTGCCCCGCCACCGTCAAGGTCGCCGCTTGCGTCCCCACCTCCGACCCCGAGACCGTCTTCGACATCAAGTACTTCCCTCGCGACCAGCGGCGCAACCGCCCCCCCATCAAACGCACCGTTTTGAAGAAGGCTGACGTCGAGAAGCAGATGAAGGAGAAGACCTTCACCTCTTCGGATTTCCCGCCGGTGTACTTGGTGGATTTCGTTGAGGAGGACTACAATGCCAGGGGTGGAGGCTATTGTAGATGAACTAGGGTAAGGTTTACTAAATCGTAATTTTTAATTTATTTTTTGTTTGGGATTTTAGGGTTTTGATTATAATGTGTAAGAAAAATTGATGATTTTGATGGTGAAATGGAATGATGTATATGCAAAAGTAAGAGTTTTTTTTTTTTTTTTTTCTCCTGCAGTTTTGATATAAAATGGTGAGTGTTGAAACTGTTTCTGATTTTTAGTTGCAAAGATGGTATGCATTGTGTTGTCTTATCATAGCGTAACGACGGCATAAGGATTTCGATTTGAGAATATGTGTGTGTCTCCTTTAGGGTTGGGGAATGCATCAGATGGCCGTATTAGGATTGTAATTTTGGTTTTTTAACTGGCTCTGGAAGCATATGTTTACCAGAGTTTGATTTGATTGGTTATAATTGTTGCTTGTAAGAGGCATTGTACCTATAATTTTTTATTAGTGCAATTCATGGTTCTATGTTACTGAATTAGACTTTTTTCTTGCCTCGTTGGACCTTTTATATGCTTCATTGTTATGGCATTATTGTTTGGAAACCATGAGATGTTCCCATCAGTGAGTCTTATTAGACATCATGTGATAGTAAGTCCAGTACTTACGCCCTAGTTCACCCCTTAAACCTTGAGGCACAGTCCCTACCTCATTGGAGGATCGAAGATATGGCTGCATTGCTTGATTTTGGAATGTTTACTGTTATCCTTATCTCTCTTTTGTAAACTTAACTGAAAGAGAGATTGGTCCAAATGACCTTATGTTGCTCAATGGGTTTGTAAACCCCATCAGTTCAGGGCAATGTTATCTTCCTGGCTTAGCATGGCATGCCAAAAAGAGATGCTCAGAATTTAGAATAGTAGGTAGACAAAAATAATGACGAGAGCTTATGATTAGATCCTGTGACCTCTCCTATACCTTAGTATAATGCCAATGTAAGGCATAAACCAATCTATTAGGGTTTAGTTGTACATGCAGTAGTCAAAGTCCACCTGAGTTTGTTTGATATACTCTTTATCTTTGATTGGAGCCTTCAATCACACTTGAAGAAAATATTTTGACCTCTTGCTTTTTTATAAATAACTTGATTCATCTATCAGATAATGTGGTGCTTGCATTGCAAATGCATTGGTGGGGAACTCAAGTTAGAACTAGAGAAAAGATGCAACCTTTTAATCTATTTTTCCTTTCTTCTGCATAGGTTGGAAATGAAACAGAGAGAATCTCTTTAAAGGAGGAATTAAAGAACCAGGACTTTTTTTATTTCCCTCTTTAAATCCTTCAATTTTGTAGAGACTTGCATGCTCCAGTATTCTGTTTTCTGATAAAAAAAAACACTATTAGTGGGATATCATATTTTCATAGATGGTATCTGCTGTTGAGATCAATCGGCGGGAATTGTTTTGTTGCATGACATCCATAGTTTCCCACATACCATCAGTTCTGGTGATGATTTACTCCTGTTCAATTCATTGAGCTTATCAACTTACTTCATGGATGTACTATTTCTTTTGGAAGCCGTACATGTATAGACAATTGTGTTTTCCTAAAGTACAGGAAATGGAGGATATCCATATGCTCTGTTGTATTCTTTTCCCCTTTGTTTCTCTCTTTGGTTCCTTTCTTTGTCTTTGTATTTTGTTTTCGTGATTATATCCTCTCTCTCTCTCTCTTTCTTTTTTCCCAAATAGTACATTTATTGGTGTTGCTTTGCTTCTTTTGATCATATAGTAAAACCCAATGATGGCCTTTTCATCCATATTCTGATTGAGGTATTACTGTGTGCTAGTCCCGATCATTGACTCTTGGGATCTTTGCTTCTTGCAGGTTTATGGACTTGTGGAACTGTCACTAAAGATTGTGGTCTTCATGCTGAGGTACATGTTCGTCTGGTCTGCTCAGTTATTGTAGTACTGTGTTTGACATGAAATAAAGAGTACTTGCTGCTGCAACCCTTCTTCCCCCCTTTTGTTTGTCCAAGAATGTATTTGTATAAAACCCAAATGCAACAGCAGTTGGTTGATGGATGACACAAAAAAGTTTCTTTAACTTTTGTGAAACGTCTTGATTTGCTTTCCTCTGCTGCACCCATTATTAATTCCAATTGCCTCATGGACTTGTATAAGTTTTGATTAATTCATGAGCGAGATGATCGACTGGATCATTGGAATGATCGTATCGACTGACTTTTATCCCAAAATCTCTGGAGGGTGAATCTGCTGTGGAGATCGTTGAAACGTCTCTCTGATCTTATTGGCATAAGAGATGAATGTCACTGTTGTGATAGTATAGTTTCAACAGTTCAGGACTTCAGGTCTCTCTTCTAGTTTTCCGTCGGCTTTAGTGTTTAATGCTTGCTTTTCAAACAGTTGTCTGACTACCCTAGTTGGGCAACTTATTGCTTCTAGACTAATCTAACCCTACTTAACCTAGTTTCTAAGGACCGGTAAGGACCATGGGTAGGTGATAGTTATTGCAACAATGCTGACTTTATCACTATTTCATAGCCTCACAAATTATGCTAGAGAGGTAATGAACTCTTTAGAAAGTTTGAAATGAACTAAAATGTTCATCCCACTCTGCATTATTTGCCAATGCAATGAATCGATCTCATGCTCACTCAGGATGGGTTCGTCTACAACGTTTTGATCAGCTTAGCCAGAGAACTCGGCTGTTTTTGTAAGGTGGCCTCCATGAGGAACTTAAAAAGAATCTGGCAAGAACATTGGGCTCCAAAATTTAGTTTTCATACGGCCCAAACCCATCAGTATCGGCTTACTGTACCAAAATGGCTTCTTCCGAATTCTACAGGTCTTTCTGCACGGACGTTAGGAAAAATTTTAGGGCACCTACCACATAGACGGCATGATCTTATTACTTATTAGTCGATATTTTTGACTTCTGTTAGTTCATGATGTGTTTAAAAATCATGCTTCAAGAGTAGGTAAATTTTTGCGACACCACCATACAATGCCAAACAAGGATACCCTCCCTTCGTTACATCTCTTCCTTTTTCTTTCATTTCAATCGACTTCAAATCTAAGAGCTGGTGACAAGTTACTTCACAATATATTTTGGTCCCCCGATGCAATATCACTACGTTTAGTCTAGATTCAATTTCATTCCATCACCACTTTTCTTCCTAGCTTTCCCTTAGGACTTGTTTCATACCATCCCATACTCCTCATTCTTACAAGTCACTGGCTGGAAGCTAGGGTTTATTTTCAATCTAGTCAACATATTCATTTTAATGGGATGCAATTTTGGTACGTGATGTATAAAAAAATTTTATATTGGAAATTCGACTTCTAACTCATTGGTCCTATAGTAAGAGTATATAGATAAGCTGTAGTAAAATGACACTTATCAAATCACTGTGATATCATAGTCCACATATCCAATGACATACTGTCTCATTTTATCCCCTCGTAAAAACAATCCAACATCCACAATACTAATTGTAGTATACTGTCTCTATTTCAGAGTTTGCCAATTACCTTTGTAAAGCCAATCCAACATACTGACTTATATATCTGCTTATCACACTTAAAGCCTATTGAATGTCTGATCTAATACACACCATATAATATATTAAGCTACCAACAACACGAGTTTAATTAAAGAACTTTAGCTATGTAATTAAACTCATGATCTGTGCTAGGAGAGATTGGATATAAATTCTCATCAATAAGTGCATATTGATTGCATTACTTTATTGTGTCCTGAAGTTGACTAATCAACGGTACACCAAACCTTTTCAGAACCCAGAATGCCCTCACAAATTATCACTTTCTTTCCCTCTCTTTGGTGGCCGGGCTACAAAGCTCTCTTGCAGAAGCTGCAGCTTTGCATTATATTCATAGTCGAAAGAGAGACTTCACAGACTGATCGAGTACAGCATTTAATTTTGGTTCTGATCATTGCTGTTACTCGCCGTGAACTGTTTCTTACCTTCTTTTTCCCTTCCCTTTAGGGTTTGCCACTGTCACTTTCACTGTCAGAAAGAAGACAAAAAGAAGATCGAAGAAGCAGCAGCAGCATCGATCTATATATAAATAAAGAATATATGCTTGTGAAGAGTAGTTAAAGTTCATATACAATATGCAACATGCATATATTATCTTATTCCATATGAGACTATCTCTATCCAGATCTGATATCTCCTCTCCCAGCACATAGCTATATAAACCAGACAATTAGAATTTGGATGGATCTGTATGGATCTCTCCCTCTTCGACTTCATATATATCATTTTTGATTTGTCCATTAGCTCTCAGTTCTTTTCTAGTACTACTTGATTAAGGTCTAGCTTCCTTAATTTGATAATTAATTAACATTGATATGTTCTCATTACTTCCTCAATTGAATATATATAGGAAAGAAAAGGGATCAAGTCCATGACTTCTTCATTCTTTATGTACACCAAGAAATTAAGCATATGCAAAAAGGAAATAAGTGAAAAAAATTTAATTGGTTCAGTTAGTCTTCTGCACTTGAAACTCGAATTGTAATGGGTTTCCTGAACGAACAGTAACACTGCTGCAGTCTGGGCTACAGAAATTAAGATGTGAAAGCCGGGAAGCAAGACAAAAAGACTCTTCTCGTGAAACCCACCACTATTTTTCTGCTAGTTTACAGCAGATAGACACAGAGCTAGATATAACTTCTGGGTTTCATAATAAAAGCCCTAAACCTGTAAAATGACCAAAGCTTTTAAATTTTAAAGAGCTAGGTTAGGGCTAGCTTTTACTTCTGTATATGTTCTTTTAAGCTAGCTAATGACTTTCAAAGGGATTGAGACCTTAAAAGGTTTTTGTATTGCTTCAAAATTGGTCAAAAGTGGAGGAACATTTGCTGATCAATTACTAGAAATGAAATGAGTAAACTGTCCTGGAAAAATGTCAGGGTGTCAGCTGGTGAATTTCTTTGTCTCGATAGAGAAACTGAGAAAGTAGCTAGAGCTAGAGAGGGATATAAAAGCAGAGATAGTAAGTCCGTTCAGCTTTTGAATCACTGCAACTGTATATATACACAGTCTATTATTAACACCGCCCTCCTCAATTATTTTGTTGAAAAGATTCCACTACTTTTCTTGATTATTGAGGTGCATTCATATTAATGAAAGCAAACAACTACTACTAGTCTAGCTATACTGTTCTCTCTCTCTCTCTCTCTCTCTCTCTCGACTATTCTGTTGAAGATTACAACTTTGTGGTAAATATTCGTCCATGAATGCAAAATGACTGAAACCTAGCTAACACAGGAAGTACCCCTTATATTATGTTCTCCTTTTTCTCTATGTATATTTTTCATAAACTACTGAAATTGTGTGTGGCTATCTACAATATAAAGTATTTGGGTTAAAACATAACCAAACAAAGTACAGCTAGCTAGGGTTCTATTTCCTCACTTGTTTTGCAAACTTGTGGGCTAGTATATGTAGTTGTTTGGTCAGAACTTAGATCAGCATGTATATATGTAATGTTTGAAGGGCTTTTGCAGATCACAACTCCTAGTTACATATATAGAAGAAATTGTAATAGTTAAGTTAATCACCAAAGCAAAGCAAAGTGCAACTTGTATACCATATCGTGCAAATCTCACTACCACATCTGTGGGACTAGTAGTAGTGGTCCTTCTCTTCTCTGTAATCAGTCTTTCAGTGGATGCATGCTTTAAAGAACCTGCTTTGGTCCCTCCTCTACAACATCTACAACCCTATCTGTCTATACATCCCTTAATCCCTGCTTACTAATTTTCTAATTCAATTTCTTTGTCTCTGTTCGCATCTGTATCTAATTCCGTGAATTAGCTACTTCAATTCTCTCATTGCTTGCAAAGTACTATTCTCCAAACCCTAGTCATTAACTATATGCCTAATTCCTCAATGAAGAGGACATGCGTCAACCGTATTACAATGCCATCTGGTTCTTCAGCTGCGTTTGCATCTCTTTTTATATATTGACATTACGGAGTAAATAAGGGTTAAGCCTTCTCGATTAATTACAGCTAGCTGGCCATAGGCGCATGCATATTCATCTTCATCAACCTATACTTTGTGGAATACACCAATAAAGCTGCTGACGATTGTACTATTAGGATGGTCCTAGGTGTTTGAAATTAACCAAACGTAAGGACGAAGGAGGAGGAGTCTATTATTTCTATTATATACTAATTATAGTTCATACAGTAAACTACGACCAAACTTATTCATTGATTAAGCACAGTGATTGTTCAGTTTGTAACTCGATCTGTGAATGATGCTGTACATTTACCCTAGCTAGCTTTTGCCTGATTGATGTGTCAACACTTGTGAACGCCGCGTGGCTATAACTCCGCCATTCCTTTGCCTTTTCTGATAAAATTCCCATGCAAGATGGTAAAATTACCCTATAGCTAGCATCTATTTTTCCTTTACCAAATCGTGTAAAACTATTATTATCTCTGGAGCTGAGATATCATGCAAATGAGCTATATACATGTACATGTACATGTACATGTACAGCTCAGTAAGATTGAAGACTCAACTTAGCAAGATAAGAGTTTAAAGCACTGTCAAGTGGGGCATCTTCTCTCTCTCTCTCTCTCACACACACACACACACACACCCTCTCTTCTTCTTCTGCTTCTCCTGCTTATATCCTTTAAGTTTTGGAGTTCTGCACTTCTGCAACCAAGAACGAATCTGGTCATGAGCTGCTGCGAGCTACTGCAATTGAACTCAAATTCCAGTTTGATGTGAGTACTCTTCTTCTGACCAAACACGGAGTCATAGGCGAAAGGTAATTTAGGGTTTCCGGGATTTGAATTAATTCCTACAAATTCCAACTAGCTTTCCTCATCATAGTTCGATATTTTGAGTGTGATCATCTTCTGAGTTTATATGTTTTTAATTATTTAATTTTGAAAAATTCCGATTTCAGTGCTCTTTCAGATAATAGTTGAGTTCTTTCGAAAGATCAAACCAGTCATCATCAACACAATTGATTCTATTTTTTGGATGAATACTACTCTCAGCTCGAAAAGAATTCCGAACTACATGGTTTTCTCTTAGAAAATCGTGCTCAACTTCTCAGCAAACGTTATCAAATTTGATGATGGAGAACACTCTTAATTAATTGAAGGAGTTTAAAGTGAAATCAATTTGTTCTTTGTTATATAATGTGCTAATGTTGGAAGACAAAAGAAGTTTGATTCCACTTAAAATAGTTGTAGAATTGCAGGATCAATAAATAGATCGGTTTCTGCAAATCATTTATACTTTCTTATCTCTAGTTTTTTTTTTTTTTTTTTTTTTTTTTTCAGCTGAATTATTTGGAGCTCAAAGATCGGTACGACGATTTTGTTCGGGTCAATTGTAAGGGAGAAGCATGATTCAGATCATCATAATCGATCAGATTAATTACAATGATGACAAATCCAAGGGGAAAGGGTTTTCAAGCAAAGCAAGAGGGCCAAAACAACAACAACAATGATGGGAATATTATGACTAGTTATAACAAGGCAGCTTCATCTAGTACTACTACTTCAAGGCAATGGTCTGGATTTCGAAATCCAAGGATTGTTCGTGTCTCGCGAACCTTTGGCGGAAAAGACAGGCACAGCAAGGTCTCAACTGTGAGGGGATTGAGAGACAGAAGAATTAGGCTTTCAGTGCCAACAGCAATTCAGTTATATGACCTTCAAGACAGGCTTGGGCTTAGCCAACCTAGCAAGGTAATAGATTGGTTGCTTGAAGTTACTGAAGATGATATTGATAAGCTCCCACCACTCCAACTACTTCCTCATCATGGTCTGCTCAATTCTACTAGTTCTGCTCATCATCAATTTCATCAACATCAACAGCAAATTCTCAATCCTCTTAATGTTCCTTTCTTTGATGTGAATCAAAGGCTTACTGAGCAAGTAGTACTTGATGAGAGTAAAGGCAAGTCAATCAAAGCAAATGATCATCAACGAGATCATGATGATGAAGCCTTGGCTCAGAAGTTATTTCCTATAGGCAATATGCCTTCTTCCATACCTGGATTGCTGAACAATGCCGTGGCATTCAACAACTATTTTCACCATCACAGTTCAGAGCCTTCGAGTTTGTCTCTTTCTCAGTTTGGTAGCAGTCATGGATTTCCACTAATGCCCCAAATGGATCATATGATGAGTAGTAACAATGGCTTATCATTTTCAACTACTTCAATGCCAATGGCATCTGGATCTCAATTGTTCTTCTGTCCATCAACAGCTACGCCGGTACCTTCACTTTTTGGTCCATATGCGCCCTACATTACTACTACCACCCCAGTAGTAGAGAATAGTAGTACCGGTGATGATCGTCAGCCAGAACTTAGACAAACCAATAACCATATGATCCAATTGTTGAGCTCATCAAGTACTACTAGCACTACTCTACAGAATTTTGCAACTAATAATGCTCTCATGCCTTCTCGTCAATATTCTATTGGCTCGGATCTCAATCCAACATTAGTTAATCCGAAGCTCCATTCGCAAAACAATGATGGATCATCAAGCCAACCAAACAAGGACCATACTGGTTCCTAAAGCCAGCTAGCTATTAGCAGTTCCTCAATGCATGCATGTAAGTTCCTATATATAGTACTTATAAAGTCCAATTATGTTATATAGTGAATTACTTTGTAACTATATGAGAATGTACGTTATATACATATACATGCATACCTAATTGTGATCGATATGAAGTGCTTCATTAAAATTTTACTACTTATACCAAGGTCGACACATACACATTTGATGCTGTGATTGATCCATGATCATCATATAGGAGATTCGATGCTATTTTGAAGGTTAATCACGGGCATAAGAGCTGAGGAGTACTGTGATTTACAGTACGTGGTTGTGGTAAATTTACATTTTTGTTAAGCCATTCTATCTTGTCACCTGTAGAGTGAAGTTAATTTGGTTGTATATATATGGAGGTTTCTCTACTCTATAATTATAAAAATTTATACCATATACTAATTCATGTTACATAAGTACGTATAGGTAGTGTTATTCATGCTACATATATAAGTGCAAGGGTGTTTTTTTCGCTGCATGTGTCTTCTCATCTAAAATAGCTCTTTGGTTTGTTTATGGATTCGTTGAAGTAAATGAACCAATATGAAGCTCGATCGTCCTAATGATCACTAGAGTGCCAATTCGATCGATCTGTTCACTGTCCCAACTGATCACGAACAGATCGATCACTGTAGTTATATATATGTACCATCAATTAATACACAACTCGATCTTGATTGATTCTATCCTTTTTTACTCCACTGTCCTTTCTCGATCCATTGCTCCGCAAGCTAGATCGAAGATCATTATAGTTCTAATTAATTAGTACTAGCTTATTGTTCTGTCATAAAGTATTCTTGAAATAAAGATTCAAGCACTGTCCACAATGTTAAGCTTGCATGATTTTAAATTATAAGAGCTCTAGTCTTTTTGTTTTTGAACCCTAATTTTAGGCACTGCATGTCTCTCTTGTACATTTCTTCGGATCCGGCAGGCATAAAAGTATGAAACTATCTAAGCTTGAACAGTAGCGAGAATTACTGAGCTTCCTGCGGTATATTTCCAATGTCTATCGAGCTATAGATCTTTTTCTTTTTGAACTCTAGTATTAGGTACGTACTGCACGTTCCTCTCTTGTATTTGCTTCTGATCGAGTAGGCTAGGCATGAAACTATCTAAAAGCTTGAACAGTTTAGAGGATCAATGAGCTTTTATATCAATATATATCTATACATATTATGCCCTACGTACGTATAGAGCTAGATTGATCTCATGCTTGAGTGTTCAGGACAGCTGAGTTTTGGGGTCCAGAAACTTAATTAACAAAATAAATGGATACCATCGCAGTTGTAATTGGCTATCTGTACCTTCATATATATGTCAGGATCGACTCTGGCTGACATTATTCACTGTCACTGACTCACTGTAGTTATATATATGTACCATCAATTCATACTATTAATCAACGTACAGTGTTCAAGCTACTACCTTGTGGAGTAACTAAGTCAGTACTCGCTGCATGGGGCCAAAGTTAAACTGCGCGCAAAATTATGTACAGTATGTCTCTTAGACTCTTTATCTGTTAAAATTTCATGGTCACGAGCACGATTGGCACGATCTGATCTAGAAAGACCTAGGTACATAGTTTCTTGCTTCAGCCTTTTAAAACCAAAAAAAATCCACACCAACTCTATTATTAATTTATTATTGTTTAATTTAGGTCACCGATTAACTGGTAATTAATGTTTGGTAGTTGTGCTCGCTGGCATAATTTCTTTAATTTTGAATTAATTAAGCAGCAGCCCAGATAACCAAGCTAGCTAGCTAGCTATTGCCAACCTTTTGAATTTCTAGGGTCGTTAGTTGTATTCTCTCTCTCTCTCTCTCTCAGCTTTGAAGCCTATATATAATTGTTTATGATCTTAAGTAATTTCCTCTGCGAGTTTTAAAACAAATAGCTACATGAAAGAGCTCGAGTAGTTGCTAGTTCTCCGCCACAAAATCAAAAACGAAAGTGGCAGACGAAATATGCATTAATTTCTAGTTGTGCTTTAGCTAGAGATACAGTACGTATTTTTAATTTCGTGTTTAATGATTTTTGCGATACGTATCATTTTGGCTCAAGGGTGAATGTTCTTTGACAGCTTCGTTATTTCTCTCTACTCCGATCCCATCCGTGTCTATCCAATGTAGACATGAGAATAAATTGGCTTTGCACATGAGAAGAATTTCCCACATCGATCTTCAAGTATCAAGTTATACATCGTTACAAACTTTGCAGAACAAAAAATCTAAAAGCATAAATGACCTAAGATTATACTATCCTCTTATAATCTGATGAGACATAGCTAGTTACAACTCCCCAACTCCAAGGGAAAGCAATAAAATATGTTGTTAATTGAAGCTTTTGGAATCTGCAAGTCTTCTGAGAAGGAAAAGGAAAGAACACGAGTCCACAAGAAGAGAGCTAGCAGCTAAGACTGAAATTATAACTAGAGGAAGGCAGTCATATCAGTCAGTCCTTCTGTCTGTCTGTTCTGTCTCAGGCTCAGCTCTTATCAACTGCAGCTAGTAGCAGCTGCATTATGTTACAGGATCCAAGAAACATCTTTCTTTTTGGCTGAGAGATCCAAGAAACTTTAAAGCACACCACCCAAGCCTTTATGTGCATGTACGTCTGGTGTGGCATATATCCCAGAAAAAGGCTTCGGCACTCATAATTGTGGTCCTATAAAACAAAGTGAACACTACCATACTTCGAATTAAGAACATAAACCGGTTCTTTCATTGTTAAATTTAGTGAATATTTAATATAACGGTAGAATTGTAGAAAGAAACATCTAAACTATGTCATATTCTAAAGTAAAAAGAAATTAGTATCTCAAAACACTGTTAATAATGATAATTTTTTTTAGAAGATGATCGAGAAAGATTGGATTGAAGAGAATATTCATATGAGTGATTATATATAATTGATAAAAGATCTTTTTTAAATTTTTTTTTTTGTGTAGCAGAAAGTGTGTCCGCAGGCATGCTGATAGATACTCCTACTTAGATTTATGGAATTTTTTGTGGTCCTTTTGACTAGTACATCTACACTAGGGAATGGACCACGTTAATTTCATCCATGGTGATGAGTGGTGATGAATGTCTTATTCAGATTTAGATGACTTTTTCTTTTCAGTTTCATTTTGTTCCCACACAAAATCCTTGAGTAATACCTAAATAAATTTCACAAAAAAAGAAGAAAAGGAATACTCAAATCAATTATTACAGATAATTATTAAAGAAAGAAAAGTGGTTTCGGTAAAAATGAAAACGGTGAAAAAATATAAAGGCAAATTAAAAAGGATTAATAATGGTAAAATGCAGAATCAAATTAAATGATAAAAATACAAAGCCCCCGGCGAGGATCGAACTCGCGACCTTTCGCTTACGAAGCGAACGCACTACCACTATGCTACGGAGGCTTGCTGATAGAGTAAAGTTATTCTTCGATTTTATACAAAGACCAAAAAAGACAGTTTTAACGCTTAAATTGATACCCTCAAATCCCTATGAAATACTCCTAAGCATTTCAGTAATGATGGCTGGATCACCTCAATTTCCTATAAAAAAAAATTATCTGCGACATTATAATTCCCCAGTTCCAACCTTACAATTTAGCAGCAACATCAATTCATCATATGTTTCCACTAGATTTAAATTCAAGTCCCAAAAGAAAATGACACTTTCCTCTGGTTTCATTTGACAATAAGCTCAAACACAACTTCTGTGAAACAATGAGGAGTCAGCATGGTAAGTGAAGAAGCAAAAAGGGTCTTATATATTAATCTTCCAAAGTATGTATCTTGACAACTTTGACAAGTTAACCTTCTTTACAACCCAGCACGAATTACAACACTATAGATCTTACAAATAGATTTATTGTGATGTTGGTCACAAAAAAATTAAATCACCAAAGAAAAAAAGTGGATTGAGACGAACTGAAAGGTCATTACTTAGCAAACAGCTTTCGACGGCTGGCTGCTGGCTTAGCACGCAAGCTAGCTGCTTCACCAATAACAATTTCATCGATCAAATCCTTAAAGATCAACCTCTCAACATCTAAGACTGCCCCAGAAATCTCGGCATGGAAAACTGTCCAACTTTCTGACCTGTGCATCACATCTTCACACAATATGCTTTTCAAACCATCATCCTCATCCTCTAAGTTGCACTCAAGTTTCTTGGCTTGAAATTGTTCTATCTCGAAAAACAGTTCCTTGAGAAGCTTTTGTGCATTGAGGGTTTTCTTTGCCAGTCTTGCAGGCTTCAACCACGGCTCAAGAGGGCTGCCAACTAAGCCCAACTTATCAACAAGAATTTCATTAACAGCATCGAAAATGAGTTTCCGGTGAAACTTCTCTTGCTTTGGGTGAGTTGCCTTTTCGGGGATACATTCTTCTTTTGCAAGCATACTGCTAGCCTTGGTTTGCTCCAAAACAAAGAACAACTCAGGGTTGATAGGGTGACCTGAGGGATGGAGCTGAAATGTAGTCAGGCTGGACCCCAGGTCTCTAAGTAGGAGACCTGAAGCTAACAATATTTCAGAAATGTATCTGTGATCCGGATTTGAATTCTCGCACAGTGATGCAATATAGTCTGTTCTTGCTTCATCATGACTAGAGTTCAATCGTCTAAGCTTCTGAACCTAAGTTCTCAATGTTCTGCAATTTCTCACGATTGATCTCTGAGGTAAGACCAGACCCGATGCTGGCAAGATTATCTGCAGGGTTCCATTGATCCTCACATACTCTGAGATTTGAATCTTCAGCATCATCACCTGTATGTCAAATAAATTTAAAGTGAGAATTGATCTTTCCAGAATGCAAGGATCAATATGGTTTGCTCCAAATGTATGACTGCATTTATTACAAAAAGTTAACCATGATCAATATGTGGCTCATCAAATGTTATATGGTTATAGTACACCATGGTTAATGATGGTACACAAAATAGATAGCTAGTCAAGTTCACTCATTTCGGCAAAATCACAATGGTAGCAGTCAGGTAGCCAACTAAACTTTTGAGATATCTGAATTTTCCAAGCAGCTTATGGTGAACGATTACTTACTGACCCTTTGGTGTATTAGGAATACATTAACCATATTAGTACCACTAGTTCAACTCTATCTAATGTTTCTAGTTGGATGAGTTTACAAAAGAGAACTTTTATTTTATTATTTTGGACTCAGCAAGTGAATTTAGTCATATAATCACTCGTTCTCATTTTATGATCATCTCAGGTTTGCCATGTCCAAGTTAAATTTAAGAAGAAATTTAAACTGTACCTCTGAGGGCGTCAGGCAACTGCTTTACTGGAGATAGTGCATCATTTCTAAATGCTGAAGCATCAAGTACAGAGACAGGACAAGGATGTTCTGGAGCAACTGTAGCGAGCTCCACAGCAGAACCATCTTCTTCCAACCTTGCAGTTAACTTCTGAGAAATAAAAACAACATATATAAACTAAACTTTCAAAATGGAATGAGTGGAAGCAGAAGGAGAAAAAAAAAAAAAAAAAAGGAAACACCTACCTGTTGCATTGAAGCAGAAGCTAAATACTTGGAAGCCTTCAGAGATGGACTCTGGCTATCATTTGTATCAGTACCTCGTACACTGCTAGACTCTTCCATATCTATGTCATCTCCTTGGAAACTCGACCGTCTAGATTCATTACTTATCTCACTCAACTGGTCATCACTTTGCTGCAAGTTGGAAGATTTTGGTCTGAGTTTTCTACCAGGTGAAGTTGAGTCTGTTGATTGCCTGCTGGATTGCCTTCTCGGTTTTCTTGTATCAGATGGCGGGGTAGGTGGACGAGATGGCTTCCCCAACTCAAGCTTCTTCTGCTGTAGTCTTGGGCTCACAGATCCTGAGCTCTTTGCTGAATTTGTTGCACTGTTTTCCTTTGGAAGAGATTTTACATTCCTGCCACTTGGCTTTTTGTCAGTGGAGCCAACAGAAGAGTCTTTCCTACTGTTCTTAGGAGAACGATCTTTAGCTGTTCGGCTGTTAGTTGAAACCCTCCTGTTATCTGCTGTTCCTCCTCTAGGAGCAGTATGGACATCAGAGAGGCCATCTATTGAAATTAGTGATGAACTAGGAAGACCAGAGTTTTCGACAACCTTTGCAGGTTTAATGATCACAATCGGGGAACCATAATTCTTCGAGGAATCAGAGCTTTTAATTCTGGAAGACATAGCAGGGCTGTTTCTGTTTCTTTGATTCACAGACCTTGGGTCTGGATTGGAACTAGAACATTCTGGTTCACAGTCCTTTTGAGTTCCAAAATTTGAAGCTTGCTCTTCTTTTTTGGTCTCTAACAGCCCTTTTACTTGCATTGCTTCCAATATCTGTTTAAGAGCTCTAAGATCCTTTCCAGACTGTTTGAATTCCAGATCATTTAATCTCTTCTCTATCTCACTATAAACAGACGGGAAGGAGTCTTGGGTCCTTCCTTGAGCTTTTACAGGTTTGGAAGATAGTTTCTGATAACCTCGATTTCCATCCTGCATTTTCCAAGGTGCTGGTTCAATTGGAAACCTTGAACTTGAAACAGGTCTCATAACCAGATCTGGATTCTTCCACCTTGGTGATGTTGGTTCTTTTGGAGAGCTTCTCAGGGAGTTTGAAGTGTGAATAGGCCTGTATAGATTGTTTGTCTTCAGTGGTTTTGAGAAAGGATCACTATCTATACCTGGGCTGGTTTTGATTAGACTTAAGTTACTATCAGAATCTGGCAATGCTTCCAAACCCATCAACTTTGCTACAACACTTGGTCGACTCTGAGTTCCTGATGACTGAGATAGACTAGGATCCCTGCCATTGGAGCTGCCACTATTCCGAAACCCTTTTGAAAGATGATTTGATCTTGAGTCAGAGTGGGAACTACGCATTGAATCTTCTCTGCTATCCAGTGAAAGTCTCGGCAACTCTTTTGGCTTTGGAGTTGGTCTGAAGGTATCTCTTGATTCAAAGGATAAACAATTCATTTCTCTCCCATCATAAGAAAACCGTGGAGCATCTTTTGGAACTGTATGCCAAAAACTATCTTTTGATTCATATGTTGATCTTGGATGATCTCTATCTTCATAATGCCAAGGAGCTTCTCGAAGTTGAGCAAGAACTCTAATAGACTCCTTGAGATCAGCAGGCATATTTTGCTTCTCATTGGCCCTGACTCCATTAGATCCATCTGTTGGTCTGGACAGCTTCAAGGGTCTTGGTGAGTCTCTGCACTTCACTGGATTACCTGCTGCTTCATCTCTGGTTGTAGTTTTCAGTGATAGTCCCCTTGCTTCTCTATGCATAGAGTCCTTTACCACATCCCGGAGATCAAGGGACTGCCTTCCAAATCTAGGGGAGGTACTTGAGTGGTTAGTCACTGGATCCCTTGGGGGAGTTTCATGAAAAATGATTCTGTCAAAGGAAGAGGTTCCTGGTTGTGCTGTCTGTTACACTCCAGTGATGATAAGGAAGATGAACAAGTTGACGAGAAAGAGGCCCGTGATGACTCTGTTGAGAGTCTTTGTTTCTCATTCACATTTTTGTTCGAATTTATGTCCTGCAATTTCAAGCAGTAAAAAGTCAGTTTCAGTCCAGTAAAATTTGCTAAAAGCACAAAGAAATTCATGGATTCAAGTGCAATTCCAGTATAAGCAGAAGATTGAATATGCACAGACATAGTGAATTAGGACAATATTCCATCAAGAACCATGAACCATTTAATTATACATCATTAAGTCAATCACATGCATGTTAAGTAGGGCCGGGGTGGTCATTTATCAGGGCTGAAACAGACTCAACTAACACTGTTAAGTAGGGCAGCATATTATACTGTAAACATATATACATAACTATTGACCTAATTTTGTATTGAATTAAACTTTCACCAGTTGCATTGAAAATTCTCCCTGTGCCTGTACTACATGCTAAATTTTAGATGATTCCAAGTGCAGGCTAACTCATGGTTCTCATCTAAAAGCTGTATAAAATTTGTAGTTCAAAGATATTTTCAAATACATACACACACGTCACAGTCAAAGCCCACATAGAAAATAATATACGAACAATGTGCAATGAGTAGCTTAACACTACCAGAAACATAGTTCTTAACAATTTGCTAAAAGGAAAGGAGTCATCAAGTAGAGAGTGATTACAGTTACTGCTTGCCGATGGTATGGATTGTTGGACTCTCTTTCCAGGCCACCATTGCTATAGTGCGAATTCCCTGTGAAACAAATGAATGCATTAGTTGTCATAAGCTACAATTCATTATTAGACTCTCATCTTAGTGTCTACGGAATCAAATGTTGTAGGTTGCAATTCATTACTCTCCTTTTAGGCGCCAATTTCTATGAACTAGATGTTTTAGGGTACTTTTTTCAATCTTTAAACGTGCAAAAATAAAACAAAATCTGCATGAACATATAGACAAATCTATAATTAGTGACAGGGTTGACGATGAAGCTAAAAGGACTAGAGCAACTGAATAAAAGAAAAAACTAGTATGACATTATCGTTAACCAACAGTAGTTAGAAATGAATTCACCAGTAGGAAATTACCTGGAGGAAGCCTCTTGTGGTGGCTAATCCTCCTACCAGTGAGGACTTGGTGTCGATCGAAAATTTGGAAAATCCCATTCATGCATCCTATTTGCTTCTGCAAAGCTGGGTTGTCATCAGCTAAAGAATGCAGAAGTTTTGCAGCCATCTCCACCTCTTCTGTCCAAATCAGTTATTTTCACTCCCCACTTTTTCTAAACATCTACTCAATTTTCTTCAAGTAAATCAGATTCCCCAAAATTCAAATCCAAGGCACTTCAATAAATGTTGGAAACAAGCTTTGAGTACACAATCCACAATCTTTACTGCCACAACTCTACACCCTCTGAAACCAATTTCTGTGATTCCAGGCAATTGTAAATGGTCTTATCCATTCTCCAGATATACAGAATTGAGAAGCTGTAAAATTTAGACACCTCACTGACCTTTGTTACACAAGCTGACACCAATATCCAGCTCAAGTACAACAAAATGTAACTTATCCTCCTTTTTGTTCCTTTCTCCTGAAGGACTTGAACAAAATGCAAAGCCAACAGGTCAGTTGCAGCTTTTTCCAGCCTCACAAACCATAAAAGGATAGACCACTTTCCTCATTCATGTAATTCCAAACACACCTAGTTCAAAATCAAATTAGCTACTAATTTCTGATCTTCTCAAAGCTCACAAGAACTGTCCCTTCAATCAAAGATCACAACTTCCACACAATCTCCTCTTTTGGGGTCTTTTTCTCCAATATCTCCAGTTCACAACAATCAAAGATAACTAAAATGGGAAAAGAAGTACACCCAGAAAACCAAACCAAATCAAATCCTATGAGTGAGGGAAGAAACCTTACTGGGTTTCACAGAACAGAACTCACAAAATACAATGCCTTGTGCAAGAACCAGAAAAAGGGACGGAGAAACTGGAGGGACCCATTACAACAATATGCACAGAACAACACCCAGAGATAACAGAAACATCTACCTTCAGACAGAATGGCCTAAAAGAAACTAAAAAACCAATGCAACATGTAGAGGAATCTTGGCAGATCCAAGAAGAGATGTTTTGCCCAGTAGAACAAATGGGAAAGACAGCTAGAACAGATTGGAAGCTTTGTTATTTTATGAAAAATGAGAGTTGATGAGTTTGGCTGAAAAATGGAAGCTTTCTATAGAGAAGAGTGTTTGTGGGTCAGACGGCTCACAATCCATGTGGGATGAATGTGTGAGTGGGTCAAGAACTGTCTGCATGTGCATGTGATCCTGTCAGAGAGTGAGAGATAGAGATTGCCCTATACCTGCAAAGTCCCAGTGGTGGGCACTGATTTACCAGAACTACCATTCCAGCGGTACAAAGTTGGAAACTTTCTCAGATAAAAAAGATACATAAAAAAAAAAAAAGTTGGAAACTTTCTATAACTGAACAAACCCAAATCACCAAGTAAGCCAATGCAATTGAAAAATGAGCAGAAGGTTGAATCTTTTTCAAGGCTCCAACGTGAGAAGCGTGAAGGGTGACTGATGAGTGGTTGCTGGTATCAATCCAGGAATTCAATAACACCCACTTGGACAACTGGTTGTTGAATTGAATTGTGTAAATGGTGTCTCTAGCTTAGTACTTGTTTCAATTATTGGTTAAAATATAAGGAGTTATTCTATCATGTTTCGGAGAAATAAAATTTAGGAATAGCAAGTCTGATTACTTCATTAGCTCATTTCAATATTTTAAAATACAATGTAACTTTCGTTTATAAAAAATAAATGAGTGGAAAATAACAAACTTTGTCAACTCTTACACAATTTCTATATATAGGCTCAGTATATAGTTTAGTTGGTATTTTGGTAGCAGCAGTTGTATGAAGAAGATAATTAACAAATTGTAGCAGTTAGAGAATATAAAACTATTAAAGGCTAATGCTGGCATATAAATACAATGCTTACCATGATGATTAGAAGAGTCTTACACCTAATCTCTGAAGTCATGATTTACTTAAAAGAGACTAGAGACATGAAAATAATACTTGATATTATTGCCATGATGATAATTTTTCATCCAAGGATTTTGGAAGTTTCCACAGGATGATAGGTCGTTATTTCCCTAACCCCAGTGTGTGTATATATATATATATATGTATTCATGAAAGATGTGGGTTGTACAAATATATGAAGATTCCACAAAAAATAATAGAATAGAGATTGTCAAACTAAGAAATAGGAAGGAATTCTGTGTCAGATACTTTAAGCACATGGTTCTCCACCACTCTAATGCTTTGTCAATCTCTGCAGCCTCTAATTTTCATTCCACATTGATCACTCTCTCATTATGCATCCTTCAAATAATTGAAAATTAGATATATTTCATGAGTTTTTCTTTAAAACCAATAATTGAATTAAAATATTAAAAGTCTTCAAGTTACCATTGGCTTGACTATAGCCGCGAGTAAAGCCAATTGACTAAATGGTTGTAAGTTGATACGGAACGTCTTTAGTGCTCTAAATGTATTCATGCATCAAATTCTAGTGTCTTCCACATTATATATCTAATGTAAATATGAATTAAATAATAATGGATAAATCACCTTTGTGATTGGTGAGCATAAACTATCATGTACCATAAGCTCACCAATCGTAGAATATGATTTTTAGAATATGTTTCAATTGATAGGTAAGGGGGTTATACTGTTAATGCCTCGGATAATGTGTTCATCGTTCTTTATTAATCACATTCTCTTAGTGAATTCCTCTTCAGTAAATCCAGTATTTGTTTTTGTTTTTGTTTGAACTCTAGAGAAGATATGATATCTGGTAATGATTGTCTTCTTGTTTCGAGTAAGCTCAGCATACATGTGATTGCTAGCTAATAAGGACTTGCATGCATTTGCGTATTAGAAAGTTTGATATACACTTGATGCCGATGAACCAAAAAAAGCCAAACGAAAAGGAGATGGTGATATTATATAGTTGGTTGGTTGATGAATACACCAAAGGAAGATCTAAGCAAATGAATGCTTGCATCTTTTGCCTCATTCATAAGGTAAAGGAACTAGTACACGTGCTATGCCTGAACTCTATTAGGCAAATACCAACTAATCCATCTCAATCATCCCAACCCATATCTCAAGGAACAAACATTGCTCATTCACCTCACACTCCATAGCTCTAGCTATCTGCCCTTTATTTTGATTGCCACATTACCTTTTCAATTTCTCCACCCCCCACAAGTAATCATCAACATCATCCATATATATAATTGATAATAATTGAAGGTGCCCTACAAGCAATCCAATCAATAACAGGAGGCATTATGATCAGGTGGCAGGGAGGGACACAGGGATAATTGGCTAACAGTATGCGTTATCTAATGAAAAACGATTTTATGTTATGAACAGAAGGTAGTCATCAATCTAAAAGTTAAGAAAAGCTGGTCTGTATGCAACGTTGAACAATATGACAAGTATCAAGAAGTTCTGAAATGGCAGAGATCACAGAATTGGGTGAACCAAGTCAAGCAATTGATTTGCCAGCATGTAGCAGCACATGCCAAGTTGATCATCGTGGTAAATAAAAATCAGCCAGTACCAACCATTGATAGCCTTCAAAAACTTGCAAACAGACAACATAAAAGATTCTAGATATGCCTAATTAACTAATGGGCTTCAGTAGCTGTTACTTTGAACCAGGCACATAAATAGACATGGACCAATTGCTGGTTATATAAGTGGATTTAAGTTTGGTTGGTGCAAGAGATGTACATTTCAAACAAGCTAAGCATAACCGTAACTGATAGCTGACTCAAGGCAGGCACATGGAATCAAATTTGGTTGGTGTTGTATCCCTGCTGGAAATATAACGAAGCAACCCCAGAAGATTTTCCTCAAACTCAAAGTATAAGATTTGCAGAACATGGTGGTTGGGTGACAAATTTCTATCAACTGTCAATAACCCCAACCATCTGCATCAAGTTAAAGATGGTGGCACCTATTTCACAACCCTGCATCTGTCGTGTGTTTTAGTTAACAATGACAAATAAATGTAAACAGAAAAAGAGAGGACCTATCATCTTTATAGGCACTCACGAAGAATGAACTTTCATTTGCCAATGCTTATTCAGTGCATCGACCAACAATAAACAAAATTTATGCGCACATGGCAATATATAATTGATGCGCAGGTTTTACTAAACTAGGATTTTTTTTTTTCCTAGCCTAACAGACGCGCTCTTCTACAAGCAGTATACTTGGTACATCTCATTTAAGCAAAACTGAGACAACAAATAATAATGGGTCGCAATGATACATGTTAAGGCGAAAACTTACGTCTGGTATGGAACTGCAAAACATCAATGGGTCCAAGGCATGAAAAAGGCCGAGTCATCTCAGGGGTTTTACATCCTCTATAACTCTCCTATAGAAGTTCCAAGAAGGATTTGATTTCGTTATGGGTCGCTGACCAAATGGATTCTGTTCCACATATTTTTGGACACTCTCGGCCATAGCTAACCCTTCCAGGTAAGAACGGATATCACCTCCAGGTCCTGCGATGAACAGGAGTGTATAAAAGACCACATTACAATATGTCATCACGTAAAACTAATACAATCATTAGACTTTTTTTTTTTTTTTGAGTGAATAAAATCATTACACATAATAGGACAATTATATCTCAGAATTCATTCTGAAAGACAAGGTATGATATAAGATGACAGTCCTGCTCAAAAACCATACTATGGAGAACAAAAGATAGGGAAAAGAACTAAGATAGACATTAGCACAGGCAGGCCCAGCCCCCATGGCCAGTAGGAGCTGATGCACTCAGAAAATTGTTTATTATTTTTTTGTATGGTGCATCTAAGGCGTAGAATTCTAATATTAGGAACTAATTCTAGCATTTTCTAACCTATAAGCCCCCACACCGCAATTTATTTGTCAAATTAGAGTAAGAAGACAGCAACAAATTCAGGCCTCGAGTCTATTAAGCAACATATAACTAAAATCCTAGGTCCGTAACTGGACAGTAGACCAAAACCACTATAAAGAGTCAACGAAACACCTGGAAATGCGAATTTCACAATAACAACTAACAACATGATAAACACATTAAATACATAATGAATATGCCAGATATCTTAGCTTACACTTCTTGACAACTTAGAAGTAAAGAAGAACCATCAGAAAAATTCAACTGGAAATTAGAAATTTGGAAATCTAGAGCAGGAAAAGAAGACACAAAATAGACAATGCTTAAAGGGCATGATGGATAGACTATGCGACACAGGGAAGGCATTTTGACCTACAGAATTACTTTCATGTGTATGATGCCCATATGTATAGGTTAACACCTACTGTGATGGTGTCTCACCTAATGAAGAATCTTTTCTGTTCCTGAACTGATATGAATTGGGGAATATGGCAGTGTTCACCTAAACAATTAAAAGGGCAAAGATGAAGAATTAAATCAGTTGTTATCCTCGTAGTAAAACCAATCACATCCCCAAGAGAAAATGTTAAGAAGAAATAGTAAATTAACTAACCGGATTGCGCAAAGCCTTGTATGGAGAATCATCCAATAATACTGTGTTGGATTCGTTGTACTCATCTCTCGCCCAAGGAAGATCAGGCTCAAGCTTCTCCCATAATTTTCTAAGCTCTTTCAAAACGAGGGGCTTATTCTTGTTCTCCAGCGTCTTGAAACTGGTAGAAGTGCAGTGTGATTGGTTCTGCAAAAGCAATAACCATGACAATAAAGTTGTAATTGTTGATTTCTGCCATCAAACAGTTTTTATTTTTAAACATTAAAAATAATGGGGAACCTATTTTGCAGAAGCAAAATGATTACAATAAGATAATCAAGATCCTATTTTTCCAGAAGCAGAATAAATTAATATCATTTTAACATGACCATTTTTTTTAAATTTACTCTAATCCTTACCCAGCAAAAGAGTAATTTGTGTTTGGAATCCCCCAAAAGAAAATCAATCACTGAGTCCAGATTTTCCCTGAAAACAAGCGTAAAGGATTATATTCCAACCAACAAGGAAACCAGAAAAGGTACATATGTCCAAGAATGAAGCTTACTTGGTTCTTGAAGACCACACACCCACATTAAATCTGTCAAAGCAGAACTGTAGAAAATCATCGCAAAATGGCCTCTTAAAAACTGTGAGAAAAAAGAGAGGAGAGAATGAGGTTCCATACCACTTTAAGAGAATAAAGATCTAAAGATATTTAAATATCAGTTATCACCTGCTTTCCGTGATATTATTTTGTCTGGTTTAAAACTACTGGGGATAGAAACTTCCATCTGGACAATATCAGCAAGCAGCCCATTAATATCAAGAATCAGAAGCTTTTTCTGAGAAAGATTGCCCTCTCTACCGATAGCAACTACTTCAGTATCAGCTTTTGGAGCCAAATGTGACAAGGAAGGAACTTCATCAATCTTGGTTTCTTTCCACACTGTACCAGTATTAAGTGGTTGTGCCACCTCTACCTCTTGTTCGGAGAATATTGCAAGCGAAGGCTGAAGAGATGGATCTGCTTCTGGCATCATTATTTCCACCAATAGCTCTTTATTCTCATTGGTTTTGTGTTTTCTCTTTGGATTATTTTTCTTCGTTTCTTGTGAGCAACTAAATTCTGCATTGGGCTTGGGACTCTCTGAATTTGTTGTGCTTACTCCCTCCACAAGTGGTTGTGCATCAGTATTAAGTGGCTGTGGCACCTCTACCTCTTGTTCAGAGAATATTGCAAGCGAAGGCTGAAGAGATGGATCTGCTTCTGGCATCATTATTTCCACTAATAGCTCTTTACTTTCACAGGTTTTGCGCTTTCTCTTTGGATTTTTTTTCCTCGTTTCTTGTGAGCAGCTAACATCAGCATTGGGCTTGGGACTTCCCGAGTTCATTGTTGTGCTCATTCCCTCCATGAGTGGTTCTGCATCAGTATTAAGTGGTTGTGGCACCTCTGGCTCTTTTTCAGAAAGAGTACGCTGACGAGATGGATCTGCTTCTGGCGTCATTATTTCCACTAACAGCTCTTTACTTTCACTGGTTTTGCTCCCTCTCTTTCGCTTTTTCTTTTTTGTTTCTTGTGAGCAGGTAAAATCTGCATTGCCCCTGGTACTTTCCGAGTTTATTGTTGTGCTCATTCCCTCCACAAGTGGTTCTGCATCAGTATTAAGGGGTGGTGGCGCCTGTAGCTCTTTTTCAGAAAGAGTAGGCTGATGAGATGGATCTGCTTCCGGTGCCATTATTTCCACTAATAGCTCTTTACTTTCACTGGTTTGGTGCTTTCTCTTTCGATTTTTCTTCTTTGTTTCTTGTGGGCTGCTAAAATCTGTATTGGGCTTGGGACTTTCCAAGTTCATCGTCGTGCTCATTCTCTCCACGAGTGGTTCTGCATCAGTATTAAGTGGTTGTGGCACCTCTAGCTCTTTTTCAGAAAGAGCAGGTTGGAGAGATGGATCTGGTTCCGGCGTCATTATTTCCACAGATAGCTTTTTACTTTCACTGGTTTTGCGCTTTCTCTTTGAATTTTTCTTCTTCGTTTCTTCTAAGCAGCTAATATCTGCATTCGGCTTGAGACTTTCTGAGTTCATTGTCATGCTCATTCCCTCCACAAGTGGTTTTGCATCAGTAGTAAGCGGTGGTGGCAACTCTAGCTCATGTTCAGAAAATATTGCAAGCAGAGGCTGGAGAGATGGATCTGCTTCCGGCGTCACTACTTCCACTAATAGCTCTTTACTGTCACTGGTTTTGCTCCCTCTCTTTCGCTTTTTCTTTTTGGTTTCTTGTGAGCAGGTAAAATCTGCATTGCCCCTGGTACTTTCCAAGTTTATTGTTGTGCTCATTCCCTCCACAAGTGGTTCAGCATCAGCATTAAGTGGCTGTGCCACATCTAGTTCTTGCTCAGATAACATTGTAAGAGAAGGCTGAAGAGATGATTCTGCTTCTGGCAACATTGGTTCCACTAATACCTCTTTACCATCACTGGTTTTGCGCCCTCTCTTTCGCTTTTTCTTCTTTGTTTCTTGTGAGCAGTTAAAATCTGCATTCGGCCTGGGACTTTCTAAGTTTATTGTTGTGCTCATTCCCTCCACAAGTGATTCTGCATCAACATTAAGTGGTTGTGACACCTCTAGTTCTTGTTCAGAGAACATTGCAAGAGAAGGCTGAAAAGATGGATCTGCTTCTGGCATCATTGTTTCCACTAACAGCTCTTTATACTCATTGGTTTTGTGGCTTCTCTTCCGCTTCTTTTTCTTCATTTGTTGTGAGCAGCCAAAATCTGCATTGGGTTTGGGACTTTTTGAGTTTGCTGTTGTACTCATTCCCTCCACAAGCGGCTCCGCAACAAGCTGCTCCAATGATATTTCAACAGAAGGCTTTGTATATGGATCTACTGCTGGCATATTACTTTCCATAACAGAAGTACCAACAGAAACGCCACCCGCTTCATCATTACAGTCATGGGGTTTACGGCTTTTCTTCCCATTCCTTTTCTTGTTTTTCACCGAGAAACTCGAAACCTCAATGGGTTGTGGCACTTCTAGCTTTTGATACGTCGCTTGTGCAAGTTGACGCTGTACGGCCTCAATGCGTTGTGGCACTTCTACCTCTTGATCTGTCACTTGTACAAGCTGAGGCTGTATGGAGGGACTTTCACAACTTTTATCATTTGTCTCAGGGGTTTTACACCCTTTCTTGTTCTTCTTATTCTTCTTCTTCTTATTTTGTGAAAGACTCAGCTCCACATTTGACTGGGGACTCTCTGAATCTGTTATTGTAGTAATTTTCTCTGCAAGTGGTTGCGGTGCTTGTTGATCTGAAAGTTGTAAAAGTTGAGGCTGTAGGGAGGGACTTTCACAACTTGTATCATTGGTCTCAGTGGTTTTAGACCCTTTCTTCTTCTTCTTCTTCTTCTTTGTTGAAAGACCCGGCTCCACATTTGATTGGGGATTTTCTGAATCTGTTATTGTAGTACTTTTCTCTGTAAGTGGTTGTGGTGCTTCTTGATCTGAGAGTTGTACAAATTGAGACTGTAGGGAGGGACTTTCACAACTCTTATCATTGCTTTCAAGTTTACACCTTTTCTTCTTATTTTTCTTCTTTTTCCGTGAACAACCCTGCTCCACATCTGGTTCAGGACTCTCAGAATTCCATACTGTGCAAATTTCAGAAGATGGCGGGCACAAATCTTCCACCGCCATTTTCTCTTCCCTCTATCAGGAGCTTAATGACATATAGATTAAGAACTTGAATATGCCTACAACCAGAGATCACAACACAGTATTTAGACAAAAGATTGCATAAAGTAACATATATGACTTCCCATAAGCAACAGAACATGCTGACTCCCGAGTGTTAACAATACGTTCAATTAAAGAAAAATTAAAAAGCAAAAGGAAGTTCATGAACTGATAACACTAGTCCTACTTGGTGATCATTTGAACTAATGCACTTAATCGTTCATCAGCTAAAACTACCTACTTTGCTCATTTGAATCCATCATTGCTTTCGAATGCACAAACGACACAAACAGTGCTGGTATTCAAAGCAGAACTAAGAACCCAACACAACACAATGCATTGATAAACAAGCAAGTTCCAAAATCTCAGCAATACAAAATGCCATGAACTAAGAATCCAAAATTCATCGAAACGCAATACTGCAAAAACCATTCGAATTCGAAACTGAGAATACCAGCATAAGATGAACAAATCAAGCATTCATGAAAGTCTATAACTTTTCTAGATATGAAACAAAGTAACAAGGACCCAGAAGAGCCAGAGACATATCTGAACACATAAATTGATAGAAAGAAGAATTAGGGGCGAACCCAGCAAACCCAGAATCGAATACGAACAGTGACCTGTACCTATCACCACAATCACTACCAAAAAGATATCTAAATGCTCAATTAGCAAATTAAAGTACCTGAATCGTCCGCAGAAACCCTAATTCTGACGAAAGGAGAAGGAAAGGTACGAGCGTTGGCTACTGATTGATACGGGCGACTGGTTAGAAATCGAACTGTGCTTTTGGAATTTGGAGGGCTTTGCTTCTTTTGGCCTGGGGCTTTTGCTATTCCTAATTATACTGTTAATTCTTTTTTTTTACCTTTTTACTTTTACTTTCTTTAACAGGAAGGTATCATTGGGGATTATCCCATCATTTAAGCCCAGTTTGACATAGCTTATAGTGTGTCAAAAACTGTTTGACGTATATTTGGTGGTAAAATTTAATAAAAGTTTATTTCAAAAGTTACACCATTAAGTTGTTTTTTATAGAAGTATTATAAACTTAAAGCTACAGTTGTTTATGATTTAAGTTAAGCTAATCGTCTAATCCTAATTGGGACTTAAATTAGTGAAATAGCTGAGCATAACGGAAGAAAGATTCAGAATATTATCTTTTTAGGTGAAAATTATATTCATCTGTTGTAAATCCCTTAAGGAATTTCGGTATGCATGAAATGTTACTCATTTAGACAAATTCACCTATTAAGCCGAGATTAGAGTCGCAAGAGCATTTAATTAAGCGCTATTCATTTGAAATTAGGTAAAATTGGTAGTTAAAAACTTAAAAAAAATAGGTCAGTTAAATAAATTGTGTCCATAAGTCATCGATTGTCGATTAAACATATGAAATTATGAAAGAAGGGAAGAGCTCGAGGATTTCAATTTGAAATTGATCTGTAATATTAATAAACTGTCCATTTTATGAACGTCTACGTTTTACAAAATCGGAAATGTACAATAATGATTCAGAGAGACATTAACATACATATTCTGCAGCTGCCACAGTACCTTAAGCAAGGTTGGAAGTCATTTTACTCATCAACTATACAAGAAACCCGAAATCTCTGAACAACAAGAGTTCAAATTCCCTATTTATCCGCGGAGCTTTTTCAGACAAATCAAATCAATCCGCGAGCTGAGGATGCATATGGAGGAGTTCCAACTAGAACAAACTACGTAACGCCTCATCAAAATTTCTGCCATTGCATGCTGGTTGCTCGAATCATAGCTGAGGTCTACACCTTGACATACTTATCAACATAACCCTGCAGAAGATGAAGCTAAAAGCATGAATTTATTAACAAAAATAGAAACAATCCATGAAGCAACCAAAGAGCAAAAGTAAGTTCAGACAATGGGCTGCTATTCAGAATAAGCAGGGGTGGCAAGTTGTAAAGCTGTTTAATCACAATTTCTCTGTTTTTATTTTTCTTATTTGAAAATTGCTGAAAGGCTTGAAGACATAGATCATCTTCTCATCATGCAGACAGCAAAAAAAGAAAAAGAAAAAAATGTATGCAAAAGTTTAGCAGGTAGGCATAAGTGAAAGTCCTCACTCGACTGACAATGCCATGCCATTCAAAAAGCAGAAACGAGTAAGAAAAAAGTAGTTACCATCACAAGCTTTGTCAGTTTCCGCTGAGACGAGTCAATGTAGTGATTTATCTTTGCTTCGGACTTGGGTATCTGGTGGCTCTTCATGGCTCCAGAAACCTTATCAACAGTCTTTTTGACAATGGTCTTGAAAGCTTCTTTGCTCATATTACCCTGCCGCCATGATGGCTTCAGAAGATCCTTTACAAAATCTGCAACAGCACTCTTGAAAAGTCTCGTTGATCTGGAATCCTTTTTCTTCTTGCTCTTCCCTCCAGATTTCACCTGATCAATCTCCATCTCTCCTACAGCCATGTTTGCTGCACCATCATCATTACTAAGACTCTCATCCTCAACAACACCCACTTCTGCATCTGCTGTCTCACCATAGCCGTCATTATCCAGAGATGTAGCCGAAGCAACAGGGCGAACCTCTGTATGTTTGTTGTTCTCTTCTACATCTAATGGCTCAAAAGAACCACTGAGCCTCACCATCATATGCGAATCATTGCTGGGTATACGCTTTTGGCTGTGATCATGTTTATTGAGTGGATTTCCCGATGGCTCAATGCTGTCAAAAAGTGGATCATACTGCTCACAATCTGACTTGGGCAAAAGCTGACCACCAGCTCTAGCAGAACTCGGTGAGGAAGTTGTCTGTCTTGACCCAGCACTACCAACACCTTGCCCATCAACTGGGACTTGGACAGGTGTATCAAACATGTTACCACCGGGTGCATTCTTTTCTTGAATGAGAATATTAGAACTGAATTTAGAGCTTAGAGGCTGCTCAAAAGTAGCTGCGTAAGGATTATGATGTGTTTGAATTCTAGATGCCCCAAAATCAGGAACTTGAGAAAACTGACTCCTGTCCAGCATATCTGGAGGATATCGGGATATGGGGCCATCTTTCCCAGGCAAACCCAAAATGCTTCCACCTACAGGGGGTTGTACACCAGTCTTCCCAGGCACACCCAAAATACTATCACCAACAGAGTATTGCACACCATAGCTTGGCTGTTGGTTATGTGAATGAGGATGAATTTGTGATGATGAATTTAAAAGTTCTCCAGATGGAAAATTGTCACCAGAGAAATTTTGCATTTTGATCCTTGTTAACTCCTGTGAAGAAGGTGCAGGTTGAGGGTGTAGGTGTCCCTGAGCAAAAGAATGTGAAGGATTTACATCCTGCACAGGAGCATGTGTAAAGCGATCTTCTCTCGTATGACCAGGGCCCCCAAAAGGTTGATTTGCTGGATTGCCTGATCCGAAATCTTCCCTGTTCGGTAGAGGATGAGGAAGCTCTGACAATGTAGGGTACTTCTGATGCAGAAAGTCACCCTTAGAATGAGGGGATTCAGTTGGGTAAGAGCCGTAAGGCCTCATAGAACTCTGAGAACTGAAGTCACTCCTTGAGCCAAGTTATTCTGCTGAAATTGTGAAGAAGCACCTCGTGCAGCAGTTCCTGCGTTTAAAGATGAATCATACGATGGTCGTGGAGGCGGCGGCGGCGGCAAGGATGTCCAAGGTGAATCTTGTGACACCGAGAATTGGGCAGGTTGGTTGGGTAAGGGACCTTGATAAGAATGAATCATTCCTGTAGGAATGGACTGAACTGGATAGGGTGGCCTCTGGTTGTAGTCCCTATGCACCTGTGGCACATGAGCAACACTGGTACCTTGTGATAGTGAAGGAGGAGGAGGAGGAGGCAGCTGTGAAGGATATGGACTATTTGCAGCAGAAAAACTGGGAAGAGGCGACTCTTTAGGAGCCATATACTGTGATAAAAACTGTCCTGATGAAAGTGGATTTGCATTAGAACATTCAGTGGGACGTGAATGAGTTGATAAGAGTGCATCTGTTGCATGTTCAATACTAGAAACCTTTTGTGGAGAAATCTTGGATGCTCGATCTGGTGGTAAATCAGAAATGAGAGAGGCTTCCATCTGCTGAGACGAAAAATCAGCCTTCTGAAACTGTCCTGCAGAATTATTGCTTCGAGATTGTTCAATAGCCTGAGAAGTATCACCCCACGACTTCATATTATCAGCATAGCTCAACATCTGACGGGATGGCTGGTGAGATTCAGGATTGTGACCAATGGTTCCTTCCGACTTTACTTGAAAATTTTGTTTCAGTTGCATTGTAGCAGCTGTCACTCTAGAGCTCTCACAATCATTTTTATCAGGATCAATAAACTGACCATCTTTTGTGGCCACATCTTGACATTGTTGCATCTCCTGACCTTTGAATTCACCATGCAGATTCATGTCAGAGCTATCTTCAATCTCTTCCTTAATCCTAGAGTTCTTCACACTAGGCTGAACTTCTAGATGCTTGTGGTTGCTCCTATGGCGCCATGAACCATCACTTTGGCCATGTGCACGGTGCATATACCGACAGGATGCTCCACGGAAGCATCTGCCTCTATGGAAGTCAAAGCATTCTGGAATGTGGCGCCTGTCCTGTCTCTTATTTTCATCTCTGAAATCACCTGCACGCCTAAAAGTGGGAGACCTGCTCCTGCTTCTATGATTCTTAGAAGACCAACTGAAACACCAATAATTAAGAAAAATATTATGATCAAAATAATACTTGTAATATGATGACATATAAACATCCAAGCTCCCCAAGTCTTGAAATTTAAATCTCCATCAGTAATCTGCCAACCAAAAAGATACACATAGAACGCAATTGGTAGTACCTGGGAGAACGGTTTCGCTTCTCTCTTCTCCTCTGAGGACTCCTCCTCCTCCTGCTGCTGTCAAGAGGAGACCGGCTACGACTGCGGCTCCGGCTCCGGATGCGGCTGTGACTGCGGCTTCGGCTGCGACTGTGGCTGCGGCTGCGGCTCCGGATACGGCTGCGGCTGCGGCTCCGATACGGCTGCATCTGCGTCTGCGGCTTCTGCTTCTGCCTCTTTTACGCCTCTTATTATAACGTGAACCATCAGAGTTACTGTCAGTGGAACCTTCTCTGACCAATCTGCCATACTCATCCACCTTCGGCAGAACAGATTCAGACTTGGTCTTTTTCCCCTCCTGAGACTCATCCCTTTTGGAAACTATATCAATAGGAGCACCACTTGACGCCTCTTTTCCCTGGAAGGCCTCATGACTCTCAATGATTAATGTTGTGCCAGTACCCCTAACCTCTTTTTCTGTATCCAAGGAAAATTTGGACCTTCTGGATTCATATTGCAGACCAGACATTTTATCAGTCATGCACGGGCTCTTAGATCCTGTCTCAAATTGAGACCCAGCATCTTTATGGCTACTTTTAACACTAGCTGTAACTGATGATGAAGCTATTACAACATTAGCATCTTCAAAGAAAGCATGAGGATCATTTTCTGAGCTGTTTTCAGAAGTATAGTCTTGTAGAAGTCCAAATGGACTGTTAACTGCGGTGATCTGGTTAGAAAACCTGTCTGAATTTATTGCCTCAGCCGCTGCAGAAGCATCAAGTGTATTCTGATCATCAGCTATGGGAATAGAAGTTTTATCTCGCTCACTTGCCAAGGGGGATTCGGAAGCTCCAGTTGAATAAATATCAACTCTGGATGGCGCCTTTTCAATCATCAATTGGCATTGGGACAAAGAGGACGACACATTTTCACATGAGACACCCTGGGCTGCAGTCCATCCTAGTGAACTCTGTGCTCCATGTAGATGCTTTTTGACATCACGCTCCCCATGACTGACATCAGACTTGCGGTTTAGAGCGTTGGATGAATCATGAACTTCCTGATCTCCGTCAGACAAGGTGATATCATCTTAAACCCATCCAAAGAAATCAAATTGTCAGCTCTCATTCAGTTACTTGCAATATACATGACAAAGATCAAAGAGAATGTACAACACATACTGACATGAAATGATATGATATGACACTAAGCAATTTGAATATCAGGTCAAGATGGGCACTGAAATTCTCAGCCCAGAACTAGAAATATCATTTGCATACTTCTGTGTGAAAAGAGAATTTTATAATAGACTGAATACATCGTGATCATTAATTAAACTCACAAATGTGCACCTTGCCTAGCATATACGCATTATAGGTACTGGAGAAAAAAATGGAAAATAAAGTATGCTAAGTTACTGACCTTCCATCTCCATGTCAGAATCAGCAGGCAAGCTACAACCAGAAGAGACGATAAAATGGTCAGGTTGAGATAAAGAGTCAATCCACGAAGACTTCAATGGTGATTCAATTTTCCCTTTATTCATAGCAGTAAGCTGGCAGAAAGAATCAATCTTATGATCAACTTTGTCATCTGATGGCTTAGGTGGAGGTGAAGAAAAATCCAACATCACACTTCCATTTGATGATAGTCCATCTCTAGCTAGAGAACCTGCTTCACACTCACTTCCACCTTCAAAATTATGGGAGCCCTCATGCTGAAGACTGGCCTGTGGTTGTCCTGGAGACAAAGCTTTATACGATGTTTGTCCTTGTGCAGCACAACCAGAAGTAGTATTAGTCGAAGGGAGAGGAGGAGGAGGAGGTAATGCTCCATGTGGTACTGCAGCCTGTGACATGTTTGGGTAAGGAGGAGCATGAGGAGTCGCAAGTGCTGGTAGATGAATCGGTTGGAAATTCTGGTTTCCTGTTGCTGAAGCATGTTGCACGTTATGCCATGTGCTTCCCTGGACTGCTGGATTGGCGTGTCCGTAAGATTGACCTGTATTTGGCATCCCACTAAACGGAGCAGCGGGAGGTGGGCCAACAGAACCGTGCTGATATAAATAAGGACCCCGCTGACCTATCTGAGGTGGGGCTCCAGATATAGCCTGCTGAACTACATTCGGTGGTGCTGACGGAGAGCCTTGTTGAAACTGAAGGGAAGGTGCAGGCGGGGGTGGCGGACCCTGTTGGTTTGCAGGTGGCACCGGCGGCTGACCCTGGCCAAACGGCGCACCATAATTAGCTTGGCCATACATTGCAGATGAGGCTCAACTTAATGAAGTCCTCCAATACTCTAGGTGCCCTGCATCAAAACCCAGTTTGCACAGGTTTCAAAACCTGCCTTCCCCTGAATTCATCAAAAACCAATATAAACAACTTATACAGTGTATATCGAAAAGGAGCTACTTATAACTACAATGGTAACAAGAACAAGAACATGCTCCTCAAGATCCAAGTTCAACAAACAACACCCCATAATATATAATCAATTTTTTACCGCTCAACCGAAATCGAAAACTCAAACCAACAAATTCTCACATCCCTAAACCCTTTCAGCATCTTAGTTCCAAAATAACAGTAGCATTCACCTTCTTCGTTCTCAATTTTGTAAAACCAAAAATCCCAGCATTCGGTGAAATCCAAATTTCACTCTCCGCAACCAAATAAGTATAACTCGATGAGTAAAAAAGAAAGGCAAATAATCAAGCAGTGTAAAACTTACCGTTGGAAATTGTTTTGGGTTCTGGAGGGGTTTGGAGGCTTCGGAAGATAAACCCTAAAGTGATTTGGGAATTGAAGGTTTTGTTATTACGAGGGTTTTGGGATTTGTTATAATTCTGCGGCAAGTTTGAGTAATAGTAAGAGAATTCTAACTTCTATAAACCCTTATTGTTCATATCTTGCGTTCTCTGTCTGGTACTAATCGGAAGTTCTAACGCTGCGTTTAGCTGCGTGAGAATGAAGAAAAAGTTGAGTACTTTTCTTTTCTTTTTTTAAATATTTTTTTTTGGGGCCATTGAGTACTACTTCTGCTTCTTTTTATCACAGAGTACTTTTCTTTTTCTTCAAAAAAAAAAAAGTTAATATTTTTGTGGAAAAATAAAAAGTAAATATGTTTGTGTTATCAAAAACAATTTTTTGTGTGTTATTTTGGATTGTTATGTAAGAGAAGATAAACAAGGGAAGGAATGTTGTGTCACCCTTTATGGTGGTGGATATCTCTAGATGATCTTTATGAAAGCAAATTTATCATCTCATCGCATAAAATTTCGTAAATTTGACTATTAGATATCATAAATTCATCTTTTGCTATCAAGTAGAGGATATTGAAAATTTTTTAAATTGGCATTTTTCATCAAAATCTATGTGGCATGCATTTTTTTTGGCTGAAATCTCTTTTTTTTTTTTGTTAAAATTACCTATTAAAGCATGATTTGCATACACTTTTTGAATTATCAAAACTCGATAATGTCAAAAAATTCCCATTTATGTAGTTTTTTTTTTTGTCAATAACCACCACAGAGCAAAAAAAACTCTCTAAAGAACGCGTTTTATGAGTAGCAATCGTGCTTCATTCTTCGTATGGCGGCGCATCCTCTAGATTTCGTCGTCGAACGAGCCTGTTATGCATCAGAATCTGGTGAGACCTTTAGGCTTGAATCGAGGTGTGGTTAACTTTGTGGAAGGTTGGTTTTGGGTGATCCAATTTGAACCCAATTCTTTCCTTTGTGGTTCGCAGCTGAAGGCAAGGTGGTACAACGAAGGTGCTGGGGTTTCAGGTAAAAATGAGAAATCTGTACGTTTTACTTAGGTGTGGATATTCGCACCTGAGCAAGGTCCAATATATATATATGTATTAGAGACTCATGTTAATATTATTGCGGAACGTTCTCTAGATGTTTATTATAATATGGGGTTCAGGCACTATGTCTTCCCTTGTATTCTGTAGTTTCGTTAATTAAAGTTTAAAGGCAGCCACACAAGACATTTCTTAAAAGTAAAAAAAAAAAAAATAACTCAATAATTTTGACCCAATTTTTTTTACAATTTTTCAAAGTCAAAGTCGAAACATAAAAGAATTCACAAAATAAAATCCATCAGAGACTTTAGTACTTAGAGCAAGTTTCATAGAGTGAATAGTCAGAGTCACTGGGTCAGACACTGATCACTGTTTTTTTTATGTTCATTTCTACCCATTGGGTGTGGGTCACTATATCACCACCTCATACACATACACATATGACCGACCCTTTAAGCCCAATTCATACACAGACCCTTTTAGCCCAACCCAAAGCCGTTCAAAAATATCTAGGAGAAGATCACAACGACCCCACAGCCCATGGCGATTTGAATTTCCAATTTTCTTTATAAACGTTACCACTGGCTCTACTGATCGCTACTCATTCACCGCTCGCGAGACTCAGATCTGACTCCCAACTTCAAACCCTACCATTCAGGTAACCAACTCTCTCTTCGCTTTCTTATCTACCAGCCACATTTTAGGGCTTCGAATTTGCCCTAGATTCGCTAGATCCGTTCTCATCGAACTTGGATTTCGATTTACGGTCAGAAATGTCATTTGCTTCTGCACAATTTCGCAATTTTACATCCCTGCATTGCATCTTCGTGTTCTTATTGTTGTTGATGATGGCGTTGCATGGTTTCCAGGTCGAAGACTGTAATTGAGCAAAATTCTGAAAGTTTCATATGGTTCTATTGCCATAATTTCTTGCTTAGAAATGGTTTCGCAGTTTTCTTAAGCCACCGAGTCGTAATTTGTTGAATTCCGTTGCTCATTACGAGTTGGCATATGCTGTATGGAGATCTGTAAAACTTGTGATGAGATTTTGAGTTGCATAGGTTGTGATAATATCTCTTAGAAATCGAGGCACATACAGATCTGTTTTACTTTTTTCCGGCCTGTTTTCTTTATTGATGTGTATATACCGGTGTTGACATGAATTGTGGCATGAGAGCACCATGAACTTGAAAAGAACTCTTTACAGTGCAAAGTGAGGTTTATATACTTGTTGTGGTTCATGTGGTCCTGATTATTATTTACTGCCGGCTACTATAGGACATAGGAGTCATAGGTTGGTATTGGTTCTTGTCAGGTTGGTTAATTATTTTGAGTGGTTGGAAAAATGTATGCAGGCTATACTTTAAAAGGGCAACATGAGTCGTGGAGTCAGTAGTGGAGGGGGAGGGAGTTCTTTGGGCTATCTTTTTGGAGGCGGTGAAGAAGGTCAGAAACCTGCCCCAAAAAAGGTTGAAACTCCAAAGGTTCAGGTGGAGGTTGAACCTACTCAGAAGCCTACTGCTGCGGCACCATCTGCAGAAGTGATCAGTAAGGAGACTCCAGCAGGCGTTCCTGGGAACACTTCAAACAACTACTTCCGAGCTGATGGCCAGAACCGTGGAAACTTCCTCACGGTATGTTCATTGTTTGCTTTGGATCAATTAATTAGGTTGTTGAAGTTATGGTTGGCAATATCAGTATCAGATAACTTCCATTTGGAATGTGCTTTAGATGTGTTGATTTGAAATTTCTGAATTTTAGTTTTCCTTGGGCCTTTTGGCCACCCAAGTATTTGTGTGTATTTACTGTAGTACACATGTTTATTAACTACTAGGGCTATGAACATCAAGAACATAAAACAACAACCAGGCCTCGGAAATTGCTGATAATTAACAGTATCTGAGATATGCTATTTACCGAAAAATCTAAATTTGTTCACTACACTTGAGATCTGCACACCTATGCTGTTCTGAGTACTTGTTTTTCTTACTATGGTTTTGCACTTTTGCATTACTTGTTGGCATGCTGCATTGATTAGTCCCCCTATAATTCTTGAAAATTCGCTTGACAGGATCGTCCATCCACAAAGGTCCATTCAGCTCCTGGTGGGGGTTCATCTCTAGATTACCTGTTTGGAGGTGGTGGCCAGTGAGGCCTCACACGCAATTGATGTTGGAATCGTCAGTTTTGGTCCTTGAGACCTCCTGTAGATGATTTCTATGCTGTAATATTGCACTGCTTCCTGTGGCTGGAATTTTTTCGTTCGAGCTTTGTTGCAGTTAAATGATTTTGGTTATCAGTTCAACTCTCAATGTTTGTTCTTAATCCTTTTAAAAGCTAAGAAAAAACTCTTCTGATCTATCCCAGAACATGATAGACCGCGTGGGGTGTACCCCAACTCCTAACGCTTCCAATAACGCGTCCAATAAAGCTTGTGATAAGGAATGAGCTCGGAAGATTTTGAATCGCAATGACTACATGGAAAATGAAGATTCATTTCCATACATCCAAATTTGTGTTTAACCACCAAGACTGACCATGTAAACCCATAAAAATAAAAATAAACCTTGACACAAAAAGTGCCATATACGACCCGAGAAAAAATTGAAAGATTAATTTCCATTAAGGGAAAGATTAAAGAGATTGTACCAGATAACAAGAAAAAGATTGTCATGGAAATAGAACCAGCAGCCGAATGTGCACGGCTGCAATTGCAATTCATTCTTTTGCTACAGAAGGGAAGTGACCAACTTCTGATAAATAACCTCTTCTTCCACAATGTATGAAGCGGGTTCAATTGGAACTAATCACTAGGTTTAGACGAGTACAACATACAACTAGAATCCTAGACCTAGCAATACCCGAAGGTGACAGATTACATCAGTTAGCAAATTCTGTATATCCCCTCTATGTCACATGCATTCATGATCACCTTGACACGATAAATGTACAAATAGCTGTGGTTTTTCTTTGGGACATGATCAGAGAATATCCTCAACCCAACTGTAGTTAAGATATTGCTGCACTGTGTCCTCCGGTTGTTATCTGTCATCACAAAATTGGACAGCTAATCAGAAGATAATTATCACGCAACAAGTCTACATTTGGTTGAGCCAAATTCATTATAATGTCACCACGGCACCTGATGGTTTTGGTTTTTCTGGTTTGTCATCAGATGAAAAAAGTATGTCTATATCCATATATATATATATATAGGATTTTTCTCAGGTAAGGATGTCCTTACCTAAGGTTTAGGTACGGATTTGGTGTTTTCACCCACTTTCCGATCACATTTTCACATCTTAACCGTTCACTTTTTAGAACCTAATGTATAGATCCCTCCTGCAAAATTTCAGCCAATTTGGTGATCGTTAAGGCATCCAAAACTGCAATTTACACGAACGGACCGAATCTGTCGAACCGGAACCGTTCGTATTTATAATGATAAATTGCAGTTTTGGATGCCTTAATGATCTCCAAATTGGCTGAAAATTTGCAGAGGTGAACTATACATTAGGACCTAAAAACTGAACGGTTAAGATGTGAAAATGTGATCGGAAAGTGGGTGAAAACCGAAAATCCGTACCTAAGAAAAACTAAGGACGTCTTTAGTGTAGCCGGACTGTGTATATATATATATATATATATATATATATATATATGAAATAAAATAAAATATCATATAGATCTCTTTGGTTTCCATGTTCCATGTGATTTGAAGTACATAAAAGTGGCATGATAGAAGGAACTTCTGAATCAATGAATGTGCTGCTTTTAAAACGAATCTAAACTGTCCAGAACTAATGGGGGTTCTAAAACTTGTTGTCACACAGCCAATAGCTACATGCCACCAGATGAGAAAATAATACTACTATGTGAATCTGTTGGTTATAACCAAGCTTAGTAGCTGGAGCTGGTAGCAATGAAATGTGTATCAAAAACAGTGTCATGAGTGCATTTCTATGTACATATAATGCTGCAAGCATCCAACAGACCAAATCAGAAATTAAATTCTCATTTAATTCATACCTTGGTTCTGTCATTTCCTAGACCTTCGGTGTTTGATTGCAGAGTATTACTTGTTGAAGTATCTCCTTGATTCAAAGGATTAACCAACTGCACAGGGTTAGCAGTAACCTGCATAAAAGTCCACATTGTCCCACATCAGATGAAATTTACTGTGCAAATGGATGTAGTGTAGCAAAAGTATCATCAAGTAATCTTTTAAGATTGCCAAAACAGCACACGTCCAAGACCTGTCCACGAGCAACCTCATGTGATGCGGACTCCTTTGCATGAGCATTGACTGACTGTCTGAGATCTATTGCCTCTTGGCTGATGCCTTTAGAATCTTTTGACTTGCTGTTACAACCACCATTTGACATGACCCCAACAGCCTCACTGGCTGCCCGCTTCCTGATGTTACAATCACAAAATCATACTTAAAGTTGAAAGATTGTACATGGGAGCAACAGTGATTGATACATTGTTATGGTGATTGACCATTACTTACCTACTGGAATTAGGAGCAGCGGGAATACTAAACTCTGACTTGTTGGAAAACAATACACCACGAAGAGGCTTTCCATCAATAACAGTTTCAATTGTGTATCCATCAAACAGCCTTTCAGTAACCTTTGCTTGAAATGACCTCCTCGCAGGAGCAGATTGATTCAATGGGATAATTTGTTCACCTGCAGTGACAGATAACCAATAAAATTCATCTGCACACATACTTTAACTCCTAAACCATGCAGCAGAACCTTACAAATACAAGGCTACAGCATAAACAACTCCTCAAGGTGCTAACTCAGCCTAGTAAGGATGGAAATTTCAGCTTCTATAAGTAAAGATGTGGTGAACATGCTCGAAGAGCCATCCAAGAACAAAGTATACATATTTAGATCATATATGCATGCAGAAGATAGTAAGAATCCAAACACACAAAATGATAGCAATCTCTTAAATGTGATTCAGGAAATAAGGGTACTGGATTGGCAAGGAAAAATATAACTTCCTAGGCTTAAATGTGTTATGTGGCCTTCAAATGCGAAGTGCTGCATTAAGGTGATCTCCCCTGAAGTGTTACCAGACAATAGTTGCAGGAAAATTCACAATATAAGGAACTTCTAGAGATACTTGCAAAGCAGACAAATTGGGCACTATCTGAAAAGTATACTCACCGGGTTGGCCATAAAATGGAACTGTTGTGGGCTGGAAAATTTCAGCACCAGTTCCAACTGGAACAAGAGCTCTGTCATGAAGTGGAGTGAGATTTTGTTCTTGGCACTTTAGCTTTAATTGCTTCCTCAATGATAATTTTTCAAGCCTCCTTTCACTCTCTCTGACAAGTCCTAAAATTAGAAATTATATCAGATCAGCAAAACTTTTATCGAAATTCAAACTCTGGTGAAAGTTAAAATAATATAAATAATTCAAAGGAACTTCCATTTAAACCCAGAAATTCCCAAGTATACCCAGTGGTTTAACAGAACAATGTTAATTGAAAAAGGGTTTTATTTTTTAAAAGAAAAAAGAGATAAAAGAGAGAGAGAGAGAGAGAGAGAGAGAGAGAGAAAAAAAACAACCCTTAAACGAGTACTCAAAAGAAGCATAAGAAGCATTAATGATGTATATGTCTGGAATTGGAAAGATTTATTTTGCAAAGCTCCAACGCAGATCAGCTTAAGGAAATTCGGTCATGACCAAAATTTTAAATAGTTCCCCATAAAGCCAAAAGTTCATTAGTTATATAGGGTTTAGGAAATGTTTCATGGTCGCCCAAAGAAAGTCAGTTGCCATGGTGATTCTTAGTTTCATGGTTGATATAAGGAGATGTTTTACACTATATATAAACAATACTGAGAAGGGAAAGAAACAAGTTCAGAAAGTTTGAAAGACGAAGGAGCATCGCGAACATGGAACACTGAAAAACAATCAAAGTAAAAGATCTTCAATTAAGGAGAAGAATATTCTCCTTTTACCAAACAGATCTAGGCTTATTGTATATGAGAAACACTTTCTATAAACGAATAACACATAAATATAACATTGACTATTTTGTGATGTGCAATTTGTTGGGATTCGGGAAGTGGGTGTTCAGTGGTCTATGTTGAGCTGGACAGTGAATATTTGGTTTGCTGATTTAGGGTTTTTACTCAAAAATATTAAGGAAGATGGGCGGGGTATTGTTGGGTGTAGTTAGAGTGCAGGGGATACTTGCACTATTCATGGGGAAATGATGAAAAGATCACACTTCACCTGTGTTCAAGTAATACATATCATCCAGTGCTTCAAGACTTTTATTGCAACCACCAATAAACACAAGAACACCTCCTTTTGCAGGATCCAAACAGTCCCCAGCAACAGAAAATCTAGCAGAAGGTCCATCACCTGTAGTTATCACCTTTGTCCATATGCCAGTATCTGCACCAACATTGGGAATGAAGTGGTGGTATCATTAAAAAAGCAATTTCATAATTGAGCCACCACATGAAAGTAAGGAGCTAGAACACACTGTACATGTAGAAATGGAGATAGAAGATGATTGATCACAACCAACAAATAATCCATAAATGCAGGCATACCAACGGGTAAGGAAAAAAAAAAAGAACATGCAGTTGATGCTGTGAGTCTGTTCAGAAATCAATATATTCTTTTTGAATCAGTTCAGTATATTCTATATAGATAAGAAATGATGTTTGGGCGCTTGTAACTCTAGTGGTCAAGAGCATTTACCGTTACAATCAAGGTTGAAATTCAAATCCCCCCTCCTCCAATATCACCAATTATGTAAAGCTGGAATAATATAAGAAAGTCTTTTATGGGATGATTGGATCTCCACCCATGACCCACCTACCCTAACCTTTCATAATAAATTTTATAACTTCATAATAAAACAATGATTTCATGAGTTTCACAGCGCAAAAGCATTAAAGTTTTCCTAACTTTACTTTTTACTACTGAGAAAGATGTATAGGTACAATATTGATCTGCCACAACATTGGGGCCTGGTCCTGCCAGTGCATCTCAGTGAAAACTTCATGAAGAAAAATATAATCAACTTATTCAATTAGATCGACGATAGGCCCATATGGACCTATAATAACTCAGATATGCGCTTGTATATCTATAACTAATGTAAAATACTAGCCCATGACTTCACTTGTATCACATAACTCATGTCCAGGGGAAAACTAAATCCCGAAATTCAGATTTTCTTTTTTCACATACAGTCCATACATATGTATGCATACATATATGGAAATAAAAGGTTATGTTTCGGAGAAGTACTTAAAACATACCAACATCAAGCATGTAGAGATCATTGTATAGACTTTGTGCATCTGTGAATCCCCCGAAAACAAATAAGTTCTTCCCAAAAGCAACAGTAGAATGACCACCTCGGGGTGGCAAGGATTGGCCGGAAGTGTTCAGCTCCCTCCACACTAGAGTATCTAATGCAGTACAGTGATGCCATGAGTATTAAAAGTACAGATCATACACAACATTCCAAAGCTAGACAAACAATATTAACTAACTAACGATTGTTTTCTAATGCGCTTTGTAATTGGTCAAAGAATCTAAGGAAATAACAATACCTGCATCAAGAATATGGACATCAGACAAATAGTAATCGTGCCCATCTTCACCACCAATCACAATCACTTTGTTCTTTGAAGATGAGCAAGTATGGCTGTCGCGAGGAGATGGTGGCGGGCCCGATGTTATAGCTTTCTTCCATGCAAAGGTTTCTACAAGAGAGGATGGAAAAAGGATTAAACTTGTATTATATATGAATTTGTCAGGGACTCAGACCTACATAAATGTGACCCTCAAGCCCAAGTAAATGCAGAATCCAAGTTAACAATCACATATGGAAAGCATACCTGTATTCAAGATGTACAGATCATTGTAGTAGACTTCCTCATTATTTGCCGATTTTCCACAGCCACCAAAGACAAATAGGCGCTTCCCAACGAGCGCTGCACTATGGCCTTCCCGAGCTTCTGGCCCCTCACCTCTTAAACTTGGAGATATCCACGTATGTGAAGCTATGCATATGCATCAAGAACATAAGCAAGTAGAAACACAGAAAGCATGGTACTTAAATAGGTAATAAAAAATTTCAGTATAAGCCCTAACAGCAAAGTGGTGTTGGCAATCTCTGTGAGTTGAGAATATCTGGATTCATCCCTTAAACATACAGCATACCATGTGCATATAAAAGGAAATTAATTGGCGCAACGGACTCATAACATCTAATTGACCTACTTGACCTAAATAATGTCACATAGAACTTGTAGGTCATCCACAGGACCCTAATAAGAAAGCCAATATACAAGATAAAAATCACTCACCAGTGTCGAGAATATGCAAATCCTTAAGAGGGTTTGTCCCATCTGTGCCTCCAAATACAAACAGATTATCACCAACAGTGGTGCAACTGTGGCTGTCCCTTGGAGTTGGTGGTGTGCCTTTTATCACTGGCTGGCTCCATGTATGCGCAACTGCAGTCAGCAATTCACAATCACAAACTGAACAATCTACATTCAAAAACGCAACAACCAGTAGTGCAATAAAACCCTAAAAACCAAAAGTCCCACAACTATTCTTGCATAACATGAACCCACAAAATGAAAAAAAAAAAATCCAAATAAGGCAGACAGATACATAATTCCAACAAACTAAACCCAACAAAAACCCTAACATGCACATTAAATCCACACAAACACATCATAAAAATCCAAACTTTCTTCCACAACAATGGCAACCCAAATTTGCAGAAACCAAACAAACCCAGAAATCTCAGAACAAAAATTTGAGCATCTGGGTAAGACCCACCAGTGTCAAAGACGTGAACTTGGTTGGTCTGACAGTTTTCTCTGCCATAACCACCGAAGACATAGAGGAACCTCCCTTCTCTAATGGCGTTGCAGGTGTGGCCCCACCTCTTCCCTGGGCCATGTACCCCATTCTGAACCAACACTCCTTCTTGAGCTTGGTATTGATGAGGTTGAAGATGGAGCCTTTCCCACCTCATTTTGGTTTCTGGGTATTACAATTCAGAGCAGAAGAAACAGAGCTGGTAGAAAGTGGGGAAAGGTGAAAGATGTGAAATTTGGGGGGATGAAAAACTTTTTTATTTTTATTTTTTTTATATGGGATTGAGTGGGTTTTTTGGTTTTATTGGGAGTGGTATCATGCAGACGAGGTAATAAAGAATTTTATAAAATGGTAAAAAGAGATATGGTTTTCCTTTTGAGTTTTGAGATCAGATGTGAACGGGAATTGGATGCATGAACAAATACAAAAAATGTGAATTTCAAAAAAGAAAAAAATGTAAAAAGAGAGATAGTTTTCTTTTTTAGATCAAATGTGAAAGGGAATTTGTTTTGATGAACAAAAACAGAAAATGTAAATTCAACCAAAGAAGAAATATACAAAGACATATATATAACGAAACTTAGTAATATTTAGTTTAAGTACGAGAAATATAAGCAAAAGTTGGTTGTTTTAAGAGAATGAAGTAGTTTGTTCATTATAACATGTTGTATGTCTCGATTCCTCATGAATTACGGATACGGAAATGTACTTATGCTACACTTCATCAAAATGCTTTAAGGATTCGTTACATTTAACTCGGGTAGAAATAAAATAGCATGTCTTTTGAAAGACTTGAATTTTCAATTATGCGTTACATATAAATAATTAATCCTATAATAAATATACCAAAACATAGATTGATATTTCAAATTTGCATGAAAAAAGTAAAATTTCTTTAGAATTATCACAGATCGTCATATAAATGATGGCTAGTTAAAAAATAATCATACATAAACATTTTAACTTTGCATGTTGTTTTCATTATGGCCTCATGCTAGTTTTCTTACGTATGTTTGTAAAAGATTAAGTAAACCAACTTCCTTTCATCTAATTCACGTAGAATTAGCTATATTTTCAGTAAGAGGGTCGAACCATTAGATTAATGAAATTGCTTCATAATATATTGTCACGTTTATAAGTTTAATTTTGAGTGATTTTAACTTTTTACTTACAAAATAGGAAGTGATCTAAAACTCTATTTCTCAAATGAAATTGGTAAAGATGAAACTACCACATAATAAAGTTTCTCTGAAAATTTTCTCATAAAATTCAGGCCAGTGGACCAACAATTGTTTTTTTTTTTGAAGTACTGGTGTGGGATACTACAAGAATTCTTCTAGCATTAACCATTTTACGTTTGTGAGTATTTTAAATTTTAATTTACCCAAAAGGCAAAAAAAAAAATTTCTTATTTTGGAAGCAGGGGTCGGTGTGCGTTACTACGCATTTGAAAATTTTAAAGTTTCTAACGTATTAAAGAAAGTAACGTATTTGAAATTTTTTTTTTTTTTTTTTTTGAAATGGCGTATTTGAATTTTGTTGGTAACGTATTTGAATTTAAAACTTGTTTTTGGGAATCTACAGCCAGGACAGGACTGAATGACTCGGAGACGTGTGACGGTTACAGTAGACTGGGCCAAAACAGATATCCTCACGAGCCCACCTGCTTTAAGCCCACTTAGCAGGCCCAAACTCCATTTCTCTCATTTGAACAAACCTAGTGTGAAATGCTTTAAAAGAAGAAATGAGCAGCAATTGCTTCACTAAATAGATATCAGTTTTTCCTAATCATCTGAATTTGAGATTCAACTCTTGGAAAGAAGTTTGTGTCATCGAATGATTCCGTAGTTTAACTCCGAAGGCAATGACTAATAGCTAACATGCTGGAATATCTCAGTTTCCTACACATAACATCTACAAAATGCTGCCTGAGTAATCTGCAGACTCATCTAAAATAAACCACGCCCCTTTCGAAGTCTTGCCCAGGCTATGGCTGCTACTGCCGCACCGCCCAAGTGTGCAGATCCTGAGATCTGACTGTTTCCCTGTAACAACAACATAATGTCACCACTGCATTTACTAGAAAATAACAACGGCTGTGCACTGGGGGTTTTATGGGATGGGGATGACAGTTCAGTAGTTCAAACTCATTATGGTACAATGAGGTTGCTTGGTCATGCCAAGTCGGGCCAGGTTATCACACTTGAACAATAATATGCACAGAACATAAACAAAATGATGAACAAAATCTAATTGTCAAAATACTCAGTTTAGTTTTAAAACCAACGAGTGATGATAATCATGGGTAAACTCCAACTCTATTTTAAAAGCCGATGAGCACACAGAAATATAAAAATGGTAGAAATCAACATACCTCCATTATTCTTAAGATATCCTTTCCAATTAGAAAGATTCCCTAAAACAGAAAAAGCAGGTTTTAGGTATTTGCATAATGGCCTCAACAAATCAAACAACAAAGAAGCACACTTACCAGCAGCATGGCAGGAACTGGTATGATAAAATCAAAGTAGAGGGTAGCTGTGGGGTGAAGGAATATATCAAGCAACATGATAGCATTAACAGCACCGCTTGCCCCCTAAATGTCACAAACACACTCAATAGTTAGATGCTTCAAGTCACGATCCTGACAGAATATAACAACTAATCAATCTTAGTTTGTCAACTTTTAGTCAAACAATCAATGAAAATAATGAAGCTGGTGGAGTGAAGGTCTATGTTAAACTATTCATCATTTCTTGCCTCCATATAACAAGCCTTCATTCAAGACATAACTAGCATTGTGCATGGCATTATATGTCAGAAAGCATATAGTGACTTGAATAAAGAGACTACACCTCACAATGCCATGCATAAACAAGTTATATAGTGGTGAGAATGACAAATGTTCTTGGAGAGAAGTTAATTTCCACGGTATATTTTCTTATATTCACTGGTAAGATTTGACATCAGACACTTGGAAAGAAGGAGAGGGAAATAAATAGAAACCCAAACGCCATGCAAAAAAAGAAATATCACATTTATATTTTCATTTTAAACTTCATTGGATGGATAATTCAGACTAAAAATGTATAACATCCCTTTCATGATTATTTCCATTGGTAATTATTTATAGGCTGTTAAAATTTGTTGAGAATTTATATACAGAGAATCTACTATCATTTAGTAACCTGGTTGATAACATACCAATCCTGGGGCCTTAGAAGCGTCCATCATCCCAAATGGTCGGTTCTGCAAACGTTAGATTGTGAGAATTCTCAATAGGTATATTCAGTAAAAGTTCACTGAAATATATTGACATCTACTTAATGTTATGATCTTTTTGGGTAGAATAATCCCATCTTATTAGAGGGGATTACCACTTAATCCCATTACAGTATCTACTACTTTGCCAGAAACTTCAATTGCGGACAATTACTTTTTATGTTTATAAAATACTGACTCAATGCTTGATAGCTGATAGAGTTATTATCTTTAGTATCATGGCACCTTCGATGATGCAGCCAGGAAGGCATGGTGCACCAAGTAAAAGACTGAGCCACCAATAGCTCCAGCTAGATACAACTTCAGCAAAAACTCAGGCCCAAAAGTTCTTCCAATCTGGCCAATACACCAACATTGAAACTGATTGAACTCGCCATTTCATAAAGATTATATTTACAAAATAAGTCGAGCAAACTTTGCTTTATGATACATGCTTCAACTAAACAGATTCCATAAAAAATATAGTAGAGCATACAGGAATCCTTTAGGATATGTGTGTTTAAGAAAAATTGGAACCATAGCATGCAAGAGAAATAGCTTATGAGGAAGCTGAGCTTACATTGATCCCAAAAAAATACAGACCAATCATGTTAGAAATGATATGCCCAATATCAACGTGACTAAATGCAGAGGTTATCAATGTGTGAAGACGTCCACTTGTAAAATTGTTTAATGAGATCTGCTTAGAGAAAATCAAGAAGTTAGGAAATTGAAGTAAGAAATGAAATATAATGAGACAAGAATACTAAGCAGCTATACAGTCTGTCTGTCAACATACTGTTTCCTTGAGTTGTGCACTCGTTACTTAAGTCACGTATGAATAGCCAATGGGTACACATAATCAAGCAGTTGCTCCAGAAGACAGAGCCCATAAATGGTCAGGAATTAAAGATTAAATACAATAAGTTGACAGCACTTAGTAGCACACAAGTTCAAATTAAGAACTCACAGTAAAATTCTTGTACATGAATATAGGGTCTGCTATCCTCCATAAAAGAAAAACAGCAACATTAGCTACAACCAATCCCAAAACCATGTCACCACTTGATAACCTTCGCAACCATGTTCTCCTGCAAACAGAACATATAAATTATTCACAGAAAGGATCTTGCATGTAGTGTATTAAACGAAAAATATAAATCTTCTGTTATGTTTGATAGTATTCTCTTTTCCATTTGTGTTTCTTCAATAAGTGAAATCCTAGATCCTGAAAGTGTACTTATTTTGTAGCAGTATCGAAGAAACAAGCTGAACCAGAAACTGCATATCAGATCTATACTTAATTCGTAATTCACAACATGACCAGAGGTCCACAAGTAAAGCAATACCTATAGTCATATGCAGTAAGTCTTGCAACTGAACAACTCATCGCATACCAGAACTCCTTTTTTTTATTTTAACTCAAAAACACAGTAATTCCACATTTCCAACTTGAAGATGATATCTCATAAAAAGAAGGGAAAAAAACTTGAAGATGATATGAAGGCATATCGGATCCCAGACTATTCCGCCCACTCATGTTTAATACATAATAATGTACACCAAGTACCTACTTGCAGATCATTAACTTGATCCCCTAAACAATATAAGTCATATTTTAATAGTAAACTACAATGTCATATTCAATTATGTAGCAGAAGATGTCAATGGCTATTTGCAGTCAAGAATGCAGGAGCTTTGAGCTTTTGAGATGAATAAAAGGAGGCAACACATAAACAGAAAAACTAGTACAGTCCACCATTCAAAAACCGAAACGTTTGGTCCTTTTCAGTTCCCTACCACATTGCTTTTCTCTCATGGGTCAAATCAATCAGAACCCAAAAACAAATATTAACCAGAAAAGAAAAAAAAAACAACACAATTCAGTGAAAAACAATGTACCACATACATGGAATTTCATATAGACAAAACAAAAGCAGAAAACTTTGTTCAAAACTAATTGCATTGAAACTAATCACACACTTTGACAGAGAACAAGAACATTACCAGGCACTCTGATTAGAAATACGACTTGGGTTGAAGTTAAATCTCTGTTTGGGGAACTTGCTTTGGAGAAAGGCAAGCCTGCAATCCGAAAGCCTCTTGCTCGATACCCTCAAAAGGGTATTTGCGGAATCCAAAGAAAAGTGCTTTCTGAGTAATGGGTTGGAGAGAAAGCCATGAATTTTGCGAGTGAGATTGTGCTGATGGAGAAGTGAGTGTGTGGGGAAGGAGCTAAAGAAGTGATTTTGGGTCTGGGTTTGGGGTGGTTTGGTGAGAGAGAAGGTTTTGTGAGGTTGGAAGTGGAAAAGGGAAGAGCTTTGGGTGGTGGTGGAGGTTGAGATGTTTTTGGGGAGGTTTGAGGCTAATTTCACAGAAAGAAGCCTCTGCATATTTTGAGGTTTGGAATCAAGGAGGTCTTTGAAGGAAAATTTCTATCCTTTCTTTGTTGGAGATCAATGGAAATGTGCAGGGGATGGAAAATTTCAAATGCAGGAGGTGAAGGAAAGTGACTTGTGAATGTCTCCAAGCATATATATTGCCTATATTGGTATGATCCTTGTACTACCAGAGGTGGTAACTTGTGGGTGTGCAAGGGGAATCAAGTGGTGCCCTGAAAATGTGTGCGTGTCCAAAGAAAACTGTAAGGAAGGAATTAATAGTCTTCTGGTCCATGTACTTTGGATGAATTAAAATGGTAATTGTGACTCTTATATGTCACACATAAGTAATTTGCTTTTAATTTTGAGTAAGTAGATCTTCTCTCAAAAAAAAAAGAAAAAAAAAGAGGAAGTAGATCATGTTGACTTTGTATGTAATAGACATTTCAATTATTTATTATTTAATATTAAAATAACTGAAATTTAGGAATATCAACTCAATACAACTTGAGTTCAAGCTCGTTTAGCTCTTGTTAATAAAAATTAAGTTGAGTTCAAATCAATATGTTGACAGAAAAACACGCTGACTGTGAACACCAATATCTTCCATTCCAACTTACAAAGTTTGTAAATACTTTGTAGTTAGGCTCTTGAATATTTTTGTGAAAATGTACTATTAGATGATATATTTTTTCCCTTATTTGTTTGACCACCGATATAGAGCATAAACATATAGAAATTATTTATAAGTGTCGTTTTAGCTTTTGAAATTGAATGAAATCTCTATTATTTTATCAAAAAAAAAAATTGTAAATACATGTTTGAAAACCAACTCTAATATGCTCGTTTGTTTAATTTTATTTATCTATTTTTTATTTTTTTATCTTTTAACTTCTTACCGCGTAAGAGCGGGTCTCCGCTCATTGCTCATTCCATACATGTAGGTAGCGAGTCAGTGAGCCTAAAAAAATGGGTATGAGGGTTGTAACCAGAACCCTTCTCACATTCACTTCAACCCCCAAACAAAACCCATCTCTCACAAACCTAAAGTTCCAATCTTTCTCATCAAATCCACTAAACCCCAGATTTTCAATACAAATTTCCAATCTACTCCAAAGGTACGGCTTTCCATCTTCCATTGTTCACAATTTCATATCAAAGAATCAATTTTTACTCAATTCAGATTTGCAGGACTTAGAAAAGTCTCTGGTTATTCTTTCGTCCTTCAAAATTGATCAGAGTTCCCTTGTTTCATTGATATGTGATTGCCCTGGGGTTTTGGATTTTGAGTTTCTTAAGAAATGGGAACTGGGTTTCTCAAAATTGGGGCTTTTGGGTGCTTCCCCGTTGATGATTAAGAGTGTTTTGGAGCAATCTAAGAGGTTTCAGATAGACCCAGATGGTGTTTTTAGGAGTGTGGAGGCTTTGAGGGGTTTAGGGCTTAAGGATGGTACTGTCTGTAGGGTTTTAGAGGGGTTTCCAGGAGTGGTTTTGATGAATGAGAGGGAGATAGATAAGAGAGTTGAGTTCTTGGTGGGATTTGGGATTCTGAGGGATGGAATTGATCGGGTTCTTTGTTGTTTTCCAGGGGTTTTAGGATTTGGGGTTGAAGATAGATTAAAGCCATTGCTTTGTGAGTTCAATGACTTTGGCTTTGGTAAGGATGTTATTAGGAGAGAGATTGTTAAAGAGCCGAGACTTCTTGGCATGGAATTTGGTGAATTTTCGTGGTGTTTGGAATGGTTGAGGACTTTGAAATGTAGGGAGCCTATCAAGGAGAAGATTTTCAGTAATGGAGAATTTCGAGCTGGGTTTGAAGTGAAATTGAGAGTTGACTGCTTGTGCAAACATGGGTTGATCCGAAGAGAGGCTTTTGAGGTGTTGTGGAAGGAGCCAAGGTCAATCATATATAAGGTGGAGGACATTGAGAGGAAGGTTGAGTTTTTAACACATGAGATGAAATTCAATATCCGTTGTTTGGTTGAAGTTCCAGAGTACTTGGGTGTGAATTTTGAGAAGCAAATCGTTCCTCGGTTCACTGTGATAGAGCATTTGCGATCAAAAGGTGGGCTTGGTTATGAGGTGGGGTTAAAGGGTCTGATCAAGCCTAGCAGGCTTAAATTCTGTAACCTGTATGTCAAGCCATATCCGGATTGTGAAACAATATTTGGAAGACTTTCAGGAGATGGTAAAGTTCGAAACCAACATCCTGCTGGATTTTGGAAGCTTTTTAAGCCACCAAGTTATCCAGAATCGAAAGATGATGTGAAGAACACAAAGTCATTTATGGAATCACTGGGTCACTGATTGTATCAATGACTTTATCAGGTGGACTTCTGCATCTTGTAATATGGGAATGGGTAGCATAATTGTTTAATGTCATGACTTCTTCTTTGGGTGCATAGAGAACATACTCGTTCGTATTGGCAGTTGCCTTTTCAATTTGAGTACTTGTACATGAGTGACCGGTATCTTTCAAATAAAAGAGGTGATTTTGGCAGAAGATTGAACAAGACATACAAGAAAGTGAACTAAAGGGCTGGGATTCTAAATTCTTTTGGTTGTGGAAACTAGAAGTGATATCAGTCAACCCTCTGCTTCATTTTAGAGTAAATCTAATGTTTTGATGTCTATCCTTCGCAAGTATTTGAATCAGCTGTCTTTTCTGATTCATATCACCTGCATCGCCTTGCGCAGAAGTGATCTTTGACTTGTATTAATGATTATCACGGTGCATATGAAAGATGAGACAGAGAATCAAGAAGCTAGTAGCAGTGGAGCGAGAATCGGACTGAATAGTTCACTTATACAAGCTTGAAAGGCATGACTGGATTTGGCTGCTAGGTATCTGGTGTAATGTATGCAACAGTATTGATGTCCGGTGTAAGAGAGGACACAAGTAATTTGAAGTTATTACAATGTATAGATCCTGCAGAAACTTGGTCAATAAATTAACACAAAGTTGATCATGATCAATTTGTTTTCATATTAGATTATGTTGCAGCCGACTCTGAGAATTTTGGAATGAAAAAAAAATGTAATCAAAGTCAAATATATTTGAATTTTAAATTGTTCTGGGCGATTTACTCCACTCAGGAGAAGTGTCATTGGAGAAATTGTGACATTCTCCTTTGAGGAAAAAAAAAAAAAATTCTTTAGAACACCCAAGGTGTTGTTGTTTTCCCATTGAAAAGGGAAATGAGGAAAACTGTATAACTCCCAGGATTAAGTTGCTTTCCCATTGAAAAGGGAATTGAGGAAAACCTTCTTCCTTGTCTTTAGTTCTTTCCTAAAATATATCTGAATCATCAGATGATCAGACTCTCACACTAGGAAAAGTTCAACATCCAAGTTTGAGTGGTTGAATGATTCGGTATTTCAAAACCCGCTGGAAGGCACTGACTAGTAGTTAAGATGCTGGAATATCCTAGTTTTCCTACCCTGAACATCTACAAAATGTTGCACAAGTAATCTGCAGAACCATTTAGAATACCCGAAGCCCCATCCGAAGTCGTACCCAGGCAATGGTTGCTACTGCGGCGCCGCCCACATGTGCATTTCCTGAGCTACTGTTTCCCTGCAATAACATAATGTTACCAGTACATTTAGAAGTAAATAACTAGGACACTGGTTTGATGACATAGGGAATAAAGTTCTGGAGTTTCAAGTCCTTAATGAAAAATGAGGCTGCTGGTCATGTCAAGTAGGAAAAAGAGGCTCCTTACTAGTTCAAAGCCGCTAGGTTAACTCAAGATCAATATTGACAGAAAATAAAACCGCAATGAACAAGGCCTAATTCTTATAAAATATAAAATAAAAAAAATGAACAATGCCTAATTGTCAAAATACTCATTTGGTCTATAAACCATTTAAGTAATGATAATTAATTAATTATGACTCAATCCCTGATCTATTCAAGGCCAATGCACAGCACAGACACAGAAATGTGAAAATGGTAGAAACCAACATACCTGTATGATCCTTGAAATGGAATCCCCAATTTGATAGGCCATCTAGATTAGAAAAAGAAAGGTAACTAACTTTAAGTATTTGCATAATAGCCTCTACAAATCACACAACGTAGAAGCAAACTTACCAGTAATATGTTCAGATAGCAGAGGAAAGCTGGGATGCGTGTGCAGAGTTGTAACAAGTCAAAGTACATCACAGCAGTAACAGCACCTTGTGCGCCCTAAATGTCACAAACAGACTCAAGAGTTAAATGACCTAAATTTTCAAGTCGTGCTCCTGAGAGAATTGAAGTCAGCCTGTCAATTTTTTCAAACAATCGATGAAAATAATGAATTGCTGGTAGAGTGAAGGTCTACGGTATTCATCAAATCACACCACCATATAGTCTATATAACTAGCCTTATGCATGGCATCAATATGCCAGAAAACAAACAATGACTTGAATAAAGAGACTGCATCCTACAATACCATGCATAAACCTATAGTCCTAAGTGGTGATGATGAGAAATGACAAATGCTTTTGGGGAGAAGTCACCTTCCACAGAACATTTTCTTATAGGAAGTTCAATAGTAAAGATTTGACACCAGACACTCAGAATCTTTTAATGAAAAGAGAAATAAGGAGGAGAAGAACTTTTCAAACTCAAAATTGATGCTGAAAAAAATACATATCCTTTTTATGTTGCCATTTAAAAATTTCATATGATGGATAATGCAATGATAATTCTGGCAGAAAAAAAAAAATAATAATCCTTGGATGAGTTATTTCCTTTAGTACTTCCATATTTCTAGGATGTCCAAAATTTGTTGGGAAATGATAAACAGAGAATTTACTTTTAGTAGCCTGGTTTGTTGACAAATGTAAGGACCATAGAATGTAAAGGGTTTGTTGAGAGCATACCAATGTCAATATGGGACTGTTTGAAGGTCTCCGTCCTGCAAACAGCAGATCATGAGTATACTAAGATTCTAAGTACATTAAAAGTAGAGTGAGTTTTCATCAATTTACTCATCCACTGAATAATTCTATGGCTGACATTTCAATAGCAGATGATAATACTTTTAAGTAAAAAAAGCAGTGAATCAATCCTTGATGATGGTTGTATCACACAAAACTGACTGAGTTATTATCGTCCTTCTTCAGTATCATGGCACCTTTGATGCGAGCAGGACATATTGCACCAAGTAAAAGACTGAGCCACCAATAAAATAGCTCCGGCTAGATACAGCTTTAGCAAAAATTCAGGGCCAAAAGTTCTTCCAACCTGGTCAATGCATGAACACCAGAAGTATATTGAAAACTGATCTGATACACCACATGATAAAGAGAATGCAAGAATCAATTTGATAAGTCCAGCAATCCTATATTTTCTCCAACCATACAAATTGCAAGACACAATTTAATAACTTAAAAGGAATATTTGTGTTTACAAAGTTTTAGAACCCAGGAGAAAGCACAGAAGGAGTTTCCAAGGCATCTGAGAAAAAACTTACATCCTTCCCAAAAACACAGAGTAGGAGCATGTTGAAAAGGATATCCTCAACAACCAAGTGACTAAATGCAGAACTTATCAATATGTGAAGACGTCCACTTGTAATACTGTATAGTGAGAGCGGCTTACAGAAAATCAACAAGTTAGGAAATTGAAGCTGAAAATGGAATATAATCAGATTAGAGCTAAACTGCTATATAAAGAGTCTGGCCATCAACATATTGTTTCCTTGAGTCTTCCTTTAGTTTAAGGCCACTTATAAGTAGCCAATGTTTAACATTTAAATATAAACAAGTCAATTCCTCAACAAGAAAGAGCCCACAAAGAAGTGTCCGAAGTAAAGTCTAAAAATATAAAAGGTTGACAGCATTTAGTAGCACACAAGTTCAAATTAAGGACTCACAGTGAAATTCTTGACCATGAATACAGGATCTGCTATCTTCCATAAAAGAAAAACAGTAAAATTAGCTATAATCAATCCCAAAAGCACGTCATTACTGGATACCCTCCCATACCATGATCTCCTGCAAACGGGAGAAATAAGTCATCCACAGGAAAGATCTCTCATATATGTCTTAAACTAAAAATATGGTATCAGCAGAAGTATGCCTTCCATTAAAAGTTGTTTCAACATTTGAAACATATTGTGTTGATGCAATACATGCAAAACTCTGATAACCAAAACAACAAACAGTAGTCAACAACACGCAACGATAGATGTTTAATCCATTGCACCATTATCTACTACCTGCACATTTGTTAGCCGCCTGCCTTTTATTTTCCTCAAGTTTTCTACTTTTTCAACAAAGAAAAGGGGCAGCCTAATGAGATAAAGATGCTTCTAAATTGTAAATGAACATCTCACACTTCACACCACCAAAGCAAAAAATAAAAGCTAGAAATGTTATGAAAATGCAGAGCTTTTCTTGATGCCTAATATGGAAAGTATGTCTAAATAATCTTCCTAAACAGAGGACATCATGGATAAGCATGATGATGAAAAATAGAAACCATATGGAAAGTCAGATATACTGTTTGATATTTTTCTCTTCTCCATTTGTTTTCCTTCAGTAAGTGAAATCATATGACTTTCATATATATTAAAACAAGGACAAAACAAAATAGTTCTTCAACTTTAGTGTAAAGTAGGAATTCGTTGTAAAGTTTCTAACTTTCCTACAAAATTTCTAACAAAGTTCATTGAAATCAATCAGATATTTCCCCAGAAAACAAAAAGGCACTACCTAGCACTCAGATGAGCATCAGAACTTGGAAGAACTGAAAGTTCTGTTTGGGAATTTTTCTTTGGAGAAAGGCAAGCCTGCAATCCGAAAGACTCTTGCTTGATACTCTCAAAAGGGTATTTGCAGAATCCAAAGAAAAGTGCTTTCTGAGTAATGGGTTGGAGAAAAAGCCATGAACTTTCTGAGTGAGATTGTGCTGATGGTGAAGTGGGTTTGTGGGAAAGGAGCTAAAGAAGAGGTTTTGGGTATGGGTTTGGGGTGGTTTGGCCAAAGAGAAGGTTTTGTGAGGCTGAAAGTGAAAAAGAGAAGAGCTTTTGGTGGTGGTGGTGGTGGAGCTTGAGAGGGTTTTAGGGAGGTTTGAGGCCAATTTCACAGAAAGAAGCCTCTGCATTTTGTTAAGTTTGAATGAAAGAGCATGTAACCTCAGTACATGATCAATGGAAATGTAAAGGTGTGGAATTTCATACGCTTCAGACCAAATAAAGAAATGCTTGAAGGAAAAGAAAGTAACTTGGGACTTGGGAGTGTGTCCAAGTTTAACTTCAGTTAACAATTTAACCACGGTCCAGTATGCAGGACTTGTTAAGGTTTTGGGGGGAATGTAATTACATTCAATTTTATTATGTTTCAAATTGGCTTTTAGTTTTACAGATTGGGCTCCTCTAGAATCTAAATGGGCTTTTAAACTGCAAGCCCTCTTTATATTACAGACGAGTGACTGCCATCTTTCAAATAAAAGACGTGGTTTTTGCAAAAGGATTGAACAAGACATACAAGAAAGTGGATTAGATGTGATATCAGTCAACCCCCTGCTTCATTTTAAAGCACATATACATTTTTGATTTCAATCTTTCGCAACTATTTGAATCAACTATCTTTTCTGATTTGTATTAATGATTATCATGGCGTATATGAAGATGAGACAGAGAATGAGGAAGCTAGTAGCAGTGGAGCGAGCATCGAACTGTATAATTCACTTACTCAAGCTCGAAATGCATGATAGATTTGGCTGCCAGGTATCTGGTGTAATGTATGAAACAACAGCATTGATGTCCAGGTATCTGCCTTTTGACTTCGATATTTAGCCTATTAAATTTTATAATTGTTGTAGAGTTTGTATATGAAGTTTGGTGAAGATTGGAGAAGTTTTGAATTGATTATGAATTTTCGAAATTTAGAGTTTTAATTATCGATTTACGAGAGTCCAACAGTCGGATTTCTTTCGAATTCTCTTTAGAATTTGTAAATCGATGAATGAATATTATTGGTGATGTATGAATGGATATAGAAGTGGATTGAAGGAGTTGAGATTTAAGGAGATAACAAGAAATTCGATTTTAATTATCGCAAAGCTATCTTCCGTCTTGTAATTATTTATTTACGAACGATTATTTTTGTACATAACATGAGAAGCCTCAATTTGAGGAAAATTCCGATCGACAGCAAGATTAGCTGTTTATCGTGAGTGGACTTTTAATTTTAATTGATGCATGCAAATTAATTTCCGGAAAAAAATTGATATATGGTTTGGATTTTTGAATCGAGATTTATTGTGCTCGATATGAGACTTATAATTTATATTGAAAACATTTGATGAATTATTTTCTGAGGTAATTTCCGGAAATTAGCATTATAATTAATTATAGATTTTAAGAGAGATTTGGAAATAGGATTTCCGAGAGAATTATGTCTATTTTATTTCTACTTAAGTATTTATAAATTTGAGAATATTTTTGACGTGCGGGGTCATGTCCTTGAAATATAATTATATTTTCTCATGAAATATTAGAAAAACTCTACTGATTTTCGTATGATTTTATTTCACCATACTTGCTCGTATTATTTAATTATATTATTGCTAGCTAGCTAATTCCTCCCGCTTACTCTGTGTTTGTGGCTGAGTTGAGATAGAGTCTGGGAGACTCAAGAGTGTGGGAGGCTCCGACCCGAGCATAGGGAGGCTCCTTTGTTGTATTATGGGAGAGAACTAGTGTGTTTCTTTGGTTTGCACGAAGAGATAGAGAGAGAGAGAGAGATCGGAGGCAAATTCTCACTTCATCATCTGAGATGGGCGGTTATTTGGTCTCCTTCAAGTTTCAACCTTTATTGCCTTGGATCGTTCGTCGGTATTGTTTGTTTATATTTTGGTGAAAGACGCATGATATTGAATCAAGTTACTGTGATTAATGAATCAATCCACACTTTGGTTTGAATTTTATGTGCTTCCTTCTGATCAGATACCTACTTCTGAATCTGTGTAATCATCTATTGACCATAAAGATCCAATCTTGCCTTGCGTGTTTTGATGGCTTCATGGGGTTTTAGTCATCTTTTTTGTTTCAATAGGTGTTATCACATTTTGTTTCTCCTAATTAGTTGGAGCCATTATCTGGAATAGATTTATTTAGGGTTAATTATTTATTCGGTTGTCCCTAATAGGGGACTTGGATTTATCATACCCTCTCCAATGGAGTTTCTGTATTCAAGTTTTTGTTGCTGTAAATTCCTAGAGCAAATGTGTCTGTATGAGGAGAAGCATGATTTTGGTTTTCTGTTTAGATGACTCATCTGTATTCAGTTTTGGTTTTTTGGTCCAAACTCTTTGAATATCGACTCTTCTACCTAAAACACTGCTAAACAATGTGGAAGAGTTTGGACCAGTGGTTACTGACTTTAATATTGCTTTTCTAATTATCAGTTGATTGTTTCTCATCAGTTGTCGATTTTACCCGTACCTCAACTACCACCCGTACATAACAACTTAAGGTTGGTATTGTTCATTCAGATGAGTCTGAATTGAGCATTATTTTTAATTTTTAATTTTTTGAGAAGAGAGCATTAACCAAAAACTCACAACGGAATCGATCAAAATTCAACTGAATACGTTGTATTCAGCTACCTTTTTTGGTTGTTTAGCATTTCAGAAGCATATTTTTATAGCTCTTCTGTCTCTCTTGCTGCTATAAAGTAAATTCAAGTAGTGATTAGTCTTATGTTCATGATTAAAATGGTCATTTTTATATGTTCTTGGTTGTTTCCTCGAGTTTAATTACATTTAATTTCTGTACTCTTTTATATGGTCCCTTCACTTTGTTCATTATAGATGTGGATACCAATTTAGACTTGGAATAGCTGACAAGTGATGGCTATGTTTTCTGCAATGATTAAATAAGGAACATCTTCTATGAATTACATCATTACTTGATTGATAATCTGAATATTGCTTGGCATAATTCCAATAACTCAACTACCATTTAGAAGTGGCTAAACATTTCTTTCTTTAATACCATCTGTATTCTGTAAGGTTTTGGCTTTTGTTTATTCATGTTCACATATTGGGCTCGGGATAAAGTATCCTATAATATAGTAATTGTATCTCTGGTTGATTTTCTTTTGAGACAATATGTTGGGAAATATGCAGTTATGGATTTAGGAGTTTAGTGTACTGATTTAATAGAAACGGTCAGCTTTATCAAATATAGATCCTTTCAAAGATAAAAGAATTTGCTGTGCAACAGGAGCAAAAAGATATTGAAAGAAAAACAGAGTGTTGATAGCTTTGTACGAGTGGTTTCTTTGGCAGGATTAGGTTTAGAAAGGATTTAGATAATTTAGAAATGGTTGCACTTATATGACGAGAACCATCTTGGTCCAAAAGTTTTGGCATTCAAATAACCATCGAAGAACTCGAACAAATAGACATATCGGTTAATTGTGGCCTTTAGAAGTTTGGTAAACCAGGAGGCCAGCAATTTGGAGCTCCTGTGGTTATCAGTGTTTTTCAACACCAGAAATAGTCATAGAGATAAGGGTTGTTAGTCCTTTAATGCTACTCAACTGTATAGCTCCCCAACTTGAGGTCTTTATATTTTGCAAATTCTCATTGTTAAAACCCGTTAGTTATTTGAGTTTTGATCCTTCTCTTTGACATTATGGCTCCCCAGTTCATGTTTCTCATTGGTAAACCTCTCATTGTCATGTGTCATGTTTATATCTTTGTTGTAGTTACAAACTATAGGAGGAACTCAAATGAGAATTCTCACTGCCCCCTTCTTTTTTTTTGGTTGAAGGTATTCTTGTATAGAACAATTTTCAGAAATTAACACCCAAATTTTCTTGCCACGAATTTCCAGTAACCATCAGGATCACAACCTCATTTGTTTAGCAATCAATAATTCATAACTAGGTGCTTTAGTTTCTTGTGAATTTTATTGTTGTTTTTGTTTCAATTGAATGATGTTCATGCCCGGAAGGTGTTTGTGAAAATGTCTCGGTGAATATATGCTTGTAATGGTTAGGGATTTGAAGGAAAAGTGGGTAGCAGCCATCATGATCGGAGGTGCTCGTGTTCGGCTAAACCGGTGGCAGCAGGCGGCTGTGGCAGTTGGGTCGGCGGTGGGGGCATTGCTGGACCCAAGAAGAGCTGACCTGATAGCAGCTCTGGGGGAGATAACTGGGAGGCCGGCATTCGAAAGAGTTGTTCAGAGAATGAAGAGTAGCCCTGAAGGCAGAGTAAGGCCTCTTTCTTATCACTCATTCATGTATAACCTAAACTTGTTTCTGCTTATGCTGTTTTTGTTAGGGTGAAAATGAAGGTGTGGGGTGTTGGACTTTTGGGTATAAAGTGAGCATTGAGGAAGGGGGTGAGAGTGGTACTGGCCATTACCGCTATTAGGAAAGGTTTAATTGGATTACGAGTAGCGTCCGTCCTAGTTACTTGTGAAACTCGCAATGGTGTTCTTCATGTTGCTGAGAGTTGTATAGATTTTCTCTTGGTTGGTAGCGGATGGAAACTACTGAAACATGAAATTAGTCTGAGTAGGAATTGGGCCATTAATTGTTGTATGATATAAAGTTACAGTATAGCATTAGGGTACCAAGTAGGTATGCTTGTTCTACTTTGTTATAGTATACTGATTCCAGTGATAAGAGTACTCATAATGAGGTTCCGACTGAGATGGACTTTCATACGTAACTAACTGTTGTGCCTTGTATTTGCAACCCATTATGGACTTAAAATGGCTCCAAATTTCAAAATTTTATAGAATGAGAGTTAGATGACATTATGTTTGCTGTGTAGATCATGGAGGAAGCCTTTTTTGCTTCTTGAAAGCCATTTGTATAGAACTTTTGAAAATTCTATTTCCTTGACACTTTCCTCTTGTTAATCTAAGACTAATGGACATCCTTCTTTACAGGCCATACTGTTGGAGCAACCCCGTGTAATATCTGCAAATGTGGGTCATGCATGGGATCTTCCGCCGAATACATTTGGTGCTGCCTATGCGAAGTTCATGGGATCTAGGAGCTTCTCTCCAGATGATCGACCAGCAATGCCGTTTCATGGAAACAGATGAACTTGCATATGTAGCCATGAGGGCTCGTGAGGTGCATGACTTCTGGCACACTCTCTTTGACCTTCCAACAAACTTGATGGGTGAGTCAGCACTTAAAGTAATAGAGTTTCAGCAAATGTACCTTCCCATGTGCTTGATGTCTGTTATAGGGGGCTCTGTGAGGTTCAATGAGAAGCAAAGAAAATTGTTCTTCCAGCACTACTTTCCTTGGGCCATTAGAGCTGGTATGCAGTCAACAGATCTCATGTGTATTTATTATGAGAAACACTTTCATGAGGATTTGGAGGATGTTCGGAGAAAGTGGGGTATAACTCCTGCTCCTGCAGCTCCTAAACAAACCAAAGCAGCAGCAGCTTCATCTTGTCTAGTGAAGAAGCCATAAATTTGTGTGAACATTGACACTGATCATATTGGAATGTTTCCTTAAGTTCATTCTCATGAGCTAGGTATACAATTAATATGAATTACACTATCATCCTCGCTAGCAACTTCAATATTTTCAGGGTTAAGATTACTCGCGCCTCACTGGAGGAACCAATTTTACAACATGTTTCTGAACCTTGATCACATCAAAAGTGTATTTCCACAATTACATCAGAATCTGATTTAGTCAATTAGTCTTGTACGCGGTGCTTCCGTTCTTCCCTTTCTTGATTTGTTCTATTAAGATTGCTATGGGAAGCAGAGTCACTATGGTATGATAAAAGCACCATTGTTGAGATCAAAATTTGGAACGTCAAGCTTTGGACCAAACAACAAGCTCTGAGCAGCAAGAAGCCGGAGGTTAGTGAAGAGGGAAAGACACGTTATCATTACCTCCATTTCCCTTTTCATTTTCAGCTCCGTTGGTTGGTCCAAGTCCCAACCAAAGCACACAGCACCCAACTCACAGTGCAATATTCCATCCAACAGAAAAGCAATAAAGAAAGAGAAGTTACAAGTATAGATGGCAAGAGAAAGGAACCCCTGCCAATATAGCAGATTGCTTAATGCAAATTACGAAAAACATCAAACATGCACCGAGAGAACTGCTTTGTCCATGGCAGAGAGATCTGTATCAGATGTTTAAGCATCTAAAATACAGCACTCCTGATTGAATAATCCCAACAACCACAACACCTATATTGCATCCCATGATCCATAAGTCTTCATTTTTTATATAAAGGATGAAAACATTCCCCAACCCACAAAAATCAACGATATGAAGGCACGTCTCAGTTTTCAGCTGGTCCAGGTCCACCAAAGAGGTAACCCAGAGAAAATCCACCACCTGGGGCAGTGTGGACCTTAGTTGAGGGTCGATCCTGCACAGCAAGGAAATCAATATGAACGTCATTATGACATTACGGATGAGATAGAAAAAGAAATAAACAACCAACATAGTTTTCGGGCATGAAGACACTTTAGGATCGAAGGAAGAAGAATCGGCCGACTTTCAGCTGCAACTGAATAGTTTTCGACAGTCTACTATAGTACCATATTCTCCTTGTCTTGGTCTAAAAGGGAAATGAGGAAAACTTTCCTCCTTGTCTTTTGAATCATGCAAGTTCACACTAGGAAAAGTTCAACATCCAATTTTCTGTCCGCGAATGATTCAGTAATTTAAAACCTGCTGGAAGGCTCTGACTAACAGTCTAGTGCTGGAATATCCTACTTTTCCTACCCAGAACATCTACAAAATGTTGCCAAGTAATCTGCAGAACCATTTAGAATACTCGTGGCATACTATTGTATCGATATTATCACAACTTAACCACCCGTTAGGTGTTGAGCTTATAAGTTATATTTTCTTTTGTCACTTTTCCGATGTATGATCTTTCTTCTCCAATACGTCCCCTCACGTGCAACCAAATTCAGGCCAATGACAATTAGAGACGCAATTGGAGAGGGACCCCTTCTAATATCATTTTAAACAGCGACAAGCATGGCCCGTGGCCCACCATTGTATGGATACTGTCCCAACTTAACCACTCGTTAGGTGTTGAGTTTTAATCACAAAAGGTCTCGATGCAATTGAGTAAGAGTCACCCACTTATAAGTTATATTTTCTTTTGTCACTTTTCCAATATAGGATCTTTCCTCTCCAACACCAAAAGCTTCAGCTACATACAACTTGAGCAAAAATTCAGGCCCAAAAACTCTTCCAATCTGATCAATGCACCAAAACAAGAAACATGAAAATGATTGAATGTAACACTCCATAAAGACTGTGCAAGAATCAACTTAATACGTCAAGCAAGCCTAGCTTTATGAGATTATGATATACTCGCCAACTAAACAAATTTCACAACAAAAATTCAGTAGCTTAAAGGAATCACTCATGATATGTGTGTCGGAAGAAAATTTGAACCTGGAGCAAGAAAGAGAGAGTTTCTGAGGAAACTGAGCTTACATTCCTCCCAAAATAATACAGTCCGATCATGTTAAAAACCATATGCCCAACATTCGCATGAGTAATTGCCGGAGTTATCATTGTGTGAACACGTCCAAGCATAAAATTGTATAATGAGGTCTGCTTAGAGAAAATGAACAAGTTAAGAAACTGAAGTTAGAACTGGAACATCATCAGACTAGATCGCATGAATAGTAAGAAGCTGTAAAAAGTCCATCCATCAACATATTGTTTCGTCGAGTTATTCCTATACTTTAGGTCTCACGTGTAAGTAGCCAATGGATACATTTTTACATATCAGGAAGAGCTCACAAAGAAATGTGAGGAAATAAAGACAGAATAGGAAAAGTTAACAACACATAAGTTGAAATTTAAGACTCACAGTAAAATTGTCGTACAAGAATATAGGGTTTAGGGGGTATAGTATCCTCCATAAAAGGAAAACAGAAAAACCAGGTCATTACTCGATATGGTTTGAAACCATGAGCTCCTGCAAACAGGAGAAATAAGTTATTTCAAAGGAAAGACCTTCCATTAAACTGAAAATATGGTCACAAGTAAAAGGACTATAATATTTGAAACGCATTGTTGAAATTGAACTGAATGCAAAAGCTAGAAAATCAAATTGACAAACAATAGTCATCACAAATTACATAACTGCACTGTTCGTTCCACTACCCTAAACTCCTAAAGGAAACAAAATACTCTGTAATCAATGGTCAGAGCTTTTCTTCATGCCTAAAATGGACAATGCATTTTGTTACCGAAAATAGATTAAATATGATATAGGAAAAAATAGAGTTAACTAGAGATTCTTTGTAAATTTATTAGCTTTCCTTCATATTCTTACAAATGTCAGTGAAAACAAGAATTATTACCCGGCAGTTTCCCGAGAATTAGAGCTTGGGATGAACTGAACTCTCTGTTTGGGAAATTGGGTTTGGAGAAAGGCAAGCCTGCAATCCGAAAGCCTCTTGCATAAAAGGGTATTTGCGGAACCCAACAAAAAGTGCCTCCTGAGTACAGGGTGGGAGAGAAAGCCATGAACTTTCTGAGTGAGAAGAAGTGGATGTGTGGGGAAAGAGCTAAGGAAGTGATTTTGGGTTTGGGTTTGGGGCGGTTTGGTGAGAGAGAAGGTTTTGTGAGGTTGAAAGTGGCAAAGAGAAGAGCTTGTGGTGGTGGTGGTTGAGCTTGAGAGGGTTTTAGGGAGGTTTGAGGCCAATTTCAGAGAAACAAGCCTCTGCATTTTTGTCAAGTTTGGGATCAAAGAGCTCTGTGATGGGTACTGGTGGTTGAGCTTGAGAGGGTTTTAGAGAGGTTTGAGGCCAATTTCACAGAAACAAGCCTCTGCATTTTCTAATTTCCATTTGTGCAGAAGATCATCATGGTTTCAAATGGGTATCAAGCAATGACATGGTTTTGGGATTAATTCTAGCTAATATTGCTGTTTTTTGTTCATGGAAGATAGCAGACACAAGATTCATGTACCAGAATTTTACTGTGAGTCCTTAGATTTGAATTTGTGTACTGACTTTTCTTTTTATAGCTGCTTGGTATTATAGTCTGATAATAATATTCCATTTCTAATTTCATATTCCATTTTCTCTAAGCAGATCTCATTATTTCAGTTCACAAGTGGACGTGCACACGCATTAGTAACTTGTGCATTTAGTCACATCCACGTTGGGCACATCGTTTCTAACATGTTGGGACTGTATCTTTTTGGGATGAATGTAAGCTTTTCTTGCTTCTGGTTCTGATTTTTCGTACAACACACGTCATAAATGATTCCTGTAAGCTACCAAATTTTGTTTTGAAATCCGTTTAGTTGGAGAATATATCATAAAGCTAAGCTTGCTCGAGATATTAAGTTGATTCTTGCATTATGAAGTGGTATATTCAACAAGTTTCAATCATGCTTCTCTGGTTTTCATGCATATATCAAATTGGAAGAGTTTTTGGGCCTGGATTTTTGCTCAAGTTGTATCTAGCTGGAGCTATTGGTGGTTCAGTCTTTTACTTGGTGCACCATGCCTGTATGTGCTTACTGCCAGAGGTACCACGATACTCAATATAACAACTCAATCGGCTTCCTGTGATACAGCAATTATTAAGGATTAGTCAGTTTTCTAACCTTAAAAGAATTATTATTATTATTTGCAATTGAAAATTTCTGACAAAGTAGCTGCTACTGTTAATGGAACCAACTGTAATCAAGAATACAAGGGATAGTTCTACCCAATATAAATCATAAAAAATTTCAGTACATTACTAAATTGATGATAATTCAGTCCACTTTTCTGAATATATAGTACTCATATTCTCACAATATTCTGTTGCAGAACTATTCACTATTGCTGAGCAGATCATTTGATCACACGCACCCTTATATGATTCCGGGGTTGGTAAACTATTAGCAACCCTCTAGATTCTGTGGTCTTTACATTTCACAACAGACTCAGATGGTAGATTCTCTGTTTATCATATCCAACAAATTTTAACAGCCTATAAATAAGTAAAGTACTAAATGCAATAATTCTTGGAAGGGATTTGTTTATTTTTTTTGGCAGAATTAGCATTGAATTATCCATGTGATTAAGTTTACAAATGGCAATTGGTATAATATATTTCTTTTTCTGCATAAGCTTTGAGTTTGTATATCTCTTATTTTTCATTTTATTGGGAACTGAGTGTCTGGTGTCAAATGTTACCACAGCTTCCATAAGAAAAGGTACTGTGGAAGTTGGCTTATGTCGGAAAGATTTCTCATTTCTCACCACTATATAACTTAAAGGTTTAATGGGATTATGAGGCGCAGTCGACTGTTTATTCAAGTACTGTTTATTCTGGCATAGTTATGCCTTGCATAGGGTTAGTTATAGAATGACAGGTAATGAACAATTTATGCTTTGCAGAGGGTTCCTTTTCATTAGTTGTCTGACAAAAAGTTGACAAGCTGAGACTTTGATTAGTTGTTTTGTTCTTTCGAGAACATGACTTGAAAATTCAAGTCATTTAACTTTTGAATCTGTTTGCGACATATATATATATATATTATATAGGACGCAAGCGGTGCTGTTACTGCTACCATTTTGCTTGATATATTCCTCCGCCCCACAGCTACCCTCTACTTTATCATACCGGTTCCTGCCATGCTGCTGGTAACTTTTCCTACATGTCCTGTGATTTGTTAAGGCTATAGTGCAAATTATACTATATACTAAAGTTGGTGGGTTTGGTACTGTTACTAAGCGGTGTAACGTATCAGCTCGAGCCGAGCCGACACTATGAAATGACTGTTTTTTGCCCTTCGTTTCGGCCCTAGGTATAAAAGGCCTCTTTAGCCTGAGCCCGAGCTGCTTTCATTTCTCTTGCGTTCCTCTCTCTCTCTCTCTCTCCTGCTCTCTGGAATCTCAACTCTCTCAAATATTGGTGAAATTTCTTGATCGTGATTCAGCCAGGCCTATCGCTTTCACCTACCAGTTTCGATTGAGGTGGCAACTTTTTGATTAAATCAAAGGGTCCGGTTAAGCACTCAGGTGTCTTTGAGGTTTTGAGTTTTAGGTAAATTTTCTATTTGGTTTATTTGTTTTGGGTTTGGGTGCATGTAATTTTTTGGTCGTGCATGTGAAGGTGGGTTTGTGTGGGTTTGCATTTGGCCTTTGTTTGAGGTGGTCTATGTGGGAATGTTTTGCCTTCAACAGAGTGGAAGGCAGCAAATTGTTTCATGCATGTGTTAGTATGTATCTGAGGATTTGATTTTGGTTCATGTTTTATGGTTTATGTTTTTTTTCTTTGTTGTTATTTCTGTGATATCACATATGAATTTTTTCTTTTTATGGTTTATGTGGTTTTCAATTTGTGACATTTTTTATCTACTGTTGGGCTGGTTTTCTGATTGGGTTTGAAGCTCTGACATTTGTGCACAATTAGGAGGTCTTAGTTTTTGATTTGGTTGGATTTGTGGATTCTCTCTATAATTCATATAATTGATCTTTGTAATTTTTGCATGTGTTGGAAAGTCGTTGATTAAATTGATGAACCCGGATCGATGTAATTTTCTATATTACCTGCAAATTTCTGAAATAATTGATTTGTACAATGTAGATGGGCTACATGCACTTTGACGCAGTCAAGATATATGGTTCTGAGGGTCCCCTTATAAACACTTTAACACAGACATTTCAAGATGGGACTATAGAAAGAGAGGACATTTTTGTTTCCATTATGGGGTAGTCATCACCATGACCCTGTTTCAGCTCTGAGACAAACTCTAAAGTAAGCACAGATACTAGATTACTATACCTACTAGCACAAAAATAATTTCTTGCACCAAATTCATTTCTTAATCTACTAGATCGAATTAGATATAGAAGAATTGGTTTATTTGGTTTAGGATTATTGGTCTCAATAACCCTTTTCATTTTTTCCCACATTTTTATGTAAATGTTGGGTCTTTAGCTTCATTTTGATATTGGCTTTTGCTATTACTATGTTTGTTTCACTTTCTGCAATCAAGTTTATGTTTTTGCTGCTAAGGTTTGGAATTCTCAGCAATATATATTATGGGTTTGTATCAAGTTTGGTATTTGAGTCCTGGCAAAGCATATTGGTATTTGAATTTGATTTTCTTTTCTTCGTTGATAGGCACTTAGATGGTACCACAATATGCAAATGTCATCCACTACAAACTCAATTTCTAGATTCAAAATATTTTGCACTCGCCAAGGTAACTACAGACCTTTAATTAAGTGTAGTCAATTAAATTTGGATTTGTTTAGAATTTGAATTTGTCTATGGATCAGTTTGATTTCTGAAAAGATCTTGCAATTTTGTTTTGCTTTGTTGTGCATTTTCAGCTTTGTGATCAAATGATTTGCAGTGACACAGAAGATGTAACATGGGAAAACAACAGAAAACACAACTTTTTGACATCAGTGCTAATCCTCTATTTCGAAGACAAGGAAGGCAGCATTGAATCAGCAGCATCATCCATGGAGACCTTCAACAAAGAGAAAACAGACAAGTGTGATGACACTTTTAACTGGAGGAAGCAACTTTTTGGACAACCTCTATTCCTGTTAACAACCTTTTGGCATACACATATGCTAACAGACATCATCATCTGTTTTTGACAAATACATCAAGCAGTGATTGTAATTAAGTTAGCCTACAACTGTACCTATTTTTTGCAAGCTGTTCGAACAGCAAATGCAACTATTTTTTGAATACATTAGTGGTGATGTTACTAAAACAAAATCTATATCTTCTGTTATAAAACTTACTTTTCAGCTATATTCTGCATCCTTAAACTGTCAGATTCTATCAGATTCTATTCCAAACCCGCAGCAACGCGCGGGTACCAATTCTAGTACTTACTATAAGTTCTCTTTCTTCTATTTTAGGGGATGTTTCTACTTGGGCAGGATTTCTTAAGGGTGAATTCGGTATGTTAGTTTCTCTTGTTTTCATAATTGTCAATGTGTGCATTGCCCTTGAAATAAAGTGGGAGTTGATTTTCATCACTTAATACATTTTAAACAAAATCCTGACAATTAGACCTTGTTCATCATACGTTTTTCTTATAACTTTCTGTCCATTTTATTGTTGAAGTGAGATAACCTAGCCCAACTTGGCATGACCAAAAAGCCTCATTGAGTCATTGTACCTTAAAAATTTCAAACTCCAGAATTTCCTTCCCATGCCATCGAACCACTTTCATTGTCATTTTTTGGTAAACATAGTGGTAACATCATGTAGTTATTTCAGGGAAACAGTACTATCTCAGGATCTGCACAATGGGTGGCGCCACAGTTGCAGCCATAGTCTGGGCACGATTTCGGAAGGGGCGTCGTTAGTTTAAACAACTCTACAGCTGATTACTTAGGCAGTTAGGCGTCATCTTTCAGATATTCTGACTAGGAAACTAGGATATTCCACATGTAACTATTAGTCAGTGCCTTACAGTAGAAAACTAAGATGAATAATGTGAAGTTCTGATGGTTCAGATACATTTTAGGAAACGAAAGAAAAACTATTCTATGTAATCTGTATACTGACCTTATTTCCTTCCTTCAAACGCATATGGTGCCTATGAAAGAGAACTTAGAGATTCAACTTGACCTTGACCTTTGGTGTTATAAGAAGTGGTTGCTGATCATGATGTGAAGAATGTTACAACCTTTCCATTTACTTAGTCTAGGCGATGATAATCATTGTCATCCGGTGCTTCGATTATGGACTATGAACATTTGGATTATACAGATTCTAATTTCTGAATGTATATAAAGATCTCTGTTTCTGTTTCTCTTATTTCATATTCCTTAATACAAACAAGGTCTGAGTACATGTTTTCGACTCTCATTGCAAATCATACCAATGCATGATCCTTTACTTCCAATCAGAAAATTTTGTTGGTCAAATTCTACTCCCAAATTTGGTCTCACTCCTTTCTTTCTGTCTTTCAAAACGAAAATTGAAACCAAGTTCATTTAACAATTTTTCAATTTTGGGTGAAATTCAGTTACCAAATTTTCTGTTATCATTTACTCAGTTTGACCGAACTTTGAGATTTTTCAGATGGGCTCTTCTAGAATTTAAATGGGCTTTAAATCTGCAAGCCCTCTTTAGATTGAAACCCATATAGGCCCTATAATGTTGTTGCTGAGCCATTGTTTTGTAAGTTGCTTGCATGACCAGTCCTACTTTTTATTTTTTTGAATAGTTACCAGTCCTACTTAGAAGCACAGATTAAAGGATTCGATGAATTTAGGGCTCCGGGGTTGGGTTGAGTAAAGTAGGGTTATCAAGGTTCTCCACTGTCATTACAACTCGAGTACTCAACCATTTATAGGCTTTCTTGAACCAAGGTTGATGGAACTTCTAGAATTTTGAAAAGAAAAATTGTTTTGGTGCAATCTCAACTTGTTGCCCAATATATGTTAGTTCAAGTTCAAAGATTTAGGAATCTTAATGATAGTCTTGAAATTTCTTATGTAAGAATTATATGTAATTTGGGTCAAATATCATCTTTCTTTGCCATGAATCCATGATTGCGTACCAAACTAGGCCCTACTAATTGGTTGCAAGTTGGTTGCATAAGAAAATAGAATTTACATGTTCTGCTGTGACCCTTCAAAACTCGGACCCTAGCTACTCGCATCATTTCTATGATTTTCAAGGCCTTTGACTAACAACCAAATAATTTACACTTGAACACTGTCAATATGGTTCGTCAGAACCCTTTGCTTGACCCAGTTTCCTTGATTGATAACAATAAGAAACATATATATGATCTGTAATTCTGTATGCAGCTATGAAGCTTGTATCTATTCTGTGTTTCTGATTTTGAAGTAGATTTGTTCATGAATTTTTTATTATCAATGGAAACATGCATATAAGCAATGTTGGATGAGATATACGATCGATTAACTTATGTTTGAAATTCACAGTAGCATATCAAATTAGACAGCAGAATCAGTATTGACAACCCAGAATATTTGGAATATATTTGGTTTAACTGCTTTGGTAATTGCATTGTTATACAGTTTTTTTTGGTCAACAACATTGCTTAAACACATGAGATCGAACTAGATATTCAAGGCATACAAGAAAGTGATTGAAGGGCTAGGGATTCTTACGACTAATCTATTTGTTGTGGATTAGCCAAATAAAAATTCGTTTAGATGCATGTTGTGGAAAGTAGTTTAGTATCAGTCAACTGACTCATCAACCCTCTCTCAACGCAGATCTAGTGTTTTGGTTTCTAATCTCTTACATTGAGTCCAAATTTCTTGGTATCATGGCAAATCATGTTTTTTTTTTTTTTTTTTCTGTACCCGCACTTGTGGTCTGTTTGCCAGAACTGAAGGGTCTTTATATGTCCTTAGTTGTTCATTTATCCTTCTTCATAATACTTCGTGCAGTGAGAATCATTAAATCATTGCTGCATCTAGCTATCTTCCCTTTAAGATTGTGTTTGCAAATTATGAGTTATTTGAATGCATTTTCTTGTTTAATTCTGTATACCTTTTATTATCTTAGTATTATCTCACTTCAACCGTGTAGTGTTTCACTTTAATTTTTTCAATTTAGTATCAAAACGAAAAAGTTGTCTACAAAAATTTAGTATTTCTAATTTTTTTTTTTAAAAAAAACATATGTGACTATATTTATGTGAAATAATACATTACAACACACTACTATATAATTATTCCTAACGGGATGCAAAAGTTAATAGGTACGCACCCTCCTTCAAGGAGGGTTGTGCTTATAAAATGCCTTCTATTGGTTTGTTGGGTATGTATGAATTTTTTTTTATTTATGTTGCTAGCTAGTTGATCATTTCTGTGATCAAACTAGTCGGGAACTCCATCCAAGGAATCATGGATTATGATGTGTATATAATTGGTTTTGCAGCAAGAATCAACTGTTTACGTTGTGAAGAGAGTATCTTCTCTCATGCATGTTAGAAAACAAGTAGAAAATAAAACAAAGCTAAGTTCTGATCGACATGCAAGCATCTCCATACCAAATTTTTTGACTGTCTGCGTAGTTCCGACAAGGCGTTGAAATAGTAAATCAATCTCTCACATTTTATGGTTTTTCAAATTTTGGAGAGGTACTACCATGCCATGGGCCAATGGCCAAGACCCATGGCCAAGAGACCAAAGACGAAGAAATTGACAGTAGATCAATTCCATCAAAAAAATTATTATATGATGATTAATGAACAACGATAAGGACGTCTTTTTTACCGAATCATGCAATTTTGGAGAAATTTCTCATTTGAAAACTTCTAGAACTTAAAACAACTAATAGTTAAGCTTTACATTTAATTATGTTAGTTGAAAAATAAAAACTCTAAGAGATCCCTTGTAGAACTTGCACTGCATATATATAGACACTTGCATCAGACATTTTAAGTTTTTATATCCATTAATTTGTTTTTGATTTATGTGCTTATACACATATACCTTACTGAATAAGGACCCTCATCTAGTACACTGTCACATATATATCTCAGCAGAAATGGCATAATGCAGACCAGTACTATTATATATACTCTCATGCATGCAGATCAAAACCCTAAATGCAGATTTGCACACACGTACCAATGTACCATGCAGCTAGGGTTTAATTAATTAGTCATTCCGCTAATTAATTTGAATTCTTCCAATGAAAATATATAGTAAACCCTTGGTTTTGTCCCTTTGTTTAACTGCTGGGTTCTAGGTAATTGTTCTCTACTTAGAAAGCAAGTAAATGTCCAAGATCCTGCTGGTAAAAGATCCTGTTGTTTGACTCAATATTCAACCTCGTTTTGAATATAAGATACGCATGACGTACTGTCTGCAGGCTGTTTATAGAATCTATTATCATGTTGTTTACAGCTGTTCGATGCTTGCTGTAACTCAGAATCTAATTACTTTTAACCCTAATTGGATCAGAGTGGGAACAAGTACGTGCAGGGTGGGTAAAGTGGTAAACGTACATAGAGAAATGTGATTAGGGTTTACGACCAATTTAAGCAACTTTGTTTAACACAATACTCCATTACTTTATCCAACACAGTCAAACGCTTCAACATTATGTCTCTGTGTTCTCTAGTCAGAAACATGTTGTGCAGGTTAACGTTTCGTATCAAAGATATGAGGCAGAAACCTCTTCACACTCGTAAACAATTATCATAGCTAGGCTCCGGAATTCCATTTCTGTTATTCGTTTAGCAAACACACCAAACATGTTTAACGACCACCAAGAAATTTAGTACTCATTATAATATATTTCTGAATCGAATAAGTTGACGCGTAGGGCGCAGCTTAATTAGTTTGGCCAACTTTAGTGCAGCATGCATATATCCACTAATGCCAGCTAATTAATTCAAACATTCAACCTACAGCTGTTTAGTATTAACGTACATGTAACTAGCTAATTAGTTCTGAAATTAATTAACTTTTATTTCGTTTTGGCCTAACCCTTCAATTAATTAGTTTGCCACTCGTATATGCGAGTCATGAGTGGTCCAAGTGGATGGTTAATATTTATTTGTACTTATATTGTCAGTACTTAACGTAAGCTTGGCCTTATTTGTTATACACGTATACATACATATAGGTCGTTTGGTATATACATATGTACGTCTTCTGTGTATTGATCTATGTACATAACTACATACAATATAATTAGTTAATTACATATGTTAGAGTCGTTCATTTTCCTGTGGGAATATATACCATAGTAGAATCATTACCAATTGCACGCTGTGCGCCGTGACATCTCTACTTTTGATCGGGGTCTCGCAATTGTACAATGTCTTGAAATCTAAAAAATGCCTCTTAATTAATTAGTCAAATGCTAAAGGGGAGATAACCATAGTTTTTGGCTTTATTTCATTACTCTTGTATCCACTCTTTGAGTATCTGCTACGCTTGAAATTAAGGTTTAGGTCGAGTAATTATATAAGAAGCGTGTACCAAAATAAAAGAGATTGACAATTGACATATAACATGCATTTCACCAAGTCTATTCACTTTCATTGTCACTGTTAAGACAAAATTCTGCGTAAGTAAAAGAGTCAGTTGACATACTACTAAAGCTATATCAATCTCAAAATGGAAACAACTTATTCAATGCTCCAACGGATACTCAAGAGGCAGGAATTTAGTTGTTCTTTACATTATTGAGACAATTATTGCAACGTCATTAAACTTAAGATTTAGAAAATTTTCAGAAATAAAAAGATAAAATTGTAACCGAAAAATATTTAGGCCTCGTCTGGTACGCAATAAGAAAATTGGTTCTTTGGTCTTTTCTATGAGCATGGAAAAATAAATTTCACACTAGTTTCTCTACCAATGTTTGGGAATGTTGGGAAAGTAATCAAACAATGTATTTTATTTTCTTTTCGATGTTTGGTTCGGGCATGAATAGGAAAGTAAGTAGGTAACATCAATTTTTCCAATTATATTCTTACGGGGAAATTACTGGTCACTCCTTATACTTTAAGGGTGATAACAGTTCAGTCCTGCTATTCTAATTTCAACAGATTACTCCTCGCACATTCTAATTTTGCCCAATTTGGTCCTTCCATTAATTGTCCGTCTAATAACTTCGTTAAGTTGTTGAGTTGGCGCTTCTTTGGGTGACATGGCAACTTGGATACGCCATGTGGCGCCATATCAGATTGTAAAATGTCGTGAATACCCCTAGCCTTGCATTTTGTATCTCTTTGGGTTTCCATTCCCTCGAGGTCAAGGAATGATGGCAATAGGTAGGGTAGGGTAACGGGATTAAATTACCATCGCCATATCCGACTTCATTCTCCATCCCCGTACCCTCCCCAATCCCCGTAATAAGATACTGGGGATTCCCCGTCCCCGTCCCCATTGGGGATTAGGTCCCCGTACCCGCCCAAATCCAGTTAACAATGTTACTAATTCATACAAATAATTATAGACTGTAAAATATGAAGTTAAAATCAAACATCAAAATAAAATAAATTTCTTATTTCAATCAAGGAAAATTAACATGTTGATAAAGATCTTTTATTAAAAAAAAATCTTCCCTTTTTGAACATATTTATTAATAGAATTTAAATATTGACAAAAAGATGAAGTTTACATAAATATTTATTTATAAATAATATCATATATATATATATATATATGTATTTCAAATAATTCTTATTGGGTATGTATGGGGATAAGGATCAAAATATCATCCCCACCCTATACCGATTTCAAAATTCGAATATTGGGATCCCCATCCCCATTACCAGATTTCCCTCAAATTTCTCCCCGTTAGGGTCAAATACCCTATGGGTACCCTACCCGATGGGGATTTTTGCCATCCCTAGGTCAAGCTTATCTTCTCCCAATATCCGGCTGAGACTAATATTAAATGTTGGATACAAGGTCAAGGCCGCCGAGCTCGCCACCCTCCCCGTCTTCTCCTTCACTGGCAACAAGGTCGGCGAGACCTTCCTTCTTCTTTTAGTCTCCGGCTGCCATCGCAGAACTTCGAAGTTTCTCTAACTCGCATTCTTTGCCGCTTTTCGATCAATTTTGGGTTGAGTTTAGCGATTCCGGGATCAAAGAACACAGCTTTCCTGGGGAGAAGAGTTTTGGGTTGCGGAGCAGTGACGTTGGTGATTGTGGTGAGGATTGGGGCATGGATTTGAAGGCGGCAGTGGAGGAGGGTGAGTGGGGAGTGAAAGGTGGTGTAGAGGCTTTAATTTCATGAGGAAATCGGTGAAGGATGGTGGAGGATTTTAACGATGAGTTGGAGAAGTTGGAGAAGCCGGAGACGACGAAGTTCATTGGGGCGATGAAGAGGTAGGGGCTCGATTGCAACTTTTCCGTTCGATAACAATACGGTGGCTCACCACACTCCTAAGGAATCCTCTCTTCATCGTCAACCTCGTGGTGGCATTGGATATGAAATTGGATGAGTTTGGGTCTGAAATTGGACGAGTTTTAAGTCACACACAGCTCTAAGATCTCAGTTTGCTTGATTTGAGTTATGAGTTTGCTTAATTTGGGATATATTATGTCTGTGTAGCTTGATTTGATTTATGGGTTTGCTTAATTTGCTTCGATTTCATTTAGCGTTCATCGAGTTTGAATTGCTTCAAAATCTGAAATGTGTTTTTGGTTTGAAAGTTTGATGTGTGTTTGATTTGAGTGGGAAATGATTAGACCCTTGTTACAATGGTATAGTGCTCAGGTAAGCTCCATTAGGTGTAGAGAGAGGATTCAGGTATCCAGATCAGTTATGGGCAACCATGGTGTCGGCGCTTGTGACAGCCTCTGGCCATCGCCGGATGACATGGAAGCCGGTGTTTGACTTGTTGAAGATTGCTGAACTCAACAATGGTGACGGTGAGTCACGGTGTTACGTGGAGGAAGTGATGGAGGGGATAGAGAGAATCAAGATCAACTTTCTCTCTCCTATCAAATCTCTGTAAATTGAACACAGAAGCTGAAGATTATTGATTATCACATGATGGAGATGAAAATCAAGAGGAGTATGTGAAAGAGATGAGCCCCTGATGTGTGTAAGCAGAGGGATGAGGCTGTTTTCGACTTGGGAGTGCCTTCTTTGGAGGGATTTTGATCTTCTTTTGGTGAAGAAGATGGAACATGAAGTACAAGGGGTGACCATGTGATTTTTCCATTGACATGGCATGCATTCAGCTGAGTTGGCATGGAAAGAAGCACCAACTCAGCAACTTAACGGAGTTATTAGACGAAAAGTTAACGGAAGGACTGAATTGGGCGAAATTAGAATGTGCGAGGAGTAATCTGTTGAAATTGGAATAGCATGGACTGAACTGTTGTCACTCTCAAAGTATAGGGAGTGACCAATAATTTTCCCTATTATTATCATCAAAATATAAACAAATCAAGATTCAAAATTTTTTTGGATAAAATTGGTCATAATAACCTTTAAAATGATTTTTAGAGTAAGCAATTAACTGTCCCAAAAAAAAAAATTCTTTTTATGCAGAAAAGTTGTTCATTTCCTTCAGCGTGCCAAACATAGGAAATGATAAAGTTTCTCTTCTCAAGCTTTCCGTTTAACGAACCAAACAAGGCCTAAAGGTATATTATCAAAATATCTTGTGGTTTTTAATTTGGGAGCAATGGTGTCTCCTCCGCTGCTAAAATGTACTTTCTTTTGTGAATTTGTCAAAAACTGCCTCCAAAAATAATGATTTACAAAACTATAATATCTCGATGTAATTTTTGGTAGAAATGTAAAACTTACATGTAGCAAAAAAAATTACTATATACTAACTCGAAAAATAAATTCTAAAATTTATTATAATAGAGAAAATCATTGCATTCCTGATAGATATTAGTGAAAAGTTGTGGTAATAGAGAAGCACGAATGAAATTCCTTGCGGTCCATACATGCAACGAGTGAACAATTCACACAGACATACATGCAACAAGTCATGATGAAGTCGTAAATTCAAATCCCCTATTTGAATGTTGAAAGGTATATATTTACTAAAAACTTTTTGAGGATTAAAACTCATAAATATGAGCAAACGAAAAGCTACCTGGAAAACCTGTCCCATTGTAACGGCTGAGATTCCATTGAGTTTTAGCTCCAAAATTTCGTACACTAGCATATATAGTAAAATGACATTACAGCCTCTCGTAATCGTGAGCTTGCAATCCAAGTACCAACTTGGCACAGTGGGCAGAATCATAATTTCACGAAAGAGACGGCCCAAGTAGGGCTTTTGATTCTTCGAAGTAAGAAAAGCATTAACCAGGGGCATATAATTACAGTAAGAAAATACTTAATCACCGGGTCATTCCAAAAGCCACTCACTTAATTTCTATATAAACCTCGCACTCTTCTTCTTCTTCCCATCATCAGAAATACCTCATCATTCAGCTTTTCCCCACTTATTCCACTCTCATTTGCCTAATAACCACAGAAAGACTCAGAAATGTCCATGGAAACCAACTTTGTGTTCATTCCCCTAGCTGGGTTTTCAGCAGTTCTGAGCCTCGAGTTGTTTCTCTGTCTCTTCGTCTTCGTCTTCATTTTCTCTTTCTGGCTCTCACCCGGTGGCCTCGCTTGGGCTTTGTCCAAGCCGAAGCCCCAGGTCGATACCAGAGTGGCCATCCCTGGCCCTTCCGGGCTGCCACTTCTCGGCTTGGTCCTGGCCTTCACCGGCTCTCTTACTCATAGAATCCTGGCAAAGCTCGCCGAGACCTCAAGAGCCAAACCTTTAATGGCGTTTTCTGTCGGGTTCACTCGCTTTGTCATCTCCAGCCAACCTGACACGGCTAAAGAGCTTCTTAACAGCTCGGCCTTCGCTGACCGACCTATCAAAGAGTCGGCCTACGAGCTCTTGTTCCACAAAGCAATGGGCTTTGCGCCGTTCGGGGATTACTGGAGAGGCTTGAGGAGAATCTCGTCCACCCACTTGTTCAGCCCGAGGAGGATCGCATGTTTCGGGGGGTTTAGGGAGGGAATCGGGCAAAAAATGGTGGAGGAAATGAGGGTTTTGATGGGGAAGAATGGTGAGGTTGAGGTTAGGAAGGTGTTGCACTTTGGGTCCTTGAACAATGTGATGATGAGTGTGTTTGGGAGGAGCTATGAGTTCGGAGAAGAGGGTGAGGGTCATGTTCTTGAGGAGTTGGTGAGTGAAGGGTATGAGTTGCTCGGGGTTTTCAATTGGAGTGACCACTTTCCTCTTTTGAGTTTATTGGACTTGCAAGGTGTGAGGAAGAGGTGCAAGAAATTAGTGGATAAAGTGAATGACTTTGTTGGGAAAATCATAAAGGAACATAGGGTGAAGAGGACTGAGAATGATGGGGTTTTGGGTGGTGGTGATGAAAGTAGTGGGGATTTTGTTGATGTGCTTCTTGATTTGGAGAAGGACAACAGACTCAGTGATTCTGATATGATTGCAGTTTTGTGGGTAAGTTAATCTGAGTTTTAAAAACTAACTAATTGTTTTTGCTCATTGATTAGGTTAATTTGCGGTTTCATCGATCATTTACTAGGATCTTACTGCTAATCAATTTAATTTTTCATGTTAATTATATTCGCTGATACTACTCGTACGAGTCCCATCCATTATATATGCTATTGCTTTGGCACTTTTCTCAGTCTCAGATTTGCTTGTAAGGCTAGTTGTTACATATGTATATAACTCACCATTTGCTGTCGGTTTCTCTTTCAGAAATAGATATATTCCATTTACAGTTAAGCTATTGTTGTGATGCTAAATATTCACCTTTGTTTTGTTGTAACGGGCATATATAGTAAAACGTACTCTTTTCCCAGATTGAGCTTTTTTCTTCTTCTTCAGTATATTAATCACACTAATCGGATCTGCTTATTTTTTGTGTTAAGTGTTGTATCATACTAAAACGTTCATATATGGTCAACCAAAAAATTGCATATTCTTACTGTTCTTGCCTAAAAATGGGATTTAATGTTACGAAACTTTTACAAATATTTCAGGAAATGATCTTCAGAGGGACTGACACAGTGGCAATCCTGCTAGAGTGGATTCTTGCCCGGATGGTACTCCACCCAGAAATCCAGGCCAAGGCCCAATTGGAGATCGATATCGCCGTCGGCAGCCCTACTCGACCTGTATCCGATTCCGACCTCCCCAACCTCCCTTACCTCCGCTCCATAGTCAAAGAAACCCTAAGAATGCACCCACCAGGACCCCTCCTGTCCTGGGCTAGGCTCGCCATCCACGACACGCACATCGGCCACCACTTCGTTCCGGCTGGCACCACCGCAATGGTCAATATGTTCTCCATCACACACGACGAGGGCGTGTGGGCCCATCCCGATGAGTTCAAACCAGAGAGGTTTATGAATGAAGAAGATAGTGTTTCCATTATGGGGTCCGATCTGAGGTTGGCTCCCTTTGGGTCTGGAAGACGAGTCTGTCCCGGTAAAGCCTTGGGGTTGGCCACCGTGGAGCTCTGGCTTGGTGTGCTGCTGCAGAGCTTCAAGTGGGTCCCATCTGATGATGGTGTGGACTTGTCTGAGAACCTGAAACTTTCTTTGGAGATGAAGCACTCTCTGGTCTGCAAGGCTGCTCCTAGGGTTGTGATCTGATATACCTAGTGTTAACTGTTAAGTTGCTGCTTTGTGGGATCTGATATATTGCATCTGGAAGTTTGAAGCTTTTTTTTCTTAAGCTTTTGGTAATTAGGTAATTTGAAAAATGTACGTGTTTGGTTTGGGATTGATCTGGATCTTTGTAGGGCATACGTGGAAGTAAAATTTCATGTGTACTAGCTTGTTAGTTGTAAACATAAAGTTTTCATCATCATAGATCAATGCAATGCCAGTTTATGATTTGTTTATCTCGACCTGCAGATTAAACTACAATTATATATATATATATATTAAAATACGTATTATACGAGTACAAAACTTCACACACACACACACACACATATATATATATATGTATTATACGTGTATAAAACTTCAGTACGCGTATAATGAAAAAACTTTAACATGGCGTATTGTAATTATAGACTCAGTTTTTTGCGTACCATTGAGTTATACCTTTTAAAACTCATTTTATACGCTTGTCCGTTTTATACGGAGTAAAAATATTTGGAATTTGAAAAAAAAAAAAGTAGTTGGTTAAAACACATATAAAACTTCAGTACGCGTATAATTGAAAAAAAAAAAAAACTTGAGTATGATGTATTGTAATTCAAGTGTTTGATTGCATCATATTTGGGTGTCATATCCTTTTCTTCATATTTTGTTACATTTCAAAAATGATATAAAGTAAAAGCAATAGTTGAGAGCAGATTATTAGTTATTTTTCAAACTTATAAATTTACTATATCGCTTTTTTAGACTGAATATTTGATTGTATTGTTTAGGCCTGGGATCGGTTTGGCTCGGCTCGGGAATGGGCTTATACTGAGACTGATATGGACTTTGCAGTTGGTTCGAATCCGTTAGGGATGCCGGAATTTTATCAGGAATACCGATCGGTTTGGTACAGTTTCAGTACCAATCAGTTTCAACAGTTCTAAATGACTTAAGTTCCAGATTCTATGTCCAACAATGATTCACCATTTCACTATATTAGACTTCATATAATTCGATCTTTTTACCTTAATTGGGTGATAATCCTCTTTCAATAACATTCAAACTAGCATACAAAAGTGCAAAACCAAAAAACAAGCATTGCTGCATTGGCCTTTTAGCCAACAAAAGAAGCCATGCACATATTCAACTATGCATTCAACCAATGAACTGAATCAAGTAATCAACCAATTTTACATCATCACAAACTTTAGTAAAACCCCTACACTAAACCTAAAACCGAAGCAAACACAGTGCATCACAACCAAGGGTTCCCCTACAGCGCCTTAAGGTATCACATCTTCACTCCAATACTGTAATACACTTAACAAAGTCCAAAAGAAACAATTTGCTACCAAGGGTTTTCCTTGAGCGCCTTAAGGTGTTAGTACCTCAAAAATTCATAATTGCATCTGGGCAGTCTATTATACACGGCTAAAATGGACGGGCGCGTATTTGCGGGTGCAGATGCTCATCCACCGCATGTAATCACATATAAGGATAAAATCTATTTCCTCAACCTTGTTGCTTATGGAAGATATATTTTTATATATAACTAATAAACAAATTACACCACATGAGTAGACATATAAGGATTTTGTGCGATTCAAAAATTCGAAACTGAAAATCGATATATTTGACATTACCCATCTATTTATAGCGCACTAACAGGCGGTCAACCGTTTATACACTAATACCTCCCTAAGGGGAGATGAACCACAAGGACATAAACTTTCTAAAATTTTTACGTTAATTGATTGATACAGCTGATACCCATGAGAGTGTAAAAGCTGACAGATCGAAAAAAGAAGTTGCAAGTGAGCGGTTATGTGCATATTAGTTTTATGTGGTATTTAGGGTTTATGGTTGACCTAGTAGATCGATGAAGACCCAAACAACGACGACCTATTAGTTTTTGTGTTTTTCTTTATTTAACTTGCACCAAATTAATGGTGAGAGTTAGTGACTTCATAGTTTATGAGAGTTAGGATTGTGTAGCTCTAGTTACATGACCATGTACTTCATCATGTCGGATAGTTACGTATAGGGATGACAAAATCCACAGCGGGGAGGAGCTTCATTGGATACCCGCCCCTAATGGGGGAAGAATTCGGGGACAAATGGGGAATGGGGATGGGGATCCCCAATCCCCGCTATCTAAGATCAGGGATGCGGCGGGGATGGTATTATGATCTCCATCCCCAAACCTGCCCCAATGATATATACATTATTTAATTTTTATATATTTTTATTTATTTTTTATAACATAAATCACAAATATATACATTTACTACTTTACTTTAATGGTGTTTGACTTTTGCACTCACTGAATTATGATTTATGAATTTAATCATGTTTTAATTTTACTTGTTGTAGATTTTGATTTTTAAAAAAGCAATATGAGGAAAAATTTATTCTATTCTTTAAATTCTTATTGGGGATTTGGGGCGGGTTTGGAGACTTCGTCCCCAGTGGGGATGGAGACGGGGATCTCCAATATATTTTTATAAGGATTGGGGCGGGGATAGGGGTGAAGAATTACCCCGAGGATAGAGATGGTATTGTGATCCCCGTCCACAACCCGTCCAATTGCCATCCCTAGTTAGACATGTACCAACCAATTGCTAATTCAAAACTCTTTTCATCCGTGTGGAAAAATATACGATAATTCATTGATCACTCCCAAAGCCATAGTAATCAGAAGATTTTCTTGAAATCGGATATTGATGTTGTGATTATTGAAATGGATTAATTCTATTGCTTCTTAAAATCTAGGCTTTAGTCATTCAAATTTAGAGATGTACTTACCCTCATACATTACGAAATTCGGATATTGATGTTATGATGCATGGCTATTATTGAAATGGATTAATTCTATTGCTTCTTAAAATCTAGGCTTTAGTCATTCAAATTTAGAGAGGTACTTACCCTCATACATTACGTAATTCTAGCTGCAACAGTTAGAGGCCAGAAGCCCAAAAGTCAAGACAAAAAACACCAAGTCTATAACCCTAAACCGAAAGTACAAAAGATAAGAAAAAAAGTAACAAAGAAAAACCTAGCTTAACAAAGAGCCCACAATGCCCCAAGGGGAAGACAGAGCCCATAACCAGAAGGATCCACCCAGCCCGATACCAACCGAAACCAGTGAATGCTATGGAAGAGTGTGTGACACGCATCATGATACAACCGTCAATCATTCTGATGCCTTAAATTTAGAATTCCAGGTATATAGCAGCAACTAGCTACGGGGAATATGTTCATTGCTAGTCAAATAACGAGAACTTCCAACCAATTGCTTATATAGACTAGAATCACAAATTCTCCAGTGCCAAGTTTCTATAACTCATAAATTTTACCTACACAGCATCATACCTTTAAACCCAACTCAATCGATTTGCTCTACTAACAAATGCATCATCCATATTTTCGAAAACCCCTCGAAATCTCCTTAATGGCTATGGCAATTACTATGACATTCTCGAAAACCCCTCCAACCAACTGCTTGTATAGAGTAGGATTCACAAATTCTCCAGTACCAAGTTTCTCCAACTTTATTCATAAGCATTAAACACCTCCTTAATTGCTGCAATTAAACTCAACCTCTCAATCAACCGGTCTTGCATGAGACTACACACATTTGGCCCTAATCGCCCTATACAAATAGACCCATTTAGGAAGCAGAAGAGAATCATAACCAACAGCTACAACAATAACAGCTTTCTTATCTTTGTTGATCCTTCTCCTTCTTCTAAAATCCCCCCCATATGAAATAACCTTCAGCCTCTAAACACTAGATTTTATAGCGAAATCTTATGCCTGGCATAGGCTTTATAGCTTAATCTCAGGCGTACTCTACTTTCTAGCGTAACGAATGCTGGAATAAATGTTCCAATGCACTTCACAAGAGAAAGAGATCAAGTTCAAGTACCAGAAGTTGCATCAAAGAAGTTGTTGCTTCGACTAGTACTGGACAATTCTTAGAACGATGACCTGGTGTTCCAAGGAGTATACATCCAATAGTACATGTTGTTGAAAGACTTGGTCTATGGTCGGTGCTTGAATTCCTTACGGATGCTTTCCGAATTGTTAGAAAGTTCTATAACTTCCATTTCTTCCTCATGTTTTTTCGATGGGCTACTTTGTGCATAAGGTACTCTATAACTTCCAACCAACTGCTTGTATAGGGCAGGATTCACAAATTCTCCAAAGCCAATTTTCTCCAACTCACAAATTTTACCTACACAACATCAGACCTTTAAACCCAGCTCAATCGATTTGCTCTACTAACAAATGCATCATCCACATTCTCAAAAAACTCTTGAAATCTCTCACAAAACCCATTCAAATATCCCAAACACTCATCACCCACTCCCATATTCAAGAAACCAGACACAAAATTCAGAAGAACCCAGAAACACCTGCGAAATTGCTTTGGTCTGTTTCTCATCGCAAAAAGCCCAGCTTGGAACGGTTTCAAGGTCCTTAGCAGTAAGGCGGCCAAGGAATAGTGTTTGATTTTAACAATGCGATAACTTACTATAGCAGGTTACCCGATAGTAACATGCGGTGGACACACATCTGCACCCGCAGATGCGCGTCCGTCCAATTTAGACGTGAATATGGACAACCCAGATGTAATTACGAATCTTAAGGTACTGATACCTTAAGGCATGACATAACTTTCCTGCTACCAAAGTCCAAAAGAAACAAGAATGATAAAAACGAAAGCAAAACCAGAAACATCTTAACACATAATGTTCAACCATTCCATATTTTCACTCCACGCAAACCAATACTAAAAAAAGAAGTAAAAGCTGCTCAAAAATAGCTCTAACCACCATTCCATAGCTTAAAGAACAAAACTAAACACAATTCAACTCAAAAATAGCTCCACCTTCATTACACAGCCTAAAGACAGTTCAACACCCCCAAGCCTCAATTGGCACCAATCAAACACACAATTCAGTTTCGGTTGTGTCCACAGACCACACTAGCAAATTGAAATCAATTTAGTAGCAGAAATTAGAAAGCATAACTTAGTTCAGTAGCAAATTGAAAAGTTGCATGAAAAATGAAAACTGAAAGTAGAAAGCAGTCCATGTTTGCTACAAAAAGCAGAAAGCAGGAAGTCAGAAACTAATCACCATCAAGTCATCAACTGTTTTCTGAATCATTAGACATCATTTCTTCAAAGTCATCTTCACTGACTTCAACAACTTCATCTTCAGTTTCGGTGCCATTCTTTCCCTTAGCTTTTGGAGAAGGACAAGAGCCCGAAGGGGCTGAGGTTACATGATCTACATACCAAAGTACAAAAAACAAGAACTGATATAAGAATGTAAAACATAATTGCAAAAACTAAAACGTAGAAACACTAACATAGAAAGTAGGAATTCTGCACCTCTCTCACACTTTTCATAGAACTCATAATCTTTGATGCATGGTGCATCTTCTATGCAGCTAATATCATTCCCCTCAACCAACTTTGTAGACAAATCAATGCTTCCACAGATTTAGGAGTTAACTAACTCTTAAAGTTGTCCATTACTCTCCCTCCGGTGCTAAAAGCGGACTCCAATGCAAATATCAAAACTTGAACAGCCAACACATCTTTGGCTATTGCTGCAAGTATAGGGTACTTGGGTCCATTGATCTTCCACCATAACAAAATTGGGAACTCGAACCCTTCCATCTCAGTTGTGAATTCAAGAGGGCCCACCAAGTATTTGTCTACTTCATATGAAACCACAGCCACATCAAGCTCAGAAACTACCTTCCTCCAATCATTGATGTAAGATTGTCTTCCTCAACTGCCACTACTTGTTACAGTGCTTTGTGAAGATGAGCTTTCAACCTCTGTTTGAGCTATCTTTTTTGCAGGGGCCTCCTTTGGTGCATACTCTTCATACAAGGACATCAACACATCACGTAACTCTCTCAGTTTATTCTGCACATCTTCCAATTCAAACCCTTCTTTTGTCAACAGATAAGATACATGCCTTAGCTTGAATCTAGGATCAAGATTCTACACATCTTCCAATTCAAACCCTTCTTTTGTCAACAGATAAGATACATACCTTAGCTTGAATCTAGGATCAAGGATTAGCCCCATAAACACCAAAGGATTCAGACCCCGAAAGCCACCATAATACTTGATGAATTTGGACCTTATATTTGCTGCCAAATCAGTCAAAACCTTCTTGGTGTCCAAACCTGTTGCCATTTCAGGTTCTATGAAGAGCTTGCTAATCTCCGATTCGATTGACAACACATCATGAAAAGTGGTATGGATCGTGGGACGATTACTTGCACTAAGTCTTAGAGTTACTTCATAGAACACCCTAAGAAACTGCACAAACACTTCCGCCTTATCCCAATCTTCCTCGGATAGAGGCCCTACTCTAGGCCTCTTGCCTTTGCTTGGAACCAAATTTCCTTCCTCATCATACTCTTCCTCAGGCTCTTTGAAATAGGTTGAAAAGCAGCTATCCGATTGCTCCTCCATCCTTGCAAAGGGTGCTTTGAACTTCAAGGCAGCTTCCAACATTAAGAATTTTGAATTCCACCTCGTGGGAACATTCATAACAACCAAGCCTTTGCAAGGAATCTGTTCCTGTTCTACACACGCCTTAAAGCTATCAAACATTGATGGTAAAGGCCTAACAAACTTCACCGTATTTCTAATGGCTAGCACTGCTCTATTCAATCTCTTCAGCCCACTTCCGACAATTAAATTACAAATATGGGCAGTACACCTAACATGCATGTACTGAACCCCTAAGATTGATTCTGTTTTTTCTCTTTTGTTAAGTTTGGACCTAACAAACTCAATAGCACACTTATTGGCTGTTGCATTATATAGTGATGGTTAAAACCTTGTTAATCCCCCAATGCAGCAAACAAGACTCAATCAAAAGACCAATGGAATTCCCACTATGGTTAGAAATAATGCAGAAATTGATTATCCTCTTATGCATTTCCCATTCATCATCGATAAAGTGTGTTGTTAGCACCATGTAGTTTAAATTTTGAACACTTATCCAAGTGTCAATAGTTAGGCAGACCCTATAGTGTGCTAAATCAGTTTTCAACTTCTTCTTCGTCTTATCATACAACATAAGAAACTGTTTCACCAAAGTCTTCCTACAAGGGACCTTAAACATAGGCACTGCAACATGACAAAAATGCCTAAACCCTTTTCAACGAAGCTAAAAGGAAGCTCATCAACTACAACCATTTCAACACAAGCTTTCATCAACTACAACCATTTCAACACAAGCACTACCATTTTCATCGAATTACCCTTACTCTTATCACCAGCAAGCACTTTCTAATTTTTATCTATCGCTCTCCTTCCGGGATAATTCTTGCATGATTTTTTTATGTCCCTAATCATCCCCTGAGTCCCATTGTTGTAAGAATCACAAGCATAATCTCCTACCGGACTAGGAAAATATCTACACAGCCTTCCTAAATTCTTCTACAATATCTTCTTGACCCTTCACTTTAGTGACTCTTACATCTTTGTATTCCACAAAGTGCTCTCACACCCAACTGCGTTTTCTATCAGCTCGAGGATTGCTACTAACCTTGTCATAGGAAGATGGAGCTCCTGCTCCTGCTTGGGTGACATCTTCTTCAGCCCTCTTAAAGATTGAGGGAAAGGTACCAGTTGAAGAAACAACTAGACTACAATATGGTTCTTTCTGTACTTGAGATCTCTTCTTACTGTTTTTAAACTGAAACAATAAATTAAGCAAGAATCAGATATGATATAAGTTGAAACAAGTAAATTAAGCAACAACTCCATAAAAAGTAAAAGCTACTACTATTTCAACGTATAGCTCAACAATGGCGACTTGGTCATAAGAAGTAAACCTTCCGCTTCTACTACTACAAAGCATAAGCCATGAATGAAAACAGATAAATTTGAGATAGTGAGAGACTTACCTTTAGTTTTCCCATTGATTCGGATTTCGGAGTGAGAAGCTTGAAGAATTTGAGAGATTGAGATAGCGAGAAGCCGAGAAGCTTCTTCACACTAATTCCAGAAGTGAACTGAACTAATTTGAGGGAAAATCAAACCAGCATCCACTTAATTTCTGGTTTTGGTAGAGTTCTCTTCTCAATTAGCAACATGAACTGATATATTCTCAGTTCTTTTCTAACCGGAGATCGAGTTGAAGTCAAATCGAGGGTGTTAGCTTCTTCACGATCGAACTCTGATTTGATCTCTGTGAGAGGACTGACTGATTGAGAGCCTTTGTTAGGGATGGTGGCTGAAGCTTAGGGGTCGGGTTTGAGTTGAGAATGCGAAGCAATTGGGATTTGGGAGATTGGGGCTGAAGCTTACGACAAGTCGTGCTTCCTATTTAAACCATTAAAAAATTCAGATCGGGTTGGACAATTTGATACGTATTTGACCCATAACGGTGCCGACCTATTTACATAGTTTTCGGTACGGTTCGGGTCGGGATGCCGGAGAACTGACTCTTCATACCTAGCCGATCGGTTTCGGCTTGGATTGGACGAGATCGGTATCGGTATCTCGGCTTTGAATTTCCAGGCCCTAGTATTGTTAGATCAGGTAATTAAACCGAAAAATAAACGTACAATTTTTTGCCGAACTATACGCGTCTGTTTTTTTATTAACTATATATATAGCTAGCTGGCCAAGAAAGAATCTATTAATTTCTTTCGTGATTGTAGCTACGAAGAAGATGATTCATCATAGGCGAGTTAGGGTTTCAAGAAATTTATTTGCTTAGAATCAAAATGCCTAGGGTGTCAAGAGTTACTCATTTTTGACATTCATACATAACAGATAGACGAGGTCAAAGAAACTACTAATAATCACCGATAATCACATATATAGTTTGGGTTGCATGTCTTAGGAGTATAGTTTGTGCAATTCAATCAACACACAAGTTCAGATTTAAATTACACTTCATATCCTCAATCTATATATAAAATTATCCCATTCGTCGAAAAAGCAAAAAAAAAATTGATCACCTTCAGAATCAAGTTCTAAGTTATGCATGTAATTTGACTAAATCGTGAATTAGTTAGTTGGGGTTGCAACAATGGACGTTTGGAAAAATTTTGACAATATTAATCCCATACTAAGGGGAAAATGTATCTTATGTTAAGCTTTTATGTAAAATCTTTCATCGAAGTTGAAGAACATTACTCTTGAAACCTGTCATACATTGTGGTCCAAAAAAAAAGCTTTTGGTATGAATCGCATATTGTATGCTTTATAATTTGTGTCCTTGAGGCATCCATTGATCCATTTGGGGTGAAACAGTCCATTTATGAACTTTATTCTTGCATGATGTGTGCTATCTTTATGATCTCCTAGGCTGCACATCGCCTTTTGAATGTGAAGTTCAAGAGAAAATAATTAAGGGTAGCTGCTTATTCTATGATTATCATGACACTGGGCATGGAGTATGGGCAATTCATCAATTGAGGATTTTAACAATTTTGTAAAACTAATTAACAAAAAGAAAAGAGTTAATTCCCTGCTTTCGATTTGATCATTTTATGCAATGCCAGGAACTTTAAATGATTGGGGAATAAGAACCTTATAGACCAAGCAATGATAATAATGCATATATCATGATATGGGTCACCTCTTTTATGAGGATCCAAATCCTTCTCAAGAATATATTTCAAGGAAGATGTGCCTGTGAAAAGCTTTGCTCCTTTTCTCCAGCTATAAAGAAGATGCAAAACAGAATTGAATATCCAATTAAACTAATACTGTTTGATTTTGTCTAAATTTTTATCCACATATATAAGTGAATCAAGTAGTTGCTTTTGGCCTTCTTCTTCTTTATGATGATTCTCATTTCTCAGTCACACTCATCCCTATATACCTTTCCTAGCTAGCTTCATACTACTAGCTATTATACCGTTCTTAATCTCAAGCGATCTCATCACAATCGCTAAAAAATGTATCATATGTTAAACCCTATTTATATATTCCATTTCCACGGGTATTTATGCAACAACTGAAAATCGTTTGGTTATATACCTGCTTGGTGTATGTTTATAGACATTATAGTAATCAAATGACTAAACAATCTTTAGTTTAAATAATTCTGAAGCCAAAACCCTAGGAGAGATTTTCTCTCTCACCCTAGTTCTCTACGGCGCCCTTGCCTCCTCTTCTCCTAGCTTTCTTCTCTACAACTCTCTTACCATGCAGTTACTGGAATTGATCACAACCCTAGCGATAAGGGCAAGGGAAAGCTTTAGGCTTTTCCAGGTTTCCTTGCCTAATACTAGAAGTTGAGTCTTCTACTACTTTCATCTTAGTTTTTCTAGGCGGCTAGGTTACTACTTCATGGGAAGTTGGTAGGGAGGATTTATTTCTTGTGGTTAGGCTCAATAAGTGAGCGAATGTGTTAACAGTGAATGTCACTTATCATTTGTCTGGTAGTTATACCATTTATGATTTTGGTATAAGACAGCATTTGATGTACGTGTCTTCTGACCATTGATAAATGAATGAAGTTATCTATTTTCTATAAATAAAAAAATCTTTAGTTTAAATAATTTTTTGTTTGAATATAAAGAAGAATTTTATTTTTATTTTTTATTTTATCGAGATCACACGGTTTTTCAAATGATTCATTGGCTCAGAGACTAATCCGTGCCGGGAGATCATGTCAAAACGCTTCATCCTCCCTGACCACCAATAATAGATAGGTATTTAACTCCGATCAACGTCGGCGAGATTCGAACCCTGGTGTGGGGGTTCCACACCTGGAGGCTCTTACCAACTTGATCACATGTGGTGGTTAAATATAAAGAAGAACTTGATAATTGGTGAATCTAGTCATTAATTTACAACTTGAAATAAGGAGAGAGTATTCAATACTACGACGTGCTGCACTAACATGAATGAACGGTCTGATAACATCAAATACATTTTTATTATTATTAAAAAAACAGTGGTCTATAAATATCAACATCTAAGAATTATTAGATCTGTTGGTTCTCTTACACAGCCGGTGTAAAAAATCATTTTTCCAAAATGGGGGCGTCGATTTTTACTTTTCTTAAAGCCCCATGCACATATTCGGAGGCCTGATTTTATTGATTGTGATCGAATACTGTCAACAAATGGCATATATATCCGTACAGAGGTGTACACTCCATCATCGTCTACATAACAATGACATGATTAGGAATCCAGAAAGTTGAAAAAGACTATATGTATTAATTCCATGGTACGATGCATTAATATTATAACTACTAATTTTTCCAATTGGGTCTCATAATTCAAGTCATAAATTCCTTATGGCCAAAAAAGAAAGGATAATATATATTTCATGTTCATGGCTCTAGGCATGCTCTAGAGGCCACATGTATGGTTCATTGTGATCATGCTAGGAAAATTTGTACTTTTTGGTCACAAAACTTTCTATGTGAATAATATGATCACGCATATATACCAGAAGATATTGAATGCAGAATGTTTATAAGAAATTAGCATGGCATGGCATCTCTAGGCAGCTAGCTAGGTAGCTAGCTAGTATTATTCGAAGACTAATTTGTGGGTTACTGAGGGAACTTAGGTTCTCTTAGTCTTAAATCTTAATACAAGAATCATTATTGGTCATCATGTGAAAAGAATATATCGTTGTTTCAGTTGATCATCAATTAATAATATCTTCAAATCTGTCTTTAAAGCCTTTAATATGCATTTGAATAATAATTATACTATAATCTAAAGACAAAAAACTGGAATACTGTTCATAAGCACAGTGTTATTATGTTGAAAAATGAAAGTTACTATTGAATGAATAGTTCCGTGACTCTTTGGCCCTTCTATTTTTTAGATATTTACCATATTGCCATAGACATTATTTATTATTTATATATATATATATATATTTATGAAAATCTAAAGTAATTGTATAATGCATATAATCATCAAAAAACTGTACAATGCATATAAAAAATTTTGTTTTCATTTTCTTCATAGTAAAAAATAAGTTCTTATCGAAGAAAAAATAATAATAAAGTTGTTGATTCGTTAATGCTACTCAGATTTATATTCCATGGATGCAATATTTATTGATTAGTGATGTACGGGACCTTTGCTGGAAAATAATAGGTTTCTGTCTTTCTGACATATTTTGGTTTATATGAGTTGTTTTAGATATAAGATGAGGTTGTCTTTCACCAAATTTTCAACAAATATTTTGCTAAGAAAGAGATATGTATTCTTACAGTGGATTTGATGCCTCTGGTGAGACATCAAGATTAAATTTCTATTTTTTCAAATTGCTTCTGATTAACGTATTCAAACCTTTTATTGGCATATGAATGAGTTTATAATACACCTTTCTATGCATATGAACACTTCTTATTATTAATAACGCATTCTAATGACAAAAAGACCCGCAGTAAAGCGCGGTCTATCTGACTAGTATATACTAAGAGTGAATGTTACGATTGTAGACGGTAAAGCTCTTGTTTTTCTCACCTCCCTTCTATTTAGTAACGTCTGCACTGATCCTACAGAGAGATCTTGGATTCATTGTACAATAATTACTACATAATTCGAATAGCCGAAATACATTTTGAAAGATATCCTGGCAAAATCCTTAAGCAAATTCAAGCTTTTTAGCGGCTTGATTACTGTCATAATCATTTGATCGAATACTATTTTGAAACATAAGTATGAATAACAATGAGAATGTATCTGTAAATTCCAGAAAGTAAAGAAAAGGGGTTTGCTTAGGTATGAAATAGCCTACTTATAATTTAACAGAATTTATCTAACACTACTCATCACAACCTTTATAACGTACAAGCATGGAGGATATGTAGACCCGAAATGATCTTCATGCTTTGGCATGAGATCGAATACTATGATTTTGGGTAGCCAAGTGTTCAATAAAAAACAGCAATTAACCAGAGTCCAGAGACTTGCATACTGTGCTTGAAAACCCTAGCTAGGTTCGAAAGGCTAAAGAAGCATGCATTATGCATATGAGCAAATCATTATATATCCACCATCCTAGTCACATAATCCATATATTCTATATAAACCGAATTCTTATATATAGATTGTACTGTATATTTCAAGGGATCGATCCCTAGCTTATAACATTTTATGAGTAATGAAGTGCGGCTGGTGTATTGCATTGTTTATTGGGTGTTCTGTTCACAATAATATGCTCTTGTTGGATGCTTCTCCAACATATGCTTTATTATACAGACCCAAAAAAAAAGAAAAAAAGATATATGCTTTATTATAGTTAAAAAAACAAAAGTGTGCAAGCTAGCTCTCACTTAAACAAGGACCACTTGGTCCTCATATTTAGTGCTTAAGCCTTAATTAATTAGCTACGATATAATTATACAAGCACAAGTGGTGTCATTAGGACAATGGATCAATTAATAGATTTGTCCTTGTGATCCCAGGTAGGAAGAAAACCAGACCCTTTCGGAGGGTACATGAATTCTTTTAGTCCGAAGTTCAATGTTTCATACTTTGGATAATGAAAATATATCAATAGTGTTCTAATAGTCCGTAATTGTGGTTGATTACCTTTAAATTTATATCCAATCACCGAATCACGTATGCTTGTTTGTGCTTTATTAGTGAAAGATGGGATCCACTCATAGACATGCCTAATTATGCTTTCCCTATTCATCATCATCTTTCTGATAGATTATGTGTTCACAATGATGACAATCACAATAATTAATGATACATCATATGATTACTTGAATAGAGAGACTGAAGTAGTTCTGAAAACTAATTAATCGTCTATCTTCATCATCACTCTTACTTTATTTTGTCATGGGTCACTGCTGCAACTGCTAGCTAGCAGACTGTTAATCTCGCGTGATCGATCGAGCTAGCTACTAGTGTATTAAGTATTAACCATATTCTTATGGCTAGCTTCTAGCCTTATAATTCAAGGTCGTTCACTAGCCATCACTTTTGGCGATCTAAATGGAAGTCAGTTGAGTGCAACAAGGATCTTTAGAAAGCTTAATCACATATGTTCATCGCAGTCCCTCTTTTTCCATTAAAAGATGACGTAGACAATAACAACAACCTACAAGAGAATAAGTACGTCTAAATGGCCGTAAGACCTTTACGCAACACAAAATTTGTTTAAGTAATATAAAGAAACAACATGAAATCTACTATGCTAGGCTAGGTCGGCCATTCTACCCTTTCCAATTTAATCACCGAAAATAAAATGGAGTATGGTTCTCTTTTGAGTAGAGTCTGAAACTTATATGTGGGCTTATGTTGTTACAAGATTACCAATAGGCCTGAAAATATGAACAGAGCAAGAATCCCGGGCCTGCACTAATGGGCCAAACCTCCGATCATTTTCTTCTTCTTTTTCGGGTTAAACCGTTTCCCACCATTTTTCGGATCCCTAAACCCTTAAACCCTCTCCTCTCTCTCTCTCTCTCAAAAAAAAAAAAAAAAAAAGATGCGACCTTTACCGGCTCTGCAACTCCGGCGTCTGCTGCTCCGCCACCTCTCAACCTCTTCTCCTCCGCCGCCGCTTCAAACCCACATCCCATTTCCCTCAAACAAACCCACCCATTTCCACAATTCCCAATCCACCATAACCACCGCATCAATCTCTCACCCCAAACCTTTCTCCTCCATCTCAACCCGAGCCGCCCCACATCCAAACCCGGCCCAATTATCCCACTCTCTCTCCACCGAGCTCCTCCGCGACCCCGACTCCGACGCTCCCTCCGTCTCCCGCCGCCTCCAATCGACCTTCCCCCGCTTCACTCCGACGCCGTCTCTGGTCCGCTCCGTACTCCACCTCTCCGCCGACGCCGACCGCCGCGCAATTCTAGGGTTCTGCAGCTGGCTCATCTCGAATAATAATCTCGATCACGGCGACCAGATTCTCTCGTTTTTCGTGGACTATTTCGGGCAGAGGAGGGACTTCAAGGCGGCCCATGATGTGATACGTATGGGCCGGAAATTCGCCGGGCCCAAAACCGCTGCTTCGAGCTTTGATGGGATGGTTAGAGCAGGCAGGGTTTCGCAGGCTGTTGCTTTTTTTGATCATATGGACATTGAGTATGGGATCAAGAGGGAGAGAGGAGCTGTCAAATTGGCGGTGGAGAAGGTCTGCGAAAATGCTTTTGCGGCTGAGAAAATGGTGAGGAGGTTGGCGAATGAGGTTCCGAAAAATGTGGAGACTTGGAGTGTGGTGGTTAGTTGTTTGTGTAAGATTAGGAAGACGGAGGATGCGTTGAAGTTGTTTCGTAAAATGTGTGGTATGGGGGGTGGTGGTGGTGAGTCGGGGTTTGGTCCGAATGAGGGTACTTATGTTGTGTTGATTAGGAGCTTGTATAAGGCAGGGAGGATTGAGGAGGGAGATGCAATGCTTGAGAGGATGAAGTCGGCGGGGCTTAGGGTTGATGACAAGGTTTATTATCGGATTTTGAAGACATTGTGTGGTGTTGGGAAGTTTGATCATGCTGTGAGTCTTGTGAAGAAGATGAAGGAGGATGGGTGTGAGCCTGGGGTCAAGGTTTATCTGCTGATGATGGATAAGTTGTGTGGTGATTACCGGGTTGATAAAGCGGTTGCGCTCACTAAGCCGGGGCAGTTGAAGCTGAGGCCGAGGTTGCACAAGCTGCATGAGCCTTTCAAGAGGAAGCAGAAGCCTGTGAAGCAGAAGGAAACAATCAGTGAGAAGGTGAAAAGGAAGAGGAGACGTATTAAGCAAGTAAGGTTGCTATTTGTTAAGAAGCCCATAAGAGGGCTGCATCGACCCTTCTGATGTTTACGTCATCACAGTTGTTTGGAGTTTTGATCAAGTTACCAAGGGGAATTGATTTGATCATAGTTGATGTTTCGCTTTTTATACTGGTAGTATTGTTAGAAATAAAAGGTTTCTCTTTTTTTTTTTTTTTTTTTACCCCTCTAGTGAATTCCACATGCTTTACAAACACAAGTTTTACCATCTAAACTTGTGTCACTCTAATGAATACAGTATTATTTGCATATGTGACGTTTTCGTTCTCTTCTCCTGCAATCTCCTTCTACCCTGCTAAAGCTAAGCTGTGTTTCCAGACTTTCATATATAGTGAAAATTGTAGCTAATGGTTCGAGTTATGGCAGTAGCACTGGACTCTGTTTGGCTGCTTGTTCATGATAGTTGGCTTTCTGTGGTGCGGAGATTTATGTGTTCAGATGATAGTCGAGCTTTCCGATTCATGTGTACATGCTGAAAGATCTGAATTCAATAGTGACTTTTATTCAAAGAAATTATACAAACTATTGTATCCAGCAGCTGAACCGTGAACAGGGTATAGAAATTAGAAACACTGAAAGAACACTTAAATCGACAAGACGAACTGAATCAATATAGTTGGGGTGATTTGCAGGTTACATTTGACTCTTTTCTGGGTCATGTGCAGGTTCTATCCATTCATCTAGTTTTACAGACAGAAGTGAATCCTAAATCAGATACTAAATCTACACTTCAGATTAAGTAGGCCACTGGCCGCTTTCCCACACCTATAGGCCTTCCTTCCAGAACCGTATTGATCTGTCAGTCCCACAGGAAACAAATGCGGCTTCAGTTGGTGAGTGCTCAAGCCAGCGAAAAGCACCAATATGATTGGATGGCCACCTTGCTACTACTTCTGCTGTCAGAGCATCCCAGATAACAATCTGCAAGCACCCTAGATTTAGTAATTGAAATCTAGGCACCACTATTCCAGTTAGATAGTGAAGAGTGAACAAACCTCATTGCTTGATTCATCCATGGACAGTACAAATTCCTCCGTATTATTAAAAACAGCCTGCATAAAAGTGTAAAAAGCACCTATAAAATGGATACATAAACAGATAATCACAAAATTGATATTTTGTCTTATTTGGATTCCTTGGATCCTGGGGTCATGACACTGAGGAAGGATATTCAAGTGTAGTGGAAAGCAAGGTTCATAATTGATTGATTGAGAAGAATTCTTTTTCAGGATTGTACATACTTGAAAAGAGACTTATGCAGCCTTCCCTGGTATGTAAATGAATACTTAAATCCTCTAAAGGTTTGTCTGACATACCTGACATCTTAATTGTGTATGTGTAGCTCCTAAATATTGTTTAACCAATTTTCCAGTCCCAACTTCCCAAAGCTTCACAGTAGAATCCTTTCCAGAAGAGAGAACAAACCTAGAAAACCAGCACTCAAGTCATACCACAGCCAGAACATGAAGGTTCCAAGATCAAGATTTAGAAAATGAGTGAATCAACTATACAATAATATATTACTGTTTTCAACCCAAATGTCTCTCTTGTTCCAATGCAACCACATGTAGAACCGTCAATTGCTAAAGGAAAGATGTATTCACTGGCCATGTCATCCAACATTATGAAACAACATAAATGCGGAAAACATCATTTCTTAGAAAACATCTCTCCAGGCATAGATATATAATATGACACCTACCTTTCATCCTTGGTAAAATTTGCACTGGTTGCCTCTGCTGTGCCATGTGCACCAACTATGGAACGTACACAAGTGGCAGTAACACCATCCCATAAGCAAATAGCACCATCTTTAGAAGCTGTAACATACATGCCACCGGTAGCTGAATACCTGACCTGATGAGCAAATACAGATATTTTGATTGCTCTCATGGAATTGTATTATCTGTGCATAGAGGATAACATATCATCAAAGCAATTAAAGAGAGATAAGGTCAGCCATACCTGATTTATTGCTCCATTAACATCAATTTCTGGGGCATTTGCAGATAGGTAACACCGGAAGGTATTGATATCATATAAGTGTGGAATTGGATGATCAGTCCCTGTGATTATTTGTAACATAAACCTTATCGGAAGCCAATTCACTATATGATATTATCAGATAATACCAACTAATAGGTTGTGTTTCTCATTAAAAATTAAGAAAGAAAAGCATATTACCAGCTAAAAGAAACTCCCCAGAAGGATGAAACGATACTGAACGCACATTGTGTGTATCCTGTTCATGACAAGGACAAATTTGTTTGTAGTAATATAGTTCTAAGTTTCAAATGATGGAAATAAATCCAAGAATAATCATGCTTCAATCTAGTATCAGATGCAAGCAAACCTGGATAACTCTGAATGCTCTCTTTGCAGTCATTTTGGAATAATCAAAGAACCTAAAAGTAGCAACAAGAGTTGGCTAAGAGTGCAGGATGAAATCTATTTGTTTAAAGCTAATACGATAATTTCAAGGGTTTTTGACAAGAGGAGAAAAACAGCAAACCGGAAATAAGGGACAAAATTAGAGTGTAAAAACACGCATTTTTTTCTACCATTGCAAGACCAACAGAGATTATTAAAGAATAGATAATGGGATGACAATATGAAGAGATACATTATGAAAAGAACCTCAAATTTATCTAAGAAAGTAGAAAAATCCATACTTTATTGTGTTATCTTTTGCTCCAGATATAAGAATAGAGCTCTGAGGATGGAAATCCAAATCATTTATGGGCTGCAATTGCATTGAAATAACATTAGACAGTAGGGACTTCTTGGAGTTAAACATAAAATTATCAGTTTTTTTGAAGGCTTTTCTTTGTTTATTGTTCCTTCCATAGTCATGGCATACTCAACATAAGAGGCTCATATTCTAAGCTTTTGTTCAACAATGTTTGTGGACTGAAAGAAGAAAATTTTCATAGGAAAGCATTTTCCACTGCAGCAAATATTAGAGAAGATGTTCATTTACTTGTAAGTGGTCATAGAATGTACGTATGACAGGTCGCACAGGACCATCTCTTGCCTCTGGAAGCATCATTTGCTTAACTTTTGCCACCTGAAACGGAATACCACTGCCTACGATTTAGATCCAGCCCATGGTTGAGAAGAAAATCAACTTATAGCTAAAAGAATCACCACCTCAAATAGCTTTATTGACGTGTCTGAACTTCCAGTCGCAACAAACTTCCCATCAGGACTAAACCTTGCACATCTGGCAATATTCTAGAAAGTTTAACCCACCAGTCAGAACCAATCTACATCATGCCCAACTTAGTGAATTAATGCAGATATATATGTCATGTAATGTCTCTATTTCCTATTTCTGTATACCTTGTGCTCTGAAAGATGGCGTGTCTCATGCTTTGGGAAACTCTTTGACAAGCCTTTTGTTTCCTGGACAGCACTGTATTGACAATAGACGGATCAAGTTATGAGTTATTCATGTAAACATTAGCTATAAGAAAAAGGCACATGGTAATAAATAGGAATAATTACAACTTCTCGAAATGGTTTGGAACCACTAATTCAAATGATAGGAAACTCATTTGGGATAACGTAATTACCCAAAATCAACCGAGGCAGTATGAAGAGCCGGCATTGAACCATATCCCGAAGGTATCAGTGTGCCCAAATCATTAGCAAGAGAAGAAACCCCCCTTATCACCTCATCTTTCTCCACTGCAAGGCCCTGTTATCACCTTAGTACCACCAATACTCTCTTTCCAAGCATAACCAACGAAAAATGCAACACTCAAAGTAAGCCTTGAAATGCAAACCAAACCTTAGCAACCAGCTGAACAAGCTTATTAGCCGGGATTTCAACATTCAGCGATGTCATTGTTGCTGAAGCAACAGCACTTGCAGCCTACAGAGGGGTAAAAAAGTCCGTAACATTCACAATCAGCCATGCAAATTTATTGACACTACACAATGAACACTACTAAACCCAATCTCAAAACAACTGAATATGCTAGCATTCTTACTTTTCTTCCAAACCCAAAAACCAAAACCCCAAAAAGAATGAAACTTTGGGAGACCCAAGTGCTTGTGAGGCCTCAGCTGGGTCAAGTTCACAACTTTGACAACCAATCCAAAACTGAATCATTGTCTAAACCAGAAGAAGAAGACTGAAAAGTAATGGAGAAGATGAAGGGTTTGGTTACCTGGTGAAGATTATTGTCACGGAGATAGGCGACAATGAGAGAATTGAGCTCTCTGTAGAGCTTGGCATCTTGAAGAGTCTGCTCTAAGCTGCTCTCCATTTTTGTTTTCACTCTTAAAACCCTCTCCTTCCGTCCCTAATCTGTATGCTTCCTTCTAATTCTTTCACTAGCGACGTGTCGTTTAGTCATGGTGTTATGCTTAATTCACACGACAATGTATACTTGTGTACTTATTTTGGGGTCCTTCATATTTCACTAAATTGTCAATATACCCTTCTTATAAACAAGTTTAGAAAATTTATCCCTTCCTTTTCAAAATTTCTGAAAAAATTTAACAAGAAAAGACCATATCCACTAGTGCTAATCGCACTAAATTAGTATCGATCTCTAAAGTATTGATCTCGAGTGTATCAACTTTTTATACATCGCATAATAATTGATGCATTTTAAAACACACTCTCCACGTAGTGCGACACTGTCATATTTCTCAAATAAGGTAATTGTCGAAAAATTATAAACATGATACGACAAATTTAAGTAACTTTGAAGATGTTTAAAGCAATTGGAACAATAATGTTCCTGACTTCTAGGGTCAAATTTTATGAAATGATCAACTGATCAAGGCATACAAAATGCTAAGTTGTTAGCCCTTCTTCTAATATATGTTGCAAATATTATAAGAACTTACGTTGTATAAGAACAAGCAAAAGAGCTAAAATTGCGTTGGATGTTGTCAAAAGACTTTAAAAACTAGATCCAATATGCATTGGTAGGTTTAGAGCATTAGAAATAAGATCAACTAGATGGTTGGCCACTTTATCAAAGAAAATGAAATCAACTCATCAATCACATTCATAAATAGAATATTCATACCAACTAATTTAAAGGGCAGATCACAACTTCTACTATGTGTGATAATTTTTCTTCATCTTCTGGGTCTTAATTAATAGAGTGCATGATCGTCCAAAGCATATAATAGCAATTTGTGATTATAATTTGGTGGTTGGGAGCCAGATTTGGACAAAAGACATCTCTTTCCCACTGCACAAGCCAACATTGAATGTTCTCCCCACCGACACTAATGGATGCCTTGTGGCCCTTACACCTTTGCTGTCTTGCTTTAACACTCGTTTTATATCAATCTCATTTTGTCTTCTCCATGACATACATACTATGTATTTGTAGGCATTTCCAAAAGTACCCCCCATTATAGCAATATGAAGCAATCAACAACCCTAATAACACTGAATCCAAGCGAGTGACTTGAACTATTGTATTCGATGCGTTAATCAGAAGTGTTCGGATGGTCTTACACTCAAAATTGATGATATGTGTAGGTGTGGTAATGCGATAGAATAAAACATGAAGGTCAATGATTACATAAATTCCCGTCAAATTAAAATAGAAAAATGGAATATATCGTCAATCAATCAAGTAAATTTTGAAGAACTTCTTGATATAAAAAAAAAGCAAGAAATTGATAATATTGTATCTAAAAATAGTAGACACATTTAAATGAATGGAAAGATCAAAATGTTGGAAGAAGAGAAGATCTTCTATGGTTGTCTTCTTCGTACCATAACCATTCTACATTAAATTTCACTCCCCTAGTTCTTCTGCTGAAAATTTTTCCCATTTTGAAACATAATTTCAGTTTTTCTGTTGTAACCACATATTCTTTGTTAGGAAAAAAAAAATAGAAATATATTTAAACTGTCTAGAAAAAAGCAGAGGGTATATCTGTCATTAAGAAGGGTGCTGTTACACTAACAGCAGCAATAACTAAACTCCAGTAATATATTAACTGGATCTCTAATCAGTGGTCAGAGTGACCTTTAAAAGTCACTTGCCATGTGAAAAAGAAACCAGCCACACCCCCCAGTTGGCCATTTTCCACATCTCTCTCTCTCTCTCTCTCTCTCTCCATTTCTCTTGGTACCAGAGATCTTGACCCGTACCGGAGCATAGGCAACGCTGTTTGGTGTAAATCAAAATGGAGTCCCAGTGCCTCTCAGCCACTGGATCCATAGCTAAACTCAGCAGCTTCACCATTCTGCTCATATTTTTGGTTTCCTGCCTCACTTTCACTTCTACAGGTAACTGCCCAGATTAAAGCCTAAAGCTTTCCTTCTCATGCTTCTAAATTTACAGTCTTGCAAGTTTTTCTTTCTTGTTCTCTTTAATGGGTTTTAGTTACTCGTCCTCAATTTGTTTTCACAGATGAAAGTTTTGATCTTTCAATCTCTTGTAGTGAAAGTTGAGGTCTTGTGCAATTTGTTTCTAAATTTTGAAAGGTTCAGTGGATTTCCTGTTATATGTGTTCCAAATTTATTTTTATTTAGTAATAGTGTAAATGCCTTGACATAATGAACTGAAAGTAGTTGTCTTTGAATCAATAAGTGTTTTGGCTTTGGATGGGACTTTTTTTTGACATGTTAATCATTGCATACAATGAGGTCAACTTTTTAGGAAATCTTGAGGTTTGATGTTTGCTTTGATGGATGTTTGTGCAGAAGCTTATGATGCGCTTGATCCACTTGGGAACATCACGATTAAATGGGATGTCATTAGTTGGACTCCTGATGGATATGTTGTAAGTATTTATGAGCTCCAACTTTCCTTTTATGTTATATTTGGTGCCTTTGTTAGATACTTTTGAAGCATTGAGGCCGACCTGATAGTACATCTTAGTTTCTAAGCTTTTGCTAATGCTAGAACTTTCATAAGATGAAACAAGCCTATAGATAATTCATGTTCTCCGCTGGTGATTTTGTGTTTACTTGAAACTGAATTAAGCAAAGGAGGAACTAGCTCCTGAATTTAGAGTTATTTTCCTTTGGTATTGACCGATAGCATTTGAAGTTCTGCTTCCCCAAGATTATTATACTCGAATTTTCTGATGTGAAATATATGGTTTGGATTGGCAGGCCGTTGTTACAATGTTCAACTTCCAGCAGTATCGCCATATACAAGCGCCAGGTTGGACGTTAGGATGGACGTGGGCAAAGAAGGAAGTAATTTGGAGCATGGTGGGAGCACAAACCACCGAGCAAGGGGACTGTTCAAGATACAAAGGCAATGTACCACATTGCTGTAAGAAGGATCCCACAGTCGTGGATTTGTTACCCGGAACTCCTTATAACCAGCAGATTGCAAATTGCTGCAAAGCAGGGGTTATGCAATCATATATCCAAGACCCAGCGAATGCTGTGAGTTCATTCCAGATCAGTGTGGGTGCTGCAGGAACCACTAACAAGACTGTTAGGCTTCCTAAAAACTTCACATTGAAAGCACCAGGGCCTGGATATTCATGTGGGCGAGCAGCAATTGTCAAGCCAACCAGATATTTAACAGCAGATAAAAGAAGAATGACCCAAGCCATGAGTAAGTTCCAACCCACCCTAACTCCTTTGCATCATCATATAGGATAAAGAGAATTAGGGCTTTGAATGAGATAACTTAGGTGGCATATAGATTAACCCAGATGTGCACAGCTCTTTGGGTGTTAATTTAGACTGCAGTAACTGACCCCTAAATGTGGTATTTGTTGACATTTCAGTACATATGGTTTCTGCATAGGGAAAATTTTGTGTAGTTTCAAGGTGCACTTTAGATATCCAAATGGTTCAATAAAGCTGCAAGTCAATTGAGTGTGGCTTTAATTTCATAGTATGGAAAATTAGTTTTTATGCATTTATTTAATCTTTCATCCTCTCTTTGCAGTGACCTGGAATGTTACTTGCACATACTCTCAATTCCTAGCTCAAAAGACACCTACTTGTTGTGTTTCTCTCTCCTCCTTCTATAATGACACCATAGTAAACTGTCCTACTTGTGCATGTGGTTGTGAGAACAACAGTACAAATCCCGGGAGCTGCGTAGAGTAAGTTCTCTAACTCATAAATTGTTGCATTTGTGAACCTAGTTTTTCTTTTTCCCCTTCAAATTTTTCTTTTGGGTTTTGCATTACTTTCTTAATGTTCATCAGCTAGTTTCGCAGCAATACTAGATCCTACATCTTTCTTATGCTGGCACTTGTTTGCAGGCCAGACTCTCCGTACTTAGCTTCAGCTGTAGCAGGTTCTGGAAAAGCTACTAATTCTCCGTTGGTCCAGTGTACCAGCCATATGTGTCCAGTGAGAGTCCATTGGCATGTGAAGCTCAATTACAAGGAGTACTGGAGGGTGAAAGTCACAGTTACAAATTTCAATTACAGAATGAACTACACTCTCTGGAATATTGTTGTTCAACATCCCAACTTCGATAATTTGACCAAGATTTTCAGCTTTAATTACAAGGACTTGACTCCTTATGCTGGCTTGAGTAAGTTTTGGGTGCCTATATTTCAGTCAAAATTTCCTGTTAGAGTGAAGTAGCTCTTTGTCAATTTCCAAATTGATATCTGGTTTTAATTTTCTGACATAAAGTTTGGCTGTGCAAATTGTGATTGTGCAGATGATACTGCAATGTTGTGGGGAGTCAAGTTTTATAATGATTTGCTCATGCAAGCTGGTCCTCTTGGAAATGCGCAGTCAGAGCTTCTATTTCGGAAAGATGCGTCAACTTTTACTTTTGAAAAGGGATGGGCTTTCCCTCGAAGGATTTATTTTAACGGTGATAACTGTGTCATGCCACCTCCAGATGCTTATCCGTGGTTGCCAAATGCCAGTCCTAGACCAACCATTTCCCTACTTAGTCCGGTTATAAGTATCTTGGCATCTCTGGTATTCTTATTGTCTTATGCGTTGTGAGTGGCTAGACAACGTAAGCTCTTTTTCTTCGAAAGAATTGTAGTGTTTCCATCGAGTTCAGTTTGCATTAAAGCTTATGGAAATCTGGTTGATGGGTTCAAATGTGTTGGTGCTGTGACCTCTAGCAATACAAGTGGTTCAGGTGCACTCCGGTTTGACTGTCACTACAATATTCTGCCTTAATATCTGTTACACGTATAAACAATTTATTCTTACTGCTGTTTTTTTGTTTAAATCCAGCTGTTGTATGATTATTTAGAATATCCACAGTGAATATGTTCTTAGCATTACAAGATATTTCATGAAGAAATCAAAGTTCATGTATGATTTTTGTTCGGTGAACCAGTGTTGTATAACAGTGATTAATTTATATATTTTCTTTTCATCTTGAGTTGGAAAGTATGGTTCTGTTTGTACCCTTCAGAATGAAATTGGGAGTAACTGAATAAGCAAGTTTTCAGAACTGAAAACGTAAGAGAGAACATGTTTGTAGCAAGTTCATTGGTTTGCTATGACAAAATTTCAGACATTTCTGAGAATTCAAGTGTAGGTTACATGTTCAGACAAGCTCACCATCTGTAATTGAATTATCACACTGGACCAACCTTCTATACTAACCTCTTATCAGCAACGGCCTTTGGATGTAGCAGTATTTCTGTACTCAATAGGAATGTGATCAATATATACAAAACATTATCAGAAGCACAGAGGCTGCCATTTTTAAGATTGAAACAGAATTCACATGACCAGAGTTTGGAAGAGATGGGTAGGCGTCGGGAGGGGGTAGCCTGCATTCATCACCGTTGAAGTAAACCTTCCTCGGAAACGCCCACCCCTGCTTGAATGTGAAGGTGTTCTTGTCTTTCTGCATAAGCACCTCAGACTGCACATTTCCCAATGGACCGGCTTCCATTAACAGGTCATTGTAAAACTTCATGCCATAGAACATACCAGTGTCATCTGCACATAGCAAGCAACAATTCTCACATTAAGTGTCAAACTCAAGCTAATTTACAAGCATTGTGTAACTGCACAGTAGAAACTTACTGATGGACTGGTAAGCAACAAGGGGCTTGTAATCAAAGCTAAAGACTTGAGTGATATTATTGAGATTAGGGTGCTGTGCAACGAGTGTCCACTCGGTGTAGTTGAGCCGGTAGTTGAAATTCGTGACGGATATCTTGACACGCCAATAGTCCTTGTAATTTTGCTTCACATGCCAATGTACTCGGATCGGGCACATATGGTGTGTGCACTGTAACAATGGTGTATTATCCTTTTTTGGTGTGTTGATTCCTGCCTTTTTCAGCAGTTTTGAGTCACTCCTGTAGTCAGAATTGCATTAAGTTCAAGTGTGTAAATATGTATGCCTATTTCTATATGTGGATAGGTTGTGGAGGCTTACTTGATGCAATCTTTCTTATTATGGCAACCGCAAGAACAAGATGGGCATGGAACTACGGTTTCATTGTAGAAAGATGAAAACGAAACGCAACAGCTTGGGTTCTTGGAGGCAAGATACTGTGAATAGGTACATGTCACATTCCATGTCACTGTAACACAAATATGATTCGAATAAGATGTTTGTATAATTTATTGTCGAGGATCTTAGAAGCATGAGAGCAAGAAAATCTTACTGAGTGCTTGAGTCTTTCTCCTACGATCAGCTGTGAGGTAGACAGTAGATGGCACAACCTTTGCAGGGCCACAAGTGTACCCTGGTCCCGGACCGAGCAAGGTGAAGTTCCTGGGAAGCTTGACTGTTTTATTTGAAGTTCCTCCTTGCCCGACGCTCACCTGGAAAGCCGAGACTGAAGCTGAAGGGTCCTGTCCCCAAGATGCCATGACGCCACCTTTGCAGCAGTTGGTGAACTGTTGGTTGTAAGGAACTCCGGGTAGCAAGTCAACAACTGTTGGAGTTTTCTTACAACAATGTGGTGTGTTTCCTTTGAATTTGGAACAGTCTCCTTGCTCTGTGGTCTGAGCTCCCACCATGGTCCAGATGACTTCCTTCTTTGCCCATGTCCATCCTAGAGTCCACCCGGGGTTAGCGATTTGCCGGTACATTTGGAAGTTGTTCATGGTCACTGCAGCCTGGTATGATCATATGATTATTGGAAAAAAGAGTTTGATATGAAAATAAATCAACAGACTAAATCACCAAAATGATATCTTACAACATAACCATCTGGTGTCCAAGACATGACATCCCATTTGATCGTTATGTTTCCGGTTGGATCCAACGGATCATATGCCGCTACAAATCACAAAAAAATTGGAAACAAGCATTAGTTACAGAATGAAAATGTACTTTTGAGTTTGAATTGTTATCAAAAATTTACCTGTAGGTGATACTAGCACACAAAATAACATGGCCAAGAATGTGATCTTCAGCCAAGAACATGTTACCACGTCAAGGTGGATTTTGTGAGATGGATTAGCCTGGTTATTGAGTTCCATGGCGGAATTATGTTTCACTGGATCAGAAACTCTCCGGAGAGTACTTAAAAAGGAAGAGAGGAGGGAGACGAGATATAGAGTGAAAGTGAATGTCTGGATGTCTCACCTACTGGTTGTTAGGTACCATTCATGTGATAGTTCATCTTATTTGATATTTTCATACCCTCCTTTTTTCTCTGTGTCTCACATGGTACCTTATTTAAATTCATTTACTAAATATATTGAAATGGTGCATGTTTGTGTTTCTGTATCTTGAAGCAAGTTTTGGTGACGATCAATGATGTAAAAGCTGGCGGGAGATTTCTGGAGCGTCTGAACTCTGAAGACAACAACCCAACAACGGCCACAGCCTTCACACTGCTGGAACTCCAATACTGGAATGCTTCAAGTACAAGTTTTCATTTACCTTTTTACCAACATCTAATTTGGTCCTCGGTTCAATTTTGAGTTGTATTGAATAAGTGGCTTATAAAGAAAGCTAGGAACTTTGGCATGTCACATGTGTCTTCTGAATTCAGATTGGGCACACGGGTAACAAGTTCTGTACATCGTGTTTTTGAAGCATTCATATTGGATATACAAGGTGTTCGAAGAATTGTTTCAAAGAAACTAAGACAAAAGTAGAGCAAACAAAGAATTAGTGAACTATTGGTTTTAAGAAACTCCAAGAAGCAAGTTCATAACTGTAGAGCAAGTCGACGAAATGTCAAGTCCATCCTAAGCTCCACGCGGGGCTCGATCATGAAATTCATGATATGCCTCGCTGTAGCTTTTTGTGACTGCAGTCGGATTTTAATTTACTATGATAACTGGTAATAACCAATTTATAATTTGAACAATGTTATAATATAAATGTATTATAATATAAATGTCTATATCATGTAATAGGTACTTGAGTGGATAATGTAGGTATAAAGATTTGTGTGACATGTTTTATACCAAGAAGCAACAAGCATGACAATTGTCATGACTGAAGACAACCATGTGGAGTTGTTTGATGATGATCATAGTTACCAAATTGATTTTCTCTTAGAGCATTCACACTAGCTTTGTATTCCTATATAAACCCTCTATTGAAAGAAGAATAAACACACATTACTCTCTCCATCTCTCTGTTAATTTATGTTTGTCCTCAAACATGTTATCAGCACGAGATTGCTCTAGGATTTAAATCAAATCGACAAGAGAATAGGAAGTTCATCATCCAATCGAAGTCATTTTTCCAAACCTACAAAAAACCTCCAAACCCTACCACATATCAAAGTCCTTAATCCCAGACGCCTAGAACCGGCCTCTGAACCGGTTGCTGGAATATCTAAACCGCTGCCGGACCGCTACAGAGTCCTACCAAGCAGCTGTCGAGCAGATCTGCCAAGAGGAGCTGCCGACATCTGTCGAGAGGATCTGCCGAGCATCTGTCGAGCACCTGCCGAGCCCCTGCCGAGCATCTACCGAGTCCCTGCCGACAGATCTGCCAACAGATCTGCAGGGCAAGTTTCCGACGACTTTTCCGACAAATTTTCATACATTTTTCCGGCGACTTTTCGGACGATTTTCTCGACTTTTTCCAGCGGTCATTCTGGTCACCTCCGACAACTTTTTCCGGCCAAATTTGCCGGCAACACTATTTCGAGGTATTTTTTACTAAAAGTTCCCGTTTTTGAGTTTTTATTCCTTTTTTTCCTCTTTTCTTTTTCTCAGAAACTTGCAATGAAAAAGCGGAATTATAGAAATTCACGCTAAACGAACTAAGAGCGTTCGTAATCAATGAACTAAGAGTGTTTATAATATTCGGACTAAGAGCGTTCGTAAGCATCAATTTATGACCATATTAAACATCATTGTTTCGGTCTAATCTAAATATTCTTAGAAATTGATTTCTTGATAGCATAGCTCGGAAATCTTATTATTTTAGTTTTTGTGGAAGTTTAAACTCCGAAACTAATATATCTTTGCTTCTTATCTTCAGGATGTCGAATGAACCTAGACTCGACTTTCAAATCCTTGACATCGAAAGGGATATTGCTCATAATCCAGGCACCAAACGTGGGCCTTGTGTTCCAACGAACACCCATAAAGCATACACAAGTAATTATCTTGATGCGACACCATATGGACAAAGCACTCAGATTAGAGTATATGTCCATCAAAGATGCAAGGGACCTATGGGGAGGGCTAGAAGAGCACTTTGACAATATCCAAGGTTCCCTCTTCCCTGACTTGAAGATTCAGTGGAACAATATACGCTCCTCCGACTTCAAGTCTGTTGCTGAATACAATTCAGAAACTCTTCGCCTCAAAGCCATGTTGAGGTTCTGTGAAAAACCTCTCACAGAAGAAGAGCTAATTGAGAAGACTCTCTCCACCTTCCCCGTCGCAGCAATTTTGCTATCAAAGCAATATCGTACTGAAGTCAATGCTTGATGAATTACGAGATTTAATGAGCTCATCAATGTTATGTCGGTAGCTGAAAAGCACGATAACATCCTCGTAAAGAATTATAATTTAAGGCCCGTTGAAACCAAGAGCATTCGTGAGGCGAATTATAATGCACCCAAAAGAGAGCGCGAGGAGCGATACCCTAATAACAGGGGACATGAAGGACGAATGAGTCCATATAGCCGCCCCAATAAGGAAGGAAACCGCAACTTTAGAGCAGGCACACGTGATGGAAACTCCACACGTGGGAGAGGTGGATATGGCAACACCGGCCGTGGAAGTAGCACCATGGGCCATGGAGGTCGCACCATGCGTCGTGGTGGTAGCGGCAACCCTCCTAGGGAATATCCACAATGTGCACCACCTGCATCTCAAATGAAGGGAGGTAACCACAATGACATGTGTCATCGATGTGGATCAATCAAGCATTGGTTTAAGCAATGCCATATAAGTACCCAACTAGCTGCATGCTACAAGGAGTACAGAGAAGTAAGGGAGCAAGAAGCCAACCTTGCCGAAGATGAAGATAGTGAAGATGTCAATCTCACCGTAGAGGACTTCAAAGCTGAAACTGAAGTGTACGAGGATGCCACAGACTTTGATTAGAATAGTCCTTTTCTATTTTCCAAGAATGGAAAATGTGCCTTAGTCAATAAATAACAATTGTATTAACTCTTTCACATGTGACGCATCGAATGAAGTATGATGTCTAGGAAAGTAATTGAGATTGTGGTATTTAAGCGAACCTTGCTCCACCAACATCTCTCTCTACTTTCTTGGTCATATTTCATTGGAGTTACCAAACGGATTAAGTATACAATTTGTCTAAGTTTGATTTTATTCTGGAATAGACTCTGGAAACTTTGATGTAATCATTGGCTATTTTCCTTATCAATAAAGTGTCGCATTATTATTCAATGTCATGGACATGTGTTAAAATCCTAACTTTATTCCAAGGGCTAGAAGAACCCTATTGAAATTTAAAAGATATAAGAGCCAATGGTTTTCATGTGGAAACACATTGTGAGAATGGATAAAAGTTTCTTTGCATCACCTTTAATAACTACGGAAATAAACGAGTATTAGAGAAACTTATGTGTCGCTCTAGTGGATTGTATGCAACCACTATTAGAGTCATTTAATCCAACCATGTTATGAAAGATAATTTATGGGATTCTGACACATATAGGCTTTGGCACGACCGTATGGGACATCCAAGTCGTGATATGGTGATCCGTATATTAAAGACTTCACACGGACATCCATTCTTCAAAACGAAAAGAAGTACGAACCAAAGATTAGTCCAAGGAGTTACTTCTAAAGCCTATCATTCGTTTTGCAAAGTCTGCTCTTTAGCAAAGGTAGGATCGAGACCATCCTATGCAAAGGACATTAAAGAAAATATATCATTCTTGCAAAGAATCCAATGTGATATTTGTGGACCTATTCAACCAACTTGCGGACGTTTAAATATCTCATGATGTTGATTGACACACAAACACGTTGGTCATGTGTTGTGCCATTGTCCATCTGTAAAAGCTCACATATCATATGACAACGGGCTCACTCCTCGGATCATCATATTTAGTCAATTGGATTTGACTATGATAGAGAGTTTACATCAAAGACTTTCGATGGTTATTGCAATGGGACTGATGTTAGACATCACATTCCCATATACACACCCAAATAGTCTCGCGAAAATGACTACGATGGTAGCTCGGACATTGGTGATGCGCACCAATCTCCTTATATCCGCTTGAGGTGATGCAATATCTCATACAACTATGCTAATTCATCTACGACCTACCGCCACTCAATGTATCTCTACGTTACAGCTAGTGACTGGGTACAAGTATTTTGTACTTACACACACTCGAGTGAGCCATTTATATGCCAATTGTGCCGCCACAACACACTATGATAGGTCCTTACAAACGAGTGAGCAACTCAGTTGGATTTGAGACTCTAACAATCGTCCGCCACTTAAATGCCCTTGCAAGGCGATCTCCTTACCGTTAGATTTGCGGATGTCACTTTGATGAGACAGTCTTCCCGACATTAGGGGGAGATAAGAACACGAATGTTCAGCAGGAACGACATGAATTGTCGTGGTCTATCCCCACTATGTCTCATCTCGATCTCTATTAAAGTGACGAGATCACACACATTTGCTGTAAATATGCCTGCAAGGAATGACGTCTCTACAAAAGGACGTAGCACCACCCTACACGGAGGTAGGCAGGGCATCAACGCCATAGAAAGTAGCACTTTGGAGTTACAGGCCATGGCCCCAGCTAGGATGCGTGGGAAGCCCGTGGATTCGAAGGATACTTTGGCATAAACCAATCATTGGATCATCGACACTCAAATCTGTCTCATGAGTATCTTCCAGATTATGGTTATTGTTAGGAGATGCCTCAACGTCAGAACCTATTCCTGAGAATATAGAGCTCTATGAAAATTACACTAGTGTACATGAGACGTGGGATAGAAACTCCATCATAATTGATGATGTAGTTGCACATTTTGTTGCGCATGAGTTTGTTGAGTCCAATGATATCGAACCACGCTCTATTGAAGCATGAATACCAACGTAGAGAAATTTGGCCTAAATGGAAAGAAGCAATCCAGGTTAAGTTGGATTCTCTAAACGAAGAAGAAGGTTTTTTGAGCCAGTGATGCCAACACCTCTTTACATAAAACATATTGACTAATGGATTTTCGTTAGAAAGCATGTTGAGAAAAAGATATGGTAATCTCGCCTTATGGCGCAAAGCTTCTCACAAAACGCCCTGTAATTGACTACGATGAGACATATTCTCTAGTAATGGATGCTATTGCATTCCACTATATACCCTCTCAGTTTGGTAGTTTCTGAATAACTGAACATGCAGCTTAAAAATGTGGTCACTACGTATCTCTATGGGGATCTAGATACGGAATATACATGAAAGTTCAAGGTGAACTTTATTTACCCAAGTCAAGTGACTCTAGATCACGGAGCGCGTTTGCAATAAAGTTGAAACGCTCACTAAAGTGACTACTTTATTGGGAAGGGATATGCCCACGCGTTTCCATAACAAGTTTCTGATTCTATCGCGATTCATGTTGGACATGATCTTCATTAGAAGCCCTTAAAAAGTTAAGAGAAACCGCTGAACACTTGAAATCTGAGTTTGAAATGAAGAAGTTTGGGAGAACACGATTATGTCTCGATTTAGAACTTAAGCACCGTGATGATAGATGCTTAGGCATTTTGACAAGGTCAAAGCCTTCAAGCACCCAATGACCGTTAGTAGTCTTGATCCTGAAAAAGATCCTCTTCGTCTGAAGGATGATGACGAAGATGTGCTAGAGGCAGAAGTGCCTTACTCAAGTACAATAGGCGCATTATTGTACTTAGCTCAAAATGCACAAGACTGGACATCTTATTTTGCCATGAACTTGTTAGCTAAGGTATAGCTCTGCGCCAACGCGATGCCATTGAATTGGTGTAAAAGATATCTTTCGATACTTGAGATGTACGATCAATACAGGCTTGTTTTATCCCTACAGAGAGATGATGGATTCGGACCCATCACACACTAAAAAAGCCGCCAACGCTGGCCTGTGTTTTCTATCCCCACCCCAAAATGACATAAGTGTTTTTGGAAGGTTTTGCTGATGTTGGGTATTTTTTTGACCCATACAAAGGTCTTCCGAAACTGATTAAGTGTTCACCATGGGTAAAGACTGTGATATCTTAGAGGTCTACAGAATAAACCTTAGTCGCTATATCTTTGAACAATGCAGAGATTATTACTCTTCACGAAGTAGTTCATGAATGTATATGAATTGGATCCATAGTTACGCATGTTCGAACAGTTGTGGTTTGAAGTCTACCACATATGAGCCTACAAGCATTTAGGATAATGCTGCTTGTTTTGAACAAATGAAGAAAGGCTACATCAAAAGCGACAACACCAAACATAATCAGCAATAACAAGACTCTCCTCAAAAGATCAAAATCAGAGGGAGGTGTCTACATATATGGTCTCGAAATATGAAGGGTGTGTTGTGCTCTTTTTCCCTTTCGACCGAGGTTATTTTTATCCCATTAGGTTTTTGTTACTCGGCAAGGTTTTTAATGAGGCAACGAGAGAAACACCACATTTGGACAACACAAGGGGAAGTCAAAATCAGGGGGAGTATCCAGAAACGTACTCCACTCTCAACGCGTGTTGTGCTCTTTTTCTCGTTCGACCAAGATTGTTTTTCCCACAGGATTTTTATTACTTGGCAAGGTTTTTAACGAGGCAACCTAGAAATGCACGACTTAGACAATACTATTGACATGAAATATCTAAGAGGGAGTGTTGTAGTATAAATGTATTATAGTATAAATGTCTATATCATGTAATAGGTATTTGCGTGTATAATGTAGGTATAAAGACTTGTGTGACATGCTTTATACCAAGAGGCAACAAGCATGACAATTTTCATACATGATTAAAGACAACCATATGAAGTTGTTTGATGATGATCATAGTTACCAAATTGATTTTCTCTCATAGCATTCACGCTAGAATAAACACACATTACTCTCTCCCTCTCTTTGTTAATTTATGCTTGTCTTCAAACAAACAAAAGATTTTTTTTTTTTTGAGAAGAAAACAAAAGAAAACTGATATGCATTGAAAAAAAAAAATGGAAGTACGTACCACAAACGTGCAAAAGGTCATGGAAATTAACATATAATAATATTGGTTGCTGGTATCAATCAACTGGTCACAGCTAGCTTAATTCCTCGATCTACTACTATATATTGTTTAGAGTACTGAAATTAGGCTCTCTGCATAATCTGCAATTTGACCGCAATTGTCATGTTCTTTGAGTCTGTAAATTAATCTTCCTCTCTTTCAGGATCATATGCATATAGAAAGTTTTCACCTGCAGTTGTGTCCCTTTTGGCATGGGTTTTGGTAAACAAAATTTGATCATTCCAAAATCCAGAGGAAACTCCTTCATATGCAAGTTTAGTCTGATCCAATTAGCCGGCATTTGTGTACCGGTGTATCTGAGGAGTTGTGATGGCAATGATATCCTGTGGAATACCTCATCATGCAGATTGAATGAGATAACATAACCAGCCCATCCCAACCAAAACACCACCCCATTGATGGTTTTCGAAGATGGTTCACGAAAGTAATACCTGATGGAAGAGTCTTTAAATTCTCTCCATGAATTTTCACTTTTAGTGAAAATTTGGGTTAGGTACTTAGGTAGTAAATTTTCCACTTTGTGAGATCCTCACCACTTTGTAATCAGTAGTGTCAATGAATCCAAAACCTAGGATTGATGGATGGATATTACTCTCCCTTACACCCTCATCAGAAGACAAGGGTAAAGGTTTAGGAAGATAGGTATGTTGTCTTCTTGTTGGGTTCCGTATGACGATATCTCACTTGGGGTTCCCACTTCCAAGAGAACAAGGGCCGACCAAACCATTGCTACGTATCCCACAATGTATAGCTTCTTAAAACAGTCATGCCGGACAGACAGGAAAACCTAACCTCAAAAGAGTGTCTTCTTTGCCAAGCAACAAAAACTGATGTTCATTTCCATTGAACGTATTCAGCGAACAGAGATTTGGTTCAACCTATGAATGTAATTTTTGTGAACTGTAATGAAATGAGAGCTTTTGATGAGAGCATACCACTTTTTGGATATGAGCACAAACCTAAGTAAAGACTGACAGGTAATTTAATAGAATTTCTGTTATGAGATCTTGATTCTTAGCCAAAGAAGAGTACACCCTTTCTCGTTTGGTTTCTCGTATAACAATCAAATCGAGCCCCTAACTATGATTTTGTAAAGTCGATCTGAGAGTGAAGATATATCGAAAGTTCAATCAACTGGGCATGCCTTTTAAGCTTCAGTAGTAAAGGAGTGAAAATCTTAACAAAATAATCCTACTAATCATAATGGGAAAGAAAGCATAAATCACCGAACATGTATACCCGTTGCTTCCTACAGCTAACAGAGATGTAAGAAGCATACATATGATGACATATTGGGTTAAGCGCGATCCATATATACTGAGTAAGGCAAAAGTAGCTAGCCAAGCAAAGAATTAAGCTGCTAATTAATGAACTTGTGGGGAAAATGACTTGTACCACGCAAATACCCAATATCCCTGCAAATACAAGCACAAGAATCAAGTCCCATTGAACAAACAAAATAGAGGGGGAACATGAGAGCCAAAAAGGCAAAAACACCTCAAACAGAAACGGAACTCGATTCCTTTATGCTACAAATTGTTTACAACACTGGAGCTAGGCTCTCCTTGTAATCGACCACTTGACCGTAATTCATCTCTTTATGTCTGCGAAGCTTCCTCTCTTCCTGGCTTGCAGGGTCATATGCATATAGAAAATTCTCACCTGCTGTGTCCCTTTTCGCCCACAGAAATTGATCATTCCAAACTCCAAAGGGAATTCCGTAGTACCAATTCCGATCTGGCAAGTCGATTGTAAATAGTTTAGTCCACTTCCGATTAGCAGATAGAATTTGTTCAAAGTACTCATCATCATCTGCAAATTGTTCTGTCATCCCCCAAACATCATTCTTGCACGGCCCATTCCACTCCGGCCTACTCCATGCTAAAAGCCCAACCGAATTCTTCCATGAATACAGTCGAAAAACACAATTATAATCATTGAGGAATTCTGAAGGCAATGATATCTTCTGGATTACTTCATCATGCAAATTGAACGAGAGAACATCATAATCACCTGATGGAGAATTATTACCTAATACATGTCTTCTTGCCAACCAGTAAACCACTCCAGTCGAAGTAGTCGAAGACTCGACGTAAAAGTTGTAATCACCAAATGGAAAACAATTCTTAACTTCTCTCCATGAATTTTCGCTTCAGGTGAAGACTTGGGTTAGATATGTAAATCCTTCATAGCCATTGCGATCCCTGCTTCGGGAAATCCTCAACATTTTGTAATCACTGGTGTGCGTGAATCCAAACCCAAAAATTGATGAGAGAGTATCCTCCCTTAAACCCTCCTCTAAAGACAAAGGTTCAGGAAGATACCTGTGTTGTCGTGTTGCGGGGTTCCATACGGCGTTTATCTCCGACGTCGGAGGTCCTTTACGAAAGTGAAGGCAGACTAAACCGTTGCTAGATCCACAATACGTATAGACCTCTCAAAACAATCATGTTGGACAGGTTCAGGTAACTCTAATTTCGAAAGTGTGTCTTCTTCTTTGCCAAGCAACGAAAACTCACGGGTACTTAGAGAGCTTCTTAGATCGAACCCTTGCAGTAAGCAGAGATCCATCAAATCGAGTCTATAAGATCTCGAAGAAGTCGATCTCAAAGGTGGTATGATTACTGGAATCAAGGCATGCCTTTTATTTTATAGAAAATTACACAGTAGTACCTGACCAAATATATAAATACAGAAAACTCACCATCAATTTGTTTTATACAAATAAGGACACAAGCTCACGCCCAAAACTAAATGAAGCAAGGCCTGGCTTCAAATTATGTTAGAAAATGACTAAAATGATCAGTTTTTATTAAATTTTACGCTCATGCCACTGTCACAATCCAACGACCTAAACCTAAAATCCCAAAACACAAAACGCAAAAAAGCCCAAACGCAAATTTCTCTCCAGTGACGGCTTGAAGCAGTAGCACTGCAAAATCTTCAGTAGCACTCAGCTTGATTCCGGAATCGACCTACGCCTCATACTCCAATCTGAATCGCGCCGGCGACGACAATGCGCTCACCATTCATGAGGACGACGGCGACGGATCTAGCTTGAATCTTTGAAGCAGTAGCACTGCCAAATCTCCAGTAGTACTCTAATTGATTCCGAAATCGACCTTCGCTCGCGTCATCTGCAAATTTGCCGGATCGTTCGTTCTCGACCTCCCCCTCTTACTCCAATATGAATCGCACCGACGACGACGATGTGCTCACCATTCACGAAGACGACGACGACGATCTAATGGGCTTCGTGATCGTGAATTCCGGTCAGTACAGCTTTTCTAATTTCGAGTTTCTTGGGGTTTTCGCTTAATTCTCTGAGTATTGTTAGTTATTTCTTGGAAATGAATCGAAGTTAATTTGACAATTTACCGGCACCGACTTGAAAAAATTTTCCGGATTCCTTTCAGTTAGGGTTTAAAGATTTCCGGTCTTATTGTTTTCATAGTTGACGGTAGTTTCAGTTGGTTCTTGGATGTGGAAATCACTATGGCTAATTATACAATTGACTGACATAACCTTGAAAATTTTCAGAAAACCTTAAGGATTTTGCCGTTTGAAGCAATAGCACTCAGTTTGGAGTGTGGGGAAGTAGTAGCACTCAGTTTGGAGTGTGGGGAAGTAGTAGCACTCAGTTTGAAGTGTTGGGAAGCAGTAGCATTCAGGGGAAGTAGTAGCTCTCAGTTTGGAGTGCGGGGAAGCAGTAGCCTATTCTGAAAATGGTATATTGATTATATTGCTCTGTGTTGTTTCTTATTGTTTTTTTTGTGTGTGCGCATATTTGGTGGAAGATTATATTTGGCTATACACAATGATGCAACAGTTTAGAATTATTGGGATTGCAGTGGAGTCAGTTTATGGAGAAAGTTCATACTAAGATTATAAAGATAATGTGATATATGTGAATGGGTTTAGATGTAACATGAAATTATACTTGTTATGTGGCTAGGTTCTGAGTTAAGAAATTTTACGGTTGATCGCTTAAATTGTGAATGTTATGCTTCAATTTTTTGGAGTGGACAATTTGAACTGAGGGAACAAAGTATTTGGAGTGTCAAACTGACTTGTTGTAAGTTTGAAATCTGATCTGTTATACAGGTGAATAGAAATACTTGTTTCTTAATTGATCTGTTATGTGCTACTGTGTGATCTGCTACTGAATTGATATGTTACTTTATAGTTTATGGTTTATGTTAATGATATGATATCCATTGTTTATGTAGGCGCAAAACGGTGATGATACAATAATTAATCGAACAAAACCAGTGAGAAGAAAAGCTCCAGCACGTAGGATAAAGTTTCCAAGCACAAGGGTAAGGAGACAAAAACAGAAAGAAGTGGAACAAGAAAGGAAAGGAAATGAAAGGAGAATGAAGAGGATGAAAAAGACGAAGAAGAACAAGACGGGGGAGAAGGGGATAATGAAGAAGATGAGGAGGAACAAGAAGAGAATGATGGAGCAAGGAACAGAGGTAAAGACCAGAAACAATCATATTGCCAATACAGGTGCAATATGATTGCCTTCCACGACATGCTTCATAAAGTGTATGAGCAGGTTAATCGTGAAGAAAAGATGAGATTGAAAGCTGAGTTGAAGAAGACGCCATTTTGGAACTTGATTGAAGCTTATGATAAGGGATTGATGACTAAGAACACAGCTGCAAAATCAGATCGCGAGATGCATAGGTTAGTGCAATGCTACAAGCCGGCTTTGAAGAAATTTAAGTTTGGAAACAAGTTGGTAGAAATAAGTGTATCAGATGTGCACTACATTTTGGGTTTGCTAAACCAAAAATCAGCTTTCACGGTGCTAAATCCAATAGATGATCCTAAGAAGCCGACCGATCATCCTCTTGTTCGAAGGTTCTTTGCAAGTGACCAAAGAATAAAAAAAGCAAGAATCTTGAGCTGTATTGACGAGCAGTTAAGGGAAAAAGCTCCGGGGTGGATAGAGAACATGTCAAAGTTGCTGCTACTGCATCTTTTCATCACGCTACTATTTGCAAGCGCAGGATCAACTTTAGGATGGAGCTTCATGAAATGCATCACGGATATTGAGACAATGAAGTGATATAACTGGGCGCGAGCTGTTAGAGACTATTTGCTATTGTGTTTGCAAGCTGCTACAAAAGGAAAAGCAAGGCAAATTAGTGGATGTGTAACATTAATCTCGGTAAGTCACTAGTGCTACTGCTACTATTGATATTGTATAGTTAAATTATGTGTTATTTACATCTGTTTTGTTTTTGTTATAGTATTGGATATCCGAGAGGAGTACGATGCTTGTTGAAATTGAAGGCAGAGAGGAAATGACTCCAGGGTGCATCCAGTGGAGTCTCCCTCAATTCACAAAAAATTGCAGAAAATGCAATTTGAGGAAATAGAGGTGACAGATATGCTACTGTCTACTACTGTATGTGCTTCTACTACTGTGCAATATGCTACTAACTTGAAAAATATTTTATTGCAGATTGATAACGCAGTTGCCAACAACAATAGAAGCAAAGATGGCGAGGAAAACAGTGACAATGACTTTGAGAACCCTCTATCAAAGCATGTTGTTACTGCACAGGCAAAGGGACAGAAAAGACAAAGATAACAAAAGAAGGCCACAGTAGCTACCAAAAAACCAGCCAAAAAGCAGGTGGCAGAAAAGAGAGCAAAAAGTAAAGAAAATAAGATCTCGAATGAGGATGCTATTGCACCAGCTGAAAAGGAAAAGCGTAGAAATGAATAAGAGACAGCTCATAATGAATCGGAAGGTTTCGAAGATGAACATGAAGACATGACATTAAGAGATTGGGTAAGTACAATGAAAAATTACATTTATAGTAGCTACGTGTACATTTTTTGTAAAACCATCTTTGTTTTGTTTTTTAGGTGGATATGAACAGCATGAATTTTACGAAAAAGATGGACGAGAATAAAGGAGGTAGGGATGCAAACAAAAGGCACAAGTGGAGTAAATGTCAATGATATGGATTTGGGTGCAACTGAGGAAGAAGAGGTCAATAAATTTAAGTTTCTCGGGTTTCTGCAGATTTCTTTTGGTCTACTTCACTTTGATATAGTTTGGTTGGTAACAATGTGATACTGTATTATTTCTAATTTTTTTGAATTATCATTTTCTTTTGGTTAAGGATGCTGCGGATGATATTGGAGATGACTTTAGCTTTGACACTGGATTAGGGGGGCCGAAAAATGAGACAAACTTTGTCGATCAAGATTGGGATGGAACTGAAGGAGGAGAACCAGATCAAATGGAAAGGAACAAAGAAGCGGCTATTGAGGCCGATGAAGCTGAAAGAAACAAAGAAGCTGCTATTGAAGCCGATGGAAATTTTGTGGATCAAACCCTGAAAAATATTATAGAAGAGATTGTGAATGAAGTTGAAAGGAATGAAAAAGTTGCTACTGAGGCCAATGAAGCTGCAAGGAACGAAAAAGCTGCTATTGAGGCCGATGCAATTATTACGGATCAGATCTTGAAAAACATTGTAGAAGAGATTGTGAATGAAGAGTACAAGAGCATGTATGATTTGCATTTGTATTGATTCATGTTGTGTGGATTACAATGCTGGTTGTTTTGATGTTGGAATATAGAAAGTTCATAATTGGGTGAGGTTGTATGCTACTGTGTGCATGAGTGATCCGGTTTGGTTCAAGGAATGGGAAGACTTATTGCAGAGTGAGTATGACGAATTTGGCTATCCAAGCACCGATGAAGAACAAATCAACACAGTGGAGCATTGGCAAGATGTAGCAATGTTGAAACAAGATATGGCGGGAAACACTATCGAGAGCTGCAAGAGGAAGCACGCTTATATAGAGCGGTTATGGGATGAAAAAGAAGAAGTGTTAAACAAATACAAAAAGTTGAAGACAAAGACGAAGAAGAAGCAAGAAGAGATTAGAAAATGGAGAAAAAAATGCAAACACCTAATGATGATAGTGCAAAGGGTAGAAAAAGATGAAGAGGCCAATGAAGATGTTACTGCTGCTACTCGTGCTGCTGTTCCTGCTTGTGCTACTGTTCATACTCGTGCTACTGTTCCTACAAATGAACCAAGGACACGATCAGCGTTAAAGAGAATCAAAGAAAGAACCGATCAGAATGAGAAGCAACTAGAAGGTTTTGAGGTGCAAACACCATCAAAGAAATAGAGGAAGAAGAGCAATTAAAGGACTTCACAAACATATTAGTTGTCTATTTTGGTGCACCAATCGTATGGGATTTAGTGACTTTACTCATCCAAATTAGTATATATTTTCATGTGCAGAAGATAGGGATATGTTTGTAGATTTGCTATTGCCAATCATTTTTTTATCTTTGAACAAGCAGGATGGGAAGGGAATCAAAATCTTGAATTGCAAAGTTGCTTAAAAGGTTGAAATTGATTCAAGTTTTCTAAGCCAAACCAAAATTTAATGTTAGGTTGGTGTGATAATTTGTTGGCGAACCAAAATGTTGGAAGGCATTTGATTGTGGTTTTCAGGTTTGGTGTACTTTACTCTTTGCTTCATTTGTGATGACCAAACATAAAATGAAAAAGATTGAATATACACAAAGGCAGAAGATTGAACATAAACCAAGGCAGCGTGCCGCTGCACCGCCAACATGCCCTGCTACTACACTAAAACATTCTGCTACTACACCACCTAAAAAAAGACATGAGTGAACATAAACAAATCTGTTACTTCATTACTGGAAACAAAAAATATCAATCACTAAAATTAAAATTTTTCTTGTAAATTTTGAAAATCTTTAAACTGCTGCAACAAAACAATATCATCTGCTACTGCTTAAAAACGATCATCCATGAATCAAAAAATTAATCTGAGGCACTGCCACTATATAAAATTGCAGTGCAAACATATATGAATCAAAAAATTGCAGGTGCTACTGTCTAATCATGCCATCTACAACTGTTGAATCAATCTGAATCAATCTACGACTGCTGAATCATGTCATGTGCTGCTGTTACTGCTGAATATGCTACTGTTACTGCTGAATATGCTACTGTCTCAGATAGCCACATTGTATGACCTGCTGTTGTGGTGGCCAAGTTGATCATATCGTGTGCATCTCACTGGTCTAGACTCTTCCCCAAATGACTTGATCCTCCTTGTCTGTGGTCTTCCGGGAGGTTTTCGAGTCTTGGGAGGCTGCAAAGCTGAATCACCAAAACTACTAAGATCGGGCTTATCAAGATCCGGGACTGGAAAAATAGGAAGATCATGAGCAATTCTATAGAATGAGGTCTTCTAGTAATCTTCAATGTAATGGTAAGGGATACGGTTCGCCTTCTTCATTACTTGAACTGCGTGAGAACATGGGAAGCACCTAAATTGCCACCAAGCACAAAAACACTCCCTCTCAACCAAGTTCACCATGACGGTGCTATCCTCTGTACAAACTTCAAAAATATCATTAGTAGACTGGCTAACTCTCAAATTTCTCCATGTTTCTATCATTTTCGACAACTTTTTCTCAAGCTTAGGACATAGCACACTCCTCCAAGTAGAAGATTGAACCTTCCTTTCACAAAACATCTCCATAACTCTTACACGAATGCCTTGCAACTGAGGCAGCGAAATGCATCTCTCATCTTTAAACATGTTGTTGAAGCTCTCTGCCAAAGAATTACTCATTTCGCTATATCTTTTAGTGGGGAAGCAAGCAATAGCATAGTTTTCGGGTGGCAAGTTAGCAAGAAAGGACTAACCCTGGCCACGACTTTGCTTCCTAAATTCTTCCAACTTTTCATTGAAGATATCTAAATTCCTAGCATATGCAGCTTGTGTAAACAATCTCACAATGTGTTCCTCAAAAGTAGAACCATAGGAACTTGGATACTTGCCATTCAAATTGTCCTTTAGATGCTTGATACAGTAGGAGTGGGGAGCATTTGGAAACACCTCTTTCACACCATCCAAAAGACCAGCTTCACGGTCTGTCATGAATACAATAGTCCGGTAGTCACTTGCCAAGATTATTGCCAAATGTTCAAGGAACCACATCCAATTCTCTTTACTTTCAGCATCAACAATGGCAAAAGCAAATGGGGAAACATCTGAAAAAAAAAAAAAAAACAAAAAAAAAACAAAAGCAAGAATATATAAGACAAAAAAAATAATCAAACATAAAAACTGCTACAGATACTGTTACCGCTACTGCTACTGCTATTAGCATAAAGAAATTCAAGTTGACAATAGGAAAGCATGCAAAACAAACTCACATTTGATGATCATGTGAAAGTCACAAGAAAACATAATAAGAGCTGTTACTGCCAGGTTCTCAGAAATTACACTAAAAATTCATAATTAATCAAAATTTACATATGCTGCTACTTTAGAAGAAGTTTGCATACCTTTGTTCCCTGTTTTAGCACAAGCACCCAATAGCATCCCTTTATACTTGTTTTTAATAAAAGTCCAATCAAGAAAAAGCATAGGTCGACAATATTTGAAGCCGTTTATGCAAGCCCCATAAGATATAAACAATCGACGAAAACGATTATCAAGAGAGTCGAGGATGACGTATGAACCAGGGTTAGTTCTCTTTAATGTGTCAATATACCAAGACAATAGAGAATACCCAAATGCTTCACTACCATGTAACATCTTATTAGCAGCCTCCTTGCCCCTATATGTCATGTGATAAGGAATATCAAACCCATAATCATGCTTGAAATGCTTGACAATATCCTTGGGCTTAATCAAATGATCGGATATCACTTTATCAGCCATAATAGTGGAAATAACTTTGGATCCCAGCCTCTTATGATTTTGATGTCAGACAACACCAACACAAGAATGATTATTCACCAACTTTATTATATGGAAATAACCACTAGCCTTGTTTAAGGAAGCATAAACGTACCATTCACACCCATCGGAATCTTTCTTGACACAAGTAGCACTAACACGGCACTTGTCATTCTTAACATAGTTAAACTCAAACCCCTTCTCAACTGCAAACTTGCACAACTTATCCCGAAATTCGACGGCACCACCAATGAAAACTTGACCAATCTTATATATATTGTCATTCCAATCACTAGACATATACTTCCTTTTAGACTTGTTGCTTACAAAATTTCCAATTATCATATTGTTGTCATCCTCAAGATTTGAATCATCACTACTAGCATGATCTTCATCAACAAGTTCAGGGATATTCACAATAGCATTATCCACAGTAGCAGCAATCGATACACATCTTAGAACAAGCTCCAACATCAAGAACATGTATATCTATAAAGGGACAATTTAGCAGTTGAAAGATATCCAACATGATCAAAATATCATCGTCACACTCTAAGTAACAATTGGGACAATCGTTAAGTGCATATCTAAAAACAAATTGGCCATCCTTGAGGTTTCGAAACCTTAAGGAAATATTGGCACACAAATTTTCATACGTGGTGCTTGATGACAACGATAAAAGAATAGTCTCTGTCCCATATGTAAATCTTCCAAATGTTGACTTTGACATTCTACAATACACATTTAGAAAACTATTATTAATGTTATAACTGCTACTGCACAAGCTGAAAGCAAAACAATTATAACAGCTACTATGATAATAGTATAACTAAACATCACATCAAACTTTGCTACTGCTCTACAAGATATCAAACCTCACATACACAATAATCAACCACCTGCTACTGCTATTACACAAATTCAAACACTTGCTACTGCTCTACTACAATCATACCACAATTATAAACGATTAGACACTAAAATCACAAATACTCCAATTATAAACCAACTTAGACCAAAAACTTCAGATTGAATACCATAACCTTGAAGTATATTCCCTTACCAATTATGCAAAAACACAGAAGGTGAAAAATCCACATACAAATTCAAAATTGAAAAGAAAAAAGAAAAAAGAAGAATCAATTCAACCTAAAACGAGTTCAATAATTCAAAACGAAACAAATTAAACCAAAACTAGAAGAAATTCACAAGAAATTGGATGCAACAGTAGATGATCAAAATCTTAGAAAGCATGAAATTGACATATAAGCATGAATTTGAAGCATGAAGACATGAATCCAAAAACTAACCTGGAAATTCGATCGGTTTCAATAGGAGAGGAGAGATCGGAAAGCTTCCATGGATGGGTTCTCTCACTGAGTTCGAATTGAAGAAGAAGAAGAAGAATGAGTCGCGGATGAAAGAGAGAGAGAGATAGACGTTCTCTCTTAACATAGCAGAAAGGAAGAAAAATCTCAAAAAAATAAGTTAAGGGCAAATAAGTAATTTATCTTATGACAGGTGGCAAGTGAAGAGCAGATTGTCCTTATCTGTAAGATTTTGTCCTTAGATATTTAGTTTCATCTTTAAAGGATGTATTTGTCAAACAATCTTTTGTCAATAATTTATATGCAATTTGTTATTTTATATAGGCATCAATAGAATTATAATGGAATGTTTAGAGTATCCCTGCCTGCTGAAATTGATGTGAATGATCGTGACAGCTCTTCAAATCCTATTCAGTCTGATTAGATATGTCACTGAAACAATCCGTTCTGTCTCTGTTTTATTTTAGGATTCCGAGAACGAGCCGGCCGATCCTAACATCATTTATGAAGAGCCGGACGACGCCTCAGATAAAGATGTCTCCGACGCGGCAAGAACAACTTTCTCTATTGTTTTTTTTTTTTGGGGGGGGGGGGGGGGGGGGGAAGTGAGATGCTTTCTATCAGTCAAAATTCCTATTTGTACAAGTAACGGAGTTGAAACCCTAGTAGAATAAGTTTCAAAGTAATCCAAATTGTAATGGCTAAAAAGCCCAAAAAGGAGGAAGAAAAAAGGGAAAAATTCACCAACGGTGTCTAAACACTTAGGGGACTTTCAGAATGATACATGAACTTACAAAGTTATCAATGTGATACCTTGACTCATTTTCTTATATCAACGTCGTACCTACGACCAATTTCCTTCACGGAACTGTTAAATTTTAACCATGCGATGCACGTGAGTCACGGAAATTGGTCATAGGTACGACGTTGATACGAAAAAATGAGTTCAAGTATCACATTGATAACTTTGTAAGTTCATGTATCATTCTGAAAGTCTCCTCAGTGTCCAGACACCGTTGGTGAATTTTTCCCAATTTTACACGTGCGATGCACGTGAGTCACTTAACGAATAAAAAATGACCTTTCTTTCTTTCTTTCTTTCTTTCTTTCTTTCTTTCTTCTTCTTCTTTTCTGGTTTCTTCTTCCCCTGATTTGAATCATCAAGATTCAAATCATCTTGCTCGTCTGATTCCCACCACTGATCGCCAATCAAACACCGCTGTTGCGTCTCAATCTACCTTCATGCACAGCAGATGTTTCTGGTTCCCCCAACTTCAAATCCTACAGCAAATTGAAATTATGCACTGAGGCTTCACCGCTCACTCCGAGTTCATCCCCGCCGCCGCCGCCAATGACGTGGCCACCACCACTCTCGTTCTTTCCTCCAACCCCCTTTTATACACCATTGATCAGAAACTCAGACCCCGCCAGCCCTCCACTCTCAAAACACAACTCCAATCCCACCCCTCCATCCTCTCCGTCGTTCCCGACATGCAACACCACCTCCACACCATCCTCACCTACAACTTCATCGGTTTAGCCGACAACTTTGGCCTTTAGCTCAACTTCGATCACATGCAATTGTAGGCAGACAAAGATTAACAACTTCACCTCTACACCATCCTCACCTGCAGAAAATTTGAGCTGTTCTGATTCACCAGCTCTGCCACTCCGCTGCTACCCACCATTACCCCTCGCCAATTAGCAGACAAATACCCCGGAGCCTCCACCATCGAGAAATGGAGGCTCACGTTCTGCTTGTCCTGCGCGGCGGATATCGGCACCGTCAGAGAAAATGTTGTCTGAACAGAAATTTAGTTCGGATTCCACGGCGACAGCTAGTCAAGCTCGTCGATTGCGGCCTTGGCTTTCTTGATCAGCCAATCGAATGCCTTGCTAGGCCGATCGTATCCAAGCTGGTCTTACATGTCGTAGAATTGAATGGCGGTGTTGGCGACAAGCCAGACGCGGCGGTCCCTGGGGCCTTTGGTGGTACAAACCTTGTTGTGGCCATCCTTCCGACCGGTGGCCCTTAGAATGTGGCCTCGAGCCTCCACGATTTCGCTGGCGGTGGAGGAAGAAGCAGTCCTTATCCCCAAACTCAATTGAGAAGCAGCGAAGGATGACGTCGTTGCACGGTGGTGGAGGTTGTTGTGGCTCTCCCCCATTTTTCTTACTGCATATTCGATGGTGGGTTCTCCGAAAGCGGTGGTGTTGGCAAGGAGAGAATGAGAGAATAAAGAAACCAAAAAAGAAGAAGAAGAAAGAAAGAAATAAGAAGAACAAAGAAAGAAAGCAAAAAAAAGAAAAGGGGAAAAAAAAAAACTTTTAAGGGTAAAGCGGTCTTTTTGTCTTCATTAAGTGACTCACATGCATCGCACGTGCAAAATTTAGATACAACGTTGATACAAAAAAATGAGTCTAGGTATCACATTGATAACTTTGTAAGTTCAGGTATCATTCTGAAAGTCTCCTAAGTGTCTAGACACCGTTGGTGAATTTTTCCCAAGAAAAAATTATGGTAGCCCCAAATATGAGTTCATGGCATGGAAGAATTTGAGTAAAAATAAAGATTGGCCATGGACATGTCACAGAGTCACTTTTCTAAATTTCATGTGTCACTAAAATTCACACGTCTGATGAAGTTATATCTGTTATATATGCTTGAACTTGTTGAACACTGAAATATTGAACACATTTTTTTATTTATGAAATCTCTAGCATTTTTACCTTGAAAAGTCGTAAAAAAAAAAAAAAAAAAAAAAAAAAAAAAAAAAACAAATTCGTTTAAAGATTTTGGTATTCAGTTCATTGGTATCCATTGTAAATATCATGTTATACATGTGTTGAGATTAAGACATAGGGAAAGTATCACCAATAGTTACTGAGTTATGACCCGTTTGATACTTAACTCACTAACTTTTTAAAAATATCACTTAACTCACTCATTTTAATAATTGTATTTCATAGAACTCACTACCATCTGATGACATTTATTGTGTCATTAAAAATTTGTATGGAGAGAGTCGTTTTTGTCAAATTTTTACATATAAATATTTGAAAAAGAAGTATTAAAATTAAAAAAATATATTTTTTGAAGAAAGTTATTAGATTTCTTTTGCATAGTATAGTTTTTTGATAATTTTTTATATAATTTTTTTTAAGAAACAAATTGTGTCATTTTTTTTCAGAATTTTTTTTTCAAGTTAGAAATATATATTTTAGTGTTTAGATAAATATACCCTCAATTTTAAAGGTGTGTAACGAGAGATTTAACGGTAGTGAGTTAAGTATAAGATAATGGTAAATGTGAGTAAGTTAAGCGATATTTTTATATTGATTAATTAGGGTTGTCAAATTGTAATGGAAGTTTTATTAATTTTACCACATTAATAAAATAATAACATATCTTCTCAGAGGTGAAGACTTGAAATTCTCGGAATTCAACTAAAGTGCCTTGTATATATGACTTATTTGAATTTAAGTGCAAAAATCAAATTGAATTGATAAGACATTTTTTTTTATAACTTTTTAACGTGCTAAAAGCCTAAACTATGCTAGTAACCTAATTGCATCACCCTTATTGTCCAAAAAAATTGTTAAAAAAAAAACTTGCATCACCCTGCTTAGATGGGACGCTTGGATATACATAATGATCCTACATACATATTGTACAAACTAGATCACAAAAAGACTAGCAATACCAAAACCAAAAAGGTAGCTAGTGTAGAAGTTGATATAGAAATTGGATATAAATTATAGAAAGCAGAGTTGGGTAGATATGGGTATAGATCAGGAAGGGGCATCACGCACTCATCACCATTGAAGTAAAGCCTCAAAGGAAATGCCCAACCTTGATCCAATGTAAATGTATTCTTGTCCTTCTTAAGAATCAACTCTGTGTAGATATATCCCTTGGGCCCAGCTTCCCTTATTAGTTCATTAAGAGTTTTTATGCCATAAAACATGCCAGTGTCATCTGCAGGATTAAACACAATAAAAGCTGGTTAAGAAAGAAGCTAGGTATAGGAATTACATATACTATATCATTTAACAGAATATGATTAAATTGTAGACTTACTTGTGGGACTGTATTGGATAAGTGGCTTATAGAGAAAGCTAGATATATTGGCCAGTTTGTTGAGATTTGGGTGCTGAACAACTAGTGTCCATTGTGTGTAATTCATGAGGAAGTTAAAATTGGTGATGGTAATTTTCACACGCCAGTACTCTCTGTAGTTAGCTTTCACATGCCAATGGACTCGGATCGGGCACTTGTGGTCTGTGCATTGTAACAGTTGTGGTGCATTTTCCTTGGCTAACGTTTTTGATTGTAGCAGACTTGAATCCTTAAGGTCATTCCTGCATGGTGTTTCTAAAACATTAGACAAGAAATGTATATAAGGAGGTCGACGAATTGCCTCAAAGAGCAAGTAGCGTTACTTACACACAATTATTTGCATCGTTACAACCACAAGCACAAGATGGACAAGGAGTGATCAAGGGGTTGTAGAAGGAAGACAGAGACACACAGCACTTTGGGCTTTTAGAGGCCAGCAATTGTGAGTAAGTGCAAGTCAAACTCCATGTCACTGCCAAAGTTGAAGACAGCAAGAATTATACAAGTGCCCATTTTCATGTAATGTGAAACTAAACAGGGAAGGTAGAACTAGTAGCAAGCTTACTCATTGCTCGAGTTTTACTTCGGCCATCAGATGACAAGGAAACCGAGGATGGCATGATGTTCGCGGCACTACAAGTATAGCCTGGTCCAGGACCCAGCAAAAAGAATTTCTTAGGAGGCTTTACTGTTTTACTTGAAGTGCCTGCAAAGCCGACACTGATCTGAAATGCTGAGACTGCACTAGAAGGGTCTTGTCCCAATGATGTCAAAACACCACCCTTGCAGCAATTGGTGAACTGTTGGTTGTAAGGAGCTCCGGGAAGCAAGTCCATAACTGTTGGAGTTTTCTCACAACAAAGTGGGGTGTTCCCTTTGAATTTCGAACAGTCCCCTTGATCGGTCACTTTAGCTCCCACCATGGACCAGATCACTTCCTTCTTTGCCCATGTCCACCCTAAGCTCCATCCGGGGCTTGTGATTTGCCGGTACATTTGGTTGTTGCCTATTGACACTGCTGCCTGAGTTTGAGTTATTAGATATATATCACGGTAAGCTATCATGTATTGATATTTGAATCAACTTTTTTATTTCGAGTGAGTTATTTCATTATGAAGCTAACTGATTGGTTCTATATTGCTCGCATAAACATTCATTTGGCAAACACTCACCACATAGCCATCGGGGGTCCAAGACGAAACATCCCACTTGATATTTATGCTCCCAGAAGGATCAAACGGATCATAAGCCACTAACAAATGATTAAGGCCAAGTTAGAATAAGCAATGAGGCAGAAAATTTACAAATCGTATTCCTAATTAGATGTACGATTCTCATACAAATTATAGTTCACCTGCAGAAGAAAATATTGCCAAAGTCATGAAAGATGCAAATAACGTGCTTCTTTTACACTTGGTAATCCCCATGGCCCGAGTTTTAGAGTTTTAGTATGTTGGGTTCTTTTTGTAGAACAACATATTTCTGTGTAATTTATAAGCATGCAACCAGGCTTTAAACCAAAAGGTACTAATTTGTTGTCGGCAGGACTAAGCCCCGAGTTTGTTTGGGTAGTTAAACTGTGGCTTTCCACATGTCATGTATATGCATATTAGATACATTCATATGTGGTATTATTCATGCGTAATGCAGTATGTCATTGTGAATTCTAAACCAGTTTAATTCCAAGTTCGTGTATAGAACTACAGATTATATTGACAAAAGAAGTATGTCATGATCTTCCAGTAGAATTTAAAAGTGAGGGAAAAAGTCGATAGTGCAGTCCGGCCTCTTGATACTGCCGGCTGTACTGCACACAGAATATTGAACATAGAAGTGACCTCATAAGTTACGGTGATTAACCAGTGAATCAGGAGGTTGACTTTTCAGATTATACTTAAATTGGTTTGATGATAATAGTATTGTTTTCCATCACAGTAGTCACTGTTGCTGGGTTGACATCTTCAGAGTCACCGCTATTTATGTATTTGTTCTGACGTTTATATATCAGTAGTGTAGGATCAACTGCTATATGACTGGGCGACTGGCTGACCTGAAGTCTGCAACTGATGATAATCTTGAGATACCAATACTATAAATATGTTCATATGCCTAGAGTTTCCAAATTAGATTCTCTTTTGTCCATTATACCATGTTAGCGTGTATGTTCTACTCATGTTATCACGTGTTAGCACACGTACGTGGAGGCCAAACAATTATTACTTAGTTAACATGTCGTTGGACCTTGCATTTGCTTCATCCCTAGTTAATTTACCAAGATCGTAGTAGCTATCTAAAACCATAGTTCCTTACATTTCTATGATGCTAAAACCATATGAGATGCCTAACTGCGCGCATCACCTTTACATGGGAAGCTTGGATAAACCATGCTTCTACTTGCAAATTTTACTAGCGTGATCACGGAAAGGCTACCAGTATCAAAACCAAAAGGGTAGCAAGTGTAGAAGATGAAATTGGTTTTGCATCATGAGTTCATGACAGGCAAAGTTAGGTAGATGAGGATATATATTAGGAAGGGGCATCATGCACTCCTCACCATTGAAGTAAATTTTCAGAGGAAATTCCCAACCATGCTCTAACGTAAATGTCCTCTTCTCCTTTTTAAGAATTAACGCTGTATAGATATATCCATGAGGCCCTGCTTCCATTAGTGGATCATTAACATATTTTATATATCCCATAAAACATGCCTGTGTCATCTGCATATGTAAATAGATTAGGCTGCTAGCTGAGGAGTAATGAAGAAAAACATCATTGTAATTAAGTAAAATCGTGGACGTACTTATTGAGCCGTAATTATTGAGTGGCCTATACAGAAAACCAGAAACACTGGCAAGTTTGTTTAGATTTGGGTGCTGAGTAACAAGTGTCCACTGTGAATAGTTCATCCGGTAGTTAAAATTTGTGATGGTGATCTTCACACGCCAATACTCTCTGTAATTAGCCTTGACATGCCAATGAACTCGAATTGGGCACATGTGTTGTGTGCATTGCAACATTGATTGTGCTGTAATCCCTATAGCAGTGGTTTGCTAGTTTACCACGCTCGAATCCTTAAGGTCATTGTTCCTGCATTATGTTCTTTACAATATTAGTATACACAGTGTTTGATGAATCATTTCAAAGTGAATAAAGCAAGGATCACTCGGCAAGCAAAAAATTAAAGCAGTCAATCTCCATTGTGGGAAAATTGGATAGGCAACTTACACACAATTATTCACATCCTTACAACCACAAGAACAAGATCGATGGACGGAGTGATGATGGGATTGTAAAACAATGACATAGAGACACAGCAGGTTGCTTTCTCAGAGGCCAGGAATTGCGAGTAAGTGCAAGTCAAACTCCAAGACACTGCCGAAATTAAGAACAGCCTAGACATGCATATCTGATTTGTTCAAACATTGAAGAAGAAGATGAAGCTCACTCATTGCTCGAGTTACACAATGACGATCAGGTGAGAAGTAAACTGTGGATGGTACGATGGTTGCAGCACTGCAAGTGTAGCCTGGTCCAGGTACCAAGCAAGAAAAAAATTCTTCGGAAGCGTGACTATTTATTAGAAGTGCCTGAAAGGCTAACACTGACCTGAAATGCTGAGACTGCACCAGAAGGGTCTTGTCCCAAAGATGCCAAAACACCACTCTTGCAGCAATTGGTGAACTGTTGGTTATAAGGAACTCTGGGAAGCAAATCAATAACTGTTGGGGTCTTCTTACAAAGATGTGGTATGTTACCTTTGAATTTGGAACAGTCTCCTTGGTCAGTGGCTTGAGCTCCACAATGGACCAGATCACATCCTTCTTCGCCCATGTCCATCCTAAGCTCCATCCGGGGTTTGTGATATGCCGGTACATTTGGTTGTTGCTTATTGTCACTGCTGCCTGAGTACGTTCGAGCAACTTTTAGTTCTAAAAATGTATATCATGAAGCTAACCGATTAACTCTATAGCACTCCTATAAATGTTCGAATTATGTTAAACAAGTTGTAGAACGTGACACTTACAGCATAGCCATCGGGAGTCCAAGACAAAGCATCCCAGTTGATATTTATGCTCCATATGGATCAAAAGGTCATAAGCCACTGAAGCATAAGTTAGGGCAAGTTAGAACAAGCAAATCACACGATAAAAACTAAATAAAGTTCTAATGATCAACTAGAACCTGAACTTACCTGCAGAAAGAAATGCAGCCAAAGTCATGACAGAAAACAATTAATGTACTTCTTTTACATTTAGCAATCTCCATGGTTCAAGTAATAGTATGTTGAAGCGATCTTGTAGAACAACATATTCACCATTAATAAGCAAAGCAACTAGGCTCTGATCTATAATGTATTAATTTTTATAAGCTCCCAATTTTTCGGTTAGTTTGTTCGAATTTGATCTTCCACGTACATGTCATTTTCTGCTATTGCATGTTGAACTACATCAGTTTCCAAATTAATCTGATCAGTACTATATTCGCAGTCCTTGATGTGATCTTTGCGAACAACTCGAGACTGACTTTAAAGATTATGAATAAATTACTGTTAAACTATGTTTAGGATTTATAATTTGGCTGTTTAACTAGGCTAAATCGTATCTTCATAAATAAGTGTTCGTCTCTTCATGAAAGTGAACAAGTTCTAATGTGAAGCCACCTAAAATGACTTGACCACGTGAGTTTAGACTCTGAATGAATCAGAATTGAAAAGGTAAAACCATATCTCAGCATTTTATCTGCTCATATTTTATAAGCAAGTTAACGGGGTCAACCAACTTCTTACACATTCAGAGAGGAGCAGCAAGTTGATTGATGTAATACGAGTAGTGCTTTCATCACAAAAATCAAAGTTAGTTTGGGTTACAAGGCCCAAGTCTGATGCCCAAGTACAAGTCTGATCTTCTATATAACCACGTTCAAACTTGGCAGGATTGGGTTACTAGGCCCATAACTGATTGGGCCATTTAAATTGGTCTTATCGACTTTTTCTTAAAGGCTTATTGAGGAAAACAAAAACCAAAAAAACAAAAAACAAGAAACTAAAGAAATAGAAGGATTTTCGGGTTGTCAATTACAACATGATACGATAACATAACTCAAAACCTAAACAAAGTAAAACAAGTCGAACCTGCAAGGTTGAAGACAGGTCAATTGCAGGTCAATCTGACACAACTTTATTACTTATAACTCGATTAAATTTGGGTTTGAACTTATAGATACTATATTAATTAGATCATGTTAAAATTTACATATTTAAACACAACCAGATCCAACACAATATATAACCCATTTATAGACTAAGTTCTGGCTAAAGACGGGTCAATTGCAAGTCAACCCAACACGACTAATTACTAATTGAGTTTTAGAATATGATTTTAAACTTTCTAATTAATGAGAGAATTTCTAACGAGGACCACTAAAAGAATGATTTCATGAGGACTGTGATATCTATTTTTCGATCACATTTCCGCAAATCAACCGTTAGATGTTTAGATATTCATGTGTAAATTATTTATGTAATGTTTTAACCAAATTAAAAATCGTTAAGGCATTCATAATTGTGATTTATCATTTATGAACATAAACGGTTCAGATTTGATTCGTCTATTGATTTTATCTAGTTCGGCAGCTTAACGATTAGCAATTTAGAAGAAAATTTTCAAAAGTGATATGCTCACACATACATAAACATCTAACGGTTGATTTGCCGTAATATAATCGAAAAATAACTCTCCCAATTAAAAAGTTTTAATTTTTAATAAGTCATCGTTAGAAACTCTTTCCTATATTAATTAACTTAAATTTAAATTAAATAATTTACATATTTCGACACGACCTGAGTCCAACACAATGACCTACCTATGAACCGAGATTTTAGTACAATCAATGACCAACTGTAACAGGTGATCTGTCCGAAAGCGAGCAATCATGGAAATCACATCGTCTACAAAGTAAAGATGGACAGTGATACATAAACAAATGCCAAAAAGATGAATAGAATACTACAAACATCTTTGCCTCTTTGGTGAAAAGGAGTGGGTTGTTTTGGTTGGCATGCAGTGGAAACCAGTTGGCTCAAACGTTGTCGGTGATCTACTTCTATTTCGAACGTTTTCTATATGAAGACGCATATGACACTGTGTTCCTTTTTTACCAATTTCAAATTTTCAAAAACACGTTCTCCTCACGATATGGTTTCGTCCAGCAAAAATCCAGATCCCCAGATCTGAAATTTGAAGATTCTTCTTCCAATAATGCTGCTCTGTTGGGCGCCATAACGACACGTCGTACTATTCTTAAATAATGTTATAAAACACATCGTGGGTACTCGGTTTCATACTTTCATTCACCATTGAAGCAAAGGGAGGATTTTGTTTAGATTTTGTGAACAAGGGGAGAGAGTATAAGAGTTTGGTATCGGGTGTTAATCACTTGTTGTGTTGGCGTTTTGGCATTTGCTACTTGCCGCATCTATGATGAAGCCTCATTTGGTAGTCCCATACTCCCATTAGTTGTACCTCCATTTAGATCTAGGGACCCCTAGATTGTAGGTTCAGTCATTTGTACTTTTACCTCATATTCAGTAGGAAATCGATTTGACTTACAGTCTAAAAAAGCGATTTTGTCAATTTATTCTATTTATATAGATTTTTTTCTCACTTATCCCATTAAGTTTTTTTAATTCTCATTTATTTAAACCATTTTCATAAAGTCTTCCCTTATACCTAATTAAGATTTTTTTATTTTTATTTTTTATTTTTTTGAGACTTTTTTACCCTCACCCATTTATTACTTAGAGAGAGAGAGAGACCATAGAGGCTTCGCCGAAGCCCGATCATCGGTCGCCGAATTCCGGCCAATTTTCTCTATCATCCAATCACCGACCGCTACCCACCAGATTTTTCTCAAAACCTCGCTGGAAGTTCCCAAAGAGGTCATCGGAGATTTCATAAGTCGTCGAAAATGTTTATTGCTTCCAATAGATATCTATTGCCCCCTATTACCTCTCAATAAAAGTCTATTGCCCCTTAATAGCAATAGACGTCTATTGACCCTCAATAGACGTGTATTGTCATCCAATAGAATTTTCGGTAGCCATAATGGGAACTAATCTTCCTAAAATTACACAAATAAAACGTTGAATAAAGAAAAAATTAAGAGATTATATCAATTTAAAAACAGACGTTTATTGCTCCCCCAATAGACATTCAAAACTTTTTTCTTTTTCCCCTTTCCTTATGCCCCATTACTTAAAAAAAAAAATAATAATAATTTGATTTGGGCATCCAGAAAATGTTGTGAGCACCCATATCCTCTTCTTCTTTCTAGTTGCAGTCAAACTCGAATCCGATAGTCGGAGTCGAACTCAGACCAGCAAGGCTTAGAAGAACGAGATTTATTCGAGGCCGTGGAGCATGGATTAGCGGCGATTGGGATCCGACGGCGGAGAGTAGGGCCCATGACTTCCGACCTTGCATCGACATTCGAGTTCTCCACCGACAAGGTAGCTCCAACTGGAGCTTCTTCTCGTTTTCAGGCAAGCCTACATAGAGAGAGAGAGAGAGAGAGCACTGCCGGAGTGAAGATAAAGAGGGAGGAGAGAGAAAGAATGCATCGTGCCGGCCGGAGAGAGGAGTTGAGTGGCATTTGTATAATTATTTAATTATGCTGAGGGTAAATTTATCATTTCTCTTTAAATTGAGTTAGTTGGAATAAAAATCTATTGATAAGGTAAGTGAGATAGTTTTGACCAATTTTTGTGCTTTAGGTCAAAGACTCCTAAAAAAATGGTACAATCACAAGAGAGAGGAGTTTTGATTAGAGTTATATGGAGTTTTTATTAAGAGTTATATTCTATAGTTTCACATATATAGAATCAAATCACAAGCACAGATGTTGATGTATTTGTTTCCTTATTAGACTCGATTCAATATATATCAATTTGGTAACTAAAGTAGTCAACGTGAAAAGTATTAATGTTTTCAACAAATTGCATATGTGATTTTTTTATAATATCTGTGTACCGTATGTTAATATGAACCAATATAATTAAAGGCATTTTTTCAGATGTATGAGGTAAAAAAAAAATAAAAATAAAAGGTATCATGTGAATCAATTACATTAATTCAGATCATAATACACCCGGTGTTTCGAAACTATACAATAATATTCCGTACTTCACAACAATCGTTGAAACCATAACACTTGCCGAGCGAGTGCAAAACGATTCCACCGTAGACTTGTATCACATATTCACGTTGTACGTTTCAACCACGACGCCACGCAACTTCCGATCTTCTCGGCAGTAATGTCGCAGTAAAAGAATGTACAACAGTGAATTGTGATTGAAGTTACTGGATTGGAACTTGACCTGGTAAGTGGAAATAGACAAGTCTGCACCAGTCAAAACCAAAACCCAGATCTAACGACAAAACAGTGATAGTGTCGGTAAGAGAAGAGACAGGTGTCGAAGCCCAACTGGGTTTGGGGTATTTCGGGTTCAGATTCCACCATAGAAGTGTTGACAAAGGACACCAGTGGCCAACGGGCAGTACAATACGGTCCATATTCTATGGACTATAGTGTAAATTAAGAGTGAAGGGAAATTAGGCATATAGAAAGGTCTCAAAGCCACCAAGGACTTTGAAGGAGTCGCCTAACTTCCTTGTCTTTTGGTTTTATACCAAAGATTTTAAGATGATAACGCAATCTTGCCCAAATTTAGTCCCCATTTTGATTTCAATATCTTTTTAAGAAAATGGAACATTACCAAATTTTAATACAAAGTCTCTGAAATTTTCTTCTAAAATAGAAGTCTCATGACAGACATTTATTACTTACTCATTTAGCTGTTGATAAAAAATTGGTGCATCTATGAGTAAAATTACAAGTATAAGTTCCTGCATGTTGTTTTTATTCTTAAAACTATACTAGTCACAACACTATAATAGAATAATAATACAACAAAGGGAGAACAATACGTGGCCTATGTCTCCTTGCAATGTCACAGTAAGACTTCGCAGAAATATATTCCGGGTTGGTCATACTCTTATGTTCGTTTGTTTTTTTTTTTTTTCCTCAAATGTATAAATAATTTACCTTTTTTCGCTTTATATTATCTCTTGACTCGTCTCCACACTTGACCAAATCTCTCCCTCTTTCAAACTTTTCAACCCTCTCTCTTTCCTCAAAAAAGGCAAAAGTAACAATGGAAATTGTCTCTAAAAAAAATCTCCCCTATTGAAGAAATCCAATCTCAGTTTTATAATCAAACATCACTCCCCCCCAACACGTGACACCCTCTTTTCGCACGTGACACCCCCACACTCACGCGTTGGAAGGTCTTCAAATACTAGCACAAGTCTCACCTCCAAACCACTCTCAATCTCCGAAACCCCAGAATCTCTCCCTCCTGTCTCTCTCTCCCTCTCTCTCTCTCTCTTTCTGAAACGCAGCCGTTTCAGCCATGGCGGAGTACAGCAAGGTGGCGCCGACGCCGCTGCTGAAGGATGAGCTGGACATAGTGATCCCGACGATCCGAAACCTGGACTTCTTGGAAATGTGGAGGCCCTTCTTCCAGCAGTACCATCTCATCATCGTCCAGGACGGCGACCCCAGCAAGGTGATCAAGGTCCCCGAGGGCTTCGACTACGAGCTTTACAACCGTAACGACATTAACCGGATTCTCGGCCCCAAAGCCGCCTGCATCTCCTTCAAGGACTCCGCCTGCCGCTGCTTCGGCTACATGGTCTCCAAGAAGAAGTACATCTTCACCATCGACGACGATTGCTTCGTAAGTCCGTTAGTTGCTGTGTCTGTGTTTTGGTTATGTTGACTGTGGATTTTGAGATCCAGATCCCAATTGGATTTTTATGTTGACTGTGGATTTTGAGATCCGTCTCTATTTGCTTGCTTTGATCTGATCTGTGTTTACGATCTAGTTAAAAGTGTGTGCAGTGATGGGGATGGGGGGTTTGTGGAATCATTGTTTTGATCCCATTGCAATGATAGCATGTTCTATATTTATAGATATTCCATGATGGTGAAGCTTTTGAATATTTCTTATGCGTAGTGTTTAAGCATTAGGGTAAACATACACAATTGACCACATTCATAGATCTTTATTTATATCCAAAATTTGAACTTGTGTTTGAACTATGGATGGATTTAGTGTTCAGATTTTGTTGGTAATACCGTTTGGAACTGAGTATTTGACATGAGGTTTTGATATAAAAATGCAGGTTGCTAAAGATCCCACTGGAAAAGAGATCAATGCACTAGAGCAGCACATCAAGAACCTTCTGTGCCCGTCGACTCCGTTCTTCTTTAACACCCTGTACGACCCATACCGTGAAGGTGCAGATTTTGTCCGCGGTTACCCTTTCAGTCTGCGTGAAGGTGTGCCAACCGCTGTTTCTCACGGCCTCTGGCTCAACATTCCTGATTATGATGCACCTACCCAGCTTGTTAAGCCTCTTGAGAGGAACACCAGGTACATTGTTCTGCCGCGGCAAAGCTTTTACAAATTGTGTATTCGAGTGTAATAGACTTGCTGATTGTATATGCCTGTGGTTTTTAAGGTTTGTGGATGCAGTCCTGACCATCCCCAAGGGAACTCTCTTTCCCATGTGTGGGATGAATCTGGCATTCAACCGTGAGTTGATCGGCCCTGCTATGTACTTTGGACTCATGGGCGATGGTCAGCCAATTGGGCGCTACGACGATATGTGGGCTGGATGGTGCATGAAGGTACATCCCATAGATCTCGTTTCTGCCATATTTATTTCCTTTGGGTCATTACAATTCATTGATTTTGCAATCAAAATACCACAGCTTTTCAGCAGCTGACATCAGTTGCATTGTTTGTTTTATAGGTTATTTGTGACCACTTGGGGCTAGGAGTGAAGACAGGATTGCCCTACATCTGGCATAGCAAAGCCAGCAACCCATTTGTTAACCTTAAGAAGGAATACAAAGGAATCTACTGGCAGGAAGAGTTGATCCCATTTTTCCAATCTGCTACACTTCCCAAGGATTGCACCACTGTTCAGGCCTGCTACCTTGAACTCTCCAAGCAAGTCAAGGCGAAACTTGGTAAGGTTGATGACTACTTCAACAAGCTTGCAGATGCCATGGTTACATGGATCGAAGCATGGGATGAGTTGAACCCGGCTGGGGGAAAATCTGTTGAGCTCAACGGACCTGCAAAATCTTCGAAATAGATTTTGATGCACCATTATCATCTGTTTTGATAGCCATAGGCTCATTCGTGATCCGACTGTCCATTTTGTCCAAGCTTTTGGTTTTGAGCTAGGGAGTATTTACTTGGCAGGTCGGAGAAGATATCTTCTTATATTTATCTCAGTACCATATGAGCTTAGAACAATAAATCATTACGGATCATGTATTTCTATGCTTTTAAAGTATTTAGCTATTTATTCATTTGAACAATGACTTGATGACAATTTTGTTGTTATGGTTGTAATAGATTAGTGTTTTGGGTTTGGTTTTTTTCTTTGCTTGCTTACAGAGCATCTTTAATCTGTATCTCATAGAAAAGATGCAACGGCTACAAACTACTAAGAGGAAGCTGAAGTATATGCCAAAAGATGAGTTGGCATTTTCAGAGGTTTCAACTTCATGTGACTAATTTGCTGAACAAAATGACGGTGTTTTCAATGTTTGAATCTGACACTGGTTGAGGCTACAATCTCCAACTATTTCGAAAATGACGGGAATTCAAACTTGAAATGATGCCCTGGACCTTTTTAATCATACCTTGTGGTTTAAAGGTCCTTTTGAAAAGCTTGTGTCGCCGGCAAAAAGATTCAATTTGCAGAAACGGACTCTAATCTGCATATCAACCTTTCCGCCTGGGGATTTTGCATTCTTCTATTAGTCTTGTACTGAACTCAAATTACTCCCCTAGGATTTAAGCTTCCATTTGAGTTTCTTGCTAAAACCACATAAAAGACTAATAAAAGCAATGCAATACCATGCTAAAGGGAACTCGATGGGCTTATATTAGGATTTCCTTCACAGCTAAAATGACGCTCAGAGACTCCCCCTAATCCACCATCGAGTTCCGTTTGAGCATAGTATTTTCTACTAAGGTCGATTGGACGTTTTCTCCTAACGTACAATGGAACTTGATGAGATTTTATTAAAGCTCAAGTGACACTCGGGAGACTTCTCCTAGGCTCAATTGGAACTTAATTACCTGTTTTAGGCTACATGTCACATCTCTCAGCATTTTCTAAAAAAATGAAGAGTCCTGTATTCCTCAATTATAAGAACAGAACCAATTAAATGGGAGCCAGTTTAACTTCACATTGCAGATTCCTTTGTTTTCTTCACAGTATAGATCCAAGCAAATCAGTATAATGAGGAAGTTAAGTTGCTTTTGATCTGATCTACCCCACAAACACAAACAGAAGACATGACAATTTGCCCAACAGCAGCTAGATATATTTTCATGAGATTAGGAATTTGAGCATATTAGCAATTTGAGCATATATGCATATTAGAAAAACTATATCCACATGCACCCGCCAACCCTTGCCCTATTATTGCCCATTCTTAGCTGCATTCTATGTAAGATTTGATTATTCATGCCCAGAACTGCCATACAAGAAAACCATACCAGGTCTGAATTCAGAAAGGTTAATAAGCATATCAACTGCACTAGAAGGCATATTCTACACCGGAAAGCATATTGTATTAATACCTATCAACTATTAAGCATACATATATTTTCACAGTGCCAACAATTAGGTATTAACTGTGTGATTTATTGCATTCTTTAGTATTTTTCATACAGCAGAGAACCTTGATTGTCATGTATGCTCAAATATAGTAAATAAATAGAACTTGTGGGTTTATTCCATAGATGATGTTAGCTTGAAAGCAGTACTTGTCATGAAATTTCATAAGAATGCAGAGAACAAAGAGAAGCTAGCTAGGTGGTTAGGGGATCATTTATTTTAGTATACAACTTAACACTGACACTAGCATAATAAGGAGTCAATATTACTTAGATATGACTTCCTCATACCAAGTTGTTAAGCAGCAGGTTAGAATGATATGCTAAAAGTTCCTTCATGACCTCTGCAAGTGCTACTGTCATTGGAGATCCATGGTGGAGTAGTTCCCAACTTTGACATACTTAGACACTTCGATTGCTTCCCATCTCAACACAAAAAGAATATTTTACTGTCTGCAATAAACAGAACAGCAAAAGCTATCAAACAGACATATCCATTGTTCAATCTGGCATGTATTAATGAGATAAAAGCAAATTTTTCAACATCATGGTGGGATTTGTAGGGATGTGACACGATAGGCCAAGTGAAACAATGCACCTTCACTTCCAAGTAAAAGCAAATACTGAGGATAGGGCTTGAGTTGTCAGAGTAAAATCAAATTACTTATCCACTTAACTTACTTGGAGATCACTTTACATGATTCGGACTTCAGAGGCAGCAGAAAGCGTCATTTTCCTGCTTCACCTGCAGAGATTGCCGTTGATCCTCAACTCGTTGGAGCTCTGATGAAAGTTGAAGCAAGTCAATAGTAGTCCCACCATCACATGATAGACGATCTTTGGGGTTCAAAAACTGTGATCTTTGGAAAATCCCATTTGAGACTCCAAGATTATCAGCATCACTTCCAGTAGATATCATCCTGGGACACGAAGAAGGAAATTTATTCGACACCCCACTTGTGGAAGCCTGCGAGGAAAGCTTATCAGAAACTTGTCTGAGGTTGTAGTGTGTATGGCTGACAGGCATTACCAAGGGACGAGCAATAGGAATTCCTGAAGAATGGCTTGTAGAGTTCTGTGATTGAGATGACAGAAGAGAGAGAGCACAACCGGAGTCTGGAATGCACAATAATCCTTGCACGGTTGATGCTGTTGTGTGGAGATCATTGAAGTCTTCACTTCCTAATGCAACCTCATGATAAATAGAACATGAACCAGAATTTAAGCTTCTCAACTCATGTGGATACTGACTACCAGTCTCAGCGAGTATGCTTCCACTAGGAAGACTATTAGTTCCATTTACATGAACTGGGAGATACTGTTTTCCATTGTCATAAGAAGAGAAGACCGGTTTCAAATGCAGATGCCCATTTGTAACAGGCATTCCTGACAAAGGCCTATGCTGAGTGCCACCTTCCTCTTTTATACGTCTGCAGTCACTTGTTCTGTAATTCTCAGCATCTAAAATGCTACTAGGGAGTATATCTTGGCAGACGAAAGATGCAGCTGTGAACATAGCCCCCGGAAAACTGCTGCCTGCAAAGTGTGTAGACCGGTGAAAAGAGAAGTACAAGTACCAAGGATAGATTTGTCAGAGAATATAACTCTGATTAAGGCTCTATTTTGAGATATTCAAATTATATGTTTAGCCCAACCCTCAGTAACAGCTACATGTTGCAACTACATTATGCAGACAGTGAATGCATACAAGTTTCATATTCCTCCCTTATTAAGAGTTAGCAATCGAGGAAATCAATTTCGAAAACAACGTTCTGAATCATAAAATTAAGTAAAGAGTGAATTCAATTATGAGTTAACTGGTGATGGATTCGCGTACACGAGCTTAATGGATGAGATAAATGGGTAACTATTGAGTTTTGCTGTGATTTTAGTCCACATGAGAAATCCTACTTTTTCAGTGTAATGTGTAAAGTGTAAACTATCTCTTTGAAGGTACAGGATGATTCAAATAATTGATGTGAATGCTGCAAGGAACCTGATCCACAAAGTTTAATGATATCTGTTCCTGTGTAGAAGCTTCAGAAACAGACAAAAAAAATACCAGAACAGTTCTTTCATACATAATTGCAAGTGACAAAAACAAACAAAACCACTTCAATGTGAGACCTTGGGGCAAACATAAGTTACCAAAAATTCTATAGTGCTCCGGAGTATTGAAACTCCGGTATGCAATTTCTGGCATTTTGGAGACCCAAAAATGCCAGGCTGCACAGAAGATCTAGGGCATTTGCTTGCGGATAAGGACAAAAGGGGGACCAGAAGATGTCGTGGACACTTTAATAAAAGAGATCAGTTTTAGTAATGTACCACTATATGACTGAAGCAACCTCCCATCTCTTCCAGAATGAAAACGAACTTGAGGCTTTCTCCGGCGCTCATTGTGTCCGGCAAGGCGTTTACGACAGCTGCGCTTACCATCATCAAATTCAGCCAGCAAATGGAACCTGGATGATCAAAAGCTAGTACATATTACAACAGCAATAAACCTCATGACATTAGCACTAAACCCAGGGTTGAATATTAGCTCACTTGTGGTTCAGCCCAAAACTAAACATAAGATTATACGCTTGAAAAGGCAACTTTACTCAAAGTAAAGTATACATTTGAAGAAATTAAAGTTAAACAAGACTGAATTTGCTTTCAAAAACAGAAACACAATAAGGTTCAGGCTAGACGAAACACGACCAACCTGCTACATTGCTGACAAAACCTCTGTTCTATGCCTTTGACAATGACTTTGGCGGTCTTCGAGTGAGCCTCACAAACTTTATGCCTCTTGTGGTAGTCCTTAGAGGAGCTGAGGTCCTTGTTGCAGCCATAAACCTGGCAATAAACAGTCGGGGAGTACACTCTTGATACCCTCATTCTCTTTGCAGGTGTAGATGACTCGGATGTAGAAAAAATGGAAGCTTTTTTTGATGACTTAGAAGTATAAGCATCTAGTTTTAAATCAAAGAGTGACGAATCCCTGCTGTTGGATTCAACAATAGAGCTTGAAAGCTTTGAAGAGGATTCATCTTCTCCAAAAAATGGATTTAGGGTACCCATACTGGTTGTACTTCTTGGTAAATGTTTGCCCAACATTTCTGCCAAACCCAATTCCCCAAAACCTTGACTTTCAAAAGTACATGGGATTTTCAAATCCCAACCCATCAAAGCACTTCTGTTTCTAGCAAGTGAATCAGTATGAGAAATTGTTTCATCAGGTACAAAACCCTTCCCTTCAGAAATACAGTTCCAAGACTCCATTAAATGTAAAAGAACCAAACTTTTAACAGATTTCAACTAAACCCAAGTTCAATCCAAGCCAATTACTTTACCACTGGAGAATCATCATTAGTAGAAAAACCCACAAGAACCCAACTTTACTCAGAGATTAAGGAACTACACAGAGTTTACTTCTTAACGCTCCAAATTCCTGGGAAACCAAATGGAGTAAAAAGAAAATCCCATCAGAATTAGTACCATGAAAAATATAACCAAACTAAGAAATTTCTTGAACTCTGAACCCCACGTGAATCCAATCAAGAAGCTAAAAAAGTAAACATGCTCAATGTAAAGCAAAGACTCAATGATAAAACTGTTCAGGGTCTGAAAGAGAATAACAGAGATGAAAATGAAAAGTTTCCCAAAATAGAGAGAGAGAGAGAGAGAGAGAGAGAGAGAGAGAGAGAGAGAGATCACTTTACCAGTGTAAAGGTGGAATAGTGGGTATAGAATAGTGAGGTATAATGGGGTTGAGGCAGAAGCACCTGCATTTCTATGGGAGTTTAGGGTGTCCTAAACTCCATGGAAGAGCTTGTAGTTGCAAACTTACTATTTTGAGAGAGAGAGAGAGAGAGAGAGAGAGAGACTTTGAACCCATTGATGAAAGTATGCAACTTTATTTAATTCAGTAGGACAAAGGAAAGAACTGATAAAGTCGGAAGGCAGTGGGAGGTTTCACTTTCTTTTCCTTTGATTAGTAGCAAGGACCAAAGAAATTACTATTTCCCACACTTTATTATCAACAGTTCAATACTCTATGATTCGAAATTTCGTAAAATTAGACCACATAAACTATACAAGCAAACATCGCTGGATGATTATTTAAATGAGCCACACACACAGAATTATCTGAGGTGGTCAGAGTAGTATTCAATTAGACACCTAATCTGAAACACAAAGACCCAAAAGTGACTAAGTGAGTTTATCAATATTTTTGTTATGGAAAGTAGCATAGCATGGAAAGCATGGCTTGAAACAATGACCCCCCCCCCCAGCTGCACCAAAAGCCAACAGCCATGCAAATGAGTTTGGGGGGAAGCAATTATAGAGTGAGAGTGATGGCCAACCAGCCAATGCTCAATTGACAACATCTATCACTGTATAATTTGATGTTCGAATCTTGCAGACTGGCCCCAGAAATACCTATGTTTGCACACAGCTCCTCCCAATTTGTCTAGTTGTGTTTTTTTTTTTTTTTTTTTCCGAACAGTCTCTATCTTCCAGAAGTCATGTGGAGGTGAGTGTGGGGATGGAGAAAGGAAGACTTAAAACCCATCCTTGTTGACAAATCAACCAAGCAAGTGTTTTGCTTCTTTGATTGACGATGTGGGCAAGTTTCTCCCAAACCCAATCAATTACTTTGGCCTTGTAATTGGAATTCCAACGTGAAAAAGGAAGACTTGACCTTCAAATTTCTGCAGTTTGCAACGAGTACCTAATGTTTTAGCTTAATTTGAACTTATCCTTTACAACCCATAATTCCATGTCTGAGATCGATGAACAAGTAATGAATGCATAATGGTCCTTAAATGTTAATCATGACATGTTTGAAGTGATCAATGTGTAAAACTTTCTCTACCACACACTAATGAGGAATTTTCTTTAATTTAGATCACCTTTTAAAATTAATTGTTTAGCTACTTATCGAGCTAATCTATCGTTTTAATGCATGCTTGCCTCTAACTAATTTACAAGGGCTGTACGAGAATCTTTACAGTCCCCCTCTATAACATATGAGGAAAACAAATATCCTTGTTTTTTTTTTTCTCCTATTCAAATCAAACAAAGAAGACAAACAGTCGAAAAGACGACAGGGAAATACCTAAACACAGCACAAAGAAATAACCACTCCAACTAAGAAAGCGAAAGCTTTGTCCAAAAAAAAATATTAAGAAAACCAAAGCACCTACTTTCCCTGGTACTGACGTCCTCTTTTTAATTATCTGTACTTTGATTTTTCAAAAGATAGACAATATCTCTGTTAGGAACTGTAGAAGATAGGATTTTCTTGTACATAATTGTTTCAATACCAGTTGTCCTTTAAATTTCAATATGAAAGAATTATACAGCATGCAAATTAATGCTCTTAAAACCCTGCATGAAAGCAATTAGAGAGCGAAACGTGTAAAATGGTAAGAAATGCATAGACAGGACATCGAATTTCGACTGTGTGTTCACGTGCCCTAATCAAAGAGTTTTAATTCAGAACACTGTAGATTGAGCAAACCTGGGCACCTGGTGGTAGGGAAGGGGCCATAGCAACCGAACTTTGATCATGGATCGAACAAAAACAAACACCAAATTAAAGGAAAACCTTGGCCATGCATAATAACTGTATGCCGGCCAGTTTTCCTTTAATTTGGTGTTTGTTTTTGTTCGATCCATGATCAAACTTTGCAGTAAGTTGTTCCCTACCCAACCACTCATGGCCAAAGTGGTCCGCTAACTTTTCAAGTCTTCAATCAGTAGGCTTCTCGATCGAGATCTCCATGTTTATGTTTTCGTTTCTCCTAGTTCTCGGGTTAGGGTTAGTATGATCGGTTCTTAATTTCTTGTAATGAGTTGTAAAATAAGTAGTTGAGTGGGGTGTTAGGGTTAGTATGGATGATGCACTATTTATATAGTACAGCAAATGCTAGCCATCCTTTGGGATAATTAGCTAAGCTATCTCATAACATAAGGGAATCTAAGCCTCCTTGGGTTTGATTATTTTACTTGCCATACGCGTCTAGCTCAAGACCAGCCGACCTATATAGAACGTGTTAATTCTTCCTCAGCCAAACAAACAATTAGGTTCATAAAAATAATTTGTTGGCCAATTATTTTATAATAGCATTTTAGAATCAAAACCACATTATTTAAGTTTCTACATAAAAATCACTAGTGTAATACCATGTAAATTACAAATGAGCTAAATGGAGGGACGTGCGGTGGGTTTCCGATTGTGATAGCCACACTTTCTTGTAGGAATGTGAGGGGATACTTGACGTCCCAAATCAACTGTTGCAGAGAAGATAATATCCCTAATCTTTTGTTTATTATTATTTAAAAAAAATCTAAGTTTAAAATGTTCTGGCCACCACTGAACTTATAATGGGACCTCGATCAATTCACAAAAGGCATCTCCGCTCGGGGGTTTTTTTTCGGGGGGGGGGGCGGGGGGTTGGGGCGGGGGCCGGGGGGAGTCTCTATCTGCAATCAGCTAGCCAACAAAATGAAATAACTTGCAATGGAAGCCTGGCCTCACAAGAATGATAATGCGTCTATTCGATCTATTCCCTTCCATATTTGGAGGTTCGATTTGAAATGAACTTGCAGGGGAAAAATAATTTAAATCGAAATTAGTTTTCGAGGGATTAATCGATTATGAAGCTTCAAAACCTCTGAACCTCGTCTAGCTATAAGCTATTTATTGACGCATGCGAGATGGATGAAAACCCGGGTGGCTATCAGGCTATGTATATAGAGGGACCTCTGCAGATAATTGATATGTAATTATCATCGTATGAAAATAATCAGTGTACGCCGGTTGTCGCCAGCGGGGTAAGGCAAAGTGCCACTGGACTAACTATGCTAAAGCTAGGTCTCTCTGTCTCACAGTCACACCTGACCTGACATATAACATATTTACAAACATCGTACTATAACATATTAATTGTTCACATCTACCTTTTGCTACTTGCTAGGCAGGCAGTGACTCACGTGCGAACGATCTGATATAGCAGCCGTTTTAGAAGCTAACTAGGATATGTGCTAGAAAGAAGTAATATATAGAGAAGGGAGTCAAGGGACTACGCGACAGTAATATTAGTAAGAACATAGATAATGAAAACTGGATTGATTTTAAGTTTTAACTACATACAAAAACTATGAATGAAAGATGGAGCCAAATCTCACCGAACTAGAGCATAATAATTAATTTCAAAAAATATGCTAGTACATCCACTACTTGATTCTCCTTGCGAAGCATACACAGATGGAGGATAGAAGGGGGCTAGCTGGGTTTAATTCATAGGCTTAATTAAGCCTACACTCCACACTTTTAAGAATCAATGCCCAACTAATGTTCAAAGTCAATGTATTTTGTTTTGGATAAACATTTACTATTCATTAATCAATCAATCTAGATGTCTAATTGGCTAGAAAGAGAATTTTGTTTTGTATTTCTCTTCACTTAATTAAAAAGAACTTTGGTTCACGAGTCTCAAAAGAAGATTGAAAGGATTTATTTCCTTCTCTATGCACTAGTCAAAAGAAAACACAATTTTTTCTTCAAGACCTCTCTTAGTAAAAATTTAGCCCAGGTTAATTTAATATCCTATCTCCGTTCCTATGAATATATTAGTAGAACAAAATTGCATATGAAATATACGAAGCAAGAAATTACTCAATTGATCCAGACAAAATTATCAAGATACAAAGTGAGGAGATTGAAGGATAATGTGAATAACAAACATTGAGCAGATCGAAGGATAAGTCTCGCTTTCTAATATGAAAAGAAGGCATAATTGCCAAATTGCTACTATGGTTGTCATCTCAGTGCCAATTTGCTAACCTAGGTTTTATTTTAGCCAATTTGCTACCCATCCATCAAATCTGTCACTCTAAGCTTTCAAGATATTTCCTTAAATTTTCAATATTAGTCATTTGCTACCTTAGATTTTCAAAATTAATCCATGTTTGGATGAAGAAATGAACAAATTTAATATGACGAAAATGTAGCAAATTGGCTAATTTTGAAAGGGGAGTGAAATTTGCACTCCCCCAATTACATTCCACACTCCCTCTCTCACTTTTAGCGGTTGAACCGTCAAAAATGCCCCTTCCTTATCTTCTCAAAAGTGAGCTTCTTCCTAGATGGCCGTGAACTCTTCACTAAAGAACTCAAAGAAGTTGTCTTCACCTCTATCAAATGAAGAGCTCTAACACACTTTGGACAAGTCATCTCAACAAGCTGAGTTGCTGTGTGTAGGAAGATCACAAAGAGAGTGTCTTATCTGCTTCATATGGATCACCATCTTGTTGATTATGTAATTGTTGATCTGGGTTTTCTTCTAGGGGTTGGTACGAGTCTAATTGGGTAACCATTTTGGGAAATGAATGAAGAAAAGAAGTTAAAGCTTTCATGGAATTGTTGTTGCTGGATATGTTCGAGTTTTGTGGAAAGAGATGAACCTAAGGTTAATTATATATCTTTGGCTTTGATATGGTGGATAGCGATGGCTTCTAGATGAAAGGAATTGATATATTGTTGACAACTTGATATAGAGAAAGAGTAAAGTTAATAGTGAATGATCCTATAGTTTATTCAGTTATGCAAAACTGGTGTACGTTCAGACTGTTTAAGAAAATAAAGAAGACAAAGGCATATCTGACATGTCTACACTTAAAAGTAAGAGAGGGAGTGTGGAATGTAATTTGGGGAGTGAAATTCCCCTTTTGAAAATATAAGGTAGTAAATTAGCAGAAATAATACTCATGGTACAATTAAATTGGCTAATTTTGAAAACAATTCATGTTTGGATGAAGAAATGGACAAATTAATTTTATGAAAATGTAGCAAATTGGCTAATTTTTAAAATATAAGGTAGTAAATTGACAGAAATAATACTTAGGGTAGCAAATTGGCTAATTGTGAAACCTTAAGGTAACAAATTAGCTGAAATAACCTAGGTAGCTAGCAAATTGACTCAAAGATGAAACTTAAGGTGATAGACTGGCTATTAAGCCCGAAAAGAATGTAAGTCTAGCTATCTCGGTCTTAACTTTTAATTTGGCCGGTTCTGATGGGTCTGAAGGAACCAATAGAAGTGGACTCCACCACCCATGAAACTTAAGCTTAATTAGAGAGGCAACTACGTTTATATGTCTTCAATCATCAATCATAACTTCGCTAAGAGATATATGATATTGGAGCAAATGATAATTCCACTAATACCATATTCCCTACGGCCCAACCTTTATTTTTTTTTTTTTGGGGGGGTTGAAGATCCCCTACCTTAGCTTTGATTGATTGAAAATGATGCATACCCAATACCAATAACCTCACTCTTGTATCAACTGTCCCTCTCAACAATTTATCACGTAACCAATTGTGGACAAAGAAGTTCAGAAAGTTTTATAGCTAGCCAACCTTAGCTGTGAATCTTTCAGGGGACCCTTTATAGTCTGAATACATTATTAATGGGGACCTCAACACCCACATAACTCAGTGGCAAAGTAGAGAGAGAGAGAGAGCAGCAGAAGTTGCTTAATTGATCTCCCTCTGCACTATGGCACTCTTTCATTTCATGCATTCAACTATATTTGGCCGTTCTCAGAAAAGTGAGCAAGCTAGGAGGAGAGAAGACAACAGCTAGCTCATCATAATATCACGGTCATGCTACATATCGGATCTTGGCGTTTTCTCACACTGTGTGAGACTCTCTGCAGGCACATCTCTCGGCCTTTTCAACGACAACGTTAATTTTCTCAACCTTTTACACGAGGGAATTCAGTTAATTAACCACGGTAGACTGATAGTTACTGGCGAGATATAAATGAGCTTAGTCATTTCTATGTTCAAGCATATAAGGTTTGCAGCTGGTTATGAATAGCTTACCATCGATCACAAATTTGAAGCAATTATTTTTCTAAAAGCTAATTTCTTGAAGTAATGATAATAATATAGATGATCCTACTCATCCCAGCACCACGAGTGTTCAGGATCACAGCACTATAAATATCCTTGCATCATGTTTTTCGTGAGACCAGATCGGTAAAGATACTCTACACATTCATTATGCAAAGGCCAGGTAAATTCATAAAATCAAATGTAATGCAATACGAAAATTTCCGCCTATCGTTGTTCATTAGTTTCAACAAATTTTGATTACGAGTTTGACAACGTTACTTTGACGCTAATTTAGTTATTTCTTTGTCTTAGTAAGGAGATTTGAACTGCACCATCTATTCTGGAGAGAGATGCTATTGAACCATTAAGTCTTGATGATCGATAATCTAATTATTCAGTCTCTATATATGAGAAAATACAATTTTGTTAAGAGAATTCTATCAAACACAATAGATAATGGGATACTTTAATTGCAAGCTAACCTAGCTCAGCATAAACTTCCACTGCTGTTTGAAATAGAACACTAGACTTTATCCCTGGCCCATAAATCTTACACTTGGAATTGGAAAGGCTGTCCTTAATTTACCCTTTTTTAGTGACATGAAGGCCCAAAAAGGCCCAAATAAAAACAAAGCAAAACAAAATTAATCATTTAGCCCAATAGAGGTTCTTCTCACATGGATAATTTCTTCAAGATCATCAAGGAAAGACTTGGAAGCATAAACGTGGATAAAAAACCGGAAGGATTGATGCGGGTTAATATGTGTCGGCTCAAAGAAAGATAGAAGCTTCACCCAGCCCATTTATTAACTAGTGTGAGTAAAAGCAAAAATAACATAAAAAGACCATTAAGAGGCTCAAAAGGATTTCAAAGCCCATAAGGCCTTTATTTTTTGGGTCATTGATTCAAAGCACCAAAATCAGCTAAAATTGTCCCACTTATCTCAGCAACAAATATTTTATTCCCACTAACCCATTTTAAAGCAAATTGACAATTTTACCCTTAACCTATTTGATAAATTACATTTTATTCCCACATACCTCATCTCTTTCCTCCTCCGATATGGTTTCTCTCTCTTTCCTCGAACCAGCACTGCCCATTGTAGCCTGCGTCACCATACCTCGCGCCAACAAGCCAGACCAAATTTCGGCTTCCCAAATCTCCGTCTCACCACGATGACGACCTCAGGCTTCACTGAATTGAATTTCGGCAACCTTAGGCATGCGGTCGCGCTTTGTGTCTGTGTCGAGGGGGCTCTGGGCTGGGGGTCCCGAAGGACGGCAGCGACTGGTGATCATCGCCTCCTCTCTCTCACACCTCGATCTCTCTGTCTGTCTCTCTCTCCCCCTCTCTCCCCCCTCTCACCGCTGTTGGCAGATTCAATCGGAAGCATTCAAATTTGGTTTTCGGTTCTGACGGTTTCTATTGGTTCAATTTTGTGTTGGGTTGAGGTTGTTGAGTGACTGAGAAACGACGGTGAATGAGTGAGTGGAACGCGTGGAGCTCCGATCTAATCTACCTGAAGACGACAAACTCGGAGAGCGAGGCACCGGCGAGAAACGTCCAGCTCTTGGGTGCCAAGAGTATTTTCTGGGTGGCCAGATCAGATTTAAAAAAAAAATATTTAAGTAATGGGGCATAAGGAAAGGAAAAAAAAAGTTTTAAATGTCTACTAGGGGGGCAATAGACGTCTATTGGAGGGCAATAGACGTTTTGGATTTATATAATCTTTTTGTTTTTTTTTTAATCAAAGATTTATTTGTCTACTTTTAGGAAGATCATTTTCTATTCCGGCAACTGAAAGTTCTATTAGGGGCAATAAACGTCTATTAGGGCAATAAACCTTTCCGGCGACCTTCGGCGAGGTTTTCAGAAAACTCCGGCAGGCGGTTACTAGTGACCGGATTCGGGCGAAGTTGGCTAGAATCCGACGATCGACTCCGACGAAGTCTCTTGTGGTTTCTCTCTATTTTTCTAAGTAACAAATGAATGAGGGTAAAATGGTATTAAAAAAATGGAAAAAAAAAATCTTAATGGAGTATTCGGGAAGACCTCCTTAAAGTGTTTTGGGTAAGAAATGATTAAAAAAAACTTAATGGGGTAAGTGGGAAAACAATCCCTAAAAATGGGGTGAACGGACTTTTTTTTTTTTTCCTTTTTCTCTTTTCTTTGTGCAAGGATATATATTCTTAAATCTGCCTAAACAATAAAAATAATTCCGTTTACAAGGTTCATCTATATCTATAATATAATAAACAGAAAAGAGAGTTTGCTCTCAATAATCGAAAAACATAGATGGATATTTCCATTTAATTAGCACGTATATATACGGTATACCAATTGTTCCCTCAAGTGGGTAATTATAACTTGCATACAAACTAGTTTGTCTCCCACTATATACAATTGTACACATACGTACTCCACGTGGTGGGTTCTTTTGAGATGATCGTTTAACTTATATGGTAACGATAGATCATATCTACAAATGTAACGTCATTCATGTGATGTTGCACCGTTAGTGTATTTCACCATACAACAAGAAAATCAAACGATGGCTTCACATGGTCATGGATCCATGAAAATGACCACACTATATGTAGCTGCCCCATCAAAGTTACAATAGTGCAATCTGATTGTAAATGTACGTGCAGGTGAGTAGTACTCATCTAATTTCTTTTCTTTCATTATTATTGTATGAACTTCAAAATAATTGAATATGTACATATGGAGCTTCTATTTGGACACTTCGTCCAGTGTATAGCTGACTGGTCTTTTCAGTTTTATAAATGTATCATCCATCTAACCCCATAATTACATACACAAGTCATTTAAAACCATGCAACAAACCAATAAAAAATGAGAGTAAGAATTATGAAGTATAACGATCTTCATAGCAATTAATTTTCATTAAATGAGTTAAGTATATTAAACCATACTCCCAGCCTGCCTCATATTAAAACTCTAAGATATACAATTTCCCAATATTGTCAAAAAAAAACAACAAAGCTTGTCTTTGGTCATAAAAAGATTAAATTGGGAGGTATTTACCTGAAAAAGAACATTCCTCAATTAAACAAACGCATGTTTGTGTTGTCAGAACACCAAATTTTCGATGGGCTAACTAGATCAAATATAGTAAGTAATGTATACCATACATATTTCCTATATTATGAAATTTAACTCAGCACAAAGTATGAAGATATGACCTTTTTGAATTTCTTTTATTGGTAATAGGTAGTTGGTTTGTTGGCACTAATATGATGCTACAAGTTTGTAATGAAATTAGTTTTATCTCTTTGGTTTGTAAAATCTTACCCAACAGTTATTTGGCGGATGTCTCCTAGTTTCCGTAGGAAGGGTGGAGGGAGCCACGTGCGTTTTACCGTTGGTTAATAAGGTAGTTTTTCTGCGACGCGTGTTCTCCACTGGAATAATTACAGTACCGTCTCAAATATCAGTGTCACCTGTCTGTTGCAGCAAAATTGCACACCAACCAGTTGTAGCTGGACACGTTACCCTCACTTGTCACAGCCTGATCCAATTGGTTGACAAGTGACGTGCTCTTTTCTGAGAGCGAGTAGTCATTAGTCAACACATTAAAGACGTTTTTATGATAAAAAGTACCAATGTATTATCGTAGTGTGGCAGCTTTTAATTTTCCTTCATCAACATTTTCTATGAAAAAATTATAATCAAACAACACAAACACACCCAAAACTGAGTCTCTGTAGAACTCTTGGACTCGATTGAGGTGACTAGACGAGGGAAAACTCATTCAACAACGCATACCTCACAACCCTTAAACTAGTTTCTTAGTTTAAGAAACTAGTTTGAGAGAGCCACGGTTTAGGGTTAAGGTGCACCTTCACATCAATCTTGCAAGATGAATGAAGTCAAATCCATCCTGCAAGATGAGGAAAGTTTGAATCATGTTCAAATTGCCCTCCTAATTTGTTTTTGATACTCTAATTACCAATTTGAATAACTGTGTAGTGGGTGGGACTCTAATGAAGACTTTACAATCAACGGTTGTGAGACCTATTTTTCAATCATATTTCGGCAAATCAACCATTAGATATTTAGATATTTGTGAGTAGATCGTTTCTAAAAATTTTCAACCAAACTAAAATTTGTTAAGATATTCACAATCGTAATTTATCATGTGAACATAAAATTTCATGTTTGACAGATTTGGTTCGTCTATTGATTCGATTTAGTTTGGCAACTTAACTATTAATAATTTGAAAGAAAATTTACAAAAGTAATCTGCTCATCATGCATACCTAAACATCTAACGGCTGATTATTTATCGAAATGTAATTAAAAAATAAGCCTTATAACTATTGATTATAAAGTCCTCGTGAAGTTTTCATTTTAAAAAGTCTCATCAGAGCCTATCACATTGTTTAATATGTATCGATCAACTGGAATAAGGCAATCATGAAGAGGCACATACTGGGTCGCATGACTTAACCCTCTCTTAATGTAATTATGGTTATGAGGTCGTCAATTAGGTAGTTTGATATATAAAGAACCATCAACTACTCTTCAGGGTAATCTAGTTAGATGTATGTATTTATTGTTTTTTTTTTTTCGGGATAAAATTGTGACTATTTGAAAAAGGAAACCAGCACATTTCTGAAGTCTGACAAAAATTAATTAAGTGCTCGATAGCTAGGAGTCGACACGTGTTTATCCAAAAGAAAGCACCTGCTAAGGTTGTTCTTCGACGTCCGCTAGGCATTATCAGGTAGCCCAGACATTTCATGGTACTGCAAATGTTACTAAAAGTAAATATAAAAAAGACTATATGTAACTGTAAATGAATATATATAACTAGAAAATCAAAATGAAAAAGAAGAAAACCAAAATTCTGACATGTAAAAATGGAAGATGCACTGGAAAACCTGGACCATAGAGAGTGAAACAAGGGAAAACCCTGATCGAGAATGGAATCATACACTAAATTGTCTACAATATCATACGTGTCTTATACAGTCCAGTACAGTATCTGAGGAGGAGGTAGGTAATAGAGCCAAACACAAATACACTCACCCCTTTTTTTAGGGGTTTCCCATTTCTCTCATATTGCACTTATCCTTTTACCCCTTTTGGTACCCTAAAACACAGAGCTTTCCTCTCAGAGAGTTTTGTCTACCTCTGATCAAACCAAGACTAGGGGAGATAGAAAGATAGATAGATCAGAAAAGGGTGGTGGGTAGTTGGGTTTTAATTTTTGGAAATGGGGAGAGGAAGAGTTGAGCTCAAGAGAATAGAGAATAAAATCAACAGGCAAGTCACCTTTGCCAAGAGAAGAAATGGCCTGCTCAAGAAAGCTTATGAGCTCTCAATTCTCTGTGATGCTGAGGTTGCCCTCATTATTTTCTCTGGCCGTGGAAAGCTCTATGAGTTCTGCAGCAGCTTAAGGTATATATATACATATCAAAGTTAATATGCATACTGATTATTCTTTTATATACGAAGTTTTCAATATTAGTGATGCATACGAGTGCTTATGATTTAAGGGATGCAAAATCTGTGTGGTTTGTGTTAAAACCCTTGCAGTGTGCTTGTGGTTAACTTTTCAAAGCAAGATTAATTCGAGTTCTGTTTTTTCTGTTCTTCATCCCTTTAATTAATTAATTAATTAATATGTCTTCTTCTTCTTCTTGAATGATTAGTTTAGCTTTTTTGATCTGCTACGAGTGAGGAAAAAACAATGGCTTTTCTGAGTTGTTCTCTTAAATTGAAGATCTGGCTTATTTCTTCTTTTTCTACTCTAAATTTTATTAGTGGTAAATGTTTTCTTGTCTCTTTAGTTTATCTATTTTTGTAAAAGCTTTGATATAATTTCTGAAATTTTTTTGATTAAAATTACAGTGTATTTCTGCGATAAAATCAATATCTTTTCCTACATAAATATTTCTATCATAATATATTGTAAACTTGATATTTGATTTCTATGCTTATTTTAGTTGATGTTCAAAAAAAAAAAAAACATTAATTAGTTGTAAAGAGTAAAGACTAGATTGTTATATCCAAAAAAAGAGAGAGTAAACATCGATTAGATTGTCTCATAAAGAAAGACATGGGTTTTCTGAATTGGATTGTACTTTTGGGTTGTTATCAGATACGTCAAGGAATTTCCTAATTCGTTTTCTAATTTACATGGGATTCACTTATTTTTGATTTCTATCTACTTATAGCATATGATTTATTTATTTTGAACAAATATAGCATATGAAGTTCATATCTACATTTTGTACTAGGATTTTCTTTTAACCGTTATTTTCTTTTCAATTAATTTTCCATTTTTATTTCTTAGAAACTGAACAAGATCGTTGAAACTTTCACCGGTAAATTGCCTGTGATTTGATCTTTTTAACTTGAAATCTTGAACTTTAGTTATTCCAGTGACTTTGTCATTTCCTAGACTAAGGACAGACAAATAACTGGTTCACTGTTATGATTCGTTGCCAGTTGATTTGATATTTTGATTTGTAGCTTTTCTGCATGCTGTACTTGGTGTTGCAATTAAATTATTGAGTTTTTCAGTAGGATCGAGAAATATAAAAGGCTGCCTCTTTGTAGTCATTACCTCTAAAGATGCATATCTTGAAGCTTTTGCCCTTACCTGAATATAACTAATAATTATTCGATTACCAATAATACTTCATCCAAAGATTACAACTCCCCCCTTGAAAATATGACTTTTTTTTTATTTTTTATCATCGTAAATTTTGAAGTTTTTGATCTGATTAGAAAGATTTTTACTTAGCTTAGCACAAAGCTGCTAAGAAGAAGCCTAGTGCAAGCTACATGTCCAAAGCTATTCTAATTTTGGATACCAATTACGACATTTAAGGTGTAAGAGTGGCATTTCTTACTTTAGACTCTGAGAAACCATATATAAAATTGAAGTTTTATAGTTTGATAATTCCAGGATTTTTCATTTAATATTACAAATCCACCTTATCAGTTGTACACATTTGAGTTTGGTATTGTTATATTCAATTTAGCAGAGAATGCTAGGCTCCCTTCCTCTTAATGTCATTCCTTCATACAATTGAAGAGACTAAATCATACATTTTCTCCCTAATTATCTGTTGTAGAATGATTTTCTTCTTAAATGATTATGTGTTTCTCACCTGAGCTTGTAATGATGAATGACTCTTTGCCTTAAAGAGCCAAGCATTGCTCCTTATTGTTGTGGTAGTACTAGTACGTAGCACACTAATGTGCTTTATTGCGACATTGAAGTATCGGTTATCGACGGTTGTTACATTAGTTCTGACGTTATATTTTTGTCTTTTTCTGTTTCACAGTTGTATGGTTAATGAGCTTGACCTCATAGTGATGAAAGATCTTTCTAAATAAAATCATAGTATAGGTGGAATTGATCCTAACTTACCCTATTCAGGCAAACATAACAACAGTGTAATTAAAGTCCTTTGGTATATTACTTAACTCTTCTACTAATGAGGTTTCTGTGAAATATGTGAGCATATTTTGTTGTGATCCATTCTTTCATATACTGAAATCGCACAGATTATTTAGTTAGCTAATTGTGTAATAGTAGTGATTATTGTGTTTGATCCATATGTTTTAAACTTGTATTTTAGCATGATGAAAACGCTGGAAAAGTACCAAACGTGCAGTTATGGTGCCCTGGAAGCCAACCAACCTGTAAACGAGACTCAGGTACAAACATTTCACCGATGACCTCCTGTAATCTTGCATATATAACTAAGTTCGTTAATTCATTCTTTGGTGGTTTAAGTTAATGCATGCATATTAATTGATCGCTAATCTATTCAAGTAAATTAGTTATTACATTACCATTTTGTCCCAAGCAGAACAGTTATCAGGAATATTTGAAGCTTAAAGCAAGAGTGGAGGTCCTCCAACGATCTCAGAGGTGATACTAGCTAGCTATCTAGGGTTTGCACAGTTATTAGTGAAGCTGTAATTTTACAAACAATCATTCAAGAAACATGGTAGAAAGTTGTATATATATTATACCAATACTAAAAGATATCCTGAATTACAAATGGTGCAGAAACCTTCTTGGGGAAGATTTGGGCCCACTGAACACGAAGGAGCTTGAGCAGCTTGAGCATCAACTAGAGTCATCCCTGAAGCATATTAGGTCAACAAAGGTGATGCAAGAATTTGTCTAAATTAGTTTCATGTATTGATCGAAGCTTATACATCTAGCCCTAGCCAATGCTCTCTGATAGGGACTATTTAGATTCTATGGATAGTATATAGATGAATTTTTACCCTAACCCTAATATTGATCCTTCTTTTTCACTCCAACATCTGCATATTTGATAGCTGATTGTGATGCATTCCTCAAGAGAGATTAATTAACTAACTTCCTGGTGTTGTTTTTCGCATGTTCTATGCTCATTGATCAGACTCAGTTTATGCTGGATGAGCTTTCTGATCTCCAAAACAGGGTAAGCAAAAATTCGACATGCACTTGCTTGCTTCCAAATTTGAGGTGTAGCTAGCCTAGGGCGAGATGGTCAATTGACTCTCCTCAATTTTTGGATAATTGTTAATTAGTCTTAATTATCTTTAAACCTTAGTGGAATGAAATAAAATTGACCTTCTCACTTTTTGAAAAAATCTTTAATTAGTCTTTGTTTTCAAAATTTAATACGAATTTATCTTAATTAGTCTTAATTGTCCTTGAACTTTAATGGAATGAAATAAAATTTTACACTATTAATACACTACATATATCCAATTAATATAATTTTTTTCAAAGTCTTCTTACCTTATTGATCGACATATGTCCTTAATGGCAATATACCATATGCGTATATTTACGATTCTTTGTTAATATGCTAAATCGAAATAACACATTTTTATTTATTCTATATTTATCGTTCATCTCAAATCCCAAAATTTTTCAATATGATTTAAGGGTCTTTCAATTTTTGCATTAGTACAGTTAATATTACACTGAAAATTTTCTTATACTGATATGTTTTGAAAGATGTGTTATTTTTTATTTTTGGCAAAGATTGTGTTATTCCTAGAGGATGACTAAAAATGAGTTTAATTTGTTAGTTAATAAATTTTGATCCTCCTATGTGAGATTTTTTGCTACGCTCATGGATGCATATGCTTTTGAACATATATGTAATCACCGGTATTTTACTGTTGAGCAGGAACAAATGCTTGTTGAAACTAACAAATCCTTAAGGAGGAAGGTAACATATAATTGATATGATATTTATGTAAATCAAGCTTCTTTTTTTCGGCATATATAATGTTAAATCTTTGGTTTTTTGATATATGTCTGATCAACTAATGCAACAGCTGGAAGAAACTAGTCTGCAAGGTGCTCCATTTCGTCTGGCATGGGACGGTGGCTATGGCCAGAACAACATTCATCAGCACAACAACCGTCTTCCTCCCCAGTCGCCAGGTTTCTTTCAGCCACTGCAAGGAAACAACACCTCCGCTTTGCAAATCGGGTATGTATCTTTCGATTATTCGCAAATTGGCATACGTACATTGGCACTTTAATTATTCATAACAGAACTATTGGTTTCACTGGGTAGTACAGATACACTCCGCTGGGCTCAGATCATCATCACCAGATGAATGCAGGAAATCCAGGCCAAAATGTCAATGGATCCGGATTCATTCCTGGGTGGATGCTTTGACAACTTTGGAAGTTTGGATTGCCAATAAAGATGTGCATGGCGAATAAGATATGGAACGTGTTGTGTCATCTTCTTCAAGAATCATTCCAAGTACTTGTGCTATGCAATTTAACTGTAATTATGCTTGAAACGATAAGTACGTAGTAGTATTTATCCATATATGTATGTATTGCTTTTGTATTGACATTATTAAAGACCATTTTTATGGATTTCGTGTTGTAAAAGCGGTAATGCTGTATTATAAAACTGGATTCAGCTTTTCCATTTGCTCGGGCTCTGTTGGTTTGTCTTTGTGGACCCTAAAGCTCATAAGAATGTAGTGGGCCGGCAATATAATACCAAAGCTACAAAAATTGTGGGGATGTTGCTGTTCCCTAAACCCTGTTCAAGAGGCAAAGGCATTTAACAGGTTGTTGACCAGTGAAACCCCTCAAATGTATACCCAAGTCTCAACTTCTAATATGAGTAATTATTTTGTGGTTATTGGATGAATATACCGGACTAAACAACAAGCATACAACCACCCACAAACCCGCTGGCCCTAAATCAGTGAATCCCCTTCTTCTTCTTCTTCTTCTTCTTCTTCTTCTTCTTCTTCTTCTCTCTCTCTCTCTCTCGATTTTTGGTTCCTTTTCAAAAAAAAAAAAAAAAACCTCATGCGTACCGATCATATTTGGACCATAGGGTGAATATACTGGGCAAAACAACAAGCAAACAGGCAAAGTGAGATAAATGAGCAACAAATGAAAAGCTCAATCATTTAGTGGGAAGATGCATTGAACATTTTCATTCAAAGACAAATTAATTCTTACAAAAAATGAAAACGATCGCTCTATTAATTTCAAATATAAATTAGAGGATTGTTCACTTATAACGAGGGAAACACGAATGCAAAGCTGAGAGAAATTTCCAGTTAAAGGAATTACTAAAACCCTCGCAGACTATTGCTAGCTAGCAAGTGCTTTCCTCCAAAGCATCTGTGACGTATGAGGGATTCAGAGGGATGCTTAATCGTCACACAAAACTCACTTGCCTGGTCTCCAATAACTTTGCCTTTTGGCAAATCCTAGCAACCTTTCCATTGAAAAGGTCGTTGTTGATCGAACCTCTTCAGACAAAGGTCTCTTTCTAGTCAATGTAGTGTTACCAAAAAGTTGATTAAATGGACAGCATTATTTATCTAAATCATCATTACAAATTTTGACCTTAATTAATTATCTCTCAATTCTCAACCCTTATCCTAATAGCTTCTAACTAACTAATAAAGCAATAATGATGTTCACTGTCCCAATTAAGAACTACATTGTTTTACTCATCAATCATCATGCTAACGATAAGCATTTACATGCGCTCGAGTAATTTTGCATTGTTAACTATCTCTTGCTTCTTTATACTTTATTTATTAGGATTTGAAACCTCAAATTATGTTTTGTTTTTTTTTTTTTTTTTTTTTTATGTCTCAAGCTGTTTTGCATCGAGTGGCTAGATGGTATTCATTTGAATAGGGCACTTTTTTGCACTTTAAGCATGAGGTTTGTAATGAGATGCTTTTTCCTTTTCAGTCGGAGTCCCTGTCTTACTTACCTGATTCGGACTAAGCCGGGAACAAAGGACAGGACAAGATTCCTAACCCTTCCTACGCAACTTGGGCTGGGCCACGGCCCACGTGGACTACCTATTTTCATGCCAACAGTTGGCACGAGGACCCTGGACCTTCAGCAAAAATTTAATAAGAGTTGCGATATTTTATTTTTTTTTCACCTCAGGTTTTATTGTTGCTGTACGTACAAGTACTGTTGCTTACACAACTATAATTCCACGTCTGGTACTCTGGTCAGAATTTGAAAACGGAGCCAGGAATGCATTCACCAAAATAGTAACATCTTCCTGTGTATATGTGGGATTGACTCGGTTCTATGTCTCTGTTTTGTAGTGTAAGATCAGCACTCTATCGATTGCTTTATTTGGAGTTGCTGGTTTTCCACTATTACGAAAGGCCTGCAGAAATTTGTATGATGTTCGCTGGGCGATTGTTATCCATTGATTTGTGAATATGATTTTCGTATGCATCAATAGATAAAGCGCTTCTATTTGTACGTAAATAAGGTGTAAAGTAACGATTTATATATTTATATTCAAACAAGAATATAGGTAGTGACTCATCAGCCTCTATAAGTCTAGCAAAGGAGTCGCATGAGTGATCGAGCTAATCGTTTCATCCCAATCAAGTACGGTTAGTGAAAATTAGTAGACATAATTAACAAAGTATTCTTCAGAATCTAGGGACAAAATGGTGTCAACCCTAATTAGAGGGATACTCAATATACCGCCATTAAGAATAGTAACAACTTTATTCTTTCCTCGGCTTAGAAGATTTGAGACCCTTGCCTAGCTCTTGAATATTTGTTCACTTATTCTCTTACTTACTCTTCTTACATTTTCTCGTTTGGTATATTGTTTTATTGTTTTAATATGATGAGTTTTGCATGAAAAAGGATGATCTAACTTTGAACTTATGAAACACAGATTAAATTAGATCCAGATAAAAAAAAAAAAGAAGAAGAAGAATAAATTAGAGGATGGAATCAATTCCCCCCCTTTTTTGTTTTGGCTAGGCAAAGTAATCTCCCCCAACCCCCCTTCCTCCTCCTCCTCCTTTAAAAATTTGACCAAATGATTGGTATCTGTTTTTATCTAGCTCACCTTGGACATGGATCTCGGATTCTTGATGAGTTGATTCCAGCTTATCCTATCTTCAATATTCTTCATCGAATGAACTCAACGAGAGTAAAGATGGCAAGTTCCATATTGTAAGTGCGCGGTAAAAACATTATGGTAAACCGATTTTACATTGTTCCACGGCTTCCGCCATATATATATATATATATATATATAGGCTAGGAATTGACTAGTCGAGCTTGGTGCACAAGACAAAAATGGAACCTAAAACCAGGGCATGCCTTTATTTCTGTTTGGCCAACAGAAGAAATTACACAATATCATTGTACGTTTTTACTTTGACTGACGGGAATTAACCTTGTGGACCCCTAGCTAGATTACATTTTCTCAAGTTGGTACTTGATAGTTGTCTAGTTGATATTATACCTTTGTTTTTTTCCTTTGAAGAAAAAATATTATTGATATAAAAAAAATTGGCTATATTGGTTCCTACTGAATTTATTTTGAGTAACGTCCGCTCATAAGTCTCCGCAAAGAGCTTACAATGACTTGAGTAAGTCAACGAATAACCTCTAAGAAAGACCGAAACGATTAAAATTAGTAGATTTTTGGCAACATTGACAACACCCTAGTTAAAACTGTAAAGTGTGTTGTAGAGAGAAACGAGATTGAAATGGTAAAAATTAGTAAATCTTTCGACAAGATCGACAAAACCCTCATTTGAAATTAATGTGTGTTGTAGGTTGTAGGAAGACAAGATGAATAGTAATATTGATACATACGATATCAAAATTATTAAAGTGACTTTCTAATTTAATGATATCTCACTTTCATTGAGGCAAAATTGGAATGACATGCATATTACTCCTTTGAGAACCCTGATACAAATTAAGGAATTAATACCATAGTACCCAGGGGTGATAATCCAAAACAGTGCTAAACTAAATTTGGCCAATAACATACACATAGTACAAAATCCACAGTAAAATCATAAAGGGGATCCAAAGCAAAGTAAAAAACAAAAAAAGAAAAGAGTAAAAAAGAAGAAAGAAAGATCCTCTGTTTCATGAGCCGTACACAGACTTTTTTCTCTTAACAGAAACACTGGTACGATCATGGCAAGGTTGGTAATTAATTTAATTGAAATAAGGAAAACATGTGGTTTCGGGCCATCATTATCTGATACAAATCCACCAATAAACGATTGTCACAGAGGCTCTGGCCAATGGCAAGTCGACAACGTTTTGACGAAACCACTCCGGTTTTGGAAATCCCACCATCTCCGCCCATGGAGGTTTTCAACTTTCCTATAAATATACATATAATGAAACCATAGATCAGTCTCTCACAGGTAGAGCAGACCACCTATATGGATATATAGAAACCCAAATATATTCTCCAGCTCTCTCTCTCTCTCTCTCTCTCAATCTCCCATTTTCTTGGTGTGTCTTTTTTTTGCTTCACAGAGAGAAAGAGAGAGATCTGTCAGGAAATTAGGTTGGTTCATTTTGTAATGGGGAGGGGAAGGGTTCAGTTGAAGCGGATAGAGAACAAGATCAATAGGCAGGTGACTTTCTCGAAGAGAAGGTCTGGGCTGCTCAAGAAGGCGCATGAGATTTCTGTGCTCTGCGATGCTGAGGTCGCTTTGATAGTCTTCTCCACCAAAGGCAAGCTCTTCGAGTACTCGACTGATTCTTGGTATGTAATATATATCCTACTTCGATCTTCTTATCCTTGGGCATTAAGATTTCATATTATTATTCCGCAATTCTATATTTGTTCGTTTCATCTCTGGCAATTTTATGGTTCATGCAGTACTGGTTACCTACTAGTTAGGTTTTTTGTATTGAATTATTTTTGGGTTTAGCTCGGTTAATTAGTTAGTTTCTTAATCTGGGGGGAATTTCGCTTTAGATTCATTCTTTCAAGCAAAAAAGTTGAATTGACCAGCAGCTTGCTGTTTAAGACTTGGTTGAGTAATGACTAGAGAGTAAACAGTCATACCTGGGTACTTCTGTGAGGGTACGTACGACATGAATCTGTTCATTATCATAATCCAGAAGAAAACAAAAGGAGATAAAAACTTTCTCATCATCCAGTCAATTATAATGGGCGGGCTAGCTAGCTGTGCTGTCTTTTCTCTTGCTCTAGCATCGAGACGGCAGCGAGCAATTACCCAACTTTACATCCTTGATTATCAAGTTAATCGCTCCTAAACCTTGTTAAAGTACCTTTTACTTTGAAGTTAATGTATATAACTCCAAGATCCTTGGTTTTTCTATCTTCGATCTTTCAGTTCTTTGCACTATTACACTGTATAGTACTATAGCACTGAAGTGCACTGGAATGACTGGATACACACATATGTATTATATGTAGCCGTGATTATAAGAACCACGAAGGACCTATACATCAGTACACATACCCTAGCAAGCCTCGTGAGTGATTAATGACTTATAACTTATAAGAGAGCTAGCCAGAGGGAGAGTATGTAACCACAAAGAGAAAATGTACCCAATAGGGTATCTGTACTGATATATAGAACCATACAGAGGAAATGTGCCTACTAAAAGGAACTAGTTTGTAGTTGGTACCTGTCTTCTTAATTCTACCTGTAGAAGATTTAACAGTAAACTTTTTATACCAATGGATAGTTGAATGCGGACAAAAAGAAAAGAATTTTTGAATAAGATCCTAAGAAATTGAAACAATGCTTTCAAAGAAGCATGCATGTACTTTGATTGAAGAAAGCATATGAATGGTGTGATTGAAGAAGGCAATATTCTTTCAAACAACACTTTGATTTAGTTATCATCCCCGTGTAGGCAATATAGTAGGGAGAGTAAAATCTACACTTCCTAATTTGTAATCCATACTCATTCTTTCATTTTTTTTTGTTGAAATTCTTATAAAAAAAAATTAAGTTATTGAAAAATGAAACATGAAATTTGAATTGTAAAATGATGAGTGTGAATTTCACTCCCCTATAGTAGCTAATACCATTGCAAAACGCTCACTTGTTGAGCAATCCAATGGCTCTCTAATTGATCTACATGTAATTTCCTCTTCTTATAATGAATGAATTATCTATTTGATAAAAAAAAAAAAAAGGCATGCATATGCTGAAGCAGCTCAATGAGATCATATTTGAGGTACATTATATACATATGTAACTCAACTGAGACATTAACTATAAAGCTAAACTGCTTTAATATCATTTTGAGGAAAGGAGCCAGCCTTTTTCAATTGTAATGTAAACTATGGGAATTCTAGTTCTACAAGGATATACGGAATATCCCTGACAATTAAATTGTAACTGGATCAATGTCGGTCAAGTTTAGGGAGTTCAGCGGGAAGTTACAATTGGATTCAATCTTAGGTAGCTCATGTGGTACATGCATACATGCATATATAGACGTACATGCATTTATAGACTCATATATCGATCTATCCTTGATCTTCTACTTTTAATTTTGATCAAGGAATATCTTCCTATTTGCTCAACTTTTTAAATATCTTTGTCCGAATGACCCGTAGCCTATTGCTCTATGTAGATGGAGTGTTGGGATTTAATAAACAATGAAAGGTCACTATTGCTTCTTTAGAATATTATCGATTTGACTTGAAAGTTAAAACAACTAAAAACACCAATATGAAATGACTTTTTTCATGCAGTTATTTCAGATATTTTCAAAATGTCATGCATCTCAAGTCGCATCAAATCATTTTGCTTGAATATCGTCTCCTTTGACCAAATTTAGATTTGTTGTCAAGTAGAAATTGTTTTGAAATCATTCTATCGAAATGAAGCCCAATTCTCCAATATCGTTAGATTATGTTGGTTTCGCTGGTTCGAATCCAAGTCCCACGATCCTACCCTTAATTTCTCATTTCCAACCACAAGGCTAGAATATGTATGCTAATGACCCAAGACAAATTTATAGCTAGGTTAATTGGAGCCAAACCTTAAATCACTTTAAGCCATTTTCATGTTAACATGTTTGTTAATTATGCAGCAAAACGAAGGAAAATGTGCCAAACTTGATTGAGGGTTATTTGAGTAGTCACTGATAGTTTTCTTTTATTGATAGCATGGAAAGAATCCTGGAAAGGTATGAACGATACTCATACGCAGAGCGGCAGCTTCTTGGAAATAATCACGGTCACGACCACGATCAAGATCAATCAAATGTATGCTATGCACACTCCTGATTATCACCTAAAAGAAAACGATGTTTTCCTAATGTGTTTTTATATTACTGAATTACTTATTCCGTAATTTTAACGCTGTATAGGGAAACTGGACTCTAGAACATGCAAAGCTCAAAGCTAGGGTGGAGGTTTTACAGAGAAATCAAAGGTACGTACCAATTTTGTTGAATAAGAAAGGATTTACGTTTTCGCTATATGTTCTGATAAATAGCATTACATTTTGCCATGTTTTTATCTGCAGTCATTTTATGGGGGAAGACCTACAATCCTTAAGTTTGAAAGAGCTTCAGAATTTGGAGCAGCAACTTGATTCTGCCCTGAAGCACATAAGGTCTAGAAAGGTACAAATCAATGAATACACCAGAAAGTTTTGGGTAGTGTAGCTAGATTGAATCATTTGCATATTTTATACATATCTACACGTATATATGTAAGGTTTTGTTTTGTCAGTTTAAGAACAAAATTAATGGGATTATGATTTTTTGTTTGATCACATGCAGAACCAACTTATGTACGAATCCATTTCAGTGCTCCAGAAGAAGGCAAGAAAAGACATTTAATTTTCGTATACATTTAATAAAATTGTGCATACATAATTTTGAATATATGGTGGATTGGATTTGTTTTCCGTGACAGGATAAGGTGTTGCAGGAGCAAAATAATTTGCTGACAAAAAAGGTATATACGTGAACAGTTAATATGAAAATTAAAAATTGAGTTTCTTTAATTTCATTGTAATGTTCTAGCTTAGCTAGTTGAGCCATGTGTATGCATCTACGAAATTAATATAGGTCAAGGAGAAGGAGAAGGAGAAGGAGAAAGCAGTAGCCGGCAGTGCCCCACAAGCACTGGCACAGGCACAATGGGAGCAGCTGCAGAGGCACAGCTTGGACTCCTCCAGCAGTGCCCTTCTACCTCAGGCTTTGCAGTCCTTGAATTTCGGGTACGTGCTACTACATTTGTTTTTGTTTTGATCTTTCTCCATGATCAGTTCTTCTGTCAGGTATATTGATATGACAGTTCAGAATTTATCAAGTTGAAATTAGATAAAAAGTAGATGTGGAGTTGAATTGATAAATATTAATTGCAGAGGCTCATCTGGAGACTATGATCAGGATGAAGAAACCCCACCTCCACCTCCGCTTCAACATCTAGCTGCCGCTGCTGCCAACAGTAACACGCTCCTGCCGCCTTGGATGCTCCGCCACCTTAACGAATAGAAGATATACAGAACTACTTATTTAGTAGTTATAGAGAGTTAATTAAGCAAGTATAGATTTGTCTGTAATCTATATATATACACCAGCTAGGTCAAATATTAAGCGTCTGGTGTAAATTGAATATTGGAAATTTAGCCCAAAAGAAAAAAGTGGTTTTATATAGTTACGTCGGGCGGACTACCTAAAAGTTAAAACTAGCTGTCACCTTTTGTATGTAGTCGTATATATATGATTAAGGGCACTGTTCTCAAATTAACTTGCGGTATATTCAAGAACGCAAGCATCAGGTTCTCTGTTGGTAATTAAATTAAGTTCTGTATTATTATTATTATTTGTAACGTATTTACGAGCATATTCCATATATATGATTTGCTGCTTCCTGCTCACTCCTACTTGATCTTGTTTACAATTTCTTAGGTATATATTCGTTCATGATCATTTTCTGGAGACTAGTGCCAACTGATCACCTTCTGGTTTTGAAAAGATGATAATATGTAATGTAATCACTAGCCTACCTATTTTCTTCATAGCTAGCTCGATCTGTCATGGGCCAACTAGCTAGCTAGCTTCAGGTCAACTAAAAATCAATTCCACAAACACTGTTGCTGGGAAAACAATTAAGTTGGGCCCAGAACTAAACGTATGCTTTATGAATTCCCAATACCCTAGACCTAAGATATAGGACAGAATTATAGAAGTTTCAACACTCTGAATGAAGATATAGGACTGAAATTAAGATGGATATATAGATATATTATCTGGTTATTAAGGCTCAAAAATATCTGTTGCTGCTTGTTTAAAATCCCTGCTGACCACTTAGCCTGTTTGGCTCGCAGGAAGATGTCCGGCTGATTGGATGATTCAGCCTCCTTCCTCCTTATCTCATATACTTAGGACTTATCTTTGATGTTTTTTTTGCTCCTGCTTAGTTTACTCTTTAGTTTCCTTATTCGCTTTTTCTTCTTTTTTGTAATCTTCCCTCGTTGTACTTTGGTTTGGTTGTTTAATGAACTTTCATCTTGTAAAAGAAAAAAAGAGATATCTATTGTAATTTGATTTCAAAAGGAAAAAAAAAGTGAAAGAAAAGATCAATAGATGATGGGTGATAACTTTCTACAAATTATTTACCCAGGTAATTGGTTTAGGAAACTGAGGAATTGGTGGAGGTAATATTACTAGTAGCAATAAACCTAATAGGTGGTTGAATAATTGACTTGAATATTTCATACCCATGACAAATTATCCTCATTCGATTATCAGTATTAATTTAATTCTTTCTTACTTTTTTCTTTTTTAAAGTTGGGAACTTGGGATATCCATGGACAGTTGAATATTTAATCCAATACAACACTGTACAGGCAAACATGTATAAATTCGTCTGCCTTCTGCATCTGTAGCTTTCTATTTTGCTGGTCTATCAGTTAATTAATATTCATTCCACACGAATGTTTGTTACCAGTTTGCTTAATTGACATTCCCAACTCGATCTGCAAGAATAAAGAATAAAGTAAGCAAAATTAGATAAGCACCTAGTAAATGCCTACATCAATTCTCATAATCTAGCTAGACCCTTCCTCAGTCGTAGAATCGATTCCTAAAACATCATCTATGCTAAATGGTACGTGGTTTCCACCATCGTGTAGAAATTAAGGAAGATTTTGATCACTGTTTTGTTTTCGTGCGGATCTCCGCCCCAAATGGGGGCATAATATAAATAGATATTGGACACAGAAGTTGATCTACTCATGTACGTAGTTTTGGTCATGGTAGGCACGTTCAAGAAGTGGCATGCGACACTGTGGATAACTTACCAAACAATCCAATAAACAAAATATATCTGGATCCTGAAAATGGCCTTTGGAAAAAAGATAGAGTTCTAGTTAAGTGCTCTGTAGCTTAGCTATATATCTCCAACTAGACGTTCTTTTCTGTATATATAGATATATACTTGATCCGACCAAAATTCATATATCCTAGCTTAGCCTAATTGTCCATTAACACAAATTGATCGATCATGTGTTCGAACTATGCAAGAATGTGTTTCGGGGTGTCTTCCCCTTCGAGCCCCCGATCAAAACCCAAGGGTAGATCTAAACGACATGATTCATGTGCCGTCAACACTAGTCTTGCTGTTGAAGAGCATTCAACAACAGACCTTCTGAACAGATATAGTAGCTTTAGCAAGGGTGAGTTGAGTGCTACGGAAGCCAGCCTGAACCATATGGTTGAAGAGTCGTCTGAGGACTCAAAATCTGAGGAATCGATTGGCAACAAGATAATGGTGGTTGTGGACTCGAGCCTGGAAGCTAAGGGAGCTCTTGAATGGGCACTATCCCACACTGCACAAACCCATGATACCATTTTGCTTCTTCATCTTGCTAATGGTGATTATCCGATCGATCATCAGTCACTGAACTTAAATTAGCCTTACTAATACTTCTTGTTAATATTTTATGTAGGGTTGTACTGAATTAGTTGCGTTAATTGGTTTGATTGCAGCTGCAGACACAAATGAGAAGTTTGATGGTATAAGGGCTTTTGAACTTCTTCACAGTTTGAAAAAACTTTGTCAAATCAGCAAGCCTGGGGTAAGTACTGTGTAAAATTTTCGTGGTCCATAAATATGCTTAGGAGCAACATATGAGTTGGAATCAAGACCTAAGTATATTTCATATCTCTAGTTTTTTGATTTATTTTTTTCGTACGTAGTTTATTCTTACTCAACCTATCAAATGCAAGACTACATTTTCACTTTGCTTATAATTTAGTTATCCCAGCAACAACGTGAGTTATGTGTGTGTGTACCTGTCAATCAAAAAAAAAAAAGTCTAACAAATCATGATCATTACATCGATCCAACATTCTACCATTTAATTGTTGATTTAGATTATCACTGGGGATGAAATTGGAAGAAAGTAATTTAGAATGACAAAGTACCATGAAAAAGAGACCCTATATTTGAATATATCTAATCCTCAAGACAATAGTTATTTTACTAATGAGTTACCAAAGACTAGTTACTAACAAGTCGATCGATTAGCTAGTTGAATGATTCATATTGAGTAATACATGTAATGTTCATTTGTATATCAATTGTACACTGGCAGACTCAGAATTTGATCTGCATATATGCAAGCGTAATATATATGAACCAAGTAAAGGCAATCAAAAACATTAGATTACAGTCCTTTTCTAGATTAATAATTAAACAATAAATTCCTTTAGTGGAATAGCTGTGTGTACTAACTATATGGTTGAATTAACAATTGAGTTTGAATATATAGGTGCTAGTGGAGGTAGCATTGGTTGAAGTTGAAGAAGGGAAGGAAAAGGGTCAGATGATAGTGGAAGAAGCAAAGAGACAAGGGGTGTCTCTACTTGTTCTTGGGCAAGAAAGAAAGAGGTTGACATGGTGGCAGCTAGGTTGTACTGGGGATGGAGGTGAGGGCGTTGGCGAGGTTGTGGTGGAGTACTGCATAAAAAGTGCTGCTTGCATGACGGTTGCAGTAAGGAAAAAGAACAGCAATGGGGGAGGGTACTTGATCAGCACCAAGCTTCACAAGAATTTCTGGCTTCTAGCTTGATTCGATCAAAATCATTCTTTTAATCATATTATTGAGATTTGTTATATATTCACAGTCTCGTCCAAAAAAAAAAGTTTAATATTTAATTTTAATATTTTTAATTTTTGTTAAAAAACAAAGTATGTACGATAATGCTTTAAAAGTAACGAATAATGTATATTGAGTGTAGGCCAAGTTAGGCCTAATTCCTTTTGAATTGGATGATTGGATCAGAAACAAGAGTGTCCGTACTTGGTCTTTGGGTGAATCAATCAAGTAATGACTTTGTTTTAGTAGATGACGATTTCTCTACAACTCTCTCTCTTTGTTTTCTTCTTCTTTGCACTAAACCTTGTACCCCAGCTAGTACGTCTTTCCAAAATTGAATAGTGAATTGAAACAATTTTCAAATCCATTGAAATTTGCCTACCCAATATAATGGGATTGGACAGTTGAAAGTTAAGTTTTCCCTATGCAAACAAAATAATGCTGCAGTCTGCCACCTCTGCCTTGGACATCATATATGAAGTTGACTTCGGTGTATGCATACACACACACACACTCATCCCATCCTAATTTCCAATGATTTGTGGAAGCTTCTGTCGGCTAATCTATATATGTAGAATAATCATGACCTAAGATTATAAGTTTCCCTTGCAAAACCCACTTGTAATGAAGAATTTAGTTCCCAAAAGTTTATGATAAACTCTAATACGTAACCCTACAAAGTGCAGATGAGACATGACAGATGTAGTGACTTTTGAAAAATATATGATCTAGAGGTCAAGTTAAATGGCGAGTGTCACGGGTGAGGTGTGGCCCTAGTAGAATAAAAAGCGTTTCACATCTTATATGTTTTGTTAGATTTCGAGAATCAAATGTTTGTAAAAATGTCTCAAAGGATGAAAAATTTAGATAAAAGCTAAGATGAAAAATTTAGAGAAAAGCTAAGGGAAGACAACTCTTTGAGACTGCGATTCTTATATTACACCGCTAGCTGGTGGTTGGTGCCTCCTTTTCTGTGTGAGCATTGAAGTATAATATTGTTCAGAAGATGTCTTGCTGGCTATAATGTTGGACCAAGGAGAGAAAGAAACAAGAAAAATGGCCAGTTACCATGCATTTCTGTTTGGGGACCTTAAGTCAAACACTCGACGTCTCGACGTTGCTATTGCCTATTGGTATAGAATGAAATTTTATAGCAATACTAGCTATAGTATGGCATACACGTCAAGCTCAACTACTAGCCTACTATAAGATGATTAGGAACATACCCTGAAGCCTTCAAATTCATGCCAAGCACGTTGAAGATGTGGCCCACCACATGGAATTACAAAAACCAAATAAACAAATTGTGCATGGAATCAATGACATGCTTGGAAATTGAATGATAAGTATGCAAACTTAACTATTTATTCCATTCCTCGTGTGTGTATATATAACAGACCAAGTTAGCTAAGCTTCCAAGCAGAACCAAAATCATCATAATGAGTAGGAGATATGCAAGATTGTGTGTTGGCCGTGGCGCGTTTTGTTTTCCGGTCCATTCCCGGACTCTGGGATCAAAACCGAAACCGAAACCCGTCTCTAGAAGCATCAGACGTTCCTCCTCCTCTTCCATCAAAACTGGCCATTTGAAAACAGATCAGTTTCTGAGTAATAGCAGTGATGACTTTGGTGCAGAAATCAGAGTCAAAAATGGGGATGAGATTGGGAACAAGATAATGGTAGTTGTGGATTCGAGCCTCGAAGCCAAAGGAGCTCTTGAATGGGCACTGTCCCACACTGTTCAAACCCAAGACACCATTGTGCTTCTTCATGTAGCTCAGCCCTGCAAACAAGGTGAGAGACACACATTGACCAGGTTCTTAATTAATTAGTTCATAATTTTCTTATTAACCAACATTGGTTTTGCTGGTGCAGACTCAAATGCGAAGAAGCTTAATTTAAGAGCTTTTGAGCTTCTTCACTCTATGAAAAAAGACTGTCAAAGGAGAAGGCCTGGGGTAAGTGCATGACATCATATTTCTTTGTTTTTTGTTTTTGGTTTTTTTACAGATGTGAAAGGGTTCCACTATGGAATGGTTTGTATTCACTATTGAGTTGAATAGGTGGAAGTTGAGGTAGCATTGCTTGAAGGAAAGGAAAGAGGTGCAATAATTGTGGAAGAAGCAAAGAAACAAAAGGTATCTCTACTTGTTCTTGGCCAAAAAAGAGAGAGGTCAATGTGGTGGAAGCTAATCAAGAAGTGCTGGACCAATAGGCGAAGGAGAAGAACATCCAGAAGCGGTGAGGTTGTGGAATTCTGCATACAAAATGCTGGATGCATGACGATTGCGGTAAGGAGAAAGTGCAGAAGACTTGGAGGCTACTTGATCACCACTAAGCTTCACAAGAATTTCTGGCTTCTAGCTTAAGTTAATTTATGATTACTCTTTTAGAAATCGGATGCGAGTGCCATGCTTGTAAAACAATGGATGTCAATGAAAGGCTTAGACTTTGAACTTCATGCAGTGTACGATTTTCTATGCAGCTTCTGACTTCCGAGTATTGAACTGGTACATTGCACAGAATAATATATGTACCTGAAAATCAGTGTATAACTAGGCATGCCATAGTTGAAGATTTGAAGAATCATCTAAAGCGTGTAAAGATAATGCATTGTGATTAGATTAATCACAGAGATTAAGAATCCATTTGACTTTGCATCCTGTGCTGGCGACAACCATCAGTTGACACCAACTGCTCAGCATTAAGTCAATCTCCTTCTAATCCTCACTGGGTTGAGAATTTTCTGACCGGTAAGTTGTTTTCCAATGCTCGGGACAGAAAGAAATGTTCTGCAATGCCACATCAAAAGCCAGATGGAGCGAAAATCATATTCTCTGTACATCTTGTATCCCAGCTTCCCTCAGGAGTGAGGACTATAAATGCTGATTGAAATTATAATTCGCATATGAAACACTTGAATAATTGAATATTCTCGGTCAACTGTACAAAGAATATACATGTAAGCCTTTAGGCATTCCAGGAAGAAGCAGCGTCAATTGGTGAACAACCCTTTCTTAGTCGTGGATTTAATTATTTTCGTCTTTCCCTTTCTTCATTTGTTCTGAAAAAAAAAAAAAAAAAAATGTTTTGAAGTATGAATCAACAGAAGAGGTAGCACTGGTATACTGTATACAGATCTCATGACCTTTAAAACTCTGCGGTGCCTCGAAAAATTAACTGTCTAAATGCCATGTCTGCACTCTCCTTCAAAAATCTTTGTCGTGACTCCCAAAAACAACTGTATATGCCATGTCCAAACTTTCACTTCGCAACTCTTTGATTTGGCTCAACAGAATAACCATGTTTATATGCAAGTCGTTGCAGCTGATCATATCCTGCAAGTACACCAGCCCCAGCAACTCCTACAAGCATATTTGCAGTAGCTCCTCGGAACAGTGCTGTGAAACCCTCAAGGTAAACAATCTCCCGAAATGCATGTAAGCCATTGCGATACTTTGTGGCGTGTCCTGAGGTTAACATCATTCTCCTCCGAAGAGTATCAAATGGATAGGCACAGATCCCGGAGACTGTTGTGACACTCCAACCAAGAAAGAAACTAGCCAAAAAATTTCCCTGTAGAAATTCAAATGATTAACTTTTGGGCTAGTGATTGATCAAGAATTTTCATGGAAAGCATGAGAACCAAGAATGGTTAGACTAATATGTAGCATCCTTTTCCAGAATGGAGATGTTTACCTCTAAAGGTCCAACCAAAACAATAGGCTTCAAGGTGTCATAAATCCCAAAGTACATGCCTCGGTACAGCGTAATTCCAATAATGGAAACCCCAAAACCTCGATAGAGACCCAGTAATCCATCACTTGACAAGGTTTTACGGTAAACATCTAGAAGCCCTCTGAATTGTTGTCGTCCATTAACTCCACCCTGCCTTGCATCAGTGCCTAGCCGTGTACGTGCATAATCCAGATGATATAGAAATAATGAAGTTGTTGCTCCAGCAGCGCTTCCTGAAGCCACATTTCCAGCAAACCACTTTATGTATCCATCTTTCTCTTTTGAGCGGCCAAAAATGCTTTTGAAGTAACCTTTAAATGCAAAGTTGAAAGCCTACATATATGCCAAACTACGTTTGGTGATAACAATTGGTAGGACTATAAAGTGCAATCAAAACATTTCATACATTTAACTGAACAGAGCACGGTAGCAAGTTCTAAGTTATAAGAGTAGGTGAAGAATATAAAAAAACTCCACTGACATGTGATGCCAAGAAGTGTGTAATTAAGAAGACTAGAAGAGTAGATGACTTCTCTATAATAAATGGTGACACAAATCACAAAGAATTAGTGGACTTTCTAACCATGATGAATTGCTAGGATGAACATGTATCACATCATGCTTTGTTAACCCATAAGAGAGAAAAGCTCCAGAATACATATTTTACAAGAAAAACCTAAGGTCTTTGGAGAACTGAAATACATAAGCACCTGAGAATATGGAGATTCAGATGTATTCCAAAAATCAATGAGCATTTCCAGTTATTACATCCTCTGTTGAACTATATTCTGATGGCTGAAACAACCATACTAGTGAAAGAAACAAGAATTTGACAAGCAAAAAAGAGTCTTGAAGACACTCTGAAAATTTGCTTGTAGAAAGGAAAACAAACAAATACGAAACACAGAAAATGCAAGAAGAGCATCTCCAGTGGTATGCCATTACAGCAGAACAGGCAATTAACTTAATAGTTTTAACTACATAAACGATAAGTGAGTCACCAGAACATATCCAGCTCAAATACTGTAAGAAAAACATGAATTCATTAGGGGAATAGAAGGCAAATAATGTACCTGAGTAGGAAAATATCGAATAACATTGGCCTGGTTGCCTCTCCAAAAGGCCAACACCCCTTCCTCTCTTAAAACCCTTTTAAATCCATCACCAACACCCTTATATGGTTTCTTAAGCTGTCCTCTCTTCATCATCTCCCCTTGATTCTGCAACAAAAGCTTTACTCTTTCAACAGGTGCAGCGGCGCTCTTTGCTACCAATGCAGCCATTCCTCCCATTACAAAATCCGCAGAAAACTTCTCGGATTGTTTCCCCATTGCGAACCACCTCTATCTCTCTCTTGCTCTCTTTGGCCCTAAAGAGGGTCCTAACAAAAGCAGAAATGCTATTCAAACTGTCCAATTGGTGATTCAAATGGGAAAGTTTATATCTTTGCCCGATTCAGTTATTGTCCTTGAGTTTGTTTTGTTTCAAATACACAAGTTCATCACTTCCAACATGTTATCTTAATCAGATGGATGTAAAGTTTCAGTCTTTAGTATGTATTGATCCAAAATGAGCAAGTCAAATGTGAAGAAGCTGGATAAGGGTGTTCAAGAAACACAATCAGAGCTCACTACAGAATCAAAGTAGCAATTATTTAACTCTTAAATGCCATGAAAGCTACAACCCAGAAAAGAGAATATACATCACAACAACCCAAATACCAATAACAACATCCAATGATATTCCATTCCAGTTAATGAAAAGCTAAAGGAATGAACTTTCAAAGTCAATGTGAATATTAAGAAAATAGGTGAGATGGGTTTACAGGATAGGATTACATACCTTGAAATTTATTAAAAGGTTGAAGTAAGATTCAGTATTGACTGGAACAGAAGGAGAGAGATGGGAGTGGGTGGGATTTCTGCGGCGGAGAATGGGTTACTCTCCCACCACCAGAAATAACACAGCTTTGAATTTCAATTGACGAGGATTTTAAATGGGTTGAATACTAGAATAGCTCTTTGGTTCAGACAAAAAAAAAAAATTGAAATTTGAGAGGGTAATATATGTAGAATATACTCAAAATGATTCCCAGGTCTCAGTTCCCAAAAACAATTTTATGCTTGTTTGCAAACAAACAAGCTTTGCTGTTTTTGTTTCCATTTGCCAAATGCAGCGACAGTCGTTTCCCACAAAGAATGGAGCCGTTTTTCTATTTCAACAGGTAGTCCCGGATTATCATGTGATATTTTTCAAGTGGTAATTTCGTATTTAGCAACAACAAAAATACGTCACTCATTTTGGGATTATAAAACATTTAAACAGATTTTTTTGTGCGCTATAGAATAGGTAAGGACCTTCAAAAAAAGAAGAATAGGTAAGGAGACTAAGACTCCTAAATCTCGACTTGGGTGGCCTCAAGGGCAACGGCGCTGTGTGGGCTGGAACTTTGGCCTCGATTTGCAACTGATGATAGATGGGTGGCGGCGACTAGGGATGGTGTACGACAATTCCGATGTCTGCAGTAGCCGGAAAGGTTCATGGGGTTGATTTGCGCTTGATTTGAGTTGGGCTTCTAACATGTTTGTGTTGGGCCTAGTATCGTTGACCCAGCTGGGGTGCTGCATCTCCATTTGTTTTTTTTTTAAGTTTGGTTGTGTTGTTGTTTCTATTTTGAATAATGTTGACCCTTTTCAGTTGATTAGTGGGCTTATTATAATACCCCGCTGATTGAGTGATAACGGATTATAACTGAAACTATCACGTGTATTCACGCTTCGTGAGGCGGAGTTGACTCTGAGCACAAGTACTTCCTCCACGGGATTTGAGCCCTTTATACGGTTGGGCATGCCGACGTTCCTTCGACCACTGATCTGACCCTTTGTCAGTTTTGGGGTCTCCGTTGTCACGCCCCGAATTTCGAATAACAAATTCAAATCCGAAACATAAATAAAACAACTAAACCAAATAAATGTTCTGAATTTTTCTTTCATAAGAACACACCACACGTCTCTCAAATTCCAAATCCCGAGTCCCTCGAGTTAATTATTACAATTCACTCACAAGGTAAAATTGTAAAGCTCTAAATAAGCATAACAAACCTCACAAAAGAAAAGCGAATAAAACAAATGCTGCTACTCTAAATAGCTCGATCACCGCCCTGGTTATTCTGACCTGCAGAATTATACGCTACACCGTTTGAATAGTATACAAGGATTGTAAACACAAAACCCGGTAAGCTTTTTGCAAAGCTCGTATGAGTAAATAGAAATAAAACAGTAAATCAACAACTTTTACTCAAAACAAAACATTCCACCTCAATTTCCAAACCATTTTCCAACAAGTCTCATCACTCACCACTCGACCCATCTTATATAATAAATACGTATTCGTGATCACGAGTAATTCAACTCGTTGCTTTCATGTCATACTTCAATTTTCAAAGGTGTATTCATGATCATGAGTACACTAACTTGCTGTTTTCATGTCATACTTTGACAGACAGACTAGAGCTCTAACTGAATAGTAATGTGTCACCTTGGCCAAGGTTCATGCTTACGATAATATTGCCTCGATCACCACTTGTGACACAATTCGTAGATCAAAACATTTAAAAGTTGTCCTATCTGACTCAAATGTTACGCTTCAACTCACTTATGATTTCTCACAATAAAATCAACAATTACATGATATATTGTATTTCCATATAAAGTAAGTGCTCGAAATAATAATCCAAAAATCCAATAGCACACCATCCAGATATATATATATTTCACGTAAATAAATATATATATATATATATATATATACAAGTAATAATCCACGCATGAATGATCACTAATACCAACTATAAACTACACATAGTGAAAACCGAGGAATTCATTTTTATACTTTAAATATATTTTTCTTATCTATGGACCGTAGTAGAACAAGTCCATATAATTCAAAACAAATATTTATTTCCATAAACCTTATCATTTCAATCACAATATAAATAAGATAATTAACGACATTTGGTTCGTAAAATGAATTATGTGAGATTTACTCATCTCTTATCCAGCTGCGACTTCTAAAAAGGCAAATATAACAATCTTAATCGTCCACCAACTCAATCCGCCAATCACCTAATCAGATATAAATTTAACTTAGCAAACACTTAGTAAAACACACTTAGACGACAAACCAACAGTCGAATTCTAAATAAACGATGATCCAACGGTCGAATTCTAGATTAATGATAATCCAATGGCTAGATCTTCTTGAATCATCCTTACAACATCTCCACAAATTTATATGAAAATCCGACAGTCGGATTCTCACGAATCGCCTTTCGAATCGCTATTTCTCAATTATACAAAGATCCAACGGTTGGATCTTCGCCTGTGACCACACAAAGTCATCGGGATAGTCATACGATCAACATATCAAAATTTGAAGCAAAACCGATGGTCAGATTCTCGTGAATCCCTAACCGAAGATAAAACGTAAAAACCGTAAATAGCAACGTCAAAACATAAATCCACTATTTATCAATTTTTGAAAATGACATTGCAATATATCAAAACGCTCGTATGGCTCCATAGATCATCATCTAGATAACAAAAACTCAAAATATGGTCGGCAGCGCCGCCACAAATGGCGGTCAGTGGACGGTCAACACCGGTCAACCACATCTGATGCAAAAACGACCAACTACAACCTTGTTCAAAATAAAGAATTGAAGAACTTTAATACCTGACTTTTTTTTAGACAAGGTCTGGATCGTCCTAGATCGAGCTTTAAAGTTGGATGAATCTCGTGCGTCTGATTAGATTCCAGATTGAATCATAGCTGTCAAAAACTTCAAATCTTGATCTTTTACTCCATACTCAAAATCGTCATGCAAGGTTCATATGGGGATGATCAAGATGATGAGGAGAACACGAAAATGGGAAGGATCGGTCCATGCATCGCCGAAAAAACCGAGATCCGGTCGGGTCGGATTTTGGGCTCGGGAAGGCTTCGATCCAGCCATGGGAGCGGTAGCGGTGCAAGATGACGGCAGGGGGAAGCTGGGCGGCATGCGGCGAATGCGTGGAGAGCCAGGTCGTGGCCGGAGGATATGGGAGACGAGAGAAAACATCGGGTCGGGTCGGTAGGGACCCGAGGGTTCTGAGGAGAGAGAACGGAGAGAATGGGGGGCTGAAACGCAAAAATGAGAAAATTCTGGATTTATGAATAAATCCGGAATTTTCCTATATTTATACTAAAATCCCCAAACTTCAAACCCTCATAACTTCTTCATACGAACTCCGATTTTTGTGTTCCACATATGTATGAACTCGTATCGACGAGCTCTACAACTTTCATGAAGGAAGTTCTCCCAAATTCAGTACGTACAAAAAGTCAATTTCGACGACCCCCTAATTAACGTTCGTTTCGAAAATAAATTCATTCGGAACCAAATATCTCAAACCACGACATACAAATTTATCCCAAATATCATAATTTAAATAATAGAACAATTATTGAATTACATAATTTAATTATATGAAAATTCAGGTCTTCACATCCGTGGTCACATGTTCACCTTTTCTAGCATTATGGTGTACCAGAAATTGTGTTGCTCCTATTAGATATGGAAGTTATGTTTAGGCTTGATGACTGAATTGTGTTATAAGTAGCTGATAATGGCTCTGGATTGTTGTGTTTCAACCTACTTATAACACTTTTTTCCGATGAATGATACTCATATTATGATTTTGATATTAGACATGCAAAATTGTTCTAGACTCTAGAGTTGGGTTTTAATTCACCTTTATATTTAGAAGCCACATTGGGGATATATAGTTCATATTTATTTTATACTTCTTTGAAATACAAAGAATTTAAATATGTAAATAACCATTTCTGACAATATAACAATCGGAAAAGTTATTCTTGTTATCATTTTTGACAATAACCAATTCTTTTTTTAGAAAATTATACAAACAGTATCCGAATTTAGGCCAAATCTAAATTATACAAGAAATCCTTTTTAAATGGGCTTGTTCCTCACCCCTCAAATTTGGGGATCTGCATTTTGGATTGCTTCATGCTGGGTGTTGGTGAAGAATTGGAAATGTGTGGTGTGGTCTTCTTATTCAATTATATGAGCCATGACCGATTTGAGTGTAAAGAAGAAATTGGCATGGCCGACCTATGCTTGTTTCCTCTCGTCAATCATGTCAATCAAATGGGCTCTTGTTAGAAATGTTAATTGAGCAGCAAACATGTATGAAGCTCTCATATATAACTCAGCTAGCTCTCTGTCATCCTGATCTTTTCATGAGCTTGTTACCTTCTTAAGATCTTCAATTGTCAGAGAGAGAGAGAGAGGTTAGGGAATTTGTCACGCCCCGAATTTTTTGAATAATCATTCAAAATCCGAAACATGAATTACTACAACTCAACAATAATCATCATGAATTTTTTTCTTAATAATCACACCATACTAATTGGATTTCAAATTCCGAAATAATCCTCGGATTTAAATTTTACAACACGCTTTCTCCAAATAAAAAGTAAGCTCAAATGAGGATAACACACCTCATAAAAGAAAATCAAATTAACACAAGTGCAGCTACTCTAAGCTACTCGATCACCTTCCTGATTCTCCTGACCTGTAGGCTCACCCGCTATATCGTTTGAATAGTGTACCGGGATTGCAATAACACAAAACCCGATAAGTTTTATGAAAGCTCGTGTGAGTAAATAAGAAGGAACAATTGTTTTATTAAATCGTATTTCTTTCACCAAGGTCAACACCCAACAATTTCAACATCCACAGATAACCACAATCTCAATAATCAATCAACTCATCAAGAATAAATACGGGATCTAAACTCACATCTTTCTTCTCAAAACTCCGAAGTCGTATTTATACAATACGGTGACTAACTCAATACAGAGAACCAACACAATGAGCATATCTAAAATCAAAGGATATACAAGTCACACCCGTGACAACTCAAATCAATTGAATCTCAGCCAATCAGATGAATCACTCATCTCTTCTCCTAACAAGATGCATTTATCCCCACAATACATAATAATATTTCTCAACTTTCTACGAGTCTCACCCATCACTGCCCTCCACAATTAACCAAATAAAACATAAATCATGCATAAAAATTAATGCAGGAAATAACCAATTGCAAGCAATCAAAAATCATAGTAATCCCTGCATATAATTTAGTTAAGGAGATTACATTAAAATCAAACAATAAAATGAAAAAGAGAAATAAAAGGGAAATCAAACGGAAGAAATAAACAAGGAAAATAAATGGAGATATTAAACAACATAAACGGAAACGAAAAAGAATAGAATTTAAACAAAAGAAGTCACTAGAAAGATTAATTACAACATTATCAACTCACTCTATTAAACTCATCCAAAGCTCAACACCTTTTACCAAAAGGATTCTTACAAGTCACATCGTGACAAAATCATAGGAAATGTTAACCCCACAAATCAATATGAAAATCTGGTCAAACCTGGACACATTGGCAGACAGATTAGAGCTCTAATTGATCGCAATCACTAACCCGGCCAAATGCGTAATTACAATAATTTCCCTGAGGTCACAACCTGCAACCCCGGATCAGTAGGCCAACCTGACCCTTAGATCAAAACGTTTGAAACGAGTCACACTAGACCCAAAATGTTACTCAAATCATAAAAAGGAGAAATCACAACATGTGACTCCCAAATCTTCAAACACCTTTCAAAACAATAGAAATACCATTTCTCACAACATATTGTTTCCCGAAAAGTCACGTCCCAAAACGATAACAAACTCACTCATACACGTTGTATATCACCACAAAATCACTAGTATATATTCTCAGATAAATAATTGCTCGAAATAATATTCCGATAGATTAAACATTATTTCATCACTCAATACCACACCGTCCATATATATATATATATATAACACACGTAGTTATGGTAAGTCACATCTTAATCCATGATAAAACTAAATCATCACAATTCCACACTCTTCAATGTCATACAAATTCGTATATAATCACGTAAATATATATATATATATATATATATATATATATACGTAATCATCCACTCAGGAATGACCACTAATGTCATCTATAGTTCACACAAGAAAATTGTGAAATTCATTTTGTATACTTAAAATTCATTTTACTTACCTATAGACCGTAGTTGATCAAGTCCATGTGATTTTAAAAACAAATATTTATTCCATAAATATTTCTCACACAATTAAGACAAAATAAATTAATTTAAAAGTATTCGGTTCGTAATATGAACCACGTGAGTTTTACTCACCTCGATATTCTCACTGCGTCTTCAAATCAACACAATTCACAACCGAACTTGCTCACCCAAGTAAGTTCGTTAATCACCTAATCAAACATAACCTTAACTTAGCCAATAACTCAAAAACATACTCAAATGATAATCCAACGGTTGGATTTTAAGTTATACGAAAATCCGACGGACGGATTCTCACGAATCGCCTCCCGAATTACTGTTTTGCAATTATACAAAGATCCAACGGTTGGATCTTCACCCATGAGCACACAAAGTCACTAGGACAGTCATATGATCAACATATAAAAACTACAAGTTCATCGGACGGTCCTATCTTCACAGATCACAAATTGAACGATCGAAATCGATCGAAACTTAAAAATTCATAACTAAATCATACGATATCCACAAATTACGTATTATATATCAAAATAATCGTATTGAAATGTAGAATCTAAAAATACATAGAAACTGCTCTTGTGACCCCCGAAGGTGGCCGGAAAGGGTCTCCGAAGTTAGTGGCAGAGCCACCACTGACCACCGCCAATGGTGTCGGGGTCGGGCTGCTCTCCTTCATCTCATCAAGCTTATCAAAAATCTCTAAAGGCATGCTATCAGAAAATGATGAGAAGGTATCAAAAATTACCTTAGAAGCTTCGGTTTGGCCGAAATATTTCCAAAAACCGGTGAAGCTCCGTTCAATGTGAAAACGTCCACTTCTTGAGCGATCCTTCTTGGGGTTTGATCATCACCTTGATGCGAGTTCAACAAGCCAAGAAACTTGAAGATTGGTGGCTGGAAACGTGAGATATGGTGATTGACCTCAAATCGAGCTCGAATCTCTTTTGAGTTCCACCGTCGCGTTGCCGCCCTTTGGGGAGGAAAGGAGACCACCGGTTCACTCATGGGGAGAAGACGAGCTGATCTGGGCTTTGTTTCACGTCAAAAGCTCACCGGAGGAGGGAGAAATCGACTGGAGAAAGTAGAGGCGACTTCCAACTCGGTTGCACTGTGTTCTTCGATTTTCAGCGGCCACCACGATGATTATTTCCAATTAATGTCTTCTTGAAGGTTTTAAATGAGCTCAAGGTGAGCAAAATTACTTTTGGAATCAAATCCATTGGAGGTCGGATGAGAGAGATATCGGCCGGTGAATGGAGAGCAGCTCGGGCGAGTTCCAGCTTGAGCTGTGCGGCTTCTCAGCCGCCTAACGCCTCTCACGGTTCTTTTTTCCCATTGATGTCTTCTAGGAAATTTTAAATGACTTCAAGCCGAAGGAAAATGCTTTTGGAATCTAGTCCATCGGAGGTCTGTGGAGGGAGATATGACCGGACAAAGGAGAGCTCATAAATTAGGCTCATGCTCGGGAAGAGAGGAGAGGAAGAAGATGAATAGTGCGGCCGGACTAAAATGGAAACCCTATTATGGGAAAAATTTCTAAAAATATATATACCCAATTTGGAAATTCTTCTAAACACGATAACTTATTCATACGAATTCCGATTCTTGTGTTCCGCATATGCACGGAATCGTATCGACGAGCTCTACAAATTTCATGAAGGAAGTTTTCCTAAATTTTGTATGTATAAAAAGTTGATTTTCGAGACCCTCCTAAATAACATTCGTTTTTGAAATAAAATCGCGAACTAATTCCACCACTTTTCCAAACGTCATACTTGTGCCTATGACCACGAAATCATTTCCAAATAGTCATCGGAAATTAATTTGAATTTTATGGGTGTTACAGAATTGGTGGTGATGATGTGAAATTAAGCTGGTGATTTGTTTATTTAATCCAACAGTTTTGTTTCTTTGAGTTTATGAATCAATATTGAATTCCAAGTTTGATGCTTGCTTTGCTTTGTGTGTATTCATTTATGGAGTATGCCTCTGAGCAACGAGAAGAATAATGAAGTAAAGAAGAACAAAGGGGGGAGAGAGAGAGAGAGACAAAAAAATTGATCTCATATATTTTTTTAATTAAGTAAAAAATAAGTTGGACCGAATTACCCCTCAAAATAAGCCACATGGTTAGCTAGTTAACGCCTTTATAGACGGTGTGTATGAATGTTGGATTGGGTTAGGAACTCTGAGTAACAATGTGATAGTTTTGAATAGTCGGATACGAAAGTTTAGAATGAGCCTTAATTCGAATACTGTTTGTATAATTTTCTCTTCTTTTTTCATTTTATATTGTTAATTTGTGATTCCTAAAACGTTTAGGTTTTTCCTAGAATCCTCGCTTGCGATGTTTCAAGGCCGGGCAATCTTAAATGTGAACTAGTTTTTGTCCACACATGCTCTGTATATGCAAGTATCAAGTTTTTTTTATTTTTTTTATTTTTAGAAAATAGTAAAGAGAACGGTATTGCAGAGAAAATATAGCAGGAGAGAAAATGAAGTTGTGGGTTCTTTGTTTTGTTTATTTTTTTTTTTATAAAAATATACTTTATAAATGTCATAATTGTCCTTGTAATTTAATTAATTTTTAAATCTTTTTAATCTTCTAAGGTCATTTCTATTAAATTTTTAATTTTGGCTAACAAACCATTTTCTTAGTATAGATGAGGGTAACCAAACGGAAAAGATTGAGGATATATATATATGTAGGACGCGAGTTGACCCAAGACAACAAGACCTCTTCCAACAGTCTTGGCCTTGTACGTGTTTTTGGGGTCTCTTCCTCATTGCTGGGGTTGTTTAATTCATCACCACTTGGCGCCTCCTTTCTTGCGTAGGGTTAAGAATTTTAAGATTCATCTTGTACTTTTTCTTGGAAATAAGGCATGCATAAGCTTGAGTGTCAAGAAACTCCATATATCTGTTAATTAACTACCGGATCGGAAGACAGATCGATCTGTTTGTTGAATAATGTGTGATCTCCTGAGTCCTCAGATTCAGCCATCATCTCTTGTGTCTTTCCCTGCATTAATTAGTCTCTACTTATTCCGGGTATATATATGCTTCGCGCACCAACATTCCAAAAGTCGAAACAAGGAATTATCAGAATTTGCTTGGAAATTTTCATTGTGGGAGCAAATTTGTTAATTCTAGCTTTGAAATCTTCTTGAGCTTAAGATTGGATAAGCACCATTAAACAAGTGGTCTGTCCAGACTTTACCGGAAACTAGTTAATTTTTTCGTAATATAGATTTGGCTTCGTTTGGTTTTCCAACCACGTTTTTATTCTTATAGAATATCTTCGATCAACAATGTTTCAAGGGTCCATTTGAATGGTTAACTCGCAGTCAAAACGTCATTTCATTTCTCACAAGTTTACAAACACAAATTATACATCAAGTCACATCACCATCAGATGCTTCAATTTCTGGAGGTCTACGGAAGAAAACGTACTCACCACTCCACTTCCACACACACACACACACATATCGTTGTAGAAGCAATTCTTTTTGTGGTTGATAAAATGAAATTCTATTAGATTAAGGATCAGAGATTTTTTTTTTTTTTTTTTAAGAAGAAAAAACCATTAAATAGGTGGAGATTAAGGATCAGAGTTACACAAAAAATTTGAATCTTAATTGAATATTCATTCAAAGTATATACTTTTAGGCTACGTAATATGTTTGAATGTTTCAAACGATCAGATTTGAGCAGTAGTGTCACCATATTCCTATTCTCCTATAAATACAAGCAATGTACGGCATGAACTGCAAATCAAAACCAGGTAATGATGACGAAGAATATTCCTCCCGGTTCTGCTTTCTCTCTGTTCCTATTCTTCTTGATCCTCTTATTCTCTAGCTATAGTAACAGTAGTACCTTGGCCATGAATATAGTTAATTATAATGTGGGTGTGATTCTTGACCTTGATACGTGGTTCGGGAAGATGGGGCTGAGCTGCATCAATATGGCCCTCTCTGACTTGTATGCTGCTCATCCCAATTATACGACTCGGCTCCATCTGCATCCAAGGAACTCCCCCATCGATGTTGTTCTTACAGCTGCTGCAGGTTAATTAATTCTACCTTTATATATAAAATGACAATCTTAATTTCTAGGTTGAAACGTAATATACATTTCATTTTGATCCCTATTATGTATATATATTTTGTACTTCAACGTAGCTAGGTATCTATGTATGTGCGAGTATGAAATACTACCTACGTAACCACCATGCATGTGACTAAAAAATATGTGTGATAGTTCATTCATCCTAATTGATAGTACACAGATCTCCAAGAGTATGAAAAGTTTTAATAGCAATCAACACTCCGTTTAATTTTAATCTTTGATATCATCGAATCCAAGGATGATGACAATAAGTTTGTTGGTTCCATAGTGACCAACTAGATGAATATGATTGATGACGGATAACTACAAAAATAAATAAATATATATACACACACAAAAGCTCGGTCTGAGCTGGAAGTCCATACTGCCGCAAAGTGTAGACGTCCATGCTTTCTCCGTGATCAAGTGTCGATGGAGACGCGGCTCATGCCGAACGGTTTCACCATGAAGATGAAGGCCAAGGAGATCGAAGTCGAAGGTTGTAGGCAGCGACCTCACCTAAAACTTCAAGCTTGATCAAGGTGGACCCCAAATTGGTTGCCGGCGAGCCCACCAGCAGGAAAAATCTCAAGATCAATGTCTAGTCTCCGTCCGGCAAAAGCAGCGCTACCCTCGATGTCTGATCGCGGCAGAAGCATGGACGACCGCACTTTTAGGACACTACGGACGTCCGCTTATATATATATATATATATATATATAGACACACACAACAATCAATTAGAAACATGATGTATATATGTGCATGCATAATTGTTATGCGTGTGTGGGGGGGGTGTGGGGGTCGGTCTTATGCTAATTGAGGAGGTCCTTAACTTAGCTAGGAGCAGCTTTCTATATTTTGACAACTTTTTTTTATCTCATATTTACATCTGATGTTATGCGTGTGTGTGGGGGGGGGGGGGGGGGGGGGGGGGGGGGGGGGGGGGGGGGGGGGGGGGGGGGGGGGGGGGGGGGGGGGGGGGGGGGGGGGGGGGGGGGGGGGGGGGGGGGGGGGGGGGGGGGGGGGTTCTATGCTAATTGAGGAGGTCCTTAACTTAGCTAGGAGCAGATTTCTATATTTTGATAATTTTTTTTTATCTCATATTTACATCTGAACCATTCAATTTTTAGGTATATATGAGTAGATCAATTATACAAATTTTCAGTCAAATTGATGATCGTTAAAGTATATATATATATGTATATAGACACACACAACAATCAATTAGAAACATGATGTATATATGTGCATGCATAATTGTTATGCGTGTGGTCGCGGGGGGGGGGGGGGGGGGGGGGGGGTGTGGGGGTCGGTCTTATGCTAATTGAGGAGGTCCTTAACTTAGCTAGGAGCAGATTTCTATATTTTGACAACTTTTTTTTATCTCATATTTACATCTGAACCATTCAGTTTTTAGGTATATATGAGTAGATCACTTATGCAAATTTTCAGCCAAATTGATGATCGTTAAAGCATCAAAATTATAATTTATACGAACGGTTCAAGTTGGACAGATTTGGTACATTCGTGTAAATTGCAGTTTTAGATGCCTTAACGATCATCAATTTGGCTGAGAATTTGTAGAAGTGATCTATACATTAGTACCTAAAAACTAAATGGTGTTAAAATGTGAATATGTGATCGAAAAGTGGTCAAAATATGAAAATCCATTCCTTAGGATAAGTTAAAGAGCTCCTTAATAGAGCAGGATTATATATATATACAGTCCTTCTTGGCTAAGGTCATCCTTAGTTTTTCTTAGGTACGGATTTCCGGTTTTAACCCACTTTCCGATCACATTTTCACATCTTAACCGTTCAGTTTTTAGGTTCTAATGTATAGATCACCTCTGAAAATTTTCAGCCAATTTGGTGATCGTTAAGGTATCCAAAACTGTAATTTACAATTATAAATACGAACGGTTCCGGTTCGACAGATTCGGTCCGTTCGTATACATTGCAGTTTTGGATGTCTTAACGATCACCAAATTGGCTGAAATTTTGCAGGGGGGATCTATACATTAGGCTCTAAAAACTGAACGGTTAAGATGTGAAAATATGATCGGAAAGTGGGTGAAAACACCAAATCCGCACCTAAGAAAAACTAAGGACATCCTTACCTGAGAAAAATCCTATATATATATATATATATATTAACAGCTCCAACTCTCCATTCTGATTGACCTTTTAATTGTAACAGCTCTTGACCTAATAAAGAATGTTGAAGTGCAAGCCATCATAGGCCCTTCATCATCGGTGGAGGCCAACTTCCTAATCAACCTTGGTGACAAAGCACATGTGCCCATAATCTCATTTTCAGCAACAAGTCCTTCTCTCACTTCAATCCGTAGCCCATACTTTTTTCGAGCTGCACAAAATGACTCTTTGCAAGTGAAAGCCATAAGCGACATCGTTCAAACCTTCGGTTGGAGAAAAGTAGTCCCCATCTACGTCGACAACGAGTTTGGAGAAGGAGTCATCCCTTACCTCTCTGATGCTCTGCAAGGAATTGATGTCCAAATCGCTTACCGGAGTGTTATTTCCCCAAATGCCACTGATGAGCAAATAGAAGCTGAGCTTTACAAGTTGAAGACAATACAAACAACGGTCTTCATTGTCCACATGTTACCTCCACTCGGGTCTCGAATATTTGAGAAAGCAAAGAAGTTGGGGATGATGGATGAAGGTTATGCTTGGATAGTGACCACTGGAATTTCCAACGAGTTTGGTTCGTTTAATCCATCTTTCATCGTGGAAAACATGCAAAGGGTATTGGGTTTGAAAACACATATCCCAAAAGAGAAAGAAGCGAGTTTTAGAGTTGCATGGAAAAGGAAATTCCAACAAGAAAATCCAACTGCTGTTGATGTGAATTTGGATGTCTTTGGATTGTGGGCTTATGACTGTGCCAAGGCACTAGCCATGGCTGTAGAACATGTTGGGAGTGGTAGAAACTTCACCTTCGAAAAGATGAATTCTTCTGGTAGTTCCAGTGATTTAGAGAATTTTGGGGTCTCTCAGATTGGTCCTCAGCTTGTCCAAGCGCTACTCGGTACAAGTTTTATAGGGATTTCAGGAAATTTTAGTCTCGTGAAAGGGCAACTACAATCATCAACTTTTGAGATTGTGAATCTGATTGGAAATGGGGAAAAGGTGATTGGATTTTGGACATCCCAAAGCTGACTTGCAAGAAACTTCAGTTCTGCTTCTAATGCTAGTCTTGGATCTATTTTATGGCCAGGAGACATCTCCTCTGCTCCAAGAGGTTGGCAGATTCCTACAAGTCCCCAGAAAAAGTTAAAAATTTTAGTTCCAGTCAAGCAAGGGTTTAATGAATTTGTGAAATCGACATATGATCGTAGCACTAACACAACCAGGGTCACTGATGGATACTGTTTACAAGTCTTTAAAGCTGTAAGTCGAGCATTACCCTATGCTTACGAATTTTATGCTTATGCAAAGCCTAATGGTGAGAGTAATGGCAGTTACGACGATTTAGTCAAGGAAGTATTCCGAGGGGTAAGAACACTTATTCTGAACTCTTAATTTATTTACATTTTTCTTTTTATTGTCGCCAATATAGTCTAGCAAAACTAAAATTGCTCACTGAAATGTTGGCTTTTTAACTTGATAGAACTATGATGCTGCAGTAGGGGATATAACCATTACAGCGGACAGGTTCCTGTATGTTGACTTCACATTGCCATACACAGAATCCGGGGTATACATGATTGTGCCCCTTAAAGACCACAGTAAGAACACTTGGGTGTTTTTGGATCCTTTGACTTGGGACCTTTGGTTAACAACCGGCTGTTTTTTCGTATTCATTGGATTTGTGGTATGGGTTCTTGAACATCGAATAAACGAGGATTTCCGCGGACCTAAAAGTCACCAAATTGGCACAAGCTTTTGGTTCGCTTTCTCAACCATGGTTTTTGCACACCGTAAGTTCTCCACCTTAATCTGTTGTTAGCGTTGTACTCCATCAACACTTTGTAGAAACAAAAACTTTACTAATTTCCATGTTTTTCCATTATGCATTATATCTTTTTAACAGGGGAGCGGGTGGTTAGTAACTTGACTAGGTTCGTAGTGGTCATATGGTGTGTGGTAGTCCTTATATTGACCCAGAGCTATACCGCAAGTTTAACTTCAATGTTGACAATTCAGCAGCTCCAACCAACTATTACTGATGTACACTTGCTCGTGAAGAATGGACACTGTGTTGGATATCAAGAAGGTTCTTTTGTTAAGGAGATTTTGAAGAAACTAGGGTTCACGGACGACAAACTTAAGGTTTATGATTCCACTGAATATTTGCATCAACTTTTTCAAAATGGTAGTGCAAATGCTGGTATAACTGCTGCTTTTGATGAAACTCCTTACATCAAACTTTTTCTGGCAACTTATTGCTCAAAATACAAGATGCTTGATCCAACATTTAAAACTGATGGTTTTGCCTTTGTAAGTTATTCGCTTTTGATCTCCTCGATTTCTTTTTTCTTTAACTTTCTCTCTTACGTGTCTAAGCATGGGTTTTTCACTTTCTTCTTTGAATCTTTGATACATATATAGGTCTTCCCAAAAAATTCACCTCTCACTCGTGATGTTTCAAGTGAAATCTTGAAGCTGTATGAGACAAACGAAACGAAAACGATTGAGGATAAGTGGTTTAAAAAGTCGAGTTGTCCAGACCCAAACAATAACTTCTCTTCCGGAAGTCTTGGCCTTGAAAGCTTTTGGGGTCTCTTCCTCATTGCTGGGGTTGCTTCATCAGTATCTCTACTCATATTTGTTGCCACGTTCTTGTATGAACATAAGCACATCTTAATGTGCTCAGATTCGACGGATTCATTTTGGACAAGAATTCTTGTCATACTACGAAAATACGACCTAAAAGACCTCGAAAGCCATACTTTTAAAAGAGGTACTGGATTGGAAGATCACATCGACATTGGAGCACAGAGTGTTTATGATGAGCACAGAACACCTTCTACTGAGTATGGTCAATCATCCCTAGATATTGAACCTCAACCACTTGGAGAGACTGAACCAGCTACTGAGCTTGCTTACAGACCAAGAGGGGAACTCACTAGATTGATCAACAACACTTGATAAAAATTTCTTTGATTTGGTATGCATAAAAGTATATACTATTCTCTTAGCATGTACATGTGTGACGCTTGCAAGAGGCTTTTGTGCACAAGTTAGATTTGTTTTTTTTCATAGAAAGTTATTAATGTTGCTGCTGTATGTTTTCTTAATTTTATTTCTCTGTAGATAGATGCAGAAGTTTGAATTTATTTATCTGTAAATAGATGCAGAAGTTTGAGTTTGTGGCTTTGTGCAACCTAAACATGTGCATCATAAAATTAACATGGTCATAGATATTAATTTCTTGTCCAAAAGTAAACACGGCCACTCAAAGCCTCATTTATTAAAGAATTTCATTAAATAATATAGTTGTGTCACATTAACTGCCACACAAAATGCATGTGCTACTTGAAAATACGGTTCACCTAACATTATTCCAATGGAAACCAGCTGGAAGTAAGATCTGTTGTTTAATTAATTTATCTATCTATCTCTGAAAATCTTCGGTCATCATCTCTTACTTGGTGGTCTTTGCATGTGCTTTATATCTAACTTCTCCATCAGTTGCTTATACTCTATTGCCTTCAAATCTCTCGCTTAATTAGCATACATTTCTTTAATTTATGCCTAGTTGTTTGTTTTATAATATTCCGATCCGGGCATGCTTCGATCATAAACTTAATTCCAAAGTCCAAATGAATTATCAGAATTTGCTTAGAAATTTCCAGTTCTGGAGCAACTGTGTTTAGTTTAGGACCTTAGGTTTTGAATCTTCGTAATCTTAACTTAATTAAGCACCATTATTGTAGAAGTGTGATCTGTACAGACTCCAGACTTTAGATAATTGACTTCTAATTAATGCAAAACCCTAATTTAAACATGGTTTTATTTGTTTTCCAACCGCGTTCATTCCTTGTATAAAAGAACAATTCTTAGGTTCACCCCTAGGGTGAATGAGCATATTCACCCCCGTTGTCGATTAACATATTTTTACTTAATAAATTTATAATCCAACGTTCTATATCTTAAATTATCCTTTAAAAATCATCTTTGTAAAAAATGAATCGAATCAGAAATTATTTAATTATCTAATTGAATCAAACAAATAGACGGTTCTAACAACACTTACTACTATTATGATGAACCGTCCATGTATTTCACAGAAATGAATAACTAAAAGGTCGTCAATTTGATTGATTTTTTACAGAGCTAATCTTTATATTACGTTATACAGCATGAATGGCTGAATTAGAAAATTATAAAGTTATTATGCGTTAATCGACAACGGGGGTGAATATGCTCGGAGGGTCAATTCCAATTTTAAATCCAAAGTCGTTTCAGTCATCACAAGTTAGCAAATGAAATTTAAATTCCAAGTTGATCAGCATTCTTGGAACCAAAAGTAAGACTTTCATTAATCTCGGAGGCGTACAGAAGAAACTAAACATACTCACTAGTCACTACACTATCACCAAACACAGAGATGATACAGCAAGAAATCGTATATGTGTGTGTCTACTATCTAGCTAGCTATTATTTATAATGTCTTAAATACACGTCGTAGAAGCAATAGTATATAAGTATGACTTACTGAAGTTGTATAGAATTTTGGACTCGCGATGTAATATATATATTAGTTATGAGCTAATTAATTATCATAGGTTTGAATGTTTCAGACTTGAGACACATCCCAATTCCTATTCTTATAAATACATGCTAGCATGAACTGCATTATCCGAATCTTATTCAAATGATGAAGACTCCTGTCAGCTCTGTTTGCTCTCTCTTCTTATTTTTTATATTCTGCACTAGTGATAGTACCTTGGCTATGTATCCTGTTAATTATAGTGTGGGTGTGGTTCTTAACTTTGACACTGGGTTTGGAAAGATGGGGCTGTGCTGCATCGACATGGCCCTATCGGACTGGTATGCTACACATCCGAATTACAATACGAGGCTCCTTCTGCACCATAGGAACTCCCCCTCTGATGTTGTTCTTTCAGCTGCTGCAGGTAATTAATTAGTTCTATCTCTTATAAGTGATTTCTTCCGGATCATGTTATTTAGAGTTTCGAGTTTCTCTACTTTTCATATTAATTATATATCTATATATATAGTAGTTATATACAATTCATTTCCCTGAAATATATATTTTTCTCTACTAAGTATCGTAACTATATGTTCCTTTCAATTGTGTGTGTGTGTGTGTGTGTGTGTATATATATATATACTGTATGTTTCTGTGTACAAGCTGTTCCTAGCTAGCTGTATGAGTTGTTCCCAAGACATTACAATAAGTTGTTACGTACTAGTGTTGTAAGTAACAACCCTGTATTTTTATACTGATGCAATTTTTAATGCATCAATTTTCTTTCTGTAGGTCTAGCTCCATATCCATCTTTGCAGTTCCTTTATTATATATATATACTAGCTAATAACATGTAGCCCAGTGATGACTAATTATAATCTTCCTATGGGATCTAACATTCCATTGTGACCATTGAACTATAACAGCTCTTGACCTGATAAAGAATGTTGAAGTGCAAGCCATCATAGGCCCTGCATCATCAATGCAGGCCAACTTCATGATCAATCTAGGAGACAAAGCACATGTCCCCATAATCTCATTTTCAGCAACAAGCCCTTCTCTAACTTCAATTCGGAGTCCGTATTTCTTTCGAGCTGCACAAAATGACTCGTCTCAGGTGAAAGCCATAAGCGATATCATTCAAGCCTTTGGTTGGAGACAAGTAGTCCCCATGTATGTCGACAATGAGTTTGGAGAAGGAGTAATCCCTTACCTCTCCGACGCTCTACAAGAGATTGATGTTCGAATCCCTTATCGGAGTGTTATTTCCCCAACTGCCACCGATGACCAAATTGAAGCTGAGCTTTACAAGTTGGTGACAATGCAAACAAGGGTCTTCATTGTCCACATGTTACCTTCACTAGGTTCTCGAATTTTTGAGAAAGCAAAAGAGATTGGTATGATGGATAAAAGTTATGTTTGGATAGTGACCAATGGAATTTCTAACGTGTTTGGTTCGTTTAATTCATCTTTTGTCACGGAAAACATGCAAGGAGTGTTAGGTTTAAAAACGCCTGTCCCAAATAAGAAAAAGCTTGAGGCTTTCGGAGTAAGATGGAAAAAGAAATTTCAACAAGACAATCCAACTACCATTAATGTGAATTTGGATGTGTTTGGATTGTGGGCTTATGATACTGCCAAGGCACTAGCCATAGCAGTGGAGAAGGTTGGGAGTACTAAAACCTTCACCTAGGTACAAGTTTCCGAGGGCTTTCAGGGGACTTTAGTCTTGTTAATGGGCAACTTCCATCTTCAACTTTTGAGATTGTGAATGTGATTGGAACTGGAGAAAATGTGGTTGGATTTTGGACACCTGAAAACGGACTAGTGAGAAACTTGCATTCCACAAAGAGCATAAGCAGATCTTCTGCTTCTAATGCTAGTCTTGGATCGATTATATGGCCCGGAGACACCTCCTCTGCTCGAAAAGGTTGGCAGATTCCTACTAATGGGAAAAAGTTGAAGATTCTAGTTCCACTTAAAGATGGGTATAATGAATTTGTGAATGTGACATATGATACTAGCACTAACAAAACCAAGGTCATTGGTGGATACTGCTTAGAAGTCTTTGGAGCTGTAAGAAAAGCATTGCCTTATGATATCTCTTATGAGGTCTATGCTTATGCAAAGCCTGATGGTGAAACTGCTGGCAGTTACAATGATTTGGTCAACCAATTGTTTTTAGGGGTAAAGATTTTATTCTGAGCAGCTCTTGTTTTTATTTTCGTCCTTCATTTGTCTTTTTTTGGGGTGATCTAACATTTCTAACACCCTTGGGATAACCTAGTCTAGAAAATCATAAAATTGCTCAAAGAAATGAATGTTTTTTGTACTTGGTAGAACTATGATGCTGCGGTGGGAGATATAACCATAAGAGCAAACAGGTCCTTGTATGTGGACTTCACATTGCCATACACAGAATCTGGGGTATCCATGATCGTGCCTGTTGAAGACAATAAAAGTAAGAACGCTTGGGTGTTCTTGGAGCCTTTGACTTGGGATCTTTGGTTAACAACCGGTTGCTTTTTCATATTCATTGGTTTTGTGGTCTGGGTTCTTGAACACCGGATTAACGAGGATTTTCGAGGGCCTATAAGCTACCAAGTTGGCACGAGTTTTTGGTTCGCTTTCTCAACCATGGTTTTTGCACATAGTAAGTTCTTTCATATTACTCTGCTACACAGTTTGATCAACACTATGTAGACACATTAGTTACTATATATATATATATACACATTACTAATATACATGTTCGCTGTGATGCTTGTTTAGGGGAGCGAGTGGTTAGCAACTTGGCTAGGTTCGTAGTGGTCATATGGTGCGTGGTAGTGCTCATATTGACCCAGAGCTACACTGCTAGTTTAACATCAATGTTAACGGTTCAGGAGCTCCAACCAACTGTTAGTGATGTAAACTTTCTCCTGAAAAATGGAGACAATGTTGGTTACCAGGAAGGTTCGTTTGTTTACGGCATTTTGAGGCAACTAGGTTTTCGGGATGAGAAGCTTCAGACCTATAATTCCACAGAGGACTTGCATCGACCTTTTCAAATTGGGAGTACAAACGGTGGTATAAGCGCTGCTTTTGATGAAACCCCATACTTCAAGGTTTTTATTGCAAGTTATTGCTCGAGATACACAATGCTTGATCCAACATTTAAAGCCGATGGTTTCGCCTTTGTAAGTTGCTCACTTGTTTCTCTCCCACTCTCTTATGTAGGTACACATGTGAGATTCATCCCTTTTTCTTCTTTGATTTCTAGGTCTTCCCAAAATATTCACCTCTGGCTCGCGATGTTTCGAGGGCAATCTTGAATGTGAATGAGGGAGGCCAGGCGAAAAAGATCGAAGACAGATGGTTCAATAGACACTCGAGTTGTCCAGACCCAAATAGCAAGGTCTCTTCCAACAGTCTTAGCCTTGAAAGCTTCTGGGGTCTCTTCCTCATTGCTGGAATAGCTTCAGTACTAGCTCTACTCATATTTGCGGGCACATTCTTGTATGAATACAAGGACATGTTAATCTGCTCTGATTCAGAGGATTCATCGTGGAAAAAACTTTGTGATATATTAAAACAATACGACCTAAAAGACCAGAAGAGCCATACTTTTAGGCGTGAAGGTCGGAGCCGAATTGCAGCAGAGAGTGTTTCTGCTGAGGAGAGTCCACAGAGCACACCTTGTACTGATCATGGTCAGTCACCTAGAGAGACTGAACCTCAACAATTCGGAGAGATTGAACCAGCTTTTGAGCTTGCTCAGGGACCAAGAGGAAATTAGTAGATTTTCGACCAAGAACTCGACAAAGTTTCTTGGATACTGACATATCAGATTATGTACTAGTCTACCATTTGTCCATAAGGTTTATTTTCTTAGAGTATACGTGTTGTTCTCGTTTGTTTTCTTTTATCCGCCAACATATATTCTCAATAACGTAATTTTAATTTGTTTTAATTTTTAATGACTTTCGACTATCTTATATATGTGTGTGTATATTTCTCATATGTAGAATGAAAACAATGTTTTTCGTGCAATGTATCTATTTAATGATTTTTCTTATTTGAAAGAAAATGAATGGAGAATAGACTATACTCTCTTTTGGTGTAGTCGGTGGAAACCCCATAGCCCATATAGGCCACAAGGTAGAGTGCGCTTAACTTTGTAGGCTCACTGAGCACATCACATATTTGCAGTTGGAGAGTGATTTAAATGGTGGTAACAATTTCAGACACTCTCCAACCCTACTCTGCTATCAACACTACCGATTATATGCAAACTCCACCTTAGAATGTAGATTCAAGCAGAGCCCTCACCAGCAAAAATAGCTGGCCAGCTTGTACACTCATTTATTATGATTTTCTCATACAAGTCATACACGCAAATCCATTTTTTTATTATACTATTAATTATTTTAACGTTGTATTTTCATCTTTTAAACGTTAGTCGCTAGATTATATTGAATTCGATCTGCTTGTACCATTCTATTTGGGAAGTGAACTAAATCCGATACTTAGATTCACCCCACTGTCGAAAAAAAAAAATTAATTGATAGAGAATTGTTTTTATTAACCAAATACATGTGTGTGTTTTCATGGCATGAGTTTTTGGCAAGCAATATGAACTAAAATGGACATAAACTTATTGGGGGTGGGGGGTTATGCCTCAATCATCACATGGTCTCACATGATATGGGCCTTTGCTTTAATGCCTCTATGACAGTTTTTCCCTCTCCAAAACAGACCAGACCGTCTGAAATCAGCAAAAGCTCTCGGAGCTAAGCTATTCTCCTCTTCTGTCTGCTGCTCTCTTCTTCAGCTAAAGACTCTGATTTTGTCTCTCTATATAATTCTCTGATTGATTTCAGGCTGCCCAGAACAGAGTTAGAGACAAAGGTGTGACCTTTTCGTGTGTAAACGCATTGACCATAGGCCACAGGGAGTGTGGTTTTCGTCACTTTTGGTTATTGGAGACGAAAGTGGTTCGTGGCCAAGTGACGTGATATGGTTAAAGGTCGAGTCTTGATGGGTTTTTGATCGAATCTGGGTCATGGGCCGGTTCGGATTTGTGATTTGGTGGTGAAATTAGTCCAAGATGCGGCGGCGGGCGGCCGAGTATCGGCGCCCGGTTCGAAGCAGGAGGTTTTCTTATTGGATCTGGGCTCTGTTTGGACTCTTCTCCATTGCCGGCCTCGTTTTGTTTGTGGTGCACCATAACCAAACTGAAGATCGGGTCGAACAGCCCGTACTGGTATGATTGATATTTCTCACCTACCCTTGTATGTGTTTCTTGATTCAGTTTATCATGATTTGACTATAGATCACAAGCCATGTTTGTCTGAGAGTTTTGATGCTCTGTTTCAATGAAGTTAGGCAATTCAGAGTTTGGGTTTGTGTTGTTATGTTTAGGCATTGTAATTTGTATTGAGTTCTTGAATTTTCTGTTGTGGGGTTTTGAACATTTTGATTGGATCTCTAGTTGGTCCGCTGATTGAAGTGTTATTAGATTTAGGTCCTTAAGATGGGTTTTCATTAAGGTATGATCGTATTGAGTTATGGCTGGTACCATGGATACTGTATCTTGATTACAAGCCAGCGTTATGCATGTATTAGTAGCAGTTATGTTGTGTGTATAGATACCACAATTGACTGGCAGACTACAAACTTGCAACCTCTTAGTTTCGTGGAGCTTGGATTCTCAACTTCTCAGTAGATGAATGCGTAGAAGTGTGCTGCTGTGTGCTGATAGTTGGGATTTAAGTTAGAGTTTCTGTTATTGGTTGATAGGTTTATCTGTTGTTTAATCTATCAAGAAATCCCTTGTGCTTGCCGTGCCCCTTTAGTAGATTTCACCTTTGAGTCTTATAGGGTGAATAAAACATTTGAGTAGGTGCCCACATTAGGAGTTCCTGCCAAGATATAGGAATAATTTACCAATTGATATTGATTGCAACACATTGTACACTTGTAATGTGCATCTGAGGGAAAACAATAAAGGAGTCAATGTCATGATTCTAGAATATCACCTTGTCAACAATCAGACATGAAACTGGGAATTTATTCTGATTGTGCCTCTGTGTCTTGTACTAGGAGATCCTTTTAACAAGGGCATCTGAAATTAGATGACCTTATCAGATTTTTGCAATGTTGTGTTGTTCTCAAACGCCTTGCCCACACACTTTTGGGATCAAAAGATGTATGTTCGTACTTCGTAGAGATTGCACTTAAATCTGCAGGTCTGTTATGTATTGCTTGAATGTGCACATTAGCTTTTTTGTCTCCTCATATTCCCTTTCTCTTCAGTATATTTCTGCCTAGGACCATGGCATTTTTTTTATTGTTTTATTTTTATAACTTCCTGATATAGCTTGGAATATCTTAGATTAATTATTTGATGTCTTATTTCGCTATGACCTCCATTTTCCAGGAGAATAATGTGAGATTTGACGAAGTTGCTCATGAGGGTTTAAATTTTACTGAAGAAGTATTGAGTGCTAGGTCGTTTTCCCGGCAGCTGGCTGAGCAAATGACACTTGCCAAAGCTTATGTTATTATTGCCAAAGAGCACAATAACCTTCATCTTGCTTGGGAACTTAGCAGAAAGATCAGAAGTTGCCAACTTTTGCTATCTAAAGCTGCCATGAGGGGGGAGTCTGTCACATTAGAGGAAGCAGAGCCAATAATTAAAAGCCTATCATCTCTTATATTCAGAGCACAAGATGCACATTATGACATTGCAACCACAATAATGACAATGAAGTCTCATATTCAAGCCCTTGAAGAGCGTGCACATGCAGCAACAATTCAAAGCACCGTTTTTGGACAGCTAGCTGCGGAAGCGCTACCCAAAAGCCTCAATTGTCTAGATATTAAGCTTACAGCTGATTGGCTGAAAAGGGCTTCTATACAAGTACTTGCAGATGAGAAGAGGAACTCTCCCAGACTCATGGATAACAATCTCTACCATTTCTGCATATTTTCAGATAATGTGTTGGCTACCTCTGCTGTTGTAAACTCAACTGTCTCCAACGCTGACCATCCAAAACAGCTGGTCTTCCACATTGTCACCAATGGAGTCAACTATGGTACGATGCAGGCTTGGTTCCTCAGTAATGATTTCAAAGGATCCACCATAGAGGTGCAGAATGTTGAGGAGTTGTCTTGGTTTAATGCCTCTTATGCCCCTATTGTGAAACAGCTTCTCAATCCAGATTCTCGGGCCTACTTTTTTGGGGGATATCAAGATTTGAATGTTGATACCAAGTTGCGGAACCCTAAGCATCTATCTTTACTCAATCACCTCCGCTTTTACATCCCAGAGATCTATCCACAGCTGGAAAAGGTCGTTTTTCTTGATGATGATGTTGTCGTCCAGAAGGATCTGACCCCACTTTTCTCATTGGATTTGCATGGAAATGTGAATGGAGCAGTGGAAACTTGTCTTGAAGCATTTCATCGATATTACAGGTATCTCAATTTCTCAAACACAATCATCAGCTCGAAGTTTGATCCACAGGCATGTGGATGGGCATTTGGTATGAATGTTTTTGATTTGATCGCTTGGAGGAAAGCGAATGCAACTGCACGGTACCATTACTGGCAGGAGCAGAATGCTGATGGGACTCTCTGGAAGCTGGGCACTCTTCCTCCTGGCCTTCTTACTTTTTATGGTCTGACAGAACCGCTTGATAGGAGATGGCATGTATTAGGACTGGGGTATGATCTGAATATTGACAACCGTTTGATTGAGAGTGCAGCGGTAATCCACTATAATGGCTACATGAAGCCATGGCTGAAGTTGGCCATTGGCAGATATAAGCCTCTTTGGGAACGATATGTAAATCAAAGCCACCCATATCTCCAAGATTGTGTCACAAGTTAATATGTGCTACTTCTTGATTCTGGTAATTCATGCGATCTTCGCCAATTTAAACTCCCAAAAGCAAACGATGATGTGATCACATTATTGTAGAGTCAGAAATAGAAAGTTTTGACTTTTATTAGGCAGTTTTTCTTTTTCATTTTCTTTTTCTTTTTGCATTGATAGTATTCTGAAAGAAAAAGAATTGCTTTTATACAATAGAGAGTTCAAATGTACTAGGTGAAGAGTTGGGGGAGGTAGATTCATTTTTGCTGGATGGGGTTTTCGTTTTCCCTTTCTGCAAGCTGTAGAATTATTTGTTCTTTAGCGAGTTTTGTAATAATTTGACAACACCAGTAAGTTATTATGCAACTGAACCATGCTCTTCAACTTCTGGTGATGTATTTTCGTTATTGCATTCACTGAAAGCTTTGTTATACTACAGAAAAGCTCTAAAACTTCAAACCAGCAGTGCCCAACTTGTGCTCTGTGATTTTGTCAAGATGCTGGAGCATCTCAGGTGTTAGATGGTTTTTGGAGTCCCCAACCTGGCCTTTTCGGAAGAAGATATCGTTATCGAGTACCGTCGTAGATGTTAAATTGACAGTCCCACTTTTGTTCACCTCCAAATTTCTCAAATTCTCAAAACTACAAAAGCTCATTACTTCTTTCACAACACCGAGTCTCTCTTCTTCTAACGAAAATGGATGATGCATGAACTCCGCCAACCTCTTTACACATTTTTCTGTGTCCTTCATATCCTCTTACTTCAAAAATAAGACCTTATTTGGGTTTTCCTTGCTTGCTTCCCAATAACCCCGAACATCATCCCAAAAGGGTCCTCCAACCGAAGGCCCTTTACAAAACAATTCAAATGCGTCTTCTATAGGAAGAGGTGGAAGTTGGCCGTTTGAAGTTTTTTGTCTTATTTTCTGTGTAAACTCCCACAGGGAAACAAGAACATCTTTAGGGTTCCTTGCAATGCACACAATCCGTGCACCCGAACTACTCAAAATGGAGTCTGGTAATGATGGGTATGAAATGTGGGTTGCGAGCAATCTAGGTGAGGGAAGAGATTCTAGGCAGGCGATTGGGTTATCTTTGTGAACTTGCAACTCTAGGAAGGGTACACAATCATGAGGATTATTTGTGAGCAATGGATGATGGGATTGGGATTGGGATTGGCAATTTCGATTTTGGATAGCAGACATGAGAGCCTTAAGCCATGTTGTACTACACTTCGGAAATGTGGCCAAGAAAATGTCAGTTTCTCTAGCCCTGAAACTTTTTTGTGCCCAAATGATGCCTTTAACGAAAATCTAGGGGTACCAAAACCCTTGGTATTGGTAGTAATCCTGATCACCTCCCCAGGCTCTCACTTTAGGGAGGGTTGAGATAATTTCTTGGAAATCTTGAATGCCACTAATCTTGTTTTCATCTTGTTGTTCTTCTTCTTGATCCAGTGCAGACGCAGAAGCCATATATCTGAAAGAACTGAATAAGGAATATAATTGTGATCGAGGTTTTTTAAACCAAAACATGGATCTAATATACATCGATCATTAGGTCACTTGCGAGACAAGGCACGCATGCGGAGGAGGTTTTTCTTCTAACTTGTGTGGATGCAATGGTTTAGTGTTTCCTTAATTCACGAATTTGACCGAGTCATTTTTTGGAATAAGCTACGGTTCATACTCATTGGGATTTGTATTATATATTTTTCTAAGAAGAACAACAATGACAAGGACAAAGCTTTGAGAATAAAACGAAAAGCAGCCTACAGTAACGAAAATGGATGATGCTACCAACCTCTTTACACAGTCCTCTGTGTCCTTCATATCCTCATACTTCAAAAACAAGACCTTATTTGGGTTTTCCTTGCTTGCTTCCCAATAACAGAACATGATCCCAAAAGGGTCCATTAGACTCTTCCCATTTACAAAACAACTCAAATGCCTCTTGTACAGGAAGTGGTGTCACAAGTTGGCCATTTGAATTTTTTTGTCCTATTTTCTGTGTAAACTTCCATTGAGAAACAAGAACGTCTTTAGGGTTCTTTTTTTTTTTTTTTGGTTACAGTCTTTAGGATTCCTTGCAATGCACACAATCCGAGTACCCAAAGTATTCAAAATGGAGTCTGGTAATGATGAGTATGAAATGTGGGTTGCGAGTAATCTAGGTGAGGGAAGAGATTCTAGGTAGGCGATTGGGTTATCTTTGCTGTAAAGGAAGGGAACACAATCATAAGGATTTTTTGTGAGCCACTGCATTCACAAATTCACAATCATGAAGGATTAATTGTTTCTCTTGCGCAACGTTTCTTTCTATATTTATGCTTTTGTATTTTCTTGTGGTGATTTATAATATGAATGGTAGTTTGGATAAAAAGTATGATGAAGCGGTGATCTCAACTCAATCCCATTTGCCATTTCAAGTTTTCAACTCAATCCTATACTCTTGTGAAATTCATGAAGTTGAAATTTGATCTTGGCAAACGATTTAGAAAGAGTTACATATGCAAATTATCAGATTGATCATAGCTCATGAAACCACATGCACTTGATATTATACATTAGAGCACAGATTCAATTCTGTTTTTTTTTTTTTTTTATATATGACAGAATCAATTCTGGTTATCTTTAATAGATCAAGTACGCAAATCATCCGAGTAGATTCTTGACTTAAAATTAAGCTGACCCAAACAACTCATTTTTGCACATCAGAAGGCCATATTCCAATCTCCCAATACCCATCCTCAGTAGCGCAAGCTCGAAACATTCCTGTTGTATTGAAAGGCATTGTGACTTCTCCTTTGGCAGATACAGCAACCAAGCCTACATTGCCTTTTGGAGTGCTCTCCTCCACAACATAAGCTGCAGCCTCTTTAAGAGAAACACCTTTGTACTCCATCAGAGCTGCCACATCCCTCGCAGCTGTACTCCGGATTATTGCTTCACCTTTGCCAGTGGCAGAAACTGCACACAGATTGTTGGCATACGTCCCTGCACCGATAATAGGTGTGTCCCCAATCCGGCCAACCATCTTGTTGACTAATCCGCCTGTTGAAGTTGCAGAAGCTAAATTCCCAAGATCATCAACAGCCACACATCCAACAGTTCCAAGCTGGCTATCACCATTAGCTTCTGGTGTTTCTTCCTTCACATCTTTCTTAATCGGTTGTGTATAATCAATCTGTACATTTGTGACAAAAGTAACTCATATGCGTTAATTCAACTTCACAAGCAAACATTTACACTACACAGACAGAAACTTAACATGCCCCTTTGATTGCGGTGATTCAATTACAATACTCTCCTAGCTAAGTTAGGAGGAGCAAGAGACGAGAGTTACTAGTCTACCTGCACTCTGTTGGCCTCTTTTGCCTGCTTTAGCCTCTCAACATTCTCCGCGGTAATGAAGCTATTCGCATCAACACACTCAACGCCCTGCAAAATCAGCAATCCATCATCATACAACAAATCCAATACCAAGAATCACATACAAAATCAAGCCAACTACAACCAATCCGAACACCAAAAAATAATAGGCCTTTGTTTTCATCATAGCGTCTTAAGTTTCTAACTGCTTATACAACAAGCACTTCCAATTTCAATAACAAAGATCAATAAGAAGAGTAATCAAATCCAGGCTAGCCAGCGATTCAGTAAAACTCGTAAGATGGAAGTGAAATTAGTGACTAACTTGTTCCCTAGCAAAGGCCTCAGCTCCATCAAAAGCAAGATAGATATGAGGAGTGTTCTCCATGACCAATCTGGCCAAAGATATGGGATTGACTACAGTAGTGAGGCCAGAAACAGCTCCACATCTCTTAGTGCCGTCCATAATACAAGCTTCCATCTCCACCGTGCCGCTGCTGGTCAACACAGACCCCTTTCCGGCGTTGAACACCGGAATATTCTCCAGCTCACGAACCTAATTATAAACATGGAAATTTCATAAGTGATCAAGAAAGACAAAGAAAAATTAGAGCTTGATGGAGAAATTGAAGAGTTACCACAAGCTCAACGACGTCGAGAGGAGGTTTGTTGGCCTTAAGAGCTTCGACGCCGATCTGGAGGCAGTGGCGGAGGGCGGCCTCGCGAGGCTGGCGGCGCTCCGGCGGAAGAGAGAGCGGGATGTCGCCGGCGCCGCCGTGGAGTGCGATGGCCCACCCCATCTCTCACTCTCTCTCTCTCTCTGGATCAGTATCTGCTCTCGTTCACTCTGAGATTCTGTTTCACTTTGAGATTCAGTTGACTGAAGTAGGTGGAGGTATGGGGGTATTATGGTAAATTTGGAACATCACGTGCATGATTGGGACGTGGGAGTCAGTAGTTACGGCCGAAGTGGCATATGTTAGTCGTTTTCACCTCTTTCTCCCAATTACATACTAGTCATTTATCTGAAAAAAATGGACAAGTTGGCCTATTAGCTCAGCTGGTTAGAGCGTCGTGCTAATAACGCGAAGGTCACAGGTTCGAGACCTGTATGGGCCATTTTTTCTATTTATTTATATCAGTTTTATTTTAGTTTCACTTTCACATAGCTACAACATTCCTTGGTAAAGTGGTAATTGATGTTCTTGCAGTATTTTCTTCGCTTTCGAACCATGCATCAGCAGCTGGTGATACTTCCGTATTTGTAATTGAAGTCAACATTTGAACAGAAGTGAGGGGAAGGGGGGGAAGCTTTGATTTTTTTCCTGCTAGATTGTCTTGACCATCCCCTCACGGCCTCATGCTCCAAACAATTCAATCATTTGTACAAGCACTTGGCCCCTTAAGGATGGTTTTTACTTCAAAAAGAAAAAGGGATAAACTGCACTAATCAGGAAAACTTGGCGCACTTCAAAACTACGATTAAGAACTTTAAACAATGCTCATGGCTTACTATACAAGTCTATGAATAAGCGCAACCCTTGTATGCTGGGATTTGGGGCTACTAAACTCCCTCACTGTAAAGAATATCAATGCAACTCAGGCAGGGTGAAGCGTCATTCCTCCCTCTGTTCCCCCTAAGTTTCCACATTTTGAGGGAATCAAATCTCTTTCTTCCTTTTCTAGTTGCTTCACTCAAGATCCGGACGAGTCGGGAGATTTATTGGCATCCAGAACACCCTAATGGATAACAAAACTAGTCAGTGCAAGGATGGAAAACAAACTAGCACAAAGGAATTTGGATATACACGTTTGGAGTCCAGACCTTAATGATCATAATGGCTGCATCCTTGTGTAAAACCTCATTATATGACTTGCAACAAAAACTCTGCAACATGCAAAAATGATAAAAGTTGCCTCATGTTTGAGGGAGAGAGATTAAGGTGAATATAAAGAATGTGAGACTGACCTGAATGCAATTAGGGCAACCATCATATTCTCTGCAGTGGCAAGATGTTAGGAGTTCCAGAGCAGTAGCCAAGAGCTCCATGAAAAATGGATGAACCTGTAACACGCCCGAGTATGTTCATTTCAATGAAGAGTCATCATGGACATTGATGTCCTCATATACTCATAAAATAGTCAAGCATCACAGCATCCATGGTGATTGCTGAACAGTCCAGCATAACCGGAGAATTGATCATATATAGTATCCTTGCCATTATTTAGTATCATCACATTTACCTGTACACAGACACCAGTCCCTCCAGGATGCTGATCATATAATAGAATCCTCTCCGGAAAATAGCTGCCGTCATGAGGGTCCGCACACTCTGGAGCCAGGTCAGATAAGTTACAAATGATTCGTCTGCATTTCAAAGCATCATAACGAGGTCAGACCCACAAACATTGGAACTGTAAGGATCATTACTCTTACCTTCTAAGAGACTAAAGATAAAATAAACAATTCATGCAGTACACCATCTTTGAAAGTAACTGCATAAATTTACTGAGAAAGTATAATGCTGATGGAGTCATTATAAGATAATCACAAGTATCAGTAACCCACAGAGGCACAACGTGCAGAACTGCATGTGATGCAGCATGCAGCCCTGCACGGTATTCAAGTTCTTTACTCTCCACTGCTTCAATTATTGATCGTGGAACCGGAACCCAAACTGCCTGTTTTTATGAAAAGAAGAAATAGATTATATACACAGAACAGCCAAACAACAAGTCAAGGTTAAAAAAACACAATGACAGAGTTATTCACAATGTTATATGTACTCAGGTTTACCTGTGACGCATATGAATATTTAGGAAGTGCAAGGTTAACTTTATCTAATATCATGTTGCATCCTTTCTGTACACGATAGAATCCAAACCATGTAGTTGTTACTCTGCAAGGATCTGCTCGGGCAGTTGTCTGGAGAACTGGTTGGAAAGCTTAGCTGGAGCTGGATAAGCCTGCAGCAGGTAAGCATTCTTTAAAAAACAAAGACAGAAAAAAAAAAAAAAAAAAACAATCCGTACCTCAATTCTTATCCACACTATGAGAAATAGGATAATCACGCATGTACAACTACCAGATTATGGAAAGGCACAGAATGAACAAGAGAACAAATGTTTAGAGCCTCGCATACCACATTACCACCAACTACATGAATATCTGTGCGATCGCGGGGTTTCGTATAATAATTTACATCAGCTTTTTGGCACCAAGCAATCTTTCTAGATAAATCTAAGCTTGTGACCAGGTATGTCTTTCCTTGGTTCAAATAAACAGCACCTTCATATACCTGAATCAATATATGATAAGTACTAAATGATAAAGAGACAAAATGGGAAAATAAACTCAATGAAAAAGACAAATATGATAAAGAACAATGTACAAAGTACTTCACACATTTTCAACTAGGAGGCAACCACAAAGAAAGCCTGAAAGAACAAATACGGTTACTTTACCTGAAAAAAAATATTGAAATTTACCTGAAAGAAAGCCTTGCTTTCCTCAATCTCTTCGATTTCTTTCTCTTGATGGTCCATAACTTTGTATCTCTCTCTTTCAATTGATCGAATACTAACTGAATGTGAAGGCATTTTCTAGAAAGAAAAATGCACAGTAAGTGTTATATCGGGAATAAAACTTGTGGTTGTTGAAAAATATACACTCATTATAGAGAACTCAGAACAGCATGCTACAAGAGAAATTAGAAATGGAAGGAACAGTGAGATTAAACTTTGGTAATGCAAGGATCATACCTCATACCCAATATAGTTCCAGATTTTAGCAGAAGAATCACATGATGGATCATAACTCAGATATCCTCTACTTTTAAGAGACATTATGGCGCTGTTTAAACCAGAACCGAAAAACTTCTCATCATAAAACAAGCTCAGTGGGTGCTCAAGAGCAGCACAAGCCAAATGCTGTTCAAGAACCTACAAAGAATAAGGTATCAAAAAGCAAGTCATCCTTGCCTATTCTTTAGACACAAATTATAGATGAATGAAGATGTTAAAGTAGAAAATTTTAAACCTGTTGGTTCTTAGCATCAACATGACAGCACTCAATTGGGCTTCCAAAAAGTTTATTTGGATGTTTCATAAAATATTGGTCAAGAGGCCCTTCGAATGCAACATATACAGCAAGAGAAGGTCTCTCTCTCCTTCCGGCTCTGCCAGCTTGTTGCCACAAGCTATAAGCATATACCAAAGAGAGAAAAGAATTATGAATTGAAACAAATAAGCAATAAGTTTCAGCACTGGTCGAAACAGAAATGACTTGGCACTTACCTAGCAATACTTCCGGGAAAACCTAAATGAAGAGTTACATCAATGTGTCCGACATCAATACCCAATTCAAGGGCATTTGTTGCAGCAATACCAGAAAGTTTCCCATTAAATAAATCATACTCTATTCTTCTCCTATCCTGCTCCACCAGTTAAGCAATGTCAAACCAATTACCATCAATCAAAATCAAATAGCAAGATATCGACACTTTACACTCACTAATCGTCAGTTAAAACAGTGTATAAACTATCAAACAGAAAAGGCATACTCTCACATAAAGACACTCACATCCTTTCAGGCCACTCTTCCTTCAAAATCTATCTTTACTATAAATCAAACTCTGGAGAGAGAGAGAGAGAGAGAGAGAGAGAGTGTAATGCGGTCCAATTGCCTACTAACCTCAGCAATGTAACCAGCACGATAAGAACATATAGACTCTGCCAGATGGGGTGCTGTCTCCTGAAGAATTTCACGCCTACCAAAATGAACAATTCTATTAACATATGTGTTCATCTTTTTCTTCTCTACATACTCTTTTATAATTAAAACAGAGAAATAACAAAAGTCTGAGGCTCCAAGGCCGTAATTTATAATATAGCACTGAAGTACAGAATCCAAGAAATTGATGAGACTTACGTATTGCAAAAAACAAGTTCACAAAGCTTGCGTGTTTTGCAAAATGCAATGCACCGTAGTCCATGCTGCACCATTTCAGCAAAGAGGAATGATATATCCTCAATTGCGCTGTCAAGATTACTTAAAGCATCAGTATTCAAGCTCCAAAACCACACCTCATGCTGAATTTTCACACAAAGAAATAGAGCTTGAATACTGGTTTGGAGCTTAATACCACACCGTACCAGTATTTAAGCTTTCCATTAAAGCATTGGTATCACATTAGACAGCCAAACGACTTAACATTTCCATTTCCAATCAAGCAGGTTCTTTAAGTACCAAGATTCACACTAGTTAAATTTGGATCAGACATTCCTAGTACCAATGAACAGCTTTAACAAAGGCCAAACTTACACAAACCACCTGAAAATACACTAGAAAAAGCTATGCCAAGGAAAACACAACAGAAAGCAGAAAGTTATTCCCCCTCTAATAGTCCAGCATTTGTATTATAACAGGAACAGAAAGGCATGTAGAAGAGTCATTTTTACAACAACAACTATTCAAACAGTTCTTAGGGATATAGCTTGGTAGTAAATCCACTAACTTAAGACTACCCATCACATGTTCCACACCCAAGCATGCCCCTTAGATTTCCCAAGCAGTTAGTTAAAATCAGGTATTCAAACTTTGATCTCCAGAGATGTGGAAAACCACTTCTCAAATAACGTATCAAGCAATTATCTTTGTCAACCTGTCCTCAGAATTCCAAAGGATGAAAAGCTTTCTAGCAGCAGGGCTTCCATCATTCTGAATCAACTCTAGAGTTGGTAAATTTGCAAGTTCCTGAAGAAAAATCCATTGCTCCAAATTACTTATAAATAGTATCAGAAAGAGACCAAGATAATTGAAAACATGAAGCAGATACATAAAGTGGCACAAATGCATGTGTGCACAAAAAGTCAGATTGTTGATTTATGCCCTCATGATCATGACAAAACATCAATATAAACACTAACAAATCTTTACCATGCAATGCTCACGAGGATTTGCCGAAGTCGCAGTAGAAAACACAAAAGAAGGATCACTTCCATAGACTGAAAATAGAAGCAAGCGATTTTTTAATTTTACAATTTCAATGGAAGTACTGATAATAATCTCATTTTTTGAAAATTTAAGGGAAAGATCTACCATGTGAACAGAGCCGGCGAAGTCGCCTAAGTATAAGAGCAGTGTGACAACCAAATGCTCCCTTATAAACATGGGCCTCATCAATCACTACATACCTGGTGAATAAATATGAAGTCAATCTCTGTGGTATGAATAATGTCATTATTATACTAATTAATAATTTATTCCCATATATTGCTCATAATTGAAAGCAGAAAAATGCTAGAAAAAAGATTTAAAGTAGTTAAATAAACACACACACACACACACACACATATTTTAAGGAGTCACCAGGTGACTCAGAGTCCAACCTAAGATTTGCCAAAATCCGGCCAAATTTTCGGTGGTGCGGCAGGATTGATACATGCAACATATCTGGATTTGTGATTAGCTGCGCTCAAGAAAATAAGATACAAGCTAAAATTTAGGAGAGGAAGCAAGCTGAGAAACCTATTAACAACTATTATTTTACTAAAATACCAGTCTAGCATTTTGACGCAGTCGTGTCCTTTCCTGCTGATTAGTATCACCATCATATATACCAACATTTAAGCTACCACTGAATCCTTTGGTCATAGCTGAGAAAGCTCTTAGTTGATCTTGAGCTAAAGCCTGTATTTGGATTTATCAAAAATTTATTTGTTAAAAGTCATACCAAAGATGATGGTTCTTGCATGCATAATATGCAGACACAGATTCAACAAACCTTCGTTGGAAATAAGTATAGAGCACATGATGAGGAACTCTGGGACAGGGCTTCAATGACCGGTAGATTGTAGCAAAGAGATTTCCCACTGGATGTCAATGTAGCCACAACAACATTCTTACCAGTTAGTGAGGCTTGTATCGACTCTGCCTATGAAGAGCATGAAAAAAAAAAAAAAAAAAATGAAACACACTCAACAAACTGGCGTTGTTCAGAAGGACAGTAACCTAGAAGGCATCAATACCTGATGGCTATATAACTGAGTGATTCCAATAGAATGAAGTACAGATCTCAGATTTTCTGATAGTTCCTGTGGAACTTCCACATGAACGGCATTCCGAGCACCAATGTCTTCGACGTGCACTATCTGCATCCATAAGTTCAAAGTGCAGTGCTTTGCATGCAATTATTCTTATAGAAATTACAGCATGCACATCCAGATGGGCTTGCTAGCTTAAGTTGTCTGAACATATAGTTTTATTCGAAAATAGTTGTTCTCTTTATTAGACCACACTTATTAGGCAACCATGTAGATATTATTGTGGTGCAAATTATGTTGTCTCAACATATAGTTTTGTTCGAAAATAATTGTTCTCTTTCTTAGACCACACTTATTAGGCAACCATGTAGATATTGTGTAATGCACTTTGCACTGTCTAAATCTGAACAATTTAAGATAGAAGTATTGGGGAATACCTTCGTTGCTGATCCAATTCTCTTTCTAAGATGTTCAACCATCTCAACTGGTAGCAATGGATCTGTTCTCTGCTCAGACAAAATATTGCAATTAAAGTCTTTTGATCTCCCAAAGTAAGGATTACAAGATGCCTATAAATTCCTTGAGACATAAGCCACAAATTCACCTTTGTTGTCTTTTTATATCCTATAGAGTCTGATACATGAACTTGCGAGTAATGAGAAATAAAGGCAAAACACAACAATCCAGTTGAGTAAGTAAAACAAGGATGAAGACTTACACGACATCGTGCTCGCTTTTTGTCTGAATGAGAGGTTGAAGCTGCAGAGTGCTTTTTGTCTGAATCAGTAGTTGAAGCTGTGTGGCTTTTCGTTGCTTGATTCACTTTATTTCCTCTTGCAGCAGCACCACAATCCTTCACAGAAATGAGAAAGTCTTCCAAGGAGGAAATCTCATTTCTTTTGATAAACTGCATAAGATGTCCATAGTTACTGCAGTTGCAGAGCCGCAGCGGGGTAAAAGGTATACTTGACAGCTTGATTAAAGAAGTGTCTTTTACTAACAAATAATCCCTAGTACCAATCTAACATTTGGACATACCATTAACCTCTCAACAGCCTCCCACAAACTACTTTTGAAAGAACTTTCCTGCATCTTCAATTCATTGACAATCTTTGATACTTCCATCTGTTTGCAAGCTTAGGAAAACAAACATGAGGCCACACATAAGAAATTGTCCAGTTAAACGAGATATACTTGGATCAACTCAGAAATGCACAGAAAGAAAAGAAAAGAACAGAAAAAAAAATAAAATAAAATAAAAGCCAGATCTTCCACAATACCAGATTCATGATTATTTCTGTATCCATGGTTCTGTTCTGCCGAGCATTCAATAATAACAAGTGCATTACCAGAACTTGTCTCCTCTGCATTCTTCTTCACAAAAAGAACTACCTGGATCATCAAAAATTCAAATTATACTTCACACAATAAAATTGCTTCTCGTTACCAAACACTTGCATGATATAAATGACCTTGGGAGAAATAACTGAAAGATGCTCCATGTCCTGCATATCAAGTTTAACTCCAAATGTCGCAAGCTGTTCCAGTGCTTGCTCCAATAGAGTTGAGGTTGTCCTCTCCTGCTGAAGTTGAACAAGTGCAGAAAAAATGTTTAAGAAAGCAAATGCCTTCATGATTTTCTTCAACCACTCTGGACACAAGCATGAATTACCATTGCCGTTATGCATCCCCAAGCCAAAGCCTTGTAAGCTAGCTTTTCTTCTCCACAACATGCAGTCCCCAGAATATGGATCTGATAAACAATTCACCGACTCCACAAGCTGAACAAACCTTCTAGAATTCTGTTCGTCAAGAACACTCTTGCTTCTACTAGCCCACAACATATCCAATATCATATCATCACAACCAAAACCCCTTCTCCGCTTCGCTTCACGAGAGCAATCTTCACTTCCATCTCCAACACTAAAACTCCCTATATTAGACACACTCGGGGTTCCATCACTCGAACCATCACGCAAATACAACAAGTCCTGCATCATATCAGACCACGCGGAGTTCGCAAACTTGGACATGGAGCCATCAGCGGAAGTATTCAACGATGGTTCAGATTGATCACATTTCGGGCTCTGATTATTAGCAACCTTCTTAACAAACGGAACCAACACTAGGACCTCACCCGGCTTAATCCCGTGTGTACCTATTCGACTCTGCAACCTCAACTTCTCACCCTAACACACCAGAATCGCATAAATCAACAATCATGTCAGAACTAAAACCCTAGCGCAATGAATATATAACTATTTAGAGTCTTTTGATTTTGGATTTTCGTATAATTTTCAAGGTGAACGAGCAGCGAAGAAGTCGAAATTGAAAGCTGAGGAAGTGAAAGAGGGATTGGTACCTTGAAGAAGAGGTGGAAATTGGGAGAGTTGGTGGCGGGAGGGAAGGACTGGTTGAGAAGTAGCTTGAGGTCTGAAACGGCGTCGTCGACGGAGGCTGAGACCGGTGGTGGCTTCGCCGGTCAATGTACGGACCTCGATTTGAATCCGACTCGCTGCCATCGCCTAATTGCAAACTAGAAGAAGGTCTCAAACTCTCAGTCTGAGGGTTTCTTCTGGGATTTGGCGGGGGATTTCATTCTGTTGTTGTTTTTTTTTTTTTAATGGTTAGGGTATTTATATTGTTGGTCGCGGCTTACACTGTACTTCTTTTCTTTTCTTTCTTTCTTTTTTTGTTACAAAGGCGACTCAAGCGGCCCAAAACTAAAACAACAAGCTAGCAGGCCTCCCACTAGGCCCATCACTTCTTTTTCGGAGAATAGAATAATTGTATCATAAAATAACTTAGATAAATACATGGATATGAGTATTGTGAAGAGTAAAAGGAAGATGCATCCACAATCTAAACATAAAGTTCAGGAAGTGAAAACCTACTAACTAGGTTCGAAATTCTTCTATGCACCGATAGTTTAAGTGACTCAACACTTATAAAATAATATTAACCCTTGATATTTATGATCAATCCTTTTTTTAATAAACAAATAAAGTGTATTTAATGTAATCTAGTTGTCTATTTATGTTGGTGTAAGTGCACGTCAGACTTTTCACTAGGCACGCTACTTGTTTTGCGCATTCTCACATTGGTTTTAATTGACAAGGTTAGGATGAGATAGTCGAGACACTCCTAATTAGGTCAAAAAAAAAAAACAGTGAACGAATACAACATGTTCTTTTGGTCCAAAATGAATAGTTGAGCCCCTTTGAGTAATGTTGAGATCAAGAAATCTTATTATAAATTTTCGATGAGATTTTTGAATTTGCTCCCTCATATTTTTGTGGATAGATTGTCAATTTGATTCATATATAATCAAACTGGTAGATTATTTAGAATGTAGAAATAGTTTTTTTGATTTGATTTGTCGATCACACGGTGTCCTCAAAGGCTTCTTAAGCCTAGAGACTAATCCGTGTTCGGGGGATCTTGTCAGAACGCTTATTCCTCCCTGACCACCAAGAATAAATTTGGATTTAACTCCAATAAGCATCGGCGGGATTCGAACCCGAGTGTGGGGGTTCCACACCTGGAGGCTCCAAATAATTAATTGTACACAAATCATATTATGTAGGCAGGCATTAATGCATGTGTTTTTCGTTTTTAGTAATTAAGGATTGATTGTCTTTTATTGGTAATAATTAGGGGAATGGCTCCCCATGCCAACTATAATTCCAGCTATAATTTTCTCTCCCAACTTTATATTTTTAGAAACATATATGAATGACAAATTAATTATACACATTATGGTTTTAACAGTACTGTTTTCCTTTTTCAAATTCAAAATGCTCATTTTGCCTCTTCTTCTCCCCCAATATTTAGTGCCTCTCTCTCTCTCTCTCTCTCTCTCTCTCTCTCTTCTAGCTCTCTGATCAAGATGTGCACTCCATGGACTATAACAAAGCTATTGAAGAAGGACTGTGCTTCATGCTTCTTGGCTTGCAGGTTTCCTCTAGGTAATTATATATTAGCCTCTCTGAAAACATTTTATCATTTGGTCTTCAATTAATTTCACATACAGCACAGTTGGTTAAATCTTTCAGATGATGGAGCAGTTGATGATCGAAGACGTTATGCTACAACAACACCTCAGTTGCCAATGAGAAACATGATGGCTTTCGATTATCAGCGCGACTTCGGAGGGATTGAGAGAGTTAGGAACAAGAACATGTCCCACTCACGCCACAAAAATTCGAACCTATCAGCTCGAAGACGACTGAGACATGATCCCAAACAGGTTAAAGAGACTACTAGTACCAGTACTAGTAGTAGTAGAATTAGCAGTACTACTTCCAGGCCAGTTCGATATCAGAGTAGTGATGAAGAATCAAGCTGCAGACATCTGCCACATTTCGCAGACGAAGATCAAGACTACATAGTATTTTGCTTCAAAGAAGATGGAGCATTCGAAGTTGAGAAAAATGTCAAACCAGAAGGACAGAATTGCAGGGACAGCACCTCATCAAAAAACTCGAGGCAGATCAATCGGAAGGTTAGGCACCATGTTCTGTTAGAGTTTTTTTCCTTCTTTGAACATATTGAATTAGAAAATTTTTAGTTATCATTTTCTTTTCATTGATAAAATCAGCTTAATTATGACCAAAATACAAAAACAGTTGGAAAGTGTAGCAATGAGGGGAGGTTGACTGAAAAAGCATGTGAAATCAATATTTACCCCACAAATGATGGCAATTTTATCATCTTTGACCAAAAGGTAGCTAGCTAGATGGAATTTCTATGTTCTTAAGGTTACAGCAATTGCCAAAAGAGAAACTTCCTTATGTTCCAAATAATTAGTGTATCTTTTTCCCTTTTTTTTTTCGAAGAATGAAGGTCGGGAAGGAAAGAACATATGCTCGGATACAAAAGCAACTACTGCTACTGGTAGCATGGGTGAGGTCTCTGTTGAATCAAGTGACTCTAATCAATCGGACCACAGCACAGGCTCTTTCGCATTCCCTGTGTATGTAGGCGCATAAACTTTGCTTGTGAAATACTACTCTGTTATTGACTTATATACCTACTGTGTCCATCTCTATCAACGCATGAAAGAGATGGATACAAAAGTCCTTACTTTTTTTGCTTTTTCATTTCTGCGTCTCCTAATAGTAATATAGACTATAGACAGAGAGTTAACAACTTAACGTAGGATTGGATGGGTGAATACAGGTTGGCTGTGGAATGGTCGGGAGTCCTGTGCGATTGCCCAAACCAGAAGAGCTGGACTTGAGAAAGCACAAGGCTCGGTGTATAGGCCTTCAGTTTCAGTGTTGTAGATTCTGAAACTTGCTAGCTGCATATTGAACGTGAACAAATTACTATGTCTAGAACTAGAAGCAATAACAGAGAGCAATGGTTCCTAATCTTTTCCAATCATGATTTAGCTGCTATATATCATCTCCATTTCCGGATTTAAGCTGTATCTCTAGTTTAATGAAGCTTAAAACCTGACTAGGGCAGTGGACCGGGGTGATTTAAGCTGTATAACCTGTTTAATGAAGCTCAAAATTGACTAGTGCTTCGTTTGGATTTAAGCTGTATTGCTCCTTCAAACCCTATTATGATGACAGTGGTCGTCTTGCGATGCCTTGCGTTTTCCATGGCCTCATTACTATAGCTCCTTCTGGTTCGTCTTACATCTCCCAATTCGATCGCGATGGTAGCAATGGAGAACCCAAGTTACTCCCAGCTGACGATGATTGCGGCTATGGAGACAATGAAAAACTTTTCAAGGAACCCTCATTACATGAGCATGAGTTTGATGTTCGTTGCCACAGTCACATACTGTGTATTTGTTCGAGTTTCTGATCATGGTAACCTGGGGTTTGTGAGAAATTCTTTGGATAGATATATGATATTTGTATTTCTGGTTAAGGGCAAATTGTTATGCCAATTTATTCTCAAGGATACACTCAATATCCATGTTACAACAACATTTTAGAATTTTCTTTGCCAAACTTGCTATTGGAATTTAGGTTTAGGGTATCTCATTCTTTCAAGCTCTGCACCATTCTTTCAGATTAGCAAATAGAAAGACACTTGCTTCGTTGTTAATACTTTCACAAGGTCACCGCGACCTTAGGCAATTCGGAATATGGATCGGTACAGCAGCATGATAAGTACTGAGGATTATGCAAATGCAGTAGCCGATTCACAATATAAAACTATTAGTATACAGCATTGTAACGCACAGCGCCAGCCAACCAAGTGTTGATGATATTACCGTGCTGGATATCTTGGGAGAAATCAGATACTATCATCAACAGGAATTCAAACTCTACTATGTCGAATATAAATAACATATTGCTAACAAACAAGTGTAAAGCCAGTACTCTTAATTTTGAAAACAAAGTGGAACTAACATACAAGCGCTTTCAATAGGAGCTTTTGAATTCCCCAGCAGAACCTCAGCTTTTCAAAACAAACGATTGAAGATTTAACCTTGCATTGGCTGCAGCAGCAATAGATTCTTCATCTTGCCTTTCTTTTGCAGCAACAACAGCAGCTTCATAAGCTTTTCTAGCAGCTTCCATTTTCTGCATCTGCGTCTCATCCAAATCGTCCTATTCATTAAAGGAAGGATCTTTCAATTGCAAGGGATTCAGATGCCAACAAACAGTTCTCAACGAATTATTAATAATGAAAATAGGATAACCATGGCCTCAAACTTCTCAACACTTTGACACATACACGGTGTAACCGAGACCACCCTACGGTACTAATACAATGCGAGGATATAGGAATATAAAGAACCATGTAGAAGAGAAGGGGTCATGAGCTTACAATATACGGGAGATGATCCACAGTACAAGGTGAAATATCATAATCTTCAGCGGATGCAGTAGAATCAGTTTTCGCCAAGCCTTCGAATAGGATCATGATTGTGGAAATGTCTCCTCGAAAAGAATCTAGCTCTGCTCGGAGCTTCTCTGCACTCTTATTTGAAGTCATAGCTTCCCACTGTAACTTTTCCAAAGCAGCTTGCTTGTCTGCAAGCTTGATCTGTGCCAAAAGACATATGTCAATAACAGATTCGCCAAAAGAATTGCCTGTGTGTCTAAGAGAGAAAGAAACAGGCAGAGAACCCTGGATTCTGTTCCATTTCAGGAATGCATAGATACCTTTGCATCAGATAGTTGTAGCTGAGAAGCCTTGATTACAGAATCCTTTTGCGCAGCTTGGCGCTTCAGTTCCTCAAGTTTTGCTTGAACAGCACTCACTTCGTTCTTTGAGATCTCCGACGACTTTAAAAGTTCATCTTTCTCCAACAATTTCCTCTGCAGATCCTCCAACTGAACCCTTAACGCATCCAACTCTTCATCCTCCTTTTCTGCCGCCGAAGCCCTTGAGGAAAAACTTAAAACGCTGTCAGCATCAGGGTTAGTACTAGCATTCTCCCTCTTCTTTCTTGCCGGCATGGATTGAGCCCCATTCCTGTTAGGCGCCTATTTGAGAAATCATGCACATATTACTAGCTACAACTACAATGGTAAACAAAATCTATAAACTCAAGCACCTATTCACTGTAAAATGAAAACTCAAAGATCCGAAACTAACGAAAATAAGAGACATCAGTCCTAGCTAAAGAGAGTAAGTGGTGATCAAAACATCATGCCCATTGCAGCCAATACAATTTTTACTACAAACTGATTTACTACAGTTACAAAACAAGCACATTAACTTCACAAGCTTCAAATCACTGAGAAAGCACCAAAATTTCCAGCTCACTAATCCAAACTAGCTAACAAAGCAATGATTATTTGAACAAAAGACTCAAAATTCAAATTTTAAAAACAAAAAAATCAATAAAAAATCTTACTTTTTTGGATAAGGATTCTCTGGACGGCGTCTTGGTGTAGGTGACCGAACCGCGGCGCGTGAACGAGCTGCTGGCTTTCCGATCCTGAATTACCAGACTGAAAATTAGAGATCAAAGCTTGAATTTTGAGAAATTGAGAGCTGGATTTCGGTGGGCTTACGATGAGGGACTGGACGAGAGGGACGATCTCGACGAGGTCTTGGAAGAGGACGCGGTCGAGGTTGGCGTTGGCAGCGGAGGAGGACTGAGTCAGGTGGTGGTGGTGAGTCGGAGACGAGTTGGATTCCCATTTAGGGTCAGCGAAATGGGTCGGGTCGTCCTGCAAATCCAGGAAATGCTGCATCGTCTTTGTTGCCTCGTATAGCTTGAAATTCAAGATAAGTGGAGAAGAGAATCGGAGAGTAGTAGTAGAGGAGTGTGTGACTTTTTTTCAAAACCGCTTCATTTCCGAAAATATTTTTCAACCCAACATGTTGTCATGAGTGAATATCACATCACTGTGTGTAGTGTATTTCATTATTTTTCAAAAAAGTTACCGATTAATATTAACACAATTTAAATGTGAATTTTACGCTTATATTTCCTTTCGGGTTTCAATTTAAATGCCAATTTGACCAATTTTCTTTGACCGGCCAGACTAACAATCATGGACAAGTTGGACCGTTTCATTCTTAATCTTACTCATTCTATGTCTGACTAACTTACTTATGTCATATTTGAATCAGTCTGTCCCGATTCTTTTGATATTTATATACTATATGTGACAACATTTTAAAATAATTATTGTTTTTCCTCAACACCAAAGATCAATGCCTCGAGTTATTTTAGCATTAACAATTGCAGTATCAAAAGGCTCCAACCTCCCATAGTTGTGGTAAAAGGTTTTTGTTTTTTTTTAAATTCAAAAACAATGTACTCTCTATGTATAAATTTTCCTTTAACACATAACAATTTCCTCGAAAACCAAGAAAAGAGGAGTGAATGAGAGTCGTTCAATTTTTTCATTTTTTCTTTTATGGGTGCTGTAGAGTAATTAAAGATAAATTAAAGGAGATTGCTAAGATTTAGCATGACAGATGGACTGTCCCAAACGAAAATGAAAAGGAGATGCCAAAGGAGACATAAGTACATAACCTAGAAGATTTGTGTTGGCATTTGATGAAGTGACAGTACAGTTACTAAAGCTTCACTAGTACCTCCTTCATGGGTCTTCAATGCTCTGAACTGTCCTTTTATTGTTATCAACCTTCATGGGTCGGTTAGCTTTCTCTACATGCTTTATATAAACTACATCACCCACCCTCTTTGTATTCTCAATCTCTTCTATTTCTTCATACTTAAGACATGTCTGGGTTTTTCACTGAACATGAAAAGCAGGTGATACTCAAGAACTTGGTTTAGGTTCTTCTGGACTGATAGAGAGGTAACTCATATATCTCCCTAGTAATTTTGTTGGGATTTGGGAAAATGGTGAAATCTTAGTTTGGAATTACTTTTACCTGGTTCATCGAAGACAATGAATTGGCAGAAGAATCATGGTTTTGATCTGATGTGCTTGCTTACCTAAACATACTTATACCACCTAAAACTATAATTATAACCCCAACTGTATTTGACATACACATGTCATCTAATTCCCCAAATTCAACTATTTTCCATGTCATGCTTATGTGAGTTTCTTTGATTGGGTTTGTCACACAATTAAGTCTGTACAAGTTCAATACTTAATGCATTTTTGCTTCTGTGTTCAGATGTTAGACCAAAAACAAAAATTCCTAGTTCAGATGTTCTTGGATGCCTTTCATCTCATATTGTAGTCAGATTCATACCCTAAATTCTTATGATTATAGGCCTCTATAGGACACTCCTATTGCAAAATCCAGAGTTCTGGGTATTAATGTTCAGTAAAATCTGCAGTTTCTCTGGTGAGTTTATTTGCTTCTTGTTTTTCCTTCTTTCCAAATTACACCTGTATTATGTGGATTCTCAGATGAAACAAGTGTTTAATTGAAGGAAAGAGCTGCATAAGCGCTCAAAGTTTGTATCTTTAATTGATCTAAAGCATCATGCTTTTGTTAATGCAGGTCACTTGAGGCAGGGGTTCATAAGTATCTGGATTGTTTTGGCAAGAACAGTCATAAATGAAGGTCCTATCTCATTTTTCAATTGAAGGAAATCAACCTCCCCCATAAGGATATGCAGCTTCTAGGTACTTGATGCTTCACCGTTTCCAAAAGTCTCTGTCTTTACTCTGTAATTTCAATCCTTATGCAGGAAAATAAAATCTGTAGTTTGAATTGTTAAATTAAACAGACTGAAATATGAATTTAGGGTATCAGATTTGGTTTTAGGGGTTTTGAACAGAAATAAATAAAATGGTTTGGGGGTTTTATTTGTTTCCTATTTTAAATCCCAATTAAAAGGTATGAGGTTCAGAGCACCTATTTTTCTTAACTCGAAATTTATTGATTTTCAAATTTGTGATTGGGCTCCATTTGACTTTGGTCAAGGCTCATATTCAATTTGTTTGGAAATTACCATTTTTTCTTTTGTTTCCAAAATGAGTATATGGTCACTTCCTAAATAGGTCTTGTTCCTGGATTGAGAAGTAATGGCGGGATTTGATTTCATGGCTAGATAGCCTGGATTAAAGGATCTAATTTCAATTAAAACATCCAAAGGGTGCAATGATTTTTGCAAATTCAAAAAGAACAAAGAGAAAGGAAAATTGGATAACAAAAGATAGAACAAAACTTGAGCTTTCTGAATTCCAAATGATGGTTGTGGAAGATTGTGATACCTCTGAAAACTGGTGAGGAGAATGCTCTACACTCAACAGTTTTTCATTTTCATTATTGTTTTCTTTTGTGCTGTTGTGTGACATTGAATCATCATATAGTGAAATTAGGATTATTTTACATCCAATTGTTTCTGATTTTGTAGCCAAATAATTTTAATCTTTTCTTCCGTTTGAATACTTGTTAAACAGGGAATCCATGGATGGTCATCCCACTTTGGTCTTCAAGCCTGTTTACAAGTCTTTCAAATTCAAAACCTTTGAAGATATGGAAGGACTGAAGGTAGAAAAGAATACCAGTTTGAAAGACAACAATGTATTCATGGTCAATCCTAAGAGTAAAGATCCCGAGGTGGTACAAAGTCCACATCCAGAAGAGAAATGGAAGGCTGCTATGGACTATGACTTACCAGAGTTGGTTGCTTTCCTTCAAGATAGTGGTCACGAGTTTGTTAAGGACATTTGCATTGACAGTGAAGTGCTATCTCAGAATAAATGTTTGGAAGAGAACTTTGATTTGAATCTTAATGGTGTCTCTTGCATGGTTAGCTCTGATGCCGAAAGCAGCAGCGAATCAACTGCTGAATCTCAGGACTCATCAGTGTCATCGAATTCAAGTGTGTCGAAACATATATCCGAGCATGTGTGCAAGGAGGATGTAAGCAAGCAAAGTGGTTTTGAGGACTTGACAATTGAAGATGGAGAGCATTTTGGAGAAACAGATGATACTTCAAGTGATCATTCAACCAAGAAGACCATATCTGAAACACTGCTTCGAATTAGACAGGTAGATATTAATTCTTGCTTTCCACAGTTTATGCTTTTATACACCATTAAAGATATTTACTTTGTTCGGGAACTTCTTATGTGATAATGTGTAGAATTTAGATATTGAAATGCTGTTTAATTCACCTTGGTGCTTAGCAAATTTAGCTTAAAACACTGCTTCCTGATTGAAATTGTAAATAATTTAAGTACAGTGCTCTTCCTTGAAGAATTAGGAAATTATTAATATCCCCTTTTGCTCCTTTTTCAGATAAGTATGAATCTATGATATTGGTTTGCCTTGATATACATTTGTCTGTTCTCTTGATTTTGTAACTCCCTTTACATTCAATGCTCGATTTCCAGTGCGTATTTATAATTTCAATCCTATTCATTTTGGAGATTGCTGATTGGAGAAAGTCATACTTGTATAACTTATTTGGATTAGTTTGTTAAATTTGTGTTCAAATTCTACAGGATCCAACTAAGGCAGTCTTGTCAGATCCAGTGGTAGTATCCTCAACTGAGGCGATTGATGCCAATAGGCGGAGCAAAAACTCTGTCAAATCTGCCTTAGAGAATGCAAGAAGAGGGGAGGTATTTCCTCCAAGTGTAGAGTGTCATTCTCGGAATTCATCCGAAGATGGGATGTCTGATAATGTAACAGAATCAAGTCAATCACAACAACATCTCCGCAGAGAATCCAGTTCATCAGTTTCAGGGCATTTAGCAATATACTCAGGAGGCATACCAAGTTTTGGTAGCATCTCTTTCCGATCAAACAGCAGCACAACTAGCTCTAGGTCTTTTACTTTCCCAATGTAAGTCTCGCTTGCCCCTCCTGCAAGGTATTGTTGTTATTTTCTTAGTTGGTAATGGTTTCGATAGTTCAAAGCTTTTTTCACTTGAACAGATTATCCTCAGAGTGGGTCGGCAGTCCAGTGAGAATGGTTGACGCTGATCGGACACAATTACGAAGGCATCGTCGTTGGGGGATACGATTTCTGTGTTGTAGCTTCTGAAAAACTTAATTTATATATATATATATATATATATTTGTCTTGGTGTATATCCTCGATCACAGTGTGGATCTTCCATTATAATCAATCCATTTCTGATTTGCCTTTAGTGTATATGCTTTATGATGACATGCCTTACAAATTATATATGTAAACACCAAACAATGATATCATAATAGTAACAAGCCTAGTCCATCTATTTTGTTCAGTTGCAAATGCTGCAAGCTTAAAAATGAAGAGGATGTTATATCCTACTCCCTTAACTATTTGGATCAAAATCTTAAAAAAGAGTTCCAAACTTAAAAAGGATCTTCTGACCATTTGAGAGCTGAGACATTAAGAAAATCTATGTTCTGGGCTATTGCGAGGAAGTTGGAGGAGAGCATTGGCAGTGCCCCAGGATGTAAACGGATTTTAGGAAATGCTTTTGCAGAAAGACAAATCATATGACAAACAAACCTTAGAGGGTAAAAAGTCTTTCTAAATGTATTCAGTAAATATCTAAATACACCTAGCAAATTTTTTACACCTAGCAATTTATAAAATCTATAACTACATTCAGTAAGTTTTCCTATAATACCTTTTTTTTTAATTAAACCCAACAAAACTCATACACTCAGCAAAATGCATACATCTTGACGAAGAATATCAAACACCCATGCCAGCAGGCTCCCCGACGCTGTCAATCAGTCAATTGATGACTTGAAGAAAGGGACGCTCTAACTGCAAGTCTCTTCGTAGGCCTTCATAGTTCCTTGCCCTAATTCTCTCTTAACACAATTGACAGAAATGCTTTAGATTAGGTACACGGCTTTTTCCTTTAGATTTGCTTTTTGTTTTGATTTCGTTTTTTATGTGATCTAACAGAGTAAAGGATTACGATTATAACATCAGTTTATGGTTGAATTTTCATTCGTGTTGTTGAGTTCTAATTCTATTATATATATGTTGAATAACGTTGAACATGAGAAGCAAGAACAGTGTACAACATGAGGCGTTCTAACCACAGATCCAATTTCACAAATAACACTATAGTTTTCATTTCGCGTGGTGTGTGTGTATCTATATATAACTTTGCTCATGTGCGGATTTCCCGTTTTGACCCACTTTCCGATCACATTTTCACATCTTAGCCGTTCAGTTTTTATATCATAATGTATAGATCATCTCTACAAAATTTCAGCCAATTTGATGATCGTTAAGGCATCCAAAACTGCGATTTACACGAATGAACCGAATCTGTCGAACCGGAACCGTTCTTGTTAATTGTTGTAAATCGCAGTTTTGAATGCCTTAACGATCATCAATTTGGCTGAAAATTTGCAGAGATGATTTATACATTATGACCTAAAAACTGAACGGCTAAGATGTGAAAATGTGATCGGAAAGTGGGTCAAACCGGAAATCCGCACCTAAGCAAAAAGTGCGGACATCCGCACCGGAGAAGCGCTGTTTATATATATATATATATATACAGATCCTATCTAGAGCGATGCCTCGCTCTGAAATTTCATAGCGAGGTTAGGGTTTAGGGTCACTTTTCGGTTGCACATCCACATCTCGACCGTTCAATTTTTAGGTATTAATGTATAAATCATCTCTGGAAAATTTCAGTCAAATTGATGGTCTTAAGACATTGATAACTGCCTTAAAACTAGTACGGTTCAGGTTGGACATATTCAGTTCGTCCATTGGTTTAAGCTAGTTAGATACCTTAAATATCATCAATTTAGCTGAAATTTTGCAGAAATGATTTATAGATTAATACCTAAAAACTGAACGGTCGAGATGTGGATATGCGACCGAAAAGTGACCCTAAACCCTAGAGCGAGGCCTCGCTCTGGATAGGATATATATATATATATATATATATATACACACACACACACACACACACAACGCTTCTCCGATGCGGACGTCCGCACTTTTTGCTTAGGTGCGGATTTCCGGTTTTGACCCACTTTTCGATTACATTTTCACATCTTAGCCGTTCAGTTTTAGGTCATAATGTATAGATCATCTCTGCAAAATTTCAGCCAAATTGATGATAGTTAAGGCATTCAAAACTGCAATTTACAATAATTAACACGAACGGTTCCGGTTCGACAGATTCGGTTCGTTCGTATAAATTGCAGTTTTGAATGCCTTAACAATCATCAAATTGGCTGAAATTTTGTAGAGATGATCTATACATTAGGATCTAAAAACTGAACGGTTAAGATGTGAAAATGTGATCGGAAAGTGGGTCAAAACAGGAAATCCGCACCTTTTTCTTAGGTGCGGATATCCGCCCCTGAGCAAAGTTATATATATATATATATATATATATAACACACACACACACACGTTCTTGTTATATATTAAACATGAGAAAATTTTTTGAAAACATGCTTAAATAGTTAAATTTGCGATAAACTTCACATTATGTTGGAGAGCGAGGATTTGCTAGGTGTTTGGTATTATTCGTCAAGGTGTATGTGTACGTTTTGCTGGGTATTTGATATTCTTCATCAAGGTGTATAGGTTTTGCTAGGTTTAATTAAAGAAAATGGTATTATAGGAAAACTCGTTGGGTGTGGTTAGAGATTTTATAAATTTTCTAGGTGTAAAAAATTTGCTGGGTTTACTTAGATATTTGCTGAATACATTTAGAAATACCATAAAGTAAATTGTATGTGTTTGACTCCAGTTTTGTTGCAGCTGGTCAACAGTCTATTTTCTTGCGTGGACATACCAGCCGTCAGGGGTGTCCCTTAACCTGACTTCGGGGGTGTCCATTGACCTGACTTCTGTCGAGCGATTGTAAACGAGGAGAGCACCAACCTCATTGTGGGATTCTTTTTGCCTCGTGGTGAGGACTTTGCTGGCATTTCTTCTATTCACACACAATCGATACTCAATATTGCAGATTGAGCATAGCGAAAAACCTACATGAACTGTTAGGATCTTGCTCAAGCACGACTTTAGCTTGGCTGGTTCTGTAACTGTTGTGGTCGGTAGCACTAACAATCGGCTCCTATGGAGACTGGGACTGGAGTGTGGTCACCTGTGAGAGGAGAAAGGTTTTTTGCTCCGGAAAGGCTTGGGTAATCGTAGAGATTAGTTGATGAATTAGCCGTCCTTCTTTTCTCGTGCTAGCCTCGGATATGGGTTATTCTGTGAATTCCCAATCCTAAAAAAAGTGTAGAATATTCTATTCTCGACCAAGGGTGTCTGATCTGCAAGAGCATTATCTTGGAAGTCACAATGAAGATCATAGATTAATTGCTAATTAATCTGGATATAGCTAAAATAGGAACAAAACTGACTCTTCGTTGGCCGCGGGCATTTGGGATATGGTTGGTTAATTGAATCCCCGCTAGCGCATTGCATTAATGGCGCACTAATATAGTCATGATGCTATATTCCTGATTCTCTGCAAAAGTGATCATATCCCATAGCACGCCTAGCACACTCTTCCAACGCGAGCTAAGCTGTACTGCACTCTTTGACCTCCACGTGGGCAAAGAATATAATGATTACCCCACGTAGATCCCCGATAGTGGGCTCCCTTGGGCCTCTGTGGGGCTTCGGGGGATTCCGTCTGGATTCCTTCGCTGGCCTGCTACTTGTTCCCTATATGAGCCGTTACGTCGACCCACACCGTCTGCCACTCTAAGGGTCCGCCCAAAAATACTTTTTGGGCTCAAACAGTATGCTTTTAATAGCTACGTACGAAAAAAAAAACACCCTAAAATGGACAAGTAATCTACTTGAAAATGAAGTATCAGAGGAGGAGATTGTGTAGAAGAAAGTGATTCTTTTTCCTCTTTTTCTGCTATCAAGCTATGATTATACCCATCAGCATTCTTAAACAGCCTCAGCAAGCTCCATTGCCAAATGTTTGGTCCAAACTGGAATTGCCCATAATTTGGCAAACAAGTATAAATGGTGCACCGGTATACCAACTGTGAAAAGTGTTCTTCTTCATGATGATGATGATGATGATGATGATGAAGATCCATCACAGAACAAAAAACAAAGACCCACAAACAACCCCACATCAACCCATCTGCCCAACCGTGAGATTGAATCTTAAAATGGAGTAGTCACAATCCACGCAATCCACCATGGTCCATACTCTATTAAGACCTTGGTTGAGGCCTTAATGGCATCCTTAATCAGGCAATGAAGCTTCTTTTAAAGGCCACATCCCCATCTGCCCTAACTAATTGTGGTGGCTTTGGACCAATTTTATTTGCAGTTTGCACATGCCTAGCTAGCAAGCAGTGTCTCTCATATACTCTTCTATGTGGCAAGCTGCTGGTCAAGTATACACACATTTCTTCTTGTTTGGAAAAAAAAAAAAAAAAGGGGCAGTGCCTATGGCCTAAACACCGTATTAAAATAAACAACGAGAGAGCGTCTCGAATATACATATATCATTAGGAAAATGGTATGAAACTCTCCTCATAACACTGATTCTAATTGAGTAGATCATAAGTTAAGCCCAGGGATTTGAATGGTTGATCAGTTATTGAGAAGAAACAGAAGCAACACCAATAATTGCACTATTTCCAATATTGAGATTGATTCTGTGAATGAGACCCTGCAGTCCATACAGTCAGATATTATCCAAAACCAAACTTGAACATGAACATCAAAATCATGAACTGCTTCAAGGATTTTTCTATGGAAGTTATTGTAAACATTTAATTAGCAAGTTGGCACTGGTGTATATCAAGCTCAGTTTTCTTGCTTCAGTCTCTCATCCATATCAGAATCTCAGATCACGTCAGCTTCATGAATTTCCAAGAATTCACTTTTCAGTTTATTTCGGCTCCTAAAAACATCCTTTTTCTCAATCATTGATGTGTTTAGCCAGAACAATATATCTTTAATACTTTTAACTTCTCATTTGTTAACTCTGTTATGAATTATGAAAAATTCTAACTATTTTATACTTTTTTAGATTGTTTCATACATTTATCAAACAAATCAAAAAGGTCTGCCCCGTTTGGTTGTTTCATGCAACAAATATAAACTCATGACTGGTTTCACTAGATAACGACTACATCACACGCTGTGAGTACAATACCTCGAAGTAGAAGAAGCGTACACTAAAATGGATGCTGATCAATGTAATGCTTCAACATTTTGAGCATAGTCACGAATTAGTTGTTGTTATATGTGTAAATGATTAATTCAAATTAATCTCATGTACAAGTCTTTTACAAGCACAAATGGATAAAATAGTTCTAAAAATAACCATCTATTTTTCAATATACCTTTATATATTAAAGCACAATTTATATACGGGTGTTGCTATTGTCATCCTACCATTTTCTTAGTTCACCCTACAAACATTTGAATTATTAAAAGTCTATATTACCCAAGTGCAAAATGACTGATAAGTACACTAATTAATCTTTATTTTCTCAACACAAATTTGAATTTATTACTATTTTTTTGTTTTTTTGTTGCCTCCTCGTCGTTAATTCGTCATTCAATTCACAAAACTATTATGTTTAACTTCATCAAAATCTTTGCAATATTCTTTGTGAATACCGAAAGTAAAAATTTAAAACACGAAGAAGAAAAAATCAATCTCTTCTTCATTGATCATAGTTGTAAATTTACTAATCTTTTTACATAAATTGAAATAGAGAACTTTGAAATTCCTAATCATAAACAAACAAAAAAATTAAATTGAAAAAAAAAATTAATGGGAGTAAATCAGATTATGATTTTATTAGAAAACTTTAATAAATTTTATTTTTTTTATGAGTGTAAACTAAATGAGAGATTTTTGTTAAAAATATTTATCTTCTAATTGGATATGCCATATAAAGATATTCTTGGAAAGAAAAATAGGTTAAATAATTAAATTTAATAATTGAAATTAAAATGTATGGAGTAACGAACAAGTGGGTGAACAAATAAAATGATAGGGTGGCAATATTCGCACCCTTTCTATATTTTTTATTCATCTCAAGTAACATTTGTCTTTCTACTTTTAAGAATATTAGCTTTGAGATGTTTTTCCATCGACCAACATTTGTTGTGTATGGTATCCATTACTTATATTATATTGTTGTGGTAATGTTATTAAAATTCACATAAACTAAATTAATTGGTGATTACCATTCATTGATCGTTGTAGTATGGTGGTAAGTATTCTCGCCTGTCACGCGGATAACCCAGGTTTGATCCCCGGCAACGGCATTTCATTTTTTTATTTTCTTCAATATCTCACATGTAACAAAATATCCTCACATACATGCATTCACTTCATATTCTCCATTCCCATTTTTACAACAGAACATCTCCTTACTATTATATAACAAGACCCCACACAGTTTGTATCATACCCTTTTACACAACTTCCTCATGACAGATTTGAAAATGTGAACCCTACACACAATAAAAACTACTCAAGACTTCAACAACTCGGAGCAAACCCACTTAAACCTCATTACCCGTACGTTATTAGTCTTATTAAATAATTAACATGTCACAATTTACCTCCGCACGTTATTAGTTTTATAAAATAACTAACATGTCACAGTTTGTCAACAAATTACCATCATCGGAGCTACGAAGGGCAAATAGGGTCAAGACCCAAGTAACATCTAACAATCAAAAGCACTCACCAAAATACGTGAGTTTCGTTGGGGAGAGAATATAAAACCAAGTCAGAGACCCACTTCTTCATCTCCACTCAGACTGTTTTTAACCGAGTCCCCAATCCCACCCAACCCAACCTAACCGTGGGTCCCAAACCCCACCCCCAGTTTCCACGTCACCATCATCACCACCACCAACATGCACATGTTCATTTGTCCATCTACCCCCTCCAAAAGAAGGACTGGACCCCAGCAACCCCCCCGACTTGTACTCGTACTTGTCACTCTGACTTTATAACTGACTAAGACTCGCCCCACGACAAACCGACCACACCCCCACCCCACTCCCCCAGCGGCCCAGCCCATCACCTATTCCCACGTGTCCCACCCGCTCAATCCCCCATCTTCTCCCGCCACGTGTAGTCCCACTCCCGCTTGATCCTCCGTACAAAATAAAATCTCCCCCCGAAAAAATAAAAAATAAATATCTATGATGAGCTGGCACGCCTTTGAGTGCATGCTCAGAAGCCACTAATTACTTAATTAATGAGTGGACCATACTAGATAAACCAACTAATAACAACGACCACATTTCGTGAGCAGAGCAGTGAAGCACTATAATATCATTTTCTCTCTATATATATTTCATTAATTTAAATCCAGATACATTAGAGGCAAAACAAAAACACAACAAAAAATAAAAACTAACATGAGAGTTTGTTGCAGATGACCCTCACAAAGCCAAAAACACCTCTCAAAATCATCAAATTAAACCAAGAAGAAGAAGACGAAAAAAGAAATTATACATACAAAAATTTACATATACAAGCAAAGTCATATTCATGATTTCATATATGAAATTTTCTCAATATTTTTTTTAAACTAAATTTGAGAATTTTCTTAGAGATTGTTAAGAGTGAGAAATATTTTTTTTTTTTTTTTTTTTTTTTTACGGGAGGAAGAGACTGGGAGGGTCTTGATCGGTCCACTGACCGTGACTCCAGTATGCTTGGTCAACGGTGTTGGGGAGATCAAACAGACCCTGATCACCGGCCGGCTGCCAATCCAGCGACCCAAACCCTCCTCCTCCGCCGTTGGTTTTGGTTTGGAACACTGATAAATCCACCTGAACCGTCTGATCCAGCATTCCTCCGGTGATCTCCGGCATCTTCAGTTCCTGGTTATTCTGGTTGTGTTGCTGCTCCCAGTGGTTTTGCTGAACCTGATTTTGATGACCGGCGGGTTGGTTTGGCCTGAACGGCGAGACGGAAATGTCGTTGATGTTGGTGAAGCCGAACGGCACGTCGTTCGAGGCCGTGATCAAGCTCGTGAAGCTCCCAATATCTGAGAACATTCCAATTTCCGTGGCGCTCTGGTCGAGCATGGTGGTTCCAGCCGCCTCGAAATTCGCGTTTGGGGAAACGAAGAATTTGGACTCTGGACGATGAATGTTGAGAAGATTGGAAGCCGAGGACGTCGAAGACGGCGCCGAGACCGCCTCCGTCGCCGTTGCGGTGGCCGTGTTCGTGAGGCTCGAGCTCTCGCTGCTGGAATTGGAGCTGGCTCTGCGCTCGCTGTTCGGCTGCTGCGGCGGTGGTGAGGCCGGTGACGAAGAAGAAGACTTCAGCTTCGAACGCTTCGTTTTCCGGCAGCCTCCGCCGACGGGGACGTTGCGGAGGACGCCGCCTTTGGTCCAGTAGCGGCGGCAGCTCTTGCAGAAGTGGCGCGGCTGGGAGAGGTTGTAGTTGTTGTAGTAGCAGAACTTGGTGTTGAGCGAGTCGCACCTAGGGCACTTCAAGGCCTGGTGGTTCTGGTTGTGGTGCGGCCGTAGCCTCCGGTCTCCGCCTCCGGCGCCGCCAAAGAACCTCCCTCCGATCGACTGAATGTCTTGCATTTCAAGCAAAGAATCCGATTTGAATTACTATTTACCAGAGAATTTGATTGTAAAATTTCCCACTTTTGCCGAAATCTACACTCACATTTGCATCAATTGAATCTCCATCTAGTGATGAGAGTGAGTGAGTGAGTGAGAGACAGAGAGAGGAAGCGTGGAGAAATTTTGGAGAAGAAGGAAATGGAAGAGGCTCTAAACTAAAGTAAAAACACCGACAAATATCCTCCGAATTTTGTTTTTTCTTTTTTTTGCATTTTGCGAATTACGAATTTCGCCCCCACGTCACACGGAAATGACAGTACGGCACTGACGGGTGGTCAGGCTAGGCAAAGACGAAACTACCCTCGCGCACAGTTCTGCAGCGACTTGAAAGCGGGAAATGGGATCCGAGTCCGCACGAGAATCAGGGCCGTTGGTGGAAGACACGTGGACGGAGGAGGGGGCGGGGGTGGTATCGTCTCGAGTGTCTACCATTGTCGGCCACCCCGGTTTTATCGGGTGGGGTGGTGAGTGGAGGAGAGAGCGCCACGTAGCGGGTTCTAATCGGTGATGTATCTGACGCGATGTTGCCTGTTGAGGACTTAAGCCTGTGGAGTTTGTCTGGTGATTGGTGTACGGTATGACACGGTGCACCTGTTTTACATAATTTACATGCAACGTTAATTAACCTAACAATCTCCGATCACGTATCAAATCAAGATTCCCACGCTCGTTTTCTTTGGTTTAGAGTTTAGACTTTAGAATCCACTTGGACCAAGAACGAAGAACGAAGAAGGAATCTAATCTTTGCATCAAGATTTCATAGATTCAAGTGCCTTGAATTTGGTTATTTTGGATACAATCATTTGATTTTTTTTGGCTGGAACTATGTAGTCCAACAATTGCTGTCAAGAACTTAGGGTTTAGGGAAATTGTAAGCTTGATTTTCCATGGGAGAGGATGAAAACCCAAGAAACTCATCTCGAAAAATCAACCCAAGCGCATCTGATTAAAGTTCAACTAATTATCTTCTATGCAAAAACAAGCTTATAATTAAGCTTACACTTTTCTTCAACAATCAAATTTAGAAAGAAGAAGAGAAAATGAATATGACTAGACAAGAATCAGGATGAGCCCGAAGAGGTTTGTACTTCTTCAATAATTTTCTTATTTATTATTTATTAAAAAATTAAACTGATATATATATATATATATATATATATTAGACTTAACAAGTGTTAATTAATTCCAATTAAGTTAATAGACAGCTGTCGCAATATGGGAACTATAAGTGTCTGTAACATAAAAGGAATAGGTTGAGTGGATCCTCCTAAAGAGATTGACTTACAGAAGAGTAAATTAATTTTTGAATATTAATGCATGCTAGGACTAGAGGGACTATAGGCTAATTGTGTTCAAACAAACAAGATAAGAGAGTTAATGAAGAGAGTTATTTTCTTGTAGTCTATAGTTTATTGCTAGGAGGTGAGTTAATTAGTTCATATACATACAATTCACCTAATTATACAGTAACCTAAATATTCATATATAGCTATACTTGTTTATAGATTGATGCGTAACATCACATAATTATGGTGAGTGATATTGTAAGGACTAAGCAACAATGTTGATTACTTATGGCCCCATGTTATTACTACTATGCACGAAGCAAATCCAATATATATCTGTACGGTGCAGATCAACCGCCATCGACTGTTATCGGATGCCATAACCACCACCATCCAAGCGGTGGAGCCCCAACACAGTCTCATTCATTATACCCATACAAACCGTCCTCCATTGACGTACTTACAGTGTTCTACACCGAGTACCCTCTATTCTCAACATGTCACACCATGAAGGACGATCATAGCAAGATTTTCATCTACATGCACCAAAGTCGTCGGAGCACAAAATTGACAATGTGCCAACTGTTGAACTTAACGCCACACCGCCATCACCGGTGATGTGATTGCTTCATATCCTATTTTTATAGAGATCTAGAGTTTTACGGTGCTTCAAAGTTTGAATACTCATCTTGAACTTAAAGCCACACTGCCATTATACTGGTGATGTGATTGTTTCATATCCTATTTTCATAGAGATATAGAGTTCTACAGTGCTTCAGAATTTCAATATTCTTCATTATACTTGCAATTTAAATATTAACTAGTTGTACTTTTAATACACCTTGATTAAATCTGAACAGTTAATATATAAATATACATAAATTGTGTTTTGGACTAATATCTAAAAATATATACAAAATTTTTTTCTCAAGTATCATAACCCTCCAAAACTCATTCGAAAGTGTGGTCGCAAAGCCGTGCAGTCCGACAGAGGGAGCTAGTGACAGAAACGTCAATTTGTCAAGTGGTGCTTGGGAGGATTACACATGAAAGGAAAGTAACGAACCAACTGGTACATACACATATTTACATAAACCATCTATGTTGCGCGCGTTGTATAAATCAAAATTGGAAATATCTCTTGCTAGCTAGAAGACTTCTGGTTAGCTGGTTAGTACAAACAATAGACGGTAACGTTTTTGTTATGTTGCTCCAGTACAGGTACTAGTCCACACTAGAACTCCAATAATGGAATTGATTTGAAACAAGGGACTGAAAATCATCGAGTGAAAACAATGGCATTGATTTTGATTGCTTAAAATTTGCTTGATCGAGCTAGAATGAGTGAGTGACTATAATATGATGATGGAAACAGCTTCACATGCACATGGGACGGTTGTGTCCCTACTAAATTAGGTCTTCTGGTAGTTGTCCACATCTCTTGCCTCTCTCTGAGGTCATTTCAGAGAGGACGCTATACGTGCCTACATAATATATAAGTGGAAGCCACCCCTCGTTTTGGAATAGATGCAAATTAGGTTACCCGTTGGCGTCCTCTCAAATTGTTGTGCCCCTTTCACAATCCCTAAGATTTCATAAGATATGGTGAATGATCCACCACTACTTCAGTTGATAATACACCACCACTTTAATTGGTCAGGCGATGATTTATCGATATATCAAAACGTTCGTGCGTGTTTAAATAAAACAAGAGAAAACACGGTAATGGTGTAAAACATGAGTTTGAAATTTAAAATTTTATCTTTCTGTTAACAAGAATCATTCTGTAATTATAATATGATAAATCACGTCAAAGGTCTATCGAACACACTAAATCTCGATTGTACTCTATTCGTTGTCGCTATCTATGCTAATGCCGCCTTGGGCTCAGGTCATACGGCCCAGTCGGTTGGAACGGGGACATACTGACTCAATTTCCGTCCCACCATCTTCCTCAAAAACCTATCATGTGGTGATGGGGGCCCAGCCCATTATCCTTAACCCTATAAACCCCATAAAACCTTCCCGAACTGGTTCTGTAACCCTTGGTGCGCTTCACTGCTTCCTTCCTCTTGTTTTTCTCTTTCAGGGAAACGTATCATTCCATTTCCAAAGAGTATGGACATCCACTACCCACCCAAAAATGGACAATATAGATTTTTAGATCCATTAATGTTCTTTCTTTTTTTACTTTTTTTTTTTTTTGATGACTTTCTTTTTTTACTTTAGTTATAAAAAAGTAGTATGCTAAATTAGATGCATTGCAGAGTTCTCATTATTTGTTTATTTTGAAATGCAGATTGTCATTTTCTTATTTTTCACTTTGACCTGGATAGTATTACATGTGTGTGTACATTCCTGCTTTTTCTTTGTTTGGCGAAAGGAATGAATCACAATACTCGCATACTATCTACTTCTAGTTTTTGGAATCATTCATGGTCATGGCTTGATACTGATTACAAATTGTGCAGATTTCACAAAGCCCAAAAACCCAAAAGGTGCCCAGCCCTAGATTAAAAAAAACCCCATACATATTGTCAATCTATTCTGCAACACTTGGTATGCTCCTCCATCAAAAAAAAAAAAAAATACTTGGTATGCTCCACTGCGTCCTTCCTTCTGTCTTTCCTTTTCAAAGAATCTATCTTCTAAAATCCAAAGAGTATAGATCCCTGGTCATTGACTAATAACATTACTTTTCATATTAATTAACCATAGTTGCAAGATAATGAGAGTGAATTTGTTAAATTCAAATTTAACAACCTAAATAGTAAATCGACGCAAAGTCCCGACTCCAGTTGGGATGTCAACATTTTTTGAAGAATGTACTTGATCGAAGTTAGATCATCTAACTAATGCTAAGAAGAAATGACATGGGACTCATTTGGAATAACATACCAGCCATGTATAAAAATTTCACCGACTAGATTATTTCGTCGTTGAAACGTTTGCAAGCTTTGCCCTTTCCTTGTATATCCGGGATTTGTCAATCTTCTGCTCCATGATTTAGAAAACGGTAGTCCCTTGATGGCATTAACTTGCATGGACTTCGATCACTTGCATATGATTTCATGTTTATAACAAGTGATCGATGATGAATAAAAGCCCAGCCCAAAAAGTAATGATTCCAAAGTGACGCCCACACTAACTGACAATCATTTTTTTTTATGTTTTTATTTTATTTTTTTTGAGGAATAACTGACAATCATATGTTACTAGCTAGTAAGGAGAAGATATACTATGTGGTATATTTAGCGTCATACTACTGCAAAACACTAAACCCGATCAAACTGGTGTCGCCTCCGTGTCTTATTGGCCCTCGACTGGTCAGGTCAGCAGGAATGCCATGCCACCGCCCTAATCAAACTCCAGTGAAACCCCCCCGCTGGTCTTCACCAAGAATTGGTCGCCTACCTTCTTGACCTCCGGTAGCCTCTGCCTTGATCTTTTCTTCAAAGTCGTGCCAATCCAAAAGCAAGTTTAAGAAGAAAATGGAGTGGGGATGCAACAGTACTGATGTTCGGAAGGTGTTTGGTTTGATTCTCCAAATGGCTGTGAATGGGAAGTTGAAGCCGGAGCAGATGATAAAGAGGCTGTTTGTGCATGTTCACCAACATGGAGTTTGATGAGGCTAATTATTGTTGTGGTTCAGTCAGATTCTGATCATGAGTAGTTTGTTGATGAGTACTCCGTGGAGAATATTGAGCACAAGGGATCGGCGACTGACTATGATGTCTGTGTATGATATGTTTTCATCATCCTATTGTATTATTTCACCCTAATTACTTGATGGAGTAATTCTTCCAATGATGCCATGATCATGCCAAGATATTTACCTCATGATATTTAATTTCTTCAATGACGCGTTTGTCTTATTTTTCTCATTCAATTATGAAACGAAAATGCTTTATATATAGATGTAACGTAAAGTGCTATGCTGAAGATCCTATTGTGTCTCATATTTTTCCACAGCCAATTAATTCGCTGCTGTTTATTGAATGATGATGAGGTGATCGAAACGGTGATTGATGTAGTTTCGGATGATTTCTCAAGATTTATTAGAGATAAATTCTATTTGCATTGATAGTACACAGTAAAGATTAATGGTTACTAATTAATAACATCTCCATGTATCATAGTATGGATATTTTTTTTTTTGGTTTTTTTGAATAAAGGGCTGTGCAGCTGTCTTCAAACCTTGATTAATGAAACTGTGAAATACAAAGGGGAGACATTGAGCCTAAACCTCTTATTACAATAAGCAATTAGAATATGTCCCGAAATAATATTAGGAATCTCTACACAATACTTGTAGTCTAACAAGCACCAACTAGCAAAAAGCGCTCTACTGGCTGCTCCATTTGCTTTGAAATAGCAGTGACATAATGGAAAGATAACTCGATATGTAACACGATTACAATGTAGTATAATTGTCAGCTTTAATACAGCTTTCTTACTATGTTACCGTCAGATGATAAATATGACGACACTTAGTTTCATCTTATCACTAAGCGGTAGCAACCATTTGACACAGCAAATAACTCGCTGCCAACCTAGATCAACTGATGCACATTAAGTGCATACAATGGCACAAGGCCCTACTAGTATGACACAACAAGAGTAGACACTTATTTCACGCCAAAGACGTGACCAACATAAATAACTGCAGTAAATAAAAACAGGAGTAAAATAACTTGCCAAGACCGGGCCCAAAAAGAGGGCCAAGCCCAAGCAACAATCCAGGAAACCTACACTCTGCCAGCCGTCCCTGACCGCCAACGCCGCCAGACCGAGCAAAGGGCCGCCCCGCAGCCTTCGCCAAACCGCCATCAGCGATCTGTCATCCCAGATCGGAACCAAAACCTGCAGAGAAACCATCTTCGACACATCTTGGAGAAGCCGAGTGGAAACCCGGCCATCCAGATCGAGATCCGAAGATCCTAACCAGATTGAGCTGCTCCGATTCACCCCCTGCCACGCCGCGCCGACCGCCTCACCGCCTGATCGCCTCCAAATCTGAAATCGTATCCGTCGAATATGCCATCGAAGAGAGAACCAGAAGCCAGCAGCCGCAATTTTCCCCTCCCTCACTGACATCCACCGTAATCTCACCGATCGGAACGAGAACGTTGATCGAGAGACCCGGCCTCACACCCAACTCACGCCGAGTCGGTAATGGCCCGTCTGACGACGACGTAGTGGCACGCCGCCGGACAGGGAGGAAGATCTGGTCTTTTTCTCTCAGGCGCGTTCCAATAAAACTCTTTATTTTTCTTTATACCATTGTTATGACTCTTTTTGTGCAACGCTCATAGTATGGATATTCTTATTGCAACGTACTTTAATTAGTCATGAAACCAAATTAAGAAGTATTTGGCCATTTAAAGTTGATCGCGATCGCATGCATGCTCTTGTTATGTACAACTATAAATAATTGTAGAACATGTTAGTGAAGTTTCTAACTTTCTCTCTGATTGATGAATGAATCCGAGCAGGCTCGATCGGGTTAGAAATTAGATTCACAAAATCGAAGCTGGGACGGAGAATATGATAAACTCCACCGGAAAAGATGTGGGTCTCTGGAATCTGGATCATATATTTCCTAGCTGGGCATGGATTCAATTCTTCCTGTGAAAATCTAATTAAAGTCCATTCGAGACAACACGTGTCAACTCTACAACGGACTACCCATACTTGTATCTCTAAGCTCGAAGCACCGGATCATAGCAGGAAACAGTTGAATCAAATTGCAACGCCTCGGAAGCTGTGAGCTAGCGCCATGGACTTTTGGAACAGAGCCCGCGGCGTCGCCGAGGAGGCGGCGAAGCGATCGCAGGATCTCACGATCGGCGGCGCGTCGAAGCTCTCCGACATCGTCTCCGACACCGCCAAGCGCTCCAAGGAGATCATCGCCGCCGAGGCCTCCAAGCGAGCCGATCACATCAAGCAATTTGCCGACGCCTTTGCTCCGTCGCTACCGCAGCCACCTGCGGCGGAGAGTCAACAACAACAAGAACAAGAGAAGGATCTGGAAGCATTTGGAATCACCGAGGAGTTGAGAGACTTCGCTAACGGAATGACTTTTGTCACGTTTAAAGATTTTCCTCTTCCAGGTAAATGTTTTTTGGCTTTGATTGTGAATAGGAGGGAAGAAATTTATTGCAAAAGTGAGAAAATTGTTTGAAAATTTCCGAGTTGCTAAAATTTGCGGAATTTTTGTTAATGTTTAGTGCTAAATTGCTGATGAATTTTTGGTTTTGTTACTGTTTACTGTCAAATTGGGAGTAATAAAGTGGTGGATTAAGTTCAATCTTTGTGGTGAAAGCATAGTTTAAGCACTTTCCTTGTGGCTTACTCCATTACTCCATTTTGGAAAACGATATGTGTGTATTGCTCCAAATTGCTTTGGAATATGCAAAGCACTTTGTTTGTGGTGTTTACTGTGTGGTGATGAATGGTTTATGATGAGATCAAACACTAGATTCTTGTACCCCTCAGTGCTCATTGTGTTTTGCACTGTGTAGATGATACACGATTCTCTGACGTTCCGACAGTGACAAATGTTAGGCAGGATCTCACGGAGTGGCAAGAAAAGCATGCCAACCTTGTTCTTTCGACTGTCGAGGTAGCTTCATTTGAAAATCACAGAGATTGAAAGGATTAAAAGGAAATAAGAGTATTTATCGGATTTACATATCAAATGTGAACTGATAAAAACTCTGAAAAGTAGTTTAATTTTTTTTCAGCTTTCAGTTGTATCATATTTTTTTAAGCGAGTAGTGTGTATGCACTTCATTGTCTTTTCTAACTTCTTTTGCTTGCAGGAAATTTCAAAATTAAGATATGAGTTGTGTCCACGTGTTATGACAGAAAGGAAATTTTGGAGGATATATTTCATACTAGTTAACAATCATGTCGCACCGTAAGTAATCATATCTTGGCGTAAACTCTAGTATTCATGCAATTCCGTCTCACACTACTGCGCTTTCTTTGGTTTTGGTTCTCTACTGATTTCGCATAAGTGATAAACTGTCCTATCTTATGCATCCTTGTAGCTATGAGAAGCATTATCTGGAGGAAGTTAAGCAAAAGTCAACTGAACAATTTTTAGATGACAGAGTAAAAGAACCTACTAAAGTTGAAATAACTACTAAAGCAGAGGATAAGGAAGAAAAACATCACACTAAAACTTCAACCTCATCAACTACAGATCAAGACTTGGATGCATTTCTCCTGGGGGACAGTGATGATGATCCAGGTACCTTAAGAGTGTTTCTTTATTTGATACCTAGCTTGGCCTTAACCATATCTCAGATGCATTGCATTACAGTGTGACAAGTATCCAGGATATCTATTTTCACTGGGTTCCTTAATCGTATATATTCATGCAGCAATGAAATGTTGGAAATATCTGATTTTTTGCCTTAATTGTTTGTCTGTGACTTATTCTGGGGTGATCAACTTTGGGTTTCATTTTATTTGACGTTTGTGAACTTTCTAGACACTGATCTTCTATTTGGTGTCTTTCAGATCATGATGGTGGGGACTTTGATGATGATTTTGACAAATTAGCGGACGGATCGGTAAGCTCTCTTTTTCCTTCTTTTGGGCTTTTGTTCCTTTATTTACTCAAGAACTGTATGTTGTGCCTCTGATGTCATGTAGTTTACTAGGTGAAATTTCAATGTCAGCTCCCCGATAAACAATGCAACCAAGTAGTTTTCTGGATCTTAAGATAGTACCTTGTCGAATGAGACTTTTTCCACTTTCAGGAGAAGTAAAAGAGGTTTCTTGTACAAGCTGAAGTTCTAACTATCCCCCTTAATTTTTGAAATAACACACATAATACACTGATACATGATGCATGATAATATGCAAGAGTTTGGTGTAGGTCACCACTCATCGCGATCTAATACATTCTTCTCCAGCCTAAGATGGCAATTCAAATTCATTGTGTGGATCTTTACATCTATTCTTCATTCAGTTTTAATGCTGCATCTTTCAAACTTGCTGGCTTTACAGGATGAAGAGAAGGACAAGTTGTAGAGAAACAAAAAGCGCTTTCATAATTTGTGAAGAATGAAATCGTTGTCAGCTTGACTCAACAGCATGTGTTACTAGCTAGATACTTCAGCCTCTCCAGGGAAATGGAATAAAGGTCATCATAGGTTCCCTGATTTTTTCCTCTCTTTTTTTTATTTTTCTTTTTCTTTTTCCTTTTTCCTTATTCCTTTATGTGTATATATTATGATCTGATGTAAATATACAATCAGAAATTAGGAATACATGCATTCTCAGGGCACAATTGAATGTTACTGACGTATAATGTTGATCTTTAAGACTTTTAGAGCTAGTTTTCCCAGCAAGGTAACATGTTTTTCATGCGTCTCTGGTAATATTGCTAACCCTCTGATCTCCATTTTTTAAGAACCTTTCTGTAATCACAAGGCAAAGTAGTAACTGAGGTGATTGTAAAAAGTTGAGAGCAGCCAACATTGCCAGTTCATGATTTTCAGTAGAGTTTCTGGGAAGATTCCTAGGAACTTGGAGGTTAGTTTTATAGGTGTTTGCTTAACAAACAAGTCAATTTGTTTCCAAGGAGGAGACTGGATCCTTATGATTTGATACTCGCTTAACAGTCAAGTTATTTGTAATATAAACCGCTACATATTTCTTTCTAGCTCGTTGAAGTCCTCAACAGAGTCGCAAAGTCTGATCGTAAATCATTCTATTGAAGATTGGTTTCGTAATATTATTAGTATGTTGGCTTTACTTCTAATTAATTGTGATCTGCACTTTGATTTGATTCTGTTTGGTCGTAAGTCATTCATAAATATTCCAGATGTAGCAGATAACAACAATGGATCTGCTAAACTGTCATTACCAATACCATTTTCATCTCTCTTTTGCATGGAGATGTCGAACTGAATCAGCAGTGGGTCGAGAAACTCGACGTCATTTAACAATTCGGAGTCATTATTCTTGAACAATTCGGAGTCGAGCCTTCTTTTCGCACTATCACGATTAGGAAAATAAATGGGAAAAAGTGGAGTCGATGTTTACATTTCAGTTGTTTTTGATGTGCTTATGCCTACCAAATGACGAAGACCAATCAACCACTGAAAATTAAGCTTGACAATTAGGATGTGATACACTTCTACAGATTCTAATTAGACTGCCAACACTTATGTGATTGAATAGTACAGCCATTATATCAGCTGATAGAAGTAGGTCTGGATCTCTTTTAATTTATAAACAAAAAGACGTGTATGAATATATAGCCTCGAATCGTGGAAGTCAAGTAAAGCTTCCGAGCATGCTGGTTCATAAACGGGATAATAATACAGTATGTCACCGAAAACGAAGACAATAATTCAGAACGAACTAGAACGTGGAGATCCATGGTGAATAATATAGTATGACTCAACCACAAAGCACTGTTGGTGAGTGATGCCGGAATCTACATGAAAAAACCGAAAACAGAAAACCAACAGAGTTAGTACCTTGCCGGAATTGGAGTCTCTATGGTCAGTATGATCATTTTTCTAGCCTCGTGGTTCTTATATTGTACTTGTGGACCTCGAAAGATAGGTTTAGACTCGATGTTCTTGTGTTATATTATGAGTGAACCTGTTAATGGCTCTTGTTTGTATTATTCATACTATTTGTAATGTTTTCTTCTGTATAAATGAATTGACATTCATTGGATCTATACACACACACATACATATAGTTCCGTTTGGTCATCCAAACCGTGCAACCAGAGACATTCGTAAACTCTTTGGAGTAAATCAAGTTCGACGATCGTCGAGTGGCTTATCTAGTTAAAAAGTAAGACATGGTCCTCACTCCGATCCTCAGTAGGATTGTCGGATGCGTCCTACTGAAGATGAATTGAGGCTTAATTGGCTACTACTGCCTACTAGGGTCCATACGCATGACTAGTACTTTCCGAGCATGACATGAATACTTGAATAGTGTACCTCACCTACACCTTTACCTTGATAGCTACTCAACAAATAAGTACCTCACCGCTAGTTAGCTACAGGCCATTGTATTAATAGATAATACAAGTTAAGAACTTAATGAGCACCCAAACTAGGCTGCACTATGCTTAATTATCTCCAATAATTATCAAAATTAAGGTGGATCGAATTAAAGATAGCCCCTTCTGGCAAAACCCAAATGGAATTTTCTAGAGTGTATTCAGCTAGATCTTTCCCTAGTTAATGGTTTTGCTTCATTCTTTCTTTATATGAGGTGACTGAGAATTCGATATTAATTTCTTCTGGGTCTAAAAATGCATCGAACTGTTAGTGAATAATGGAGTTGATTTCCTAATGTGGCATTACGTTTACGACTCGTCCATTAAAATTCCCCAACTAAAAGCTGTGCATATTAATTATTCAGTCCAATAATTCAAGGTCCCCCAGTATAGTTTTGGTTTGGAATTTGATGTGGATGGAGTATTGTCCTGTTTGTTATTTCATTTTCAGTATTGATCTGTATTTGAAGAAAATCCCGGTCCGACTCGTTGCTCTCATATGCCAATTCAGAAATTAGTTGGCTTATTAGGAATCGAGTGCAGATTCCTTTGAAGCACCCTAGAAATGTGGGTTGATCTTATATGAATTGGCTATTGTCGAATAAATCACTGTTTGATTAAGGTAGAAAAGACTACTGATAATTGGTTTAGTGTTTGGTAAGTCACTTTTTGAATGCATATTTTCAATTGGATTAGTGAAACTGTATAGAGATTATTGAAATTTTTATCCAACAAAATTCGGTCAATTTTTTTCCTACGGAGTATACTCGATTGACCTTAAGTTAACATCTTTAGAAGGTGATCTATCGAAGATTAAATCTTAACTTTTTACATGTTTACATGTCTTTATTGATCGGTAAGAAAAATAGATATTATAATCATAAGGAGTATAAGAAGTAGCTTTCTAGAGTTTCTGGCAAAACAAAAATATCTGAAGAAATTATTGAACTTAACATAGTCTCATATTGGACATTTCACTTGAGCGTGACATATTAACAAATTAAGAAGTTGTCTTAAATTCTTAATGACATCGTGGATCTCTCTATAGAATATTACTTCACGTGAAAATAGACATATCCAATTTTTCAAATGGTCCTCGTGATCATATTAATATTATACGATTTTATGACCTACAAGAATGAAAGAAGTTGTCAAAGTCATATCTAACCCAAAACTTTAAGCTAGTTAGGAGGAGGAGATTTACGTGTTAAACCAAAATTTAAGTCAGGGTTTGATAAAAGTTTTTATTTTAACAGAAAAGATCATACCACACTCGACTCATGATACCAGTGAGATTTGACATATGTAACTTCGATCATGTTAGTTATTTTAAATAACTAACAAACCCATTTATAAGAAGGAAAAAAAATTAACCGACCACAGTTCACATATAAATTTAATAATTGATTTGTCTTTAATTGTAATTTAGGCAGTGAAGCAGGCGTAATGCTTTTGACAAAAAAAAAAATACTAACAAACCTCATTCACAGATAAATTTAATAATCAATTTGTCTTTAATTGTAATTTAGGCAGCGAAGCATGCTTGCTGCCTTGAGGCGTGGCCGGCACTAATTAAAATTTGGATGGAGTATGAATACGTGCACTAGATTTTGTTAGATAAAGCGACGAGTCAACAACTGGTTCCAGTTTTAGTCATCAAAAAACTGGTTCCAGTATTGCGGCCTCTTATTTCCATAATGGAAGAATCGAAGATGTCAACCTTTCATTTAAAATATTTGTGTTGTATTAAGCCGATAGGCAATAGCTGTATGATGTAGCCTTCTATATATGTATTGGCTAGCCATATATGGACCAAGGAATTTAGGCACCACCATCCCTAGCCCAGCTACCAAGGCACCACCATTACTGATCCTATTGACTCTATTCTTTTGTGGATAATTGAACATGGTGGCTTTTGTGGTAGGTAAACTTTATGGGGATCGGTTATTTATGGAATTGTAATTTTTTTTTTTTGTAGTTTTATCGTCATTAGTTTTGATGAAAACGTTCAAGTTCTTTGCGTGTAAGAGACATTTTCATATTATGATTTTATATGAAAAATTATTTAAATATTTTAAAATTACTTTCTAAAAATAAGATACAACAAAACATAAGATAGGACCATTCATCTAAATATGAAAAAAAATGTGATGATTTGGATACTAGTTAACATAAAAAATTTGAATTATGAAACTATGCTGGATGTCATGTGTTCAATGTTTTTGTTTTTTTAGTTGCAGAAGATTTGATTCACATGATAGAGAATGAAGTGGATAATCCACCAAACATTGCACTAATGTAGAAATGATCTATGAACAAGTATAAAATATATAACCAAACCTTCCCCAAATGAATTACTGTAAATCATTCTTAAGAGAGTTATCGAATCTCCTCAACTAATTTCATATCATTGTCGCATTCTTCATCTAGATTTCAGAGGCTTTACAGAACCCTGAAATTAACTTTTTACCTCTTGAAGAAACTACTTTTACTGGGATCGTATCGAAAACAACATACGAAAACCTATTTTTAGTGGGATCGCGTGCGCCCCTCCAATGGCCACTAGTACCCGAGACCTCGACTGGCGCGTGCAACGTCCTTATCCCCCAACTGTGATAGCTTAATTGTACTCTAACACTAGGCACACCCACCTTACCCCGTCACGCATCCTGATCGTGGACACGTAGCCGACATAGTACCACCCCAGGATCTATACGTACACTTTCCCAAACGACGCCGTATAACCAACCGACACTTAGGACGGCAACACATAGGAGAAGCCGTAATCTCGCCCAAATTTACCGCCCCCATAGTAATTAGCGTACCTTAATCCCCACTTTAACACAGTGATTAGCGATTCATCACCCACAGTAATCACGCTTCCCCATGCCGGAACGAGAACGTCCCCCAATATCTCGCGAGATAATGTCGGTGTAGGTCCGATACGCTCGGGATCCATGACACGTATCCAGGGACATAATTCTTGTGGGGCCGGCGGGCATGATAAAATAGCTGGCTGTCATTTATTGGAGGCCTTCGCTAAGCCCAAAGAGCCTTTTATCAGTCTCAGCCCACGCAAAGCCGTCGGTGCACGTCACGCACACCCCACCACGCGTTCTTCGCTTCTTCTCTTCTTCTCTTCTTCTCTCCTCACTATCTTCACAACCATGACTCCACCGCTCTCTCCTTCTTCTTCTTCTTCTTCTTCTTCTCGAGTTTAGTAATCGCCGGCCGTCGAGGAGCTCCGGCGAAGTGTGCCGCCGGTGAATTCGGCTGGATCTGGAGGCGGATTCCCGCCCGCATTACGGTTTGAGTTTGCCTCACCGGAGATCGGAGCGGTGTTGATTTTGGAGTTCTAGATCAGATTTTTGGGAGCGGAATAGTTGGAGGTTAAATGCGGTAAGGGAGCGGTTACGGGTTTCGGATCTTTCTAAATATAGCGGGGGAGCTGAAAAAGGAAAGAGAGGTCGATTTTGTGGATCCGGCATTGATTGAAAACGCAGCGTTTTGTGGAGAGAGAGATAGAGAGAGAGAGAGAGACTATCTGAGATTGATGTGCAAGGTGGAGAAGGAGAGAAGAGGAGTGATGGGGATAAAGGGGTTGGGAGGAGGTGGAGATAAGCTGAAGAACTCGCTGCTACAAACGACATCGTCTTCGTCTTCGAGGTCGAAAATGAAGCTGTGGATGATAAGGGCGACGACATCGGTTTTGCTGTGGACGTGCGTCGTGCAATTGACGGCGTTGGGCGATATGTGGGGGCCTAGGGTTTTGAAGGGATGGCCGTCCTGCTTTTCTCAGGAGAGTGCCGTGGCCTCGTCGGTTTTGCAGGACCGGATGATTTCCGTTCCGGCCAGAGTTCTTCCGCCGAAGAGTGAGTCTTTGTTTTTCTCTGTATTTGTGATTCAATGTGGGTTTTTTGCTTAATCAGTAGACTTGTGCTTGTTGCTTCAAGTCCAATTGTGAACTTGGCCATTAACAGATGTTAAATTCATGAAAGTTTTCAACTTTATCAGGATTTGATACTCCCTTTTTCGTGTTTGTCATGAGTTTTCGACTCATTTGGTTACTGGTTGATTGTTATTCACTCTGAATTTCTGTGCTGGCATTAGGGGTTTACAAAAACAATGGCTACCTGATGGTTTCGTGCAATGGGGGACTCAATCAAATGAGAGCAGCGGTGAGTTGTTGCGCAATGTTTTAGCTCTGCATAATAGCATTGACTTCATTTTTGCTCACCAAGCTACTTTACAGCTTCTTTGTACATACTGCTTGCTAGTTATCAGTTTCTTATTTCCCTTCTTGGTGGTGATCCCTGCAGATATGCGACATGGTTGCTATTGCAAGGTATTTGAATGTCACACTCGTAGTTCCCGAACTTGATAAAACGTCCTTTTGGGCTGATCCCAGGTGCGCCGGTTTATTTATGTTGACAATTCTTTCTTGCACTGACTATTGACAGTAGTTTGTAGTACTTACCTGTAAATTACTGTGGTGCTTGGTGTGGCAGTGAGTTTCAAGACATATTCGATGTGGATCATTTCATCACATCCTTGAGAGATGAGGTTCGGATATTGAAAGAGTTGCCTCCCAGGGTTAAGAGAAGAGTGGAACTAGGAATGGTTTATACCATGCCACCAGTTAGTTGGTCTGACATATCTTATTATCATAATCAGGTGAGTTCTCTTCATTCTTTTCCCTCACTCTATATGGCCAGGCAAGAAGGTCTCTCTTGCAATTCTTAAACATCCATAAAGCTCTCAGTTTTGTTAAGGTATTTCTGAAACTTCACTTAAAGTAATTTTGTGCTCTTATGTTTCATACAGATTCTTCCTCTGATACAAAAATACAAAGTTGTACATTTGAATAAAACTGATGCTAGACTGGCCAATAACGGACAACCCTTGGAGATTCAGAAACTTCGATGCCGAGTAAATTTTAGCGCTTTGCGATTCACTTCTCAAATAGAGGAATTGGGTAGAAGGGTCATAAATCTTCTTAGGGCAAATGGTCCTTTCCTAGTTCTTCATCTTAGATATGAAATGGACATGTTGGCATTTTCTGGCTGTACCCAAGGTTGCAACGCTGAGGAGGTGGAAGAGTTGACAAGGATGAGGTAATATATACTTTCTTGATAACCTGTGCATGTACAATGCATTCATAACTTAATATTAATCTGTCTTATGGTTTCACTTTCTCACAGATATGCTTATCCCTGGTGGAAGGAGAAAATAATAAATTCTGACCTGAAAAGGAAAGATGGCTTGTGTCCTTTGACACCAGAAGAAACTGCTCTCACACTGAGTGCCCTTGAAATTGATCCCAACATCCAGATCTATATTGCCGCTGGTGAAATCTACGGTGGTGAGAGGAGAATGGCAAGTCTTGCAAAGGCTTTTCCAAAATTGGTGAGTTGATGAAAGCTGAAATCACCTTCTCTATGCAGTAATTCATTACTTTGTGTTTTCTGTTTTTTCATGGTGACTTTTGATTTCTTCAAACAGGTCAGAAAGGAGACACTGTTAGAACCGTCAGACCTCAGGTTCTTTCAAAACCACTCCTCCCAAATGGCGGCATTGGATTATCTCGTCTCGTTGGAGAGTGATATCTTTGTTCCTACATATGATGGAAACATGGCTAAAGTTGTTGAAGGCCATCGCAGGTAGTGTGTGCTAACAGTGTTGTTCACAGTTTCGTTTGGCTTTGGACCGTTGATTTTTGATGTCAAGACATCCTGTCATCAAAGGTTAATCGATTCATAATGTTGTGTGCTCTAGGATTTGATTCATGATAGGTTTCGCAGTTTACTGCCGAATGCGTGTCCTTACGTCTTATTCAAGGTGAAAATTGTCATTAAAAGGCTTTCTTATGTTTTGATGTTCCTTCAGATTTCTTGGGTTCAAGAAGACAATTCTGCTGGACAGAAGGCTTCTTGTTGATTTGATAGACCAGTACAATGGTGGAGAATTGAATTGGGATGAATTCTCTTCTGCAGTGAAGGAAGCTCATGCAGAACGCATGGGTAACCCAACTAAAAGGTTGATGATCCAAGACAGACCTAAAGAGGAGGACTATTTCTATGCCAACCCAGAAGAGTGTTTGCAATTGTCAGATGATGAGCAATTATCAGATGGGCTTTTGAGTAGTATGTGATTTTACATAATGGTTAAGAAGATTGTGGGGTTCATGAAATGTGCTGGCAGTGTTGGCTATTTTTCCACAGATCTCCTATGAAAGTTCTCTACAGAGAGGGGGAGGTATAGTGATAATGAAGGATTTTGATATGAAGATGAAGGGCCCAAAGATTATTGTGGGGTATTAAAACTTGAAGAAAGCCAAACCCTACCGAGGATCTTATGGTATCTCAGCTGGAGGAGGACATGTTTTTTCTTTTCTTTTATCTTTTTAATATAAGCCAAAATAATCCATCCAAATCATCATGTATAGAAGCCAAGCTACCCTGCCATTCAGGGTGAGAGCAAATTAAACTGCAACTGCCTTGCATTGTATCTGTGGAGGAATGCAAATAGGTTTGGTTTACTTGGGAACTCTGCAAATCATCGAAAGGTCAACCCCCTATTCCTTAAATTTTTTTGTGCCCTTCGTTTCCTTTAGATCCTCGACCTATGATGTTGTGATTCTCTAGCATATATACTACTACATCCCTTCAGATTTCCTGTTAGCACAGAGAGAATGACTGGTAGAGATGGTTATGTATTTTCACAAATTACTCCAGAAATTTATGTCTAAGAGTGGTTGATTCACTTCAAGTTTTGGTGTTCGAGTTTTTGTGTAATCATGGGCAATTGTTATACTTGTGATCTGATGATACCTCACATGACAATGACAAGTCTAGTAAACAAGCCCAGTCAACCCTTAATTGTTTGTTACTTTGTTATCAATCATTATGATTAAGGTGGTTGGGTTCATTGTCTTTGGTGTGATCTGCTTGTTTCATATGTGTGACCGACTCCGATGTTTGATTTTGTTTGTCTTGGAACAATATTAAAATAGACTTTGGTCACTTTACTAATTTGAGGAATAGATAAAGATATTGAAATTTTATACAGGATTGCTTCAAATAATTTGCATGTGGTCCTAGATTCCATAATATATATGTTTTCTTCCCCAGGAAACAGTTGGTAACATTCATTTCTTTTCAGGGCAATTTTTTTTTTTTCCCTTAAGTTGGGGTCTGATTTGTATACATAAAGGGCAAAGCATGTGACAGCAGAACCATGGTTTTTTGGTGCGCCTCTATATGTAGGAATTGGAACCTCGTGAGGTGCGTAACCTACTGATAGTGAAGAAAATTCTTTTTCTTTTTGGATGATTGGAACCAGGTTTTATCACAATTATTGACCTCAAAAATATACTCGTTGCGTTGTAGCTTTCTTACCTAATAATAATGGGTTTCAATCCGAAGTCCATTAACTTTGTTTTTGATACCCTTTCAAAATCACAATTATGCCTTGTTAAGCACAAAAGTTAATTCATTTTCCTAGTTTTAAACATTATTTTGTTGTCTCGCATCGAAAATATATATATGCAATTGATGATGCTGATGCCTGCATAAGCATTTCTTTGTCCCTAAACCCTATATTGTTTATGACTTTCAATATTTGGATGATCCAAGAAAATCTACACCGGATGAAGAGCTCCTGAAAAGTCCTTGGAATTGACTCAAGTTTAACTAAAGCAGCTTTCCGATCTTTTTGGGTAGGAATGCTATTGATAACATAAAACAAAGGAACCCAGCAACCTGTTGCTTGAACTTTAAGTTAATAATAATAAAAAAATTCCTGATGGTTATATATTTAGTGATATGTAAACTGAAGGGCAAATTGAACTTTTCTATTGGTTTTTAAGGTTACGAAGCTCTCGGGTGATCGAACTGTGAGAGAAAAAAGTCCTCAGATATTGAGGTAGATGATGATCTCATTCGCCGGATCCGATGTCTTAATCTTTACCAGCACCGGATCCAACGATTTGATTAGTGTTGAACTCGGTTAGCGAGTTGGGAAGAAAATTATTTCTTAAATAATCATAGGGTATACAAATTAAGCTGATAAGTACACAAGTAATCTCGGATTGAATCTTGTTTTCATCAAGAGATTTGACTTTTAAGTTTTAATCATTCCAGTTGGTTTCTTCTGTTACAAGTTAGCATGCTACTTTAGACTTCCGTTGCAAGCGAAAATGCTTGTTCCATCAGTTCAAAGAAATCTTAACGAGAAATTACTCGCGTGAAAGTAAGAAAATGCGGTTTTGCTAAAACTAACATGCGCTACAACTCACAATTTTTTATGAGAAATGAATATATGGCCAAAGAATCCAAAGAATAATAAATATTACGAAAAAATCATAAAACAGAAAATAATACTGTAGAAGTTTATCATTAATAATAATAGTAAGTGCAAGAAACTTTACACCAGGAAGGAAGCCTTAAACAGAAAAAGCAGCTTCTCAATAACGATGAACGACAACAGAATGATATTGAGTTGGGAGATATATATGGATCCCAAGAAATTCTAACTGTAAGAGTAAGACTCTACATTTACAATCAATCTCAGTCTCCACTGGGTAGGTTATAATCCAGCAGATGACTTGAGTAAACACCCCTTTACTCAAATCGAAGGGGGCTCCCAAAAAATGAATTAATTATATAAAACTAATAATAATTATTATTATTATTATAATTTTAGACTTGTCATATTAGTGTCTGCCTGTCCTGAGCTTCTTTTGGGCTTGTTCTGAGTCTTCACCAACTGAAATTCTAGGGTGCTTTTTTCCTGGAGTCATAGAGGGAATCTCATTTTCCTACAGTAGAATGACAGAAAAGTTTAGGTGAGATTGTACCAAATGGAAATTTAGTATGTGCCTCAGTGGAAAAGAAGCAATTACTAATGAATGGCATGACATAACACGGATGCATGAACTTGATACCTTGACAATGGATTTGGGGATAGCCGTTCTACTACATGCTTGCTTCCCAAGCTCGATTTGCACTGAGATGCTGGCCTGTGACAAATCCACACCAGAATTCTGCAGGGCTTGTGTAAGAGTATTTAATAACCTGCAAAACACCGAATTTTGTTTATGTTATCCACTCATAAACCAACGTGCATTTTCAAAGTCGTGCTCTTAAGTTTCTCTGTCCTGTAATCATAACAGTTGTATGATATCAAGTCGAACTACAACATACAGTCAAGTTTTATTGTTAGTGCAATTGCAGCAAGGTCTGTTGGGTTAGTAATCTAACCATAAGTGGTCCAAAGAAAATGCTAAGATCGATTAATTAAGAATGCAAGATGGAGCAAAAGCAAACTCACCCTTGAGAGTATGCACTTGAGATGTTAATTCTTCCGCCTTCAATTGTAAGTTCATGTTCTTTTAGCTTATCACTAATGGCACCAGCATCAGCAGTACATGATTTTGTCGGGAATAACATGGAGCGAGGATGAGATGATGTGTTCTCTGCATCAGATGGCAATCTAGGTGGAAAATGAGGGGCTGCACTACCACTTCTGACAGGTGTCGAGAAGTTCGACTGCATTGACAGAGGAAAGGGAACTGCCTTGTTTGTTATTCCATTGGGGTAATCCTTAGCTCTGAATGTCGTTTCAGTACTCGTATCAGATTCTACCAGGTTCTGAGCACTTCCAGGAATAGTAGTAGACACTGAAGTAGTTTTCTCCTCAAATTTTGCAGCAGCAAACACTAATGCAGGACCAGATCCACCATTCATACCTCGAGATTGATCACAGTAACTTTCCCCAAGCTTGTTGTTTCCCTGTTCAATATCATGCTACAAATGTCAACCGATCGACATTTAGCTACAAGTTTAACGTCCCACAAGAGACAATGACTCCACATTGCAAAACATAATATGTAAAGAGAAGTAAAAGGGATTTACCCAAGGCATCAATTTTGCTGGATCATTGTTCCAACCTTGGTATGGACCCTCATACTTGGTTACTTTTTCCTGTAAATACTGAATGTATTCGATAACCTGGGAAGCAAAAACGAGAAAACTTAAAACCCAATTATTCAACAAGTAATGTAAGGTGAAGGACAGATTGAAGACATATGCATATATGTATATACATACCTCTAATAGAAATGATGCCTTGTCTCTCTTTTGATCACTATGAGGAATGAGCTCTCTCAACATTTGGAATCTGCAATAATTATTTTTAGGGTTGATCTATTAGTTGTTGGGAAGATCAACCAAGTAAATACAGAGGCCAAAATATGTCAATAAGTCAAATAAGGTATGAAAGCCATAAAACTTCTGAAAGTGGGCATTAATTTATCTGGGTTCTGTATCATCTAATCCTTTCAAAAGGATGCATATGTTATACTGAATAAAACATGTCAATGCTGATTTAGCACATCCAAACTATCAAAATTACTTGTGAAGGAAGAATCCTTGCCTGTCATTTATTTTACTCCTCCTTCGCTGTTCAGTGGCAGAATGTTTGGATCGTGGCGTGTTAGCTTTCTGATCAGAGCTCTTAACATCAACCTTAACCCGTAATTCTCCTGTAAAGGTATACCCACTTACTCTTCAGCGAAGATGAAAAAGCATTAAAAACAAAAACAAAAAAGAAACGCCCTGGACCATGGAAAAGCAGGTTGGTTTGCAGGTTTGTTATGACGCATGATCAAGTTCTCACAGAGAGAGACCACCGTGACTAAAAAATGCTAGCTAGAGAATTTTGTTAGTGCATAATGAACCTTGGTGCTAGAGTGAGACATACCGTTGTAGGGGGTAGTGGCAGTGGTAGTAGTAGTGACATCTCCTTTTTCAGAGCAAACTCTTCCTCATCGTCAAGTTCTTCTTCCTGGGTGCAACCCTTGGCAGCGGACTTCATCATCTCCATGAAGCTCAGGTTCTTCTGCCCAGATGACCTGTTCAGAATTCCAACAAAGCCATTATCAAATACACATTTCTCATCCAATGTAGTAATATGGATATTTCACAGACAAGAACTGATAATAGAGTTTGAAATATAGGTAGACTTACTGAGAGCTGAAGCAGTTGCGGTTGTTAGTGGAAGATGACTGTGATGGCCTCTCCGACGACGTCCATTGCCCTGTCAAATCGCCAGCAGCGTCAAAGAGTTTCATGTTTTTTGCATTGCGTTGATTTTTGTTTGGTTGAATATTGCCTTCTATATTAATAAGATAACCCTACTTCTACTCACAGTCTAACTATTCAAGTAGGTACATCATATGTCTGCATTCGCATGGCAACAAATTGAAAACATATATTCTCCACTATGTATAAAATATTAATATATGTGAATTCTATATGTTTGATGGTCATGCAAGAACGCAATGATCACACTGAAAATTCAGCACAAATATTAAAGCATGCAGACTTACAAAATTTACCTCTTAAACCTGGTCTTTCTGCCACATTCTCCTTCCCTGTCTTTCCCTTCATTGCTGCGGATTCGTCCCACAAAGTGAAACCACTTCCGGCATAAGAACTGCAGTTTGAGTTTTCATCATTCCTTTCATGAGTACTACTTGCTTGAGGAGCAACCGGGAATACATTCTCCTCTGGTTTTGGAACCCTTTGATTAAAATACGAAATGTGGCTTATACTGTAAGTCCCAATCCCACCGGGAAGAATGTGCTCCACAGAAGTTGGTCGTTGCGCCACACATGGCGGCTTTTCAACACTACTTCTACTTGGTGATATGATCTCAACCGATGTTTCTTCTTTGGCACAGGTCTTTCCCTTTCGTTCAAGTGGTTGTAGGAAATCATGAGTTTCAAGGTAACCTCCTGACGATCACAAAAGGGAAAAAAATCTCTATTCATCAGATGTAGCCCTGGATCCAATAGAAACATTGTAAATCGAGACACTGTACTTCGTTTCACATTAGTAAACTTTTTATTTCTACAATTTCTTGCAACCTCTGTGTAGGTAATATCTAGTAAAAAATCATGAACCCATAATAGAAACGAGAATTACACCATAAGAATCCAAAATCAGTTATCAAATTTAACCAAGTTGATGACTGTAAATCCGTAACATAAATGAAGCTGGACCAGGAGTACTACAGACATGCATGGGACCTCTACAATTATCAGTGATCTGATTTTTCACCTATAATTTTCAGATCCAAGATTCACCAAAAAAAAAATTGAATACGACAAAGTACCACACCCCTTTGTCCTATACACATGATCAACAAGCCATCACTTCACAGCCCACGCTCGATGTGAATACCATGGGATCATGCCCCTGCACAGGGCCTCACGGAGGGATACCCGTCAACTCCATGCCTAACTCTCACTCGTGGGTCCCACAACCCCCCCCCCCCCAAATGAACTGCTAGCCCTTTCCTTTTTGCAAAGCCTATCCATGGGCTGGCCTACAATTTCCATGGCCCAGATCCATCATCCAATTGCAGTCACGTGCATGCATAATCCGGACCCCCTATTTATGTTTTGTTTAACAAACACAGTTCTTTTCAATCTCAAACGCCCACGATTATCTAACATCCGAGAATACTCAACGATTACTCTTACGGCTTTGCGTATGGCTTTCGCCAAACTTATATCACTACGTCAAATAATACTGAAGTCGGTTTTAAATTCGACCGAGCACACACGATCAATTAAAAATAAGATGAAAATTAAAAAGATTAATTTTTTTGGGAATTAAAACGCAGAGGGAAAGGGATACCTTGAGAAGGTGGTATTGGATCTTGTTGGGCAGTTGAATGACTAGTGTACAACGACAGAAAGTCATGAGTTGGTTTTCTTCCTCCTGTAGAATAACTTTGAAATTAAGGATAAGAAATAAAACACGTTTTCATTACCAATTTCTATTTTTCCTAAATTTTCCGCTTACAAAAAAAGAAAAACGAAAATTTCTGTTATTCAAAAATCAATACCTTCGCCTCCAAACGGACGAGGCTGTGGCAGCTCCATATTTTGTACGGACAGAATTCTCTTCGTAAAATCAAGTCCGGAAATTTCAGTGAATTCGCCGATTAACGGAATTTATATAATCTTCGGCCAAATTGTTCACAGATCCGTGCACAGGCTTTGGAAAATCTTTAGTGCCTCCAGCATAAGATCGGAGGCACATTCACCGTCGTCAAAATCCAAACCTTTGCTGAACCAGCAGCAGCTCCGATTAAGACTTGGACGACGAACAAGAAATCACTTTTTCCGGCCGAACAGCTCCTTTGCCTGCAAATATTTCACCACCACATAATTTCAGTACTCGTAACGAAAATCCGAACAATCTACTATTGAATTGAAGCCGAACACAGAAGAATTTACAGTAACTTTAAATTCCAAATATCAAGCGGATTTAAAAATATTTCACAGGAGCAAGTGGAACCAAGGACTCCAAAAACGATTCAAAGAGAGGTCGAAAAATTTAAAAGCTCGAAAATTTGCGTTCATGTCTTAAACAACCAACTCTTTGCCTCGGTATGGATCCGGCACCGACCCGAAGTAAAGGTTCCGAACATGAAAGATTTAACCGAACAATTAAGAAGAAAGAAAAATTCACACCTGAATTGAATTATGAGCAATTCACTTCAAGTTTCAGCTCACATGCGAAAAACAAGGACCGCAGAAAATGCTTCGAAGAATTCGGAATTTCGTGTCAGTCACCGCCGTTCAGAAATCGGCGATGGACTTGGTTGGGGTTCGAGGTCCGAGCCTAACCTTTCTCTTTCTTTCTTCCGAGTCTCTCTGTGTTTTGTGAATGAGTGTGTGAGTGCTTTCGATGGAGATGTTTTATACAGTCTGCATTTGATAGCTTTCTGTGATTGTTTCGGCTGTTTTCCGTTAGCTGAAACCCGCCGTTTCTCTAACGGCGTTGCGGCGGAGTTAACGCCGTTATTGCGATGGAACGGGAGGTGGGTTGGGGGACTTGTTTTGATTCTTATTCGTCGCCGTTTTGTCTAACCGGATGAGGCATTACGCTTCACGGAACTCAATTATTTTTGCTTCCATTTTTTCTTTTTCTTGATGTTTTCGGCAATCCCTATTTTTATTTTGTTTTATTTTTATTTGATTTGGCAATCCCGAGAAATAATAGTTTTCTTTTGCTTAGGTTTTTGTTATGTCCGTTTCTCCACGGATGAAAAGAAAGGAACTGCATTTTACCATTTTCTGAAAAAGAGAATAGAAAAGGAAGATATTAGGATTACTCTCAATTATTATTCACAGTTACAATCAAGATTTCACCAAATGAAAAAAGGAAATATAATAAATTTTATGGCAATTTATTACCTATCTCAATTTGGATAAATTCTAATAATACGAATGGATATAATAATTGATAAGTGTAAGTGCAGATAAAAACATATAGTTTATTAAGCATAACAATTCTAACATATTCTAGTTAGGTTGCTTTGTCAAGTTGGGTGCACAAGGATGTTCTCAATTTGAGGATTCTGTGCGGTTCGCTCTCATCTCTATCTTTACTTAAATGCTTGTGTTTAATGTAACGGGCTACGTTGATCGTTAATTTTATTTTCTTACATGGATAGTAGTGGGAGCCTGGAACCTTTACCCACTTATTTTCTTGCATGTGTCCTTCATTCGTAGGTTGTCCAATTAACTAGGTATTCATAATTAAAATTTTGACAGTTAGTTTCGAGTATCTTTAATTGTATACTGGTACTAAATAATTACTACACAATTGACATACACAATATACTCATTATGCTTAGATAATTCATTCACTAATATTATTAAAGATAGATGCGAAACTTCTTTTATCACCGTCAACCCAAATCAACTCTGTCGCCTCTATCTGAAACCCCCTTCATATATTCCGAATCAAATTATTTTTTCTCTCTAAATTAATTTCAAAACTAGTTAAAATCAAAACAAAATCAAAAACTTTGCTAGGTCGGGGGGAACGGCCGACGGATAAAAAGGTCCCGCGTTACCCGGCAAATGAACGCAGATGACCCCAAGACAGTCACGTGACATTTCCTCCGTTACCCCCAACATCCTTCTGATCTCAACTCTCTCCATCTCAACCATAAAAACTGGCCAAAAGCTCGTGAGCTCTGGGCACAGATATCAATGCAGCAGCAGTAATACTTTTATTTTTATTTAAAAAAAGCCAATTAATCGGGATCTGTGCTCTAATCATCAGCTGCAGCACCTCTAATACTAATTAAATGAAATTCTGGATCAGATCAGCTCCCATAATTAAACTGCCCAGGTAGCTAATCTAGTCAACATTCTACTGTTCCTGAGTCAACGCTTATTTTACCTCCCTCTCTCTCTCTCTCTCTCTCTCTCTCACGTGACTCTTTTCTCTCCGAGTAGGGTGGTACACTGGTACTAGTACTGTACGCCATTTACGTGTGCAGACTAACTGTGCCTGCTTGGTCTTCTTCTCTGGTTATTTGGCCCTAACTCCAAGAAATAAACGCAGATAGAGAGAGAGAGAGCCAGAGACGGGGTCTGCTCTGGTCCGCTCTGAGCTTGCTCACAGTGCACGTGCGTGGAGCATGATGAGGGAGTAAACTACCCTACCCGCCCATGTACTCGACCACTGTTTTACACTTCAAAAGCATCTCGAATGGTGGTGTCAAAATCCACCGTGGATGATAATTCTTAGTTTTATCCGTCAAATTTGACAGACTCAGGTCATCTGCCATTTTATTTTTTCTCTCTTTCTCCTCTATTGTTCTCCTCAATTTCGTGCTACCCAGATCAAAGTCATTCATGATCTTTCTCATCTTTCTATTTCTTCATACAATACCAAAATCTTCATACCCAAACCTTCAAAAATCATTGATATCAAACCAAAAATTAAATTTTCATTCATTGTTGGGGAAAAAGAGAGGTAGAGAGTTAGAGTTTGGAGTTAGAAAGAAAAATTGAAGAATTGGGTTCAAGTAGCTTCGATCACATCTGAGTGTCGCTATAGTTGATCACATTGTTGAGGTTGCGATTGTGTTTGCGATGTTGGAATCTGGGCGACTTGTGGTTGCTTGGATATGTTCAAATTTGTTAATATGGTGGCTTTTCTAATTGTCCAGAAAAGCTAGAAGAAGGCGAAGAGAAACATTAGAGAAGAAGACGAAGACGAAGACGGAGAGAAAGAAAGCAATAGTGCAATTGTGTTTTAATTAAATACATTATAATAATAAAATATTTATTTATTTTAACCTATGGTTGGAGTGAAAATTTGTCAAAATTGACAATTCATTGTCAGTTGTCAAATTTCAAACTTACCTCAAATTTTTTGACCTCTCAATTGGAGATGGTCTTACACAGTCAAATTTTGTTTCTTATGGATACGTTAATTTGATATTGGGATAGTACGTTGGTGTAGTAGTTAATAGCTAAGTTTACCTAGTATATGTTTGCCATATGCAATTGAGTTAAAGAGTCCTGAAAAGTAGTGTTGCCATAGATGTAGATTGAGTGTGTTTTTTGTTTTGCTATGAGAATAGATGGAGCTTTGCCTCATATTGAAATGTGTTTGTTTAGGGTTAATATTCGGAGAATGTGTTTTGTTGACATTCGTAACTTTTTCTGATTGATCGATCATGGGTTTGAAACCTTTGTAGCTTAGTTTGTTCGATCGAAATGATAAGTTTAACTTAGTGGTTTTACTTAGCATGTCACATGTCTCGCATTAGAGTCGTGGAAAGTGGTGTTGCCACATGCATGATTTGAGTGTGTTTTATATTTTATTTTGTTACAAAAAGAGTTAGAACTGTGTTTTAGTTCCGCTCCCAAATGAAATAATTCCATTTAGGATGGATTTTAAAAAACCTTTGTAGCTTAGCTTGTTCGATTGAAATGAAAAGTTTAACTTAGTGGTTAGCATGTCACGTGTCTCGAGTTAGAGTCTTGAAAAGTGGTGTTGCCACATCCCTGGTTTGAGCGAGTTTTCTGTTTTATTTTGATACCGGAAAAATTAGAATTTTGTTTTAGCTTCACTCCTAATGAAATGTATTCGTTTAGGATGGATTTTCAAAGATTCTGGTCTTTTGGCATCTATAACTTTTTGGATTGGTTGATGTGATCGATGGAGTGTTTAAGGCTTTGTAGCCAACTTGATAGAAATTATTGTTGAGTTTTATGCATTGAGTTTTGTCATCTCAATTACATATACAAAATTGGTTTTGTACGTGATTGCTACCTTGGGTTACTAACCTATTCTATACTTGTCGTGGATTCTTATTCTTCCATCTTCTTTAGAGGGAATCCTTTAGGGTTTTCTTTAATCTCCGACAATCATGGCAAGCATTCACATTGGGATCCATATATAAATACGATGACACAGCTTGGCATGACAATATCTCTTTCACCCATTTCTCCTTCTTTGTATTTTCTTACAAACCGTATTAAAATGGCAGGACATGGCTCATTGGCTCTCAATTTCACAAGTCGTACTCGTACTAATATGTTTATCACTATTCTACTCCCAGGTCTCTTACCCTTACCCACTTCTATTTAAAATCGTTAACATGACACCGCGATACCAATCCTTATACTTACAAGTTTTATAAATTAACATGTGGTTTTTCCAAAGTATATTGGATTGTGATACATGCTGAGGGAACATGTTGTGTGAGCTAGCCAGGATTTAGATTATAATATTGGTCATGTGACACCCACCCAATCAAGAAGATGCTTACATTGATAATACCTTGGTTAAAGTCACATGTATGATGATTAATTAAGAATTGGCTTTGTGCACTACTCCTGTTTTCTTAGAAGCTCACACCGTGTCGTTATGCCCTAATTATTGTTAGGAGTATATAATCTCGTTTATACGTAATAATTATGCATCGCCAAAGTTTATAAAATGTTTAAGCTAAGAACGAAATAGGTCATAGTGTTGTTGTTTGCTTCTACTTTTAGTGGGCCGACCGAATGAAATGCTTAACTGGTTATGCTAGTATAGATTTTTAGTCTGAATGACAAACTGAGTGTCATCTAATAAGATTTATAAAAACTTTACACTATTACCATCTTAAAAATAATTATGAATTAAGATACATAATTAGAAACAGTTACCATTCTTTATTTAACAAATAGGCAATGGATTACTACTCCAATTCAAGTTAACACCAAGGTCTTGGTAGGAAATAAAGTACATGTATTACATGGTGTTATAGCCAAAGTAGCGGGGAATTATAGTTGATATTGGCGAGGGTCCAAAATAGAAGTTGCACACGTGACCATTCTCCTATGAATAGGAATAGGGATAGGAATAGGAAAGGGATAGGATAAAATTTTGTATGGACAGAAATCGAACCCCACATGCAGTGCATCTCCTCCAGAGTCGTTAATGCGTCTAATGCTGTCTTGTCTTCGAGATAATATCAAATGACACTCTTTTTGTTAATTATAATTCAATTAAAACAATTATTGTTTTAATTTCTAAATTATATCGTGAAAGTGTTGAAATTTTAGAAAATGTGAGTTATTATATATATTGACAATTATTGTTTGTTATGTGTTCCTCAAATTGAATTAATGTAGTAACTCACGTGATTCTATCACTCTATAAAATTATAAACATCTATAAAATTGAAGGTTAATGATTACATTACATTTTTTCTTAATTACTTGTGTAAGAGGGAGTGTACGCTTCCAACATTGGAGTTTGTATTCAACACCACAAATTTCTTTTCAACACTAAGATTCGTGTCTAATAAACCTTGTGCTAACTTAAGGTGCATGGTTTTGTAATTTTGCAATCGTCTTCTAAATTATGTGCTGGAAGTACCTGGAACTAAATAACTACGAAATGTCCCTTGCGTCTAAATCCTCCGAGGCTTTGGAAATTACGATCATCTATGAAATTTTTAGAATAAGTATGCTAAAACACAAAAGATTTTTTTTTTTTTTTTTTTGCTTTCATGTGCTTGAACAAAAGTTGTTCGACTAGGAGAAGATAAATATCTACTACTCGTATTTCACACGAGTATTCTCATAATCAACCCTTAATTTATCACTTTGAAAAGATGAGGACAGTGGGATGGAATCACTAATTGTCAATTAATGGTGTGATTAAAAACAATAATTATGGGTTAAGAATTATAGGACAATGGGTGGTAGTGACTGGTAGTGGCTCAAGTCTCAAACAACCGCTCGAATAAGGAAGATTTTATCGGTCGGGAGATGTGACCTGAAAAAGTAATGTGCCGTCACTTTCATGCTTGTCGTCACTCACCAGAGCCAATGGGTCCAACCACATTGACCCCCCCACCTCACGTGCATATTCCAACATCAAATCCCTCTACAGTATCCGATCATCATCACCCGACCCGACTAAACTTACATGTGTTCTGCTATTTCACATTAGTGTTCGTTCAACATTTAACTCATCCAATTAATTCATCTATCGTATAATTTAGTCATAATTTTTTCATTGAAAATCATCTCGTGATTTTGTTCTCAAATGAAGCAAACAACACCATATTCTTCTCTGCAGTAATCCCAGACGCAAGCAATGAACAAGGAGGTGCTGCATAATTAATTAGTTATGTTATCGAAAGGACCTTTTCCTTATCATTGGACCTTCAGACAATTTGCATATTAATTAATTAAGTACATCGAATATATAATAAAATCCAGTACATTTGAAAGGGCGCCTATAGCTTGACACTTTGAAAGAATATGAATGGCTTATTGTGACCACTTCTTTATCACCCTACCTACAGCCTACATATATTAAACAACTTATACTAAAGTGTGTATGAAAATTAAATAATATAATAAAGTGCTTCAAGATTCCAATACATAATTAATATATACCAGCGCACTGGGTTCATGCACCTTGCACATCAACATATATTTTTCTTCTGAAAGCTTATTTTCATTTTAGTGCCAATAACAATACCATAGGGGTCCTTTAAAAAAAAAACAATACCATAGGGGTCTAAGAAGTAGTTCATGCATGCATTCTTCGATATAGATCTAACAGCTTAAATCCCATTTATCACGAGTTCTAATTTATGTCAAAATTTTTGTTTGTATGTTAAGATAGTAAACTGTGAAATATTTTAATTTTTAAAATAAATAGTATTGTTCGTAAAAATCTCGTTTTACAATTTGCAAAGGGGTATACAAAACTTGTGTTACTACTTTCTTATTTTATTTTTTTCAACCACTAAATATAAGAGGGGGTGTAGAACGCATTAATATTTTATTCTGTTAAAAAAAATAACAACTAATGTGGGGAGGTTTAATATAAAAATAATGGAATTTGAGGGGGTGATTTTGTTGTTTAGTAACAGGGTGTTTCGGCGTAACATGGACATTCCCTTCTTAAGGAATCCGTTTAGGGATTAGTTAACAAATCGTTTCGGCGTGTCAGGATAATGGATGTAATTAATTAACGTTAATTTTAAACTTAATCTTAAGAGGCAACCCCTCTAATTATTTTTTATCTCCCACACGACTTTTCTGGTGGACGCGTGTCAGTTTCACCGCGGAATCCGCAACCCCATCACGTGATAGAAAATGTCTGCCTACCACATCGTCCGCCCTCCTAAATCACGTGGCCAACTCACCGTGCGATGCTGGCGGGCCCCCACCCTCGTTCCCCACACCACCACTATTTTACGCGATCCCGTTCTCCCATCCTCCTTTTTTAATCACAGGGCGGTTTTCTGATCGTCAAAAGCTGTTTCCACTCTGACGCCGTTACCGTACTCCGTTACGTTACGCACCGCGATAAATCGTTTTGAAAAATTCAGGGCGGTGTCGTTTAGTCACAGACCTAAGAGGTAGGGTTGCGGATTTGGTCACCTCAAAAGTGGTTTTTGGTGGGTGATGTAATACTGCTAGTACTGTACTAGAAGTCTAGAACTTACTTGAGCCATGTGATATTGCATACGTATGTTTCTATAATGACGTGACGGGTCCCCCCCGCCTTCCCCCCACTACTGAGCGAAAGAGATAGAGAACGACAACTACGCACCGCACGTGAGCAGGCAATCTCTCACGTGCCTCCATCCCCTGCCGTTTATCCCCATCTCTTCTGCCGTCTCGCGTGCGGTGGGGACCTTCCCCCGCACCATTAGCGTCACGTCCCGCCGTTGAAGATGTGAGTTGTCTAAAATGAGCTCTGTAGAGTATAGAGAAGAGGGAGAAATGGTGATTTTGAATCATACTTCAAACCATACTTTTGTCACCGTTTTCTTTAATTTAGTCACACAAATTTAATTTTATAATTCACTCTTCTTTTTTTAAAATCTAAATAGTAACGATTGTCATTATCTCAAGTCCAAGTCCTGGTGGCAACACTACATACATTTTCACAGCATAACTCATAAGTAAGAAAATAATTGTACATACATGACATCGCTTATTTAACATCTTATGCTCACTTATTCAAAATGAACCTATAAACTATGAAAAAAACATAGTAAATAGACAAAGTTAAAAAAGACAAACTTAAATAAGGTCGAAGATGGTAGCCTCAAGAAAGGTCAACTCTAAGCCCAACAAACTGGCTTGACCCAGGCCCAGTCTTCATCTCTTGTATCCTATAATTGAACGAAGCCGCAGCTCAAGCGTTGCCATGCCTCCATGCCTTCTTGATTCCTACCGCCACGACTTTTGCCGTCACCAGAATCACACGACGCTACCAATGCCATCATCTATTCATGAGAGCAAAAGTTGGGCAGCCCGACCTCAGCGTATCAGATATTGCACACCGGAATCCACCACCAAAACCACCTTGCCAAGATTTGGAGCCAAACCTCCCAAGAAAAACCGTCCCTGAGCAAATAGTACCCCGTCCGACAGCTGACCACACACATCATAGAGACCAAAGGCTAGCCCAGACGGTTGCCACCATCGGATGAGGTTAATCTTATCGAATCAAAAGAGTCGGCCTTTGGATGCCGCCAAGGCTTAGGGTTTTCTACGAGTTTTTAATAATTCACTTTAGATGTTGCTGACATACATGTAAATATATATTGTTAAATTTGAGAGTACTTTTTAAAATCACCTAAGAATTAAAAGATTTCATGTATTTACTATTTTGATTTAATAATTTAAAATCGAGTAGACGTGTAGTCGAGTTCGAAGCTCGATTAAAATTGTGAGTATTTTGAAATTTGATAATATCGATGTGGTCGAGAGAAATAAAGATATAAAGAGCAATATTTTTTGTTGCAGCATCTTTTAGAAAGTGGATTTTTACGAGTTTTTATCAAACAAAATTGATAAGATTATTAAATTAAATTATTATAAAAATTGTGTTATTAAAATAATATTTAAAATGTGAGTAAGTAAAATGTAATTCTGTCGAAAGAAGAAATTAAGCATGGGCAAAGCAAATGGGCATATATATAGAGTCGTGTAGGGGCGGGGGCGCTATAGGAGTAGTGGTGCGTGAGAACACGTGCTGTGAGGTTGGTTTGGTTAGGCGGTGCCGGGCTCTCTCTTTTTCTCGTGACGGTGTCACGTGGGAGTGGATGTGGGACCCGGAGGTTCCCCCGTCGCGATAGAGAGAAATTTTTTTTTTAAAAGGTGACAAGGGCATGAGTGGGGGCATGTGCTTGCCTTTCCCAAGTGATCTGTCGTTTATGGGTCATTGAAATATGAAGGTGAGAGGTGGGGCCGGGTGGTAGGGGTTACGTCGGTGACGTGGCGCACTCACGTGCCGTCCGGCATGAGCTTTTGCCTGGTCCCTATTGAGTGAGACGTGGCCCAAGTTGAGGTGGGACAAGTGTCTCATCGAACGTGGCAGCCGCAGATTCTATGTGAGTGAGTGTACTCCATTTTCATTTGGGATTAGATTAGCTCATCAAGGGCTCTGCTTTCGCTTGTTTCAATTTTGGGGCGCTGTTTTTAGCACATTAAATTAGGACCTAGGACCACCACCTTCTCATTTCATGTCACACATGCTATAAAAGAAAATATGAAAGATCTTCAGAGCTCAAATGTTTCTATGGTATATATGGGTTTAACAGCAGGACCATTTGGGCTTGGGCCTAAGATTGCTCCCTGAGGTTTAGGGGAGTTAGTTTTCCAAAGTACAAGCAGGCAACTTTTCTCAAAGCCCATATTTTTTTAGTACATAGCTACTGCTCATGGGAAGCCAATTTTTCTCAAGGCCGAGACCTACTGTAATTCGTCTAGAAATGCGATCACTATCCTATGGAAAGAACGAGATGAAATTTGCTGTCTCAAAAAACCCTCTCCAAACCCTCTCCCAATGTGGTGATGGCTCAGAAGGAATAAAAAATGAAAGAAAAGATTAAGATAATTATTTTTTATTTATTCTGAGCCAATCAACATATGGGGAGAGGATTGGGAGAGAGTTTTTGGGACAGGGGATTTCGTCCGGAAAGAACTACTTTTTCTTTTTTAAACATAAAACTAGCGATTATAAATAGAAAAATGCTTACGTATGGCTGCCGTACCACGTGTCTATAAGGCTGCCCAATCAGTGTACATACATGAAGTGTTTTGAGTATTTCATTTAATAAATGAATGGTAGTTTAGGAACTGAAGAAACTAGGTCCCATTAGTTTCTAAATTTTGATCGAGTAACCGTGCAAGACATATAATACAGCTGCTTTACATAAGAATTTCTCTTATAGATATCATAGTGGAATAAGGCCAATTTTCAAATGAAAATAATCACCAGGATTCATGCCCTACAACTAATCATGAGTTGCTATACATCCTTATAGCTAACATAGGGACAGAATTCACTCTCACATCGTAGAAGAAAAAAAAAAAACACCAAACCATGTGTGATGGTCACATATCATAGAAAAAAAGTACCAAACCATGTCTGATGGTCAGAGACTAGCACATTGACAACAAGAACACACTAGTAATGTTTACTAGAATAGACTAAATTATAAATAATAAATAGATTAAATTACGAATCAAGATACATTTTAATTATTAGAATTACATCATACAAGAATTACACAACAACTAACATTTAAGAGTTTAACATAAAATCTCTGTACGTCTATAATAAATAAAATTACGGATACAAACTTTGTTGTTAGGAATTCAATTTTTAATATTCTTTGGTTTGCACACATCCAAAATTGAAACTCAACCCAGGCTCTATAATAGCTGTAATTACACGCAGTCCTGTGTAGTGTCTCCTGCTACATAGGCTGACAATGACACTGTCGCCCATCGCCCACACAACGCGTTATCACTCTGATCGCGCGATGCTCCGTACAAATTTTCCGCATCACCGATTAACGCTCGTGATCACGTCCTGGTCTCCATCCGACGGCCCTCCTTCTTCATCTTACAAAATTTGAAACTCAAAGCGCAGAAAAAGGGGTCCTCATCATTTTCAAAGGGCGGTCAAGCCCAGGTGCGTGTCGTAAATTCACAAATATAACTAACCATGGTTGGGTCATGTAAATCTCTAACAAGAAAAGACAAATTCCAGAAGAGAGTGAGAGAGAAGAGTTTGGAGCTTTGGAGAAGAAGACGAAGAAGAAGAAGAAGAAGAAGAAGATTGAAGGTCCCGCCGGAAACTGGAAGAGCCTGATCGGCGGCGGCTAGCTTCATCGTAGCCGTTGATTCTTCTCCGTCATCGCCTCCGTTCCTCCGACTCTTTTCTCGATTCCTCTCTCTCTCGCGATGATCTTGCCCTCCAAGATTTAACGTCCGGTGAGTTTTCGAATCTTGATACCTTTAATTTACTGCAATAATCATAAATTTAGAGCCTGAATCTCTGTTTTTGGATCATACTCTTTTCTACTTTTTAGGTCTTCATCGTTTTCGGTTCAATATGGATGAATATTGCGCTCGTCCTTTAGCAAAGAGACGAGGACTATAGGAAAAATCGATCGGCTTGTTCTGTATATTAATTGCGGTCAATTTTGAGAGTGTTTTACTGGTTTTTATCTCCATTTTTCAAAGAGGTGATTATGGATTTCAGAAATCTTAGTCGATGATCATTGAGAATAAGATTATGATATTGATTGATTCGTGCGTTTTCTTCTGGTTGCCTTTAATTACTTCCATTTTTCACTAATCGATTGAACATATAGAGAAATGAGCTTGAAGTTGAACCTCCTTTGCTTACTGGAAGTAGATGTAATCTAAGTCTTTTCGGAGGAAAAATACCGTGTTCGTAAAACTAGTATTGAGATGGCATTCATGTGATTGCTGACATGTAATTCTGCGGTTTTGTATTATGTTGTCAAGGATCGTGTATGATAGCAGGGGTTATTTGTGATGGAAATCCTTAGTAGGCAGCATTTTCTGTTTCGTCTTCTTTTAGAAGTAGTTTTTGACTTCTTCTTATGTATATACTGAGATTTATTCACCTATTCTTGGCAGGGTTTGATCTAGTAGCGTCAAACAGAAGATTTCCTGATGTAGTGACGTGACTCCTGCCTTATTTACGTTAGGAATGGTTTGTAAGAAATTAGAGTAGTGTTAGCTTAGTTTATGGTTGATTGACTCGCAGCCTTTTGTCTCTCTCATACAACTGGTGCCAGCCATTGGCACCTGCTGAGAGAGCAGAAGGATTTGCACCCGGTTGTCACCTTGATCCCCTGCTTGAAAGTAACATCTTCATCCTTAGTTATGCCTACTAAGTTGGAGAGTCCCGTTAAGACGCAGATGGCTGTGGGACTTGTCAGTGGTCTGCTCAACGGTGAGTGCCGTGAGAACACAGAGGAATTCTTGCTCGGAGGAGGCGTGTCTTTGTGCAGACTGAGACTGGCTGCGTTTTGGGAATGGATTTGGAAAGGGGTGACAATGCCAATACAGTTAAAAGGAGGTTGCAGCTTGCCCTCAATGTACCTACTGACCACAGCTCTTTGACGTTTGGGGATCGAATATTGAATAACGATCTAAGTGCCATCCGCAATCATTCCCCGCTACTACTTGCAAGGAATGTCATGCATAGAAGCTCCTCAACTCCTTGTCTCTCACCCACTGGGAGAAGTCTTCAACATTGGGATCGGAGTGGTCCTATTGAGATTCTAGGGTGTTCAAAGTACTTTGCTAGTATTGATGAACTGATTAAGGACATAGTGGTGGCTATCAAGAAGGGTGTTGAACCAATACCTGTTCATAGTGGGCTTGGTGGTGCTTACTACTTCAGGAACATCAGAGGTGAGAGTGTGGCCATTGTGAAACCAACAGATGAGGAGCCATATGCACCCAACAATCCCAAAGGCTTTGTAGGCACATCTCTTGGGCTGCCAGGCCTGAAGCATTCAGTGAGAGTTGGGGAAACAGGGTTTCGAGAAGTTGCTGCGTACCTTTTGGATGTCAATCACTATGCTAATGTGCCTTCAACTGTTCTTGTTAAGGTTACACATTCAATCTTCAATGTTAATTATGGTGTCAATGGAGACAAGATTCAGCAGAAGAAAAAGGTTAGCAAAATTGCATCTCTGCAGCAGTTCATCCGTCATGACTTTGATGCTGGTGACTATGGAACCTCAAGTTTCCCTGTAGCTGGTGTTCACAGAATAGGCATTTTAGATATTAGGATCTTTAACACTGACAGGCATGCAGGAAATATTCTGGTTAAGATGCCCGATGGAGAGTTTGGTCAGGTGGAGCTCATTCCTATAGATCATGGCCTTTGCTTGCCCGAGAACTTGGAAGATCCCTATTTTGAATGGATTCATTGGCCTCAAGCTTCAATTCCTTTCTCAGAGGACGAGCTTGAGTATATAAAGAATCTTGATCCAATTCATGATTCCGAGATGCTCAAGATGGAACTACCCATGATTCGTGAGGCATGTCTTCGAGTTCTGGTCCTCTCCACAATATTCCTCCAGGAAGCAGCTGCTTTTGGACTTTGCCTTGCTGAGATAGGTGAAATGATGAGCAGGGAGTTTGGAAGCAAAGAGGAGAAGGCAAGTGAACTTGAGGTTGTATGCCTTGAGACCAGGAGGATCATAACAGATTCGAACATGTCAAACTTTGTGGCTGAAGAAGACAACAATCAGTGTCTGTCTGATATAGAGTGCGATAAAGCAGGGCTTGATCCTTCTCCTCAGATCCCAAGTTTCCTCTTCAAGCAGTTTTCATATCCCTTTGGGCCTGATGGTGCTAATGGTCACTACTTACTTCCTAAGCTAGATGAGAGTTTGGAAGAAGATATTGTTGACTTGGATACAAGGGCATTCAGAGCTGAGGGAATCATTACCCGGCCAAATTGGTATAAAACTGAAACTGTTTCGAAGTTGTCCATGTCTCTGAAAAAGTTAAATGTGGATGAGACAAGCCAGCTACAGCGGAAGGGTACCTTACCTGGAATCAGAAGAAGTGCAAATGACCAGTTACCCACCTCAACAAGCTTTGTGAAACTTGCTGATATGTGTGAGGAGGAATGGGTTCTGTTCCTTGAAAAGTTTAGGGAACTTCTTTACCCCGCCCTTGGCAAACGGAGGTCTACCACCATTGGTCAGAGAAGGAGGCTTGGAACATCTTGCACCTTTTGACTGCAGGTATGAGATAGTGTATGAAGTTCAGCAGCATTGCACCTTTTGACTGCAGGTGTGAGATAGAGTGTATGAAGTTCAGCAGCATTGAGGAACAATGTCATAGTGGAAAGGAGCAATTTATGATATAGAACATATAGATAGTTTTGAAGTCAGATTAGCCGTCTTATGTTTAGTTGCCCTCTTATCTTCACCTTGTGAACTATTCTAGTTGTTTTGATCTCAGCAAGAACTTGTAGAAAAATCAGAAAAGTACAAAAAAAAAAAAAAAAAACATAGGAATGGGGAAAAAGTAAATATACGGTTATGTTTCTACTGTGAAGTTTTTTGCTTTCGAGTTATTTACTTGAATTGATTTGTCATTAGCGACAGCATGCTGCTGATCAATCTGACTAACTGGAAGGTCCGCTAAAAGGATTTTTATACATACATATTGTCTGAACTAGGGCCCTCTGTTTTATCATTCAAAACTCCAAATGGAGTTGGAAGGATTAGGAGCCATTCATCTTTAGTCTTTGCCTGTAAATTGTTTAGTTTTGTGCACCTTACTCATCATCTGCATGCTTTGTTCTTTCATATGAAAGCAGCACCACGAATGAAAGTTTCAATGAGGAGTGGACCAACAACAACATTCTAAGATAGCAATTATACGACTTTAAAACGTAGAAACTTATAAATAAAAACATTACTGGCCGTAAAAACTTAACAATAATGAGTTGAAAGGTCCATCAAAAACGTTCGTTACAAGCTATATTGAACTGAAGATCAAACAGCGAGACTGGATATATCGGTTGCTCCCAGTACATATTCCACTACTTCCTTCAGCTACTCACATTTAGAATACTGGAACTAAGCTCTGCACGTAATCTACCACTTGAAGGCATGAGTTCCCCGTCGTAAGATTGAAAGCCTTCAACGCTTCGGTTGTAGCTGGATCATCTTCATACATAACCAGATCTTGTCCAGCTTTGACGTGCCTTTTGACATACAGAAATGAACCAACCCAGAATACAAAGCTTGAAAATTGTGGGAGATTTTTTATTGTAAATTGTGCAATCCAATTCCAAGTAGGCATTTGTGTACCGGATTCTTTCTTTATCACCCAAAGATCATACTTATGGTCCGCATAGGTCAAAAATGCAACTGAATTTTCCCATGTAAAGAGACGTTCGCCATAAAAAAGACAGTAACAAGGCGGCATTGGCATGTTACGGACCACCTCATCATGCAGATTGAACGAGAAAATAAAAGCAACACCGTTGGTCCTTGCCAAGTGTCACGAGCCGCACTTAAGAGTTGTGCTATCGTGACACGTTATAAGGAGATGCCGAGAGGGGCGAGCCTCGAGGCAAGGAGATGCCAAGTGGGGTGAGCCTTGGGACAAGGTGAAGCGACAGGAGCGAGCCTTGGGAGCCCAAAGGCGAACTTGAAGCTAAAGTGAAGACGAGTGGCATTGTCGTAATTAAGTGAAAGTTTTGTTTCGAGGTACTTCGGCTTGGAATTTGGGAAAACTCCGAACACAAGAAATGTCCGGAACGTCGAAAAGAGTTCAATGCACTTGACGGCATGTCATTCGGATTTTCTGAGAATTAGTTATGGACAATTATTCTCCTCGGCTATTTTGATGTTTCCTCTCACCTTGTGCATGTAAGCAAAATATGCTCTATAGGGGGAGACATGGTGTTGAGCTTCTACCACCCCCGGTGCTGGCCTTCATGGGGCACTAAATGAGCTTCTCCTGGGCACCCTTGGAGGCCTAGGAGCCGGGCATGTGTCGTCAGAAAGGGGCGGCATATGTTTCCACGAGTCAGGACGTCTCGTGGACGGTATTGGCCGAAAGGCCAATATTGCGGGTCGACGTCGGGGGCGAGGTTCGTAAGAGAGCGATCCTTATGCCATCGGCGTTAGACAAACATGTGGGCTTACGGAAGATATGTCGGGACCTCGTGGTGCTCATTGGCCACGGAGCAAGCGACGTGGGCATGTGTTAGGGTTCGACCTTGCCCAAAGTAAGGTAATGCCAGCAAGCACGGGAGGGGCGACTCCGTGCTAGACTCAAGGAAGCTTAAGAGGGGCATCGAGGATGAGTTGCTCACTTGGGCGGCATGCCAACAAGCAAGAGGGCATGCCCGCTTGAGGAATGGCCTACGGGTTATAATATGCCTTGGAGCCATGACGGTCATCAAGAAGAGAACAAGACAACCTCATCAGAGAGGGAAGACCATAAGGCCTAGGTGACTTGTCAGGTTGGCCCTCAAGGTACGAGTAGATGGGCATGTGTTGCCCAAGAGCCGAATGGGCTATCTAGGTGATGCCCATGAGGCGAAGTATGAGGGCATATGTTGCCCAAGAGCCAAGTGAGTTACAAAAGAGATGCTCACGAGGCGAGACAAGACGGCAGGTGTTGCCTGCGAGGCGAGCGAGTCATACTAGTGGCGTCTATGAGTTGCAGAACAAGAACAAATATTCCATATAAGCCTTGGGGGTCGTGCAAGTGATGCCACAATGGGAAGTAAGCGGGAACGTGTCGTCCATGAGTCAAGTAAGGTGCGCAAGTGACGCGCACAAGGTTAAAGTATGCGGGCATGGGTTGCCCTTGAGATGAAAGCCGAGTGAGTCGGATAAGCAATACCCACGAAGTGAAGTATGCGGACATATGTTGTCCATGAGCCTAGTGGGTAGATAAGTGATGCCCGAGGGGGAGTATGCAGACATGTGTTGTCTGGGAGCTGAGTGGGCGGCATAAGAGATGCCCACGAAGCAACAAAGTGTGCAAGCTGCTAAGAAATGACTCAAGGAAGAAACATGAATGCCAACTTAGTCTCGGTACATGATCATGCTATTTGCTATCGACGTGCGAGACGCACGCGAGTCAGTAATGGGCTGGCGCAAGCCGAGACGACACGAAAGCCTATCGGTTGGGTGAGTGTCTTGGAAGACAACCATGACACAAGGAAGCGATCGGTTAGTCACAAGAAGTGAGACTCATGTGTGAGTAGCTTTCGTTGGTAAACCCCAACAAGTAAGGGGATGTTGTCGAAAGGGTCAAGTTGACAAGAGAAGCACACAGAAAGGAAAAGAAAAATGGGGTAATGGAGTATAAAGGAAGTAAGGAAGATAGGCTGGCCTCAGTTCAGAGGAACCTTGGCGCCGCACGGGCAAAATTCCGCTGCCTATAAAGTCGGCCCGTGACACCAAGCAATACAACACTCCATTCAAAGAAATTGAAGAGGCTGGCTCAAAGTTATAGTCGCCTGGTGGAATACAGTTTTTAACTTCTCTCCATGACTTTTCACTTCGGGTGAAGACTTGGGTTAGGTATGTAAACTTACCATCAGCATCACGATCCTTGCTGTGGGAATCCTCACGACTTTGTAATCAGTATTATACTTGCCAGTGTCGCTAATAAATCCGATACCTAACAGTGGTGCATCAGAAGTCTCTTTCCTACCCTTTAAAGACAATGGTTTAGGAAGATACCTATGCTGTCTTGTTGCTGGGTTCCACACGACAATTATCTCTTTCGGTGTTAAGAGGATGAAGGCAGACTAGACCATTGCTAGATCCCACAATAAGTATCAACCTATCATAAGAGTCTTGCTGGACACGTTCAGGCAGATCTAATCCCTCCAAATGTGTGTCTTTGCCAAGCAATGAAATCCCATGGTGCTTGGGATATTTAGCATCCGGAACTGTGACCATAGAGTAAACAGAGATTCGGAGGATTCAAGCGTTGAAGGCATTTTTGGTGAATTGCAATGAAACGAGAGCTTTTTATGAGAGCAGACCACTCTTGCGACACACACATAAACCTAACTAAAGATTTGATAGGTAATTGTGAGAGGATTTCTATTACAAGGTCTTGATTATCGGCCAAAGAAGAGGATACCTTGACTACTTCGTCTGCCTCCATTCCCATGGAAAAGAAGTCCAATCCAGTTTTAGTTTATTGGGTGTCTCTAGGTAAAACAGGTCCTTTATATAAAGATTCAATCCCTATTCCTACTTGCAGCACAAGTACAGGAAAATCTAAACTGTATTAAGTAATCCAAATTCTTGTGGAAAGAAAAACACAAATTACTCGATCGAACACCGAAACCTGTCGTAGGATCTATAAATTAATAGTAGATTTTACTTTAATAAATTTAGTGTACAGACTATTCTTGGACGGCCAAGTCCATCAAGGTCATCGAGGATTTGATTCACAAAGATAGCTAGCTAGGCAGATGCAGTATATTAGAAGCAGTAGAGCTGTTCAAACATCTTTTAGCCATTATATACTTTTCCCTATGAATGTGATGAATAGTACACTAGTCAGAAGTATTGCATCAGTAGCTTCCGATTAATAAATTGGATAACCGAATAAAAAAGAACAAGAAAGCAAAAGCAATTCATTTCGCCCATAAGCAAGGGAGATTATAGGGGCTTGACATGGATGGCATATTTGGAGGCGCCATAAGGGCACCGGTGATAATCCGAAACATGTGAGACGTTATAAAGAGGAGTACTAATCGTGCACAATGTCAAATTAATTGTAATATATTCAAATCAACAGATAATCCAGAGGATTCTCAAAAAAAAAAAAAAAAAAAACACAATAGAAACCAGATAACCCAGAGAATATTCCACATTCGGAGAATCAATATGGATCAATAGGGAACAGATGTAACACTTCAAAAGAAGCTGATCATGTAGTATTTGATATTAAGGCTCCATGAGATGCATTGCAGCCTCGGCAGCCTCAACTCCAGCAGCACCTGTGCAATAACTGTTTCGCATAAACTGCTTACAACACTTGTACCCCCATTGGTGACCTTTCCACCACGAACCCCACACACAAGTGTGGTTGTTGATACTGACATCTTCTGCATATTTGCTCCTCGGAACCGCTTCTTCCTCTCCCTTGATGATCGTCCCAGCTCGATCATATTCAACTTCTCTTTCGCTCTGTCCCAGTAGATGCTCCTTAGGAAGTTCTTCTCCACTAGCTGCGTTGCCATACTTTTCTAGAATGGTGCAATTCGTATGTGAAGTCATTCTCTCCTTAATCGCCTTATAATTTTTATAAAGAAACTCAGCTTGGGATGGAGCTGCTTGCATGTGAACATCTTGTCCCCTCTCAAATGCTTCCAAAGCATGAATGTTCATCTGCCTGAACTCCAGAGCTTGACCAGTGTTTCTCCATACATTATCTCCCACGTAAAACTGCTCGTTCGGATCTGCATCTGGATAAGGGTTTTCACGCATGGACCGGCTTTTCGGATCATAATGCGCAGAGTTGACATCAAGATTCCGAAGATATTTTGCTGTGTCCTCACGAATACCCAAGTTCCTGACAGTTCCAGTGCTTCCACCACCCGTTGTGCGCACACGCTTCTCAACCTTTGCGAAGTCTGTTTGCTTGCTCTCATCAGCCTTGGCTTCATCTACCCTGATATCATCAGTCTCATCTTCTAATTTCTTGACTCGTTCTTCCTTTAAGTATTTGTTTCGAGCTACCTGTTGTAATTCATATCTCTTAATAACATGCGCATAGCTTGATGGATTATATCCATTCCACCGGTCCCGTTTTTCATCATAGCAGAGAAGTCCAAGAGTCACTATCATCTCATCCGGAGCAATGTACTTGCCAGTCCATTATGCTCCAACTTTCCTCGGTCTTTCGGTACATCATTTGGTATCATGTTTCATGGATCCACAGTTCGTACATGCACCCTTCCTATATGTAAGGGCCTGGAATAGCTTTGCACCTCTGTCGTACTGTAATTTCTTCTTGCCATTCACATTTGATTCGGGCTTTCTGTGATGCTCTAGACTAGGTCCCTCCTCGATTTTGATATACCAAGGTGTATCAGCCACATATTTGGGTATATGAGGATTGATCTCCTTTCCATTCTTATCGACTTCAGAAGGTACAAACCCAGCCTTACGCGCTTCTTCCGATTCAATGTTCTTGCGATGCTCTTGCCTGGATTTAAATGGAGCCACTAACGATTTGTCAATTATATGCCGATTTGTCGACACCATAGCAAATTATATGAGACCAGAAATAATCACAACCAATTAACTTGTTTTCAGTTTTATTGTTCTCCATTCCATCAGTATAAGGAACACAATAAATATACCAAACTAGGAAGATAAAAATCACCTAGAACTAGAAAACATAACCTAACTAGGATTAGGAAACATAATCAAAACCAGAGACGGGAAAACTAATCAAGCTAGATATGAAAATTAAATTAGGAATTGGCTCGTTAATCTCATTATTCATATGAGAAATCACTTGTCAAAAGAAAAGAAGTGTTACTCTAGACTGCAATCTAAAAACGGTATTACTTGCTGGTTTTTTTGTTTTTTTTTTTTGTTTTTTTTTTTGAAACAATACAAGTTCTTTCCAACTGAAGTTTAACAATACAAGTTCTTTCCTGCTACATCACAAGTCATAATCAACCAAACACACAGCCATTGCAACCAAATACTGAAATAAATCAGTCAAATACTCCAATGCAAAGTTTAACTTAAAAATAAGAAGACAAGTTCATAAGAAAAGTCCAGCCAACAGAAACCATGCACACATCTATTTAATTCTTGTTACCCGTATTTTGGTCGTTTGTGCAAAAACTCCAACTAGCGAGCCCTAATTCGAAAATTGATCAAGATAAAGAACCCTAGCTTCGAACTCGACAGAGAGAAGTCTGAATTATGATTAAGGATAGGGATATGTTGCGTCACCTAAAACGACAGACTATAATTTGAAATCGACTGTTTATTGGGCTTTTACAGTTTGTTTTAGATCTGGGTCCAAACAAACCTTAAATTCCAGACCGAAAAGAAAAAGGAAACACCAGACATGCAAAGTGGGCCTGTAAAGAACTGGGTATTGTCCTGTTTTTATGGTCAAAAGTTTCTTTGAAATGACCTTAATCATCTCATTGGTCAATAACAGTGACGAGGTTTCTGATGTAAACTCCATTTTCAAAGAGGAGTCATGATTATAATTCATAAGCTGGACAGTAACCATAAGACTTTTCTTCTCTCAAGAAAAAAAAAAAAAAAAAAGGAAAAACAATAAGACCTTTCACGTAGTCTTGGTCTCATGGAAAGGTTGCGTGAAATACTTAATCGAGATGATGAAGCTTCTTTAGAAAATCGATGCATGAATCATCCATTCTACCTTTGAGCTGTATTTAAACTTGAGAAATGGGAGAAAAATTTATCCGATTAATTCTTGATTACTATTATATTTAAGAATGGCCGATATTGCTGTTGAAATGGCTGCTTCTAATTCACAGCCATCGGGTAATTAACCTTCTAGGTCGAGATACGATCTGACGTATAAGCCAGGACGTGACTCGGAAAGTGACATAAGAAATACCATGTTGGTGGTGGCTGCCCTAATTACAGCCGCAACCTTTGCAGCTGGCATGAACCCACCTGGCGGAGTTTGGCAAGAAGATAACGTTTCTCGTAAACAGTATTCGGGTAAGTCGATTTTAGGTACTCAAAGTATTCGGGTAAGTAGATTTTAGGTACTCAAAGCGTTACTATATACCGAGTGTTCTTCTTGTTGAACTCGACAGCTTTTTCATCGGCTACACATGTAATAAACTACCTTGTGTGGAACTTCCCATATTCTCCGGAGATATGGGGTGCTCTGGGTTGTATGGCGGCAACCTACGGTGCTTCGGTTGCCGCAGTAAGTCCTCCCGGTGATCATTTCTACGGCCGGTTCATATGGGTTGCCATAGCCTTTCCCTATATGGTGCGGATTATTGCTGATTTGTGGAACAAATGGCGCAAGGGTTAGCACGCCCTGGCGAATCGATGCGTATGAAAGAAAAAATTCAAAATAAGTAGGCTTGGAACTTGGAAGATAGGTATGTTTTGTAACAATATGCATTGATCCCATGCGTTGTTTTTTATCTTTAAGCAGAAGAATGTTGTAAAATTTTTAAGAGGCTGGCCACGATATACATTGTAGGTCTTGTACTTATGAATTTAAGGTGAATAAGGAGCCAATTTATGTGTTCCATGGACAATGGATCTATGCATGCGTGCATGCAAGGTTCAACGGCAAACAATAACTGGGGACTATCATCATGTAATTAATAACACAACACAACAATCAGAGTAATGGAAGACGGTTGTTATCAACCAAATAATAACTTGATGGATTACAGTCTTTAACTACTATGATCATGTAATAACACAACACTCCAATCAGAGTAATGAAGACTGTTTTTATCAAACAAATAATAACTTGATGGATTAGAGTCTTTAACTACTTGATCTCCATGAATTTGCGGTACTTGGGGTGAAGAGACTTCGGTTAGATAACTAACTCCATCACCGTGGATACCTTTGCTTACAGAAGTCCTCACCACTTTGTAAGAGGTATTACTTCATGCCATGGTGTTTAATGCATCCAAAACCAACGAGTGTTTGATTCATCTTCTCCCCGATCTATAAGCCCCTTATCCTCAGCAGATTAACATGCAAAAATAATATAGGTTACTTGATGAGAGGTCCATCAGAAAACGTCTATTACCAATTCTAGAAAAATAGGAAAGAAAAAAAAACCCTTATTACAATCCATATATGCTGACTGAATACTAAAACACATTGAACCAGTATATATTCCACTAGATTTCTTCACAGTTCTCACTACTATAATAGTGTAGTATTTGCTTAGACCGGAACTAGGCTCTCGACGTAATCTACCAGTTGACGGCAACAATAATCAGTTTCTGCTCCTAAAAGCATCGTCTCTTTCTGATCTGCAAGGTCATACGTATACAGATACAGTTCAGATCCTCGTTTACCGTGAGTATGGCCCTTGTGAAAAATAAATTGATCATTCCAAACTCCATACGGAGGTCCATAATACCATCTAATCGGAGGTTTGATTGTAACTTGTTTAGTCCAATTCCAGTTAGCTGGCATTTGTGTATCATCTCTAGATTCTGTTGTCATCACCCAAACTCATACTGGCAACTATGATCAGCCCATGTCGAATAGGCAATCAAATTGTTCCATACAAAGAGTCTGCCAACACTGATAGTACTAGACTGCTGTAACTAAACCAAGTCTTATATCACCTTTGCTTCTTGAAATCCTCACCGCTTTGTAATCGGTACTATTCATGCCTTGGTCCTGAATGAACCCAAAAGCTACAAGTGGTTCGGTCAGGTTATCCCACCCAAAACACAATGGCTTAGGAAGTTTCCTGTATTGCTCTGGTACTGGGTTCCATACGATGATTGACTCCGTTTTGGTTCGATCTCCAAGAAAATGAAGGCAGACTAAACCATTACTAGATCCCACAATATATATCTTCTCAATCGAATCATCGAGGACAGATGCCGTTAACTCTAGTCTCGAAAGTGTGTCGACTTTTCTGACAACCAATGAGAACTGATGATGAAGATGTCCACTTTCAACATTCTGACCGTAGAGTAAACAAAAATTGGGAAGGAAATTTCGGTCGATCTTCAGAATAAACTCTTGGTTTAGGAGAGCAAACCACTCTTTTGATACGCATCTAAACCTAACTAGAGCTTTGACAGGTAATTTTAAGAGGATTTCTCTTACGAGATCTTGATTCTCGGCCACATAAGATGGTACTATTACTTGTGTGCTGGTAAAAGAATCTCTCCTTGTTACTAGTTTGCCTACTCCGATTCCCACTCTCTTGGAAAACAGAGTCAGAATTTCGATTTCACAGATTTGGGAGGGACTTAAATTGAAGAGAGAAAATATATAACCAGGGCATGTCTTTTGTATAAGTTTCAGTATATATTCCAACCTGAACAAGTCAACAATATCTAGTACTCCAAATTGCAGTACGAAGGGAACACACGAATTCTAGTAGGCAAGGGATTCTTATCCTTTTGATTTTAATTGATTATTCTATTTTATGAGCAGCGTGATACACAAGGAAACGGCACATATACAAGTAGGAAACCAGTCCTATCTTATTCATGCTTGTGAAGTTTATAAACAGAAAAAATGGTCAAGTCAGTTACATTGTGCTCCTAAGAAATAAACAAAATTAAACTCGGCTATAATTTCTGTTTGTGACTTGAATGCCGCAGTCGGAACCCATCATGATTTTGCAGAATCGAACTGACAACATCTTTCACAAACCCATAAAAGCAATCTCGGCAGGCCTTACGCATCAAATTTGATTTATGTGGCAGCTGAAGCTGCTCGGTGTGGCAGCATACTAAGCTTGGGAAGGAATACACGGCGGACTTGTGATGATGTTCTAAACCACACGCAGCCAAGACGGTATGTGTGGCAGCCCTTGCAATTTGTTTAAATGCATCAACTCCTAAGCGCTGGTCCTTGCTTAGAAGCTTCAAGTTCATCTTGACAAGAGACTGGATCTCACTTTTGGCTTCATCGTCAACTTTTCTTGCTCTGCTTTCCACACAGACCTCTTCTAAGTTTCCGGAAGAAGATGTACTGAGCTCGGGTTTGCCACCACAATAAGAATTAGAAGTTCCTTCCATCATTGAAGAAGCAGAACCGTTTTGCTCAGTAACCATACCTAGTGCAGCTTGATTTTTCTGTAATGAAGCTGACCTATTTATGTTCCTAGGAAATGGAGGTATAAATAATCCTGGTAAAGAATTACTACATGAAATGCCCAGGATTGACTCTACAGCCTCCTGAGTTGTGACCCTAGACTGCCTTTCCTTACCTTTATAGACCTTCTCCATTCCTGGTCTTCCCTGATTCAGAGCTCCAAGTTGCAGGCCTTTCACTGTATTGAAACTTGAATTCACATTACTTGCTTCTTCTGAAGCATTTGCTTTCCTAGAAGGAAGCTTAAGGGCACTGCTGGTGTTTTCGAGAACATGTTGTTTCAACTTTTCCCTATCCATCATTTTCCATGCCTTGTCAATATCACACGAACCACAACCAACTTGATTTTGCTGCTGCTGACAACCTGTGAAAGACGAGGATTGTGGTTGACCTGATATATCAGGACATGGATTTGGTTCCTTAGAAGCACTTGTTCTGCTAGAAGGAAGTTTCGAGAACTGCAACAACTGAACCCCACTGCTGTTCTTTTTATGTATACACTGTTTTGACTTCGCCTTTTCCAGCATTTTCCATGCCTTGTCAATATCATGGGGGTCACAACCATCTCGATTTTCTAGTTGCTGACGAGTTGGAGAAGATGAAGATTCTGTTTGGCCTGATCTTTCATGAGACATTACATCATTTTTATGTTCTTGACTACTGCTGCAGCTAGCTTTCAATTTCAATGAACTGGCAGGGAAGCTCAACGAGCCACTTCGGAAGCCATTCCAATTCTCACGAAGTGTGTGTATGCGAGTCTGCACATTTCGACACCTATCCAATGTTCTTGCAGCCGATTCAGCTGATATACTGGCCACCCTTGGTGGCGCTTTTGCTGGCCTAGCAACTTGAGGAGCAACCGAACACTGATTTGGATTTGGAGTGATTCTTATAGGTCTTTCAACAGCTGAGCTATTTGATTCTCTTACAATATCACATACCGAGACGCAAGGCACAGGCACAGCTTCTGTTGGGATCATACCACATTCATCATTGCCACCATTCACATTAGCAAGCTCAGGCCTAGAAGCAATGCAGTCATTGCAAAACCAATCACCTTCAGGCACAGTATAACCAAGCCCAACACAGTAAGTATGAGCCGCTCCATCACAAAGATCACAGAGCAACATAAAATGATCATCTACCATAGAGCTACACACATTACACGCAACTTCTTCATAAGCATCAACATGCCCAGTTTTATTCCCCTGCAGATTAAAATTGAACACTCTAAACTAACCATAAACCCAATTCAGCAAACACAAAAAAAACCCATTACAGTAAACATAATAACAAAAAAGCACAAACCCAATTCAGCAATCAAAAATCCCAAATCAGAAACATAATTTATTAATACCAAAATTGATACTGACCTGATCTCGACCCGGGACCTTAACGACGCGCTCACGGACAAAGACGCCGACTTTCGGCGGTCGGCGGATGGTGTTGAACCGCCGGCGGCACATTGGGCACCGTGACTCGGTCTTGGCCCATTCTTTGATGCACAAGAAGCAGAAGTAGTGGTCGCAGCAATTGATTTTGCCTCGGGCGGCTTTGCCGTCGTCCAAGAAGCAAATAGCGCAGCGGTCGGGCGGTGAATCATCGGTTTCCGGCGGGGTTTCGAGTTGATTTGGATCCGATTGGGATTCGATTTGGGGATTTAGGTTTTTCAGGCGTTTGTTTGGGGGAGAGGACGAGTCGTCTGTTTCACGCGCCATTGGGAGCTCAGTCAGCCTATCTCTCTGCGCCAAAATCCAAATTGAGATTTCATATATAAGCAATAGGGCCCAAAATTTTATTGGCCCAATCACCCAATGAATTGGGTCTTGCGTTGTCTGAATGAACTATGGTTGTGATTTCAAATCTTTTATGTTTATATAGTTGTTTCCAAAGCTGCAGTTCCCAAGGCAAAGTCAAACAGGATATTGAGATACAACCAAACAACAATAACAATCCCAGACTCCTTTTTCAAATAAACAATCCCAGACTCTTCAGACCAAAAAAAAAAAAAATCCCAGCAGACTCAAATTTTGATTAAGAAGGCCCGACATCACTTCACACACGAAAATAGAAAAAATATATGTTGTTGATGAGTTGTTGCCGATTGATTATCTAAAATAACTGATACTATAGAAGTCATATATTTAAATCTTACTAACGTCAATAAATTGACGGGGTAATGATATAAATTGTCGTTTCTATGTTTTTTTTTAATATATATATATATATAATTTTAATCCTAATTAAAGCGTGATTGTGGTGGCCAAAGTCTTCTCCTAGTTGCCACCATCTCTGCTACATATTTTTTAGGTTGTTGTCACCTGCGTACCTAAAATGACATATGGAGTAAACTATTCTTCTCTAATTTGTTACTTCGATTTGCAAGCCCTCATTTTTTATTATAAGGAAAGATAAATTCGACTTGGCTCTAGGTGGACGTATACTTGACGGGACTAAACTTGATCAGACTTTAAGCTGGATATGTGTTGTCTTTTAATTTTTATGTGACTAGTTTACGTAATAATATTTACACATCAACAATTTTTTTTTTCTCTTTTGAAGTCAATAAGTTAGTACTATAAAAGTTTGGGTGCAACTATTTCCACCATACTAAGTGCTTTGTTCACCCTACAATCAAATTTTTTCTTTAAAATCTCAAAATTGTCCTTAAGTACAATTATTAACAGAAAAAATAACTGTTGTTAAGCACAATTTTATGGATAAATAAAATTTTACCCAACAGACATCCCAATTATCATCTCAGCTTTCTATACCACAAAAAAAAAATTATCATCTCAGCTTCTTCATCACTAGTCTACCAAACAATTAGTTATATGAAATTTCCAAACTATAACAGCAAGTGAAAAGAATTGTTAGTTAATATTATTTTATTTAACTTCATGTGACTCTTGTTTGATTCTGCATCACAGCAGCTGATGAAGGGAAAAGATAGAGAAGAGGAAAAAAAAACTAGAAGGCATGGGGTTGCACAATCGTGTGTCTATTTTATTTTATTTTTTTTTTTCCAGTTTTACATTTTTAATAGTGATATTTTTTTTCTAAATTATTTGAGGGTAAAGTTGGAAGTTTCATGGTAAAATTTAATTGTATGGTGAACAAAGCATTTGATAGGGTGGAAATAGCCTCACCCTAAAAGTTTTTATTTTATCAAATACTAAGAAAGTTAGTGAATCATTTATTTTAGTGCAATGATCTAATACTAACCAATTAAAAGAACAGTGATAACAAAATTGCCGCGTTTAAGGTTTTACAAAATTTTCATTAATTCCTTATAAATAACATTTCTTAAAGCGGTGAATTCCTTTAAACAACATTTCTAAAGATGTAAATTACCTGTAAACAACATTTTCTAAGCCGTTATGTAGCAAGTGGATAATTATGGTGTATATCCAATAATTAATTAGTTTCCCACCATTTTATTTCGTGTCGGGATATAATTTGACTCCATAATAGATAATATTAGTCGACTCTTGCAGGAAAAAAGGGTAAAAGTTATTAATAGTTTTTGTGGTTTGGAGTAATGCTCAAAATTAACCTTATGGTTTAAAAATATTTAATTTTACCCCTATGGTTTGCGAAACTAATTGATATTGGTCCAAATGCTATTTTTGACAAAAACAGCTCATGTGTAAGGATAAATTTGTCATTTCAATTTAAAATAGTAAAAGAAATTAAATTAAAATAGTATTTGAAACATGAAAAAAATAGGAGATTGTGGAATTCGGATTTTTATTTGTTTTTGATTTCATATCCTATAAAATTTCTAATTTTTTATTTATTGAGATGACAAACTTATCCTTACACATGACTTGCACATGGCAAAGTTTTTGTCAAAATTAGCTTTTGGATCAACTTTGATCAATTTCGCAAATCACAGAGGTAAAATTAAACATTTTGAAAAGTATCATTCCAAATCACAATGACCATTTCAATTTTCAACTTTTACCAAAAAAAAAAAATATAGCATTTCTTTATTTAGTCAAATTTCAGACTTAATTAATTAGTGAATAATGATAATAAGACTAAAAGCAAAAAATAAGATCAAGGTTGAGGTACTACAAATCACCGACCCGCGATGTGAGAGCCCAAATTCTAATCTAACAACTAACCACATGTTAATTAAAGGAGTGCACCAACCCTGCTGGTTCTAAGTTTGCTCACCTCCCTTATGCTCATTAGTATACTGGTGGATCCATGGACCTCACCGTGTCCTCCGAAAATGACCACACAAGTGTTACTTTTGATATTGTTGGAACTTAAACTTAGATGAAAGTTCTACTCAAGCCCAGGCCTTACAATCCCAATTACAAAAAATGTTTGTATATTTAGACAAGCGGTGTTTCGAACCTCAAATGGCCCCTCATCCCTTACTATTATTGAATCAAGAAAAAATAATGTTGGAGGACCCTGAAATTACTGAAGTCCGTGCGTTTGTGACATTCACATTCGTATTGTTGGGAGTTGTTTGAGCACTGATAACTCCATTTGGCAATTATATTTTACTAATTCGAAATATAACAAATATAAGTAAAAAAAATAAAGTTTTATCAAATTCGAAATATTTAACTTTTACGAATTTTACACTTTTAAATTTAGTAAGTAATCAATCCATATTTCACATTCTAGTGTACGTATTCCACTAATCCAAGTAGTGGATCGGAAGATCATAGATTTACATAGCAAGTAAATATTATACCTAGAAAAGATAAGCCCAGTAATTAATTTCCCAGGGTAATTCCTTTTTTTGTCCAGAGTTGTCGACATCGTTTCTAACTTTCTATGGCAATTCAAATCTAGAGACTCAATTACTTGCTCGTTACAAAGAGAAAAAATATATACGTCGATAAATGATCGACAACAATACGTCGATACCCACCGAATATATATATAGACCGACTGCTACTCTTCCACCATGCCATCAACGTGTACACTCTTCCCTCAACAACAACCATCAACCTACTCCCCTCTCGTCATCAAAAAAAAAAAAAAAAACTACTCCTCTCTCTCTCTCTCAAATCCCCTCTTTCAGAACCAAAAGAACACAGTAATTAACTCCGATCGATCACCGCCATGACCGCCACCACCAAAATCCACGTCCTGGTCTTCCCCTACCCTGCACAAGGCCACATGCTCCCTCTCCTCGACCTAACCCACCAACTCGCCAGCCGCGGCGTCTCCATCACCATCGTCGTCACCCCCAAAAACCTCCCCATCCTCGACCCCATCCTCTCCAAACACCCCTCAATCAAAACCCTAGTTCTCCCTTTCCCTCCCCACCCCTCCATCCCTCCGGGCTTCGAAAACGTCAAGGACCTCCCCATCCAAGCCTTCGTTTCCATGATGTGCGCCTTGCATGATCTCCACCGCCCCATAGTCGAGTGGTTCAGGTCCCACCCCGACCCTCCCGCCGCAATCATCTCCGACATGTTCCTCGGCTGGACCCACCACCTCGCTAAAGAACTCGGGATTAAAAGGTTCGAGTTCTCGCCGTCCGGGGCTCTCGCGCTCTCCGTTATTTACGGTCTGTGGCGGAACATGCCTAAGAGAGACGACCCTAATGATGATGAGAGTCAGGTGGTTTCGTTCCCGGAGGTTCCGCATTGTCCGAAATACCCCTGGTGGCAGCTCTCCACCGTGTACAGGTCGTACGTGCCGGGAGACCCGGTTTCGGAATTTATTAAAGAGGGGTTTTGGGGGAATATGGAGAGCTGGGGACTGGTGGTGAACTCGTTCACCGAGTTGGAGCTAGTTTATTTGGAGTATTTGAGGAAGGACTTGGGGCACGACCGGGTTTGGGCCGTCGGGCCGTTGCTCCCTCCTGAAAATGATGACCCGTCCGAGCCCGTACAGAGGGGCGGGTCCGGTTCGGTTTCGTTGGAGGAGATAAAGTCGTGGCTGGACGCGCGGGAGGATCGAACGGTGGTTTACGTTTGCTTTGGGAGTCAGGCGGTGTTGACCTACGATCAGGTGAGGGAGCTGGTGTTGGGGTTGGAGTGGAGTGGGGTCCATTTCGTCTTGTGTGTGAAGGAGCCCACCACGGGAGGACACGTGGAGGGTGGGGATTGCCCGATGCCGCAAGGGTTTGAAGATCGAGTAGCAGGAAGGGGGCTCGTGATCCGAGGGTGGGTCCCGCAAGTGATGATTTTGAGGCACGGGGCCGTCGGCGCTTTCTTGACACATTGCGGGTGGAACTCTGTGGTCGAGGCGGTCGTGGCAGGCGTAGCGTTGCTGTGTTGGCCGATGGGGGCGGACCAATTTAGCAACGCCACATTGTTGGTGGAACAATTGAGAGTGGGGATTAGGGTCTGCGAGGGTGCACGGACTGTGCCGGACGCAAATGCGTTGGCACGAGCTGTGGCGGATTCGGTGAGTGAGAAGCATGTCGAGATCAGGAGGCGCGTGAAGGCGCTGCGTGAAGCGGCATTAGAGGCCGTCAAAGAGGGCGGAAGTTCAGTGAAGCAGTTGGACGGGTTGGTGGATCATTTGGCTACATTACAACCAGCGTTAAGTAATAACTTGCAATCCAAACAAAATGGAAATTGAAAGAAAAGTTTGTTTCGATTTTAATAATTCAGGTTCTCATATTTATGTGGGCCTTCCTTTATTTTCTTTCCAATGAGACTTTTTCTTGACTTATATTCTTCTTCTCTCTTCTCGTCAAAATTCGAAAGCACACTACAGTAAGACTGTTTTAGGGAATGTGAACTGATGCAGCTTCCAACTTGATGGTAAGAAAAGAAGAAAGTGAGAGAAGGGTCACGGTCACTTTCGTATCTGATGCGCATATTTTACTTGCAATTCCTTCCTATGCACATACTTAAATTCACAGAAAACCAGTCGTATGTCTCTTTCCATTTCCACATGCAATTTGTATGTCAAAATAGAGGGAAAGGTACCGTTAAGAACTTATTGCATGTCCCTTTCTGTTGACAGACTAATGAACAACTACCAGCAGTCTGGGAAGCGAGGAATCTGAGCTTGGGAGTGTTCGTAGGCTAGAAAATTTGAAAAGCGGTTGGTGTGACTAAAACTTCGGTTACTAAAATTTGCATAAAAAACATTGATAATGAGTGGTTTCAATAAAAACTGATTAGATGCCATCAAACCATTGATCCTGTGCCTATGCGGCTATGTATATCTGATAGCTAAAGAAACTATCTTCTAGGTTTGTTGTGCTTAAGGTAATTGCAATTCGCCGGCAAGGTTGTACCAATATTATCACGCTAATTGTACTGATGCAGATTATGCAATTGTGACCACGCTATTTTTAATTTTTTTTTCTTGTTTCATTTGATGACCATTCTTTGGTCGAGGTTCACTTTTCCGGTGACTAGCCAAAGCACATGCTTGTTATTATTTTTTCTCTTCATAAATTTCTCTTGTACTGTTGTACGTACCAGTCGAAGTTTGACCTAAAGCAAAATTAACTTAGAATAAAATATCTTTGATTAACATGAAACCGCTAGCTACTCCGTACATACAAGTATGATATCCAAAACCTAAGTACGTATGTCAAAATTCTTGATAATCATACGTAGCGAAACATTGCAAAAACCTACGATATGAGATGAAGTGTGTGACAAAATTTTCGGTAGTCTTCATACAACTACGTACTGCTGAGGACTACTGCCTGTTAGTTAGTTATTCTTGGGCGGGTGAGGTCTCGGAACATGATAATCAGCATTCAAAGGTATAAAGTTACCAGCTATTTTCACCTTCACACGACGATGAGTATGAGGACGTCCTCTACTAATGTTTCTCAATCTTTGCTGTCGTACATTGATATTGATACTGTTTTTGAAAGGAAGCGCAGAACCTGATGAAGTAGCAGTACTCTTGGAAGATTGTCCTCCATTTAAGTATCCCGCTACCTCTTTTGCAATCCCCAAAATCCTTTTAAACATCATCTTCCTCCCAAGAAATTTCCGGTTTGAAACTTTATAAGTTTCCTGCAAATGGGTCAATATTTATTACAGAACTGTTGATGGATTAGCTAAATACGAAAACTCGCGCACAAGCTAGCAAAGACTATATATGTTAAAATCAGCAGGAATATTAGCAATAAATGGTACCTGTTGATTCAGATTCAGGTTGCCCATTCTTGCCACAACTACTGGTTTAATAGTTTCATGATCACCAGAAGCTACTTCACTCATATCTACAAAAGTAGAAGAAGTAATTTCAGTTTATTATAGAGATGAGTACTAAACCGGTCAATGCATAAATGAAAATCGCTACATATATGCATTATGTGCATAGAAATGTAAATTAGCACATGAAGTTAAAACCATCGTACACTAGTAATATACCACTAGCTCTCCCACTAATGAACCACCACCAATACTAAAACACGAAGTTAAGCTATCAAGAGATATACACAAGTACAAAACTGATGCATGAATAAGCCTATTGTTATATTAAGTACGTACCTGCAGTGCTAGCTGACTGAGTTACATGTAGCAGAGGGAGCACCATTAGTACTAGAAAGGTGATAATATTGAAGCTTAAAGACACCATCTTTGTGTTGATATATGCTTCTCCTCTATGAGCTTGAGCCACACCTAGCCAGTTTAACTTCAAAAGGGAGAGGAATTACAATGAAGGGCAAGAGGAGCCTCCTCTGTTTATATATAGTCATCGTCTCATCGACGCCAAAACCCAGGTCAAAGTTACAGTTATCAACACCGGCCTTTTTCTCCGTGTCTGGTTATAATATATATGTTATGGCAGGCCAGTGTGGTTACCTGGGGACAAGGGTCGAACACACAAACCCGAAATAGCCAGTTCAAAAACCCAAGAACAAAGCCGCATTCAAATTGACGAGCTGAAATTGCATGCTGTTAATCGATTGGCTTCTCTGAGTTTATAACTATTTGTTGGGTTAAAAAGCGTTGCGATCGCGTGGAATTTGGAAGATACGGTGTTCAGCGCCTGTCGATTTGCCGCCATGCATGCAATTGCCGAGGTCTGCGCTTTTTCTTTTGGTTACCGCGTACAGAAACCCAGTTAGGGTTTGGACCTGTTTTGGGTAGATATATAATATTTATACACACATATACAACTCTTCTCCACTGTGGACGTCCACAGTTTTTCCAAGACCGACTGCTATTCTTTCACCATGCCATCAACGTTTGAAGATCGAGTAGCAGGAAGGGGGCTCGTGATCCGAGGGTGGGTCCCGCAAGTGATGATTTTGAGGCACGGGGCCGTCGGCGCTTTCTTGATACATTGCGGGTGGAACTCTGTGCTCGACGGGGTCGTGGCAGGCGTAGCGTTGCTGTGTTGGCCGATGGGGGCGGACCAATTTAGCAACGCCACATTGTTGGTGGAACAATTGAGAGTGGGGATTAGGGTCTGCGAGGGTGCACGGTCTGTGCCGGACGCAAATGTGTTGGCACGAGCTGTGGCGGATTCGGTGAGTGAGAAGCATGTCGAGATCAGGAGGCGCGTGAAGGCGCTGCGTGAAGCGGCATTAGAGGCCGTCAAAGAGGGCGGAAGTTCAGTGAAGCAGTTGGACGGGTTGGTGGATCATTTGGCTACATTACAACCAGCGTTAAGTAATAACTTGCAATCCAAACAAAATGGAAATTGAAGGAAAAGTTTGTTTCGATTTTAATAATTCAGGTTCTCATATTTATGTGGGCCTTCCTTTATTTTCTTTCCAATGAGACTTTTTCTTGACTTATATTCTTCTTCTCTCTTCTCGTCAAAATTCGAAAGCACACTACAGTAAGACTGTTTTAGGGAATGTGAACTGATGCAGCTTCCAACTTGATGGTAAGAAAAGAAGAAAGTGAGAGAAGGGTCACGGTCACTTTCGTATCTGATGCGCATTATTTACTTGCAATTCCTTCCTATGCACATACTTGAATTCACTGAAAACCAGTCGTATGTCTCTTTCCCTTTCCACATGTAATTTGTATGTCAAAATAGAGGGAAAGGTACCGTTAAGAACTTATTGCATGTCCCTTTCTGTTGACAGACTAATGAACAACTACCAGCAGTCTGCGAAGCGAGGAATCAGAGCTTGGGAGTGTTCGTAGGCTAGAAAATTTGAAAAGCGGTTGGTGTGACTAAAACTTCGGTTACTAAAATTTGCATAAAAAACATTGATAATGAGTGGTTTCAATAAAAACTGATTAGATGCCATCAAACCATTGATCCTGTGCCTATGCGGCTATGTCTATCTGATAGCTAAAGAAACTATCTTCTAGGTTTGTTGTGCTTAAGGTAATTGCAATTCGCCGGCACGGTTGTACCAATATTATCACGCTAATTGTACTGATGCAGATTATGCAATTGTGACCACGCTATTTTTAATTTTTTTTTCTTGTTGCATTTGATGACCATTCTTTGGTCGAGGTTCACTTTTCCGGTGACTAGCCAAAGCACATGCTTGTTATTATTTTTTCTCTTCATAAATTTCTCTTGTACTGTTGTACGTACCAGTCGAAGTTTGACCTAAAGCAAAATTAACTTAGAATAAAATATCTTTGATTAACATGAAACCGCTAGCTACTCCGTACATACAAGTATGATATCCAAAACCTAAGTACGTATGTCAAAATTCTTGATAATCATACGTAGCGAAACATTGCAAAAACCTACGATATGAGATGAAGTGTGTGACAAAATTTTCGGTAGTCTTCATACAACTACGTACTGCTGAGGACTACTGCCTGTTAGTTAGTTATTCTTGGGCGGGTGAGGTCTCGGAACATGATAATCAGCATTCAAAGGTATAAAGTTACCAGCTATTTTCACCTTCACACGACGATGAGTATGAGGACGTCCTCTACTAATGTTTCTCAATCTTTGCGGTCGTACATTGATATTGATACTGTTTTTGAAAGGAAGCGCAGAACCTGATGAAGTAGCAGTACTCTTGGAAGATTGTCCTCCATTTAAGTATCCCGCTTCCTCTTTTGCAATCCCCAAAATCCTTTTAAACATCATCTTCCTCCCAAGAAATTTCCGGTTTGAAACTTTATAAGTTTCCTGCAAATGGGTCAATATTTATTACAGAACTGTTGATGGATTAGCTAAATACGAAAACTCGCGCACAAGCTAGCAAAGACTATATATGTTAAAATCAGCAGGAATATTAGCAATAAATGGTACCTGTTGATTCAGATTCAGGTTGCCCATTCTTGCCACAACTACTGGTTTAATAGTTTCATGATCACCAGAAGCTACTTCACTCATATCTACAAAAGTAGAAGAAGTAATTTCAGTTTATTATAGAGATGAGTGCTAAACCGGTCAATGCATAAATGAAAATCGCTACATATATGCATTATGTGCATAGAAATGTAAATTAGCACATGAAGTTAAAACCATCGTACACTAGTAATATACCACTAGCTCTCCTACTAATGAACCACCACCAATACTAAAACACGAAGTTAAGCTACCAAGAGACATACACAAGTACAAAACTGATGCATGAATAAGCCTATTGTTATATTAAGTACGTACCTGCAGTGCTAGCTGACTGAGTTACATGTAGCAGAGGGAGCTCCATTAGTACTAGAAAGGTGATAATATTGAAGCTTAAAGACACCATCTTTGTGTTGATATATGCTTCTCCTCTATGAGCTTGAGCCACACCTAGCCAGTTTAACTTCAAAAGGGAGAGGAATTGTATGAAGGGCAAGAGGAGCCTCCTCTGTTTATATATAGTCATCGTCTCATCGACGCCAAAACCCAGGTCAAAGTTACAGTTATCAACACCGGCCTTTTTCTCCGTGTCTGGTTATAATATATATGTTATGGCAGGCCAGTGTGGTTACCTGGGGACAAGGGTCGAACACACAAACCCGAAATAGCCAGTTCAAAAACCCAAGAACAAAGCCGCATTCAAATTGACGAGCTCAAATTGCATGCTGTTAATCGATTGGCTTCTCTGAGTTTATAACTATTTGTTGGGTTAAAAAGCGTTGCGATCGCGTGGAATATGGAAGATACGGTGTTCAGCGCCTGTCGATTTGCCGCCATGCATGCAATTGCCGAGGTCTGCGCTTTTTCTTTTGGTTACCGCGTACAGAAACCCAGTTAGGGTTTGGACCTGTTTTGGGTAGATATATAATATTTATACACACATATACAGCTCTTCTCCACTGCGGACGTCCGCAGTTTTTCCTGAGTACGGATTTTCAGTTTTGACCCATTTTTCGATCATATTTTTACATCTTAACCGTTCAGTTTTTAGGTCCTAATGTATAGATCACCTCTGAAAAATTTCAGCTAAATTGGTGATCGTTAAGGCATCCAAAACTGCAATTTACAACAATGTACATGAACGGTTCCGGTTCGACAGATTCGGTTCGTCGTGTAAATTACAGTTTTGGATGCCTTAAAGATCACCAATTTGGCTGAAATTTTGCAGAGGTGATTTATACATTATGACCTAAAAACAGAACGGTTAAGATGTGAAAATATGATCGAAAAATGAGTTAAAACTGGAAATCCGTACCTTTTTTCTTAGGTGCGATATCCGCACTTGAGCAAACTTACAAACATATATACATATATTATATACACATATATAATATATATATATAAGGTGCGTTTTAAAATGAACAAGTAAAAGTGCGTTTAACTAGACATATAGAATCACATGCGCTACATCTTATCACAGTGTCCTCGATCTTAGGCTTGAGGTAGTATATTTAAGTGTAAAAAGGTTGATTATTCTTGGTTTATATGTTAACTTTTATAGAAGGCTTGTAGCTATCATATTCTACATTTGACTGAATTGCGTCGTGTGAGCTGCAACTTTCATGTGTTTTGTTTGAAATTCTACAACTTGTGTTTTTTATTTTTATTTTTTAACTACTCATCAAGCTTCTTGATCTTACAGTGCTTGCTAGACTTGACTTGGTAAACTTCAGTTGCATTCCGATACCAATATACGCCATGACTTGGTAAACAATCTTACTGTACATGGAAAGTACCGTAAGATTGTTTTAATTATTAGTATGTAGGGATTCTGAATGTTATGTGGATGTGGAAAGTTTGCACCATAAATTTCGATGGGAAATAGCTTTTTGGCTTGGTTTGCGAGTTTGGCGTTCAAACATAGGGATTCAAATGAAGAAGTTGGTTTGCCTTTGTAACAACACTGTCACATGGAACCAATTAACTTTAATATATGGACTACAATGTTTTGAAATTAGACGGGTGTGTGTACCAATGCATGATTTGACATAAGAGCGTAGTTTTATGAAAAAAAAGAAAAGAAAAAGAAAGGCATGGTAGGAAACTAAGAAACCTAACCGGTCTGATGTATTTTTTGTTGCCACCGACAATTATGAGCTTTTTTCCACTAAAAAACACAGAGAAACTGGTATTTGTTTTTGGTCGGAAAGTATTTTGCACTATTGTAGCTGCAGTCGTCTTTGGAAGATTGTTGCTCCTATCATCCTATATAGCTAGTGGATTGCATTAACCAAAATACGTTGGTTTGGTCTTGTTATTGAGATCAAGGTCGTATGTTTAGCGCCATTATGGTCTTGATATGTTTTTACACGTTCGGACATGTCGTGGTAATTAAAAACACTTCAAATCTTGTAACACCTTTTTTATTTATTGAAATTCTCCTATGCCATAATATCAGAATTGGTAAAACAAGATTTTTATGAGTTTCTTCAAGTGGCGGACCTCAAAAATCTTGTCTCAATTATTTTTAATGATTTTTCTGGTTTCTGTCTTTAGAAAATTGTAAATAAAAATTGGGTTAAGATTTTTGAGATCCGTCAATTGTAGAATAACTTAAAAAATATAATTTATTAATGAGAAGATTTGATGAGAAAATAAGAACATAAAATTTTGGCCTAAAAACTGTGTGCTACCGTCCACAATTTTGGGTGAAAATCATGAGTTTTGACATTTTGGTAGAAAGTTCCAACTTCGATTGTTAAGAGTGTTGAAAAATCACACTACATTTTCCTGTGAACTTAGCCTCACTTAGTTTTGGATCACGGACATGTGAATCACTACAATTCCAAAAGCCCAACAGAGCCCAAAAGAATAGAAAATACCTCGAAGAAACCCGCGCAATCCAGACCCCATTTTCCCGCCAAATCCCACACTGGCCTATCTCTCTGTAAATTAGTTTCCCTCAATCAAAATTCGAAAAAAGAATCTACAAACTAAGATAAGGCATCTTGTTCTTGAAGCCCATCGAAGAAACCCCAAATTTCCGAGATCCCTCAGAAGGCCCAGTCATGAAGGTCCGGCAAGTGAAGCTTCGCGAGATCCACAAATCGGCGAGCAGCGCCGGAAAGCCGTCGTTCTGCTCCGTCGTGTGGGACCAGCAAGGCTTCCACTCCGTCACCGCCTCCTCCTCCGACGCCTCGATCGCCGTCCACAACGCTCTTCTCTCCACATGTCCGCCGAAGCTCCTCCGCAACCACCGCGACGGCGTCACGGCGCTCGCTATGAGTCCCAACGCCACCTGCCTCGCCTCCGGCTCCGTCGACCACTCCGTTAAGCTCTACAAGTTTCCTAGTCAGTAATTTCAACTTTCTTCCATTTCTGGCCAATTTTGTGCTTTGCGATTTGTTAGAAATTGGGGATATTTTTGGGTTTAGGGTCTGTATTGGAAGTTTTTGTTGCCAAATTAGACTTGGTAGATTTGATTTGATGTGTGAATTGTTTGGAATTGCATGGATTTGTTGGGTTAAATAGTTCAGTAGTTATTGCAAACGTGAATCTCTCAAAAAATTGAAGCTGATTGCAAACGTTGAACTGTCAAAAATTTCTCTATGTCACTCTTGGATGTGTGTGTTAGAGGAATAAATTTCCAAGTTCTTCAAAATTCGGGTTTTATTTGTTTGATGAAATGGGCTTCTGCATACTGTTGCAATGTCTAGTCATCTTATGAGTGTTTGAATTTTTGGTTGGAATTTTGTTTTTTTTTAACTGTCAGGTGGAGAGTTTGAGACTAATATTACCAGATTCACGCTGCCAATACGTGCCCTTGCGTTCAATAAGTCAGGGACACTCTTGGCTGCTGCTGGTGATGATGATGGCATTAAACTTATTAACACAGTAGATGGTACAATTTCAAAGGTTCTCAAAGCACACAAAGGACCTGTAACTGGCTTAGGTTTCGATCCCCAAAGTGAATACATGGCATCCATTGATTCAACTGGGACTGTAGTATACTGGGAACTTCAATCTGGAAGCACATTGCACACCCTTAAAGGCGTAGCTCCTAATTCTGGTTTAGACCTTTCTGTATTGAATGTACTGAGCTGGAGTCCTGATGGACGGATGTTAGCTGTCCCGGGAGTGAGAAATGATGTTGTGGTGTATGATAAAGACACTGCTGAGAAGCTCTTTACATTGAGAGGTGAACATATACAGTCTATTTGTGCCTTGGCTTGGTCACCTAATGGAAAATACTTGGCTACTTCTGGCTTGGATAAGCAGGTTCTCATCTGGGATGTTGATCGGAAGCAGGACATTGGCAGGCATAAATTTGATGAGAGGATAACTTGCTTGGCATGGAAGCCAATTGACAATGTCCTAGCTGTAATTGATTGTATGGGCAGGTATGGTGTGTGGGAAGCAGTGATTCCTTCATCAATGAAATCTCCTACTGAAGATGTTCCGAATCAATCTAATAATGGTCTACTTTTGTTTGATGAAGACGAAGACGAGGGTCAGGAGATTAGTACATCTGGTAGTTTAAGTGATCTCGGTGAAGATACATATGAGGAGTCTCAGCCACCTAGCAGGAAAAGACTAAGCAAGCAGTCTGACTCTCTGAGAGATTTAGATGAGGATGATAATGATGACTTTGGTTTGTCCCCAAAAGTTGAATCCCATAAAAAAGTACGTCGGAATCATAGTGAAAGCACTGATAATGGGAATGAGGGATTAAGAAGCAGACTGTCATCTGCCAGGCCAAAAATGCAGGAGGCATTTCAGCCAGGGGCCACTCCTGTGCAGCCTGGAAAAAGACGCTTTTTGTGCTACAACATGCTTGGAGCTATAACTACTATTGAATATGACGGGTACTCCCATATTGAGGTAACCTATGCCTTATGTTTGCTAAACTCCCTCCCTCCCTCCCTCCCTCTGTCTCACCCTCTGAACACAGCCACTTTCAGTGAAAATTGTTTTTGTTAGCCAGGACTCCAGGACTAGGAGTGCCCAAGTGACTTATCTCATACTGCTGTTTTATTATGTGGATACAGATAGATTTTCATGATACAAGCCGAGGTCCACGAGTTCCATCAATGACAGACCATTTTGGTTTTACAATGGCTTCACTGAATGAGAATGGAAGTGTTTATGCAAATCCCTGCAAGGGTGAAAAGAACATGAGCACTCTTATGTATCGGCCATTTAGTAGCTGGGCAAACAACAGCGAGGTTAGATACTTTATTTTTTCTTTTAAATTCAAAAATTAATGTTCATGCAATATTCTGGTAGTTTAAACATGCAGATGGCCTATCCAAATATTGACCTATGCCATGACCAATGTTAGAATTTTTGTATATGCTGACTTTTGATATGTGATGTGAAATTAGTGGTCTATGCGATTGGAAGGGGAAGAAGTGAAGGTTGTGGCACTTGGTACAACTTGGGTGGCAGCAATTACTAGTCTTAACTTGATCCGCATCTTCACCATTGGTGGTTTGCAGGTTTGCTGACAAACTCATACCCATATTTCACTCCACAGTTAATTAACCTCATTTTGGGGGAAAGAAATTGTTAATGGTCGTAAGTAGTTTCTCAACATATCTATTTTGCTGAATGCATTTCAATGCAGAGACATGTTCTCTCCCTCGATGGACCTGTGGTGACTGCATCAGGCTTCATGGATGAGCTTGCCATTGTCACTCATGCTTCAGACTGTCTTCCCTCAAATGAACAGGTTTGATTTTCAAGTGATACTCCATTGCAGTTCATTAGACTGCTGACTCGAATCACCATTTTTTTACCAAGACATGTAGTGGAATTCCAACATTATTAAGTCCTGAAGTTGTTGATGCCATTTCCATAATCCATAACCTTTAAGTAGATCAACTATCCTCTTGTTAAAGAGCTGTCTGCAGTAGGAAGATACATTTTCACTGGCTTATGGTTTGCACTTATTTTCTCACTGTACTTTTGTTTCTGATAAAATTCTTGTCTTCTGAAACATGCAGGTTCTTGAATTTAGGGTACTTAACATAAATAATAGTAGCCAGCCTCTTAGAGGACGTCTGCCTCTGACTCCTGGTTCAAGTTTAACATGGTTTGGCTTTAGTGAAGAAGGGAAATTAAGCTCCTATGACTCCAAGGTATTTTCAATCTACCTTTAAGTTGTGCTATTACTATGACTAATATATTGCTTTTTTTACACTTGAATATGACTGTTTATTCTTTCGTTCATAGGGTGTGCTGAGAGTTTTTACAAGCGAATATGGTGGCAGTTGGTTCCCGCTCTTCAGGTTTACAATTCTTCAGCTAAAGAACTTATATGGAATGATTCTTTATATATGAACCTCCCAAGATAGTATTGTATTTTGGCATTTGATCTAATAGTAATATCTTATTTGCAGTGCTAGTAAAGACAAGAAGTCAGATGAAAACTATTGGGTGGTCGGTTTGAATGCAAGACAACTGTTTTGTATTGTTTGCAAAAGCCCCGAGTTATATCCTCAGGTAGAGATGGCTCACTACCTTAATCGTCTCAGTTTTTTTCTTATGTAAATCATATCCTGACAATCCTCCTTTTTCAGGTGTTGCCCAAACCAGTGCTCACTCTACTAGATTTTTCAATTCCTCTCGCATCCTCTGATCTAGGAGCAGAAGCCCTTGAAAATGCGTTTATACTAAACGACATGCATCTCGTACAGGTTTGTCCTTTTCTCCCTCCAGAGCTCATCAGGCTGGTATCACATTCTTCTTTGAATTCGTTAGCTTGGTAATACATATGTTACCTACTGCTCTTCACTGGCTGAGATGACTGCATTTATTTAAATTACAGATTCAAAAGCAAATAGAAGAAATGGATGCTGCTGGTTTAGACACCAGTTCACTTGATGATGAAGCTTTTAAATTGGAAACAGCCCAAGATCAATGTATATTGAGGCTTATTGGATCCTGCTGCCATGGTGAGTGTTTGCTTTGTTTTACAATTTAACCTCTAGCACTAATCTTGAGTCCAACAAAGTGAAAAAAAAAAAACAAAAAAAAAATTAAAATTTATGGTTTTGCTTTTGGTGGCTGTTTTCAGGAGATAAGCTTGTGAGGGCTACTGAACTTGTGAAGCATCTATCCCTGGAAAAATCAGTTAGGGGTGCAATTAAGATTGTTACTTCTCTGAAGCTACCTAACTTGGCTGAAAGGTTCAATAGCATATTGGAGGTAAGCTTTCAATTCCCAACTATGAGTCTGCTCCATATCTCCACCAGAGTTAGCCACATTGGAAACTCTCTGTTTCCATTTTCATTCTTCAGTTTCTTATGCTCTTGTGCCTTCGAACAGGAAAGGTTGCTCAACGATAGTAAAGAACCATTGCAAACAACTGTCCCAAACCCAAACTACAACGCATCGTCCTCTACTGAGAAAAGTAAGTTATCAGGGAATGATATTCCATTGCCAGCACCAAAATTGTCAGCTCCTACGTTTCTAAAGAAAGCCAAAACACAAGAAGCTAATGTTGGAACAGCGAAAACACAAGAAAAGCAAACTGATCTTGAGAAGTCGACGACGATTGAGAGGGAAACTGCTGGTACAGAGGTGAATGATGCAGCAGGTGACATGAAGAAGGTAGAGGTAATGCTTAAGGCACAACAGTCACATCGCCCATCTAATCCATTTCTAAAGCGATCAAACAGTCAAGACAGAGAGAAGAAGGAAGAAGTAGATCAGGTGAAAGCTCACCGCCCATCGAATCCGTTCTTCAAGAAATCGGTCAAGTGAGTAGATTATAAACATAGGTTAGCATTCAGAGTAATCCCTCCCAGACAAAGATTAATCAGTTCTATTTCTATTTTTCAATTTTTTATTTTTTATTTTTATGAGAGTGCTCATTGCATGTATGCCAATAGAAGAGGTGAGATGTAGGCTAATGAATGGAGCACTGAAGAGGACATTGAATTATTGTAACCATGTAATCGTCAATCTTGTTAATATATAAGATTGTAATACACTTCTTTTTTTGGCTTATTGAAAAGAAAATAATTGGTCATTGTTGTCAAGTATAGAGCAAGTATGTTAAGCTCTAAGCAAACAGACTTACAAACATAACGTCCTTCAAGAAAGAAAAAGCAAACATTGCTTGCCTGAGGTCTGAAAAAATTAAAAGAATTGAATTTCCTTTCGCAAACTAAACGAAAGGCCTCACTTTGTATCAGTTTATTTTCTGTAAACGATAATACCTCTGTCGGAACCACTTCCATTTCAAGCAATCAGATAATTTTTGCTTCATCAGATAATTTTATACAGTAAGGGATAGTCTTGGATGAAGACTCTTAATAGTAGATACTCTACAAGAACTTTCAAAATACCTATGTCGGAACCACTTCCACTTCAAGCAATCAGATAATTTTTGCTTCGTCAGACAATTTTATATAATAAGGGATAGTCTTGGATGAAGACTCTTAATATTAGATACTCTACAAGAACTTTCAAATCAACGGTTGCCGACGGAAGTAACGATGAAGAAAAAGCAAAATATCATAAGCACATTGACCCGACGGCTAGCCCGTCGGCAGATGTAGTGACAAACAAGGAAACATCTCTTCCCCTCGTTCCCGGAAATGGTGAAAAAGACCGCGCACTCAAATCCACCAACCAAAACACGCAAAGCCTATTACCACAAAAACCAGATGGACATTTCCGTCATTTCCCCTCCCGCTCCGTTAAAACCTTCTCAGAAAAATTGCTTCGCTTCACAAATCTCTGATTCACAAGCCGCCTGAGAAGAAAACCCAATTCCCAAAAAAACCCCGAAACTCCAAATTTCAGCAATGGCGGAAGTCAACTACCTTCAAATCCACGACCTTGAAGAGAACCCAGCCTTCGAATCCCTCCCCTACTGGTCCTGCAACGACTTCGACCTCTACATCTCCTCCGATCCCGATTTCCCGCCGTCCCAGTTCGTCACCGTTCACGAAGAAGACGACGAAGACTTTGACGGCGAAGACGACATCTTTTCCCAGTACCATTCCACAATCCACGCCGAGCGGAACCGCGACGACGTCGTTTCGGAGCCCAATTCCATTTCCAACACCGACGACTTGTCGTCGGACCGCGAGAACCAGGTCAATTTCGTCATGGATCTGTTCCAGCAGCGCGTCGAGCAGTCTCAGGTAACGGCCCGTTCCGTTTTGGTCTCCGGCGACTCCGATTTTGGGGTTGTGGAGGGGAACTGCGATATGGATGATGGGTTGGATCTGGATTTGAGTTTAGGGTTAGGGTTAGGGTTAGATTTTAGGAATTGTTTTGATGATCCTGATGAAGATGACTTCTTTGTGGGAAGGAGGGGTTCCGGGTCGGAATCCGGTGAGGCGACGTCTTCTGTAGGTAGGGTGGAGCCGTTTGAGAGCTGCGTGAGGCTCGTTGGGTTTGGATCCGAGTCTGATGAGGATGAGAATGGGGTTATTGGGCTTGATTTGCATTCGGAGGATGAGTATGGTGAGGACCATATTCATGGTGATTACGATGACGAAACGGGGGTTCCTCTCTGCTGGGATTCGCTTCGATTGGAGGAGCAGAGGGAGAGTAATGAGGAGTTTGAGTGGGAAGAAGTTGATGGTAGGGTGGAAGAGGTTTTCGGAATGCTTGTTGATCCTGATAATGAGGAGGAATCGGGGTCTGTTTCGGTTTCGCTTTCGGCAATGGCTGCTCCTGAGGAGGAAGTGAGTGTGGAGAGAGTTGAAGCTCTGGGGAATTTGGAATGGGAAGTGTTGCTGAATTCCCGCAATTGGGAGCCGAATCAGGAGCTGGACCATGATGCTGAACATTTCCCTGGTGATCATGATGACTACACTGCCGAATATGATATGTTGTTTGGGCAGTTTTCCGAGAATGAGAATGCGGTGATGGGCAGGCCTCCGGCTGCTAATTCTGTTGTCGAAACTCTTCCTTCAGTGGTTATGACTCAGGAGGATGTGGAGAAGGGCAATGCACTCTGTGCGGTATGCAAGGATGATATTACCCTCGGGGAACAAGGAAAGAAGCTGCCTTGTGCACATAGGTACCATGGCGATTGCATTGTGCCGTGGCTGCGCATTAGGAATACATGTCCAGTTTGTCGATATGAGTTGCGTACCGATGATGCTGCTTATGAGCGTAGGAGGAGCCAGAGGACAGCTCATGGACTGAACTTTGGGCTGATATGATTTTGAATCTTTCTTGAAGCATTAGGTTTTTGAAAATGTAGATACTGATGTGGTGAAGATTGAATCTCTCTTTGGGTTAAGAGAGATAGGGTTTACCTTTCTTTGTGAGGATTATATGATTCGTGATGCTTTATCTGTTTTGGTGATAGCATAAGATTTTTCAATGACTCGAGTAAGTTTTCATGATTATCATGTTAACTACTTTTGAACATCTAGACATTTATTATGCTTGTTTTTGCTGGAAGCTGATTCCTTATAATGTTCAAGCATATGATGTAATAAAAGGGCGGGGTAGTCAAATCGTTGTCTTTAATATTTTTTTTTTTCTTTGTGAGTTGGTTTTGTTTTGATCAATGGCAAGTAGCTTTTATACTCTTTGTATCAGAAGCGTTTTACCTATTTCCGGAGACAGAATAAACTGCTATCTGGATTCATAGGTTTGATCATGGTTTGTCAAAACCGAACAAGCATTCCCCAGAAACAAAACAATGTATTAAAATCAACTAACAAAATCATTAAGCATCTAAAACAAATCGAGTAAAGAAAAATGATACAGGCTGAATATCATTAGAAATCGAGGTCCCAACAGAGAGCCGGAATCTGAAATTGAATTCTTTCCCTCAAGAAAGAGGCTTCCCAGTTCCCACATTTCCCAGAAGTTATGAGAATTGACCACAACACTTGGTGCTAGCTGTTTAATGATGGTCTAAGCATTGGATAAGTCTGAAGGTATATATTAAAATTTCCAACTACAAAAATCAAATAAAAACCTACCTTACCTAACAATTTTAGCAATATGAGCAAAATGGTTCCCATATTTCTGCATATTATCTTCCATTTCCTATATTTACTGCATAGGTTTGTTTACTCGTTTCTTGTTGGTAACATCATGCAATCTTGTATGGTTGATCATAAAGGACCTAGTTTTCTATTTCACGAGTCTCAAAGGTATTAGAGTACAACGGATCAAAACTAGACTTACTAATCCTCACCTAATTTTCTTCTTGAATTAGCCTTTCCCTACCTTTATAGCAAATCCTAATCCTTCAAAGTCGTTTTACATTTGGACGCAACATCATAGAAATAGGCATATCTGCATTTCCGGAAATGCCTTCTGATGTTCATGATATTCATGTAACGACAAAACTCTTGATACGATTGCGTCTTTGTATGTATATAGCTGCTAGAATCTCACCATAAGAATCACTTTAGTTCTTCCTTTAAAAACCCGTTCTGAAAGTTCTCTCTTATTCTCCTTCCCTCATAGCTTATTCACCTAAAAGTTGTTCATGGATCCAAATGAATCAAAGCCACACCACTACTTAGCTAATCAAATTATTCCATCTCAACTCCTCTCCACAATTTCTCATACTCAGATTTTCCCCATGTCACACTTCAATGACTTATCACCATACACCTACACTGGTAGCACCAACACTGTTTTTGATGAAACTGCTGCAGTGGAGCAAAGCCTTAACCATGAAAGAAGGCTCAAGAGACTGACTTCCAACAGGGAATCTGCACGAAGGTCGCGAATGCGTAAGAAGCAGCAGATTCAAGAGCTCCAGCACGAGGTGGACCAGCTCTATGTTGCAAATAATCAGCTATCTGAGAAGCTTATCCAAATGTTAGAGGTAAACCAGCAGATTCTTCAGGAGAATGCTCAGCTAAAAGAAAGACTTTCTTCCCTTCAGGTCACCTTTGCTGATCTGATTGATGTAACCTTTTAACTAGTCTATATATGTAGTCAATTTATATCATTCTGTAACTTTCGACATTTTATATCAGCATTTTTATACGTTGCTCAATATAATGAAAAGCATAGAGATTTCTAATTATATTCATGGAAAAGCATCAATAAAACTAATAACAGATATTAGAAATTTCTAATTTCTAATAACTGGATTAGAGATGGTCACTATTTTGGGTCCATGTCCTTCAGTTAGCATGCAAAGCATATTTGTCCATGTACAAAATCCTATTAATAGAACCTCAAAAATGACGATCATGAAACAAACATCTGTACTTTAACTGACGAAAAACTTCTCTACTTTACTGGATGCTTCCCATTTGATAAGTTAGGCGAGGTTTCGGCTGTAGTTGTAGAAGGTGAGCAGCCGTTGGTCTGGTCTTCAAAGCCCTGCAATGGGTCTGCATATGACCTGGTACAAGGCCACCTATACAGAGAACAACTAAAACCATTAGCTTCTGCAACAGTATTGGAAATTCCAATTAAAAACAGCATGCTTTTATAAATCTGTACCTGCTTGACTTTATAACCTCATCTTGTATTGTCATATTTTCATCAAATATGTTGCCTGCAAGAACGAAGTAGATCAAGAATTGAATAATGGAGTGATTTACATTCATTGTAAATTACATTTAGTTATTAAAGCTGTTTTAGATTTGAAAAAATTGTTGTGCACCTCCATAAAGAGTTTTCTTGGAGAAGTATTTTGCAGTCAACCAACGAGTGTAGTCAGTTTCATACTTCTTGAACTTCTGGATGTGGTCTGCGGTATGAAGCTCACTAACACAAACAAAGAATATAGGAATTCAGTCTAGTTTTAGATTAATGATAAAAACTATAAAGTGAAAGACGGCAGTATAGAAAACACTGGTGCACCAGAAAACCTTTCTGATAAGTTCACACAGAGAACAACAGATACAGAAAAAGGCATCAAATGGATCACAGTTGTAATGGTGATAGTAATCGCAAATTGAGACCATGGGTGGTCTACAAACAAGTAGTGATCTGATGACACACAGTCGCTCAAATTCTAATTATAAGTTCATAGTAATATCCATATTTACCAGGTGATAAGCCAAAGTGTCTGACCTCTCTAGATCGCAGCAAAACAAGAATAAATTAACTGAGAGTTCAAGCCTACTGACAAGTTTCATCAGTCCGAATGTGTATTCAATGGAGATCTGAGGATCTGGGAGTCCCAGACTGGGACACAAGGTATAATTACGCACTGCATCTGAGGAAATTCCTCAGTCAACTTAAGATGAGTGGTTTAATTATGCTGATTGAGACTTGAAACGGCTAAGTGGCTACCACTAGAGACTCCTATTTAAGATGTAATTTGGAAGACTGCTCCCCTGTCACTAGTCCAAACTAGAAAACTTTGTTCTGGCTAAGACAAAACAGTACCATTTCTGTATGCGCGTGCATATACAAAGAAGAGAAGAAGGCATAAAGGTCTAAGTTAGTATAAGGCCTGAAAAATTAAATGCTGAAAATGTGAAGCAATAACTCATGAAAACCAGATAAAGGCATTTCAAAACACTCTTTGAACAGAAGAACAAATTGGAGGGCAGAAGGTGAGAGATGACTAGAGTTTCCAGCTGAATTTTGGAAGTGCATGAAACAGCTTGAATTACCATACTTAGTACAACTACTTTCTAAAATTCAACCACTTCACACAAGATCTTCCCATTCTCTGATGAATCTTGAAAATCTTTGTATTTAACAGTATTTAACTCTAACATTATTTATGTGCTTTATCAACAAAGATTAAAAAGCTGTTCCAATACAATCCATCAATTTTCATGAAGTTACTCAAACGTTTGGCTAATTTTCAGTGGAGTATGCCAAAATTGTCAAAGGTGCAAACTTTAATGGACCCATCCACTTTGATCTAGTTCCTCCTTTCTAATTCTACTTTTTTCCCTATGAAACCCAAAATTATACGCGCTTAGCCAAAAATATAACAAACACATAAATAAGCTTATGTCCAAAAGTCCACTACTTTACACTCTATTTCTTCTCAAAGTCTTCATCTTGCTCACGAAAATTCTCATCTAATAACATACATAACTACCAAAAACAATCTCATAACAGCATCAACAAAAACTAATGGTATTGCAATCGATTTCTCGGATTTCATCCACTTTGAGCTTAAACATGGAAGCGAGACATGTTCACAAATAAGAAAAGAAAATTGAATATATGAAAAGGAAGGAAGACTCACTCAAAAGATGCGGGCCTTTTCTCGTCGACATTGAGAACCCCATTGTTGATTCCAGCCTCGGCCTTTGGCATATTATGAAGATGAAATGAAAAAGATAATTCCATAAAAAAATCATTACACAGACCATTATATATATATATACACACACACATACATATATATATATATATAGAGAGAGAGAGAGAGAGAGAGAGAGAACCTGTGGGTGTGGATTTGTGGGAGTGAGAGAGGTGGGTTGAGTGGGGGAGTGGTTGGAGTTGGAAGCAGAGGACGGTGGAGACGACGGAGACGGCCGACTGGCCATACTTGAATTTGAGCTGCTAACAAAAATGAAGAAGAAGAATCGGGATTTGGAGTTTAGACAAGAACGAGACAACTAAAGTTAGCTGCTGCTTCAATTTATGCAAACAAAAAAGAAAAAGAAAAAGAAAAATCTTTATCCTTTTCTTCTTTTTTATATTTTGTTTTTCAATCAAGCAACGTAGACGATTACGAGTTAGAATTTCCGGTTATGAAAAACTCTCTCTGTCAGTCTGTCTAGACCAATATTTAAGAATTTACTTTTTAACTGTATTTTGGCAAGATATGAATTTCCATAAAAATTAATGAGATTTTACATGTTAAATAAATATTAGGTTTTGTCCGTTTCTAAATATCACATATTCATATGAAATTTTAAATATCTTAATCATTAGATTTGATGATAAAATAAATTAAATACGTAAACAATCTACAACATCACATGTTCACAAACATGATAAGTTTTTTCATAAAACTTTAAAATGGAAATCAAAATTTAATATGTTGATCAATAACAAAGATTTTAGATTGAAATGTGAATAGTAAGTCAACTTATAAGTTTGTGTAATTAAGTAAAACAATTATTGCAAGTTCAAAGTAACGTCTTTTGATTTGGCCTCTCCTTTGGAGTGACTGCCTTCTTCATCTGTATTACACTCCCATTCCCTTGCTGGTTCAAATACACTACCTGCTTCATCATAGGCAGTGTCCTGCCTTGTAATAATATTTTGCAGGTTCTTCTATGCTTAAAAAAGGATACTGATGGATATCAGCAAATTAAATAAAGAAAGTGATAATGAATTACACAAGTAATTAAGTGTTGAAATACAAGGGTAATAGCTCTCTGGATCTTATCAGATTCGGCCTTTGTAAGACACCTTTTTTTGTTCATTGCTATTTGTATGTAATGATGTGGACTTCTTCACAATCAAAGTCAAACAAAAGACCAATTTTCTTTAATGGTGTGATTTGATTGAATTTAGTTCACACTTCACAGTTAAATAACAGAGCAAGAGATCAGAATTACTGTGCAGATTATAGGCAAAGAGTCTTTGGGAAAAGACAACACTTTAAGAGAGAGAAAAACATTTTCAGTTGTGGTATAGACCATTAGATACCATTTGATCTGATATTGTCATGTGTCTTAATCTCCTTTAAAGCCTATACAGATTCAGAGGGAAATGGGCTCAGGAGAGGATCCCCACCCAAGGAAAATTACCCACATCTTCGATGAAGGATAAAATGCCCACATTAGAAACATTGTTATGCACTGTTTTGATCTCCTGTTTGGAAGGGAATCTTCGCAATGAACTGTTCCGGACGGTTCTTGTCTTTTTCTAAATGTTCGCTATGGAAGTTGTGACTTGTGCGTTGCCTCAATTAATTTATTAAATTAATCATTACCTATATATACATCTTCTCCTTACAAGTTACAATAGCAAACATCCATTTTTTGTCCATCCTCTCTGTATACGCACCCTTTGACTAAAACTTCATCATTTTGGCATAAAATAGGAACAATGAACTCTGCAAAGTCATTCCTTACAAAAACGATCCTACTACTCCAGAAGATTGGGCACATTGCTGGTCCTGACCAAGAAGCAATTGTTGAAGTAGCTAAGCACCACAACTTGGATTCCGCAGAGATAATTGTGGTATTTTGCTCGGCATCAGCCATTGATATGGCTCTCCTATCCGCCCAGCTTCACTCCCCCCTCCCTATGATCTTTTACTTTCTCGCGCTTGCAATCTTATTTGCATTTACTTCTGTTTTTTGTAAGCATATTCATTCATTCCAGCTGTCCCGAATAGCTCAGGTGCTCCAGCAATGTGGTGTCTTTTTTGGAGTGACAGCGGTCTTCATATCTATTTCTGTCCCATTTCCTGTCTGGTTCAAATGCACTACCTGCTTCATCTATGCACTGTCCTGGATTGTAATAATATTTTGTAACTACTTCTATGTTTAAAGAAGAGGAAAATAATAACAAAAACCAAAGGCAAACAAAGCAGAGCAATAAAGAAGAAAGTAATGATGAATTATGAGAATAAGTGTAAAGTACAATAATGTTCAGCTCTGTGGATTCTCCTCAAACCTCATATCCTTTGTAAGACTCCCTTTTGTTGATTGCTTCTCGACTGATGTGGACTTTTCGACTTATTGCTGTCAGACAAAGACCAATTTTCTATGTGATTTCATTGAATTTTAGTCACAGTTAAACAACAGAGAGAGAGTGATCAGAACTACTAAGCAGTACCAAAAAGTTGTGGTGTAGTATGCTTCTATTTCAAATCGGAAATAATTTTGGTTTGCACTTGCATGATGTACAGATAATATGTTATAAATCTGTCGGCTGCAGCAATCAGTTCTAATGCTCTGATACCTTTGACATGATATGCTATAAAGCTGTAGGCTCCAATTTTCAATGTGATTTGATTAATTTTAAGTCAAACTTAAACAACAGAGAGAAAGGGTGAACAGAAACACTGAGCAGTAACAAACAGTTGTAGTGTAACATTTAATAGAACAGTTCTAGTGCAGTAGGCTTCTATTTCAAATCAGAAGTAAATTGTTTTGGTTGTGAGTTACATGATGTACAGATATGTGAAGATATTTTAGAAAGCTGTGGGCTGCAGCAATCAGTTCTAATGCTCTGATGCCTTAACTTTGATATGATAGGCCCTAAGAACTTCTGCACTCCTTGTTGATTTACCAATAATCTCCACAAGAACAGAGGCCATCTTTGAAATGATGGAACCGCTTGTTGTCTCTCACAATTATCTCCGTTTCGACAGCCTTTGATATCAACTTAGCCGCATTGTGACAATCTACGCAGATGCGCAGATTTTTACAGACTCTCAGTGTAGTACCTTTATTCATCTTTAATAATCCAAATGAAATTGCAAGCTTTTCACTGTGCCCCCTCAATATTTCAATCTTCCCCCCATCGTCCAGTTCATGAAGCACGGAATCTGTGTTGGGTGTATATCCGAGTTTACTTATTCTTTCCTCTAATCTTTTCCACATCTTCCTAATCTCTTCCGACTCTGGTAGAGAATTGTCACCAGCAACGAAGTTATACACTTGCCCTCCAAGTTCAATCCAACTGCGGCCAGCTTCTTTCTGAAGACCAATCTCCTTCATCCTTTGCCGGACCCATCTCACATCATCCCAATTCCCTGACGCAGCATATAAGTTCGACAGTAGGACATAATTCTCTGCCCTTTCAGGCTCCATTTCTAGTAACTTTTCAGCAATTTTCTGCCCCATTCCCAAATCATTATAATTCCTACAGGAACTAAGCAATGAACTCCAAATTCTAGTATCTGGTTCCTCAGTCATGTCATCTATGATGTTCAAAGCTTCCTCTAATTGACCTGCCCTACCGAGCATGTCTATCACACATGCATAATGCTCTAACTTCGGCTCTATTCCATATAAACTTTGCATCTGTTTGAAATATTTTATCCCATTTTTCACAAGCCCAGCATGGTTACATGCAGTTAGAATTCCAAGAAATGTAAAGCCATCAGGCTTCTGACCCAACCTTATCATTTGTCCAAATAGCTCTAAAGCCTTGTTTCCATGTCCATGAATTCCATACCCTGCAATTATAACATTCCATGATGCCACATCTTTCTTAGTTAAACTGTCAAATGCCCTGTGAGATTGTTCAATGCAGCCACTTTTTGCATACATATCTATGAGAGAACAACCAACAAACAGGTCTTCTGTTAGGCGTGCTTTCAAGGCAAAACAATGCAGTTCTTTCCCTAGACGCAGAGCTGACAGTTGTGAACAAGCCCCCAGTACACTCATTGTGGCTATTTCACTAGGTAGGATTCCACTAGACAGCATTTGTCGAAAGAGATTGAGGGCTTCATCAGGAAGTCCAATCTGAGAGTAACCGGAGACTATTGCATTCCATGACACTGGAATTTTATCTTCCATCCTATCAAATAATGCTCTTGCGGTCGATAGTTTACCACATTGGATGTAAAAGGATAGTAATGAAATACCAATAAATGAATCCAACTCTAACCCATTACGTAGCATAAACCCATGAATCTGTTTACCATATTGAAGAAATTTGAGGTGGGCACAAGCTAAAAGGAGGCTACCAATGCTATAACTGTCAGGATCCAAACCTGATTGTTTCATTTGAAGGTACAAATCTAAAGCCTTTTTTGGATCTCCATTCTGGGCATGGCCACCAATAACTGCATTCCAGGAGCTCACTGTCTTCGTCTCAATACCATAAAACACCTGCTCAGCAGAACTCAGCGACCCACATTTCGCATAGGCTGCAACAAAAGCATTGGCTACCAGCTCATCATCTTGAAACCGATGTCTGAATGAGTAACCATGAAGCTCTTTCAAGCTCAAAAGTTCCGACTCCTCTAAAAAAGCCGGTAACACATTTAAGACGGTGACCTCATTCACCTTCTCCTCCATCTGCATTTTCCGCAGAAGATCAAATGCTCCACTAACATCCCCTCCTCTAGAATAACCTCCTATAAAAGCATTCCAAGACACCACATTCTTCCTCTCATTTCTCTCAAACAAAACTCGAGCTTCCGTCAAGTACCCACATTTCAAATACATGTCCATCAAGGCATTACTCAACATCATCTCCTTATCCAAGCCCAACTTCACTGCCAAACCATGAATCTCCATCCCCATTCTAACATCCCCTTTCCCAGCACAAACAGGTAATACAGTCACCAATGTCGCCTCATCCGGAACAAACCCCTCCTCACCCTCCAAAAACCTCACCAACAACCTACAACTCTCTTCACACATCCCATTCTCTGAAAACACCCCAATCATCGAATTCCAAGACACCAAGTTCCTCGCACTCATTTTCTCAAACACCTTAACTGAATCCCCAACAAACCCAAATTTCCCATACACCGCAATCAATGCATTCCCCACAAACACATCCGAAACCAAACCCATCTTCACAACCATCCCATGAACCCCCTGCCCCAAACCCACATCCAAAAGCCCACCACAGGCCTTGATCACACAAGGCATTGTGAAATTATCGGGTTTAAACTCCGCGGCGCTTATCAACTTAATAAAGGCACCAATTGCTTCCTCATAAAGCTCGTTTCTTGAGTACCCACTAACCAGAGCATTCCACTGAAACAAGTTCCTCCTCTGTAACCCTTCGAAAACGAGGCGGGAATCGGAAGGAGAGTTGCACATTGAGTACATGGTGATGATGCGGGTGTTGAGGACGAAGTCGTGGGTGAAGTGGGGGGATTGGGAGACGAGCTGGTGGAGCTTGCGGCCGGTTTCGATGTCCTTGTGGCGGCCACAGGCCTGGAGGAGGGCGCCGATGGCGTCTTTGACGTGCTGTGAGGTGGGCAAGGCATTGGTTTGGATGAGGGTGAGGGCGGCGGAGAGGTTGCCGGAGTTGCAGAGGTGGTTGAGGTCTTGGAGTGAGTTGGTTTTGGTTGGAGGGAGAGAGGTGGTTTGAGTGGGAGAGAAAGACAGTGAAGATTTTGGTGTGAGAATGGAGTGTTTGGGGTTTGGTTTAGGAAGGAGGGGATGATGATGATGATGATGATGATGATGATATGAGAATGGGAGTGGTGGTGGTGCCACAGAGGCCATTCTTTGATAATTTTTGAGAAGCTGAGGTGGGAGTTGCAGGGAGTATCACCCACACGATCCATATGGACTTGTGGAGGGAAACATGGGTGAGGAATGGGCTGGGCCAGTCTAAGTTTGCACTTAGTTTTGGGCTAGGAATTGACCAGTCCAGTTTAGTCAGTGAAACCATCTTTAACCATCCTAGTTATATTTTAGTTAAATTTTAATTAAAGTAGTTAAAAAGTTATTTTGGTTACTTTTAAAATGTGTTACCATCATTTTTGTTTTTTTTTTTTTTTTTTAGAACATGTTAACTTATTCTATTAATTAGTGAAATTACATATAACGACTCATCCTAGAGACTGACAAAATAAACATGAATAATTCAATATTTTTAAAGAAGATGAAGAGATCAAAACATGTTTGGTCGGTCCCAGAAAGGCCTCCATTTCATTGGTGGAAACCCATTTCCTGCTCTTTTCTCCTCTCTTATGTCAAATCTCAGTTGGTGACCAGCCATCCCGCCTATATGGTATATACCCTGCGGTGGACTCGCTCTTAATAGCCTTATAGGGAACTGGGAAGACAGGGCAGCACAGAGAGGAGAATGAAGAAATTAGTAGAAGACCATCACGTGCCGGGTTATAAAGGGAAAATAAATTGTAATTTCAATATTTATTGATTAAAGGGGAGGAGAACAAGAAAGCAGTCACGAGTAAACTTCTGACCTGATACTGATTTAGCTTAAGGTACACTTAGTCTGAAGCTAACATATACTGATTATGATATTAGGATCCAAAATGTCAAAGAGCACTTTATAGACTGTATCATGTTTGGAAAAGTCTGTAAACTGCCATAGAACTGTATTGGGACTCTTTAGTTAATGATGGAATATATGATCTTCCGCATTTTCGACATTTTCTATTTCTGTTCTTGTAGTGAGTTAGACTTTAGAGGATAACACGGTATTAGGATGCAGCAGCTTCTTCCTTCCATATATACCGAAATCAATCCTCTCTCATATTCCCTTGTTTCTTCTTTAATCCATATCTGCATATTGGTCCCCTTAAAAACATAGGAACATGAGCTTCGCTGCAGCTATTACAAAAATGCTCCAACTGCTTGGGGAAATTAACCCCTTTGGTGGTCCTCCTGACCCAGAAGCAGCAGAGGGTCAAGTTTCAGAGTACAACCACAACTTCAACTTGGATTGGGCAAACATTATTGTGGTGTTCTGTTTAGCATCAACAGTAAGCATAGCTCTACTATCCGTCCAACTTATAATCCACTCACACACACAGCTTCCTACCATCTTCTACTTTCTGGTGCTTACTATCTTATTTGCATTCACTTGCTTCTGTGCAAGCAATTTCATTCATTCCAGCTTCCCCAGAGTGGCTGCGGTGCTCCAGCGATTTGGCCTCTTTTTCGGAGTAACCGCTTTCTTCATATCCGTCTGTATTCCATTCCCTCTGTGGTTCAAATCAACTATCTGCTTCCTCTATGCTCTCTTCTGGTTTACAATCATGATTTGCACTTACCTCTGTCCTAAAAATGAACTACAGAATGGTCAAACAACAACGTAATCCAATTAGCTACTGGTCCAAAATTTAATCCACGCACTTTGTTCTTCGGTGTGCTATTCTCTTTTGGACAAGGTCAGTTTGGTTGGTTATTTGCGCCAATTTTGGTGTAACAGTTATATATCGATACATCCTCTTATTGTTCGGACTTGGTCATGGTTACTTGTGCTTCATTTTGGTGTGACAGCTATATTTCGGCTCATTATATTTTTTTCAGAGTTTAAATAATAGAGGAAGAATTTACCCTTAGCCCAGAAGAATTAAAAAGACTTGTTTGGGTTTGGGTTTTAGTATATTATATACTTTAAAAAAATTATTATATACTAAGTATTGGGTTTGTAATCTTACTATTTGTTTGACAAATATTTCAGCTTTATTCTCCTAATCTTTGATCAATCCTCTTTGAATATATATTGTAAGTTGAAAGTGAATAATTTTACATTAGAGTCGATTTTTTTTTTTTCACCTTTGGATTTAGATGAATTGTGATTGACCAACAGTCCCGTGGTAACAGTACTACTACTTGGGCACAACAAAATACTAATTAATCCCCACGAACAAAGAAAAGCTAATTTACCTGTAGATGTGTTGCTTCAAAAGCATGAGAGTGCACAAATTGTTTCTAGACACACGAGACACACCGAGAAGAAAGTGTATGGAAGCGCAAGACACGCAGTAACATAAGTAACATTAACTTTCAAGAAGACGGGTCGGGTTACAGTAAATTATGTCATTTAGATTGTGAGACTCGCGTTGTATGAAACCTACCAAATCTTTTACACAAATAAATGTGGCGTTTTCTATCATTACTGACCATAGTTTACCAAATTCCAAATTGAATTTTGGTGTTATACGATTTTGAACTTTGTACGCTTTATGAAATTTCCTTTCATTTCTTCATTAACGAACTGATTTTGGAGGTTTTGAAAGAACATTGGACGTTTTGAATGTTTGAAGACTTCTTCAAGTCCTTACACTCTTTCTATCCTACACTCCCCTCCTCTCTCACACAAAAGAAAAATATATTAACAAACCACATTATTTTCTCAACAAACGTCTCATCTGTTTACTGTGACCGTCAGATCACTACGATGGTCTAATTAAAATCATTCATCTTTTAATAAATTCTTGATATGCATGCAAATAAAAAGAAACCGATGCCCCAATGCCCTCTTGTTTTGCACACAAGAAAAATCGAAATACGTACCCTTGCTTGGTTAAATCCTCTTAGTCGGACAAGTCTTTCGGTAAGAGAACTTCTTACTAACCCTCAAACATATGACACATTGGAATAAATAGTATATGTGCATGTCAATATTCTATGAGTCTGGACTAAAATATTGTAGATATATATTTTTTATATCAAAATGGGGTGTTAATCCATTAAAAATAGTAAGAGACAAATATTATACAATAACCCGGTCTATAAGGGTCGTCAGAAATGAGCTACTGCTAAGAACCCTGACTAGAACCCTACATAAAGCTGCCTTTGATAGCAACCGAAACCAAACTTGGAGAACATTACACTATCAGGAAGGAACCAGATCAAGCCAAATTCCCAACCCAATTTATTTTTAATACTTATAGGAGATTTCTCTAGAAGCACCTACAATCCGAATTAGAGTGCAAAAGCCCAAAACCCAAGATTAAAGTGCAACAGTCCCACACTGGCATGGGTCACACTACTGCTACTTGGGCACAACAAAATGGAAAATGCACGAACAATAAACACTTAGGGGGTGTTTGTTTCACAGGACTGTCATACCCCTCCTTATTTTCTATAATAGTCCTGGACTCCTACAACCTGGGCTATGCTATACTAAGCCATGATTCATGTTTGTTTCCGCATAGGACAAAGGCTGTTGTACTGCCTTGTTTTATCAGAGAAACTCATCAAAGCTCCAACCTTCAATTCTAAGCGGAGATAAAACGGCTCCATATTACCTACTAGACCTGTGGAAATGTAACAATTAAACAATGCAATCACAAATCCATCTATAAACTCTTCTTAAAATGAAAATTCCCAAGAACTAGTAACATTCATTCCACACTAGATTGCTAAAAGTTACCGCACACAAAACATAGCTTCTAAAGTACGAATTTTTGGCATTGTCAATTAAGATTCCAATGCTCAGTAATGCCATTATAACCAAATGTTTCAAATTGGGTCAAGTTCTATTTATTTAAGAACAACATTTTGAAACCGAAAAGGAAAACTTTTCTCTGTTTTCAAAGTTCACCCAGCAACCCCAAACACCTTACATGGCAATGCCCAGCTTATCATACTCATTTATCAGCACAGAAATGCATCATACCCAAATTTGAATCTCGCAATCTCTGTACTCTTGTAAAGTCCTCTAGAAAATTTTATCCCTCAAGAGCATGTTAATCACTGTCGATGACAAATCGATGCAAAGCTTCAATCTTTGGGTGGCCCAAATGAAGAGTCGAAAATCCAATTAAAAGTTTATCTAATGTTCTTGGATCAGAGAGATGATTTTGTAATCAGAGAGCTGTGAAACTAAGGATTCATCACCGTTAGATTTTTCGAGGATGGTGAAGAGGCCATTGGCTGTGGGAGCTGGGTTTGCTTGGGTGTGGGAGTAACGGCTTCGCCGTGGGGGTTTGGGAATGAAGCAATAGATGGGGTGTAGTTGAATTACAGGTTTAAGGAGGCGAGAATGATGAGAATGACGAACTGAAGGGAAGAGCAGAACGAGTGAGATAGGCTTCCACAATCTCATGGTTTTTGGTGTCTCTATGGTAGAAGGTGTTAAGAGTGTTTTTGAGATTGTGGAATCTCATTTAAAAGAGTCGATGCATGTTGTAGCCAAACATGGGATAAGTTGTTCTACACTAGATAAGACGGTCCAGTCCCATACTATCCCTTGTAACAAACGTGCCCTTAATGATTAACCTCCATGGACAAAACTAGAACGTATTTACTTCATAATCAATGATATCATGAGAATGCATAACTGTTTCTAAATACACAACGTAAACAAGAAAGCGTGATGGATCAGTACATAAACTTTCAAGTAGAAAGCCCCAAGACACATTTGGGCTGGGTTACAGTACTAGAATCCTACGCTTTCTTTTAATGGAATTATGCGAAATCTCCCTTTCCCACGTACGAGTACCGACCTGTAACCTGTTCACCAAATTCCAAGTCCATCTTTTAATTTCGTCGTTGAAAATAGTCAGAATACATGCCACACCGGCAGACCCCACTTCGAGGAAGCACTTAGTCGTTTCCCTAAATGCAAGATTTCCACTCGTGACTCGTCGGTACACCGACTCCGTCGTCCTTTTCTTAATCACCCTATATATGAAGTCATCATCAGCACTCCTTTCTTCACACTCGCTTGCTTGCTTTCATTTCTTTGTTCTTGGCTTTCCATTTTTTCTGCCACCAAATAGCTGCTAGCAAAATGAGCTTTTCTGCCGCTATTACAAAACTGCTGCAGCTAGTTCAGAAACTTAGTCCATTTCACGGTCTTCCAACTCCTCCGGACCCAGAAGCAGTGGTGCCCGATCATCAAGTACCACGGCGCCAAAACTTAGACTGGGCTAAGATAATTGTCGTGTTTAGCTTGGCATCAGCAATCGACATAGCTCTCCTATCAGTCCAAGTTCAGTTCCAACTTCCTATAATCTTCTACTTTCTCGAGCTTGCTATCTTGCTTGCCTTTACTTGTTTCTTCACAAGCAAGTTGGTTCGTTCAAACTGTCCACTAGTCGCTCAGGTGCTCGAGCGATTTCGCATCTTCTTCGGCTTCAGTGCGTTCTTCATATCCATCACAGTTCCGTTTCCGGCTGTCTGGTTCAAATGCATTGCATGCTTCATCTACTCAGTCTCATGGCTTGTGATATTCTTTTGTAATTATTGCTTCTGTGCTTAATAAGACATAAACATGAAAAATGAATGACTTGGCAACAGGGTCCATAGTAGAACTGGTCAATCACCACATAAGCACTGTCTGCAACTTCCCCATGCGTTTCCTAAGTCAGATTCCCCTTTTCTGTTAAAATAATAGGGCTACTTAATATAGAGCACGCTTCGAAGCTTGTGGGACATAAATATTCAAATTTTATGCTCAGGAAAATTCACTCAGTTGACTTGCAGTTCGAAGTCAAGCCAAGTCAGATCGTGTTTTAGTTTTAGTCCTTGGACCTTTGGTTTTTCTTCCTGTGAATCAAAGTGGTCCTCTATATGATCTCTAGTGTGGGTCTTTTGATATTTGAGACATAATGGCTACAGATGGGCTGGGCGAATCTGAGTTTGCCCTTAGCTTTGGGCTGATTAGGTTGCTTGGCCCAGTTTTTTTTTTTTTTTTTGATATATATAGAGGTTACCCTAAACCCTAATTCCATTATACCCTTCCTAAATTTCATTTCGAATTATCCTGGAAGAAATACCCTTCCTACTGCATCAAAGCCCTTTTATGTTTTAGCAAATATAAATAGGACTAAGGTTGCATGTGTAATCTAGCTTTGCTTTAGCAACATTGTTAGGTTGCATGATTAGTTGGTATCTCGATTTCTCTAGTGAAAACCAATGAGGATTTTATCAAGGCATGTTGTTATTTGAAAATGGATTACATTATATGCATGAGGGAGGCTAGATGTGAAACCTATGCTCTTACTTATCTCATTGATCAAAGTCTCTATTTTATTTTTAATAGCTTAGTTTATTTTTGTGCAACTTATTTTATTTTTTTAAAATTAAAATCAACTAAGCCGTTCACTACCACAATTATTAATACCATCCTCATGATCTTTAGCTTCCAAAGGGCTAAGGTTGTGAACTTGTAAAAAGGTAGACTTTACATATTTTTTCTAGGTTTCTTTTCACGATGATCTAGTTAGGGTAGAGTTACTCAATCCATTGGGTACGATACTCTCACTTTCCTTTTACTAAAACTTGACCTCCTATACTCAGGAGTATGACACATTATTAATAATTTGCATACACTTTCATACTCTATGATGCACCCAACAATGTGTTTAGATTTTGAGAAAATTTTTCAGACAGTACCTCAACTAAAGTTCATTCATCATTTTGATACTTCAAATTTCAAAACTATCACATTGGTACCTCAATATTTAAACTTTACATATTTTCATACCTTTCATCTATAACGACGTTAACTCTATTGCCACGTGACTTATTACGATGGACAATTTCGTCTCTCTCTAATCCACTATTTTTTCCCCCTTCTTCCACTCAACGTGGCTGCAATCTCATCATAAACAATACTTCCTCTCTCTTAACACGACAAAAGCAGCTACACACCTCTTCTCTCTCCGAGCTGTTCTTCTTCCTCTCCGAGTTGTTCTTCTTCCCCCTCTTATAATTCATAATTCATAACTCACAAGTCCACTCACAACAACCACTTTTATAGGTTTTCGAGGAAACTAAGACGCAGAGGTGAAGTTGAGGAGGGAGAAATAAAATAGGATATGAAGTTCTCCTCCTATGTCGCTGGACTTTTGAACACAATATGGTGATAACACATCCATCAGTGAGTTCGCCAGCCTTCAATTAGCCAAGCCCAGTGGGTGATTAGTTTGATTATAGATCAATCTCGTTGGTACCTTCAATTTCCAATCTCACTCGTATTCGTCGTTGAGGAAGTAAATGAGTTCGATCATAAAATAGCATATCAAAAGAGAAGGAGTAGTCTGGGTTTCTCTCTTTCATTCTTAATTCTCATATTTGATTTCTTGATTGCATTTCAATTCCTTACCACTCTCCAAATTCATGAAATATGAGCTTTGCATTTAAATATTGTTTACCGAGTTCATGAAATATATATGGCTTATTAAAGAGATTATGGCTTGTGAGATCTGTTTCTTTCATTTGAATTACTATTTTGTTTTCTAGTTCTTGATATGGTATTGTTAATGCTTGATATTTAGCTGTAGCTAAACTATGATCAACGCATGCCCAGTGAGCGGACCGTTACTTGATATTATCAATATTCCCGCTACCTGTCAAGTGAAATACAAAGAGGGCGTCAGAGGGAGACCACATCGGGCGGTCTTCTCTTCTCTGATGCCTAAGTTAGTCAATGTATTTGTGCTGACAGGATAATAGTAGGCAAGTAGTAAATGCGTAATTAATGAGGAGAGAGGAGAGAACCTTTTATAGGTGGGGAGGGAGTTGATCTTCTCCATGTTTTCGATATGGGACTGACATGCTTAAGTTCCCAGTTTCTGGAGCTTCTGTTGCTGTGCTGGCGCGGCGCGTGGTGGCGCGTCAGTGGTGATTTGGGAGTAAGCCGGGGCCTAGGCAGTAGCCTACTTGGCTGTGTTCCCATAGGTGACTCCTATGGCGGGAGCTGGTATTTCTGGCGATTGTATGAGTGTGGCTCATTGTAGCTAATTATGCTAGGCAAATGCTAATGTAAGTACAAGTCCCCAGTCAAGGAGGGTCATCTTGGTTGGGGAGTTTCCTAGCGGTTTGAAGCGTTACTCCTGCTAGACTTGCAAAGCTTAATTAGCCTCAGTGCGTTGTCAACCATGGACTGATTGAGCAAACGCTTTATACCCTTTCAGGTGAGCCCCTGCTAGGCCCCCAGGGAGTCCCCCACTCCCCGGCTAAGATAGACCTCCGTTTGGTCTGTGTATTGTTGGTTGAGGGGATTTTCGTTGAACATAGGGTGTTGGGTAGCGAGCCAAGCTTTGATACCCAAGAGGCGGGGGTCAACGTGCCTGATCAGGGCTGTCGAAGATTGTTGACGTACACCCGTGTTTGTCCCGGAGGATCATGGTTTTGCTGTAACGGCCTGTGGCAGTCGTTGCAAGTGAGGCGTAGCCTGAAGCGTTGGATGAGGCGGGAATACCTCCGCCCAGGATAAGGGGGAGGTAGAGCCGCAGGGACTAATGTTTGTGAGACATTCGCTAGCGGTATTGTCTTGGCGGAGTCTCGCTTGTAGGGTAAGTGGGGGGAGTTCCGCTAGTTTCTCGTAGCGAGTTCTAAGTATAGATAACTTTTGTAAATTTTCAGCTAAACTGATAAGCGTTAAGGTATCAAACTCAATTAAACCAATGAACGAATCGAATCTGTCGAACCAGAACCGTTCATGTTCATTATTGTAAATTGTAGTTTTGAATGTCTTAACGATCATCAATTTGGCTGAAATTTTACAGAGATGATCTATGCATTAGGACCTAAAAACTTAAGGTTAAGATGTGAATATGTGATCGAAAAGTGGTCAAAAACTTGAAATCCGTTCCTAAGCTAAGGTAAGGACATCCTTAGCCAAGACGGATTGTGTATATAGTGAGAGATTTTTTTTTTTTTTGGTCATTTTAAGGGATCGCTCGTTATACCCACTTTTCGATCACATATTTACATCTTAACCGTTCAATTTTTGGATATATATGAGTAGATTATCTCTATAAATTTTCAGCTAAATTGATAATCATTAAGGTATTCATAATTGCCTATTTACAATTGGCATACTATGTTAACTTATTAACTAATTAGAGATTGGGTTATTATGTTATTATTATAATAAAAATGCTAGCTTTGTGATTCATCTTTGAATTTCCCTTACAGAAAATAAAGGAAAGGCTGTTGGAGTAGAAAAGGATGAGCCACTAGATAGAAACTTCGCCAACAAAGAGTATTGCTTTAGCACCCTTGTATCGAGTCACATGAGGCAGCTTATAAGTTGTGATGACAATGCAAGGATCTATTATCAGGGATTGTTTTACCGCCCTTGTATTGGGTCACACATGAGGCAGCTTTATAAGTTATGATGCTAGGGAGTCTCTTATCTTTATTGCCATTGTAATTTCAGGAGTTTGTTATTTGACAGCTCATGGCGGTATTGTATGGTTCATTATTCACTTCAATATATAAGGAATATCATTTATGTTCAAAAATGAATGAAGTGAAGATGTCCCCTTTATGTTAAATTATCCTCAATGGCACTTGAGTTAGTTACCTAAAAATTCAGAGCATCATAGTTTCCTCATTTGGTCATTGTTCTTGACACATGCTATCAGTACAAAGATTTATATTTACTTCTTCATATATAGTTTCTGCTATGACCACATACAGCAGAGAGCACCAGTAGGAAATGAGATAATTAAACTTGACATTTAAAACTTTCAGTAATACAAAAGCTTAGGCAAAGAGTTTAGAGGTCACTCCATACACACCCCAAAATGGGGAGAATGAGAGAAAAGGGTAAGAAGGAACAAAATGTAACTCATATGTAATTGTAACATGATCTGATGCATCTACTCTTCGCATTGGACAAAGCATACACTGATACTAAAACTTTCAAGAACCATCCGAGGGAAGGGTGGTCTGTATGTTTGAAGGCATCAGAAATGGCAGAAAATTGTGAAGGCCAATGAAATTCTCTCAAGTCTTTTTGTCCTTGTTAAATAAAATAACAATTCAGTTGAATTGAATGAACACTAGAGTCTCTTGGAGTAGAACATTATGACAGTAATATTTACCTGATGAACAAATAAAAGTTGTGGAGACAAATCTTTTGGAGCATTCACTTCCTCTTTTGTTTTAGCATTAAATCTGCCTCCTCTTCTTCATAATTTTCTAAAGGTCCTATATTCTGCCAATAAAACCGAATCACAATGTACTTTTGAGTTCAGACAGAGAGCAGAAAACAATAAGCTTCTATTAGGAATGTGCAAACATAAGAAGTTGCATTTAGCATGCAGAGGAATGTTAACATACAACTAGACATACCGTAAGCAATCTAAGGTCACGGATGGAGAAGGTACCATTGTTACTTCTGGATGCTAACTTACAAACTAGCTAGCCTAAATCCAAAAGTAACAAAGTCTTAGGGTCATCATACCATATGAAGCAGTACCAAAGCCAAATAACCCAAGAAATAAATAAATAAATAATTATATTTAAGCACTTGTTCCAAGAAATAACACTTCACATCTGCAGTATGCGCCTTAAAAGAAGCTGCAGGTGACTTCCCTAAATGGGTATCCCATATTGCTATATTCGCATCCGCAGAACAAGAGGCAAATACATCAGGTTCTGCAGGGCTTCACTGCACAAAAACGAGTTGCCAGAATGTCATCAGAGGATTTTATCAGCTAGTCAATAGTCATGTAAATGTTGTTCCAGTCCAATTCAAAGTGAATATGTATAGGTTTAGGCCACAGAGCAAGGCAGGCAGCTACATACGTACGTATTTGTACAACTAACGTGGGTTACAAATCACGACGATGATCGACAAGAGACGAGATGAGGCATGAGAGCTGCAAGTACAAGTTAGTACATATAAGCAATTCAAACAAACACATGCTGACTGAGGATTGGTGATCGATGATATGTGTATCAGGGTACGTAAACAACCCGTAGAGAAATGTAGTCATATATATATATATATATATATGCAAAGTACATTGTAAGATTGAATCCATATGCTAAAACCAACAGATCCAACTGTAGCTTCCCATCTTAGCTATATACCTGCAGGTCCAATTATAGCTTGTTTTATCAATACAAAGGAAGAGAAAAGGTGCCACACTAAACTAGCAGTCCAGTTCACATACACCAATAGAGAACCTCACTAAAAACATACAAATACAATTTTTAAATAGCAGAAAACGTGAAAGAAAGAATAAACTTTTTTTTTCATTTTCATTTTTGCTATATTGATTTTTCACCCAACTAACTGATATCCAATCAACTACGATTTACATAAAGTCAAAAGAATTATCACCTCTTTAGACCAAAACCTTGTACCTAAGGAGATACAAAAGGTTAGAGTAAGTTTGTGCCTTGTAATTATGCTGGAACGCAATATTACCAGTCCAATTAATTCCAAATATACTTACCAATATATGAATAAAATCCGATCATGTAGACAATAGGAGGAAACAAAACAAAAAAATGCAGATTATATACACAACCAGTAAGATGTTGTCTCAAGCACAAACCAAATACACTCGACTCATCTCAATAATATTGTTTATAGATACAGTGTCAAAGGGAAAACCAATGATTCGTGTTTTGTAACTATTTGTAGAAAAGCTGATTTAATAGACGGAACCAACAACTAGATCGAGCAAACGACAGGTTTCTGTTTATATATAAATCAAATTAAAGTGCAGAGAAAATCAATTGCAAATCAGGAAGATATGGAGCCCAATGAAATAACCTAGAGAGAGAAATCTCATGGGCTATGGGGACCGAAGAATTGGAGTTTGAAGGTGGGAGGACAGTTGTGATCGGGAGAAGTGAAATGAATCTGATAGCTAAGTGGGTTAGTTGACATGGAATTGGAGGGAAGTTGGAAATTTAGGGTTTCCATGAGAGGGAATTGAAATTGCACAAGCGGGAACCTGAAATTTTCTGAGCCGATGAACGCAGGAGGTTGAAAACTTGAAAAAGAACTGGAAACGATGTCGTTTGGTTCTGATTGCCACATCTCTAATTTTGGCAATTAATTTTATCAATTAGATTCTTCACAGAGCAATAGATCAAAATGTAAGAAACTAAGGAAAGATACCGTTGGATAAGAAGATTGAATATTTTGAGCACGTTGTAAAAGATTTAGCCAACTTCGTCAAAGTTTCGACTTTGATCCACTTCGTCAACTGACGTAACAAAAATAAAAACAAGGTGGAAAATGAATTTGGAAAAGACCACGCTAGATGTGAAGATTAGAATATTTTGCAGTGGTTATAAAAAATTCAGCCAATTTGTTATTTGTTTCGACTTCGATTAACTTGGTCAACCTTAGTCACTTTTATAACCCTATGTTTATATATCAAATTCTTCAAATGGTAACCCCATCGAGACATACGAAAATGGAGGAACTGACCGTTAGATGAAATTACTAGAAAAATTGGTGTATGTGATAAAAAATTTAGCCAAATTCACTATAGTTTCGAATTCGATCCACTTAGTCATTCATAGTCGCATATATATCCTCTCGGTTGACTGATGGCCTGACCACCACGAAACTTGCCTATTTTTCACACAACATCTATAAATACTCTGTAGATACATGTTGCATAGTCAAAAGAAAGAAAAAAAAATCACTTTCTATTTCATGGACATTAAACTATATCAATGTGCCCATTAATGTTATATAACTTGTACATTCTATTTAAAGTGATAAAGGCATTTCAAACAACAATGTGAAAAATGAATTTAGAGAAAACGACCTGCTCGATGGAAAGATTTTAATGATTTATGGTGGTTGTAAAAACTTTAACTGATTTGGCATTTATTTCGATTTCGATCAACTGAGTCAACCTTATTTACTTTTATAATCTTATATTTACATATAAAATTTCTGAAAGTGCAACCCTATTGAAACATATGATAGAAGAGTAGCGAAAAGTAGCCATCCAAAACGTCTAATAGTTTTTCTTTTTGGTCTGGTCAAAACGTCCAAAATTTCGTTAACGATGAAATGAAAGGAAATTTCATTAAACGTCCATCGCATAATGCCAAAAATTCGGGGAGCTAAGGTCGGTACTAGCTAATCACAATAATTTGTGTTAAGAGATAAGGTCCTAGCTAATCATCCAACGCGAGTGTGTCAATCCACTGAGATAGCATAGGCCGAAGTATTGTAACCCGGCCCGAATGTGTCTTGGACTTTCTTCTTCACGTTTATGTCATGTTATCACTTCACTTTGTGTGTCTCGGGCTTCCACCACACGTTCTTCTTGTGCATTAACATGCAAATATAATTATGAAGTAACTAATTCACAAGTAAATTGTTTCTTTCTCAATTGTGGTTAGTTAGTACTTAGTAGTATTTTTCCATTGTAGATTATGTTGTGCCCAAGTAGTAGTAGTGGTAGCACGGGACTGTTGGTCAATCACACTTCATCTACATCCCAAGCATTTTCCAAATTGAACTTTAAATGTAGACACAAAGATGACTGTGGCCAAAGAAGAGTAATAATACAAACCCCCAATACTAGTGTATATACTACAGATCCAAATCAGGCGACTCTATGTTTGAGCTAGGTGTAGCGTCTTCCACTATTAATTAAACTTATTATAGTATGTAGGGTGGAGAAACTACTTGTACCAGATTTCAACGAATGGAGTTTCGCTTTTCTCATATTTTTCGTGAAGGTAACCGAGTTGCAGATGCTTTGGCAAATGAAGGGATAAATTCATCAAGTTTGACGGTGGGACTTGCCACCCGATTCTGTTCGATCTTTTTTTTTGTAATAGCGATTGGTTGGAGTTTCTCAACTTTTGGTTCCATATTAGTTGCAAGTTATAGGTTTACTTTTTATTTCTAGTGGGTTATGATTTTCCGTCCTATTTTATTATATATATTTTTTTCTTTTTAATAAATTATTCTCGCTCTGTCGGGGTTTACTAAAAAAAAAATACAACTATTAAATCAAAATCAACAGCAAGTAGCTAAGGGCTTAGGCTATGTTTGGTATGGCTGCGCTTCTCAAGAAAGCTGGCTTCTGCTTATTTATGAGAATAAGTGGCTAAAAAGCAAAGTAGCTGAGTGTTTGGTAAACTAGCTTTTTATAAGTGCTGTCACTGACAAAAGCAGTGTCAAAGTGTTTGGTAAACTCAAACTGACTTGTGCTTTTTATTTGTAGAATGACCAAATTGGACATAAGAGATTATTTTACCTTCATTGTTTGGTCATACAATGTTGTTCAAATGTTCAAATCACGGTGACCATATGATTAATATTTGATAACCGAATTCTAGTTTTTTAGTTCATTTTACCTAATGCACAATAATAATCAATTGGAAATCAAATTGAATGCAAACCATGATCAATATTTGTACCAAAAGTCTGGTGATACATCAATTTATCAAATACTGAATTTAAGGAACATTGTTATCGCATTCATACATTTCAATTTTCAAGTTTTCTAGCTAAGTTTTACATGATGAAAGATAATATAACTTGTTATGTTGCTTGGTATTCCACTTGATCTCCCAATGACTCTGAATTAATACCAGCTGCAACAACATACATATCAAGTTTTCTAGCTAAGTTTTACATGATGAAAGATAATATAACTTGTTATGTTGCTTGGTATTCCACTTGATCTCCCAATGACTCTGAATTAATACCGGCTGCAACAACATACATATCAAGTTTTCCTATTGGTTTTCCAGTTCCAAGAACTCCAAGGTCACCTATCCAGTAGGAAAAGAAACCAAGAGACTTTTAGTATTAAACAAAGGAAAATGAAGGATAATGATGAAAAGTAAAAGCAGGGGATGGCAACAAGCATACCCGTGTATCTCTTTAAACCACTTATCCACACAAAATATGTTACAAAATTATGTGATGGAGCTCCATTGATATGTTACCCATGCATTCCGTCAATGATCCAAAGCAACATTTCTGGGACCATCACAACACTAATGAAACGAATAATGCTGGCCTTCTGGTCTAAGAAACAAACCGGTAGTTGTATAAGAAATTCCTTGCTACTGCAACTTCAAAAATAGTTTACAACTCCTACTATTTGTATCTAAATTAAAATGCATCATTCCACACATGTTGTAAAGCATCAAGTCATATAGAATATGAACATAAACTGATGGCTAACAACTTGCTAGATTAACATTGACCAACTCTGGATATCAACCCCAAGCATTGAAAAATCAAAACGCAAGACACACCTAATGGCCTCAGAACCAGAAAGTCCTAGCAGGGAGAAGCAAACAGCGTAAACCCAGAGAACTGCACTCGATGCAAATAGATAACTGCAGAAAAAGCACCCTAATGGCCAAAAACTTCGAATAAAGCTGCCTTCCAGTGAAGCAAACACAAACACAAACAAAAGGTCATATATTCGAGACTGCAGGCTAGATAAACACAAACACAGGACAAAGAGGGTCCTAAATGCTGATAACAAATTACAACTTTTCTCAAATACGTATTCTTAACCTGAAACTCATCGCAGTTACAGATTGTAGACTCAAGAAGGATCTTAATAGAGTACGGTAGCTTATCTACTTCACAAACATCAATACAACCACAATCAATACATCATCACAAAAACACACACTCGAAACTCGAAACTCAAAACAGTAAAACACTCCACTAGTCCACTGAGCATAACAGAACAATAAGGCCCAGTTTGGCCAAAATTTCTTCCTCGTCGAAAATAACAACACAACATGATTGAAATTCTGCTATCACTTTCATTTCATTCATTTTCTAAGAAACCAACAAGGATCAGAAACTACAGCTCTGAAGAATCATCAAACACACACACACACACACACACTAAAGACCCATTAAAACAAAAAGACAAATCAATCAAACAGTCGGTGTGGGATACGAAAAGAGAAGAAATCTTTAAAAAAATTCACATTCTTTATCTATTCCCACTTCAAATCATAACAACCTCAACCTACCAAAAACACCAAAACCCAGAAGCCAGAACAACCCAGATCACAATACAGTCAGAAAACCCAAAATTTTATCGAACCCAAATCAAGATACTATTTGATTTTAGGTTTTTAGGACAGAAAGAAATGGAATCAAACCCCAAGAAATTGAAATCACAAACAAAACTCTTACCGAACTCGAGGTGGCCACCAGGGAGAGCAAAGGTGGAGGCACCGATGGTGCACGAGATGTCGTCCTAGCACCGAGAGAGAGAGAGAGAGAGACAGACAGACAGACAGACAGACAGTTGAGGGAGAAGAAAGAGTTGATCGAGGAAGAGGAAGAGAAGAGGCTGGTCGTGTGTGTAATTCCTTGACGTTCAGGAGGGTACCCAATGGTATTTTGAAAAATTCATTAAACCTTCGCTACAGTAGCCGCGGCTTCTGGCTTCTAAAAGCAGGTCTAGAGTGACTTCTGCTTTTACCTCCAAAAAGCTGGTGCTTCGTAGAGAAGCTGGCTGTTAGGAACTTTACCAAACACCAAAGTACGTTGTGCTTATAAGCAGCGGCTCTTAAAAGCTCTCCCAAACATAGCCTTAGTCCGAAACTCCGAATGACAAGAGGATGTTTCGAAGCATAACTGCTGCACCAAAATCCAGCTCAAATACCAACCAAGCTGACCTATAGAACGAAAATATATAGCGAGCGGATACCCAAAAAAAAAAAAGAAAAAAAAAAAGGGTGACCAGTAGCAAAGACCCAATCATTGATTGTTAGGTGAATTATGCAATTGGGTCACTTTACTATCTTTGCAACGCATCAAAGAAGGAAGAGATTATGCAGCTAGAAGTCGTTGATGTCATGAAGAGGTATGCTGCTTCTGAAGCAGCAACTGTCGGCTTCAGTAATCTAGCCAAGACAATTCTGGAGAAATATGTTTCTGAAAATGAACTTTGAGACATAGTAGGTCTGTTATTAATTGTATGAACTATGGCGTCAGATTATGTCTTTGTTGCGGATCTTTCTGTTGGAATGTTCAGAAAATTTTACTTATTCTTGGTTTGGCTTAGTATCTGGCGTCATCGCTAGAAATGATACTTGTCTATTTCACTATATACGGATGTAATCTTGAAATAGTTGGAGTTTGAAGAAAAATGATGGTGAATGCATTTCTTTAATGAGACTGGAACATCTAGTCCCAGGTATTTGGATTTTGCAGATACACAACAATTTTTTTTTCTTCTCTTAACGACCAAAATAACTATTACAAACAGAGGTCCTAAAGTTTAATAATAAAAAAAAAAAAAAACAGAGGTCTAAAGAGATTTAAAACAACATTTTATCGAACATTACAATATGATACGCAACCTGGAAATATATTTTAAGCAAAATACATATATTTGTCTTATATTAAATTTATTTCTTTTGAGTTTTGACAAGTTTAATTATTACTAGTTTTTTTTTTTTTTTTTCAATCCATGGAAAGAACAACCAAACGGTCCTAAAAACTGTGAAGGTTGACTTTGAACTGCTAGTTGTTGAGTGAATTTGTTCTTACTTATTGAGCATATTTGTAATTACAGAACAATATTGCAGACCAGGAGACAACATCGATGAAGCACAAAGGAAATTGAATGATAATGGCTATGATGAAGAAGGCAGTGAGGCCAAGGAAGATACCAAATCGCTCGAGCATGAGAGCAGGTACTGTGTAGTTTTGAGTGTATGAAGGTGCTCACAAAGACACAGGTAGTGGCAAATATGATTGCAAAGGCGAGAAAGTAAAAGGTTAGAGTGAGACTGGAGTGACTGGATTGTAAGGCTATATCAATGGCGGCTGCCGAGACGGCGACGCCGGTGATACATTTGAACCACAAAGGAAACGGAATTGTAATGGCAATGAAAAATAAAATGGCTGTGGTTTTTGGTTTTGAATTTGAAAGAGTTGTGGTTTTTGGTTTTCCAGATAACTGATCAGTTAAAGAGTCGATTCTCTAGGGGATTATCGCTGCCTCAAATTTGTGAGAATTTTGTGAAAGCTGCGTATGGTCCTTGAATTGCTGGCGTGTATCTTCAAATTGAGAGCTTGAACTGTGGTTGGGGTAAAGTGGAAGAAATTCGGAGGCATATATTGGACTTCCAGAAATCAGGTACTGATTAAATGTTGCGAATTGTGATTATGTGTTTCAAACTTCAATTTGTGTTTGAAGATGTGCATTTGAGCTTATATGGATTGTTACAGGTAAGTTTGTTGTGGCATATTCACCTGCTTGTAGCGAAAAAGAGTATTACCTTGCTTCTGCTTGTCAAGAGATTTATGCCCCTCCAAGTGCTTATTTTCCTTTGTTTGGTCTCAGTGTTCAGGCATCAGTTGTAAGAGGTCAGTTTCTCTTGTATTCTTCTCCCCATTTATATGTTAACTTCAAAATATGAATGTTACGGTTTTGTCTGGATACTGATGACCGAAATCACTTCCTAACTGAGGTTTGCATGAGATTTTGTTTTTCAGGGGTTCTTGAGAAAATTGGAGTTGAGCCACAAGTGGAGAGGATTGGTAAATATAAAAGTGCTGGTGACCAACTTGCGCGCACGACCATGTCTGAAGAAAATTTTGAGATGCTGACAGCATTGCTTGATAACATATATGGGAACTGGCTGGACATAATTTCTTCTACAGAGGTGCTTTAAGATTTGGTATTTGGCTAATCTTGTGGTCTTTAAATAACCTATTGATTTCCTAAATTTTTCTGCAGGAAAAAAGAGAGAAGATATTGAAAAATTTGTTAATGAAGGAGTGTACCAAGTAGAAAAGCTGAAAGAAGAGGGCTGGATCACAAACATACTGTATGATGATGAGGTATGCTTAATGTTTAGAGAACCAATATCTGTTCCATAGATCAAACATTTGGAGAACTGGGGAATGAGAAGGCTATATTGATATGTTTTGGATCAAGATATTGTAGAACGTATATTTACAGAGAGTTGTGTGTGTCTAAAGTTCAGTCATGCTCCTCAATTGTACAGCCATATATTAATTCATTTTGATCTATACAAAAAATTAAAAAAATTAAAAATAAAAATTATATATTTCTATGGTACAATTGACCCAACAGCTAAATACGATTTCAGTTCTTAATACTTGTGGTCAACTTTTTACCAAATAAGTGAAAAAAATCATTTGATATCATCGGGCCGTTTGTTGTTAGTGTTGCAAGTATATATCGGTGTTTTAAATCTCCTGCACTCTATAAAATTGATATGTTCCGGTTGTTATTTTTTTATAGTTACTCTAGTTCAAGCGCAGAGTTCCCATATATTATCAAAAGGCTTGATTAATTCCCAAAATATATGCCTATGCCGCGTGTTTTATTGTTAATGACTTAAAAAGTGCAAATGAAATTCAACAATAGCCAGAATGACTATACGGCTGTGTGGCTACGCCCATATGAGAGGTAGGGGCTTTCCTTTAAATCCTTTTGGTCACATGTTATACCAAATAAGAATGAAAGCAATTACAAATCAAGATTGTAAGCCAGCAGAGCACATAGATGAAGCATGTGACACATTTGAACCACAGAGGAAATGGAATGGTGATGGAGATGAAAACTGCAGTGACTCCAAAGAAAAGGCCGAATCGCTGGATCACCAGAGCTGCTTGTTCGAAGTTGGAGCGAATACATTTGCCTACAAAGAAGCAAGTAAAGGCAAGTATGATGGTTAATCCGAGGAAGCAAAAGATTGCAGGGAGCTGAGAGTGGATTTGGGCGGAGAGGAGAGACATGTCAATAGCGGATGCCGAGCAGAATACAACAAGTATCTTTGCCCAATAATCTAGCAGGTGGTTGGGTTGTCTAGGCGCTGCTGCTGGTTGAGCCATTTCTTGGTCAGGAAGATCAGGAACCCAACCAAATTTTCTAATGACTCCGACGACAGATGCCTTTGCATTCGTTAAAGTAAACTTCATTTTTGAGGTCTTCTTGCTCTTTGCTTTTGGTTGAATGTGTTGCTCTTTTATAGCCATAGCTACTTGTTTTTTGAGGTCCACTGTCCTTGTGCTTTCTTTGCACCTTCCCTATCGTAAAATACTAAAATATAATGCAGACTGCTTAGCTACTATTCATCGCACTCTATACTCCTCATCTTGCGGCTCAAAATGCTTCCCATCCTTACCTAGTTAACTTCTCAATCACGTGCTGGTCCACACAGTTGACCTGCATGGTACGCAGGATTGCAGGGCTGCATATCAGAATTTTCCAAATATTTAGGGTGTTCTTCTTTTGGTGTAGAAACTGGATCTTGCGTTGTTATCAACAGAAAACCGCCGGATCATGCGTTACAAAGGGTAAAAGTCTAAGATACCACGAGTGCAATAGCCACCCGCCACATCAGCTCAGGTAATGATATCTGCTGCACCCTATTGTTAAGAAAAAGCCATTGAATCTGCTATCTAGCTAGATTAACAGAGTAGTTTGCTTCATCTCAGTCTTGATATTATTAGACCTCATCTCAATCTCTCTCTCTCTCTCTCTCTCTCTCTCTCTCTCGAGCTCATTTTTTTTTTCAATCAAGCCCCAGAGATGAAATAATATACTCATCACAAGCCAGAATATGTCATCACATACTCTTTCGTTGCAATCTAAGGACATAGGCAAACAAGAAGATAGTAGTAGTACCCACAGTGGTACATAGAAATAGACATACTAATTACACAATCAAATACGTAGAAATAGCAGGAATCCTCCATTGGTACTACGCTGGAGGTGTTAGAGATCTACATTCCTAATGCAAGGAAAATTATTGTAATTAGACAAAAAATCTAAAAACATAGGGTTGGGCCAAGGGCAGAACCCCAACCCAACAATTAGGGGCTCAATAGGGTAGTCACCAAGGAAATTGCTCCATGCCCATCATCCTGGTTCGGCCTAGTCAACCGTCTCCTCCTATGACCCCCCTTGTACAGCATCGTTCGGCCAAGATCCGTCCGACCCACGTCGCCACGATTCTCAGTGCCACGCTATCTCATCTTGGTGATCCAAACCGCCACAACCTGCATCACCACTTGGCCCAAGCCACGCCGCCGTGACTTGCATCACCACGGAAAAACCTATCCCCCATCCAGGCCTCGCAAACCACACCACTATCGATCGAGATCCATGACTTCGGCAATCCTAGAAGCCCATCAACGGGGATCGATTAACCTGTATAGCACGATCACCGCCGTCGCCACCATTTCAGCCTAACCATTTGACAAAAGCTCGAGAAAATGCCTTCAACGGAGTCCTATAGGCAGTAGATCTCTCGTCTGACAGCAAACCCCATGACGTCAGTGAGGCCGAAGGCCAGCCTCAAAGTCCGGGCACCGCCGAACGAGAATAAATTTGCAATCGGAGTAGGCCTTTGGGTTTCCCTAGGTGAGAGAGAAACTCCTGAGAGATTCAATTGACTGTTTGACCTCATCTCAATCTTAATGATTCAGTTACTGATTATATTGACAATGGAAATTGAAATACTACAAGCTTTTTATTTAGACAAGGACGTGGTTAATTCCATTGCCAATATTTTTTATTTTATTTTAATTAATTTTTTTGGGGGGCCCAGCCTCTAATGGAATTTCTTTTTTATTAGATTTACTACTTGGTTCCAAAATAACTGTGTTTCTCATTCTAGAACTAAAATTTGGTGACTTAATATCCCCCACAAAGTCAAATCTTTTCTTGGCTCTTGCATAGACTGAAAACTCGAGCTAGAATTGCGTTATATACGAATAATATTGATACTAAGTGTGCTTTCTGTAACTCAAGTGTGGAGGATTCTAATCACCTCTTCCATTCCTGCATGGTCTCTACGAATATTTGGAATTTCACTAGCAATATTCCAAACCTTGCTTCTACTCCAAGTTTTTTGGAGTGGATCCAAGCTCTTTTCCAAAATGAAACCTCTTCAACTATTGAAGATTGCCTGCTCATCTGCTGGCAGATTTGGAAGGCCCGAAATAGTCTTGTCTTCAAGTCTACTATACTAGATCCTGCCTCAGTTATTCATGTTGCTGCTTCGATTAGCGCTAGTTACCCTTCCTTTGTTGTGCGCCATTCTTCAACAGCTGATGTTATCAAGTGGAAGCCTCATCCAAGGTAATTTTTGAAGTTAAACTTTGACAGATCTGTCTCCTCAAATAGTCATGCTGGTGGTGGTTTTGTCTTAAGAGATGAGAATGGTCGATCTCCTGATTATTGTTAGGGCTTGGGATCTTGGCCACTCTAACGTCCCCTTGGCAGAATGCTTAGCTCTCAAAGATGGCCTGCTTGTTGCTCGTCGCTTCAACCACAAGCATGTCCTGGTTGAAGGTGGCTCCCTTCTTGTTATTAGTAGTATATATAAAGGGGATCTGTGATGTTCCTTGGAAGCTCAAGTGTCTTATCAGGCTAGGGATATCAAGATTTGCTTCTTCCTTTGAGTATATCTCATTCTCCCATATTTTCCATATTGGGAAGCAAATTTTTTGGTGGATGCTATTACTTCCTGTGGTTATAACCTTCACTCTCTGTTGATTTGGATCAATCTGGTTCCTGCAACAGTAGTTCCGGCTCTCAATATAGATCTGCAAAACTTTAGTTACTCGAGAGGCTTCTCGTTCTAGTTTTCCGTTTCTCCTTAAAAATAGAAAGAAAAAAAAAAAGGTACGACAAAGAACAGGAAGAAACTGCATTAGCATGTTGGCAATCCATTAACATATGTTGGGCATCCATTACTCATTAGCATGTTGGCGATGACTCTCTCTCTCTCTCTCTCTCAGCGTTGCCAATTTTCTATTTTTGTTAAAAGCATAAATATATATAAATGTCACAATTTCTATTTATAGGAATGTTTCTATTCATACCTCTAAAAGTAATATTTAGACCTCTTAGTTACGTTTTAAAGTATCCATAATGCCCACTATACCTCCCTAAATTTTCTAAAAAAGCCAATCAACATTTGAAATGAATGGTTATACTTCTGGAAATATCATAAAGTGATTCCAATTCAACTCAATAAATGAGGAATGTCTGAACATGGAAAACAATAGAATGTGTTGGTCGAACCCATAGAAATTTTCTTTCATTTGTGTTTTAAATGGTAATTTTATATAGTTGACAAAATCATAGAAAAAATGAGACGTCTAAATGTCAAGTTTAGATGTATGAATAAAAACACTCTATTTATATAGAGAGATTTTGTACTGAAAATTTTTTACATCGAGAGAAATTTATAGGGCTGGGCATATGTGGGGCCGGGTCGGGTTGAGGTCCAAACTGTCACGGCCCGAATTTTAGAATAAAAATTCAAAATCTAAAACATGAAAATTTCCACAACTCAAAATAATTATCCTGAAAATATCTTTTTTTCTTAATAACCTCACCACACAATTTAATTTCAAAACCCGAATTTAGTCTCGGGTAATTATTACAACTCACTCACAAATTAAATTGTAAAGCTCTAATTGAGCATAACAAACCTCACAACTTAAATGAAAACAAATAAATGCTGCAACTCCTAAACAGCACGGTCACCTCCCTGGTTATCCTGACCTACAGGAATATCTGCTACACTATTTGAATAGTGTACCGGGATTGCAACAACACAAAACCCGGTAAGCTTTTGAAAGCTTGTATGAGTAAAAAGAAAGAACGGTTGTTTAATTAAATCATATTCATTTTCATCCAAGTCAACACTCTACAATTTCCACGTCCGTAAGGAAACATCAATTTCACAATCAATCACCAAATCAACAATTCAACACAAAACCTAAACTCACATCTTTCTTCTCAAAACCCCGAAATCGTATTTATAAAAATACGGTATTTGATAGACTAGAGTTCTAACTGAATCGTAGCCCGTCACCTGGCCCAAGTTATGGCATCCGACATATTTATCTTTATCGTATTTCATCAATATATATATATATACATATATACATATTTAGAACGTCCGATACTCATACTTAATCTAGCCTCATTACTCGACAAGGGTTGTGACATCCAACTCACTCAACCAATCGTATCTCATCATCCACCTAGGATTAGAGCATCCGATTCCCCCATACCAGTCACTACATTGACCCTATATCCATAAATGAGCACAACAATATGTTTTCGTACAATGAAATCAACCCATCCAAGATACACCATATTATTATGAAATTTAAGCATTTGAAATATAATCCAAATCATCATTCCAACTCAATCATTTCATCACTCAACCACATCAACCAATATATATATTTCACATAAATATATATATATATATATATATATATATATATACACACACGTAATCATCTACTCAAGGATGACCACTAATACCATCTATAGTTCACACAAGAAAATCGTGAAATTCATTTGTATAATTAAAATTTATTTTACTTACCTATAGACCGTAGTTGATCAAGTCCATATGATTTTAAAAACAAATGTTTAATCCATAAATATTTTTCACACAATTTCGACAAAATAAATAAACTAAGGCACTTCGTTCGTAATATGAACCAAGTGAGTTTTACTCACCTCGAAACTCCCGCTGCGTCTTCAATTAAAAATACAAAACCACACTGAAACAGCTCACCCAAGTACAACCCACCAATCACATAATCAAATGTGACTTGAATTAAGCCAATAATTCCAAAACATACTTAAACTACTATTCAACGGTCGGATTCTAAATTATAAGAAAATCCGACGGACGGATTCTCACGAATCGTCTCCATAATCACTGTTTTGCAATTATATGAAGATCCAACGGTCGGATCTTCACCCATGATCATACAAAGCCACTGGGACAGTCATATGATCATCATATCAAAACTTCAAGTCCATCGGACGGTCCTAACTTCACAGATCATAAATCTAACGATCGAAATCGATCGAAATCTAAAAATTCATAACTAAATCATACGATACCTGAAAAATGCGTATAATATTCCGAAATGATTGTATTGAAATATAGAATCTTAAATTGTACAGAAACTATATTTTTGACCCTCGGAGGTGGCCGGAAAGGACTGCCGGAGTTAGTGGCAGAGCTGCCACTGACCACCACCAATGGTGTCGAGGCCGAGTTTTTCCCCTTTATTTCATCATTTTGAGCAACTTTCATAACTAGCACGAGATCAGAAAATAATGGGAAGAAGTCAAAATGTACCAAAAATAGTCGAGGTGGCCCGAAATTTTCCAGAAACCGATGGTGCTCCGATCCACGTAAAAACTCCCACAACTCGGCTCGATCCCTTCTTGAGACTTCTTCAGGAACTCAAGGCGAGTTCACCAAGCCGAGAATCACAAGAAATGGTCATCTGTAACTCGAGATATCCATATTTGAAGGTGGTTTTCGATCTAAATCGAGGTGAGCTCCGATGAACGTAAAATCGACCTACCCAGGTCCGGTTCTTCTTGGTGTTTGATCAGCAAGTTGAGTCGAGTCCAATGAGTTAAGAATCATGTGGAATGGTGACCTGTAGCTTGAGATATCGAGATCGAAACTAAATCGAGCTTAAATAGACACCGGGCTTCCGCCGCCGCCGCCGCCGGCCTTGTCGCGGCGCAAGGCTGCCTCTGACAGCTGCTCAAGATTGGGGCAAAAGTGGAGGAAGTGGTCTGAGGTCGAGAGCTGGACGGAGGAGGAAGAGAGAGCCCGGTGAAGTCGTGTTCTATTTTGGCTGGGCTTTGGCCGCGCGCGAGAGAGAGAGAGAGAGAGAGAGAGAACGGTGAAAAATTTCCCAAAGGGGAAAGCCATAAGAAAAAAAAAAAAAAGAGGAAAGTTTCCTATTCTGCTAGGGTTTTTTCCTTAAATACCCGAAATGGAAAAATCTTCTAAATGCGATAACTAAATCAGAAAAAATTCGATCTTTGTGTTCCGCATATGTACAGACTCGTATCGACGAGCTCTACAACTTTCATGAAGGAAGTTTTCCCAAATTTCGCACGTATAAAAAGTCGATTTCTTGAATCGAGCATTTCGAGCTTTTCGTTAAAACAATCATTTCGGAACTTCGATAATTCTAAAAATGAAATATTTTCGAGCAACATTCGTGAAATTGTACAATATTCGTTCCACACAATTACACAAAATTAAAATAGAAATTGTGGTTATTACACAAACCGTTTCCGGCCCGATTCAATTGGTTGGGCCAAAATGCAAACCGAGCACCGAACTCAAATGGGCTAGGCCGATATTTCGGATCGGCCAGGTTCGGTTTTGGTTTATACTTTTGGGCCCAAAAGTCACATGTTGGGTCATTTTCAGGGCCCAATATTCTGGGCTGAACGTGGATTTTACACAGGCCTAAAACTTTTCTTCCTAATCTCTCATTTTATTCACATAATCATGCCTAAGCACTTTCATTTTTGAACACTAAATAGTCCACGATTACAATAACTAAGTTCAGCATGAAATAAGTCCACAACTTCACAAGTCCAAGTGTCCAACACTAGAAACTAAAGGAAAGCAAGCAGCCAAGTAATTATCCAAACCCATAGCTTACAGACCCAAATAAAGTAGTATAGTCCTCTTCAATTAACAACTAAAATGTACAAATGAAAACATATCCAACAGTCCATCAGTTCATCTAAGTCCCAGAGTGGAGAAAAGCGACTATTCACCCCTTCAAAGCTCACTGATTTCATGGTTGCAGCTCCTCTGTTATCACAGATTCTGTTTCAAAAGCAAACATTATTAACTAAAACCAGTAAAATATAAGTTCAAAAGCAAAAAGCAGAAGTGCTTACCTAATTCCATTTTCTCCAATTCAGCGTACACCTCAAGTTTAGTCCTAGTAGATTCTGTAAAGAGTGGCTGAGAATTGGACCTTAACCAATCTGAGCAGCAAACAAGTGCCTCCATCTTTTTGGGAGTCAATGATGCCCTAAAAGGGTCAATAACCCTTTTTCCAAGGTTGAAAGCACTCTCACTAGCAACAGTGGATGCGGGAACATCAAAGACATCTCTTGCTATCTGAGATAAGATGGGATATCTACCTGCATTCTCTTTCCACCAGTTGAGTACGTTGAACTGTGCATTTTCATGGTCTTCTGATGCCTCTAATAAATACTTGTCAACCTCATTCTTGATCTCTACCACATTTTTTTCTTATCGAAGCATCATAAACTCGTGCATAGTTGCAGCATGGCTATCTTCCTCAGCAGCAGTGGCACTTGGATCACTGAATTTGGGTATTGTGGCATCCAAAGATGCTTGGGCAGCTTCTGGATCATTATCAACATACTCCTGGTATAGCTGAAGAAAGGTGCTTTTGATCTCAAAAATGTTTGAAGCCATCATGGTCTTATCTTGCTGTAACTTGGAAAAAAAATACTCAAGATACAGAAGTTTGTATCTTGGGTCCAGCACTACTGCAATCACCAGAATCTTGTTCAAGTCTTCAAGTTTGAGCCAATATTTGTCGAACTTCTTTCTCATCGAAGTTCCTATGCTCACCAACAGTAGAGCATTACTAGCTATGGATTTATCGATCTCTCTCACAATGGTGCACATCCAAAGAAGTGGCTGGTTTGCTGTGACCACTTTGGTTCCACTAAAATTTAGTGTAGCATCATAGAAAATCTTCAAAAACTTAATCAACCTTGCTGCCTTTTCCCAATCAATATTAGTCGGAGGCCCAGCTCTCTTTTTCTCACCTAATCTTTCATGGAAATAGGATTCAAACTGAGAATCCTCATCCTCCAACCTCAAAAATGCTTTCTTATACTTCAATGCTATGTCCAGTATGAAATAGGTGGAATTCCACCTTGTGCACACATCAAGTGGCACAATCCCACCATTTGATTCTACTTTCTCTTGAGCAGCACATTTTGTGAACTTCTCCAACCTAGCAGGTGAAGACCTAATGAACTTAACATAGTTTCTAATACCCTCAATGCTTGAATCCCTGTCACTACGAAGAAAATACCCAACCGGTCAGGTACTTTAGCCACTCAGGGACGGTAGCTGAAGTGAATAAACTTGGCTACAAAGAAATAAGTAAGCAAAAAAATGGTGGTAATCGAGAGAAAGTACTCAGGGAGCGGTGTGTAAATTCGGGCCAGTATGAGTACTACAGCAATGGCGGATGCCAAGCAAAACACAACGAATATCTTTGCCCAATCCAAGTTTTGTTACTTGGTGGTAGTTGGTTCCGGTTGAGGAGCTGCTCCTTGCTCTCGGTCCAAGCATCTAGTTTTGTTGAGGAGTTGCTGAACTGGAAGGAAAATTGCCTTCAAATCATTTAGGTTGAACTTCATTTTTGGTATTCAAAAGGCAGACCGCTTTAATTGTTTAAAGAGATCTCTATTTTGTGTTTGACCCAAATTCTAGATTACTTGACCTAGTGGTAGTAGGGTTACATTAGAATGATTTAGAATCCTATTCAATGTAAAATTACTTTTCTTGTATGATTTGGATTCTATGCATTGTAATCCTCTATATAAAGAGGCCCCAATTATCAATGAGAATACATAACAAATTTCTATCAATTTCAATTTCTCTACCAACACCTTATCAGCACGAAACCATAATCCTGAAACTCTAAAATCGTAGCCTTCAAACCCTAGCAACCACCGACCCCCACCTTGAAGCTCTCACCTCCAGAAGCCTAGAACCGGCGGCACTGCCCCCAGAACCTGCAGGAATCGACCTGAACCGGCCGCCGGAAGTGACCAAACATGCCTCCCAAGAAGAATTCGAAGATCTCCTACCTAGTTCATCATTTTTCCGCCCATCCTTCATTGCCACCTTTTGTCAGAAGATGCATCTCATCCTCAGTTTCCAGGAACCGAAAAAATTATCACCTGAACCGGCCTAGAAATACCCGAACCGCTAGCCTGAAGCACCTGCACCATAAACCTCCAGGATTAATTGTTGCCTGCCTTCAGTCCAGCCAGTCGAGGAGCAGCCCAGTTGGAGCAGCCCACAAAGGAAGAAGAAGAATGCATCTCGGTCAAAGGAAGAAAGAGAAAAAAAAAAAAAGGGAGCACGGGCCCACTGCCAGAAAAGAAAGAGGAAAAAAAGGGAGGGAAGAAGTTGGACACGGATCCAGAAGAGAAGAAAAGAAAGGAAAAAAAAATAGAGGGAGCCATGCCCACGTGCGGCAGAAGGAGAAGAGGAAGAAAAGAAAAAAAAAGGGAAGCAGGCCCTGCGGCCCAGAAAAAAAAAAAAAAGGAAGAGAGAGGAGAAGTGCAGCCCACTGCCAGAAAATTCAGGCCAACCACCGCCAAGCTTCGGCCACCTCCGGAGATCAAATTTTCAGCCACCTATTTCGAGGTAATTTTTACTAAAAATTCCCGTTTTTGAAGTTTTTATTCAATTTCTCTTATTTTTCTCGGGGACTTGCAACCACCCTTCTTCTACCCCCCCTTTCTTCTTCATATGGGAGACCAAAAGCCGAACTGTGGGGGTTCGGTGCTCACTCCAAGCTTGAAGCTTGTAGAATCCTTCAAACTTAGAGTTTGTTGAGATGTTATGATTCAATCACAAACACATCATTATTTCGATCTAATCCAATTCATCTTAGAATCGGATTTCTTGGAAGCGACTACGCTCAGAAATTCCTAAATTTCTTGGAAGCGACTACACTCAGAAATTTCTATTGTTTTCGTGGTAGCCTTTTACGCTCAGAAACTAACTCTAATTTCCTTGTTCTCTTTCAGGATGAGTAACCTGAACATACTGGACTTTGCTCCATTGGGAACAACTGGCTTTGGATATCACAGGTGGGTTTTTGATGTCCGCCAGCATCTCAAGGCCGATGGAATCCTGGAAACGATTCTCGGACCTAGCCAGGACGTGCTAACTGTTGAGTAAGCTCAAGCTTTGGAAGCAAATAGAGCACTCTTAGAGGCAAATAAGGTGAAAGCCATCATCCTAATGACTCACCATATGGATTATTCGCTCCAGTACGAATATATGAATGAAGAAGACCCCAGAAGATTGTGGGTCTCACTCGAAGAAAGATTTGGCAACGTCTGTGACTCCCTGCTTCCTCACTTAGAAGTGTGATGGCATAACCTTCATTTCTGTGATTTCAAGTCAGTTCTTGACTACAACTCGGAAGCACTTCGCATTAAATCCTTAATGGAATTCTGTGGCCAAGAGATCACAGATGCGATGTTGATTGAGGAAACTCTCTCTACCTTCCCCGTCTCTACATTGATGATTGCTAAGAACTATCGAATCGATGTTACTGCAGGACGGATCACAAGGTTTTATGAGCTTATTGGAGCTATGAATGTCGCTGAAAAGCATGACAACATCTTTATGAAGAACTATAATTCGAGATCCGTGGAAACAGAGCATATTCGGAATCCAATTATAGTCGCGCTCCTAAGAGAGGGCGCTAAGAGCGAAACCCTAATTAGGGATAACCTAAACAAGTGATACTTCCAGAGTTCCAGAGCTTTGTTCCTGTGGATCGCAAAAGATGTATCTCATTCAACATGATTAACAAAATAAAAAGATCCTGTAAACATTTGTAGTTGAAACATGAAAGTGTAACATGGCAACAGAGCGAAAATTGATACAGATGTTTTACATGTTATATAGGGGTTTTAAATTGAATACGCGGATGTACAATTTCTAAAATGGCTCTTTCCCCTTTTGCCATTATCCTACAAAATAGATTGGCTGCACTTCCTGACAATGAAAAATGCACACTTAACCCAGAGATTAAGAAAAGAAAAGACAGAAAGAAAACGGATAAAGGTTTATGGAACCAAGATAATCTCGTGTCAAATGGAATTTTATTGGAATTAGAAGCTTCTTCTGGTCTCTAAAACATGATTCCACCTATCCGGGCTTAACATTTCTGAACAAGGAAACATAATGGTACTCAAAGAGAGGATGTGACGTGAGAGTTCATTAAATAACAGACCTACTCTGTCTCAACCTCAAAAAAAAAAAAAAAAAGGAAAAAACCTTGAGGAAAGCTAGTAACCTTCCCCATCTACATTTCCTTTCTAACCTTTCCCACTTATTGTCTGTCAAGTGTCTTCTAACTTCACTCAATCTTATCCATTTAATGCTGTGAAAAATAATTTTTCTTTCTTCCCAATTTACCCATAATTAATGCAATAACTTCTTTTTTATTCTCTCTGCTCCCCTCATTAGTCTCTTTCTATTGTTTTTTTCCTTTAAACCAAAAAAAAATAAATACTAATATCATCATATCAATCTAAAAAATAAAACCAACCCAGAAATTCATTAGACAAAATTTAGCTTATTAAACCCAGAAATTCATATTTAACCTATTAGCTGAAAAATTTTCATTAGCTCTTGCATCCACCATCATCTATCTTCCCTTCCTTCTAATTCACTCCCTTAGCTCAATCCCTTCGCCGATCAGCATAAGCTATAGCCTCCACCATCAATTCACTCCCTTAATTCATTTGTTGTATGAATTGTTTGGGAAGGAGCAACAGCTAAGGTTTACAAAGGGTCTCTGTTATCTAATGGAGAAGTGGCAGCCAAAAGGTTTGAGAGGGTTGATCATTTCCCGTAGTCCTTACTACTGAGTTTGTAATAATGGGGCAGATGTTAAAACTCATAACATAATGCTAGATGCAGATTTTAATGCGAAGTTTGAGGATTTTGGGTTTTGATCAAATTTAGATAATAATCAGGTTTTGAAATATTATTCATCAATCCTTTTCTTTAATTGTAGTTTGATATGATGATATTAGTATTTCTGGGTCTCATCATCATCATTTCTAGGTTTGTATTGAACCAAAAAGTAAGGAAAAAAATGAAAATAAAAACAATGAAAAGAGCCAAAGGAGTGCAGCGAGAGAAAAAAAGGAAACAAAAAACAATAAGTTATTACATTAATTATGGGCAAATTAGGAAGAAAAAAATAATAATTTCAACAGCATTAAATGTATCAGATTGAGTGAAGTTAGAAGACACTTGGCAAATAATAAGTGGGAAATGTTGAAAGAGAAGGTAGATGGGGAAAGTTGCTAGCATTCCTCAAAAACCTTTTCCAAGACTTTCTAGCCACTTTCCCGTTCATTCCGCATAGCGAGCTTCTGTCCTAGCCCGCTTGCTGTCTCCTGGAATGGCCTGACTGACATCCCCGAATGGTATGATGGGCATTGGTATTGGCCTTCCTCTTTGATCGAGGTCTACGGGCGGTAACCAACAATATCAGCTAAATAAGCAGTTGTGCTCATTTTGAGAAACATATTTGGGCCCAATAAATGCCCACTTACTCTACTAAAAGATTTGTGTGCCCACTTACCCAATTTAAATATAAAAAGACAAGTTTGCCCTTTAAATAATTAAAAATGCATTGAAGATTTCGCTGGACTCCGATCACCGGTCGCCGGAATTCCGATCACTGGTCGCCGGAGGTTTTCAAAGTGGTCATCAGAGACTATTATTACCTCCCAATAAATTTTTATAAAGTTTATTGGGGTGCAATAAAATTTCTATTGGGTATTATTGGGGGTAACAAAATTTATTAGAGGGCAATAAAATAGGACACCGGACTCCTGTCACAGGTCCGAAGGTTGCTGGAAGTTTGCAAAGAGTTTGCCGGAGACTTTTATTAACCCCCAATAAATTTTTATTGAGGGGCAATAAAGTTTATTGGGTATTATTGGCGGTAATAAAAAGTTTATTGGAGCGCAGTAAAACCGGACACCGATCGTTAGATTCCGGCCGCCGATGATCGGATTCCTGTGGCCGGTGACCAGAGTCTAGCGACTGGTGACCGGATTTCGGCGACCGTAATCCAGTGAAGTCTCTCTCTAGGTGACAAAGGGAGAGGGCAAAATTGTCCCAAAAATAAACAAAAATTAATTAAAAAATAACTTAATTGGGTATTAGGGCAAAATATATATAATTTGTTGGATAAGTGGGCAATCTTATAAGATGTTTGGCTAAATGGGGTTAGTGTAGCTTAAATTTGGGTAAATGGACATTTTCCCAACATATTTCTCCAAAAATGCCTTGGCTAGACTACTGAAGCCGACACATGCTGCTTCAGCAGCAGCATACATCTTCATGACGGATCTGAAGTTTAAGAGGTCACAAAATTTCGTCCAAAAGATGAACGACCGATCATCATAATATTTACAACACAGGATAGAAGAGGAAAATATATTGAAACCATAACAGAAGCATACAATTTTGAATGAACAAATCATTTCCTGTACATACATCCAAGGACGAAAGACCCTTCAAACCTCAATCAATCATCACCTCATAATCATGATTACACACAAATATTCGACAAGAAACACAAAATTACCACAGAAGAAACTATAGCAGAAACACAGAGGACATACAGACATAGTGACATCTCAGTACATAAGCTCTAGGGTATGAACAGAACTACAGAAGCTATGCAATCCACACAGCGAGATTACCATGGAACGAAAAGTCAACATATCCTAACTATCTAGAGCAACAAAAATGCAACACAAAGCTTCCGGTAAGATTGGAATAGCAAGAAAGACATGAAATTGAGTCACCAAACACGACACACCTTCACTAGTAGCACTTTGAAATTGAGTCACAAATTCCTGCAACAAAAGTTATAATAAATGGCCAAGTGAAATATTAGGATCAACTCCAGCATACAAAAAGCGAAGAACAATTGTGTAAAATTAGAAGAAACAGTAGGAGGGAGCCAGGGAGGTAACCTGAAGGTATTGCAGCCTTGAAGTTCCATATCTTCCAGTTCGCTCTTCTTGTCTCCGATCATTGGTAAACATTGTATGCTGTTGTTCGGTTGTTCCTACTAAAAAAGCTGAAAACTTTTTGTTACTACTACAATTTTGTTACTACTACAATTGTGCACTTTTGCTAGTACAATGCTGTCCTTTTCACCCAAAACACAGATAACCAAACCACTGCAAAAGCAGCACATATTTCTCTTTCACTGTTGAATGAACTCGGAGTTTCATTTGGGCGGAACTGAGTTAAATAACAGATTGAACTCGTACAAATAAACATCGTAGTAACTGTTACCTTGATAGGAATTCTGAAAAGGAAGAGCCTCTGATTTCCTTTCGGCCCTGTGTTAGCATAGAAGAGTCAAATTTGAGAATAGAGACGAAAATGAGGATGTGGAAAAGTGGTGATTTTGGTGATCTGTGAATGGGGTTACTATTGTTGGCCCAATACTTGACAATGGATAACGCCGGAGTTGTTGACGATTTAAATTTCTTAACGTACAAATCTTAACTGTCGTTCAATTAAATAATGTTTTGAGAGGTAATTGTTGACACAAACATTGCGGCTCCGGATTCCACTATTGTCAAACATTGCATCTCCTGACATGGCCTAAAAAAAGTAGTTTCCTGACAGCTTCCCAACTTCCATGTAGTCGCACACATTATAAAAGGAGATGGCGATTCAAGAACATTACAACACCGACAACATGAAGTATACTAAAATTGATTTGAAGGCATTTGCCCTCCAAATTCTTACAAAACTCGGCTGGATTCATCATCCAGATGAAGAAGAAACTGATCAACCACCGGTAGGCAGAAACCGCAGCTTAGACTGGGCAAAGATATTTGTTGTGTTTTGCTCGGCCTCCGCAATTGAATTGGCTCTCCTATCCGCCCAAATCCACTCTCAGCTCCCGGCAATCTTTTGCTTCCTCGGACTCACCATCATAATGTCTTTTACTTGCTTCTTTGTTAGCAATTCCATTCACTATCTGATAGTGGCTGACGTGCTCGAGCGAGTTGGCATTTTCTTTGGGGTCACGGCAATCTTCATATCCGTCACTATTCCATTTCCCTTGTGGTTCAAATGTGTCACCTGCTTCATCTATGTGCTCTGTTGGTTTACAATCTTGTTTTGTTACTACTTCCATTCTTAGAATCTTAGTATGAAGGAAATGAAAATGTCTTTGTCACTGATGTAATTGTCTTCTTGTTTTCTCTTTTCCTCTAGATTCCGCTTAGCATTTTCAGTCTCACCAATGCATCAAGCTCTAGATTTCATTTTGGGCTGAGGTTTAATGGCCCAGTGTACTCAGCTTAGTCATATTGTAACTTGATCAAACTGTTTTGGGCTTCCACTTGTAGGATCTTGTTTGGGTCTCGCCTGCTTGCATGTATCTGACAATTTGAGCTTCAGGACTTCTTTCGTCCGAAAGAATTTGAGTAATCATTGGTTTCTTGACTTCTTCTGATCAGAACACTTTCTGGCAAACAACAAAAAGCTTTCATTGAAAAAAAAACCATTACATGGAGAAAAACCATTACAAGAGCTTGGTTTGTTATGATAATTTAATAACCATGGTTGATTATAACGAATAAAGAAATTCGCAAATTCCTGCTATGAGAGAGAGAGAGATCGAGTCTAGAGAGAGATGAGGCATCCTTAACATGCCCAACATGATCATGGCCGACATGGTCATCCCCACCTTATTAGACTGTGACATTTTTATATTTATTTTGATATAATAACCATGTTGATTTTAGCAAATAAAGAAATTAGCAAAGTTCCGGCTAATTGAGAAACGATCATCCCAACTTGGTCATCCCCAACATGCTCTTCAAGTCACCATACATACATCTCTAATTCTCTCAACTTTTCCCCCTTTCTCAACTTTTCCCTCAACTTTCCCCAGTCCGCTACTCTATATCCTATATCCTACAAAGCCTCTATAAAAGCTAGGCACTAGAACTCTTTCCTTCAAATTCAGTTGCTAGGCTCTCTCTCTTATATATCTGTGACCATTGCCCCTCCTGCCACAAAATAGCTAGGCTGCAAAATAAACTTTACTGCAGCTATCAGAAAAATGATCCAGCTAGTTCATAAAATTGGTATCAGCTCATTTGAAGATCCCCATCTTGACCCAGAAGCAGGGCCTGACCAAGCACAACAGTACCGCAACATTGGGCAAAGATCATTTGTGTGTTTTGCTTAGGATCAGCAATTGACATAGCTCTCCCATCCGTACAAGTTCACTCCCAGCTCCCTATAGTCTTCTACTTTATTGAGCTTGCCATCTTGCTTGCCTTTACTTGTTTCTTTACTAGCAACTCTGTTCATTCCAACTGCTCAGTAGTTGCTCAGGTGCTCGAAAGACTTGGCATCTTCTTTGGAGTCATGGCATTCTTCATATCTATCACAATCCGTTTCCAGCTGTGTAGTTCAAATGCATTACATGCTTCATCTACGCCATCTCTTGGCTTGCAATCTTCTTTTGTAACTCCTATGCTTAGTAAGAATATAACCAAGAAAAAACTGAGCTTAAAATTATTGACTTGGCAAGGTCTATAAAAGAGCCAGTAGACTTGCAATGATCCTGTTTATGAATGATGTTTGATAAAGAAACCCATGATTTGTATGTGCAAAATTTCAATGCGTGTGTACAGATGTTCAAAAATCTCATCAAAGAAATGCATTCACCATATTACTGTACTTTTCTTAAAACTCGATCTATTCACATATCACATTGAGGATAGGAGGACAAAGCCAAACCAAAGAACTAACTTTCTGAAACAAAAAGAACAGACTTGATAGGTTCATCTAAAACAGAGCTACTCTGAATCAAAATTCTTTTCAGATAGATGTTTGTCCAAAAATATCTTTGCTAGGTTACTGAAGCTGACATATAATGCTTCAGCAACAGCATATCTCTTCATGACATCAAGCACTTCATAATCTCTTCCTTATTAGATGCATTGCATAGAAAATAAAGGGATCCAATTCCGATTGGCATGCAGAACATTTGACCCTCCATAGCTAAATAAATTCAACATCAAAGCATGTATCTTAAACCAGGCGCAATTGCGCAAATCAGTATAGTTGTAAGGATCATAAGCAAAGTCTACCAGATTAGCCACAATTTTCTCTTAATTTGTTTCTGTGAAGGAAGAACAGAACTGAAGTTTGTTTATAGACATATCCAACAGATGAATAAGTGGCCGTTAAAATTTATTACACAGAGGGGCTCAGCCTGACTATCTGTGGACAGAGAGTAAGAGTATAAGCATACAATCTGAATGAACAAGCCATTTCTTATACATAATTCCCGAAATACATATCAGTACATAAGCTATAGGTTTCGACTTTAGCCTTCCATACGGTGAAATACGATGGAACCTAAAGTCAATGCATCGCAACTTCAGAAATATAAAAGTGCACCATCAATTTCAAGTATTAATGATATAACAAGAAAGACATGAAATTGGTTCATCAAACACAGCATACCTTCACTAGGATTACTCTGAAATTGAGTCATCAATTCCTGGAACGAAAGGGAAGAAGGGGGGGGGGGGGGGGGAGAGAGAGAGAGAGAGAGAGATTTTGTCAATTTACCTTACAGTGTGTTTGGATGAGGGAAAAAATGATGGAATTTAATTGAAGGTGAGAATTTCATAATTTCTAAGAGTCAATTCTTTTGTTTGACATTATCAGATTGGAAATTTTAAATTTCTCTGTGAAAAAAAACGAAGGAATTCATTATTTAAATTCTCTACTTCAATTTCCACCAAAATAAGTATCATTGACGAATTCATTTGCAGTATTCAATTTTTATTTCCAAAACAAGACTTTTTTCTATTTTATTTTTTTTATTTGTTTTAAACTTTGTTAATTGTTACACATTTCAAATTCTAAATAGATATAACCAAACAATAGAAATAACGATTATTGGAAGTTTAGATTGATGGAGTTAAATATTCCATCATTTATAAATTCCTACGGATTTTATAATTTTCTCATCCAAACGCACCCTTAATTCTAGGGAATTTTTTTTCCACTTATCTCATTAAGTTTTTTTTAATTTCTCCTTACCCATAAAGACTAATGAGGTATTCCCCAAATAGACCTGTATTGCCCTCAATAAGCCTCTATTGGCCCCCAATAAAGAGGTTTATGAAACCTCGCCGGAAGTCTGAGGTTGTCGGAGATCTCATATAGAGCTGGAGAGGTTTATTGCTGATGTGCTCATATTTTCCTATATTTTTATGCCTTTTAATCTTAGTATTTATGCTTAGTTCTCCACTTCTCCTTATTTCGAGTCATTTATGTTAATTTAGTGTTTTTGTAGGTTTGTCTAGAAATAGAAGAAAAGAAGCTAGTATGAGCGAAAACAATTGAAACATGCTTTGCAATCCTGAGTCACTAGAATCTGCATGTGCAGAATATCCAACTTCACCGAATTACTGCAAGTCATCCAGATTGAATCAGACAATGTGCCTTATATGCATGGAAAGCTACGGATGTCTACTTTCTGTAGAATTTTACGGTTCTCAATTTCGATACTTCTAGACAAAGTTATAATTGTTTGAGCGAAGATAGATCAGAATAGGAAATCTGCTTTGGATTTTACAAACATTCATGGAGAACTCAAGTTCTGCGGCACAAGATCGTCAATCCTAATGTTTCAAGGAAGTTAATTCAGATGAGGATGCAAAGAGCACATGTATTCCTACTTCTACAAGATATATTTCAAGGTTTTCTTATTCCAAATGAAGAAAGGAATCTGATTCCAAGCCTTACAAGGAAACTTGAAGCCAAAGATGTGTAGAAATCTTCCCTATATAAGGGAGCACGAATTTCATAAGAGGAGGTCGTCTCGTGCTCCATTGAAGCTGCCTAAGGAGCGAAGACGACTCATCCATCTTCCCCTTCTTTTCCCCTTCCATTCTTTTTATGTTTTTCCTATGTTTTATCTAGTTATATTTTACTAAACCTTTTCCTAGGGTTAGGATGATGCTTTAGCATGATTGTTTATGTACTTTGATGATTTATTGATGGATTTATAGTTTCTTTATGATGAATGCTTAATCACTATTTGAATTGATGTTTTATGTTTAAATTCTTTGATTGATCACCTTAGGGCTTTGCATTTAGTAACTGGAAGACAAATTTGAAGCAGAGATGCAATATAATTTGATTAGCTTCTTGTGATTAAGTATGGTAAATTACATTATTACCTGAGAAAGAATAATGATTTGCTTGATTCCTTGTTTTCTAAAGCGTAATGAGTCTTGCATGTTAAATTTATACCTGAGAATAATAGACCGCATAGCTAGGGTATAAGATCTTTATCCGAGAGGGAGAGCATCATATACTTAAGGAAAACTATGGTCGAGAGTACCTGAGAAAGACTTAGATACAGGAATTGTTATCAAAAGAAATAAAAGAATCTATTAATTACATCAAAACATAAATAGGATTGTTAATGGTTGATTCTGAAACCCTAAGTTCTATCATCTTTGCTTGTCAACTTATATTTTGTTTGTTTCTTTCTTTCTTTAATTTTCACATTATTTCTTTATTCGAAAACCAAAAAAACAATATCTTCTTTCTGTTGATTGTTCATTGTGTTTATGTGATTTTGTGTTTGGATGAATTGAGTTAGGATTTAAATTGATTATCAATCCTCAGTTGGAACGACCTCGTACTTGCACACTATACTAACGACAATTCGTGCGCTTGCGATTTTTAATTAAAATTTCACAACAATTGCCCCCTAATAGACATTTCGGTCGCCGTAATGGGAACTAATCTCCCTAAAATTAGACAAATAAAACTTTGATCAAGGAAAAAAAATGAAGAGATTACATCAATTGAAAAACATTTATTGTCCCCTAATAGACGTCTATTGCCTCCAATAAAACTTTTTTTTTCTTTTTTCTTTTATTATAGGCATTCTGCCCCTGTTTACCCAAAAAAAAAAAAAGTTGAAGAGCTCTAAACTGCAGCCAAGCACAATCAACCCGAAATAGTCAGCAGACCCCAAAATTTCAGTTTCTTCAATCTTGACTAAAACTCGAATTCATGTATATCATCATGTACAAGTCAACAAATAGAGCAACTATTATACTTGAATTGAAACTAAATGTAGCCGAAAATTACCCAGAAACTGCCGGAAAACCATTGCATCCTTCGAGCTTCATTCTTTCGTCGTCGGCCGTTATTTGAACAAAAGAAGAGCACATGGAGGTCCATGACATCAAGGAAGTTTCGGCTACCGGTGAAACGGCAGGAATTGGAAAACCAAATCGGGAAAGTCGTCACCTTCTCTCCTTCTATTCTCCATCATCGTAGCTTTTCATGGAAACCAATACCAGAAAGACGTCGACGACGTCGAGCTAGTTCCAACGTCAGTGGTCCACCTCCGCTCCGCAGCCTGATATGGGAGTACCGGCCAGGTCTTTCGTCACTCCAAAACAGGTCTCGGCTATCCCCGCGCCGTGAGAAAGCAACAGACCCCAACCTCCTCCACTTCGGCTTCTCAAAGACGATGGCGACGGCCGGGGAATTGGAGTGGAGGCACTGAGAAATAAATCAGACAGAGAGAGAGAGATCTGCTGGAGGTACAAAAGAAATAGAGTGGCATGATGTAAGTTATTAATTAAGTTAAAAGGCCAAAAGATAATTTGTTATTAAATTGGTTCAAACATTAGGGGAGAACAAAAATCTGTTGTTGGGGTAAGTGAGACCTTATTTTGATGTTTTCGGTCAAGAATCTTAAAAAAATAAAATTTTTTTTTTTAGAATAAAAAAAGAATGAAGTCTTTGTAGAGAATACTCAGAATAGAGATGGCACACCCAACATAGCTGCCTGTGAACTGCTATGGGCCTTTCTCTCCTGAAAGCCCAATACGGTGATTTAGCCGGATTGGTCGTGTTGAGGACTCGTGCCTATATATTTTGTTTTGTTTTTCACTTCTTTGAAAGGTTTGAAAGTGCGAGGTCCCCTTTGTTTCCTGAAGTTTCCAATAAATTGTTAGGGGAGCATTACTCTGCCTAGAAAAAATTTCGCATTCTGTTCGAAGAGGAATACCCAGAAAAAAGAAAAGAAAATGATGTTTTCTACCAATGGTCTCAACACATTTGTCCGCGGAGTCGTTGCAAAACTTGGTTGGGTTCCTGATCCTCCTAACTTAGAAATGGCTCAACCAGCAGCAGAGCCCAACCACCACCTGCTAGATTATTGGGCAAAGATCTGTGATGCATGGAAACGTGAAGTTGCCATCGTATCCCGTACCGATACAAAGTACGGGTACGAAACCGCAGGAAACGCGTATCCTGATTTGGATACGGATTGGATACGTATGTATCCTATTCGGATACGTGAAAATGTAAATAAAATGGATACGTGGGGGTAATCCTGACTTTTTACCCCCAAAAAATAGAAAAAAAAAAAAGCCTCAGATCGAGAAAGAGAGAAAGAAGAACAGTCGCATAGACCCGATCGAGAGAGAGACAAAAAATCGCAGACCAACCCAGACCGAGAGTCACTTCGAAGTTCCTTTCGTCAGATCAAATCTCAGCCGCCTCGGTTGCTGCTCGGAGTTCCGCCGCTGCTCGTGTGGTCTTCTAGCTTCGTCTGGTCTTCTAGCTTCGTTAGACCTTTTCTGCTCGTCTGCTCTTCTTCCCAAGACCGAATAGTTTCTGCTCCAGACTTCTCCTCTTCTTCAATTCGCTTGGACCAGAAGCTTGGAGCTGTGGATTTCTAGCTGCTTCAGGTACGTTTATTCTGCTCTTCTTCTCATATTTTATATTTGTTATTCACTTATTTGATGTGGGAGTGTGGAGCTGTGCTAGTAGGTATGATTGTGGATTTGTGGGTATTTATGTGTGATAAGTTGATAACTGATAACAGTTGCTGGATCGGGTATGATTGTATGAATTATGATTGGAACAACATATGTGTCTATTTGTGATCAATTATTGTGATAAACTGATAATGTAATAATGTATAAAGTATAAATGTATAATTGTATAAACTATTCTTATGGGGAGTTATGGCATGAGTGAATTGTGAATTTGTGATCAATTGTGTATATTCCAGGAACCATGAGTGATGGAGGAACACCTCCTATTAGTTCTAGTGTCGGGTCTGTTAACGTCGGTGCTAGTAGTGGAGCTGCTGATCCTGAAAATGAGACCATTGATGATAAAGCACCGTTGTGGAAATTTGTGAAGAAGATTCAAAAACAGTCAGGTGGAGGAAGTTGGAGGTGGCAGTGCAATTTCTGCAAAATGTTCTACAACGGTTCGTATACTAGAGTTCGTTGTCATTTGTTGAAAGAAGGAACAGGAGGGGTGGCAATTTGCAGCAAGGTTACTCCTCATGCATTAACTCAAATGTCCAAGTTGGTGAGAGAATGCAAGGAGAGATTAATGAATGCAGGTCCTAAATAAGTTCCTCTACCATCATTAGGAGAGCAAGGGGGAGTTCCGCCACAAGTAGCTATGGGATGAGTTACCATGCCTATACACAAGCACAAACAGCAAGTGATGGTGGAAAGAAGAGGAAAACAGCTGCTAGTTCGGTTGAAAAAGCTTTCCAAAACTCAGCTATGGAGCAATGCGATGGTGAGGTTGCATGGATGTACTACACCGGTGGCTAATCTTTCAATCTAGCTAGAAATCCACACTATCGGAACTCCTACATTCGTGCTTCTACCCTTCTAGGCTACATTCCACCAGGCTACAATGCTCTAAGGACCACACTTCTTGCAAAAGAAAGGAAAATATCGAGCATCATTTGGAGCTAATCAAGATTACATGGAAAGACAAAGGTGTGAGTCTTTGTAGTGATGGTTGGTCTGATGCACAAAGAAGGCCATTGATTAATGTGATAGCCACTTGTGAGAGTGGTCCGATGATGTTGAGGGCTATAAACTGTGAGGGGGAATTCAAGGATCATGCATTGATTGCAGACTTGATTATAGATTCCATCAAGGAAGTGGGTTGGGAAAATGTAGTGCAAGTGATTACCGACAATGCTCCTGTTTGTTCCAAGGCTAGTGCCTTGATAGCAAGCAAGTATCCTACTATTTTTTGGACACCATGTGTAGTGCATACTTTGAATCTCGCTGTCAAGAATATTCACACACCTTCATTAGTTGCAAGTAATGCGGATGTGTTTGATGCATGTTCTTGGATACAACCAGTTTCTGAGGATGTTATGTTTATCAAGAACTTCATTATGAATCATGGAATGCGATTAGTCATGTTTAATGACCATTGCAATTTGAAGTTGCTTTCAGTTGCTCCTACAAGGTTTGCATCTACTTTAATCATGCTGAAGAGGTTTAAGCAAATCAAAAATGGTTTGCAACAGATGGTCATCAGTCCAAAGTGGGATGATTACAAAGAAGATGATGTTAGGAAGGCAGCTTCTGTGAAGGAGAAATTATTAGATAAGTTGTTGTGGGATGACATTGATTACATCCTTTCTTTTACTGAGCCTATATATGAGATGCTCAGGAAGGCAGTCACTGATAGGCCTTCCCTTCATTTGGTGTATGAATGGTGGGATAGTATGATTGAGCAAGTGAAAAAGAGTATCTATAGGAAAGAAAGAAAGCAACTTCATCAAGAGTCTCCATTTTGGGATGCGGTGTGTAAGGTTTTAATGGCTCGTTGGTCAAATAGCAATACTTCTCTCAATTGCTTGGCACATTCATTGAATCCCAAGTAAGTATAACATGTGGTTTTCTTTTTTGCTTGTTTGTTTAATGACTTAATCTTTCATAGATTGTAATGTGAATTAAACTTATTTTTATTTTATACCTAGGTATTATACTTCGGAATGGCTTAGTGAAGATACTAATCGGGTTGCTCCCCACAAAGACTTAGAGATTACAAGGGAGAGGAAAAATTGTATCCTTAGATACTTTGCCAATGAAGATGATCGAAGGAAAGTTAACATAGAATTTGCCAATTTTTCTATGTGTATGCAAGAGTTTGGAAATGGAGATGCTATGAAGGATAGGTTTATTATGCAGCCTATAACATAGTGGGTTATCCATGGAGCTTCGGCACCATCTCTCCAAGCCATAGCCTTCAAGGTTCTAGGTCAACCTTGTTCTTCTTCATGTTGTGAAAGAAATTGGAGTACTTATAATTTCATTCACTCTGTGAGGAGGAACAAGATAACACCACAAAGAGCAGAAGATTTGGTGTTTGTGCATACCAATCTTCGTCTTTTAGCTAGGAGAAGCCCAAATTACAATGAAAGTGCAACTCAAATGTGGGATGTTGGAGGTGATGAGTTTGATTCCTTGGAAGAGTCTAATGTTGGAAGGCTTGAGATTGCTAACCTTTCACTTGATGAACCACAATTAGAGGGGGTTTTGTTTAATGTTGATCATGAAGATGAAGACTTTGAGGATGTTGTCCAAGTTGAATGAAGTTGATAGTTTGATTGTGATAAACTAGTACTTTGTTTATGTTTCACATTTTTTTCTAATTATATATATATATATATATATATATTTAATTGGCATATCCTTCACGTACCCGTATCCAATTACATTTAAGGTTTGCCGTTTTCACGTATCTCATCGTATCGTATCCGGATACGCGTACCCGTATCGGTGCTTCTTATACTTGTTGTGCTCTGCTCGGCATCCGCCATTGAAATGGCTCTCCTCTCCGCCCAAATCCGCTCACAGCTCCCTGCAATCTTTTGCTTCCTCGGAGTCACCCTCATGCTTGCCTTCACTGGCTGCTTTGTAGGCAGCTGTATTCGCTCCATGTTCGAACAAGCGGCTCAGGTGCTCGAGCGAGTCGGCATTTTCTTTGGGGTCACTGCAATCTTCATATCCATGATCCATCACTATTCCATTTCCTGCTCTCTGGTTCAAATGTGTCGCATGCTTCATCTATGCGCTCTGCTGGCTTACAATCTTGATTTGTAATTGCTTCCATTCTTACTTGCTTGGTATAACAAAGTGACCAAAAGGATTTAAAGGAAACCCCCTACGTCCCATATGAGCTCGTAGCTACGTACTTGGTTCTACTACCTAACTACAACAACAGTCGGTTTAGTCATCGTGGCTATAGTTGTATTTGCTTTTGCACTTTTTAGGTCATTAGTAACACTCGGGAATGGCATATACGTTGGGAATGAATGTAGCTGTGCTGCTGTAGATTTCCTTTTCTTGACTTTGTATCTTTGTCCAACTCAAACCAATATGGATAAAGCCTTTTATGACATATGGATTGTTGCATCCTTATAACGACTGAATCATAATCCTGTATAAATTATATTGAATTAATATATGGCTGTACAATTGAGAGCCCCTGCCCAATGGCTGAGGGTCTGAAACGGGCTCCATTCCCAAATTATCAAGGGACAGATCATCCATCAACGTGTAAGGACCTGAATTAATTTTCTATATAACCCAAAGAAAAAAGAAATCGGATTACAGGGAACCAAGGTAATCTCTTATCAAATTGAAGATGGGGTTGGCATTAGAAGCTCCCTCCAGTCTCTGAAATAAGATTCCATCCATCCGGGCTTGAACTCCATCAGAAAATGTTAAGTCTTGCAACAGTGTCTTCATCGTTTGCTCGACTCCAACCAGAGTACTCCCTACGCCACTTAAAAGTTCTGGCAGTGAAGGGGAGGGTCTTGCAAGCTCCACAAGTGTAACCTGGAATAATTGGAACAAACCAATCAAAGAACTTTTTACAAAAAGATACTGACACGTTATGAAGCTAACTTGCTGCATTAACTTATTATTATCTCTAGTGTATGCCTAGCCACTGAAATAAGATTTTTGTCACCAACCTCTGTGTCCTGTGGTATATTTGCCTTGACCTTTGCTATTGCAACAGCACGAGAAAGTCCACCAATGGCATCAACTAAACCCCTCGAAGCTGCATCTTTACCAGCCCAAACTCTCCCTTGTGCAACTTCCTCCATTTTATCTACCTGGCAACATAACAAAAGGGACATATTTAAATTCCAGGTTGAAAAGAGTGAAAAGAAAGTGACTAAAACTAAAATGAAGATTCAATCAGAACATACAGTCATTGATCTGGAAGAAGCTGCCTTGTCCCGAAATTGCTTATACGAATTCTGTGCAGACTTAGCAAAGAGTTCAGCTTCCTCTGGTCTGAATTAGGAGAAAATGAGAATTAATAATTTTGTCTCTTTCTAGGATTATAAAAGAGATCACACAAAACAGAGTATGCAACAAGACAATGTACTTGAAGGGTCGTTGTTCAGCTGCAAGAACCTCTGCAAATTTCCCCTTGATATGATTTCCTTGTTGAAGCCAATCTTCTCATACAGTTTTCCCAGGTTAAACTTCCCTACAAACAGAAAACTATAAGACAACAACTACTACAGAATTTAGAGGTCTCATCTGAATACCAAACGAAAGAGTATGAAGGCTTTAAACGGTGAACAGATAAAAATGATCACAGGTATTACAAATATCTATTACGCATTTAGATGTGTCTGTCTCTGTGCTTTTACCAAGGTGGATATAGATCACTTTGATACTATCTGATCAACTTCCTCTTTTAATAGTCCTACTCCTATCAACTTTGTTTTTTCTCCAAGTCAATTATATAAAATAAATTCATATTCACCTGTGACAACTCCAATGGAACCAGTTAAGGTTAGATTTTCTGCAACAATGGCATCTGCTGCCATAGCCATATAGTATCCTCCACTTGCTGCCACATCAGACATTGATGCAATGACCGGTTTTGATGCAGCCAAAAGTTTGATTTCCCTCCACATCCTGCAAACCATTAAGTCATTAACACATCTGGTAACCAGTTAACTGCATGCAGACATAGACAGCGTGCAATTCTTCTGCCAAACAGTATTTGACAACACAATCAGAATTATATAGTTTAGGATCACATATTTTACATTAATATGTACTAGCACTTACAAATCAGAAGCAAGGGCATCACCTCCAGGGCTGTCAATTCGGATAATAGCAGCCTTGTATCTTTTTGATTCTGGATGGACAAAAGAATATCATAAGACGCAGGCTAAAGATTGGAACAAATCATGATGCAAATAACCTGTTCTCAGAGTTCTCAATTCCAAAACACGAGATATTACATGATTAACCTATGAACTTAAATTAGAAAGACCACAATACCTCTTATAGTACGGATCTTCTCAATGAACTGTTCTCCAACAATAGATGATCCAGGTAGACTAAAAGAACCTCGTACACGACTAATACTGCCTGAGGCTCTTATTATGGCTATCTTGTCTTTACCGCCTGATAAACCAAGAGTCCATTTCCGGACCTTAGAATATTTCCTGTTGCAATCAAGAAGGAAATAAGTAACCAATGGTTTTTATCAATCAGACCACAAGATATTTCATTATACTTAAAAATACGACATTTGTCATATGAATCACCACAAACCAGAAGTCACATACTGATGACTACCTGTAATCAACCATAGGAAGCTTTTTCTCTTTTTGTACACCAAGTCTTTCCTTCAACATTGAAGTAACCTGAAAGGGATGCATATTACTTGAATGCTTCCCGAATATTATCACACAAAGAAAAAAGCTTTCAAGAACAACCACTCTCCTGATGACTTTCATATCAAATTTCAACAACTGAACAACTTAATCATAACATATCCAAAATTAGTAACCCGTAAGAACCCTGCATATTGTAAAACAGTTAGACCAGGTAAATACCCTGTCATTGAAGTTCAATACACTCTGAAAAACATGAGGAGCATGGAGGGAAACTGAACTTTAGACACACTCTCTCAACTCTCTGTAAATATACTTTCTCCAATATCTGGATCCCAAAACATATCAATATAGCCTTCTAATTCCCCAGTTCTCTAAATGTTTGATCTATGGAACAGATATTGGTTCTCTAAACATTAAGCACCTCATCATCATACTGTATGTTTGTGATCCAGCCCTCTTCTTTCAGCTTTTCTACTTGGTACACCCCTTCATTAACAAACTTTTCAATATCTTCTCTCTTTTTTCCTGCAGAAAAATTTAGGAAGTCAATAGGTTATTTAAAGACCACAAGATTAGCCAAATACCAAATCTCAAAGCACCTCTTGTAGAAGAAATTATGTCCAGCCAGTTCCCATATATGTTATCAAGCAATGCTGTCAGCATCTCACAATTTTCTTCGGACATGGTCGTGCGCGCAAGTTGGTCACCAGCACTTTTGTATTTACCAATCCTCTCCACTTGTGGCTCAACTCCAATTTTCTCAAGAACACCTGAAAAACAAAATTTCATGCAAACCTCAGTTAATAAGTGATTTCAGTCATCAGTATCCAGACAAAACCGTAACATTCATATTTCGAAGTTAATACATAAATGGGGAGAAGAATACCAGAGAAACCAACCTCTTACAAACGATGCCTGAACACTGAGACCAAACAAAGAAAAATAAGCACTTGGAGGGGCATAAATCTCTTGACAAGCAGAAGCAAGGTAATACTCTTTTTCGCTACAAGCAGGTGCATATGCCACAACAAACTTACCTGTAACAATCCATATAAGCTCAAATGCACATCTTCAAACACAAATTGAAGTTTGAAACACATAATCACAATTCGCAACATTTAATCAGTACCTGATTTCTGGAAGTCCAATATATGCCTCCGAATTTCTTCCACTTTACCCCAACCACAGTTCAAGCTCTCAATTTGAAGATACACACCAGCAATTCGAGGATCATAAGCAGCTTTCACAAAATTCTCACAAATTTGAGGCAGCGATAATCCACGAGAGAATCGACTCTTTAACTGATCAGTTATCTGGAAAACCAAAAGCCACAGCTCTTTGAAATTCAACACAGAACACTGTAAATACACAAAATCAAGAGCAAAAAATGTGAGAATGGATCAAAACCTGGCCTCGCAATGTCATGGTCAAGACGCTTCCCTTCTTGACGCGCTCCCAAGGATAAGCAAACAGCATCCGAAGCTTGACGACGAAGCTCTTCCAGAGGCTCGCCTCCTGAAACTGAAACTCGCCGCTCGGATAGTCCTTCTCCGTCGTAGCTTTGGCATTCTCGGCGTCGATTTTAGCCTCGGAAGCTGAAACGGCGCCGTTTTCGGTCGATTCGCCTGGCTTGGTGGCAGACGACGAGTCGTCGAAGGCGCGGACGGAGAGGCGGCGGCGGAGAGAGAGAGGAGGAGGAGAGTGAGAGAAGAGAGGGCGGCAGTGAGAGTGGAGGAGCGGCGTGGAGAGAGAAGCTCCGGCGACGGCGGCGAAGACTCGGGTGTGGATTGGGGTGAGATGGTGGGAAGCGTGGAGGAGAATCAGCTTCGACATTTTTCTCAGTCCACTGAGAAAAATGAAGAAGAAGAATTGCAGAGAAACGTTGAAGAAGGGAAGAAGAGCATGGACAAGGTTTAATTTTAACCACGTCACCATTTTTGGCTCGTCCACGTGTCATATCCTCGCGCGCTTCTTTTACGAAATTGTAATTTTTTATTTATTTATTTTTTAAATTAGGAACTTGGGCCTTATGAGAAGATTGGGCGTTGCACACTGTGCTATAGCTATTGAGAAATATGAATTGAAGATTATGCTTTCGGGTTTTAGATAACAAAATGACATAATCTTCATATGAACAACCCTATATGTTCTACTGTGGTCAAGATTGATTATTGTTTACATTTCGGGTTTTGGATTGGGCATGCCTTTTGGGAGTTATTTTGGGTCTTTGGCTGCTTAGCATTACGTGCGTTACCCAGTTATTGTTGTTTTCTTTGAAATAAGTACTGGTATGTATGTTTATGTTATAAACCTTTGTATTGCATGCTTTTAGTTTCTTCAATTGGATAGTTCAGATGGAATTTCAAAAGTATTGTTGAGGGCCAATGGAAGTGTACAGAAAAGTGTGGCATTTAACCTGTGTTAATAGCAAAAGATCTACTAAATTTTTGGTTGTTTAATGGGTTGTTTAGTGATAAAGAGCTGCACAAACTATTTAGAGTTGTGGATTTAGTTTTGGAATGGAAAAGTTGAAGGTTGTGGTTAATGGTTATAGTTATACATCAACAAATTGCTCTAGCTGAGTGCACTAGGTGTGTGCACAAGTCCAACCACATTAGATTTTGAATATGAGTATGTAGAGTTGGTCATCATTGGAGCATGTCTCGAGTGGATTGATGATAAGACTTCAGTATTTTCTCAGATTCTTTTTTTCTCTTCCGTTTTGTTGGGTTGATGGTCTGTATGTTCTTTGTTTTCTTTCAGATATGGCTAAGATGGAAGGGGCTGTGCAGACTGATTTGTCAAAAGCAACCAACTTCCTCCATCATTGTCGCATTGGGCTGAATGCAATGTACGACCATCCCGTGAGTTGTGTTACCTGAAATCTTCAAACCATCTCTAATGAACTGATCTCGCTTTACATTCCTCTCTTTCAGTGTCAGTGGCAACATTTGAAATGGCTGGTGGAAGCATTTGCCCCTCCTTCAGGCATTCCTCCTTGGACATATGCTGCAAGAGCTTATATCTCTGCATGGATCCACGGTCTATATGTTTCAACTTCCAAGGCAGCTCAGAAATACTATGCCTGCATAATTATAGTGTTACTCTCATGATGAAGATTATTATTCATTAGAATATGATGAATTTTTCATTTGCTTGAATGCAGCTATTCGCCCTACTCACATTAAGGGAGCTATTGGAGACACTATTTATATTCCCATTCTCAATGAACGTCCAGCTTGGAATACTGATTTATCCATTTCACATTGAGAACTATGTTGTGGACTATCATTTTGTTTCAGGTATAATTCAGAATGTTAAAGGATGGAACATTTCAACCATTGTATCGAACAAGCTAGGACGCCCCTCCTGGCTGTTTGACTGGCATGAAGTGAAAAAGTGTTGTGCTTGGTTTCCTCCTAAAGGGAGCTTTATAATGGATGATGTTACTATTGCCAACATTGTCGGAACAGCCTGTGCTCCACATCTTCGACCTAGAGGTGTTGATGACTGGCAGAGCGGAACTGTGCCTGAAAATGTACGTCCCTTGAACTATGAGCGCGTTGTAGATCGAGGTTTTTGTGGTGCTTATGAGGTCAGGACCATTGAACAAAGAGAAATGGTTCAAACAATTATTGAGGAAACTTTCCAAGCCCGTTCTCCGACCGAAAGGAAAAAGACTTCCACCAGCTCCATGACTGGCACTACAAATGCTGCAGCAGACACTGGAAGCAAGCCATCTAAGGAGGCCATAGCCACTGAAAGTAACAAGATGCCCTACAGCTGATGCATAAGCAGTTCCGAATAATTGATTGGACTTGCTACGGCCGTGTTATCGTACGTGGAGATGGATTCCCGTACTATGCCGCGTGCTCTTTGCTTCGTTGTGCAAAATTCGGATTGATTTAGTAATACTTAAGGTTAGCATATGCTTCTCCACGTTTCTGTCAAGATACAAATATTAGCCATGTTCCTTGTGTTTGCACTTGCATGAAGAAATGATTGTATCTACTATTAACTATTCTACTTTTTTCTTAGGATAGGTGCGAAGGTCTCCCAGCAACTACTAATTACTAAATGGATGAACTTTTATGATCTTAAAGAATGAATGGTTTTTACTGGAAAAAAAATGATCATTCATTCAGTATCTACTAGTCTACTGTACTTCTCTTTTCTGAATGATGTTCATTCATTCATCCAAACAAGGGAGTCCATGATCTCGTGTAATAATGCTCCTTTATCGTCCTTTCCAAAAATTGAAATAACCCTATAAACAAATTGTGAGTTCATTTCTAAAGCTAAGAGTTGGATACATCTCTTTTATTTGTTTTGTGGATTCAAAAAATACTACTTGAAGAAAACATTATTATAACCTTCCAATATCTTGAAACCTTTTAAAAGCAAGAAGTTGAAAATTCTGTTCAATGCAAATTAATAGATGAAAAATTGGGCAAAATATTGAAAAAGATAATTCACCTTCTAATCTTTATGATTACCTTTGAACACATGCAACTCATTATATAAAATGTCCAAACTTGGCTGTTTTATACTATAGGAAAAAGAGAATCCTCTTTACTAGTCCAAACTCAAAGGGAAGAAACATGGTTTATACACAGTAGGAAGCATAAACCATATTCTATTTTTTGGTCAAATGAGATTCTACAATAATAATTATCTGTAGCAGATTGTGTGGCATGGACATAATGCCAGCCTGGTGTTTTCACTAACCCACCACTGTGTCTTTACGTTGGTTATCATCACTTTGAACACACTGTTTAGTTTTAAGGTGCTATTTGCAACGCAGACAATAGTGTTACTTAACCAGACATATTATGCAGCAGCAGAAGCAGTACTCTTTTTTATCTGTGACAAACATTTAGCACATCCAGAAGGATAAATACAGTTAAGCATTATATTCTAGCTAATGGACAATTATTTTCAAGAAAAATATTTATATATGTTGTTCTTAAAACAAAAACTTTGACAACTAAACCATACTAGCCAAAATAAACTGTAGCCCAGTTTTTCTTAGGTGAGCCTAATTCTGCCCACCTGGCCGCAAACCAAAACAACTATGAACTAGCTAGCTGAAGAACTTGAAAAGCATTTAGTTGCCTGCCTAAGTTTTCCAAACCTTATCACCATAATTTCTGAAGTGCTAGTACTGGAGTGAGCTAGCTACTTAGCTTTAGAGTTTATGATCTTCCCTTTCTTATCGGCTGCTTTACTGTACTCCCTTCTCATCCTTGCAGCTCCTGATGCACTTTGCTTCTTGGTCTTGGCCTTCTCTTCTTGCTTGCCGACATGAACTGATCTGGACCTCTGATGGGTACTTGGGCCAGAAGAAGCATCAGAAACCATGGAATCATCACTGTCATCCTTGTGATCATAGCCATGTGTTTTTCCATCATGGCGATCATCATCACTGTGATCTTGATCATGTTGGTGATGATCGTTTTCGCCATCTATGCGAGACCCAAGATACATTGTCCACCCTGATTCACTGCTTTGACATTCTTCCTCTGCATGATGGCCTCCATAGATTTTGGAAGGGTCCATAACTATAACCAAGAACAAGCATCAGAAAGTAGTATCAGATACATCTAACAGAATTAAAGAATTAAAGTAGTGTTGTAATAGTAGTAGTTACTAAACCACACGAAAAACACTAACAGAAAAACATACCTATCTCAGTTTTGAAAGCTACACAAACAAAGCTTAACCCAGAGTCTCTTAAATAGTTGTAATTAGCTAGAAGCTAGAATACATGTATATATAAAATACACAAGTATCACTCATCACACCACTGACCACACCGCCTGGAAATCTAAATACCCATTAATTCTCTGACTTAATTTACTGAGCAGAAGAAGACAGGTAGAAGAAGATGTCAATGAAAGTGAAATTTATACATCTTGCAGATTATTGCAGAGGAGATGGAATTGAAGGATGGCATATATTAAGCTGCTTGCTTTCTTAAATTTGAAAGGACATGAGGTGGTTCTGCTCATTGGCTTTTATAAGAGCAGATACACTCAACTTTATTAATTTCTCTTCTGCCTATCACATTATAGCAAAGGGAAGCAAATCAAGCCACAGAGAGAGAGAGAGCCTTAAATACAGACAGAATAGGTCACTAGGCTATGATTATCTAAGCTAGCTGGGTAGGTAGAGAGTAGAGACTAAGAGTATATATGCTATATAAAACCCAACATATTTCTTCAAATGGGATACAATAGGACCTCTTCTCTTCTACCTCAGTTAGCTTTCATCACACCCTTAAAGACCCATCTTGTCTTTCATTTAAAGATGAACAGACTTTTTACCTGTGAAACAATGAAAGCACCCACAAGGCCACAACGCAACTGGACTACTCGAGTTTAGCTAGGGTCTAGAGATGAGGCTAGTTATATCTCTATATGAGAATTGAATGTGAGGAACTCATCAAGTCAAATGTCTCTATCTTCACCAATTTGATGATGCATGTGTGTCTCCTCAAAGCAAGATGATGTCTTTTGTGTTATTGGGGGAAAGACAACAACAACAAACAGCTCGATCAGTTATTTTCTTCACCTTCATTGCTTATATGCAATCCAGCTTGCTAATTACTCATATAATATACAAGATTATCTATATGTACATGTGAATTGCCGTAAATATTGAATTTTGTATCAGCAGGATCAGAAAAGCGAGGTTAAATTATTCAGAAAAAGAAAGAAAAAAAGACCATGGTTAAATCTAGCCACATGCCTTATTTATTGTTCCTGCGTGATGAATCATACTTGCAGATTTGGATATAGATATAGGGGTGAGTTTACTTCTCTAGGCAGCTGTAATAAGTTCTGAAATGACATATTTTCACTTTAACTACTTCTGCTGATGTATGCATTTATGTTCATAGCTAGGCCTCTATGATCAGTATTCCAATGCGTGAATGCATGAGCTGGCTGCTGGTCTCATTATGAATTTGCAAAGCCTTCCAGTGTTCTGGTAAGCCAAGGTATAAATGCCCTTCCTTAATCAAGTCTTCAAAATGAAGATAAGACGAGAATATTTGTTATCGTTAAGCGAAAGTTACTATGTTGTTCCGGAGTGTTTTATACAGCTTTATAAGGGAAAATGGACAGCTCTTTGAGATGGGTCCTTGCTTGAACGGTGAGGGCAAGAACAACGAAGATCAGAGTTCGAATCCAGGTGGTTTGGGGCACACAATGCCCCCCGATACTTTTGAACACGAATTTTGGTTGTTTCCCACTTTCATTTTCTATCCCATTGTATATTAGGTTTATTAATAGAATTAGGAGACAAGTTTGAGGTGAGGGTCCTCTCCATTATTCTTGTTGCTTGTCCTTTTGAGGCGATCGCATCCTGATTTGCTTTCCCCCTGTCTTCCCTTCACACGTGAGTAGTAAATTGAAGAATACAATAGTCAAAGCTGGAGGTTGGAGGAGATATAGAGGCATAGAGCTAGATTTATAGCAGATATGATTCATTGTTCTCTTTTTTATTACCTTGCATGCCTTCGCTTCTAATGGCAATAAAATGCGTTTGCAATTCACGTGGAGACGATGCGTTTAAGTGGGCGTTGAGCTAGGTCAATTAATATTCCTTTCATTCTAAAAGTCTAGATATAACAGTCTAATTACCAATAAAGTCTTAGGTATAATAGTCTAATCGCCAGTTAAGATGGTTAGACGCACCAATTATAATTTAAAAAGCTAAAATTTTATATTTAAAACACTCGTTAAGTTACAAAACACGGTTGGCGAGTTGATCCACGTACTAGGGGGCTGAACCAGGATCGTTCGGTTCATTCAATAAATTTAGCTTTGTTGTAAATGATATTATTAGCGTGTCTTTTCAAGCATGCAAACCTTTTGGACATGGCTAGTCGGAAGGGAAAAAAAAAGAAAAAGACTTTTTTGACATGGGGGAAAGTAACAATCTCAATCTGGGTCTACACGACTACAGCAATTTGATGTAAACCCTAATGAATGCAAAACGTGCCAGCTTGCTGAGAGTACCAGCAGTGACTCCAACAAAAAGTTCATATTGTTTTGTTTCATATATACTAGAAATTTTACTCGCGTTTTTGGAGCTAATACAATGTAATTTAAGAATTAAATTTAAAAACATAGAAAATATAGTTGACATGATCATTATATTAACTATGAAACATTCCATCCATGTCCGAGTTGCAGCTTAATGCTAAGAAACCAAAACATTTAATAAGGGCAGTAGATTACATACATATTATAGATAAATTTTATTAGCTTATCCTAGATAAAGTCCTCAACAATGAAAGGATTTTATCCCACATTGGGTCCGCTAATTACATACCTATCACTAAGCCTCGTCAAAGGGCAGGGTCGGGCTAGCCCGACCCATTCATAGCGGGCTCGGGCCGGGCCTTGTTATATTTTTAAATAATGGCGGACCTGGCTGGATTTTATTGTAAATCAAATGATCCAATCCCATCAATATAAAGCGAGCCTTGCGGGCTTTTCCAGACCGGGTCGGGCATGACCTTGCGGGCTTTTTTGAACCTGGCCTTGCAGGCTTTATTTATAATAAATATTTGAAGACACTAATTTTTTTATAAATCTATATTTATATATCATACACTCCAAAGAACAACCTCTATCAATTCAAAGAAAATGGAAAAATCAACTGTTGAATGTGATTATTACAATAAATTATGCTTGTGGTTAAAAATTTAGTCAATTTCACCATAATTTCAAACTCGATCAGATTAGTCAACCATAGTCACTTGTATGTTTCTTGATTGACCGATGGCTTGACAACCGCAAAACGTGCTTATTTTTTTACATCATATTTGTAAATATTTTATCGATGGATATGCGTAGATATAAGATAAAAATTTCAAATTTAATTACAAATACGTTGGTCTATACCACTTTGTATTCTAAAGATGTATAACTTATACAGTGCATTTAAATTGTTGAGATTTATTCTAAAACAAACATGAAGTGGAAAATGAATTTGGAGAAACCAACCGGAAGATGGAGAGATTGTAATGTTTTATGATGGTTGTAAAAATTTCACCCAATTTGATTCTCGTTTCGAATTCGATCAATTAGGTCAAACTTAGTTACTCTTGTAAACCTATATTATATATCATACACTCTAAAGAGTAACCTCTATCAATTCAAATAAAATGTAAAACTCAACCGTTGGATGTGATTATTACAATAAATTATGTGTGTGGTTAAAAATTTAGTCAATTTCACCATAGTTTCGAACCCGATCGGGTTGGTCAACCATAGTCACTTGTATGTTTTCTTGGTTGATCGATGGTTAACAACCGCAAAACGTGCTTAGTATTTTACATACGATGGAGAGATTGTAATGTTTTATGGTGATTGTAAAAATTTCACCCAATTTAGTTCTCGTTTTAAATTTGATCAATAGGTCAAACTTAGTTACTCTTATAAACCTATATTATATATCATACACTCTAAATAGCAACCTCTATCAATTCAAATAAAATGAAAAAACCAACCGTTGAATGTGATTATTGCAATAAATTATGCGTGTGGTTAAAAATTTAGTCAATTTCACCATAGTTTCGAACACGATCGGATTGGTCAACCATAGTTACTTGTATGTTTTCTTGGTTGACCGATGGCGTGACAACCGCGAAACGTGCTTATTTTTTTACATTATGTTTGTACATATTTTATCGATGGATGTGCGTGGACGTAAGATAAAAATTTTAAATTTAATTATAAATACTTTGATCTATACCAATTTGAATTCTAAAGTTGTATAACTTATACATTGCATTTAAATTGTTAAGGTTTATTCTAAAGCAAACATGAAGTGGAAAATGAATTTGGAGAAACCAACCGGATGATTGAGAGATTGTAATGTTTTATGGTGGTTGTAAAAATTTCACCCAATTTGGTTCTCGTTTCGAATTTGATCAATTAGGTCAAACTTAGTTACTCTTATAAACATATATTATATATCACACTCTAAAGAGCAACCTCTATCAATTCAAATAAAATGGAAAAACCGACCGTTGGATGAGATTATTATAATCATTACGAGTGTAGTGAAAAATTTAGCTAATTTTATTATATTTTCGAATCCGATCGAATCTGTAATGCCCCAAATTTTAGAATAAGCATTCAAAATCCGAAACATGAAATTTACCACAACTCAAAATAATCATCATGAAAATTTCTTTTCTTAACAACTTCACCGCCCGAAATAAAATCAAAACCGAATTTAGTCTCGGTTAATTATTACAACTCAAATCCAAAATGAACTGTAAAGTTCTAAATGAGCGTACACACCTCACAACTAAATGAAATAACAAAAACTACTGTAACACCTAAGCAGCTCGATCACCTCCCTGGTTATCCTGACCTGCAGGAATATCCGCTACACCATTTGAATAGTGTACCGGGATTGCAACAACACAAAACCCGATAAGCTTATGAAAGCTCGTATGAGTAAAAAAAAGACTGTTGTTATTTAATCATAATCAATTCTACTCAAGTCAACACTTCCACAACCACGAAGTACTAACAATCTCAATCAATACCAAATCAATAAATCAAGACAACCCCAACTCACATCTTTCTTCACAAAACCTCAACATCGTATTTATAAAAATACGGTACATGACAGACTAGAGCTCTAACTGAATCGTAGCCTGTCACCTGGCCTAGGTTATGGTATCCGACATATTTATCATTATCGTATTTCATCAATATGTATACTTATATACATATTTAGAACGCCGATAATTTCACATACTCAACCAATCGTATCCCATCATCCACCCAGGATTAGAGCGTCCGATTACCCCACACCGGTCACTATGTTGACCTAAACCCATAAATGAGCACAACATGTAATATCACATACTGAAATCAACCCGACCAAGATACCCAATATTATTATGAAATTACACAATTGAAATATAATCAATTTAACAATTCAACTCAATCATGTCATCACTCAACAATCCACTCATCAATATATATTTTCACGTAAATATATATATATGTAATCATCCACTCAGGAATGACCACTAATACCATCTAAAGTTCACGCAAGAAAATCATGAAATTCATTTGTATAATTAAAATTCATTTTACTTACATATGAACCGTGGTGATTCAAGTCCATGTAATTTTAAAACAAATATTTAATCCGTAATATTTTTCACACAAGTACCAATAATAAATAAATTTAAAACACTCGGTTCGTAATATGAACCACGTGAGTTTTACTCACCTCGATACTCCCGCTGCGTCTTCAGTACAATATAAATAACGCCGAAATAGCCCACTCAAATACAATCCGTCAATCACCTAATCAAATGTGATTCGAATTTAGCCAATAATTCCAAAACATAATTGAACTACCATTTATCGGCCGGATTCTAATTTATAACAAAATCCGACGAGCGGATTCTCACGAATCGCTCCCCTAATTACCGTTTTGCACATATACGAAGATCCAACGGTCGGATCTTCGCCCATGACTACACAAAGCCTCTGGGACAGTCATATGATCATCATATCAAAATTACAAGTTCATCGGACGGTCCTAATTTCACAAATCATAAATCTAACGATCGAAATCGATCGAAATCACAAAATTCATAACTAATTCATACGATATCCGAAAAATACGTATAATACGCCGAAATGATCGTATTGAAACATAGAATCATAAAATGGACAGAAACCAAATTTTAGACCTCTGGAGATGGCCGGAAAGGACCGCCAGAGTTAAGGATAGAGCCACCGTTGACCACCACCAATGGTGTCGGAGCCAAGCTTCTCCCGTTCGTTTCATCATTCTAAGCAACTTTCATAACTAACACAAGACCAAAAAATGACGGTAAGGGATTGAAAAGTACCAATTACAGTCGGCGGCAGGAATTTTTCCAGAATCCGGCGAGCTTGAAAACCGACGTGAAAACTGCAACAACTAGCTTCGTTCTCTTCTGGAAATTTGTTCAGAACTTTCTTGCGAACTCACCAAACTAAGAATCACAAGAAACGATCGTGTATAACTCGACATATTTGAATCGATTGGTGGTTTTTCGATCCACACGGGGTCGAGCTCCGACGAACGTGAAAACGATCGACTCAGCTCGGTCATTCTTGATGCTTGTAGAGGAAGTTGAGGCGAGTTCAATGAGCCAAGAATCAAGTGAAATGGTGACCTATAGCTCGAGATATTGAGATCGAACCGAAAACGAGCCTTTTCGGTTCGGGCCGTGCCGCCGCCGCTGTCGGCCGTGTCGCGGTGCAAGGCTGCCTCTGACAGCTGCACAAGGTCGAGACGAAGCTCCTGAAGGTGGTTGCAGCTCGAGAGGTGGCCGGAGGAGAGAATTGGAGCACGGTTTCTCCGTGCTCTGTTTTTGTTACTTTCGGCCGAGAGAGAAAACGAGAGAGAGAGAGAGAGAGATGAACAGTGTTTTCCAAAAAAAGGAAAGGGAGGCCGATGGAAAAAAAATAGGGTTTCCAAAAATTTCTAGGGTTCTATATATACATGTTTCGGAAAATCTTCTAAATTCAATAACTAATTCAGAAAAAATCCGATCTTTGTGTTCCACACGTGTACGGACTCGTATCGATGAGCTCTACAACTTTCATGAAGGAAGTTTCTCCATATTTTGCACGTAGAAAAAGTCGATTTCTCAAACCGAGCATTTCGAGATTTTCGTTAAAAATAATCGTTTCGAACCTTCGATAATTCAAAAAATGAAATATTATCGAACAATATTCGCGAAATCGCACAATAATCATTCAATACAATTACTCGAATTTAAAATGAAAATTGCCGGTATTACAGAATCGGTCAACCATAGTCATGACATGCAGAATATATATGCACATATTCTACATAGAAGTATGAGAACTTTCAATTTCACCATAAGCCAAATTACAACAAATTCACACTCACACAAAAGACACACACACACACACACACACACACACACATATATATATATATATATATATATAAACACATACACACATATATAAACATGTCTAAAAGTCCTGGATCTTCAATAATGATGATATGACACACTAAAGATTCTCGTCCAAGCTGCACTGCTTTCACTTAAATTGTCATAACTCCTTCTAGAAAAGTCGGAATCGCAAACCGTAAAATTCCTCATAAACTAGACACACGGGGCTTTCCATGCATATATGGTACATCTCCTAATTTCATCCAATCAGTTCCTAGTAATTCAGCGAAGTTCAGTTCTAGACATGAACTTGTAAAAGATGTTGCAGATTCTCGTTCAAGCTAAACTGTCTTCACTTAAATTGCCATAACTCCTTCTAGAAAAATCAGAATCGCAAACCGTAATTTTTTTCAGAAACTAGATACATGGGGCTTTCCGTGCATATATGGTACAACTCTTAATTTCATCCGAGCAGTTCCTAGTAATTCAGTGAAATTAGGTGTTCTGCACAACAATTTTCTGTGTTATATATATATATATGTGTGTGTGTGTATATATATATATATATATATTGCGGGCTTTTACGGACCGGGCCTAACGGGCTTTTAAGGGCTGGGCCTAGCAGACTTTTGGTTGGCCGGGTTTTGAACCCCTAAACCAAGCCCGGCCCCACTACCCACCTAAGAGGGCTTTAGCTGGCTTTTTGGCATGCCGAGTCGGTGGACCTCTATCGGTCCACTTGATCCATGAGCTTTCTGATGAGGCCAACCTATCACAGATAAATTTTATTAGCTAATCAGTAGCCACTAAAGCTGGCTCAGCTAATTAGATGGCTTTGTGCAGATATTTCAAATGGCTATATTTTGGTCCCTTCGTAGTCCTGAAATAAATAGGAAAAAAACATGTGTTAGGTAGGTAATATTACTTCATGTAAGATGATGTTAGGTTTGTAACCAATTCCCTTACTTACACGTTTAACATCAGGGAAATGTTTACCATTTAATGTGTAAAGCAAGGGTTATGAGCAAAAATTTACAAAGAACTTAGTCAAAATGCTCATCCCCTATTTGCATATCATATTCATCTATAGGTGCATCATAGTTATAGCTAGTTGCAATGAAGGGACTGCTTATGAACAATAAACGGCTTATGAACAGTAAGCCGATGCACCAAAACGGCTTATGAACAGTGTATATAGTATAATTACAGTGTGAGGGATCACTCCAACTTAATTAGCGATGCAACACGTGCCCTAGTTTGCATTTAAATAGGAACTCTCCAATTGCAATCATGTCATAGAGACATCGATAGGTGACTGCGTTATATATCCAGGCGCTGAGCACCTATATGCATGGTTTCTAAACTTTGCCTAATTTTCATAGTTATTAGACTCGCTTTTTAATAAGTGAGTACTGGTTATTTAATGGATGGTATTAACATGTCATGTCTTAAACTTGTCCTAAGTATAGCAAGGAAATGCATGTATTCGTGTCATTCTGGCCTCAGATTGAATGAAATGATGCTTGGTTCAAAAAAAAAAAATTGCATGGTTTTGTATTCAAACCAAAAAGAAAATATGGTTTTATTTCAAATTAAAGCAAGCAATCTATTGATTTTTTTCACGAGTAATCATTAATTGATGTTATTTATTTGTGCTGTTTTCATTTATCCTTGTGCTCAGTTTTTATGAGATTATAATATGAAAAATTGGTGTTGACAAAACTTAATATATTATGACCGAAAGATTATACAATATGTTAACATATAACATATATACAATTATCATTTTAAGATTTAATTACTCCTCTTAGAAACTACTACAATTACCACTTTAGTATTTAATTATTTAAATGAGAATATAATTTACTCGAGGACCTTATTTATCTTAATGAAATTTCTATTTTCTAGTTATCTAGTTTATTTTAACAAGAATCTTATTTACCTTAATGGTAAGTTTTTTTTCTTCTAGTTATTATATGAGTCTTTTTTTTAAAAGGGATTATATGAGTCCTTAAAATAGTAAAAATTACATAAAATAAGACATGTATGAGAAATGTTAACTTACCATAACTTTACCAATTTTGACATATCATGGCATGCCATAAGTGCTAAATTATGTCAATACTATTTTTTATTTCAAGTGTCATGCATCTACCTCATTGCGTTTAGTGCAAATGAATTTCATGTCCTACTCAATACAGTGAATCGAACAATAAAGAAGCCATTAGCAATATCCATCAACTGTTAAGGCCCTTGATCCATCTCACACACAGGCGCTCGCAATAATCCATTAACAACTTCCCAAAGTTAGAACTACAATAGAATTTTTCCAAAGACAACATAAGTCCTCTTGTACCGCATCAGATAACTAATCCTATTGGAAAAAGTTTATTTGCATATATATATATATATATATATATATATGATCGAGGGCCGTTACGTAAAGGGATTCAATTTTTTGGTCATTTTAAGGGATATTTTTTGGGATTAACTTTTTTATCACATATAGGCATCTCGACCGCTCAGTTCTTAAAACTCTATGGATAGATATCCATGTAAATTTTCAGTCCAATTTATGACTTTTAAGGTATCCAACTAGATTTAATCAATGGACGAACCAAATTTATTCAACTATAATTAATTATAAATCATAGTTATAAACGCCTTAATGATTATTAATTTAACTAAAAATTTACCAAAGTGATGTACTCATATAGACTTAAAAACCGAACGTTAGGGATGTTGGTATGTGATCGAAAAGTTGCTCAAATAATCGATCCCTTAGAGTGAGTTGTAGCATGTTAGTTAGTTATAATTCAAACATTGTAAAGCTCATGAGTTCGATTCTCATTGACATATGTAAGGCTGGGATAGACTAAAATTTATTTATTTATTTATTTTTATAATCAATCCCTTAAAATGGCAAAAAAAATATAAAAAAAATGTCTCACTAGAAGAGCTATATGTGTGTGTAACTAAATCGAAGGACCATGGTCCGATTCCGTCAAACAACAATCAACATCAATAATTCTCGAGCACCAACATACAAACCCTTCAGAGTTAGATCTAACCCTTTGGTCTTTGAGCTAGCAAAGAGAAGTTCAACAAGAACATTTGCTTCACAGTTATTTTCACTTGCCTTCCCACAGTTAGCCTCTCTTGCATATGATTAACCTTGCTCTATGGGCATGAGAATCGTTATCCTTTATCATGTTCCTCAATAGTCACAAATTAATGCATCCTTATGTCACTTTCGGGATTAAACAAGCATCAGATTCATTTTTCTTCATGCTTTCTCCCATCATCCACTAATAAAATATCGACAAAGTTCCAACACGTTATTTTTTAGAAAAATACATGTTATAGTTGGAAATATTGTATCATTTCCAACATCAAATACGGTATCTAGTATCATAGTACGAGATTTATGAGTTAATGTAACCTCATTTACTCTATGTTTTCTAAAATCCCAAAAATAATTATGTAATAACCTCGTGCACAATGATGTACTAATACTAATATACTATGATCCTAACCCCATACTAAGGAGTCCAAAGTTGATTACCACACTTGGACTCGAGGACAAAAACTTTCCCAAAAAGCCCAAAATCGGGTAAACCAAACCGGGTCGTCCCAAAACCTTAGGGACCTAGTTTCTGACAACGGTAGAAAACCGTCAAAAGTCTTATCTATCTTAAACACTTGCGGCCTTTTCAAAAGTCAAAACACAGCCTCTGTCTTCTTCGGCGTAAATTCCCCTAGACAGCAGATCGTCCTTCCTCCTCCAAATTCCCGGGTTCGGTTCCATCCAGATGGATTCGGGTCTCAGTGATTGGGTCAAGTACTTGGAGGAGGAGTCATACCCAGTTCCCAGAGACTTCTTGGTCCTTCCCTTGTTTGTTCTCCTCTTCCCTACACTTAGGCTCTTCCTTGATAAATTCGTCTTTGAGGTACTACTGTTCTTTCAGCTCTTACTTTATTGGGTTGGATTCATTATAGCATTGAACTAGTTCTTGTTTTCAACTATGATCATAAAGTTCGTTATTTTCAACTAATGGATTGCATTACGTGAACCCTTTTGTATAAAGTTCGTAAAGTTCCAAGCTTTTTGTTTGATTTCAATATGGTGTTTGATGTTTTTGGTAGAAAGTGGTTAGATGAGAATTGGGTTTTATTTGATAGTGTGGATAACTCTGTATTGTTAACAGTAAGGTGTGGTCAATAGCTCTGTTTTAGTTTGGTGTTTACTCTTGGTTTTTCATTCTTGAAAGTTTTATGTTATCGAATTGATACTTTATCCTGTTACAATTCTAAATGCTGATGAGGTTACTATAAGAGTGAACAAAACTCAAGCAATCCAGATTTGAATGTGGTGCAAAAACTTCATTCATAAGTTAGTTGTCATTTGGAAGTAATGAGCTATCATAACTTCTTTTTGTGGATAAGTAGACTAACTACTACTGGTCACACTGACTAGGAATGCAAATCTCAGCATTCTGAAGGTCTTCTCTGATGTGCATTACATTTTGTGACAGCCTATTTTTTTTAAAAGAGCAGTGGTTTTAATCAATTTCAGTGGCATCTGTGTTTTGCAGAGATTAGCAAGATGGCTTATTTTTGGAAAGGGACAGAAGAAAGTTGAGACACATGATGAGCGGAAAAAAATTACTAAATTTAAAGAGTCGGCATGGAAATGCCTTTACTTTTTTTCTGCAGAGGCTTTGGCCCTTTCCATAACATACAATGAGCCTTGGTTCTCAAAAACAAGAAACTTTTGGGTAGGGCCTGGCGATCAGGTTTGGCCCGACCAGAAAACGAAGTTCGTCCTTTACTCACTAGAAGAGATGTTTACTTTGATGTCTGATTCATGTGTTATTCATTCTACAAGCAATTTCTTTTTGCATATCATCTGGCTACACATAATTCGACATTTATTCCTTGATTGTCAGATTAAAATTGAAGGCACTCTACATGTATTCTGCTGGGTTTTACATGTACTCCAGCTTTGCTTTGGTGTTTTGGGAAACAAGGCGTTCTGACTTTTGGGTATCAATGGCTCATCATGTAGCAACAACAATATTGATTGTGTTCTCTTACACAGCAAGGCAAGTTTCTAAGGGTTTCTGCTTTTTCTTGGTGTTCAGACTGCTTTAGGAAGTATAGTATGAAAGCCTCACATTTTTTCATGGTGCATGCTCATGATTCTCAAAAAGGTTTGGTCAAATTTGGGCTAAAGCACAAGATACCCCTTTTATTCCCCATGTTTTAATTTTCTGTTTCATCCCTGCAGGTTTTGCCGAGTTGGCTCAATCATTTTAGCCCTCCATGAAGGATCTGATGTGTTTTTAGAAATTGCGAAACTGTCAAAATATTGTGGCTTAGAACTGATTGCCAGCGTTTCTTTTGTTATGTTTGTTCTTTCTTGGACAGTTCTACGTCTTATTTACTTTCCCTTCTGGATAATTTGGAGTACCAGGTGAGTTTAATTTCCACAGATTCTTTGTTTTTGTTTTTGTTGAAATCTGCACAGAGAATGTGACAATATAGTTGTTGGGTTTCCTCTTTAAACGATACAACGTAGTTTCATAATCAACCCTGAATATGCATACCAGAACTCAACAACAAATTTACAAACATTAATATGCGAATAAGTAACAGATTCCTCTTTACCGTCCTTATTATCTGGTGTATGAACAACTTAGCCCGTGTCTTATCTTTTACCTCTTCCTTTTAAGCCCTGCTTTTGTTTACTTAGTACCATATACTACAATAAGATTCATCTTTGCTTTATTTTCTTTTTGGCAGCTATGAATCTCTTTTGAATTTGGACAAGGAAAAGCACATGGTGGATGGATCTATATACTATTACTTGTTTAATACTCTTCTAATTTGCTTGCTCATTCTTCATATTTATTGGTGGAAGTTGATGGTTTGGATGCTCATAAAGCAAATCCGCTCATGGGGGAAACTTGATGATGATGTTCGATCTGGTAATGAGTTAAATTGTGTTGATTTTGTTTTTATATATTATATCTTAAACTATAACTATAAAAACGGATGAAGGTTCTCACTTGTATGAAGAAACTGTTTCTGAAAGAAACATCATACATTGCTTTCCCTCTTACATGGCATTTTGTGTGGACTGCAGATTCTGAAGGTGATGATGATGAACACGATGATTGACAATAAGAAGATAGTTTTAAACGTGAGGCACCTTTGTATTCTCAAGGTTATAGTGAAACAATAATCACCATGCTTTCTAGCCTATTTAAGCGATCTATACAGTGTTTTATTTCTTTCTCCATGCAGATTGAATATTTATACAGGCAAGTGTGTATATCGAGATTTCATACATACACAGGTTAGATTTGTTCAAAGACTTGTCCTGATAACCATTTGAGTTTTCTGAAATGGGATTGTATTATTGATGTCCATGGCACAGTTGCTTGAACAGGTAGGATGAGGCAGAGAAACTTAATTCATTATTCATTGTCCAAGCTTTGGGAAGCATAATAAACAGCCACCAAAAATATTGGTTATAGAACATTACTATTGCTTGAGGTGTCACTGAGCATGTATTACATTGTTATTGTTTGTGTAAATTACAATATTTTCTCTTTATTCATACTATTTGAGAATGGTGAATTCATTATATAGTCGCTGATTAAATGAACATACACAATGGAGGGCCTTCACCTGATTTTTATTTCACTCTTCCTCATTTCTTGCCATGTTCAGCTTCAGGCAACAGTTGAATTTCAATTGTAAATTGTACTGCTACAAAATGTAATTTCAAGGTAAATTCTAAGCCGGGCAGTAAACCAGTTAGTCGCATGAAGCGAAGCCTAAGCGAATGTGGTGTGGTGGTCTTGGTCACTTCACCACTGTGGTGAAAATTGTTGCTAAGCACACTTCTGCTCTTGGGTTAGTAGCGGTCCCCACCCACAACAGGGGGGTTGCAAATCAGTGAACCACACTGAGTTGAAGGATAAGACTAAAAATGGCTTGTTATCCTCTTGAACAACTCTGGTCATTTGTTGTTCTCTTCACAAAACGTCACGATTTATCCTCCATGGGAGTTCAACCCACCTTGCTTTAGCAAAGGGAAGCACAAAATGCACAAATAGCTTTTCGATCAGGTGGCATTGATTGGATTGTAGACCAAAGAATAGCAGCTAGGTTCTGTTTACCTTTCTGAACTGAAAGATGCACTCAACACAATGAACTACCTTGTAAATGACGGGAAGAGAATGATAACTTTACAGCTCTTAGAGTGAAAGACAGGATTTTGTATCACAATTATTGTATTGAACTATTCATAGAAATCCAAGACAACGGAGACTAGGAGTTCCATAAATTACAAATACAAAATCGAATAGTTTGAGACAGAAAAATGCATTAACAATAAACCAAATGCACAAGCTGTCAAACCTAACCCAAACAGTACTGTGAAATAATGGAGGAGCTGCTATAAATTCAATTGCCCTATTGAGTCTGAAGTACAAAAGGAACGGTGCATGATAACCGACTTTAAGGAGTTTTGCTGGAATGTGCAAAGTCAGCACATGCAAAGAAAGTTCATTTCATTCTATATTATCTCATTGAGAGAACTTTGAAATCAACTTGTCCACATGTATTATGATATCGTCAATTCGTGGACGGACTGCAGCTTGTGGCTGAAGCATCCATGTAATAAACTGATGAAGAGCATCTGGATATGGAGGCTTAGGTCCAGCTGGCCACTTAATCTGCACATTGACTATTGCCAATTGTAGGCTTCCTCCAGATTCACCAAGCGCATATTCAAATGGAGATACTCCATACCTATAAAAAGATCAGGCATAAGTATTTGGGGTAAAATAGCTACAGATATGATGATGAGGAATTGAGGATAATGATGCTAATTGAGTATATCTGGCAGCTAACCATTAAAACATGAGGTAACACAGATATTATATTATCTTTATATTGTGTAGTGTTTAGTTATGCAAAGATAAACCTTTGGTGTCACCTTTGAGCAAGGACACGACAAAGATGCCACATGTATGCCAGATACAGATATGTGTACATGTACATACACAGTTTCTTAAACAATGCAACAGATGCATTCACTAGTGAAACAGAAGGCACAACCCATATGACGCTCAAATGTAAGTAGTCAGGATCAGTACTCACAGTATGGCATACAAAGTGCATCCCAACGACCATATATCCGTTCTCTCGTCAATATCTGCCTGGCTTGGACAATCCCACAACTCTGGAGCTCGAAATGGTGCAGAACAATGCTCAGATGCCCATTCCTACATAACAACCAAGAAAACATTTCACTAAATTTTCTTCTAAAATTTGCTGATAAGAGAAGAGCTCAGACCTCATATCAATCCCCACATAATGGTTGAGCACCTTCCCAATAGTGCAATTAACATGCAAAGGTCATTAAATGATAGAAATACATATGTTGCTTAAAGGTGTCTATTCTACATGCTGAAACATTTTGCAATTATTGCAAAAAAGAAAAAGAAATTGAAAAAAAAAAAACACACACACACACACACACGTGTATGTAGAAAGCAGAGGTGATAAAGAAGATATACCTGCAACTGCAGTGCCTCTGAACGAGTGCGAATTTGTTTCCTTGCAGGTCGAGCACTGCCAAAATCCATCAATATGGCTAGAGGTGGTTGCCCTTTTCTATGAGTAATCAGGACATTACCGGGTTTGATATCATTATGTGCATATGGTGGTTCAAAATTGTGCATGTGCTTGAGTCCTGCACAAAGCTGTGGCATTGATTTTTCTAAGTTAACATGTGTTTGTTGCTTCCGATCCTGTTCTAGTAACAAAGTAAATCTTGTGGGATGTGGAAGAACAGCTGGAGCATGGTATATCAATTACCCCAGAAGGGGGAAAATTAAAAGTTACCATTCTTTTAAACACGCATGTTGTGCATTTCAATTTATTTGCCTTGAGCAGATAACAGCAAAGTCTTTTAGTGTGATATCAGTCAATTAAAAGGGGAGAATTAAAAGTTACCCTTTTTTTAAAAGAGAAACTGTATCAAATTAAAAGGGAGATCAATAGGATGAAATCTTCATTCACCTGCCGGAATATTTGAAGAACATCTGAGGTTGAATAGAACTCCTTTTTAGTTTTCATAACCTTTGCATTATCCAGTAAAGTTCCATCGAGATGAACTGGAAATAATAAATATGCTTCATGGTTCCAAGATTGGTCTTGTGTAGGCTGCCAAAGTAGATAGGATAGATGAATTAATGGCATCGAGTATTAAGAAAAAACATAGGATACATGAAAATAGGAAAAATAAAACTTCTAACCCTAAGTTACGGTCCTATAACAGAAGTTCATGGACAGAACATGCTACTGTAAAAGAAAGGTTGGTACTACTGAAAATAAAGGAGCCTAGATAGTAATGATTTGAAGAAAATTCAAATTGAGAACATAATGCTATTTGACATAACAATGAAATCAAAAACCAAATTAAAGAAATAACTTTGGAACTAATAATATGAAGCTGAGTAGTTATAATATGAAGCATCTCAACTCAAAGGAGGCAAATTCTATGACCCAAGCAAAGTTTAGAATTTCAGGATGTCAACCTTAACGGAAATAATGGCATGATCAAGAAGGGGAAGCAGATTAGGATGAGTGAAAAGCGATGAAACTCGGATCTCCTCCTTGACCAACTCCAACTGTTCGCTATTCTGAATGAGAACTTTTTTCATGGCATAAGTTCCATCATCTGCAAGAGAATAGTAAAAACAAAGCTGAACTCACGTCTATAACTTAATCGCAACCAAACTGAAGCAACAATCATCTCAAATCTGTAAATGTAATACAATATCCCAATCGAAAATCCAATAAATACCACACACAAAGAACAACAAAGCCAAGCTCGACAAATCATAAAGCCCAACCAGATCACAAATTCCGAAACCAAAACCGGTCCGGCACAATAAGAACAAAGCCTTAACTAAATCACATTCATACAATACAGATTAACCATTCACATCTACACGAACCAGATCACAGAATCGAGAAATTGAAATGAGGAGAGAGGAAGCAGACCAGAGAGGTGAGAAGGGTCCTTGAGTTTCTTGGCGAGGGAGGTAGAGGAGGAGGAGGAGTCGGGGACGACCTCCTTGACCAAAAAGACAAAGGCGAAGCCACCTTCGCCGAGCTGCCTGACGATCTTGAACCGGTTCTCGTTGATCCAGACGTCACCTCCGCCGTTAACGGCGTCGTACAGAGCGTTCAGACCAGAGAATGAACACCCCATCTTCTTTTCTCCAGCAACAACAACAAGATCACCGAGCTGAGTTCATGTCATGAGAGAGAGAGTGTGATTTGAGAATTATAATATTATTACAAGGAAGGAAAGTAGTAGTATTTTTGGCGTTGGGAATTGGGATCTCTCAAATCTCAGCCAAACACATGGATCGTTTTTGGTATTGCTGGTTTTCAGGGAGCGTCACTCTCACTTCTTCCCCCTCCAGTTTTTTTTTTTTTTTTTTTTTTTACACGTTTCAAGTTCATGCCTTTTATATTTTTGGTCTGAATAACACTTCTACATAGGATTTTATTTTTATTATATATAAATACATTATATGTATGTATTTTGCAATGCAGTGTCCTTAATCCATATTTGAGAGTTGTAAAATTTATATTTAGATAAGATCCCACATATATCATCATATAGGAGAATGATTTTAGTATTCTAAGTGCACATGTATCGAACTTTAGTGTCTTACACATTGTATTTATAATTTTGGTATTGTGTCAGTTAAAACACAATCTAAATACCATATTTTACGAATGGTGAGATTAATAAACATGATAGTTTGAATAGAAATGAGTTTTGCATGGTTTAGCACATTTGGCAGATGTCATAAGTGGTACTCATGGACTGCAATAACATGCCGAAACATGTTGAACCTTATTAACACTTCTTTTTTGCTACTCTTCCATCAAATTTGCTACTTTAGGCTTTCAAGATTAATAATTTTGTTTCCCCAAACTTTCAGAATTAGCCATTTTTATCTTAAATATTCAAAATTAATCAATGTTTAGATGGAAAAATTGACAAATTAATACGACAAAATGGTAGTAAATTGATTAATTTTGAAAACATAAATTGGCAGAAATAACACTTTAGCTGATTGACTAATTGTAAAAATCTAAGTTACCAAATTTGTTAACATAAAACTTAGAGTAGCTAATCGACACTAATGTAATATTTAGGACATCGAAATTGACTATTATGCCTAATATTAAACAAAAATTCTTTGATTTGATTACAAATACTTGTCCGAGGCTTAGTGGATTAGCATACTTTATTTTTCTCCTATAATCTTCTAGTTTTGTTTTCTAAGATGACGTTGAATATGATTAAGCCCAACCAGAGAAATATGATTGTAATTACGCGAAGATCTAGATTTCAGGACCAATCATTTCACCGGTCATGTCAAGGGGTTGGTATCAAAGCATTTAGTACTTTATTGGGGTTATGGTCTCCCTCAAACTTTAGAGAGATGGGTGAGCTGTCCCTATATACCAATGGTGAAAAAATCTACTTTCTCCTTTCTTCTCTCCCAGGTAAACTTTGCAGCCAAACACCATTCCTACCATTGTGTTATAAAAAAAACACATTCCTACCATTGGTAAATCCAGTAAAAGATGGAACAGCTACAGTGAACTGTGAAGTTCACATCAGTTCGAATCAGTTACCGTCAGTCAGTTTGCCAAACCGACTTGCAGCTAGCTAAACCAGCCAGGTATATGAAGAAGTTGAATACTGCTGACGATGCTTGATATAATATAATGAAATCGATTAGCAGGTATCAATTACATGAAAAAACTCAAAAAGTGAGAAGGAATTGGAATTTCAGTTATAAGAGAACCTGCTCAAGTCAACCTAAAATGCAAGTGTATCAGACCAAAGAACGTGTTTTGGCAAAAATATTATGCAACTTGATAAACCTAGATTTCGTTAACAAATACCCACTGAAACTCAATTAACTAGCTCTATCGCAATATCTCTGGTCTCTGTTGCAACAATGCCTGCATAAATTGGAGACTTTCCATCTCCGCTTGAGAGTGCCCTGGATCAGAAACAAATGGAACCGATAAAGTGAGCGATGAAATTTATGTCTTCGCTATGCTGCCTGCACCAATGCCATCATGGTTGGACAATACCGCGCGGTTGTTGCTGCGTTATGCAGTGTATGTTTCCACCCGCTAGAACAATCTCCCTAGCACCTTCAATTTTCACCACCTGGGCCAACAACACATTAACAGCTTGTTCACCAATATAAAAATAGTGCCAGAAATGAACAATCAAATAATGACCTTCAATTTTAATGCAATCGTCCTTTTTTGTTTACAATAGCATTGAGAACATCGAGACCATTCTGTTTTATGTTTGATTCCAGTTTACCATCTATATTAAGCCTAGCACAGTACACACTAGTGATTGTTTGCATGGTTAAAGCAGCTCATAAGAATTACAATATCACCAAGTTCATGGTATGGAACGGCTTTAGATAGGACACAAACTTTAGGACCATTGAACTTGATATCAATTATGATTATAAAAGTTAATAAACTCAGCTTACTTCATGGTTCGGAAAGGCTTTCGATAGGACATGAACAGCCTCATCGTCCCATTTCTGGTCCCCAAATTGTGGTGCAATAATTGCTCCATTGGCAATGTAGAAATTCACGTAAGAAGCTGCAAGTCTTGTGCCTGCAAGTCTTGGTTTAGCATCGTCCTGTAAAAACAATGAACACCAGGACTGAAAAAATGCACCACACATTCTGAAATTTCATAGTTCTCCAATTTAACAATAAAAGGGGTAACTGGTTTATGTAGATCCGAGTTTCAAGACCTATAGCTAGGGGTTTAAACTTTCCATATCTAAATAGCTCTTGACTTGTATGTAGTTTGTACAGAAAAGTTGGTTTAAGTATTGTAAAAGCTAATCCAGGTCTGCAGTGTTTACCAGAGAAACTCCAGCAGCCTCTTCCTCCGTCATGTATAGTGGGCCTGGTACATGAAGCTTAATCACTTCCAACTTCCTACCCTTGGCATCAGTAGTATTGCCAAGGACGGAAAGGGCTTCTACAGCTCGTTCATACTGAGGATCTGTTTCATCATCAGTCCAGGACAATAAAACCACACCAGGCTTCACAAAACAGCACATATTGTCGATGTGACCATTAGTATCATCATCTCCTGCCAAGCACGTTGGTACGCAGTTTAGGTTAAAGTTAAAAATAGGTGACCTAATTCCCCAAATGAAAGAAAGTAAACCAATCATTAGATAGTAGCCTAGTAGTTCTTACCATATAATCCACGAGGCAACCAAATTATCTTCGTCACTCCAAGATATGCCTTAAGTTGATCCTCTATTTGCCCCTTGGTCAAATTAGGGTTCCTGTTTTTATTTAGGAGGCACTCCTCAGTAGTGAGGCAAGTCCCTAAAGGAAGAAAGCAATTTATGATTAACAAAATAAGATGGCAACTGTGCTTGGACAGAGAATGAGCTTTCATAGTGTCTTGATTGTTACCTTCTCCATCTACATGGATGCTTCCACCTTCGAGAATCATGGTATGTGGAAACCTTGGAAGCTTCTCAATTGCCAGAATCTGAAGATTACGAGTGTCAGGAAAACCTCTAAGTAGTGTCTCTGAAACACAAAGGCACAAAGCACACATCCTATAAAATCAAAATATGATCTGTTTAGTTCCTCTAACCTTCCGTGCCACAAGGAGGTCATGACTCCAGTCTGGATAACAACCATCATCAACGCCTATAAATACCAAGATTAAGCATTAAATGCGATTATGCACCTTAAAACATCGAAAAGATGCAAAAAGATTCTACTGTTCTGTTGCTTGAAAGATTGAGCATACAGTGGATCTATAGAAAACTGTACAACTTCAATATAGACATCAGCTTTGCATAACTATAAAGCGTACCTCCCCAACTGTTAAAATTCCAATCAATGCCAGCAACCTTTGGCTTTGGCTGAGAACCTGATGCACTTCTTCCTATGACAAACTAAAAGAATAACAAGTTTTAAAAATGAGATAGTATCCTACTAATGAATAATTTATCAGATTTCCAGAAATGAGTCAAAGAAGAAGCTTACCGTCGGGCCTGTATCACGAAACCAAGAATCATTCAAACTCATCTCGACAACCCTGACATTTTCTGGTAGCTGACTTCGTGCATTTGCCCACTGAGTGTAATGAATTCAAACTTAAATCTCTTCCGACACTGATAAAAAAAGACCAGTACATACTAAAGACTCTGAGAACCTCATCTCTTACAAACATTACTAACCTGAGCACCACTGGCACACACGGTGACAGGCTCAAACTTTGAAATTGCCGATGCTACCCTAGCAAACACCAACTGACCAGGCACTGCATTGTTTCTCCAGTTATCTGGGCGCTCCTATAACTCATCATGAAGATGAGATTGTAATCAGAGACTGAATCAAGTAGATTAAACCTTATATATGACAAAACGTTGCGCCTTAAAACAATTAGAGAACTGAGTATCAGATTCAAAGTCCAATACATATCTCACTATTCTCTAATAGCTCAAAATTTTCTGACATAAGCTTAATCACTTTGCTGTGTCAAATTTGCCAAAAACCATCAATAAAAGCTGGCTGTGTCTCATAATCAAATATATTGGTTTCACATGATCTTGGCAATAGCAAAAAACAGAGATTCCAAGAGACCCATCAACCTAAAGATCCACAATTGATAAAAATCTGAGGAGAAAAAAGTGACTTACAGGCCATCCAATCCAGCACTGTGAATGAGGTTCCCACTCTGCAGGCATGTAGTATCCATGGAGACTCGGCGTGCCTTCCATATCCATAGCTCTCTCAATTCAGGCTCAAACCCTCTGAACTCAGAAACAAAAAGAGAGAGGCTCAATTTCTCAAACCCTCTGAACTGGGTCAGTTTTGTAGTGGGTTAGTGTTGCCTGCAGAAGTCAGGGTTCCAGTGTTTTTGGCTCGTACTGCTGACTCGAGCTCTCAATTGGACAAGTGTGAAAAGCGAAACTAATAAAGTAATGACAAACAAGAAAGAACAATGAACAAGTGCAATTTAATAATTGCAATTCATGTGCTCCGAATCTGGTACAGAGGTTTATCCAAAGTGAAATTTATGTGAGTCTGTCATGAAAAAGACCACAACTTTAGGTTACCAAAAGACCAAGACCCAAAAAAGACCACACCTTTCATCAAGCTCTGTAATTTTTACATTACTGTGCAGTAAAATTCATCGCCAAAAGGAATCCAGGCAAACTTTTACCGACTTCGGACTTCCAGAAGATGTTATCAGGTAAAAGATAAAAAGAAGCAGAGCAAAAACTTACACAAACAGAATTTACATTTTTTTTTATATGAAAAGAGTAATCGGCAGACCCAAAGTGGATCAGAACCAATGAAATGACCTACAGAAACAGAGTCTACTTACACGAATTTTGCAGCAGATCTTTTCTCGCGCGTACTTCTCAGACTTGACCAACCAGGCTGCACCATGTGTCACCCCACTCACCATTCACAAGATGCCAAGAATCATAGCCCATTAAACTTTTCCCAGAATCTACTAGCAAGTACGTCTTCAGGAAATTCAGAGATAAAATTGCGACTCTGGCTGAAGTTTCTCTATTGGGAAAGGTTTGGTCTTTGTGCCCCAACCACTATTTTCTTTGTTTTTAGATCACTGCTTCATCTGGTATCTCCATTTTTCAGTTGTTTTTATCAGAAGGATCATTGTTAGTCTCTTGACTTTGATTTTTTCTCTTTAGATTTCATGACTTTTGGGGATTGGAATGTTGACTTAGAACATGGAAATTTGTTAGTTATAGCATGACTACTTAGATGGTTAAAGTTCTGTAATTTCATTGCTGTTTGATTCTTCTCTATATGAGCACATTCAAAAGTGTTGCTTTTGGTGTTTGTCTATAGAAAAATCTGCATGTATATGCTTCTTGGGGAAATGGGCTCTTGATAGTTTTGTGATATTAATTTATGAACTAGTGTTTCTTGATGACTTGTTGTTCTGGGTATCTCCGTTTCACTTATTATAGTGAGAATGAAGATAGTTGCTAGTTAAAGTTTCGTGTCTTTGTTAATTTCTTTACTTTAGGAAGGGGAAAAGGAGTTTACGAATGCTGGTTGGTTGTTTATAATTTCGATAAACTCTTGGTTCTGGCATATGTACTTGATCTTCAAGCATGGACATTGATCCCTTAGGCAATCAAGAATTTAAATTCACAGTTTAAAGTTCTGCAATTTTATTACTGTTTTACTCTTTTTTACGTAATGTTTCCTTTACTATGTGTGTACAGCGTACAGAGAGTGATATAAACTTTTAGCTCTAAATGGCTAAAGATACAAATGATGCTGAGTCGCCTAGGCCACGTTCTGGTCTATTGCGAGATCAGGTCCAACTAGTTAAAAGGAAGGACTGTGACCGATATGAAATTGCCCCCATTCCAGATGTACTTTCGTTTGAGAAAGGTTTCTTTATAGTGATCCGGGCATGCCAGTTGTTGGCTCAAAAGAATGATGGGATAGTACTTGTTGGAGTAGCAGGCCCATCTGGAGCAGGCAAGACTGTTTTCACGGAGAAGGTGCTGAACTTTATGCCCAGCATTGCTGTCATTACAATGGATAACTACAATGATGCTAGTCGTATCATTGATGGCAACTTCGATGGTAAGTGACACTATCACTGGAAGCAACTATTAATTTCTCCAGTTATCAATATCTTACTTTTTATTTTATTAAATTTTTCTCCATATGTTCTGCATCATTCTTCAGTACCGCTAACTGTTTATATTTTTCTTAAAACTGAAAGTGTAATTCTATTGTCTTCCTCCATCATATGTTTTCCTTTTATTGTCAATTAGTGCAATGAATGATTATAGATCAGAGCACTCACTGCAATGGTTGTAATGCTTTGAAACAGATCCACGCCTGACAGATTATGAGACATTGCTTGAAAACATACATGGCTTAAAAGCGGGGAAGGCTGTTGAGGTTCCAATATATGATTTCAAATCTAGCTCTCGCATAGGTTACAGGTAGTGCATTTGTGCATGATGTGGAAAATCCTTTGCCATGTTAACTCCCCATCCTCCTTAAATTCCATTTCTACTGTTGACTTGCTTATGTTATTGTTTATGTGTACGAAATTTAACTGACTCCTAGATGAGGCTCATCATGTCTAGACTTCTTCTTTTTGTGCCTTGTGAATAATTTTAGTTGCTCCCATGTCTTCTGACATTGCTTTACATTCTTGGTCACTCGCATGCTTCTAACAGGACAGTGGAGGTCCCTAGCTCTCGTATTGTAATAATTGAGGGCATATATGCCTTAAATGAGAAATTGCGGCCTTTGCTAGATCTTCGCGTATCTATAACTGGTGGAGTGCACTTTGACCTTGTCAAACGGGTTTTACGAGACATCCAACGTGCTGGCCAAGAGCCAGAAGAAATTATTCATCAAATCTCTGAAACGGTTACCCCTCTATCCTGTGCTAGAATTTCTTTTTGTTCCTCCTCTGTAACATGTAATGATTGGCATACAAAGGATTTCTGGTATTTGACATCTATATTTTTGATACAGGTGTATCCTATGTACAAGGCTTTTATTGAGCCAGATCTCCAGACAGCACATATTAAAATTACCAATAAATTTAATCCCTTCACTGGTTTTCAGAATCCGACTTATATATTAAAGGTTGGCCATAAACTGTTTCTTTGTTTAAGTCTTTCTTTTCGCTCAGTTTGTATGCTTCAGGTAACACATATTTATGCAAGCTATTTCTCTGGTAATTTTTCCTTATTGCAGTCAAATAGGGCAGTGACAGTGGATCAAATCAAGGCTGTTGTTTTTGAAGAGCACAAAGAAACCACAGAAGAAACTTATGACATATATCTTTTACCACCAGGTGAAGATCCTGAAGCATGTCAGTCGTATCTAAGGATGAGGAACAGGGATGGCAAATACAATCTGATGTTTGAGGTTGGTCATTTTTTAAACTAAAGTGTGTATGTGAGTTAATTCTACCAGTGTCCTTGGGTGTTTTCAGTAATTGATCAATACTAAATAAATCAATCAATCTTTAAGGTTTATTTCAAATTTGCCTGATATGAGTGGTGTGTCACACCTCATACTAATGTGCTCCTTTTCTAATGGACGGAATAGTAATTATCATCATTATCTTACTTGCTGCCCTTAGTGTTTGATCTTTTTCTTTGTCAGCCACCACTATGCATTACTAACTGCTGTAGATCCAAAAGAGAGCTGCAGTTCATGAGTGCTTTTTTTCAATTTTTTTTCCTTGCTTACTTTACGTTAATGAACTATATGAAGTTATCAATGCCTTGAAAACATCTGATATTCCTAACTATAACCACTTGATTTGTTTAGTTCTACTACTGTTTTCAGTTCCTTATATTTATTGCTATAAGTTTTGTATACTAATGGAGTTGAAAAATTGTGGTAGTGAGGCTTAACCTACAGGGTCTGAAATATACCGTCAGTCCTTAAGTCAATTAAAGTGACAGTTTAAGTGTGCCTCTCCATTTCAAATTGGCACCTTGGTATTTTATTTAATGAAAGGAACTTTGGGTACATAGAGAAATATGCTTTGCTCTGCACTTGGATGATCAACTTTTTTTCTAAGGCAAAGATTTGAAGATCTCGACTTAGGGAGTTTGATGGGAGCACATCCTTACATGTCTGGAAAGTCATTAACAGCTTGCATGGTTGTTTTTTAGTTACATAGAGGTGCAGGTGAATATTTCCATAATTAGTGTTTAGGATTCTGATGATATGTGCTTGGTCCCAGATTAGACTTAGATATTTTAGATAGTACCCAGAAGTGGATCTCTGACTAGTTTTACCTCTCTTGCAGGAGTGGGTTTCAGATAGTCCCTTCATAATATCACCAAGAATAACTTTTGTAGTTAGTGTGCGCCTTCTTGGAGGTCTCATGGCTCTGGGGTATACAATTGCAGCCATCCTAAAAAGAAGCAGTCATATTTTCAGTGATGATAGGGTCTGCGTGAAAACTGATTGGCTGGAGCAGCTTAATCGCCAATATGTTCAGGTATCATGACATTTTGTCCATTCAGTTGTTGAGATTGCTTTGGAATTCGGGGGATTTTTTTTTCTTTCGTTTATAATATGTGATGTTTTGAAGTAGTCTGAGATGATCTTTGGTCTTCTGTAAAGTATGCAAGCATATGTAATTGCTCACTTCAAGTTGAAACACCAGTTCTGAGGTTAACTGATTTTCTTTTTTTTTCCTTTTTCTCCTGAATTTTTATTTTCTTCAAAATATCTATATTACGATTTACTGAAATTGTGTACATTTCAGACAAAAAAAAGAAAAGAAATAGATTGTATACATTTGAGTTTTAGGGTAGTTATCACATTGGCTGTGCAGCTCAACCCAATGTTAGGGTAGTTATTTTAGATCTATGGTCAGCTGTAAAATATTCTACATCATCAAGAAAAAGGAAACTAAAGACTACAAGTGTTTGATTTTCTGGGAGAATTTTGCAATGCTTACAACTAATTCATTGAACTGGGTATGAAGGTACAAGGAAAGGATCGTCTATATGTTAAATATATCGCGGAGCAGCTGGGCCTGGAAGGTTCATATGTTCCCCGTACTTACATTGAACAAATTCAGCTGGAGAAACTTGTAAATGATGTTATGGTATGACTCTTCCAACTGATCATGCATTCTCCTACTCTTGGATGGTTTTAATGTGATCATTATTCAGGCCTTACCAGATGATTTGAAGACAAAGCTCAGTATAGATGATGATTTTGTTTCAAGCCCTAAAGAAGCCCTTTCCCGAGCCTCAGCAGATAGGAGAAGCAAGTATCTCAACCGGTACTTTTCATTATCAGCTATTTGCTCAGAATAGAAAGGAATTTAAAGTAAGGAAGGGAAATGAGGTAAAAAAGAAAAACCAAATTTACATAAAGAAAAGGAAGCCACACTGAATTAAACGGCTTTTTTTTTAAGTTGTCCTAACCAATAAATTATCATCCAGCTGATCACGGTTTTTTATGTACTGATTGGTTCATTTAACTTAACATTCTCTACGCTGGGCAGCGATATATCACGCTCTTTCTCAAATCACAGAGAGAAGACCCTTTCCAAGTTAACAAGGCTTTCTGTTAACAATAGAATGTTTGATGGGAGGGCCCTGGAATCACCTGCTACAATTTCAAACCAGGTGTGTTAACTCTTCCTTGTGAATGGCTGTGACGTGTAGAAATTCCATTTTAATATGGAATTGTTTGTCACCAAAAATTCCTGTCCTGTATATTTCAGGGGGTTATCACCCAGCTTTCAGAACAGATATCTACGCTGAATGAGAGGATGGATGAGTTTACGTCTCGTGTTGAAGAGCTTAACTCCAAGTTCTCGGTCAGAAAAACGTCAGCTAGCCAGCAGAACTTGGCTTTGCAGGCTGAAGCGGGCAATGGATCTGCACCTACTTCTCTTTTTGTTACTGGATTAAGTAACGGTGCGTTGACAGGATCCCTACTGCCAACCTCTGCATCTTCTTCACAATTAGCCAAGGAATCTCCATTGATGGAAGAGGTATTTTCTGATAAATGACACTCATAAAACTGGAGTAACAACTCTTCTGGACTGAACCTACAATGTCCATACCAAAGTACTGCATTTCATTGCGAAATACGTCCCCCGACTGTGATTTTATCGTAAGAAACTGTCTATCAGAGGTGGTTTGATCTGTTCTTTTCTCTAATTTTCTGACAGATACAAGCAATCACAAGAAGCCAACGCCAGATCATGCACCAAATAGACAATTTGAGCAACCTTCTACGGGAGTACTCAGCAGAGAGACTTCGCCTAGGAAGAGCAGATAGTACTGGCCGAGTGAACGATATTGACTCCATTGGTTCAATTATAGTTGCTTTGGCAATTGGTGGTTTAGGTGTCTTGTTCTTCAGGAGTTTGACTTCCCAAAAATAATGTATGGCGAAGCAGCTAACTTACAGCATACAATCTGATACCATAAAGTATATATAAACCTCATGACGGAAGAGCCAGGAGTTCTGCGTTTCAAATAAGGGTGTAGCCTGCTTATGTGTCAAAGGGAGGCAAATATAGAGTTCTCTCATATTGTAAATAGTATAACTTGAATAGCAGGTTCTGTTATTACTGTTGTACTTGCATTATTTTGAATGCTTACAAGTATACAAGTGCAAGAGTTGAAGTTAAGCCGGTCAATCCGATCCATCTGCATTTACTTTGACAGATTCTTACTGGGCGATTCTTAGATTCATTTGGCAGTGCAAGTAACATATAAATCAGGTCATTGGTGAACACCACCTAGTAGTGTATTTATAATGTTCAAAACCATATCTATGATGAAGCATTACCAAAAGAAAAAGGCTTCCACAAAGAAAATTTAGTAAAATAAGGATCTCATATTCCATCGAGAAAATCAAATCAGCTGATGTTCTACTCCAATAGGTACACAAACAAACACATTGTGTCTTAACATTTGCTGAAACAAACTACATACCCAGCACTCGAGGCACTAAAAAGGAAAAACCTCATACAAGATAGTCAGTAGTACAGGGGCAAGTAAATTTTTCCAGCCTTCAGAAAAGAGTGGAGGAAAAAAGTTCAGAAACTTCTCCTGCAACCTGATCATAATCAGCCTTTAGCTTCTCTTGTTCTTCTTGTGCTAACTCACCCTTGGTCGGCTTGGTTATCACCAGAACGCAGCATGTTGGCCTCTTGGTTGCCCCCGCATTTGCAAGATCCTGAAATACACATTAATCTTATTAAGATACTGCTTTTATAATACTGAATGAAGAAAACTTCCAAAATTATGAGGAATTCAACAGATAAGTTCAATAAAATATGGTATTATGTCCGATTAATTAGTTGTTGATTTCTGTTTTTAACATGTCCATACAAATATGTATTGCACTTCTTTTTTAAACCGAAAACTTACTTCTTTGGAGGACACATAAACATATGGAATTTCAGCCTCTTCACATAAGACTGGGACATGAGTGATCACATCAATAGGAGAAATGTTCCCAGCTATAACACATAATCTGCACTCACAATGAAAAAAGTATACACGATCATTAAAAGTTCATCAAAAAGCCACAAAAGTAACTCAAGTCCAGAACAATCTACACGCTAAGCCGCTTCCATGAACTAGAGTTAAATTAAGTTCTTCTCCGCATAGGTGACTCGACTTCAAAAGGGCTTCCCTTTGAACCCGAAATATCATTTTCTTATACATTATTATCAACTTAGAAATTCCGATTAATCTAAAAAGGAACAAGCTGCATATACGACTGTGTCTCAGTGATTCTACCATCAAAGTTGGGCTCTTTCCTTTCTAATCAATCTTTTAAGGTCGCAAATGAAGTTTCCCTTCCAAAATATCGAAAAGAAATAAAGAACAGAGTAAAAAACTGACCCCTTTTGACCTCGCCTTATGCTTTTAACTACCTCCTTCACTCCTCTCTTCAAGCATTTGTGTTCAGCAGCTACAACACACAGCATATACAAATAAAAATCAAATTTCCCCTAAATTATTCATAAAATCAGTGTATCAATACGCGTATATATACCTCTGCGGACAAGCTTGAGAGTTCGCTTTCCGAGCTTCTTGCCGGCGAGAGGCTTCGCTATCGGAGCAAGAGCCTGCGCCTTCTTCCTCTCTCTCTCCTTCTGGTGCGACTTCTCTACTTCGCTATCGCTCCCCATCTCTGTTTCTCTTCTTCTTTTCCTCTCTGTGGAGACTAGGGTTTTTCTCTCTCGCGCCTCACTCTAAGATTTAGGTCTTTTATTGGAAGGGTTTAAGAGTTATGGGCCTCAAATGGGCTTTGACGGACACTTGTAATGAACTGAAGCTAACTAAAGGCCCAATTAAAGTTAGTTAGGTATGTCCGCCTGGCACGAGCTTTCCATCACACATAATGCGCCAAACCTAATTAGGGGCCGGTTTAGTACGACTGTACTTATAAGATAGACTGTGTTATATTTGATGAGAATAAGTGGCTGTTAGGTTAAGTATGACTACGAGACACTTATAATGAACCGAAGCTAACTAAAACCCAAATTAAACTCGAGTATGTGCGTTGGCACGGACTTTGATGGACACATATAATGCACCAAATTTAATAAAGTGCCAGTTTGATACTACTGTACTTATAAGACAAATGGTTGTTAAGTAAAACAACTGAGTGTTTGATAAACTAGATTTTTAAAAGTGTCTATAATATTACAAACAGTGACAAAATGTTTTACCTAACTTGAAACTAAAAATGTTAGCAGTAAAAAATAAGCTGCTTCCATAAGTGATGTTCAGTATACTTCTAATTTTGGCTCTGAAAATCCGTGCCTTAAAATAAAAGCAACTGTTGAATTTTACCAATCACATTGCTGTCTATTGCTTGTATGCTTTCGCAAACGCAGCTTAGAGGTTGAACGTAACTAAAGACCCAGCCTGGAACGGGCTTTGAGCGCGGAACAAAACTAACGGCCCAATAAGAGTGAGTAAAAACCAATGGAATATAACAAAACCCTACTCTGTGTTGCTGTGTGCGGTATCGGAGAAGAAAGAATCAGAGTCCACCATGCCGACTGTCAGCGTAGGACGGGATCGTCTGTTCGCCGCCCTAGGCAAAAGTTACAGTGAGCTCTCGATTTCTCAATCCTCGCTCTCCGATTTTGATCCATGTATTGTTAACGGTGAAAAAATGTCACTGATGCTCGTTTTTTTTTAACTGAATCTGGCAGCTAAGGAAGAGCTGAAGAAGAAGGAAGTGAGTGAGAAAGCTGAGAAAGAGTTTGAAGATGAGTGCTTCCGTTTTGGAATTGAGCTGGACGACGTCGTAAGCACTTGGATTCCTCTAGTTTTGTGTAGTTTCGTCGGAAATTTATGTATTAAAACTGTGCTGATTATGAATGCGTGTGTTTTAGACAACTGAGAAAGCAATTATAAGGAAAGAAAAGCATCTGGATGAAGAAGAAGGTGACGAAGATGAGGAAGTTATATACAAAATCGACATTCCTGCTAATAGGTATGGAGAACTTGTTTTTTTTTTCGAAAAATGTATCAGTTATTGTTAGTTTCGATGAGTTGGATTTAGATTTCGGTATCAACATAACCTGAAATTATATATAAAATCAACATTCCTGCTATTAGGTATTAAAAACTTGTTTTTTCGTATAATGTATCAGTTGATATTACTTACCATGAGTGAATTTAGATTTTGATATCAGCATAAGCTGAAAATACAGAGCAGCAAGGTGTACTTTGTGGAACATGAGTAATTGTAATGTAATATCTATATAAAGCAGTGAAAGGATTCTGATTTAATTTAAATGCAGATACGATTTGCTTTGCCTTGAAGGGCTGTCTCAAGCTCTCCGTATTTTTGAAAAGAAAGATGAGGTTCCTCAATATAAGTTGGCAAATATTAGCAAGGAGTCAATGATGAAAATGCACGTGAAACCAGAGGTAGCTATGTTAGAGACTAAAAGGACTCTCTTAGGTGCTTTTTATATTTAGTGCTACAGTTTATTTTACAAAGAAATTTGTTCCACTGGCAGACATCTTTGATTCGACCTCATGTCGTTTGTGCTGTGTTAAGAGGGATGACTTTCACCGAAGCAAGCTATAACAGCTTTATTGACCTCCAAGACAAGCTCATCAAAATATCTGCCGGTAATGTTTTCTGACTAAAATAGCCTGAAGTGCTTGTTTACGCAACTGTCCAACCCATCCATTCCTGATCTTCCTTGCCCGTAAATCTTTTCTGTGTCTTATGTAGCAAAGTCCTTACATGTATATACTATTTGTTTTACAGGCGACGAACCCTAGTTGCCATTGGGACTCATGACTTGGACACAATTCAAGCTCCTTTCTCATATGAGGTGGGTTTTCGTAATACTTGTTCTATTTGCTATTATATGTATTCTGCATTTTCTTATAGTATTTTGGATCATGTGGTAAATTTATTTCAGTTGTTGAGACCCTCTGCTAAATTTATTTCAGTTCGTCAAATCTTATATTGAAACTCTTGTCTTTAGGAATGAAAAAATGAAAATTTTCACCAATCCTGAAACCATTTGCTTGCCCTATCAGTTTGGTGTCTCTTGTTGGTTTTATACGCATTTGCATAAAACCACTTTTGAAGGTTTTCTATAATAATTAATGTTCACCTAAGTAGTTGCTTCTCAAGAACTCTCTACACATTGTTTGCACTGAAATAGTTTGAATGCTAAGTTCTTTTTCAAGTATAGTGTCAATACTACTGGTTGCTTATATCTTTCTATTTTCAGGCTTTGCCACCCTCAAGCATAAGTTTTGTGCCACTGAAACAGGTAATCTGAATTTGACTCTATTTGTTTAGTGATGAAGTGTTTTATCGTATGGTTCCACTTGGATGGGTTCTTTAACAAGGAATTTAGATTTAAAGATGTGAGTCACTCTTTGGGTTGTTTTAAGATATGAGTCTATCTCTTGTTAATTTAAATAATCTGCAAACTACTCAGAGTAGTAGTGTCGAATTTTCTAGCAGCCTATCTGAGGTGTATCTGGGAAGCATGTTAGGTTTGGTTGCTTTTGATATTTGGTTTATCTACTTGTTTATACTGTAAACCAGTGAAGCATCTGGTGTTTCACTAGGGCAGCGTGTTCTATTGTCAAATTAGTAGTTTATGTGAATATATTTTTGCAAAATCTCTTTCTCAGTTTATAGATATCACTAATTTCATGTTATTTTGATATCTTTATTAGGTGAAGAACTTCAGAGCTGATGAACTCATGGAATTTTACAAAGTAAGTTCATTATAGTTTTTCTTTTCTTTTTCTTTTTCTTTTTCTTTTTCTTTTTCTTTTTCTTTTTCCTTTCTGTGGAAGGGTTCAGACCAATAAGAATTTGGCATTTATTAGATCATCGGAATTGTTTACCAGTATCCTATTTTAATGAGCTAGTAATTATGCAGCGCATGAAGACACGTGGTAAAGATAATAACTTGATCGCTTTTTCTCTTTTGCATCTTGTAGTCAGATTTGAAGCTGAAGAAGTTCTTGCATATAATAGAGAACTCCAAGGTTTTTCCTGTTATATATGATAACAACAGGTACAATATTTTTCTTTTCTTGCACATTTATTACTATGATAATTTCTATTTGTCTTTCGTACAAAGGAGTGCATGTATAATTGCCTGTCCATGTAATATAGCTCTATTGATAGGAATTCTTTATTTTGGCAGAACTGTTTTGTCGTTACCTCCAATTATAAATGGTGCTCATTCAGCAATCACTTTAAAGACGAAGAATGTTTTCATAGAATGTACAGCTACTGATTTGACAAAGGCCAAGATTGTTCTGAACACAATAGTAAGAAACTGAAATGAAACTTTGGGGTGCATTTATTTGCTAGTTATAGTTTTTTTACTTTTTGGACCTGACATAATCTTTTACTGTTTTTAGGTGACAGCATTTTCATCATATTGTGAAAGAAAGTTTGAGATTGAACCTGTTGAAGTGTTATATCCTGATGGAAAGTCATATGTGTATCCTGATTTATCAATCTACAACATGGACGTTTCGCTATCATACATTAATCGCAAAATTGGACTATCTTTGGGGGCTGATGAGGTATGTCAATGCACAAGTGCTAATAAATATTACTGCCCTAAAATATATAGCAGATATAGTTTATTCCGTGTTTTGAAAAATTCCTCTCTGGTGTCATCTACTGGCTATCACACACACCCCCCCCCCCCCCCCCAAAAAAAAAAAACCAACAAAAAAAAAAAGAAAAAAAAAGAAGAAAGGTTGGCAAAAGCATGGGTTAGGTGTGATTTATTTTATAACTTTATATATTGTAACTTTACTTTTCCTTATCATTTCTTACTTTGTAGGTCATTGATTTATTGAATAAGATGCAATTGGGGGCTCAGCAGTCTGTATCAGGCAATAACCAGGACGATATCACTGTACTCATACCTCCAACAAGAAGTGACATCCTTCACCCTTGTGATGTCATGGAGGTAGAACTCAATTTTTCATATTGATCTTTCTGGCTTAGTACACCAAATCCTTGTGTTTTGTTGACAAGGCATGTTCTTTCTTTCAAGGATGTTGCAATTGCATATGGATACAACAATATTCCGCGCACGAAGCCTGCATCTTTGCCTGGATCTTTGAAGCCACTCGTCTTGAACGAGCTTAGCGACGTCCTCAGGTCTGAGGTATGGAACAAAAAATCGTCATCTAATATTTAAGATATCAAGCTCTGTCCTTCCATTCTTAGTGATGGATGCATGGTTTTAAAATGCTTATTATTTTAATTTTTGACACCTCAAACTTGTCATAGATTGCAATGAATGGGTATACAGAGGTGTTGAATTTCATATTGTGCTCGTGGCGAGAAAATTTTGACATGTTACGTCGTAGAGATAAAAAATCAAAGGCCGTTGTTGTTGGAAATCCTCGCTCATCTGATTTTGAGCTTGTGAGAACCACTCTGATGCCTGGCATATTGAAATCCGTGGGTCACAACAAAGATCACCCAAAGCCCATAAAGGTATATGTTAGAATTTCATTTTGTTTCTAGTTTTTCATTATGTTTATACTAACATTTAATTTTCTTATAACCTCATTTGAAAATTATTGACCTTTATTCGCTTCACTATATAGGTTTTCGAAGTGGGTGATGTGACAGTGTTGGATGAGAAAAAAGATGTTGGTGCAACGAACCGTCGCCAATTAGCAGCATTATACTGTGGGGCTAGCTCTGGATTTGAGGTACAAGTTCAAATTTCCTGGTGTACACAAGTTCATGTATAAGGAAATCTTTTGCTCAAGTAGTATACTATGTTTATTATTTGATAGTTAGTCTACTGCTACATGGGAGACCTCTAATTTAAATTGTTAGCTCAACATACTTACTATCCAAGGTCTTAAATCTTGTATTCTGTCACAAGATCTATGAGATATATCATATACATGGTTGTTCTCCTTCTCTTAGCAACTTAATTGTTGATGAGGGTGTTAATGAGATAATATTTATCGGTTACATTTTGGTTTCTGATTGCAGTTGATTCATGGGCTGGTGGATAGAATCATGGAAGTACTTGGGGCTGCTTTTGTTCCTAGTGGTGACAATGCGGGCTACTATTTACAACATGCAGAGGTGAGTATATTGTCTTACTAGCTTTTTATAATATAGGGTTCTTTTTCACTGGGCTTTTGTGGTTGGTATAAATGATGCACTCACCCATTTGTCCTCCTACTGAAGGAGCCTGAGTTTCTGCCTGGTGTACAAGCAAGCATCTATTATAAAGGGAAGCAAATTGGAAATTTTGGTATTTTGCACCCTGAGGTATATATCGCAACGCTATCTTCTGCTAAGATTAGGGTCTATATAGTTGCATCTGAAGCTTTTTTTCGTGCTACTCTCATCTGCGCAATTATTTGATCAAATTGTGTTTTCACGTCTTTTCCAGGTCTTAAAGAACTTTGATATACCTGATCCTTGCTCGTATGTGGAAATGAACATCGAGAGTTTCTTGTAATTCTAATGTAAGATTCTTGTCTACTTATGTTGTGACTCTTGTGATGGGTTCTTATCTTTTCAATTTAAAGATTTCTCATGTGAAAAGAATATATTTATGATGACCATTGCTGATACTCTACTTCAATTATGATAAATAATAGGTACACTTTGTCAAGGCTGATTTTAGCAGCTGACTGCTGTAAGAGATGAAGAATTAGTGCTAGGCCTACAACTACCATAAAAAGAAATTGTGGAAACAACATATGTTGCATTTTAAAAAGGGTGTAATCATTTTATTGTTTTTTTTTTCACTGTTTTGGAATTGCCTTCTCCAAGGAGAAAGTTATTTGTTTAGTTAATGAGGATCTATAAGAGGGATGGTATTACACAAATAATGCAAAGAAACAGTCTCAATCAAGCATTTTTTTTTTTAATTTGAACAGAAATACACCATCACATTTACGAGTCAATCCAACAGTTAGTTAACTAATACATCCTGTGCTTCTGTTTAAAAGGAAGAACAAAGTGAATGCCTAGATATCTTTAATCTCTTGAATCAAAACTTTGCTCCTGGGTTCGGCTTTGTTGACCAGTCTGCCAGACCTTGAGAGAGCTTCATGGTTCATAGCTGAACTTTTCTCTGCCCTCACGATGGCTCCTAAGGAAGACCAAGCTTCCCCAGGTTGCTCGTGGACCCAACACATAAGTAGATTTTCCTTTCGGCCTGCTTCGGCTTACTCCTAATTTCAAGTAGATTTTCGTGGTTTCTCTGATTTCAGCTCGGTCTCCCCGGCCTGGACCATCCTCTGCAGATCACAAAGCAAGCACAGCAATGCAGGGGTTCCTAATGTTAATAGGGTTGTTACATCGTCTAGGAGACTTGGTCCAAACTGCAAGCCACCCATATCTGTCTGAAAGCTGGAGAGCAGGTCTGCTTCAAGCAATAAGATAGAGCTTCCGGGACAGTCTCTGGCTGCCCTCCTTGACCCAATACCGATGACACGGAGAGCACGACCATAGCTGAGCCTGTGGCATCTGATTGCCAATCACCATCGTAGAGACGAAGAGCGAAGCAGTAGCTGTATATAATGTCGACCAGATGAACAGCTAAGAATGGTGATGGCCTCGCGGAACTATGCTTGCTGAGGGGAGGCGGTGGTGTCTCAGGTCAGGACCTGGTGGAATCTCACTTGCTTGACTGCTTTCTTGATCATCTTCTGGTGATATGGTTCGTCCTCTTTGGCAAGCGGTTGGATTAGTTGGGTTCCTTCTTTGCTGAACGATATTGTCCTGGCAGACGGCTTCAACCACCAAGGATCCCAAGGCTTAAACATCTTGCTCAGTTCTCCAGAAGCAACAGCTCTTTGGAATAGTTTCTTTTCTTCTGCAGATAGATCATCAAAACTAACTTCACCTCCAGCCAGCACTTTCTGGATAGTCTCTTCAGACACTGCAGAATCAGCATCCACATCCTCATCCATGCCATGAGCTTCTTCTTCAGAGTGAAACCTTTTCAGTATGTCCATCCTCTTCTGCTTCGTTTCGTCATTCGGCCCCAATTGCCCTAGCTACCCAACCAAATTATCTCGCATAAACGACTCGGTACATCGAATATCATGTGACTTGTAGCAGTGAAGAGAACAGTAGCGTGAGTTGCATCGAGGACACGTGTACTGTAAAAACTGCTTCTGGCAAATGTGGCAGACGATGCGGGAAGGAGGGTCGAGAGGGAACCGAGGTGGAGGGTTTCTCAGAGGTGATTATGGAGTCCGCCATGGCCGGAATCTTTTGGGATTTCCGTATCAATCAAGCATTTGCAGTTGGCAAAAGTGATCTATTGACCATCCCTCTTTTATCTGGAATAGTTTGATGAGTATCTATAAGAGGGATGGTATTACACAAATAATGCAAAGCAAACAGTATTAATCAAGCATTTAAATAACTTTCGACAATATCAAATTAAACCAAATTCTCAAAATTTACTCCAAACATCGAAATATCCTTGATATCCATACAAAAGTAGTCATAGCTTGGATCACACTCAAATTAAACAAAATTCTCAAAATTTTGTTCCAAATAAAACAAGTCATAACAGACAATTGGATCACAGATGAAGATGCACAAACAAAAACAAATAATCACGAAATGCTTCACAGCTTCACTGGTATCCTTTGGTCCTCTGAGGAGAATCTGCAGACAACACGATTAATGTTTCTTCTTAGATCGAAGCATCAACAACAAAAGAAAAATAATGCAAAGAAAACAGTATCAATTAAGCATTTAATAACCTTCAACAAGATCAAATTAAACGAAATTCTCAAAATTTACTTCAAAACATCTAAATATCCTTGATATCCAAAATGTAGTCATAGCTTGGATCACACTCAAATTAAACAAAATTCTCAAATTTTGATCACAACTTCACGGGTATCCTATGGAACAAGGAGTTAAGCAAAGGCCAGGAGATTGATGGAAGAACCTGGCCGAAGTCTGGTCCTCTGAGAAGAATCTGCAACAAACAACACAATGTTTCTACTTAGATCGAAGCCTCAACAACAAAAGAAAAATACCAACACTGCATAAAAGCAGTAGCAAGGTTCCCAGGTAGAAAAATATTCTAACACCCACAGCACCCACATATGCAGCACCAAAACTTCATGCACCGAAATTCAAACTAATCAACCAAATAAATATCAAACAATGTGCCAGGTATAAAAGTATTTGAAAATAAAATGAGAAGAAGAGTAAAGCGGTACTCGTAAATTAGAGCCAGCAGAGAATCTAAAAGTATTCAATAGAGAACTACAGTAACAGTCTCATTGAAATAAAACAGAAGTTCTGTACGTAATTATAACAAAATGATCAAATGTTCCTATAGTTATTAGCCTTCCATACTCGCAATCTAAAATACCAGAAAATGGGATTTAAAACCATATCAGAGTGATGCTGAGGGAACACCAACATAAAGGAATTCATGCTGGTGTCACCAATAGTTCAATACAATCTAACCCTACAATAGTCCCAAAAAAATCAGTCATATGGTTCAAGAGTAATAAGCAATTTTTTATGGTACAACAAGCTGCTCTCCCAATAATATTTGCTCACCGAACAACCAACAATTCTATGTTTAACATCACTGGAATTGAGGAACTCGATATGACCGAATAACCTAGGACCTGTATACAACACCTCCCCCCACATGCTAAATTTGCAATGAGCAACACCTTATGGTAGTTCAAACTACTAATCCTAAACACTGTCCGAATCTTAAAGTCAAGTTAACCACTGTTGGCATCAATAAAAATGAATTGCAGATATATAACATATCTATTCGAATGCAAAAGACCCTGCAGTTTCTACATATGCATTTACAGCTTCATCCAGATAAGATCCAAATGTGTTTTCGGCAGTGATTACCATGCCAATGAGTTCCTCAACTGAAACTATAAACCAGTATATGATTCGATATTCCATGCAGCCCACTCCTTCCGGTCTTAACATGTTAGACTAGAACTCTCGTATCAAAAAAAAAAAAAAAATACACAACTTCTGGATCACATGTTCAGGCCTTCAGGGCTATGAACTTGAATTCAACATAATGTTGTCCATCAACAAAGTAAAGAAGAGCTGTAGCTCGAGCGGAATGATAACTACAGATTTCATTATTCAAAGCAGTGAAAACACAAAGGAACAAAAAACTCTGCTAGACTATGACATACAACAGTTTCTATGTTTGGGAGAGAAATCGCATTATAAGAAATCCAAAGTAATACAAACTGGCATTGAAATTACCTCACACTTGATGACATTTGTCCATTGAAATGCCGTTTGCTTCGGCGAACTCGTGAATTGCAAGAACTAGCTCCTTGTCCTTGTCCAGCTGATGGCACCGGGCACGGGGTTTCAGAAACCCGGCCTTGCCCAATCGATCCACAATCAGGATATCGTCGAATCCCCTCACCTTCTGATAGAGGCGAGGGTGCCCCTCCCCATCCATGTAGCTTTCAGCATTCTCTTTGAGTCGGTAAAGCATCTCTGTGACATGGAAGATTGAGCATTTGAGGCCTGCGTTGGTGGAGTAGAATTCCACGGAAGGAATTGGCTCGAGCTCCTTGGAGGAGTTGACGTCTCCGGTGATGAAACTAAGCTGCAGAAGTTTGCAAAGCTTGCAGCAGAAGAACTCGGCCTTCTTTGCTTCATCCACAAGTTCCTGAAGAGGACTTGTGATGTTATGGACCAAAGTAAGTGCAAAAAAATTAACAAAGCGAAGTTTCGAAATTAAAAAAAATTAATGGACCGAAAAGTTTTCGAAATCAAAATTAGCAACTCACACAGGAGCGGCAGGAGTGACCGGAGTGTTGGGAAGAGAACTCCGGCGGCTAGGGCGGAGGTTATCTACAGCTGCAAGTCTCGGCTATGGAGTCTATATGTGCTTCTTCCACCTCGGAATTCGGAGCTTGCGGAAGAGTGACGGAGAGGTTGTTCTCGGCCATGGTGGAGCAAAGAAGAAGGGGAAGAAGCAGGTGGGTGAAAATTGGAGCAAAGAGAAGAAGCAGGTGGAAGTGAGAGAAAGAGTAGGCAAGGGGTCTGAATTGAGAGAATTGCGAGTTTTTCGGAATGCGAGAATATAGAGGCGTAGGCGGTTAGAGGGGAGTGGGACCCCACTCCTCCTCCGACGCGCATCGCAGTGGTGGTGGACTGGTGGCTATGGAGTGAGAGCCTCTTGAGAGGGAGGGTTTTTCTTTTCTGTTTTAATTTTTTTTTTCTTCGCCTGTCGTGCTTGTCATCCAGAAAAAGGAAAAAAGAGTATCGCGACTATTCCTATATTTTTAGCTAACTTCATATTTCATAAAGCTTTGAATTATGACACTATACGTATATACGCTCACATCCAACGGCTCATATTGTTTCTTCCCTCCATTTTTATTCTTTTCCAATTTTCTCTTTATTATAATATTGTTTCCAAGGGTCTTACAGAAAGCTTTGATAAGAGTGTGCACTGTTAGGCGGGCAATCAAGCCATTTTGCCGAGACTCGGGTGGCGTGACAGGCTCTTGGGCTGCTGGGATCGACGACGGCTGGCGTGAGCTAGTTGGCGGTGGTCATGGGTTAGGTTAGCCGCGGCTGTTTATTTCGCCCATGACACTCAGTTTCGATGGCAGTACGGCGAGAAGGATTGTTGGGATGGACGACTAGCCTCTAGCGCCACTAGTGCCAGGGCAGCAAGCTTGGTGCGGTGGTCCTTCAGCAAACAGTGACAAGTTGCTGAAGGCACCCATTCGTTTAGGGTTTCCTCTATATCAGATCAATGGGCTGGCTTGGTGTATTTGGATCTGGATCTATTGGTCTGGGTTTGGAACTTTGTATCACATTTTTCAGTTTTTTTTTTTTATTTGGTCAAAATTTCTTCTCTTTTGGGGGAGAAGTTTGTAGGTGTTTCAAGTTTGAGAAATGTCGTCAGGTACACTCAAATTAGTCTTACAGAGCCAGTTTGTCTTACAGATATCTATGTAGGTCTTTTTTAATCATTGTACTATTCAGTTTCCTTAGCATATGTAGATTTTTTGCCTGTAATCCTTTATATGAAGAGTCTCATATTATCAATGAAAGTACATATCACACTCTCCCAATTTCTGATTCCCTAAAATATGTTATCAGCGCGAAGCTCTGACCCTGATTCCAAAAGCCAAAACCCTAGAAAAGAAAGAAACAAAGAAGAAGAAGAAACTTTGGTTAGCCTCGCCAAATTAGCCTTCAGATTGGTTAGCCTCGCTTCAGATTGTTACCAAGCTCGATTAGCCTTTCTTCAGATTGGTTAGCCTCACTGGATTAGCGTCGCTTCAGATTGGTTAACCTTTCCTCGGACTAGATTACCCTCGCCTCGCTAGGCTCGCTTTGCTGCCATTAACCTCGTTTCAGAACCTTGTTGGCCTCGCTTCAGACCGGAATAACCTTGCTTTGTTGCCATTAGCCTCGCTTTAGAACTTCGTTAGCCTCGCTACCATAAGCTTCCGACCAACGATCAACCATGGCCGGCCACCAGCGACCGCCGGTAACCTTTTCCAGCCATTTTCTGTGACTCCATTTTTCCACACTTTAACCTCTTTTATATAGTTACAAGAAAGATAGTTCTAGTATTTGGAACTCCATCTTTTTTTCAATTGTTATTATACTTTGTTAACTCATATGAAAATACAAAGAAGGACAAAAGAGGAAGGAAAAAAAAAACCTCTTCTAACCTATAAGTTAACTAACACAATTAAGTAAAAACAAGGGTGCGGCTATTACCACCTTACCATTTTCTTAGTTCACTATAGGGTTATTTGAATTATTGAAAGACTGTATTACCCAAGTACAAAATGATTAATAAGTACACTCATTTTCTAAAAATCCAAATATGTAAGGAAAAATAAATACATAAAAAATTAAGTATAAATACTACTTAATTTCTCATTGGATAACATTAATTTTCATTTTCTCCACCCAAATGTGAATGTATTACTATTTTTTTTTTTACTTTTTGTTGCCTCCTCATCGTTAATTCATTATACAATTCACAAAACTATTGGTAACGATTTCATCAAAATCTTTGCAGTATCTTTTATGAACACTGAAAGTGAAAAAGAAATTAAAAAAAAATCAATCTCTTCTTCATTGCTTATAGTTATTAAAACTTACTAAAATAACATGAATTGAAATAAGTGAACATTAAAATTGAAAAAAAAAATTAAAAAATAGAAGTAAATTTGATTATGATTTTATTATTTTAATATATTTTAGTTTTTTATTGGAATAAACTAAGTGAGAAATTTAAGCTAAAAAATAAATTGAATATATAAGGATATAACTAGAAAGAAAAATGGGTTAGATAAGTAAATTTAATAATTAAAATTAAAATATAGGTGCAATGAGCAAGTAGGCTTAGTAGGGTGAACAAAGAAAATTGTAGGGTAGCAACAACCGCACTCAGAAATAATTAATTTCTATACATGACCCCATTATTTAATACAAAAATAAATTTAAAACAATCTAACTGGAATTTTCTTAAACTAAATTCATTGAATATTTTGGTATAGTTATTACCAATTAAGATCCAAGGTCAACTCCTTTTAATTAGATTTAATCAATATATTATATATTATTTATTCATTTAAGAACCAAATTCTTTTCGCAAGAGAGATTTTATCTACACATTTCATTTTTCTAAATTATACACACCCCACTTTTTTGTAAAATTTATAATTCCTATTTTCTCCCAAAAAAAAAAAACTACATCTCTGCTGCAAGTGAAGGTGGATAATAAATCAAGCAACCTGCAGTTTTAAGTTTAAGTATTAGGGGTCGTGACCACTTACCCAATCTCAGCCTAAAAATTATCCACTTACTCTACTAAGAGTTTTTTGCTCCCATTTATCCAATCTAACATCTATTGATAATTTTGCCCTCATTTTAATTAACAAACTACTCTCTCTCTCTCTCTCTCTCTCTCCATCCAGCCAGACAGCCAGATGCAGAGCAACGACGCCTTCAACACCTTCTTCTCAGAGACTGGCGCAGGCAAGCACGTCCCACGCGCCATTTTTTCTGACCTCGAGCCCAGTGTCAAAGCTTCTGAACAACTGATCACGGTCGGAGTTGGCGAAGTTGTTGATCAAACGATCAAAGCTTCTAAGATTTGTTCGATTGTTCCTCATCAAACTATGACCTCCAGTATTCCTCGACCCAGACCGAGACGAGCTAGACCTGGATCTCATCGCTGATCTGTACACAGACCACCGACCATCGATCGTGCCAATCACCGGTGTCTTCGTCCCCAGAGCAATCACCGGTGTCTTCGTCCCCGGTCAATCTGATTTGGTACCCATAGTACCTTTTTTTTTTTTGGTATACGGTGAGCTCCGAGAATGCCGAAGGGAAAAAAAAAGTGAAGTGTACAGTTGAACGTATAAATTGATCAATTGTGTCTGTAGTGTATTCATTTTGGTTTTGGGAGTTTATGCAATTCACTTGAGGGTAATAATGTGATTATTAGGAGGCAATACTATGATTATTGGGAGACAATACTATGATTATTGGGAGGCAATAAAAAGAGTATTGGGAGGCAATAATATGATTATTAGGGGACAATAATATGGTTACTGGGTATTATTAGGGGGTAATAAATTTTGACGCCGAAATCTAGTCACCAGTCCAGTAGCAAGATTCGGGATTCCGGTGACCAGTCACCGGAGTCCGTGGCCGGCCACTGGTCACCAAAGTCTGACAAGATCTCCAATGACTTCTCTCTCTAAGTGACAAAGAAGGAGAGGGCAATATTGTCCCAAAAATAAATAAAAGAATAAAAAAATACTTAATTGGGTATTAGGGAAATTATATCTTAGAGTGTTTGAGTAAATAGGGTTAATTAACCCCAAAGTTGGGTAAATAATCCTTTTCCCTAAGTATTAGGCATAATTAGCAATAACCTACGAATTACACTCAAAATGTTTCAGCTCACTTTTTTTTTAAGATTGGATTTATCGACTACAATTGATTTGTTGATGCCAAAACATGATGATATCTTTCATTTCATTTAAATACTTGATCATCTTTAGTTTGGTTTATTCTTCATACATATCGAATATATGATATTAGTAGTCTTCCTAATATTATCAAGTTCTTCCTCCCACAATCAGTTTACCAAAGAGAGAGAGAAGAAGAAATTAAGGGACAATTGTTGTTGCTGCAGATGGGAAGATAAAAGGATTGCAATTCGACTTTGAAAGTTGGACAGAGAAAAGGAGGAGGAAGAGAGAACCAAGGGTAATAAAGGAAAAAATGGAGAAAAAATTGTTAAAAAAATTAAGGGGTGTGTATTAAACGAATAAGGATGTGCAAAAAAAAAAAAAATTCTCTTTTCACAACCGTCCATATTTCCAAAAGAAAACATATGATTTGGATTAACAAAAAGATCTTTATACTTTATAATTTTCTACTTATTCTGCACCTCCAAGAATAAATTTTTGGTTATGCCGCTAGATGAAAGTACATAAAAAATATAGACAGCTCCCTTACAAAATTCTTCGTGGTTAAATTGATAGAGATAAAAAAAAAATGGTTGAAGATACATATTTAATTGTTCAATGGTGTTTTTGTAAAACTAAGAAGGTATATATACTTAGCTTTTGAAGTATCCAAAAAAGTGAATTAAGATTTAGAGTAGATATCTTTAGCAATGCTAGCCATTTCTTAGTCTTTTAGTCAAAATAACCCAAAAGTCATTTAGCTAGCCACTTTAGAAATACGTTTGCATCAGTGCTCTCTATTTTAGCTAGTTTTGAATTAACATATCTTTTAATGAAGATTAAATAGCTTAGATGTATTTAGAAATTACATAAAAAAAATCAAAATGAATGCTTCAAATTATAGAGAGACTCGTCTCGTTTTCTATATTTACGAGCGAGATAGCTAAAAGTTTTATTAATGGAGAGCCACTTAGGAGTATTATGCAGCTACTAAAATAAATAAAAAGCTTAACATGCTCTCCAAAAGAGCTAAAACAGAGAGTCTGCTAAAGATGCTCTTAATAAGTATGAGAGTTCCAAATATCAAATGTAGAGGTCTAACTAGAACCACCCTTACAAGAATTTTATTTCTTTTCGTTCCAATTTAACGGATGTATACTATGTTTTAGAAAATTCTATCCTTTTCTTATTATTAATGGCTAGTCAGAAAATAAATTATAGAGAAGAAATTAAAACATGTTGTTTATTGATTGGATACCAAAATCCTTCCACATTTGATGACATCATGTATTGGATATATATATATATATATATAGGATTTTTCTCAGGTAAGGACGTCCTTACCTAAGTTTAGGTACGGATTTGGTGTTTTCATCCACTTTTCGATCACATTTTCACATCTTAACAGTTCAATTTTTAGATCCTAATGTATAGATCACATATGCAAAATTTCAGCCAAATTGGTGATCGTTAAGGCGTCTAAAACTGTAATTTACACGAACGAACCGAATCTATCGAATCGGAACCGTTCGTGTACATTGTTGTAAATTACAGTTTTGAACTCCTTAACGATCACCAATTTGGCTGAAATTTTTCAGAGGTGATCTATACATTAAGACCTAAAAACTGAACGGTTAAGATGTGAAAATGTGATCAGAAAGTGGCTGAAAACCAGAAATCCGTACCTAAGACTAGGTAAGGACGTCCTTAGTGGAGCCGGACTGTTGTCATATGGTAGGTTGGTCGATACCCACAAAGCCTGCGCAAATTTATTTTCTTATAGGTAGTGTTGGGTAGTTTCTAGATACCATTTATTGTTGGATTAAAAAGGTTGAAGTGCTTAGGGAGCAATTCTATATGACAGCCACTTATGCGGCTCGTCATGTATAATTTCGCTGAAGTACAATCGAGTTCACAATTTCTCTATAAAAAAAAAATAATAAAAAGTTTCTCAAACTACCCTGTCAATTTCCCATATTATCTTATAAAAGTGCAAGGCCACTCTCTAATAAATTTTTTTTTTTTTCAAAAGAAATAACTTACTCAAAACGAGGAGGTGAAGAACATGTTTCATATGTTTTCTTCAATTCTATGTAATTATTGCCTTAGGAAATGTAACCAGGCAGCGCATGCTTTAGCTAAATACATGTTTTTGTTTCCTACATTTCAAGTTTTGATGGAGGAAGGGCCACAATGGCTCTCCTATGTACTTCAAAACGATGTATCTATCTGATTTTTTTATCAATGAAAGTTCTCTTCTAAAAAAAAAAAAAAAGTCAAAACTAACAAATAATCCCGAGCATTTTCCTATTTTGAAATATAGACCGAAGCGATAGGGATTTCCTTTTCCAGATTGATTAAGGATTAATGCTCTATAAAAGGTAGCACTAGCTTTTCATTTTATGCAATTAACCCTAATCACCTCCCCATCAACTTTTCACTCTCGAAAATCTGTCAGAGGCTCTCAAACAGTCGTCAATGGAGCACCTCCCGCAGGACCTAATAGATGAAATTGTTTTTAGACTCCCTGTGAAGTGTCTAATCCGATTTTCTTTCGTTTCAAAGCTATGGAAGGCTGTCATCCACACCAAAGACTTCATTCGAAAGCATCGTCAACGCTTTAATCTCAACCACTTAAATGATTTTGCCCTCGTTCGCCATCATGTTGAATCTGATCCTCATGATCACTTCTATTCAGTAACCTTTTCTGGTGATGATACCACGTTAGAAGAAGAACGATTGAAGCATCCATTATATTCCCTCGAAGAAAGTGATAGACTTGGGCTTCAATCTGGCATCGTTGCTCTTTGCAATGGATTGATTTTACTTCATGTTAGAAGTGAGAAATATGATCTTGGTCTCTTTTTATGGAACCCCATGATTTCAAAGCTTAAAATTATACCCACCCCCTTCAAATGGGCACGAGGACAATTCTCGAATCGGATGTACGGATTGGGCTATCATTCTGCTGAAGATGACTTGAAGGTGTTGGTTCTTACCGAAGACTACGATAAGAGGTCGAATTCTCTTTTTGGACAACTAATTTTTACGATGGATTTAAAAGTCTACAGCGTAGTATTAAACAGATGGAAAAGGATAGAAAAGCTTCCACCCAGTAATCTTCGAAATGTAAATCATCAATCGAATATGGTGTCAATGAACGATTCTCGTGTAGCTTGGCTGATGAGAGACAATGATCAATTAGATCTGTACATGGTTGTGACTTTTGATCTTGTGAAGGAGGAGTATCAGTTTTTTTGTGTTCCGATTCTTATTCGGGGTCCGGGAGTAGTAAAACTGATGGCATTCGGAGGCTTCTTATGCTTTTTGCGCTGTTATACAGGTGACTGTGTAAATGTTTGGTTTACAAAAGATTGCGATTCTTGCTGGTCGTTGGAGCCTGTTGTGTTGAATTGCGAGCCTTTATTCTTTGATGGTGAGCGGTTTCTCTTGAACCAGTTGAACCATGATGGCAATGATAAACTGACTTGGTACAATATAAAGACACAAAAACATGATTATGGGACAGAAATTCGTCGGCATACTCGCAGCAATCGTTGTACAGAAACAACTCTATGTGTGGGAGACCTCAGTCTTCTACTTGATGCTGATCCTGATGGTCGTCGTAGCTACTTCGGCCATGTATTTTAGTTTTAATTCACTGTAACTAGGCTATGTATAAAAGTTGTCCGATGCAAAATTAACCTTTTGCTAGCTTATGTAATCGCAATGTACTCATAAGTGATTAAAGTCCCCATTTGTACTTCAATCTTTAACAATTTCTACTGTCCGGCATGGATTTGTTTTACCAGGTGTTCTGAATAGAGTTATAATAATTATATGTACCTCTTTTTTCTAGAATCTGGCGACTGCAAAGCACAGATTACGTACAGATACATATCCCCATCCCATATTGTACGTCAAGAGGAGAAGACCCGCTTACGTACCCGCATTTTACGTATGGAGTAGGTTATCATTGTGATGAAGATGACTTGAAGGTGTTTGTTTTCAAGGAATGAAGGTGCATGGCAAAAGGCCGCCTTTGAAAATCTAATTAGTAGTTTACATCTTAGCATCGATGGAAAAGGATAACAAAGCTTCCACCTAGTTATCTTCGAGTTGATATATTTTCTAAATCGAATATGGTGTCGTTGAGCGATTCTCGTGTAGCTTGGCTGATGAGAGATGTAATACTTTTGACCTTGTGAAGGAGGAGTGTAATACTTTTCGGGTTCCAATTCTTAATCGTGGTCTAGGGAAGATGACACTCATGGAATTGGAATTGAGAGGCTTCCTGTGCTTTTGGCACGGTAAAAATATGTGGTTCATTAAGGGTTCTTCTTGGACGACCGAGCCTATTACGGTGAATTCCAGGTTCTTATTTGATGGTGAGAGGTTTCTGTTGAGCAGGTTTTCTGGTGACAATAAGAAGCTCTTTCGGTACAACATAAAGACACAAGGTCATCAATATGTGTGACACAAATTAATAATAGAACTATGCTCGAAGCGGTGGGGTAAACTCACAGAGCTTTATTTTGTGGAGGAAACCTCAGTCTTCTCCTTGATGGTCAACCAACTGATCTGCTTTGCGTACTTCTATCTGCCCTAAACCCTAGTTTCAAGTCTCGATCTCCTTGAATTATTGGGCAAAGCCCTAGCTAACTAATGGCTTCTGTTTTATGCAAATTTTTAATACACAAACTATGACCAAATCCAAATTTTTGTTGTTTTAATGCAACACATACATTTGATAATTGATACTCCCAGTACAAAGCGCTGGCTTGTTTTAATTACATAGTATTTTTGCAATTTTTTTTTATGTTTAGTGGTTTATACTTTAGTGCAGTGTCTTGTTAGGGCCTAAATCCTAAATGTGAGTGGAAAATGTGAATTACGTACTTACATTCTTGTTGAACGTTGTAGTATTTTGCATGTATATTTAAGATTGTACTCGATCCCTACATCTTTTATTGTAAACCATAACTATCATATGAAATATTTCATTATTTTTATACAAAATTTTACGTTCCACGCCAAATCAACTCATTCTCATGCTTAAGGCTTTTAAATAGATTTGATCCTGCAAGCTCATAAGAAGATGCAAGTGTATAGAGCATAAGATACATCATGCATCAAATAACCATTCACCGCTTACATATTGAAAACCCCAACAAAATTAGTAAATGGAAATCCTAGATAGCGTGCCACATTGACCTCTTCAACTACTGACTTCTCTAATGGAATTTTGGCCATATTGATCCACAAAACTTACCTCCTTTAGCACTTTCCTAATTGAATCAATATTAACTGCAATAAGCATCGTGATGCAGGGCCGGCCCTGAGATGTGCCCATTGAGATAGCCGCGCCTAAAGCTACTGATTCTTGGAGGCCTCTGATAATTCAATTATATAAATACTGTTAATAATTCTTTTGTGCAAATAGACATCTACCCATATGTTAGTTTGGCTATTTTGCTACTATATGCCCCTCAACCAAGGATTGAACTTTGGTGCTTGCACTTTAAATTTGTCTAACTATCTTTCTTTTAAATTTTTTTGTTTTTTATAAACAAGTACCCTTAGTTCATTAAAAAAAAAAGTGAATATAACACCAATTTCAACCTTAAATATGTAATATTATCATAAAAAAGAGAACTATATATTAAGATTATATGACACACACAAAAAATTGGATGAAGCCCACATTTAAGATATGAGTGCGTTTATTTCCACCCTACTAAATGATTTGTTCACTCTATAACCAAATTTTTTCTTTAAATCTCAAAATTGTCCTTAACAATAATTATTAATAGAAAACAATGAAAATGAGAAATCAACTTTGTTTTAATTAAAATTTCACCCAACAGACATCCTAATATGAATTATCATAACAGCTTTTTATACCAAAATAATAATAATTATCATCTTAGTTTCTTCATCTCTAGCCAACCAAACAAATAATTAGACGAAATTTTCAAAATATAACAACAAGTGAAAAAAATTGTTAGTTAGTATTATTTTGTTCTACTTCATGTGACTCGTGTTTGATTCTATGTCATAATAGTTGATGAAGGGAGAAAATAGAGAAGAGGGAAAAAAAAAAGAGTACAAAGAAACTAGAAGGCATGGGGTTGATGGTGTGCTAATTTTCTTTTTCTTTTTTCTTTTCTGATTTCATATTTTTTATGATAATACCTTTTTTTCTTTTTAAAATTATTTGAGGGTGAACTAGGAAATTTTTTGATAAAAATAGGGTAAACAAATCATTTGGTAGGGTGGAAATAGCCTCACCCTTAAGATATTCACCTCAAGCCTTCATAATTTCAGTGCCCTATTGTGATATGGACTAACATGTTATCTCCCCTCCGACCGCAAGGAGCGTTTGCTTTTATATACATTTCTTTTTATGTAAGTTGGAGGTCTCTATTCCAAGTTCTTATTGTCACGGACAGGATATATACCCGTATTTTTTTTTCCTTTCTTCTCAAAAGGAAAATAGAAAGCTTCTTAGCACCAATTATTTGAAGAAAAAAATTCAGCTACCGATCCCAAACTATTTTGCCAAGACCAATTTGATACTCGAATTCTCAAAAGTATCAATGTGACACCCAAAGACCCAAATTGGTATCAACATGCCACGTCAACAAACGGACGGCGCCGTCAGAAATTTTGGACGGAAGTATCACGTTGATACCAATTTAGGTCTTTGGGTGTCACATTGATACTTTTGAGAGTTCGGGTATCAAATTGGTATTAGCAAAATAGTTTGGGGACGGTAGCTGAATTTTTTTTAAAAAAGAAATGAAAAGAAAAGGAAAAAATGAATTAACAAAAAAAGGGTAAATTTGTCATTTCATTTTTGGGGGACCCACGTGCTTGCCACGTCAGCAAACAGACGGCGCCGTCAGAAATTTTGGACAGAAGTATCACGTTGATACCAATTTAGGTTTTTGGGTATTGTTTGAGCTCAAAAGTATCAAATGTGATACTTTTAAGAATTCGGGTATCAAATTGACTTTGGCAAAATAATTTAAAGACGGTAGCTGAATTTTTCTCTTATTTGAAATAACCTCATATTATGTCCTCAAAGTAAGTATACGCATTTTTTCTTCTTATATCCTTTTGACTCCTAATCCTCTTGAAAATTAGTAATAACACATGTTTTTTTTGCTGTTACTCAACCTGTGCTTGAGTTCAATTTTATAAGTATGATGTGATAAGAAACACCTTTTATATGTCTTATATGACAAGAAATGTTTATTGTTATTGTCATGCATTTGTGTGCGCTAATTGGTAGTAAATAGTATTGAAAACGGGACGTAAAAATTCACTAACTACATAATCTAATAAGCTCCCACGGCTTATACGTTGAAAACCCCAACAAAATTAGTAAATGGAGATCCTACATAGCGTGCCCCATTGACCTCTTGAACTTCACTGATGAAATTTTTGCCATGTTGATCTATAAGCCTTACTTCCTTTAGCACTTTCCCAACTGAATCACTTTAACTGCAATTGACACCGTGATGTTGTTCGTCTTCCGATGGACTAACATGTTCCTCGATCTGATCACGATGAGCGTTTACTGCCACCCAAATATCTCCATGTATTAACTTTTGAGCCTTTGAGCCAATACTTTCGGGTCCTATACTCCTATTAGCAGAGTATTCAACTATTCATAGACTAGTACAAATAAGCCATCGTGGCTAACCGCAATCCCATATGGCAGATAAAGTCCTCCTCCTTTCAACAGTGTCACTTCTGTAGTCTTGTGATTACATTTCATTAACCTTCGCGTTGCATCCTTGCTACCCTCTGCCTTGAGCAAATCCCTATAACAAATATACATAACAACAACTAGGGTTTAGTACTGTTTTACATATATTGAACTGTACGTTATTCAGGTCCATATATATATATATATATATATATATATATATATTGCCTACATCTTTTTATTGTATTGAAATGTTACTTAGAATACGACCTTTTTCTTCTTTTGGGAACAAATTAAGGAACGAATAGCAATATATATGTGTGTCCGGAGATGCCTCAGGCTGTAGATCAGAAGTAGCATCATATCAGTGATCGAAATAGAGCAATAGACTATTCCAGTTTTAGGGTCTAGATCCAGAGCACTGATCGAGGAAGCGAAATGGCACCCCTGCTGCACTTGTGGCCAGCTTAGTTGCTGATCTACTTTGGTGTTTACGACATAGCAACACCAAAAGTCCTCGATAAGCATCAGCAATGTCGAGCTCATCCCCCAAATTGTTAAAGCTCAAACTAAGTGGCTTCCCACATATATGGTCTGGATCTACCTTGGTTGCTGTGGTTTCACTAGTACTTGTATTTCGAGTTATTTGAGACCTTTTAGCGAAGCTGATCAAACAAAACCAGTAAACACAAAGATGAAATTGTGAGAAATTAATGTTAGAACTACATATGACCTTGAACTCAATTTTGTTTCATAATGAATACTTTTTTTTTTTTTTGGATAATTTCATAATGAATACATGAACATAGATGTTTTGTGTAAAAATAGAACTAGGATTGCTATAATTTTCAACCCTAATATATTAGTAAAACAAAACTGGAAATACAATAAGTTTACTTGAAGAACTCGATTCATTCATCTTATTGGTTATTCTCCTGATTACACCTTTATATTTCTCTTTATAGTAGATGGGACTGTTCTCAATATGAGAAAAAATTAACGTGTATTAGCTAGGACCAAAATCTGATTTATGTAGTTTCTTCCCTTCCTTCTAACTGTATTTTCAAAGCAATAAGGATCAGATAATTCTTTATAAATGTATTTATTTGTATTTGAAATCATAACAGCTTATGAGTTAGATCATTATGATTTATTAAGTCTGTAAACTCATATTTGATGTTTGAATTCAAATACCACACACACACACACACACATATATATATACAGTAATGATCTGGAATGGACGTCCGCAACCTAGAAAAAGTGCAGATGTCCCTCCTCCAATATTGAGAAGGCGGCGATATCTACGTTGCGGTTGCCGGACGAAGGCTCTGGACATCTCAGATGGCATAACCAACAACGTGAATGCAATAGTGATCGGATTCTTAGTGATGCATGGCGAGCCGGAAACCATGGAAGCACCATCAAGGTCGACTTCGAACCCTTCATTGGCGAGTCAAGCAGCAAGAAAAGGGTCGACATCATGGCATGGTTCTGTCTGGCACGAGCAGTGCTGCACGTCAGCTCCTGATGCAGCCCAGAGGAGAGAGGTCCGCACTTTTTTGGGTTGCGGACGTCAGTTCTAGAAGCGCTCTGTATATGTGTGTGTGCGCGCGTGTATCTATGTCCAACTTGATACAATGTCTTGTTCATAAGATATCTAACAATCTCCCACTGGACTTGACATTGTTTAAGACTTAGATATATACATATAACATAGTGTACAAGAGTGTGCACTTGAATTCAATTCACATCACAAACCTGTTTCAAAATTATGTCAGTTATACTTAACTGCAATGAACTAAAGAACATCTTGGTGAATCAGCAAATCACCAGCTTTCTAAAGTCACTATGCAGCAAATAAAACCACATGAACTCCCTCAAAACATAGTAGTGAATATATGCCTAAACTTCAGCAATCATCTGCAATATAAGCATATATGCAATCCTACCAAAATTTCACTATACATTGAAGACTAAAATTGATTTCATACTTAAAATCATTTGTTAAAAATTTGTTATTTTATCAATAGCGTCCATAGTTTATACAACTTTATTTTGGCTGGACAACTGGATATTAAATTTAACCTTAGGCATGTGTAGAGAAATACTAGTACTTAATAACTGGACATTAAATTTAATCCTTAGGCTCAAACAAGGGAGCTTCTTTTGGTATTTATAAATACTTTTTTTTTTTTGGGTAAATACAAATAGTTCTTGTGGTTGGAGTGATAATTAACTTTGTGATTTAAAAATATTTAATTTCACTCATGTGGTTTGCGAAACTAATCAATATTAGTCCAAAGTACTATTTTTGACAAGAACTCCATCATGTGCAAGGATAAATTTGTCATTTTAATTGAAAAAAGTAAAATAAATTAAAGCATCCAAAAAATAAAGAGAATCCCACTAAAAAAATAGGTTGTTATGGAATTAAGATTTTTATTTCTTTTATTCCATTTCCTATAAAATTTCTAACTTAAAATTATTTTTTTTAATTTTTTTAAATGACAAACTTATCTTCACACATGACTAGTAGTTTTGCACTTAGAAAAGTTTTTGTCAAAATTAGTTTTTTGACCAATTTTAATCAATTTGCCAAATCACAAAGGTAAACGTAAGACTAAACATTTTGAAATCCTATCAAGCATCACCCCAAATCACAAGAATCATTTGTAACTTTTACCTCTTCTTTTTTAGTTTCAGTGGAACGGTTGGTCGGAGAACTTCAACTCTCTTGAAGAGTCAGACTAGACAGTTAAACACTAGAAGTATACACGTCTGTTGTAAATTCACCTTGGTTGATATACAACATTGACCAAGCCAACAGAAGTATCATCAGTGGGCATTAGTGCATGACACAAGCTTAAGATTTTACGATCACAGATATTCTCAGCAAATCAGCGTAAAATCCATGTTCAACATTGGCAGTTTGCTGAACTGGATGACAAACACTTACAACTGCCAAACGGTGCGAATTGGGTGTGCTGCAAGACTGAAGAAATTATATGGATAGTTCACATTGTTTTCATATTGTCTAAAAATTCTTGAAGATCTTCCAACTTTGCACCAGAGAAGCCTGCAAAAGAGAGTATATTGTAACACAAACATGGAAATGCAATGCTTCCTGTTAAATTCCACTTGCAAGACCACTGACTATCATGAACATTTTATAGCTGTTACCATTGCTATCATTCATCACAGATGAATCTTTGTATCGGTTGTAGATCTTATCTATCTTATTCTGTATCACTTCTTCAGCCTTTCTGGTCTTCAGCTTTGCTGTTTTCATCCTAAGTTGTGATGATGTTTTAACCATCTCTGCACAACACAATAATTTACAATGAGTTTTGATATAAAATATATCAACAGATACTGCCACCCAACAACAAAAGATAGATACATGCAAAACAACTTCAATATGGTAATTGTAAGGATTTTCCTATTCATTAGTCTTCAATCATGAAACCAGATAGAGTAAAATTGCACATAACAAAATATAAGCTTGTCTGTTCAACAAATATAATTGTAGAGGGCCAAAAGAAAGGAGAAGTACTACTTCTGGCAATTTGGGGACCAGCAGCTAGAAAATTACTCTCCGTGTCAGATCAGTAAATTATATCTCATGGGAGCCAAACAATAATAGAGGACAAGAAGTCCTCAACCAAGCCTAAGAACAGTCAACAGTAACAAGGAAAAAAAAAAAAAAACACTTCAAGATAACAAGATTAGTCAAGTAATAGCAGTTTTCCAATCTCATGATAGGACTGATAAGAAGTAATGTCTAAACTCTAGAGCAACTGATGCCCATAGAGCAGACCAAAAAATGATTTGATCCCAAAACATAACTACAAAACGGAGTACTATTTAAAACTGATATAAAGTAAGTTCCAAATATGAGAGGGAAGGAAGGATATGGGATGATGATTGACTAAATATGAGGAAAAAGACAGTTATTGAACTTATGGTGTATTCGTAAACACACATGCAAATCATTTCTGACTCACTAGTGTATATCACAAAATATAAAAACCTTCACACATCTAAACCCATGTTTCCTAAATTAATATTATTCATTAGCAGCACTACAAATGGATGCTATAGCACTTTAAAATTGAATATAATTCGAAATTGTGTCTAGTTAATTACCCTGGAACATCTCGTGAAAAGAGTTTCGGTCATATAACTGCAATGTCTCATTGACAAGTGCAGATAAACGGTCACTAGAAGCAGACTGTTGTTCCAATAATTGGAGCTCTCGGTTCAGTGCAGCAGATTCCTCACCAACCTGTAATCACACTTCCATTAGAAGAAAAGTACAATTTCATGCAAACAAGAGATCCTTGCATCTTATAGGATTGTAATTACCTTGGTGAGTTTGTTCCTCAACGAATCCAACTGGGCATCCACTTCTGGATCACAGATTGCATTTTGACATACAGAACTATCAACAGGTGTTTCACCCTATAAAATCACTTGCTTAAATTATTAAGTTATGAATAGAGAATATAATTACTTCCTAAATCAAGTAAAACACTTCTTTCACATTTTACTTCTTTGTACTTTACACTACCCAGACTCCAAAACTGAATTAAACGCAGAACAGGAAACATCAATTAACTGAAAAGGACCTACACTTTTGGGCAGCACAAACCCCTCTGGAACTTCAAAACAGTGGTCAAGACAGTACCGCTCCCACATAACCAGCCGCTTATCAACATTCGATTGAACCATTTTGCGAATGAGATTAACGCCCTGCAGATAAGTAAATAAACACCCGATAAGGACTCAACTAAAAGCTACATTGCATCTTCCTCCTATATCACAATCCTCAAGCCAATCATCCATAAGAATCTAATATTTCGTAATACAAAAGCTAACTACTTCTTTTTCGCTAATTTCATAAAGAAATGTGTTCCCAGACACAAACACATGCTCAAAATCCAAAACGCAATACAGAAATTCACGGAGTCTGTATAAAATGAAACAAAGCAAATTGGGGGAAAACAAAAGAAAAAAGAAAATTAAGAAAAGACAGTACCTTGGCTAGATCTTGAGCTCTATCAGTGCCTTCGACTTTCAAAGAGGTCGATGCTTCCCTGAAAATAAAATCGTCACAGAAATTAACAATTTTCGGGTTTGAAAAGTAAGATTTTCAAAATTACAAATCTCACATGGAAAAACCTAGTCTTTCATACAAGTACAGATCCGAAAGAGAGAAAGAGAGTTACTGCTGGAAGTAATCGAACGCATCGTCGACCAAATCGTCGACGGTGTTGATGACCTCGTTGATGAACAGCTGCGGATTCAGGTTCATCGAATCAAACACAGCCTCGCTTTTGCTCCCTTCCATTCCTCGCCCCACTCAAAACCCTATCCCTCGCACACCACCAGAGCCGCTCGAATTTCAGATTAGGGTTTAGGGATTTTCCCGCGCAAAAACCGAGTCTGGCAAAGAGAAGGTCTTTGAATTTTGACTCTGGAAAATGAAAATAAAAAGTGGTAGTAGGGGACACGTGGTGAGATTTCGTCGTTTGCCACGTGTATGAGGATCAGACGGCTATGAGAGGTACTGGAAAACCAGGCTCTGAATTTTTTTTTTTTTGGTTCAGTGAGAAAGGAACAGTGGGTTTTTCTGCGCGGCCAGGAGAATGTTACAAAAAGCTAGCGATAAGGTTCGGGTGTTTATAGAGAAGATAGTGAATTTTGGTGTGTGTCGGAGCAAAACAAGCATGGCGAGGCAGAGCTCGAAAGTCGAGGCTATCTATGAACTCTGTAAAAAAACCTTTTCGCCCTCGGGGTCTCCTCCCCCTTCCGCTGAAGCTGTCAGCAAGATTTCTTCTCTATTGGGTATTTCTCTGTTTGTTTTAGTTGGTTTATGATCAAGTTGTTTGTTCAAGTATGTGAATTTTTGTGTTGAAAGTTTGTTTGTTTTGCAAATTGTGCTGAAACTTGAATTGGGTTTGCTTGTTTTGGTGGTGTTTTTAATGAAGAATTGGATGGTATAGTTTTTGTAACTTACTGGTTTTGTAGTATGGTTTTGGGTTCAGGAATGTGAGCTCTTGACTCTTAATGGAATATTCTGCATTGACAGTTAATTTGATGGTAAAGTGGTTTAGTAGGAAATATGTGAACTTGAAGTTACAGCAATTAAGGTTTATCTGCAAAGCATGCTTAAATCATATGTGCATCTATAAAGAAAGACCATAGCCAGAAAAAAAATGCCAACTAAATTACCCAATTGGTTATATGGCTGAAAGCCAGTTGGATCAAGAATCACAATTCTTTTATTTCTACCATTTCTGGCGACTGGGTTGATGGGGTCTTGTTCCTTATTGATGATTCCCTAGTAATGCAAACCAATGCTACTTCTAATATAGATCGAAGTGGTATGTGGGAACAAGCTTGATTTAGTAATGTTGTCTGAGGTTGGCCAAGTGCACAGAGATGTCTTTGCCTTTTGTCTTATTGTATGTCTGTTCAGAAATTAACTTAATAGAGGTTTATCTTTTCTTAATGATAATTCCTGCTTAAAGTTTACTGAATCCAAAAGGTAAGATCGTAGAGTCTGAGTAAGATGTCAGATTGTTATGAAAGTTCCTGTTTCCTATAGTTACATTATCGTGACTTTACATTTCTGATCTTGGTTGGAATTTACAGACGCGATCCGTCCTGCTGATGTTGGACTTAAAGAGGAAAATTCAGATGATGATCGAGGTCTTGGTTTTTTCAGAGACAATCTAAATAGAGTTTCTCGATGGACTCAACCAATAACATACTTAAATTTATATGAAGGTGATAGTTTTACGGTAAGCATTTAGCAGAAAGGACAGATATTTTACTTCAATACCATCACTTTACTGCCAAATAGAAATGCTAACTTTTCCTTTTTCTTCTTCCCAACTTGTTCTTATGGATTTTATATTGTGAAACTTTGAAGCAATCATTGGTAACAGTGTTCTTACTGCCTTGACTGTGTATATGTGAATGTAAAATAAATCAAGTTTCTCTTAATGAATTTTTGATATTATGTAGATTATATTTTGTGTACTTCTACATGATATGATTCTTGGAATCATCATTCATCTGAGTTGCCACTTAACAATTTGTTAAGATTCTTGTTGTGTTAAAAGCTCTCTTATATTATTACTGAATGATTAGGTAAATGGTTCTGTGCAGATGTGTATATTCTGTTTTCCTACTTCCTCGGTCATTCCACTTCATGATCACCCTGGCATGACTGTTTTTAGCAAAGTTCTGTATGGTTCTTTGCATGTGAGAGCTTATGATTGGGTGGAGCCTTCCCAGGAAAGCAAGGGATCAAATTACTTTCCAGGTCTGCTTTCTCATTGAAATTTCAGCTTTTGCGTGGTTTACGCTTCTTAACAAATAACTATTTTCATATTGCTCTTAGTTCCTAAACACAATGTTCTCATGATCTGAGGTCAAATTATGTGGTAACTGATGGTGTGCTCTCCAATGCAGTAAGATTGGCAAAGCTGGCAGTTGACAAAGTTGTAACGGCACCATGTGGGACATCAGTTTTATACCCAAAGAGTGGCGGGAATCTGCATTCTTTCACTGCAGTCACCCCGTGCGCTGTTCTTGACATTCTCACTCCACCTTACAGACAAGATTTGGGCCGAAAATGCACATACTATCGTGACTACCCATATACTGCCTTCCGTAAGGAAATTCCATTTCTTGTTATAGTTTTCTTTGCTTTGTGAATTTATTCGGATGGCAAGAAAAAGAGATAATAATAAGAGTGGTTTTGCTTGACCCATAAATTGCAGCTACAGAAATTAAGGTAGAGGAGGAAAAAGAAGAGGAATATGCATGGCTTGGTGAGACCGAACCTAATATCTACATGCGAGAGGGAAACTACACTGGACCGACTATTCAGATCTAATCTCCATCAATTGCCAGCGACAATCATTCAACGAGCCCTTGCTGACGGTATATGGTTAAGCTTTGGATCCTAAGAACCATTTTATTTTGGTCGACTGCAGAAGCCTAAACAGAGGTAACAAAGGTGCTGCAACCATGCAGAAAAGCTCTTTTATGAAGGCTTTCGTGATAAACTTTCTTGCAAAGTTCGATAGATAGTTGAGTAGCCACAAATTAATATGATTGTACCCCGCAATTTAGATTTGCCAGTGGTGTTACCATCTCCTTTCGCCTTTCTGGCATTGCCTATGTGCAGGAATCTTATGCTTGCAATGACATGTCCTATCTTCCTTGTAGCCACTATTAAGTTAGAAGTTATAGTGGAGAAACGCAGGACAGCTAATTGCTGCGATTTTGATGGTCTTTCTGTGATAATCCATTATATCTGGCAGAGCTCATGCACACCCAAAAAGCACAATAATATGGTATGAAAAGTAACGTGGAGGTAAAATGTATAGTACATGATACATTACATTCAGCACAAAATAACAACTACAAAGTTGGAACTGATGAGAAGGTCAGCAGTCGACAATTCCATACAAAAACACTACAAGATGATTGAAAGCATAGCTTCTTTATTTACTGACAAACATTTCCAATGAGGATATAGGACTTGTTGCGTCTTATTCCGGGCATTTCGGCAAATGGAATTATCCAATAACATCTCACATAAGCTCTATCAAAAATTTCTGTAGATATTTCCAGAAACCCAAGTTGGACTTGAAGCTCAGAAAACGTGATGAATGATTGATTGACGTATTCCTGAAACATGTAGTTCTCCCCTTAAGGAGCTCTGAAAGCTTCACCAGCATAACGGACATTACCAAGTTCCTCTTCAATGCGCAGAAGCTGAAATCAAATGGGAACAGAAATAAGGAGTTTAAAGGCTGGCTAAGATACTATTTCACTCTTTACTTTTACAATTTTAAGTTTTAATTCATTATCTGCATATGGACAAGCAAGTCATAAGTGCACAGTAGGGAACATTACAAAATGTTCCGGTCCTTTCGCTCACCTGATTATACTTGGCCAAACGCTCACTTCGGCAGGGAGCTCCTGTCTTAATCTATACAAACAAAATGCTAGGATTAACTTCATAATTCCAATAAAATTGAAAATGATAGAAAACAGATATGTAGAAATCAGCTTATAAACCTGTCCACTGGCCAAGCCAACAGAAAGATCAGCAATGAAGTTATCCTCAGTTTCCCCGCTCCGGTGACTAACCATCACACCCCAGCCTGCAGCTTTTGAGTCAAGTGCTGCCTGAATAGATTCAGTGATAGTGCCGATCTGGTTAACCTGCAATCAAAGATAGAAGATGAGCTCAATCTACAAACATAATTTTATCTTTACTTTATTTCCCCACCAAATGCCATTCTTACCTAAAGCCTGTAATATGTATAATACAAGCACACATTATCTTACAACTTAAGTTATTTCAGGATCTACCAGAATGTGATAAAGAATAATGATTGTTATGTGTTTAGCATCTAAGTCTCTGGCATGCCCTAACAAATGGATAAAAGTACACAAAACTTGAATGCTAATCAAGGCTGAAGGAAATGAATGTAAATCTCAACTCCGTTATATAAGATAAAATGAATTAAAAGAAAAGGCAAAGAAAAGATGAACGCAATAAAAGATGCTTGCCTTTAAAAGTAAGGCATTGCATGCCTTCTTCCCAATGGCTTCAGAAATTTTCTTTGGATTTGTGACCAACAAGTCATCTCCAACAATTTGGATATCAACTGAAGATTGAAGTGAAGTCCACGAGCTCCAATCATCTTGGTCAAATGGATCTTCAATGGAGACAATAGGGAAATCTCTGATAAACTCCTTGTACAGGTCGCCGAGGCTCTGAGGTGAGCGCACATGTGCCCCGTCATTTGGTTGTTTCTTAAAGTTAAGATCATAGTTCCCCTCCTTCGTGAGAAACTCCGAAGCAGCAACATCCATTCCGATTTTGATCTGCATCATTGTTTTGATTCCACATCACACATTAGTTCACATGAATTTGCAAGAGAACAATAATGCCAGGGTATACTGTGGTCCTACCTTGCCTGTATAACCAGCCTTTTCAATAGCATCAATGAGCAAAACCAGTCCTTCCCTGTTATCCTGTACATTGGGAGCAAATCCCCCTTCATCTCCAACATTGCAAGCATCTTGTCCATACTTTTTCTTGATAATTCCCTTTAGCATGTGATAAACTGTTCAAGCAATGGAGAACAGTTAAAGATTACCAACGACTCAAAAACTCGGGAAACATACTAAAGTATGACTATAGTTTGATAAAATTCAAGTCTTTTCTGCGTAGAGGCTCATGTCACTAAACTATATATTGGAAAATGATTAGAATATCAAATTCAAACGAGCACATTGTATTCTGAATATGATTCACAATCTCAGTCCTCTATTTTAAGTAAGGTAATGAATTTAGGATAAATACACCAATAAAAGAAACAATCACATTTAAATTACTAACCTTCACTACCCATCCGGAGTGCCTCTGCAAATGAGGAGGCACCTACGGGCAATATCATAAATTCTTGCATGGCGAGATTATTTCCAGCATGGCTTCCTCCATTTATGACATTAAAAGCCGGAACAGGCATAACAAGCTCTTTCGTTCCAGACACTTCCTGGATGTGCTTGTATAGGGGAATTCCCTTTGCCCCTGCTCCTGCTCTGCACACACTAAGAGACACTCCCAATATGGCATTGGCCCCCAGTTTAGATTTGTTTGGTGTTCCGTCAATTTCCAACATGACTGCATCGACATCATTTTGATTTCTAGAAAACAACAAGAGTAAAACGTCACAACTTCATCATAACCAGCATACAGACAATAAACAAACAATATACATTTCAGATAAGCAAATAAACTTCAAGGCTAACAAAAACAGGCCATGAGTAAACAAGGACAGTATATCTCTGCAAAGTGTAAAGTCATATCATGTTTACGGTTTACCATAACCTTGATCACAGCCCTACCAGTATCCATTAAAACCAGCTACAGTAAGTGAAAAAAAAAAAACCGGTGTCATGTAAAATGATCTCTATAATACTTTCGGATGCCTAATAATCACACCTAGTCTTGTAACTAAAGTAACCATCAAATACACTTGTTTTTTTTTTCATGCTTAAACTAGCTAGTGAAACAACTCTAATACAAATTCATGACAATTCTTTCATTTCATACTGATCAATGAAGATTAGTTACCAAGGTTACAGTAATTATAAGAAGAGTAACACTAAACGGTAAAAACGAAGCAAAATTAACCTGACATCGACGCCAATAAGCTTAGGACCCAAAATGTCATTGATATTCTTGACAGCATTGAGCACACCTTTGCCTCCATAAACGGCCTTATCACCATCCCTCAGCTCCAACGCCTCGTAGATTCCGGTAGATGCTCCACTCGGAACCGCCGATCGGTACAGATCGTCGGTGATCAGATCAACCTCGACCGTCGGATTCCCCCTGCTGTCAATAATCTGCCTCGCCTTGACGGACTTCACCTTGTACTCCTTGGCCGCTCTGGTCGCCGCGGACGGCGCGACGGCGACGGAGCATTGGGCGGAGAAACGGCGTCGTTGTGGGAGTGGGATCGAGGCCGGGGGCTTGGACTGGGGTTTGGAGGAAATGAAGGGGTTCTGGAGGAGGGTGGTGGAGGGCTGGGTGGCCAGAGCCATTTTTTTTTGGGTTTGAAAGGGAGGAAAGGAGGGTTTGGAGGGAGAGGAAGGTAGGTGGGGATTTGATATAAAGTAGGTGTTGAGAGAAAAGTGTGGGAAAGTCCGCCGACGAGCGATGAAAATAAAGAGGGAGTTGGTTGTTGGTCTTTTGAGAAACTCGAGAGCCAGTTAAGCAAGCCGAAGAGGTAGCTGTGTGTCAAGGAGTGCATGCAGTCTTGTATAATATACTCTTCAGGTGGGGTCCTTAACCGCTTCAGGTAGATGGAGGGACGGGGCCCTATTTAGATGGGCCTATTGGGCTACTTTTAGTTGGGTTCAGATGCATTAGTATATACTCTATAGTCTTGACTCCTTAAGGGTTGGATATCTAACACACGTACCTCCTTTTAAAGCCCAAGCTCAGTCTTTTGGGGCAGTATGATGACCATATTAATTGACTAGAGATTAGACAATCCCGTTTAGGTGGTCAATTGATTTTTAAGTCGATTATGCTCGATTGCTGTTGAATTTAGATATAATGGTGAAAAATAATAGGGTAATAGAATGCTCATTGTTTTTCATTCTTAAATTTAAATTCAACGATAGTTGTGCACACTAACTCTAACTGAGTACGGATTACGATTAGAGATTCGATCAATTTATTCTAAACATTATTATGCTTTGATGCCTCTGTGTTGTGTTTACTGTGGTGTGGTTTTGAGTTGTATAAAACTTACGCGTGTGGCTTAGTTACAACATAGACAACTTTTGATGGAACACTGTGGATGATAAACAAGACTGTTATGGTCATTTTCCTACTCCCAAGTGCCAATCCCTCCAATTTCTCATCCTCGCTTTGACCACAAAAAATATACGCATTAGTGCTCACTCATTCCCTTTGATGCTATGATAGTATGATTCTCATACCCTTCCTTCACTTGAACATCTACAATTTCCTCTCCCATCTTAAGGTAAACCTCCTCACTTGTAATCTATAATCACTTTTTATATGTACCAACCAACCCATTCTCAAATTCCCTCTACACATGTTCATACCTAGCTCGCTCTCTTTTTCCAACCCAACTTCTACGGCACAATGCTCGACAGATATATACAGTTTAGAACCATCAACCCATTGAAACACCGAAACAGAAAGAAAAACAAGTATTCCCGGCCAGCTAAAGCTAAACAAACACAAAATGAAAATCCAAACCCAATTAAGTGACACATCAAAGGTAAACGCACCTACTAAAGGAACATTACTAAGCCAGTATCCAAAATCAATTACACATAAATCCTCTTTTGTCACCTTTCCATATATAACCATCCGTTAAAAACAAGGGAGTAAAATCCTGGGGTGAATTCCAAGTTAGGTTCACGTCAACCAAACCCAACCGTCGCCTCTAAACATAAGGCGTCCACTACGTGCATGAACGACTCAGTTACCCAAGGCTATCTCAGTTACCCCTCTCACTCAACGGGCAATACTGACATGTCAACCTCTCCACTCGCCATCTGTCGTCGAATGCCCAATCCAACTCATACTGGAATCCCAACTCCGTAAATAAGTTCAAACCCAAGTCCCATTTTCCAAAAGGATTCAAAAACCTAATGCAACCGTTTTACTTTTACGTAGGTATTCAACTCCTTCTATAAAACAGTTTCTCAGTCCAGATAAGAACGTACAGAACCGTCTTCTCTCTCTAATCTTACATCTCTTTACAAACAACAACAACAAAATCCTAGGGTTTCGTTTCCAGATTCCCAAGAATCCTTAATCCCAAGACTAGACAACCTCCGACCTAGTCGTGGTTTTTCACAATGTTACGCATAAGCAACACCGTGATTGGGATCCTCAACGCGATGTTCCTCCTCCTGGGACTCGCCTCCATCGGCGCGTCGATCTACTTCCACCTCCACGGAGGCACCATGTGCCAGAAGGTCCTCCAGAACCCTCTCCTCTTCGCCGGACTCTTCTTCGTCGTCGTGTCCCTCCTCGGCCTCGCCGGCTCGTGCTGCCGACTCAACTCTCTCCTCTACACCTATCTCGTATTAATCTTTCTCCTCATCCTCGGACTCATCGCGTTCACCGTGTTCGCTCTTTTCGTGACCAACAAGGGGATCGGGCAGGCAGTGTCGGGAAGAGGGTACAAGGAGTACAAGGTTGGGGACTTCTCGCATTGGCTCCAGCATTACGTTGTGAACGGGAAGAACTGGGAGCCGATCAAGAGTTGTCTCATTGATGCTCAGGTTTGCCAGAGTCTCGGTGGCGATGTTCATCAGACCAAGTCCGATTTTTACAAGAAGAAATTGTCTCCGATTCAGGTATGTGGATTTTTCCCTTTTTAATTTATTGATAATATTTATTTATTTCTTAAACTCTTGGTTGGTATATTTATTGTTGGACGAAATTTCTTAGTTGGTATATAAGTTAACAAGTGTCTGTGTATCTGATCCATAGGGAGGTACTGAATTATTGTTAATCGAGTTAAAACTTTATTAAGAAAAATTAAAATGGTAATGAGTGTTTTTGGACTGCCTTGTTAAAGTTTTACCCGTGTGGATTTGCCTGTATCTCTGTAATCATCGTACGAGATCTGGTTCTTCTATGTTCATATACCTGATTTTCTACGTTTCATACGAATCTGACAAAAATGTTTTATATAGATAAACCTCATTTCATTTATGGAGATACATTAATTGAAATCAAGAATAAGCATTTTTATAAATAATGATGAATTGGAGTTTTCAGATGTGGTTTGAGATTTAATATTTTGCATTTCAAATAGTCAAGTACAAAAGTGTTCAAATGTTGCTGGAGAAATTTTTACATGGAATAGTATAATCATCCTTAAGAATTTCTTTTACTAGTACTTGCATATGCATTTGTGCCATTTTTGTACATTCTGATGGGACTGTACTAATCATAAGCTTTTCTGTGTGTGTTTGATATGGAACAGTCCGGTTGCTGCAAGCCACCATCCTACTGCGGATATGAATTCAAGAATGCAACATATTGGGTTGTTCCAAAGTCGGGACCTAAAGAGCCCGACAGTGATTGCATGACTTGGAGCAACAAGCAGAACAAGTTGTGTTATGACTGCAAGTCATGCAAAGGAGGAATGCTGGCGAACATTCGCAAAGAGTGGAGGTCTCTGGCCATACTTAACTGCTGTATTCTCGTTCTTCTTACCCTCGTCTACTGCGTTGGCTGCTGTGCTACCAAGAACAATCGCTTCAGTACTTACAATTACAACAAGTACAGAGGCGGCGCTTGATTAATTCCAGTATCGTTTTTAGTTAGTTATTAAGCTAATGTAAGTGCGATTTATTCTTCATGGTGTAGGTGTGTTGTTTTTACATTCAACTTAATCACTTAGTTATTCGAAATACTTGGAAAAGGAATTATTGATTAAACTCTTTTCAATTTATAATGTCTGTTTGAGCTCATTAAAACCAGTTTTTGATGCACAAAAGAGTATCGGGACGAAGGTTTGAAATGAACGAAAAACCAATATCCTCACACTGTTTCCTTTAAAAAGTTCATTTGCAAATTCTCCGTAAACAGTTGGTAAGTTAAGTCTGGACTTTCATTATTGTTGACAAGAACGGACCAAAAAGTGTGAACATGAAACCTACCTCTTAGACTTGTCATACATGAACATCAATTATCCTAATTGTGCATAAGCAAAGAAACAACCAATCACAAAGAACGATCTAAAGTGAGAGCCGTTTGACGAAGACGATTGTTACAAAGATACACAATTGGGATGTCAAACTCCCAAGTTTTCCAAAACCCAAAATATAAACCTCAATTTAAGTAGAATATGGAGCTTTGGCTCAGTTTGCAACCTTCCAAATAACATGATTTCTAATGATAGTCCTGACAAAATAGTTTTACTTGAGAAAAGTGCAAGCAAGGAACAGGAACACATAAACTACTAGTGATGTTAGAAGTTCGAGAGTCCACGTCGGGTTTAATAGCATTGACGGAATATTTGGGACCAAAATCGAACCGCACACCCAACCAGTAACAAGTGCTCCAAGTCTGCAATTAAACCCATGGGAAAATAAGAGTTGAGAAGAGAGGGAAAAGCAGAGAACTACAGCCACAGTTACTATTCGCAGAAATCTTACCCATAAATGGAGGCTCTAGCCAAGCTCTTTGTCTTCTCGTTGAGGAAATATATGCAAGCTGCCAAGGACACTGCCACCTGTAGTAACAGATACTTCATTTAGTATAGAGAGCAAGGGGCACCAATATTCCAAACAGAGATGATATTTGAAGCTGAATTTATCAGCAATGAGGGAAGTGCAAGTATCTAGTATGGTGGAAAAGCACTTGAAGGATGAAGCTGATCTAGAATTCACTTATTATTTAGTAGGACACTTGAGTCTTGTGCAAAAGGTAGGCAGGGTATGCTAAGTACATAGAGGTCTAGGTCTATCTCAAAGTCTAATACTGCCTATCTTAAATTTCATTAGTATGACTGAAGATTCACTTTGATAATAGAACTGATAAGATGCATGAAGATGAAATAGAAGGGCATCATTGATCAATGCGTAAAAGTAGAACGGACCTGAAAAGCAGGTCCACCTTCCGCTGAGTTCATAATACTCCAGCCACCCATGAATGCAAAGAGGAACAATCTTCTGAAAATAACTTCAGTTGCTGGAAGTTCCACGAAATTGAGCAAATTCTTAACCCAAGGCGGGGACTCTTCTACTTTCTTCGTTAACCTGCTCTTCAAGTTGATTTTTGTTTTCTTCCTCTGCTGGAAGCTTGTCATCAATATTTTCTCAAAAGCAGCTTCAATGGACTCTTCACTTCTCTCATGTCCAGCATACTGTTGCAAGAGAAAGTTGCGCGATCCCCAAATCTCCTCCTCAGAAGCATCTTGGTTCACACCAAGACGCTTATAGGGATCCCAAACACTGACCCGGGGAAACTTCGGAGCATTACCTATAGAATGTGGAGAAGAAATGAACAACAGCCAGAAATCACCAAACCATATTGCATCTTCAGAAGGAGCTTCAAAGCTTGACATATAAACTACCTAATACCACCTATTCAGTCCTAAAAAGATATCACACCTATTGTCAACCAATAATTGAATCAATGCAATTAAAAAAGAGTAGAGGTAACACTACTACAGTACACTACTCAGAAATTGTCATCAATACATTCACAATCAGCAGCGAAAGCCGGCAACAAAAGAATTAGGAATTGTAAATTGTAAGCAGTAACATATACTGAAGCCTCCAATTTCCCTGAAGAAATTCTTCACTCTCTGAACACACAGGACGAGCTAATATTCATTTGGAGAACACAACCCAATCCGTTTGCATAATCTACATGTCTAATTATATAATCAAAGCAACGAACATCCATCTCAAAATGTCGAAGGGAATACCTCCATAGGATGTAGCTGCACATCTAGGGCTTCGCAGAAAGGAGCAACAGTTTTGCCGCTTGGTATTTTCACGAAAAGTACTAGCAAGAACAAAAGAAATCGAAATCAATATACATAATCACAGAGAGAGATAGAGAGAGAGAGAGAGAGAGAGAGCTTACAGTTTTTTTCCGAGGAAAGCGGTGGTGAAATTGGGGGCAGCTACCGAAAGAGATGCCATGGTTTTGTGAGAGAAGAATGAGAACAGAGCAAAACCCTAATCGGAAAGATTGGGGGAAGCCATAGCTGTGAGTCAAACGGAGCTGGGTAAAGAGAGCTAACTATATCCGCTGCCTCGTGTTTTCCAACAACGAACAGACTTATACTATCTTATGCTACGAACGCGCACAGCATATCGTTGCTTGTTTAATGGGCTCTTTCTGTTTTACTTTATGTTTTGGTGTAATTGGGCCATACGCCCAATAATTTTTTTTTCCCCTTCTTTCTTGCTTAATATTGGAGTCTGTTTCTGAAATGCCTTAAAAAGACTCATATTCATCATTCTTTCATGGTAGAAATGCTGATGAATTGTAACAATTGCATAGCGTTTTCCAAGAAAAGCTTTATGATGTATTGTAAGTTTGTAACAAAGCTGTACAAAAGTTTATTATTGGAGAATAACAAATGGTTGAACATTTTATACATCAAGTAGAGTGCTTGGCAAGAGTAACTTTTCTTTCATAGCTTAGCACCTTGGTCGAGTTGAGCAAACTGCTGCCGCAGAATCCGTCTCATGACCTTATTTGTAGCTGTTCTTGGAAGAGAAGGGAGAGGCACAACTCTAGAAACCTGCAGAGATGAGGAAATATTAAGCACGTAATGAACTGTGGATATCTAATGGTAGAGGTTGTTCTAAATAAAATGGTGAGAGGAGCCGAAATCCATACCTTAAACAAGGGATTTAGTTTCTTCTGCACAGCTGAATTGAAGGATGCTCTTAATTGATTCAAATCTGCAGGTGGATCATCTGAATTCTTAAATACAACAGCAATTACCAGCTGCTCCGGTCCGCCTCCAGCAGGCGGCACCCCAATGGCAGCTGTCTCGAGGATGTTGGTGTCAATTGCATTACAGATTCTTTCAATCTCAACAGAACTAACCTGCCCAAACAAAATAAGAGTACCAGAGAACCAACTAGAATCATAATCAATGAGTTCATATCAGGTGATATTGGGTCTACTAGCAAGTACTGGGAGTTTAAATTGTTTAGAATGAAGCAACAGTGAGAAGGGTTAGTCGATTGGGATAAAGTAAAAAATGCATACTATATAGTCTATATGATATCTATATATAGAATACCTATCATAAACAGAGATTCAGAATGGTGCTATCGGCCTATAACAGTCAGGACTCGGGAGGTTAGTTTTCATGGGCATACATACCACTAACATTCATCACACAGTTTCTTTCCAAAAAAAAAAATTTCCTATACCTTGATGCCTCCGAGATTCATTGTATCATCTGCTCGACCATGAGCATGATAGTAACCCCTGGATGTCCGCTCAAACAAATCCCCATGTCTTCTTAAAACCTGCAAGTGAAAAACAGAAATTATAAGTGTTTTAGAAGGTAGACTGGTTTGGAAGTGGAGAAGAAAGTTATTTACCTTCCCATTCCATAATGGCATTCCCTTAAAATAGACCTCATAATGATCAGCATTCAACAATGTACTCGAAGCTCCAAACATGAGGGGACCAAGCGCTAGTTCGCCAACCCCTGGTTCATTTTGTGGCTGCAAGAGAAGATGGAGATTAGAGTAATTAAACATGAGCCATAAAAGTTCCAAAAACAGGAAAAAAAATATTTTTAAAAATTACTCAACAATGGCAACAGCCAATCAAAATTGTTGACAAATGAACCCAATTGGTTCTACACTCAAATGTACCACGTTGCACATCTACTGAACACTTACTAGCTAGTAGAAATTGATGAGTAAGAAGAACAAAAATTTCATTTGAAGGTGAGGTCCATTGGTGCTTACAATAGGACTTCCATCAGTGCCAAGAATAAACAAACTGCAGCCCATAGCTGGAGTGCTAAAAGAAGCCAAAGACTGAGCCTGCAACAATGACCCAGAAACAAAAGCACCGCCAATTTCTGTACCACCACAATACTCTATGATAGGCTTGTAGCCAGCCCTCCCCATCAGCCATAGGTATTCGTCTACATTTGATGCTTCACCGGTGGAGCTAAAGCAACTACCAGATTTCATTGGGAAGGAGAAACAAAAAGAAGAGTTATGGATTGATATAAATATAAAGCAACACCAGTAGCAAAACTCATGATTGACCTAATACATATCACACTAAAGTGCCACCCGTGAAACCAGATGTTCAGACCAATATGATCAATGCCAAGAAAGACAGCTGAAACTTACCGGATGGCTGACCAATCATAGCCTGAAGTAGAATCTGTACTTTTCCATGTCCGAACAATACTAGGGATTACGCCAAGCATTGTTACTTTGGCATCCTAGACAGATAGATAGATACATTTTCAATGGTCAAGAAAACATTCACAACTAAAACTTCCTGAATGCCTAAAATCTACTAAACTTCAATTTGTGTACTAATATATTATGGAAATGTGCAACGATTCTGTTAGGAGTCAAATATGCAGTTTCCAAAACATTTTATTTAAGTCTTTGTGGTAAAACTTGAGTTTACATATATGTTGGGGAAAACTATGATGCATGCAGGTAGGAAATTATTGAAAGCAGATAGGAAGTTCGGCTTGAACATAAATATTCAAGCATTCACAGAGGGGCAGATACTCTAGTTAGCACACAGTTAGGGGGAACTTGAGCAATATGAAAAACAACAAAACCTAGTGAGAATTGTAAATGCACATTGTTCTGTGAAGCCAACCATTTTTGTTTTCACCTAATATATAGTTGAATTACCTGAACAAACTTAGAAAAGCCAGGTCCAAGTGGAGATCCATTGTATAGGGCAATGGAAGCACCATTTAACAAAGAAGCATATACCAACCAAGGGCCCATCATCCACCCAAGATTTGTGGGCCAAGCAATAACATCACCTTTACGAATGTCCATGTGGCACCAGGCATCTGCAGCTGCTTTGAAAGGAGTTGAATGGGTCCATGGAATTGCCTTTGGGTCCCCTACAATAAGATCCAGGCCACAATTAAGACTGTTGCTGGAGTCATGTAACCTCTGGCAAGTTTTGAAGGCAGCCGCAATTTGGTAAGCTAGGAATTCGTCAAAATGGTTTTATATCTTCTACTCTAACCAGATGCAACAAGGTCATCCAGATAAATTTAAGCTTGGGAAAAAAAAATACGGTGGTTGTTTTGAAATTCCATTGAGAGGAAAGCAATGGAAATTACACTAGAAACTACCCTAGATGCCATAATTGAGCCTCGTCAAGAGAACATCCAAAAGCCTTTCCTCATTTTGTATGATCAAATATGAAATTTAGTAATTCCAGTGTAGTATGCACAACCGAAAAGTTAAGTGAGAAAAGCCGGTCACTAACATTACCAGGTCTAATTAGCACAGCCAATCCTACACATCAATGTGGAAGATAGTGACATGGTACTCTAAAAGAAAATTTCCTCTCACTTGCAAGCGCTTTAGAATCTTCTGACAACAGACAAGCTCTAATCCTAGGTCATTACTATGTCTCAGTACAATACTCGTGCATTTTCTTTATTTTATTTTATAATGATGAAATGAAGATACATAGAAATTTAAAAACTTAATATCAAATACTTGGAAATTTTTGTTAAAGAAATTTACTTTGTCATGTAAAAACGTGGAGTTGCCACTAAACACTTATCAAGCTAAGCTTCAATGTTCAAATTACCAGTAGTTCCAGATGAGAAGAGGATATTCGTAAATGCTTCTACAGATTGTTCCACAGCAGCGAATTCATCTCTGCAGGATTGTGAGAAATACAAACAGATGCTACATTAAAATTAGAGCCTCACTGATTATTAGGTTCTTTCAAGACGATGGGGTTATGAATCAAGTAATTCTAACAACACACACAGGCTCAGCATTCACAAGCTTAAAAAGGATCTGATCTGATATAACAAAGTCAAAGAAGAAACTAGTCCATACTCCATAACAAGAAGGGCGGCTCTAGATTCAGTTTGTATACCAAGAGTTTTCAAAATGATTCTGAATCACAACTCCATATAAACGAATGAAACAGATATCAAGCATAACTTCATTGTATAATTCCACAAGTATAATCTTAAGGAAAATAAAGTATGCTTAGTAACCTTAGTAATTTACATACCAATAAAAAGTAAAATTAAAAAGTAAACAATAAAAGAATAAAAGAAGAGTTGATACTTGAAATCTTTTACTGTTTCCAGAAAATCATGCCAAGAAATGTCACCATCACGCAATTTCACACTAGAGTTGGAGCCCCTTGTAAGGAGAACAATTGCCATAGGAGAATGAGCATCCACGATTTTACTGCACAATTGACACTACAATGAGACACACAGGAAAACAAAAGCAGAAATAGACTATGTCATCTCATAGCTAGAGTACTTCACCTATACAAGGGTAGACTTTTCTCACCACGAACTATTACATCCTACCATCATAAAAACAAAATGAAAAAGAAACTGAGAACAAAAAGGTAGAATTTATAAAAGCCAGAATACACACAATAAGAAGAAGAAAAAGTTTCAGCTTTTCCAACAAAAGGGTATGAACCTGGGTAAATATGGCTTTTGCCTCCGAAATTTTTAGTCTGGTTGATATTTCAGGAGGAGCAAAACTATCAGCGATTGATACAACTACGTAACCTGCCAGAACAATAGCCAGGTAGATAACTACAGAAATGACATTCATTGGCATATTGATTGCGATTGCAGATCCTTTCTCCAGACCTACTGCTTGGAGAGCATGTGCAACTAACCTACAGATTATAGCATCAAAAGAATCTCTCATTAGAAACACATATAATCACTTGAGTTTATTATAACCATTGGAAATGACTTCAACAGGACAAAGCTTAGAGGATCATGAAAAGCATACCAAACCTCTGCACGCAATTCTTTAAGTGTCATTTTATTCAAAGGCAGATCATCCTTTCCTTCGTCACGCCATACTACCATTGTATCATTCAAGCTCCTCTTACAATTTAAACTCAAGCAATTCTTTGCTGGATTCACACATGCTCCGGGAAGCCATTGAACTCCCGGAACTGATAAATGCCCATCTCCAGACAGATTCTCACGTACAATACATTGGGGAGGCTTGTAAAACGACACATTCATCTCATCTAGTACAGTTTTCCAATAAACCTGACCATTAAACAGGAAGTAGATATGTACAATGACCAGAAAACAAATAAAGTGGACTTTTTGTTGTTCTTCTCCAAACAGATAAATCTTGCTGTTTGATAAATCCTACCTCTGGGTTTGACACCGAAAATTCCTGAAAATGGGAAAAGCTAGATATGGGATCCTTATATCGAGAACCCAAAAACTCTTTTCCCCGCCTCTCCAGTAGCTGGCCGGCATTTGTTAAAACCGCAGTCTTCCTTACCACACAACAAGATACCGAACTCAGACGTTTATACAAAATACACACATAACCAACTGGTCTAATTCTTCAAAAACTTCAAACTTTAACACCTCAACAGTAACCAAGTTGTTAATTCTCCAAATTGTTCATTCTGTTAAGCCGATTACAAGTACTAAACAACATTTTATATATGAATTTGGTGATTGCAGGACAGAATATAACAATCAAATCATACATCAGCCTATAAATTCAAGCAGTAAAAATAATAATAATAATCTCTGAACCTGAGGATTCTTCTTACACAAAGAATTCCAAATAACGCAACCAAAAAAAAAAAAAAAAGTAACTATCTTTAATCAGAACAGAGTCCAGATTAATAAGCTTAAGCTAATTCTTTTTGATAATTATTAAAATTAAGCTACTTGTTTCATTTCGCGGTCTAATTTCAAAAAAGAGTGAGAGCTTACGGGTCGGGGAGCCAGGCGGGCGGGTCGGGTCCGAAGTCCTTATAGCAACCGTAGTACATCATCTGGTGGAAGGAGAAGGGGAGGTCCGGGCTGAGCACGTGCCCAGTGATACTGCGCCACGTGTCCGGAGTGGCGGCGCCGTGATCGGCGATGATTCTAGCGAGACTTCGATGGAGTCTGTTGGCGAGCTCCGGCTCAATCCCGAGAGCTCCGATGTCGGCGACCGTAACGGCGTCGAGGCTCTTGTACGACATCGCCGGTAATTATGACGGCGAGAGAGTGTGACTGTGTGTAGGAGAGACTAGCATTGAGCAGGAAGATAACGGCTTTGGCTGGGTCCACTAGCTGGTGAGTTAGGTGGTTCGTCGATTTCTCGTGTGTCGTTTTGTTATGAAATTTCTGCGTTTTGGGTTTCATACGATATTACTATTTTAGGATTTCTTGTATTACAAATGTGGGCACGCATACTGTGAGAGTGTGAGACACGTTATGCTGCGGTGTTAGCTGATTCTATCTGCAAATATGTCGTCCTTTTATGAAATGGATAGAAATGGATAGTGTTAGTCCCACTTTCGATTTCTATTTTGGCACTTTAAATATTTATGGAAATTTTTATTTTTCAGTACGATTAAAATATTAATAAAGGATTAACAAATATTTGTAAAAAAAAATCATCACGAGGCTCTCCCATTATAATGAAAGCCGTTTATTTGATCTACATACACTCGATATATGATTAAACAATTTCGATTTTATTAAAAATATGGACCTCTGATCAAAAAAAAAAAAAGACCATATCTAATACGGGTAGAGACGGACTAGCAATTTTCAACACTTCACTTATGCACGTCTCATATATTAAGCAACTCTCCCGTCTTATGATTAAATTTCTGAAATCTCCATACATTTTGATAAATAAATCTGTAAATCACTTCTTCTTTTTTTCAAATAAAAAAAATTCTATATTCTTGAATGTAACACAGGTGGTAGTGGAACACATTGAGATAGAAAGAGAAAAAAACTGCAGGACGGGAGTCAAGAGGCTGGTATACATTTGATTACAATATCGTTACTGAACTCTTTGGCTAGCCAGTCTCGTAAACGATAAACCTTAAGCTCGACTGTGTAACCGAATATAAATCCCACCATGCCAGTTGGTTTTACACCCTCAGAATGTAATTGAAGCCCTTAAAAGATGCAATCAAAACCAAAAAATAATAATTTGCAATTGAGACATATTGAGTTTCTAGCGCTTGCTAGAAAAACAGACTTATCATAGTTCCAAGTCAATGGTGCACCAAAGTAGTTGATTCGACCATCAGGATCACCGTCGACGAGAAGACGAAGGCATCCCACAGAAAAAAATCAAAAAATTGAAGTATTTATTCCTCCGGCTGAGCGACAAGTTTTTGTCTCACATTCCTGCGTCTTCAGAGTGTACCAAGACCACTTTTTGAACACAGCGACTACAATGCTCATCAGTTTGACGATCATAGAATTCCAGCATTAAGAGAAACCTCTCACCATCAAGAATAAAGGGTGGCACCTATTCATCTTAAACGAAAGCTTCAGCGTCGACCAAGAAGAATCCTTTATAATCCAAACAGTTGTAGAATCATGTCCATCACGCCAATAGCTAGCACAAGGAGCCTCCCGATGCAAACAATTTAGAATGTGCTACATCGTTAACCTCAACTGGAACTGGAAAGGCACGATACGTACTCCTCCTTCAGGAGGTCAAAAGTTAAAACGAAGCGACTAGCAGAGTTATCAGCATCACTCATCAGCCAAGCAACACAAGAATTGTTGAACCAGACCATACGACCAAAACTTAGATGATCAAATTGAAGATTACTAGGTGGAAGTTTTTCTATCATTTTCCAGGTACCGGATGCAGAGCTATAAACTTTTTAAGTTGCTAGTCAATTTCGACTTAACTCCCCCAGCTTCCACAAATCCTCCCCGTTGCACAAAACAGAGTACCTTCATGTCATCTTCATCAGAGTGATAACCTAGTCCATAAATCCGAGCCCGTACTCCTGGTTTCCATGTTCTGGCCTCATAGGGTATCTTTTTATGCTTTGCAATCCTTGGATTCCACAAAAATAGGTAGCGCTTACCCTCAGTCAACATATGGTGGTTTGTTCCAACTTCAAGTAAAATCAATCCATTGCAGGAAGTAATGACAGTAGTATCAAGCCCAAGTCGATCCCTCTCTTCGGCACAATATATTGGATGCTTAAGTGGCTCTTCGTTGCTGAACGTATCAGAACAAGCTGAAAATGCCAATGAAGAGAAATGATAACGAAAACAACTAATATATATGAGGGTGCAATCACTGTTGGTACTTGGTAGTGATGGCGCGTTGGTTATGCTTTTTGATGAACAGTTTGCTGCGGACGATGCTATTCCACAGTTTGGAAACAGATGTGCATCTGATTAAGTCCTTTACTCGAAGCCTGGAGAGGATGCCGGATATTAGCTCCGCCGGGAGGTATTGCATGCTTACTGAGTTACTGCAGCGAACTAGCTAGGTTTAGGAGTTGTGCTTCAGAATTACTGATACAAAAGAAGTAATAACAATTCAATTACATTCATATAACACAAGCACCAATTAAACGAAAGAGGATTAGTTGTCAAAGAAAAAATAGTGGATTAAAATTTCTTAGAGATCAAACAAAGGATCAAAAGCACGGGATCAAAGTGACCATTTATTTTTTATAATCTCAAAGTTCAGTGACTTCATTTGTGCTCGACGCATATGGTCATGTTATTCCATGGAATGGTCTGGTTATGGCACTAAGCTTGAGGATAATTATTTTATAGACAAAGGTACAAGAAATGAATTACAAAATATACAAATAGATCGACTAACAACAATAAAAAAGTACTAGATAATTTTGAAAAAGAAAAAGAAGACGGAGCTTTGAATTAAGTTATTCTGAAAGAAGCTTTCGACCAGACTGAGCTATAGTACCAAAACGTCTGGTAGCTGCTGGTATGATTCTTGATGGTGAAATCACCTCAGCGAAGGAGAAATTGTATGAATCTGTCCCTAAACGACTCTGTAACCACCCCTTGTTTCCAGAGAACCCGTCTGCTACAATCCAGGTGTTCTTAAAGCCTAGATTAGTTAGTGCTCTTGCTACTATTTTACCTGAATCAGAGTACCTATGTACACAAACAAAAACAAGAGCAGAATAAGAAAGAGGATAAAATGAACACCCTTTAGCTACCTATATATGATCAAAAGAGCTGAAATTTGGAAAGAATGACGAATGAGATCAAGCAAAGAATCCCCACGAGTCCAAGATGACGATGTTGGTGCCTTTGTTAACTTTCTTGAGATAAGCAATTTTCAAAGCTGCTATCTCAGCCTCTACTTTCTTCACATTTCTGACTAGGCCTTTCAATTTGCTTGGTAGTTCTTCCAAGCTGGAGTTAGGGGAGGCAACAGAATTCATTGTCATCATGCAGACAAAGCCACAAAAGGTACAAAAGGGTTGAGGCAAATGCAACTCACGGAATAGCAATCAATTTGCTTTTGGCTCTAGATGGAAGGCGAGGAATGCCGGCCTTGTCCTTGTCCTTCTCTGATCGAATATCAATCAGAAGGTGGTTCTTTGTAGAAACGAGATCAAGGGTTTGAGCAGGAGTGAGGGCACCTGAGTAGTACAACCATACCACATTAGCTATTAGTACATCCATGTTATACAGACAGCTTCAGAACAAATATGTAGCCTCAAATGATGATAAAATTATGTATGTTAAGCCAAAACCAAAAACGTGCAATCTTTAAACTGGTTTATCTTCTAAAGACCAGGTACTTGAATTGTTGATTTATGGATTTTCTTGAAGCAATATCATATCACAATAAGCTTTACTTACCTTTGTATCCTCTGAGGTTAAAAGAGATAGCAGACCAAACTGGAGGAAGAAGGAAGTATGTGAGGAATATTACTCCAGCAGTTCCAGCAATCACAACAGGATCCGCTGATGAAATGGTCTCGACAGTTGATGAAGCAATGGGCTTGGCACCTTGAATTACTTTGGTGGTCTGTCCTGCTGCATCACCTATCGTCTGGGACCAAATATATCACTCAATAAATATACTGAATTCAACAAACGGGTGAATAGTATACAAATCCACCTTATAGTTGTCTATTGCCAATACATCAATTTAAAATCTCAATTTCCCCACATTAAAGTATATGAAAATAGTTCGAATGTTCCACTAGTGATGAATGAGTCCATTTCATAGTGAACTCAATACAACTATACTTGCAACTGTTTTAAATGTTTAGATTTCACTGATGTTCTAAAAGTTGTCAGGCAATGGACATTGAACCCCAATTCAAAGTTTCAAACCACACTAGCTACTTATCTCAAGTTAAAACTTAACAAGTTCCACTCAATTGCAAGTAATTATGCACCGGAAATCAACTACTAGACTAAGCTTTAATTCACTTTAAAAGTGTGCAGATTATTGCAGCCATGGATGGCCTAGCTCCAAATAAGAGGAAATTTAAGCAAAGTAGAAACCTTTGCAGCACTGTAAACAGGCTCTGTGTCAATCCCGGAACTTTGAATTGCTTCTTGGGCTTTCTTCGAAACCTCAGAAATTGCAGGAGAAGCTATCTTCAGGGCTTGTTCTCCAGCCTGCTTAGCAATTGGCAATGCCACATCTATGCCAGGCTTCACTGCAGTTAAGAAAGCTTCAAGAAAACGCTCTGTGTTAACAAAAACACTGGAACCCACTTGCTGAACTTGATCGATTGTCTGCTCCACCTATCAATTCAAGAGAGAGAGAGAAGACAAATCCAACAAATGGGTGCCAAACAAATCAAAGAAAAGTTAGAAAACAATTAGAAACACTCTAAATGGCAATGTTTTCATGCATGGGAATGGAATGTACTTACTTCAGTGAGGGAAGAGACTATTTGATCCTTGGAGAGGCTAACGGCCTTGGCTTCAAAGGGAGAGGTGAAGAGGGCCAAGAGAGAGAGGGTAGTTGATGTTGGGAGTGATACAGAGATGGGTTTGAATTGTGGTTTGAAAGAAAATTTAGGTGTGGATGATGATGATGGTGAAGGAGAAGAAGAAGAGAGAAGGAAGAGAAATATGAGGTCTTGGGGTGACTGAAGCTCTGATGGCCATCTTCACTGCCATCTTTGCCACCTGAGCCTTTCAAAAAGTGGCAAACACAAAGTTGAAAGTTCAGTGAGTAAGTTTCACTGTTTCTTGGTTGATGTATCAAAAGGAATTTTATGTGATGAGAATTAAGTGGCCAAGATAAGGAACTTTTGGCCAATGATGAAAAGGGATTTCTATCATAGCCTCATAGGCTTAAGATATCTTATGTGGCATTTTCAGTAATATTTAATGCAACTCATACATCAAGCAATCTAGGTGCCCTGGCCTGCTTAATGCTTATACGGTAGTTCAAGTTCTGTTACTCTACTCAACTTGCAACTAATCAGAGATGCAGAATTTACTGATCACATTTTTATGTTAGAACAAAAAAGAACCCATTAGGCTTTAACCTTGAAGGCTTGAAACCTCTATGTATTTATATGTTTATAAAATGAAATGGCAGTGTAAGGAATCAAACTAGACCTTTTAAGTGACCAGTGAGGCATATTTGGGCTTACTGGACAATATTGATGAGTGTAATTCATACTGTTTTGCGGCTGCATCAGCTTAATTTCAGCAATTATGCAGGACAGTCTTCCTATGCTCTAGAAATTGCTCTATCGTAACCCAATATGTGAGACTAAAATCTGTATACAATCTGCATCACTTTACTAGAGTTACTAATCGACTTATGCTACGATGATTATAAGACTACAATCTGTCACATAGCTAATCTACTTTAGCTAGGATAGTTATAAGACTATAATCTGTCTCCAATCTGCATATATAAGAGGACTAGAATTGCACTCTGCTAAACTAATTAGCATGGACTAATTCCTGTGTTTAATGGACCTCTAACTTCTTCCCTTTGCATACTTGCTTGCTATATCAGACATTGTGACAGTATTGGAAAGGAATCAACTTCACATGTGGGACTATAGTACAAATAGTGTCTGTAAAATGATGTGACAACTTGTATGGTACAGTGTCTGCAAAATGAAATTTGAATGGTAGCTAGTTATATATACTTAAAATCATCAGCTTCTAGATTCAAATCTCATAACGGAGTGGGACTCCAAAGAGGAAAGAGGACTGGACCGGGCTAGTTTTCAAGTTGGGCTTGCTATGGCAAATATATGAGAATTTTGGGAGCCGGAAGTTTCAATGCTTTTATAACAAACTTACAAAGCTCAGGCTTTTCTTTTATTTCATATTGTTCTGATTTAAATCATATATGTAGGCAATTGTGGACAATCTAGCTTACTCATCTTTATGAAAGCAGTTGTACTGAGAGTACTAAGCAGGTATAATTCTAGCTGCTCTATGTTTTCCTTCTTCTCTGGTTTTTCATCATATATATATATATATATAAGCACATATTTCTTACTAGCGTGACATGAAGGTCTATATATAGGTATAGAAGAATTACACAAAACAATACTGCCTTGTTATGTTAGAAGTGCCATGAGCCAATGAAAAATCAAGAATCACAGAAGCCAGTAAGTATGGATAATGGATTTTGATTATAAATGTCTACACATCGATCAGCTAGATATATAGACAAAAAAATCAGAGGCAGAGAATTTATAACTGTAAGAGTCTGGGTCTCCTCTTAATATGTAAATGGAATATGAGAATTGGAACAGTCTTCTATATATGTAATTCTGTATCACATGAGACTCAATTGTTAACCTTAAATTATGAGTCTTATGGCATGGCTAAAGTTTCAATCTTTATAAGAAACCTTAAGGAAGAAGTTTCATCACAAAACATTAAGCAAGAAAACCTTGCTATATAGGCTAGCTATAAGAGAAGCCCCATGAAAATCAGACAAGCTAGTTATCATGGAATCATGCACAGTGGATTATGATGATGATCCATGTCTACAAAAGAGCAAGAATCAGAGGCAAAAACTAGAGAGTCAAAGAAAGGATATAGTAAAAGGGCCTATCAGAGAGTCAGAAAGTACATAAGGAATCCAACAAAAAAGGCTAAAAAGTTCTGATTAATTTTCAGAGACAAGAATTCTGCAGGTACTCATTCAAATTTGAACAGCAAGTAAACCATAGAAAACAGAACATGCATGCTCTGAATGAAGGAATTAAAAAAACATAAACCAGTATGTGACAAGTGCCAAACTTTGTGTTTTATAATTTGAAGCAATGTGAGGATGAATATATGTTAGAAAGAAACACTGTAGGTTCTGTTTGGTTTTGGGCTTTTGAGGTGAGTTTTGTTTCCAGGCAATTGGAGTTATACCACTTGGAGAATTAATTGGGGTGAACAGTGAGTTTAATTCTTATATTATTCACAATAAACCTAGCTTCTGTCTACACCTCACTGTTTAGTTTGGACACTTCTGCAACTATACTTCTGGCTAATATTCCATCCCAGATCATCAACCTGGCAGACTCTTCCTGTGAAAGTACTAAACCAACCCTAGATTTGCATGATGAAATTTGGAGCCACATCAATTATTGAAGGGATCTAGCCCCATTCATGAGGGAGAATTCCAAATAAATGATCTTTCTCAACCTTTTCTGCTGTGCCAAAACCCTTGGAATCAAACATCATATGTAGCTATTAGTCTATCCCAACTATGCATCCTACACTTTAATTTGGACCTATATAAAATGACAACCCAACTTAATTAGCTAGCTAGCTAGTTTAAGTATAGTGACACTACTCAATAATAATTTTCTCTATATTCTACCTTTCAAGTTCCCCATAATGGAAAAAATCTCTTACTTTAACCTATATATGTCATCAGAGTAGTACTTATTCATTGACATACTTCGAATCATTAACTTAGGAATTAGGATGATTAAAGTGAGAAGTAAAAGTAGATATACAGTTTAATCTATATCACTTGGAACTAACTATCTCATATTAAATTCTTGATAGGAATACAAGACTAAAGACACACTCGAACTGATTAAGAATTAGGAGGCTGCTGATCTATTAGGTACACAAATGAGGATGGCAATTAGTGTGTGTGTGTGTATATATATATATATGCTAATTTGATTGGCATAGCTTAAGTACATATATACCGCTCACCCATGCCTTTCCATAATATTACACTCAATCTCTCTTTTTATTAAGTAATTAAATCGAGAACGAAACTTTAATGCTTATCAACACGACAACACGTCTTTCAGTCTTTTGGCGTTATGTAAACCAACTCAAGATTAGTTTGAAATTTCTACTTATCATAATGTTATTAATTGGGAAACAAACAAACCCTAATGAGACGGCCAACATGCCATTATCCCTGTCATCATTCTTATAGTACTCACCAACTCTATAATAATAGTGCAGATGCCTTCCCTTCCCTTTCATCTATAGCAAAGTTAAACCAAACCCTTCTCCCCTACTCTCATGGACAGCCTACAGAGCTCAACACCAAACCAAAAAGAAACTTTCCATGAAAATAAAGAGAGTGGTTGTACTAGTACTAGCGCGATCAAGGTTCCGAAAAAAGCAAAGATTAATGGAAGGAGGTTCCTAGGAGTGAGACAAAGGCCATCAGGAAGATGGGTGGCTGAGATCAAGGACTCATCACAGAATCTGAGACTATGGTTAGGAACTTTTGATAGAGCAGAAGAGGCTGCATTGGCTTATGATAAGGCTGCAAGGGTTTTGAGAGGAAGGAATGCAAAGACCAACTTCCCATCATCTCATCAGCAGCATGGAATGAACTTCATGAATATACATGAAGAAAATTGCAACATATTGAAGAAGAATCCGCGGCTTTATCAGCTGCTTCAGCACGCGATCATGAAGAATCATGCAGCAATTGCAAGGTCCTCATCATCGTCGACGATCATAGGATCAAAGGGGGGTCAGTTTGATTCAAACAATAACTTTGATGCACTTGTTGAAGAAACTATAGTGTGCTCTTCATCAACAAGTACTGCTTCTGATGTTCAAGATCATGATGATTACCATTGCGCACTTTCGTTTGGTACTTCTAAGGTTTATTCTTCTGTTGTTGTTGCTCCTTCCTTCAGTGCTACTTCATGATGATCAATGTGAAGAGAAAAGGTTATCAAGAGGCTTCCATAGTCACTTCATTAAGTTGCTTTGTGTTGAATCCTAGCATGTTTTGAGATAAATATGATGTTCAAAGAAGAGAATAATAGTTAAATGTAGTCCTTGTGATTAATTGTGTTTTCTTTTTCTTCTTTTGAAAATAATTACCAAATTATTGTGTGTGTTTTCTGCTGTCACTAATTATTATGAAATTGATTATGATGGCTGAGAATATTACATGGCTCCTTAATTACTAAGATGATTGTTTACTAATTTTTAGCCAGGAAAGTGCCTCAGATATGGTTCTTTTCAATTTGCAATACACAGAAATTTCTCCCCATTAGTGTGTGAAACTTAAGGAAATAAAACTAATCAAATATATATATGGGGGTCCGGATCAAGGGACATCTTTGTTTTACACAAATTTGACACACTTTGTGAGCCATTAGATTTTAAAACGTTCAATGGTTCAGATTTATTGTTTGAATGCTGTCAAGAACAATAAAGTGACGTGACAAATAACATGACATTACATTTTCAAATCTAAGATAAACTTTTCTTCATTAAAAGAAAAAACAAAATTACTGTTTGGAAAATCAAAATCAACAAAAACTAAAAAGAAATAAAAGAGGAAAAAGAATAGCATAATAAGGAGTATTGTGTATACGATCAAAAGAAGAAGAAAAATAGCACAAGAACATTTTCAGATAATATGACATGGCCAAAGAATATGACCTGGGCAATTTTAAAGAACGTCAAGAGCTTCAATGGCGTGTTCTTGTGCTATTTTTTTTTCTTTTGATCATGTACACAGCACTCCTTATTATGCTATTCTTCTTCCTCTTTTATTTCTTTTTAGTATTTGTTGATTTTGATTTTCCAAATAGTAATTTTATTTTTTCTTTTAATGAAGAAAAATTTAATCTTAGATTTGAAAATGTAATACCATGTCATTTGTCATGTCACTTTGTTGTTGTTAATCAAACAATAAATATGAATCATTGAACATTTTAAAATCTAATGACTCACAAGGTATGTCAAAATTTATGTAAAAAAAAGTGTCCCTTAATCCGGACCCATATAGAGATCATACGTCTAGGTTATATCATACACAGTGCTGTCTCATTACTATATGCGAAAAAAGAAGCACCTTTTTATGCAGAGTTAATTTTGTACTTGCATGTATGGCTTGTTTAACATCTGACTCAACAGACATGGTTCGAATCGTTAGAGAGAAACAAAAGGACAACAATATAAAGCCTATTGCTCATGATATTGCTACAGCCTCGATCACAGTGAACAAGTTGTAGGCATATACAGTTCATAACATGATTCAAATAAGCTACGGCAGTCCTCTTCGCACTCGAAAAGTAGCTATCTTTGATATAGTTCATGATCAGAAAAGATTTAAGAGTTAGACAAAGTAGAATTGTATGGGAAATGAAAACCTATGGTGGGTTTGTCGAACTTCTTATGATCTTATAATTAGTATCGATCAGGTGAACATTTTTGTTCAACCGATTTTAATAGATAAGCTCTAACATATTACATGAATAGACACATTTAATGAGACAACTAACAAAAATTCTAACTACAATATGACAATAAAAACAACATGCAAAACAAAACAAGATTAAAGCAGATAAAAGCCACACTAACAATTATCAATCTCACATCACCAAAATAAATAGACATGAACTTCAGCCAATTACACATAACCCAAAACAAGTCGGAACATTTTCCCTTTGTTAAGAAGAACAAATAAACTACGGTGTCATACCTGAAGCACACATGTTACACCAGTATACTAATATTCTGTTTGTTGGATCAATATAGCCTAAGCTAAGATCAAAATTCAAAAGTAGTTGCTTAAGATATACTTGACAAACAATACGCATGCAATTCTGCCTAATTTTTGTCCCATATACATGACAAATTGTCCTTCGTTATCATAATAATCAAAATCATCACGTAATGCCATGGTTGTCATTTTCAGTGGCACACATTAACCACATTGTCAACGCTCCCACCATGAATGACCATGCATCGTCATATTGCTAGCTAGTTTTGGATTTATAGCCATCGTCAACGTCGTTTTCATTATCAACACCAAACTATTTGTCAAAGTAAAATTGGGGCATCCTTACTGGGGGAGCTGTACATATGATGGACCAAACAATAGACCATTATTCAGTAAACAAATCGCTGAAGTGGGTTTGCCATTTATCGGGTGATTTGGGTCTATGATGCTTAACTTGTACGCACACAGAAATATTTATATAGATATTACCTTACCTTCAACTGGAAATCCGAGAGACGCAAGGATTCAATTCCCTCTGTTTTGGGCCATCGATCATTTTCTTATCAAGTAGGTTTATCTTTAAACTCTGCTTAGTTCCTATAGATTGGATTGAGGGTTCATAGCCTGAAATTTCAAGGAGGTATAGAAAGGTATTAATTCCCTCCTTACTGGGGCGTCATTTTCCTACAAAGCAAGTTTATTTTTCACGAGTTTGCAGTTACTGAAATGGAAAGGGAAACTGTTTTCCCATTCTCAAGCATCGAATCTATTTAATTCAAGAACCAAACACGGATATTTACTCAAGTAAGAACAGGGATTTCTTGTATCGAACAGGATATTTACTCAGTTGGAGAACCGGATGAATTCTTTGTACAAACAAAAAGGTCAATTTCTGTCACACCTGACCAAAAATGGCACCACTTTAATGCGAATCACAAGCTAATAAATAGTCGGAAAGATTACAACCACTGAACCAGAATAGCAGCCAACCAGAATATCCATAGCATACTAACATCGCATACTTGAATTTCCACTATATGATTAGTTCCGATAGTAGACTACAATCCTCTTTCTGCTTTAATGGACTAAAATTCTAATTGGGTGCAACGAATTTGATGCCAGATGCTAGAGGGTTACATCGAGTATAAAGATTCTCAGGCACCGTAGGGTACTCCATAACTGTAATTTCCTTCCACTTTCGCACGGTAATGACACTCTGTCTCCCTAATTCGAAAGGCTTCGAAGACACTTATTCCCTTATTTAGAAAGCAACAAGTTCAAACTTTTTGATCACCAGCTCAAGAAAATGACAAATGATTGCCAACCAAATTACCCGACTACTGAAGTCCAATTTCCAAAATCACACTAGGGTAAAAAAGGAAGAAGAACAAGAAGAAAATGAGCCTAGGCAACTAAAACAGACCTGATAAATACAGAGCAGGACTACTAAAGTAAACTATAGCAACCTTCACAGGTATGCAACAGTGTATACATATACATTTAGTAGACAAAGATTTGAACTTAGAGACAAGCAAAACGATTAAAGAACATAACTTAATGATCCGGTACTTAGCAGGATATACAGCTTCACCGAAGGGGTAAGGGAAAGAACAAGACCTAGCTCTAGTTAAAAAGATTTTCCATCACAAACTCTACAATTACGGGTTATTTGAAGATACAATCTATCCACATAAAAGCACTTCAAGTAATCGATTGACACCAAAGCTTTGGTTATCTGGATCACTAGATATAGAAATTGAAACTCCAGAATTGCTATCGTCATCTTCAGGGTCATGATCATGATGATGAACATAATGAGCTTGATATATTCCCACCCCAAATGGCTAATACAGCTATAAAATATAGACCAGAGCCTCAATATTTGACCGCACAACAAAACTACAAACAGATAATATACAACAATCCTACCATTGTTTTGTTATCTGTAAAGGATAACTTCCCAAAGATACAACCTTTATATAGGACATATAACAGAGTCACATGCTGTGAATTCACACAAAACCAAAAAATAATTCTGCTTCTTTACCTTGTAGAAACTAAGTTAGAGAACTTTTTGCCTTCTGGGTCCCGATCAGAACCTCAAACAAACATAGACAAAGAAAAAGTTCAGCTACCAATAAGGAACGCAAATTTAGAACAAAAGAAAATGAAAGTGAGCGAGCGAGCGCTGGATGCAGAGGTTTATCGACCGATTCATGTTTTTGTGCTTTTCAGAGACAAAATCTCAGGAAGAGATCGATGAACCGCTGCCTCCAGTGACTCCATCCCACACAACCAAAACAAAAATAATCATAAACCCAAAAAAAAAAAAAAAAAGTCTAAGAAACAAAAATCCGAAGTTAGTGAGTGGCAAGTAGCACAGATCTAAGAACCAATAATCACAATACAGAATGTAATCACTCAAACTGTTATTGTTTCTTAGATCCGGGTTCTCCAACATAAATATATATATGTATGTATGTATAGGGTGAGAGAGAGAAGAGAAACAGATTAAAACCCGGAATCTGAAGAATCCAACGGTTTTTTGCTCTACTCATCATCACTCACACTGTCTCTTTGGACTTTTACTGCTTTCTTTCTATGCTCACAAACGGAAACGACAATTAATGGGGGAGGTATTTTGGGATTTTCGCGTTCGGGTTCTGTGTGGAGCTTACCTTCTTACCCCTGTCTGATGGAAAAGAGAACACTGTAAGGGTTAGGAAGACGACGTGTCGTTGGAAGACTGGCTGATTCTGCTGGCGAAATGACTGTTATGGGCGTATTGATTTCGGATATCGTCTTTTATATTCCATTTTCGTACGAATAATAGTAATTGGTTGAATCAGTATGGGACCCACTCCGCTGAATCGTCCATGGTCATGGGCTCCGGCCCAGAATCAGAATCACTGGATGGACCGATGGAGTGAGCAAGGTTGGGCCTTATATATATATATATATATATATATTCTTGTTTATAATATACTCGTGGGGCCTCTTTTGTTTTTACTTTTTTTTTTTTTTAAGAGTTAATTTCAATTGTTAGTTTTTAACCGAGTAAAATGCATGTTATATAAGAATCGAGTGACAAGTTTTCAAAAATTATGTATCGAAATTGGACGCATTTGTTATGATGTATAAATTTAGAGAATAGATTTTGATGGATTCTAGATTACTTTGGTGGTAAGGACTTTGTGAAGAATGAAGATGGATATACATAACATTAACAACTTATGCAAGGGGAGTAAGGAAAGTCTGCTTTCTTGATGAGGAGGGTATGCATTAAGCAAACTAGACATATCTTACCTCAAAGCATAATAGAGTTAAAAGAAAGAAAAGAAAAGATCAGAAAAAAAAGTCACTACTTTAGCTCCTTTCCATGTTGTCTCCCACTCGTTCCTGCACTTGAGGCCAGCAAACGCAGTGGATCAACACTTTTATCACTATTACACAATGCTTATTTGTACCTTTCGATGCTTTTATATAGCTCCAATTATTCAATCTATATGGACTTGTTTTTCCTTCCAACACATTACACATAGCTAGCTAGCAATGGCAACAACACCACAAACACTGCCTAATTATCAGCCAGCAGGAGAGAGCTTGAGTACTAATCCTATTCCTGAAGCAGTTCCGGTCAGTTCTTCCGGATCAATTGGCCCTTTCTTTGCGGTGATCTCCGTCTTAACCATCCTTGCATTTCTATCATGCTTGTTGGGTCGAATCTTGACCCGGGATCAGGTGGCTCTGACACCATTGGAGGGCATTAGAGATAGAGGAAGCTGTTTCGCATGGCTGAAGAGCAAGTGCAGGTTTCGGTGTGTATCTGGCGATCATTGTCCTCATCCTGATGTGGAAGTTGGATCAGCAAAGGTTAAGGGTTTTGGCCAACGAGGAAATGATATTGCCAAGGTTAAAGAAGGTGATGATGTTCCTCCCCAAGAGGGTTAAGTTACATTTGCAAAGCTGTGCTTGTAACATGGTTTGAGACTTTTGAGATATTTTGAATAAATGGTACCATTGCCTTGGAGCAGAGATGTACTTTAAACTTCAAATATGTAAGGCAAATTTTAGGAAGGGAATCAAACACCAGAACAGATAGTTATGCAACATGGATTATTCATTTTCTTAGCCCTACTATGTATAGAAATATTTATCCAATAGAGATATGAAACAATTAGATGATGCAATTTTGACCATTGAACCACGACCAGGCTACCTCAAATGAGCTGTAGATAAGGCAAGTTGGATAAAATTATACTAAACACAAGAAGAAATTTAGACTCAATAGTATATTTAACGGTGAAAAATGATCTTCATGAAAAACTCAAAATGTCTATAACTTTGAGATCACATATTCAGAATATGATGGTACAATTTTTTATAGCTCTTGTGATGCCGGATATCAATCATGAGACATGCAAGCCAAATTGACTAAATTTACTCACCAAAAGAAATTCCAAAATTCTAGCTTCCTTCCTAGAAGGCACACATGAAAAGAGAACCTTCCATGTGTGTGACAAAATAAGAAAAGAAAACCACCGACTCTTTGTTGTCTCCACAAACCAAATTTAGCGTTCAAATCTTACAATCGTTCACCACCCAAAACACCAACCCTCATTTCTCCAAAGCAAATCAAACCACAACAACCCTTCTCCTCCTCCTCCTCCTCCTCGGCTGCCACCACCACCACCACCACCGTCAGCATAGTCATTGTGTTATTCATAATCTGTTTCTCATATATTGTGCACATTCATTTTTTGTGTCATTGTTGTTTATAGTACTAGTACTAATGCCTGCATTACAAGTTGAGCAACTCAACCAACTAAGGGCCATCTTCGCAAGATTCGACATGGACTCAGATGGCAGCCTCACCATTCTGGAGCTCGGGGCGCTTCTCAGGTCCCTAGGACTCAGGCCCTCAGGTGACCAAATGCATGTTCTGCTAAGCAACATTGACGCAAACGGCAATGGCTCTGTTGAATTTGATGAGTTGGTCAAGGCCATTTTGCCTGACATGAATGAAGAGATCTTTATAAACCAGCAGCAACTCATGGAGGTTTTTCAGTCCTTTGATCGCGACGGCAATGGCTACATTACTGCAGCAGAGCTGGCAAAATCCATGGCCAAAATGGGCCAACCGTTGTCGTATAAGGAGCTCACAGAGATGATCAAAGAGGCTGATACAGATGGAGATGGTGTGATCAGCTTTAATGAATTTGCAACTATAATGGCAAAGTCTGCCTCAGGTTATCTAGGCCTTGGTCTCTCATGACCAAAAGGTTATGATGTCTAAGCTAACATGCTCATACCTCTATTGATGCATCACCCAGACAAATTCTGATCTGCTTCCCCTAATTTTTAGATCATAGACAAGTTTACTTTGTTTTCTAGCTTGTTCTTTCTTTCATTTGATGGTCCTGTAGATTGTAATAAATTTTTGTTTCTGACCAGCAAATGAAATATGTCCACTACTTTTTTGCTTCAAGAATTTTGTCCCTATTAGTTTTATATATACCAATTATTAGAGAAGAATCTCTTCTCATGCATATTTCATAATCTACAGGAACATTATAGTTTGCAGATAATTCATTTCAGACAGCTTCTTAATAACCCATGTTGGCATATTGTTTTTCAGATGCCACAGAATGAAACAACACCAATAATAATTGTTATGTTTACCTAGAAAACAAAATAATTTTATTGAATAATTGAATAGAATAATATTGGTGATGTTGTACATCTGATGCATCATTATCATCATACATGATACAATTGCTTGACCATATAACTGTATATCCTAAGCAAAAAGTTGGAAGGACATGAGCTGATCAGTTTTGCTTCATCCTCTCCTCTAATATATGGAGAAATAATTAACATATAATACAAGGCGAAAATACTTCTCTTACTTTTGAAATAATGTACACTACGGCTATGACAATAATGTAGAAACTAACTGGTGCATTAATTCATCAATGACTACTCTCGGGCTTCTCTTCAAAGCGTTTAGATGTCGCAATGCGAGCTGTGTAGCCTACTGTTGTGGGTCTTATCGATCTCTGTCTCACCATATGACAGAACTCAGGGTCATCTGATTGCCCATCTGTTCTCATCCATTGTATCATCTGATGATACATGGGGAAGAACCGCATTTGAAAGGCGGCGTAAGTGAAATAAGGTAGGAGAGAAGTGACTACTACCAAGAGTGTGAGAAGCCAATAAAATGGGGCCGGTGCACAGGCTTCAATGAAGACCTTATAGGCAGTGGTTGATATGGAAGGGTCCAAGGCTCCATATGCCAGCTGGAATATGTACCAGAACCCAATGCCACCCCAGATGAAGAGATGTTGTATGTAAGTGAAGTAACTGATGGATAGTGCCATCTGACAGTTGACAACCCATACCACAATTGAGTACATTGTGGCACCAAAGATTTCGAAGCCAACAACTTCCCCGCCTTTGCGAAAGGCTTGACTACCTATTGCCAGGATGCAGCAGAAGAAGATTATCATAGCAGACACTATGCCGTTCAGCAACCATCCAAGTATCCGGACCCAGCTAAATAAGACATTTTGTGCACCTTCTTGGTACAAGAGTGGGAACTGTTACATCGAAACAACTAGATAATAAGGATCATATGCTGTGAAGTTTTCACTGAGTAAGAAAACAATATCTCTATGTACTTAAAGGACATACCTTGAGGCAGAATCTGGCTGAGACATCTTGGTCAAACACTCCCAATGCAATTACAGGAAGTGATGTGAAGAAGACGTTATACAGTGATAGATACCAATCATTATATGCAGATTGACCCGAGAATGAAGCATACATCTCATAGAAAAAGATAGTGAAGCCAAAAGTAATGTTCTTGTAAAAGAAATAGCATATCTGTCAAACAAGAAAGGAGTGTGTCAATTTTTTTTTTCTTTATAGTGCATTGTGTTACAGTTAATTAGCAGTCCAAGAAATGGTCATCACAGAGCTATATATGAGTTGAATTCTCTAAAGGACAGAACTTACCATTGACGAGATTCTTCTGTAACACCAATGTCCATGTACGAGTAGCAGGCGCTCCAGAAAACGGAACTGTGCAATCGCAATGTCACTTGACATAACTGCCTGAAATTTCAGGTAGGCAGAAAGGATAAGTGAGAATTCAATTAGCAAAACATATTTCCAAATGGAAGTAACTGATGATGCATTTGGTGAAATTTATGAAGTCTTTACCTGCATTCCTTCAACGCCGCTGATACCAACACCAATATCTGCTTCTTGAAGCATTCCTACATCATTTGCCCCATCACCAATTGCCAGAGTTGTTTTACCAGTTTTAACTTTTACCAGTCTTGTGACCTGCATTTATTCTAAGTAAGAACTCTTTTCATATTAATTTTATTGAAATCATAGAAGTGAGCAAATAAAATAAACCAACAACCTCATCTAAATTTTTTTTTAAAATCCAAGATTGGTGGAAGACTTACAAGTGCTTTCTGTTTGGGAGATGAACGACAGCATATAACAGATGCACAGCCAATGGCAAGCTCTAGAAAGAGGTCCTGGACATCTACCTCTAAGGCATAAGCGAGTGAATTCCCATCAATGATTAAAGCCAATGCTTCGGAGTTATTATCAGGTGAAGCAAGAAATGCCTTTGCCTCACTTATTTGATGGAGAACACTTTCCTTCAATGCCTAAATAATCATTAAAGAACCATTTTTAGCACTACAGCATGAATCGCATACTATGATTATTATCTATAAGATAACCACTGAAAAAATAATATTGCAAAGGAAATTTAGTATACCATGGCAACTTTGGACTTGTCCTCCGCCTTCTCTAATGCTTTAGCTTCTGGGGTTTCTGAGCTTATTATTATTTGTTTCATTCCTTGTCGAAGCAAACTGCAGGCATATCTGGAAGCAAAATAAAAAAAGAAGAAGCATATGGTTAGCAATGTTTATATACTGATATAAGTATGCTGATAGCCTGATACAAAGTCAAGATAGTAACCATTACCCAATATTAATTGCTGTCTCCATTTTATCTCCAGTCAAAACCCATAGTTTAATTCCAGCCTGAGCAAGCTTGTCAATGCATTCAGGAACCTATTCAGCACAAAGAAAACGATGTTTAGTTTTAATATACAAAATCTCTGTCAATGTTCTTTCACTTGGCGACAAATGAACATTGGAATAGAATATCTGCAGTAATAATGTGCAATTGTAATTATCGGTAATAGTTTTGCTAATTGTCTTAAAACATACCCCATTTTGAAGTTTGTCTTCAACTGCAGTAGCACCAAGAAGAATCAAGTTCCTCTCTATCTTCTCAGCCACTTCCTCGACAGCTTCTTCTCGATCTGAACTAACCAAGTTCTTGGCCTCAGTATATTCTTTGTTAAATTCAAAATACTCTTCTTCATCAAGTTCCCGATATGCAAGTACTAAAGTCCTCAAACCAGCATCAGCATACTCGTTAATGTGCTCCCGGGTCTTCTCTTCAAACTCCCTTCCATCCTTCGCAAGTCTTTGGAACATGACACTGCTTGTGGAATAAAAGTATCGAATATGATTCTTTGTTTTTCATTCATCTTAAATGAGGAGCAAAGTGCTCGGTTATTTTTGTAGTGCAGAGAGAAAGGAAGGAGTTTACAAACCTGTCAGCACCTTTACTGAGCAATAGTATCTTTCCCTCCTCATTTCTTACAATCACAGACATTCGCTTCCTTGAGCTACTAAACTCCAATACATTCAAAATCTTATAAGATCTGACAACAGAAAGTAAACAGCAGCTTGAGAACAGCATATATCTAGAAATTCAGCATGTCATAAAAGAGATTTCGAAATAGTTCCATTTTACTATTTTGTTAATAATTGGAAAGTGTTAAACAAGAAGTATACCTTTCAACTCTCCTTCCAGACATTGGATCAAACTCGTGCAGGGAGATGCTTGTTTGAGCCCTTTCATAAAATTCAAAACCAAGCTCTCTTGCTGCAATCACAAAAGCTGCCTCATCTGGTGATTCAGCCTCATATGAAACTCTTCCAGATTCTTCATCAACTTCAGGTATTGCTGTATGACAGACGGCGAGTAACTGTAGAAACTTCTGGATTACATCTGCACGAGGCTCCTTAACCCAATTGCCATCCATTATTCTTTCATCCATGAAGTTAAAGCCTTTAATTGATGTCTTGGCTTCAGTAGATTCTTCAACTTGGCCTTCTTCTGTCACCCCTTCAAACAAAGATGAGCCTTTGCCACTGGACAAAGCTCTCTCAACTTCTGTAACTCCGCGCCCAAAAGCAGTCCCGGCAATAGAACACTTGATAAACTCCATTGAGTTGCAAGTTAAGGTTCCTGTTTTGTCAGATAGAATAGTATCAACTTGGCCAAGTTCTTCATTCAAGTTTGAGGTACGTGCTCGAGCTGGCTTGTCAGTTTCCTCATAGTACATGAGCAGATCCTGGTTGATGAAAATGCTCTGGAGCACTTTGACAATCTCTATCGACACATACAAGGAAATGGGAATCAAATAACTGTACAACATAACGGCTGTTAAGAACTGCAAAATGGCTGCAAGTGGCGCTCTTGTTGGATCATAGTAAACTGTAGTATCATCTGGTCTAAGGTACCATCTTATCAATTGCCCATCTTCTATGTCTTCGCTAGTGGTAACCCCAAAGACAATAGCACCAACAAAAGACATCACAACTAAGAGGAAAAACAAGAAGTAGACTATCTTATCCATCCTTTTCTCAATTTTGCTTCTCTTGGAAGGTGGTTCAGTTGAGTTTTGCATAACTTTTGTATCATGACCTGTGAAGATTACAACCCCATATATAAAATCAGTGTTTCTCAGCTTAGAGTCCCTAAGCAGAAGCTGCTGAGGTGAAAGAGGGTACGATTCCCCTTCAAACTCCAGACTCCCTACGAATGAGTACAGACTTGCATTCGGGTCTTCACATCTGATCAAAGCCTTGAAATCTTTGAAGCTCGAGTCTTCATGAAGATTAGAAGTTGCTTCCAGAGATTGTTTTATTTTCAAATTAGTTTCCCCATCAAGGTTGGTGGTCTCTACATAGCAAAGTGCTTCATCATAGCTTGATGAAAGTAAGATGAGATCAGCAGGAAAAAATTGGTCCTTTTCCACTTTCACTATATCCCCAACTTTCAAATCCCTCCACTTGGTAAAATCAAATTCACCATCCGATCGATGCACCAGAACTTTTCTGTTGTTCACATCCATATCCTAATAACAGTTTTACAAACTACATTACACAACTTGATTACTACTAACATCACTAACTACAGCCAAATATAGAAACTTAAAATCAGGAAATGCATATAACATGGTCTGGATATTCAGAAAATTTACCTGCTTTTTGCGCCGCCAATCTTCAAGGGCCTCTTTTCCCATTGTAACTCCAACCACAACCACAAGAGGGACAACATTACTGACAGCAGAGTAAGGCGAAAGAGGTGTAAATGACAGTATTGCACAAATGAGGAAATACAGATTTGCAACCCTTCTGAATTGCTCAAACACTGCCTTAGGTAAGAATGTAGCAAGTGTATACTTGGTGGTTCTAACATAATTGCTTTCATAGTTCTTAGCAGTGGCCTCAAGGCATTCAGGGTCATTGCAATGGACTACTCTAGAGAATCCGGGGCCTCCGATCCGCGAATGCTCCTCATCTACGGATGGTTTTGCACGGTGGAAGGCATGGATTCTGCCAAAATGCTGTTTCTTCCTTCTACCACCACCACCCATATATTACACAATTTCTTCCACTCAAAAGAGTGTACTTTAGCAAAGAGTTTTTCCAGAAACACTGAGCAAGTTTCAGTTTCCTCCAAACTCAGAAACTTACCCAACTGAGAGCTCAATCACTCCAGTCCCCCGGAAGTAACTGTTTTACAACAACAAAACAGAAACTCAACAATCCCAGAAAAGCCAAGGTGCATCCAGTAACAATGAAAAGATAAACTCTTGAGTCAGAATATATATGAGCTAGAACAAAAGTGGAGATCTTTGGAACTGAAGCTTGCACCCAAAACCCAGAGATAGGCAGGCAATGAAAGTTGCTTCTCTGTTTTTTGTGATGCACAACAACTCAACAAGGCTAAAGAGAGATGACTATACCTTCCCAGCTTTGACTTGTAGCTAAAGGTCTAGAAGCACCAAACTTTGAACGCGGAAAAATGGGAAATGTACTCTTGGGCTCGCCAAAAAGAACCAACTCAGCTACTTCTTGAGAGAAGGGAGGAAAGCCAAAGAGGGTATCAAACAATCAACCCATTTGAAAAATATATCTGACACAAAACTAGAATATTAAGCTTTTACAGAAACTGGAAGATACGATACATACCGAGGGATCTGGATTGTGATTCGAGTTAAAGGTTTTGAGTACGGACCAAGTCTTCTAGAAGGTCAAGAAATAGCTATAATTTGAGTGTTAGTACAATAAATATAAAATATCAGAGAGAACACCTTTCTAGTGTTTTTTGGTCAGTATATTTCCATTTTGGTTCATAAGGAATATGGACCAAAATATATTTTCCATTCTGGTTCGTAAGGAAAATGGACCAAATTCAATGATTAAAAGGATAAATAAATAGGTAAATAATATGCACAAGGATAATAAGAAAGTGATGGGGATTGGCCAAAAATAAAAAGTGATGGGTTGCTGTGAAATGAAGCAGTCAGCAAAATGAGCAAAAATATGAAATAGACGTCAGAGCTGACGTACTCGAAGTTGAGAAAAATATGACTTTTTTTTTTATACAGAGAAAAATATGAATTTAAAGTCGTTGGCATTATAGAAAACGTGATGGTAAAGTTGAGGCCCATAGCTGAGGCGGGCGAGTGGCGCGAGTCTACGTTTTGTTAATAATTTAATACAATGATCACGAGGTTTGCCAACTAAGTTTGACTAACAAGTAATACTGTCTGTTCTTGACCAAATAAAAGCCAACCAGGTCTCCGTTTCAGGAAGGAAAATAGGACTGTCAAGACGTCTGGATTTTTAACGAACGGATGAGATTAAAAGTCAGGAACTGCCAAAAAGACAGACTAGCTATAAAGATGATCCGGATTCAGAAAAATATCTATCGAGTCGATTAAAAAACACAAAATGAATATTGCAAATTATATAATTTCCTAATAATATCTGCATATTTTTCCACCGGTAATGTTTTAGTAGAATGAATTGGATAATTTGGGTTATGAAAATTTAACAGGAAAATGACCGAGCCTATGTTTAGCCAATCCAAACCTCTTATGAACAAGGAGAGCAAGAGGAACCAAATATGGGAAAATGATTTTTGAACCAAGAGCAAAGCAGAAATTTAAAAAAAAATGGGGATTGAAAAGCAAAACTTCAACAGACCAAAATAAAAAAAAATAAAAAAAAGCAAAATTTCAATGCCTCATGTTACCAGCAAACTGTACATATATTTTGTGACAACATTACATCAAACTGCAGCAATAACCCAAGCTCTATAGCAATGCACCTGATCAAATTGGCATCCCTCTCTAGTTGTCTAACATTTCACTTCTGAAACTATAGATCATGCAGACGCATCCAACCTTTATTAAGTACAATCTAATTTCAATTTAAATTCCTCCAAAAAAGAGCACGAAAACGAAGCTTCCCCGATTCAGGACAGGATGCTCCACAATTCTATGCAAATTGCCATTCCAGCTTCATGATGTTTCTTCTGGAATTTTTTGTGATAGCTATAGTTTCAAGGGTGGGAAGCAAACCTCATATTCAATCCCTCCTTTTGTGCTTCTCTCTCTTGGTTTCTGTGCGTTCCTTCTCAGGGGAATAATCATATCTACTGGGGGAGTCTCTGCTTCTACGCTTGTGATGTTTTGAGTGACTTCTGCTACTACTGCTCTTTTCTCGTGAGGATCCTTTCTTCTTCCCTTTAGACCTAGAATGATATCGGTCTCGATGATCACTGGATGAATCACTATCTGAATCGCTGTGTCTATGTCGACGTCGCCTGGAGCGCTTTCTACTCCTTTCATCTTCTGATGATGAGCTGCTGCTTCGGTGCCGCCTTGAGGGGGTTTTAAATTTCTTATCCTGTAGAGGTCCTTTCTCTGAGATATTTTTATCAACCTGATTCCCTAAAGAAGCAGTCTCAGCGTATGTGCTATTACTTCTGGCCGAGTTACCTATTAAGTTACCATTAACAGGCACCCTTTTTTCAGATGAAAGATCTTGAACAATCTCCTGGCTGTGAAGGACATTAAGAGTGGAAGAATCTTCAACTGAATAAGTACTTGAATTGGCATTGGCAGTTTCTTTGGGAGGAGCAGAATTCATGGCTTTGTTTGTTGAGGAAGACAACTCGGGCGGAACCTCTAAGCCAAGTTCTTTACCCAAGGATTCCAAAAAGTCACCTGCAATCAAACGGTTTAATGTTGTATTAGCTGCTTCAACCTTCTTCTCGGGATTACCAACTTCATTAGGAATAGAGTTATCCTCTTCATCATCTGAATCATCAGAAAAGATAGCCTGCACAGGAATGAAGATACTATGAGGCCCCATAAACAGCATTTGCATATAAAACGGTAACATTGGGTTGTGTCTGCTATTAGGTGAGTGGATACATCTCTGTAGTTTCATTAATGCTCTTTCCTGGTTGGGGGCTGAAGTATGTACATGGGAACTGCCAAACGAGTTAAAAGTCTTATGGTTATGTATCTATCATGATGCACATTAATGATAGTGAACTAATCAGATACTATCTCGCATTTAGCAAACCGGCACAACTCTTAAGATTTCCTGATCCAAGATGCATAGTACTAACATGGACTTGTTCAATATTGGCACATTGGAGGAACAAGCAATTGCTTTTTGCAAAGACACTAGGTATATAAGAGTTAAAGATACGCAGGTAGTCGAGGAGCAGAGATGAAAAGTCATAGCCAACTGCGCATATTATCAACATGGTTAATTACCCATAACGGTAAAAAGTTGTGATGAACTTCTTCATTACAACACTACAAGTAGTCAAGTATGATATTATGAGTGATATAAGGCCTTTATCTGGTGGGAATTACACATGCTGCTAGGCACTATGCAAGAATGAACTAAGAAGTGTATAACCACTTCTGGGAACTTTTAAATTTAATAGAGCAATTCTGGTTCAAAGTACCTTGTAAAGGTCAACGGGCCTCTCCACATTTTCAACTTCCACCTCACCACCACTTCCATTGTCAGCTGCATCTTTGCTTATTCCTTGGGCCTCAGGTTGAGGCATCTGATATGAGTCTCTCTTTACAATTATAGTTTCTTCTTCTTTAGTTGCTTTTACAGAATCGGATGTGAAAATGAGAGTTTCGATTTTACTCTTCGATCGTGGAGCTGGTGCTGGCTGCAAGTAGCAATGACATATAATCAAGCCATGATATTGAGTACGTCCACTAGAGTACAGCTTTTCCAATGAATCAAGTAAATGGTGTACTTCGTGTTCTAGTTTGAGAGTTACCAAGTAATGCAGATAAACAGAACAAGAATTAGAAGAAAGCATTTGACTGTACCTTCCCCATATAAGGATCAATCAGATCAAACCGTTTGCATAGAATAGGTGAAGGACGCCATTGATATTCTGTTCGTTTTACGTGGACTTCCTTTGGGATAGCATCTTGAGCTTGAGTATCTTTAGCTTGCTGTTTTAATAATTAAGAAACCAATCAGATCAACATCTACATACTCAAAATGTGAAAAAAATATGAACAAAGACATACCACAAATCCCCCAGAAGTAAATGACATCCCTCCAGTAAGTGATGTAGAGATTTCTTTACTCCATTTCCCTTTTTTTATTGCCTCAGCTGCAGCTTCAAAGTCTAATCTCTCAAGAGCACGAGCTGCTTCTGACATATGACTAGCTCTACCAGAGTCAGTAGATCGAAGCCCTCCTTGGTACTTGTCCTTAAGAAACTGTTCAAATCTTTCTTGCTTTGCTGTATCATGTATGAAGGGTTTCGCGACTACTGGCATCTCACTCTACATTCAATACATAAATAATTTTAGAAAGGAAGAGAAGTCCATCACTTCCACAGTCCATATAAAACTACAATGAAGGGTATTTTAAAACAGTTTATAGTTTATAGTGATAAAGCAGTATCAAACTAAAACCAAAGCCAGTAATTACAATTTGGATTCCATGAAACTCGTAAAGGTTAGAATATGAAAAAAGCACAATAATGAGGGATCGTACTCACATATGATGAGGGATCAGTAAATGTATCTGAAAGATTGTACTGAAGATGAATCGCATCTGTAGAAGGAATTGACGTACTCAAGTCTTTCGAGCTTCGCTCCAAAGGCCTTTCCCCTAAAATTTTTCCACGACTCTCTGCTGTCATTTTCTGTGTTCTTGGAGACAATTTACCATCTAATTGCAGCTTGGTTTGATCTCCTCTCTTCTGTTGCTCCTCCCACAGCTTCCTTGCGTAATACTCATGACCATTTCCTCCAACAAGAAAACTAAACAATGGATTTGATTGATTTTTCTCTCTTGAGAGATCCTCAAATAATTTGCCACATCGAGCTACTAAAGTTGCGACCCCATCAATTAACGGTTTCAGATTATTATCCTGAGGAGGTGGGACTTCTGGGGGACCAGGATCTCCAAGCTTGTAGCTAGTCTCAGGAGGCCCAGGAAATTTATGATGGGGTACAAAATCCTTTGGAACAACAGGAGGATCAAATCTAGAAGATATCCCAAAGGAGTAGTTATCAGTTCTATATTCGGCAAAAATAGAAGGAAAATCCTTAAACATTCAGAAGGATAGAATTTCAGCATATGCACATGCATATAAAACAGGTGGCAACTTGTGTTGTTGTACGTATATCAATAGCGTTGGACGGTTCTTTAGGCTAAACTTTCAAACACCAAGGATATCTCTGTTAACCAAAATGCTCAAAGACCTACAAGTTACAACTCATAATACTGAGAGCAAAATGGTAAAACAAAGCAGTTTAAAAACTTCAAAATCAAAAACTCAAATACAGAAATCCAGGACCCACTTTATTTGGTATTCTTGTCCTACTTTAAGCTATAACAACTTTTCCTTTTAAAAATAAAAATTTGTGTATCAGAAAACTAAAATCTCTAATTACCTTTCAAGCTGGTAGTCAGAATTTGATGCAGGTCTAAATCCAGAAAGAGCACCTGCTTCCTTTTGAACTGACTTTTGCTTACTATCCATGATCAATTTTGTTGGCTCATCAATATCTTCAGCATACGTCTCCTCGAAGTCGTAGCCTGAACAGGACGGGGGAAGAGAGAAAGAACTTAGAAGTTAGAACATATGAAGGGTGAACTGGGAGGTGTCAGCTAGACCATATGATTAAATTTTTTTGCATCGTGTCGAAAACCTGGAAAGAATGCCACTGATATCTAATCACCAGAAAAAAAAAAATATATATATATATATATATATTTAACACACACACACACACACACCCCCCCCCCCCCAAAAAAAAAAAAAAAAACACAAAACAAAACAAAATACACACACACAACAAAAGCATCAGTTGCAGAGCTGGCACAAATGGAATGCCCACTGAGTTATCTCAAAATAAACCATACTACGTGTATCTTAAAAGCCTCGAATTTTCATTTCAAAAAGAAAAAAGAAAAAAAATAATTATAAAACAAACCTAGAAGTTTATGGCTTCTTAAGAACCTATAGCGTGGGGACTGGGAGGATGGAAATAAGTGGAAGAAATATCATGTAAAAGAAAACTGTAACAACTATAAAAGCAATCCAAATGAGGGGGAAAGAAAAACACAGATAAACTGTGCTACTAATCGATGGCAGCAGTTTCTTCCACAATGCATGTAGCAAAGGGCAGCACAAAAACAGAGTGGTTTATGCAATCATATCATATGCCTCTAAAACACCTATAAATTCCAGCCTTGGATTCATAACTCATCGCACCAGTACTAACCAAAGGCTTGACCAAAGAAAAGAACACTAACCAGAGGCATAGACATCCTCATCTTCAGCATCAAAATTTTCAAGTGCTCCAATTCCAAAACCAGGAGCAGCTTTTCCTGCTGATGAATAACAAGCCAGATCAACCATAAGTTGAGACATAAAATATCCATGCAATCAAATAAAACAATAAGAAGAGGATGGTGACCTCAACGATAAAGCAAAAAAGGAATGCCTACTAAATGAATCATAAATCTTACACTTGAAGCCAAAAAGATTATTGTTCGTTAAAAGAGCACTTTTGTTTCCAGCACCCCTATTATCAGATATGCGTGACTTTTTCTTTTCTGAAAATAAACAATTAGGAAAAAGTAGTGGTCAGATGACATCCATAATAGTAATCAGAAATACATGACCAAACCAAGAAATTGCATACCCCTAAACTCAGGAGCATGCTTAAAAGGATCAAAGCCTAATCCATGCAGATCCTGCTTTGGGTTGAGTACATAAAGCTGAAAAAGTAAATGTGAGGCACAAGTTAGGGTTTAGTGTGTATATAAATTCCAAGATCCATCTGATGAAGATATCTACTGATTTGCTAATAAACTGAAAACAAATAAACATGCAGTTATGATCACTAGTAAGAGAATGCTAAGAGAACAGGATTTACTTACAGGTGTATTTTGTGAAGATTGGACATCATCACTTACAGGCTGCTCTGTATAATTCTCAGATTTATCATGAATGGGTTCAGAGTCAGCCAGCTTTGTTTTCGCATCATTAGTAGAAAATGCTAAGAAAGCTTTTCTAGCCTCCCTTCGAGCATCTGTAAGGAAAGACATGATGTTAAATCCTCCAATGATATTACTTCCAACTTTATTGCAGACATACACATTCCATGAAGTATCTTACTCTCCTCCATACCCGGGTTTGGGGAGTAGGGCAGGGGGAGGCAGTTACATATGTAGTGCTAAGCACGGATTCAACGTAGCATTGCCGTATGAGCTTGCATATACTACTACTATTTTGTAAGAAATGTATGCAGGTAAGTCTACACTCTATGCATAATTTGAAAAAGTTAAAAGTTACAGCATGGGACCTCATACAACATTTCTAAGTTCTAGCCTGAAAGAGAAAGGCCACTTACAATGAACTAATGTATCTTAGAAAAGAAGCAACCGCAGTATCAATATGAAAATAATCTTGAATTTGCATTTGCAACACATACCATATGCTACATCAGTATGTGAATCCTTAATTGATCGACCACGCCGCCATCCCATCTTCAGCAGCAACTTTACACCTAATCCACAAGGGCAAGTTGGGATTAAATGATGTGCAACTGCAAACTATTTCAATAATTGCTAATCCAAAATTACGGAAACATACCTATAGAATCTGTGGCAGGAAGTACCAATTCATCAGGAACTGGTCCAGGAATAGCTGATGGCCTATAATACATGCAAAACCAACTTAGTCATCAAGTTGACTGACATGAATATCAAGCAAACAACGATCACAGATGATCAACACTAACCTTTTCTGATGTTCCTTTTCTGCATGTTTTCGAGCGTGATCTGCAGCTGTAAACCCAAATGTATCAAACTGCGAAGATGTCCCCAAAGATTGACCTTCCAATTCCTAAATATAGTCAAAAAGAGAATTGCAAATCTGAATTAGAATGTTAAAGTAAAATCAAAGTTACTAAGACAACTACTTCAAGAATCTCATTCGACTCAAAAGGGAAGATTATTGCTAAATATATGTGTTTTTGTCCTTGATTAGGCTAAACAGCTATATGTGTTAAGAAATATATTATGTTACTTAAACACGTTAATGAGCAAACCTAACAGAATATGATTTTAGAAAGATGACACTTTGGTTGACTTCTGTACAGCAGTACAACTTTTCGCCAAATTCAAATCAGCCTTTTCACTAAATAAAGTTTCATCTTCAGGTCCTTTTGGAGTTACAATTTCAAACAAATTAAAAAATAAAAATAAAAAAATCATTCTTCCACCTAGATTTACAGTTATATCCAAGGAAAGAGCACCTTCTGTTAACTTCATAAATCCTAAAACTATGATTCTATTGACATCCTTAGTGATTATCCTAATTTTGTTTAGCTGGAAAACTGTAATAAACATAGATAACCTTCTTTCCAACTTCTACTTTACCCCTTATTCTATGTTTTGCAAAGTGAATAAGAATTATTCGTATGATTGAACCTTAACTGTGAAAGGGTGTACGACTTTCACTACCAATGGATTTTGAGTCAGTTCATAGGCAGAAAAACTAAGCATGTAATTGACCATTTCCTAAATGCCCTAATTCCAATACTGACAACTGAAACACTTCACAAAGTAGTTTGAAATAAGACATGTAAGGTCCAGGTAAGATAAAAATAAAACATACAGCTCTTTCATCTTCATCTAAAAAGTTCAAAATGTCCTGCTGTTTGACTTCAGCTCTGTTCTTACGGGAAGACACAAAGGTCTGTGGCGTCCAACCTGCACATTTGTTTCACATGACACGAACCATTAGCTACTCTTGGAGGGGAAAAAAAAAAACTTAGAAAAGCAATAAAACACTCTAGTTCATAGGAATGTGTAAAAATACCCTCTTTCGAGCCCACTGTATTGTAGTAGCCAGCAGAAAATCCCCCGCTAAATGCCCCGTGAAATCTTCTTCTCCCTTCTTCATCTCTAACCTGGAGAGAGAGAGAGAGAGAGAGAGAGAGAGAGAGAATGTTCATCCAAATTTGCTCATGTAAACCTCATCAGGCACATAACATCATTATTATTAATCCGCAAGTGATGTATCAACATATGTCCAGCTAAAGTTCTCTAAATTATGTTCTAAACAGTACATCTAGCTACGCAGGCTTGATTTCCAGAGTAACGAAACAGATTATGAATCACAAATCTCAAGCTCTTCCTAATCTAAAGCCTTTGATAAACCATAGAAGCTCAACTAGTCAAAATTACTGATACCAAAACTCTGCCGAGCTCAAAAACACGAGACTCATAATCTCCATTGCTTCCATTGTCTGGAGCAAATAAACGATATACGGAAGAAATAGGAGGCTCGGAACTACCTCTTGCTTCCAAGGAGCGAGAGTGCGGAGCTGACCGGAGGCTTCGGCGACGGACTTCTTCTTCCGGCTGGTGTTGACGTCATCCTCGCGCGCTATCGGCGTTCCGTAGAAGACGAAGTCTTCTTCGTCGGAATCCATTTTTGTTTTTTGAACTTACGAGGCTTGAGAATTAACAGCAATGCTTTATAATCGGAATTGGAAAAGAAAACCTAATGCGATCGAGATGGAGAAGATAATCAGGTTATAAATTCTGAGTAGGAATTAGGATTTCCAGGAATTTGCAACTAAAAGCCCTCCTTCGAGGGAGAGAGCGAGGTAGAAGAAAGCGAAAGAAGGAAGGGTGCCTCTGTAAAACGGACTCGGATTTGCCCCGCAAAAAAAAAAGATAAATGAAAGGTTGTTACCCTGACGGCCCACTGGCTAGTCGGCCCAATCTCCAACCAAAAAAAGCTAATTTTTCATTGTGAACCATTAACTTTGTCTGTGACCATTTGGTGTAGAGAGTCTTTATTTTGGTGAGTGAAAGGTCTGAGTTCGACTCTTGTAGTTGTGTAATAGTTGTTTGTATTAAAAAGAATGCAATTTTGAGAAGAGTGAGTTGAAGAAACTACATACAAACGGAGACTCTAATTATTGATGAGTACTTTGCATGAGTCCTTTTGCAATGAGACAAGCTAGCACATGTTAATTCTCCATAAGACCATTTGATATCTTGACGTGAAATGTATGAGTTCGACTCTCACAGTTATATAATAGTTTTTTATTTAATAAAATAAAATCTAGAATGAAATTGTCAAGTGATTTGAAGAATTTAGGTATAAACAGAAACACAAACTTTAGTTATTAATGTTAAAAGAAGAAGAATGAGATTTCCCACACATAACTGATTGTTGTAGGTGCATTGATGAGTTTTAATCTCATATTCGTGATTTTGTCTTTTTTGAAACTCATCAAAAATTTTCGACACCAATATTGACTGAATTTGTGTCATGGAATAGGCATGTGACACTCTAAAATTACTAATGAATCCCACATGACCTCCCCAATTACTCTCTCTCTCTCTCTCAAATTCTTAACCTTCCTCCTCTCTCTTTTTCACACTCAAATTCTCCACATTATTCGTCTTCTCTGTCAAACCCATTCTTCTTCTATCTCTCACTATATGCCTATTTATACTCATGGCATAGAACAGTCGACTCATCATCGCTCAGCCGCAACTCCAAATAATGAATAATCTAAAGGTTAAAGGTACATCTCCGCCATAACTGAGATACTCAAATCTGTGAGGTGCTTCTCACTTGGGATTTGTAGAACTGTAGAATAATGGGTCTAAGCCCTCCAAAGCTAGCCACCGTCTGGGTTTTGGGGTATGGCCTCTTTCTGTTATGTTTTCAGCTCTAGTTTTATGGGAATATAAGATTAATTTCTTCCAATATCTCATGTTATTAAAGTTTCCCACGGATTGAGGGTAGTATATAAGTTGATATCACTTCAAAAGTTTCTCCATCCTTTGGCATGCGTTGTACATGCGTGGTTTAATCACAAAGTTAATGTTGAGGTTAGAAATGAATGTTATAAATGTGACCAAGAGAAATGAGACATATTTAGGGTACGAACACCAAAAAAAAAAGAGTCTAGATTTACCCATTATACGAGTTGCGGGACCAATTCATGTGACTGACGTCAGTCTTGTTTGTTCTTTATTGTACACTGATTTTAGGGTTACCTAATGGTGTAGAGTTCTTTTTGTTTGTTTTTTTTTTTCTTTTTCAGTCTCACTCCATGGTGTAGAGTTAGGAGTGGAGAATTTATCTAAAATAAAAATAAAAATTGTTTAAAATAGCTTTCTTTTATTTTGATCTACAAATTTAAAGTTTGTGTGTCAACAACTTTGTTTCTGTAAATGAAAAGGCTATGTTCAACTCTCGTTGTGTAATAGTTGTTTGTACATATAAAAAAAAAAAATAATGCAATTTTGAGAAGTAGGAGTGAATTGAAGAAGCTATGTACAAACGGAGACTTTAATTGATGAGTACTTCACTATGACAGAAGCTAGCAAATGTTAATTATGCATAAGATCATTTGGTCTAGCGGATCTGCATATGAAAACTTTTGTATATAGCCTAATTACTGTGAATTGAAACTAACATACATGGCCAAAGTAGGCACTACTATATGGTGGTCCAAGCCAATACATCACTCGAATTTCGTGAGGACCGTGCAGGGGTGAAAAAATAAAAGAAAAATTAAATTAAAATATCAATAAGAAACTGTTGACACCAAAAAATCCAGTTAACAAGCCCAATTCATATTTCGAGGCGAATTACACCCGTAACCATCATGACACGCACGTTGACCAAGTCACATTTACGCACTTGGGGCTTACAAGAATGGGTGTGGTGTGGAAGGTAACAGAATTGCATAAGGCCCGTTATTAGTTTTAGGCTCGTTGATAATTTTGGACTTGGGACCATAATTCATGCCCAACAGCCTAACTCTTAATACGGGTAAATGAAGAAGAAATATCCAAATTGACAAGCCTTATTTATCATAATATCAACTCTCTTTCAAACCAAACAACCAACATCTTTTTACACAAACAGTGATTTCCTCTCAAATGTAGCATTCTTTTACACAACACTGATTTTACTCTTACATGCGTAACAACAGGGATTTATTCACAACAGCATATCCTGGCTAAAGCATCTGCCAAACCTATTCCATAATATTTTTTAGACAAACCTGACAGACCAAGAGGCATTACAAAATCTAGTACATGCATTTAACCCAAGCCATCTCTTTACCCAGCAGTAGAGACCTTCCACCGAGATTCCTTTAAATGCTGGAATTGCATATAAATAGCTATGTTATTAACCAAGAAATGGATTAGAATGGAGTGTGCTAGCAAGCTCTCTAGCACTCTTCTTCTCCCATGCCTCCTCTCTCCCAAATCCATCCATAGCTCCCGTCCAAACTCCTTATCTCTTATACTTCAACCAGTATACAACACTCCTGAGATCTCTTCTTCTGAAACTCACGCTTTTCTAGCTCCCATGCCACACGCATCTTGCCAAGCCTCTTTTGAAATGATCGATTCATTGCTGTTAATATACAAGGAGCTGTCAGGAAGAACACAACAGCATTCTTCTTGGGACTAATTGTCCTTCGAAGTTTGCTGGGCCTAGTCTTCGCTTACTCAGACAAGGGGCAAAGTTTTGGGTTCTTACCCATGAATATCCACTACCGTACAACTCCGATCAAAAGTGCCCCTACAGAAACAAACACAAATCGTATGGGTCAATAACATCAATTCGGACCACCATGTGTACTATGGTTCGGAATCACCTAATAATTTTTTTTTTTTGTAAACCGATTGCTACAAGTACACCAATGAATTTCTAGTCCCATATTAATGTTTTTGTGTCTTTATATTGTACCAAGTCAACTTATCATTGCCAACACGATTCAACTAGTTCAACAGAAACCTATCACCATCGAAGCATAAAGGCTCGCAATTCAACACAATCGGCTCCGACGACTAGCAAGAATTACAATCTTTTGTTTACCAAACATTTATACAGTCACATGTATAACAGCGCAAAAAGCATAAAAGCAAATGCACCCATGTGTTTGGCTCCAGTTTTGTTGCAGCTGGTCAACAATCTCTTTTCTTGCTTGAGCGTGCTAGCGCCGTTCGGGTGCAGTCGTCGGGGGTGTCCCTTGACCTGACTTATGTCGAGCGATTGTAAGCGAGGAGAGCACCAACCTCGTCGTGGGATTCTTTCTGCCTCATAGTGAGGACTTTGCTGCCGTTTCTTCTATTCACACACAGTCGATACTCAATATTGCAGATTGAGTAGATCGAAAACCTACGGGAAGTGTTAGGATCTTGCTAAAGCGCCACTTTAGCTTGGCTTGTTTGCGAGGGCGTCACCCTTGCTTGGCTGGTTATGTAACCGTTGTGGTCGCGGCACTACCGCCGACTCCCGAGGAGGCTAGGACAGAAGTACTTTGACAGAGGGTTTGGCTGCACTGACAGTCGGCTCCTGTGGAGACTGGGACTGGAGTGTGGTCACCTGTGAGAGGAGAAAGGTTGCTTACTCCATAGAGACTTGGGTAATCGTAGAGATTAGTTGATGAATTCGTCGTCCTTGTTTTTTCATGTCAACCTCGGATATAGGCTATTATGTGAATTCCCAGTCCTTAAAAAAGTATAGAATATTCTATTCTCGACCAAGGGTATATGATCTGCGAGAGCATTATCTTGGGAGTCACAATGAATATCATAGATCAATTATTAATTAATCTGGATATAGCTAAAATAGGAACAAATTTGACTCCTCGCTGGGCCCGGGCACTTGGGATATGGTTGTTTAATTGAATCCCCGCGAGCGCATTGCATTAATGGCGCACTAATATAGTCATGATGCTATATTCCTGATTCTCAGCAAAAGTGATCAGATCCTATAGCACGCCTAGCACCCTTCTTCCAACTCAAGCTAAGCTGTACTGCACTCTCTGACCTCCACATGGGCAAAGAATATAATGATCACCCTACTTGGATCCCCGATAGTAGGCTTCATTGGGCCTCTGTGGGGCTTCGCGGGGATTCCGCCTGGATTCCTTCGCTGGGCTTGCTACTTGTTCCCTATATGGGCCGCTACATCAGCCCACACTGTTTGCCACTCTAAGGGTCCGCCCAAAAATACTTTTTGGGTTCAAACACCATGAACCAAGGGCAATTGCTAATTTGCTAATCAAATTGGTACTACCAATCCACTATTCATCCCAGATTGACAATTGCTTCCAGCTTATACAATGCACCAATAAAAGGCAATTTGCCTGCTAATTCACTATTCACACTTCAAATTTGAATAACTCACTAATTCAAAATAATGTTAAACTTGTAATTTAATTAATTAATTAATAATTAAATTAATCATGCATTAATTTTTTTTAAAAAAACATAGATATCGTTATCATAAAAAAAACAAAAAAAAGGTGAATTTTGGTGTGAGAAGATTGATAGTTGAAAGAAATAAAAAGAAGATTGATGGAGGAAGATGGAGAGGTAAAATTTTGAATTTTTGAAAATTTTAGTGTGAGAAATTAAGGTAAGGGAATATATATTTATAGAATTTTTGAAAATAAATTTTAAGAATTTATTTTACCTTCTAGATTATTTTATTTAGTGAAAAAATTACCATAGTCATTTAATCGTAGTCATTCCGATCAAAGGATCCAACGGCTAAGATTAAATAATAGTTACACAAAAGTGTGGGTCACAAAAAAAATAATCGTTAGCAGCGGGCCCACGTGCTTGTGAAGACCACCACCACCGGTTGGGCAATTCACTGACTGATGATTAGCAAACCAATTGCCTGGGCAAGTGGTCCCTAGGTGTTGCACAGTGACTGCCTGGACAATTTTGTCTCACTGCATGGCCAACAGTGATCCTCCTCTCTAATTGGTCACCCAATTGGCTTCTTGGTGCATCTAGTCTTAGAGTCTTCAAATGCCATCAGTTTTACTCCCCCTCACCACGAATAGGACTCGGAACACGAAAAACCTGATACTCCTCCTTCACAAGATCAAAAGTCATAACCATGTACGTACGTTGATCACTGTCTCTCATCAGTCAAGCTACACGAGAATAGTTCAGTGACACTATATTTGATTTACAACTTACTTCAAGTCGTAGAATACTGGGTGGAAGCTTTTCTATCTTTTTCCATATGTTTGATACTAGGCTGTACGTAGACTATCAAATCCATAGTCAAATTCACTTGTCCAAAAAGTGAATTCGACCTATGATAATTTTCGGTAAGAACCAACAACTTCAAGTCATCTTCAGCAGAATGATAACCCAATTCGTACATCCGATACGAGAATTATCCTCGTCCCTATTCCATAAATAGAGACCAAAATTATATTTCTTACTTCTAACGCGAAGTAAAATCAATCCATTACCAAAAGCAATGATACAAGATTAAAGCCCAAGTCTATTCTTCTTTGGAGGGAATATAATGGATGCTTCAATCGTTCTTCAAATGTGGTATCATCACTATAAAAGGTCACTAAATAGAAGTGATCATGAGGATCATATTCAACACGACAGCGTATGAGGGTGAAATCATTCATAGGGTTGAGATTAGAGCGACGATGCTTTCGAATAAAGTCTTTGTTGTGGATGCCTTCCATATATAGCTTCGACACAAAAGAAAATCAGATTAGATCCTTCATATATTAAGTCCTACGGAAGGTACTTCATTCACAACTGTTCGAGCTTCTAACAGATTTTCGAGAGTGAATAGTAGATGGGAAGTGATTAGGGTTAATTGTATAAAATAAAAGGCTAGTGCTACCCTAGGGCAGTAACCCTTAATCCATTTCAAAAGGGAAATCCCTATCGGTTTGGTCTATATTTCAATTTAGGAAAATGCTTGGGATTATTTGTTAGTTTTGAGAAAATTATTTGTTTGAAAAAAAAAATGTTGAATGACTATGCTGTCAGATTTTATTTAGGAAAATGAGTGAGATCATGTTAGTCCTGATCTTTTTTTTTTTAATCAAGATCATCCTTGTACTTTCTAAATTCATCTTCCGTATCCAAATTTTGATTCTCCGTTCAAATTAGACGTTAAATGTTGATGCGGTCTTGCATAGTTGGTCAATTTTCCTGTTGAAAAGGTACAATTTTCTTATTACCCCTCATTTTTATTGTCCTATTAGTTGAAGCATAAGGGAATAGATCAAGACTTGACCACTCAGACCATAACAGTGTTGCGGTGGTCGATTGCGGTGTTGGGTTGATCGAGATTAGCGGAGAAGTTTGATTTGGAGAAAAAGAATGAATTATAAGACTTGTTTGTGTTTATAGTGTAGTAATTCGGGCTTATTGTTGTGTTGCTTGGATTCATTCTTGTTGTGTTTTAGTTTTCATGGTTGCGTGGATCCGTTCTTAGAATATAGGCATCTATTGGTTGCTTAGAAGTCTTTGGGCATCTGTTGATTACAAGTAGTCTATTGGCATGATGTTGGTTCTTGCGAAAAAACAAAAGAAACTGAAAAAACGGAAGGATTTGTCTAGAAGGAGAAGTTGAGAAGGAGAGAGATGTTAATTGTTTTTTCTTTATTTGAAGATGTTAATTGTTTGTATATCTATACTATTATTAAGAGAATAGAGCTCGTTCTCCAAAATTGAATTTTTTTACCAATTTAACCCTTATATATTAAAAAACTATGAAATATAATTAATCAATATGGATAATATAGTAAATTTTAAAATAGAAAATAAAAGAAACTGTGGTAGTTGTACGAAAATTTTTTCCACTACCTTTAACTTCTTTCCACACACAAAATGAGTGGGTCTTGCTAGTAATATATTATTTGACTCATCAAATGGAGAATAAGCAGCAAAATAACCCTGCCACGTCAGCCTTTAAATTCAAATTTGACTGAAGTTTAGGTGCAAAAAAGAAAAGAAAAAAAGAATCACCTCCTAGTAGAGAAAACTGTTTTTACTTTTTACTCTAGTTCTACTAGAATTAGAATTTTAACGAACTCTCGCATCACTCTCGCCCGATGACGCGCGCCTATCCCACGTGGACAACACCTCCGAAACCCACCTAACCGCGGGTGTAGAATCTTCTCCAAAATGCGTAAAATCAGCGCGTGGCGGAATTGTAAATCAACGCGCTTAGGGGGCTCTTGTTTTTGTGCCCTAATCGCCTGCGAGCGAGATCTGCCTGTCTTATCCTGAAGAACCAATCAACTCCGCCCTCGTTTGATAAATCCATATATCAACCATGTCCCTCCTGCAACTCGGATCGTCAGTCCGTTCAGATTCGTCGTGTTCCGCCGTCTGACTCACGCCTCCGCTACCGCGATCCAATTCAGTAACCCGGTGAGTCCGATCGATCTCGCTCAGCTCCAGATCTGTTAGATTTTGCTCGATTTTCCATGGTTTCTGTATTGATTTTTTTGGCTTGGTATGGTTGACGCAGGTCAAGGATGGAGCCGATGGACATCGTCGGAAAGTCAAAAGAAGACGCCTCGCTTCCGAAAGGTAGATTTGATTTTGTGGTTATTTTTGAAAGTTAGGTTAAATCGGTTTTGTGGCTTTTGAATTCGATGTGGTCCGTGTGGTGATGAATTTCTCCGTACTTTTTCTTGGTGAGTTGATGAATTGCTCCGTACTTTCTCCGTACGATTGACTGTATAGGTTATCATAGAGTCTGGGGATTATCAGTGTTAAAAGGATTCCATAGTTTTTTTTTTTTTTTTTTTGGGTTCAAGAATTCATAGGTGATGTAATAAGTTACTGGAGTTTTGTTGAAATCAACAGTGGACTAAATCTTGTAAATAGAATAAGAAACTTAAAATTTTGTTGAATTCGATGGGTTCTCCCTGTAGTTTTAGTTGGATGGAGACTCTTGAAGCCTAAAAGATGTGTAAGTAGATATACATGGTTTGCTCATTGGTCTGGGGTAGCAATTTTGCTTTCACACTATGTCTACCTTTTATAATTTACCCGATGCATCTTTTTAACTATATGGTTGATTGAACGATTCCTTAATTAAATATCTTGGAGGTTTCTGAATACAATATATAGCTTGCTTGGAACTTGTACTGGTTTTCATTTCAGATCAGAGTGTCAGTGCTTAGATAACATAATCATGTGCTCCGCGTTATTAGTTCTCATATTGAAGGTGAATACTGAATGATGTAAACTTACTGTTTCTTCTCAGCAACCATGACCAAGATCATTAAGGAGATGTTGCCTCCAGATGTACGCGTTGCAAGAGATGCTCAAGATCTTCTCATTGAGTGTTGTGTAGGTGAGGATAAATGTATATGTAGTTTAGTCTATGTTCTGCTATTGACATATGCATTCACAGACACACACTGCCAGATATACTCACTGGTATATTGTTGGCTTGTGAGTAGTTCAAAGCCTTATCTATAGAACTTTAAGCCAAAACCTTTTCTGCATGTGAAACCTTATTGTTTCAGTGAACAGGGCCAGATGAATTATTGGCGATGCATTTGCTGACTTGTTTGCAAATGGAATTCAATGGAATAATAATTTCTTAGTATTTTCAATTGAATAAGTTTGAAGAAAAAATGAAGCAAAGTTATGTTTCTGATTTTGAGGGATTTTGTTTCTAATACAAGTATGTCATTCATACCATTTGGGTTGATTTTGTTTCTAATGTAAGTATGCCATTTGTATTATTTGGGTTGATTATTGATAACCCTTTAGGTACGATTAAACCTTTTTTGAGAGTCATTGATGCCATTTACATATGTATTGCTATCCCTCATGTACTTTGAAGTTCAATGTATTTCAATTGTTTTAATGTGTTCCTGAATCTCATAAAACTGCTTTTGTACTGTCTGGATGATAACCTGTGACAGATATTTATATTTTTCTGAACTGATTTAGTACTTATATCTCACCTTTGCAGAGTTTATAAATCTCATCTCATCAGAGTCCAATGAAGTTTGCAGCAGAGAGGAGAAAAGAACAATAGCACCTGAGCATGTGCTCAAGGCTTTACAGGTTTTGATCAACTCTGACCATATAATTCCATGTCGAAATAGTTTTAGTCCATAGTGTGGGTGTTGCTCTAAAAGGTTTTAGTCCATAATGCACCTGCGCTTCCATATTGTGGTTTATTAGTGAATCGAGTCTTCCTGTCAATCTATGCATGTGCATCTTTTACTTGCATAATCTTTGTGAGATATGGTTCATCTTTCTATATTTCTGAAATAGGATGGTTATAGTCATGTTGATTATGTAACCTTAAAAGGTAGATCTGTGAAATAAGCCTTAAAGTGATAAATTTTTTGTACCAGCCAACTTTATTTCATTGGGGGTACGAATCAATAATACAGATGGCTCGGTGGTGACATAGGGTGAATACAACAGTATATAGGTGAAATGTGTAGAGACAGCCTAGTGGTCTTCTTCATTATTTAACAGGCCTACTGCAGCATTACTAATCTGATTAGTCTGCTTCTTGTAGACTTCTTACAGAAAACTAGCAAAAGTTTCTATAGAGTGTTGTACATGTTTGAAATGACACTTATTATATTCTGTTATCAGGTTCTTGGGTTCAGCGAGTACATTGAGGAAGTTTATGCAGCATATGAACAACACAAGATTGAGACTGTGGTAAGTATTCATCTGTTATGCTTTGTATGTCTAAACAAGTAGTGCAAGATTGTAGTTGCTCAAACTTAGAACTGTGGTGGGATATATGTTTATACAAGTATGGCATTTTCTGTGAACTTGCCACATAAACAATGTGCTGATGAGAGTTGAATCTTTTTCAGCATGATGTAGCAAAAAGTGTCAAATGGGGCAATGGAGCAGAGATGACGGAGGAAGAAGCCTTGGCCGAGCAGCAGAGGATGTTTGCTGAGGCACGTGCCAGAATGAATGGAGGCGCCACTGCACCCAAGCAACCAGACCCAGACCAAAGTTTAGAGAGCTAACTCTTTAGGATCCTTTATTTTCCTGCAACCGTAGGCAAGCATCGCTCATTGATTGTGCTTCTAATATCTCTACAATTTATGTACAAAATCATTTGACTAGTTTGCTGGCCTATGCCAATATGCACTCCTAAGTTGTATTCTCGTTATGGATCCATGTCTATAAGTGAATGTAATTAGTGCAAGTTTGTCCGAATCCTGGTCTCACAACTTTATGTAATTATCTGGTCTCGTTATTTTAGTTACAGCTTGCTAGCATTTAGCACTGTCACTGGCTTTACTGCGTAGTATATTTACTATGCTTTGGATAGCTTCTTTGTTATCGTTGATTCTTTCTGGGTAAATCTCCAAACGACGTTGGGCTGATAAGATAACCTATCACACGCCAACCTTAGTTCCACTAAACGAATCGTTTTGATTACGATGCTTAAAGGGTTTAGTGGCAGGGGTCCCCCACAAACATTGAGTTGCCAGTTCGCAGGTAGGTGAAGATCGAAATGTTAACTCTGTGCCCAACATAAGCCATGCCCATGAGAGCTCAGGGACTTGATATTGGATAAACACCACCACCACGCCTCTGGCACTAGAAGAAGACATGGGTAGGGTATGAAATGCTGACATCAGCATGTCTAGTATGAATAATGATGCTTTCCTCTTTCTCCAGTGTGGGTTTTGGGTGCAAATCCCTTTACTGATTTTGTGATTGAAGTCAAAAAGAGGCAGTCAAGCAAAAAATCCCTACTATACATCTTGCTTTGCTTACCCCACCAGAAAGTGAACTCACAACCCCATTGTCTCCTCAGATTCCCCCTTCTTCTCTGTTTTCAAAACAATAAAAATCTTCACCTCCATTGTTACAGTTTGGTGGGTCAGTCTATGTTTCTTTTGTCAGGATTCTCTTGGGCTACTAGAAACAAAAGGGAATTAATGTACAGACACCACCTCTCCCCACACAGCACCACCACCACCTCTTCCTCAATAAAAGAGAAGAGACCAGAACTACTCTCTCTCTCTGTCTCTCTCTCTCTCTGACTCTCTCTTTACTCCACCAACCACCCTCTTTAAGAACACTGCCTCTTCCCCTTGATTGCTTTCAACCTCTTATGATACACACCTACACTCATGGCAAAGAGCTTGCAGGACTCCTCTTCCAAAAGACACTTCCACTGGACCAACAAAGTTGGCAATGAAGACGATCATGATCATGATAGCCATGAAGATGGAGCTGGAGTTGGAGTAGGAGTAGGAGTAGGTCTTCCAACCTTGAAATCTTCTCTGTCAAAGGCAGTTTCTGATGAGGAAGAGAAGAGAAAGGAGGCTCAAGGGACTCATAAGGTTCAGCTACAGAGAAGGAAGCTTCAGGCAGCAGCAATTTCGAGGCTCCGGTCGGTGCTGACCGCCTTTGGGAAGAACAGGTCAGGGCTCCCACTGGGTCTGGGGCCGAGAGTTATAGGGACCCTCTTTGGGTCTAAGAAAGGGCATGTGCATTTTGCTCTCCAGAGAGACCCAAATTCACACCCGGCTTTCCTGATTGAGCTTGCTACTCCAATTAGTGGGCTGGTGAAGGAAATGGCTTCTGGGCTTGTGAGGATTGCTTTGGAGTGTGACAAGGAGAAGGAGGAGGAGAAGAAAACAGAGGATTCGAAATCGAAGTCGAAAAGTTCAGCTGTGAGGTTGCTGGAGGAGCCTGTGTGGAGGACTTACTGCAATGGGAAGAAGTCTGGGTTCGCTAGCAGGAGGGAATGTGGGCCTAAAGAGTGGAAGGTGTTGAAGGCTGTTGAGCCCATTTCAATGGGTGCTGGGGTCTTGCCTCCTGGGAATGAAGGTGAAGCTGGGTGTGATGGTGAGCTCATGTACATGAGGGCCAAGTTTGAGAGGGTTGTTGGGTCCAGAGACTCTGAGGCTTTCTACATGATGAACCCAGATAGCAATGGAGCTCCTGAACTCAGTATCTACTTGCTTCGAGTTTAACTGAGCTCGGATTACCACTCTGTGCTTCAAGTTCTTGAAGAGTAAGCTCTTGTTGGAAGCTTTGTTCTCTCCTAGTATTTTTTGTTTCCTTTTTTCTTTTTCTTTTTTCCTTAGGTTGGAATATTTGGGGAAAATGGTTAGTGGGATTTTGTCTTTCATATTGTGTTAGTGTAGGTGGGGGGCAATACATTAGAACATGATGGTAGGTGGTGGGGGCATGAAGGTGTACATGTATAGCTTTTTCCAATCCTTAATGAAGTGATGATGAGACCTAATGTTAATGCAATCGTGATTGTCATCTTTACTGATGCTGCTTAATCTGTCAACTTTATGATGGACTTGTTTGTTTTGATATGAAAAGAGGTTTAAATTGTTGGAGAAATTATATATGGTTCTTTTATATACGCCAAGTTAGCAGGTAAGCAGAGGAATTTGTGATATATTCAGTTTGTAAATCAAATATTGGTACAATGCTGTTAGAATATCCAGTTATCCATCATGCTATCATATCATTCAGTTTGTTTTGTGATTCCGTACGCTTGACTTGCCATATCAAGAAAAGAAAATAATATTATTCTCTCATATTACCGGTTGCATATAATTTTGTATTTATCTCTCTTATCATGTGATTCTAAGAGCGATAAATATAAAATTCTAATAAATGATCATGTCTCTATCTCTCTCATCACGTGACTTAGCACATAACGAGAGAGATCGTAAACAATCAGAGGCGGTGAGGAAGGTCTTTACTTCAATGCCATACCCCAGATCAGCAGACTAGTACGATGATTCCTTTGCTATTTGTAAGGGGCCTCCCCCTGCATAATGTTTTTGGTAATTATAACTCTTGGGACATCAATATGTAAAACACATAAATTGCTTTTCTTCTCTGTAGCTGAAGGATCTGTGCTTTAATCATATGATAGCTTCAATGCATAGCCAAAAAGGAAAAACTTAATGACACAAAGATGCAATTTTCTTTTTTCCTTTTGTCTTTGTGGGTCTTTCTCTTCTGTATAGGATAGCTTCAATGATAGGTTTGATGTCTCTTTTTTGCTTTACTGTTAATTTCCTTTCCTGTTTAACTTGTTTCCTTTTCTGCAGTAATGGTGATTCACACACATTCATTCAATAAATTACCAGCATTTGGTCCAAAAGTATAGGCTATTCCAGTTTCCAATCATTGCTTTTGATATATAATTTTGTGTTAGAATGATCCCAAGATAAGTTTACTAAAGTAATCATAGAAGTCACCAAAAGCTAAATATAAAATGAAAACCCAAATCCAATTCCTGACAGCAGAATTTTGGCTTTTGCTTATAATTGACTGCTTTTTTCTCTCTTCTTCTTTTGTTTTTCATTTTCTTCTGCTAAATGTAAATCTTGTTGACTGCTTTTTCCCCCTCGGCGTTTGATTCCCTACTGAATTTAAATGACTACTGCTTACATTCTATTCACTGTGAATCTGCATCAGCAATCTGAAATGACATCCTTAAACCCAGAAATGAAATCCAGATGACATTCTAACAAGGGTAGTTCGGTCGTGTTCTGTAGCTTGTGTTACAGTCCTGGTGTGCCAGACTGCCAGTGTCTGTCCTCCCCTTTTATCCTAGTTTCAAGGCTTTCATGTATGAAGTATCTGCCTTTTCTTTTTTTAATCTCACTGCAACCACAATGAGAGAATAATGGGAAGGAGAAGGCCCAGAGGACAATTTGAAAGGGTGCTAATGGATGTGTCACAGCTAGGATTATGTTATCGCAGGAATCGAGGTTCATTTTGATGATCATCCCCCCATCATTCTTCAAAGGGTTCAAAAGTTGGTGGTGGCTCTACCTAAAGTAAGGCCACTGCTTTGCTCAATCATTATTTCAATTAGTACAATCATATATCTCATTTGATTTGCGGATTAGAGAGTTGAAAGGAGAATATGTATAGTTCATTTCTCATGTTTCGTAAGTGCGAGCTTGTGAGAAAAAGGAAATCGAGACCATTAAGCTCTTTCGGGTTTGCTTTTTCTTTTCTTGAAAAATATTCCACGAACTCAACGGGATCTTAGTACAGGTGGACAATTACAAAACCCAGAAAATGCAACACATATAGGAGGATTGAACTATAAGTTAATCCTAGACTACACACAAAGAACAGCATTGAATTGATTGCGTGTTGCCCAGAGCTCTAGTGCATTGGCCTAAGGTTGGTTGTAATAAATTACGACTATAATGACTACTGCTGTCTCAGGTCCAAAGTTGGGTGCACGGTGCCATATTATTGTAGGGCAATCGTACCTTCTCTATTGGGAACATACATGTAGATAGCTACGTGACCTCAAGAAAGTTAATGGAGTGAATGAGAGATGTGAAACACGTAGGGTTTGTTCTTTGGAATATTAAATTTTTAACCAAATTCCTGCACCAAGAGTTATCATACCTAATATCTAAGGTAAACAGGTAATAGCCCCCAATCAAAATTATGTAAACCATTGAAGTACTCCATACGTTAGGAATTTGTGCAAATGGCCGGCTTAGTCTAAGGCAAAGTGTTCGAAAAATTGCCTCAATGAGGCTACGACAATAACAACTAGACAAGTAAAGTAAGCTAGCGTGCAGACTTCTTCATTCCGCTCCATGAAGAAAAGGTCTTGGTTTCGGAATTTGTGCAAATGGCCGGCTTAGTCTAAGGCAAAGTGTTCGAAAAATTGCCTCAATGAGGCTACGGCAATAACAATTAGAAAAGTAAAGCAAGCTAGCGTGCATACTTCTTCATCTCGTTCCATGAAGAAAAGGTCTTGGTTTCGCTGCCTCGGGGTAGTGGTAGTTTTTATTTGCCAAGTGATTGCTACAGCAGATGACATATTTAAACTGTTGTTATGGGAGGGGACCAGACTAAAGACTCTGAGCCCCGTGCGCGAAGAGCTGATGATATTGCTCAGACTTTAAGCTCAGCAGGAGGCCCCGAAATGCAGAAAAGCCTTTAGCTTTTTCTTCACTTAATGTCTTAATCTGTAGGCGGCCATTAATCTTTTCCTTAATTGGACAAGGGGACGAAATCTATGATATCTACAAGTGGAAGTTTATAAGCTTAAAATGCTTAATTATATATAAGCAGAAGCAGGGCCGGATTAGCTAGAAGTGGACTAGCTTTTTGATCAAGTGGTGCTGTAGTGGTGAAGCTTATTTGGTATTTCATGCACACAATGGGTTTGGATTATCATCATCATGGTTTCAGTGTTTGATAATCTTAAAGACTTCCAGAAGGAAAAAGGAAACTGAAAAAAGATAACAAAAGAGAAACAACTATTAATAATCTATGTATGTACCCACAGACTATTTCTTTTTCTTTCTTTTTTTTAGCCAAGGGCGCCAGCTCTCTCAGTGCTTTGGATTTACCATTACTGTGAATCACAAATAGAAATTTCCTTCCAGATGGTGGAATTTTATTCATCTGTAAATCAAGGATTGATATGTAAGGCTGTAGTCAGCTTAACTCCATTTGGTTCACTGGAGCTCATTCTGCAGTTTATAGTCTAGAAGTGAGTACTGCTGCATTGAGCCTGTTGCGGCTTATTACTGTATATTGATGCAAAACATATCATTGCTGCTTCACCTGCTTGTTCTTTTCTTTCGCTGCCATTCATCGCAAATTCACGACTGATGTTCTTGCTTTAGTTTCCAGCAATACTCTTTAGTTTGGAAGAAAAGATGAAGAGCCCCTAAACTTTGAGTTTGAGCCATTTTAAGAGTCCTTTAAGCTTCACGGGGGTATAATTTGGAAGTAAAGATAATTAAAAATAAAAAAATATAAACCAGCAAAAAGGTACTCAAGCCACTTTTACTTTTAATAACCTTTCTGAACTCCACTTGAGAAAAAAGAGAGAAGACCAGAGCAGGCTCGTTATATTAACTTGACCTTACCACGAAAAAATAAAAAATGACCTTACACACTTATGTACATGATTTTGAATGCTACAACGAAAAAATGTGCTCGGTTCTTCGTTCTAAAATAACAAGAACAAGCAATAATGTATTCATCTGGGTGTGCACTGATGATCTCTACATGAGCTTGGAATAAGTAACACATTATTCTGAAGAAGAAACAACATATTAAACTAATGAACTGTGTTTTGCTGAGTCTACAAAAGAAACAGTATGTAGAAAGAATGATGTGATGAACACAGACTCCATTGTGATATGATTGATCACAGCAGCACATGACATAAAATACAAGTAACAGCAGCCCCGCTCCTACCCAGTAATAATATTTCCACCAGGTAACAGCCCGCCACTTCAGCCAGAATGCCATAATCTTTCCATTTTGCAGACAACTCCAAGTAGTCCTTTTCTCTTTCCCATTCATCTTCATCCTTCCTGTGTTACTTCAGACGCTCGGGCTTTTGTCGTGCAAAACCTGGCTGGTATAATCGATGATGTGCGGTCCAAAAAATATCACAAAGCAGAAACATGGATAGGCAAGCTGCATCAGTTGCAGAACAAAGAAACAAGGCATACATAAAAGATTAAAGAGAGCATGTTTTCATGGGAGGATATTTTAGTTATAGGTCCTGTAAATTATTTTTTAGAAGTTTCTATATGAGGGCCTGTTTTAAACCATACACATTCTCCAGAAAGTATTTAAGGGAAGACGATGAGAAAAATCAGACTACCTGGAGAAGCATGGAGGGAACAGCAGGTGGTTCACAAATAACATGACTTCTAGTTTTCCTTCCATTTTGTGTAGTAACTGATGGGCTATTTGCGGTTGTTATGTCCCAAAAGCTTCGTTTTTTCGCTGTTGGGACTGGTGACCTGAAACGATGACTTGGACTCTTCAACTCACCTGTGCTTGGCTCGTTTGGTCTCAAGCTAGCCCTTGTGACTGCCCTCTTTGTCCCCAATGCGGGTGCTGGTGTTTGGTCACTTTTCCGTGAAAGATCACGAATAAGATTATCCTTCTGCTTTAGCTGTGAAGTATGATCCTTCTTCATCCTTTCTATTTCTGCTTCTAATGCTTTTACTGTCTTTTGAAGCTCTCTAACTCCTTCATCAGCCCCTCTTCTTTTGGATTCAGGTGTGAAACAATTCCTAGCCAAGAAAGATGGTCTGGGTTTTCTCTTCTCATTTGCTTGGGCAGATGACGGAGGAGTCAAGAGAGAGGTGGCTGAAGAAGGGGTTGGAGATGCATTGGCAGCCAAGGATTGTGCTTGGACAACTAATAGTTTCTGTTGATGACGTGCCAGTTGTACTCGAAGTTCACGGTTCTCTTTCTGTAGTTCAAGTAATAGTTTGGCACGATCAGTTTCAGATTCAGGTACTTCCACTATTTCCTCGTTCACCTCAGAGGCCTGCAATTGTGTAAGTTAGTAAATATTATTTTTATCATTATGAATTGCCATTAAAATTACAGTGCGACTTTTGGAACTGTCATGTTGAAAGAAGAAAACCAAGCATGGAATTTTGAGAAAGACAAAAATCAATGCCTGTTGCTTATGATAGTTCAAAGAAACTAGCAACATACTGGCATGAAACTCTCAGATGGGCAGAGAAATACACAATGTGAAAAAAGAAAGATAGAGCATTACATGTGACACTTCAACAGTTGGATATATGACTGCATTTTAAACCATCAATGAATGAGTGGAAATTGAAGAATGATATGTAAGGAGGACTGACCTTGGTCCTAATTTCCTTTGCTCTATCAGCCCAGTGAAGGGTGTTTTGGGTTTCACCAAATGAGAGGTTACATGGGCTGATGTTGGCAATCATTACAGTGTTACAATCTCCTCCTAGAGAATCCTTGAGAAGTTGGGTCAACTTTGAATTTCGATAAGGTATGTGCTTCTTTCCCTCCACGAGAGCATTGATGCAGCTGCTTAGTGCTAGGAGTGACCGATTTATATTGGCACCCTCAATAGATCTTACTGTTCTCTGATCCGTGGCAAGGGCTCTCTCGGACCCGGCAAGATCAATAAGTGAAAGCTTGCCTACTCTGTTGACCACATTCATAGAAGCATCTTTTACCTGGTATTCAACCACAACCTGGATACAGAAGAGAGGCATAAGAAAGAAAGAAAAAAACTGAATGGTAAGATTGTAAGTTTTGACTTGAGATCTCTATTGTTACCTGTAAAATAGCATGGGAGCGAGAAGAAGTTTCATTACAGCGAGTTGGTTCAGTAGTTCGGTTTTGGTTTCCCCGCTGAAGCAATTGCATAACCTGCCACAAGACAAAGAAACAGCAAAAAATATATTACCTTCCGGAAACCTATATCTAACCTATCAAAATCCAAATCACCTAAAGAGGAATTTAGAAACGTACTTCATCAGTGGAATAAGCTCTGTATTGTGTAAGACCGGCTGCCACCATTCCCTGTAATATACATTTCAAAAAACATCTTTAACACACTAAAGATTTGTATCAAGTGAAAATAAATATAAAAGTTTTTTTGGAATTTTAACTATTGCTAACAAATAAATCTTTCATGTATCAGAAGTTTTTTTCCAGGTATATGAATGGGATATGTAAGATATTGAGCTACCATTTATAGAGACAAGATACACAAAAAACATGTTTCTATGTTTCAGAGTAATAGCATATCGCTCTTATATTTACTCAGTGTGACCTTAATAAATATTGGTACATTTTAGAGAATAAATTGCATTTCTGAAAAGCCAGTTACATCCTTCCTGGTTAGTAAAATCATCATGGTATTCAAGGAAATTTTGACACAATATATATGAAAGCAACATAACTTACAGAGAACTTAGTAGCTTTAGTTTGCTTATCCTGCCAAATGTGGCAAGTAAATTAATGTGAGATACAAGATAGAGAGGCAGACCTGTTTATCTTCTCTAAGAACCAGAGGCCGTCCGGGGGAGAGCAAATCCCTGACAGTTTCATTATAGACTTCAAGATAGGACAGATGAACCACATGATTTCCATCCCAGCTCCTCTGCCTTATCTTTGTAAAGAGGTCCTTGATTGCCAAAACCATCACTCCCGGACTCTCCAGAGTGCCCAGCATTGTGTATGTTTTCCCAGCTCCGGTGGCACCATAGCAGAAAACTGATCCATTCCTCCCCTGCAGAACTGCTTCCACAAGCTCAGCTGTACTGAAAAACCAAATAGTGTACCCTTTTTGTCAAGCCTTCCTTATCAAAGGAATGAACAGGTTCATGAAACTTTTTCCAAACCACACAAATCACACAATGACTTCTTTCAAATATGGAAATCTCAGCTCTTCTAAGTTCTAACACACAACTTTAGCAACAATTCTTTCATAGCTGCACTAAATAACCAAATGGGCACCCTTTTTTTTACTTTCCTCAATAAATGAAGGAAGAAGTTCATGAAAGTTTCTCCAAATCACACAATGACTTGTTTCAAGTATGGAAATTTCGGCTCTTCCAACACACAACATTAGTAACAATTCTTTCATAACTGCACTAATTTCTTAAACTTTCCTCATTGAATGAACAACCATGAATGTTTTCCTAACCAACCCAACAAAACCTTAGAATCAACTAAAACTAAAGCAAAACAAGCACATTCATGATGCTAATGAAAAATTTAAACACCCAAAACTTCAAGCTCAAAACTTTCAGGCAAAAACAAATTACCCAATATTTGAATCCAAAAACCCACCACTAACCTGGTGGAATAAACTTCCTGCTGAGAAGTCGAATCTGGAAACGAAGCATCAAACGTGAAATGGCGACCCCTCAGTCTCTTCAGCCTCAGATAATCGTTCTCGTTCGCAAACTCCGTCAAGTACACGTCACGCCGGTTCACGATCCTCACACAACACCGAGAACCCCCCTCCTTCTCCTTCTTGCTCATCGGCCGAAGCCTCACAAACACCATAATCCGGCTCCCACAATTTGCGCCTTTCGTCTCCGATACCCCCAATTTCGTCTCCGAAGCCCCAAATTTCGTCTCCAATTCTCGCACATTCTCCATCTCCGGCGCCACGTGGGAAATCTGACCTCCTCCTCCGCCGAGAGAGAGCCGCCGCGCCACCGTGGTCCTCTGGGGCCTGGCCTTTCTTGGAAGCGAAGTGAAGCTGAGAATCCGGTCGGTGGCGGTGGCTCCGCGACCACCGCATTCTCCTTCGCGTCGTCGTGGGCTTGTCGTTGGGCCTGGGCCTGAAACTGGGCTTGAGGCGGAGGCAGAGGCAGAACGTAGGTTCTTGTAACAGCGGAGTTGTGCATTGCGTTGTTCTCTCTCATCACGACCCGGCTTCCGGGTCGGAGCCCCGACTCGTGCTCTTCTTTCTTACACTTCTGGGTCGCGAGTCGGAGCTCCGACGGGTCCGGGGGCTTCGAGTTTCTCAGAGCTGCGGAGGCTTGCTTCTGCTGCTCGTAGAGTAAAGTCAAAGCTTTCATCTTTTCCTTCAATCCATGGTGTGGGTTTCGCAGAGGAAGAAGATTTGAGTGGGTCTGTTCTTGATCCGACCTGGGTTTCCGTTCACTTTGCGACCGAGTTGATACAGGCATTTTAGGGTTTTGAGTTTTTGAAGTTTTCTCACATGCCCAGAAGCAATTGAAGGCGACCCAGTTGACTAAACTGATCAAATTGCAGAAAGATTGAAGCTTTTTTTGCAGAATTGCAGAGCAGAAATAGAAGCTTGGGAAGATCAAGATTGTGGTTTTGGGTGTTAAGTTTGGAGGGGATTTTGAGCCGTTGGATTGGGGGAGATGAGTAGTGTTGGGTTTTGAAAGTTGATACTGACACTCCAGATTCTGCTACTTGCGCTCCTGTTAAGTGGTTGGTTAGTTTGATTTTTGGGTTGACTGGAGTGGAAGAAGCAATTGAGGGAGGGGCGGTAAGGTTGCTTTTTGAAAATTTTGAATTATCTATTTCTAACGGTCAAAAATGTTGTCAGACTTGTTAGCCGGTAGGGAGAGAGCTGTGGGATCCATTGAAACCACGTGGAAGCTTCTTCTTTTTTGTAAGGTGAAATTATTAAAGATGTATTCTTTTGAATTTTTAAAGTAAAAGTAGTAAAATAAAGTAAAAGGATTGTATTTTTGTGTATTGATTTAAGTATCAAACAATTACTTCATGAATCAAGGGGTTTAGATCCATCTATTTATGGTGTTTAATGGTTAATCTACTAATTTAATGATGAGCAGATGAAAATATATTATTTTATAGATGTGATGTGACAATATTGGTTACTTTTTTAGATTAAGAATTTCTAACAATTGTATACTTGAAATCACAAAACTCGTATAACTATTAGACCTAAAGGGATTATGGACCATATTTTTGTTTATCTTATATGGTCAGTGAAATGATGTTATGTGGGTACTCGTGTATTTGACTATGATACACATGATTTTGTTGCAGTGAGTGGAATATAATTGCAAGCATTGGCTATGATTACACTTTTGTAACCTATTTTACATGAAAATGCCTTCTAAGAGAGGCCATTAGAGAATCCTATTTATGAAAATTCATTCACATATAGTAGAGTTGACAAGTCATGATCGTGCTCCCATATCTTAGTGCGCAAGTTAAGCACAATTGACCCTCCCATAATGAAACTTGATAATAAAAGGGACTTGTAGCTTTCGAGATATAAATAGCAAAGGTTGGTGCCACATTTGCTAAACTATGGTATTCATTTGCCACTAGGTAATAGCATAATACAAATGACTATGAATCCTGCACCAAGTAATATAAGATTATAAGGGATAGTGTTGGGGTTCTTCTAATTATGCATATGTCTGCACATTATATAGTAATTGATTTAGATTGCTTATCTATAATATGATTAACTAATTTGGTGAAATGTTTAAGTTGCAAACATAATTCATACCTACTCTATCTATATTTTCAAGCTCTGTGGCATCATTGTCACTCAACAATCCTTCAAAGACACACCATCACATTTGTTGTTATCTCTTTTGAAAAACTCAAAGTACCTTGAGAAATGCCTAAGGAGAAATTATGGAAATAGTATATAAAAAAACATATATATAGGTACAACTGTGAAGTTAAGCTCTCGTTCAAGACTACACCTAGGGCTCAGACTTTTACATGAAAAAAGTTTATTCTCTCGCATTTTAAATTAAACTGAATAGTTCTTATTCTCTCTAATTCTCACACAACAGACCTAAATTGATTATTATACCCTCTCTTTTTTTCAATTTTTTAAAAATTTTTCTCTCTTTTTATTTTTATTTTTTCTACTTCTCTCTCTCTCTCTCTCTCTCTCTCTCTCTCTCTCTCTCTCTCTCTCTCTCTCTCTCTCTCTCTCTCTATATCCCCCTTACATATCCAGTATAGATCACCACCTTCGTCACAATGAAGATCACAGCCTTGCTTGTAGTTATCAGATTTGGGCGAGGAATTTAGGTTACATGGGGAATTCAAGGCATGGTTTTTGCAAATATCGAAGCTCACTGTCACCGGTAAATCTCCCAGCGATTTCGAAATCGTGCCGGAAAAGTGATTGAAACAAGAGGTTGAGCGTGCATGAGAGAGACTTTAGGGCGCTGAAATCCTCTAGCACTGATCCGGTGAAGCCATTGTTGGAGAGGTCTATTGGAGGAGATTTTCCATATAAAACCAAATTCAGGCCAGAATGTCAGAATTTCGCAAGTGAATTTGTTTTCGGCTAGTATCAGTCTTTGCAATTGCTTACAGATTTTTAGACCTTTGTCCAAGGAACCGGATAGGGAGTTGTTGGAGAGGTCGAGGTTATAGGGTACAGTGGTGGGCTGGGTTCTGGATCGGGCACCAAGTCGAGTTCTTTGGCTTTAGATTAATGTTTGTTTTTGTCTAGCTTTCTGTAAAGGTGATAATGTGATGGATTGATATTGGTATAGCAATTGAAATTGGGATACAATTTGTTTTTTTTTGAATCATATGATGGAGGAGGAGTGACGATTAACAAGGGAATAGGAGTGGTGAGGGGAGTCAACGAGGTTAAGGATGGGGGTGGACTAAAAAGATGTGGTGGTCTTATCGCCGTTGTAGGAGTTGCGAGAGGGGCTTTGGACATAGTAGATTGAGCCACAGGGGAATTGGGTCGGTGACGATGGTCTGCACTAATGGCGGTGTATGCCTACACCAAGTCAGAGAGAGATAGAGTATAAGAAAAGAGAAAAATTAAAAATATATAGAGAAAGAGAGGGGGGGGGGGGGGGGGAGTGATGGTATAATAGACATTTTAGGGATGTTGTGTGAGAGTGAGAGAGAATAAAGATTGTCCAGTTTAATTTATATGGCGAGAGAATAAACTATTTTTCAGACAAAAGTTTGAGGAGTGACAAGTTTTTAATCCTTATTTATTTTATGGAGATGTTAACAAATATTAGGCTTGAAAAGACTACAAGCGGATCTGAATCACAATCTATTTGATGAGGAATGCTATCAACTTTCCATTTCTATCATTTTCACTCATTAACTTACACTTGTCCTCTTATTTCACTCAAAACTATAGTATTAATGTTCATCAAACTAACTTTTTTATTTTTCGAATGTACCCCTAATTATTGCATATCAATAAATTTATTATTTTCCATCTTTCATTCTATTTAAATTATTTTCTCCTCTCTTTCTCTCCCGAGAAATTCTTCCTCATTCTCATCGTTCAATACAAAACCCCAAATTCAGATGATCATATCAACTAATAAATCACTATTATTGAAGGAGATTGATGACCTATCATTCATCTCTAATCCAATTTTGTTTAAAAATTAGAATCTAATACAAACTACATTATTTGAGTACAAAGAATGCTGAGACAACAATAAAGATCATTATTTCTATTTTTTTCCCAATGTTGTGGGCGTGGGAAATTTGTTTCTGTTTGGGATGGAGGTTTGTTTCTGTTTGGGAGGGGGAGGGGGAGAAGGGAATTTGTCCTCTTAGTAATTGCACTAAAGAAGAATTTGTATTGAACCAAAGAAGATTATACAAAGAAAAAGTAAAAGGAGGAGGAGGAGGAAGACGAAGAATTTTTCTAATCTGGGCTTATGCAATTGTTCCCAAAAGATGAGTATTGAACCAATCAAGAGTTGGTATTGAACAAAGAAGAATGATACAAAGAAAAAGGAAGAGGAGGATGAACACGAATAGGAACATTAAGAGGAAGATGAAGAGGAAGACCATAAGGAGAAGGTAAGAAGGACGATCTGTTCGTGATAGATGGATAGAGAGATTTAAATGAAAATAAGAATTAATTTGTGCAATAATTAGGGTATATTCTGAAAATGCAAAAGTCAAGTTTTATAAACATTAATGTTATAGTTTTAAGTAAAATAAGAGTACACATGTTAGTTAATGAGTGAGAAATATAGAAAGGAAATGTAGATGAGGAAGGTTGCTAGCATTCCTTCTATTTGATTATTACAAATTTATTTTACCATATTTGTGGAAATATTATCCATTATTCATAGTCAAATGAATTTGCTTGCATTGTTACAAAAATGTTTTTGAAAAAAAAAAAAAAAAGATCTACAAAATGAGCAACTCCACATTGTGCTATAACATGGGCTGGGCCTTTCAAAAAAAATACATGGGCTCGGAGCGTAAATGGTTTAATCCAGAGTGTAAATGGGCTGAGTTCACTCATTATGATGGTTCAAATTAGAGTAACCAAACCAGACCTAATGAGAGTATATTATTTTGAGGCTTTGAGGCCTAAACAGGTTTTATATCGTTGGGTCAAGCCCAAACCCGAGACCGTTGGCGAACTACTAGGGTTTAAGTCTACACAAAATCACAGTCCACCTTCTCCTACTTTCTCACCGTTTTTGAGACCCTAAAACCCTAACCCGCCAAAAACACTAGAACCAGTCGCCATGACCGACCCAATCTCCCACGCATCTCCCATGGACGATGCGAAGAAGAGGAAGCGCAAGAGAAACAGAGCGAAGAAGCCATCGGAATCGGAAGTTGCAGAGCAACCGGAGCCCCAAATTGAAGAAGCGGAAAACGGAGAAGGCGAGGAGCAAGCTAAGAAGAAGGAGAAGAAGAGGAAGAAGATGAAGAAATTGAAGGGAGAGGAGGAAGCAGCAGAGGCTGAAATCCCTAGCGAGACCAAAGAAGAAGATGAAGATGCAGAAGAGGAAGAGGAAGAGGAGAAGGAAGAGAAGGAAGAGAAGAAAGAGAAGAAGGTGAGGAGTGGTGGAGGGACTGGGATTATGAGCACAGTGACCTTTGCTTCATTGAGTTTATCGGAGAAAACTTTCTCGGCCATTCAAGAATTGGGCTTTCAGCATATGACTCAGGTATGTAGTGATTGTGATTTTGTTACCTTCTAATTGATAATGTGTAGTTTGAAATAAGGAACGAGGTTTCGAAATTGCGAATGCAGATTCAATCCAGAGCAATCCCACCACTGTTGATCGGAAGAGATGTGCTTGGAGCTGCAAGGACAGGGTCCGGGAAGACTCTTGCTTTTCTGGTGCCAGCTGTGGAGTTGTTATATAACGCAAGCTTTTCGCCTCGCAATGGAACTGGTGTTGTTGTCATTTGCCCAACTAGGGAACTCGCAATACAGGTGAAGACCCTTGCTTATTAATGAATAATGCTACTACGAGTTACTTAGGTTTGATATGGTATTTGTTCTTATATTTTTTTACGTTAGTGTAGTTGAGCTTGATCCAATTGGGCTTGTTAGAAAGTATTGCCTTTAGTTCGTTTCACGTCTAGGACTACATGATCATTATACCTGTCTTGGAAATGGGTTTTGTGAATAATGTTCCTTCCGATATCTCTGCCATAAGAAAGTTAACTTCTCAATTTAATGCAAAACTTTTGGAAAGAAGATCTATGTATTTGCAGAAAGTTGACATATATATGTGAGAAATTATGCTTTATGTCTAATCAAAGTTAGAAAGAAAGATAATCTGTTGTTGCAATTGGAGATTTACATTTGAAGTTCATAATTCTGCCCTGACCAATTCACTGTTGAAATAATCAGTCCCATGCCGTGGCCAAGGACCTTCTCAAGAATCACTCACAGACTCTTGGCTTGGTTATTGGTGGTTCGGCTAGAAGAGGAGAAGCAGAGCGTCTTGCAAAAGGAGTGAACCTATTGGTTGCAACTCCTGGTCGCCTTCTTGACCATCTGCAGAACACCAAGGGATTCGTATATAAGAACTTGAAGGTATTTGTTTCATCATTGTTGCTGTATTGTTTCAATTTTTCTTTTTTGTGTTTACTTTGTGACTTGTGAGACTTAATATTTACTGAATTGTAGTTCTAGTCTTTGAGATGTTATGCAATTTGTGTTGCTATTGAAGTTAACTTGGTCAGATTAATGACATGTCTTTGATTCAGACGACATAGCCAACATTTGACAATTTTTTAATTTCTTTAATCTCTTTGGTTTGCAGTGCCTCATCATTGATGAAGCTGACAGGATACTGGAAGCAAACTTTGAGGAAGAAATGAAACAAATCATTAACATTCTACCAAAGGTAAACGATATGATTGGTTGAAGTCTTGATGATGCTAATCATGTATGATTACTTCGCCGTTTATCTTGAGCCTGTTTGTTTTAGCTGAAGTCTTGTTGCATTAACTGGCTTCCATCAACTTCTCTTGGTTTCATGGGATAAGGCAAACAGCTACTTGTTTTAGTTGTAGTCTTGTTGCATTAACCGTCTTAGTATATTTTGTTATATTCTTTAATGGATAAATGATTTGAACAAACTGGGTAGTTGGGTAGTATTTTACAACACAAAGATATTGCCACTTAAGAAGTGACATCAAGTACGAACCATGATGCATACAGCACTCAACATATGTTTCTGGTTTTCTTCTAGTAGCTGGACTGCAGTAGTTCAAATTTAACTTATATGATTTTTTCTTTTGTGGCGTTTGTTGTAATTACAGATGGACTTTCACCTTGTTATATGCTTTAACTGATCGAGTTTCTATTGAATGTGCAGAATAGGCAAACAGCTTTGTTTTCTGCTACCCAGACTAAGAAGGTTTGTGCATTTTATCTCTATCTCATAGCAGTTATTCAGTCAATCTCTTGCTTTCCACATTATTTTCCATTGTTTTAGCGTAACTTATGAACTTGACACGCTGCCATAGTTTAGTAGTTTCTAAATGCTTTTCTGTCTCTTCTTCGCATGGCTGCGTTGCCCATATGTTACGCAGGTTACTTGTTATAATAATCCTTTTCCCATTAAACCTGTAGGTTGAAGATCTTGCTCGCTTGTCCTTCCAGACAACGCCTATGTATATAGATGTGGATGATGGGAGAACTAAGGTACTGGTCTTTTGGATTCCACATTAATATTCATATATTAAGTCCACTTTATACTCATAATGATTTATTTATTCTTGTATTTTAGCGGTAATCTTTAGAACCTGACAAGATTGTGTGCACTACAGGTCACTAATGAAGGGCTCCAACAAGGCTATTGTCTTGTGCCAAGTGCCAAGAGATTTATTCTCCTATATTCTTTCCTGACGAAGAATCTATCAAAGAAAGTGATGGTCTTCTTCTCTTCTTGTAACTCAGTGAAATTCCACTCCGACCTTCTTAGATACGTTAATGTGGATTGCTTTGATATCCATGGAAAGCAAAAGCAGCAGAAGAGGACAAGTACTTTTTTTGACTACTGCAAAGCAGAGAAAGGAATCTTACTTTGTACTGATGTTGCTGCTCGTGGATTGGATATCCCTGCCGTGGTATGTTTTTTTTGTTTTTTTGGTTCTCTTTTTAGTTGTCTCTGTGATCTCAATAGGGAAAGAAAAATTGAACAGTATGCTATGTCAGTATGCTTCTTTATTAGAAATGTTTGTGTTGAGCGGTCATATTAATTGTAAGCTTCCTTCTGTGCTTGTAGGACTGGATTGTGCAGTTTGATCCTCCAGATGAACCCAAGGTGTGTAATATTTTGTTCTTGATCATCCTTTATTTGATTTTGGTCTCTTGTTATCTTGTTAATCCATATGCTGAGTACTGCATGCCATGGGATTGGTTCTTGCAGGAATATATCCACAGGGTTGGTCGAACAGCTCGTGGGGAAGGTGGAAAAGGAAATGCACTACTTTTCCTCATTCCTGAAGAGTTGCAGTTTCTTCGCTATTTGAGGGTATGGTTCATACTGATGAAAAGAATCCTAATATAAGCTACTAACTTTGTCCGTTTCAGTCTTTTGTGGAAGCTATTTAATACGAAAAAGTATTGTAGGTTTAGGGACTTGCTTTCCATTTCATATTTCATATTTCATTCTGTTTCCAGGAGGCAAAAGTCCCTGTTAAAGAGTATGAATTTAATGAGAAGAAGCTAAAAAATGTGCAATCTCAGCTGGTACGTTTCTGTTCCTTATTATTAATTATTAGATAATAACTGATTTCACGAAAATTTAAGTTAAATTGCTTCAACTGATGCAGGAGAAGTTGGTTGCCAACAACTACCATCTGAACCGTGCAGCAAAAGATGCATATAGGTCTTATCTATTAGCATATAATTCACACTCTATGAAGGACATCTTTAATGTTCACCGACTTGATCTCCAGGTACTTATTGTTTTCTTATCCAACGATAATGAAGTGTTGCTGAAATCTAAATTCATCTCTAGTCCTTGGATATGTTTCAAACTCTAATAACTTTGTGGAATTCTGATTTAATTGCTATGTTGTTCATACAGGCAGTTGCTTCTTCATTTTGCTTTTCTAATCCACCCAAGGTAAATTTAAACTTAGACAGCAGTGCATCAAAGTTCCGGAAGAACATGCGCAAAGTGGATGGAGTTCGACATGGAATCAATCCTAACAATCCTTATGGAAGGCAAAGAGGTGGAGATGATGACATGAGACAATTTGTGAGACATTAGGAGAGCCTCGCCCTGCAGCTCTGCAGTAATTCTGCACAAGTTTTGTATTTTTTTCTTTTTTCTTTTTTCTTTTGGCTGATGGAAACAAATCAGTGTAGCAATTATCATGAGATTGGAGACACCGTAAACCTTATAAATTTTTTAGTTAGTGTATTAGATACAATGATACATGTCTTCTTGACTACTTATGTGGGTAAGCAAAAAACACTTGAATCATATGAATGTGTATCTTACAACATGTGGATACAGGATTATGTCTCATGTAGTGTCAGATTCTCAGACAGTCCGACCTTGCTGTATTAAATCGGTCATTACTTCTTGTAGAAAAATTATATGAACGAACTGTTAAATGTTCGAGAAACTAGACATCCAAGCTTTCTAATGATATAAAGTTCACTGTGGTTTATTCTGAGCTACTCTCAGTACTCTATTGAAGTTGATTGATCTGCACCAGCAGATTTACTGATTTAGCTTCAAAACATAAAAAAGAACTAAACGACTCAAATAGATGGAAAACTAGCTGCATCTACATGTAGTTCATCTAGACAATGTACCGGCGAAGATTCCTTCGCAACGATGTGGCATTAATTTGATCCGAAGTGATGGTAACCTCTTGAGTTGGCTGCTGGGTTCTTAGGGTATTGTATTCTTCGGCTTTCCTTTTCCCCTGAGGAAAGTGATAGACCCACTCGTCTGGATGCATTCAAAGAGTTGAGGGAATGTTCGGAAATCTCCTAGCACCATCGCTTCGGCCCCCGCAGGTTATCGATAACCATCTGTACCCTCTTTTCTTTTATGTTCCATTTTGTTTGCTCTAGCTGCCATGAATTAACAAAGGTAATGCTGCGTTTTTTGACCTGGTGGAACTACTGGCTGGTGAATCTGTCAATCACATCGTCAAAACTACGTAGAGCATCAAGGGGGAGAGATGAGTTCCACTTGAGTGCCTCCTGACGAAAGGTCTTTCACTAAGCGGCCTCATTTTATCTATTTTTCTGTGTTGGAGATTTTGATTAATTTGTCTTACCCGACAGTCTTTATTTATATATTTTAATACCGATACAAATTTCGTCGGCAAGTTATGAGAAAACTAACGATAAATAATAATATTTAGAAATTTTGAGTAAATTAAAATGACATCTTCAACATATACCAATCTTTAAAATAAATTCAACTTATAATGTTAAATAGTAAGTCTGTCTTGCTTCCTTAAATAAAATACACCTACTCATCCAAGAATTCTACATACTAGAACAATTACTTAGAACAGGAAAACCGCAAGGAATGACACAAAGCAAAGCATAATAGTTGCAGAAGAAGCAGCAGCCATTGCAGCAGCACCATTCTTTTTCTGCGAGTCTATTGAAGGCTGAGGAGGGCTCGCCGGTTCCAACACCTTGATGATCATCTTCTGGCCTCTCGGACAGTGCCCTTTCACCCCACTTATGAAGTAGAACAACCCCGGCCGGTCCAACTTGTACTCGGTGTTTCCATTGTTGTTGAAGAAGATCGGACGTGCCGAATGGCACTTGTCATACTCGTCCTCCGTTACCACCATCACCGAGTCTTCCTTGTAGCTGAAATCTGAGTTGCATAGAAACAATAACATTACGAGAGTAAATAGCAATGTGTAGAAAGAAAAAGTTTATAGGAGCTTGTTAGGGTTACTGCGCTAGGACTATGCCCTAGTACTTACGAAGAGTGTCGTTTACTTTGAACCGGTTTGTTGATGCCCATTGGTTGTAGTCATCCTTTGATTTGGGGACCTCCCATCCACTCTTGCCTCCAACTTCAAACTGGATGCAGGTCACAACAAGGAAATGGAAGGTGGAAAGAAGAAAAAGCAAGACAAACACCTTGGAGGTTTCCATGGAAGTAAAAAAAAAAATTGGATTTTGAAGGGAGCTCTCTCTTTTTAGGGTTTTTGTAGATCTCTCTAGCTAGCTTTGAAAGAATGAGATGAAGTTCATAAGGGTTTCGGGGGGTTATATAGGAGGGCTGGGGTTGAAGTTTGTTGTTAGTGCTGAGAGAAATGTGTGAGGATTCATGGGAGTGAAAAGTGGAGGTAGTGGGGCTTGTGGAGTAAAAACCTATCTCTTTGACTTGGTACAACTGTTTTTCAAATGCCAGGCTGCGGTAAATAAAGGACAACCTTATCCGGTAAATTCTTGTAACAAACTGTGTTTTCTGAAATGAAAAAAAAATCTGATCTGCTCTCAAGAACTGGTGAAGCAGAATTGGTACACCGTACACTGGTGTACTGGTTTGATCACATGGTAAAGTCATATGCATATGGGCTACTGAGTACAGAACAAGCTCTTTGACCAAGTAAATGAATCAACAATATCTTTTACAGGTTCATAGGTTGTACAACATGAAGTAGGGTAAAAAATTTGATTCTGATTCCTTTATAGACAAGTATATGATAGGAATTGCTTACATAGAGGAAATTATTTGGAGCAATTTTTGACGGGAGAAGTTAATATAGTAACTTCATTAATTTCATTCAACGTTACAAGTTAGAGCCTTATGCTCTCTAAGGTTACATTTCAAAGAAGAAGAGAAAAACAAACAACAATACTATAATTTGGAATTTGGAAAATTATCAGAGGAAATAGTTGTTTCTTGCTGGCATGGTTTTACCCCATGAGGAACATACTGTGGTGAACTTGATTCAGCTTGGTAACATAGATTCGGGTTGTTCCAAGCTCCAAATCGCCTCCCCATTTTTTGATAGAACCCTTCGGAGAATTTGACTTCTCCTGTGAAATTGTTTCCATAGAGGTAAAGAGCACCAATGCAAGGCAGAGATTCCAGCCTTGGAGATATTCTTCCTGAGAGATTGTTATTGTTGAGCCCCAAAAACCTTAGCCTTTTCATTTCTGCCAAGGACTTAGGAATGTGCCCTGTCAAAAATGTGCTTGAAAGGTCCAAAATTTCCAGCTTGTGTAGATTATGCCACTGAATTCTGACGAGGCCACCCCTAATTGAATTGTTGGATATCACCAATTCTTTCAAAGAAACCATTTCTTGAAGTGTCTGGACCAAGCCACCTGAAATTTTGTTACTTCCAAGATCTAATAGTGTGAGACTTTTTAGCCTTCCAAGCTCTACAGGCAACTTTCCCTCTATCATATTGTTGCTTAAATCAAGCTTTAGAAGTGAACTCAAAGATAGAAAAGTCAAAGGTAATGAACCAGATAGCTTGTTTCTGCTTGCATCAAGTATTAAAAGTTTAGACAATCTTCCAAGACTTACTGGAATCTTACCAGAAAGATTGTTTCCTGCTAGGACAAGCCTCCTCAAGTTCACTAGATTGCCGATTTGATTAGGCAACTTGCCTTGTAACCCATTTTGTAGCAGCACTAGAGATTGCAGCTTTGTAAGGTGACCAAAAGTGTTTGGAATTCTCCCAATGAGACCTGGGTTTGATCGAAACTCCAAGGATTCTATACTGTTTGAAAGCCTTTCCCAGTTTAAATGGGAAATTTTAATTGGTGAGAGGAAGCAATTGAAGAATGAGAGGACCTTTAAGTGCTTGAGCTTGAATAGGTGATGTGAAAATTCTGCATTTGGGGTGCAAGGAAGATAGTTGTCATAAAGCGGTCCAATGTTTATAACAGCAACATACCAGAAACCATTGTAGAGATCACAATAAACTCCCTGTGCATAACCAATACATCATTTATGAGTTTCTTAATAGAGGGTTCAATCTAAACATTGTAATTGAGTACTATGTCAAGATTCGAATAATTACCTGTATCGGAGTCCAGCCACAAGGATCTGGATAGAGATCTGAACCATTCCACCAGTTCCCCACAAAGCCTTGGATGGTAGAGTAAAGGGCTTGCTGCTCTTTTTCCTGCATAGGTGAAACTGAAGGGTCTGCTTGCACTGCAAGCAATACAAAAAAGGCGCTGCACCAGAAGAACAAAAACAGAACAAAACGCTTCATGGCTGGTACAACTAGTAAAAATGAAGAAGCGCTTCTTCACAAAATGCTTCACAAAGAGAATTGAAGCAAGCAAGTTTATAATGAAAGGTTCTGTTTTAGAATGATTTGTAGTTGAGGAACAACAGCAATATCAACAATAATAGATATGAGAGCAGTTGGGAGTAGCTATTATTTATGGCTTATGAAAAGGAGTATTCATGGGATTAAGAAGGTTACAGACTACATACATATATATAGCTAGTATAGGCTGCAGTAACATAATTGTGGAATTTAGGGTTTTATGGTAAAGATTTGCAAAAGTGAATTACCAAAAAAGAAGAACCAAGTGGAGTAGACAAGACTAGACTAGTCTAGCTTTGTAGTCTGGGCTGGATTAAAGGATTATGTGTTATGAATTCAAGGCAGAATTTTCAGCAATGGTTTTTGCAGGAATGCTGCAGAAAAGTGTATTGTTAGAACAGGCAGGCATGTGCATGAAATTAAATGAATGGAAGGATGGTAAGCATGGCTAGCTAGTCATCTAACTAGAAATGTAAAAGTGGAAGCTTATTATAAAGCAAAGTGCAGGCCTACTACTTCTCATGTCATTTGCTACTACTATGGCAAGTTCCCAAATATATAGTTTTGGATCAAATTATACTCGCAAGTCATTCTACGGCGACAATAAAAATTTAAACATGCTCAAATCATGGGAAAAGTAGACTCCATAACTATTACTTAAGTAAGTTCTCAAATATTAAAATATATAGTTTGTCAAATTATACTGGCAAGTCATTCCAGAGCTATAAATTTTTAACCTATTACTTAGGCTCTATTTAGTAATTTAAAGAAAAACAATAATTTAAGCATGCTCAAATCGTGGAAAAACTAGACTCTATAACTTTCTAAAAAAAAAAATTAAACTTTCTCAGAACCATGATTTTTACGCATACTGTGGACTATAACACACAATTTTTTGCCAAAATCACATCTTTTTATTTTGTCACCATAATTTTCTCACCCTCATATAATATTTTTTTTTAATACTTTTTGTTTTCAAATCATCGGAACTCAAAATTACGATGCAAACCCTTTGTTTTTAAAGTCAGAAAACAATAAAATTTTAGTGAGGCCCAATTTTTTTTTTGTTTTTTTTTTTTGAGAATGAATTAGTAAGGCCCATTGAACCCAGGTCCAATAATATCTTCTGGCCCATTAGGTGAGCTGGGTCGGTAACTAGGTAAGGCTACGTGCACCTGCCCAAGATCTCATAGCCCATTTCTAGCCGAGTCGAAATTGGATCCTCTACTATCTTTGAGTAGCTGAGTTTCTCTCTCAACTCTAAAACAATGGCGAAAGATTCCGAGAAGAGGTTCAATTCCGTCATGGACAAGCTCTTCTACGCTCCCAAACCTTCGCCGACCTCCACTTCCAGGTTCGTTACCCTTTCGCTTTCCTCCCTTCACAATTTTTTAGGTTTCTCAGGCTACGCCGAAGCTCACAGAATCGCCGCCTCAGTTTTTGTTATTGTTTTAGAAAAATCTATATGAATTTTTTGATAGCTAGCTAGCGTTGAATCATAGTATTGTTGCATATGAAGAAAATTTTACTTAGGTAAATTATATGAGTTTCGTTTTTGTTTTAACAGTTCATCAAGTGTAGAAGCATCCAGAGGTAAAAAGCGAGCGCATCCGTCGTCTGCATTGGCACTGGTGGAGCCGAAATGGAGAGGTGTTAGAGAGCAGGGGTTTCGGCATTGCTCAGCTCCGGCTTCACGGCCTCAGCCTCCGGTGTGTAGGCCGTGGGACCGGGGGGATCTTATGAGGAGAGTAGCTACATTCAAGTCCATGACCTGGTTTGCGAAGCCAAAGGTTAGGATTGTGTCATGCAATGATTTGGTAGCTATTTGAATTAGCTCTGGATGTGGTACTCCTTAGGTTTAATGAGTCATTTGCGATAGAGCAAGTGTATTGTTTGTTTTGATAATGCTGCAACTAGCTCAAAGTTAGTGTTGTAAGACCAGGAAACAAAGTGACAAATCAGACATATTCGGTTGTTTAGTTTGTTTTTGACTATATGTCGAACTGAGCTTCACATAGAGACGGTTACAGTTTGATGAACTGCTTCTTTGAACACATGTTATGGAACCTCTTCGTCCTCTAATCTGAACTCCCATTGTGTGCATTTTCATTTTTGATATCAGTAGGATACTACTAAGTCCATTTTCTCCCCTTTTATTAGATGTCTTAAGGCTATATGTTTACTTTTGGTGAAGTGATATTTGATATCATTGTCTTTGGCTGGACGATAATATCTTCAATTTTTAACAGGTGGTAAGTGCTTTAAATTGTGCCAGGAGAGGTTGGGTCAACATAGATGTGGATACAATAGCCTGTGAGTCATGCGGGGCACGCCTCCTGTTTTCTACTCCATCGTCTTGGAATCAGCAGCAAGGCATGTTATGTTACTCTAAGTGTTCTAACAATTAAACCAGTGCTGTAAGTTATGCAGCAATATTTGGTTATATACATACTAAACAAAGGCTATTTCCCGTCTTCTTTTTTCAGTTGAGAAGGCAGCTTTGGTATTTAGTTTAAAGCTGGACAATGGACATAAAATGCTTTGTCCATGGATTGACAACGCTTGTGATGAAATGCTGGCAGAGTTCCCGCCTACACCACTTCCAGTTTTAGTGGATAAATTTAGAGAGCGCTGCTCTGCGATTTTACAACTTCCAGTTCTTCCTGTGATATCTTCTTCAGCCATTGAGTACATGAAAGGCCCTCAGCTTGATCAATTTCTTGCACAGTCTTCGATATTTTTTGGCAATGGGTCTACTGAAATTTCTAGAATAGAACACTCTGATGATGAAGGCAGTGCAGAGTCTGCTAAGTTGTATTATCAGGTTTGGTGATTATTCTATTGCACGTCTATCAGTCCTAATTGTTTTGCGTGTTGTGTTGGAAGTCTTCATATATAAATATCATCATTAAGTTGCCTGTTGTCATTGCTAATAATTTACTTGTATTGAGATATGTGAGTCCTTTTACTTTCCCATGGATTTTTATTTGTGCTTTCTTCATTTGCATATTGTAGTTATTTGCGCATCTATTGTTAATTCTGATCTTCTTACTCCAATTAAACAATTTTTCCTTCTTACTACAGATTTTATAGCATTCTTGCTTTCTTAAGTGGACAAATGATGTTTTGAAGTATTTATGCAGGCACAGAAGCTTATAAGCTTATGCGGTTGGGAACCTCGCTCACTACCTTATATTGTCGACTCTGAGAAGAGGTTGAATCAGTCTACACTGAAGGCAAATGTTTTGAGTTCATCTCATTTAACTGCTAACGGCCAATATCCTATCATCAGTGTGCAATATGCCAGTAATCATGACCTAATTGACGGAAATGAAACTTTCAGCAGTTCTAGTGCTCTACAGTCTGAATCCAATTCTGTGGTTTTAGATTGCAAGCTTTGTGGAGCTAGTGTAGGATTATGGGCTTTCACTACGGTTCCACGGCCTGTTGAATTATTCCAATTAGTTGGGTATGCAGAAGAAAATTCTGAAACTCATCTTGGAACACATGATTCAAGCACTGAAAGTCATCTTGGCAATATGACAGATGTGGCAACTGCTGGCTCAAATGGTGCAACATCGTCAAAGGATAGATTTTCAAATTTAAATTTGACAATTGCAGGGGGTCCCACACCAACAAAACAGAACTTCAAAGCAAAGATTTCCTTACCCGTTATTGGCCAGAATTTGAGAGCTCAGTTTTCATATAATTCTGAATTCAGAGAATGTTTATCTGTTAGCCAAGAAGACATGCAATCTGGATCCCAAAAGGAGAATTTGCTTCAGGGGGGAGAATGCTACCTAGAAAATGCAGCAAATGTTGGATTGGAGAATTCAGAAGTCAGTGACCCTGGTCATTCTACAGGCCCTGATGCCAATAACACGTATAAAGGCGGTGAAGACAACAATAACTCGCTGGTGATGGCTTCTAGCAATGGAAATTTGTTAGATTCAGGAACAGTTGTGGAACACAGGCAGACTCAAGAGTCTCCATGTGCTCCATCTAGCTTGGAAGCCAGTGCAGTTGCCCATTGCACCTCAAACCATGAAGTTAGTCATGAGAAACTGCAGATTCCTGTAAACAATGAACTTGTGGCCTGCAATACTGGTAAGCATTTTATTTGCATGGGAGCACATATTATTATTTGACCGGTAGAATGCATGGATGTTATTATTCTTGGCTTGAATTAGAAATTTAACTCGTATTCTACTTGTCCCAACTGTTTTAGCATTCTTACTTATTTTACTCATTAATTGAGGTAATCGCCATATAAATGTTGGCTGATGTTAGCTGACAGCTTACCAAGTTTGGTGGTCAACTGCAATGTTAGAAGACTCTTTACCCTGAAGGGTAAAAGCTTATAGGTTCTTTTTGAGTTGAATTTAGTAGCACGACCTGGTAGTAAGACACATTGATAAGGTATCTTTCTGGAAAGTGAAAACCATGTAAACAAACTAAGTCAATCATCTTTGAACAAAATCTTTTACTGTCCAAGTTTTTGTTTTGTCTGGATATACCTCATGACACTTAGAAGCATTGCTTTTTTATATGAGGCATCTATACTCCCTCATTGACTTTTCGTATTTCATCAGAAAAATGGGTCTAAATGATTTGCTTTGTCTATTCTTCTAGGGAAAGATCTAAGGCATCCATCCCCAGGTGGCACGATGCAGTTTGATTCTATTAAGCAGCATAGACATTTCTGCCCCTGGATTGCATCAACAGGTAAGGGAGCACCTGGATGGAAACAAACACTCTCAGCTTTACAACGTCAAGATGGGTGTTCTCCTTCATCTGCATCCATAATCAAGGTATTTGTGAAGCCAACCTATACTGTGCTATTAAAGCCTTTGTAACAAATGCACGCATGTTTGCAAGCACGTTGTCTCTGTGCTTTGCATGTATATTTTGGGTTTGTTTATGGTTGTATAACTTTTTCCTGAAAAGAATAATCATTTAGCCTGTCATCATTTGTGCAGGTTGATGACCCCATTACTTCAATTAGAAATCTTTTCATGTCTCCATCTCCAAAAAGAATGAAGCCCACAGTTTTAACAACTCGGAGTCCTCAACAATAGCAGATAGATTATTTTGCTGCTTGTAAAAGGGTCTCCAAGCAGGTCCAGGAGTGTTGTGATTATGATATTGAAGTGGACAGTAGCATTCCCATTTGAAGCCTTAAAGTTGTTGTAGTCATAGTACAAGATTAGACCTGTGACTTTCCTTTGATACCTCTACTGCCAAAGTGCAGCTCCAACACTGAAGACATCATACTGTAGCACTCACCTGGTTGATTAAGCAACTTACTATTTGAAGAAACATGGTATTTAGGTTTTTGAGAGATTGAAGCTGATTAGACTATTACAAGATTAGATGTATCGCCTGGAAGTGTCTCCGACTCTCTTACAAAAATGTAGTACAAGAAAAGGGCTGGGGAAGAGTGTTCTTTTACTGCATCAGGCCACAGTTTGTGACAACTACCTTGGCGTAAGGGCGGTTGAATCCTCTTTCTGCGACGACAGCTCTCTTATCTCCTATCAGCTTGGCCACCCTGCCAATAAAACAGCACCTGTTTGTCAGTGTATATCATCACAATGGTGGAAGGAACTCTAGGAGGATTGAAGTATAAGAAGCTGCAGATGATTTTATCCTTATGTGATTGTACTCTGCTTCGTTAATTCCTGTATTTGTTTTGACAAGGTCGTGAAACACTAATTTTGATCACTCGGACTCGTTACGAGTGTTATATCAGTGTGTGCGAACAAAGGAAATGGTCATATGTCTTCATAGGATTTTCCGTATAAAAGAGTTGTGGTATAACATGTGTTTGCATATTTGGAGATATAGAGGTGAAGCACTCACCTAAAATAAGGCGAACTAGTGTTCTCTTGCACGGTTTTCACCTGGCCAAGCCTCTCCACGACCTCCATACCTTCCAAAACTCTTCCAACCACCAAAGTCGAAGCATCGAGCTCGGGTGAATCTTTGGTAGAAATCACAAACTCTGTTCCGTTTGGGGCCGTACCAACCTCCTCTTCATCAATCTCCAGCTTCCCTTTCCGCGCAACCAGCTTGATTTTCGGCGGTGGTTTTGAAGGGTCTCTCACAATAATGCCCACAGTGCCAGCCTTGTTCTTGATGCCTGGACACTTTTCATACAAACTCTCCCACTCTTCAGTGAGCTTATCAACTTCCAAACTGCTTCCTGTGCTCTTTGCGAGCTCAGCATCTACACCATAAGATCTCACACCACCATGTTGCACATAATTTGGCGTAATTTTAACAAACTCTTTCCTTCTGTAGCTCACCCCAGCAGCTCCACTGACAAGATTACGAAATCGAGATGCCCCAACAGGAGCATCATCTTCCTGTATCCCGATGACAATGCGGCCAACAGGCTCTCCGTCAATTGATATATCAAGAAACGCACGCTTTGTTGGGCTGTTATCACCGCAAGTAGGATTAGCGTTTGAACTTTGTTCTTGTGCATTGCTACCGGCATCAACCAAGTCCTCCTCGGCCTCTGCTTTAGACGGTAGAAAAGCCTCAATGCTCTGCGAGCCCAGGAGGAGAAGTAACAGAGAATTGCTTCGAATTGCAAGTTCTCTACGTGATAGCTTACAGCATTGTTTGATGGAAGGAAAAGATGAAGAAGTAGGTACGCCTGGGATTTGTAGAATGGGTAGTGGCGGTTGCGGCGCTGGAGGATGAAGGCATTGAGTGGAGGACTGCAAGAATTTTGGGATTTGTAACATGGCGAAGGATGTTTTCCCTAGGTTTTAATGTTAATATGAAATTTTGGCCACAAGGCATACCTTGAGCTCTGTTTCCTCTACCTTTTGGGTGTTGAGGTTTCGTGGATAAGAAAGATCCAAAGCCTATCCAAAATGCAGTGGAATGCCTCATTTTTTGTGGCATTTATAAACCAGGCCAACCCTATGGGGACCCATCATATGATTTCGAGAACCCAGAAGAGTAGGCAACGTTTACCACATCTGGATAAATTAATTGGTCTTTCACTCGGTCTAAATTAATTGAAGAATTGAAATACCAGAACAGAATATCAATTAATTACAAAAGTTAAAATATTGGTCTTTCATCATCTAAAACCTTTGATACAGCTTAGAACAAAACTTTCAGAAGTAGCCAACACCTCTCAGCCCCGTTACTGTTGGCTCAGCATCATTTCCTTTACCCAAAAACACAAGGCGACCTGCAAATTACAGCAAAGAGTATTTAACACAAGGAAACAGGAAAATGTAAATGCAAAATACGAAGAATTAATATAGGTTGAGAGCACAAAGTTTAAATAGGCAAGTGCATACCATTTCTGCGAATAGCAATCTCTCTAACTCGTCGAACAAGCCCAGTTGTTGGGTCAGTGAAGATTTTGGTCTCCAGATTACCTTCCAAGTATAAAATTGAACTGCAAGAAAGGAAATGTTGACGTCAATTCATTATTGCCAGCTGAGGAGTTCGTTAGAAATCTCCAATACAAAAGAAAGAAACCAAGATCTCACAATCAAAGGAAAGCAGCAGAACATGATCAAAATGAAGACGAAGCAGCAAGAGGATATTAAAGTTTTCTTGACATTAACGACAGAAGACGCTCAAAATGTAATGATTTGCCTATGCTGCCATACAAACCAGGGTCATTTAAAAACCATTGCAACCTTAGAACACAAGCCGATGAAGCAATGGAGGCAATCATTTTCAATTCAACACATAGAATTTCCACGACAGATGCTCATCATAAGGTTCCATATTACTACAACCTCACACAACTCTGGTTCCATGGATTTGCTACATCCTCCAACCCTCCTCCATCGACCTGTCATCCCCATTGCATAGCCTTCATGGTTACATCTTGCTACTGAATTACTCTAATCACATCTCCATCGAGTTGTTCCCCCTGTCACATTTCAATCCTAATAGTTGCGGATTTCTATGCTGTCGTAATGAAAAAATTGCTACTCTTACAAATCTATAATACTTGCTAGTTAGCTATTAGTCAAGAAAGAGCCCATTCAGCCATTCAATTACACCCTCATTTGTACCGAAAAGAGTAAAACATCATCTGTTTTGTGTTCATATCATAAACTCACAGATAATCGGAACGAAAAACAAATGGTGCCATGAACAAAGCTAAAGAAAGAAGCACTCTTACCCAGGCAAAGCATTCTGCACCGCAATCTTGCCGAGCCTCTCCGGATAAACACAAACCCTGTGCCACTGAACCACACAGCGGTTGGCATACTCCGACGGGTTCTCGGTCTCAAAGGGCCTCCGGTTGTTTCGAATGCCGCCGGTCCCAATTGAGAACATGGTCACCTGCGCCCCACTCTTCAGTCTCTTCTGCAACGGACTCTGCCCCACCTGCCCCACCAGTATCGCCTAACACCCAAAAACAACAATCAAAACCCTAAACCCTAAAAATCGAATTGAACAAAATGCACGATCAAAACCTTAAATCCTAAAATTGAACTGAAGGAAATGCCCGGTGGCGAGTGAAAATGCACCTTATAAATGCCGACGTCGACGCCGCCCTCGAGCGGCTGATCGTAGATACCGCGGGCCGGGTTGGGGGCCGAGGAAGGCTGTGATGGGGTCGGGTCGGACTCCAGGTCCGAAGTGATGGGCTCGTCTGAGTCGGAGGTGACGTGGGTTGTCGTGGTGGTGCAGAAGCGCGTGAAAAGCACGGTGCTGGGGTTTGAGTGGTGGAGAGAGCGAGAGAGGAGTAGTCGTCTTGAGAGAGAAGCCATGGAGGAGGCAGACATTTTCAGACAGCAAAAATGGAGCTCTAGCTTGTGGAGGTTTTGGGGAGCTTAAACCCTTAGTGGTGGTGGGAAATGGGTTTTAGGATCGGAAATTTTGACCCGAGCCAGTTATAGTTAGGCCTTTTTTTGGATCTGCAAGTGGCCCAATATCATTTAAATGGGCCTCAACTATTTAGAGCTGAAAAAATCAAAAACTTAGTTCAGAATTCTGTTGCGGTTAAATAGAATACAAAATAGAGAGTGAATTTCACGCTCTCTATTCCACATTATCTTTTATTTTTTAATATCTTAAATTTTGTTTGTTTGTAGTGTGATATTAAGTTCTAGAGAAAAAAAACATGGAGTGTGAATTGTAAAATGTGGGGTATGAATTTCACTTCTCTAAAAACTACTAATGTTCCAAATAAGATCAAATTGATACTTTGACAGAATATATAATTATGTCCAAAAGAGATATATGTTAATAAGAATTGAGACTTTGATTGAGAACATGTTATAACAACAAAATTAGCCGCCCATGAACTTAGTTGAATCTTCAAATGCGAATTTAGAGGAGTATGAAATTTGTTCTAAATTACTTTCCTTTCTTGCATATAAAAAACACCGGTATCTTTGTCAATGCAACTGCATTGATTGTACGCTAAATCGTTTGGGCAATTAGCCTCACATACATAGTAATTTGACGCCTTTAGAGAGAACGAAGAGCTTTTACCCAAAAACAAAGTTCTACTCCCCACCAAGTCCTTCATCTCCTTCCAAACTTCAACCCGCGAAATTATCGTGGCTTCACATTTCCAAAAATGCATTATTCACGACAGTAAATACTGTGGGAATCAAACATAGACGTTAGAACAAGATGCGTCACACATTCAACCGTGGAGCTTACTCTTTCTCCGAGATTTACGGTTGAAAAATTTGGAAACATGATGGCTTGAAAGATATAGCGTTACGTGTTTCTTGGGGTCCATCAATACATCTCACCACATGAAAACAGTCAGAGATGAAGCCAAGCAAGACCTGCAAAAACTGAAGTCATCAGGCTGCTTCTGATATGGATTCTACTTCCTTTCTTTGCTCCCATTATAAATATTGGCGTCTGCTGAGGTTCAGTACGTACGTGGTGGTTTATGAATTTGATGCAAATAATATTATAGCTAAGGAAGAAGTGTCACTATAAGTTAGTGCACTTGGAACCCACAACAATGAGGACAAACAAGAAATTAATACATACATTTGCAGGAAGCAAAGAGACAATGACTGAAATCCAGAACCTGCTGAGGACACTAGCGATTTCCTTTCGTCATTTCAGGAATTTTGAAACTCAAACCTAGCGCCACTCGTTCATGATTTCATCATCCTTTTTCTTTTCCTTCTTTCTTTCTTTTGGCAAAGTCATATCCTTTTCTTTTAAATTTCTACATTTAATCGTTTTAACTTTTATATAGTTACTAGATTAGAGGATCATATAGTTATGGTTGACAGAATTTAAGGGGAGAAATCGCTTTGACTTTTGAATGATAATTGATCAAAGTCAATTTTGGATGAAATTTCGATAATTTTCAAAATCAAATAAATGCCATTTTTATAGGTCTAAATGAAGATCCTAGAAGCACTAAGAGGCATGATCGAATTTAAAATTTCAAAACAGCTTTTTATTTTTCAAGAATAATGAACAAAATCTCATCGAATCATAAGAAAATCCTCTGCCAAAGTCAAATGCAGTTAGGCCAGTTATGTACTTATGTATTGTAACTTAAAAACAGAAAATTTAGTTTAAGGATTCATACCAACTCGATCAAAAGACTAGATAGTCTTCTCGCTTGATCAATAATATAAAGAAATCCAAAAAAACTTAAAACAAGTGGAGTGGAGCAATACAATAGCGCTTCACTGGAACATCCTTAGCTTTGGCATCTCATTTCTAGGACCACATTTTTTTGTTACAAATACTTTTAGGATGATTTGTTTTGGCGTTTGTTATATTTTTGGATTGTTGTTTTATTTTGGTAAATTATTTCATTTGGTTATTTCCCTCCCAATATACATGGTACTCTTTTGGCCGCATTAATGACCTCATAGCTAATATAGTAATATATGCTTGATCACGCTAATTATTTAGCATCATCTATGGGGTGATGGGTTAGTAGTAGCGATGTGATTGATGGTGATTGATTGCTCCACAAATCAAACTAATTTAAAAGAACCAAAGCCAGACAACTTTCACAAACACTCACACATAATCTGTGTTTTCAGAGGGGGAGAGAAACAAGAGGTGTGGTTATGGATGTGCGGAGAATAGTAGTGGTAGTTGAAGATGTTGAAGCTGCAAGAACAGCTCTGAAATGGGCTCTCCAAAACCTCATACGTTTTGGGGATTTCATTACTCTTCTCCATGTTTTCCCAAGTTCAAGATCCAAGAATAAGAACAAAACCAGGCTTCTGCGCTTGAAAGGGTTCAAATTGGCCCTCTCTTTCAAGGATATCTGCGACTCCTTTCCCAATGTAAGCAAAAAGCAAAGTTGGGATTCATGGTTTCAAACTTTGTGTATATTTGGGTCCCAATTCAGATATATAGTTGCCCATTTAATTAATTTTTATGATCAAACCAGTGTATGTGATGATTGATGCCAATACAGACAAAGGTTGAAATGGTTGTGACAGAAGGAGATGAAGAAGGGAAGAAGATTGCAGCAATGGTAAGGGAGATTGGGGCTTCTGAGCTTGTTCTTGGACTCCATGATCACAGCTTTCTTTACAGGTAAGTTTTGAATGGACATTGGTTAGCAAATTTGATTAGAATCATTGATTAGGTGACTGATTATGTGTTTGATTTTCATAATTATGGTTGAGATGTTTGGGGTTGTTGATATTGGGATAAGAATTCAATGCATAATGAAACAGTCAGAGATAAGGTGAGCTTCCTAGGAAAGTCCTGTTCTACAAGAAAGAACTAGTCAAACTGACAGATAGGTTTAGGTGAATCAATTCACATTATTCACTGAACTCATAAAAACATTTTCTTTTCTTATTCTTGTTAATATATATGTATATGACGTTTATATCACTAAAGCAATAACTAATTAGTGGTTAGAATGCACTTTTTACTTAATAAGCTTTGGGGAAAGTTTCTGGCAATAGCATGGTCTTGGTGGGAAATGGGGACCCTATATGGTTCATCTGAGTCACTGTGCATGTGACATGTTGGTGATGTAGGATGGCTACTTACAAGTTTTTAGGGCTCCACTTAGTAAATAGTTTGAGACATATACGAATTATTGTTGGGTGACTCTGTAAAGTATAGCATCTTCTTCAATAAATAAAAATACCTCTTTTGGCTATTGACAATGAATCATAGGCCAATTGATTCCAGAAAATGTGAGGCAGATCCCATATTTCATAGTGCCATTCTCATTTTTCATGAGATAGAGGCAGGAAGAGTTTCTTTTATTTGTTGATCATTCATTTGATTCTTTAATTTTAACCGATGGTCCCCCTTTTGTTTTATCCATCAAACTATATAATGTCTCAATGTTTGCACACACATACATGTATATATTGTAAGTCTGGATAGATGAGTAGATCTGTCCTCTGTTTTGGAATTAACATAGCTTTGGAATATTTCCTTGCTTTGCTTGAAATCTTTTTAATCCTTAATGTACTGTTTATTCTAAACAAGTTAAAATAGGCTAATTAATACCTGCTAGATTTGACTTTCTCATTTCAAAAAATGGCTTTAGTACTGATACAAAAAACATTTCCATGGAAGTCGAGACATTGTTTAAGGCTATATACTTATCATATAAAAAGATGCTACCGACTTCTTATGCATTATAATAAACATGCAGAACACAAATTCTTTCTTAATAATTTCCCCAAATATATAAGAACCTTGTCATTTACTAGTTCAAATAATTAAGAAAGATTGGGAATCTCATTTGAGGCAAGCTCTACTAAGGAAGCCGTATATTCATTCCAGATACCGATTAAGATTTATCTATTACTTTTGACTGCAATGTTTGGATCCTTGTGAATTAGTAAGGTTCAATTAGGAACAGAAAATGATATAACTGCAGTGTTTTCATTCATCATCTGGTTTATATAGGTTGGCAATGGCCCAGGGCAACAATATTGCAAACAACTTCATGAATTGCAGAGTCCTAGCCATCAAGCAACCTTCTTCTTCACCTTTGATGATCAACAAGGCCAGTGCTCCTACTCCAGCAACACCAGTCTTGGACTGTTCAACCAACTTAGACTTTTCGCAGATTGATGTAGCTGGTTTACAGTAAGACTTTTGTTTTGACCACATTTGACTGATCAATTACCTTGTTCATATATGCTTCCTAATTTTCAAGTTTTTGGGTTTCTTCCAAGACAAGTAATACTTCTGTATCTCGAGTTTTATTCATGCCTGCTTCTTTCTTTGATCATGCGACTTAGGTTATAATTATACAGTTTCCGCCATCCCATTTGATTTTGTACATGAATTTATGGAATTGCAGGATCCCTGATGTGCCTCCACCAAAAATTCCATACAAAATCTGCCCAAACCCTTATGCCATCATCTGGAAATCAAGGAGGTCAAGAATGAGGTAGTAGGGTAGCAAGTAGTGAAGTGGTTGAAAGGCGTTAGCATATCAGTTACTGTTTTATATATTCAAAGCTAGGCAGGGAGCAGGTTCAGCTGATTGAGCCACATTTTGGGCACAAAAATTGATGGATTTGGGGCATGGCATGGGTTCTGCTACAGCTTCAATTATTAGTTTTTTTTCTTTCTTTCTTTTTTTTCCTAGTTGATCTAACATAACACAAACCCACAAACACAGATCGCAAACAAATAGTAGAGAATTATTGACATCGTATACATTTTGAGTTTTTCATAACATCATCTTATGTCATGGCTTTTTGTCCTCAAGTTGAGAAGAATTTGAGTGACCACATTTATGTTTGATTGTTTGTATCAAACTACATACGTGAGCAAGTGAGCGACCTACAGAGGGGACTCATCATCCTTATGAAAGGACAAATTACAAAGAGTACTTGTAAATCTATCTTTGATTTTCGTGCGATTTTAGAGTTAAGTTTATATCTCATGTCAGTAAAATAATTTGGATAAACAGCCAATGTGCGATTAAGTTATCCATCTGCAATGAAGTGTAATATTATTTGATACAGTCCAATATCACCAAAAGGGGAGGGAAAAAAAGAGAGAGAGAGAGGAAGGAACTTTCCTCCATGTCCCCATAGAGTCACCATGTGTCCCCTGTAACCAAAAGAAATGCATCTCATCTAAATTTGAACTCACATTATTACCGAAAATCATCACGGCTCATACAGTTAGTTTATTCTTAAAACTGCTTAGATTATAATTTAAATAACTCTCAAAACTCATAAAAATATGAATAAAATTTTCCATACCTAATTTTTCAGTATAAAAGATATGAAACCATCAAACAACTTGCTATCTGAAACCTCTGCCCAATCAAAGCTACAGCTAGGGCATGGGGCTCAACAAATGAGCGACCACCCACCAACTTGGTCGAGCCGCCAAGCCTAAACCAAACAGTCGTGCATTTGAGCCACTCGCTAGCTCACTAAACCCAGGCCAGTAGGTAAAGCTGATGAGTCGGTCTCGCTTGGCTAGTTGCTGCTTCTCTCTATGAAATCCTTTATTACAAATGCTGAGAAAATAAAGCATTGATTTCCCTACAGTTTTAGGTTCTCCACGATAATGCTTATGAAGCTCTCAAGCTAGCTTTTGGCCAACAAAATTTTCTATATTCCAGCTTCCCTTACCTATTCACCGAATCATGTTTTTCAGTTTTTGTATTCGATTCAGTACACAAACTCACAAAGTAAAGTTCACGCAGCTTGATGATTATTTGCACTTCAATTTTGTTTGTCTGTGTGGCTATAGTGTGCTACCATCATAGACAAGTTATTGGAATGAGTACGTTTCCTATGAATTCTGCCAGAAGTGAATATGAGGCTTCCAGGATATTAACAAAAGTATGAAGATGAAGGGGTTCTGATGTAATATGAAATCCATGCATTCCCTATATAATATTCCTAGCTGAGTTTGAATCTTGAAAATGAGTTTTGCTGTAATATGAAAGGCTCAATTCGCTTAAAGTGTTTTGATTTTCTAATAATGTCTATGTAGTGTTGATATGTTTAATCATTTGATTCGCCATTGCCTTTACAATTCTGATTGAAATCCATCCATCCTTTATTACAATTTCGGATCACGCTGAGAAAAGCATTGTTTTTCTATACAGGTATATAGGTTCTTTTCTACAACACAGATCCAGCTAGTGCACTTATTGACGAGAACTTAACTCATAGCCAAATTTTAATGGAAGGAATACGAGTTTAAAAAAGATCTTATGCAAACCCTTCCACCCGTCAAAGTCACGGCTAGATGAAATAAACAACAGTCTACTTGGACGTAATATAGTAGTTGGACCACGCCCTTTTCCTCATTTGCCGGGAAATGATAGCTTGGGCTGAAAAGAATAAAGTGGGCTGATGAAACCCCTTAGCCCAATCCAATTCTCTATAGCAGTTGGGCCTGGGGCTCATCAATTAGCGACCACCAACTCCAAGTTGCTCGAGCCGGCCAAGCCTACTTAGCCAAGCTCGCTAAACCCAGCCCAGCAGGTAAAGCCGATCAAATCAGTCTCGCTTGGCTACATGCTCCCTTCTCTCTCTCTCTCTCTGTGTCCGAATCTCAGCGTTTACTTTATTTTAAGCTTGCTCCTTTTCTTTCTAGATCTAATCCCCTTGCTTGTAGTGAGCGAGTGAGTCAGATTAGCTCAGAGGCGTCGCTCGCGGCTCTTCTCCAAACTCCAAAAAAAAAAAGAAACCCAGACTCCAAATTTCAAGCTCAGCTAGCTCCATCCCCACCCCACACCCCTCTCCTCTTTCTTCGATCCGGCTCCGATCCGGCTCACTATTCGCGCCGATCCGATTCCAGCTTCCACCTCTCTCTCACTCTCTCTCTCCCACTCCATTTCTTTCCCTCTTCTTTCCTAGCAACTGACTCAAGCCACTCTCACTCTAATCCTTCAACCCAACTAGCTCCTACCCCTTTTCTTTCTTCTTCGATTTTTATTTTTTTTGAATTTCAGTTTTGGTTTCCCGGAAAATGTGAACGGAGATTCCTAGGCTGGAACAGTAACAGTAAATAAAGGATGGACTGGGCTGCAAGTAACGCTTTCAAAAATTTCAAAGGTAACTAACTAACTTACTACCAGTGGTAATAAATTTCGAATAGTTTCCTGCTTTGAAATGGTGTTCTCTATATGTTACCGATTTCAAATATGGTGCCGGTTAGTTACATTAATATTTTTGATACGAGAATGTGTTGTAGTATGAAGTGTTCTGATTTGTTGCTGGGTGGAAGGAACAGATGTGGAACCCAAGTCCATCATGGAAATGGGAATCATTCCGCACATTGATGCAGGTGATATTGGTTTGGGGTCCTCAGACAAGGGGAATGCTGCTACTCCTCCTCCTTCAACAAAACCGAGAAAGAAGACCATGACGTCCGTTTATCTCAAGTTTTTCGAGACAGCTCCGGATGGAAAAAGCCGCCGGTGCAAATTCTGTGGACAAAGCTATTCCATTGCTACTGCCACCGGTAATTTCTTAGGTCCTAAGAGTGTAGTTGTCGGTGCTAGCCTCTCTCGTTTGCATAATTTTTCTATATCACATTGCCTCTGCTATTATCGATCTTCCACTTACTGATCTTCCTCTGTTGGCCTAGGCAATCTGGGGAGGCACCTAGGTAATCGGCATCCAGGGTATGATAAGTCGGGGGATGTTGTTAGTGTTTCCAATCCTTCACCGCAGCCCATCACTGTAATCAGGAAGCATCAATCTCAAGCAAAAGCATCTCAAGTGGATTATGAACATTTAAATTGGTTGCTCCTTAAATGGCTTGCTCTAGCTTCGCTCCCTCCTTCAACCTTGGAAGAAAAGTGGCTCGCAAACTCTTTTAAGTTTTTGAATCCATCGATACAGCTCTGGCCGAGTGAGGATTACAAGAAAATATTTCGTGATGTTTTCAGGAGTATGCAGGAAGTAGTAAGAGCATCTATGGAAAATGTTTCTTCAAAGGTCTCGATCACACTTGACTTTTGGACTTCTTATGAAAGGATTTTTTATATGAGTGTCACCTGTCACTGGATTGACGAGAACTGGTCTTTCCAAAAGGCAATGCTTGATGTTTGTCACATTCCTTTCCCTTGTGGGGTTGTCGAGATCTACAACTCTCTAGTGAAGGTTCTTAGGTCGTACAACATTGAGAGTAGAATACTCTCCTGCACCCATGATAACAGTCAGAGTGCCTTACAGAACTTGGATGGTCAGAATGTGGGGCACTTCTGTTATATCCCCTGTTCTGCTCACACTTTGAGCTTGATCATAGATGATGGGTTGAGAACCATAGAACAAGTAATAGCTAAGATCAGAGAGTTTGTATTATGTTTAAATGCATCATCAGAGATCTCAGAGGAATTTACTCAATTGACTGCAGCTTACCACGAAGGCACTTGGAAAATTCCACTTGATACCTCAACACGGTGGAGTGGCAACTATCAGATGCTTGATATTGTATGCAAGGTACTTGGTATTGTGCTTTTTTAAGTAATCACTTGATGTTGGGCAGGATCCTCTAAGTGAAGCATCGCCGATGGATAAGTGACAAAGATAACATTTGTTTTTTTTTTTTACCCTTTTGCAGGCTTCTAAGTCCATGGATGCTGTTATCAGGAAGTATGAGATACTAGGCAATAGAATGCTGCTGAGCTCTGTGGAGAAGAATGCAGTCAATAATGTGCATCGATATCTAGAACCCTTCTACAAAACCACAAACAACATGTGCACAAACAAGGTGCCCACAGTGGGGCTGGTTCTCTTCTTCATGGATCACATTTCTGAGACGATTGCTACTTGCAGAGATTCACACCTTTATCCAGAGTTGAAGAATGCTGCTGAAGACATGGCTAAAAAGGTTAGAAACTACAATAGCCAGGTTTGCAACATTTTTACCTACATGACAGCAATTCTTGATCCTCGAATTAAAGGAGAGCTAATTCCTGAGAGCCTTAATTCAGACAATTTTCTTGAGGAAGCGAGAACCCATTTCATTAGAGACTATTCTATCAATCATTTCCCATCCATGACTGGTGGATACAGCAATCAAGAAATAGAGGAGGGAGGTAATGTCTCTTTTGCTGAGGAGATTGCCCGAAAGAAAAGAAGGGCAAACACAAACAATTCCAGTGATGAGCTCACTCAATATCTGTCAGAGCCTCCAGCTCCATTAGCAACAGATGTTCTCGAGTGGTGGAAGGTCAATAGTATGCGCTACCCGCGACTTTCTGTAATGGCTCGGGATTTCTTGGCTGTGCAGGCAAATTCAGTGGCACCTGAAGAACTGTTCTGTGGCAAAGGTGCTGAAATTGATAAACAGCGATTTTGCATGCCACATGATAGCACACAAGCTCTCCTTTGTATAAGGTCATGGTTACAAAGCGGGATGAAGTTGAAGTACAAGACAACCGAAATAGATCTTGAGCGTCTGATGGAATTGGCAACAAGTGCTGATAATCATAGCAGTAATGCTGGTTCGGAGAAGAAACAAAGACAATGACAGAAACACAGCATCCGCAGGGTCTGGGAACTAATCCCACGTCAAAGAGGGAAAATGGCATTGTAACTGTTTTAAAAGGCTTTGTTGTAACTTTAGGCCACGTTTTCATATTTGGATGTACAGTTCAAAATTGATAGTGCTAACCAGAGTAAGAGACATCAATCACCATATGATTGAACATATTTTGTTGCAGACATAAACGGAAAGATTTCTGTTTGTCACTTCCAAGGAGATATTTGTCAGTTAAAATAAGGAGAATATAAACATAACATTCCAGACACAGTACACACTGTTCTGGGCATAGAGTCCAAGATCGGAATGTCGATACCACTGGTTTGGGAAATGGGAATGCTCAATTCACTCCTTTGTTTAATCCACTTATGTTCCAATAAAATAGATATAATGTGCTCATTTTCTTATACCTGCTGGCAGTATTGAACAAAGATTTTCTCAATAATTCAGGTCAAAATGGCAAGTTACTAGACAAAATTCAATGACTACATGATACACGAAAGCACCTCCAAAACTGTCAGGAGAGGCTACAAAATGCACTCTTCACTGAGCATATTTACTAAGAAAATTGCAGACACCAGCTACTATGAGTTGTTAACATCGATCAAAAATAGGGTTTTGAAGGAGTCCCCAATCCAATGTGTTGAAAAAAGAAGGAAAAAAAAAGAAGAAGAAGTTTTATCCTCCAGTAAAACAACCACCAGTCTGTAAGTGTCCATTCAAGTGCTTTATCATCCAATGATGTCAATACAGGTGTTCTCTGCCATATTCCCGTACAATGACGGGCACGCTGGTGGGTGGAATCTACAGTAAAGCAAAACACAATATCAAAACTAGCAATTATCCAGAAGAGTAGCACAACTTTTTCACCACTGATCACATGAAGAATTGAGAATTTTCGATTTGGCACATCAACATTCGAGATGCTCACCATTTAGCTCTAAAAGAGATAAATGCCTATAATATGTCAAGCCATAGATAATGCTAATTATGAAAAGTTCTGGAAATCTTCCTGAGGGCAAAAAATGACTTACCATGCCATAATCAGTGACAATCATGGAGACATAATCCGCTGGCGTAGCATCATACCTGTTACAAGGCAGAAGGGCATTTAGAATCTTCTAGAGAAGTGATCAATTCTTTCCATTGTTTATAATCATATGAAAGCTTACATTAAATTCAGAAGTTGCAGATTTTCCTTATTCGCCCAATTTTCCAGATAGTTTATATCAGTTCTTCCAGAAACTTTTGCAATAGCATCTGGATCACCTGCAAGAAATATGAAGATGTTGTGTAGTCTATCAGGTTATGCAAATAAAAGAGCAAAACAAAAACACAATCTCACAGTTGCATACAACAATAAGCATACCTAGTTCGTTAGAGCAAATGGAATCAAGCTGTACTCTTTCATGAAACTTGTAAGCTTCACAGCAGACTAAGACTGGAACGCATAATGCATGAGCAACCATAGCAACACATGCAGTTCCAACTCTCGAATATACAGTTCCATTAGATAATACCGAGGCAGCTCCCAAAAACACTCGTGTTACTTCATGCATGATATAAGACACGGCATTTATATGAGTATATGTACAAGTCAGGCCCTTTGCTACCAGCCTATGAAGTAATGCTTGGCCTTCAAGCTTTGGACGCGAGTCTACAATCACAACACGAAACTGTTTCCCGAGTTCATGGGCGTGTAGAAAAATCATCTCAACAACACATGATGATCCATATGTGAGTAGAACATCACCATCCCTGATCTTTGTAGCAGCATGCCTAACTATCACCTTATCAGCAATAATTATCTTGTCATTTATAAATCGGTCAATTTCTGAACAAAGCGTGGATTTAGCTTCAGACTCGGAAAGGCTCAATGGCAATTTCGCAACACGACTCTTTATAAACCTAACTGCATTTCCCATGCTAATAGAAAGTGGCCTGCATTCTATAAAAAATGAGACGTAACTACTGATTTTTGCTGTTAAATCTCGAACAAGAGTTTTCGCTGGTGGCGTAGAGTAGTCTCTAATGGCTTCCTGAAATGCTTTAAGCATTGCAATACAACGAGCATTACCCCCAGATATATCCCCAGCCAAATACTTCAGTCCAACCTGTAAATATGCACCATATAATTTTTTTTTAACAATATACAGAAAAGAACCAAAAAGAAAAAAAAAACGTTAACATTACTTTGGACATGTGTTGAAGAATGACACTTGCCCGTGAAATCTGTCTAAATTATTCTATATCCTCATACTTCAAAACTGCTTAAAACAGCATGTGCACAGAGGCCTAGTGGAAGCTTTGATAACTTGTCATTTTGTAACTAACTTGATGCTCAATTTCTTCATGTGTATTACTTGACTATATATATAATAGACACAACACTTGGTATTGAATTGTGTTTATATGCGTGGGCCAGCAACTTTAATGTCATGTCCAATATCTGGTAATTCTATATTGAAATACTAATCAAGAGAAACATTTGAAATTGAAAGTCGATCAAATAAGCACTAACGATGAAGCAACAAGGATTAGTTTCCTTAAGGGAGTACCTTATAAATGGCAGGATGCATGGGATCAAGTTGAAAAAACTTTGACTCGAGATCTGGAAGCTGAGTTCCCCGTTCATATTGAGGCAGATGCCGGAACAATTCAACTCTGTTTTTAGCTTCTGTTTGATTGACCACAGCACGCCTTTTTGCCTTTTCCACTCGGCTCTTATCATCAAACTGCATACGTGGAGGAGGAACATCTTTCCTCCTATCTGTTGGTCGATCACCACCCTTCTTGTCAGAAGCAACCACTGAAGATGCAACGGCAGGAGTATCTTTCTTTTGCATCTCTTTCTTTTGGGAAGACTGCTTTACAGGTTTACTCGTAGCTCCTCCACCGGATACAGGGGTAGGTTTTCTTCCCTCAGCTATAATTTTGCAATGGGGGAAAAAAAAGTAGTTTACATCTGTGACTAGGGGAAATTCCACATACACTAGAAATCAAATGTGAAGAAAGTCAAGAAAACATAAATACTTCAAAAGCATTTTTAATTCAGCTTCCAGTTATTGCTTCCAAGGTAATGTTTCCACAAATCACCGCAACTAATTCAACAATTACATTCAGAAGTTGCAATTGAACTTGCGTACTCACTTACACACACTGATTTGAAGAACCAAAACACATCTAGCTCCACATTCAGTGTGCTAAAAACATGTCCAACGAAAATGCCGTTAAGATTGTTTAAAAACTGTTCAGCGACCATAGGCTTTTATTTCCTCATAGACTACCTCAGACATTAATCAGCTAACAGCAGCTAGACTTCCAAACTATATAAAAAGAAAAGCAGAGATCATGTCCAAACCTTTGGCGGCGGCTTTCGCAGCACGTTGAGCCTCCTGCAAGGCACGCCTTTCGGCCTTAGTCGGCTTAGCTTTCGACTGTTCTGAACTTGTAGGAACTTCACTCTGCACTTTCGGAACCACCTCTGCACTTTTTTCTGCAGAACAAAATCAGCACAACAACTCACTCAGCTAATTGATACACACTTCTATCAAGCTCAATTTGAATCGTATTCTCAATCAATCAAACTTAACCAACAACTTCGAATTCAATCAAGCACTCAGTATACCTGGAACTTCAAGAGGCGTTCTCAAAGCGGCGGATTCAAATCCTCCGCCGGGTAAACTCGAGGCCATCTTGGCGGAGCCGCTTCGCCGGTACCACTGGACCGAGGAGTTCTCCTCCGAGAACTCCAGAGTCCCATCCTCGACCCTGCTCGACGGCGACGAGGCCACTGGAGAGGACCCTAACAACGACTCCGACGGGTTGTAACTCCCCACCGGCACTTGCTCGCCGGAATCCATCCGCCGCATCGCCGATTCCGGAACCGGCACGGCGGCCGTGCGGATCGCGACGGTGTCGGAAAGGTGACGCGAGGGGGGGATCATGACGGGAGAGAGTGAGTTTCCCGCCGGAGATTCGGAAAGAGGAACAGAGGAGGTTGGGACTGCGGGTCCGGAGAGGGTCCGAACCGGTAAGGGCTCAGCGGGGGTGGGAGTGAAGAAGCCGACCTGGCGGACCTTCGGGTCGATCACGGTTCGGGAAGCGCGACGCGCGTCCATGGAAAGTGAGAATCAGTCGTTAGGGTTTTCCGGAACGAGCTTAAAGCTGCGTTAATGGCAGAGGAGGATTTAAGAGATTGCTTGGAGGGTTTTTGTTTTTCCGAGGAAATTAGGTTATCGTACTGCTCAAGCCTCAAGTTTAAAGCTCTGGGTTTTGGTCAGTTACATATTTTTTTTAAAAAATCAAAATAAAAAAGAAAATAAAACTCTTTTGTATTTCTGGGGAAAATTAAAAAGGAATTTTTTTTTTCTCCAAACATAGAACTGATAGAAGAGAAATCAAATTTGTCACCCTCTTCTACTTGGAACCAAATTCAACATAGAAAAGAGTGATGCAAATAAGCGAGAATTTATGGCTCAATTATATATATATTACAGAGAGCGATCAAATGAGACAAAAGAAGATAATGTTAGTTTTAAATGATTCAAATTATATTTTGATGATCCAAGTTTTATGTTTTATATCATAATTTATGAATTATCATTAACATATACAATTAGGTTTGTTTCACAAGCTTAACTTCTTCTTTTTTTAGATTTTTTTCGGGCTATTTAGCCACAGTTGCACATTAATTCTTGTTGAACAGTAAGTGAAAGTTTCACTTCTTCTCATTGCCATGAAGAAGTTGTTCAAGTCTGAATGATCAACTTGGATACTTGGATTGATAGCTCCACATCTCTCCTTCACTTCTATTCCTAGGATTTTTCTGAGGGTCTGAGGGTCCTAGTTGTTTAACAGTAGGGTGAAATGCCCCTTCTTCTCAGTTGCCATGAAGTTGTTATAGTCTGAATAATCAACTTAGATACTCGGATTGATAGCCCCATCTCTGCTTAATAATTCACATGAAACTTTAGCTAAAACCTTGACCCAGAAAGTTCTTTATGTATTTGGTTTTATCCACAATGTGCATCCTTTAAACTCATGATTAGGACCCCTCTAATCATATTTTGGACCACCACTTCTAATGCATGGACTATCAAAGTGGCAAAATATCCTGCTTGTCTTCTTGGCTACCTGCTAAAAAGAATGAGGCCAAAACATCAATTTGTTTTAATTAAGAAAGAAAAAGAAAAAACAAAGGAACAGAAGAAGCTCAGAGAGTAAATTATAACATGTTCCAATAACATTAATGCCATTGTATGGGATAAGTCATACAAAATCAACCACTCCATGTTCATCTTTACCAGTATTGCTTATACAAAGAATTCAGAGCTTCTGATCCCTGCAATGTCCACCAAGTCTTGCTTTGAGCTTTTCTAACATCTTAAGGCTAGATGACAATTAAAGTAGGCTTCCTGGCTGCAGCTACAATTGCAGCATATGCAGTTTCACACAAAAACAGGTGCAATCCCATCAAGAACCAATCCACCATTATCAACCCTCCAGGTACTTCATTCAATCTTTGACAAATTTACTGAGAAAAGTAGCAAGTTTTGCTTTCTATATGTTAATATGATGGTGTTTAATTTTTCTGTACTCAAGAGAATGATGACTCAAACTTCCATCAACAACAAATTGAAGGAGAGATGGAAGATGAGAAGAAGTCTGAAATTATTAGAAGCAAAGAATTGAAAAGGGTGAATGAAATAGAAGTGTTACATAATCTAGTGAGGGAGGTGCAGCAGAGGAAGCTGAGGCTTAAGAGGAAATTGCTAGAGCTATGTGAGCTAAGAGAAGAGAGATCTTTTATGTCTCACTTGCAAAGGCATCTAGAGGACAAGTCGTTGGAGATTGAAATGCTCAATGCCACCATTGCTTCAATGCAGACTGAGAGAAAAGATCTTCATGAAGATGTCAAGCAATGTGTCTTGGCAAGGAAGCAACTGGAAACGGCGAGGAAAGTGATAGCAGAATTGCAGAAGAAGATGAATTATTGTAATGAGAGCAACATGAAGGTGAAGGGAAGGCTGTTGATTGTGGAAGAACAAGTTTCCAACCTGCCTAGGGATATAGATGAAGGAAACTCAGTTAGAGATGCTATAGTTGAGAAGAAGCTCAAAGGTGTGAGAGATGTTGAGTTACAAATTTTGAAGATGAAGAGGAGAAACACAGAGCTTGAGCTTGGAAAGAGAGAATTAGCAGTCAAATTGGTTTCTGCTCAAGATAAAATTACTGCCCTTTCCAACATAACTGAGGTACATCGAAATTTCATTTATTCTTTTTTTTTTTAATTTGTTCCTGTTGCACAAATTGATGCAACATTTTATAGTAGCAGTTTATTTTTTGAAAATAGTAAGCTTAGTTCCATCATTTGGTACACAAATTTATGTTCCTAAAAGTACTTGTGAAGTGCGAGTTTCACTATATTAGTCAAATTATTTTCAATATGAGTAAATTACAGAGTTGTCCTGTTTCCATTTCAGAGTGAAAGCATTGCCAAGATTGGAGAGGAGATCAGCAAGTTGAGGCATACTAATGAAGACTTATCGAGACAAGTCGAGAGATTACAGAACAACAGATTTGATATGGTCCAACAGCTTGTGTACTAGCGCTGGCTCCACACTTGTTTGAGACTTGAAATTCAATCCCACAATAGCAGCAAGATTTAAAATCCCACCTATGACAGCGCCTCCCCTCAGACATCTACGACTACTCTGAGTGATGAAATGTTCGAGACAACTACCGTGGAGTTGGATAGCTCACCTTCAAGTAGCCAAAGAAGTAGCAGTACTGATAAGAAATCTGGTTTCATGCATAGTATTAAAAGGTGGGGTATTAGAAAAGGCAAGGATGCAAGGTCCTCTGAACGTAACTCCTTCAGCAAGAAAGGCCTAGTTCGCAGGTTTTCAACATCAATGGTTCCGAAGAAAGCTTCAATACTGAGAAAAAAAGGTGACAATGCAGTCAAATCAAGAGGAAGGAGAGTCTCATTTACTGATTCAGTTGGATCAACAGTTCAATCCGAATGTGTATTCGATGATCATAAGGAAATAGGAGCTGATGAGAGGTCTGACTGCAACTCAACAACTAATTCACCTCAAAATGGTAACATTGAAATCAAAGGAGAGACACACGATGAGCCTGCATCATCACCTGAAGTGACTATTTCTTGTACAACTCCACACACCATCAAGGAAGAAAGCAGCATTACTCAAATAAACAAGACTGAAATAGCTATGTCTTCCTTTGGTAATCAGGAAAACAAGGTTGACACCAATGTTGTAGGACTTGTTGCTGCTTTGTTTTTCATTCTCTTCGTCTTAGTTTCCTGTTCTACATTTTATTCAGCTAGACCCCTGTGAGGAATTAGAACAAAGCTAGCTAGGTTAACACCAAAATTACCAACTCTGTCTTGTTTATCATTTATGCATTGTGCAGTTCATCATTAAACATATGATGCGATCCGTGAATCCAATAACAAATAAGAAGGCAATTACTTAATTAATTTTCATCAACCACCCCACCATTGCAGGTGGATAGATGGTTGCATTGAACTATCATGACAATGATGCACCGGATGTGAAGGCCACCAAAAGAATATCTACTCGAAGATTCTTTTCCTGTGATGCAAAGTAGCACAAGTCTAACTACTCTAACTAGATCATCCAATAAGAGCACGCTCATAACAAATCAAAATCTTTTATGATTAGATATAAGTAATACAACTTAATCTCCATATAGATGATAATTACTCGTTAAAGATAGTGAATTAATAAAATTTAATATTAAACTAAATCATTTTTTCTCCCTCACTATTATAAAGTCCGGTTTATAGGCTTCATCAAAATTTCAAATGTCTGTTTAAAGTTATGAAGCTATCCCAACATGAAATAAACATTAGCAAAAGTTTCACCAAAGGCTAACCCCAAGTTCCTCTAGCCGGAAAAGACCACAGCTCCTATAGTGCAGCTGCGCCACAGAGAATCCGATACCAAAGTCCTATCAGCTCAGACCTAGAACAAGTCAGTCTCTGATCGGACACCCATCTAGGAGTCCCTAACCCCTCTTCCCTCCACGTGTCCCTTTGCATGTCATCATCCCCACACCTGTCCCTTGGCTCCATTTTTATCTACTCACCCTCTCTCCCCCTCACTTCTCTATGACACTCTCTCTCTCCGTCCCCCGCTCTCTCCAACTCATCTCCTCCATGGCGGACCGTCACCAGCAACCCCACCAGGCCCAGAACCAGAACCACCAGCAGCACCGATTATCAGCCCAAACCAGACCCCCCCACACCTCGTTCCTAAGTAAACTCCAAGGCCACGTCCCAAATTCTACTCAACTCATCGGACTACTCACCCTCCTCGTCTCCGGCGGTATTCTCCTACTCCTGACAGGAATCACAATCACCGTTACGGTTCTGGGACTCATCTTCTTCACTCCAATCCTCATAGTTTCCAGCCCGATATGGGTCCCACTCGGGACTGTGCTGTTCCTGACCGCGGCCGGGTTCGTGTCCATGTGCGGGTTCGGGGCCGCCGTCGTGGGCGGGTTGTCGTGGATGTACAGGTACTTCAAGGGGATGCACCCGCCCGGTTCGGACCGGGTTGATTATGCTCGGAGCAGGATTTACGATACGGCTAGCCACGTCAAGGACTATGCTAAAGAGTACGGTGGGTATTTGCATAGTAAGGTCAAGGATGCAGCTCCGGGAGCTTAGCCGGAGCGGTGAGATCTGGTTGGCTGTTGAACCGGAAGAGATGTTGGACCGTTTTTTTTTTTTTTTTTAATTTACATTTCGTGTCTGGTATTTGGTGTGTTTCTCTTTTGTTACTTTTAACTTTTAAAGGTTTTACGTTTTTTGGCTCCGAAAATTAAAGAGGTTTATTGAGTACATGGACTTGCTCTTTGTTTCTGTGATGGAATCTGCCTTGCTTTGTGCATCAATGGAGTAGTAACTGTTGGATTTCTGTCCTTATTTTCTTAGTATTTGGATACCAGATTAAAGTTTATTTCAAACTAAAAATCAAAATGTCAAGAGGAACCGAAGTATCAATTTAATGAAAGCACAAAAAAAAACCAAACAGATTTTCAGTATTTGGCAGGAAAATATTGTGCTTTGAGAGAAGGCATTGTGTTATTGTCTTTGAAAATGTAGTTCTTCAATGATGAGATATGGAATGTGGTCTGTCTGTGGGTTTTTACGACGAAGCACTAGTGTGGTCCTTCTGGGCATGACGGGTGTGTTTACACAGAATTCATAAATGTTCACTTCTGTTTCTTATGTGACAAAAAAGTGGGTTTCAGATCAAAAAGACAAAAACAATATAAACGGTCGATCCTGCACTATATAGCCCTAACTAAGTAGTTAGTACTTAAAGCAACTTTGCCGTGGCCTGCATTTAGGTTTATGCCTTCATGAGGACAAGGTTTCAGCTTTGGCTGGGGCTGGAATATACTCTATTCCCCAACAGTGATCTTCACCCCTTTAAGCCTCAATATACTGCTGGGACCTTTAGAGCTCAAGGGCGAGGAGTATCTTGTGACCGTCATCTAACCACGATTACCTAACCATTATGGGATCCATTGAACCAATTTGCATGAGGCCATCCCGACTGATATACCTGGAAATCTGATAAACTGTACCCAAATCCCAATCCTAGATTAATAATTTTTTTTTCCCGGTAAATCACAATCCTAGTTAATTAGGTTTTATGTCCATCATGTTTCCTAATCTCAGTTTGATTATGTTTCCAAAATTTACCAAGAATTCTTTAGTTTTTACAAATTACACCAATATAAAAATCCAAAGCCCTAACGTTGAAAGCACAATATTGTTTATAGAAAAGAAAAAGTACTCTGTCCAACATAAAAGAGATAGCACGCCATCTCTGTACTTATAGAGCCTTGAGCCTTCACGCCGGCGTCACCAATAGCTGAACCAGCCTCCCGGATCTAATGAAGAGAAAGGTATGTCCGACTTCTGAAATTGACGACCAGAACAAATCGATAAAATTAGAGTCAGTAGATCGAATTAGTGAGTTGTCAGATGATATATTTCAAGCATATTGTCCCTCTTGCCGCTAAAGGAAGCCGAAGCTACTAGTATTCTTTCTAGTCGATGGCGATATATGTGGCCATTTTCAACTAGGAATCTTTATTTTGATGCTGATGAATGTCTACGTCACTTTCCGGCCCTCAGTCTAGAACTGACAGACCAGAAAAGTAGCAGATATGTTGATTGGGTCGATCATGTGGTGGAACAACATAGGGGATCAGGCATTGAACAATTTAGAGTTTGCTTTCGTTTAAATAGTCGTTTTGCAAGTTCCATTGATAAATGGATTGAGTTTGCACTGGAAAAGGTCCTTGTTTTGGAGCTCTTGCTGCTAAGTGATGAGTGGTTTAGGAAAGATTCTTATACTTTTCCCCAGAGACTATAAGATCTAAACTACTCTAATGGATGCATCGGTTTTGAGTCGCTCAAAGTTCTTGAATTGACTAATGTCGATGTGACTGATGAAGTTGTTCAGCAATTCCTGTCCAAATATCCAGTTCTTGAACGATTATCCATATATTATGCTAGAAATCTGCTCAATTTTAAAGCCGCCGGTCCGTCAATTGCGTTGAAGCATTTGGTGATCAAGTATTGTTTTGCCTTGAAAAGCATTGAGGTTTGTGACGTAGCTGGTCTCACTTCGGTTACTTATTATGGTTATGGAAATGAAGTACGTTTGTTATTCTTTAATCTGCCACTTCTCGTTGGGAACCATGCATGCATATACATTCACAAGCTCCCTCTCATCCGTGGTTCTTTTGGCCAACTCTCACTCTCTAGTTGTCTTCCTCAGCTAGAGACCCTAGGGTTGTCGATCCGTAGTCACTTATATTTTGACTTTGAGCGATTGAATGATATGTTTCCAATTCCTACACTGCTACCAAATCTAAAGCATTTGGAACTAGCAGTACTCGAAACAGATGCTTATGGTCTTCAAAAATTATCTTCTTTCTTGAAGGCATCTCCTCATTTGCAGATACTTGTATACAGTGTATATTCTCATCTACCGACCCGCCCTTTGAAGAACAATTAGGGCAAGCTGGTGAATGCAAACATCATAATCTTAAGGTGGTACAAGTGGTAGGGTATCGGGCGAGAAAAATTATTGCCCCGTATGTCAACTACTTGATAGAGAATGTTTTATCACTTGAGAAGATTGTTATTGATCCTCGTCGACGGGAATTTCATTATACTGGAATGGACAAGCGTATTGAAGAGGTGGAGGAGGAAAGGAAGGCAAGAGACCACGCAATGCATCAACTGAAGAAACAAGTTCCTTCAACTATTGAATGTGTGTGTAATTATGTAGACGTCGAGTAAATATTTTGTTAATTACTAGGGTTTTATTTGTTGTTGGTTTTTGTTTTTTCTAGCGATGTAACCTAAACAAACTCAAATCTTTTTCGATCATACATGTGATTTTGACTTTCAATGATATTTTTCTTGATCTTTGGAAATAATTTTTCACATATGCGAGATGTTTACTTTTCACATGTCGAATAATTTTGTTCACATGTCGAATAATTATGTTTATCAGGGCTTGAGTAACATATTCACCTGAATATAGGACAAACACCTAACTTGTTCTTCAGGTCATTATCGTATATGACACTAGTACATAGTTCAACCAGGTTGACTTCAATTTCTCGAACCTCGCTTAGAAGACAAGGAGCTTCAAAGTTACACAAACCACGCAGGTCGAGTTTTGGTTCATATATGAGAAGTTTAGGGTTTAGGCTCAATGCATGACGTTTAAGCATCGTTCATCGATCGATATGGAGGTGCCTCCACGGCTCCAACTGCTACATCGTCAAAAAGTGTTCTCCATTCTCTGCATGGTTTTGACTTTTAGGGACAAATCCTAAACGTCCATTTGCTAGTCCGTTCAAAAGTATAAATTTTCAAGACTTTATTTACCTTTGCCAAAAAAAAAAAAAAGAAAAAAAAAAGACCTTATTTACCAATCACCAAACTAGGGGAATCATTTGTAAAAGTAGATTTCCAGCTGAGACGCAAGTTAAGAGACTTGGAAGAGATGCAGGATGAGAGCCGAGAGTGAGTCCTCTGGAAACCCTAGCGTCGCCATCACTAGGCTCCTTCTATGGAGGTTCCCATCGCCTCCACACCCTCGTTCGACGGCGTCCGTGCTCTACGGCTGATCGATCTCAACCTCGAAGTGAAGGATGGGGGGATACGCTTTAGTCGGCAGCGCTGATAGGGTTGCTTAGCTTCGTGCCACGACCACACCGTGGGCGGCTCCGTGGTGTTCTTTGTTCTCTGGGGAGGGGATTTTGGGGCGATGCCATCCCTCTAGGAGGATTTGGCTAATTCGAGGATGACCTGTTACTGATGATTGCGGTGTTGTAGGGCAGCGACGCGGCTGGGTCCTGTGGCATCTTTGGAGAGACTACGATACTTTGCAATAGCTGTTAGAAACGTAGAGAATGCAAGTCGGCATGTTACAGTAATCCTCTTGGAGTATGTTTTACCGCGGACCAATTGAGTTACGTACATCAGCTTATGAAAATCCAGACGGAGAGGATAGAGGAATATAACAGGCTGGCAGGTCAATTACAATATTTGGACTATCAATCTATCATGGTGTTGAGCTCAGTATGCATGATGTGATCATGGTGGAGACATATGTGGATTTTCAGATGTTTTTGGAATTTAAGTTTGGGCCTTGGGATTGGAATGGTGAGGTTCGTATGGTTCCTGGAGTTACCGAGGAGAATAGGATTCTTATCTAGGAACTTGCTGCAATTCTTTTTATTCCATTGGGTGCTGATGAATGACGATTTTACCTAGAGTTGATGCTACCATAGTGTTTGGAATTAAAGATCTTCAATTCAGGCTTGAGACCTTTCAGCATGGGGCACAGCCTGAACATAGGAGTACCCTCCACTGGAGTACTCAAAACTTGCTCAACCAAATTTTTATCTCATGTTTTTTGTTGTCTTGAAGTTGTTCTACGTGAGACGGGTAGTTACATGTTAAAAAGTGATTGTTATATCCTGAACGTGTTAAGTTTTTGAAATTCTATTGATAATAGCGCATGTCAAGAAGGTCATTATATATCCACCCGCTGCCACATAACAGTGGCCAGAACAAGGATTTGTAGAGGAGCCACAGTGGTACATAGGATAGACCAACTATATTTGAAGTTATCGCTCACTTAAAAGCGAGCCTATAAGCTATGAAAAAACATAGCGAATAGACAAGCCAAACTACACTCGTTAGATTCCTAATACAAGAAACATATCGTAATCAGACAAAAAGCAAAAACATAGGTTTGAGCCAAGAGCCTAAACCCTAGCCAAATTAGAATCTATCGGACTACGGTAGAACCCCAACCCAGAAACTCAAAGCCCACCAAAGCAAAGATCAACCCAAGGCCCATCAGCCTAGTCTGGTCCAGTCCTCCTACGCCCACGTCCCCGTCGTACGTAACAGCCAAGCCGCTCCATCCGCCACGCGCCCACTACTTGCGCCCGCGTCAATCCGTGCCGCCACGACATGCGCTGCCACTAGCACTCACAGCCTACGACCCAAACCGCACGGGCCACGCCGCCCTGACCCACACCACCACAAAGAAGACCAACCCCAATACAGGCCCTCTCACCTCACACCGCCATCGAGTCAGACCGGTGGCGCCATCACCAGGGTTCGATCGCCAGACCTGTTAGCACTACCACCACCTCTCACCGTCCCAGCCAGAACCACTAACAAGCCCCGAGCAAACCCCATTCAATGGAACAAGAGTAATAGCCATTCAATACCCATCCAGCAGCAGACCCCATGACGACGGCAAGGCTAGAGACCAGCCCATGCGTCTGGGCTCCGCCAGACGAGGATGATTTCTCAAATCGAAACGCCTGCCATTAGGGTTTTCTCACGGAGAGAGAGACAACCACAATACAATTTATTCTCTAAACGTGTTAATTTACTTATTATGGGAATGAAATAATGAATGGATTGCTCCTAACTCTTAAGAATAGAATAATCACTTTAACTCGTCATAATGGAAAATCGCTTGCCCTTTTCAATGGTCAGGGATCTTACCTTCATTACATATTGGAATAATTATTTGTTCTATTGTCTCCAACATATTTTTATTTTATTTTTTTAATTTTCAACTGAAGCTTTGGCTACTATTAACATCCTACCATTTATTTAGTTCACCCCTCCTCATCAACGGGAATTTCATTATACTGGGACTAATCAGAGAGGTGAAGGAAACAAAGAAGGTAAGAGACGTGCGATGCATCAACTCAATAAACAAGTGCCTTTAACTATTGAATATATATCGCAGCAGCAATTATTTTTAGAAGAGAATAAAGTTTTTGGGTTTTCATTAGTCTCTGGTTAAAAGAATCTTGCAGCTATATCTCCGGGAAAGGGCACAGCATATTCGGTACACCAATAGTGGACGTTCATTGGCGGGTAAGCTATCACCAAAATGAGTTATATCTCCATCTCGGACCATGGAACCGAGCCCAAAAGAACCGCCCGATCCCGTCTAGTCACAGCCCCAGTTCCACCACCCTCCATAATCGGCTAATCGCCCACGGTGGCATATCGAAGAGGATAACTAAAATGATTTGTAACTGGGTTCTTCCTCCTCCGGTCATCCCGAGCTCCGCCACCACTTGGGTTGTGTTCCTCTCTACTTTGCGTTTCCAACGCTGTGGAGGGAAAACGCATAATTGGAAAATTTTGACTGAAAATCTTTCAAAGTAAATTTCTCTCTCTTAGTTTATATTTGAACTGGGCTAGACTTCAGTTATGAAAGTTATAGACAATATAAGTACGAAACTAAAGGTACTGTAATCAAATAGTGGTTAAACTGCTAGTGAACATCCACCATCATTTAACTGAATAATTTTCGATGGAAGAATGATAATTTAGCTCATTAATATATGTTGTTTAAAAATTGGGTCGGAATAAATCATGGGCTCTATCACATCAAGTTAACTCTTTAATCAAGAAAAGAAAAGGAGTTTTCTTCAATTTTAATTAGTTGCGACAAACAAAAAAAAATCACATGCTTGCCATCCAAAATACAAAATGTTTCCATATATTAACACCGGAACGACCACATAACACTGTGCCACTAATTGCTCACAATATAATATGTGTGAAACCAAGAAATACAAAAAAGGAGAAAACTAGGAACCCATATTTGGTAACAAAATGTTAAAATCCTGACCTCCATTTCAAAAATTCCAAATTGAAAATCGACTGTGACCTACGGAAAAAACCAACAGCACCCGCGGGTGATGAAATCACGGAGACCTCCGCTCAGATTTTCTGAGCCCTCTCCAGGTAACCAGGCAAGGGACTCGCACGTGGCGACCTGAGAGGAGCCCCGTTCAGCTGCTGCCCCTTACTATCATAATATATTACGCCCGAGAAATCCAACGGCTCGCACTTGTCCCCCATTAGAATCGACCGCTGCCACACCCCGCCGTCTCCCCACTCCTCTTCCTCAAGGGCCCCACCACCCTTGTGTCCCGCACCGCCGCCGACCACCTTCTTCCGGTGCAAGAGCGTGATGGCCTTGTTGCTTATCGTCGCCATCAGCTGCTTGGGCCTGTTCAACGACGACGTCTTGATCGTAGGCTTGGCCTTGAGCTTATGGGTTAGGCGGCTGGCTATGGCCATGAGGGCCGAGACGGAGGCGAGCAACCTCTCCTTCGAGCTCAACCGTATCGGATAGCTGTCCGAGTCGGCTTCGGAGTTTGTTCGGAGCCGACGGACCATGTTTTATTGAGGAGGATGGAAGAACGGGTGGTGTTTTGTGTTTTTGTAATGGAAACGAAATGTGAGTTTTCAGTTGGCAGAGAAGACTTGGCTCTCAGGGTGATCATATATAAGAGAAGAGAAGGGGGTGCATGCAGGTGACCGGGTATAGCCGGTGGCTGGTTTTGCTGTTTTGGTTACAGAATTTAGGGTTAAGGGGGTGGACTGGTGGCTAGCTTCTAGGGTTGACTTCCTCTGCTTTGGTCATTTCTGTATTATAGGACTAGAAGGGAGACATATAATAGGATTTGGATGAAAATGATGGATGCTTAATGATAATCCTAGAAGAAAAGGAAAGCATTACATAATAGGGTTTGGATGAAAATGTTGATAATCCTAATCACAACTCACTCACCACCTAATTAAGGGATTGGTGTCCTGCACTTTCTTGATAAGCACAAACGGACCACTAATTTGGTTGGTAAGTTCTATCCCCAAAAACTTTGTTAAGTAATCCCCAAAAGTTGCATGTATCTGGAACTGTCATTATTCTTATCAATTTGGTTGGATTTTTTCCCTTAATTTTTACTAATGAATAAGAAAGAAAAATCTATTTTGTTGAACTTGAAATTGTTTTCCTTAATGGTTAAAATGAATTTACAAACTTTCTTAAATTGATAAACAAGATTAATTTTTTCCTTAATTTATACTAATGAATTTGAAAGAAAAACCAATTTTTTGGAACTTGAAATTGTTTTCCTTAATGGTTAAAAATGAATTTACAAACTTTCGTGATTTAATTAGCAATATTAATTTTTTCCTTAATTTATACTAATGAATAAGAAAGAAAAACCTATATTGTTGAACTTGAAATTGTTTTCCTTAATGGTTTAAAATGAATTTACAAACTTTCTTAAATTGATAAACAAGATTAATTTAGTAATTTATCTTCTGGATAAATCAACGTTTTGGGCACCTGAAAAAGCACTATTTGAGCCTAATAAAAATGAGGCATTTGATTGTCAAATTTCAAATCATTAAAGCGTGCTTATTGCCGTATGTCTAATATAATGCATGGTTGACTGAGAAGGGTTATGGCTAATACTATCTTCAAATTTTAAAATATAATAAATTAAACAAAGAGAGATCGAAGACCTTGCTGGCTTAATTAATTAGTTATAAGTTCTTGGAATACAACTAAATAAAGAAGTGGTGGCTGAGTCAACCCGCAACTTGTTTCACTGAGGTACTTAAGGATGTCTGCAAGTTAGAGATATTGATGATAGAATAGAGATGAATGGCCAAGTCTTCGGTTTTAGGATTTTAGCTAACTGGGGTCAGAATGGTGCTGAGGTCTGACGTTGGACTCGGGAATTTCAACCGGAGAACTTGTGTATCTCATTCATCCAGGACCCAGATATCAAATATTGACTCGGTCTTCCACGGCCTCTTCCCATACTCCTATAGACTTTTCGTAACTGTCCCTTGTATCTTTCATCTCTTTAATAGTTTAATGTTCATGGACCATGCCATCGTATATTCGTATACGTATGCAGATATATATATATATATATATATATGAGGGATGGACTTATGAATTTAGTTACAAAAACAATGCTTTTCGTTCAAATGGTGCAACAATTTGCGAGTTTATAAAGATCCTAAACTTTGCTTTAGAATTATGTATGAAATATTCAAGTTTTATTAGATTGATCGAAATGTGTTGTTATAATTTTTTTGAATGATGCCAAAAATTCGAGAGTCTAAAACTAAAACTCGAAGGCCACTCTATATATAATACTAGCTAATTAGCTTTGTATGGATTCCGAAACGTATTTTCATTCCCATCCAGCTTTTCAAAATAGGTCACCGAGCATTAATCAATAATCATTGCTCTGGTTTGGCCACCTGCACAACACGTTTGAACAACTTGTTGAGCCCTAATTGGGATGAAATCCACTATCACTAATTCAATAAGTCTCAAATATCGGTTTACTCATAATTGTGCACAAAACTTCCAACCTAATAGAGACTTCTAATCGCCTATAATGGACACCGCCCTAATTTAGCTTGACCTTATCTAGTCGTCATCACACATCATCTTCCAAATTAAGGGACTAAAGGCAACCACGTACTAGATCTTGTACCTTGTTTACTTATGAAGAAAACGATGTTAAGCCACTAAAACTCCTTACGTTGGAGTTCTGAACTTTTGATGATAATGTGGCCGGTGAGAGGACTATTAGGGCAGATCGATATGGTCGATTTGATTCATTTGAATAGATAGATTAGCTTCCAATAGCTGGTATATATATTTGGTCGAGAGATTCTTACGTAGGGCACACGTACCATGTGGCGGGAGGAAATCAGTTGTCCCCAATTTCCCTGTCTCAATTATGTCCCATCAATGCTATAATGACACATGGAATTCCACTCAACTCTACTTAACAGAAGTCTAACTCTGAATTTTGATTCTTATAGTAAAAAAAAAAAAAAAAAAAAAACTCTCCCAATTTCCACGCCTTTCCTTCTTCTCCTCTTTTTCATCGTCTGTTTTTTCTCTTTTTCCTCCCAATCTTCCTTTTTTCTTTTATTTTTCCTAGTCTTCTTTCTCCCCTCTTTCTCTTCTCGTTCTACTAGTCTCTTAACTAATCTTCTTTGTGAATCTCCACAAACTACAGTTTGAAACCATCATAACAGGGTTATGATTGTATAGTTTTTAAGGAAAAGCCTCATACCTAAATATTTAAGGAAAAAAACCTTGGATTGTATATTTTTTGGGATTATCTAACTCAGATTCTTACTGTTTCTCTTCAGATTAACAAACAAAGAAAAGATTATGGGATTGTATTATCAATTCAAAAGCTTCCAAGCAGGGCCAGTCCTGCGATTGTAGTAGCCTGAGGCAGAGAATTAAAATGTGGTCTCCTATATATATATATATTCACTTTCTTAATCATTTAAATATTCATTAAAATAATAGTATAAAATTATGTGTTAAAAATTTATGAATATTTAAATGATTAAGAAAGTGAATATATATATATATACAGATTTTATCTAAAGCGGAGCTTCGCTTTGAAATTAGCGTGTAAAATTCGAGTTTTTAGATACTAGCGTATAGATCATCTCTGCAAATTTTCAGCCAAAATGATTATCGTTATCTTAATTGCCTCAAAGGTAGTACGGTTCAGGTTGACAGATTCAGTCCGTCCATTGGTTTAAGTGAGTTAGATACCTTAACGATCATCAATTTAGCTGAAAATTTACAGAGATGATCTATACGCTAGTACCTAAAAACGGAATGGTCGAGATGTGGATATGAGACCAAAAAGTGATAAAAAAACTTGAACTTCACATGTTAATTTCAAAGCGGAGCTCCGCTCTGGATAGGGGATATATATATATATATATATATATATATATATATATATATATATATATATATATATATATAACTTACTCCTCAGACGGCCCCAGGAACTGCCTTCTTAGGCAACAGCCCTCAGGGCCGAAGATGAGTCTGGTTCATCTTCTCCTCAAACTCATATTTTGAAATACTCCTCGATCTTCAATCCCAGGTTTTTGTCCTAAATCCTAAATGTAGAACCTGGGTTGGGAGAAATGGTAACCTTGATTTTGCAGATGAGGTGAACACTAGGTTGGAGATGAACGCTGGGTTGAGTTTTTTTTTTTCCTTTACTTAGTATTAACGGTGTTAACCCGAGTTGAGTGGAATTCCACATGTCATTATAGCATTGATGGGACAAAATTGAGAATGGGAAATTGGGAACAGTTGATTTTCTCCCCCACGTGGCGGTGGGGCAGCTCAATCAAAACCCAAAAATTTTTAAGTGTGTTCTGAAACTATCATTACTTATGAAAATGAAATACCCATAACATCTCCTTATATGTTTATTGATTGGGCAGTCCTACCAGCCACGTGATACATTTGTTCTGCGTAAAAATCTCTCGGGTTAGGTAACCTAGCTAGCTATTATTCACTCACTCTCACAAAATTCTATTTCTACTTCCACTTGTGACAAGCTTTTAACTTATACGTGTATATCAATGTCATCATAATTGTTTTATACAGAGGTCTCTGATCATATAATTTTAATTATTTGGCGGCAAAGTTGACGGGGAAAGGAAGAGTGCATGGTTGAAAGACTTGGGTTTATAATTAGGAGATGGAATATTATATATCATGAATTTTTAGTGATCAGCGTACTTATGGTTTAAAATATAGTGTTGAATTAATTGATGTTACAGAAGTTGGAGATGCCGGGTGAGCTATGCTCCTTTGGCTTTAATAATGATGCATTAATTTTTTGTTTCTCGATAAGATAAAAAATTATAAGTTAAAACCTCTAATACAATTTATACAATGAAAATTAAAATTAAAGACATTTGCTGTAGTGAATGGTAGAGCTTCATTCCAGCTTTCAAGTCCTATTGAATGTCTTTGCTAGAGTCCTAGAGACTAGAGTGCCTTAAAAAATTTGATATACATGATAGATATGCATGAGAAGTGGCTCTTTATAGTTTATAGGTTGAATTCAAACTTTATAACTCATTAGTGGCGCCTCAGACTATATAATACCTATATATATACACACTAGGGGTACGTACGTATGCAGTTTCAACTTTCAAGTTGAAAACATGCATGGCTCTTACTCTATCTAACTGATAACCAAGTTCTTATTTATATTTATGAAATAATGAAGGTTGGGTGTGTTTTGATCGAAAGTGTCATCAATCCTTCTCAAGTTCTCTCGATCTCGCCGCCTCGTGATGCTGTTTGCAACTATTATCACGATGGCGTCGATGATACTTCTGCGTTCTTCTCACTGGTATCTGGGTTGCTGTCTTGCCTAGTTTGAGCACATTCACTTTGCTTTCGTTTGCTTTGTAACATTCTTCGGTGCCTTTGTTTTTTTTTTTTTTTTTTCTTTTTGCATCGGATGGACCAGTTGGGTCCTCCTTTTGTATAAACTTTAGGTATAAGTTTCTGTTCTTGCCAAAAATAAATAAATAAAATGACTAATAACCAAGCAACAAAAGCTTAATAATCAAATGGGTTTAAATTTATACTACATTTTACAATCCACGCTCCATGTTTCATTTTCTGATAACTTCAATTTTATCTTTAGTAACTTAACTTTTGTATCTTTATAAACACTGCAACAAAAAATAGAAAAATGAGTTTGAATTGTAAAATAAAAAGTGTGAATTTCACTCTCCATAATCAAATGGGAGCGTCCATTTCAAAAAAAAAAAAATATTCAAATAGGAGTGTTTGTAAGTAAGTTAGGCTATATGTCTATAGTCATAGAATATCACTCGGGTTAGCTATCTCATAGCCCAGTGGAGTAACTTGGGCTATATGTCATTAATTATCACTGAGGCTATCTATCTCTTAGGCCAGTGAAGTAACTTGGGCTATATGTCATGAATTATCACTGAGGCTATCTATCTCTTAGGCCAGTGAAGTAACTTGGGCCTATACCTAATTGACTAAAAATGTCAGCCCAAATGGAGTTGCTTCAAATATTTCATTTTGTGTTTAAATAAATCTCTATTTTGTGTCTGACCCAAATTCTAGGTTAAATTAGAATGATTTAGATTCTTATTCAATGTACGATTGCTTTCCTTGTATGATTCAGATTCCATGCATTGTAATCTTCTAAATACAGAGACCCCTATTATCAATGAGAACACACAACGATTTTCTCCCAATTTCTGATTCCCTAAAACACGTTATCAACACAAAACCCTAACCCTGAAACAAATAGTCAAACCCTGATTCAAGAAGCAAAAACCCTAAATTCGAATACAAAACCTTGAATCCTTTTCTGCCTCCACCTCACACCTTGAAACCCTACACAGCAGGAGTCCGGAACCGGCGGCAGAACCACTTGAACCGGCCGGAAACCTACCGAACCGGCCACCGAAATCTCCAAACCACTAGTGGAAAATATTCCACCGGTTCACCATCTTCCGGATATCCAATTTCTACCGAAATTTTTCACAAAGCAGCACCTTGATCCCAGAAATTAGGAACCAGAAGAAAAACCCTGAAAACCAACCTGAAAATTACCAAACCGGCCAATTGAACGTCCGGTAAAAAACCGGCAGAAAAGGAACAAAAAAAAACAGAGAGTCACAGCCCATGTGCAACCACATACGCGGCCCACCTACAGCCCACAGACGCGGCCCAAAAGAAGAAAAAGGGCGCGGGCCCAAAGAAAAAAAAGGGGGCAGCAAGCCCACTGAGAAGAAGAAAGCTTGACCCAGTACAGAGAAGCCCACTGACGCAGCCTCTGCCACATCAGCCCGACGCGTCAGCAACCTACATCAGCAATCAACCAACCCAGTCAGCGACCACGTCAGCAGTTAGCGCCACGTCAGCACCAATCAACTTTCTGGGTACTATTCCGATGACTTTTACGTCACTATTCCGACCACTTTCTAGACACTTTTTCTGGCCAAATTTTCTGGCTACCTATTTCGAGGTATTTTTTACTAAAAGTTCTCGTTTTTGAGTTTTTATTCATTTTCTCTTCTTTTTCTCGGGGACTTGTAACCTCCTTTCTTCTACCCACATTTCTTCATCATATGGGAGACCTAATTAAGCCGAATTGTGGGGGTTCGTGCTCAATCCAAGCTTGGAGCTTGTTGAGATCTCCAAACTTAGAGTTTGTAGAGAATTTATGATCGACCACTTATATCATTGTTTCGATCTAATCCAATACCTCTTGGAATTGAATTTCTTAGGAGCAACTACGCTCAGAAATTTTATATGTTTTCGTGGTAGCCTTTTACTCTCTGAAACTAACCCTAATTTCTTGTTCTCTTTTAGGATGAGTAATCTGAACAAATTGGACTTTGCTTTATTGGGAACAACTGGCTCTGGATATCACAGGTGGGTTCGTGATGTCCGCCAGCATCTCAAGGTCGATGGAATCTTGGATATGATTCTCGAGCCTAGCCAGGACGTGCTAACTGTTGAGCAAGCTCAAGCTTTGGAAACAAATAGAGCAAGCTTTGAGGTAAATAAGGCGAAAGCCATCATCCTAATGACTCGTCATATGGATGATTCGCTCCAGTACGAGTGTATGAATGAAGAAGACCCCAGAAGGCTGTGGGTCTCACTCGACTAAAGATTTGGCAACGTCCGTGACTCCCTACTTTCCTGACCTAGAAGTGAGATGACATGGCCTCCGCTTCTATGATTTCAAGTCAGTTATTGACTATAACTTGGAAACACTTTGCATTAAATCCTGAATGGAATTTTGTGGTAAAGAGATCACAAATGCGATGTTGATCGAGAAGACTCTCTCTACCTTCCCTGTCTCTGCATTGATGGTTGTTAAGAACTATCGAATTGATGTTACTGTAGGACGGATCACAAGGTTTCATGAGCTCACTGGAGCTATGAATGTAGCTGAAAAGCATGACAACGTCCTTGTGAAGAACTATAATTTAAGATCCGTGAAAACAGAGCATATTTTGGAGTCCAATTATAGTCACGCCCCTAAGAGAGGTCGCCAAGAGCAAAACTCTAATCTTAGGGATACTTCTAGACATTCTGGTCCATATAATCACTCCACTTGGGAAGGTAACCTCCAAAATAGGCGAACACGGAATCGAATAGGTCAACGTGGAAAGAGAGAGGGTGGCAACGCCTCTGGCCATGTTGGTGGCGCCACCAACACTAAGAGCCATCTAAATGATGTTTTCAAAGCACATCAATCAGTGGAGTCTAAGCAAAGAGATGTATGTTCTCGATGTAGAGAATCCGGTCATTGATCACACATTTGTAGAGCTCGTGAAGAAATTGTCACCGCCTACAAAGCATATTGTGAAGTAAGAGAAGCTCACTATGTGGAACAAGAAGATCATGAAGATGATCTAGGGTAAAGGGTCGAAGACTACAAATCTAGCTGGGATCAATAGATAGCCAATTCTGTTTAAGTCTTTATTTTTCTAAGATATGTAATAGGCAATTGTCATATACTTTATAGTAAATGCCAATGGTTTAGTTTTTCCTCCAAGTAAGCTCACCCAAAGTAAGTGTGATGTATAGGAAGGTTATGAGATTAGTGGTACTTAAGTGAGCCTTGCTTCACCGACATCTCTCTACTCATCTGGTCACATTTATTTTGGAATTACCAAAAGAAGTTGGACGACTACCATTGTTTTGCATTAGCTAGCATTTTGGATTAGATTTTCTTTGGTCAAAGAGACAATGATGTAACTCCGTGGGCTTATGAATAAAATTTCGAGTTCTTTTCATTATGACTCTATTTTGATTCTGAGCATATGACTTTGTGACTACGATGGTTGGGCCATTAGTATTAATTCAAGGACATGGGATATGCCAAGTTCCCTTGCCAAACGGCACCTTGATTACTGTCACAAAAACTCTCTACGCTCCTAGGGCAAATCGCACCTATGAATAGCCAACGGATTCCATGCGAAAACGCATGTAGAGAACGAAAATGTGTTCCTTTGAAATACCTCTAACAATTGCGAACAAATGCGCATCTTAAAAAAATTTATATGTCTCTCTAGTGGACGCTATGTCACTATTCGAGCTATTAATCCAATAAAAGTTATGAGAGAAGATCTCTTGGATTTAGATACATATTGACTTTTTCACGACATGATAGGTCATCCTAGTCATGATATGATGATCCGTCTACAAAAGACTTCATATGGACATCCTTTCTTTATGGCGAACCCAAGTATGAATCAAAAGTTGATTCCTAGAATAAGTGTAACCGCCGCCGCTGCCGTCCACTACCAGCCTAGGGCTGGCACATTCCATATCCATGATGCCATGGATGGCGTCCATCATGGTGATGGTGCCCTAGGTGATTATGCAATCACCAACTTTGCTTCAAAGAGTGTTTCAGGCACTCAGGCCCAACCAAAATCCTCATTGGTTGATTCTAAGGCCTCTTGCTCGTTTTACAAAGCCTGTTCCTTAGGGAAAGTAGGACTGGGACCGTCTTATGCAAGGGATATGAAAATGTTCATTCTGTTCTTACATAGAATCCGTGGGGAGTCTGTGGACTAATTCAACCAACTTGCGGACATTTAAATATCTCATGATGTTGGTTGACACGCAAATACGTTGGTCACTTGTTATGCCATTGTCCATATGCAAATGCTGCTTATGCTATACTCTTAGCACATATTATATGACAATGGGCTCACTCCCCGGATCATCCTATTTAGTTAATTGGATTTGACTATGCTAGAGAGTTTACATCGAAGACTTTCGATAGTTATTGCAATGAGACTGATATTGGACATCACATTCCCATGTACACACCCAAATGGTCTCGCGGTAAACGACTACGATGGTAGTCAGGACATTGGTAATGTGCACCATTCTCATTATATCCGCTTGGGGTGATGCAATCTCGCATGCAGTTATGCTAATTCGTCTACGACCTACCGCTTCTCAATGTATCTCTGCGTTACAGCTAGTGACTGGGTATAAGTATTTTGTACTTACGCACATTTGAGTAAGCCATTTATGTGCCAATTGCGCCGCCACAACGCACTTTGATAGGTCCTTACAGATGAATGGGCAACTCAGTTGGATTTGAGACTCCAACAATCGTCCGCCACTTAATGCCCTTGTAAGGCGATCTCCTTACCGCTAGTTTTGCGGATATCACTTTGATGAGACAGTCTTCCCATCATTAGGGGGAGATAAGAACACGACTGTTCAGCAGGAACGACAGAAATTATCGTGGTCTGTCCCCACTATGTCTCATCTCGATCCTTGTTAAAAGTGACAAGATCACACATTTGCTGCAAATATGCCTGCAAGGAAGGACATCCCTACGAGAGGACGTAGCGCCACCCTACACAGAAGTAGGTAGGGCGCCAACGCCATAGAGAGTGACACTCTGGCGTTACAGGCCATGGCCCCAGTTAGGATGCGTGGGAGGCCCGTGGATTCGAAGGATACTTTGGCACAAACCAATCCTTAGATCATCGACACTCAAAATCCGTCTCATGAGTATCTTCCGGATTATAGTTATCGTTGGGGGATGCCTCAACGTCAGAACCTATTCCTGAGAATATAGAGCTCTATGAAAATTACACTAGTGTACATGAGACGTGGGATAGAAACTCCATCATAATTGATGATGTAATTGCGCATTTCATTGCACATGAGTTTGTTAAGTCTGATGATATCGAACCACGCTCCGTTGATGAATGAATACCAACATAGAGAAATTTGACCTAAATGGAAAGATGCGATCTAGGTTAAGTTGGATTCTCTAATGAAGCGGAAGGTTTTTGAGCCAGTCATACCAACACATCCTGACATAAAACCTATTGACTAATGGTCTTCATTAGAAAGCGTGATGAGAAAAATATATGGTAATCTCGCCTTATGACGCAAGGCTTATCATAAAACACTATGGAATCAACTATGATGAGACATTCTCTCGTAATGGATGTCATTGCACTCCACTACCTTGTCAGTTTGGTAGTTTCCAAATAATTGAACATGCAGCTTACAAATGTGGTCATTATGTATCTCTATGGGGATCTAGATAAGAAACATATATGAAGGTTTATGGTGAACTTCATTTACCCAAGTCAAGTGGCTCTAGACCACGAAGCGCGTTTACAATAAGGTTGAAACGCTCACTAAAAGTGACTACTTGATTGGGACGGGATATGCCCGCGCGTTTCCATAACAAGTTTCGGATTCTATCAAGGTTCATGTTGGACATGATCTTCATTGGAAACTTTTAAAGACTTAAGGGAAACTGCTAAACACTTGAAATCTAATTTTGAGATGAAGGATTTTAGGAGAACACGATTATATCTTGGTTTGGAACTTGAGCATCGTGTTGAGAGATGCTTAGGCGTTTTGACAAGCTCAAGCCTTCAAGCACCCTCATGATAATTCGTAGTCTTGATCCTGAAAAGGATCCTCTTCGTCCGTAGGATGACGGCGAAGATGTGCTAGTGGCGGAAGTGCCCTACATAAGTACAATAGGCGCATTATTGTACTTAGCTCCATGCACAAGAATGGACATCTCATATGTTGTGAACTTGTTAGCTAAGGTATAGCTCTGCGTCAACGTGATGCCATTAGATTGGTGTAAAAGATATCTTTCGATACAAGAGATGTATGATTGATATAGGCATACTTTATCCCTATAGAGAGATGATGGATTTGGACCCATCACAGACCAGGAACGCCGCCAACACTGGTCTGCGTCCCTTCTCCCCATCCCAAAATGAAGTTAGCATTTTGGAAGGTTTTGCTGATGCTGGGTATCTCTCTGACCCACACAAAAGTCATTCCTAAACTGGTTAAGTGTTCACCATGTATAAAGACCGTGATATCTTGGAGGTCTACAGAACAGACACTAATCGCTATATCTTCGAACCATGCAGAGATTATTGCTCTTCAGAAAATGGTTCGTGAATGTTTATGGATTGGATCTATAATTATGCATGTTCGTACAATTATGTTTTGAAATCTACCACAAATGAGCCTACAAGCATTTAGGATAATGCTACTTGTCTTGAACAAATAAAGCAAGGCTACATCAAAAGCGACAACACTAAGGATAATCAACAACAACAGACTCTCCTCAAGATCAAAGTGAACTAGGTTAAATCTTAGGACAGTGTGGCAGACTTGCTCACTAAGTCATTGCTTAAATTCCACTTTCGAGAAACATGTTGGTAGCATCGTTTGCGGAAGTTATCCGAACTCCCATGACCGTAGTCATCAGGGGGAGATGCAGACATTAGGGCTCCACATGTATGGTTTCAAAACGTGAAGGGTGTGTTGTGCTCTTTTTCCCCTTCGACCGATGTTATTTTTGTCCCACTGAGTTTTTGTTACTCAGCAAGGTTTTTAGCAAGGCAACGAGAGAAGCACCGCGTTTGGACAACACAAGGGGGAGTGTTTAAGTAAATCTCTATTTTGAGCTTGACCCAAACTCTAGGTTACTTGACCCAATGGTAATATGGTTACATTAGAAGGATTTAGATTCTTAGTTCAATATACGATTACTTTCTTTGTATGATTCAGATTTCATGTATTATAATCCTCTATATAAAGAGGCTCTTATTATGTTATGAGAACACATAGCGATTTTCTCTCAATTTCTGATTCCCTAAAACATTTTGTTTATTAATTGATATTACTCAATAATTTTCTTCTTTTTATTTAATTTTAACATGGCTGCTAATTGGGAAAGAGGAACCCTAGTATTAGTGTAACATTATTAATGTTATGAATTACTCATTAGAGCTTAGATAACAAGTTAAAATAATTAGAGTTTTAGAATTGACAGGAATAGTTAGAATGAGTCATATATTATGGAACATCGGGTAGGTGTAGTGTAGAACTTTTGCATATTTGTACCCTCATTAAAAAAAAAAATGAAACAATAAATATTAGGGTCAGTGGAATAGTCTGTTAGACTGTTCCTGGTGGGGCTCCTAAGTTTCATTGCTCTAGCCCAGTTACAATGGGACTACTCTAGCTGTTGTTAGTTGATCCTTTTTCGTTAGTAGGTTAGGTTAATCCATTTGAAGGCTGCCACCCCCAGCCCTAGCCTTTCCCGCCGCAACTGTTGATGGGGTGGTGCAAACACCGCAATCATTCTTGATGAGGGGTGCGAATTACGTACCCTTTAGTTAGTGTTGATTGTGTTACTATACATAATTTTGTTTCTCCGATGAAGAGAAGAATAATACTTCTAAATTATTAAAGGAATTCTATAATTTGTTTTTTTTTCTCTCCCTCTCTTTTCTATCTAATTTTAAGATGCTACACAGAGCAAACAAAAAAAAAATGCTGCAGTTGATATATTCAGTCCTTTGATGGAAAGTCAACCGTGCATGAACAATTTCAAAATCCAATCCTTTTCCAATTTCCGATTTGGAGAATGACACATTCACATTGCAAATAATCAGAGGATTTTCATTGGATGTCTAATTATCTCCAATGATGTTAGCTCACGTGTTAGCTTCAGATTATCAGCAAATTTGGCAATTCAAAGTCTAACATGGAGGTTTAACATACTCTGACTTTTTTTTCTCTGAAATACCAACCCCCATTTTGGAAAGCTACTAGACAATTAGACTCACAAAAACCAAAAGGAGCCTAGAAGTCTTGTGAAAATACCCCATTACTGCTCAACATGTGTTTGTGAGAAAATTTTCCCTTCTAAATTTAATTTTGTGTCTAAAGTCAACCCTTTCTAGAAATGCCTTGCATCATGTTAATAGAAAAGTAAAAACCTAATACATGAATTTCAAAGCCTTTTATCATATTCAAGATTTCAGTGTGCTCTTTCATTATCCAGGTTCTTGCTTTACGTCTATTTCGAAAAAAAATTAGGTCATAATTTTTATTTTAAAAGAAAATAAAGTTTTTTTATCCATGCATACGGATACAGACCTTAATATATACAAACGAAAGGACTTTCTCTATATGAATATGAAGCACCGATATAACATATATTATTATTCTCTAGTGTTGCTCATACTCCGATTCCCATGGCATAGCGTGCCGTCACAACCACTCTAGTTGCTTTCCTAGCTAGCAATATTAATTAACTATATGACGGCAAGAACAAGTATATAGTTCAGTGGGATTTCCTTTATTTCTGGTCAGGATTTTCAATGATAGATCCATCAACATGTTGCACGTATAGTGAAATGGCCGTAGTTCAATGGAAATTTTCAAACATTGAAAAATTAAATAATTAAGGTACCAAAGATAAGGTAAAGGTTGGCACAGAAAATAGTTAAAGAAATCAAATTCACGCACTCATTCACATAACATTAGACATATATTCACATTGGATCCAAATGAGGAGTATATAATAAATCTGGATTAATTTCATGAACATTTCGATCACTAGACATATATTATGTGATTTCTTTTCCCCTTTTTGGTGAAGAAGAAGAAGAAGAAGAAGAAATAAAGAAGTTGATGAATATTACAATAGCATGAACACACAAAAAGCTTATGAAAGCAAAAAATGAAAGAACCTCATCGTCAATGGTGCAATGGGTTTGGACCAGTGGGAACAAGGCGCTGTTCGACGCCATAACGAGGGTCGAGCTCGTTTCTGCCCGGCTCCGGCTGCGGCGGGGAATGTCTCTGCTGGTGATGCTGACGTTGTTGACGCCGGCGGACAAATGGCGTGAAGTCGAATTTGGCAGTACTCAATATCTTCCGGTTGCTCGTGTTAATGGGGATAGTGCTGTGCTTGGGATTAGAGAAATGGAACCAGCCATGAAGGAACAAGAAGAGCAAAGATAGGTAGAGAATGAGATTAAAAAGATGAGAAAGCTTGGAAGGCATAGTGGGGAAGAGAGTGGCAGTGCATGGAGCTAGAACAGAAAGAAAGAATCTGATTGCTGAAATGTGGGCGGAAGAGTAGTGGGGTTTTTGTTTTAGTCAATATACTTTAGGAGATGATGTTCAATAGAATGGGGGGTGGAGGGTTCTGGAAGTTTGACAGCTCAAATGTGATGGAGCACAAGAAATGTTAATGGAGGAGAAGAGAAGAGGTTGACATGGGCTGGCTATAATGGCTTGTGCTTGCTTCAAGTATGAGAGAGATTTCAGAAATTCAGAGAAGAGGTTGATGATGATTTTTATTTTATGGTGAGAATTGTGAGGGCAAAGGCCAGTTGATGCGGAGAGGGGGGGGCAGCATTGTCGACCATTCTTCTTCCAATGAAAGCTCCCTTTGCGTTCAAGCAACCAATAAATTAATTAGGGCAAGTTTTTCAATTTATGGGGAATTTTGGATGGTCAAACCTTTGAGCAATTGTATATTGTGAGTTTATATCAGGGGCAGTGATTGTGTGACATTACTGTTACACGTCATGACTTACTAGGTAAGTGGCATTAGGAATTTTGGGTTTGTAAAAATGAAACTTGACGTAATGATGAGGTAATATATATGTCAGCGATGTATTTTCCCATATATAGTGGTGGAAATTAAAAAAACTCAATATCGTTAAAAAGCTAGTACAATTATAGAAAGATTAATTATTTTTGTCAAAAGATACTGTCATTATAACAAATTTCATATCTATAGAGTTAGTCTATAACTGCATGAAGTTGACGTGTTTGTACCGGGAGATAGACTGTCATTGTAATAGAAAACTTTATATTGCTAGAGAGTTAATCTCTAATTACTATAATTACGTGAAGTTAGCATGTGTAGTCTACTATACTATCCGAAAGTCAATCCCTTAATACCAAAAGTGCAGTTTACTATTCCGGCAATTGATATTTACTTAATTTGATGAGAGTTAATTACTTCGTTCATCAACCTGCAAACTCCGGATGAGGTCGACCTAATTCCGATTCCATATATAAAGAAATACATAGTTCTAATTCAGAGAGAACATTAGCAGGAGCTCCATGAAAACACTGAGGTGTTTGCTTGCAAATAGACTTCAAGACCTAATTAGCAAGACAATATAATGTGGGAGGGTCCCTGGTTTCTGGATTTCTCAGCCAGTCTGGTTTAGCTTTCAGCACACACAAACAATAGCTATGGACAATTCCTATTTCCATTTCCCTATTTCCCTTTTCTTCTATATATATATATATATATATATATTTGGGGTGGTAGCTAGCTTGTTTGACTTTATAAAAGTTCGATATTCATGCATGGAAACAGAGGCTTGAAGCTGTCTTCCAGCTCCCATTTTTCAATTTCAGATTGGATTAATATTGAGTCAATGATGAAAACAACTGTTTATTCACACGCTTGGCTATTTATACTGCCTACATATATGTTATAAATATGTCACCACACGCTACGTTACGTGGGAGAAAACAATTCCTTTTCTTTTACTCTTCCTCTTTTCTTTTTATTGGTTTCCTAAGTTTGAATACCAATCTAACCCAGCTAAGGAAAATTCTAAAAGAGGATGAACTCTAATTTCCATTCCAATTCTTATTTTACTCCTGAAATTAAAATTTCGGTAATATCAATGGTTGCTATCAAACACTTTTTATAGTATTTAGTGAGTGATTATCGAGTTACTTTATAGTGTTTAGTAACTGTTTGCTGCACACTGTAAATTGTACTAAACACTATAAATTGAAGCTAGGGTTTGAAGCATTATTGCAACATTTGGCAATCAAACACTATGAATAATGTATAACGTGATCCACCTTTTGAAGTGAAAGTTTTGAATTGAAAAGTGAAGTACTTTGCAAACTCCCTTTTCCTATTTTAGTGCAACTGATAAACACCAATACCAATTTACCAAACACAAAGATCCATTCTGGTTGTGTGTGCAAATGAAACGCCAAGCTAGCACCAAAGGCATATCTTCCGGGAGAGGGCATGGACTTTGACTTCCCTTTTGCACAATGAGCGGCTCTTGTCGGGTAGACCATTTCATACATGTAGATGAGGCATCTAGGCACTATACTCCTACTCATCTGACCAATATTTGACGCGTGGAATAGTGATTTGGATCCTTTTTTTTTTTTTTCCTTAATCTACTTTGTCGACTTCGATAATACTGACCTTCCATTTTAGGAATCCCTCAACCTTTAAAAGTTTTAAGTACATAGTTGAAAAAACAAAACAAAAAACAAAAAAACCAAAACAACAGTTCTCAAAGATTGGAAGATAAGGATGGTTACCAGCTTAAAAAGATTCAAAGGTGAACCACCCACTAATGTACCCCTTTCAACCACAGAAACACCCACCAAAATACAAGACTAAGTGCTGAAAATGTACAACAATTCTTGCGCAATTGATAATAACTCTAACAAAAGCTTTCTTCGCCATTGACTAATATTTTCAAGGATATGAAACTCGGTGCTGAAAAAGGGAAAAAATAAAAATAAAAAACACGAGAAAGAAAAAATTGTATTTTGTGAATGTTTTCTCGTACTGCTATGACATTATCAGTAATTACATTCCTAACAAAACCAACAAAGAAGCTCCTTACAATCTTGAATCTTCAATGGATAATGGCACTATTTCATACTGTTGCATTTCCCTCACTAAAACATCTGCAAGCAGAGATCGACCACAAGGAGTTGCAAATGAAGGCAAGGCTATACATAGGCAGTGCTTGATACATCAATTGGAAGAAATCTCTAAGATAATGCAACTTCAACAATAGGAGGGACCTAGATCGTGTCAGCTGTAAAGAAGGATAAGAATGGAAAAGCCTTTGGCTATTCAACTTTCCTCCCAGTCTATGTCATCTTCATCCTCTGCAGTAGCATCGGCTTCAACGTTTAAGTCATTGACCTTGTAATTTCCATTGGCATCACCTGCAGTGGTTTACAGAAAAGACAAAGTTAATAAAACAGACTTGAGACATACTCTGGCAATGACTGATACAAGTCACAAAATAAATTCCTTCAATTCAACTCATCGAAAGACCAGCAAGATACCAATGTTTCTGGGGTGTGTATTAGAAAGAAGGCCTTGTCAAATGAGTAGAGGAACAAATCCCAAAAAAAGAAAAAAAGATGCCAATAAGACCATTGTGCAACACAGAAATATTCAAGGACATTAAACAAAAAACCATCACATTTTACATCAAAGAAGAATAGTCAATGAATTTTTATCTTATACATGAAATTTTAAATAAGAAAGCATATATCAACAGGCCATTTTCATTGTTCTTTGACCAAAGGAGGTTGAGAATTCAAAACATCAAGTGGAATTGAACACAGATTGTCAAATAATGACCTGTACCTGCAACTGGAGCCTCTTGCCAATCAACATTATCTTCTCCTTCATCTCCTTCATTCGGATCACGTTTTGACTTCATGCCAACCTGACGACTCTTTGCTGCTTCTTCTTCTTGTCTTTTTATTAAAGCGGCGTAATAGGCTTTGAAATACTCATCCTATGGAACAATGAAGAAACAAAAGATTGATGTTTTATACCTTATTGAAGCAGAATATGAGCGACATTCTTTCCTTTTTCTATTTCTTTTTTTGTGAAGGGGTGGGGAAGGTGTAACGTCAAGGTAGAAAAGAAACTTGCACAAACCTGGAAAGCCTTCTCATTATCTTCAGCATTTGACTTTTTGTCATCTGAATACTCTGGAGCTGCTAAAGTGCCATCCATCTTTGCCTCCTGCTTTACCTCTCCACGCTGTTCCTTTGTAAGGTTCATCCCTTGCTTTATCATCCAAGGTGGCAAAATTTTCTGGCCTGTAATATCAGCTTCTGATTTGACATCGTTACCCTTGCCTTCATTCCCAAAATCAACTTCAACCTGCCAAGATCCAGTTCAATCGTAAGGAACTGCATAACCAACCAGTCCTTTGATAATACACTTCAGACATGTTAAAAATCAGAACTGCAATCAAACTGGTGAAGAAAAACATATCCCTCACTCTACAATTAATCGTGCAACTTCATTCGTTAGCTTCTAAACAAGAAGTCTTACCATGAAATTAAGACAGTGTAAACCTGAGGTGCTGATCAAGGATATTAAATTAATTGCATTTGATTTCATCACCATATAATTAATAAGGCACAAAACTACAATTATAAAAGAAAACAAAAACTTGAATCTTGGAGGGAGGGAGACAAGAATTACTTTTGTATCTCCAAGAAAAGGCATGGGCGTTCCACCGTACCCTAGCCCATGTGAAGATTTGGAGGGATCCATGGCACTAGATTCTCCATTCTCTGCACGTCGTTGAGCATGTGCTCGCGCTTCCCAAGCTTGGAGAGTTCCAAATTCAGGAGCAGGTAAGTCTTTCACCCTATTAATTTGTTCCATTAAAGGCTTCAGCTGTACCTGCATCCCCATCATTCTATCAACTCAGACAGAACGGCAGCAGTAGGATACACTAGAAAGAACAATAACAAGCAACAATTTGTACGACAAATCAACTTGAATGACAATAGCAGCAACAACAAACACCAAAAAATGCTAATGCTACTATCATCATTGACAAGTGTAAATCCAGTACTGTTTGTAATGGACAACACCCTCAACCTGTCAAGAGATGGTCTTACAAATTCTATGATGGATCATAAAGACCGTATAATACACTGATGTTATTGGAACTTACAGGAAATCAATTTCAAACTTAAATCAAAACATGACTCCTGAGAACCAGCATAACCCATTGCAAGTGTAATGGAAAACACCTTATGTACTATTGTACTCAACAGGGCCATCTTAACAGATCTATTTAGGGGAGCCAGATGCAACATACATGATCCCGTATGAAATGCTCACGTTATTTCAGGAAACCTTGCACAACTTCCAGGAGATCAATTCTAAAATTCAACCCAATCAGTAGTCATAATGATGTTTGTACCCCATGTGATGGGGCTTTGCTCAATGTGTGTTGCACTATTGAACCTAGTCATTTACTAGGACCACATGGATCTGCACAAGACTGACCACATGGATATTGCACAAGACTGATAGCCACTCACTTTTTCACTTGATGGTCGAGTCCTACGTGATACTCTTGTAACTTGTATTCTCTCATTGTACATGGTCAAAATTCAAAACCTATCCGCCTTCCAAAATGGATGTAATATTGTGATTCTCTTGGTTAGTTCAATCCATAAAAATTTAATAAAATGAAGTTATTTTCACATGGAAACATTCAGATTGTTAAACCCGTTTTAAGTGTTCCCTTGCATCTTGATACCCACAGACGTATGTTTTAGCAAATTGATGAAACAAAATGTCAACAGAAAAATTATAAGATCATAATTATAAAAAACAAGAACAAAAAGTAAAAAACGAAACCCAAACAAACCTCCATATTTTGAAGCATGTCTTTCAGTTTTTCACGCCTTTGCCTCCTTGCATTGCTATCTCCATCTCCTACATCTTGAGAAGCTAGCTTGTCACTCTCAGCCACAAGCTCCCCATTGCAACTCTCGCAGTGGAAGTACTCATCCTCCAAAGAAATGAGTTGCAGTGCATCCAAAGCATTGTATCTATAGATATGGGCTTGCATTTATAATTACAACATGAAAAAGAGAAACACATTACAAAAATAAATAAATAAAAAAGACAGTTGAAACCTTTTCCCACAGTTAGGGCATACATATTCCTGAACTGTGTTCTTGTCCTCCAATTCATCTTTCAGTTTTTTCCTCATACGGTGTAGTCTGTACCTTACTACATCATATATCTGAAAAAACAATTGTGTAAGGCCTTTTCCAAAATATAGATGCCAATATTTTATCAAGATCAGATAAATTAAATAAATAAGTTAACTTGAATGTCTGGTAAAGAAGGAAAATTTTAAAAAATCTTGCCTACACTAACCAATTCACTTATCATTCAGTTATCAAGTAAATGCTTTATTTGTTCGTAGTTGTTAAACTAGACTACAACATAAATATAAACATGCAAACATAGGAAATTAACCTGAGCATAGTCCAGACAGCAGTAAGAGTGAGTGTGCAACTTAATTTTCTCTTCCCCTTCTTTTGTAGGTTGTTGCCCGTCAGCTGTTGCCGCAACTGCAGCACTAAATATCTTTGCACCCTTAGCTGTCTGCAAAAATCGATAATATATAGTTACAGATGCTGTTAATACTTAATATGCTGCCCGGTCTTTAACACTTCCAAGCATGCTGATCATATTATGTATACTAATAACAACAAATAGAATCAGAATTATATAAACAGCAATCACAGATGCATTGAACCAATCAGAAACAAAAAATCACCAAAGAAAACAACAAAAATACCTCCTTCCTATGGTCTCGGGTGACCAGTTTCTCCTCCTCAAAAAATCGCAAAGTACGACGAAGTTGCTTCGAGTGCAGTTTCAAGTCCTTTGCCAAATCCTCTTCTCTCACCCATTGTCGCCTATCACCAAAACATCAAGGCATTACTCACAATTGCAACCAAAACACGCCACGGAACTAAAAGCTCGCAAATTCTTCCTCAATTCTCCAGCACAAACACAGTCATCTCCCAAAAAACACATACGAAAACAACTCATTTGCAATGCCTATACATATATGGATAGTTAAACATCTTCCCTTAGCTCTTAGCTCCACTCGATCAACCCTAATTCACATCTTTCTCTCTAAACTATTAATTTAGTGATCAAAGTTGACACATAGTGTGTTTTCCTAGTTTCAGCTTGAAACAATTTCGGAAACTCCATAATTCCAAACCAATCAAAATGAACTTCACGAACCTTGAGAGCGCGTCGAGCACAACCACGGCAATTCCCCGATTGTCGCTCCGGCCAGTCTTGGGCTGATTATCCCCTTTCGTGGTTATGTCATCGTAGAACGCCCTGGCCGCGAGCTTCACCAACCTGAAGCAAATTGAAAACACAAACAAGCAGCAACCAGAAATCAAATTCATAAGCGTTCGGTGTTGAATTTGGAGGGAAATTGATGAAAGGAATTTACAAAAACTCTCGGTACCTATTGAAAGGCTCGATACTCATGGTCTAGGGATTTCAATTGTGAAATTGCTTTCGGTTTTTGGATAGCGTTGTTCTTCGCACTCGGGTTTGTCGGTTCGGGGATTTTCTCAGGCGGAGAGAGATCGGAGTCTCTCTTTTAGGTTTAAGGCCTGCGGCATTTGGCAGGGGAGCTTTCAGCTATTATTATGGCAGTGGAATTTTGCTACAAGCGGAAGGTCGTTATGAAATCTTCTTGTAATTTTTTACTACTGTTTTCCTTTTCGGGTTTCTTTGGGCATCTTGTGGTGTTTTGGGTCTGAATGGCCGGCCCTTCTGTTGTTGGGTTTAGTCTCTTCAGTCTAACTCCAACCCTTTATTTTTCTACTGGATTGGCAAATCCTCACCCAAAAACCGAGAAACCAACCCCCTACTTAACCAGCCATACTTTACGTTACCGCATCAGTTACCGATTAAGGTGGTGATCAAAGTATTAAAGGTAACAAAATAATAATGTCGAACACTTGAACCCCTAGTTAGTGTTCAAACACTGAGAGATGTAGTGAAAATGATCCTAAAAAATATATATATATATATATATATTTTTTACCATTTCATTGAATAATAACATTATGTATTACATGTATATGTATATCATTCACAAAGCCTTCAGCCCTCACATTATAACTTGCTAAACTTTGTACATATCAACGTCATCATCGACCATAAATGTGAAGTTTAGAAACATCAAAGGACAAAAAAGCTTTGCACTTCAACCTTTCTTTCAGTCTATATCATCCCTTCTCCTCAGCGGTAGCATCTGCTTCGACATTCAAGTCATTGACCTTGTTATTTTCATTTGCATTACCTGTGTGAAGAAGACAGAGTTAATGAACATCGTATCAAGATCTCAAAGAAGGAAACCTGATAAATCAGGAATAGAACACTGATTGTGCACAGCGATGTTTACCTGCACTGAAGCCACTTATTCCCAGTCAATATTATCATCTCCTTCATCCTCATCCCGTTCTGACTTCATGCCAACATGACGAACCTGATGACTAGAGATGTGCATTTGTGAGGATTCCATTTGCCTGACCTCTCCACGCTGGTCCCTTGTAAGAGTCATCTCTTGCTTGATCATCCAAGGTGGTACAACTTTTAGGTCTGTGTTATCAGCTTGAGATTTTATATCCTTACCCTTGTCCTCATTATTAGAAAACACAACTTCAACCTGCCAAGATCCAGTACGTTTATAACAACAGTCAAAGTTTATTTCGGTTTTGACTTGTCCTCATCAAGTCAAAACTGCAAAGCGTCGTTTAGAAAGCTGAAAATGCATAAAGTACCATATGTAGAAAGGCAAGCATGAAACCAAGACCATAAAAACCCAAGATGCCCACCGAATTGATATTTAAGTACTTGCATTTTATCAACACCAAAAAAACTGTAGTTAGAATCCTAATCTCACCTGAAGGGTGATACATAAAACTGAGAGTCTGGAGGGAGGGGAAAAGGAATCACCTTTGTATCTCCAACGTAAGGCATGGGCGTCCCACCATACCCCAGCCCATGAGAAGATATGGAGGGATCAATGGCACTAGATTCACTATTCTCTGCAAGTCGTGGAGCACTTGCTCTGGCTTCCCAAGCTTGGAGACTTCCAAATTCAGGAAAAGGTAAATCTTTAACTCTATTAATTTGTTCCATTAAAGGCCTCAGCTGTACCTGCATCCAATTCATTTTATCAACTTTAAAAGAATGATAGCAGTGGAATATACATGTTCATGTGAGACATCAGCTTAAATGACAACAGCATGCAGCAACTAAAGGGACAAAAAAAAAAAAAGTGATGATAATGCTAAGTAAACAATTAGCAGTAATAATCATTGCCAAGTTTAACCCCAGCGAAATCACCATTTCTTACACTGTTAGCAATGACACCCTACTTTGTAAGAGATGACAATAAGGTATTGGAGGACTGCTTTAGAAGCACTACCATGAGCATGGGTATCACTTGCCATTATAAGGATCATCAACAAGATGATTAAAAGACCCAACGAAGATACTGTAAACAAAATCATGCAGAATACCCTTGGCCATGAAGCATTCAGAACATTAACCCGGTTAGGTATTCCCTTGAATCAAAAAGTAGGTGATAGCAGATTCACATTACAATCAAGAAAACGAAAGTGTAGGATAAACTTATAAGATACTTATTATGAAAAACAGGGACAGGAAAAATAAGGTGAAAAGCAGAAACCGACAAACCTCCATATTTTGAAGCATTGCTTTGCAGTCTCGGCCTGCTGTGTTTTGAGAATCTAGCTTGTCACTCTCGGCCACAAGTATCCCATTGCAACTTTCGCAGTGGAAGTACTCATCCTCCATAGAAACCAGTTGCAGTGCATCCAATGCGTTGTATCTAAAGATTTGTGCTTGTATTCATAATTCCAGTATCAAAACGTGGAACATAGACATAAACACACAGAAGAAAAAGAAACTGTTAAAACCTTTTCCTGCAGTTATGGCATACATATTCCTCCACTGCGTGCTTCCCCTCCAGTTCATCTTTCAGTTCTTTCTTCAAAAGGTGCAGTCTGTACCTTACAACATCATATATCTGAAAAACAAGAATGTTTCAGGCCTTCTAGCCAATCCTTGATCAGCATATGAGAATAGAAAAATCAAGTTACAGAAGGAAAATAACAACGAGTTGTTTTGCCTTTCCTGTAATGAAATAAACAAAAGCAACTTAAACCAGTATCATGCTACATAAATTAGGAAGCTAAATTCAGGCCTAAATTATAAAAATGCAAATATTGCATATCAACCTGAGCATAGTCTAGACAGCAGTAAGAGTGAGTCTGCAGCTTAATTTTCTCTTCGCCTTCTTTTCTGTGTTGTTGCCCATTGGCTGTGGCAGCAACTGCAGCACTGAAAATCTTCACACCCTTAGCTGTCTGCAAAAAAAAGATAAAGCGATGTAAGGAATAGAGATACATGAAGGATTCAGATCATCCAATCATGCAGCTTGTTAATGCCTATCTAAAATAAGCAGAGGAGCAGGTTTTAGTTTGAACAAATTACTAAAGTTCATGCTTTACATTATCATGTTGTTTGGTGGTGAACCTAAGACCGTACAGTTTACAATAGGTAGTAACAATCTATTTTATTAGAACTTAGACCTATCAACTCATAGTGCAACGAGAGCTGAGTGGCCTTGAACCTCCAGCATCACTTTAGCCAAACATGGTTTATTCCACTCTTAGGGATATTGAGCACTTCAATCAATACATATACCTAGGATTTATCGATTCTGATTTTTGTATATATTCTTCCCAGTCTTTAACACTTTAAGTGTGTTAGTTTTCGGAAACTTGCAATGCCTAACTGGACATTATTAACAATAAACAAATCCATCAGAAGGATGTAAAGAAGAGCTAGAAAACAACAGAACTGAAATCAATAAAATAACCTCTTTCCTATGTTCTCTGATCACCAACTTTTCCTCCATCAACATTTGCAAAACACGACAAAGTTGCTTGGGGTGCACTTTCAAGTCCTTCGCCAAATCTTCTTCTCTCACCCATTGTCGCCTGGCATCAAAGTATCTAAATATCACTAACAAGTAGAAAAATACAGTGATGGATCAAAATCATGCACTTAGATAAATGACTTATGCATATTGTTGAGTCTTTGACAGCTAATCACATTCAGTTAGTGAAAAGACTAACAAAAACTTTTAGCCAAACTAGTGGATCACAAACTCATAAGCATAAGCCCAGATTGAACAGCCCTCATATCTTTGTCTATGATTTATTCATCCAATATTATTCCTACAAATACTCATTAATAATTGTCATCGACTTCAATTTCCAGGATTTCACAAACCAAATCCATTTACAAAAACACAGAAGGTCCAAAGCAATAAAAGCTAACTTCACAAACCTCGATAGCGCGTCGAGCACCACGACGGCGATTCCCCTATTGTCGCTCCGGCCAGTCTTGGGTTGCTGATTATCACATTCCGGCGTGATGTCATCGTAGAACGCTCTGGCCGCAAGCCTCACAAACCTGAAGAACCGATTAAAAACGCAACAAATGTAGAAGCAGAAAACAAAACCAGTGGAGAAACCCTTGGAATTGAAGAAGGGGGTACCTGTTGAAAACCTCGATGCTCATTGTTTTGCTTTTCAATGGTTTTACTCGGTCACTTTCTGGTTTACTTCCGCTCCGGCCAGAGAGCGAGAGACGTTGGGGGTTTCTGTTATGCCAGCCTTTTATATGCTTCGGGTCTTGCCGTTAAATTTTAACGAGGATTTTATCATATGCTCCAGGGAAAAACACAAAAATAAAATTATAATTTGGCTTTACTATCATATTATCTCAAAAAAAAAAAAAAAGTAAAAGTTACCATATCACTGATATCGGCCAAAAAGGAGTAAAAAGTTGCCTATAATTATGGTTTGGGGTGGTAGTTATATATATTTGATCGTATGAAATAGATAATTTCAGAAATCTCATTAAATCATCATATTTAACAATAATTATCCAAACAGGTTATACTAAACTCATAATTGAGCGAAAACTATATTTTCTCTTCGCCCTAAGGCATGTATGTAGAGATTCTTTATTGACACATTAACAATAATGGAATAATTCTCGAAATTGTGTATTGTAGAACTCTAAAGTCATTTGGCCATGCAAGTGAGGTTAATGGTACCTCATCGAGCAAGGTTAAGCACATTGAAGGTCCAATGATATTATATCATACTGTGATAACAAATAATTTTGAGAGTTTTGTTGATCATTATAGTTAACGATGATGAAAACTATATTATTTTCTTCGCACCAAGACATAGTATGAAACTACATACAAAGATTCTTCATCGGAATATTGATAACAATAAGCTAAATAGTTCTCGAAATTGTGGACTATAGAATTGTAAAGTCATTTGGTGTTTCAAGTGAGGCTAATGGTGCCTCCCCGAGTGAGGTTAAGCACACTGAAAGATGTCGGATACTTTTTCAACTTTGTGGGAACCAACCACAAATTTTTTAATTTTTTAAACAAGGGAAGAATTTGATCGAAATCTTAATTTTCCACCAAAAATTGTGGATTACACAAGATTTTTTAACCAAAATTACACATTCTTAGTTTCTCATTATAACCATCATACCTCTAAATCATGACTTTTGAATAATTTTAGAAGACGGAACTCAAAAATCTTGACTTAATATTTTTTTACTATTTTTTTAAGTTTGTAAACCATTTTGATTGTACTATTTGTAAACTTTACCAAAATAAATAACAAAAAAAAAATGCTATTTACCGAAAAAGATAAGCCGACGGCCGTGATGAGAAGGATAACGTCGCCGAGGGGCTATAAATAAAACCAGAGGGAGCCCCTGGAGTGCGTCTATAAATAAAACCCCGATTTCATTCACAATCTTTATATTTCCCGTCTTATTTCATCTCCCAGCGAAAATAGATACACACACCTACTGAGAGCGAGCTCGATCTCGCCTCCCTCTCCTTCCAACCATGGCGAAGCCTCGCAAGCCCAAGAACGACGACGCCAAGCCCGACAATTCCGGCCCCGTCGTCCGCCACCAGAAGCTCTGCCTCTCCATTGACCTCGCCAACCGTCGCATTTACGGGTTCGTCTCACCTCCTCACTATCTAAACCCTAAGCTGGTTCGAATTTAGGTTTTCGAAATTTCTGGTTCCAATTTAGCTTGCTGCTGCGATTTTTAGGTACACTGAGCTGAAGATTACGGTGCCGGAGATAGGGATTGTAGGGTTACACGCGGAGAATTTGGGGATTGAGAGTGTTTCTGTCGACGGCGAACCGACGGATTTTGAGTACTATCCTCACAGTAACCATAGGGATTCGGAGAGCGAGAGGGACTGGAGCTCGGTGACGTCACCGAGCTCTGCTGCTGACGCGGCCGGTTCGAGTTATTTGTCGGCTCTTGAGAGAGAATTGGTGCCGAATCTACTAATTAATTGCTGTAAGGCTTTCAAGGCTGGAAGTGAAGTACAGGAGCAGGTGGTGGTGGTGGAGGAGAACGAGGCGCCGCAACAGTCGTCGGAAGAAGCCAAGCAGGTTATGGTTTAATTTTTGTAGTTGTGGTTTTGAGATATGAAAGATTGTAATTTCGGCTTGGATAGTTGTGCATTATCTATAGTTGCATGTGGTTGAGGGTTTGCTGCCATACTCTTGTTTAGAGTTTTCAAAATGAGGGTTCAGGGTTTAGGGGAAATGATGCTTTAATCCCACTAGCTTCCAGGAATGACATGTATAAGAAATGGGACATCTTCTTGAGGGTTCAATTAGCACGGTGTGTTGAGATTGGGTTTATCTTTTTCTGTGGTTCTTATGTAGGTTGATGTTGGTGCAGAATTTGAGGTTGGTTCGTATTGATTATTGGGTAGAGAAAGCGGAGACAGGGATTTACTTCTGTAATAATGTGCTACACACCGATAACCAAATGCGGCGTGCAAGATGCTGGTTCCCTTGTATGGATGACTGCTCACAGAGCTGCTGGTAATAATTGTGTAACACAGCCCTTATATAATTAACAATCATTGGTATATTCATGGTGGTTATTATGTTGCATGTTCAGCTATGATCTGGAGTTTACTGTGGCACGGAATCTTGTGGCTGTTAGCACTGGAAGCTTACTCTACCAGGTGAGCTGAACATAGAACACCTGACACTTCCAAGTTTAATGCCAGCATAGTATGTATTTGCCTTCAAAGAAATGCACATGCTTTCCAATGAATAAAGTAACCAGTATGCAAAATGTAATTACACAAGAGAGGAAGAAATAACAGGATAAATCCAAAAATTTTGGTCAGGTTTTGTTGTTTGTTGGTTGTGTGCTTGGTATTTTGTTGGAGTACAAATTTGTGTGTTCTAATCATTTTCTTGTTGACAGTCCCTTCAAAATATTGATTAGGATAAAATAGAAAAAGATTGTGAGGAACAGTTAATTTTTCGTACAATATATAACCAAAAAAGGAAATATAACCAAAAAAGGAAAATTGAAAGGAGAGTACCAAAGCTAGTTCTCACCACTTTGTAGACCAATGCCTTGCCACAATATAACTGGGATTCCATTCCTTGTTGGTGCATTATTTGCGGGGATAGCTCAGTCGGGAGAGCGTCAGACTGAATCTGAGGTCGCGTGTTCGATCCACGCTCACCGCAGGCATCTACTGGATTGACCTTCTGTTGGGTGGAAGTTTCAATTGGGTGGTTGAACAAACAATATTCTTATGGGTCAATTACCTTCAGGTGCAAAGTACATCTTGCTTTTGAGTGTACACACAACATTCACCATCATCTGGATACTATTTTATCCATTACCGCAAATTCTTAGTTAAATGCCCCCATGGAAGATGGGCTACATTTCTAGTTTGATATAGCCTTAGCTAGTAGCTTGTTGCCAAACAAAAAGGGTAGGTTACAACCTTGTTCCTGGATATCAGGAATTGTTCCCATAAAAAAATGCAGCATAGAGGCAATTGGAATTGCTGCCTTTCTTATAAAAGGGAAGATAAACCTTAACTGTTGTGCTCCTTCCCCTTTAATCTTGATCATTTAAATACTAGTTGAAATCCACAATTCTAGTCCTTTTTTAATTGCTATTTACATGATCACAAGGCCCTCAGTAATAACTTCAGTAATTGTATTTCTACTACGTATCACTCTTCAAAAACCCCTGCCCATAGGCCAGGAGTTGGGCTAGTTGTAATAGTCATTTTACTCTCTGTAAAGTTCCCGCGGACATATATGGTACCATGACAAGCACCTAAAGGAAGTTTCATCGTGCTCCTTGATACCCAATGATTTTAAGATCTTGGATTTGGTTAAGTTTCTATTTTAAAGTCCACCTCTGCAGTCTTTTTGAACACCTGTGGCATTTGTTTATTTATGTTTTCTATTGCTTATTTTTGTACTTTTGAGTTTGAATTTCTTGTTTCAGAATCCTGCTTTTCTATTTCTATTTGTAGGGAACAAAACTGTTAATTATAAAAGGAAGCATAGTGTTATCATCCTGGGTATCTCCTGGAGACTGTATTGTTAAACTCTTAGTGAGATGTGTCATAGGCGGGATAAGGGTTGCAATACCAACAGATAGTTGCACATAGAATGTCGATTATTGACACTTAGATTTTCAATCCTGTCTTGATATTTAAGTAGCTCACAAAGATTCTCTGTGCAGTTCGTTGTTAATTGTATCAGACTTGTGTTTAATTTTTTAATTTTGTAAGTATGTATGACAACTTTTCTATGCAGGTTCTGAGTAAGGATGATCCACCTCGCAAAACATATGTCTATAGACTAGATGTTCCAGTTAGTGCTCGGTGGATATCTTTGGTGGTCGCACCCTTTGAAATCCTTCCGGACCACCAATCTGCATTAATATCTCACATGTGCTTGCCAGCAAATCTGTCAAAGCTTCGCAACACTGTAGAATTTTTCCATAGTGCATTTAGGTTATTCTTCCAAGTCTATGACTGTCCGTTTCATTTTAACTTTTTTTTTTTTTCATCTTACGCCATTCCATTAATGTTATATTCTTATATTCACAGCTGTTACAAGGATTATCTAGCAGTAAACTTTCCTTTTGGGTCATACAAACAAGTTTTTATAGAGCCTGAGATGGCAGTATCCTCCTTGAGTTCAGGGGCCTCCATGAGCATTTTTAGTTCTCAAGTTTTATTTGATGAGAAGATTATTGATCAGGTATGTTACAGTTGTTATTGATGAAGGATAAGATTTTGAAGTTTTCAAATAACAGCACTGCGAGCACAATAGTGTAGGTCTAGTTTTTGGCATATATTGACAAAATACCTACTCCATTCACTTCCTTCCGCTCACCATGTGGAAACTATGCCCCTCATAGCATGCGTCCTATTGAGCTGATGGGTATAAAATGTTCCACGCAGACTATTGACACGAGGATTAAACTTGCATTTGCCCTTGCAAGACAATGGTTTGGTGTTTATATCACTCCTGATGCACCGAATGATGGTAAGCTAGTAGTATCTGAGTGTATGTACTGTTTACTTGGTACTTAAGTAATTGGTAATCACTTGAGTCTTTCAATGCTTTAAGAATTCTGGCTTTAACATCATTGCTTAATTCATGTTGTCAGAGTGGCTGCTGGATGGTCTAGCTGGGTTTTTGACAGATTTATTTATCAAAAAGTATTTAGGAAATAATGAAGCCCGCTATCGGAGATACAAGGTTTGCTTTCTTCTCATAAACTTGCATTTACCACATTCTAATAATTTTATGCTCTGTAAATAAGTCACATTTCGTCTCTCCTAGGAAGTGTTTCTTGTTTCTTTAACACCGATTCTGCACTTCCTACTTCCCTTCAGTTTGTGTCTTTGTCCACCTGGAAGGAAGAAAGAAAAAGCTATAGCATGCCACATTCTAATTATCTCATGCTATGTAAATAAGTCACATCTCTTCTCTCCTAGATTTCTCGTTTCTTTAACACCGATTTTGCACTTTCCTACTTCCCTTCAATTTGCCGTGTCTCTGTCCACTTGGAAGAAAGAAAGAAAGAGAGCTTTAGCATGAGAGTTGTTTATACTGTTCATTTTTCTTTTTTTAAACTTTAATTCCTGCCGCTAATGTTTTGCTTCTGTATCTGCAGGCAAATTGTGCAGTTTGTAGAGCAGATGATAGTGGTGCAACTGCTCTAAGCTCCACTGCTTCTTGTAAGGATTTGTTTGGCACTCAGTGCATTGGAATATACAGCAAAATTAGATCATGGAAATCTGTGAGTTCATGAGGATTATTTTTTCATTATTTTATTACCTTCATATGCTCTAACTTTTCTCCACCTTTATCAATTAACTAATTGAACCTCTTAAAAAGGTGGCTATACTTCAAATGTTGGAAAAGCAGATGGGACCCGAGTCATTCCGTAAAGTAAGAATCCTTGAAACGTTTTGCTCTTTTATGAATTGCCCTGATGACTAGAAGAGGCTCATCTGAGTTAGTTTGTTGCTTTTAGTGGTTTCTTCTGTTTCATTACTTTCTTACACATAAGGATTTTGCAATGCAGTCACCTGTATACTTCTTGCGTTATGTTTTTCTTTTTATTTTGGTTCATCCTGACTCTCCACTATATGGCATTCTTTCATGTACAGATTTTGCAAACAATAGTTTCGAGGGCTCAAGATAAGACGCGTTCTCTGAGATCCCTCAGTACTAAGGAGGTAACATCAACATCAGTTTTTGAAATATCGTTTAATATGATGTTTTAGCAGTTGCAGTCATAGCTTTGTCCTCAAATTTTTTTATGCCATAAATTATGTTTTGCAGTTTAGGCATTTTGCTAATAAAGTTGGTAATCTTGAGCGTCCTTTTCTCAAAGAATTCTTTCCTCGCTGGGTAGAACTGTGTGGTTGTCCAGTGCTGAGGTATCATGCGTGTGCTACATATGCTCTTTTCTTCCATGCCTAGATCTCTTTTCCAGATTCATTTACTTATATGCTTTTGTTCACTGGTACGAAAATTTGAAGGATGGGCTTCTCCTACAACAAACGAAAGAATATGGTTGAAGTTGCAGTTTTACGTGGGTGCACGGAAATGTCGGATTCAAGTAGTTCAACTGTTAATGCTAATTCAGAATCTGAAAAGCGTGACGGTGATAGTGGATGGCCTGGAATGATGAGCATCAGAGTTCATGAACTTGACGGTACATTTGACCATCCGGTTCTGCCAATGGCTGGAGAAACAGTCCAGCTGCTGGAAATACAATGTCATTCAAAACTTGCTGCTAGACGCTTTCAGAAGCCTAAAAAGGGTTCAAAGCTTGATGGAGCAGATGATAATGGAGATGCAACTCCTGCCCTAGATATACGCTCCAGGTATATTATAAACTTAATGCTTTAGCAGTTCTTATTGAATAAAATATTCAGCATGTTGAAAATTTTCTTTTGGCAGTATGGAATCTCCGTTGCTGTGGATGAGGGCAGACCCAGAAATGGAATACCTCGCTGAAATTCATTTTAATCAACCTGTACAGATGTGGGTACGTATGAGATTGCGGTGATTCTACATGCTTTTATGGAGTTATAAACATGTGGGTTAATCAATGTGGTGCTTATACTCAATCAATTATTTCTCTTCCATGTTAGATAAGTCTGTTGGTCATTGACTATTTTTATGGTGGTTGCCATATCAGATTAATCAGTTGGAGAGGGACAAAGATGTTGTTGCTCAGGCACAAGCAATTGCAATGCTTGAATCCTTACCTCAGCTTCCATTTTCTGTTGTTAATGCTCTTAATAACTTCCTCATTGACTCCAAGGTATTATCAAATTCATAGTTACACTAGCTGTGGAATCATGTATCACCAGGAGAGTAATTTTATGAAGTTTTGTTCTTTGATCCCAAGGCCTTCTGGAGAGTTCGAATTGAGGCAGCCTTTGCATTGGCTAATACAGCATCTGAGGTACTACTATTGTTAATAGCCTCGGACTGTTAGATACTTAAAATTCTTGATTCACTTGAGTTCTGATATTACTTTTTGTTGTTGTTTACTTACTGTACCTGTCACAGATCAACTTTTACATTGACCTGTGCACTCTGCTATTTTCTTCAGGATACTGATTGGGCTGGTCTACTCCATTTGGTGACATTCTATAAAAGTCGAAGGTTTGATGCAAACATTGGACTCCCCAAGTATGTTCTTTAGTCATGTGTTATTTGAACTGCAAATTTTGGTGATCTTACTCCAGAAAATAACAATTAACAATTTTGTTTCTTGTTAATGTTGCCAGGCCAAATGACTTCCATGATATTCCCGAATACTTAGTTCTTGAGGTAATGCAACGAGGTAGGATATGTAATAAGTTGTTCGTCATGTGCCATGGTTGGCTGGTTTGAATGATTTGCAAAGTGTATATGAAATATTGATATGTCTCATGTTATACAACTTATATTCATCAAAAACTCAAAAACTATGATACAAGAAAGTGAACTAGAGTCTATATAAGAGAAATAAAGAGCAAGCAGGAACATACCATTTGTACTTGTATATCACCTGTTTGAACAGTTTGCCGTAAAATACTTGGACATTCTTTTGTTATTAGAAATACCATAGCATTTCATTACCTGTGCTCAGTTCTCAACTGATATGGACCTAACACAAGTCCACAACCCTAAAAATATGGATTAGGTGCGCTGAAGAATCATTTCAAAAATGTGTCTTACTCGTCTATCTGACAGTTCAACTTGTGAGATATACATCGCTATCATCATATCTAAGAAATGTTAAATTATGCATGTGAAGCTGTCAAGGACCCTCTAGATATAATTGTTGTTTTTATAACTTGCAGGCAATTCCACATGCTGTAGCTATGGTTAGAGCTGCTGACAAGAAAAGCCCAAGAGAGGCTGTTGAGTTTGTCCTACAACTGTTGAAGGTAATTACGTTTTGTGTAGTTATCATACCTGCATGAGCAGACATATATATGGTTACCAAAAACAGAACTTTCACTTAGCCTATATGGTCATACAAGCCTATAATTGGTCTCAGAAGAGTTCTTTCCAAACTTAATAACCAAGTAAAATTTTGTGAACTTTCACTTGGCCTATATGGATACCAAAAACAGAACTTTCACTTGGCCTATATGGTCATACAAGCCTATAATTGGTCTCAGAAAAGTTCTTTCCAATTAATAACCAAGTAAAATTTTGTGAACTTATTCCTTGCCTTGCTTCTGTACTATGCACGGCCTTTCTTTGACAGTAAAACACTCACTTTTCTATATATTATTTCATTTCCTCTGCCATTAATTTCTAAAGGTTTAGTCTGTTTCTAACTCTGTTTTTGTTTTGTACGACAGTACAATGACAACAATGGGAACTCTTATTCTGATGTGTTCTGGCTTTCTTCATTAATTCAGTCTGTTGGAGAACTTGAATTTGGGCAACAGGTTTGTTTGCTACAAAATATCATTGATTCTTTTGTGGCTGCCATACCTTGTCTTGCAGTTTGATCTACACGCGCACATATGTGCGCACGCGCGTGTTTTTCTGTAATTAAATTCATTTAACTAAACACTGGATGTGCGTGTGTGTGTGTGTGTGTGTTTCCGTAATTTATATTAAATTTATTTAAATGAACACTGATCTCACCCTCGATAGCAGTTGATATTACTTTCAATCCAGTGTCTACTTTGTCAACATGAAAACTAAAAGGCCCATTTTGCTTCTATGCTATATTTGTTTGACTGCTTACAGTGTTCTGGTTGTTTCTTCACTCCATGCAGAGTATTGTCCTTTTATCATCTCTTCTGAAGCGTATTGATCGGCTTTTACAATTTGACAGGTGTGTTTACTTATTTCATACTGCATACAATGAGTTGTGTTGAGTAATTCCTTTAATTTATGTTTTCTTTGGAAATGGATGTACCAGGTTGATGCCTAGCTACAATGGTATCTTGTCGGTCAGCTGTATCAGGTCCCTGACACATATTGCCTTGAAACTTTTGGGATTTATTCCTCTTGTGAGTAATTATATCACGTAGTGAGATTGCTATTTCAAATACTTGAATGTAGTGTTCTTATGATTGTGACTTGCGGCAGGATCGTGTGTTTGAACTTGTAAAACCTTTTCGCGATATCAAGGCCATATGGCAAGTTAGGGTTGAAGCAAGCAGAGCACTCCTTGATCTTGAATTCCACTGCAAAGGCATTGATGCAGCTTTGGCATTATTTATGAGATATTTAGATGAAGAGCCATCCTTCAGAGGTGCTTGTCACTATCTTCAGTGGAAAAACTTTCTGGATTTTTACTCTTACCACGTGAATGTTAGAATCCTTTTGTTTAACTTTCTATGTGTATATTCATTATTGTATATATTCCTTAATTACAGGTCAGGTGAAGTTGGCTGTGCATGCTATGAGGTTATGCAAGGTCAGAGGTGGATCTGATTGTGAGGATGAAGTTCAGAGCCAGACTCTTGTGGCTTTACTTCGCCTACTTGAAGGCCAGATGGCATTTAATAATATCTTTCTTCGTCACCACGTATTCTGCATCCTACAAATCCTTGCAGGAAGGTGGGAACACGATTTTTTATGTATATTTTTACATATTAAAGAAGTAACACTACACTGATGACACTTAAAGATGAAAGACATTCTGTCTTGTTCATGCTATCAGGAGTACATTTGTTCTCAATAAAAACCAATTTTCTCCATTTATTTTGTAGTTAATTTACACTGAGTTCCATTTTCAGGCCCCCAACCTTATATGGAGTGCCAAGAGATCATAGATCATTGCTTCTGGGTGATGCAGAAGGCTTACACATGCAGAAGAACATTTTTGCTGCTTTCATTCCAGAAAGTAAATCTCAGGAACCACCACCTGACCATGCACATGATGGTGTGTCTGTTCCCGAAACTTCCAGAGATGTTTTGGGTGCTCCAGAAGCTACCATGAATGGGTTGTCCGCTCCAGCCACAGGAGCTTGTAGAGATGGATTGTCCATTGCAGCTCCAGAAGCATCCCTGAATGGGTTGTCAGTTCCAGCTCCAGAAGCTCTTAGAGATGGGTTGGCCTTTCCAGAAGCTTCCAAGGAAGATTTTGGTGCTTCGGAACCTCCCAATGACGCTTTCATTGGTTTGGGTCCTCTAGAACCTTTCAGTGATGATTTGGTTACTGGGGTAGATCCTTCCGCTGGTGGTTTGGGTGCTGTGGAAACTTCCAAGGATGTCATGGCAGCAGTTCCGGAACCTCCCAAGGATATCTTGATTGTTCCTGACCCTTCCAAGGATAGCTTGATAGTTCCTGATCCTTCCATGGATAACTTGGCAGTTCGTGAACCTTCCAAGGAAGCAGATACCATTTCCAACAGTCACAGACGGAAGTTGCCAGTTGTTAAGATCAGGGTCAAAAAATCTGCTACTAATAGCAGAGCAGAAGAAGGCGATAATCAAACTGTTGAGAGATCTCAAGGTGGGCATGCTAGCAGTTCAGTTTCTGTGGATGCACCTCACAGAAATTTCCGAGAAGTCGTGAGCCTTAGCAACCAAAACTTTGAGGAAGTTAACTCTTGTCATGATCGTGGGTCCCGGATGACTGCCAGCATCGGTAGTGCAAAATTTGCAAGTGATGCTGATGATAATATAGGAAGGGAATTGCAGTGCACTGCTGATTCAAGCAAAGTTTCTGTACAGCCTCGACCCGATATTTCATCACCTAGCTTCATGCAAGATAATCAAGATGCAGATGTGCAGAAGTATGCAAGCCTTCAGGCTCTCTCAGCTCCGAGGAATGATCTTAATGGTGGTTCTTTTGGCACAGTGGATGTACTGCCTCGCGGGAAGGAAAAGGAGAAAAAGAAAGACAAGGACAAGAAAAGGAAGCGGGATAAAGGCCATCGAGATGATCCTGAGTATATTGAGCGAAAACGTTTAAAGAAGGAGAAAAGGCAGAAAGAGAAGGAGCTGTCGAAGTTGTTGAGTGACAGTGCCAAAGTACCTTCCGTGGACATACCAAGTAAGGAGGTAATTGGAATGAAGTCTGCAACTTTGCAACTGAAACCAGTTGAGCCCAGTAGATCAAACAGATTAGTCCTCACAACTGTTGAACCGACCAGGCCCGAGGCATCAGGAGCATCAGGAACTAAAACCATCACCCCCAAGATTCGTATTAAAACCAAATTTCGAACTCTGGATAAATCATAGGCTCATGGATGTAATGATGCATTTGCTGGGGGGAGGGTTAGAGTTTTGTGGTTACGTGATTCATGATTGCCAATTGCTACCACCAAATGAATTGTCGCTAGAGCCTGGGGACAATTGTTGGAGATAACTGCTCTCAATTGTAAACGCCATTGGCAACCATATCGGTTCTTTTGCAGCCTTTGAAAATTTTTCCTGGCGTAGTCATTACCCCAGCCAGTTTGCTTGGGTTTTGCATAGAAATTTTACTTGAAAGTATACAATGCATATTGGTGTACTGCATTTTAACTTGTTTGACATGGATGCATAAGGTTGTGGCCAAACACGCAAACAAATTTGACAAATTCTCAAAAAACGGCTAGTAGGTGGTTCCAAGAATCGCAATAGATTTAAGGCTGAAAGATTAGATTCTGTTGTCCTTTGGATCTCATCGACTTTAGAATTCGGTAAAAGATTAGATTCAGTTGTCCTGTGGATCTCATCAACTTTAAACTTCGGAGGAACCGAGCAAATGAAATGACCGAAACCGGCCTGGCGACTGCCAACCCTAAACTCTATTATGCCAAAAGGTGACTGCAATTTGCTCATTCTGGTACTTGCTCCCCCCAAAAAAAAAAAAAAAAAGGCTAATTCCATGTCACTAGGAAAGGATTGGACAGACCATGAGTGTAGCTAGCTATGACTAGAGCAGCTCAAACAGGGACACGAGGAACTGTCACTTTACCGTGCATTTACTTTCTGGGCAGAATAACTATCTGAATTCCAATCGAACTGCCACGTAAGGGGACTGAGAAAATCTGACCAAGTTTTTCCGTATCAGGCCTAGAAGATTTTCTTTCAACTTGAACTGGATTCTCCACAAGATTTCTTTATTGGATTTCACGAGATTATAGATGCACTACTCAATTGTACGGTAACTACTGTTTGTTCACGAAGCTAGTAGCAGGTGCTACCCTACCGTGGCTTAATTCTCAGCTGCTGCTTTCATACTGAAAATTAGGATCTGGTTTGGAAAGAGGGTTTGTTGCTGCAATAACAAAGGACTGCATGCCTCAAACATAGACTTTTAAGTCACTAGACCTGCTACCATAAACAAAAGCCTTCATTGCATGCAGCAATGGTCCATCAGCCTATGTATAGTCAATTTAAGTTCAAACACTTTGCTGTAGTGGTAGACCGATGAACTTCATGTAGTGCTAGATCTAGCAAGCTATTATTGTTATTGTATCATTGTATGAAACTAGTCTACCACTTGGAGTTGTTTATGTAACTATCTAATAAGGTATTGATGGACATGTATGTAAATAAGACAGAACCCTCCTTATATGTAGATTAAACATAAAACTGAATTACTTGAACGACCAAATAAACCAACTGCTCACTAGAGATTTGAACGTGTTTGGAGCACTTGTGGTAACCTTGTCGTTTGAGGTTTGATATATATTGTTGGCATATTCTTTACCTAGCTACTAAAGTTTTTAATTTTTTAACTTTTTTGTTAGTTGCAGTGTATAGGGTGGAATTGCAAGTTTGCAACGCCTATTATTGTTTGATCTTTAGGCTTAAGAACTGAACGGCCTCAGATAATTAAACTTACCGTGTAAGAGGAATGAGACTGCTGAGAGAGTCAGACAGCTCTGTCCAGACTGGCCTTCATATATAACCTAGCTAGCTTGTACCCAACCTTAGCCTGCAGGCTCTGCAATATATGAGTAGCAGTAATAATAGACTACTATAAAGAGTAATTAACGACCACGCATCGTCGTCAATCAATGAATTGAAGGTTAATATCCGAAGCTGAAGCTGAAGCAAAGTCATGAGTCTTGACTAGCTCTGTCAGTGACACTGTTCTGCGCACTACCTTTAGTCCTTTACGTTCCCAGCTAAACGTTGTACGTACGCCTTCCTCTTCTTTACAGGCACCAGTTCAGAATTGCAACTACAGTCTCTCTCTCTCTCTACTATATATATATATATATATATATATATATATATATATATATATACCTAAACCATAGGTAAGGATATCCTTATCTGAGAAAAGTTCTATATCAGTCCGGCTACACTAAGGATGTCCTTAGTTTTTCTTAGGTACGGATTTCCTGTTTTCACCTACTTTCCGATTACATTTTCACATCTTAACCGTTCAGTTTTTATGTCCTAATGTATAGATCACCTCTGCAAATTTTCAACCAATTTGGTGATCGTTAAGGCATCCAAAACTGCAATTTACCATTATAAATACGAACGGTTATGGTTCGACAGATTCGGTCCGTTCGTGAAATTGCAGTTTTGGATGCCTTAACGATCACTAAATTGGCTGAAATTTTACGGGGGGATCTATACATTAGACTCTAAAAACTGAACGGTTAAGATGTGAAAATGTGATCGGAAAATTGATGAAAACACCAAATCCGTACCTAAACCTTAGGTAAGGATATCCTTACATGAGAAAAGTTGTATATACGTGTGTGTGTGTGTGTGTGTGTGTGTGTCTGTGTGTGTGTTGATATAATATATATAGAGACACGTCCATACACATGCATCCTTGTGGTTCTGTTTGTGGATGGAAATCCAACGAGTTGCCTACTGCATTTATTGCTGCATCTTCCTTTTCCAGATTTGTAGCTATCGGTTTCCCTTGCGATCTTGTCGTTTCTGTTTTCAAACAGTAGTGCTACCTGCTACAAATGATTACTGTACTGTTATTACTTCGAAAATAAAAATAAATAAATAAAATCGAGTACTGCATGTAATGTATGTCTTGCTCCAGCTCTTGCAGATGATTTAGTAAATTTTTATATAATTATACTTCTTTTTTTGGTTATGAGAAGAAAAAACACGTTTACTTGACCAAAAAAACTCTGAAATGATCGAGTTAGGTTGTGGTTATGAAGCTAGATGGAACTTTCAAAACAATCAAGCCGGTTGCGAAGTTGCAAACTAGCCAGATTACAGTAGCTAGCCGTTTGCGTATGTATCAGGGTCTCTCACGCGCTCTCTTTCTATCTCTCTGTCTATGTATCCAGGACATATATGAGTCTGCTTTGCAGTTGGCATTTTTCCCTTTCTTCGAGTCTCACAAAATCAAGCTAGCTCTTCAGTTAAGGCGGCAGCACCAACCATTATTTGCAATTCTATAAGGTGAGTTTCTGCCAACTGATACGAATTAATTTGATATATATATATATATATCATTACGTATTCGATCATTTGCTTCATTACCAGAAATATCTTGTTCATCCCCTTCGTCATGAGATCATGATCAATTTAAAGCTCAACTCAAGAAGGTTGTCATTCGAACTTCGAAGCTTTTTTTCATGCCAGGTACAGCTCAAGCAACCTATGTATGTTTTTGGATTTGGTGTGATAAAATATAGCTAGATTTTTTTAACTAACATTAAATTTAGTTTTTGTTTAACTAGTCTGCTGAGTCTTTAAAAAAGAAAAAAATTATCTGTTGGTAATTAAACTTATCCTAAAATTAGTTAAATTTTAATTTTTTTTAAATAAATATTCTATTAGAGATGCACTTAAATACCTAAATAACGATGCACAATACATCAATGGTGTGCCTTACACACCGCGAATGTTGCATATCATGACTTCAATCTTAATTTTTAGTTCAGAGTTAGTAAATGTATGATAACTTTTGTGTGGAGTTGCTCAGTACTGAAAAGTTCTCGGGGTTATGAAGTGAATAAGGGCATATAATCAGCAGCAAGGGTATCAAGAGAGGAGAGTGGAGAGAGAGTTTTAAAGCTTTTCTTTACAATGAAAGGCAGAACTAAAACAATGAGGGCGTTATAATGATATATAGTCCTCTACTCTGATAATTATAATAGCTAGGGAGGAGAGAGAATTTAACTAAAATTTAAATTAAACTTGAAATTTAGGTATTCTTCTGGAGCATAACTCAATAAGTAATTAGTTATATTTCAATTTTAACTACTTTTAATTATGCAAATAGCTATCACTGTTGAAGATATTCTGACCTTCTAACACATAACTTAAGTTGCAACAAAATTCATATCTAAACAAATTACAATAAAATTAATTTCTTAAATAGTTCACCAATTTTCACACCTACTTTTTAAGATAGCACAAAGGTAACACGGGCAAATTTGCAGTAAGTTTCTAGTTTTCTATACCACATTAAATAAGTTCATAAAGCCATGGCACTAATAGTAACATTTTCAAGAAAGAAAAACCTAAAATGGTCCGCCAAGGCATTGGGCTTGGGCCGAATGATCATAAAAGTAGAAAAGGCCTCTATAGTATTATTTAAATTGCTGGGCTTGGGTTTTACTCCTTTTCTGTCACCAAACAAAGCCCAAAATGGGTAACAAAAAGAACTAGGCCAGGCCCAAAGAACAGAATCTAGACAAGCAGACAATGCAGAAACCTAAAAGAATGATTTCAAAACTAGGATTATGGAGGAGATGAAGCGCAGGCTTGTTAGTTCAGGGAAGCAGAGGAATTGTACAGCCGTGGTTGAGGCGTGGACAGTATTGAGCATCATGCAGCTCACTTCTATTGGAAAAGAATCAAAGAGTTCAGACGACATTGTTTACTGTTGGAGGAGGGTAGTACATATATTTAACGTATTATTGCTGTGTGATTAATGCAATAATCCAACTTAAACCCGCATTAATCTCCTGTATCAGACTGCGTCTATCTCTATGCATATGCTAGAACCAAAGCTAGATAAACTCTGTAAGCCTTGGCATTTCAAGTACGAATTCTATGAGTTTTAAGTTTCATCTTCAATTGCTAGTTGGCAGTCTCGATCTCTATTCCTCACATTGAATTTAATGGCTGATAACATGGATTTAAGTTTTGAAATTCAAGTAATTAGTTAGAGATTAACATATTGGATACTGATATATATATATATATATATATATGTGTATAGTTTCTCTGAACACCTCTGTGGCTCTGTGCATGCACTTACATTTTTTTATCAGACCCAAAAAAAAAAAATGCACTTACAGTTTCAAAACAAAATTTTCAGTTCTGAAGGTATAAAAGTTTAGTGTATGAGCAGGAAATGGCATTTTCATACTCATGCAGTCGTGCTTTGTTCTTGAAGTTGAACAGCGTGTCCTACAAATGTATGAAAACATGAATGTAGAAAAAAAAAGTATCTGCTGATTATTGACAGAGGATAAGTTTTTTGCATGGATTTTGAAGTTCTGGCTACAACTACTAATAGTGTTTACTGATCAAGCCATGATTTTCTAGGTTGATTTCCAGAATTGGTTAGTGTGGCTCATGAAGATTACTCCGAGCTACTTTGAGCCTTGAAGGTACTCACCTTCCTTTCCATTTGTTTCCTACACTTCTAGTTTTGTTTAACTAATTAATTGCAAGGATTTGAATCCTGATTATAAGAAATTCATCTCCTAATCGTGGTTAAGGTGGTGATCGTTCCTTTTCAATTGTTATGATCTCTTATTCTTAGTGCTTGAGCAAACAGAATTTCTTAGGTTATGATGCTTCAGAAACACCACCTGCATTTATTTTGGTAGTTATAACCATTCAGCCTCAGAACCAGTACTTGTGTAACTAAGTTAACTGATGATTATTGCTAGATAAAACTTAATTTCAGGTAAGACAGTACAAGAGTTTTAGACTTGGTTAGCTTAACTTAGCTTCTCATTTTACAACTGGCTAACTTAGGTGTATCTACTCATTTCACCAAAACATAATAGAACAACAAATAAGATACCTTGGCCTAGCTTCTGATAAACTTCTAGGCACACTAAATTTAACCTGCTTGTTTTGGTTTTTACTAATTAGGCACTCAAAGCGTAGTTATCCTTCAGCACATTCTTGTTGAGATGAAGGCTGATATATAGTTTTTCAGTAGAATACTAGAATATATACTATATATTGAAAACTTGATACATGAGAGACAATAACTTCTTTACAAGTACATATATTATTAGCTTACTTAGTTTGTTGATTTGAGCTAAATGTGTAGAACTACCATGATCTTCTAAACTATTACTAGCTTTTAACATTTGATAAATGAGGCAAATGAGATTCAGAGAGAGCCAACAAACGGAAAATGGCCACACTAATTTTGAAAACTTATCAGGGACTTTTATATTTTGAAACCTTTAAAATTTATTGACATGGTTTTTGTTACCAGAAAGTTAGTTTTAACTAATACTCAAGTTAAAGATTTCAAGCTAAGCTTGGTTCATCCACGACGACAATGTGAGATTTTATATTCTCAACACCATCTATCTTGTGGTTGTACTGGAGAAGCAATGATGTTAGACAATGTAGAGAGTTTGAATAACTGAAATTTTTATATTGTCAATGTAGAAGTATCTAACGCAAGATAACGGATGATCTGTGAATTCTTCTTATTCTTAATCACATTGGTCACTTGTGAGTTGTGACAAAGTTGAATCAAACATGTTATAATACTAGCTAGGGGCAACGTATATGGCCAAATTGGGCATGCCACGTGATTAATCAGTTGCTTGCTTAGCCATATCAATTAGTATGTTGAGTATACCAAATTATATTGGCAAGACTTAAATTGCAGTGTGAGATTTTCATACCCTACAAATGAACTAATCTGTTTTTCAGTGTATATTATACTGATTCATTAGGGCATACTTTGGGTGTTTAATGTAAGCTAGTTTAGTTTCAATTTTAGACATGCCAGGATATAATGTTTTACCCAACTACTATAAGAGTGACATCCTTCTTTCTTTTCTATTTTTTTTTTTTTTTTATACTTGGTTTAAATTTGAAACAAGGATTAGGTACTTTACTAATATAGTTTGTTATTCTCAGACAGAAGCAGGAAATTCTTATCTATTTTTTTTTCTAGCTGACAAGTGACCACTAATCAATATTTCCAAAGCATATACAGATTTCCGCAGCTTGATTACTTACAGTTGGTTGTATTTCTTGCTCTCCTTAGAGTCCGGAAATTCCACCCTCTTTTCGTAAATATTCTGTGGCTATTTGGCACTCCCTAGTCCCCAGCTGTTTTTTTCCAAGGGATCTAACTTCTTCGTAACAGTAATGTTCATTTAGTCCATTCCGACATTCTAGTATACAAGACCCCAATATGAAAAAGCTTGTCCAATTTTCCCACTGTAACTTCTCAGGCTTTATCCTATAGTCAACAAATCTTTCACTCGTGCGCTAGGTAGCTACTTTCTAAAGGAAGAGTTGTGGCTTTATATTTCTCTGCCTCTAAAACTTGTTTCATGATATTCTACCTTCCTCAACCAAAAATTTGGGTGAAAAAAAGTTGACTGGAGCGAGTTCAAGGCCTGGCTCATGCGGTTTCAGATAAAGACAAAGAAGAAAAGGAAAAGAGCCGTAGCAATTATTTCTTGCACTAAATAATTAATGCATTAGAGTAGAATATTAGACCGCCCCAAAAGTAGTGGTCACTTCTCAGTTCACAAGTGCCCTTCTTCAGAAAACCTCATTGGCTGGGTGCTTCCCACTTCTACGATTTTTCCAACCACTCGAAAACAAAGCTGTGATTGATCAATTCCCATCATCACCACTAGGTTTTTTTTCAGCTTTATATCTCTTAGGGTTTCTCAGCTTGATTATTAGGGTTTGTCACTTACTGGGTTGGATGAACTTTTTCTTGCCCCCCCTTGGATCTCTCTGCAGATATTGGAAAAGGAATTAATTTCTAATACAATCATATTGTACTTCTTTAAACGTTTTAGATCTTAGCTATTCTTCATATGATCTGAATTTTCTAAGATTTTATTCTCTTCGATCTTGCTCTGCATCAACATCAACAGAAAGCCCAGAAGGTAAGAGTTGGTGCTAAAAAATCAAGAGAAATAGTTCATGTTTACCTTTCTCTGCTTCCTATTAGTTTTCTCGTATAATTAATTTTCCTTTTTTCTTTTTTTTACATTCCGTACGTTTTAAATTGCAAAGATGATGAATCTTAGGGTTTGATTTGCTTCTTCTTTTTTTCCATTTAAAAGGAGATGGTGATGGTGATGATTATTATTATTATAGAATTGCAATCAACAGCTTTAATTAGTTAGGGTACACAATAATTTTATTTTTCTCCTTTTATCTCTCACTGCAAAGATCTGGATCTGTGGGTTTGATCTATCCTTATCATGTTTTGTTTGGTGAATAGTTTGTTTTAAATGAAAAGCTGGTAGTCACTGAGATCTGCTCTCAATGTTTCCAGGTTGGGCAACTTTTTTCCAGAAAGCTAACAAGGACTACCTAGAAATTAGAAAAGTAAAAGAAGGATTCAAATAACTGATCAATAGGAGGTTTAACTAAAAAAAAAAAAAAACAATAGGTATATACCTATTGCCTTTTGTTTTTTTTTTTTTTTTTCTTTCTTATGAAGTGTTGATATGTTCTTTGGTTGCAGCAAAACAAAAAAGTAAAAGGCATTTGATTTGAGCAAAGTGAACCCTTTGGATGCAATAATCTTAGTCTGACGGTATTTTCTGGGTTGGGCTTATGCTATTTGAGAATTCAAATTTCAAACCATGGCTAATTGTTGTAAGGCCAAAACTTTACATACAGAGAGACTAATTATGAAGAGCTTACAGGCTCTAGTGTTCTGTGAAACGCAGTAAAATTTGTGGAATTTCATAAGCTGAGATGAAGAGCACTGAAGTATATATGGCAGACCAAATGACTAGAATTAGGGAAGACAAAATGCCGTGGTAGGTTGAAAAGAAATCGACCTAAATCAGACCAAAAAAACAGAAACAACAGGGTTAAAATGTCCAAAACACACATTTCGATGCATTTGAATTAGAGAACATGCCATCGTTGGTCAAAGATGGGTCTACCATTACCGTCTCCATCGTCACCTTTAAACCCAGGCCTTCTTAGGACTTGATAGTTTTCTCGATCATCTTTGTTTTCTTTGCGAAATAGAGACACATCATCACAAATGGAGAAATATTTATATTTTTTTATACTTTTTTAATTCATTGCACTATTAAATAGGAATGGACTAAAATATTCATTATAAAACGACTATAAAATTACCTATTTTTCTAATTCAACTTAGACATGATTTCAGATATTCATTATTGTGATTTAATGTATAATATCTGCATTAAGAGTGTGTTTGGGTGAAGGAAAAGATGATATAATTTAATTGAAAATGAGGATTTCATAATTACAAGTCAATTCTGTCGTTTAGCATTCTTGAATTGGAATTTTTAAAATTCTTTGTGGAAGAAAAAAGAACGAATTCATTTTCCGAATTCCTTACTTCATTTCCACCAAACTAGTTGTAATTTTGAATTTCTTCATGGTATTCAATTTCTAGTTCTTTATTTGTTTCCAAAACAAAGTTTTTGTGCATTTAATTTATCTGTTTTAAACTTTCTTAATTTATTATACATTCTAAATCATAAATAGATATAACCAAACTATATAATTTTAATTGATATAGTTGGAGATTCCATCATTTATAAATTTCTACGAATTTAATAATTTTCTCATGAAAACACACTGTAAAATAAATTATTTTTTAAAAGGTTCTTATAGCCATCTCAGAACCAACTTAATGGTCGCGTTTTTCTTTATGCCGTCTACTCCTCAAGAAACAATATCCATGGCGGAACTATAACGAAAGGTGAACATTTTACTATGTTTCAGGAACTTGCGATGCTCTGAATTTTTTAACTATTACATTTTTTTTATTGATTTGACGGAGAAAATTCGAAACATCACGTGCTCTAAAATACAAGGCTTTCCTCTTAAATCTTTCCGTACCAACCATATGTTATTAACCACTGACTATTATCAACCAATTATGCACTCATTCATATTTTCATGAAATTCTATAGGTGACGTGCGTTAAAATCCAAATGGGTCTGCTGTTCTTTCCAATCCAATCAATTACATGTCTGTGCAATGCATCTGTAGTCCTTTATCCATTACAGTACAGATATATTTCATTGGTTTCTTTAATTTTCTTGTATATTCTCTTTTCTAATACTTTTGTTGCTGAGTTCAACATCGGATCTGTCTTTTGCTTTTAACTCTATTTGCACCTCTCTTGAGCTCGTCTCACCTGTAATTTTCTGAAGAAAATCTATATAGCTTTTCCATTTTACTACCAACATTTTCCTTTAGTATACTCTCTCTCTCTCTCTCTCTCTCTCTCTCTCTCTCTATATATATATATATATATATATAACCATCTGGAAATGAACCATAATACACTAGTTGTGCTTGATTCCATCATTTTTTTTTCCTGGTATATATAAAATTTCTATCGAGCTTTGGACTCGTTGTTTGTATAGATTCATTTAGTATTAGCTCGGCAGAAATTATCCAGCTTTGAATGGACGATATGGACCAATTAACACAGATGTAGCAAATGATCGAAAGCTAGAAAGAGTGAAGGACAAACCCTCACGATAATATATACATAATACACATATATATTAACCGATTAAGCTCGGTAGCAAGTCTAGCTTGGTCCATATCAAATGGATTTTTATTCTCTACATCACCTCCATATAATTGTCCATTATTTGATCCATATTGCAGTCAGTCGCCACCCTCTACTGTTTAACACCACATGCACCTCGGTCGATCAAGCTAGCAAAGACTTTAGAACTGGATATAGCATATATGGCATATGGCAGCTCAACCACAGCTGGCCAAAAGTTTCAAATGTTGCCATCATATATATCCATCATTGATACCTACATAATTCAAGCCGCAACTTTTCTACTGTCTTATAATTTGAAAGCTGAGTTTCATATATTCTTTCTAGCTACTTAGATAGTACTATTTATACATATGCTACTACGATTGACCAATATTTTTGTTAACACAGGAAATTACTATCCATCCAAAAAAACTATATTAATCACTAGGAACCAAGAAGATATTCTTTTCTGTTTTTTAACCGAGAAGAGTACTTTCCAATCTTAGCTTTTGACAAGGAAATTAATTAGCCCTATGTAAACCATTATATAGTAGCTATGTTAAGAATAAACAGTATTTGTATGTGTTTGTTTTCATACTTTAGGATTTTTTCAGTTACAATATAAATTATAATTGATTTTTTTTATTTATTCTGAACGACAATGTAACTCCTCACCCAACTTCATTCTTGATGTCAATAGGATTTGAACCCGTGACCTCTACAGTGTTAATTAGACAGGTCACGGCTCACCGACAATTATAATTGAATATCTGATATAGCATAATCCTAACTCTTTCCTCAAGTTATCCCTAAAGACTTTTATATGTCTGGATGAATTCCTTGAAACAATGGTAGGTTTATAACTAAGTGAATATGTTTGCATATTAGCTCCATGCAGACATATTAAGGTTCTCTATCTCCTCTTGGTCATGATAATATTAACTTTTTCCCTCTTAAGTAGAATCTCTCTCGAAATAATATTCATCATAACTTTCAAATGTTATGAAAACATACAGTCTCTCCTACTGTTATAAAGCTATTATTTGCTTTTAAACTTAAATTCATTTTACAGTCTCCCTCTAATTCATCGTTGCTTATGATTATCATGAGACATCAGCAAACGCTACAGCCTTCACATAAAATAAGAAGATAGAAAAGAAAGAAGATCTTAATAGGTGAAGTTCAAAGCAATGAAGGAAGTTTTATACAACGATTAATATACATAAAAACATATAGCAAACACAGGTTAGAGATCTGAGCTCCCATCAATTTGAACCAAATTTCTTCCTAAATGTCCTGTAATAAAATAAAAAAGTCTTATCTATAACTAAGATTCTTAAGTCCTGTTCTATAAGAGTCCAGAGGTGTTTTGATGCTTCAAGAAAATCTAAGTGCAGCCTATTTCCATTATCATATATATATATATATATATATATATAAGCAACTATATATAATTATTGCTGGGAATACAATTATACATTTAACAATTATGGAAGGGATTAAACATTCTGAGTCCCTATTTTCCTTATCGAACTCATATATATGCATATGAAACTAAGCTGATTCATTTCTCTCACATAATCAGAATGCAATATATATGTCATTATGGAAGTGAAGTTGGGGATCATTTGTGTATGTAGATGCATGGATCACTTCTCTGGAAGCAGCATGACATGAAACTAAAAAGTGGATAATCGAGTCATGTCTACTCAGTCACATCTAAAGAGATAACCTGATCGATGGTGATGATCATTAGTTAAGTAAACACACAAACATGAATATATACTGTTTATATGATTGATATGAGAGAAGTGACCTTAACTCTTTATCAGAAATAAGTATGCCTTAGAAAAAGTAATGAGAAAGATGGAAATTAGGTAGAAATTAAGGGAAACATAATATTTTTATATAATACATCATGGTAGTTCAGAGGGAACTCCACATTAATCATTAAGAAGCTACTTAATTAATTTCCACATATCGTACATTATTCCAAACAGAAAGGAGAAGGCAATTAGTACACACGAACATACTCTCTGATCGATATTCATCGCGGCGTTAAAAAAGGTTATGAGTACTACTGTTGTAGACCTCCCATGGTTTTCCATAGAATTGAAAGTCTGCAAACTGATGTTGCTGCAAATTATGGTGTTTGTCAGAACTGATCAGTACCAGCATTATGTAATATATAATTGTACCTTTTGTTGGATGCCAGTATTATAGGTTTGATTATGTATGCATGTTTGTTATACGGCACAACAGATTAACTGAGTAGTAGTACTACATACCTCTTGTGAAATTGATCCAGAAGTATTTTGAAGAGAATTGAAAGTGGAAGAGGGGCTCCACTTTCCCATTGTCGCCAAGTTAGCTGCAGCATCATGACCATCAATTTCAATCAAGTCTTGATGAATATGACGATGAACTACTACCGTAGTCGCATCTGCTTGGAAGCTGCTTATAGGCTCTTCAACCTTAGCAAGTGCTTCCAATGGAGAATGATTGTTGATGTTGTTGTTGTGGCTTTGAGTCGCTCCAGATTCTTCTCCGGTTTCAAATATACTCCATGAACTTAATTGGCTCAAGTCCGGCTTCATCTTCTTTGCCTGATCAACATCACCACATGGCTTTGACTGTCTCCCCATCTTTTCTCTAGTTCTTTCTCTTGCTCTCGCTCTTGCCATTTCCCTCGACGCCTTTGCAAGAGGGTTAAACAATGCACTCTTCTTTGGTTGCCTGACAGTCCTTTTGATCCGATTTTTGGCACAAGAAGAAGAGGATGTCCGGCTTACCTTATCAATAATATCATCAGTCGCGACCTCATCTGTACCGGATACAACTTCACACTCGGATATGGAAGATGTGGTTCTGGCTCTGGCACCTGCTCCTGCTCCTGCGGCGGTAGTAGTGCTAGAGCTTTGGTTTTCGTTCTGACCGTTCATTTCTCTTTTTACTTTCTTGATTTCAGGTCCAGCCTGATTGAGCAACCACTCCACCGTCTTGCTGGCCTTGTCAAAGCCGAGCATGTCTTGCAAACCAAAGAACTTTCTGGCAACATCGAGGGACAATCTCATTCTCCGGTCCCTCAGTCCTCGGGCGGTGCTAATCTTGCTGTGCCGGTCCTTCTTGCAAGATCTTCTCGTCATCGGGATCTGTTTCTGTAGTTGTTGTAGCTCACCTTCCTTACCGATCACCACCTGATCATCTTTGTTAGAATCCCCCTCCACCATTCTAGCAGTGAGAGGAGTACCGGTCTGATGATGATGGGCAAATAAGGTATTTCCATGAAGCGACGACAGCTCATGGTGGTGGTGGTGTGGTGTTGGTGGAGTACAACATCGTCGTTTACAAAGGGAGAGGGGAAGTTGATGAAAGACAAAGGAGAATGAATATGATGATGAGGGTCTTTTTGTAGATCTTGATCTTGTTTGGAATTGGAAATAACTGAAGCGGAATTGCAATTTGGATTGGTAGCACTATCAGTAAGAAAAGGCCTACTGTGGATCAAAAAGGATTGGTCATGAGGAAAAGGCACGGCAGGTTCGTAGTAATTCCCAGTAGTACCGGTGCTAATAGCGTTTGAGCTATAAGAAAACATTGTGATGTATATAGCTAATATCTGGTTGTGGTTTTCAGGTTGAAGCTCAACCCTAGTTAGCTGCTAGCTGCTAGTACTGGTACCAGCTAGCGAGCTAGGTAGACTCGGTTGGCTTGAAATTGATGGATCTAATTGAGAAGGACAAGTGCACCATTGTATGGGGAGGAATTTACAAGCTATCTTCAACAGTGAAGACCCGGGAAGGACTAGCTTTGAGAAAGACAGCCATGTTGTAACAAATGCTGTTTTTACCAGCAAAGAAAGCTTGCTGCTAGCTTGAGAAAGACAGTTGCCTCCTCCTGCACATATATATAACATGACAGTCAATACTACTACACCTAATTTCTGTGTGTATACACTTCTTCGTGTCTTATTGAGTGTAAGCGTGCGTCAGAGAGTTAGCTAGAGAGAGAGAGGAGAGAGGGAGTACATGTACATTTACCGTGAAGACCAGGAGGACTGAGAGAGACATGTTATTGGGGGTTGAATGCAGCCCATATAATGAGAGAGAAGAGAGAGATAGAGGAAGAAGGAGGAGGGAGGAGTAAAGAAGGAAGCAGTAAGGAGGCATTGATTGCAGACCAGGAGCTTTCCTTTTCCTCATCTTTTCTTCATAAAGTTGGTTTTCTCCTTATAACGAGATATTGTAGAAAGTGGGTGGATAGGAAAAAACACCTAGTATTTGCATTGTACCACTTCACGTGGTTACCAGGTGGGAGAGAGTTTTCAATTAAAATATTCCCAAATCGATGGTTTTCGCAATCACCCTCTCCCTCATCGAAGTCGACCTTGAATTGCATGGACTCCACAAAGAGGGGGGCTTAATTTGTGTTTACTCTTGGTGAAAGTACTTAAGTATATGATTTTGTTTCTGAAATATTCAAAAGTAGGTTCCATGCTTTGCCTTGTTTTTTATTTATACTTGATAAATAATATGCTTCAAAAACATTAAAAATATTCAAAATAGGTTTCCAGCCGGATCGCATTGCTTTCTTCCGACTATTGCTTGTACTAGATTATTTATACCTCGGGCCAAGTCATTTAGTGTTGCACACGGCCGATCTTGAGAGGAAGGAAAGATGATTCAGTTTCAGCAACACTAAAGATTGCTAGACTCTAAAAAAAATGTTTTAGTTTCATCAATATGTACTAGAAACTATTCACACCCTATGGGTGTAGGATAAGCGGGTGGTTTCCCGTAAAGTGGGTAGTTAGTTTATGATCGAAAATAATATATTTTCTTATTTATTGTTTATTTAAGTTTTGACTTTTTTATTCCTGACGATAAAAATACATATAAATTTATTTAATATTTTAGCGGTATAAAAGTAAAAATTTCAGTTATAGTGAACACGTCCTCTTCTCTTCAATATAGTATTAATTAATGTATGGTTTTTATATTACTTTAGGGCTTTAAAATGACAATGTGTGTCTAAAGTTTCAGTTGTTCATATATAGCTATATATCTTTAGAGTCTACCTATATATTGGTAAAACTGAAACATTCATTTTAGAGTCATTTAGTGTTGCACTCGAAGAGACAACCGACTTAGGGTCTAAAAAAATGTTTCAGTTTCATCAATATATACTACAAACTGTTCACACTCTATGGGTGTAGGAGAAGTGGGTGGTTTCCCGTCTAGAATTGGGTAGTTAGTTTACGATCAAAACTAATATATTTCCTTATTAATTGTTTATTTGAGTTTTGAATTTTTTATTTCTGACAATTAGAAAGATATATAAAGTTATTTAATATTTTAGGAATATAAAAGTAAAAAATTTCAGTGAGCTAGCCCTCTTCTTTTTAATATAGTATTAATTAATGTATGGTTCTTATATTACTTTAGGGTTTTAAAATGACAATGTGTGTATAAATGTTCAATTGTTCATATTGACAATCAACTCAACTAGCTCACAAATTATATTAGCATTTATTATGTCGCATTCCCCATTTTGAGTTCGAAACTTCGAATTGTCCTAAAAAATATCCATCTTCTTTATAGTTATCGTGTTTTTCCTCCAAGTTATGATAACCAATGCCTCCACGTGGTTGTGTCTAACACTCTAACCCTAGGAGGGAAGGACAATTATTTCACACGAAGGGGCAAAATTGTGAGGACTGGCCTCTCATAGGGCAATACCCTTTGACCGGGGAGGGGCATCTAAATTATGTCACTGTCACCAAAAAGGTTGAAAACTCATCTCTCCTATTATGTAAATGAGTGTCTCCACTATAAAATATAAAACAATAAAAGAAAAAAAGAGCAGAAAATAGTTCAGGTAAGAATGTACTTCCCCCCCATGCGTTATTCTTTCTTTTCCTCGAAATGAAAGCTGGGAGCATTCTCTCTCCCTCTAACTAATAGTTGCTTATCCTTGTACTTGCCACTAACAAAACCCTATCTCATCTTACATGAGAATGGCAATAGTTCTGGTCTATTACCAATTGAAAGCCCTCTTTGATTTTATTCCATTTCTGCTTTCTTTCTTCCTCAAGTTCTTCTTTCCATTTATACACGCCGTTCTTCTTCCCTCCCACTTAGATAAACCATACATGCCACCATCTGTCCCTCTCTCTTTTTCTTTTTCTAGAGCTTAGCCTGACCTCTTTAGACTGGCATAATTACAAGGACCACATGATATATGTATGTGTGTGCAGATACATGCATTATGTGTGTGTGTGTGTATCTGTGCGCGCGCGCGTATATTATCGCACTGTAATATTTCATGGCATGGGTTGTTCTGGGGTTGCTTTCAAGCAGGAGATAACTATGAAAGAAAAAGAGTGATGAGTGTACCATTTTTAGAGTGGGTGATAGTGAAGTGTACAATAAACCCTAAAAAGTGCTCAGTCTAAGTGCTTTCATATCCTTGGCTGAGTTCTCTGCAGCTGTGTGTCTGTACCATATTCAATTCTGTGGTTGAAAACACAAGCTACCTAGTTAGCTTTCATCACACACATCTATGCATGAGTTCACTGTTTTCTTTGTTCATCACCCTTTTCCCAGATTCATTTGGATATGGGTGTTTTTAGGGGATGAAGTGATGAACCAATTTCCTGTAATAGCAAAGGACTTTGGGCGACCTGTAAAGGACAAATTCGTATGTAGTGCTTTATTTGGCAATTTTGTATTGCTAAGTATCCCACCCCATTTAAGTTTGTTTGTTAGGTCTCCATTATTTGGAAGTTTGTTCTTCTTTTTTTTTTTGAATAATGGAAGTTTGTTCTTTGGATTGAAAATTAAGTTGCAAGCATTTCAAAGTCCACGTTTCTTTTTATCCTTATTATGTTACTGAAAATATCTTCCTACATGATTTTGAACCGAACATGTATTCTATATGCCGGATTTAAAGAGAACATCTGGAAAGAGAATTTTTTCCGGATCTCCCATTCTCAGCATATATTTCACTTATGAAACCATTCTAGCTAGCTAGTCCATATGAAGAATCATTCCCAAACAATTAGGTGAGATGAGCCGTTTATCACTTGACTATCATGATTGTAGTTGTAGTTTTATCAACAGAAAATTAGATATAAACCAAAAAAAAATCAAGCCTATATTAGAAAAAACTCATCTATATATATATAATTTTTTAAAATTTACACCTAGTTCACATAATTGAACATTCCTTATATGGTGTATATCAATTCACGATTTTTTATTGACTATTTTGCCATTCTAATTAAATAGGATGTTAATTAAAAAAATCTTTATTAAATGTAGCAATTTTAAATTTGAATTATGAGGAAAAATGAAATCTTCCTAAAATTTAGATGGGAGTACTCTTTAGCCATCGAGAACTTGTGGAATTTATTGAGAGAAAAAAAAGGTGCGGTTGTTGCCATCCTATCATTTTATTAGTTCACTCTACAAACATTTGAATTATTAAAAAACTATATTACCCAAGTGCAAAATGACTAATAAGTATACTAATTTTGTGAAATCTAAATCTGGAAGGAAAATTAAATGCATAACAAATTAATTAAATACAAATACTACTTAATTTTTCATTGGATAACATTAATCTTTATCTTCTCCAACCAAATTTGAATTTATTAATATTTTTTATAACTTTTTGTTGCCTCCTCAATGTAATCCGTGATTCAATTTATAAAACTATTAGTATTAACTTCATCATAATTGTAATACCCTTTGCAAAACACAAAAAAAAAAAAAAAAAAAAAAAAACTTTTTTTCATTGCTCATAGTTGTTAACATACTAATCTTTTAACATGGATTAAATTAGATGAACATTGAAAGTTTGAAACTAAAAGAAAAAAGAATTAAGAAAATGGAAATAAATCAAATTATGATTTTATTAGGAAACTTTAATCATTGGTATAAATTAAATGAGAACTTTAATCATTGGTATAAATTAAATGAGAGTTTTTCATTAAAAAAATATTCTTTAATTGGATGTGTCATATAGGGATATTTCTGGAAAGACAAATGAGTTAGATAAGTAGATATAATAATAGAAATTAAAATGTATGGTGTAATAAATAAGTAGAATGAACAAAGAATATAATAGGGTGGCAATAGCCGCACCCGAAAAAAAATTATACATGTTCAACAGCATAAACCCTAAAAAATAAAACATAAATACCTCTTAAAGATGAATTAACCAAACACGTACTATACATACCTTTAAACAAGAACCAAAACACAAAATACCTCTTGAAGAAGAATTAATCAAATGGCACATACCTATTGAACAGGAAACAAAACACAAATACCTCTTAATGAATAATTAACCAAACAATACATACATATTGAACATGAAGCTTCAATAGGTATTTTTGGGGCTTGTGGCATCTTTAGTAATTTTTAACAAAAACAATTTTTACTTTTTATTATGGTTAATAGGTTTTTTTTTTTTTTTTAGATGAACCTAATTAAAAGGTTCCGGTGTATATTAAAATAATCTTAGGGGTGGGATTTTGAGGAAAAAAATTGCATTAATTATGCAATTGGGATGTTTATATCAGCTATAAGTACATCGATCGGATAGCCATTGTGGTTCATCTTCAATCCAAACTTGAAATGCAGGATGCATAAGCGCATTCATAGCTAAAACATGCGCTGCACCTGATTACATTTCGTAGGAATATAAATACAAATAATTGATTTGAAGAAGTGGAAAAGTGTCCTCACTTCTTCTACTAACAGATCTTCAATTGACCAGTTTGGAGTGTCACCATTTAGTTAATTGATCACCTCTTGTGCATCCATTTCTAGAATGATCTGAGCCGAACTAAATCCAGCTTGATGAATAGTTTGTAGGCACAGAGCTGTTGCATAAATCTTTGTTGCCTTAACAATAAACCGACCTGCCATACCTTTAGAGATTGCAAGAAGGATTCCCCCATGTTCATTACGTAAAACAGCTTCTAGACCTTTCAAGCCTGCAGCAGTATCTATTGCTCCATCTACATTTAATTTCAAGAAATGGAAAGAAGGCTTCCTCCATTGTTGTGGTCGATTCGTAGTAGAGGGGGATTGAATTAAACAACACGGGCTGATCGTAGTTCTTGAAACAAGGCTTAAATTTGTGAAAATAAAAACTGTGGTTTAACGTACTTACATTGGACTAGCTTCTCATTTTTGGCCTGCCATAGTCTTTGACAAATCAACACCACCAAAGCCAACTCTGTCTGTGAAACAATTGAAGAAGCAAAAAGGAAAAGATCTGCAAAAGTTCCAGTATTCCAACTCCCAACTTGCAGAGCTTACACACATATAATGCGCCAAGAGACTAAATATCGAATATGCCTTTTGAAGAGCTTGCCATCAGCTTTGGGGACACCGGTATAGGTTTAGCTTTATTTCTCTAACCACGAGGTATGCCTTTCTTCTTCGGCACATTCTCAACATAAGTAATGGTAACCTCCACCAAGCCTTCAAATGTCAGCTCCAGCTTAAAAATTTTCACCTGCAAATCAAAAGGCACAAGCGCCAAGCTATGCTTTAAATGTTTCCCTTCCTCAACCATAATGTCCTCTCTCGGCGTCCTCATACCTAAAACCTTAGCTGCATCTTATGGGGGGAATCAACCTGGGTTCTCATTCCTTGTGAAACTTGGTAAAGGAAGAGTGAAAAGAGTTTAGGCAAAGAGAAGAGTTTACCTCAAACCCCAGGGTTAAATACTCAGCCTTGCTGCCATACCAGTCACCATGTCCTTACCTTATACAGCCTCTACTTTTGCCGCATGGGGCCAATAAGCCCCTTTGTGATTGATCATAGTGGATTCACGACAGCGCCCAAGTAGAGGCATATACCTGAAATGCAATATCATAACATCAGAGGGAGAAACCTTAGCCTACCTTCAGAGTCTGATAAGGTCATGGATCAATAACTTAAGCCGAACCCGCGCTAGACCACGCTGGAACCTACTTTGATCCACTTGCATCACCGGGTCGATAGTCTCCCCCACCAACCAAGTAGTGGCTTCAGTCAATATCGCCGACGGCAGGCCCTGAATCTCCACCTAAATCGACACAAAGTCGAGCGGAACCGCAGTAATCTCCGAGAAACAATCGTAGTTGTTCAACAAGATCATGGTGTGTTGAAAACACTATGGCCCCCTTCCTCACAAGAACAATGTCGCGCTCGTTGGTGGAATCAAACATAAACCGATCAGCCCTAGCCTGCATGCACATCCACCATTCCAGTCAGCTGCCATATCAATGGGATTGCACTCCGGAAAGAATCCACATTGATGGATCTACAGCTGTTCAAGTGCCCCTTTATGAAGTGATGTTGAACCAGAAAAGCATTACCCGGACTCCGAAGGTTTTCCAAATCTAAAGGCTCATCTCCGTCCTTGAGCGACAGTTGAGCCGTCGTGCGTGCAGACATCACTGCCATGAATAAAGCGCCGCACAACCAAGATCTCAAAACCCTAACCCTAGCATAGCTCGAGATAGCAGAGAAAAAGTCGCGGTATTTTTATCATAAGTCTTCTCTTGAATTTGGCATTAAATACAATGTTTCTCAGTACAACTCATGGCACCATAATTGAGATTACAACGTACTAGCACAGTGGTCGGATATAATGGAGAAATGTAACTTTATTCATGAGTTATGCATAAATGGGTTAATGTTTTAAGGATTAAATATTGTTTACTCCTTGTATTTATAGGGTTTCATCGTTTTAGTCCATGACATTCGAATTTCACCTAAAAAGTATATGAACTCTCAATTTCCTCCCAATTTGTCACTGCCGTCAAAATTTTCTGTTAAAGTTGTCAAAAATGTCTATTATGCCCTCACTTATTTTTTTAATTTTTTTTCTCTCTCTCGGTTATTTTTCCCTTTCATTTCACCTCTTGAAGGTTTGTGGATTGGATCCAACTTGATGGGTAGAAGAATAGAAGGATGCGAGAGAGCCGGAAGAAGAAGAGGTAAAAATAAAAAAAATAACAAAAAATAAAAAAGGAGAGGAAAAGATTTTTTTTTTAAGTAACTGAGGATATAATAGACTTTTTAGGGAAAAATAACGGAGTTTTTAACGGATGCTTGACGGCATGAACCAAATTGGAGGAAATTGAGACTTGAGAGACTTTTTAGGTGAAATTCAAAAGTCAGGAACTAAAATAATTAAATCTTATAAATACAAGAAGTAAGTAGTATTTCAACCATGTTTTAATTTATTTTTAAGTACGCTGATGGGATCTTACTAGAAGAGGGTTAAAACTTTAATTAAGAGTATAATTAACCAGTTATGTAATATAGATATAGAAGGATACGTCATACGTACCTATGGTAACAAAATAGCAATTAAACAAGGGCTTATCTCTGAGCTCAAGTACTAGCTACTTTTCTAGTCAACAAAAAAAAAAAGTACTAGCTACTTTAGCTCACTGTGTATGTAGGCATGTGCTCTAGCTCAGATTCTTCGACCGATGCTTTAGCTTATTCTAACAGCTGCTCACAATTACGTACTACTCGATCGAGCTAATTAATTGGACAACATTTCAGATCCAAAAAACACACAGTAAAATTACTATTTATCTGGATAAGAAACTTAAATTATGAAAAGGTACATGTCTCCTCGATACTGTTTGATATTTGTTATTGTTGGTTGCCTCTTAGAAAAGTGAGATAACAGAAACAAAAGTACATTTAATTTTCTGTTTATATGTTTCTATTAACGTTGTCTTTTCCTTTGGGTTTTTGTGGTCTCATCTGATTCCTGGGGAATATGACAATTGCTCTAAGAACTATTCAGTGACAAATATTCGTCGTTTGTATCCCTCCATGTGAGATTTTCTGCTTCACAGAAACGAAATTGTCTAATTTCAGAAGTAATTAGAAAGAAATAATCCAACATTATTTTTCAATTTTCACTGTTGATATATGACAGACCTCGTGAGGACTCTCAGTATAATTGGCAAGCTGATATCTTTTTATTGATCTAGCTAGCCTAGTCAAAGCTTTAAAGGGGTTATGCTTATAAACTTACAATTGAATGACTTGGTATTCCCTATGCGTGGATCGATGTTCCAACTTCCATGCATGCTTGAGGATAACAAAAGTTGGGAATAAAAATATGCTCTCCCCTCTGACTCTCGAAAGAGAGATATCTCGACGGCGGCTAGTTTCGGCTGATGGAGGTCCTGCATCTTCGACGACAAAGGGGGTCATTCCATCTCTATCACGTCTACCCCTTGGTGGTGACCAGGGGCGGATCCAGAATTTTTTTTCAGGTAAGGCAAGTCAATGGCAGGAGGGGAAGGGAGGGAAATTAGAGAGAAGCTGCAGATTTTGGAGGCAATTGTGAAGATGTTGCCTTAGTTTTGCCCTTTTTTGCCTTGATTTTGCCTAATTTCTATCATTTTCTTTCCCAATTCACCTTGTTTTGCCCTATTTTTGTCATTTTCACATCTATTGCCTACACCAAATGACCAAATCAATATAAAAAATCCGGTCTAGGCAAGTGCCCAAGCTGGGCTCTATGTGGATCTGCCCCTGGTGGTGACGGCAGGTTTCCTCGACGGCGCCCCTTGCTAAGAGGCTGTGGCTTTTTCTTTTCATTGTGGCCATCACCTGTGATGGTTGTACTGGTGTTTCTGGAACCGATCCGGGGTTGGTTTGGAGGGGGCTTGATGGGAGCTTGGTTTCTTTCCTGGAGATTGACTCGAGATCGTGCCTTGGAGTAGTTTGGGTTTGGGAGCCAGGAGCTTTTAGATCCATGGCCAATGGTGCTGGTTAGAGTGGCGGCGGAGGTGGGTTCTTGGTTTCAGGTTGGGATGGCGCTCACTGGCCGACTGGTTTGCCAGTGATTTATCATTTTTTGAACCGTGACGACAGCTTTAGGGCCGGTTGGGATGGCAAGAACATGGATCGATTGTTTACGGCAGGCAGGCTTGGTGTTGTGGGTGTCGACGATAGAGAGTTTGTTCTTTGTGGGTGTGGCGACAATTTCTTCCCTAGGGTTGCGGTTAACCCTAGAGTCTGGAATTAGTGGGCCTCTTGGTCTTGGGTCCTTGACATTCTTGAGCTGATTCACGTCCAACAGACTTTTATGGTCTTTTGGGTTGTTCTTTTTTCTACTAGCAATATTTAATTTTTGTATGGGTCGTAAAATCTTGTGCTCGGTTGAAACATTTATTTAAACAGCTTATGAGCATTTAGATTTTCTTAGAATAATGGTGCGTGAATTTTCTAAAAAGTTGGTGTAATTTGGATTGCGGAGTCTCTATTTATTTAGAATAAGTTGTTTGTAAGTCCTAAAGGACAACTATTTACTATCAATTTCATTGGGGTGTATCGTTTATTACTGCTTGCTGAATTATAAAATCGAGTTGATCTCTTTCGATTAAAAAGAAAAAGCTGCTTAAAGGGTATATTGTATATACTGCATGCTTTATACATCTGCGTCTTTATATACATATCAATTCAAAAACCTTTTAGTCATTCATTTACGTAGCAAACTAGCAACTACATATAGCGTGTGGACGGTGTATGTGGCAACAATTAAGATTAACCTGCATAACCGATTTGGATATGGGAATCAAATGGATGTGAATGATCTCTAATCGGATCACTTTTGTAGATATGATAATTGGATGATGCTATAGATCAATGATTTTGATTACAGAAGTGTGTTTAAAATAGGAATTTGTTAATCAAATGTGTATTTTCGTTCACCCTTAGTGAACCTAAGAAGTATCATATTATTAATCTAATTAGTTAAATACATCTAGGGATGACAAAAATCTCCATCGGGTAGGGTACTCATCGGGTATTCGACTCTAATGGGTATAAACTCGGGGGAAATCGGGTAACAAGGATGGGGATGGGGATCCCCAGTATTCGAATTATGAAATAGGGTATGGGGCAGGGATGGTATTTTGATCCCATCCCCATACCCACCCAATAAGAATTATATGAAATATATATATATATATATGGCCATTCTATTAAGGGATTCATTTTTTGGGTCTTTTATAGGGATAGGCATTAGACAAACTTTTCGATTATATTTCGGCATCTCAACAGTTCATTTTTTAGGTCTTAATGTATAGTCACTTCTACAAATTTTCAGTCAAATCGGTGATCGTTAAGGCATCTAAAACTGTAATTTATATGAACGGATTGAATCTGTTGAACCGGAACCATTCGTATTTATAATGGTAAATTGCAGTTTTGAATACCTTAACGATCATCAAATTGGCTGAAAATTTACAGAAGTGATCTATACATTAGGACCTAAAAACTGAACAGTTGAGATGTGAAAATATGATCGAAAAGTTGGTCTAACGCCCTATCCCTAGAAAAGACTAAAAAAGAGGACCCCTCACTAGAAGGGCCATGTGTGTGTATATATATATATTATTTATCATATATAAATTTTTGATATTATTCTAATAAATATGTCTAAAAAAAGGAAAATTCTTTTAATAAAAGATTTTTATCAACATGTCAATTTTCCTTGATTGAAATAAGAAATTTATTTTATTTTGATATTTGATTTTAACTTCATATTTTACAATCCATAATTATTTGTATATTTTTTTATATAATAAATTAGTAATATTGTTAACGGGGATTGGGGCGGGGTACGGGGACGCAATCCCCAATGGAGATGGGGACGAGGAATCCCAGTATCATATTACGGGAATTGGGGCGGGTAAGAGAATGAAGAATGAAGTCGGGTATGAGAATGATAATTTTATCCCCTTATCCTACCCTCCGCATTGCCATCCCTAAATACATCGTATCTTTCCGGTTATAAGAAACTAAGACTTGACAAGGAACAAGCATATGGCATAATATTCCCAATTAATGAGACATGCTCACTCTATTTATAATGTTTTCCTCTTCAATATCTTATTACACTCATTTAGTAATGTTCCGATGTGCAAAAATTAAATTCAATCGAAAATCATTGAGTCATTGATTTATACCAAACATATAGTATTGATAACGGTTTGATTATCACAAATTGTTCATCGATTTCATATAATAAATTCTCTAAACGAAGACCATCACTGAGTGATCAGGTGAACAACATCGTATTATGTGTATCATGTATGTACCAGTACTCTTAACATATTGGACAAGAAAAGATAGCCCAATTTGGATCCAGTTATCTCCTTCTTCTTGGACCGGCCCATCCAACATCCATAACTCCACGCGCCCACGCCGAGACGAATCAATGTGGTAATGCACGCGCCCCTAACGCTCTCTTTCCCGCCAATCTCTAACCTAATTCGGCGCCACAAATTCCACTTCACCCTATAAACCCACTTTCAGAGACTTGAAGAGTCCCCAAACCCTAACTGCAAATCAGCCATGGATCCCAATTTCGAGGACCAGAGCAAGCTTCCGGAGCTTAAATTAGGTAAAGCCAGGAAAATCAAAAACCCTGGCTTTTCTGTTTTCCTCTTTTGATGTCAATACATACAATTTTGAATTCTCTTGTCTCTATTTTGTAGATGCCAAGCAATCTCAAGGGTTTTTGTCATTCTTCAAAACCCTCCCCCATGTAAGTTTTCCATTTCTGAAACCCTAGCTCTGCGTTTTGGGTTTTCTTATTCATTGCTTGTTTATATATTTCTTTGGAAAATTTTGGGTAGATACGGTAAAAAAACTTACGGTTAGTTTTGATTTTCACTTGTAAATTGAAGTGATGGAAATACAAGTGTAAATTGAAATTTTTTGGGTATTGGATGATAACCCAATAATGGTGTAGATAATGTGAATGTAAAGTGACTATATAGAATGTGTTGGAAGATGTTTGTTCTTATTATTGGGTTTTGTTATCTGTTGCAGGACACAAGAGCTATTCGATTGTTTGATCGTCGGGTCAGTTTCACTTCTTGGTTTCAGTAACATCTCTATATTCTTCTGTGGGGTGCTGTAATTCTTACTCTATTGCTTCAGTTTGGTTGATTGTTTATACGTTCATTTCTAAGGGTTTCAAATAGATTTATGGCTGTAATTGTTCAACATGACTATCATATTTCTCCTTATGCTATCTTCTATCCTTTCCTTGTTTTACTAACTTGCATCTTATTTCCCCAACCCTATTCCACACGCGTGCTTGGAAAGGAAACACATACATTGCATATGTAGAGTTTAAACTTGCATATATCTGGCTGTATCTTATGATTGACAAATAGGCATCCTATCTTTTATCTGGTCAACTATGTCTAAACTTTAGCCATTGAAGTCTAATATCCTCTGCCACCTACCAAACAATCTGTACTTGCAATGCATTCTGTCTGTTAGTCTTTGCTAGTATTTGAGCGTTTGTGATGATTTTTCTTGCCATTGTAGGTCTCTGTTATCTTTTTTCTTTCTTTCTGTTAGTCTGTGAATACATCATTTGACATTCTTCCTAAAATGTGTACTATTTCAGGACTACTATACTGCTCATGGTGAAAATGCTACTTTCATTGCAAAGACCTATTATCGTACCACCACTGCTCTGCGACAACTGGGTAGCGGATCTGATGGCCTTTCCAGTGTGAGTGTTAGTAAGAACATGTTTGAAACAATTGCCCGTGATCTTCTACTGGAAAGAACAGACCATACTCTTGAGATTTATGAGGGTAGTGGCTCAAGTTGGAGACTTGTGAAAAGTGGAACGCCTGGAAATCTTGGAAGTTTTGAAGATGTATTATTTGCGAACAATGAGATGCAGGATACCCCCGTGGTTGTTGCACTATTACCTAACTTCCGTGAAAATGGTTGTACAGTGGGGTTAGGATATGTTGATCTAACTAAACGAGCACTTGGGTTAGCTGAATTTCTTGATGATAGTCACTTCACAAATTTGGAATCAGCTTTAGTTGCACTTGGTTGCAAGGAATGCCTTCTGCCCGTAGAGAGTGGCAAAACCGGTGAAATCAGAGCGTTACATGATGCATTGACTCGATGTGGTGTGATGTTAACTGAGAGAAAAAAGAGTGAATTTAAGATGAGGGATTTGGTTCAGGATCTCAGTCGGCTTGTCAAAGGAACTATTGAACCAGTTCGAGATTTAGTTTCTGGATTTGAGTTTGCACCTGGTGCATTGGGGGCATTGCTCTCTTATGCAGAATTACTTGCTGATGAGAGCAATTATGGAAACTATAACATCCAAAGATATAATCTTGATAACTATATGAGGTTGGATTCTGCTGCTATGAGGGCACTTAATATCCTGGAAAGCAAAACTGATGCAAACAAAAATTTCAGTTTGTTTGGTCTTCTGAATAGAACCTGTACTGCTGGAATGGGTAAACGATTACTGCACATGTGGCTAAAACAGCCTTTATTAGATGTACAGGAAATCAATTCCAGGTTGGATTTGGTACAAACCTTTGTGGAGGATCCTGCGCTTCGCCAAGATTTGAGGCAGCATCTGAAACGAATCTCAGACATTGAACGACTGGTGCACAATCTTGAGAAGAAAAGAGCTGGTTTGCAGCATGTTGTAAAACTTTATCAGGTAGAACTTATTACAGATTTATTATTTTGTCAGATTCTCTGCATTGGTGCTGTTGGTTTAACCTGATAAGTGATTTCTTTTGCTTGACTAAGCAACCAAAAGAGACCATCCAGCTAACTAATATTACTCCTTAGTTTTGGTTTCTTATTTCCTTTTTATGCATGATGGGATCTTGCCTGTTTCAGTGGCAAAGTAATGATTGATGATCAAAAATATAGTTTCACTGGTCAAGGAATTTTTTTTTTGTTTTTGTTTGTTTGTTTAGAAGCCATATATCAGTGCAAAACTTATACTTATTTATCTTATAGTTGAAAGCGTGTCTTTATTTGACTCATATTTTCTGAATGCAGTCATGTATAAGGCTTCCATACATCAAAAGTGCCTTAGAGCGGAATGATGGAGAGTTTTCCTCGCTGATCAAGGAAAAATATTTGGATCCCCTTGCATTATGGACTGATGATGGCCACTTAAATAAGTTTCTTGCTCTAGTGGAAGCTGCTGTTGATCTTGATCAACTCGAGAATGGAGAGTACATGATAGCGTCTAGTTATGATCCTGCTCTTTCTGCACTAAAGAATGAGCAAGAATCGCTGGCTCAGCAGATACACAATTTGCACAAACAAACTGCTAAGGATCTTGATCTCTCTATTGATAAGGCCTTAAAGTTAGATAAAGGCACACAATTTGGACATGTTTTCAGAATCACAAAGAAGGAAGAGCCAAAAATAAGGAAAAAGCTCACAACACAATTCATTGTCCTGGAAACCCGAAAAGATGGAGTGAAATTCACTAATACTAAGCTTAAAAAGTTAGGGGATCAATATCAGAGAATACTTGAAGAGTATAAAGATTGTCAGAAAGAACTGGTGAACCGAGTTGTTCACACTGCATCCACTTTCTCAGAGGTAGATATACTTTGATATTGTCGTGCATAATGCTGTCTCTTGCTGTGTTTGACTGATGAATTCTTTATTTCCAGGTGTTCTGTAATGTAGCTGGGTTGCTTTCTGAATTGGACGTGTTACTTAGCTTTGCTGATTTGGCTTCTAGTTGTCCTACTCCTTATACTAGGCCACTCATCACTCCATCGGTAATCAATTAGTTTTTCAGTCTCTTATTTGTATCTTTTTCCCGTATCAGTTTGCATTTATTCATAAAATGATTATTGACTTATCGGCTATAATAGGATGTGGGGGATATTATACTAGAAGGGAGTAGACATCCTTGTGTGGAGGCTCAGGACTGGGTTAATTTTATACCCAATGATTGTAAACTTGTGAGTGTTCATGATACCCAGGAATTGAATAATAATAATTATTGGTATTTCTTGTTGTTGGAGTGGCTCATCATATGTATATAATTTCTGCGAATCAGGTAAGAGGAAAGAGTTGGTTCCAAATCATTACAGGGCCTAATATGGGTGGAAAATCCACGTTTATCCGGCAGGTATGATTTTACTGACTTGGTCAATGCTCCTTTATTCCTTCCATCAGCTTAAACAACTTTCCATGTAAATATGACATTCACTTTTGACATACTACTCTTTTGTTGAGTACGATTTATAACTACTCTTACCATGCAAATATGCCTCTCATGTCACATCCATGCGTAATACCAAAGACAGTTGTTATTTGTTTCATGAAATCCTATTTTAGTTTAATCACTATTAACAATTTTGCTGGATTTTGTTTGCACTGGCAGGTTGGTGTGATTATTCTAATGGCACAAGTTGGTTCTTTTGTTCCTTGTGAGAAAGCTACCATTTCTATTCGTGATTGCATTTTTGCCCGAGTGGGTGCTGGTGATTGCCAGGTGAGTGTTCCATGTCGTAGTCTGTTAAAGTTTGAACTTCTTTAAATAGAAGCTAGTTTTATAACTGATTCCACACGGGTTGAATGTTATGCTATTTAACTGACATTTTAATAGAAAAGGGACTAAGAGGTAGAAGCAACAGTGCATTACTAAAAGTAAGGGACTGATTGCTTAGTTTGTTTTCAATGTTTAAGCTACCTATTTTAACTTCTAATTCCCAATAATGGTGGGTCGACATCAGAAGAAATGTAAGTGCCCGTCTATCATCGCAAGTTATTTATCTACATGTCTGGTTCTAAAATACTTGGAATCAAAATTTAGATTTCTTGAACAACTTGGATGAAAACTAGTGTGCAGGACAGTTCTGCCAATTTTGTCTATCCTTGTCCTATGATGTAACCTGTGTTTAGAACTATCATGAGAAATGTATCACACTGAAAATTCACCGAACTTTTATGGTATCAGAGCATTTAGCTTTCTCTTGTATATATAAACTGTTCAGATCAATGAGAATTATACACTGAAAAGTTACCAAACCTTTAAGAACGATCTTTTTAAGTACTTGTAGGTTCTATCGAGTCCTTAAATCTGATCAACATGTCCAGGTTATGGCATGGTAATCAATACATCACTGGTTACCTCAGTTAAACTTATGTTAACCAAAAGTTAAACCTGTGTTGAATTGTTGTCTCGCATGTGTTTATTTACTCATAGTCTCATACATTATGTTGTATAACTGCTTTGGAAACGATCTGTGATTGCTTTGTCAAGATAACAGGAGTTTTTTTCTTTTTTTTTTCTTCTCAATATGGAAATTAATTCTGTGTATTCTTTGTTCTTTCTAGCTACGTGGTGTTTCTACCTTTATGCAAGAAATGCTTGAGACTGCATCTATACTGAAGGGATCTACAGATAAGTCACTGATAATCATCGACGAGTTAGGCCGAGGGACATCAACTTATGATGGATTCGGTTGGTTTAAAACTTGAACTCTTTCTGGTGCATTGATGTTGTCATGTTTCCCTTTAATACCTCATTAAGAAAAGTGGGTCAGATGTATTGATTATTGCTTTCATACAACTCAATGGTAGCGGTGTTGAATATTCAGATAAGATAGCCTGTACTCTCCTTTTTGCTTCCTTTGATCGCTGATCACTAGTTTTAACATTAACAAAACTGCCATATTTCCGTTTTGGTTGTGTCAATGTAGGTTGTATTCAAGACATGTTCGTAAGCATGAACTAAATGTCACATCATTGTTGACAATTTTGTCAAAATTGCTAAATAGTTTATGTTATTGACTTATTTCAATTTGGTAATGCATTACGTATATCATAAGGCTTGTACATGAATCAAGAACTAAAGGTACAATAGCGAGAATGGACCAATGAGCATTGTTTAGAGAAGACTTATGACATAAATGATGTTTATGTTTGTTTTGAATGTGATGAATTTTCTCTTGGAAATTGTCTTCCTGTTTTAGAGTATTTGTTGAAGAATATGATGATCTAGTTGTGCTTTTCTGGCGTTATCTACGTCTCATTTAGTTTAGTTACACTTAATAAAGGTTTGCACATATGTCTTATCAATATATATTTTGGTGGTCAGGTTTGGCTTGGGCCATTTGCGAGCACCTTGTTGAAGTGATTAATGCACCTACTTTGTTTGCAACCCACTTTCATGAATTGACCGCATTAGCTCAAGAAAATGCTGTTCATGAGCCTAATATGAAGCAAATTGTTGGTGTTGCGAACTATCATGTTAGTGCACATATTGACTCATCAAGCCGCAAGTTGACTATGCTGTACAAGGTAGATGTATTCTCTAGTCGTTTTTGAAGTTAATAATGATGAATCATGATTAATACATTTTAAGGCAGATGTAGCTTTGTTTGGGATTAAGTTCTGTAATCTTTCTCCCATCTTCTCCTTCAATTTTATGCTGGTGCACATGTATCTTGGTTAAACAATTTCCTGAACCCACTCATTTTCTTGGTGTGATCATTCTTTCCAGGTTGAGCCAGGGGCATGTGATCAAAGTTTCGGCATCCAGGTTGCAGAATTTGCAAACTTTCCTGAAAGTGTTGTCGCCCTTGCTAGAGAAAAGGCTGCTGAATTGGAGGATTTCACTCCCACTGTCATCATTCCAAATGATGCTAGAGAAGAGGTATTTCAAACATCATCCCGTTATCTGAATTCACATTTTGTTTGTGCATTTTTTATTTCAATCAATAATCTATACATGGTAGCCCAGAAAACAGTTATGGTTGGTAGGCAAATAGCCAGTTTCAGTACTTTTTTGGTCAGCATTTCTGAAAACCTATGAAATCCTATATTTTTTCTAGTAGAGAACCATTTATGTCAAATGAATGTATAATTGATAATATATCATGAAGCACACAACTAGGCTGGAATTCATTGTCTGATTCAAAAGCTATGATCTACAGGTTGGAACCAAGCGCAAGAGAGAGTATGATTCTGATGACATGTCCAGAGGAGCAGCCCGTGCGCGCAAGTTTTTGAAGGAGTTTTCTGAAATGCCATTAGATACAATGGATGTACAGCAGGCTTTGCAAATAGTTAACAAGATGAAGGATGACTTGCAAACGGAGGCAGTAAAAAGCCAATGGCTACAACAGTTTTTCTAGTTGGTCATCCTCAAGATGGAGGTGACTTGTATTTTGGGATTCATGTAAAGCTCGTCTGTGTAAATGGGTTGTTTCTCATTGCCCCAACAATTTTGTGCCTCTATCAATGTCGCTCAAGTGCAACTGCACCAGACATGTGATCTGATGTTGGGGCAGTATCTTTTTTTAATGACCATTTTTTACCTCTCGACTTCTTAATGTTAGTTGGTACTGTTGGCCATTTTCATTTACATACGTGTATTGTGAAGGCAAAGTCGCAAATAGAAGTGGGCATTTTATGTCAATTGTCCAATCCAACCTACCCAACTGCGCTTTTGGGCCTATTGGGTTGGTTTGAGCCCACCCGCAAGATGCCCACCAGAACTGCGAATTTACCTTCATTTTTAAGGGAGATCATTAGTCCAACTGTCAAGCTCTTTGATCTCCTCGCCGGTGGGACCACTAGACCACCAGACAAACATCAATGTTGTCTGACTCATTCCTCTCCTTATCCATTCATTAACTGGATCACACGACCGGCCGTATATATAGAAAGTACACGCTCGCAAGTGACTTGGCAACTTTAAACCCTAAACAGTAAAACACGTTACCCAATTACAATTGGGCAACTCAAAGTATTGGTGTTTTTTTTTTTTTTTTTCTCTCCTCGGTGCTGTCAAATTAAACGTACATTCATGCATGTTGGTCCAATAATCCAGTTTGCTTTTTGTGTCATGATTTAGATTCTGTTCGTTCCGCTAGAAATTTACCCAAAGGAGAAGAACCTAAAAAACACCCCAGAAAGTGGTCACTGTCACAAGAGGGCAGTATTGTCCTTTTAAGTCTTTCCGTTTCTTGATATACATGGGATTTCCTTGTCTGCTTGCTCATTAAACAGTTATATCTAGTTTGTCATTTCAGCACTCCCCAAATTTTGATTGGAGCACTTATTTACAACTTTATGAGAACTTTATCATGTTCTTATATTTGCTCTAGATTTTTCAAGCATTGTATATTGTGAAAGGAAACTATTGTATATTATAAAAGAATAGATGTTTTGAAAAATTTATAACATACGAATCGATAATTATCTTTTTTATTTTTCTTTGATTTAAAATAAAGGAATAAGTCATTTCAGTTATGTCAGTGAGTTAGTAACACACTTACCTATTTAGTATATGAACCGAAATCCATGATACTATACCAGCAAACAAATGAGATCTATAAGGGTATCTCATCAAAACTAAACTAATTTCTCCCCATGGATATGGGATGGAGGACAAATCGGTCATCTCCCAACAAAATCATCGATAACCAGCGCAGAGTTGGGTGCCCGAATCAGATTGAGCAAGCTGAGACACTGTAAGAGCGGTACTTTGCCGTGGAGTGAAAGCAAAGAGGCCAAACAGACAGAAGAGAGAGAACAAAGCTTTCTTCTTTCAGAGAGAGAGAGAGAGAGTAAATGCGTTTTGTTTTTTATTCATGAAAGAAACGAAAGCAGGAAAGAGCGAAAGAGAGACACCCACAATTTCTTAACACACCCCCTTTTCTCAATTCCCACAAAAGTCTCAACAGTCTCATCCCACCCAGAAAAGAAAAGAAAGCCAACACCTTTCTATATTTTCTGGTCTGGTGTTTGATTGAGAGGAGGAAGAAGAAGAAAGTTGAACGATCGTTTGATGATGAACTGGCGGAGAGTATTGAAGTCCGTCCAGGCCTTAGCAGCCCACAGCCTGCTATTCACCTTCACGCTCTTGCTTGTTCTCAAGCTCGACCACATCGTCTCCTACTCTTGGTGGTCCGTTTCTTCTCTCTCTCTCTCTCTGGTTTTTGATTCTATGTGCATGTATAGTCTGTAATTGTATCTGTTTGGTTTTGATTTGAATGCAATTGGGTTTTGGTTATGGGGTTTTTGGATATATGAGTTGGGAAAGTTTGGAAATTTATTAAATTTGGTTGATGGGTTTTGTTTGGTTTGATGGGAAATTGGTTTGCATGTGAGTAGTTTGTGGTTATCACTAGTTATTAGTTATAAATACCGGATTTTTCAACTAGTAGCGAAAGGAATGGATGAGAATTGTGATGGTTTGAAAAGCGTTGCTTTGCTTATTGATTGGGAAATGAGTTCACTGGTGCCATAGGCAGTAGAATTAGGAACAAGAAGGTACTGACTTGATTCAAATTTTACAAGGGATTAGTTATACTTATGCAATTCTGTTCTGCATTAACAACTGTTTTGGTAAGAACTGAGTAGAGTATGAGAACATATTTGTGTGCTACATGCATTAGGAAGTGAACTTTTAACCAACAGTCGAACGTTTGATAGAGAATAGGTTACTTTCATTCGTTTTCTCATATTTGTTAGACCCACAACCTTGGGGGACTTGTTGTTGAATTTAGTATGTCAGTACTTTTGATTGAATGAAACTCTCGTGTTGGTGAGGGCAGTAGTTGTTTAAAAAAGGACCATGGAAGTTTGAATCTTTTCTTCTAAATTGTGATCTTTATGGTGAGTGGTGATTCTGTCTGATTAATCGATGTGATGAACAATGCAATCTTACTATTCTTCATTTTTTTTTCCCTCAACCTATTCCCACCAACAATGTAGGATTAGGACAATATCTCAATGGGTAAGGTCTTTCCTTTATGATCAGATAGTGCTTCTTAGTCATAAAACCTTCAATTCAAAGAGCTATCGATTGACTGTTGCCGGTAGATATTGTGGCTCCAAGCATAAACTTGTGTTCTCTTGGATGGAAAGGGGAGAGGTATTGATTGGATAAACTTTACATGCTTCTCTAACTAATTGAATAATGATTGTGGTCGACTTGTGCTGGCAAATACAGGCTAAAACACCTTTTTTCTTTGATTTCTTTTGCATACATCGTTTGAATATATATTCATCAACTCTTGGAATCTGATCTGGATGTTTTGAAAAATTGATGTTGCTGCCAAGATGTTGATATAAATGCATGGTCTGACATGCAAAAACAGACATACAGGCTCCTTAAAATGTAAAGTTATATAATTAGATTCATCTCTGAATGTTTTATTTTGTATGCAGGATAATTTTTTTTCCACTTTGGATATTTCATGCAGTTGTTGCCCGAGGAAGATTCTCACTACCTGCTCCATCAGTTCCACACAGTCGTCATGTAAGTCATCACGTTTCTATATAATTTTGGTCTTCTATTTCATAAAATCTGACACTCTACTGATATTAAGATTTTCTCTGTTGGACAGTGGGCGCCATGTCATGCTGTTGTGGCAACACCATTGCTTATTGCATTTGAGTTGCTCCTCTGTATATATCTTGAAAGTCGTTACGGTATCCATCCATCTCCTCTTTTAATTTCAGATTGTTTTTCAAAAAGAAAATAGCAAAATATTTGGGGACTGATACCAGCATTTCATGTGTGGGGAAATGCATGTAGAAGAGGTAGAGCTGAATGAAGTCAAAGTGTTTTTTTTTTCCCTTTCTTTTCATGCACCACAATAAAATTTCTATCAAGCCAGTATGGCTTCAAGTATGTAGTGTAAGGTCTGATAGTTTATTACCTTACAGTTCACAGTTTTGCAGCTGTCAACTTAAAGGTTGTCTTTCTTCCCGTACTGGCATTCGAAGTAATTATTCTAATTGACAATTTCAGGTATCTCCTTTAACATTTGTTACTCTTTCAGGTGTTATCTTTCAGTAATAGACTTCTGCCTATTTGTCAGTTTTGTAGAGATCATGCTTAGCTCATTGGTTCTAAGAAATCATAACAAATTTGTAAAGATTGTTGGCTTGCATCTGATTCAACTTTAGCACCCATTTGGCTGACCAAATAGAATCTGAACATTACTGTTTCCAGCTGTAACTCAATGTGACAATTTTCCACATCAATATCCATTGTTTTTCCTGTAAAGTTATGTCATTTGGTTTTGAAAAAAAGAAAAAGAAAAAAGGTGTGCGAGTATCATTGGCTTCCTTCCTTTGTCTCTTCCCATCCTTAAGTTGTAGTTTTAAATTGTCTTGTTCTGGCAGAAAATATTGTTTCCACTATGAGCTAATAAGATCAAAGACATGGAAATTAAGCAAGATTATGAACTGGAAAAGAACTTGTTATTTCACTTTAGTTCATGGGAGGAAACATCCAGTATTCGTTCTAGACAATAAAAATTCACCCTTGTTAGATATAATTAAGAATATGTATTCTGGTGACCCTACACCCGTGTATGGGACTTTTTGAAGTATTTGTTTGATACCCATTTCTTGAACAGAATGTGCAAGGCTCTTATGCCAGGGGATGATGAAAACATGAATGATGAGGCAATATGGGAGACACTTCCTGTAAGTTTCATTTCATCAGTTGACGAACTGTCCAATTTTTTGAAAACCTTGTTTTCATATGTGAAGGTGGATTCAATATAGTTTTTGCTGTATTCACAATATTTTATTCTGAATGTTTAACCTATTCCGTGCCACCATTAATGTATGAAGAAGATTAGTCTTCTACAATGTATACCAAAGTTTCTAGTCTGCATGCGACATCATCTTTGTTAGCAAATTGCAGCTTCAGTTGTGACAAGATACCATGTGTGTTTATATTGTCTTTAACTTTTAGTTGTAGTTGTCAAATAATTCAGCATTTCAGTTTGGTTTTTTAATTAAAATGTTTGATGTCAATTATGTAAGTAGCCTTTGAAATGAACTGGTTGTCATCCCTCAAGGCTCGCTTTCATTTCAAATTTAAGTTTCTTTTACATGAATCTAGAAAGTATTTTGTGGAAGTACTGTTATTGGTTTGTCATTCTGTTTCTTGTAGCATTTCTGGGTTGCAATCTCCATGGTTTTCTTTGTTGCTGCTACGGTCTTCACTATGCTCAAGTTATCTGGTAATTTCTCTTGCTCCCAGTTGTTTATGTCAACAGTGAAAGGCATCTTCCCTTATGACTCGTCTGTGAAAGTTTTTCTCTGCATGGTTTAATGCAGTCCATAGAATTCATTTCTACATTCTTATATGCATAGGAAACAGAAACTTTAATAACTAAAACATAAGTAACATTCTTTAAACAATTGCTACTTATGTTTTTCCTTACATTAAATGTTGCAGGTCATGTAAATGCCCTTGGCTGGTGGGATTTATTTATAAACTTTAGGTACTATTTCTATCTAACAGCTGCTTTTTCTGTTGCCTTAAATTTTGTGACAAGAGATTTGCATTCATGTTTTGGGAGACTAAAACGTGCATGTATTTGACAGTATTGCAGAGTGCTTTGCCTTTCTTGTCTGTACAAAGTGGTCTAATCCAGTAATTCATCGAAATTCCCGAATAAGAGTAGCTACTTCATCTTCTACAACTATTAGATATCTTGACTGGAACAGCGGTCTAGTAGTTCCTGCAGAAGAGGATCAGCATCAAGATAGAATGTGTGGTCTGCAAGACATTGGTGGGCATGTTATGAAAATTCCGGTGATTGGTTTTCAAGTTCTCCTTTGTATGCGCCTTGAGGTATGTGATGCTTTTGTGCTGTGGCATGAGTCTTGTGACTACTATTCTTATCAACTGACCTACCTAATTTAAAATTTCAGGGAACTCCCGATCGTGCTAGACATATCCCACTTCCGGTTCTATTCTCTCCTCTTTTTCTATTACAAGGTGTTGGTGTACTATTTGCTGCATCTAGATTGGTGGAGAAAATTGTACTTCTACTGCGTAGTGGAGCTGGCACAGGATTATATTTTAGATTTTCTTCCAGAGCACACGATTGCTTGGGGTTTTTGCACCATGGTTCCAGGTAACAAGTTTGTTTTTGCTAATAAAGATCTTGGGTAAGCCTGATTGTCAACCTATTAAACACTAGTAGTACATGTGGTGAATACTGTGGAATAATTCTTATTGGATAGTGCTTTTATGCAGGCTACTTGGCTGGTGGTCAATAGATGAAGGAAGTTGTGAGGAACATGCCCGACTGTTTCATGAGGGAGCTTCAGGGTTAGTAACTTAGTATTGTTTTTTATCTCAATTGTGATTATTGAACTATTAGACTCTAGGAGGTTTGATTATTTTACTTCAAGAATAAAAGAAAATCACTGCTTGCTATGGGAGGCTTATTGATTATCATTCTCATTTCACTTTTAAGGCGCATTTTGCACTCAAGAAATGCAATCCATTTTCTATGTTCATGGTAACATTGTTAGTAATGTTGACTTGATTGTTGATATGGCAGTAGTTATTTATATAACTATGGATCCGCTGCACCTGGGTTTGTTTGATCAGAAATTTGCTATTGTAGATTAACCTAACTTGGAAGTGTTTTGAAAACACAGCCAAAGAGAATTTCCTCCTGACCCTGTCATTTGGGGATTTAGTGCTGCATCATATCTTACTTAGGGGCTTTTAACAATTTCAAAAAGCGTTCCAGCTGTACAACAGTACAGAAATATCTGATCTATGTATATTTTGTTCGTAATATGCAGATACAACACTTTCTGTGGTTATCCACCTGAGATAGTGAAGAAAATGCCTAAAAAGGATCTCACTGAAGAGGTGATCAATATCCTCATTTCTTATGTGTGTTAGAATTATGATTTGTACGTGTGCCTATTTTCCCCCCCGTCTCCCTGATTTGATATTATGATTGTTAGTATACACTATAATTCTTCTTTTGCCATTGCCAAAACTATGTAATCTTAACTTGTTTTTTATTTTCATCATCCAAATATCAGGTATGGAGACTTCAAGCAGCTCTTGGTGAACAGACAGAAATCACAAAATACAGTCAGCAGGAGTATGAAAGACTTCAAAATGTAATGTATCTCATCCTTGATCAATTGTATTACAGTATTGTGAGTCTGGTGTAAACTTATGGATTTAACTGCTTAATATTTTGAAAGGCTGTCTTTTACTGTTCCTTGTTCGTGTCCATTTTGTTGTTTTCTGCTCTGTTGCTTGCTATATATGGTAATATAGTAATATGTTTGACACCAAGTATTGCAACTAAAATTCAATGAACTCGACTTCTTGTATCAAATTTTCTTTTAGGTTATATGCCTGAGTGTCTTTTTTTAAACTCATCAACGTTTTTTTTTATTGGTTAACCATCAGAACTAGGTGCATGCATATGTATGTGTGTGAGATTGAAATTTTCTATGATGCTACTGTCAGGAAAAAGTGTTATGTCGTGTTTGCTTTGAGGGAGATATCAGTGTGGTCCTGCTACCATGTAGGCATCGTGTTCTTTGCAGGTAACATGACATATCATGGTGCTTGTAATTTTGTCAATGTCTTTCGGATGGAATAAAATGCTGATTGTTTTGCAATTTTGTGCAGCAACTGCTGTGACAAGTGTAAAAAATGCCCAATATGCCGTACTTCTATTGAGGAGCGCTTACCTGTGTATGATGTCTAGATTGGTTTCAGTTTTACCCCACTTCAGTTTTTGTATGGCATGAAATTAGGGTACATAGGGCTGGACGGTAACCTCACTTGAGAACAAATTTTAACACTGATTATACTCGATGATGGTGACTGGTCATTGCAGCCGTCTCTAATTAAGCAATGCAAGGATTAGGGGATAAAGGAAATGCAGTTCCTTTGAATATAATTTGGTAGCTTCCATTTTCAGCTTTCAAATTGTAAATGTACAGGGAGAGTACTATTATAACAAGTTGGAAGTTATCAGATGAGTTTAATAGAAAAATATGTGACAATGTGACATGGTATTGAAAGACACAGTTTGGAAGTTTTCAGATGAGTTGACATGCCAGGCGAGGATAACTCTTCCATGTAGTCATGTCTTGCTGTAGGCATGTCTGCGCCTATGCAAGCAAAAGCTAATGGTGTTCTGGGGGTCTACTACAAGTAAGGTTAACGGTGTGTGCAAAAGAGCCTAGTGGTGCCCATGTCCTCTTTCAAGCGATGTTAAACGTGTCGAAAGATCTCGTATGCCCCAATCTTGTGAGAACTAATCATAGAACTTTAGTCCAAAGAAAAATAAAAATATAGATCATGATTTTCTATTCATGTGACAATTTTGGTCGAAAATCATGGAGCGGACATTCTTTTTATTATTATTATTATTTTTTTAAAGAAGTTTCGGGGTTGGTTCTTATGCAGTTGGAACAGTATACTTAACCTCATTTGATGAGACACTATTAGCCTCAGTGGCATTTGTGTAGACAGGGACACCGTTAACCTTATGAGCTTCTCAGGAAAAAAAAATTAATAAACATGAGCATCATTTAACCTTATTCGACACTATTTAATGATAGCATAATATTTCAAATAAGAAATTAATAGAATAGGAAAACAGAGGTCAGCACATGATATTAAAAACCTAAAACACAACACAAAATCTCTTCAAATCTTTGTACCTTTGTACAAAAAGACTAAAAGTGGATCCAAAGTTAATTTGCGTCGGTAACAAATTACTTTCAAGATTTCTGAAAAAAGTAAGAGCATGATTTTATTTCCGGGCTTCTAGGTTAAAACTTAAAACCATAAAAGAAAAGGAAATGAACCTGAAGAGGCACATTTGAGTTTGGTAGGTGGTGTGGCCAATTTAATTTATAATAGAATAATAAGTGAGCATCATTGGATGATACTTGTCTCTCCTAGATTACGGTCCAAACATACATGCAATTTTAACGAAGATGTTAATAAAATCTCTTCTTTCCATCAAATTTTTTTTAACCTAAGTTAAAAATAAAAATCTAGGCACTAAAATCACAGTAGGTAACCGCAGGAGATGTAGATGTGGATGAGGCAATATCATTGATTAAACATTTCCCAATTAGGGCATGCATGTGTTCTGGATTTGAAAGAGACCTTTAAAATCTGAGTTTCTGGAAATTTTAAAGTAGTAATCAAACATTGGTATTTGGGGTACTCCGCCTTCACCAAAAGTAAAACAATTTTGGGTTCCCTAGTTTCTCCGGAGCAGCACACCCACGCATATAAAGCAGGGACCTTTATGCTTTAAGGCCAACCCAAACCCTTCGAAAAGCTCACTATTCCCTTCTGGTTCTTCCATTTTGACAGAGACCCATTTGTTTTCGGCCAATTGGGTGTCTATATCTCGCTGATCTGGATTGGTTCTGCGCAAATTGGGTTCTGGGTTTTCCAATTCAGGTAAAGTTCGAGCTGCCCATTTTTCTAGATCTTTTTCTGAATTTGAGTTTTTGATTTGTGTCTGGCATTTCAATGTGCTTTGCTTTGTGTTTGAATGCTGAGAAATGAAAGATAAGATGGATTCTGGGATCGATAAGGTGCTGTAATTTCACCTGAAGTAAGAAAGAAACTAACTTTAGATTCAGCTTGGCTGAGGAAATCTCAATTAGTTGAAAAAAAAAAAAAAGTAACTTACTTTTGTTTCTGATGTGCTGAAGTGTTTTCAAGGAAAACTGTAGAACACCCAACAAATTTTTCCTTATTTTGGTTAGTATCCTATTTGGAAATTAATGAACTCTTGTTGGATTTATTGGCTAGGCTATGGTTTACTGTTTGAGGGAAGAAAACCCCACAAGTTTAACTGGAAAAGTCTGGCATTAGTGGTTTGAAGAATGAAAAGTGCTGAAGAATCTTATCTTTGTAGGGGGAATGGTTGCTGAAGATGATAGGCAGTGGCCTTTGTAGGATTAGAATCGGGCATTGATTTCATTGGAAATGAGTCGTTCCCCATCATTTTCAGTGAAATCGGAATTCAGTCCAAAGCTTGACCCAGAATCTTTGCAGCAATGGGTTGTGGCCTTTTGTATCATCAGATTTGATCTTGAACAGGGTCAGCTTATTGAAGAGTGTTACCCACCTGGTTGTCTTACGCAAGATGAGGAGCTTGAAATCGCTTTCAGTTCATTCCCAGATTCCGTTTCCCAGCATCAGAATCGCTCAAGCATTCATGACTGTATATTCTTTTTCCGGTTTCGAAGGCGGGAACGTCCTCAAGTGGATAATGTGTCTTCCACTGAGATCACTGAGAGTGATACAAATTCCCCAGATGTAAAACCTCTTAGAAATTCGAAAAATAACAACATTTCTGATACTTCAAGATACATGTATGGGTATGTCTTTAATCGACAGAGACATGATGAGAGGCTAAAACGAGGTGGGGAGCAGAAGTCTGTGGTAATTTTGTCACACAGTCCTTTCTCTAGTGTGTTTAGACCTTTGTTACAAATCATGGGTCCTCTATATTTTGATATTGGAAGGAAGGCTCTTGAGCATATTGCTGCTTATGTTTCAATGTGGCCATGCCCTGTACCTGGTAAACTAATGGAGCTTCCTATTGGGAATGCTGCTCTGAAAGTGAACTTGCCACCTGCCCACAGCTTGCCCTCAGAAAGTGGGATGCTGTTTGAAGAATCTGCATCCTCTATGGCTCCTTTTCTTCCTAATAATCAGTCAGTCCCACAGGGTCTTTTTCATGACTCAGATCTATTCGGCATCTTCAGGGGTCTGTTGTTACAGCTTTGGGTTTTGTGGGAGTTGTTACTTATTGGTGAGCCCATTCTTATCATAGCTCCCACTCCCCCACAATGTTCTGAGGCTGTTGCTGGTCTTGTGAGTTTGGTTGCACCTCTACTTTGTAGTGTTGATTTTAGACCTTATTTCACCATCCATGACCCTGAATTTGCCCAGCTCAACTCGCTTCATGAAGGAGACAATTTTCCTCCTATGATTTTGGGTGTGACTAATCTCTTTTTCCTTAAATCTCTCCGTAATATGCCCCACATTGTTTCAGTTGGTAGCCCTGCTCCTAATACAAACCGGCTTCCTTTTTCTAGTAGGTCCTCTACTGGAAGACTTTCCGGTAGACCAGACGGGTTTGGTCTTCAACAGCTTTCCCTTAAAAGATTTTCTCCTTCAAACTTGTTGAATGCTGTCAAGTTGAGGAGAGATGGTCCTCTTTGTCTCATGACAGAGCATAAGGAAGCCATTTGGAGCACTTATGCTGCAACAACTAAGCCAGACACTTCTATCCTAAATAGGCTTATAGATGCTGGGATGTCACCACGGGTTGAGGAGTCGATGTCAGTTGTTAACAATGAGATACTGCGGCGTCATTTCTTGGAGCTCACCACCAACTTTTTGGCCCCTTTTGGCCCATATTTTAAGACTAGAACACCTTCAGAAGGATCTTCTCCATTTGTAGACCCTCCTCCTCTCATTCCATATAATGATGATGAATTTCTGGCAAGTTTATCAGCAAGAGGACCTGGGAAGTTTTTATCAAAAAGGATGAGATCAAACTGGCTGGACTTATACAGGTAATAATTGCTGAATTCCAGATGTATTGTTAACTACCACAACTCACTAATCTTTCCCATCTCATTTCTATACTTGGTTCTCTTTATTAATGGTGAGCATTTATTACGTGTTATCTGTCTGTATAGGCGGTTTCTGCAAGGGCCCAATTTTACACCATGGTTTCAAAGAAGGCGTACTGTTGCTGAACAAGAGCAACATAGACTGTGGAAGCAGGCGAGAATTAACACTGACATGCATCAGTTAATATCTAAGATGTCGGAATTGGAAGTTGTTGATTCCTTCAATGCTATTGAGAGACATATTCTTGGAGAAACACAGGTAAGCTGGCCCTACTAAGTATGCAATCTTTTATTAATACCTTCCCCAGTCCAACAAAAAAACAAAGATTCAGAAGCTGATTCTAATAATATCTTTGTGAGGGTCCATGTAGAACAATTAATGACTACTAAGATTGTTTTTCGTATTAATGATAAATTTGTTAAGATGGTCCGAGATCCTTATGTGAGATGTCAAAATGTGGAATTCGTCAAGTGTCATGGATGTTTGGTTTACAGGACTGCTAGGTTTTGTTTATCTTGTCATCTGGTATCTCTTGTAGGAAATCTGGTAGGATTTGTTTTTCATAGAATCCATGGTGTGGGTTAGTTTATACTTTCTATTGTGCTTTAACGGAGGTATAATATGTTGGTTGCTGATTCAACTGCTGGCCCACACACGGAACCAAAATGGAGTTCAAAAGAAAAGAAATGTCTAATGGTCTGAGAAGTATCCATAAGCTCATCCGTCATTTGAACATACAATTCTGCAGATATTGTCTCTATATGGCCATACGTTGATGCTTCATTACGCTTTCAGCTTACAGATTCGTTGCTCAAACCATTTGCTTCATGTTTCTATTCTTTATGTTAATTGATGATTACGTGGATTAAAGTATATTCCTTTTTACATTCCTATTCACTCATCAGCAGCAGCAATCTGGAGGCAATGGCACAGATAGTACGGACTCTGCTGCGACTTGCCAAAAGTTAAAGGGAGATCTGCGGGCAGTTTTCAATGTGCTTCCCAAGGACGTGCAACAACTTCTACTTCTTAACCCAGAAAGGGCAGCTCTTCTGAAAGGAACGTCTGAAGATACAAAACTTCCCGCGCCCCCGCCTATACAAGTTGGATCGCCAACTTCACCAAGGTAGTGTGCAAAAATGTCTGGGAATCTGTTTCCTCTGATATAGACGACCCTGCTGTTAAAGGACAGCGCTTGTGATTGATTTGTAGCTTACTGAGCTGAGAGCATATTCCCTGACTTCAAGCACCATTTTGACCAGGTTAGTGATACTTGATTCTTATTTCCCTGCTAATCATATATGTAGAGCTTTGCATTCTTTTCTTTTGAACTTACTCCTTTTACTATAACAGACGTGCAAGAAATCAAACTGTCATACAAGTCGGCCCTTTCCCAGTGCCACTTGAGAGGATTTCTCTTCTTTTCAACCTAGACGGAGCTTCGGGTGTTTTATAATTCGTGGGAAGTCAGAACTTGCCTTTCTGATGGAAGTTGAAGATTCATGTTGTTGGAACTGTGTAATCTAGTAATTTGTAGAATTGAGGAGGGAAATAACCTCCAACTTGTAGCGCACACATCAATTCAATATTGTCGGACCTCTCCCTCTCAGAAAGTGAAAGATCAATTTATTGTTTTGTTTTGGGTTAAAAAGAAAACAAAAAAGGGTTCGCTTATGAATTGGTCCTGTTTTAATTTGAAGCTTACATTGAAGCTCTACACAAACAAGGACCTCTATTTTTGTCCAACAGTAATTTTTTGCCTGAACCCATTTTTTCTGTAGATATTTCCACAGTAAGAAATTTTCTTTACAATAAAAGTGAATTTGAGCAAGACCAACTGACCAATCATCACTGGATTTTTGGTTACAGATTCTTTGTGAAAAGGAGAGGAGAATTATTCCTGTAATAAATTGGACCACAAATCAATTTTAACCCGTTGATTATGTCTCATTTTCATTGTTGAATGTGACACCCTTCATACTTGTCTGCCCTTCAAATCTAAGGATATCTTTAGATTTTGTTATAATCTCCACTACATAATGTTTTGTTGACCCACATTAACGCTCAGGTCTTAAATCAAATTGATGCTTCAGTTTAAAGGAAGTTATATCTCTATACCATCATTAATGGTTTATGCATATCTCTGCTCAGATCCACAAACCCTTCATCATTTAAGAATGGTTAAGCTGATTGATATGATGTTTAGGACGACATTCTTTTCTCATCCCTGTTCCACTTCAACTTAAAACTTAATCATAACCACAACAAACTTCTAACATCAAAATCTTCTTTTCACAAGTCTTGGTACTAGTTTGGCATGGTTTTTGTTGTGCGAAGAGCTGCCTAAGCAGCATAATGTATTTGATAAATAAAACAGCGTATTTCAAAAATTACACTATTAAGCTTTAAGCTACTACTTATAGTTGGTAAAAAATAGCTCTTACAAACTAAAAGTTACAGCTACTTATAATTTAAACTAAAACTATTTTAAATTGAGTCTTAGTCAAGATCATCTAGTGATCAAACAATTACGATACCATACATTTATCAATATTAAAGATGAATTCAATTATTCGCAATTATAAATTTCTTGATCATTGGAAACCGACCTACTAGAATACTCCTTACAGATCTGTATTTGTATCTAAAGAAGATGATGCATTTGCTTTATACATGTAAATTTGCAAATAATGCTGGCCTAAATTTCTTGAGGGTTTTGGACATATGTGTGGGCGCATTTTAGCCCAGAACTTGAAATGGAGAATTGGCCACGTCCTAGTCATAGACAGAGAATCTTTCTGACTTTCTCTATCAAATTTTACTAATTCACCAGAGAAGGAAAAAAGTGTGTACCCTTTTCAAAAATTAAATTTCAAATTTATATTTCGGATAAAGAATGGCCTATTGATTTTAAGGTACTATTCAAAAAATAGGAAAGCTTTGTTGTTATAGTCAGTCAGTTTAAACCAATATACATGCAGCAGGGTCAAAAGAGTTCGGAAGAGTTCACCCTCATGGCCTCATAGTCAAAAAAGCTAACGAAGGTTTGATCATGGTGGACTTGAACACAGCTTTATATGCACACACTTTTAGGTAAATGAATTCCATTGAGTTGTTTTATCATATTTTTACCGATTACTAATCCGACCACTCTAATTACTCTACATATGAACTCTTAAACCACATAATATAAAATTCTTATTGTATTACGTTGCGTGATTAGAGATTACGCAATTGAGTTTTTGGTTGAATCAATCAACTGCTAATTCAACGACTCTTATTGCATTACAGAGGATATAAAGCATAAAGCATAGTAGAATCTGCAACACTAATGAGATTGCAGCACTTTTGCATGTGAGATTGGTAGTTGGATGAAAAATTCTCTGGGCCTATCTTGCAGTTCCTAAAATTCACCACCTCTATGATTGCCATTGTCTCACTTCACTAGCAGTAAACTGATGCGGGGAGAGAGAGAGAGAGAGAGAGAGAGAGAGACATAAAGAAAGAGATTTTTTTTTCCAGCTCCAACTTGCCTTGATGACAAACCACCCATCCCTTCACTTCCAAAGTGGTCCTCTTCTTCATAATTTGACAACCTCCTCCTCCTCCTCTCTCCTTTATCCTACACACCCTCTAATCCTGCGCACCCCCTCTTTCCTCTTCCTCTCTCCCTAAACAACCCAACGAGACCAAACCCACTTCACCATCTTCCAGACTGAAACAGCAGCATTTGAGTTATGTCGAGTTGGACCCGAGAAGAAGACAAGGCCTTCGAGAACGCAATCGCTTTGCATTGGATCGAGGACGATGAGGAATCATCGTGGGACAAGATAGCCCCTTTGGTTCCGAGCAAGAGCGTGGATGAGTTGAAACGACACTACCAAATGCTAGTGGAAGACGTGAGTGCAATTGAGTCGGGGAACATTCCGGTTGCGAATTATGGAGGGGAAGAAGCTACCACATCGGTGAGCAAGGAGAGCAGTAGTGCTCGGGCTTCTTCTTCTGGGGCTTCGGATAAGAGATTGAGTAGTGGCCATGGAAATGGAGGTGGGTTTTCGGCTTTGGGTCATGACTCGTCTGGTCATGGAAGTAAAGGAGGGTCCAGGTCAGACCAAGAAAGAAAGAAAGGGATTCCATGGACAGAAGAAGAGCACAGGTATACATATGAATTTGTTCACTTTTATATACGAGTCTTGCACACAAAGAATAGAAACTTGAAGCTTATTTTTAGCGAAGTACAGAGCTTTTTAGGTTAAGTAGATTAATAAACACAAACCCATCTTCTTGTATTTTTTTTGGTATAGCAAAACCCTATCTTGTCCATGAATTGGTTTTCTATATTGTGGGACAGACAAGAATTGATTCTTTCAATGTGGGGAGTTACTATAGAAAGTGGTGGGCAATTTGACATTATTGAATTGTTAGTTTCCTATTGATGGCAATCTAGTTGATTAAAGAATGAAGGCGAATGTGGAGCAAGCTAGCTCTTTTAATTATTATAGAGCACTAGCTGACTTGTTTGTTTTCTTGTTTTTCAGGTTATTTCTACTTGGTCTCGACAAGTTTGGCAAGGGAGATTGGAGAAGCATTTCAAGGAACTTTGTCATTTCCAGGACCCCTACACAAGTGGCCAGCCATGCGCAGAAGTACTTCATTCGCTTGAACTCGATGAATCGAGACAGGAGGAGATCGAGTATCCATGACATTACCAGTGTCAACAATAGTGGGGATGTCCCATCTCATCAGGCTCCAATTACAGGGCAACAGAGCAATGCTTATGCCCCAAGTGCAGCCGCGATAGGACCTCCATCGGTGAAGCATAGGCCTCATCAGCCGCATATGGCGGGTTTAGGAATGTATGGAGCGCCGATGGGGCACCCAGTTTCTGCTCCTCCGGGGCACATGGCATCCGCGGTTGGCACTCCTGTCATGCTTCCTCCAGGGCACCATCCCCACCACGCCCATCCTCCCCCGTATGTTGTCCCAGTTGCTTACCCGATGGCACATCCGACAATGCACCAATAACAACAGTGCTACTAGGATTTCAGATATTTAGTGATTTTGAAAGGGAATAATACATAGCAGAGCAGAATCAAGAGAACTGGATTCACTTTCCTGTAGCATTGATTTCTATTCAAATCATGTTTTCATAGAACATTTCCGAATTTGAAGTTGAATTCGTTTTGTAAATATGAAAGCAGACATGATGTCGATAATGCAATCCATGTTTTTGTAGGCAACTGGAAACCATGAATGGCTCATTACTTCCAATTTTTTTTTTTTTTTTTAATGAACCATCGACTGCATCCAATGAAAGGTTTGCAAGTAAAGAACACAGATTTTTAACTTTTTCGACTTCAATAGACTAAAGCTCATCATTCAAATGATTGTTCCAAAAAGGAGACAGATGTACTCCAATTGTATGATATCAATTCTGGATTTAAAAACATTATGGACAAGCCATAATAGATAACATCCTATTCCAGGAACTAGCTAGGATACAAAAATGCATTGAAGCATGTTGATACATTAGATGTCAATCAACCACCCTTTCGCTTCACATGGGCATGCCGATTTTGCCCATTTAAAAAGTGATACAGTAGACCCTTTCGTCCCCATTTCCACCACATTGGAGTCGCAGCCCTCCGTTTCTTTTCTATTTGTTTTCCTGCATGCAAAGATGCAAGTTAAAAGTACAGATCTAGACCTGTAGGCCAAACAGTGTATAGCAGTATAGGCTACAGAAAGGAGACAGAGTCCTCACTTTTGTTTTCAATAGAGTGCATTCTCGCTTGTGACTGGAATTTCGTAAAGTTGGATGCCAAAACAGGCCAGTAGTTACTTTGAATTTTAAGGACCTCTAGGACAGTTTGCAGTCCAGATCTGGAAGGTGAAGTGTTGTCCAATTCACATCCTGGACTTTCACCTAGTAATACCTATCTCATAAAAACAGAAGTCAGAAACATCTCACATAACCTATCTAACCTCCAAAGAAAGCAAAATGCAATTGATGCTAAACAAGTAAAATGGGAAGCACTGGCATCTCTTGAGATTTAAGACCAATGGAGACACACATAACAAAATTGTTTCATAAATGAAAGAAATGATTACCTTAATTACTGAAGTAGCAGAAGATGAGATTGAACGTAGATTGTACCTACCAAAAGAAAAAGACATCATCCCAATCAAGTTCTGCCAAAGATGGAAATAGAAAATAAGAGACCAACAAAACTTAAAGATGAGCCACAAACCCGCCCTCAAGAATGACTAACAACTTCCCTCCAGACAAGTCAGTCAACATGTCGGTCATCTTTGCATAGCCGGCAGGAGTAACCTATGGTAACAAAATCACTAGAATATAAGACGTACTAAAGGCAAAGATGCTGTGCAAAAAGCTTTTTTAATAAAATGATACGGTAAGCAATCAGATATCAGCAGCCATATGCTTATTAAAAATTATCAGTAAATATCAGAAATCCTTACATCACAGCATCCTAGAGGATCACCCCTCGCTGCATCAAATCCTGCTGATATGATGGTGAAATCGGGAGCAAATGCAGAAGCTGCAAAACAATAATGGTTTCAGAAACCATTACTTAATATCAGAGAATCAAACCAAAACAACCGTGAGTCCCCACTATCAAATATGTAAAAGCTACTTTTTCAACTTTTGTGTGAAACACGAGGATATGATAGATAAACCTTACGAGTTCATGCATGTAATGAAGATGAATGTAAATATTATAACAGTCCCTTTAAAAGAAGATAATAACCTATAGGAAGCACAACATGCTGAAATGCGAAAACATAGTCATTATCACCCACTCCACCACGACTCCATGGAACATTCACACAGTATCCTTCAGCTCCCATAGTACCAACCTGAGGTAGCCATCACTCAAGTCCCTTAGTTATATTCCAACACATAACAGTATAATAAATGACACTGCAAGAACACAAAGTACAGATAAAATGCAACTAACAATGATAGAAAAACTGTGGGAAATTTTGTTACCTCATCAGCGGCTCCAGTACCAGGATAGAACTTTCCCCCCTCATGTCTATGTAAGGATATATACAGGACCTAAATAAGGGGCCCAACTTTTCAGCACTAAAAAACCAAGCAAGCCACAGATGAAACCAGAAAATTCAATCATTATGATGCTCACCGATTTGTTCTGTTCAAATATTTCCTGGGTGCCATTCCCATGATGAACATCCTGCAAATGTTATTGAACATTCAGGGTTGAATATTAAACCAAAATTGCTTCCAGAGGAACATAATAATGAGATAATTACATTAGAGGATCAACTTACCCAATCAACAATTAGCACTTTCTTAGCCCCAGAAACTTGAGCTGCTAATGCAGCAACTGCTGCATTATTGTGGAGGCAAAACCCCATAGCCTGCTTTATACCAGCATGATGACCAGGAGGACGAACCTGAGACATTTGAAAGAGTAACTATCGGATCTGTAACTCTAAAACAACCGAAATATGGCTACATGAGTAACTGATCTTTGGGTAACTTGCAATGTAGTATACTATGCTGTAGCCTGTGCAATGATCTACTACAATTTACTCCCTGTCCTTTCAACAATGAGAAATTTGGAAAGTTTGGGGTAGTGAATTGCCAAAATTGAAAGCACAGCGAGTAGATTGTCCCAGAGGCTACAGTACAGGGTAGTACTGCAATTAGCTTTAAGATTTTTCATACCAGAGCAAAACCATTTTTGGTACGTCCAGAAACAATTGCTGAAGCAAGATCAGCACATAAACCTGCTGCAAGCCTAGCAGCACGTGCTGAATGTTCATTGGCATATGTGTCAGGGGTGAAATAACTGCCAACCATACATAACTTAATAATCAGGGGGCAATACCAAACAATTAATGCAAGCTGATGTTGTTCACTAACCATAACAAACTTAAAAATATTTTGTACATAGGTCTAAACAAAATATATCAGATCTAGGGGTACCCTTTCTTCCATTTATGCTCAGAATCATGATGTTTCTTCTATGAATTATATGCTTCATATATATATATATATATATATGCACAGAGAGAGAGAGAGAGAGAGAGAGAGAGAACTTACCTAGAAAACATATGGCCTGTAAGATCAACAGCTTCAACATGCTCCAAAGAATGGACCTTTAATTTCACAAAGTAACCCCACAATTACAAATTACAAGCAAAGGAAGAAAACCTCCATCATTATTGTAATTTACTTCCTTTTAAAGGACAAACTACCCCCAACAACTTATTGATTAAGTGAACTACAAACCCTAAACCTCCCAAAGTCAGAAGTCAGCTAACTGGCACTCCACCGAGGAGCCAAGCTGAAGGGTGGGGGCTTACCATCTGAAGTTCTTCACGCGTGATTTCTCTAGCGGGAATTGGATAACATTGTCCTGGAAAGATACCTGCAAAAGTTAAAATTCCACATTTGCTATTAGTCTAAAATAAGATAACAGTAACATCCAACACTTGACAAATGAACTCCAGTCCACAGTCCAATCAAACTTAATCAGTAACAATTGAAGTGCACAACTTTTAAAAAACTTCAATGAGATAAATACCAGCTGTAGCAAGGCTAGCAGCAATAGCCCGAATACGGTCAGGTCTTTCCGGGTGTGGATGCGACGTCAGTTGAATCTGCTCTAGCACGGCAATCACCAGAAAAGAGGACGAACAAAAATAGTGTTAGTATTGCATAAACAGAAATGAAGAGTTTCTAACTTGCCACACTAGAGTCAGAGAATAAGAATATATGCAATACTAGCACCCCCCCGACCCCAAAAAAAAAAAAAATGTGTTTTATGGCACTTCAAGAGTTATTGCAGTTTGGATGCTCAGATAAGTATTGATACATAATCTAGTAAAACTTCATATATATTGACTTGGAAGGAAGACATGTACTGAAGAAACACCATACTTCTGAATGTAGCAACATTCTCTCATCAAAACCCACAGCAGTAGAACTGTTAGACGCTGAATCTTGTGACCCTGTGTCTACCAAACAAAAAAAAGAATTATATAAGAAAGTCATCAACATCACTAGGACCAATTTTGGAAGTCAATCTACCAAAACTCAATAAAAAATTACTTAAATACGCCAACAATTCAAGATATGCATACAATAGACTCTTAGAAAGGACAGTAAAAATAATACTGACTCGCTTGATCTTAGTCTTAGTTCTTTTATATGATCTGCAAACCTCTGAGTGACTTCACAGTTCACACATACAAGAAGGATACCGAACAATGTGAAGGACCTTGAACATATAACCACAACCTCATATTAAGTACAATGAAAGAAACACCAAAATTTCTGATACCAGAGTTACAATGTAATTTTAAGCATCTTCAAATTTAGTAAACAAAATAAACAGGTGCCAAAAGACAATACTGGCCACCACATAAGATTGGCAGCAAGACACGTAATAGTTGCATAAACATGATTTCTTAAGAGAAATCATAGCACATTGACACACCATCTAAAAATAAATAAATCAATAGCCAATCAAGTACCCACCTTTGTGTCTTCCTCTAACGTCAGAATCAATCTCGGTTAGGCCTGAATCTGGTAACAGGGGAGATGCCAAAAAACCATGCCTAAGAATTCCAGATTCTCTATGTTCCCCACATATCTGCATGGGACCAATAGCACCAAATTATCCTTGCACAACCATGTCTGCCTGACAACATACAAATAGAACATATCAAAGGCAGAATTGTAACCCAGCATCCCTGGGGAAAGTAACTTACATCGCAATTGACATCCCCAAGGTTGACCATTGTGCAGTTGGTGCAGAACCACTTCACAAGTTCAACATTCTTTTGCAGGGGCTCCCAATCACTGTCATCATCCTCGTCATTGAGGTCTTGGTTGTACACATCTTGGAAAGTCATTTCTTTTTGCTGTCCTGGCTTTTTCTGCAGATCAGTAAAGTTGAATAGGTAAAGGCAATAGTTACAGGCTATATAAAGCATGAACTTGCACCAATCAACTATAATTCTTGAATGTCATATATCATTTGCATGAGAAAACTAAGACTTGAAACATCAGGCAGCGTGTTTCCATTTACATCATCTGTTGACGCATCTTTGCCGAAGACTTCATTGTTCGATTTGTGATGAATAATCTCCGCCTCCCCCCCATTAGCTAAACGAGTCATTTGAAGTGTTTCCAATATCAAGTTCTGTTCAGTGCTTGCATCGAGATTTTCAGCCACAATCATTCCTTCAATAAATTCCCGCCATCAACAACAATGCTCAAAGACGACATCACATTTTCACAATCATACACAAAACAACAAAAACAAAAAACCCAATATTGTTTTCAAGAAAAGTTCGATTCTTTCACCAATGTACTTTCATCTCAACCACCTTTCATCATTTCACAGTTCAATCAAACCTTCTTACTCACGAAACCAAAAAAAAATTCAACCTTTACATTCCCGCCAAAAAAAAACCCCCAAAACCAATCACTTCCCCTATACACGAAACCTCAACAAAAGCCCTGAAATTTACCACAGATAAACAAAATGTACGCAGCAGAAACCGTGCAGAAGAAGCTTCTCAAATTTTTTTCACCTTTCAATTTACAATACACTGAGCCTAAACACAGTTACTAGGTGTATAATTCTAACTTTTTACACAAGAACGCAATTCTTGAATCTCTGTATAAAACCAGAACCAGAGAGAGTGAAAGAAAACCCTAGATTGTACGGAATGTATAGATACACGACGGCGTGTGTTTATATCTCTGAAAATCGGGTAGAGGTTGAAGAAGAAGAAGAAGAAGAAGAAGAAGGGAGTGATAGTGATACCTGGTAGAGGACAAAGGGCGGGTATGATCTGCTGTAGATGCGAAAGCAGAGCCAAAAATTTCTGGGGAAAGCAGAAGAGACTATCAACTATCGTTTTTGACTCTCAAGTGTTGCAGTGATACCCTTATTGAGATTCTGTTTCCAGAGTTGCCCCTGAGTGCTTTGAAGTTTGTACCTTTGGTTTTGCGGTTTGGCCCTTTTATTTTCCAAGCTTTTGCTTATTAGACGTGTTAATTGTCTAGGGTTTAGCATCTAGGGCATACGGTGGGAGAAATTTGGCTACCCAACTGAAAGAGGAAAAGGATACCATGCAAGATTAATACACAAGTAATGTATAGGATGTTGTAGCTGAATTTGGGTAAAATGTAGTATAGGGTTGCAGCACATGAGATACGATGAACGTTACTTAAAACGTATGGTGTGTGTGAGATAATGTGAGAGTTGCCATAAAAAGGTAATAGAAGCTTTTAATAGGCGAATAAGTTATGTCAATTGTGGGATAAAAGTGGATATGGTAGTTTGCAAATTGGAAATAATTTAACGTCTGATGGAAAGTAAATTCACACCAAAGGGTCGGGGTTCGAGGGCTTAAATTTCTCCCATTTTAGAGTCTTATTCGAATGTGTGTTTCACGTCTTAAGCATGCAGCCATGCACTTTCCAAAAAGTCGATGGATAATATTTTCTATTGCAAACCTCGAGCCTGATGATCATACGAGAATTGGATAATAATTACCACTGAGACACCGTCAATCTTCCATGTAAAATGAGATAATATTTCCTATTACAAATCACTTATCCGATGATCATATGAGAGTCAGACAATAATTACCACTGAGACACAATCATTCCATATAAACCGCGATAATTCTAACAACAACAGTAAAACAAAAGGTTTCTTCTAGATACCATCAGTATTTTATTTTCTTCCTCTGTGAAAAAGTTAGAAGAGAGATATGACGAAAATGAAATAATGACGGTGGCCAGAAAAAAACCTTTCGGTGTTGTATGCGGTAAATTCGATGGTACCATCCGGGCATCTTTTCCTAACAAGTACCAATATCATCACATTTCCACTATTTACATGTAGAGATGACATTGTTTGACTAGGTTTGACAGAGGGATTTATTACATAATTTTGGTGAATATTTCATAGAGTTTTTATAGGGACCTTGATTCTCGTCTCTCATTTAGTCATTTTCCCTTGTAACAATAAAGTGAACGAAGGAAAAGTTATTGCAATCTTAATAGTTCTACAAGAGCAAGCTCTGCCTTCTTTGGCATAGATTATACACTTCTGCATAATCTTTATCTGAGCAGCGAGAAGAGGGAAGATCTAAGAGTGCTTAAATATAAATCCAATTCCTTGTTAAGATCTGATAGTAAACCGCATCTGATTAAACTAATCACTTGCTTTAGTTTGATAATGGGTGGCACAGCTTACCGCATACAAAGCTAATAGCCGATCTTAACCCGGAGATTAAACGCATACATCTGATGTTAGCCTCTATCATTCTTCATAGTAAGCCTGCAAATCAACAAAACTACAGGTTCTGGTTTTGTTTATCTTATTTGATGCAGGGACAAAAATAAAGATGACCATGCTTCCCTCACCTGAGAACATTAAATCCATACTGGTAATATTACCAGGTCTGGTTTGAGGGGCCTGCCAGATGTGATCAGACCCACAGAAAAAGAGATCAATATGTGAACATCTTCCCTGATTCTCATCTGTACTGTCGCATTCTTTATTGGCCTTTTTTTGGACCAAAACCAAGATAACATACATGAATCACCAACAAGCACATATATATTCTCCATAACCAGACAAGGCTCATGTTCATCATCTATTTTAGGAAACCAGTGATAAGCAACAGTCCCACCCACCATGATGATTGATTGGACCATACATGGTGAGCCCTATGGGGCATGGAAACCTCCCAAAAATGGAAGAAGAAGAAGAAGAAGAAAGACAAAAGGCTTTGCAGATTTCAAGAGCTAAATAGTGCTTTTGGTTCTGAAATGAAACTGACTATATCAAATTTGTTAACTTCATAATGCAAAACAGAACAGTTTTAACAAAGATTAGGCTAAGTTTATCGGAATCAAAGGAATTTGAAGGGTAACTTGCTGCTGATCCATACATAAAAACTATATTTAACATTCTGTTCAGCAAGAAAGTACTGGCTGACAACACAAAAAGAACCCATGGCAAAGGCCTTTATAGCAAAGAGAGGTCCAAATTTTCAAGCAAACTACTGCGCCAAAAATATATCATTAAAAGGAGAAAGAACAAAGAGAGTCATTACAGACAGTTGATTACTATACATAGTTGATAGTACTACACTGATATAAAGCATTGAAACGTGAAAGAGAAAGGAAACAGTTTCTGGAGGTGAATAGCACTAGCTCAATTTAGTACACCAGCAACAGCAAAATCTTAATCATGCCAGCATAAAAGCATAACAATACATCTTCTCAAGATATACAGCCTTCCTTTTCCTTCTTTAAGAAAACCGCAGAGTCCTTTACACGACCGTTTCTTCGAGGCTTCACCACCTGTATTGGTTTCCATCTTCATCTCCTAGCTACTTGGATAATCTGGCTCTCTCTCTCTCTCTCTCTTCTGGATGTAATCACCCTTCTGTAAGCACCATCTTTGGCTATGGGGTGTTAGGTTCGCTTTGATTAAACAGCATGAGTGAAAAAGAGCAGGAAGAAACTGTGTTCTTATAGGAAAGATAGGGTGCGATCCAGCCAGCCTCAATTGGGCCCCAAAGAAACTATACATGAAGCATCATCATCAAGGGAATAATGAACACGTAGTTAATGCCTCTATAACCTCACTAGTCACTGCTCAATCGTCATACACACTCTACTCTTTCACATCCAAAATTCCCCTTCCCCAATAAAAAACAAAAAACGAAGAAAATGAAGCAGGGACGAAATGAATTATGGTTCAGTTCAGTTCAACTAATGAACTGGGGCCAACAAAGGAAAGGGAGTAGTACGATAGGATAAGCTGGAACTACAATCACCTTTAGGTAGGGTGTCAAAACTGTCGATGGCAATAAAGTTTATTGACCATAAAAGGTAGAAAAAGATAAGCTCTCGAAAACTTTGTTTAACAACCAAAACCATAACAACAATACGAGTTCTGAATCGACGATGTCGAGCACTTAGCGTTCAAGCATGGAAGCTTGGATGGAGTTTATACGGTGTGCATGATTTGAAAAGACTTGGACCAAAGATGATAACAATTATCAAATGGCATAAGAGATAGCTATATGGTACGTTCTGGGCCAGGGGCGCACGTGATATTTCACCTAAGGGACATGGTCATTGTCCTTGACAAGGAAGACAGACTAGTTTCGTTAGAAGATTTTTTCAACCACATTTTTGTTTTGGGGTTGAAATATCGCCCTCTACAGCTCTACTTCTGTATGTGTCCTCTTTTCCATATGAGAGCTTCTTAGTAATTTCCATTTTAGTGTATGATACTATTAGTTCTCTACGTCTCTACAATGGTCTCTGTACCTGCTTGTCTGTGCCAGTTAGCTTAATAATCAGAAATGAAAAATAAGAAAGAACAGAGAAACTCAGATCGGATTATGACAATGTTCTCTAGTGCTTCGCAGTCTTGAAACTCCGGAGTTGGAGTGGGAGTTAGGAGCCATTAGATTAATTCATTGTGTGAGAACACACCGCAAACAGTGGCTAATCTAACACATGCATTATCAGTTTTGACTGTTCAAAATGTGCATGAGCACGTAGGTAAGGTTTTCCGAAAACTGCTCAAGCTGGACCCCCTACTTCTAATTCTTAAAATGACAAAACAAGGACAGGTTTTTACTTGCCTGGGTCAGAAGGGCCGGAGTTGGACCCCTACCCAGAACCAGAAATCAACCTTGATACAACCCCTAAAAAACAAGCTTCTAACTTTTGATGAAGAAAATCTAATGCTTAATGCCACTCAAAATCTGTTTCATGAAAGAGAAAATTTTGACTTGCACAGTACACACCCAAATTCAATGCTGCAGGTAGTCAAAACTTTGACCAGCTTTCTTTCAAGTGCCAATAATCGAAGCCGCGGCCAACTGTACCTAAATAGCAAATGCTGCATGCATGACTGAAAAAGCCTGATACCAGAAAACATTTATGAAGGAAAGCTTTAAACAGTAAAAGCTAGGCCTACCAATTTGTTGGTACCTTCTCATTTTTGGAAGAAACGGCCGGAGGGACACCTCACACCCTTCAACTTACTGTAAAGTCCAGGATCATGCCCCTGTTACAAATCATATTGCTCAGAATCTCTGCAGATCAGGATAAATATACATTGACGTGTGGGGTACAACATTACATATATCAAGCTCTTGTAAGCCACAAAAATGGTGAGTGGGCTGTATAATGCATGTAAGGTTTGGCAACAAAGAAAATGCTTATATCCATTCGTTCATAGTTCATACTGTACATATAAACTGTAGCGAGAATATAATGCAGCAAATCTAATCTTAATCTTCAGCTTTATGAAGCAAAGAGACAGACACGTATGTCTGTTTCCAGACTTAATCTTCATATCTACTTATCTCGCAAACTTCAACTTCCTAGATCACACAAAATTAGGTTGGGAGAAAACTGGTATGCTTTCTTTTATTTGGGAGGGGAAATTGATAATTTCAAGAGACTTGATAACAATGGCTTCACTAGTATATAGGGACTTTAGTGACTGTAGCACATGCATTTTGTCATTTCATGATAAAAATAGAATAAAAGAGAATTTCGATTTCTTTACTCAAAAAGAAGAGATAAGTTTTCGAAATCTAAAGAGATATAGTTAATCATCTCAATCATTTAGATCAGAACAAAAGCTAACCACTGATATCATAAAATGCAAAATTTGACGGCAATGAAGTTTTCATGTTATCAATATCCTCCAGCAATTTCTCGTTCTCCTGATTAGCCTTCTGTATTTCAACCTGTAAAGCTGCACTACCAACAATTTGTCACAAATTAAAGATTAGTGAAGAATGACAAGAATAGTCGACTATGATTCAGCTATAAATGGTTACACAGAATCTCTTCTATGCTGAATTGCGCTGCTTTGCTTGCCGGCATAACTTGGCATAGCTTCACATAATTGCTTACTTGTTATAAGTATGCTCTTTCATGAAAATTTGCAATCTTGAGTTCTTGACTATATTTTATCAACATACTTAAGATGATATTATCCAAAACTCCAGTTTGTAGCTATCCCTTTATTCAAAGAACAATAAAATTTCTATTTTCTAACTCTCTCCACTTGCAGCCATATTTTCTTGACTTTTGATATCTTAAAGGAAGGCAAAGCAGCAGACATAATGATCATATGCAAGTAGCGCATCCAACCAAAAGGTCCAAAACAGAAAGAAGCCAAAGAGAATCTTAAAAGCTATGAGTGAATTATATGCAGCAATGCCTTCATTAGAGAGTTAGGTATAGACTTCACCTCAATAGAGAAACCTAAGACCATTTTAGTTCTGCAAGAAATGAACTCAAACCTGGAATCACTAGAGCAATCTACGCATTCAATCCAAATCATTGACAGAAGACTTGTTCACACAATAAACATGCAGTGTTGAACTCTAGTACAAGAAAATCCAGCTTTGAATGTACAAACATAAGCAAAAGATAAATTTACCAGAGTTTCCACTGTTAAGATCTTCAAGAATCCCCTCAACAAACGCCATCATTGAGTTCTTCAACGCATTGTTCTTCTCATCCAACATAAGCATTTCATTTTGGAGGTACTCTTTCTCTGACACCAGAGCCGTTAGTACATTCTCACTACCCTTATCAATGTCCTTCTGGAATTCGATGCACAATGCCATAAACCTTTCCCTATAACAAAAAAACCAGCTACCTTCAGCACCTACAGGCATTCATATCGAACCGAAACCAATACAATTTGCATCTATGAAATCTCTACATACCGATTTCCGTGGATTCTCTCAAGAGTCTCCTCCCGTTTCAATCTCATTCCATCTAATTCCTTCCCCAAATTTTCTACAGAGCTTCTTAAATCATCTGTTCGTAACGAAAATTTTCTGAATTATGCAAATTTCAAGTATATATAACCAAAATGAGGAAAATTTCGAGGTCTGAGTATCTTACTGGTGACGGTGACCAGTCCGATGAGCTCAAACTGCGAAACGTAGAGCGTCTTGGTGAGGTCGGACTCTTTCGTCCCCCAGAGCGCTCTCGAATTCCGAGCATTTCACGATCTCCGACTCGATCTCCCGCGTTATCTGAATATTCGCCTCAATTTCTTCGTTCACCTAATTTCATAACCAATTTATGAGCTCGATTAGGTTCAAAATTGAGCTTCGCAGAAGAAAATTTGGAGAAGAAGAAGCTCCTTACCTGGTCAAGCATGTCCTTCAAGGATGAGATCTGGCATAGGATCGCTCCCGAATCCTCCATTTTCCAATCTCTCTGTGTTTTCTAGCGGTTTGAAGTTTCGCGCTTTTATTATCTACAGGGTGGGTTAAAATAGTCCGAGCCGAGTAAAACGCAGCGTTTTAGTTAAAATCCCAACCCTACTACACAGGCCCAAAACGACTTAAAGCCTAAGAGTCTCTTCTTCTTCTTCTTCTTCTTCTTCCTCCTCTGTTTGGCGGCATAATAGTGAATGAGAGCGGCTGTGGCATATGAAATAGGTAAACCTCTCTCTCTGCTTCTCTACTCGCTCTGTGCTGTGCTGTGCTGTGCTGCTCATCTCTCTTTTTTATTGACGATATTGCCCTCGCCGGCTTTTGCAGAGTTTCTGTGCAAGTTCTGGCCATGGGAGGCTCGCGGAACCAAGTGAACAAGGCTCACAAGACGCGGTTTTCGTCCAAGTCGTCGCGGAACCTGCACAAAACTTCAGGTTCTGTATTCATCTTTCTCCGAACTTCCTTTGTTTGATGCGACTGGGATTGTAATTTGAGTGCTGTGGTGCTTCAGATAAGGGTAGGATCGGTAAATCGGAGCACAATGTTACAAAGGGAGCTCGGGCGGCTCGAATTCAGAGAAATAAGATGGTAATTGATTTTCGAAAGATGCTTATTGTTTCGTGCTCTACTTCACATTTGATATAGTAGCAATTGATATAGGAGTTGATGATTGGACTGATCAAATTTGTAGGTACGGGAGCAGAAGCGGGCTGCTCTTTTGAAAGAGAAGAGAGCTTCGAGTGGATCAGCAAGTCCTCCCCGTGTGATTGTGAGTTTTTTTTTTTTTTTTTTTACCCTTTTTCTCTCTTTTGGTCAGCTGGAATTGAATTGATAGAGAAAATGTGCTCAAGATAAGCATTTGTAGCTGTCATTGATTTCCATTTGGGCTTCTGTTAATGGCAGGTTCTATTCGGGCTTTCGGCGGATGTAAAGCTAAATTCGCTTTCTGAGGATATTCTTTCTTTGCTGTCTTCACAAGGCTATGGAGGTGCTTTGCCTACTGTCGCTTCTCCGGAGTACAGGCTGAGAGCAACGGTAGCTTGCCTCTTACTGATTTATCTATGTTTTAGTTGGATCATCAAATGTGTTGTCTTACGGATGCGAAAGTTTCTAAGTATCTGATACAATTTATTGTTTAGGTACTGCAAGCACCTCATGGGGATTTGCAATCATGTTTGGAAATGGCTAAGGTAGGAAAGTCTGTCACTTTGGGTATTGCTCTCCAGTCTTCCTATGCTTTTCTGACACGTTTGCTCTTTTGCCTGTAGGTCGCTGATCTCATTGCTTTTGTGGCTTCAGCAACCTCTTCGTGTGAAGGAGACTCTGAATACATTGACTCATTTGGTAGTCAATGTCTTTCTGTGTTTAGGTCTCTTGGTTTACCAAGCACTGTCGTGCTAATACGTGTATGTTATTGTTGATGTGCTCTGCCTATTCCGAAAATACTTTTCCAACTAAAAAAAGTAGGTTTGCAGTCCTTGACATAGGATATATTCCTTTTTTTCATTCATGTAGGATCTACCTACGGAGGCTAAAAGAAGACATGAGTCAAAGAAAACATGTAGTTCTAGTCTTGCTTCTGAATTTCCTGAAGATTGTAAATTTTATCCAGCTGATACAAAGGATGAGTTGCACAAGGTAATGTCTAGAGACTGTAGATTTATCTTAGACTAATGCTTTTAATGTTAAAGTTCAGGGTTTATTAGGATTCAGATGATGATTATTTCATGACATGTTTAGATAATTCGAAGTGTCTAATAGGTCATTGTCTTTTTATTGCAGTTCATGTGGCTTTTTAAGGAGCAAAGGCTCTCAGTTCCTCACTGGCGAAGTCAGCGACCTTACCTGATGGCTCAAAAGGTGCAAGCTTTGGATCTCTTTGATTTTTAAAGATGTATGTTGGATAGAGGTAGAAACTGAAGGTCTCCCTTATTGTATGTAGGTTGAAATGGTAGAAGATGATATGAATCCGGGAACAAGCACCCTTCTCCTCACTGGATATGTGCGAGCTCACAGTCTTTCTGTTAATCAACTGGTAACTAGTTCAGCCAATGACTTGCCTTTGGTCACATGATTTGGTAGTTATCTTAGTTTCCTTTATTTCAGGTTCATGTTTCTGGTGCCGGGGATTTCCAGTTGTGCAAAATGGAAATTCTCAAGGATCCATGTCCTTTGAATGCAAGAAAAGAGCAGGATGTCATGGACGCAGATGAAGTGGATGATGTTGTGGTATGGATTGTTCCATATTGTTATAAGCAGTAGATGCCCATATTATATGGTCCAAATTAATCAATTGGAGTTCTTACTCTGTATTCTTTATCTATTTCAAGGTTCGTTCTTTGGTTCCCGATCCGCTGAAGCAGGAGGCTTTACTTGTTGAGAATGTTCCTGATTCCCTTGATAATGAACAGGTAATACTATTACATCATTTCTTTATTAATTATTTACCTTACTTATCATCATAACCTTGAATAACGTATACAAGAATATGATTGTATATCACTTATCCAAGAATAATAAAAGGAAAAGAAAATTGTGGTATATGAAGGGAGTTTATGTACAGAACTATAAAAGAAGAATGTCATAGTGGTGGTAAACCTTGCAAATGCTCCTAATAAGAAGCTGATATGTTTCTAATATTTGATACCATGTTTACTATGAGGCATGGTGAATTACAGGACTATTACTTAAAAACATAGTTCTTTTTTGTCAGACATGGCCAACAGAAGAAGAAATGGCAGATGCTGAAAGAAACCAAAAACAAAAAAAGAGGAGAAAAAGGATTCTTCCTCGAGGCACTTCAGAATACCAGGTCTGCATTTGATAGTTTCAATTGTTTCTTCATGTTGATGGGTAATGTTCAACAAATATGTTACTGACAGAAGATATGATTACTATCTTGCAGGCTGCTTGGATTATCAATGATACAGATGAAGAGGAGTCTGGTACTGATGAAGAAGTTGATGATATGGTAATGGATGAAACAGAGAGTGGTCATCCTGGTGAAGAAGGCAATCATTCAGATCTCAGTGACGATCAAGCTTCTTTAGACTTGAGGGACTCTGACAAAGAAACTGATGCTGATTCAGTGATGATGGTGAGTTTTAACATGTATATACAAGTAGTAAGTGAATTTTATTGCGTTACCAGCATTAGTCGTTTCTCTGGTCTCAGTCTAAATCACTAATAAACATGACCTATGTTATTATGTTACTGTCATTTGTAAATGTTATTATTCTAACCATGAAATTACAAAAACTCCACAGATGTGGTTAACATACCGTTTAGGCAACAGCTTCCATAAAAAGATTTAGATTAGAATGTGAATAGCATAGGTTTACCTGCGATTTGGTCTGTTCATCAGTTCTTTCTGTATCGGCTTTTGTATGAGTGAAAAATCCTCAGAATCTCAAGATTGCCATTATAAACAGGTCCCAACTAGGTTACACTTGGATATTGCACACCAGCACTCCTATTTGTCTTAACACTACATTTTAAGGATTGCATTTGTCTTCAAGGATTGAATTTACACCGTACTTTTATAATTGCAATTTTTCTCCAATTGATCTAATACTTACCTTCTTTTGTTTTGATCTATAGGATGGTGAAAATTTGACCAAGGAACAGTTGGAGGATGAGATCAAAAAGATAAAGGAAGCCCATGCTGATGATGAGGGTATCATTTAGAAAACTTTCAAGTGTTTTTTCTTTTTGTTTTTTGTTTTTGTTTTGTGCAGTCAGTAGTGATTGAAGGCCAAATGTTTTTTTTTATCTGACATGGGATAAATATGGCTTGAATAATGTAGAACCTCTGATGTTATGGTTGTTTTGTTGTTAACTTGTTATTGATCTATACCCTTTCCCTGCCCTATCTATAGTTCACAAATTAAGCTATTAGCATATTGTAATTTAATGAAATTATTTGACATTAGCTTATTGCAATAATGTAGAACCTGTGATATTATGGTTGTTGTGTTGTTAACTTGTTATGGATTTATACCCTTTCCCTGCCCTATCTACAGTTCACAAATGAAGCTATTACCATATTGTAACTTAATGAAATTATTTGATACTAGCTTATTGCAATCAGTGCGTGTTACTGCTGCATTATGTTGGCTGTTAATGGTTATTTGTTATGTTTCAGAATTTCCAGATGAAGTGGATACACCATTAGACTTTCCAGCTAGAAAACGTTTCGCGAAGTATAGAGGGCTCAAGTCCTTTAGGACCTCTTCATGGGATCCCAAAGTAATATTCTTGTATTTTGTAATAGTAATTCTCACTATTTTTGAACATCAAGTCCCCAACTGATATACATGTCTAATGAACTCCAGGAGTCTCTACCTCCAGAATATGCTAGGATCTTTGCCTTCGAAAATTTCAACAGAACACAGAAAAGCATCCTTGCTAAAGCTTTAGCTATGGAGCAAGAAAACAAGGATGACTGTGCAACAGCTAGCACATATGCAAGGCTGTATATCAAAGAAGTGCCAACTACTGTTGCTTCTAAATTATGTATGCGCGCAAATACTATGCCTATCATAGCATGTGGCCTTTTGCAGCATGAGTCCAAGATGTCTGTACTCCATTTCAGGTATCGATATTTGGACTTTTGCCTACTATGCCTATTATGACATGTGTTCTCTTTCTTGCTTGTACTAATATTGTTTGCCTTGTTAATTCACAAGTGGACGTTGTCTCATGGTTTTTGATCATCTTTGTTTGCAGCTTAAAAAAGCATGACACTTACAGTGATCCTATCAAAACCAAAGATGAATTAATTTTTCATGTTGGCTTTCGCCAATTTGTTGCTAGGTAGTTTTTCTGATACCATCAACAAAACTTCTTATTGAATTCCTGTATAGTTTTTAATGTTGTTGCTTATCACTCTGCAGGCCAATATTCTCTACCGATAACATGAGTTCAGACAAGCACAAAATGGAAAGGTTCCTTCATCCAGGACGTTTTTCCATGGCGTCAATTTATGCTCCTATTACTTTTCCGGCTCTTCCTTTGATAGCTTTCAAGAGTTCTAAAGGGGAGGCCACTGCACCTACAGTTGCTGCTGTTGGTTCTCTGAGAAGCATTGATCCTGACAGGATTATTCTAAAGAAGATCATTTTAACAGGGTACGACTTATTTACGAGTCTTGATTTAAATATAGTGGTGATTTTACATCCCTCCATCCATGCGTTCTTCCTCCTGTCTTGGATACTAATCACTCTGTATAGTGAAGCTCCTGGTGAATTATATGTCTAGAACTCTAGACTTGTACTCAGAGCTTGTATCATGGCTTGCGTTATTGTATTGTTAGTTCTTTGGAGTTGACCTCTAAGATACATATGTTTTACCTTTGAAAGTTTTGATTTATTGAACCTTGAGCGCCCCCATTGATGCAGTTATCCTCAACGAGTTTCGAAAAAGAAAGCTGCTGTTAGGTATATGTTCCATAATCCAGAGGATGTGAGATGGTTCAAGGTGAGGGAATCTCTTATCATATCATTTCAACATTTCTTTTGATCTTACAATTAGTGGTGCAACCTATCAAAGAAATACCTTCTAATCGTATGAGTATGTTTCTTGATGTGGTGGTGATGGCAGCCTGTGGAAGTGTGGACCAAATGTGGGCGTCGGGGTCGCATCAAGGAGCCTGTTGGTACACATGGTAAGATTACTTTCTCAAGATAGACAACAAACTTCGTCTCTTTTAGTTTTCCTCCCATTGTGAAATTGCCTGGATAGTTCAAGATTGTTGTGATCTCTAATATACTTCTGTATCAGGGGCAATGAAATGCATCCTTAACGGCACCCTCCAGCAGAACGACACCATATGCATGAGCTTGTACAAGCGCGCATATCCCAAGTGGCCAGACCACCGTTTTCCGATTCTTGATGCTTGATAAGTTGGTGTCTCGTGTGTGGACGTCGTCGACACTTCCTTACAGTGCTTCCCGATTCTTGATGCTTGATGAGAGTGTCCGGACTTATGACACTTCTTTCTTTCAGTGATTGGTTTCAAGCACGGAAGAAGGTCAACACCTCTTCATGGGAATGAAGCTCCGGTTCAGATCGTTAATTCGAAATTTCAGATTTGCTGCTAGGATTAGTTTTACCAGCCCTGTAATGTTGCTCCATATAATTTTTTTTCAACTTTTCAGTGACGAGTTCTATAGTAGAGAGTGACCATTTTCTTTGCCGATTGTTACTGTTGTATCTGTTGAAAGCTTGGGTATTGGGTCCTTCGCTACTTGGTCACTGATTCATTTCCCCAATTTGAGTCTAAAAATTCATCCCCAAATATATGATCTCAAATGCAAATGAAACAACAAAGTCGCGTCAGATTCATTAAATATAAGAACACAGTGATTCAAAATTTCAGTTTCTGTTCAGCTCCATTACATCTTCTCAGAAATCAGATACAGAACAAAAGAAAAAAATTCAGAGAACAAAAAAGAAAAAAGTGTTGCAGAGCTACAGAGACTCTTCTCCATACTCATTCAGCTTCTCCTCTTTCTTCTTCAAATCACTTTCATACTTCCTCAATCTCTCGTTCATCTTCTCCTGCATTCACCAAAAACCCAACAATCCATATAAAAAATCTGATTCAAACGCCAAATTTACAAAGCCAAAACTCGATCAATTCTGCAATCATTTCACCGTTTCACAACCCAGAAGTTTCATTTTCCAATTGAAATTTTCCAGGATCCAAAGACTGAGAGCTTAAGAGATTAGAAGGGAAGGGAGAAATGACCTTGTAACTCTTCTCGAGGCGGTCCATGACGTAGAAGCCGAGGACGCCACCGAGAATGGTGCCGGAGATGATTCGGACGTAGGCCCATGTCGTAGAACGCCCAACCACCATTGTTTTCCTCTCTGATTTTCTCAAGCGGCGCCAGGAGGTGGACTTTACTTTGGACTCTGCTTCTAACTTGTTTACTATCAAATGTGGGTGGGTTATGCCAGTCGGGTCACTGACCCGGGTTCCAGTTTCAGCTGTAGTGGGACTGAGACGATGGTGGGCTTTGTGGTAAGGTTTTTCAACGTGGGCTTTGGCTATACTGAATCAGTTAATTGTGACATTGAGTGTTTTTTTTTTTTTTTTTGAGAATGTGTGACTTTGAGATTTGAATTGGGTTGAGAAAGTAAGGAAAATATGAGAACACATATTGAAGCTTCTGTTCAAGAAAATTCAGATTATGTGTCTGACCCAAATTCTAGGTTACTTGACCTAGTGGTAATAGAGTTATAGAAGGATTTAGAATCCTATTCAATGTACAATTACTTTTCTTGTATGTTCAGATTCTATGCATTGTAATCCTCTATATAAAGAAGCCCCTATTATCAATGAGAATACACAGCGAATTTCTCTCAATTTCTGATTCCCTAAAACACGTTATCAGCACAAAGCCCTAACCCTGAAACCTAATATTTGTAGCCTTCAAACCACGGAAACCTCCGCCACACACCTTGAAGCCCTCACCTCCAGAAACCCAGAACCGGCAACGCTGCCTCCAGAACCGGCCGAAAAATACCCAAACCGGCCCCCGGAAATACCCTAAACCTCTCTGCTCGGTTCGAAGGTTTCCTCCTTGCCCACTGCTGCCATACTCCACTAGAAGCCACAACCTGACCCCAAATTACCTGGAGCCAAAAAATCACCACCGGAACCGGCCTCTAACCACCGGAACCGGCCGGCTGAAGCTACTGAACCACCAAGCCCAGAAGTCAACCAAGGCCCAGAAGTCAACCAAGGCCCAGAAGCAGCCCTAGGCCCAGAAGCAGAAGCCGATTTACCAGCAGCCCACGTGCAGCAACCAAGCAGCTAAGCCGCCAAGCCGACAATCACACTCGAAGCCGCCGAGCCGCTGCCCACGTGCACCTGCCAAACAAAAACAAAAAAGGGAAAGAAAGAGGTGGGCAGGAAAGAAGAAAGAGAAGAAAAAAAAAAGGGGGGGAGGGCCTGCAGCCAGGAAAGAAGAAGAAAAAAAAAAAAGAAAAAAAAGGGAGAAGAAGGCATGCAGCCCGGAAAGAAAAAAAAAAGAGAGGAAGCCCACACCCACATTCGAGGTATTATTTTTTAATTTAATTTAATTTCTTTTGCTTCCTTAATTTCAATTTGTTTTCTTTTTCTCGGGGACTTGCAACATCCTTTTCTTCTACCCCCCCCTTTTCTTCTTCATATGGGAGACCTAGAACCGAACTGTGGGGGCTCGTGCTCACTTCAAGCTTGGAGCTTGTAGAGTCCTCCAAACTTAGAGTTTGTTGAGAAGAAAAACGATCGACCACATACATCATTGTTTCGATCTAATCCAAAACCCCTCTTGGAATCGGATTTTCTTGGGAGCGACTATGCTCAGAAATCCCTAATTTCTTAGAAGCGACTACGCTCAGAAATTCTTATTGCTTTCGTGGTAGCCTTTTATGCTCCAAAACTAACCCTAATCTTGTGTTGTTTTTTAGGATGAGTTACCTGAATAAGTTGAACTTTGTTCCACTAGAAACAACTGGCGCAGGATACCATAGGTGGGTCCGAGATGTGCGCCAACATCTTAAGGCTGATGGACTTCTGGAAACCATCCAAGAGCCTAGTCAGAAAGTGCTTTCTTTAGAGCAACTTCGTGCTTTCGAAGCAAATAAAGCCAAGGCCATAATTCTCATGACAAGGCACATGAATGATGGTCTCCAAAGTGAATACCTCAATGAGGAAGACCCCAGAAAACTATGGATGGAACTTGAGCAGCGATTTGGCAATGTTCGTGACTCCCTGCTTCCTGATTTAGAAGTGAGATGGCATAGCCTCCGCTTCTGTGACTTCAAGTCCGTGCTTGATTATAACTCGGAAGCCCTTCGTATCAAGTCCTTGATGGAATTCTGTGGACAAACCATAACTGATACGATGTTGATCGAGAAGACTCTCTCTACATTCCCCGTCTCTGCCCTGATGATTTCGAAGAATTATCGGATTGATGTGAATGCAGGACGTGTCACAATGTTTCAGGAGCTCATTGGCGCCATGAATGTAGCAGAGAAGCAAGACAATATCCTTGTGAAGAACTATAATACTAGACCTGTGGGAACTAAGTCTACTCCGGAGTCTAATTATAGTCGCGCCCCCAAGGGAGGACGCAAGGAGCGAAACCCTAAGAGTAGGGACAATTCTAGACCTTCTGGTCCATATTCTCGCCCTAAAGAGGAAGGAAATCGCCAAGATAGGCGTGCACAAAACCGTGGAGGTCAACGTGTGAAGAGAGAGAGAGGCGGAGCCTCCGGCCATGGTGGTGACACAACCAAGAACAATGGTCGTCCAACTCGTGTATCAAATACAACTCGATCAAGGGAGCCTGACCATAAAGATGTTTGTCTTTGATGTGGATCAAGTGGACATTGGGCAAAGAAGTGTAGTGCATCCCAGAACGTTGCGAACGCATACAGAATGTATCGTGAAGCAAGGGAGGCCAACTACATGGAACAAGAAGATCAAGATGGTGATCTCGATCTAAGGGTGGAAGACTACAAAGATCAAGACCCAGAAACTGGCGATTTTGATTAAGTCTTTTTATTTTTCAAAAGATGTAAGCAATTGCCATATTATTTGTAGTAGATGCCAATGGTTTAATCTTACTTCAAAGTAGCCGTACTCCTTGTAAATGTGATGTCTAGGAAGGTTTTGAGATAAGTGGTACTTAAGCGAGCCTTGCTCCACCGACATCTCTCTACTCACCTGGTCACATTTACATTGAAATTACCGAAAGAAGTCAGATGACTGCCATTGTTTGCATTAGCTAGTTTCTTTTTGGACTAGATCTTCTTTGATTAAACGATGATGTAATTCCGTTTGGCTTATCAATAAAAGTTGAGTTCTTTTCTTTATGACTCCTTTTTAATTATGAGATTTTTTTTTAGGAATGGATGAACTACAATGTCTTGCGGATAGTGCGACTACGCACACCATTCTACGACATAGGCAATTATTCTTAGAGATGTTGCCTACATATTCCTCTGTGACTACGATGGCTGGGCCATCAGGTTTAGTTCAAGGACATGGAATGGCCAAATTGCTTTTGCCAAATGGCACCTTGATCAAAGTCACTGAAGCTCTCTACGCTCCTAAGGCAAATCGAACCTTATTGAGCTTTAAAGATATAAGAGCCAACGGATGAGTTACTTCGCAACCTTTGTGCTATAAACAGATACAAGTGCCCTAAAATGCCTGTGTTGCTAGCTTCAATCGCATCATTTGCTGCTAGAAAAAGGCTGCTGCTTCTCCTTCTCCTTTACTCTAACAAATAAGCAATTAAAATACCTTGCTCATTGTCCATGCAGAAACGCATAATGAGAATGGAATAGAATTCCTTTGAATTACCTCTAATGATTGCGGCAGAAAACGCATCTTAGAGAAGCTTACGTGTCAATCTAGTGGACTTTATGTCACTATAATTCGACCAATTGAATCCAATAATGTCATAAGAGAATATCTCTTGGATTCAGACACATATTGGCTTAGGCATGACCGACTAGGACATCCTAGGCGTGATATGATGCTCCGTATACTAAAGACTTCACACGGGCATCCATTCTTCAGAATGAGAAGAAGCAAGAATCAAACATTGATTCCCGGACTTAGCAAGACTGCAAAAACTGCAGCTTCAGGAGCTGTTGCTGTCTTGGGTCGCCGCAAGGCCGCTCTTGTCCCTTGTGATGACGCCACAAATGGCGCCAACCATGAGCATGACGCCATGGTTATTCCTCCTAGTGGCAATGACGCCACACACAACAATTTACATGGCTCTAACACCATCATGGGAGATGTAGTCACACATTTTGCTTCTAATAGCGTTACAGACGCTCCGGCCCAACCAAAATCCTCATTAGTTGCTTCTAAGGCCCCTCGCTCATTCGGTAAAGCCTGTTCATTCGGGAAATTAGGACCGAGACCGTCCTACGTAAAGGATCCTAAAATACTTATTCTGTTCTTACAGAGAATCCAAGGGGATATCTGTGGACCAATTCAACCATCATGCGGACCTTTTAAATACTTTATGGTATTGGTTGATGCGTCGACACACTGGTCACATGTCGCGCTGTTGTCCACTCTCAATGCTGCTTATGCTAAACTCCTTGCCCAGATTATCCATCTACGGGCTCACTACCCCGACCATCCAATTAAGTCAATCCGACTTGATAATGATGGGGAGTTTACATCGAAAACATTCGATGACTATTGCATGTTATTGGGGATTGATGTTGAGCATCCAGTTCCCCATGTTCATACCCAAAATGGTCTCGCAGAAGCTGCTATCAAACGACTACAAATGATAGCTCGGACATTGGTAATGCGCACCAGTCTCCCTGTTTCTGCTTGGGGATATGCAATATTGCACGCAGCGACGCTCATTCATCTACGACCTACTACAACTCAATCTTATTCTGCATTACAGCTAGTAACTGGGTACGAGCCTGATATCTCGCACTTACGCATTTTTGGGTGTGCTATTTATGTGCCTATTACGCCGCCACAGCGTACAAAGATGGGTCCACAACGACGAATGGGCATTTATGTTGGCTATGAATCTCCAACTATCGTCCGCTATCTTGAACCTTTGACAGGCGATCTCTTTACCTCTAGATTTACGGATTGTCACTTTGATGAGACAGTCTTCCAGTCGTTAGGGGGAGATAAGAACACACATGTTTAACAGGAACGACAGGAATTGTCGTGGTCTGTCCCCACTATGTCTCATCTCGATCCCCATACCGCACAGTCCGAACTTGAAGTGCGAAAAATAATCGAGCTCCAAAATGTAGCAGACACTCTGCCTGATGCGTTTTCTGATGTTGCCAAAGTGACGAGATCACACATACCTGCTGCAAACGTGCCTGCAAGGATTGATGTCCCTAATAATGGACATAACGCCACTCCCGTGACACCAGGAGATGGTGCCATTGCCCAGCATGGCAATGATGTGGCATTTATGGCGTCAGGTCCCGCAAGGAAGAGCGGTAGACCAATTGATTCGAAGGATACTCGCCCTAGAAAAAGAGCGAATGAGGCACAAACAAATCATTTGATCATCGATACTCAAAATCCGTCCTATGAGAATGTTCCGGATTATGGTTATGTCCAAGAGACATCATTGGGGGACGCCTCAATGTCAGAACCAATCCCTGAGAACGTAGAGATCTCTGTGACTTACACTAGTGTACATGAGACATGGGAAAGAAGCTCCATCATCATTGATGATGTATTCGTGTATTCAATAGCGCGTGAGATTATTGAGACCGATGACATCGAACCACGCTCCGTTGATGAATGCCAACGGAGAGCTGATTGGCCAAAATGGAAAGATGCGATCCAGGCAGAACTTGATTCTCTAACGAAAAGAAAGGTATTTGGCAAAATTGTACCAATACCGCCTAACACCAAACCAGTTGGTCATAAATGGGTATTCGTTAGAAAGTGTAATGAGAAAAACGAGATTGTAAGGTACAAAGCTCGCCTTATGGCGCAAGGCTTCTCACAACGCCCTGGAATCGACTACGAGGAGACCTATTCTCCAGTAATGGACGTCATTACGTTCCGCTACCTTATCAGTTTGGTAGTTTTCGAAAAACTAAACATGCAGCTTATGGACGTGGTTACAGCGTATCTATATAGGGATCTAGATACGGAAATATACATGAAAGTTCCAGATGGAATTCAGTTACCCAAATCAAGTGGCTCTAAACCACGGAGCGCGTTGGCTATAAGATTAAAACCCTCACTATATGGATTGAAACAATCCGGACGGATGTGGTATAACCGTCTGCGTGACTACTTGATTGGGAAGAGATATGTCAATAATGAACTATACCCATGTGTGTTCATAAAAAGGACAAGTTCCGGGTTTGCAATAGTAGCGGTCTATGTCGATGACATGAATATAATTGGCACCCTTAAAGAGTTAAGGGAAACCGCTGAACACTTGAAATCCGAGTTTGAAATGAAAGATCTTGGGAAAACACGGTTTTGCCTCGGTTTGGAACTTGAGCACCGTGAAGATGATATTCTGATTCATCAATCAGCTTATACCCAAAAGATGCTTAGGCGTTTCAATACTGATAAGATTAAGCCTTCAAGCACCCCAATGGTCGTCCTGTAGTCTTGATCCAAAGAAAGATCAATTCCGTCCAAAACATGACGATGAAGAAGTGTTAGAGGCAGAAGTGTCATATCTAAGTACAATAGGCGCATTATTGTACTTACCAATGCACGAGACCGGACATCTCATTTGCTGTGAACTTGTTAGCTAGATATAGCTCCACGCCAACATGACGCCATTGGACTGGTGTTAAAGATATCTTTCGATACCTAAGTGGTACGATCGATATGGGCTTATTTTATCCCTTCAGAGAGATTATGGATTCGGACCCATCAAATAACCGGAACACCACACATGGTGGATTGCGTTCCCTCTCCCCATCCCAAAACGATAGGTGTTTTGGAAGGTTTTGCTGATGCTGGGTATCTCTCTGACCCACACAAAGGTCGTTCAAACTGGTTATGTATTCACCATGGGAAACACTGCGATATCTTGGAGGTCTACAAAGCAGACCTTAGTCGATACCTCTTCGAATCATGCAGAGATTATTGCTCTTCACGAAGCAGTTCGTGAATGTATATGGTTACGATCCATAGTTACGCATGTTCGAAGTAATTGTGGTTTGAAGTCTACCACAGATGAGCCAACAAGCATTTATGAGGATAATGCGGCTTGCATTGAACAAATGAAGCAAGGCTACATCAAAGGCGACAACACCAAGCATATATCGCCCAAATTCTTCTACAATCAGCAACAATAGAAGCTCCTCAAGATCAAAGTAAACCAGGTTCGATCTGAGGATAATGTGGCAGACTTGTTTACTAAGTCATTGCCTAAATCCACGTTCGAGAAACATGTGGCAAGAATTGGCTTGCGAAAACTATCTGAACTCCCATGATCGTAATCATCAGGGGGAGGTGCAGACATCAAGGGGAGATGTATACATGTATGGTCTCGAAACGTGAAGAGTGTGTTGTACTCTTTTTCCCCTTCAACCGAGGTTATTTTTGTCCCATTGGGTTTTTGTTACTCGGTAAGGTTTTTAATGAGGCAACGAGAGAAGCACCACGTTTGAGCGACACAAGGGGGAGTGTTCAAGGAAATCCAGATTATGTGTCTGGCCCAAACTCTAGGTTACTTGACCTAGTGGTAATAGAGTTATAGAAGGATTTAGAATCCTATTCAATGTAGAATTACTTTCCTTGTATGTTCAGATTCTATGCATTGTAATCCTCTATATAAAGAGGCCCCTATTATCAATGAGAATACACAGCGAATTTCTCTTAATTTCTGATTCCCTAAAACAGCTTCATATTAAAGTAACAAAAAGAACGTAAAATGTAGTTGTTGGAGAATTGGAGAAGAAAGCGTGTGCATAAGAGTATCGATCAAAAAATAAACTAAGAAATTGAAAAAAAAAAATAAGGATAAGGATTTCTTTTGGAATTTAAAAAAAAAATTAACCAAATGTGTTTTTTGACTTGGTTACTATAGATGGTCAATATAGTCTTTTTTTAATTTGTGAACAGTTGGGCTTTGATTCTAGTCCCCGATGTCCTCGTTCTCTTTTCAAATGAACAAAGGGTGTGATGTATCAACTCTCAATTTGACTAATTTCATCCCCTGTTCCACATTCAAAAAGAGACGAATCGTCAAAGCGTCAACATATTTCTATAAAACTTCAATCACATTTTTGGCAATGAACGAAAAAAAACTAGCATTATCTTTGTAAATTTAATCTTTATTTTTCTTTTCACTTTTATTAATTGCATACATATAGTGCTTCAAATTATAGTCATTTTAATCTGGATTATTCAGCTTACAGAAGCAACTTGTGCACACACTCAATGACTCAATGGAAGAAGAAGGTAATATCTCATGCCTATACTATGTTTTGTAAGTCATGTTTACTTTTGTTTTGTAGAATTTATCTTTTCTTTTATGAGGATAAAGTTTGTAGATTTGTTCCTCCCTGAGGAAATATATGTGTCCGCTTGGCGAAGTTCTTCTGCTATTCTTACCTTCCTCCCGCAAAGCACTCGTACGTTTTGTAGTAAAACTGTAAAACAGCTTTCCCTTCACTCAAATAATCAAATACTTCCATTTATCCTCTTCAATTCCCACCGGCATATTTATCACTTTTCATTTCTCTTTTCTCTGCAATTTGAAAATTGTTTTCCATTAAATTCCTCCTAAACCAAATTACATTTCTATCCAAGTATTAGGTAAACAGATAATTCAACCCACATATATGTATATACATATAGAGTGCAGCTATTACCACCCTACTAAATGCTTAGTTCACCCTACAATCAGCTTTTTACCTACGAAGTTCAAATTTTGCCCTTACAAGTTAGAAAAACTATTTTTTTTTTTTTTGAAAGGAAACTAATTTCTTTTGCCTCTAATAAAATTGAAAATAATTACAGAAAGAAATAAAAAATAAAAATTTAAGAACACAATCGTCTTCCACCCAGACCTCCAATCTTCTCAAATCATATGATCTTTTCTTCTCTTCCTATTTATGCTCAGAATTAGGGTTATGACAATCACTATTAATTATGGAAGATTACATAAGTATGAAAGTATGAAGATGATAGTGAATTAGGGTTTTGACAATCCTCTATTAATTGTGACAATCATTCAGACCTCCATTATTGAGGATAATGGACGCGATTAACAATAATAGCATCAAGTTCCTTTGGAGTTTTAGCATCAAGTTCCTTTGGAGTTTTGGGCATGGCTATAGATGATAGAAATGCCTCAGTAGCAACCATTCACATACCATGCTTGACATGCACCACAACAACTCGACCTCATAGGCCAAGGAATTGATTGCTTCTTCCACCCCTGGCCATATTGGCAGAGGTACGTCTGCGTGCGTTGGTTATGGCTACTGCAGTTCTAGTGTTGAATAACTGCTTATCATTGGATTTGTTCAATTTTTTTTTATTGCTTTTAGATATTTTACACAAGGGCAACATGGGAATATTAATAAAAAAATATAAGTTGTAGGGTGAAGTGAGAAGATAATAGGGTGGCAATAGCCTCACCCATACATATATGATATATCACAATATCACATAATTAATCGAAAGAGTTGAGTAGTACTTAGTACGTATTCTTAATACGAGAAAATTCGATCTTTTAGATGTTATTTAATTTCATGGAAAAATATACTAAATTAGTAAATTAGATTTGATTATATATGTTAACTATTTTTGAGATGACCAAAAAAATTACTATATTTTTATGTTTCCAAATTTGAGGGCATCCGTCAAATTTTTCATAGTAAACTTCTGTAAGGAAAGGTGACAGCAAAGGAAAATATGTTTCACGTCCACCCGGCACCACCTAGAGACTCGTGCTATGCAAAAACGACGAGAGCAAAGGTCGAGTAATGTGAGTCTGAGATTTAGATAGAGGAGCTTTTGAAACAAATTAAAACCAAAACCGCTATCCTCTTCTCTTTCGACTGACCCAGCTTTTTCAATCTCTAGCTCTTATAGTTCATATCGATTCTTGAAGCAGAGGCAGGTTTTGGTTTAGTGATCGAGAAACAATCGATGGCGGCACAAAAGCGGCTTATGGTGGTAGTCGACGGAACAACAGCTATGGGGCCTTACTGGAAATCCATTCTCTCTGATTACCTCGAAAAGATCATCAGGTAGATTTTTGAGTACGTCGTTTTTGACGTCTGTTTGATTTTCTTATGCATGTGTGGTTTTCTGATGTGTTTTTTTTATGCACGTGACCGGGTTTGTCTGAATTATCTGGTAGGGATATATGAGAATTCTAGGTTTTGGGGCTTCAAGGTTTTCCCTAGCTAGATGCATGCACCGGTATCTCTTTTGGTATACATGTTTTAAGCAAGGAGATGTTTCTGATTTCTTTGATTTGCAGAATTCTCTAACAATAGTTGTGAATTTGTTAGTGTTTTAAATAGTGGATTCTAGACAAAATTGTGTCAATTAATTTCATTTGCCAAAATTTAAGAGAAAAATCTTTTTGGGTTTGATACAATATTTTTGGTTTTCTTTCCTGGATACAATACTCATGGTTATCGGTTTAGTTGCATCTTTAATTAGTGAATGAAGACTATAACATAGATCTGCTAATCAGATCATATCATAATATACCATGGTTATAATAAGGTTTTCAATTAATTCCATCAAGTTGATATATACCAGACTTAGATCGGGTCTGTAATGTATTAGCAAAGTTTTGAGTTGAAATGTTTAAGATCTATTCTTTTAGTTGCATTTAAATGAAGTGCATAAGTTTGGCATTTATTCACACTAGATCAACTCTAGCAACGCATAAATTTAACGAATTAACCTCCTTGATTCAGAAAGTTAGTTGGAAGACGCCAACCGAAGGTACAGTGGTGCACATACGCTCGTAACATCTACAAGTAATTGTTCCAGGAAGAATAAATAGTTGACATTAGACGACAAAATCTTGACACTTTATTAGTAACAAGATAATATTGTCGGAAACTTTCTTAAAAATATTAATTTTGAGTTTGAGTTGCACGAGGTAATGCCCTTTTTCTCAATATCTTACATATTTTTGGCTAATAATTTTTTTTTTATACAGGAAAATATGTGGCCAATCGTCAGCTAATCAGGTATCTTTATTTGAACTCATCATACACAATTACACGTGCCTTCGGTAAAAGTTCATAGCTGGCTAGGTTATAAACTTATAGTCAACTTCCTACTGATCGATCTAATTATCTTATAATGTGTTAACTTTTACTTTAATTTTATAGGATGCTTCAGCTGGTGCAGCAGTACACCTGGGCCTGGTTCAGTATAATTCTCACGGACTAGGTAATACTGGTATGAGCATATACAGTTTGATTTTCCTAAACTAATTTCAACCTAATAAATTAAAGGAGATGATATTGATTTGGAAAACTTTTGTGCACGCAGGTTCATTAATGCGACCAAGGCCTTGGACTAGAAATGTGGATGGGTTTCTTGAAGGGCTCTCTGCTTTACATTTTTCTGGTGGTGGTGGTCCTAATGAAGCCGCCATTGCCGAGGGCCTGGCAGAAGCACTTGTGGTATGTTTCTCTGAATGTATGAAAACTTCCCAAAAGATGGTTAGCTTCGAATTATGAAAATAACTAGCTAGTTATATTGTAGATTGATCTTGTTTGGTTAACTTTTCATCACTATCGCGATAGGCGATAGCATTAACTCACAATTGCGCTGTAAGGAACAGATGTTTCCTAAGCCTACTCCCACCGGAACTGGAACTGGAACTGGAACTGAAACTGAAACTGATCAAGCTCAAGTCCATAATGCCAGAGAAAGGCATTGTATTCTTGTGGCTGCAGGCAACCCCGTGTTGTTTCGAACCGCCGTTCAGATACCGATAACAAGTAATGGCCAATTTTCTTCTGGTACACAAACTCGATGGACACTTGCTGATGCTCTGGATGTTGCCAAATTATATGCTGAGGTAGATATCAAAGAAGATATGCAAATAATACACACACACACACACACACGCACCTTCTTTCATTTTCAGTTCCTAGTACTGATCCATGATGTCACCAAAAGCCCTAGCTAATAATGTTTATTTATTTTTTTATTTTTATTTCATTTGCAGTGCTCTGTATCTCTTTCTGTGATCTCACCAAAACAGTTTCCCAAACTCAGAGAGATATATAATGCGGTACAAATAACCTACACCTTATTTGTTCTTTTTCTTGAATTGAATTGAATATTGGCTAGAACTATTGCTGTTCTAAACTGTTAGCCTTTCTTTCATGATGGACGTACGTACTTTAAGGTTTCTGGTATTAGTTTCATACACAGTCAATATATTGATGTGTACGGTATACCAACTCTCATTAGCAGTAGACCGGTGAAAAAAAAAACTAGTAGTATATATTTTGATCTCCACTGCCTAAACTTTGATCTACCACTCACTATATATCGAAATGATCTATTTAATGTATTGACATACTCGTTTACACACGGTAAAACTACTTCTCAGATATTATAAGCGGTAGTATCCTTTTTTTTTTTTTTGAAAAGTGAAGGGAATATCAAAATTGTTTGCTAAATTGCAAATATTACATGGCTCTGATATGTAGGGAAGAAATGATCCTGAATCTGAAGGAACAGTGTCTTCCTTCAAAAATGTTAAGTACCCACATTTTCTTGTACTATTATCAAACAAGATCTCAGAGGCTCGTGCTGCCCTCGATCACTCTCAGCCTGTGATCAAAACTGAATACAATGTCTTTCTCAGCTCACCATGACTTGCATCTTCCAGAATCTTCCAGAGAGATTAAAGCAAACCAACCATTATATTTAGTAGTAGCTAGTAGCCAGTACTACTACTCTTTAAAATTCATCTTTGTCCTTCAGATCAGATACTGCTCATGATTTTGATTAGCTCTTTCCAAAACTGATCTATACTTTTCAAATTGTTACTTGTCACTGATTCATCCTTTTCTTAATAAAAGTTTAAATTACTGCTGACAAATATATATGAATGATTGAGGATTTACTAAATCCTCTCTTTGGGTTGTTTTTTGATTGGTGCTGTTTTTAGATGAGTTGGTGAACAGAATCTCATATTCTAATCAGTATCACTTATATATAGAGAAAAAAAATGGATAGTATAGATTTGTCATTTTCATGGTATGCCAACATTGGTAATCAATTGTTTTCTTGGAGATTTCAGCATAATGTCAATAAACATATATAAACATTAAGAGTTTCTAGAGTCATCCTTTTTTGGGTCAAAAGTAGAGTGAAAAATATTGGGGTACGGTCATGGGAACTTTTGATGCCCAAATTGGCCATATAGAGAAAAAAAGAGGCTATGACAGCAACACTAGTGTGGTATCCATCTAAAATTCTATGATTAACCTAATTTCATTAATAACAACTTTTGGATGGATTGGTAAAGGTTTTACTATAACTTGAAAAGAAACTGTATATGTAGTAGAGTACTAGAGTAGTCAACTAGCCTTTTGTAGGAAATAAGAATAGGATCAGTAGATTTAGATAATCGCGTGATTCAACTTGACCCAAATCTTTCGGGGAAAAAAAAATGTTAACAACATCATTTTGGGAACTAAGATATATAATATAATTCATCAGAAATAAAACTTCATGCTAATTTTCTGTTTATGTCCAAAACGACACCGTTTTGAAAAATTGAGATCTATAATCTAATTCAGTAGTAACAAAACTTCGTGTTAATTCTGTTCTCATGTCCAAAACGACATCGTTTTGGATAAACTAAGATCTACTATCTATTTCATTAGGAAACAAAACTGTACAGTAAATCTTGTACTTATGTTTAAAATAACGGCTTTTTAGATTCACAGTTAATGAACTCAGTTGTCGAGTTTGATTTATTTTTTTATTTCTTTACTAAAATTGAAATTTACTTTGCTTGGAAATTCATCAGGGATCTCTTTCACTAAGTTTATTTGGTTCACTAAGAAATAGAATGCGGATCTTGTTCTTATGTCCAACATGGCACCGCTTTGGGGAACTAAGATCTATAATCTAATTTATTAGGAATAAAACTCCATATTAATCTTATGCTTATGTTGAAACGCATCGTTTTTTTTTTAAACTAACAATTATAATATAATTTAATAGGAATAAAACTCTAAGTCAGTTTTGTACGTGCTTATGTTCAAAACGATGTCGTGTTGGATTGATAGTTAATGAATTTAGATGTCGAGCTTAAATTATCTTTTCATCTCTTTTATGAAATTAAGATATATATCATCATTTCAAGACGTGCTCTAGATGCTTATTATAATCAGGGATTTAGGCTCAATGTTCCCCCCTTGTATTCGACAGTTTCATTATTCAAGGCTTGAAGGCAACTCCACCAGCCCTTTATTAAAAAAATAGAAAAAAAAAGATATATATTAATCTATCTCAGTCGGACATGTAATTCCATGCTATTCTCGTGTTTATGTTTATATGATTTCATATTTGTCTTGTGTTTATATCATGTCCCAAATAATAAAGTTAGTTAAGGAACTCAAATGTTGTGTTTGAAATTATGAGTTAAGGATTCAGAAAGACACACAGTTAAATGGAAGTTTGAAACAAAGCTAATGTTGGAATGGTCAGCCTAGGTCCAGTTTGCTTTGCCACTAGTTCTTATAGTTAACTGCACAGAGATTTCTGGGAAAGCTTATAATTAACTGATTAATTGACTCTGAAACAGGGATATATTGATGATCCTGAAGGAACACCTTCCTTCAGCGATGCGAACAATCCTGGCGTGCTTATTCTTATATCAAAGGACTTCTTAGAGGCTCATGCTGCCCTCGTTCAGTATGCAGAAGTGAACATACCGTTAGCTGAGGAGATAAGTCAGATGACAGACTCTGAGCTTGAATATATTGCTTTAGGTTTGTCTTATATTAATTAAGCACCACAATTTATTTCATACTTGATTGTTTCCTTCAGTACTGATGGATATGACCCCATTCAAAACTACACTACTAATAGAAGTTTCTGATTTACCAGTACATTTCGGAGACAACAGTGAGTTTGAGTATATAGGAGATATGTTGGATCCACTCGAGACAGATGAGCAAGATCATCGTGCAGAGAACATTCTCAATGAAACCGGAGAAATGGTAATTATCTTTCTATGCCCTCTTCAAGTAATGCATCTTACTTTAATCTGTATATGGAAAATCAATTAAAATTAACCGTCAGCTGTGGACTTCTACAGCTTCTTGTTGCAAGACATGACAGTTTTTCACAAGCACCTTCACCCAGCTGTTTCAGTAATGAGACATTGTCCAGTAGCCTTATTCAGTACCCCGAAGTACAAGCAAGGGGATCTGAAGCCGGAGAAAGTACTGCTGGTACTACACAAGCAGAACTCCACTCTCCACAGCATGCGCAACAAATACTTGCAACTCGTGCCATAAGTGGAGTACACAGATCGCAAGCATCTTGCAGGGATCCAAGTAGTCCACAAACCACAACTTCTTCAGACACTTTTGCAACCACTTGTGGCAACTCAACGGGTCCACGAGCATCTTCACGTACTCGAAGATCTCAAATAAGTATCGATCCTAATTTCAAACCAAGAAGAAGTCCGAGAATTGCATCAAGAGCTACTGTGGAACAAGGAGGACATGAAGGTGCTTTTGGTCTGTTTGGAGAACCATCTGGTCCACACACATCAGTATCTGTGCAAAGAAGACCTGCACAAAAAGGATTGAAGCCTCTTCCTGCTAATATGCAATGGAAAGAAGACCTATACGAGCTAGCATGGGAGGTATTTTATCCAATTGTTTTGCTTGTACAAAGCCTCATTACTTCAAGTATACAAAAGTCATTAGATACTGATCTTGCCTGAAAAAGATTTCTGTCCTTGCATTCTTTTTTACTTTCAGGGTACGATCTTCGCCAAGCATCAAGAACGGCTTGTTCTAGTCAGTAAGGCAAAGGTATATGTTTCCTCTTATACTATAGGTTTCTGTAATTTGCTAAACACTAAATTTGAGACTTCTCTCTTGTAACAGGCGCACAAGATGAAGTCTGCATCAGAGAGGTAAGTTTAAGAACAGCTTGGTGTTCTCCTAATCCTCTACTTGACTCTGAGTTATAAATACCAATGCACTATATGCTGCTTCATGCGTTTCTTATATGTTACAGCCTTACTACTGGTTGGCCACGACTGCTGAAGATGGGTAATGTTATACCAGAAGCCACTGTCGGCAGGTTGTAATTGAAACAATAGAAACTGCATGTTCATTCATTTCTATATTTCCAGTTACTTCTATGCTAATTATGCCCTCATATTGATACGAGTATCTCTGTCCACTAGTACAGGTCATATGAAGGACAAGCCCATGATTTGATCTTTGAGATTACGGGTGACGAGAAAATATATGACCTACTACATAAGAACGAGCTGGTGAGGCAACTATTTTTAACTAAGCTCCCTTAGAATATATGCTTCATCTTTTAAGATCTGCTCCTTTTGGCTAAATTGAAGTTTATGCTAATAATTTGTTAAGGATCCATCTTGGTCAAAGTAGATGGGATTAACCACATATACACTTCATGATCTAACACCTAAAAGCTCTGGCTTATTAAAGATCATGCACTATTAGAATGACTAGCTCAATGCACGGGTTTCAGTGTATAAGATTCAGCCTGCCTACTCACTCATTGATAATTACCCCTGCTGAACACAACCACTTCACTGGGAGAGTGTATGCAGGTGAGTTATGCATAACTTTGATCCATCCAATACAAAATGCGCACACACGCACATTTGAATGTGTATTGTATATCAACTCCAACTGAACTGACCTTTAATCTGTAGGGGAAGGACCTCTAGTGGAGCAACATCTGGTTGAACAATACAATCAACAAAGGCATCAGCAGCACCAAACTGGTACAAGACTGCGCAGTGAGCAAGTCATTGTACTGGATGACTAGCTCAATGCATGGGTTTCAAGTATAGAATTAGGCCTGCCTACTCAATCGTTGATAATTACCCCTGCTGTACACAACCACTTCACTGGGAGTGTGTGCAGGTAAGTTATGCATAACTTTGTACCTTCTTGGTCGTCCACGTGGGACTTTGATTTTGAATAAATTGTGGAGTTAGACATTGGTTGTTTAATTTAATTGTGGGGTTGAGAAATGATTAAACAGAGGTTGTTGTATTATTTCATTTTGAGTTTACTCATACGAGCTTAAAAAGCTTACTAGATTTGTTGTTTGTAACCCGGTGCACTATTTCATGGTGTAGGGGTTATTCCTGCAGGTCATAACCACCAGGGCTGAAATCAAGGAGTGTGGTGCAGCAGTGTTAGGTTCATAACCTACTTTTGTTATCGTACTGCTGTTTGTAGTAGGCTCCTAGTGACCTTTGATTTGTAGGGGAAGGACCTCCAGTGGAGCAACATATGGTTGAACAATACAATCAACGACGGCATCAGCAGCAGCAATATGCCACAACTGGTACAAAACTGCGCGGTGAACTTTCAAGTATAGGAACGACCAGCAGATCCTAGATGGTATCTAGTTATTTCTGCTTGCAGGAAAAGACATACATAGAAGCTGTCATTTTTGCGATGGATTTCTGACCTTTTAAATGCACCCTTATTTCTCATCCATCTTAAACTTCGGTTGCTACTTCACACAGTACTCTCCTTGAAAGGCTGACCCAAACTATTGGGATTATGCCAAGTTGACCTGACCAAGTAGTAATCAATTCAAGCAGTATATAACACAATTGAAATATACTGAAGAAATCATACCCCAACAATAGACTGGATTCTCTCACCACATAAAGATCATAACGATATGATAATGACGGCACATGAACGGTTAAATTACAGAACAGAGACGACGTGTTTCATTACAAATTATACACAAAGGGGTTTTTGTACAAAGCTCCACCCAGGCAATCCACACAGTTTGCTTCCCACAGAAAAAGTGGCAGGAAAGCAAAAAGTGGCAGCAACTGTTATTACTGATTGCACTGGTGTGAGGCATATTGACATATTCAATCATCTATGACAGTAATCTGCACCTAAAGATACAGCACATGCTACATTGTTAAAAAATAAAAAAAACGAACCGCAAGTTTTTTCTCGAATTAACTATTAACCTGCTGTCCTTTCTTCTTTAGCTTTAAACCCTTCGGGCTGGACTGCTTTGGAGGCGGCTCCACAAGCAAGAGGCGTGACATGACATATGCCAAAAGTTCTTCACGGTGGGAAAATGTGAAGTCCAAATGTGCATACTCAAACTCATTGTATGATGCATTTACACCTGAATTCTTCATCACCTTATAATGCTTCTTTACCATTGATGGCCTAATTACCTTGTCCTTTCGTCCAGCAACCAGATCAACCGGAATATCAATGAGCCCATAGTACTCTCCCAAGTCTAATGGCTCTGGAGATCCATATACCTCCATATTAGCAGAAGCTCTCCCAAAATCAAACATCCTAAACCTTTTTGCACGCTTCATTTGTGCAAGATGGAGAGCCACTTGGAACGATACCCCCGGCATGTCGTTCATGTTATAATGTGGTAGGCCCAACACACCAACCCAATTTGAGCTATCTCCACCTACAAAATAACTCATCAGTGTCTGAACCAATCCTCCAACAGCAGGGTAATTATGGAAGTCCCGTGCCAACTTGTTTAGAAGCATGCGAAAGAATTTGGTTGGTATATAGATGCCAGGAACAAGGGGTTGCAGAAGGGGAGCCAATAGAAGAAAGGAGTATTCCACGACCGCAAACATAAAGGTAGAATCTTCATGGAAGCCAGCAGGTGATAATAAAATCAATCTCGAGAGTCTGTGGGGTTTCTCTTCTATCCTCTGTGTTACAACATACATTAATATAGCTGCTCCTCCCAAGCTATGGCAAATTGCACAAAGCTTATAAGGTTGATCACCATTGGTTTCTTCCTCAATATCAGGTTGATTAAGCTTCAATTCTGCAGTTTTAACTTGGTGGATCTTCTCTATCATTGCAGGAATATCCTGAGTCCCATGCTCATTGATTGAGTACCGCCAGTACCTGCATTGGTTGATACGTTTAGTAGATATTGAAGGAAACTGGTATTTTAGGCTTTGAGAGCCATATATATGCAATCTCATTCTCTCCCCACTGATGATCAGAATCTGTAGTGTATCAAAAGAATAAAGGAAAGAAAATACAGACTTTCACAAACAAAATAACAAGAGATATCATATGCCCAACTTACTGCCGTGAGGAAATGCTTTTGTCAACATGCTCCCTAGAAACCAAGCCACGAAAGTTCCCGAGGAAGACATCATATCCTGAAACAGTAAAAAGTATTAGCAAATTTGTAAACCACTCTGTACCCCAAGATGCATCTGCTTTCAAATTAAACATGCCAAACCTTGATCATAGGCAGCAAATGCAGGTGAACCAACAACCCCATTGGACACCCAACTGGACAAGGAAACAAATCGTTAGCGTGAAAATATGAAGGTAGTATTTAAACACGACTGTCAGTGTGTTTGCAAGGCAAGAGAACATAACATAATAAGTAGAGATTACAGATTGGCTCCTCACAGGAAAGCAAGCATATTTTATAAGCCATTACTTGAGATGATGTAGAATTTGCACACAAATATGTAAATCTAGATGCTAATCTGAGTATAGGGGAATAACATAAGAAGGTTAGAGATGAGCTTAAATTTCTGTGAAACCTCACAAACATTTCAAACTCTCTTCCCAAGTTTGTAGGAAAAACACCAGCTCAATAGGACCGTGGCAGGCTGTATTGCTTCCAAAAATAACTACTCTTGATGAATGGCAGGTGGCCATGCCACCTGATCTTTACAGTTTTCTAAAAGGCTACCCTTTCATTATTCTTACCTACCCTGGGCCGCTAATGAGGAAGGAAACTAGAGAGAAGTAACTTACCCCATAGATGAATCCAGAATTCCATGTTGTAGATAAACAGCTTTTCGTGAATCACGTCTGCAGCATCAAACTAACAAATATTAGACACCATAAATTCATAGCAAAGTTATCACTTTATGAGGGAAAAAAAAAATCTATTCTACCTTGGGATTCTTTCCAAGAGAAGAACATATCCATCACTAGTGATCACATGAATAGCTTCATATGGGTACCTAAAACAGGAAGAAAGTAAGAAATTTGTGCAACATGGGGGAAAATAAAGGTTCTGCAATCAAGTAAACAGTAGCCCAGCCTCACCCAAGCTCTGTAATGACATCCTGACATGTTCGAGCATCAGTATTTAGCGCCTGAAACGAGGTATTCCTTTCTGTAGGAACTGGATCATCATCTCCAAGTGTAGCTGTGGGAACAGAAGCTTCTGAAGCACTACCATGAGTATCTTGAACTCTGTTGTTGTTTGATGAAAACCACCCAAAAAGTGTTCTAAGAGCATCAAACGGTGAAAGAACAAAATGTGCTGCTTTATGAACAACATCGAACACAGCTTCTATGAATATCTCAATCGCTAGATGAAGATCCTGTTCAGCATTAGTTAAACATGAGAATTTCATCCTAGATGTAATTTCCGAAACAGACATAAAAAAAGAAGTCTGCCAAACCTCAATGACTCCGCGCCTCCTATCAGTAGTGCGCTGAATAATGTGATCCTTAAGGAACTGCACTCTATTCAAAGAACTACTCCTGTGCGAAAGCTGACTGCTTCCTGGTGCAGAAGAGGGCGTCGGGCTCCTATTATAAGAAGAACGGCAAAGAAGCCCTGGAAGGCCAAGCAGGAACCTTGCAGGAAACAAAATCCAATAGAATATGTATCTGATCCACATCCATCCTGTCCATTGCCTAGGCATACTATAAGACCTGGAGACTCTTGAACCTTGAGAAGATGGCGATGCAGGAGATATGTCTTCATCACTATATTCTTCCCCATAGTCTATGCTCACGCTCGAACCCTCGGAATCAGAATCCACAGAAAGCTCATGTATGATTTGATTGAAAGAGGACACCCCACTACAAACAACCACCAAAACACACACATTTCATTCCACAAACTCATTTGCAACCCAAACAGATATCAAATTTTTTTCACAAATTACAATAAAGACTACACATGCAAACATGAATCAACCGAAATTGATGAACAAGCACACAAAAATTGAAGAGGAACCCTAAATCCAGCACAAAACCCTAAACTTACTTTTCCATCCAGCGAGGAAATCGAGGTCCACGAAAGGTAGGCCTGAGCTCCCAGCCATGTATACCTTCGAGGATATTAGCCTTACCTGGCAATAAGGCCAACAGCAGAGCCGAAACTCCATTGATGAATCTCACAATATTGTTCAGCGATTCATACGTAAACGTCTTCACTGACCTGCACAACCACACAAGAAAGCCCAAAATCAACAAATTATACCAAAAAATTGGATTCTAATTTCATCAAATTCAAACATTTTTGTGAAGAACTGAAAGAAAAGAATCAATCTTGCTATGCATGCATTGAAGAAGTGAAGGGAGGGAGGGGGACTCACTCTTTGGTGACAGCGATGGCGTTGTCGACGAGTCGCTGCATCATTTCATATCCAGCAAAAATCGGGCAGAGAAGGAAGTAGTCCGGAAACTGAAATCGGAAAATCTAACGGAATCGGAGGAATAACTGGGATCGGCGGCGAGAGAGAAAAGCGAGGGAAAAACCGAGATTAGGGGAAGTCCGATATTTGAGGACACTGGAAATAGGCAAATGAGGATTGATCGCAGTTTAAAAGTTCGGCGATTCGTTTTCGCCCCCGTACAGGGCTTGGTAATCCACGCGGTGGGACCTGATTGGTTGGTGGGAACGCGTGTCGCTTTGCGGTCAATCTGAGTTGTGGATGACGGGGACACGTAAGGGTAAGAGATATAAAATATAATAAGTGTCTATAATTATATAAGCGTCGCGCTAGATTTCAGGCGTCGGTATTTGAAGACCAAAATTGAAGCCGTGAGGGGGTGCAGTGGGGCCCAATTATGGGAAGTGGGACGGTGGACTATTCTGTCTCAGTGGAGGGATGCCGCCACTGCCACCGGGACCATATATGCTGTCTAGCCATGCCGCAACAGAAATGTTTTATGCCATTTCTTAAAGTTTTTCTTTCTTTCTCTCTTTCTTTTTTTCTTTTGGGTGGAAACTTCAAGTTTTACTTTTCTTTTCCTTTACTTTGCTGGGTAAATTTTTCTTCAAGTTTGACATGGAGTAAATAATAGATGACATTCATTTAACCTGCACTAACAACGTTGTAGTTTTACGGCACAACCAACCATTGCTACCTGTGGTTTATTTGGCATAGGGAATATATCACCAATGGTCATTGAATTATGATTTATTCGACACTTAACTCAATGTATTTTCAACAATATCATTTATCTCACTCAGTTTTACATCCATGTTTCACTTAATTCACTGCCGTTAATTCTACAGTTAAAAACAGTTAAAATTGAGGGTATATTTGTCAAAACACTTAAAAATCATTTTTAACTTAAAAAGACTACATTTATTAGACTTTTTTTTCAATTTTTTTAAATTTCTGAAATTTCTAATAAAAAATATTTTTTTTAACTTAAATATAATTTGAAAAAAAAGTTGTCTTTTAAAAAAAATAGAAATGCATTTTTATAGTGTTTAGACAAATATAGCCTCAATTTACATTTATTAGATTTTTTCAATTTTTTAAATTTCTGAGATTTCTAATAAAAAATGATTTTTTTAACTTAAATATAATTTTAAAAAATTGTCTTTTTAAAAAAAAAAAGTTAGAAATGTATTTTTTTAGTGTTTAGACAAATATACCATCAATTTTAATAGCTTTTAACGAAAGAATTAACGGCAGTAAGTTAAGTGAAAGACGGATGTAAAACTGAGTGGGTTAAGTGATATTATTGAAAATACAATTAGTTAAGTGTCGAATAAGTCATAACTCAGTGAATATTGATGATATTTTCCCTTTGACATATGTGAAAACTTCTACCATATTTCCAAGTATCAAATTTTCATGTCATGGAATGGTGGAATACTTGAATACTTGAATTTGGTGATTGAAGAAAATCTAATGAGCGAACAATCCGAAATATGTTATAAGGCGTAAGAATGGTATGAATTTTGCAAGACATTACCATTTTCAAATGAAACGAGCTTCATCCTCACTATAGTAAAAGAAAGAAGCTCCATCTCCATCTCGTTTGTTAATAGCTTTTGACTGTATCACATATTCGGGGAAATTTGCTATGTGGCAACCGGGAACAAATAGATTTCTGTTATGTTTGCACCATTGAGAATCTATACGACAACTTACAGATTACAGAGAATGTAAGAGCATTCGCACGATTGTTGCTCAAAAACCTTACACTAGGAAAACCTTTAACATTCTGAGGTGAGCAACAATCACGAGCCTTGTATTATTTTTCTGCTTGCTATTCAAGCTATCAATCTCTTTTAACCAAATTGAATCAAAGTTCTGACCATTCAAGCTGTTCAGAATCTGAAAATGGCCCATGTATTCGGCGTGATTCTACTTCTCCACGAGGAACTGCTTCTAAAGGATTTTACGGGGAGAAACATACATGGTGTGCCAACAAAATGTTGCCTTCTGTAAATGCTAGGACAATGCTAGTAAAGAATTTTCAGATTGTTGATGCAGTTGTGTTGTTGCCTTCCTTCGTGCCTGGTGTGAAGGCAAACTCAGAAACTAAAGCCAGGTGATCGCTGCCCACTTTCTATTTACAAATACAGGAGAAAGAGAATTAGAATGGAAGATAATATCTGTAACTCATCAACAGCATTTAACGACCTCAGAAGGTATAAACTCTTCATTTCAACAGCAAAATCCAAACACTTCCAAGCCAGACTCTTGATAAAGACCTTATTGCAAGCAAGACTTGTGCATGTGAAGGACACACTTATCCATCAGGTAGCAGAATCCAATGTTATCATACCTTGCAAGGGAGGCTACCAATCCTCTGGAGAGTGTCAAGTGGAACTGTATCCATAACTCCTGTCGGCACAAGACCATCCGAGTACCTGTATAGAACACAAGCATTTCATAAGTTTCATGTTGCATCATGACAACCGCCCCCGCCAACATAGAATCATCGTTGCAGTATTTAAGAGAAGGAATTCACCATAAGTAGTCAACGGTTCCAAGAAACTTTGAGTGGTAGGAAGTAGCTAAAGGCTCACCACCGGATCCCCGTGTTGCTGTAGAACCCTGAAAATACGATATATAACCCGGAAAATAAAGACAATGCATACAACAGGAAACTGAACTGAGCAACCAACTGGTAAAAGGAGTAAAAGCTTATACCTGAACGGTGGCATAAGCACTGTTAAGCTTCAAGGGATGCACAACTGAATGGCTGCCAGAATTTCCGGTTGCAACTCTAACCTCTTCATCTGTCCAGTTATGTTTCAACAATCTGATGAACAATTAACATATTGAGCTTTAACTTTTCCACTGTTTAAATAAGCTAACCTATCTTAGAATTAACTGATACGTGAACTATGTAGGCACATCATCATGGGAACTAATAAAAACGAAAGAGAAAGGAAGTCAGTGTCACAGATACGAGACATACCCATCTATCAAGCTCAATGGACTGCTAATTCGTTGCTTGGCACCTAAAACTTGAGCAGGATGACAGCTCCTCTGCCCAGATAACTCTGTTCTGTCATATGACATGATATTTATCTGTAAATAAGAGCCACATATCAGATTTCAGAAATCTTGGATTTTATATATGTACTCGGATTCTTGACATGACATTGATTGCCATGAGTGTTGTTGAGACCGGACTATGTGTTCAAAATGTTAATCAAGTGGTTAACAACAGACATTTGATTACCTCAGATGTTAACAAGAACTTGTATATTGCACTCTGTCAATAAGCATCAAAGCTAGTTAAATATTACTCTAATAAGCTAAAGGAAATACTGATGAAAACTAATGACATTTTCTTTAGAATATGAGACCTGAGGAGTGCTATTGAAATCACCACAAAGGACAACAGGGGCATTACCCCATTTCTCCAAGAGGATCTGCGCCCTTGATATGAGAAAACGAATCTGAAAAGAAAAAAGAAAGTTCAAATAACTGCCTAAAATTTAGCATTTTCCTCAAAAACAAAAACATCCCAAGATGCAATTTAGTTTTTCCTGATATATTGAATGATGTAGAGTAGACCTTCTTCATCGATGTCAAGGGACATACATTTTCTATTTTGTTCAGCACATGGACCATATCTTAAGAATGTTAGCCTAAAATGGACAAAAGAAACTAAAGGCAGACAACATGGACATCAATGTAAGAGAACTTACCTGACCCAATTTAACTTCTCCTCGGCTTGGCCTGTAAAGCACATGGATGTTACCGATCACTAACTTTCTTGATTTGTCTTTATGCATCTGCCTGTATGGAATGAAATTAGATATGGAAAGGGTCTAGTTAAACAAAACACTGCATTTATGTAAACTCTATCTGATGCGAAGTAAATCTCAGAAGTGAGTAGTAAATGCCTACAGAATAAACCCAGAAGTGTGACTGGTATAAAACAAATCAGAAGAAATTTTGTTACCAGAAAAAGTTCCTCTGACAAAAAGAATTAGGAACTCAAAATAAGAAGAAAAAAGCTGTAGGGTAGAACATTCTTATTGTGCAGCAATCCATCATTGATCTTAAAATCTCAGGGACAATGTTCTTGTTGAGCAATGAAATTTTACATGGTTGTTGATGCAACATTAGATTGGAGTGTTATTACCTCTAAATCCATATTCCATTCAGCAAAGAACATGCAAAGATAGAATCAAAACTATCATCTATTGGATACTAATGAAGAAGTATTGGCTGATGTCCAAAAGTTCTACCTCAAAAACCGAAAGTTGAGCAACATTGTCACGAAGTCCGTATCCCTTGAATTCAATGCTCTCTTCCTCTAACAACCGAAAACTGAGGGAATAAAGTGCCAAGGTTATTTAACTTCTTGTTACATGAGAACAACACAAGCACTACCAACTAGTAAAAATGAAATAAATCACAGCTGTCTTACTCATGAGATTTCCAGAAAGTAGCGCAACCATCAACGGTATCTCCTGTGCGTCTCTGCCATAGGAAACAACTGATTTAGAAGACCTTTCTTTTTATAAGTTGACCAAAAATTTATCTACTTATGCAAAACGTTGTATATGAATGTATGAAACTCATAAATTCATTCACATTTTAGTAATTATGATCTGAAAAGTATAGAATTCATCATGTAAGTGCCAGACTGATAAGATACAAAAACAATCGATGTTTGTATATTGCTGCATTACGTGGAAATATTAACCTTATAAGAACCAGCATATCCCAGTTTCGCCAAAATATCCGCGAGCTCCAAATACTTGTCTACCTCCTAATAAAACCACACAAACAACCACTCCCAGTACATTACAAATTTACAGCTGAAACGCCAGCTAGCACAAACAGAAAGAACAAGTTAAAAGCTTACTTGCAAGCAAACTATATCAGAATTCCAGGCAGCAATTTCATCACATATGACCCTTTTCCGACGGTCCCATTTCAGATACATAGAAGGCACATTCCCGTACAGGTCTCTATGCCGAAAAGCATTTCTATCTCCCAAAATGTTGTACGAAGCAACCGTGAACCTATCTGCTACACAACCAATCAGAATCATCCACAACATGCATGTAATAATAATTTGGTGATGTACGACAAGAGAAACAGACCCTGAGAAGCTAGCGGATGATCGGATTGAATCCAACGGCGGACAACGTCCGGAGCATGGCTACTACTGGAGTATCGCCGCTTGAGTGGGTTGGGAGTGTTGGTGCAGCAAGAGACGGTGGGTCTGCAGAGGAAGAAGGAGGAGGTACCGGCGGTCGGGAGGGTGGTTGCGACGCAGACGTGGCGGCCGCAGAGCCAAGAGGAAGCAGCGTCGCAGCGCATTGTGGAAGGTGAGGTGGGTCTTGGGAGTTGGAAAAATCGAGGGATTGGGTTGTTTGTTTATGCTGAGCGGAAGAGTTACCGAGTTACTGGGGCGGTGAGTTTTACTGTGTATCCATCACTCTCACATTCACATAGCCACACACCGAGCACAATGGTGAGCCCAGAATCGAGGGAATATTTTGCAGAAGATGGAATAATTCTCCAGCGACGACGTGTCGTTGAGTAATAGTTTGTCCTATCTATGTAGTGTGTTATGTGTGAATAAGTAGCGTGTTATATATGGGGACGTTTCCAGCTAAATAGTTTGTCACTTTGGCGTATCTATTTCAGTATTTTATTATAGAGAACGTCTACAAAACAACTTCTTGATTATGTCAATGATTTTTTTTTTGAATGAAAGATGGGAAAATAAAGTCAAAATTTAATTATGTTCAATATGTGATCAAGAACTTACATTAATAAGTTGATAAAAAAAATCCAAGAGCATTTAGCTGATTAACTAATAAAGAGTTTCACATCAAACTCATTAACGTTATCATGTAGTTTCATTGTTACGCAATTTATTTTAATCACCTCCAACATCTCATATACAGAAAACTTTGACCGTTTATTTCATTTTACTAAAACTATCAAGTATTGAAAGTGAACTGTGAAAAGAAATTTGTAAAATTCATGCAAGATGTTGCAAACAATGTGAAATGTGTTGTAGAGAAACTGAAATTAAGAGGAATTCGTTGTGTATTCTCATTGATAATAAGGATCTCTTTATATAGAGGATTACAATGCATAGAATCTGAACATACAAGAAAAGTAATTCTATATTGAATAGGATTCTAAATCCTTCTATAACTCTATTACCACTAGGTCAAGTAACCTAGAGTTTGGGCCAAACACATAATCTGGATTTCCTTAAACACTCCCCATTGTGTCGCCCAAACGTGGTGCTTCTCTCGTTGCCTCATTAAAAAACCTTGCCTAGTAACAAAAACTCAGTGGGACAAAAATAACCTCGGTCGAAGGGGAAAAAGAGCACAACACACCTTTCACGTTTCAAGACCATACATGTAGACATCTCCCCCTGATGTCTGCATCTCCCCCTGATGACTACGGTCATGGGAGTTCGGATAACTTCCACAAACGATGCTACTAACATGTTTCTCGAAAGCGGAAATTAGGCAATGACTTAGTGAGCAAGTCTGTCATACTGTCCTCAGATCGAACCTAGTTCACTTTGATCTTGAGGAGAGTCTGTTGTTGCTGATTATTCTTGGTGTTGTCGCTTTTGATGTAGTCTTGGTTCAAAACCAGCATTATCCTAAATGTTTGTAGGCTCATCGGTAGTAGACTTCAAACACAATTGTTCAAACATGCGTAATTGTGGATTCAATCCATATACATTCACGAACCACTTCGTGAAGAGCAATAATGTCTGCATTGTTCGAAGATATAGCGACTAGGGTCTGTTCTGTAGACCTCCAAGATATCACGGTCTTTACCTATGGTGAACACTTAACCAGTTTGGGAATGACCTTTGTGTGGGTCAGAGAGATATCCAATATCAGCAAAACCTTCCAAAACACATGTTGTTTTGGGGTAGGGATAGGAAACACATGCCAGCGTTGGAGGCGTTTCTGGTGTGTAATGGGTCTGAATCCATCATCTCTCTATAGGGATAGAACAAGCCCATATTGATCGTACATCTCAAGTATCGAAAGATATTTTTTATACCAATCCAATGGCATCGCGTTGGCGCAGAGCTATACCTAGCTAATAAGTTCACAACATCTGAGATGTTCGGTCTTGTGCATTGAGCTAAGTACAATAATACGCGTATTGCACTTAAGTTGGGCACTTTTGCCTCTAGCACATCTTCGCAATCATCCTACGGATGAAGAGGATCCTTTTCAGGATCAAGACTATAGACGATTATGAGGGTGCTTGAAGGCTTGACCTTGTCAAAATGTCTAAGCATCCATCGACACGATGCTCAGGTTCCAAACTGAGACATAATCGTGTTCTCCTAAGATCTTTCATCTCAAACTCAGATTTCAAGTGTTCAACGGTTTCCCTTAACTCTTTAAGAGCTTCCAATAAAGGTCATGTCCAACATGAACAGCGATAGAATCCGAAACTTGTTATGGAAACGCGTGGGCATATCCCTTCCCAATCAAGTAGTCACTTTTGTGAGCGTTTCAACCTTATTGTAAATCCGCTCCGTGGTCTAAAGCCACTTGACTTGGGTAGATGAGGTTCACCATGAACCTTCATGTATATTCCGTATCTAGATCCCCGTATAGATACGTAGTGACCACATTTGTAAGCTGCATGATCAGTTATTTGGAAATTACCAAACTGACAGGGTAGTGGAGTGCAATGACATGCATTACGAGAGAATATGTCTTATTGTAGTCGATTCCAGAGCGTTTTTGTGAGAAGCCTTGCAACATAAGGCGAGATTACCATATCTTTTTCTCAACACGCTTTCTAACGAAGACCCATTAGTCAACAGGTTTTATGACAGGAGGTGTTGGCATCACTGGCTCAAAAACCTTCCTCTTCGTTAGGGAATCCAACTTAACCTGGATCGCATCTTTCCATTTAGGCCAAATCTCTCTACGTTGGCATTCATTCATCAACGGAGCGTGGTTCGATATCATCGGACTCAACAAACTCATGTGCAACGAAATGCGTGACTACATCATCAATTTTGATGGAGTTTCTTCCCCACATCTCATGTACACTAGTGTAGGTTTCATAGAGCTTTATATTCTCAGGAATAGGTTCTGACATTGAGGCGTCCCCCAATGATAACCATAAACTAGAAGATTCTCATGAGACAGATTTTGAGTCTTGATGATCTAAGGATTGAGTTGTGCCAAAGTACCATTCGAACCCACGGGCCTCCCATGCATCCTAGCTGGGGCCATGGCCTGTAACGCCAGAGTGCCACTTTTTTTGGCATTGGCACCATGCCTACCTCCGTGTAGGATAGCGCTACGTCCTCTCGTAGGGACGTACTTCCTTGCAGGCATATTTACAGCAGATGTGTGATCTTGTCACTTTTAGTAGGGATCGAGATGAGACATAGTGGGGACAGACCACGACAATTCCTGTCGTTCCTGTTGAACATCCATGTTCTTATCTCCCCCTAACAACGGGAAGACTATCTCAGCAGAGTGACAACCCGCAAATCTAGACCTAAGGAGATCGCCTAGCAAGGGCATTAAGTGGCCGACGATGGTTGGAATCTCAAATCTAATTTTCTCATTCATCTGTAAGGACCTATTATAGAGCGCTGTGGCGGCGTAATTGGCACATAAATGACTCACTCAAATGTGCGTAAGTACAAAATACTTGTACCCAGTCACTAGCTGTAACACATAGATTGAGTGGTAGGTCGTAGAAGAATTAGCATAGCTGCATGCGACATTACATCACCCCAAGCAGATATAGGGAGATTGGTGCGCATTACCAATGTCTTCACTACCATCATAGTCGTTTCCATGAAACCATTTGGGTGTGTTCATGAGAATGTGATGTCCAACATCAATCCCATTGCAATATCCATCGAAAGTGTTCGATTCTCTAACATCGTCAAGTCCAATTGACGGAATAAGATGATCCGGGGAGTGAGCCCGTTGTCATATGGTATTTACTAGGAGTGTAGCAGAAGCAGCATTTACAAGTGGACAATGGCACAACACATGATCAACGTGTTTGCGTGTCAACCAACATCATGAGATATTTAAACGTTCTCAAGTTGGTTGAATCAGTCCACAAAATCCCCACGGATTAGATGTAAGAACATAATGAGTATTTTCATATCCTTTGTATAGGACGGTCTCAATCCTAATTTCCAGAAGGAACAGGCTTTGCAAAATGAGCGAGAGGCCTTGGAAGCAACCAATGAGGATTTTGGTTGGGCCTGAGCGTCTGTAGCGCTATTAGAAGCAAAATGTGTGATCACATCACCCATTATGGTGTTGGAACCATGGAAAGTGGCATCATGGGGAGAATCATCCATGGCGTCATGACCATGGGAAGGGACTTCCATGGTGTCATGGCCATAGGTAGCGCTATTTATGGCGTTGTCACAGGAGACTTGGGAGGCCCTATGGAGCCCCAAGACTGCTGCAGCGCCAGATGCTGCAATTGTTGCGGTCTTGTTAAGCCCAGGAATCAATTTTCAATTCTTGCTTCTTCTCACTCTGAAGAATGGATGTCCGTGCAAAGTCTTTAGTAAACGGATCATCATATCATGACCAGGATGACCTATCATGTCGTGCAAAGTCAATATGTGTCTAAATCCAAGAGATCTTCTCTTATAATTTTATTGGATTTAATAGCTTAAATAGTGACATAGAGTCCACTAGAGAGACACATAAACTTCTCTAAGATGCGCCTTTGTTAGCACTCATTAAGGTATTGCAAATGAACTCATCTCCGTTCTTTACATGAGTTTTCGCATGGAATCCGTTGGCTATTCATAGGTGCGATTTTCCCTAGGAGCGTAGAGAGTTTCTTTGACAATAATCAAGGTGCCATTTGGCAATGGGAACTTGGGCTATTCCATGTCCTTGAATTAATACTGATGGCTCAGCCTTCGTAGTCACAAAGTCATATGCTCTGAATTAAAATGGAGTCATAATGAAAAGAACTCAAAATTGTATTCATAAGCCAACGGAGTTACATCATTGTCTCTTTGACCAAAGAAAATCTAATCCAAAATGCTAACTAATACAAAACAATGGTAGCCGTCTAACTTCTTTCGGTATTTCCAAAATAAATGTGACCAGGTAAGTAGAGAGATGTCGGTGGAGCAATGCTCGCTTAAGTACCACTAATCTCATAACCTTCCTAGATATCATAGTTACTTTGGGTGAGCCTACTTTGAAGAAAGACTAAACCATATGCATTTACTACAAAAATAATATGGCGATTGCCTATTACATCTCTTGGAAAAATAAAGACTTAAACAGAATTGGCGATCTATTGATCCCAGCCAGATTTGTAGTCTTTAACCCTTCATTCTAGATCATCATCTTTATCTTCTTGTTCCACGTTGTGAGCTTCTCTTGCTTCACAATATGCTTTGTAGGCGGTGACAATTTCTGCACGTGCTCTACAAATTTGTGCCCAATGATCGGATACTCCACATCGAGAATATACATCTCTTTGCTCATACTCCATTAATTGAGGTGCTTTGAAAGCGTCATTTAGATGACTCTTAGTGTTGGTGGGGCCACCAACATGGCCAGAGGCGTTGCCTCCCTCTCTTTTTCTATGTTGACCTTTTCAGTTCCGTGTTCGCCTATTTTGGCGGTTACCTTCCCAAGTAGAGCGATTATATGGACCAGAACGTCCAAATGTATTCCTAAGATTAGGTTTCGCTCTTGACGCCCTTTCTTTGGGGCGTGACTATAATTGGATTCCGGAATATGCTATGTTCCCACGGATCTCGAATTATAGTTCTTCACAAGGATGTTGTCATGCTTTTCGCGACATTCATAGCTCCAATGAGCCCACGAAACCTTGTGATTCGTCCTGCAGCAACATCAATTCGATAGTTCTTAGAAACCATCAATGCAGAGACGAGGAAGGTAGAGAGAGTCTTCTCAATCAACATCGCATTTGTGATCTCTATACCACAGAATTCCATTAAGGATTTAATGCGAAGTGCTTCCGAGTTGTAGTCAAGAACTGACTTGAAATCACATAAGCGGAGGCTATGTCATCTCACTTCTAGTTCAGGAAGCAAGGAGTCACGGATGTTGCCAAATCTTTCTTCGAGTGAGACCCACAACCTTCTGGGGTCTTCTTCATTCATATACTCGTACTGGAGCGAATCATCCATATGACGAGTCATTAGGATGATGGCTTTCACCTTATTTGCCTCTAAGACTGCTCTATTTGCTTCCAAAGCTTGAGCTTGCTCAACAGTTAGCACGTCCCGCCTAGGCTCGAGATTCGTATCCAGGATTCCATCGGCCTTGAGATGCTGGCGAACATCACGAACCCACTTGTGATATCCAGAGCCAGTTGTTCCCAATTGAGCGAAGTCCAGTTTGTTCAGGTTACTCATCCTGAAAGAGAACAAGAAATTAGGGTTAGTTTAGGAGCGTAAAAGGCTACCACGAATACATATAAAATTTCTGAGCGTAGTCGCTTCCAAGAAATTCAATTCCAAGTGATATTGGATTAGATCGAAACAATGACGTAAGTGGTCGATCATAAATTCTCTACAAACTCTAAGTTTGGAGATCTTAACAAGCTCCAAGCGTGGAGTGAGCACAAACCCCCACAGTTCTGCTTAATTAGGTCTCCCCTATGATGAAGAAAGGGGGGTAGAAGAAGGGAGTTTGCAAGTCCCCGAGAAAAGAAGAAGAAATTGAAAAACTTCAAAAACGGGAAATTTTAGAAAAGTTTATCTCGAAAAGATGCCAGAAATCTTGACCGGAAAATTTGTTGGCTTAGCAGTGCAGGGATACTGTAGGGTCGCTGCAAGGATGCCGCGAGGACGCTGCAGAGATGCCGCGAGGACTGTTGTAGGGCCGCTGCGGGGATGTCGCGAGGCCACAAGGATGCTGCAGGGATGTCGTGAGGATGCTGAGGAGATGTCGCGAGGATGCTGAGGATCTTGGGATTGAGAATTTAGGGTTTTGGCTATTTGTTTCAAGGTTAGGGCTTCGTGCTGATAACGTGTTGTAGAGAAACTGAAATTGAGAAGAATTCGCTGTGTATTCTCATTGATAATAGGGACCTCTTTATATATAGAGGATTACAATGCATAGAATCTGAACATACAAGGAAAGTAATTCTATATTGAATAGGATTCTAAATCATTCTATAACTCTATTACCACTAGGTCAAGTAACCTAGAGTTTTGGTCAAACACATAATCTGGATTTCCTTAAACAAAATGCAATTAAAGTGATAAAGAAAGCAGTATGTACATGATTGAAGTTCAGTTCTTTAGAACTGGGAGTTAGAATCGTCCAATACTCATTCACAGTTTTAGTAGCCGTCTTTAATTCCCACAATTATACTACTTCTTATCGTGGTTAATTACAAGTTGATGTCTCTGTAATGGCATAATCTACAAGTAGATCAATACTGGATTGTGTTCAAAATACACTAAAATTTTGATAAATTAATAACATTGAAATCACGAGAAATAATTAACTTAACGGAATTATTATTTAATTGATAAATTAGTTTATCATTAAAATAATAATGTATTAATCTAGAAATAATTTTATGTTTGATGTGCATTGAAGTTAGTATGTACATACATAGTATACCAATAATTAAGTATATATATATATATCAAATCAAGACATACAGAAAACAACACAAACAATTCCGTAGAAGATCAAATGTCTTGAGATGTTACATGCATATGCATTGAACATCATCTATATATTCTTGAGGTGATATCAACTTTATTAATGCCGATAAAGTGAAAATGATATTGGTATCTATATCCAAGTGAAAATGCGGCACTAATGTCTTTTCATAGAACATCATTTCATTCATTTGATCTTCTGAGAAAAGAAGTTGCCGAGTTTTTTTTTTTTTTTTTAAGAATAAGTAGTGAAGTTGGGAATAAGAGAATAAAAATAAATTTTAATGTCTTAAAAAGAAGTTTTATGTCATTTTAATCAATTAATTTATATATTTAATAGAACCTATATATAGAAGTATATTATGCATTTAGCCATATTAATTTAGTACATTGGCCTAAGTTCGGACCACAAATTTTCAATATCTAAGATCGATTACTAGTTTATTGCATATTAATTTATTTTATCGCATATTAATTTATCGATGTTTTACTGTAGATTTCAAAAGAAATGACAAAAACTATGTTGTAAATAGAAAAAGAAGATCAAACGGTACAAGCCTTTCCAGAGAAAAACATATAAAACTGCAATTTTACTGTGATCGATCATATGCGTTTCTTATAATACAGACGAAAACAAGAACATGATTATCGTATGCATCTCTTCCTCACACACATGGGTAGTCCACCTTTGATTCGAAGCGTCATACACAACAAATGCGCCGGACACGTATCCTTATCTTCTACGTCGACCTCAAACCTCTCGATCACAGATGCTGCAATGGACTTCATCTGAATAAACGCCAAGTCTTTCCCGATACACATTCTCGGCCCGGCGTGAAACACCGGATACCGAAACGCACTGTCCGGCTGACACGTGCCGTCCTCGCCGAGCCACCTCTCCGGCACATACTCATGGCAGTCCTTCCCCCATATCGTCTCCATCCTCCCCATGGCATACGCATGGTACGTCACAAACCACCCTTTCCTCAATACCGTCCCGTCCGGCATGACGTCATCGTTGAGGCACGCCTTCGTGTCCACCGGCACAGGAGGGTAGAGTCTCATGGCCTCCATAATCGCTGCTTGTAAATAGTGCATGTCTACTAGCTCGTCAAAGTCGTAAGTATCGCCGATTCTTTTCCCCTTTTGGAAGCGGATCATTTCAAGCTCATTCAGAATATTGCTTTGGACACTTGGTCTAGACGATAAAAGCCAGAAGAACCAAGACAGGGCAGACGACGTCGTGTCTCGGCCGGCCAGGATCATGCTTATGACGATGTCACGGAGAAACTCCGGTGAGTTATTGTTGTCAATTCCGATGAACCGGGATAACAAATCTTCTTGTCGTTCGTAGCTGTTGTTCTCCATTCGGGACCTTATTATCTCGTCCGCGAAGTTGTGAACAGTTGCTATTGATTCTCGTAATCTCCTCTCTGATCCGATGTTGAAAAACTTTTTGAAGATAAGGATAAATTGAAAGGCGTAGAAGAACCTTCCGGAGCAAAGCATGGCGGCGTCATCAAAGGCCCGCATAAACTCGGCGGCAGATTTTCCATCGCCTCCAAGACAAGCCGGATCAACGTTGAAGGCCATCTTACAAATATTGTCAAACGCAAACCGCTCTAAGAGGTCCTGGAGGTCCATACGACAGCCTGTTTCGGAGGCTCGTGCCAAAAGCGGAACCAACCTAGTCTGAATCTCGAAGCTGACGTTATCCATAACGAAGTTTCTTAAGGATTTGGTGCTGAAGGCGTAACTGGTCGTCTTTCTCTGGACCTTCCAGAGTTCGCCATCGGCGTTGAAGATTCCGCCGCCGAGAAAATCCTGGAGGAGAGAGATGAACCGCTCGCCTTTTGGGTAGTTCTCAAAGTTGGTCTTGAGCATGTGTTCCACATTTGACGGGTTGGCTGTGACAATGCTATATACTTTTCCTGGGCCGAAGAAGTGGGCAGTGTTGGTGGGACAATTGTGGAGGATTTCGGTGGTCCAGTCGAGGAACCGGTGTCGATTCTTCAAGAACTCCGGCAAGGATCCCAGGATCGGGTAGGTTTTGAAGCCAGTGTGTGTGGATTTCTTTTGTCGACTAGTGTAAAACTGAAGGTAGACATACATGGAGAGGAAGACTAGAAGGAGGAAAGATTGCAGAGAGGATACTAGATCCATGGCTAACAAGACTTAATAGTACGTAATAAGGTATTATGGGATATTTTTATATATAACTAGAGTTACAATAATGGAATGACTACATAAGCATGAGGAGGGTGTTGGAGCTTTTAGTGCTGTTTTCGTGATTTTTAAGGTCATGTTCTTTGTGCTTTTGCTTTCAACATTGACATTCCTAGTTTCTAGTTTTATTGCGGTGGAGATTATGAAAGTTATAACGGCTATTGAATTTGTTTGTACACATGATCGGAAGCACATTTGATTAGAGGTTTACTCAGCACTTGTGCTAGACTACGTACCTACGTTATTATGTGCTTGTACCTCAACAACTTTGTGTTCATTGAATTAATTGTTTAAGTTACATCTCAAATATGACATTTTAATCTTCTCATACTAAAACCCTATAGAATAAATCCAAAAATGTGACAGGTGTAAAATAAAATTTGAAGAAATTTTGTTAACAGGAAAAGTACGTTCCTCAAATAAAAGAATTAGGAACTCAAAATAAGAAGATAAAGGCTATAGTCGGAACATTCTAATTGTGGAGCAATCCATTATTGATCTTACAATCTTAGGGACACTCTTCTTACTGTGCAATGAAATATTTACATGCTTGTTGATGGAACATTAGATTGGACGATGATACCATTACTCTGAATCCATATCCTATTCAGCAAACAAACATGCAAAGATAGACTCAAAACTATCATCTATTGGATAATAACTAACTAAAAAGTATTGGCTGATTTAAAAAATTCTACCTCAAAAAACCTAAAGTTTGGCAACATTAAATGTCACGAATTTCGTATCCCTTGAGTTCAATGTACTCTTCCTCTAACAACCGAAAATTGACAGAATGAAGTGACAAGGTTATTCAACTTCTTGCTACATGAGAACATCACAAACAATGGCGGATCCAGGATGTAGATTTAGGGTAGACTAATCTGAGGCTTGTTTATACGATTTTTTTTTTCTTTTCCTATCAATATTACTTTCAAGAATTTTGAGACTAAATTTTAAAGAAATACTAATAGAAATTGTTGTAACTAAAGAAAAACAGGGAGAAGAAATGTGGAAAGAGGAAAGAACAAGTAAGAAATTTTTAAGAAATAGTAATATAAAATGTGGTAACAAAAGGGAAAAAATGAAGAGAAAAAGGGAGGAAAAAAATGGCGAAAGAACAAAATGAAGGAGAAGTAAATGAGGAAAAAGCAAAAGAAACAGGCATGCCTCTAAGAGGATTTGAACCAAGGTCACAAGGGAAATAACACATCACTTTACCAATTGAACCATTTATGGCTTTAAAAACATTTGGCACATATAATCGGTAATATATTAGATTTTTTTTGTGTTGGGCTCTACTACCAACGTGGATACGCCCCTGATCATAAGCCCTAACTAGTAAATAAAAATGAAAAAAATCACAAATTTCTCACTTAAGAGATTTTCAGAAAGTATCGCAACCATCATCAGTATCTCCTGTGCGTCTCTACCATAGGAAACAAATGATTTAGAAGACCTTTCTTTTAATAAGTAGAACAAAATCCAAATCAGTTGAAGAAAAATTTATCTGCATTTGCAAAATGTTGTATGTATGAACTCATATATTCACATTTTACTAATCATCATCTGAAAAGTTTTGAACTCATCAATTCATCACATGTAACTGCCAAACTGATAGGATACTATAAGAATCAAATCCTATTATTAGAGAAAGCAACATGTACAAGATTGAAGTTGACTTCGCTAGAGCTAGGAGTTAGAATCGTCCAATAGTCGTTTACTAGCATGGTTCTAGCCGTCTCTAATTTTCACAATTATACTACTTTTAAGTAAGCAGATAAGCACCATAGATATTACAAAGCGATTCTCTGTAATGGTATAATCGACAAGTGGAACAATACTGCATTGTGTTCAAAACAGTAGATTGCAAAATTCTAACGATATAGACAAACAGTAAGCGTTTCCAGAAATACAACAAACAAAATAAACTTCAATTTTATCCTGACGGATCATATGCATCTCTTTCTCACAGTCACGGGTAGTCCACCTTTAATTCGCAGTGTCATGGACAACAAATGCGCGGGACACGTGTCCTTATCTTCTACGTCGACCTCAAACCTCTCTATCACAGAGGCTGCAATGGACTTCATCTGAATAAACGCCAAGTCTTTTCCAAGACACATTCTCGGCCCGGCGTGAAACACCGGATACCGAAACGCACTGTCCGGTTGACAGGTGCCGTCCTCGCCGAGCCACCTCTCCGGCACATACTCATGGCAGTCCTTCCCCCATATCGTCTCCATCCTCCCCATTGCATACGCATGGTACGTCACAAACCACCCTTTCCCCAGCACCGTCCCGTCCGGCATGACGTCATCGTTGAGGCACGCCTTCGTGTCCACCGGTACAGGAGGGTAGAGTCTCATGGCTTCCATGATCGCCGCCTGCAAATAGTGCATGTCTCTGAGCTCGTCAAAACCGTAAGTGTTGCCCATACTTTGGCCGTTTCGGGATCGAATGGCTTCGAGCTCATTCAGAATGTTGAGCTGGACGTTTGGTCTAGAAGATAGGATCCAGAAGAACCAAGACAGAGCAGAAGACGTGGTGTCCCGGCCGGCGAGGATCATGCTTATGATGATGTCACGGAGAAACTCCGGCGAGTTATTGTTGTCATTTCCGATGAACCGGGATAACAAATCATCCTGCTGTTCGTAGCTATTGTTCTCCATTCGAGACCTTATTATGTCATCAGCGAAGTTATGAACAGTTGCAATTGAATCCTTCAACCTCCTCTCGGATCCAATATTGAAGAACTTTTTGAAGATAAGGATAAATTGAAAGGCGTAGAGGAACCTTCCGGAGCAAAGCGTGGCGGCGTCATCAAACGCCCGCATAAACTCGGCGGCGGATTTCCCATCGCAGCCGAGACAAGCCGGGTCGACGTTGAAAGCCATCTTGCAAATATTATCGAACGCAAACCGCTCCAAGACGTCTTGGAGGTCCAAACGACATCCCGTTTCGGCTGCTCGCGTCAAAAGTGGAACCAACCTGGTCTGAATCTCGAAGCTGACATTATCCATGACGAAGTTCCTGAGTGATTTGGTGTTGAAGGCGTAGCTGGCCGTCTTTCTTTGGACCTTCCAGAGCTCGCCGTCGGCGTTGAAGATTCCGCCGCCGAGAAAGTCTTGGAGGAGACCGATGAACCGCTTGCCTTTCGGGTAGTTCTCGAAGTTGGTTTTCAGCATGTGCTCCACGTTTGACGGGTTGGCCGTGATGACGCCGCGGATTTTTCCGGGGCGGAAGAAGACGGCGGTGTTGGTGGGACAGTTGCGGAGGATTTCGGTGGTCCAGTCGAGGAAACGGTGCCGGTTCTTCAGGAATTCCGGCAGAGATCCGAGAATCGGGTAGGTTTTGAAGCCGCTGTGTGTGGATTTCTTCGGTGGAGTAGTGTAAAAATGAAGGTAGACATAGATGGAGAGGAAAACTAGAAAGAGGAAAGATTGCAGAGCAAATAATAGATCCATGGCTAACTGGACTTATCAGTACGTTGTAAATTATTATGGATACTTGTATGTAGAACTGCAGGGTCAACTCAAAAAAAAAAAAAAAAAGGTTTTTTTAGATGAAGAAAAAAAGAAGTTAAAACAGTGGTATGACTACATGAATATGAATTTAGACGTGACAGTTTAGTTTAATAATCTTTTGAGATTTAAAATGAATTTTACGAGCGTTTTGTCGCATTGGAAATTTGGAATGTTATATTCTCCTCCTGAGTGCCTCTGGAGTTTAGTGGAATGGTCCTTTCATTTTGCACGGTTATCTTATCTTTATTTCCTTGTCGTCCACTAATCATGTTCTTTGTTCTTGTTATAACACGGACAGCAGGCTTCATATAATACGACTATATCATACTGGGTTAGTAGACTCTTTATTTTAGTTTTTCAGCTTCTTAGTTATTTTAAAAAGTATGTTTAGCTTTTTATATTTTTTAACAGCTGCATCAGACTCTTAAGTAACTCTCTATTATAATTTTTAGTTATCTCGTTACTAAATATAGAGAGCGAGATGAGACTCTCTATAATTTAAAATATTCTTTTTGAGTTATTTTATATAATATATAAATATATTTAAACTATTTAGTCTTGATTAAAAAATAATATAAATTTAAAATTAGTCAAAATATATAGCACTGATGCATACATATTTCTAAAGTAACTAGCCAAAATGACTTTTTAGCTACTTTGACTAAAATTTAACTAAAAAATGGCTAGCATTGCTAAAGATACTATTTCGAACTTATAACAAGTTTGGTTGCTATATACCGACTATGAATTAAAATCCATTTCCATAGCTTTTAAGATGTAAATACTATCGGTTTGTCAAAAAGTCGGGTCTCCTTGGCTTTATAAAATTATTGATCTAAGCAATTGATAGTAATAATGGGGATTCTCAATAGAGAACAATTTCTCCCAATTTTGATGTATTTTCTTTGATTTAATAAAGTTCATTTTTAATGACAGAGGCTGTACGCTTCCATGGTGAGGTAAGGATGGAGGAATGATGCTAGGGGGTATCGTGGTCATGGTGGCAAGGATCGATTCTGACCAGATCAATCCAATCTGGGTTGGGTCTCTTCGACCTGATCTAGGGATGGGTATGTTTGACAGGGCTAACGCAGTTCCATGGCTTGGTAGGGGGGATGGAATGATGATGGCGGAGGTCCGACTCCGACGGTGCGGTGCAGTTGGTGGTCTGTCGGCAGTGGCTATGGTAAGGGGCCAGGCTTGGCTAGCAGCTTGGATCTCCCTTGTTTCCTTAGTGGAGGCTTGGGATTGGACCCTTCTTTTGGCTTGGGATAGGCTGGTTTTTTTAATTTCTGTTTTTAATTTATTTATTTTAGTTAGTTAATATTGTCTCACCTTTGGCGTGTAATAAGTCCTAACATGTCTTTTGTAGGGCTAGTCAAACTAAATGCTTGTGTATGCGCTCCAAGTGCCTTGTCTTGCCTAGTGAGGAGACGATCAATTGTTAAATAGTCGCAACCTTCTAGTGGCAGAATGAAACTAAGTGTCGTCGGAATTATTCTCTGATGACAACATAGTAGAAAAGCTGTGATTTTAGTAACGATGTTTTATTATAATCGAGTTATCTTTCCGGTATGTCACCGCTATCTCAAAGCAAATGGAGTAGTCAGTAGTGCACTCTTTGTTAATTGGTGCTTGTTATAATACATGTATTTTGTAGAGACTCCTGATATCATTTAAGGAAGTTTTCTAGATGCTTATTGTAATCAGGGGTTTAGGCTCAATGTCCCCCCCCCCTCCCCCCAAAGAAATGACAACTTCTATGTTCACCCCTAGGGTGAACCAGCATATTCATCATATTATCGATTAACATATTTTAGTTAATAAATTTATAATCTAACAGTCTGTATCTTAAATTAGCCTTTAAATATCATCTCTGTAAAAAATCAACTGAATCGGAAATCATTTAATTATCTAATTGAATCAAACAAATGGATGATTCTAACAACTTTTACTACTATTATGATTAACCGTCTATGTATTTCATAGAAAAGAATAACTAAAACATCTTCAATTTCATTAGTTTTTACAGAGTTAATCTTTGTATTACGTTATACAACATGAATTGTTTGATTAAAAATATATAAAGTTATTATGCATTAATCACAATAGATGGTGAATATGCTCGTTCACCTTAGGGGTGAACTTAAGAATTGTCCGGTTTGATCCAGTACTGGTTAAAGAAATTTTATACACTCCTGGACATTCCTTAATTCTTCATTATCGATTTTCAAAATCCATGTAATTAAATTTTGAGGAAAAAAAAAGCGGAGAATAATGCATGTCCCCAACTGGATAAGATTGGTAAATCTGAATGATAGCTATGTCGAAAGTGAAACTGAATTGGTTGCACACAAATAAAAATTAGTGGCACTTGTACTAAACATTGTTGCATCAGTTTTTAGTTAAATCAAATTGTTTAATTTGCAACCTCTCTTTCATAATCCTAAACCCTATGGAAATTGGTTTGTGGCTCGTAAATATGATTGAGGAATTATGAAAGAGAGGTTGCGAATTAAACAATTTGATTTAACTAAAAACTGATGCAACAATGTTTAGTACAAGTGCCACTAATTTTTATTTGTGTGCATCCAATTCAGTTTCACTTTCGACATAGCTATCATTCAGATTTACCAATGTTATTAGGTGCTCAAGATAACGGGTTATAATTAGGTGAGTTCTGTAAAGAGATCAAGATGTACATGAGGAATGCAAGAACAGTGAGAAATGAAATGAAACAAATGTACGTGACAGAAAGAGATCAAGATGCATATGAGCAATTGAGGCGAATGTACCTAAACTACAATGCTAATGGTAAATTTGGTAAATGGTAAGCTATACAAATGAAAAATGTTCTCTGGCGGCCACATATCCAGTTTCACAACTTCCATGGTTTCCTACCGAGTTCCTACAAACATCTGCACCAATAATTTTCATCAGTAATTATTAATTATTGAGATAGTGAAGCCGTACGTGAAGGAGGAGCATAAGCAATCATTAATCACTGGGAATTTGCAACTTATGGTGAATCTTAAAGCTTCACTAGAGAAACCACAGGTCCAAGTTGTCTGGTCAAAATTGGTGTAGAAAGACCAATAACACGAACAATGAAACCCTCGAAAAACAAGATCACATGATTTAATGAAAATAAAAAGCTAAAATATCAACACATATTGCCAACGACATAACAATATCTTACTACATGTTTTTTTATGGTTCAACCTACATTTTCATGATTACAAGAGCACTTATTATGATGGATGAAAGAACCAAATTCCCTGCTGCAGTGGTTTTACCTGTTTTGTCATAACCACTCCCTCGATCTAGATGTAAACATTAGCAACAAATCAAACTAGATTCAATTCATCGGACTAAACTATTACAAAACATAATTTTTGATACGATACATAAAGGGATTAGTGTTAGTTGAAATACTTTTTGAATAAATAAAGTGTTTGAACCTAAAATTAACATTTTTTCCCGACGAGGAGAACTCGAAGGAAACGGGTCAATATCCGTGGCTCAAGCTATATATTTCTGATAAACTCGAAATATATTGTTCAGAGGCTAAATAAAGCCTACTTGAAGGCCAAACAATTTTGAAGCAAATCTGGATATTCACTGATTTACTATTAATTATCAAATAGGTGATATATTTGCATTACCAAGCTTTTGCAAAGAGAGAACATGGCAACGTACTTCTCTACCCATAATTAAGGTCTTTGGTTGATCAATTAAGGAAGTATCAAGATGGGCCACCAGGCTATTCATTGCCAATAATATGTAAGCAATCACCTTTAATTGCAATTATCCTTTCTAATTGCATGCCGCTAGCTACTGAATGCTCGCGAAGGCAATATGTGCATATCCAAAAATTAGTCCTTTGAGGCGATTACGTTGCCTAAGAGGAAGATTACGTCCAGGACTCAAGAAGGTAATTTACCTTGCCTAAAAGATTGCTACGACAAAGTTAATCTTTATTTGCCCATAATAGTTATCAAAACTATTAAGAGTTTTGATTTGATTCAAGGCCAATAAATGTGGCCTAAAATATAGTATTTCATTCCTGTTTGGAAAGTGAATCTGTAGCAGCCTATATATAAAGGCTAAAAATAGAACAACAGAAAACAACTCTTCAATTAAGTAATTTCTCAGATTATCAAAGTCTCCCCGGAGCAACCTCTCTTACCGATGACCACGCTCCAATCCCAGTCTCCCCAAGAGCTGATTGTCAGTGCCACCAAACCAACCCGGCGACCATACTTCTAGTCCTAGTCTCCCCAGGAGCCAATTGTCAGTGCTACAGCCACTGATACTACCAGCGAAGCAAGGGTAACGCCATCGCAACTCAGCGAAGCTAAAGTCACGCTTTAGCACAAGCTCGTGCTTTCTCCCAACTTTCCAGTGATTGCTCTGCTCAACCTACAACGTTGAGTATCGATTCGGTGAAGCGAAGAGATCACAACCAAAACCGTTACCCATAAGGCAAAGAAGTCATTTTCCGAAAGGCATAGAAAAGAACCTTGTGAAGAGGTTGGTGCTCTCCTCGTCCACATCGTTTGATTCAAGAAGTCAGGTCAAGGGACTCTCCGACGACTGCACCCCACGGTGCTGGCACGCTCAAGCACTCAAAAGAGATAGTTTGCACCAGACTGATTTTGGAGCCAAACACAAAGGGTACGTTATATGGAAAATTTGTTTCACATTGATTCATATTTCAGTTTATACACCTCTACCACAATTTTTTTTTATCTTCAAAGCTATATTTTTCTGGCATTGATGTACTTTTAATTATGATGCATTTTATTGTACTAAAAATATGGAGTGTTGCAGCGGCTATGAAAATAAATGTGCGAAAGTCATGCAAGAAGGAAATAACAATGAAATACAATTAAGGTGATTTAAAACAGTATGTCCAGATCAACGAATTAAGGTTGATTTAGTGAACAAAGTAATTGCTGCCTAGCCTAAGGTCAAAACAAACGGAGGATAGTATATGTACAAAGACTGAAAGACCAGATAAATATGATGTTGGCGATATTTCTAATTGAATTTTGTAATTTCTAAGTTTATTAGTTTTGATTTTGATGTCGATACTGTGTTTTAATTGAATAATATTTTAAGACTCTATTTGTTTATACTATGTCGAACGTGATGGGGTTCTGGCTCTCTCTAAAACCTAGCCGTCGGGGCTATGGTTCTCTAATCAAGCGACCGATTCTGGTCTCCATCCTAAGTGGGGATTTATTCTCCACACTCGGTGGTTTTTGCATCCACTCTCCAACGCAGGTTTTTCTGGTGACCTCTTAGCCTTGTCAACGAGATGCGGTCCAGGTATCACCACCATATCTCCTTGGTGTAAAGGTGAGGATGATAGTGATCGCCGGACAGATCGGATTGCGATCGGTGATTGGCTTGTATGGATGTCTGACTTTCGAATTCGACCACGGAGGGGACGACTCAAACCCTTGTTCGACCAAATTGTGTGGGTTGACATGATGATTGTGAAGGCGATTTGGAATCGATCTAGATGGTTTCTGGGTGCAAGGTCTGGTGGTCAGAGGCTAGACTTGACATGGATTAAGGCTGAATCGGGAGATCAAGAATGGAGGGCCGGCTTGGCGTTAGGTCTGAAGTGGTTTGCAGGCCAGGAGTGGCTAGGCGAATCAATGCCGGCTTTGACAGGGTCTGTTAGGGTCTTCCACCATACTGTCACTGTGATTGGAGGCATCCGGTCCAATGGAACGGTGACAGCAGGCACTGCTCTCCGATTAGAGCATAAGGTGGCGAGGTCGTTGATGGCGGAGGATATCATGATCGCCGGTGAGAAGATCCCTACTTCTGGTGGGGTGTCCAAATCATTTAGGTGGCCCATTTCATGTGGGTGGCCTAAATCAAACAGGCTTGCTATTTCCTTCGTAGTTGGGCAAGTTGTTTGGTTCCCAATTGATAAGCTTGGGTCCTTTAGGGTTTCGTATTTGGCACCTCGGATAATTTTGTCACTTCACTAATGGGCTCAGTTTCTTCAGAGTTTCGTCTTTGGAATCTAGGAGGGTCGACTCAGAAAATCACATTTACACTATTTCCAAACCTCCTAGCCCAAATGTTAGGGCAAGGAGAAAAAAAATTAAGTTTAGTTTTTTACTTTTTGAACTTAGCCTATTTACTGTGTTTTGTTTTCATAGTTCTTAGGCACACTTTTCAATAAGTGAGCACTGATTGTCTAATGGGTGGTGCTAGCATACCACGTCCTAAACTTGCCCTAGAGTTGGCAAGGGAAGGTATGTATCCGTAACATTCTGACTTGTGATAAATGGAATTGATTCCCTGGTTCAAAAAAAAAATAAATTATATTTTAATAAATCACTAATCGATATCTGGACTCATTTTATTATATTTTGTTTTTTTTTTTCTGAATTCATACAAAACTGAAAAGACTTTCTTCTAATTTCTGCACTTACGCCACCGAATTTTCTAGACCTTGTGTCATATTTCTATTTCTTACATACATTTCAACCAAACACAAACATAGCATCAAACGACTAAAACATCTCTTTCGAATTTCAAGCGTCTCAGGGCCACAAGCCCGGATTTGGATATCTCCCACAACAAGATTCTCCTACGACGTGTCGTTGATCAACACCATTGGCAAAATGAAAGGCGCTGGCCCCCGAACCACAAAACCGGTACATGCCACACATTCCCTTCCCAGCTGTTCTGGCTCTCAAGCTCAGAGTCTCAGAGACACAGAGAGAGTGAGACGCCCATGGCTGCCCTATGCGGTCGAGTCCCTCTTTCACCAACCCAAGTTTTCAATCTCACTAAATCAGGTACTTTTCCTTCTGGGTTCTTCAATTTGCATTAAAGTTTTGATCTTTACCTATCAGGGTATTTAAATCCATCAACCGAGCTCTGTTATCTGCAAAAATATATTACATAAAATGATGATTATATGAAATTCTGATGATCGCAATTTTCATTCCGGGTTAATCACAAGCAGGGTTCATAGATTTGGGGAAAGTTCAGCTATTTAGGGCAGGCTAGATTTCTTAAAATGCGTTTTGATTTTGATTTATGTAGGGGGCGATAAACCCTATTTTCATAAACAATGCCCAAATCGGAGCGCCGTGATGACTGCAACAACCACTGTTCTTGAAAAAGGGGGTGGGTTGTTGGAGAAGCCAACCATAGAGAAGACCACACCTGGTCGTGATTCTGAATTTGACTTGAGGTACGTACGATACAATTGTCTGTATAGTTATACGATTCTGCTTCTGTTGCATGAATTTTCTGTAATTTTCCCGGTATGCATAACAGACTTGATTGTCTCAGATAGACATTTGAGGGGATTTTCTATATGCTAATCTGTGTCTCGAAGAGAAGTTTGTAAGAGCCGAAACTTAAATTAGACATCTTAAAGGTGAAAGAATTAGGAATGCTGTAGTTAGTGATCAGTCCTACGTGAATGTAACAAAGTTATTCAGCAGACAGTGTAATAGCAGAAGAGCCTATTCATGTTCATAGTTGATTGGATTTTGGACTCTCGTTTCCTTAATCACTAGAGGGGGCTTTGACACTACTCGAGACTATGCTATATGAACGTTTTAGTGGTTTATACTTTTCAATTTTTATAAGTATGGCTGAAAGTCTGAGTCCAAAGTTTGGCTAGTGTTCCAAATTTTCCAGTTGGCTGCCCCTTCCCGACTCATTCTTTTGTTGAATAGCATTTTTTACCTGAGTAGTGGAACCTGTAGATTGGGAATAGCCCAAATTTGGACTCTTCAGGGACATTTAGCTAACTTCTGTACATTAGAAATAAATAACTCAAGGGGAGTTGGAGCATTTCTCAAGAGACTAAACGTTACTCGAGGAGTTCAAGCACTACTTGAATACGGCTCAAGTGGTTATGTGTCTGAATATGTAAAATTGGTTTAACTAGTGCTCTGAACATCCGAAAGTTGGTTATTGTAATTTCCTCTGTAGAGGGTAGTGACCTCGTGTTGTAAGCAATCTTGCAGGTTTTTAGGAAGAGCTTTCAGTAAGCTTTACTGTTAGAAAGTATTTGTGACTCATACCTGTTAACAGTATAAGTTTACTTTTAGTTATTCTGGTTATAGTAGAAACTTTCAACTGATAAACCTTGCTTGCAGGAAATCAAAGAAAATGTCCCCGCCTTATCGTGTCATGCTGCATAATGATAACTTTAACAAGCGGGAGTATGTTGTCCAAGTTCTGATGAAGGTTATCCCTGGAATGACAGTTGACATTGCAGTCAACGTGATGCAGGAGGCACATCACAACGGCCTGGCAGTGGTGATTGTGTGTGCTCAGGTGGATGCAGAAGACCACTGCATGCAGCTTAGAGGCAATGGTCTTCTGAGTTCGGTTGAGCCTGCAAGTGATGGATGTTGATCATTGTTGATTAGTACCATTATTATCATAAACAAAATTAAATAAAAGTAAATTATAAAAGGAATTGCAATGTCTTAGCTAGGTCATATCTTTGGTTCTATATCGGTTTGAGTAGTGCGAATGTGTGTGTACGTAGTACACTAGTATGTACATAAACTTGCCCCTATTAACACGAACTGCTTTCAGGGCATGTTGAGTAAATGTTTTGGCATTCTGTTTTTTTTTTTTTATATAATTAATTAGAGAAAGAGAGAGGAGATGAAGATCAGAAGGACAAAAGGAAATGTGAGATGTAAACAAGAACACGTACAACAGTTTCGAAATTATAAATAAAACACCCTTGAAGATTTGATTCTAGGCATTCTACATCTACTCATTCTGTCATTTCTCGGATTCCTCATATTATTTATGATTCTATCTTCCCACATTAATTTACAAATAATTGACTGGAACGGTAATGAAACTATTTTCTAAAAAAAAGGGGAAAAAAAATAGTTTCTGAGGGAACAAGAAAGAGCTAGAAGTTTCTATAAAAAAAAATAAGAAAACTGAAGTATCTCTCCTTAGTTTGTAAAAAAAAGAAGGTAAGAAACAGAAAAAAAAAAAAAACCGATTACAAGATGGAGACGCGGGGAATCGAACCCCGTGCCTCTCGCATGCGAAGCGAGCGCTCTACCATATGAGCTACGTCCCCATGTTGGTCTTTGTCTACGCTTTATATTATATATATTATATTTCTTTTTGCTGCCAATCTAAGTTTTTATGCATATATTACTGGGAAACAGGTACCCGATTGCCGACCCTTTGTAAAGGAAGAACCTGACACCTCAGAGAAAGAGTGCAATAATCCTTACCATAATTTAGCGCAAGCATAGTGAGTACTGATACTCTTTTCGAAAGCTAACCAGTAACCACTATGTTTTCATAAAGTTGCAAGTCGTCCATTTCAGAGATACAGAGATACATAGAATCAGATATATTGCCTTTGCCCCATTTTTATATCATTGGCATGAGTACATCCCCAGTTTACTGCATTGCCAAAGTATCGATGAGCTCACACACATCTGACGGCTTCTCCTTACATAGCGTCGAAATGACCATCCTCCAGGTATCTCCATGAAGAACATTTGCCTTTTCCAGGCTACTTAAAACTGTCCCTAACAACTCCATATTACCTTCCTGACACAAACCCTCAACAAGTTTATGCGTCCGTGCATAATGGGGCGCACAACCCTTAAAGATCATCTCATCTAAGACAAATGCTGCTTCCTGAAACTGTCCGCAATCACAAAGTCCACTAAATAGCATTCGATATGAAAGAACATCCGGATGGCACCCGCGCCTTGGTAAATCTTGAAAGAACAGATTGGCCTCGCTCCATTTCCCTTCTTTGCACAATGCATCAATAATCACATTGTAACTGATAGCATCTGGTCTACACCCTTTCTCCACCATCTCATCCAAAACTCTGTACGCTGCCTCGAAATCCTTCTCCTTACAATACCCATGAATCATTGCATTGTAAGTCACAGTGTTTGGCTCGCACCCATACTCACTCATTTCCTTCAAAAGCCCCGGAACCTCTCCTCTCCTACCGGCCTTTAGAAGCGCACTGATCAAAGTAGAATAAACCGCTGCATCCAACCGAATATTCTTCTTTACCATCTCATCCTTAAGCCCAAAAGCCAATGCCATTTCACCAATCCCACAAAATCCTTTCATCAACGACGCATACACGAAAGCATTAGGCAAATCTCCATGAACGCGTTCCCAATCCTCTTTCAACTCCAAAGCTTCTTTCACCCTAGAATCCGAACAAAGCTTGTGAACTAAAGTCCCCAAAGTCACATCACTCGGTTGAAGACCGTTGCTGCGCATTTCATCAAACACCTTCCGTGCATTATCCAAATCCTCACTCCCACAAAAAGTCTTGATCAATATATTATAAGTACACGCATCGGGGGTCCCATAATCCTCAATCCCCTCCAAGAGCTTCTTCATCCTCTCAAATTTCCCACATTTGAAAAGCGCATTTAGCAATGAATTGAATGATTTGATAGTCCGCTGGCAACGGAAAGAAGGCATTTCATCGAACACTTGGAGTGCCCGGTCAGCGAGACGAGCCCGGCCATAGTATGACATGACATTGCAGAAAATGATTTCAGGCGGAGCAAAACGGGTTTCTTGCTTCATTTGGTGGAGGATTTGCTCCATTTGGTCGAACATTTTGGCGCGGCCGAGCTTGGAGATTATGAGGTCGTAGGAAAGAAGAGAGTAGCGAAAGGGCTTTTGGGGTTGGGGGTTTGGATCAGGGTTAGGGTTTTGGAAGAGTTGGAAGGCTAGAGCTGGGTCCTGTTGGTTGCGTAGAAGAGAGGAAAGCCTGAAGGGAGAGATGGATTTTGAAGCTTTCATTTTTTGTGTTTTTTGTGTCAACTGGTGATCTTATTGGTCAGAGCTTATATATTCATAAGCGTTCAGCCCGCCAAAATAAACGGTATAAAGTACTGTAACTCACTAAAGCCTTAAACCCTAATTTGGAGGGGAAGAAAATTGATATTTAGAACAAGTTCCAAACAAAAACTACTAGGTACAGCCCAATACTATTTGGTTTGGTAACATAATCTCATCTTCACAAGTGGGAGATTGTGAGTTCGACACACGAAATATTAGTTGTAGCATTTGAGTTGTTTATCTGATAAATAATTTAAAAAAAACCTACTAGGTATAAACTAACTAAAGCTTTTAGATATTAATTTCATCGTTATTCGACACATGTATGGTGAAGCAAATGGTGTACCTCATCGCTTAGCTTACCTTGTTATTCATTCTTATGTTGATGATATTTGGTTAGAGGATTCATCCTCTATTATTGAGGATGTTCTCTTTGAAGATTTATGCAAGTGTACTGGAGGTAATGGTTTACTAAAGCTTTTATATATTAATTCCATTGTTATTCGACACACGTATGGTGAAGCAAATGGTGTATCTCATCATTTGGCTTACCTTGTTATTCATTCTTATGTTGATATTTGGTTAGAGAATTCATCCCCTATTATTGAGGATGTTCTCTTTGAAGATTTATGTAAGTGTGTACCCCTCAAAGTAGTATTATGATCTAACAAAATTTCTCACTCATAGTCAAAAAAAACTAACTAAAGTTTTTTTTTCCGCATAAAAGAATAATAAAAACTTATAAATAGGAGCTCTAAATTAACATTAAACTGCAACTACCTGAACAAAATTTTTCATTGCTAGCACATAGTAATTAAAAAATTTGCACAACATACAATACTAAACTCATATTAAAGAGGTATGATTAACTCTGTAAGCTGTGTTAGTGAGAAAAAAAATGCACCTCACAAAACTATTCCTCCAACCTCAATAATATATGAAGGTGACGAGATACCAAACAATATTAATTTCTCTTATTTAGTTTTATTAAACATCTTATTGAATATATAGTTTGCTTTCTATCAAACATAATTAACCAACTAGTTTGAGATTTTTGAAGTTTTGCAACTACATTTGGCCTGGTCCGGTTCTCTTCCTGATAGTGCCATATTCTCTTAATTAGTTAGGTAGTTAGGTTTGGTTGCTATCAAAGACAGCATTAAGTAGGGTTCTAGATATATGGCTCTTAGCAGTAGCTCACTTCTGACTGGCCCTTAATCCTTATAGGACAGGTTTTTTTATAATGTTTGCTTCTCACTATTTCTAATGGATTGAAACTCTAATTTGATTTAAAAAAAAAAAGTTTTGAAGGTTGGATTCCTTCACTTCCTTTTCTTTTTCGGTTCATAATATGGTTTAAAATAGGAAAAGGAAAACTCCATATTATATTGATCTTATTCCAGTGCTACGAATCAAAGTGAAAAAGAGATGGTCCTGATCAAATACTGACTAATCAACCTACGTGGCTGTTTTCCACTCCATAATCTGTCTAGCTTATTCTATGATATCTACCACCAGCCACTTGCATTATGAATCTGGTGTATCTATAAAAGGCCTGCACATTTAATCGGGAGTACGACAATTAGATTTTTATTTTATAGATACAGTCTGAATTGTTGATTTATTTTAATTTTTAATTTTTAATTTTTAATTTTTTTTATCAAGAACCTACATTTTTAAATAAGAAAAATGAAAAAAATAAAATAAAACTTGTCTCAGACATTAGCTACCGCAATCAACTGGAGGAATTAGGTTTGCCAAACTATCATGGTTACAGACTACAGCATGGAGATTAGAATTGGCATTGATAAATGGGGATGGAGTTATTCGTTAATGCAGAAATTGCAAAGATACATAGAAAAATAAAAAAAGTATCAAATGTTTTCTCATCGGTGACAAAATACACAAGCTTTATCATCATGATCGCTAATTCATCTTGCAGATTCCTCGTTACGCACTTCCAACCAATCCAACATTTTACTAATCCAGTTCAAATTCTACCCACATGCTTCTCGATTAAAAACAAACCTTTATACAGAAGCAACTTCCCAAAAGCAGCCTAAAGCTCTAAACTACATATTTACGATTTACCCACACGATGACATGCTCGTACCAGTGTACCACTTGGTACGGATTAAAGAAATAAAAAGAAAGTGCTGCTCAATGACCTTTTTAATCTCACAACTGGAATTGTTACCTTTACAGGGTCAAACAACCTTTATTTACCTTTACCCCCAACAAGAGGAAACGGCAAAGAAGTGAAACAACCCTAACTCAGGGGAAAGACAGAAACCTCCCACAATCGCTGCCAGAAAATTAGAAAAGCGTTACCCCACGATTTTGTATATATCTTCCTCCTTTACCCAAAATCTTAAACCTCTCTGATCTAGAAACTATTGAACTTCGTTACAGCTTTACCTTTACAGGATCAGAAACCTTTATTTACCCTCAACAAGAGGAAAAGACTTAGAACCCTAATCAGAAATAAGACAGAAACCTCCCACAATCGCTGGCCAGAAAAAAGCCACACACTCAGCAAATTAGAAAAGCATTATCTCATAATTATTATTTTTTATTACATTAACAACCGAAAATTATAACTATTATCCATCTTCCGATTTCTCACTTGTGAAAGAGATGAAATCTCGTGTTAGACTACTGACTACCTCTTTAATTATTGCTTTCGATCATTATTTTACAATATTCAACTTTGGGTTGTATAAACTATTATGTAATTCCCTATAATTAGCTCATTACCATAATAATTTACTTCTTTGTACCTATTTAAACTCCTATCTAAGTTTCTTCTAAAAAAAAAAACTCCTATCTAAGAGATGAGCGTACACACAAATATTCATCCAACTCTTTCACCTCCTGACTGGTTAATCTTTTATACATCCTCCTTACCCGAGAAAGTGAAAAACCAAATCCTCCCTGATCTATAATCCTAGTCCTCTCTGCACCCATATCAAGTAAAACAATGACGAATTCAGCAACGCATATACGTCCGCACCAACCAGCTTAGCTTTTCCATAAATCGTAACCCCCCACCTCTGGGCCCCCCAACCCCACTCCCCACTTCAATGCTCTCTCTAGTCTCATCTTCTTCCTCCTTCTCTCATCTCCTTAAAGCCTAGCCCTCACTCCCCTCACTGCCCGCTTATCTCTCAGAAGTTAGATCTACCTCTCTGCAACAATGGCGCAGAACCCATTTCGCTTCTTCGTCTTAACCTTCTCAGCTCTCATCTTCACTACCCTTTTACCTCCCACTCTCTCCCGCACCGTACTATCAGACACCACTGTTCTCGACGTCGCCGGTTCTCTCAGCCAGGCCCATGACGTCATCTCCTTCGACCCGCAAACTCTCAAGCCCTTGGACGACCAAGAAGCACCCGAGGCCCAAGCCCAAGCCGAGCTCAACTCCTCCTCGGTCCTGTCGCTCACTCTCCAGCTCCACCCCCGTGAGTCTCTCTACACCTCCCAGCACAAGGACTACAAGTCGTTGGTCCTCACCCGCCTCGCCCGTGACTCGGCCAGAGTCGACTCGCTCAACACCAAGCTCCAGTTCGCGCTGCAGGGGGTGAACCGGGCGGATCTGGAGCCCATGCAGACGGAGATCCGACCCGAGGACTTGTCCACTCCGGTTACTTCCGGGACCAGTTTGGGAAGCGGCGAGTACTTCACACGCGTCGGCGTCGGAAACCCTGCGAAGCAGTTTTACATGGTGTTGGATACCGGCAGTGACGTCAATTGGCTCCAATGCCAGCCTTGCTCCGACTGTTACCAGCAATCCGACCCGGTTTTCAACCCCACCGGATCCTCCACCTTCCGCCAGCTCACCTGCGACGCGCCGCAATGCTCGGCTCTCCAAGTCTCCGCCTGCCGCAATAACAAGTGCCTATACCAGGTCTCCTACGGCGACGGCTCGTACACCGTCGGCGACTACGTGACCGAAACGGTGTCGTTCGGGAACTCCGGTGCAATCAAAACCGTCGCCTTGGGATGCGGCCACGACAACGAGGGTTTGTTCGTCGCGGCCGCCGGACTGCTCGGACTCGGCGGCGGTGCTCTCTCACTTCCTTCGCAAGTTAAAGCTTCGTCGCTGTCGTACTGCCTCGTCAACCGCGACTCCAGCGCGTCGTCCACACTCGAGTTCAACTCCGCCGCCCCCCGGACTCCGTCATCGCGCCGCTGCTGAAGAACCGCAAACTCGGAACCTTCTACTACGTCGGACTCACCGGGTTCAGCGTCGGCGGCCGTCCGGTGTCGATTCCACCGTCTCTTTTTCAGATGGACGAAGCCGGCAACGGCGGGATCATCGTCGACTCCGGAACCGCCATCACTCGACTGCAGACGGCGGCCTACAACGCGCTCCGCGACGCGTTCAAGCGACTCGCGCCTGACCTTACTCCCGCGGGTACGTTCGCGCTGTTCGACACGTGTTACGATCTTTCGGGAAAAACTAGCGTGCGGGTCCCAACGGTGTCGTTTCTATTTTCGGGTGGGAAAAGCTTTCCTCTCCCCGCCAAGAACTACTTGATTCCAGTGGACAACTCGGGCACTTTCTGCTTCGCCTTCGCTCCGACGTCGTCAGCTCTGTCCATCATCGGAAACGTCCAGCAGCAAGGGACACGTGTCAGCTACGACTTGGCGAACAACCGCGTCGGATTCTCTCCAAACAAGTGTTAAATTACCTCTGTAGTTAAAGTAAAAAAAAAACATAAATGAAAGTAGTAGGATTGGAGTTTGGTTTAGGTCAAATCTAAATAGGGTTTGGAAGTTTGGTTCGTAATATGTGTACCTATTCATTCCTCATAATCTAAATGAAGAAGGTGCATTCTAAGGTTTCAATTTTGATGTGAATATTAATGTTTAATGCATTATTTGTGTATCTAGGCTTACCAATTACCATAGCTTTACCGTAGCTTTTGGTGGAATTGTAATGTCAATAAGTCAATATCGATGTTAGTGTATTATGTAGGTGGGAGTTGTATGACAGTGTGGCCCATCTTATCTGTCATATAACTTTTCAGTACACACTTCTAGGAACCGGTCATGAACTTATAAATAAAGCAGTCAGATAACTAGATTTGTCTGACGTTCCATAAAATCTCGCTAAGTATTAGAGCATGAATTAAGCAATAAGAAAGAACAAAGTGTTTTAGGTAATGTTAACTTATAAGAAGTTATATTTTAGGTAATGTTAACTTATAAGAAGTCAGATTACTAAATTTGTCTGATCGTGCTAATAAATCTCACCCATCATCTCACTCTCTATACAGCTTCATAAATCATACGAACATGAATCAGACAATAAAGAAAAAAAGATTTTAGATATAAAAAGATTTTAGATATGTTACGTGACACGACCGCTTGAAATCATGTAACTGTAGTCTCTTATCGTGATCACGCTCCGGTCCAAATTTGAAGGCGGGGTCACGCCAATACGTTAACGAATATAAGTGATACGTTACAAAAGGGTTGCATGTGTGACTCGTGTCATGGAATTGGTGTTTCATGTCTGCATGTGAAAATTTTCAGACTTTTGGGCACTAAATTACGAATTAGCAGCCATCTCTCATTTTCGTCCGGTGCGATCTGGTGGGGGAGGAGATCACATGGGAGAGTAGGGCCCACTTTGGGAGTGGACGACAACGTAAGGGTTTTTATTAGTAGCATGAGCACGCACTTTGTTGGTTGGACCTTGGTTTCGAAAGTTGGACTTGTGGGCCCGAGTCCCGTGATTGTCGGCAGATTTCTATTAGCCCTTATTGGGCCCTTTCGCTTTCGCATACGGATCCACACGGTGTCTGCTTCCCAGCCCAACTTTGATGTTCATATCAGGTTTGTAAATATCTGCACTTACAACAAGATATATATGTCGACAGTGGTATTCGTCCGGTTAGTAACTGACGAAATAAACTATGTTCAATGATTTTTAAATTTACATCAAACAGTTAAAAATAAAATAACTTAACTTAAAAATAAATTTTTTCACTATTGACTTTACATCTAAGGATGATTGAATACAGTTTATTTAGTCAGTTACTTACCGGATTAACAAAATTGTATATGTCGATATCTTTTTTTTTTTTTTTTTAATAGTAGATATATCATCTTTTCCTAACAAGTGCACTATTACTGATATTTCTTCGATATATCTATCGATATATCATAATATTTGGGTATTGATATATCTATGATGGCTGATTTTTTTAAACCTTGGTTCCTAAAATTTTGCTGATCGGTGTCTTGTATTTTTGATAGCAAGTAAAATGTTTCACGATCCAAAAAGTTCTATTATGTTTCTGACCATGTGATAAAGATATAAACATTTCGAATTTTAGATTCAGTTAACTAGTAGATCTCACATCACAATTCACTAAATAATTGGTTCCTTGCACTAAATAATTATTAGCCTTTTATATAACTCGGGAGTTTCTCTAGTGTCAATGTCTTGATTTTGGTGGCGGTGGGAGAGTGAATGCTCTCTATCACCGCAATTGTAAGCACATCTACACAAGATAGGGACTAGAGCGTGAAACATTTGAATGCCACAAAATTTAGGTCCAATCATAAACTTGAACTACCATATGCAGTTATGATAGCGTCCCAAAGTGGATGCAGAAATATTCATCTGTCTATGTTCCTTCATTTTAAGTGTGTAATAATTCATATACATAAAATCCTCCAACCCCAAACCTAAACTGTAGACCATTTACGATTCAAAAGATTTTTTGACATAGTTTTGATTGAAATTAGTCGTGGTGTTGTTTTAGGTTAAATCACTGAAAATATATAGGTTAACCTATAAGATTTTATATGTTCATTCCAATTCTCAAAAAAACCTATAAGATCTTACAAGGTCAATTGGTTGGTGAGGATTCTGGAGAGTATTCTGACCACTTGACATTTCAAGGCCAGTGATCTTACTTGGACCACTTCACATTTGAAGGCCGATGATGTGGTATCTGTGCTATGACTTGCGACTTGCGAGTCAAGAATTTTTCGGAGCCAGAGAGGAAAAATGCGTAGAATTGTTAATTTTGAAAAAACAGGAGGGATGAAACAACAAGACGACCTAATTTTCATATAATCAACATGTTTTAGAATTTAACATGGAACATCAGTACACCAAGTGCATTTTTGAATTATTGGACTTTTGGGCTGTTGTTTCTAATCAATCAATCAAAGTATGGGACATGAACCAAACGATTATGAGCCAACTAATATGTCACTCATATTAATCAATTTAGCTCAGATTCAGACAAAAAGGATTACTATAGTTCAATAGTTCAATGCAATCACGTCGTTTGCCAAAAACAAAAAAATGCAATCACTTGGTATAATATTCTTTACTTTCTTTTTTCAGCTCTTCGCATGAATACTTAACAATAAACAATTTGGCAATACTATTAATCGGTAATTTGCTAACAACATGATTTGAACCTCTTTATTTGTACAAAGATTATGACCAAGTAACACGTTCATACAGATGATATAAATTGCTGAAGCCAGAAATGTAATGGAAAAATGAGAACCACATCATTGGATTTCTGTTGTTCTAGAATGTTATTATGAAGTATAGCCGCAGCTTCTCTGTCAAAGAATGTAAATGCTTGGAAATTCCCGAATGGGTTCGGTATAAGTCTTCAGTCTAGCACTGTAAGATAAAAAACCTTGAGGGAACGATGAAATGGATTATGATTTACCCAAATGAGAAGTCTAAACGTAATATTCTGCTTCTCAGGGTAACCAAAGCTTGCAACCTGAAGAGCAATTAACCACATTGCTCCAAAGGTTTGGCTGTGTTAACAAACGTTGCCGCTTTATTGAACCCTTCAAGCAAGAGAATCCGCACCGCATCTATGCCATGTTGAAGTGTAAAATCTAACTGAAAATCATACACAGGGAACTGTTAAGAGTCCAATGTCACGCCATATGTAATTCTCCCAAATTATTGCATCACAAAATTTACAAACCTCTTCGCGTTCTTGTTCAGTAAAGGGACGAAGAACAAAGTTGGCAGGGTCCATTTTCCCAGGAGGCCGCCCAATGCCTAAACCAATTTCACCATTCATAACAAAATTTCACCAATTCAATTTCAATAAAAATGTGCATATATACGTATTTTGGAAAGACTTTCCGGCGCTCTAGGTAAATTACCAATTCTCAAACGTGGAAAGTCACGGCTTCCTTTAAAATGATCAATTATACTTCTCATACTGCAACATAAAGCAAATAAGGGAAATCAATTAAAACTGTTGAGGGCTTCTTCTGACTTTCTGAATGTGGATATACAGAAAATAACAAAAACAATATTATTTGCTGAGGATCTCCAAGCCTCAGGCACTCTGAAAATTCGACAATCAACTTGATGGACACAAAATAAAGAGACAAATACATGTAACTCAGCAATGTTATTATGATATGGGGATAAAGCATCCAACAACCACACTACCGGTTTCTCCTAGTTGGCAAAGTCACAATGGAGCAATAAATTTCTTCTTTTTTTTTTTACATTCACTACCACATTTATTCCTGGCAGAAGGATGATCACGGTCAAGGAAATTCTCCATTGTGTCCAAGAGACATATAAGAATTGCATGTAGATCAAAGTACTCATTCATTAAGTTGAGTGGTACAGTGGTGGATTTGCTCGAATTCAATTAGATTTTACCTGAGATACTCCAGTCAAATTTAATACAGACATTACCATATCTGGAATAACAATATGTTAAACTTACCCATTTTGTCCTCCATGTCCACCTTTTGGCAACAGCCGCAGTTTTGCGAAAGGCAGATCCAGATCGTCAAAGATCTGACAAAAAGAACTGAAAATTTTGAACATTATAGAGAAACAGGAGGGGGCACTCTGGCTCAGAAGAAGGAAAATGAGGGAGAATGAGAGAAGATACTGTAATGTAGAGATCAAGTCAACAAGGGAGAGAAGCTATACCACAAGTACTTGCTGCAATGGAATTTTGTAATATGAGACGATGGCTCCAATCTTCAGAAAAGGGTCCAAGCATCAAAAGACCATCAAAGAAACATGTTCACAAATCAAGACAACTTGTGAGATAGCTTACTTACAGACTCACCGCTTTTATTCATGTACGTTTGTGGTTTGGCAAATATAACTGGGGCATCCCCAATAAATCCTACAATATGAAACAAGCAGGAAAATTATAATTTGCAAAAATGAATTAATACAGTATTTTCTCCACAGTTGGGAATCTTGGAAACGGAGTAAAGGGCCTGTATTTCATATGGTCTAAGATTTCAGACACATGTGTAAAGAGATATATGTACAATGCATTCTCCAGATTGAAAATAATAGCTTGTATTCGAATGATAAGTCGTCTAAAGTTCTTATTCTAAAGACATGAGAATGCTGCCAACTCTCTTGCATGCTATGCCAAGCCTATTATAATTCTCTATTGAATCAACTGTGATTCAGTTGCTGTTTTCGGAGTACCTACGACTACAAGCAATCACACAACATTTTAAGCCAGAGCATGTAGACTCAAATTAGAAAAAGAACAAAGGCAACTGGCAATTTCAAAACATTATATTCGAAAGTAGAATGTTGAAGCATTGAAATGGATGATAAAATTTGAAGCAAGTGTACCTTTCCCAACAAGGGCTTTGAAAGAAACACTGCTCAAAGCTATCCCTTCAGCTTCAGCTATAGCATCCACCATCTCGAAACCCACCTGAAAAAAAAAAAAAAAAAAAAAAAGAAACGCCACCGTTTCGCCACCACAAATATTATACCGATTTCAAATCAAAATCTCGAAATTTGAGGGGGAAAAAAGGAGTGGTCGTACGGACATTGTGGCGGGTGCCGCTGTACTTCTTGCCGGGGTTTCCGAGTCCGACTACGAGCCACGGCAGCTTGGGAGGTTTCTTGGCTTCCACGGGCGCCGCGTTGGAGGTGGAAGGCGGCGGAGACGTGGCGGAGGAGAATTGGGCCATTATCCGAAGCGAGAGAGATGGTGAGGCGCGAAAGCAGTGACGGCGGCAATTGGGGAAACGAAGGGTGGCGATGGAGGAAATAGAAGCAGCGACGCTCATTTTTGATTGGATGTGATTGATATGAAGCAAATAATTGTTTTGAGTGTTGGAGAAGTATGGACATAAACCTTAGGAGAGGTGGGCTATAGAGGAAGATAGACGGAGAGCCTCTCAGTTGGGGGCTGACATAAACCCCTCTCTATTGACCAGTGTTTGCCACACAGTGTGCAACTCTTCTTTACTCGACGACTTTTCGTCGGTTGAGGTGAGATTTTTGATGGCATTGCTTTTGTCGACAACATCTCTCTTTAGTTCAACTTCTTATCGATCGATGAATTTTCACCGGTTGAGGTGAGATTTTTTATGGGATGCTTTTGTTTGTTGACCGAATTTTGGTAGTTCAAATTCTTACCCGATGAATTTTCATCGGTTGTGCCATTGAGGTGAGATTTTCTATGGGATGCTTTTGCCAACAACTTTCGTCGACGAAGGTGCATGTTGTTCCTTAGAATTTTCACAAGTTAAGGTGAGGTTGTTAAATGGTAATATGGTATGCTTTTGCTAAAACTATAATGCTTATGTGTTGTCACTATAATTTCCAAACACATTTTGTTTTAAGAAGATGACTTATGCTCGAGCTTATTCCACAATTGAGTCGGGCCAAACCCAACTCTTACCAAGGGTGACCCTGAATGAAAGCAAAACCGAGCATAAGCTTGACAAAAAAAAGAAAAAATCGAACTTTAAAGCTGTACAGAAGATTTCCTTTTTAATCCCCAAAAGGAAAAGGAAAAACAAAACTACGTTTTATGGATAATCCCCATACATGAAAGCTAACTCCCAACAGGGTAAATGCATGTTGGTTTAATTGTTCGTTCCCTACATTTTTGTTTCTTCACTTTGCCACCTTTATTTTTGGGTGACTTTCGCAATGAGTAACTGTTCTGCAAGCCAGCAGCAGGAACATTGATCCAAAGACTGAAAATAACAGCCCAAAATATAGCTGAACACTTGAACCGTTGAACTCATCGAATCATTCTAACAGAAACTATGGCCATACGAATGGGATCGACTTGATTTGTCCCTATATCTCTAATTTTACATGACATGCTTTACAGCTAATTAGTGAAGGGAAAAAGAAAAGAAAAGCCAAAACACAGGCAGTATAACAGTCATTTATGTTGTATATACATTCTGCAAAGCTTCAGAATGTCGCAAAGCCTAGCGACCATGTGGGAGATTCTGAGTTGTGTCCCCGACAAGGATATCCTCCTGACCATTGCTGCAGAAATAGAAAAAGAAAATAATATAAGCAAAAAGACTAACCCCTAAAATCATTGCAAACACATCAGAACAGAACATACCTGAGATAACTCAGAGCTGACATTCGGTAGAGACAGGTGAACACGAGTATATGCAACCCAATGGTGTAGAAAAATGCAAAAGTCCGAGCATACCTGCAACCATAACTCTTAAATTAATTGAGGTAGAGTTATATGTAAAGTATGCAGAAAGGCAATGAGTAGATGCTAGACAAAAAAACACTTTCAGCCTTTACACCTTATATAATATATACAGGCACATAAAAACCTGACAGCTAAAATCATTGTCAAGCCAAGATTTAAGAATCCAGGACAGAATTCACACTATGAAATTAATAAATAAAAACAGAACACCATACTACACAAGAAAGGAGCTGAATCTGAGTACTTGAAGCTAAGGTTATGTATTCTTACTTGTTGCCAAGAAGAAAACGTCCACTGCTAAGAGTAATTCTGTCCCTGAAACCCAATTCCTTGTACCTTTGATCCCTTTCCTGTGTACAAAAAAAGTTTAGTATATGATTGCTAACAAACAGAAGAAAGCAGAAGGAATATATTACAGAAACGCATCTCTGCTAAGGACCTTCAAAATTTCACCAGAAAGTAAACATTGCCAAACCTTTTTTGAGAATGCTGCAAAAGGATTTATGTCGTCCTCATAGATCTTCTTGTACTTAGATTCAACATCCGAGGAGAAACCGCTTTCAAGATCCTCTGCTTGCTGAAATATACCAAATAAAAAGAAACAAGTATTAGTAAAACTAAAACCCACATATTTTGTTGATGAGAAACCAACTTTTCTAACAAAAAGCATATACAACACAGGACACAGAGTGCGCTGGACTAAGAAACAAAAAGCTAGCAAGAGAATATCTTAACAAACTAAAAGCACATATCAGGATGAAGATAGCGACATATATATCACCTTCTTTGATCCTCTAGACACTACTTTTTCAAGACTGTAGTCCTGAACATAGCGAATCTTTCCATACAGCTTGACATTATCAGCTTTTGTCCTTTCCAGTTCCACTGTTAGAGCTCCTATCTTTTCCTTCAACTGTCTTATTTCCTAGTACATACAATAACAGTTGGCAAAATTACTCGATTAGACTTGTAATCCAGCTATATGGAAAGGGCAGATTAAAACACCATAGCAATTATGAGTGTTTGAAAATAAAAGACTAACTTCTTCTGTCTCTCTCAAGCGTGCCCTGAATCGATCTCGCTGATTGCAAATAACCTTAAGCATTGAGCTTTGGTCTTGGTCTGAGGAAACATGCTTTTGTTCTGCATTCTGATTCAGAAAGGCTATTATGAACAAACCATATAATCTGGAACCAAATGATTGCATAACCAAAAAGAGCAAGGCATGCACAATGTATGCCTAAAACTTTCACTCAAAATAACTTAACACAGAATGTGCACGTACATAATTGCAAAAAGGATCTTTTTAGGATTAATTGTTAAAGGCTCAAAATCAACAGAGGCCAGTGGTATAATTAGTGTGACGGAATCCGGCTATCAACAATGGTGCTGTCAGGTTGTTTTAAAAAACCTCGTGAATTGACTTGGGTTACAGGTGTGGTTTTGGGTGTATTAACCGCATCTTTTGGTGTAACTGGTTATTCCTTACCTTGGGACCAAATTGGTTATTGGGCAGTAAAAATTGTAACGGGCGTGCCTGATGCTATTCCTGTAATAGGATCGCCCCTGGTAGAGTTATTACGCGGAAGTGCTAGTGTGGGACAATCCACTTTGACCCGTTTTTATAGTTTACATACTTTTGTATTACCTCTTCTTACTGCCGTATTTATGTTAATGCATTTCCCAATGATACGTAAACAAGGTATTTCGGGCCCTTTATAAGGAAGACTCTATACCATTAATATCAGCCCAAAGAATTCACTCAAAATATTATTAAATCTGTAACGACAAAACTTCATGTAGTTTTCCAGAAATGCATGATATGCTTCCAGTTTCTTGAGGAAAAAACGAACGACGAACATTGAAAAAATGAACGATGAACTAATCCATGTGATTTCATACTTTCTTGCACAAAAGGTGTTGTACATTTATATCCCAAATGAGCAGCCAGAAATTGCATCATTGCAGCCACAAATTATTGACTGATATAACTGTTCAGCTCTTATGTCCAACAATGATTATTTAAAGAAACGGAAATTTGTGATGGCAAAAATGGAAGATAGATATAATGAGACAGGGAAAGACGGAGAGAGAGGAGGGGTACCTCTGATAGCTCTGTGCTCCTAGCCTCTGATAGATCCCAGTCATCAAATAAATTTCCTTTTTTCTCCTTGGAGCTATATCCCTGCAATGGAGATGAAATTCAAATTTTAACCTAGAATTTTGTCTGTGCAACACGTCCTTAGGATGCTGATGTGTATGTTAATGAAATTTAAGTTAACTCCACTTGTACAAATTATAAATGCTAAATATATAGTTCAATATTCACAATGCAGGCTAGTTAAATCAATATGCTTCATACTCCAAATCATGGAAGGCAAAAGTAACACATTCATTTTGGTCAGCATGAGTCCATTGTTGCTCACCTTCAGTATATCATCCTCCAACTTCTGTATTAACCTTTTTTGTTCATTAACCTTCTCGGCAAGTTCTGTTATTTCTCCATCAGCCTTCTCCAACAGAGATGATTTTTCCGAAAGTTGCACCTGAAAAGCAGCACAAAGCAAAAATACACAGATACATGACAGATCTCAATGAAATAATCAATAACCTAATCAAAGACCCCGCACAAAGACATTATCATCTCTATAAAAAATTCAATTCCAAATCTGTATCTGAAGAGCCAGACTGATTCGGTCAAAAGTGTGTGCATGGAAGTGAACAAGCTTCATACCTTCAATTGTGTGAGTTGGTGCTCCATTTTCCGATTCTTGTCAAGAAGAAGAGACTCCATTTTGCTCATCTCTTCCCCACTTGTAGCAACTTCCCAATCTTCAGCCTCAATTGAATTATAACCCACTGCCTACGAATTCATCAAAAAGTTAGATCGACAGAACATTGTCTGGGACCAAGAAAAGGAGGACAATGTTTACAAAGTGACTAGGAGTTCAATGAAAGCAAACAAGATGCCAGAGAACAGCAGAAAAGACGAGATAAACAGAAAGATACAAGTAATACAACCAACATGGATGGGAAGTCAAAAGTAGAACCATGCAATAATCAAATAAATAATAGAGCCACTATTGTTGGTATTTGGATTAATCAACGAAAGAAGATTGAATTCCAATCCGATATACATTATCTTGATAATGGCAATTACAATTTCAAATTAACAAACATGACCTAATCCTTCTGACATCTGATTAGAGACCAGTCACATTAATAGTTCTTTGTTGTCAAATGATAGAGAATACTCAAAACTAGACCGCTGAAGTAAATATTAGTCACTTCCTATAAAAATAAAAATAAAACAAATATAAAAAATATGTGGTGAATTCATTCATGGACATTTCCACACTGAACGTAATTATGTGTTTTGAATATCTCTAAACAGCATCAATGACAAAGTCCAAAATCAACTAACAGTAACTAAAGATTTCAAGGACTTTCAATGAAACTCATGAACATGCAACTAAAATGAACGAAATCATAACATGCAACTTCTGAGCTAATTATGTAGAGAAAATGTGGTATTACCTGCAAAATCTTCACCTTTTTACGCAAATCATCAACCAGTTTTGTCGTTGGTCTTGCTTGAAGCTCTTTCTTCATCTCCTCAAGAGAAGCTTCCTGAATTTACAAGACAGAAATATAATTAGAGAAGAAAAGAAACTAAAGTAGGTGAAAGCTTTTGTATATAAGATACTGAACATAAGAGATGAGTATATCAATTCCATCACTCCTGTTTTTCTTTATTTTCTCTATTTGTTTATAGCATCACATCGCTAAAAACAAACCCTACCTATTAAAGGAAAAAGAAACCAAGTGATGCAACCCCCCTAATCCCTAACAGTACTCAGCATAAGAAGAAAGTATCCTGGAGCAAGAGGGTAAATGTACCTTTTCAATGAGCAGTGCATTCAACTTCTTGATCTCATTCATGTGCTCCTCTCTTTCATTTGATAAGGTGGTTTCAATATTGTGAAGTTCCATGTTGAGTTCAGCTATGATCTTCTCTTTGGCACTTAAAGAATTCTCAAGGATGCTATTTGAATCTAAATTATCACTGTGCAGAGCAAACAATTTAAAATAAAAAATATATCCCAAACATAACACAAAACTAATTTATATAGAGCTCCAATAGAGGAAAAGAACATTATGAAGTATATTATAAGAATATAATCCCAGGTACAAAGCCAGGGTAAACTCCAAATAAGACTAGCAGAACACTCGATCACTCAGTTACTTTCACGATGTTCTTGTCCATTGTTTTTTATTCTAGATAAGTTCTGAATTCAAGATATGGAATATGGTTATGACTCCAAAACGCCATAGCTGAAAGCAACATACTCAGGTGAAATTGCTTAGTTCTTTATATTAAACTCTAATTTCCTAAGCAAGATTTTTGCCTAATAGATGGTTCACAGAATAAAGCAGTTACCAATTCAAAGAAAAGGAAAATAAATTGAAAGCATAATTTCTAGGGACATGCACTATGAAGTAAGACAGTGAAGTCCCTCACCTTTTCTTATTCTCAGTTTCTTCATTAGCTGACTGTAACTTGGACCGCAAATGTCCCTGCAAAAACATTCAATGAAAAAAGGTGCTTCAACAATGAAGAACCAACTAATACAAGAATGAATACAAAAAACTGAAGAACCATAATAGCAGTACCATGAACCGTTACAAACAATGGAAAACTATAAAGTATGATCCAATTGCACAAAAGACTATTGCCTCACTATCAATGAAATATACTCCTTCGTAAAAGGTGGAGTTATGAACAGCTAAAAATCTTGTAATTAAAAGGTTTTGAACGCACCTTCTCCATCTCAAGACTTAGAAGCCGTGTCTGAGCCCGTTCAACCTCATCCATCAGAAGATTGACCTCAGATTGCTTCGTTGCCTTCTCTTCCTCTGAAATCATTAGGAAAACATGAGATGCCTCATGAAAAGTGGCAGAGAAAAATGAGTATAATGTTCAAAGCATAGGGCCTTGTCACACACACACAACATGAGATGCCTCATGAAAAGTGGCAGAGAAAAATGAGCATAATGTTCAAAGCATAGGGCCTTGTCTCTCTCTCTCTCTCTCTCTCACACACACACACACACTGAAGAAGCTCTTAGAGAACTAAATTGGGGACATGAACCCACCTGATTGTGCACGAACCTCAAACAATTGGCTTTGAGCAAGCTCATGTAATTTCTGCATATTGAAAACACTGTCTTTAGCTTGCCGTAATTGATCCTGCAACATTTGCTCTCTGTATAGAGTGGAGAGATCATCAATCAAGTTATACAAGAAAACAAAATACATTCAATATGATCTCAACAGACACAAAACAAATCCATTCAGAAAACTAACGCTTTATCCAAACAAATTTCCATACTTAATATGTGAGCAATACATACCTTTCTGTCAGGACCTCAAGTACTTTCTGGTTCTCTTCTGCAAAACTCCGTTGCTTTATCTCCACAATTTCTTTAACTTTATCCTCCATCTAACCACATTGAAAAAGTCCACCCATTAGGAAGAAGACATAAACCAGTGCCATATTGAGAAACTGAAAAACTTCAAACCACATGGCAACGTATAGTGCTGCTTTTCTTAATTAAAAGAGATGCTACACACTGCTCACCTGTTGCTCTAACTGACGGTTGCGCTCTTCAAGTCTTCTTATTGTTGCCTGCTGATTCTTTAGATGAGTTGCTTCTGTCCTGAACTCCTCAAGTTCAACTTTCATCTTCCTATTCTCAGATTCTAGCTCAGACAATTTAAGATCTTGCTCCTGTGGGAGATGAAGAAAAGTTATACTACTGAAACATAGACACAGCATACAACCTACAAGCCGAGTGCACAGAAGCCAAGCACATATTATACAACATGCATTCACAAATGATGCCAATGGTTTGATCCTTTCTGTTTTCAGTTCATCATTACATACCCAGACCCCTAATGTATTACGTCAAATTCCTATCTAATAAAAACATTTAGAAATTTGATTTCATGGAACAGTAAATGAAGCATGCTGGTACTTACAGCAATTGAAGCAAGAGCAAGATACGGATCTGGAGCCTCGTAAAGCTTTTGATAGATGTTAAGAAAAGCATTCTCTCCGAATTTTGCTCTCTTGGTAAGATTATCAACTTCTTCTTGGTAACCCTTAAGTAAAGAATTGAAGAGATTTAGCTTTTCCTCCGGTGAAGCTTTCTTGAAATCTGTTAGCAACCCAAATTCCCGATTAAGAAACATGTTCTTCATGATGCAATGTGGAATGGAAGTTACAATTAAAACATAAAAGCCTTCCACGACAGCTACCAAATATCTTTTCAAGTAGAAAATCTGGCTGACAAAAACCCTCACTAGATTGCGTAATTGTTAGAATATAAAACAGCATACCTCTAGTGCTCTCTGCAAGCTTCCGCCTATTTTTCTGGCTGTTTTCCTGATTCTCAGCTATCCTAAGCCCTTGCTCATCCAGTACACTTTTTTCCTTCTCCAAATCAAACTCTGTAAGAAAAAAACGAAAAACAGCCATTAATAGAACAAACATTCACAATAATCATCCAGATTTGCTTGTTCACACAATTCGGCATAATTCCAGTTCAACAAACCAAGACTAATACTGGATACTTTTCCAGCTTCGTCTCCGATATTCCATTAATTCCACTCTCACTACTAGTTTACATCTAATTACTTCTACTTCAATACTCAGCAATCTACACAACACCAGTTTCGCAGTTTCATCAACAAATTAAGCGCGCATACGTGTATTTCTACGTGTACACATGATCAAACGACGCAAGCTAAAATTTCCAATTATCAGCATCAAAATGTGAAAGTAACAACAGCAAAATGCAACGAACAAAAAAAAGCTACCGATTCCTTGTGCAAATTTAGCCATCACACTCGTTTTTCTCGAGCAAAACCGCAAACGATTGGGATTAGAATCGAGGTTTTCAGGCATACCTTTCCAGAAATTGGAGACGACGGGAATGGGAGACGAGGAGGAGTTCGATTTGTCTCTATCGGATCCACCTTCCATGTTCACGAAATCGGATCTCTCTCTCTCTCAGCCTAAGACGGCAAGTCGTTTCTGCGATCGGAGCCGCCGGTAGGTGGTGGCGTTCACTGAGATTGAGTACCGGAGAATGAGAAACGGATCTGAGCTTTTGATTTGGGAGATTTTATAGTGCGCTGAGCTTTCTTCATGTTTAATTCATCAAACTTCTGCTCGCGACTTGAAGCTGAGAAAAATTGAAAGATGTGAGTTAAATTACGTTTTTACCCCACTATTTCTAGGTGTTTGCAATTTAATACTCAACAATTTAGATCTTGCAATTTACCCTTAAAGTTTGTTCCCTAAGTTACATTTAGTGATTTAGGTGCTCCGTCGCAGTGAGGATTAGCCTGTCAGATTATTATGCTTGTTGCATACATTTCCTTCATCAACTTTTAACTACTCATCTATGTTGTAACAGAGGATGGATGTTGAGAAAATCAATACTTCTCTCAGCCTGATCCGAAATTGTAACAGTGGATGGATGGATTTCAATCACAAGTGCAAAGGCAAGGGCGAGGGCCAAGTAGAGCAAATTGAGTCTTTGATCACAAGAGATCACATTACACACCTTTTCATCGGAGCCCGACCACTTTGACGGAGAGGCCACCAGACAAGTACATAATATGTAAAAATGATAATTGATGTATTGATAATGAAAACAATTCAGAATATTATAAGATATATAGGAAATCATTCTACCATTTATGGTATGGAATAATTTAGATTCTAAGTATTACAACAATTGACAAAATGTGGAAGGAAACAATTAAATCTTTCCATATCATGAGAGATTCTCAACAGTCCCTCTTAACTTAAAGAGTGAATGTCATGAAGTCCCAACTTGAAAACTAAAGATTCGAAAATGTCTGCAATTTGTAGAGAAGAAGGAACATATCTAGTAGAAATCAATCGGTTTGTAGCTTCTCTCGAACCACATGACAATCAATCTCTATATGTTTTGTTCTTTCATGAAAAACTGGGTTGAGAACAATATGTAATGTAGCTTGGGTGTCACAATATAAAGAAGCAGGCTTATCATGAATAACCTGAAAATCTTGTAAAATGTACCTCAACCAAGTTAATTCTCTACAAGTCATAACCCTAGCACGGTACTCGGCTTTTGCTGATGAAAACGCCACCTTACTTTGCTTTGTGGAAATAGAAATCAATGAATTACCCAAGAAAACACAATATCTAGTTCTTGACTTTCTTGTAGTTGGACAACTTGTCCAATCTGAGTCACAATAAACTTTTAAAGCCAAATAATTTTCTAATGGAAATAAAATGCCTCTACCCGAATTTTCTTTAATAAAATGCAATACATTCATGGCAGCTTCTATATGAGATTTCCTTGGCTGATTCATGAATTGGCTAAGAATCCGAACAGAATACACAATATCTTGTCTTGTCACAGTGAAATAAATGAGTTTCTCAATCAATCTCCGATAACGTGTGGGATCTTTAAGAATTTTCTCATTTGTAGGTGTAAGCTTTAAATTTTGTTTTATATGAAAATGACATGGATGTGCTTCTTTAAGACATGCATCAAGTAGAATATATAATGTATATTTTTTTTTAGAACCGAAAATTCCTTCCTTGGATTGTGAGACTTCAATACCGAAGAAATATTTAAGATTGCCAAGATGCAAAATTTCTTATGAAGAAATGCCTTTAACGATTCAATGGCTTTGGATCATTTCTAGTGAGCACAATATCGTCAACATAAATGAGAACAACGGTGAAATAATTACCAACCACATGTGTAAATAATGAATAAACAACCTTGGATTGCCTATAACCAGCCTTTTGAATAGCATTGAAAAATTTGGGGAACCAATTTCGGGAAGCTTGTTTGAGACCATACAATGACTTATTTAGTTGACATACCAGATTCTCCCTTTGTCGACAGAATCCAAGTGGAGGAAGCATATAAACCTCTTCATGAAGGTCACCATGAAGGAAGGTATTTTATACATCCATTTGATGAAGACTCCAATTCTGGGAGACAACAATAATGAGAAGACTCCTAAATGTGGTGAGCTTGGTAGTGGATGAGAAAGTCTCACAATAATCTACCCCTTTAACTTGGGTGTAACCCTTGGTAAAGAGGTGGGCCTTATAACGTTCAATGGTGTCATCTGAATTATACTTAATATTGTACATCCATTTGCAGCCAATGGGTTCCTTACCGGGAGGGAGAGGAGTAAGGCTTTAGGTGTTTCTAGCCTCTAAAGCTTGAATTTTAGATGTCATTGCTTCTTGTCATTGAGGATTTTTTGTGGCCTCTGCAAAAGTGTTAGGTTCCACATTTCGAGTAATGTTGGCAATAAAAGAACGGTAAGACGAAGAAAAGTGGTGATAGGAAATGTAATTAGAAAGAGGATAACGCATACCTTTATTAGGAAATGGCCACAAAGACGATGAATCCTCCTAGGTTAGCAATACAACATGAGAACAAATATAATATTTTAGTTTGACATTTGGTTTCGTAACGCGTTCTAAGCGGCATATCCTCATTTGGTACTGGAGGAGAAGAAGGATGTGAAGATGGTGATGAAGGTGAAGAGTTGTCAAGTAGAAGGATGAATGAGGAGAAGATGGTGATGGAGGTGTATGATCATTGGGATGAGTCTTATGGTCGGACAAAACATCTAGAGATAAAGAATTGTTAGCTTGAGAAGGGGTGTGTTTTCTGGGAGAAATCCTAAATGTAGATAAGGGTTCTTGAGGGATATCATTATCAGGAATCACATTGGGAAGCACAACATCATGAGGCTACAGAGAAAGATGAGGAGAATCTTGCTTATAAGGAAAGATATCCTCATGAAAAACAACGTCCCTGCTAGTGAAGAACTTTTTGGTAGTTAGATCATAGAGTATGTATGCCATTTGATCGAAATGATATCCAACGAATATACATTTATGAGCATGAGGATCAAATTTGTGTTTGGGATGAACATTAGTGACATATGCAAGACAACCAAAAACATGAATATAAGAATATTAGAGAACACATTGAAATATTTTTTCAAATAGAGATTTACCCGACAAAATTGGTGTAGGCAAATGGTTGATAATATAAATTATTGTGAGGACACATTCTGCCTAAAATTCTAAAGGAAGATTAGCTTGAAAAAAACAAAGCGTGGGAAATCATGATTATATGACGATGTTTTCGTTCCATAACTCCATTTTGTTGGGGTGTGTAAACACAAGAGTGCTGATAAATGATGTCATTAGCTTGAAAAAATGCACGCATAGATAAGAACTCACTTCCATTATCTGAACAAATTTGTTGTACATTTTGATTGAATTGTGACTCAATAAAGGCAAGAAAAGATTTCAAAAGATTTTGAATTTCAGATTTGGCATGCATAAGATACAACCAGGTACATCTGCTAAAGTCATCCACAATTGTCAAGAAATACCTTGCACTGGAATGAGATGCAATTTTGTGAGGACCCTAAATATTACAATGAATGAGAGCAAATGGTCTTGTTGCTGAAATAGTACTCAAATTAAATGGAAGACGTGTTTGCTTGGCCAACGGACAGACATCACATGCTTTATCTACGTATGCTACAAGAAACATCAGGAATATATTGTTTTGGCTAGCAATTACAAGCGATTTGGAGAAAGATGACCAAGACATCGATGCTACAAGGTGGAAGAAATGACTATGATTGGCAGAAGGAATGTGTGAAGGTTCAGTGGCTATATTTGGAGTGAGATAATAAAGATCGTTACGCTCCCTACCCAAGCGGATTATCTTCTTCATAACCAAGTCTTGCCAAAAACACATGTCAAGAAAAAAGATGATGAAACATTTAAGATATTTTGTAAGCTTGCTTATTGATATAAGATTAATCTTAAAACTTTTTTGTGTGATGAATAATAATTACATGTCTTTTTGTTTCTTGGTGCAGCGTTGATGAATGCCATTTGGACTGCAAAGAGATCTTCAGGGCATATTGCAAGATCACCGAAGTACGATCTTTTTTTCCCTTTTTGTCTCCTTTAGGATTTTGTCTATCAATAAATATTTATTTTCAACAATTTTTTTTTCTCTTTAGTGTGGTATTGGCGGGCCACTGATCATCCGTGATGGAAAAGTTATAGAAATTCTATGATGAATTGTATACCCCATTCTTGCCGATCAACATTGTTATCATATGCTTGGCTTATTTGAATGAATATAGATATACTCTAAAACTGTTAATTGTACACACATGTTTTGTACTTTTTTTTATACTCGTTTCTTCTCTGTGGAGGTTGTAATGATCTATGGTGGCACAAACAATGTTGCCAACCTCGGCTTGGAATGTTATTTACTAATCTATAGGTTGCATCTCTCGACAAGTTGGAAACAATGTCCAAGAGTTTCCTGCTATTGTCAGTGGCGTTTTTGTCGAAAAAGTAAGTTCTACTAGTTGGTCACTTCATACTAACATAAGATGATGCATTTTTTCGTTATTTATTTTATGAGTTCTCTTGATTATATCAACCAGGTAATAAAATGGTCCGAAGCTCGACAAGCTGGAATACTTGAGGATGACATCATATTTCAGTGCGATCGATTCACAGTTAGAGGAGTTTTGGAGGTATATCAACTTACATTAGTTAGTTAGTTAGTAGTCACTAGTGGTTTGCTTTGTGTATTTTCTTAACAACATGTGACTTTTGCTCAGATTCTGGACATTGTAATTTACAAGACTGGGCAATCGCTCAGCATGTGATTTTTGCTCAGTTTCTAGACATTAGTATGCATCTAAACGATGATGTCGTATAGAGGGTAAAGTGATTTTTTGTGATTATCATTACAATATAGCTCTTGTGAAGATTTATTCTCCAACACTACTCCCTAAATGCAAGATAAGGTCTATTGATTACTCTATTTCGATTAGTCTAACTGAATTTGGGAAGACACATCCAAATGACGACCTATTTCATCTCTCTGCCAGAAAAATGATTGTTGCTTAATTTATGCATATACTTCTATGAACATACAATTATGGCGGCTCCTGGGAAATTCAGGTACACTAGGTAGTTAAGTTAATTTAATTCCATTTAATCATACATAGCATGATGATTAATAATTACATGTGTTTCTGTTCCTTTGTGCATCGTTGATGCATGTCATTTGGACTGTAAAGAGCTTTTCATGGCAGATTGCAAGATCACCATAGTAAGACTTTTTTTTTTTCTCGTTTTTGTCTCCTTTAGGATTTTGCCTATCAATAAATGTTTATTTTCAACAATTTTTTTTTCTCTCTTCAGTGTGGTATTAGCAGACCACTGATCATCCATGATGGAGAAGTTATAGGAATGAGTTTCTATGATGAATTGTTTACCCCATTCTTGCCCATTAATATTATTATTATATGCTTGGCTTATTTGAATGAATATAGATATACTCTAAAACTATTAACTGTACACATATGTCTTGTACTTTATCTTATACTCGTTTCTTCTCTGTGGAGGTTGTAATGATCTATGGTGGCACAAAAAATGTTGCTAACCTCGACTTAGAATGTTATTTATTAATCTATATGTTGCATCTCTCGACAAGTTGGAAAAAGTGATCCAAAAGTTTCCTGCTATTCTTAGTGGTGTTCTTGTTGAAAAGATAAGTTCTACTAGCTGGTCACTTCATACTAACATAAGATGTTGCATTTCGTTTTTTTATTTTATGAGTTCTCTTGATTATATCAACCATGTCATAAAAGGGTCTGAAGCTCAGCAAGCTGGAATACTGAGTATGACATCATATTTCAGTGTGACGGATTCGCAATTTGCGGAGTTTTCGAGGTATATCAACTAACATTAGTTAGTTAGTTAGTTAGTAGTCACTAGCGGTTTACTTTGTGTACTTTCTTAACGACATGTGATTTCTACTCAGTTTTTTGACATTATAATTTACAAGACTAGGCAATTGCTCAGCATGTAATTTTTGCTCAGTTTATGTATATTAATGTAAATCTAAATGATTGTGCTGTGTAGAGGGTAAAGTGATTTTTTGTGATTATCATTACAATATAGCTCTTGTCAAGATTTATTCTCCAACATTACTCCTTAAATACAAGATAAGGTCTATCGATGACTCTATTTCGATTAGTCCAACTGAATTTGGGAAAGCACATCCAAATGACGACCTATTTCATCTCTCTCCCAGAGAAATGGTTATTACTTAATTTAGGCAGATACTTCTATGATCATACAATCAGGGTGGCTCCTAGGAAATTCAGGTACATTAAGTAGTTAAGTTAATTTAATTCTTTTTAATCATACATATCATAATGATTAATAATTACATGTGTTTCTTTTTCTTTGTGCAGCGTTGATGCATGTCATTTGGACTGCAAAGAGTTTTTCATGGCAGATGGCAAGATCACCATAGTAAGACTTTTTTTTTTCCTCGTTTTTTTCTTTCCTTTATGATTTTGTCTTCAATAAATGTTTAATTTCAACAATTTGTTTTTCTATTCAATGTGGTATTAGCGGACCACTAATCATCCGTGATGGAGAAGTTATAAGAATGAGTTTCTATGGTGAATTGTATACCCCATTTTTGCCTATCAAGGTTGTTATCTTATGCTTGCCTTATTTGAATATAGGTATACTCTAAAACTGTTAATTATACACACATGTCTTGTACTTTTTCTTATACTCGTTTCTTCTTTGTGGAGGTTGTAATGATCTATGGTGGCACAAAAAATGTTGCCAACCTCGGCTTGGAATGTTATTTACTAATCTATATGTTGCATCTATGGACAAGTTGGAAACAGTGATCCAACAGTTTCATGCTATTGTTAGTGGTGTTCTTGTCGAAAAGGTAAGTTCTACTAGTTGGTCACTTCATACTAACATAAGATGTTGCATTTCGTTTTTTATTTTATGAGTTCTCTTGATTATATCCACCAGGTCATAGAAGTATCTGAAGCACTGCAAGCTGGAATACTTGAGGATGACATCATATTTCAGTGCGACAGATTCGCAGTTAGCGAAGTTTTGGAGGTATATCAACTAATATTAGTTAGTAGTCACTAGTGGTTTACTTTGTGTATTTTCTTAACAACATGTGATTTTTGCTCCGTTTCTAGACATTAATATACATCTAAATGATGGTGCTGTATAGAGGGTAAAAGTGAATTTTGTTGATTATCATTACAATATAGCTCTTGTGAAGATTTATTTTCCAGCATTACTCCCTAAATGCGAGATAAGGTCTATCGATGACTCTATTTTGATTAGTCCAACTGAATTTGGAAAAGCACATCCAAATGACGACCTCTTTCATCTCTCTCCCAGAGAAATAGTTATTGCCTAATTTAGGCAGATACTTCTATGATCATACAATCATGGCGGCTCCTGGGAAATTCAGGTACACTAGGTAGTTAAGTTAATTTAATTCTCTTTAATCATACATAGCATGATGATTAATAATTACATGTGTTTCTATTTCTTTGTGCAGCGTTGATGCATGTCATTTGGACTGCAAAGAGCTTTTCATGGTAGATTGCAAGATCACCATAGTAAGACTTTTTTTTTCCTCGTTTTTGTCTCTCCTTTAGGATTTTGTCTTCAATAAATGTTTATTTTCAACAATTTTTTTCTCTCTTCAGTGTGGTATTAGCGGACCATTGATCATCCGTGATGGAGAAGTTATAGGAATGAGTTTCTATGGTGAATTGTATACCCCATTTTTGCCCATCAGGGTTGTGATCTTATGCTTGGCTTATTTGAATAAATATATGTATACTCTAAAGCTGTTAATTGTACACACATGCTTTGTACTTCTTCTTATACTCGTTTCTTCTCTGTGGAGGTTGTAATGATCTATGGTGGCACAAAAAATGTTTCCAGCCTCGGCTTGGAATGTTATTTACTAATTTATATGTTGCATCTCTCGACAAGTTGGAAACAGTGATCCAAAAGTTTCATGATATTATTAGTGGCGTTCTTATCGAAAAGATAAGTTCTACTAGTTGGTCACTTCATACTAACATAAGATGTTGCATTTCCTTTTTTATTTTATGAGTTCTCTTGATTATATCAACCAGGTCATAGAAGCGTTCGAAGCTCAGCAAGCTGGAATACTTGAGGATGACATCATATTCAGTGCGACGGATTAGCAGTTGGTGTAGTTTTGGAGGTATATCAACAAACATCAGTTAGTTAATTAGCAGACACTAGTGGTTTACTTTGTGTATTTTCTTAACAACATGTTATTTTTGCTCCGTTTCTGGACATTGTGGACATTATTCAATGGTAAGATTGAGAGCAATACTTGAAGTTGATGGATGGTAGAATGAGTGGCAGCCATGATAAACAAATGGAGAAGTTAAAAGTTTCTCAAAGAATTTCACTAGTTGGAAATATTTCGATAATTTAAGTCTAAAAGCGTTTTGCTCTAATAACATGTAAAAATGATAATTGATGTATTGATGAGGATAACAATTCAGAATATTACAAGATATATAGGAAATCAATCTACCATCTATGATATCGAATAATCTAGATCCTCAATATTACAAAAAAATAAATTACAATGATTGACAAAATGTAAAAAGAAACAGTTAGCATTTACACATAAATATTTCCGTGTCATGAGAGATTCTCAACATAATACAACACTCAAAATGAATCATGCACCAATTGATATCCAACTCTACAGTCACAAAAGTATTTCCCTAAAAACAATAAAACTCTCTAATAGCAGAGATATAATACCTATTGACTTCAGTTATGGTAGCCTCTTCCATGAACATTGATAGCTTCCATTTATTGAACACCAGTGCTTATTTTTGCAACACCAAACTCCGGCTTAGTTTGGGATTGCTGTGCTATGAGAAGAAGCACTTTCAAACTTGTTGTGAGAGAAAACACTTCCGAATTTGCTGTGAGAAAAAACAGCTAAGTGTTTGGTAAACTGTTTTTAAAGGTGCTTTGAAAATGAAAAGCAATTTCTAACTGTTTAGTAAGTTGCAAGGTAAAAGTGCTTTAACTGGATATAATTACCAAAATAGTCATGAATGCTCTAAAATACATGATTTTGTTTTTTAATTTTGTACCCGTACCAAATTAAAAGTTTTTTCATGTATTGTCTTGTACACTTGTTCAAAATTTCCAACTAAACAGTAAGTTGTATGCATTCATTAGAATCTGTGCAATTATATTTTTTAACACCACCATTTGACTTCCTGGACCATCTCCTTCATATGCATTCTCTTGACCAAGTTATATGTCATGTTATGAAGGGCAAATATTGAAAGATCTTCATCATAGTTAATTAATAATCTGCAAATAAGGTTTTACAAGAACATCTGAAACAGAACATGAGAATTACGAAATGGTAAGCCTAAAATGACCTTTCTTTGTTTTGCACAAACAAAGACTAACCGTATAGTGGACTATGGAAATCTAGATTCCATTCCAAATATCCAATGCCCTATTCCTTTCATGCTTAATTCATCACTCTGATTCTATATAGGACCAAACACACAAGAGGCAGAAAGTAGTGACATATGTAGGCTCTGCTCTTCCCCACCAGGACGGATCATAATATCTTGTACTATCACATTTCCTGCATACATTTCCTGTCCAACGTACTTCTACCAAAACAGATGCAAATTACCAAACCTTTGCGCATAAGTGACATAACAGCAAGCTTGCATAACAGAAAGTTCAGAAACAAAAGAGCATACTGCATACCAAAAATCCACTGGAGCTTCGCTCTGTAGCTGTGACCACTTGGTTTACACATATTACCTTCCTCTAGACATCACAGTCCAGGTCACAAGGATTCTCAAATATTGCATCATAGTTAAATATAGGGCTGTTGGAAACAATTGAAAACAATTGGAAACAAACACTTCTACTACAAATAGTATACCAACCCAAAATACGTAGCTTGATCGCTGAAGCATATAACCAAACTAAGAAACTAGATAGTAAGTAGGTGGTTACCTATATATAGTTTCCCAAATGATCATATAAAACTTTGATTAAGGTAAAGAGGTAATTGCATTGCCAATTTCCCGTGCCCATTGGTTATTTGTCAATTAAGACTCAAAGGTCTCAACTCTGAACATATAGTGAAGTTTCATGTGGTAATAATATGTACCACAACAATCGACGGTTGGTATCTTCTCCATTCTCTGGGTGAGTCACGTCTGCTCCAAAAATCATGGTTGCTATATCACTGACTAAAGGTATCCTGCAGCTAATAGCATCCAAACTATAAACAATATAGGAAGAAAATAAACTTAGTGAATCCATTAAGGCCCCATTTGGAAACATAATTTGGATTTGGATTTCAATTCCAAATCTGAAGAATGCAAAATCCGTGTAATTGAAATTTGTAGATTTGAAATTAGACTCGAGAGCTGCATTAGAAGCAATAAACAGAAACCAAAACTGATTAAGAACAATTAGATAAATTATCCTTAAAGAGAGAATACCCAACCAAATAATGGAAGAATATGAAGGGTGTGCAAAGAGCATAGAAACAACACAGGACCAGAGAGCAAAGCATCCAACAACTTATCATGTAATTCTGCAAAACTTGTTTACACATGACAAAACTCCAAAAGCCAAATTCCAAAAGGAAAAAAAAAAGGTCAAATAAAATTCAATATACATATAATTGAATAAGAATAATCATCTGGCTCATCTTGTTTACATTTGTGTGAAACCTAGATCTGGAAGATGAGAGGCGTACGACCCACATGGTGATCTGCCAATAATTGCAAGAAAGATCGAATTTTTGGAATCAGATTGAGCTGTAAATCACAAGAATCCAGATCGATCAGAATCTCCAACGGTGTTATCCATTGCTAAGGGGAGAGAAGAATCGGTGAGACAGTCACATAGAGAAGGAAAGGATGTTGGCGAAGGAAGTGTATTGAGTTCGACAGAACAAAAGGGATGTTGGTGTAAAACTCATAAAAGCACGAGGACAATTTTGGGAGTTCGTTAAATTTCATTAAAGTCTCCGCGTTTTGGGGTTGATTCCCGCAGAAGCAGAATTCCAAAGCTCCTCAAAGTAGCTTCTTTGTTTCCGCTGTTTTGAGAAGCGCTTTTGACAAAAAGCAGACTTCAGATGGTTTACTAAACAGCTCAAAAAATTTCAAAAGTGCTTTTGGGCTCAAAAGCCGTTTTAAAAACATTCCGAAACTAAGCCTCCATATGTTTGGTCGTTTGGGTGATGATAACAGAATCTAGAGATGACACACAAATTCCAGGCAGCCCACTTGAATTGGAATAAACAAGTCATAATTAATCACACCTCCAAATGGATGGTATTATGGATCTCCCTATAGAGTTTTGAATAATCAATTTATTTTTAACAAAGGCCATACTCGGAGTAAGCGACGATCTTAACAATAACGATCCAACAATATATCTGTGTATGTATGACCTTGCAATTCAGAAAGAGAGTATGCTTTTCAGAACTGAAACTGATTTCCATTGCCGTCAAGTGGTAGATTACGTGGAGAGCCTAGTTCCGGTCTAAGCAAATACTAGATCACTAGCCACGTCAGGTATTGTGCGGATGACTTTCTCTTAAAAAAAATATTGTGCTTGGACGAGCAATAAGGTTTTTTTCCTGTACGTATTGTGTTGATTTTTAAACACAATGGCTATAATGTCTCATTGAATAACTGAATTCTCACAATGATTCTCAAAAGCCTCTTGGACATCCCTAACAGCAGCTTGCTCAACAATGTTCCTCACTAAAAACCTCTAGATAGCTTCGTTCTTAGGCAACATTTTCTGCAGCGAATGAACTTGGTGTGGCCACACCCGTGCTTGTTGCTCCCGCCATCGATCTCTTCTGTTGAAAGTCATGGTAAGTGAACCCTAGCTAAGGCTCTTTGAACTTGTGATGCAAACACTTCGGCGACCTTTCTATTCAGAATTCAAACTTAATTCAAACTCAATACATATTAAATATCAGATTCATAATTCAAACTACTGACCTTCTAAAAAAAAAAAATTTAAAAACCTGCGCATATGCTTCTTTAGCGTTTTCTTTGCTTTCCTGCGCTTTCAATGCCTTGTAGGTGCTCCTTCAATGCCTCGCCGCCTAGACCTAAAAACTGACGCAATAAAACTGAAAATTTATGCTTTATACACCTCAAGCACGTTTTTTAATTCATTGGTATTGACTATCATTACAAAACCATATGTTTAATACATACAAAAGCTGTTAACCCTTAAACCCTAAACACACTAAGCTTCGCTGCCCTAGTTACAAGTAAAACACATCTGGTAGTTGATGTTAAAATTTCGCAGTTCTAAAGCAAAACATCATGTTAAAATTTAACAGTTCTAAAAATAATAGAAATGTTAAGTGTCCACATACATTTATCTCCGATCAATATAGCTCAAAATATATCCAAGTAATTAGCATAGCTCAAAATATATCCAAATAATTAGCATGTTCAGGTTAACAAATTCATTTTCCTAAAGGTCCAACATATGCAGTTTTGGTGTGAATGTGGAGAACTAGTGCTGGTCAAAAGATTGAGCTTCAGAAACAGCAGAACGCGCCTCACGCACAGAGAAAAAGAGAGAGAGGGAGTGCGTTCTCTCCCGGCCACTCGCCGCCGGCTTTCTGCCGCTGCGTTCTGGTCCGAGAGAGGAGATTTGCCCGGGCTTGCAGCATGGTTCCTGGCGGAGGCTGGGCTCAGGGATGGCGGACGATGTTTTGACGACGGACGGGGCAGAACTTCTTAGATCTCCTCCTCGTTGGTCAAGGGTGAGATCTGTCAAGGAACAGCGACTGGGTGCTTGCCGACAACGATTTTTGGCGTCACAGGTGGTTCAAGGTGATCGACGATGGATGGGTCTTCGATCTCAGGGCTGTGACAAGCTTGGAGATGGCTCGGCCCTTTCTGGGTTTCAGTTTCAGTCTCGGACATCGACCAGGTTTAGGGGTGGTCGGGTTTGTGGTGCGGCGTTGCGGTGGCGTAAGGATGCGTTGCTGCGACATGGTGGTGCAAGCCGGCGATGTGATGACGTTGGAGGTCGCTGGCAGCAAGATTGGAGGAGGGCGGCGCTAGCTCCTTGCTGGAAGTGGAGGTTGGGCCGGGCCTTTGTGCTTGGGCCTTGCTGCTTTTAAGGGCTCCTGCATTTAGTTGCTTTAGCTATTGTTGTTTTGGTTGGTTGCTTGAGTTGTATAGGTTTTTGCAAGATTTGGGTCTTTCAGATTTCAAATAAGTCCCTTCTCTTTCGAGTTAGAGTAGTTAGTGTCTTGGGTGTTGTCGTAGATTTCGGCGAGCGATCGGCTTTTGGTGGCTGGTTCGTTGCTAGTTGTACCCGGGCTGCTACTAGTACTCAGCCTTACTGCGGCTTCATGCCGTGGTTACATGCCGGCTTCAGGGCATGTGTTTCGTATGGTCAACTTAGCACAATCAGCTCCTCAAGTTGGTCTTCGTCGTTGGATCTATTGACGCGTTAGTCTCTCCTCTGCGGAGTGAGCATATGTTGTGTCGGTCTTTGATGTAGGTCCTTGATGTAACCCTTGGTTGGTTGCAGTGATTGCAGCAGTCGCAGTTGTAATTGCAGTTTCATTGAATGAAGTTTTATTTCAATCAAAAAAAAAAAAAAAGATTGAGCTTCACGAACACCAAAACCTGTATAGAAAATAATGCTTGTTTTAACCTGAACCTAAATTATAATAAGGATTTCAATGAGAATTGAAAAGAGCCAATCAAACTAACATATAGACAGTACACCGATTATAAGTAAACTGAGTCTTTCATAACACACACCTTCATTCATCTTCCAAACACGTCCTACAAACAGCCACCTCAGCAACTTTTGGGAGAGGCCCCCTCAAACAAGGTATGTATAGAAAATTAAAATCATTGATAATTTTAAACCCCTTAAAACAATAAAAATTATTTGTGAAAAAGATTCCGAAAGAATCAAGGATACATTTTTTTTCAAATGGCAAAGCTCTAAGGATTGCCTAGTCTTGTAAATTACAATGTCCAGAAACTGAGCAAAAATCACAAGTTGTCTGAAGGCTAAAAAATACACAAAGCAACCACTAGTGGTAGTTGATATACCTCCAAAACTCCATTAACTATGAATATGTGGCACTGAAATATGATATCATCCTCAAGTATTCCAACTTGCTGAGCTTTGGACCCTTCTATGACTTGGTTGATATAATCATAAGACTTCATAAAAATGAAAAAAGAAGTTCAACATTTAATGTTAGTATGAAGTGAACAACTAGTAGAAATTACATTTTCGACAAGAACACCACTGAAAATAGTAGGAAATTCACTTTTCTACCAATGTTTCCAACTTGTTGAGAGTTGCAACATATAGAGTTGTAACTGACATTCCAAGCCAAGGTTGGCAGCATTTTTTGTGCCACAATAACGATCATTAAACTCTCCACAGAGAAGAAGCGAGTAGAAAAAAAAAGTAAATGACATATATGTGTACATTAGTATAGCTATATGCATTGAAATAAGCAAGCACTTGTGTCACGCCCCGAATTTTAGAATAAAAATTCAAAATCCGAAACATGAAATTACTACAACCTCAAAATAATCATCCTGAAAATTTCTTTTCTTAACATCCTCACCACCCGAAATAAAGTCAAAACCGAATTTAGTCTCGGTTAATTATTACAACTCAAATCCAAAATGAACTATAAAACTCTAAATGAGCATACACCCCTCACAACTAAATGAAATAACAAAACTGCTGTAACACCTAAGCAGCTCGGTCACCTCCCTGATTATCCTGACCTGCAGGAATATCCGCTACACCATTTGAATAGTGTACCGGGATTGCAACAACACAAAACCCGGTAAGCTTATAAAAGCTTGTATGAGTAAAAGGAAGGAACTATTATTTAATTTAATTCATAATTATTCCCACACACAACAACACCCAACAATTTCCACATCCGCAAGTACTAACAATCTCAATCAAACACCAATTCAATATATCAAGACAACCCAAACTCACATCTTTCTTCACAACCCTCAACATCATATTTATAAAAATACGATACTTGACAGACTAGAGCTCTAACTGAATCGTAGCCCGTCACCTGGCCTAGGTTATGGCATCCGACATATTTATCATTATCGTATTTCATCAATATGTATACCTATATACATATTTAGAACGTCCGATAATTCCACATACTCAACCAATCGTATCTCATCATCCACCCAGGATTAGCGCGTCCGATTACCCCACACCGGTCACTACGTCGACCCTAAACCCATAATGAGCACAACATATAATATCACATACTGAAATCAACCCAACCAAGATACACCATATTATTATGGAATTACACAATTGAAATATAATCAATTCATCAATTCAACTCAATCATATCATCACTCAACAATCCACTTATCAATATATATTTTCCACGTAAATATATATATATATATATATATAAGTAATCATCCACTCAGGAATGACCACTAATACCATCTATAGCTCACACAAGAAAATCATGAAATTCATTTGTATAATTAAAAATTCATTTTACTTACCTATGGACAGTGGTGATTCAAGTTCATGAAATTTTAAAACAAATATTTAATCCGCAAATATTTTTCACACAATTACCAAAAATAATTAAATTTAAAACGCTCGGTTCGTAATATGAACCACGTGAGTTTTACTCACCTCGATGCTCCCGCTGCGTCTTCAATACAAATATAATTAACGCCGAAATAGCCCACTCAAATACAATCCGTCAATCACCTAATCAAATGTGATTCGAATTTAGCCAATAATTTCAACACATAATTGAACTACCATTTAACGGCCGGATTCTAATTTACAATAAAATCCGACGAGCGGATTCTTACGAATCGCTCCCCTAATTACCGTTTTGCACATATACGAAGATCCAACGGTCGGATCTTCGCCCACGACCACACAAAGCCTCTGGGACAGTCATATGATCATCATATCAAATTTACAAGTTCATCGGATGGTCCTAATTTCACAGATCAAAAATCTAACGATCGAAATCGATCGAAATCACAAAATTCATAACTAATTCATACGATATCCGAAAAAATACGTATAATACGCCGAAATGATCGTATTGAAACATAGAATCATAAAATGGACAGAAACCAAATTTTAGACCTCCGGATGTGGCCGGGAAGGGCCGCCGGAGTTAGGGACAGAGCCGCCACCGACCTCCACCAATGGTGTCGGGGCTAAGCCTTGTCCCATTCGTTTCATCATTCTGGGCAACTTCCATAACTAGCACAAGACCAAAAAATGACGGGAATGATCGAAAAGTACCAATTACAATCGGCGGCCGGAAAATTTCCAGAAACCGGCGAGCTTGAAAACCGACGTGAAAACTGCAACCTCACGCCTCGATCCCTTCTGGAAACTTGTTCAGAACTTCCTTGCGAATTCAACAAGCCAAGAATCACAAGAAACGATCGTGTATAGCTCGAGATATTTGGATCGAAAGTTGGTTGTTTCGATCCGTACGGGGTCGAGCTCCGACGAATGTGAAAACGTTCGACCCAGTTTCGGTCCTTCTTGGTGCTTGTAGAGGAAGTTGAGGCGAGTTCAATGAGCCAAGAATCAAGTGAAATGGTGGTCTGTAGCTCGAGGTATCGAGATCGAACCGAAAACGAACCTTTTCGGTTCGGGCCGTGTCGCCGCCGCTGCAGGCCGCGCCGCCTTGTAAAACTGCTTCTGGGAGCTTCAGGAGGTTGAGTCGATGTAGAGGAACGAGTTTCACCTGGTTTGGTGGTCGACAACGCACGGGGCTTGTTTTGGTTTCTTTTCAGGTCCGACTGTTTCGGACGGTTTCGCCGGAGCTAGAGGCCTTGCCGGTGGAAGCGACGCCGTCCAGGTGGTAGAGCAGCTCGAGATGAACGCTTGGGACTTGGTTTGAGGTTGAGAGGTGGTTTGTGGAGGGAGAACGATTATGGTGAACTTTGCTCTTTCTCTCTCTCGGTCGCTTTCGGTCGAGGAACGGAGGAATGTGACGATGAACAGTACCTTCCGAAAATGGAAGGAGGCCGGACCAAAATGGAAGGCTTCTGAAAATAGTTGGGGTTTTTTTTTTCTATTTATACCAAAATAGAAATAATTTCTAAATTCTATAACTAATTCAAAAAAAATCCGGACGACGTGTTCCGCATACTCACGGACTCGTATCAACGAGCTCTACAACTTTTACGAAGGAAGTTTCCCCAAATTTTGCAGGTAGAAAAAGTCGATTTCTCAAACCGGGCATTTCGAGCTTTTCGTTAAAAATAATCGTTTCGAAACTTCGATAATTCTAAAAGTGAATTATTATCGAATAATATTCGTGAAATCGCATAATAGTCGTTCAACTCAATTGCTCGAATGTAAAATGAAAATTGCGGGTATTACAATTTGATAACAACGTTGATGGGCAAGAATGGGGTATACAATTCATCATAGAAATTCATTCCTATAACTTCTTCATCACGGTTGATCAGTGGTCCGCCAATACCACACTAAAGAATTTTTTTTCTTCTGAAAATAGACATTTATTGATAGAAAAAATCCTAAAGGAGATAAAAAGAAAAAGAAAGTCGTACTATGGTGATCTTGCAATCTATCATGAAAAGCTCTTTGTAGTCCAAATTGCATGCATCAACGCTGCACAGAGAAACAACAACACATGTAATTATTATGATTAAAGAGAATTTAATTAACTTAACTACCTAATGTACCTGAATTTCCCAGGAACGGCCATGATTGTATGATCATAGAAATATCTGCCTAAATTAAGCAATAACCATTTCTCCGGAAGAGAGATGAAAGAGGTCGTCAGTTGGATGTGCTTTCCCTAATTCAGTTGGACTAATTGAAATAGAGTCATCGATAAACCTTATCTTGCATTTAAGGAGTAGTTTTTGAGAATAAATCTTCACAAGAGCTATATTGTAATGTTAATCACAAAAAATCATTTTACATTCTACACAACACCATCATTTAGATGTACATCAATATGCAATGAACATAAACCAATTATGTTTTAGTTACTTTCTTTGACATAACTGTGACATAACGGAAAGATAACTCGATATGTAACCTGATTACAACGTGACATAATTACCATAAACACAGCTTTTTTACTATGTTACTACATGAATATAAATTCGACGACACTTAACTTCACTTTGTCACTAGACAGTAGAGATCATTTGACGAAGTAAGGAACTCACCGCCTACTTAGAGCAGACAAGGTACATTGAGTGCATACACAAGCACAAAGCTCGACTAACCCTACACAACAAGTGTAGGGACTTATTTCACGTTACAAACTAAATAACTGCTGTAAATAAAACTAAAAACTAAAACCAAAAATAACATAGCTAGCCCAAGCCGGGCCAAGAAGGGGGCTCAAGCCCAAGCAACAATCCTAGGAAGAGGAGGCCCACAAACTGCCAGCCGGACCTGGCCCAACTCCACCACAGCCACAGCCTCCGAAACCTGCACAGCGCTTCTCCGTCGCCTTTGCCAGAATGTCGTCAACGATCTGCCATCTTCGACGCACCTAGGGGACATGTCATCCGAGATTGGAACCAAGACTGGCAGAAACGCCATCTTCGTTGCACCATGGAGAAGCCATCTTCATCGCCCACCCGGATTGAGATTTGGTGATCCAACCCAGATCTGGTTGCTCTGATTAGCCCCCAGCCACGCCGCGCGGGACGCCTCACTACTTAGCCACCTCCAAATATCTGGTCTGATCCGTCGATTAGGCCATGGAAGAGAGAACCCGTGCCAGCCAACAGCTGCGGTCTTCCTCTCCCTCACCTAACTGATATCCACTGTAATCTCCCCAATCGGAACTAGAAGTATAGGTATATAGTAGATATGGGTACTTCTCAGTTCCATCATGCTACTGAAGTTAGATATGTATAGTTTTTATCAAGGTACAATTATATTAGTATATATAAAAGAGGTAATTAATCTGAAAAGTTATTAAACTTTGTTCAAATATTAATTCGGATGAATAGATCAAAATAAATTAGTTTAGTAGCTAGCTAGGGCTGTATATATAACATGAACAATAATAAGAAACTGCATGAATAATATGATTGAAATTACAAATAATTTTTATTAGCGTACATGTTTTTCTTTTTTTTTTTTCTATAATATAGAGAAACTTTATTTTTTTTTAGGTTACAAGGAGGGCTATAAGCCTAAAAAACTAACTAAGCAAGAACAAGCATTGGTCTTAGAAAACCCTCTTTATCTTCTTAAAGTCTTTGCTAGATACAATCAGGCGGTTCTTCAAAAAAAAATGTTGTCTCAAATTCAAAGTAGGTTCAAACTGTGATCATGTCCAAAAACAAAATCAAAAAAGAGAAAACAATAGTAGCTTTTCATCTAATTTGAAGCTTACACATTAATTGCTTGTATCAGTAGCTTCATTTCACTTTTTATAAATAAAATTTGTCGAACTCTAGCTAGGAACGTTCACATCATGTTCTTTTTTTGAAACCATATTTTTTGCGTTCATAAAATAGATCTGTTCTTGCAGTTCCCAAATTCACAATTTTAGGACACCCATCTCTATCCTTCTCCAGCTGACTACACTCTTTACAGTAATAAGCATTAGAAATTCCAACCCCTCCACACACGACACACCGCCCTTGGAACGATCCATAGTTGCATTGATCGCAGATCCGAACAAGAGTGCAAGGACGTACCATAGAATCGCACAGCACACACTTACCATCACACTTTTCGCACAACCTTCCAATCGCCATTCCCGGTTGCTTTCGGCACATTATCAAGTCTGGATGATGCTTCGCTGCCATAATTTCAACCTAACTTGATTTCACTAGCATTTATATAGAAAATGATGGATCGAAGATTCAGACTGAGGCATCAGTTATTCAGTTTGAGGCTTTACTTGAAGGCCAAGGAGGAAAAGTCATTGTATGATGCTTTAGCTAGCTAGCTGATATATAAATAAGACTAATTTACTTGTGCGGCAAACATCGAGTTCTTTGTTAATTCATCACCTTATTAGACAAAGTGTAAGCTAATTGTCGTTTATTGCGTGTTGACCAAGTAGATTTTTGCACAAGTCATGAAATCATGGCTGATGGTGTGTTCTGGAGGCCACTCATTGACAACGGTATGTAGTACTAATATGGGCAAAAACACTTTTAAAATATTTTTTGTTTGGGAGATGCTTTTACATTTTGACGCTGTAGCAGTCAAGACATTAAGATAAGTGGTGATACCACCGCCCTATGCAAAATTGACACAACGTAAGTTGTCACTATGGTTAGCCATCATTAATCAAATATTTTTCGCTCGCTTGCTCTCTCTCTCTCTCTCTCTCTCTCTCTCTCTCTCTCTCTCACATTCAATCCTTCCTCTTCCTTGACTGAAACATATCAGACCAAAAACCTCTCCCATCATTTTCCTTCCCCTGCATCCTAAACGAACCTCCAGCAATACTAGTTTTTTTTTTTTTCTTTCTCTCCTCTCTAATCGTTCTCTCTCCCTGTATCTTTCTGCCCATGAAGCCACGCATGGACCCAATTTTTATAAATCCCATGCATGCACTGATCATGATATCAAATTCCAGATCGAGATCATATCATCAAGCTGCCGATCGATAATCCAAAAACTCAACAAAAATCAGAACATAAGCTAATCTCGTATTGGTCTTGGAACCCAATTTAAGCGAATCAAGCTTCCGATCTGGTAGCATCACTAACGGCGCGGAGAAATCTAATGAGAGTATGGAAGGCCAGGTTTAAGAGGTCTTTGTCTCAGTAACAATGTCTGAGATGGTGATTGGGGTTATTGTGAATTGTGGTTGTAGTTGTACTTGTATTACTCATCTACTTTATCTATTTGTTGGCAGAGACAAGAAGAGGTCTGGAAAGAGATGGGCTTGTGGAGAGAGGGTGTGAAAATCAATCATATCAGCCACGGTGATAGCTCTGAGACTAGAGGGAGAGAAGGTCATGAGTGCAGAAAGAAGGAAAAATAATGCTTGAAGAAATATAGACAGAGATGGTGGAAGTTAACCCAACCACCCAAAATTTATATCCAGATCGATTTAGTTGTTTTTTTTTATATTTAACTGTGGTTAAACCCAGGGGCGGAGCCAGAAAATAAATGTCAAGTGGCCACATACATTTCTCTCCTATCAATATAGCTCAAAATATATCCAGGTAATTAGCATATATAGCTCAAAATTTATCCAAATAATTAGCATGTTCAGGTTAACAAATTCATTTTCCTAGAGGTCCAACATATGCAGTTTGGTGCGAGTGTGGAGAACCTGCAGTGCTGGTCAAATGACTGAGCTTCACGAACAACAAAACCTGTATAGGAAAAATTGCTTGTCTCAGCCTCAACGAAATTATAATAAGGATTTCAATGAGAATTGAAAAGAGCCAATCAAACTAACATATCGACAGACACATATTATAAGTAAACTGAGACTTTCATAACACACACCTTCAAATCTTCAATCATCTACCAAACGCGTTCTATTAAAAGCCACCTCAGCAGCTTTTGAGAGAGGCCACCTCAAAAACAAGGTACATATACAAATTTAAAATCATTGATAATTTTTAACCCGTAAAAACAATAAAAATCTTTCGTGACAAAGATTCCGAGAATCAAGGATACAATTTATTTTTTCTTCCAAAAAATACCTATTTAATTCATTAATAGAAGTAGTTTGTTCCACCACCAATGATAAATTCATTTTGGCACCGGTGCTTGTTCTGACAATACCAAGCTCCACGGATTGCCTAGTCTTGTAAATTACAATGTCTAGAAAACGAGCAAAAATCACATGCTGTTCAGAAGGCTCAACAATACACGAAGAAAACCACTGGTAACGACTAACTAGTATTAGTTGATATACCTCCAAAATTCAGCTAACTAGGAATTTGTTGCACTGAAATATGATGTCATCCTCAAGTATTCCAGCTTGCTGGTGCTTTGACCCTTCTATGACCTGGTTGATATAATCATGAGAACTCATAAAATAAAATAAAAAATGCAACATCTTATATTAGTATGAAGTGAACAACTAGTAGAAATTACGTACTTTTCGACAAGAACACCACTGATAATAGTAGAAATTTTTTTTACCACTGTTTCCAACTTGTTGAGAGTTGCAACATATATGTTTTTTTAAATGATATTCCAAGCCGAGATTAGCAGCATTTTTTGTGCCACAATAAAGATCATTAAACTCTCCACAGAGAAGAACCGAGTAGAAAAAAAGAGAGTAAATGACATATATGTGTACATTAGTATACCTATATGCATTGAAATAAGTCAAGCATTTGATAACAACGTTGATGGGTGAGAATGGGGTATACAATTCATCATAGAAATTCATTCCTATAACTTCTCCATCATGGTTGAGCAATGGTAGGCCAATACTACACTGAAGAAAAAAAGAATTTGTTGAAAATAAACATTTATTGATAACTAAAATCAGGTCCATATTGAGATAAATCTTATCATCGAATTTCTCGTCAGATGAATTGACGAAAATTCAAAATTCTAAACAGACCTGGTCATTTTAACGAATCAAAAGATAAAATATATTATTGACAATGTATGCCTTTTTTTTTTTGTTTGAGCATTGTTTGACATTGGTTTACATGAAAAATCTATCTGAAAGATGCAAAAATAAATTGCAAATTTCAAAAGCTTTGCATTGATTTCTAGAAAACTGAAGAAACAAAGCAAGATAAATCATTTGTAAATCATGAAATCTTGTTCTGTGTATTTTCAGAAACTGCGAGGAGCACTATATATGTTATACACACACAAAAACTTCTGGAACAAAAATTCCATATGATCGAAAAACCAACCATATTTGAAGGCCTGCAACTTGCCAATTAGAAGGGTCGCATCCCGACTAATATATAGTCAAGTAATATAGAGTTTGCAACAGGTTCCATAACTAGTAGATGAAATAAAATAAAATATTCATGAGTACAAAATAATATAGAGTTCCCTCTAGGAAGTTTAGGGTTGTTTCAGTAAACGAATGTAAACAACATTATGTACTTTTCATAATGTTATTAGAAGTACATAGTACTATAGTAGATATGGATACCTCTCAGTTCCATTATGCTACTAATTAAATTTAGTTATAGAAACTATTAACATGTATACAGGGTACAGTTATATTAGTATATGCATCATCAAACTGAAAAGTTATTAATCTTGGTTCAAATATCATTAATTCGGATGAATAGATCAAAATAAGTCGGACGAAGAGTCCCAGCTACAAACACAGTGTACAAACTTACTCTACAATTCACAATCAAATAAAAGCATTTATCAAAATAATGATCCTGAAGTTTGAAGAAACAGATTGTAGACCTGACATATCAAACTGAGTGAAACAGATAAACAACTGGAGAAACCAACGCACGGGACAGAAAAGAAATATATTCACATCAATTGGAAAATTGGTGTTCTTATTCACATGTTCTATCTTCTAGAGTAGACACCAGTAAGGCAAAAACAGGTAATGATCGTCACACAAGATCAATCCACTACAACTAAATTCTGATACTCTTTACCAGAGATGGCCTCTTCCATGGTTTGGTCCGGGCGAGTCACCACATCCTTACCCAAGAACAACTTCAGCAAATTCTTGGAGAAGCCACTGAGCAGCGCCACCCCATTTTGTGACTCGGTCACCGGTGTAGATTTGGAATGCCTCAAATTCCAAAACACTATCTGTGGCACCACATCCCCATACCCTCTCTCCCTAAACTTCCTTTGTATCACCTCATAATCAGTCTCCCAACCCTTTTGAGTTTCAATATTCTCCTTTCCATTATTCCCAAATCTGTATCTTCCACGCCCCCTTCCATGCCCCCTTCCATGCTCAAATCCATATCTGCTATGCCGGGAAGCCTGATCAAACTCCATGTCGCTGAACACAAACACCTTCTTTATCATCTGCTCCGGCTTCAGCTTCCCCTTCACAGCCACTTCTAGTATCAAATCAAACACCTTCTGAAAATCAGTGTTGGCTCCCCAATCCATTTTCCTCACAAACTCGCTCTTGGCCTTGAGACTCTTGCCTTGTATCAGACGCAGCTGAAGATTGCTACTGAAAGTGATCACCTTCCCCTTCCACTGCTCTTCACTCAATTCAGCCACCACCATCCCCAAAGCAACAGACGACATACTCCCCGACACGTCACACACAGCCAGGCAATTCGTGAGCTCCACTAGCTTTGACAAATCGTCCAACATCTCTTCCACTGAAGGTCACTCGCCAGCCCACCGTCGTCGTCGTCATCCAGAGACTTTATAATCTCATGAGGAAGCAATGCGCCCGCCGCTCTAGTGGCCTTGCCTTCTCTCATATCCTCCAAGTATTGGATGAACCGCTCCTTATTATGCTTAACGAATTTCCCTTTGTAAAGCTTCATGGCTACAGAGGCCACTCTACTGTAAGGAAGAGCCCCCCAATTATTAGCACCCATATAAACCTCTGGTAATTCCAGAACCTTCCTCAGTGGGACCAAAACCTCCTTCCTCAGCCGGTCTCTGACTCTGTAAGCATAATGAGCATCCTCAATTCCTTTATATTCCGGCAACGATTCTCGCGGGAAAACCCTCCTGGCAATGTTTTCACATAGCAGAGTGGCTCTGTCGAATGAGGAGTCCAGCGAAGGACACCACTTGGCTGCAAGGCTTATCTTCGTGTACTGTCTAGTCTTCAAATTGTTGAGATCGGATTTCAGGCACTCGGGCGAAAAGAACCGAGACCCGGTTGTGCAAAAACTGGTAATCCGGGTCACGGTCGTACCGGAAAAAAGCCTTCCTGGCGGCGGCGATCTTCTTCTCTTGCCTGGCCATGCTGGCTTTTTCCTTTTCCAGTTTCACCCTCTCCATTTCCCTCTTCACCCTCCATTTCCCTCTTCACCCTTATCTCTCTCGCACGTTCCTGCGGACAGCGCTGGCCGGTTTTGGTGTCCGTTTCGCAACTCGCCTGACCCTTGGCCAGAGGCCTCTGATCCTGCGTTGCTTGCAGAGCTTCCTCAGTCGCCGGCCTGCTGTTTCCGATCCCACTCGGCCTTCTTGTTCTTCCTCAGATCGTGGCCTTCGATCAGCGGTAGAGAATCTCTGGAAAATCTTTAAAATACCCAAACTCCGCAATGAAGGCTAGATTGCAGGCTAGGGTTTTGGGGTGGTACTTGGGGAGCCAAAGCGCCGCCGTGTAGAACCGTTCCTTGTCGGACTTCCCTGTGCCACGTACACCTCGGAGGTTGCAGATGAGTTTTAGAGTGGTTAGGGGACTATGGGCCCAGGCCAGAGGGAGCTGCTTGATGAGATACTGGGGCAGCGTGCTTGGAAAGACGTGGAATAAGAGATCGAGGCAGGGGTTGCCGGAGCTCAAGAAGGTGGGGGAACTGTTCTCGGTCAGGCTCATTGGGGGGGTTGTTGTGAGTGTTGGCCTGGTAAGGTCTTGGGGTGGTGGAGTGTTGAGATTTGGAGGGCTGGTGAGACTAGGTGGAGGAGCCATTGGTGTGAACTAGGGTTTTGCAGTGAGATTGAGGGGTATGAGCAGTGACCATGATTTTGCCTCATTTGTATGAGCTTGTTACTTGGGCTCCAAAGGTCTTGTTACTTTGGGCCTAATCAAATTCTTTTTTTCTTTCAAAACATTGGTATTTGAACCGGGGAAGGCAACTAACCAACCAAAAATATTATGAACCAACGTGATTCGTAGAAACTCAACTAACATATGAACTAAATCAATTAATTTCCATTATTTAATTACTAATTTGAGTAGGGTTGACTTTTTTTCCTTACAGAATTTCAAAAATAATTAACCACAGGCATGGCTGTTGTTTAAATTGTTAGTTTACTAAAATAAAGTGATAGCGGTGGCAAAGTAGAACATATCACACTGCTAATTATTTAGCTCAATGATCGATGTTGAAGTGAGTCATATTTTAGCGCTTTGTAAACTAGATTTTTCAAGTCCAACAACCCATGCAAGAAAGCATGAAAACATTAGAAAGAACACGTTCAGTGGGGAATATATGTAATCATGTATTGGGCGCTGCTCTTTTATGCGCTATTCATGGTGCTACCGTAGAAAATACTTGATTTGAAGATGGTGATGGTGTAAATACATTCCGTGTTTTTAACCCAACTCAAGCTGAAGAAACTTATTTCATGGTCACCGCTAACCGCTTTTGGTCCCGAATCTTTGGGGTTGCTTTTTCCGATAAACGTTGGTTACATTTCTTTATGTTATTTGTACCAATAACCGGTTTATGGATGAGTGCTCTTGGAGTAGTTGGTCTGGCCCTGAACCTACGTGCCTATGACTATATAGATCCAGGTTAAACCCCAAATTAGATATAAAGGTACTAAGGAACAGAACCTGCAATATATGCTAATTGATATTTGAAAATGCAATATGACATGAAATTCACAAGAGAACTTGCAATATATGACAATATGATGATTGGGCAATGATATGGACCCTCAATGAGGCCTAAGAGTTGTGGTCTCAAATTCTAGATGTCATGCTATGTAAGTAGATAAAAATTTATTTCAATTCCATATAATATATCTTGCCACATCATACTATTTCAACACCAACTTTACCCTTTTACATTTCCTTTTAGATGTTAGGGATGAATCAATTACATTAATGAATTTAATTAGGTGACAAAAAAAAAATCAACTATTAACTATATATTCATTTAAGAGATATGTCTACAAATTCTTTGATCAATATTTTTCTTCATTTGATTAAATTCTTTCCTTTAATTTTTCTTCCCAAATGGCATTAATATATTGAATTATGCGTCAAGAAATATAAGTTAACTTTTCTTTCCAAATATTGATTAATTTCATCCACAAAAATATAGCATTAGTAAATTGAATTTGGGAAATACTTATGTCTAAATTAAGGGGTAAGAAAAAATTACACGTTAGCAGCCATTAATTAACATCTACAATCTAAATAACAAACAAAAAATAATAAATTCAGATCTAACGTTTAAACCCTAGCTACTTAAAGAGAAAACAATGAACGAAAGAATAAATACAATCATATGAATATGTATTTTCACATTATATTTTCAAAATTTACAGGAACCCAACCAAGGTTGAATTCATACACATGTGTTATACAAATCTATTAATCGAATGTACGTGCAAATCTATTGACTGAATTACATGAAATTTTTTCTACTCTTGATTGAAGAAAAAAAATTATTGTTTAAATCAAAGTATGAGTGTAATGAAAAAAAAATGAAAGAAAGTCAATTTTTTTTTTTAGAATAAAGCCAAAATAATTTAGAGTAATTAGATTTTAGAAGGATAAAAGGTATTTTTCTCAAGAATTACATGGCATGATTTGATAAATAGGTGATTTGTATAGATGATATGACATGACACCTAAGATTTAAGGTCACAAATCTTAGGCCTCATTGAGGCCACAAATCATTTTCATATGAGGATTTTACATTCGGAAGATAGAAAATTCTTAATTTCCTAAAGAAGATTTTTTTCTGCTTCCAACAATAGTTTCCAGGCACATAACGTACATTGAATGGTCCTCAAGTGCCTGCCCTTTTCTTTTTTCTTTCTCTTCAATTTCTGACTGGAACTAGGAAACTATCAGTAGTCCTGCAAAATTTACAATGAAAATGCAAGCAATAGTGGTAAATTCGAATATATAAACTCTGAAAACAGCAGCATGAACCATGCACTACAAGCAAAGCCTTTTTGCACTTCTCTACCTTCTGCCTTTAGCACAAATATTAGAAAATTTCCTCCTCAAAAGAGAGCAGCACTGTGATATCTAATAATGATATACCAATCCCATACCCCATCTACATCGAATTTGCCCAAGACCAGCCTCGGAAGGGAACTCGAAAATCCCTCATCTAAGTACGAAACTAAGCCTGAAGGTTATACACCTCTACAATGATGATTACATATTTACATGTCAAACTAAACTCTGTGTTTCTGTTTCCATACTCCAGCACAAAGATAGTTTTGGTTGGAAGATAAGTATATTTTCCATCTGCACAACCAGACAAGAATTAAGTCAACTTTAGTCTACATTCACTTGAGAAATTCCAGAAAGCTTGCAGCATTTTCATCATCTGCTTTTTTGTCCTTCAAATCAATCATTCTCAAGCATTAAAAGAAACATGTCATATCACACGAACGCAAGTCAATACTATACTGGAGATCAAGGTCTTTTGCTTCGGTATATGCGTCCATTTGAAGATCATATGGAACTTGCCCATCTTTGAAAACAAATTGCCCGGATGCTTGGACTTAAACTACATCAGGATTCATGATAGATTGTTTAAGAAATGTCAAGGGGTAACTCCAGGGAGTTCTTGGTATGATGGGGCTGCTTAGAAGCGTTCTGTTTCTGAATACACAAGTATAAAGTTGCACATCCACATAAAGTTTATTGTCCCCTAATAAGTAGTAACTGCCAAATAAGATTTGCCCCAGAGTCTAATTACTTACTCCCAAAGAATCTCCCCCTTAATTCAGTACCACATAACAACTAAATCAAAATAATTGTCATGTTAATTATTTACATATATAGAAGAAACAATAGAAATGGAGCAAAAACATATGATTTTATTTCAATTCACTTGCTTTACACAATGCAAAAAACTTCAAAGTCTAGCATTATTGCCAACTCATATTTACAGGAGGATGTCAAACTAATCAACCAACACCAGCCTTTGATACTCCTCGCCGGAGATGGCAGCTTCCATGACAATATCCGGTTGAATTTGCTCAATATCATCATTCAAGAACATCTTGAGTGCATTCTTGGAGAAGCCACTCAGCAGAGCCACCCTTGGTGTTGTTGCAGTCACCGGTGTAGACCCTGAGTCCCTGAGATTCCAAAACACGATCTGAGGCACCGCATCACCATACCCATTTTCCTTGTACTTTCTCTGTACCACCTCATAATCGGTCTCCCAGCTCTGGGGCTCATTGTCCTCCCTTCCATAATACCCATATCCATATCCCCTATGCCCTGAAGCCTGATCAAACTCCATGTCGCTGAACACAAACAACCTCTTTATCATTTGCTCCGGCTTCAACTTTCCATTCACAGCCACTTGGAGAATCAGATCAAACACCTTTTGAAAATCAGTGTTCATCCCCCATTACATCCTCCTCACAAACTCGCACTTGGAGCTAAGATCATCGCCTTGAATCAAATGCATCTGAGGGTTCTGACTGAAAGTGATCACCTTTCCTTTCCATGGCTCTTCATTCAATTCTGACACCAACAGCCCCAAAGCCACACACAGCTCCATAGGAGTCCCATTCATGCTTCCGGACACGTCACACACAGCCATGCAATTCCTCAATTTGCCAAGCTTTACCAGGTTCTCCACCATTCTGTTCCACTGAAGGTCACCCACTTCCCCATCATCCTCATCGTTCAGAGAGGCTATGATCTCATGTGGAAGCAGAGCACCAGCCGCAATAGTGGCCTTCCCGGCTTTTACATCCTCCAAATACTTCTTAATGTTGGGAAAGAAGGGCTGCCTTAATACAAGGTCAATGGATAATTGGTTATCTCAGGATCTAACTTTTCTCATCTCTCGTGTGATTTACGGAATAGCAACAAATAAATAAAAGAAGACACAATATTTAACGAGGTTCGCCAAATGTGCCTATATCCTCGGGACAGTAGTAATACTCTCTTCCACTATACAAATAATGAGATTACAAGGCAATCTCACTTTGGTGACTAAATTTCACCAAAGTGGTAATACACACTCTATCTCTCAAGAGGAATTTTCTTCTCACTAATCTCTCAAGTGAGGATTTCATTACTATCTCAAACTCTATTAGTTTGGAATGACTCTTGCCTTGGTTGTTTTGCTACAACCTTTGATGCCTATTTATAGGCAATTGGGTTCATGGATGTGGCATGCAATTGAAAGCAAAGTCAAGTCTTCTTCCAAGTTTGGCATGCCTAACTTCAAAGATGGCTTGCTACCTACCTTCCAAGATGGCTTGCTATCTACCTTCTTTGAATTTTCCAACCCATGCTTTCCTCATGTGGTAAATCATCACATGGATTTCCTCCTCCATTAAGGAGGGACTGCCCATCACTTAAACCTCTCTTCATCGTGCTTCAAGAACTTCCCCTTGTAAAGCTTCATGGCGACTGAGGCCACTCTCTTGTAGGGAATCTCCCCCCACTTGTTGGCACCCATATCCTCCGACAGCTGCAACACCTTCCTCAATGGCACCAACACCTCCTTCTTCAGCCGATCTCGGACTCTGTAAGCATAATGTTCATCCTCAACTCCTTCATATTCCGGATACAATTCTCGGGCGAAAATCTTCCTCGCAATGCTTTCGCAGAGCAATGTGGCTCGATCAAACGAAGAATCAAGTGAAGGACACCACTTTGCCGCCAGGCCTATCGTGTTAGTGTTGTTGTTCTTGAGACTCTTCATATCAGATTTCAAGCAGTCAGCGAAAAGATATGAAACCCTGTCATGCAAGAATCGGTAATCCGGGTCACGCTGGTACCTTGCAAGCGCCTTCTTAGCCATTGCAATCTTCTTTTCCAGCCTCGCTGCACTCACTTTCTCCTTCTCCAATCTCCGCTTCTCCGCCGCCATCTTTTCCCTTACATCCTTAGGCAACTTCTGCCGGCTGACAGCTTTGGGCTTTCCGACCTGCTTTGATCTGTTTAGTTTAGCACAACCGCCACGTCTGACCCTCCGGCGTCTGATACTAACTTGGCCAAACAGCCTCTGAATAGTCCGTTTACGGCACTGCCAATCCATCTTTTGCTTCTCCCTCACGTCCTGCCCTTCTAGAAGGCGGTACAGGATCTCCGGCAAGTCCTTGAAGTAACCGAATTCCGCCAAAGACGCAGCGTTGCACGCTAGGGTTTTGGGGTGGTTCTTGTGGAGCCAAAGCGCAACCGTGTAGAACCCTTCTTTATCGGACTTCCCCATGCCACGTACGCCTCTCAGGTTGCAGATGAGCTTTAGGGTGGTCAGGGGATTGTAGGCCCAGGCGAGAGGGAGCTGTTTGTTGAGATAGGACGCCGGAGTATCCGGTACGACTTGGAAGAAGAGATCAAGGCAGGAGTTGCCGGAGGTCAAGAAGGTTGGGGAACAATTCTCGGTCAAGCCCATCGGGGGTCTTGTGCCGGAGTCGGGTTGGGCTGGTGGGACGGGATTGGTGACCTGTGGAGGGCCAAGAAGACTAGGAGGAGCCATTGGCAGATTGTGATTTGGTTTGAGATTTTTGGGGTGTTAGGGTTTTGCAGTGAAGTGGGTTTAGGGTGGAATAGAGAGACGCCTGATACGCCCTTTTTATAGGATCTCATTACTTGAGCACCACAGGTTTGTTCTCATTAATTTGTCACTACAATTATGACCGACTACTAGGGAATTCTTGTAACCGACTTGGGTGAGTTTCCGATAAAATGTTTAAGTAATTAAATTACGTAAATTCTCACAAGGCATAGCTACTTCTTTCTTTATACAAATTTTTCTTCATTAAAGGTCTTTCCTTCTAATAAAAGAATGCCACAAGGAAAAAGAAAAAAAGAAGAAGTTTCTAAAGCAAAAATATTTAAGAGGTGTTTCATGGCTAATCTTTCCAACCAAATTGAAAAGACTTTGCCTATTGACAAATGAAATCGTTGTGAGAAAGCATCAAGCGGTTAGACTAACAGATTAGTCTGATCGTTCAATAGAATATGAAGATGACTGTATGTACAAGGAACGGGGACATTAGAAGCATTGATCCCTAGGATACAGCATGCTGATAAGGGATAATAGCATGCCCATCAGGCAATCATGAAAACAAAGTATTAACATGACCACAAGGATCCAAATTCAATTTAGCAGCGAAAAGCTGGAAGAGGACATACTATATATCATAGCCTATTTACTAAGAACTGATAGGAAAATAAAGCAACAAAAGCAAAAACAGAACTAAATCATATATCCAAAAGCTGAACAATAACATCAAATTAAGAACAAACCCTGACACGAACAAACCCAACAAAAACAGAGAAAACTATCTACATATCTCCAAAACCTAAATAGTGAGTATCTGAAGCAGTACATAGAAAACTAATAAGGTTTATGGTGTCGTAGTGATTGACCTATTGTATGACAAGGAAATTATTGCTGTTAACAAAAGGTAATGATCTCATTTACAAGATAAAGCAAATTTACATGCCTGAAGTTCCAAACAGAGCCAAATTAGATAAAGCAAATTTACGTACCTGAAGTTCAAACAGAAGAAAGGGATAAAGGAAAGATAAAAAAAAAAAAAAAAAGATATATTTTTCATTTCACTTTCAGTTTTCATGTACAGATGAAACTACTAATACTCCTATCTAACCAAAAAAAAGAAACTACTAATACTACAATTTTTTTTTGGGGTTTTTGTTTACACACGGACCTAAAAGATGGTGATGTTCCAACTAATTAATCCAGCACAACCAGCTTCCGATACTCTGGACCCGAGATTGCTGCTTCCATGGTTGTGTCAGGGCTAATCTCCCCATCATTATCCAAGAAGAGCTTGAGCAAATTCTTGGAGAAGCCACTCAGTAGCGCCACTCCTGGTTGAGTCCCAGGCACCGGGGTAGCCTTCGAGTCCCTCAGATTCCAAAAAACTATCTGTGGCACCGCATCACCATACCCTCTCTCCCTGTACTTCCTCTGAATCACCTCATAATCAGTCTCCCATCCCCTTGGAACATCATTACTTCCGTACCGCCCATATCCATATCCTCCATAACCATAACCCGAAGCCTGATCAAATTCCATGTCACTGAAAACAATCACCCTCTTAATCATTTGCTCTGGCTTCAGATTCCCCTTCACAGCCACTTGGAGGATCAAATCAAACACCTTCTGAAAATCAGTGTTGCCTTTCCAGTCCATTCGCTTCACAAACTCAGACTTGGAGCTTAGATCATTGCCTTGTATCAAGTGAAGCTGAGGATTGGCACTGAATGTGATCACCTTCCCTTTCCATGGCTCCTCATTCAACTCAGCCACCAATATCCCCAAAGCAACACACACATCCATAGGAGTCCCATTCATGCTTCCGGACACATCACACACAGCCAAGCAGTTCTTCATCTTGCCCTCCTTCAACAAGTCATCCACCACTCTCTTCCACTGAAGCTCGGCCACCTGCCCTCCATCCCCATCATTCAGAGAGGCTATGATCTCATGCGGAAGCAGCGCACCGGCCGCAATAGTAGACTTCCCGGCCTTCACATCCTCCAAATACTTCTTAAACCTCTCCTCATCGTGCTTCAAGAACTTCCCCTTGTAAAGCTTCATGGCGACTGAGGCCACTCTGTTGTAAGGAATGGCACCCCACAGATTAGCACCCATATAAACCTCCGGCAACTCCAATACTATCCTCAATGGCACCAACACATCCTTCCTCAGCCGGTCTCGGACTCTATAAGCATAATGTGCGTCCTCAATTCCTTCATATTCCGGATACGCTTCCCTAGCGAAAAACTTCCTGGCAATGCTCTCACAGAGCAGAGTGGCTCGATCAAAAGACGAGTCCAGAGAAGGACACCATTTCGCCGCAAGGCTAATCTTCTTGTACTGATTGGACTTCAAATTCTCCGTATCCGATTTCAAGCACTCTGCGAAAAGATCCGAAACCCGTTCGTGCAAGAATCTGTAGTCCGGGTCACGCTGGTACCTCTCAACAGCCTTCTTGGCCATGGCTGCGAACTTCTCCTTCCTCAAAGCAGAGGCCTTTTCCTTTTCCGATTTTGCCCTCTCCATTGCGTTCAGCACCCTCACCTCCCTAGCCACACGGCTGTTGTTTCCTCTCCGGCCACCGCTCTTGGTTCTCGATTTCGCACCGCCGCCGCGACCTCCTCTGAAGAATGGAACCGTCCGAACCCTACCCCTGCCGGACTTCCTCTGCAGCCACTCGGACTTCTGATTCTTCCTCACATCCTCACCTTCAAGAAGGCGGTACAGAATCTCCGGCAGGTCCTTGAAATACCCGAACTCGGCCAGTGACGCGACGTTGCAGGCTAGGGTTTTGGGGTGGTTCTTGTGGAGCCAAAACGCCGCCGTGTAGAATCCTTCTTTGTCAGACTTGCCGGTGCCACGTACGCCGCGGAGGTTGCAGATGAGCTTGAGGGTGGTGAGGGCGTTGTGGGCCCAGGCCAGAGGGAGCTGTTGGTTCAGATACGACGCCGGAGTGTTGGGGACGACGTGGAAGAAGAGATCGAGGCAAGGATCGCCGGTGGTGACGAATGTGGCTGAGCCGTTCTCGGTGAAGCCCATTTGGGGCCTGGGAGCCTGGGCCTGGTTGTTGAAATCGGCGACCATGAGGTCGATGAATGGGTCGCCGGAGGGGGCTTGGGCCGCGGGGGTTGGGGATTGCCTGAGGGATGGAGGACCGAGAAGAAGAGCCATTGGAAATTTGGGGTTTAGGGTTTTGGGGTTTGATTTCGATGATTTCAGAGAGGGGGTTTTGCCTTGTGGTAGTGAGAAGGAGAGCGACGTCGTGTGGTTTTATTGGAGTGCGTTACTTGGAGCTCAAGAACTGTGACCGACTGTTTCATTTTTATTTTTCGAAACAACGACTATTCTATGGCAATTGATTTTTCTAGCCAATTTTTGTAAATGACTTTGAAATAAATTTGAAAGACTTCTATTTTCTCAAGGAGTTTTTCTAGAAAAGAAGTCAAAGAACAAGACCGGCCGAAAATCAATTTACAATTGAATTAAGCAGTCAGTCAATTTTCGGTCTGGTCCAATTACTTATCGACTCATATTAAAATTTTTGGAGAACTTATTTTTGTCTCAAATAATATCTCAAATAACAAATGAATTGTGGGTTGGATAATCGAAATCAATTTTATAAGCAAAATATTTCAATTTGATTCGACAATCTACTAGATGATCAGTAGTCGGATCCATATTCATTGTCTTGCATGATCAGATAATTGCTCAAGCAAATCCTAGCTAGTTAGTTTCTCATATTAGTAAATTGTTTATGAGGCTAAAAAAATAAAGAAAAAATATATTCAACTAAATTGTTGTATAAATGATCCAGTCGGGTCGGTTCTTGTCAGAGAAAACCTTGAAATTGTAACCGAGTATGGCTATCCGTTCAATATTGTTGGCCCGACAAGCCCAAACAGTTTCCCATATTACTCAATTTCTTCAGAATTTATCGTAATACTATTTCTTTTCTTGTATTCTTGTATTGTTTATGATTGGACAAATACTAAACCAGGCTCTCGTGAAGTCTTGATTTTTTATTTTGATCTGGAGAGACTTGTAGATGAACAAGGGCATTTGCTAGCTTTATACTCTATATGGATCAATTTGCGCAATGTGCATCAATCTGTTGCTTATTATTCCATCAATTGGTTCTTCCTGACGTAAGTAGGAAAAAAACAGGGGGGAATATGAAGATAGAAAACCTCCAAGAAGAAAATTGAATTGCATCTCTATATAGATTAAGGTCATATTCAGCTAACTTCTCAATGCGTATGCCAAATGATCATGTCAAAATCCCAACTTCAGAAACAAAAAGTTGATCCATTCTCTATCAATGTTCAGAAACAAAGTACCCGCAAGCATGTTGAGAGCAAAACCCTGATTCATGAAGAAGTAATCTGTCAAACAAAGCACATAAAATATCTGGAATTATCTTTATCCATTCGAGCCCATATGTATTCTTTTTTTTTTTTTTTGAACCAAGGGAATAATTTTTTATAGATAGAAACTCAATAGAGATTGAATACAATCATATCGTAACACATCCAGATAGCATTTTCAGAGTGTTATCAAAATATAAGAAACTTGTGCAAGCCTAAAGTCAGAGTGGCCATTATATACCATTATGCTGCCATCTACAGACAGAATAAGAAAATGTGGTAGTACCCACAGTGATATATAGAGATAGGTCTCCTCATTTGTCGTATCATGCTCCGTCATTTCAGAATAGCTTGAATTTTCCATTAGTACTAGTGTAGAAGATTCGCTAGTAACACCAAAGTCAAACATAGACATAGTTTGTCGGATTAAGTCGCCAAGATCCCATATGCGAAACCATAGAGAACCAGAGGCCATAATTTTGGTCCATGCTTGGGCCCATATCTAAAAATCATTCCCAAAAACTTTGGACACCCAATTGGGCCTCAGAGTTGGTTTGGGCACCCAATTGGAGTTAGGCCTGCCACCTGATCTGGGCTCCCATTCTTCTGCATCGATCCCGGACGCCACCGAAATCGCTGCCATCGCCGGCTTCACGTCAACATCTACGTCGACGTCCACCTGCATTTCTGCCGCTATCTCCGCTGTAACAATCCAAGTCAGAGCTCCAGCCACAGTGCGGTGGAGATTTCCACCACTCCACTCCAAAGCTCCCTCTGCACCGCGCCCGTCGTGGCCTGCAGCTCTCGTCCTGATCCACTTCCAGCCTAGCCCCAAGCCGCCAGACCTCTCACCCAGAAACGAACCAAAACGGTGCCAAGATACCGTTCTGTAACACGCCTCCGCTGTCTTCGCAGCCCACGCCACATCGGCCAAACCCCCATGGCAAGACCATTGAGATTGCAAAAATACACTTATAGTGACAGAGGGTTTGAGTCGTCCCCTCCGTGGTCGAATCCGGAAGCCAGAAAACCAAGCCTTTTGGTCCCTGATCTCAAACAGATCCCCCCAGTGATCATCATCGTTCTCAAGTGGAGTGCAAGGCAAATGGCATGGTACAGTGGTCGCCGGAAAAGGACGGCGTTGGAGGGCGGGTGTAAAGCCGCAGAGTCTGGAGAGCAAGCCTCCCCTTAGGGCGGAGATCGGAGCCGATCGCCATAGTCTGTAGCCCAGACGGCTAGGTTTTGGAGAGAACATCAAAATATTTTTTTTGGTTAGTTAAATTGCACCAGATTCATTGCATAATTCTAAATCTGTTCTTCGAGCCCATATGTATTGAAAGTAATTCTTAAATCTTTATCCCTCTTGTATTAATTTTCTTCATTATTGAAAAAAAAATTGTTAAATCTTCTTAAGGAACTGTCAATTTGGAATCCGGCTATTTAGGCATCGGTTGAAGCCATCCATGAACAAAGAATTGTTTTCCATGGGGAAACAGTTACCCCAAGCCTCTTCATATAAGAAGCTAATTATGTGATCCATAACCATCAATAGCCTATTACCAAGAAATGAAAGATAGTTCTCGTCAAATATCAATAACATCAACTGACTTGCAGAAATAATATCAAAATACACCCTAAAAGAAACACAAAAATTATTTGAACAAACCCCAAAACAGAACAGAGAGAGAAATAAAAAAAAAAAAGCGCACTTCATACCTAACTCTATTGAAGAATAGTTCAAACTATCTCAAGGACCTAAAGAAACAATGTATAATTCAACATGATCAGAAACGAAGGAATTGGTACTTTTTTTCCTTTAATTTAAGGAAAAAAAAAACACGAAAACACATCCTCTATGATGATGATGACGACGATCGATTAATCCACAACAACTAGATGCTGATACTCTTTCCCAGAGATAGCTTTTTCCATGATAAGGTCCGGCCGAATTGGCCATCATTGTCCAAGAACAACTTGAGCAGATTCTTGGAGAAGCCACTCAACAGCGCCACTCCATTCTGTGTCTCCGTCACCGGCGTAGACCTAGAGTCCCTCAGATTCCAAAATACTATCTGTGGCACTGCATCCCGTACCCTTTCTCCCTAAACTTCCTCTGTATCACCTCATAATCAGTCTCCCAACTATTGCGTTTCCCATGATACCCCAAATAACTATCATACGACTGTGATATATGCCCTGAAGCCTGATCAAACTCCATGTCGCTGAACACAAACAACCTCTTTATCATCTGCTCCGGCTTCAACTTTCCATTCACAGCCACTTGGACAATCAGATCAAAGACCTTTTGAAAATCAGTGTTCATCCCCCATTCCATCCTCCTCACAAACTCGCACTTGGAACTAAGATCAGCGCCTTGAATTAAATGCATCTGAGGGTTCTGACTGAAAGTGATCACGTTTCCTTTCCATGGCTCTTCACTCAATTCTGATACCAACAGCCCCAAAGCCACACACATCTCCATAGGAGTCCCATTCATGCTTCCGGATACGTCACACACAGCCATGCAATTCCTCAGCTTGCCAAGCTCCACCAGGTCCTCCACAATTCTCTTCCACTGAAGCTCACCCTCTTCCCCACCCCATCCTCATCATTCAGGGAGGCTATGATCTCATGTGGAAGAAAAGCACTAGCCGCCATCTTGGTCTTACCTTCTTTCACTTCCGCCAAATAATTTTTAAACCTATCACAGTCCTTCTCAAAGAACCTATGTTTGTAGAGCTTCATTGCCACAGAGGCCACCCTGTTGTAAGGAAGTGAATTCCACTCTCTGTCAGTCATATAAAGTTCCGGCAACTCCAATGCCCTCCTTAATGGCACATAAACCTCCTTCCTCAGCCGATCTCTCACTCTGTAAGCATAGTGTGCCTCCTCAAGTCCCTGATACTCTGGGTACAATTCACGCGGGAAAACCTTCCTGGCAATGCTTTCGCAGAGCAAAGTGGCCTTGTCGAAGGAGGAGTCGAGAGAAGGGCGCCATTTCCCTGCAAGGCTTATCTTGTTTCTCTGGTGCTTCTTCAAGCATTCCATGTCAGATATCAAGCACTCGGCGAAAACATCAGAAATCTGCTCGTGAAGCAACTGAAAATTGGAGTCTTGCTGATACCTGGAAACCACCTTCCTGGCCGTGTCATAGATTCTTTCATACCTCAATTCCCTGACTTTTTCTCTTTTCAATCGGATCATCTCGTTCCTCTCAGCCTCCGTGTCCGCCTCCATGGACTTCAAGCAGTCCCCAAACACATCCCAAATTTGTTCATATAGGAACTTCAAATTCGAGTCTTGCTCATACCTTATTTTTAACAAGGACAAAACAAACAAAAGGATATATTAGAGCATAATATAGGCAAAAATTACAAACAAATGTTTGTTAACCTGAAGCCTCATTTTCCTTTACGTTTTCCAAATTGTTCTTGTTTAGAGCATAATGTGAATAATGTAAACTTTTATTGACTGTTTGAATTATGAAAATACAATGTAAAAATTCACGCAGTTAGAGAATGGAGTAGGGTAAACTTAACAATTATATTTTAAAATGAAGTAGGGTGATTATCTTTTAAAACGTACCTAGCCACGGCATTCTTGGTCTTGTCTATGATATTTTGATGCATCAGTTCTCTAGCTTCATCACTTTTCAGTTCGTCTCTATCCGCTGCCCATTCTGCTTGAACAGTTTTATACTCCCCCTTCTCGAGTTCTTTCTTGTTAGATTTAACGGCGATGAGTTTCTTCCAAAGCCTCAGCAGTTTAATATCTCTAGGTGGATGATCCGCCTGCCCCATTAAGTGCCCGAGCTTTAGTGACCTTAACCCGTCTACCTTACCCGGTCCCATATAGCAATAGCGCTTGATCCTTTCCCACTCTTCCTTTTGGGTCTTCCTGATGTCTTGGCCTTCTAGAAGGCGGTATAGAGTCTCCGGCAGATCTTTGAAATACCCAAAAGCGGCAACCGACGCTACATTGTAAGCTAGGGTTTTAGGGTGGTGGTTGTAGAGCCAATACGCTGCTGTGTAGAACCCTTCTTTGTCACACTTTCCGGTGCCACGTACACCTCGCAGGTTGCAGATGAGCTTGAGAGTGGTTACGGCATCGTTGGACCAAGCCAACGGGAGCTGTTGGTTGAAATATTCCGGCTTGGTGTCGGGCACCACGTGGAAGAAAAAATCAAGGCAGGGGTTGCCGGAGGTGAGAAAAGTAGGCGACCTGTTCTCGGTCAAACCCATTGGGGGTCTGGGAGGAGTTGTCGTGGTGTTGTTGTAATTGGAGACCATGATATCCATGAAGGGGTCGCCGGAATTAATTTGTGGTGGAGCCGTGGTGGGGGTACTGTTCCGATCTCTGGAGGACCGAGAAGAAGAGTAGGAGTTTGGGTTCTTGCCATGCTGATATGGTTTTGGTTTGGTTTGGCGCCTTTGAGAATTGAGCGGATTTGTGGCTTCATGGAGGAGTTGCAGCGTTGTGACGGCTTGAATCGTACGTGACCACCAGGGTTTAAGGTTTATAAGAAATGGAATCTTGGCGACCAAGGGTTTTAAGGGTTTAAGACATTTTAGTTTTTTTTTTTACTTTGTCAAGGGGAACCCAAAGGCTTTATAGGCCCAAGATAAACTCCTTCGGCATATGTGAAATGCTCAAACTGTGCATTGCAGCACAGTGTTTGGCCACTTTGACAACTTCGGGGTTCGAACCTAGATTAGAGAGCACACCCAACTAGACAATAACTATTAGGCCACTTACAGTGGTTCAAGACATTTTAGTTACTTGCTCTCCAATTTTTTGGCTTTCTGATAAGTAGGACTTTGGTACTTTTAGTTTTGATGTAGAGCTTCGCCGTTTTAATTAGGAAACGGAATAATTGGCCAAAAAAAAAATTAGGAATTGGAATATTGTTTGTGATTACTTAGAGTATCAAGCTTCCTTTTCAAAACCAATCTACTATAATTTTTTTTTATTATTATCACAGATAAGTACCCATTGATGTAGATCAGTTGGCTTAACAGGAAAGGATGATTAAACCTATATAATATATTAGTAATAGTATCTATATTAACTAAACTAGTGCGCGGGTTTCTCAAGATGAAATAGTAAGAGGGATGAAGCGATGAAGATTCATCATTCATCTATATAGAGGAGATCAAGGAGAGTTCAGATGAGATTATCAGAATAGATATTGATACCATGGGAAGCTATGTATCCCTCTATGAAATTATATATATATATATATATATATATTTTTCCTGATGAATGTATTTTCATACAGATTGATGTTAAGTTGACGAAGTCTAGCTAGTAGTGTACATATACTTTTCATTCAAACCTGAAACGGCGTTTGAGAACTGTGGGAAAGAGGAGGTAATGGCTTGAATCGTACGTACGTGGCATATAAATATAAATATAGAGGGTTTATAGAAAATGGTAACTTGGCTACCAAGGTTTTTAAGGGTTTTAGAATTTTGAATAGAATTCCTTTTAATCAGGGCATTCTTAATTATGTCCATTATTTTACCTTTCTGGTATCAACTTCCTAAGGAAGATACACATAAATGAGTGTCGTAACTGATATCCAAACTTGAAATCTATTGCGCAACATCTGAATTACATTATTCCTTAACCATCATTCGAGTCATCTCTAATAGGCCCTTGGCTCCACTGTCTCTTATTATAGATAACTAATCAGGTCGGATGTAAGTTCTTCGTATCAATTGCATTAGTAAAGTTGTGTATGGTTAAAGAATTTAGGATTTGACTTATATATATATATATATATATATATCCTATCCAGAGTGAAGCTTCGCTTTGAAATTAAAGTGCGTATTTAAAGTTTATGGTCACTTTTCGGTCGCATATCCATATCGACCGTTCAGTTTTTAGGTACTAATGTATAGATTATCTCTGCGAATTTTCAGTCAAATTGATAATCGTGAAGATATTGATAACTATTTTAAAGCTAGTATGGCTCAAACTGAATCTGTTCAACCTGAACCATACTAGCTTTAAGGCAGTTATCAATATCTTAACGATCATCAATTTGGCTGAAAATTTGCAGAGATATATACATTATTACCTAAAAACTAAACGATCGAGATGTAGATATGCAACTGAAAAGTAACCCTAAATCCTAAATGCACACTTTAATTTCAAAACGAAGCTTTGTTATGGATTAAATATGTATGTAGATCCTATACGGTTAAGGCATTACTAATATATATATATATATATACACACACACACTGATGTAGGGTTTAGGGTTTACAATTAGATGGATCTTCAAAGCAAACCGCAACCGCCCGCACCATTATATGCTGCTTGTGGTTGTGGAGGCACTGCCCCGGCTGCCCAGCATATCGATAACTGCCATTATATACTGCTTAATTGTCGTGGTTGACGATGCAGCAATGGCCTGTTGATAACCGTATGCTGCTTGTACATGGAGCAGATCTAGATTTAGTGTTATTAGGATATATTACTTGTGCTCATCAAAGTAACAAGGCCTAGCATGCAAGTGGGTTCAAAAGCTAGTGATGAAATCAATAGAGAGCTATAGACTCTGCTTAAAGCTATCGATTCTTACAACTATATATATATATATATATAGAGGGCTTCCACTAAGGGATTCCTTTTTTTGGTCTTTTATAGGGATAGTCATTAGACCAACTTTTAGATCATATTTTCACATCTTAACCGTTCAGTTTTTAGGTCCTAATGTATAGATCACTTCTGCAAATTTTCAGCCAAATTGGTGATCGTTAAGGCATCCAAAACTGCAACTTACATGAACGGACCGAATCTGTCAAACCGGAACCGTTCGTGTTTATAATGGTAAATTACAGTTTTGGATGCCTTAACGATAATCAAATTGGCTGAAAATGTGATATATACATTAGGACCTAAAAACTGAACGGTTAAGAAGTGAAAATATGATCGAAAAGTTGATATAATGCCTATCCCTATAAAAGACCAAAAAAAGGGATCCCTCACTAGAAGGGTCATATATATATATATATATATAATTCGAAGATAGAAGAGCACAATTGCTCCCTGTCCCCTCTTTACAACTATGTTAACTAGTTATAAGCGCTATATATATAAAAGTTCGCAATGCTTTAAGAGGGGTTTTCATCAAGTGGCGGTTTAGTTTCTTAATTAGCAATACTCGAGTTAAACACTAGAAGTTGACTTGCCAGAGGTAAGTTGCTCGGTAATTAGCTAATGATTGTTTAGATAATGAAACATAAGCCAATTGGATATATATAATTATCTCAATGACTAAGCAAGTTCGTAGAAGTAGTTGAGTACGTAAATTAATATTGTGACATTCTGAAAATACTTTTTATGTCAAATTCTGGATTTTGTTTGATTGTTTGCTATCTCATCAAAATCTCTCTCTGTTTTCAAAGGCAGAGAGCGGGTGACGAGTTTTGCTTTTCCCATGGGAATTATAAGTCACACCCTTTCCCCTGTATTTAGAAGATCGATTTAACCTTAAGTATATTGTTAACAAGCCTCACATATACCTTTCCCCTGTATTTAGAAATCGATTTAACCTTAAGTATATTGTTAACAAGCCTCACATGTAAGGTCTGACATTAAAGAATATAGATGGAAATAGTGGATCAGAAATGAACCAAAAAAAAAAAACAAAAAACAAAAAATTAATGTCAAAGATATATCGATTTGTGTACAGATCTTTTAATTAAGAGATCAAGTGGGCAATTGAAGGCAGCAAAGGCTGAAAATGTGTATGAACGGTACATCACGTTCTCATCACAATCATAACTTTCTTCCATGCAGTATTGGATCCAAAACTATCCCTATTGTCCAATACTAAAATATATAATCATATAATGCACCTCAAATTTCATTGATAGAAATAATGAAATGTGGAATAATGTCAACTAATATGGAATCAGTCAAATATTAAATCCCACTTGGGTAGGGTTGGGGGCTAATGATTGATCGATTAGATAATAAGTCAACTGGTCCTGAGCCGCTTCTTGAGCCTAATAAGAATTTAACTAATACAAAGTAAACCCTACAAACTAGATAAACACCCTAAACTTAGCTAATATCTGAGTTCCAACCCAAATTTAGCTAATAGGTCTCAACCCAACTTTAAGTTCTTTTTTTTTTTTAAAAAAAAAAAACGACTTTAAGTAGAGTCTGACTTGACTCCCATACCGGAAATTTGATCAAGGCTAGGGTTGAAACCTATTATGCCTACCAAATAAGTAAACAAGCCAGAGTCTAATCAAGGGCCGGAGCCTCTTAGCTAATGCATCCAACCAAGTTTGTCACACTTCGATTCATTGCTAGGTCAAGTTCCAATTTCCTGCCGTGCTAAATAAGCCAGAGTCTACGCTATGCAGCATGCAAAATATCAATCAATGGAGCTAGGTAGGTACGTGACAGCCTTTTGGTGTTTGATTTCCAAAGAATCTAATGACATTCTGGTCAAAGTAAACACTTCCCATCCGCAATATATTCCATGAACATAATTATCACACATTACCACTACTACTCACCAGGACTTTCCCTAAACTTAGCTAATATCTGAGTTCCAACCCAAATTTAACTAATAGGTCTCAACCCGACTTTAAGTTCTTTTCAAAAAAAAAAAAAAAAAAAAACCGACTTTTAAGTAGAGTCTGGCTTAACTCCCATACCGGAAATTTGATCAAGGCTAGGGTTGAAACCTATTATGCCTACCAAATAAGTAAATAAGCCAGAGTCTAATCAAGGGCCGGAGCCTCTAAGCTAATGCATCCAACCAAGTTTTTCACACTTCGAATCATTGCTAGGTCAAGTTCCAATTTCCTGCCGTGCTAAAGAAGCCAGAATCTACGCGCTATGCAGCATGCAAAATATCAATCAATGGAGCTGGGTAGGTACGTGACAGCCTTTTGGTGTTTGATTTCCAAAGAATCTAATGACATTCTGTTCAAAGTAAACAGTTCCAATCCGCAATATATTCCATGAACATAATTATCACACATTACCACTACTACTCACCACGACTTTCCCTCCAGAAATTGAAGTAGTCAAACAATTAATCCCATCCTCGATCTCAGACAGATATACATGTATATAGTTTATGTCAAGTGCTACTTAAGATTCCATCGTATCGTAGCCAGCAAAAGTTAATCACTTGCTTGCTCAATTACGTAACCCCAGTATTGGTAGTATATATAAGTTGTATGGGAGGCACTAGTCTTTTCATCCCACAGCTCTATCTTCCTCTCTCGAGCTCTCAATAAACAAAGAGTACGGGTGAAGCTAATGGAGGATGATCATCACACTCCAGATTACGAAGATCATCATACTCAAGATTACGAAGACCACCCCCACGATGATCAACCTGAAGCTCATGTGGAGGTACAAGTCGAACAATATCAATATCAACAAGTAGCGCTTGAAATTAGCGACAATAGTGGAAACTACGACCAAAACCAGCAGCAGCAGCAGCAGCAACAACAACAGCAGCAGCAGCCACCTCAGTATCAGCCACAACCTCCACCACAAGGAGGCCAACAACAACAACAGTTCTTCCAGCAGCAGCAGCCTCCGCCGCCGCCTCGTCAACCACCATCTTATCAGCCGCCTGTACAATTCCCACCACAACAACCACCACCACGGCCGGTCCAATACTTGGCTCCACAGCCGCCTCGCCCTGTGCCATTCCCTTCTCAGAGCCCACAAAACCAAAACTACGGAAACCAACCTCCTCCTCCACAACAGTTCCCACCACAAAACCCTCAGTTTCAATCTCAACAGCAGCCTTATCAGCCACAGCCACCTCAACAGTTTCCACAACAGAATGCGGCCCCTAACCAACAAAACAACCCTTTTGGACAACCACCTTCTCCACTGAAATATCCTCCACAACCACCATCTCCGGCCCAATATCCTCCTGCAGCAGGTTCGTCTCAGCCTCCTCAAGGCTACAATGACATTCCCCAACCTTCAAAGCAGCATCAGGCGGCGCCTCCGGTGCAAGTGGGCTATAATAAGCCTCAGCCACCCCAACAGTACCAGCAGCAGCAACAATACCAACCACAACAACCACAGCAGAATCATTATGCGGCTGCTCCTTCTCCGGCTCAAGGAGTTCCAATGCAAGTCCCTTACGGGCCGCAGGGAACGTCTATGACTATGAATATGATGAACCCGATTGGCACTGAGGCTTGGAAAACCGGGCTCTTTGATTGCATGGATGATCCTAATAATGGTGATTATCATCTTAGTTCCTCTAATCCTGTCCATTACTTATCTAATCACTACTTCCTCACGATCATTGATATTTATGATCACACACAAAATATATGTGAATGAGGTTTATGACTCCAAATGTGTTGTGACATTTTAGCTCTCATAACGTTATTCGTACCATGCTTGACTTTCGGCCAGATAGCAGAAGTTGTGGATAATGGCACTACCTGTAAGTGAAATTCCATCAAATATAGTCATGAATGCTTCTTTACTTACAACACTAAGGTCTTCTTGTATCATTTCACAAGATTTCGAGTGGGATATATACACTACTAATTAATTAATTACTGCCTGAATTAATTCACTAATTGTGTGACGTACTGCAGCATGTGGTACGAGCGCATTGCTGTACGGCTTGGTTGGAGCGTTCATCGGAGTGCCATTCATAATGTCATGCACTTATCGCACGAAGATTCGGAGCAAGTATGGGCTAGTTGAGACTCCTGCACCTGACTGGGTCACCCATTTGTTTTGCGAGCCATGTTCTCTTTGCCAAGAGTACAGAGAACTTAATTTGAGAGGGCTAGACCCTTCTATAGGATGGCAAGGAAATGTGGCAAGGGCCATGCAGCAGCAACAACCTAAGATGATGACGCCTCCAGTGAACCAAATGATGAGGTGATCAATCGGTTGATACTGATCGAGTGATCCGTTCAGAAAGTTTTTAATTTCAGCGAATTAATGTTTATGCCTCAATTAAGGCTAAGATTTTTTCTGTTTTTTTTTTCACGTGATGTTTTCAATTACTAATAAGGTGGATGCCATGTATGAAAATGTAGTGGTTCATCCTTGTAATATCCTGAAAGGTTTGCCATTTTTCATTTACTTGAATATTATAGAGTGAAGGTTTTGTTTTGGTAATGTATAATTTGTTTACAAAATGCTTGATAGATAAGTTCATTGAATGATTCAAATTTGCAAGGCTGGGACATTAATATTTCTCTTTGGGCAACAGGTTGGATATTGCTAATATTTTTTCCTATTATATTCTAATTATTGAAGTCTTCGGTGGAGTCTTTGCACTGGTTCTCACCGCAAAAAGTTGCGATTGTGGGTTAGCTTTACCGTGTAGAAAGCGAGGGGCTATCCTTAGATCTCTCTTTTTATATAAAAGAGGTGCTGGGGTTGTTGACCATTGGGTCTATTGATGCTGTAACCCCTCTTCTATCCACAGCATAGGACGTCCTGGGGTTGAACTCATGGGACGTCCTGAGGCAGATTATGATCATCAAGCGTCAAGTTCGAACCAGGCATTTCATCAAACAGATTGCGAACAACATTCCGAGAAGCCTGAACACCAAGTTTTGCCTCCAAACCCCACTCATTGCCAGACCTATGTTTTAGGGCGTCCGTCTGGGGCAGAGAATGACGATCATCATCAACAACAAGAACAAGCCCAGCCTACAGAGCACATTGCACCTCGAAACTCATCCGCTGATTCCCAAGAAACTCAAGCAAATGAAACGCATCAACAAGAGTCGCAGTCGCCTTATCACCACAATGTGCACTACTATTTCCCAACGCCCAACCCCCATCATAGTACTAATTTGACATTGCATAATTTTCCTAACCAATATGCACCACGGGGCCAAGTACCCCAATTCCAAGCAATGCCTCCAGGTTTACGGCCATATCCGACCTTATATCCTTCTCCTCCTCCTCTTTATAATTCTCAATCTTTAAACAATTATAGTGGATCACAGCATGTACAACAAGTAGTATTGCACCCTCCTCCTGCTGCCTACAATTATCCTTTTAGTTCTAGAAACCCCCAACCCTATGTAAATTACAATAATTTTGCAGCAACTGGTATACCCATGATGCAAAATGTACCATACCTACCGGTGCTGATGCCTCAGTCCGCTACCGGGGAGGGTACTACTTGGAAAACAGGGCTCTGTGATTGCTTACTTGACCCCCCAAATGGTAATATTTCTATCAATAGATTTAATTCATTAGCGGTTTTTTTTTCCTAGCAATATATGCAGGAATAAGACTCATGGATGTTTCCTTGTATATTTCAGCTATAATGACAACGTTATGCCCATGTTGGACGTTCGGTCAGATTGCAGAGATTGTTGATAACGGTCAAACCTGTAAGTCTTTTGCATTTGAAATCATCTTCATTGCTTAACTAGTGCAATTAGAATGAGTAATATTCAGATTGATCTAATTCATGGCTCATGTTCATCTGTCGTGCTATGCATACAGCCTGTAGTTGCAATGCTCTGATATACATGGTGATCTGTTGTTTCATCATGGTGCCATGCTTGTTGTCATGTACATACCGAAGAAAACTAAGGAACAAACTTGACCTGCCCGAGAGCCCCGGTCCTGACTGCATCATCCACTGCTTATGCGAGCTGTGTGCTCTCTGCCAAGAACATAGGGAGCTTGAGCTCAGAGGCCTCGACCCTTCATTAGGTATGCGAATTACTACGTTTTTTATTAGCCTTCATATATAAATTGTAACCCGCTTTGCATACAGAAACCGACCGGAGGTGCTTCATATGATAATTGTATGTGCAGGATGGGTAGGAAACATGGAGCAACTTCAGAGGATGCAACAAAAGAGACAAGGTACAGTGGTTGTTCCACCACTGACTCAAAGAATGACGGGCTATTGAGAAAGGCAAATTTTGTGATAGGTTTCTGCTCATATCAGCATTATCAGCATTATACATGGTCTTGTTGGTATATTATTTGCATTCTTTACGTTATGGGATGCCTTTTTGGTAACACATGCACTCATTTCCTAATTAGGAGTGGTAGTAAAGAGGGATGAATGTGAATACAAGATATTTTGTTCCAGTATAATTCGGGTTATTACCTGTTCTACTTTCGGTCATAGTTTGCACTCGCCAAAATATGTGAGCTGTTTCCGGCTCCAAACCTAAACACCAAATACCTGAGAATAAAAAAAAATAAAAAAAATCACAGTGATGAAGGAAATCATACTGACATTAGGGGGCACTATTAACCATGAATACACCATTCGTATACAACAGTAAAGGGGGCAACAACAGCCCCCTTGTTCTTCCCTTTTTGAAAATTGCGTAAGTAGGTACAACCAGACAACTTTGATCTATTTCCACATTGTTTTTTGTTTTCAAATATACCTATGACATTCACTGTTCATATTCAAACAAAATACACAAATGCAAGACTTAGATGTTTATGGTGGCTTCCCATAACCGAAGCTGGCCCTTCCGATCACCACTGCATATCCTTTTTCTCTCGAGGTCCGTAGCAACACATCTTACCTGGATACCAAAAGAAGGGGAGAAACTAATCATCAACCACTAGATCAATAAATATCTGCCTAATCATTTATCACAAAAACATAATGGTAAAAGAACCAACTATTATGATCAGAAAGAAATCAAAAAGCATATTTGCTTCTACGAATGATGTTGACCCAGTGCAGCAAAAGCAAAGCGCTGAGGATATTGCGTACCACAGCAGCTGTTCTTTGTGGTGTTCGGTATAGTTGCCACCCAGCCATTTTTGATCCTGTATTAGAGAAGCCGCCAAGTTTCTCTTGAGGCCGATGAAAAAGAGACATGGAATTATCAGCTGCTCCGATTCCTAACCAGTGTTCCGCAGCATTGATGGACAATATAGCAGCAGTGTGAACAGTAACATTTTTTACGCATCTTATACCTCCTGCATATACATAAACAGTTAGTTGCATGCAGAAAAATAAACCGAATCTAGCATAATGTTCAATGTTGGTTGAATCATCCCCAAACATAGCAATAGCTTTATGAATATGCATAAATAGCAATTGACTTGTTCAAAAGTCCACATCCATATACAAGCATAAAATAATACCGAGTATTCACTCAAATTCTTTGATAAACATTTAAATTTTTAATTAGTATATTATATCAACTTACAATAGTGGTAAGTCAAAAACACAGTTTAAGGCTAAATAAAAAATCGATTACCAAGATAGACCGAACTTAATAGTTCGCTGATTTATTTCTACCTATTGAAGTGAATATTACTCATCCCTTGACTTTTTAGTGAAGTCTCTGCTTCTGATTATTGAAAAACTAAATATCTAGACTTTTTTTTCTTTGAAGTGGGAGAAGATAAATACTTAGACTAAACCCATAGAAATTAATATCAAAGAATGTGAGAAAACAGGTGTCAAGAGATTGCTACTGTACCCTCCACATTTTCCCAAAAGCGAAGTAAGCCATCCGTTGAACCTGGAATCAGAGATCAGATATTACAGTTCTTATTCATATTGGCAGAAGTGTTAAAAGTTAGCTACCAAAAAGCAACCCAGAGAATTAATGATAAATCATGCAAACCAGAGTAGTGTGTATAAACGAGTTTTACATACAATACATACCTGTGATTATTCCCCTGTCAAGTGTGGAGTACTCAACGGATAATATTGGGCCAGCATGGCATGCAAGAACAGCATCACATGTTCCTCTGGAAATGGACCACATTCTTGCAGTCCAATCATCACTACCAGTAACCACTGTGTCCCCCACCATTCTAATTGACCTATATTGGCATATATATTTGGCTTACTTAATTCTAATCAAGAATGCACAGGCTTAAGAAGAAGAAGAAGAAGAAGAAGAAGGAGGAAAAAATAAATAGATGGTATGCTTCTTTAGCTCACCGGATCCATTTTGTGTGCCCTATAAGCTTGTGCATTTGCCTACCCGCGCGAATGTCCCAAATGTTAGCAATGCTGATCAAAAAAAAACTCGATGGATTAATTTCAAGGATTTAGTTGGACAAATTATTTTATTTCAAAATTTAAAGAAGCAATGGATCATTGTGAATTTCAATGTACATACGCGTCTCTACCACCAGCAGCTAGGATTCCTGTGGAGTCATCATATTCCATGCAAAGGACGGCACTAGAGCAACGACCAACAGTTGCCACACAAGTATCAGTTCTAACATCCCACATTTTAACAGTTCCATCATGAGCAGCAGTAAGGACACGTTCCCCTGACAGCATGCGAGCACAGCTAATCTACAAGGACAGACAACATCTACTAAGTTTTCATGTATTCCTAGTATGAAATATTAATGCTGACGGAAATAATGATCATTTTCTTGTAGCGTACACCCCTAAACCCTACACTCTAAACCTTTCATCACGTATAGTGACAACTATACAAAAGTTATCTCACCACCAAAGTGTAAACAAAAAAAGGTACAAAACAATACAAGGATAAAGTGAGAGCGCATGGTAAATATAAGACGACACCTCTTCACCCAGTTCATGTCTGTCTGATTATTTTTGGAGTCTAAATTTCCTTCTTGGTTTAAGGATAGAACTATAACTTTGATTAAATTGCGCCTACAAAATATGTTGCCTACTGTTGATTATACTCTCCGCTCTGCATAAACCTCTCTGGTCTGACAACTAGTAATGTAAGAAGCAAATAAGTAAGCTAACCTGTGCATCATGGCCTTTTAACTCTTCTAGAAGCTGAGTAGTTTGCTTATCCCATACTAATACAGATTGATCATCTGATCCAGATACCACCTTTCCTCGATCCGAACTTATTGCACGGATGGTTCTGCAAATAAGGCCAAAACCAAAAGAATGAGAGGAAGGAAACAAAGCTAACTCTGATTAGTCATTACAGCAAATGGTACAGCCGTTCAAAAGAAAATGTAAAACAGAACCCACTGGCGTTAACAATAACTTATACTATTGTTATTTGTTGTGTTTAATTTGGTTATCTTATCTGTACAATAATGATAGCAATGACAATAAAAATAGCAAAAAGAGAACCTACCTTGTGTGTCCTTTCAGGGTTGCCCGAAGTTCGTTACCACGAAAACTAGGATCCCAGATCTTAACCTGAAAGATTGCTGAAAGAATTAATATATCTCTTTACAGGATAGATTCTTGTGAATGGAGTTGTATGGTAGCAGCAACTAAAAATGTGACGCTCACCGTGCAGTCTGTGCTCCCACTGATGAAGAAACCTGCGTCTTCACGGTCACCCACTAGATCCCAAACTTCCCTCCTTGTTACACAATGTAGAGCAGTGATAGGGCCAGTATGACCTCTAAGTACTCGAACATTGGTTTGGGTTTTCTTCTGTCCAGCTGCAGATAATTCTCGCTTACGAGATGTCCCATTTTCAGATGTAGCTTCACGACAAGACATTATGGTGATGTATCGAAAATCAAACATAAAATGCAAGCAACTAATTTTAGCAACTGAAATACCTGAAGAGCCACCATCAGAAGTCCATTTGCGAACACGACTGAAAGAGTTTAATCTAGTTGAATTATCCCTGCTGAACATGCTCTGAACCCAGCTCCTCCCAACACCGGAGGCCTCGGCAGGTTGCTGACTCTCAACTGCCGCATCTTTTGAACGTGGAGACGCTAATCCATGAGACATGGATTGGGCCTTGAAAGAACTGATTCCCCAGTAACCAATTCGTAGTTGTTGAACATGCGACAATAACCCCCTCAGCTTTATCTGAAAACCAGTGAAAAAGTTCAAGAACATCATCAGTTTATGAATTCAAGTGGAAATGTGAAAGAGGAGGAAGGGGCAATAAAATAAAATAAAAAACACAAGGATACTACTGTAACTCGAGTAGAAACCAAAAGGAAACAAAAAATTTACTTACAAATTGTGTGTATCCAATGTTGTTCTTCTCAGCTATTGTTTCAATCATGTACCATGCATCAAGATCAGGAAGTCCTAGTCCAGCCTTCATGATGATATAAACCAAATTTGTTTTTATTAGTCTTTTATGCTGATATTACAAAAAGTAAAGGAAATAATTAAGAGGTGCCAGGAAAAGTATAAATAGAGAAGAAATACAGAACCATGTGTAAGGAAAAGTATAAATAGAGAAGAAATACAGAACCATGTGTAATTCCACCAAAGATAGCTGATCTGTCACCAAAGAGGCATAGTTGGCCGACCTGATGTAACAACAATAGATGATACAGTAAGCAAATACTACTTTGTAACAGATAACATTTCACATGGCACCCTAGAAGTTTCTTGTGCGCTAAACAGGAGAGTAAATAATATTGTGGCATAGTGATCTAAATGACATCAAAAGAAAAGACATACTTATATAGTATCCTCAGCTTCAATGGTACATTTTAATGTCAAAATTCTTAGTAACCAGATTCTTGGTCTTTGTAAATAATGGAATTTTCAAGACATATAATGAATTCTTCACTCTTTTTCTGATTAGTCTTGGTTTTCCTAACAATCTATCCAAAAAAAAAAAAAAAGAAGTGTACGGGAGTAGGAATTGACAGACATTGGGACCAAATTGTACCGTGTCAATTTCAATTAATTGGTTAAATAAAAAAATTCATTGAACAAATCAAACATGTCAAACCCACGCAGTGGGGCAAGACCACCTATAAGGCTATGAACATCTAAGCGCTATAATTTGCATTCTGTGCACCCAAAAGCCCGTCCAATTTATGAGATGTTTGAACTTCAGACACAGCATAAGTGTCCACTCATGCAATCGCAAAATATCAGATAGATCATAAGTGCAGAACACAGGATTGAGTAGTCTAAAAGACAAATAGTCTGAAATTCTTACTTGTTTGAAGACCGTTCCATTAGACAGTCAAAGTAGCTTTCCCAGAAACTGCAATGATAAAAAAAATAGATGATCAGTTTTATTTTTTTTTTTTTTTTTTTTTTTGGGGGGGGGGGGGGGGGGGGGGGGGGGGTGGGGGCTGATAAACATTAGATAGAGAGCTCTTCAACATAAACAGTGAACCATCAGTCCACTTCGTAATTAACTAATAGGACAAATAAACTGTAGGGCAATTAGAATAGGATGAGGATGCAAATTTTAGAGAAGTTTAGGTTTCATGTGCTGCTAGTTTGTTTCTTATCAATAATATATCATTCAATTCGTTCCTCTCACAATTCTTATGTATCTCTGCACTGATGATGAATTCCAACAAAGCAATTTGGTTTACTTAGGTACGCCTGATATTATATAACAGTTCTGTAGCTCTGAACGCCAAAGGAGACTGAAACTGTAATGACTTATTCCATGTTCAGCAACTGATCGACAAATATAATAGACCTTTTTTTTTTTTTCAATTTGAGGTTTGACCCAAGTATTAAAATTGATAATGTGATTGTCCAACAAGAAGAATTAAGAACTGGTTTTTAAAACGGATAAGCAAAACTTATAGACCATCACAATCAGTTGTTTGAAGAAACTGGGGCCAAACTACTTGTAACTACATACCGTAATTCCTCCCAAATGGACAAAGATATAAGATGACGCTGAACATAATCTGAAACATTATTCCCATCCTTCTTAAACATTTCAGCAGACACTTCAAGGGCATCTCTGATGGTCAACCAATCATTTCTGGACGTTGCACGACTGATAGCTGTTTTCAGCTGAACTTAAACATAAGTTAGTGCCCAGATAAGAAATGACAGATTATCAAAAAATACAGTTTATACTCAAAACTGTGTGTAGGACGAAACTGTATCTAGTTTAAAATGGGAACAGGGACATGTTTTTTCCTGAACTACAAAGTATCAGCACTAGTAAAAAGAAATGATAAAATCAGTGAAGAACAATTAAAAACATAACTATGGCTTTTGATGTTGCAAAATCTCAAACTGTTATTATTCCTAAATCAGATCTCCTTTGAATATTGAGTTTGAATTTGTACCAGTTCCTTCACAGCAATAAATTGTTCTTCAGTCAACTGACAGTGCCATCCCTGAGAGCATATAAAACCACTATAAATATACTTAATGCTTTCTGGATACTTGTGGAGGGCAGAGAGAACCATGAATGCTTTCAAGAGCAACATACCGAATTTATGTGCTCCCTTATACATTCAACAAACCCACTGCCACCAATTCCTTCTGCATCTGATTCAATTAAAGCTGCAGAGACAATATATTAATGGACAGGCTGTTAGAAAGGTCAAGCAAAATATACTTTCAAGAACTAGATATCAGAAGTTTGCCTCATCATAAGACACGTGAGAGTTCATTCCTTAAAGAGGCATACCAAGGATTGTTCCATATTCAAATGAAGAAAGAGGATCATCAGTAGGTCCCAGTTTTAGAAGACGCAGCCACAGACCCTGCTCATCAAACATAATTACATTATTTTTTTTAATACAACATAATTACATTATTATATACCAAGAATTGTAATTGTCAAAAGGACATCCATTAGCATTTAGCAACACCCAGACAGTATCAACACCATCAATCCTATATTTCTAATTCTCTTTTGCTTGTAATCTTGAAAACTAATCAGAAATCAAATCATTTACTTTCTTAAAGACTGTCTTACTAAAATCAATGAATAGTGAATAGTGACTAAATAGACCAGAGTTTGGTGTACCACACTAAACAAACGATGTGGCAGTTGATGGGCATTTAAACATTGGACAATACTAAGGGACCAAAAGATTGCAGGCCAATGTTTTAAAATGCCCCATCATGTGGTACCAAAATGTGGTCTGCTGAGCATTGTCCAAAATAAAATTTATAAACTTTAGAACATTGATAACGTTATTGTAAAAAACAATGGTGGACCACATTCTAACAGTTTAAGTTTCCTGAAACAGTGGTAAATAAAGGGTTGAAATATGAAAAAGCATTAAATCCCGAGTCATTCTCTGCAACTGTATACTAAATATGGCCTATATTTATTGTGTAGGTAATATTTACTAACATAGTATTATTGATTCACAGTTATGTTGTAAATATTTCTGGTTTAAAAATTAATAATAATAATAAAAAACTCCTACTATAAGCTGATAGTTTAGCGTCGTTAACTACATAATCTTTTTTACATCTAGTCAATATTTCTTTCAAAAGACATGATAATAAACTCCTAATATAAGGTCATAATTTGCATTATTAACCATGTACATTAATTTATTTTGATTCAATCTGTAAAAACAATAACAGATTAATAATGTAAAACAGGACAACAATGGCCAAACACAAATACACATAAGTATGTAAATTAAACCCAAAAAAAAACTGTACCTGCAGCTTAACTTTTATGTCCAAAACCATACATTCCCTTTCAGCCTGAATAACCATTAACCAATATTACATTAGTTAATGAAAGCTCTAAGTACAAATACACCTTAGTATGTTGAAGGAGTATAGGACTTACAGCCCGCTCCAATGGAGTTAGAGTTTCTGATTTGGGGTCTTTACCAGGAAGGACAGAAGGTGAGCTGAGAGAGAACCAAGGAAAATTAGAAACAGCATTAAGATGTATTTTAATCAACCTGCAACTCTATAAAGCAATTTTATTCAACTTCAAATGGCCAACTCTTTTGGCTCCCTTGCGAGCCAAGATGAATGTAACTAGAGTCCAAAATCCAATTACTCCAGTACTCCCAAATGAATGCAAGAGAAGATTTATTATATATATTGCCACCATTATTTACCATGCATAAACTTACTTGCGTGCAAACTATGAAATGTGATTGTCTTTATTGTATAGCAGGAATTGGTAGCGAAGGTTTGTAACAATTCTTTACTGTCTATAGATCCAATTACAATTTGTCTCCTATAGTTTTCAGATATTTCAAAGATTCTCAGATCTCTTACAGCTCTAAAGCATATTTATTTCCAGATTGACTGAAAACAACAATAAGAACAAAAAATGATATTCATCTACAATAGCGTACAATTTATACCTAGCAGATAAACCACTTGCTGCAGCAAGAATTTGCTTCCTCTTTTCTTCTTCCTCTTCTGTCCTAATGTTTGAGGGAAACCTGTCATAAGTGTATGTGCCACCTGACCCTAAGAATCCAGAGAAAAGGAGAAAAAAATAAACACCATAGCAAACTTAAACTATCCGGAATATTTTCTCTTCTTCATATTTCTTGGAATCTTAGATCAACAGCAACATCAAATGTACCTGATGTTCCCACATCTGTATCCGCAATTGTTATAATCTCAGGCTCAACTGAATTTGAAGGAAGAATTGACATAGGATTTTGGCCCCTTCCCAGTGCATCTTGTAACTTGTCAAGTAGATTATTGTTGTTTTCATCAGAACCCAAACCTCTTTCCAGATAATCCATGAAACCATGTGATTCCAAAAATTGTGTCAACTGTAAATACCAACAAAGAAATAAGTATACCACTAGCAGCGGAAGGTCATATTTTTAAAAAATTTAAAAGAATAATTAGAAAGTAATACTAATAATTAAAAAATGCATTATACACACATATTTTCCTTCTGGCTGACAATAAAAATAGTAATTAAATTATTATTACAACTAATAATCACAATAAGACAATCACAATTACAACTACAGTGGTAACAACAATTACTATAATCATGAGTATAATTATATGTAACCCATAATTAATCAAAATAATCAAAGATCAAGAGGGGTGCTGTGAACAAGAATACCATGGGTTCTGGGGGTTGCTGAGTTGACCGAGAGCGCATCTTCAAGAATGCTTGAACATTGAAGACATGAGTAGCAGAAAGTTCCTTCGGGTCAAAAACAATTTTAACCAAATAAATTTCAAGGAATCTATAAATATGAACTATTAAAACCAATTCATGCACCATCGGAAATAAGATAAAGAGTTTCATACTATGAAGTTCCGATAGCCACTTAAAAGTGATGCAAAGAACTTTAAGAACACTAGCCTGCACAAGAAATCAAAGGCAATGAATAAGAATCCAAGCTATAATGTTGCATAATCTGTCCATTTGAGTACTTACCATTGAAATATATATAAACGAGAAATTGCTATCTAAGGATATACTGCATGTCTAATCAAAGAAAGGCATTTCTAGTTCATATTCCAAAATAAGCGGAAAAGACTAACATCAAAAGAGTGTATTCTTGGATTGCTTTGAAATTCTGAAGATAGTATTATAATTAAATGCTCTCAAATGTGTACAGGATCTGATTTAACTATTTGGTGCTTCTGATTATGTGGAGGTACTGAGTTAGGCAAGGAAAAAAAAAAGGGGTGGGATTGGCTGTCATCTTAAAACAGAACTGCAAATAGACAATAGAAGTGTTGCCCTTACAAGGCATCAACATCATAGATTTTACATGGACGAGAAAATGACATCAACCATCAAATCATTCGAATGAAGTACTTATACAATTGAGGGAAGTAATAAGGACTTCATAAAGATTTGACTTGGCACCCAAGCTTACCTAAGTTGTAGGTCATGATCCTCTCCCCAAGGTTTGTTGCCAAGTTTAGGATATTGCTCGGATGAACTGAAAAGACCATCCTTCATCAGATCTATCCCCACAACGTTGGGATACAATAGCTGCATTATTTCCTGACGCAAACAGCTTAGTTCTGGCTCGGGAATAGAAGGTATATCTTCTGTTGTTGTGATACGATTGAACTCAAGGTCCACAATAACCACCTAGAAACACATCAAAGACAACAAAACAAACAATACTCCAGTTTAGTTTCTTGTGTGGTGAGAATTTTCTATCTTTAAAGACCCTGAAAGTAGAATACACAGAAAACAAAAACAAAACAACCCGGGAAAAAATGCAGTTTGAGGGATTTGCAAAGCTGTAAAGAATATAAACGCTAAGCAACAAATACCATACCATGATGGATACTTGCCCAAATACAAATAGAATCAAGAATCAGAATCAATTTAAAAGGAGATTCCCAACATATTGTAATTAGCATGAAAGTTTCATATACATAATAGAAAAAATTGACTTCACTATTTAAAGAAAATTTCCATTTCCAACGTCGCATAACCAATTATTCATGATTAACTAGATCATTGATCTACAGAAAATATCCAAGCACCAAATCCGCCCTCTATAAAAACCTCTTCAAAAGCAGAGGAAGCTCTTCGAAAGAGCAAAGAAAAAACCTGTTCTTCTGTAAAGAATTCGTCCCATATTTTAGGACCTAATCTTACCAAAAAAAAAAATGAAGAAGAAGAAGAGAAAAAGAAAGTGCACAGAGTAGTTTTACGTTTGCTAAAATAGATAACAGAATACATAAAAACGACAAATATATTTTGCAACGAATATGTATAAACAAAAATGCAGTTTCTTGAAAAGAACTTACACCATCCATTGCTAGAGTAGATGTATCAACACCTGAATGAAGACCCATCATATACGGCGTAGGGGCATCAATATAGTCTACTCCACTGAAAAAGAGTAACGGAATGTAGACTTGCTTCCACATAAAAAAAATATGCACAAATTAGACGAGTCAAAAAAAAAGAAGTATCAGAAAATACTAAAGAATTAGCAATTTCATTATATATTTGAATAGAGAAAAGCTATGTTCTTTGGAGAAGAAATGAAATATTTATTAAAGAAATAAGGAGATCATATTACAAAATGGACAGGAAGTCCATCATGCACAAAAGACCTGTTAAAGCAAAAAGAAAGCCCACTAAACCAGACTAAGCCTACAAGAAACAAAGTAACTGAAGCATATGTGTTGAGCAACATCTTTGCCAGGGAAACAAAAAGCAGTCGACTAAGAATGAAGCTTACCTGCCACCTAAATGGATAAATTAAATAGCAAATGGCTTCTGATGCAAGGGTCAAAAGTGAATATCTGCCAAAAGTAGGACAAAAAGTTAACTATAGGACACGGGAGTAAACAGCTGAGAAAGCAAGATGAGAACTTGTGTTAGATTAGTACTTGTGTGATCGGATCAAAATCCTCCTTTCAAGCAGCACGGCTGTGAAAAATTTAATTAAGTTGTCAACATCTAGACACTGTACCAATGGCTGAAATGATATCTGCATGAATGAAATGTAGTACATGACAACCACGTCAATATTGGACAGCAGCAACAAGTGCATTTACAACCAGCAAAATGTAGAAGCACACAACTGAGAAAGCAAGAAGAAGTTAGAGGCTGTACATCAACATAAGGGAGCCCATCCTTCGGTGGAGTCTCCACAGAAAGCAGACAATTGTCGATAGCAAACAAAACTCGATCTTTTCCAGGAGTAGGCAGAGGTACATTGGATACCATAGACGCAATAATATCCCACAATGGCTTGCTGTAAATGTTGCAGAAACGTGAATGCGGCAGGAGTATCAAAGACCACAAAACTTACCACCAAGAGATTCTTACCTGCTTCCACTAGAGGAAAAACACAGTGCAAACAACTCCTCCAGTACATTTTTAAGTAAACGGAGACTAGGTGACCGCGAAACTAGACAGATACATTTGTCAGCAAACGAATTTGCCGGTATACAATAAGCTTCAGCAATATCCTCACTGACCGGATCCCGGAAAGCAATGCAACTAACGTAGATTTTTGACCCATCACCCTCTGCACCAAATTACAAACCGCATTTAGAAAGAGTATTGCTAGGCTACATACACGAAAATTAACTCTAGGAACAGAAGAAAATATTCCGAATGGCTCTATTTTAAGGTTTGTTTAAGCATACTAATCGAAACAACCACCTCATCTAATGGATCAAATTTCTGCTAAAGCTTTATCCTATCCCTAATTATTCTTTGTTCTAGCTTCCAGGCAACAACTCCAACTTAAACTAGCAAATATCTATATCCGATTCCTCCAGTTCAATAATAGTGAACGACATCGTTTAAGCGCACAATGCAAAGAGTCCAGAGCTCAAGGGCATGCATACCAGTTAGAACAATGGGATAGCTCCGTGGAAACGTCGTCGCATCACTGGAATCAAATCCTGAGGAGTAGAACGAAACGCCAGCCGGCAACACACACTGAAAAAACCACAAGTGAAATTGAACAGTCCGATTCCGGCGACAGAAAACAAAGCAAAAACCGGCGTCGTTTTTGGTACTACTTACGGTGGGGAGCTGAGGCGGCGGAGGAGGGTAGAGAGTGTGGTTGGCGGGAGGGAACTGGTCGAGCAAAGACGGCAGGTACATTTCGGCGAAGCCGTGGAAGCCTCTGGCGCCGTCGAGGGTTCGGATCTCCGGTCCGATCCCGCAGACGACGAAGTGCTCGAAGATCTGAGCCATTGGATTGGGTCAACGATCCTCTCTCTCTCTCTCTCTCCCTATAATCGGAGAGAGGGCTCTGAGATTGCTTATGATTCAATTCATTTCAGTCTGAGGCTTATCATTCGTAGTAGTAAACTCGTAATGATTGTTTTACCAGAAGCAGAGTAAGTTTTCGGATCTTCATTATAACTGTAAATCGGTAAATTTGAATCGATGATGATTTCACTTTTGCGCTGGGAGTTTGTACGCAACTACGTGATGATACCATTTGGGTCGGGTCGAAGAGGGTGTCCGAGTCTAAACATGGGCCTAATTACAGTCGGCTCAATAGAGCTGCGCCTATGTCCCCAATTTCATGGCCCATATGGGAAAGAAAAAAAAAAAAACTATTTTTCGTGTATATATATGTATATCTGCAGGTGTGTCATGGTGGTAGTTGTCATTGTTCTATACGACAAAACCCTTTTCAGCGCTGCTATTCTTCAAGCGTCCCAAGCTTCCGATTCTAAATCTCAACTAATTGATCAGTAATTCATTATATGATTGTTGTCGTCATGACCGATTATCTTTTTCAGGCTGTTGATCCAATTAGCTAAGTCGGGCCTAATCCCTACTATTATAATAAGTTTATAAATGGAGGTGCTTTTTTTGTGTCAAAAGGCTTTCATTAAAATATAAAGTGTCTAAAATACCTTTCTAAGATCATCTCTAATGGATATGTCAAATCCACATGGAGGTCTCTACTAGTAACAAAAAACATACAAAATTACTCCAACCCATATGTTTTATCCTAAGTGTAATGACCTATGGACTTAGGCTGTCAAATTTGACAGAGGCAAGAAATTATCATTTTGTTTTTTTATTGTTTCTCTCTCCTTCTCCCTCTCTTATTCTCTTCACTCTCTTTTCTTCTATATAAAATTTTATAGATAAAATAAGTTTAAAAAGAAATAAAATATTGATATTATTTGATATATCTATTGAAGAAAAAGTTGAACAAAAATGGCATTGCCACACCATCCTTCAAATTCAATTTTGACACACTTCAATTGACTATACTATTGGACATGCTCTAAGATGTTACATAAAAAATAAAATCTCAAAATGAAATTATCTTAAGGGTAACAACATCAAAAAAGACAAAATGGAATAAACTTTAATAAGAAAAAAATGAAGAAATACGGGCAACTTCCACGTTTTTCATTACAAGAGATGCAACGAGTGTAAGGCTAGTACTAATAAAGCTTATCAAATTCAGTTGACACGATTTCCGTAGGATCTCAAAATACAAAAATTCTACTACACACATGTTGGCATATGTTGGGTTAAAAATTGCATAAAATTCATTAACAGAATAGAATTTTAATTATTTCGGGTTCGACCCATTCAATACAGAATGTGTCTCTTAATTACAATCCTTTGTTACAAGGGAATACCCTTTGATTCCATTTATAAATAAACCAATGTGTGGTTGTTTGTTTTTGCGGTTGCACCCGAAATGTTGGTATGGGTTGCCTACGTACCGAGAGAGGATCAAGCCACTCATAGTTCAAGAGTTCCAATGAGTGAATGACCCATTGGAGGGCTTGGATTTTTGGAATGTGAATAGTGTTTAGAATGCGGTTGCGTCTAGATTATTTGATTCTAGATTACCTACAAACCACATGTAGTTCCAGCATTTGGGGATTTAAATGGGTAGATGACCCATTCATTTTTGGGCTTGTGTTTGAGATATTTTTTAGGGTTTAGAGCCCTTGAATTTGCTTTTGGGTAATTTGTGAATGATTTGATTTTTCTGGTGTTTGGATGAATTTGACTAGTGAAGTAAGGGATTCGGATTGACTAAATTTGATTGCTGGAGTCAGGGATTCGGATTGACTGAATTTGACTAGTGAAGTCAGGGATTCGATTAGTATTTGTGGTTGCATCTAGTGGGTCGCTAGATTGCCTACATACCCTGTGAAGGGATCAAACCATTGTAGTTCATAATTTTGGGTATTTGGGATTTTTCTTGGTTTTGTACCAAAAGGATATTTTAGATTCCGAAGTATTTTTAACGACACCAAAGCCCGGGTATTTCCAAAAAGACATCCGCAGCGTCATGCTTTGTCAAATTTTTCAAATTGGCCCAAATTTGGACATGGGCTTCTTTTGTCTCCTCGCGAATCATGTTCCTTGATCCATGAAGCTTTTTCGACCCCAAATTTAACATGGAAACCTTCAGTGTATCAAGTGAACTCTGAGTCCTAATTTTCTCGTATAGGATTCGGGGACATGCATGGAATTTTATTTTGGGCATCAGAAAGACTTCTCAGAGGCCCAAACTTTCTTAGAGGCCCAAAACTGATAAAGGGCACCCAGCTGCATTCCTCATGCGTTCCTTGTTTCAATTTCCACTGCCCCATAACAAAGGTAAACACAAGCTTGGCCTATCATTTTTGCCAAGTCGAATCAGAGGAGACCGGAATCAATTCGGAGATGGTATTGAGGACGGAGTCGCAACCATATTCTTGCCCGAAAGGATTTCACAGTCTGCCGTTGAGATTTCTGTACACAAATTGGGTGAGGATTTCACTCTTTATTTTACTCCTTGGTTTGACTTGTGTACAACAAAACTGAAACTTTCTTCTTGGTCTTCTTCATCGGCGACTCTTGGCTTTGAATGTTGTTTTCTGGCTTTGTGAGTTCGAACAAGGCAATGGTGCACTTTGGGTTGTGACAGCAATACTCCTGCCTTTGACTCTTCTGGTGCGTATATGAGCCTATTTTGAAGAGGGCATTCTTTGATTCCACCGATAAGTCCCTGCAATTAACTCTTTTTTTCTTTACTGCAGGTACTACAGGGGATTCCCTCACCGGGTTGGTGCTGTTATTGAGGTAAGCTTTCTTACTCGATAAGAATTTGGCCTCATTATTCATTTCATATTACTGCACTCTAACCAAACTTGTTCTTTGTCTTGTTCACCTTAATTGAACTTACAAATTTGATTGGAAAGCATATACATTCATTGAATTTTCAAACTTGACTAGAAAACCACCGCCAAGCTCTTTTTCCTTGAATATGTTGCTTAAACTTTTGTCTTGTGCACGAATTGGTGGTCTGCAACGCCACCATTTATTTTTGGGTTCTTATCATAGGTAGGGTCTGAACTTCTTCAGACTGGACATAATGGTACTTAGACTTTCAAAGTGATCAAATAGGTACCTGAACTTCCAAAACCACATCAATAAGGTGTTTCCGTCTATGTTATGTTATCTCTCCGTTAAGTGCAAGGGCAAATCAGAAATTTCACTCAAATTAACTACTAAAATGACTATCATAACCTCATCTGACATGGATAAACACATTTCCATAATTTCTATCTTATTTCCCCCAACACTATTCATATGAAACTTTCCATCATATTTTACCTCCAATTATTGTCTCCTGATAAATAATAACAATATCTAACATTCCAGCATCATGTTTTCTTGAATAATTTTTATTGTTCTTAAAAATTGGCCCATAATTGTAATTAATTTTTACAAAGTAAATTTAAGAAACAAAATTTAAGAAACAAAAAAAGAAGTGATTATACAACAAAATATTCTGAAAAAATGAAGTATAATGACCCTAATAGCCAAGCATACATATTAACTGACAATAAAATAATAAAATTACAAAAGTTACGGTAACTCAACCAAGTCATTATCTCAACACTAATTGACATACCAAATTCTTATATATATAAAAGCAGTATTATAATAAAGATTAATAAATACTTTGTTGTATAATCAAATTTTTTCGTTCCTTAATTTTACATTGTAAAAATTAATTGCAATAATTTTTTAAGATCAATAAAAGTTATTAAAAAACATGATGCTGGAATAATTACCGTTATTATTTATCAGGAAACAATAATTAGAGGTAAAATATGATAGAAAGTTTTAGATGAATAGTGTTGGGGTTATGACAATCATTTTAGTGGTCAATTTGAGTAAAATGTCTGATTTACCCATGCACTTAACAGAGGGATAACAGAATATAGACGGAAGCACCTTATTGATGTGGTTTTGGAAGTTCAGGTACTTATTTAATCACTTTAAAAATCTATGTACCATTATGTCCGGTCTGAAAAAGTTCAGACCCCACTTATGATAAAAACCCTTTATTTTTTCTTCTCATTTTGCTTTTGCTTTGCACTTTGTCATCTTCTGCAATTGTGTCAAGTAATTATTCAATTAAGCCTTCGTCTTATTGATAGCTTTAATTAATCTAATCCCTTGGTCTGCAACACCACCAGAATGTTAGTTTTTGTTTTTATATATGTTGCTTTGTGCTTTGTTCAATTTCTGGAATGGCTTTGATGACAATGGTCACACTTGGACTAAGGTTTCATGCCCAGACAAAAGTGCCACCGCCAAGGACTTTTCTCCTTTAGCTTTTTATATCGGTACCGCTTCGAAGCCTTGCTCTATCTTCTGTTTGCACCTTGACACATCACCCCAAGAACACATGCTTGTCATCTTTTGGTGTTAAAAGCCTCAGACCGCCTCAGACTATTTTGGCCTTCTGCAAACATGAAGACCTATGCACCAAATTTGTTCTTAATTGGATGCTTTAAAGCTTGTATTCAATTTTAACAAATTTGTTTGCTGTGCAGGTTCAAGCAGGACAGGTGATTGTAGTCACAGTAGTATCAAAGTCTTGAAGCTTTATTTTAAGGGTGAGCTTCTTTGTTTACTTCCCTTAGTTTCTTTGCACCGATTATGCTTTTTTTTTTTTTACTGGTGCTTTTGGAAATAAGGTATGGACTCGGGGCAGGCTTTTTGGCTGTGGTGGTTGTCAAGGATGAATTATGGTTTTGTTGTTGTTTGACAGCAAATTTGGTGAAGCCTGTAGCATTGATTTTCTTTTTGAAACTGCTACAAAGACGCTGCTGCCAGGATTTGAGAGAGGAAAGCTGTCGCTGCTACAGTATGGGAAGGCTTGCTACTGGGATTTGAGAACAAGGCCCATGCTGCTGGAATTTTAAGAGTGCAAGGCCTGCTCCTTGGAATTTGAAGGCAAAGATGGTGCCCGAAGGCGTCGCTGGAGCTCGACGATGATACGGCACTCTAAGGCACGCCGTTTAGGAGCTCGACGACAATATCGGCACCCTAAGGCATAGCCATGTCGGAGCTTGAAGATGATACGACACCCTAAGGCACGCCGTGCAGGAGCTCAACGATAATATTGGCACCCTAAGGCACGCCGTGTCGGAGCATGAATGATATACCGTAGGGTATCTGTCGCTGGAGGCCTGCATCATTTGAGGACAACAAAGGAAAGGTGCAGATCGGTGAAAGGCTCACCTCCTCTTTCTTGCTTTCTTCCTCTCCTCTGCTGCTTCCCGATCCTCCTGAGGCCGCTATGTTCTGCTCGCGTTCGTCCCCCCCTTTTTCTTTAGGGCCTTTTTATATTCAGCATGCTTGGGTAGTCGAGATTGAATGGATCTCACCAGTTTTAGTTTGAATGGGAATCATCCTCTGTAAAGATCACGCCAGCTTGTATTTGTCTTCTACTTGATTTCTTTATTATGTGGAGTCTAGGAGTGTTTTTGCAGATAAACTTGATGGAATCATACTTTCCTTCAATTATATACTTTGTTTGGACTTTGGACACATAGTCCTACACTCCTCCGTACCTTTTGCTTTTAGTCTTCTGATAATCAAAGCAAAACTATAACTAGCTTTATGAAGAAACCCAACAGTTGATAGACCTCTGGAAGAAGCGTGCCACTTTCACACTTTCTCCTTCACCGAAAATGTTTTGTTCTTCATGGGCTTTTGAATTTTTTTTTTTTTTCAGTTTCAACAGCATATATACAGAATATGACAGTGTGTAAGTCATGAACAATTTTTCTCTCTCATCTACTTACGACTTACATAGATTTTATGTGTGTGTCATAAAACTTCCCTCGAAATGAACTAACTTAATTTTTCGTACATAAGCAATTGGCTCGATGTGTTTCACTATAATAAAGTTTTAATTTTAATGAGCTAAAGTTTTAATTTTAATGAGCTAGGCCCATAACTTTCGTGCGTCTTCGAATTGAATCTGAAATTATATGCTGCATAATCATTTTTTGCATTACATATTTTGGTACAATCGTATTTTGGTCCAGAATTCGGTGCTTCCGTACGTAATTTCCTACCTTCTTATCAATCATATGCTGCATTACTTATTTTGGTATAATCATATTTTGCATGCATGAACGGATGTACCAATTAATTAGAAGGAAGCACAATTAACGTGCTACCTGGTGTATGTACCTTGACTAGTTGTCTATAGACTATAGTTTCACAGACACAATGAGTCCTTCAACAATGGCCGTCCTTATAGTCTTTCTCGTGTTCATCTGGTTTCTCATCACTACGGCCAACCTACCGCCTTACTCTGGTGTGATTTCATGCATGTGTCTCAACATTCACCCATCTGTTATGTATTGAGTAGCTTTAAGATCGATATGTACGCAGTACGTGCAAGGTTGAAAATTAATAAAATGATATTATCAGTATTACATGCCTTTTTTACGAAACAACAAACTATAATTAACCATACTCTGGTTAATATTACATGACCATCTCAACATACTAGACTCAAATGTTCACTGTGAATGAGCGGTCCAGAAAAAATAGAGCATGGTTTCCGAGTACAGAGCACACAAGAGGGCTCTGAGACCAGCTGGTTCTCTGCTAGTCTCTCTATTGGAGAAGATGATTGCTTAGTTTATGCCTGTGCTCAAGCTCGCGATCGATCTGTTTCGCTAAGATGAGGTTTAATTTCATGAGCTATGCTTGAGCTTAAGTTTATATCAAATAATACTTTGCACACAAGATCATATAAGACCCTCCATATAACCAATCACTTGTTTTGTGACTTCATAAACAGTCCATCCATCCAATAATGACTTGATCAATGATAGGGTACTGATAATATGTCATCCAGCAGATTAAAACATATAAGATATATGAGAGTGAATTTACCAAGCTCAAAGAACATTAGCAGAACCACAAAGTAAATATACCTTGGACTAGAAGAAATCTTACAATTATACATTTATATGTCGACCACATAACTTATATTGGTCCCCAACTGTCATTCTCAAGTCTTATCAATCTTAAATGATTTGTTGCATTATATTATTTTGTTTCTTCATTTTAACATGTCTAATAGTAATTAGGTATCAGTCACATACATTTGTATGTGCATGCACGGCTACGAATTGAGGAATATGCAGTATCACATCATTCACATAATTCACATGTCTATTTAGGGTCTGCTGTCTGTAGACGTTAATTGCCAGAAGGACATATAACTCGGTGAAGAATTACGTACCATGACGACCAAGAATCTGAATCGATCCTTTATATATATATATATATATATATAGTCCTTCTTGGCTAAGGACATCCTTACTTAAACTTAGGTACGGATTTCCAGTTTTTAGCCACTTTTCGATCACATATTCACATTTTAACCGTTCAGTTTTTAGGTCCTAATGTCTAGATTATCTCTACAAAATTTCAGCCAAATTGATGATCGTTAAGGCATTCAAAACTGCAATTTACAACAATGTACACGAACGGTTCCGGTTCGACAGATTCGGTTCGTTCGTGTAAATTGCAGTTTTGGATCCCTTAACGATTATCAATTTGGCTAAAATTTTGCAGAGATGATCTATACATTAGGACCTAAAAACTGAATGGTTAAGATGTGAATATGTGATCGAAAAGTGACTGAAAACTGGAAATCTGTTCCATAAGCCTAGGTAAGGATATCCTTACCTCAGAAAAATCCTATGTATATATAGGATTATATATATATATATAAGATTTTTCTGAGGTAAGGATATCCTTACCTAAGCTTATGGAATGGATTTGGTGTTTTTGACCACTTTTCGATCACATATTCACATCTTAACGGTTCAGTTTTTAGGTCCTAATGTATAGATCGCTTCTGTAAAATTTCAGCCAAATTGATGATTGTTAAGGTATCCAAAACTACAATTTACAACAATATACACGAACAGTTCTGGTTCGACAGATTCGGTTCATTCATGTAAATTACAGTTTTGGATGCCTTAACGATCATCAATTTGACTGAAATTTTGCAAAGATGATCTATACATTAAGACCTAAAAACTGAACTGTTAAGATATGAATATGTGATCAAAAAGTGGCCAAAAACATCAAATCCGTGCCTAAACTTAGGTAATGATGTCCTTAGCCAAGAAGGACTGTATATATATGAACCCTAGCTGACTAGCTTAGCTAACATTTTACACAACGTCGATGACGTTGTTCTTGGACTGAGAATAAACCCCAGGTAGCTAACTATAGCTAACAGATAAATTCTACATCCACCCCAATAATGCATCACATTAAGGGGGTTATATATATTCAGTAGCTTCCAATATATCCAGGTGCTGACCAATAATAATTGGATTCGAGTCATTCGACGGCTTAACGAAATTGCTAGCTTACAGGCGACAAAATAAAAACTAGCTCAGAGGTGGCGGCTCACAATTCCACCACATAACTTTGGTCCTGCAGCCCCATTGTTAGGTCCATATCATCTTATTTATGGAAAATTTTATCCTACATATCTGCATACCATGCAGATGACTTTGTGAGTGGGTGTATGAATTAAATATGTCACAAAATTTGATTATATCATGTAATGAGAACCACATGAGAAGATTGGAATGAATGGTGTACAATTGATCTGCATACCATACATATCTGCACTACAGCCGAACCCATTATTTATTGCCTCAGAAAAGCAAGCAGAATCTAACTACAGATACATGCCCTGATACACGTTTATTAATCTATAAATATCTATCTAGTTTCACATATTTTCCAAAAGAAAAAATCTATCTAGTTTCACAGACACAATGAGTCCTTCAACAATGACCATCCTTCTCCTCTTCGTTGCCCTCATCTGGTTTCTCATCGCTGCAGCCTTCTCAAAACCAAAGCACAAGAAGCTACCTCCTGGACCTTTGGCACTACCGGTCATTGGTCACCTTCATATGCTAGGCAATCTCCCACATCGCAGCCTCCAACACTTGGCCAAAAAATATGGACCCATAATGTCTATTCGTCTTGGGAATGTACCCACCATACTAGTCTCTTCCCCGAAAGCTGCAGAGCTATTCCTCAAAACCCATGACGCCAATTTCGCGAGCAGGCCGAGAGTCCAGGCCTCAGAGCACCTAGCTTACGGCACAATGGGCCTGGCGTTTGCCGAGTACGGCCCCTATTGGCGCCATGTGAGGAAGCTCTGCACCCTCGAGCTTCTTTGTCCCTCGAAAGCGGAGGCTTTTGCGCCGCTGCGGAGGGAGGAGATAGGGCTGTTGGTGCAGTCGCTGAAGAAAGCTGGAGAGGGAGGTGAGGTGGTCGATGTTAGTGACAAGATTTATGGCGTTGGTGAGGATATAACGTATAGGATGATATTGGGTTGCACAAAGGATGATGCTAGGTTTGGTTTGAAGGAGATTGTTCAGGAAGTTTCGTTGTTAACCGGAGCATTAACGTAGCTGATTTTGTGCCCTTCCTCGGTCCATTTGATTTTCAGGTACCAACTCCTTTTCCTAATACAGTAATTCCAGTCCCAGTCCACTAGTACTGTCTTTAATTGTTCTATTCTGTTTTTTGGGCGTGGGGTCCTTTTTTGGATAGAATCACTGTCAAAGATGTTAAGGACCTTACAGGTTATCATTTGGCCCGCGGGCTTAAAAGCTCATGGGCACCCTGCCGGTCTAGTGGGTGATAGCCTGACCCGGCTAGCAGTAAAGCCCATCTCGGCCATGCCCATTGGGCACAAGGCAGGGTTAGGGCGGAGAGTTCAAAGCCCAAGTCCGGCCCATTATATGCCCATTAAAGCCCGTCCGAAAGACCATTCAATTCTAGTATTAATATATTTTTATGTAGTTATATTGAACTAAATATTGCATTAAGCCATATTTTCCTTTAATTTTGTATTTTATTTTGTTCTATCATTAACAAATGATAATTTTTCATAACTTTTTATATTTTTTTAACCAAATAATATGATATATAAATATAATGGGGTCGGCCTTGCCCACCCAAAAAGCTCCTCCCGGCTCTGCCCTAAAAAGCCTATAATGCCATAGGCCTTAATTTTTAAGAGAAGCTCGGCCTGAAAAATTTTAAAAAATACGTTGTGGCCCCCCGGCCCGAGCCCATTAATTTTGGGTAGGGCTGCCCATTGATGACCCCTACCAAAGACCACTCACTTCGGTTGCAGTCGCTGTCTTATGCTCCCACATTATCACTGTGTATCTAGGTTTTCCTACGAGAAGCAGTTAAGCGAAAAAAATAATAGATACTTAAATAGGTCTCAAATTTAAAACTAACGAGACATCTCAATTTATCACATTTCGAGGCATAATACTTTGTGCCTATAGTTATGAATCATAGTGCTCATAGTTTGGAATCAAATTAATCAACAAATTTTCCATTCGAAGCTACGTTCTTACTTCTATTTGCGGTCAAAATTTTCATTCCAACCACCCACACACTTTTCTTCGTATATATCAAAATCTAACTTACTTTCAAACTCTTGAAACTAAATTTTTTTAGTAATTCAATCAGCTCTTAGCTTCAAAAAGATGAGTCAACAAGGTGAGTCACACTTTAGCTTAGGGTATTTATGTTGAACCCATTTGATACATTAGTATCAAATTACACTTCGACCGTTGCATTTGTACGTGTACGAAATCTGGATGGCCCACCCAAAAGCCCCTTGCCTTACACAACAATAATTTGGAGAAGGATCACAATTTGACGGTCTCAGGCTGCCTTCATCTTTATTATTTTACCTGTTATTGTCCTTCCTAATATAACGTTGGTTGTTTTCCAACCATATATCTATCTAATTTCATATACAATGGAATCTTCAACAATGGTCATCCTTCTCATATGCACGGCATACATATTTTTTAACTACGCCTTGAAAGAAAATTGACAGAAATATGCTATTGGAATCCATATACTGCATTGATTATTTTTAGATATAAAAAAATCAACAATTTATATCACATTACCACAATCATGGGCATGCATTGGATATTTTATTTGGATTTTGAACTAATTTAGTTGTACGCATGGTATCTAAAGCGTGACAAACCCTTTTTTTTTTTAGATCGATGGTGGAACTTGTACCTACCCGTTTGAACCTAAAAATGAGTATTTTGACCTGACAAGACGTGTCTTGGAGAAATTGATCCAATGTCAGTGGCTCAAGCTATATATTGTTGACAAGTTCGAAATATATTATTTAGAGGCTAAATAAAGTCTACCTGCAGAATTATGGAAGATTATGCAAGCTGCAAGAAAAGACGCGCACCATGTGAATATTCATACTCCATTCAATTAAGGAATATGACATGCACGTGGGGAAGCATTAAACTACATTTCATGGTGGCTTAATTGCTTAAACCTAACAATTCCATTAGTGTTTAAGTGCTTAAATCTAATAATTCCATTAGTGCTTAAGTGCTTAACTCATCATGATTTGTTTAAGGCCAACCACTATGGCTTGGTAGCCTATATATAGAGGTTACGACGAAGTAACAAGGACACACACATTTTCATCAAAGAATCTCTACGACTTCTCAAGTCTCTCCGGAGAACCCCTATCTTTCTCTTACCGGTGGTCACACTTCAGTCCTAGTCTTCTCATGAACCGACTGTCAGTGCCACCAAATCCTCTGTCAACGTACATCGGTCCTAGTCTCCTCAGAGCCTACTGTAGTATCACGACTACAACGGTTACAGAACCAGTCAAACCAGGGTAACGTCCTCGCAACCCAACGAAGCTAAAGTCACGCTTTAGCAAGATCTCAATACTTTCCGGTGATTTCGCTTTGCTCAATCTACAATATTGAATATCGATTGTGTGACAAGAAGAAACTGCAGTAAAGTCCTCACAACGAGGCACAAAGAATCCTGCGATGAGGTTGGTGTTCTCTTCATCCTCAATCTCTCAAAAGAAGTCAAGTCAAGGGACACTCCCGACGACTGCACCCGAACGGTGCTGGCATGCCCGCGCAAGAAAAGAGACTGTTGACCAGCTGCAATAAAATTGGAGCCAAACACTACCATTTACCTCTAAGAAATTCATATCACCTAATTTCTTATTTGATTAAAACAAAATTTAGCTTTTGAACCAAATTACAGTTAACGGTTGAAATTTCTTTATGAGATCCAACGCCCAGCTGAAAGGTCCACTGTTGAGCCGAGGGTTGGTCCGTTAATTTAAATGAGTCTCTGAGCTTGTCATCACCCACATGTCTCATTCTCTCTCTCAACTCCACAAAAACCAGAATGCCAGAGACAATGAGTCCTTCAACTATAATGGCCATCCTCCTGGATCTCCTCACATGCCTTTGGTCATTCATCTCTGCCTCCTCAAAATCAAAACACAGAAAACTACCACCCGGCCCTCGGTCACTGCCAATAACCGGAAACCTCCATATGCTAGGCAACCTCCCCCATCGAAGCCTCCAACAATTGGCCAAAAAATATGGACACATCATGTCCATTCGTCTAGGCAATGTTCCTACCATAGTAGTCTCCTCCCCACAAGCCGCAGAGCTATTCCTCAAAACTCATGACACTAATTTCGCCAGCCGGCCAAAAATCCAAGCCTCAGAGTACCTGTCCTACGGCCCAAAGGGCATGGCCTTTTCCCAATACGGTCCCTATTGGCGCCATATGAGGAAGCTCTGCACGCTTCATCTCTTCCGTCCAGCAAAAATGGAGGCTTTCGCGCCACTGCGAAAGGAGGAACTGAGAGTGCTGGTAAGAAAGCTGAAGAGAGCTGCAGAGGAAGGTGAAGTGGTGGATGTTAGTGAGAAGATTGGTGTGATGAATGAGGACATAACGTATAGGATGGTGTTGGGCTGTAAAAGGGATGATAGGTTTGATTTGAAAGCCATTGTTGAGGAAACGTTTTTCTTGACTGGGGCTTTCAATATATCTGATTTTATTCCTTCCCTTGCTGCACTTGATATTCAGGTATGCTAATCCCAAGTTCCTTACTCTTTTCCCATAGGCAGTTCTCTTTGATGGTTAATTAATATCCGAACCGATGCAATGGTAGACAAGTCCGGCCAAATCTTCTTATTTCTACATTATTGTTTCCATGTATGGAGCTGGTTTACCATTACATATACCATACACTAAATGAGTTGAAATTTTAAACCGGAAAACCCGGTTGTATAGCAGTACAGGTGAGGGCACTCCTTTGTCTCTACGAACTACTTGATTAACAAAGTAGACTTCAACATAACGAACCTAGTTTTGGGAAGTAACCAGCAGCTAGCCAATAGTAATTAGTTCGGAGTAAGCGTTGAGTGATTGAAGATGTGTGGATAAATTAAATTTTCACTTCTCGAATCACAGTAGAAAAAAGCACAATGGTATTAGACTATTAGGATCTGTTTGAAAGTAAAAAATATATTAAAGACGCTTTAGTAACTTGATCTTTGGTCGATTCCAATTTGCTCGATCAAATTGAGATGTTGGAAGCATCACACAGACCTAAACCTAAAATGACTCCCCAGTATCGCATGCATCCGTTATCAGAGGTAGAGCAGTAGTGTGTGACACGCGCCAAGTAAATTAATTAGATCAAGAGGTAGAGCGATCAGCATTTTTTGCTCAAGTGCAGCGAATCTGATAATTTGTTCTGTAGCAGTAGCTATCTTGTCCCTCAATTAATTAATAAACTGATGCGAGAATGGAAATTTTGTTCACACATGTTCAATTACTCGGTGCACATCCTTCCGGCTAAAGTTTAGCAGGGAAGCCTTTTTCTAGTGATCTGTCTCTTAGAGTAGATAACATAATAGAATAACATCATATGCATAGTACTCTGGAATCTTAATGATGCAATAATTCCTTTCTCCCAGGGATTGACCAAGCGCTTAAAGAAAGTTAGCAAGACGATCGATCCACTCCTGGAGAAGATAATAGACGAGCATGAACAAGTTGCTAACACTAGGAGTGGGAAACAAGGCCATGAGGACTTTGTAGACGTCTTGCTTTCGTTAGTGAACCAACCTTTGAACCCGAATGATGAGCAAGTACACTTTCTTGATCGAACAAATGTGAAAGCCATCTTACTAGACATGATCACGGCGGCTTTCGATACTTCGGCCACATCGATTGTTTGGAGCCTTGCCGAGCTCTTGAGGCATCCAAGGATCATGAAGAATCTCCAAGAAGAGCTCCAAAGTGTGGTTGGTATGGACCGAATGGTGGAAGAATCTGATTTGCCCAAGCTCGATTACTTGAGTATGGTGGTGAAGGAGAGCTTCAGACTACACCCAGTTGCACCGTTACTAGTCCCACATGAATCCATCGAGGACATTACAATCGATGGATATGACATTCCCAAGAAGTCGCGGATCATAGTAAACATCTGGAGCATTGGAAGAGATCCTAATGTTTGGTCTGAAAATGTTGAGGAATTTTATCCTGAAAGGTTCATGAACAGCAATATAGACCTCCGGGGACATGATTTTCAGCTCATCCCATTTGGGTCTGGGCGCAGAGGGTGTCCGGGTATGCAATTAGGACTAACCACAGTTCGGCTAGTTCTGGCACAGCTGGTGCACTGCTTTAACTGGGAGCTCCCAAATGGCTTGGTACCTCAAGACTTGGACATGTCCGAGGATTTCGGCTTATCACTGTCAAAAGCCAAACACTTGCTTGCGAAGCCAACGTACCGTCTTATGTAGGTTATTTTTTCAATGTGATCTTTTGATTAAGGAATCTTATGTAGCTTGTTGGATCTCAACAAACATTCATCCATAGTTTGTTGGATCTCAACGAGCATTTATCCATCTATTATTCTGCAGCTTAAAGAAATGTGCGCAATGCAATTAGTATAATGATTTCATCAGTAATATTGTTTGCATCATGAATCAATATGTTCATTACAAATACACTTGATCAAGGTTCTCGAGAGCAAGTTTCTTAGGCCGGAACTCTAATTATGTAAATATCACTCAAAAAGTTAAAAGTCATTTTGAGCTTGTTTTGTTTGGCAAGCTTACAAACGAAGAACAACTCCGTATTAATCTTCTAGAAAAAAAAAATCATTTACTAGGATGATACTGGGTTGTACAAAGAATGATGATATGAAGGGAATAATTGTGGAGCCTCTTTGACCTGAGCATTCAACATAGCTGATTTCGTGTCATTCCTCGGTCCATTTGATTTTCAAATACCAACTCCTTTTCCTAATATGGTAATATCAACTCACCGGCGTCTTTTTTTTTTTTGTCTTTCTGAAGAAATTACCAAAAATGGACCTACACACACTACTACACTTGATTAGCAACATTGTGATGTAGGACGAGATTTTAGCAAATTCCAACAAAAAATCTTGAAAAGAAATAAGTCTCTTCACATTAAGAAGAATAATTTGAATATTGAAAATTGATATTTAAATAGGCTTTTTAATGATGGAATTAATCATAAATTACTCTTTTGGATATATCGGGATTCTCGAGTAAAATCTTGATTGAGATTCCAAGCATAATATTCTTTAGTAATTCTATGATTTTTATTTAATGAGGTTTAATTAGGTTTTCTAGTTTTAGTCTATAATAAATTGTTCGTTTTGTTTTCTAGTTGTATTAGGTTTATGTTATGTGCCCTATATAATGCACCTCTTAGATTATAATTTTCATTCAAATTATCAAAAAAAAAAAAAAACCAAATATTAGAGAAGTTTCTCTATGTTTCTTATGGCTGTGCCCGTAATTGCTAATGGATTCTAGCTTATCTCATATGGTTTTCGACGCTTGACGGAGCCTCTTACTATCGTGTACACGCTTCCCGCATCAATTTGGAAGACAATTTTTATCAATTCACACTAAAGTTATGGACTCAGAATAAATTGCTGTACGTAACATGCTAGTAGGTAGTAGCTGTTTTATTGGTTTTCCTCTTTTCTTTTGTTCGTCATTTTTTTTTCCTGAAAGTAAGAGTTTAGATAATTGATAATTCAGATGTAAATTTTATTATTTATATTTTTAAAACGTGAATTATCATATTAGTTCCTCTTTTCTTTTGCACTTGAGCGATATCGGAGAAGATGATCATACATCATCATTCTTTTTATGAAGTACAACGCCCAGCTGAGCTTAATTGCTTGGAGCAGAGGGTTGATCCATTAGTATAAATGAGTACCTGAGCTTGTCATGACCCATATTTCCCATTATCTCTCTCAACTCCACACGAAACAGAAAGCCAGAAATAATGAGTCCTTCAACAATAATAGCCATCCTCCTGGTTGTCCTCACATGCCTTTGGTCGTCACTCGTCTCTGCCTCCTCAAAATCAAAAGTTCAAAACACAAAAAACTACCACCCGGCCCTCAGTCACTGCCAATAATCGGAAACCTCCACATGCAAAGGCAACCTCCCTATCGAAGCCTCCAGCACTTGGCCTAAAAATATGGACCCATCACCCATCATGTCCATTCGTCTAGGAAATGTTCCTACCATAATAGTCTCCTCCCCAAAAGCCGTAGAGCTATTCCTCGAAGCTCACGACACTAATTTCACCAGCCGGCCCAAAATCCAAGCCTCGGAGTACAGACCTTACGGAACAATTGGCATGGCCTTTTCTGAATATGGTCCTTATTGGCGCCATGTAAGACGCTCTGTAGGCAAAAGCTTTATTGTCCAGCGAAAATGGAGGGTTTCGCGCCGCTGAGAAAGGAGGAGCTGGGAGCGCTGGTGAGAAGGCTGAAGAGAGCTGCAGAGGAAGGTGGAGTTGTGGATGTTAGTGAGAATATTGGTGTGATGAATGAGGACATGACGTATAGGATGGTGTTGGGTTGTAAAAGGGATGATAGGTTTGATTTGAAAGCCATTATTGAGGAAACGTGTTACTTGGCAGGGGCCTTCAATATTTCAGATTGTCTTCCTTCCCTTGCTGCACTTGATATTCAGGTACGCTAATTAATCCTAACTCTTTCCCATAGGCATTCCTCTTTGATCAATCATTATGAACCGATGCAATGGTAGGCTAGCTCCGGCCAGAAGTTCTTTAATTCTATATTATTGTACGGAGTCGGTCTATCATTACATGTATCGGACACCTGAACTATTAAAATTGTTGAACCAACCACACTACATCTTCATGGAATCCAGGCATCCAGCTGCATTTCTTTGTCACTATGAACTACATTAGGATCAACAAACTAGAAGTCAAACACAGGCAACAAAGTTTGACTGCTCCCCACTTCAGATTTGTTGTTATTTTACATTTTTATCGATCTTATTCTTGAGTACATTTTTCGCATAAGATATTAAGAAGATAATGTATTTTGTTGAGCCATCTCCTGCTCACATTAGTTTATTTTGTTGATGGGCACATTTTATGATGCATTTGTTGCCTTCCTGCTAACTGCTAAGTTAGCAAGGTAGCCTTTTCCATGGTGATCCAATCTTGGTAAATGAAACATAATATTCATAGCCTTTAGTTTAGATTGCCTAAATGTATATTTTCTACTATATATTAGGGTATTGGATAGCGTTGATTATATTTTTCTACATTAATTCTGTTTTTATATATTTTGAGAAAATATATCAGGGATTGACTAAGCGAATGAAGAAAATTAGCAAGACGGTCGATCCGCTCTTGGAGAAGATAATTGATCGACGAGCACGAACAAGTTGCTAAAACAAAAAGTGCGAAGCAAGGCCAGCAATCCAGCATGAGGACTTTGTAGACGTGTTGCTTTCCTTAATCAACCAACCTCTGAACCCAAATGATGAGCAAGTTCATTTTGATCGAACAAATGTGAAAGCCATCTTACTAGACATGATCATGGCAGCTTCTGATACTTCGGCCAAATCAATTGTTTGGAGCCTTGCGAGCTATCGAGGCATCCAAGGATCATGAAGAATCTCCAAGAAGAGCTCCAAACTGTGGTTGGCAACTTGGCATGGACCGAATGGTGGAAGAGTCTGATTTGCCAAAGTTGGATTACTTGAGTATGGTGGTCAAGGAGAGCTTGAGACTACACCCAGTGGCACCATTACTAGTTCCACATGAATCTATCGAGGACATTACAATCGATGGATATGGCATACCCAAGAAGTCGTGAATCATAGTTAATTATTGGAGCATTGGAAGAGATCCTAATCTTTGGTCGGAAAATGTTGAGGAATTTTATCCTGAAAGGTTCATGAACAGCAATATAGACCTCCGGGGACATGACTTTCAGCTCATCCCATTTGAGTCTGGCCGAAGAGGGTGTCTGGGTTTCCAATTAGGGCTAACCACAGTTCGGCTAGTTGTGGCACAGCTAGTGCATTGCTTTAACTGGGAGCTCCCACTGGCATGCTACCTCAGGACTTGGACATGTCTGAGAATTTGGCATATCAATGTCAAAAGCCAAACACTTGCTTGCCAAGTCAACTTACCGTCTTATGTTTTTTTTTTTTCGGTGTTATCTAGATAAGGAAACTTATGTACTTTATTGGATCTCAACAAACATCCATCCATCTTTTATTCGTCAGCTTAAAGAAATGTGCGCAATGCAATTAGCTAGTATAATGATTTCATCAGTATTATTGTTTGCATATGAATCAATATGTTCATTGATCAAGGTAGTCGAGAGCAAGTTTCTTAGGCCGGAACTCTAATTATGCAAATACCACATTACAAATTCCTTTTGAGCTCGTCTTGTTTAGCGAGCTTATAAACGAACCATAGCTTCTTATCTTTAGGGAAAAATCGTGTACTAAGATGGTACTTTTGGTGCAGAAAAATTGGGAAGTGTTAGTAAACTATTGTGGCTATATCATGTAAATAGATATAGGATAATATATGTTGACTTGTGTGTCATGAAGCCATGTGAAGAAGCAACAAATATGGCAGTAAAAATCATGTAAAGTTGCAGCAAGTTGAGCAGTAGAAACCATGTGAAGTTGATGCAGCAAGATCTTGACATTCTTGACACAATCTCTTTTGTAAGTAATGCAGCCACAACAATGGACTTATTGTATGGCTTTCAAACTAGTTTGTACTCCTATATAAACCCTTCTATTGGGAGAAGAAAATACAGAACACATTACACCTATGAATCAAAGCTCTCTCCATTTTCTGAAACACTCTCACTTTTATTTCACAACACGTTATCAGCACGATTAGCTCTAGGATTCGGATTGCCAATTGTCAAGAGAAGAGGTAAATAAATCTTGGGTTGCAGAGAAGAGGAGGTTCATTATTCAATCAACATCAATCTACCAGCTCTACAACCAAGTATGTTTTTCCAAGCAAAAACAGATTCTGCTGTTTCATTTTACCTTCTGTTCTCTGGGTTCCTGTATTTATTTAAAATAGTAATTCAACTCCAAAATTCACCAAATTTTGTGTACTGGAGCCCTTGTATGTTTAGTGCATCTCTGTAAATTTTCATATTTTTCTGGGTAGTTTTGCTTAGTGTTTCAGTTCGTCTTTCAACTGTTGCTGCAGTCACGATTTATGACTTTTGTTGAAGCATCTAGTTTAACTTAATCCTCTGTGAGAGACACTTATTTCTCTTGCACTATAATTGGCATAATTGAGTGAGTGAAAGGAAAATCAATAGCTTTTAATTTAGCTATCAATTCATGTATATTGTGACAAATATCTATATATACTTGTTTGGACTTTGTGATAATGATACATCTTTACTTCATTATTTATTATGATAAGGATTTGTGGTGTTACCTGCTCATATTAAATTTAAATATTTTACTCATTTAAATTCTTTGCATTAGAATATATATATATATATATATATATATATATATATATATATATGCGGAATGCAGGTACTTAACGAACCAGAAGTTTATACATAAATATTGAACCAGAAGTTCACACATATCGAACTTGTAGTTTTGACAACACTGAAATATTATGAATCTTTCCAAGTAGGCTCATCCAATTAGATGCGATATCTAGATAAGATTTAATGAGGCTGTGTACTTAAGGGAGCCTCGCTTCACCTAAACCTCAAATTCTTACCTGGTCATATTTAATTGGAATTACCAAAGGGGTTGAGTAATAATGTTTCATGTGTATCGAACCTGTAGCTTCGATAATACCATATAAGGGACTTGAAGTTTCCTTCACAAATTCACCATACATGTTTAATCTGATTCTTTCATACCATGTTATAGAACCTGAAGTTCTTATTGATTGCTTATGGAAGTTATTATCCATAGCACTAACTACTGTCTTTTAAATCCTTGTAGAGAATGTCAAATCTCAACAAGCTTGACTTTGTCGCTTTGGAAGTTTCCAGAAGGAGCAACCTCAAGTGGACCCAAGATGTCAAGCTTCATCTGACTGCAAATAAGATGTGATCAAAGATTATTGCTGACGACATCACCCCTGAAGACATGAAGGCAAGGGCTATGATTTCATCAGGAAACATATGGAGGAAGCACTCAAGGTGGAATATTTAGCTTAAGAGGACCCACGATCTCTTTGGGTCGCTCTAGAAGAACGATTCAACCATCAAAGGGTCATCTACTTGCCGGAAGCAAGACACGATTGCTAGAACATACGTTTCCAGGATTTCAAGACTGTCAATGAGTATAACTCTGAAATTTGCTGAATTCGGTCACTCCTAAGATTATATGGAGAAGGGCTCACAGAAGCTGACCTACTGGAGAAAACTTTCTCCACATTCCCTCCTTCCTGTATGGTCCTGCTATAACAATACAGGTAAAGAAACTTTGCTAGATTCTCTGAATTAGTCACCATCCTGTTACTCGCTGAAAAGAACAACAACCTACTTCTGAGGAATGATCAAGCAAGACCCACCGGTACTAGAGCAATTCCTTTGCCTGAAGTAAATACTATTGCCCATCACGAAAATAATCTTGGAAGGAGGAACCGGGGCCATGGAAGGGGAAGAAGGTCTGAACATCCAAGGAATGGAAGGAGAAATGGGCCTAGAAATGGGCTATATGACCACGACCACCCAGGCAATGGCCGAAGGGGTCGAGGAGAACGTGGACAAGGCCCACGTGGTGGAAACCGAAATGCCCATGTCTGACAAGCTCAAATTAGAGAGAACCCTAGCCCGGCCTGTCGCCCTCAAAATCAGCAGAATCTATGTTATAGATGTGGAGGCACTGACCATTGGTCCCGCACCTGTTGTGCAACAGATGAAGAAATAGGAGAGTATCACGGCAGACGCGGAACTCGAGAGGCCAACCTTATGGAAGAGTCAGTCCCTATGGATACCACCTTGGAGATTACTGATTTCCAAGCAATCAATGGATACATCGAGGATTGAAAACTCGAGGACATAACAGGCACTTGTGCCATATCTATGTTATTGTTATGAATAATGCTTTCTATTTTTCGGATTATCTCTGGTGATTTTTTTCTTGGAATATCAGTTTTACAGTATTTGGTTATGCTTGGACGTTTAATTCAATAAAATTATTTATTTTCATACATGTGATCCATTGAATTAAATATATGACTAGGCATGTCTTGTGGGGAAGTTTGTTGTCTGGCTAATAATGCTATTACGCACACCATACTCTGAGATATGAAGTTCTTTTCAAACTTATTCTAGATCTACAGAGTGTAGCCCAAAATATGCCAGATGCTTTCTCTGATCTAGCCAAAATGAAGAGATCACATATACCTGCTATAAATGTGCCTGTAAGGATGGATGTCCCTATAGGACGGGTCGTCCCAGATGGACGAGGTACGACCATGGTGGCTAACCAGTCACATGTCCCTACCCAGAAGCGAGATAGACCACTAGGTTCGAAGGATTCTTATCCTCGGAAGAGGGTAAAATCGGCACAAATGAATCCACTAGACATCGCGATCTCAAGTGATCAATCTCACGAGAAAATTCCAGATTATGGGTCTGTCCTATAAGAGACAACGTTGGGGGACGCTCCAACGTCTGAACCCACTCTTGAGAATAGAGAAATCTCGATAAATTATGCATGCTTAAGTGAGATTTGGAATCACAATGAGATTATCATCGATGATATATTTGTATTTGCGGTAGCTACCGAAATTATAACTAGCGATGATGTCGAACCTCGCTTCGTTGATGAATGTCAACGTAGAGATGACTGGCCAAAATGGAAAGAAGTAATGAATTAGATTCCTTGACAAAGAGAAAAGTGTTCGTACCTATCGTTCCCACACCTCACCACGTTAAACCTGTAGGATTTAAATGAGTATTTGTAAGGAACCGTAATGAGGAAAACGAGATTGTAAGATACAAGGCTCGTCTAGTGGCGTAAGGATTCTCTCAACACCCTGGGTTTGATTATGATGAGACATATTCTCCCATAATGGATGTGATAACATTCCGCTACCTTATCAGTTTGGAAATTTCTGAAAAACTGAATATGCATCTAATGGATGTGGCCACAGCTTATCTCTATGGGGATCTTGATACAGAGATATACATGAAAGTTCCTGAAGGACTTAAGATACCCGATACAAATAGTTCTAGACCACATAACACCCTCTCCATTCGTTTAAGGCATTCATTTTATAGACTGAAACAATCCGGATGGATGTGGTATAACCGTCTAAGTGAATATTTGATTGGGATGAAATATGTAAACAATAAACTATGCCCATGCGTGTTTATTACGAAAACAAGTTCTGGATTTGTAATTGTGGCAGTCTATGTCGATGACATGAATCTGATTGGTACTCCTGAAGAGATCAAAGAAACAGCCAAGCACCTGAAGTCTGAATTCGAAATGAAAGGTCTTGGGAGAACGAATTACTATCTCGGCCTGGAGCTTGAGCACCGTGCTGATGGGATTCGGCTTCATCAATCAAACTACATCCAGAAGATGTTAAGATGCTTTAATAAGGACAATGGTCGTCCAAAGTCTAGATCCTAATAGAGATCCGTTTTGTCCTGCAGATGATAATGAAGATATATTGGTACCAGAAGTTCCATATCTAAGTGCAATAGGCTCATTATTGTGTTTGACTCAATTCACTAGACCGAACATTTCATTTTCTGTGAATTTGTTAACTAGATATAGCTCTGAGCCAACTCGTCGTGACTGGAATGGTATAAAAGACATTTTTCATTATCTTAGAGGTACGATGATATGGGCTATTCTATCCCTATGCATTAAGAAATGGATCAAATCCCATTGATCCTCATAATGATGCTCGTCTTGTTGGATATGTTGATGCATGCTATCTATTAGACCCACACAAGGCACAATCCCAAACTGGTTATGTCTTTACTATTGGGAATACAGCAATTTCTTGAAGGTCTACAAAACAGACCCTTGTTGCTACCTCTTCGAATCATACTGAGATTCTAGCTCTTCACGAAGTAGTACGTGAATGTATATGGTTGAGAGCCATCACAAAGCATGTTCAAAGCACATGTGGGCTGCATTCCACCACTGATGAATCAACCACTATCCACGAGGATAATGCTACTTGCATAGAGCAAATGAAGACGTGTGAAGACTCAGATTTTCATACAATAAATTTATGTAATTCAATAATTGTTATATAAATTGAATTGTGATATTTGGGATTATTTGGATTGTCGTGGGTTGAGAAAATTGGTTCCGAATGATTTTATTTTCAAAAACGAACGTTATTTAGGGGGTCGTGAAAATCGACTTTTTATACGTTCAAAATTTGGGAAAACTTCCTTCATGAAAGTTGTAGAGCTAGTCGATACGAGTCCGTGCATATGTGGAACGTATTATTCGGAGTTCGTATGAATAAGTTATGAATATTTGAAAATCGAAATTTTTCTTTAAATAGTGGAAAAATCTGAGTTTGTTGTGAAGGACGAAAAAATTCCATTATTGCACATCAGTCCCCCGTCTCTCTCTCGGCCTGGTCACTGTGCCTTCCGACCCAGCGACCCGACCCGACTGGAAGTCGGGCCTCCCAACCCCGCCGCCGCCGGACCCGGCCCTCTCCCGCATCGCCGCCGCACGCCTGGTCGATCCTCGCCATCGCCACGCCCCGCCGCTGCCTCCAGACGTGGATCGAAGCTCCCTCCCGAAGTGAAAACCCGACCCGGCCGGAAAACCACTTTTCCGGGGGTGCACGGGCCGATCGTTCCCATTTTCGTGACGTGCTCTTCCTTCTGATCATCCCCATATATAGCTTGCATCACGATTTTGAGTGTAGAGTGGTAGATCAAGAGTTGAAGATTTCGACGTCCCTGATTCGATCTGGAGACTGATCAGAGGGCCGAGATTAATCCAACTTCAAAGCCCGATCTAGGACGATCCAGACCTCATCTCCGAAAAAGTCAGGTATTAAAGTTGTTCAAAATTTCATTTTGAAGAAGTTTGTAGTTGACGACTTTTGCATCGGAGGTGGTTGACCGTCGTTGACCGCCGCGTTGACCACCGTCTGACCGCCGCGTGTGGCGGCGCGTCGGACCGAATTTTGAGTTTTTATTATCTGAAAGATGATCTATGCATCCATACGAGCGTTTTGAGATATAACTTGGTCATGTTAGAAAAAGTTGATAAATAGTCAATTTCTGTTTTAACGTTACTATTTACGGTTTTACAATTTACCTTCGGTTTGATATTTACGAAGATCAGACCATCGGTTTTACTTCAAATTTTAATATGATGTTCATATGACTGTCCCGATGACTTTGTGTGGTCACGGGCGAAGATCCGACTTTTGGATTTTCGTATAATTATAAAATAGTGATTCGGGAGGCGATTAACGAAGATCCGTCCATCGGATTTTCGTATAATTTTGATAGGATGTTTCCATGGGCAATCCGTGAGGATCTAACCGTTGGATTATCTTTATTTTAGAATCCGACCGTTGGATTATCTTTATTTTAGAAATCCAACCGTTGGATCATCAATTAGGTTTATTTCATGCTTCGTTGCTAAGTAAAGACCGTACTTGATTAGGTACTTGACGGCTTGAGTTGACGAGCATTGGATTTTTGTGAGTTATATATATATAGAAGACGCAGCAGGAGTTCGAGGTGAGTAAAACTTACGTGGTTCATATTACGAACCGAGCATTTTAATTTATTTATTTTTGGTAATTGTGTGAAAGATATTTGCGGATTAAATATTTGTTTTAAAATTTCATGGACTTGAATTACCACAGTCCATAGGTAAGTAAAATGAATTTTAACTATACAAATGAATTTCATAATTTTCTTGTGTGAACTATAGATGGTATTAGTGGTCATTCCTGAGTGGATGATTACGTATATATATATTTACGTGGAAAATATATATTGATGAGTGGATTGTTTGATTGATGATATGATGGAGTTGATTATATTACAATTGTGTAATCCCATAATAATATGATATATCTTGGTGTGTTTGATTTCAGTATGTGATATTATATATTGGGTTCATTTATGGGTTTAGGGTCAATGTAATGACGGGTGTGGGAAATCGGACGCTCTAATCCTAGTGTGGATGATGGGATACGATTGGTTGAGTATGTGGGATTATTGGACGTTCTAAATATGTATATAGGTATACATATTGATGAAATATAATAATTGATAAATATGTCGGATGCCATAACCTAGGCCAGGTGACGGGCTACGATTCAGTTAGAGCTCTAGTCTGTCAAGTACTGTATTTTTATAAATACGATGAAGAGTGTCGTGGGGAAAGTAGTGATTGGAGTTGACTTGTTATATTGAATTGGTGTTGATTGAGATTGTTATTATTTGTATATGTGGAAATAATTGAGTGTTGCTGTGTGTGGGAATAAATGAGTTTAAATTAAGTAACAGTTCCTTCTTTTACTCATACAAGCTTTCATAAGCTTACCGGGTTTTGTGTTGTTGCAATCCCGGTACACTATTCAATGGTGTAGCGGATATTCCTGCAGGTCAGGATAACCAGGGAGGTGACCGAGCTGCTTAGGTATTACAGCAGTTTTGTTATTTATTTAGTTGTGAGGTGTGTGTGTATGCTCATTTAGAGCTTTACATTACATTTTGGATTTATGTTGTAATAATTAACCGAGACTAAGTCGGTTTGATTTTATTTCGTGTGGTGAGTGTGTTAAGAAAAGAAAAAAAATTTCATGTTTCGGATTATGAATTGTTATTCATAAAATTCGGGGCGTGACAAGACGAGTTTCATCAAATGAGACAACACCAAACATATTGTGCTGAAGTTCTTTTTCAATCATCAACAACAAGAGCATCAGAAGATTGAGGTCAAGCAGCTTCGATCTGAAGATAATCATGCAGACCTCTTCACCAAGTCACTACCAAAGTCTACATTCCAGAAGCATGTACAAGGTATTGGTCTACGTAAATTATCTGAATTATCTATCGTGTAATTTTCAAGGGGAGTTGAAATCAAGGGGAGTATCCAGAAGCATACCCACTTGACCATCGTGTACTCTTTGTATTTCGTCCAAGGTTATTTTGTCCCACTGGGTTTTGTTACTTGGCAAGGTTTTAACGAGGCACATCTTTAACATGGTCACCCCACTTATACTACATCTTGAAGATGTTTTGATTCAACATATATGCATTTGCTCATCTTTTCCCTTCGACCACAGGTTTTTCCCACTGGGTTTACCAGGCAAGGTTTTGATGTAGCAACTCTAATGCATCCCTCTCGTAGACATACTACCTACCTATGATGCTGATAAGAAGACTCCACTTATCTCTGAAGCTGTGATATTACTACTCCACACTCACGCACGTTGTGCTCTTTTTCTTCTTCGACCATGGTTGTTTTTTCCCACAGAGTTTTTATTACTTGGCAAGGTTTTTGGTGAGGCAACTTAGAAGCGCACAACCTAGGCAACATTATTGACATGCCAAGGGGAAGTGTTGTAAACTATTGTGGCTATATCATGTAAATAGATATAGGATAATATATGTTGACTTGTGTGTCATGAAGCCATGTGAAGAAGCAACAAATATGGCAGCAAAAATCATGTAAAGTTGCAGCAAGTTGAGCAGCAGAAACCATGTGAAGTTGCTGCAGCAAGATCTTGACATTCTTGACACAATCTCTTTTGTAAGTAATGCAGCCACAACAATGGACTTATTGTTTGGCTTTCAAACTAGTTTGTACTCCTATATAAACCCTTCTATTGGGAGAAGAAAATACAGAACACATTACACCTATGAATCAAAGCTCTCTCCATTTTCTGAAACACTCTCACTTTCATTGCACAACAGGAAGATTTCTCCACCTACGTTTTTAATTAGTGTGGGTGTAAAAGCTTCGCGGTTAATGTCTTCACGTCTTTTGAATTTGAGTAAGTGTATGTAAGTCAAGTCGGAAGATGAAAGGAGTACCTGCAAAAGATACTCTGATGCCTAAGCCAATGAGTGCTGAATTGTAGTGAGTATAAATGAGATTCATTGCTTCCTTTGGATGTTCACTTTACCAAGTATTTATAGATGAGCTTGATCGACTATCTCGACTAGTGCACAAAGTAGTGTGTTAGGTCCACAAGTCATGCGTTAGTGGATCCATTATGCCACTCTCAGGACAACTTGGGGGAGTACTTCCTGCTTGCAACTAATTCAGCCGAGCTAACTAATTTTGTTGATTGGTTCCGCCTTATCCAAATCCACCTCGAGAGGATTTCTTCTCAAGAAAATTTGGCCTTCTCAACGCTTCTTAAATAGATTAGGCCGTGTCTTGATTAGAACTTGATTTTACCTCATTAGGTCAGTCTCGAGGAAATTGCATCTGAGAGAATTTTCCTCACCCAGATCCGTCTTAAGGAAATTAACCCCAGCTAAATTCGTCTCGAGAATATTTTACCTCATTCGGATTTAACTCAAAGGAATTTCTCCTCATTCGGATTTAGCTCAAGGAGATTCATCTCAAACAAATTAAGCTGCCACTCCATCGGTTCATACAGTGACTAAAACTGTTTTTAAAATTTTCACCTCCACAGGTACTTGCACAAAGGATAATGATAAGGTTGGGTCACAAATCACAATGGGACAACCAAGGTTGCTACGTCAACATAGCTGCTTTTGTCTCATTCCTCGGTCTATTTGACTTTCACGTACTAACTTTTCCTAATACGGTGATACCAGTCTACTGGTGTACGTCTTCATTTGTTTTTCTTTTCTTTTCTTTTTTTGGATTCTTTTCATAGACCGAGAAATTACCAAAAATCTACCTACATTACTAAAGTTGATTCAAAAAGATCATCTGGGGTCAACAACATGTGGATGGTAATTTTATTGACTGACACTAAAAGGAACGGAAGTTATTGACTCAGACTAAAGCGGTGTAAACATGCTCGTAGCAGTTTTATTGATTTCTCTCAGTTATTTTGCTCTTTTTTTTTTCCTACAAGTCTAAATATAGATAATCCAGATGTGGGCCTTATTATGTGTATTTTTAATACATAAATTATCACCCCTAAAATGTTAAAATCAATTATGTTATGATGTTTTTGAAGAATTTTATTCAAGTTAAAGTTTACAGAACTTACTCAACTGAATATTTACAGAGGGGTAAAATGGTATTAAAAAAAAAAAAATAAAAAAAAATCTTAATGATATTAGGGAAGACTTTCTTAGAGTATATTGGGTAAGAGGAAATTAAAAAAACTTAATGAGATTAGTGAGAAAAAAATCCCTAAAAATAGGATAAATGAACAAAATCCCTATAGATAGATCCAGATGTGGGCCTTCTTATGTGTATTTTTAATACTTAAATTATCACCCCTAAAATATTAAAATCAATTATGTTATGATGTTTCTGAATAATTTTGCTCAAAGTCAAAATCTACATAACTTTGCTCAACTAAATATTTACAGAGGGTCGGCCAATTTGTTTGGAGCAGAGGTTTGGTCCGTTAATATAAACGAGTCCCTGAGCTTGTCATGTCGTCCAATCATCATCTCTCTGAAATCCACACAAAACAGAAAGCCAGAAAAGATGAGTCCTTCAACAATAATAGCCATCCTCCTGGTTCTCCTCACATGCCTTTGGTCACTCATCTCTGCTTCCTCCAAATCAAAACACAAAAAACTACCACCCGGCCCTCGGTCACTGCCAATAATCGGAAACCTCCATATGCTAGGCAACCTCCCCCATCGAAGCCTCCAACAATTGGCCAAAAAATATGGACACATCATGTCCATTCGTCTAGGCAATGTTCCTACCATAGTAGTCTCCTCCCCACAAGCCGCAGAGCTATTCCTCAAAACTCATGACACTAATTTCGCCAGCCGGCCAAAAATCCAAGCCTCAGAGTACCTGTCCTACGGCACAAAGGGCATGGCCTTTTCCCAATACGGTCCCTATTGGCGCCATATGAGGAAGCTCTGCACCCTTCATCTCTTCCGTCCAGCAAAAATGGAGGCTTTCGCGCCACTGCGAAAGGAGGAACTGAGAGTGCTGGTAAGAAAGCTGAAGAGAGCTGCAGAGGAAGGTGAAGTGGTGGATGTTAGTGAGAAGATTGGTGTGATGAATGAGGACATAACGTATAGGATGGTGTTGGGCTGTAAAAGGGATGATAGGTTTGATTTGAAAGCCATTGTTGAGGAAACGTTTTTCTTGGCTGGGGCTTTCAATATATCTGATTTTGTTCCTTCCCTTGCTGCACTTGATATTCAGGTATGCTAATTAATCCAACTCTTTCCCGTAGGCATTTCCTTTCTCTTCGATCATTCATTTATGAACCGATACAATGGTAGACTAGCTCCGGCCAAAAGCTATTTAATTTTATATCATTGCATTTATAAATGGAGATAGTCTTCGGACACTGAACTATTCAAAATTTCGAACCAACCACACTAGATCTTCTTGGGAACCCAGCTGCACTTCTTTATCTCTATATGAACTGCATTAGCATCAACAAACTTGAAGTCAAACATAGGAAACCAAGTTTTGTGAAAGTCCGGTAGTAACCAATTTCAAAGTCGTCTTTGTTGGCCGCCAGGTAGGCTGCTAGGCACTTCAGATTCGTTGTTATTTTATATTTTTATTGATCTTATTCATGTGTACAGTTTACGCATAAGATATTTGAGGAAATAATGTATTTTGTTGAGCCATCTCCTGCTCACAGTTAAGCATTTGTCGCCTTCTTGCTAAAGTTTAGCAAGGTAGCCTTTACCATGGTGACTCCAAAGATTGGACTATGATACATAATATTCATAGACTTTAGTCTAGATTGCCTAAGTGTATATTTTTTACTGTATGTTAATGTATTAGATGTGGTTTATTATATTTTTCTACGTATATCAGGGGTTGACTAAGCGAATGAAGAAAGTTAGCAAGACGATCGATCAGCTCTTGGAGAAGATAATTGACGACCATGAACAAGTTGCTAAAACTACGAGTGGGAAACAAGGCAGGCATGAGGACTTTGTAGACGTCTTGCTTTCGTTAATCAACCAACCGTTGAACCCGAATGATGAGCAAGTTCATTTCCTTGATCGAACAAATGTGAAAGCCATATTACTAGACATGATCACGGCGGCTTTTGATACTTCGGCCACATCGGTTGTTTGGAGCCTTTCCGAGCTCTTGAGGCATCCAAGGATCATGAAGGATCTCCAAGACGAGCTCCAAACTGTGGTTGGTATGGACCGAATGGTGGAAGAGACTGATTTGCCGAAGCTGGAATACTTGAGTATGGTGGTCAAGGAGAGCTTGAGACTACACCCGGTGGCACCATTATTAGTCCCACATGAATCTATCGAGGACATTACAATTGATGGATACGACATACCCAAGAAGTCGCGAATCATAGTGAATTTCTGGAGCATTGGAAGAGATCCTAACGTTTGGTCGGAAAATGTCGAGGAATTTTATCCTGAAAGGTTCATGAACAGCAATATAGACATCCGGGGACATGACTTTCAGCTCATCCCATTTGGGTCTGGCCGAAGAGTTTGTCCAGGTCTGCAATTAGGGCTAACCACAGTACGGCTAGTTCTGGCACAGCTGGTGCACTGCTTTAACTGGGAGCTCCCCACTGGCATGCTACCTCAAGACTTGGACATGTCTGAGAAATTCGGTTTATCTGTGTCGAAGGCCAAACACTTGCTTGCCAAGCCGACCTACCGTCTTCTGTAGCTTGTTCATCCATCCACTATTTCGTAGCATAAAGAAATGTGTGCAATGCAAGCATGAGTGAAAATTAATAAAATGGTTTCATCAGTACTATAAAGCAGCACAATTCGCGATTTCTCAAATATGATTGCATTAACATGAAAATAACAAACTATAACCATGACCATTTAAAAAGTAACTATACCATTAATATTTGTGAGCATACTCTGCTTAATATTACATAACCATCTCAACAAAAAAAATTTGCTCAAACTAGACTCAAATGTTCACTATGAGTAATACACCACCCACCGGTCAAGAAAAAATAGCACCTACTTTCCGAAAACAGAGCATCATTCCGCCCACTTGTCTAGCTCATGGTTTGTCTATAAAACAGAAAAAACCCGCAGTTAAGACAACATTTATGGGAATCATGAATGCTGTCTAACTATTGATAATCAGTGGACAAGACATGCACCAATATTAAATCAATTCATAAACCTAATCCATGAGGCTTTTTCAACTGGATAATGCACAATCATATTACACAACTGCAGAACAGCTTAGGAAATAAAAAGCCCCCGAGAGTTTGGCATGTTCAAGCCATTCATACCAGCACAGGCTATTCAAAGAAAGGAAATAGGAAAAGACCAAGAAATAAAGAAATTGCAAACAAATCATATGAATGTCGACTCTTCTGCAGTATTTCTTACCAATTTACTGGCAGATATAAATCAATCGACACGACCGCAACTGCTGCAAAAAGGATGAATCCTCCTAGTCTTGCAGCCTGATTATCGAATCTGAGATGGGGAACATAACAACCCCGAAGCATCTGCACCAACCACTGCAAGATCACAAACAGTACAGAGCTTCCCTTCTTGGCTTGGCACAAACCGTGAGCTGCAGTAAGGGCAAGAGACATCCTTCTGTCCTCGGTAAATTGGTACATATGTTGCCCCACAAGTCACAAATGGATTTCTGAAGTCATAGTTCAGTTGAGAAGCATCAGTCATATTCTTCTCTGCCGCCTGCAGCACTTGCCTGGGTAACTTTGCCTGACTCTCAACGGTGGGGTTCGTCTCCAATAGCCGTCTCGCAAAGTTAGCTGCAGTGGCAAGGTTCTTTGCCTTGTAGCAAACTGTCATTGCATTAAGCAAAGCAAGCCTTAAGTGAGGCAATTGAAGATTGCAGTGTGTGAAATAAGCTGCAAGCTCCTGCTGACGTACTGGATTATCTTTCATTTCCCTTCTCTTCAGCTCCATTTGCAATCCCAGGACATATTCCTTGACTATTACAATTAACTCCTTAACTTCATCAACTTCTCTCCTTGAATCAACAACAATCAAAGGAATTGTATGAAGAATGCTAAGAAAGAGCCTGAGAGCTTCAGTGAACTTCCCAGCAGTTGTAGCCTTGTAACCAGCTTTGAGTTTCTCTTCCAACTGAGAAAAATTGAACACAAGTGCTGGTGGGTTTCTGACATTTGGCGTGGTAGTTTCATTCCACCCACGCTCAACTGCTAATGATATCACCGGAGCAGACGAAAATGCCCGTAGATAGCTGTGGCTTCCAGAGTGAAGATCAAGGAACAATTGCCTCAAAGGAGTGAAGTTTTTAATCCCAAGTTGCCTGTTCAGCAACCGCATTGCAGTATCAAAATGGCCTGCAGCGGCATGCTCAGCGGCAAGAGATGATCTCTGGATCCAAATCTGGCTTACAGGCATGCCAGTAGTTGGAGCAACAAAAACTGATGAATGAGTATTAACAGAAGCCCTAGGTGTGTCAGCTTCAGGGGGGAGCTCCAAATCTTCAAGGTCCCATCCTCCCTCTCCATCATCTTCTCCAGGCACTTCCTCACCTTCCAAACCTGGAAGGACAACTCCATTTTGTAACCCATCAACATCAACCATGTCCAGCTCCTCACCCCAGTCACCATCAACAGCCTCATCCTCTTCATCCACAGCTCCCCTGCCGATATTATCCAACCCACCTTCAAATATACCTCTCATTACTCTGAGAAGTGGCCAATCACTACCACACATGATTGGTGTTGGGGGAGTCAAAAGAGTTGGTGGTGCTTTACCCTCAGGCAAAGTTGGAAGATTATCCCCCAACTCAGCTGCTAGCCTTTCAGCAACATCATGCAGCCCATGAGTTTTTGCTGTAATATAAGCAAGGGGCAAGTGACCAACATTCTCCAATATCTTAATGCGCTCCTCAACATTCCCCAGATACAGTGCATTGTGAAACTGACCCATAACATCATTCTTGACCTCAGCAATTTTCAGCATCTTGGACAGTTTCTGCGTATTACCATTTATGAGATAAAGAAAAGACAACCTTTCAAAATTTTTGGTCCTCTGGTAGGCAAACTCTACAATACCTGCATTTTTTATGAGAAACAGATACTCAGATAAAAGAAATGGAAAAAAAAAAAACAATGAAAAATAGTGCACAAAGTGTCCACAAACAAAATAGCTTTACAGACACCTGGTAAAATACATAAACAGAGAAAATTAAACAATTATGTCACAGCTGTGTTCCACAATACCTGCATTGCCCTGTCGAAGAGCCTCCACACCCAACCTATACCAGTAATCTTTTTCATCAATTGCTGTGGCAGATTCAACCGCAATTTGAATATTCCCACTCTCTAATGCCAGATTGAATCGAGTTCTTTCATCTTTCACAAAATGGAGGGCAACTTCAGGGAACCCCTTCTGTTGCAGATAAGCTATCATCGCCTGCCCACAGAGCTGTGAGTTCCTTATCATGCTCATAACATTGTCATATTTCTTCTTCAAAAGGGACAACTTGAAGATGTATTCTGTGGCATCAATAACTATGGCCTTATTTTTCCCATCCCGATCCAAGCAAAAGATAGTATTTGCAGAAACTTTTGTAATGTAGATAGGAACATCAAGCGTTCTGATTATTCCATTATCTCCATTAGGTAGACAATATTTAATGTGATTCAGAGTTGAATAAATGAAAACACCGTTGTCATCCCAACCACCACTCTTTACACGGATTGTCTCATGAAGAGTGCACTGGTGCACAAGCCTCTTGCTAGCAATAATTATGGCATGTTTGCTGAGCAAGGCAATACTTTCCATGTCATTAGACCAAACAACATACTTGACGAAGGGGGTTTGAAGTTCACCAAGAACAGTCCTCTGCTGGAGATCAAATATAAACACTTTGTCCTCTGACCTACACAGCAAATTACCTGTTCCAGCGTAGAATATTGCATCAGCAGCAAAAGGAAGGGGAGTCTTTTTAACAACCTCATTCCTCAAATTCTTTACCAGGACAGAGTTTGTGATTTTCTCAAGCACAGCAAACCTATTCCGTGCTACAAACACAGCTGAACCACCAACACCTCTCTTAGCATCTTGAGCACTGTCACCCCTAGTAATGCTGTCTCTGGGTATGAAATACAACTCATAGGATCCCCCGTCCAAGTCTGAGCAAACAAGAACTGCATTTTCTGAAGGACTGTAAGAAAGGGTCCTTGGACTTTGATTTAAAGTGATAGAGCCAGGTCGTCGAATTGGAATAACTTGTGTATCTCTCTGGGTTGAAAACTCGTAGAACTTCAAAAAGCGGTCTTTAGCATAGAACAGAGAATCACCACTGACGGCAAAGGCCGGTCTTTCCCTCTCTAACTTAAAGACGATCATCCCACTGTCATGACCTGCTGCTAATAGATTCATTTCAGGGTGAGATGAAAGAATCCAAAAGCGATCATGCTCTCGTCGGAAAGTTTGAATTCCAGTTCGCTTTGTCACATCCCAGACACGGATACTTTTGTCCTCTGAGTTGGATACGATTATATCCTGCTTAGCATGAAACATAACACATGAAACGTTATTCATGTGACCTCTCAACGTGTCCACTTCCCAAGCCTTAGTATCTGAAAAACAGGGTGAACCATTCAAATCAATAACTGAAATGATTCCAGGCACTAGAATGACAGTACAGATTACTCAGGAGCAGTACAACCTTTCTGGTTTCTAAAGAATCCACAGTAACTAGGCATTCAGGCCTAGTCTACGATCCTAGTCTACGATTACAGACACGTATACATTTTATAAATTTCAAAAATATTATTTCATGGATTTCTCTGAAAAGCATTATCTTTTTCATTTAAGACAAAAGCTCCTTTTGCTTGAAAAAAGGTACAAACTATATAAAAAGACACTTCCTCTGAAACAAAATAAGAATGTAATAACTGACAGTACATTACTCAACCGAACTCATAACTTGGTTCGATAGGTAGCTACCCCCACCACTCCCAATATCTTAAGTTTCTTTCTTCCACTGTTCTACTCACCTCAAAGTTCAAACTATATACCAAACTTGCAAGAAAGAAAAACTGACGCATAAAATTGTGAATAAGGCATGAAACAAATCTGCTTGTGAAGAAAGCAAAAGTATCAAATTGTTCATTTTTAGATATGAAGTCGATGGGAATATGCGAAGTAGATGCCAAACAACTATAAATCAATAGTACACCGTCTACTATAATACTACGGAATTGAATTGACAAAGGTGGCTTCCTCATATAGAGCAGAAAATTAGATAAGGAAGAAAGCAAGGTTATCATTTCATACCATTCATCCGCCACAATTTAACTTGGCGATCGTCTGCTCCTGAGACAATGAGGGGCAGGTTGGGGTGGAATGAAGCCCAATTGACACCTCGGTCATGCCCTTCCAAGACATACTTAACAACAGCATCAACACCACCAAAAAGATCTGTGTTCATCTGACTTAGTCGCAGTATGTCATCCGCAGGGGACACAGACTTCTTTTTCAGAGAACCAATATCCCAAACACGGACAGTCTGATCCAAGGAGGCAGATACGACAAGGTCTTCTTTAGGATGGAATGAGGCACACATTACATAATGATTGTGGCCTGTCAAAACTGAAATACAAGTGCGCGACTGCCAGTTCCATATACGAATAGTCTGGTCATCACTGGCACTCACAATCCATGGGTACTCATGGTGAAATTGCACGGTTCGGATATAATCTAGATGCCCAAGAAGAGTAAAAAGACATCTATGCATCTTGTAGTTCCAAACTTTAATCTTGTAATCGTCCCCTGCAAAACCCAACACAGACCAATTCAAACTTCAACTGTACCGTATACAAGTTAATCATCGTCCATAAAAATAAGATACAGAATCCCCTATCCCCAGGGGTAAATCAATTTGTGCAAGAGTAACATGGGTATCAACTAATCAAGGAAAGGGAGCTTGTTTGCCAACAACACTCATACTTAAATCAATTTAGTTTCATTGTAAGCTATTTCTAAACTCTTAACACCATTAAGTTTCCAAAAAAGATCTTACGGAATCTGAAAGTAGTTAAGCTAAACGCCCAGCATTACAATAAATGTGAAAATAAAACTTGCTCTATTTCTAGATCAGTCATAAGAAGGTGTTAAGGAAAAAAAAAGAGTTCATTCGTTTATTTATGTAGCCACCACTGTTAATCATAATAAAATTGCTTGTCCTATTGGGGAAAAAAAAATTCAATAAAATTGCTTACATGTAGAAACATCATATGGAATCTGGAATCTGATTGACTTTTATGTATAACCCACTCACAAAATGGTGACATGGTACGGAAGCATTCTTTATTGTCTATTGCTGCGACTAGAATCTTCCTCCAATAATTTTCAAATATTTTTGAAAGTATTACATCTCCAACTATGGGTATTTCCAGATAAAATTGAAAACAACAAACATGAAAAATATATGGTCTCAGTCTAATAAACCACTCTACGTGCTCTATCAATTGAAACTTTAATAAATCATATACACCAGCATTCCACTACTGCTATTCAGCTCAGTTTATGACAATTTCACATTCTCCTGGCATCCAATTCAAAATTCCTCTTCCATTTTTCTAATTACAGTTTCCTTCAACCTAGATCTATACGATTCGCAACAACAACAAACCAAAACCAGATACCGTAATCACCAAAATACAATTGCATATATCAAATGCCAACGAAACGGAAAATACACAAGTACATACGATATCTGTACCTCCAGATACAAAGAGAGGCTGAGATTTGTGGAAATGAACACCGCGGACAGGGCCGTCGTGTTCATCGAATCGATCAATGAGAGTCCCCATACGGTAATCCCATAGCTGGATCACACCGCTGTGCAGACTCGCGAGGATCCACGGCCTCTTAGTGTGGAAGCTCAGTCCCTTCACTCTATTACTCTTCGTCTCGAACTTGGTCAACATCTTTCACCACCGCGATCACTGTAATCCAATCCAATCAAATCAAAATTCAACCACCGAATGAACAAAAATTCACAAACGAAATCGCATCCACTCTAACGAAGTTGATGTCGCAAATCAATCGAAGCGCGAAGAGATAAGAAGCAGATGCAAACAGATCTGAATAGGAAACCTAGGGGTGAAGAAAACCGTACCTTAGATCCGATCAGTGGGTGAGAGGATCCAAACGAGTCGCTAATGCATCCAAAATTTACCTCCAGAGCCAAAGCCTGAGATGTACTCTCTCTATTTATATCAAGTCTGAGGGAGAGAAAGTGCAGAGAAGATTAATGGGGGAAGAGAGAGAGAGAGAGAGAGAGAGTGAAAAATCGGGGGGGGGAGGGGTTGAAATTTATAGATAGACGAGAGAAAGAGAGAGAGTAAATTCTGCTTCACTGTATGGTATTACTATGGCCGTCCGATTGGTTTTTAACGGACGTGATCGTTTTGATAGCGTGTCCCCTCAATTGACTCTAGTCTTCAAATCTTAGGCAGGGCGTTTTGAGTTTTGGTCCTACGAAATTCTCATGAGAACACTTTTCCTACAATAACCAATGCTACATGGCAGGGCGGGTCTCTTTGGGCCTTCTTGGGTTCTGTTGTTAATAGTTGGGCCTCATGTGGGTTGTGCAACAGGATTACACCTCTAAGCGGAGTCCAACGTGGTCCGAAAACCGCTTATGCGGATTGTTTGCTACGGTTATGTCCTTCCAAGCATGTTCACTTGGTTGATAATAGATTAAGAAAATTATGTTCAACCACCACTGGTTCGACCTTTTTGACATCCGTCATGACACTCTTCGACTATGGATTGACATTGCTGTACTCATAGTCGGTCCCGATTTTTTCTGAGCGTCGCAGTATGTTATGAGTCATGACTTCACTTTCTTTTGGAAAGGTTTCGGGCTTTGCACTTACTCTTGGTTCTTGTTATCATCAACTAAGAAGGTGAAATTGCTCAAATAATGGCTCTTGCCCCCTGGAATGAGTAGTTATGTATAATTTCACTTATATGAATAAATTATTGATCACTTTTTAAAGATTGAAAATTAAAGCTACTAAGAAACAATCACAATCTCTAAAAGATAGGATACAACTTTGCTAGAACGAAGTTAATAATTTTGCATCGCTTTTATTCCACTAGCCGCCTTTGAATTTTAGAGACAATTGTAACAAAGTCATTGCAGATTTGAGTTATGCATAACCAAATCTTTGAGAGAGTGATAAATGCACAAGAATCTAATTATGCGAAAGACTAAACGAATTACTACACAAAGTAACTAAGAGAACTACCAACTTCTTTGATGAGATGAATGAAATTAAATACTAGAGCAACTTACCACTCAAGCGACTGGCAGAAAATAAGTTTAACAAAGATCAAATGTGGCTCATAATCTTTGCAACAATTATTATTTTGGAGGCCTACATTTGTTGCTCCAAATAGCCTATGGAATATGGATCAAGGATGCTCCATTTGAACTGAAAATTGCACGAGTTCTGCTTGGAAACTATTATTCAGAGAAATCAAAAAGACAACAACTCTTAACAATTTCTACTTTTCCACACTGTCCATCCAGATACTTGATGCTCTGTTTTTGTCAAGTACTGTAATATCATGTAGCATTAAGTATGCCAATATTCAATAGCTATGTAATCAATGAATGTTGTCGATAAGAACATTCTCTCGTACTTCCGAAGGCCAAAGAAAACTGTTCATCAAAACTTTAACCACAGTGGCATGTAAGAATACTACTACGAAAATGGACAGATGTACTACAAACGAAATCACAATTATGACAAATTGCTAAGTGGACCAAAGAACCTCTGTGTCTCAAGTAAGACATTAGATACAGGAGAATCGTACTCACCATACAAAGGAAACAAAAAGAAATAAGGTAAAACTTTGAACAATATGGAATCTAAGGACAATATCTCACTAGTTAGACATCATGACATCACTTGACTGTAGTGCTTGGGTGGCAAAAGATCTTACATCAACGTCTGGATCTTCACTGAGCTCAACCAAACAGGGACGAATCATCTTCTCCACCACCTGTGAATTAAAGCACCGTTCAGGTTACATGTCTATTACAAAGCACTTCAGAACATTCATTGTCTAGGTACATGAATCAATCTACAATCTCACAGGTGTTCTTTTTTTCTATGTGGAAGGCAAGGCATCATTTGTAAATATGGCAACCCAGTAATTATCTATTCTGACCATTTCATTCACCACATTTAACCAGAGTATACAATCCCCATCCCAGTCAAACTTATATGATAAATGCAACTACATATGTTAACCCTCCTGGAATGAATGTATAACCACAAATATACTCAAACAGTGCTTTCTTCTGATGTTAACCAATAGGAAAAAGTTTAGCATATTAAGCAAAAATCCGCCCATGATAAACAATCATTATAGTATTGCATCTTTTGAAAGAGAGTTTTAGTATTGTACTTTGAACTTTATGTGCCTGTGCATAAAGACAGTATTTACTTACAGATTGATCAACTATAGGATAAGCGACTGCAACACCTTGGCGACATTGAACTTGATGTTTGGTACCCTAAGAGAAGCAATTATCAGCACAACAGCTAAGTTAAATCAGGCAAAGAGAAAAACTAAGTGTAATAGCTAGTAATATTTACCTATCTTTTGATGCGGTTATAACCACCGGTAGAAGCTTGGAACAAGTAATTTCTGATCCCATAACAGGGGCAAGTAGGGAAATTGCATGTAGAATGGTCATCCGATACAAATAGTGAGGGTTGTTAATCATATCCAAAACCTGTCAAGAGATTGCCAAATTTAAATAAGACTAACAAATGACTCAGCCTAAAGATACCTAACTAGCCCTTAGTGCTATGAAACTACAAAACTAGTCATAGATAGATTTTAGTCTAATCTAAAATAAGAAAAGAATAGAAACCTGTGGGACTATATGCTGCATGGCCCAATCAGGGCCAAATTCTTCTGCAAGGCGCTTCACATTATTAGCAGCTGCATCGCGTATTGAATAAACCTACCATCAACAACAATTTTGTCAGTAAATTTCAAAGAAGAGGTTTCCCAGCCTATACTGCATGACAGATTACTGCCATTTCAAAATTTTAAAACCAGAGGAAGTCGTTAACCACCAGATAAGATTCCCATGTTTTTGCTTCTAAACAAGTAAAAGTAAATATAAGGTAACAAAAAAAATTCTGATGATGAAATAGAAGGAACAAAAAGCAGAAACGTCAAGTTCTTTTTCTTTTTCTTCTTGGCTTTCTGAAAGCAATAAGCATGAGATGTTGAAAGATTATTAATCTATCTCAAAGGCTGCACAAACCTTATCATTTAACCACTGCATGCAAAGAGAACCAAGCTTATCATCGAAAAACCCCACACCCAACTGACTTGCCAATAAAGGGATATATTCTATTATTGCAAGACGAACCCTCCAATGTCTATCCTCTGCCAGTTCGACAATTGCTGGCAATAGAGACTGGGACAGCAGATCAATTCCAATTACCTGCACCAGGTAAATTAACAAGACCGGCTCAAATTCAATGGGAAAACATAAACCAGTATCCTTAAGATAGTCTGCTCAATAATTTAACAGTGGTTGTGAGCAAAACAATATGAATTAAATGAGATGACACTGCTGGACAGAAGCATACAGATAAATACAGATAGAAAAACATTTGAACATACCTGGTTGACTTGATCAAGCTTGCTGATAATGTTCAGCCGGACATCTGGAAACTCATCTTTGAGAAGAGAAAGGAAAATAGGCAGCAGTTGCTCTATGGTTGCATCCTGGAACCACCAACAGAAAATGAATTAATATAAGGACCAGGAGAGCATGGTTACTTTTATGAATTATATAGAAAAGTCAACAGAAGATTCTTGCCTTTCCTAAAACTGGTGCCATTCCCATTATCACTGAAGCTAATGCAGAGCGAACGTGCTGGGATGAATCTGTTGACAATTCCTACGGCAAGCAAACTTTATAAGTTAGAAAGCTAAAGTCGCATATCAGAACTGCATCAAGACTAATCAAACAAACTATTTAAAACAAAATATAAGTTAAGATGTGTACCTTTACAAATGGTAGGATTTGCTGAACAGCAAGTTCTGGGTCCAAAATTCGGCAAAACTTGGTTACTTTTCCTGCAGCAGCAATCCGTACCTCAGCCTCATTATCGCGAAGAAGACGAACATAGGCAGGCACCAGGTCTGACCTAAAGAATGTCAACATCACAAGAACCATCAATTAGAAGTCAAGTGGCAAGTTCTCAAACTATGACTAAGATGGTGGCCCAAATCACAAATATAAATATAAAGAAAAACTATTATCTCATGGTCCAACTTGAAAATATATAGCCAAAAGAAAACTAGTCATGCACAGTGTATTAATAAGTCATACAAATGAGAAAATAAGCAGGGATAGATACAGAGATCAGACAGTCTATTGGCAGTTAAGGAATTATAACATTCAAGTAACACAGCATGAAAAGAGGATGTCCAAATGACATATAAATTGATTACCTGGTAGCTTCTGGGCCAACAGCTTCACACAGCTCGTATAATTGATTTGCAACCATGTAACGAACACGCCAAGACTTATCCTGGTAAAAGGAACATGTTTGCATCACACGTATTGCCAATAGCACATAACAGAATGCTATTAATAATTCAAAATGTCTTAGCAAAATGACAAAAAGACTGCAATATGATGTGCTGGTTGTCATGTAAAGTACTAACATTCAAACATACGCTGTACCTGTGAAAAATTGACAATGACAGGAAGAATATGGGCAACACAATCTTGAGGTTCCAACAACTTCCCAAGAGCTGCACAGCCCTCGACAGCCAATAACCGAACAGAATCTTGATCTGAATACATGAGTGATTAGAGTCAAGTTTATACTTCATGCCAAAATGAAATTAACAACATCGTATGTAAGCAACAAACCTAAGATAATATAGTTGAAGAGCAAAACCAGGAAATCCATGAGGACATACCATCCTGTGTCAAATCCTCAAATATAGACATGACCTCAGTTTTGAGGTGGGCAGCTTCAACAGTCGCAGCAAATTTTCCCAGGTTAGTTGCAGCAGATCTTCTAACCATGGGCATGTCATCTTGGCACAATTGATTGTATATAGTTCGAAGTTCAGTTTTTATAGACTCGGGGGCACTAGAGTAAGCAATATGAAACAAACCACATGAAGAAACACGAGCCGTAAACCACTCGCCTGCAGCCAGCCTCTGTATAATTGAGGCAAAACAAAGATACTGTTAGTCGAACCATACCACGGTAGTACATTCCCCATATGGCAGAAAAAGAACAAAAAAAAATAGGTAGATGAAATTCCTACATGTGATGAAATGGAAAGAAAAGAATAAAACTTTAGAATTGTGAACTATAACCAAGCCTTTACAGACTCTCCACTACCCAATGCATCAGCAGTCAAACCACAAGATCATGTATCGAAATAAAGGGCTCCAAAAATATGTTGTATAAAGAGGTAATAAGATCAAGTTGATTGCTACTCTTAATATTAAAAGAAATTAAGCCAAAGTGTCAACAGATTATCCAGAAGTACTGAACTGCTACAAATAAGGGTGGATACAGAAGTGCTGAACCAGATTGCATGAACCTAAATGAAATTTTAGTGTGAGATCTTAGCTTCTTCTCCGTTTTTGGGTCAGACGTGTGTTGTTTTAGTAATCTGTTTCCCAAACAGGCACTTTTACACTCATTATAACTGTGCAAACATTTTTAGGATACACCTACCTCTCAAGTTTACAAAAATTGCTGCTAGGAAAATACGTCAAAACATTTCATATGGAGGTGTCTTATCATTTCTTACCACCTAATTACCAATAGTACATGTCACATTTTCTCTAAGAACTAAACCATAATGACAGGCCCTACACCACAAAATGGAGACATTTAAACAGAATCAACCATCATACCTTGACCAAAGGGACGAAATACTCAACCAAGTCCTGTTCCCTCATCTGCGCTCCAATCCTACCCAATGACTCCACTGCCTTGTCCCTCACACACGTTTCCTCAACGGTGCATAGGGTTTCCAGCGGTGGAAGCAGAATATTGGCATGCTCTACACCGCCAACATAGGGAACAAACACCCCCAATTCCTCTGCCATTGCAAGAAGCACCTCATCGTCATCGTCATTGTTCTCGCTCAGGAAAGGAATCAGTTCCTTCCTGGTCCTGTCCTCCCCCAGTGCACGTGCAATGGTCGAGAGCCTGCGGATTGAGTTCAACCGCAGTTGAATGTCTTCGTTCTTGAGCTCATCAATCAAAACAGCAATTGGGTATAGAGGCTCATCCACCATAGCCATCTTAAAATTAGTCCCTATCGAAAGCAAACACAACTTAGCAAAATCCACTTCTACATCAAACAAACTATATCATTTACTTTCCTCTATTCTCTTATCAATAATTTGATTACTTAATACTAACTACAACAAACTCCAAAACTAGAAAAATATTACTACAGCTCAGAAAACATCAAAGACTCGAAATTTAACAAAACCATGACTACCCACAAGCAGATACAGATTAGAAAGGTTCATAATTACACAAATTAACTATCTTTACGGCGGGAAAATGAAATCTGAGAAGTGAATCTTCGCTAATTTGAAAGAAAATAAAAGGCGAAGTGCGAAATTTATTTAAGGCAAAACAAGCTGGTCAAGCGAGAGAGAGAGAGAGAGAGAGAGAGAGAGAGAGAGACAAGTACCTTAGGGGTTATTGGGTCGATCTGAAAAGAGGGGTAGTGTTAGAAATGAGAGCGATCTTTTGGTCGAGAAGAACGGGAAGGAGGAGATGACAGATCTGCTGCTCTACTTTAATCGTAATTTTCCTTCAAAATTCGTGGATTTTTTTTTTCTTTTCTTTGACCAAGCAAACTACGGCCCGACCCGATTTCTGGTTTTTGTTGACCGACCCGATTTTTCTTGCTTTGTCCGTGCTTTTTCTTTGGGAAAACAAGGGTTTTGTCAAAACCATCGGATTTTAACCTGGACTCGAAAGGGTTATCTAATCACATGTATTCACCAGTCAAGCGGTGGAGATGGCTAGAGCGGGTGTTGCTCCATCTTGAATCGAATCATGATTCAATTGGTTTGCCGGTATTTGCCATCAACCTATTTTATGGCTCATAGCCAATTTAGTGGCTATCTTTGTTACCTCAAGGTGTATAGAGATTGTAGAGCTCCGTTTTTTGGTAATTAGAATGGTATGTTTGGATCCGTTGATCCGATTTTGAGCTATAGGTAAGCATTTATGGCTCCTGTTATTGTAACTTCCTGCATTTAAATGAATTTGATGGCATGTTCATCAAGAAAAAATGTAATGGATTAATTCAAAGTGTTATAAAATGAAGGAAAAAACTTCACGAAAGCAAAAACATATTAGATGATGGGTACTCTCGATGAATTCTTTTATAAATACGACAAACAAACAAAATCTAAACAATAATTTATTGTGATGAATTCTTGTTTATATACAATGATGATATAACATAAAATCTCTATAAACTCTGTCGTTTACACAGATAAGTACATTGAAGATGGATGTGTATATGGTACGTTTCGTCGATCACTTGCATTATTGGAGACATCCATAAAAAATATCTAATATGTGTGACACTAAAATTGTTGTATATAAAACAGATCGAGTAGTCCAGTATTATTTGGTCTACTGGCATAAATCTCTTTTTTTTTTTTTTTAAGAAAGAACATTTTATTTCATAAATACAATTACAAATGGGAACAACCAGTGGTGGACATAAATTCCCCACTCTCCTCTCTAAGAACAACCTCAGTTACGGGTCTGTCATCCACGATGACATCCATGAGCCAAACAGGCCAAACTCCTAACCAACCTAATCACCCCTCAACTCGGGCTACAACATAAGACCACTTCTTAGAGTCACAATAAAACCCTGCAGCCAACATTACAAACAACTACTTCCCCTTCATCAACACCGTATCCCAAACCAACCAGACCACTTGCAAGTTCAAGTGACAGCCACATTGACAACAAGATAACATTGAGAGTAAAACATATAGTCCCCGGAAATAACGCCATATCAACGGCACTTCATCCATTCTAACCCAGGAGACAAAGGACATCCTCACAGCCAACCTAAAGAAGAAAGCTACTCCATTCAACACCATGATCCAAAACCGCCAGACCATGTGCAGGAGCTTCTCCCCATTACTTTGACCACAAAAAAAGTAAATTGAAATCCTGGGAATAACATGACACCCCTACCATACCAATACTCCAGAACCCTAGCTCGAAAGAGTAGGGACTTATTAAACTAAGCCAAAAACCTAACCAGAAAACTAAACCAAAAAAGAAAACCCTAAAGAAAGACAAAAGAAGACTACTGAGACCTAGAACCATGTACCAAAGAGCTACCACAATATCCCTGCTAGCACACATTCTCAGATCGATACACACATCTGTGATGTCTCCCACATCAAGACTAATCTGCGTGAGGCTAGCGAAGCCGCCACAAGAACACCACCCCCAAACCAACGCATCCGTAAGCCTCCACCGCTGCCGAAATTCACGCCTGGACTCTAGAACTGCCCAGAGCCTCCAACCCCAATAGCACAGCCCACCTCCATCGATCCACCAACCAAAACCCATCTGCACAATCACATGCCACCCCCCAAACCCATCACAAATCAGAACCAATGTGGGAGACCACCAATCCCCCTTTCCCAGTCGATCTGAAACACTCTGATCAAGGCCCGATGGAGCAACCCAGCCTAACCATCGCCGCGACAAGATTGCCATCGTCTTCTTAACCAGATCGGAAAAACCAACAGTGATACCGCCGCCACTCCCAAGGCAACAAGCCATAGGTAACCATTGCTGCGTCTCCTCAACCCCCCGTCCGACAGCACCCACCACACACCGGCGAAGCAAGAGGCTTGCACCGCCGTTGGGGCGCCGCCGGACGAGAACCACCAACCACGAACGAGAAAACCCTAGAGCTCCAAGAGAAACGGAGAAACTAGGTCTAATTTGCCGCACAAAAGCTCTAGCATGGCATAGATCTCCCTTTAGTAAGTGAGATATCATGAATTCAACTCACACAATAGGCTAGTTCTTATATAAGATTTGTTTATTTGATAAAAAAAATTTTAAAAAAAAAAAGCCAGATCGAGTAACATTTTGTTTATCCCACTCACAGGAAGCATGTGTGCTGGTATATTTGTCAAGGGTGGGATGTAAGTTGCTTATCCTTTCTTTTTCCAATCACAGCAGCTCGTCATGTTTTCAGAACTTAAGAGGGGAGCAACTGAGATATGAGAGTAACATCAAATTCAACAATAATGGAAAACAAATGAGAAATGGCTTCTGAATTCAAAAGGTAAAAGCATCACAGATGACGACCACCGGCCTACTAATAATCAAGTAACGTTGTCATTCATATGCAATCCAACTTTTATTTGAAATTCCGTAGAACAATAAGTACATACATAAAAATACATTGCCAAGGAATGCATACAGAATAGAACAAAAATTAATTAAACTAGTTAACAAACATCACTTAGGCGGAGAATAGTATTGCTGAATGGTATATGTTGTCTGCAATAGGGTGAGAACCAGAAGGATAAAGGCTGCAACCAAAGAAGTGATTTTCCATGGATTAGATAAGTAATCACGCTTCAATCGGGCTAGCCAGTGGTTCCATGTAGCTTTGTAATATTCATTCACTGCAGCACAGAGCCCGCCATAGCAAAACTCATAACTCGTGTCACTATTAAGCCTACTGAACACCTGGAAAGCATCTTCAGCACTCAAATAATTCTTGATTATTTGTTCGTCACAAAGCAAAACAACATCTTTGCCGGAAGCAATGAGGTGATGCATTAAAGCTGCATAAGAAGTTACTTTATAGTCGCGACCATGATAGCATTGCTCTAAGGCTATGAGGTTCCTGAACAAAGGTTCCGTCACATCTGCAATTGCAATCTGTGGAATTGTGAGAACTCCATCTTTGAAATCAATACTAATTAAGCCATCAACTGAGCTTTTTCTGAATGCAATCCCTGCCTCCAAGAGAGCAGTTGCATGGGGCACTGCAATCTCTTCTTGTTCGCTTGATTCAAATTTGTTGAATGGAACAACAACAGCACTTCTTATCAGATCAAGTATGTGTAGAATTTCATCATCATGACTGTGATTGGGATAACCCCTGCAATAATGATCCAGTGACCATAGTCTGCTGAAGAAATCGAGCACAAGAATAGTGAGGGGGGCCTGTTTGTCGCTGATAAGGTTATACAGAGACTCGAGAACAAACCAAGGCAGTTGATTTTCTAGTAGCAGAAGATCATGGCAAAGATACTGGATCATGCAACCCATGTTGGATAGGGGATCATTAACCATATCTGAATCTGGGTAATTATAGCAACTTCGCTGAAATAGTTCTAATAGGAAGCAGCCATCAATTATCATCATTTCTAAGAATCGATTCTGGTCAAGATCAATTGATTCTGCGTAATAATCACGGGCGCGTTTCTCAAACACAGGAGTATTATCAATCCCTTGGATCAAATCTTTTAACGTCATCTCATTTCTTAAGAGTAGAGAATTTAAATACCACTGTTTCACCTCTTTCATGGCTGCAAAAAGTTTGCTGTTACTGTGATGAAAGGGTCCGATTGAGACAACATCAGGTGCATATGCCTCTGGTTTATGTCTCCGGAGTACTTCAGGAACTCTGAAAATGCAACACTTAGCAGACAAGGGTGAATCACTGCGAAGCCCTGCTTTCATGCTCTGTTCCAATGCTTCAACATCAGTGTTTCTACTGCCATGATCTTCCATGACTACGGTTTCTAAGCAGCTCCGAAAGTCTGACTAAACAAGCAAGTTAAATTGGCATTAGCATCGGTGTCAGTAAATACCAATTATTTTGAATTTGATAATTTGTAAGTAAAGGTTGAACAATTTGCAAGTAAGTTTTGACTTACCAGTCCTTTTTTCACGATCCAACTTGTGAAGGGTGACTTGGAAAAAGCAAAGAGTAAGCAAACTGAAGTTGGTTAGACGATTGGCCTACCAACAACCATTTGAAAGAAAAACTGGAATGCAAAATTAACAGGGTACAGAATTGATTTTGAACAAGAGGCACAGATCTGATTTTAAACAAGTGGGGCACAGAATAGCTTAACGGAGACTTTTTCTTTTTCCATTAAATGCTTGACGTAGGCTTTGCTAGGGACGGTATCCAACTATCCATGCTCGAAAAAACAAAAAAGACGAAGACTTTGCTAGGGATCCACGCTCAGAAAACAAACAAACAAAAAGGGACCTTGCCTGTCCGTCATTAAAAATCTTTAAGGTTAATAATACTACACATCAGCAGCTGACTCATAATTGAGTTTATGTACATATAACTGGATTGAAGAAGCAGAAAACCTATTGTTCTCTTTCACACTAAAATTATATTTGGAGAGTGAAAGCCATCATAGCAAAACAATGGTAGTAGCCCCAAGCCGCATCATATAATTCAGTGAGCTTAATAGCATTTGTGAAACAATAAACACTCATCCACAGAAAGAGAGGAGGACGAAGAGTGCATGGGGCGCCGGAACAACACAAAATTCTCCGCTGCCGATTGCTAACTAATCCCTTGCATGGAAGGAGTACCCAACCAAATACATACAAGTTCTACAATCAGAATAGAAATGTAATCTATTGGATGAGCATCTTGAAACCTTCGCAACAACCAAGTCTTGTGCAACCAGACATGTAACTCTTGAGAAATATATGTCCCAAGTAATTAAGCTATAAAACAACAGATAGCTACTTCTTCGGTTGTGTCTAGAATCCTCATAAAATAGCACATCACCAAAGCAATAACACAAGCAATTATGATTGAGGAGTCTTTCAAAATAAACAAATAATCGAACACTGCATAGCCTCATGGAGACACAGCAGTAGCATGTGCAATGATTCAGTAATCAATTTGCAAATCTAATCAAAGACCCACCCGCTGCTCATGTTACTCCAAAGTCACCATAACTAAAAAATACTTCATTTGTCACAAGACTCACAACCGTCAACAACCTTATTCCAGTGGAAGCAATATGCCAATCAAATATTCTCGATCGTTTCGTCATTGTGACATAGTTCATAGTCAGAACAAGTTTCCATTATAAAGTTATGCTACAAATGATTCTTACGTGACAAAGTGGCCTCGCACAATATCCAATTCATCATCTTCAGTTGTGATTATAAACAAATGAGGTCCTTACTCATTGATTCGCCTGGGTTGTTTTCAATCACCCTCGTCTTCACAGAATCACAAGTGTGAATTCACTGAAGTCATTCACTCTCCACCAATATCAACACTCAAGTTTCAGGTCTACCAATACAATGAACGTGCCAATCACACCCAAAACTATATAGTATAGTAGGTTTCGTAAATCACTCGCACGATTAGAGAAATCCACAAAGTACTAGTGAGTTATAATATTAAAATTGTTGTATATAAGACACTAGTCCTATGATTAAAGACTAAGATCGAGTACACCATCACTTTTCATTCCCAAAATTTCATTTTGTTTCGGCCTGAATCACCGCCTCCTGGTACAGCAGAGAAGAATCCACATAATCACTGCTTCAAAATATCTAGAGCTAGTTAATCGTCGAATGGTATGAAAATGCAATAACAGTGTTCACGGATAACAAAACCGGAAGCAATGATAGAAGTGCTAGACGCCGTGAACATATGCCAGACTCATTATCAACTGATCCTCTTTATACTTGATATATCTGTCTGGGTAAAACAGGTGCATTCATAATAAACTTCTTAACTACAGACTACAATCATCGTTAAAGCTAATCTGGTAGTTAATCCAGAACCCGAGAGAGCCTTATAATAACAGTGTCTAACAACTAGATTACTCTGACTGTTATCCTGAAAGTAGTCTGAAACATCAATTTCTAGCCTACTTGTACTCCGTCTTATCCCTTCTCATCGTCCCATTTTGGTCCGAGTAATACTAAATTACTAATAGCAAGTCATCTGACCAATGCAGAAGTGTCAATCGATGCTTATAGCCATATCTTTGTCAACGAAATAGAGATCGCGCACCATTGACAAACATTAAAGCAGCCTCTTCAATGAGTAATGTCAGCAGCACAAATCAGCCCCATTGTACTTCAGAATGGAACTGATGGCAGATTTCAGTAATGTGAAATGGCAGCCATATCTCAATTTCATGACTTCAGACAGTCGAGCAATCTCGTCCAAAACCCGCTGCGTGACTCTAATGGTTCTGGCAAGTCAACAGGTTCCTTGAAAAGTGCTGTCTCACCCAATTCCTCAAACGAGTCAACAAGATTTTGAAGCCTTGCAACAAATTCTATCAGCAGGGATGTGAACGTGGCCAATGACAATTGACTAGCATTTTGATAGGTATTTGATTCTTCCACTTGTGGCTCTGCATGAGCCTTAAATGTCATTCCTGCAGGCCACGAGACCTGTTTCATGAACATGTTGCCTGAGGGTACTGGCAGGTTGGAGGGGTTGCTATCAGGAGGCGAGGTGTTCAAGCTGGCAGATTTCGCTGGTACAGGATCATCCCAACTTTGTGACCCAGAAAAGATCTGAGATCCAGTACCGCTTCACTAAGGGATCTGTATTCATGGAATTTATTCTCCTCATCATTCAAGTCCAGGAGGTCTTGAATTTCTGCCAGCTCCTTTGGCCGATTGCCTATCTCCCAGCTTTCTGAATTGACAAGAAGATATGATTTCTGGTCAATTTTCTTTTGCAACTCTTCTGCAGCCTCATGCACTTCATTGAGTATATCTATTGGACCTATTTTCTCCATCTTTTTCAGTTTGTTTCCAAGTTCACGTAACACTTTAGCACCTTCGTAACCTACTCTTTGAAGCTCCCTACTAAATACTTGTCTTCGCTCAGCCGGAGCCTACAGATACAAATATTAAAAGTTCAATATATAAAAAAATTTAAAATAAAATAAAAATACAACTTCCAAGTAAAAACATATTGGGTGAGTGTACAACACTACAACTATTCTTATGGCTGCATCTATAAAATCAACTGACAGATAGTTTAAACAACTACTTTTAGAAGTATTTCAAATGCATGAGAACCATTAGGGAAGCGAACACCTAAAACAAGTTAAAATATCCAATGAAATAACAGTGATTCATATCTTAATCTGTGTACGACTAACAATGATTTATATTCAATTCATACTAACTCAGAAATGTAGTAAATAGGATATATTCATGCGACAAATTGACCAAACACCTCAAGTACGGAGACTAAATTATCTGTTACCAAGCAGATGAGCACAATGGATATTCACATATCATATATGCTTGCTGCAAGTCTCACTAGGAAAAGTGTAACAGTATAATCACCCATACAACCAACAAACATCTTGGCCTTTTTTTATTTCAATTCACTCCTTTAGGAAAATTGCAAGTCAGAAGGAACTATTTTGAAATGAACAATACTTTTTGGCGGAAAAAAATAACCAGGGTCTCAATATGTCATCACTGCCGTGGACCGTTGTACATTAAACTTCAAAAGCATAAACGAAATGAAAATACTGTTACTTTGCTGTTAGTAGCCTAACACTGGGGTTAGAGAAGGAAATCTTTAGTACCTGTATCTCAGAAAGTACACATCCATGCAATGCCATGACCGTAAAAGCACAATGCCTTAGTGCCCCACTGACTTTTACATAGTTCTTCCATGGATATCTAAGCATCTTGTAACGACCATGAGGTGGCTCCCAGATAGCAAATCCCATCTTCAAACAAAGTGAAAAGGAAAAAGATAATATGTTTATATCACTTTTTTGAGAAAGGTATGTATAATATCACTTCTACTAATGCAATGAACTATGCATCATCATATTGCCGTAAAATAAAAAATACCAGAGCATCCTCTTGGCTTGTAGATTCTACAGCAGATCTGTATCCACTGTAAAGTGGGTCATCAGAAGCTTGGTAGGTTAGAATTTTGGAAGGGATCCTCTCATATTCAATACAGTTAAGGTAACTACTGACGCAACCTGGAAAGTACACAAAAGAGTCGACAAAAGAAAATTGAGTATAACAATTCCAGGGGAATGGACTAATGGAAAATAACAGAAAATCAGAATGTCTGAACCAAGTTTAAAGCATATAGTAAACTGCACCTTCCAAAGATTTTGCAACGCCCATGAAATTTTTTGCCACCAAGTTGTGTAGATCCTCACCAGCCCAGATGGGATATATCAATATATTTACTCCCAAACCAACACCAGCACCCAATGCAATGAGCAAGAATCGTGACACAGCCGTATGGACAAATTCCCTCGTCCTATACCCAGATACCATGATGAAACAATACGTCAACAAGAACACCCGAAATCCGTACTCATAAGGCTTCATCGTCGGGTATAGTTTTGCATAAGTTGCAATAAATCCTAGCAACCACACAACATGACATGAGCATTTGAGAAAAAATAGAAAAGAAACAAATAAGTAGTAATACTGAGCTGAGTAGAGTAACGTATATACTAATTCCATATTCAGACCTATGATAAAGATACTGGCGACAATAACAGCTTCTTCCCACTCTCCAGCTAACCCCGATAACTCTGCCATACCCAATGCAAGGCCTCCAGCAGACAATGTCCCCAAGCCACGGTTAAATCCTTTGCTCAAAGTAGCTCCTACAAATGAAAATATCCATCAAAAAAGAAACCAAAGTAGACATGTACATGTTCATCAGTTCGTGTTGCAACACAACAAACAACACTGAAATAGACAATACACAACGAACTCTAGCAATGAATTAACTTCAAAGTCAAAGCCCGGCAGGAAACTAAGAAAAAAGTTTTTGAAAAAAAAAAAGCTACTAAAAAAGAAAGATGATAGTACTAAAATCTAATCATTCAATCAAACACAACTGAATAAATAAAGACATGTAGCCCTGCCCCAGATAGAAACTGCATATAAGCTTCCTTTTTAGTTTTTCAATTCTTTTCCGTGATTAAACTGTCAACTAGTCCACTTTATAAAAAAAGCTGCAACTTACTCCATGATTACGAGAATGCATACAAGGCGCAGAAGCTTAAACACGCGCAAAAATTGACAAAGATGACATGAAATTGAGCTAAAAAACCGAATAGAGCCAAAAAGGAAAGGGGGGCGAAGAAGAGATAAAAATACCTATGCTAAATTCAAACACGACCACAACAGTGAGAATGGCCCAAACCGAGTAGCGACTGAGCTGCTTGAAGGGCTCTTTGAGGAAAATCAGCAAAGAAATGAGCATCAGAGCCAGACCCATCTTCGCGGAGAAGACGATCTTTCTCGGATCAGACTTTCCCATTTTAATTGCCCGCTGAGAAACGCCTTGCACAGTCCGGCTCCACCCCACAACCTTATCGGAAATGGACCGGAAACTGCAACACCAACGCGAAGAAGAAGAAGAAGAGGAAGAGCCATACGGCTCTTGTTCCCCGATTGGGAAGAAACCCACCTCGGAATAGCGCTTGTTGGTGGAGAGAAGCCTCTCTTTTTTCTCTTGGAAGCTGCGCTTGAACGAACCCATCTTGGCTGGTGCCATTCTTGAACGTTGAAGTGTTATGTAGAACTCTCCCTTTTTCTTGGGGATGTGGAGTCTTTGGCTTGGATCTAAAGCAAAAAAGAGATGTGCTTGGGATTGAAGGAACTGAATTTTGTATTCTGGGTTTGGTTGAGAAGCAAAATTAAAGAAAGGGGTTTGATAAATTTAGGAGGGAATAGAGGAAGGAAGTAAACTCAAGTGAAGGAGCAAAGAGCATGGAGTGAAACTTCATGAATGATTGAGATGAGTTACTTGGTGGGTGCTGAATTCCAGGTGAGATTTATTATTGGATAATGGTGTTTCTTAAACGACGTCGCAGGACGATTGGATTAATTCAGGAATTAATATTTATTTATTCGAATTTCTTTGAAAAATTATACGAATGAAATCACATCAAGAAGGAATGAGAAGAAAAGAGGCGTGCACTTGACCAGTCGAGCATGAAAATTGAAGTGAACGGATTCATATAAAGCTAGAAAGTCCAATTTGGCTAGCTTTTTTGAACCTCAACTGATAATGCAATGATTCGGTTTTCCATCATATATAGATAACTTGGAACCTATTTTGCATTAATTCTATACTTTAGTCTTATCACAACACCCACGACCTCATTGTGGGAGCCTATGATTTGCTTGAGTTAGAAATGAGAGTTTAAATTCGAGGATTTTTTCGTTTTTTTACTAAAATATTATTGCATAGTCAATTTTACTTTAAATACTTGATCGGTACTAATCTTCTAATAAAATTTGTTTGTAGATTGATAGATTAGAGGCGAAACAAGTACAATATAGTGCATGGACAATCACATCGGCCGACTTGTTTGAACAGACGTATGCAGGACTATATTGTAGCACATAAACAGCATTACATGTGCACGGCTTGACTTTGAAGCCAGATTTTGCTATAAGAATCAGTGCCCCTTTTGTATTAAATGTGACAACAGTTAGTTTTACATACTAGTCCAAACAATCAACCCAAGGAAAATGAATGTTACACAAGCATGATATGCATCTAGCTCTTGCAGTTCCCATCGAAACGAGACTATTTTAATAATATTTCTCATTGTGTATACGAGTTTCGAATTGGTTATTGCAGCTGTTGGATATGAGATTCCAATTAGAACTGATCAAAGGTCTCTGCTGCTCTTGATGTTGATCTTGCTCATTGTCAATGGTGTTACTGCTGACCTGAAGTTCTTGTATGTCGAGTATCTCAACTCGGCGATTAGTCTTCTTCCTAATCTTGATTGCTACGTCTTGTGGGATGAATCTACCATACACGCTCACCCTGCACTCCTTTTTCTCTATCAAATGTGTCTCCAGTTCTGTAAATTAACTTACATAATTAATCATCATGAAGTATACAAATATATAGTCTTAATTAGTACTTGAAAAAAAAATGATGGTTGATGAAATTTCTCACCTCGCATATCAAGCAGGGCTCTCTTTACTTTTCTGTAACAACCATTGCAATCGATATTGATTCTCATGAGCATGTAGCAGAACTGATCCAACATGGTCAATTTGTATCAAATAATGCAGATACTAGAAAACCGAATGAGATTTTGATTGATGAGCATACCTTGTCCGTCATGAACTTGTGATCAGATTTGAGAGAGATGTAATATGGTTGCTGCAGAATCCGAATGGTGGAATAGCCGAATAGACAAGTACAAGGAAGTTGATATTGAAATGCAACAATGCATGAGATAATATAGGAAATGGAAAAGGGGTATCATGAGCTGGTTAAATGCTGTTATGTTGATTCATGTTGTTGTGTATCTGTTAATGATCTTGGAATCTGATTCAATTCCATTGTCGTTTAGTTTTTCTCATTATATATGCACTTAACCTAACTAGCTTGCTAGCTAGCTAGAGCATCCCTTTCTTGCTTCCAGATGTTCCTGTGCCAACACAAAGGCATCACTTTTCTCAATTATATATACACACTTTTCCAAATGGTAAAAGCTTCATTCTAAGAAACTAATATTCAAAGAGTGTTTGATCTTTTTTTTTTTAACTCCAAAGAATTAATTCTTTTTGGGATTCCAAATTTCCCCAAGTGAATGATAAATCTGCCCTTGGAACCAAGGAAAGGCCACTGCAGGAATGACTCCATTAGTCACAATCACATTCCAATTACTGAAGATTTGAAGAATAATCAACTTATGAGCTTCACTGTCACTGTACTACATATATAGTTATTATATTATTAGAGCACAGGATAGAATATATAATGCACCTCAGCCAACATGAGAGCTAGATATAGTGGAAGCTAGGATCGAATGAGATCCTTCTTTATGTAAGAGGGTTTATATTTGTGATGATCAACTTCTGTTTTCATAGAAAATTAAGTACCGACTAATATTACATATTTGGCAACAAAATCAGCACCGAGATCAGGTACTTCTACCGTTGAGCTGGTTCTAGGAAGTCGCCACCACTTCTCGGCCGTGTGAGGAAATAGTCGAGCAAACTTCTTAACCCAAGAAATCAGAGACTAATTTAGTAGTGTGAATATTCAAACTAGGCAATGTTTCACTGGGTTTCACAATGCTTACCTCAACTTGTCTCACATGTGAACATTATTCTGCTCTAGTACAACATGTAAAATTCACATTTTTTTACTATTTGAAAACCACTAATTTACTTTTATTAAGAAAAGATTTCACCTTTTGACATCATGTTACTAGCTACTTCACTTCAAATTTTACTTTTACATATTAAATGACTTGGGCTCGAAAAGGGGTACCACCTCAAAATACGCATGCCAAAATTCAGCTTGGTTTTCCAACCACAAAATTTCCTAACTAGAGCAATTGAGGGTTATATTTAATCTTAGTTACCTTGGGGAAAGAAGCAAGAAATGCATGCCGATCCACTAGTACGCACACGCCTAGCATGTAGCAAAAAACACTCAAAACACTACCTGCATATGGATCTGTTTTACACCTCTGGAAATCAAACAGAGCATGAAGTCTATGCCAAATAACACACACCATACATGTTACTGGCAACTCACACAAAGAACATGCATTCCATCTATTTACTTTCATCTTGTTAATCTCTAACTCTTGTACATCAGAACTTAATAACACAGCAAAATATGGCCTCCCTTCCTTTTGCCATTTCCTCTCTGACTCTGCTCTTTCTCATTTCCCTGTTTCCATCATCCACCCTTTCACAAGACCCCAACTCCTCAATCCCAACTGTAGCGCAATGCGCTCCTCAGCTGCTTCCACTGGCCACATGTGCACCATTTGTGCAAGGCACGGCCCCATCACCTGCACAGTCATGCTGTGACAACCTCAAACTGGTCTATAGCCAGCAGCCTAGATGCCTTTGCCTTTTGCTCAACAGCACTACTCTGAGCTCTTTCCCTATTAACACCACACTAGCTCTTCAGCTGCCTGCTCTTTGCACCCTTCCAGTCGACGCCTATGCTTGTTCGCGTAAATTCTTCTCCACATTTCAACAAAAGAAGGTTAATCTATGACATTTCTGAGTACATTCTTTTTCATTCTATTTCTGGCTTTGCTTCAGGAGCACAGGTGCCACCTAGTACTCCTAGTTCTCAAGTTTCCTTTGGGGCAAACAACACCTCACCTGCTGCTAACTCTACAGTGGCTGGTATGTGAAAACTATCCATCTCTTACGTTCTTTTTATAGTCCCTCTAATCTGTATAATGGTGCCTTCAGAAATTATCAGCTAATTTTGACTAGGGTTTCGTGATTCTCTATTATTGGGATTGCAGCCTCTCCAATGGTTCAAGCTCCACCGCCAAGACCAACCATGATGGGGGTAGGGTTTGGCAGAAATGCAAGTACTGGTCTGAAATCAAAGACTGGAAGTTATCTCGCAGTTACGTTGATTATGGCTGGTTTTCTGATGCCAGGAATTCTGTTTTGAGTGTGATTGTACTAATTCTATCCTATTATTGTCATGTATGGGTTCTTATGGTGTGTTTACAAACATTATGTATTACTTAGATTCAGTATGGCATATTATTAGGTTTGCAAAAGTAACTTCTATCAGTACAACTATCATTTCATTCTGAGGTTAGTCATGTTACTGAACTTATTTCAATACGAAAGTGTGGTTTTAACTTTTAAGTAAACCTTAAGACGTGCATTCTCAAAATCATTCCTATAAATTCAAAACTCAGAAGCAATGAATACTAGCTTACGACTATGAAAAGTGTTAGGGGAGTAAAGCAGAGCACAAACCTCGCCACAAGTTTTCCTACATGATCCAAAGATCACAGAGACAGCTAAGATCTTGGATTAACAGTGCAAGAAAACTAAATTGATAGATACTCGGACAATGTGCTTAAAAGCTCAATACTCAGAAACATTTCTGTATCGCTGCCACACCAGAAAATCAAATACAATTCAGAAAAATAAAGTTCTTATCTATTGAGCACTGCCTTACAAGTTGAGATATAATCTCTAACATAATTTTTCTTTGCCTAGGACTGTATCATGTATCATCTGATGTAGAGGTCATTGTTCTTCCATTCTACAAAGACTACTATTCCAAACTAGGAGCTACTTCAGTTGGGTTGGATTCAAAGACATCCGGGCTAGAACCCTCTGGTTCTTCTAGTAATTCGCGAGACTGGATCGCATCTTTGTAAGTAGGAGTCTCCTTGAAATCAGTTGCCCCTTCATTGAATGTAGCAGCAGCTGCAATTGCTGCAATAATCTGCCGAAAACAAAAAGAAGAGGGAGGGAGCAAACATTAGCCTCACATGTTATCTAGACTTCACCCTCTACACTTTAGCTATTAACAGGAGGCCTTTCTTCTCAAGCATTAACCAATTTTGCACGCTAAATCTTAGACCTTGATAAATTTAAGCTTCAAACTGAACCAATCAGCATTGGATTGAGAGGCCTAATACCTTCGTGACCTCTTATACAAGGTTTTACATGTCCATATGGAATATCAACATGCACCGTCACACTTAGGCCCAACAACATAAACAACTTATACCGAGTGACGTGGGAGCGCATGTAACTGTTAAGCAGCCAACCCAATGCCAATTCGCTTTGCAGCTCATTCCTTGTAAACTCTTATGCAGGGTCTTATAGTTTCGGACATACATAGAAATGTTCAAAAAACAAATCAAAATACACAGGCAATTGATCTCCCCTGTTCTTGAAGATTGTATTTTATACAACAAGTTCACACTACAATTCTAGTGACCCTATGAACCAATTAAAGGCACATTAAAGACACAAAAACCATGAACCAATTAAACAAGTTGATGACAGTTCAAAACGAAACCAAAATGAAGAAACTTTACGTACCGCAAAGCCAAAACCAAAAGCCCACAAGTACTCGACAAAGAATCCAAGACCGTCCCACTGTTCACCTTCCCAGAAATCCGGCTCATCTCCCGGAAGCTTAGGCAAGAAGTAGCCATCATCAATGTTATCGGCAGCGAGGCTTGCAATCTCCGCCGTCCGTTGGTCTTGTTCTTGGTCTTTGGTCGTGGTGCTGCTCCTCTTGTTGTTACTGTTGTTGTTCTTGCTGTCCAGCCTCCCGGTTCTGGAGGTGAAGCGCTTGGCGGAGACCACGTGGAGGGTTCTTCTGGGTGAGAGGGGGAAGATGACGTGGCGTTGGGAGGAGAGGTTAGTGTAGGGGTGTGTGGTGGAGCTTCTGTAGAGGACTCGGGCTCCGCCGTGGGCACTGCCACTGTTGGCTATGGTTAGAGCCATGAGTGGAGGAGAGTGAGAGAGAGTGATCACTTCTGCTACGATTGAGCGCAATCTTTTGTGGATGGGTCGTTAAGAAGATAATGGATTTTTTTTTCGAATTTGACCCGATACGAAAAGACCCGATTTGTTTCTGTATTGGATCATCCCACAAGGCCCGAATTCACTTTGGCCCAAATAGCAAAACAACCCGATTTTTTCCGTTTAATTTATTCTTTCGGATCATTGTGCGGAGGCCCAAACAAGGGCAAGTACAAAGAAAGCAAAAACGCCCGAACAACCAACAAAGTCCAACATGTCATCGGAAAAAAAAAAAAGAAAAAAAAAAAGTCCAACAACCAACATCTCAAATAGAGGAACCGCTGAAACAGAAACAGACGTTGCCAGAGAAACAAGGCGACTTCCAACAAACAAAAAGTTCCAGATAACCAAGCCACTAAAACATGCCATAGAGGCCAGAGCACACCACCAGAAGCTCCAACTGTCATTGGGCAGTCGGAAAGGAACAACTATCGAGAAGGAGTTGCTTGGTGGAGGTCATCGGGTAGCCATCAGGGCTAACACCGTCAAAAGTAACGCTAAAAAGAGCAATAATGATAGTGGTTGAATATGTTGATTCAACGACGGAGGCGATGGTCCAAAAAGCATGCTAATGTGGAGATTGGCCGTTGGGTACAGAGAAAACGTGAAGAAAGTGAAGGAGGAAACGAAGGAAGGTGAGGGAGGAAGAAGATGGAGGAATCGGAAAGGGACACGATAGGCTAGAAAGACGAAAAGCCGAAGAAAGAGGCAAAAATGAAAGCTAGCGACTCTCAAAGCGGCAGAGAGAAAATGAAAGCTGGTTCTTTACTTTAGTTGCCCTTTAAGCTAATTTTGAGTTATACATCAGTACATTCACCCACGATGCCGTAAGTTTTTTTTTTTTTTTAAGTTTATATATAATAGATTAATACTTGTAATCTAAAAAAATATCGACTTTACTTATAGTATAATTTATTTTATTATTAATAAAAGATTAGTAATAAATAAATTTTTTTTATAATTTGTAGAAATTTACAAATATAAAACAAAATTGTTCTGTCATAAAAAAAACTGAAAAGATACGACAAAATTGAATAAAAAAACGAATAAGATTGTAATTTTAGTTAAAAATTAGAGGTAAAACCTTCACTTCACTTTGTAAACAGTGATAAACAGTCTACAGTATCAACTCTTTAGTATATTTACTAGCAAACTGACCCGCGCGATGCTGCGGTTTGTTTTTTTTTTTTCTCTAATTTTCATATGTAATAGATGAATATTCGTAATCAAAAAAACATAAGCGTTACTTAGAATATGAATTGTTTTGTTGTTAATAACAGATTAGCAACAAATAAGATACAAAAAAAAATTCCATGTAGAAATTTACAAATACAAAAAACAAAATTATTCTCTTTAATATATATATATATATATATATTATATCAGAAAAAAAAAATATATGGCAGAATTGTCAATAAAATTTTTTAATTAATTAATTAAAAAGAAAAACTGTTTATGGCAAAATTGTAATTTGAGTGAAAATTCAAGGTAAAACCGTCACTTTATTTTATGAACAGTTATGAACAGTACTAGGCTAAGAGCTTTAGAATATTTAAAATAATTTTAAACTTAAAATCAATTCATAAAGATTACAAGAATCATTGTTTGATGAGCTCTAATACAACGACACAATACTCTTCATTTTCACGATCTCACTTATAGAAACCAACTTCATCTCTTATGCATATATATATATATATAGGATTTTTCTCAGGTAAGGATGTCCTTAGTTTTTCTTAGGTGCGGATTTGGTGTTTTCACCCACTTTCCGATCATATTTTCACATCTTAACCGTTCAGTTTTTAGAGCCTAATGTATAGATCCCCCCTGCAAAAGTTCAGCCAATTTGGTGATCGTTAAGACATCCAAAACTGCAATTTACACGAACGGACCGAATCTGTCGAACAGGAACCGTTCGTATTTATAATGGTAAATTACAGTTTTGGATGTCCTTAACGATCACCAAATTGGCTGAAAATTTTCAGAGGTGATCTATACATTAGGACCTAAAAACTGAACGGTTAAGATGTGAAAATGTGATCGGAAAGTGGGTTAAAACCGGAAATCCGTACCTAAGAAAAACTAAGGAGGTCCTTAACCAAGAAGGACTGTATATATATATATATATATATATATAACTTTTCTCAGATAAGGATATCCTCACCTAAGCTTATGGAACAGATTTAATGTTTTCACCCACTTTTCGATCACATTTTCACATTTTAACTGTTCAGTTTTTAGAGTCTAATGTATAGATCCCCTCTGTAAAATTTCAGCCAATTTGGTGATCATTAAGACATCCAAAACTGCAATTTACACGAACGGACCGAATCTGTCGAACTGGAACCGTTCGTATTTATAATGATAAATTGCAGTTTTGATGCCTTAACGATCACCAAATTAGCTGAAAATTTGCAGAGGGGTGATCTATATATTATGACCTAAAAACTGAACTGTTAAGATGTGAAATATGATCGGAAAGTGGGTAAAAACCGGAAATCCGTACCTAAGAAAAACTAAAACTAAGGACGTCCTTAATGTAATCGGACTGTATATATATATATATATATTGAATTTTTCTCAGGTAAGGATGTCCTTAGTTTTTCTTAGGTGTGGATTTGGTGTTTTCACCCACTTTCCGATCATATTTTCACATCTTAACCGTTCAGTTTTTAGAGCCTAATGTGTAGATCCCCCCTGCAAAATTTCAGCCAATTTGGTGATCGTTAAGACATCTAAAACTGCAATTTACACGAACGGACCGAATCTGTCGAACCGGAACCGTTCGTATTTATAATGATAAATTACAGTTTTGGATACCTTAACGATCACCAAATTGGCTGAAAATTTTCAGAGGTGATCTATACATTAGGACCTAAAAACTGAACGGTTAAGATGTTAAAATGTGATCGGAAAGTGTGTTAAAACCGAAATCCGTACCTAAGAAAAACTAAGGAGGTCCTTAGCCAAGAAGGACTGTATATATATTGACGGTTAGATTGCATCTTAATAGGGAGTGGATCCTCTCCTGAGCTGCTTTCTGACCTGAGTTTCCTATCCTAAGCTTTACATCATAAACCGCTACGTGTCTAAAAAAAATCTAACGGCTGAAATCGGACCAAAACCTTTTCATTCATTGCTTATCTGCTTCTTCTTCTTCTCTCTGTCTCTATCTTCTTATTTTTCCAGATCTGGTTCCTTCGTTTCTACATCACCAAGACTATTACTCCGATTTTCCTTATCCTTGACACCCAATTCTTCCAATTTTTCCGATAATTCTTCCAATTTTTCCTATACAATTTGTGCACAGAGGACTCTTCTTCTACGTGCTTATCTTTCTCTCCACCTTCCAATACATTCAAATTCAACTCAGCAGAGTTTGTTTCACTGGACTCAAGTTTGGCCTCCTGACTTATCACTCAGTGTCTGCCTTTACCCAAAAAAGTTTAGATTTTCCAATCACCACAGGCCCACATAATTAAATTTAGATTTTTTTCTTTACCCAAAATAATTGATTTTGCTTCCCATCCCAAAATGGTGTGATTGAGGAAGAGAGATGTCTGACCTTTCAAAAATTTGAGCCCAGATTAATTCAACTCCTCAAATCATCCACAGTTATCGAAAAATAAAAATTATCCACAATTTGAAGAAGTGCCCAGAAGCCATGAAAACCCATAACTCATTAATGCTCAAAAAGGTTGAAAGACGAGGAGAGATTTACAAATTTCTTGGGTTTTATTGGTACTTGCCCAGAGTGGGTGTTCTTCTCATACAAAGAATACAATCCTGACGAAGTTATTGATGAAAAGCTCCTCTTGTTCACGAATTGATCTGATATCCAGATCAATAAGGTACTTCTGCTGAAATTTCTAAGAACCTCCCTTCCGAAGAAGATTGAGGGGATAGAAGAGAGAGAGAGGGGACAGAAGAAGAGAAGGATTGCAGTACAGACAGAAGAAACAAAGCTTGGGAAAAGACAAAATAAAAGTATAAAACTTATAAATAATGAGGGAAAAATCATGTGAGTTTGTTGGAGACCGTTGGATCTCATATTAGCCATGTGGCGTTACCTCTTTCAAAGTTTAGGTAGATCATTGGGTTAGGATAGGATCCGAATCCTTCTTAATAATCTACCGTTGTATAAGACTGTTTTAGTGTTTTACGGTTTTACCATATTGAATCCGGGCACCGTTTTACAACTTGGGTGACAATTTATAATTTGAAAACTAGACATTCTAGTAGGTTCCTCTTTTCCTTTGTATTATCAAAACAAGAAATAAAAGGAGTAAACGTCCTTACTACTCCACGTGACGATTAGAGAAAGAAGAGACAAAAGTAGGAAGACAAAGCCAAAACCTAATACAAAAGATAGAGCGTAAAGATAAATAAAACTGGCGGAAAAAGAAAAAGAGGAGGAGCTCAATCTTATCACATTAAGTGATACTATAATTTACCCTTACAATACATATAAGAAAAAACGAGAGTGCATATGAGAAATGCAGGGTAATCAATTCATCCACTCAACCTTACTAGTCTAAATGAACGAGGAGAACTCATTAGGCTGAATTGAAAATTCTTACGAGTTCATTGTCCACTATATATTTTTTTTTTTTCCTTTAATATGATTGTCCTTTGTGTTTATATCTGAAAACATTAATGACCTTAATTTTCACTTAATCTGGACCGCCCATATGGAGCGTATCTTTGTCTCAAGAAAATTAATCCATGAAAACGATGGAAACAAACAACTATTATTTCATTATCATATGATTCATATCTATACACTTATCAGCCCATAGTTTTGGTGAGATTGTACCAAAACAAAGTAATTTTGATGAAATATATTCAATCCTCAAAGTAAAATAAAAAAATTAACTAACCATTACCTAATAAAATTACTCTTCGCAGAAACAAAATGCCAAAATCAAACATGTTCCGTTCAAATTTCATCTTTCCTTTTCATTTCCTTTCTCTCTTTTCTGAGTTTACTTACAACTTCTCTGATATCAACAACTACAGCTCTCTACCTATCGAAACCGTTCCCGAGTCGCAAACAAAACCAACCCAGGAAAACCCGTTCGTTTCTATAGAGCAGAAAGCGACTCCGTCCGCCACGACACCTCCGAAGCGCCGCCGTCCGAGTAGTCAAACAAGCCACCCAACGCCACGTACTCTCCGCCGCCATTACTCTCCGAGTATCCACCTATTCCAAAATCAAATGCGTCGTAACTCGAAATCATGTCGTTCTCGAACCCAAGCATTCCGTCCAATGCGGCCGCCGGAGGACTCACCGTGAAATCTGCCGCCTCCATTTTCTTCTCCTCGCTCGCACCTCCATTGTTCGTCGGTGGGAGACCGAGCTCGTCGTCCGAAGCCTCCAGTAAGTATCCGAGCTCCGGCTGCGAAGACGGGGACGACTCTCCCGAGCCCGACGTCGTTTCAACCGGAGGAGCAAATGCCGGTGCTGCCGGAACTTGTATCTCCTCCTCGAAGCTTCTAATGACCGAGTCCAGCTCCAGCCCCTGAATCGCCGGGTCACGGTCCGTCACGGCCTCCGAGTCGTCCAGTATGTTCAACAGGTCTTCCTGAATCATCTTCGCCCCGGCCGAGTCCATGTCGAACTCGTCCGAGTCAACTCGGACTTTGGAGTCACCCGAGCTTGCATCCGAGCTAATTGAGCTGCTGGAATCAACCCGGATGAGTTTCGACTCGGGACGAAACTCTGCAGCCTCGTTCCGTCCCGAGTCGGCCGAGTCATCATCTCGGGGTCTCTTCCCATTAGGGTTACTGTTATCCATACCAAAAGGGGAAAGGGGAGACAACAAAACCCAAATCTGGAGTTTATGTTTCTTAGAGCGAGAGAGAGAATCTGAGTTCTCAAAAGCAATTGGTGAAGACAAAGTATGGTAAGTGAGGTGGTGGAGAAGGCTTGGTATATATAGTGGGCAAGATGCAGCAATATTAGTTATTACTTTCTTGAGGGAGAAGAGAAAAATAGTTGTGTTTGAAAAAGATGGCTGGTGGGTGATGGAGAAGAGCAGGTTGGAAAAGAAATTAGTAAAATTTGGAGGGACCAAAAAAGAAACCAAACAGAAATGGGTTAGGGTTTTAGCTTCTAGGGTTTGTTGCAGATAAGTGAGAGTTGAAGAAATGGAGGAGGGGGTTTATATAATGGGGGAGAGAAATGAAGGGATGGGATTATTTAATTGGTGGAGAAGATAACGATAGGCGCGGACACTACGTAGGATAGAAACCCCTCACGGAAGTCTCGCGCTTTTTTTTTTTTTTAAGGAATATTTAAAATCTGTCAATTAACTAAATTTAATACTGGACTTTGAGGTCCGTTGGGACCCGACCGGGTTGGGCGATAAATCATGTGGTTGGTTTTGGTTTTGCTACTTTTCTCTTTCTTCTTTTCTTCTTTTTTTCTTTCTTTTTTTTTTTAAAAAAAAATTAACACTATTTCTCAATTTATACGCGTCATTCCTGCACATGATTATGCTAATTTTTTCTATATCTTTCTAATTTTATCGAATATTCCGGAAGGAGTTTTCCTAATTTTCTCTTTTGAGCATGCCTTGTTGTTTTTTTCTTATTCTCGAGCTCTTGACGATTTCGTGTGATGCTTAATATAGCAAAACCTTAATACAATCAACTAAATTGAGTAGTGCTTTACTTGATCAACTTCTGTTTTTGGAAGTCCAAATCGGAGAAGATGGTCAGGTTGTAGAGGTTGTCAATGTTCAATTTTGGAGCGTTTTAATGAGTTGTTCTTAATGTTAACACCAATGGTTCTTATCGTTGACTAGAGTTATAGAAAAAGTCAGATCCACCTGAGAGACAAAAATTTATTTTTGGGGTAATTTGATCGAAGGTGCATACCACTATATTAAAAAAAATTATAAATTTATAATTTATTTATCAGTGTTGAATTAAGATATAAGAATAAATTGCACATGTTTGAAGTTTAGAAAAAAAAAGTGTATTTTAAAAAAAAAAAGTTAAAAAAACGTGTTATAACATGAAAAAAAAGTTACATATTGAAACATACAACGAGTTTGGACGTGATCCATGTACAAACTACATTAAATAGGCATAGTTTTCATTTTAAATGACCAAATTTGTTCTCTGTATTGTAAATGATTCGAGAATCTACCCAATAGGAAGCTCACAACTAAAATATATATTATGAATCACAATTTTCATGAGTCGCACACTCGCACCTTAATTATATAGTTGTCCGTACTCATATATCGAGTGGCTCCAGTTGATTAAGTTTTGCATAATTATGTCTAGACATGCTCGACAGTTTTTAAAGAATTTGGAGTAAATTTGATGGTTAAAAATAAATATATATTAAAATTTTAATTTATTCTTTCTAAATTTAATAGCTCGACTGAGTTTCTTACTTGATTATTGGGACATATAGTTGAGATGCATTTGTCTTTTTTTTTTCTTCAAACTAATCGAGCTCTGTTTGATCTCCTAGATGCGGAAGCTGAATCAGTTGCAGGCTATAATGTAGAATATGCGCAGGATGCGATCCTTAATAGTCCACTGTTGGCGGAAGCCAATGTCCCAAGACTCATGTACACTTCTTCAGTTAACCCCCCTATGAAGGAACGCATTTTTTACATCGAACTGATGGAGTGGCTAATTATGAAATAAATGATCCCTTCCCGGAGGGGGAATGTTTGAGTCAGCTGAAAGGGCATAACCTACACAAAAGCCGACTAACGGGGGTATTCCTGCGTATGAGAACATAGTAATGCCTGTTCAGGGACGGTGATTGGGGGAAGTTCTAGTCGAGCCCTTACCTTAAGGCACGGGCATCTAATTATTCCGTGACTCCTGCTTGTTTCTTTCTTTAGTTGCTCGGTGATTGAGTTTTTAGTAAATGCATTTGTCTCTTACAATTACTGAAAAATTTATCTTAAATAAGTAATTTATACTTAATAGTTATTTACCATAATATAGATGAAAACTTTTCCGTATGAACTAAGAGCATCTCCAACAGTAGGAAAACTTTTTAGTTAAATTTAGTTAAAATTATGAAATATAGCTATTGATTTAACAATATTGCTCTAGCAGTAGTAGCTATTTATAAATATATTCTATATTTTATCGAATCATAATCTGACATGTGGACAAAAGATGAGAGAAAAATATAATTTTTGCTTTAACTATGTATGATTCTATAGCTAAATATAGCTAGCCAATTTAGCAAAAGCTAAATTTAATTTAGCTATAACTAATCTGTTAGAGTTGAATTTGCTTTCAAAATAGTTATAATATAGATAAAATTTAAATTTAACTAGTCTTTTAGAGATACTCAAGATCGTACGTACTAAAAGATTCGATTCAAATCAGAATTCTTTTTTTTGAACTTTTGAAATTATTATATTATTAAAAATATTTTTATTTTAATAATCGAGCACCACCCGCAATTATTATTTTTTATTTTTTAAATACTACAAGTCGGCATACAGTCCGTAACTTTACGGTCCGCAGTAGAGACGGACCCATATCGGAAAACTCATCGCTTGTCCCTCATTTAAGTTATAATAAAGTGGATCAAATCATAATCATATGTGCGATCGAAAACCACTGATAGCGTCGGACAAACCCTAACAGCCAGATCCCTAATTAATTACGATCATTAGACACAGCTGGTTGTATCCCTTCAGCAATAAGTTAAACACCGCAGTCGTGTTCGTTCAGAATACGTGTCAACATCTTAAGCCAGGGCCCACCTAGATTTTGTGTACGAGCGCCCACCTGATCGCCAACACCACCCTAACGTCTCCACCTGTTTTCCTACTCATTAAAAAAATCCCCAAAAAATCAAACATTAGGTGACGCAACTAATTACATTAATAAAAAGGTTAAATTGGTGGGCCGTGGATTAATCTGAGACCACGTGTGTACGTGACCCGATCTCGTCGAAACGCCACCGGACCACTTGTCAAGCCGAATCTCGAAGCCGACTCACAACCACCCATACCGGCGCCGACAGCATTAAAAAGTAAACAACGGCTATTCTCACGGCTCCCGAGAGAGGGCTGAGTCAGCTTTCGGCCGCGGCTTCGCATGCACGTCGCCACCTCACCCAGATCCAGCCACGCGGTTCGACTCGCTTCAATCACCGCCCTGTGGTTATTACTAAAATGAATGTCACGGGGGGAAAGCGACACGTCGTCTTTTGTCATGGTGCGGTGGCGTGTGCCGCGCGCCAGAATAAATATCTGAGGCGGTTGAATAGATCTGGCCTCTGGGTTTCTCTATTTTTAAAAATTTTATGTATTTGTTTTTCCTGGTTTTCCTTGTCATGGATGAGGGCACACGCCAATTAAATCAAAAGATGGAATTAGAAACTGGACCAGTCTTTTCTGTGGTATACTGCATCTGTCAACCTGAATTAGTAGGAGTATATGACCAGCAATATGTTTCAATAATAGACCAGAATTTTGAATTTTCTTTACAACGACATTATGTTATCTTGGAAATTTGGTAGGAAGATTAAGTACAGATGGTGACAATTTTTTTTTTTTTTTTGGTGTGAAATTGGTACCAACAAATTAAGCCGTGGAGGAAAGAAAGTTCTGCGTAAGGAAATGACATATTAATATTAGTAATAAAATAATATATATGTACAATCTTACTCACTTAAGAAACCATTTAAAAAATTGTGCAAGATAATATGTATTAAATTTAAATGTTGAAATTTTAAAAATTTAAAATCTATATATATCCTCAATTGTTAGATACATTTATTTTTTACAGTCTCTAAAAAATTATAGCCTAAGTGAGTTGTTTTGTATATTCTTATTGATAACAAAGTATTTTGAGATAAATCTCATATCTGTTAACATCAAGATAGTTAAATATGGAAATCTTGTGAATTATTTTGTGATATTATCAAGTTGATGGTAGAATTCTATTGCTTCTCCTAAAAGAAAAAGGAGGGTATCCTCAAATGGGTTTTAATCTAATCAAGCACATAGTTATTGACTGACTTAAAGCCCAAATATCTGTTGCATGGTACTAGAGCTCAGTCACATTGTACTGTACTACAACTCCTACCACCACCAGCAAGGTCACATGCCCCAACTTTATCCCTAACAGAAAGTCTATGATGATCCATTTGGTTCTGCTCCTCAAGGACCACATGTACTTGCTGGATTGCTTCTTGTGAAATATCTAAATTCTCAACCAAGCCCTTTGCACCAGCCACCACCCGACCCACATCTACATTTCCATCCCTCTACATTGTCATTGAAAAATCTACTAGTCAAATCATCATATCAAAGTCACATGCTATCGAGGGCCTCGGTGTTGCCACGTCGATTTAATTCTGGCCACCAGATTATTAGAAGATGTGGAATGGTGAATGCAATTGCGAGTCAAAATCTATCGTTTGCTGTGATAGGTCATAGGAGTGGAATCCAGGTTTTGGTTTGTACTTCTTTTGCTAAGTGGGTTGTACTATGTTAGAGCAAGCTTTCCTATATCTTGATTTTTCTTCAGTTTACGGAAAGTTTTGATTGTTTTACTCCAACAGATTCCTCAAAATATAGATATTGATAAGAGAGAAAATAAAATTCCATATATTTATAACAATCTGTAAAATTTTATGGAATAATTATGAAATCTGTAAAATAGATAATCTGTTGGAGTTGGAGCAGAATTTCTTTTGAAGATTTTAATGTTTGCTTCCCTATAATAGAGAAATTATAGGGAAGCTGTTGGAGATGCTCTTAGTCTTTGCTGCGTACCCACTTGGGCATTTGGAATTAATATGTACTACATGGGTAGATAGTCCAAGATATAATTTTAATTCGTATACCCAGTACATCCGATCAATAAATTATCAAGAAAATTATACATAATTATTCTTGAATTTTGATATAATTATAAAAAATTTCAATTGTTTTATTGTTTACTATTGGATTTAAATTTAAAAGTTCTTGAGCATAATTTTTCTGGGTAAGTTTTTATAACTAACATCTCTCGTGTTAATTCATATCCAATGTGAAGAACATGTCATGTTTACAAAGATTAGTACTTACTTTTTTTTTTAAGACATCTATCATCTAGAATTTTAAATGACCGTCATTGAAAATGATATCCTTTACTTAAAGCAATCTACATAATTAAAGTAAGACTTACTGGCGCACAAAATTGGTTGTAACAGCACAAGTTGATAATACTTACTTTTCGTACATATAATGTCTCAAGTTCGAATCCCTCGTAATCAAAATCAAATTTAGCTCCACTAGAAAGACTTGAAAAATACATGGATTGACATTTACAGATGTTGACTATATGGGTGGCAAAAGGCATGAGGCCCATGGTCCCTTTATCCGCTATGGGCGGCTGGGCCCATTTTTCACCAGCAGCATCAATATTTGATCCTTTTCCTATGAAGACACACACACGTCATTCTGCAACCTTTTTTTTTTTCTGGAAAAATTCTCTGCCTTGGTTGGTAAACCTTTGTACCCCAACAGATTCACAGGGTCTAAAATGACCAGGACTTTTTGCAGGTTGTTCCACTTTGGAAAAAGGCGATCTAAGTTTCATGCAAATTTCAATTCTCTCTGTGACTTTGCTTCAGTTTCACGTTTCATGGAATCGTATCAATTACTTTGGGAAAAATGAAAATGCTCCGGAAGAATTTGAGTGCTCTGGACCAATCAATCCCTCTCAACCCTATTTCTAAGACAGCTAGCTAGCTGAAGAATCTCAAGCGGACTTTGAAGCTTAGAATGGTGACTGGTGTTTTTTGTTTTTCATACCAAACCATCAAACTTTATTATCCGTTAGAAACTTTTTATGATTTTAGAATTGTTTCGCATGATTAAAATTTAATAACAATTGACGACGATTGATTCAATATCGGCAGCGATGGACTTGGATTAGCCAAAGTCTTATACAAGTTGAATTTTGAATTTTAAGTTGGAGATATTATGGATGTCTATACAGACTTGCTAGTGGGTTCACGGAGGTGGTTTCATTGTCTTTCAACTTCTATCAAAACTGAAACAGTTTATTGAAAGTTTGAAACACTCTTTCGTTTATTGAAGAAAATAATATACTACGAATATATTTCTGTCATCTCAAGCATACATATCCAAAAGTATATGACTATTGAACATTATCTCTTCTGCTGGGTTTGTCGTGCAAGTAGCAAGTGCATAATGACCACATCATGCTTTATCTGATGTGCATTTAGACTTAATCACTTAAACAAGGTTAATGAGGGGTAAATCTACATCAATTTCCACAAAATCTAAACAACAATAGCATCAATCCTACAGATGGCCTTTTATATTGCTCTCCTTTAGTTATCAGAATAGATGCTTGTCGTCGAATTCCAATCTTCATGAAACCTCCTTTTGCCTTTTAAACTAGCTCCTTGCAATTTGGAGTATATTTCATACCAAGAAAGCAGGTCTGAACTTGAAATTTTATGACATGCAGCGAAAATGTAAAATGGCCGCCCATATTTTTGTGTGTGTAAATCCAAAGAAAAAATATACACTATAACACTGTTACATGAGATTCGAGCTCTCAATCACTAACAAAAAAATTATATATTTTACTACCGAAACATACGATATGTCACAACACTATCTACATAAATACTATGAGTCAACTTTAAATTAGGCCCAACCATGTGGTGTGGTGTGTTGGTCGAATAGCCTAGTCTGGAACCCTCAGGTCTAGCGTTAGAATTTCAGCTCCATCCTATGGCCAGCAGATTTGAGGGACCCTTTGGGTTCGTGAGTTTGCGGTGCAGTGGATTAGTCTGGTTTTGCTTGGCTTTCGCCGCAATGTCGGTGCAGGTGTCATGACACTAGGATACCACTGCATGGGTGTGTGAATTACTAACAACTAATCCGATCAAAAAAAAAAAATTAAATTAGGCCTATTTAACTATTCAAAACAACCAAGGCTTGACTTAGCTGCCTCTTTTGGCTCGTCTTAGGTTCGATCCTATAAGAAAGCATAATGACAATCACCATTTTTATCAAAGGCGAAGGATATTCGATCTGGATATGTTCTTCTGCATATTAGGATAGTTCACTACAATTCTGGCAATATTAAGTGGGTTTACCATGGTCTTCCATCATCAAAGAAGTCTTGGATATAACCAACGTGAACGGTAGTATTTGTAACTTCCTAATTTCATGTTTACGTACACATCATCTTCAAATTTCAAATTTTAACCTAAAATTCTCAATAAATACGATCATAATGTCAACAAATAAATACATGTTTAATAAATTGAACGTGCCAAGTAACATGCTCCTCTTACCAAAGACCTTCTCTTCTAATCTATCTATTCACAGTCTCAGGTCTCATCTCAATCAAATTCAAAGAGTGACAAGACAAGCAATGGCGTAGGCAGAAATCTTAACCAGAAGGATAAGAATACTTCATTAGTAAGATACCGATGAACTTAAGTGTTTCAACAGTGATTGTGTTTGGAGATTCAATATATATATATATATATATATATAATTTTTTAATCAAAGGAGATTCAATAGTTGATACGGGACAAAAATAAACTGTATAAGCCTAAATATATATAGACATAAATGGGAGAAAACAATTAATCATTGATTAAGAAAATACATTGAAAAATTAGTAGATCATGGGAGACTAGTAGTCTAGGAGTTCTGTCCAAATTGGTAATTATAATATTGAAAACAAACGTTTTCTCTATCATGTCAAAATGGTCAAATATGAGGTTATAGTATAATATATGTATGTCAGTACCACATGTATTAACCAATCATGGCTTAGTATCAAACTGAGTTTCTCGCCGTACTGTAGCTACGCCATTGAAGACATGATTCATAAATCTTAATTGTATAATTCTTGAGAGAATACAAAGTCATAATGTATGAGTAGGTACGTATTATATGTACACGTACACCAGTTTTATATCGATCAATTAGCGAATTATGCTCCTTTAATATTGACTCGGTGGTTAACACGTCCTACATACTTTGTAAACAAATAAACCAAACTTCTCACAATTGTTTTGGTCTAGAATCCTGAACAGAAACCAAAATCCTCTTAGTCTCATACCCGTTCGAACCACGTATTATTATTGAAAAGAGGAAAAATGAGAAAAAATTTCTTGCACAAACTTCTTCAATTTTTGTTATATCTTTGTTTTTTGATATTTTACTTTATCATATTTTAGAAATTAGATAATTTCATTATTTATCTATGGTCATAAAGCACGTATATTAATTTTTGTCTTTGATCAAGCGTAAATGACTTAAGTTACCGAATAAACTGACAAGTACCCTCACTATAAAACAGGTTTAGCTCACTTACTAAAATAAATGAAATAAAATAAAAAACTAGGCTACCTAAACCTTAACTATCTTAACTCTTAAAACAGTAAACCTAGTCGTCTAGAGAACTCAATTATTGTACAACTAGAAGAACTAAGCAGACAAATAGCAAAAGTCCATTTAATAGGAAAAACTATCTGGCAAAAACCTTGCCCTTAGAACTAGGGTAGAACTAGGGGTTTAGGCTTAATGTCCCCTCCTTATATTCGACAGTTTCTTTAATCAAAGCTATTAGGGTTTGAGTGCTGCTGCACCGCCCTTTATTTCAAAAAAAAAGAAAAAAAAACTAGGGCCAACCACATCAGTAGCAGCAGTACGATAAGTAAGGCGCAAAGGAATTGTACCTTGCTTCTTAATCTTGTTCTTGCTTTACCATAATAATCTTTGTAGATTATTTATTATGAGTTTTTAATTTTCTTAAATAAATGAACACTAAAACTCTGTTTTTGGCATCAAAGCACCCTTTACCCCGTCTATTTTGGTGAAGTTTTTGCCACTAAAACTCTTGCCTTGACTTTATAGCATAAATAGATAGACAGACTGATATGACGAGTTATGACAAGGACAAGCACAAGGAGACGTCAGAAACGCCTAAAGCCTTACTGCTCAGGTAATCTGTGAGTCGACAACTGCAAATCTAGTTTGAAATTACGAAGCAATTTCTCCACCCACATGGTTGCATTTGTTTTCTGTCTCTGTCTTTGGTGCTTGTAACGTAGTGAGATTATATTTCTTTAACAGAGAAATGGTGACTAATTACAGCAACCTCAAGAGTCGTCTGAAAAGAATGATAGAAATCTGGAAACCATAGAGTAGGTTGCTTTGATTATACAAGTGTGCTTAATATATGGAATTCTACTGACCCCAAGTTACTTCCATAATTTAGTGGGCTTGATTTGGTTTTTTCCTCTCAGCTACCAGAGAAAATTGATATACAAACTAAAATTTCGGTTATTATGACAAGGGTCAAGCAAGAACTCTCAAATTCTATATGGGTATCCGGGCCTTTGTCTTGTGCATCACTTCAGTTGCCTAAAATGATAATGCGGTTACACTTGCACCATGGAATTCCATAATGTCTGTACAGAGTTAGAGGAATACTTTCTCTCTCGTTTTTTTTTTAAAAATTATTATTCTATATTTCATTTTGACTGAAAGCCATAAAATTCAATGAAAAAGAATTACACATTTTTAAAATAAAAAAAAAACTACATGAAATTATCTATCTTGCATGGGCAAGAGAAAAAGTCGCTATGGAAATAATTTGATATGATCCTACTAGTTACAACACATAAATAACATAAAGTACAAGCTATAAAACAAATTACATATAAGTTATTGATAAATGATGACTTAATAAATACATCATTTAAATATTGAATTAAATATATAAAGACTAAATCTTACAAATAAGGACAATTTGCTCTCTACTTGCCACATGTCATAAGTTAATTTACTTTTTTACCCTTGATTACTTCTTTTGACTTCTAATTTCTTTATAAAAAAATAAATCTTACAAATAAGGACAATCTGCCCTCCACTTGTCACATGTCATGAGTTAATTTACTTTTTTACCTTTAATTATTTCTTTTGACTTCTAATCATTTTATTTTCTTTAATCGAAGCTCTTTTTTGTTCAAATCATGCTACTATACTCGTCCAATCTTGCTACTGCACTTGTTCAATCCTGCTACTGCACTTGCTGCACTTATACTCGTGTTCTACTACTGCACTTGTCATTATCTAATCCTGCTACTACACTCGTCTAATTTTGCTGCTGCACTCACTACATACTCATGTTCTGCTACTGCACTCGTCATCCTCTAATCCTGCTACTGCACTCATATTCGTCTAGTTCTACTACTACACTTGTACTCGTGATCTACTACTGCACTCGTCATCGCCTAATCCTGCTACTGCACCCCATCAGTACATCTGGACAAGGAAAATAAGTAAATAACGCCCAGATAGATAGTAATAATGATACCTCTGTCATCTCTCCCCCAGTTCAGTATCAAAATGCTTAATAAAAGAATGCAGCAGTAGTTATAATAATCAAGAGTACATATTCAAATCATAATCCAAATTGAACAAAAATGTAGGTAAGTGAGGATCCCAATACAACAATCATCCCAAACACCATTACAGTGCAACTTCATCACATGTGTCACGAAGTAAATGTAATAAGGAAGTGGGACACTATTTAACAATTTCTACATTGATATAGAGAGTGAGTCATAATAACTTTGCGCATAACAGAAGCATATTTTTAGAGTGGGGTATAATATACACCATCACCATCCGATTAGGTGATTAATACGAGCATGTTTTGGAATGCAAAACTTCAACTTCTTCTACAGAATGCCGACCATCGAACTAATCTAAAAGTAATCGGTAATCGGTATGAAATTCGATATATATCTAATAAGATTTCACTCTGTCTTCCAAATCAGAAACTACGAGCAACCAATACTCTATGCAACTTGAACTGGCATACAGTACTCACATTACAACATTCAAATCCAATTAACAGATCACATAAATTGGCAAACCAAAGCAATCGAAGAAATGCAGCAGAACAAAGTAGCTTAAGCTCGGAAAACAAAAGCAAATTCAGATAGAGAGAGAGAGAGAATTTGCTTGCAGAACATGGGAGAATCGTCGAGCGTTGATGACGGCGGACATCTCTTTCTTAGTGACGCAGTGGTTGGCTCGGATCGTCTTCTTGTAGTGCTGGAATGGGACTCAGAGGAACTGGTGCTCGAGCTTGAAGGAGTCGGAGAGGTGGCCGAGCTTCGAGGACGGCGGGGTGCAGTGGCTGGGCTTGGCCTTGGCTTCACTAATGGTCGCCATGATTGGGTAACATTTAAGCTCTGGGTATTGGGGTTTCTGTATTGGTTGGGTAATGGATTCACTCAGTGGCATGCACGTAAATTCTTCATCAAACTGAACATTTTGGTTAATTTCCATTAAAATTCAGAGGCAGGTCTGCTTTATTTAGCTTTTGGGTCTAGGCTCGTGTCTTTATTTGTATAAATCTTTTCTGAAGTTTGTTTTTTGTGTTTATATCTTTGGTCGGTTACTTATATGTAATTTTTTTTTTATAAAAAATTAGACTAAACTTAGGGGGGTGTATTGTATTTGGATTTGTGTGGACTTTTTTTAAATGACAGACTTCTTGAAAAGTCCATAGACTCTTTAAAAAGTTGATTGACTCCTATTGATTTCTAAAAACCATTGATTTTAGACACAGACTTTTTATTGATTTATGAAAACTATATACTTTTATTATGATGACTTATATAGATTTCCCAACACATAAAAAAAAAAAAAATACAATCAATCCAACTCAAATGCAAAACAAGATAATAGCTTGTTGCCTCTTCAATGGTCAAGTATTTTCTGGTAGGCATTTACTCAAATGAATAATTATTACTCTGTCTAGCTAGTACGTTCTCATTCCTAATCTCCCAACTAACATAAATATACAATATAAATCACTTGATATTTATAGTTAATTATTCTCATCAATATTGTTTTCGCCGATTAACATATATCATAACAAGATATTGGTCACTGTCTTTATATATATATATATATATTCAATCAATTGAAGTTTAATTTTTCAAGCTTCATTTGAACCGTAAACATAAACTCAAATAAATGAGAATAACTAAGAAGACACAATCCAATGTTTCATAGCAACACTATTCTAGGTTTTTGGGGTAGACCACAATATTTGGGTATTAGTGAACATGTTGGGTATCCAAAAACATTGATATCATAAAAGATTAAAAAAAAGACAAAAAAAAAAAGAGAGATGATGGAAGATCAACCCTTTCCCCCGTAAAAAGAAAGTCCATCATAGATTTTTCCAAATCTTTGGTCTCAATGGTGGAGCTAGAATTTTTAAATGCGGTGGGCTAAATTTTTTTTTAATAAAAGTTTACTAATGCTTTTTTTTTTCTTTTTAAATAACTTTTACGAGTAACATGTTTTATTCCTTCCTAAATAAACCTCATCATATACTATGGAAATTCTACAATGTGTTAATGTATGACATGCATATAATTACCTTAAAGTGGTAAAATGAGTCATCAAAATAATAATATTAATTAGTCGTCAAAGTGGTAACATGAATCCTTAAAGTGGTTAATTTTGTTAGTTACCTCATGAATTCTCAAGTGGTAAAGTAAGTGGTAAAACGAGTTCTCATAGAGTCATAGTAGTAAAAATAATTGATGTATGAGAAACGTTAACATACCATAGCCTTACCCAATATATTAAATACATATATCTCCAATCGTTGAGATGAAAGTCGAAAGCTCTTCCTCTCGAAGCTTTAGCTGCACCTCCTTAGGGTTGCTTCAAAGGAGACCTCTGTCGCCTCCACACACCTATGTTTCTCAGTGATCATGCCAAGCGGCAGATCATTCCAATCCTCACTGTGAGGAAGATAAGGCTGCGAATTGCTTGGCAGCGGTTGCAGACTGGCTCAAATTCGAGTTACGACCATGGCGGGGATGGGTCGTGGTCTAGGGAGGAGATCCGCGATCGGAATTGTGCGGAGGTCTTCTTATAAGGCTTGGCTGCTTTTTATAGACAAAGCAGGGCTTTTGGCTGCGGTGCTACAAAGTGGTGACTGGCTCCTGCTCTGGTGGATGGTTTTGATGCTAGCGGCACCGGAGTTGTTGGTTTGGCTGATCAGGTTCCTAATCTAGCCAGTTTCGTCAATCTGGTTCCGACCAGGTTCAATGTTCAATGGCTTCGTCTGGGCTGTCCTAGTGGTGCAACTAACTCTGTGGTTGCACTTGAAGCTTTTCGATATGGTGATCGTCACAGCGTTGGGTGGCGGTGCAGCCCGTGGCACGGAGCTTCTAGGTCATGAATGTGCGGTACCAAGCTTGGCAGGGCCTTTTGAGCTTGCTTACTCCTTTTGGGATTGGGATGAGGTTTTCGGGCCTTATCTTAGGCCTCCTGAGGAGTGGGCTGGCTTCTAAGGCTGGGTCTTATTTAGGTTTTATTTCCTTGGCCTATTTACTTGTCTTTGGTAATATAGTTTATAAGCTTTCTTAAATAACTGAGCATGGGTACTGTCAAATGATCAGACCTAATCTATGTATTGCTGTGGTTTACCACAAACTCTTTATCTACCCATAGATGGTAGAGGGAGGATATGTAATAGTCTTTTTGGCCTGAGTTTTATTAATATATCGACATGATATTCTTCACAAAAAAAAATATTAAATACATATCAAATAGTCAAATAGCTAACTGATCAAAAATTCAACATTAAAACTTTTGATAGAATTTCAATAACAAACTTCTACGACAAAAAAACATATCTATTCATATTTTATCATGTGTTCTTGAATAGAACTGAAAAATCTTTAATTATTGAATCTGTATCATATTTCTCAACCAACTCCCTTTCTGACCTAATTTACCCCAAAAAAAGCAAGTTTTTTATGCGAGTATGCCTCTTAAAGTATAATAGAAAAAAAAAATTCAATAAAATACTTCTAGTGAAGAGATAACATATATATGAACAAAAAAAATAATAATATATGGGCCAAGTTAAGAAATTTGGGGTGGGCTACCTTTTAATATTTAATTTTTTAAACTAAAATTAAGCTACAAATTAACATTTTTTCAAAATTTAGGGTGGGCTATAGCCCACGGAGCCCGTGTGTAGCTACGCCTTTGTTTAGTATGGTGGTTGGAAAATTATTGGAGTTTGGTATGTATAATTAACACTACAAAGTCCATAATTATCCATGAGTTTTTAATTCTTTAAGTATGAATGATATTTTGAATACCTCTGTATTTTCATTCATGTTTAAAAGTCCTAAATGAATACACCTAGATTTTAGTGAAATTCATAAAGTCTTTTAGAATCCTGATTGAATACCCTGAGACTTTCATGGAATGTTAAAAGTCTATATTAAATACACATGGACTTTTAAATTCCATAGATTTATTAAAAAGTTACAGTAATTTCATATACAATACACCCCCATTAGAATCTAATTACTTCAGACTTTATTGAGAGTCAGCCATGACTCATCGTGGAAACAAGTTGGTGAGCTATATGAAAGGGTTTGAAAGCCTAAATAAGTTGCAATTTATTGTTCTCATATTTGTGTGATCGATATTTGAGTATGGCTAGGCTTGGTGTGGTCGCGCTAGTTTGGGCCTGAAACCGCAACCAAACCACAAGATTCGGTAGGCCCATCTTTTGCACCGGAACTCATTTTTACAAGCTTTGGACCGGATTTCCGGTTTCATCGTTTTATTGGTGCGGTCCGGTGGGGTTTTGGTGCAAACCGCTTATTTAAACATGCACCTAAAAATCGGAAATTTGATAACCTGCAAAACACCAATTTACATCAACAAAACATAACCAAAATAAAATCAAAGCAACCAATCATCAAGAATCAACAAAACCCACCAAGCAGTTATAAACATCTTGATATCGGCTAAAACCCTAATCAGGTAAACCCACCAAGCAGTCATTTGATATCGGCGTAAACTCGAGCCTAAACTCCAAACCAGCTTGCAGTTCTGAATCAATTGATTCAATTCAAACAATGAAAAAACGAAGAACAACAATCGTATACCAAGCAGTAAAGAGAAATCGAGAAGAGAAGATGCTAAGTTGCTAACCTGAGTAGTGAGAGGAGATGCTCAATTCCGGGAGAGGCTTTGGACTCAGCGGAGTCGATGTCGTTTAGGGTTAGTGGTCAAATGAGATACTGATAGAGTGAGAGGAGAGAAAATGCAAAATAGATCGAATGCGGCCAAGTCGAAGAGAGGTTAGTCTCTTAGGGTCTTTTTCCAGATAGAGTGCGGCCAAGTCTAGGTAAGCTTGGACCAATCAGAAATTGACAAGTATTAAAATTAATTTAAAAATATAATTAAATTAAATTCGGGTAAGTCAGTTTGACACCTGGACCCGATTCAAACCCGAAGTGAGCAGTTGGGTTCGGTGTGTACTCAAGACGCTCGTTTTGATGAGGTGAGGTTCCCGAGCCGGAATTTTCTGTTCGGTCAGTCCGATTACCGAATTTCCAATGCTAAATACCCAGCACTATAATTGAGTAGAATTATTAGCACACTTGAAAACATGCAAATTAATGAAAGTATATGAAACGGCTTCAAATATTTTGTATCTGAAACCCTGTCCCCCCTATATCAACTTGACATCTGGCCATTAACTTAACAGCTTTTTAACTTTGTTAAGTGCCCTTCAGTTTATACTTGCAGTCTCCATCAGTTCATCTTATACTCAAGTAATCTACTTTCCCTTTTGTTGTCTAATATCGACTCTTGCAATTACCTTATTTTGTTTTAAACTAGTTTTATGGGTTGTATCTAAACAAGGGGCTCAAGTGCTTAATTCCTTGGCCAAGTTTGAATCCACTGCTTAAAGATATTTGGAAAACATTATTGATTCTTCCGGTATTTGGGTTGATTAATTAATTCATTTGGTTGCAAACAAAACAAAAATAACAATGGATCTTTATGTTCTTGGGTTCTTCCATTACACCTATCTAGGTATTATCTATGATTGGATTTGATGGATCAATTTTACCTCATGTATTTGCTTCAGTTAAGTACGTCTAGGATTTGAAATTTGCATTTGGTTCTTTGGTTTGATAGATTTGGATGTTAAAATGTGGTGATCCGGAGCTAGTTCTTCTAATTTATCTGGAGTGGGCTAGAAACTTTCAGAAAGAAGAAGTTAATCAGGATTCTAGTCTTCAGAAAATAGAGCTTCAATATGTTAAAAAGAAAGTTATGGACTAATTTCATGACTTGTCCCAGTAATGGTAATGAAGTAGGAAAAGATGTTGAATTGGTGGTGGGTTTCTAGGCAGAGATTGGATGAATAGTTTAGAAAAGAGCCTATCCTTTTCTGGGTTTATCATTTTGTTCTTTCTCAGGTAATATAGAATAAATGACGTTAAATGTTGTCAAGTAGTGTCCAGGTGTTGAATTTTCATAGGGAGATAGAGTTTCGAGGACAGAAGATTTAAAGCCGTTCTAACTAGCTTTTGATAGAGTGATATATATTTCTTTCTTTTTTTTCCATAAAAAGTTATGATCCGTCATTTAATTTTTCAATGACCATAGCAAAGGTGCCGAGGCATTTTCCACGTACCTACCTTTGTAAATATAGTCAGAAATGTAAATGCTTCAACCCGTTTCACTCATTATCATTCAACGACTCTCAACTATCATCTTCATCTTGAAGAACACACAACAATATAGTTGGCATCTCAAACCATTTAAGATTTGGGCTTTTTGGCCCCTATTCACCCAGAAGACTTTGGGCCTTTAAACACAATCCTAGAGTCCAAGCTGGGAGAACTCCTTGTCTCAAAGTAGTGCCCGACATGTTTGTCCTCAATTGACTAACGCATCGGTCAGGCCAGCTATAATTGTTGCTAATCATGAGAGGCTGGCGTTAATTTTAGTTAAGCGTTAAGACAACCTAGTGGAATTAATAATTATTGGACATTAACAATAACCGCCCCTGGGCATTTTCCAGAGTCTTCTCGCCAAGAAATGGGACAACAACTTTCTATTTTATAATCCCTCCAACTCCGGATTCGATGTGTAAAACTTTGTAAGAAACGATTGTTTTACAACGACCTAAACTCAACGAGTCAATTGAAGTTGATTATTATAAATACCCAACCATAGCGCGTGAGCTCCATTTATTAGAGCATCTATTGTTAGTCCATGAACAATAATTTATTGACCATTGAGAAAGTATAGAGCAACCAAAAATGAAGGCAAGTATGAAGTTGTGAGAAATTTTGCAAGTTGATAGACGGAAATTTCACCTAGTTAATGAATTGGTCTGTTGTCAGTTGGATTTAAATTCATTAATAAATGATAGCTGACAAAATAAATAAATTCTAAGTATTTTATCATTCTCTACTCTATTATCTGAACTCACGAATACAACTGAGTGGAGAATTTATTGAACCCAAGAACACAATTGATTTCAATTAAAGAATAATTGTACTTTTTATAGAGTATAAGTCTTTTGTTGGATCGGTGAATAATTGTATTTTTTATAGATCTAAGCATGTCATCTCATGCATGGCATGCTTCTTTGTTACCGTTCACATTCTGATCATCATAAAGGTGTAAGAGAAACAAAAATTACAGATAATCATGCTCGCAAAGAAATAAAAGATACAGAGCAAAAAAAACATCCTCCCCACTCATATATTAGCCATGATTAAAATACAGAAAATAGCAAGATTAGATTATAGATTAATGAACTGTACCAGGAAACAAAAAGTAGTGGGGAGGAGGAAAAAAAACAGAGAAATTATTAAAGAAAATTGACTAAAATTATACGATGAACAAGCAGCAACGACAACAACCTGTGCTCGCCGGCCGGGGAATCCACTGACACGACGTCGTAGGGCAACTAGGAATTAGCCAAAGCCAGCTGACGTAACCCGCTACTACTTAGTAGTCTCCGCCTCCTCACCCGGCGCCTCGTTCAAGTCCAGAACTCCATTATTGTCAGCTAGTTCAACAACCAACTGCTCACGATGATCGTCGGAAGTCTCAATCTTTACATGATCGTCAGCAACATCATCATCATCGGCGACGGGAACCACCGGCGGAGTAGACTCCAGCGCCACTCTCCACCGCACCTGATCCCCGCCATTGTTTATATTGGCGTGAATAGTGTTGTTATTACCTTTCTCGAAGTACTTAACCGCCTCCTGCATCCTCCTCACTATGGCATAGAATTCCTCCACCTCCTCCTCCGTCGCCACCGCTTCTTCCTTGTCGGCCTTGATCACCTGCTGCGCGGTCTTCTTCCTCTTCCCTCCTCCTCCTTCGCTCTTGTCCATCTCCCCGTCGTCATCTTTCTCCCTACGTTTTCTTCTCTGCTCCATTAACAATCTTATTCTGTGAACTGTGATGTTGCTTTCGCTGCCTGAATTGGCTTTAATAGGAGAAAGAGACTGAGGAGGAGGAGGAAGCGAGAGAGCGAGAGAGAGGCGTATGTCAATATTCTCTTCTCTTTCTAGGTGGTGGTTGTGCTTGTGATGATGGTGACTTTCTTGTTTTATAGTGTGTTTTTTTTTCTGCGTTGGTTTTCAGCCGATGAATTTATTACGATTTGATGACATCATGAAGTTGAGTATATGCTGACGATGCTTGCCGCGGTCTTCTATGTTTATGCTTTTGCAATCGAGGGACATCTGCCTCACGCGCGCTTCCGGGCGCTTAGAGTTTACACCTACCTTTTCTTCTTTTAACTTTTTTTTTTAATAAAAAATGTAAGATTTAAAAAATGGGGCTGCTTAAGGCTATGTTAGGTGTGGCTGGGCTTTTCAGAAAAACTGGTTTATGCTTATTTCTGAGAATAAGCTACTGAAAAGCAAAGCTGCTGAGTGTTTGGTAAATTAGCTTTTTATAAGAGTTGTCAGTGGCAGAAGCAGTGGCAAAGTGTTTGGTAAATCAAACTGACTTGTGTTTTTTATTTGTAGAATGATCAAATTGGACATGAGAGATTATTTTGCTTTGATTGTTTGGTAATACAATGTTCTTCAAATGCTCTTGTTATTATTTTTAATCTTTATTATGTCCTTATTAATTTTTGTTAACTTTCAATTTTTATAAATCATGATAACCTATGATTAATATTAGACAATTTTAAAAATAACTTATACAAATATATTAGTGTAACATTAATAACAAATTGGTTTCTGTTTCGCATCAAGTAACCACAAAAAATATCATAACAAATTCAAATATTCACGTTATTACGGGTATTCATCAAACTTTGAGTAATGTTATTTCTTATTGTTTCCATTTCTTATGCACTATGACCATGATATTCTTCTTCTACATCATCATCTATTTCTATCCCACCACTTGACCCATAACCTTCTCTTTCTTCACTGCGGACAAAATGTCTATCACCATGTGCATGTCTCCGTATATAATTATGAAGTGTCATAGTGGCAATGACAATCTTCACTTGCTTATTAAACGAATAACCTTGCATGTCCTTTAAAATCTTCCATTTTTTTTTTCCAAACTCCAAATGTGCGCTCTATAACGCTTCTAAAAGAAGAGTGTGCTTGGTTAAATACCTCTTTTTCATTTCTTGGTTCTTGCCTACGGTATTCTTGAAAATGTTGCCTCGAACCTTTGTAAGGTCCCAAAAACTATTCAATTGAGGGTATCCGGAATCTACAACATAATATTTTCCTGTCAAATAAAGAAATATCAAATTTTAACAAAACTTCATTCAAAGCATCATAAAATTTGATCTAAAAATAACTTACTCTAGAAAACTCTTTTTTATGAGATTTTAATTATGAATAGATCTTTAACATGTCTATTGAAGCTTTCATGAAGACACCAACTTCAAATATCCAGCCGAAGAGAAAGGTAAGGCAGTTATCCGTTTCAACCACTTTATGATTTTTGTCAAGCTCACTTTGGTCTATCGATAACTTCATATGTCCGTTACATACTAATCTTTACATTAAATATCACCTTTTTTGGTTGTATTTATGCTGTTGTAGTTTTGTTGCTGCATTTAGTTGAAGTTTTTTTTTTATGCAATAATGTGTTAGAAAATATAGTAAACTATTCCTTGGTACAATATGCAATTGCTTGTGGAGTTCAATTATGTCTGACCGGCAGAGGTCCACACGGTTTAACAATGAGGTTGGTGATGAAGATATACTAATATGAATAAATAGGTGGAAGTGGAGTGCTAGGGCCATTGAGGGAATAGCAGTACACATTAGAGCTCAAATATGATATCACAGACTAAACAATATGCTGAGACAACATCAAAGTACCAGTAAAATAAGCCTACAGAAAGCATACCAACAAATGCAATAACTTTCTGGATATCAACTTTTCATTACGCAGAAAATATGGTCTATGAACAAACCACCTACAGTGCCAAAATCACTGGTTCTACAGAGCATGAGCAGCACAAGCAAAGCAGTCCACAATACATGAGAAGCAAACTAAATGCGTCCAAAGTTTAGGTTTCAGATAGATCTTCAATCAACCAACTAACAACAAACTCACAATATGACACAAGATATATCTTTCCAATATGTCAAAAAGTTCCGCAATCCACACTCATACAGCTCACTAAAAGAAAATCTTTAGCATTTCTGGGAAATATCAACTTACAAAGTAGTCGTGTCAAATGTCAAGAAACCAAAACAAAGCCCTCCACTTCAGAAACTTTCTCCCTTTTTGCCTTTCGACAAATCTGATCAAAACCAGCAAAACCAAACTCTCAAGTGTTCACCTTTGCTTCTGAAATCAAGCTAGCTAATCCTTAGTTTACAATTTTACAAACATATAGTTCTAAATATACTTCCCGTCAATTTCAATTGACACAAATTTCATCAACCCAGTACATATATGTATATATGCTATAAATCACAATCTCTACCACTTATATCAAAACCCAGAACAACATTGACCCAAAATATTCATCAAAATCACATAAATTTGATATCAAAATAGATTAAAAAGGAACCTGAATCAATTTGCCAAGCAGCCTTGCTTGATTGAGGCTTCAATTTCAACCCGAAATCATGATGAGAGGCTACGTGAGGCGGCGTCAAAGGGACAGAGATCGAAGCGGCATCTGTGGTGAGGGAAAGAGATTGATATTGAGAAGGGTTTCATGGCAATGGATAATTGCTTCACCCAAACGAGGATAGAGACCGGTATTATGGAAATTTCATTAATCTACAGTCACCAATGACACAGTGATCGTCGGGCTTCTGGCTTCTCAAAGCTGGGTTGAGGTTGCTTCTACTTTTCGATGGAAGCCCTAGCCGCTTCTTCAAGAAGCTGATCAGAAGCTCTGTTACAAAACACTTCTGGGTCGTCTGCTTATAAGCGAGGGGGCAGAAAAGCCCCCCCAAACACAGCCTAAGCGAGCTTGTTATACAATCCTAGTTTACAACATCTATTGATCAACTCCAACGGTTTTTTTATATTTTGAATTTTCTCTATTTTAAGGAAAAATGAGCAATTTTTGTTCAAATAGATTTCCTATAACTATCCCCATTTTAGAGATAGTGAGGAAAGAAAAAACAAAATTCTCTAAATTTACAGCAATCTCTAAAATTTTAAGCAAGAATTATGGAGATTTTAGAGATTGCCGTAAAATAGAGCATCTGTTGGAGTTGGAGAAGAAAAATTGCTTAAAGTTTTGACTTTTGTTCCCCTATAATACAAAAATTTATAAGGAAGCTGTTGGAGTTGCCTTATGCACTCTAGTGGATCGTGCAGTCGTACAGAAGCATGCAATGCTTCAAAATCAATTGCAGCTAAACGGTGTGCTATTCCGTTGCAGCTCCTAGGAGTATGAATGATCTGTACTCATGTTAATTGAGACTATGTTCGCTTAATATCATCGATAATGCCTCCATTTCCTAACAAACTATGATCTGTAGTATGTACTTCTGCTATTGCTTCCATACAGTCACTTTGTACAACCACATCCTGCACTTGAAAAGAGAGTAACAGATCTAGCCCCGCTGTTATTGCTCGCATTTCACACTGTTTTGGAGACGCTGTATATGAAATGGGACGTGCAAAAGTAGCAATGAAGTCACCATTACAGTTATGTAGCACACCACTGATGCCGCCTTGATGGTGATTAGAAAGAAACGTGGCGTCACCATTGTAGTTACAGTAACTTTTCTTCTTTTAATTAGGAACTACCGTTCCTTCACATAGGCGGAAATAGGGGTAATCATGGGCCGGGATAGGGCCGGCCCTACCCTAAATTTTAGGGTTTAGGGTCGGGCCGGGCCGGGCCTAGTCAAAGTCAACAAAATTTAGGGCCGGGTAGGGTCGGGCCGGGACTTAAATATGCTAACCTTTACCCGCCCGAAAAGCCCTATCTGTTAGGGCCGAAAGGGCCGGGTCGGGCCGGCCCTCAAATAGGGCCAAATAGGGCCGAAAATGGCCTTATTTTGTTTAACAAAAAAAAAAACATTATGTTTTTCTTCTCAAAATATGGCTTAATGGTATATATTGGTGATAAAAGACTCATTGTTTTTTATTGAACATATTTTATATTCATATAATACTTGTAACTTATAATATTTATTAATATTACTTAAGGTGGTTATATTCAATTAACTATCTATATAAATCTTCCAATATTAATTGTTGTGTAACAAAGAAAATAGAAATTAAAGAAAACAAAACTTATGAAATCAATTACAAAGAAAGAGATAAATTGCATATTATAGAAAAAAGAGAAACGTAATTAAAAAATAGAAAAAATAAAAAAAAAATTATGGCTTATTCGGGCAGGCCAAAAATTTCAAAATGGAAATTGATCAATCTGACAATGCTCATGGAGGGTAACAAGCCTAATAAACTACTTATACTACATTACAAGGCATATAAGGATTATGTGTGATCCAAAAATTTTGAAATAAAAATCGACCAATCTGAAAATTCTCATTTGTTTATACAACATTGATAGGTATTGTGTAAAGAAATTAGGCCGATCTGCCGTGAATAAGGCGTCCAACGTAGCGGTCAACGCTTTGCACAAACAAACTTCCCTAAGGGGAGCGGCACCATGCGCGGACAAATGTTGCGGAATTTTGACATCCGTAAGTAGACCCCCTACCCATGAGAGTGTGGGAGCTGAAAGATCGAAAAAAGTGAATTGCCAAGGACCGGTTAAGAGCATATTTGTTTTATGTTCTATTTAGGGTATTGAGTTGACCGGGTAGATCAAGGTCCAACCGAAGGCGGAAATTGCTGAAATTTCTACCACTAACATATATTCATATGAAAACAACATCCAGCGGTTCATTTTAAAAAATTCCATTTCATCCCCCATTTTGCTCATGGAGGGTAACAAGCCTAATAAACTAGTTATACTACATTACAAGACATATAAGGATTATGTGCGATCCAAAAATTTTGAAATGAAAATCGACCAATCTGAAAATTCTCATATGTTTATACAACATTGATAGGTATTGTGTAAATAAATTAGGCCGATCTGCTGTGAATAAGGCGTCCAACGTAGCGGTCAACGCTTTGCACAAGCAAACTTCCCTAAGGGGAGCGGCACCATGCGCGGACAAACGTTGCGGAATTTTGACATCCGTAAGTAGACCCCCTACCCATGAGAGTGTGGGAGCTGAAAGATAAAAAAAAAGTGAATTACCAAGGATCGGTTAAGAGCATATTTGTTTTATGTTCTATTTAGGGTATTGAGTTGACCGGGTAGATCGAGGTCCAACCGAAGGCGGAAATTGCTGAAATTTTTACCACTAACATATATTCATATGAAAACAACATCAAGCGGTTCATTTTCAAAAAATTCCATTTCGTCCCTCATTTTGCTCATGGAGGGTAACAAGCCTAATAAACTAGTTATACTACATTACAAGACATATAAGGATTATGTGCGATCCAAAAATTTTGAAATGAAAATCGACCAATCTGAAAATTTTCATATTTTTATACAACATTGATAGGTATTGTGTAAAGAAATTAGGCTGATCTGCCGTGAATAAGGCGTCCAACGTAGCGGTCAACGCTTTGGACAAGCAAACTTCCCTAAGGGGAGCGGCACCATGCGCGGACAAACGTTGCGGAATTTTGACATCCGTAAGTAGACCCCCTACCCATGAGAGTGTGGGAGCTGAAAGATCGAAAAAAGTGAATTGCCAAGGACCGGTTGAGAGCATATTTGTTTTATGTTCTATTTAGGGTATTGAGTTGACCGGGTAGATCGAGGTCCAACCGAAGGCGGAAATTGCTGAAATTTCTACCACTAACATATATTCATATGAAAACAACATCCAACGGTTCATTTTAAAAAATTCCATTTCGTCTCCCATTTTGCTCATGGAGGGTAACCTCAATCATTTAAATGCAATGTATAAGTTATACAACTTTAGGAGGTAAATTGGTATAGACCAACATATTTGTAATTAAATTTGAAATTTTTATCTTATATCTACGCACATCTATTGATGAAATATTTAAAAATGTGATGTAAAAAAATTAGCACGTTTTGCGGTTGTCACGTTTTCGGTCAACCAAGAAAACATACAAGTGAATATGGTTGACCAATCCGATCGGGTTCGAAACTATGATGAAATTGACTAAATGTTTAACCACACACATAATTTATTGTAATAATCACATCCAACAGTTGGTTTTCTCATTTTCTTTGAATTGATAGAGGTTGCTCTTTGGAGTGTATGATATATAAATATAGATTTATAAAAAAATTAGTGTCCATTCTCTTTGGAGTGTATGATATAAAAATTAGATTTACATAAATTAATTGGGTTCAAATGTTCAATCTAATACCAATTCTCTAAAATAACATATTTCTTATTTCTTTTTATGTAAATATGTAATATAGAAAAATAATAAAAATAAAATATAAATTTTAGGGCCGGGCCGGGCTTGGCCCTTTCGGGCTCAATCGGGCCGGGCCGTAGGGTAGGGCCGGGTTTCATTTGCATGACCCTTACCCTACCCTATTTGAGAAAGGGTCGGGCCGGCCCGCCCTAATGGAAGGGCCGGGCCGGGCTTCGGCCCTACTGGCCGGGCGGGCTTAGGGCCCAAGGGCCATATGATGAGGCCTAGGCCGAAAGTACTTTTTTATTTTAGACCAAAAAATAATGAAACAATTTTGCACACTGTAAAAAGAAGATAATGGAAGAGAAAAGTGGGTTGTGTGATATTTAATTATTTATCTTGATAAAAATATATTTTTAATTGATATAATTGTCCTTATGATTTAATTTATTCTCAATTTTTTTAAATCTTTTAAGAATTGTATTGTCAAAATTGTCAAACGTTTTAGTTTTAACAATGCCTCTTTTTCTAATAATAGTATAAATCAATAGTCATGTGTGACTAATTTAAATCCATTGATTTTAGGATTTTTGCAGGTGTATAAAAGAAGATTTATAAAAGAATAAAGATATGAGTGGCATATTAATGACATTTGTATAGTATTTTTTTTTTTTGAATAAAGGGCTGGTGCGGCTGTCCTCCAGCCTTGATTAATGAAACTGTCGAATACAAGGGGGAGACATTAAGCCTAAACCCCTTATTACAATAAGCATCTAGAGTACGTCTCGAAATAATATCAGGAATCTCTACATAAGACATGTATTCAAACAAGCACTAACTAGCAAAGAGTGCACTAAGGGGTACTCCATTTGCTTTGACATAGCGGTGACATAACAGAAAGATAACTCGATATGTAACTAAATTACAACGTAGTATAATTACCAATTGCACAGCTTTCCTACTATGTTGCCGTCGGAGAGTAGATCCGACGATACTTAGCTTCACTCTGCCACTAGGCGTTAACGACCATTTGACAAAACAAATGACTCGCTGTCTACATAGAGTAGATAAGGCACTTTGAGTGCATGCACAGACACAAGGCCCGCCTAGTCCTACACAACTAATGTAGGAATTTATTGCTCGCTTAAAGCGACATATAACTAACCAAAATAAATAAACTAAAACATAAAATAACCTTAGACCTAGGGCAGGGCCCAAAGAATGAGCCCCAGCCCAAGCCTAAGCCCATGTAGCTGGAGGATCAGAGCCAACATGACAAGCCCAGCCCAATACTGTTTTCGCCACTGCCGATACATTTGTATAGTATTTGATTTGATAAGTATGTACAATATTATCTCAATAGCTTTAACTATTAAATTATATTTCATGTTCTTTTTTGAAAAATATCATGTTGATATATTAATACTTAGGCAGAAATGACCATTACATATCCTCCCTCTACTATTTATGGGAAGATAAAGAGTTTGCGATAAACCACAGCGATACATAGATTAGGTTCGATCACTTGACGATACACGTGCTCACTTATTCAAGAAAGCCTATAAATGATGTTACCAAAGACAAGTAAATAGGCATAGTTCAAAAGAAAATAAAACTAAATTTTCTCCTAACCCTTAACACTAGGGCTAGGAGGTTTTCCACGGCAAAGCACTCTAAGCACCTCTTCATCAGCAATCTTCTTATTCTTGGAAGAGTTCTTGTTTTTCGACCCCAAAAGGCTGGCCTCTTTCCTTCTTCTGTTCCACTTTAACCAGCTGCATAGCTTCCTTAAGGAATGAACCTTCCTAAGGAACTAAGACACCTCCCGAAGCTTCAATGAGATCTAGGGATCTAGCAGAGAACTTGGTGTGGAATTTTAGGACTTTCAGCTTCTTGGACATTATAGATGAGCTAGCAGTAGCCTCACCATCATTAAAGAGAAATTTCAGTTTCTTTGGGTATGTGTATGGCAATGTAGGCTTGCTTCTTTCGCAGTTGATGACTCAGCTTCCATAGGAACTAAGGTTAGGGCATTTGCACTTTCAGCAAGCCTTAGATCTTCACTATGCACCACAATAGGCCAGCGGTGCTTATGCATAGCAAGAGTGCCAAACAGGTTACGCGCAAATGGTGGCACTAGAGGTATTTCCAGCCCCTGAAACTGAAACACTCCATTATGGAAACGAAGATCAGAAAAACCTGGAAAATGGGATGTTAGAGACGTCCCCGGTGCCTCCGATCTTGCAGCAGTTTCAGCATAGTATGTGCATCAACACTCGGGCAAACTCCCTGGTCTTGAAAAAGAAGATGGCAAGCCCTGCATTTTCCATGTAAATTCTCAAAGAAAAAGGTAATCTCTTTCACCACTCAAAGGATGATCTTAATGGTTTGTTTCAGGAAGAACAGATGGGATATAGCATGAGCCATATGAACCCTAATTTGACCCTTATTGTCATACAGTCTTTGATCAAAGTCCATATACTTACCCGCAACAGAAGCAACATTCATTATAGTTTCTTTTATACCTGTGATTTTGACCCAAACAAAGAGCAAATTCATGGAGATGGCGAGTGGATCTTCCAGGCCATCATACTGTTGTAGCATAACATGAGCTTTCTTAAGATACCACGGCCCTCCCTTTAAAACCTTGTTTCGATCAAGTTTCAGATCAAAGGAGAAGACAAAATGATCTTGGGTACTGTCTTAGACCTTGAAGGCTCCATCAATGACTCAACTGCGCAGGAAATGGCGCTGCAAATCCTGAGTGCCAAACAGTTTCTTTGCCATAGGTTTGGCCAGGAGAAAAGCACGAGAGTTTGGCCGCTGTTATGAGCCATTTAAGGGCGAGATGTCGACGACATCAAAGCCCGCTAGGGTGAGAGATACAGTGAAGATCGCTGTAACATTGTCAACGGACGTCATTTAGCAGTAAACAGAGGCGTAGGGTGTACCGCCGTGAAGAAGAAGATTAGGGTTTGGGAGCGGCTTCATAGTAGCTTTAGGGTTTTATTTTTTATACATATGAAGACAGTCAATTAAATTTAGAGCTATTTAATTATGAAAAATAAATGTCTAAATTGTACAGTTTAGACATTCATTTTTCATTTAGTATTTTATATATAATTCATGAAAATTAATTTGTTTCATTCAACGAGCACATTAATTTTATTATGAATTATAAATTGAACAAGTTAAAATCTTCTAGCCTTTTTTAATAATATTTATAATCGTAATAATAATTTTATTATTGTTGAGGAACAACGGTTAGCTTTCTATTGAGAGGAGCACAATCACCAAACCAAAAAGTTCTTGTTAAGGTTTGTTTTTATGTCATTACGATACTTATTTCTCTATGCGAGTGGAGGAAAGAGCGCGTGGTGTTGGTTTGGGAAGGTGGGATGAAGTTTTAGTCTCCTGCGAGATGATTCTGTGTGGACGTTGGACCTAACAATGACCCTTTTGTGGGTCAACATTTTTTAATCAATGGGGCTCACGTTAGGTGTAGCAAAGGACCAAAATATGAAAATAATGCTCTTACCGTCTTACACCAAAATATCTGCCACGTGATTAGGGATTTCTACTTTGTTTCTTCGATTTTGTGGTCTCATAATAATAGATATTGTTTTTCTTGAGATTTTATTTTTGAATTTTTGTAATTTATTATTACAAAATAAATAAACTAAAATCTAAAATCCTTTGAACACCATCTTTTTATAGCAGAGTCCACCTACTATGTATGTGGAGAGAAGTTGAAGGTAGTGAAAAATTTCTCGTATAACTATCACATTTTCTGCTTTTAAAAAAAAAATTCTTTTATTTTCTATTTTATAATTTACTATATTATATCTATTGATTAATTATATAACATAATTTTAATATATAAAGGTTAAGTTGGTAAAAATTTTCAGTTTTGGAGAGCAAGCTCTCTTCTCTTAATAATAACATAGATGAAGAGTGAGATTTCTGAAAAGGATTCGTTGAGATTAGTGGATCTATAAATATAAATTATGAATTATATAGAATAATTTGAAGAATCTGTGGCGAAAGAAAACAATCTTTTTACGTAAAATTAATTTTGTAGCATATGTAATTACCTGTATAAAATGCTTAAATGAGATTGACTAAGGAGGGTGTATTCAATTCAAATTTTAAAAGATTTTGTTTGAGTTTTTATAATCCATGGATTTACCTAATCCACGGATTGTTTAAATTCTACATAGACTCTGATTGATTCTAATGGATTGATTTACTGGTATTTGTTCAGATTGTACAAGTCCTTATGATGTTTTTGGTAGGTTAATTTTCCTTCTTTAAAAGCAATGGATGTATGGATCCAACTATAATGCTATATCAATGACAAAAAAGAGAGTGTGTGTGTGTGTGTCTATATATATATATATATATATATGGTAATCTACCATTCTTTATGTTGTATACAATGACATATGAATAATAAGAGAAAACTAATCAGCCAGAGAAAAAAAAACATGTGTGTATGTATCATCTAAACAATACAATTGAAAGTGAGCTTAATTAACTAGAAGGATTAAGGCTTCCAGAGCTATAGTGATAAAAATAAAAAAAATTGTTAGATGAAAGCAAAGGCAGAGGAGGATAGTGGGAAGATAGGTCTAAGACAAAATGGATGAGTATCATCTATTGAGAGCTTTTTTTTTTTTTTTTTTGGTGAAAAGCTTCTTCATTTTTTGAATGAGAAAGAATCCATCAAAATCTTTTGGGAAGTGGTTGAATTGTTTTTGAGTTTTGATATGTTAAAAAGCACTATAAAATCCTCCAAAATCCAGCATTTAATAAAATCCTTAAAAATCCGTATATTTTTGAATATCTGCAGATTTGAATGGATAATTCTAAATCTTAATTGAATACATCAAGATTTTAAAGGATTGTTTAAAATCTCAATTGAATACCTATAGACTTTCAAAATACAAAAAATTTTTGTAGACTCTTAAATGAATACACCCCCTAAGACTAAATAGCTATGCGATGAACATCTTGGACTATAAATTTAATATGCTAAGGTTTTATTTTTGTTTATTTTTATATATTGGTTGAGAGATTATTTTCTTTGAATTTCTTTTGACTAATCAAATGACAACTGGTTGCATACATAAATCATCAACATCAATCGTGCGGGGTTAGGGTTAATGTACATAGTTGTTGTTATCGGGTCCATTAATAAAGCAAAGCTTGCTTTGACAGGGGACCAATAACCTCACTGCTACTAATCCCAATTCCGATCGTGTCAACTTCCATCAAGTCCACTTACATCCCCACAATCAAACCCCTCCTCAAATAAACCACAATTCACAAACCCATTCCCATAACATAAACCACAATCCCAATGATTCAAAAACCACTTGGACAAAGCCATCGATTGGCTGCATCAAAATCAACCTCGATGCAGCTTGGGATAGAAAATCTAACCTGGCTGGTCTCGATGTTGTTGTGTGAAATGATAATGGAGTTCTTGTAGATGGTGCATCTCATCATTACCGGTCAAATTCGGCAATTGAAGCTGAAGGGAAAGCTGCCATCCTTGCCCTCTCTCTTGCCCAGAAGTTCATTCATGCCGTCTTCCCTGATCCATGTTCTCTCACGCGATGGATTACCTTGCCCACCGTCGACATCAATGGCTGGGTTGAGATCGTAGCTCCTGCCGGCCTTCTTTCACTTTTATCATTGTTTTTTTCTTTTTCTTTTCTGTAGCTTTTCATGTTTCTGCTTAATTAGGTTGTCTAGTCGTGCCTCTAGAAATGGTTTATGACTATGAAAGCGTGGTTGTACTGTTTGCTGGGCCTTGGTTTTGTGGGGTCTAGTCTGTTTCTTCGCCCTTTGGGCTTTATTGAAAGTCTGTTTCACGTCCAAAAATGATGAGCATGTTGCTCTTATTTATATCATGGCAAGTGCAACTATTCCTTGTTTACTAGATTTTAGAGCACCTTGACGAGGGGACAATTTGAGTCCCCCGCCCCACACCACATCAGCAAAAGGATATCACTTTAGTTATTTTTTTTTTTCGATGACAGATCACTTTAGTTACTTTAGTTGTTAGCCATACATATCTTTATTTTCAAATATAAATAAATAAAAAAAAATTTACTACAGTCAACTTAGTACTTAAGATTCGGTGGGTACGATCATATCAGCAATAATGCATCTTGATACAATACTTGAGATTTTTTATTTTTGAAAGAAATATTGATATCATAAAATCAATAGCTATAGAAATAGTTAATAATGCATCTTGATACAATACTTGAGATTTTTTATTTTTGAAAGAAATATTGATATCATAAAATCAATAGCTATAGAAATGGTTAGAGTTTTACAAACCGCTTACACAAGAATCTGGAAAAATCCAGTAAATCTGATCTAAGCATATGCAGAAAACTCATTATGGTCTACATGGATGCTGGCATTTAAGCCTAGTAAAAGAAAAACCTCACTCCCATCATTCATCTATCCCTTACTTGTCAGCGCACAATAGTGGTAAAAGTATGAAGCTAGACACATCTCAAAAAACTTCTAAAAGCTATTTCTGCTATACTAGGCATATCACCTACTATCAAAAATATTTAAAAAGGGTTAGCTCATTTCCCCGAGAGCTCGAGCTTGATGCACCATCAGCATTGTCCAACTTGGCCTGCAAATTTCTCTTGGCCCTTCTTCTTCTTGTCAACTGCCCCCTCAGGTTGCAGTACCTCCATGTTGGCAGCCATACCATAAGGAAAGCTTGTTTCTGCTTCCTTCCGATCGACCTCGCATCTTCTTCCCAGCCTTACTGACTTCTTATTGCAATGGAATCAAACTCATATATGCCATTTCCAAATTCTTCTTCCCCACCTCCAAACTCAACTTCAGTTTCTTTGGGTTTGATACCTATAATCTGAAGACTAGGATTTGACTATTGACCGATGCCCTAGTTTGAAGAGCCGCATTGACCCTGCTACAGCTTCTAGAAGTGGGTCCAGCTAATTGCGTTCCCCAGCTTGCCAACACCCCTAGAACCTCATGTTGCACCGAGGAATCACCCAGAATAGTTCTTTCATCGTCCTCTTCATTCAAAGTCAGCCCCGAGCACGGCAAACCGACATGGGTAACTAAACCACAGATACCACAGTGCCCAAAAAGTTTATCATTTTTGAACTTACACAAAACCTCAACCTTATCCTCGACCCAGTACCAGCGTTGTAACAAGAGCGGTCGGGTGAACGGGATTTCGACCTGAATCCGATACTTACTAATACAACGGCCTGATTTGTCGATTTCTAATAAGTCTCAAAGCGTGTAACCTATCATCATCGTAATCCTTTCCTATCGAAAAACCGGAGGTATTTCCTGCATCATGATCCAATATGATGCCTTCACCAGTGGTAACGACTCCACCGGGGGAACATTATCAATTTATCATAAGCAGCCAAAGCCACCGGAGCTCGGTTGAAATCCCACGGTGCTCCTTTCCAGATCCGATCTAAAAAAAGGAATAGAACAAGGTGTCCTTCTGCCTATTCCTCTTGCAGAGTACAATTCACCCTTCATGCATTACGAAACATACCCAGAAATGGCCTTACCTTGAATTCCCTTGCCATCAAAATTTTCCTACCATAAAAACCTCAGATACCGCAAACCCATTCCATTCGACGGTCGCAGATCTACTTGCTTCTTGCCCTCAGCGCTTGCGAGAGAAGAGGCGAGATGGCCGGCCATGGGATCAACAGAAGTCATGATTGATTCAGTTAAAACTACTTCAAAAACCCTAGCCCTAGTTTTTAGTGCCAGGGGAGAGAGAGCGGCTAAATTGTTTTCAATTTTTGACCGATTTTCGGGATTTGCATTTTTTTCTTCTTTTGGTATCATGCATAAAATTATAAGCAATTACAAGAATCGAACTCGGGACGTTTTCTTATTTTTTTTCTTTTGGTATCATGCAATAAATTATAAGTAATTATAAGAATCGAACTTAAAATGTCTCCTTATTTTTTCTTTTAATATCAGACAACAACTTATAAATAACTATAAAAATCGAACTCGAAACGTCTCAATTAAAGTAATAGACTAGATCAATTGATAATGGGATATTGACGGTCACTTGTTAGTACTATTATTTTTTTTCCCGAGAGGAAGTCACTTTCAAAAGCTAAATCTTTTATATATGAATTTTTTTAATTATTTAGAGCAAAGGAAACATAGCATGGGCTGGGTTAGATGAGTTGGAAAACTCACGAGCACCAAAATTTGATTACGCCTTGCAACTTCACTGGCCCATTCTATGACAAAGCCCTTCTCAACAAACCGAGAAAACTCCGACGGCCCAAAACATCTTTCAAATTAAGCTCGAAAAGACGTAAACACCCCTCTTTATAGAAGTGTCCTGAAAAAGATGAACTGTAACGCAGAACCGAACCAAACCAAAGCCGTTACCCACTTTGTCCCTCCCCTCTTAAATGGCACTGGGCATTTTAGTCCCTAGTGAGCTAAAAACTGAGACACAGTACAGAGGAAAAGAGTGACACAAACACTGAGAGGGAGTGGGACTCTTTCAAAGAGATAAACCCCACAAAACAAAGAAACCAGAATCATCATCAGCATAAAACCTTGAGTAAGAATCAAGCTTTCCCATCTTTTATTTCATCTGATTTTTTTTTTTGTAATTCTTGACTACTTTTGGGACACAATATCTTTGAAAGTTTTGGTGCCTTTTTTGATTCCCGGTTCCTTAGTTTTCTGGCAACTTTTGGTTTCCTTGTTTTGATATTTTGATTCTTGCAGATTCTTTCCTTTTTGGTTGTTTCTCTTGGAGAGGAGTTTTCCTTTGTGAAAACAGAGAAGGGGGTTGACACTGAGGATTTATGTCGTCTGGATTTGATATCTTGAAGGGAGCTCCGAAGAAGCTCTTGATTTGTTCTGATCACTCTCTCTTTCATAAAGTCTCCAACTTTTGCATGCAGTTTTGGGCTCACAGTCAAAGCTCCCCTGTTTCTTCCAGGCCGTTTCAATCAAAGAGGTATGTGGGTTTAAAACCTTGGCAGGGTTTAATTCACTGTATCATGTTCAGTGTTTGAATGAATGCTTTTGTGATCAAAGTTTGTAAATTTGGGTTTGATGGGTTTACATTTTTTTTATTTGTGGTTGGTTTTATTGTTTGCTGTGATTTATTTTTTTATTTTTGTAATCTTGATACAGGAATTGTTCTGGAGTGAAGTGCTTTGGGTACTATTTCAGACCGCAATTTTCATATTCACTGTGTTTCAGGGTTTTGGGTATTTCTTGATACTCAATTTTGGAAGAAGTTTGGGTTTTTGCAGCTTCATTTGGGGTTTAGCATTTAGATTTTAAAATGCCGGGGATTAGAACCCAAGTCTTGAATCAAGATATTTGTTGTAAGAAACTGATGGCAAAGCACCCAAGGAAAGAAGAGGATACAAGTTCCAAGAGGAGAGTTCGAATTATGTACACTGATCCCTATGCCACTGATTCTTCGAGTGAAGATGATGAGCAATGTAATGTTAATGAGTATCAATCTGTGCCTAGAAAGAGGGTATTTGTATCGGAGATTGTGGTTGGTGGCATGCAAGAAAAATCATATGTGTCTGGAGGTAGAATTGGTAATACCAATAAATGTGATGGCAGTAAGAAAAATCATAGATCCTATTCTATATATAAGGGAGTTCGGCGTAGAAAATGGGGTAAATATGCTGCAGAGATTCGTGATCCGTTTCGAGGGGTACGGGAGTGGATTGGCACTTTTGATACTGCAGAGGAGGCTTCTGTTGCTTATCAAAATAGGAGGTTTCTGTTTGATAGCATGAAGTTAGAGTTAAAGAGAAAGACTGAATATAAGGACTTGCAATTATCAAATGAGGCGTTTAAGAGTTCTCATTTAACAGTTGAGAGCAATCATCAGTACGAGTGTCAAAGCTTTCATTTATTGAGGGAGGGTCAGGATTCATCTGTAGCTGCTGCTGCTAATGAAACCTTTTCATATGAAGAGACCGCAAGTTTGTTTTGTCATCCATCACCATCATCTGTGCTTGATATACCTCCTAGTAAAGCTGCACTTGGTATTCGACTCTCCAATGGGGAGGTTTTTCAGCCAGAAGGCTCTGTGCAACCGCTTTCCGAAGAAGGGCTATCCAATTTGAAATTTCCTGAAGTGCCAATATCGTCAGCAATAAGTGCTGAAGAAGGCTACGTGCAACCACTTTCTGAAGAAGAGCTATCCAATTTGAAATTTCCTGAAGTGCCAATATTTTCAGCAATAATTGCTGAAGAAGGCTCTGTTCAACCGCTTTCTGAAGAAGAGCATTTCAATTTGAAATTTACTGAAGTGCCAATATCGTCACCAATAAAAACCGAAGTTTGGGGATTTATGAATTTGGGATTTGTGGACAATGACATACTTGATGGTTTGGATCAGTTGTTTGTTGGTAGGAGTGACATAGTTGATCCTCCTGTGCATTGTCATGGAAATGGTGAGAATATCATTCTTCCTGCTACTAAGTTTCTTATGAGTGACTTGGCAGGGTTTTGCTGGGATTGATTAAAGCCAGATCACAGTACTCGTAAAGTTTTGTAGCTAGGAATTATTAGTAGATACATGTTTATATTCAGTACATGTCAAAAAAAAAAAAAAAGGGCTCAGGAACTGTTTGAGCAGTTTTGACTTTTGAGGCTATCGGTATATCTGTTATGAACATATGAAAGTGTTCTCGGGTCTGTGCTCACTTGGGAGTTGTCCAATTTTCAATCTCTCAGTGGTATGGATTAGAAAATTGAACCTTGTTTATTTCGCCAACTATATTATAGAAGTGCCATTGTATCCATTTAGATTCTGAGAATTCAGAAAGAGACCGTCTCTGGAATTCAAGTTTGTTCTCATCTCTGTTTTTTTTTGTCTTCGTCATATTCTTCAGGAAGAACTCGGAAGATGTGGCATCTTGTAATCTGTCTCTTTCCGTTATTCCGTTTTTATTTTTATTTTTTGGATCTGGCTCTTCCTTGGTTATATACTTATATGCCTCTGAAATTCACGACATGTCTTGGCTTCTTAAATCCTATGGCAATTCAGCTGATGCAAATTGCTGACGAACCCAAATGAAAAGGAAAGCCGACCTGGATTGGCCAACTCGTTCTTAACCAGTTTTTTCCCGTCTATCCTTTGTACTTTCTTTCGATCCCAAAACAAAAACCCCATCAAGGCCCTTGATCAAGATACGCAGGCATGGCTATCTTCTTTGGCTCGCGGTATCTGCTGCACAATCATTAGACTCTAAAAACTTGAATGGTTAGGAACTAGCTATCAATTTAAGTAGAAACTCAAACACAGAATCGCTTCAACTCCAAAAGACTTAAAATCTCGACTTTGCTTTCATCTTCCTCATGGCAACCACAACTCATTGCTGCATACTGCTGGTATTGTAGAAATCCAATAAAGCCGGTTTCTCATACCGGTCAGAGCTTAAAGCAACAAAAGCGGGCTAAAACCTATAGGACGTACACCAAAACACCATCTAGTCTAAGGCTTCAATCAAAAATGGTAAAAGTCAAGGCGTACTGCTTTCATCTACGCAAAGCCAGTTCACAGACAAGAGCAAGATGAGCGCTCCACCTGCTTTGCTAAGCATATAGAAGTTGAGAAAACACAACAATGCACTATAGGGAGAATAAAAATCTAAGACGTGAAAATTTTACCAATTCCTACTAGGAAAAACAACTACTTGCCTCTCTGTTACTTATGTTCGTTCCTATAAATGCCGGATTTCTAAAAGGATTAGGAATTTATACTCATGTTCATTCCTATAAATAAACAAACATCTTACTAGTCCGGCATAAACAACCATAAACAAATTAAGAAGCAGCTAGCAAAGTATGAAATCGATCAACATATATTTTGGCAAACTTTTGCTCTCATTGTTAGCATTCACCGTTGTAGCTGATCAATCCAATGTCTTTGATGTGACAAGCTCAAAATATGGTGGAAAGCCCGACTCGGATATTTCAAAGGCATTGACAATGTCGTGGACAGATGCGTGTGCATCAACGTTGACGAGTACAGTCCTTGTTCCAAGGGGAACATTCGAGTTATTACAACAAGCAACATTTGAAGGTCCTCGTCAGGCTCCTATTCAGTTTCAGCTCCAAGGAACATTGCAGGCCCCAAAAGACCGGAGCCAGCTCGATGACTCTTGGGTTCAGTTTAAGAACTTGGACATGCTCACCTTGTCCGGCGGTGGAACTTTCGACGGACAAGGAGCGCTTTCTTGGAAGGAGCACCATGACTCTACTCCAGTCGATATTAAGTTCAAAACCGTCAACAATTCCATAATTAGCGACATAACTTTTATGGACAGTGCAAAGTTCCACATTAGTGTTCACGACTGCAACAACATTGCATTCCAAAGGCTCACCATCACAGCACCCGAAGATAGTCCTAACACCGACGGAATCCACATCTCCAGTTCGACCAAGATCAGAGTCTCCGACTCCTACATTGCAACTGGTGTCGATTGTGTTTCAGAGTCTAGGAAAGTATCCAGATGAACAGCCGGTTGTCGGCATCACGGTCAAGAACTGCACGCTTACCGGCACAACCAACGGCGCGAGAATCAAGACATGGCCCAATTCTCCTGCAACAAGCGTTGCTTGGGATATACTCTTCCAGGACATGATCATGGTGAATGTGAAGAACCCTATCCTCATCAACCAGAACTACTGCGACAAAGGCAAGTCGTGTAAGCTAATGATTCCATCCAAAGTACAGATCAGTGACGTGAGGTTCAAGAATATCAGGGGCTCGTCTTCGTCTCCGGTCGCCGTCAAGCTGGACTGTAGTCACAGCGCGCCGTGCCGGAATGTAGAGCTGTCCGATATTGATCTCACGTACAGTGGTGACGAAAAAGGCAAAATCACGTCCGAGTGTAATAATGTCAAGCCGAGACTTACTCGCGTGACTAGGGCTCTTGCTTGTGCCAATCTAGGTGACATACCGATAGATAATTCACCGCCTCGTACTGATGATGATGATGGTGGTGGTTTTGGACCAACATCCTCCGCCGCCGGCAATATTTTGGGGCAAAAACCGACGGTCCGTGTGATGGTGCTGATTAGTTCCACCATGGCTTTGTGGTTGCTGCACGGCTTGTTATGATCTGCATCGGTTTTTTTTTTCCACTATATATATAGGTGTCCAACGAAGAAGAGTAGATAATCAATCACCATTTTTTTGCGTGTAACAAAACAGATATTACTCCTCAGATGTTTATGAAGTAACTTTGTAAATTAACAATTTTGCAGTGATAAAATGTAGCATTATCCAACACTAATACTTCGTTTTTTTTAATCAAAACAACTTGATAACCTGATTGAATTTGTTATAGGTAGGTCATTTTCACTACTTTATTTCTCCTTTACCTTCTAGGTACATAAATATGCCATATTTTCTTATATACAATTAATTTTTACTTCAAAATATATCTACCTATATAAATAAATAGTTGAACTACCAACAAAAAAGCTTCTACACATAATCGATATGTGTCGCACAAACTGAGTGGTTTCAGTAATAAAATATTTTAAAGTAAAATGTGTGAACCTCTATTCCTCTAGTATCTTATGGTTAAAAAGAGCAATTCACTTTCTTCTATATCAAACTAAGCAACAGTCCATCTATATCTGTATGAACAAGAAAATAATTTCTCTTATATCTACTTTTTATTGAAACACGAGAGTCCATACAGTGCATATGAACACGGTAATAATTTCTCTATTTGTTTTTGTTGTAGTATAAATGTATTATAGTATAAATGTCTATATCATGTAATAGGTACTTGAGTGTATAGATATGGTACTTGAGTGTATAAATATAAGTACGAAGACTTGTGTGACATAAAGCATGTAGAGAGGCAACAAGCATGAGAAATATCATCATTGAAGCAACCATGTGGAGTTGTTTGATGATGATCATAATTACCAAATTGGTTTTCTCTTAGAGCATTCACACTAGCTTTGTATTTCTATATAAACCCTCAATTGAGAGAAGAATAAATACACGTTACTCTCTCACTCTCTCTGTTAATTTTTGTTTGTCTTTAAACACGTTATCAGCACGATATTGCTCTAGGATTCGAATTGCAAATCGACAAGAGAAGAGGAAGTTCATCATTCAAAGCTGTTCAGCACGCTCGTTCATGTGCGGATCAGCCTGCTTGCACGCTCCGAAGCATCTTGTTCGGAATCTCTAATCCAAATCATTTCTTCATTAAAGTTGTTCATCTCTGTCTCTTCTATCTGACCTCCAAATTTCAGCCCTGTTGGAGTCGTTTTGAGACATGTACACCATTCGAAGTGGGAGTTGTTCAGCACGCTCGTTCATGTGCAGATCAGCCTGCTTGCACGCCGAGAAACATCTTTTTTGGGACCTCTAATCAAAATACTTTCTTCATCAAAGTTGTTCATCTCTGTCTCTTCTATCTGATCTCCATATTTCAGCCTTGTTGGAGCTGTTTTGAGACCTGTAAGCCATTTGAAGTTGGATCTATTCGGAAGAATTTGTTCCGAATTTCAACAAGTAAGTTTTAAAGATTAAAGTTTCCGTTTTTGAGTTTTTATTAATTTCTCTTCTTTTCGGGGACTTACAATCAAAAAACGGAATTAAAGGAATTCACGCTAAATGAACTAAGAGTGTTCATAATATTTGGACTAAGAGCGTCCACAAGCATCAATTTATGACCATATTAAACATCATTGTTTCGGTCTACTCTAAATATTCTTGGAAATTGATTTCTTTGTAGCATAGCTCGGAAATCTTATTATTTTAGTTTTCGTGGAAGTTTTATCTCCGAAACTAATATATATTTTCTTCTTATCTTCAGGATGTCAAATGAACCTAGACTCGATTTTCAGATCCTTGACTCAACAGGCTCGGATTACCATAGCTGGAAAACCAACGTTGAGAACCATCTCACATCAAGAGAGATATTGCCCATAATTCAGGCACCTAACGCGGGTCTTGTGTTCCAACGAACACTTACAAAGTATGCACAAACAATTATATCTTGATGCGACGCCATATGGACAAAGCACTCAGATTAGAGTACATGTCCATCAAAGATGCAATGGACCTATGGGGAGCGCTAGAAGAACGCTTTGACAATATCCAAGATTCCTTCCTCCCTGACTTAAAGATTCAGTGGAACAATATACGCTTCTCCGACTTCAAGTCTGTTGCTGAATACAATTCAGAAGCTCTTCGCCTCAAAGTCATGTTGAGGTTCTGTGAAAAACCTCTCACAGAAGAAGAGCTAATTGAGAAGACTCTCTCCACATTCCCCGTCGCAGCACTTTTGCTATCAAAGTAATATCGCACTGAAGTCAATGCTGGACGAATTACGAGGTTTAATGAGCTCATTAATGTTATGTCGGTAGCTGAAAAGCATGACAACATCCTTGTAAAGAATTATAATTCAAGGCCCGTTGGAACCAAAAGCGTTCGTGAGACAAATTGTAATGCACCCAAAAGAGAGCGCAAGGAGCGGTACCCAAATAACAAGGGACATGAAGGATGAATGAGTTCATATAACCGCCTCAATAAAGAAGGAAACCGCAACTTTAGAGCGGGCACACGTGATGGCAACTACATACATGGGAGAGGTGGATATGGCAACACCGGCCTTGGAAGTAGCACCATGGGCCGTAGAGGTAGCACCATGAGTCGTGGAGGTCGCACCATGCGACGTGGTAGCAGTAGCAACCCTCCTAGGGAATATCTACAACGTGCACCACCTGCACCTCAAATGAAGAGAGGTAACCACAACGACATGTGTTATCGATATGGATTAATTGAGCATTGGTTTAAGCAATGCCATGCAAGTACCCAACTAGTTGCACGCTACAAGGAGTACAGGGAAGCAAGGGAGCAAGAAGCCAACCTTGCCGAAAATGAAGATAGTGAAGATGTCAATCTCACCATAGAGGACTTCAAAGCTGGAAATGAAATGCACGAGGATGCTGCAGATTTTGATTAGAATAGTTCTTTCTATTTTCCAAGAATGGCAAATATGCCTTTGTCAATAAATAATAAATTGTATTAACTCTTTCTCATGTGGCGCATCAAATGAAGTATGATGTCTAGGAAAGTAATTGAGATAGTGGTATTTAAGCGAGTCTCGCTCCACCAACATCTCTCTCTACATTCCTGGTCATATTTCATTGGAGTTACCAAACAGATTGAGTAAACTATAATTTGTCTAAGTTTGATTTTGTTCTGGAATAGACTCTGGAAACTTTGATGTAATCATTGGCTATTTTCCTTGTTAATAAAGTATCGCAGTATTATTCAATGTCATGGACACGTGTTAAAATCCGAACTTTATTATTTTTCAGTATGTTTCCTGGAAAGTTGGAATGCCTTCTTGATAGTGGCACCACACATACTATATTGCGACATAGGCAACTATTTTTATGGATGACGCCTAGTTGATCTTCAGTGACTACGATGGCAGGACCATCACAACTAATTCATGGTTGAGGACTAGCTCAATTTATGTTGCTAAATGGCACAGATATGAATGTCACTGAAGCTCTATATGCTCCGAGGGCTGGAAGAACCCTATTGAGTTTTAAAGATATAAGAGCCAATGATTTTCATCTGGAAACACATTGTGAGAATGGACAAGAGTTCATTTGCATCACCTCTAATAACTACGGAAATACACGAGTATTAGAGAAACTTATGTATTGCTCTAGTGGATTATATGCAACCACTATTAGAGTCATTAAATCCAACCATGTCATGAATGAAAATTTATGGGATTCTGACATTGGAGGTGTGGCGATCTCTGCAATTCTCAGACGCCACCATTGTTGCTCTTGCTGAGAATTGCATCAACTTGGAGATACTTGATTTAGAGGGTTGTCATGAGGTGAGGAGATGGCATTCGTGCAGTTTCAAGTCACAAGTGCTTGAAACGCCTTGTATTGCTCGGTTTGGGGGATTTTGATCTTTCGGATGTGGAAAGCATAGCGCTTGGATGCCCGTTATTGGAGTCTGTTGTGGTGGGTTTGAGCTTGAGGCTGGATCCAGCTTGGAGCTCTGAATTGATGCATGCCCGCACTAAGAGTGTCATCAAGTTTTCTCAAGTTAGTTATTGGACCGAGTTGTAGAGCTAGTCTTGCCTAGAGTTCAGTTTGCTAATGTTTCTGTGTTAGTAACTTGCTAGAAAAGCAAGGATCCCTTTTGGAATAGTTGACGAATTTCAAATGAGTTTTTGTCTGTCTCACGCTTTTAAGTACATGGTTGATGTTAGACAATGATCTTTGTAATTGTTTCTGTATGAAATGGATCATCTTCTATGTGTCACATTCTGTGAAACTTGCTCTTAATGGATGAGTCTCTGAGTTGCTTGGTGAATGTTTGATTATCGTCATTATTTAGTTTCATTGTCAATTGCTTTGCTTGCAAGATTGAGCATTTTGCCTGAAACTAGAAGTGTTCTAGTTTTTCAGTAACGGGAAGTTTTCTGTGCAACTGCTTTCCGAAGAAAAGTTACCCAGACTTTAAATTCTCTGAAGCCCAGTAATCGTCATCAATAGGTGCTGAAAAGTGGAATTGGGGATTTATGAATTTGGTGCAAGACTATCTCAACTAAATGAAATGAGGGTATAACCAAGTCAGCACACCATAATATGTCATTTGATAGGATCACATATGGAAAAGGATGGTTAACCACAAGTTTCTAATCAGAGTAACTTGTGAAATTGATTATACAACAGTCATGTTTATACAATAATGAAACAATCATAATGTCAAGAACATTCCCTTCCCCAATAGATACTACCGTTACTAATTCCAGAACATAATTCATACTAACGTTTCATAATAATCTCGAAAATCCGGGTTTCTCAAGATGGTCAGAGCTTTCAGCCGACCAAAACCTTTAAAATGTAAGACGCCAGCCTAAGGCTTAAACTGAAAATGGTAGTAGTCAAGGCCTACTGCTGTCATCTACGGAAAGCCAGTTCACATACAAGAGCAAGGTGATCGCTCCCCCATCTCTGCCAAGCAAAACTGAACTTGAGAAATGCACACCGAATGCAGTATAGAGAAAATCAAGGGTACATGTCAACTTTTCTTAGAATACTTTCTCTGGACCCCTTGCCACCTTATCACACTACGTTTTCAGGCCAAGGTTTTTACTATTAGTAGTTAAGTAAACAGTTCACTTTCTTCTTTAACCAAAGAAGAAGTTTATATATCTACAACTGAATTCCTTTAGAGCAGCACTTGACAATGATTTAGCGCCTTCATTGAAATGTTTTAATTTAATTTAATTTAATTTAATTTAACTATTACTCCAGTCTATGTGACTGATGATGCACAAAAGAATTGGCAATAGGTGGTACCTTGCTGGGGAGTCCTCCCATTCCTTTTAAAACGTCGATGGGTAACGTTTCAAGAACTCTGACCGGAACAAGCTCCTCCGTATGCCTGCCACCCGATGATTTCAGCAAACAGAAGCATTTATATGTAAACAGTAAAAACTGTGCTTTTTCAAGTTCAATGAAATACCATATATAATCAACAGTTCCCAAAAACTTGGAGTGGTATGATGTTGCCAACGGTTCTCCACACCTATCTCTTGTTCTGCGACTACCCTGCAGAAAACAGCATAGAGCATGAGACAAATAAGGTATATATTTCGAATAAAATAACTCCCAATCCAAAGTCATAACTTTGCTCGAATTTTTCTAAGATCAGATGATTACAATTGTGTCATACACTCATACTCATGCCTAATTGCAAGCATTTGTTATCCATCTGGTGGAATAAGATATAACACATTACCAAGCAAAATCAAGTGCTTGAAAATTTAGTTTCTATGAAGATGTATGAGTTGGAATTCTGAAGCTCGAATAAATGCAATAGTAGAGAAGAGTTAAGGTCTTACAGGTACTCCAAGATATGCACTGCCAAGCTTTAGACGGTGTTGGAGATGAGTGATTTCTTCACAGCCCGTTGCAAGCCTTACTTCTTCCGCGCTCCATCTATAAAAGAATGACTTTCCATACCTGTTATACGTGAAGGTTCTGTACTGCGATTCAAATTCAATCTGTCCTGAGACACGCCTGCGGTCATGTCGTTGGATGTCTAACTGCAACAAAATTCCAGCAACAATTGCAAAATGAAACTAGCACAGCAGAGAAAAAAAAAAAAGGTAATAATAAAGAGGAGGGGGCCCGGACTCACCTGAGATGAAGCTAGAAACTGGTAAATAGGACTCTGAGCATTTGACATAAAAAAAGAAAAAGAAAAAAAAAGTAAGGTATAAGATGATAATGAGGTATAAATAGTATATGAAGCACCTCAATCAAACCAATAAAATAAATGATCATCATCATTGTGATCTCACCTGTGGAGTGCTATTTAGGTCCCCAGCAATTATAACAGGGATAGATCCCCACTCTAGTGATAGCTTGTAAGCTTTTTCAAGAAACAGTCGAACCTACACCATGGTTTACAACCAATGTTTAATGAATAATCATAGTTGAGGATATTACAAGCAATATTATTGCATAACCACAGTTAATTCAATAACGGATTAAAGAATACCTGCCCTAGCTTGATATCTCCACGGCTAGGGTTGAATAGGACATGTATATTCCCAATCACTAAGCTTCTACTTCGGGTACATGGCCTCCTATATGTATGAATATCAGTCATGGAAAAGACCACACCAATATGTGATGTTAACCACATTCAACAAAAATGATATGCAAACACAGACAAATAAAACTTACATTGATGTATCAGGAGGTACATCTGACTCTAATTGATCTTGCAACTAAGCCACAAGCGATTAAATTAGACAATACATTTGGAAGCATAAATGGCCTCGCACATCAAATGAAAATACACAAAACAGACGGGGTTTCTTGACATCCGCTCTATCTGAGATGTCACCAGAAGTCACAGATCTAAAACAGCACAATGCCAAGTATAACTGGACTGATTGAATAAACATGTAATGAGTTCCAAAGGGTAAAAGGGACCTAACAACAAAGATGTGCATACTCAATAGGATATGCTACTTGACAGGGATACTACACAAGTACATAGACAAACAGTATTAACACAATGGCTCATCAATGTGCATTTTCAACTTAAGGATAGAATACATGAAACCCCCTATATGAAAATTAAAGTAAGTCCAAGTACCTTTAAAACACAAAATTGAGCAACATTATGACGAAGGCCAAAACTTTGGAACTCTATACTTTCTTGATGCAAAAGGCTAAACCTGCGTTCAAAGTATGAGTTGGTTAAGAGCTGGAGATAGAAATTAATCAATAATATATTAAGAAATACTACTAACAGCCCCAACATGTGACTATTGTAAAAGCATGCCTGTATTGAACAAAAAACTAGATAGGCTACACAATCAATTTATAACCATCCATCGTGTTTCTTTAAGCCTAAAAGCCTGCCTCAAGTAACTGGAAAACCCAAAGCTTTTCCACAATGAAAATCAAAGCAAAACGGATCTAGTTTGAGCAGGAGATTCAAGAATTCAAACATAGAAGTCAAAGTGACAGGGCTGGAACTTGCAATTTTTAAAGGTACCGTAAAACCTTACATGTCCTGTTTCCAAAATATAGCACATCCATCACTTACTTCACCCGTGCGTGCCTGAGGATAATTGGCAATCAAAATTTATATCAATCTAGAAGGTATTTGGTAAGTAATTACACAATAAAAAGGAATGTTGAAGCTACCTTGTACACACCTTCGAACCCATCTTTCCGGAACTTATGAGCTAAATCATCAAAACGATCGACCTCCTAACATCCATACAAGTAACATATGAAACCATTCCCATTGATAACAGTAAGCAAAAAAAGAAGTAAAAATATTTTGATCCACAGTCTATACCTGAAAACACACAATGCTAGCATTGTAACTATTGACCTCCTTTCGTATAAGCCTCCTGCGACGCTTCCACTTCATGTATCTGGGTGGCACATTATTATACATATCTGAGTGATTGGATGCATTTTCAACACCCAGAATGTTATAAGAAACAACCACAAACTTCTCTGCAGAAAACATCCAACATATTGATCATCACTTAGCTAAACTCCAACACTTGCAATAACATTAACACAGCCTCCCTACAATTCAAGTCAATCCTAAAGTAAATTTCAATACTTTACAGTAAAGTTCCAAACTTTTACCTCCATAGGCAGAAGCAGTAGAAGAGTTGCAGACCCATTCCCGAGAGCTCTGTGTTTCTTTCTTGGGAGATGTACAAGACAACACTCGGAACCTATTTGAAGATGACGGGTCGGGTTGTCGGGTTAGCGGTTCGGTGTCGGATTCCACAGTTCTGCGCCTCCTTTTGTGAGGCTCAGGCTGAGACTGTTGTTGTTCTGCTTCGGTGTTTAGTGAACGTTTGCGTTTGGGACGCAGTACGTCGATGGTTTCTTCCATTCTGATGGAACGTTTTTATGAGCGGTGGCGCGTCAAACGAACGCGCCACTTGAGTTACAAGGTACGAGGATGACGGTGGTGGGTGGTTCCGCGAATCGGTTATCTGTGTCTACTGTGAAGAGAGGGTTTAGACTTTAGAACGAAATATAAATACTAGTGGGCTTAGAATACTTATTAGTACATAGCCCAACCCAGTTAAAAGTTAAAGCCCAATCTTTTTATTTTCCTTTTCTTTTTGAAGACTATAGTTGAATTTAAATACAACAGCTTCATATATGTGCGATGCCCGTATGTTTTTGTATCTCAAATTTCAATTATTAAAAAAGAATAAAAGTTAGAAAGCTGTCTGCAGTAATTTTTGGAGTGTTTTTGACCCACTATTTTTTTTTTATATAATTTTCTTCTATTTGATTTTGGTATTTTATTATTATGACATTTTAGATATTTTTTATATGAATTGAATTTATTTTATATAAAGAACATATACGGCAATTCAAAATTTGGAGAAGTCTTTTATTAGAAATAATAAGAACTAAATTAATTCAAATTTAAAATATAGTTTTATAAATCGAGGAGTGATTAGGAAAACGCCACTCATGTACATTTCATTCAATATAGAAGAATTTATGTTATTTACCCGTCTATTATTATTAGTGCTAGTACATGTTGACGTATTGAATACTATTTTCTTACTTAAATAAAGTATTTTCACTTACGACATGAGCACAGGTCTCCGCAACCAAATTCTGAAAGAACTTCTGCCTTCATTATATTGAGTTTATCGAGATCAAGACCACATAGACTAAAGTGAAAATGATTTCAATGAAGGGACAAAAACTGAGATTTGGCAAGAAAGACAAAAGGTCTAGCTTAAGCCTATTTTCAAACACATACCTAGTTTATTCTTCCCATGATTATTTTAAGTAGCTACCAATTACCCATGGCATTGAAATGTGGAAGAATCTAACAGCTATGAGAAGACTTTAATAACGCTCAATGGTCACACTCAAGGGTCAAGACTGGTCGGTCCAATTAATTAATGTCCAAGTTCTCACTAGCTATTCACACCACTCATCCCAGTCCTTCTACATCACCAACCTGTAAAAACAGTCATAAATTGTGATTGCAATTCCGAACAACCCCAGCCCAAAATCATTGGAAATGTGGACAAAAAGATGAGATCTTGTTTGCTCCTACTTCTCCTCGTCACAAACTAGCAAACCAGTACTTTTTCAAGATGAGAAACCAACTTCTTCTGCAACTTTCTTTTGTACTGATATTGATCTTCTTTGTCTCCTCCAAACTAACACATGCCAAGTCCACAATAGAACCATGCAACTCTTCAGACTCCTGCCCTTCTCTCCTCTCCTATATTCTCCCTTGGGACTCAAAGCTGTCCGAGATCGCTTACCGCTTCCAGGTAAACGTTTTTGATATAATGGCAGCAAACTCCATCAACATCACTACATCATCAGTGGGGAACCAAATTTTCGGTGCAAGGTCTCAACTTAAAGTGCCCATTTCGTGTCCATGTGTGGATGGTATCAGGAGGGTTATGTTATCCTACATGGTTCGAGCAGCTGATAGCTTGGATCTGATATCAGAAGGTTATGGCAGGCTTGTGAGTGGTGAACAACTTAGGACTCTGAATGGGTTTAGTCCCAAGAATCCATTGACGAGCGGTCAAAGCATTTTGGTGCAGTTGCCATGTACTTGCTTTAACAATAGTAACAATGGGATTACTTCCGTGTTTATGTCGTATGTGGTGCAGAGTGGGGAGAGCTTGAGCAACATTGGAGTGGAGTTTGGGACAACAGTGATGGAGTTGGTCAACGTTAATGGCCTTGACCAACCGAGAGTTGACCCTGGAGACATATTGGCTATTCCAATTTCAGGTTAGACTGGTTAGTACACTGGTAACAGTTCAATTTCCTGAAAGCTAGAGGGTTTTTTTTTTGGTCATTCTCAATGAGAATGAGAAATTATAGCAGAAAGGTAGTTTATGTTTGTAAGTCTTTTATGTCAAGATCGTCTAGCAGAAAGGTTAGTTACTAGTGTACAAAATGTAGGGTTAGTTACATTTTAACCATCGGAGTATAACGTGTTTATTCACTTTGAATCCCGTTGTGCATAGTGTAAATAACCGATGTATGTATATATATTTGCAGCATGTTCATCCGCAAATCTTAACTGGTACAACGAGAGCTTAATAGTTCCAAATGGTTCATATGCCTTAACTGCCAGCAACTGCATCAAGTGCATTTGTAGACCAAGCACTCTCAAGTAAGTACATGTAATAAGGTACTTAAGCTCTTTAATAGCTAGGCCAATAAAAGAAAAAAAGTCGGTACTTTATGATGGCTGCGATTGATCTGTTCTTATAATTAAGTTGTTTGGTCATGATCAGCTTGCAGTGTTTCCCATCTGGGATTGTCAATGCATGCTCACATTTGCAATGCAAAGGATCTGATCTTTTCGTTGGAGATGTTTCCATCAACCGAACTGCTACTGGTTGTAATGTCAGCACCTGTGTGTATCGAGGCCACAATGGTGGCAAAATTTTCAGGGGGTAAGTCCAGAGTAAATCCTTTCTATCACCGATTATAGAGTATATACTACCACGTCACATGATTGTTTACTCTCGATTCTAACACTTCGAAAACCACATTCATGATAAGAGTCACAAATTTATGGAGCAATCTAATCTACAATTAAAGAAATTCACCATGATGATCAGATGTTCTTTTCTTGCAGCTTAGTAAATTCTTCTCATTCCCATTGCTCAGGTAAGCACCAACTCCAGTAGTCAAATTTGCTTTCATTCCTTCATTTTGGTTCACTTGTAACCTTTGTCTCTATCTGTGCAGATGACGAATATTACAGCACAGTTTCACCGGTGGCATCTCCTAATAATCCTGCAGTCCCATACATATCACTGCCTCCTTCACAATCACCATTTCCTAATCCAACTACTGGAACAGGTGCCGGTGGTCCTTCCAGTATACAAAATCCTAATAGTGCACCTAATAAGTATGGCAGATGGCTTACTCAAGCTCCATATTACAGTTTGTGGGTTGCCCTCTGCTTTTTCTTGTGATATAATGACAACTTTCATAGTGTACTTAATCATCATGAAATGAAATCCCCAAAATCTTTATCATGTTCTGCAAATTAGAAGGCTCAATAATGTAATGCATATGGTTCAAACCAACAAAGTTACTTTCAGGCAAATGGTATCAATTTTAGGACAAAATTTGCTACTCATTACATCCAAGTTCTTTTTTTTGTTACCTTAAAATGTTGTTATCGATTAGAACAGAGTAACACCCTCTAACAGCTAAATTAGGAGGAAGGTCAGATATCTAAGTGCGAGTCTGTAAGATATACGATGATTAATCTCCTCCGAGTATTATTTACAGTTGTTGAGCTCCTTGTTTAAAACTGATTTGGAAAATGTACAATCACGATAAAGAAATTAAACAATGAACAACAGCATAGAAGATGCAGTCACCAAAAGGGATGAAACTTCTAAGTAAGAAAACTTCCCTCAATCAACAACTGAGAAACACTACTCATAATATAGGTCCAAAGCAAAACAATAAACAAAGACCAACCCTTTGTGGCAAAATTAACTTCAGGCAAAATGCGCGTTCTGGTAAGCAGAACATCTGAAAATTATAATGGAGAGTCATTCAATCTCAATGCCCTGAGTGCTTGAATTGCAGAAATTGCCACACCTCCAATATCAGTGATAAGAGGGCAGCTCACAAGGACCAATTTTTTGATGGTTTTTGAGGTATATATAACCATTTGCCAAAAACCCCAATCCCACATCAATAACTGTATCACAATCTACCAACTCCAAGGCGCTAATGGAAGATGATCCAATTGTCAGATATTAGATCATTACAACTCAGATACAAAGACTTCAAGTTATGTGCTGAGTGAAAAAGCGCATCAACTCCAGCATTCCCTACCACCTTGCTCCCGCAAAACATAAGTCTGGATAATTTGGGACACCCGTTTCCCAATGCATGTAGACCTTTTGGCCCCAAATGACCATCATTATGTAGATCATGCTTCTCACAGCTTACCATGAAGGTCTCGAGTTCGTGACACGTTTTGGCTACGACCTCGAGGTGGGTATCGGTCTACTGACACTTCCATGGTCTTTTATTTCTCTTTTTCCTTCGTGTGGTAAGCTCACGTGTTCTGAAATCGACTAAGTTTGGGAATCTAGTCATTAGACCCGGGGGTACGGATTGGCGAACCCAAAGTGATGTTCGGCTCAGACGTTCCAATCTTAACCATTGCTTGCAGACCAACGAGACGATTGTCTATCTCGTTTGTACGCAATTTTATCTCGTTTGTTCTTGATTTTGTTAAGGATTAGGAGAAGTAAATCGTCGATCAGCATGGAACTACTGCTCCCGGATTTCTATCTGGCACGTATAACCATCTTTCTCTGCTTTTTTTTTTTTTTTTGGAACCACGAAGGACCTAGAAACAATTTCAAAAATAACCCTGATGATCTTCACAACCGGCAGATTGGCAATGGACTGCTTTCAGCTACTCATCATCAAGCATGATCTGGCGAGAGGTTGGGGATCAAATGATGGGTGGTTAGGGTTTTGAATTTTTGATGTCTGAAACAGAAGTGGATCGTGATTGCCCTTTTGTTTTCTTCTTTTGGGCTTTTTAAAGTTGTTTGAGCTTTAACATTCTCAAAAAAAAAAAAAAATTGTCTGGCCTCAATTGAAGTAAACTATAATTTGGGCTTAAATTTACTCTAAACTTTGCAGGCCTGAGGTGTTATATTGTAACGAAATTTTCCATAATTTTTCCTAATTTTAGTGCAGAATGACCATCGATGTTTCCCTTCTGAGATTGATATCTCATGCTCTCATTTGCCGTACAGAGAATCCAATCGTTTTATTCTTCACGTGAATGCGATTGGTTATAGTGTTCGAGCTTAAGCCGCAATGGCAACCAAATGCTAAGGGGCATAAGACCGGGTAAATCGTTCTATTCCTAGTTGTATACTAACATGTTTCTATTTTTGTCTTCTAAATTGTAAGAGAGAGACACATAATTGTTGACTCCCGATTCTAATCCTTCTAGGATCATATACAATTTCCGATAACCAATCACCATCACAGTACATTGCCAGAAGAATTTTGTTACTAACGCCACAAGTAGTTTTGGAATTTGGGTGTTATCTATCCTGAATATCCCTCCTCCTTGCTATGCACAATTAGGGGGCTAAAGTAGTTGGTGCAGCCAGCTAGACCATGAGATGCTCTATCATTGCAGACGATGAAGATTACAGCAGTGTCATCAATGGCACCTCCTCCACAATCACATAAAAAGTTAAGATATTAAAACAGGTGCCCATAGTCCTACCGGTATATAAAATCCAAATAGTGCACCTTATACTGGACTCCACAGTTTGTGGGTTGTCCTCTGCTTTTCTGTGCTAAAATGACAATCTCAAAGTGGTCTTCCATAGATCATGTAATGAAACCCCAAAGTTTTTTATTTATGTTGTGCAAATCGGAAGGCTCAATACTCCAATGCATATGGTTAAAACCAAGATTGCTACTTCCAGGAAATAATATCATCAGTTTTACGGAAACAATTGCTACTTTAAAGTATGAAATTACAACTACAATAACACCTTTGTTTATCTTGACCTCTCTTCCACCCATATAAGTTGATCAATCACCTACATATACTATTTTTTTTCTGAAATATGAGCTCTCTCTTGGCAAGTCATTCCCAAAGGAGATGTCCATAACAAGCAGCAGCAGCAAGAACAGAGCAAAATCCAAGCTGTAATATCTATAGCAAGCACAGCATAGCAACAGCAGACTACTGTTGTTATAATAGCAGACAAATGACAAATGAAAACCTGCACCATAAAAACTATGACACCAAGAATATAATGGTGTCCATAACAAGCACAAGCCAAAAAACAGCAGAAGAAAGAAGCTGGAGCAAAAAGGTACAGCACAATAACGGAAGTAGGAAAAACCAGCTCAAGGAAAACCCAGTGAGAAGAGAGTCTACATGAATGCATCTTGGCAAGTTACTGACAATGAAGAATTTTGAATTTTCCAACTTTTTTCATAAAATATCATCTACATGTGCTCAAAGTTCATTACTTTTCCCACTTGGAATAAGTCTGCAAAATCCGAAGCTACAACATGGGTAACTACGATCGCCTACCTAAATATCATAGAACATAAAGTCCAGCACCTACATTTAAGGATCATGAAACTCGAAACTTAATAACTCCTCTAGTTTTGTCGTGCATCTTCCAAGTCGGATCAAACCTCTTATGTGAATCCACCACAACAGAATCCAATGATGGGCATCCAGGCACTATCTGTTCCACATCAGAAAGATTGAAGTTGGTTAACCCTCGCAATTCAAGGCGTTTCAAGCACGTATGACTGCAAAACGCACGAATGCCAGCTCCGGTTACCCTCTCACAACCCCCTAAATCAAGCATTTCCAAGCTGCGGCAATTCTGTGCAAGAGCGGCCATGGTAGGGTCTGAGACGTTCACATAATTCAATATCAATTTCCTGAGGGTTGGAATTGCAGAAATTCCCACACCTCCAATAACAGTGATTCGACTGACTTCTCCCTCACAAGACAATTCAGGTGCTCCAAGCTACACATTTTGCCCAAAAGCTTGACCCCAGTATCAGTGATAAGAGGGCACCTCGCAAGGTCCAATTTCTTGAGGGTTTTTGAGGTAGATCCATTCGCCAAAAAAGCCAATCCCTCATCAGTATTGTTATAACAACGTCTTAACTTTAAAATGCTAATGGAAGATGTGGAGCCAATGACTCTGAGGGCTTCATCCGATAGAGAGCCGTTTATCAAATCCAGGGCCTCCAAGTTATGTGCTGAATGTATCAGCTCACCTACTCCAGAATTCCCTATTCCCTTCCCGAAAATCCCAACTTCGGACAATTTGGGACACCCATCTCCCAAAGCACATAGACCTTTTTGGCTCAAAATACCAACGTCCTTACCTCTGCAATCAATCCTGATTCTCTCGAGTTTAGGACATGCGTGGGCTATGAATTCGAGGTCAGTGTAGGTCTTTGTTGAAACAAAAAAAAAAAAAAAAAGCAATAAAAATAAAATAAAAGAAGCAACCAGGAAAAAAAAAAAAAAAAGAAAGTCTTTGAAAGCCAAAGGCCCACGTCATATTTACTCACAAGCTTATCAAATACTAGAGTTTGAGTGCAACCCGTACGGGGAGCTTCCATGATAAATATTACAACTATCTTTTGGTGTTTCAATGCATATCAAACACAAGAGTCTCTCTAGAACTCAATCAGATCATTCAGTGCACTATATAAGAGGCCAAGAAGGCCGTGCCAAAAAAAAAAAGAAGAAGAGAAAAAACAGAAGCAGAAGGAGAAGGAAAGCAAAGGAGACAGAAGAAGCCGCAATGTGTTCCATACGAATCAAAGGTGGAGAATCCGTCTGCATCTCTTTATGGTTTTACCGCTTTCAAAGCTCCGGTGGCGGTACCTTTCGGTGCCAATACTGTTTCAGAGCTTCATTCGGCGTGCCTTAGGGTGCCGAAACTATTTTGGAAGCTCTGGTGTCGGTGCTTACGGTGCTGATACTGTTTCAGAGCTTCGATACGGCGTGCCTTAGGGTGCCGAAACTGCTTTCAAAGCTCCAGTGGCGGTGCCTATGGTGCCAATACTGTTTCAGAACTTTGATACGGCGTGCCTTAGGGTGCCGATATTATCCTCAAGTTTTGGCTGTTTAATACACCGAATTGACAGAGGGCCCCTTGTGAATCACCACAGGGTCGTGGTTCAATATAAAAATGATAACAGGAACTCTGTCAATTCCACTTAAATACCACATAAAATGCATCCCTGCATTCTTTTCAAAACACCATAGCCAAAAAGAGCCAGTCCCAACCTCCATTCCAAAACACCTATTCTAAACAAACCAGTGGGTAAACAAAAAGAAAGCCTCACCCTTGAGTTTAAATACTAGAGTTCTGGAATCTTGACTAAAGTTGTTGTCCTTGCCTTATACCTGCACAAAGGGTTATCAAATTCAAAATCCTTAAAATTGCAGCTATAGGAGTTGACAAAGCACAAAGAAATCGTTTTTGGTGCAAAGAAACTAATAGAAAAAGACTCACCGTCGAAATCAAAAGTCTGGAACTCTAGAATTTTTGACACCGCAGCTCCTGTACTTGTTTTGTACCCGCGTAAAGATAATAATAACAAGGTTTCATCAAATTAACGAAAGCCTTGAACTCGTAGCAGTTGAAGTTACCAAAGTACAAAGAAAACGATACAAAAGAAGAGGAAGCAAGAATGATGTTCTGGTAGCATTTGCAGAGGAGAGGGTTCAATCAAATTGCACAAGTACAACGAGAATGACAAAAGCAAAATGACAAGCCTGCGTTCTCGGGTACGATATGTCGAGGTGCAAACAATTGTAAACAGAAGAAACAAAGTAGAAGCCGTGAGGTGGAATAGCAAAACAAAGTTCAAAACTTGATCATGGTGAATTGCTACAGCATCAAGACCATTTGTCCTTGGGCAAAAATCAAATTCAACAACTCAAAGGCTGCAGCAAGTTTTAAGCCAATATTGCTGCAAGAAATCAAAGTGCGGTGCTGATATAAAAAAAAAGCTAAAGAACAAAAGTCTCTGGTGGTGACATCTTTGTGGAAAGATAAAGCTTTAACCCAAGTCTTGATCAATGTCAACAAAGCAATTCCAGAAACTCACAAATGCACAAAGCAATATATAAAAATGAAAGTTCTGACAATGTTGCAGGCCATGTGGGAAGGTTTAATTAAGCTGAGCACAAAATAGAAGGCTTAGTTAACAATTGCACAAGTTGCAAGCTTGATGAGGTGTTGCCATAGAAACAAATGAAGAAAAGTCTAGCATTGATTTTTATAATCAAGCCTAAAGAAAGTCTGGCGGTGGAATGACAAAAAAAAAAAAACACAACTTGAAGCTTTGAAGGGAGACAAATTGGTACACTGTTCATCAAAAATGTGTTGAAAGTGCACTATGACCCAAGGCATATTTCTAAGCCAAATTAAATTTATTCAAAGAGGTTGCAACGTGTCCTGAACCAATATTGTTGCAAGAAATATTGAAGAGGTGCCGACATGAGAAAGTAAAAAAAAAGAAGAAAATATCTTGGTTTGTGACCTCACAAGCAAGTATGAATGTTTAACTAATCATGTCTTCCCTTTGTGCCCTGTGTGCAATAACACCACAAAGAAGAAAAGACAAGAAGAAGCAAAGTCAACAAAAAAAGCTGGTCTTTACTTTCAGACCAAAGGCACCAAAACGAAAGCAATGTTGGGAGTCCAGAGGCTTGGATTGCCAGACCACGATGAGATGCAAAGTCCCCCCTATAACACCAAGAAAAAAAAAAAAGTCAATCGCATGGACTCATCAGTGGAAGCAAAGGATTCCCTCTTCAAAATTATGCTCACAAACGCACCTGAAAAGTCAAAGGCGGGAGTATTGCTTTCGCAATCCATAGTGTACCTTTTTCTTGTTCGACCTCACAACACCAGAAAACAATATTCAGTTCCCCGAGTCGCCGATGAGAAGGACCGAGAAGAAAATTTCAGTTTTGTTGTACACAAATCAAACAAAGGAGTGAAACAAAGGATGAAATCCTAAACCCAGTTTGTGTGCAGAAATCTCAATTGTAGGCTTTGAAATCCTCCTTGGGCAAGCATATAGTTGCGACTCTATCTTCAATCCCATCTCCAAATTGATTTCGGTCTTCAAATCCATCTTTGATTCGACTCGGCAAGAATGACATTCCAAGCTCGTATTCGCTCGGATTTGGGGACGGTAGAAATTGAAGCAGGGCAGTTGTGAGAAAAGAAAAAGTAAAAAAATAAGTAAGGAAAAATAGCAGTTGGGCCTGTGAGAGCCTTTGGGTCTTTGAAAAGTTTGATGGGTGTCTGGGCCTTTGAAGATTCTTTCTGATGCCCGAAATAAAAGCTTGAAGCATGCCTCCGAGTTATATACAAGGAAAATTGAGGCTCGGAGTCCACTCGTTACATTGAAAGTTCCCGTATTAAATTTGGGGCCGAGAAAGCTTCATGGAGCGAGGAACATGATTCGCAAGGATATAAAAGAAGCCCATTTCAAAATTTGAGCCCGTTGGAAGAATTCAGCAAAACATGACGCTATGTGTCACGAGCCGAACTTTGCAATGCACAAAGCGGACCGTGCGGTACTTGCTATCAAGTAAGTCAACCAAGTGAGTACCTTGCAAGGAACAATGAAACCACACGATATTAAAATAGAGCTAGCGACAAGCAAGAACACAATGATATAAATGTTGGGCAACCACGAAGAACAAATGAGTAATTGAAAGGAAAGATCAAGGAGCAATCTCACGGGACACAGATGATTGAATAATTCATCTTTTATTGATGGTAAGACGGTAAGGGAGGCAAAAGTACATGTGCTTACCTATACTAGTTCCGTAGTCCAAACTATGCCGACTAGGAACCCCTCCCTATAGAGCATATCGGGCTTACATGAAAGGGCCAGGGGAATACATGGAAAAGGTCGAGGAGAATAACTGCTAAATAAAATAAATTACATAATTTGTAAATTACCAAAACACCCCAAGCACACAAGCAACCAACCAAAGCTTAACTAATGACCCTGGACAAGGTTGCTTGTGGCATTACAAGTGCGGCCCCTAACACTATGGGTTTCCATTTCCAAATACCAGGCTTTGGTTTCGTTAAAAATACTTTGGAACCTAAAAAATATCCTTTTGGTACAAAACCAAGAAAAATCCCAAATTCCCAAAATTTACGAACTACAATGGTTTGATCCCTTTACAGTGTATGTAGGTAATCTGGATTTAAATCTGGATGCAACCACAACTTAAACCGAATCCCTGGTTCTTTCAAAACCAAATTCACTCAAATACCTAACCAAAATTTTTCGACAGGTCAACTACCTGTTGAAACTTCAAAACCACAAAAATTTGAACTACGAGTGGCTTGATCCCTCCCAGGGTACGTAGGCAGCCTGTAATACAACCTATGTGCAGCCGTAATTTTTCACAAACACACACATCTCCATAGGTTGACTTTGTACTTGGTATCAAAGGGTTTTTCCCTTAAAGTGAGGGATTGTAATTGAGAGATTATTGTTATCTTGAATGAGTCGAACCTGACATAATAAAAGCTCTATTTTCAATAAGATAGAGCGAAATTGTGTTGGGTATAGAAATACCACAATGTCAAATTGACTATATTTGGGAACCTAGTTAGTGCAGGAAGGGAAAATCCGGGGCTCTTAACATAAAGGGAGAGTGATTATCGGTCTAGACCTTCCACTTTAAGCCATTGCTTGCAGACCTGGGAAAACGATTTTCTATCTTGTTTGTCCTTGACCTTGTTAATCACTAGGCCAAGTAAATCATCGCTCAACGATGAAAATAAGCCAGTTTCTTTTTGGTGTGCAAACACATCTTCCCCTAAATTCTTTGCTACTGTATGTGCTCAAATGAAACAAGGAAAAACCAGAGGACCAAGAAAAATGAGAAATGAACCTGAGGATCTTCGATGCCAGCAGCTACGGAATGAAGGGGCCTGAACTATTCATCAAATAGGGCATTCTTGAAGCACGATTAAGGGAAGATTGAGTCTCCGACTCCGAGCCTTGAGAATTCGCAGCGAGGAAGAGAGGGGTAGGCTTTTTGCTGTTGTTGCTGGCAGTTGAAGGGAGTAAGTGATGAGCGGTCCAACAGTCTAACCCTTCGTGTCTCTCTGCATGGTGTCTGGGCTTTGTTTTTGTAGGCCCGGTTTTTTATTTTAGATTTTTCACTTTTACATACATACTGTGACACTCTTGACATAAATTCTTGTTGACACTCTTTTCTTTGTTGAAATTGTCTGTGTCATAATCTCAGCATCGGTAAAATTTACTATATACTAAAGGTGACTTACTGTTTATTTTACTGTTTATTTAACAGTAAAATACCAGTTTTGCCCTCGAGTGTAAAGTTCATTTAACAGAAAAATACCGGTTTTGGTCCTCGAGTGTAATGGATAAAGAAAACGTCTGATTTTGTAGCGGGTTCGGGAAGCCTCCATTTGTTCGAGCCAACGAATGCAGATATCTATCTTGAGTGTTCCAGAGTTTCAACTGCATCCGTCAAGCTGCCAGATACTAAGGTTGGGCTGATAACAAGTACAAAAGGTTTGGTTTACATTGTTTATGTGCTAGGTTTGATAGAAAATTTGGGATTTTGAATTATGGATTTGATGTAAAATTTGGGATTTTGATCGTAGATCGCTGGGGTAAGAAAAAGAAGGTCGATTTTCGAAGGAAGGTTTGGGTTGAGGAAGCTTTCAATAGAAGAAGAGGTATGTGTTTGATTTGAGTTTTTTTTCAGTTGTCTAATATTGTGGTTTTGAGTGAGTGTTTTTATTTTTGATTTTTTGTGTATTTATATATGTGATTTTGTGTGAATTTTTCTGAGTTATATTCTTCTTTTTTTTCATTTATTTTGTGCTTTCAGAGTTAGTGGATGTATTGATTATGCTTTTGTTGACATTGGGTTGTGATTGATTTTGCTTGCAGGTTTTGCTTGCTGCTACTGTTTTTCTTTGAAGTGATTTATCTGTTAGATTGTCTGTATTCCATGTGAGTGTTTTTTTTAAGGTTTGTAGATAATTTCATAGCATAGGTGGTTGGATATTGAGTTTCTTAAACGAGACTCTATTAGATTGTGCTGTTTTGTATTGCAATTAACAAGATAAGGGTAAACCGAGTCGAGATACTTGCACCATCGATGTCTTTCAGTTTATCTAACTGTGGCCATGGTTGATTTAGTTGTTTTACACAAGAAGAAATAGGATTTTAATTTCAGTGAAGTTTTGAAGTAGCAGTGTAGTTAATTGGTTAAAGGATCCGTTGTTCTATTCTGTGTTGCTTTGTAGGTTTTATTAGAGATCAGATGCTACTTTGACTTTTTTTTTTTTGTATTAGTATTTTGCTGGGGTTTCGTTTTTTTAACCAAATATTGTGTAGTATTTGAGTACTGATAAGTTCTTAACCACACAAAACAATGAAATCTATGCACATTGTGCTCTTTTCTGTTTTGCCAAGAAGGTTATTGCTTCGTGTTCGTTGAATTGCAGTTGTTTAAGAATTTTGCTTTGTCTCTTGAAATTAATGGGTATAAATCATGAATGCATTTGTGCTGGTTGCCAAGGCAGTTGCTATAGCACTTGCTCAGCACCTGGTTGTGAATGCCAGCTGCAAAGATGGAAAGAGCTTTTACTACAGCGGTAGCATAAATATCGCCGTTGCTGTGGCTATTGATGGTGGGCTGATAACCCCTGTCCTTCAGGATGCAGACAAGGTGTGATATTTGTGAATTATAAGAATTAATATTGTATGGTTTCGTAGTAGTTTGTATTATACTTACTGTGTGGTAATTTGCTTTTGTTGGCACAGTTGGATTTGTATTTGTTATCTCAGAAGTGGAAAGAGCTGGTGGACTCAGGTCTTCATCATTGAAACTCTTTGTCCATCTCATTGCGTTCTACCGTACAATGTATTTATTAGGTTATACTAAATCCTATGTAGGAACTTTCACTCTGTCCAATTTGGGCATGCTTGGAGTGGACAGATTCGATGCTATTCTTCCTCCAGACCAGGTGAGTTTTAACCCCCAAAACTGGGAATTTCACTTTCATTAACTGATGACATTGTTCTGCTCCTTGGAAGTTGAGAATTATTACTGAAATTTTGGACTGATGATCAGGGTGCTATCATGACTGTTGGAGCTTCAAAACCCACTGTTGTAGCTGATGCAGACGGATTCTTCAGTGTATAAAGTAAAATGCTGGTGAGTATGGATGCAATTTCTTTGAAATGTATGCCATGTTTCTTAATGTTTGATGCACTTATATGCTGGAAGACTTTACTAGAATATACTTTAAATTTTACTCCTTTTTAAAGGATCAAGCTCCTAAAACGAAAAAACTGAACAAGTATACATAATGAAAGGAGTACATGACAGTTTCCCTATAACAACCATCTTTTTGCTGTTCTTCTCTTGATTCTTATATGTTGTTATTCTTATTCCATATTGTATTATTATTGAGTTTCAACTGATACAAACTTTCATCTTGTATGAACTTTGTTTCTTCTGTGGATTGGTATCTACATAATTGACTACAGCATTTTCAACGTACTAATATAGTTTTCTACAATTACTCATCTATTTATCTTATGAATCCATTTATTTTATCATTTTATTTATTGTATTTTCACTTTATGATTATTGTTCTATTTGATTCACTAGAAAATCAGCCTTTTATTATCGGTATTACGATTATGTGTTTAGCTCACTTCACAACAATCTTTTTTATCCTTTTAGAACACACTCACCACTTATTGCTTTCTTAATGCATTATCCTCAATGAAAACTGTACTAAAAGCTAATATATGAAAAAGATGCTGTTTCAGAATACTTCTTTACTTTCACATTTTAACACTTTTATTCATACCATTAAATCTGCATAAAGCATTTTGATCAACTATTTACTTTTGTAATACTTTTCTAATTCATCAGATTTCAAGAATAAATGAATGCATAACAGCCACACCATATGTTTTAGAATTCTACCAGAGATGACTAATTGAACCATATTGATGATGCACCTGCAAACCATATTCTAGCATATCATGCAAATCTAAAATAAAACTTGGCTACCTAACTATTATCTACTGTTCTTACCTAATCAAAAACTCATTCATTGGTAGGTTGATAGTAGCTTCCAGGTATTCGACACGTTTAATTTTGATAAGAAGATAGGTCGCCACCATGTTTACCTTGACAGCTCAAGTGGAAGGAGGTCAACAGAACAAGAAACGGTTATTGGTGATTGTTCACAATTGCTATGATTATGATCCTACTAGGAACAATGATGTATTACCTAAAAAGGAGAGTACTCAAAGTCAATTGGTAATCTTCTTAAATTGTTAATATATATATATATATATATATATATATATATATATATATATATATAGAAGTTGAATCACTGTTATTTTTACGTTAGTTCTTTGGCTAAACCTTGGAGGAAGATTCTAATTTGTTCTTTGTTCTGTTTTTGCATAGGGATTACAGACAGTCATAACAGCAATGCCCCTAATCTGTCTATAAGTTGGAGAGGGTGGCTCATATATATGTCTAGAAGGTACGGACAGTTTCCACGCGACTCTCTGTTTCCTTTCATACATGTTTGGAGGGTTTATATATTTCTGTAAGTTAGTGATGGATTAGCTGCTTCATGATATTATCAAATTGAATGACCTGGAGATGGGTCTGCAACATTTTGGGTTATACAAAAAGATCATGCTTCTTTAAATAGATGCTCATATTCCCGCAGCGCGGACACAATTTCTAGTGCTACTCGAAGTGATGGACTAAAAATGTCGACCCCATTTGTAAAAAATTTATGATTTTCTTGATTTTTTGACTTCGAAATGTTATAAAAAGGAAACCCAAATCAACACTTCTAGAGTTGATTACCATGGATTTGAAAAAGCACATGATATATTCCGGTGTGCTTATCAATGTTGCAATGACGGAAAAACCAGAGCAAATGGAATCTATTACAGGTTATATACCATCCTTTGTCTCTCTTTCTTCAGAGTTCAAAGAGAAACAAATACATAATTGGACGTCTCTCTTTTTTCGGAGTGTAATTGTATAATCTCGATTCAAGCACTTCTGGAAAATTTGATAGGGCAAATACTACAATTGAAGAAATTCTTCACAATGCATTCGAATTCTTTTCTTTGCAATTAGTTGTCCGAGTTGCTTTCATTCTTTCATTTTGCTATCATTAAATGTTCAACTCTTATTAACTTTATACATGATGAATAATACAGAAAAGGCTATACCTCCATCAAATTTTCTAATCCATGTACCCAAACTATTAATGCAGAAACAGATGATCATACATTTCTCATCAGTCAATTCCCTCATTCAACAATTGAGAAACACCGTACAACATAAGAGGTCTCTTGTAAAGACGGGAGAAATCAGATATCACACATGAACTAAACAAAGGCCAACCATTTTGAGAACTTGAAGCAAAATGCTCATTTTGGAAGATGATCTATTTCATACAAAGAAGATCGTTCCTTGACTTCAGCATGCAGTTAAAGCATAAAAAAGAATCAGTTTTCTAAATTTGAATCAATTGTTGACACAGAAAACTGAATCTGCAAGGCAAAAATAGCTCCAAAACTGAAAAGCTACGACATTTCAGTGAATTTGAGGACTCTTCTAGTGTTGTCCTGCATCAATGTTGCATCCAGCTTCCACCGTGAATCCACCACAACAGATTCCGACTCCAATGATGGGCATCCAAACGCTACTCTTTCCACATCAGAAAGATTAAAGTTCCTTAAGCCAAGCAACACAAGGCGTTTCAAGCACTGATGACTTGAAAATGCGCAATTCTGGGCAAGAGCAAGCATGGTAGGGTCTGATACACCCAGAAGACCATCCAATTTTATTTCCTTGAGCGTTTGAATTGCAGAGATTGCCACACCTCCAATATCAGTGATTTCTCCTCTCCTCCCACAGTAGGACAATTCCAGTTGCTTCAAGCTACACATTTTCTGCAAAAGCTTGACCCCAGTATCAATGATTCCCCGGCAAAGACTTAGGACCAATTTCTTGAGGGTTTTCGAGGTAGACCCATTTGCCAAAAACCCCAATCCCATATCTTGATGCCGGAACAACCTACCAACTCCAAAATGCTAATTGAAGGTGCCAAACCAATTGCTCTGAGGGCTTGATCCGTGAACAAGCTATTAGATATTTAGATAAGAAAACCAAAGCATCCAAGCTATGCTTTGAATGTAGAAGTGCAATAATTCCAGAATCCCAGACCGTATCTTCCCCAGCAAGTATAACTTTGGACAATTTGGGACATCCATTTCCCAAAGCCATTAGTCCTTTTCCCCTCAAAATAACAACATGACCTTCCTGATGCGCATCAAAGCAGAAAACCGTGATGCTTTCTATTTTGTGGCATGTCTGGGCTATGATTTCGATTTGGATGTCCGTCTTAAGCTCAAATATTTCCAGATGAACTAGATTTGGGAATCTAGTGAGTACAGCCAGGTCGGTCAGCGAAAACGCGAAGTGATGATCGGCTTAGACCTTCCACTTTAAACAATTGCCTGCAGACCTCAGAGAACGATTTTCTATCATCTTTGATGCTAACCTTGTTAATGATTAGACCAACAAAATCATCGCTCATCAAAAAAAATTTCCCTAATTCTCTTGTATGTGAAACCATTCTACAGTTGTGCTTCTTTTGCTACAGTGTGTGTGCGCGGAGAATGAAACAGACATTGAGAAATTAACCTGAAGATCTTCCCCGGCGGCAGCTAAGCAATGAACAAAACGGCTTGAGCTACTCATCATCTTCACCGGGCTTCTTTCCAGCAAGATCTGGCCAGAGAGGGGTAGTGTTTAGGAGTTTGACTAATCAAAGATCGCCCCTTTCCGCTTCGAAAGCTTCAAGCAAGGTGCTCATTCTGAATATTATATCAAACAAAGAAACTAAACAAAGACGGACTTCTTCCCTTCGAAAACGATGCTCATTCTGGAATAAAATACCAAACAAAGAGACTGAGTTACTAAACAAAGACCTTCAATGCTGACCGGAAAACCCCATATACAGAACAAACAAAAACATGAGCTAGATATGCTATTGACACAATTCATTTCATACAAAAACAAATACAAATACAAAGATCCATACAAATACAAAGATCCTTCCTTAACACCAACCATGTAATCTAAAGCATAAAACATATAAAACCCATCTGAGATTCATCAACAAAGAGCTAATTCTCACTTGGAACTAAATTCGAAGGACTCACTGCTTCATTACCAGTTACTAATATATTTTCATAGCAAACTAAATAGTGGCAGGCTAAAAACAGGACTCCAACTCAAAGTTCAGTTCATCAAGCTAAGACATTGCTAAGCACACTAGTGATATCTATATACAGAGAACTTGAGAACTCTTCTAGTGTTCTCATGCATCAACTCATCGCTCCAAGTCGGATCCAGCCTCCAACTTTCATCCACCAAAACAGATTCAGCCTCCAACGACGAGCATCCAAGCGCAAGGCTTTCTACATCAGCAAGACCAAAATTCCTCAAACCGAGCAACACCAGGCGTCTCAAGCCTTGATGACTTGAAAATGCACGAATGCCAGGTCCGGTCACCCCTTCACAACCGCTTAAATCAAGTACTTCCAACTTTTTGCAAAATGCTAGAGCAGAAGCGGTAAGGTCTGACAAGCCGTAAAGACCATTCAATTTCAATTCTTTAAGATTTCGAATGGCAGAGATTGCCATACCCCCAACATCTGTTATTTCTCCCTGACACCAAGACAAACTCAGCTCCTCCAAGCTCCGCATTTTCTTCAAATCCTTCAACCCATCATCAGTGATCTTACCACACATCTTGAGCACCAATTTCTTGAGCGTTTTCGAGGTAGACCCAGTTGCCAAACAACCCAATCCGCGATCGGTAACATTGCAGCAGCTCTTCAACTTCAGAACCGTAATCGAAGACGAAGCGATTGCTCTGAGAGCCGGATCCCCGATCAAGTCATGTCCCAATTCCAAAGACGACAAACTCCGGGCAGAATTCACAAGCTCCAGAACTCCGGCATTCCCAATCTTGTCCCCGATCAGCGACACCTTGGACAACTTGGGACACCCACATGCCAAAGCCGACAGCCCATTTCGACCCAAGAAACCTTCTTCGGGTGAAGTGAAGTCGGCGACCTTGATGTCCTCGATTTTGGGACATGTTCGGGCGATGAACTCGAGGTCGGAGTCGGTGGTGAGCTGTGTGGTTTGGAATTGGACTAAATTCGGGAACCTGTTCAGTATAGTTAGAGGAAACTCGGGTTTGCGAACGAAGAGTGATGGTCGGCTTATACCTTCGAGTCTTAACCATTGCTTGCAAACCTCGGAGCACGAGTTTCTATCATCTTGGTGGGTCACCTTGTTAAGGATTAAGGCAACTAAATCTTCGGACAGTAGAGAAATTGGCCCTGGCATTTGGGTGTGCGCGGCCATTTTGGGCGGGATTTGTGGCGGCTGTGTGTGCTGAGAATGAAACCAACCGACGGCGGAATTCTGCGGCGATCTAACTCAATTCCTCAATGATCTTCGCCGGCGGCGGTTACTGATCGTCGAGCTTTGTTGAAGCACGATCAGGCGAGGTTGTGGAATTGGACGTTTTTATATAGACTTTCTGGTTTTGGGCTGATGATTCATTCTAGCAGATTCATCATGGCCCAAAGAGAAAAAGGAATTAAAGAAAAGAAAAAAATAGGAACATCATTCCATAATTGAATTGAATTGACATGAATTAAATCATAATAACATTGTCAATTTGTCAGGTTTGATTTCATAACGGATTGACAATAAAATTGTGAGTTTGTGAGGAAAGGTGAATTTCAATCACGTCAATTAGGACCTAATTTATTTGAAATACGAACATTATTGCTTTTACCATATAATATATTTCAGAGTGATTGAGCTGTTATAAGACATTGGTACTGTTATAGACTTGTTTGATTGTTTTGCTGATGTTTGTTGCAGTGAAGCCATGCACAACTAGTGATTGTCTCTCGCAAAAATCTCATTTTTAGGTTGAAGGAAGACACATATGTCTTGTTAGTTTCGTCGATCAAAATCTTTAAATAGATGTATTAGATGTATCGAACAATGCTTTTGACAAGTAGCAATGTTTTTGCTGTCATATGGTTCTTTGCCTTTACCATGTACGCTTTGACATAGTTTAAGTTATTATACAATATGACTCTTATGTCTTGTTGAAGGGTCATTCTAACCCATTAATTTTCCGTAAAGTCTCGTTTGATTCGTGAAATGAAAATGTTGGGAAATGAAAGTTGATCATTTCATGTGTTTGGCAGTTGGCACACCCAAAGAAAGGAACGACTTTCCTACATGAAGGGAAAATATGAGGGAAAATGGATCCTCCCACACCCCATGGGATTCATTTTCCCTCATATTTTCCTTGCATTAATTACCAACTCTAAACATTATTTTAATAGTTGCTATTAGCAAATTATCCAATAAACTTTTGAATCTTGAATTGTTTATGTTTTGATAATAAGGATATGGGAAAACATTACCAATGGTCACTGAGTTATGACTTATTCGACACTTAACTCACTGTATTTTTAACAATATCACTTAACTCACTCAGTTTTATATCCGTCTTTTACTTAACTCACTGTCGTTAATTATGCCGTTAAAAACTATTAAAATTGAGGGTATATTTGTCTAAACACTAAAAAAAGGCATTTCTAACTTCTTTTTTAAAAAAAAGACAATTTTTTATTCAAATTATATTTAAGTTAAAAAAATCATTTTTTATTAGAAATCTCATAAATTTAAACAATTGAAAAAATTCTAATAAATGTAAATTGAGGGTATATTTGTCTAAACACTAAAAAATGCATTTCTAACTTTTTTTTTAAAGAATTTTTTTTTTCAAATTATATTTAAGTTAAAAAAATCATTTTTTATTAGAAATTTCAAAAATTTTAAAAAAATTGAAAAAAAGTCTAATAAATGTAGTTTTTTAAAGTTAAAAATGATTTTAAGTGTTTTGACAAATATATCCTCAATTTTAATGGCTTCTAACATTAGAATTAACGGCAGTGAGTTAAGTGAAATACGGATGTAAAACTTAGTGAATTAAGTGATATTGTTGAAAATACAGTGAGTTAAATGTCGAATAAGTCATAACTCAATGACCATTGGTGATATTTCCCTTAAGGATATTATTGGAAAATTGATGTTACCTACTTTCCTATTTATACACAAACCAAACATCGGAAAGGAAAGTAAAATACATTTTGCGATTACTCTCCTGCGTTTCTAAACATTGGTAGGGAAACTAGTGGGAATTTTAGAGCTCGTTCGGTAACTTTTTTCAAAATCATTTTTGAGCCCCGGAAAAATTTATCGAGATAAGGTGAGATCGTCTGGAATAATTTTGATGATCTCGGTAATTATTATGGTCCTTGGGAATAATTATTGAGATTTTGTTTACAAAGTAAAATCTCCAAAATTTGGACTCTATAATAAAGTACGTGAAGTGACGAGCTCGTGGGAATTTTCCGCTAATCTGAATTTCCGAAGTTTGGGAATTAATGGAAATTCATTTAAGTAAAAAGGAAATTATTGCGGTGCGATCCTAGCCGTTATTTATTCACCGCTTCATCTGGGCCATCCAAAATCAATTAAGGAATAGTATAAAAAGGGGAGGTCTGATGGACGTTTGATCATTCCAGAAACGAAGAGCAGCACCGACCCGTTTCTCCAGCTCGAGACCCGCGACGATGACCCGACCTGAAATCCTTCATCCGGAGATGACTCGACGGCGGACCACCCGCGTTCGAATCCTATTTCCAGCGCCGACACGCTGTGGTCACGGATCCTCCATGCATGGAGTGAGGAGAGAGAATCGAAGCTCGAAAGCTTCGGATTTTCCGGCGAAGTTCTGCAATTTCCGGCGATCTCCGGGATTGCATGAGATATGAAAATCGATCCTCTCGGTGAGCTATACCTACCTATATACTTAGTTTTCAGCTTTGGATGGGTTTTGATGAATTGATCTTTTGGTGGTTTTCGGGTACCCGCGGAGCTGCTGTCCTCCTTGGTCGTCCTATGCTTCTGGGTTCGTCTCCGACCTCCTGGAGCATGATTTGACACTTAGTTGAGCTCGATTGCTTTGAGTGGGTTGAATTGGTGAGTTTGGGGTAAGTCCTGCTGTTTGTATAGCTACTGCTCGTGGTGGCAATCCTAGCTTACCTTGGTCATTTCCCCGTTTTGGTTGCGTTGCGAGTTGTGCTTGATATTTGATTATGGTTAAATTTCCAGAAGTTGCGAATTGGCTAATGTTGGATTTCGTCGAGTTCTTGGTGGAAGAGCCGAGAATTGGAATTGAAGTATAGTGTTCTGGTGCCCAGTATGGCTAACCATTCTAGGTATGACTTTAAAGTTTGAACCTTGGAACTATGTGTGGGATTATACTGGTCATTGGTCATATTGAATTGAAACCAATTATGCTTGGTATATATAGTGGGGTCAAATGCGGTCTACATATTGTACTGAGAAGTGGAAACTATTGAAATTGAGATATGGTTATGATAATTGTTGAAAAAGTGGTACTGTTTGGAGTTGGTTTTTGAACTGTACTTGTTTCAATTTAATGTAAAGTTACTTGAGTTTTGGTTCTTTAGTTGGATGAGTACTTTTAAGACGAGTCTGGGCCAACGTTTTTATTTGTTCCACTCTTGGGTATTGGGTTACAGAACGTGAATTAAGTAGGCTACTATGGTTTTGAGAACTAATATTAGTTGTGCAAAGGAAAATAGGGTGGGTGCCCCTAGTAATTTTAAGGGTGCACCCATTGTGAAAGTGAGATAATTGAAAGTGACGACATCTAAAGTGGAATTGTGTTGAAAGAAAAGGCTGTTAGTTATGGTTGGTCAAACTAGGAAAAATCGATCGGATGATATATCGATGAAATCGAGTCTTTATTTCCTTAAGGAAGGTAATTTACATTATTTATGTCGGAATCTAAGACTCCAGTCATCCGAGGAACAGAAGGTTCGTGACTCTCGTAGTACGTGCAGAAATGCATCAGAATCCAGGTAGGGGATTCTCGACTCTCCTTGATTAGTGGGTTTATTATATTACGCTTTTTATTAAATGATGCATGTTAAGTCTATGTCGTTTGGTTATGTTAAAATGCAATGCGTACTAACCAAACTGTGAGAGATGTGATGGCTTGAGAGCGAAATGGGCACTGACTTCCTTGGGTTTAATTCCCTAAACCTCCGGAGGGTTAGCTACACCGGTCGGACGGTGCACGATCAGAATGACAACTCGATCCGTGTGTGTAGCTTGGTAGCGGACGCTCTCGCTACGCTTACCTGGTTATAAATTTATTTGAGTTAAGGTCGTGTAATGGGACCGGCCATCAGGTAATATTTGGATTTGGCGTCGTATTTATTTATGCAACATGCATTAATTTTCAAAATTGAAAAATATTATAAAGTGTCGTTCTTTCAATGACATGGTTTTGAGTATGTTTTTACACTGTGGCCAAAAAGCAATATTACATTGTTTTCAAACCTAGTCGAGATGAGTTTCCAACGAGCAGCGAGGATGAAAGCCCACCACTATAATAGTGTGGATGCAGGTACTGTGCACTGGTGATGGGATTGACGGACGGAGCAAGGTGCGCGGAGATAGCTTTCGGTGAGTAATAGTAACTGAATTCAGCTTCCGTGTATAGTCTTGAACTCTATCCCTTGAGAGTCGTTGATTTAGAACCTATTAACCCTTATTTCGTCTTGTACCGGAATGTACCAACTCTTATTTACCCTAGTGGTGATCTTGAAGCGCTTTAGACGAATGAGTTCAATAAATGATTTTAAAAGTTTCCACCTCAAAAGTATTTCAACGTTTCCGCTACGTGATTTACGAAAAGCGATTCAACTAAAATGTTTTGCGGGTTTTAGGATGTAAACTGAATATACAGTTTATGTCTTAGAGACACGTGGCACTGTAACGTGCTTAAGTTGAGGATAGGGGTGGGCAAAAGTAGCCGAAAATCGAAAAAAACCGCACCGAAACCGCAACAGAGGCCGAAAAAATCGAACCAGAGAAAAACCAAAACCGAAGGGCAAAAACTGAACCGGACCGAATCTGTGCGGTTCGGTTTTTGGTTTCGGCCGAACCGAAATCGAACCGAACCGAGAACCGAACCTGAATGAAACGGCGTCGTTTTGGGATCAGGTGCTTACCTTATACGGCGTCGTTTTGAAGACGGAGAAACCCTAAGTCAGAAGGTCAACCATTCAGCCAGACAGCCAGTCCGCCTCACTTTCCCTCAGTCCCTCTTCTACTCTTCTAGCCTCTCTCTTCGAGACTTCGACTCTTCGTCTTCGAGTCTTCAGTCTTCATCTCTTCGACCCATCCAGCCAATCGTTCACTCAGCCACTCCGCCACTCCGCCTCCGCCTCACTTTCCCTCAGTCCCTCTTCTACTCTTCTAGCCTCTCTCTTCGAGACTTCGACTCTTCGTCTTCGAGTCTTCAGTCTTCATCTCTTCGACCCATCCAGCCAATCGTTCATTCAGCCCGAGTGTCCGAGATCCAGTCACCGTCGAGTCCTCGCCGGCGCCCTGGCGTCCTCGCCGGCACCCCTCGTGTCCTCGCTGTCGCCCTCGGAGCCCCTTGCAATCTCACAATCTCGCATCCTCTCTGTCGCCGTCAAGTCGTAGTGATCGAGTCGTCTTCGTCGCCCTCGAGTCATCGCCGTCGCCCCTTAGAACTCGAGACCCCGAGTGCCCAAGTCATCACTCATTCGTGCCTCGCCGTCGCCCTCGGAGGCCGAGACCCTGAGTGCCCAAGTCATCACTCATCAGTGCCTCGCCGTGGCCGTCACGTCCTCTTCGTTAGTTCGTTGCCCTCGAGTCCTCGTCGGAGCCCTGGCGTCCTCGCCGTCGAGTCATAGTCGTCGCGTCCTTGTCTTTGCCCTCGCGTCCTCGCCGTCGCCCCGTCACTGAGGCCCCCAACGAAATCGGAGCAGTCACAGACTCACATCCTCGCCCTCACTACCTCGCCGGAAATCTTCTCTTCTAATCCGGTAAGCATCTTCAGTGATTTCATAATTAGTTTGATGGTTTCCTCTTTCTGAGTTTCTGTGATGGAACTCCCAAATTGGTTTCCAATTTCTGTGATTTGAAGTGCTTAGTGCAGGTGGTTTGAAGTGTGAAATGTGAAGAACAAATGTGCAGGTGGTTTCCGCTTAGTTTGATTTAGGTGATTAATTGTTAATAGATTGAAGCAGTTTCTGATTTGAAGCAGTTTTGAATTTTGATACTTTGATGTGCATTGTGAATTGGTGATTAATTGTTAATAGATTGAATAGATTGAATCATTGTATAATGGAATTAATGATTTAATGATTATAGAGCTTGAAAGCTTGATTCATTGTTAATAGATTGAATCATTGTATAATTGAATCATTGTATAATGGAATTAATGATTTAATGATTTAATGTATAATGGAACTAAATGGCTAATATTAATAATACCTCATACCAGACTATTTTTTATGAGTGATTAGTATCAAACATTATGAGGAGGCAATCTAAATCTGCTGCTACTAGTATCGGTGGTAATTTGAAATCAACCTCTTCATCTCAGGTATCAATTTTGTTTCTTTTTAGTGCTATGGGATTTGGAACTGCAGTTTTGTGTTTTTGTTTGTTATCGCAGTTTATGTGTTTGTTTGTTACTGCAGTTTATGTTTTTGTTTCTTACTGTAGTTTGGGTTCTATTTTGCAGATGATCGTTAGTGTTGGTGAATCTAGTTCTACAACACCAAAACCTCCCCATAAAGAAACTTCTGCTGCAACTCCAGAAGTTCAAGGAACTCAAGAAAGTCAAGCAACCGAGCTTGAAGATGATGGAAGTGTGGAAAGCATCCTTGAGGCATTGAAACGAAAAGAAAGGTTAGATATTTGGAATCATTTTGAGAGAAATGTGGTGGATGGTAGAATTAAGGGTAAATGTAATTATTGCGGAAAAGAATACTATGCTGATCCTAGGAAGAATGGTACAACATCCCTTCTAAATCATATGGATAAGTGTTTAAAGTATCCCCCTAATATTGAGATGTTGAAAGCTAAAAGGCAAAAGATTTTATGTTTTAAGAAATCAACTACTGAGTTGTGTACTGTAGATTGCACTCAAGAAGAGCTATCTATGTTATGTGTGGAGTACATAATATTAGATGAGTTACCATTTTCTCATGTGGAGGGAGAGGGGTTTAGGCGTTTTATGAGTAGAGCTCTTCCTTATTGGAGAATTCCTTCCCGTAAGACAATAGCAAAAGATGTCCTTAAGCTTTATTTAGGGGAAAAGAAAAAATTGAAGGATAAATTGAGTAGATATAGGTTGTCTCTTACAACCGATACATGGACTTCTATTCAAAACATTAATTATATGGTTCTCACTGCACATTTTATTGATGATAATTGGGTGTTGCATAAAAGAATTTTAAACTTTTGTGTGATTCCAAATCATAAGGGAGAGGCTATAGGTAAGCTATTGGAGGATTGTTTGTTGGAATGGGGTATAGAGAAGATTCTCACATTCACCGTTGATAATGCTTCGTCAAATGATGTTGCATTAAAGGAGTTGATTAAGAGAATAGGTGATTGGGGTGTCCCTAATGCAGTGTTGCATGGAGGGAAGAATTTGCATGTGCGGTGTGTGGCCCATATTCTTAACTTGATTGTCCATGATGGGTTGAGTGTGATGAAGCTATTTATTGGTGTCATTCGTAATGCAGTGAGGTATGTTCGATCTTCCCCACAAAGGCTTGATTTTTTCAAGGAATGTGTTGAAAATGTGAAACTTGAGTGCAAAGGGCTTGTGATTTTGGATGTCCCTACTAGGTGGAATTCCACATTCTTGATGTTAGAACGGGCTTTGAAATTCCAAAAAGCTTTTAATAGAATGGCGGATGAAGATGGGGGTAATTTTTGTGCATGGCTTGAAGGTGCCAAGGGTGAAAAGCCAAAAGAAGGGCCACCGACAAGTGTTGATTGGGAGTATGGGGGACAATTTCTGGATTTCTTGAGACCATTTTATGAAATCACTTTGAAGGTATGTTGTTCTAATTCTCCTACCGTTCATAATACTTTTGGTGATTTACTCTCTATTTATGGTCTCTTGCAAGAACAAAAGAATCCATGCTTGTGTGGGATTGCATCACCCATGCAAGACAAGTTTCAAAAGTATTGGGGTAGTTTTGAGAGGTTAAATCACTATATATTCATTGCTATTGCTCTTGATCCACGTCATAAACTTGAGAAAGTTGTTGACTATTTTGAGATTCTAGATGGGGATATGGATGAAAATGTAGAAGCTAACACACAAAGTGTGAAAGATCTCTTGTATGAGCTTTACAAGGTATATGAGGAAGATGGAAGGGAAAGTGGTGTTATTGGTGTTAGTCGTCCTCAAGTATCAAGTGAGGGGATCTCTTCTTCAAGTAAGAGTCTAACGGATTTAGAAAAGAGATTGAAAGAGAAGGAGCAAAGGAGAAGAGCAAAGAAAGCCGAGATAGTCAACAATGATGTGGATAGGTATCTTGGAGATCCTATTGAAGGAGATGGTGAAGATTTTGACTTGTTGGATTGGTGGAGGGTGAATGGAGTTTGTAAATATCCTAAATTGGCCCGCATTGCAAAGGATATTCTAGCTATTCCAGTGTCAACCATAGCTTCGGAATCTTCCTTTAGCACGGGTGGGAGAATTATTGATCCATACCGTAGCTCCTTAAGTCCTAGAATGGTAGAGGCATTAATATGTACACAAAATTGGCTTAGGAGTGAAAATGTGTATCTACATCATATGCCTACTATTGAGGAGATGGAGTTGTGTGAAGAAGCGGAAAGAGGTAATTGTTTCTATTTTCTTAGTTAAAGTTTTTTGGATTAATGAAGTAATATTTATGTTATATATGATTGTATGTGTTTCGTTTCTAATGTTTATCTTTTTGTGATTCTCTTATGTCAATGTAGAGTTACTTAAGATGCCATCAGGAGCTGCAGTGGGAAGTAGTCGGAGTGGTATGTTACCTCCAAAGTCGAACACTTCATCTTTCCAAGCTTGAGATCATGCCCTACTGCCCTCCTTCATATGTTGATGGTTGTGATTCATTCTTTTTGTGTTGATGACTTGATGGACTTTATAAACTTTGGACTATATTTTTTTTACCATTTCATGCATATTTTCATATGTTGATGCTAAAATTTGATGAACTATATTGTTGATGGATAATTGGATATTAAAAATTTTAGACTCAATTCTTTATTAAGAAACAAAAAACTTCTTACTTATAGATTTACAATAATGAAAGAGTACAAGACTACAAGATGTATAAGTAGGAATGGTGAAATATGTTTTTCAAAAAAAAAAAAAAAAAAAAAAAAACCGAAATGGGCCGAACTGAACCGAACCGAACGGTCCGGTTCGGTTTTCGGTTTCAACCGTCGAAAATTTCAAAACTGAACCGAACCGAATCGAGTCTAAATTCGGTGCAGTTTTCGGTTATGACCTGAAACCGAACCGATCGGAACCGAACCCACCCCTAGTTGAGGAGGTGCAGTTTGGAGCGTTACAGTTTTCAGTAAAATAAAAATAAATAATTAAATTTTTGATTTTTAGGATTTAAATATGTGTTTGGTAGTGTAACTTGAAATGAGTTTTACAAAAGCTAAAAAAAGTAAAAACATGTTTAATAGTATATCTAAAACTAAAAATAATGGTCTTTTGTAAGATTATTCCTATCAAATACCATCAACAGATATTCGGTGAAGTTTATCTCTATGACCTGACAATCTTCTATTAAATTGGTTGATTCTCATAAACTATTCTTTACTGCAGCTATTTGACAAATCATTTATATATTGTTTGCATCACATTTCCACCTTCTATTTGCATTTGTTTTTCTCATCATTTTCAACTTCTTGAAGACTCGATTCTCTCGATTGAAGCATCATGAACGGTGAAATTGGAGTCTCCCCAATCCCCATATTCATCGACAAAAGAGAAACACCGAGACAAATTGTGAACTGAATCGAATCCAAACATCTGGGTATGAAGATTTTTGAGAGAATCCTTTCAAATTGGTTCACCATATATCCTAAAGCTACAATCTAACATTTGGGTATGAACAAATTTCTCCAATTTTTAACAGAAATATTAATTTCATGATTGATCTCAATTGATCGCCAAAGTTGAAATTGATGGCATATCAATAAATATAGAGAAGAGCTGTGTTGTGTTGCGACGAGAGCCGGGGGAATATTTCTCTGTGTTTCCACTTTCCAATGTTATATCCCAAATTCTTCAAAATTGATGAAAATGTCGTATAGATGTTTTCCAAACTTACTCATGAATTAAGAGTTGTATTCGGCTTACCCTATTATGAGTTTCTGGAATACGCCCACCGGACGGGTCTTTCATGCTTTTTTGATTTGCAAAACAGAAAACAGTTTTATAAAACCATACCGAACACGACCTTACTTTCTCATGCTCATGGGAAAGACTAAAGAACTAATTTCATTTCCGGCAACCAAACGAGGCCTAACTGTAACAATAATACCCACAATTGTTTTATCTTGACCTCTCTTAAAACCTATTTATGTATAAGTTTCTGAGCTCTTCTAAGTATTAAACCTGAATTTTCCAACTCTATGTATATATGTTCATAAACTATCACCTACATGTGCTAAAATTTCATCAGATATCTTATATATATCTCTCACTTGGAATAATCACCGTTCTAAATCACGAAGTGCTACTTGCTCTGGTAGTACTGTAGTTGTTACTAAAATGCATTTGAAGTAGGACGAGAATGGACCCAATTTGGTCGAAAAACCATAAGAGCAAATAAGCGGCGTAGAATCAAAAAGAGTTATTGGAAAACAGGTAACTCACACGTAATGAGGTTACTAGCCGCTGCAATATTGAAGAAGACTTGGTTTTGGACTTTTCGGGTTTCTCGTGCGAAAAGTTAGGTTTTGATTGTGAATCAGATTTAATCAACTTTTGGCCAGAATGTCCGTTTGAGACGCATGCCTTTCTAGAATTGGAACGATGAGATTTTCAAGACTCACTTTAGTAAGCCTTAACAAATTTAGGCCAAAATATATCGTTTTAATTATCCGATTCGGGATTTAATATTTTTAGGCTTGTTTTACATTTGTTTTAGGAATTTTTATTTTATTTTATGTTTTTAGTTTCCTTTTTAATTTGGATTCTTTAGGATTTCTTGTTAGATTATGATTAGGTCTTGGATGCCTATATAAGCACCATCATGCTTTGTATTAGAATGAGTTTTATCAAATCAAATTTAGTAAAATGAGAGGTTTTTCTCAAATTTTCTGGTTAACTCTAGATTTATCTTTTTAGAGTTTATTGCTTGTAAACTCAGGTTACTTCCGACTGCGTCAGTATTCGATCACAATAGAGTAGCAAACTGAATCATGCAAGGAGTAGCCCTGAAACTCGAAGTCCATGAGAAGCTTAAGCACAATTTTGCTCACTAAATTTAAAGATACAAAGAACATAAAATCAAGAAACTCAGAAGTCTTATAACTCAACATGTCCATGGAAAAGCCATTAATTAATGGAGAAGCATTCCTCTGCTAACTACAGCGAATAGTTAGTCTTTGGCAATTTTTATAGTGTTCTCGTGTATCAATGCATACGTAGTGGAAACCCTCCACCAATTCACCCGAACAGATTCCAACGATGGGCATTTAACCACCACATTAAGACCAAAATCCCATTTATATAAACCGAGCAATAAAAGGCTTTTCAAGCACTTACGATGACCTGAAAATGCACGAAAGCCAGCTTTGGTAAACCCTACACAACCACTTATACATTAAGTACTTCTAAGCCATGGCAATTCTCAAGGAGAGGTTAATTCCTGATCCACACCTCTTAAGGACTAATTTCTTCAGGGTTTTTGAAATAGAACCATTTGCCGAAAAACCCAATCCCACATCCGTAATGTTGTAACAACTTTCCAGCTTCAGAATTCTAAGGGAGGTTGAAGATACTTTAAGGGCTTGGTTCGAGATCATGCTATTTTTTTTTTCAAATACAATTACGTCAAGTTATGTGCTGACTGTAAAAGTGCAACAACTCTGACATTCCCTACAGATTTTTCTCCGACCAGCGAAACCCTAGACAATTTGGGACAAATATTCCCCAAAGCCAATAGTTATTTTCACCCCAAAGTACCACGATGACGTCGACCTTCTTACTCCAAATAAGAATAAGAGCTGTACTTGGATGAACTCGACTTGAGGAAATCTATAGGGTCTGAATTCGAGGTTGGCGTTGATGGTAATCTTCCATAATTTGAAATCGACCAAATTGGAGAATTTAGTGAGTACACCAAGGGAAACACCAAGGGGAATGTCGCTGTATCGACTGCGAAGTCATGATCGGCTTAGACTTTCCACTCTTAACCGTACCATTGCTGCAGACCTCGGAAAATGATCTTCTATCTTCTCCAATGGTAAGCTTGTTGAGGATTAATCCAAGTACAGTCGCTCAGCAAAGAAATTTTCCATTCGATGATAACCTTTTTTGTGCGTGCGGCCATTGTTCACCTGATCTTTTGCTAAGCTTTGGCTGTGCGCTGAGATTAAAGAATGATATGGAGGGACCGTTAAACTCTAAATGAATAAAGACTAAGTATGTTTAGTAATGTTATTCATTTTTTAGTTAAATTTTAGTTAAAATAGCTAAAAAGTTATTTTAGCTAACCATTTTAAAAATCATCAGTGCTTTATAGTTTAGCTAATTTTGAATTTATATTACTTTTTTAAATGAAGATTAAATAGTTTAAATATATTTATAACTCAAAATGAATGTTTTAAATTATAAATAGTCTCATCTCGCTTTCTATATTTATGAGCGAGATAGCTAAAATTTATAATGGAGAGTCACTTAGGAGTCTGATACAGTTACGAAAATATATAAAAAACTAAACATACTCTCCAAAATAGCGAAGGAGCCAAAATAAAGAGTTTGTTAAAGATGCTCTAATATTTTAGATGTATCTGCGACATGCAGTTTCTTTTCGTTATTATATATCCACCCGTAGATTTTGTCAAATATACAATTTCTAAAATTATGAATTTAATGACAATTATCTGTTAGTTTTTAACTTTTATCAATTAGGTCCTACAAATTTGTTATCAAAACAATTGTTTTTTTGTGTTGTCAAATTATCATTAGCTTACCATAACTTGATGATTCTCTTATTGTCCTCGTTAATCAGATTATTTATTGCCATCAAGCTAAGATATACCATGATTGGTCTCAATTATTGTGTTATTGAGCTCTTTATTCAAAACTTAAAAAAAAAAATCTATATGAGAAATATACAATCACAATTAAGTTATAAATCCAACATTGTAAAGGTTATGGGTTCGGTTCTCATTGGCATATGTAAGGGTGGATAAGCTAAGGTTTTTTTTTTTTTTTTAAATAACGAAACACACCATAAGAAAATTAAGATACAATCAATAAGAAAAGTACACCTTGCTTTACTACCAATTACTAGTAATCTTGATGTCTCTTTTTGCACCAGAAGCCCATACCTCTTGAATGGATCCACTACAATAGAATCCAATGACGGACATCCAAGCACTATGAGTTTCATATCATACTAATTAAAATTTCATAAACTAGTGAGCTGTGACATGTTGATAAGTTATAATTCTAACATTGTAAAGATCATTGGTTCAATTCTCATTGACATATATAAGGGTGGGGTGGGCTCATGTTTTTTATTTTTTAAAATTCCATAAACTAGTCAATACAAGGTGTTTCAAGCACTTATGCCTTAAAAATGCAAGAATGCCATCTAGGGTAACCTTCTCTTTAAATTCAGTATTTTCAAGTTGCAAAAATTTTCAGCAAGGGCCATCGTGTTCTTAGGTAATAATGAGTATTTAGGAATACTAATACTAATAATATAAAGGGCGAATATAGCCACAAACACCATCTTTTTTACTAATTAATTTCGGTGTAACTTGGTCTAAATTGACCTTAATTAAAAGAAAAAAGAGACCTTAATCAAAAATATTTTTTTTCGACCAAGGTAGTTAACTTTATCTGAATTGACCTTGATATAAGTACGTCTCTTTTGATTCTCTTTTTGACTTCCTTGAACCAGATTTTCTCATAATAGATCCTAGCAATCTTCAAGTCAGTGACCCAAAATTTTGAATTATCCCCTTCCCACTTAGAGGTTACAGGTGTCAAAACGTAATTCGACACCAACCATTTGCTAGATTTCAAGCCATCATCGTCAAATTGACAACAACAATTGTACTGAGATTCTCGTTATTCTTGGACGTCTGATGTGTGTCCATACATACGTATGGATGATAAGCATGGTGGTGCAGATGTGTCACAACGGCAAAACCCATCACTAGCCTCTTCATCCTCATCAAAATACTACCATCTATTTTTCATGAAGAGTACTATAGCAAAAGTTGGCTGTTGGCTCTGTTATGGGTTTTGATCAATAATCTGATGGGAAATTCTTCTTGGCCTGATTCCCATTATCCAGAGAAGCAGTAATCTAGATTTATTATAGTTTCATTTCTTGTTTTGAAGTGTGGAGATAGTGTCTCTAATATATGTGGGTGTGTGTGACACTTATTAATCAAGGAAGAAGAGGTCAAATTAACAATTTGGCGTTAAGGATGGTGGGGGGAAGTAGTGATGGAAGATATATATGGATGCAATTTAGCAGCAATGACAGTGATTTAGAGCTGCCACAAGGCAATGATGAGGTGTTATTAGTGGTTTGAATCAATAACTAGTACTTGGTGAATGATTGCTTTCTTTCCGAGTTACCAAAAGACAAACAATATTTGGGGTGGTGGTGGAGCCAAAATTACGTAATAGATTGCCATTGGATCATCAACCCTAGTTTTTCTCATGTTAAATTGTATACTGTTCTCCCTGATTTTTGAATTTTTATATGTAGAGAGGGTAGGAAATGTGATGATTGGTAATTTTTAAAGAAATATTTCATAAGTTAAGATTTCTTGCCCGTCGACTTCACTTTAACAAATTTTTAGTTTCACTACTAATGCTACCTAAATGTATTGAAAGTTCTTTTTCGTTAAATGTATAGATTTGCCTCACGCGTGATTCTTGAACTTTTATATCTAGTGTAGACGGTGTTTGATGAAATTACTCAAATAAACATTTCGTAAGTTCAAGCTTTATGCCAACCTCTACTTTGAAAAATTTCTAGTTTTGTCACTAATAATTGTTCCTATTTAGATGTATTATGATTCGTTTCGCCTTTTAAAGTATGTGTGATCTGTTATTCAAGGAGAAAATTAGGACAAAGTATTAAGGATGGCGGGGAGTTACACAAGATATATATGGATTCCAATTAGGAGCAATGACAGTCAATTAGTGGTCTGAATCAATCATAAATCACTAGTTTGAAAGTGAATGATCGATTGCCTTTAGGCTGGGGAAACTTAGCAGGAGCCAAAGATTTGTATCAGATTGTCAATGGGTCAATTTAGTGAATTTACCCAGTTAAGTTTAGTTTTCCTCCCATCTGAACCTTGTTGAAAATTGAACGTATATCTCTTGCCTCATTGATTTTTTTTCCGATTTTTTTTTTTTGTCACACAATATAGTGTGCTTGATGAAATACCTCAAAGACACCCGATGTATTTCAGAAGTTATGTTCTGCCGGCCTCTATTTTGACAAATTTCTCTCTCAGCCACTTGACCAGACAGGATGCTGCCCATCTGAATCGGATGCTGCTATCTTCTGCCGGTCTGGCACAAGCTGCAGAGGCTAGTAGAAGCTAGGTACCAATAGAAGCTCTCTTAATTACGTTAAACAGATATTTCCCATATTTACTAAATCTAGGCGTGGGTTGCAGTTATGTTCTTATGATTCAAATTCGTTTACAAGTTTTAACAGAACTAACGACTTTATCTGAATTTTCCAGGGCCACATCTGGAGCAGAATGCAGTGGGTGAGAGTCAAGAGAGATGAAAACCACAAGTGGAGCTGAAAGCAACCAAAGCCATGGAGGGGACCAAAAACAAGAAGCTTTAAAGGTCTAGTAGGAAATTATTGAATTCCAAAACAAACCAACAAAAGTGTCTTTCTCAATTTCCTACACATTCTAGTCTCCAATCCCCACCATCACATATATACAACACAAAATACACAGAGACCAATCCCAGTCTAGCTTATGGTCCACATGGCATGCATGGATCCCCCATTAGACTTGTAGCCAATGAGAATTCAGAGAATAAGATGGAGTTCAGAGGCTTAGCCAATGAGGGATGAAATTAGAACACCTCCTGGGTCCCAAGAAGCACATCGACATCTTTCTTACTGTAGCTAAAAACCAGAAACAACGGCAATGGGGCTTATGGTAGACTGAGGAAAGAGTAAAACCGCTGCTGCATGGTGCGGGTCTCAGGCTCTCTTGGCCTCACTCACACCGATCACTCTCAGACCATAACCCCACACGAAATAATTGAACCGTTTGGGCCCCTAAATAAATATGTGAAGCCACCTCAATATTCCTTTGCATTTCATCCAACACTAAACTTTAGCTCAGTTACTTTTACTCTCTGCAATTGCGTCATTCCATCGAACATCTTCAGCTGTTTCAGCTGCGCTATGATCACCGAAAAGAAAGCTGCTAATGCCATGGGAGGCAACACTGTGCGAGCCTGCGACAGCTGTCTAGTGAAGCGGGCACGGTGGTTTTGCGGCGCAGATGATGCTTTTCTTTGTCAGAGATGTGATGCTTCTGTACACTCGGCTAACCTCTTAGCCAGCAGACACGAGAGGGTTCGTCTCAAGTCTTCATCTCACAAGCTCGGTGATCACTTGGCAATTGAGCCTCCGGTGCCAACTTGGCAGCAGGGGGTCAAGCGCAAGGCACGGACTCCCCGTGGCCATGGGAATCATAACAAGAGTGGCAAAGATGAAGCTGGGAAGGTTCTAGGGCAGTCTATGCCTTTTGTGCCGGAGATTGGGAGCGAAGAAGTTGACTATTGTTGCCTAGAGGATGATCATGAGAGTGAAGATCTTGAGCAGCTGCTTTATAGGGTCCCCATATTCGACCCTTTTGAAGCTGAGCTTTGCAATAACATGACAAATATTGATCATCATGAGGTCAAAATGGGAAATGGTCATGAAGATTATGGAGCTCGGACTAGTAGTCCGAGCGACGAGTTGGATAATTTAAAGGGGATAATTCTACCTTCGGATATGGAGCTCGCAGAGTTTGCTGCTGATGTTGAGAACATGCTTGGCAAGGGACTTGATGAGGACTGCAGTGACATCAAGGGTTTGGGACTACTGGATGAGACTAAAGAAGAAGAGGACCATGGTATGGATGTTTGTATTGGCACTGAAGAGAGGAAGCTAGTGAAGATTGAAGAGGAGGAGGATCAAGGAATGGAATGTGAATTCAATCCTTCGGTGCTGGATTGGAACTTGGATTATGATGATGAGTCAGCTGCGGTGTTTCTTGGGGGAAGTACTAGTACTGATCAGAAGGAGGAGGAGAAGGTAGCGGTGCTCATGGAGGCCGAGAAGAAGAGGAAGAAGATATGTTTGAGGCTGAATCATGAGGCAGTCATTAGTGCCTGGGCAAGCCAAGGCTCTCCATGGACCACCGGCGTTAAGCCGGAGCTCAACCCCGACGATGGCTGGCCCGACTGCATGGTAATAATCAATATTAATCTCCTTGTCTCTATTTTGTTGCCTTACTATTATTTTGTGCTACAGAACAAAATGTGCTCGTTCAATCACTCAGGTGATACATGTTCATGCAGTGCTTGTGATTTCTAGTACAAAAGAAATCATGTGCTTGAATGTGTGTCAGTACATATGTCTCGTTTCAGAACTAACAAGTTTCTAACGTTACAATACGAAGCAAAATTGCATAGAACCTTAATCATTACACTTTTACAGTCTCAAATTATCTGCTGATTTTAATGATTTGGCTAATTTTACACATTTTTAAGGGTGCAGGATGCGATTAACTTGGTTATAAACTTAAATATATTGCAGGGCATATGGGGCACAGATCAGATTATGAATTTGCAAGGATACGGAGATGGTAGTGCAGCAGGGTACAGGATGAGAATGAGAGGTGATAATGAGCAGCGGCCGGGAAGAGAAGCAAGAGTATCGAGGTACAGAGAGAAGCGGAGGACACGATTGTTTTCGAAGAAGATTCGATACGAAGTAAGGAAGCTCAACGCGGAGAAGAGGCCTAGAATGAAAGGTCGATTCGTTAAGAGAACCTCCTTCCAGATGGGGACGGGGAGTAGCTCTACTACTAATACTTCTACTGCACCTCACTACCAGCAGCACCAGCACCTCAAAAAATAACAGTACTGCACTGAGGAGTACGGACTGATCATGATCAACTCCCAATTTTGCTTGTTTTGTGGCAAAATTGGTCTGACTAATTAATTGATGTATGCATGCATGGCCCATATATCATGTATCATATATGGCCTGCTTTACAATAAATGAAGTATATAACTTGGTAGCTTGCCTTACCTCTTCGATCATGCCTCTCTCACAATACTCATAACTAGATCTTGGAAGTTCGAAGCAGGTACCGTGTAAAAAAAGCAGAAGTTCTTGAACATAAAAAGATCAAGTGCAGTATCTTCAACATAGCTAACAATTGTATCAGCAATCAGTTTCAGCCTGGAGGGTTGATTCAATTTAGTGGTGCTCCTAAATCCTTACGAATGTATTCATGAAATGCAGTTGTTTTAAGGCCAAGGTGTTCCAGCAACCTGGGGATTCGCTTCTTTTAATTTGTGGGCAATGGCAGTCTGTGCATACCAAAGGAGCGAGTAACGTACTCATCTGTTTCATACTCTTTTTGCTGGGGTGAGGGGTAAAAATGTTGGTTAGATTCTATTAAAGAGACTCAATTGAGGAGAGTGCAAAGAAGCTACATATATGCATTAACTAATTGCTTCAAAAGACCGAGTCAAGTGATTTAGAGAAGCAAAACAAAGTTGGGGTGTGATATCTGAGAAGACAGAAATATTGAGGAAAGACTACTGACCAACAAATGAATAACTTTGCCGACAAAATATCAAAGCTGTTTTCTTTAATAAAAAAAATAATAACAGTAATTTGCGAGACCTATAAAGACTCTGATTTCGGTGCCTAAATAATGTGTCATCAATTGCTTTGGAGTAGAACGTATTCATCGGAAAAAGTGTTCTGAAATTGCCTCCGTCAAATGTTCTCTCCAAAGTGGATATTTTGTTTCTTTTTTCTTTTTATTCAAATCAATGCAAGAAATTGCATTCAAGCGGAATGGTAATGTAACAAGTAGTATTGCAGTACAACCTACAGCCATAGGCCTACCTCTAACACAAAGACAGATCAGCCGACCTGTACATTCCTTTCTAGAAATTTAACAAAACACTGGAGCTAACAACTCTCCAGTACACCATTGATGCCACAAAGAAAGCCACAAATCGACAACAGGCCATATGAAATGGTTAGAACCAATGTCGGCATACCAACTGAGTCATAGCTCAAAGTCTGAGACCCAAGGAAGAACGCTCCAGCAATCTCCGCCTCTCGACTAGTGAATACACATGACAAAGTGGATATTAATGATATGGAAGAACCTTAATGAAACGGAGCATCACTCATGAGCTAAGTCTCGAGATATTTTCTCATCTTTTTCGATTGGGAGATATTTTCTCATTACTAGTCAGTCAGGCATCTTTAGCCACAATATCTTGCCAGGTTCAGAACTTCGCCGTTCTCAATCAGTCAGTTGTATAGTATCCTGTATCCATCACCGGGTCATCAAGATTCAAGAACATGAACCAGGCTCCATGCAAGAGCAAAAGTACATAGAAGTGAGATATTTATAGCATTCTTCCACATAAAAAGCCCTCCTACAGATGCATGTAGAAGTTGATACGGAAAAAACAAAGCCAGCACAAGCTTCAGTGACAACTCGTTAGTTCATTCTTATCATCCCTTGATAGTAATTCCAAAATGGCAAAACGGCAATAAGATGCAAAAGAAAACTCATGGATAACCATAATATAACAAAGTACGCATTACTTCTAATGAAAACTGGGAAAGTTACTGATTCTCATGGTCACTGTATCATTGTAAGAGATTTATCCATCTTTCAAACATCATCAAAGATGAGAGAATTTTATTTTATTTTGTCCAGGCATAGCTCGAGCCACATCTCTTTCAATATCTGGAAGCTAACAAGCAAGATAATCTACAGAAAAGCCAAAGCCCAACATCTGAACTTTAGCTGTGACAAGAAAGAAAAACGAAACAACCATTCTTCACAGGGTCTAGTTAAGACAGATCAAGAGAACAACAACAATGCACCACCAAATAATGTATGTGATCCCCAACTTCCCTCCAATTTAAGCTTTACCCTGCAGGCCAAACTTATTCACCTGCATGAAGGAAACATGAAAAAGATCACCAACTCCCTACAGTCAAGTGCATGTATGTATTTAAATGTATCATCTGATCCAGACAAATTATACATATCATGCCAAGCAAAATATTCAAAGTCATCTTCAAGAATGTTCAAATTTCAGATTGCAGAGATGCCAACAAGACTGAGCACAAAACTCCCAACACTGATCAACAAATTCAATGCACATGTAATAGATTGAATGAAACCAAATTGAAGAAAATTCCAGTAAACCTCAGCACTGACAGTAAACCTTCTGTCGCATAAAACTCAAAGTTGGCAACTCCTTTGGAACTATGCTCAACCTACCAAATATAAGATTATCAAAATTGCAATCTGAAGACTTTCAACTTTCTGAGACTGTTCTATGAACCATCCAAAAGCTTTGATGCAAAATCAAACAAGACATGCACAACGCATTAATATACTATATTTCATATTTCAACTAATATAACAGTACAGAACAGTCCCTCAATAATAGAAAAGCAGTAGTAAACCTCCAAAATTCTACCCCTTGTCATTAAGCTCCGGTATAATGGTGTAATTTTCAGATTCAAAGTAAATATGTCGCAAAAAGTTATCTCAATTGGTTTCACCATTCAATCAATTATCCTCTTATATTAAACTGATCTAGTATTCAGTCCATCTGGAAGCCTGTCTGGATCATAGCTACACAACTAGCAGTGAATTGCAAAAATAAAACAAGTGTCTTTCAGACATTGGTGGAATGGGGTTGGTCCCTTGTGTTTCTTTATCAGCGCATTTCACAAGAGTGGTCTGTGATTACTTCTCCATGTTTATAGCTCACAGATTATCATTGCCTGGAAAGGACTAAACATTGAATATAACCACACCATTCTAAGCTTAACCGAATCGAAACCTCTAGCATTGCTTCACAACGAAACTAGCAACGAAATTGAAACTAAAGAAGCAACATAAACATTCCTTGACTCTAACAAGAAAATAACCAAGAAATTCAAAACAATTTCAATTACATTATCAAATTCAGAGCTTCAAAGCAACAAAGAGAATACCTTAAACGATCAGTCCGACTCCTCCGCCTCCACCTTCACCTCCAGCTTGGGGCCTGAGAATTAACCAAAATTAAATTTCAAAAAAAAAAAAAAATCACTGAGAGAGAGAGAGAGAGAGGTAATGTTAGGGTGTGAGGCGGACCATGGAACTCGTAGGGGCGGTGGTCCTTGCCCCAACCGATGCCGCGCGTGGACTCGAGGTACTGGTCTCGGAGGAGGCGGCACTTCTGGAGGTGGTTGATGCCTTCGACGCGGTAGCACCAGCGGAGCTTGTCCCGGAGAATCTTGGCCTTTTCTATTTGGATCCACTTCTCTCGGACGATGTGCTCCCTCATCTCCAGCATCGCCACCGGGTCCTTGTACGGATTCGCCGGATCGAAGTCATCCGGCGGCGACTCGTCGAAGTCCGCCACTCCCTTCTTCCTTCCCATTTTCTCTCAGACTCTCTCTCTTCGCTTCTGTTGTTGTGACCTTGTTGCAGCTGTAGCTACTAGCCTACTACATCTGGTTTGGGTCATACTGTAAGTTTGTCTGGGCCGTTTTGTTTGGGCCTCAGGCTCAAATTTTTCATAGTTTTGCTGTTGTCGGGAAAACTTTATTATCAAAATGCATGGACACTTTAATTTGGACTCATATCCAAAATTTATATTTTATTTTTTCTTTAAAAAATTAAAATTTCTATCCCGACTACAAAGTGTAATAAGATTGGTCGAGTAGACTTAGTATGTAATCAGCAGGTTTGAGGGGTGTTCGGGTTCGTGCACATGCGGTAAGAGATTAGTCTGGTTTTATTGGGATACCATTCATGGACCTAGATCCGAACACTAACTCGCTAACGTAACCGAAGAGGATTGCACACTCCTGAGTAAAAAAATAAAAAAGAAGTTGGGATTCCGCCTTCCATTCCTAAATGTTTAGGAAACTAAAACCTTTCCTAACCCTTCACGGATTAGGCAAACCATACTTTATAAATAGAAGCCCAGCTCTCATTCTTCATTCATTTTCCACAAAATCATAATTCCTTTTCTCATTCTGAGATAGCTCTGTAGCAATGGAAGTTGCAAAGGCTGAAACACCAACACCATCGACGTTCTTCGAAGCTGCCACTAATAAGAGAAAAGCGACGGAAGAACTGGACGCCGACCATGATGCAAGGCTGCGATGGAAATTTGCTAAGGAGCTGAGGCTCTGTGACGCTTGGTACATGAAAAGGCTCAACAGCAGTGATGTTAGCAAAAGCCTGAAAAAGCTGGCGGTGAGCAAGAGCTGGGTGGTTGAGCAGGTCTTGCCTTTCTTCGCCGCTAGCGCTGCGGCGAGAGTCGAGCGTGGTGAGAGTGAGAGAGTTATTGTTCACGACTGTGAGCAAGACTCACTCCATGTGTTGTATTTGAAGAAACTGAAAACTGGGAGGTTCGTCTTTGTTGGGAGGTGGAAAGATGACTTTGTGATCAGGAGAAATTTGAAGAAGGGCGATGATATTGGTCTGTGTTGGCACGGAGACGAATCCATGTTCAGTTTTACTGCTTTTTATCGGAACTAGCTAGGTTCTTTTTGTTGTATATTGATGTTGAATAGAAAGTGAAATTCTAGCTCATATAATAGGAATGGATGAGTTTCGTAATTGTGGTCAAATTTGGATCTTCTTAGTCTACAACACTTTTTTTTTCCAATAAAATGTTAATAGAAATTCCATGTTCAAATTTCATCTCCTACTAAAATAATAAGACCAAATTGATAATTCATCACCGAATCCGTAAAACTATGATAGCAATTTCACTATGTTCAATCATAACTATTTTACTAAAATATAAATTACTGTTACCTGTTATGTCACCAGACTCCTTATTATGATGCCTTTTAATTGTCATTGTTTATGAATGGTATTTGGTGGAACTAAATAGTATTCTCTAATAAAATTGAAATTTCGTATGGACTATTGTTTTTTCAATTTAGGGGTACATTTCTGAAGCTCATAACATAAAAATAACAAATTCAATGTCCATGAGCAACATTTTTAAGAATTAAATCACATTTTCTACTCGATCCGAAAGCGAAATTACTAGGAATATAACATAAACCGACATATAGAATCGTCGAGCAAGTTCAAAGTCACCAAAAGTTTAGATATTAAAATGTTTCAGAAAGGTTGTCGAAGATGCCTAGTTTGTTACAACTTGCGATGACTTTTGGTTCGGAGCCTTGACCCGATACATTCGGGTCATGGATAGTGACCACTTTCAAGTTCCCACCAATCATTGACCACCGAAGATAGCAGAAGCACACAGAAGATGGACCGTCAACGTCGGGTCGAGGACACGTGGCCGTTACCCACGTAAAGGATCGAGACGTAGAGCTGAGAGAGTAATGCTCCTACTTTCAAGGGCTGGTGACTGGTCCTCAACTCGCATTGAACATCAATGGGGTCACACGGCAAAGACCAAACTAAACAAATCCAAAGAAAAACATTTGAATCAAAAAAACGTGAGGACTAAGGAATCAAAGTAAAAGACCAAGTTCAATTCCTTCCCTTTCAATAAGTTATGACGTCAAAACCTTTGTTTAATCATAACCAGACCAACAATTAGCTTAATAAGGCCATTCTCTCAGGTTGGATTTTTGTCTCTGTTTTCCCCATTCTGTTCAGTTTTTGCTGATCATCTTGTTCTTGATGAATGTACAGAATCATTGAATGTGAAAAGTGAGTCTGTTTGATTTTTGTCTTATGTCTGTGTGTTGAGTTGTATCTTTATTTGCAATCATAGTGTTTCAAATGAATTGTTAAGTCCTTCAGATACAGGTTCTTTTGTAGAGCATCGTCCCAGACTTATACTCGGGTTTATAATCCATGGTATGCAGCAGCTGCATTTGTCAATTCTGTTCTTATGTATAATCATATGATATATTCTCAAAAAAATTAAATATAAAAGTGACACACACACATATATATGTATGTATATACATATATGGATGTAAGTATGCATGTGAATGCTAATAGGTCAGATTATTCTATGCATCATATGTCAAATTAAACTTTTTTCTTCTTTATTAATCTTAATTCCCTCTATAGAGAATGTGTACTTAACATAGAAGTTGATTATTTGAGTTATTATTTAGCTTATTTGTCTTGCATTAATTTAAAGTTTCCATCTTTCATGGCTAGTACCCTTACATTGGTTTTAAAGTTCTCATCTTTCAGAATTGTTCTTATAAAATAGAGAAGTAGTGCTTGCCATGAGCTTTATAGCTGAGCTCCCAAGCTAGATGTCACTCCGAAGTTTTTGATGATGGATTCCTCTTCTGATAACCACAAAACTGAAAAGGGAGGAACCTCGACCTCAAGTGTTCCTGCTAATGGGGATATGTTTGGACGCGTTGTAAATGGTACTGGTGAGACTGAAGGTAAGGATAGCTGGCCAATCCACTTTTCCGCTACATTGTGAATCAATCTAAAACCTTGCTCATATTCTGTAACGTACTTTGCAGGCAAGCGGCTAGCGTTTTTAGTGGAGTGGTTAAATAGTTTACTTCCTGATTTAGGTTTACCAGAAACTGCTTCAGATGAGGACTTGAGATCAGTATTGATTGATGGTACCATTTTATGTCGGCTATTGAACAGGCTTAGACCTTGTTCTGTTGATGAGGTTGATTTCCTAGTCTCCCCCCTCCAAGTTGTTTACCAGTTGGATTGAATGTCTGCTTTCTTACTTTCAATGTGCATTTTCTATTATAGGTTAATAGATCCGATCAGAACTCAGTGCCAAGTTCAGAAAATGTCGCAAGGTTCTTGGCTGCTGTTGATTCATTAGGCCTGCCTCAGTTTAATATGGTAGACCTAGAGAAGGTATATCTATATATAAATTTTATGTAGACAGATTTCTTTGCATTGTGCCTATGTAATCCAGCTTTTAGGTCTAAGAGATCGAACAATTCTAATATATTGACATTCTGATGATTTTCATGCATGAGAAATTTCATATGGCACAACTTTCTGATTCATTGTGAGATTTTCCTTGTTCATAAGTTCCCTCTTACTCATTTTCTGGTTTATATTACTGTGCAGGGATCTATGAAGACTGTTATAGATTGTCTTTTAACACTTAGAACACGACTTGGGTCAAGTGTTGCAGCAGATGGTTTTTCTCTGTTTAGTCCAACTGGTAACTATGACAGCCCTCGAAGAGATTTATCTTCCCGTGGATCTCCGTTAACTGTAGAAGAGAGGCAGAAGGTCTTGTCTGAGTCAAAGTTTCAACGTTCATTGCGTAGTCCTGTTATGTCAGGTACAGTTATTCTCTTGCACTCACCAGATCCATCACGATGGTAACTGGCTGATAATGATTATGGATAAAAGAAGACTCTAGTAGTAAATACCACTCAAAACTGTTTTCCTATACCAAATTTGTTTTTGCTGATATAGCCTTTGTTTGGTTCCGTTGACAAACTTTTAGATGTTGTTTTCTTCAAACAGTTGATCTTTGACGCAACTTTACCTTCCACAGAGCCACCAGCGGGATTAATGCATCATGTTGGACATAAGTTCCATGAGGTATTTCAGGTGAAACAAGGACGCTACGCGGATCTTCCTGCTGCAAAGATCTCAGAAATGATGAAATCCAACAGTTTAGACGTATGCTGTCGATGTACCTGGAAACTAAATAAGGTTCTTGTTTTGTGTTCTCATCAATTTTGATGCAGCTTTAATGCATTTCAGTATCTCTTGTTGCAGAATGCTCCGACTCAGTCCCTTTTGAGCGTTGTAAATGGAATTCTTGATGAAAGCGTTGAAAGAAATAATAGTGAAATACCTCATGTATGGCAATCAGAAAGCACACTGTTGTAAGGAATATAATACCATCAATACAAATACACTATGTTTCATCTGAAATTGCCTTTTTTTGCAGCGTGTGGCTTGTCTACTGAGAAAAGTTGTCCAGGAAATTGAGCGCCGCATATCAACACAAGCAGAACATTTAAGAACTGTAATGTGTATTCACAGACATTTTTACTTGATCCAATTAAGAAATGCTCTGTCTAAAGTTGTTTATGGTTTTGTGCATCCAGCAAAACAATCTTTTCAAGGCTCGTGAAGAGAAATACCAGTCAAGAATCAGAGTACTTGAAGCCCTTGCATCCGGAACCAATGAGGAAAGCGAGGTACGAAGGATCATTCAAACAAATATAGTAGTATTTGGCTGCTTCGCACACATGTTATGTCTGATTCTTTAAATGAAACTTGTGTAACAGCTTTTTAGGAACCATCTTCAGCAAATGAAGGTATATTTCAGAGACAATGGTGTTTATTTTTTCGTTCTGCTAGTTTGTTCAGTTCACTAATTGGCAGCACCAAATTTTTTTTTTTCACATATTACTTCTTCAACAATAAAAAAAGCTTGTATATAATTGCTAAATTATCATAAGAGATTTTGAAATCAAGTGATCAACTATCACCTGCACTTTGTTTCAGTGATCTAAAGTATATATACTTTTACTCGATAAATCTAGATAACAATCTTCGTTAATTTTAGATAAGTTTCACAATAACTTTTAGTGGGAATGGTTACTATTGGCAGAGTGAGAGGACCAAAATTGAAGAAAAGAAGAAAACTAATGATGAGGACGTGATCAGATTGAAGAAAGAGAAGGAGCATTGTAACCTTGAAATTTCAGGACTGAAGCAAGAGTTGGATATAGCCAAAAAGACATATGACTTGCGTTGCTTGCAAATGGAAACAGACGCGAAAGGTGTTAAAGCAGCACTTGAAGAAAGGGTAAAAGACCTTGAACGCCTCTTGGCAGATTCAAGGAATAAGGTGAAAGAGCTGGAGGAAAACTCTGAGTCAAAACATCAGGTTTCTAACAAAACTTTAAAGCTTGAAGAAAAGGTAAAAGAACTTGAACGCCTCTTGGAAGCTTCAAGGAATAAAGTGAAAGAGCTTGAGGAAAGCTCAGAGTCAAAATATCAGTTTTCTCAAGGTCAGCTTGAAGAACGGGTGAAAGAACTTGAAAATCTCTTGGCAGATTCAAGGAAAAAGGAGAAAGAGCTTCAGGCAAATTCTGAGTCAAAATGTCAGAGTTGGATTAAGAAAGAGCGTGTTTACCACAACTTTATGGAATTTCAACTTGGTTCTTTGAAGGTACTTATGCTTTAGATCAAATTGTATTCTTACCTTTAAATATACATATCTAATAAACAATCATACAAATTTTTAATATTCATGAAATATTCAGGAATTGAGGCTATCTTCTGTGTCCATTAAGCAAGAAATTATGAAGGCAGAACGAAGCTACACGAGCGAATTTGATCATTTAAGTAGGGCTGTGCTATTCAAAAGTTGTATCCTTTTGATGTACTTGGTGATGGAAGATTTTCATGCGTTGTTATATGTATGTCCTTTTTCAGGAGTGAAGCTTCAAGCATTAGCAGATGCAGCCGAGAACTATCATTCACTTTTGGCTGAAAATAGGAAGCTGTTTAATGAAATTCAGGATTTAAAAGGTGCCACAAAATTAATTGCTGTACTTAGGTTATATCTGAGATGTAATCATTGGAGTTCACTTCTCAGTTTTCATGCTCAGGAAACATCAGAGTGTATTGCCGAATAAGACCATTTCTGCCTGGACAGAAGGAGAAAAGAACATTGGTAGAACATATTGGTGACAATGGAGAACTGGTAGTTGCAGACCGCTCCAGACCAGGGAAAGATGGTCATCGATTGTTCAAGTTTAATAAGGTCTATGGTTCAGATGCTACTCAAGGTTCTCTGCTATATATTTTTCTTTTCTGTGTCTTCAGCTATTGTTTGACTGATCTGCATTGATGATCCTTGCAGCAATTATACTTGAAAGTGATTGTCTTATGAAAAACATTGTGATGCTTAACTTCTAGCCCTTATTTTTCTGTTCACAGCTGAAGTATACACTGATACCCAACCGTTTATAAGATCTGTACTTGACGGATATAATGTGTGTATCTTTGCTTATGGTCAAACTGGATCTGGAAAAACCTACACAATGGTATGGAGCTTCATTTCATCTTAATTTTAAGGACGCTAATATTTTCATAAGATGCTAATGCTGATAATTATTTTTTCTCAGACTGGTCCTAACCACGCAACTAAGGAGAACTGGGGGGTCAACTATAGAGCCTTAAATGACCTTTTTGATTATTCTCAGCAAAGAAAAAGCTCCATTATGTATGAAATTGGTGTTCAAATGGTTGAAATATACAATGAACAAGTGCGCGATTTGCTATCAAGTGATGGTACTCCGAAAAAATATCCTTCTCAAATTACGAAATGTTGCTTCAAATGAAATCTTAGAAAACTTATGTTCTGCTTCATAGCATGGTTCTAGCAAATGATATTATTATTACTATTATTATTATTTTCACATTGCTTGGAATCAGCATTTGGCAAATCAATGTGAAATCAGCATTCTTTTTATTGATTTTGGTTACAAGCATTTGTTTCCCTTGACTTGCACACACTCGGGATTATGACTCATTCTCAACCCAATGGGTTAGCTGTGCCGGATGCTACTATGCACCCTGTCAAATCAACCTCAGATGTCATTAAATTAATGGATATCGGATTTAAGAACCGAGCTGTTAGTGCCACTGCCCTCAACGAAAGAAGTAGTCGCTCTCATAGGTTTGTGTATCTCATCATTAATGAAATCTGTCTACATCTTATATATTTTCTAGGAGTGTGACACTTAAATGTGAGTGTACAGTGTTCTTACAGTTCATGTACGAGGGACGGATCTGAAGACTAGTTCTGCTTTGGTCGGCAATCTTCATCTTGTAGATTTGGCAGGAAGTGAAAGGGTAGATCGCTCTGAGGTTACTGGAGATAGACTTAAGGAAGCACAACATATAAACAAATCATTATCTTCGCTTGGAGATGTCATATTTGCTCTTGCACAGAAAAGCCCCCATGTACCATATAGAAATAGCAAGCTTACTCAAGTCCTTCAAAGCTCTCTCGGTACTCCTCTGCTCCTAGAATTGTTATTCTTTTTGTTTTCCCTAAGATTTGTCTTCAATAGCTCAAACACAGTTTCTGGTGGTTTACAATAGGTGGACAAGCAAAAACACTTATGTTTGTGCAGCTTAATCCTGAAACAAGTTCATATTCTGAAAGTTTAAGTACTCTAAAGTTTGCTGAGAGGGTTGCTGGAGTGGAGCTAGGGGCGGCAAAAAGCAACAAAGAGGGCAGGGATGCTAGGGAGTTGATGGAACAGGTCCTCATTTTATACATCATTCTTTCATCACAAGCAAATTGGGGTTCTGAATTTGTCTTGGCCTTGCAGGTGGCAATTCTCAAAGACACTATATCGAAGAAGGATAATGAGATAGAACGACTGCATTTACTTAAAGATATCCGAGTGGAGAAGCATCGGACAGGCTCATTAAGGTATGAATCTTCTCACCTAAGCACACAGATTCTATAGGTAGGACTCCTCGCTCCTCAGCAAAGCCAAAAACCGCCAAGCGAGATAGGCTTAGGACTTAAGGAAGCTTCTGATCCTGAAAACTGTGTTTTTGTACAGTTCTGAAACCGATTCTCAGCAGTACATGCATGACCTTAAACACCAAAATAATACACTCCGGCGATCAAAGGTTGCCGGAGGTGACATAGGTCAGAATAAATCTGCGGATGCTGAGATGTTAGGATTTGGAGAGGCAGATTATGAGGAGAAATTAAGTGACTTATCTGACGGTGGTCTTTCTGGTGGAACAGAAACTGATGGCTCTGCCTCTGCCGACAGTACGAGCTATTCTGAAAGCACAAAATCAGATAGCTTAGAAAAGTGAGTGTTACTTCATTTCACACTGTCTTTTCCACTTTGGTATTGAAAGAAAAATTCTAATTTTTCAGCGTAAATTAAAATTTTGGCCTGCAGTCCATTGACTCCACTCATCACCAATGTTCCAAGAATGACTAAAACCAGCACTAACTCATTCAAAATTTTCAGCAGGCCTAGAAGTGTTGCTAGGATTCCCCGACCTTCGTCAAAACCAGCAGTAACTTCCTCATCTATAATGTCAGGATCAAAAAGCTCTCCGAAAATTTCATCAGGTATGATTTTCTCTTAGTAGAAAAGCACGTAGTCCATTCCTTGTTAATTTGATATATTATCTCTCTCTAACATTTTGCTAACAATCTCTATTTCAGGTCTAAAAAAAAGTAGCAGCTCTTCCTCACTGAAACCAGCTTCTAAACGATGGCAATAATCAGAAGCCAGTCGTTACAATTTCTTCTTTTCTCTCATTTTTCGTATGCATGTATAGTTTTTCTTTGATAATTAGCATATACTTTTGTTGCTTTCCAATCCCACTTGGTGATTTAGGTGTAATTGTTCTGAGGTTTAAAGCTCATCTAGCTGCTTCTTCTTCTTCTTTTACTTGGAATATCTCATTCCAAATTTGCCTGTTTCAGTCATAAGTCTTGTGCTGATTGAAGAAACGGAATTTGTGTTTATAGACTTCAATTTTGAACTAAAGAAGAAATGCAATTGTAAACAGCATTGTCTTCTGTGTACAAGTAATGGTGAATCCTATGGCCATGGAATCTTGTACTAAAACCTTTGCTTTACGTTCATAGAGACACTGACCCAGCACAAGTTTCAGTACAGCAGAGTGGACCTGTTGAGCTATAACAGGCAATGCAATAATGGAGTTACTAAACAATACACCAACCTAAGGCATACAAGGCAAAAGTTTCCAAACTACAAGTTCGGCTTTTATGGTGAAATGATCATGTCTCTCACGAGGCTGCTTTCTTCTTCTTTACTTACCTACCAGATTTTTCATGAACCGATAAGTTCATATTTTTCTTCAAGAATCGAAGGATTTACAGACAGACACCATCACTTGAATATTTAGGGCCCGTTTAGCAATTGTACCGGGCATTTTTTTTTTTTTTTGAAGAAAATAGATAATTTCATTCATTTATCTATGGCCAAAAGACACGTACATTAAATGATGTCTTACACTAAAATCATAAATGGTATAAACAATCAAGCAAAGGACAGATGACCTTCACTGCTAACACATTCGCTCACTTATTGGGCCTAACAACAAGAAACAAAATCCTCCCTACCAACTTCCCATGAAGTAGTAATCTTGCCGCCTAGATACCTTAATTGGTGTACAACTAGAGAAACTAAGATGAAAGTAGTAGAAGACTCAACTTCTAGTATTAAGCAAGGAAACCTGGAAAAGCCTAAAACTTTCCCTTGCCTTTGTCGCTAGGGCTGGGATCGGTACCAGTAACTGCAGGGTAAGAGAGTCGCAAATCAGCGACATTCAACTTCATGCTAGGGCGATGATTCTTGTTCCTACTCCCAAGTAGCTTGCTCGACTTCTTCTTCTTCAACATCACTAGAGTGACATCCATCCAGGTACGAAGGAAGTGAGCCTTGAAGGCCGTAGGGTTGACTGGTCGGCGAGTCAGAGGCTTTCCAATCAGAAAATATTTCAAAGACCGACGAACAGGGCCGCCACCAATTCTCCCCAGATCAGGAGCACTACCTCCCTCTGCAAGGGCAACGGAGGCAGCACAGCTAGCAGTGATAGCATCAATGAGGCCATGTGGCTGAGTAAGGGTTGAGGGTGAGAGACATAGAGACGAAAGCTAGGAGAAGAGGAGGCAAGGGCGCCATAGAGAGCTAGGGTGAGAGAGAAAATCTCTCTTAGGGTTTTTTATCTGTGATTCGGTGTGGCAATTGTGTCAGGCATTTAGAAATAATCAGAGTGATTTTAATAGAAGATGACAAAGTGTTTCCTCAAAAAGTGCTTGCAAGGTGAAAGTTCTATAATTACTTGGGAATTATTGATGAAAATTCTTTATGCTTCAAAGAAAAGCAACAAAAATACTGTTAAAAACAATTTCTATTGAGGACTCATAACTGTTGAAGACAATCGCGCAAATTCTATTTTTGCTTACCAGTTCAATTGTTAAGTGGTTTTATATTTCTCTTATATCTTTTTTGAGATACTACTATTTCTTTAACTCGCCGACACCGATCAACAATTCATGAGCCAATCACGGACAAGTTCGAGTAGCTTTTCACCGACGGTAATCGGCTGCTCAAATTTACTTCAACATGGGTGTTGCTGTTGTTGTTGGCTCACGTCAACCCCCACTAACATAAAACAAAAGGCAAAGGGCAGCCTATAGCCCACACCTGCCAGCTTACGCTCCTAAGCACATGCAGCTATCAGTTGCTGCTGACAGCTTTGGCCAACAAAATGAATAGGCAGGTCAGCTTTAGCACCTCTCAACCACTACAACCTTCAAAAGCCAAAACACCCTCCTCGCAATTTCACATGCCTAACCGGCCTTGATAGATACACACCAACACCATAATCAATGGCACCCCCTAATTGACTCGGAACTAGTCACTTTTACATCACCTTCCTGACCATTTCAAAACCCCAATGACAATCCTCCACGTCTTCCCCAAGTCAGCCTAAACCAGGCCAAACATATCCCTACAAGGCTACAACCAAACAAAACAAGCGCACCAATCCAATCCATACAAGCACATCGATGCTTCCAAAGTCGGAAACGCAATACCCCACTCCTCTGGACCTCTTCCACCCACCCAAACCCATCGTACACATCTCCAACTTTTCCATTATAAAATAACTAGGGAATGGAATCACAAGGCCACCTTCATTTATAATTCATTAATTTCAAAGCCATTGACCCATCACATTCATCTGTGCAAAAAGAAAACTCAGAACAACAACAATAACACATGAATTTTATAAATTCCAAAAGATCTAAATCCTCAGTTCCTCCAAAATACAATTACAGACGGAGGACGACGAGAACCAGACAAAGCATTTGGGAGATTACAAACTCGTCCCATGAAACCTCCCATCTCTCCAAACAGAGAGGGCTACATACTCTCGATCTCTATTTCTTTCCCTCTCTTTATTCCTCAAAATGGGACATCTTCATCATCTCCCACCTCGCCTTAATTTACATATACATCATCCTTCGGTTTTACAATACAAAAGGAATAGCAAACATCAGATTGACCATGACTTCTATATACAAAAATTTTACACACTCTGGACTCAAAAGACCCCAAAAAAGATTAGTAAGCTCCTCCTCTAGATTTCTCTCCCAAAACACCCTCTCCATCACTTTTGATAAAACTCGATGCTTCTGAGGGCCTGTGTTTCTTAATAGTCAGATTTAAGCTACAGAAGGGATGCTGCAGTTCCTGCGGTCCCTGCTAAGACAATCAAACCCTTCGATGCGCACCGCAACCGGCTTGTCCCCGGATTTCATCCGGACACAGCCTCCGTTGCGCCCCGCCGTCGGCGAAAAAGGGCCCCCCACCTTGCTGCTCCCAAACTGCTCATCTTGGATGACCGGGTTGGATGCCCTGCTCGGCGGAGACCCACAAAAGAACGGCGGCGATGAAGCCAACTGCTTCATGGATCTCTCACCTCCACTATCCCCCTGTAATTCATGAATCCAAACAGGAATAAAGATCAATTTTTTGGAAGCTTGTGCTAAAAGTAACGAAAGATTTTAACCTTTCCTACCAACAACAAAATATTAAATTTGACAGCAAAATATTAAGATGATGAAAAGAAAGGTACCTTATTGAGAATCAGGTCCAGAAGCTCGGACGCTGCTTGAGAATCTTCAATCTCTGATTGGTAGTGACTGCAAAAAACCAAAATTTCATTAGCAAACAAATACAACCTTTGACACTGTCATGTCGTCAAATCGCTAAAAGCTTAAGCCAGAAGAAACAAGATACATACTTGAAGAATCTACAAGGAGGTCTGATGGAGTCGTTAAGCGACGGATTTAAGGCGCTTAAACGACGCGGTTTTGGGCACACAACTGAATCCACCATCTTCATCCCCTCAAAGCCTGTCATGGCGCTCTGCTCGTAAGAACCGAATCTGTTCATATCTTCACAGATCTTTCAACAAAGAACGCCTGCATCAAACAAAATTCCATCCCATCAAAACCAAGATGCAATCTTTGTACCAAAAAGCTTCCAACTTTCATGCACAACAACCAAACCCAGATAGATCTGAGAATCAAGAACGAACCTTGAGCTGCCTGAGGCTCCTCCGCCGCGGAGGAGAGAGAGAGAATTGAGGAGAGGAAAAAGGGGATTGGAGATGAAGCTTGAGAGATTTTTCTTCTGTGTTTTAGAGTGAGAGAGAGAGATAAGGTAAAGGGTTGGCTCGGTATATATTAGGGAAACTATGAGTTATATTAAGCTGTATCTCCCGTGCACTGCTGTAAGATTTTATGCCGTTGATCTGGTTGACTATCTTTGTTTTGTGGGGACCACGTTTTGACCCCCATTTGCTCCACTCCACGTGATGCACGTACGCCCTTTGTTTGAGATTTGAGATACCTCCGTGATTAAATGAAAATTTTCTTTATAAGCATAGGTATATTCTTTCAAGGGGAAAATATCTAAGTTTTTTTTTTTTTTTACTGATATATAGCATGTGCATCGTTTCTACCAATTTTTCAGATCCATTCCTATATTTGGTCAAATAGTTGATTTTGGATCATTATAACATTTTTAAAGAAAGCTTTGATTGAAAATCATGATTATTCGAAAATTAGATTATGGTATGTTAGTGAAGATTATCGATCAATTGTGTTAGTCGAGCTATTTAGCTTGATTGGCAGTGGCGTTGTCTTCAATCGTGGCACCAAGTAGTGCTAGGGCTTTGCGGGAGTTCTAGCGATGAGTCTGTTGTTTGGCTCGAAGACAACTTGCATTGGGGTTGCTTATAGTGACAGTATGATTGTTGGTACACTTCTCAACTGCGTGCGCCATATAATTTAGTTGATCCTTATGGTATCATCCAAACTGCTACCATATTAATGCAAATTAAGATGTTTTTTTGCCTGAGTAGATAGTAAAGAGGAAATTTAAGTTTGAAGCATTGAGTCTTGAGTAGACTATGTTACAAGCCCAAACGATCATTGTATAGGGTTGATTTGGGAAAGAAATTTCAACTATATCTCAACCCTAACCTTCATTTTCCTTGAACTCAACCCAACAGTTAAAAATAGATGATACTTCCCATTTTGAGAGTGATATTTGAAAACTATTTAACTGTCTTGATTGATTTTGATGGTATAAATAAATTATCTTATTTTCTTCTAATATTAATTGGGTGCAACAAATTTTCTTATATGAAATCAACATGTTGACTAAATTCTTATGAACGAGCGTGTTTAGTACAAGTATGTCATAACAAGGTTACATAAATAAATTAAAAAATTCATTTAGGCCGAAATCATAGTATGTCGTACTTTATGAATGAACATCATTTTAAAGAGGTACTTTAAATTTAATAATATCAATTTATACTTACAAATCTTAATATCTCCGCATTTAACAAAAGGACTATCATATGAACCACAAAAAATCTATTTGATTCATTCAGTATTCACAAAATTTGAATTTATTTTTTTAATAAGGCACAAAATTTGAAGTCGAAATCGATCGGCGAACCTTAGACATGTAATGAAGAGTAGAAACAATCCAACACGTTAGGGCCAAGGATTTGAAGAAGCTTTTGCGTTTTGTAGGAAAAAGAAAAAGAAGCATCCATCTGAAAAGAGGAGATTAAAATCCTGTAGCAGCATAGTGTGTTATGGTAAGCAGAAAAGGCCAAGGAGCGAGGAGGAGGATCCTCCATGATTCCAATCCAAGGTGTAAAGGACGGAGGAACATGTTTGCAATGGAGTATTGCTAGTGGGGACAAAGTCACTAAGCCTACCCCATTCCCATTCCCCTTCCCTATCCCACATGACACTTTGCCTAGCCTTTGCCTTGGGCTCTTAAACTGGGTAAGGTTTTTCTGTTTTCTGGGTCGCGTTCAATTGGTAAGTTGGGTTTGTTTCTATTAAATTCTATGCCAAGTAGCAATAGTGGTCCTTTGGAATTCATTTAGGAATAGGAATATCCATGCCCTACTAACTTCTTGCAATAGGGTCACTAGGTTAGATGTCACGTCACTATCAAATGCTTATGGCGGATTGCTCTCCCATTCTCATCGGGTAAGGTGGAGCCATAAACCGTGTGCAGTAAAATGCCCCTGTGTTCCGATCGGGAAAGAAGAAGTCGAATCCAAACTCTCGACTTCAATGAAAACATAGAGTGAATACTCGAAAGTTTAGGTATGCACCCCATAACGACAAAACGGCCACAAGTGTATGCTCAATACTCTTCTATATGAGGGTAAAAAAATTATGCTAATAGACCAAATGATACTGGACATGTGAGGTAAAATCTTGGGTCGCATTTTCTTGAATATAAAACCTCATGCTTGGATGATATGTTACATTTTTTTTTTCTTAAAGATGATCAAAGGATTTCACTCCTACCCTCATGGTGACTCGAACCCATGACTTCGTCATTAGATAATGGGTGCTCTAACCACTGAGTTAACACCATTTCGTCAATGAAATGTCACATTCTCATCTATACATTTATTCACTTCGTGAAATGAAGTGATTCAAATCCAAACATATCCATACATGTAAATTTATAGCAGAGGATTGATGTCCAAAATGTAGATGGGCTCTTGACCAAATAATGTAGATGGGCGGGCCATGATTCAGCCCTTTGTATGTTGGCCCATGGGTCATAAAGTGACTGCCTCACCCATTGTGTTTTATTTTCTGAGAAATCTATTGCAGAGAAAACAATGGTAACGATAAAAGGAAGGTGACAAATGGATTGACCACCAACAGTGGAAGCTGGCTTTACCATTTCTCAAGGTACTATTATCATGAATTTTCTTGGCACTATTTTGATTATGGACTTCGTTCATCTACACTCAGCAGTATAATTTCATCATGCTTTTGTTTTTTGGTCATGAAATTTTACCATGCTGGTTTGAAATATATTTGACCTTGTTTATCACAAACTCACTAACCCTCCAAACAATCAATTTGAGTAAATGACTTCACTTGTTGGCATATTTAACCGGAAGATAGTATCGGAAACTTGATCTCTTTTGTGAGAATGTTTATTTTAATGATGAAAAACATGACACAGTTTTCGTACACACGAGTATGCTAAGCACTCAGCAAACAGTATTTTGAGTTTGCGGTGGTAAACTGGTAATCAATATCCATGCTAAATTAGTCTCGCTGCTTGCAAATTAGAGCTTAGAAGTTTGGAACTGTAGAGGGATTGGAGCATGCAGGGATGATTATTATAGTTACTGTTATGTCCCCAAAGCAATCAAAATCAAAACCAAAGAGAACTCTTTTGTTTACATTCTACAAATGAGGTTGAGACATTTGGGATATTATGTCACAGTTTCCAAATTCCCATGTGCTGCAAATGTGAAGCAAAGTTTATATATTTCCTTTCCATTTATCATGATTGCCCAAATACAATGTCATCAACTTTAGAAAGTCAAGAAATTAATCTCATCCACGCCCTAGTCAGACATCTTTGAACTGGTTGAGTCAAGAAATTAATCTCATCCACGCCCTAGTCAGACATCTTTGAACTGGTTGATTGATTTATTGGACTTTATTTCTGTCCCTGGAGTGTAACATGTGCTACCTTTTTTATTCCCCACAGCAGCCTTGCTCCTTTTGATTCAGCTTAAATCTCCCTTCTAGTTCTAGATAAACCCCAATTAAAAAGCTAAAGCTGAAAGCTAAAGTCTCACCTCTCCCTCTATCTTCATGTTCCTTGCTTTCTTCTTTCACTTTCAATATTCATGAATCACATAAACCATCTTTACACATCTCTCATCTCATGGATTCCAAATCTCCCAAATCCTTGTCACTCCACATGTGCTTGCTTTGATCTGTAGGGTCCCTCTTACCCTAGCTAATCAGCTCCATGATATTGTATGTGTGTATTTACAAAAGGGTACCTGGCTAGGATATTCATCTTGTTCAGCACGTCTATGAATCAGGATCTAGTCATCAAGCAATTTACATGAGATGGTGGTGGGTCACTGATCACTGTGCTGGGAAGAAAAGTGGTGCAGAATCTCTATGGTATTTTCCATCCAGGACTCTCACTTTGCTCATCTTCTCTTCACACCAATGCAGTTGCTCCGCACTCAAGTCACCCATTCTCAAAACCCTAGAGACCAGTTTTAGGTCAATTAGGCCAAGCAGTATCTCCATCTCTTCCTCCACCTTTAAGCTTTTCTTTCTCAAGCACTTGTGCGAACGGCGAAGGTCTTTGATCTTCATCTTCTTCTGCTCACCAAACGGGGAAGAGCAAAATTAAGAACACGGAAAAATCAAGTATATCCATGTGTACATATATTAGAAAACGTTGGTATTTATACTCTAAAAGGGTGTATTGTATATGGAATTAGTGAAACTTTTAAAGAAATCTATAGAATTTAAAAGTCTCGATGTATTCAATATAGACTTTTAGTAGTCTATGAAAGTCTTGAGGTATTAAATTAGGATTTTAAAGACTTCATGAATTCTACCAAAATCTATGGGTATTCAATTAGGACTTTTATAAATGGATAAAAGTACAGAGGTATTCAAAATATCATTCATACTTACTGAATTAGAAAGTGATAGATATTCATGGACTTTGTAGTGTTAACTATATATATCAAACGCCAATAATTTTCCAGTCTCCAGACCAAATATTTGGAAAAGTCTATCAAAGTTTCCTCTTTTAAAAAAAAATTATCAAAGTTCTTCTCTCTACGCACAAAGAAGTTGGTCTTTCATCATCTCTCTTTTTAATTTTTTGTCTTTTCTCCAAATATTTTATGATATCAACATTTTTTGATACCCAAAATGTTCATTGTAATTGTTGAATGTGATTTTTTTTTTTCAATTGTGATACTTCGAATCCTAATAGCAATAAAAATGATTTATGAAACCCTAAAACCCAAATATTGTGGTCTACCCCTAAGACTTTATTGATCAGTGTTGCTATGTCATACTAAATTTTATCTTATTAATTAATTATTCTAATTAATTTGAATTTATATTATGGTTCAAAGAAAGGTTGAACAATTAAATTTCAATTAATTTGATTATAGATCAAGACATTGACCAATATTGCTACAATATACGTTAATCAGCGAAAACAAAATTCATAAGAATAATTAACCATAATTATCAAGTGATCTATATTGTATATTTATGTTGTTGGGAGATTAGGAATGAGAACAAACTCGCTAGACACACCAACAATCATTCATTTGAGTCAATTTCTATTAGAAGATACTTAAGCATTGAAGAGACAACGAGTTATTATCTTGTTTTATGTTTAGACTGCATTTGTATTGTTTTTTGTTTTTTGTTTTTATATTTTGTACATGCTAGGAAATCTGAAGAAGTCATTCATCATAGAGTATATAGATTTTCATGAATCAATAAAAGTTTGTTGCTAAAATCAATAGTTTTAAGAAATTTATAACAGTCTATCAACTTTTTAAAGAGTCTCTAGATTTTTCAAAAAGTCTGTCATTCAAAAAAAGTCTGCACAAATCCAAATACAATACAACCCCTTAAGAAAAAGTTGGTATTTATACTCTAAGAATGTTATTTTGGACTCTACAGGCATAATTTTATCATTTACACTATAAGAGAGTCTATTTTGTATTCTAAATTTTACATTTTATCATTTTCAAACACTCGCGGAATGAATAATATTGCCTTATTGAATTTGATAATGATAACGTAGCCAAATATGGTTAATATATATAACTTACCTTTTGGTTAACTTTTTTCATGAGATTTAGAAGTGTTGGATCAACTGAACCTCTTCGTTTTCTCCTAAACATGGCTGATAACTTTTGGCAGGGTTTCTCTTTATCAGCCTTAAGAAATTCCATGAACGTTCGGATTCCATCTTCCATTATCATTAGAAACGCAGCTGAGGAGATTCTCGAGCCAAAACCTTCTTCCTTTTCATGATCATCATCTTCTGAAGCTTAAAATAGAACAAAAGAATGCATTAGTTAATTTGTTAGATCCCTATACTCTTTAATATGCATTTCTTGATACCATCATGGAACTACAACTTTAACTTTACTGCACATTCAATTTGTTAAAGAAAAGGGGGTGTCATTGTGAAATAAAAGAAGTTAAAGTGCAATTGACTGTATGAGTACCTCGATATTCTGGAACTTGAAGTAGCTTCGGTGCCAAAAGCCTCATCCTAGCGTAAATCTCAGGTCTCCGGCCCTGCTCGTAGGGCTCATTCTCGACATATCTCTGCAAAAGAACTTGGAACTGCTGAAACTGCTGCGCAATCTGGCCAGGACAACCAGGGTCAAAATCGTGATGCGACGAGGCCCTTTTTTGCTCGAATTTCTTGTAGTTCCAGTTAAGTGCTTCCCACGTTATGCAAATTTGAGCAACATAAGCAGCCTCTAGTTCATGATAAGGGTTGTGACGTACGTCAGATGGCCGTTTAGTTGCTAATGAGATTCGATGAACAATCCTCTCTGAAATTGATCTTGGACAAACCTGAATAGACCTAAGTGATTCTGAAAAAAAAAAAATATATATATATATTTATATTACAGGAGTTATAGACTCAAGCTAAGCTTTTAAACAATGTTTAGTACCAAAATAATTAAGTATCCAGAGAAATGAAATGACCTGTTTCATGGAGCTTTTGAGCACTAATTCTGTCTAGGTACATCATTTCTTCATCATATTTCTGAAAGACAGTGTAAGACTCCCACTTGGGGCAGCTTCTCCGTGATGAGGAAGAAAATGGATCTTCGGTCGCAGAACAATTGATTGAGCTTCTCCATTCAGAAGAGCTCTTAGAAGTTGATCCAACTGTCGAGTCACCAAAAATTTCATCCTCTTTGTTTTCTTGAACCTTGATTAATTTCTTGGTCTCCGACTGGGGAGGCCTAAATACTAGAAAATTTTCATCCCCAGATAATTTTGTCTCTGTATTGTTTTCGGTAATCTGATCAGAATCCTCATGATTATCTGTACAAAAATCATAAGCAATGTCAGACTGCAGAATGTATATGGAAGCATTAGAAATACTACATGTGACTAGTTAGTGTAACAAACTAAGATGTTGCTTCTCAGAATGTGACATACCGTCACATCTTTTGTCATTTCTCCTCAACTCACTTCTGTGCAGTTCTATAGTGATCGGAGATGTGGTCCAGACTTGATCATTCGGGACAGAATCGCAAACAGAAGCAGCATCTCTTACAGGGATTTCCTCTGCAATGTGATCTTGTTCTGATTCTGAACCTTGTGACATATCATCTTGGTCTTCTTCAATTAGGCTCTGTCCGGCGCTGATGAACTCTTGATCAGAAAAACTTGATCGATACCTCTGAAGGTTGTCGTTAGGCAAAAACTTTAGTGCTTCACCTCCATGAATGATGTCGGCCACCAGATGATCGTTTTCAGTGTAGTACCGATGACCATGAACATGAAAGCTGTGCCTTTCTTCTAATTCTTCTTCTTCCTCCTCTTCTTCATCCGAAAACAGATAGTTCTCGTATCCATTCTGGTTTCTGCAAAAGGAACACAACAAATTAAAGCATGAAAACTAGAAGAGTGGAGATTTACGATATCGCTAATAGCATGTAAACTGTAAGACCTTGGGAATATTGGGTTGCTGCCAACGAAGTAGAAGAACTTGGCAAGAACAATGGAGGAGACATAGAGGAAGAGAAGGAGGAGGTGGATGGAGGTTGAAGTATTGTAGAAGAGCCTAGCAAGTGCTTCCTCTGTTGAACATGGCATTTTCTAATTCCCTTTGGTTCTCCAAAATGAGTTTCTATGGGGACTCCTTCACAGAGCAAAGCAAAGCAAAACAAAGTGGAGTGCTACCCCCTTCAAAAAGCTAAAGCGTGTTCTTTGGTTGCTTTCGTAAATCTCTTCCTTGTTTGTCAAATTGGTTCATTTGTTTTTGAACTAATGTCTAATATGTCCTGCAATCTAGTGTACTAAAAATCTTATTTTATGTCTTGATAACTAACCAAAAGATGAAGATATCAATGGATCTTACGATCCCGAATATCAAGTATATATAATCTTAGAAACAAGTGAAAAATTAAAGAATATTACAAAACTCTATACTACTTTTAATAACTATATTCGTAATTTCTTAAATAACATGACAGATTTAGGCTAGTAGAATACATTTATTTGAAAGAAAGTCTTGTTTTCATTTCAGGATGCTCTCCATATAATCAGGGGTTTAGACTCAATGTCCTCCATTGTATTCGAAAGTTTCATTAATCAAGGTTTGAGAACAACCGCATTAGTATTTTATTAAAAAATAATAATAATAATAGCATGACAAATTTTATTTTTAGGTTGAAAATCGAAGATTACCAATATCCTTATATAAAATGTACGTCACATAATTAGCGAGCTAGTGTATTTGAAACCATTGTTGTGGTTTTCATTAAGATTGCTTTTGAAAATTTTAGTCTTAGGTTGAAACTAGGTCAACCTTGGGATGAATTAAACTTCTTTTGCATGTGCTCACAGTTTGTAAAACAAACTCAATGGAATCATTTTTAATGCACCTTGTATTATAGTGTGTGTGTGTATACATAAGAAAACTTGTGTTTTCCTTCATTTTTCTCTTGAATGTAATGCAGAAAACTCTATTCTACAAGAAAGGGTCAAAAGGGTTTATGATATCAAAATTAACTAAATAACTAACTAAAAAAAAAAAGAAAAAAAGAAGAGACCAAAACCAAGTCACACGCATTGGTAGACATGTATACATGCAACTTTTCAAAAGAAGTATTAAGATATAATTAATAATTATTTGGTGTGTATCTAGTTTCGTCGAGGCTTGAAGGTATTAGTATTCTTTGCCTCCTAAATTGTAATTGAATAAAAGAGCCTTTTGTAAAGGGTAGGGGTGGGCTGTAGTCAAATTGGAGCTTCTTTTAGAAATCTTCCTAGTTGTGTCTTTGTCTTTAACTTTGGCACTAAGATTTCTCTGCGGAAGTATTTGTCCATCAACTCAGAGGTTGGTTACAAGATGAGTCACGAATCAAATCGAAAATAATCAACATTATTATCGACTAAGTGTTAAAATAGGGGTCGTCAACGGGCCGGGCCGGGCTCGGTCAGGCCCATTCATTGCGGGCTTGGGCCGGGCTGGGCCGGGCTTTATTAAAAATCGAAGGATCCAAGCCCGTTCATATAAAGCGGGCCTTGCGAGCTTTTCCGGGCCGGGCCAGGCTTGGCCTTGCGGGCTTTTTCGGGCCGGGCCTTGCGGGCTTTATTTATAAATAAATATTTAAAGACACAAATATTTTTTTTTTTAATCAAGCTTTGGAAATTCATTGGATAATGATCTAATACAACCAAAGATAATAGATCTATATTGTACCAAAAAAAATCTATATTTATATATAGATACTAATTTATTGATAATTAAATTTTTAAATACACTAATTTTTTATAAATTTATATTGATACATCATACACTCCAAAGAGCATCATATAGCAATTCAAAGAAAATGAGAAAACCGACCGCTGGATGTGATTATTACAATAAATTATACGTGTGGTTAAAAATTTAGTCAATTTCACCGTAGTTTCGAACTCAATCGGATTAGTCAACCGTAGTCACTTGCATGTTTTCTTGGTTGACTGATGGCGTGATAACCGCAAAAATTGCTTATTTTTTTACATCACGTTTGTAAATATTTCATCGATGGATGTGAGTGGACATAAGATAAAAATTTCAATTTTAATTACAAATACATTGACCAATACCAATTTGCCTCTTAAAGTTGTATGACTTGTACATTGCATTTAAATTGTTGAGGTTCATTCTAAAGCAAACATGCAGTGGAAAATGAATTTGAAAAAACCAATCGTTTGATGGAGAGACTGTAATATTTTATGGTGGTTGTAAAAAATCCAGCTAATTTGGTTTTCGTTTCGAATTCGATCAACTAGGTCAAACCTAGTTACTCTTATAAACCTATATTTATATATCACACACTCCAAAGAGCAACCTCTATCAATTCAAAGAAAATGGGAAAACCGACCGTTGGATGTGATTATTATAATAAATCATGAGTGTGGTTAAAAATTTAGTCAATTTCACCATAGTTTCAAACCTGATCGGATTGGTCAACCGTAGTCGCTTGTATGTTTCTTGATTGACCGATGGCTTGATAACCGCAAAACATGCTTATTTTTTCACATCATATATGTAAATATCCTATCGATGGATGTACGTGTACATAAGATAAAAATTTCAATTTTATTACAAAGACGTTGCCCTATATCAATTTGTCACCTAAAGTTATATGACTCGTACATTGCATTTAAAACTATTGATGTCCATTCTAAAGCAACCATGAAGTGGAAGATGAATTTGGAGAAACCAACCGTTCGATGGAGAGATTGTAATGTTTTATAGTGGCTGTAAAAAATCCAGCCAATTTAGTTCTCGTTTCGAATTCGATCAACTAGGTCAAACTTAGTTACTATTATAAACCAATATTTATATATCATACACTTCAAAGAGCAACCTCTATCAATTCAAAGAAAATGGGAAAACCGACCGTTGGATTTGATTATTACAATAAATTATGAGTGTGGTTAAAAATTTAGTCAATTTCACCATAGTTTTAAACCCGATCGGATTGGTCAACCGTAGTCGCTTGTATGCTTTCTTGATTGACCGGTGGCGTGATGACCGCAAAACTTGCTTATTTTTTTACATCACGTTTGTAAATATTTTATTGATAGATGTGCATGGATATAAGATAAAAATTTCAATTTTAATTACAAATACATTGACCTATACCACCTTGCCTCTTAAAGTTGTATGACTTATACATTACATTTAAATTGTTGAGGTTCATTCTAAAACAACCATGAAGTGGAAAATGAATTTGGAAAAACCAACCGTTTGATAGAGAGATTGTAATATTTTATGGTGGTTGTAAAAAATAAAGCCAATTTGGTTCTCGTTTCGAATTCGATCAACTAAGTCAAACCTAGTTACTCTTATAAACCTATATTTATATATCACACACTCCAAAGAGCAACCTCTATCAATTCAAAGAAAATGGGAAAAATGACCGTTGGATGTGATTATTATAATAAATCATGAGTGTGGTTAAAAATTTAGTCAATTTCACCATAGTTTCAAACCCGATCGGATTGGTCAACCGTAGTCGCTTGTATGTTTTCTTGATTGACCGATGGCTTGATAACCGCAAAATATGCTTATTTTTTCACATCATATCTGTAAATATCCTATCGATGGATGTACGTGAGATAAAAATTTCAATTTTATTACAAAGACGTTGCCCTATATCAATTTGTCACCTAAAGTTATATGACTTGTACATTGCATTTAAAACTATTGATGTCCATTCTAAAGCAACCATGAAGTGGAAGATGAATTTGGAGAAACCAACCGTTCGATGGAGAGATTGTAATGTTTTATAGTGGCTGTAAAAAATCCAATCAATTTAGTTCTCGTTTCAAATTCGATCAACTAGGTCAAACTTAGTTACTATTATAACCTATATTTATATATCATACACTCCAAAGAGCAACCTCTATAAATTCAAATAAAATGAAAAAACCGACCGTTGGATGTGATTATTACAACAAATTATGAGTGTGGTAAAAAAATTAGCTAATTTCATCATATTTTCAAATCCGATATAATTGATCAACCGTTGTCACTTGTTTTTTAGAATATATATGCACATATTTACTATAAAAATATGAAAATTTCCACACACACACACACATATATATATATATATATATAAATATAAACACACACACACACACATCTATATATATATATATATATATATATATATAAACGCACACACACATCTATATATATATATATATATAAACACACACAGTGCACACACATATCTATATATATATATATATATATCTCTCTCTATATATATATATAAGCGCACACACATATCTATTATATATATATATATATATATATATATATAAACATACACACATACACATATATATTAATATATATATCTATATATATATATTCACAAACACACACAAATATATATAATATATAAAAAATAGTTTATGGGTTTTTACGGGCCGGGCCTAGGCGGGTTTTTATGGGTCGGGTCTAACGGGCTTTTGACGGGCCGGGCCGGGTTTTTCTGGGCTTTTTAGCTGGCCTCCATCGGCCCACCGAGGCAGGCTTTTGCGGGCTTTTTGACGGGCCGGGTCGGGCTTTTGGCCCTCCGGGCCGGCGGGCCTCCATCGGCCTACTTGATCCGCGGGCTTTTTGATGAGGCCTATGCTAAATTATACAATTCCATATGATCTTTGATTTTTTTTTTTTTTTTCTGGTTTGAATCTTTCAAATGCTTTTTTGAATACTATCATTCATGAGGTTTTTAGATATTGGACTACATGCTCAACTCGTTTTGCAAGCCCAAAAGACCATTATGAAGTAGCCCGAGTCTTTAAGCCTTTCAACATATACATAATTATGAAGCCCAAATTTGAAGATATTAAGTTGCAACGTGCTTCTGACGACATTTATTCTTTAGACCATCTCCAACGGAGAGGTCTTTTGCCAGACGGACAAGAAAACGGTAAGAAATGGTAGAGCAACCCAACTCCAACAGATCTGTCAAATCCTACGTGAACTAATCCGTCAAATTTGACAGTTCTCCCCAATTCTGTCAAATTTTTTCTTTTCTCGCTCTTTGCTTCTCTCTCTCTCTCTCTCTCTCTCTCTCTCGTCTTACCCAGAACAAAGCCACTTATGACAAACCTTTCATGAATCATTCTCTGATTTTCAACTCTCAATTTCTTCCTACCATACCAGAAACAACTATGCAAACATTCATGAATTTCTGGCAAATATTCGCAAAGTCCAATTTAGATCTGAAATTTGGGGTTGGTGATTTAATGGAGATGAGCAAAATCGAGAACATCTTACACCCAAAAGCAGATCAAAATGAATCCCAATAATTCGATATCTTTCTACTTCTTCTATTAATTGGGCTTTGCTTGTGTCCGTCCTTATTACAAAGTCAAGCTAAGCTCTTTCCTGATCAAGACTCAAACTTTAATCTTTCTTTCTCTGTTTTGATGCTTTTTGCAGATCTTGGTCTGACCATAAAAAGGGGGGAATTTTGGTTTTGGGTTGGTTTGCTTGGGGAGGGGGAGGGGGAGGGAGAGGGAGAGAGAGAGAGAAGAAGAAGAAGAAGAATACATAGAGCTTCTGAACCAGACCCAAGATGGTTGGGTTGAAGTGTTGAACACGAACGGAACTACAGAAGAGATAGAGAAGAAAGAGAATTTTTTTGTTATAAAAAATTTCGAAAAATAATAAAATAATATTTAAATATAAATAATCCATTAGATCAAAAATTTGTCAAAAATGACTATAACACGTCATCATTCAAATTCGAATTTAACATAAGTTTTTTGACCAACTCGTTGAAGAAGCTCTTATTCTAATTAGCTTAAAGCTTATAAATTTATTACTTCGATCAATATCACTTTTGAAATGTTGGATGAATCTCTTTGAGACTTGCTTGTTTGTGTTTGATTTCAATGTTTTTTTTATCTTTCGCGAGTTTTGGATCTAAACTTAGCCTAAATTGATATGGTGTGATTCTAAGGCATGATTTGAATTTGTTGGTTGAATTCTTTGAAAATTCATAGTGATTTGTGTTAAATTGTTAGGTTTCAAGGTTTCTCATGTAATTATAATGCGATAAGCTTTAGTTTGAAGTCGACTATTCTAATAACTTCTCTAGTTGAATTCGTTATTTCTGGTTAAGCCTCACGTTGAATTGTTGCTTATAAGTTATAAACTGATGACCAAAATATCGAAGATCGAGAAAATATCGACCATCTAAAAAAATAAAAAATTCAAGAAAGTATCGATATCTATAAAAATTTGATAGAAACTATAAAAATTTGGAGAAAAACATAGAAATTTAAATGAAACTTTAGAATATGTCTATTTGATCAATTTTCTACTCTATTTCAAAAAACTATATAATAAACAAATATTATTACATAATAAATTAGTATAATTTAAAGTGAATTAGTGTGCAACTATACATTAAATAGACATTTATTGAAACTTAATTTAGTGAATGTTTATAATCTTGATACTTAATTCACTACTTCTCATACATAAGAATTAGTAGTTTATTCATCTATTAAGTATTTAAAATAATAAATCTGATTAATTACAATAAAATAAACTACCCAATAAACTATTGAAAAAAGATGAGATTTATGAAGAAATTTATATATATAGCAAGATATCTTGCCAAATAATGGCAAGATCTTTTTGCAGCAGGATGGTTGCTTTGTCTGAATGTAGAACGGACAACCATGGTTTGAACCTCCTTGAGGTTGGTTTGCCCTTTTTTTTTCCGAAATTGGGCCCAATTTGAACTGTTGGGCCATGACACAAAGAACAAAATTTCGTGAGGTTAATTTCTCCCTTTTTTCCAAATTATGATTCCAAATTGGCAAATTGGGCCTAATTTGGACTGTTGGGCCACGAGACAAGAATAAAATTTTGTGAATTTATCCAAATTTCTGAAATTTCCGGAAATATCGCGATATGTCGAAAATTTCTTATGAAATTATCATAATATATAGAGATGATATCGTCAACCTTGAGAAAACGAAAATTTTGCCGATATTGCTGCAAAAATCTCAATTTTTCAGTCCTTATTATAAACTGACTAGTTGAGGTTTTGAGTATGGAATTTTTAATTATACCGTCATGATTTTTCAAAGACTCAACTGACTGAGTTACTGGTTGGTTTTTTTTTTTTTTTTTTTTTAAATAAAGGGTGGTGCGGCTGCCCTCAAGCCTTGATTAATGAAACTGTCGAATACAAAAGAGGGACATTGAGCCTAAACCCCTGATTACAGTACGCACTTAGAGAACATCTTGAAATACTATTATGAATCCTTACTAAACAATTGCATTCAACTAAGCACCAACTAGCAAAAAGCGCTCTACTAGCGACTCTATTTGCTTTGACATAGGTCACACAGCGGTGACACAACGGAAAGATAACTCGATTACAATATAGCATAATTTCCATACGCACAGTTTTCCCATCATATTGCCACTGAAAATACATCCAGTGATACTAAGTTTCACCCTACCACTAGGAGGCAGCGACCATTTAACCAGGCAAGGAACTCGCCACCTACCTAGAGTAGACACGTTACTGCCACTAAGAGGTTGCGATCATTTGCTAATGCAAGGAACTCGTAGCCTACCTAGAGTAGACAAGACACATAGAGTGCATAAACCAGCACGAAGCCCATTCCTTCCTACCAAACTACGGCAGAAACTTATTAGAAGCAACAAACATACTATAAAACTACAACTATTAATTAAGCAACTAACAGCAGCAGCCCACCAGCAAAGGCCTAAATCCCTGGGCCTGGCCCAACCTCCAATCTCTCCAAAGGATTCAGGGCTGCAGTCACCCAATCCGGCCACCAACTCCGCCACCAACGAGCTCCAGGTGTCCAACCCCGCCACCAATTCCTCCGCCAACGAACCGGCACCATCAACCCTGCATAATCACGCCGCCGCCCATTGATCTCTGCCAACATCTAAAGCCGAACCTCAAGGAGTTACTGGTTGGTTCGATAAGTAGGAAATTTTTAATTGCTTATCTTAAAATGTAAAATATTTTTTTTCATGCGTATATAAATAGGAGATATTCATCTTCAGGGCGAAAATAATAAAAATATGTATGAAAAAACGAAACACATTTATATTTATATTGGTTTCAGTACTGCAAATCATCCACCTTTAAACTGCATGAGTCATAGTACGTATTATCATTGTCATTCGCAGCCAGGCAACCAAGTTAATCAAATGCGTGGCACAAAGATAGTATGATGAAGTCCCCACCAATTTTTACTTTCATTTTGCCATTTTGGTTCATTCCAAAATAACATGGTAAATATATGATCCCACCACGTATGAACCTCACTTCATTGATGGTGTCATTGGGGAAGAAATTCAAACTCTTTTAGCTAAATGAATATTGAAAACTTAGGTATATAACTGAGTAGAACTTAATTTAGTGATCAAGCTTCCACTCCTCATCGTACTTAGTTCGATTGCCTCATCTCCCATATATGTTCATCTTAAAATGAGGCAAATTAAGTAGCATATATAATATCAATTGTTTGCCGGGTCAGGAATTCACGTGTGATTAAAAGTAATAAACATTGTAATCAAACTTGGGATAGATAATGGTAAATGAATGACGCCTCCGGGTAATACCCCGTAGAAATCGATTAAAGCTAGAGAGAGAGAGACACATATGCAGAAACACGCACGTGGATCAATACACATATGCTTAATGCTTCTAGAAAACCTAGCTGGCAAAGCAAGAAATGAATATATACTACTACTGTTTACATGAAAAGTTCCAAGTTAGGATTGAATTTGATGGAGAAGCTAGGAAAGAAAAAAGGTGATGAATGAAGAAATTAAGATATCCAACAAAAACGCTTACCCAAGCTAGCTATCCCAGTCGTGTGAGTTGGTGACCATTTTTTAACCACTCAATCTTACTCTTGTTCTTAGTCCTAGTCTTAGTCTATGTAAACTTTTCTCACCCATTATTAAATCACAAAAAAGTACACAAAGAGGCGATGGATGTTAATTTGAAATTAAGATGATCTGAAACTGTCAGTCTTCAATATTCCATGAACATGCCAGAAAAAGAACTACAATCATATAGATCATGTTGTATGTATATGGGGTTTTGGTGGTACTACTACGTACTTCATAGCTAGTTCCTACATTAATAATAATACGCACCTTACTTTTACACGTAAAGTTTTACACACGTATTAACTATAACGACGACTATACTTATGAAAACGAGAGATACTCACAACAATTTTGTAAATATTGTGTTAGAAGCTATATATTAATCTGCTAGCTTATGACAAATCTTTTCAAATGATCTTATATCTATTTTTGGGTGGGTTATCATTAACTATTTTAGATAGATTACCAAACCAAATTCATTTTGCAACCTATATATGTAAACAGTTGCAAGAAGGATGCTACAATCACAATCACATGAGAAGGAGAGATAATGAGAGGCGTAGACTAGTGTCAACTAGTGTATATATAAATAGACAGATATATATACAAATGTTTTAGGGTTTAGTATATATACGAGTGGAAAGCGATACTAGTAAATAGCCAAGAACGTTCCCATTGCGGCAGTAGAATATAGTAGCCAATAGAGTTGGGTGGTTAGAAATGGGTGAAGGTGGTTGGACTTTGAATCATCTCATATCACGTAGAACGCAACCAAATTAACAAAGTTGCAAATGAAATCCAAAATCTGGTGTAACAGAGACAACCCTTAACCCTCGTGAGTCGTGCCCAAACAATTGCCACTCATCTGTAAAATCTGAGGCTTATATTATAATACAAATTGTGACAAAGAAATTTTCGTATCCACTTTGATATATTGAACCATTCTTAGTCAATGCGCGCTAACCCTCTTACTTGTTCAATAATCAATACGTATATAGTAATGGTAGTGGCGTTTTGGTAATTTGATTGGACTTTGCATAAGAAGAAAAAATTGTCCTCTTCACCAATGCCATCTTTGTCAAAGTGTTAGCTGTAATTATCAGAATATAAAACGACTACTGGCGAATGACAAATGCTGCTTCTTCTTGAAGATTTGATGAGATATGCAACTCCATTAATACCTCATCATCTTCATCATTATCTTACTTCGTCTACGCTCCAAGCCTCGGAAGAATCGAATAGCTAGAGACTGCAGCAGTTAAGGGTATCCATCCAATACTAGCTAGTCGGTTCAGTAGGTTTCTGATTATCAAGTAATTGATAAGAATGCAGGAGAATCTTCCTCCTGGTTTCAGATTCCATCCTACAGATGAAGAACTGATTACGTACTATCTCGGGCGCAAGGTTTCTGATGTTAGCTTCACATCACAAGCCGTAGCTGTCGTCGATCTCAATAAGTGTGAACCTTGGGACCTCCCAGGTACCTAGATTAATTATCATATGCATCAAAGATCTGCCGTTAATGATCGATTACCTTTCTTCATCTTCCATTACTATTTCTTTAGTACAAGTTACAACTGTATTATCTCTTATCTCCATCGATCTGAGAGCAAGCTGGATTGTTGACTTAATTACCTTTTGATGAAAAGTCTATAATTTCTTTTTTCTATCTGTAGTTCTGTTTATGATTTTGGTCATATTCTCTTTGTCTTCTTAAACCCTAATCTCCATTCCTGAATCGTAATGGCCAGCTAGCTTAGTCAATTGCATATAATGATTAACCAAGGAAATCTTTTATGAAATAAAAATGTTCGCCAAAGGGAAATTGTGCATGTTGGAAATTTCAGCATTAGTGTTTCTTGATTGCTAAAGTATTTTATCTTCCTAATTAATTAATTAGTTCTGGTTAATTAGTTACCAACCACCTAAATTATGGAAACTCTTAAATTATCTAGTCGTATAAGTTGAATAACAATTAATTACTTCTGGTGTAGGCAAGGCTTCGATGGGAGAGAAAGAGTGGTATTTCTTCAACTTAAGAGACCGAAAATACCCTACTGGACTTCGGACCAACCGAGCCACAGAAGCAGGGTATTGGAAGACAACTGGCAAGGACAAAGAAATACTTCGTCAAGGGGTACTCGTTGGAATGAAGAAAACCCTAGTTTTCTACAGGGGTAGAGCTCCAAGGGGTGAGAAAACCAACTGGGTCATGCACGAATACAGACTAGAAAACAAGCAACATCCCTTCAAATCCTCAACCTCAAAGGTATATACGAACTCAATTAAGTCATGTTTGGTTTGCAGAGATTAATAGAGGCTTGCTCTCTCTGTAGAAAGCTTAGTTATACATTACGTGCACTACACGATGGAATCTAGCCATGGAACTATTTGGTAATTATTTCTTTAGCTAGGGCTAACTTTAGCTAGTTTTCACATGTATGCAGGAAGAATGGGTGGTTTGTAGGGTGTTTCAGAAGAGCATAGCCTTGAAAAAACCACAGCAAATTACATCTTCCTCACCGCAATCTGGCGATTCTCTTGGCGAGACAAACTCAATGGTAAATGAATTTGGAGATGTGGAGTTGCCAAATTTTATGAACAACATTGCAAATTCATCTAGTACTGGGTTCATCAGCAACAACATGTCAATACCAGAAGGCAACAATTACAACGTTATTGATAATAAGAGAATCAATAATGATGTTAACATGATCAGCACTACTTTAAACATGAATAATTGGCTCGGGGCGAGAGAGGCGGCGGCTAGTGGTGCCATTCTTCCGGCAGCAGCACTCGGATCATGGCCATCTAGCTTGCTAAGTCCGTCGAATCTTTCGTCAGTGAACTCCTTGCTACTTAGGGCATTACAACTTAGGAGTAGCAGTGCTAGTACTAATAGTACCATCTATCAGCAACCGATTAGAGATGCTACAGCAGCTGGTCTAGAAGATCATTACTCCTCTTTCATGGAGGCGCAACAGCAACAGCAACAGCAGCCTGGATTAATGTCTCACTTTGGCACTGAGCATAACATGAATTCGTCAAATTTGCAAGCCTCTTCATCATCGAAAGATCAGATCATGGATTCCGTGCCGCAGTCACAACAGCATCCGGAGCAACCATTCAACTTGGACTCCATATGGTGAAGTTGCAGGATCATCAAAGATTCATAAGCTAGCTAACATCTTAAACGACAATTTTCGACCGTATGTTAATCCGGAAACGTACTTACATGAAAGAAAAGGAGCTATGACTCTGTAGTACAGCGATTTCAGTATCTCTCCCCATATATAAAAATGGTCGTGTATATACATAACGTACCGATCATATATCAGAATTACTACTTAACAATGTTTATGTTGGTGTTGTTAAATAGCTAGATATGCGCAATTAAGTGTAACTGCGCGTATGCCACTACGTACTTTGTGTCTTTTTTTTATGCTCAATATATGTATGCATGCGGGGAAAACCTAAGTGTCCCTTGTTATATATATGTGGTATGCTCTTCTAATCGAATTCTGAAACTTCCATAATATCTCAGAAAATATAATCATCGAATATGGAATATTGGATCACAAACTGTGAATGCAATGGTATTTGGCAATTCAATGGCTAAAAGCTTTTGCTTTACCTATTATAAACTCCCACTCAGCTGAACCAAAATTCCGGTTAGTTAACTAATATTGAATTGACTGACTTTCTGGAACCATACCAGTGTCGGTTAACCAATGTAGATCTTTGGCATCGATTATCGGATCTTTAGTGCTCGAAGATATGATGCATCAAAGGGAGAAGAAAGCAGGAAACAGAGAGAAGACAGAAAGACAAAAGAAATCTAAGAAAGGAAAAGGAAGACAAGGAAAGCCAATTAACCGATAGTAACAAGCGGTGGATGTGTATAGGCTACCGAACCGGATCAAAATCGAAGGTGTGTCAAACCTTATTAACACTCATTATTATTTGAAATTTTCTATGTCATAATCTGATAATTGGTACTATATTATTTTTAGGAACCGCTGCAAGTAATGGAATACAAATCTATCGACTCAATTTTCTTTACTATTTTTCCGGTTTTCCGACTTTGGAAAATCGCAAAAAAATATCGGATCTTGATTTTTTGAGTTCTATCAATTCTAAGATCTCTTAAAAATTACGTTTGATAGTGAAAAATTTTCAGTGCAAAAATAAGAGCTTGACCAAAAACTATGTGCCTAACCTCGGTTGGGGATGCTCCATCTTGGGCTTTGGTCCAGTGCCGATAATACTTGGTGTCGAAATGACCTCCAAAATTCATACTTTTCATGGGCTCAAAAAGACTTCAGCCCACTTGAAAAAGAAAAAGAAAAACAAAAGTCGTCTTTAAACTTCTACCCGGGCCCAATAAAGAGATGAACAACAGCCGAACTCCATAAGCGCGCTCTCTCTCTCGTCTCTCTCTCCCACTCTCGGTGAAACAATGGCGGGAAAGCAAATCTCCGGCGACGGCCTACCGGCGAATATAGCCGGAATGTCGAAGAACCAGCTCTACGAAATCATGTCTCAAATGAAGGTATATATAACCTCTCTCTCTGTCTCTCGAATTTTCTTCTCATGCTTAATTTTCCTTTCCCAAAATTTATTTTGCTTCAAAAATCCCAATTGAAGTAATGTCCCTGTTCTAACGGCGTCGTGTTCTGAATTACAGAGTCTGATAGAACAGAACCAGCAGCAAGCGAGGCAGATCCTCATCCAGAATCCGCTTCTCACCAAAGCGCTTTTCCAGGTTTCTGAATTTCTAGGGTTTTACCCCCCCCCCTTTTCTGCTTAAATATGTCATTTATTTTGTTTGAGATCATTTTGTGCATACAAGGTTTGACAATTTTTTATTTTTTTTTTCAATTTTGTTTTGCTTTCTTGAGATGATTTTGTGTTATTAGGGTTGTGGTGTGAATGGTTTTGTTCAGAAGTTGCTAATTTTAGTAGAAAAGTACTTCAAGAATTGCTGTGTGGGCATTGAGTTGAATTGCATTACTGATTAATGGTCTCAAATAGGTTTCATAAGTGAGGTAGTTTTTGTTCGAAGGTATACCATTTAGTCTTTAACTGCTGATATTAATTGTGTTCTTTCACCAGGCACAAATTATGCTTGGAATGGTCCGGCCACCTCAATCGGTATGCTTCTCTGTATTTGTAAAAGTTGCCTAGAAGGGATTGCGTTTTGTTATATGTCTAAATTGAGGTTGTTTGTAGATTCCCACCATTCAGCCAGTGACGTCACAGCAGTCGGTGCAACCAACTCAGCAGTCTAATGCTCTAGCAGCTCCCTCACTGCCAGGCCTTGGTGTTCAGGACCAACCAGGTCCATCCCAGATCCAAGCTCCTGCAAGAAAGCAATACCAAAACCAATCTACAGTGCCTAGCTCGTCGGCTGCTCCTCCTGCGTTTAATCTTCAGTCTCAGCCACTGCCTTCATATCCCCTGCAGACCCAGCAGCAGCCTAAGGGACATCTGAATCCCCAAATGACCCCGGCATCTCTTCCACAGTCCTCTCAACTTCCAAATCCTCCAACACACCCTCATCATTCTTCACAGCCACCTCAACTTCATCAACCCCAAATGGCTTCTTACAACCAGTTGCAACAGCCATTACAGACAAGTGGAGGTCATCATATGCCCCTGCAACCACCATTGCCACCACAACCAAGACCTTCAATGCCTAACTTCCATCATCAGTATCCCCCACAAATGGGGCCTAGTTCGGGTTTCCAACATCCTTCACAATCCATGTATCATGTAAGCTGAGATTTGTAGTTTCACTGGTTTCTATAAAATGTGTCAATATAAGAAGAATGGACTAACTGTCTTCATAAATGATTTTTTCAGTCAGGTACGAAACCCCCTACTAGTGTTGGGCCTTCATTTCCACTGGGACAGCCACCACTTCCAAGTCATCCACCACCTCAATCCATGTATCAGGTATGTGTTTCTATCAGAAAGAAAGTTTGCTTTATCTGAATGGATGTGAATATCTTATGTAAGTTAGAATTCTTACAGGGTTGCTTAGGCTTAATGGCATCCTATATTTGCAGAATTTATTACGTTTTCTGGTGACAATATTATCTCATCTGTATTTTTTTTTTTTTTTGGGTGGTGGGGGAATGTCTTATCATATCAAATTCTTGATGTTATTGAAATCATGCTTGAAGTAGCTTGTATGCTGTTAAACCACTCAACCAAAGTTTGGGTTCATGCGTCCCCTTTTGCCTTATTGTTAGCCACATCTCTGCATGAGCCTTGCAACTGTCTTCTCTTGATCCCATGGAAGAATAATGATTACTCTAGTGAATGAGACGTGCATCCTGTAAGAAGAGTAAAGTAGGATATATAACCAAAAAAAATGTGTGTGTGGGTTTCTTCGTAGTTTTTTTCTCTTATCTACCCAGACAATGTTTATCATTATTTTTTATAATTTGAATTTCCTTGATTCTGGGAAACATTTTGGTAGTTAACAGTGTCATTTAAAATCTATTTAAATCTATTTGCAAGGTCTGTCAGCTCTGGATTCCCTTTTGAGCTTTTTTGTTTCATCCAAGTCTGGATTGATCCTTGTTTTTGTTTGTCAGTTGCTGGTGACACAATGTTTCCCCTAATGAACTACCAGTTGGGTTTTCATTGAGGAATGCTCTAATCTCCAATGAACTTTGTATATTGGTTTAGATGGATATGAGTGAAGCATACTTGATGCTTTTTTTTTCTTTCTTTCAGGGAGGAGGTATGCATCTGGGTTCAGAGTACAGCAATCAAGTTGGAACTTCTATGCAAGCAGATAGAGGATCTTGGATGTCTGGCCCACCGGAGAGTTCGTCAGTGCCACAGCTTTCAGGACCACCATCATTAGTTCCTGGTCAAATGCCTGGCAGCCAGCCTGGTCGTGGCACATCGGTAAAATAGCTGCAACTGTTCATATCAGCCGGACCTTTTATCTATGTCTTGAGTTTTCCGGTCACCAATTGATTTTTTTGCTCGTTTTGCAGTTAACCCCTGAGGAGGAGAAGGCGCTGCTTCAACAAGTGATGATTCTTACCCCAGAACAAATTAATCTCCTGCCTCCAGAACAGAAAAAACAAGTGCTACAGCTACAGCAGATAATGCGCCAATAAACTGATGAAATTTTGAGTTTTCAGTAGGGAAGCGGAGCAGCCTTGAGCTTCAATTTTTGCTTTCCGGCCAGAGATTTCAGTGTGTTATCCTTGGTGATCGAAACCCTAAAGTATCCATCCATTGTTGCAGAAAGATAATGTCATCTGTTGATCACATAGTTTTGTTACTAATCAGTTGGACCTTTGTATGCAGAAGTTTATGCAAGCGTCATCCGAGACAATTTTAAATGATTTCAAATTGTAGCTTTTGGAAATATGATGGCAATTACTTGCCAAATTTTCTTGTTGAGAATTTTATGACTTGCATTTCCAGTATAGTTAAGATTCCGGTTCCGGTTCTGGTTCTTAAGCAGATTTCTGAATTCCCTTTTTATTTTAATTTTTCATGGGAGGCCAAAAATTCATCCAGTTATTCTGCAAGACTGGGGCGTTAAATCCATGTCCATTGTATACACAATTAATGAAAGAAAATTTTACAAGAATAAATAGTCACCTAAATATACAACAATGCGCTGACTGACTACAATATTGGACGCCTTTTATGCAAGAGATACTGATTACATCTGTTGGTGAGGTACGTGGTGCACTCTTCAGCTTCAATTGATGATATTCTGTTTCGTTTTCACTGTTTCTCTGTAAACTTCGAGTCCTCTTTGAGGAAATCTCATTGTATCAATGCCAACGTCTAGACAGAAGCCAACTCATTCTCAGAAACTGTCTCGTATTTTGACGTTTGTCAAGAATTCTTGTCCAAACTGATCTTTCCTTTTAAAATTGTGGACTTTAATCTTCATTTTCCCAATCCGAGCCTTCATCATCGTCACTACCATCTGATTCCATGTCAGAAGCGTCATCCTCACTCTGCAGATAAGAACAACCAAACATTTACTCCTATTGCTACATATAAATTCATTAACAGTGTTAACAGAAACAGAAACTGTCCCAAAGAAGCATGCTAAGACTTCAATCTCTGACCCCATCCAAGCCCAACTTTTGTTATGTCGACCAAATTAACTAAGACAATCTCTGGTCATAGCATCATGAGCACATGATAGTAAATAAATAAGATAAACAGTATCTCACCTGGTTATATTCCAAGTCATCACCACTCTGATGGGGATCTCTTGAGCTCCAAGTGCTCTCATTTTCTACATCTTCAGAAATACCCTGCTTGGAAAGCTATGGTCATACACAAAGGCAAACAGCAATGCAAAAGGACATGATGCTATTGGAAAAATACTGACTCTACATTTTTGGAAACAGCCATGAAATTCGTATCATTTGTATTATTGGAATATTCCAACTGTACAAGATCTCTTATATACCAATAATCATGTTGACAAATGCTTGGATCATTTTATCAAAGCAGAGTAGTTTACACCAAAAAGGGGTCACCAATATCATTAACTAAGCGTACAAGTTTAGTCACTCAGAACCTAGCAATTTTATCACGTGTGCCCTGTAACTGGTAGACAAGACAACAATTTCAGGAATGTAGATAACTGAGACCAATCCATAATCGTCATGATGTAAGATCATTTGGCATATGTAAATTCCATTACTATTCAAAACTCATCACATTGTACATTAATTTTGTAACAAGGGCTGAACTACAATGGACATAACTTATGAATTCAGCATGAGTAATATAGTCTAGCTGTCCAAATTATATTCTGATGAATAGAGAATATGCATTAAATTTGTAAAACACACTAGCAGATAAATATATTAGTCTTTCTGGCACAAAGTTTGAACCAATTATTGCGGATTTGATCAAGCAAATTAGCCTAAACAATGCCATGGTTAACTTGCACAACATCAAGTATTGTATAGGAGCACATACATGACTGCATACGAGCGTAGTAAAAGCAATTTGAGATATAAGTCTATAACTCACAATTTCAGATCTCATTTGCTCTATTGTCCTCTCCAATTCCCCTATGTGCTGACTGAGAGCCTACATGGATACATATAATATTTATCGAGGTGAAGAACAAATCAAAGACAAATATCAGATTCAAAAGAGAAAATGGGGAATAGTAAGAAATTGAAACCTCATGGCGTTGCATGGCCACCGAACGTTTCAATGCCTTCGCCTTAGTTAAAAGGTTCCTTGGCCTCAAGGTAATGGGACGCTTATAATTCTTGCCACGATAGTATATAAGAGCATATCCTTTGGGAACTCTTTCTATAGCCACCAGTATGCCACCGCTCTCATATTCCAACAACCTAGCTGAATCTTCAACAAAAGCAAGGGTCTTCTGTTTGGATATTAATTTCACTAGCTCTCTGTGCTTCCAATGCAAATGCATGTTTTCGATGACACCATCAAAGACACCACGTATGCCTAGTACATTATGAAATAAAGACCGTAAGTGTTTCAGTTCATAGTTCTATCTTCACTTCAAAAATATAGAGGATCACTCACCAAGAGGCAAGTATGCTTTCATTCTTAAGCCAACCCTGCGAAACATAACTCGCTCCTCATCAGTGATGGTTTCCTGATCGTAATCAGGACCTGCAGGAAGCATTGCTGATTCTATCTTGGATAGGAGTCTCTCTGCTCTAAGCTTTTTAGCTTGGGCCTGTCAGCAATTCAGATTTTTAAACCAAGTCAGAGATAGATGTGTATACACACATATTAGTAGTACCCAAGTTATAAGTGAGGGCTATCAATGATGTCTTTTGGACAAGAAAACATTACACAGGACATACAAAGTCTATCTCCTACAATTTAGGTCTACCAACACTGGAGATACAAGAGGAAAATATTAAGAGACCACATCACCACCATTTTCTCTCATATAAATATGTAAGAAGATGTCCATGTTGACTACTTACAACCACCATGATCCATCCAGCAACCACAAGAAAATTATTTCTAAGCTTGTATAACTTTAAATGCACAATAGGCCCTTTTTGGTGATAACAACAAACCTTCCTAAATTCAAACAAAATTTGTGTGGGCAAGGTAAGGCCGTTGTGATTCTTGACATGATTATCTGCATCACTATTTTATAACATAGAGAGTTTTTTCACATTTATTTGACACATATGCAAACAATTTTCCAAAATCAAAACTACAGCAACCACATCTAGTTAATGGCATAATGTTGGCAGAATAGAAGGAGAGCAACTGAGAGAAGCAGAGAGAGGGAAAGAGGAAATGGCGTTTGGAGCCATTGAACACTAAAGGAAGGATACTTACAACGCCTAGCTTACGCTCAATTCGTTTTGCACGCCTGGCAATCTTAGCTCTTGAATCTTCTTCAATCATCTTTTCACGTTCTTCAGCAGATATTTCTCTTCCCCATCGGGCTTGGGCCTCGTAGAACTCTGCCAAAGTTCCTGCAAGTGCCTGTCCTTCCTCTGTACCTGAAGAAGCTGCTTCTATTGGTTTGACACGCACTATCTCTTCAACATCTTGAACCTGTTTCGTTAGTTCCTGTCTTTCAGCCAGAGCAGCAGCTACACTTGTTGGGATAAAGTCCTTTCCACGGTAAATGACAATGTAATATTTGTTTCTGAGTAGTAAAACACCACCTGTTAATGCCTGCAATGTAGAATAAATTTAGTATTATTACCCGTTGAACTTTATCCTGCACAGGCAACCAGGTAAAAAAAAAAATGAAAAAGCTATAATAAATAAAAATATATTGTATTTACAAAAACAATTAATAATAAAAATAAAAAATAAAACCTATCGTGAGTGCTTTAGTTTGCCAGAAATTTCATACAAGATCTACCAGCTTGCTGATAATGATTAACAAAAGATTCTGATAGGTTCCGTACTTAGAATGGCAGCGGTTCTCATATGCATTGAAAGAAGCACAGTTCATTGTGCAGACTAAGCTTGTGAAAAGTATAGCAGTAAGATAAACAACCATTGGGCAAATATATCTGCATACTTAAAAATAACCTCTAAATCATTAATTCCATTCAGTCCTGTGGATCTGAATAATTAGGGTTTGATGCCCAAATGACAAGCTCTTATGAACACTACACGCTGCAGAAGTAACCAACATCATAAAATGAACCACACTACAGGGGCTGGATAATCTAAGCCACAGTCATGAGTAAGTTTGGGGCAAGGGAGCTCCTAATGGATTTCAAACAAAAAGATTCAACCATCCCAACCTGAAAATCTTAAGAGTGCTGAGCCATCTTGACTTCTAGTTCATTAATATTCTTGTAGAAGAACACTACATTATGGGAACAACTATCGCTTTTTTATTTTTTCTGAAGAGTACATTACTGGAACAACTATCATTTCACATAAAAAACCACCTTGACTTCTAGTTCAGTAATGTTCCTGTGAAGATTACAATGTCTTTCAAGTGGTGGGTTTTGACTCTGACACATAAACTAATATGCAGCATTAAGTTGGGAAAAAGTACCAAAAGTAATGAAAAACAGATAATGTTGAACGGACCTTCAGCTCCTCAGCCATTATTTTGTTGTTTGTATTCTGGATACCTCGTTTGACAGCAATCTTCGCCACAGAACTTTTCTCCCAAACTTTAAGTATAGCAGATGCTAACCCTTGATGGTTTCTATTTCTCCCTTCATCAAGACATCAAGAATGAAGTGTCAGCAAATGTTGACATGGTAAACTAGAATAAAGTTTAAAAAAAAAAAAAGGGAGAATTTACCAAGGGCAAAATGACATGGAATTGATTTAGCAAGTTTTCGCAAATTAGTCATCTCTGCATTAGTCAGCCGTGATCGCATCCCGGTAGGAAGAAGCCTGAAAGGTGTTTTGTAACCCGGGATTGTTTTAGGAAGTAAATCAGCGTCAACAGGAAGTATTCCTGTACCCCAATACTCAACAAAACGAGGACCTAATTCATCCAATAAGCTGTTGAATTCAGCTTCTTCCTCTGTCATCTTCGGAAGAGGTGCTGGAATTTTCACAACTTGCTCAGTCTTATCTGGAGTTGAAGTCACATCATTGCCACTTCTTGTTACCACAGTTTCAGCTGATGAAACATCTGGGATGAAAAGAGCATTTCCTTCGTGACCAACGGGTTCGGATTTAGAAGGGCCTTTGTAGTTACTCCCGCGGTACACAACCATGACACTCCCTGATCTCCATAAAACTAAACCTCCTGTTCGACGCTGACCATCACTAAAGGCAGTCAGTTACATTACAAAAGGAAACAGAAAACAGTAAGCATTAAAGTTTGGCAAAATTTCATGACATCGGACAAGTAAAAGGACATGAAACCACAAAACACACACAAAATTCTGAGAAACTCAGACCACATGTGCATCAGCAACAATATTTTAGCTCTTAGTAGCGAGAGCAAGATGTGAAGCCTAAATAACAAAACCCGAGTGCAGTTCTTTTTGTTAACCAAACTCAGTTAGCAAAAAAAGAATGAAAAGGATGATGGACAAGAAGTGTGTACTAGGTTTCTCATGCAAATGAGAAATGAGAGTAACTTTACACACCATAATCAGTGTCAATCAGCTGGGAAAATACTCACTTACTTTCACTACATTTAACCATGAATCCCTCAGAAATGGAGCAGCTATGGCAACAGCTCATTATACTAGTTCATCACTAACCAAACTAATCCTTTCGATGTATGCATATGTTCATATACTACTAGTTCATCATTACTAAGCAAACTCGACATAATCTCCTAATTTGTATTCAGCAAGAATTACATTCACTTCACAATTCACACACAGAAAATTGCAAAATGTATACAAAAATTCAAGAACTGAACGAACCTCAACAATCTCATGAGCAGTCTTCATATCATGAGCCAACACCTCATGAAACTTGAGCCTCACCAGCTCCTCCTTCCTCCACTTATCATGAATCTTCTCCAGCACCGCCTGCGTAATCCCGGCTTTTGGCACACTGATCCTCTCCCTCAGGAACATTCCCAGCCTCCTCAACCGCCTCAGCTCCTCATCCTCAATCGTCAGCTCAGCCAAGCTCGGCGCCTTCGACCTCCGAGCTCTCCTGAGCCCCTTCACCTCCTCATCTTCACTCAATTCCTCCTCCTCCTCCTTCTCCCACGGCAGCGCCACGTCATCGTCGCCCTTCTCCTCCGCCAATATATAGTCCGGCCGGACCCACTCCCGCTGCAGCAAATCGCCGAGCTTCTCTTCCCCGCTCGCCGCCGGCATTGAATCAGGACCGTCCAATTCAACACCATCACCGTTCTCTTCCTCGTCGTCTTCGTCGCCTAACCCTAGGTTCCGCAACCGGAACACGATCCTCTCTATCGCGCTCTGGCCTTTGTCCTTGTCCACGTACCTCGCGCCATTACTCGTCTTCTCTCCACCACCCTTGGACTCCTTGACTCTATCGTTGACCTTATGGCGAGGCAACTCCGACGGAGCACCGCGTGACGGCCACTTATTCAGCCACGGCGCGGTGGAGGAGGACGACGAGGGCTTCGACTTGTGCGGCGACGGCCTCGAGTTCGGGTTGCCGCCGTGCTCGGTGGTTCTAAGAGCAGAGAAGGGCTTGAGGATGTGAAATGACGGTTTTGGGGACGAGAAGAGGAGGTTGAGAGAGGCAGGGGAGTGAGAGGTGAGCGGGAGTGAGTTTCTGAGTGGCATTTCGGAAATTTTGGCGGTTGCGAAGGCCATTTGTGGGGAGAGGTTTAGGTTCGGTGAGCTGAGCTGAGCTGAGCTTATAGTGGTTGGTGGCGGTGGGGGTGTTTGATTTTCAGGGGCATTGCTTTGAGTTTGATTGCTCGGAGCTCAGAGAGGGGCGGGAGGTTGGGGAAGACTGTTTCTATAGAGATATGATAAGATATTTCTCGGAAAATTTTGGATAATTTTTTCAGTCGGGTGTGTGTATATATATATATATATAGGATTTTTCACAGATAAGGATGTCTTTAGTTTTTCTTAGGTGCGGATTTAGTGTTTTCACCCACTTTTCGATCATATTTTCACATCTTAACCGTTTATTTTTTAGAGCCTAATGTATAGATCCTCCCTGCAAAATTTCAGCTAATTTGGTGATCGTTAAGACATCCAAAACTGCAATTTACACGAACGGACCGAATCTGTCGAATAAGAACCGTTCGTATTTATAATGGTAAATTGCAGTTTTGGATGCCTTAACGATCATCAAATTGGCTAAAAATTTTCAGAGGTGATCTATACATTAGGACCTAAAAACTGAACGGTTAAGATGTGAAAATGTGATCGGAAAGTGGGTTAAAACCGGAAATCCGTACCTAAGAAAAACTAAGGACGTCCTTAGTGTAGCCGGACTATATATACATATATATATAGGAAAATTTTATTGGGGCGCGTTTGTAATTTTCGTCAGTTGGAGCACTCTTTGTGAAAATTGTGATCATCTAGTCATTTATATTTTTATTTTATTTCAGACTACTATCATCCTCGTATCGAATTCAGTAATTTTCATAGATGGTCATTACTTCTGCCCCTCGTTAAGCTATGAATCTTAAGGGCTTCATTTCTCAATAAAATATAAGAAGTGAAATTCACACTCCTTATTTTATAATTCACGCTCTATATTTTTTTTTTAGTATATTAAATTGTGTTTTTTTGTAGAGTGAATTGTAAAAATGTGATGGAAAGCGTAGGTTATAAAATGGAAGACAATTTTTTTTTTTTTATCAAATAAGAACTTCATTATAATGAATGGATTACAATGATTTGAGGAAACACTTTCAATAATCAGCCACCAAAGAGGTAGAGAATGGAAGCCAAAATTTGGTGTCAAATACTTTAAATTTTTTTGAAATATCCAAAATACTCTTTAGAACAAAAATAAAAGCTCATAATAAAATTGAAAGAGGTTGTAAAACCATTAAATATTGCTTGGATGCATGAATACATCATCATCAACCACTTCTTTTGCAAAATAACCACAATCACTCATACTTTACCGATTTTAATACTGACCATGATTATATAAATCATGGAAATATTGACATATATGAATCCTTTAAAATCTTAGAGACATCAAGTTTTTGAACTTGAAGAACAAACAAAGGTAAGAAAGTTTCAATTTGGTTGAAAAATTACATAAATATCTAAATATCTAATGGTTGATTTGAGAAAATATGATCAAAAAGTTAATCTAATACAAAAGTCATCAACTAGTCCTCGCTTTAGTAGTCCTCATTAGAAGGACTCCTAGTTAAGTTATTCAATCTTCTAGCAATATACCAACCTCTTTGATGTGAGAAAAAATAAAGATAGGAAAATTCTTAAGTAGGGTAAATGTACCAGTCATGTAGTACGCCCAACCAATTATATCTCCCTATATTTTTATTGAATTCTAAAACTACTTATGTTTAATTATAATAAAATATCCAAAATATCTTCCATGCATAGACAATAATTGATTGGGCGTATCACCACATAACACGTCTGCTCTAACTAAGAATCTCTCATAATTACTTGCGTCAGAATTAATTAGCAAATAATTCCAAAATAAATCAAATAATTATATAAAAGAATGTATTAAATAAAAATTTATGATACATAACTGATCTTTTTTTTTTTTTTTCCTTCCTCATTTATTTATTTAATGAGGATGGACATAGATGAAAGTTTGATGAAAAAAATAAGACAAAAATATAAAGAATGTGCATTATGTAATTGAGGGGGTGTACTATAAATTTCGCCCAAATTTTAGATCACAAACAGTTCTCTCTAAGTAGCGAGTGATTTCTCAAAAAGCTAAGGTAAATCTGTTCTTATGGAGTGGTACCCTTTTGTCTAGTTTACTTTTTTGCCTGCTTTCGAATCTAAGTACTTCATTTGCTGCAGAAATATGATCAAGCATCTATGACCCATATACAATTATGCAGCGAGATGGTGACCTGAACTGTATAGGACTCAATGTACATGCTCTATATGCAAAGGTTTTCATGTAATTACATAAACACCGAAAGCAAACCATTAGGGTTAAAACTCAAAACTGAAAAGGGCTTAGACTCCAGAAGATCTTCTGCTAAGGGAAGGAGACGAGTCAAACATTTCCTGACCAAGCTCCTTTATCTTGTTAACGAGAAGTGATTGTTCAGTCTCAAGCTGAAGCATGTACCCTTCTTGTGTATCCTCGAGGCTTTCTAACTCAGACATAGCTGTTGACAGTCCTTCCAGATTTCCATCCTCAATTAGACTCTGGAACTTCATCATCATTTGTTTCATCTAAACAAACTCGAGAGTTAGAATGGAGTTGAGTTTGTTTGAAACATTTTTTGTACAACGGCTAAGATGAGCAAGTCATAATTCTCATTTACCTCGCTAGAAATTCTTTGTGCTCGTTTTATGGATGGATCAGACTCCAAGCTCGTTCTTTTCTCCAAGTCTGGGACTTTTCTTGTAATCCGAATATGGATCTCTCCCCTTTTCACACCTTGGAGGGGTATCCACTTGTCTGACATCTGGTTTGGAGGCAGTCTGTGATATTCGACAACACAATCACCGATGCTTGATGTTGGTAATAAAGCATTGTGGTCTTTAACATGCAACTCTAGGGGGCTCCCATCATCAGGGAATTCCAAGGTCTGATTCCAGTGGGGATTCAGAGTTTTGTACATAACCTGCAAGGCAAGTCATCCCAGAATTTATCAACCCGATCCATGGAATATTCACGTCCAAAAAAAAAAAAAAAAGATCCATGGAATATCAAGTATAATAGGGTTTCAGATATATGGTGAGGAAAATCAAAGGGTAAGCGGAACTGCTAAGGCATCTACAATGTCATGACTATGATGTGTAACATTAATGTGATACTTCTACTAACCTTTGTTCTTTTCTTCAAGTGCCCATAGTTGACCCTCACGTATGGATCACTTGTCCCTCTGATATCAGCAGCAATAAGGTCTTTCGCTTCAAGGAGAACAAGTTCAAGCCATCCATTATTTGAATGCGTGGTCGAACCCTGAAAATACCAAAGAGGTGAAAAGGCAGAATAATTTAGTCACCAAAACAGATATCAGACTAATAAGTTGATCCACATGTATAATCATTCATTAAGTTTTATAATAACACACCCTTGATCCTTCAGAGCCTTCAGCTCTAACTGCTTCTATTTGAAGCCTAAGTTCTCCAGAATTAACTTTTTCTAGAGGGATCCAAACATCCCTGACTGATCCCTCAACCAGTCCCTCCAAATTAACTCGTGCACTACCAATGCTGTCATCACCAAAGGTATCTTCACTGTAGCACTTTATCATCAAGTACTCACCTCCTCCTATCTCATCAAATTCAAACTTCTGATTCCAGAGAGGACTCAAAGCATGAGCAGTCCTTGTTCTCTGGAGAATCTGAAAGAAAGTAACAAAATATAAATAATATTTACAATGATCTGCGAAGTATATACCAATGAGAAAATCAAAGAACATAATGAAGGGAAGCAAAATATCTACCTTTCCATACTGCAATTTAACATATGGAGCACACTTCCCAGACCTGTCTTTTGCAATAAGATCCTTTCCTTCCACAACAGTTATGTTAACTTTCCTCCCGGTTCTCGGCAGAAAATTTGATGAACCAAAGAGCGAACGTTGGGAGCTCAAGTTGTCCAAGACGTGTGAACCATCAGAGAATTGCCATTCTTTAAGGACAAGCTTCACTGTCAACTGCATAATGCATTGAGCAAAAATAAACCAATACATAAATAAATAAATACATAAAGTAAAAATGGGATACAGAAACCAGGCATAAATCTTATAAGTGTTACCTCCCCAGAATGGACCCCCTCAAATGGAACAACTATTTCAACTTCTTGTCCACAGAATAAAGCATGTTTGGCTATTACACCAGAGTCAGGTCCTACTGCCCAAAACACTGTAGAATCATCCTCAACATACTTCACCTACTCGAAGGGAACAACAATTCAACTTACACTCAACAAGGTGATAAGATAAGGTTAAAGTTATCACTGTAATTTCAAAATTAAGTTAAGATGGTAATAATAGTACCTTAACTTCACAACTCGCCAGATAGTCATACTTCACATTGTTTGGTGTGCATTCATAAAGATTAAATCGAAGAGTACCGGTTTCTTCATGTAACACCATATTAAATTTTGAATTCCATCTAGGGTTTGAGCCGAACTTCATATCTGTTCTTCTAGTTAACTGCTCAAGCTCAACCTCCAAAAATGTCTGCAGATCTTTATCAACAAAATGCTCTTCTGAAGTACTATCAAAATGCCTCCTGGATGGGCTTAATCTCAAGCCAGACTTAGAAAGTTTACCGGCTGAAACGACTGTCACATATATAATACCTCCAACAGCCTTTTTCCTTAGGCTTACTGCTGGCATAGAGTAACAACGGCGGCGAGGTTCAACCATCGTCTTAACCAAGGTGTCAGTAAGAATTTTCACCTATGAGAGAAGAAATCTATTATTTGTAACAGTAAGAGATTTTGAAGACATTCAGTACAAAAGAGTTTTCATGCTTAAGAGCCAAACCAGCCAAGAAGAAACACCAGGAAGCTCTGTAGCAGGTAGTGATTGGCTTCCACCACTACCAAACGCAACTCCTATCCTCACATCAGGAACCGACAGAAATGAGTACAAAATCGCTCTCCCATTCAAAACTGGCATCAGGAGAAGCTGCAAAACGCAATTTACTGGATGAGACTCACCAAAGAAAACTTAAATTGCTTCAGAGTGATGCACAACAATCAATGCTTTCCAATAGGATAGCCACGACTCAGAGAAGGAAAAGCAAGCTAAGTTATGCTTGTGTATATATAATTTCAGTTGTAAATTGGTTTGAGATGAACTGTACAAGAAAAAAAGATGAAAGGAAACTGCATACATCTCCCTTGATGTGGAGGCTATTTATAACAATCCGTGCAGTCCCCATTAATGGCATGGCAAGCTTGGCAAGCAACATAATACTCATATCAGTTGTGTCCCAGTCAAAACCCAAGCGCATGATTCGCTGTAAAAATGCAAATAGAAATACATTCTTCAGTCTAAGATCTAAGAATAGAATATGAAACATTGATGAAGTAATAAATTTAAGTCAACAAACAGAAACATATCTACCACTTATATAAACCTCAGTCTAAGCAATATCAATTTAATTCAAGAGAAATGAGTACAAAAGTACCATTCTGGATAAAGTTTGAGAACTACAAGTAAAATAGAAACCAAACCTGATCACCTGATGTTGACCAACGTGTGCCATGAAGGCCCAAGCTTGGAGGGCTTGAACCTAGTGAAAACTCTTGCAGTTCAATTCTTTCCTACATGAAAAATGGTTACTCTTTAGTACACTCGTTAAATATGTCACTACAGTGAAAACTAACTCAAAGTTTCAGACTTCAAAATGTAGTAGAAAATTAGAGGAATAGATCTCTTACTATAAGCCTTGATTTTCTGTGCTTCAGCCGTTTCTGCAAACAACAAGAACTTAACTAATTAGCTGGGACATTAAAAACTTTCGTTTTGCATGTACAATGGACAAATTGAGACATCCTGCCAAAAGTAGAATGATGATGATGATGATGATAAGAACAACAACAACAACAATAATAATGACCACAATTTCTTCCAGCATTATAAGCATGCATTTATTGAATGCAAAAGAAACTCAAAATCCAGCTAATGAGTTTCTGAAATTATAGACAACTTTTCTTGACTTATTAAAAGTTTACTGGAAGGATGTCATGACCATAAAACACAAGTGGCACATTGCTCAAGGAGCATCTTTCAAAAGTATCGGGCTCCATGAGACGCAAATGTAACTAGGTAAACAAAATGTAGCATAGTATCAACTGACACTGACAAAAAGCAAAAGGATAAGATTATGCTCACCTCAACAATGGATGAAAACCTTGAAGAAAGCTTTGGGTTAATATAGTTGGGCCATACTTCCGTCAACATTTTATTCAGCCATTCGCAGGGCTCCAATGGCGTTATGGGCTACACAAACAGAAAATTCAGCTTCGATAAGCACACATTTCATACAATTCTAAATGGAAGAAATGTGAACAAATATCGTACCGAGGTGTTAAGTATCACTCTCTTCCATTTCTTGTTCAAATCTTCAACAATTATTCGACGTTGATAGTTCCCATACTGCAGACAGAACAAGTGACAGCTTATTTTCGGTGAAGTTTGAGTGGAAACAACTCAAAAGATCTGAATTGCAGTTTGCTAAAAAAAGAACATACTTAAATTGAACTCAATCTCAACCAATGGATAAAGTAGAACTAAAAATAAACTAAGCACCCTATCATCCACAAACGGGAAACTTGAAAAGAGGGCAATCAGATTCCAACCTCCACAAACCAAAATCCCTCACAAAACACAAACAACGACAATTCCATCTCACTCTACCAAATATAAACTCGGAAACAAAAATTGAAACTTTTCAAACTCTAAAACTCAACCAAATGTCCCATTGACCTGAGATTCACCTACAAATATAGAACACAATAACAAGCTCATCACCAACCTGCACAGTTGCCCAAACCGCTGCCGCGAGTGGGACCCAGTTGGAGAAGGAGAAGACCCATCTCTCAATAGCCCAAGCAAACAAAACCACAGGAATCAAAACAGGAAGAAATGGCTTCTCTTCAACCACATAGTTGAAGAACTCCACAGCATCCTCAACCCTCAAGCTTCTCTTGTTCTTTTTTCTACTCATTTGATCAGAACACACACTCAAATCAAAAACCCTTCTCTGAAAACACTTCACCTTCCTCTTCTCATCAACAAACCTCAGAAAGTCTTGGTCTCTGTGATCAAACTTATGAAAGAAGTAGTAAATTTTTGTAGGTGAGATGAGTAAATGGGGATGTAGTTATGAATAAATGATAGTTGAATAAGCTCAACGGTGCTTGTGGAATTTGAAGCAGCTCTCTACATTTTCATGGAGAACGGAAATTTAATACAAGAACACACAGAGGAAAAGTCAAGGCCAGAAAAAGAGAGCATTTTTAGTTAACAACTATGAACCATGAAAACCTCGGGTCTACTTGACTGAATGATAGAAGTTTATAGAAGCCCCAAAAGTGCTTTTGTCCCTAAGCGCTTTTCCCATGAGGGTCCCCCCTCATCCGCTATCTCTTTCCCTCCCTTGATCGTGGGATGGTGGCATCGATTTGGCCAGTGGGACCCTTTGAAGGTGGCGTTTGGGCCGTTGGATTGGGAAGGGTTTAATTCGGGTGTAGATCGGATGCGCCGTATATCGGTGTGAGGGCTTTTGGGTTTGACCCGTTGACTGTGGAGAGCTGTGGACTCTGGTGGTTGGTGTTGTTGTCAGAGCTGGTTGGCGATTGAACGACGAACGTTGAAGCGGGACTTCCGTACGTGGCGGCATAAGATTGCAGCACTAACCAGCGCTGTCAGTGGGTCGTGGAGTGCACGCGCCGCAGGGCCGTACAAGTCTGAACGCGTGGATCTAAAACGGTGGGAGTGTCTTAAGGTTGGACAACCAAACTTTACGTTTTTTCTAATGGTGTTTGGAATTTCTAGAATCAATCCACCACTGAAATCTGGTTTCTGTAACCCCATTGACGAGCATAAGCATGGTCATGCACTCATGGGTTTCTTAAGATTAGCGGATGAGATTAATTTATCCAGTAAGGAGTATCAAGGGGAAAGTAGGGTTGTTAGATGATAGCGTTCTTACTTAATGGATTAGATTAACTCATTTAACGAGAAAATATCAAGGAAAAAGTAGGGTTGTTAGACGATGTGTTCTTACTTGAGCAGCATGCATCGATATCGTACAAGTAAGCCGAGCCGAGTTGGGTGTAGAGTCGAGTCGCTGTCAACTCGAATAGTTTTTATCGGCTTAAGTCGAACACAGTCAACACACACGGTGAATTATGCATGTCACACACATTATTGGTAATAATTGTGCTAATGATAAATTAGCTAACGTGTAGGGTTTATTTTGGTCGATATACATAATCTAAAATTTCGACAATCGTACGCTTGTATGTAAGTTTTTCAGTGTTGCACGCTTGTATATAGTTGTCTACAAGATTAATAAAAAATAACATAAAATTACTTAAAACTCTAGATTTAAGAGACTATGAGAATATAATTGAAATCAAATTCGTCAAATTATATCTCTATAACTTATGAAACTAATCACAATAGTACATTTTCTATTATATAGTGATCTACAAAATTTATTGAAAATAAGATAAAATTAGTTGAAATCTTAAATTTAAGAGACTATAAGGATATAAAGGAAATCAAATTCTTCAAATTATATCTCTTTAATAGATGAAACTGATCACAATCATACAATATGGCCAATTTGAAACCTATAAAACTAATTAGATGAATCAAATCCATTTATTACATAGTGAATGAGATCAACTGATGATGTCATATTGTTAAAGGTGTGTGTACGTGAGATTACACTTTTTATTTGAATAAAATATCACAAAGACCTGGACTTCTTTTTCTATCCTTTCTTTTTCTCATAGCTATTTAGAAGACTAGAAGCACATCACAATTAACCTTATTGATTTGACATAACATTTTAATAACATCATGATCATGATCATCTTCTGTTTTTTAATCTTTATTGAAAAAATTATTCTCAACGTGAAACATGCACCACTATATGTGTATATTAACAGGGCAAAAAAAATGTAGCGACGTTTAACTAGTCAAAGAAAATTTTTATTAAAATTACGAACAAATCAATGGGATCAGCAAAATGCAGTCAATTAATTCAAAGAAATGACGACTGCAAGATGACAAACAAATTGGAGTCGATTCCAAAAGTTGTTGCTTTAGAAATTTGATCAAGATGACAGAAATGATGCTAGTTTCATCTTTTATGTTTGTGTTTGTTTATGTTAATTATTTGAATTGCTAGCTAGATGATGAGGTTACCATAAAAAGGATGGTTATGTAAGAAACCAGCCGTGTGCCTAATTTGACTCTTTGAAAAAGTCTATTAAGAAAGCTTCATCAACATAGAGTTGGAATTCTAGCCAGATCGAGGACTCGAGGTAGCGTTGCCTAGCTCTCATATTGATCCGGTTGTGGAGGGAATGCAGTCATAAAAGTTGTGATCGAAGAACGAATATATTTCTCTGAGTTGTATGAGTTGACACAAAATAGAATTTGAAAATTAAATGTAAAATACAAGTAGACAATTATTTTGAGAAGAATACAAGTAGATAATTTTACTCCTAATGATACCGACTCTTTTTTGGACGAAGACCCTTCATCCATCTTTTGCTCAAAGGTAGTGTTTAATCAAATCGGTAGCTTACTGTTGATTTCATTCAGATGTTGCGTGACAAGAAAATATCCCTGCTAATGACTGTGAGCCTGGAACAAAAAAAGAAAGAAATGCGACTCCATATTAGAATTTGGGGAGCACCACTTTGTTCATGCTTAAAGTCCCAAGTTACTTTTTTCCGATCCCTATCGCCAGAACCACATCTTCTTGGGCAATATATATGTTTCAAGTTTTTATCATGAGCTCCAACTGAGGGGAGATCTGCAAAACACCGTCGAATAGGCTTTAGGGAGAAGTTTGAGTGTCATTGGACCTAACAACAACTATGGCAGCACGAAAATCACAAGATTGACTTGTCTTAACCAAGCTTAAAACCAGAGGAGTTCAACTAGTGCTAGACGGGAATTCAACTAGCTGGTACTAGCTGATGGATTCAAGTAGCTCGAATTTATGATTGGCTGATTCGTACTCCTCATCGGAAGGCTTTTGATGAGCTCATGCACATCAGGTGTTTGATGAATGTCCTTAATGAGGAATAATGCAATTTTCTTATGCAACCCCCTAGAAATTGAAAGGCGATCATGCAACCCCCCAGCCCTTTGGTGGTTGCCGCTATCGCTCCCACCTCCCCATCTTCCCCTTCAAACCCTAAACCCTCTTTTGCCTCTGTCCTTGCCCAAAGTTCACCTCTAGGTTTCGCCATTGACGACCTTCCTTTGCCCTCTCTTGAAGATGGTCTATTAACTGTTCAGATTTCAGAGGAGCCTTTCCAACGGGGTTTAGATAGGTGCAAAACCATCCTTGTTGGGAAACTCATGTCGCCTCCTAAGGGTTCAATGCCAAAGGCCCATGAACTTGCCCAGCGTTTGCCTCTATTCTAGCATAACATATCGAACTGGTCTGTTGCCCCTCTGGGGAAGGGTGTTTTCATGCTCCAATTTCAGTCCCTTGATGATATGCAGCAGGTTTGGTCAATGGGATCCATCAATCTCAATCCAGGCATTTTGAGATTGATTAAATGGACTCCTGACTTCTCACCTGCAACGTACAAAAACACATTTGCACAGGTTTGAGTCAGGTTTTGGGACCTTGGCTTCGCTTATTGGGATCACCAGACCTTATTTGAAATTGCTAGGGGAGTTGGGACTCCAATAAAGTTGGACCCAAGAACTGCAACTCGCTCGGTTGGGCTGTACGCAAGAATGCTTGTGGATGTTGATCTCTCAAAGCCCCTAAGAGATAAAATCAAAATATCTCGTGCTAATGGTCCCTTAATTATGGCTACTGTGGATTTTGAATCTGTCCCAGTTTTGTGTGATAAGTGTGGTATCGTGGGACATTCTGTTAACAATTGCAGGAAGCAGATTGACGCAGTGAGGGAGGACACGGGTGTTCGGGGACGCTCTCTGGTGCGTTCCCACTCGAATAGACCTAGGAATTCAAGGCAACTCTCAAGAAGGGCAGCTGTTAATTCAAAGACTTCTTTGAGTCACAGAGACAGTGTGAAGGACAAACCATTTCGTGTGCACTCCGCCACTAATTTGGAAGGTTTGGTGACAGATAACAACATTGAGTTGGGTACAGTGAGGAAACAAATTGCAGGGAATGACGGGCGATCTGCTCCCGCTATTGTGGAAGTTACAACAGAAAAGCAAGCAGTGGAGCATCCACTCCCAGTATTGAATCTGGCAGACAGCTCCTCCACGGCGTCGGTTCCTCTTGGCTTTTCTCATATGCATCCAATGCAGGCCCAGTTGGACTCAAATGATACTTACTCCCTGGAAATCTCCAGTGCCAAAATGGCCTCGGGGCATGAAATGGGCTTTGCAGACTTGGGGCAAAATATGCTTGAAAAGGGGGAGTTTACACCAATTATTTCTAAGAAGTCAAAGAAACTTGCTATTAAAACCAAGGCTAAGCAAAAAGAGGGTGCAGCTAACCACATTACAAAGATGACACTTTTGTAGAAAGGTGCAAAACACAAGTTCTTTTAATGAAAGTACTATTCTGGAATGCCCGTGGTGTAGCTAATGTGGACACACAACGGGCCTTAAGCATTATGTTACGAGCTCACAAACCTTTACTTGTCTGTATCTCTGAACCTTTTGTTTTAGTCGATTCAATTCCAGCTGCTTTCTGGTGGTCATTAGGCCTTCGCTTTGTAACTACTAACGATAGGGGAGCTTTAGACCCCAACCTTTGGGTTTTTTGTCATGAGGCACTGAGTCTGTAGGTCTTGTCAGTGTCCGCCCAACAAGTTACTGTTTCCTGCAATTTTGAGGGTGTCCACAACATTTATACCAGTGTCTATGCCAAAACATCCGTAATGGGAAGACGTCAACTTTGGTCGGAACTAGTTGGGATCAGATCTGGCTTTGTTCATGGGCCTTGGGTGGTCTTCGACGACTTTAACTGTGTTTTTGGTGCTCATGAAAAAAGGGGTGGCAACATACCAAGTGCAAGATCCTGCCAAGATTTTCAACAAATGTGTACCTACTAAAGGTTTAGCTTATACTTGGACAAACAGACGTACTGAGGTCCGTTTGGATCAAGCTCTTGGAAATATGGAATGGTTTGATTCTTGGATGGTGATGGAGTGTTGTACCCTCACGAAGGCAACATCCGATCATTGCCCGATTCTATTGGCTTGCTCAAAGCTTGGCAGAGTCTCTAAAGCTCCTTTCAGGTTCCTAAGTTTCTGGCTACAAGTACCAAATTTTCTTTCTTTAGTTAGGGATTTCTGGACGACGTTGCAATTCTTTGGATGCCCTCAGTTTGTGCTGGCATCCAAGCTTAGAGCCCTAAAGATCATGCTGAAGTCTTGGAGCAGAGACGTTATTGGTGATGTTCAATTAAGGGTCAATGACTCAAAAAAAAATTTAGATGAGGTACAGGATGAGATTTCAAGATTGGGTCCTTCGGATGATAGATTCTCAATAGAAGACTTGGCTCACTCAAGGTTTCTTTCTGACCTTATGTTTCAAGCGGCTTTTATTAAAGATCAATCTAGAATTTGGTGGTTAAAGGATGGAGATAGGAACACTTCTTTTCTTCATAATATGGTTAAGCTGCGTCGTCTACACAAATCCATTACTTCCCTGAGAGTAAATCAGGAGCTTCTCACTGATTCAGTTGTAATTGATGCTCACGTGGTGCAACACTTCGAAAATTCTTTCACCAAGGACCCTAACATAGTAAGCACATGATTAGTGGAGCGAGTTATTCCTAATTTGGTTACTAATTTTGAAAATGAAGCCTTGCTCATGGTTCCTACCAGTCAAGAGATTTTTGATACGGTTAGAGGGATGGATGGTTTCAGTGCTCCGGGGCCTGATGGTTTTACTGGTACATTCTTTATTTTTTGTTGTTCGGTAGTGGGGCCTGACGTGATATCGACAGTGCAGGCTTTCTTTGAAAATGGTTTTACCATGCCGCATTTTAACTCTAACATTGTCATTCTCATCCCAAAGCTCGAGGTGGCAGAGAGCATCTCTGATTACAGGCCTATTGCTCTGGCCAATTTTGTGTTTAAGATAATCTTTGTGTTTAAGATAATCACGAAGATGATGGCGGATCGTTTGGGTTGTATTGCTTCAAGGATAATTTCCCCAAGCCAGAGTGCTTTCATTAAAGGTCGGAACATTGTTGACCCCATTTCACAAACATCAGAGTGTGTGAATCTCTTGGATACAAACTGCAAATATGGTAATGTAGCGATTAAACTCGATATCCACAAAGCATTCGATACTTTAGATTGGAGTTTCTTGTTTAGAGTTCTGAGTGCTTTTGGCTTCAATGCTACTTTTGTTGGGTGCGTTCATAATATTTTAAACTCAGCTTTTCTTTCCTTAAATGTGAATGGCAAGGGTTGTGGCTTTTTTACTTATACTAAGGGTGTTCATCAGGGTGATCCTCTTTCACCACTGCTCTTTTGCTTGGCGGAAGAGGTCCTGAGTAGGGGCATTACTTCTCTGGTGGATCGAAATAAGATTAAGAGGATTGCAGCCCCTATGGGCATTACCCCTCATTCTCATGTCCTTTTCGCGGACGATGTCATGGTATTTTTACAAGGTCGTGCAAGACACCTCCGAAATCTAATGGCCTTTATGGAAGAGTATGCCATGAATTTTGGGCAAGCAGTGAACAAGTTGAAGTCCAACCTTTTTCTTGGAAAGTCTGCGGTCCCAAGACAGATTCGCATAAAAAACATATTGGGAATTAATATTGGTAGTTTTCCTTTTACCTACCTTGGGGTCCTAATTTTTATTGGTAGAGCAAGAAGTGAGTATTTTCTCCCCATTGCTGATAAGATTAGGTGCAAGTTGAGTTCTTGGAAGGGTAAATACTTATCTCAGGTCGGTCGGCTCCAGCTTATTGCTTCAGTTATTCAAGATAACCTCATTTACAGTTTCCAAATTTATGATTGGCTAAGAGAGCTTCTCTCGAAAATCCAGCGCTGAACTCGGAATTTTTTCTGGAATGGGGACCCTCTGAAGGATGGTTCTACTCTGGTAGCCTGGAAAACATGTTGTACCCCCAAGCTGCAAGGCGGGCTAGGCTTAAAAAATTTGTTCACACTTAACAAATCTTTATTACTAAAGCGTTGTTGGGAGGTGGTTAAGGGTCTGTCACCTTCTGCTACTTTGCTTCATGATAGATTTTTAATTGAGGGGCTGCATTGTGTCAAAGCCTATAAGAAATCCTCAATTTGGCTTGGCCTAAAAAAGCTTTGGCCTACGGTTCTGGAGAATATACAGTGGGTTATTGGTGATGGAAACTTGGTTCGTTTTTGGAAGGATAAATGGGTGGGTGAGGAGCTTGTGAAGTCTGCAGATTATGATCAACAATATCACATGTTCCTTAATGACTTGGTTTGTGACTACATTGATAATAGAGAATGGAAAATTTTCCGTAGAGCTCTCCCCGCAGCTGCTGACGCCATTCAAAGAGTTTCGCTTCCAGTTGTTGACATTTGTGACGCTCTAGTCTGGGCGTCTGAAAGCTCGGGAGCCCTCAGCGCTGCGATAGCGTATCAGTTTCTCTCTGCACAACAGCCTGTGCTACCATGGTGCATACGGATTTGGCATTGCTCGATTCAGCCTTGCAAGAGCCTGGTTGTCTGGAAAATATGGCTGCAAAGGATTTCAACTGAGGATTTTTTGCAACGGCGCGGCAGATCGCTCTGCTCACGGTGTTACCTATGCGGGAATGCAACTGAAACAGCTCGACACGTCTTCTGGAGCTATGCGGCCTCTGCTAGAATTTGGAGTTGGCTTTTTCCTTTATTCAAGATGCAATTGACGCCAACGTTTGGGGTGAGTGATCTGTTCCATGATAATTTATTTACTACCTTGTCCACTTCCTCTAAGATAATTTGGTCCATTTCGGTGTGCAATATCCTATGGTGTGTGTGGAATGAGTGAAATACATTGAAGCATGTGGGAGGGGCCTTTGACTTTTTCAAATTGAAGCACAAGGTCATTCTGTCAATTAAGGAGTCAGCAGGTTTAGTCTTTGGTACTTCCTCAAACAAGCAGTCAGTGCCTATATTTGATCTCCTAGGTCTCGCTTAATTAAGGCCTGCGGCTCCAAAGGTTGTCCAGGTAATTTGGAGTCCCCCCCGGCTGATTGGGTAAAGGTCAATACGGATGGATCTTTCCATGATAGTTTTCATGCAGGATATGGAGGTATCTTTCGTAGTAGTGAGTCCTTATTTTTGGGGGCATTTGCTAAAAGAGTTGGCGTCTCTTGTGCGCTGGATGGAGAGGTGCTGGCGGTGATTGACGCAGTAAGTATTGCGAAATCAAATGGGTGGATGTCCTTATGGATTGAAGTTGACTCTTTGATTTTGCTTAAATACTTCAATGAACCAAATAGCGTTCCTTGGAGGCTTCGCACACAGTGGAAAACATGTGTGCATACGGCAGGTCAAATGAACGTTCACATTTCTCATATCTTCCGTGAGGGGAACTCGGTGGCTGACAAGCTAGCGAATTATGGTGCCTCGCATGATGTTTTTGCTTGGTGGGATGAGATACCCCAATTTTTGCACTCTTCCTTTGGACATGATTTTTCTGCACGTCCATCTTATAGGTTTTCTTAAACAAAGTTTGCATTTGTTTGGTATGTCATGTATTATATTTGCAAGGATCTTTCTTGATTATTCCTGCTTTATGAGCTCTTATTTGTATTTTTTTGGGTAGGCTTTGGTAGCATCCTCCATCCCTTGCACTGTTCTTGGTTTATCAATAAATTTCTGAGAGAGGATGATGAGTTAGTCCACCTCTCGTTTTCGTAAATAAATAAAAAATAAAAAAAATCTGTGAACCTGATCGAATTTCCAACCAATAATTAAGATCACAAAATTGGTGGTCAGTGGACCACAGAAGCATTAATCTGGTCTAGCTACTAGCTAGCTTATTGTTAACTTTGTACCATATGCTGGTCCATACATATATGATTCCTTCATACATATTACATGGTTTAAATCATGGAATACAGCTTAGCTTGTACCAGTAGCATATAAGCATATTCAATCGCATTCGATAGTCGTCAATACCAACAGATTCTATTTTCTGGTCTACTCTCCTCACCGTTTTCGATGATCACAATTAGGGGTACACATATCCTGATCTCTCTCTCTCTCTCTCTCTCATACACACACACATTACGTGAATTACCCACCATAATATATGCAATAATTAGAGTCTCTGAGGAACACTTTAAATTAAATGAAAATTCATTAAAAATCTTGAAACTCAATTACTGGATCATTTAAATGCGATATTTAAATCTGACAATCGAGTCTAAAAGTCGTAAGTAATTTTTCATTATAAGGTCATTGCGCTTGTACATCTAAATCATACGAATTAATTTTTTATATCGTGCATGACATGAGCTGACTTGTGTGAATATAGAGAAAGCACTGCTCTATTTTTTCTATAAAAAATTACAAAAGTTAAATACAAAAGCCTCTAACTAGTGCAGTCCGACCCTAAGCTTTCAAATAAAAGGGTGTTCGACTCCTATAATGGAATAGAATTCTCTCAAATTTATCTACTATTGTGCCGAACATCAACAACAAATTTGCTTCTCTAAAGATGTGCCTGAAAAAATGGACACGAAGGGTCTTGCAATGTTCTTGATGTCGTCCCCTAATAGAGCACTGCTCCATTCATCAGATATTCTTGATAGTGGTGAAGAGTTAGGGGTGTAAATGAGCCGAGTTAGATTGAATACCAAGGTGATCATGTTCGGCTCATTTGTTTTTTATCGAGCTCGAGCCGAGCTAAGTTTGAATTTTTTTTTTCATGCTCAAGCTTGACTCGGCTTGAATATTTTTCTTAAGCCCGAGTCGAGTCCGGCTCGGCTCGATTTATTGGACAAGCTCGAGCTTGAATAGGTTTGGCTTGGCTCATTTGACTTTTAAGTTTAAAAAATAAAAAAAATAAAAAGAAAGAAAATTTAAAATAAGAATAACCATCAAATTTAGATTTATTGTTCTTTATTGTAATATATTTTACTTAAATTCTCATATTATCTTCCAATTGAAAAAGAAAGTAATAAAAAGAATTAAGCATTTGATATTAAAAAAATTATATTTTTATTTATACTATAAATTTTCATGAGTAGAGCTTTATCAAACAAGCTGAGATTTAACAAACTCAAGCTACTCATGAAAAATACGAGCTACTTACGAGCTAGACGAGCCGAATATATCATTATACAAGCTTGGGTCATTTTTTTGTCGAGCTTAGTATTGAGCTCAAACTCGGCTTATTTATCTTACGAACATGAGATAAACGAGCTAAAATCGAGCCGAATACGAGTTGAACACGAGCTGTATCAAGCCTATTTACAGTCCTACAAAGAGTACGTGCATATGAAATCAGCATAGTGCATGGACCATGCATGCAAAGATATGTTTGGGCCAAAAACAAAGGTGATCTCGCTGCCTTATTAAATTTCCAGCCCAGCCCATCCAATCCAAATATCTAGCTCTCAAAACTCTTTTTTTTTTTTATAAGAATCCATCTCCCTTCACTAAGATCAAAACTTTCTTGCATCAGACAAAATGATACAAAACTTTCAAAAGTGATCAAAATATACCTAAATTTTTAAAAACAAATCAATTTGATACTCAATTTTCAAAAGTGATCAAAATGATACCTGAAGTTTTGAAAACAAATCAATTTGATACCTCGGTTTATTTTTTGTGACTTCTTTGTTAAAATTGATCATGTATGGTGCTGTGTTTTGTGGGGTTATAATAATATTTTACTCAAAAGCTATTTTTCAGTTATTTTTCATTTTACTTTGTTAATTCTCTTCTTCTTCTATCTCTACCTGTCTCTCTCTCTTCCCATTTTTCTTTGTTTCCAACTTTATTTGTTTCTATGATCAAATGATCAATGGTAGAATTAAAATTGAATGGAGGATTTTTTTTTTATTCTATAGAAGAAGAAGATCGGGTTATAGATGGTTGATGGCACTCTGACCACAAATCACTTCGATTTTTGGGCTTGATTTTGCATTTGATTTAACAAAGAAGTTACAAAAATAAATCGAGGTATCAAGTTGATTTGTTTTTAAAACTTTTAAGTATCATTTTGATCACTTTTGAAAGTTGGGTATCAAGTTGATTTGTTTTTAAAAAATTTAGGTGTCATTTTGATCACTGTTAAAAGTTAGGTATCATTTTGTCAGGTGCACGAAAGTTTTCACCCTAGTGGTGATAAAAACTCCCCTGCTAATAATTGACCACTCCTATCCTACAATCAGCAAAACCCTAGAAAGCAAATTGCTTCTCCGATTCATTGTGTGCAGAACCTCTCGGGCTCTCTGCCAAGGAAGAAGGAACTTAGTTACGCATTTGCTAACAAATACTATTAGACGTGGCTGACCTTGCCTGAGCAATTTGACGGATTTTACAAAGATAGTAGCAAGCTCGCTCGTCCCGAAGATAATGGAGTCATGATCTAGCATTAAAACCACCAAAGTAAAATCCAAGAGAAGTTGAAAGCTCTTCAAAATCTTTGTACTTGGAGATCCTTGCATGTGGTAAATGTTGATGGTCAAGAACATTCTTGTAGTAGGGGAATTTTCGTCGTCATAACTAGGTATTTAACTGAAGAAGACAATCAAAGGAAGAAATTTATTCAGAATTTTTGCTTGGCTCCACAAGCCGAAGGAGGCTACTTTGTTGAGAGCGATGTTTTGAGCTATCCAGATAGTTTGAGTTTGAATAGCAGGCTTTGAATTGATTACATTGTTCAAACCCAAACAAAGGAAACCTTGACATGTTTCCCTTACTTGTTTTTTTTTTTTTTTTTGGTAAACCTCGATGAACGAGAAAATTTGTTAGAAAAAGAAAAGAAGACAGTCACTCGGAGAGACATAAACTTTACTCCAGCAGAACACGAAAAAACTTTATTTGGCCACCTGTTACTCTTTTTTGGCTCCAAGAGGTTTCTGATTTTATTGGTAATGGTGCTTGGATTAAACTCGGAAATCTCGACAACGACTTGAAATCTCTTTGGGTTAATATTTCTAGGGTACATGTTTCTTCTCATTTAGCCGGGAGTGTAGGATAACTTCAAAACTTGTTTGGAAATTCTCTAGTGATGGTCAGTTTTCTGTTGCTATTGCTTAGGATTTAAAACTCTCTCCCAACCCTCAGGTTCCTTGGGATAAGTGCATTTGGAACTCTTGTTTCCGTTCACGAAACTTTTTTATGCTTTGGAAACTCATACATGGTAAGCTAATAATCCTAACCCCAGATTGAATGGGTAGTTTGATTTGGGTTAGGACAATCCAGGTTAATCCCTATTGTAATCAAATACTTAATCTTTCTTCTAGTAGAAGATGACATGTACTGAAATCATTCTCATCACTCCTATATAAATACTGAATCTTTCTCCTGGTAGAACATGGACATGTACTAGAATCATTCTCATCACTCCTATATAAGTACAGGCCAAGACATAAGCCCTTTTCATCGCTCACACATACACACACACACACACACATTGTTCTTGATATTTAGTACCGTCACTTTGCTCTAATTTTGGGTTTTTAATTTGCTTTCTGGGTTTTGAAAAAGATGGAGATTGATCTTACACCAAGGTTGGCTAAGAAGGTTTATGGAGGAGATGGTGGTTCCTACTCTGCCTGATCCCTGTTGGAGCTTCCCATGCTCCGTGAAGATGACATTGGAGCTGCCAAGCTCTCTCTAGAGAAGGACGGCTTTGCTCTCCCCAATTACTCTGACTTCGCCAGAGTTGCTTATGTCCTTCAAGGTAATAGAGTAGTTGGAATTGTTGTGCCAGAGAAGGAAGAAAAGGTTCTTCCAGTGAAGAAGGGTGATACCATTACCCTCCCTTTTGGAGTTATCACTTGGTGGTACAACAAAGAGGACACTAAATTTGTGGTTCTTTTCTTGGGAGATACCAAAACAGCTCATAAAAGGGGTGAATTCATTGACTTCTTTCTCAATGGTTCTAATGGCATTTTCACTGGCTTCTCAACTGAGTTCTGGTTTCTCAACTGAGTTCGTTGGCCGAGCATGGGATTTGGAGGAGAGTGTTGTAAAGACTCTTGTTGGCAAGCAAACCGGCAAGGGCATTGTTAAGTTAAGGGGAGCTAATTTGCCTGAGCCAAAAAAGGAACCTAGAGATGGGATGACATTGAATTGCGAAGAGGCTCCTCTTGATGTTGATATTAAGGGCGGTGGAAGAGTTGTTGTTTTGAATAGGCTTGGTGCTGATCTTGTTAGGCTGGACAGAGGTGCTACGTGCTCCCCTGGGTTTTCTTGTGACTCTGCAATGCAGGTGACTTACATTGTTAGGGGAAGTGGTCGTGTCCAAGTTGTTGGTGTCGATGGGAAGAGGGTCTTGGAAACGACCGTTACGGCCGACAACTTATTCATCGTTCCTCGATTCTTTGTTGTTTCAAAGATCACTTATCCGGAAAGCTTGGAATGGTTTTCTGTCATCACTACTCCTAATCCAATATTCGCTCATTTAGCTGGACGTATTGGTGCTTGGAAGGCATTATCTCCTCAGGTGCTTGAGGTTTCCTTCAACGTGGATTCAGATACTGAGAAACTCTTCCGATCAAAGAGAAATTCTGATGCAATCTTCTTCCCTCCTTCCAAATGAACTAATGAACTATTACAATTAATAAGCATTATTTGCTTTAGGTTTCATTGCCTTTTTTAGTTGGAATTTCTTTTCCTTTCTAGTTCGGATTTCTTTAGCTTTTTTCGATCATTCGTATCAGTTTGGAGATGTTTTTTATTATGCTTTAATTTGTATTTTTCATTAACTCTGATATTAGTAGTTTTAGTTTTAATATTTGACATTCTAATAATGAGTTTCTATTAAACTTACATTGTTAATTCTCTACAAGATTGTTAATTTCACTCTCTAAGAAACAAAAAAACTCTAATTGAAAAGTTTAGATGCAATTGGAGCTAGTATTATCAACAATTAATAAAGAGTTTTTCTATTGGAACCTCTATATTTGCTCATTTAACCTCTCATCTTTTTACACTTCCTATTTGCTTTTTAGAAAGTAAAATTTGCTAAGTAAACCTCTTTCAAATACCTAACTTAACCTTACACATAAAAGGAAATGTTTTCGAGCATTAAGGATGAGTTATAATGCTTCCATAATTTTTATTCACTAAACAAGTAACTTGACATAGTAAAAAGAAAAAAATCTGAGATAATTATTGAAAAAAGATAGTGTAACTAATTAACAAAAAAATATTAGACGTTTTTTCAAGCCTAGTATTTCATGCTTGGTTATGGATTTCCAAAGCTTTGTTTTTATGGTTTATGGTTGCTAAAGTTTTAGATGGGTTGCAATATTAATTTATGGTTGCTTTATGTCTCTTGTTACATGGATGAGAAAGACTTTTGTCTATTTTCCTCTCTCTTGCACCATAGTTTTATTTTTCTATAGAACAAAATACTGTTTACTCCCTATACTTATAGGGAGTCGACGTTTCTGTCCCTCGCCTTTTAATTTCACCTAAAAACTCCATAAACTCTCTAATTTCACATGATTAGTCCTTTCCGTCACCTCTTTGTCAAATTCTTCGTTAAATTGCTGACGTGACACCATTTTCAAGCTAAAATGCCTATTTTACCCTCACCAACTCTGTTTTTTTTTCCCTTCCAACTCTCTCTCCTCCTTTGTTTATCTCCCCCTTTTTCTTCCAAAAGCAAACCCAGATCTCTCTCCAAAAACAAACCCAGTAAGTGAACTAATAATCATCTCAAATCTGCAATCGAAAATCCAACACCACACAAAAACAACAAAGCCAAATTCAACAAAATCATACGGTCCAACCAGATTCTATTAAGTAAATTTAAAATAATCATAGAGTTTCAGCAAACATTCATAGCAAACATTTAGTGCTTATAGCTAGATATCAGCCGGTACAGTTCGAAGATTGAAGTTGTAAGCATAATTCACATTTTAAACTCGGTTTAGCAATTCTAGCGAGTATAATAGATGCCTCAGATCATAAATTGCCAAAGCAAAACCAGTCCGGCACTATAAAGAACAAAGCTTTAACGAATTCAGATTCAAGAAACTGACCAGAGAACCGGTTTCACAAAGCTCTCGAAACTCCAATAAAAGAGTATCATCAACATCAAAATCCACACATCTTTGCCATCACCACTCAATTAAACACTCTCAGCATAAACCCCAGCATCATTGGAAACCCTCTCCAGATCAACACCATAATCCTGGTCGGTGATGTAGTCCTTCACATACCCTACACATTCCTCTGGGACTGTCTTCCATGGATTCACATTGTTAGCCTCCACCGAAAACCTCCAGCTGGTAAAATGTAGCTTAAGCTCTTCCTGGTCCTTGAAATGGGGCTCGGCATGCTTATGATCAACGACCATGGTAAGAGGTGGGAGTCGAAGAAGACGGGGAAGAAAGCTAGGGTTAGTAGCAGAAATAGAAGGAGAAATTTCCAGAAAACCATGGTTGATTATTGTGAATCAGGGGAAATTGAATATATGGGTTTTGGATATGAAGTGAATCTGAGTAAACACCGCCCCCCCCCCCCCCAAAAAAAGTCTGGAGATGGAGAACGAACTCGTTCAAGTCCAAATTGTCTCAATCGGAAAAGCTGAACTAGATTCTCGCCGACGCCTTACTCGCAACCCGGATCTCGGCTCCTTTCTGTTGAAGTTGGCCCGGGATACCATCGCCTCTAGCGAAGGCCTGAACAACGCGACGCGTCGTCCGAGCAGCCAAGTCGTTCGAGCAGTGCGCCATAAACGGTGAGATGGTGTTAAGAGATTTGTGCATCTGGATTGTGGGATTTGGTTAAGAAAGCGGGTCGGGTATTGCGAAGTGGATGTTGTTGGTTTTGGTGTTAAGCTTGAAGAGGTCAGATTAGAGAGAGAAGAGATCAGAGAGGATGAGGAAGAGAAGGCAGAAGAGCATGGGCGAGCTGGAAGAAGAATACGTAAAAACTAAAAAGGAACGGAAAAAAAAAAAAAAAAGAGTTGGTGAGGGTAAAATAGACATTTTAGAGTGAAAATTGTGCCATGTCAGCAATTTAATGGAAAATTTGACGGAGAAGTGATAGTAAGGACTAATCGTGTGAAATTGGAGAATTTAGAGAGTTTTTAGATAAAATTGAAAGGCGAGGGACTGAAACGTGACTCCCTATAAGTATAGGAAGTAAACAGTATTTTGTCATTTTCTGTAATTCACCAAGTAATTTTGAATGCATTTTTTCTTGATTTTTTTTTCTTTGTAAGCTTTTATGAACAAAGAAAATAAGAAGTATGAAATAAGAACTAAACTGGAAACGAATAATAGAAATACTATAAATGTGTTTCCATTATTCTAAATCTCTGCAGAAGGAAAAAATATAATTTTTCTTATTAATTTTCAGTCTGTGACAGTCTTTTTATACAAGGATATATATGTTATTTAATAATTAACAAATAAAGGAGGTCTAATGAGTAGATTAAGATGTCCCAATATTAATGAGAATAAAAAAACACATTCAAAATTAACAGACTATGTTAATAACAACACCGTAAACTAAAACAAGTCAAAAAGGCTAATTCTCCAACACCGAATTATATGAGGGCTTTTTAGGTTCTTTCTAAGGTATTTTATTATACCCACATTTTCCTTGCCAGTCATGAGGGGATAACATAGCTCAAACACAATTAAAATGGGAGTGAGAGAGAGATGAGAACGTAGTAAGGAAAGCGTGTAAAGCCATCTGCAGCTTCCACAAAATGAACACTCCCAACTGCTTCTTCCGATCTTCTCAAAAAAAAAAAAAACTGCTTCTTCCGATAAGCCCTCAAACTCACCAAATATGTCTCAACTGTCCTATCCCATCTGTCACACACCAATACTCCCAGTGCTACGAATCATGTAATTACCCCTCTTCCCTCCCTTACACATATCACAACCCCATACGTGGCACGGCGGCACTACGCGTCCACTCGTCAAATAATAGGAATGTCTGCACTCGATCATTGTGATCAGGATGACGAGTAAAACATTAGTGGATTAGACGTACTATGTGAGCAGACATGACAAGTGGCACGTCCGACCTTCCAAACACCGCCCGTCATATTCGTGGTATTATTTAAAACGAAACGTGAAAAATACTCCATAACTCTCTCTGCTTCATCTGATCGATAAGTAGGAGGCATCCAGCGTGCATTAATTATATTTGAGATAAACGTGCAAATTACTCTGTGGTAAAGTATTTTTCTCAATGCCTCTCTTACCCTTCAAATTCGATAAAACCACACAGCCCCATATATTCTTCACTCACCCTCTAAATTTGTTTCAACCAATCCCACCCAAATAGGGGGAACAAACTTAAACGTGCTCTCTCTAATCCCCATCCCTATATAAACAATTCTATTCTCATCTCATTTCTCATAGTTTTGAGGTCCTAAATTGCAATTACCCTAGTTTCCCAACCATTTTCAAACCAAGATGAGCCCCCATGCAAATAAGATCACCACCACCAATGCCCTATATCCACCGCCGTTGAAGATCAACAAGGACTCCCATTTCATCAAGAAACCCTCCTCCTCCTCCTCCACCTCTTCGCCGCCGTCGTCGTCATCCTCATCGTCCACGTACGCAATGTTAGGGTCCACCGCCACGAGACCGCCGCAGCAGCAGCGCCACCCGGTGATCATCTACACGCATTCCCCTAAAATCATCCACACGCACCCGCGTGACTTCATGGCGCTGGTGCAGAAGCTCACTGGCCTCTCGCGGTTCGAGGATGACACGTCGCCCCCTCCCTCGGCGGTGGCGAAACGCGAGCCTCCAGAGACGGGAAATAACAACAACAGCAACAACGTTGGCATGTCATCATTGGAGGAGGAGATGATGAATAAGAGCCCTAATCAGGTTAATAGCAACAATGTGATGATGAGAAACGACGACAACGAATCTTCGTCGGTGATTACCGAAGAGAATTGCAGCAGCAATAACAGTAACAATAATCTTAACAATGTAGGAGGAGGAGGGGATTCATCATCGTGCTTTGTGCCGCCGAATCCATATCTAACCAACATTCCGGTGTTCACGTCGAACACGGATTTCTTGTGCACCAATTCCATGAACATATTTACGACTCTATGATCGATCATCGTTGATCTGGAGACTACTAGTTCGTTTTAATTCGTCGGCAATTCTTCAATTCACAGATAAAAGCTTCCCAGCTCGGAATGATGGCCGTAATTACGCGCAAGACTGGTTAAGGGAAGGACTCATACCAATTTTTTGTTAAAGAGTATTTGATTTCAATTCATAAAAATTAAAATTTGCTGGTACGTTGTTGTTTACCATTTGATTTTTTTGGTACGGTCAAGTCAGTTGCAAATAAGAGTTCTAAGTTTTTGGGTAGAACTTGTTTCTGTTAAAGGTTAAAATAGTGTTTGTTTACCACTTGATGTTACTCTATACAAAGAAATTCATTCCTTGACTAAAGGTTCGTCTCGTTGCATTTCTTTTCATTTGTTTCCACAGTATATATTTCTCAAATTATGTGCTGAATTGTGTTTCCAGAGTATATATATCTTATATAATGTGCGACACCTTTACTTGCACAGAATGTGAATCAAAACGTATTTGATTCACGAGTTTCTGAGGACAGAATTTGGAGTTGATAAGTCTAGTTTTCATTTTTGCTCCTGGCTGTGAAACCAAGCCAACGGCCAAACAGCATCAATTTTTCATCTGTATCACTTAATCAGCTGGAGGGGCAGAAACAGAATGCAGAGAATATTTTGGGCTAGTTCTTAGATCAAACCTTTTCATTTTCATAAATTTTCATCAGTTTATTTCGACTTTCATTGTTAAGATTTACACTCACCTCTCTCTACTCGGGAGCTCTCTCTATATGTGCAAAGAAAACACTACATTAGCATACAATTACAATACAGATATTATCATCTCCTCTTTTTCTCTTCCTTTTCTCTTTCAAGTATAACTGGAGCTGCCGGTACGCTGAACCACCACTCTCGCAATCTTCTCATCCATCTCTCCGTGCTAGTTTTCCTCATAGGTGAATACCGTGTAAACGCTTCCAAGAAGATCAACAGAACAACGTATTTACCGGGGAGGAAGGCCAGAGTCAAAGCCATCACTAAAAGAGCCGCTGCAAATTTTTCGCTTGCCTGATCATCAGATGGAAAAACAAGCAAATATGAGCAATCTACCAAAAGGTGAGAGACAAATGGTAAGTACAGAACAGCATATATAATGATTATCCAGAGACATGGTTGGAGGAAGCAGCAATGACAAAATAGAGAAGAACCTGCGGAAAAAGTGACAGTAACAAAGCACGTAGCTTTAGGAGAACAATGTTCCCATCCTGGACGATCCCTTCAGCTTGGGAAATTGCATTCTGAACAGCCAAAAGCTGCTCCATTGTGTTCATTGGTGGTGGTGCTAATACCTTAACCTCGTGATCGGATATTCCTTGGCTAAAACACCGGGTGAGCACCATGAAGATCGCAATAAAGACGAGCGTCAACGCAAAAGCATAAGTCAGCCATCCCCTGAAATACACACCCTTTAAGTTAGCTGGCAATAGATGCCGACCAGTGTACAGTGCCGAAAGAAACACAACAGAGCATAATCTCATTCTCCATAGTTTTTATTCCATAGCTATCTCCTTTTCTGTTGCAACATTTCTCTCCCATACCATAAGAGCTCTAACAAATAGTGAACAAATTTTCTGAAAATCATATGCAGAATTTATTTCTTCTGATCACAATTGCATGAAGGTAGAGGCGCATACACTGAAACATCAAAGTATAGGAAGGTCTTACACATATTCATTCAAATACTACTACAGTGGCTTACACCAAAACGAGTGCAGATAACTTATTATCTAGTATTATATAAGTACTGTAACAGACTTCAACCCAAGAGAAGTTAAATAAAACTATTATTACATTATGCCATCATCAAAGTTTATGTGTAAAAAATTCATTTTCCCAACCACCCCCCACCCACCCCCCCCCCCCCCCCCCCCCCCCCCCCCCGTAAGTCTGGATAATGATTAATGAGTAAAGCAAGAAGATGTTACAATTGTGATTACTAATAAAATGTTGCACAATTCTTAACTGGCCCACTTTACCTGCATATGATGTAAGTGAAAATAACACAGAAACCCAGAGACTTCAGTGGATCCTCCCATAATGCCAAAGAAAGAAGCCATTTCCCTAGTTCCATCATTGGAAAGAGCAACTCCTGCAAGCGATCAAAGTTCAGAAGATGTTGCTAGAAAATGAAGCAAAACATATGCTAGCTGAGTAAAGAATGCAGTAAACTCATATTTATATCCAATTAAGCATCAACTGGATATTTACATCTGAAATACCAACACATAATGGAATAAATGGCAGATGATGTCTCAAAGTGAATTAGAGATTCACTGGAGTCTTTTGGCCACTGCTGAGGATTACAAATTAAACGTTTCATAACTCCTTTAATTATACTCTAATCATCTTCAACTAAAACAGGAATTGAGATAGGATAAAGGGGAAGGTTTAAAAACTGGATAAAAAACCTTTAATATCAGCAAATACCTTCATCACTGCAACATTCGTATCAATGCCTTCCACTTTGACTCCATCTACTGTTGCTTGTGCTTGTGCCACTTTTTCATAATTGTTTTTTGATTCCTTAACTGCTCTTTCCAGTGAAGTCAGTTGTCCAACAGTTACCTCACCCACAGCAAGACCAGCCTCAACCGAATTATTAGAACTTGTTCCAAATGTGAAGCCCAAGTTAGAAATCATATCTAACGCTGAGATCGAATACATTCCACCTCCAGACTTAGAGGTGTCAGACCTATTTAATTCGCTTACGGTTGACATATTTGCAAGAGTTTCCAGTATCAAGTCTCCACCTGGTAATTGGTCACAAAGATTGAACATTAAAAGACCCTCACAGCGTAAAGGAGCAGAAGAAATTTCTTGAATGGCTTGTACTCGCAGAATCCCAAGCACAGCCTTTGATAGCGCTTCATCCCGTTTGACCCCCTTGATCTGGTATTTATGTATAAATCTGTGAACATACAAAATCTCTCTTATGATCGCTAGCCAGTAATCACGACGAGAATGCCCCTTCAGCTCAGGAAACTCTATCACAACTGGTTCTGATCTACAGAAAAAATACTATGAAGGTGATAATCATGTTCTAATAAAACGATATTTTTTGCAATTTTAAGTACTAAGAAAGTAAAATGTACAGCAAAACTCTAACCATAAGAGAAGCACGCAACGCCTAATAACTTACAATGAAATTGATTTATAAAAGACTGCCTTGTCAAACAGTCTAGTACCCCATGGGCCAGTCAACTCAGGTTTCACAACCTGTTTTAGGTCATCTGACAGGTCATATCGTTTTGCCTTGTCATAAGATACAACACGCAGAGCCTCAAAGTAAAGTGCATGGTCTGTCAGAATCAACCGTCCTGTTTACAAACCATAAAAATTTAAAACCAATTTCAAAATACTGGATAGGTATGCATTGACCATTTTACAATCTTAATCACATCTGCCTACCAGGCCATGTAGAAATTCCCACATGCTCAAGAACTGGTTGTGTAGTTACTGTTCCATCCACTTCCAGAATTCTCTCTCCTCTTGATGATCGTACAGCAGAAAGAAGAGATGACTCTGATTGGATCCTCATTTTTCTTATTGCTCTGTATGAAAAAAAAAAATTTAAATAGCAGGACTAGATATGAGATCGAATGATTATGCTCCCAATGATTAAACAAACTTTAGGAAATTGCACGGTTTCAACATTTAGTAATCCATTCTGGAGATTGTATTCCACCAACTAACTGATATATGCATTATGCAGTATTTCCTCATAAAAATACCTTTTAATTGGTATTCAAATTTTTTTTCGTCTGTCAATTAACAATACATTATATGTTAGAATGCAAACCAATTATAACTAAGCTAACCCGAGTGGGGTCTTTGAGACCTAATGGAATTCATAAGTCATGACCCTCACTAATTAGGGTGGAGACTAGTTCACTTATCATAATGATGACCAAACTCATGACAAGAATTTAACTGCCAGTATTGACTAATTAGGCTTTTCCAAGGTCGATTGCTTGTTATATCCTTCTGGTATCCTGTGCTTTTATATATATATATATATATATAATGCTTTTGTTTCCTGAAATGTACGTGCAATGCAAATTTAATTGAAGTATGTACCTTTCCAGTCCACTTAGATACTTGTCATAAGTGGAGAACTGAAGTCTCCCACCAGTTGATGTTGCAAGTACCTCAAAAAGATTTTCGCTGATAATCACATTTGCAATAATGGGAACTGACGGAGCTATTCTAGAGAAAGCCTCTATCCCAACTGATAAATCCTCATTTAACTGCACAAAAGACAAGGGCCCCTTGTGAGTGAGTGAGTGAGTGAGTGATAGAGAGAGAGAGAGAGAGAGAGAGAGAGAGAGAGAGAGAGAGAGAGAGAGAGAGAGAGAGAGAGCGCACCACCAGAGAGCTAAAGAAATTTGAAACTAAACAATTAATTATACAGATAGTCAAACACGCCTCATTAAGAGGAGTGCAAATAGAAATGCATATAAATTATAAAGTGATTTGCATGACTGAAGGTATTCTAAATAGTTTGGTAGACAATACAAGTAACAATGGGCAAAGACATTTCAAAGCATTGCAGCCATTCTAATGCAAATCACAATTAGGTACGATAAGCATGCTTTTATTAAACTTATAGTTTACAACGTGTATCAGGACTTAAACATCAAAATATCAACAATAGAAGAAATAAGCTTCTAAGGGGAAAAAAATTTCAGAAAAACTTTAAGCTTACATTTAGCAAAGGTTGGTTGTCAGAAGCTGGAGCCTCCCAAGCTAGCATCATATCATATGTTAGGCGTCGAAACTTTTTATCAGCCAGATGACCTGTCACCTGAGTTGACAGAGCGAGAGCTCTGAACGAGCAGTATTCCAAAAAGTTCCTTGCATAGCGAGATGGATGCTTTATAGACTCGGAAGCCTCTGCACTGAAGCCTTTACAAAGCTCAGTCGTAGGAACACCAAGGATTCTGCACCATTATTTTGTAATCATAAGCAATTCATTTCTCCAAACTAGTTACAATATTTTGAAAAATAAGTTACGAATCTTGATGGTCATATGAAGCACCTAACATTGAAAAATAGGGTTCTGATGGAAACAATATCATGATCACTTTCACTAAGAGTGTATGAGATGTAAAAGCAGGAAACTTACTTGGAGCATCTACGGACAACTACATTTGCAATAGGAGATAGCTCTGGAATCCAATTTTTTGGGGCTGACGGAGACCTCTCCATCTCCTCCAATTCGTCATCAAAAGGGCCTCGATTTCCAATCAACCATTTGAACGATCCTTCTCTTACAAGATTCTCGAGCATATTTCTGGTTTTGCTTGCCACCGCCATCCCCACTTCTCCCTTCCTATGTACTTATGTAAACTGCAATGAATTACAGCACCAAATCATACTCACGTTTCTTGATTTTAACTCATGACCCCAACTTCGCCAACCCCACTGCCTCTAATCACCCCTTCCAACCCAATAGAAACATAAATTCGACCCAAGAACTTTCAAATTTGTTATTTCCCAATCACCAAAATTTAGCTTAGCCACTTTAAAATCCAATATCATGTTCCTCTTGCAGCACATTCAGTAACTTCCCATCATAGTCATTACAGTTTCCTCATTCAATATACTATGTACTTATTGATCATCAAACTATCATTTCAGTTCTTATTGATCATCAAACTAACTTGCACTTCATAATCCCAATAACCCCTTTCTTTACATCTAACCAATAACCAAATTTCACCACTAACACCATTAGCAATCAATCTCTTTGAAGTTGCCACACACCCAACAAAATCTCATTCAAGCCCAAAAGTCAAAATCAGCAAGGAAAAAAAAAAAAAACTAAACCCAACAACTACACCAACCCAAAACATAATCCACTTACCACAAAATGCACAGTCAAGCTCATACCTTTATCAGCATCCTCAGCTTTTCCCGATCAAAGTCTCCAACTTTCTGCAACTCTCCACAAAACCCAACTCGGATTATATGCTCAGGACCAATCTCCACCAACCCAGTTCACCAATTTGCGAGATTGGGATTGGTACCAAAGCAAAGAAGAGTCGGTGAGACAAGCCACGTAGAAGGGACATGGTTATTCTGGCGTGGGGTTTGGGTCTTTTATTATATTGAACAAAGAGGGAAGACTAAGATTGATGGATAAGAATAGAATCTGATAACAGCAAGAGCAGTGTCCAAGAACATCAGAGTTCTTTTCTTCGTTGAGAAATCGGTGACTCGAAACGATCGAGTGAGAAAGGGTGCAGGGGATGTTTTGGTGGGACTGACTACGTTTTAGGCCTAAATAGCCTTATACTTTAATGCATCAGATTATTAGAATGGTGTTTCTAAATATACCCAATAAATTTCTTAGTATATTCAGTAATTTATTTAAAAATATATCTAATTAAATCACATCATTTCCCAAACTAACCTTATCATGTACCCAACAAAAGAAACATGGCGATAGAAACTTCTCAGTGTTCATCATTCCTTGTACCAATCCTCTTTGGTGATAAGAACCAAAAAAATCCTCTTTAGTGTCGATTAACCAATCCTTATTTTCTGTTTTTTGAAAACCATGGATTAACTAATTCACGTCTTATCCATTGATCATGACTCTTGGGTATGTTAGTTTAACTCGATTTATTTTGTGGGAAGAAAAGACCTTTTATATTAAACTCGATCGAATTTGTGGGATATATCCTAATATATGGGGAAGGGAGGGATTCCTGTAATAGGAAATTTGAAATAGTGGAGTTTGATTATATAAGAATTGGACATATTTGTCTCCAATGAAATTTAGAAACACCCTATTAGAATCGTGTTCTATGAAATCTATTTAATGAAATTTCTTTTTGGAGATTGTTTTTGACATTTCCAAAAAGTCCTTGATTTTTTCTACTTTAGGTGTATTTTCGAAGGAATGAGAAAAAATCAAAATACACCACACTTCCGAGTACTACAAAATTAACGGGAAGTGTTTAAGTTCGTATATAGACCGATTTTTGAAGAGTGGTTAAACACTGAGAAAAATGTTGTTTATCTCTGTATGTAAAAACCGATGAATAAATCATTGGTACAAGTCTCTCATTAAAAAAAAAAATAAGATAAAAAAGAGCGCATGCTTGCCTATTCACGAATTACAAAAGGTAAATGTTTTCCCACAAATATGTTGTTACTAAAAGTCTCTCATAAAAAAATAAAATAAAGATGACACACTTCTATTAAAAAATGCATCATCAATAAAAATCTCACATACAAAAATACATATTACTTTTGTCTTTCATTTTCTATTTATAAAATTTTAAATAAACACATACACACATCTGAAATAATCCTACCAAAGAAACAGAACTCAAGAGTGAAATGTTGATGAAGGGATTGTTACCATATAGGGCACAAGAATCACAATACACGGTGCACATTTGCAACAATGTTATCACCATTAGACTATTCACTAATGTACACCAACAATTTATCATCACAATTCCCCAAATGATAAATTGTCACCAAAACTCATCATTTGTCTTACTCTATCACCTTCATAAATGGATCAATCCTATCTTCTTCTTCTTCTTCTTCAGATCCCCATTATTGTCACTATATTAACATCCATCCTTATCACATTACAATTTCAACTCTGTAACAGTATCTCCTTGTTAGACTGAAATTTGAGCATGAATTTCCTGCTTACAGCCCATAAACACCAAAACAAAAAGCCCACCTCAGTATATTATGGGCCTTTATATCACAAGACTGGAAGTTGTGGAAAATTTCCTACAAGCCCTAATCTTCTAGTACTGCTGCTTAAACCAGTGGGTTTGCCAAACTGAAAGACCGAAAGCCCTTCCTCATTGAATAAAAGCATGGATCCCTTTTGTTTTTGGTGGGTGCTAGCAACGTTAACTACTAGTAACATGGATTATTAATTATTTGGTGATTGGTGATTCTCAACTCTGAGTTGAACAGCACAATACAAGCTAGGGATCAGGGATGTTTTACATTGCTCCGGAGGACAGTAAAACTTTCGCACGATACATAGCTCTGCACAAACAAGTTAATACAATCTGTCCATCACTGTCCCCTAGGCCCTAGCCATTTCATTTTCTGGAAAATTCACATGAATATTCAAAGAGTTTAATCCCTGTAACTCTGTTTGATCAGCATTCACACTCCACATGCTTCAGCATCAGTATATGTAAATATAGGGCCACAAACTTTGGAGCTAAGCTAACTTCACCCCAACATTTTACTCTTATTGGGGGAACCAAATCATGCTGTCGACTTAAACATTCTGTATTTGAATTGATCTTGCGCATAATCCAAATCCAAATATGGACCGTTTCATTTAGCATTATTGTTTGACCCCTAGTCTTCAGGCATTTCTGCATATATGCCTGTCCCATGAGAATTGAGGAAGATAAGACATGGACATAAATCTATCTAATATGTGATCTATATTTCCTTCAACCTAACTATGCACATCATGTTCGCTGTCGATGAATAGTTGTAAAAACTTGGAATTAGGTCACAGATTATGTAAATCACATTCAACTTTAATTATTTTAGCGGCATCTAACTCAGACATTATCTCATAAAATGTGGCCTTGAATATGATCGGAAAGTTAATTTGGTTATTGGATCATTCGCTTAGAATTTTGTTCCACTAAATTTCTCCTGACAAAGTTTTAATGAGGCCTCTAGTTGTGGTTTCAACTTTTTGTACAAAAGTTTTTCCTACTCTAATTTAAAAGTGAAAAAGTAAACTTCATTCAACTTTTGTAAGTTGAGTTTGGGGCTGGGGATCAAGGACATGCATGCACATACATAGCTCTTTTTCCCTTTCTTTCTCAATCTTAGTTTTTTCATAGTAGTGGGGATGACACCATAAAGATTTCCACTTCCAAATAAAAGCTCTAAAGACTACTGGTAGAAGGGTCCTTGAACTTGCCCAATCTAAGTTCTCAACTTCCCAACTTCACTACCTAATTATGATCCTCAATCTAATTATTTGGCACAATCCATTCACCAACTGTTTCCACGGGACCCTTGAACCCTCTTCCCTCTCTTTGTTCATGCATAATCTCCAAGAGACAAACCAAGACGTGGTCAAAAGAGGGTCAAAGAGAAAAGAAGAAAGATTTTAGTTCGGTGGGATATGATGGAGCGAAAGCAAGATATAACTTTAGAGATCGAGGTTCATAAACCCTTATCATTTTGAGAAGTTGGAGAAGAGTGAGTGAGTGAGTGAGTGAGTGAGTGCCCACAATTGCCCATGCCTCTTTTTGGAGGCAACCACTGGCCCATTCTAGCTGTCCTCTCTCTCTAGCTCTCCAAGCTTCATGGATGCAATGCATCTAACCCTTCTTCCCCTCCCAAACTCACTTACAAACTAAACTTGAAGACAAAAAAAAGCTTCAATTCTTTTTTTCTCCCCCAATCATTCACTTCATGAATTGGCAATGTCCTAGAAGATTTCATGTGTATCTATCTATTTGTGGGATATTACAGCAAGCTTTGGTTAACTAGTCCTCCTAGATGGTGTAGGTTGCTTGTCAATTCTGGTTCCAAGTTTGTGACAGTTATTTGGCTCCTCTTTGGTTCAAGGGTCTCACTCAAAATATTAATGCCCCCAATCAGACATTTCTAAACTTTTAATTACCGACATAAATATAGAAGATAATTCCAAAGTTTTATCTAAAATTGCTGGTGTGATATATGTCCAAGTTGCTGTTGTGCTAAAGATGATGTTCACATTAGCCAAGTTGGACTGTTCGAGTTACTGATCATCAAGCCGCGTATGAGCTGTGGCCTTCATTTTAGTCGACAGCTTAGTGTTTATCCACGTCTTAGCAGTTATGACTCAATGCATGTGGATTGACTGTGTTTTTCCAACCATAACACTATTTGTTCCACTGTTATAGTTAATCTCTTATGAAGATATATCTCATTCTCTTGTGAACCTCAGCGATGACGCTATCAATATGATAGGTAAATATGATACGTGTAAACATTACTCGGACTTTTTATCAGTAGACAAAGAAGCTGAATTTTTCTGGTCAGGGTGGATAAATGAAGTGATAGTGAAGCCACTCGGCATTCACTACCTCAAAACATTGGGGCAGCTATTGAAGTATTCAAATGCTCTCCTTATATGTGTGGAGGCAAGCCTAACACTATTCTTGGTAAAAACTTAAAATGCACTAAAGAGTCTTAAGCGAGGATAAAGATATATTGAAGGAGTGAGGGCCATGCCAAAAAGCTAAGATAAGATGTTTGAGGAATATATCTTTAATTTTGCATATCGATTAGAAAAGAAATATATTCCTAAATCCACTGTTGATGATTTATGACAGTGCTGGGTTAATTAGTTTCTACCAAATGTGGGTAGTAATGGCCGGCCAGTTGAGCATATCCCAGTTGGAGTCCAATTATTGAAAATTAGGATTCTGTCAGAAGAAGTTATTACAGTTTCTGTACTTATGAAACAGCTGTATATGTATTGGAACTGAAGGAGATGAGATTAACTCCTTTCCTGAAATCGACATTTTCCTAATGCTGTCTGGATCATGCTTCCTTGTGACCCTGTTTTGATTTCGCAACATTACTCATTCTTCTGTCTATCATCTATGTAAAACCACAACTAGGAGAAAAATTTGACTGTAGTCCTTGTATTAATCTGGATAAATTTTCCCACATGAGTGAGGGTTTTACAATTAAAGTATGAGACTTTACACTTATGCCAGACATAGCATGAAGTGCATGGGGACAAATTTTATATTAAAATGAAGGCCCTAAAATTATATATAAAATATCAGGAGATGGAGCTAGAGCAATAGCATCTTCATGTGTTTGTTGTATGGCATGCATAAAATTGCAGTAGCATCCAAAATTGTAGTCAGACTGTTTGAGACTCAGAGAGACCAATAATTAGTTGAGGAATACTGGAAGCTACTGTCAACTACTCCTCCATATCCTGCTTCTATCTTCACTCTCTCCAGCTCTTTTGCCCTCTGCAACATATAAATATATACATCAAGTCCTTGAATGGATTTTCACTTTTGAGTGATTAGTTTTTAATCTCAAAGGAACTAAAGCTAGCCAGTACCTGCATTGTTTCCATAGCATCTTCTGTCTCTGAGTTGAAGTCATGGAAAGAGCTTGCAGCAGTTAACTTCATAGACAGGAACTGAATTCAAAAGAAAAAAAAGGTATTAATTTCTTTAGAACAAGTAGAAAAAATAACTACAATTTGTTTGATCATTGTCAATTGATCAACTGACCTCAACCTGGTTCTGCAAGGACTGCACATAGTTAATTATCTCGTCTAGCATTACTGCCATTCCCATAGTCTGTAATCACATGATAATGAGTACCGAAAAATTATAACAGACTCAAGGTGTATGTTGTTGCCACATAATATGTATTGCTAACAAATTTCTTTACCTTAGAGCAACCTGGGACAATATCTTGCAAGCATCTCAGTCTCTCATTGATTTTTCCTCTTCTAACCTGGTGGGACAATAATGCAGCATTCAATAAAAACCCATAATGTATTTAAGAGTGATATCTATTTGAGTAAAAAATTGTTTGCAAGCTAGTATACCCTTTCTGCTAAACTGTGACTATCAGTGGCTTGGCCTCTCCTGGCTCTAACATGAACCACTTCCTTTGGTTTCTCATCTTCCTCCTCATTACTTATTTTCACCCTCTTTCCTCTTCTCAAGTTCTGCAACATATACAATCCAAATCAATCGGCACTAAACAGACAAATTACAAGCCAGAAAAGAATTGAAAAGATTTTAATTGATGGTTACATTTTTTCTCTTGATCCCAGTTTTTGGAACTGAGGGATTGGAGACTCCAGAACTGCTCTCTGACATCTCCATTGCTATCCTCTTCTTGCTTTCTTGGAATTCAGGGTTTCCAGCTGCGACAAGGCACTGAGCAGCTGAGGCCTCATCATTCTGCAAGTTGTTGCTGCTGCTGCTGTTCTGTTGAACAAAACCAGCCGGAAAGTTTTCGACCAAGCTTCCTGGGAATTCAGGTCCTTGGCTATTGCCAAAGAAATTGTCACTTGAAAAAGGCATGTAGCCTTGGAAGTGATTCAAGCTTGAGTAGTCCAAAACACCAAGGTGATTGAATTGGTCTGCATACTGATTTATAAGTTCAATACTGCTTGGCTCAATGTCTAAGAAAGGAAAAGAAGGCTTCAAATCTTCTGTGAACTGAGCCATTGGATTTGGTATAGCAGACTCACAAAGCTCTCCTGCTAGCTCTAAGCTTAATTGGGTTTTTGGATAACGTAGCTGTGCAAGTGTGGAACAACTATTTATAGTGTAGGATTACATCTGCTTGTAATCTCATCTTACCTTAACAACAATATATTAGTTGATATTTAATATTGATCATAATGAGGAAGAATTGGAAAGGGGCCATGTGGCAGAGTAGTGTGTTCCCCAGTGGAACTCCTTTCAGGAGGTATATATCCAATAATAAGGGGGGACCATGTAGGGTTTTGGCACTGAGCTTAAAGTGTGTTGTGCTAGATCATATGAATGAAGTGATTAAGTTTTGAAAATGTTTTGGGGTGTTTTGGATTGAATAAGACATGGAGGGTTTGGAGGTAAGGACTAAGCATTAGGTGCTAAACCTTGTTGGGGTGGAGTTGCTGTCAATTACAGAATTGTTGGTTGCTTCCTCTGCAATTAAGTGAGTGAATTACATTGTCGATTGTTGCTGCATTGCTCTCCACACACAAGAGCAAACTTTTATTATAATTTCACTTTTTTATCCCACCTCACACATGCCAATGATGCACGAACCCAAGAACTCCACAACGTCGGTTTAACAAGTAACCAACAAGTCATAACTCACCAAATTACTGGATGTGTGTAGATAGGAATTAACTTTCCTAAAGGCATTGGGCCAAGAAACAATTAACTTTCCTCCTAAGTTCATTTGGGGCCTATCCAAATGAATATTAGTCCATATCAGAGTTTGCTTCAGAGAAATTCTCACCATAAGCATCTGCATCAAAGCAGAAGCTCTAAATTTCTATCATATATAGAAGAACAGGAGATCAGAAACTCCATACTGTTTTCACTTGAATTCCAAGTGATCTATGTGCTTATTTCTAAATCCTTACACCTACATGGATCATCTTTAATAAGTATCAACAACATGAGTGGAGCCACTACCTAAATTTTAGGGTTTAGTGTTTGTACAATACAAGACTCAAACACATGCTACGAAAGAAGAACAGATACACAACGCTACTGGGCCATGAAGAAGTCTCATTCAAAACCAAGTCCCAAACTTCATCACCTTCCGAGAATTAGTGTGGGTGTATATATTAGTTCAAAGAGAGAGACGGCCTGACTATTGACAGTTTCTTCTAGCCGGCCCTGATTGTTTCTTTGAAGTTCTACTGATTGCAGAGTCTCAATCAACAGCTAGATATTCATATTCAGAGTTCTGGATGATTAATTTGTTCAGAATTGGTTACTGTTACAAGGTCCAACACTCGAAGTCTGAAATTGAGGAGGATACAGAAAGTAGCTAGCAATTTATATGAATATGCTGAGATACAGAATAAAGACTAAAGCGAATGTATGCGCCTTGATCTTTCTTGTAATGTAAGAAAGCTAGTAGCAGAGCCAAGCTGAGCTAATTAACTAGCATGATCTGGAGTTTTAGTCACTGTAATACCAAACTAGCTAGCTAGGTATACTATGCTTTGGAATACATAGCTCACCGCACAATATGTCTGCAAGATGAAAATACATATTGCTAAAAATATATATTCTGCAGGTTGCTATGGGAAAATAATAGTGCGTCAATCATATATATGTCACTATGTGTGTGTAGCGTTTGGATTTAGTACAATAATACAATGTGATATCAAATTTGTTGTTTTCTTTGCACCAAATAAGCTTTGTTGTTTCCTGTTATATATATGGTGGGCATTGGGGAGTACTCGCCGTTAATTACGCTTAAAAATCATAATAATCATGTCACTGTCATCGACTTATCGTCATCAAGTAAATCCTCATCAGAAATGTCCTTATTATTCAACTCCTATGTCATGCACAAGGTCCCCGAATTTAATTAGTTTTTGTAGTCATCAACATGAGGCTATAGTTTAATTAAGTCTAGCTAGCTAGCTCGCTAATTAAGTACACCAGATTGGCATGGTTTGATGTCATGCTGGTTGGTGATTTGCTGCACAGTCTTAGACTTTTCCATTTCTGTGCTTATCAGTTTGGAGCCCCTTTCCTAAGATTTAAATATACATGTAAAAATTAAGAATGACTCAAGATTATACAATCGTTTGAAGGTAGGTGATGAACTTGTTATTCCACTCCAACCCATGGTTCGGTACTGTGTCTGTTGTTGGACTAGTATAGAGCTAGATTACAAACCAAATAAAGGGCTATTTGCACTTTCTGGCTCTACCTCTTACTAAATTGCTTATTATTTTGTCAAACTGATCTGAAATCGATCTCCAACTATGCCCGAAAGAATGATCTCTTCAAGTACCAACCTCAGTAAAGTGCAGTTGCTCCTGCTTGCGCTTCTTCGAGACATTTGAATAAACATCTTGCTCTCGCACCCTTTAGAAAAAGAACAAAACGATATAAGTAGCTGGAAAATAACTTGAGATAGTGTAGCTAGCCAGGTTTACTTCATAAAGTGCAGGCAGCCAGTTCTGTTTATTCACTATCCTGATCGAGGCGGCTAGTGATTATCGAATAAACACAACTTTGAGTGAGGTGATAGATTATCTACACTAGCCTTCCTCATTCTCCTGCTCTGGCCATCCGGCTTCAGTGTCAAGAAGCATTACGACTTTTAATCACCAACTTTTGTGGCACATATACGGTTGAGATCATACTATATATACCTCTTGCCGACTATGATTGAGCCTAATTAGGACTAGAATCTCCACTATTGATTAGCTTAAGCTACAAGGTAAAATGGCAGCCATCAAGTACTCGGCAAGAAAAACCGAACTAGTACTATTTCATACTGATATACACAGAGAGAAATAGAAGAGAATCTACAGTACCTTCGTAAAGTCAAATTTAGCTGCACTTAACAAAATCTGCAGACTTTTCCTGTTCACCTCTTTCCATGTCTCTGTCTTCAAAGCTGATTGGGTTTGGAGGAACAAGAACCACAGAGGCGATTATACTGTTTCATAGAAAAGCCGACATCATATGACAGCCAAGTAAAATATATAAAAGGAGGTGATAATGTGTTTTGAGATTCCCAGTAAAAGCGCAAAATGCCGCCCCCCTCAAATCAACAAGAAGGCAAACACCAACACGAAGCAAACTTTTGGGTGTGCAGGACATACGAATATTTTGTTCAGTCAAGCACGTTTCATATTCTATTAGCATCTTGTTTTAGATCATCTAGAAAGAAGAAGAAACTACGAAACTTTGAATGACCCCATTTTCTTTATTTCTTTCATGAGAAGTTGACAACTCATTTCTCTCTACCTCTTGTTTTGGGCCTATTAGGCTCTGTAGCCCCATAGGTGTAGGATATGATAATTTTCATTCAATAGATGAATAAAATGATATAAAATTAATATGGGAAACGAGTAAAATTCTAAGCAGATGGTCAAAGAAAGAACAAATTCTCAATTGCACTGCAGCATCGTAAGCAACTCGAACTCGATCTAGCAATTTTATGCCCTGCTTTGGAACTTGTAAAATATATTGAGGTGAGGGTTCAAGATTGGACCTCAAATCTTAATCGAATTTTACATCACTAGAACTACAGATATCTCTTTTTGTGTTGATTTTATTGCCAAAAATGAGAAGTGAAGCTAGGCCATCATCTATAAACCCACCAAACCCAATTCAACTTGGGGTCAAAATTCAAAAGATGATCAAATCTTATCTCATTACATGTTTGAACAGTTCTGTTGAAGACTTGGGTTCTTGGAGGTGGCTGGTGTCAACTTAAAGAAACAGCTTCCCTCTAATTAATAATAATGATGAATTTCTATAACCAGATCATGTTTTCCCACAGAAGTCGTCTTTCATTAGTGCATCTCTGTAAACTCGGACTCTTCCTTGTCCCTTTCTTTCATTATATATTACCACATGCGTTTTTGCAATGTTTAGCGTTTACAATAAGTCCAATACATGCACTTCATACATTTCTTATTTTCCAAATGACAGCTCTGCATCCTCCTTTCTTGTAAAACTCCATCATATATCATTTCCATGTTTAAAAATAAGAAAAACAAGGGGCAAGAAACTAAATAGGAGCATTAACTTGCAAAAATTTATCATGAAAATAGAAGAAGAAAGAATCTTTAATTAATAATTCAGTCTTATGAAAGTGATATGCAACTCACTTTCATTAAATTGCATTGGATGGGATTTTTTCTAGTTCTAAGATCTGAGTTGAATTGAAATTATCGCAATCCCATCATTTGATGAAGTTATTGTCAAAATTTAACAGTTTTGAAATGATGAATAAGTTTACATTGACCAAGAATTTATGTTAGTCCAGTAGTGTTGTTTACTTCCAAGGCTTGATTTTGCTGCTAATAGGTGAGCTTGTAATATTCTTTTCTTCTTTCCATATTTAAATGGACTAATGAGATTGGAAGCTTAGTGGAAGCTACATCAATGTAGAGAATTTAGTTCTACCAAGTCACCTTTCTTGAAATTAAGTTTTTGGGTTTTCCCAAACATTAGTAATAAAATAAAGGGCTAAATACAAATTAATACCTTATAGTTTGGATCCAAAAACAATTCAGTCCATGAACTTCTAATTTCATCAAAAACACTCATGCACTTTCAATTTTGATCTAATAGGTCTAATTTGTTAGTTTTCCGACAATTGAGTTGTTTAACTTGTTAACGTGATTCATATATAGCCTATATTTTATGATGTGGTGTTTGCAGATCACCTCTAGTTAATATAAGAGTGAGTTTTACTATTAAAAATAAATAGTTTTTCAACAAATAATCCAACTATAACTTGAACCCATAACAGATTAACGAATTGGACCTATTAGATCAAAATTGAAAGTGCAAGGGTGTTTTTGATGAAATTAGAAGTTCAGAGACTGAATTGATTTTGGACCTAAAACAGTAACTAATATTTAGCCCTAAAATAAAATATAGCAAAATAAAAGGAGTTTCTAGCCCGCTATATATATAGTAACCTGGTTAAAGATTTGGATTAGTTAGTGATACACACGTCTGGTTTGGCATAGTTTGCTTCAAACTTCAAGAGCAAAGAGAGCTAGCTGCTATGTCTACTAATACCAAAAGCTTCAGCAGCAGTTCCAGTGAAGATGACAATGAACTTAGGAGAGGGCCATGGACTCTTGAAGAAGACACTCTTCTGATTCAATACATAGCTCGTCACGGTGAAGGCCGATGGAATCTGCTAGCAAATCGGGCAGGTAATTACAACCCTTTTGCAAGCAGATCATGATTAGTAGTCTAGTTGTACATCATAATGCATTTTTCATAGGTGGTGGTATTAGTAGTACTCTTCCTCTTGCTCAATTTTATTCATGTTTTCGGGTTTCAGGATTAAGGAGAACTGGGAAGAGTTGCAGATTGAGATGGTTGAACTATCTGAAACCAGATGTTAAGCGCGGAAATCTTACTCCGGAAGAACAGCTGTTGATTCTTGACCTCCACTCCAAGTGGGGAAATAGGTGTGTGTGTGTTTACCTGAGCTCATCTTAAAGTCCAGTTCTTCAACTTATGGTTAATCTAGTTGAAAATGCTAAAATTTTCATTCATCTTGTGGTTGTAGGTGGTCGAAAATTGCGCAATACTTACCCGGAAGAACAGACAATGAAATCAAGAACTACTGGAGAACCAGAGTGCAGAAACAAGCAAGGCATCTTAAGATTGACACCAACAGCACAGAGTTTCAGAATATTATTAGGTGCTTTTGGATGCCTAGATTGCTGCAGAAGATAGGAGACCAAAACCAATTAGCTGCTTCTCATCAGCATTCAATAACAGCACCACCATCACAACCTCAATTTACTGAGCAAGGAGCTGTTAACATGAGCCGATTTGTATACGATTTGGATATCGAAAAGCAGAACCCAGAATGCATTTTGCCTTCAGAGTTACCAATGGAGATCTCAAACACTTCTCAATCTTCAGAATATTACCCTTCTAGTTTTTTTGGTGGAGCCATAGTGCACAATGATCACTATGTAAACAACAATGGCCATGACATGGAAGTCTTCAACTTGGGGAATTCTGCTGCTGCTGATACTTGCTATGTGCCAGAAAGCGATTGCAACTGGCTTGAAACTGATTTTTCATGTAGCATGTGGAACATGGATGAATTGTTGCAAAGGTGTTAGCATGCATAGTCTCACATCGCCCGAGTACTGTTAGAATATATATATATATATATATATAATTAATTTTCGGACAACCCTCACAGAACTGATAAGTTTTTTGATATAGATAGTTTCCAGATCATTTATCAAGTGAACAGAATTTGTTAATTTTCCACAACTTAAGTGCAGAACAGTGCAAGTTGTTTGTTGGTTTAAACTTTCCATCGTTATTAATGTGCATCTTTTTCTTGGACTAAAATTCGATGCCACTTTGTGAAGCCAATCTATTGGTTCTGCGTTCATCTCCAACATTTACTTTTCTTGTGATACTCAATAATCCTAAGAAACTTTTGATATGCAAAATGTAAGAAGTTTCTGAAACATGCTTTGAATATGTCCCAGCCTTATAAGATGCTTCATGTTTTTCAGCAGCTATTTTTCTTCTTGCCGATTTAGTGGGGTGGTGAAGAAGCTTTTGACTGAAGTGGTCAATTCTAGGAAGCAAGATCTTGCTGTAGTCTAGTGGATCAATGGACTTCAACCAACCATATCAAAGCACTATAAAATGACGGCAATTGAAATTAATAAAAGGAAAAGAAACAGTTGTTATCTTTTAGAAATGCATACATTCAAATTGGATTAACCTACAACTTGGTAGTCAGCCACATTACGTCAGTATGAAATTCCATAGTACGTATGCAGAGACGTATATATTATAGACTTCAAAACTAGCACGTGCATAACAGGAGAGGTTGGTGGACATTGCTAATGACTAATCAATTATCTATGAAAACGCTACTTTTGTACTTATATCCAAGGTACGCTCAAGAATCATTATACTATGTCGTATATACGACAAAGAAAAGAAGAAGATAATTTTGTATACAATTGCCGGAATAGACGGTTGTCGTTTCACTCATTTGTCAATATTAATTTCAACAACTAATGTAGATGGAAGTCAGTGAGAGAGCTTCAGCCAACAAAGATTGAATTAAGGTTTGTAGCAGCTACCGTAAAACTTTTCAGCAAATAAAGGGGTTTGTAGCTAGCTAGGCATGAGAATTGTCATGATCACCAGCAAGAAAGATCGTCTGAATTGGATTTCAACTTGACTGGTCAAAGGCTCTCTATCACACTGTACAACTCCATAGTGGCTTGACTATTCTCATCACAAAATTGGAGATCGAACACATTAAACCTAGCTATGGTAATTTTTCTGGCGTGTTTGATTGTTTTTGGAAAGTTGATAATGCTTTCACCAGTGTCCCAAAACGTAAGCCATTACTCATAATGAGTATTGAAATAAAAGATTCGATTTCGAAATGTCTTTCCCTGCTGCATTTACTAACATGAAAGAGAATTGAAATGAAAGTGGATCCCATTTCAAAATCAAGAACTTGTTAAGAAACAACCTAAAGTGGATCTCATATTTTTCGTGAAGGGAATAAAATTGCAGATGCATTGGCTAATCACGGTACATCGTTAACTCAACTGGTGTAGTGGGATGTGCCTCCTTCTTTTATATTGTCATATTGTAATAGTGACATTATGGGTCTTCCTCAGTTTCAGTTTTGATATTTTTGTTTCATTGTTAGTTTGATTCGAGAGGTTTTGGTTTGGTCCCCCTCTCTTGTTATCTACTTTTTCTTTAATTAATTCAATTGAGTGTCAGAGAGGTTACTCATCTCTTTCACTCATCTTTCAGCCAAAAAAAAAAGAACCTAGAATTTTGAACTCAATGGTGGGAAGGCTGGTTGAGTTTAGGAATGAATTCCTCTTAAATCAAATTTAATTCATGACTTCTCCATTTCAAGTGAATAAACGTGTGTCATCAAGTGTCTTAAGATAAAACTTATTCTTACAAGACCAAACAGTCTAATAAGAATGATTTAAATGGAGCTGGAGCGATCGTGTTATGTGTCCAAAATACCAATCATGCGTCACAATAATACCCAAAATATCACAACAAATACCCACCTCAATCCTTTGCAGTCATGCAATTGGTGAAAGAGTCTTGGGTGAGACACTGTTTCACATAACACGTCCGACCCATTAATCAAATAACACGTCCGACCCATTAATCAAAGTACATGCATTATTCTATCAGTGACTTGACCGATAATATGTTATAATTGTCCAATAAAATAATTTCTCATAATTTGAGGGCCAAACGCGTCACGTAACACTATCGCTCAATTTGATAGCGGAAAAGCACCCCAGAGTCCAAAGTCTAAACTCTAACAATCTCTAGTTTACTTTGGTTGGGCTTAAAGTTCTTGTTCTGTTATTTCGTTGGGTTGCTTCACTTAGCCATAGCCTGAGTTCTGGGCCTCTCCTCTTTTGTCCTCATTAGCCTTTAGGCTTTCACTTCATGTTGGGCCAAGATGATTTTGATTAAAAGAACCCAGCTAATCTCAGCCGTCCGATCTACAAATAAACCATCCCTGTCCTCCTTATAAATACCCTCTTTCTGAGACTAGGGTTTTCCTCTTGTCAGTGCCGAAGCCGAAGCCGAAGTTTGAAGCTTTCACTCAGTCTGAGCAGCGGCAGATCTCTCCGAGGCTCGTCTCTCCTTCAGGTAAACCCTAATCCCATTTCGTCTTCCTAATCCAATCCCTTACCTCTACTAGTTTATTTCATCAGAAACTCCATGTATTTCATTCATCTGTACTGAGCAAAGTTACGAGCTTTTCTTTTCAATTTGTTTATAGTGCTATCATGTTATACTCTACATGGATTATTATGTGGTAATTTGATTGATTTGAAGGTTATGATGGTGGTTGCAAGTTTTGTGATTGCTGTGTTTTTAGGAGAAAATATGAGAAATTGACTGGATTGCATGTATGAAAATTCATTCATTGTTTTGTGATTGAATTCTTAAGAAGCTAAGCTTTGATTAACTGATTTGAAAAGCCAACTGCTTTGAAAAGCTCATAAGGTGTGGGATTCTGTTTCACCCCATGAGTTTCGAAACAGATTGTTTTGCCGAATACAACAGTCTCTGTGGAGATTGTATGAAAACATAAACATCTCTGTTTTGCACTTTGTTTTCTCTGCAGAGATTGTGAATTTAGCTATCTTTTTGTTGTTGCATTGGCATTTTGAGTTCCTTGACATTGGTGTTTGGAGTAAGCTTTTCTAGTTTGTATATGTATAGGCGGTGAATGTTAATACGTTTCATGCTTTTATGGTCAGATTTGTCAACATGTTCACTTCAAGGAAGAAGATCCACAAGGATAAGGATGCTGAACCTACTGAGTTTGAGGAGTCTGTTGCACAGGTAAGCTCTGTGTTTCATTGTGCTTTTTAGTGATTTATTTCTTTTAGTAATAAATTTCTTTTACTTATGAACTTGAATTGTTATGTATGTAGTCAATCTTTGATTTGGAGAACACAAACCAAGAGCTGAAAAGTGACTTGAAGGACTTGTACATTAACTCTGCAGCGTAAGACTAGTTTTTTGAATGCATGTTAGTTTATTAGATACTCTTGCATATTGTATGATTAATACTCTTCTCTTTCTGATGCAGTCTTGTTGATGTTGCTGGAAATCGGAAGGCTGTTGTTATCCATGTTCCTTATAGACTGAGGAAGGCTTACCGCAAGATCCATGTTAGGCTTGTGAGAGAGCTTGAGAAGAAGTTCAGTGGAAAGGTGATTACTGATATTTTTTTTAATATTTTTTTAAGAACGGTGAAAAGATGGAACTGTATCTTTTTTTTCATCTCACTAGTTCCGTATGTTTCCTGTACACTTTAATTTGCTTACTAGTTTTGAGATGCTATATTGGTTGTCTCTTCTTTTTTTGCCTGTGATTATTTGTCACAAGTGTTACAACTTAAACATATTTGCAAAATTTGGTGATATTTAGTTGGCATTTTGGTTTTCACGTGGCAGGATGTGATTCTGATTGCCACACGTAGGATTGTGAGGCCTCCAAAGAAAGGCTCTGCTGCTCAACGTCCGCGCACTCGCACCCTGACTGCTGTTCATGAGGCAATATTGGAGGATGTTGTTTTGCCTGCTGAAATTGTTGGCAAGCGCACCAGATATCGCCTTGATGGTTCCAAGATCATGAAGGTAAGCTATCATGATTTGCTGAAGGACAAAAGATTGTACTCTGGCGGTAGACACTGAAAGGAATAATTGAGATTAGTCTTTCAAAAACTGTTGAAGACGCTGTTACACTAGTTTCTGAAGATCCCCTAGTTGGATAGAAGTTTGAACTGATTTCTAAGAAAAGTGCATGTATGCTAAGTATTATGTTCCTCTGTCTGATTACTTTCATACTTACTCCAATCTTTTTGCCTTTGTTGAGCAGGTATTCCTTGACCCGAAAGAGCGAAACAACACCGAGTATAAGCTGGAGAGCTTTTCTGCTGTTTACCGTAAGCTTTCAGGAAAAGATGTTGTTTTTGAATACCCCATTACGGAGGCCTAAAAATATTGTGTGATGGCACTTTCTAAATACTGTTCTGCCATTTTCTGTCTCAGAAGAACTGCTTTTCGGCAGTCGGACCATTTAAATTTTTGATGTTGAGGGAATGGTTTAGAATAGCATTTTCATGAATTTTGTTCTCTTTGTTGTTAGATTATTTATCTTTTAATATGGCTGGTTTAATGTAGGACAGCTTTGAGATTGAGAACATGAGGTTTCTATTCTATGAGTCTCTTCCTTATTTATTCAGAATGTTCTTTCTTGAAAATGAAATTACTATAAAAGCATCTGTGAACTTTTTATCTATCTGAAAACCACTTGGTACTAGAAGTTTTCATTGATTTGCAAAATACATTGGTAACTTTTTAAGTAGAATAGTCGTCTCCGATAGCGTGAGAGACAGAAGGAAATGCGGCAACCAAAGAAATAACTTTCTATGGGTTTGATAGATAATCACAATGCTGCAACCAAAGTAACAGTCCGATATTAACTATGAAATTAAGGAAACGTGATTAATTACGAGGGAAATAGTATTGTCGAATGGTAAATGTAGTTTGCGTTAGGGTAAGAACCAGAAGAAGGAAGCTGCAACCAATCAAGTAACTTTCCAAGGGTTACACATGGTTACTCTTCAATCCCCCTAACTAGTGCCGTTGTAATATCTTTCACTTCAGCGGAGTTCACCATGGTAGAACTGTTTCAGAAATGTGTGTCTGTAAAGCTTGTTGAAAAACTGTACAGCATCTTCGGAACTCAGCCAGTTATCGATGATCTTGTTTTTCTTCTCAAAGAAAATCAATGTCGTTGCTAGAACTGACCAGGTTATCCATCAAAAGGGCATAAGAAGTTATCTTAGGCAAGCGGCCATGGTAGCATTGTTCAAAGGCAATGAGATTTCTGAACAATGGTTCTGTCCCATCTTTGAATTCTATGTTCGTTATACTTTGACCGGAGCCTGTTCTGAAGTCAACACCTGCCTGGCAGCTTTGTGTCTAAGCTGTAGGTGGATCCAAATGCACGGAATGGAAAAAATATCACATTTCTTATCAAATCAAGTTTGTGCAGAGTTACATCATCATTATCAGGGCTTCGGTGAAGATAGGACTCGAAATTATGAGTCTAATAATAGTTTACTATAGAAATATGCTTGTGCATAGTGAGGTAAGAGGAGGATGGGGAATCTTCCACAACAAGCGATGTAAACGCTCCAGGATGAACCAACGTGGTTGATTTTCTAGTAGCAAAATGTCATGGCATAGAAATTTTGACATGCACATGTTGAAGATGGGATCATTATCGAGTTCCGGAGCTTTGAACTTCTGAAAAAGCAAACCAGCTGTTAGTATAACATATTGTTGGCATTCCTAAAACCACAAAACTATATCCAGTAGCAATGTGAAGCTCAAGTTCAATTATTTAATTATGGTGGTGATAAAATGAATAGTTGTTTTGTGTGTTAGTCTTGCTGTCAAGGCATGAACTAAGTCAAAGCTTGCAAAATTGTTTAATTGAGTTGTGGAAACAATGTTGTCTAAAGTCACGTGGTCTTCACTTTCATGTGTTCTTTTTCTTCACTCTCAAGCATGGGCATCTTCTCTTCATGGTGATTTTTATGTCAAAGCATGGAGGATTAATTATGCACCATGTGGTGGCATTGCTTTTCATCCATAAACTAAACACAAAACTCTACCCGAAGTCCTATGTGCAACCATATACCAACTTGTTTATTTCTATGGCATTGGAATAATCTGACAAAGCATGAAATATGCTTAAATTATAATTGTGTCAGTTGGTTTTCAAACATGTTGAATAATAGTGCAGCATGGGCTCTCTCTCTCACTTGTACTTTCTTATCTTCCCTTTGCAAGAGGCTGCTGTCGAGAACAGAAAGGGAAGGATATGGCAGCTAGGTTCTCCATCTTCCTATCATGGACCTTGCTGTTAAAGAAGAGATTTCGATCTAGACTTGCTGTTCATCTTGCTGTCCAATGATGAACACGGTAGTGGGAAGCAATCGGTTCCCATCTAGTCTTGTTGTCCACTCGATGCAATCATGAAGACCTTGCTGTCTAAGATGGAAGTGGCAAGCAAGTGCCTCTGCACCTCAAGGCCCTACTCCAACCAAGCTTCAAGCATCTTTGACATAATGGAATTCCTTCTTCCTCCCATATATAGATGGGTACTCTGTTTGTTCTAGGTATTGAGAATAGCTTTGATTTTCAATCACTCTGTTGTAAAGAGTCATTCTCTTTGTTGTTATGTTGTGTCAAATTGTTTTTGTTCCATGATTGAAAATAGTTTGAAAAACATTCAGTGAATCAGTCTAAAAAGGATTGCCGCGGTCAGTGCAATCCTAGATTGTAAGTTAGTTGTTCAGGAAGGATTGCCGCGGTCAGTGCAATCCCTAACTTTGTAATCTGTGTTGATTTTTGGGTTCTTAAGAGTAAGAGCCCCACAGTGTTCTTGATCTAAATTGAGGTTTTCACTGCGTAACCAAGTTGTGTTATGTTGTGAAATTTTTTATTCTCTGCCCAGTATCCAAAACACATTCATCCTTATATTAACACCATCAAGTATCATAATTTCTATAAAGCCATCCCGGTTAAGATGATCAAGTGGTTTGTATAAAACTCGCGAGCTTGTTTCTCAAATTCAAGAATGCATTGGATCAAAGCTTTCAAACTTATGCTACGACGTAAGAGAATGTTATGTAAATACCAACGTTTCACATTTTCCTGGGGTTTGAATTGTTTACCTCCTCGGTGCAATGGTCCGATTGAGACCACATCAGGTTTATAGGCCTCTGGTTTTTGTTTTTTTAACAACTCAGGAACTTTGAAGATGCAACATGTAGGAGACAATGGTGTTTCACTAGGAAGCTTTGATCTCATGGTGTTTTCGAATGTTCCAACTATATCTGTGTCGCCTTTTGTACCAACTAAAGCATGATATGCACTACTTTCTGTATGATTCGTCATGATTTGAAGGTTCAAAATGGTGATACTAACTGGATAAGGGGAAATTTGCAAAAACAAAGAGGGACGAAAATTGAACTTGAATAGGAAGTACTGAAAATCAAAACTAGCTTATAAGGTGCAAGTCCAACGTCAAATTTTATAAGCCTTTGTTTGAATACTCGCAAGTTACTTAATTACACGCTGTTTCTTTTTCAATGTCAAGCTTGTGAGAAGGTGCAAGTCTGCTACTATAAGTCTTTTAAGTTTTAACTGACCAATCTCTGTTAGGGGAAGGAAAATTCAACCAATTCAGACTGCAATAGTCTATATGTGCACGATTTTCATATTTTTATTGTAGTGAAACTTCATAGTAACCTCTTATAAGTAGTGAAACTTCATAATAACCTCTTATACACCAGTCAGGTAGAATTTTAACGGCGTGAGACCAGTGAGTGTAAAAATTCAATCCTTTAATTAGTATAAGTGGTGAAACTTCATAATATGTAGGACTGAATGAGCAATACAATCCCATGATCAATTCACAAGAACATAAACACACTGAATATTAATGAATAGGGTTAAATATTGTTTAGTCCTTGAGCTTTTGATCATAAAACACTTCAGTCCCTGACATTCTAATTTTATACGTTTAGTCCATGTACTTCAAAATTTCAAACCAATAGGTCATTGCCGTCTAAAAGTAGCGGTGAAATGTCTATTATGCCCTTAGTTCTTTTTTTTTGTAATAAATTTATTCATTTCTCTCTTTTTTTTTAAATTCTTTTTTCTTTATTTTATTTATTCTTTTTTTTTTCCAAACAGAAAGAAAGAAAGAATGAAAAATAGAAAAAAAAAACAGAAAGAAAGAAAGGGAAAAAATTTTCCTTTTCCAAATAAAATAAAATAATTAATTAATTAAAAAAAGAACTGAGGACATAATAGACATTTCACCGCGACTTTTAGACGGTAAGGACCTATTGGTCTGAAATTTTGAAGTACAGGGACTAAACGTGTGAAATTAGAAGGTCAGGGATTGAAATGTTTTATGGTCAAAAGTTCAAGGAGTAAACAGTATTTAACCCTAATCAATACCACATGAACCAAAATACAAGTTTATGAGCTAACCTTCTTCAGTGTTGGGAGCCATGGCAGTAGCACTAAACGATCTTGACAATGAACCCAAGTTGACCTTCTCCTCAGCTCTGGATTCAAGCTCCTTTCTATGGGGCAGGACTTAATGCTTTGTAACCGAGAGAGGAGGGACCAACACTTCTATATAAAATGGTTATGATCCTAAGAATCCTCCCATAAAGGTGTTTCTTAGAAACCAAGTCACCAACAACTAGAAAACCTAATGCAACACTAATTCGGATTACCTGCAATCGAACTAATGGATTCCTGACCTATGAGCTTGATATAATTGTCTCAATAGGTTTCTAGGTATTGTACTAGACATATATCTCCTATTAATGTCCAAAGTTCCAATTCAATATGTAAACTGAATATAGATGATGATAGGTCCACTTTTATTCTAACATTCTCCCACTTGGACCATCATTGTCTATACAAACTGAATCAAAACAATTTCCAAAAATAGCTGAAGTGTGCACTTAGATATAGGTGTACCTTAAATCCATTCAATTTTGTCAAAATGCAGAACCATTGCAGAATCAAGAAACTGTCATGTTCACATGATCATGCTCGTTCTAGATCACAAACAATAATTACTGCACTTCACATGAATTCAACCTTAATGTGATGCAATCAAATAGCATTATATATCAAACTGCAATTGCTATTTGACAACAGTCCAATCCTAAGTATTTTGAATATCAAAATCACAATGCAAACACAATTTTCTTTACACCTAGTGGATCAATGTTTGCTTCTTACTGAATATATGCATATATTACAATCCACTTGAATTGAACTGATAAAAATACAGCAACCATAACTTTACCAAAATAAATAAAGCTATCAAAACATCTATTGAAAAATACCTCATTTCATTAAATCGAAACATGAAGTACAACGTTTCTGTTACATAACTCAAAACAGAAAATTAAGAACTAAGCCAAAAACAAAACTAAACTGAAGAACAATTTTCTCAAAACATTTTGCTCTCACTGGACTTAAGCATCCTTAAAACTCGACAAAATTCCCATGGTCTTGGAATGCTCCTTAAAGGCTGCTACTGACAATGCCTTTATAAATGGATCTGCTAGCAGGTCTCCTGTCTTAATTCTAGAAATTTCAACCTCACCATTTTTAACTCTTTTTCTGATGCTATAGAACTTCAAATCTATATGTTTAGAGTTATTTGATCTTTTGCTATTACTGAAGAATACAGCAGCCTCATTATCACAATACACTTTCAAACTACCAGTAACAAGATCACTCAACACCTTAGTCTCCAAAATAAAATTTTTGATCCACAATCCCTCACACTATCACTTCTGCATGCATGGTGGAAGTAGCTATCAATGACTGTTTCATTGTTTTCCAGGCTATTGCACCACCTGCTAACATATAAACATAGGCACAAGTTGACTTCATAGATGTGGGATAATTCCCAGCAAAGTCTGAATCTGTAATGCCAACTAATTCTAGCTTTTTCACACGTTTATACACAAGCATATGGTCTTTGGTCCTTTTCAGGTACCTTAAAACCTTCTTACCAGCTGTCCAATGCTCATGTCCAGGATTTGAATGAATTTTGGATAGCATTCCAACTGCAAAGGATAAGTCTGGCCTTGTACATACTTGTGCATACATCAAACTCCCTACTAGCCTAGCATATAGTATTGACTCTGACAGGACCCGCCCCGGGTTTCACCTGAAATCCGAAGAGGCCCTGTGGGGCCCACCTCAGAAGGAATTCTACCAAGAATTTGGCAGAACTTCCCCCGAAAGTAGACTACCCACAACCTGTAAAACACACAGAACACTTTAAGCAAACCAACCTTATACTCCTGGAGCCACCCTGCTCCCCATTTACCATCAACTCCATTTTCACAAAACACAAAACTCAACTTAAAAATATTAATCCCAAAGGTTATCAGAGCAATACTAATGCACAAGGATATAAAAAGAAGAGTACAATATCAAGGGATCCTACAATGTGGAAGTAGTGACAATTATGCCTCAAATGCCATGTACGTCCGACCTCCACTAATTCGCCTGCAAACTGGGCATTTGAAACTGAAGGGCTCAGGGGAAAGTAATTTAAAACACGTTAGAGTGAGTGGATAAAAATAAATAAATAAGATAATTCGAATAAAAGTAAAGTTTTAATACTTTCCCACATGTTCATCTTTTAAAAACCTTGATGCATGCAACATGAATAAAACATATTTCTCACAACACAAAAATTTGTGAAAACATTCCAGCCCCACTGGTGAAAAGAAATCGAGCTATCCCCGCTAGCTGAAGGTATCAATCAAATATGGGAAAGAAGTTCTCACCATACAAATAAGGGAGCCTCCCAGGCTCGGGTCGGAGTGTCCCACACTCTGGAGCATTCCATGCTCTGCTCTACTCACCCACGAACACATAGATAGCAGGGAGGAGTACTAATATGCTAGCTAGCAATAAATAATACGACCCAGGTATGGTGGGTTAAAATCCATACGAAAACCGGTAAATCAGTAAGGCTTCCCCAACCTCGCAACAAAACACGAGTATGAATCCCATCCATACTCGGAAAATTTCAAGAAAATACATATACTCCAATGACGTGGCCCCGCACGCCAAAATATTCTCGAATTCATAAACCAATAGGCAAGAAATAATCGATAAAATAATTCCATCGAAAATCCCATTTTCGAAAAATATTCCAAAAATCTCAATATCGACGAATAAAATATATTAATAAATTCCGGAAATCACCTCGGAAAATAATTCGTCGAAAATCACTTAAATCATGATTTCAAATAAAAGCCATATATCGGAGATACTTATCAAAGGCTCAAAATCAATTTCCGAATCATAATTGAAAATAAATCATAATTAATCTCTGAAAATTTAATCATATTCCCGAAAACAAATCATAAATCCAAATCCGAGTATAGTAGATTCGAATATGAAATTCATATGGAAAAACAATGCCAAAATTATAATCCAAGGTAAAATATTATGCTCGATAATAAAATGATAAATAAATTATTATTTCGGGAAAAATAAATGCATGCATCATTCTTTAAAAATGAAAGTTCACTCACAGTACTATTTAGACGTTCACGCGTACGAGTTCATTCGTCAAGCAATAGCTCGGTACGTCGCCCTGTATACAAATATATTCCGTGAATAACTATTCTAATTAAATACGATTCTCAAAATCGAATCCTCATAAATCATCTCTCCAATTCTTCTCGGATTCAAGTGGTGACCGGATATCACTCGTACCAACAACTTCTTATACATTTTCAATTAAGAGTCACCAGGGTGGCAAAACTCGCTTAATTCCTCCACAGGAATCCATTACATATATTCAATTCAAGCAATTCCCTAAGATAGCTAACACAATTCACAAGACATTTCCTCGACAATTCTGAATATAAAACAGACATCCGTCCGACATCTTGTATCACACTAAGCAATATCTAAATCCGCATATGATCCCACCATATAATGGTCCAACTTCCTCAAATTAATCACTGTAGAAATATGTCAATGTGAAGGCAGCCGCATGACGTCTTACCCAAATGTATAACAAGAATTCTGGTCAAACCGTAATTAGAAATATTTCTGGAGCCAACTAGAAACTTATTTCCTTAAAGTTATTCCACCCACTTCTAATATCATACACAAACCATCTGTTAGGTAAAACCTCTACCAAGAACCTACCACAATTCAACCTTCAAGGCTCCAAGATTCAGAACTCGAATCAGACTCCGTATCACATAGCAATTCCGTTCGAACTTCTATGAACACCCCATAATGTCATTACCGCTATTCCCCAATCTTATGTGTAACTGTTTCACTCAAAAGCGGATAACCAAGGACACCCATTTGCATAATATCACATACGAAGAGTTGATTCCAACTCTCCCAATTATTTACCAACCAAAGTCGTAACTCTATTATAAAATCTTAAGCATTCTTCCGATTCCTCGAACTGCAAGCACATATCAACTTCAAAAGCCCACTCTTCTCCCTACTCGTTACCATCCAAGACTCAGAAAGACAAAACTATAAGTTGTGGTATCTGAAATCAATTCTTTTATTCCGAGCAAAAATATACCCATACACCCTGGTTAGGGTACGACTCAAAATGACAATTTCTAAAAATCTCATCCTACTTATATCTCTCAATTACTGTCATCACTTCTCACTTGCCATCGTCAGTGACCAAAGTCACTTGAAAACACAGCCTCTATCCATAACAACCCAGAATATTTATTTAAATTTCTCTATTGTCTAAAGGAGGGTGATGCGTACTTAACACCGACATAAGGTGCCCAGTGGAGAACATTGCAATGTGGATTCCTTTACAAATAGTTTCCAACACTGAGATTCACAAAGAATCTCTATCGAATTTTAGTAATGTCCCACATGCCGCTTACAAGACTGACCGTGTCAAGTAACACAATCCCCGAACTCGGTTCAAAGTCATAACCATCATTATTACTAATTCCAATTCCAACAACAATCCTGATTCTGAATCAATTATAATACTCAGAGACAGCCCAAAACAATGGACGCTTATCTCTAACAATCAAGCACAAAATCAAATTCAGGTCTCGCACCTCAAACCATGCCCCAACAAGCTTGTTGGCATCAAGGAAGAGATACCCACAATATTTCCTCGAATCATATTTCATAGCACAACTCGAATCTGTAGAGTAGTCTTACTCTACCATTACTAGGGAATGGTGTAAGACATGTAAACAAACCGATATGCAGTGGAATCCTTATGAGGTCAGCGTACAGGAGGCATAGAACCTAAAGGAAAACCAACTAGACATGTACCGTACACACTTGATGAGTACATCAGCACCGAAGAGTACATGATGGGGAACCGCTGCAGTCGGGCTATCACTCGTGAGGTACTGAGTAACATCAAGTATATACGGTAACAAGATAGGAACAAGTCTACAGAATCTGACAACCTAATGCTCTGATACCAACTTGATAGGACCCGCCCCGGGTTTCACCCTGAAACCCGAAGAGGCCCTACGGGGCCCACCTCAGAAGGAATTCTACCAAGAATTTGGCAGAACTTCCCCCGAAAGTGGACTACCCACAACGTGTAAAACACACAAAACACTTCAAGCAAACCAACCTTATACTCCTGGAGCCACCCTGCTCCCCATTTACCATCAACTCCATTTTCACAAAACACAAAACTCAACTTAACAATACTAATCCCAAAGGTTATCAGGGCAATACCAATACACAAAGATATAAAAAGAAGAGTAAAGGATCAAGGGATCCTACAATGCGGAAGTAGTGACAATTATGCCTCAAATGCCATGTACGCCCGACCTCCACTAATCCGCCTGCAAACTGGGCATTTGAAACCAAAGAGCTCAGGGAAAAGTAATTTAAAACACGTTAGAGTGAGTAGACAAAAATAAATAAATAAGATAATTCGAATAAAAGTAAAGTTTTAATACTTTCCCACATGTTCGTCTTTTAAAAACCTTGATGCATGCAACATGAATAAAACATATTTCTCACAGCACAAAAATTTGTGAAAACATTCCAACCCCGCTGGTAAAAAGAAATCGAGATATCCCTGCTAGTTGAAGGTATCAATCAAATATGGGGAAGAAGTTCTCACCATGCAAATAAGGGAGCCTCCCAGGCTTGGGTCGGAGTGTCCCACACTCTGGAATATTCCATGCTCTGCTCTACTAACCCACGAACACATAGTAAGCAGGGAGGAGTACTAATAGGCTATCTAGCAGTAAATAATATGACCCTGGTATGGTGGGTTAAATTCCATACGAAAATCAGTAAATCAGTAAGGCTTTCCCAACCTCACAACAAAACATGAGTATGAATCCCATCCATACTCGGAAAATCTCAAGAAAATACATATACTCCAATGACGTGGCCTCACACGCCAAAATATTCTCGAATTCATAAACCAATAGGCAAGAAATAATCGATAAAATAATTCCATCGAAAATCCCATTTTCGAAAAATATTCCAAAAATCTCAATATCGACGAATAAAATATATTAATAAATTCCGGAAATCACCTCGGAAAATAATTCGTCGAAAATCACTTAAATCATGATTTCAAATAAAAGCCATATATCGGAGATACTTATCAAAGGCTCAAAATCAATTTCCGAATCATAATTGAAAATAAATCATAATTAATCTCTGAAAATTTAATCATATTCCCGAAAACAAATCATAAATCCAAATCCGAGCATAATAGATTCGAATCCGAAATTCATATGGAAAAACAATGCCAAAATTATAATCCAAGACAAAATATTATGCTCGATAATAAAATGATAAATAAATTATTATTTCGGGAAAAATAAATGCATGCATCATTCTTTAAAAATAAAAGTCCACTCACAGTACTATTTAGACGTTTACGCGTACGAGTTCCTTCGTTGAGCAATAGCTCGGTACGTCAACCTGTACACAAATATATTCCGTGAATAACTATTCTAATTAAATACGATTCTCAAAATCAAATCCTCATAAATCATCTCTCCAATTCTTCTCGAATTCACCCACTAATGCCAATTCGTTAATATAAAGGTTCCAAGGCATAACCGAGAGATATCCGGCAGTCGGATTCTCATAAATCGATAACCGAAATTCTGAATTTCCAGGAATTTATAATCGATTCAAAACTTCCCTAATCTTCACCAAACTTTATATATAAGCTCTACAACATTTATGTGATTTAACTAACTAAAAAAAAAACACAGAATTTAAATCACTGTTCATTCACCGCACTATTCATGTGCGACACTGTTCATGCGGCGGCTAACTCCTCCTTCGGCCACCAAATTTCATCCACAGCATCATCTCAACATTTCCAATAACTTTCTCAATTGTGACAAAGTCAGAAAATACCTTGAATGCTCCAATTTTGCTGATGAACACAAACCCGGAAATCTCCAAGCCCACCAATTTGGAAATCCTTCAAATTCACATTCCAAACGTGGAAATTTCAGCTAGAATTTTTGAGGGAAGATGATCAGTGACTCGAGGCGCTTCTAATAGAACCAATTTCACCGCCGCAGATAACCGAAAACTGGAGAATTTCATCGGAGAAACAAACTGCTACAGTAACAATGATTGCATAAATTCGGGGTTTTCCGGCCAAATTGCCGATACCCACTGGTGCCATCATGTAAAGGAGGAAGAGACGGTCCAAGGACAACTGGAATCACGTTAATCGGACACTGTACGGCGAAGAAATCGGAAGAAGAAGAAGGAAGGGCGACGCGGGGGAAGAGGGAGAAGAGAAAGAGAGGGTCAGAGGGTAAGTTCTGAAATGGGAACTTACCTCGGTAAGTTTCCTCATATATAGAGAGTTATCATGAATAGTAACTTCACCTTTTCACTTATAACTTTCACATACGAACTCTGGTTTTTACATACCACATATGCACGCGCTCAGTTTAACGTCATTTACAACTTTTGTGAAGGAAACTTTCTCAAGTTTTGATCCAATCAAAATGTCAACTTTTAGGGCCATTAAAAGTACCGAAACGACAGTAAAAGTGAAGTAAAGGTCGTTTACCGTCTAAATGCCAAGTAAACCTGTAAATTTCAAGTTCGGGACGTTACAGACTCCATTTCAATTTTCTCAACATCAGTTTTAGGACACTGATTTTTAGTTAGTTTATCTCCCTTAGACATTGGAACTTCACCACTAGCACAGGTTTTCATTCCAAATCTTTTCAGAATTTTTGAAATATAATTTTGTGGAGATAATCCCAACAGTCCCTGCTTTCTATCTCTCTTAATCTCAATCCCTAGTACATATAATGCTTCTCCCAGGTCCTTCATGTCAAAATTACTTGACAATAAGGCTTTAGTATCTTTAAGCAATTTTATATTGCTGCTAGCAAGAAGAATGTCATCTACATACAGGATAAGAAAGATAAAATTGTTTCCACAACTTTAAGATAAACACATTCATCGACAAGATTTTCAGAAAATCCAAAAGATGAAACTACTGAGTCGAATTTCTTATACCACTGCCTACTAGCTTGTTTGAGTCCATAGATAGATTTCTTAAGCTTACACACCATATTTTCCTTTCCTGGTTCTATGAAACCTTTAGGCTGTGCCATGAAGATCTCTTCCTCCAGCTCTCCATTTAAGAAGGTTGTTTTTACATCCATCTGATGTAATTCCATATCATCGTGAGCTACTAGAGCTATTATGATTCTAAATGAATCTTTCGTTGAAACAGGTGAGAAAGTTTCTATAAAATCTATCCTTTCCTTCTGTGTGAAACCTTTAGCAACTAGTCTAGCTTTATGTCTTTCTATGTTTCCATTTGCATCTCTCTTTGTTTTAAAAACCCATTTGCAGCCAATCGGTTTTTGATTTTCTTTTGGCTTTACTAGCTCCCAAACTCCATTCTTGGTCATAGAGTCAAGCTCTGCAATCATAGCCTCTGTCCAAGCATTAGAATCTCTACTTTTAGTGGCTTGTTTAAAACTAGTGGGATTATTGTCATATGACAATGCAGACTCAACTTCATTTAGGTATACTTCATAAATGTCATCCTCCCCTCCAAACCTTGGTTTCCTCACTCTCTATGATCTTCTAGGTTGCACAACTTGATTTTGTTGTGGTTCAGGTTGGGGTTGAGGTTCTGGCAGTGGCTCAATTTGTGTTTCAGGTTGTGGTCCAGTTTGAGGTTCAGTTGGAGTTTCTTGTACTTGTTCCTGTTCTAAATTTTGTTCAGCCATTTCAGAATCCTGGTCACTAGCCTCTGAGACATTATCTACTGCATTTTGATCTCCGACTAGATTTTAGCTTTGAACTAATCCTGAACTTAATGAATTATTTTGAATGCTTGGCATTACTGCTATATTATCCACATGTTCTACATTCTTCAAAATCTGAAGATAGGTCCTTAAAATTTGTATTGCAGACACTTTCACCTAAAAATTTAACTTGATGAGTTTCAAAAACTCTGGGTGAATGATGAGGTGAATAAAGTTTATAGCCTTTAGACTTTTCACAATAGCCAATAAAATGACAAGTTACAGACTTTGGATCAAGCTTTCCTAAATTTGGATTATAAATCCTTGCTTTAGCTTTACATCCCTAGACATGACAATGGTGTAAACTTGGTTGCCTACCACACCACAATTCAAATGGTGTTTTATCTACAGCTTTGCTTGGGGATCTGTTGCTGTTAATGCTTGATATTTAGCGGTGGCTAAACCATGATCAACGCAGGCCCTGTGAGCGGACCGTTACTTGATATTATTAGTATTCCCGCTACCTGTCAAGTGAAATACAAAGAAGATGTCAGAGGGAGACCGCGTCAAGCGGTCTTCTCTTCTCCGATGCCTAAGTTAGTCAATGCATTTGTGCTGACAGGATAACAGTAGGCAAGTAGTAAAATGGGTAATTAATGAGGAGAGAGGAGAGAACCTTTTATAGGTGGGGAGGGAGCTGATCTTCTCCATGTTTTCGATGTGGGACTGACATGCTTCAGTTCCCAGTTTCTGGAGCTTCTGATGCTGTGCTGGCGCGGCGCGTGGCAGTGCATCAGTGGTGATCTGGGAGTAAGCCGGGGCTTAGGCAGTAGCCTACTTGGCTATGTTCCCATAGGTGACTCCTATGGCGGGAGCTGGTATTTCTGGCGATGGTATGAGCGTGGCTCATTGTAGCTAATTATGCTAGGCAAATGCTCATGTAAGTACAGTTGCAAAGGTAATTTGCAGTTCTTAAGGCTTCTCCCCAAAACATCTTTGGCAAACCAGAAGTACACATCATACTTCTTACCATGTTTAATGAAGTTCTATTTTTCCTCTCAGCTGCCCCATTTTGTTGGGGATTGTATGGTGTTATATACTGAGCCTTTATGCCTACACTTTGCAAGTATAATGCAAAAAGACCCTTTTGTTGTCCTTGCTCAGTATATTTGCCATAAGACTCTCCCCCCCTATCATACCTCACAACCTTAATTTTCAAATCCAGTTGATGTTCAACCTCTGTTTTGAAAATTTTAAAAGCCTCAAATGATTGTGATTTTTCTGATAGTAAGTAAATGTAGCTATACCTAGAAAAATCGTCTATAAAGGTAATGAAGTAAATATTTCCACATATTGTCTTATGCCTAAATGGTCCACATATATATGTATGAATTAACTCCAACAGTTTCTTGCTTCTGTTGGCATTTTTCTTTCTTAAGTTTGTCATTTTGCCTTTATAACATTCAATACAATTTTCAAGATCATCAAAATCTAATTCTGGGAGTGTTTTATTTTTCACAAGTACTTTCAATCTATCTTTTGATATGTGGCCAAGTCTTCTGTGCCACAAGTATGCAGATTTTTCATTATGCATAATTCTTTTTACACTAGTAATGGTATTTATACTTGATGTGTTATTGTTATTTTCAACAAGAAAAGTTTCTTGTTGACCTAATGAACAATTCAATCTTAAATAATCATTCACAATAACACCAAAACCAAAAATGGAACAATCTTTACGCAAGAAATCAAGAGAATCCTTGAAAATTTTTATTCCATTAGAACCATTGTAAAAATTACATCCGCTTTTAACCAAAAGACTAACTGAAAGCAAGTTCCTCTTAATTGAGGGAATATAATAAACACTATCTAAAACCAGAAAATTTCCTAATCCCAAATCTAGTCTTAAAGATCATACTGCCTTGACTGCAACCCTCATTCCATTCCTAACGCAGATGTTAGCTTCATCACTTCTTGGCTTCCTCTTCTCTATGAATCCCTGCAAAGAATTCATGATATGTAAGGGACTGCCACTATCTAACTAATAAGAATGAGGTTCAATGTTAACAAAATTAAATTCTAATGAAAAAATTTCTAAATGATCAAATAAATAAATCTTACCCTTTTTCACAAGCCACGCCTTAAAACCAGTACAGTCCTTCTTTATGTGTACTACTTTCTTACAAAACTAGCACTTGAACTTAAAAGGCTTGTTGACTTTAGCTACTGCAGTATTTCCCAATGGCTTAGCTATGGTTTTCTTAGGCTTGAACTTGTTATGTTTCTTTGGCTTCTCAACTAAGTTGACATAGGTGGAGGGCTGCTTCTCTTTCTTCATTCTACTCTCCTCGTCCACACAAATAGCTATCAGCTCATTCAAGGTCCAACTCTCCTTATGTGCATTGTATCGAGTTCTCAAGGTATTGAAGCTAGATGGTAGAGAATCTAAGGCATTGTGGACGAGTTGGTCATCCTTGACTCCCATATCTAATTCCCTGAGCCTAGTGTTCAGCTTAGTGAGCTTCAAGATGTGCTGCCTAACCCCTCCACTACCAGTGTACTTCAACTCATTCATCTCCTCGGAAAGCCTAGCTACCTCAACCTTATGCTTTCCTTGAATTTTTCAGCTATTGCATCCATATAATCAACTGCCAAAACAGGCTCTTCTATGCTACACCTCACAGTATCAGACATGGTAGTTCTCATTACATTCTTAGCCCTATAATTGGATCTATGCCAGTCTCGATAATATTTCTTGTCATCAGGTGAGCTATTTGCATCTACTCCAAAAGGCTCCATATCAGTAAAACACAAATCCATGTTGTCATGCATCATCAGGTAGAACTCTTCACCACTCTTCCAGGCCTTAAAGTTTCATCCAGTAAGCATCTAGATATTATTCAAATTCATGTTGGTGATTCCTAGAGAGCAAAACAAAGAAAATGTAAGTTTTGGTTTTAACAGTTCTTAAAACAAGTTTTGTCAAAAGGTTCTGCATTCATGTGTTAATTCTTAAGCAGTTCAAGTAAACACACAAGCAAAAACCAAAACATCTAACAAAACAAAACAATACCAAAAGCAAATAATGCAATTTTAACCCCAAAATTCTGCAGTCAAAATCAAGTATCACTTTTATAGCATAAAACATGATATTCTGAAGATTTCTTTATCATTATGCCACAAGCAGTGAATTGATGTTATTCTAAGGGCAATCATCATATTTATGACAAAACAAAAGTCCCTAGAATCCAAAATTTGAACTCAAAATTATGCATAATGCTGTTTCATGTTTCTAAATCACATAGCTCACACTTCTTTGGAAGACAATATACATATGTGGTTTAAAAGCAAAAACACAAGTTTCTGATCCTTTTCTTTATCTTAACGAATTTAAGTAACAGCCAGACAATCACTTTATGTAATATATCCTGTTAACCACTTAAATTCTGAGATCATGAAAAATTTCTATTCAATATGCAGTTTTAGCATAACAAGCATGTATAGGAAGATTAACTTAATCACTTATCAACCATAGAGACTTCACAGCATGTAAAACAAATCATATCGAAACATCAAGATATCCAAAACATGCTCATTCCGAAAAACAGATCACAAAACAATTTCTTGAAAATTAAGTTTCATCCGGTCACCATCTTACTCTATCCTAGGTGCACGCCGGGAATGCCTCTATTGTTCTTGTGCATTATGATAATAAAAAAACTTGAATTTTAAAACAAAATTTCCAGAAATCCTAACCTTGTTCATTTTTAAATTGCTGCAAAATTTATCGCGGAAGCATGAAGATTAAACCAAAAACAGCAATCGATCTGCTCGGCCCCTCAATCCGCAGTATTTGGAGTCTTGAATTCCAAGGGGGATGTTAATATCCTCTGCACTTTCGATCCCAGGTAGAACCCTAGTCCCCAAATCCGACCGTTGATGCAACGGTCTATTCTTAAGGAAGACGCTGAATGGGTTGGACCCGGGTCAGTGCCACTGCAGGTTTGGGCTGAAGAGTTTTCTAAATTTTGGCCCACTCGTGGCCTATTTTCTTTTAAAATTTGTAGGTTTTTATTGAAAACAAAATTTTGGTTCCTCTAAAAATTGATTAAACAAAATTGATTTATGTTTTGTGAAAACCTGAAGCTCTGATACCATTTGTAGGACTAAATGAGCAATACAATCCCATGATCAATTCACAAGAACATGAACACACTGAATATTAATCAATACCACATGAACCAAAGTACAAGTTTATGAGCTAACCTTCTTCAGTATTGGGAGCCATGGCAGTAGCGCTAAACGATCTTACCAATGAACACAAGTTGACCTTCTCCTCAGCTCTGGATTCAAGCTCCGTTCTATGGGGCAGGACTTAATGCTTTGTAACCGAGAGAGCATGGACCAACACTTCTATATATAATGGTTATGATCCTAAGAATCCTCCCATAAAGGTGTTTCTTAGAAACCAAGTCACCAACAACTAGAAAACCTAATGCAACACTAATTCGGATTACAACTGCAATCGAACTAATGGATTCCTAACCTATGAGCTTGATATAATTGTCTCAATAGGTTTTTAGGTATTGTACTAGACATATATCTCCTATTAATGTCCAAAGTTCCAATTCAATATGTAAACTGAATATAGATGATGATAGGTCCACTTTTATTCTAACATAGTAACCTCTTATACACCAGTCAGGTAGAATTTTAACAGTGTGAGACCAGTGAGTGTTAAAATTCAATCATCCAACTGCTCATGCATGCTATAAAATGTGTGAACTCAACATTCATACTATAAAATGTACTTTTTTTCCCACAAAGTAAATCAACTAGTCACTGAAGGATAATAGTATTGCAGAATGGTGTATGTGGTTTGCAATAGGGTGAGAACCAGAAGGATGAAGGCTGCAACCAAAGTAATTTTCCATGGATTACATAAATAATCACGCTTCAATTTTTCCAGCCACTTGTTCCATGTAACTTTGTAATATCTATTGACTTAAGCACAGAGTCCACCATAGTAGAATTGCTAGAGAACTGTGTCATTTTAAAGCTTGTTGAAAAATTGGGAAGCATCTTCAGAGTTCAACCAATCAACCATTATTCCTTTGTCGCAAAGGAAATCCATATCCTTGCTGGAGCTTATGAGGTAATTCATTAACAGGGCATAAGATGTTATCTTATGCGAGCGGCCATGATAACATTGTTCAAAGGCAATGAGGTTCCGGAACAATGGTTCAGTCAACTCTCCAATTGCTAGTTCTGGAATCATAAAAGTGCCATCTCTCAAATCTATGCTCATTATGCTTTCAGCAGCACCCCTTCTAAATTCAATGCCAGCTTCTGAGAGAATATTCGCAGGACGCAATTTTGACTCTGATCTATTGTTATTAGACCAAAATACTTTGCTTGGGACAACTATTGCAGTTCTTATTAAATCAAGTATGTGTAAGATTCTATATCTAGAATTTTGTTTGGAATAATACTTGAAATTACTGGCCAGTGATGCTTCTAAGCTGAAAAAGTTGAGCACTAGTATGGTGAGGCAAGGGTAGGCAGAATTGTATGCTGTCAGATTATACAAACACTGAAGAACAAACCAAGGTAGCTGATTTTCTAGTAGCAAAAGATCATGGCATAAATATTTGGAGCATGCAAACCATGTTCAGTATAGGGTCATTGCCAGTATCTGTTTCTTGAACTAGAGGGACACTTCCTGTACAAGAAAGCTTATTTTCCGGAACGCAAAGCTTCCGAAATAGTTCTATGAGAAAGCATGCATCAAGTATCATCATTTCTATGAAGTCATTCTGGCTAATATGATCAAGTGGTTGTGCGTAAAATCTACGTGCACGTTTCTCAAATTCAACAAGATTATCAATGCCTTGGATCAAAGTTTTCATATTTATATTCAGACGCAATAGAAGGTTATGTAAATACCATTGTTTTACATCTTCCATGAGCTGAAATTGTTTTCCACCTCTGTGAAAAGGTCCAATTGAAACAACATCAGGTTGATATGCCTCTCGTTTATGTCTTCGCAGCACCTCGGAACTCTGAAGATGCAGCACTTAGCAGACAAGGGTGAATCACTGCGAAGCTTAGCGCCCATGGTCTTTTCCAATGCTTCAACAATTTCTATTCTCTTGTTGTCATCTTCTACAACAATCAAACTATTATGCTCATCACACCGCCTAGCCCGCCTAGAGCCCAACGTCTAAGGGAAACGCCTAGGCCAAAATCCGGGCCGTTCCTTGCCGCCTAGCGTCTAGGCGCCGCCCAGGCCGTTTTTTAGAACATTGGCCACAACGTCACCAAGGGAGGGGATGTTGGCGCCATTCTTAGGTACTCTTGAGATGACATCATGTCCTCTAATTTTAGGGACATCAATCCTTACAGGCACGTTTGTAGCAAGTATGTATGATCTCGTCACTTTAGCGATATCAGAAAAAACATCAGGCATCGATTCTGCTACGTTCTGAAGATCGAGAATTCTTAGCACTTCAATTTCGGACTGTGCGGTTCGGGGATCAAGATGAGACAGAGTGGGGATAGACCACGACAATTCCTGTCATTCCTATTGAACATTTGTGTTCTTATCTCCCCCTAACGACGGGAAGACTATTTTATCAAAGTGACAATCCGCAAATTTAGCGGTGAAGAGATCGCATGTCAAGGGTTCTAAGTAGCGGACAATCGTTGGAGAATCATATCCAACATAAATGCCTAATCGTCGTTGAAGACTCATTTTGGTGCGCTGTGGTGGCGCAATTGGCACATAAACTGCATACTCAAATATGAGTAAATGTGAGACATCAGGCTCATACCCAGTCACCATCTGGGAGGCAGAAAAGGGTTGAGTGGTAGTGAGCCTCAATCGAATAAGCACAGCTGCATGTAATATTACATAGCCCCAAGCAGAAATAGGGAGATTGATGCGCATGACCAATGCTCTAGCGACCATTTGTAGTTGTTTAATGGCGGCTTCTGCGAGACCATTTTGGATATGAACATGAGGAACAAGATGTTCAACATCAATCCTAATGGACATGCAATAATCATCAAAAGTTTTTGATGTAAACTCCCCAGCATTATCTAATCTTATAGACAATGGCGGAGTTTGGATTTTAAAATCGGGCGGGCTAAAAAAACTTTTTTTATAAAAGTTTACTAATGGTTTGAATTTTTTTTTTAAGTCTTATGAGTAACATGTTTTACTGTTTCATTAAATTAAACCACATCATATATTAAATACATGTTAAATAATTAAATCTCTAACTGATCCAAAAAAATCAACATTATAACATTTGATAGAAAGTTGATAACAAAAGTCTAAGACAAAAAATATATCTACTCAAATTGTATCATGCGCTCTTGAATAGAACCGAAAATCTATAATTATTGAGTCTGTATCATAATTCTCAGCCAACTTTTTTCTCGGACCTAATTTACTCAAAAAAAAAAAACAAGCAAGCTTTCTATGCGAGTATGCCTCATAAAGCAGAATAGAAAATAAAATACAATCAAATACTTTAAGTGAAGAAATAACATATCTATTGCTAAAAAAATATAACATATGGGCGAAGTTTAGAAATATGGGGTGGACTACTATTTAATATTTAATTTTTTAAACTAAATTTAAGCTATAAATTAATGTTTTTCTTAAACTTTGGGTGGGCTACAGCCAACCGGAGCCCATGTGTAGCTACGTCTTTGCTTATAGGTTTAATAGGATGATCAGGGTGGTGAGGCCGCAACTTAAAAATTTGAGCTAGGAGTTTAGCAAATGCAGCGTTCCTTGTGGACAATAGCATGACATGTAACCAGCGTTTCGATGCATCAACCAACACCATAAAATATCTAAATGGTCCGCAAGGTGGTTGAATAGGTCCACAAATATCACCTTGGATTCTTTGCAAGAATGGCATATTTTCCTTAGTGTCCTTTGCATAAGATGGTCTCGATCCTAATTTTGCTAAAGAGCATGCTTTGTAGAACGAATGATGGGCTTTAGAAACAACTAATGAGAATTTTGGTGGAGCCATGAAGTCACAATTGACTTTAGAAGTAGAAGAAGGAGTCAAAGAATGGTCCATGGTGTCAAAGCCATGTTGTTGCCGTAGGGGGTAGACAGCCCCGGCCCTAAGTGGCAGGTCTTGCACAGTCTTGGAGCCGTGAGGCGTAGGTGCATCTCCTCGAACCAATTTTTGGTTCTTACTTCTCTTCTTTCTAAAGAATGGATGTCCGTGTGATATCTTTAATATACGGATCATCATATCACGACCTAGGTGTCCCAGACGGTCATGCCAAAGCTTATATATGTCAAAATCACATAAATCATCTCTCATAACATGATTGGATTCAATGATTTGAATAGTGGTTGCATACAACCTACTAAAACGACACATAAGTTTCTCTAAGACTCTTTTATATCCGTAGTCATTAGAGGTGATGCAAAGGAACTCTTGTCCATTCTCACAATGTGTTTCCACATAAAAACCATTGGCTCTTATATCTTTGAAGCTCAAAAGGGTTCTTTCAGCCCTAGGAGCGTAGAGAGCTTCAGTGACATTAATGATTGTGCCATGTGGCAACAACAATTGAGCTGGTCTTCGACCATGAATTAATTTAGATTACCCTACCATCGTAGTCATTAACGATCGAGTATGCGTCATCTCAAGAAATAACTGCTTATTTTGAAGTATGATCTGCATAGTAGCACTATCCATGAGGCATTCTAGCTCTTCGGGAAACATACTTGAATGGATAAAGTTCGAATCAAAATCGACACTTTATTTCAATGAAAGCCAATGATCACGTCAAAGTTTCTAAATTTAATCCAAAAAGAATAATCAAGCTTAGACAAGTAGTAGTTACTCAATCCGTTTGGTAATTCCAATTTGGTTGTGACCATGTAAGGTAAGGCGAGATTTTGGTTGAGCGTTACTCACTTTTAAAATCGTTCTCTCAATTCAAACATTTCCTAGACATCACAATTACTCTCGAGTACGCCAAGTGAGAAAGAGTTATAACCATTGTCTTTGTTGATAGTTTCCAAATTTTTGGATTTGGATTGAAACCAATGACATTTATATGGTCAAATTTTTATGCTTATGAACGCTCTCAGTCCGTAGCCTACAAACGCTCTTAGTTCATAAAAATCGATGCTCACGGACACTCTTAGTCCGAAGATCACGAACACTCTTAGTTCGTATGTAGCGTGAATCCTCACGATTTCGCTTTTAGCAAATCGAACCCACATTACAAAAAAGTGGGATGTAGAAGAAGGGATTTTGTAGGTCCCCGAAGAAAAATAAAAATAAGTTTAAATTTCAGAAACGGGAACAACTTACTAGTGAAAACTTACTCAAGAATTTCGGAACTTGAAATTCTCAATACACGCGCGTGTTGATGCAGGCGTATAAGATTGTAGGCGTGCTATCGACCATGGGTCAGGGATTGCAAACTATATTTCAATCCCTGCGGTGTGGTCGAGATGTTCAGGGGGGCCTAGGTCGAGATGTGCCGGGTTGATTGGCTTTTCGGCTGGCCGAGGTGCTGCTTGCTTTGGGGAAGAGTGCAGGTCTCAAAATAACTCTGATAAGGCTGAAATTCGGAGGTCAGATAGTAGAGACAGATACGAGCAACTTTGATGAAGGAATGATTTTGATCTGAGGTCCCGATAAAGACTTTTCAGGGCATGCAAGCAGGCTGATCTACACAAGAACGAGCGTCTTGCTATGCTGCAGGGGCAGGCGTGCCGCGATGCTGTAAGGCCAATAGGCGGCACACGGGTGCGTAAGTGCTGCAGGGGCAGCGTGCAGGTGGGCAGCAGTGGCTAGGCTAGCTCAGACTAGGTGCAACGGTAGAAAAGGGTGAAGTTGAGAATTTCGGTTTTTGGATTTTATTCTCGTGGTTAGGACTCGTGCTGATAACGTATTTAAGAATAAAGGATTCGAGAGAGATTGATGAGAGAATTGTGTTTCATTATTGAGAATAGGAGCCCCATATATAGGGATTACAAAGTAACATGTTCTAATAATATAAGGAAAACTATTCTGAATATGACTATGAATTCTAGAACATTCTCTCCTATTACAATCATGAAACTATTCCTAGTTTGATTAGACACACAAAACTGATTTTCCTTCAACAATAACAAGGGTTTCATAGAATTATCCTTCTTTCTTTTGTCCCTTAGTGGCTTAGTGTAGTTAGTCCTGATTCGGGCATGCGTCTCTTTCTATTCGCTTACAATGTGTAGGTGATCAAATTTGCATGTACTTGTCTATGATCCAATCATCACCCCCAGCTTATATTTTGGGAACAAATTATAGCTAAGCATCTAGATGTAAGAGTAAAAATAAATGAGAATGAAAAAGAAATGAGAAACAGCTTCGAAATCAGAAGTTGAAAGCATCTCAGATGATCGATTACCTCCTCATAATCAACAAACAACTTCACTCATATGCAAATCCCGCTTTTATTTAAAATTTCCTCGAACAAGTCGTACATCAAAATACATTGCAAGTAAACGAATACCATAAACTAAACTAGTTAACACATATAACTGAGGAGGAAAATAATATTGCTGTGTGGTATATGAGGTCTGCAGTATGGTGAGAACCAGAAAGATAGAGCCTGCAACCAAATAAGTGATTTTCCATGGGTTAGAACAATGATCACGCTTCAACCGGGCTAGCCACTTGTTCCGTCTACCAATGCAAATTCTCAGCTAAAGCATTGATAATTGTCTTAAAGCTAGTACGGTTCAGGTTGGATATATTCAGTTCGTCCATTGATTTAAGCGAGTTAGAAACCTTAAAGATTATCAATTTGGCTGACAATTTGCAGAGATGATCTATACATTAGTACCTAAAAATTGAACTGTCGAGATGTAGATATGAGACCGAAAAAGTGACTTTAAACTCTAAATCTTTACTTTAATTTTAAAGTTGAGCTTCGCTCTAAATAGAATTTGTATATAAAATACATATAAAAATAGTTCCCCACCTTCTCTTGGGCCCTGGGCTGTCGCCAAAGCTACCCTTGGGCAAGCCCTTGCCTGGATGATAGCGAGAGTATGTACAAGCATGTAACGGTGTCTGAGTTCGGAGATGAGGTATAATCTCATTTTAACAAATATTACCACATGTCAATATTTTATTAACTCGTCTAACCATATCAACATGCTGACATGACTTAATCGTAGTACATAAATTTTTTTTTTTTTTTGAAAGAATAGTACATAAAAATTAAGTAGTCCTTATTTAGCAATTAGAAGTTGAGACAATTTTTGGATGTAATTTGTTTTTTTTTTTTATACAGTAGGGGCCAAGGCCCAAGAAGGAAAGGAAAACTGAAATATAGTAGCAGGCGGTAGCATCTATAGGCCTAACAAGATGATGAGGCTAAGGTATACCCATATATTCGATAGCCTAGGGCCCATATTCTGTCATCAATATAGGACATTGAATTGAGTTGTCAAATGTACATTTGTTGTGCCATTTCCATATGAACCAACATACAGATATAAAACATGAGGCTAAGGTATACCCATATACTTACAGTTATGTTGCAGTATGTCTGCAGCAATCCAATCATTCCAATCGAGGGTGAAAGTTCTTTTCATATACGTATACAATTGTTTCATTGTATGCAATCCATTAAGTACCAGATCATGCTCAATAGTTTATGGACAGGAAATGAGAAATGACTTGTGAAAATGAAACTATAAGTTAAGAGGCATCTTATATTGATGACAGAAACCTACTAATGAATCAAGGAACTTCTTCCATTTGCAAATCCAACTTTTATTTGAAATCCCATACATCAAGAGACATTGCCAAATAAGGAAATGAATACCACAATGTAAACTAGTTAACAAACAGTAATCACTGACGAGGAGAATGGTAGTATTGCTGAATGGTATATGTGGTCTGCAATAAGGTGAGAGCCAGAAGAGTAAAGGCTGCAACCAAAGAAGTAATCTTCCATGGGTTAGATAAGTAATCGCGCTTCAAGTTTTCTAGCCACCTGTTCCATGAAACATTGTTATACTCGATCACTTTAGTGCACAGTCCACCATAATAGCAACTGTTGAGAGTTGTATTGTCGCAAAGCTTGTTGAAGAGTAGGGAAGCATTTTCGGAACTAAACCGGTTACCGATTATGTCTTTCGTACCAAGAAAATCCATATCCTTGCTGGATGCGATGAGGCTATTGATCAAAATAGCATAAGCGGTTACTTTATGGGACCGACCGGGGCAGCATTGCTCAAAGGCAATGAGGTTCCTCAACAATGGCTCAGTCAGCTCTTCAATGGACAGATGTGGAATAGTGAGAACCCCATCTTCGAAATTTATCTCCATTATGCCAGAATCAGTGCTCTTTCTAAATTTAATACCCGATTCTGAGAGAGTTGTTGCAGGAGACAGTTTTACCTTTGAGCCGGGAATTGGTTTATTCTTAAATCGGAAAGTTGTGGCAGTTCTTACTAGATCAAGCATGTGCAAAATCTCACCATCAAAGTCGTCAGCATCACCACTAACAGCATCATAATCGTGATCATCATCATCCTGACGGTGACTAAGATAGAACTGCAACATACAAGACAATGATTCTTGCTTGCAAAAGGAAGCAAGCACAATTCTCTTAAGAGGAAAGGGGAAGTATTTGCCCAGAGTAAGGTTATATAAACACTCGAGAACAAACCAAGGTAACTGATTTTCTAGTAGCAAAAGGTCATGGTAAATATATTGGATCATGCAGTCCTTGTTGATTATAGGGTCATTATCAATATTGAGTTCTTCAGCTGGAACTAGATCTTTCTTCAAGAAATGCATAAACGACCAACAGAAATACTTCCAAAATAGTTCCACTATGAAGCAACCATCAAGTATCAGCATTTCTATGAAATCATCCCGGGTAAGATGAGGGGGTTCTGAATAAAATTCACGGGCGCGTTTCTCAAACTCAACAATATTATCAATGCCTTCCATTAAGGTTTTCAAGTTTATATTCATGCGAGAGAGAAGGTTATGTAAGTACCATTGTTTCACATCTTCTATGGGTCGAAATTTTTTACCGCCTCGGTGAAAGGGACCGATTGACACAACATCAGGTCCATATGCCTCTGGTTTATGCCTCCGAAGCACTTCGGGAACTCTGAAAATGCAGCTCTTACCAGACCAGAGTGAGCTCTTGCGAAACTTTGCTGTCATGGTCTTCTCCAATCCTTCAAGAATGACTCTGAACCCATGATCTTCTGTAACAATATCTGTACAATTGCTCTCTATACCGTTCGCCATGACTATGATTCGAATATAATTTTTTCCTGAAAATTTTGCAACAAGTTGCAATGCCATGGAATTTATTAACTAAAAGAAATTACTTGATAGTCCTAAAAAATTTAAGAAAGCAATTTACAAACAATCTTTATGCTTCCAAGCATATTACATTATTACCCATATCAAACATTTAAGAAACAAATAAGTACTTACTTCAGCAAGCTCAAACAGTCTAGTAGTGCAAGCACCGATCTGGCTACCAAGCTCGATTAGGCTTTTTAGCAGCAACCGTTTGAAATGGAAACCAATAAGGTACAGAAAATTGTTCATCTTCATTCTTTTTATAGATTTTTATGCTAAAAGGGCAAAAGACAGGGACCAAGACTCGAGTCACTAGTGCTTGTTGATATTTTTCTTCTTCGACTGATGTATTTGTCTGTGTAACAGAGAGACGAAGACCTTGTTTCTACTTTTTATGCAAAAGACAGAATGTTGTACAATCATAATTCACGAGAGTCAAGTCTGTGTCTCTCCAATGAATTGAACTACACTATTCTTTCACTCATGTACATACCTAAATGGAATAAACGTGTGTACCCCGAGTCGAGTAATAGTCATGACCAGAAAAGGAGAAAAGAAAAAAGGGAATTATTTCTTCATTATTTGTTAATCTGCTGTGGGAAAAGAGGTGATCAATTAGAAGTTTGAACTTTGAACTCAAATCCAAATTTCAAAAGCAGAGCCCCGAATCATAAGGTACTGTTTAATCAGGACGGAGTACACCCTTGAATTGGTATATTTCTAATAGTAACAGACTCATGCTTGTTGAAGTTCAAATTTGAAAAAATGCTTGTTGAAGTTCAAATTAAAAAAAAAAAAAAAAAAACAGAAAAGAGAAGAACTTCATTTGGACTTGGTTACTACACGAAAGATTATGGGATACTCGAGCATGTCCAATAAACAAAATTTCTTGTCATAAATGAGATATGTGAGCTCCACAATGTTGAAAAGAATGATTTTACAGGGGTTGGCATGATCACAAAATCTCTTTGATAGGAATGAGAAGGTACTCCAAATATTGTCTGTCAAAGCCACAGACAAATTGGTATCAGGGCATTCCAGCAATTGAATATTTTTCACCACATTTTGTATCCTGCACAGATACAGCAGTCATTATTGACTAATCTGCTGTAGGAATTTTCATGAAAATATAGGCATAATATCATAATCACATTAAGATTCAAAAGCTATAAACACAGATAAGGGACCAATATTAAGTGGTTGATAACTAAGCTAATCACACACAACCAACTGGCAACTACCAGACGAATGGAAAATCCGAAAATGTATGAGATTACAAATTCCCATTTGGAACTACACAGAGTATTTATGTGTTCCCGTGACGGTCACATAAGAAAAGTGTACATTAGCCGTTTAGAATGACAATCAAAATATTATCACCACAGAAGGAAAGAAGCGAAGAACTATGAAGCAAAACATACCTCAAGCCAAAATCACAAGACCAAGGTACATGGCTCCACAGAGAAGCAAGAAAGATATTAAGCCCCTATAAGCAAGCTTTCAGAGTTAGGAAATCATAACAGATGTAATGACGCTTTTTAGTGCAACTAAAAGTAATTACAGAAGAAGATAGGAATTCCTCATGCAGCAATCTCATTAACAATAAGAAGCGCACCATATGACACCCCATCCACAACCAGTACAGCAAGGACACTCCTCTGAAAACTTCTCAGCATCACTAGAATGAACCCTACGGGATATTAGATCATCATAGATATCTGTAACATTACATGAAAATTATAAGGCATATGTGAATACAAAAGCATACAGTCAACTTGAGGATCATCTAATCCATTTTTTTGTGGATTCATACCATATACTGAAAATAAGCTGTTCATCACACCTGCAATCAGAGAAAATAAAGGACAAGTGATCATTATATTTCAAAAGAAAGAATAGTAATTATAGGCAAGTATGGTATACAAGAAGTGTTGCAGTTACCTATAAACAGAATAATATACCGAAGTATACGAACTTTTGTTGTTTCTTGCAGAGCCCAAATTACCCCAAGGAAAAGAATGAATCCTGGTGGTAAATATGTACACATAAACAATATAAATGTCATATTGCATTCAGTGCTAAATGTCATAACGAAAATGTTTTATTGCAATGTGGTATGCATACCTATACAAAGTCCTCGAAGTGTCCACTGTACATCATCAAGCGGGGAACGCAAACACAAAAGGAGGAGGAGTTTAAATAGCAATAGAAGCAAGTTTTACATTAAAGGCAAATAAAGTTATCAGCTCAGGAATTTCACAAATGCAGAGATTTCCATGGTGTCATCATTCAGTTTACATGACATACTTATGCATTCATTTTGCACGAATCCAGTGTAAAAGTATTGATAGTCCCCAAATGCTTCATAGGCGCAATTTAGATTGAGCATGCAACAATCAAAATCAAGTAAAAGACGTTCAGTAATCAGTAGTACTTACATTTTTAGCTATAAAGAGAGTAATAAATAGAGCAGCCAGAAAACATCCAGCAGCTATCCGTGCTGTAAGAAGATTTGTAGATGCAAGAATCAAGAGCATCCCCCAAAAGGATGAACCTAGATCTGGTATGCCACATGAACAAAGAGATGAGAAAGATTACAGTTGATGAGACTTATTGATCCAGACTGAGAGACAGATCAAATTTAACCCAAAATTTCTAAACCATAAACAAAAGTTAGGCATTATGCTTGCCAAATCCAATAGAGAAGTACTACAGATGCCATTAACTAAGAAACAAATATCGGAAAGGAGAAAGTGAAATTACATCCAGCTGGCAGAATTAACCAGTATACACCACCACGGGTTTGTGTGGCTCCACCTTCATCTGCATGAACTTGCATTCCTTCCACCTGCAAACTAACCTATATCATTACCTGCCTTCAATAAATGTAAGTTATTCTAACTTAAACCAATTAGGAAGCTACTAATAGCTTAGAATTCCACCTCACCAAGATTGTTCGAGTCAAGATGACTCTCCCCTTCATTACAGTGATACAATTTCTGGGTCTAGGGCTCCTTAAGCATTTACATGAATTCAGTTGCGAAATTTCAATATGAATACTATAAAACCTGTAAATCAAAGTGTGAAAGAACAGAGTTTCTTACATGACCACATGTTAGTTTACAAGCGATAGCATGGCTAGCCTCATGAAGAAAGACAGTGACAAGCTTAAACGGTCTCAGCAGTATTGTCCTCCAAAGCTACAAGAATCAACAAAACAACCAACTCCATTACCAAACAGCACAAAGTATCCATCTAACTATTTATGCTTTCAAACTTATGAGTAAATGAGTAGCAATGCCAAAGATCCCAAGTCCCAAAATTCACCAACAACAAGAAATTAGCCTCCATAATTTCAAAGTGCTCTGGCTCATAAATTTGAAACTTTGGGAAGCTCTTGAAAAACAAAGATGAACCCAGATCAAGCCAACAACCCAACTTCTCAAACGTTTCAAAAGAAAAGCAAAACACTCAACTACATCTCTACCCAAAACCAATCAAAGAGAAACACCATTCCTTTCTAATAGATATAACAGAGAGATTGATAAGCATTTACCGCAAGTATAACAACAGTGCAGACAGAAACAGTAATGAGAAACACCACTTGCTCATGGTTACAGCAATTCTTCAGTCCCCAATTCGGCTCCATCAGAGACCCACTTTACAGAGAACAAAATTTTCAGAAAGGAAATTTTGGGTAGTTTTAATGAATTTGAATTCAAAACTTGGACAGTCCGTCCAGAAAAGATTTGAACTTGGCAGGTCAGAACCTTCTTTTTGGTTAGCACCAAGAAAAGAAAGGAACCTTTAACTTTGGTATCTACCGCATAAAGAATTAAATTCTGGAACTTTGTTGAACCAATCAGGACATTGCTCCATACCCTATTTACTGTAAAGACTTTTGTCTTTGCGGGATACACGGTTTCCCATAGTACTTTTAGATCCCGTCATTTTAAAATTGAGACTCTTACTGGAACAGGTTCGGTTAATTTTCAATTGTTTTTCTTTTGTCCTGACGTTTAATTACAATTAATGTAACTGTGATTAGTTTCAGAAAAAGCTCTGTTGATTTGTTTGTCACATTAGCATAATCAGACTTATTATCAGGTTCATGTTTTTAACTAGGATAAATGGAGTTCTTTAATCTTCTACTCGGAAAAGAACAACAAATTATATGATCTTTCAGTTAGCTTATAATTACGAAAAAATTGTTTTACTACACAACACTACTTTTATGAATAGAAGTATAGAAGAATAAGACATTGGTATTTGTACGGTCCTCAATAAAACTACTTCTCCCAGAAGCCTAAAGTGACACCAATGTATCCCCTCCCAGCAATAGTATTGGTGAAAATTGGTGAAAGCCAACACCCTCCACGGCCTTGAAATCGAGGTTTACATAGTGTATCTGATGAACAGAATTCATGTCAGGACTATCTGCAACGCGACACTTGTTTGATACGACACAAAAATGTTGAAGCTGGATGCACACTGACATTAAGTATAGCGTATAGCTCAACGCTTATTAGCCAAAATCACAAGAGCAAGGTACAGAGCTACACAAAGATACGCAAAAGAAAAGAAACCCCTACAAAAAGGAAACACACATTAGATGTAGAACACTAATTAGATCATTTCTTCTTGCATGTGATAAGAAGCTCACCAAATGACACCCCAGCCACAACCAGTGCAGCAAGGACACTCTTCTGCAAATTTCTCAGCATCACTGGAATTGATTCTACGGGATATGAGATCGTCGTAGATATCTGCATTGTATACATTACAATACTAGTATGATAGAGCACCAAAGCAGGCAGTAAAATTGAGGATCAGATAGTGTTTGAACCCATACCATAAACTGAAAACAAGCTGTTCATTACACCTGTAATTGATAAAAACAAAAGATTGTTGTAACCAATAATACATCATAAGCTACTTTGGTAATCAATAACAGCAGCTGAGTTGCAATTACCAGTAAACAGAATCACTTCACGTAGCATACGAACAGGTGTGTATACTTGGAGATACCAAATTAGACCAAAGAAAAAGAGGAAACCTGGTGGCACAATATGTAAGCGTCAAAAGCATTCAAATTACATATTGCATTCTGCAGTAGTCATATGTCAGGGTTGGAATTGTGGAATGCATACCTAGACAAAGGCCTCGAAGTGTCCACTGTAAATTATCAAGCAGCACAAACACAAAAGGATAAAGAATCAGTTTAGGTTTGTCAAAAATGCGAGAGCTTCCAATGCTAAAGGTGTTCTATATCCGAAATACTTTCAAGAGTCCATCCTAGCCTCAAAATGTAACTGATAAAACAAAGTTTAGTACTTACATTTTTAGCTAAGAAGAGCACAACAATTAGAGCAACAGTAAAACACCCAGCAGCTATTTGTGCAGTAATTCCTTTCGTAGATGCAAGAATCAATACCATCCCCCAAAAGGATGAACCAAGATCTGGTGTGCCACAAAATGGATACATGAGAAAGCTTACAATTATACCAGTACTTGTTCAGATCGATTTGAGAGAAGAAATCAACGAGTAGAATGCTAAAAGCATTTCTGGTCACATTGTATTCCCTAAGTGGAGAAGAGCTACAGAGGCAAGTAACTGAAAAGTAATTAAAACAGGGACAGGGATAAAATGAAGTACATCCGGCTGGCAAAATTAACCAGTATACACCGCCACGGGTTTGTGTGACTCCACCTTCATCTGCATGAACTTTAATCCCTTCCACCTGCAAACTATATGTATCACTACCTCTCTTAAGTTCAGCAAAATATATAGGCTAGAGCAAGCTAACCATTCTGTTGCATTTCATCAAGGGAGAGAGAGCTATGAAAGTTTCACATAAAAAGTATAAAAGAATTTCTTACCTTCCCACATGTAAGCCAACAAGCCAAAGCATGGCTCACCTCATGTAGAAACACAGTTATAAGCTTAAATGGTGTCATCACTACTGTCCTCCACAGCTACAAGAAAGTGAAGATTGATTTCATTTACATGACTTGCACAGGACATTTAAGTATTCTCTATTCAAAGTTAATGAAATTCTTCAAAGCAGTGTATGACCTATGATGCTTCTGCACCAAAGGACTAGACTTTAGTTTAGAACAATGTTGATAAAACACTAGTGTCTTGCATATTTACTTGAAAAGTAAATCAAGAACAGGGTGTAATTAGCTATGTCCATTTTCCAGGAAACTACTGTGCTAAAATTTGATCACAGTTCCAAAGTGCTTTTCATAAAGCAGTCTCCATAATTCATAGAGAGAAAGAGATTACCACAAGTATAATGACAATGGAGATAGCAGTAGTGATCAGAAATATCACTTGATCATGGTTGCAGCATCTTCTGAGTTCCCAATTTATCCCCAAGTCCAAAATGTCCATATCTTCTCTGCTCTTTTAAAACCCAGTACTGCAAGAAAGTTTTTCTTTTTCTTCTTTTGTTAATTAAAGTTGAAAGCATTGCAGCCATTCTATTCCATTCATTTCAGTTCAGAACAGAGAAAAAGGAACTGCAGTTTTATGGTTTGACATTTTGTGGTGCAAGAACAATGTGTGCATTTCGCTATTTACTTAATTATTCATCGCATTTTATTTTAATATATAGAATATGTGGCCTTTCTAGTTTATTTTTTGCTAAGCCAGCAAGTTTCTCCTAGGTAATCTGATCAAATGCTTACAGAAAGCTTATGAGGAAGAAACTGGAAATTGAACCATTGAGATTTTATGAGATTAATGAGATTTGACACCTGCAAGTTGGATTTCAGCGGTTGAATTTGAAGCTATTAGCAGAAGCTGCAGAAACTGTAGCACGAAAAACCAAAAAGAGGGTGGTGGTCTATTACGGTCAGGGCAGGAGGTTCTTCAACCTCCAACCCACCCTCTCTGGTTCTGAATCTGAACAAATATTTGGCTTCTGGGATCGGTTGATTTCAGAATCTTAATTGTTTCTCATTCATGATTTCTGTTTGTTACCTGCGATACATTTTGAGTTTTTGTTTTACGTGGATGGCCTTAATTTGAGGCTGGACATTATAATAGTATTTTGTTTCTAATAATTTGACTAAAAAGAGCAACGATGTCATCCCTATTTCCTAGTGCAGGAAATTATCAAATTAAAAGAATAAAACCAATTATATTATGTTAGCATATAGCTGAGAGAATTACTTTACATCACATAAATGGAGCTATCACAGCACTTTTAAACTACAAATGGAGGTCATTCATCAGTGATCTACCTACCTTCATCAATAGAAGAATAAGAAATTGAATTTCTAGAATACTCCTCAACAAAACTACTGCCCCCAGAAACCTTGGTACCACCAGTTAATCCACTACTAGCATTAGTATTGTTGGTAAAGGCCGAAGTAGAGGTAGTAGTCCACCGTCCTCCACGGCCTTGAAGTCCAGGTTTACCTGGTCTGGGAAGAGTAAATGAATCGCTTGAAAACATGAGATGAACAGAGTTCATGTCAGGCCTATCTGCAATACTTGCCTGACAACATAAAAGCCCTAGCTGAATGCACATTGCTGCCTCATCACGATTGCACCTGGCTAGGGCTGGGTCAACTAATTCCAATGCCTTCCCTGTTTCATACAACATCCATGTCTGCAGAAGAGAGCAAAGAACAAAATTTACCTATTCGTCCAACAGAAGCAGCAAAAAAAAAAAAAAACACTACTTGTATGCTAAGTTGCTAACCAACATTGCAAACTAATTTCACTTAAAACACCAAGAACGCTGAATTAGGTTTAACTTCATCAAGTACTCATATTATAAACCTACAGAAATGAACTGCATTTCAAGTTGTGTTACATGAGATGCAGGTTCAGATAGCCTAGTCTTGTGAAACAAGTTGGCCTTTCAGGAGAATTGATCAAAATTCAAGATTAAGCTCTTAAAAATTAGGCTCATCAATGATGATAATGAAGGTTGGACTAACTTAAGCCTCTTCTTTAATCTATCATGGTAAAGATGATCATCCATTTAGACTATCGAGGGCTCATACTTTAAAGTTAATTTCTGCAAAAGTTGCATCAACAGTACGTAAAATCTTTACACAAAATGAACGCAACTTACATAGCTCAAGAGGTCTGCCTTTTCTCTTTCAAGTTGTCCATCATGGTTCTTTCTCCCACTGACAATCTCTAACACCAACACTCCATAACTGAAAACATCCGTCTTCACCGACAAATATCCATGCATTGCATATTCAGGGGCCATGTAACCACTACTTTCAACAAAAGAATCAGAGTCAAATTTCACTCTTCTTCTCTCCAAAAGTTGCCAAACATTACATTACATGGAAAAAATGTGACTCAATGTAAAAAACATAGCATAAAGGCAAAAAAAGGACTAAAGAATAGCAACCACTCACTGAGTACCAGAAATCCTAAATGTATTCATATGAGTGTCTTCCCCAGGAAATAGCCTTGCCAATCCAAAATCCGCAATTTTCGGATTGAGCTCCTCATCCAACAATATATTACTCGCTTTAATATCCCTATGAATGATCCTCACCGGCGCCTCCTCATGAAGGTAAAGAAGACCTCTAGCCACTCCTACTATTATCCGAAACCTCGTCATCCAATCCAGAGATGCAGATTTGCTTTGATCTGAACAACAACAATAATTAGTACTTCCTCACTACCCCGGTTTTGAACCACCAAACAAAAATTCCTCAACATTTTTTCACATACCAAAAATAAAGTAATCAAGGCTCTTGTTTGGGAGGTACTCATAAACCAACATCTTCTCAGGTCCTTGTACACAACACCCCATTAACATTACCAAATTCTTGTGCTGAACCCTGAGTAACAGTTTTACCTCATTGGTAAATTCCCTCACTCCTTGCCTTGAATCTAAAGAAAGCTTCTTTATAGCTACTTCTACCCCATTTGGCAACAGACCCTGAATTTTTAACCACAAAAGCTCACAACTTTACCTCACATACAGTGGTAAATAAAATTGCCAGGATTGACCCTGATCGAATTGCGAAAATTAAGTACCTTGTAAACAGGGCCGAAGCCACCGTGGCCGAGTTTGTTAACCTCGGAGAATAAACCGGTGGCGATTTGCAGAGCTTGTAACTCCAAAAACAGGTCAGACGATTCCGAAACGTCGTCGTCTTGGCTCTGCGCGCCTTTTCCGGCAAAGCAGGCACAGAAACTGGAGCAACAATCCATGAGCCGCTCCACTGGATTTGTACTCTTGTTACAAGACGACGCCGTTGTGGGGAGAGGAGGAAATGGATTTCGGTGGTGACTATTTCCTCACACCTAAATAAGTAGCGCTTGACTCGTTTGTCTTTCCCATGTGGGATTTGTACTGTTCATGATGGAACTATATTTGTTGGCTGCATTATATTATTATTTTTCATTGGCGGGTCATTTTGATAATCGAAGTCAGATACGTATTTTATTTGGGATTAGCAATTCAACTCGTTTTTGGTTTCAGATGGTCAACTTCTATCTAATCGTCTCCTTTCCTCTTAATTAATGCTTCGTCACTTTTCTACATTATCTTCCGTGCCTTGTTTGGCTTCATGAAATTTTTCTTCACATTCTGCCGTGATTAATGTGCAGTGTTTTTATCATCAAAAAAAAAAATGTGTAGTGTTTTTATTTTATTTTGAGAAGTGATTAATGTGTACTGTTGGATCTGGATTTTATTAAGATGATCACGACTGAGGGCTCGGGACCTCGGGTCAATAATTCAAAGTGTTGTGTTGGATTTGGATTTATTAGTATGATCGTGACAGAAGGCTACGGTCAATAATTCAAATATCTTGATGCAAATTAATAACGAATTTTTTTTTAAAGAGTTTTTACTGATACCTCCAAATTTGTTCATTTGACATTTCATACTCTCTACACCTCCTTTGTGCTTTTCAATACAAAAATTTATTTACTAAACCTCTTTTTAAATTCCTCAAATAACCTTAGTTATATTATTCACATACAAAACAATAAAACACTCATTATACCTCTAATTCACTAACCACAATTCAATTCCTTTTTTTTGTGTTCTTTTTTCCATGTAAACCTAAAAAATGGCCAAATTAAATTTCTGGAACTTTAAATCATGAATCAAACTGTCATAACACATAAATTGATCAAGTAGTCAGAAATCAAACGGTTAAACAATGATTCCTATGTTCCCTTATAAAAAATGAAAGGTTACAGATTTTGATATAAATAAAAAAAAACTTGGAACAAAAACAATGAAAGAAAAAAAAGAAACACGTATCTCATGAAGGCAACAAAAACTAAAGAAAAAGAAAAACAAAACAAAAACCACCATCTCCCACCCAAAACTCATCCTCCAACCAAACTTTGAACGAAGTCTAGACTAGGAATTCAATAAAAGTTTGAAACAATTTCTTAGTCTTTAATCTGTGTTAAAACTAGGCGGAGAGGTTGGTAAAGAAAATATACTAGTTGAATATAATTCATTGTCTATAATTATCATTTGCAAGATGATATAGTGTAATTCAATAATTCAAAAAATATAGAAGTCAAATGAGCAAATTTAGAGGTCCCAATAGAATTTTTTTTTTTTTGAATGTACAGATAATGCAAGTGATTTAGCACCTATCATGTGATCTAAGTCATTGATATTTGTAATCAATTTTTTTTTTTGTAACAACCAAAAAGTACATTATCTTAATACAAACAGATGTCGGTACTCTAAATTCTTTCCTTATATTTAGTAGTAGTTTGTTGTCATATTGAACAAATTAAGAGGGAGACAGTGTATAGCACGCGATTTTATTGAGTTTGATAAAAAGTATGTTGACTTTTATAATATAATCGTAGACGAAAATGGGTACCCATGACATACGGTATGAGATACATTGGATTATTTTCATAGTTGTAATATTATATAGAGAATATAGATTTTGATCGTTGATGGTAAAGCGATATATCCATTCGATCTATATAGTAAGAAGTCTCTTAAAATCTCATCCTTCAAACTTCTGACCTATTTCTCGATATTCAAGCTACCAATAAATTGACGTCTTGTTTTCTTGATATTCAAGCTACCAATACACTGACGTCTTGTTTTCTATTAAACAATGGGTAAGCCGCTATATCAAAAAAAAAAAAAACCAATGGTTAAGCGCAGCCACAGATTTCTTTTGGTCCACATTTCTAGTTCAACTTAGCACAATGTGAATACAGGCCCAGTTCTCCTCCCACGAGCCCACGAGCCCATGAGCCCGTTCTTTTCTGCCATCCAAGTCCAAGACATAATAATCATTATTTATTCATATCTTTCTCAAGACCCTTCAAATTTTCCTTTTCTTCCATTTTTGCCCACGTCAGATATCCAGAATTACCTCCTTGTTCTCACCGCACCATCCCCCACCCTCTTTTTCTCTGATCACAAGCCGCCGTTGAGGACCGACCTCACCTAAGCTAGGTCTCCGGCCGAGCGTACCTGAATTTATCTCGATCCCGGAGAAGAATGGTGCTCGTCTAGAAACGACAAAGATGAGGTCGTCGTCGTCGTCTTGCTCGGATAGAATAGACATTGCAGCCAACGCTCAGAGGCTCGATGTCGACCATCGGATTTCGCTGCGTATCTACTTTCGGATCGCTAACACTCTTCTCAAACAGGTTTCGCTTCACTCTCTCTAGTTTCCTTCCTTGCCAATTTTGTTTGAGCAGTTTCGCGGAATTTTGATTGTTCTAAAGCTTTGTTGATCAGCTTGTTGCAATTTTGTTAAGTAAGTTTAGCGGAATTTGATTTGTTGTGGATTGCTTGATCATCTTGTTTTGGAATTTGATTGATGGAAGTAACGGAAAAATGTGAGATATGAACACAGAGCACATTTGATCAGTTTCTAGGGGATCTTGCTTCCGAACTAAAGCCGAGTAGTTTATAGCTTTGTAGAGCTAAAACTTGACACTAGGAAATAAGTTCAGAAAGGAAAGTGATATTCAATGTTCTCGGAATTTTCCATATTTTACACACTACAATAATGAGGACCTGTATCAGTTGTTTACTGAATTATAGCTAAATTGCTGGTCAGAAACTTCAGAACGATAGTTCCTAGTCGATTATCTACTGCGTGGTTTACAATGGAAATGCTTGCCATCCCGTGGTGAAGCTAAAATGTAGACCAGAAATGCTTTTTTTTGGTCTCTGAATGTTACAGCTTGTGCTTTGTTCTTTGATTGAGATATTGAGGTTTTGCTGTTTCCTAACATTCTTGCTGTGTTATATTTTCTTATCCTCCGCTTTTAGTTTGTTTTGCTGAACTCCTTAAAATGATGTTGCATTGTAGGCTGATATATTTCGACAAGAGAGGAATATTATAGACCTTTATGTCATGCTCCTAAGATTTTCGAGGTAAGGAACAAGAGCCAACCAATTAATTACACAAGGCTGTGAGGTTCTATTAATTAGGGAAAGAATATATAGCAAATGTGTGTCTACGTGTTTGGACATGTAATGTTTGGACATGTAAAAGTTAATTAAATATAACACTGAAATTATTTTGTGTTTTTCTGCATCAGTTTGGCCTCCGAGACGATACCGTGTCATCGAGACTATAGAGCATCTGTTCAAAGAGAAAAGGATATTTTGAAAATGGTAATGTTGTCATCTCATATTCAATACATATTAGTTTTTATTTTATGGTTACTGTTCACAGTATGATTTTTGTTTCATGCTCTAGAAATTGTTGAATGCTCTCTGTGAACTGGAGAAATTAAAGCCAGCAGTGAAACAGAAGAATGATGAGTTTAACAGGAGAAATGCATATCAAAACAACGGGTGGGGCCATAATCATCAAATTCAAGCTCCTTCGAAGAAGCAAAATTTGATTAGTTATGACATAAACAAGGTACTGTTGGTACTTCATCATATTGAATCTATTTATACCAATGATTATGTGCTTTATTGATTGCTTTTTGGAACTGCAACCTCAAAATTTTAGTCAAATTGTCAAATTGTGCCACTCTGTTGCGAGCCAGTGTTATTTCGTCCTAATTTTCTGTTTCCCGCTGCTGCAATATGTTTCTCACTGACACAATTACTGCTGTTCTAAATTTGATAGGCAGCAAATCCAGCTTCAAAAGCACAGTTCTATCAAAATCCAGGGACTCAGTTTTCATATGTCAGGCCCATTGACGAGCAATTTCGCAAACTGTGAGTATTTACGTAGGTAGAAAGGAGTATTCATTATATTGGTTCCACCAAAACCAAGAATCGTATATGCTTGACTTATTGATATCATAACGTAATATTTTTGTTTTCCATGCTGCAAAAACATTTTCATTTATGTGCTTGGTATGTGGTTAGAACTTTTATCGTGTTGTATATAAGTTTGAGATGTACTGTTAGATAAGTCATCAGTATATGCCAAAGAATCTCCCTCAATATCTGAACTCTGATCGGTCTACTTTGTGCATATAATACTGCTTTCCTGAGTTTATGTATACAGAATGGATTTTAAAAGGATATCCACCTGGGCAATTTGTGTGAACTCAAATATAGGTTGCGAGCCAATTTATCTGAAGTAAAGATATGCTGCATGTGATCTAATATGTCATGTATTTGGATCTTAAATTTTGCTGTTTTGTATTTGCCATCTCGTTCCATATTTACCACGCATGGACCGAGGTTTGACCATCCCGGCTTGTTGGCCTCTTACAGATCCATAAATCTTCGACCTCCAAAGGAGGATACTCTTTCCAGACATTCAATTTTGGGCCCGAATGGGCTTTATGGGCAGTGGCAGCCACCTAAAATTGATATAGGGGTATGTTGGTTTCTGGCTATATTTGTTTTGGTTCAAGGAAGAAAAATATGTTAACTTTTCTCTTAAATTGTAGGTTCAATATCCAAGCATTGTAGACTTGACTCCTCTTGAAATCCCAAGGTCTGTCTCCTGCTTCACTTAGTAAAGCTTTTTCCCCATAGTTCAGTACCTTGGTTAGTTTGGGTCTCAGTAATGGGAGATTCATTCTTATGTGATTATTAGTATTGAAATGGGTTTTCCAAAGTAAAACATTCCAGGCTATTTACAGTCCATGATATATAAATTTTATCTTTGTTTGTGAAGAGTTATAGCTATATTTATGCATCTGGTTGTTTTTCTGGGCAAACAGTCTGGAACAGTCCATAGAAGGCAAAAATGCAACTTTAAGCAATTCGGAACATGAAAGACCAAGTTTAGGACTGATTCCTACCCAGAGTAGTAATGATGGTCAGATACCCCGTACTGAGGAACCTTCCCTTATTTCCTTCGAATCAATAGAACCTCCTGAACATACACAACTTATCAGACAGCCTTCTCCTCCACCTGTACTTGCTGAAGTGCAAGATTTGATCCCAGCAATTTCACCCCAAGTCTCTGCGGTAGAAAGTGAATTGGAGACTCTCTCATCAGATGAATTTCTTCGTGCTGAATCTCCCCTGCAATTGCACATTGTGAGATTCATGAGAATTGTTCTTTTATTGTTTGCTATTTTTTCTTTCTTCTTTTTTGGTATTTAGCTTTATTTGTCAGAAATGGTGTATTGGAATATGTACGATTTCTCTGGTGGTGGAGTCTATAATGCTCCTTGCTGAATCATTTGTTGCTTTTTGCAGTCAACAACGATGATGGATCATTTCTTGAAGTTAGCAAAGTCAAACACTAAAAAGGACTTAGAAACTTGTGGGATTCTAGCTGGTTCACTTGTAAGTCTGCAGAACTTGGTCACTATTTTTTGTATTTAACTCCTGAGGTATCTAAATATCTAATGGTTTAATACTTTTATTCTCCAGAAAAACAGGAAGTTTTATGTTACAGCTCTCATCATACCAAAGCAAGAGTCAACGGCAAATTCTGTATGTCAGCTTTATTTACTTATTTCTTTCCTGAATGATGTGTGTGTGTGTGTGTGTGTGTGTGTGTGTATTACATTATATTTTGCTTCTACATGTGACTCATATTGAATGTACATTTTCTTGTCAGTGCCAAGCCACGCATGAAGAGGAGATATTTGAAGTTCAGGACAAACGATCTCTCTTCCCTCTTGGCTGGATACATGTGAGTATCTTGGGTTTCAATCAGTGAGCAATTCTTATTTGCTGCATTCACTATAAGTGTACAATTAGTATAAATTTTTTTTTGGGGGCGGGATCTATTCTAAGGGGTGCACTTCTTTCGTTAATAGAAGTGTATTGATAGAACATGACTGAGATATTATTATAGCAATTTGGTAATATGCTGCTCATTAACTTTTCTAAAGCTTTTATTGCTGCGTGACACATCTCCAAGACCCTTGTGTGAAGTTCAGGCTTTGCTTTTAGGCAGAATATTTGTTGTTACAAAGGAAATGTTCAAGGAGATGTGGGTAAGTGCTTCAAAAGATAGTGTACTCAAGAACATGTCTACATGAACCAACATTTAGTAGCAAACCAACATTAAATGGTCATGCCTTTTGGTGACGCAGTGGTTATAATATATACTTGATGGATGAGCTATATCTTCATGTGTTCCTACTAGAAATGTTTATGCAATAGCTACAAGAGTAACACGTCTTTATCTACTTGTTTCCTTTAAGATTTATAACATGATGTAATTGCATCTGTTTTAGTGCCTAGTCTATATTATGCTTATTACTGACGCATTCTTTTATTTAAATTCATTATGCTGACCGTTCCATGTGTCGTGCACCTTTCAGACTCATCCTACACAGTCTTGTTTCATGTCGTCGATTGATGTTCACACGCATTATTCTTATCAGGTCTGTGCCTTTTATTGGTATCTAAAATGTTTGTTCAGATATAATTTATTCTACAATTGATCCTGTGTTCCAATGAGGTTTTGCCTTTTTCTTTTATTACAAATGCTAGTAAGAAATGAGGGTCGGTAAAAGAACATCTTTTGTTCATTCACTGTATGATTGAAATTCGTTTCAAGTCTGTTAGCAGTAGTTCTGCAATGTAGGACCTGAACCCAAATTGTCTTCACTCAATTCAAAACATTATTTCTACCTAGTGACACAATGCTCATGCCTTATTCAGATTATGTTGCCCGAAGCTGTTGCAATTGTCATGGCACCAAGAGATAGTACAAGGTATAGATAACATTTCCATCAATTTATGTTATTTTCGCCAGTCACTGCCGTTGTAGTAGAATAGAAGTCTTTTTGCTTACAACATTTATTTTTGGTCGATCATCTTATGTGTTTTCATGTTTACCAGAACCCATGGCATTTTCCGATTGACAACCCCGGGTGGCATGTCAGTCATTAGAAAGTGCCCGCAGCGTGGTTTTCATTCACATGATCAGCCACCAGATGGTGGGCCAATTTACAACACCTGTACAGATGTTTATATGAGCCCTAATCTTAAATTTGACGTCATCGATCTTCGATAATGATACACATGATATTCAGATGGTTAAACATTCATTGATGCAATTGTTCATATACACACACCAGTGCAATATTGGATTTATAATCAGACTTGGCCCTTCATATGTAGAAGTGTCTGTAAAGAATGAAATGTTTGCTAGTTGGTTGTACATTTGATTGCATATGTACCAATCTGTAGCCATTCAGTTAAAACTAGAATGGCTTCAATGAGTGAAGAAGCATTCTTGCATTACTGGAATTATTGTGATTGGAGGGCCTTTCAAGTATGTTCTCTTGGAGCTACAAATATCTACTTGTAGCGGACAAGTTCATCACAAAAATTAGCTTTCCCACCTCCAAAGTGTTGGTATAAAGTTTTTTGTAGAATTTTTTAAAATTTATATTGTAGAGTGAGAAAATTTTGATGAGAAAATAATAATATTTGATTTTGACCAAAAAATCGTGTTCTATAATGAATGATTACAGAAATTGTAGTCTTGGAGAAGGTTTTTTTTTTTTTTTTTGGGAGAAAATTCTGTGGTCAATTTCCATGGGGTTGGGACAACGTTTCATTGGCATACCAGCATCAGCATGCATGAACTAATGTGAAGCCCATACAACGTAAAGCCCAAAAGAAGACAGCTATGGTTGGGCACATTTACTTCGGCAAGATCAAGCCCAGAAGCTGTTTCTACATTATCGATGCGGGATTGGGCCTCACGAAATTGGTTCTTAAGAGGTGTAGTGTGAAATCAGGGGTTGATGGGGGTCAAGCATTTGAGCACCTGACTCTCGCCAACTTTGTTGGAGGAATCACTGATGTTGGAGCTATGGCAATCTCTGCAATTTGAAGCTTTAAAAAAATGAAACTGATTGAAGTTCTGTTCGTGTCAAACTGTACCATTGCTGCTCTTGGAAATTTGTGTTGTCTGGAGTTGTAGAGCTATTTTAGCCTTGAACATCATCAGTTTGCTATGAATATATAACACTGATTATTTTCGAAGAGGAATGATCTCTCCTTCTTGATTTTGTATGAAGTGGAACATCTTTTATGCCGGAATCAGCATTTTGTCTGAAGCTCTCGGAAGGGTTGGTCTTTGTTTAGTTTATGTATGATAGTTGATAAGAACTAGGGGAATGAGATGCCATTATTGACACTGCGCTGTTATGCGAAAATGGTGATTGTGATGATATGCCTTGGACCTGGCGGTGTGCATTCTAAAGTTTGGTCCGCTTCCGACCATTATGATAAACTGGTTTTCTGAGATTACTGGTATGGTTTATTTTCAGTAATTAAAAGTGTGTGGTATGGTGTTTTGAGATTTGAGAGACTAGTCACTCTATACTATATTAATGTCAAGAAACTACAAAGTTCTACCAAGTATTGAAGGACAGAAAAAGAATCGAACTGATCTGAGTAGTAAGAACAAATGAACTAGGCAATTAGCAACTACATTTTACCCCTTCAAGATCGACCAACATTAACATGATCAATCCTACCTAACCAGAACAATGGAATTGAGCCTATAATATCTTATCATTTACTGATCAGGTGATCAATGGACGACTTAGGTCCTCGGCTAGCTGCTTAACCCCATCAGACTTAACATCATTGGGCTGAACATCTGTCAATCATTATCAGCATCCAACGGCCACTGGCATCTCCATATGTTATAAATGACAATAGTAATGACTGAATTTATTCATGTCGAGAAAGTTCAAAGTTCTGCATCACCAACTAAAAGCACAAATAAACAATCCAGGCGCACTTGAGGAACAACAAATGAACTATTATTAACATTTACATGTCACTTTTAACTACGCAGGAAAATTTCTCTGAATAGTGGAAATGGACAATAGTGACTGTGTCTCAGCCATAATCATCATCGATCATCATCAGACTGAACATCGGTCTCATCATCGGTCATCGGCATCTCAAACTGGCAATTCGGACAATAGTGATTCAGTGTCAGCCACGCTGCTATGCACTGACTATGAAACGAATGGAAACATGGCATTCGAGTAACATACTATCCGACTGTAAACTCGTCCAAACACACACCACAACAACCACCACCACTTCTACTGCTTGTTCTTCTTCTTTTTCTTCGAGGACCCTCATGATCCTCCTCCTCCTCCTCTTCCATGTCACACTTGGCGGCCAGGGCGACAAAGAAAATGTCATTCCGAATTCTATTGTGCACATCAGTGGCTGTTACTACGAGGTCAGAGTCTAATGCAGCCGGCTTCCCAGAAAGAATCTCTTGTCCTTTTATCTCGTCATTATACCCAATATTAATGTAGCTAGGTTCCAGGCAACAATGGAACCGATCAATCTCGCAAAATTCCATGGCAGCAGGTAGGAGAGACTAACTAGTAAAGAGAAAATTAGAGGAAATATGATCGAGTGCTTGGTTTAAGGCGCGTCTAAGAATGAAACACACACACACACACAACGGGAGTTTCCTAATTGCAGTGGAGTTTGAGTCGGTGGAGTAATAATAGGAAAAGCAAACGAGCGGTAGGGCTGTGATTTCCAAGTTTAACCTGGAAACTTTCCTATAGGTGGACTCCTTTTCCTAATACAGCTAGGATACCTAGTGCTAACTGGTGAAATCATGTCCTATGACCGTCACCATGACTAAGGTGTCACCACATGACTTGGTATGCTATCCCAAATCCATAAGAACCAAGCCACAAAATATCCTCCCCCCCCAAAAAAAAAAATGATTTCTACCAAAACTGTGGACTACTACACAACTTTTTAGCTAAAAGCACATGTTCTTATTTTCTCACCAAAACCTTAAGATCCCCAAATCATGATTTATAAGCGGTTTTAGAATTGATGGATCGCAAAAATCTTGATCCAATTTTTGTTTTTTTTTTTTTATGATTTTTCAAAATCAGAAACCAGATAAAATCATTTTAAAATCAGGTCAAGATTTTTGAGGTCTGTTAATTAGAGCAATTCCTAAAAATCATGTTTTACTATTGGTGAAATTATGGCATAATAGAATTTCAAGAAAAAGAGTGTTGATATGTTTCGATATGCCACAAGTGCCCCTCTCATACCAAAAAAGAAAAAAGAAAAAAAAAAAGGGCTACTCACATTCTCTTTTTACGAATTATGATGAAATGAAACGAGTGATAACAATGCAAGGGAACAACTTCCCTTTTATTTAAAAATATGTAACATATATGCTACAGAATACAAAACAGCCACAGACTACATGTTTTCTTATTAACAGGGCCTCCGTTCCGGATCCATTCCAGCTTTTCATCAAGCTTGATGAACCTTTTTCATGCTTTGGCCATAGCCATAGAAACTTACAATGTACTTCATCATTCTTTTCCAGCAGTCATCTTTGCCATAGAAAAGAGAGAACCCTCTCTCTCTCTTCCTCACGTCTTCCTCTTCTTTCTTTTTCATGAAGCAGCACGCAGCTCCCTTAGAAAGCATCGTAACTCTTAGACTGGGTACCACCACCCATAGGAGTGTCGGTCCCGGCCCTCTGATAATTTCATGTACTTGAATGAAGACTTTGATAGCTAGTTAGGATGAGATATAAGTATCTTTCGTAACAGTTGTGGTCCAGAACACACAAAACAAGCATGTACCAAAACACCATTTATTGATCACCAACACAAAGCAAAGGATCATCAATTGCTAGAGTTGTGACAACAGCACATCCCGCATGTATACCTTCCTCACTGTACCCACTAGTATATGGAGTAGTATTATTTCTGAAATGCGAGAAAGTCTTAAGAGATGTGGTCGTGTCTCGTGGGAGGTCCGCCTCACCAATTTCAATACAGAGATATAGACTAGTATCAAAAACACTTCTGGTTTGTAAAGAAAAAGTCGAAAATACATCGATTTTTTTTTTAAATTGTACACGCAACGAGAAATGTTACCCCAACGCTATACAGAAGACTCTTGAAATGCTGATGCAAGAAGATACCCAATTTGTGTCTTTGTGGGTTCCATCACATACACAGTGAGTGGTTTCCATGTTCTGCCAAGGGCTAAAAGCAAAGCATTTGCAAGCTAGCTAAGCTAAGATAAAGCCTCGTGCCATTGGGAAAGGGGGGGTCTCATCAGTCTCTTTGTATCTCAAAAATCATCCACAAAACAAAAAGATCGAGTCAGGTCACATGGCCAGTTGCCCAAAATGGAGTTTGTGTCTCGTACAAAGGTTAGAGTTGCAGTCTTTTGGGTCCATATGCTTTGCTTCCATGCCTCACTGTTGTCTGTCCATCATGTTGGTGATGAAGCTCGGCTCACCTGCCTAATTCTAATCCTAATCCCAGTCCCAATCCTAATCCTAATCCGACTAGAACAAAACCTTCGTTCAGCTCCGGATTAGTTTTGAACCTTCAGACTGACGGTTATTAATTCCTTTTGTTTACACTTGAAGGTTTGATCTATATGTCAAGACAGTCTTCCATAGGGCGTGTAACTATTAACTTTATCAGACCGTTTAATCACAACTCGCCACTTATTTAAAATAAAGCATATTTTTGAATAATATATAGAGATTGTTTTGGATATGAAGATTCATCTTTGTTTATTTTCATGATTAGAGAGAATGTGTCACATGACACACCATTCCATTAAAGACTTTCTCATATATAATTTGTTTTCACAATTGAGTTTAATCTATTTGTTCTATTTGTTAGTATGATAGAAGAGCAGATGCTTACAGCCCTTAACATTAAATTTTGAACTACCAATACTTAAATTTTAGTTTGAACCTTCGCGATGCAAAAGTCTAATATTGTTTAAGGAAAAAAAAACTCATAATGGATACTCATAATAGGGCCTACAATGTACAGTGATGGGTTTAAGACTTTAAGCTTACCAGGCATTCCTATCCATAATACATTGCTCTTGGTTAACTATACCTTTCTGGGATATTTAAGTCCTTAATTAATTATAATTAATGGAGTCAAATGTCAACAATGCTGAACAAGTTACTATAAAAAAACCTTAGAGAGGTTCAAGAATCTGACTTTTTTTAAGGAGGAAAAAAAAGTGTTTTCTTGAATATGGGTTTTTCTCAAATTTAACTCTTGCATCAATGAAATTTTATGAAAAGGTCAAAACACATCCCCAGAAGTTAAAGTTTCAATAATCTATATGTTCTTTTTGAGAAGATGGATTACATGTTTCTTCAAAGACAGACTGCGTGAATATATTTGCAGTAATACTATGCACCCAGTCAAGTGTATCAATATAATCCTAATTGATCTTTCATGATAATATGATATACTTATAGCATCACCACCTAATAATTCAAAGTATCTTTCCAAGTTTCAACTAACCCTACTCTTTATTCTCCATTTTTATTTATGTTTACTCAGTCATGTTTACCAAGTCTTCCTCTATACCACACACCCAAAATTATCATACCTGTCCTGTTCATAGACAATCACATATTCTTTATAAAAAGTATCCTATCTTTACTGATAAAATGCTGCAGTTTTAATTTATCATTCAGAGATTGAATGATACTATACTTAGATGAACTGATGAGTAGTATCACCAAAAATGCTTAAATATCAATTAAAATGATTGCTAAATTTGTTGTTTTAATATTGCCAAACCAGTTGGTACCGGTTGGAAGCATCTATTAAATTTTTTTTTTGGCCATAGATTAGATTTGGTTGGTTGATCAGCTCTTCATTTGCTGTAACCTGACATTGGATCAATCATCAAGCTTTTTATCAGATGAAAGGATTTATATTTTGGAAATCTCTTGTCAGTACCACGGTGCTTAAATACCTTGGAGCAAATTTCATGTTGTTATATATGATGCTACATTCCATCTTACAATAATTTCCCAATTGAAAGGCCATCCACTGATCTTGAATTCTTCATTAAGCAATGATCAGACTTGATCGAGGGTGAGGACTACAGTTAATTAGTTGAGATTAATTGGTCTGAGGTTTGACAAAATATTGTAAATAGTGGAGGTCTGTGTCTTTGGTGTAAGCAACTTTCTTAATGCGTAATTTGTATAATTTAAGATTCCCATCAAGGAAAAATACAAATACATATTAATTATCCTAAAATCACAAAGATAGGATATTGACTAAGGTAGCAAGTAGCAAGCAATTTATCTTCAACTCATCAGCTTGGCTTTAGTTAGTAAAATGAAGAAGACAATGCAATCCCTTTTGGTTCTCATCAAAGGGGATTATCTCTAATTGAGAAATTACCCTTTCTCTATATGAATGATGAAATAGTTTTCCCCCTCTGTGATTTGCTACTTTGCTTAAATTCCAAGGTGCAGGCAAAAAGTGCAGGTTCATTTTGATTTGCACCAACAAGCAGGGCGTTCCCAGGAAACATGATAATTCAGAAAGAGAAAGATGTGATTAGGAGAGAAATTTCAAAATCAGAGAAAGTTCTTGCACATTGTTTATAATAATTAATTTCCTAAAGATATGAATTAGAGAAATTTTGAAAATGAAGGAAAGGTCAAGTGGTTAGGATGGCAATTCCAAAAGTCTAGCATATGGTAAGGTGTCCCATATCCTCATCCTTTTTAAATAGACTTCCCATTATTTCCCTAATTCATGAAGCAAGATAGTCACCCACTTTCAGTTTGTCTCAAGCTTTGCCTTAAACTTTTAACTACTACAAAGCTTAGCAATTAAAGGAATTGGGGCAATTTTTTCTCAATTTTTTAGGATCATTTGATTTTCTTGAGTTTCATAGTCTCATATTTAATATGCAATTTGCCAGCTTCAAGTTATCCAAAGCTGTCGCAAAAGAAACACTTCTTTTTCTTTTCTTTTTTTGACAAATAAGAAACACTTTTTTTATTCATCTAAAATAAAAAAAAAAATAAAAAAAAAACATTCTGCCTTGAAATACAATGTAACTGTCTCCCTTTCTTGTTTCTACTCTCAACTGCAGAAAGTTTCCTCTGCTCCATTTCCAGAGGAAGAGGAGGACATTCAGGTTCTGGTTTTCCCAGAATTAATCACTGTTCTTCAAAATTGTGCAGAAAAAGCTGCCATTAAATCTTTTGTCCTCTTTGTTCCTGCACCCAAAATAAATTCAAAATCTTCTCTGTTCCTCTTTTTTGACTCTAAAAGTCCAACCAAGCCTCCCAAAATTCAAGCCCTCATTGTTGAAACTCAAAAAACTTTTAGTACTACATCTTCTCATCCTCTCACATTCTTCACACCATTCCAAGAACTCTTCTTGAACCCAAATATTAATTACCACCTTCAAAGTTTCTTATTTACTTCTTGATTCTTGATTTCATTGTAAGCTAGGCAGGTGGTTTGACCGTAGCGCTGAAAAATTTCTCGAAGAGGATGATGTGTTCGGAGACTAGTCCTCCTCGAATATCATTTTCTCATGATCTTGGCCAAGCAGATATGATACCCAGGAGGGATTCCTCGCTCCTGGACTTGAATGGTGATTTTGAGTTCAGCATTAGCAGAAGCTTCAGGCAAGATGAGCCTTCTTCAGCAGATGAGCTTTTCTCCCATGGAGTCATCAAACCTACGCAACCCAGAGACAGATCATCAGTTGAGGATGCACCAAAAGCCAGACACCTTTATTCTCTTCCTCCTCTCCAAGGTCAGAATCCAAAGAAAAAGACCACCAGCAAGGACAACAATGATAATTCACGGTTCATGGATGTGAATAGTCCTGAAGATGTGGACCAGCAAAACACAAAGCCTCAGTCCAAGTCCTTCTGGGGGTTCAAGAGAAGCAGCAGCCTTAATCAAGAGAACAGGAAGAGTCTACTTTGCTCATTACCAGAGTTCTTGAGAAGAAGCAATTCAACAGGCTCTGCTCCAAATCCCAAGAGGTCAACAATATACAAGGATGCTCATGCTCATGCTCAACAGAAAAGGCAGTCCTCATCATCAGGTTCCATGTCAAAGTCATCATCAACATCCTCATCTTCATCTTCAAATCAATACCGAATGCTACCGAGGCCGCCATCAAAGAAGGGTCATGGAGGAACATCAAACTACGGCAATGGCGTTGTGTTAAATGTACCATCACCTCACATTTCTAGAGGAACTGCAAAGCTCTTTTGTTTGAGTTCTTTTCTTTACCCTGAAGGAAAGGAGAAGAAGCTAAAGAAATGACTATGGTTTTTTCACTTGCTCCATCTTTAACCAAATCATCTGAGTTCTCTGGGGTAAATGGTATTATTGTAAAGAAAAGATTGGATATTGGCAACAGTTGCATTAACTAAGGAGACCCCAACAGCAACAGGTAGTACCCTTTTTTAAAGGACTTGTCCTCATTGGTTTTGTTTAATCTTAACTCTCAAGGTGGTTTCGTTCATATCTCTGAACTAGCTGTTCATCATTGTTTGTTTCTTCATGAGAAGACCATTTGCTTAGCTAGTTGACCTTTTCTTTTGCTTGTAATTATGAGTGAATTGAGATTTTCTCAAGGATCGTGATTGAAGAAAAGGGGGAGAGTTGGTTAGCTTCATGTGGTGGGTTTGAAATTAAGCAAATCTAGAATGAAAGAGCCTTAAGCTTTAGATTTCTTGTCTGGATCAACTTTTAGCTGTTGTTCTTAATTTAATCACGGCGCCATGTGTGGGTTTGTCGTCAAACTGGCCTTTTAAAAAAAAAAAATACTATTGAGGTGAAGCAAGCTTGGCTAGATGCTTTATCCCCTATAATGTGCCAAAGATATGAAGTTGCCTTGATATGTACTCTGATGGTGACTTATCTCACTGATGAATGTGATGATGATGATGATGGATCAACAGTGCCCTGATTTTAAATGTTACTGTGGAGTGAAGGGTAAAGACACAAGTACATAACCCAAAAATCTACCGTCCCCATTCCATCTGAATTTCTTGTTCCGAGGTCCAAATGGCAGTTCGGTAAGCCCTGGACAGATTCGATTCCTCCTCGAATTGATTTACTTTCTTCTTCATGAGCAATGAAACCTTCGCATTTGTGTGCATTTAGATGAGAGACATGGTCATTAGATCAGTTACTACTTGCCATACGCCTCACTCATTGAAGAACAACTCTCTCCGGAGCACAATAGAACACCCCTTCATTTAGCGGCTTGGATCAGCATCAGACGTATTGTTGCATATGGATTACCTTTATTTTCCTTCTTTTTCTTTTACTGGAGAAAAATTAATGTCATGACCTGGTTAAACACATGAAGTCTATCACTTTGAAAACATGATCATAGAATCCCTCACGATCTCATTATAAATAATGGATCTCACAAACTTGATTCATACGCAAGTACAATACCGTGTTGATGGGCAAGATTTTATGTCTCTGACGAGTGTGCAATTTCATTAGCGCGCTTGACTTTCTCCAAGCCAGTGACTACATAGTGCATTGTCGTGATGATAGACTGGTCAAGTCTTTCAGGAACATTTCCAGCTCACTTTTTATTTTGTGAATGAAAGCATTAAGCAAACCCACCTTTGAAGAGAATATGGAATTGACAGCATAACAATTTTTCATGGCAAGGTAATCAAAATTAAACAAAAGCGGAAAGAGGGGAAGCTAATATTTATAGATGTCTGTAAAAAGTTCGACTAGCAATTTTCTGTACAGAGGGCATTTGAATATGCTATACTCTGTCACTTCCCCTGTCTAAATGCTTGTAAATGAAACTTGACACCAAGGCAAGATGATATTTACCAGGATTCTACAAAATTGATGTATAAGGGGCTACAAGGGCTCATCAGCTTTTCAAAAAGAAGGGAAAACCAATTTTCTGGTTGTTGGAAAATTGAATTGCCTATACAAGTATCTACAAACTAATATGTATACATCGGTCAAAGAAAGTAAACCTGTTTGTTAGTTTGACATAGGACAGTCAGTAATTGTTGCCTCACCCTTGATCACCCGGGTATTGTATGATCCACAGTTACCGCACTTGTGATATAGCCAGTGAAAGCGTGAGGTACCCTTTCGATCACAATCATTACAAAGGATGTCCTAAATTGGAAAAGTACATTATTGTTATGATATATTGATAATTATAACATTGCTATATTTTGGACAAATTGATGGTTATGCACATATTAGGAACTATAGCATGCTATGTCTAGGGAAATGACAAATAAACTTTATCAAGATTACAGCATCCTCCATTCGCATAGAAATTAGGCAACCAAGGTTTTGCGTAAAACTGATATGGCAATGCATTAACCATTATAATAGAATATATAAGCATGGTACCTGCCGACGGTTCTGGTATTCCTCTGGAAGCTGCTCAGCAGCCAATAAGGCATCAAGCATGCCAAAGTAAACCTAATAGGGTATAACGATTCAGAAAGATTCAACTAGGTACAGAAAAATAAGGTGAAAAAAAGAAGAAAGGGATATCCTCTTACCGCCATATCTCCCAGAGACTTGCTACAAATTGGGCAAATATAGTGACTGCAAGTGTAGGCCTAACAAAAAAAAGAGATGGGAGTTCAGTTCAGACTTACTCTCTTCCAGGAAAAAGTTTTCAGGAGATTACGTAAAAAAAAAAATGTTTAAAAAGTTCAAGAAGAGACCTGAAAGCAAGCTGAATGCATGTAATGGCCACATGGCAAAGCCCTAACTGTTGCACTGGATGTGAACAAGAAATCACAGCAGATAGGGCAATTTGTTTCTAAACTTTTCTCCAGGCATTTGTGATTCACCAACTTTATCCCCAGGCAACAATTGCATGTCATGCAATGAAAAAAGTCGATGCCAAGACCCTTCCCAAGGCGGCATAAATTGCAAAACGGGCAATGATATACAGTCCTGGAAGACAAATGCCATAAGTCAAAAGTTGTCTATAGGCATCAGTAGACGTGTGCTTAGTTAGCAACTTACAATGTGAAAGTTAAAACCCCCGTTGAATATTAGGCAAACATATTGCTAACAATGGTGGCAATTTATGTGAATGTCAAAAGAAGCTTCATCTACCTATCTATACAATCTATCCCATCTCATGTCAAAAACCATCATTTACTATTTCGCAACATCTTTGGTACTATCAAATGACAAAAATGCCTTCGTTCTATCGAGTCAGCTTCTGACATGGCATTAGAAAGCTTAAACATCTTGGTAGGCATATGACCTAAATAAATATTCCCCATTTACCGGGGAAACAGGAAGTAGGAAGTACAGGTCACCCATTTCCATCATTGGATAATGTAAATTAAGACATGAACATTCCTCAGAATCATTTGATCTCTGAAACTCAATTTGGAATTGTAGTAAGAGGCTATTACAAAATGTGAGTCCTACTAACATGGATCGAATTAACAAAATCAAAAATTTTCATCATTCTAGATAACATTAGAGGTTCAGTAAATTGTAGTGAATAAGAATTTAAACCAACAGAATATGCTTCAACAATTACAAGCTTCAAGTTTCTCAAGAGTTTTTTTGTAGCAAATAACTGAGTTTAAATCCAGTCCCTCCTTTTAGAGGGAAGGGGCAGCACTTGGGTAATTTATGGAGTTCAAGTCGAACATGGAAAATGGAATAATATCTAGAATGTGAAAAAAGAAAACTAGCAGATACCCTTCATAAAAAAAAATCAATAAAAAAAAATAAAACACTAATTATTGGCATTAATAATTGTTACATAATATTGAAAAATAAGAAGTTTATGTACCTTTCATCATCGAAAAATTTGCAGATATTGCAATAATACTTTGCCATAGATAGTTCATTGCATGAAGGTGTAGTACATATGGGCCCAACTGGCTGAATGTTCAGGCAGCGCATGCACATCATATCCGATGTTGCTTTCCTTTAAAAAAAAAAAAAAATCATCATAGATCTTAACAGCAAGAAAAGAAAGGGAAACACTAAGAACATCAGATGCATGATAACCCAACTTGAAATGCAAGTGTCAATAGTGGAAAATTACCTATCCATTGAATGGTCGCTCACATTGTCATGGCAAAATCTACATGCAAATAACTTGCCACAACAAGCAGCTCGGAGTTTACAGTTTCTTTTGTAGTGTTCACACCCAAATACTTTTTTCTCCACATCACGGTATGAAGGTGATCGTCCAAATACATCTTCACCATTAGAAGACTCTCCACCTGTTGCTTGAGGTAACTTCTGCTGAGTAGCTATCCAGCGGCTGAAAAAAAAAAAAACAGTACTCATTAACAATTTAGCAAATGGTTACGAGTAGTTAGGTATTTTTAAATGTCATGATCTCGTTATATATGTCATAATGAAAGATAAAGTAGTGATCTAAAGGTTCAAGCTACTGTTAGATATTAACCTAGTCATAAGATTTTGCACAAGATATGCCTTTCTCCTTGGATCAAGAGTCGCATCACGATAAACCTTTCTGATCTCTGACTCTAGTTCATTTTGATTCATACGGAATATGTCCTTCCAACCAGGCTTGAACATCTGGTCTGTCTGGTCCAAGCTTTCTTGAAATTCAACACCTGGAAGAAAATTCAGTAAAATGAACCACTGTTGCAATAAACAAAGTTTGTCATAACACCAAACAATTATTTGATTGCTACATTTGGACTTACACAACTCAAGAGAAGAAACCTTAATTCGACACCAAAAAAAAAAAAAAAAAAAGGATAAAAAAAACAGAGATGCTACAAGACTACAACCAATGAATTAAAAATAGTGCCAAGAACAACTAAAGGTTGGGCTCAAGGTAATCACTGGGGTGCAGTATATGTAAGCCTTTGGGTTCCAAAAATCAAGTTGGTGTGTATCTGAAAAACCCTTTCCCCGATAAACAGAATGAAGGCAAGGCACAGACCTCATTAAACCAGGTGAATTGACTGCCTTAGATTGTGCTTATTATTCAATAATACAAAAAGATTTGGATATTCATATTACCGACCTTTTTGAGAAATGTTACTTTCCCTTGTCTCAGTTCGTGAAGTTGATTCTGAAGATCCTTTCATGCATTCATTAAGCCACTCATTAAACATAGTATTTTTAGTTGCTTGCTTCCATGTGTCCATCAATTTATTCTGTTCATCCTGGGTAAGTGCAGAGGTTACCCAAGGTAACATTGATTGGAGCACCTCAGCACCCGTGGTCCCAATAATCCGGCCAACTATTTTGTCTTGCTCCTCAACAGTGAAGTGTTTGCCAAATAATGGCCACAACTCAAGTTCTTCCCTGAAAATGTGATGATCTAGTGTCACTTTTATAGACTTGCACATCCCTTGAAGCTTTGTAGCCAGCTCATTGTAATTTCTAGTATAGTTGACACCATTTGCGGCAGAAAAACTCATGCTACTTCCTGCTAAATCCTCATCCATATGAGTCTTTTCCATGCTTTCATGAAGGTGAGAAAGTTCAGAAAGAACACGAGAGATGTCTTCAAATAATTTTTCCTCCTGTTTATGGTCCAGTGTGTATGAATGGCTCACATTATGAAGTGCCTCTTTGGATTCCAATGCAGGAAACACTATATCATCCTCAGCATTACTGTGTGCTCTGTATAAGCCCCATAGCAAACGGAATCTTCCTATAAACTGCCGAAGTATGGCTTCATCACCATTGCCAAGCTTTCCAGATTCAATATCCAAATACTCCAAGTCTTTGCGAATGGCTTTATGAAACTTAAAAATAGTATCAATAGGTCGTTCTCCACAACCAATATCAAAGGAAGAATTATCTGTTTCCCAGGCAAAAAGACTGGAATTAAGAGATGGGGCAGAAGAGCTGAAAGACAAGGACCGCAAAGACTTGGCCACAAATTGAGAACTCGATCCAAGATTAGTGTTGTTTACTCCTAAACCCGGGACACGGCAAGACTGATCGGTACAACATTGATCAGGGGCATCACTGTTTTTGCGGGGCACTGAAACATTTCGTTTGGCCAGCCTTTTCACATTATTTACTTGAGCTGATACCAGTCTCTCTCTAGCAGACAATCCAGAAGCGCAAGCACATGCGGGTCGAACAAAATCTTCTTCAATATCAGTAAAACTTTTAACAGGACAGCAACCAAGTTCACTTGAAGACAAGCATGAACCCTGATTACGAGCCTTGCATGCCCATCCAGAAAAAAGTGTTACCAGAGCAGAATCAGGGACTGGAGCTGAATCATCAAACTACTTGTTGTCAGAACAGATACTAGTAAGTTTGTTGATTAATAGTTTTCTACTAAAAGGTAAACAAACAAACGATAATCACAGAACCTGCTAACTGCATGTTTTTGAGAATATTCTTCATTTCATCTTCAGTCAACAATCTGACTAGCCATGGAAAAACACGCTCGATCAATTTCAAGGGCATCATGCATAAACTCTGATACAATAGTTCCCGCTGTCTTTTGAAGCTGAAATGCTTTCGAGCAAGTGGAAGAACCTATGACAATGGAGCAGGAGCTTTCAGGGAACAAGATGGGATTTATTTATTTATTTATTTTATTTTTTGAGAAGAAGGAACTAGATAGGAAGTTGGTTACACAGTTTCTAGTAATCAAAGACTCGTAGAGTTTGAGGCCCATAGAGCTTCTGAATTGGTTTCATTTAAGGCAGAGGATATGAGGTAATGTACCGCCTAGACATCTTGTATGACCAGTTGACAACTCTCCTCATAAAAGAAATTAGAAGAAAATAACAGATAAATAGACAGACAAACAATGAATAATAGATTTAAGGATTAACATCAATTTCAATTTGGGGTCTAATTGAATTCTCAATAGTCAATAGGCTAGTAAAGCTGCCACTATGTCTGACTTTCATGTTTCTTGACATTAGTAACACGCTAGTTTCTTAGCAAGTTATCTCCCTGTTTCACCCAATACCATCAAGTCTCAAGGGCCTTCCCAAAAGTGCCTAAAGTAAGACCTCTTGCTGTCCTAGATCAATACTAACCAATAATCTAAGAAAAGTATTACATTTTTTTATACCAGATACTGAAAGTTCCTAAAGAATTATTGCAGCAATAAGGAAATTATACCTGCACTTCTTCATTGCTGAAGTGCTTCTGTATAGTTTCTATTATTTGATCAGCATGCGAGCACAGCTCTGCATAAAAATCAGCTGAAGTAGAGATAGCTCCTGCACTTTGAATGTTTTCAATCAGACACCTGAACTCATTGAACTGACTTTCTTCTTCAGCATGCTCTTGGAAAAAGGATATCTTTCCATCTACCGCAGGAAATATGACCTTGTCCTCGGCAATACTGAAATAAGCAAACAAGTAACGTTCATATGAAAAATGAAGGAAATAAGAAATTCAGTACTCTACCATAACTCGTGTTAACAGTTCTCCCACACCAAAGTCATATAGAAAAGTACCCTATATGTTATTAAATCCAGAATGATCACCAAAACGAAACTCTACAAAAATAGAAAGGAATTCATGGGGATCAGCGTGTAATTTCTAAAATTAAAAGATAATAAAGTAAGTGATCCATACAAGGCCATGTTTGGAAACTGGAAAACTTGGAATTCATATTACCGAAAAGAATTAAACTCTATGACATATTAACATACAGATAAATCAACTTTCACTGCTCATACATCTTCCAATAAAGAAGAAAAAAAGAAATAAGATAAAGCAGATGCTAAATGGTAAGTCTCAGAAAAAAATAATTAGCATTCCATAGAAACACAGTAGCTATGAATGGATACCTGTGAAAAATGCAAACTTCAGCAACAAATTGCAACCTCTCATTGAAAGCTGATAGATTAGTAAAATCTCCAGACAGTTGTATCTTCCTAGCCTCCTCGGCTATCTCATTTAACTCCTTTTTAATGGCATTATGCCAAAGCAGTATTTCATTAATTGGATGGCCCCCAGTGGTATCAGAAACATCAGTACTTGACTCTAAATACTTCCTTTTCCCTGTCCTACACTCACATGGACAATTTACCTTCTCTATATGTAGACTTGATGTGCTAGCACCAGATTCCACGCAACATTGGAACTGAGGAGAATCATGACAACTTTTAACCACGTTATTGCTCCTTCTACCTTCCATCCAGGTGAAAATGACCTTAAATAAGAAAGAGTTTTCAGTTATTCACTTGAGAAAGCAGTAATAAAAAGTACTCGATCCATTGATTAAATCTGAAATATTACTTGTTGAAGAAGCTTTTCCTCTGGAACAATCTTGCTTAAGCATTTCCGCAAATCCTGATATTCATCAGGTGAAACTGATGATGAAAGCCACGGAAGAAACTCGGCCATCATATTCACAGGAATACTGCATAGAAACTGCCAGACTAGAGATGCCTGCTCCTCAACTGAAAACTTCTCAATCAGCAAGGGTAAGACCTGGCCAAAACAACAAATTTTCGGTTATGAGTTGATTGTTTAATTGGGCATATCCGCATATGAATACAAAGGATAGAATATGATGAAAGATCTCCCAAGAGATGCTTTAGATGTAAATACAATACCAATCACGATTTTTGTATAAATTTCCGTCTTTGATTTGTCAAATTATAAAAAGCAATTGCAAGTAACATATTGCCCAACTGGAAGAATGAATAACTAAATACGGATGCAGAGACAGGAGAAATGAAACAGCACCTGTTCCTCCTCCTTTGCCATGTGTTGGCTAACTGATGTTTGTAAGGCTCCTGTACAAGATGCTAACTCCCTTGAGAAACTTTCATCACTTTGTGCATTAGAACTTAGCAGCTCAAATAGATGATCAAAAAGATTGGTTTCGCCCTTGTGTTCAAGCGAGTATGTTTGTGCTACATTCTTCACACGTATATCAAGCGCTGGGAAGATTACCTGCAATTCCAAGGATAATGTTGTCATAACTCAAGACACGACAAAGAAAAATCATGATAAGCAAACTTCAATTGCAAAATAAGCTCATTGCGCCTGCGAAAGCTAAACTTCATACTAAATAATACCGACAAAAAACAGGTTTTTTTTCCTGGCTTTTATTTACCTACTTTATGTTTCGCAGCGCTAAACATGTTCAAAAAATCATAAATAGTAGGAGAAAATCCCGAAGAAAACAAAACCGCCACATTAAAAATAATACTCATATGGCATCACATTCCCAGCTGATAAATAACTTAAACACGAAGAAATTTTCTAAAGCGCAAGCACTAAACTTGAACTCCAATCATGATGAGAAACACAATAACATCCAGGCTCACAAATGTTACAGAGCCACATTTACAATCTTTACCGATACACAATTACAGCAAAATCTTCACTAACATTCAAGATTAAGCAACAGATTGTATAGCAGCACCAGATTCTCCTAATCAAGAAACCAAACGTAATTCCAGAACAATTTCATTTCCATGAACAAATTCCAAAGCCTCAACAGAAATTCGAAATCTCTACGAAAAATGAAAAAGAAAGAAGAAAAGAATTTGGACCTCGTCTTCAGCATTGGAGTGGTGCTTATAAATCGATCTCAAGAAATGGTACCGCTCCAGCAAGGGCCTGATATCCGTCTGCTTTCCGGTGGCGAAAGCCATGGCCAATCGGTGAAGCGCATCGAGCTCCTTCCGAATAGCCTTGTGAAAGAACAAGAATATCAGAATCGGCGACCTCTGCTCCTCCTCCGACGAGCTCGTCAAGCGCCCCTTACTCGGAGAATCGACTTTGTTGACGGAGCTGGACAGCACCGCCAGCCCTCCGCCTCCGTCCACCGTTAACGGCGTCGCCATCTCGGAAAACTCTCTCTCTATATATATTCAAACTTTCTCTCTCTTCTCCCTCCTCACTCGCTTTAAATCTTTAAATGTTTGTTTAATTTTGTACTATATATATTTATTGGTTTTCGTCTGCTATATAAAGCTCGGGATTGTTCAACGGAGACGAACAAGGTTTAGAGTGATGAGGTTGATAAAGAAGACGGAGATTTATATAGTCGGTTTCCTGCCACGTGGCGCGTAGTTCCACGTGGATGCTGACGTCAATAACGGCCAGTCACTTGCAAAACATGTGGGATCAATAACTCGAAGGTTTTCTTCTTTGAATCCCCAATCAATCGATTCATGTTAGAAGAGTAGATATGGGTCATGTCGCTCATATGTATCGTGTTAATGTAGCATCTTTCCTGTTTGTTAGGAATAGCATTCAAGTTTCTTCAATGTTTAGAAAATGAAATTAGACCGGAGATAAGAAGTGCAAAAATTTAAATTATTTGTAAAACACAATAATTAATGGAGTTGAAAGTGTTAATTTCTATATTTTATAAGTTACAACCATATCGAGCCAACCAATCCGTACATAGCCGTTAAGAATAACTTTCTGTTTATATTAGATATTTTTCCCGCGAGTTTTTTTCATGTATACTATTGGATCAACTTTTCTTTCTCAACACGTAATCCTAACTTTCTTGTGTATGATGAGTTATACATGGTTTGATTTTTAATTTAAAAAAAAAAATCTTACCGAGTTTGTTAAACTCATTTTATTACTCATAAATTTAAAGAAATTAGTATATTTGTGTGTTCCACCTACTTTTTACAATCTAATAATCTAGTAAAGCAATGAACAATTACTAACACATACTTAAAAATTAGTTCAAGATTATTCTTCTTTTTCATCATAAGTTCATAACTATTTGGTCAGTGCTACAGTTGGTGGCTCATCAACTCTTTGCTATTGAAAACTAATAAAGCATTGCGATTAGATTCTTGTGCATAAAATAAGCTTGCCAACATCATACTTGCCTATGCTTGGTCGTTTGGTCTGAGACGCCCACCGGTTTTATTACATTTTTTATTATCAAAGCTTGAAAGAAAAAAAAATGAAGCAGTTAATCCCATATTATCAATTATTCTAAAAAGTCGTTGAAAAAACAAAATTTGCAACTAATATGTATATAGTCTTGTTATGCATGCACGCTGAATCATATTTATTATTTACGACACTATATATGAATTTGTTTTTAATTTGTGATGTTAAAAATTAGAATGAGTCATTTTCGAAATGGTTGGGGGAATTAGATAAGAAAGGGAATGAGATGATGACATTAATTAAGGTTAAGGGCGCACAATGCGCGCGTGCCGATTGTGCTATGGTTGAGTAGGCACGTGCCGGCTCACGCCCTCAAGGACACCTCATTTTTGTCTTTGGAACACCACATTCTTGGCAATTCTCTCTCTCCATGTTTTAAGAATTGAGATTATTCTCGGACCCAAAGTCTTGACATATTGTTCTACGCTCATTCATAGTTCTTTGCTATTTTCCTCAGTATATACAGGACCACACTCCCCCAACAAAAGACATATTCTCCATATTTTTTTGTTTCAAATTGGAAATTTCATATTCACAGTGCCAGCTCAATATTTTCCTTTATTTGCTTCAAGATATATATATATATATATATATATATGCCCTTTCATTAAGGGATTTTTTTTGGTCATTTTAAGGGATCACTCATTAGACTCACTTTTTTTTTTATCATATTTCGACATTTCAACCGTTCAGATTTTAGGTCCTAATGTATAGATCATTTCTGCAATTTTTCAACCAAATTGATCATTGTTAAGATATCGAACTAGATTGAATCAATGGACGAACCGAATTTTCCATCATGAACTATTCGTGTTCATAGTTGTAAATCGCAATTATGAATGCCTTAATGATTATCAATTTAGCTAAAAATTTGCAGAGATGATCTACTTATATATACCTAAAAACTGAATGATTAAGATATGAATATGTGATCGAAAAGTGAGTATAATGAGAGACCCTTAAAATGACAAAAAAAAAAAAAGATCCCTCATTAGAAAGCCCTATATATATATAGGGTCTGGATCAAGGGACATCTTATATTACACAAATTTTGACACATCCTGTGAGCTATTAGATTTTAAAATGTTCAATAATCTAGATTTGTTACTTGAATGATGTCAACACAATACCAACTCAATTGAGACAATCGATTTATTTAAATAAATTTAGAAGAGATATTGTGACAAATAAAATTTAAAGAAAAATTCAGCAACCGTCCTCAAACTATTGTGTCAGTGCTAATTTGATACCTAAACTCTCAACTATACCAATGTGATACCTGAAGTCTTATTTTGATATCGACGTGATACTTCCGTCAAATTTCGGTCCGTCAAATTAATAAAGTGGCATACACGTGGGGGATAATAAAAAAATGGTCAAAAGGCCAAAATAACCTTCTTTTTATTTTTATTCTATCTTTTTTTTTTTTTGAGAAATTTTTAATTCTATCGTCTTCTTCCTTATTTCTCATCTAATTTCGCCATTAATGAACACCCTACAGCTCCACCTCAACCAAACCCACTGCAAGTCGATCTTCAAATGCATAAGGAAACTATATATGGCAGCTCGTTTCGAAGATTAACAAGAAGCGATGGGTTCTTGGATTTAACTATACAAATCCAATTGGACAACACAACAACCTCGTTACTGTACATTGAAACAACAAAAACCAAAGACAACAATTCAGATCGAAACAAACAGAACTGAACCCCTTCAATCAAGCCTAAAAGCCCCTGTCAATGGAATCAATAATCTTGCGCTGTGATTGAATAATCATATCAATCCGTTTATTCTCCATCTCTAATTTACACCTCTCTGTCTCCCTCATGATCTCCATCCTCATATTCTCCAAATAAAACCGAATTACTCGGCCCGCCTCTCACTCTGCTCTGCTCTGCTGCTCTCTTTATTTATGAGAATCCAAACAAATAGCGGGAAGAGGCAAAATGTAATGGGTCACTCACATTTTGATCGTTGGACTCACTTGTGGGTTCATTTTGGTTCAGGTAGTTGCTATTCTTTTGTAAAGGTTGGGTCTTGTAGACAGGTTTAGAGGGAGGCCTGGTGGTTTGTGGCGGAGATGAGCGGTCGTAGCGGTGGCGATTGATGCTGGGATTGTTGACTGCGAAAGAGCGAAATGGTTTGGATGGGGTGGGGTTGACTTAGATTTCTGTTTGGGTCCGCTGCTCCGACTGTTCTCCTTTGGGAGTTGCGACGCAGACACCGTCATTGGCGATTATGAACTGAGGAGCATCCGAACGAAGACCACACCGGGTTCCGGCGAGGCTTTGTTGAGAGGTCAAGTCAAGACCCGTTGCAACGAGTGGAGGAAGAGGTCGAGGTCTCTAAGTTCTCTTTCGAAAACCAGGCTTTTCGACACTTCAGGGCCTAATTAGGAACTCGCCTACCGAACTGCCTGCCCCAACTCCAGCGAACACGCCGCAGGTGAATGATCGCTCGGTTGATGGAAGTGGGAGTAACATTGAGAGACCCTCCTCTGGTCCAAGAACAATTGTTCTTGATAAAGCCACAAATTCATTCCTAGAAAATAACCAACATTTCATTTTATTGGAAGAACAAGACATATATTGTACCAAAAAATAAAACAGAACAAGACATAGATTGATAGAAGGGAGAGAGGATCAGATTGGGAAAGGAAGGAGGTAAAGGGAGAGAGAGAGAGAATTCGATCCGTTGGTTTTATTTTTTATTTTTTTAATGAATCAATAAAGAAAGACAATTTTGTCTTTGATAAAAATATCATGTGTTTTACCACATCATCAATTTGACGGAGCCGTCATAGAAATTGGATGGAGGGAGGTATCATGTTGATATCAAAACAAAACTTCAGATATCACATTAATATGATTGAGAGTTTAGATATTAAATTAGTCTTGACATAATAGTTTGGGAACAATTACTGAATTTTTCTCTAAAATTTAAGTTCAAATAACCTCTTTAACTCAAGTAGTAAGAAAGAGAGGTTCAGTCATCTTCTCACACATTCATTTATTTTGAGGTCATTGTAAACAAAACTTCTTCTTTTGAAGGTCCATAACTACTATTCCATTTGGTCAAACTTTTTTCCTCCCTTAATTACATGCCAACATGCAATATAATAGGCTTAGTCTCTAGCCGTTTGCGCTTCTCACGGGTGGTAGCACGGAAATTCTACCATGCTCCGAGCTTGCCATGTTTGGACACGTCAGCATAATATAGACCGCTGGATATCATATCTAAAATCTAATGGTTGAAAATGTTCACCGGGTAACCTGCTCTCCATGGATACAAATTTGCTTGCCATCTCCTTCTTCCTTTTCCTTTGGTACCGAAACCCAGCAACAACTGCAACTTTTATTATTTTTCCACCTTCATGCAAACCCAAAAGACCCAAGAAGAAATTGACAGAAACTCATTTCAAGTCCAAAGAAACTTTTCCAAATCTGCAATCCAACAAAACAGAGAATCAGTTATTAATCATTCGAACACCAGATTAAGAAGCAAGAGGAAGTCACCTACGATTACCTTTTATGGATAGATGAATGATAACGTTGTGATCCAAAAGCCTGGCAAAAGGATTTATATTTTACCTTGAAAGCCATACCAATGATTGCAAGAGGAAACCCATATGTTAGCATCAATGCTAACCAGTCAAAACCCAGGTAGGATATTAAAGTATGCCCCAAAACCATACTTGTTGCTCACAACACACAAAACCCGAAAGAATACATTTTATTAGTACTAAATACAATCAACGGTTACTTACCGAAGAACCAAAATAGGATTAAAAACTCACCCTAAAAGTGTAATCCCACCAACTAGTTCAATAATACCAAATGAAACCTGCAAAGTTCACGCCTTTACATCATGAAAATGAATAAAACAGAGTAAAAACCAGAAAAAACAGAGAACTTTTAGGCCAGGCCAACCTTGGCGAGGGAGAACTGGTCGTCGGTGACTATGGCTTTGTCGCCGGTGGTGGGGAGGGAGGAGATGTCGGCAGCTCGTGGGGCGGTGAGTTTCAATATGGGTCCAATGGGCTTGGAATGGGTGAGGAAGGTGGAGGTGGGCTTTGATGGGTGGTGGTGGTGGAGGAGGGGACGACGTGGGTGGAGAGAGAGAACCCAGTGGCGGTTGAAGGGTTCATGGTGGGAGCAGAGGATGCTTCCTCCTCCTCTAGCGGTGGTTACACTCGGGAACTCCGCCGACGACGGTGAAGTTGGGGAGGACAGAGCTGAGAAGAGGGTCGATGCGCGAGAAATGGAGATCGCTTGAGGATTCTCGAGGAAGCAGAAGAGGGAGAGAGGGTCGAAGGCCAATCACTGTTGTTATTGGAGAGAGAGGGTCCAGATCCAATTCGAAGATTTGGTTATAGAGTTTTACTGCGTTCTCAGTTTTTGGTCGTCCACGAATTTCTTGTTGACTAACCCCATATTCACCAACTCCGTCCATCAATTTTGGTATCTCAATTGAGAATAAAACAACCGGGAACAGGCTAAGCCTTTCCCTTGTGAATCTTGTCTTAATAAAGAGGCACGTGAAAGTCACGTGGGTGGACCCAAAAAAGCCGAGCATCGCTTGCTCCGAGCATGGAAGACGTTCCCGTGGTAGCAAGGTTTTATTGTTGTTAAGGCACAAATTAAGTGAAATCCCCGCAAGTCAACTAATGTAAAATCAATTAGTATATAGATGAGACAAAGTGCACTGATAGTCATGGACGCAAAATGTTCTTGAACTCCATAAGAAACAGTTTGAAGCGTCGCAGGAAAGAAAAATGCAACTTGGACAATTTGAGGATTCGAATGAGGAACAATGGAGGTGCTGGTACCAGGAAGAACTGCTTGAGTTTCGCCCTAGAAAGAAACGTCATAGAGTTAGGTATTTGCGTAAGGACTCACCTAGGGAAGTAATAATAAGCAGGGTCTGCTACTTACCGCCCATAGTTCTTAACAGTGCAAAATCTTTAACCATTCTATCGTTGGAGGGTGTGAACCTGGAGGAGAGCATCCCCCTGTAAACCTGTTGTCTTTGAAAATCATGTCCCTCAAAAGTGTGAATTTCAAGAGTACCATGGAATTTGTTATTTTTTATTACAAGGATGTTCAAAGGCCACAAGAAACCTAATCACAAGTTCACAACTAATCTTGACTAGTAAATGACGCTATCACCCCCAATTGTGCCAAAACAGTAACCGTACCAAAAGGGCACAATTGTCATTACAATTAAAGAAAGGTCTACATATCTCTCTTCAATATATTAGGGAAGGAATTCGGGTTTCGAGTTATAAAAGCTAATCTAGGAATCTAGGATGTGAGACCAAGGCAGATCATTCAGTATTCAATCGTACTTTAGAATTTTTATCTCGCTTTTCCTCCGTTGCTTAAAACCATGGTTCAGAAGAGAAAAACTTCGTGCTGCAGTTACCAGGACGCAAAGACAAAAAAGCAGAAAGACGATGAACTGAACCAAAACCCTAGCACGGTCGTCGACACATACATACCCGAATTTCCTGACCTTGACATCCATCAAACTCTCTTAATCCTTAATCTCCATTCCCCCAAGCTCGCCGCTCGGGCCAGCCTTGTTTCCAAGCAATGGGCACGCATATGGTTTTCGCTTCCGGTACTAGCTTTCAACGAGTATGAGGACGATCCGGAGCCGTACAGTGATCGCAAGGCTCGGCGCAAGATGTTCATGAACTTCTTGCAAACCCGTTTGAAGAACCGAGAGAAAGATAAGTACGACTTAGACAAGTTCGGGCTTCGTATGAAATACTTGGGAGGTTGTAGCACCATAGAAAAGTGCTTGAGATTTGCTACTGAGAGAAACGTTAAAGAGTTAGACATAAGTTTTACAAAACAAAGAATAGCGGGAGTGAGATGCAAACCCTTCCACTTATCACCAGTGCTCCTCAATAGTGCAAAATCTCTAACCATTTTAAAGTTGGAGAATGTGAAACTCCGAGGGGATGGCACTATAATAAGCCTTCCGTCTTTGAAAACTATGTCCCCCAACCATTTGCGAAGTAATTAATTTGACATTCTTGCAATTACTTTCAGGGTGTCCTTTGGTTGAATTTTTGTTGTTAAATTTGAGACAAGCTATGGTATTTGTGGTTATCTCATACACTCATTTACAACTATTTGAATAAAAAATTACAATTATTTGAACCAAAATTACAACACTGAGAACAAATCATTTACACTATTTACATATAATTAAACAAAAATTACAATATTGACAACGAATTTGTTCAAAAGCTTGTAACAATGTCATAAGAGGTGTAATTACCATTATTAGAACTAAGATTATACAAAATATGACTCAACATTACACTCTGACAACAAATTTGTTGTCACTTTTGTAAATGTGGGTATGAGATACCCACAAGTACACTAGAATTTTCCGTTAAATTCATGTGTTGGCTTCTGTGGTGTACTATCAAGTTCGAGCCTCAAATCTTTGGAAGTTATGCAATGCAAGTCATTGCGAGTTCAAGCTGAGAATCTTGAATCTATTAAGCTGGATGGCAATGAACCCTTTGATATCACCTCTTATGAAAAAATTAGACGTCTAGAGTTCATTAGGAAAAGCTTTTCATCCGAATATTTTGAAGGCTTCAATTCAAAATTTCCCCTCCTTGAGAGTTTGATATTAAATAGATGCCGGGGGAAGTATCAATGTCAGATCTCTAGTCTGCATCTGAAGTGTTTTGTTTCTTTTGGATCAGCATTGTTTAGAACCAAACTTTCTATGAAATGTCCAAATTTATTGGAGGCTAAAATCATAGTTCAGGATTGGATACCCAAATACGGGCAATGGAGGCATTCTAATCTAATAACTTTTCTTCAAAGTTTTAATCGCTCCAGAAAATTAAGTCTATACTTTAGTAATGCGGAGGTGTTTGAGCCCAAAAGTATTTTTGGCAAGATCTTTTAGTGGGTTTAGCGTAGCAGGCCGATACCTGCGGCCAAAAAATAAGTTTACTTGGGTTTGGGTTACAGCTTCGCTCATTCCAGAATCCATGAGGAAAACGAAACCTTATTAGAATCAAGTAGTAGAGATCGAATAGGAAACGGTAATCAATAATCCTTCGATGGCAAGGAACAGTCGAAACCCTAGTGTAAATACCAAGGTTTCAAGGACGGAAAACACACAACTCTCAACTCAATCAAATAGATTATCAAAGCCTCTCCAGAGCAAACCTATCTGCAACCTGCTTGCAAACCAACGAAGCAAGGGTAACGACCTCGCAACCCAGTGAAGCTAAAGTCACGCTTTAGCAAACCCTGTGCTTTCTCCTCAACTTTCTGGTGATTGCTTTGCTCAACCTACAACGTTGAGTATCGACTCGGTTTTGCGAAGAGATCACAACCAAAGTCCTTACCCGTAAGGCAATGAAGTCCTTTTCCGAAAGGCGTAGAAAAGAACCTTGTGACGAGGTTGGTGCTTTCCTCGTCCACATCGTTTGGTTCAAGAAGTAGGTCAAGGGATTCCCCGACGACTGCACCCCACGGTGCTAGCACGCCTGCGCACACGCTCAAAGGAGACAATTTGCAAGTCATCTGGTTTTGGAGCCAAACATTTTGGCACGCCCAGTGGGACTCTAGCATAATGTGTCTTCGTGAACGTAATCATTGGAAAGTCAAGCAAGAACCTTTACCAAAAGGTTTACGCTAACTGCCCAAAACATAAGACCTCCAGTTACAGACCGCATTCTCTCGCGGACGGTCGTGGTCTTTCTGAAACACAGGTAATTGAAAAGTTCTCTCTCGACTCATCATCAGACACGTCAACTGTACCTGAGACAAATCAGCTATCCGCCACTGAGGGCGAGAAATCTCCTACTGCAGAGGCATTCTCCTCCGCAACCACAATGGATGAGGAGACCCCTGAAGCTGAGTTTGAACCCATCATCATCTCTGAGGATGCTAGCCTGGAAGAACGTATCCATATCCTTACGCTCAACAACGAGAATTTCGGAAAACATCTGGCTGCTTCGATCGCAAGATCAGAGCAGCAGATGTGCGAATATGATCAGTGAATGGAACGGAACATTCCGGAGGCCAAAGAACATGCACGTCGCCTTGCTCAAGAAGCCCGAACGCATGCTGACAAGATTGCTGACACCACTTTTGTGCAGTATATTGAAATTTTGAGTGTTGTTAACACTATTAGTACCCAGAGCAAAGACATTGCGGCCAACATCGCGGCCATACGTAAAGACGGTTCTAACCTTACGACAGAGGTCGCCATGCAGAGAGCTGAGTTGAAACAAGCTAAAGAGGTTTTGAACAAAGCTTTAGGAGATCCTAATGCTATCCTTGGTTCACTTGGTCAGCCCTCTGAGTCTGGAAAGTATATACCACCGAATGCTCGAGAAAAGGGTAGCAGTAGCACGACTGCACCATCTACACCGGCCTTTACTGCGTTAGTTCAAAGCAAGGAAAAAGCTCTGTCGATTGGTGGAACAAAAGCTACTCGTCAAGCCTAGCAGAAGAGTAGGATCTTGAAAACTGGTGTAGGCACTTCTACCGATCCTGTTCAGTTCACTCAATACGACAGCGATGAGGCGGAGAATGTTTACCATGAACTTCCAAATAATTATTATGGCATTGACCAGACAGGAAACCCAATCAAGATAACGACTCTGATGAAGGATTCACCCCACTAGCGATAACTCTCCAACAGCCTGTTTCCAGAACTGTCCGGCTGTGTGAGGGGACAATGACAGCTAGCCAGGCCATACCACAATAGACAGCTTACCAGATTGTGGTAGCTCCTCTCTCCCCCCCCCCGGGTCCAGATTATGTGAGACGCTATGAGGTTGAGGAGATGATCAGGATGGCCAACCCTAGGGCCCAGGTTGATGGAATCTATGAGGGACCCTTCCCGCCACATATAATGTTCGCGCCTTTTCCGAGAGGCTACAAAAATATAATCTTTTCTACTTTTTCAGGGGAAGACACCGAGAATGCGGTAACTCATCTGGCCAGGTTTAGAGTGCAATGCGGCCAGTATCAGAATGATGAAATCCTCAAGTGCAGGATCTTTGGCACCTCCCTCTCAGGAGTTGCTTTCAGATGGTTTTCTAAGCTCCGCCCAGGATCAGTGGCTGATTGGCCAGCGATGGAGAAGCTCTTCCGAGAGACGTTTGGAACCACAGAACCAGAAGTTGACTTGGCTTCTCTCACTCAAATGTCTCAGCAACCCACCGAGTCTGCCGTGGCGTACCTTCAACGTTTCCAAATTCAAAAGGCTAAACTAAACATGGTATTGCCTGAGAAAGAAATGGTTAAACTGGCAATCAAGGGTTTGAAGCCCCGCCAGCGAAAGAAGCAACATGGCAGCATGATCCAATCCATGGGAGAACTTATTACTGAGGTCGGTAGCTTTGAACATCTTCTTAGGGAGATTGACGCCAGAAAGAACTCATCCAAAGGCACTTACATGCCAGGAAAACACCGTACAGTGGCAGCGTTGAGCTATCAACCAGCTACTTATGATCCTTATTACCACCATCCTAGTGAAGAAATTGTCCAGTTCGAGGAGGATGAAGAAGAGAATGATGTCTCTGCCTTTGAGCTGACAGGAAGAAAGAACTCTGCTTTAAAGCAATTGAAAATACCCTAGGAGCCTGTCAAGCTCAAGTCTGTAGCCTTCACTAAACCTGAGTTCGCGACGTATACATATGATGCTAACAAGGCACATGAGATTTTAGATGAGATGATCACCGCGAAGATAGTAAAGATAGACTTCGGCCCTTTCCCTCGACCAGATCAGCTAAAAGGAAAAAAGTACTGTAAATTCCATAACCTGTGGAATCATAACACAGCTGATTGTGTCAAATTAAAGGATCAGATTCGGGTATGGCTTAATAATGGTAGTCTGCAGGTAGAAGCTCCGGCAACCGCTGCAGCACTAGTAGACTTGAACCCTTTTCCTGATATTGGGGTCAACATGGTCGAGGTCAACTGGACCAAACAGAACCAAAGGAAACCGACCTTGGATTTGACCACTAGTGGAACAGAAGAAAATGTGGACGAAATCCCAGGCAAGAAGAAGGCCAGACCTACAAGCGAGGCCTCACTAGTGATCCTTTGCTCGCGATGCAAGGAAGAATGTGGCATCCCAGTGTCACACAAAGAAGTCGAGCAGACTTTTCGCTTTGGCTCTTTCCCGCCAATCAAGTGGGCTTCACCATCGCGAAATTATCAACCTTCTAGCCCCCAAGACAGGGGTAGAGAGGAATCACCACCATCCTCAAAAGATTCAAACTTGTTTAAAAAGTTGAGAGCGGCCGCGGCCGAACAGAGACAAGAGGGGAGGAATAGAGACGTCCTGACAAAACCTTACATCCCACCTGCTTCAACCTCCATTATTAAATAAGGCAAGTGGTATACAAGAGAGAAAGGGAAAGCTGTGGAAATCAGCCCTTTTAAGAAAAGGAAGCTGCAAAACAGGTTTGGAGAGGCCAAGCGAACATTAGAGGCTCTGGATCAGGGCCTGATTAAACCCTTGCAATTGGTCAAGTCTCCCGAACAATACCAGAAGGACATGGAAGCACTGGCCGCTAAGCCATTGGTGGCTCCCCGCAGTTTCCAAAAGCAAGAACGATCGGAGTCAGGGGACACTAAGCCCAGTGTTTTCTGCAGGATTACAAAAGACAGGACACCTCCGCCAGTTAGGAAAGAAAACTCACCATCTAGGCGACCACATGTCAGACGCAGGTTGTTTCGCAAAGAACCAGAAGCCAAACCCTCAGCATTTGGGAGACTGGGGGACAAGGACAACACCGCAGATGCTTTATAGTGGAGACGTAAAAAGGTCTAGAGTGTAGTGATGGCACCCCTGAAGGAGAGCTCAACAGCAGAACAAAGTTCAGAACCTCCAAAGCAGTTGGAAAAGGAGCAAGAACACAAACAGGGTGAAGCGAAAGGCCTCATAGACGAATCCTTGGTCGATCGACTAGTCAAACAGTTCAACATTGACGTACCTATGGATGAGCCTAAGCTAGACTCTAAGGAGGCCATGGACGAGACGGATATCGATGATGTCTCCTGTAACATGGTTTATGTGTTACCCGCGAGATTTGCACTGCCAGTCGCTGCACAGGAATGCATAGAAGTTGAGGAAGATGTCGAACAGCCTTTGCAGATTACCTCAACAATGACTACACCGGTCAAAGAGGCAACCCTGTCGGAAGCCAATGACATTGACTGCAGGAGTTTCTTCATGAGCTTCACAAAACCCACACATGATATGGTCTAACATATGCGACCTTTGTATATTACGGTGGAAATTGACGGTACCAAGGTTAGCAAGATCATGGTGGATACCAGTGCCGCGGTCAACGTCATCACTACCAGAACCATGCAGCTGCTTGGAATCAAGAAAGAAAAGATCCAATCTACATCCCTGACACTTAAGAATTTCGCGGGGACAGTAACGAAGACGTTGGGCCTACTATTCTTGCGAATCAAAGTTGGTCCCTCAGAAGGAATACATGCGTTCTTCGTCACAGATTGCTACGCAGCCTATAACGCCATTCTAGGCCGCGACTGGATTCATCGGAGCTATTGTGTTCCGTCATGGTGGATACCAGTGCTGCGGTCAACGTCATCACTACCAGAACCATGTAGCTGCTTGGAATCAAGAAAGAAAAGATCCAATCTACGTTCCTGACGCTTAAGAATTTCGCGGGGATAGTAACGAAGATGTTGGGCCTACTATTCTTGCGAATCAAAGTTGGTCCCTCAGAAGGAATACATGCGTTCTTCGTCACAGATTGCTACGCAGCCTATAACGCCATTCTAGGCCGCGACTGGATTCATCAGAGCTATTGTGTTCCGTCAACTCTCCATCATGAGCTGATGATGTGGAACAGGGTCACTGACCAGACTGAGGTGATCAAGGCAGATCCTCGCCCATTCCCTGTTTCCGCGAATTATATAGATGTCAGGTATTACTTGGAGCCAATCACTCCATTGCAAGTTAGTGGCATCGATCAGAAAGGCCGCCCCATCCTGGTGACGACCTCAGAATTGGCACAGTGGGGGCTTGCGCTCGCGAAGGAAGACTTGGGAAGGCTTGGCCACGCTTTGCCCAACCCTATAATTGATTGATGGATTACGACCTTCCACGAGAAGGGTTTGAGGCCCTCCACTCTCTGTACGAACGTCTGTCCTTGTACTTGGTGGAGAAGGAGGCCTATGATAGAATTGCGACTCCGGAAATTGTCAACGAAGAGTTCTCTGACCAAGAGGCGGAGGAAGTAGAAATCCAACTAGCACCAGCAGCATTGGATGACACACCTCGCAAAGTTAGGGACCCTACCGAGAAAGTTAACCTTGGAACTGCGGCGGAGCCTATGGAAGTGGCTATCAGCGCGTATTTGGAGCCTAACGAGAAACAGAGGCTCATCGACCTATTGTAAGAATTTAAAGACTGCTTCGCGGAGAAATATGAAGACATGCCAGGCCTGTCACCGGACTTGGTATGCCACAAGCTACCAACACTCCCTGACAAGAGGCATGTGAAGCAAGAGCCACAAAGAATGAACTCTGAGACCCAAGTCCTGGTCAAAGAAGAGGTTGAAAAGATGCATAAGTCAGGCATTATAAGAGTGGCCAAGTACAATCAGTCGCTATCCAATATAGTGCGTGTACGCAAAAAGAATGGCAAAATGAGGGTCTGCGTGGATTATAGAAACCTTAATTCAGCTACACATAAAGACGTCTACCCCATGTCGGTTGCGGATATGTTAGTAGACGCAGTAGCAGGGCATGAATTATTATCCTTCATGGAAGGCACTGCAGGGTATCACCAGATTCCGGTTGCAGAGGAAGACAGACATAAGACAGCGTTTCGTTGCCCTAGCTTCGCAGGTGTTTTCGAGTACGTGGTCATGCTTTTCGGACTGAAGAACGCAGGAGCGACCTATCAGCGCGCTATAAACCTGATCTTCCACGACATTCTTGGGAAGGTTTTGGAGGTTTATATCGATGACGTGGTCGTGAAGTCAAAGAAGCACGGAGACCACATCTTGGATCTCAGAAAGGTTTTTGAACGCATGCGACTACACAAACTCAAGATGAATGCCGCTAAGTGTGTTTTTGGAGTACAGGCCAGAAATTTTCTGGGATTTATAGTCCATCAAAGGGGCATCGAAGTTCCTGAAGACAAGGCCAGCGCGGTAATTAACTCATCTCCTCTGTGCACAAAGAAGGAGTTACAGCGACTACTGGGTAAGATCAACTTCGTACGACGCTTTATCTCTAACTCTGCAGGGAAAATCCAGCATTTCTCCCCGCTGTTAAGGTTATAGGGGCAGAATGAGTTTGTATGGGAACCCAAACTTCGACAAAATAAAGGCCTATCTAGCAAGTCCGGCAGTGCTTGTTCCCTCTGAAGGAATTGTGTCCTAAAACAATCATTTTGATGTAATTATTATTGTAATTATTATTAATCAAAAAAGGGCAAGTTTATTGTTCATTGTTTATATTTAATATTTGATTGAACAAGGTCCAAGGAATATGAGTTAAAGAGAAAGTAATCTAAAGAATTAGATGTGTGAGACCTTTACTCTGTCACACTCTTATCCTAAAAGGTTCCTAGTCATAGGATTATCACCTGGACATTGATAATCCGGAAAGACTAGCACATACTATGTATGCTCAATATGGAGGATGATATGTCTCTTGTCATTTGTGTAGAGACACTAATACAAGTATGTGGGTGATCTTAACATAAAGAGTACACTGAACGCGATCATTAGAGTTCTTGTATGGAGTCTTACTTACATGTCAAACTTGAACTCTAAATTGCAATAATACAAATTAGTCATTTGACCTGAGACACCATAGTTGTCTTATGAGTGAATGGATTATCGCTTGATGATGCAATAATATTATGTCCTGTAATGGATATAATAGATGCATTCATTGGTATAATCAATTCGGTCATGGAGACATGTGAGTGTACAATAAGGAATCTCTATCCTTAAGTAAATAAGGTGTATGTTCAAAGATGTGATTCAATGAGTCTTTGGCCAAAGCATTGAAGAGATTAAAAAGGAGTTTCTAATCACATTCTAAGAATCACATAAGAATGAAAATCACATTAGGGGATTGACATGTTAATTCCATACCCTGATGATGTGATTTAGAACATAGTGTTAGAGAAGGACCGTATTGTATTGTAATTCCAATTGAATAGGTTCTTTGTCATTCTATATTAACTAGGGTAGTCATGATATGTTGCAAGACGTCACTCATGACTTGTGAAGTCCCCGAGGATTAATAAACATTTATAGTCCTAATAACAAGGGAGAATCAAAAATGGAGTTTTTGATTCGTAAACAAAATAGAATGGTTTCTATAAACTTCACTGCCTTGTTAATTAGAACCTAAGAGATCGCACACCATATAAGTGGATCCTTGAGATTGTATATGAAGAAGATTAAACAAGAGTTGGTTATGACCAAATAATTAATTAGATTTTATTTGAACATAATTAGGAGTTTCGGGTAAAACCGAACCTATTGGGCCTAAACGATTGTCGGGTTTTTGGTGTGGACTTGGGCTTCACTAAATGAGATTTAAATGAAAGCCCAAGACACAATTTTAGTGTCCAATAAAATGTATGGACCAGCCAATATATTGGCTTTATGAAAGTCAATATTTTTCTTTTAGTAATTGGATTTATTTCCTATTATATAAAGTGAAAGCATGGACAAAAAATGATAAGTGTGTCTCCACACTATTATTTTCAGATTAGAGAGAGAGAGAGTTCTCCCTTGGTCCATTACAAAATTAAAAGGAAAGAAGAACACTTGCATAATTTCTTCTTTTCTTTCATCTTTCTTCATCTCTTGATTCACTTGGTGAAGATCCTTAGAGGCCATATATTTTTGTGGCTTTACTTGTTACATCAAGGAGAAGATCACAAGCACAAGAAAGAGTACAAGAAGGAGTTCTTAATTCAAGGTGCTTCAAGGTGGAGGAAACACACACAAGGAGAGATCAAGGAGAGGAACTTTGGTGGTTCACTTGGATCGGATTAAAATCACGCTCCAAGGGTGAGTAGAACATAAACTACCTCTTTGTTCTTCATTACTATGCATGCTATGTTTATATACATATCATAATAAGCCAAGATCATGGGTTAAAGGAATGAATTTTATGTTTAGTTAGTAGTTTAATTGTTAAACTAATTCCGCACTAATTAAAAAGTTTTGAAATCCATCCATTCCTTCACCCTCTAGAGCTGGATTCCCATTAAAATTATTGGGCTAAATTCTGTTTAGTCCTTGTACTCTGCCTCTCTCATCGTTTCAGTCCCTGACATTTTAATTTAATCTAAAAACTCCCTAACCTCACAATTTCCCTTCTATAGGTCCATGTCTTGGGTGAAATGTCAAATATACCCCTCAGTTATTATTTTTTTTTTCATTTTTAATTTATTTTTTTATTTTTTCTTTTTAATTTATTTTTTCCTTTTTTCCTTTTTCCATTTTAATTTTGTTTTTTTCTTTTTTCTTTTTCCTTTTTAATTTCTTTTTTTTCTTGTTTCTTTTTCCTTTTTAATTTCTTATTTTTATTTTTATTTTTTTCCTTTTTCCATTTTAATTTCTTTTTTTCTTTTTAATTTATTTTTTCCTTTTTTCATTTTTCCTTTTTAATTTCTTTTTTCCTTTTTTTTCTTTTTTCTTTTTTCTTTTTTCTTTTTCCTTTTTAATGACCATCGTATTCTGCTGCATCAGTAGCACCACGTCGGCGAACCAATCTAGATCGACCCGAAACCCCAATTCTTGTTCTCCACGCAGGACCCAAAAACCTCAGAGTTTGAAAAACTGGTAGCTTTCAGTGAAAAGTTAAAAAATGGTAATTTTCAGTGAAAAGTTTCCAAATTGAGGCTTGATGTGGAGAGAGAAAGTGAGATTTGAGTGGGAGAGAGAGAAGTAGGCTAATTGGGAAACAAATGGGTTGTGGAGTTTGATCGGAATAGGATTGGTGGGTTGGGGAAGTAGAAAGTAGGCAGAACGAAAAAGAAAAAAGAACTTAAAAGGGAAAAAATTAAAAAGGAACAAGAAAAAAAGAAGAAAAAGCAAAAAAGAAATTAAAAAGGAAAAAGAAAAAAGGAAAAAAAGAAATTAAAAAGCAAAAAAGAAATTAAAAAGAAAAAGGAAAAAAGGAAAAAAAGAAACTAAAAAGGAAAAAAACAAATTAAAAAGGAAAAAGAATAAAATGAAAAAAAAGGAAAAAAAAGAAAGAAAAAGAAATAATTGAGGGGTATATTGGACATTTCACCAAAGGCAGGGATCTATTGGAGGGAAATTGTGAGGTTAGGGAGTTTTTAGATTAAATTAGAATATCAAGTATTGAAACGATGAGAGAGGCAAAGTACATGGACTAAACAGAATTTAGCCCAAAATTATATGTTTCAGCAGCTGAAGCCTCCTTTGGCAGCCTACTCGCTCAGGATGATGAGGAAGGGGTCGAACATGCCATCTTCTACCTCATTCGGACACTCACAGATTGTGAAACAAGATATACTCCAATGGAGCTGTGTCTTACGCTATACTTCTCAGCATGCAAGTTGAGGCATTATATGTTATCCTTCACAACTTGCATCATCGCTCAAACCGACTTGGTTAAGAATATGCTGTTGCGACCTATTCTGAGGGGTCGTATTGGCAAGTAGGTGCTAGCCTTGTCAGAATTCTCGCTCCAATATGTTCCACAAAAAGCAGTAAAGGGTTAAGCCATCGCGGACTTTTTAGCGCATCACCCAATGCTTGACGTTCCGGCGGTGAGAGATTTAGAGGTTGCTGTTACAACAGTGGATCGCCCAGATTTGGCGTGCTTACCAGAATTCACCCATTTATATCAAGCAATGATCTCCCTTCAGCCTGGATATTGTACTTCGATGGCTCCAGAACAGATATGCGAGCAGGGGCAGGAGTTGTCCTGGAAAATCCAGCAGGTGATCATTTCTCATATTCCTTCCAGTTAGAGTTCAGGTGCACCAACAACCAAGCAGAATACGAGGCCCTTATTATAGGCGTAGAGTTGCTACTAGAAATCGGAGTGCGAGATGTTCAACTACGCGACGACTCTCTCCTCGTGATCAATCAACTCCGTGACGCATATAAATGCTCAAGTGCATTGCTGGTGCCATACTTAGACCGCACGCTTGAACTTTTAGTCCAATTTGAGGAGGTGGACTTGGAACATATTCCCCGTGAGTGCAACTTTGCTGCTAATGAACTAGCTCAATTGGCTATAGGGATTACATTGAAATATGGCGTTCGCGAACGAATCCTCAAAGTGGAGAAACGCACGTTGCCTTCTTGGTTCGCGCGTTCTGACCCACCAGATGAACCGATGGTTGCGGTTTTAGAACCTACTGATGTGGACTGGCGTATTCCTTTGATCAATTACCTCAAGCAGCCTGGCCCCACAGCAGATAGGAAGATCCGTTTTCTGGCTTTGAATTATTTCCTCCGCGGAGACGAGCTACAACAACGTGGTGAAGACGGCATGGACTTCAGCTGTGTCTATGGTCGTAACGCTAAGCGCTTAATGCGAGAAGCACATCCGGGCGCATGTGGGGCTCATCAAGCTAGTCCGAAAATGCGCTGGCTCATCAGGAGACATGGATATTACTGGCCCAACATTTTGAAAGACTGCATCGCCTTCGCGAAGGGTTGCCAGGACTGTCAGGCACATGGATCAGTCCAGCATATTCCCAATATCTCCATGTAGCCTATTATCAAACCTTGGCCTGCGTAAGGTTGGGCACTGGACTTAATTGGAATGATTCATCCTCACTCTACACTCCAGCACAAGTTCATCATCGTCGCTACAGATTTTTTCACTAAGTGGGTAGAAGCTGCGCCTTTGAAAGAGGCTTCCGGGGCTACCATTCGCCAATTTATTTTTCAAAATATTATATGCAGGTTTGGCATCCCAGAAGTATTGGTCTCAGATAGGGGGGCAGCATTTATGGGTGGTGATGTGGAACAGCTAGTCAATGACTTGGGCATCGAGTTCGTCCATAATACACCCTATTACGCTCAATCCAACGGACAAGCAGAAGCCAGTAACAAGATCGTCATCAACTTACTGAAAAAGATGCTTGCAGAAAACCCTCGCTAGTGGCACGAGACATTGTACAAGACACTTTGGGCTACCGTACCTCTAAACGCAATCCTACTGCTGCAACACCATATGCTCTGATGTTTGGTCACGATGCGGTCATTCCTTTGGAGCTCAATGATCGATCCCTACGCGTACAGGATCAGCATCATTTGATCGGTGAAGATTACGTTTAGGCGATGTGGCACGAACATGAGGACTTAAGCGAAAAATGCTTAAAGGCTCTAGATTGTTTGGTACAGGAAAAACAGCGGATCGCTCGCGCCTATGATAAGAGAACGCGTGGCCCCAGTTACAAAGAGGATGACATCATTTGGAAGGCAGTGCTTCCCTTTGGCGAAAAGTTGACCGGCCGCGATAAGTGGACTCCGCGCTGGGAAGGACCTTTTATAATTCACCGCATCCTGAAGCGCGGAGCTTCCACCTCAAAGATTTGAATGGTGAACTCCACTGCAATCCCATCAATGGTCGCTTCCTCAAAAAGTATTATCCCAGAGTGTGGGAGTTCGACGATCCCCCAGATTCTTCAATTTCTAGGGCCGGGTTGCAAGCCTAGTGTTCCTTGGTTCACTTCATATAGGCCTTTTTTGTGGCCTGATCCTTCTGTATTCGCTCCACCCACGAACACTAGGGGGGCAATACCCTGTAACCAGGCCTTAATTGGGGCTACTAGATTTGCGTTTCTTATTTTGAATAGTCTTTGACCAATTTTCTGTTCAAGTTATCAAAATTTTCTTGACAATATGTGTTAGGAAAATATATATGTAAGGGCCTACTCCAGAGGCCTTATATTTGTTACCACAATAACAAAATCAGAAAAATTGCACTGTATGCATAAAGTGGCTTTGCGGCCAGAAGCGGTACAATATTTTCAACAATTACATTTACAGTTACAAAGCCAAAAGTGGCTAAAACAACTACTGGGATTTCAGATCTTCTAAGAGCTTCTGTATCTTGCATAAAAGGGGGCAGAGAAGTGATCATTCTTCCTCTTCATCTCTTCACTCTCCTCTGATCTGAGTCGCCGCTCCATTCATCTATACTGGAAAGAGAAGGAAGGAAATAACCCATCACAACCCTTCCAGATGGTTATCATCCGGGATGGAAATGACGTCTTCAGGAGAGCGCGACCCAATTGCCTCATCTACCTCCGGGGGAAAAACAAAAGTCATTTCATCAGACCCTAGAAGTAGACTAAGGAAGAAGAATGATAGGCCTAGTGTGGCCTTCCGCCCTTCTTCGTTTTTCTCCACGCTGGAACATATGAAGAGAGGGAATCCCCAGATTATACTATTCAGCGTTAGGAGCACCGCGTGTTCTTTAGTCTAACAGAAACCAGTGAATCTCGTCCAGGTTTCCAGAGACCAAAGACATGTGACTGGATCTGAGATCAGGTTATAAAGCCTACCCAAACCATGAGATTAAGCCATAAAGCCTACGGTTTAGAAGAGGCTAAGGGCGAAATCGGGTGAGGAAGATTTCAGGAAAAGAAGGAAGAGAAGCAAGGCTTGTAAAAGTATTTCCGGGAAAGCCATGTTTGTGTTTGCTTCATTTCCCCGAAGTACAGGTATTTATAGAGCCAACCTTAGTGGCTCAACCGTTCGACGGACAGTTGAAGTATTTTCAATACCTTCAATGGGAATATCAATAAAATTAAATGAAAGGATCTCGGAAATGAAGGGTTTGACAATGCATGGAAAGCGGGGCAGTTTTCAAGAAAGTAACCGTTCCACTCCATTCCAAGACCGTCTTTTCAATCAGTGTTAATACGCATAAAAGGTGAAGTTAAAACACTTCCCGTGTATATGGATTTGGGCCAAGTAATGTGGGCCGTATACTTAATTAAATAATGATAGTTCATACAAGAGAATGGCCTAATGATAGAGGCCTAAAGATTTCGACCTGTATAGGACAGGCGGAGGAAGTGTTGATCCAGGCGAAAGCTGGCGTCGATGGCTGCTCGTTCCGCTCGCTGGGATGCTTCGGGAGCCTGAGCCAGGTCCTGGGATAAATTCGGAGGCGGCTTGTGGTTGCTCTATCAAAGACTCCTCATGGGCAAGCCTAATAGTCACAACATCGAGTTGGGCCTGAATTTACCGAAGTTAAGATCGGAGGTGATTCTGCGCGAGCCTCAAATCTCTCATCAGGACAACGCGATCACTTAAGTAATAGAGCGAGCGGTCCATCTGCTGAGCGAGAGTTTAGTAATGTGCCTGAGTCTGTCTGGCTTGAGCGTTTGTGGCCGCCCTCTCATTCAACCATTGGGGAAGTGCCTCCAACAGTTCATCGACTTCGCGGAATTGATCCTCAGTGATAGCGTGCTCACGGAGAAGAACTCGGTGCGCTAGGCGTCACGATATCAGGTCCCAAGAGATGGCGAAGGCCTTCTCTAGCATCACCAACTACCCTAGGTGGGATAACTTCAAGCACGCGAGCCAGTCTCTCTAATCTGGAGGAAAGCGCAGACGACGGGGTTGGTTCTGCATCAACAGGAGCCTCAGGAGGCTCCGCGGTAGGAGTCGACTCATGCGCTGGCTCAAGATTTTCTGCTTTCTCCTCTACTTCAGGTGCTCAGGGGGCAACTTCCTGATCAGCCAAGCTATCGTCATCCGGTTCAGCAGGGTGATCGACAACTATCTCCCCCTGGGCAGTGACAACTGCGTCTTCACTAGGAACAACATTTTGTGTAATACCCGTAATTTTCATTTTAAATTCGAGTAATTATGTTGAACGATTATTGTACGATTTCACGAATGTTGTTCGATAATATTTCACTTTTTGAATTATCGAATGTACGAAACGATTATTTTTACGGAAAAGCTCGAAATGCTCGATTTGAGGAATCGACTTTTTATACGTGCAAAATTTTGGAAAACTTCCTTCATGAAAATTGTAGAGCTCGTCGATACGAGTCCGTACACGTGCGGAACACAAAGATCGGATTTTTTCTGAAAAAGTTATTGAATTTAGAAGAAATTCCAAAACATGTATATATAGAAAAAACCCTAGTTTTTTTTTTTTGGAAACCCTATTTTTTCCCCGGCCTCCCTTCCTTTTTTGGAAAGGAACTATTCTCTCTCTCTCTCTCTCACGTTCTCTCTCTCTCGGCCGAAAGCAAGAAAACAAAGCACGGAGAAACCGTGCTCCCTCTTCCTCCTCCGGCCACCTCTCGACCTCCAACCACTTCCAATAGCTTCGTCTTGGCCTTGCGCAGCTAGCAGAGATAGCCTTGCGCAGCTAGCAGAGGTAGCCTTGCGCCGCGACACGGCCGGCAGCGGCGGCGGAGAGGCCCAAACCGAAAAGGCCCCTTTTCGGTTCGATCTCGATATCTTGAGCTATAGGTCACCATTTCACTTGATTCTTGTCTCATTGAACTCGCCTCAACTTCCTTAACAAGCACCAAGTTATACACGATCCAAATATCTCGAGTTATACACGATCGTTTCTTGTGATTCTTGGCTTTGTGAGTTTGCAATGAAGTTCTGAACAAGTTTCCAGAAGAGATCGAAGCGAGTTGTTGCAGTTTTCATGTCGGTTTTCAAGCTCGCCGGATTCTGAAAAAATTCCGGCCGCCGACTGTAATTGGTAATTTTCGATCCCTTCCAGTCATTTTTTGGTCTTGTGCTAGGTATGAAAGTTGCTCAGAATGATGAAATGAAGGGGAAAACTCGGCCCCAACACCATTGGTGGTGGTCTGCGGTGGCTCTGTCCCTAAATCCGGCGGCCCTTTCCGGCCACTTCCGGAGTTCTAAAATTTAGTTTCTGTCCATTTTATGATTCTACGTTTCAATACGATCATTTCGACATATTATACGCATTTTTCGGATATCGTATGAATTAGTGATGAATTTTGTGATTTCGATCGATTTCGATGTTAGATTTATGATCTGTGAAATTAGGACCGTCCGATGAACTTGTAATTTTGATATGATGATCATATGACTGCCTAGTGACTTTGTGTGGTCATGGGCGAAGATCCGACTGTTGGATCTTCATATAAGTGCAAAACGGTGATTAGGGGAGCGATTCGTGAGAATCCATCCGTCGGATTTTCTAATAATTAGAATCCGGCAGTTAAATGGTAGTTCATTTATGTTTTCGAATTATTAGCTAAATTCGAATCACATTTGATTAGGTGATTGACGGATTTTATTTGGATGAGCTATTTCAGAGTGATTTGTATTGTATTGAAGATGCAGCTGGAGTGTCGAGGTGAGTAAAACTCACGTGGTTCATATTACTAACCGAACGTTTTAAATTTATTTATTTTTGGTACATGTGTGAAAAATATTTGGGGATTAAATATTTGCTTTTAAAATTTCATGGACTTGATCACCACGGTCTATAGGCAAGTAAAATGAATTTTAATTATACAAATGAATTTCACGATTTTCTTGTGTGAACTATAGATGGTATTAGTGGTCATTCCTGAGTGGATGATTACGTATATATATATTTACGTGGAAAATATATATTGATGGATGGATTGTTGAGTGATGATATGATTGAGTTGAATTGATGATTTGAATTATATTTCAATTGCGTAATTTCATAATAATATTGTGTATCTTGGTTGAGTTGATTTCAATATGTGATATTACATGTTGTGCTCATTTATAGATTTAGGGTCAACGTAGTGACCAGTGTGGGGTAATCGGACCCTCTAACACTGGGGGATGATGGGTTACGATTGGTTTAGTATGTGCAATTGTCGGACGTTCTAAATATGTGTATAAGTATACATATTGATGAAATACGATAATGATAAATATGTCGGATGCCATAACCTAGGCCAGGTGACGGGCTACGATACAGTTAGAGCTCTAGTCTGTCAAGTATCGTATTGTTATAAATACGATGTTGAGGTTTTGTGAAGAAAAATGTGAGTTGGGGTTTGTCTTGATTTATGGAATTGGTGTTTGATTGAGACTGTTAGTACTTCGTGGTTGTGGATATTGTTGAGTGTTCGATTTGAGTGGAATTAATTATGATTTAATCAAACAACAGTCCTTTCTTTTACTCATACGAGCTTTCATAAGCTTACCGGGTTTTGTGTTGTTGCAATCCTGGTACACTATTCAAATAGTGTAGCGGATATTCCTGCAGGCCAGGATAACCAGGGAGGTGACCGAGCTGCTTAGGTGTTACAGCAATTATTGTTATTTTATTTAGTGGTGAGGTGTGTATGCTCATTTAGAGCTTTACAGTTCATTTGGGATTTGAGTTGTAATAATTAACCGAGACTAAATTCGGCTTTGATTTTATTTCGTGTGGTGAGGTTGTTAAGAAAAAAAAATTTCAGGATGATTATTTTGAGTTGTGGTAATTTTCATGTTTCGGATTTTGAAGTTTCTTCTAAAATTCGGGGCGTGACATTTTGATCCGACAGAGAGACGTTAGAATACAGAAAGAAGCAGCAATCAGAATACGTCAGTTAGTAGAAATTGCACCTCAGGAGGCTCGTGGAGAATCGCTAGAGGCACTGGTTCTTGGGCGGTTTCGCCAGAGTCTGGGACCAAGTCAAGCACTACTTGCTCCCGAGAAGTATCTGGTGGCAATTCTCTTTCTTCAACTTCAGGCGAGTTATCATCCAAGACCTGCACTGGAACCAGGGCCAGTTGGAGGTCACTTGTGCTGGTAGGTGGGGGTATATATGACCCCTCCCTAGTTTGGCTAGAGGATCTGCAACGAACCTGCAAACGAGGAGCGTCGTAAGGTTTGGACCTGGGGGCTGTATAAAACAAAGAATTGCAATGCTTGCTTTGAGAATATCTTACCAGACGATTAGCAATTGGTTCATCTCTTCCCCATGGATCGGTCCGAGGGTCAGCGGGGCTGCTTTTGCGGGCCAGAGCGATGGCAATCTGCGAAGATAAAGGAAGGATCGAGTTAGACTTTAAGAGAAAGTACGCTGGCGCTAAGTGAAAAGGGGATCCTTATTGTTTCCGGGTCTTCATCATTAGAAGAATCCTCTACTTCAGGCTCAGTTGCTATTGCGTTTTGTTTTCCCTTCGCGGTCTGATCTATGGCTGGAGTGTTCGTGGTAGCCCGATTGCCCTGCAACAGCAAAATCAGAGTTAAGGAGATGGAAATAAGGGTACTAGTTACAAGAACCGTTAATGAACTAGCGGTTAAGAGAACTTACCTCTTGGACAAGCTCGTGAATCACAATGCCAGCTTGAGCAGGACGCGGGGCTTGCGCGGGTCGAGGAGCTGGTTCCTGTGGTGGCGAACGGGGTTCCTCTTCAGGAAAACGAGCTAGTAACTTAGCGTCGGCGGCATAAGGATATCTTAGTCTCTCGAAGATAGTCGCGAAGATTTTATCATCCCTTTGTCTCCAGAAATTGACAGATACTTATGACCACCATTGCTCGTAGTCTTCAGCATTCCCATCAACGGGGGTGAGGGAATTAGCCCAATCAGGGAGATCAACTAGCGCGAGTGTACTTTGTGCTGGTGGAGGCCCGGTTGAGGGGCCAATTCTACACCAGGAGGTGTTGTAGTTCCAAGCGTCGTAGAGAGGGAAGGGCACTAGCTGGACCAGACCAAGTTGACAAGCAAAGTGGTTGGGCGTGTAAAGCTCATAGCCGATTTCCTCAGTGGCAAGTGGGATGTCTGAGCCAGAGATAGCGCGGCGGAAAGCCAAGGGGGCGCGGTCGCTGTGATTGCTGCCCCTAAGAAGGAATCTGTTTTCGAGTGGAGGTGGGAATCTTCTTCCAAGCACCAAATCACAGTATGACATTTCATGCAGAACATATAGATAGGAGAAACACTCGGAGTATGGTGGGGATGCATACCTTGCCTCGCGGCACAACCACTGACCTAGAAGGGCGGTGGCCGGTGGAAGCAGTAGGATGTCTTCGCGACGGAAGAAAGGAAAATAAACCTGAATCCAAAAATCGAGGATCCAAAAGGGACATGAGATGTTGGTCTCAAATGGGTGCATGATCGCCTGGTACAGGGTGCGGTAGAGAGCGCTAACACCTGTTGTCCGAGCCTAACGCGGCGACCGTTGTAGAGGGCTGTTGCCAATGAAGTCCAAGGACCAGTGGGCTTGTTGGAGGAAATACAGAAGATGAATCGGCAGAGCCAGTACTCTAGAAAAGCAATGCCTCCGGTGGCATTGTGCTCCTCGCAATAATGGGCCAACCACCGTGGGTAAGACCGCTATGAGCGCTACGGCCAATCTGATTCATGGTCGAGGTGAAGGTGGTAGAGTCGAATTGACCATGCACGTATGGCTCCTCATCAATGGGTAACCCAGTGATAGTGAGAATATCGAGCAGGGTGATACCCATTTGGCCAAAGCGGAAGTCAAAGGTGTTGGTGGCGGTGTTCCAGAAACAGAGAAAAGCAGCAAGCGGAGAGCGATTGTCGCTGCACGGAAGATTAAAGCATAGATCGATGGTGTGGGTAATACCTGCAGCGTTCCAGCGACCCAGATCTCACTGTCGCGTTTCACGATACCATGAAATCTCCGCGGCGCTAATATTGGATGGCCAGTACCCTATTTTGGCTCGGTGGAGATGTGCGCCCCAACTTCTGAAATCTCCGGGGGTCCTTCGGAGGACTGGAATGGATCATCAGATGGGCAGGCCGTAAAATGAGATAGCGTCGTCCGGGATGAAATCTAGAGGTGCTGGGCTCAGGCCGGCGTGATTATTAGAAAGCCTCAATAGCAACGGCCTTTGAATGTTAATGTGGATGTGGCTGCGAGCCCTGATACTGGTTCCCTAGGTGTGGGCGGTCTTCTCATTGATCTCTTCCTCTTGATCGATGATCATTTTCTTTGGGGGAGCCATTTCTGGTTTGCTGTAAGAGGATGATGAATCGAGAAGGGTTTTACGGGATTCAGGGGACTGCAAGAGTTTCTGATGTGATAGGTCTGAAGTGGCTGTAGTTTAAATAAGAATTTTGTGAGGGAAACGATACGACGAGGAGACGTTTCGTGAAGCGAACAGACGCAACCTTCATTACTGGCATCGTTTTGATAAGCGGACATGTCATTTAAGCCCCCTTCAATCAGTTACAGTTTCGCGAGCCTGATTTCGGGGCATGGGGGGCCATGTTTGAGCCCAAAAGTATTTTTGGCAAGATCCTTTAGTGGGTTTAGAGTAGCGGGCCGATACCTGCGGCCAAAAAATAAGTTTACTTGGGTTTGGGTTACAGCTTCGCTCATTCCAGAATCCATGAGGAAAAGGAAACCTTGTTGGAATCAAGTAGCGGAGATCGAATAGGAAACGGTAATCAATAATCCTTCGATGGCAAGGAACAGTCAAAACCCTAGTATAAATACCAGGTTTCAAGGATGGAAAACACACAACTCTCAACTCAATCAAACAGATTATCAAAGCCTCTCCGGAGAAAACCTATCTGTAACCTGCTTGCAAACCAGAGAAGCAAGGGTAACGCCCTCGCAACCCAGCGAAGCTAAAGTCACGCTTTAGCAAACCCTGTGCTTTCTCCTCAACTTTCCGGTGATTGCTCTGCTCACCCTACAACGTTGAGTATCGACTCGGTTTCACGAAGAGATCACAACCAAAGTCCTTACCCGTAAGGCAACGAAGTACTTTCCCGAAAGGCGTAGAAAAGAACCTTGTGACGAGGTTGGTGCTCTCCTCGTCCACATTGTTTGATTCAAGAAGTCAGGTCAATGGATTCTCCGACGACTGCACCCCACGGTGTTGGCACGCCTGCGCATACGCTCAAAAGAGACAGTTTGCAAGCCATCTGGTTTTGGAGCCAAACAGAAGGTATGTATTTATGTATACGCACATGCTTGATTATAGTGACCTTTTGTTTTTGTTTTTGTGTTATCACAAGTTCTTTATCTTTTTTCATTAATTATTGTTTATGTTGTGAATGGTTTAGGCTCTTATATTTCCAGAAAGATGAGAAGCAAATGCTCCCCACCATTACCAATTCTCGAGCATCTTCAGGTAGAGATAAGTGGTAAATCTACAATAGCAGTGACAGATTCTGTCTTGAGGGACTCCTTGCAATGGATGGCACCGTCTTCTGAAGTTTCTATCCAGAAAAAGTAATTATTAATTTAGAGATCCTGTAGCTTAATTGCGGCTAGCTACCAACCTGGAAGTCAGCTTTTTCAATTGCTCTTTTGCTTTATGAGTTGCTTAATTTTTTGGTTTGTAAAATGATAGATATTACATCTTCTATAAGCCTTGTATAGTCACTTTCAAAACTAAAACAGGATTCATATATCTTCTGTAAGAAGTGGCCATGGATGGAATGACGATAATTAATGGATACATAATTGATATCCCTGGAACAGTTCAGAGTTCATGCTCTAAGTAGAGTGGTGATGTTGAAGTAGCCGGAACAGTTCAGAGTTCACGCTCCAAATAGAGTGGTGATGTTGAAGTAGCTACTTTATAGTTTGTTGGGAAGAAAAGGGCCTAAAAAGAGGTTACAGCAAGCTACTTTATGTTTAGGCTAGCTTTGTATTTTGCTGTTGTTGTGCCAGACTAGGTGTCTGTTCAACTTGTATGCACTACATACGGATCCCAGATTCCCAGTACGTACCAACTAGGGATAGCTAGGGTTTCTGACTTTCTGGTTATAGAAAACTAAAGTATCACATTTCAACCACAAAAGGGTATAATTGTAAAGATACGTCTATCTCTATGACTCTATCTCTTTAATATGAATTCTTGAATTAAAAGTTTGAGAAAACTAGGGTTTCTGTTTCTAATATAAAGAAGCTAAGCTAGGGTTTCTGGTTATATATACTTGGGAATTGTTTTTTTCTCAATCGCTCTTCCTTCATCGTTGTTCATATTCTCCATCCTATGATTTGTAAAGCCATGGCTAAGAAGAGAAAAACTTCAGGCTGTAGCTACCACGACTCAAAGACAAACAAAAACAAAGACGACGAACAAAACAAAAGCCCTAGCACGGTCATCGAAGTCGACAGAATTTACCCGAATTGCCTGACCTTGTTATCCACCAAATCCTCTTATTTCTCACTTTCCTTTCCCCCAAGCACGCCGCTCGGGCCAGCCTTGTTTCCAAGCAATGGGCAAGCATATGGTTTTCGCTTCCGGTACTAGCTTTCGAGGAGTACGATCAGGATCCTAAGCCACACACTGATGATAGGGCTCGGCGAAAACATTTCATCAACTTCGTAAATACCAATTTGAAGCGCTGGGATAAAGATAAGCGCGACTTAGATAAGTTGGGGGAGGTATGGAATACTCGGCAAGTCGTGGTACCATACAAAAGTGCTTGAGTTTTTGCTGTTGATAGACATAAGTTTTACAAGAGAAAGCATAGCTGGGCAGAGATGCAAAACCTTCTCCTTATCACCAGAGCTTCTCAACGGTGCAAAATCTCTAACCATTCTAAAGTTGGAGAATGTAAATCTCCTAAGGGACGTCACTAGTGCTATAACGAGCCTTCCGTCTTCGAAAACTATGTCCCTCAACCATTTGCGAAGTAATTTGACATTCTTGCAATTACTTTCGGGGTGTACTTTGCTTGAGAATTTGTTGTTAAATTCATGTGTTGGCTTCTACGGTCTACTTTCAAGTTCGAGCCTCAAATCCTTGGAAGTTGTGCAATGCAAGTCATTGCAAGTTCAAGCCGAGAATCTTGAATCTATTAAGCTGGGTGGCAATGAAACCTTTGATACCACCTCTTGTGAAAGAGTGGCCATTAGGAATTTTTAATCCGAATATTTTGGAGGCTTCAATTCAGAACTCCACCTCCTTGAGAGTATGATATTAAATAGATACCCGGGGAAGTTTCAATGTAATATCTCTAGTCAGCATCTGAAATGTTTTGTTTCTTTTGGATCGGCATTGTTTGGGACCAAACTTACTATGAACTGTCCAAATTTGGACGAGGCTAAAATCATAGTTCAGGATTGGATACCCAGAGACGGGAAATGGTGGCATTCTTGTCTGATACTCGTTCTTGGAAGTTTTGATTGCTGGCAAAAATTAAGTCTAAATTTTAATAAAGCCGAGGTATGTATATTAAAAAAACAAGCATGCTCGATTTTAATCACTTTCTGGTTCATACATGTGTTATTACAAGTTCTGTCATCCTTATTATTTGATCATTAAATAGCTCTTATGTTATGAATGGTTTAGGCTTGAATATTTCGAGAAGAAATTAAATGAGAAGCAAATGCTCTCCACTATTACCAACTCTGGATTATCTTCAAGTAGAGATAAGTAATACTTCTACAACAGCAGTGCCAGATCCTGTCTTGTTGGACTCGTTGCGTTGGATGGCACCCTCTTCTCAAGTTTCGATCTGCAAAAAATAATTTGGTAGCTATATATGGCCTGTAGCTATCTAATTTCTGCCAGCTACCTGATTGTAAACTTTCAGTTTTTAAATCCGGTTTGGCTTTATGTGTTGCTTTAATAATTTTCTGGTATCTGAAATATAATTACTTCTATCTTATGGTTTGATAATTAATTAGTTGGTACTACTTCTGGTGATGTTGAAATAGCTCCTTTATAAAGATTGACAAGAAGCAACTTTATGTTTTTTCTGCTCACTGTTTTTGCTGTTATTGTGCCAACTTTTAGCTTGATCACTAGGTCTCTATTCAAGTTATTCTTGTTTGTGGAATCTCAGTATACAAGCACTACTACTAGTAGGTAGTTGTTGGAGAGGAACAGAAAAGGAGCAAGTTTCTCTCTTTAGTTCTGATGGGCCACTGAAAATATCAGTTTTTCCAAGAATATGCATAACTAGCTGTTTCTGAATGCATATGAGTAAGCAATAATGTATGAACCCTAGTGATAATATTCATATTTTGGGAAGTGCCTGTCATTTGATTCACTATGAATGTGTAGGTGAGTCTGATTTAACTCCACTTACATGATCCAAAGTAAGGCAAACATTCAACATATCTCCCTTTTACTTTCACCACAAGTCACTTTGGCTCTTTTCAAGTAGTGGTTTGAATTTGCTGTGGTAGCCATTGGCTGGGCTCATAAAGTGCTTTCATTTCATGTGCAAAGATAGAATCTCATGATCTTTGTAGTGATTCTTTGGTTGAATATATATGGGCTATCAAAAAGCTAAAACCAAATTAAATCGACTGAAATTAAAAGATTGTTGGTGTTTTGTCTCGTACAATAATTGATCACTTTCAGGGCATGAAATTTACTAAATCAATTATTATGAGGTGGACCGATCACAATGATTCAATTATCCAATTTCAATTTAATACAGGCACATTAATGCATTAAACCAAATTTAACCATTCAGAGCCTATACACTTGGTGATGAACTCATGATAGATAAAATGACCCGAACTATTCTGTATTTTCATTAGCAGACGACCACAAATTTGGAACACATAATCTCCCACTTACAAAAAAAAAAAAACGAGTTGCATCACTAAACTAAACTCTTCTAGCCTGTTAGACCGCGGATTCGAGTTAGTAACAACAGTCTAAAATCCCTCTTTGGGTTTCATAAACTCCTTCCGATCCTGAACCCCAAAAAATTGGGCTTCATTAACATTGCCTAAATCCCATCCATTGGGCTCTCTCCATTCCATTTCATAGTCCACCAACTCCAAACACCGCACATAACGACGCCGCGGGAAGCAGTAGCAAGATTCAGGTGGGTAAAACCCGAATCGAAATTTCTCAGTAACGTTCTTCTTCCAATTCCCAAGATCCCAATTCCCAATCCAATCTTCATCTTCACTAATCACTTACAATTTGATCAAATCCAATCGAAACCCACCGAATATTGGAATCCAAATTCCGGCGATGGCGGGGTTCTCGGTGATGGAGACTCTGTTCCAGCGCACACTGGACGACCTAATCAAGGGGCTCCGCCTCCAGCTGATCGGCGAGTCGGCGTTCCTCTCCAAAGCCCTAGACGAAATCCGCCGCGAGGCCAAGTCCACCGACCCCGACACCAAATCCGCCGCCCTCCTCAAGCTCACCTACCTCTCCTCCCTCCACTTCTACGACATGTCGTTCGCCGCCTTCCACGTCGTCGAGCTCCTCTCCTCCACCCGCTTCTCCCACAAGAAGATCGCCTACCACGCCGCCTCCCACTCCTTCGACGACTCCACGCCGGTGCTCGTCCTCATCACCAACCAGCTCCGCAAGGACCTCACCAGCACCAACGAGTTCGAGGTAAGCTTAGCGCTTGAATGCCTTTCCAGAATTGCCACTGTAGATCTTGCTAGGGATTTGACGCCTGAGATATTCACATTGCTGGCTAGCAGTAAAGTTTTCGTAAGGAAGAAATCAATTGGAGTCATTCTGAGAGTGTTTGATAAGTATCCGGATTCGGTGAGGGTGTGTTTTAAGCGTTTGGTTGAGAATCTAGAGAGTTCGGATTCACAGGTTGTGTCTGTGGCTGTGGGGGTGTTTTGTGAGCTGGCTCTGAGAGATCCTAGGTCTTATCTTCCGTTGGCGCCAGAGTTTTATAAGATTCTGGTGGATTCGAAGAACAATTGGGTTTTGATTAAGGTGTTGAAGATATTTGCAAAGTTGGCTCCCTTAGAGCCGAGGTTGGCGAAGAGGGTTGTTGAGCCGGTTTGTGAGCATATCAGGAGGACTGGGGCTAAGTCGTTGTTGTTTGAGTGCATTAGGACTGTGGTGAGCAGCTTGAGTGATTATGAACACGCGGTGAAGCTTGCTGTTGTGAAGATTCGGGAAATGTTGGTGGATGATGATCCGAATCTTAAGTATCTTGGATTGCAAGCGCTTTCGGTTGTTGCCCCGAAGCACTTGTGGGCAGTGTTGGAGAATAAGGAGGTTGTGATTAAGTCTTTGAGTGATGTGGATCCAAATATTAAGCTGGAGTCTTTGCGTCTTGTCATGGCAATGGTGTCTGAGAGTAATGTGGCTGAAATTTCAAGGGTTTTGGTCAACTATGCCCTTAAATCTGATCCGGGGTTCTGCAATTTGATACTGGGTTCCATTTTATCAACTTGTTGTAGAAATGTGTACCAGATTATTATTGACTTTGATTGGTATGTATCACTTCTGGGAGAAATGTCAAGGATACCACATTGCCAGAAAGGAGAAGAAATTGAAAAGCAGCTTATTGATATTGGTATGAGGGTCAAGGATGTTAGACCAGAGCTTGTTCGAGTCAGTCGTGATTTGCTGATTGATCCGGCATTACTTGGTAATCCTTTCTTACACAGGATATTATCGGCCGCTGCTTGGTCGTCAGGGGAATATGTTGAGTTCTCGGTAAACCCATTTGAACTCATGGAAGCACTATTACAGCCTCGTACAAGTCTCTTACCACCGTTGATAAAAGCAATATATATACAGTCTGCATTCAAAGTCTTAATCTTTTGTCTGAATTCTTACCTTTTGCGGAGGGGGAATGCTGCATCCTCCTCGTATTCTGATAAATTGGTGCCAGATGTCCCAGGATTGTTCTCTGAACAGGATAGCGTAGGGTGTTTGGACTTGGCATCATGTGATGCTCCGGTTGATGCCAAACTGGATGAAGGATTCAACCCAAGGGATTTAAATCAATCATTTGGAGGTCTTTCTGTAGAATATGGTGGGGAGGAAACTTCTACTTGTGGGCAGGCATCTGCATCTGCTTCATTGAAGGACATTTTCACACATGAATCCATCACAAACCTTTTAAATAGAGTTGAATTGGCTGTGGTTCCACTTACAAGAAGCTATGATGTAGAAATAGTAGAGAGAGCACAAAATGTACTTTGTTTCATTGAGTTGATTAAGCCACAAATGCCTGATTGTCTAGTTCAGAAAGAGGAGAGCTCAGATACGGAAGAAGCAGAAGCATCCAAAATCATTAAATTGATGCATGATGCCTTCTCAAATGATCTAGGTCCTATCTCAGTAAGTGCTCAGGAAAGAGTTTCTGTACCAGATGGTTTAGTGCTTGTGGAGAATCTTGAGGACTTGGAAACAATCTGTGGTGATGTTCAACTACCTTCATTAAATTCATTTTCCCATGGAAGTTCTCATTTTGAGGAGATGGCTGGTGTTTCTATCCCTGTGTTTCAAAGCAAAGAAGAGCCAGGGCCATCAAATGAATCCACATCTCTGCTTGCAGAACACCGTAAGCAGCATGGCTTATATTATCTTCCTTCAGAAAAAAAGGATGGTGATTATCCACCTGCCAATGACCCTCAGTTACAGGCTAATTCTAATGACGATGAAGATCTTGCCAAGCTTACAGAGCAGTTACTTGTATCAAAGAAAAAGCCAAACCATGCAAAGCCTAGGCCTGTCGTGGTGAAATTAGATGGAGATCAAGTACCTATTGCAGCTGGTCCACATTCACACGAAGATTTGCTGTCTGGTACAGTGAGGGATGTTCTTCTAAGAAGTGAGACAAAACCCACCACTAGGTCATCTATTAAGAGAAAAGGGAAGGAGAAGCTAAACGTTGATTCTACCACCGAATCCAAGGAAAATTTGGGTGATGTAGAAAAGCAAGATCAAGGAAACTCTAGTACGAGAAAAAGCAAGCCTCATACTCATAGTAAAGGGCGAAGGCATAGAAGCCCGGGGAAGAAGGGTGACGAAAAAGAAGAAAACGGTCAGAAAGCAAAGCCAAAAAGTAGTGGTAGACACAAAGCTCGGCAACGAGCAGATGCGCCATTGAACGTGGTTTCACAGACACCAGTAATTCCAGATTTTCTCTTATAGTGTTACAAGGTTTGGACTTGTTTGTTTGTCATCAACTGTTACAGAACTTCTTGGCCTTGTATTTGATTGCTAAGGCTAGTTCTGCTGTAGGTTTTATACATTCTGGTTTGTGCCTTCACACCCCCTGGTTTTATTTTTTCCTTCGCTGGAATCTGAACAATGTGAGATTTCGAGGTTGATATTTTGAAAGAACAACCACACGAGTTTGAGCTCAAATCTGGAGTTTCTCTAGCCTAGAAACCAAAAATTCTTGAACTGTTTGAGAACAAGAGAAATTGACACACAGAAAGAAAGAGAGAAATATTTCAGAGAGAATGGAGATTTCAAGTGTTTATTCATCTCATACAAAGGGGTATTTATAGGAATACATTTGAAGTGTGAAAGCTTAAAGAGAAAATCAAAATGATAACCATCTTGATAATGATTTTCTGCCATGCTTGTTGCCCTTTGGCAAAGCATGTTACATAAGTCTTCATACACTCAAGTATCTGTGATTATACACTCAAGTACCTATCTAAATACTTTACGTATTTGTTACATGATATAGACATACATAGTATTTATACATTTATACTACAACACTTCTCCTTGGATATTTCATGTTCAATAGTATTGTGTTGGTGGTGCGCTTCGAAGTTGCCTCGTTAAAAACCTTGCCAAGTGTCACGCTCCGAATTTTAGAATAACAATTCAAAATCCGAAACATGAAAATACTACAACTCAAAATAACATACTCACCACACGAAATAAATTCAAACCGAATTTAGTCTCGGTTAATTATCACAACTCAAATTCAAAATGTAAAGTAAAGCTCTAAATGAGCATACACACACCTCACAACTAAATAATAACAAAACTGCTGTAACACCTAAGCAGCTCGGTCACCTCCCTGGTTATCCTGACCTGCAGGAATATCCTCTACACCATTGAATAGTGTACCGGGATTGCAACAACACAAAACCCGGTAAGCTTATGAAAGCTTGTATGAGTAAAAGAATGAACTGTTACTTAATTTAATCTCATTTATTCCCACACACAGCAACACTCAATTATTTCCACATATGCAAATAATAACAATCTCAATCAACACCAATTCAATATATCAAGACAACCCCACTCACAACTGTCCCCACAACTCTCATCATCGTATTTATAAAAATACTGTACTTGACAGACTAGAGCTCTAACTGAATCGTAGCCCGTCACCTGGCCTAGGTTATGGCATCCGACATATTTATCAATTATTGTATTTCATCAATATGTATACCTATATACATATTTAGAACGTCCAATAATTCCGCATACTCAACCAATCGTATCCTATCATCCACACTAGGATTAGAGCGTCCGATTACCCACTCCGGTCATTACGTCGACCCTAAACCCATAAATGAACACAACATATAATATCACATGCTGAAATCAACCTAACCAAAATACATCATATTATTATGGAATTACACAATTGTAATAAAATCAACTCATCAACTCAACTCAATCATATCATCACACAACAATCCACTCATCAATATATATTTTCCACGTAAATATATATATATATATATATATATATATATACGTAATCATCCACTCAGGAATGACCACTAATACCATCTATAATTCACACAAGAAAATTATGAAATTCATTTGTATAGTTAAAATTCATTTTACTTACCTATGGACCGTGGTGATTCAAGTCCATGAAATTTAAAAACAAATATTTAATCCGCAAATATTTTTCACACAATTACCAAAAATAAATAAATTAAAATACTCGGTTCGTAATATGAACCACGTGAGTTTTACTCACCTCGAAACTCCCGCTGCGTCTTCAATATAATTATAACTCACAATAATCCAAATGCTCGTCAACTCAAGCCGTCAAATACCTAATCAAGTACGGTCTTTACTTAGCAACGAAGCATGAAATAAACCTAAATGATGATCCAACGGTCGGATTTCAAAATAACGACAATCCAACGGTCGGATTCTAAAATAAAGACAATCTGACTGGCGGATTGAATTTAAATGATAATCCAACGGTTAGATCCTTACGGATTGCCCTTGGAAACATCCTATCAAAATTATACGAAAATCCGATGAACGGATCTTCACTAATTGCCTCCCGAATCACTATTTTACAATTATACGAAGATCCAACGGTCGGATCTTCGCCCGTGACCACACAAGGTCATCGGGACAGTCATATGAACATCATATTAAAATTTAAAGTAAAACCGATGGTCTGATCTTTGTAAATCTCAAACCGAAGGTAAATTGTAAAACCGTAAATAGTAACGTCAAAACAGAAATTGACTATTTATCAACTTTTTCTAACATGACCAAGTTATATCTCAAAACGCTCGTATGGATGCATAGATCATCGTCCAGATAATAAAAACTCAAAATGTGGTCCGCCGCGCCGCCACACGCGGCGGTCAGACGATGGTCAACGCGGTGGTCAACGCAGGTCAACCACCTCCGATGCAAAAGTCGTCAACTACAAACTTCTTCAAAATGAAATTTTGAACAACTTTAATACCTGACTTTTTCGGAGATGAGGTCTGGATCGTCCTAGATCGGGCTTTGAAGTTGGATTAATCTCGGCCCTCTGATCAGTCTCCAGATCGAATCAGGGACGTCGAAATCTTCAACTCTTGATCTACGACTCTACACTTAAAATCGTGATGCAAGCCATATATGAGGATGATCAGAAGGAAGAGCACGTCACGAAAATGGGGAGGATCGGCCCGTGCATCGCCGGAAAAATGGTTTTCCGGCAGGGTCGGGTTTGGGCTTCGGATAGAGACTTCGATCCAAGCCTAGGAGCGGCGGCTGGGTGTGGCGACGGCGGGGATCGACCGGGCGTGAGGCGGCGAAGCGGACGGGGGCCGGGTCCGGCGGCGGCGAGGCCGGGAAGGCCGACTTCCAGTCGAGTCGGGTCGGCGGGTCTGCAAGCACAGTGACCAGGCCGAGAGAGAGACGGGGGCTGATGTGCAAAAATAGGATTTTTTCGTCCTTCACAACAAACTCAGATTTTCCCACTATTTATAGAAAAATTTCGATTTTCAAATATTCATAACTTATTCATACGAACTCCGAATAATACGTTCCATATATGCACGGACTCGTATCGACGAGCTCTACAACTTTCATGAAGGAAGTTTTCCCAAATTTTGAACGTATAAAAAGTCGATTTTCACGACCCCCTAAATAACGTTCGTTTTCGAAAATAAAATCATTCGGAACCAATTTTCTCAACCCACGACAATCCAAATAATCCCAAATATCACAATTCAATTAATATAACAATTATTGAATTACATAAATTTATTGTATGAAAATCTGGGTCTTCACACCAAGTAATAAAACCCTGTGGGAAAAAAACAACCTTAATCGAAACGGAAAAAGAGCACAACGCGCGTTGAGTGTGAAGTATGTTTCTGGATACTCCTCCTGATTTAGACTCCCCTTGAAGATCGTGGGAGTTCGGATATCCTCCTCAATTCGATGCTCCTTACATGTTTCTCGAAAGGGGATTTTGGTAGTGACTTAGTAAATAAGTCAGCTACATTATCTTCTGATCGGATTTGATTTACTTCAATATTTAGAAGTGTTTGTTGTTGCTGATTGTAGAAGAATTTCGGCGATATATGCTTGGTATTGTCGCCTTTGATGAAACCTAATTTCATTTGCTCAATACAAGCTGCATTATCCTCGTAAATGCATGTAGGTTCATTTGTGGTAAATTTCAAACCACAAGTTCCTCGAATGTGTCTATGTATAGACTTTAGCCATATGCACTCACGCATGGCTTCATGTAGTGCAATAATCTCTGCATGATTTGAGGAAGTAGCAACAAGAGTCTGTTTTGTAGATCTCCAAGATATCGCGGTGCTTCCCATGGTAAAGACATAACCTGTTTGGGAGCGACCTTTGTGAGGGTCAGAGAGATACCCTGCATCAGCAAAACCCGTCAGAACATCATTATCATTTTGATAGAGGGGATAAGGTTGCCGGTGTTCACATTTATTTTCTCTCTGTAGGGATAGAACAAGCCTATATCGATCGTACCTTTTAGGCATCGAAGGATTGTCCTTATACCAATCCAATGGCGGCGTGTTGGCGCAGAACTATGTCGAGCTAACAAGTTTACTGCAAATGAGATATCCGGTCTTGTGCATTGAGCTAAATACAATAATGCGCATATCGCACTTAGGTATGGTATTTCAGCTTCTAATAAATCTTCGTCCTCATCCCTTGGACGAAACGGATCTTTTATGGGCTCAAGACTACGATTGATCATGGGAGTACTCACAGGCTTTGCTTTATCTTCAGTAAAGCGCCTTAGTAACTTTTGAGTATATGCTGACTGATGGATCATAATCCCATCATTATGGTGCTCGAGTTCTATTCCGAGACAAAACAGTGTTTTCCTGAGATCTTTCATCTCAAATTCAGATTTCAAATATGTAGCAGTTTCTTTTAACTCATCTAGAGTTCCAATTAGGTTCATGTCATCGACATAAACTGCTTCAATTGCAAATCTGGATCTTGTCCTTTTAATGAACACGCAAGGGCATATTTCATTGTTAACATATCCCTTCCCAATCAAGTAGTCACTTAGACAGTTATACCACATCCGTCCAGATTGTTTCAATCCATATAGTGAGCGTCTTAATTTTATTGAAAACGCGCTTCATGGTTTAGAGCCACTTGATTTGGGTAATTGAAGTCCATCTGGAACCTTCATATATATCTCTGAATCTAGATCTCCATAGAGATATGCTGTAACCACATCCAAGAGCTGCATGTCAAGTTTTTCGGAAACTACCAAACTGACAAGGTAGCGGAACGTTATAACGTCCATTACGGGAGAATATGTCTGCTTATAGTCGATTCCAGGGCGTTGTGAGAAACCTTGTGCCACAAGGCGGGCTTTGTATCTAACAACCTCATTTTTCTCATTACGCTTCCTAACAAAGACCCATTTATGGCCAACAGGTTTTATATTTGGTGGTGTCAGTGTTATAGACCCAAATACCTGTCTCTTTGTTAGTGAATCTAATTCAGTCTGAATCGCATTTTTCCATTTGGACCAATCTGCTCTTCGTTGACATTCTTCAACGGAGCGAGGTTCGATATCATCGTTTTCTATAATTCCTTTTGCAATATGATATGCAAATGCATCATCAATAGCCATAGAATTTCTGTCCATAATTACATGTATACTAGTGTAATTCATGGAGATCTCTCTATTCTCTGGAATTGGTTTTACCATTGGAGCGTCCTCCAATGATGTTTCTTGGACATAACCATAATCTGAAATTTTTTCATGAGATGGATTATTTGTATCGATGATTAATGGATTATTTTGTGTCAAGCTCGCTTTCTTTCTTGGACGAGAATCCATCGAACCTATAGGCCTCCCGCGCTTCCTGGCAGGAGCCATGGGTCTAGCCACTGCATCACCCATAGAGGGGATGTCATGTCTTTTAGTTTTAGGGACATCAATCCTTGCAGGTACGTTTGCAGCAGATATGTGTGATCTTGTCACTTTAGCGATATCAAAAAACGCATCAGGCATTGATTCTGCTACGTTTTGAAGATCGAGAATCCTCCGCACTTCTATTTCAGACTGTGTGGTTCGGAGATCAAGATGAGACAAAGTGGGGACAGACCACGATAATTCTTGTCTTTTTTGTTGAACATTAGTGTTCTTGTCTCCCCTTAATGACGGGAATACTGTCTCATCATAGTGACAATCCGCAAATCTAGCAGTAAATAGATCACCTGTCAAGGGTTCTATGTAGCGGATAATGCTTGGAGTATCATATCCAACATAAAGGCCTAAGCGTCTTTGAGGACCCATTTTGGTGCGCTGTGGTGGCGCAATTGGTACATAGACTGCACACCCAAATATGCGTAAGTGTGAGACATCAGGCTCATACCCAGTCACCATCTGGGACGTAGAAAAGGGTTGGGTGGCAGTGAGTCTTAGACGAATAAGCATAGCTGCATGTAATATTGCATAGCCCCAAGCAGAAATAGGGAGATTGGTGCGCATAACCAATACCCTGGCAATCATTTGAAGTCTTTTAATGGCAGCTTCTGCGAGTCCATTTTGGGTGTGTACATGAGGGACAGGGTGTTCCACCTCAATCCCAATGGACATGCAATAATCATCAAAGGTTCTTGATGTAAACTCTCCAGCATTGTCAAGACGAATTGACTTAATAGGATGATCAGGATGGTGAGCCCTTAATTTAATGATTTGTGCTAGGAGTTTAGTAAATGCAGCATTTCTTGTGGATAAGAGCATGACATGTGACCAACGTGTCGATGCATCAACCAACACCATAAAATATCTAAATGGTCCGCAAGTTGGTTGGATAGGTCCACAGATATCACCTTGTATTCTTTGTAAGAATGACATATTTTCTTTAGTGTCCTTTGCATAGGATAGTCTTGATCCTACCTTTGCTAAAGAGCAAGCTTTGCAAAACGAATGATATGCTTTAGAAGTAACTCTTTGGACCAATGTTTGGTTCGTACTTCTTTTCGTTTTGAAGAATGGATGTCCATGTGAAGTTTTTAATATACATAGCATCATGTCACGACCTGGATGTCCCAAACGGTCGTGCCAAAGCTTGTATGTGTCAGGATCCCATAAATTGTCATTCATGACATGGTTGGATTCAATGACTCTAATAGTGGTTGCATACAATCCACTAGAGCGACACATAAGTTTCTCTAAAACTCGTGTATTTCCGTAGTTTTTAGAGGTGATGCAAGGGAACTCTTGTCCATTCTCACAATGTGTTTCCACATGAAAATCATTGGCTCTTATGTCTTTAAAGCTTAATAGGGTCCTTCCGGCCCTTGGAGCATATAGAACTTCGACGACATTAACATTTGTGTCATTTGGTAACAAAAATTGAGCTGGTCCTCGACCATGAATCAATTGTGATGGTCCTGCCATCGTAGTTACTGAGGATCGAATAGGTGTCATCCTTAAAAATAATTACCTATGTCGCAATATAGTATGTGTGGTGCCACTATCAAGAAGGCATTCCAATTCTCCGAAAAACATACTGAAAAGGAATAAAGTTCGGAATATTAACACATGTCCATGACATTGAATGCGATACTTTATTAATAGGGAAAATAGCCAATGATTATATCAAAGTTATTCATAAGTCTATTCCAAATATCAAACTTTAGATAAATTGTTATCACTTAATCCGTTTGGTAATTCCAATGAAATATGAACAGGAATGTAGAGAGATGTTGGTGGAGCGAGGCTCGCTTAAATATCCCGATCTCAATTGCTTTCCTAGACATCATACTTCATTGGATACGCCACATAAGAAGGAGTTTAATACAATTGTTATTTATTGACTAAGGCACATTTGCCATTGTTGGAAAATAGAAAGAGGATTATTCTAATCAAAGTCTTTGGCATCCTCGTGCTCTTCATTTAAAGTTTTGAAGTCCTCAACGGTGAGATTGACATCTCCACTATTTTCATCTTCGGCAAGGTTAGCTTCTTGCTCTCTTGCTTCCCTGTACTCCTTGTAGCGTGCAGCTAATTGGGTACTTGCATGACATTGTTTAAACCAATGCTCGATTGATCCACATCTATGACACATGTCATTGTAGTTCTCTCCCTTCATTTGAGGTGCAGGTTGTGCAGGTTGTGGATATTCTCTAGGAGGGTTGCTGCTACTACCACGGCGCATGGTGCGACCTCCACGACTTATGGTGTTATTTCCACGGCCGGTGTTGCCATATCTCCCTCTTCCACGTGTGGAATTGCCATCACGTGTGCCCGCTCTATAGTTGCGGTTTCCTTCTTTATTGGGGCGGTTATATGGACCTGTTCGTCCTTCATGTCCCCTATTATTAGGGTACACATGTCCCCTATTGTTAGGATACCGCTCCTTGTGCCCTCTCTTGGGTGCATTATAATTTGCCTCACGAACGCTCTTGGTTCCAATGGGTCTTGAATTATAATTCTTTACGAGAATGTTGTCGTGCTTTTCGGCTACCGACAAAACATTAATGAGCTCATTGAACCTCGTAATTCATCCAGCATTTACTTCAGTGCGATACTACTTTGATAGCAAGATTGCTGCAACGGGGAAGGTGGAGAGAGTTTTCTCAGTTAGCTCTTCTTCTGTGAGGGGTTTTTGACAGAACCTCAACATGGATTTGAGACGAAGAGCTTCTGAATTGTACTCAGCAATAGACTTGAAGTCGGAGAAGCGTACATCGTTCACTGAACCTTCAAGTCAGGGAGGAGGGAATCTTGGATATTGTTAAAGCGCTCTTATAGCGCCTCCCATAAATCCTTTGCATCTTTGATGGACATGTACTCTAGTCTGAGTGCTTTATCCATATGACGTCGCATCAAGATGATTGCTTGTGCATGCCTCTTGGGTGTTCGAGGGAACACAAGGGCAGGGTCTGGTGCATGGATGATGGGCAATATCCCCTTCGATGTGAGACGGTTCTCAACGTCGGTTTTCCAGCTATGGTAATCCAAACCTGTTGAGTCAAGGATTTGAAAATCGAGTATAGGTTCATTCGACATCCTTGAAGATAAGAAGAAAATATTAGTTTCAGAGTTTAAACTTTCACGAAAAATAATAAGATTTCCGAGCTATGCTACCAATAAATCAATTTCCAAGAATCATTGTGAATACTTTTAGTTCATTGATTGCGGACGCTCTTAGTTCGTTTGGCGTGAATTTCTATAATTCCGCTTTTGATTGTAAGTTCCCGAGAAAAAGGAAAAAGGAGAGAAAATAAATAAAAACTCAAAAACGGGAACTTTTAGTAAAGAATACCTTGAGATAGTGTTGCCAGAAATTTTGACCGGAAAAATTATCAGAGATGATCGGAAGGATCGTTGGGAAAAGTCGAGAAAAATCGTCTGAAAAGTCGCCGGAAAAGTGTTGAAAAGTCGCCGCGCAAATCTGTCGGCAGATGGCTAGGCAGCTGCGTCTCGGCAGCTGCTGCGCAGCATCTCGGCCGCAATCGGAAGCACCCGGCAGCTGTCCGGTTCGGGTTTTCTTCTTTCGGCAGCCGGTTTAGGCAGTTTCCGGCCGGTTCCGGCGATTCTGAGACCAGTTCCGGGCTTCTGGAATCAAGGGCTTTGATATGAGCTAGGGTTTGGGGATTTTTTGTAGGTTTGGAAAAATGACTTCAATCGATGACGAACTCTTCTTTCGTCAATTTTCGATTCTAATTCTAGAGCAACTTCGTGCTGATAACATATTTGAGAACAAGAGAAATTAACACACAGAAAGAGAGAGAAATATTTCAGAGAGAATTGAGATTTCAAATGTTTATTCATCTCATACAAAGGGGTATTTATAGGAATACATTTGAAGTGTGAAAGCTCAAAGAGAAAACTAAAATGATAACCATCTTAATGATGATTTTCTGCCATGCTTGTTACCCTTTGACAAAGCATGTTACATAAGTCTTCATACACTCAAGTACCTATGATTATACACTCAAGTACCTATCCAAATACTTTACGTATTTGTTATATGATATAGACATACATAATATTTATGCATTTATACTACAACATGAACTTCTTTTTAGTTATGTTCATATCGAGCAATTTGAAATAGACCATACGATACAAAGAATCAGATAATGATCATAACTTCTTATGCTGGTGTTTAACCTTGTTAGCTTTGAATCATCTATTTACTACTTTTCTACTGTTAAGAAGTTTATAGGATCACCGATTTGATAAAAAAATAAGTTATATTTTACCATTTTGATGAGGGAACATATCTTCAAGAGCTAATTTAACAAGCACATAATGATTGTTCATTCAGAAACTATCAAAAATTGCTCCTCTAGCTCAGAAAACTATTTTTGATTTTTTTACTGTTTTATGTCAATTAATTTATCTTCAGATGCGCATAACTACAGTTGGATTTAAATTTAAGAGTGAAGAATAATGAGTATTCATCTGTCTTATTATTTTTCACCCTTAATTCAACTGACTGCCACCTTGATAAGACGTGTGTCAATTTTAAAACCGATCCAAAAGAGGGCTCAAAACTAAAACCAACAAACAGTAGAGACACGGGCCGGGTCAGACCGAAAAGGATCGCCATCTTTCAATTAAGACTTGCTAACCGAATACTCCGACTCTCCTAGGAGAGAGAGAATACCTGGGTTTCCATGGGGAAGATGACCGTAGTTGAGTCCGCCGTTGCTTAGGGTTGGACGTAACCGTATTGCTTCTACATGATTTGATCGTCAAAATCCCGTCAAACTTACCCGACGATTTGCGAAACAGAGTCAACGAAAGAGTTGTTCTACGATGCTTGGAGGACTTATTCGGCACTCACGGTGCTCCTCTGGTCCGGCGGTCGAAACTCAGCTTGGATTTATCGGAGAGTAGCGAAGATGCCGAAATTCTTGCGACCCGCTTGTTACTTCATTAGTAAGGAATAGCATTGGTTTGATCTAGTAAGACAATGCTATCTACAAAAGAATCGATCCCCATGTATTTTCGTCCATTTATTCTAAATTTTTCAACTTGTTTGGTCTTATAATTCACCCTGTTTAATTCTCGACGACCAGTTTCTATTTTTCCGAATACCAATTCACCACTGCTTCTACAATCAAAAAGTGACAGATAACAAAACTTTAGACTTGATATCCCTAATATTTTAGTCCAAGATTGCACCACACCATACTCTTTCATAACCCATATGTCAAAACCCCTCATCTTGATATCAATCAAGGGAAGGGACTCTCCATATCTTGCTACTGAAATGACCTTGCGTTCATCCGAGAAAGCTTCAGGCATCTCTATCTGGCTAAAGAGTTCACTGGCCATATCAAAGGAGACAATGATGTTCTTGTGCTTGTCGAAATCTTGGCATTGAGGCCAATGCAGATCATTATTGACCAAAACTTATTTACGTGTAAACCATACAATAGATCGCAAGTAAGCCGGAAAAGTAGTACTACTGAGACGCTTCCAAGAATTTCGGGCTAATGAGTAGACCTCAACCTCACATAGTTTTGTCTCTAATAATCCATCTTCAGACAGTAGAATTCTTAAAACCTTATAATCATCACTCTCAGCATCATAGCCAAAAGCGTGAGTTTGTAGATAACTACTTGTAGACTGACTGATACTAGGCGTTGGAAAAATCACAATCTTTCTAACTGAAGGGTTCCAAATTATTGTGGGTACTTCGGAAGTCATGGGCATGTCGTCATATGCAAGGCATATGAGGCCGTTACAAGTTCCGATCAGACTACAGAAATCCACATCTAAATGTTTCGATGAAGGATATTTAAACTTGGTATAGCACTCATCTCCATCCAATATTGCAGGGTCGTCTTTCATCACATACGACGTGCAACTACTCGCAGTGATGTGCTCGCTTAGTAGAAGGTGAACAATGTCGTTTCGGTTGTTGTATTGACCTCTGCGCTTGAGATGGGTGTCGATGAAAGTGGAGTGTTGGATCATAGAGCTCCATGACTTGCACACCATGCTGAATCTGCATAAAGATTTGGCCGGCAACCACAGCAGGATTTCGCGAATGATTTCTTCAGGAACAAGGTAGTGTGATATTGCTGCAGCTTTTGATGTTCCATTAATCCTTGTACGTATGGTTTCTTCAGGAAGGTAGTCGGACATCCCTGAAACCGAAAATGGTTTTTGGTGTGGTCTTATTTTCCTTGAACCAAGGTGGGGTTTTATAAGAAATCTAGTTCGATTGCGGGACAAATTCAATTGCTAAGGTGTTTCGGCTTTTGCACTGGTAGGTTGAAATATCAATTCCGAAAATAATACTGATTCTTGATCGAGGCATACAATCGATGGGCCATGAATTCGATCTTAGTTGGCTTTTGATCGATAAAGACGGTAAAGAGTAATTAAAATCCACAAATTAATTCAAAATATAAATCACACCTTACATGATAAAGATGATCAAGTTGTTGCCGTCAAATTTTATGACTCCATCCACATGTAACTTTTGAGCTTAAATACCAAATTTGAGCCTAAATATCGGGACTGCGGAGAAGTCGAAAGTCCAGAGTTGGGTTCAAGACCACAAACGTAAGACCAATACAGCAAAGCGGGTCAAAAACCATCGTTAAGTTTCGTATTGGTTTCTCACTTGGCTTTTGGAGTTCTTCTAAAGGCAATTGCAAGTGTTTTCATACATATTGAACATTCACATTGGGTTTCATACTTTCATTTCTTATTCTTCTTCTTCCTCGCCTGAAAACTTGGAAGGTCTAATAACTATGCTTGTACTCTTTCTAAAGAAACAAGAAGGGATGAAGCAATGTTAAACCTGACTTGGGAGCTTAGCTTATACCAACTTGGTGACATTTGTGAGGAAACCCTCTGGTCAAACTTATTTGTGACGTTATACCAAATTTTTAAGACCAATAACTTGAAGCCCAATTCCAAATCCTCAAACTAGTGGAATGGTGGCCATAAAAGTCAACTCTTTAATCAAGGTACATATATCGTTCGAGTTATTAACTAGTGCTAGGCTAGATCGTCGTAGCTAATGACCAAGGCCCCTAAATATGTGCTGGCGAATTCGTCAACACTCAAACAGCACTCAAGAAACCCAAGAACGGACCAAAACACATGCACTGCATCTTAACTTTCGCTTCAAGCTTGTGCATGTCCTAGAACTCCTAGCTAGGTACCTGGTATTTTAGTTTTAAGTATCTGCGCTAACTAGGGTCGTCTTCTTCTGCCTAACCTCGTCTCCTCCAGTACCGTTCAGGAGCAATGGGAATTGGAGACCGAAAATCTCAACCAATTAGAAAACTTTTGGGTTCCTATTTACAGTTTTTTCATGCCTTTCATCTCGTGTTCTTTTTCATTGGTTTGTCCATTGGAGTCATAATCAGCTTATTCTGCAAAATCTTCATATTCAAATTGCAAACCACCTCAGATTCAGTCTCTTCGTTCACACTACCTACGTCAACGTCACTGTTGCTGCTTCCGCCGCCACCCTCACCAGCGCCGCTCCCGTTATTGGATTCCGGTGATGTCGTTACATCCGATGTTGAGGCTCAGACACTTCTGGTGCACAATATGGATGATGATCTTGAGTTGTTTTGGCGGGCATCGTTTGTTCCAAGGATTACAGAGTTTCCCTATAACCGTGTGCCTAAGGTTGCTTTCATGTTCTTGACAAAGGGTCCTATACCTCTAGCCCCATTGTGGGAAATGTTCTTCAAAGACCATCAAGGACTTTACAACATATATTTTCACCCTCATCCATCCTATGTAGAATCGTGGCCCGAAAATTCTGTTTTCTATCGAACAAGAATTCCAAGCAAGGTTTGTTACTCTTTGACTCTCTCTCGATCTCTTTCACACGCATGTATATTAGTTATCAATTATAGATCGAGAAACTTTTCATTATGGGGACAAACGCTAAGGCGCGTATTCACGCATAGTTCCTGGCTATGCCACTCGATCCTAGGTCTTGATGGGCAGTGCTAATAAAGCAAAACCACCAAGCCAAGAACGGACTGGCCGTATTCTTGCATAGTTGAATATCTTCTTGCACTTGTACTTGTAGAGCCACTTATATTAAGACTTTTCATAGGAATTTTGGGCGGTTGCATACGCTTAACCGGCCCCTTGAATTTTCCGCTTTACATGCTCTTTTACTAATTTTTAGTTACATATTTGACCATAACGAGCATTTCCGTCTTGTAACTTGTTTTCTTCTTCTTCTTTTCTTTCTCCTTATTACAGCAAGTTGAATGGGGAAAACCAACCATGATTGACGCCGAGAGACGCCTACTAGCAAGTGCCCTCCTCGACTTCTCTAATGAACGATTCGTGTTGTTGTCCGAGACTTGCATCCCAGTATTCAACTTCACTACAGTGTACAACTACCTCATGAATTCCAATAAGAGCTTTTTAGCTTCCTATGATGATCCAAGGAAAGTTGGCCGTGGCAGATACAATCCCCAAATGGATCCTACAGTTACAATATCAGATTGGCGAAAAGGGTCACAATGGTTCGAGGTCAACCGCAAGCTTGCAATAGAGATCGTATCAGATACCAAGTACTACCTCATATTCAAAGAGTATTGCAGTCCTCCTTGCTACATGGATGAGCATTACATCCCTACCCTAGTGAACATTATCGGCCCCGGTCACAACTCAAACAGGACCGTTACTTGGGTTGATTGGTCCAAGAGTGGTCCGCACCCTGGAAGATTTGGGAGGAATGGTGTTTCAGATGAATTGCTGAATCGAATAAGGTTTGGTACTAATGGTACCTGTGATGGTGATGTTAATGCAACCAGTTCTATGTGCTTTTTGTTTGCTAGGAAGTTCATGCCGGACACTCTGCAACCTCTCTTGCAAATTGCACCCGTGTTGCTAGGTTCCATTTCTCAATAGTCTTACTAATATGATAAATCCGTATAGTCCTCTTTCGTTTTTATCTTTTTTTGGACAATCGATATCCTTCTTCATTCAGTTTGTATGTTACTAAAATGGAAGTAAAATTTACGATAGATGAGCTTGTTTGAGGGTTACGCTTATACTTTTGCCGAAGAAGTCCATAGTAGATAGCCCAACTAGATATTGTAAAATGAGATTCATTTTATATGAGAAAAATGCTAGACTTACTAAGCGAGATACTCGTGCATCACTATTAAGATATTGTAACCATTGTGTGGAATAAAAAAAAAATTTGTTGTAGTATAAATGTATTATATTATATATATCTATATCATGTAACAAATACATAAATGTATAGATAGGTACTTGAGTGTATAAACATAGGCATTTGAGTGTATGAAGACCTGTGTGACATGCTTTACCAAGAGACAACAAGCATGACGGATTTCATCATTGAGATTGTTATCATTTTAGTTTTCTCTTTGAGCTTTCACACTACAATGTATTCGTATAAATACCCCTTTGTATGAGATGAATAAACACACTTGAAATCTCCATTCTTTCTGAAACATTACTCTCTCTCTCTCTGTTAATTTAGCTTGTTCTTAAACACGTTATCAGCACGAAGTTGCTCTAGAATTAGAATCAAAAATTGACAAAAGTAGAGTTCATCATCAATCGAAGTCATTTTTCCAAACCTACAAAAAAACCCCCAAACCCTAGCTCATATCAAAGCCCTTGTTTCCAGAATCCCGGAACCGGCCTCAGAACCGCCAGAACCTGCCGGAAAAGGCCTGAATCGGCCGCCGGAAGTTTTGAGCACCAATCGGACCGCTGCCGAGATCTGCCGAGTCCTGCCGAGAGCTGTCGAGACGCTGCGCAGCAGCTGCCGAGAGCTGCCGAGACCCTGCGCAGCAGCTGCTGACAGATCTGCAGGGCTAGTTTCCGACGACTTTTCCGGTGACTTTTCGGACGATTTTTCTCAATTTTTTTCCAGCGATCCTTCCGATCACCTCCGATAACTTTTTCCGGCCAAATTTCCCGGCAACACTATTTCAAGGTATTCTTTACTAAAAGTTCCCCTTTTTGAGTTCTTATTCATTTTCTATCCTTTTTCCTTTTTCTCGGGAACTTACAATCAAAAGCGGAATTATAGAAATTCACGCCAAACGAACTAAGAGCGTTCGTAATCAATGAACTAAGAGTGTTCATAATGATTCTTGGAAATTGATTTCTTGGTAGCATAGCTCGGAAATCTTATTATTTTTCGTGGAAGTTTAAAACTCCGAAACTAATATTTTCTTCTTATCTTCAAGGATGTCGAATGAACCTAGACTCGATTTTTAAATCCTTGACTCAACAGGTTCGGATTACCATAGTAGGAAAACCGACGTTGAGAACCATCTCACATCGAAAGGGATTAAGCCAATCATCCATGCACCAGACCAGGCCCTTGTGTTCCCTCGAACACCCAAAAGGCATGCACAAGCAATCATCTTGATGCTACGCCATATGAACAAAGCACTCAGATTAGAGTACATGTCCATCAAAGATGCAAAGGATCTATGGGGGGCGCTAGCAGAGCGCTTTAACAATATCCAAGATTCCCTCCTCCCTAACTTGAAGGTTCAGTGGAACGATGTACGCTTCTCCGACTTCAAGTCTATTGCTGAGTACAATTCAGAAACTCTTCGCCTCAAAGTCATGTTGAGGTTCTGTCAAAAACCCTTCACAGCTGAAGAGCTAATTGAGAAAACTCTCTCCACCTTCCCCATTGCAGCAATTTTGCTATCAAAGCAATATCGCACTGAAGTAAATGCAGGGCGAATTACGAGGTTCAATGAGCTCATTAATGTTTTGTCTGTAGCTGAAGATAATTCAAGACCCGTTGGAATCAAGAGCCTTCGTGAGGCAAATTATAATGTACCCAAGAGAGGGCACAAGGAACGGTACCCTAGCAATAGGGGACATGTGTACCTTAGTAATAGGGGACATGTGTACCCTAGATTTGCGGATTATCACTTTGATGAGACAGTCTTCCCGTCATTAGAGGGAGACAAGAACACTAATGTTCAATAGAAAAGACAGGAATTGTCGTGGTCTGTCCCCACTTTGTCTCATCTTGATCCCCGAACCACACAGTCTGAAATAGAAGTGCGGAGGATGCTCGATCTTCAGAACGTAGCAGAATCAATGCCTGATGCGTTTTCTGATATCGCTAAAGTGACAAGATCACACATACCTGCTGCAAACGTACCTGCAAGGATTGATGTCCCTAAAATTAAAGGACATGACATCCCCTCTATGGGTGATGCAGTGGGTAGACCCACGGCTTCTGCCAGGAAGCGCGGGAGGCCCATAGGTTCGATGGATTCTCGCCCAAGAAAGAAAGCGAGCTTGACACAAAATAATCCATTAATCATCGATACAAATAATCCATCTCATGAAAAAATTCCGGATTATGGTTATGTTCAAGAGACATCATTGGAGGACGCTCTAATGGTAGAACCAATTCCAGAGAATAGTGAGCTCTCTATGAATTACACTAGTATACATGTAATTATGGACAGAAATTCTATGGCTATTGATGATGCATTTGCATATCATATTGCAAAAGGGATTATAGAATATGATGATATCGAATCTCGCTCCGTTGAAGAATGTCAACGAAGAGCAGATTGGTCCAAATGGAAAGATGCGATCCAGACTGAATTGGATTCACTAACAAAGAGACAGGTATTTGGGTTTATAACATTGACACTACCAAATATAAAATCTGTTGGCCATAAATGGGTCCTTGTTTGAAAGCGTAATGAGAAAAATGAGGTTGTTAGATACACAGCTCGCCTTGTGGCGCAAGGTTTCTCACAACGCCCTGGAATCGACTATAAGGAGACATATTCTCCCGTAATGGACGTTATAACGTTCCGCTACCTTGTCAGTTTGGTAGTTTCTGAAAAACTTGACATGCAGCTCTTGGATGTGGTTACAGCATATCTCTATGGAGATCTAGATTCAGAGATATATATGAAGGTTCCAGATGGACTTCAATTACCCAAATCAAGTGGCTCTAAACCATGAAGCGCGTTTTCAATAAAATTAAGACGCTCACTATATGGATTGAAACAATCTGGACGGATGTGGTATAACTGTCTAAGTGACTACTTGATTGGGAAGGGATATGTTAACAATGAAATATGCCCTTGTGTGTTCATTAAAAGGACAAGATCCAGATTTGCAATTGAAGCAGTTTATGTCGATGACATGAACCTAATTGGAACTCTAGATGAGTTAAAAGAAACTGCTACATATTTGAAATCTGAATTTGAGATGAAAGATCTCAGGAAAACACTGTTTTGTCTCTGAATAGAACTCGAGCACCATAATGATGGGATTATGATCCATCAGTCAGCATATACTCAAAAGTTACTAAGGCGCTTTACTGAAGATAAAGCAAAGCCTGTGAGTACTCCCATGATCAATCGTAGTCTTGAGCCCATAAAAGATCAGTTTCGTCCAAGGGATGAGGACGAAGATTTATTAGAGGCTGAAATACCATATCTAAGTGCGATAGGCGCATTATTGTATTTAGCTCAATGCACATGACCGGATATCTCATTTGCAGTAAACTTGTTAGCTCGACAAAGTTCTGCGCCAACACGCCGCCATTAGATTGGTATAAAGACAATCTTTCGATACCTAAAAGGTACGATTGATATGGGCTTATTTTATCCTTACCAAGAGAAATAAATATGAACGCCAGCAACACTATCCATAGTGACCGACGTTCTCCTCCTCCCCTCCATCAAAATGATAATGATGTTTTGACGGGCTTTACTGATGCAGGGTATCTCTCTGACCCTCACAAAGGTCGCTCCCAAGCAGGTTATGTTTTTACCATGGGAAGCACCGCGATATCTTGGATATCTACAAAACAGACCCTTGTTGCTACTTCCTCAAATCATGCAGAGATTATTGCCCTACTTGAAGCTGTGCGTGAGTGCATATGGCTAAGGTCTGTAAATAGACACATTCGAGGAACTTGTGGTTTGAAATTTACCACAAATAAACCTACATGCATTTACGAGGATAATGCAGCTTGTATTGAGCAAATGAAATTAGGTTTCATCAAGGGCGACAATACCAAGCATATATCGCTGAAATTCTTCTACAGTCAACAGCAACAAACACTTCTGAATATTGAAGTAAATCAAATCCGATAAGAAGATAATGTAGCTGACTTATTTGCTAAGTCACTACCAAAATCCCCTTTCGAGAAACATGTAAAGAGCATCAGATTGAGAAGGATATTCGAACTCCCACGATCTTCAAGGGGAATCTAAATCAGGGGGAGTATCCAGAAACATACTCCACACTCAACGCGCGTTGTGCTCTTTTTTCCTTTTGACCAAGGTTATTTTTTCCCACATGGTTTTATTACTTGGAAAGGTTTTTAACGAGGTAACTTCGAAGCGCACCACCAACACAATACTATTGACATGAAATATCCAAGGGGGAGTGTTGTAGTATAAATGTATTATACTATATATGTCTATATCATGTAACAAATACATAAATGTATTGATAGGTACTTGAGTGTATAAACATAGGTACTTGAGTGTATGAAGACTTGTGTGACATGCTTTACTAAGAGACAACAAGTATGGCAGATTTCATCATTGAGATTATTATCATTTTGGTTTTCTCTTTGAGCTTTCACACTACAATGTATTCCTATAAATACATCTTTGTATGAGATGAATAAACACACTTGAAATCTCCTTTCTCTCTGAAACATTACTCTCTCTCTCTGTTAATTTAACTTGTTCTTAAACAAAAATGACTTTTGCGGTTTGCATTCCTCCTAATTTACAGAGGGATTCAAATTATAATAAAGTAAAATGTCATAAAACTGACCCATCCTTTTTTTTTCTTTTTCTTTTTTTAAAGCACGGTCTTCAATTTTCTAACTTGCTTCAAATCCTCAAAATCTTAACTTCAACTTTGATGGATCTTGTCCATTGTGTGTGAATGGTAAATGGTAATACCTCCTTTAATAATACTACCAAATTATATATATACTAAAACAAAATGAGCCCAACAAATTATCTGTTGGGTCACTGGATCAGATAATATTCACTGCTTTTTTATGTTTATTTCCATCGGTTGTGACTGGGTCAGTTTGTAGGTTAGGGAACTGACTCGGAGAAGAAATCTGGCTGGAAGAAGTGTTGTGAATGAGTCCATAATCATATTTACATAAACATAGTATTAATAATTCATTTATATCTTCTTTCTACAAGTTTTGAACTTTATTGTGAATCTTGATTTTGGTTAGTGGTATACTCATCTATTGCTAATGACTTTATGCAAGCAATAACAATGATCATTGACTTATGCCCATCCTTAGCAACTGCCCCCGAGCATATACGTCACTATTTTACGCGGAGATAGGATTCCTATGATCACTATCTGAGACAAAAAAATCTGCAAACATTAATGTACCTCCTTCGTGCTCCATAGCTTCACTTTTCAATTGGTAGATATTGATGTTGTTTTTACTCATAAATCAACTAAGCAAGTGAAATTTATTTAATGAAAAGAAGTTTACAAAGAGAAAGGAGATAGGGGCAGGCGTAAGAAACGCAGCTAACCTCCTATCAAAAGAACACAAATTAACGAAAACAGAAAATTAGGATAAGACCTAAACGATCCCTATTACAATGACTCACCATAAAATCTAGAGTTGGATCTCACCAAGTGAAGCCATCTAATGAAGCACCATAGTTAGCAAGGGCATCAATAACTTGATTGCCTTGAAAAAAGATATGGCTAGATTTGAAATACATTTGAGGACTACGATGCAAGCAATTGGTCCACTGCACATGAAGTCTCCAAGGCACTAGATGTGGAAAACGGAGAAAAATGAGTATAAAGGAAGAATCCACCTCCAACCATACATACTTCCAATCTCTATCAAAGAAAATATGAGTGATAGTTTTATTATTATGTTAGGGAAAAAATCAGGAGTGGTCACTGAGTTATGACATATTCGACACTTAACTCACTATATTTTCAACAATATCATATAAATCACTCAATTTTGAAACCGTCTTTCACATAAATCACTCCAGTCTAATTGAGGGATAATTTCAGCCAATCAAGCTATTCCTAAGCATCTCTCTCTCTCTTGTTCGTCCAGTTGCCTTCAACCCGAAAGCCCCAACCTTGGACTCAAGCAAAATTCGGAATTGAAGTCAGCAGCTAACCTCAAAATTCATTAATTTTCATTGAATATTATAAAGATTTTGTATTTGTTTGGGGGTGAGGAGAGAGAAAGCTCAATGTTTTCAGATTTGATTACATATGAACGAATGACTACAAAGCTGGGGGCTTTTCGTAGCTGAAATAGTGGAAAGAGAGAGAGTAGGGACGTAGAGGTGTAGAGGTCCCCTTTTTCCTCTTCTGTTGGTTTAAACTTTTTATTTTCTTGGATCTTTGTTTTCTTGTTGCTCAGAGCATTTAACACACTGAATCAAAGGCCTTCTTCTTCTTCTTTTTCTTCTTCTCTCATGAAGTTCAAGCCTTTATTACTTTGAAATAGCACAATCAATCGAACCAACAAACCAAGAACACAACACTCAAACAGAAACCCGAAACCATAAAAGTCATGGAGAAAAGCGTGGATCCTCAGCTATGGCATGCCTACACCAGCGACATGGTCTAAATGGCTCTGGTGAACTCCAAAGGCTTCTACTTTCCTCAAAGCCATGCCGAGCACGCCCAAACCACGTTGATTTCCCATCCTCCGCGAGAATCTCAGCTCTTATTATCTTCTCTTCCTCTTACTCCCACTCTCGTCTTTGTGTAGTTCTTCCCCTTTTTGTTTTGTGATTTGAAAAGTCGGGCTCTAACTCAACTAAACAATATTTTCACAGTGAATTGGACGAAAGTGACCATTTCTAGTTCAAATATTTGACGGATAATAAACATCGTTAGACGATAATGAGTTATGTGAAGAAAGATTTTAAAATTGAGTGAGTTATGTGATATTGTTAAAAATATAATGAGTTAAGTGTCGAATATGTCATAACTCAATGACCATTCCTAATTTGTTTCCTATTATGTTAATACACCAGCTTTGTAATATATAAAATGTTACATCTTGTATATTAATTTACCGGTTTACTAGTCATTTGGACGATAAACGACAATATTTACGTGGTCTAAAAGTTGACTTTTTGTTAGGGTCAAAACTGGAGAAAACTTTTTTCATGAAAGTTGTAGAGGACGTTAAACCGAGTTTGTAGACATATGGCACGCTAAAATCGGAGTTTTCTATGCAAAAGCCATGGGTATTTTGGTCTTTCACCTTACCCTATCTAAATAAAATCAGATTTTCTTCTTCTTCCCCACCCATCACGGCAGAAACCAGGAAGGAGGGAGGGAGGGAGGGACAGAGAGATCGAGGTCGATTTCGGCAGTTTTCGGTAGCAAAAATGGTATCAGTCTCTTCCTCTCTTCATGGGCTTTCTATCTATACAAGTTTTATAACTTAATTTCACTTATGTGCAATGAATTGGAGAATAGAAGATTTGGAAATTTTAAACCATTTTCGGTTTTTCGACTAAACCATCGGGAATTTAGAGAAATTCCAAGACATAAAGTTGTTCTCTACCTCATGAGCTTTGTTTTGAGTATGATATTGCATATAAATTTGGAAAATCTTGGAGATTGAAATCTGGTCACTATTCATAAATCAGGATTTACTGTTTTCTTAATTGTTGAGGTAGTTCTACTTGTTTTCTGAATTTGGTGTAGTTGAGAAAAATGCTAGAGAGGTTGAGATGGAACTTCTGTTAAAATTTGGTGACCATCGGAGGAGTTGACCGGCGCATCAGTGTCGACACGTGAATAGTGGCGCTGCGTGAATAGTTTCGATTATCGATTTACGAAAATCCGACCGTCAGATTTCGTTCCAATTCATTTTGAAACTCGTAAATCGAGGAACCGATATTAATGAAGCGTGGATAGGATTCGATGCGATGTGAAGGTGTTAGGTTTAAAGAGGATGTTTGGGATTTTGATTTTACTTATTATAGGGTTAATTTATGTCATATAATTAATTAGTTATGCACGTCATTTTTATATAGGACGTGAAAAGCCTCCATTAGTGGAAAATATCGACTAACGGCAGGATTAGCCATACACTGGGAGTAGACTTTTGTTTTTAAATAATGATGCATGCGTTTATTTATTGATTTAATGCTTTATTTAATTATTACCTTCCATTCTGAGTATATCATTTCATCTTGAAATTTAATTTCGATTTACCTCGTGCTTGCTTCTAATTATGCTTTTCAGAGATTTATTCGATTTATTTGATCTTGAATTTCGGACGCGAATTTGTTATGTTTTGATTTGAATTTCTGATTTTGTTTTGGAAATATGATTTCATTTACGGAGATTATGATTTACCTTGATTATTACTTGAAATTATGATTTATGGCAATTTTCGATGGCACTATATTTATTTATCATCTCCCGCGTAATTGCTGGTGCACTTGATGAGATTTTCGGATACTTATGATTTTGGTTCTCAGAGTTAAGGGACTTTATGGACTCATGGATTTACTGGTTTTTGGATTTCTTGTGCCATACTTTGGGGTGATTATTTATCATGTTAGCATTGAGTTCGCCCTTGCGAGCCACAATGGGCCCTAGTGAGGGTAGCCTAGCTGGGGGCGCATAGGGAGCTGCCTATGGCAGGGTCCCTGAAGCCCAGTACCCTATCGCCCCATATAGTGGCATAGAGGTATATAACGAGAGTATGAGAGTATTGGCCTAGGAGGCCGTCACCTGAGTCTAGCCTGGGAGGCTCATTTGTATGGTAACTGATATTTCCCTTACTCTTCTTTCTTTATTTCAGGCTAACGAGGTCTAGTCCAATGATATGACACTCAGCGAGATTGATTTACAGTTTCCAGTTTCCTGATTTTAAGAAATAAAGTTTTATAAATGTTGCATGCATCAGGATTTTATATATTTAAAATTATGGGAAAGTATAAACCGTTATTTTATTTCTTTCATTGTAATTATTTATTTTTGTCTACTCACGCTAACGTTTTTAGAATGCTTTCCCCTGGACCCTTCGGTTTCCAATGCCCAGTTCGTAGAGTAACGGTTCGGTCTAGACATCGAGACTAGCACCATCACAATCATCTTCCCTCAGTCGGTCATCTTCCACTAGTAGGTTATCTATTAACCTACCTTTTTATTATATTTCTTTGTCTGTAGATTGCTCTGATTACCTGGGAGTTGTTATTTAAATTTATAGTATCTTTACTTAAGCGTTGTAATCCGACTAAGGAGATTTGTTTTAACTTATGGTTTGTTGTTGAATATTGAGTAATTGAGATACTATTTTCTTTAGTTGATTGTGGGGTTGTGTGAAATTAAGGGAGCATGGTGGCTCCAGGAGTATAAAGGTGGACTATTTTTAGGAGTGCAAAAAAATTGTGCAGGGTTTAGGGTCGCCTACTTATAGGGGAGGTTCTGTCAGATTTTCAGCAGAATCTTCTTTATAAGTGGATCCCGCAGGGCAACATCAGATTTTAGATAGAGTTCGGGGTGGGTCCTATCATAAAATGATAACATTTTCAATTAACATATCTTAGTTTACGATTGTGGCTCTATTATGAACAAATATAAGAAAAGAAAAAACTAAACCCACAGCATCGCGGGAGTACTTTTCCAAGTCTTCTTTTGTTTTGTTTGAGAGACACACCCTTCAAAATCTTCAGTGATTGGATTGAGAAATCCAGACACAGGACACCTCCTTCACTCACTCATCCATCGCCGCTAATTATAAAGACAACTTCCAGAGCATGCAATATCCCAACTTTCCAAATGATCAATGAGGACTCACCATCCAACTTGTTTAGATAAAAGCAATTATTACCAAAAAATAAAAATAAAATAAAAGCATAATTACTTATGCATTTTTACACATGTCTCACTAGAAGTGATGAGATTGTAAATCTAGATTTGAATGAAAAACACTAATCACTGCCAAATTAGTAGTGTGTGTCAGGTCCGCTATTCATGCATTGCCAGCCTAAACTGTGTTTTTCATATGACAACCCAACCTATCAAAACCGTCAGATTGGTTCCGCCACTTGGATTGGCTTGTGAAATTTATTATTGTTTCTCCTCCTAATTACGTAAAACCTTATCTAATTGATTTTATTTCCATTAATTTCCCACTTGTTTTAGGGAATCGGAAATTGAGAGAAATTCGTTGTGTATTCTCATTGATAATAGGGGCCTATTTATATAGAAGATTACAATGCATAGAATCTGAATATACAAGGAAAGTAATTCTACATTGAGTAGGATTCTAAGTCCTTCTCTAACCTTATTACCACTAGGTCAAGTAACCTAGAGTTTGGGCCAAACACAAAATAGAGATTTCCTTAAACACTCCCCCTTGTGTTGCCCAAACGCGGTGCTCCTCTCGTTGCCTCGCTAAAAACCTTGCCGAGTAACGAAAACCCAGTGGGACAAAAATAACCTCGGTCGAAGGGGAAAAAGAGCACAACACACCCTTCACGTTTCGAGACCATACATGTAGACATCTCCCCCTGATGTCTGCGCCTCCCCCTGATGATTACGATCATGGGAGTTCAGATAGTTTCCGCAAGCCAATTCTTGCCACATGTTTCTCGAACGTGGATTTAGGCAATGACTTAGTAAACAAGTCTGCCACATTGTTCTCAGAACGAACCTAGTTCACTTTGATCTTGAGGAGGTGATGTTGTTGCTGATTATAGAAGAATTTGGGCGATATACGCTTGATGTTGTCGCCTTTGATGTAGTCTTGCTTCATTTGTTCAATGCAAGCAGCATTATCCTCATAAATGCTCGTTGGCTCATCTGTGGTAGACTTCAAACCACAATTACTTCGAACATGCGTAACTATGGATCGTAACCATATACATTCACGGACTGCTTCATGAAGAGCAATAATCTCTGCATGATTCGAAGAGGTAGCGACTAAGGTCTGCTTTGTAGACCTCTAAGATATCGCGGTGTTTCCCATGGTGAATACATAGCCAGTTTGGGAACGACCTTTGTGTGGGTCAGAGAGATACCCAGCATCAGCAAAACCTTCAAAAACACCTATATCATTTTGGGATGGGGAGAGGGAACGCAATCCACCATGTGTTGTGTTCCGGTTATTTGATGGGTCCGAATCCATTACATCTTTATAGGGATAGAACAAGCTCATATCGATCGTACCACTTAGGTATCGAAAGATATCTTTAATACCAGTCCAATGGCGTTGTGTTGGCGCAGAGCTATATCTAGCTAACAAGTTCACAGCGAAGGAGATGTCCGATCTCGTGCATTGTGCTAAGTACAATAATGCACCTATTGCATTTAGATATGGCACTTCTGCCTCTAGCATTTCTTCGTCGTCATCTTTTGGACGGAATGGATCTTTCTTTGGATCAAGACTACAGACGACCATTGGGGTGCTTGAAGGCTTAATCTTATCAGTATTAAAACACCTAAGCATCTTTTGGGTATAAGCTGATTGATGAATCAGGATACCATCTTCACAGTGCTCAAGTTCCAAACCGAGGCAAAACCGTGTTTTCCCAAGATCTTTCATTTCAAATTCAGATTTCAAGTGTTCAACGGTTTCCCTTAACTCTTTAAGGGTGCCAATTATATTAATGTCATCGACATAGACAGCTACTATTGCAAATCTGGAACTTGTCCTTTTTATGAACACACATGGGCATAGTTTATTATTAATATAACCCTTCCCAATCAAGTAGCCACTTAGATGGTTATACCACATCCGTCCGGATTGTTTCAATCCATATAGTGAGAGTTTTAATCTTATGGCCAACGTGCTCCGTGGTTTAGAGCCACTTGATTTGGGTAACTGAATTCCATCTAGAACTTTCATGTATATTTCCGTATCTAGATCCCCATATAGATACGCTATGACCACGTCCATAAGCTGCATGTTCAATTTTTCGGAAACTACCAAACTGATAAGGTGGCGGAACGTTATGACGTCCATTACGGGAGAATATGTCTCCTCGTAGTCTATTCCAGGGCGTTGTGAGAAACCTTGGGCCACAAGGTGAGCTTTGTACCTTACAATCTAGTTTTTCTCATTACGCTTTCTAACGAATATCCATTTATGACCAACTGGTTTGGTGTTAGGTGGTATTGGTACAATTTTGCCAAATACCTTTCTTTTCGTTAGGGAATCAAGTTCTAACTGGATCACATCTTTCCATTTTGGCCAATTAGCTCTACGTTGGCATTCATCAACGGAGCGTGGTTCGATGTCATCGGTCTCAATAATCTCATGCGCTACTGAATACGCGAATACATCATCAATGATGATGGAGCTTTTTTCCCACGTCCCGTGTACACTAGTGTAATTCACAGAGATCTCTACATTCTCAGGGATAGGTTCTGACATTGAGGCGTCCCCCAATGATGTCTCTTGGACATAACCATAATCCGGAACATTCTCATGGGACGGATTTTGAGTATTGATGATCAAAGGATTTGTTTGTGCCTCATTCGCTCTCTTTCTAGGGCGAGTATCCTTCAAACCAATTGGTCTACCGCGCTTCCTTGAGGGACCTACGGCCGTAGATGCCACATCATTGCCATGCTGGGTAATGGCACCATCTCCTGGTGTCACAGGAGTAGCGTTATGCCCATTATTAGGAACATCAATCCTTGCAGGCACTTTTGCAACAGGTATGTGTGATCTCATCACTTTAGCAACATCAGAAAATACATCAGGCAGAGTGTCTACTACGTTCTGGAGCTCGATTATTCTTCGCACTTCAAGTTCGGACTGTGCGATACGGGGATCAAGATGAGACATAGTGGGGATAGACCACGAAAATTCATGCCGTTCATGTTGAACATCTGTGTTCTTATCTCCCCCTAATAATGAGAAGACTGTCTCATCAAAGTGACAATCCGCAAATCTAGCGGCAAAGAGATTGCCTGTCAAAGGTTCAAGATAGCGGACGATAGTTGGAGATTCATAGCCAATATAAATGCCCATTCGTCGTTGTGGACCCATCTTTGTACGCTGTGGTGGCGTAATAGGCACATAATAGCACACCCAAAAATGCATAAGTGCGAGATATCAGGCTCGTACCCAGTCACTAGCTGTAACGCAGAATAAGATTGAGTTGCAGTGGGTCGTAGATGAATTAGCTTCGCTGCATGCAATATTGCATATCCCCAAGCAGAAACAGGAAGACTGGTGCACATTACCAATGTCGGGCTATCATTTGTAGTCGTTTGATAGCAGCTTCTGCGAGACCATTCTGGGTATGAACATGGGGGACTGGATGCTCAACATCAATCCCCAATGACATGCAATAGTCATCGAATGTTTTCGATGTAAACTCCCCAGCATTATCAAATCGAATTGACTTAATTGGATGGTCAGGGTAGTGAGCCCTTAGACGGATAATTTGGGCAAGGAGTTTAGCATAGGCAGCTGTTAATGCTTGATATTTAGCGGTAACTAAATATGATCAACGCAGGCTCAGTGAGCGGACCGTTACTTGATATTACCGATATTCCCGCTACCTGTCAAGTGAAATACAAAGAGGGTGTTAGAGGGAGACCGCGTCGGGCGGACTTCTCTTCTCCTATGCCTAAATTAGTCAATGTATTTTTACTGACAGGATAACAGTAGACAAGTAGTAAATGCGTAATTAATGAGGAGAGAGAAGTTATCCTTTTATAGGTGGGGAGGAAGCTGGTCTTCTCCATGCTTTCGATGTGTGACTAGCATGCTTCAGTTCCCAGTTTCTGGAACTTCTGATGCTGTACTGGCACGGCGCGTGGCTGCGCGTAAGTGGTGATCTGTGAGTAAGTCGGGGCTTAGGCAGTAGCCTAGTTGGCTGTGTTCCCATAGGTGACTCCTATGGCGGGAGCTGATATTTCTGGCGATGGTATGAGCGTGGCTCATTGCAGCTAATAATGCTAGACAAATGCTCATGTAAGTACAAGTCCCCCAAGTCCCCAATCAAGGAGGGTCATCTTGGTTGGGGAGTTTCCTAGCGGTTTGAAGCGTTACTCCCACTAGACTTGCAAAGCATAATTAGCATCAGTGCGTTGTCAACCATGGATTGATTGAGCAAACGCTTTATACCCTTTCGGGTGGGCCCCTACTAGGCCCCCAGGGAGTCCCCCACTCCCCGGCTAAGATAGACCTCTGTTCGGTCTAAGTATTGTTGGTTGAGGGGATTTTCGTTGAACAGAGGGTGTTAGGTAGCGAGCCCAAGCTTTGAACCCAAGCAACGGGGGTCAACGTGCCTGATCAGGGTCGTCGAAGATTGTTGACGTGCCCCCTTTGTTTGACCCGGAGGATCATGGTTTTTGATGCAACACTGCGTGACGGTCGTTACAAGTGAGGAGTTGGATGAGGCAGGAATAACTCCGCTGAGGATAAGGGGCGGCAGAGCCGCGGGGAGTTATGTTTGCGAGACATTTGCTACCGGTATTGTGTTGGCGGAGTCTTTCTTGTAAGGTAAGTTAGGGGGAGTTCCGCTAGTTTCTTGTAGCGGAGTTTCCCTTGTAAGATGAGGAGCGAGAAGTTCCGCTAGCGGTTGTTGCGCGTAGCGGATACTCGATTGCCAGATGAGAAGCGAGCAGTTCCGCTATCAGTGTTGCGTGTAGTGGATATTCGGTTTGCCAGATGAGGAGTGAGAGGTTTCACTAGCGGTGTTGCGCATAGCGAATACTCAGTTACCAGATCTAGCGAGGTTCCGCTAGCGATGCTACACGTAGCGGATATTCGTTTTGCCAGATGAGTGAGAAGTTTCGCTAGCGGTGTTCCGTGTAGCGGATATTCATTTTGCCAGATGAGTGAGAAGTTCCGCTAGCGGTGTTGCGCGTAGTGGATATTCGTTTTGCCAGATGACGAGCGAGAAGTTCCGCTAGCGCTGTTGCGCGTAACGGATATTCGATTTTCCATATGATTAAGGGAGGGGTTCCCTCTGGCGTAGGGGCACTGAACCTGGACGATTGATATGCTCGTCCCCTTTTATGGCCTCTGCGTAAGCGGAGCCGTCGATGTGTAAGTTCCAGTCTAAGTGTTGGGGGGTTGGGTCGTCAGCGGTTATTATTTCTGTGTCGGGCTCAGCCTCTCTGCCATTTACAAGTTGTCGTTTTGTGAGCTCAGCAATGAAGTCCACTACAGCCTGGCCTTTCATGGTGGTCCTCGACTTGTAGTCGATGTCAAACTCGCTAAGCTCGATGACCCACTTGCTGAGGCGCCCCGAGTGTTCAGGGTTTTGCATTACCTGTCTTAGTGGCTGATTCGTTAGGACATGGATTGTGTGGGGCTGAAAGTATTGGCGGAGGCGTCTGGCGACGATGATGAGTGTGAGAGCGAGTTGTTCCAGTGGAGGATATCTTGTTTCTACCCCGTTCATGCCTCTGCCGGCATAGAATACGGGGAGCTCTTCATGACCGTCTCGCCGGACAATGGCACAGCTTACCGCTGATTGTGATACCGCTAGGTATATGTATAATGTTTCCCCTTGTACAGGAATAGAAAGGAGTGGGACAGGCTACCAGGGTATTCTTTCAAGCTTTGGAATACTGCGTCACAGTCCGCGTTCCAGTCGATGACCTTCTTGTGGGTTGTATTCAGCACTTTGAAGAATGGGAGACTTCTGTCAGTAAGTCTAGAGATAAACCGAGAAAGAGCGGTTAGTTTGCCCCTGGAGGCTTTGAAGGTGTTTCTTCCACTCTAGAGTCTTCATGTTGAGGATGGTCTGCACCTTGTCAGGATTGGCTTCTATGACCCGTTCATTGACTATGTAACCAAGAAATTTGCTGGCGGTGATGCCAAAGAAACATTTTTCTGGGTTGAGGCGTATGCCGTAAGCCAAGAGAATGGTGAATATGATTATGAGGTTTGCTACGTGTCCACTAGCTTTTATGCTTTTTACTAATATGTAGTCTATGTAGACCTCAATGATTCTTCCCAGATGTTCGGCGAACATGGCTTTCATCAACCGCTAGTAAGTTGCTTCGGCATTCTTCAGACCGAAAGGCATGACATTGTAGCAGTATAGGCTTTTGTCGATGGTGAAGGAGGTGCACTCTTGGTCGCCAGGGTGCATCTTGATCTGGTTGTAGCCGGAGAATGCATCCATCATGCTGAGCAGCTCGTGTCCAGCGGTTGCATCGACCAGTTGGTCTATGCGAGGTAGCGGGAAACTGTCCTTGGGGCAGGCCTTGTTGAGGCTCTTGAAGTCGACACACATCCTCCACTTTCCGCTAGGCTTTTTGACCATGACCAAGTTGGATATCCACTGGGGGTAGTTGACTTGGCGAATGAATCCAATGTTCTGGAGTTTGGCAACCTCTTCCCCTATTGCTCGATACCTTTCCTCCTCAAAGGCTCTACGCCGCTGTTTGATAGGGTAGGAGGATGGTTTGATGCTTAGTTTGTGTGTTATGATCTCCGGGGAGATGCTTGGCATGTCAGCATAGGACCATGCAAAGAAGGCTGCGTTATCACGCAGAAATTGGGTGAGCTCATCCGCTATTGCTTGGTCAAGCTGAGCACCGATGCGGACTGTCCGCTCAGGGTGTTCGTCTGAGATGCTGATGATCCTCAAGGAAGTTTCTGGGTTGACAAGCTCTTTTTTTATATATTTCTTTTCGTCCTCCCTAGGGTCCTCAAAGATGTTTGGTACTGGTGTGTGGTTTCCCACCGTTAAGATCTCATGGCGAATTGCCGAGCGTGCCACGGTTGTGGAATAACATTCCCGTGCCAGTTGCTGACTTCCCTTGACACAGCCTGTCCCGTTGGGCGTAGGAAATTTCATGAGAAGCATATATCCGGCTATGATGCACTTGAGCTTGTTAAGCGACGGTTGACCAATGATGGCATTGTACGAGCTGAAATAGTCTACAATGATGAACTCTATGTGGATTTTTGCCGTTCGTGGGCTAGTGCCAATACCTAGTCGCATGTAGTCCGAACCCAATGGTTGTGTGACATCACCGGAGAAACTAAGAAACGGCTCATGATCCTGTAGTAATTTCCTATTCCGTAGGAGTTTGCTGTAACAACCATTGAAGATGACATTTACAGCAGAACCGCTGTCGACCAGGACTCTTCCTACTTACCATTTGCCGAGTATGGCGTCGATTAAGAATGGATCGTCGTGGGGCAAATGTACTCCTCGCTCCTCTTCCTCTGAGAAGGTAATGGCTTCCCAGCCAGCCTTTGGCAGTTTTACGGACCTCTCATAGCGGATGTTGCAAATTTCGTTGGGGTGGTTAGCACGCGCATAGCGCTTCCTTGCCCTGTGAGACATATTGGTGATTGGGACGCCACCGTCAATGGTGTTGATACGGCCCATTGGTTCGATGTTGGCTATCATGGGTGGCGGTTGGCCCAGTTTGAATTGCTCCATCTTACCGTCACGGTATAGAGTTTCGAGGGATGTTTTAAGGGCGTGGCAGTTGTTGGTATTGTGACCGCTGTCCTTTTAGTATTTACACCATTTGCCAGTGTTTCTTGGTTTTCCCATCTTTGGGTACTTTCTTGGGGGTGGTGGCGGTATCTGATCTTTACACTGGTTGAATATATCCTTGTATGATGTTGTGAGGACTGTAAACACTACATGCCACTGGGAGGGCTCCGTCTTATTACGGTTATCCCCCTGAGATGAGCGGTTGCCTCTATTGTAGTGTTGGTCCCTCTGTCGCTTGCTCTGGTAATTGCCTTGTTGCCACTCTCTCTTCTTGTCAAATGGTGGCGTAGCGGTGGTCTTGCTAGTGGTTTCCCGATGGCTGGAAGCGGGCTGGGCTACCTTTACAGATGTTGGTGGTGGTGGTAGGCTCTCTCCATACGTGATGAATTCTGCTTGTGTATGGATGACAACTTCACTCATGACATGGTCATAACCGGCGTTTGGATGAATGTAATTGAGGTGATAGAGGAATGGTCCTTTGAGGAGTCCCTGCTTGAAGGCTGCCAGTGCCATTGTCTTATCAAGATCGCGGCACTGAGACGTTGCCGCCCGCCATCTGGTGATGAAAGCCTTCAATGACTCTGCCGTCCCCTCGCTTGAGGTCGAACAGCTGAGTTGTGTTGTGATGTCCGGCGGCCAACAAAATGAACCAAGTAAGGAAAGCATTTGACAGTCCTTGAAATGAGTCGATGGATCCTGGCGAGCATTCGAAGAACCAGTTCATTGCCTCACCATCCAATGTTTCGCTAAACAAGTGGCAGAGGGTGGCGTCATCGAATCCCTTGTTGTTGGTGAACTTTTTGAAGGTGTCCATATGGACGAATGGGTCAGACGTGCCGCTGTAATGTGACGTCTTTGGTGTTTTTACGTGTGCTGGTCTGACAGCCTACAGTATTTTGGATGTGAATGGCCCTGGTCTGGATGTGAAAAGCGAATTTGGTGTTGGTGCTGGGACATCTGCCTCCACCAGGGCTAGTCTATGCTCCAATTGCTGTATCCTTTCTAATATTAGGGTGGTGGCATCGCCAGCTAGCCCCGCTTGGGGTTTCTGCAGAATTGACCCGTGCCTGGCGGCGTGTGGGTTACCTTCGGTTCTAGTTCTGACTGTCAAGCGATTGGTATTTGGTTGTGATTCCGCTTCTTGCTCCATAATTAGGCGGGGCGGAGAGGGTGGGCCCCTTAATTCTGGAGGGTTTAGCGGCACTTGCATCTGTATGATTGGTACAGGTATAATTCCGTTGGTGTTGGGTCGACTGCGTCTAGTGCTCCGTGACTGTTCGCTCTGTGCTGTATTAGCGTTTGCCTCTAGCACCTTTTTCAATTCGTCGAACCTTGACATTAGCATGGCCATTTGTTTTTGGGCTTCCGCTTTTTCCCAGCGCTCTTGTTTGCTCTCCCTGTTTGCTTTGTGGAGATCCGTCAGTGCTAGTTCATACATAGCGGCAAGGTCTTGGACCGCTGGGCGACTGCTGCCTAGCTGAGCCTCCGCTGCAGTTTGGGTCTGCTGGACCTGGGATAAGCCTGGGGGCCCATACTAGGGTTGGTTGAAGTGTTGAATAGTGCTCGGTCAACGTTGACTGCTGGATCAATGCTAGCAGTGGGATTGGCAGGGTTGGGGTTGGCGGGTTGGCCCGCTTGCTCCTCGACGTTTTCCCCGCTACCATTAGTCATGGTACAAGTTGCCGCTAAGAATTTGTTTAGATGACTTAACTCAATGATAAGTGACGAAGCCTTTGTGTTGGCTTCCCACAGACGGCGCCAATGTTAATGCTTGATATTTAGCGATAACTAAATATGATCAACGCAGGCCTAGTGAGCGGACCGTTACTTGATATCATCGGTATTCCCGCTACCTGTCAAGTGAAATACAAAGAGGGCGTCAGAGGGAGACCGCGTCGGGCGGTCTTCTCTTCTCCGATGCCTAAGTTGGTCAATGTATTTGTACTGACAGGATAACAGTAGGCAAGTAGTAAATGCATAATTAATGAGGAGAGAGGAGTTAACCTTTTATAGGTGGGGAGGGTGCTTGTCTTCTCCATGCTTTCGATGTGGGACTGACATGATTCAGTTCCCAATTTCTGGAGCTTCTGATGCTATGCTGGCGAGGCACATGGCGGCGCACTAGTGATGATCTGGGAGTAAAATGTTAATGCTTGATATTTAGCGGTAACTAAATATGATAAACGCAGGCCCAGTGAGCGGACCGCTACTTGATATTACCGGTATTCCCGCTACCTATCAAGTGAAATACAAAGAGGGCGTCAGAGGGAGACTGAGTCGGGCGGTCTTCTCTTCTCCGATGTCTAAGTTAGTCAATGTATTTGTATTGACAGGATAACAATAGGTAAGTAGTAAATGCGTAATTAATGAGGAGAGAGGAGTTAACCTTTTATATGTGGGGAGGGAGCTGGTCTTCTCCATGCTTTCGATATGGGACTGACATGCTTCAGTTCCCAGTTTCTAGAGCTTCTGATGCTGTGCTGGCACGGCGCATGGTGGCGTGTCAGTGGTGATCTGGGAGTAAGTCGGGGCTTAGGTAGTAGCCTACTTGGCTGTGTTCCCGTAGGTGACTCCTATGGCTAGAGCTGGTATTTCTGGCGATGGTATGAGCGTGGCCCATTGCAGCTAATTATGCTAGGCAAATGCTCATATAAGTACAGCAGCATTTCGAGTGGATAACAGCACCACATGTGACCAGCGTGTCGATACATCAACCAATACCATAAAGTATTTAAAAGGTCCGCATGATGGTTGAATTGGTCCACAGATATCCCCTTGGATTCTCTGTAAGAACGGAATGAGTATTTTAGGATCCTTTGCGTAGGACGGTCTCGGTCCTAATTTCCTGAATGAACAGGCTTTGCAGAATGAGCGAGGGGCCTTAGAAGCAACCAATGAGGATTTTGGTTGGGTTGGAGCGTCAGTAACGCTATTAGAAGCAAAATGTGTGACTACATCTCCCATGATGGAGTTAGACCCATGGAAATTGGTGTGTGTGGCGTCATGGCCACTAGGAGGAATAACCATGGCATCATGCTCATGGTTGGCGCCATTTGTGGCGTCATCACGAGGGACAAGAGCGGCCTTGCGGCAGCCCAAGAAAAGAGCAGCTCCTGAGGCTGCAGTTTTTGCTGTCTTGCTAAGTCCGGGAATCAATGTTTGATTCTTGTTTCTTCTCATTCTGAAGAATGGATGTCCGTGTGAAATCTTTAGTATACGGAGCATCATATCACGACCAGGATGTCCTAGTTGGTCATGCCAAAGCCAATATGTGTCTGAATCCAAGAGATCTTCTCTTATGACATTATTGGATTCAATTGGTCGAATTGTAGTGACATAAAATCCACTAGATTGATACGTAAGCTTCTCTAAGATGCGCTTTCTGCCGCAATCATTAGAGGTAATGCAAAGGAATTCTATTCCGTTCTCATTATGCGTTTCCGCATGGAATCCGTTGGCTCTTATATCTTTAAAGCTCAATAAGGTACGATTTGCCTTAGGAGCCTAGAAAGCTTCAGTGACTTTAATCAAGGTGCCATTTGGCAAAAGGAATTGTGTCATTCCATGTACTTGAACTAAACCTGATGGCCCAGCCATCGTAGTCACAGAGGAATATGTAGGCAACATCTCTAAGAATAATTGTCTATGTCGTGGAATGGTGTGTGTAGTCGCACTATCCACGGGACATTGTAGTTCATCCATTCCTAAAAGAAAAGCTCACAATTAAAAAGGAGTCATAAAGAAAAGAACTCAACTTTTATTGATAAGCCAAACTGAATTACATCATCTTTTATTTAATCAAAGAAGATCTAATCCAAAAAGAAACTAGCTAATGCAAACAATGGCAGTCATCTAACTTCTTTCGGTAATTTCAATGCAAATGTGACCAGGTGAGTAGAGAGATGTCGGTGGAGCAAGGCTCGCTTAAGTACTACTTATCTTAAAACCTTCCTAGACATTACATTTACAAGGAGTACGCCTACTTTGAAGAAAGATTAAAGCATTGGCATCTACTACAAATAATATGGCAATTGCCTACATCTCTTGGAAAATAAAAAGACTTAATCAAAATCGCCAGTTTCTGGGTCTTGATCTTTGTAGTCTTCCACCCTTAGATCGAGATCGCCATCTTGATCTTCTTGTTCCATGTAGTTGGCCTCCCTTGCTTCACGATACATTTTGTATCCGTTTGCAACGTTCTGGGATGCACTACACTTCTTTGCTCAATGTCCACTTGATCCACATCGAAGACAAACAACTTTATGGTCAGGCTCCCTTGATCGAGGTGCATTTGATGCACGAGTTGGACGACCATTGTTCTTGGTGGTGTCACCATCATGGCCGGAGGCTCCGCCTCTCTCTCTCTTCACACGTTGGCCTCCACGGTTCCGTGCACGCCTATCTTGGCGATTTCTTTCCTCTTTAGGGTGAGAATATGGACCAGAACGTCCAGAATTGTCCCTACTCTTAGGGTTTCGCTCCTTGCATCCTCCCTTGGGGGCGCTATAATTAGACTCCGGAATAGACTTAGTTTCCACAGGTCTAGCTTTATAGTTCTTCACAAGGATATTGTCATGCTTCTCAGCTACGTTCATGGAGCCAATGAGCTCATAAAACCTTGTGATACGTCCTGCATTCACATCAATCCGATAATTCTTCGAAATCATCAGGGCAGAGACGAGAAAGGTAGAGAGAGTCTTCTCGATCAACATCGTATCAGTTATGGTTTGTCCACAGAACTCTATCAACGACTTGATACAAAGGGTTTCCGAGTTATAATCAAGTACGGACTTGAAGTCATAGAAGCGGAGGCTATGCCATCTCACTTCTAAATCAGAAAGCAGGGAGTCACGAATGTTGCCAAATCGCTGCTCAAGTTCCACCCATAGTTTTCTGGGGTCTTCCTCATTGAGGTATTCACTTTGGAGAGCATCATTCATGTGCCTTGTCATGAGAATTATGGCCTTGGCTTTATTTGCTTCGAAAGCATGAATTTGCTCTACAGAAAGCACGTTCTGACTAAGCTCTTAGATGGTTTCCAGAAGTCCATCAGCCTTAAGATGTTGGCGCACATCTTGGACCCACCTATGGTATCCTGCGCCAGTTGTCTCTAGTGGAAAAAAGTTCAACTTATTCAGGTAACTCATCCTGAAAAACAACATAAGATTAGGGTTAGTTTCGGAGCATAAAAGGTTACCATGAAAACAATAAAAATTTCTGAACGTAGTCGCTTCCAAGAAATTAGGGATTTCTGAGCCTAGTCGCTTCCAAGATAATCTGATTCTAAGAGATGTTTTGGATTAGATCCAAACAATGATGTATGTGGTCGATAATTTTTCTTCTCAACAAACTCTAAGTTTGGAGGACTCTACAAGCTCCAAGCTTGGAGTGAGCACGAACCCCCACAGTTCGGCTTTTAGGTCTCCCCTATGAAGGAGAAAGGGGGGTAGAAGAAAGGGATGTTGGAAGTCCTCGAGAAAAGAAGAAGAAATTGAAAAACTTCAAAAACGAGAATTTTTAGAAAAATTTACCTTGAAAAGTTACCGGAAATCTTAACCGGAGAAGTCCTTTGAAGGTGGCCGGAAAAAGGTCGCCTGGGGTCGCTGGAAAAGTGACTGGAGACAGGTGGTGGCCGGAACTAGGCTAGGTTGTGCGGGGCTGCTGCAAGGACTGTGCAGGAGCTGTGTAGGAGCTGTGCGGGGGCTGCCGGCAGGTGCTGCAGGGGTGTAGGCAGGTGCCTGCTGTCGGCAGATGGTGCAGGGATTGCGCGAGGGGCTCGATAGGAGTAGCAGGAGTTGTCGATATATGTCGACAGGTGTGCAGGGAGCTGTCGAGCGCAGGGGCGCGCGCAGGCTTGTGCGAGGGCTATCGATATCTGTCGACAGGGGTTGTGCAGATGCGTGCGGGGACTGTCGGCAGATCTTAGCAGGACTCGGCAAGGCTTCGACAAATGTTTGGCAGGGACAGAGGCCGGTTCAGTTTTTCCGGTGGCCGGTTCAGGGGTTTTCTGACAGGTTCCGGTTGTTCCGCTGCCTGTTCTGGGTTCCTTGAGGTTAGGGCTTACAATATGTGGGGCGGTGGATGTTGGAATTTGAGGGCTACTAAATTAGGGTTTCAGGGTTAGGGCTTCGTGCTAATAACGTGTTTTACGGAATCAGAAATTGAAAGAAATTCGTTGTGTATTCTCATTGATAATAGGGGCCTCTTTATATAGAGGATTACAATACATAGAATCTGAACATACAAGGAAAGTAATTCTACATTGAGTAGGATTCTAAATCTTTCTCTAACCCTATTACCACTTGGTCAAGTAACCTAGTGTTTGGGCCAAACACAAAATAGAGATTTCCTTAAACACCACTGTTTTTAATTTTTTTGTTTTTACTAATATTTGTTGTAATATGAGGAATTCCAATTTGGAGTTTTGCTTGTAATAGACGAATTTATAACATAAGAATGTTATTTTAGTACTGTGATGGAAATTTCCATTGTAGGAAGCAACAGCCCAGCACATCTGTAGTTTCTCCGTTACTGGAAAATAAAGCAAACAGATTATGACATGCATAAGTCAAGCCATGTAAACGTCTTACTTCAATATCAAATACTTTGAATTTTCCAAGTCCTCTCTACATCATATGTTTACATCGATCCTTGAAGTTGAGGCTAGCTAGCTTTGCTAAATTCTCAACTTTCTGATCTTATATGCAACCACCATGTACTTGTTAAAGGCGAATTCATATGAGAAGTTTTCAAAGTCCAACACCGATGCTGTTTCCGTCGACGGGTATCCCGGTTAGCTCTAGCAACCCTTACTTTAGTCATAATGATCATGACAATAGCTCCTAAATGTCATGTTTCGTTACATTTAAATGAATGTCAGTTATACGAGATACTCGTGCATCACTATTATGGTATTGTAAATTTGTAACCATTGTGTACAATAAAAAAATGATGGCTTTGACTGTTTGACATTCCTCCTAAATTTATAGAGGGATTCAAATTATAATAAAGTAAAATGTCATATAACTGATCCATACTTTCATTTTTTTTTTTAAGGTCTTCAATTTTCTAACTCACTTTAAATTCTCAAAATCTTAATTTCAACTTTGAATGGTCGTGCCACTGTGTGTGAATGGGGCAAATGGTAATACCACTTTAATAATAGTAATAATACCAAATTTAAATAAAAGCATCATTACTGATGCATTTGTACCCGTCGGCTTAGAAGTGATGAGATTCTAAACCTAGATTTGAAAGAATAACTCTAATCACTGCCAAATTAGTAGTGTGTGCCAGGTTTGCTATTCATGCATTGCCAGCCCAAACCGTGTTTTTCATTTGACAGCCCAACCGATCAAAGCCATCAGATTGGCTCTGCCACTTGGATTGGCTTGTGAGATTTGTTACTTTTTCTCCTCCTAATTACGTAAAACCTTATCTGTGTGGCCCAATTGATTTTATTTCCATTTATTTCCCACCGTTTTTAATTTTTTTTTAATAATATTGGTTGTAATATGATTTCAATTTAATTAGAGTTTTGCTTGTAATAGAAAACTATTGAATCCATATTTTCAGGAGTGAGGATTATAGCAATCATGATTCCATGATGAGTCCCCCAAAATATGTTTTTCTTAAATGCACCAAAATAAGATATATGCTAACCTCTAATTTCCTTGCTTGCTTCAATGGGAACTAAAAATTAGAAACAAAAAGTTTTAAGTAGAAAAGATTGTATTTCTCTACCAAATTGGTAGCCATGGAAAATCGCGTGGTTTATATTTTGCAAATAATTTTTTATACAGGTAAATGTGACCCTCTTTGATTATTTTCCTTAATTCCTTGGATTTTAATTTCACAAATTTTGATGCTTATAATTCAATGAATCCAGATTTGACTCGTGCGTGTTGATTAATTACAGTCCAACTCATGTTTTTGTGCAATTCTATTCAACACTAACAAATAATTATGATTTGGCTTTATTTAAATGGCCCCCCCCCCCCCCCCCCCCCCCCCCCCCGACCTTTCATTTTTTCACAGAAATTAAAAAGAAAAAAAAATGCTAGTTTGTATTTGAGTCTTTGAGTGATGGGACCAAATTTGAGATTCTTTTGAGGAAAAGAGGAGCCCCAATAGCTGGTGAAGCTTCCAAAACCAGAAGAGCACCAATACTTCAGCTTCCCTCTCCTTTTCTTCTTCTTCTTCTTCCTCTCTGTGGTCGGAGTTGATATACCATGAAGAACAAGCAGCAACAAAACCCACCACCCTGTTTCCTCAAACACTTCGTGAAGGCTCAAATGCAAATCAATAAGATCATCTCTATTTTCCTCATCTTTGTCTCTGGCCTTGCCCTTGGAATCACCCTAAGCTTCTACATCAAAGACACCCCTCTTCAAATCTACACCGCATTAGCGCAAGCGAAAACCAATTTCGATTCCACCATATACAAATTAGTCCCTATAGATTCTCCCCCACCACCACCACCACCACCACCACATTCTCCTGTTAAAAATGAAACCAATATCACCACCAAACCCCTCTCTTCACCGCCGCCTCCTCCGCCGTCTTCTCCACCTCCGCCAGTCGAGTTGAAAAATTACGTAAGGGTGCCAAGTGCCATGCATGATATGGAGGATTCTGAGTTATTGTGGAGAGCTTCGATGGTGCCAAAAAGAAGTGGGGCATTGCCATTCAAGAACACCAAGCCAAAAGTGGCCTTCATGTTTTTGACCAGAGGGGATTTGGCTTTGGCTCCATTATGGGAACGTTTCTTTAAAGGAAATGAAGGGCTTTACTCTATCTACGTCCATGCCAGTCCAACTTCCGGCGAGACAATGCAGGAAAATTCTGTGTTTCACGGCAGAAGAGTCCCGAGTAAGGTCAGATATTGTTATTCTTTTTCACAATTTGCATTCTAGTAGGATTCTGATTTAGCAGCATTCACGCTATTTCACAAGCATCTTTATGCGAATAGGATTTTGTTTTTATTGGAATGAGATTTTATTTTTATTTAAGGTATATAGTAATTAATCCAGAAATCAAATCATATCCCAATTCTGAAACCTAAACGTTTTCTTCTCTTCTGGGGCTCTAACTGATGGGAAGGAGTGGAATGCGTTATATATCGACTCCATTAGTGTTATTTACTGCACCTAAAATAGCTTTGATTTTTCAAACGAAGGAGAAACAGAGAAGAAAGGTGGCTTTAATTAGTTTACTCTATGTTTACTTCTGTTTGATTGAAAATAGATTTGTTTGTGTCTTTTACACTCTCGGTTTTAGCTTTACAACTGTCCTTTTAGGGGCAAATAATTTTTGGTTTTTCATTTTGATCCCGCTACCTCACTATTTTGTATTCATAGCTTTCGCATTAAAGAAAATTGCAATTAACTTGTTCAGTGAGTCAAATGAGACAACACTATTTTTTTTTTTTTTTGAAAATTAACTTGGGACCTTATCGATGATATTCATAACATATTGAAGTTGATTGTTGAGACTAAAACCACAAATACGCAAATTATGGGGACTAGAAATGCTTTAGGCTTTCCACATTAGTCATATCTATCGGCAAAAAGAAAAAACGAAACACTAGATCATTTTTTTCCAGTAGTTAATTAGCTACGGTTACACACCTGCACCCTTTAGGAGAACGCAATTCGAATCGATTTTGCTTTGATGTCATACTAATAGGAAATTCCTAGACTTGCATCATGTAGTGGGAAAAATTTCATACCCTTCTTTTATAATTAGTATTATTGGCATGCGTTATTGCATTAGATAAATACTGTATAAAAGACCAAATTATATTTCTTTATCAGCATTGAGTATATGTGATTCCCTAGGATTCTGTATTATATGTTATGACATCCTACTTTGAGTGATAGATTAATATAAACTTTGACATTCTTAATTCTTTCCCCACATACAGTCTTCAAAGAATAATATTGTAGATATTCTTTAGATTTTATTTCATTTTCAGAACTTAAAACTTCTAAACCTTTCAATTATTAGGTTCACTTAGACATGTCCAGAAATGTTTGGACAGAACAACATGGGAATTACCTGTCTATATGAATCCTGAGGTTGTGAAGGTTTTGACAAATTCATAACTAGGATACAATTATGAAGTAGTCGTGAGGAGCTTTACGTATATGAATGTATGTGGACAAATTGCTTGAGTTAATGAAAAGATTGAAAGAGTCAAAAAGGAATAGAAAACACTTAACTCAGTATGGAGGTTGATCTGGTGATTAAACAAATCAACTTCAATTTGGTGGAAGTACCTTAATTATGTACTTGTGTCTTTTAGAAAATTATTTTGGGGGATTATATCATTGGGTCGAAAATTCCCATACGTATTGTAATGAAAAGACCTAGGCTATAGAAGAACATAACACGAGTTATTTGGCAGATTCCTAAACCCCGAGAGTCTCAATATGATGTCTTTCTCCATCTTTGTTTTTATCGGGAATTTATATTTGATTAACAATGATTTTTTTTTTTCACCATTTTTTAACATCGTGCTTGTTCCTATTAATTTTTCTTTTGGCCATTTCATTTTCCTTTAAGTCTGCACAAACCAATGTTATTACACTCAGCAAGAATTCCGGTGCACTAGTGCATGTATTAAATTGGGCATATGCATTGAGTGGTGGATTCAATTTGTTTCAGAAATGCATTGCTTGGATTCTACTCTTTTTGTTCCTACAAAGTCTACATTCCTTTCTTGGTGCTCTCTGTTTGTGAGGCATGTGCAAAGTATTTAGGTCAAGAAAGGAAGCAAAAGTCCCCCTTTAATCTCCTTCTTTAAGTAGCTAGGAAGTTACAACACACAAGTTGGTATATTGCAAAATCTAACACATCATATTCTTGGTTGAGAATTGAGACCCTCCCAAACGTCCCAAAAACCTTTCTCTTAAGACTTTGGATTTTAATTCCTACACAATTCCGCCTCCCTTAACACGCATAACTATATCCGGAATACCCGCATTAACGAGTAATCCTTTCTTATTAGACATCAACATAGAGTGGATGGTTCATAGACCTTAAACATGTTTTGTCACATGAACATATATGAACATCTGAACATATTAGCGTAGTTGGCAATAAACATTTGAACATGTTCTTGTTAGAATGTTAGATCTGAACATATGAACATCTGAAGATGATCTTATTAGATATGTTGGAGCTTATGTTGTACTTAATTTGTTGAATTAATGTTGCAGAATGTGACGTGGGGTGAGCCGAACATGTTGCAAGCAGAGCGCCGCCTATTAGCCAATGCACTGCTGGACTTGTCCAACCAACGTTTCATTCTGCTCTCGGAGTCGTGCATACCACTATTCAACTTCAAAATGGTCTATGATTACGTTATGGACTCAACCAAAACATTTGTGGAGGCCTACGACTTGCCCGGTCCAGTGGGCCGAGACCGTTACAGGAAACAAATGAGCCCAACGATCAAGCTTGAGCAATGGCGGAAGGGGTCGCAGTGGTTCGAGGTGGACCGCCAGTTGGCACTGGAGGTGGTTTCGGACAGAAGATATTTTCCGTTGTTTGAGAACTACTGCGTCCCCTCGTGCTACTCGGACGAGCACTACTTGCCTACTTACGTGAGCATCAAGTTTTGGAAGAAAAACTCGAACCGGACTTTGCATTGGGTCGACTGGTCGAGAGGGGGGCCACATCCGTCAAGGTATCAGAGGACGGATGTGACTCATGAATTCTTGAACAAGATGAGATTTGGAACAACATGCGAGTACAATGGGAAGAACACTAACATATGTCATTTGTTTGCAAGGAAGTTTATGCCCAACACTTTGGATAGGCTGTTGAGGTTTGCTCCCAAGCTCATGCAATTCGATTGATTTTTGTGGAGGAGAATTTTTTTTTCTCTTGGTGGTGATCATTCATTTCTCTGTAAACCAATCCGTTAAGTTGATGGTTGGTTCAATCATTGGTTTTGAGGGTTTTCTTATCCCTGACTCTTGAGTATTATAGTGAATTAAGTACTTAAAAGCATGAACGTAGAAATTGTTCAATTTTATTAGGGTGAAAGGAAGGTGTGTAAGTTTATATTTTTTGAAGATAAGTGTGATAGAAGTTGATTTTGAATTGCATGATGTATAAAAATGGTAACGCGATCCTTATCCAAAATGACTTTATAACCGATCAAATACGACCAATAATGATATTGATTTGGTTTACGACTTACAAACTTAAACATATGAAAAGAAAAATGCCCGAAATAAATTGTTACGTTTATATTTTCCTTGAGAAACTTGATCATTTTCATTTGGCGAGCCAAACAGACAGAGTACCAAGTCCGAATTAACATACCTTGAGACTATTCCTGAACCAGAGAAAGCACAACTATTTTCAGGTGTAGGATGGGCTGATCAGGCCCAATTTACATTTACATAGGACAAGCCCAAACTACGCAGACTTCCAGGGTGTAATGTACGGCTTTTGTTCCAATTTGTAATTCACAAAGAATTTACAAAACCAATTGGTGATTTGGACCCTATTAAATATTGAACATTAGGTACCAAACAAATTATTGAATATTCAGCCGAAGGAATTGGCCCGGATGTTTCTGCGAACTTCATCATATTTTTCGAATTTGCCATTGCAGTTTTGGAGACATGGAGAGCGACCCATTGTGCACTCTGCTTGCGGAAAGTACCACCAAACTTCATCAACATAGTGATGTCCCTATGAAATCACTCGATTTATTTTTATGAGAGGACGATAATATATTAAAACCGTATATATTTTGATTAACTAAGCTCAATAACTAGTAATTATGCCATAATAAATAAGAGCTAATCTAATTGATCAGTTCTTGGTCTTAACTTCCCATGGGGCAAGCAGTCAAATTAATTAAGTTCCAAGCCACATATTTTGCGTAGTTGAAGGGTGGGTGTGTCATGGTGAGTCTCAGTTTTGAACCCACTATTTTAGGGTCCCACTTACATGTTCATAAAAACTATAAGATCTTTCTGAGAAATGCATCCATTGACCAAAAAGTATAGTCAAATCCAGAGAGGTATATGCGTTCTAATTGAGACAAAAAAACAAAAAAAAAAACCAAGTTGACGTCAAAAGTTGAGTGTCAGATATAAGTCATCACTAGCTAAGCTAGGTTTCTCTCTCACTAGCTCTTACCTAGCTGTTTCCCTTTCCATTCCAAGAAACTTCTCTTTTCCATTAGTATAATTAGCCTGTCAATTTTCCATTCTGTAAATTAGGTTGATCCCTAGCTACCTTGTGTGTGGATAAAGCTACGAACTCTGATCGATATCTCTAACCCTCACTCTTCTCGATCTCTCTCTGAGATCCGATTTTGAGATCTAAAATGGCCGCCAAACGGTTTTTAACTGATTCAGAATCCGACCAAGATCAGCCCAATGATAACAACCGGAAGAGACCAAGACTTTCCTTCGCTTCGTATGTCTTCTTCGATCTCTAACAGTAAATTAATCCTACTGTACAAATGTCCTTTCATAAGTTCTTCCTCTTTTTTGATTGATTTCCCAGCAAAACCCTAAATAGTAAATATATATGGTTCTGATTTGTCTTCAAATATTGCTTTATCTTACAGTGTGATTGGAGAAGTGGTTATGGTCAACTCCATGCAAAACCTTTTCTCATCCTTGGAGCCTTTGCTGAGAAGAGTGGTACTGACTTAATCACATGCTAGATGTTTTCAACTATTATTTTGTGCTTAAATGCTTTTTTTCATCCCCGTTAATTACTTGAAACCCTAGCTATTTAGTTAACTGTACGTTCGTTTGTTTCAGGTGAGTGAAGAGGTTGATCAAGTTCTAAGGCGATGCTCTCGCTCTTTAACAAGGTCGCCTTCATTGAGAATCCAAGCGCTCGAGCCATCGAGCTTATATCTAGTCTTTGCCAAGACCCTCTCTCTCCCAATTTTCACTGCAAGCAAGATTTCAGACGAAGACAACAACCAAATTCAAATCCTTGTTGTGGACAAGAACATGATCGGTGGGAGCCACCAAATGGGTCCGATCTCTCTTCCACATCCGCTCAAAGTAGAAATCGTTGTTCTTGACGGTGACTTCCCTAGTGGAGATCGGGAGAACTGGACGAGCCAGGAATTCGACAACAATATTTTGAAGGAGAGAACTGGCAAGAGGCCGTTGCTCACCGGAGACGTGAATGTTACGATGAGAGATGGGTTTGCGACGATCGGGGACATTGAGTTTACAGACAATTCGAGTTGGATCCGGAGCAGGAAGTTTAGGCTTGGTGCAAGGGTGGCTCCGGGGACGGGATATCAGGGTCCGAGGATTCGGGAAGCCATGACTGATGCTTTCGTTGTCAAAGATCATCGTGGAGAGTGTAAGTGTTACACCTTCATTATTTCGGTCCATATAATATGTGATTTCACTTGAACTAGGGCTTATGAATGCATGTCTAAATTTAATGCCTTGAATTTGATAATTTGGTACATTGTGCATGTCCATGAGTGCTATTTTCATTGCTCGCGGTTGCTTAACACACATATAAAAGCAATGAACTAGCTATATATGCAATTATCATGAGAATTTTCCTCCAAAGTTAGTGGACCTCCAAGTGTTAAACATGAAGCCTGAACCTTTAGGGATTTCTGTAGTTAATCTACGCTGTATCTAAGCTATAAATTAATACAGGATTGGCTACTCCATCTACAAATATATTTGATTTCTCTAGAAACAAAATATAAGAAGCTTATCCTCATGAGCTAGCTAGCTTAGCAACGTTGTTATCCATATATTTAGTATTGAAAACTCATCAACTAGTATTGTTTGTCAAATATTGTAATTCAAAACCTCTTTTTATAGAATAACTGGAAAAAATATATACAGTACGTGCTATAAGCTTAAAAATCTCTCGAAATCTTTCTCCAATCTAAATCAAAATTGTGGTATAAAGCGTAGTCAAATCGGAACACCCGGTCGATTTCTACTAGGTCATCGCAAACCTAATTGTTTTCTTCTAATTCCGTAAAACAATAGTTAAAATTAAATGCCTCAAATATCTTAAGAATCTTATATGATCATCAAAAACCCCCCTTGCTTTATAGTTTACTGAAGTCAACATGCATACCAAACACATTTGTGTTTGGTGACATGTATATAGGGTATATGATTAAGATCGACGAGAAAAAAGATCACGTTCACACAATGAGTCATACAGGCTGCGTACGTCTTAAAGTGAAGTAGAGCAATCACTGGGGCCATGAAAGGGCATTTCCCATTTCTGCATAATAAACTGAACTAAACATTTCACTTTCATGCCTCATATCAAAGGTAGAAGACAAGTAATCAATTCAATTATATTTGAGTCAACAAAACAGCCTAGACTAGTATCCATTGTAGAAAAATATTCTTAATTCATTAAATTGTGAAGAGATGTTCATGAATCATGACCAGCTTATATATACTTATATGGTCCAAATTAATTTGAAACAATTTGTTTGTGCATAAAATGAGCTAGGCCTGCATGACTTGGGTCAATGGTATTGGAAACAATCCCATCATGAATATGGACAAAACTTCATTTACCAAACCCTCTATGACTTTTCTCATTGGAAAATGATTTGGGGCATTTGTGGTCTCAATTTTAAGTGTCATTGCATGTCACCTACACACATCATTTATTAACCAAATCATGTCATGTAATTCTTGAGTAAAAAGACAATCTTATACTTTCAAGATCTAATGACTCTAAATTATTTTGGTTTTCTCTAAAAAAAATATATATATATTATTTTGGCTTTTTTTGTTTCTTTTCCTTTTTTTCATTATATATATATATATATAATTCATCCAAAATTATATACACACACATGTATGTATATAATTCGTCTAAAATTATATATATATATATATATATATATATCTTCCAAATAATGTATATGTATAATTCGTCCAAATTATATATATATATATATATATATATATATATATATATATCAGCGGTTCTCCACTGCGGACGTCCGTAGTTTTTCAATCCGTACGGATTTCCAGTTTTGACCAACTTTCCGATCACATTTTCACATCTTAACCATTCAGTCATTTGCAAAATTTCAGCCAATTTGGTGATCATTAAGGCATTCAAAACTGCAAATTACAACAATATATACGAACGGTTCCGGTTCGACAGATTCGGTTCGTTCGTGTAAATTGCAGTTTTGGATGCCTTAACGATCACCAAATTGGTTGAAATTCTGTAGAGGTGTTCTATATATTAGAACCTAAAAACTGAACGGTTAAAATGTGAATGTGTGATCGAAAAGTGGGGAAAAACACAAAATCGGTACTTTTTTACTTAGGTGCGGATATCCGCACCTGAGCAAGGTTATATATATATATATATATTTGATGTAGAATGAATATGGTATAAGTATATATATTAATTTCGTAATTACAATCACGAAAGTTAAAAAATTTTGATAAAAAATAAAGTAAAAAATTAAAATTAGATCCACAAAAATGAAAAGAAAATATATTAATATTGTAATTTTTTTTTTGAAGGGATTAATATCGTAATTATAACCCACGAAATCTGTGAAATTGAAGTAATATTAAACTCTTTTAATAAATGAATTTAATAAATAACCTTCTATTAATGTTACTTTACACTAACATAGAAATAAATATATTGAAATCGTAATTCTAACTTAAGAAATATGGTGATTAAAGAGGTAAGAAAACAAAAATAATCTAGAGCCATTAGATTTGTAAGGATAAGATGATATTTTTACTAAAAAATTACATGGTATGATTTAACAAATATGTGATATTTGTAGATGACATGACATGATACCTAGGATTGAGGCCACAAATCTTAGGCCTCATTGAAGCCCTATATCATTGCCCTTCCTCATTCCCCATCTGAATGTGGCTTTCTAATTACGTACGTATCCCTTTAGTCAAGTGAAATCTTTGTTCAAGTGTTGGGAATATATTTTTTTTATCCCGTTAAAACGGAGATTGGAAGAACCGATAATAATTTTGTTGTAGTATGACATTAAACTCCTACATGTTGCCCACCTTGAATTAATAAAGTACGCATTTGAGCACTAAAATTCTAGCACACGCACATGTACATTTCTGATTTTTGCAACTATTGGATTTAACGGTTGAAAATTAGAATGATAGAAATTCTCAACGATTGAATTAAATACTCGTACAATATTGAAATGTTTCTGGGCGCATGCAGTGTACAAGAAGCATCATCCACCAATGTTGGAAGACGAAGTTTGGCGGCTGGAGAAGATTGGGAAAGATGGAGCTTTTCACAGGAAGCTAGCTGCGGACAACATTCATACTGTTCAAGACTTCTTGAAGATGTTTGTCGTCGACCGATTGAAGCTTAAAAAGGTACATATAATCCTTTTAACACATGCTCTCTTGCAGATTGCTAGCTTAACAAAGCTACTTATCCAGTTGTCCTTATTATTCTTAGTTTCTTACTCTGACTGCAGATATTAGGGATTGGAATGTCAGAAAAGATGTGGGAAGTAACAGTGAAGCATGCAAGAACATGCGTGATGGGTAAAAAAATGTACATTTTCCGGGGTCCTCATTTCGAGCTTTTCTTATCTCCGATATGTCAAGTGATGAAGGCTGTGATCAATGGCCAGACTTTCCCTGCTCGGGACCTAAGCAACTATAACAGGGTACGTATGCATGAATATTATGTTCATGCATGATCTATAGATAAATATATGCATAGTCATTTATTTATATCAACGTACGTACTATTTGATCCAATTTTATGGTATTTGTACATATGTTTGTGTTAATATTGTGGTGCTGTAAATCCAGAACTATATTGAGAACTTGGTAAGGCAAGCGCATGCAAACTGGAATTCCTTGGAGGCGGTTGATACAATGTCGAATGAGACTGCCTTACTTACACAAGGTACGCATATATCTTATCCCTTTAATCGATCCTATTTTGCTCGATTCTCTATTCGCAAATTTCCATAAACTAACTTCCGAATCTTTGATATTAGGTCATGTAGAGGACCAGCATTATCCTCAGGCAATGATGGTAAGAGCATCGGATCATCAAGTGATCAATCATGGGCAGCAGCAACAGCAGCAGCAGCTAGCTGATCATAAGTGTATCAATAATGTTGGAGCTGCTGGTTATCTACAGAGCAACACCATGATGGGGTTTGAATGCAGTGATAATTGGCAGATCAGTTCACCATACTCGTCGTTCAGCCCATTGATGGATACTGGTGTCATCAAGTGTAGCACCTCAGCAGACTCATCATCTTCAGATGGGGATTTAGGATCTCAGGGTCTCTAATCAATGCCATCTGAATTAGATTCCTCACTATCTGCATCTACATAATTTCGCTGTACATATAAATACATATATGGAACCGCTCATAGTGTAATATATAGGCCACCTGATGCGTATCAGGAAAATATAGCTCGACTCTATTTCCTTATTCTCTTTATAAGATAGCCCTTGTAATATATAGTTGAAATTATGGTCCAACAGAATTTCAAATTCTCATTCCAGTCTGGAGACTGGAGTCGAAGACTCGGGCCACAAAAAAACAAAAACATAACTGGGCCAAAAACACTAAACAAAGTGCCCAAAATGATGCAAGGTTCACCAGAACAGAGCAAAACCTCAGTCCCCAGCGGCATGTGTACCCTTCTTTTTTTTTTTTTGTTTGTTTCTGAAGCAAGGTGAGATGAGAACTCCTTGACATCCCAAATTTTATTGCAGAAGAGCAAAACCTACTCATAGCCTTAAAAAGCCAAAAAAAAAAAAAAAAAAAAAGAAGGAAAAAGAAAAAAACAAAATCTAAACTTCAGAAGACTCAATTTCATTACAATTTCAAGCAATGCTAATTAAGAGTTATATTTCACTAGAGAAAACAAGTAGAAGATGTACCATAGTTGGTTAATGCATCCACAACATAATTTCCTTCGCTATATATATGAGATGGAAATGCATTTGAAAAATACGAACAGATAATTATTCCATTAATTGGACCCGAAGTTGCCAAGGCACCAAAGAAAGAGATGGAAGAAAGTAAGGAATAAGAGAAGAATCAACTCCAAGTCAAACATATTTCCAATCTCTCACCCAAAATAGTTTGTTTTGATTACCGCCATGCCATTACACAACTGAGCTAGGGATGTCAAAATTAGAAGCAAAAACACCATGAATATCAGCTCTATAATCTCGAAAAACAGCCATTACACCCACCACGCGTAATGCACCCTATCACGCCATAACCTTCTAAGTTAGCAACAACATTCTCAGCAGAATAAATTTTGACCATACATACTTTCTCTAATTATCAGGAAAGGGCTGGTGCAAAAATTCAAAGCTTTTGAAGGAAATCGACTTATGTGTGCCTATTCAAACTAGGATTAGTTTCATGTTTCTAATAGAAGAGAAAGTTCTAGAATTCCTAATCCTATTTGGATTACTTTTCCTTGTATCATTAGAACATGTACTTTGTAATCCCTATATATAGGGCTCCTATTCTCAATAATGAAATACACAATTCTCTCATCAATCTCTCTCAAATCTCTTATTCTTAAACACGTTATCAACACGAGTTCTAATCACAAAACAAAAACCAAAATCCGAAAACTCTTCTCATCAAAATCTGTCGCAACTCCTAGCCCAAGCTAGCCAAGCCATCACCACAGCCTACCCCGCGCGCACCACGAGCTACGCGCTTTTGCGCTCGCTGCTGCTTGCCTGCGCGCTCATTAGCCTGCAGCCCTGCACCACTGCCCTGCTGCCCTTGCAGCCCTGCCGCAATGTAGCTAGCTCTGCTAGCCTTCAGATGTCCCCCCCCCCGCAAGCCAAACTGCTGCTCTCAGCCCCCATATTCAGCTCCTTCTTCGGTAACTACTACTTGCTGCTACGCACATACTTGTGCACACCATCAAGCCATCTAAGGCTTTTCTACTCAACCTACATCGTCTCCAAGCTCAAGATTTCAAGGTTTCAAGCTCCGATTCAAACAAGTAAGTTTTTAAATTAAAGTTACCGCTTTTGAAATTTAATTTCTCCTTCTTTTCTTTGGGGACTTGCAACCTCCCTTCTTCTACATCCCACATTTCTTATAATGTGGGTTCGATTCTTGAAAAGCGGAATCGTGTGGATTCACACTAATTAACGAACTAAGAGCGTTCGTATGACTTCGTACTAAGAGCGTCCATAAGCATCGATATATGACCATATAAACATCACTGTTTTGGTCTAATCCAAATATTCTTGGAAATCGATTTCTTGGTAGCATAGCTCTGAAATCTCATTATTAGTTGTCATGGAAGCTTTGACTCCGAAACTAATCTATTTCTTCTTATTTTCAGGATGTCAAAGCCGAAGCTTGACTTTCCTATGCTTGACTCAACTGGCTCGGAATACCATAGTTGGGTCACGGATGTTGAGAACCATCTCACATCAAAAGGGATCCTACCCTTAATTCAAGCACCAAACCCTAATCTCATATTTGAGCGTATGGCTACGAATAATGCCACCACTCTCATCTTGATGAGACGCCACATGGATAAATCACTCCGATTAAAGTACATGTCAATCAAGGATGTTAGAGAATTATGGGTTGCGCTAGAAGAGTGATTTGGTAATGTCAAGGACTCTCTCCTCCCCGACTTGAAAGTCTAATGGAGCAATCTACCATTGGCCGACTTCAAGTTTGTAGCTGAATATAATTCAGAAGCTCTATGCCTCAAAATCATGTTGGGGTTCTATGGAAAACCTGTCACGGAGCAAGAGCTAATTGAGAAAGCTCTCTCCACCTTCCCGTCTCAGTAATTTTTGTATCAAAGCAATACAGAGGTGAGTGCAATACTGGACGGATCACGAGGTTTCATCAGCTTATTAATGATATGTCTGTAGCTGAGAAACATGATAATATCCTCGTGAAGAATTATAATTCAAGACCAGTCGGAACTAAGAGAGTTCAAGAGGCGAATTATAATAATGCACCCAAAGGAGGGCGCAAGGAGCGAAACCCTAAAATTAAGGGACAAAATGGACGTTTTGGTCCATATAACCGCCCTACAAAGGAAGGTAACCGCCAAAATGGAGTGGGAACACATGGCAACAAAGGCCAACGTGGGAGAGGAGGACACAAGGCCGCCGACCATAGAGGTGGCGCTATTGTCCATCAAGGGCATCAATCCCATCCTCATGCGCAAGATGCAACTCAATTCAATGGAGGACATCGCAATGATGCATGCCATAGATGTGGATCTATTGAACATTGGTTCAAACAATGCAATGCAAGCAACAAATTGGCTGCACATTATAAAACATATAGAGAAGCAAAAGGCCAAGAGGTCTATCTTGCTGAAGAAGAAGAAGATGGTGATGATGCCAACGTCAATCTCACCTTAGCGGACTTCAAATCTGACAAAGAAATGCACAAGGATGATGCAGATTTTGATTAGTATAGTCTTTTATTTTTCCAAGAATTATGTAATGACAATTATGCCTTAATCAATAAAATGACTTATTGTATTAACTCTTTTTCTCACTAGGCGTACTCAAGAGTAATTGTGATGTCTAGAAAATGTTTGAACTGAGAGAACGGTTTTAAAAGTAAGCAATGCTCCACCAAAATCTCACCTTACCTTACCTGGTCACAACCAAATTGGAATTACCAAACGGATTAAGTGACTACAATTTGGCTAAAGTTTGATTTTGTCATTTGGATTAGATTTTGGTCACGAAACTTTGATGTAATCATTGGCTATTATTAATAAAGTCTTCAATGTCTTGGACATATTTTAATTTCGAACTATATTATTTTTCAGTATGTTTCCCGGAGAGCTAGAATGCCTCGTGGATAGTGCAACTACACATACTATTCTTCGAAATAGGCAATTGTTTCTATAGATGACGCCTACTCGATCTTCTTTGACTACAATAGATGGATCATCTCAATTGATCCATGGTAAAGGACCAGCCTAATTTATGTTGTCAAATGACCCAAATATAAATGCCACCAAAGCTCTTTATGCTCTTAGGGCTGGAAGAACCCTTTTGAGCTTCAAAGATATAAGAGCCAATGGTTTTCATATGGAAACACATTGTGAGAATGGACAAGAGTTCCTTTGCATCACCTCTAATGACTACGGACATAAAAGAGTCTTAGAGAAACTTATGTGTCGATCTTGTGGGTTGTATGCAACCACTATTTGAATAATTGAATCCAATCATGTTATGAGAAATGATCTCTGGGATTCTGACACATATAGGCTTTGGCATGACCCTTTGGGACATCCAGGTCGTGATATGATGATCCGTATATTAAAGACTTCACACAGACATCCATTTTTCAAAACGAAAAGAAGTAAAAATCGGATTTTGGACTCCGAAGGAGCCCCTACATCTTCATTGGCCGGCGCCGCAGTCCCCTTGCTGCCTAAGGGTGGCCTTGTTGCCACCAATGCTCTTTCAACTCTAAATCCTATTCCTAAAGTCAATTGTGACTTCGTGAAATCCTCATTGGTTGTTTCTAAAGCCCATCATTCGTTCTGCAAAGCCTGATATTAGCAAAATTAGGATTGAGACCATCCTATGCAAAGGACACTAAAGAAAACAAACAATTCTTACAAAGAATCAAAGGTGATATTTGTGAACCTATTCAACCACCTTGCAGACTATTTAGATATTTTATGGTGTTGGTTGATGCATTGACACGCTGGCCACATGTCATGCTATTGTACACAACGAACGCTGTATTTGCCAAACTTCTCGCCCAAATTATTAAGTTAAGGGCTCACCACCCTGATCATCTTATTAAGTCTATAAGATTAGACAATGCTGGAAAGTTTACATAAAAAACTTTTGATGATTATTGCATGTCCATTGGGATTGAAGATGAACATCATGTTCTTCATGTTTATACCCAAAATGGTCTCGCAGAAGCCGCCATTAAATGACTACAAATGGTCGCTAGAGCATTGATAATGCACACCAATCTCCCTATTTCTTCTTGGGGCTATGCAATATTGCATGCAGCTGTGCTTATTCGTTTGAGGCCCACTGCCACTCAACCCTTTTCTGCATCCCAGATGGTGACTGGGTATGAGCCTGATGTCTCACACTTACGCATATTGAGTGTGCAGTTTATGTACCGATTGCGCCACCACAACGCATCAAAATGGGTCCTCAACGACGATTAGACATTTATGTTGGATATAATTCCCCAACTATTAGGCGATCTCTTTGCCGCTAGATTTACGGATTGTCACTTTGATGAGACAGCTTTCCCGTCGTTAGGGGGAGATAAGAATATAAATGTTCAACAGGAACGACATGAATTGTCGTGGTCTGTGCCCACTCTGTCTCATCTTGATCCCCGAATCGCATAGTTCAAATTTGAAGTGCGGAGAATTCTCGATCTTCAGAAAGTAGCAGAATCGATGTCTAATGTGTTTTCTGATATCGCTAAAGTGACGAGATCACATATACTTGCTGCAAACGTGCCTGCAAGGACTGATGTCCCTAAAACTAGAGGACATGACACCATCTCAAGGGCACCTGAGTATGGCGATGACGTCCCCTCCCATGGTGATGTTGTGGCTAGGCCCACGACTCCTGTCAGGAAGCGCGGGAGGCCCATAGGTTAGATGGATTCTCGCCCAAGAAAGAAAGCGAGTTTGGCAAAACATCGATGTGGATAATCAATCTCATGAGAATATTCCGGATTATGGTTATGTCCAAGAGACATAATTGGGGGACGCTCCAATGTCAGAACCAATTTCAGAGAATAAGGAGATCTCCATGAATTACACTAGTGTACATGTGATGATAAATAGAAACTCTATTGTTATTGGTGATACCTTTGCATATCATGTTGCAAAAAGAATCATTCAGTATGATGATATCGAACCTCACTTTGTCGAAGAATGTCAACAAAGAGCAGATTGACCTAAATGGAAAGATACGATCCAGGCTGAATTAGATTTACTAGCAAGGAGACAGATATTTGGGCCTATAACGCAGACACCCCCAGATGTAAAGCCTGTTGACCATAAATGGGTCTTTGTTAGAAAGCGTAATGGGAAAAATTTGGTGGTTAGATATAAAGCCCGCCTCGTGGTGCAAGGTTTCTCACAACGCCCTGGAATCGACTACGAGGAGACATATTCTCCCGTAATGGACGTTATAACGTTCCGCTACCTTGTCAATTTGGTAGTTTTCGAAAAACTTGACATGCAGCTTATGGATGTGGTTACAGCATATCTCTATAGGGATCTAGATTCAGAGATATGCATGAAAGTTTCAGATGGACTTCAATTACCCAAATCAAGTAGCTCTAAACCCAAATGGACTTCAATTACCCAAATCGAGTGGCTCTAAACCATGAAGCGCATTTTCAATAAGATTAAAACAATCCTGACGGATGTGGTATAACCGTCTAAGTGACTACTTGATTGGGAAGTGATATATTAACAATGAAATATGCCCATATGTGTTTATTAAAAGAACAAGTTCCGAATTTGCAATTGTAGCAGTTTATGTCGATGACATGAACCTAATTGGAACTCTAGATGAGTTAAAGGAAACTACTAAATATTTGAAATCCGAATTTGAGATGAAAGGTCTTAGGAAAACATGATTTTGTCTCGGTTTAGAACTTGAACACTGATCTTGATCCATCAGTCTGCATATACTCAGAAAATTCTAAGGTCCTTTAATGAAGATAAAGCAAAGCTTGTGAGTACTCCCATGATTAGTCGTAGTCTTGAGCCCAGAAAAGATCCGTTTTGTCCAAAGGATGAGGACGAAGAATTATTAGAGGCCTAAGTGCCCTATTTAAGTGCAATAGGCATATTATTGTACTTAGCTCAATGCATAAGACCAGACATCTCATTTGCAGTGAACTGGTTAGCTTGACATAGTTCTGCACCAACATACCGCCATTGGATTGGTGAAAAGACAATCCTTCGATACTTAAAAGGTACGATTGATATGGGCTTATTTTATCCCTATAGAGAGAAGAGGAATGACGGAAAATTGGGATCGGATATGAGGCAAGCTGCCATCGTCCATAGTGTAGCAGCCGGCCATGTTGTCACTACGGGTGCCGCCGCTGTCCATGGTGGCCGGCGCCCTCCTCTTTCCCTCCATCAAAACTACAATGATGTTTTGATGGGTTTTGCTGATGCAGGGTACCTCTCTGACCCTCACAAAGGTCGCTCATATACATGTTATGTCTTTACCATGGGAAGCACTGCAATGTCTTGGAGGTCTACAAAACAGACCCTTATTGCTTTTTCCTCAAATCATGCAGAGATTATTGCTCTACATGAAGCCGTGCATGAATGTATATGGCTAAGGTCTATAATTAGACATATTCGAGGAAGTTGTGGTTTGAAGTCTACTACGGATGAACCTACATGCATTTATGAGGATAATGCAGCTTATATTGAGCAAATAAAGTTAGGTTTCATCGAGGGTGACAACACCAAGCATATATCGCCTAAATTCTTTTATAATCAGCAACAACAATCACTTCTAAAGATTGAAGTAAATCAAATCCGATCAGAGGATAATGTAGTGGACTGGTTCATGAAGTCGTTACCTAATGGAATGATGATTTTGGAGATGGTTGGAGGAAGAAAGAATGTTGAAGCTCGAGTAAGCCACACCAGTGAAATTTATTTTCCAGATTGGGTTCATGAGCAACTTGCGCAGGCGGGCAATTTCTGTTTGCTCAATGCAGTGACTGAAGGAAAAGGAAGTTGCGAGGAAGATGATCCTAGTGGGATTGTGGTGCATACAGACAAGGCCATCTGATAGGCCATCCATAAGTAGAGTGATTGAAATGTTGGAAGGAAGCATTGAAGCCTTGCAAATGCCACCAAAGCCAGTCCTATCTGCTGTTGTAAGAACATCACCAGAATCTTCCCCCTTATCAGTAGTATCTGTTCTCGATTAATGGATGTATATGTCATTCATAGTTCAATTCCTTGTTTTTAAAGATCATCCAAGAAATCTTTCCCCTTCACATTTTTTTTTATGCTCAGAGCTCTATCCTGTTTTGTAATTTTGATGTTGTACAGCAATTTACCACGAACAAAATCTGAAAGCGGGGTTTGCTAGTTTGCTACTGTAGAAACTAGAAACATGTCCAAGGCTACTGTCATACATTTTAAGAGAAAACAAGCCTTCAGCAACAAAAATGAAAGAAAGATTGTAATATGTCACCTGCTAACAAATTTTCTTTGATAGTGGATGAAAAGAAGAAGACATTATCTTCGTAGATAAATCAGACGAAAAAGTTCGACCAGTGCTATTATTTGGTGTGGAAGACATACTAACCCAATTTAATGTCCCATAATCTGGTGAAGGTGGCAGAGAACCACTCTTTAGCAAAACAATAGCATCGGCTGATATACAATTTCCTCAATTTCCTCTGTGTTGTAAATTATTATGGCTATATCATGTAAATAGAGTGATATGTGTTTTTTTTTGGCTGAAAAGGAGGGATAAGAGAGGTGAAAGAACCTCCCTACCGCCTCATATTATTAAAGAAAAAGAATACAATAAGAGGGGGATGAAGCCAGACCCTCCATAGTGGAATACAGGAGACATAAAAAGAAACTAGCTAATGAACACGAAATTGAGGAAGACCTAAATGGTCACTATTACAAGCTGAAACAATGAACGGGGGAATCAAATCTCACCAAACTAAACTTGTTAGCATGGTACCATGATTTGCTAAGATTTTAGCAACTCTGTTACCTTCCCGAAAGATATGTGAGGATCGGAAATGTATCTGAGAAATGCGATGCAAACAATTCATCCATTCTACTCTAAGCTGCCAAGATACCAACTGAGGAGAGCGAAGAAAATTAAGCACAATAGAAGAATCCACTTGTAGCCATATATACTTCCAATCCCGGACCCATGACAACTCAATGGCTTTAATAACTGCCATAACCTCTGCAGCAACTGAGCTAGGGATGTCTAGATTTGATGAAAAAGGACCAAAAAAATCCCTTCTATAGTCACGAAAACCGCCCCATAACCACCAAGGTTGGAGACACTTTTCCAAGCCCCATCCGAATTAATCTTAACCCAACCAAAAGGAAGAGTAAGCCAATTAACCTCAATTATTATAGGAGCACGACGTGGATTACATTAAGCACCAAAACTTTTCACAACTCGAAGGTCTTGTACAAGATTATTCATGCACCCCTTAGCAAGATGACTAGAAGCTTGTATATATCTTGATATGTGTTTCTCCAAAGAGATCTGCTCTATATTAGCATATCTTCACCATTGACAAAGCTGCTATCCATATATTGCTAAAGTTGTCAACATATCTTCACCATTGACAAAGTTGCTGTCCATATATTCCTAAAGCTGTCAGCATATCTCCTTTGTAATTAATGTAGCCACAACAATGGACTTATTGTGATGGCTTTCACACTAGTTTATACTCCTATATAAACCCTCCCATTGGGAGAAGAATAGATACAATTTTACTCTCTCCATTCTTTGCATCTAAACTCTCTCACTCTCTCCATTTTCTAAAACACTTTCACTTTCCTTTTACAACACGTTATCAGCACGAGAATAGCTCTAGGATTCGGATTGCAGATTGACAAGAGAAGAGGCGAATAACTCTTGGGTTGTAGAGAAGAGGCAGTTCATCATTCAATCAACATCACTCTACCAGCTCTACAACCAAGTAGGTTTTTCCAAGCGAAAAACATATTCTGTTGTTTTGTTTTAGCTTCTGTTCTCTGTTTTCCCGTATTTATTTAAAATAGTAATTCAAATCCAAAACTCATCAAATTTTTTATGCTGGAGCCCTTATGGGTTTAGTGCATCCCTGTAAAGTTTCGTATTTTTCTGGGTTGGTTTGTTTGGGTTTTTGGTTTGTTTTTCCACTGCTATTCAGTAGAAGCTGCAATCACCTTTTTGTGATTTTTGTTGAAGCATTATGGACTTAATTTTTGGTTACACAAATTTGAATTAGGCCATTATAATTCCTTATGCTAGAAGCATTATGGACTAAATTATTACACGATTATTACATAAATATTATGCCAGAAGCATTTGCCCAATTTATTACCTATAAGAAATGCCAGAAGCATTAATGGGATTTGAACCCATTTCCTTAGGTACTGTTTGGCTCCAGTTTTGTTGCAACTAGTCAACAGTCTCTTTTCTGTGTTGGCATGCCAGCACCGTTCGGGTGCGATCGTCGGGGGTGTCCCTTGACTTGACTTCTTTTGAACGATTGAGGACGAGGAGAGCACCAACCTCGTCCCAGGATTCTTTGTGCCTCTTGGTGAGGACTTTGCTGCAGTTCTTCTTGTCACACAATCAATACTTAATATTGTAGGTTGAGCAGAGCGAAATCACCGGGAAGTGTTGAGATCTTGCTAAAGTGTGACTTTAGCTTCGCTGGGTTGCCAGGGAGTTACCCTAGATTGGCTGGTTCTGTAACAGTTGTGGTCGCGGTACTACAGTCGGCTCCTGAGGAGACTAGGACCGATGTACGTTGACAGAGGGTTTGGTGGCACTGACAGTCAACTCCAAAGAAGATTAGGACTGTAGTGTGATCACCGGTAAGAGAAAGAGATGGGTTCTCCGGAGAGTGTTGAGAAGTCGTAGAGACTCTTTGATGAGAAATGTGTTGTGAATTGTTACTTGTTATAGCCTCTATATATAGGCTACCAAGCCATAGTGGTTGGGCTTAAACAAATCATGATGGAGTACTTAATGAGATCATGATGGAGCACTTAATGGGTTTATGGAGCACTTATGAGATTATGGAGCACTTATTAGGATTATGGTGGGTTAAGCACTTAAGCACTTAAGTTTTGGAGTGGTTTTTGAGTCACTTTCTGCCCCTTTATTCCTTCAATTACATGTCCACCAAGAATTCAGAATGGGCATTCGACTTCTTCATATAAAATGATCCACCATGAGTGTAGATCATTATGGTAAAATTTCAGAGCTTAATTCCATGTGGTTGGGCCGAAAACTCTGTTAGACTCCTTGCAGGTCCAGTTTTCCAGTTTAGTTTTTCAGAAAATTAGACTGATTGTTTGAAGGTTTTCCACTCCAAACTAGCTCTTAAACTCTTCATAAGAAATGATCCTTGAGATGTCTAGAATGAATCTGCAAATTTTTAGCTTATTTGGATTTCGTTTGGTTAGTCTACTGCCCCTCCTTCCTTGTTTAGCTCGGTTTCTCCTAGCCGAAGTAGGAAAATGTGCTAAAGTTGACTTTTCATTTCCATGCTTCCATCATTTCCTTTTCTTGTAGCTCGCATAATCTTCTATAATTCTATGGGTAGGCTTTATTTAGCCTCTAAATAATATATTTCGGACTTGTCGACAATATATAGCTTGAGCCACTGACTTTGGCTCAATTTCTCCAAGACACGCCTTGTCATGCCAAAATGCTCATTTTGGGTTCAAACATTGCCCCCCAGACCTTGAAGTCAAAGGTCTTCAGTAGATCTTCATCTTGACTGAAGAGGTCTTGAATCAACACTGTTCTTATAATGTCGTTGCTCAGAAGCCACTTGTATTGGCTTTCTAAGGCCACAACCTAATTGATAAGTAAGTTGGCCATGGCTTAATTGATGATATGCATGACAACTTCCAGAGTCATGAAAGCCACATGCATGATAATTGAGTTGACCATTTTGAGCATACTTTTGATCACTTTCATGACCGTGGTAGCATCCAGAAGCAAGACCACATCTTTCTGGGCCAGATTCTCTTGGACGCTACCTCTATCTTGCTTTTTCGGAGAAATTTATAAGCAAAACTGTTTCAAGTCTCTTTCTTTTCTAAACTTTAACTTCCATCCCCGAAAAGACCCAGAAATGGCACCCAAGAAACCCTTATTTATCGATCAGCCAGATGAAATCGACGAGAACGCCACATATGCTTGGCGAACCAACATGGGTATTCGATGCCTGCGTGAGACCAGAGTGGAGAGAAATCAACTTATGGGCTTTGGTGAAGGCGCAAATCAAGCGAGCATGGGGCCCGCACCTCATGACAGTTTGCTAGATGACGCCATGGCCTACTACTAGCTTCCTATCCACTGTCCTATAGCGGCTCTCCAGCAAGTGTCACGTGATTTTAGTAGTTGGGGGCCAAGGCGGAAAGTGGGTCACTGGCCCACTATCTTTGTTGAGGAGGAAGCTTGGTATCAAGAGGTCTGAGCGAGGGATTTGGCCTGTTGGGATGCGGTAGGTATCACCCAAGCCATCGATCTGTGCTTCTGTCTTCCTTCTCATACCAACCCTGCACTGATAGCCGCCACTATTTGCTTCTAGAACACTCCAGCAATACCTTTGATTTCCGGTTTGGGCAGATGGGCATAACTTTGCTAGATATTCTCACCATCACAGGACTGCCCATTGACTTTGATCCTTATGAGCACGATCACTTTGACAGAATCGACTTCGAGCTGCAAATGACTTAGACAAATTGGGGCCACTACAGCAGATCTTACCTATCGTGGCGAGAACACTACTGCCAACACGACGACGAGACCGGAGGAATTGCTTTCCTTGAGTTTTGGCTCTGTAAGTTCATTTTCTGTACTTCCTCTGGAAAAACTACTGGTACCTGGAACTCTGGCCACCGCTCTCTATAATGGTATTTGTGTTGGCCTCGGGCAACCTGTATTGGGTGCGCTGTATCGCTCCCTTTACAAAGCCGTAATGCGCCCTTTCGATACCTACATCAGCGTGCCTTTCTGGATCCTCGCTTTCTGGCTGCAGATTTATTTTCCCCACTTCCGCCGTGATGATATTTCAACAGATCCCCTAGTCGATTCCCTTTTGGGGAATTGGCTTCGCCACAACGCAAAGTACCGAGCTCCGTCCTATTCCGTGTGTTTCACTTACTTGTACCTGTTGATGAAGATGGTGGACCCAATGGTAGTCCTTTCTAGGCGATATCCTTCTCCCCTTGAGGATGGCTTTCTACCCAGTAGAAGGGATTATAGCGAGAAAGCGCTCGAGACCTTTCGTCGCGCTATCTCCTGTTCGGACATCCGCCTTACCGACGACCGCATATGCTGCGAGCTCTATGCCCCTAACCATTTTGCTTGCCAGTTTGGGTAGGTCCAGTTGGTACCCTGGCCTTTGACTGATTCTGCCAACTACTACACTTTTTGGCGGAGGCTAGTCCCGCCTGGATCTCCCCCTTTTTAGAGTTGGTTTACTTTGAAAGCGATTCCCCCTTGGGTTTGGGTGCTGTACCCGATCAACGATGTCGGCAATGATTATGCGGATTGGTGGAAAAAAGTGTCAGTGAACTGTTGGGACTCACCATATAATGAACTCTTTGCCCGGAGGACCGCGAGGCCCTTGCGCGCTTCCCCAATCTTGCAGCACAACCTCTGCGACTTGTTCCAACTCCTCACTCATCACTTTCGGGGATACAGATCTGCAAGCTTGGGGCAACAGTAAGTTTTCATCTTTTTTACCACTTCTTTTCCATGATTAGATTCTCCGCTCTTATTCCTGAGTGTATTTTGCAGCGAACCACCTGGAGTAGGATAGCCTCTATTCAGGTCGGGAAACAAAAAGCAGTAGCAGAGGAGACTCTTGAGGAAGAGTCTTCTGATGATGAAGTTCCAGCTGAGGTCATTTGGTTAAAAATGAACCCAAACCTGTATATTTGGTGCTTCCCCCCTTTTTGAGTTATGATTCTATACTTGTACAGGCCACTGCTGTCTTCGCTCGCAAACGCGATCGAGCACAATTCGTCGAAAAGAGTTTTGAATATGACAAACCTCTGGGAATGCGATTGGTAAATTCTGGTCCTATCTTATCCTATTTAAATTTTAGAATCTGGGTAGGATCTTCATTATGTATCTTTTGATAGGTCTATTACAGGACCACTGATACCTCTTGCATGACCGAGGCTGGATCCTCAGCCGATGTAGAAGAGCTAACTTTCTTGCTAGTTCAACCACTAACTAGCCCCGTGGCGCCTTTTCCCTCTCCCACATCTGTAGAGCATCTGCAAGGTCCTACCATTCTAATAACGATTATGACGACTCCCCGGAGCATGAAAGCATGGAAAGCCACTCAGAGGCTTCTGCCGCTTATGAAGAACTAATGACAACAGAGATTCCTACGGTACTAGAGGTCTAAGAGGTTAATGAAGTGGGGCCTCTCCTTCTGGATGACTATGTACCAAATATCATCCTGACAGCTCGAGAGGTAAGCCACTGTTGGCCAATGCTTTCCATTTTCCTTTAGATCCAAACCCGCTCTCTGACATTTCTGAAACTGACCAGGATTCAGTTCGTACCGAGGAGGTGGTCCGTGAAACTGAAGATCCAGCTGGCGGGACGTACATCCCAGGTTTGGGGAATGAGGCGAGCAGTGGTGGTGGTCTCTTGATTTCGGAAATAGACGAGGCGAGCGTTGAGGCCGAAGGTTCTGCTCTCGGAGCTGCTTGTCTCCAACACTCCACTGATTAACCTCTCATTGAATTTCCTAAGTCCTCTGTGGTTGAGATGTGGGACCAGGCTCAGGAGGTTGTTGCTGAAGGTGTAGACGAAGATGCAAGAGTTAAGGAACTTGTTAGCCCTGTAGCGTTGGTGACTTATGATCGTGCTGCGAATCCTCCTCCTCTCACTAGGCTTGAAAGGTTGGCTCAAATCCTTGAGGAAGTTCCTCCTACTATTGCTAAACTAGTGAGAGCGGAGCTTCGAAACCTTCTGGGACAGTGGCGGCTGGGCCTGAAGAACTCCCTAGGATGTGGGAAGCCATTGCATTTCTTCTCCAAGAGCGTGCGGTCAATCCAACTCAGCTATTGAAAGATCTTGACGTGGCATGAGCTCGCCAATCTACAGCGAAGGCTTAAGCTCATGTGGCTCGCGTGGTATGGAATAACCTCGCTAATCAGATGGAGACTCTTGGCGGTACCTTGAATGATCGGACCAATCGCATGGGAGAGTTAAGGCTCCAGAAGTTAGACTTAGAAGCTCAGATCTGACATCTCCAAGCTCACTTGGCCCATGTGAACAACTAGCTCAACTTGGTAGAAGCCCAACTGGACACTCCCTTGGCTGCCTCTGAAGAATTGACTCACCGTTTGGCCCAAGCTGAAGAACGAGCCTTGTTGATTGAAAACAGGGCCCTTACTGTAGGCCTCCAGGTTGAGGTGCTTTCTGTGAAGCTTGATTTTGTGGGCCGACGACTTTAGGCCTCTTATGACTTATAGTAGTGATTTCCTTAGGCCCAATTGTAGTACATATATATATATATAGATATATATTCTTGTAGTACGACGACCTCTTTATTTCTTAACTAATATTTATCTTTTGGATCCACTTGCTGGCCCAACTTAAAACTCTTGGTTTTATCTTCTTAATGAGTCTTAACTTTGCATTAACTAACTGTTGAAAATAGTTGTGAGAAGATAAAATTGAAAATGGAACAGTTACCTCCTCGAAAACCATTCAGTTCCCCCACGTACCAATAATCCCTTCTTTTTTGAGATTTATGGTAACTTCAATTGATTTCTTTGACTGTCCATCCACAGGTGGAGATGCTTTTGCGATATTTAAAGCAACTTAATCAAGGCTTACCGACACTTAATTTGAATCTTCTCTTCGACTATGGAATTTTCTCAACCCATCAACAATGGAACCACAAACCCAGCAACCAGGATAGAGGAAGCACCAAAGCAGTCGGGAGTAGTGCTAACATACTTTGCAGGTAGAACAATACCAGGTGGACTGCCGCTACAGATCAGATAAGAATCTTCAAGGAGCTTTACTACAACAAAGGAGTTAAGGCCCCAACTGCAGAGCAGATTCAGAGGATCTATCTCCAACTGAAATGGTATGGAAAGGTCGAGGGCACAAGGCTTGGGAGAGGCAGAGGAAGAGGTCCACTTTGGATGTTCACGTGCCCATGCAAAAATCAGGGCTTGTTGGTAACGGTAACGGTACCAATTGGAAACCTGAGGATCAGTATATTAACTTCGGATCTTCTGCATCTGCTTCTGCTTCTTTAGCTTGTGTGATTACTTTTAATGGACAAATGGGGAACTATGGTGGTTATGGATCTATGAACATGGAGAAGAGTTTTAGGGATTGTTCAATCTCAGCTGGAGGGGGAACCAGTTCTACTGGTGTTGGTGGATCCATTAGTCACAATTTTGGGTCATGGGTCAGCTGCAGTGTTGACCAATATTCCTCCTCATCCTACACTACTAGTACTAGTACTACTTTCTTTGACATGAATGAAGAACAAACTTTTATGGAACAATGAGGAGAAGATTACCAGGAGATTGAAACCCTTCCACTGTTCCCCATGTAGGGTGGGGACATGAAGACTACTTCCGAGGGGGGTGGTGGCTCTCGTACTTCCCTTGAGCTCAGCCTCAACTCTTACGGCTCGACCTATTTTCCAAAGCCGTTGACTCGGATCCAAAGGTCTGACTTCAAACTTCTGATCGAGGACCTCGAAGCCCGTTTAACCTCTGTTGAGAATGCGATTGCTACAGAAGAAGCCCAACTTGATGAAACTTTGGTTGCTTCTGAAGAAATGGGCTGCAACCTAGCCCGTGTCAGAGGGCCACTTAGGCCGAAGCTGGTGCCATTTCGGTGAACCTTCGCATGGAGGAACTTTGCTTGAAATTGAGCTTCGCGGGCCAATCTTTGTAGGCCTCCTTTAATGTTAAACCAATATTCACTTCTTGGATCCACTTATTGGCTCAACCCTAAACTTTTGGTCTTATGTTTTTTCAATGAGTCTTAATTTTGCATTAAACACTTGTTGAAAAACGGTTGTGAAGAGATAATCTCGTGAATAGAACAGTTACCTCCTCGAAAACCGTTTCGGTCTCCTCACGTGCTATTAATCCCCTAATAATAGTTAATTCCTCGAAAACCACTCGGTCTCCTCACATGTTGCTAGTCCCTTTTTTCCCGAGATTTGGAATCACTAATCTCGGTTTACTAACATAGGTTTGACTCTTTAACCATCCATCCAAGGGTGGGGATTTGCCTGAAGTCCCTACAAATAGTTATATTTTGGGCAGGGAATACTCACAACAAATCTTCTGAAATATTCAAGAAATGGCCTTTCAGTCCTTGCTTCTCTCTCTCCTTCTTCACAAATCTTCCCCATCATGAAATGGCCTCTAACCTCTAAATTTTAGGCTTTGTGGTGTAATCTCAAACATGGGTTAGGCTTTATGGCGTAATCTCAGGCAACCCCTTTTTTCGGCCTTTTGGAAGTCTGGATGGAAAATGGCAGGCTTCAGATTGGTTTAGAAACACGAGGGGACTCCAAGTGTGGGATCTCCAGTCTTGCAAGATCATCTTTGTTAGAATTCCACACGCGGAGCGAAACGGGGAAGGAGGGAAGACCACTTTGTGGTTCGTCTTTCCTCCTTTATTTCCTTCCTTCTGGAGTCTACCCTTCCTTGGGATAATGGCATGGCTCAAACCGATGTCTGGTTCCCCAACTGCTTCTATTTGAAGAAAGATTCAGAAGATATCCGAAGATTCTTGTTTGTATTTAGCCACTTTTGGCCTTGTAATGAATGTACTGTTTTTGGTCGTAAAACCACTTTATGAATACAATAATATTTTCTTATTTTGATATTCAAATATATGTAAGGAGCCAATAATTGTGTCTCGTAAGGCCCCAAATATAGGCTCCCATAGATGTATATTCAGGAGCTTTGAAAATAATATGAACTTTACAATATACTCCGCGTCAAAAAGAGCCTTGCAGCGAAGGTTTTGAGAAAATCCACACCTCAATCCTATTTTCTCATGAAGGTGTTTTCTCTACTAGAGAAGGGACCTTGGTCAAATCAAAAACTTTCGGGGCCGCTGACTCGTCTTCGGCCTTAGTGTAGTGTTGCCCCCCTAGTGTTTCTAGGTGCAGCGAAGAAACGATGATGGGCCTAAAAAAAACAGGTCTTCATGCATGGGCTTCGGGCATAGGAATATTAGAATTTCCCCCATGTCTTATGCGAAGAAACCGGCTAATAAATTAATCTCTAAAAATATCTCAGCCACAAATCAAGATATAGTAGGCTCTTGATACTTTTCACGGGCTTATTTCACTCGGAATTGACCTCTTGTTTGTACTTCATTTGCAGACTTCATGCAACTACTTTTTGTGGTGGTTCTTTTGTGACGCTTAGAAGGTCAACTTCGCTGTGCTCAAAAGTGTTCCGCTCAACTATTTCTATGACACATATGAGACTTTGGGATGCTTTGCGAACAACTAAGAGAGGCCTCCAAAATGATAGCTTCTCCAGAAATTCTTTGAGGAGAAATCTTCTCAAGCATATCCGAGTGAGGAAAAATCCACACTGGGTGTGCCAAAATGTTTGGCTCTGGCTTCTGGAAGTCTGAATTGAATAAGTAGCTGAATTCAATAAGACATTGTGAATTAAGGTTTAGACGTGCGGCCCAAGTGTAGTTACCTAGACACAAAATTTTCTTTCAAATCCTTTGGCAACCTAATTGAAATGGCCAGGTGGGGGAGGGCGAACATGAGAGGCAGAATCCATTTTGGCATAAGTTACTCCCATATAGTGGTTTAGGCCTATTTACATGCACTTCTAGATTCAAGAATCTGTCATGAACGTTGTCCCTTTTCTAGACACCATTTCACATAGGCTATACTTACTAAGATGAGAAAGGTCAAAAGTGTGAAAACAGTTCAATAAGTGTTAATAAAAGCCGCCCTTAACCTTAAGAGACCTAAACTAGCCATTAATAAGGAGTTTAGGTCAATATTAACAAAAGAGACTTCACATATTCCGTTATGATTCACAACCCCTTATCAACTTCAACTTCTTAATAGTGGTGTGATTTGCATGGAGATTTTTATATCCCCAGCAACGGTGCCTGAAATAAATAAGTGTTTCCGCCATTCGCCACCTCTACAAGATCATTGGGGAGGCCATCTATGCTTCACTCCAAGCTCCAATGTATCAAAATTTATAGGGTAAAAATCCCTCTTATGAGAGCCTGTAGGAAAAGAACAAAGATACTTCGTGTTAGACAATTTGGAGGGGAATTTGGCTCGCCAAACATTTAGTGTAGTGTTGCTAGGCGCAGCGAAGAAATGATGATAGGCCTAAAAAAAACAGGCCTTTATGAATGGGCTTCGTGAGTGTAGGAACACTATAACTCCTTCGAGTCCCAGACACTGGGAAAGTATTTCTTCAAGTATTGGCCATTGATAGGGTTGTGATGGACATCCCCATCTAAGTCTTTGAGATGAAATGCTCCTTTCTCCAAAATCTTATAAATGATGTATGGGCCTTCCCATCTTGGAGTCCATTTGCCGTGACCATCTAACTTTTCACCAAGTAGGAGAACTGCTTTCCAAACTAACTCTCCTTGGTTGTAACACTTTCCTCGCTTTTGCTTGTCATAGGTGCAAGCTACTCGCTGCTTTTCCATGACCAAACTATCTAAAGCCTCCAAGCGGTTTTCACCGAGGTCTTCATGTTCTTGCCACATAGCCTGAATGTAGTCTTCTCCAATGAGATGATGCTGCTCTTGAACTCGTAATGATTGGACATTGACTTCCAAAGGCAGGACTGCATCATGGCCAAACATCAAAGCATAAGGTGTTGTCACCGAAGGATTCCGCTTTGATGTGTAGTAGGCCCAAAGAGTCTCATAAAGGGTCTCGTGCCATTGTCGCAGATTAGCTTCCAACCTTTTCTTCAGCAAAGTGATGATGATTTTGTTGCTGGCCTCTGCTTGACCGTTAGACTGCGCCTAATAAGGGCTGGAATGGACAAACTGTATTCCCCATTCCTTTGCTAATTTATTAACTTCATCACCTGTGAAAGCTGCCCCCCGTCTAAAACGAAAACTTCTGGAATACCAAATCTGCAGATGATTTTTCTGAACAGGAATTATCACAATGTACCACCAGATGCTTCCTTCAAAGGTTCTGCTTCGACCCATTTTGTGAAGAAATCGGTAGCGATGATGATAAACTTGTGCTGAAGAGATGAATGCGGGTGAATCATCCCAATTAAGTCCAGCGCCCATCCTCTTGTAGGCAAAGGTTTTATAATAGGCTGCATTGGGTTATTGGGGATATGCTAGATCAGCCCATGAGCTTGGCAATCCAAGCAACCCTTCGCAAATGCGATGCAATCTTTCAATATACTTGGCCAAAAATATCCATGTCTCCTGAGCAACCAAAGCATTTTTGGACCTGCCTAGTGAGCACCGCAGATACCAGAATGTACATCATGCATGAGCTATTTTGCTTCACCGCCGTACACACATATGAAATCTACGCCATCTTCCCCTCGCCTCCGAAGTTCATCATTCCTAAGGAAGTAGCTGAGAGCAAGGTAGCGGATCCTCTTGTCAGTGGGTTGATCAGGATGCTTTAGATAGTTGGTCAGAGGGGCCCGCCAATCCACATCAATGAATTCTAAGGTTGCTACCACGACATGTCCTGGCGGCTCTCTCCTTGCCATCCAAGAAGGAAGTGTCCGGTGCTTCACCTTTAGACTTCGCTCGCGAACGCCATATCTCAAGGTTATCCATGTTGCCAACTGAGCTAACTCGTTCGTGGTGAAATTCGTTCGCGTGGGATACGCTCTAGATCCACGTCATCAAACAGTTCTAACAACTCCAGGGCTCTATCCCAATATGGGGCTAGCGAGAAACTAGAGCATTTGAACTTTTCGCGTAGCTGATTGATCACAGCAAGGAGTCCTCAAGTATTTGTACTTCCCTGACTCCCATCTCTAAGAGCACTTCTAGGCTAATGATTAAGGCATTATATTTCGCTTAGTTATTGGTGCATTGATACTCCAACTGAAAAGAGTATGAAAATTGATCTCTGGACAGATTTTCGAGCACAATGCCTGCTCTGACCAGGGTATCTGTTCTTGAACCATCGAAGTACAATGCCCAAGGCTGTAGCATAACAGCTCCCAATGAATTCTCATAGATCCCATGCTTGGGCATTCCATACAGGTCTTCCAAAGAATTCGCGGCGACTTCTAGTTCGCAAATTTCGCTAGTATCCAACATTCGAAGATGCACTAGAATGTCCGTGATGGTTTGACCCTTCACAGCTTTTTGTTGAACATACTGCAAAGAAAACTTTGAAAGAGCCAAAACCCATTTGCCAATCCGGCCCCCTAGAATGGGTCGCGACAACATGTATTTGACTAGGTCAATCTGGGCAATTATGCATGTAGTGAACGACAACATGTAGTGGAGAAGTTTACATGCAGAGAAATACAACGTTAGACAAAGCTTTTCCATTGGTGTGTACCTGGTTTCGCAATCCATTAACGTTCTACTTAGGTAGAAAATGGCATGTTCCACTCCTGCTTCGTCGTTCTGCGCTAATAAGCTACCAATTGAAGCCTCTGTCGCTAAAATGTAGAGCTTCAGTGGGTAACCTAGCTTTGGAGGAATAAGAATCGGCGGATTTGCTAGATATGTCTTTATGCTGTTAATGGCCTCTTGATGTTTTGTCTCCCACACAAATTCTGTCTGCCCTTGTACCTTCAAAAGGGAGGAGAAAGGCTGAATCTTGCCGACGGATTTGGAGATAACCGCCGTAAGAAATTGATCTTTCCTAACAGCCTTTGCAGGTCCTTCTTCGTCCTCGGGGGTGAAGCATTGATCACTACTTTAGCTTTATCCTCGGATACTTTGATGCCCTTCTATTGTACAATAAATCCTAGGAAGACTCCTGCTTGGACTCCAAATACACATTTCACGTGGTTCATCTTCAGCTTCTATATTAGCATGCGCTCGAAAGCCTTTCGCAGATCTACGATGTGGTTTCCCCGCTACCTAGATTTGACGACTACGTCATTAATGTAAACCTCTAAAATCTTTCCCAGGATATCATGGAAGATTAGGTTCATTGCTTGTTGGTATGTGGCCCCTGCATTTTTCAAACTGAAAGGCATGACTACTTATTCAAAAATTCCCTCGAAGTCTGGGCATCTAAACACAGTTTTGTGTCTATCCTCTTCTGCCATTGGAATATGATGATAACCTGCAGTTCTGTCCATGAAGGACAGGCGTTCATGACCAGTTACTGCATCTACTAATATATTCGAGACCGACATGGGGTAAACGTCTTTGGGAGTGGCATTATTGAGGTCGCGGTAATCGACACACACCTTTATTTTGCCGTTCTTCTTTCAAACTGGGATGACATTAGATAGCCACTGATTGTACTTGGCGACCCTGATGATTCCTGATTTATATATCTTCTCTACTTCTTCCTTAACCAAAACCCGAGTTTCTGGATTCATCCCCCTAGATTCCTATCTCACCGGATTTTGATCTAGGATAGTCGGCAGTTTATGGTAGACCAAGTCAGGAGATAAACCTGACATATCTTCATATCTCTCTTTGAAACAGTCTTTATACTCCTGCAGTAAGTCGATGAGCCCCTGTTTTTCTTCGAGCTCTAAGTTTGCACTGATTGCCACTTCCATTAGCTCGGTTTTAGTCCCCAAGTTCACCATCTCTGTAGGATCCCTGACCTTTGGAGGGGTATCGTCTAACAATGCTGGGGCCAGTCGAATGGGCTCTTCTTCCTCCTCATGATCGAAGAGATCCTCATTAACATATTCCAATGTTGCCACTTGTGCGTAGGCCTCTTTTTCGATTAAATATGAAGATAATCTATCATAGAAAGAACAAAAAGCATGTACCTCTTCCTTTGAGAGGTCTTGATCCATCAATTAGGACCTGGAGTTGGCACCGCATGTCCGGGCCTTTCGAGGTAGTCCTTCGCCATCGCGAGCCCCCATTGTGCCAGTTTGGAGGTCATCACCCTTGTGGGGTGGCCCTTGTTGTCAATTCCACAGACCTGTAGTGGAGAGATAGGTTCTAAATAGTACCTTACGTCCACGTAGACTGCAAAGACTAAGAAAGGTCAAAGATCTGCTTTGACTATTGCTGCCTTATCCGTGACACTGTCCCATATGATCAGATCCTAATGAAGACTGGATTGGACACAATAACTCCGGTGGATCCAGTCACGGCCCAGAATTACGCTATATGTCGCATGATAGTCTGTGACGAAGAAGGCGTAAACCCTTTTTGCTGGACCCACCTTGACTTGTAGGAAGATCAAACCCAATGTTTTTCTTACAGTACCTATGAAGTTCTTCAGTGTCAGGGATGTGGATTGGATCTTCTCTTTCTTGATTTCTAGTAACTGCATGGTTCTTGTGGCAAGACGTTGACTTTTGGGCCTGTGTCTACCATAATTTTGCCAACCTTGGTATCGTTCATATCGGCGGTGATATATAATGGCCTCATATGTTGCGCCATTACTAGTGTCGGCTTGCTGAAACCATGTCTTGATCTCTTGCATCGGTGTCTACAACCTTTGCTGCTTCAGCCTCCTTCGGCGTAGGTTTCTTCTCAAGAGATGATGCCGCTGAGGTGATCTCCAGTGATGGTTTGTCAGATGATTCGCCTTCCTCCGCTTGACATTCCTGAGCTGCCACCGGCAAGGCATATCTTGATGATAGGACATATACCATGTTACAAGTAACGTTCGACATGTCCGCCACTTCTAATTTCACTGCTAGGGAGCTCAGGTCATCTTCCTCTGCGAACTTGCTTGCGACGTAAGCCGCCATCGATCATTCTTCTTGGACCATGACATGCTCCTACTGATCCGCGGTGAAATGACATCCCCTCTTTGGTGGCCTTTGCTTAACTGATAAGGCCTTTTTGGGTTTCGCCACCACTATGCTTTGAACCTTCTTAGGCCTACATTGCACAGCTGCACACCGATTGGCTTTGCCCCCCAACCTATCAAAGATCGAAGGCTGCGTACCTTGTGCCTCGCGGGATATCCTTCGTCAGACACTAATTTTATGAGCTGGCGGTGATTCTCGCCTCACGGGAACTCGGGTTTTCTCCTTATTGTCCTTCCTACTAGATCTGGTTCTTGAACCCCGTTGGGTTATTTCAAGACACCACTAGAAATCCCGCGGGGTGATGAACTTTTTAGAGGTCAGTGCCTCCACCTGTCTTTGGTACTCTTCTGGAGATTTCACTAGCTGCGATGGTTTAATCAGCCCCTAGTCCAGTGCTTCCAAGGTTCGCCTTGCTTCTCCAAACCTCCACTGTAGTTTTCTCTTCCTTGAAGAGCTCATTTCCACTACCTTGCCCTTCTTCTGGGTATACCATCTCCCTTTCTTGATAGCGGACTTCGGCGCCGGAGGAATATATGGTCTGATCATAACGTCTGACCGCTCGTTTGCTCTTTCTTCTTCCCTTGGAGTCCCTTAGATAAGAAGTTCCTGACCCAGCATGCATTCTCGGACTACCTGGTTGGAAGCTTCTAGAATGTGCTGGTAACTTTATTGGTGGTAATCTGTTCTTCCTCTTTGTGCAACGCTTGGATATCACATTCCTCCTTGCACCTTGAACATAGCACGACAGGTAGAGCCGGCTTTGATCTCCGCTTCACAGACTGCTCTGTCACCTTTTCTAAGCCCTCAATGGTATGATTTGGGCTCAGCCTCTGTTGATCATTTGTGTCCTAAACTACGTCAACCATGTTGACTCCCGTGTCTGGGAAAGGATCCAAGTCTACCAGCTCCACCGCTGTTGCTGGCGCTTCCACTTGCAAGCTCCCATTATTCAACCAGATCTGAATCTGATCCTTTAACTTAGCACAGTCAGCTGTGTTGTGATTCCATAAGTTATGGAGCTTACAGTATTTCTTCCCCCTTAACTGTTCCGGTTTGGGGAATGGTCCAAAGTCGGTCTTCACCATCTTGGTAGCGATCATCTCATCCAAGATCTCATAAGCTTTATTCGCATCGTAGGTGTAGCTCGTGAACTCAGGTTTGGTGAACACCACTGACTTGAGTTTCACAGGCTCTTTGCTCAGCTTCAGCTGTTTCAGCGTTGATGCCTTCTTCCCGGTGAGCTCTAACACTGCTACCTCGTCCTCTTCGGACTCCTCAGCCTCTGCCAGGCCGAATTCCTCTCTCTTATAGTAAGGATCATAGGAACCTAAGTAGTGGTTCACTATTACCGCAGTCCTCTGTTTCCCCGGAATGTACGTTCCTTTTGAGGAATTCTTCACAGCATCCATTTCTCTAAGCAGATGCTCAAAGTTTCCGACTTCCGTGATCGTTGGTGAGGCTCTAAGCCTTTGATTGCTAACTTTACCAGCTCTTCTCCGGGAGAATCACTTTCAACTTCCTCTTATGGATTTGGAAGCGCTGAAGGTATGTGACAGCTGATTCAGTTGGTTGCTGAGCCATCTGAGTAAGTGAGGCCAGATCTACCTCTGGCTCAATAGTTCCGAAAGTCTCCTTGAACAGCTTCTCCATCGCTGGCCAACTCGAGACTAATCCTGGTTGTAACTTAGTGAACCAGGTGAAGGCCCACCTTGACAAAGAAGTAGCGAAGATATTACACTTCAGATTGTCGTCGTTCTGGTAATGGCCACACTATAGAATGAGATTATCATCGATGATGTTTTTGTATCTGCGGTGGCCACCGAAACTATAACAAGCAATGAAGTCGAACCTTGATCCGTTGATGAATGTCAACGAAGAAATGACTTGCCAAAAAGGAAATAAGCAGTCCAAGTCAAATTAGATTCCTTGACAAAAAGAAAGGTGTTTTGGGCCTGTTGTTCTTACACCTCCCCATGTTAAACCTGTAGAATTTAAATGAGTATTTGTAAGGAAGCATAATGAGAAAAACGAGATTGTGATACACAAGGCTCGTCTAGTGGTGCAAGAATTTTCTCAACGCCCTGTGATTGATTACGAGGAGACGTATTTTCCTTTAGTGGATGTCATAACATTCCACTACCTTATTAGTTTGATAGTTTCTGAAAAACTAAACATGCAACTTATGAATGTGGTCATAACTTATCTCTATAGGGATCATAATACAGAGATATACGTAAAAGTTCCTGAAGGACTTAAGGTACCCGATGTAAATAGTGCTAGACCACGGAACATGTTCTCCATTAGTTTGGAGGTGTTCACTTTATGGCTGAAAACAATCTAGATGGAAGTGGTATAACCGTCTAAGTCAATATTTGATTGGGATGGGATATGTGAATAATAAACTATGCCCATACTTGTTTATTAAGGAAACAAGTATCGGGTTTGCAATTGTGCGGTCTAAGTCATGAATTTGATTGATATTCCTGAAGAAATCAAGGAAACCGCAAAGCACCTGAAGTCAGAATTTGAGATGAAAGACCTTGGGAGAACAAATCATTGTCTCGTCCTAAAGCCTGAGCACAGTGCAGATGAAATTTTGGTCCATCAACGAAATTACATCCAGAAGATGTTAAGACACTTTAATGAGGATAAAAGCAAGCACACTCACGGTCATCTGAAGTCTAAAGAGAACTATATCATTCTGCAGATGATAACGAAGAGATATTGGTGCAAGAAGTCCCATATCTAAGTGCAATAGGCGCATTATTGTACTTAGCTCAATGCCCTAGACCGGATATCTTTGATGTGACTTGTTAGCTAGATATAACTCTGCGGCAACACGCTGCCACTGGAATGGCATAAATTTTTTGCTACCTTAGAGGTACGGCGGACATGAGCTTATTCTATGGAATGGATCAAACCCCCTTGATCTTCAGAATGATGCTCGCGTTATTGGATATGCTGATATAGACTATCTATCAGACCCGTACAAGGCACGTTTCCAAACTGGTTATGTCTTTACCATTGGGAATACTGCAATTTCTTGGAGGTCTATCAAATAAACCCTTGTTGCTAATTCTTTGAATTATGCCGAGATACTAGCTCTTCACGAAGCAGTATGCTAATGTACATGGCTAAGAGCCATTACAAAGCATGATAGCAGCGCACCACTGATGAATCGACCATTATCTATGAGGATAATGCTATTTACATAAAGCATATAAAGACAAGTTTCATCAAAGGAGACAACACCAAACATATTGCACTGAAGTTCTCCTTCAATCAGCAACAATAAGAGCATCAAAAGATTAAAGTTAAGCAAATTTGATTTGAAGGCAATCGTGCAGACCTCTTCACCAAGTCATTACTAAAGTCTATATTCCAAAAGCATGTCCAAGGTATTGGTCTACGTAAACTATCTGAATTACATAACATGTAATTTTCAGGAGGAGACAAAATCAGGGGGAGTATCTTGAAGCATACTCATTTGACCGTCGTGTACTCTTTTTGTCCTTCGTCCAGGGTTATTTTGTCCCACTAGGTTTTGTTACCTGACAAGGTTTTAACAAGACATATCTTTAGTATGGTCGCCCCACTTATGCTACATCCTAAAGATGCTTTGATTCGACATTTATGCATTTGCTCATCTTTTCCCTTCGACCCGAGTTTTTCCCATTGGGTTTACCGACCAAGGTTTTGGTGTAGCAACTCTAATGCACCCCTCTTGTAGACATACTACCTACTTATGGTATTGATAAGAAGACTTCACCTATCTCTAAAGCTGTGATACTGCTACTCCACACTCAAGCGGGTTATGCTCTTCTTTTCCTTCGACCAAGGTTGTTTTTTCCTACAGGGTTTTTATTACTTGGCAAGGTTTTTGACGAGGCAACTTAAAAAGCGCACAGCCTAGGTAATACTATTGACATGAAATATCTAAGGGGTAGTGTTGTAAATTATTATGGCTATATCATATAAATATAGTGATATGTGTTTCTCCAAAGAGATATGCTCTATATCACCATATCTTCACCATTGACAAAGTTGTTGTCCATACATTGCTAAAGCTGTCAACATATCTTCACCATTGACAAAGCTGCTGTCCATATATTCCTAAAGCTGTCAACATATCTCCTTTGTAATTAATGCAGCCACAACAATGGACTTATTGTTATGACTTTTACACTAGTTTGTACTCCTATATAGACCCTCCCATTGGGAGAAGAATAGATACAATCTTACTATCTCCATTCTCTGCATCTAAACTCTCTCACTCTCTCCATTTTCTGAAACACTTTCACTTTCATTTTACAACACTATGCCTCTTTAGTTCAATTTCCGCCTCTGTTTAGAAATGGCTACATGCCTACATGGTTCAAAACTTGTTCACTTCTCAAATATTTCTTGGTGAACAAAATAGGGCGAACTTGAAGTATAAAGCCCAGTCTAGTTTCACATTCTAGTCGTGGTTTGGGCCATAAAAATAGAACACAAACGAAAAATATAATTGGGCCAACACCACATCCATAGTCCAAAAGTAGACAACAAGAAAAAGGACACATGAGCAACACAGAGCAAAATACCAGTTTCCGGCGAACCACCCGCCGCTTCACTATAGGGGATGAATCGAGGGCCATTGTACATTAAGCAATGACCATCTCAACTTACACTGGGCCCTCTTTTCTCTTATGTCCTCGGAATCAGTGTCATTCAGCTCCGCTTGCTGAATTGCTCTGTGAATTCTATTTCTTACAGTTCTCGAAAGGTAAACCATCAAATTTCACTAATATGATTCTTTTGTTTTCAATAGAGGATTCGCCTCACCGCAGGTAATAAATTAGATTTTTTATTTATTTGATTAATGATAAAAATACAGGTTTGAATTTTCATCATTTCTGGTCAATCTTCCACTTTAAGCTTAATGGAGTAGGAGGAAATTTCTAAGAACTTCAACACCGGATTTGAACCAAGATTTCCAGATGAATGGGATAGGGTATTAGTACATCCCATGCATAATTTAAATGTGGAAATTTGCCCTCGAAAAAAAGCTTGAGACTCAGTCTAAAGAGTCTCAACATGCTCAGCCTGCATTCTTGAATTTTCTTTTTTCTCATTTCCATGAAATTTGCTTGCTATTCTTGTTCAACCAGTTCATACTTAGCCTAGCCCGTATGACTTTGTAGCACGATACTTTCCATGTATTTGAGCTCTTTGTTATCAACAATATCATTCACCCATCAAACATATATCACTTCTCCATTTTCTTCTACCAATAATGACTATGTTTAAGCCTAAGCCTAATCATCTCTTCCGGAGAGCACCCTTCTTCTTCTTCTTCATCATCTTTTATTTGTTCAGGTTACCATCTCTTCACTGCGAAGACAATCCCCAATACACACAGTGCAAGCAATCTTTCAACTGTGGTAGCCTTACAAACATATCCTACCCTTTCTGGGGGCGACCCAATCGCCCGAAAGAGTGCGGTCGCTTAGGCTTCGAGCTGTGAAGACGAAACTCAATTCCCTCACATTAAAATCAAAGAGCTAGATTTCCATGTGTCCAACATCAACAACTAAGAGCTTCTTCACACCATGACAATCGCTCGCTCTGACCTCTGGGATAGTCCTTGTACTGAGCAACTCGTCAATACCACTCTCGACTACAACTGTTTCTCTTATGTCCAAACTGTTCATAACCTCACCTTGTACTATTGCTGCATCCCTCAAGAAAAATCCGTCCTCAACAATTTTACCTACAAAATAGACAGCACAGCCCAGGATATTGCATACTACGTGGATGATTCACTTTCAAGGGTCGAGGTGAATGGGATATTGTGTTTGACCAAAATCCGAGCCCCCAACTTTTAGGAGGGATTTGTGAAGGAATTGTGTCCTAAAACAATCATTTTGATGTAATTATTATTGTAATTATTATTAATCAAAAGGGCAAGTTTATTGTTCATTGCTTATATTTAATATTTGATTGAACAAGGTCCAAGGAATATGAGTTAAAGAGAAAGTAATCTAAAGAGTTAGATGTGTGAGACCTTTACTCTTTCACACTCTTATCCTAAAAGGTTCATAGTCATAGGTTTATCACTTGGACATTGATAATCTGGAAAGACTAACACATACTATGTATGCTCAATATGAGGGATGATATGTCTCTTGTCATTTGTGTAGAGACACTAATACAAGTATGTGAGTGCTCTTATTTTAAAGAGTACACTGAAGGCTCCTAGTCGATCCTCAGTAACTACGATGGTAGGACCATCACAATTGATTCATGGTCGAGGACCAGCTCAATTTTTGTTACCAAATGGCACAAATGTTAATGTCGGCGAAGCTCTATATGCTCCAAGGGCCGGAAGGACCCTATTAAGCTTTAAAGACATAAGAGCCAATGATTTTCATGTGGAAACACATTGTGAGAATGGATAAGAGTTCCTTTGCATCACCTCTAAAAACTACGGAAATACACGAGTTTTAGAGAAACTTATGTGTCGCTCTAGTGGATTGTATGCAACCACTATTAGAGTCATTGAATCCAACCATGTCATGAATGACAATTTATGGGATCCTGACACATACAAGCTTTGGCACGACCGTTTGGGACATCCAGGTCGTGACATGATGCTCCGTATATTAAAAACCTCCCACGGACATCAATTCTTCAAAATGAAAAGAAGTACGAACCAAACATTGGTCCAAAGAGTTACTTCTAAAGCATATCATTCGTTTTGCAAAGCTTGCTCTTTAGCAAAGGTAGGATCAAGATCATTCTATGCAAAGGACACTAAAGAAAATACACCATTCTTACAAAGAATACAAGGCGATATTTGTGGACCTATCCAACCAACTTGCGGACCATTTAGATATTTTATGGTGTTGGTTGATGCATCGACACGTTGGTCACATGTCATGCTCTTATCCACAAGAAATGCTGCATTTGCTAAACTCCTAGCACAAATCATTAAATTAAGGGCTCACCACACTGATCATCCTATTAGGTCAATTCGTCTTGACAATGCTGGAGAATTTACATCAAGAACCTTTGATGATTATTGTATGTCCATTGGGATTGAGGTCGAACACCATGTCCCTCATGTACACACCCAAAATGGACTCGCAGAAACTGCCATTAAAAGACTTCAAATGGTTGCTAGGGCATTGGTTATGTGCACCAATCTCCCTATTTCTGCTTGGGGCTATGCAATATTACATGCAGCTGTGCTTATTCGTCTGAGACCCACTGCCACCTAACCCTTTTCTGCGTCCCAGATGGTAACTGGGTATGAGCCTGATGTCTCACACTTACGCATATTTGGGTGTGCAGTCTATGTGCCAAATGCACCGCCACAGCGCACCAAAATGGGTCCTCAAAGACGCTTAGACCTTTATGTTGGATATGATTCTCCAAGCATTCTCCGCTACATAGAACCCTTGACAGGTGATCTATTTACCGCTAGATTTGCGGATTGTCACTTTGATGAGACAGTCATCCCGTCATTAGGGGAGACAAGAACACTAATGTTCAACAGAAAAGATAGGAATTGTCGTGGTCTGTCCCCACTTTGTCTCATCTTGATCCCCGAACCACACAGTCTGAAATAGAAGTGCGGAGGATTCTCGATCTTCAGAACGTAGCAGAATCAATGCCTGATGCGTTTTCTAATATCTCTTAAGTGACAAGATCACACATACCTGCTGCAAACGTACCTGCAAGGATTGATGTTCCTAAAACTAAAGGACATGACATCCCCTCTATGGGTGATGTAGTGGCTAGACCCATGGCTCCTGCTAGAAAGCGCTGGAGGCCTATAGGTTTGATGGATTCTCGCCCAAGAAAGAAAGCGAGCTTGACACAAAATAATCCATTAATCATCGATACAAATAATCCATCTCATGAAAAAATTCCGGATTATGATTATGTCCAAGAGACATCATTGGAGGACGCTCCAATAGTAGAACCAATTCCAGAGAATAAAGAGATCTCCATGACTTACACTAGTATACATGTAATTATGAACAGAAATTCTATGGCTATTGATGATGCGTTTGCATATCATATTACAAAAGGAATTATAGAATATGATGATATCGAACCTCGCTCCATTGAAGAATGTCAACGAAGAGCAGATTGGTCCAAATGGAAAAATGCGATCCAGACTGAATTGGATTCACTAACAAAGAGACAGGTATTTGGGTCTATAACACTGACACCACCAAATATAAAACCTGTTGGCCATAAATGGGTCTTTGTTAGAAAGCGTAATGAGAAAAATGAGGTTGTTAGATACAAAGCCCGCCTTGTGGCGCAAGGTTTCTCACAACGCCCTGGAATTGACTAGAGGAGACATACTCTCTCGTAATGGACGTTATAACGTTCCGCTACCTTATCAGTTTGGTAGTTTCTGAAAAACTTGACATGCAGCTCATGGATGTGGTTACAGCATATCTCTATGGGGATCTAGATTCAGAGATATATATGAAGGTTCCAGATGGACTTCAATTACCCAAATCAAGTAGCTCTAAACCACGGAGCGCGTTTTCAATAAAATTAAGATGCTCACTATATGGATTAAAACAATCCGGACGGATGTGGTATAACCGTCTAAGTGACTACTTGATTGGGAAGGGATAAGTTAATAATGAAATATGCCCTTGCGTGTTCATTAAGAGAACAAGATCCGGATTTGCAATTGTAGCAGTTTATGTCAATGACATGAACCTAATTAGAACTCTAGATGAGTTAAAAGAAACTGCTACATATTTGAAATCTGAATTTGAGATGAAAGATCTCAGGAAAACACTGTTTTGTCTCGGAATAGAACTCGAGCACCGTAATGATGGGATTATGATCCATCAGTCAGCATATACTCAAAAGTTACTAAGGCGCTTTAATGAAGATAAAATAAAGCCTGTGAGTACTCCCATGATCAATCGTAGTCTTGAGCCTATGAAAGATCCGTTTCGTCCAACGGATGAGGACAAAGATTTATTAGAAGCTGAAATACCATACCTAAGTGCGATAGGCACATTATTGTATTTAGCTCAATGCACAAGACCGGATATCTCAGTTGCAGTAAACTTGTTAGCTCGACATAGTTCTGCGCCAACACGCCGCCATTGGATTGGTATAAAGACAATCCTTCGATACGATCGATATGGGCTTGTTCTATCTCTACAGAGAGAAAAGAAATGTGAATGCCAGGCAACACTATCCATAGTGACCGACATTCTCCTCCTCCCCTCCATCAAAATGATAATGATGTTTTGACGGGTTTTGCTGATGCAGGGTATCTCTCTGACCCTCACAAAGGTCGCTCCCAAACAGGTTATGTCTTTATCATGGGAAGCACCGCGATATCTTGGAGATCTACAAAACAGACTCTTATTGCTACTTCCTCAAATCATGCAGAGATTATTGCACTACATGAAGCTGTGCGTAAGTGCATATGGCTAAGGTCTATAAATAGACACATTCGAGGAACTTGTGGTTTGAAATTTACCACAGATGAACCTACATGCATTTACGAGGATAATGTAGCTTGTATTGAGTAAATGAAATTAGGTTTCATCAAGGCTACAATACCAAGCATATATCGCCGAAATTCTTCTACAATCAGCAACAACAACACTTCTAAATATTGAAGTAAATCAAATCCGATCAGAAGATAATGTAGCTGACTTATTTACTAAGTCACTACCAAAATCCGCTTTCGAGAAACAGGTAAGGAGCATCGGATTGAGGAGGATATCCGAACTCCCACGATCTTCAAGAGGAGTCTAAATCAGGGGGAGTATTCAGAAACATACTTCACACTCAACGTGCGTTGTTCTCTTTTTCCCTTTCAACCAAGGTTGTTTTTCCCATAGGGTTTTATTACTTGGCAAGGTTTTTAACGAGGCAACTTCGATGCGCACCACCAACACAATACTATTGAACATGAAATATCCAAGGGGGAGTGTTGTAGTATAAATGTAAAAATACTGTGTATGTCTATATCATGTAACAAAATACATAAAGTATTTAGATAGGTACTTGAGTGTATAATCATAGGTACTTGAGTGTATGAAGACTTATGTAACATCTTTTGCCAAAGGGCAACAAGCATGGCAGAAAATCATCATCAAGATGGTTATCATTTTGGCTTTCTCTTTGAGCTTTCACACTTCAAATGTATTCCTATAAATACCCCTTTGTATGAGATGAATAAACACACTTGAAATCTCCATTCTCTCTGAAATATTACTCTCTCTTTCTGAGTGTCAATTCCTCTTGTTCTTAAACAGTTCAGTGAATAAGGAAATGAACAATGAAGATGTCGAGGCCTCCATTAAGAACATTGGACCTCTAGCAGTAAAAAGATACAAATTTTTAGATGTAAGAAAAATGACTAACTCATTTACAGATAAACTGGGTCAAGGTGGTTATGGTGATGTGTACAAATGGAAGCTATTGAATGGCTGTCGTGTGGCTGTGAAGGTTCTTGAAGAATCCAAAGGGAATGGAGAGGACTTTGTTAATGAGGTTGCAAGCATCAGCAGAACTTCTCATGTTAATGTGGCCGCTCTTTTTGGGTATTGCTTTGAAAGTCAGAAAAAAGCACTCATATATGAGTTCATGCCCAATGGATCGCTTGAGAAGTTCATATACAAAGGCACTAATCCTTTGAAAACCATTCCACACTTGGACTTGGAAAGACTGTTCCAAATTGCTACTGGGATAGCTCGAGGGCTAGAGTACTTGCACCGTGGATAATAAATATATAAGCACCACAGTACCACATAAGGCGACAACCCGTGCACTACACCAATAGGAGAAAACTCGTGCTCAACAGGAGACAAAGGAGGAGACAGCTCGTGCACATGCACGTGATATATTGTCTAGTAGTGACTTTAGTCTTCATCAATTGTTGTATAAATAGGTTCCCATTGTACATGAACAGATTATTCAATCATATACAAAGTCTCTTCTGTCATTTTCTTTCATGGTATCAGAGCACCAAGCTTAAAAGCCTTATATCCTCATCATGGTTAATCCTACTGAAACTGACTCTTCTACTTCTCCTTCTTCCACCGGGCCTTCTTTTCTCTCCAGAAATTGCTCCCAATCATGTTGCTAGTCTCATCCATCTCAAACTCACCAAAGACAATTATCTTCTTTGGAAAGATATCACCACCTTGGTTCTTCAAAACTACGGCATGTATAGCCTTGTGGATGGATCTGAAACCTCTCCTCCACCTTTCATAGGCACTCAAGCCAATCTAGCTTATCCCATTTGGTTGAAAAAGGATCGTACCTGCAGACTTTGGCTCATAGCTTCCCTCTCCGAACCTATCCTTCCTTTCACAGTTGTTGCAGCCACTGCCTACTCTCTATGGCTAATTCTTGAACGTCATTTTGCTGCTGTAACGCTCTCTCATGTACTTCAACTCAAATGCCGAATCCAAACAATTCGCAAGGGCTCCTTATCCATCTCATAGTTCCTTCAACAAATCAAAGCCGTTCTGATGCTCTTGTTGCTGCTGGTGAACCCTTGGAGGATGCTGATCTCGTTGCTCATATCCTGTATGGACTTACACCTGATTATGAGTCATTCACAACCTCTATTCGTGTCAGATTCGAGCCAATCACTCTAGATGAGCTTCATGGACTTTTAGTAAGTCAAGAAATAGAGCTGGAACACTAAGCGTCCTAACAACCTCTTGTCGAACCGCCACCACAGGCTCAAGCCTTTGCTGCCATCACCAACAGACCCAGAAATCAGACTCGTACCCATGCTCGCTTAAACACTTATCCTCGTTTCTCAAGTTCATGTCCCTTTCGTCATCCTCTCCCCAACTCAAACCCTCCACTTCTTCCTAACCCACCTGCTCCCCACAACCTAACTCGCCCAAGACCTCGCTGTTAAATCTGTGGCATGCTCAATCACACTGCTTTGGATTGCTACAATGGCTGGAATTGCTCATATCAAGGTCATGTCCCACCTACTCGACCAGCTGTCATGGCCACACCATCACGTCGTCCACGGCCTACTACACCACCTTACTTCAATCGTTTCACTGAGTCTCTCCATCCTGAAGATCCCACTGAATCCCTCTGGTACATTGACAGTGGTGCTACAAACCACATTACCTCTGATCTCGCCAACCTCAACATTCACAATGGGTACTCGGGTACTGATCAAGTTTCCGTTGCTAATGGCCAAGGTTTGCCGATTATTCATATTGGTTCCTCTATTGTCTCTCCTCTTATGTCTACATCTCAATTTCATCTAAATGATTTCTTACATGTTCCTCGAATTTCTCACAATCTATTGTCAGCTCATCACTTTCTTTCTGATAATGATTGCAAACTCATTCTAACTCCTACTTCTTGTACTGTCAAGGATCTTCCGTTGGGGAAAGTTCTCTTTCACGGGCCATGTAATGGTAGTCTCTTTCCCATCCTCCTCAAGAAGTCTTTACCCCAGTCGTCAACTCTGCCATCCACTCCATCAGTTTTTTTCACATCTACATCCTCCACCACTTGGCACAAGCATCTCGATCATCCCTCCCCTCAAGCTCTTCATCGTCTTGTCTGGCATCATCAGTTAAATGTTTTAGGTTCTAGTAGTCCTCCACCTTTGTGTTCAGATTGTCAATTAGGCAAGCGCTCCAAACTTCCTTTTGTAAAATCATCATATACTACCACTGCACCTTTGCAGATCATCCATTCTGATGTTTGGGGCCCGACCACCATTTTATCTGTTAGCGGATTTAAGTATTATGTCCTCTTTGTTGATGATTGGTCTCGCTTCACCTGGTTGTTTCCTTTGCACTGCAAATCTGAAGTTTTCCACTCATTTCAAAAATTTAAACTGCTTGTTGAAAATCAATTTGATACAAAAATCAAAACTTTATGGTGTGACAATGGTGGCGAATACACTAGTGCTGCCTTTCAATCTTTTTTGTCTAACAATGGCATTGCTCAACAATTCTCATGCCCACACACACCAGAACAAAATGGAATAGCAGAGAGAAAACACCGACATTTAATTGAACTAACTTGAACTCTATATTCGCAGTCTTCGCTGCCGTTCAAATACTGGGTTGAGATTGTTCAAACATCAGTCTATTTAATCAATAGGTTGCCTTCCTCCTCCCTACATTTCATCTCGCCTTTTGAACAATTATTCAACACCGCACCAGACTATAACTTTTTATGAGCATATGGGTGTTTGTGTTTTCCTTGGTTAAAACCATATGCTGCTCATAAACTTGATTTTCGGAGTCGCAAGTGTGTTTTTCTTGGTTATAGTCTTTATCAAAAAGGCTATAGGTGCTTAGACCCCACAAGTGGAAGAGTTTATGTGTCTTGATATGTTACATTTGATGAAAACACTTTTCCATTCAAAGAGACTCTCTGCCTCACAACCTGCCAACCCACCTCCAATCCCATCCTATTACCTTTGCCTCCCACTTCATCAGAGCCCACACTTAATATAAGTCAGCCAACCACTCCCACTAATCCTACTTTATCTCTCTCTCCACCACCTTCACCCTCCCCCACACAAACACCTCCCACTACACAACTCACTCCCCCTCTGAAATCCTCCTCCTCCCACTAGATCAAGGCAACGTCCTCCCCCTGTTCCCCCTTCCCACAACATGCAAACTTGCTCCAAAAATAATATATTTAATCCTAAAGCTTTTTCTACAAAACACCCGTTCACTAGTGCTTTCCTCACCACTCCTTCCAAACTACCCAGTACTTATATACAAGCATCCAAAGATCCAAAGTGGGTTACTGCGATGTGTGATGAAATTTCTGCACTTCACCAATCTGGTATATGAGTATTAGTCCCTCCCCAATCCTCCCAAAATTTTGTTGGTTGCAGGTGGATTTTTTGCATCAAATATCGAGTTGATGGTTCTATTGATCGATACAAAGCCCGTTTGGTAGCCAAAGGTTTTACTCAACAAGCTGGTTTAGACTACTCTGAGACATTTAGTCCTGTTGCCAAGCCTACTATTATTCAGGTTGTTTTATCGTTAGCTATCCAAAATTATTGGGCCATCTCTCAACTTGATGTCTCTAACTCGTTCTTGCATGGCCATCTCACAGAGGATGTCTTCATGGCCCAACCACTTGGTTTTGAGGATTCTACTAAGCCCAATTATGTTTGTCAATTGAAGAAATCCCTTTATGGGTTGAAGCAGGCTCCTCGGGCCTGGTATGAAGCTCTTTATCAATGTCTTCTCACTTTGGGCTTCTCTGCTTCTCTTGCTGACCTATCACTATTTGTCAAGCATGATCAACACACCACATTTCTTTTAGTCTACGTAGATGACATTGTGCTTACTGGAAGTTGTCCACTTTATTGTCAATCTCTCATCCAGCAGCTAAGTCAACGTTTTGCAATTAAAGACCTAGGAGCCTTACACTATTTTTTGGGATTGGAAGTTTAGCGTAGCAATGACTCCCTTTACTTGTGTCAATCCAAATACACACATGATCTGCTCTCCAGATTCAACATGCTTGGTGTCAAGCCAAATGCTTCCCCTGAAAGTTCCTACAAACTTGACAGTGACTCTAGTGAGCCGCTCTCTGATCCTTCTACTTATCGATCTATGGTGGGTGCTCTTCAATAATTGACATGGACGTGACCGGACATTGCTCATGCAGTTAATCAGGTTTTCCAGCATATGCACAATCCTCGTACTTCACATCTCACTATTGTCAAATGCATTTTTCAGTATCTCAAAGGGACTCCTAATAAAGGTCTTCATTTTACTAAAGGTCCCTCAGCTCTCACTATTTTTACAGATGCAGATTGGGCTGGGTGCCCCATTGATCGTCGCTCAACTATTGTTTATTATGTGTTTCTGGGTAGCAACTTAATCTCATGGAGTGCTAAGAAGTTATCCTCTGTTTCTCGCTCTTCCACAGAACCAGAGTATCAAGCTCTAGCCTTATCAGCCGCTGAAGTTCTATGGCTGTGTTTTCTCTTTCGTGTCTCAAGGTGCTTCTTGGACATCCCTCTTTGTACTACTGTGACAATATCTCTGCCATTGCATTGGTTGCAAACCTGTTTTTCACAATCGAATGAAGCATGTAGATGTGGATTATCACTTCATCAGAGAACCTCTAGCCAACAAATCGTTGCAGCTTCACCATATTTCATCCGCATTAAACGTTGCAGATATATTCACAAAGAGTCTTCCAAAACATCGGTTCCTTGATCTTTGTTCCAAGCTGATTGTGCACATCCCACTCATCAGCTTGCGGGGGCGTAATAAAGATATAAGCACCACAGTACCACAGGAGGAGACAACCCGTGCACTACACCAATAGGAGACAACTAGTTGGTACGTCTTAAACGATGCACAACTTAAACCTTGCACTCAAACATCATCGTTGGTAATATAGTGATCAAGCAGGGGTCATTACCTGCTAAAGATTGTTTCTAAACTGCTAATTAAATGTCACAAACTACTCTAAACTATGCTACTGAATAGTTAACGAAAATAAATTAAGTAACTAACCTAGACTCCAATTGAATTTTCTGAAAATTTTACATGACACTAAAGACACATTGAACAACATGTACACATAATTTCAGAACAGTTGGAGTTTATTTGCTATATGAAATAAATCACGTAAAACTGAACACAGAAGCTAATCAAACATAAACAGATTTTATAAGATTCTAAAACTATTAATAGAAACAAAGCTAAGGACTCATTCTCTACCACCGAACACATTCATTCATATCAAAGCTTAGTTATGGAATTCTAGTTCTCAATTGAATTTACCCGAAATTAACTCAAAAGCTCGAGTTAACCCATTGCCCTTTCTTAGTTCCTCGTTAAGTGAATACAAGCTCACCACTTAATCTATTTTAGAATATGCAACCTAGACACAAGCTCGCTAAGTTTAACATATCAAAATCATAAGCAAGAAAAGGGTTTGGATAAATCTAGGGTCACAAGTATGTTGGTAGTCTTGCTAAACCTATGGTTTGAGTCACATGTAATTCGTGAAAACATTTTGCTACTCAATTAGAATGAACACAAGACATATACGAATCTAGTGTTACTCCTAGCATTAGAATCCTAACTTATTCATTTAGTTACGCACCTAAGCAAATAAGTAAATATTCATCTTGTACACACGGTGAAACAAACACTCAATTGATAATATAGAAAACCAAAAACTAATATGTCATCAATATGAATTGAACATGTTCGGGGCTTTGAAATCGCCCCTAGCTACAAAAAGATTTAGCTAGACATAGTTATGAAGAAAACAAAAACTAGAAGAAAAGAAAAGGAAGAGATGATAGCTGGATGATGGCAGAAAGGATGTTGTTCGTTCTCCTCTTGTGCGGTAGACATAAGTCTAAACTAAATGTCTCTTTCTCTCCATTCAGCACTCACACTTAATTATGCTCTCTAATCTGGTCATCTCTCTCCCAATACTCTACACATCTGCTATCCATTCCAACCCTTGCTTTTATAGAGCTCCTAGCACTAGTTATTGCAGCTGGAAATATTTCTTTGTTAAGGATGGATGGCTACAGCTTTGTCAAAACTAGTGTGCTGTAATTGTTGTAAAGGAATGGTGGCTGCAATCTTGTCAAAATTGGTGGATACAAAGCTTCAGTTTTTCAAGAGTAGTGTGCTGCAGCTGCAGTCAAAGTTTGGTGTCTTACAACTTTGCTAAGTTAGGTGTGCTACCACTTCAGTTAAAGTATCAAATTCTTGGAATGTCTGACCTTGCTGTACTAATTCGGCCATAACGTTTCGTAGCAAAATGATATGGATGAACTGTTAAAACTTTTGAAAACTAGACATCCAAGGCTATAAAATAATATAAAGCTCACTTTCTCATTCGCTCTGAGCTGTTCTCAGTTTCATTTTGAAGTTGACTGATCTGCACAGGCAGATTTGCTGATTTGGCTTCTTTTCTTCTACTTTGCTCCATAACACCTACAAAACATAAAAATAAAGTAAATGACTCAAACAGATGGAAAACTAGCTAAGAAAACATGAAGAAATTAATATAGAATTATGTACATTTACGAGCTTATCAAATTCTCCCACACTTATCTTTTGCTAGTCCTCGAGCAAAACAAAAGAAACTAACTAGAAAAAGCACAAGAACTTAATATCTTCCAAACATCTCAAAGAACTTACAATGCCCACAAGTATGATCAACAAAATATGAATAGTCACATATTAGAATTCACAACTTCACTTAAAAGCTAATTTATTTTGATAACCATCATGCTCAAAGTTTAATGCAAGGACAATCAAACCCACGCAACAAATCAGAACCAACTTCCTCATGGTTCAAACAAGAAATTCACTTAATTTCTCACAGAGATGCTCTCAATTCTTTTCACTCATGATTTTTTGACTCAGCGCACACAATCCTAAGTATTTCTACGTGAGAGAATTGATAATATAATGACAACAAAAAGCTCACGTAGGTAACAGGACAAAGAAGGCTCTTTCTGAATATATTGTTTTTCACTTAGATTTCAGGAACGATACTAGCATAAGACCAAATGAACCCAAGCCATAGGCTCATCTCCATGCACAAATCTCCACAGGCCAACTGCCGTCCCCAATGATCAAATAGGTCTTTTATTCAGGGTTATAATGGGGTCAAGGGTTAAGGTTAAAAGAAAGAAAGGATATGGAATAACAAAGATCCTAAAGAACTTAGTGGAGCACTAGAAGAACATAAGAGATAACAAAATCTTGAAACTCCTCAAGGTAATCAATCTTTAAACGCATGAAGCAAGCCATTTTTTTTTCAAGGCCATATGTCATCTTCTTGGGCCTTCGCTTCATTCTAAACCTTTCTTCTAACGCTCATGAAATAGGACAAAGGCCAAATTTTCTTGAACAGGTCTTCAACTCAAAATAAACTCCTTTTTCAAAAAGGGGGGGGCTAAAATCCATACACACTTTTTTTTCTCTCCTTTGCCGTATACTTATTTTTTTTCTTCATATTGTTTTCTTTTTCGGCATACATATATATATTTTTTTTATGGACAAGTCTTTCCCCCACACTTACTTACAAAAGTACCTTGAACATAAGTATCTCTCTAACGATTGCCCCACTAATTCCTTAGGATAGGATAAGGATATATCTATACTAAGCTCATGGTAAAGGGGTTTGTGGGTGATGAAAGAAAAAGGCTCAATGTAGGCTCAAAGGGGTTTATCTAGGGGGTTGCACAATTTGTGTGCATAAAAGGACACAAGTTTAATTTAGCTATGGTGGTAAATCCTAGTGCCTATATCCCTTTAAAGGTTCTAGCATTAGATTGCCAAAAAGTTTCGACAGGCATGAAAGATGAGTTCTAGCATTCTCTAGTTACATTAAAAGCTACGGTCAATATGCATAGTCAAGATGAAACGACATGTGAAATCAACAAACCCTCGTCAAGAAAATAGGATGATATAATAAATTCACTCAAAAAAGAAAAGCACATATACAGGATCAAACGCTCACAAGGGTTAAAATTAAGTTCAAATTGTCCTAGCATGCATCAGTCAATTCTCAAGTATCACATTAGCCTAACCATCAATGCATATATGCTAAGCACAATAATCATAAAAATTCATTAGCAATTACTTGAAATCAAGAATCTGACATATACTTGTAATCATTTTGTGACCATAATAAATTTCTAAAAAGTTCAGACTTGTAGTGTTTGGAAGAACCCTAAAGACTCAACAAAGAATAAACCTAAGAACTAGACTCTTTTTTTTTTTTTTTAGATAACAAAAAGTTCAAATTCCTTCCCCCCAACACTTAAACTAAACATTGTCCTCAATGTTTGATCTAGAATTAATCATGCAACGATATAGTTAAGTATAGAAGGAAAGACAAAAACACAACAAAAACAAATATAGTTAAGAAGAGTCGAGAATGCTCCCTCATGTAGACCTCCCAACGCTCATGATCTTTGGACACCGATCCAAGGCTATAAGCTTTGAATTTCTAGTGTGCGCGGGCTCCATGCCAAATGCGCTTCAAAGATGCTCCAATAATGCTCAAAGTCAATAGGAAACAATACTTTTCAACTAGCACACACACAAAAACATAAAATCGAACAAAACAAGTAGTAAACAAAGAAAACAAAAGGAATAAAGAAAGCTTCCCTTAGAAAAGTACCACAATCTTCCTCCTTCATTCATTGGGTTGCCTCCCAAGAAGCGCTTGGTTTAAGGTCCTTAGCCGGACGAGGCAATTCTTTAAGAGTAATCAGGAGGTTTTGGTCTTGGTTCCATGAGATGCTTGACCCTTTTCAAAGATGCTAGGTGGTCCCTTTTAAGCAACTTGTGCTCCTTGGTAAAAATGGAAAGATAGGATTTCAATTTTCTTGTTTTTGTTCTCTTCTTCCATTGTCTCCTTCTCTTCTTAGATCCCACAAACATGACCAACAGAATCTTGTTATCAGATTTGGGGTATTCACCTATCACCATCTCCACATGATCAACAAGCTCAAGGGCTTCTTGGATGGAAGGAACATGTGCAAAGCTTGAATGTGGCAAGTAATGATCAGGTGTCGGCCATGTGATGGAATTAGAGGCTCACCTATAGGAGATTTGCTGGACTCCTCTTCTAAGCAATCCCTCATGTCATCCTTGTATTCTTGATCTTTATGAGCTATAATGATTGCTTCCGGCACTTGGGACTCATTTACATGGAGCTCAACATTACTTTGTTTAATGTAAAGTTCCTCTTCTGCCAAGGACTCCTCAATATCACTATTTTCACATGCTTCAAGCTCGGTTGTACATTGTAACACATAATCCTCACACGTCCCAGCCTCAAGTTTCTTTTCATAGGGCTCATGCATATCTGTATCTTCATCCTCATCCAAAATTGACTCATGGAATACATTATGAGGTTGAGATAAGGTTGTGACTTCAAGGGGCTGCCCTAAACTTGTAGTACGTGTACGAGGGTGCTCCATAAGTACCTTAGTCTCCAAAGGCTCATTAGCTTCTGCCCAATCTTCCTCGCCCGTCAACACCTCATGATATGACTCTTGAACACAAGATTGCATTTCCTGCTCCGCTGTTTCTTGGTTCAAAGCATTAATAATTTGTTGAATATGTCTCTCAATATTCTCCATGGCTTTGTCCATATTCCTTGATGATTCTTCTGCACTTTTCGCAACTTTTTGTACAATTGCCTCAAGGGAAGGCTTCATTGGATCAACCAAGAGGACTGGTACTTGCTCTTGGTATGACAGCCACATGAATGAGTCAATATCATGATGATAAAAATCATACATAGGGACTTGATAAGGCTACCATGAGTTGAACCCTTCCGGACTCCATGAAGAGTTAGTATTTGTCCATCCATTGTTGCAAATGCTTGAGTTAGGATCCTCCCACATTATACTAGCTTGCTCAATAGAACCTTGGTATTGCACTCCGAAAACAAAACAAAACAAAAACTTAGTATATTACAAAATTGAAAAACACAAAAACAAAACATATTAGCAATTAAGGAAAACAATCCCCAGCAACGGCGCCAAAAATTGATACGTCTTAAACGATGCACAACTTAAACCTTGCACTCAAACATCATCGTTGGTAATATAGTGATCAAGCAAGGGTCATTACCCGCTGAAGATTGTTTCTAAACTGCTAATCAAATGTCACAAACTACTCTAAACTATGCTACTGAATAGTTAACAAAAATAAATTAAGTAACTAACCTAGACTTAATTGAATTTTCTGAAATTTTACAGGACACAAAAGACACATTGAACAACATGTACACAAAATTCCAGAACTGTTGGAGTTTATTTGCTATATGAAATAAATCATGTAAAACTGAACACAGAAGCTAATCAAACATAAACAGATTTTATAAGATTCTAAAACTATTAATAGAAACAAAGCTAAGGAATCATTCTCTACCACCAAACACATTCATTCATATCAAAGCTTAGTTATGGAATTCTAATTCTCAATTGAATTTACCCGAAATTAACTCAAAAGCTCGAGTTAACCCATTACCCTTTCTTAGTTCCTCGTTAAGTGAATACAAGCTCACCACTTAATCTATTTTCGAATATGCAACCTAGACACAAGCTCGCTAAGTTTAACATATCAAAATCATTAAGCAAGAAAATGGTTTGGATAAATCTAGGGTCACAAGTACGTTGGTAGTCTTGCTAAACCTATGGTTTGAGTCACATGTAATTCCCGAAAACATTTTGTTACTAAATTAGAATGAACACAAGACATATACGAATCTAGTGTTACTCCTAGCATTAGAATCCTAACTTATTCATTTAGTTGCACACCTAAGAAAATAAGTAAAGATTCATCTTGTACACATGGTGAAACAAACACTCAATTGCTAATATAGAAAACCAAAAACTAAAATGTCATCAATATGAATTGAACATGTTTGGGGCTTTGAAATCGCCCCTAGCTACAAAAAGATTTAGCTAGACATAGTTATGAAGAAAAAAAAAACTAGAAGAAAAGAAAAGGAAGAGATGATAGCTGGATGATGGCAGAAAAGATGTTGTTCGTTCTCCTCTTGTGCGGTAGACATAAGTCTAAACTAAATGTCTCTTTCTCTCCATTCAGCTCTCACACTTAATTATGCTCTCTAATCTGGTCATCTCTCTCCTAATACTCTACACATCTGCTGTCCATTCCAGCCATTGCTTTTATAGAGCTCCTAGCACTAGTTATTGCAGCTGGAAATATTTCTTTGTCAAAGATGGATGGCTACAGCTTTGTCAAAACTGGTGTGCTGTAATTGTTGTAAAGGAATGGTGGCTGCAATCTTGTCAAAATTGGTGGATACAAAGCTTCAGTTTTTCAAGAGTAGTGTGCTGCAGCTGCAGTCAAAGTTGGTGTCTTGCAACTTTGCCAAGTTAGGTGTGCTACCACTTCAGTTAAAGTATCAGATTCTCGGAATGTCTGACCTTACTGTACTAATTCGGCCATAACGTTTCGTAGCAAAATGATATGGATGAACCGTTAAAAGTTCTGAAAACTAGACATCCAAGGCTTTCCAACCATATAAAGCTCACTTTCTCATTCGCTCTGAGCTGTTCTCAGTTTCATTTTGAAGTTGATTGATCTGCACAGGCAGATTTGCTGATTTGGCTTCTTTTCTTCTACTTTGCTCCATAACACCTACAAAACATAAAAATAAAGTAAATGACTCAAATAGATGGAAAACTAGCTAAGAAAACATGAAGAAATTAATATAGAATCATGTACATTTATGAGCTTATCACTAGTGCTCAACAGGAGACAAAGGAGGAGACAGCTCGTGCACATGCACATGTGATATATTGTCTAGTAGTGACTTTAGTCTTCATCAATTGTTGTATAAATAGGTTCCCACTGTACATGAACAGATTATTCAATCATACACAAAAGTCTCTTCTGTCATTTTCTTTCAGTGGATGCAACACATGAATCTTGCACTTTGACATTAAACCACATAATATCCTTTTGGATAAAAAATTTTGCCCAAAGATTTCTGACTTTGGTCTTTCTAAACTTTGTATAAGGAAGGAGACTATTATATGAATGTTGGATACTAGAGGAAAAATAGGGTATATAGCTCCAGAAGTGTACTGCAGAAACTTTGGAAGAGTGTCTGCTAAGTCCGATGTCCATAGTTATGGAATGATGACTCTGGAGATGGTTGGAGGAAGAAAGAACGTTGACGCTCGAGTGAGCCACACCAGTGAAATTTATTTTCCAGATTGGGTTTATAAGAACCTTGAGGAGGGCAGCAATTTCGGATTGCTCAATGCTGTGACTGAAGAGGAAAAGGAAATCGCAAGGAAGATGATCTTAGTTGGATTGTGGTGCATACGGACAAAGCCATCTGATAGGCCATCCATGAGTATAGTGAAGCCTTGCATATACCACCAAAGCCTGTCTTATCTTCTCCTGTAAGAACATCACCCAAATCTTCCACCTTATCAGTAGTATCTGTTCTCGATTAATGGATGCATATGTCTTCGATAGTTCAATTCCTTGTTTCTAAAGATCATTCAAAAAATCTTTTCACTTCGCTTTTTTTTTTTTTTTTTTTTTATGCTCAGAGCTCTATACTGTTTTGTACTTTTGATGTTCATGTGTGAGGTATAGCAATTTACCACAAACAAAATCCGAAAGCATTGTTTGCTACTTTGCTACTGTACAAAAACATATACAAGCACATTGTAATGTACAAGAACTTATCTGAACCTCCAATACTGTAGACTGCATTTTTTATACTTTTGCATTGAAGATACAGATGATAGGATATTAGGACAATCAACTGTCCTGAATTGGTTTCAGTTATGTTTACTTCTTAATTTTAATTTTAGTTCAACCAGCTTGCTTACTTCAAGAAGAAAAGAAGCCCTGTACACGGAAATGGGTTATAACTTCAGTTTGCTATAACAATCACTGCATCCAAGTTTAATGCATTGCAAAAGTCGACCCCATCAATTGCACTATAGTCTACTTCGACAAAGGGAAATACAGGACAATCAAAGATGCTGCTTGTAGTTAAGTGACTTAAGTCTGTTATTCAATGCCCTAAACGAGAGAACATTAAACATTGCAATGCATTCTGTTTTGCAGGTTCTGTTCTGGTTGTCTACCTTAACTTGTGTTCTGAGTTGTATACTCTTCTAGATGAGTTCAGACTCTTTTATATATGTAATCACTTATGGTATTATATAATCCTTGTAATATTGTGGGTTTGCTTTACAAACTGCTTACTAGGTCAAGTAGAAGCTTTCACTCTTTACCATCAGGGCAATTAAACACGAAAGAATAGTCTTTTTCTTTCAAATCATAGTTTCCTTTGATGAAAGGGACAAAACACTAGGACCCTGAGAACATTCTCAGTAAGTTCAAAATGGGCTAATGCTACAGCCCAAGTTATTTCAGTGGCCCAAATAACGGTGTTGGCCCAACTGAAAAAGCAAACAGAACCAAAAGAAAGGTAAAACACACCGCCACCACATTCCGACGAGCCGTAAGGACTAAGGATGATAGAAGGAAATTACAAATCTTCAGTAGCGCCCGGGACATTCGATAGCGTTACGACCAGTACAAGGTAACCATTCAATTTGATTGGCCACAAAAGAGGTCTTTCTTTGGGTTGGATTCTCCGGTCAAAGGTGCATACTTTGCTTACTTCAAAGATTAATAAGTACTCATTTTGGGTAATCTTGTATTTTGCAACTAGATTTTTATGAATTGTCTGATACATATCAGTACGAGCCAAATCCTTGACTTTGTTTTCTTGCTCAGTTGCTTATTTTACTGCTTAAGCTTTAAGTAGTTAAGAAAGAAACATGAATATTACATGCGTAAATTTTGATTTAGAGGTAGCTAGCTATATCTCACACAAGCAAACCAGAACTGTCAAAATCTATGTACCTTGACTTGTTCTCTGACTCAGAGGTAAAACCCTTTGGATATGCACTCAATTTCAGTTCTTATCAAGTCACAAGTCGATTTATTATTCCTTCCTCAGAGATCAGAATATACGCCATTTCAGGGAAAGATATTATTAACATACAAAGTAAAGATTAAACCACCGTCTCGTTTCTGATACGGCAACTGAAGCTGACCTTCATGTGGTTGACCGGCCTGATCTAGGATCAGTCAAAGTCTTTATAGTCTTTTTTGGTTTTGCTGTGAAGTCTTTATAGTCTTTCTGCCACTATATCACCAAGAAATAGTTATTTCTTATTTCCTTCAATTCCTTGAGGAAATTTCCAAGAACTCTGAGTTGGTCCTACTCTCATCTGTTAGTCCACATTGTATCAAGAAAAAGTCTCTAATTTGGTTTCTAAAGGCTGTTAAGTGTATATATCATAGCCAATAATAATGAATATGTTGTAATATAAATGTATAAATACTATGTATGTCTATATCATGTAACAAATACGTAAAGTATTAGATAGGTACTTGAGTGTATAATCATATGTACTTGAGTGTATGAGGACTTATGTAACATGCTTTGCCAAAGGGCAACAAGCATGACAGAAAATCATCATCAAGATGGTTATCATTTTGGTTTTCTCTTTGAGCTTTCACACTTCAAATGTATTCCTATAAATACCCCTTTGTATGAGATGAATAAACACACTTGAAATCTCCATTCTCTCTGAAATATTACTTTATGTTTCTGTGTGTCAATTCCTCTTGTTCTTAAACACGTTATCAGCACCAAGTTGCTCTAGAATTAGAATCGAAAATTGACGAAAGAAGAGTTCATCATCGATCGAAGTCATTTTTCCAAACCTACAAAAAATCCCCAAACCCTAGCTCATATCAAAATCGGTCTCAGAATCGCCGGAACCGGCCTGAAACTGCCTGAACCGACCGCCGGAAGCAGAAAACCCAAACCGGACCGCTGTCGGGTGCTGCCGAGAAGCTGCGCAGTAGCTGCCGAGAAGCTGCCGAGCAGCTGCCGACACATCTGTCGACAGATTTGCGTGGCAACTTTCCAACAACTTTTCCTGCGACTTTTCGACACTTTTCCGGTGACTTTTAGGACGATTTTTCTCGACTTTTTCCAATGATCCTTCCGATCACTTCCGATAATTTTTCCAGTCAAAATTTCCGACAACACTATTTCAAGGTATTCTTTACTAAAAGTTCCCATTTTTGAGTTTTTATTTATTTTCTCTCCTTTTTCCTTTTTTCTCGGGAACTTACAATCAAAAGCGGAATTATAGAAATTCACGCCAAACGAACTAAGAGCGTTCATAATCAATGAATTAAAAGTGTTCACAATGATTCTTGGAAATTGATTTCTTGGTAGCATAGCTCGGAAATCTTATTATTTTTCGTGGAAGTTTAAACTCCGAAACTAATATTTTCTTTTTATCTTCAAGGATGTCGAATGAACCTAGACTCGATTTTCAAATCCTTGACTCAACAGGTTCGGATTACCATAGCTGGAAAACCGACTTTGAGAACCATCTCACATCGAAGGGGATATTGCCCATCATCCATGCACCAGACCCGGCCCTTGTGTTCCCTCGAACACCCAAGAGGCATGCACAAACAATCATCTTGATGCGACGTCATATAGACAAACCACTCAGACAAGAGTACATGTCCATGAAAGATGCAAAGGATTTATGGGAGGCGCTACAAGAGCGCTTTAACAATATCCAAGATTCTCTCCTCCCTGACTTGAAGGTTCAGTGGAACGATGTACGCTTCTCCAACTTCAAGTCTATTGCTGAGTACAATTCAGAAGCTCTTCGTCTCTCAAATCCATGTTGAGGTTCTGTCAAAAATCCCTCACAGAAGAAGAGCTAATTGAGAAAACTCTCTCCACCTTCCCCGTTGCAGCAATCTTGCTATCAAAGCAGTATCACACTGAAGTAAATGCTGGACGAATTACGAGGTTCAATGAGCTCATTAAGGTTTTGTCTGTAGCCGAAAAGCACGACAACATTCTCGTAAAGAATTATAATTCAAGACCCATTGGAACCAACAGCATTCGTGAGGCAAATTATAATGCACCAAAGAGAGGGCACAAGGAGCGGTACCTTAATAATAGGGGACATGTGTACCCTAATAATAGGGGACATGAAGGACGAACATGTCCATATAACCGCCCCAATAAAGAAGGAAATCGCAACTTTAGAGCGGGCACACGTGATGGCAACTCCACACGTGGAAGAGGGAGATATGGCAACACCGGCAGTGGAAATAGCACCATAAGCCATGGAGGTCGCACCATGCGCCGTGGTAGTAGCAGCAACCCTCCTAGGGAATATCCACAACGTGCACAACGTGTACAACCTGCACAACCTGCACCTCAAATGAAGGGAGAGAACCACAATGACATGTGTCATAGATGTGGATCAATCGAGCATTGGTTTAAACAATGCCATACAAGTACCCAATTAGCTGCACGCTACAAGGAGTACAGGGAAGCAAGAGAGCGAGAGGCTAACCTTGCCGAAGATGAAAATAGTGAAGATGTCAATCTCACCGTTGAGGACTTCAAAGCTGTAAATGAAGAGCACGAAGATGCCACAGACTTTGATTAAAATAATCCTCTTTCTATTTTTCAAGAATGGCAAATGTGCCTTAGTCAATAAATAACAATTGTATTAAACTCATTCTTATGTGGCGTACCCAATGAAGTATGATGTCTAGGAAAGCAATTGAGATCGGGGTATTTAAGCGAGCCTCGCTCCACCAACATCTCTCTACTTTCCTAGTCATATTTCATTGGAATTACCAAACAGATTGAGTGATAACAATTTGTCTAAAGTTTGATATTTGAAATAGACTTATGAATAACTTTGATGTAATCATTGGCTATTTTCCCTATTAATAAAGTATCGCATTCAATGTCATGGACATGTGTTAATATTCCGAACTTGATTCCTTTTCAGTATGTTTTCCGGAGAATTGGAATGGCTTCTTGATAGTGGCACCACACATACTATATTGCGACATAGGCAATTATTTTTATGGATGACACCTAGTCGATCCTCAGTAACTACGATGGCAGGACCATCACAATTGATTCATGGTCGAGAACCAGCTTAATTTTTGTTACCAAATGGCACAAATGTTAATGTCGCTGAAGCTCTATATGCTCCAAGGGTCGGAAGGACCCTATTAAGCTTTAAAGACATAAGAGCCAATGATTTTCATGTGGAAACACATTGTGAGAATGGACAAGTGTTCCTTTGCATCACCTCTAAAAACTACGGAAATACACGAGTTTTAGAGAAACTTATGTGTCGCTCTAGTGGATTGTATGCAACCACTATTAGAGTCATTGAATCCAACCATGTCATGAATCACAATTTATGGGATCCTGACACATACAAGCTTTGGCACGACCGTTTGGGACATCCAGGTCGTGACATGATACTCCATATATTAAAAACTTCACACGGACATCCATTCTTCAAAACGAAAAGAAGTACGAACCAAACATTGGTCCAAAGAGTTACTTCTAAAGCATATCATTCATTTTGCAAAGCTTGCTCTTTAGCAAAGGTAGGATCAAGACCATCCTATGCAAAGGACACTAAAAGAAAATATATCATTCTTACAAAGAACACAAGGTGATATTTGTGGACCTATCCAACCAACTTGTGGACCATTTAGATATTTAATAGTGTTGGTTGATGCATCGACACATTGGTCACATGTCATGCTCTTATCCACAAGAAATGCTGCATTTGCTAAACTCCTAGCACAAATCATTAAGTTAAGGGCTCACCACACTGATCATCTATTAGGTCAATTCGTCTTGACAATGCTGGAGAATTTACATCAAGAACCTTTGATGATTATTGCATGTCCATTGGGATTGAGGTCGAACACCATGTCCCTCATGTACACACCCAAAATGGACTCGCAGAAACTGCCATTAAAAGACTTCAAATGGTTGCTAGGGCATTGGTTATGTGCACCAATCTCCCTATTTCTGCTTGGGGCTATGCAATATTACATGCAGCTGTGCTTATTCGTCTGAGACCCACTGCCACCTAACCCTTTTCTGCGTCCCAGATGGTAACTGGGTATGAGCCTGATGTCTCACACTTACGCATATTTGGGTGTGCAGTCTATGTGCCAAATGCACCGCCACAGCGCACCAAAATGGGTCCTCAAAGACGCTTAGACCTTTATGTTGGATATGATTCTCCAAGCATTATCCGCTACATAGAACCCTTGACAGGTGATCTATTTACCGCTAGATTTGCGGATTGTCACTTTGATGAGACAGTCATCCCGTCATTAGGGGAGACAAGAACACTAATGTTCAACAGAAAAGATAGGAATTGTCGTGGTCTGTCCCCACTTTGTCTCATCTTGATCCCCGAACCACACAGTCTGAAATAGAAGTGCGGAGGATTCTCGATCTTCAGAACGTAGCAGAATCAATGCCTGATGCGTTTTCTGATATCGCTAAAATGACAAGATCACACATACCTGCTGCAAACGTACCTGCAAGGATTGATGTCCCTAAAACTAAAGGACATGACATCCCCTCTATGGGTGATGTAGTGGCTAGACCCATGGCTCATGCCAGAAAGCGCTGGAGGCCTATAGGTTTGATGGATTCTCGCCCAAGAAAAAAAATGAGCTTGACGCAAAATAATCCATTAATCATCGATACAAATAATCCATCTCATGAAAAAATTCCGGATTATGGTTATATCTAAGAGACATCATTGGAGGACGCTCCAATGGTAGAACCAATTCCAGATAATAGAGAGATCACCATGAATTACACTTGTATACATGTAATTATGTACAGAAATTATATGGCTATTGATGATGCGTTTGCATATCATATTGTAAAAGGAATTATAGAATACGATGATATCGAACCTCGCTCCGTTGAAGAATATCAACGAAGAGCAGATTGGTCCAAATGGAAAGATGCGATCCAGACTGAATTTGATTCACTAACAAAGAGACAGGTATTTGGGTCTATAAGACTGACACCACCAAATATAAAACCGGTTGGCCATAAATGGGTCTTTGTTAGAAAGCGTAATGAGAAAAAATGAGGTTGTTAGATACAAAGCCCGTCTTGTGGTGCAAGGTTTCTCACAACGCCCTGGAATCGACTACGAGGAGATATATTCTCCCGTAATAGACGTTATAACATTCCGCTACCTTGTCAGTTTGGTAGTTTCCGAAAAACTTGACATGCAGCTCATGGATGTGGTTACAGCATATCTCTATGGGGATCTAGATTCGGAGATATATATGAAGGTTCCAGATGGACTTCAATTACCCAAATCAAGTGGCTCTAAACCACGGAGAGCGTTTTCAATAAAATTAAGACGCTCACTATATGGATCGAAACAATCCGGACGGATGTGGTATAACCGTCTAAGTGATTACTTGATTGGGAATGGATATGTTAACAATGAAATATGCCCTTGCGTGTTCATTAGGAGGACAAGATCCGGATTTGCAATTGTAGCAGTTTATGTCGATGACATGAACTTAATTGGAACTCTAGATGAGTTAAAAGAAACTGCTACATATTTGAAATCTGAATTTGAGATGAAAGATCTCGGGAAAACATGGTTTTGTCTCGGAATAGAACTCGAGCACCATAATGATGGGATTATGATCCATCAGTCAGCATATACTCAAAAGTTACTAAGGCGCTTTAATGAAGATAAAGCAAAGCATGTGAGTACTCCCATGATCAATCGTAGTCTTGAGCCCATGAAAGATCCGTTTCGTCCAAGGGATGAGGACGAAGATTTATTAGAAGCTGAAATACCATATCTAAGTGCGATAGGCGCATTATTGTATTTAGCTCAATGCACAAGACCGGATATCTCATTTGCAGTAAACTTGTTAGCTCGACATAGTTCTGCGCCAACACGCTGCCATTGGATTGGTATAAAGACAATCCTTCGATACCTAAAAGGTACGATCGATATGGGCTTGTTCTATCCCTACAGAGAGAAAAGAAATGTGAACGCCGGCAACACTATCCATAGTGACCGACGTTCTCCTCCTCCCCTCCATCAAAATGATAATGATGTTCTGACGGGCTTTGCTGATGCAGGGTATCTCTCTGACCCTCACAAAGGTCGCTCCCAAACAGGTTATGTCTTTACCATGGGAAGCACCGCGATATCTTGGAGATCTACAAAACAGACTCTTGTTGCTACTTCCTCAAATCATGCAGAGATTATTGCACTACATGAAGCCGTGCGTGAGTGCATATGGCTAAGGTCTATAAATAGACACATTCGAGGAACTTGTGGTATGAAATTTACCACAAATGAACCTACATGCATTTACGAGGATAATGCAGCTTGTATTGAGCAAATGAAATTAGGTTTCATCAAAAGCGACAATACCAAACATATATCGCCGAAATTCTTCTACAATCAGCAACAACAAACACTTCTATATATTGAAGTAAATCAAATCTGATCAGAAGATAATGTAGCTGACTTATTTACTAAGTCACTACCAAAATCCCCTTTCGAGAAACATGTAAGGAACATCGGATTGAGGAGGATATCCGAACTCCTACGATCTTCAAGGGGAGTCTAAATCAGGGGGAGTATCCAGAAACATACTTCACACTCAACGCGCGTTGTGCTCTTTTTCCCTTTCGACCAAGGTTGTTTTTCCCACATGGTTTTATTACTTGGCAAGGTTTTTAATGAGGCAACTTCGAAGCGCACCACCAACACAATACTATTGAACATGAAATATCCAAGGGGGAGTGTTGTAATATAAATGTATAAATACTATGTATGTCTATATCATGTAACAAATACGTAAAGTATTTAGATAGGTACTTGAGTGTATGAGGACTTATGTAACATGCTTTGCCAAAGGACAACAAGCATGGCAGAAAATCATCATCAAGATGGTTATTATTTTGGTTTTCTCTTTGAGCTTTCACACTTCAAATGTATTCCTATAAATACCCCTTTGTATGAGATAAATAAACACACTTGAAATCTTCATTCTCTCTGAAATATTACTCTCTATTTTTGTGTGTCAATTCCTCTTGTTCTTAAACAGAATATACAATACAGACACTGCAAGTTAATATTCTGAAACTAAGCATATACCATAGCCAAAGCATAACAAGACAATATTCTAAAGGGAAAAATCCTCAAATGTACATTTTGGTACCTAACTTTCGAAACTACTCTCGTAGTACCTGAACTATTGCTCCGTTTCTCCATATGGTACTTCCATCCAATCTGCCATTAACTTTGCTTATAATTTTTTTTTTTTTTTTGAGATGAATGTCAACCTATAAGAATGAGCCACGTAGGTAAAGTTAACGGCAGATTGGATGGAATTACCATATGGAGAAACGGAGCAATAGTTCAAGTACCATCAGGGTAGTTTTGAAAGTTTAAGTACCAAAATGTGTATTAGACAATAGTTCAGGTACCATATGAGGATTGTTCTTTATTCTAAACCATGTCCTCACCGGATCCGGATCCTCTCCTGATCTATTATTTTACCTGACCTACCTAAGCTTTGAAGAAGATTGAGACACGTGTCTATATCAAATCTAATGGCCTACAACTAACTTGAGATTTGTTTTTTCCTTTTACTGGCCCATCGTTTTGTTCTCTCTCTTCTCCTTCGTAGAGCTTACTTCTCTTCATTGAAAACCATCAGAAAGCCAAGAATGATTCAATCCAGAATGCAGATCCTCAAATTCTAGGGGCAAAGAACAAGCCCAGATAAGGAGGATAAAATCAACCAAAAGTAACTCAAAACAAATTGGTTACCATCTCTGCAGCTCATACTCTGGTGGGTGCAGTAATGGGGGTGGGATTCTTGGGCATTGACAATCTCAGCTGGTGCTTTCTTTTCAAGCCTTTTCAAAATCTCTTGACTTAACAAGAAAACCCAATATGTTATTGAAAGTGTTTGATCTAATAACGAGGCCTTGCTCAACCTTTTTTTTCAAACAGTAAAGGTCGGCTTGCTCTGGTAACTGAGATTGAACATGGGCGTTGATAATTGCTTCATATAATTGACTAGAGGTGGGGACTGAGCTCAACTTTGGTTGAGTTAAATCGTGGAGGAGAGATGATGGAGTGAAGAATGGCAATGAAGTTCGACCGGGGAAGACTTGAAGAATGACAGGCTAGGCGTGCATTGGCGAGATTGTGAAGAATGACGGGATGGAGTGGTGGGTGTGGTGGAAGCCTCGGTTATTTGAGGGGTTGAAGTTCAGTTTTTTGAGTGTTGTCCATTTGCTGATAAAGTGATGAACAACTGATCATATACATCGTTTATTAAAAAATATACATCCACTTCTTCCCAAAAGGATCTGCAAAACTAATTATCCTTCTTGTGCTCAAAGCCTTGATCTTTTCTGAGTTTAATGATCCTTCTGAACTGTAGAAAAAAGGAAAAAGAAGAACAAGGAAAAGAAGCACGACAGATATATATATATATATATATATATATAGAGAGAGAGAGAAGAAAGAGACACAGGGCTGTGAAGGAAAAGAGGAATTATTAACCATTAGATTTTAGAAAGCCACGTGTCTTCATCTCTTTCAAAGGTTAGGAAGCTCAGGTAAAAAATGAGCTCAGAGAAGATCCTCTCCCTCCCATCCCTTACCTCCTTGCGGCTCTTCTCTCACTCTTGTTATTCTACTTCCATGGAAGCAAAGCCGACTTTGTACCCACAAAAAAATGCCCCATATACAATTGTGGTAAGGGCCCTGATTTTCACTACTCTTTTTGGAAAATTGAAGACTCCACCGCCGATCGGTATTGTGGATACCCTCGTTTTGGAGTAAGATGCTCAGATTCTGGAGAGCCTATACTGACTCTACCAAATGATTCATTCATTGTTAAAGACCTAAACTGTACTCTATCCACCATCACCCTTGTTGATATTGATGTCGTCAATCAAAATTGCCCTAGGGCAAGACACAGTATGAGTGTAGGCATGCTCCCATTTGATTACTCCCCATTAGATGTGAACCTGAGCTTCTACTTCAACTGCACTTTCTATGTTGAACCTATTGCGCCTCCCATAACCTGCTTAGGATTACATGGTATCAAAAAGTCTTATGTTTTCAAGGAGGGAGATGAGACGGGTTTAATTGGTCTGAAAATTGTGAGGAGAATGTGGTGGTGACTGTGATGGAGACCAAGGAGATTACTAGCAGTATTGATGGTTTGAGTGGTGCATTTGGAGGGGCCATGAACAATGGGTTTGTGCTTGATTGGGGCCTGGCTAATGAGTGCAGCTCCTGTGAGACTAATGGTGGGTTCTGTGGCTACAACACAATTGAAGCTGAGTCTCTATGCTTTTGCAGATATGGTTATACTTATGGGCGGGGATCCTCTCCTTAGCAAATTAAACACCTGAGCTACCTGAGCTTTGAAGGAGATGACGACACGTGGATTTATCAAATCTAACAGTCTATGATTCTTCTTTTCCTTTGGTCACTTCTTTCCTTCCTTTCTCTTCTGATTTTCCTTTCCTTCACTGCACGTTCTTCTTCTCCTTCCCTCTCTCTCTCTTCTGTTCTTCTTCACTCTTTATCAGATGAAATCTTCTTATGACAAAACCTCTCTCTTTTAAATCTCTATTTTGCCACATCTAAGCTATCATCTCCCGCTCTAAACAGTTCTTTCTTCTTCCTCTTCACCCTCTTATTTCCCGTCAGTTTAAGGTCCAGCAATCTTTCATGTTCACTCTGGGGCTAAGATTCAGTGGATGAGTTAGGTTGGGATTCAATTGATGGGTAGAATTTGGGGCTGTGATTCAATTGTTGATTTCAATTTATGTTTCTTCTCTCTAATATTCCATTGCCTAATACTTGATTACTGATCGGAAAGTTGTAATAAAAGATATACTCGCAATGAATGCATTTTCCCAACAACAAAAATTTCTCCCAAAGTTTGCTTCTTTTTCTTAAAGACCGCATCTTCAGCTCCAAAACATTTCGGTTTCTTACAGATAATAGTCAAATACTTTTTCTCTCTGTCCTCAACTTGAATGACTCATTAAACCAATTTTTTTTGCGTTTATACTTTGCAATTGATGGATTAGTAACTTTCTTGGCATTTAAAACAACTTGAGATTTATTGTTTTGCAATCCACCCCTCTCTCCCTCGTCTTCATCCGGCTTCAACTTCCCATTCACAGTTGCTTGGAGAATCAAATCAAAAACAAAGTAGAGAACCCAGATAACCCAGGTCTCGAAGGATGAAATTCAAAAGATTCAATTTTTATAACCCACGGCCTTAATCTGGTTTGGGTACTACGGGAGGAAGAGAAGAGAGAATGCCAAGGGTAAAACCTGAGATTTGGTTTTCGTTTAGATTTGATTTTGCTGAGATTGAATGCCAAGGATTTCAATTTTGGATTGTTATTTTTTGGGTTTTTATGAAAGTGAAGAGAGCAAGGAAGAAAAGAAAAAAAATCAGAATGGTCATGAAGAAAGAGAGAGGTTCAGTGGAGATAATGGGGTGGAGGACTGCAGTTGATTGAGCCGCAAAATGGAAAGAAGTTGAAGAAGAAGAGAGCGAATGAGAATGTTTTGATCGTTGGATTAAGCTGCAAAAAATGAAATAAGTGCAACAAAAGATTAGAGCCGTTAGATGTATATTTGGACATGTGGCAGATTATTATGAAAAGCTCAGGTAGCTCAGGTGTTTAATTTGCTCAGGAGAGGATCCTCTCCCTATACTTATACCAGAAGAAATGGCTTCTGCAAGAAAGGTATGTTTGTCGATGATCCTCTCTCTTTATCTAATTATAAAGCTATGGATCTGTTTGAGCTAACAGAATTGAATGGATACAAAACAAGTAAATGGTACATACCTGCTACCTAAAAAAAGATCTTAGAGATTTGAATTCTATGAATCATTTGGCCAATTTTGAAATTATTTTACATTGGTTTGTTAATGTAGAACCCACTTTTATCAAGAAAATCCACATTTGTCATGAAGGAAATCAAATGGCCAACAGGCAGCTTTTCTTTCTCATTTTTCATGAAATTTCTAATTAACAAAGCCGGCTTACCTATAGCTTTGTTTCTTGGATCAACCATGTCCTAAGTCTCGGATTTTCATCCTTCCTGGTCAATCTTTCAACTTGATGCACATATCTAACTCTTAAGCTTAATGCACTAGGAGGAAAGCTCTAAGAAATTTAGTTTAAGACCAAAAAACTTTCATCTGGCCACTGCCATCCAAAAACGTTACCCAATTGCTACACAAAAGTCTATCACGCAGAGCTAGCTCATAGAAGAAATCAAGTCAAAGGGCCCAACATGCCTTGTTTTCTCTCATTGCCATGAAAATTCGAAGAAGCCCACCTTAGCTCTGTTCACTAGTCTGCCGGTTTGACTTACTATAGCATATTTAACTTCGTATTACATAGTACTGTCGGAAATATTACCTTTCGAAATAGATGCATGATCTCCTTGAAGGCTTGAACACCAGAAAATTTTATATACAACATTGATGCACTCATCCAACTTATATCTCCCACAATCATTTTTGGAAGGCATGAGCTAATTCTACTAATGGCTATGCTTAAGCCTAATCATGTCTTCCTAAGACCACCTATCTTCTTCATTTTCCCCTCGGACCATGCCCACTCACAGGGTGCAACCCACCTTACAGCTGTGGTAAGCTCACAAACATATCCCTACCCTTTCTGCATCCTATGCGGACGAGTCACTGTAGAGTGTTCCTCTTCCGAGTCAGACCCACTGTGTTACTAGCATCCGAGTCCCGACGTTGTGGGACGTCAGTGCTATTATGACTGAGAATGCAACAAAAGAAGTGGATGGAGTTTTGAAACAGGGGTTTCGGGGTTGAGTATGCAGTAGATTGGGAGCTCTGTAGGTCTTGCATGAACTCGAATGGGACGAGCGCGTCCAATTCAACTTCGACAACGAATTATTTTATTTGCCTTTGCGGGGTTCAACCTTATGATCTAACTTGTCCAATTCACCATAGTAAGTATATGTTTATTCCTTCCCTATAACTTTTCAAAATATCTTAACAGTTTAAAAGATTCTATTTTCAAGTATTCCATCCAAATTGGTCTGTATGTACAAATATATCCCACTTTATATGTTTGACTCTTTTTCAATCGACTTAACTTGAGTGTATAGATATAGTACTTGAGTATATAATGTAGGTATAAAGACTTGTGTGGCATAAAGAATGTAAAGAGGCAACAAGCATGACAATTATCATCATTGAAGACAATCATATGGAGCTGCAGTCATGATGAAGATGGTTACCAAATTGGTTTTCTCTTTGAACATTCACAATACAATGTATTCATATAAATACCCTCTTTTGTGAGAAGAATAAATCACATCTTACTCTCCATTTTCTCTATCGAAACTCTCTCACTCTCTCTATTAGTTTACGTTTGTCCTTAAACACGTTATCAGCACGATATTGCTCTAGAATTAGAATAGAAAATTGACAAGAGTAGAGGAAGTAGAGGAAGTTTATAACCCAATCGACGTCATTTTACCAACTTTACGAAAAACCTCCAAACTCTACCACATATCAAAGCCCTTGATCCTAGAAGCTCAGAACCGGCCTCAGAACCGTCAGAACCGGCCACCGGAAAAGCTGAACCGCTGTCGAACCGGCCACAGGAAAAGCTAAACCACTGCCGAGTAGCTGCCGAGATGCTACCGAGTGGATCTGCCGAGACCTGCCGAGCGGATCTGCTGAGAGCTGCCAAGAGGACATGCCGACACTTGCTGACAGCATCTGCCGACAGCATCTGCCGACAGCTGTCGAGAGAACCTGCCGACACCTGCCAAGAGCGGTCGAGCACCTGCCGACAGCATCTACCGAGACATGCCGACAGCTCTTGCTGAGCACCTGCTTTGAACAGCTGTCGAGACACCTGCCGATAGCCTGCCGAGCACCTGCCGACAGATATGCAGGGCATCTGCTGACAGATCTGTAGAACAACTTTCCGGCGACTTTTCGGACGATTTTTCCGGACTTTTTCCAGCGATCCTTCCAGTCACCTCCGACAACTTTCCCGGCCAAATTATCCGGCAAAACTCTTTCGAGATACTTTTTATTAAAAGTTCCCATTTTTTGAGTTTTTACTCCTTTTTCTTCTTTTTTTCTTTTTCTCGGGAGTTTGCAATCAAAAAGCGGAATTATAGAAATTCACGCTAAACGAACTAAGAGCATTCGTAATCAAAGAACTAAGAGTGTTCATAATAATCGGACTAAGAGCATCTGCAAGCATCAATTTATGACCATATTAAACATCATTGTTTCGATCTAATCTAAATATTCTTGGAAATTGATTTCTTGGTAGCATAGCTCGGAAATCTTATTATTTTAGTTTTCGTGGAAGTTTAAACTTCGAAACTAATATATCTTCTCTTCTTATCTTTAGAATGTCGAATGAACCTAGACTCAACTTTCAAATCCTTGACTCAACAGGCTCGGAATACCATAACTGGAAAACCGACGTTGAGAACCATCTCACATCAAGAGGGATATTACCCATAATCCAGGCAACTAACGCGGGTCTTGTGTTCCAACGAACACCAACAAAGCATGCACAAGCAGTTATCTTGATGCGACGCCATATGAACAAAACACTCAGATTAGAGTACATGTCAATCAAAGATGCAAGAGACATATGGCTAGCGCTAGCAGAACGCTTTGGCTATATCCAAGATTCCTTCCTCCCTGACTTGAAGATTCAGTGGAACAATATACGCTTCTCTGACTTCAAGTCTGTTGCTGAATACAATTTAGAAGCTCTTTACCTCAAAGCCATGTTGAGGTTCTGTGAAAAACCTCTCACCGAAGAAGAGCTAATTTAGATAGTAGCACTTTTGCTATCAAAGCAATATAGCACTGAAGTCAATGCTGGACGAATTACGAGGTTCAATGAGCTCATCAATGTTATGTCGGTAGCTGAAAAGCACGACAACATCCTCGTAAAGAATTATAATGCACCCAAAAGAGGGCGCAAAGAGGGGTACCCGAATAACATGGGACATGAAGGACGAATGGGTTCATATAACCGTCCCAATAAGGAAGGAAACTGCAACTTTAGAGCGGGCACAAGTGATGGCAACTCCTAACGTGGGAGAGGTGGATATGGCAACACCGGCGGTCAAGGTAGCACTATAGGTCGTGGAGGCCGCACCATGCACCGTGGTAGTAGCAACAACCCTCCTAAGGAATATCCACAACGTGCACCATCTGCACCTCAAATGAAGGGAGGTAACCACAATAACATGTGTCATCTATGTGGATCAATCTAGCATTGATTTAAGCAATGTCATACAAGTACCCAACTAGCTGCACGCTACAAGGAGTATAGGTAATTAAGGGAGTAAGAAACCAACCTTGTCGATCAATCTCACCATAGAGGACTTCAAAGCTGGAAATGAAGTGCACAAGGATGCCGCAGACTTTGATTACAATAATCCTTTCTACTTTTCAAGAATGGCAAATGTGCCTTAGTCAACAAATAACAATTGTATTAACTCTTTCTCATGTGGCGAAACGAAGGATGATGTCTAGGAAAGCAATTGAGATAGTGGTATTTAAGTAAGCCTCGCTCCACCAACATCTATCTCTACTTTCCTGATCATATTTCATTGGAGTTACCAAACGGATTGAGTAATTACAATTTGTCTAAGATTGATTTTAAATTGGAATAGCTCTGGAAACTTTGATGTAATCTTTGGTTATTTTCCTTGTTAATAAAGTATCACATTATTATTCAATGTTATGGACATGTGTTAAAATCCGAACTTTATTATTTTTCAGTATGTTTCCCGGAGAGTTGGAATGTCTTCTTGATAGTGGCACCACACATACTATATTACGACATAGGCAACTATTTTTATGGATGACGCCTAGTCGATCTCAGTGACTACAATGGCAGGGCCATCACAACTAATTCATGGTCGAGGACCATCTCAATTTATGTTGCCAAATGGCACAAATATTAATGTCACCGAAGCTCTATATGCTCTAAGGGCTGGAAGAACCCTATTGAGTTTTAAAGATATAAGAGTCAATGGTTTTCATTTAGAAACACATTGTGAAAACGGACAAGAGTTCCTTTGCATTACCTCTAATAACTATATAAATACATGAGTATTAGAGAAACTTATGTGTCGCTCTAGTGGATTATATGCTACCACTATTAGAGTCATTGAATCCAACCATGTCATAAATGAAAATTTATGGGATTCTGACACATATAGGCTTTGGCAAAACCGTTTGGAACATACAGGTCATGATATGATGATCCGTATATTAAAGACTTCACATGGACATTCATTCCTCAAAACAAAAAGAAGTACGAACCAAAGATTGGTCCAAGGAGTTACTTCTAAAGCCTATTATTCGTTTTGCAAAGCTTACTCTTTAGCAAAAGTAAGATCGAGACCATCCTATGCAAAAGACATTAAAGAAAATATATCATTTGTTACGACCCGAACCTAAATTTATAGACTTACGGGTCTTTTGGACGGTATACAAGATTTAGTTTAATTGTCGACTCCGTTTTGACTGTTTGTGGGCCCTAAAAGATGACGTTTGTTCGGGTCAAAATTTGAGAAAGCTTTCTTCATGAAAGTCGTAGAGAACGTTAAACCGAGCGCGCATATACTTGGTTCGTAAAAATTGGAGTTCGTATGCAGAAGTTATGAGCGAAATACGAAATTTACTTTTCAGGGTAATTAGTATAAATATGTAAAGTTACTGTGGATAGGTCAGAACCTACCCAGCCACTTTCCTCTCTCCCCGATTCTCGCTTCCTCTCCAACCTTTTCACCTTCTTCCGGCCATAACTCCATCATCCGGCGACGGATTTTGACGTATAAGATATCATTGGAAAATTCTCTTCCTTCTCTTCATTTCTGGTTTGGTTCGGTAGCTTAATTTGAACTGTGGAAGGTGCAGCAAGGAGAAGAAAAGGACGGTGCTGCTGTTTTCTTGGATTTTTGGTCGGAACTTGAGTTTCCGGCCACCTCCAGTGATGATTCTTCTGGGTCTTGGAGCTCTTGGATCATACAAGCATCCCTCAAAGTTTCTTGATCAAATTTGAAGTGTGGAGCATGAATCGAAGGTTTGAATTTCTAGATACTATTCGGATTTTACTATTTTCTTAATTGTTCATATAGTTCTAGTCGTTTTCTGGCTTTTTGGTAGTTAAGAGAATTGCTTAGGAGGTTGAGATGAAGGCCCTGGTAAAATTTGGTGACCATCGGAGGAGTTAGCAGCCGCGTGAACAGTTCGTTGGGTGAGCGGTGACTTAAATTCTGTTTTTTAGCTAATTATATCACATAATTGGTGAAGAGTTGATATATGTGAATTTGATGAAGTTTGGATGGGTATCAAGGAGAATTGAGGGAGTTAAGATAAAAGGAGACGTTTAGGAATTCGATTTAATTATCGTAAATTTAGATTTCCGTCAAGTAATTATTTATTTACGAGCGTTATATTTATACAGGGGGTGAGAAGGAATCACACGGAGAAAACTTCAAATAAACTGCAAGTTTAGCCGTATACTGTGAGTGGACTTTTGTTTTAAATAATGATGCATGCATTTATTTTGCAATTATTGATTTATTTAATTAACGTTTTATTTAGCGAGCATAATATTTTATCTTGGATTATAATTTTAGTATTGGTTTTTCATATGAATTTCGGATATTAATTTATTATGCTCGAATTTGGATTTATGATTTGTTTTTTAGAATATGAATTGATTTAGGAGATTTATTATGATCTATCACGATTATGATTTGAGAAATGGATTTGTGATACTATTTTTGGATATTGAGCTTTCGATATTTATCTCCGATATATAATTATTATTTGAAAATGTGATTTATGTGATTTTCGACGAATAATTTTCTGAGGTGATTTCCGTGATTCAATATTATATTTTATTCGTCGATTTTGAGATTCTGGAATATTATTTACACTTATTATTCTCGCCGACTTGTTTATGAATTTGAGAATATTTTGACATGCGGGGCCATGTCATTAGAATATACGTATTTTTTTCGCGAGGAATTGGGGAAGTTTATGGATTTATGAGTTTTTGGATTATTTTCCTTCACCATACTCGAGTTGGTTATTGTGTCTCTTTCTCACTTACTTTGTGTTTGTGAGTGAAGTCGTGGTGATTTATTCTCCTCCTCACATGAGTACTAGAGGTTATTATTTCTCCTTTTCACATAATTTATATGTGAGGGAGTCGAGGGTAGAGCTTGAGGGGCTTTGATATACTCGTATGGTGATAATCGTTCTTCCCTGTATGATATTATTATTTGACTAGCAAGATTGGCCCGATTTCTTCTAACCGGCGAGGCTGGTCTGTTTTTACGAGTTTTCATGTGGCGAGAAATATATTTTATAAATGTGGCATGCATCGAAATTTTTGTAAATATTTCAAATTATTGGAAAGTATTAAAGTTCGTTCAATTAAATTATATTGTTAATTATTTTTGTCCACTCACTCTAATGTGTTTTTAAATTACTTTTCCCTGGGCCCTTTGTTTTCAAATGCCAAGTTTGCAGGCGATATTAGTCGAGATCGGGCGTACATGGAGTTGAGGCATAGCTAGCACTACTTCCGCATTGTAGGATCTATCGATCCTTATCCTCTTTTCATTTGTTTTAGAATTGCTCTGATAACCTATGAGAATTGTTATTATGGAAATTGAGTTGTTGGTTTTGGGGAGCATGATGGCTCCAGAAGTATAAGGACGGTATGCTAGAGGTGTAATTTGAATTCTTTGCAGGTTAGGGTTGTTCATTTTTTGGGGAAAGTTCTGTTGAATTTTCTCGAAAAATGGACCCCGCAGGGCCACCTGAAATTTCAGGGGGAAATTCTGGGTCAGGTCCTGTCAGTTGGTATCAGAGCATTAGGTTGTCAGATTCTGTAGACTTGTTACCTTGTACGCTTGATGTTACTCAGTACCTCTCGAGGGATGGCCTGACTGTAGCGGTTCCCCATCATATACTCTTCGGTGCTGATGTACTCATCAAGTGTGTACGGTACACGTCCAGTTGGTTCTTTCTTCAAGTGCTATGCCTCATGTACGCCGATCTCATAAGATTTCACTGTGTATCAGATCATTTACCTGACTTCCACATTTTTCTGGTGATAGTAGAGTAAGAGTACTCTACATGTTTGAGTTGTGTTACGAAATGCGATTCGAGGAAATGTTGTGATTATTTTTTCCTCGATGTCAACCAGTTGTTGGGACATGGTTTAAGGTGCGAGACCAAAGTTTGAAATTATCTTTGATTGGTAGAGGTGAGCGACCATAGTGTTGGGCTATCTATAAATACTATTGTTTTGAAATCAGAATTTTTGGTGGAAATGGAATTGGTAATAATATGATAGTTCTGACTTTGAACCAAAGTTCGGGAAATGTGTCTTATGAGGATGATTGGTTGTTAAGTAATATTCGGGATATCACTAGAAGTTGTTGGAGATTCTTTGAGAACCTCAATTGTTGGAAACTATTTGTCGAGAAATCTAGATTGAAATTTCTTGAACTGGACACTTTATGTCGGAGTCATGTACATATCTCCTTCCGGTAGACAACAGAGAAATTTGAAAAAATGTTCTGAATTTTTATGGCTAGATGCCGTGTTATCAAGTGACTCTGGTCACTAATGATGGTAAGTCAGAAGTAGAAGTGATGACAGTAAATGAAAGTTGAAAGTAGAATGAAATTTTCAGACTTGTCATTGTTTTTAGGTTGTTGACCTGGTCAATGTGTATAGGCATAATTTTCTTTGAGGTGAAAGAAATTGATTCCAAGTACACTGACCTATAAATTGGTCTTTTCAAATTTTGGATTGTAATGTATAGGATGACGGATAAAGAGTTGTCTTTTGATGTTGATAGGTGGTAGCAGTTTGAGGAACCAGTGATATGATTAAAGTTTTATGGTAAAGTTATGACCTTGGTCAATATTTTTAACTTGGAGAGTTGGAGCCAACTTTTCGTATGTGATTTTGAGCTAGTAAGTGTCTTTGATTATTCGTTTTCGATGATGTGGTTGAATGTAATTTTAGGGATTGTTGGTTGAGACATTATTGGATATCCATAGTTATTCACGCAAAATTACTATGTAATATAGAGTATGATTCAAGTTTTGAATCGTGGAACCTCGAAAGTTGAATTGTGATAAGTTCTTGATAAAGATTTTGCTAGACAGATGAGTCGTGATCTTATAAGAGTAGTTAGTGGAGTAATTTTACAGAAATAAGTTTTCCAATTGGGTTCGGAAATATTTTATGTCATGGCTTGACTAGCATTCTAGTTTTATGGGGTCAAATGTATTGTAGTCTGTCTTTGAGTGACGTATTTTAATAATGAGTACTTCGAGACATTGGATCGCTATGTGGTGGGATCACTTTTAGACCCAGGTATCGTTTTAGTTTGATACAAAATGTTGGAAAAGTATCCTTCGCTTTTCTTATCAAACTCGAGTCGAATACTTATATTAGATACTTTGGTTTGAAGAAATTGAGTGAGTCTTTACTACCTTGATGCCATTACAAGTAGTAATGGGTTAGTATATTGAGATTTTGGTTCTTGCCTTAATCAACATTTGTATGATACGGTGACCATTGATTGGAAAGTATAGGAAGTAGTTAGTGTAATATACGGTCACCATGACATGCTTACTAGCAAGATGAAGTAAATATGAAGTATGAATTTGGTGTGAAATTATTGGCATGCACCGGGATAGAACTAGGAAATTAAATTGGGTGCTGAGCAGTTTTCTGTCAGAATAAAATTTAGAGACCTATATTTCTCACCTCAAGAGAGCATAAGCTCTGAAATTTTGTGGAATTGTACTTCTTTATGTCCAGTATTCTCCTATAAAAGGATTTTGCATTTGGATTGCTACAAATTATGAAATGTTGATTGGAATACTGGAGAGTCAGAGCAGAAAGAAATTACTATATGTTGACTTTGGAAATTCATATTTCCTTAACCAGCACGAATATGAAGCCTAATTTTTGTAGGAAGTTAGACATGCTTGTCTCATATATACCTAAGAAACAGTTTTTTTTTTAACTTGGTGTTCTTTAGCTCATACAATAGCTGACAAAGTAAACCAATATAAGAGTTAGCTTACATTAGAATCTGTTTACAAGAAAGGTAATTTTGCAGACTTTTAGTTGTCTACTCAGAATTATTTAGAGTGTGGAATTCCTTATGAAGAAGAAGAAATGTGTCTAATTTCTGTTCCAAGTGGTTTCATGATTTTCAATCTCTTCGATTAAGAGGAATAACAATCTGAGTAATTATACGCATGCAACAGTTTACAGTACAGTTAATCAAATTTGATAAGCTACCATTTTCATTGAAATGGAAATTGGGCAACCTATTTTCTATAGATGGAAAGCTCTATGGGACCTTGTTATCGCAGGTTATGAGTATTTGAAGAAGGAATGGTCAATGCTAAAATTTTCTGACCTCATTATTTCTGCTTATTTCAAAGAAAATTTGGGGGTGAGCTGTAACACAACACAATATTCCTCTAGTTCTATGTTTGGGCATATACCTACGATATATTGGGAAGTCTAAATTGACAGCATGAGTGTGAATCCTCAGTTTCCTATGGATTAACTGTGTGGTAGGCATACTCTTTGCATGATGACGTTTGAGAAATTGTGATGTAATATTTGTTCATGTAGTATGGTCATTAAAATTGTTTTTGTAATAGCTGGAATCATATTAAATAAGTGTTGTTTAGAGAGCAGATTTTCAATAGTCTTATCCCTAGCTTGGTAAAGGACAAGTATTGCTTAGGAATGTCGATTTTGAGTCAAGAAAGGAAAAGTTGACTATATTTAAGTACTTTGTAGTTTGATATTGATTGTTGAAATATTACAATCATGGAACATGAAGAAAAGAGCGAAACATTATGATAGCAGTACTTGTACAGGAATTTGAGCATGAGCATATGAGTAGTACCAAAGGGTGATGCCTTCTGGCAGCCAAAGAAGTCATATAATTAAGAATATATCAATTTGATTGAGGTTATCCTTTGATAACCCTGGTCGCAGTGGGACCTTTACGTGAAATGACATTTGACCAGGAATCTAAGAGGTGAAAGGAATGTGATATTTTGTGGTAGCGAAGGAATTTACTTGCTTTGGACTCATTGGTAAGTTGTGACTATCTTGTGATATTCAAATAGAAGTTGGGTCACTCCATAAAGACATGCACGAATAGCAAATATATTAAGTATGAGTTGGTGAATTATCACCATATTGTTGGTGAACAGCGGGGTTCCTCACCGTGCGACTTATATGAAAAGGTTATGAACCCTATTATTCCAACTGAATGGTTTGTGGTGTCGATACCTTGAGTCATCTAAGCTATTAGTTGACACAAATTTCGTAATGCAGAAATTCATGTACTTGCAAGTATGCAATGCTACATTGCTAAGTAAGGCAAGTGAAGTGACTTTGGACATTGATAATTGTTGATTAAGTATGTTCTTAATTACTAGTTTAATTGGAATTGTTGGAAACTCTATGGGTTATTAAAGTAGTTGAATTGGGCTTATGAAAGAAAATTTAACCCAAGAGTGAGTTGATAAGTTTCAAGGTTTTGGAAGCATTGAATGCGATCTGGCTTCGATAAATCTTTTAAAGACTATGGAAGAAATTCTTCCTGCTTGTGGATAAATCTTTTGAACTTAATGCTTTGAAAATTTTCTCATTCAGTTGATAAGGACTTTCAGTAATGATTGGAAGTAAGTCTATCTCCTGAACTAAATAGGAACAATCTGGGAATCGATCAGATTACGGTGATCAGTTAGATGTCACTTTAAGGATTGTTCATTCTAAGTGGGAATCTCTTAGTTTTGAGTGGCCAATTCTTGGATGCGTTTTGAAACGAATTTCTTTTGCGAGGATATTATATTTTGGATTAGTGTGTGTGAGTTCCTCTTTTACTTCGACATTATGAAATTTCGATGACGAGATTTGTATAAGGAGGGGAGACTGTTACGACCCGAACCTAAATTTATAGAATTATGAGATTTATTTTAATTTTCGACTCCGTTTTGACTGTTTATGGACCCTAAAAGGTGACGTTTGTTCGGGTCAAAATTTGAGAAAGCTTTCTTCATGAAAGTCGTAGAGAACGTTAAACCGAGCGCGCACATACTTGGTTCGTTAAAATTGGAGTTCGTATGCAGAAGTTATAAGTGAAATACGAAATTTACTGTTTATGGTAATTAGAATAAATATGTAAAGTTACTGTGGGTAGGTCAGAACCTACCCGGTCACTTTTCTCTATCCCCGATTCCCTCTTCCTCTCCAACCTTTTCACCTTCTTCCGGCCATAACTCCATCATCCGGCGACGGATTTTGACGTATAAGATATCATTGGAAAATTCTCTTCCTTCTCTTCATTTCTGGTTTGGTTCGGTAGCTTAATTTGAACTGTGGAAGGTGCAGCAAGGAGAAGAAAAGGACGGTGCTGCTGTTTTCTTGGATTTTTGGTCGGAACTTGAGTTTCCGGCCACCTCCAGTGATGATTCTTCTGGGTCTTGGAGCTCTTGGATCATATAAGCATCACTCAAAGTTTCTTGATCAAATTTGAAGTGTGGAGCATGAATCGAAGGTTTGAATTTCTAGATACTATTCGGATTTTACTATTTTCTTAATTGTTCATATAGTTCTAGTCGTTTTCTGGCTTTTTGGTAGTTAAGAGAATTGCTTAGGAGGTTGAGATGAAGGCCCTGGTAAAATTTGGTGACCATCGGAGGAGTTAGCAGCCGCGTGAACAGTTCGTTGGGTGAACGGTGACTTAAATTCTGTTTTTTAGCTAATTATATCACATAATTGGTGAAGAGTTGATATATGTGAATTTGATGAAGTTTGGATGGGTATCAAGGAGAATTGAGGGAGTTAAGATAAAAGGAGACGTTTAGGAATTCGATTTAATTATCGTAAATTTAGATTTCCGTCAAGTAATTATTTATTTACGAGCGTTATATTTATACAGGGCGTGAGGAGGAATCACACGGAGGAAACTTCAAATAAACGGCAAGTTTAGCCGTATACTGTGAGTGGACTTTTGTTTTAAATAATGATGCATGCATTTATTTTGCAATTATTGATTTATTTAATTAACGTTGTTCGTTTTGGGGAGCATGATGGCTCTAGAGGTATAAGGGCGATATGCTAGAAGTGTAATTTGAATTCTTTGCAGGTTAGTGTTGTTCATTTTTTAGGAAAGTTCTGTTGAATTTTCTCGAAAAGTGGACCCCGCAGGGCCACCTGAAATTTCAGGGGGAAATTCTGGGTCGGGTCCTGTCATCATTCTTGTATAGAATACAAGGCGATATTTGTGGACCTATCCACCTAACTTGCGGAACATTTTAATATTTTATGGTGGTAGTTGATGCATCGACACGGTGGTCATATGTCATGCTCTTATCCACAAGAAATGCTTCAATTGCTAAACTCCTAGCACAAATCATTAAGTTAAAGGCTGACCACCCTATCATCCTATTAAATCAATTCGTCTTGACAATACTGGAGAGTTTACATCAAAATATTTTGATAATTATTGCATGTCCATTGGGATCGAGGTTGAACACATTATCCCTCATGTACACACCTAAAATGGTCTCGCATAAGCTGTCATTAAAAGACTTCAAATGGCTGCTAGAGCATTGGTTATGCGCACCAATCTCCCTATTTCTGCTTGGGGCTATGCAATATTGCACGCAGCTGTGCTTATTCGTCTGAGGCCCACTGCCACCCAAACCTTTTCTACGTCTCAGATGGTGACTGGGTATGAGCCTGATGTCTCACACTTATGCATATTTGGGTATGCAGTCTATGTGCCAATTGCGCCGCCACAACTCATCAAAATGGGTCCTTAAAGATGATTAGGCATTTATGTTGTATATGACTCTCCCACCATTATCCGCTACTTAGAACTTTTGACAAGTGATCTATTTACCGCTAGATTTGCGGATTATCACTTTGATGAGACAGTCTTCCCGTCGTTAAGGGGAGATATGAACACTAATGTTCAACAGAAACGACAGGAATTGTCGTGGTTTGTCGCCACTTTGTCTCATCTTGATCCCCGAACCGCACAGTCTGAAATTGAAGTGCGGAGAATTCTCGATCTTCAGAACGTAGCAGAATCGATGTCTGATGCATTTTCTGATATCGCTAAAGTGACGAGATCACACATACCTGCTGCAAACGTGCCTGCAAGGATTGATGTCCCTAAAACTAGAAGATATGACGTCCCCTATATGGGTGATGCAGTAGCTAGGCCCACGGCTCCTGCCAGGAAGCGCGGGAGGCCCATAGGTTCGATGGATTCTCGACCAAGAAAGAAAGTAAGTTTGACACAAAATAATCCATTAATCATCGATACAAATAATCCATTTCATGAGAGTATTCCGGATTATGGTTATATCCAAGAGACATCATTGGGGGACACTCCAATGACAGAACCAATTCCAAAGAATAGAGAGATCTGCATGAATTACACTAACGTACATGTGATGATGGATATAAATTTTATGGCTATTGATGATGCATTTGCATATCATATTACAAAAGGAATTATAGAATACGATGATATCGAACCTCACTCCGTTGAAGAATGTCAACGAGGAACAGATTGGCCTAAATGGAAATATGCGATCCAGACTGAATTGGATTTATTAATAAAGAGACAGGTATTTGGGTCTATAACGCTGACACCCCCAAATATAAAGCATGTTGGCCATAAATAGGTCTTTATTAGAAAGCGTAATGAGAAAAATGAGGTTGTTAGATACAAAGCTCGCCTTGTGGCACAAGGTCTCTCACAACGCCCTGGAATCGACTACGAGGAAACATATTCTCTCGTAATGGACGTTATAACGTTCCGCTACCTTGTCAGTTTGGTAGTTTCCGAAAAACTTGACATGCAGCTTATGGATGTGGTTACAGCATATCTCTATAGGGATCTAGATTCAGAGATATATATGAAGGTTCCAGATGGACTTCAATTACCCAAATCAAGTGGTTCTAAACCACGGAGCGCATTTTCAATAAGATTAAGATGCTCACTATATGGATTGAAACAATCCTGACTGATGTAGTATAACCGTCTAACTGACTACTTGATTGGGAAATGATATGTTAACAATGAATATGCTCATGCGTGTTCATTAAAAAGACAAGTTCCAGATTTGCAATTATAACAGTTTATGTAGATGACATGAACCTAATTGGAACTCTAGATGAGTTAAAAGAAACTGCTAAATACTTGAAATCCGAATTTGAGATGAAAGAACTTGGGAAAACAAGGTTTTGTCTCAAAATAGAACTCAAGCATCGTAGTGATAGGATTATGATCCATCAGTCAGCGTATACTCAAAAATTACTAAGGCTCTTTAATGAAGATAAAGCAAAGCCTGTAAGTACTCTCATGATCGGCCGTAGTCTTAAGCCCGGAAAAGATCCGTTTCGTCCAAAAGATGAGGACGAAGATCTATTAAAGGCTGAAATGCCCTATCTAAGTGTAATAGGCATATTATTATACTTAGCTCAATGCACAAGACCGAATATCTCATTCGCAGTAAACTTGTTAACTTGACATAGTTCAGCACCAACACGCCGCCATTGGGTTGGTATCGGACCCCACAAGAAAGACAATCTTTCAATACTTGAAAGGTACGATTGATATGAGATTCTTTTATCCCTACAGAGAGAAAAGAAAAGAAGGAAGTATGGAATCGGACCCCACAAGGCAAAACGCCACCTTCCGTGATGTAGACGCCGGCACCACCATCTATGGTGGCCGACGTTCTCCCCATTCCCTCCATCAAAATGATGGTGATGTTTTGATGGGTTTTGCTGATGAAGAGTATCTCTCTGACCCTCACAAAGGTCTTTCCCAAATAGGTTATGTCTTTACCATGGGAAGCACCGTGATATCTTGAAAGTCTACAAAACAGACCCTTGTTGCTACTTCCTCAAATCATGCAGAGATTATTGCTCTACATGAAGCTGTGCGTGAATCCATATGGTTAAGGTCTGTAAATAGACACATTCAAGGAACTTGTGGTTTGAAGTCTACTACAAATGAACCTACATGCATTTAACGAAGATAATGCAGCTTATATTGAGCAAATGAAATTAGGTTTCATCAAGGACAACAATACCAAACATATATCGCCTAAATTCTTCTACAGTCAGCAACACCAAACACTTCTAAATATTAAAGTAAATCAAATCCGATTAGAGGATAATGTAGCGGACTTATTTACTAAGTCTTTACCAAAATCCCCCTTCGAGAAACATGTGAAGAGCATCGGATTGAGAAAGCTATCCAAACTGTCATGATCTTCAGGGGGAGTCAAAATCAGGGGAGTATCCAGAAACATACTCCACACTCAACGCGCGTTGTGCTCTTTTTCTCCTTCAACCAAGATTGTTTTTTCCCACAGGGTTTTTATTACTTGGTAAAATTTTTAACGAGGCAACTTAGAAGCACACGACCTAGACAATACTATTGACATGAAATATCCAAGGGCGAGTGTTGTAGTATAAATGTATTATAATATAAATATCTGTATCATGGAATAGGTACTTGAGTGTATAGATATAGTACTTGAGTGTATAATGTAGGTATAAAGACTTATGTGGTATAAAGAATGTAAAGAGGCAAAAAGCATGGCATTTATCATCATTGAAGATAACCATGTAGAGTTGCAGCCATGATGAAGATGGTTACCAAATTGGTTTTCTCTTTGAGCATTCACACTGTAATGTATTTCTATAAATACCGCTTTTTGTGAGAAGAATAAATCACATCTTACTCTCTATTTTCTCTATCGAAACTCTCTCCCTCTCTCTGTTAGTTTACGTTTGTCCTTAAACACATGCACTTATTAGACCTGGCATGAATTTTTCACGCTTCTCTGTCTTTCTATATGTCTCTTGAACATCCACCTCAATCCAAAGCTACTTGAAGTTGAAAATACTACCTTTCCATGTGTGGTGGAACAATGATCTTTACAACTGTAGCCAATAAAATTTTTCCTGTACTCAAACTGCTAAGCCACGCGAGTCTTAAAATTGTTGAAATGGTCCACATATCTGCTACCCTTTTTGGCTTTCTAATCAATAACAGACCTTATGTGGAATTACAGCAACTATGAGACTGGTGGTCGCTGTGAATTCAGTAACAAAAAATTTGTCTCTTTTTGCAGCAATTATCTTAAAACCTTTGATGATCGGTGATGTTTCTCTAGTAACATTTTCACTTATAGTAGTTCTTGAAATTTGTAGAAAAATTTGTAGAAATAATAGTAAAGATTCATCGTTTCTCTGTAGAAGTATTTTGTTTGGACAGCTATCTTTTTTCTAGTTACTTGGTATAGGTGAGAGTGGATATCTTCAAGGCTTATTTCAGTACTTTTATTTAAGGTTTGTATACTCATATATTTTAAGAATGCTGCTTCTTTGATTGCTAACTTTTGCAGACACTAAGTTCAACTGGAAATTGAAGGTTGTCACCGGCGTAGGTAATAGCAGCAATCCCCTTTTACTTCAGCTGTTTAGTATTTTACAAATTCATCTAATTATCAATTGCAAGTTTGCAACTTCTTTCTTTCTTGAGAATGCACAAAATTGTCAACGAATCACCATTAATGCCTGAAACATCTCATTTTTCGGCTGCCAGCTGCTACTATTGCAGGAACTGGTATCCTAGTGTGTCACGCCCTAAATTTTAGAATAAAAATTCAAAATCTGAAACAAGAATTACCACAACTCAAAAATAATCATCCTAAAAATTTGTTTTTCTTAACAACCACACCACACAAATTTAGTTTCAAATCCCGAAATTAGTCACGGTTAATTATTACAACCGAAACTCACAAATAAAATTGTAAAGCTTTAAATGAGCATGATAACCTCACAACGTAAATGAAATCAAATAAATGCTGCAACTCCTAAACAGCACGGTCGCCTCCCTGATTATCCTGACCTGCAGGAATATCCGCTACACCATTTGAATAGTGTACCAGGATTGCAACAACACAAAACCCGGTAAGCTTTTAAAAGCTCGTATGAGTAAAAAGAAAAAACGGTTGTTTAATTAATTCATATTTATTTTCACCCAACTGAACACCCAACAATTTCCACGTCCGTAAAGAAACAGCAATCTCACAATCAATCACCAAATCACAATTCAACACAAAACCTAAACTCACATCTTTCTTCTCAAAACCCTGAAATAGTATTTATAAAAATACGGTGTTTGTTAGACTAGAGCTCTAACTGAATCGTAACCAGTCACCTGGCCTAGGTTATGACATCCGACATATTTATCATTATCGTAGTTCATCAATATATATACATATATACATATTTAGAACGTCCGAAACTCTTACTCAATCTAGCCCCATTACTCGACAAGGGATGTGGCATTCAATTTACTCAACCAATCGTAGCCCATCATCCACTTAGGATTAGAGCGTCCGATTTTCCTCATACCGGTCACTACGTCAACCTTAAATCCATAATCGAGCACAATAATATAATTCACACAATGAAATCAACCAATCTAAGATACACAATATTATCATGAATTTAAGCATTCGGCATATAACTCGAAATCATCATTCCAACTCAATCATATCATCACTCAAACAACACACCAACTAATATATATATTCCACATAAATATATATATATATATATATACACACGTAATCATCCACTCAGGGATGACCGCAAATATCATCTATAGTTCACATAAGAAAATCATGAAATTCATTTTGTATAAATAAAATTCATTTTACTTACCTATGGACCGTAGTTGATCAAATACCCCATGTGATTTTAAAAACAAATATTTAATCCATAAATAATTTCCACACAATTACGACAAAATAAATTAATTAAAAATACTCGGTTCATAATATGAACTACGTGAGTTTTACTCACCTCGATACTCCCGCTGCGACTTCAATTTAACAAATTCAACCCGAAATCATCCACCAAAGTAAAACCGTCAATCACCTAATCAAACACGATAATTAACTTACCGTACAATTCAAAAACGCACTTATATGAAGATCCAACGGTCGGATCTTCATCCGTGACCACATAAGTCATCGGGACAGTCCTACGATCATCATATCAAAACTACACGTCTATCAGACGGTCCAATCTTCACATATCATAAATCGAACGATCGAAATCAAACGAAATCGTAAAATTCATAACTAATTCATACGATATCCAAAATTCACATGCTATATATTAAAATGATCATATCGACATGTATCTAAAAATGAGCAGACACTATTCTTGGGGTGGCCGGAGGTCACCGGAAACCACCACCACAGTGGAGGCGGCGCCGCCATACCAAAGTCAAAATTTTCCAAAACTATCAACATCAAAGCTCTTCATCTTGACTCCAATTTCAACTTTCATAATTAGCACAAAGTCAAATTTCAAGTCTAGAGGCTAAAATTTACCTCAAAAAGAAAGAGGTCGAAATAGCCCAAAATCGATCAAATCTGAAATTCGTCTTCGTCGAGTTAAATGGAGATGTGAAACTTGGTGAATTTGTAGAGCATGGCAACATGAACAAAGCCCAGTTAGTCTCTCCCGGAGTTGGCCGGAATTTGAAGAAATGCCGAAAAAATGATATGACCTTCTTTGCTTCGATTCATTGCCTATGGTGCATGATAGATGCAAGGCATATATGTATAGAAAGCTTGTTTCAAAATGAAGAGATAGGGACAAGCGACTCATCGAATAGTGGCCGGAGGAGGAAGAAATCAGCCGGTGAAGGGAGGAGTAGCTCGGGCGATTTCAGCTCGAGCTGTGCAGCTTCCCGGCCTTGTAACACCTCCCACAGTTCTTTTTTTACTTCGATATCTTCCAGGAAGTTTTAAATGACTTCAAGGCGAGCGAAATTGCTTTTGGAATCAAGTCGATCAGAGGTCTGTGCATGGAGATATGGCCAGACAAAGGAGAGCCCAGAAACAGGGTGACGGACGCGGGGAGAGAGAGAATTAACAGTTTCGGTTTCCAAAAATGGAGACTAGGTAAAAATGGCAATTTTCCAAATATGCTAGGGTTTTATGCTTATATACCCGAAATTGAAGTTTTTCTAAATGCGATAACTCCATCATACGAACTCCGATTCTTGTGTTCCGCATATGCACGAACTCGTATTGACAAACTCTATGACTTTTATGAAGAAAGTTTTCTCAAATTTTGAACGTATAAAATTTTGATTTTCACGACTCCCTAAATAACGTTCGTTTTCGAAAATAAAATAGTTTGAATTAATTCCACAAGTTCTCTAACCTTCGTACTCGCTCCCACGACCGCGAAATCATTTCTAAAAATCCATGGAAGTAATTTGGAATTCTCGGGGTATTACATAGTGTTTGTCATTTTCTTCCATGGCATTTCACTGATTAGTGAAAATGGCAATGAAGATGCCAAGGCCTTCATTCAGAACATTGGACCTCTAGCAGTAAACATATACAAATTTTCGGATGTAAGGAAAATGACCAACTCATTTAAAGATAAACTGGGTCAAGGTGGTTATGGTGATGTGTACGAAGGTAAGCTATTGAATGGTTGTCATGTGGCTGTAAAGGTTCTTAAAGAATCCAAAGGGAATGGAGAGGACTTTGTTAATGAGGCTGCAAGCATTAGTAGAACTTCCCTTTTTAATATTGTCACTCTTTTGGCATATTGCTTTGAAGATAAGAAAAAAGTGTTCATATATGAGTTCATGCCCAACGAATCACTTGAGAAGTTCATATACAAAGACAGTAATCCTTTGGAAACCATTCCGCACTCGGATTTGGAAAGACGGTTCCAAATTGCTGCTGAGATAGCTCGAGGGATCGAGTACTTGCATCGTGGGTGCAACACATAAATCCTGCACTCTGACATAAAACCACATAATATCCTTTTAGATGAAAACTTTCTCCCAAAGATTTCTGACTTTGGTCTTTCTTGTTTAAGGAAATAGGATGCAAGAGAAGATTGTAGAGAGAATGATTGTGTCTATTCATTGATAATAGTACAATTGCTTGGAGTACAAGGATTCCTAATCTAACTTAATTTCGGAATCTAGAATCTTCTCTCCAATTACAACAATAGAACTATAACCCTAGTTTGACCTGCACACCAATAGTCAAAATTCTTCAACACTCCCTATTGTGCCGCTCAAATTTGGTGATGACGTTTTGATCGTTGCCTCGTTAAAAATCTTGCTCGAGTAATAAAAACCTTGTGGAACAAAAACAACCTCGAGGAGGAGAAAAAGACTACAACACGTCCTTCACCCTTCGAGATCAAATATGTAGATATCATTCCTCCCCCTGATGTTGACATCCCCCCCTGATTGCTACAATCATGGGGTTCTAATAACTTTCTCAATCCGATGCTCTTCACACGTTTCTCGAAGTTAGATTTAGGTAACGACTTAATGAATAAGTCCGCTACATTATCCTTTTATCGGATTTGACTCACTTCAATATTTAGAAGTGCTTGTTGTTGCTGATTGTAAAAGAACTTAGACGATATATGCTTGGTGTTGTCACCCTTGATGAAACCCAACTTCATTTGTTAAATACAAGCTGCATTATCCTCATAAATGCATGTAGGTTCATCTGTGGTAGACTTCAAACCACATGTTCCTTGAATATGTCTAATTACAGACCTTAGCCATATGCATTCACGCACAGCTTCATATAGAGCAATAATCTCTACATGATTCGAGGAAATAGCAACAATGGTCTGTTTTGTAGACCTCCAAGATATTGCAGTGCTTCCCATGGTAAAGACATAACCCGTTTAGGAGAGACCTTTATAAGGGCCAGAGAGATACCCTGCACCTATTGCACTATTGCAGAATAATCCACCTATTGCATTTAGATAGGGCACTTCGGCCTCTAATAACTCTTCGTCCTCATCCTTTCGTCGGATCTTTTCTAGGCTCAAGACTAAGGTCAATCATGGGAGTACGCACAGGCTTCACTTTATCTTCATTAAAGCGCCTTAGTAATTTCTGAGTATATGCTAACTGATGGATCAAAATCCTATCACTACGGTGCTCGAGTTCTATTCAGAGACAAAACTATGTTTTCCCAAGATATTTCATCTCAAATTCGGATTTCAAGTACTTAGCAGTTTCCTTTAACTCATCTAGAGTTCTAATTAGGTTCATGTCATCAATATAAACTGCTACAATTGCAAATCCAGAACTTGTCTTTTTAATGAACACGCAGGGCATATTTCATTATTGATATATTCATTCTCAATCAAGTAGTCACTTAGACGGTTATACCACATCCGTTCGGATTGTTTTAATCCATATAGTGAGCGTCTTAATCTTATAGAAAATGTGCTCCATGGTTTAGAGCCACTTAATTTGGGTAATTGAAGTCCATCTGGAAACTTCATATATATCTCTGAATCTAGATGCCCATAGAGATATGTTGTAACCACATCCATAAATTGCATGTCAAGTCTTTTAGAAACTACCAAACTGACAAAGGTAGCGGAACATTATTACGTCCATTACGGGAGAATATGTTCATATTCCTCGTACTCGATTCTAGGGCGTTGTGAGAAACCTTGTGCCACAAGTCGGTTTTTATATCTAACAACCTCATTTTTCTCATTACGCTTTCTAACAAAGACCCATTTATGGCCAACAAGTTTTACACTTGAGGGTGTCACCGTTATAGGCCCAAATATTTGTCTCTTTGCTAGTGAATCTAATTCAGCTTGGATCGCTTCTTTCCGGTTAGGTCAATCCGCTCTTCGTTGACATTCTTCAATGGAGCGAGGTTCGATATCATCATATTCTATAATTCCTTTTGCAATAGAATACGCAAAGGCATCATTAACAGTAATAGAGTTTTTATTCATCATCTCATGTACACTAGTATAATTCATTGAGATCTCTCTATTTTTTTTGAATTGGTTCTGACATTGGAGGGTCCTCCAATGATGTCTCTTGGACATAACCAATATCTGGAAATCTTCATGAGACGGATCATTTATATCGATGATTAATGGATCATTTTGTGCCAAACTCGCTTTCTTTCTTGGGTGAAAATCCATCGACCATTTGGGCCTCCCACACTTCCTTGTATGGAGCCCGGCCTGAGCCACAACGTCCCTACTAGGGACCTTTAGATGGCATCATATCCTCTAATCTTAGGGACATCAATCCTTGAAGGCACGTTTGCAACAGATATGTGTGATCCCATCACTTTAGCGATATCAGAAAATGCATCAGGCATCGAATCTGCTACTTTCTAAAGATCGAGAATTCTCCGCACTTCAATTTTAGACTGAGGTTCGGGGATCAAGATAAGACAAAGTGGGGACAGACCACGACAATTCCTGTCGTTTCTGTTAAACATTAGTGTTCACATATCCCCTTAACGACGGGAAGATTGTCTCATCAAAGTGACAATCTGCAAATCTAGCAGTAAATAGATCACCTGTCAAAAGTTCTAAGTAGCGGATAATGGTTGGAGAGTCATATCCAACATAAATGTCTAATCGTCTTTGAGGACCCAACTCTCCAGCATTGTCAAGACGAATTGACTTAATAGGATGATCAGAGTGGTCAGCCCTTAACTTAATGATTTGTGCTAGGAGTTTAGCAAACGCAGTGCTCCTAGTGGACAAAAGCATGACATATGACCAGCGTGTCGATGCATTAACCAACACTCTTAGTCCGTCATTAGATTGAAAACAATGACGTTTGTATGGTCAAATTTTGATGCTCACGAACGCTCTTAGTCCGTAATGTTTTGATGCTCACGAAAGTTCATAGTCCATAGCCTATGAACTCTTTTTTTGATGCTCACGAACGCTCTTTATTCGTAATTTAGCGTGAACTCCCCACGGTTCCCTTTTTGTGAATCGAACCCACATTATAGGAGAAGGTGGGGATGTAGGAGAAGGGACTTTGGAAGTACCCGAAGAAAAATAAAAATAAATTTAAATTTCAAAAATGGGGAACAACTTACTTGTGAATTTTGGAGCTTGAAATTCTTGAAGCACGCGCATGGTGCAGGCAGACGTGCTATCGATCCTAGGTTGGGGATCACAAACTATCTTTCAATCCCTGCTATGCGGCCGAGATATATAGGATTGCAACGCTGGCTTCAATCCTTGATGTGCAGGCTTGTGCGTAGGTGTGGCAAAGAGAAGGCTAGTTGTGAGCGTGCAAGCGGGCGCGGCGAAAGCTTGCAGGGGCAAGCGAGACTCATCACAGAAGGAATTTTTCCTTTTCTTGGGTTTTGGCTTTTTTGGCTTCAGGGTTAGAGCTCGTGCTAATAACATGTTTAAGGAAATTGGAATGCAAAGAGATTGTAGAAAGAATTGGAAGAATAGTTGTGTATTTCATTGATATAATTATAGGAGCTCTATATATAGGGAGTACAAGGAATTCTATTCTAATTAGAACTAGAAATCTAGAACACTTTCTCCTATTACAACTATAGAAAGTAATCCTAGTTTGGTAAGGCACACATAATCCTGATATCCTTCAACAGAAATGATATTACTTAAATGCTCTTTGTATAGCAAGGTAGTGAATTATCAAATAAGTAGTGAATTATCAAATAATACATCCAGTAATTTAGAGAAGATATCAACTTAATATTGATAAGGTGGAAGACTCTTGTGGTGATCTTACAGGAGAAGATAGGACAGGCTTTGATGGTATTTGCAAGGCTTCAATGTTTCCTTCCAACATTTTAATCACTTGACTCACGGATGGCCTATCAGATGGCCTTGTCTGTATGCACCACAATCCCACTAAGATCATCTTCTTCGTGATTTGCTTTTCCTCTTCGGTCTCTGCATTGAGCAACCCGAAATTGCTGCCCTGCTCAAGATGCTCATAAACCCAATCTGGAAAATAAATTTCACTGGTGCGGCTTACTCGAGCTTCAACATTCTTTCTTCCTCCAACCATCTCCAGAATCATCATTCCATAACTATAGACATCGGACTTAGCAGACACTCTTCCAAAGCTTCTGGAGAACACTTCTGGAGCTATATACCCTATTGTCCCCCTAGCATCCAACATTGAAATAATGCTCTCTTTCCTTTCACAAAGTTTAGAAAGACCAAAGTCAGAAATCTTTGGGAAAAAGTTTTCATCCAAAAGGATATTATGTGGTTTTATGTCAAAGTGCAGGATCCGTGTGTTGCACCCACGGTGCAAGTACTCTAGCCCTCGAGCTATCCCAACAGAAATTTGAAAGAGTCTTTCCAATTCCAAGTGTGGAGTAGTTTTCAAAGGAGTACTGTCTGTATATATGAACTTCTCAAGTGATCCATTGGGCATGAACTCATATATGAGAGCTTTTTTCTTACCTTCAAAGCAATACCCCAAAAGAGTCACAACATTAACATGGGAAGTTCTACTAATGCTTGCGACCTCATTAACAAAGTTCTCTCCATTCCCTTTGGATGCTTTAAGAACCTTCACAGCCACACGACAACCATTCAATAGCTTACCTTTGTACACATCACCATAACCGCCTTGACCTAGTTTATCCTTAAATGAGTTGGTCATTTTCCTTACATCCGAAAATTTGTATCTTTTTACTGCTAGAGGTCCAATGTTCTGAATGAAGGCCTCGACATCTTCATTGTCATTTTCACTAACCAGTGAAATACCACGGAAGAGAATAACAAACACTAAGATACCAGTTCCTGCAATAGTAGCAGCTGTCAGCCGAAAAATGAAATGTTTCAGGCATTAATGGTGATTTGTTGAACAATTTTATGCATTCTCAAGAAAGAAAGAAGTTGCAAACTTGCAATTGATAATTAGATAAGCTTGTAAAATACCAAACAGCTTAAGTAAAAGGGGATTGCTGATATTACCTACGCCTATGACAACCTTCAATCTCCAGTTGAACTTGGTGTCTGCAAAAGTTAGCAATCAAAGAAGCAGCATTCTTAGAATATGTAAGTATACAAACCTTAAATTAAAGTAATGAATATAAGTCTTGAAGATATCCACTCTCATACTATACTGAGAAACTAGAAAAAAGATTGTCTAACAAAATACTTTTACATTAGAATCGAGCAATCTTCACTATTATTTCTACAAATTTCAAGAACTACTATAAGTGAAAATGTTACTAGAGAAACATCATCGCAACTTTTGTCGAAGGTTGATCCCCGCAAAGGCAGATAAAATAGTCCGTCGTTGAAGTTGAATTGGACCGGCACATGCCCATTCGAGTTCTTGCAGGACCTACAGAGCTCCCAATTTGCTGCATACTCAACCCGAAACCCTGTTTCAAAACACCTTCCTCTTCTTTTGTTGCATTCTCAGTCATAACAGCATTGACGTCCCGCAAAGACGGGACTCAGATGCTAGTAACACGCTTGGTCTGACTCGGAAGAGGAATACTCTACAGTGACTCGTCGGCATAGTATGCAGAAAGGGTAGAATATGTTTGTGATCTTACCACAGCTGTAAGGTGGTTTGCACCCTGTGAGTTGGGCATGGTCTGAGGGGAAAATGAAGAAGATAGGTGGTCTTAGGAAGACATGATTAGGCTTAAGCATAGCCATTGGTAGAATTAGCTGATGCATGCCGAAAATGATTGTGGGGAGACATAAGTTTGATGAGTGCATCAATGTTGTACATAACATTTTCTGGTGCTCAAGCCTTCAAGGAGATCATGCATTTTTTTGAAAGGTAATATTTCCGACGGTAATATGTACACGAAGTTAATGTGTAATACAAAGTCAAACCGGCAGACTAGTGAACAGAGCTAAGGTGGGCTTCGTCGAATTTTCATGGCAATGAGAGAAAAGGAGGCATGTTGGGTCCTTTGACTTAATTTCTTCTATGAGCTAGGTCTGCGTGATAAACTTTTGTTTAGCAATTGGGTAACTTTTTTGGATGGCAGTGGCCAGATGATGGTTTGTTGGTCTTAAACTAAATTTCTTAGAGCTTTCCTCCTAGTGCATTAAGCTTGGAGTTAGAGATGTGCATCAAGTGGAAGGCTGACCATAAAGGATAAAAATTCGAGACTAATGTAACTAAAACGTGGGGCAAAGGAAAAGGTCAACTAAAACCTATACAGACATCGGCCCTAAAGCCATTCAGCCCGATGAACATACCCAAGCCCATCAATATGACCCAAACAAGAGCAGAAACCAAACAGAAGCCATACCAAAACTGGGCCAAATCAAATTTTTAAGTTACGAAAGGATTTAAGGAACAAGGAGCGAACCTTTCTTCTTGCTGAGGCCATTGCCGTTTTTGCAGAAGCAGAGAAACTCATCAGCTTTAGTGGGGTTGTACCCGCACAAACCACCACCACTCTCACACGAAGCGCACTCCTTCGCCGTGGTCCAGTTAAGCAGAAACCCCTGGTTCATAAGCCCTCCAAAAGCACCACTCAACTCATTAGTACTATTATAAAGCTCCTTAGTCTCCATCACAGGCACCACCACATTCTCCTCACAACTTCCAGACCAATCAAACCCATCTGGTTGCTCTCCCTCCGTGATAACATAAGACTTTTTGGTACCCCATATTCCCAAGCACGTTATGGGAGGCACAACAGGATCAGCAAAGGAAGTGCAGTTGAAGTAGAAGCTTAGTTTTATCTTACTTTTATCATAAGGAGATAATTTTGGATTTTTGTCCATTTACCTCATTTTTAAAGATTTTTTTCTCACTTATCCTATTAAGTTTTAATTCCTTCTTATCCAAAACATTCTAAGGAAGTCTTTCCTAATACCCCATTAATTTTTTTTTTAATCTTTTTTAATACTATTTTACCCCATCCCTTTATTACTTAGAGAGAGACAGAGAAAATGGAAGAGAGAGAAACCATAGGAGACTTCATCGGAGCCGATCACCTGTCGCCGGATTCCGGCCAACATTCACCGGATTCCGATCACAGGCCGCCGCCCACCGGAATTTACTGAAAATCTCACCGGAAATGTTTTATTGCCTCCAATAGACATTTATTGCCTCCTAATAAAGGGGCAATAGACATCTATTGCACCCTAATAGACGTCTATTGCCCCAATAGTTTATTATCCCTTAATAGACATCTATTTCCCTCTAATAGACGACTATCAGCCGTGTATTATCCCCCAATAGACTTTTCGATTACCGAAATGCGAACTAATCTTCTTAAAATTACATAAATAAAACTTTGATTAAAGAAAAAAACAAGAGATTACATCAATTTAAAACATCTATTACCCCCAATAGACGTCTATTGGCCCCTAATAGACGTCTATTAGCCCGTAATAAAACCTTTTCTTTTCTTTGTTCTTTCTTTCTATTTTACCAAAAAAAAAAAAACTAATAAACCAGAAACTGATTTGTGCCCCATAAACTAATCTGGGCACCCAGAAATTAGTGACGTCTAATCCTCCGGTGCGGCAACTTCTGCCACGACTGGTCAGTATCCCAGAGGCCTTCCTCCTCCACTCCACGCCCTGATTTGGGCACCGGAGCTGCAAAATTGGCCAAATCATCTTTCTCCTCTGCCACCGGCCTGCATCGAGCACTGGAGGATACGACACGGAAGCAACGACAGAGTGGATCGAACGTCGGTGACTCGCAGCGGAGTGGATCAAACGCTCGGTGAGGCCAAGGAGACGGCAGAGTGGATTGAACGCCAGAATCTGGGCAAGAACTCAATGTCGCGCCAAGGTGAAAATCGGGGAGTGGATCGACGTCGGAGATGCGCAGCACCAGCAGGTTGGTCCTCGAAACCAAAGTCTGGAAGAGAGAGGTAGGCTGCGTGGGTCGAGCACCGGAGCCGGATGTCAATAGGAAGTGGGGAAGGAGGGGGAGAGAGATTGATATTGAATGGCAGTGGTTGTAGTTGTTTAATTGAGTTGAGGGTAAAATGATCATTTTGTATTAAATTGTGTGTGTGGGAACAAAAATCTGTTGCTGGGGTAAGTAAGATAATTTTTTGTTATTTTGGTGTTTTTGGTCAAGAATCCTACTTATTGTATGTTGAATGCACTAAGAGTCGTTAAATTAATGATAAATAAAAAATAAATTAACCAAAATCTAAATCACAAATTAGTATGCGATTCAACTTCTTAGAAGCATATATCACACTCCCCAAAATAAACGTAAAAAGAGTCTACAAATGCAAGTCACATTACCTCATTCGTTTGGAAATGTATTCGGCTCTAAAACCCGTGACACTAATGTGAACTCAAATGTAGGGCAAAGGAAAAGTCAACTAAAACCTATATAAAGACATTGGACCTAAAGCCATCCAGCCCAATGAACATACGCAAGCCCATCAATATGACCCAAACAAGAGTAAAAACCAAGCACGAGCCCATACCAAAACTGGGCTATATTCTCTTGGCCCAAGCAAACCACTAATCTCAAAAGTTAAAAAAGGATTAAGGTAAGAAACCATACCCTTCTTGCAGAGGCCATTGCTTCTGGTACCAATAGTACCATCTTTGCAAAAGCACAGAAACCCTGGCGCAGTGTTGTTGTAGCCACAAAATCCACCATGAGTCTCACACGAACGGCACTCCTTAGCGGTGGTCCAGCTAAGCACAAACCCATTGTTCATGGCCTCTGCGAATATACCATTCAACCCACTAATACTAGTAGTAATCTCCTCTGTTTTTTTCACGGTCACCACCACATTCTCCTCACAATTTTCAGACCAATCAAACCCATCTGGTTCCTCTCCCTCCGTGAAAACATATGACTTATTGGTACCAATTATTCCCCAGCAGGTTATGGAAGGCACAATAACAAGATCAGCATACGAAGTACTGCAGTTGAAGTAGAAGCTCAGGTTCACATCTAATGGGGAGTAATCAAATGGAAGCCGGCCTACACTAATACTGTGTCTTGCCCTAGGGCATTGTTGATCGACGACGTCGATGTCAACAAGGGTGATGGTGGAATCAATAAAGTTTATGTCTTTCACATGGTAGGAGTCATTATTTGGGAGACTCAGTATTGGCTCCCCGGACTTCGAGCAGTTGAGACCAAAACCTGGGTAACCACAATATTGATCGGCGGTGGAGTCTTCAATTTTCCAAAAAGGGTAGTGAAAATCCGGGCCCTCACCACAATTGTATATGGAGCAATTTGATGTGGTTACAAAGCGGGCTCTGCTTACATGGAAGTTGGATAACAAGAGTGAGAGGAGAGCTGCAAGGAGGTAAGAAATAGGTGATGACATGGTATAGAATATTGTGTTGTTATGCTTTGGCTATGGTATATGCTATATAGACTTGATCGATGAGATTAGACTGTTGTGGAAATTTGTGTGTGAAGAGAATCTTATGCATTCAAGTCGGTAAACATTGGTCATTAGCTTATTAATTGTGATGTTGATGGGGTTCTGTCATTATGCATTTTGAGGACTGACGTGGAGCTGGGACTCCAAGTCAAGAGTAAAGGTTAAAGCGTGGAAATATGTATGATGTGATAAATTATGAAATGAGACTGATTCAGCTGAAAGACTAAAGACTAAGACTTGGAGACTTTGAGTCATGAGTCATTGTAGATTAGGCAACATATTGGCAGCTTCAGTTGCATCAATTGTATTAAAGGCGTGTGGCATTCGTGTTCAGTTGATTAGTTCACTCAATTTTCTGTCATTAGTGCATTGCTCAAGTCCTATTTTCTCCTGTAATAAGTGTTAAGAGTGTTGAGCTGAGAAATCAGGTACAGAGTCTGAATAATCAAGGCGTTTGGCGACCTCTGAGTCAGAGACCGAGTCGTGGCCCATAGAATCTGTCAATTTGATAGTTCATGGTTTGGAGGTGTGAAACAACCTTAACTTCTGTACTTCTTTGGCTGAGGAGCTGTACTGTTAGTTTCTTGTGGCTTCAATCTTTAGCTAAAATACTTTTCAGAAGTAGGGAAACTTCATTAGCTCTGAAATTAACTAGAGAGGTGTATTGTATATGGAATTACTGAAACTTTTTAACAAATCTATGGAATTGAAAAGTCCAGGTGTATTCAATATAGACTTTTAACAGTCCATGAAAGTCTCGGGGTATTTAATCAGGATTTTAAAAGACTTTATGAATTCCACCAAAATCTAGATGTATTCAATTAGGATTTTTAAAAATGAATGAAAGTACAGATGTATTCAAAATATCATTCATACTTAAGGACTTAGAAACTCATGGATAATTATGGACTTTGTAGTGTTAATTATATACACCAAACTCCAATAATTTTCCAGCCACCATATCAAATATTTGGAAAAGTCTATGATAGACTTTCTTTTTGCGATGGAAGAGGTTGATCTTCCATCATCTCTATTTCTTTCTTTTTTTCCTTTTTTTTTGTGTTTTTTCTTTAATCGTTTATGATATCAATGTTTTTGGATACCCAACATGTTCACTAATACCCAAATATTGTGGTCTACCCCAAAAACCTAGAATAGTGTTGCTATGAAATATTGGATTGTGTCTTCTTAGTTATTCTCATTTATTTGAGTTTATATTTACGGTTCAAATGAAGCTTGAAAAATTTGAATTTCAATTGATTGAATATATAAATATATATATATATATATATAGACAGTGACCAATATCTTGTTATGATATATGTTAATCGGCGAAAATAAGATTGATGAGAATAATTAACTATAAATATGAAGTAATTTATATTGTATCTTTATGTTGGTGGGAAGATTAGGAATGAGACCATACTAACTAGACAGAGTAATAATCATTCATTTAAGTCAATATCTACTAGAAAATACTTGACAATTGAAGAGGTAACAAGCTATTATCTTGGTTTGCGTTTGGGTTGGATTGATTGTATGTTTTATTTCTTTTATGTGCTGGGAAATCTATAGAAGTCATTCATAATAAAAGTATATAGATTTGATAAATCAATAAAAAATTTATGGCTAAAATCAATGGTTTTTAGAAATCGATAGGAATCTATCAACTTTTTAAAGAATTTATGGACTTTTCAAAAAGTTTGTCATTTAAAAAAAGTCTACATAAATCCAAATACAATACACCCTCCAAAGAAAAGTAAGGCAGCACTTTGGAAGACATATATATATCATGTGGAAACTGATTAATCTTTCGTAGTACTACTAGAATTTACCCAATTGGTATCAAACCGCTTTTGTTACCTATTCTAAAAATTTCGTCACCCAAAGGTATGGGTGACGAAAAACGTTCGTCACTAGTTTCGTCACCTATACTGCGTGACCAATTCCATTTGGTGACGAAATGATAAGTTCGTCACCAAAATATGTTTACATGACGAAATAAATTTGTCACCCAATTCCTGATATTTCGTCAACAATTCTCTCTCAAAATTTGACAGATTCCAGAAATTAGAGCCAAATTTTTGTTTACCGCCAAATCTGAATGGGTGACAAACTCATTTCGTTTCCATTTTTTATTATTTATTATTTTTTAATTTCACTGATTATTTGAAAATTTATTTCACATTCATCATATTTATAGCTTACTGCATGTTCTAGGACATATTTCAATTGAACTATCATATATTGCATTTCAAAGTACAAACTGAGAATATTCATAGATAAACACAAATGTGTCGGACATTAATTTACATTCAAATTGTGAAATGTGAAACTCCTAATATACATTCCAATCATTTCTATCCTTCCCTTGCTCATGTTCATCAATATTACTATCCCCATCACAACGCAGATGGTGTCTTTGGGTCTCGACCTTGTAGCAATACATTGTAGCCCAAAGAGTGTGTCAACTGTTACAAGAAGTTGATGCAAAAGCCAAGAAGCAGAATTGTTTTGGGGATGAGAAAGAAAAAAATGATATGAACACAGCTAATATACATCAAACAAACTAAGAATGAACTTACGAGACTTGATCATCATCTTCCTCTTGTGCATACTGAGCCAACATTTTTATCTTTGCAAGCTTAATAAGAACGACATGTCATTAATTGTCAGCAGACACTACTCCAGTCTCTTTCTTGTAGTTCTGTGAAGACCCAGATTTTCATACAATAAATTTATGTAATTCAATAATTGTTATATAAATTGAATTGTGATATTTGAGATTATTTGGATTGTCGTGGGTTGAGAAAATTGGTTCCGAATGATTTTATTTTCAAAAACGAACGTTATTTAGGGGGTCGTGAAAATCGACTTTTTATACGTTCAAAATTTGGGAAAACTTCCTTCATGAAAGTTGTAGAGCTCGTCGATACGAGTCCGTGCATATGTGGAACGTATTATTCGGAGTTCGTATGAATAAGTTATGAATATTTGAAAATCGAAATTTTTCTATAAATAGTGGAAAAATCTGAGTTTGTTGTGAAGGACGAAAAAATTCCATTATTGCACATCAGTCCCCCGTCTCTCTCTCTCGGTCTGGTCACTGTGCCTTCCGACCCGGTGACCCGACCCGACTGGAAGTCGGGCCTCCCGACCTCGCCGCCGCCGGACCCGGCCTTCTCCCGCGTCGCCACCTCGCGCCTGGGCGATCCCCGCCATCGACGCGCCCCGCCGCCGCCTCCAGACGTGGATCGAAGCCTCCTCCCGAAGTGAAAACCCGACCCGGCCGGAAAACCTCTTTTCCGGTGGTGCACGGGCCGATCGTCCCCATTTTCGTGACGTGCTCTTCCTTCTGATCATCCCCATATATAGCTTGCATCACGATTTTGAGTGTAGAGTGGTAGATCAAGAGTTGAAGATTTCGACGTCCCTGATTCGATCTGGAGACTGATCGGAGGGCCGAGATTAATCCAACTTCAAAGCCCGATCTAGGACGATCCAGACCTCATCTCCGAAAAAGTCAGGTATTAAAGTTGTTCAAAATTTCATTTTGAAGAAGTTTGTAGTTGACGACTTTTGCATCGGAGGTGGTTGACCGGCGTTGACCGCCGCGTTGACCACCGTCTGACCGCCGCGTGTGGCGGCGCGTCGGACCGAATTTTGAGTTTTTATTATCTGGACGATGATCTATGCATCCATACGAGCGTTTTGAGATATAACTTGGTCATGTTAGAAAAAGTTGATAAATAGTCAATTTCTGTTTTAACGTTACTATTTACGGTTTTACAATTTACCTTCGGTTTGAGATTTACGAAGATCAGACCATCGGTTTTACTTCAAATTTTAATATGATGTTCATATGACTGTCCCGATGACTTTGTGTGGTCACGGGCGAAGATCCGACTTTTGGATCATCGTATAATTATAAAATAGTGATTCGGGAAGCTATTAAGGAAGATCCGTTCATCGGATTTTCGTATAATTTTGATAGGATGTTTCCATGGGTAATCCGTGAGGATCTAACCGTTGGATTATCTTTATTTTAGAATCCGACCGTTGGATTATCTTTATTTTAGAAATCCGACCGTTGGATCATCATTTAGGTTTATTTCATGCTTCGTTGCTAAGTGAAGACCGTACTTGATTAGGTACTTGACGGCTTGAGTTGACGAGCATTGGATTTTTGTGAGTTATATATATATAGAAGACGCAGCAGGAGTTCGAGGTGAGTAAAACTCACGTGGTTCATATTACGAACCGAGCATTTTAATTTATTTATTTTTGGTAATTGTGTGAAAAATATTTGTGGATTAAATATTTGTTTTAAAATTTCATGGACTTGAATTTCCACAGTCCATAGGTAAGTAAAATGAATTTTAACTATGCAAATGAATTTCATAATTTTCTTGTGTGAACTATAGATGGTATTAGTGGTCATTCCTGAGTGGATGATTACGTATATATATATATTTACGTGGAAAATATATATTGATGAGTGGATTGTTTGATTGATGCTATGATGGAGTTGATTATATTACATTCGTGTAATCCCATAATAATATGATATATCTTGGTGTGTTTTATTTCAGAATGTGATATTATATATTGGGTTCATTTATGAGTTTAGGGTCAAGGTAATGACGGGTATGGGTAATCGGACGCTCTAATCCTAGTGTGGATGATGGGATACGATTGGTTGAGTATGTGAAATTATTGGACGTTCTAAATATGTATATAGGTATGCATATTGATGAAATACAATAATTGATAAATATGTCGGATGCCATAACCTAGGCCAGGTGACGGGCTACGATTCAGTTAGAGCTCTAGTCTGTCAAGTACCGTATTTTTATAAATACGATGAAGAGAGTTGTGGGGAAAGTAGTGTGTGGGGTTGTCTTGTTATATTGAATTGGTGTTGATTGAGATTGTTATTATTTGTATATGTGGAAATATTTGAGTGTTGCTGTGTGTGAGAATAAATGAGTTTAAATTAAGTAACAGTTCCTTCTTTTACTCATACAAGCTTTCATAAGCTTACCGGGTTTTGTGTTGTTGCAATCCCGGTACACTATTCAATGGTGTAGCGGATATTCCTGCAGGTCAGGATAACCAGGGAGGTGACCGAGCCGCTTAGGTGTTACAGCGGTTTGTTATTTATTTAGTGTGAGGTGTGTGTGTATGCTCATTTAGAGCTTTACATTACATTTTGGATTTATGTTGTAATAATTAACCGAGACTAAGTCGGTTTGATTTTATTTCGTGTGGTGAGTGTGTTAAGAAAAGAAAAATTTTCATGTTTCAGATTTATGAATAGTTATTCATAAAATTCGGGGCGTGACAGTTTGGTATCAGAGCGTAAGGTACATATTTGGTGATATGTCAATACTTACCGAGTGATGGCCCGTCTGCAGCGGATCCCCATCGTGTGCTCTTCGGTATTGACAATGTCATTGGGTATGTGAGTGCGTTAGGTTGGCTAGGAACGTTAGTATTTTTAGGAAATTTAAGCATCGTTATGTATGATCAGTACTTGGTTAATATGGACTTGCATTTGACTTATGTTTTGTTTAAGTGTTATGCGTGTATTAATCAAGTATATCATGCTTATTAGGTAATGGAGATTGAGGGAAACGAAGCCAGAGGTCGGGGTAGAGGTAGACCTCGTGGCAGGGGTAGAGGCCGAGGAAGGGGTAGGGCCCCTCCAGTTGAAGAAGTATTCGAGTCGGAGGAAGATGCACCTTATGAGGATCAGCCTATTCCTCCTGTGGCTGTGATTGATAATCCTGCTCGCTTGCTGATGCTAGCAAGGGAAATTACTCGCTTGGGAGCAACCAAGTTTGGAGGAGGCACAGATTATATGGTGGCGGATCGCTGGATAGAGGATTTGCAGACTTATTTCGATCTGCTTGATTGCACTGAGACCGACAAGAGGAAGCTAGCCGCTTTCATGCTGAAGGATGAGGCTAGAGTGTGGTGGAACGTCACTCAGAGGAGCATTGAGGTGTCTACCTTGACATGGGACGGCTTTGAGAGGCTGTTCAGAGAGAAGTACTTTCCACCAGCAGTGAAGGAGAGGTTGGAGAGAGAGTTCCTTGCACTTGTACAGGGGAAGATGACAGTCATTGAGTATGATGCCGAGTTCTCCAGATTGTACAAGTATGTGAGGCAGATGGAGGATGAGGACTTGGCCAAGAAGTTTCAGAGAGGGTTGAGCCCTTCGATTGAGCGTGATGTAGCTATCTTGGAACTGAAGACCAAGAGAGAGATCTTGGCTAAGGCACAGATCATTGAGCAGCAGAACCTGATTCGTAGAGAGAAAGAGTCTGCTGAGAGAGACTTCCAGGGTAAGGGAAAGGCCATAGCAGGGAGCAGTAGAGCTAGAGACTTCAGGGGTGGGTTCTGGAAGAGACAGAGAACTCAGTTTCAGCATCAGACTCCAGCTAGGGCAGCAGTAGCTCCTCCTGTGCAGGCTATGCCTATCAGGCAGATAGCACCAGCAGCTTCAGTGAAGTGCTTTAACTGTGGCGAGCCGGGCCACATCTCTCGTGCGTGCACGAAGCCACGGGGTAGGTTATGCTACAGTTGTGGACAGGCAGGGCATCAGGCTAGAGAGTGTCCTCGAAATCAGGGTAGAGTGCAGGGTAACCAGCAGAGGCAACTACCACCTGCTCATGCTAGAGTCTTTGCCGTTGGTCAGGCAGGCACGGGAGTGGAAGGTACCTTATCTGTTTATCACTTTCTTGCTAGAGTACTATTTGATACGGGAGCCTCACACTCTTTCATATCTAGTTCGGTTGTGGATGTTTTGGGTTTGATTGCTATGCCTCTGATTAGATCATTGTGTGTTACATCACCTCTCGGTGTGTCTCTTGAGCTTAGCATGCTTTGTGATGATTGCCCTATTGGGATTGGTGGCAGAGAGTTCTCTGCATCTTTGATTGTGATTCCGGATCACACGTATGATGTGATTTTGGGTATGGATTGGTTGAGCCCGAACCATGCTGTTATTGATTGCTTTAGGATGATTGTGTCCTTCCATGTTCCGGGACAACCGGTGTTTCATTACCGTTGCCTGAAGTCTGACATCACCATGAGGATAGGAATTCTAGCCCATATTGAATCAGGGAGTAGTACTTCGAAGATTACAGGGATTCCTGTAGTTTCAGAGTATGAAGACGTGTTTCAGGAGATCCCTGGGTTACCCCCGAAAAGGGTAATGGACTTCTCTATTGATGTGATACCAGGTACTTCACCTGTGTCGAAAGCACCCTATCGAATGGCTCCAGCTGAACTCCAGGAGTTGAAGGTGCAGATTGAGGGCTTACTTGCACAAGGGTTCATTCAGGCAAGTGTGTCTCCTTGGGGTGCACCAGTGTTGTTTGTGAGGAAGAAGGATAGTTCACTTCGTCTATGTGTGGATTATCGACAGTTGAACAAGGTGACCATCAAGAATAGGTACCCTTTACCTCGGATTGATGACTTGTTTGATCAGCTTAGAGAAGCTACTGTGTTCTCGAAAATTGACTTGAGGTCTGGATATCACCAGTTGAGGGTGAAGGAGGAAGATATTCCAAAGACGGCGTTCAGGACCAGGTATGGACATTTTGAGTTTCTTGTCATGCCTTTTGGTCTCACGAATGCCCCCGCAGCATTTATGGATTTGATGAACCGTACGTTCAGTCCTTACTTGGATCAGTTCGTGGTAGTGTTCGTTGATGACATCTTGATTTATTCAAGGTCGTCAGCGGAGCATGAGAGACATCTGCGGATAGTGCTACAGACATTGAGAGAGCAGAAACTATTTGCCAAGTTCGAGAAATGCGACTTCTGGCAGAGTGAAGTCAAGTTCCTTGGTCATGTGGTCTCGAAGGATGGAGTTTCTGTGGATCCTTCGAAGGTTGAAGCAGTGATGAGTTGGAGTCGCCCTACTACGGTTACAGAAATCCGTAGCTTCCTTGGATTGGCCGGTTATTACAGGCGCTTCATTGAAGGATTTTCTGGTATTGCTTCGGCTTTGACCAAATTGACCAGGAAGGACACTCAGTTCGTATGGTCGGATGAGTGTGAGAAGGCTTTCATTGAGCTGAAGACTAGATTGACTACAGCTCCGGTGTTGACTATTCCTACTAGTGGTGGTGGATTAGTTATTTACAGCGATGCATCTCATCAGGGTTTGGGGTGTGTGTTAATGCAGAATGGTAGTGTTGTTGCTTATGGTTCTAGACAGTTGAAGGTACATGAGCGGAATTACCCTACTCATGATCTAGAGCTAGCAGCTGTGGTGTTTGCCTTGAAGATTTGGAGACACTATCTTTACGGTGAGAAATTTGAACTCTTTTCTGATCACAAGAGTTTGAAGTATCTATTCTCCCAGAAGGAGTTGAACATGAGGCAGAGGAGATGGATGGAGCTCATTAAGGACTATGATTTCACCTTGGAGTATCATCCCGGAAAGGCGAATGTAGTGGCGGATGCTTTGAGTAGGAAACCGCGGGTAATCATGGCATCGATTATGGTGCAGGAGTGGCGTATGCTAGAAGCTGCATCTGAGTTTGACCTTATGCCCGCAGGAGCAGGACAGGGAATCTTTCTCGGTAGTATCACCTTACAGCCCACCTTGATCTCCAGGATCATTCAGGGTCAGACACTTGATGAGTTTGCTCAGGCGAGGATTGCTGAGATGACTGCTGACTCGGATGTGGAGGGTCCTTCTGAGTGGTTGATTGGGGCTGATGGAGGGTTGAGATTTCGAGGGAGATTGTATGTACCAAGTGTTGATAACCTCAGGGAGGAGATCATGCGGGAAGCACATAGGTCTCGATATACTATACATCCAGGAGGTACTAAAATGTATATGGATCTACGGAGGCAGTTTTGGTGGTATGGTATGAAGAGGGATGTGGCGGAACACGTGTCGAAATGTCTTACCTGTCAACAGGTGAAGGCAGAGCATCAGAGACCAGCAGGAATGCTGAACCCCTTATCGATTCCTGTATGGAAATGGGAAGATATCTCTATGGACTTTGTGACTGGATTGCCCAGATCCAGGCAAAGTTATGACTCGATTTGGGTGATTGTTGACCGGTTGACCAAATCAGCACACTTCCTTCCGGTGGCAAAAACATACTCAGGTGATGCATTGTGTAAGATATATGTGAACGAGATAGTGAGACTTCATGGAGTGCCTGTGACGATCGTTTCGGATCGTGATGCTCGTTTCACTTCAGAATTCTGGCGAAGGTTCCATAAGGCATTTGGTACGTCTCTTGCTATGAGCACTGCATTTCACCCACAAACAGATGGACAGACCGAGAGAGTGAATCAGGTGATGGAGGACATGCTCAGAGCTTGTGTTCTGGATTTTAAGGGTAGTTGGGCGGATCATCTGCCATTGGTAGAGTTTGCCTACAACAACAGTTATCACTCTAGTATCGGTATGGCTCCATATGAGGCTCTTTATGGTAGGCCATGTAGGACTCCTATCTGTTGGGCGGAAGCAGGGGATAAAGGGCTCATCGGACCTGAGATTGTACAGGAGACTACAGAGAAGGTCACTACTATTCGGGACAGAATCAGAACCGCTCAGAGTAGACAGAAGAGTTATGCCGACTTGAAGAGGAGACCGTTGGAGTTTGAGACAGGTGATCATGTGTTCTTGAAAGTCTCACCTATGAAAGGTGTGGTGAGATTTGGCAAGAAGGGGAAACTCGCACCGAGGTATGTCGGACCCTTTGAGATTCTAGAAAGGGTTGGTAACTTGGCATATCGTCTTGCTTTACCTGTTAGCATGTCGGGTGTGCACAGTGTCTTCCATGTGTCTCTGCTCAGGAAGTATGTACGAGACGAGTCTCACGTGATTGATCACGGTACGATCGAAGTGAACTCGGATGTGACGTTTGTAGTTGAACCTGTTCGTATCTTGGATAGGTCTACAAAGAAACTTCGTAGGAAAGAGGTTGACCTTGTGAAGGTGTTGTGGAGTCATCATGATGAGGGTGATGCGTCATGGGAATTGGAGTCTGACATGAGGAAGAGATATCCTCAGCTTTTTGTGGACGAACATGCTTGAATTTCGGGACGAAATTCTTTTAAGGAGGGTAGACTGTGAAGACCCAGATTTTCATACAATAAATTTATGTAATTCAATAATTGTTATATAAATTGAATTGTGATATTTGAGATTATTTGGATTGTCGTGGGTTGAGAAAATTGGTTCCGAATGATTTTATTTTCAAAAACGAACGTTATTTAGGGGGTCGTGAAAATCGACTTTTTATACGTTCAAAATTTGGGAAAACTTCCTTCATGAAAGTTGTAGAGCTCGTCGATACGAGTCCGTGCATATGTGGAACGTATTATTCGGAGTTCGTATGAATAAGTTATGAATATTTGAAAATCGAAATTTTTCTATAAATAGTGGAAAAATCTGAGTTTGTTGTGAAGGACGAAAAAATTCCATTATTGCACATCAGTCCCCCGTCTCTCTCTCTCGGTCTGGTCACTGTGCCTTCCGACCCGGTGACCCGACCCGACTGGAAGTCGGGCCTCCCGACCTCGCCGCCGCCGGACCCGGCCTTCTCCCGCGTCGCCACCTCGCGCCTGGGCGATCCCCGCCATCGACGCGCCCCGCCGCCGCCTCCAGACGTGGATCGAAGCCTCCTCCCGAAGTGAAAACCCGACCCGGCCGGAAAACCTCTTTTCCGGTGGTGCACGGGCCGATCGTCCCCATTTTCGTGACGTGCTCTTCCTTCTGATCATCCCCATATATAGCTTGCATCACGATTTTGAGTGTAGAGTGGTAGATCAAGAGTTGAAGATTTCGACGTCCCTGATTCGATCTGGAGACTGATCGGAGGGCCGAGATTAATCCAACTTCAAAGCCCGATCTAGGACGATCCAGACCTCATCTCCGAAAAAGTCAGGTATTAAAGTTGTTCAAAATTTCATTTTGAAGAAGTTTGTAGTTGACGACTTTTGCATCGGAGGTGGTTGACCGGCGTTGACCGCCGCGTTGACCACCGTCTGACCGCCGCGTGTGGCGGCGCGTCGGACCGAATTTTGAGTTTTTATTATCTGGACGATGATCTATGCATCCATACGAGCGTTTTGAGATATAACTTGGTCATGTTAGAAAAAGTTGATAAATAGTCAATTTCTGTTTTAACGTTACTATTTACGGTTTTACAATTTACCTTCGGTTTGAGATTTACGAAGATCAGACCATCGGTTTTACTTCAAATTTTAATATGATGTTCATATGACTGTCCCGATGACTTTGTGTGGTCACGGGCGAAGATCCGACTTTTGGATCATCGTATAATTATAAAATAGTGATTCGGGAAGCTATTAAGGAAGATCCGTTCATCGGATTTTCGTATAATTTTGATAGGATGTTTCCATGGGTAATCCGTGAGGATCTAACCGTTGGATTATCTTTATTTTAGAATCCGACCGTTGGATTATCTTTATTTTAGAAATCCGACCGTTGGATCATCATTTAGGTTTATTTCATGCTTCGTTGCTAAGTGAAGACCGTACTTGATTAGGTACTTGACGGCTTGAGTTGACGAGCATTGGATTTTTGTGAGTTATATATATATAGAAGACGCAGCAGGAGTTCGAGGTGAGTAAAACTCACGTGGTTCATATTACGAACCGAGCATTTTAATTTATTTATTTTTGGTAATTGTGTGAAAAATATTTGTGGATTAAATATTTGTTTTAAAATTTCATGGACTTGAATTTCCACAGTCCATAGGTAAGTAAAATGAATTTTAACTATGCAAATGAATTTCATAATTTTCTTGTGTGAACTATAGATGGTATTAGTGGTCATTCCTGAGTGGATGATTACGTATATATATATATTTACGTGGAAAATATATATTGATGAGTGGATTGTTTGATTGATGCTATGATGGAGTTGATTATATTACATTCGTGTAATCCCATAATAATATGATATATCTTGGTGTGTTTTATTTCAGAATGTGATATTATATATTGGGTTCATTTATGAGTTTAGGGTCAAGGTAATGACGGGTATGGGTAATCGGACGCTCTAATCCTAGTGTGGATGATGGGATACGATTGGTTGAGTATGTGAAATTATTGGACGTTCTAAATATGTATATAGGTATGCATATTGATGAAATACAATAATTGATAAATATGTCGGATGCCATAACCTAGGCCAGGTGACGGGCTACGATTCAGTTAGAGCTCTAGTCTGTCAAGTACCGTATTTTTATAAATACGATGAAGAGAGTTGTGGGGAAAGTAGTGTGTGGGGTTGTCTTGTTATATTGAATTGGTGTTGATTGAGATTGTTATTATTTGTATATGTGGAAATATTTGAGTGTTGCTGTGTGTGAGAATAAATGAGTTTAAATTAAGTAACAGTTCCTTCTTTTACTCATACAAGCTTTCATAAGCTTACCGGGTTTTGTGTTGTTGCAATCCCGGTACACTATTCAATGGTGTAGCGGATATTCCTGCAGGTCAGGATAACCAGGGAGGTGACCGAGCCGCTTAGGTGTTACAGCGGTTTGTTATTTATTTAGTGTGAGGTGTGTGTGTATGCTCATTTAGAGCTTTACATTACATTTTGGATTTATGTTGTAATAATTAACCGAGACTAAGTCGGTTTGATTTTATTTCGTGTGGTGAGTGTGTTAAGAAAAGAAAAATTTTCATGTTTCAGATTTATGAATAGTTATTCATAAAATTCGGGGCGTGACAAGTTCCCTAATACTGCTGATTTGGGTTCTTCACCATCTTCAATACCGACCAGAGATTGAAGACCAAAAAATAATTACCATAGTTTACACAGCTAAGCCTAACTCAAAGAATTCAACAAAACAGCAGAACTCAGACCTGCTCTCAAAGACTCAAACAAAGGCCATAATTGATTCCTCAAGGGCTCCTCCATTGAAAGGCCCGCACACACGCACTACAAGTTTTAAGGGAAAAAAAATCATGTAGGACATAACTTATAAATTGAAGGCAGTGTCAGAAAAATGACAGTTGGAACTATCGTAACATTTTTACCATATTGCTTTGTAAAGCTAACTGTGTAATCTTACATGTAAGAATCGACTATACCATCATTGAGGCACAAAGTTATGGTGTTCCCAAACTATATCCTGATTGAATATGTTATTAGTATGCAATCTAAGACCAACTCAAAAAGTAGAACCATGGCAAAAACGATGAGTTTGGCACCTGAAAAAGGACTCACCTTATCTTTCACTTAATTAAAATCCAGAAAACGAAGCGACTTTAATTTGTGAATCACATACAGCCTATAATTTGGGTTTCTTTGTGATGTTATCCAACAGGCTAAGACACTGCAGCTACTAAAGGGATGCAAGAGGATCAATCTCTACCAAGTTGACTAGCCTGTTGTTGGTAAGTACTAAAGTATGCAACTTCGGCAAGAATTCTACAATGAAAAACTAGGTCTTAAGCAACACAGAATAAGCATACAGAGTACAAAACATAACAATACATACAAAGTTAAAGAATTGAAGTTACCTCCAATGTTGGGATTGATACAGGTAATTCTATTGTTATTAATAATCAAAGTACCCAAATGATTAAGATAGGGCAAGTTTTCCAGCTTAACAATTTCATTGTCAGACAAATCAATGGTGTCAAATTGGTCCTATTCAGATTAAAAACAAAACCCACTTAGTAACTTCATCCAGCTCAACATAAAACCCAATAACTAAACACACTCAGGATAATACTTCTTTTAAAGTAGATTACATACCTCTGTAGCTCCCAAGTTTTCGAGTACAGGTATCTTATTCTCTGATAACAAAGAGAGGAAAACAGATAAATTCACCAACCCTAAAACCCTAACATGGGATCAGAATTTTGAATTTTAGAATAACAATTCAAAATCCGAGACATGAAAATACCACACCACAAAATAATCGTCCTGAACATTTTTCTTTTCTTAACATACTCACCACACGCAATAAAATCAAACCGAATTTAGTCTCGGTTAATTATTACAACACAATCCAAATTATAATGTAAAGCTCTAAATGAGCATACACACACCTCACCACTAAATAAATAACAAAACTGCTATAACACCTAAGCAGCACGATCACCTCCCTGGTTATCCTGACCTGCAGGAATATCCGTTACACCATTGAATAGTGTACCAGGATTGCAACAACACAAAACCCGGTAAGCTTATGAAAGCTTGTATGAGTAAAAAAATGAACTGTTACTTAATTTAATCTCATTTATTTCCACACTCAGTAACACTCAAATATTTCCACATATGCAATTAATAAACAATCTCAACAAACACCAATTCCATATATCAAGACCACACAACTCACAACTTTCCCCACAACTCTCATCATCGTATTTATAAGAATACGGTATTTGACAGACTAGAGCTCTAACTGAATCGTAGCCCGTCACCTGGCCTAGGTTATGGCATCCGACATATTATCAATTATTGTATTTCATCAATATGCATACCTATATACATATTTAGAACGTCCAATAATTTCACATACTCAACCAATCGTATCACATCATCCACACTAGGATTAGAGCGTCCGATTACCCACACCGGTCATAATGTTACCCTAAACCCATAAATGAACCCAACATATAACATCACATACTGAAATCAACTCAACCAAGATACATCATATTATTATGGAATTACACAATCGTAATAAAATCATCTCATCAATTCCACTCAATCATATCATCAATCAAACAATCCACTCATCAATATATATTTTCCACGTAAATATATATATACGTAATCATCCACTCAGGAATGACCACTAATACCATCTATAGTTCACACAAGAAAATTATGAAATTCATTTGTATAGTTAAAATTCATTTTACTTACCTATGGACCGTGGTAATTCAAGTCCATGAAATTTTAAAACAAATATTTAATCCGCAAATATTTTTCACACAATTACCAAAAATAAATAAATTAAAATGCTCGGTTCGTAATATGAACCACGTGAGTTTTACTCACCTCGAAACTCCCGCTGCGTCTTCAATATAATTATAAATTATAATTTATAATTAACGCCGAATAGCTCACGAAATTAAAATCCGTCAATCACCTAATCAAATGTGATTCGAATTTAGCCAACAAATTCAACTCATAATTTAACCACTAATTAAAGGTCAGATTCTAATTTACATTAAAATCCGACGAGCGGTTTCTCACGAAACGCTCCCCTAATTACCGTTTTTCACATATACGAAGATCCAACGGTCGGATCTTCGCCCATGACCACACAAAGCCTCTAGGACAGTCATATGATCATCATAACAAATTTACAAGTTCATCCAACGGTCATAAATTCACAGATCAAAAATCTAACAACCGAAATCGATCGAAATCACAAAATTCATAACTAATTCATACGATATCCGAAAAATGCGTATAATACGCCGAAATGATCGTATCGAAACATAGAATCATAAATTGGACAGAAACCAAATTTTAGACCTCCGGAGGTGGCCGGAAAAGGCCGCCGGAGTTAGGGACAGAGCCGCCACCGACCACCACCAATGGTGTCGGGGCCGAGCTTGTCCCCTTCGTTTCATCATTCTGAGCAACTTTCATAACTAGCACAAGACCTAAAAATGATCGGAATGCATCGAAATTACCGATTTACAGTCGGTGGCCGGAAAAAATGCAGAAACCGATGAGCTTGAAAACCGACGTGAAAACTGCAACCTCAGGCCCCGATCCCTTCTGGAAACTTGTTCAGAACTTCCTTGCGAACTCAACAAGCTTGGAATCACAAGAAACGATCGTGTATAGCTCGAGATATCTTGATCGAAAGTTTCGGTATTTCGATCCGTTCGGGTCGAGCTCCGACGAACGTGAAAACGTTCGACCCAGTTCCGGTCCTTCTTGGTGCTTGTAGAGGAAGTTGAGGCGAGCTCAATGAGACAAGAATCAAGTGAAATGATGGAGTGTAGCTCGAGATATCGAGATCGAACCGAAAATGGACGTTTTCGGTTCGGGCTTCGCCGCCGCCGCCACAGGCTGCGCCGCCGTGTGAGACTGCCTCCGGGAGCTAGAGCAGCTCGAGATGAACGCCTGGGACTTGGTTTGAGGTCGAGAGGTGGTCTGTGGAGGGAGAACAATTAAGGAGAAGTTTTTCTCCTCTTCGGCCGATCGCGTCTATAAGAGAGAGAGAGAGAGAAAAAAAAAACTGTTTTCCAGAACGGAAGAAGAAGAAGAAAGAAGGAAAAAAAAGAAGAAAGAGGAACCGGTAGGGAAAAAAAATTAGGGTTCCCAAACATTTTTCTATATATACTTGTTTCGGAAAACTTCGAAATTCGATAACTAATTCAGGAAAAATCCGATCTTCGTGTTCCGCACGTGTACGGACTCGTATCGACGAGCTCTACAACTTTCATGAAGGAAGTTTCTCCAAATTTCGTACGTAGAAAAAGTCGATTTCTCAAACCGAGTATTTCGAGCTTTTCGTTAAAATAAACTTTTCGAAACTTCGATAATTGTAAAAAAAATGAATGATTATCGAACATAAATTGTGAAATTGCATAATAATCATTCGATACAATAACTCGAAATTAAAATGGAAATTGCGGGTATTACAGTTTTAGTGGGAAAAAGACCTCAATTCTAGAATGAAATTCACTTAACCTTGTAAATGCATTTACATTTTGTAAAAGATTCTCTACCACACAGGTCCTATTTATAAATTGTAATTACAAAGAATCATTTAAAACTAACAGCTCTTTAGATCTAGAAACTAGAAAAAAGGGAAAGGGGTACCCACTTAAGAGATAAGCAACAGGTTGAGAGCAATTTTGTTGTGAAGAAAAACCCAACAAAATTCACTTTGCATTAACAGAAAAATGCAAGAAAGCAAATCTCACACAAGTAATGACTAAAGCTTTCAGTCCACAATGAATTAAATCACAGATAATTTCTAGTAGATCCTAACTTAAAGCCTCAACATAACATTGAATCTACCAGTAAAAGCAAGAAGCCCAGAACATAAACCAAGCAAAAAGAGGTTGAGAACTGACCCAAGACGCGAACTTTCCGAGAACAGAGTAGAGAAAGCATCCGAGTTGAATCGAAATTCCTCACGAATTCCGCTCGGACAGAACGAAACTCGCACGACCCCGCCATTAAATTAGAAGCATTTGAGTTGAATCGGATTTAACGACAAACGAATATTCTCATTTGGTTCACATCTACTCGAACCAGATTGTAGAATCGAAAAAAAAAAAAAAAGCAGAGAAATTGAAACGAGGAGAGAGGAAGCAGACCAGAAAGGTGAGAAGGGTGCGAATAGTCGGAGCCGAAGAAAGTTAGTGATGCGATGCAATCGATTTCCTTACCTCACTTTGTCGACTCAGTCAAGCCTCAGGAGGAGTCCAATGAGAACCCATATGCCAACAACCCGAATCGGAAATTGTTCAATTGATGGGCGATTTGATTACAAGGCGGAAGGAAACAGATTAGGGCTAGGCTTACGGGTGGTGGCGATGTTGAGAGATCTCATCTTGAAAGTGAATGGATGAAAAGCTGTTGACTAGAGAGAGCTGGACTTGGTGGATGATTCCTTTACCAAAACGACACAGTTTTGCATTTGTTCCACTTTCACTGACGAAAATATACGTCACTAATTTTATATTGTTCGTCACCAAAATACATGCAGCCTGGCTTCTCCAAGGAGCGAAAAATTTAATGACGAATTCAAAACTTTGTCACCAAATCCCTTATGGGTGACGTATTTTTGGTTTGTCACTAATACTTTCGTGACTAATTGGATAATTTCTTGTAGTGTATACTGAAGCCAAAAAAAAAAAACACAGAAATGTTTTGTTTCAATCATTGAATACTCTGTGTATATTCAAATAACACAATTAGATAGTGTGTAATGAATTCAACAATGTTCAAATAGCTATTGTTTTGGGCTTGCGAGTAAATACACTGACAAAAACCTGAAGAAAGAAACAGCTAGAAGTTAAGATGCCTGGTGTAAATAGACTGGAGCTCCTTTCCCACTTCATCCATGATGGGTAGTCCCTCCTTAATGGAGGAGGAAATCCATGTGGTGATTTACCACATGAGGAAAACATGGGTTGGAAAATTCAAAGAAGGTAGATAGCAAGCCATCTTGGAAGGTATGTAGCAATCCATTTTTGAAGTTAGGCATGCCAAACTTGGAAGAAGACTTGACTTTGCTTCCAATTGTATGCCATATCCATTAACCTAATTGCCTACAAAAGGCATGAAAGGTTGTAGGAAAAACAACCAAGGCAAGAGTCATTCCAAACTAATAGAGTTTGAGATAATAGTGAGATCCTCACTTGAGAGATTAGTGAGAAGAAAATTCCTCTTGAGAGATAGAGTGTGTGTTACCACTTTGGTGAAGTTTAGTCACCAAAGTGAGATTACCTTGTAATCTCATTATTTATATAGTGGAAGAGAGTATTACTACTGCCCCGAGGACGTAGGCACATTTGCCGAACCTCGTTAAATATTGTGTCTTCTTTTGTTCATTTGTTGCTATTCCGCAAATCACACGAGAGGTGGGAAAAATTAGATCCTGGGATAACCAATTATCCATTGTCTTTGTATTAAGGCAGCCCTTCTTTCCCAACAAGTGGTATCAGAGCCCGGCGCTCATTGTTCGTGCCATCTCGTGGTGATCAAGATGGCGGAGTCGTCGTCATCGGCAGCAACAATAGTAAAGTTGACATCATCGAATTACTCCATTTGGAAGCCCAGAATGGAAGACATCCTTTACTGCAAGGATATGTATGAGCCTCTTCAAAATGGTGGAGAGAAGCCAGCAGGCAAGACTGACAAAGACTGGAGCATCCTGAACAGAAAAACTGTTGCAGGAATTCGTCAATTGGTTAATGAAAGTGTTTTTCATCATATGGCACAGGAAACCAATGCCCACTCAATGTGGACAAAGTTGGAGTCCATGTACGAGAGAAAACCGCACAAAACAAGCCTCGTTCATTCGGCGGTTGGTGAACACAAAGTACAGGGATGGTCAAAGTGTTTCGGAACACTTAAGTGACTTCCAAAGCATGGTGAATCAATTGACGAATATGAAGATGGTGCTTGATGATGAGTTGCAAGCACTATTGTTACTAAGCTCGTTGCTAGATAGCTGGGACACGTTGGTGGTGTCATTAAGCAACTCAGCTCCTCAAGGGGTTCTCACACTGAGCACTGTAAAAGACAGCATGTTCAACGAAGAAGCAAGGAGCAAGGAGTAAGGAATATTGATCGAGTCAGAAGCCCTCGTCACCAACAACCGTGGAAGTAGTAGAAAATTCCACAACTGAGGCAAAGGGAAGGATCGATCAAAATACAAGTTCAACCCAAAGAAGGACATCGAATGTTTTGACTGTGGTGGAAAAGGCCACATAAAGAAGGATTGCAGGAGACTCAAGAGAGAGCAGGCTGAGAAAGGTGGTGCCAGAGACACAGCTTTTACTACCTCATACGAAGAAGAGGTACTCATCATTTATGGAGAGGGTCATGTTAATTTGACATCTCAAGATACATTTTGGATCATCGATTCTGGTGCATCATTTCATGTAACCTCACGAAGGGAGTTCTTTACATCCTACAATACTGGAAATTTCGGTAATGTCAGGATGGGAAATGATAAGAGGTCCAAGATTGTGGGAAGGGGAGATATTTCCCTTGAAACCAACACAGGCCACTGCTTGGTTCTCAATGATGTGAGACACGTTCCAGACATGCGTCTCAACCTAATCTCCACAGGATTACTTGATGATGAAGGCTGCACAAGTGTCTTTGGTGGTGGAAAGTGGAGCCTCAGTAATGGTCTAGAAATTCTAGCCCGAGGGACGAAAGAGAACACTTTCTACATGACTTATGCAAAAATCTGTAGTGGGTATGCAGTTACACTCGGAGAAGATTCGCCGGTGGAGCTATGGCACAAGCGGCTCGGTCACATCAGTGAGAAGGGACTTACTGTTCTAGCCAAAAGAGAGGTATTAACTGGTGTCAATGTTAAAGATATGCCTTTAAAACCATGTACACATTGCTTGGCTGGAAAGCAACATAGAGCTTCATTCCATCGTTCTCCTGCACCAAGGAAATCCAGTGTTTTGGATGTTGTACATTCTGATGTGTGTGGTCCCATGACCACCAGTACTCTAGGAGGTGCAAGATATTTCATCACCTTCATTGATGATCATTCCAGGAAGGTATGGGTTTATGCACTGAAAACTAAAGATCAAGTGCTCGAAGTATTTAAGCAATTTCATGCCAAAGTTGAACGAGAAACAGGCAAGACATTGAAATGCATTCGCACCGAAAACGGGGGAAAGTACATGGGGGCATTCAGACACTATTGCAAAAATAACACAATCAGGCATGAACGATCTGTTCTAAAGACTCCTCAACACAACTGAGTGGCCGAGAGGATGAACAGAACTATTGTTGAAAGAATCAGAACAATGTTATCTCATGCTAAGCTGCCTAAGAGCTTTTGGGGTGAAGCTCTAATGACTGTGATCGATGTGATCAACCTTTCTCCCTCAGATCCATTAAATGGTGACGTACCAAACAGGTTTTGGACCGGAAAGGACGTCTCATACAATCATTTGAAGGTATTTGGCTGCAAATCATTTGTTCATATTCCCAAAGATGAAAGATCAAAAATCGATAGCAAGTCGAAAGAATGCATATTTCTGGGATATGGAAATGAAGAATATGGGTACAGGCTGTGGGATCCTGTCAATAAGAAGATTGTCAGAAGCAGAGATGTCGTCTTTTTCGAAGACCTGAACATCGAAGATACTCAGAAGACTGAGAAGCCTAAACAATCCAGAGAATATCCGATGAACCAGGATAAAGTTCCTCCGCCAACAAACCAGGATGGTTGGAGAGATACCGAAGATGTCGGTGATACAGCAAATGACCTGATGATTAATGATCCAGTTGATGATGCAGCTAATGATGAGGAAGATGCACCGGCCCTTCGAAGATCAGTCAGGGAACGCAGACCCTCAAATAGATACCCTCTACATGAGTTCGTTACTCTCACAGATGGAGGTGAGCCAGAGTCTTATGAAGAAGCTTTGACAGATGACTACAAGGGGGAGTGGTTGGAAGCCATGCAAGAAGAAATTAAGTCCTTGCATGAGAACCAGACTTATGAGCTGGTGGAGTTACCAAAAGGCAAGAGAGCACTCAAAAACAAATGGGTGTATAGATTGAAGACTAAGGAGAATAGCTCACGACCCAGATTCAAGGCAAGACTGGTCGTTAAAGGTTTCAATCAGAAAAAGGGAATTGACTTTGAAGAAATTTTCTCGCCCGTGGTGAAGATGACATTTATCTGGGTGGTACTTGGTTTGGCTGCAAGTTTAAATCTGGAGATTGAACAACTTGATGTGAAGACAGCTTTCCTTCACGGTGACCTTGAAGAGGAAATCTACATGGAGCAGCCAGAAGGATTCAAAGTCAAAAGCAAGGAAGATCTAGTCTGCAAACTGAAAAAGAGTTTGTATGGACTAAAGCAGGCGCCGCGACAATGGTACAAGAAGTTCGATTCCTTCATGATTGAGTAAGGATATCAGAGCACAACTTCAGACCATTGCGTATTTGTGAAGAATTTCTCAGGAGGTGACTTCATCATACTACTCTTGTATGTTGATGACATATTGATCGTAGGACAAGATGGTGACAAGATTAGCAAACTGAAGAAAGAGCTCAGTAAGTCTTTTGCTATGAAGGAATTGGGACCAGCAAAGTAGATTCTTGGTATGAATATTACCCGCGATAGACAGAATGGGAAGCTGTGGTTATCACAAGAAAAATATATCAAGAAGGTATTAGAGCGGTTCCACATGGAGAAAGTAAAGCCAGTTGCTACTCCACTTGCTAGTCACTTTAAGCTTAGCTCGAAGCAGAGTCCTACAAGTGAGAAAGAGGAGGAAGAAATGGCAAAGGTGCCATATGCCTCAGCGATAGGAAGCCTGATGTATGCAATGGTGTGTACAAGACCAGACATAACACACGCAGTTAGTGTTGTTAGCAGATTTCTATCTAATTCAGGCAAAGAGCATTGGAATGCTGTGAAGTGGATTCTTAAATATCTCAAAGGTACTTCCAAAATGGGTTTATGCTTTGGAAGTGGGAAGCCTGAACTAATAGGCTATACAGATGTAGATATGGCCGGAGATGTCGACTCAAGAAAGTCTACATCAGGATACCTGATTACATTTTTAGGGGGAGCTGTCTCATGGAAATCAAAGCTACAAAAAATGTGTTGCTTTGTCAACTACAGAAGCAGAGTTCATAGCAGCTATGGAAGCCTGCAAAAAAATTTTGTGGATGAAGAAATTCCTACAAGAATTGGGCCATAAGCAACAAAAGTATGTTCTGCATTGTGATAGTCAAAGCGCAATTCATCTGAGTAAGAATTCGAGTTTTCACTCGAAATCAAAGCACATTGATGTGAGGTATCACTGGATACGTGATGTGCTGGAAGCCAAGCAACTACAGCTTGAGAAGATACACACAGATGATAATAGTTCAGATATGATGACGAAGTCCTTACCAAAGGACAAGTTTGAGTTTTGCAGAAGCGCGTCAGGATTGACGCATCCCTCCATCTAAGTCGGGAGGGGGAGATTGATGGGTAGTCCCTCCTTAATGGAGGAGGAAATCCATGTGATGATTTACCACATGAGGAAAGCATGGGTTGGAAAATTCAAAGAAGGTAGATAGCAAGTCATCTTGGAAGGTAGGTAGCAATCCATCTTTGAAGTTAGGCATGCCAAACTTGGAAGAAGACTTGACTTTGCTTCCAATTGCATGCCATATCCATGAACCCAATTGCCTATAAATAGGCATGAAAGGTTGTAGGAAAAACAACCAAGGCAAGAGTCATTCCAAACTAATAGAGTTTGAGATAGTAGTGAGATCCTCACTTGAGAGATTAGTGAGAAGAAAATTCCTCTTGAGAGATAGAGTGTGTGTTACCACTTTGGTGAAGTTTAGTCACCAAAGTGAGATTGCCTTGTAATCCCATTATTTATATAGTGGAAGAGAGTATTACTACTGCCCCGAGGAAGTAGGCACATTTGCCGAACCTCGTTAAATATTGTGTATTCTTTTGTTCATTTGTTGTTATTCCGCAAATCACACGAGAAGTGGGAAAAGTTAGATCCTGGGATAACCAATTATCAATTGTCCTTGTATTAAGGCAACCCTTCTTTCCCAACAATCCATTAGTTGAAATTAGAACTAAAATATGTAGTTATAATTGAACGGGAGGGGCTCCAAGAGAATGGGGAGCTATTCTCCAATGTCCCACTTCACATGTCTTACTCCTTTTCAATCAACTGCACTATGAGGGTATGAGCCATGAGGAGAACATCCAATTTTGAGTGTGTGAGCCTCGAGGTCTTGTTTGGCCAAAAAGTTCAGGCACTTGTTAGACCTGGCATGAATTTTTCACGCTTCTCTGTTTTTTCATCCGTCTCTTGAACATCCACCTCAATGAATCTCCTCCAAAGCTACTTGAAATCGAAAATAATACCTTTCCATATGTCTTGAAACAATCATCTTCACAACTTTAGCCAATCAAACCTTTCCTCCAAAGCTACATGTACTCAGACTGCAAAGTCACGCTCCTTAAGCATGTCAAAATGGTCCAAATATCTGTTACTCTTTTTAGCTCTCTGATCAATAACAATCCTTCTATGGAGTTGTAGCAACTATGAGACAAGTGGTGGTTGCTGTGAATTCAATAACAAGGAATTTGTCTCATTTTGGCAGCAATTTTCTCAAAACCTGTGATGATCGATGATGTTTCTGTATTAGCATTTTCACTTTTAGTAGTTCTTGAAATTTGTAGAAATAACAGTAAAGATTCCTCGTTTCATATGTAGTAGTATTTTGTTTAGACAGCTATCTTTTTTCTAGTTACTTAGTATAGATGAGAGTGGATATCTTCAAGGATTATATTCTTTACTTTTATTTTAGGTTTGTATACTCATATATTCTAAGAATGCTGCTTCTTTGATCGCTTTTGCAGTCATGATTAAGTTCAACTGGAGATTGAAGGTTGTCATAGGCGTAGGTAATATCAGCAATCCCCTTTTACTCCAGCTGATTAGTATTTTCAAGCTCATCTAATTATCAATAGCAAGTTTGCAACTTCTTTCTTCCTTGAGAATACTTGAAATTGTTCAACGAATCACCATTAATGCCTGAAACATTCTCATTTTTCTGCTGCCAGTTGCTACTATTGCAGGAACTGGTATCTTAGTGTTTGTTATTCTCTTCCGTGGGATTTCACTGATTAGGGAAAATAACAATGGAGATGCCGGCCTTCGTTCAGAACATTGGACCTCTAGCAGTAAAAAGATACAAATTTTCGGATGTAAGGAAAATGACCAACTCATTTAAAGATAAGCTGGTTCAAGGCGGTTATGGTGATGTGATTGAATGGTTGTCGTGTGGCTGTGAAGGTTCTTAAAGCATCCAAAGGGAATGGAGAGGACTTTGTTAATGAGGTTGCAAGCATTAGTAGAACTTCCCATGTTAATGTTGTCACTCTTTTGGGGTACTGCTTTGAAGGTAAGAAAAAAGCGCTCATATATGAGTTCATGCCCAATGGATCACTTGAGAAGTTCATATACACAGACAGTAATCCTTTGAAAACTACCCCACACTTGGAATCGGAAAGACTTTCAAATTTCTATTGGCATAGCTCGAGGGCTGGAGTACTTGCACCGTGGGTGCAACACACGAATGCTGCACTTTGACATAAAACCACACTCTTAGGTGCAACACACCCATGAGTATAGTGATTGAAATGTTGGAAGGAAGCACTGAAGCCTTGCAAATACCACCAAAGCCTGTCCTATCTTCTCGTGTAAGATCACCACCAGAATCTTCCACCATATCAACATTAAGTTGATATTTTCTCTAGATTACTGGATGTATATTTTTTTTTTTTTTTTGAGGGAAATGGAAGACTGATCCATTGATATAAAATCATATGACCTCACTCGGTCAAGCATGAAGGGTACAAACACCCCCCATATTACAATCATTGCTCAAGTAGTGTACTGACTGCACATTAAAAAATGACTACTTGCCTAGACTACTACGCCTTGAACAATAGGAAACTACAACACCAAAAAATCAATACATCCGCCTAAGACCCTTATGGTGTACATCAGTACTGATCCATGGGCACATTGTAACGTCCTAAAGAAACAAGATATACAGGGCCAAGGCCCACCGCACCCACCTGTAAAAGATGGAGCATTATTAGACAAAAGAAATAACAAAAAAATTGGGCCCAAAACAAAGCCCAGACCCAAAGGCACTCAAACCCTGGCCAAACTTCCAAGTTGCAGCAACCACCACGCCTCCACCACGGTTACAAGACTCAAGCCATCGCCGCTAGTAGCCGGCAGCCACCATCCACTCCTCCATTATCGCCAGCACACTGACAAGAAGCACCATCTCCCCCCAAAAACACTTGCTCCCTGCATGGTTTCGAAGCACCCATCAGATCGGACTTCGATCCGAAGGAGCCCGTCGAAACCCCACCTCACACTATCCTGCCAGCCGCCGCTGATCAAGGGACAGGATGCCAGTACCACCAGTCTACTCCCGCCAGAGCCTCTTAGCAATCAGAAGACGCAGGACCACCACAAGGCTTGCAAAGTCGTCAAGGTTCGATCCACACCGCCACAGCAACAGGCTGAGATACGGCCATAAAAAAAAAAAAAAAAAAAAAAAAAAAAAATCCCTACCCGGTTGCACTCACCGCTCACCGACAAGGCCAAAAGCCTAGCACGGCACGGGAGCCACCAGACCAGACCCAAAAACCCTAGCCACCCTCTACTTGAGAGAGAGAGAGAGAGAGAGAGAGAGAGAGAGTAGAAAAGGCCGAGTTGATTACTGGATGTATATTTGATTATTCACTACCTTGCTATATAAAGAGCATTTAAGTAATAGTCTTTTCCTTTATACATTTATCACTTGTCAGAGCTTTTATCTTGTCTTGTACTTTTTATTGTTCATGTGAGAAGTGAAGTAATTTACTTGCACAATATCAGAAATTAGCTACCATACAAAACCCTATAAAACCTACAACACTGCAATCTGCATTTTATAGAGTTTTGCAGTCTAGTTTGAAAATATCAATAATGAAAATTATGACATGGCAATCAGGTAATGTAGTCTGTTTTGATGTTTCTGCTCTGGTTGTCTGCCTTTTTATGCCATTTTAAGAAATGAATTGTTATGAATGCAGTTATCTACTTTACTTTTGCTAATTGTGAGTTCTGAGTATTTACTCTTATAGATGAACTCACACAGATCTGATTCTTTCGCTGAAAAGCAAGAAAGATTTTCTATCAGCCTTCATTTTAATAGCAGGTGACAGGTTCACAAAGTTACTGTCATATGTTCTAGGAAAAAAAAAACAATTTCTTCACTGGATGGCTTGCTACTAGAAAACTTGTATAACAAATAAAGCAATGAATCTTTTACAAATATTAGCCGGTCGAAAGTTCAAACAAAACAGATTAGTCATGTAGCCTAACTCCGCTATACATGGACCTTAGCATACCTCTTCAGATCTTACACAGATTAGCCAGTTGAAAGTTCAAACGAAACAAATATTTACATCTCATTCAACAAATCACATGTTTAATAGATGAAAGGAGAATGACAATGGTATCATAGATAACTAAAAGGAAACGTTTAACCAGTGCTATCATTTGGTGTTGAAGACTTGCTAACCCAATTTAATGTCACAGAATCTGGTGAAGGTGACAGAGGACCACTCTTTAGCAGCACAACTTCATCAGCTGAAATATCGATTTCCTCTGCCTTTTCTTTGCTAAAATCATCACTCTGTATCCTCTTTAGTTCATTTTCCACATCAACCATAGAAGGTCTCATGTCGGTCTCATTTTGCAGGCACCGAAAAGCTAATTCTGCCACTGCATTGATCATTTTTCTTACTTTAAAGTCTGATTCATACCCCATGGATGGATCCACTAGCTCATGCAATGCATGTTTCTGAATCTTGTTGATAGCCATGTTTGACAAATTGATCTCCTGTCGATGCCTTGTGATATCAACAGCAGGCAAGGATGATATGAGTTCAACCAGGACAACACCGAAGCTATAAACATCACTCTTCGTAGTAAGCTGGTAGCATTGATTATAATCAGGATCGACATAACCTGGAGTTCCTTGTGGTGCAGTTGATATATGGGTGACATCCGTGGGGAAGAGACGAGATAGTCCAAAATCTGCTACTTTGACACAGAAATTGTTGTCAAGGAGAATGTTAGTGGTTTTCACATCGCGGTGGATGATCTCAGACGCATGAAGATAGGACAATGCACTTGCAGTTTCTACGGCAATGTTGATTCGAGTATGCCATGGCAGTGCACCGGGTTTTGCTTTTCCACCGTGAAGATGATCAGCAAGAGTTCCATTGGGAACATATTCGTAGACAAGGAGGAGTTCACGGCTGTGACGAGAGGTGCATCCATAGAGTAAGACAAGGTTTTGGTGGCGTAGGCGAGCTAAAATCTCGATTTCATTCATGAACTGCTCAACTCTCTTGTAATTGGTTTCGTAAAGACGCTTGACAGCAACTGATCGCCCATCACGAACTTTTCCTGTTGAAGAAAACCACAATGACCAAGGAGGTTCATATATATAATGGTTAATACTTTTTGATCTTGAAGATGATGTTGATTATTAGTTTACCATAGTACACTGTGCCAAAGCCTCCATCACCAATTTCTTTTGATGAGTCGAAATTGTTTGTTGCTTGGTCAAGTTCCTTGTAGGTGAAGACATGAACTCCAAGGTATGCACTTCCCTTCCCAGTATCACTTCTGGAATAGCTTTTAGAATAGATGCTTCGAGATGCATAGGATGATGGACCATATCTATTTCTGTTGCGGCGTCGCCATATAAAGAAAATGAAGCACATTACGGCTATAGTTCCAGTAACCGAGCAAAGACCTGAAGAGAAAATGGCGAGCTCACTCTAAGAAGTAGCAAACTTGCAATTGAGAATCATATGAGCTAGGAGAACATTAAACAGCTAAAGAATAAAGGGATTGCGGATATTACCTACGACAACCTTCAATTTCAAGTTGAACTTAGGGCCTGCAAAGCAATCAAAGAAGCAGCATTCTTAGAATATAAAAGTATACAAACCTTAAATAAAAGTTATGAAGATATCCACTCTCATCCATGCTACAAACAAACTACTACTAGAGAAATGAGAAATCTGTCTTCTGAAAACTTGACAACTACTAAACAATGAAAATGTTGCTACACAAGTACCATCATCACAGGTTTTCTCATGAGGTCTATCACTGCAAAAACAGACAAATTCATTGTTCTCGAATCCACAGCGCCCACCGCTCGTCTCACAATTGCTGCAATTTTGTGCAGTCCAATTCAAAACAAACCCCATCTTCATGATTTTAGTATAATTCATTTCCAACCAGGTATTCACACCACCAGCCTCATGATAATCCAAAGGTAAAACAACCGAAGACTCGCACGAGTCTAATAATGTTTGGTTCATGTACTGCAGTACCTCTTTGTGAATAGTAGCAAAAGAATGAAGTGTGGAATTGCTTGCACATGTAATAGAATATGTAAGCATGCGGTCTACAGGTTCTTGGGAACAGTTGTAGAACAAGGAAAAATCAACATGATTGGAACTGTAATTGAAAGGTGTTCGATCGAGGCTGAAGCTACGTAGAGGAAGGGGACATTCATCTTCATACACAGCACCATTGGCCACGAGAAACGAATGGTTTGAGTAAAAGATGTCTTTGATGATATAATCATCATCAGAAATAGTGAGTGTTGGATTTTTGTCCTTGCAAGCTAGCTTGAAACTAGGATAGCCACAATAGGATTCTTGTTGATCCGAAAGCCAAAAAGGGTAGCTTATATTCGGACCATTCCCACATGTTTGAGGCTTGCAAGCCTCGTAGTAGCTAGAGTCTACAGAAAAGGCTTGGCTGACTAAGGTTGTGAAGATGATACTAAAAACACATAAATGGAAGGGATTCATTTTGGGGTTTATGATCCAGAAATTGAGAGAAAAACAAAGAAGAAAGAAAGCAGGTAGTGAATTTGTGGAAAGAAAGGTGAGCAAGTTAGCATATAGTGGGAAATTTCTTGGTGGTAGGTATGCTTTGGTTTTTGTATATTTAGAGTTTGAAAACAAGAATAAAGAATTAAGCCACAGCAAAGACTTTTGCGACGTTTCATATGGCAAAGGATGAGCAACTATGTCGAAAATGATTACAGCTACAGACCTAACCTGGCCAAAAGAGGACCAAAACTTTGGCAGTAAGTTCCTTCTTTTTTTTGAGGTACAGAATAGAGTGACGGTGAAATGTGTGTTTTGGGTGGACGACTTGGCTTTCAGAGTTGTGGTTGGTTAAACCGAAAGTGTACAAAGGATAGGGACTTTAGGGTTTTGCATGCCTGAAAAGTAACAGAGGAAAAATGTTGATCCAAGAATGGATGGTAGAGACGTGCACAGAATCGAATGCTTATGCTAGAATTGTTATCATTTATGTTCAAGAATACACGACTACAAGTTGGGCTACGGTTGGGGTATGTTAGGCCCAGTACAGACTAGGGCCGAAGCCCAGATCTTATGAGGTTTGGGTTGGTGTGATTGAAGTGTGGATGGAACATGGAAGTGTGAACTCTTCACTAGTGTCCAAGACAAGCTAGATTGAACTGGTTGCTTTCTCCTCCGTTGACCGTTGACTTGTTCTATAAGTTGAGGTGATGCCCAGTCAAACAAGCATCAAGGATTTCTGGTGTCTTTGAGTACTTTTTTTTTTTTTTTTTTTTGGGGGGGGGGGGGGGGGGGGGGGGGGGCGCGGTGGGTGGGTGTTGGTTATTAGCGAAATGTCTTTGTAATTTAGATGACTTAAGAAGCCTAATTATATCTTAATAATTTTTCGTAAAGGATTAAACCCTTTGCATCCTAAGACCAAGCTAATTAACTTCATAGGTTTGGTAACTATAACTGGATAAACCCTCAAATAGCCATAGCAGAGCCAAAACCCTATTTTGGTTTCCACACATCCAAAGCTAAAACCCTCATGATAGGCTAAACCTCTGAAGTAGCCAAAAGCCAGAAACTCTTAGATTTTCTAATCAAAACTAATGAGACTGAGAGAGAGCAGTACGTTAGAACTTAACTAATGGTTAGCAAGGTCCTATGCTTAGAAAATTCAATATTTAAGTTCTCTGGCTACTTAATCATTTCTTCTAATGCGGGCTGGCCGGGTTTCATAAATGAAGTGGTCTAACTTTGACTAATTAATCAAACAATGTACACATTCAACAATTACGTACTATCCCTAATCTTAATCCAACCAGCTCCTGCAATAATGGCAAAGATGGGGTTTTCCACTGTACCATAATCTTGCCAACAAACTAACCCCGAAATAATTAAGAGAATAAACTTAATTATAAGGAACGAAAATACATGCGTACCATGAGATATTGGACAAGTAAAATTGTGAGGTTGATCCCCGCAAAGGCATAGAAACGAATCCGTCGTTGAGTTCGATCCGCAGATGCCATTAGAGTTCATGCAAAACCTACAGAGCTCCCAATCCGCTCTGTACTCAACCTGAAACCCTTGATTTAAAACTTTTTCCACTTCTGCCGTTGCATTTTCTGGCATAACATCAAAGCCCTCCCAAAAGATGGGGACTCGGATTTTGGTCCAACAAGATATCCCATCCACCTCGACTCTTGAAAGTGAATCATCCACGTAGTATGCAATATCCTTGGCTGTGCCGTCTATTTTGCAGGTAAAATTGTTGAGGACGGATTTTTCTTGAGGGACGCAGCCGTAGTACAAGGTGAGGTTACGAACAGTTTGGACATAAGAGAAACGGGTGTAGTCGAGAGTGGTGTTGACGAGGAGGTGGGTACAAGGACTGTCCCAGAGGTCGGAGCGAGCGATTGTCATGGTATGAACAAACTCTTGGCCGCTGATGCTGGATACATAGAAATCTAGGTCTCCCATTTTTATGTGAGGGAGTCGAGTTTCGTCTTCGCAGTTGGTGAGCTCGAAGCCAAAGCGACCGCACTCTCGGGGGCGATTGGGTCCTCTCCAGAAAGGGTAGGATATGTTTGTGACTTTACCACAGTTGAAAGGTTGCTTGCACTGTGTGTATTGGGGATCGTCTTCGCAGTGAGCCGAGAATAAGAAGAAGAAGAAGCAGAAGAAGAAGAGGATGAACAAGATGATGGGTGGTGATCTTGGGAAGAGATGATGGTTAGGCATAGTCATTTGTGGAAGATCATGGAGAAAAGAGGAGGGTGAAATCATGAGCTAGCAGCTAGATAGAGATGAGTTCCTGTTTGATATTTAATTTGGGTAAATTCCCTATAATATTGGTTCAAAATGACAGATTGAAAGCAACTGTGATGCAATATACAGTAGTAATTCGAAATGCCAAACATGCAGGCAGACTAATAATTTGGTTTGACGTCCAAGATAAGTAGGTGGATTTTTCTGGAGGGAGAGGAGAGGTATAATTTTGACTTCTACAAATGCATTTTGTCTCGGAAATTTCCCATCGGAATGTATCTAATTGAGGCACATGCTATATATAAATATATATATATATATACACACACAGTCCGGCTACACTAAGTACGTCTTTCGTTTTTCTTATGTATGGATTTCTGGTTTTCACCCACTTTCCGATCACATTTTCACATCTTAACCGTTCCGTTTTTAGGTCCTAATGTATAGATCACCTCTGTAAATTTTCAGCCAATTTGGTGATCGTTAAGGCATCTAAAACTGTAATTTACCATTATAAATACAAACGGTTCAGGTTTGACAGATTCGGTCCGTTCGTGTAAATTACAGTTTTAGATGTCTTAACGATCACCAAATTGACTGAAATTTTACAGAGGAGATCTATACATTAGACTCTAAAAACTGAACGGTTAAGATGTGAAAATGTGATCGGAAAGTTGGTGAAAATACCAAATCCGTATCTAAACCTTAGGTAAGGACATCCTTACCTGAGAAAAATCCTATATATATATATATATATATATTTTGTGTGCAACTCACTTTACTGATTTGTGTGCAACTCACTTTACTGACCTCATTGATAGGCATGGGAGTCCCTTATTCAGTATGTTTATGTATGGATGAGTTGGGCTATGACTGGTCAAGGGTCCATTTGCAATTTGTTTTAAATAAAAAAAGTCTAAAAGCTAATCATGTTCAAGTGTTCAACAACCTTTTCAAAAAAAAATCATGTTCAACAAATGTGCTAGGCAACCAAGCCAGCTTGGCAAGAGGCATATCATATCGTAAGTAGATCAGGATCGTTACAACTCTTGAATAGCGGTTTCTATTATAAAAATCAACATCTTGCTATTCATTTATTTTTGTTAAATTTTCTTTCAATCTTCTTAGTCATCCCATGTATTTTGTAGATATAAATTAAAATAGTATACTTTTGTACATGTGAGATTATGATCAAACACGAAAAGGACCTAGACATTCTAGATAAAGATTAGACCCCTTAACATTATGTAGTTAAAACATTTATGTTTGTTGCAAATTGGAAGAAACAAGTAGAGATGGAATAGCATTTACACAAGAACCTCAAATTTGAGAATAGTGAGCTATTCGTAAATAGAGAAGGAATGGTAAGTCATATGCCATTTAAAATTCAAACTCGTTTTTTAAATGTCGTGGAATTGTGTGATTAAGGTTACTAGGGTTGATAAGCATGGAGTGAGACTATATGGACATCCAAGTGCATAGATTAAACAGAAGTTTATGAAATTTTACTAGTTTTATCATAAAGAGATATTTATTTTATGTTGAATGCATAGAGAGTTGTTAGATTAATGGTAAATAAAAACTAAATTAATCAAAATCTAAATCACAACTTAGTATGCGATTCAACTTCTTAGAAGCATATATCACACTCCAAATTAAACGTAAAAAGAGTACAAATGCAAGTCACATTACCTCATTCGTTTGGAAATGTATTCGGCTCTAAAACCCGTGACACTAATGTGAACTCAAATGTAGGGCAAAGGAAAAGTCAACTAAAACCTATATAAAGACATTGAACCTAAAGCCATCCAGCCCAATGAACATACGCAAGCCCATCAATATGACCCAAACAAGAGTAAAAACCAAGCACGAGCCCATACCAAAACTGGGCTATATTCTCTTGGCCCAAGCAAACCACTAATCTCAAAAGTTAAAAAAGGATTAAGGTAAGAAGCCATACCCTTCTTGCAGAGGCCATTGCTACTGGTACCAATAGTACCATCTTTGCAAAAGCACAGAAACCCTGGCGCAGTGTTGTTGTAGCCACAAAACCCACCATGAGTCTCACACGAACGGCACTCCTTAGCGGTGGTCCAGCTAAGCACAAACCCATTGTTCATGGCCTCTGCGAATATACCATTCAACCCACTAATACTAGTAGTAATCTCCTCTGTTTTTTTCACGGTCACCACCACATTCTCCTCACAATTTTCAGACCAATCAAACCCATCTGGTTCCTCTCCCTCCTTGAAAACATATGACTTATTGGTACCAATTATTCCCCAGCAGGTTATGGAAGGCACAATAACAAGATCAGCATACGAAGTACTGCAGTTGAAGTAGAAGCTCAGGTTCACATCTAATGGGGAGTAATCAAATGGAAGCCGGCCTACACTAATACTGTGTCTTGCCCTAGGGCATTGTTGATCGACGACGTCGATGTCAACAAGGGTGATGGTGGAATCAATAAAGTTTATGTCTTTCACATGGTAGGAGTCATTATTTGGGAGACTCAGTATTGGCTCCCCGGACTTCGAGCAGTTGAGACCAAAACCTGGGTAACCACAATATTGATCGGCGGTGGAGTCTTCAATTTTCCAAAAAGGGTAGTGAAAATCAGGGCCCTTGCCACAATTGTATATGGAGCAATTTGATGTGGTTACAAAGTGGGCTCTGCTTACATGGAAGTTGGATAACAAGAGTGAGAGGAGAGCTGCAAGGAGGTAAGAAATAGGTGATGACATGGTATAGAATATTGTGTTGTTATGCTTTGGCTATGGTATATGCTTAGTTTATATATAGGGTTGATGAGAAATTCTTGCGTGGCGCGAACGCACGGGATATGTGGTGGGGAGGACCAATCACGGTCCAATAATGGGGGTGTTTTGGGTATTACACATGAGGGATCAAGGGCAGTTTTGAAAAAGTGAAAAAAAAATCTTCACGGTCCAACAAAGATGGTGTTTTGGATATTGCACATGAGGGATCAAGAGCAGTTTTGGAAAAATGAAAAAAAATTCTTCACGGTCCAACATGGAAGGTGTTTTGGATATTGTACATGAGGGATCAATGACAGTTTTGAAAAAGTGAAAAAAAAATTCTTCCCTCTGATTGGCTGGTCCCAAGATCACGTGGTGAGGAGTTCTCCACCTAAGAATTTTTCTAGACTTGATTGATGAGATTACTGTTTTGGAAATTTGTGTGTAAAGAGAATCTTGTGCTTTCAAGATGGTGAACGTTGGCCATTAGTTTATTAATTTTGATGCTGATGAGTTTTGTCATTATCCATTTTGAGGACTAACGTAGAGCTGAGACTCTAAAGTAAAGGTTAACACTTGGAAATTTCCTCATGTATAAAGTGAGAAATTATGAAATGAGACTGATTCAGCTGAACGACTAAAGACTAAGACTTGGAGACTTTGTGTCACAAGTCGTTGTAGATTAGGCAACATATTATACGAGTTGCATCAATTATATTAAAAGCGTGTGGCATTCATGTTTAGTTGATTAGTTTACTCAATTTTCTGTCATTATTACATTGCTCAAGTCCTATTTTCCCCTTTAATAAGTGTTAAAGAGTGTTGATCTGAGAAATTAGGTACAGACGTATGAAGTAAGATGAATTCACAATCAACGCGTTTGGTGACCTCTGAGTCAGAGACCGAGTCACGGCCCAGAGAATTTGTCAATTTGACAGTTCATGGTTTGGAGGTGCGAAACAGCCTTAACATCTGTACTTCTTTGCGGAGGAGTTTTGTACTACTGTACTGTTAGTTTCTTGTGGCTTCAATCTTTAGCTAAAGTACTTTTCAGAAGTAGGGAAACTTCATTAGCTCAGAAATTGACCAAGAAAAGTAAGACTGGACTTTGGAAGACTTGCATATTTCATGTGGAAACTGATTAATCTTTCATAAAAAGTGAAGCCCAAAAAAAAAAAAAAAACACAGAAATGTTTTATTTCCATCTTTGTATACTATCTGTGTATATTCACATAACACAAAAAGCCCTAGTGTGTAATGAATTCAACTATGTTCAAAGAGCTATTGTTTTGGGCCTGAGTAACTACAATGACAAAAACCTGAAGAAGGAAACAGCTACAAGTTAAGATGCCTGGTGTAAATAGACCGGAGCTCCTTTCCCACTTCATCTATTAGTTGAAATTGCCGGCCGAGAACTAAAATATGTAGTTATAATTGAACGGGAGGGGCTCCAAGAGAATGGGGAGCCATTCTCAAAGTTGGTAGAATTAGCATCAAATTCTTATATAATTCAAGGATCCCTTGTGCTCTGGATAACATCGAAAGTTTTTGTTCTTAAGCCAGCATGTTCTGTTTTATCAAGGATGTTAACTGTCGATGGAAACCATAGTTGTCCTTCTCTTAAAAAATATGATTCCATTCTAAATAACAACAAAAAGTAAATGTATACTATGAAGTGGAACATTATGATCGATCTCTTAGGTTCTATACATTTGATGAAGGAGACCTCATACACAAAACTAATAGTCTAATACAGATTGAGAAGGGAAACACTTGGGCAGTGTCATCTCCACAATAATGCCATCTTCACTAGGTTACCAGTCACCTGCTACAGACCAAGAACCCGTGACGTTTGTCCATACAGTTTCGGAGGCACGTCGTCTGCTTCCTTCAGCAAGTCGCTGGAACTCTATAGAAATTGACTTCAATCTTGTTCCTCAATCTGGCATCGCCTATGATTCACTGCCTTCTAGTTACTCCAAATACTATGATTACAATATTGTTATTAGAGATAGAAAGCTCTTCAAACGTTGTCTTTACATTTCAGCCTCAATAGTCGGTCTTATCTTGACTCTAATTTTGCTGCTACGGTTTTTGCCTCACAAGCATCATCACCATGGTCCTTCAAAGAATCTGACACTTGCGTTGAACCAAGCTCTAACCTTCTTTGATGCTCAAAAATGTGATCTAGCATTACCATTATACAGTATCTTATTAGGAGCAATTACGTATAAGATAATTGTCATAATTTTTTATTTTTTTTTACCTGATTAACTCATTCTAGAATTCCATTTTCAGCTGGGACTTACCCCAAAAATAGTCCAGTAAAATTTCGAGGGGATTCAGGATTGCGAAATGGGAGTTTGACCAGTAACCGCGCAAATCTTGTGGGCGGTTTCTATGATTCTGGAAACAACATGAAGTTCAGTTTTCCTACAGCTTATACCATGACCTTGTTAAGTTGGACTGTGATTGAATACCACCAAAAGTATGCTGATATCGGTGAGCTTGACCACATCAAGGATATAATCAAATGGGGCAGTGATTATTTGCTCAAAGTCTTTGTTCCTCCAAATGCAACTTCAGATACCATATTGTATTCTCAGGCAAGCCTTGTATCATGAACATCAATTTTGTATCACAATCTTTTCTCGTGAATACGATAATATGGGACTATAGTGAGAGTGCTCTTTACTTTTTTCAGATTGGAACTGCAAACAGTGATGGCACGACTCCTAGTGATATAAACTGCTGGGAAAGACCTGAAGACATGGATTATCAGAGACCTGTTTCAATTTGTGATAGCACAGCTACCGATCTAGCAGGGGAAATTGTTGCAGCATTATCTGCTGCTTCATTAGTATTCAAAGATGATGACCGTTTTTACTCAGGAGAATTAGTGAAAGCAGCTGAGGAGCTATTTGAGAGTGCAACTAAAGACCCTAATAATCAAGGAACTTACACCGGGGTTGAAACTTGTGGAGGAGAATCTAGAGACTTTTATAACTCATCTGGTTATAAAGATGAATTAGTTTGGGGAGGAACTTGGTTATTTTTTGCTACTGGTGACATTTCATATCTGCAATATGCCACAGACAAGTTTCAGGCTGCAGTTGATGATGAAACAAGTTCTGATCAATGGATTTTCGATTGGAACAACAAGCTTACTGCTAACATGGTACACTAATTGCAATGAATCATTCTTGAGTTTACGTGTATTTATAAATATTCTAGTCTGATCAGTTGAATTTAGATACAATAACTAGTTAGTTGGTACATATTGTAGGTCTTGCTAACGCGTCTTCTATTCTTTCATGATCTTGGCTACCCGTATGAAGCTTCTTTAAAGGCATCATCCAACATGACTGGCTCCCTTATGTGTTCTTATGTTTCTCATCGAGTCTTCAGCATGACACCAGGTATGTATCAAATCAAGTACAATCAATGATTTTGGTGCATGTACTGATGCAATCCAAGACTACTGGCATGCCTTAAAATTTACTACATACAATAGGTGGGTTGGTCATCCAAAGGCCTAATTATGGGGCACCTCTCCAGTTTGCTGCAACAGCATCTTTCCTTAGTAAATTGTACGGCGACTACCTTGATCTTCTGCGTAGTTCTGGTGGCAGTGGCAGCACTTGTGAATTCACTGTAGAAATGCTGCGGGATTTCTCCTTGTCTCAGGCAAGTATTACATATAATGCTAGATAATGCAGGTTCAAACTGCAAGTTGAAATGCAATTGAGTCTTATTTTGCTTGTTTATTTTGTTTTTAGGTGAATTACATTCTAGGAGATAATCCAATGAATATGAGCTACATTGTGGGATTCGGGCACAAGTTTCCGAGCCAAGTACACCATAGAAGTGCATCAATACCTTGGGATGGTCAACATTACTCGTGTAAGGATGGATATAAATGGCGAAAATCTAAGGATCCGAATCCGAATGTGCTGTTGGGAGCCATGGTAGGAGGACCAGACCAGTTTGACAAATTTGTAGATGAGAGGGACAAGCAAGATTTCACAGAGCCTAGAATAACAAGCAATGCTGGTTTAGTTGCAGCTCTCATTGCACTTCATGATCCTCCTCATCCTAAGAAGAGCAAGAAAGGCAATTGTGATCCCACTAAATTGGGCATAGACCAGATGGGTATTTTTGATAAGATTCACTAATTACTGACTAGTACCCCCAGCCCGTTAACCAATAAGAGAAGCTCTAACAATGACTTGGGTATCTTGTATAGTTTTGTGTGGATAATGAATCATTCGTTACAGTAAAGATATATATACATGTATGTTTATTAACTTTTTACTTTCGGTTTGTTTTAATATGAAATTACGTGATATATGACATGACTTGACATATTATTTTATTTTTATTATTAATAATTTCTAATTAGATTTAATTTTCGGTTTGAACATTTAATTACTAATGCAAGAAAGATTGTTGACTTGGTCCCTTTTGATCCTTTGAATGTCTCACTGGTGATGCAAACCACCCTTGGATGCTTTTGGAATATGCTATTTGGACAAGACTCAGAACTCCATCGACGCCAAACTAAGGAGGTAGTGGTTACTACTTACTGCCGCTGTGGTTTGACATTGACTCCAGCAAAAAAATAGAAACCTATAATATATGAGATATATATGCTACCAACATCTACGCATATGTAATGTGTCTTATCTTCATTTTGGGTTCTGTTTTTTTTTTTTTGTCATGATCTTTATTTGTGTTCAGTGTAGATAAGAATTGGGCATCAGTCTACTTCATTGTCGACCTATGGGAGTCATCAATCCTGTTGCTACCTCTCTACCACTAACTTAAAATTCCTTGGCCCTCCACCTTCATTGATTAAGATTTGGGACATTTCACATGTAATTTTCTTTCGTTTTTTTTTTCCAGGCTGAACAGATCATAAGGCCAGGACAAAACCCAAATAGGAGTGGGGAAATTTTGGCATTCAAGTAAATGAAAAGAACGGCAACATTTCTATTCATGTTGGTTTCGTGTAAATGTGATTTGAGTGTATTGGACTGGATTAAAACAACAGATTAAAATGATTGTTTGCATCCGGAATCTAATTTACTTAACTAACACGACAAACATCATTCGATGAGATGTACATAGATAAAATAATGATTAATTATAATCCATTACCAAAAACTAATTCAACAGAGAAACGAAATGAAAATGCCAACTCACACTTAAAACATGGCCAAGCATTTTTGTCTCTTTGTAATAAGCAAAGGGTGTTAAGAATTGAGAAGGAAAATTTAAGTTATCCAATTAGATGACCATCTGTGTTTTTTAAGGGTTTTGCGTGTAGCAGAAATTGGCAAAGCCAAAATGTTGTTTTCTGGATGGAAGGTCCACACGGTTTAACAATGAGGTTTGTGATGAAGATATAATATTGTTGCATATCTTAATTATAATTAATTTATCAAACAGTTTTTAGAAAAGCAGTTGCCCCAGATTGAATAAGGGTCTTCTTTTGCCAGCTCTAATTTTTAATTTTCTGGGTCTAAAAGAGTCATCATACAAATGAATATCTGCTAAATATATGGTTCAATTCATTTCCACAATTTAGAATGAACTTTTTTATTTCACTTTGCCAAAAGCTCTTGTTGCTCAAAGTTGACAGACTGTCTAAATCAACCATTGGAAATTGAATGGTCGAGATTGCCGGCCGAACCAAGTGTTTGATTGAATGAAAGGGCTCTTATAGATCTTATTCTTATAGCCCAGATATTTGGTAAAGTAAAGCATCAAAACTTTTACATAATCTAAGTATTAACTCCCTGTACTCAGTCGGAATTCATCAACTTTGCTTGTGAGCTGTGATGACATGACAGATTTTCATTTATGCTCTCATGGGGCAAAGAGGAAGAGAATATCCCCTATTCCTATTCTACTTGGGAATATGCCAACACTTGCAATGCTATCACAATATTGTGGGATCAAATCGTTTGAGAGTTACTCGAGATATTATTTTTCTATCATAAAAGTTGCTAGTGTTACTAACAATTAGACGCCATGATGAGACGTGGAGGACACCATAAGATTAATGGAGCGTAGTATGAGAGATACGAGAACATCTATTTTAAATAACGAGTTTAATCGCAACAACAACGCTTTATATTTCGAAATTTCAACATTATAAACTAATTCCAACACCATCATAAAATATAAAGAATGATTGACCTTTATTAAAATTTTGTACACTAAGTTGGAAACCAGGGTGAATCCTTAGAGACTAATTCAAAAATCATTTTAGGGCAATAGTCTTGTGAGTGACATAAGTTTATTTGAAATAAGGTATTCTAAATTAAAATTTCATCCAACAGGACTGTTGGAGTTTGGAGATATAAGTAGTTAATCCATCATTATGAGGGTAGAATAGTTTTAAAAATGTCATAAATATTTTGAATTTTTTCAACCTCTTACCAAACTTGAGAAGAAAATTCATGACCAACTTCAAATCCTCCAATCAGAACGGCCTAATTACTCAAAACTAAAATTGGAATTACCATAATACCTTTGACCTTGTGTAAAAATTTACACTAACACAATCTTTTACTAATTATGTTCATCTGGTCAGTAACTGACTAAAAAAATTATACTCAATCACCTGAAAATCGTTAGATTTACATTTAAATCTGATCGAGCATAATTTCCTTATTCAGTTACTGACAAGTTAACATTATTATAACCGTACAAACTTCTGGTAATAAAATTAAGGGATATCTTCACAAACGGTGTATGAACTTTAGGTCATTCTACACTTTGGTGTACAAATTTTCATAACTATCAGAATGGTGTATCAAGTTTGCTCCAATCTTTCATTTTGGTGTACGCCGTTAAATTTTCAGTTATCTTTGCCAAAAAAAAAAATTCCGTTATCTTTTCTTTAGATTTGTCATTTTTTTTTTTTGTAAAGATAACAGAAAATTTAACGGCGTACACCAAAATGAAAGATTGGAGCAAACTTGATACACCATTCTGATAGTTATAAAAGTTGATACACCAAAGTATAGAATGACCTAAATTTCATACACCATTTGTGATGTTTTCCCTAAAATTAATTAAATTCATGAATAAGAAATGTGTCGAGTGTTGGCAGGTAGTTCTCCCCTTGATAAGACATGTGCACGTACGGCCACCCACTCCTGTTGTGTCTAGTGACTAGTGCCAAGCACGTGCCAATTACATTTACCATTGTTACCTCACTGTAAATTTTGAAACATCCCACCTTCACAACTAACCCAACCAATCACAATCACCAACTTAGCTCGCAACCACTTCACAATTCATATCACCTATTCTCTTCCCCCATAATCTTTTTAATATTTTCCTTTACCACCCACAAAAACAAATTCACTCACAAAATAAATATTTATTATCTATCTTCGTCTTCATTTATAATACTCACTCTGGTTCAAGCTCCCTGCTTTCCTTGACGCTTTGTTTCTTCCTTCACACAAATCCAATTCGGCTCTTGTTTAATACGCACTGCTCTTTAACTCTGTTCATCACCCTTGTAAATTTCCGATCCAAAGTTTCAGTCTTTTTTCTGGTTTGTTTGATCTGATCACTTGGATACAATCCTCGATTCAATTTTGGATTTTGAAGATAGAATTTGGGTTTTCTCTGCTGGTTTTGGTTAACCCAGAAAGGGAAAGATGGTAATTTGCTCTTTCCTTTTATAAAACTTTGACAAAGCTTAAAAACCTCAAGCTCACTGAGCTCCCTATACCTCTTCATTTGTTTTCTGAGTTGGGTTTTTTTATCCATTTCTCTAACTTGGGAAATCAGATAAGTAACGAAAAGGGTATAGGGTATTTGTTGGTTCTTGTTTAGTGATTGCAATTTCCTCTGTTTTTGTGATTACAAAAACGGAGGTGTTGGTTCTGATTTTCTGGAGCTTAAAGTTTTGAGCTTTTGGAAAATGTTGAGTACAAGATTACAGTTTGGAAATGTTAGTGGAGAGGACAGGTTTTACATTGCTGGGAAAGCAAGGAAGAGATACAATCAGCAGCAAAAGCAGGCCAGGAAAGCAAAGAATGATGCAAACCAGAGTCCCAAGGAGAGTAAAGTTGCGGTTTCTGAGAACAAAGAGACTCAAAATTCAATTGCAAAGCCTTGTTCTGATCCCACTTTAACGCCAAGGAGTAATCTTGACAGGTTTTTGGAGTCTACTACGCCTTCGGTTCCGGCCCAGTATTTCTCTAAGGTTGATCATATGTTTATTCTTATATGTTTTAGTTTATGTTTGGATGCTAAATTATGTGTGTTAATGTTGAGAAAACTGACTTTTGTTATTGGGTTGTTGAAATTTGAGAAAATAATAGGATGCAATCACCAAAGCCTTGATCAGATGAGTAAATGTAGGACTATGGTGTAGAGAGTGAGAATTTTTAGTACTGGACTATTGGAGTTTCAATGACTTATGACTTGCGAAAATGATGAAAGACACTTGCTAATACAATTGTTTTTTCACATGGAAGAATATGACCAAAATCTTGTTACTTTTCTATTAGATGTGTTGTTATTTGAATGAAGGGTTACTGATTTGTGGTGTCACTGAACGATTGTTTGTTTGAACATTGTGGTTTTGGGTGCAGACAACAATGAGGGGGTTGAGAACTTGTGATGTGGAGTTTCAGCCTTACTTCGCTTTGAATGATCTTTGGGAATCATTTAGGGAATGGAGTGCTTATGGGGCAGGAGTACCGTTAGTCCTTAACAAAAGTGATTCTGTTATTCAATATTATGTTCCTTATTTATCTGGTATCCAATTATATGGCGAATCTGCTGTGAAGTCAAGTGCAAAGCAAAGGTATTGAAACCTGTCTGTTTGGATTTATAATTTTATACATTTTGAATGCCAGAATTATGTGATACGTAACTTCTTTAAAAATACCTGCAACACCCATGAACAAACTTTGTCTGAAATAAAGTGCATTTTCATTCTTTATGGTGCTACACTGTCATTTACAACATTTAAAACTTTGTGTTGATTATGGTCTGCTTCATTTGTACAGAATCTCATTGTCTTGAATTTCTGCCTGTTTTTATTCATCTGTCCCAGTCTTCTGCTATCTTTTTATTCTATGTCTATCTCTTTTCTGGAAGGATTTTCTCGTGAACTTTTGTCGTACATAGGCCTTTATGATTCTTCAGAATCTAGATCCCTGTGTGGTATGGTTTATTGGCACGTAACTGGATTTTGACTTTGGCATTTGAGTAGGCAAGTTGGTGAGGACAATGATGTTGACTATTATTTGGATTCAAGTAGTGATGCAAGCAGTGACTATGAAATTGAAAAACACATGAAGACTACTAGGGAGCAGCAGCATATTCTTCACCAATTAAACAATGAAGTTTCTAGTAGAATGGATGGGTTGTCCATACATGATGAAAACCCCGTATTGCAAGAAGGCTTTTCTAGTGATGATGGAGAAGCTGGGACTTCTCAAGGCTTGCTTTTTGAGTATCTTGAGCAGGATGCTCCATATGGCCGTGAACCATTGGCTGACAAGGCTAGTTTTCTCTCTCTCTTAGTATAGTACATTTTTGGTCTGAACTCTGCATCAGCTACCTTATTTTTGTTTTGTTGTTGTGATTTTGACAGATATCAGACCTTGCACGCAAGTACCCTAGGTTGAAAACATTGAGAAGTTGCGACTTACTGCGAGGCAGTTGGATGTCAGTAGCTTGGTAAGAAAAACTTGATCTGTGTTACTATGTTGCCAAATATGGACCAAAATTCATCTGCCCAGGTTGAATTTGTAGGTATCCCATATATCGAATACCTATGGGTCCAACATTGAAAGATTTGGATGCTTGCTTTCTGACATATCATTCTCTTTCAACCCTCATGAAAGGTAATTGTTGATTTTCAATATAGTCAGTATTTGTGGTGTTTTTCCAACAATTTTTTTTTTTCTTAACGATAAGTTACTTTCAATTCACTGGATAATCTCACCCTCATAAACTTTTGTCCTTATTGAAATCAGCTTTAGCCCATGTCATCTTCTTTTTCTAAAACACATTGTTGATGCAAAAAGCATGCCATACTGGCTATTTACCAGAAGAAAAGAAAAATTTCTTAAGTATATCACCCTTGGTACTACTCTTTCAACAAAATGAGTGAAATTGATTTGGAGTTTTCATGCATCTTGGTGGTTTACTATTACTAGATATCTAGGTATTGCTTTTGTTTGGCACGCCAGCAACTGCTTGCTAAATAACCAGTGGATACATGTCCATTGAGTTTTATTTACCGTCAGTTATGGTCACTTCTGTCTACTTGTACAACTTTGATTGAAGCATTGCATTACCAACCACTGGCAGGGTGGTGAGGGTGCCTAGTTGGGGTGGGGAAAAGTTTAGTATTTTCTTATCTTATGGCCTGAGGTAGGCTTCCATGTTCATTCATGTGTTGTAATGCTTAGCAAAAGTTACAGCCTTGGTAATCATTTCTGAGAGTTACTGATATGGGAAGTATACGTAATAGTGGGTGTGGTATGTTTTAATTGAAGGATGGCATTGCTCACCAAGTTTAGATGCCTCATCTCTCACCTAGTATGTCATTAGTGGCCATTTTTAGAACATTCTGCTATGATTGAGACATCGATGACATTTATTTTGTCTTGCCATTCCTAAGATAGATTTTCCTTCTGCGCAGGTAGTGGAAGTGACCAAGCTCCAGTGATGGTGTATCCCAGTGAGATGGATGGTGTCCCAAAGATTTCGTTACATATTTTTGGATTGGCTTCGTATAAGCTCAAAGGATCCTTGTGGGCACAAAATGGTATAGAGTGTCAACTGGCCGACTCGCTGATGCAAGCTGCGGACAACTGGCTTAGCCTGCTTCAGGTCAATCACCCTGACTTCCGGTTCTTCGCTTCACATGGCATGTACTGCAGGTGAAATCAAATCAGTAGTTGTTTCATTGATGCAACTATGCTTACCTTCATCGACGACAATGCTGAAGAAGTAACTGATGGATTATGATGGAATGCCCTCGAGTGGGGTCTTTCAAATGTCAACTTACAGAAGTAGAAGATGAAAAATGGGCAAAATAGAGAAAAAAAAAAACAGCGAAAAAATCCAAGGCTTGGAGGAAGCAGAATAAGGTTTTAAAAAGGTCCAATATAGAGGAGAATCTGATGTAAGTGGTGTATGACACAGTGCAAAACAACTCTAGAATATGATCCTCAAGGTTTGTAATGCCTGACTTGTCAGAGATCAATATTTCCATATATTATATATTTATATCATAAGAAAACAGAAAAAAGGATATTACTTTCATTATGGGGTGCTTTTTCTTCCTGAATTTTTAAAATTTTGTGCTGTTTCAAGTTAAACTTGCTTCATACTGCATCAGCCTTTTGTTAACTTTGGGAAAAACAGTAACTTTCGATTTACTTCGATAAATAGTAACTTAAATCTACCCAAATTTGGGCGCTCTTTTTATCTGAAAAGAAACCCAAACCCAGAATTGAAGGGCCAGGTTGTCTCAATAATTGAGTCTTTGTTGCTTTTTGTCCTCTTGTGCTGGTAGAAATGAATACAAAAATAAATAAAACCGTTAAGACCCAAAACTCGGTCGAACTCGCCGAGCCGACTCAGCCAAAACGTTATGGAGTAACCGCAAATCCAGAAATAAATAAATAAATAAAGCCAAAAAAAAACAGCAAGAAAAAATAAAAGGAAAAACTAGCCGTTGGGGGAAGCCCCAAATTTCAAAACTTGATAATAATAAGGTCTGATATAGATCCAGGCCAAATAGCTTTTCATCATTTCTCTCTCAACTCTCTCTCTCTCTCTCTCTCTCTCTCCCCCTTCTTCTTCTTCAAATTCGAATCGCAAATTCAAACGCTCCCTCGATTTCTGCAAATTGGTTCTGAAGTTTCTTTCTTCCTCTAGGTCGGCGGGCTTAGTACTCCGGTGAGTTCTCTCCTTTTCGTTCTAATCGTATCGATTTTCAGTTTGATGTAGGAAAAATCAAATCTTTGTTGTTCCAAAACTATACAGAATTGGAAAGTTTTTAAATTCTGAGAGAATCTGCTTTTAGTCTAAACTTTTGTTTCTATAAATTCTTCTAAATCTGATCAGATGATCTAATCTCCATATATCTTGGGCATGTCCAAATTGATACTTTAAATCTGAATTTTGTTTACTACATTTCTAAATTTAGAACTTTATATATTTCAGGGCTAAATTCTTGAAATTAGTGTTTGGGGTTCAGTTTATTTAGTTCTAATTGTACTTTTCACTATCAGATTGATCCATGATTGATTTTAACAGAGACTGTTTTGGATTGGCAGGCCCAAAATTTTGGTGCTGTTTTAGGAAATTGAGAAAAGATGACAGTCAGAACTCCTGGAACCCCAGCTTCAAAAATTGACAAGACCCCAGTGACAACTCCAGCTTCGAAAATCGAAAGGACGCCAGTGTCAACTCCAGGAGGGCCGAGAGCTAAGGAAGAGAAGATTGTTGTGACCGTGCGTTTGAGGCCTCTGAGCAAAAGGGAGCAATTAGCAAAAGACCAAGTTGCATGGGAATGCATCGATGATAACACCATTGTATCGAAACTAGTGGACCGCTCGACTCAACAGGCCTCATTTACATTTGGTATGTAAAAAACACTTGCCTATGTCTCTTGTGATGATGGTTCCTATTATTATCATTATGACTGTGTAGATTATTAGTTCATTGGATTGTTTTTTGTCTCGCAGATAAAGTTTTTGGGCCTACTAGTATAACTGACACTGTATATGAGGAAGGAGTGAAGAATGTAGCCTTGTCTTCTTTGATGGGCATCAATGGTATGCAGCGGTTATTCTTTGATTCTTATGTGAGTGTTTCTTTTGTAATTTTATACCTGAATTGAACTATAATTTTTTTTTTGTGGCACTGCAGCTACTATATTTGCTTATGGACAAACTAGCAGTGGGAAGACGTACACAATGCGAGGAATAACAGAGAAAGCTGTCATTGATATCTACAACCATATAATGAATGTAAGCTTATTAGATACTTATTTATTTGCAATGATATGTATGGCTGTGATGCTTGATGAAAAACATGTGTACTTAAGAACTTGTGAAAGTCATTGAAGAGATTGTAGCTTCAAAACTAATCTGGTCCTCTTATCGTGTGGCTGCAGACTCCAGAGAGAGATTTTAGAATAAAAATCTCCGGACTTGAAATATACAATGAGAATGTCAAGGACCTGTTAAATGCTGAATCTGGTCGTAATCTAAAGCTTCTAGATGATCCAGAGGTACTATATAGGCATTTATATGCTTTTTCAATGAGATTTTGAATGAATGTCTTTCTCCTTTGACCTTTGCTTAAGTTCTAGTATTTTCCTGAACACAGAAAGGTACTGTGGTTGAGAAACTAGTGGAGGAAACTGCAAGCAATGATCAGCACTTGAGACACTTAATCAGCATTTGTGAAGGTAAATCCTTGGATCCTTTGACTTGAGTCAAGACTGTTTCATCTCCCAATCTTTTTGAATAGAAAGTAATGCATTTCCTTGTTTGTGTAGCTCAAAGACAAGTTGGTGAAACAGCTTTAAATGATAATAGCTCACGGTCACATCAGATAATAAGGCTGGTTAGTTCATTGATCATAGTATCTTTGACGTTCCTTATTAGATTACAGATTTTACTTTTGTTCTACAACTAAGAGATTGCAACCATATTGTTTCTCCTACAGACAATTGAAAGTACACTCCGTGAAAATTCAGATTGCGTGAGATCTTTTGTTGCAAGCCTGGTAAAGATAAAACAAAAAACTTTTCCTGCAATAACCAAGTTGATTCGTTTATTCCTTTCTTGTTAATAACTTTCAACATCAACCTTGTGCAGAACTTTGTAGATCTGGCTGGAAGTGAACGAGCTTCACAGACACATGCAGATGGTGCTAGGCTAAGGGAAGGTTGCCATATCAACCTTAGCTTGATGACACTTACAACTGTTATCAGAAAGCTCAGGTCAGAATCTATAGTTCTATACATCTCATATTTTGTTATTCCATGAGCTAGACAGAAGAATGGTAAATGAGATTTCTGATTGTTCACCCATTGGCTATGTAATGAGCCTAAGGAGTCATGTTATTGAGACCTTATAGTCAGTTTTTCCCATATTTCTGTTGATTGTATTGTTTCTGCAGTGTTGGAAAAAGAAGTGGCCATATACCCTACAGAGACTCAAAGCTCACTCGCATATTGCAGCATTCTCTTGGTGGGAATGCACGCACTGCTATCATATGTACCTTGAGTCCAGCAATGAGTCATCTTGAACAATCTCGGAATACTCTTTACTTTGCTACCAGGGCAAAGGAAGTCACGAATAATGCACGCGTGAACATGGTAATTGTTTGTCGCTCATCAGAATCTTCCGGTTTCAATTTTACCTAATGAGAATCCAAAGTTAATATGTCTATTTGAATGCCTTTGCTAGGTTGTTTCGGACAAGCAACTAGTGAAACATTTGCAGAAGGAAGTAGCTAGGCTGGAAGCAGAGCTGCGCACACCTGCCACCCCAGATCCATCAAGTGAAAAAGATTTGAAAATTCAGCAGGTAATAAACTGCCACTAAAGCTAGTCTTACATTCTTTTCTTTTTCATGTACTATAGATATAACATTTATGGTTATCGCCAGATGGAAATGGAAATTGAAGAACTGAAACGCCAGAGAGATATTGCTCAATCTCAAGTAATTGAACTACGCCAAAAGCTCAAGGAGGATCCGCAGGTCTATATTCCATTCTTCCTTTCTCTCTCCCTATTCCCCTTCCTCCCCCCAATATAATTAGAAACTAAACTGACAAATTCTAAATTTGTTATTGTATACCAACTTCAGGTTTCAAATCCATTGGAATTACCCCATCCTTCAGTGACTTCAGTGAAGAAATGTCTCTCCTACACTGGTGTTCTATCAACAAAACTTGATGGCAAGGAGCTAGGCCGTGGTGATAAAGCAAGAAATATAAAGTTGAGGCAGTCTATGAGGCAATCATCAGCTGCTCCTTTTACACTAATGCACGAAATCCGCAAACTTGAGCACCTGCAAGAGCAGCTAGGAGATGAAGCAAATCGAGCCCTGGAAGTATTACAAAAGGAGGTGGCTTGTCATAGACTTGGCAACCAAGATGCAGCTGAAACAATTGCTAACCTGCAAGCAGAAATAAGAGAAATGCAGTCAGTAAGATCAGTGGCAAAAGATGTTGATGTTGGAACTACTGTGGTTGCTACCAACAAGAGTGTCAGTGCTAATCTAAAGGAGGAGATCACAAGACTTCATTCACAGGGCAGCACTATTGCAAATCTTGAGGAACAGCTTGAAAGTGTTCAGAAGTCTATAGATAAATTGGTGATGTCTCTTCCTAGCAATTTTGAACAATGCAATAATGAAGCATTCACCAAGTCTAAGAAGGAGTCCAAAAAGAAAAAGTTATCACCTCTAGCTTCAAGCAACGCTGCCAACCTGCCAAATTTTATCAGATCACCTTGCTCACCTCTATCAGCTTCTCGTCAAATTGTAGAGTCTGATGAAATTGAAAATAGAGTTCCTGAACATGATGATACTTTGTTCAGTGATACCCAACCAGAGTCTGATAAGGGGACTCCCACAAAGAGTGAAGATTGTGGAGATGTTTCGTCAAAGGAAAACACTCCATATAGGCATTCTAGTTCGGTAAACATGAAGAAAATGCAGAAGATGTTCCAAAATGCAGCAGAAGAGAATGTAAGAAGCATAAGAACATATGTAACAGAGCTGAAAGAGCGGGTGGCCAAACTGCAGTACCAAAAGCAACTTCTAGTCTGTCAGGTATGTCAGCATTCCTTCTGGGTCTTCACATATGCATGTTTTTTGTGTTAACCTTATGAAGAAATCTCATTGCATATCATATTGTTATGTTCTAGGTTTTGGAGCTGGAAGCAAATGAAGCAGCTGGGTATGATATGGAGAATGATGAAATCACATGCGAACCAGAGGAGCCCCAGGTCCCATGGCAGATAACTTTCAAGGATCAAAGGCAGCAAATCATTGAGTTATGGGATTTATGCTATGTCTCCATCATCCATAGGACACAGTTTTATTTGTTATTCAAGGGAGATCCAGCTGATCAAATCTATGTGGAAGTGGAGCTCAGGCGATTGACATGGTTGCAAGAGCATCTGGCAGAACTTGGTAATGCTAGCCCTGCTCCTCATGTGGGAGACGAGCCAGCAGTCTCTTTGTCATCAAGGTTCGATATCTTTCTCTTGTCACGTGGGAACTTGTCGATGTGTAATACCTTCATTAGCTTGTAGTTCAAGATTTTAAAAGTGTCCTGCATTTTTCTGCATTTTTCTTCATGCAGTATCCGAGCACTAAGGCGTGAAAGGGAGTTCCTTGCCAAGAGGGTCACCTCACGTTTGAGCGCAGAGGAGAGAGATGCATTGTACATCAAATGGGATGTTCCACTCGAAGGGAAGCAGAGGAGGATGCAGTTTGTGACTAAGCTCTGGACCGATCCTCATGATGCCAAGCATATACAGGAGAGTGCTGAGATAGTTGCAAAGCTTGTTGGTTTCTGCGAAAGCGGCAACATGCCAAAGGAGATGTTTGAGCTGAATTTTGCACTTCCATCTGATAGGAGGCCATGGATTATGGGATGGAACCCAATTTCAAACCTTCTTAACATGTGAGAGAGAGTACATTTTGTTGTAAAGTACTTCACATTCTTTAGATTGCTGTACATGTAAATTGATTTTCGAGTTTTCCTACGAAATGCTCGCCTTCATTGTCTGTGCTGTGACTCACTGATCACACTCTCTGCATGGTGATGATTTGGAACTCATTGCTTTACATTTTCACATCTCAATAAAGAATTAATTAATTTCTTAAACATCAGTCTCAGTACCTCCTCGCAAGCTCTCTATCTCTCTGTTTTATCATTTTGTAATAAAGCCAAGATATGAGAGGGAAAAGGGAAAGAAGAAAAAAAGTGCAAGATCGAAAAGGCTAGGAAAGACGTGGCTCTCTATCTCTCTGTTTTATCATTTTGTAATAAAGCCAAGATATGAGAGGGAAAAGGGAAAGAAGAAAAAAAGTGCAAGATCGAAAAGGCTAGGATAGACATGGCTTCGCCCGGGAACCGGAGACCTTCAGTGTGTTAGACTGACGTGATAACCAACTACACCACGAAACCATTTGGTATAAAAGAACCTCTATAATTATATAACGTATAGAACAACATGAGAAAATATGACCGACAGACTTGGACAGTTGGACGTTGGATTTGTCTTTGACTTTTAGGGCAAAGGCCCGTGAAAAAAAGGAAAATTGACGAGCAAGCAACAAAGCTGCAATGGTTGCTGGATCTAGTTGAAGCTGAACTGTTGAATTGGCTTTTGTATCAATGATCATAGATGTGTGATAGCTCTATTCGGAAAATGTCTCACTAAAATCATAAACCGCGTAGCTATTCATTGTATAGAATTGATCATATAATTAATATCTTCTTTAGTAAGGTCGGCTGAAGTCTCGAGTTTAAATATTTGTCAAAAATTGCTCCGTGCAATGATAATTAGATTTAGGAGGCGGCATTATGGCACCAAACGCAGAGTGTTGCATTGTAATAAGCTACCACAAGAACAGGTAAGCATTAAAAGGCAGAGGCATCCAAAGGACCATGCCCCATTAATTATGTGGGAATTCAGAGTGGTTGTTTGTGGTAGTTAAGCGGCTTAAAAGGAAATGAAACACAACATCTTTTGCTTTCATCGCCCAAACCATAACTTTGTCCCCGAAAACTGACTAATCATACCAATAAGATTATGGCGGACTTCCCAACCCGATTTGATCAACACCCAACAATCAAAACAAAACCCTTTCTTTGTTAGCTCCTTCCCTTCTAATAATGCCCTCCCTCACTTTGCCTGTATATCTATTAACCCCCTCATCACGTTTTCAACAAGTATAGAAACTGTTGAAGAGGAAGCAGAGAAGGTTGATCATGGCTGCTGCTTCTTCTTGTTCTTCTGGTGTTCTGTTTGGAGCAAGAGAGAATGGGGCTTTTCTGGCACAGTTTGATGGCCTTAGGCAAGTGGAGAAAATGCATATGCCTTTAGCTCCCACCAAGCCACAAGGGCTTGTTTCTACTTCAGGTACTTATGATCCATTAGTCTAGTTAATTCAATTTAGCTTTGTGCGTAGGAAAAACATGGATCAACATGACATTGATGGTCTAGTTTATAAGTTCATATGCTTTTTGTATACCAAAGTTCTCCTAAATGAGTTGTTAATGTTGGAAAGCAGCAGCTAATTTGAAATATGCTTGCTTGCTGTACTATGTGAATACATTCCCTCTCTCTTTTATGGTTGTGCTAGTAGTACTATATGTAGCATGATATGTTCTTAACTGTGAATCTGGAATTCTGGTTTTACACACAGGAATCGCTTCGTCGGTGTTAACCTATAACATGCAAGTAGAAAAGGAACATTTTTTCATATAATTAAGGTTGAGACTTTAAGCTACATAGGGCTAGGCCCTGTGTTACTGTATATAATGTGAATCGGTTATGCATTGGATGCTTTAACTTCTAAATATAATGTCTGTATAATAAAGACTTTTCGGTTCAAATTGTCGTCTTTGTGATTTCCGGGGCCTTACATTCGGTTAAGGATGAGGGGAGTGATTTTGACTCAATTGGGTGTTCAGTTCTAATTTAGTTTTCCATCCTCAGCACCAAAATGTAGAATAATCAAGGCCATGGCATCCCCTGCTGTTTCTGCTCCCAAAAGAGAAACGGACCCCAAAAAAAGAACTGTAATAACAGGGCAGGGTCTCGTCTCAGTTTTTGGAAGTGACATTGATACTTTCTACAATAGACTCCTGGAGGGAGAGAGTGGGATCACTCTAATAGACAGATTTGATGCTTCAAGCTACTCAGTTAGATTCGCGGGACAGATTCGTGATTTCTCTTCTAAAGGCTACATTGATGGGAAGAATGATCGCCGTCTTGATGATTGCTGGAGATATGGTATGGTAGCTGGGAAAAAGGCCCTTGAAGATGCCAACCTTGGACCTGAAGCCCTTGAATCTGTGAGTCACATTCACTTCATGTTCACTTTTCACACATTGTGACATTGAGCGTTTCACCTACTTGATTTGTGATATATATGTTTAACAGTTGGACAAAACAAGGATTGGAGTGATAGTTGGGACAGGTATGGGAGGCTTAACAGCTTTCAGCGCCGGAGTGGAGTCTCTAGTTCAAAAGGGTTACAAGAAGATTAGTCCATTTTTCATTCCTTACTCCATTACCAACATGGGGTCAGCATTGTTAGCAATAGACACCGGGTTAATGGGACCAAATTACTCCATCTCTACCGCTTGTGCCACTGCAAATTACTGCTTCTATGCAGCTGCAAATCACATTAGAAGAGGTGATGCAGATATCATGGTAGTTGGAGGGACTGAAGCTGCAGTCATGCCTGTAGGTGTTGGAGGTTTCATTGCTTGCCGGGCCTTGTCTCAGAGAAATGATGAACCCCACAGAGCTTCAAGACCATGGGACAAAAATCGTGATGGTTTCGTTATGGGAGAAGGCGCTGGTGTCCTGGTAATTCAAAAAACATCATACATTATTCTTCTCTAATGTGACTATGAACTTCAGTCCCGACATGTGAAATACATAACATTGTATCTGATATGCATCTCACCTTGGCTTTTTATTGTTTCTTGTACTAGGTTATGGAGAGCTTGGAGAGTGCATTGAAAAGAGGAGCACCTATAATTGCTGAGTACTTGGGAGGCGCTGTAACTTGTGATGCTCATCACATGACAGATCCTAGAGCAGATGGACTTGGAGTGTCATCTTGCATAACCAAGAGTTTAGAAGATGCTGGGGTTTCCCCTGAAGAGGTAACAGCACTTATCGAAAACTAAAGAAGCATGTCATCTATGGCTATTCCAGATTCTGAATTAATGTGACATTTATAATTCACAGGTGAACTATGTGAATGCTCATGCAACATCCACATTAGCAGGAGATTTGGCTGAGTTTAATGCCATCAAAAAGGTCTTTGGGAAGAACACATCCGAGATGAAGATCAATGGAACAAAGGCAAGGCACCTGAATGTCATTCACATATATTTATTCTTGAAGGAATTAATTCTATTTCAAATTAGTAGTATACATGAACACTAATTGTTTTTACACTTGAAAACTGAGGATCCTTCATATTCAAACCTATCATGTAAAAATAATGCATTACAATGATCTTCTTGTTTTTCTTGTTTCAGTCCATGATTGGACATGGTCTTGGGGCTGCTGGCGGATTGGAAGCCATAGCAACCATCAAAGCAATCAACACTGGCTGGCTTCACCCAACAATTAATCAAGATGTATTGAACCACAACCTTCATCACTTTAGTTCATTTCAAATATATATTGAGAGTGGTATCTATTCAAATTTGTCTAATGCTTTTGGTTTACAGGACTTGGAGCCTGCTGTTACAATCGACACCGTCCCAAACGTGAAGAAGAAGCATGAGGTTAATGTTGGTAAGTACTTTTAAGCACCCTTATCAAGATACCGAGATTAAATATACAAGAGAAGCTATAAATGTGAATCTCCAAGCATTACAATATCCACTGTTTTCTTGACTAACCAAAATCTTCAACTTGCAGCTATCTCAAACTCATTCGGCTTTGGAGGGCACAATTCTGTGGTGGTCTTTGCTCCTTACAACCCCTAAATAGCATTCAAGCCAAGAAGTAAAGCAGTAATTTCCCATCACCTTTTCTCTAACTAGAACCTCATTGATTCTGGGATATTCCATTTTCTCTGAAGCATACTAGAGGCTATGTCAGTATGAGAATCAAGTGCACTGTGAGGAGTCCTCAAGCCCATGTAGTCCTTTTCACCATGTGCATTTTATCTCATCATGATGATCTTTGACGAGACCGGATTTTTTTGTCTTCTCTTTTCCATTGAATAATACATAACATCCTTTTTCTTTGTGTTTCTTGTCCAATGTTGAGCATGTTTTCTGATTGTCAATGCAACTGAATTTTGTATTAGACAGTTCAAAACATCATGGGTTCATTGTAGAAACAATTGTGGGCTTAAATAAAGCACTCCTTTTACCTTGTTCTTATCCATTTAATTGGGCTTTGTTAATGAACTTTGTCTAAAGACTAAAATGTTCTTGATCTTTCCTTCATACTTTCACTTCTTTCATACAACATTTATCCGATACTTCTTTTAGTAGGTTTTACTTAAAGTTTTCATATAAATTTTCTTCGATATTTGATATATCCGTATTTTAACACTTGTGACATTTCATTAAAATCAGTATCAATGTGCCTAACCATTCAGATTGAAGTACCAACATTTTTCCTTCGTGCTCTTCGTTGAGAGCAATATAAGTTGGTCCCTATCCTTGTTAGTTAGATCCCATTTGAAGTTTGTTTATTTCCTCCATAACAGCAAATGTTATTTCAATTCTGCAGTCCTATTATTTCAATTCTGCAGTCCATGAAATGACCAACGTCAGAGCTGAAGCTATACGTTACCTCCTTAAATATATATGCACTAAAACTTCCAGAACTGACTTGCATAAATAGTTTTGAGGCATGATATTCTCTAGAACTGGTTGTTGCAATATGACTCTTTATGTTTTCTACAAAATTATATATATACTACCTCAATCACTGAAATTTAGGTTAACAATAACAAATCTATAATGTATAGACAATAACACAATCATTTTCTTAGAACAAGAAAGGTACCTCCTTTCATAGCCAACGATTAAGAAAGATAAAATTCATGAAAGTGATCTGGGAACTAAACACAGCCTAAATTCATGAACACCAAATTCGGTCAGTATAATTATTCCTTTCTAACAAAAAAAAGATCCCCATGGCTCTAGTGTACAGCCATCATTGAGTGATGGGTTTGTTGCCTTTTTACTTTTCTCTACAGATGGAATGTCACTCTCCAAGCTTATAGTTTAATGATACAGAAAGAAGGTTAATGCAGAAACAGCGCACAACTTGCTATAGACTAAGGTTTTGTTATTGATTTCACTCGAATTAAAAGTTCTAGCCAGGTGAAGTCTCTCCTCGATCAGGTTCAATCTGTGGATCGTATTAGCCCCCTGATTAAATTAAGCGATCGAGCCTTTATGCCGACACTGAAAGCTCATTAGTAATTTTCCCACTTGCTTGGTGCTGATTACTGTTGTGGCTGGTGAATCAGTGAATGTGATCAACACCTATAAGCACATGGACTAGATGTTGACCCTCTATTCATCTCCATATATATTAGTAGTATCAGTATGGCTGCCTATTAGGTTTAATTAACTATCTAGCCTTGTTAGTTGTAATTAATAGGCAGAGGATTATTTAATCCTTCATTTTCTGGTTTAAAAAAAAACAGTTCACAGTCCTAGTGCCCTTGAAGTTGAAGCATCATAAGCTTTAGTATAATGGGCATAATGACTTTGTTTGAGGAGTTTAAGAATATGCCTCTTGACAGATTCTCAGTTTACTACAACAATTCTAAGCTATCATGTCTCGTCTAAATTTGAATCATTGGTTTAAGTCATCCCTTTTTTTGCATAGATGAACCAATTCAGTATGCAGTGGAGATTATCTTATCTGTAGAAGATAAGAAAATATTCCAGGTTCCTTGCCAAGTGCTCTTCAAGCAATTTGAAAGGCCCTCATATTAAAACTATGATATTATAGATTCCTTTAATTTCCTCCATGGATATTTTAACAAGAAGAAAGCCCAGAAAATGAAGCATAATCTGCTTTCAGCTTCACTGGGATTTATTTTATTTAATAACAATTTGAGTAGTTGAAGACTATATCCTATACTAAGAAATCCTCATAATGGCCAATGCTCCATAATAACTTGGATCTTTTGAACACTATAGTTCCTGAAAGCTCGTATTTTTGCTGAGCATGATAATAAGGAAACAATAGATGACCCTACTAAGCTCATCATCCATGGCAATCAAGGTTAATATTGATTTTGTATCATACGTACAATTCAATAAAATTCTTCTCAGCTCTATAAAATGTGCCCATTAGTCATTTCCCACCTCTGCAAATACTGCCAAACTCACTTTCAAAAATCAAAACCAGACATAAACAGGAACCAATATTTTTTTTGCTTTCTTATAACAAAGAAGAGAAAAGTAAATGACATCCAGATTGAACTGGAGGATATGGACAATCAAGAATTTAAGAAGTGCAGAAAAGAAGATGAGCAGATTTTTTTTTTTTTTTTTTTTGGAATAAGAGGTGAGCAGGTGTTCGTGTTCTGTCTATGTCATCAATCTTCATTTGACCATAATATTGGGAATTAACATGGTTCAACAACTCATTATGTTTCATCTTCACACTGTTGGTAGGTAAGCCAACACTTGAACTCTTCCACCTCCCTTCAATAAACAAACAAACCTTGAAATGGGCATGTTTATGTACCAATATAAATAGCAGCTAATTTGGATTACACTCAAAGTGCTTTCATTAAGTATCCCATGTTTCAGAAAAAGCATAATTAAGCTGAAGAATTAAAATCAGCTTCCTGGGCATGCTTGTGAGATCTTCTGCTAACATCACTAATGGTACAGATTTGCTTAAGATATCAGCTTTGGATTTAATCCAAAATTACCATAATCTCTATTGGCATGGGGAAAAAAAATCAAGGAACTTGTTTGTTCTGTTGGCACTAGTAAGTGGAAGAATACAATTGTATATTCCAATATTTATGAAATTATGGTAGGCCTTGTAACCTAGTGGTTAAGTTTTATATACTTTTGCAAGGTTGGGTTTTAGATTATGAACCTCCTTAAAAATTTTCACCCTTTGGAACTCCAAATGGGTTTTTTTCTTTTCTAATTTTTCAATTGTTATAGATAAAGGCCTTTCCATCTGGGATAGGAAAATGCCATGAAGCTTATCAGTGAGTCTATTATGATATTCTGTAATGTAGGTGTCCATGGGACCTAATTCAAGCACTTAATTCATTCCCAATAGGTTTTGGATTGACCAATTAGAAAAGGGTAACATGAAACTTGACTTGATTATTGGGATATAATCATGGTTGACCAATCTTATAGTACTAACATGACTTATTTCTCCAAATATATATGGGAAGTTTTAATTAGGAGGAATCTTTGCTTGGTTAATTATTAAGTTTTATATGTTTGTTTATTTTCATTCATGGCGTTGCTTGATTAAACAAGTACTCATTAAGGATGTTATGTTGTGGCTGCTTTAGACGCGTGCTTAATTGAGCTTTATGAAGAAGATTGCATATATGGAAGAGTATGAGATCATTATCACTTTTAGATCAGATCAAAATGAGTTATGGAGGTGGATTTCTCAAAGTGTATAAATCAGAGGTGCAGTACAAGTCGAGCTCATAAAAGTATGAAGTAGTTAAGATGAACACATTGCTAATATCGATATCGTCTGATGATGGCTGAAGCATACAATGTAATGATGTATTGATATAACGTCGATATTGAATAAGTCATATCATCTGGAATAAACTCTCATGTATTACCTATTGAACAAAGGTGATGCTCCAATCACTTTCTAAATAATTTTAATGATTGCTTGATAGGGACAAATGGGAAGGAGGAGTTAAGGTCCCAACTCCAAGTGCGAATAGTAAGAAAGCAAAATGGGGGTCTGGAAACTTCAAGTTTGTTGGACTAAGGACTAAGGAGTCCGGATCATTTCTGGCCTAAAAAAACAAACAAAAAATGGTCCAAAAGAAAAGGAAGTCTTAACTCATGGCTTGCGGCTGTGTTCTTTTTTTTTTTCCTTGTTTTTTTTTTGGCAATGTGACTGTGTTTTTTTAGAATTTAAGATATTTGTTTTTTTTACTCATATATCAAAAAAGCCGCTCACCTAAGGGACAATTTTTTGATAGACCGTAAGAAATAAGTGAATCTTACAGCTAAAAATAAATATACAGTTTTAAGTTGTTATAATTTCTATATTTAAATTAATATATGTGACTGAGATCAAGTTGTCCCTTATAACCCCTTTAAATTATCTCTTAGATGAACATATCTGCTTATATCAAATTACGAGATAATATCTTCTTTCACGAAGAAAATGGTTGACAATTTTCTTTATAAACTTTATGTTTTGACCTTTTATTCCCTTCTTTAAAGACTATTTTGCTAAATGGTCAATTATGTTTTTAATTTTGATTTAACTAATTAGCTACAGATTTCTTTTTTTGGGACAAATTATTACAAATGTTCAAATATGGATATGCTTACCTACACGGAGGCAATTTGGGTAGTCCTCCGCCCAGAAGGCCACAACCTCAAAAGCTTCCTATTTCCCATAACTGTCTTCATATGGATACCAACCCCAAAATAACCTCTTTTTTATTGCTTACTAGGTATCCATGAACCAAACCTTGATTGGCATTTTTTAAGAAATTTGTAGGGTACCCCTGCAAAGGCCTACCCCACGCCAATTTTCTCTTCTTCTTTTTTTCAAACAAACCCCAAGCCATTCATTTCATTTTATGTGTGTGTAACTAATTTTCTTTTTTTTCTCATTTCATTTTGATTTGTGTAGATTATGAGTGGAGCCAAGGAACACCAACCAAACTGGTCTCCACATGGGGTGTGCATATGCATATAGAATATCACAAACCCCACTGATTCTGGCACTTTCTCTCTCCCTATCTCTTGTGACAAAAATACAGTGTTTTATATTAGGAACATGTCTTGCCCAAAAACTAAAACTAGGAAGACGTAATTTCTCCTCTCATTAAAATTAGAATCTTTTTTTGTTTTTTGTATTTTGTTTTCTTTTAATCTATTATTAATGAAAAGCATTCCAGGTTTGAGGGGGTGGTAGTGGGGCAAACACACAACCATGTCCCTTTCTTGACCCTCTGTGATGAGGTCATCAGGATTTTAGCAGCCATCTCAACTTTCATTTTTAAGAAGGATAATCAATTTGTAGCTCATCATCGTTGTTAAGTAAACCATATATTATTGGCTAAACAAAAGTAATCCATGTCCTAAACTCCTAATGCTAATTCGACTCGCTTTCAATTCAAGTATTAGTCATAAGGATATTGGATTGGACCGTTGAACAAACTCAAATTCTATCTACATTCAAAATATTCGTACAGATATTACTTTTTTGATTCATAACTTAGTCGAGAGTGAAGTGATTATTAGTCGAGAGTGAAGTGATCATTTAATAAATAATTCTAAATTCTCAAACAATGAGAAGGGGGTTTCTTACTGATTTATAATAGCTAATGTTCAGTTGGAATGTTAAGTACCTCAAAACTAAACGGGCTCTTGAATAATTCGCGATTGTTTAGTTCATAGACTTGATTCCTAACTTATTGAGAATTGGGAATATGTTGAAAAAGTTAAAACTACAAGGACCCAACTGAGAACGACCAAAATCACAAAACCCTTGTTGCCATTTTCCCTTTGCAACCCTAAAATTCTGACCAAGTCCCCACCGTATTGGTCACGCTCACTCACCTTCTGCTAGCTTATACTTAACAAAACTAGTATTACATTATTGAAAACAGATCCAATTATCAGCACAAAGACAGGTGTTGATCACTAAAGTTAGGCATAACAAATCTAAGTTAGAGGCCTAAATATGAATAGGTACAGCCAAACACACCTCACCCAAACTAAACGTGATTGGTTTTGGTTTTGTCCTAATTGCTCTCTCTTTCACGTTCTCATTTTAGATCAAAAAGCCTAACAATAGAACAAAATAAAAAGTTTAATTATATAAAGGGTCTAATTAATCATCAGAAGCAGCACTAATGCCACTATTAAAAAGCACAATGCTGACCAGAATTCACATTGCTTTCATCAAATGTTTGTCATTAATCCCCACCAAGACTTATTCTAATCCAATTTTAATGATTTTAATTAACTGATTCAATTAGTTATACCAAAAGGTTAAAAAGGAGCAAAAGCCAAAAACAACTCTTGGGGTCAATCGGGTTGCTTGTTGCAAAAAGTACGTGAGTGAATTCCAGAATCCTGGTTCCTTTTTCTTGCTACACTGTTTGGGCTTTGGGGTAATAATTAACATTTTTGTTGAATTCATGTTTTGCCTGGTGGAAAAGGGAATCACTGCATAGCGTCACCAAAGAGTATAACACTCTCTGCAACCATTTTTTAACCTCACTTTGCGTTGATTGTCTATGTTACGGATTGCAACTCAGCATGCTTATCTTGTTTAATTACTCTTAATTCTTTGAAACAATTTATTAAGCGCATTATCTTATTCTCTTTGTACGCACCATGCATTTAACATCTATAATTACCCATGCCTAAGCTTCTCCGTTGCGTTGTAATAAACATGCTACTCTCATAACTCAATAAAAACAATCAAAATTCAAAGAGAAGGAGCTACAAGACTTTCCGGCATGTTTACTTGCACAAAATAAGAGTGGAAAATAGTAGAGTAATTCATACTACAAGCGCAAAAATAATCTACACTGAAGTCCAAATCTATAATAATACCATTTTAATTCAAAAATTATAGGGTGAGGCTATTTCTACCCCACCAAATGTTTTGTTTTGCAATTAAATTTTTATCCTTGAACTTCTAATTTCACCCTCAAATAATTTTAAACAGAAAAAAAAATTACCATTGAAAATGTGAAACTAGAAAAGAAAAAAGAAAATTAGTACACCATCAACCCTATGCTTTCTAGTTTCTCTTTACTCTTTCATTTTTTTTTCTTTATCTTCTCCCTTCATCAACTACTATGAGTCTATGACATAAAATCAAACACGAGTCACATGAAGTAAAACAAAATAATACTAACCAACAGTTCTTTTCATTTGTTGCTATAACTTGAAAATTTCATATAATTATTTGTTTGGTCAGCTAGCGATGAAGAAGCTAAGATGATAACTTTTTTTTTTTTGGTATAGAAAGCTGATATGTTAATTGAGATGTATGTTGGGTAAAGTTTAATTAAAAAAAATTGATTTCTCATTTTCATTGTTGTTCTGTTAATAATTGTTGTTAAGGACAATTTTGAAATTTTGAAGAAAAAATTTGGTTATAGGGTGAACAAAGTATTTAGTAGGGTGAAAATAGACGCACCCAAATTATATTAACTAGGTTGAATAGGTAAACTCGGTATTGATAATAACACATCAAACGAGATTTCTAACACAAATTAACCTCCACTTTTTTTTAGCAAGTCACATTTGCAATAAAGTATTCTAACTAGTTTAATAAGATTGCTAATTTAGTGGGAATGACTTCTTAAGTAGTTAAAAATTAATCGGCCATTGCAATCAATCATTATACTCTTCGATCAACTTATGTTGACTAAAGTTGACATTAAGTATATCTAAGGCCTTGCCACATCAATTTACCACGAACAAATTGGTTCCAAAAGTTAACATAGTTGAGGTTAATCATATATATACTTGATCAAATCTTACCCACAAAAAAAGGTGGGGAAAAGTAAGAAGCTTAGCATAAAAAAGATGGGATTAATTTAGATTAGATTGATTGATGAATAAGAGGGAAGCATATAAAGTGGTGCTTGCGGAAGGCATCTTGGATTTGATAATCATATTCATATAAGATAGATTTATTCTTGTTAGGGGGGACAGAGAGTTGCTTAAGTTGTTAAAAGATGCAAAGTAGAGAGACTACTTAGACTAAGTATTAGTGATTAATTAAACCAGAGGTGGGTTTAAACTAATCCTTTACTACCTTTTCATTGTTCTTCCGATAATGCGAAGAGGTAAAGCAACCCTTAATCTGACGTAACATGAATTATTGATTTTTATTTTTACTTTTCTTAATATTATTTTCTTTACGATTTACTAAGATCGTCGAGTTTTGCAATCCTTTAAATTTTTAAATTATCAGTAATTTGATGGGAATGCAGCAACTAGTGCAATGTAAACTGTGTAATACTTAAATCGTTGTATTTTACAGTTTTGAAAAAAAATGAAGTGTTTGTTTCTATAATGTTGTTTTGTTATTATTATTATTTTTTAATATAAGTTTATAGTTATTCAACAATCAACAAGCCAACTGGTCATAGCTTATAAAACTTACATAAGAACTCTGGCAAGAAAATCCGTTAAAAACTATCCAAGCTAAAACAAACTAATTAACATCATTGAGAAGCTCAAAATTAAGCAAGTCTATCCAAGAATGACAAAACTTCACCTCCTACGGAAAGAAATCATCTAACTAGCCCTTGTCAATCATGCAATTGTGGTACAAGAAAGGAACTAGAAATGTCATAGAAGCTAACACAGGTTTAAACCCTAGCTAGAACAATTAAATGTTATTTTATTTCAGTAGAGAGAGAAAATTTACTATTTTCTTTTAATTTATATTTTATTTTAAATCCGTCATAAAGTATATAGTTGTACTGCAATTTAATCATAATTTTTCCTATAAGAGAGAAAGAGAAAAAAGAAATTTGTGTGAAAGTTAAAACGATCTAGGGTTAATAAAAATGGCTTTAGACCCAAAATACCATAGGACACTCGATCACATGGAAGCAAAAATGTGACAAAAATAAACCATCAAACCCTCACATCCTATTTGAAAGAAAAGGTAAAGATAGAATGATGGAATTAAAAGTAGAGCTTCAACGTCCACATGTGGAAAAAATGGTTAACTCGTCATAATTTGTCCAAGTAGAATAACATGAGAAAAGATTGCATGTAAATTACAACAAGCAGATATAAATACAAATGGATTTGAGATCCAGAGAATCAGACGATAATCATGTGGAGGCGAAAGCAAGACTATTGGGTGCTGTTTGTTTCGTCGGATTCGACGGGAGTGGATTGGCTAATCTAGTCCAACAGACTTCATCCCGTGTTTGACAACAACTGGGACTCAATTAAATGAGACTCCAGAGTCCCCAAAATCATGCTCTCACCTTCTTCCACAGCGATGTCAAAAACCATCGGATTGTGGAAGCCAAAATCTATCTTCGCTTCAGCTTCGTGGTTTTCTCACTCTACTCTTGGGTCTCCTTCCATCTCTTTTGCAGGTCCAATTTTTCACTCTCCCCTCCAATCCCCTCTTTAAGTTTTTTGCCAGCCAAAACACAGAGATTTAGAGATGACGGGTACCCATTAAGCCCAAAGTGATGAGTGAGGGAGGATTTTGCAGAAATTCATTTGCCATGAATCGTTGAGTTTTGGGAGGTATGGGAAAGTCCCAATTGATATTTGGTTGTTGGCTGCAAGAATTGAAGAGTTTGAGATAGAACCAATTCAATTCCAGGTATGGGAGAGGGTTTTGCTTCATTTATGAGATTCAGAATTGTTCTGTGAATTGTGAGGATTGTGCATATGATTCATGGCTTGCTTCTATTGTTGAGACATACCCAATTTTGTTGTGAATCGTGAGGATTGTGCATTTGATTCATGGATGATTGTGCACATGATTCGCTAGTTGCTTCTGTGTTCTTTCTTGCTGCTCCTTAGTCCCAGACAATGCCAAACATGATTCATGGCTTACTATAGCATAACCCAAGTTAAAGGAGTCTAGGACTCTCGTAGAAATTAAGGTCGGGAGTGATAGTCCGGTGAAACAAACACCACATTGATGTTGTCGACAAGAACCACTTAATCCGCTCATAGATATTTTCATATAAAGGTAAAAATTAGATGAGGAGAAATTTATAAGACATATGCGCTTGATGTAAAACTAGAAAAAAAAAAAAAAGGAAAAATTAAAGTTCCATTTATCACACGCAAGTTTTCCGATCCACCATTACCTTCTACTTGTTGGTTTTATCAAACAAAATGATATCGTACTAAAATCCCTCAACATAATTTTTCAGGTAGGAGCAAAATAAAAGTGGAGGTTAAAAGAGTGATGGTAAAATGCGTGTGTATTTTCAAATCGAGGACACTTAGTCATGCGGATGCACAAGGTGGGTGAGCAAAGACTACCAAATCACTCGCAGATTATTTGTAAAACAGAAGTGGGTAGAAAGACAAACAATCAAGATCCAATTATCATAATTTCTTATGTAGAAGCAAAACTAAAAGAAGAAGGTAAATTGAGTAAGCTTAAATACACGTGACTTTATGATATAGGGAACCCCGACACAACTAGTTACATGAAGCAGAAATGAGATTACTTTACTAACGTTATCAACAAAAACCACCTAACCGCTCATAGTTCGTCCTTAAAAAAAAAAGTAGAAATATAAAAAAAGTTAAATGTAGAGTTTCATCGATCACGCGAAGCCAAATTTCTAATTGCGCTAGCACTTGCTAGTGAGCTTTATCAAATAAAAAACAACATCCTAATATTAGAGTCGTACTCAAGCGAAAATATCTCTTATCTTAATTCCTCTGGTAGGAGCAAAACTAAAAGAAAACGATTCCATGGAAGCAACACAATACACAAGGCTTTTCAACCTGGGTGACTGAAGAACACCCGGTCATGAAAACGCAAAAAAATACGACTCTATCCTAAATGCATGAATGTATGTCATTGCACCGCACACAGATCATTTGTTAAAAAAAAAAAAAAAAATCAAGATCACACGATAACCCACGTGTTGAGGTGGCCCCATACCAAGTGGGCCGATTATATATAAGCGTAATTATCAGACAAAACCATTCTAGCCTCCGCGAAAACCCAAAAATTAAAGAAAGAAATAAAAAAAAAAACCCAAAATTCTGCCGGGTTAACTCGAGCCAACCCTGTTGCCTGCTTCGAAGCAGACAACGAAAGTGACGGCGACAAACGGAAACGGTCCACACTCCGTTACCTCCAACCACACGCATCCCGAGGGCGCCGTTCCCCTCTCTAAACGGCGTCGCGTTCCCCCCCCTCACGCGCATAACCCCACCCCCGGGTTAAATCCCAACCACGGTTAAATCGAACGCAAAGTCGCGTATTATAAGACGCGCCAAAGCGGTTTGGCATTCTCTGTAACGGCGTTTTCCCCTGGATTCCCAAAATTGAGAGAGTGAGAGAGAGAGAGAGAGAGAGAGAGAGAGAGAGAGTGAAAGGCGGTTTTGCGAGCGGTTTTGTAACGGTTTTCCGGTGAGAGCAAATTGGTAACGGTTTTTCTGGATCCCGATCGTTACACGAGGAGTGTGTGTGAAGTTGGTGGAGTCGAAAAAGCGAGCTGGTTTTGTGATTTAAGGCGGACTAACGGCTTATTAAGAGCCATTATTGGTGGTGTTAATCATGCTTAGTTACTACATGTATACATTGAGCTCAATCTGCTCAGTCCGTTAAGCTTGTGATTGAGACAGAGGGGAAGTTTAGTTTGGTGAATAATTTTGAGGTTTGTTTTTGAGAAGTTTGGATTTTGTTTACTTGGTGAAGCAATGATGCCGAATCAAGCAGCGTCGTATTCGCAGCCGGAAGGTTTTGTTTTAGCTCGTTTTGTTGTTCCGTTCGAATTCGGTGATGATTTGTTTTCTGATTTCTGGGTTTTTTTTTTTTTTTTTGGTGTTTGCAGGAGGAGATATTCTGTATCCGGAGCTATGGAAGGCCTGTGCGGGCCCACTCGTTGAAGTCCCTCGCCATAAGGAGAGAGTCTACTACTTTCCACAAGGGCACATGGAGCAAGTGAGTCTTCTTCTTGTTTGTGTTTTTTTAGTAATTTTTTTTTTTTTTTAAATTTCTGTTTATAGGAGTGTTTTTATTTTTGGTTGAAATTGAGTGATTGACAAGTGTTTTTGCTATATTTGGGTTTGTTCATGTTTAGTTGGAGGCATCAACAACAACAAATCCGGAAGTGAATCAGGGGATTCCGAGGTTTAATCTTCCCTCGAAGATTCTCTGTCGCGTCATGCACGTTCAGCTACTGGTATTTAGTCTTTCCAATCCCATTTAACTTTGTTTTGAGAAAGATTCTAGGTCACTGAGACACTGATGGGTTGTTCTGGTACAACTTTTCAACTCTGATTCCTGAAAATTGGAAGTCAGATCGTAGTTTAGTTTTGGAGGGGGTCGGCATAATTAGAAGTCTTGGACTTTGTAGTTGTGAAAATATGATTTTTATATTTCCTGTTCTTGGAAGGCAATGGAGTTTGGGAATAATAATTTGTGAGAGTTGTGTACTTTTGCCAGAAACTTATCGTTTTTCTTTTCTTCTGGAATTTTTAGGCTGAACAAGAAACAGATGAGGTTTATGCGCAAATTACTTTAATTCCTGAAGCAAATGTAAGAACTGATTGAGATTCTAGCTTATTGTAACAGCTTCAATATTTGAAGCAAATTTTTGTCGTCGAGTGTTTTCTGATAGTTTTAGTATTTGTTTGTGTAGCAAACCGCCGAACCTACTAGTCCTGATGAGTGTCCTTCTGAACCTGAAAGACCGAAGGTTTACCCATTCTGCAAGGTTCTTACTGCATCGGATACGAGTACCCATGGTGGGTTTTCGGTTCTACGCAAACACGCTACTGAATGCCTTCCTCCACTGGTATTATTTCATTCCAGTTTATACCTGTTGTTGTGAAAGATTTTGACGTCTCATTATTTCTCTGATGTTGATCTTTATGTCTGTATCCTTTCATCACCTGTCATGTCTTCCTTTTCAGGACAAAACCCAGGCAACCCCAACTCAGGAATTGGTTGCCAAAGATCTTCATGGTTATGAATGGCGATTCAAGCACATTTTCAGAGGTGACCTACTTCATCTGCTTTGCTTTCTTGCAGATTCCCCTAATCTATGATTATACAAATGGGCAGAGATTGCATTTGTATGTAAAAATATGAATAACCATGTGAATTCTCACTCAGTGTTCCTTGATCTGTGATTAACTGAACAGGTTCACCACGGAGACACTTGCTTACAACAGGATGGAGTACTTTTGTTACTTCTAAGAGGTTAAGTGCCGGGGATTCCTTTGTATTTCTCAGGTATACCTTTTTGTTCCTATCTGTTTTTCTTTTTCTTTCATCAGTTGTCAACCACACCTAACATCACTTAGGCTGGAATTCTGTACTAGTCTCTTATGATATATTGGACATTAATATTCATTATTTTCAATGGAATGGTTATTAATATATGCAAAAATTGGTTTCTCAGAGGCGAAAATGGGGACTTACGTGTTGGAATTAGGCGTCTTGCTCGTCAACAGAGCAGCATGCCATCATCTGTGATCTCAAGTCAAAGCATGCATGTAGGGGTGCTTGCTACTGCATCGCATGCTGTTGCAACCCAAACACTCTTTGTAGTGTATTATAAGCCAAGGTATGATGTATTATTGAATCTCTGATGACCTTGAGATTATTTTCTCTGTTAAAATTTATATTATCCTGACAGGATTGGTCATATTGTTTCATGATTTTCTTCTAAAATTTACAGGACAAGTCAGTTCATTATTAGTTTGAATAAGTATTTGGAGGCTGTTAACAATAAGTTCTCAGTTGGAATGAGATTCAAGATGAGGTTTGAGGGGGAGGACGCTCCAGAGAGAAGGTATGGCATGTCTAATACAGGACTTCTGTAATTTTTTTTTTTTTTTGGTTTTTCTTTAATGATGAGCTTTCTAATGCATTTTTGTTATGTACCCTTTAAATTTTCAGGTTTTCAGGCACTATAATTGGTCTTGAGGATGTATCTACTCATTGGGCAGATTCAAAATGGCGATCCCTTAAAGTAAACTCTTCTACCTAGTTACTTACCCTTGTTGTAGTCTTGTTTCTTTGTCCCTGCTGCACAATGGACTAAGGAATAATTTTACAACCCTATCAATAGTTCAATGTCACGGCTAACCTTAACATTAGAAGCCGTGAGATTCATAAGCCCAAAAACAAAATACCTAAAAAAATAAAATAAAATTATTTCTACTTGTTCAATAATCACTAGTCATTCTGCTCCCTCCCTTCCCCTTCTATACTTTGTCTGAAATTAGAATTCTGACATCAACATGATCCCAGGTTCAATGGGATGAGTCTGCATCCATTCCCAGACCTGACAGGGTCTCACCCTGGGAGATAGAACCTTATGTGGCTTCCATACCTGCGAGCCTTTCTCAATCCACTGTCTTGAAGAACAAAAGGCCTCGGCTAGTCCCCGAAATCCCAGCTCCTGGTAAGAATCTACTTACGCTCTTTTTTCCGCCCGTCTACGTAGGATTATAAAAGTTTCATTGTATGACTTCTTTTTGTTTGGATTGTAGATACTGCGAGTTCAATAACATGGCATGACGTGACACAATTGAGTGGTGCTGCTGAAGGCCAGAGAAGTGAAAATCATGTTGCATTGAATCATCAACAGGCAGAGATTATCTCGAGGACTCAGACTGATGGGGGCTGGCTATCTTCTCCTAAGGTTGAGGATAGTAAAAGTGGTCCTGCTTGGCCACTTTTCTCTGCATATTCAACTCCAACTTCATCAAAGCCTAAAAATGACCTGATGCTGGACCATGTTGAAAAGAGGAAGAAAACTGAGACACCTGCTAGTTGCCTAATTTTCGGTGTAGATTTTAGCAGTCATCTTAACAGCTCCCATTCAGTGGAGAAGCCACCCCAACAACCAATTATAGCATTTACCGGAGCCACTGAAGGACAAATTAGTATCTCAGTGGAAGCCGAGTCTGACCAGAAATCTGACCTTTCAAAGGCTTCTAAAGAAAGCAAACCTCAGTTTCAAGTATCACCGAAAGAGACACTGAGCAAGCAGAGTAGCTCTGCATCCACTAGGAGTCGCGTCAAGGTGCTCACAGTAATATGCTTTTGGTCTTTTTTGAATTTTCATTACCTATATGTGGTTTCTTTAACAAATTTCTGATTTATTGCATGCCAACAGGTTCAAATGCAGGGAATAGCTGTTGGTCGAGCAGTGGACTTGACAATGCTGGAAGGGTATGATCAACTTATTGTTGAACTGGAGGAGATGTTTGATATCAAGGGACAGATCGGCCCACGTAACAAGTGGGAAATTGTGTTCACTGATGATGAAGGAGATATGATGCTTGCCGGGGACGACCCATGGTTGTAAGTATTCTTTATCACAAAATATCACAAGTGGCTTTTGTTTGGAAATTTTTAGTATCTGTCCCTTTGGTTACATGTAATGATTCTTTTGTGTCATTTTCTTTGCAGGGAATTCTGTAACATGGTGAGAAGAATCTTTATATGTTCAAGTCAGGACGTGAAGAAAATTAGTGCAGGGAGAAAACGTCTTAGTATGTCTTCACTGGAAGTTGAAGGGACAGTAACAAGTACGGATTAACATCAGGTTGTTCTTGTTCTTCATCTCTTTTGTTTGTTTTCTTTTTTGGGGCATGCTCTTTGTTAGTTTGTTTGACTCTTAATTTTGGGCAAAAGAAGTTTGAAGTTGGAAGAAGAGGACACCGGCTAATTAGTAGCTCGCTCATTTAAGGCTAACTAGAAGACATTTGACTGGGAAACTGAAGATGTAATGCATCATATGTTGGATAGCGGGTAGGATCACAATCTGTGAATATTTAAAGCTGTTTGTGGTGGGTGGCAGTTGGGTTGGGGGTGAAGTTGGACTCTTTTGTTCCATATTCTTGTAAATATTTGGTACTTTGGCAGTGTAATCTTGGTCTTTAGTGAGTGGCAGTATGTATTATCTTCTGTTGCTGTATTAGTTTTAAGAATGATTTATAATAATCAGTGCTATTTGTTTTTTCCCTTTATAATAATCAGTGCTATTTGTTTTTTCCCATGAAAGCTTTTGCTTATGTTGCTTGTGTTTGGCATCTGAGGTTTGCTTTCGGCTAGATGGAGGAATTTTTTATTTTATTTTACCAAATAGCATAAACGGAACCGCCGAAGGCCCAAATCCACACTCTAAACTCGGTCCTATAACAAGTGCTCAAGCTCACAAGCTTGAGATTTGTGTGTCATGACAGCGTTCCATGGGTTGAGCCATTACTATTTCAGCAAGCATCGCCGAAGTATGATGTGACCGGGAGCTTGTTGGCGTAGTGGTTAAAGAGCATTTCACCTATACATGTGAGGATTGGAGTTAGAAACTCTCCAACAGTATCGGCACTACCATGTTGCGAGGGCAAAGTCCTTGGGAACCAGTGGTCTATACCGTCTTTTGTTCAGTGGACCACAAGCCTCTGTGCATCACTTCCCAAAATAAAAGGAAAGAAAACCTGTCTTTACTTGTATATAACTATATAAGGTCAGCATCATAAATAGTGACCTTCCGTGCTTTGCCTCCAGGGATCCAGAGGTTTGTCAGCTCGTGTTCAATTCAAAGAGCTCTGCACTCTCCCTATCTCCCCTACTTGTACGTTTTGATAGAATTTACTCCTCATAAGTTCATTTTCTAGAGTACATATGAGGTTCATCCATGGAAGATGTTTAAAAATTGATTATCAAATAAGTATATGATAATTGGTTCCTGATTTTGGCATAGGGTCTTTACAATAATTTTGATCATGGAAAGTGATGATGAGACAACGAGGAAAAGAAAGAAATAAGATTGCTAACATTCCTTTTATAATATTAGGTTGCAGAAACCTCAAGTACTTCCCGCTTGTGGCAATATCAGTGTTTGCGGTTGAAAATAGGATATTTGGCTGAATGATAATTGTATTCAACCACGTAACAAAAGATATATACAGATTACAAGAGAGTTTCTATTCTACAAGAAAGCTATCTCTACAATTAAGGAGAATCAATCACTACAATCAAGGAGAGAATAAGGCAGCAGATAACTATGCTAAACTACTTTCCTATTATACAAGATACACAATATTTACTTTCCTAACACTCCCCCTCAAGTTGGAGAGTGGATATCACGAACTCCCAACTTGCGAATCATAGGAATGAAGTCTTCTTTTCCCAATGCTTTAGTAAGAACATCAGCTAACTGATGTGAAGAACTCACAAACTTTGTAACAATAGAGCCATCTTAAATTTTATCTCTGATGTAATGACAATCCATTTCAATGTGTCTTGTTCGCTCATGAAAAACAGGATTAGCAGCAATATGCAGTGCTGCCTTATTATCACAACATAGTAGAGCAGGTTTTGATTGTAATACACCCATATCTTGGAGAAGAAATCCCAACCAAGTTAGTTCACAGCAAGCCCCCGTCATTGCTCTATACTCGGCCTCTGCTGAAGAAAGAGAGACGGTCTTCTGCCGCTTTGATCTCCAAGAAACCAAAGAAGGTCCAAGAAAGACATAATAGCCTGTAGTAGACCTTCTAGTAATCGGACAACCTGCCCAATCGGAATCACAATAAGCTCGCAACATGAGATCACTTTCCGAAGAAAAAAATAAACCTTAACCAGGTGCATTCTTAAGATATCGCACAACACGAAAAGCACTTTCCATATGACATTTTCTAGGTTCATGCATGAACATGCTCAAAACGTGAACTTGATAGGTAATATCAGGTCGCGAAACTATAAGATAGATTAACCTTCCAACCAACCTCCTATATCGAGATGGATCCTTGAGCAACTCACTTTTATCAGACAATTTCAATCCACACTCCATGGGAGTATCAATTACAGCTGCACCTAATAATCCGACATCTCTAATGATCTCTAAAGCGTATTTCCGCTAGGAAATAAAGATCCCATGGGCAGAAGGTGATACTTCAATGCCAAGAAAATATTTCAAGTTCCCAAGGTCTTTAATACGAAATTGACTATGCAGAAACTTCTTAAGTGCAGAAATACTAGCAGAATCACTAGCAGAATCATTCCCAGTAATAAAAATATCATAAACATATATCAGAAGAATGGTAAAAGACTTGCCTTGTTTCCTTGTGAATAAAGAATAATCTGCTTTTGATTGAACATAGCCAGCTGATTGCATAGCAACTGAAAACTTGGCGAACCACTGACAAGATGCTTGCTTTAGTCCGTACAAAGACTTATGAAGGCGACAAACCAAGTGTTCCTCCCCTTGTGGCCGAAGACCCGGAGGAGGTACCATGTAAATTTCTTCGTGAAGATCCCTATGTAAGAAGGGGTTGTTGACGTCTAACTGAGAAAATGGCCATCGCTGAGCAGCAGCCAAAGCAATTAAGCAGCAAACTGTGATGATCTTTGCAGTGGGAGAAAAAGTGTCCTGATAGTCTACACCTTCCAGCTGAGTAAAACCTTTGGCCACCAAACGAGCCTTATAACGCTCCATGGAACCATCAGAACGGTGTTTAACCTTGTAAACCCATCGACAACCAATTGGCTTCTTACCGGCTGGAAGATGTGTGAGAGTCTATGTGCCATTAGCATGGAGAGCTTCTAACTCGGAGTGTATAGCCTCCTGCCACTCAAGATGGGGAGCAGCTTCAGCATAGGAACTTGGCTCAGAAACTTGACTAATCTGAGCAATGAAGGATCGATGCCCAGGTGTATACCGACCATATGTGACATAATTGGACAAGGGATAGCGGGTACCTTTGGTTGGACCAGGAAACAAAGAGGACAGTTGATCGGAAGTAGGCAGCGTGACATGAGAACAAACATAATCTCGAAGTTTTGGGGCTAGCGCAGTGGTGCGAGTGGAGTGATGGAGAAGAGCCTCGGGTGGTGGTGGAACGATGGGTTTTGGTGGAAGGATGGGATCAGGCGGTGGTGGCTCAACCGGAGCAGATAAGGTGAAGGGCGAGCTGGTGTCGGAGGAAGATGGGGTTGGGTGAGTGAGGAGATCGAGCGAGGCAGAACTGGGATTTGGAGATGCTGGGGTGAGATCGAGTGATGATGGGGCCGGAGGTGAAGCAATTGGAGAGGGAGAAGGAGGATTGAAATCAATGGGAGAAGAAGAAGGAACAACGGCGTCAATGGGAGAAGACGCGTTGGAGTTGTCGTGATGGGGTGGAGGCGGTTGTGAGTGGGAAGGTGAAGTCGGGCCAACGTTTAGTGCTGGAGAAGGAATTGGGCCAGTGGGCTGAGTTGGGTGAGTTGAAGGAAGTGGGCTGGTCGTAGAGTCAGTGGGTGCATAAGGGAATATGGTCTCATGAAAAACAATGTTGCGACTTGTGAAAATTTTGCGAGTTGAAAGATTATACAATTTGTATGCTTTTTGACCTACTGGATAACCAATGAAAATGCAACGAATTGCATGAGGGGAAAATTTGTTGGTTACGTGGGTGTTGGTGGCAAAAGCCAAACATCCGAAAATTTGAAGATGAGAAAAAGAAGGAGCTTTATTATAAAGACGTTCGAATGGAGTGTGGAAAGAAAGAATGGGTGTTGGAAGGCGATTAATGATGTGGACAGTGGTGAGAACACAGTCACCCCAAAACTGAGTGGGAAGACGGGCATGAAATTTGAGAGCCCGGGCGACTTGCAAAATATGGCGATGTTTGCATTCCACCACCCCATTTTGTTGAGGTGTGTGGACGCATGAATGTTGAAAAAGAACTCCATGGTCCTTGAAAAAATGTTGGAGAGAAACAAATTCTCCACCACTGTCTTTACGAAAAGTTTTGATATAAGAAGAAAAATAAGTAGGGACAAAAGCAAAAAAATGTTTTAAAAGTGATTGTGTCTCATCCTTATGTCGCATTAGGAAAACCCAACTAAATCTTGTATAATAATCCACAATGGTAAGAAAACAGTGAGCTCCAGAAAGGGAAGGGTGCCTGTAACGACCCCAAATGTCACAATGAATTATATCAAAAGGTCTTACAGAGGAAATTGAAATAACACCAAAAGGAAGACTACTTTGCTTTGCCAAAGGACACACATGACAAGCATTATTATGATTGACAGAGAAATTTAAAAAATGTTTGGCAATAAAATTTAAACGAGAGGGAAGAGACATAGCCTAGATGCTGGTGCCAAAGATCTGTGGACCAGATAGTGAGGTTGCAGGAGGGTGGTTTGGTGAAGGTGGTTTGTGAGTTGGGCAATCTTTTTCTTCGTCGCCAATGCCACCAAGTGGTAAAGGCCATTGCGCTGCTTACCCAAACCAATCGTCCTCCTCGAAGCCAGATCTTGCAAGATGCACCAATAAGGAAAAAATGTCACGGAGCAATTTAAGCCTCTTGTCAAGCGACTAACTGACATCAAATCAACCTTGAATGTAGGAACACAAAGTACATCTCGCAAATAATAAATAGAATTCAAAGGCAAGGATCCTGTAACAGTTATGGGTGCTTTTTGTCCACTTGGTAATAATACAGGCGGTAAGGAATGATTTTTGTTTCCATGAATAAGCAGATTTGAAGAGGAAACAATGTGATCCGTCGCGCCGCTGTCAATGATCCAACAACGTGAGGAAAATTTTGACAAACTTGGTTTGTTGGTCGCTGCATGAACTTGAGTACTAGCACCTTCATTCTCTTTGACACTCAAGAGGCTCAAAAGTTGTTGGAGTTGTGCTTCTGTAATCCCTGATACAACTGATTTCCCTTCATCTTTAATCATTCCTTCAGAAACTTGATTAGCTGAAGAAGAATGGCCACGGCCTCCATCATTTTTGGAACGATTAGATCTGCCTTTGGGATGACCTGGTGGATACCCAATCAATTGGTAACAAGTGTCTACATAGTCTCCCATTTCCTTATAGTAAGTACATTGAGGTCGACCCTTTGAAGAGCCAAAACGCCACCGATCTTGATCAGGACGTCGCCCATCTTGCTGACCATTGAAAGATTGATCAGATCACTCAGTTCTTCCTTGTCTAGCAGAGTGAATAGGCCTGCTATTTCTAACAGCCATTGCAGCACTAGAATCTGTGGATACATGTGTAGCACTGAGAAGTCTCTGCTTTTCTTCTTGATAAACAGCCGAATAAGCTTGACGGACTGAAGGGAGAGGATTCATCAGGAGGATCTGTCCACGAGTAGCACTATAGGATTCATTCAACCCCATTAGGAATTGCATCAATTTTTGCCGATCTTGTTGTGTTGCACAGGTACAAGAGGAAGCATCGGAATAAGAGGCTAATTCATCCCACAAACTCTTCAATTTTGTGTAGTAGGCCGAGACAGAAATATGTTATTGGCGGTTATAAGAAATCTCCCGCTGAATTTCAAAGATGCAAGGAGCATTGTTTTGAGAGAAACGCTCACGAAAGTCTTCCCAAACCTCACGAGTAGTAGTGTAGTAGATGACACTATCAGAGATTTCTGGAGAAATGGAATTGACGATCCACAAATGCACCATATCATTACATCGGGACCATGTTGCATGATCATTTGGATGAGTCTCTACTGAAGGTGTTTTGATGGTACCATTGACGAACCCGAGCTTGTTCTTGGCATTGAAGGCAATGGTCATTGCTCTTAGCCAAGTTGAATAATTGTCTCCATTCAATGGTTTGGAAATTAAAACCAACCCTGGGTGATCTGAATGGTGAATAAAAAAAGAATTGGAAACATCAGTGATGGAGACGTCTGAGGAAGAAGTTATCAACCATGATGGCCAAATGTTGAAATTGCTACATGAGAAGGTATGGTGTAGCAACAATGGAGTCAGGATATTTAGTCATGCTCTGATACCATGAAAAGAGGATATTTGGCTGAATGATAATTGTATTCAATCACGTAACAAAAGATATATACAGATTACAAGAGAGTTCCTATTCTACAAGAAAGCTATCTCTACAATTAAGGAGAATCAATCACTACAATCAAGGAGAGAATAAGGCAGCAGATAACTATGCTAAACTACTTTCCTATTGTACAAGATACACAATATTTACTTTGCGGTAGTCTGGCCGTTACTCTGTTCGTAGTGGCTATCACTAATATTCTGAGATGCTTCTTCTTTCCTTTTCACATGCGTTTTCCATATAAATTTGGAAATTCGACAGGTGCTGCCACCTTGGAATATGAAAGAAAAGAAAGACTCTCATAATTAATCTAGGTTATTGTTGGAACGTAACGTGTACAAATTGTTATTACACGCTTGATTAACTGTAATTAGTTCTTGTTTAATTGCTAGCTTATTCCATTGTTGTGTGGCCCATGAAAACAACAACATTGATCCTCTCGCATTGCTATCATGCAGTTCACAGTCGTCTTCTACAAATTATTGAGCCTGCAGGGCCACAGCGGCAAGTGGCCGGCAACTAGTCTCAGACACGTACATTGCTGCACACACAATGACAGAGACCATAGGATCACAAAATTCTCACTCATTTGTTCCTGTGGTAGATCTGATACAGCTCGATCAACTCTCGCATAGCTTCACATGCATAATATACATACATGATGTCAAAAAGAGAATTATAACTAGGTCATCTCCCAATCTGACAATTACATAAAGAAATTAAGTCGCGAAGTTGAATCTCTTAAATGTAAAAACATTGGGCAGAACATTATGTACATGCCTGTTAGATAGGGATTTGAGAATTGAGACCCCTATTTGAGGTGAGCATTTCCGTTGATTAAGACATACGGAGATTTTAATTTTCAATTATATATGAGATTCTGAAACTGTTTCAATTATATTCTTTGAAATGTAATATCCGAAAACTTTTAAATTTTAAGGTTAGGGTTTACTTTCCGTACGAAACCTCTAAATTTTAAACCTTCACATAAAATTTAGGTCCAACCATTGAAGAAAATTAGGTCCGACCGTCGAAGAATTAGATTGTTTGTCTTGTTCTGGACTAATGATCTTCAATCATGTAACGAAATCCCAAAAATTCCGAGTGATGGAGCTTTTTCTGTTTGCTTGCTGGCCAGTATAAGTGAATCATGCATGTGCTTGACCGTAAGTAGTGTCATGTCGTACTCCCAATATGTGGTCGCCAAATTAAAGTTATCAATTACGGCGAAAATTCTACGTGCAATTTCTGCAAACATCCGAAAGTAATGGGGTGATGTCGATACAGATCGACTTGGAGGTTTACCACTTTCAATGCACGAAATTTTGTTTTCATTCTCGTATTGAATTCCGCAGATAGCTAGGGATATACATCAATGGGGTGTCTTTCCTTCTTGGATTCATCACTAATGCACCTACAGTCTCCTGTCTCCATGTCATAATAGTGATATGTTAATTATATGCCGAATTTCTTGACAGTCAATCGGTACTTCAGCAGTTCAGCATTGACCACTAGCTATGGAGAATGTATTTGATCGGAAATTTCTAGTACTAGATAAATTTGCTTACAAAATAAATATGATAATGTGAGTTCACAGGCCCTTGGGACTTCTTGAAAAGATCTAAGGAAGCCACTCGTAAGGAAGGTTCTTGCTTGCATACTCATCATTACAATCTCCAACAACTTTTTTATTTTTTATTATGTAATTTTAATTTGTGTTTTATATATTAATGTATATGTAAATAATGTAAATATATATATATATATATAATAATTTTGTATAAATATTGCAACAACATAAAAAAAAAACACTTGGTTTTATAAAACTCATGAAAATCACATATTCAGGTCATCCCCTCTGCATTACACCTCTGAAGATTTGACAATATATTGTAGCTGTAAGAAGGGAACATGAGTAGGTAAAGCCGTAACGGTTATGATCCCTTTTTGTGCCTTATCACCCATAAATAAACATGGCTATCAACTTATTAGTGATCGGTCTGTCTTTGTAATTACGTATATAATGCAAATACCTCCTCGACCTCATATAAGCCATTCCCTGTGACATGGTTGATTAGTCGGCACTCCAGATTCCAGAATATACTACTCTGCTGGAAGCTAGCTAAAGGAGCTAGGTTGCACAGTACTACTTGCGCCACCACCATGTCGACCACCACCACCACCACCGACGGCCTTCCTCTTCACACCCACAAACACTCTCTTCGCACTTCCATCAACCGCCTCTTCTCTCTAATTTACTGCTGCGCCATCCTAGCCTTGCTCTATCACCACACACTCTCCCTCCTCCACTCCACAAACCTAACCTCCTTCTTCATCACCCTCACCCTCCTCATCTCTGATTCCATCCTCGCTTTCTTGAACATCACTACGCAAGCTTTCCGAATGAAGCCCATCTATCGCAAAGAATACCCCGAAAACCTCAAAAGAGTTCTTCGAAAAGCCTACTTCCCGGGACTTGATGTGTTCATATGCACTGCGGATCCCTACAAGGAGCCTCCGATGAACGTCGTCAACACGGTGTTGTCGGTGATGGGTTATGATTATCCGACGGAGAAGCTGTCAGTGTATGTTTCCGACGACGGAGGATCGGCTCTAACTCTGTTTGCGTTCATGGAGGCTGCAAAGTTTGCAAGGCACTGGTTACCTTTCTGCAGGGAGAACAACATAGTGGAAAGGTGTCCAGAAGCTTTTTTCCAAATGGATTACTCTAGGTTTTCTGAGGCTGAGGAAATCAAGGTAACAAAGCTTTACACCAGCTTTGTTTTTTTAATTAATTACCATGCATGCACAATATTAATTCATACGGACATAATTATTGCTTTAAAAAAAGAAAAGCTATCTGATCATGATAGGGAGAGACAGACAGAGAACGAAAGAAGACAAGATCAGAGAATTTTTTTTTTTTAATTCCTCAGATCTCAATTCGTGAAAGAATTATAATGTTTTATTCGACGGACAGAACTACGATGTTAAGAAAAATTTAAAAATAAAATAATTTTTAAACTGTATCAGGTAATGTGATTCTCTTTAAAATAATTAGATTATATAAATAATGAGAATTACACAAACTTGACATAACTTTAAAATAAATTCATTTTAAATAATGAGATTTAAACCTCAAAATAAATTAATAAAAAAAAATTAGTTCGATAGCTTCACATAACGCCTCTTCGCGGCTTTACTTAAGTGCTGAAATTGAAAAAGATTTGAAACCTTATTATTATAAAAAAAAAAAAATTTGAAACCTGAAGAAAACACCAGGTTCCACCCCACCCATTTACCTATCCAAGAAGATAAGGAACGATATGATGGAGATATTTTATAGCAAATATAAATAAACAATCATAATGAATCGCATGTATTCAGGCTAATTAGTCTTATCGAAGGACAAATAAACACACAACAGCTTGTGTACTCTGTCAATCTTTTTCGTTCCCATCGTCGTGCAAAATTACATAAAAAAACCAACGGCATGTGCATAATTACATCCCATTCTTATATCACTGTCATACTTTCCGATCTAAATCTTTGTTACAGATTATGTACCAAGGCATGAAAGTGAGAGTGGGCAATGTAATCGAGAGAGGCAAAGTAGACAGTGAATACGTAACCGGAGAATGCGAAAGTCAGGCTTTTAGCAAATGGAACGATGGATTTACCCGGCGAGATCATCCTACAGTCATTCAGGTAGATTTTTAGCTTAAAAATTAAGAGTGTATTATCTCTATATTTAGTTCCTCGACTCTTAATTAGTTAAGAGTGTTATCTTATAACAAAACATATCAAACCTCATAACATGTTAAATACTTGTGTATGAGCAGGTTTTGGCAGACAGTAGCAAAGACAGAGATATCACAGATAATGTTATGCCAAACTTAATCTATGTCTCTAGAGAAAAAAGCAGGAAATCAGAACATAACTTTAAAGCTGGTGCCCTTAATGTCCTTGTAAGCTCTATTTTCTTTTTCCTCGTTTACTCTATTAATTGTTCGACTAAATAAATAATGAATTGATTTATCTTTTTCGTTTTTTGTACATGTACTGCTGTTGCCAAGATTCGAGTTTCAGCTACCATGACCAATGCGCCAATAGTCTTAACCCTAGATTGTGACATGTACTCCAATGACCCACAAACGCCTTCTCGTGTGCTATGCTACTTATCGGATCCTAAACTTCGATCTGAATTAGGATATGTGCAGTTTCCGCAGCGATTTCGCGGAATCAACAAGAATGACATATATGGATGTGAACACAAGTGTTTGTTTGTGATTAATCCTGAGGGAATGGACGGGGTTTCAGGGCCAAGTTATGTGGGAACAGGATGCTTTTTCAATAGGCGAGTTTTCTTCGGAGGTCCGTCACAGTTGTTATCACCTGAAATTCCTGAATTAGCACCAGATAATGTGGTGGACAAGCTCATTCAGTCTACTGAGGTCTTGGAGTTGGCACATTCTGTTGCGGCTTGCAATTATGAGAATAATACCGATTGGGGATGGAAGGTAAAACAAAGTTTGGTGAGACGTTCTTAATTTTCCTGAATGCATACATACTATGATATAATTTGTTTACTCAGTTATTCAACATTGTCACATACGAGAAACACGCAACCTCACTCAAGCCAAAGAATAATGTTTAAGTTAAAACTTTCTCAAAATGTATAGATTGGTGTAAGATACGGCTCGCTGGTGGAGGACTACTTCACTGGTTATCGTTTGCAATGTGAAGGATGGAAATCTGTCTTCTGCAATCCTGCTAGGGCAGCATTTTATGGAGATGCCCCAATCAACCTTGTTGATGTACTCAATCAAACCAAGCGATGGACCATAGGCCTCCTTGAGGTCGCTTTCTCTAAATATAGTCCAATTACGTTTGGCATTCGGTCCATGGGCCTTTTGATGGGCCTTTCATATGCTCACTATGCATTTTGGCCCATTTGGGCAATTCCAATCACAGTTTATGCCTTCCTCCCTCAGCTTGCTCTCCTCAATGGAATCAACATCTTTCCCAAGGTAACATACATACATCCATCTTTGATCCGTTTCTCAGGGTAATGTTCTCCATGTATTTTAATGTCGTATTGTGATGTTATCAACTTAGATTGTATATCTAAATAAATTTAAATAATTTATGGTTCAGATCGACAATCTGACAACATAACATGTTCAGATTAAATGATAAGAAAATAATTAATGTCGCCTTTTATAGCGCAAAATTTATCTTTTGAGCAAATAATGCGTGCATACTTCCTTTTGTAACATTGAAGTTTCTGTTGCAGGTCTCAGAGCCATGGTTTCTCATGTACGTCTTCCTTTTCATTGGATCCTACATCCAAAACTGCCTGGAATTTGTGGTAGAAGGAGGAACATTCCCAAAGTGGTGGAATGACCAAAGAATGTGGATGGTTAGGGCACTCTCATCCTTCTTGTTTGGATCCATAGAGTACCTTCTCAAGTCCTTGGGCATTTCCACCCATGGGTTCAATGTGACTAGCAAAGTCCTTGATGAAGACCAAAGCAAAAGATATGACCAAGGGATCTTTGAGTTTGGAGTCGCATCACCCATGTTTGTGCCTCTAACATCGGCTGCCATTGTCAACTTGGCTGCATTTGCTTGGGGACATGTAGAGGCTTTCAAAGGCAGCAATGGCTTGGAGGGGATGTTCTTGCAGATGTTTATAGCTGGTTTTGGCGTTGTGAATTGCATACCAATTTATGAAGCCATCATCAGTAGGAGTGACAAAGGGAGAATTCCTACAAAAACGACTATGGTTTCATTACTCTTAGCTTTTGCTCTTTATGTAGTGGCTTATATTACTCTTTAAGTAGCTGACTTGCTATGAAGTTCATGTATGTTAGTTATCCTCAGAAATTAGTTTCATTTACAGAAAACTGCATGTATAAACAGTACTATTGTTGCAGCTAAATAAAAAAAATTATCCACTTGCACTGTAATCAGTCGATATGTCCGAGTGGTTAAGGAGACAGACTTGAAATCTGTTGGGCTTCGCCCGCGCAGGTTCGAACCCTGCTGTCGACGGTTATTTTTAATATTTTTTATTTATTTATTTATTTATTTCAGTAGCAAAGCAAAGCGTATAGGCACAAGTCACAAAACCTTCAGCTGCCGATTCAGGTAGTTTGGCTGTCCCCAGATACTGAAGAAATCATGGCCGCAAAAGTAGCCCAATTATACTCCTTGATTCATCATCAGATCGATAATGCAAATCGGAAATACAAAAACTTCAATCAGTAATAAGAAGCTGTGAGAGTTGAGCATCACAGTTTTGGAGTGATAATAATTGAACAGAGTATGAAGCTTGGGAATGATCAAGCAACGACCGGACCTTGAGCACAAAGGAGCAACATTGAAGCACTAATAGTGGTACCAGTTGTTAGTCCCATAACAGGCCTTGCATATTCCACTTAACCCCTTATTTCTGAGAGCACTAACCTTGAGTTTAGTTAGCACCAAGAATTTCAACTACGTGATTATCTATTTCTGACATGCTTGTAAGTTGTGAGTTATCATTGTGAAATAGATGTCACATACTTATTCTTTTTACATCCCTTTTTCAACTTGTGACAGCTTACCGTATAGCATCGCATGGTGCGATGAACTAGTCTTGCAACATCCGTAATTGTTTTTATTATTAGTTCATTACTGTGCCTCCCCTTTTTAACTTGCGACACAAGAAGAACATGAAACTGCCTGAACAAGTGAAAATCATTATTTCTTTTAACTTTCAAACAACATACTTATTTTCTTCTCAGGGAAAGTCTTCTCTTTATTTCAAATAGAGTAGTGCTGTAGTACATAAGGTTGATTCGACATGTAGAAAGTCTATGCTGAATTTAGAGCATGCCCAAGAGCTTCTTCCCAATGAGGTAGGAAGTATAAACATCATGAATTGCATGCGTGATCCCTTCCTCTGAGAAAACTCGAGCATCCCACTCCGGACAGGATCCACTCAGCGGCTTGACATCAATACCAACATCAGTTGCCAACTCGGTTAGTTTCGCCGTCTCCAGGTTGGGTTTCTTCAGTATCCTAGCCGCAAAATGGCCCAGTTCCACTCCTTCATTCCTCATTTGACAATTGCAAACCATCAGGACAAAAATGTCTTTTTTTCCTTAATTCCATACCCAAAAAGCAAATACTGTAGTCAGCAAGAAGAGCATCGAGTTTAGTACGACGTTCGGAGCGATCATAGTTGAACAAAGTATATGGGATGATCAAGCTACGACCTTCAGCACAAAGTAGCAGCTTTGAAGCAGTAGTAGTAGAATTGCAGGTTGTAGCCTTAATATCAAGTCCCATGACAGCGAAGCCCTCATTTCTGGTATTTTTTTCGTCAAGCAAAGTAGCATCATCCACTACGCTAACTTTCACTTTAACACCATGAAGCTCTACCAATTATCCATTTTTGACAAGATAACGAGAGGTATCATTCTGAAGAAGCTTTAGCAAGCACATAAGCATGCATAAAGATGTTCATCATATATATACATGTATATGAGCTTGGTCACTTAGTTGTGTGGATTTGATGTGCATGGTATATATCTAGACTACATGTCAAAATCACATGTAGGATTTGATGATTACATGAATCTAGTTATGGGAATTTAATTACATTAGTGGAGATCATCTTATATATATGTATATATGGGCACCGAAAAGTTTGGATCGGAGGTGTTTGAGCCCAAAAGTATCTTTGGGCCAGATCCAAGAAAGACAAGTACCGTGGGCCAAATTAGCGGCCCAATCTGAAGATCTACCAAATTCCGGCGCGGGAATCTTGCCAAAACCCCGTGAGGGCCCAGAAGTCCATAAAACAAGGGGTCTTCCCGCATGATCATTAGATGCTTCACCCACTGAGTTTCAAGGGAAACAACGCAGGTTTTCCGCACAGGAAAGAGGGAGATGCTACTTTTGTCAGAAAGCAAATAATTACTAATCATTGCTCTATTACAACTAGCAAGACCAATAACTGTGGCCTGATAGGTCCACAAAAACATCCTATATATATATATATATATATATATATATATATAGGATACGATGAAATTAAAGAGGACGACCAATCTCTCAACTAATGTCTACGATTATTCAAGCCTCTCCGGAGCAAACAACCCTTCTTCTCTTACAGGTGACCACACTCCAGTCTCAATCTCCACAGAAGCCGACTGTTAGTGCCACCAAACCCTCTATCAACGTACCTCGGTCCTAGCCTCCTTAGGAGCCGACTGTAGTACCGTGGGCACCAACGAAGCAAGGGTAACACCCTCGCGACCCAACGAAGCTAAAGTCACGCTTTAGCAAGATCTCAATACTTCCCAGTGATTTCGCTATGCTCAATCTACAATATTGAGTATCAATTATGTGTGATAAGAAGAAACTGCACTAAAGTCCTCACCACGAGGCACAAAGAATCCCGCAACGAGGTTGGTGCTCTCTTCGTCATCAATCGCACGATAGAAGTCAGGTCAAGGGACACCTCCGATGACTGCACCCGAACAGTGCTGGCACGCTCCGCAAGAAAAGTGATTGTTGACCAGCTGCGGAAAAACTGGAGCCAAACATTTTGGCACGCCTAGTGGGACCCATAAGTGTCTAGCATTTCTGCGCGATTGCAACCATTGGGAAGTCAACCGAAAACCCTTACCAAAAGGTTTACATTAACTGCCCAAAACACAAGACCTGTAGTTACAGACCTCACTCACGTGTAGCCTGTCGTGGTCTTTCTGAAGAACTAGTGATCCAAAGATTTTCTCTCAATCCGCCATCGACTGAGATGACAACCGAGCAAGGAGAAAATCGATAGCCTAATGAGGCTGATGATACGTCTAGCATCATCACCCATATAGCAGTGAGTGCAGTTACAACTATTGATTTCATGTCCATTCCCATTCCAGAGAACGCGACCATAGAGGAACGGCTTGACATCATTCAACAGAATTCCGCCACATACCATGAAAAGATGGAAAAAGCCCTTACAGAGGATCGTCGTTTGCTTGATGAGTTCACGGCCTCGGTCAAAAGGCACAATATAGGGGCACAACAAACACAAGGACAGTTGGATGGCATGAATCAAAAGATGCAGAAGAACCATGAAGAGCTATTAGCCGCAAACAAACATATCGTAACAAACGTCGCGGCTATTCAGAACGAGGGATCTAATCTCGCTACTCAGGTTGCCATGCAGAGAGCTGACTTAGACTAGACTAAAGAAGTTCTGAACAAAGCTCTCTGAGATCCTAGTGCCATCCTTGGTTCGCTCGGCCAACCCGTAGGACCAGTTAAATATATAACACCGAATGCTCGAGAAAAGCTAACGGAGGCAGCACGGCCACATCCTTTCTAACTCCAAACGTTGCATCAGTCAGAGGTAAAGAGGCTACGGGTGGGAAGAACAACACCGCGTCGTCAGCCACTCAAGGGGCCAGGACTCTGAAAATCAACAAAAGGCCCAATGTTGACCATTGCCCGTCTCCTCAATATGACAGCGACATGATTGAATATGTGCATCAGGACCGGCCTCCAACGATCCAACAGGTTGGAAGCTCAGCAGTGATCACCGCGGCCGCAAGGGGTCAGGCAGTAGCGGGTTTTCCATCACAGACATTGACCCAGCAAAAATTGACCCAAGGAGGTGGCCAATCTTTGGTCAATCAGTCTTCACAAGTGCCACCTCTGACCCGGCCAGTTGATGACACATTACTAGTTCACCCACCTCCCCCTGATCTAGGATATATAAGAAGAAAGGAGGTAGAAACAATGATCAGGGCCACAAACCAGAGACCTAATCTGGAGGAGGCCTATCAGGGGCCTTTTCCACCGCATATTTCATAGGCATCTTATCCTAGAGGATATAAGAGCATTACATTCTGTACTTTCCCAGGAGAGGAAGTCGAAAATGCCGCAACCCATTTGGTCAGGTTCCTAGTACAGTGTGGCCAATACCAGAATGATGACAATCTGAAGTGTAATATCTTCGCCACTTCTTTGTCGGGGTCTGCCTTCACTTGGTTCACTAAGTTGCAGCCAGGATCAATCCCGAGTTGGCTAGCGATGGAGAAGCTGTTCAAGGAGACTTTCAGAACTATCGAGCCGGAGGTAGATCTAGCTTCACTTACTCAGATGACCCAGCAGCCAACTGAATCTGCTGTCGCTTACCTTCAGCGCTTCCAGATCCAGAAGGGGAAATTGAACGTGATTCTCCTGGAGAAGGAATTGGTGAAGTTGGCAAAAAGGTTTAGAGCCTCGCCAACGTAAGAAACAACATGGAAGCATGTTCGGCTCCATGAGAGAACTGATCACGAAAGTGGGGAGCTTTGAACATCTACTCAGAGAAATAGATGCTATGAAGAACTCCTCCAAAGGGACATACATTCCGGGAAAACGAAGGACTGTGGCAGCAGTGAACCTTTACTCAGGTTCCTATGATCCTTACTATAGGAGTGAAGAGTCCGGCCTAGTAGGGGCTGAAGAGTCTGAGGAGGACGAGGTAGCAGCACTCGAGCTCATTGGGAAGAAGGCGGCAACACTAAAGTAGCTGAAGCTGTGTAAAGAACCAGTGAAACTCAAGTTGGTGGTCTTCACCAAACCGGAATTTGCAAGTTATACCTATGATGCGAATAAAGCTCATGAGTTCTTAGATGAGATGATCGCTGCAAATATGGTGAAGACCGGCTTCGGACCATTCCCCAAACCGGAGCAGTTAAGGGGGAAAAAATACTATAAGCTCCACAATTTTTGGAATCACAATAAGCCCGACTGTGTCAGGTTAAAGGATCAGATTCAGATCTGGTTGAATAATGGTAGCTTACAGGTTGAGGCGCGAGCAACAGCGGCGGCGTTGGTAGATTTGGATCAGTTCCTAGATACGGGAGTCAACATGGTTGACGTAGTTTGTGACACAAAGGATCAACAGAGGCTGAACCCAGATCGCACCACTAGGGGCCTAGAAAAGGTGACCGAGCAGTCTGCGAAGCAGAGATCAAACCTGGCTCCACCTATCGTGCTATGTTCAAGGTGCAAGGAGGAATGTGATATCCAGGCGTTGCATGAAAAGGAAGAACAGACCATTCGCTTTGGTACTTTACCACCAATAAAGTTACCAGCACATTCTAGAAGCTTCCAGCCACGTAGTTCGAGAACGCACGCTGAGTTAGGAATTTCCTCTCCAAAGGATTCTAATTTGTTCAAGAAATTGAAGGTTGCGAGGGAAGAGGAAAGAGCAAACATTGGGTCAGACGTTACAAACAGACAGTATATTCCTCCGGCGTCGATGTCCACTATCAAGGAAGGGAGATGGTATTCCCAGAAAAAGGGTAAAGCAGTGGAAATGAGCTCTTCAAGGAAGAAGAAACTCCAACGGAGGTTTGGAGAAGCGAATCGAACCTTGGAAGCACTAGATTAGGGACTGATTAGACCAACACAGTTGGTGAGATCTCCTGGAGAATACCAAAGACAGGTGGAGGCACTGACCTCCAAAAGTTTCACCACCCCGCGAGTTTCCCAGCGGTATCCTAGGATGTCACAACGGGCTTCAGAAACCAACGCTCGTGGGAAAGACAGTCAGAGGAAGTCCCGAGTTCCCGCAGAATGAAAATTGCCGCCAACCCACAAACCTAGCATAGAATAGGACAAGCGACCTCCGATCTTCGACAAACTGGGGGGCAAAGACAATCGGTCAGTAACTATGTAGTGAAAGCCTAAGAAGGTTCAAAGTATAGTGGTTGTGGAGTCAGGAGAGGTTTCATCAGTGAGGCAGGGGCCACCCAAGAGGGAATATGCCTTCACGACAGATCAGCAAGAACAAGCCATGATCCAAGAAAGATCGCTGGCCGCATACATCACCCGACAGAAGCTGACTTGAGTTCCCCGACGACGGAATCAGACAAAGATGACACGTTAGAGACTACGTGTAACATGGTATTTGTCATATCATCGAAATACACTCTGCCAGTAGCTGCTCTGGAATGTCAAGCGGAAGATGGCAAATCATCGGCCAAACAGTTGTTCGAGATCACCTCAACGGCCCCGATTCTCAAAAAGAACCCAGTGTCAAAGGAGATTGAAACGACAGACGCTACATATTCTAGTGTGAGGATTCTGGAAATGGGCTTCAGCCAGCCAACAACGGCGATAGCGCAGCACATGAGACAATTGTGTGTCACCACCGATATGGACGACATCAAGGTTGGCAAGATCATGGTAGATACAGGCGCGGCAGTCAATGTATTGACAACCAGAACCATGCAGCTACTAGGCATCAAGAAAGAAAGAGTCCATTCCACATCGCTTACACTAAAGAACTTCGCAGGGACTATAACCAAAACACTGGCTCTGATTTTCCTGAAAGTCAAACTGGGTCCAGTGGAAGGGACCTGCGCGTTCTTTGTTACAGACTGATATGCAGCATATAGCGCAATCTTGGGCCGCAACTGGATTCACCGGAGTTATTGTGTCCCATCCACCCTTCATCTAGAGCTGATCCTGTGGGACAGGGTTGCGGACAAGACGAAAATAGTCAAAGCAGATCCGTGACCTTTCTCGGTCTCCGTAGCCTATGTGGACGCAAGGTACTATTTGGATTATATAACTCCATTGCAGTTCCTCAGCATTGACAACATAGGCCGCCCCACAGGGGTGACGGCCTCTGAACTGGCATAATAGGGACTCGCGGTCGCAAGAAACGATCTCGAAAGGCCCGGACATGCGGTGCCATCTCCAAGTTCTGATTAATGGATCAAGACTCCCCAACAGAAGAGGCTGAGACCTTCCATTCTTTATGTGATAGATTATCTTCATATTTAGTTGAAACAAAGGCCTATACACAAGTAACAACATTGGAATACGTTGACGAAGATCTCTCCGACTATAAGGAGGAAGAAGAGCCCATCCGGTTAGCTCTAGCATCATTGGACGATACCCCTCCAAAGGTTAGGGATCCTACAGAAAATGTGAACCTAAGGACTGAAGCCGAGCCATTGGAGGTAGCAATCAGCTCAAACTTAGAGCCCAAAGAAAAGAGGAGGCTCATCGATTTATTGTAGGAGTATAATGATTGTTTTGCTGAAAAGTATGAAGATATGCCAGGTTTATCGCCTGACATGGTCTGCCATAAACTACCGACTATACCAGATCAAAATCAGGTGACACAGGACTCCAGGCGAATGAATTCAGAAACTCAGGTTTTGGTCAAGGAGGAAGTCGAGAAGATGCATATGTCAGGAATCATCAGGGTCGCCAAGTACAATCAATGGTTATCCAATGTTGTTCCGGTGCAAATGAAGAATGGCAAAATAAGAGTGTGCGTCGATTACCGTAATCTTAATAATGCCACCCCTAAAGAAGTTGACCCCATGCCGGTAGCGGATATGTTGGTAGATGTAGTAGCTGGACATGAAAGCCTGTCTTTTATGGATGGGACCGCCAGTTATCATCAGATTCCAGTGGCAGAAGAAGATAGACATAAGACTACGTTTAGATGCATAGGTTGCACGGGAGCTTTCGAGTACGTTGTCATGCCTTTTGGCTTGAAAAACGCGGGGGCCACATACAAGCGAGCGATGAACCTAATCTTCCATGATATCCTGGGAAAGATTTTAAAGGTTTACATCAATGATGTGGTCGTCAAAACAAAGCAACGGGAAAATCATATTGTAGATTTGCTAAAGGTTTTTTAGCGCATGCGAATCCTTCTTCTTCATGAACAACACTGGTGCGCCCCATGAAGACACACTTGCCTGAATGAACCCTTGTGCAAGTAAGCCCTCAATCTGAACCTTCAACTCCTGAAGTTCAGCTGGAGCCATTCGATAGGGTGCTTTCGACATAGGTGAAATACCTGGTATCACATCAATGGAGAAGTCCATTACCCTTTTCGGAGGTAACCCAGGATCTCCTGAAACACGTCTACATACTCTGAATCTATAGGAATCCTTGTAATCTTTGAAGTACTACTCCCTGATTCAATATGGGCCAAAATCTCTGTCCTCATGGCGATGTCAGACTTCAGACAACGGTAATGAAACACCGGTTGTCCCGGAACATGGAAGGACACAATCATCCTAAAACAATCAATAATAGTATGGTTCGGGCTCAACCAATCCATACCCAAAATCATATCATCCGTGTGAGCCGGAATCACAATCAAAGATGCAGAGAACTCTCTGCCACCAATCCCAATAGGGCAATCATCACAAAACATGCTAAGCTCAAGAGACACACCGAGAGGTGATGTAACACAAAATTATCTAGTCAGAGGCATAGCAATCAAACCCAAAACATCCACAACCGAACTAGATATGAAAGAGTGTGACGCTCCTGTATCAAACAGTACTCTAGCAAGATAGTGATAAACAGATAAGGTACCTTCCACTCCCGTGCCTGCCTGACCGATAGCAAAGACTCTAGCAGGTGCAGGTGGGAGCTGCCTCTGCTGGTTACCCTGCACTTTACCCTGATTTCGGGGACACTCCCTAACCTGATGCCCTGCCTGTCCACAGCTGTAACATATCCTACCCAGTGGTTTCGTGCACGCACTAGAGATGTGGCCCGGCTCGCCACAGTTAAAGCACTTCATCGGAGCTACTGGTGCTATCTGCCTAATAGGCATAGCCTGAACATGAGGAGCTACTGCTGCCCTAGCTGGAGCCTGATGCTGGAACTGAGTTCTCTGTCTCTTCCAGAACCCACCCCTGAAGTCTCTAGCTCTACTGCTACCTGCTATGGCCTATCCCTTGCCCTGGAAGTCTCTCTCAACAGACTCCTTCTCTCTATGAATCAGATTCTACTGCTCAATGATCTGTGCCTTAGCCAAGATCTCTCCCTTGGTCTTCAGCTCCAAGATGACCACATCACGCTCAATCGAAGGACTCAACCCTCTCTGAAACTTCTTGCCCAAGTCTTCATCCTCCATCTGCCTCACATACTTGTACAGTCTGGAGAACTCCTCATCATACTCAATTACGGTCATCTTCCCCTGTACAAGTGCAAGGAACTCTCGTTCCAACCTCTCCTTCACTGCTGGTGGAAAGTACTTCTCCCTGAACAGCCTCTCGAAGCCATCCCATGTCAAAGTAGACACCTCTATGCTCATCTGTGTGACATTCCACCACACCCTAGCCTCATCCTTCAGCATGAAAGCGGCTAGCTTCCTCTTACCGGTCTCAGTGCAATCAAGCAGATCAAAATCAGTCTGCAAATCCTCTATTCATCGATCCGCCACCATATAATCAGTACCTCCTCCAAACTTGGTTGCTCCCAAGCGGGTAATTTCCCTTGCTAGCATCAGCAAGCGAGCAGGATCATCAACCATGCCACAGGAGGAATAGGCTGATCCTCATAAGGCGCCTCTACCTCTGCCTCATACACCTCTTCAACCGGAGGGGCCCTACCCCTACCTCGGCCTCTACCCCTACCACGAGGTTTACCTCTACCTCGACCTCTGGCTTTGTTTCCCTCAATCTCCATTACCTAATAAGCATGATATACTTGATTAATATAAGTATAACACTTAAACAATGCATAAGTCAAATGCAAGTCTATATTAACCAAGTACTAAGCATACAAGACAACGCCTAACGTTCTTAAGACATGCTAACGTTCCTAGCCACCCTAATGCTCTCACATACCCAATGACATTGTCAATACCGAAGAGCACACGATGGGGATCCGCTGCAAACGGGCCATCACTCAGTAAGTATTGACATATCACCAAATATGTACCTTACGGTCTGATACCAAACTGTCACGCACCGAATTTTAGAATAAACATTCAAAATCCGAAACATGAAATTTACCACAACTCAAAATAATCATCCTGAAAATTTCTTTTCTTAACAACCTCACCACCCGAAATAAAATCAAAACCGAATTTAGTCTCGGTTCATTATTACAATTCAAATACAAAATGAACTGTAAAGCTCTAAATGAGCATTCACGCCTCACAACTAAATGAAATAACAATAACTGTTGTAACACCTAAGCAGCTCGGTCACCTCCCTAGTTATCCTGACCTGCAGGGATATCCGCTACACCATTTGAATAGTGTACCGGGATTGTAACAACACAAAACCCGGTAAGCTTATGAAAGCTCGTATGAGTAAAGAGAAAGGACTGCTGTTTAATTTAATCATAATTAATTCCACTCAATTCAACACTCAACAATTTCCACAACCACGAAGTACTATCAATCTCAATCAAACACCAATTCAATAAATCAAGACAAACCCCAACTCAGACATTTCTTCACAAAACCTCAACATCGTATTTATAGAAATACTGTACTTGACAGACTAGAGCTCTAACTGAATCGTAGCCCGTCACCTGGCCTAGGTTATGGCATCCGACATATTTATCATTATCGTATTTCATCAATATGTATACTTATATATATATATATATATATATTTAGAACGTCCGATAATTTCACATACTTAACCAATCGTATCTCATCATCCACCCAGGATTAGAGCGTCTGATTACCCACACACCGATCACTACGTTGACCTAAACCCATAAATGAGCACAACATGTAATATCACATACTGAAATTAACCCAACCAAGATACACAATATTATTATGAAGTTACACAATTGAAATATAATCAATTCAACAATTCAACTCAATCATATCATCACTCCACAATCCACTCATCAATATATATTTTCCATGTAAATATATATATACGTAATCATCCACTCAGGAATGACTACTAATACCATTTATAGTTCACACAAGAAAATCGTGAAATTCATTTGTATAATTAAAATTCATTTTACTTACCTATGGACCGTGGTGATTCAAGTCCATGAAATTTTAAAACAAATATTTAATCCGCAAATATGTTTCACACAATCACCAAAGATAAATAAATTTAAAACACTCGGTTCGTAATATGAACCACGTGAGTTTTACTCACCTCGATACTCCCGCTGCGTCTTCAATACAAATATAAATAACGCCGAAATAGCCCACCCAAATACAATCCGTCAATCACCTAATCAAATGTGATTCGAATTTAGCCAATAATTCCAAAACATAATTGAACTACCATTTAACGGCCGGATTCTAATTTATAACAAAATCCGACGAGCGGATTCCCACGAATCGCTCCCCTAATTACCGTTTTGCACATATACGAAGATCCAAAGGTTGGATCTTCACCCATGACCACACAAAGCCTCTGGGACAGTCATATGATCATCATATCAAAATTACAAGTTCATCGGACGACCCTAATTGCACAGATCATAAATCTAACGATCGAAATCGATCTAAATCACAAAATTCATAAGTACTTCATACGGTATCTCAAAAATACGTATAATACGCCGAAATGATCGTATTGAAACATAGAATCATAAAATGGACAGAAACCAAATTTTAGACCTCCGGAGGTGGCCGGAAAGGGCCGCCGGAGTTAGAGACAGAGCCGCCACCGACCCCCACCAATGGTGTCGAGGTCGAGCTTCTCCCCTTTGTTTCATCATTCTGAGCAACTTTCATAACTAGCACAAGACCAAAAAATGACGGGAAAATATCAAAAAGTACCAATTACAGTCGGCGGCCGAACTTTTTCCAAAATCCGGCGAGCTTGAAAACCGACGTGAAAACTGTAACAACTCGCTTCGATCTCTTCTGGAAACTTGTTCAGAACTTACTTGCGAACTCACCAAGCCAAGAATCACAAGAAACAATCGTGTATAACTCGAGATATTTGGATCGATTGGTGGTTTTTCGATCTAAACGGGGTCGGGCTCTGACGAACGTGAAAACGTTCGATCCAGTTCCGGTCCTCTCTTGGTGCTTGTAAAGGAAGTTGAGGTGAGTCCAATGAGCCAAGAATCAAGTGAAATGGTGACCTATAGCTCGAGATATTGAGATCGAACCGAAAACGAGCCTTTTCGGTTCGGGCTTTGCCGTCGCCACTACCGGTCGTGTGGCAGCGCAAGGCAGCCTCTGGCAGCTGCGCAAGGTTGAGACGAAACTCCTAGAGGTGGTTGCAGCTTAAGAGGTGGCCGGAGGAGAGAGTGGGAGCACGGTGAAGCAGTGCTCTGTTTTGCTTGCTTTCGGCCGAGAGGAAGAAGACGCGAGAGAGAGAGAAAGCTACAGTGCTTTCCAAAAACAGAAATGGAGGCTGGACCAAACAGGAAATTTCCAAAAAAAATTTCTTGGGTTTTTTCTATATATATAAGTTTCGGAAAATCGTCTAAATTCAATAACTAATTCAGAAAAAATCCGATCTTTATGTTCCGCACGTGTACGGACTCGTATCGACGAGCTTTACAACTTTCATGAAGGAAGTTTCTCCAAGTTTTGCATGTAGAAAAAGTCAATTTCTCAAACCGAGCATTTCGAGATTTTCGTTGAAATAATCGTTTCAGACTTTCGATAATTCAAAAAGTGAAATATTATCGAACAACATTCGTGAAATCGTATAATAATCGTTCAATACAATTACTCGAATTTAAAAATGAAAATTGTGGGTACTACCAAGAGCCCTGGAGTTATTGGCCCTATTTGATGACATGGATCTTGAGCACATTCCCCGTGAATGAAATTTCGCACTAACGAGTTGGCCCAGCTGGCAACAGGGGTAACACTGAGATATGGCATGAGCGAGAGAATATTGAAAGTGGAGTGTGGAACACTTCTTTCCTAGATGGCAAGGAAAGAGCCACCAGAGGACGCCGTTGTGGCGACCTTAGAATCCATTAATGTAGATTGGCGGGTCCCCTTAGTCGATTATCTCAAACATCCTGATCAACCCACTGATAAGAGAATCAGCTACCTCGCCCTCAATTACTTCCTTCGAAATGATGAGCTTCGTAGGCAAGGGAAGATGGCATGGATTTCAGATGTGTGTACAGCACTGAAAGCAAACAGTTCATGCAGGACGCACATTCTGGTGTCTGCGGTGCTCACCAAACAGGTCCAAAAATGCGTTGGCTACTCAGACGACATGGGTATTTCTGGCCAAGCATTTTGAAAGATTGCATCACATTCGCGAAAGGTTGTTTGGACTGCCAGGCTCATGGGCCTGTCCAGACATCCCTAACGTACCTATGCAGCCTATCATAGAGCCTTGGCCCGCACGGGGCTGGGCATTGGATTTAATAGGGATGATTCACCCACATTCCTCACTTTAGCACAAGTTCATCATAGTTGCAACTGATTTCTTTATGAAATAGGTAGAAGCAGAGCCTTTGAAGGAGGCCTCTGGTGGAATGTTGCGGCAATTCCTGTTTAGAAACATAATATGTAGATTTGTTATCCCAGAAGTTTTCGTTTCAGACAAGGGGCTGCTTTTACAGGTGGTGAAGTTAGTAAATTGGCAAAACAATAGGGCATACAGTTCGTCCATTCCAGTCTTTATTATACTCAGTCTAACGGTCAAGCAGAGGCAAGTAACAAGATCATCATCACTCTACTGAAGAAAATGTCGGCAGCAAATCCGCGACAATGGCATGAGACTCTTTGGGCCTACCGCACTTCGAAGCGAAATCCCACCACGACAACACCTTATGCTTTGATGTTCGACCACGACGCAATTCTGCCTTTAGAAGTCAACGTCCAATCACTACGAGTTCAGGAGCAACATCATCTCATTGGCGAAGACTACGTCCAGGCAATGTGGCAGGAACATGAGGACCTCAGCGGAAAACGTTTAGCTGCTTTAGATAGTTTGGTGATGGAGAAACCGCTAGTATCTTGCGCATATGACAAGTGAACGTGGGGAAAGAGTTACAACGAAGGAGAGTTGGTTTGGAAAGCAGTTCTCCCGCTTGGCGAAAAGTTAGAGGATCACGGCAAATGGACCCCTCGGTGGGAAGGTCATACATAATCTATAAGATCTTAGAGAAAGACATTTTTCATCTCAAGAACCTAGATGGAGATGTCTATCATAATCCTATCAATGGCAGATACTTGAAGAAATATTATCCCAGTGTATGGGATGCGGAAGAATAATAGATAGTTTCTCTACATGAAGCTTGGGGGGGGGGGGGCAACTTTAGTCTCACTACCCTCACGAAGCCCACTTGTGAAAGCCTATTTAGGAGGCCCATAATCATTTCTTCGCTTAAGGCTTGTTTTGAGGCTTCGCCTCGCCTAGTCAGACTAGAGGGCAACACTATACTAAGCCGAAGCCGAAACAACGGTTTCTTTTGAGCGGCTTCTTTTCGCAGCGACTTGTTCCCGCGGGAAAACCCTTTCGCGGCCTTTTAACACCGGTTTTTCTGGGACAGCAGTTTCTCTTGTTCTTTCTAAATAACAACAGTGGGGCCTATTAGGAGGCTTCACAATATAAAAGTATTTTACGTAAAGAATTAAATACCAAAGAAATAGCGTATTGTATTCAAGAAAGTGGCTTTGCGGCCAAAAGCAATACATTCGAAAAGTTTGGCAGATTACAAAGCCAAAAGTTGCTAAATTACAGACATCTGATAAAAATGTTAGTTCTTTCTTCATGTAGAAGCAGCTATAGAAGCTAGCCAGCACTGGGTTGAGCCGCGTTATTATCTTCGAGAGGGACAGAATGCAGAAGGAACTGAATATCAGCTTGAGGCTCTGCACCCTCTTTAACTTTGGCAGCCCGCGCCCATTCCTTCCGCGAGTCCATCCTCTCCCTGTAAGATTCTTTCAATGTTCTGAAGAGAGAGAGCATGAGAAGGAAGGTGGCCACCAAAGCCCTTTCCATCTGGAGGACTCAGTTCAAGTCAGATCCAGAAGGAAAGGGATCCGAGGAAGGAAAAAGGCCTCAGAGTGGTCTTCCTCCCTTCCCTGGCTTGCTCCGTGTGAAGGATCCAGTAAAAGATGATCTCGCATGCCCGGATCCCCCACACTAATAGAGCTCCCCGTGCTTACCAACTCATTCCAACCTATATCTTCTTCCGGGTTGGCAAAAGTGGAAAAGCATGGGGTTGCCTGAGATTAAGCCATGAGGCCTAGCCTAGGCTTGAGATTAAGCCAGGAAGCCTAGAGTCTAGAGTCTAGAGGCTGAGATTGGTTTCTTGAGGAGAAGACTTGTGGAGAAGAAGAAAGAGAAGTAAGGCTTGATAAGCCATTTTTGAGGGTCTGAAAACTTAGAGGAGGGTTTGGCATGAGCGTTCTTATCCCAGAATGTACCTATTTATAGGATCAGGGCATGCAAAATCTCCACCCTTGGATGGGCAGTTGAGGAGTCAAACCGGTGTCAGTAAATCTGGTTAATTGCTTCAAATCTCGGAAAAGAATGAAATTAATAGCGCGTGAGGGAACAGAACGGTTTTCGAGGAGGTAACTATTCAATTTTCAAGATTATCTTCTCACAACTGTTTTTCAACAGTTAACTAATGGGAGGTTAGGACTCATTAAGAAGAAAAACCAAGAGTCTTAGGTTGGGCCAGTGAGTGGATCCAAAAGATAAATAGTATTAAAAGATGTTGTTTGCAATACAAGAATAATATATAAAATTCACTATACTACGACTGGGCCTAAAAATCATTACTATAAAAGGCCTACATGAGCTAGGCCACCTACAAAGGTTAGGCTGCGAAGCGTAACTTCAGAGTGAGTTCCTCCACGTGGAGATTCGCCGCGATAGCACCAGCATCAGCCTAAGCAGCCCGATTTCTGGCATGGGCCAAGTTGCGTTCCAATGCTTCAGAAGCAGCTTGAGGTTCGTCCAGTTGGGTCTCTTTTGAAACAATCGCATTCTCGACAGCATCTAGACAAGCTTGAATTTCTTGGAGAGTCAAGTCGGTCCTTTGAATCTGCAGTCCCGTAGTTGGACTGCTTGCTCACCCAAAATGTCCCGGGAGAAGTCTACTTCTTGGGAAAGGTTACTCAAGGCAACACGCGTGGCTCGAGGTTGAGTCCTCACGGTTAACTGTCGTCGAGAGGCCTTAGTAAATTCATTTAGCAGAGTGTCGATGACATTGAATTGTCACGGGGTTAGCACTCGCTCTTGGTGTAGATACCTTAAGGCTTCCACGACTAGCGGGAGAATGCCAGGTTCCAACACCTGGGGCCCCAGATGCTCGCGGAGTACCATTTTAGCCTCATCAATAGCAGAAGGTGGAGGAACATCTCAAAATCTCACTAATCTCTCAAACCTGGTGGGAGGAGGAGGCATTGCCGGATCACGAACCACTAGGGCCAGAGGGTTGAAGACCTCTTCAGCAGCCACTTGAGGCTGTTCCTGCCTCTATGCGCCAGAGGGATCTGGATGCTCAGCTCGCCGCTCAGCGTTGGCAGACTGAGAACAAGCAGGTTCAGGGACTAAGGCCTCCGCGGCACCAGGTGTTTCATTTATTCGCGGGATTTCGGGGACACCGCCACTATCTACCTCATCTTCGACTTCAGGAGTAGCTTTCCCCCCAATAAGGTCCTCAGCAGTTATAAACACTTCCTCAGTACGAACCGAACCCTAATCAAGCAGGAATCCTCAGAGGACAGAGCAAGTTAAAGTGAAAAATGAAAAGGTAAAGCTTTGAATAACAACAACTTACTTCTTGGACAACTGGTTCGTTATCTATGATTGGGATGACATGGGAAGCAGAAGGAAGAGCAGCGTCATCCATCGAAGGAATCTCTTCTGCAGTTGGATTATTAGAATGAACCTCAAGAGGAGGATTCATGTCCCCGCGCGACGGGGAATATTCATCCGAGACTGATATTACCTCAGCAGGCACTGGCACTGTAGGAGGAGCAGGAGCCTGAATTTGAAAGAAGGCCAATCCTTCCGCAGCGAAAGAAGATCCGGTCTCACTCAGGCGAGATGGACCAGTGGTCCTCCGACGAACCTACAGGGGATACATGATAAGGGACCTACCTAGATAACTAAGAACAAAAACAAGCAGGATAGAACAAGAAATTACCAGTCGCATGGCCAGTGGCTCATCATCATCAAAATCCCCTTCGTTGAAAGATGCACGATCACGCTTGCGAACAAGAACGGCGACAATCTAGCAAAAAGGAAGATTCCTAACTCAAAAGAAGGAAACATACTAAATGCAGAAACTTTATTTGAAAGATCTTCAAGTACCTCAGCAGGATCTTCATCGTCAGAAGAATCCTCATCAGGGACATCTTCCACTATCGCCTTCTGTTTCTAGGCCTGAACAAAGGCCACGGTTGAGGATCCAGTTTAATTGCCACCAGAAGGCGGTGCAGTGGTCCTAGTTATTTCCCTGCAAGCATACCCATGAGCAATTTTGGATATAAAACAACTAAAGAAAGGGGAGTAGCAGAAAAAAGAAGATTTGTGGGACTTACTGTAGTTTCAAGATCACGGATGAGGATCCCTGTTTGGGCCTACCGTGAAGGCCTAACAGGTCGCAGCGGCGGAATAGGAGCAGGTTACAGAAGCGGGGTATCACCAGCCTGATATTGTTCAATGATTTCGCGGTCTGCGGCGCAAGGGTGTTCCAAGTCGCGGAAAAGGATAGTGAAGAGTTCTGCATTGTTCATGGTCCAACAGTTAACAGATACCTCTCTCCACCATCTGAGGTAGTCTTCATGAATGTCGTCGCATAAATATATGTCTTCCCCCCAGGAAGGAAGGCCAATCAAAGGAAGCACACTCTGCGGGACCTTTGCACCGGGCCACACCCCGATCCTCCTTCATGAGGTATAACAGTTAATGGCATTATAAAGAGGATAAGGAACCTGCTGAACAAGCCCAAACTGGTGAGCGAAGTGATTCGGCGAGTACATTTCGTAGCTGATTTTGTCTACGACCAATCGGATGTCGGAACAAGAAACGGCGCTGCGGAATACAGTAAGAGCCTTCTGGCTATGTCCTGGGTGAGGGAGAAATCCATTTGCCAAAACTGCGGGGAATCTTCTGTTCACCACCAATTTCACATCCGGTATCTCATGCAGAAGGTACAAAAAGAAGAAGCACTCAGAGAACGCTGGAGATTTATACCTCCCCGCGCGACAAAGCCACTGACCCAAGAGGACATCGTTTGGGGGCACTGCTGGCACATCTGGTAGGCGAAACTAGGGGAAATAGGTTTGGAGCCATAAATCCAGAATCCAGAAGGGGCCTGAGGTCTAGACTTCAAATGGGTGCATAGTGACTTGATAAAGAGTACAATAAAGCGAGCCCAAAGTCGGCTGACCAAGGCCAACAGTTGTACCATTGTAAAGAGCAGTGGCCATGGAGGTCCAAGTACCAGTTGGCTTACCAGCAGAAGTGCAGAAAATAAACTTACAAAGCCACCACTCAAGGAAGGCGATTCCTCCGGTCTTGTCATGATGACCGCGGTAATGATTTCTCCAGGCCGGATAAGATCTACTGTGAAAGCTCCGATCAGTCTGAGTCATCTATAACGGGAATTGGACGTCATCAAATTGGCCTTAGACGTAGGGTTCCGCGTCGATTGGCAGGCCCGTGATAGCAAGAATATCCAATAAAGAGATACTCATCTGACCAAAGCGAGAAGTCAAAAGTGTTGCTGGCGGTATTCCAGAAACAAAAGGTCGTGGCAAGCGGAGCGCGATTATGGCCGTCAGGAATCTGAAAACTCAAATCGATAACCTCTGCAATACCCACTGCGCGCTGGCGGGTCAGATCTCGAGCGCTGACCTCGTTATACCAGGCTACATCAAGAGCCACGATAGAGGGCCAAAAACCGATCTTGACTCTGTGATGTTTTTGACCCTAGCCTTCAAGATCAGCAGGTGCCAAACAAACTGCCGAAATAGGGAGATGGATCGAAAGACCATAAAAAGGCAGAACAGCGTTGGAGAAAGGAACTTGAGGAGTGGGCCCCAAACCGGCTTGTCCGTCCGCAAGGCTTAAGAGGATGGGTTGCTCCACAGCATTTCCAGACAAATAGCTTGCGTATTTCGAGTCCCCAAGCAAGTGCGGCCTCTTCATTGATCTCATCTTCCTGATCAATGACGAGTTTCTTTGGAGGAGCCATTTCTGGGTTTTTTTTTTTCGAAAGAAAAGAATGGGTTGAAAGAGAAGAAGGTTCTGGCTTTGATCAAAGGGCAGAAGAGTTAGAAGAAAAGTTCCCGGTTTTTTAGAAGAAAAGACTGATAGACTGATGAATGATTGGACGACAGCGGTGACAACAAGATTTAAATAAGAGATTGTGAGGGAAACGATGCGGCTAACCGACGTTTCGCAGCCAAAGGGTCACCTACTTTCATCATTAGGCCACTCTTCATTAATGACCTCGTTTCCATCAGTTAGACGTGTCGTTTCAAAAGCCCTTTTGATCAGTTACATTTTTTATATGGGCCTGATCTCTGGGCCTGGGGGCAATGTTTAAGCCCAAAAGTATCTTTGGGCCAGATCCAAGAAAAACAAGTACCACGGGCCAAATTAGCGGCCCGATATGAAGATCTACCAAATTCCAGAGCGAGAATCTTGCCAAAACCCCGCAAGGGCCCAGAAGTCCATAAAAAAAATGGGTCTTCCCGCATGATCATTAGATGCTTCACCCACTCAGTTTTAAGGGAGACAACGCAGGTTTTCTGCACAAGAAAGAGGGAGATGGTACTTTTGTCAGAAAGCAAATAATTACTAATCATTGCTCTATTACAGCTAGCAAGGCCAATAACTGTGGCATGATAGGTCCACAAAAACATCCTATATATATATATATATAGGATACGACGAAATTAAAGAGGACGACCAATCTCTCAACTAATCTCTATGATTATCCAAGCCTCTCCAAAGCAAACTACCCTTCTTCTCTTACAGGTGACCACACTCCGGTCCCAGTCTCCACAGGAGCCGACTGTAGTACCACGGCCACAACGATTATAGAACTAGCGAAGCAAGGGTAACGCCCTAGCGACCCAGCGAAGCTAAAGTAACGCTTTAGCAAGATCTCAATACTTCCTAGTGATTTCGCTCTGCTCAATCTACAATATTGAGTATCGATTGTGTGTGATAAGAAGAAACTGCACTAAAGTCCTCACCACGAGGCACAAAGAATCCCGCGACGAGGTTGGTGCTCTCCTCGTCATCAATCGCACGATAGCAGTCAGGTCAAGGGACACCCCCGAAGACTGCATCCGAACGATGCTGGCACGTCCCCAAAAAAAAAAAAAAAAACTGTTGACCACCTGCCGCAAAACTGGAGCCAAACAGGAGGTCCTTAATTTGATGTTCTCATTAGAACGATTAAGCTTCTCACTCCTTCCAAAAATCATTGATTATCGATTGTTTTCAAGTGTTTCCGTTCACTTGGTGACTAAGAAATTTTTGTGTTCATCAATTCTTAAATTTAGATATTAATGCCTAAAATTAAATGAATATTTAATAATAAGTCACCACCGTATTTTCATGTACCTATTTCTGATACATATCCAACTCAATAGTCTTATGCCTTTAGTCTTTACATTTTAAGACTACTAAAGATTACATGGTGAGTTTAATGGGGTTAAAAGAATATAGAAGAATCCCCATGCCATTCCTTCTATATGCATTTCCTCTCGTATCTAATGTGTCCTTGTGTGCAAATATTACAAGGACAAAGATGGTTCCCTTGGCATTCCCATTGGCAGTTTTCTAACAAATACATCCCCATACTTTGGGCCACTACAAGAGAAGGAGGCCCAATATTAATCATTCACTATTCCACAGAAGTACTTCAAATTACGTACACTATAGACCGCTCTCAAGGTCCTTGGCGGTATTACTGGTCTCTCGTCTATCTAGCTAATTAATTAGCCGCCAAAAATGGACTTCTCAGTGCAAAAGTACATAGCTGAGAAACGTATGTTATTCCTGGTTGAAGAAGGAAAGCACGCATGGTTAAACGTCTCGGATATGAATAGTAACCGAGTCTCCCAAATCTCGATCACTAGTACTAGAACACCCAGAGTCCCTTAAAGTTGAACCAGTACCAGTCCCCGCAGTTGATGATGACTCTTCACCAACCGGTGCTGTCACATTTGAAGCTACGTAATTGTAATTGTCCATCTGTTGCTGTTGTTGCTGGTGTTGTCGTAGCTCCAACGATACTATCCCAGGACTGTAGTGGGAGACTACTATGCTATGGTGCTGCTGGAGTTGTTGTGCAGCTGGCTCCGTTGACACGGTGGTACTAACAGATACCGGTGCCAGATTACTATCGAGTTTGGTACTCATACTAATCGAAATCACCGAGCATCTGCAAAGGGGGCAGGTTGTATTGTTGTGCAGCCAGTGATGTATGCAATCGACATGGAAGACATGTTTGCACGATTGAACCTGCAGTAGCTCCTCTTCCATTTCGAATTCCCCCAAGCAAACACAACATCTGCAGCCAACAATTTAGGCACGTCCAAATTTAGCTAATGAATCACAATTTGACATGCCTCGACTTACAAGTAAGGATTAAATCAATGACAGACAGAACAAAAATATATAATTTGACATGTGTGTTACAGTAATTGCTGGCTTAGTGGAAAAGGAATAGCTTGTAATCTTTTATATAAAAAGTATAAAAAACAACGTTAATCAAAAGTCCTTACTAATTATCTTAATTATAGCGTTGATGTTGTCTTTATGGCTAATGCTTTAAAATTTAACCTTTAAGAGATTAGTAAGTAATAGTAACTAACTATAATTTAATGCAAGTCTAAAACGATGTAGCTTTAGAGATATCAGTACAAGATCCATGTATAAGATCGACTAACTGTATGAATACTGATGCACATAGCATTAGGATAATAGAAAACAATGAAATGATAGATAGAGCATAAGTGTGATTTCAGTGTTTATTATTATCGACTTCGAGCTGGGGAAAAGTTTTGTTGAAGAATCTCAGAAAGCTATTATTACACAAATCATATAATTGAACTTTACTTTCACGTTTTGTCTCCTCCAAAGATGTTCTTTCACACTATATTCTACTTGCTTACCAATCTCTTTTTTTTCAAAAGCACTTTTGAGAAAAATAGTGGATGTCATGAGAGATCCAAAAAGTTTCTATACCTGTAGTGCCTTGAGGCCATAACTACTGGCTGGAAGAATAGAACTATATATCACTACAGAATTTGAAGGATATTGAACACAAAACCCACTAGTGACTTAATTATTGAGAGTTTACAACCCACTATTCTTTTTTTTTTTTTTGAAGTTTTATGTTAAGTCGTCAAAATCTCAAATTCTGAATAGTTGGTTGCCAATAGTGCAATGCCTTTTCAACTTTAAGATGTGATGGAACACCATCTTGGCACATGCCACTTGTTCTATTATGGACCTAATACTGATATCCCCAACATATAGATCGACCAGTTTAACTTCATCTGGCTTGTCATCAAAACTCAATATGGTAAATCAAAATTAAAGAAGTTAATAATTGAAACTTACAGGGAATCCTTTTTCCTCAGTTCTTCATCAAAAAGAATGATCCGAAGCTTCTCTTTGAGCTCTCCCTTCAAATCCATTGGACAAGGCTAATATATATGGAAGGAAAAAAGAAAACAAAATTAGATATATAGATGATTTACATTGTAACACCACAGCAATGGGTACTCAATCTACTTGTACTTCTTTGTTTGTATGTCTGTCTTCATGCATATCTATGAATGTGCGTGTGTGTGTGTCTGTGAGAGAGAGAGAGAGAGAGAGAGAGAGAGAGAGAGAGCGAGCTTACTGAGGAAGCATATGGTGAAGGTGCTGAAGCTTGATTATGGCTTCTTCTTCGAATGAGAATAGGAGGAGAAGATGAAAGAGTGGAAGCCCTCCTTTTGAGGTAGAACAAGTAGAACAACAGAAAGAGAATGATGGAGAAAAGAACAGGAATCGAGAATATGAAGGCCTGGTAAAGTTTGAGTTGGAGTGCTTGAGGATAAAGATGAGATTGAGAAGTAGTACTAGAACTGGTGATTTGAGTTTGATCAGGAAGACCCATATCTAAGTGAATTAAGCTGCTAGCTAGCTTCCAAAACCTGGAGATTATGATCGATGCTTATTAGTTTGAAGATGTAGGGGAACTTATCAAATGCGTTGCTTTCTAGTTGATGAGTGTATTTATGGGGAGAACTTTTGGGGTGGGATCTGTTCAAATATGAAGGGAATTGAAGGATTATTTTTCATACCAAAAAGTAGAGACATTATATTATACAAAGCCAATTTTTTTTTTTTTTTTTTTTTAGAAAACTCGACCAAGTGAAATTTATTAAAGAAAAGAAGGTTACAAAGTATACAAAGCCAAATTTAGGGTTGGTGTATGCAAAATAGATATTTTCTAGCTTCTTTCTTTCGACTACTATATAATTTAATAATCTGAATCAATAATTATTATTTTTTTATTTCTTTGCGGAATTACCTCATGATACAATCAAACTGAAAAACCATTTTGGAATCTAATTAGTAGACAGTACAGTTGGTTAGGAGAAATTGAAATCCTAATCGTGCTGATCAAATAGCTTAATAACTTGGCTGACTTTTGCATGTAAACGTCAATTTCTACGAGATCGAATTTCCTTTTGTTATGTTGCAGTACTAATCTAATAGATTTTGTTAGCATTTTAAATTATGATGAATCTTTTGGATCGGTTGGTAAGATAACATATATGTAAGATCGATCTGTGATGGTAAAATATTACCCTAGCCTATATATGTAATTATTATTCACATAGACAGCATGCTGTGTTGCTGTACTATGAATGATGCTTAAGTTTGTCATTTCCCTTTCAAGATAATAATTCTAGTTATTCACAGATAATAAGTGATTTTTTTGATGAAAAGATTTAGAGCATCTAGTAAGTAGTTGATATAATTTTTTATTTAACCATGCATGAGAATGAAGATATGATTGTAATTTTTCACAGATAATTTTTTTTTTTAATAAAACTTTAGTGTATAATCGGACTTTCGATGAAAGCTAGTATTTTTTTTTTTTTTTTTTTGAGTGCCTATGCCCTTTTGGCACAATGATTGATTATAGATTGGGGAGAGGACACATTATAACTTTGTTAATTAAGATAATAGGACCATCATCCCATTAAAGAAGAAAAATAATAAAAAAAGAAAAGAAAAGAAAAGAAAACCAGAGCAATAAGTTTAAGATTAAATCAAATAATCAATATTATGCCATGATAACATATATGAGATAATCTTGTGTAGGGTATCCGCATAGACACGTAGTGGGGATGATCAATCACTATCCAATAGGGGAGTGTTTTAGATATTTCACTTTAAAGAGCAGGGATAGTTTCGAGAAAGATAAAAAATTTCCTTTATTTTGATTGGGTGGGAAAACCCATCTAACTATTTGCCTAACATATATTCCTTGTTTCAAGTTTCAATGATGGGACACCCATGTCTATCACTAAAAACTTGGGTCCTCATCACACCAAGCACTGGGAGGCTCAGTAATCCGCACTTTAACATCATGGACCCAAACAACATCATCATCAGATATTTTTACCAATTCCTTGATTCTTTTTAGTTGTTTTTAATAAAAAAGAACAAAACTATAATTAGATGTGAATTGCATACTCTTACTGAAGCTGTTGGTCCATCTGATCATCATGGTTGGAAAGTTGATGACCTAACGAACCTATAAACCTCAAGTTATGTGCTGTGCTATCAAGGTGGTTTGCCCCAACTTCAACTAACTGACACAGCTCTACCTTCAGATATTTTTCCATGATTAGCAAACTTAACCAGCAATTATATTATTAGGACTACATGAATATATGGACATCAAAGTTGTTGGTATGCTTAAGATGCACAACCTAGCATTCCTTATCTCCGTATCCTTCCCAATTTGTGGCCTCTCTAGCCAACTCCAAGAGCTTAATACAAATTTAGGTGTGCTTTCACATAGACTTGTTGAGGCCAAACTATGTATATATATATTAGGGCATTATTATTCCCTCTATAGAAAGTCCACTTCTTCTATGATTCTTTCTATTCGACTAAATCTTTTTATATTTTGAAAGCGAAGGGATTTGAGAACTTAATATGCCAAATACCAATCTAAAGACTCTGAATATCAACTGCCATATATAACTGTATTGTATAAGCAAAGAATTTATTCTTCTAAATGAAAGGAACAAAAATATTTCACTTTGAAGTTGTTTATACCTTCTTTAGTAGCTCATGACTACTTCTTTAGCTAAAAAGAAGAAGGAAAAAATATTCTTTCTTCATGCACTGGACTAGAGTCATGTTGGTGCCTTTGATCTTTTCATTATCACATAAACACTACATTTCAGCAACATAAAGAAAAAGTACGTATGGCATCTACAATGTCAAATCTAAGAACTACCTTATGGGATCAAACTTAAGCCTTTCATATAAGACAAAAGAAAAATTGAGAGAGATATGATGGATAATTTTAAACCAAACTATACTTTACCAATCTTGAATCGCTGGTTGCTTGAAAAAAAAATATATATATATATATTTTTGGATTAATTCTTGTTTACATACTTGAATTATTACTCATTCTTTATTTTAGTCGATGAACTTCCAATTTCATCAAGATTATCCCTGAACTCCCATTTTTCATCAGCTGTGTCTAATTCTCAAAGCTCCGTCCAATTTAGACGTTAAGTGATGACGTGACAGGAGATAAAATTGCTAAATTCCTATACTACCCCTTGTCAAACCTAAATGAGAAAAAAAAAAAAATCTTCATGGTTTCACCAACCATGTTCAACCCCTCACTTTGGTTTGATTACCCCATATCCCTGATGAAGCTCCTGGGTTGTCAACATCCAAAGCATCTAGGATCTTGAGAGTATTCCACACCTATTTCCCTAAACCATCGATTTATCCTCTAAATACTCCATATTGGCATAGTAATTGTTAACATCCTCACAAGCATAAACAGAAGAAGAAAGAGATGGGTAATCATAGGCCTGAGCATCAGCAACAATATTTAGAAAGAACAAGTAAAATGAGACAATCTGAGAAACCCATCTCCATGAGATATTGATGCACATTGTGAAATCCCATCCCATATGCCCCTATAAACAATGCATCAATTAATCCAGTACAATTTTGAGAGCATTTGGAAGAAGGTGAAGGTGAAGGCGTTAGATATAGTGACTGACGAATCTTGTAGAAATGGTGGAGGAGATTGGAATGACCAAATTATGATATGGGTTTCGATTAAAAGGCTTGAATGACCAAATCACCGACCACTTTGACGACCCACCGAACGGCACCGGCCTCGTGATCTTCTCTTCTGGCCTCTCCCTCCACACTCTTTCTCAAGGCACCTTCCTCATCCTCTCTCCCCACCCTTCCTTCAAATCAACTTCTCCAAACCTTCCCCACAATCTATCCCTGAATTCACTGTCGACCTCCTCCAATACCCACATCCCCATCGTCGATCTCTTCACCTCCCGAATCCCAACCTTCTAGATCGCCGACCTCGCTATCCCCACCATCCATTTGCCTCCTGGAAAACGACGTCGTCTTCGTCAACCCCTTGTTCACTCTGCTCCCCGAAATCGACCTCTTCCGCTCCTCCTCCTCCCCAGCCTAATCTTCCTCTGAAAACGACGATGTTTCCAACCCTAAGCCTAGCCCTCGGCCCCCGCCATGAAATCCACGCTGCCCTACATCACCTTGGAGCAGCACATCTCGTTGCAGTTCTACACCTTCAATTTGGAGTCCCACTCCCTCATGGTCTGGTGCCTCACGTAGGTCCGTTTCGCCATTTTGGGTTAGAGTTCTTGGGTGAGGGAGTTTTTGAGGGAGGTGAAATGGAAATCTAGGTCAGATCAGGTTAAAGAAGAGAGAGAGGACGTCGGAGTTGCATTGAAGGAAGAAGAAGATAAATTGTTTCTGTTCTACTTTTTTTTGTCTTGAAATGTCAATTTTAACCCTTATAGTGGGCCCTGAACATTAGATTTGATGTCCAAATTGGACGAAACTTCGAAAATTGAACGCAGTTAATGAAAATTGAGAGTTCAAGAGTAATCTTGATGAAATTGAAAGTTTAAGGACTGACATGAAAAATGAGTGAAAATTCAGTTAGGTAAACATGAATTAATCCTATTTTTTTTAAATATAAATATCAATAAACAACCTATAATATTACAGCTGAGAAAATATAATAGATTAATTTGTGAGTCAAACTCAAGACGTTTTGCTTATAAAATAAGCACTAATGTAACTAGACCAAATAGTATCGGGCTAGAAAAAAAAAAAGAAAATTTTGAATATAAATTATAGAAACCAAGTTAACCAACTATATTAGTGCCGGTTTTGAAGCGGTTCAATGGCTATTGCCATCGCATGATGATGGTGAGTGTGAGTCAGTCATGGCAGAACTACCTTGCCCACGACGGTGTTGCAGTGATGCACGGGGAGATTGCAGAGGGGGTGCCCGAAAAGCTTTGGAGGCCTAACATAAGGCCCAAATTTGTTTGGGTGCCGAAGGCTAGTGGACTTTGGGTGCCCAAATAAGTTTTGGGTACCTTTTGAACATGGGTTGTTTCGCAGACCCAATTGATGGACTCTAATTGTCTAATCTCTCTAGGGTTTTGTATTTGGAATCCTGGAGGTTTGATTCAACAAAATACGCTACTGTTTGGCATCTATGGTACTAGCGAATCTTCTGAAGTAAGACTGAAGGAGGATTCAAGCTATTAGATCATTTGATGTTCGATGAGTGGACTTATCTCTATGTACCACCTTATGTACTTCCACATTTTTTTGTTCTGTTTGTAAATGACAGCGGAATGGTATGTAATGACCACTCTGATTTGAGGCTAGCACAAATTTCTTATCGTTTGATAACACTCCAACATTGTTATCCGAATGTGTTACAATATGATTGTAAACAACTCTATTGAGTTTTCTATTACATGAAGATAATTCTTTTATTAAAAAAAAAAACCCCAACTATATAAGAAAAAAAAATTGTCCAAATCATGTGTTAATTTGATACACACACGTGTCGTTTTTTTCTATTTTATAGGTCTATCTGTTGCAATATCAAGGAAACTACATTCTTGCTAAGGAGTAATTCTTCTTTTAGATGAATGAAAATTTGAAATATGAAGAATACTTATTCTTTAATCTTCCACTCAAGCAAGTATGACCAGAAGGTAAATAGGAAGGAAGAATCTTGGTGCCTTTATCTTTTTTTATTGTATTTTCCACTTCTTTTATATTCTTCTTCCTTGGTGCAACTTGTCCTCTCTATGTTAAGCATTTCCAGGATACAATTTGATTTTGGGGCGTCCCTTGATGGAATCGAGGATATCTTACTGCTACTAGTGGATCATGAAGAAAGCTCTATCCCAGAAGGCGTGTTGGAGATCAGATCTCATATTACATGACAATAAGATTCTCCAGCTATTATAGAAAAGCCCCGTGTCCTAATTCACACATTTGCTTTTACTGAGTAAAGTGCTTTCACTTTAAATCTCAGTAACCCTTTAGCAGTCATGAAATCTCGATTTTTTAATGAAAGGAAGACCAACTCCAGTCTCTATTAGCCGGCGGCTTGTGCCCCATGTCATGCATGATAAGCTTCCATGATTAAAAGCAAGTAAATTTCACTTAGTGCTAGCCAAGAAGGATAGGTATATGAATCAATGGTCCGAAAGATGAGAAAACCATAATATAAGGCAATTGAATATGATTCTGGTATTTTCTGGTAAAAAGACAACTCCCTCCATAGGGATTGTGCAATCTGGTGTCAAAAGGGATGGTGAACGATGACATGAACCTGCGATAGATCAAATACATATATTCTATTGAAATTAAAGTTCCAGTTGCCAACAAAGATGGGATTCAACCCTCTAGGAATACCATCAGGAGTCGCTGCCATTCGAATTCTAAATATAATTTTGTCAACTGCATACATTTCCTTTGATCATTAATCAACTATGTTATAACAAAAAAAACTGAATGAACTGAATTTTAATAACAAAAGAAAAATGGAAGATTCAACGGATATGGGATTACATTGTACATGAATTTTTTTTTTTTTCCTTTCCTGTTCTTCCTCTCAGAGATAGACAAAAGCCTTAACCTACACTAGTACTTCCTCTTCCTTATTTTGAAACTCATAGATCGGATGACATTGTCATCAGCTTTCAAATTCTGTTCAAGAAACTCGAGAGACTCAGGTTTTGTGAAGTAGGTAAAGAGTAAGTAGATGCCATCCAGGTAAGTGTTCGATTCTCCAGCTTTGTTTTTCTTCTGGATGCTATAGGCTAGTGGAATCACTCCTCTGTTGAAGACCTCCACATACATGCCACCTCCAGCAATAAGCAACTGCAAAACATGAACAGTCAAACTTGCAACAACTAAACTTCTGAGTTTTATAACTTCATAGGAACTACAAGTTGCATAAGTTAATCTGATGATTTGCCACAGACACCATTATTCTATTCATTTCAGATAAGTTGCAAGGTTGATAATAGAATGCTCTAATGAAATAACCATGAGCCAAACCTCAACTGATTTCTGAGCAGTTTGTTATCTTAATAATATAAAACCTCAATTATATTCAGATAAGTTCTTACTTGTTTATAAGAGGTGGATAATTACGTCTAAAGTTCTAGCCAGTATGAAACTCAATTACGTCCAGATAAGAGCAATGAAAAATCTAAAGATATTCATAGCTAAACAATGGCTTATAGAAAGCATGCATGGAGGGGTAAGACGATGAAACTTAGATTCAGGGAGTGAACAACGCCATTTCTTGACATCAGAGGATTATTTTGGTGATCCATGGGAATGATATGATCCTACTGCGCTTTTCCAAGCATTTGCTCTGAGGAAGGTCATAATCTATCAATTTTGTCCGATAAATTCCCAGCTTCTCAAGATGATAGCATTGAATATAACAAAGAACATGAGGGCAGAGCTTGTGTTTCACATAAGTATTGTAGTTAATTGCGCATCAATCATCTTCACTCTACTACAACCCACTCTATGCAAAGATTTGAAATGGAATTAAGTGTTTAAGCAGAAATATCATTGCACTTCCAAAAACTAAACACATTATGGAATCTGAAGATTGCTTCTCCCTAGAAAACAGACCCAAAAGTTGTTATGACGTGCGAGGGTCAAGTTCATCAGCAAAGTACCATCTTCACTCCAATAAAGAAAAGCATTTCATAGTTCATACCACAATGTAAGTCTTTTAAAATTCAAAGATCACTGAAATGCCCAAAATCCTAAATGACCACAGCCTTCAATTCTTGTTACACATTTCGACTATTGAATCAGCTTGGCAAAATAACCAACTCCATTGAACCACCTTCAAGCACAAGCTAATTCTATGATCCTAAGTTAACACATTTCTTACTTTTGACCTCAAAATTTTCCCAGCCACCAAACCAAAGCAGAATTGAAACCCACCAAAGTAAGCAAATCTAAAAGCCTTTTACCTCCTCATACTTCTGGGTAAGAGCCAGTCTTTCATCCTCAGACATATCGGGTCTGAGAACCGCCATGGTCTCGTACTGCCGGAGCCCCGGCGGGCACGGCGGGTCCTCCTTCTCCTCCGCGGCGGTTAGGCCCGGCCCGGAAGGAGAATTCGGGTCGTCCTCCGACTGGAACCCGCCGCCCTCGAAGAACGAGCCGGAGAACTCCAGCGACTGGACATTGACGGTCAGGCCCGAATTGCGGCCGGGTCGGGTCAGGTGAACTAGAGGCTTCGCGGTTGTGGGAGGGAAGGAGAGGGATTGGGGTAGAGATGGGATTTGGGAGAGAGTTTTGGGACAAAACAGGAAATTCGAAGTGGTGGAAATGAGGGAGGAAGTTGAAGCTGCCATTGTTTGAAGCAGAAAGAGTGTGTTCCTCAGCGGATAATTGATAAGGAAACTGGGGATGACTATTATGGGAGGCTGGACAAAGGAACCATCAACGACGCGTCGTTTATTCATTGGGCTCGATGGTAGATAGAACCACGCCCAATTCAGTGAGTCATTTATGGTCGTTTTTTTTTTTGGTCAAAAGTCATTTATAGTCAGTTCCTACATGACTCAATGACATGACTTTACATCCGTATAAAATAAAACGAGTTGAACTCATATGATAAAAAAACGAATCATTTTCATGTCAATCCACCAAAAACGGGTTATTTGTATGCAAAGGCGCTAACATAAAATTACCCCGTATAATTTGTTTATTAAAAAGATCGATTCCGATTATATGAAATTTATATACAAAACCCGTTAGAAATAAGTAATTTTTTAAATAGTTAGGAGCTTAATGTCTAAATGGATTAAGTGGTGAATTTATGTACAGTTATTTTAATTTCATGCATTTTTTCAATAAAAATGCCTTAAATGAGTCAAGTGGTGACCCTTTTTTTATGGTTTCAATGAATCATCGAATTCAACCCGACACGATCTATGTATTAAACGGTTTAGGCATGTCACTCATCTAATAAATAGATTGGGTTTGATTTTGTATTTTTAACACGATTATGAAATATGTTGAATTTGAGGTTTTCCACTATGATATGTTTAATACATTGAGACACTCATTGACAACCCTACAATTGTTTTGTTTTGGTGCATGATTTCATTTGAGCCGGGTGATAGATAGAACGAAGCCCAATCCAAGTATAGACTATGCCCAGCCCAATTCCCCACTGAACCCCCTTATTTCTTGTTGGAAAAGAAGCGAAGAGCGGTAGAAGTCTGAGAGAAGCAAAAGGAAAAGCGAAAGCAAAACCAGAGAGAGAGGCGAAGGTCGAAGAAGACGAGAATGGATGCGAAGCTAAACGAGCTGACTCAGAACTTCGGGCGTTTCAAAGCGGCGTTGATCCGTAATGATTTTGATACAGCTGCCAATCTCCTATCGGATCTGAAGGTACATACCGATTTTTCAAAACCCTAACTTTGTTCCCTCAATTTGGGATTCTAAGCTGGTCTGGACATGTTTTGATAGCTGGTAGCTGTGTTTTTCTCTGCTTAGTGCTAAATTAGATGATCAATCTTGTGAATTGCAGCTATTCGATTAGGTTTTTGGGTCAATTGGAGTTCTGTGTTAGTCCATAAGCATCTGTAGTTAAGTTTGCAGTGCTTGCGGGGTTAGTAGAGAGCCCTGGGAAGATGAATCTTAGGTCTTTTTTCTATTTCTCTTGCAAAGTTCTTTACTTTTTGGCTTGCGGCACTTGGTGAATAAGGAGTAGGATATATATATATGCTACAGTGCAGCTGTGCTACAATTTGTTTCAACTTGATTCGTGATCGCTTTGTGCAGTTTTCTGTAGCTTTGTTTTGGATGCTTCTGGTCAACTGTAGTCTGTAGAAGAGAGATGTGAGGCAAGAGCACTAATGTGAAACCTAAAGAGATAAATGTATGACATCTAAGAGAAAAAAAAAACACTAGTTTTGATACACCTAATACTGCTAATAGTGTGCAATTCTCGGTATGATTATATGTCCGTGTGTGTGTGCCAAAAGAACCCAGGTAGTTCTTCAGCTGATAGGTGAAAAAAAAAAATGCATCTCATGGACACTCTCTGGAGGCATTAGGAATTTACTATCTCGTTAGATTTCTGATGTTTGTGTATGGGCTGAACTTAACTTGGTTGTTGGTTTTGCAGGTCATGCTGACCGAATTCAGCAGTCTACCGCCCCTGTATCAAGATACACCTAGTGCGGCTAAGGAATTAGGAGTAGCAAGTAATGTTCTTGACTGAATTCACTTAATGCTGTTGATTTTGTATTCATATAGAGTTCATTATGTTGCCTGATATATTGTAAGAGAAAAGCACTAGTTTCCAGATATTTATCTGCCTATTCACTTGCACTTATATTGTTTGGGTACTTTCAGGGGATATATATGAACATGCTGTTCTTCTTAGTGTGAAGACTGAGGATCAGGATGCATTTGAGAGGGATTTCTTTCAGCTGAAGCACTACTACACAGATGTTCGGTAACTTATCAAAGCCCTAAACCATCTTTATAGTTTCAATCTATTGCAAAAACTGAGGCATCTACAGTATAGGCATCTACTGTGACATTAAGCAGAGGCCAAATTTGTCACAGTGAACATGCTCACGAAAGTATTTATATATACCCGTCTTTGAGAATACATGAGTGTGTGTGTGTGTGTACATGGCTTTAGATGTAATTTCTAAAGTAAAGATAACACATTTTCTGCTGCAGAGCTATTATTGGTTGTGTCCCTGTATGCAGTTAGACCGCTGTTTATTGTTTATCACTTTCTCAGTCGTTTTAAAATTTAATATTTTGGTTTACATGGTTTTAAAGGAATTTACATTTCTTTTGGACAGCAACCGACTTCCTCCATCCACCCAAGAGTACCCAATCTTAGGTCTCAACCTGTTGAGACTCCTTGTCCAGAATAGAATTGCTGAGTTCCACACAGAACTGGAACTGCTCTCCTCCGCTGCTTTGGAGAACCCTTGCATCAAGCATGCAGTGGAGTTGGAGCAATCCTTTATGGAGGGAGCTTACAATCGGGTGTTGCATGCTCGACAGACTGTGCCACATGAAACTTATGTTTATTTCATGGATCTGCTGGCAAAAACAGTCAGGTAATTTTTTTCCCTCAGGTATAGTGGTAATATTGCGTGACAAGAAAATGTAATTAATAGTAGCAGTTGGCTCTTGATCTTTGTTCTTTTTCCGTTTGTAAGTCTCCGTCAATCCATTTCAGTTTCTATTGTGGATGATGTGAAAAAAGCATCTTTCTATGCATAGTTTAGTTCATCATATCATATTTTTTCCATCTACTCGTGAAAGTTTTTGTTGGTTGATCTGTTCTGTAACTTGTAGGGACGAGATAGCTGGCTGCAGTGAGAAGGCTTATGATTATCTCTCAATTAAGGATGCTCAAAAAATGTTGCTGTTCCCTTCTGAGCGTGAACTTTTGGCCTTTATCAATGAGGTAATGTCATACGCATGCTTTTAATTATCCCAAGGCAAATTATGTAATGCCTCTTTAGCTCTCTGGTGAATTATTAGTATACATACCCTTACAAATTCACGCCAGCATAGAAATATACTGCCTTTCTGCTTGGTTCCACAACTTTAAGACTGTTTTCCCTGGATACAGGATCATCCTGAGTGGGAAGTAAAGAATGGCGGGGTCTATTTCCAGAAGGCCAAGGAGACCGCCCCTTGCAAGGAGATACCTTCTCTGCAGCTTATCAACCAAACTCTCAGTTATGCAAGAGAGTTGGAGCGAATTGTGTAAGGAAAAAGCTGCTGCACGTGGTTATTCACAACACCCGTCGACTGTGCTGTTACTGTCGCTTCAATTTTCTTTTCAATTGTAGTAGTATGCAGGATGCAGCCTAAAAATGTGTCCACACTGTTTCAATTTGACCACTTTCGTGGCAATCAGCATTTACCGCCGGGATTAATCATACTCTTGGTACTTATTGATTACTTGGAATGTTTTTGTTGGAAACTCCTTTGCTGGAAAAAAAAAAAAAGGAGTTCTTATTAAGCTCATTGGCTCTGCACCTACGGGAAAATGAATGAACAACATTTGGATCACTCGAGTTATTAACGAACAGTATGGATGACAGGAATTACTGTCGAACAGTATAAATGACAGGAATTTTAAAATACAATGCGCATGTCAGAGTGAGGTTAACGGTAGGTAATGTCCGGTGAGGTTAACGGCTGACGCGGCAAGGCAAATGTTTAACAAGCCTATGCGAGTGAAGCCAATGATGCCCACATCTAATGAGGCCAATGGTGCCCATATTTAGTAAGGATAACAGTCTGTCCACATTCATGTAAACGAGGCAAACGAAACTGCAAAGGTCGGTAGTCGGTACCCACAAGATTGGTATTCCATATCCTTCCTTGCTTGCATAGTTGTGCCTCTTTTGGTGTGACGCGGGATGCGAAATGAAGTGATGAACCAAAGTACTTTCTATTACCCCCGTGATTCTTCAATTCCAATAACTTTTTTGTCTTAAAAAGCAGAACCAATTTCTTACATCGAGTCTCTATCTAAAAAGAGAGCTAATCGATAATAGATGGTCGATTCAATGTGTCCATCAGTGGCATTTTTAATGTCATATAAATCCAACCCTTTGATGGGGAATTCCCAACTGCCATATTATTGAACTTCTTGTTGGCATTTTCTTGTGGCTTGGTTCACATTTTTCACATTAACAATGGATTGAAATCCCATAATTGCAGACTTTGCACTATAGCAAACACTCATAAATCAAAAGGGTCAGAAGTAGTTGGCTTGTAAATTGCATACTATAGATAGAGAAACACTGGAATAAATGTTCATTAGCTACAAAGGCATTGATCTAATTACACCAAATAAATTTCTGCAGCCAAGTTAGCAAAAACTGCTGATCTTAGTTGGGATCAAATTGAAGACTCATCTTCTCCTATCAATTTTGAGGGTCCCCAAGTTTGAAACCAATCAAAACCACCACGTGTTTGACAAGTGGCTTCGATTTATTGATCTTATTAGGAACTTTTCTTCTTCCACTTGCTAATATATGTGACCTGATAGATTGAGACTGCTCTAAATAAATGAGGTTTATGACTTTTTTGCATGAACAAAACACATTCCATTTCTTTTGCTAGTCTTAGTCACTTGGGTGCTTCTTTATCTTTAACTTATTGGGTTTGAGTGGGAGGTCAGTTTTGGATTGCAATCCTCAAAAACCAGGTGTGATCTTGTAGTCTGTTCTGTATTGAAACCTTTTCTATATTTGTTTGAGCAGAAAATATAGAAAACTTTGAAATGTTATACTTTTTTTTTATGGTTTTTCCATTGACCTACACATTTGATATGTTTAGGCCATTTTAAGAATGATATCTGCAGAAATAGAAGTTTTCTCTAACATGTCTTCTTTGTTTTCTTTATATAAGATTGTAGTGGTCTTGTCACTTATATGTTGGTCTCTGATTATCTGACTCAAGCAACTCATTGAAGCCAAATATTTGTCTTACTTTGAGTAAATATTTTTGGTCAGTATAATTCTGGGAACTATCATTTGAATTCTCTATTACCGGATTTTGCTTTTCAGATATTTAGCATGGCTTCTAAGTAATATCAGAAGTTTTTTTCTATAATATGTTGTAGGTATGCAGAAAATGCTTTCTTCCTCTTCGGTTTCTTCTGCCCCGAAAGAAGCTTCACACAATGATGAACTCTTCATGAAGCAGACAGTTCTCTTCTCAGAGAATCTGAATGTGAGTTTTTCCTCCAATTATTTATCTTATGCAAATGAAAATCACTGTTCATATTATTCTATATGAAATTTTTTCATAATTACATAACATTATGGAATATTGTTCAAGACTTCAAGCCTATCACAAATGTTTAATGGAAATTTAGGAATTGAAGAATCTGAGGAAACAGTTGTACTCAGCAGCCGACTATTTTGAAATATCCTACAGCAAAGAAGATCAGAAACAATTGTGAGTTGGAGGTTTTTCCTCTAATTATGTAGTTTATTCAGAGAGTGGTTATCCCTTGTAGCCTTTTCCATATCATACTAAGCTCTTGATTATTAAAACTAATTATGGTAGTGTGGTGGAGACCTTGAAAGATTATGTCATCAAAGCAGTTATCAATACAGTGGACCACTTGGGTTCAGTGGCATATAAAGTCGATGGATTTTTGGATGAAAAAGTCAGCGAAGTTTCAGAAGCTGAGCTTAGGCTCTCTTGCCTTGAACAGGTCAGTTCTGTTCCTCATTACCTTGTGAGCTTTTAAGTTTAACCCTTCAGCTTCAAATTAATCTGTTGTCAATTAAGCACTTTGGAATGACAGAGTTTGAACATTTTACCTCTTTTATACTTATTACTCATTTGTTCTTCTCGAGCAATCCTAGCGACTGAGGACATGCCGAGACTTTAGCAATCAAGGAGGCTTATTCCAACATTCCTTTGCCATGAACTTTCCTAAGCACCATAAGCGATATATCTTGCCAGGCAAATATACTCTCATGCTCTTAATCACATTTGCATTTCTGCCTTTGAAGAATTCCTGAGCTTGACTGAAAGAGAAAAAGAAAAAGAAGAGAATATACACTTATGAAAGTAAAGGGTGACGCTTTGTGTTCAGGTGGAGCAACCACTCACACTGTTGGCCAGTCTGCATTGATATATCATAGTGCTCAAGGGGTCTTGTCTGGGACTAATACTGGTATTTATTTCATCACAAAGAATTTCATATCCTTATATTTTCCTAATTTCCTATCAATTATCTTAATGTATATGGCTATAGAATTTTAGACTAGGGCCTTATCTTTGCTACTGTATGGTATGAATTTGTTTGGTTATACTATGTATTGAAAGTTACTTGAGAAAAACTAATGATCAATTTATATGAATATCTTGAAGCAACAACTAGGGAGACCTCTCAAACAGTTGTCAGGTAAATGTTACGAACAATGATTTTTATGTTACCTTAGGTATTTTGACCTAAGCTTCACCAAGCCTCTTCTACATATTTCTGATGCAGTGAAGAGTATTCATTGATGCATTCTCTACAATCTTCACATGGAGCATTTCAGTTCACAAGAATCGGATCCAAACATGGTTTGTGTCAATCTTTGTTCATGTTTCTTCGATTAGAATTTATGCTCAAGGCAATTTTCATTTTACTTTTTCTTTCATATATATATATATATATATATATATATATATATTCAGAGAAACGAACAGTCTCACCACTTAGGTTTCCAATTCCACGGTGTGGCTCTGTTAAGAGATCAAGCACTCTGAACTCTTCTTCTAGTGCCAAACTGCGGGTAAGCTGTTAGCAGCAAGTTTTAATACTTCACTCTGGTTTTAGGCTCCTAGCTAAAGCATTCAACAAGATGTTGTTTCCAATGCAATATTAGATATGGTTACAATATCAAATGAACTTAAAGATGAGACATTGTATATTTTCAGTACCCATCGGAGCCTCAGACTAGGAGATCAGCTTCGTTATCCCTTCATAATGAAAGAGACAGGACTAAAGACATTGAAGTGGATTCAAGCAAAAATAAACGATTCTATAAAGCCTTACTGAGCATGGGCAAATCTAGAAATGATACTGCATTGTACAAATATTTGGATAAGAATTAAAACAACAAAACACAGCAGTATAAGCCTATCTTTACTTTTCAGTTTTCTCTTTTGTACTTGTGTCATCCATGCCTGTAAGTTTCAAATCATTTACCATCGATGGTTGCTTCACGCTTCGTTTTTAGTTCTGTTGTGATGTTTTGAAGGCATTGGTCATTATTCATCAACAGTTTTGCCATTGGCTTTCACCAAAGTAAAGACTGATTGAAATAATCAAAGCTACTTCTATTTCTTGAATGAACAGAACCAAAGGATCTAGAGATTTATCATTCATATTTAGAGTCGACAATGTTGGAGCAAATCCACTGTATGAATATGGTGTTACTATTCACTAGACGCTATCACAATTCACAAGGTAAATATACAAATGAAATTTCTAGGTTGGTTAGAATCCAAGATCAAAACTAGGGAATTCTATTTCAAAACTTGGGCATTCTTGGTTCCTTGCACAACTAGGCTCCTGGGATACAATCTTCTCGTCGTCAGCAGCATCATGAGAAAAACAAGAACTTGATCTTGATTCATCAGAAGCACATTCTCTGTTATGACGTGCAGTGTCAGCTTCAACATGGTCTGAATGAAGCTGCTTGAAACAAGTTGCAATTACAATACATTGAATCAAAGCTACAAATCTCTATAAGAAAACTTCAACCTGTGATATCAGCATAAAGAATAAATAACAAAGCTGTGCATGTGTGTTGTCTGCAGGGTTTTGAACATTGCCCCTTTTACTTGGTCGCTGTTAAGCATATGTATTTATTCAAAACCGCAGAGTGATCTAAATTTAAATGAGAATAAGCAGAAGTGGATATACATAGATACTAGGGGAATAACAGTCCAGACCTGGTGGGAGTTTTTGATGTCTATACCCTCAGCTAATTGACTGCCACAACCGCTGGACATTGCTGCATAGTCCAATTTAAATTGAATTGCCTTATTGCTTCCTAGCTAATTTATGAAACTAATTTCGGAAGTTTAAACAGTAAATGGTGATGAAATTTATGAAGTTCTAATAAAACTTGCCTTTAATTCCGATTTCCATAATATTGCCTGGTTCTTTATTTTCAACTGATCTGTTATGTGGTTCTGATGATTGTGATTCTGCTGGCCGAACATCTTCAGAGATATCCACCATTATAGCATCTGAAACTTGAGACCCCTTAGTTGAGGAAACTGGTTTTTCGGTGCTGTTAGCTTGACGTGAAGCTACACTCTCCTGAGCCATAGGGTTTTGGAGAAAGGACAAAATCTGATGGGCTGCACAGATGGAAAGAGACAAAGATGTCAATATGAACACACACATAAACACAACAGGATTGCCCACCCCAGGTGTGAAAAATTAGAAGAAAAGAAAGACAAGAAAATAGTAAAGGGAACAAAAAGGAAGAAGTAAATTGTTTAAATTCAGTAATGACTATGCTTGCTGCATAAGGACCACCAAGTAACCCGAGACTCACCATCACGTAGAAGCTTGTTTGTAGGGACTCCCCTCCTTGGTTTTGTTTCCTCTACACTAGAGATGCTAAAATTTGAGTTTAAGGCTTTCTTTGAACAATCTTTGTTCTGAGAGTTTTCTTCACCTGCAGACCAGCAATAAAATGGTAAAGGAATAAAGAGGGAAAGACAAAATGCTTCAATTTCAATTAAGTTGTTGCATTTGATTTCCTCACTGAGTAACCCGAGACTCACCATCACATAAAGGATTGTTTCTGGAGACTCCTCTGCTTAATTTTGTTTCCTCTACACTAGAGATGCTAAACCTTGAGTCTGAAGGTTTCTTCATACAAGCTTTGTTGAGAGTTGTTCCTTCACCTTCAAACCAAAACAAATGCAGAAGGCAAAATTAAGGTCCATAAACCATTTGGACCATTAATATCTAAATTAGCATATCATAACAGCAACTTACCTCCAGCAATTGCACGTGGAATACCAACCTCCACCAAGTATTTTGGTAACTCAAGAGTAGATCCTGTTTTCATATCTTTTGACAAACTAACATACTTATTGCTCAGTATGGTTTTATCTTCACCAAGTAAAGTAACCTGTCATATATTATACAGACAGTCAGAAGTTGGTTTGGAATTCATCAGTTCGACAAAAATGACACATCTCTGAAACTTATGTGATTTCAATCCACGGCAGGGATGAGGGGCATGTAATACATGCAATATAAATGACTGATATGTGTGTGTGTGTGTGTGTGTGTGTGTGAAAGAAACACCTATGGCAGGAACGTCAAGATAAATGTGAACAACCTTCTTACGGAAAGAACCAGAAGAGGCAAGTCTGAGGATGCCAACATGGTACTTCTTGGACTTCTGAGTAATCTGAGTGGTGTATAGAGCTTCCCACTCTGAACCGTAGAGATTACAAATGCAATTATTAGGATAATTCTAGCACAAAAAAGGGTATTTTTTATGCATTTATTATGAGGTTATAATTTCCAACTTCCTCAACATAATGTAAAATCGATCTATTCAGCTACATGATTGACTTGCTAACTCGTTAATTTCCAATTTCTAACTAAAACTTATCCAAAGTGTCAAAATATGAAGAACATCCAAACCATAGCCTTTTTATTTTAGTTCTGAAAGCATTGGGTTCAAAGCTTTACTTATAGAATTCAAGGATACAGCAATGTGTAAGCAATGCACTGTCATGGATGGCAAACAACGGATTACAAGCAAGTTGGAGACCTATAAACCATTATAAGAAATAGAGAAATCGTAATAACAACATCAAAAAAGTAAAAAAAACAACATATATCAGATTCACACTAACCTTTTAGTTCAAAATCATCGATTATAATGCAATCATCTTTTCTATGCAATTTCCCTGATTTCTGCACATGGCAATCTTTTCCTTGAAACTTCAAATCAGCCTGAGCTTCATTCCCATCAGGTTCCCCAACATCAACCAAATGAGCATTAAATGCAAATGATTCACCAGAGCTTATAACTTCATCTTTTTTGAGAAACCTGGTTTCCAAGAGTTTCCTAGTTGCATCATATAGCATCGCCTAAGCAGAACCGAATATGGAACTGTAAGCAACAAATTTGGTAGAAAGTAAAACCAGAAATAGGAAACAAAATCAACTTCTTCAATCAAATATACCATATGTTATCATATAACATTTTGAAATCATCTAAAGTTTCATAATATATACCTGTCTTCCAAAGGAGCCACTAGATGCGATCTGTAAGAAGCCATCATGGTACTTCTTGGCCTTTTGAGTTACTTGTGTAGTGTATAGGACCTTCCATTCTACATTAGAAAAGGAAAAACAGTCAAAAAGATAAATGGAGAAGGAAAGAAAATAAGAATAAATCTACGCTTTAAGTCCTGAGATGCAAAAGTTATTTAAAAATAAAAATCTTTCTTTTACCTTTTCCATCATCTTTACCGGTGATAACACCATTACTCTGTCCCTGCTTTATTCTTGCCTCCCCCACAATATTCCGCTTATTTTCTTTACGATGCAAATCTGTTGCAGGTTTATGGTCTCCTTCCTGCTCTCCAATATCAACCAAATGAGCATCAAAAGCTATTGATCCACCGGATGCTATGACTTCATCTTTCTTAAGGAACCTGCTATCTAACTGATTCCTGCTTGAATCCAATAGAATTATCTGAACAGAGACAGAAAAGGTAAAGCCTGAGAAACAATTCATCTTATGTTAGATTGATTTGCAATTACACACATGACTTGACAAAGGATTTCCACTTGCACAGTTGAGGAGTAATAAGAGATAAAAAGAAAGTAGAGATTTGATAATGGAAGACAAAATTTGAATGGTCACTTATTGAGATTAACAAACAAAAAGATGGGACTTATGGAGAATGATATAAGGATAGCCAGATAAGTCAACCTGCTTTCCATGAGACCCAGTAATTGCTAGTTGCAAGAAACCATCATGATACTTCTTCGCCTTTTGAGTTAGCTGTGTGGTGTACAAAGCCTGCCATTCTATATAGTGAAGAGTTAACAGTTAGAAACAACTTTTAAAAGCCAGTGAAGATTGGAAAACAGTTAATCCACAGACATACTATGACACTATTGAAACACAAGAAAAAGCAACAGCTCCCAGTAAAGCATAAGACTTACAAATCGCTGCCAGTCTAGAAATTACAAATTCCTATAATGCGTAGTTAAAGAAATTTATTTATATAAAATGAGCCACAAATTCACAAGCTAACCTGTTGTGCTAGTTTTCACTGTCTCTGGACTACCAAGTGTTGCACCATACTTGTGTAGTTCCCTCTTCTTGAACTCTGAAATGTAAAATATTGTTACATGTAAGCCTGGCTATTAAAAAAGTAATAGATGTGCATGTAGCAGAACTAGTAAGTGATAAAACAAAGAATCTGATCATATTACGAAGTAATGTTTGCCAAATCCCATTACCAAGTTATATTTGTCAAATCATATTAGCCTACAACAGTTGGCAAAAGAGCATAGGTAATTACTTTGCAATTGTTATCAAAATGAGATTATAACTAGAGGTATTAACTGTACTATAACACTAACCTTTGATAATATTCTGCGATGGACTCAAATTTTGCAGTGGCTTCTTTCCTAAATAAATCAGAAATGGGCTCATGGAAGGCTAGGAAGCTCAAATGTGTAATAGCCTAAACCAGTTACATAATCACTTTGTAAATGCCATATGAAATGAGATAAAAACAACAGGCATTACACTAACCTCTGATTATATTTTGCGCCGGAGTCTGAAACGGCTGTGGCTTATTCCCTGTAGAGATCAGCAACTTAGGGATTAAAAGCCTAGAAAGCAAACACTACACAATGCTATGGAAGTGAGCAAAATTGACAACAGCGATAGAAATTGAACTATTCATACACGATTTCGCTCGTTTCTCACTGAACTTCATGTCGTTTTCTCGAGAACTGAAACCAGGTTCAGGTTTAGGTTTCTGATCTCCGTCACCGGATTCAGCGTCGTTCACGTCAACCAGAAAAGCATTGAATGTGAGTGTTTCGCCGGAGCTAACGGCTTCGTCTTTCTTCAAGATCCTGCACTCCAAGAGCTTCTCGCAGTCGTCGTACAACAACATCTGCGAATTCGAAAGAACAAAGAAAAAATTGAATCGAAAAAAATAGCAGAAAAATTGAAGCAAAATTCGAATTTAATTTGAAAACTGTAGATTATGTACCTTATTGGCGGAGATGTGGAGCTCTAAGAAACCGTCCTGGTAAACCTTGCGCTTCTGCTTCACGTGCTTTGTGTAGGTCACACTCCACCGCTTCACTTCCGCCATTGCTGCTTCTCAGAGAGAGTGAGAGAGACGAAGAAGAATCTCGGCGACGTCGTTTTGGTTTCATGGCGGGACTGACCTCGGGTGCTCAATTTCCCAAATCTTGGGTCTTTTCGTAATTTTACCTGTTAAAACGGCGAGTCGTTCTAGGAGACACCCTTAGATAGTAGACATACGACAGAGCGTCTAAAAGCCAAGGCATTTCAATCTCTGCAAAGCTCGTTGAACCTTGACTCGTTCTGCTCAGATCCCCCGATCTTTCTTGTAGATCTACACGAATTGAAAGGCTCTGATTTTGAATCATGGTAAGAATCGACGCGTCTTTTTGTTTGTGAATTTTTTTGGTTGGGATCGAAATGCTTAGGGTTTGATTTGGATTTTGCTGTTGTATGCAGTCGGCGCTTTTCAATTTCAATTCGTTCTTGACGGTGGTGCTGCTCGTGATTTGCACGTGCACCTTCTTGAAGATGCAGTTCCCGGCCCTCCTGGAACAGAAAACTGGGTTAGTCCAGTCTCTGATTACGTTTACTCTGTTCTTGTGGTAGTCTTGATTTTTGGTTTCTGTTGCTTTGATCAGAATATCTGAATCATGTTTGAGGTTTGAAGTTTGAAGTTTTCGTGGATGATTGCGATTATTCATAGCTTGTAATTTGTAAAGTCCTGCATTCTGTTTGTTTGCAAATTCTATAACAATGTCGAAGCACATTGATGATTGATCGAAAGAGGGGGAAAAAAAAAAAAGAACTTGATATCTGTACTTTTAAGTGTATGCACAGTGTTAGGTGAGGTTAGATAAATTCTATTTGAATGTTTGATTTGGCATTTCTGCTCGACTGCTGAGTTTAAGATTTGCTTTGCTTCGCTTTTGAAGCAACAAATGCTTGAAATCAAGGTTGCAATTTTGAATACTGGCTATGCCCCTCTTGGGCCTTTCTCTGAAACCTTGTGTTATAGACAGTATATTATGTCTTCTTCCTTGCTTTTTTTTTATCTACATTGCGATGCGCAACCACACATACACACATGCATACTAGATGTTTGGTACTCAGACTTCAATTTCTGCTTGGAAATACTCTTCTTTATGTCCATCCATTCTTTTGCTTACCCTGCGTTAAAAAATTTCTCAGCAAGGGTACTTTCTTTGCTTCTACTTATTTGATTTTGTTGTATTATTTTCTTTTCCATCGCGATGTTTGTGCTGTAGTTCTCTCCGTTGTTCTGTTTCTCTATATCATATGTCAAAATTCAAGAGCTGTGTTCTGATTCTGTGTCTCCTCCTGGCAGGTTTCGGGGATTTTTTTGGAAGGCCGCTAGAATAGGTAGGATATTTGAAATTTTCAATTGATCTATTTGGTATGATGATGTTGTGTTGCTGCTAGAATAGTGACAGTTAGAGTAGTCCATGACTCCATGAATGTGTTTGCTGACTTCTGTGGCCACTTGGAAACAGGTGAACGCTTGAGCCCTTGGGTTGCTGCTGGATGCATTGCGATGGGTGTCTCAATTATACTTTTCTAGGTACAGATTCACTCTTATGGTGTTAATTTAATTACTTTCTATGGCATCTGAATTTGGGAGTATCGAGTGGTGTAGACTTGTTTATCTACATGATTTTATTTCCAAAGTTTAGTTATGATCCAAATGAAGTATCTGATGGATTAGGATGTAGACTAATCTAGTTCATATTCAATATGTTTAGAGACTTGCTTTGTAGGATGTCAAATAGTCTACACAACGAACCACTCATAACTCCCACCATAAGTGCCAACAGCGGTTCATGGCGATGCATTGTTTATTGCAGGTTAGGGCGTAGACAGGTGCAAGGAAACTTGGTGCATGGTTGTGTTTTGTGGACTTGTGAATTACAATGACTAGAGCATGGTCCAGTGATCGTTGCTGGAAGGAAAAAGACAATTAGAGTGAGATATTAGAGTTGCAAAATTTGTCGATTTTGCATGAATGAATGGTGTATGGATTAACTTTTTCAAAAAGAGGAAGAAACACAAACAAATAGTGCAACCCTTTTTTGTTTTGAAGTAAGTGTAGCAATCACTAATTACCAATCGAATCGGATTCGCACAAACTAGCTCTATTTGCTTCTTGGGAGCTAGTGCTTGCTTACAGTAGCATAGATTGACTTGACTGGCAAGGAAGCATTTTCTTTGGATACGTATCTCATGGAAACGTATTTGCAAAACCGAAAATCAGTGGCCACTCTTGACTCTTTTGCTCACATAATCACTTTAGATGATGGATGGAGGGCCAATTTTGGTGGGCGATGACCAAGCCTCTTTGTTTTCCTATATAATATCTCATAGAGGTGCCTGCATATGATACTTTTAGGACATATCGCTTTCGCTGATTCAAGAAAATGGATTCTTGATTATGAACTTCATTGTGGTGGTTTAGTTGACTTTTAATTTAGCAAAACTATTTTAAAACATTTGACTTATCATGCTAATGGTTCACCAAAAGTCCAAAACAATTTTTGTGTTTTGCTTAGTTACTCGGTGTGGTTGGCCGGCCTTACCAGGTTTGCTGTAGAATTATGATCTGAGAAGTTCTCCATTTGGATAGGATACGCGGCTTTGTGGATTTGATTTGATTTGGATTCCCACTAGGCCAGGCCACAAGCCACAGCTGGGTTTTATTCGCACCAGCAGACAAACACAAGCTTTATTTACTATTTTTAACTTTTGATTAGGGTTTTCACTACTTTAACTTTGATTAGGGAGACTTTCGAGATACTGAGAGAGATTCCTATCATATTTAATTTGCATATTGAAATCATTGATGCTCATTTGCCATTATTTAAAGCTAATTATTTGGTTTACTGGGGGGACCTTTGTTAATATCACTAATGGTCCCTCATTTTCGTATTTCATATAAATTATATTTGATTTGGGAATGTCCATATCAGCCAGTGGATTACTAGCTTGTTGTGACGGTTGTGACAACCATATTTCACACATTAAAAATATAAATAAATCAGAAACCAACCATTTGTGTTTAAGCTTAACCCACAAGATTAAGCAATTATTATAAAAGTAACCAATTCCTTTGTTTAAGATTAAGAAACTTGCAGAGGCCACATTAACGATTAGCCTCGCAGAAAAATTTGTCACTTTGTTGTAAGAAAGAACAACCAGTGACGCGGAATCTGGTGGAAGTCCGATCATCAACTTGTGCTTTTGGTCCAAAACTACTTTTATACTAGTTGCCTTATGGGTAATTTTTATACAAAATTTGAATACCAAATGACGTGAAATCTAATTAATATATTAAAAATTATAATATTAGAAGTAATGAGTAACAATACAATACGTAAAATGCCATCTTTGATACTCAATTTTAATAATAGCATATAAATGTCATTTCGAGCTTATGATTCTTGTGTAAACCAATAAATAGTTACCTAAAATAAATAAAATTCATTTATCATTTGGGTCAAAATTGTACAAATAATTAACTTAAGGTTGGTTGAGCGGAGTAGCATGAAATCTCCATATTTACTGTTTGAGTTCAACTCTCACCAGTTTGTAGTCAGCATATTTGCGTGGCATTTATGTTCGTGTTCATGTGGCCGGAGATTAGTATGGCTATAACGAGATTCCCTCATGGACTTCGAGTAGAATACTAACTGACTGTGTATTATACTAACTTGCTAATTAAGTAACTGTAACCTGTTGATAAATTATAATTCTAACATTGTAAAAGTCATGAGTTCGATTCTTACTGTGAGTTAAGGGATTTTTTTTTTTAAAGTAACTATGGCACTCGAATACCACGTAAATATGATAACCACAAAGTTTGTGAGATTTGAGACTCAAACGCTAGATATGAGATATTCTCATAATCCTCGATCTAAATGCTAATTGAGATATTAACTGGATGAGTGTTATACTAACTCGGTAACATAACTAAAGTGACTTGCTAACCGCTATCTCATTTAAGTAAAAAAAGAAAACAGAGTACAGAAAAAATTAAAGAAAATGTTATGTCGACGATTATGGTAGCTGTTGTTGTTGCCACCAACAGAGGATCATTTTTTTCCCGCATATTTTATCCACCAAGCACTCACTCTCAGCACGGCAACTTGTTAAAAACAAGTAATATGGATTCCATGGAATCAAATAACCCAATCGGCAAATTACCATTACCATCACTACTCCATCGTCTTCTTCCTCCACCTCTTTTTCTTTCTACCGCAAATTCATCTCTCCTTCCCAAATTCTCGGCAACTTTTCCCGGAGGAAACAATTATGTCCGACCCCGAAGAGGGCCGAGCTCCCGCCATTTTCCCCAGGTCAAAGAACCTGGACGCCATGGACTTTGATATCGACGTTTCCTGGCCCTTGGATCAGATCCACTTCCTCTCTAATCCCACCTCCCCACTTCTCTTCTCACCCGCCGACGACCCCTGTTCTCCTCTCTGGGCCTTTCCCGATGTCAGTCATGATAAGCTCGCCGCAGGAGGAGGCCGAGCTCTTCCCGACCCGGCCCAATTCGTTTCCGGTGAGTTCGGGCCTGATGGGTTGTATTCGTTCTTATTGGTTTTGGTTTACTGAATCAAAAAATTTGTATATTTTCTATGTGAGTTTGTTATATCATGGGAAAAGCATTTAGATTTCAGCTTTTGGGTTTTGCTGGAAAGATAAGGCAAAGCGAAACAAAAAGGATTTGGTTCTTGGATAATTCGGCTCTCTCTTTTTTGGTCAACATGAATAATAATTCAGCTGAGCAAGTACTATAGGGGGTTTCTTTTGTGGAAAGGTTTCTAATTTAAGGAATACTAGTTGTGTTTGTTTTGGTTTATCTTGGTTAATTTTGTTAAAGTTTAACAATTGACAAGTGTCAAAATTGGGTTCTTTGCTCTCTCTTTCAGAAACCAAGGACTTGTAATACTCTGTTACACTCAAAAGGCTCCTACCCCCTACTGAATGTCATAGGATTTTCAAGTTCACTACTTTTTGTCTCTAGGACAAATTTTGGGAGTTCGTTTATCTATAAGAGTTTGAAAACACATTTCAGTGGCTTAACTTTTGCCATCCAGTTACAATCTTGGCATATTGCTTCATTCAGCATTTTCAGTTTCTGAGAGGTTTGCTCATTTGGGTTTTGACTTTTTATAATATCACAGCAAACGCAGATGCTAATCCGGTTGTGGAGAAGCCAAGAGAGGATGAGGACAACAGAATGCTTCCATTCCCATTTTCGGGACTGGACCCAAATCCAGATGGTTATTTTCTAATCAAGGAGAGAATCACTCAAGCACTGCGGTACCTCAAGGAGTCGAGTGATCAACATGTACTAGCTCAGGTTTGGGCACCAGTGAAGGATGGAAGTCGGTACGTACTCACAACCTCAGGGCAACCCTTTGTGCTGGATCCACATGATGGACTTCATCAGTATAGGATGGTTTCTCTGATGTATATGTTTTCTGTGGATGGGGAGAATGATGGAGTGCTTGGACTTCCTGGCCGTGTTTTCCAGCAAAAGATGCCCGAATGGACTCCAAATGTTCAGTACTACTCCATCAAAGAGTATCCACGGCTTGATCATGCTCAGCACTACAATGTTCAGGGAACCTTAGCTTTGCCCATTTTTGAACCCTCTGGGCGGTCCTGTATTGGTGTAATTGAGCTCATAATGACTTCTCAGAAGATCAACTATGCTCCTGAGGTTGACAAAATTTGCAAAGCACTTGAGGTTAGTTTACTTTTTTTTTTTTTTTTTTCCCATATCATGTGATGTTCTATATTTCAAATGTCAATAGATTTATCAGTCAATTGCAAAACAAGAAAAAAAAAAAAGAAAAAAAGATTTGTCAGTCACATAACTTAATTTCTCCTGCAGGCAGTAAGCTTGAAAAGTTCAGAGATATTGGATCATACAAGCACACAGGTGAGCAATGTGTGTTCTTTTGGAAACCAAGAAAATAAATATGGATTTCTTTCATTTATTCCTCCTCCATTCTCACAGATATATGCTTGGCACTTCTTGTAACCAGATCCAGATACGCAATGAAGGTCGCCAAAATGCATTAACTGAAATCTTGGAGATACTGACAATGGTATGTGAAACTCATAAATTACCACTGGCTCAGACATGGGTTCCATGTATGCATCGCAATGTTTTGGCTTATGGTGGTGGCATGAAGAAGAGCTGTACGAGCTTTGATGGTAGCTGCATGGAACAGGTCTGTATGTCCACAACAGATGTGGCAGTCTACATTGTAGATGCTCACATGTGGGGTTTTCGAGAGGCCTGCGTAGAGCATCACTTACAAAAGGGTCAAGGGGTTGCTGGGAGGGCATTTTTTTCCCGTAATGCATGCTTCTGCAGAGACATTAGCCAGTTCCGCAAAACAGAATACCCTTTAGTACACTACGCACGCATGTTTGGGTTAACCAGCTCATTTGCAATCTGTTTACAGAGCACTCACACTGGAAATGATGATTACATCCTAGAATTTTTTCTGCCGCCTAGCATCAGAGACAGTTGTGAACAGCAGACTTTATTGGGCTCCATATTGGCTATAGTGAAAGATCATTGTCAGAATCTTAAGGTTGCTTCTGGAATTGGACTGGCAGAGGAAGGAACAGTTGAGATTGTTCAAGCTTCTATAAATGAGGGACTTGACTCAAGACTTGAATGCATACAGATACCCTGTTCCCTGGAGCCACTTCCAGGGTCTTCCTTACCTAACAGAGAAGAGATGGTGCCCCTAAATCCAGCAAAACCACAGTTAATGGTGGACATCGATGCTATTAATGATGAGAGGAATGCAGTTCACAATGGTGGAAAAAACAACATTTCTGTTCCCGAGAATAAAGACATAAAAAAGACATCAGAGAGGAAGCGTGGGAAAACTGAGAAATCAATTAGTCTAGAGGTTCTTCAACAATATTTTGCTGGGAGTCTTAAAGATGCTGCAAAGAGCCTTGGAGGTTATTTTTTATTACACTAAACATCAATTTTTCTCATGTTGTTTCAACAAATGCCAAAATCCTTGTTTACATAATTAGAAAGCAGTACTAATTGAAATATATGATCTAAAAGGAATTTTTGTTTTGCAGTTTGTCCTACCACAATGAAGCGCATCTGTAGACAGCATGGAATCTCCCGCTGGCCATCTCGCAAGATCAACAAGGTCAACCGTTCTCTCAGTAAGCTAAAGCTTGTAATTGAATCTGTCCAAGGTGGTGAAGGAGCATTTGGTTTGAGTCCTCTTACTACAAGTCCACTTACTGGTGCTGTTGGTTCTCGACCTTATACAAGCTCTCAACCCTATGAAGTTCAGGGAGAAAAGAAAGATTCACCCAGCTCTAGTACACCAGGAAGAGAGGGACAGGCTGGGATAGAAGATCCATTGCAAGATATCGGTAATGGCTCAAACTCATCCAAAACAGGTAGTGGCTCAAGGGAGGCGAGTACAGGTACCCCTACTTCTCATGGTTCATGCCAAGGTAGTCCGGCAAATGGAAGTGCAATGGTAAAGGACCCCTTTGTTTCTTCCATCCATGAGCAATTCGTTGAAGTTGATCGCTCCCCTGAATCAGCATTTCGATCACCAGAGGAACTGTATGTACCAGTTCCATGCTCAATACCAGATGCTCTCCTCATGACAGAACCTGAAGAACCATCTAGAGGAATGCTGCTAGAGGATGCTGGAAGTTCAAAAGACTTGAGAAATCTGTGTCCGTTTACCGATACAACTGTGCACGAGCAAGTTCCAGAAGTTTTCTGGACAGACCCCCCATGTCCCGTTTCAGCTCCTAACCAATCCATGCCTACTCTTGCTTACACAATGCCCCATAACACATCTTTACAAGAAATGAGGAGTGTAACCATAAAGGCAGCATATAAAGATGATATCATTAGGTTTCGGATCTCTATGAGTTCTTGTATGGTGGATCTGAAAGAGGAAGTGGCAAAGAGATTAAAGTTGGAAGTGGGCACATTTGATATGAAGTATATGGATGATGACCTTGAGTGGGTTCTGATAGCTTGTGATGCAGACCTGCAGGAATGCATGGAAATTTGCAGATCATCAGGCAGCAATATGATCAGACTCTCTGTTCATGACATTCTGTCCAATCTTGGAAGCTCTTGCGAGAGCACTGAGGAATGAGGATTCAATTGTAGATATGTTTAGTTCGTAGAATCATTAATGCTTAGCAAGTGCAGGTGTAGTAGGCATTGTTTGATAGAGCTTGCTTCATTTTTTTTCTTTAAAACGAAAATGACTGCATTCTTGAAATCAAATTGTCGATATAGTGTTGCTCCCTCCGTGCCTCGATTTCATTGGACTTTTTGTTCCTTTTACATTTTGCCAATAATATATAATGGGATGTCACATGTTAAGTAATCTGCATTTCATGACCCTTTATATCTTGTTTAGAACTTGGAACTTCATTTATTTTCTCAGTTGCTGGGACTCCATGTCAAAGAAAGAAATGAAATGCTTTAAAGAAGAAATTTAAGCAATAATAGAACTGTAGTAGTCAGGAAACTTTTGGGCCTCTTGTTTAATCCAGAACGATATAAAACTTTTTAAGGCTTCACCTCTTGGGAGGCAACTAGGCATACATGCCACAGGGTGAACATAACCTGGTATGCATATTCTTACTGTTTCCTATATTCAGTGATGATACTTTAAATCACATCTCTCATGTTCATAGAGGTTACATGCATCTAGATGTGCCTTGCCTTAACGAAAGACATGACCTGCAGTATGGTTATTTTGCCTGAAACATATTAAGCGTGAAATGTTACTCCGATGAATGCTCCTTGCCGGGGAGATGGCAGAGTTCATCATGCGGTGTGGTGGTTCCCCGGAGTGTGGCTGCTTATCTTTTTGGGTTCATTATCATCTACAATGATGACCTTTGACAAAATTATCTCTGGACTTGTAGTATGCGGCATAGAACCAGTTGACCTAAACCAAAAACTGCTCCCAACTCATGGGTATCTGAGACCAAATAACATTCGGTTGCCTTTGAGGATTCATGATTGGAATCAACAACGTGATTTAACTTCAATGGAGCAAATTATCTATAATGGAACAGTGTTTTGAGTTCGAGATTACAATGATGAAGAGGTCAAAACGGATAACAGCATATGCAGTCCAGGCAAGACCATTTGCAAACGAATCCAACGACAGGAAGAAGGCATGTATGCCACCCGTTTTGTTGTGACCACCATTTTCTGTCAATATATATGAACCATATAGCAAAACACTATAAATAGTAAAGAACAACGAGCAATACATCGTCACCAAACTCCATAAAAAAAAAATATTAAAAAATTAAAATCGCACACGTTAGAATATTGTTGGTGTTCAAGTAAATCCAAAATATGTGTCTAGCTCAAACTCGAGGTTACTTACTTTAGTTGAAACATGGTTTATGTTAGAGATATTCTCGGAGAATCTTAGTAGATATCCAATCAATGTATGATTATGTTTCCATGTACAACTCTATCTCTATGCTTGTAATCCTCTATATAAAGTGACCCCTATTATCAATGAAAGTATGACTTAATTCTCTCTCAATTTCAGTTTTCCTTAAACACGTTATCAGCACGACGCCCTCACCCTAAAACCTAATAGAAAAAACCCTAAATCCGAATACAAAACCTTGAAACCCTTTCGGTCCCCGCTATACACCTTGAAGCTCTCCATACCAGGAGTCCAGAACCGGTGGTAGAACAACCAGAACCTGCTGGAAACCTATCGAACCGGCCAACGGAAGCTCCCATAGCAAATACTCCACCGGTTCACCACCTTCCGGACCTCTGATTGCTACCAAATTTTTCCAGTAGCAACATCTCGATTCCAGGATTCAGGAAGCAGAAGCAGAACCCTAAAAACTGGTCTAGAAGTTACTGAACCGACCTGCATAAAAACCAACAGAAGAAGAAAAGAAAGAGGAGAAGGAAAAAAGAAAAAAGAGAAAGCTAGTGGCCCACGTGCAGAAGAGAGGCGCGGCCAGTAAAGGAAAAAACAAAGAGAAGTGCGGCCCAAAAGGAAAAGAGGAAAAGAAAAGAAAAAGTCTGCGAGCCCAGAAGAGAGAGAAAAAAAAAAGGAAAAAAGTAGGCCTGGGCAGAAAAGAAAAGAAAAAGAGGTGTAGCCCACCGGCCAACCACCTCCGGTAACGACTTTCCGGTAACCAGCGACCTCCGGTGACTTTTTCGGCCAAATTTCCCGGTGACTTATTTAGAGGTAATTTTTACTAAAAGTTCCTGTTTTTTAGTTTTTATTCATTTTCTCTTCTTTTTCTCGGGGACTTGCAACCTCCCTTCTTCTACCCCCTTCTCTTCTTCATAAGGGACACCAAAAGCCGAACTGTGGGGGTTCATGGTCACTCCAAGCTTGGAGCTTGTAGAGTCCTCCAAACTTAGAGTTTGTTGAGAAGTTATGATCGACCATTTACATCATTGTTTCGATCTAATCCAATACCTCTTAGAATCGGATTTATTGGACGCGACTATGCTCAGAAATATCTAATTTCTTGGAAGCGATTACTCTCGGAAATTCATAATTTCTTGGGAGCGATTACGCTTAGAAATTCATATGTTTTCATTATAGCCTTTTTCGCTCGAAACTAACCCTGTTTTTTTTGTTCTCTTTCAGGATGAGTAACCTAAACAAACTGAACTTTGCTCCATTGGGAACAACTGGCTCTAGATATTATAAGTGGGTTCATGATGTCCGCCAGCATCTCAAGGCAGATGAAATCTTGGATACGATTCTTGAGTCTAGCCAGACGTGCTAATTGTGGAGCAAGCTCAAGCTTTGGAAGCAAATAGAGCAGTCTTGGAGGTAAATAAGGTGAAAACCATCATCCTAATGACTCTTCATATGGATGATTTGCTCCAATATGAGTGTTGGATCATAATTCATATTCATATTTGTGCCCTAAAACATGGAAATTACTTGTTCTAAAGTCTTATTTAATGTTGACCAATCTAATTCCATTATTCCCTAATCTTGTACTTTTGCTTAACCTTTGTGTTTATTTATATATATTTATATTGTTTTCTTATCATGCTAGGAAATGATGAAGAAGCATGAAAATACACTAAAAAGTCAACCTTAGCACATTTTCTTATTTGCGCTAGGAGAAAGTGGGCTAGACAAGGAAGGAGTGTCGGCAGTCTGACCAAATGAACTCCAAATAAATTGAACTTTCTAGATCCATTGTAGACATCCTATAGATCATTTCTTATGAAGAGTTCAAGAGTTAGTTCGGAGTGAAAGGCCTTCAAAAGATCAGTCTAAGTTTCTGACTAAAAGACGAAAATGGCAAAACATGACCTATACGGATTCCGACAGCATTTCCGGTCAAACCACAGTGAACTAAGCTCTGAAATTTTACCATGATGATCTACACTTATCAAGGAATATTTGTATGTGAAGTCGAAGGCTAATTCCGAAGTCTCGGTGGGGACTCAATTGAAGGAAGCTCAGAGACGTATTCTAGTCAAAACATCACAATTTGGCCTAGAACCTTCTTTGGCCGGATTTCTTGTGCATTTTTGGAAGGTCTATGATGCTGAAATTATCAAAGAGAGCCCTAGAAGAAGAAGAATCCTATAAGACTATGGCAAGATTAATCCATCATATTATCTTTTGGATAATAGGCATCTCTTGCACATTTTCTCTCACATGCTTGTCACCTTGACTTTGGTGAGCCAAAACTACACTAACACTCTTCATTTTCATGTTTCCCATGGACAATAAAGAGAGCAGCTGCTCCTCTCTTTTCTTAAGTCATATTTTTCTACTCTACACTCTAATAACTCATCATTACTTCCCATTTTTTACTCCATATCTTCCATACCCATTTTCTTTGTTTTTAGGATCTATTACCACTTTCATACTTCACCTTCATGCTTCTTACAATGCTTGAGCTGCTCCTTTTTACTTCCATTCATCATTTTACTCCTTTCTCTCTTCTCTATATAAGCATCTCCTCTCACAAGGAAGAGGCATCACTCATTCTACCCCATTACATCTTCTTTCTCTCTTCATCTCCTTCATAAAACATCCATATCCACCTCCCAAAATCAAATCCATAAAATCCATACTCTTCTTTCCACTCCATCTCCTCCATCACCACCACCACAATTACCATCTCCCACTACCAAAAACTCCATCACCACCACTACCACTACTCTATCACTACTACTTAAAGTTAGCCAAAGAAACATCATATCTTCATCACCATTTCATTAGTCATCAACAAGAAGTTCACCATCCACTCATTCCATCATTAGGGAAGATAGAAGAAGCATTGAAGAAGGAAAACAAAGGAGGAGCTAGCCATTGATTTGTCAAGCTTCAACTAGTTCATTCTTTCCTTAACTCTTTAATTTACCTTGCTGTACTTTATATATTTGATGCTAATTTATATGATTATGAGTGAGTAGTTACTTTGTTAGGGCTATGGTTGAAAGCCTAAGCCAATCTTGTATGAATTGATGTTTTAATTTACATTTGATGTTATTTGTGATTTTCATATTCATATGCTAATTCAAAAAATGAATGCATTCATTCAAACTTGATTACTTTGAATGTGTTGTGTTTGTTATCTCATGAAAAAATGTTCAGGGAGTAGTTAACCTTGAGCATTGATAGCATGATAGCATTCTCTATGTGCATATGAAGGTTGTGAGTTAAAATCACCTAAATCTAGGATTGGTTTGCTTGCATGATTATCTAAATTCAAAGCTTTATACATCTAGAAATAATGAATTGAGACTTAACCGATAATAGAATTTATTCTTAGGTAGTTAATTCTAGACTTATCCTGTTGGAATTGATAATATTAAAGAAGCTTAAGCATTTGTAGTCTTATCCGGATGCAAAGAGGGTAATTGGGAAATTAGAATAGCATCACTTGTATTTGATCTTTAATACTTGCAAGGGAGGTTGTGGTAGACAATCCAATCCCTAACTCATTATATTACTAGTTTAGTTTAGAGTAGTTTATGTTACATTTGAGCATTTATTTTAATTTGGTTCACTACTCTATCCAACAAACAATCTCACTGCCACCACAATACACATACTCACCATGAGCCTAGATTTCTTCTGAATTTAGGTTTGTGATTGTACATTTGCATATTCTAGTTCTCCTTAGGTTAACACTCTAGCTAGTCAAAGGAATCCAATCCTCGTGGGTTTGATAACCTTTCTTAAATCCCTATACTATTACTTGTACCCCTTATACTTGAGGGTGGCTATTTGGCTAACAATAAGTTTATGAACGAAGAAGACCCCAGAAGGCTGTAGGTCTCACTCGAAGAAAGATTTGACAACGTCCGTGACTCCCTGCTTCTTGAACTAGAAGTGAGATGCCATAGCCTCCACTTCTGTGATTTCAAGTCAGTTATTGACTACAACTCAGAAGCACTTCGCATTAAATCCTTAATGAAATTCTATGCAAAATATCACATATGCGATGTTGATTGAGAGGACTCTCTCTACCTCCTCTGTCTCTGCTTTGATGGTTGCAAATAACTATCGAATCGATGTTACTGCAGGACAGATCACAAGGTTTCATGAGGCTCATTGGAGCTATGAATGTCGCTGAAAAACATGACAACAGCCTTGTGAAGAACTATAATTCGAGACTCGTGGGAACAGAGCATATTCTGGAGTCCAATTATAGTCGCGTCCTAAGGGATGGAGCCAAAAGCGAAACCTTAAATTTAGGGACAATTCTGGACTTTTTGGTCCATATTCTCACTCTACCAAGAAACGTAATAGCCAAAATAGGCGGACACGGAACCATAGAGGTCAACATGGAAAGAGGGAGGGAGGCAATGCCTCTGGTCATATTGGTGGCTCCACCAACACTAAGAGCCATCCTTATGAAGCTTTCAAAGTGCCTCAATCAATAGAGTCTAAGCATAGAGATGTATGTTCCCGATATGGAGTGTCCGGTCATTAGGCCGACATTTATAGAGCTTGTGGAAATATGGTCACCGCCTACAAAGCATATTGTGAAGCAAGAGAAACTCACTATGTAGAACAAGAAGATCTAGAAGATGATCTAGAATGAAGGGTTAAAGATTTCAATTTTGGCTGGGATTAATAGATTACCAATTCTGTTTAAGTCTTTATTTTTCCAAGAGATATAATAGGCAATTTCAATATTTTGTACTAAATGTCATTGGTTTAGTTTCTCTTCAAAGTAGGCTCATCCAAAGTGAGTATGATGTTTAGGAAGGTTTTGAGGTAAGTGGTACTTAAGCGAGCTTTGCTCCACCGACATCTCTCTACTTATCTAGTTATATTTATTTTGGAGTTACCGAAAGAAGTTAAAACGACTATCATTGTTTTTCATTGGCTAGTACTTGGATTAGATTCTCTTAATGGTTAAGAAATAATGATGTACTCTGTTGGCTTATGAATAAAATTTCGAGTTCTTTTCATTATGCTCCATTTTGATTCTGAGCATATTCCTTTATGACTACGATGGCTCGACCATCAGGATTAGTTCAAGGATATATAATAGCCCAAATTTCATTTGCCAAATGGCACCTTTATTATTATCACATAAACTCTTTACCCTCCTAGGGCGAATCAAACCCTATTGAGCCATTCGAGCCAAAGGATTCCATGTATGAAGATATGTAGAGAACAGAAATGAATTCCTTTGCAATACCTCTAATGATTGCGAATAAAGACGCATCTTTGAGAAGTTTATGTGTCTCTCTAGTGAGTTCTATGTCACTATTCAAGCTATTAAATCCAATAAAGTTATAAGAGAAGATCTCTTAGATTTAGACACATAATTGATTTGTCACGACATGATAGGTCATCATAGTCATGATGATCTCTCTACTAAAGACTTCATACGAATATCCATTCTTTCGAGCATTACGAAGCATGAATCAAAAGTTGATTCCTGGACTAAGTGTGACCGCCTCTACTGCCTCTGGCACTGCCGCCTTCCACCACCAGCCTAGGGCTAGCACAGTCCCTATTCATGGTGATGGTGCCCTAGATGATGTTACAATCACCAACTTTGCTTCAAATAGCATTTCAAACGCTTAGGCCAAACTAAAATCCTCAGTGGTTGCTTCTATGGCCTCTCGCTCGTTTTACAAAGCATGTTCCTTCAGGAAATTAGGATTGAGATCGTCCTTTGCAATGGATATGAAAATACTCATTCTGTTCTTACATAGTATCTAAGGGGATTCTATGGACTGATTCAACCAACTTGCGAACGTTTAAATATAGCATAATGTTGGTTGACACGCAAACACACTGGTCACGTGGTGTGCCATTATCCACTTGTAAATGCTGCTTATACTACACTCCTAGCACATATCATATGACAACGGGCTCACTCCCGGATCATCCTATTCAGTCAATTGGACTTGACAATGCTAGAGAGTTTACCTCGGAGACTTTCGATGGTTATTGCATTGGGACTGATGTTGGACATCATATTCTCATGAACACACCCAAATGGTCTTGCAAAAATGACTATGATGGTAGCCCAGACATTGGTAATGTGCACCAATCTCCTTATATCTACTTGGGGTGATGCAATATCGCATGTATCTATGCTAATTCGTCTATGACCCACTGCCACTCAATCTACCTATGCGTTACAGCTAGTGATTGGGTACCAGTATCGTACTTATGCATATTTGAGTGAGTCATTTATGTGCTAATTGCGCCGCCACAACACACTATGATAGGTCCTTACAGACGAATGGGCAACTACGTTGGCTTTGAGACTCCACCAATCGTCTGCCACTTAATGCCCTTACAAGGTGATCTCTTTACCGCTAGATTTGCGAATTGTCACTTTGATGAGACAATCTTCCCATCGTTAGGGAGAGATAAGAATACATATGTTCAACAGGAACGATAGGAATTGTCGTAGTCTGTCCCCACTATATCTCATCTCAATCCCTCTTAAAGTGACGAGGTCACACATATTTGTTGCAAATATACCTGCAAGGATGGACGTCCCTACGAGAGGATGTAAGCACCACCCTACACGAAGGTATTCATGGCACCAACGCCATAGAGAGTGACACTCTGGCGTTACAGGCCATGGCCCTATGTAGGATGTGTGGGAGGCCCATGGGTTCAAAGGATACTTTGGCACAACCCTAATCCTTAGATCATCAACGCTCAAAATCCGTCTCATGAGAATCTTCCAGATTATGGTTATCGTTGGGGACGCCTCAACGTCAGAACCTATTCATGAGAATATAGAGCTCTATAGAAATTACACTAGTGTACATGAGACATGGGATAATTGATGATATAGTCGCGTATTTCATTGTGCATGACTTTATTGAGTCCGATGATATCGAACCAAGCTCTGTTGATGAATGAATGTCAACGTAGAGAAAATTGACCTAATGGAAAGATGCGATCCATGTTAAATTGGATTCTCTAACAAAGAGGAAGGTTTTCTGGCCAGTGATGCCAACATCTCCTAATGTTAATGTTAGAAACCCGAAGGCTCTAATTTAACGATTAGAGAGAGAGTGTGTGAATACACAATATATAATGGTTCGTTTCCCGCCAAGGCGGGAAACTACGTCCACTTGAAGCTTTTACTATGTGTCAGGCCCTAAGGCTCGACAAGATTACAAGAGTTGTAATGGGATGTTGAGTAAGTGGGAAGGAGTCCCCTTTTATAGGGAAGGGAGGCTCCTTCCTTCACTTGTTTTCTAATGTGGGATACAAAAACAACTATTCTACTCTAGAAAGCATATTGTGAAGGCAACTTGGCAAGGTTGAGAACTTGGCTTCCCGAGAAGCTCTTGAGCACTTCCGACCATCATGGCTTAGCTTGGACATCGGGCTTCGAGATGCATGTCATCGTTGGGTCCCGCCATGACTCGTGGGCCCCCTATGAGGGTGTTGTTTATGCTTGGTGACATAGATAATAGCCTTGTTAGTAGAAGTATCTACAAGTCCCTGAAGTCCCTAAGTGAGAGGAGCATCTTGGTTGGGGAGTTATAAACACGATGTTATCAAGCATAAACAATGTCCGAGAGGCGGCTAGCCCCTACAAGTCCCCGAACTCCGTAAGCAAGAAGGGATTCGTTAACCTGCACAACAAAGACAAGAAAAATATGCATATGTAGAATGCTTGTTGTATTGGGCAACGTACGTGAGTTGCATTGATATGCATTGGCATATCCGAATGGACGAGGTGCACGATATATGTTGATGTATATATATGAATGGCGCCGAGTATGATCTGTTTATAACATATGAGCTCAAGAATGCACATGATTGTGTAAGCATAGTAAGAATAAGCATATGAAGTGAATATGATGCATAGAATGCGTGGTGTGTGTAAGAAAACGAACGAGGTTGAGTTGATGAGGTTACACCCGTGAGGCGTAAGTTGCACGAATGCCGTGAACGAGAGTTTGAAACTCAAATGTGAACGTTTATGTTAGTTTGGTTTCCGCTCGTATTAATGGAACGTAAAACGAATTCGATTTATGGCAAATGACAAATGGTAGAAGAATTCAATGTTCCATTAATGTGCATTATGCCTAGGAGACACGAGTGTAAAGCTCGGAAATGTCGGGAAGGCAAGCGCGTGGAAACTCGGGGATGCCGAGAAGGCAAGAGCATTAGAGCTCGGGGATGCCGTGAGGCATTAACGGGTAACTTGAAGGTGATGCCTTGAGGCATGAACGTAACCGTTGCTAATTATGCTCGGTCGTATGTACAAGTCCCCGAAGTCCCCAGTCAAGGAGGGTTTTCTTGCAAGGTTGATACCAAAGCGTAGCTTTGTGCCGTATATTGAACATAATAAGTGTGAGTGCATCATCCATCTAGAATTTTTTTGGAGCGAACGCTTTTGCCATTTCGTGTGGGCCCCTGCTAGGCCCTCCGAGGAGTCCCCAACTCTTGGTTATAGACCTCCACATGGTCAGAAAATTGTTTGATGAGGGGAGCTGCATTTGAGCAGTGGACATTAGGTGGCGAACCTAATCTTTCATACCCAAGCGTCGAGGGTTAACTGCCAGATCAATGGCTGCCATGGACTGTGTTAACTGGTCCCTTTACCTTTTCCCGGAGGAGAAAAGCTTGACTGCAATGCCGCGTAGTAGTCATTGTCACTGTGAGGCGTTGCCTTACCACTTGGCAGTTGGTCGTAGACCACAGACTCGTGGAGTCTAAACCCGTTTTAGGTATTTTTCCCATATGGAGAGTTTGACAAAGTATGGTGCCGGAGGCATGACAAAATATGCTGACATATAGAGTATATGTAAAGTTTGCTAATTGTATGAACAATAAAAAATAAGCATAGCAAGTAATATTATGTAGATCTTTATGACCATGTAACATGCATATTAGATAATTGCAAGTTTAATGGATGTCCATATAAAATTTGAGGGTAAGTGTCTCGTGAAGCATAGTGAACTATTAGGACTTAGCTAAGGCATGTTTGATATGTTCGAGCGAGTTAGGTTGTGTTCAAGCAAGTTGTGTGTAGTTGAGTGGGTTGGCGCTGTTTCGAGCATGCGAGGCTTGACCCAAACAAGTCGTGGCCATGCTCGATACCCAAGCGAGTCGTAACCCAAGCAAGTCGTAATCCGAGCAAGTTTAGTTAAGTTATAAGTGTCACGCATGTGTATAGCATGCACTTGTAGTAAAGTTGCTAATAACATTTTTGTATTTTTGTAGGCATGCTTAAAGGTCATGGAGACATGTTAAGGCATGGCAATAGTATGTAAGCATTGTAAGTATGCTACTAAAATTGATACATATTGTAAACATGCTTTAAAAGTTATTAAAAGCATGTAAATGAATATCAAGTGTGATATATTATAGGCATGCTTAAAAGTAGTAAAAGCATGTAAAGGCATGGCAATGACTCTAATTGAAAGAGCGTTAAAAAGAAGATATAGTTCCTTATCTTATGCTGATTTGGAGTGGGTTTGACTCGGGATCAATGTAAGTACCCAAATCCTGTTGGAATTATCCAAGCATGACGCTTCATTTGCTCCGGCGAAGTTTCTTAGTAGAAAGCTAATGATTTCTTTGATTGAACCGGTGCTTTTGTCTCGTTGACATAGGCTAAACGATCAGCACTTTTGTCCATATAATTAAATTAATTAAATATGTGCAATGAAGATTTAATGTACACATATTTGAGAATGTGACGGTGGTGATCATAGTGATATTATTGCTTCACATATATGCATGGCACAATTTGACATGTAAAGTCTAGAATTTTATGCACATGTGCAGATGCAGGTTTGCATCATATTTGAATTAGGTGAAGTAAAAAAAATGAAAATTGATCTACTGTGTGATCATGGCATATTGAGCTTATATAAGAGCATGGGTACATGGCAAATACTCGTTCAATGTGTGATTGTCTAATTGCTAGCTTTATAAACCAAGAAGGTCGTACATGTGCACAAGCTTAATTTCAATGCTTTGAACACGTAAATAAATGAAACTCATGCTAACAAGCTAGTTTTTTTTTTTATGTGAGATAGAGTTAATTAATGATAAGTATATGCATGTGGTTAACCACTAACATAATTGAAATAAACCATCTAAGGTATGATTAATAATTTAATATGGTGCCGGGTATCAGATATGCTTGACATGATAATCGATGCGATTGTATTGCAATACTTGTACTGTAAAACCATGGTTGGTTGAGTAGCAATGAAACAAGCTTAGACAATAGAAACTTAGTGAAATAAGTTTGACATTTGGTCCATGTATATCACGGAGTCATGTCTAAGTAAATGCCAGTTTGATAATAATGAAAGCCAAATAAGGTAAACACATGTTAGCCTTATGACACTAGTTTATTATGCTCTCAAAAGTCATATATTGCTAGTTGTGATGTGCACGGATGCCGTATGTATTAGAATGAAGCTAACTGAGGTGTCTAGCATAGAATCATATATACATGGGCCAGACCATTTATTCGGTGGACACATGGAATCAAAACAGATTAAGAGTGTACGTGTGCACACATACAATTGTGGAATCTGGTAAGCAACACATGCAAACACAAGTATGAATGCACAGCAAGTTGAAGAGCATATATATTTGAATGCCAGCGACTTCGAAAGAAACAAACTGCATAGAGAAAAGGACTTGGCTTTTTTGTAAATCAGAGGTTGAGCGAACAATGTGTGGCAGCGAGGGTGGTGCTGACTCTGATCGAAACATGGTCGAGGTTGAAATATATATGGTCGAGAATCGAAGATGGGCGTTCGAGCACGCAGAGAGAGAATTAAGAACTGCTGGCATGGGTGTAGAGAGTAAGTCTAAGGGGTGCCTTAAACATGGGTGTTTGATGACGGAAGAAGTTGTCATTGGTGCCCAGAGTAATTAGCAGTTGACCCAACAAAGATGAACTGCGTGTCAGCCGCTACAAGTTCTCATGGATAGCTACTGGCGGAGGCTCGTGTTGGAAGCTCGTGTCGGAAGCTGTTAGCGGAAGCTCAATCATGTCGGAAGCTTTTTAGCGGAAGCTCGATCATATCGGAAGCCTTTTTTTTTTTTTTTTTTGTCGGTGCGTCCTTAACTGACGTTGGGCCTTCGGCGTTTGAAGGTTTACTTGCCTGGCAGAGGTTCTTGGAAGATGACGGTCGCCACTGTGGTTGACGGGCAGCCAAGATTGCAAGGATTGATCAAACTTGACGGGTCGCCAAAGGGCCCTACTTGGTGGAGGTTGACTTGCAAGATGACGGTCGATAAAGCCGTATTGGATTTTGGTATGGCGGTGGTTCTTGTTGGCGATGCAACGGGAACCAAAGTTGCATCATATGTTGGGTGTTGATGCATCAAATGTTGGATGGCGGTGGTTGACCATAAATGTGTCGGATGAGCTCCGTTAAGAACTGTGATGAGAAACTCCGTCAAGAAGAGCTTGCAGTAAGTCTTGGCGGATGTTGGATGGCGATGATTGATGACGGTTGCTAATGAAGCACTATTACTTGTGAGGTTGGTGTTCGACGGGCCTCTAATCAGTGCTTGGTGTTTGCCGGATGGTACCTGCTGCGAGGATTGCAAGGGTGGCCAGTTGGCTGCTTGGCTTATGGAGCATGACGCTGACTGGAGGGAGAAAGTTGTCGTTGACTTGACTTGACAAATGGCGTAAGTTGCCGCCAAGGAGGTTGAGTAGTGGTGATCAACATTGGGTAGATGGCGCTTGGAGCTGAGTATTGTCAGATCAACCTTGGCGGTGGGAGGTAAGAAGCAAAGTTTCAATTTTTGGTGGCGGTGCGACAAGTTGCATTCCTTGTTAGTGTTGACTTCAGTCAGGGCGGTAAGTGTTGTTGCTGATCGAAGAGCAGCCAGAGCATAGCTTCTGGGTGTCTTTTTTTTTTTTTTTTTTACCGCCAAGACTTTGGGCACAAGTTGCCGCTAAGAAATTTTATCTAAGTTGACGCTTACACTGGGCGGATGATCTCCTCAGCTAGAGTAATGAGAAAATATTTGATGGTGGCGGTGATTCACGACAAATGTGTCGGAGATAGTGACGAGAAGCTCCGACAAGAAGAGCTTGCACTGAGAGTTGACGCTTGAAGAGCGCTGTCGGTGGCTTGGCGCGTCAAGGTTCGTGTTTGACGAAAGGCTGGTGTGTGTGATCAGACCTTTGTTTGGCGGCTGAATGCACCATGGAAGAAGCTAGGTGCAAAAAAAAAAAAAGAGGCTGGGTGTGAAAAGTATTTCCTGGGTGTCCAAAGTAATATGCACTCAAAAATTGTTTTTTTTTTCCTGTGTTACCGCCAAGTACCTTTTGTCAGAACCCATCCCGAAAATTCTCTCTAATTCCCAAGATGGACGCTGTGGGGCCCACTTTTAGGAAAAATTCGACAAAACTTCCCCTAAAAGTGGACAACCCAACCTGTTAAAAACAACAAAAGCAAATTTTTCTAAATCCAAGATCCAACAACATGCAGTCATCCTACATTTCACAACCACCACAAGTTACCAAGCTAAAAACCAAGCGTAAGGGCAGTAAAATTTATACAATACAACCTGGGGGTTCTAATCTTCAACTCCATAAATAAAACACATCTCCGACAACGAAATTAATACACAATAATACTAAGCCTCTCAAGGTTATCAGAGCGATCTACGATAAAATCAAATATATTACATGAGGTAGGTTAATATTAACCTACGAAAGACAAGTGGCAGGACTGGTGCTAAGCCTCGATCCTACGCCGAACAGCAGCACTGCGAACTGGGCAAAGGAAACCGAAAAGCCCAGGGGAAAGTAAGCAATAAAACGTTAGTGTGAGTGGACAAAAATATTTAATTAAGAAAGAAATGTTTCTTACTTTCCCGCGTTTATTGTTTAGAACGTTCTTATGCATGCAATAGGGAACTAAAAATTTCAAATCACTCTCATGACTAAGCCAGCCCTGCTGGTTTGAGAGAAGTTCGACTGGCCCCGTTAGTCGAACTGAATAAATAGATAAATAATTTAAAAGGTATGGACAAAGACGTCATCACCATACAATAAAATAAAGTGAGCCGCTAAGGCTCGGGTCGAAGTGTCCCACACTCAAGAGCATCTCATGCTCGGCTCTACTCACCCACAAACACAAAGTAAGTAGGAGGAGTACTAATAGGCTAGCTAGCAATAAAGTATATCGACCCAGGTATGGTGGGTAAAAACCATATGCAAATCGAGAATTAGTAAGACTTCCTCGAAGTCTCACAAGAAAGGAACTTAGTCCAACGACGTGACCCCGCACGCCAACATAACTCAAAATCATAAACCAATATACGAAAATAAAGTAAGTTCATAATCTCGAAGAAATCTCCCATTTCTGAAGATTCCTCGGAAAGCTCAAATCTATTAATAAATAATAATACTTTCATTTCCGGAAATAATCTCGTCGAAGATTATTTCTGATAACAAATTCAAAATGGAACATAACAACTTCTAATCGGCAATTCGAACGATAAATAATTCCACAATCAAAAATCGAATAATATGCTCATTAAATAAAAGATAATTTAAATAATTTCGTAACTTAGAAAATTTAATTGCATGCATGAATTAAAATCAAACGTCCACTCACAGTATACGGCTAAGCTTGCCGTCGATCCGAACCCTCCTCGTGAGAATCCTCCTCACGTCCTGTACAATGTAACGTTCGTAAACCGATAAGTACAGGACGGATAAAAATTAAATTCACCAAAAACACAACCATATCCCAATTGTTATTAATTACTTAAAAATCTCCAAATTCACTTTTCTAACTTCATTTCTTTACTTTGAGCTTCCGATTAAGGAATTCCGATACACGGATTATCCGTAAATTAATTAACGAATTTCACACCATAACGAAAACCATATCTACACTTCACGAAATTAATTCGAGGTTACCAATATGGAAACTACATTATGCCAATGATTAAATAGCTAAATTACGGCAGTTGGAAACCTGCCCTACACCACCTCACGCGCCGCCCACAGTGGCGGCGAGTGGCGGTTACTCGCCGGAATCAACCTCCTCCTATGACCACCAAATTTCATGTACAGCATCAATTCTACCCACTGGTCATTTCATTCAACTACAACACATCCAAATAACAATTAAAAACAGCCGAAATCAATTGATGAACACAAACCCAGAAATTTCCAAGAACCCTAAAATTTAATTTCGTCAATTCGGCTTCTACACAACTTATCGTGATACAAGGCCATAGGGGAAATGATCAGTGATGAAAACCGAACCTTCGACGCCGGTTTGGCGGCCGGTGACGGCCGGAATCGTCGGAAATCGTCAAAAGACCGAAACTGCTACAGTGATCTTCTTGGTTCAATTCCGAGCTCCTCCGGTCGAGACACCGTGAAATACAACCATGGGCATGACGAGGAGGAGGAGGCGAGCCTAGAGATGTCTGGGTTTCGTCGTGGGGTGGCCGGAAACGAAGAAATTCGGAGGAGGAAGGAATCGGGCCGAACAAATGCACGTTCTCGGTTTAACATCCTCTACGACTTTCATGAAGAACATTTTCTCAAATTATGGCCCGAACAAAAAAGTCAACTTTTAGGGCCACTAAAATCGTATAACGGAGTAAAAATTAAAAGTAACTGACATTTACCGTCAAATTAATTAGAAAATTGAAAATTCTAGGTTCGGGACGTAACACCTTTTGGGTGTGCTTTTTCTGCTAAAGATGGGATATTTTATTTTACCGCCAAGTGTGATACACGATATATAGTGGTTCGTTTCCTGCCAATGAGGGAAACTACGTCCACTTGAAGTTTTTACTATGTGTCGGGGCCAGAGGCTCGACAAGATTACAAGAGTTGTAATGGGATGTTGAGTAAGTAGGAAGGAGTCCCCTTTTATAGGGAATGGATGCTCCTTCCTTCACTTGTTTTCCAATGTGGGATACAAAAACAACTATTCTAGTCTAAAAAGTATATTGTGAAGGCAACTTGGCTCTTGAGCACTTCCGACCATCATGACATAGCTTGGATGTCGGGCTTCGAGATGCATATCGTCCTTGGGTCTCGTCATGGCTCGTGGGCCCCCCATGAAGGTGTTGTTTATGCTTGGTGACATAGATACTAGCCTTGCTAGTAGAGGTATCTACACCTAACATAAAACCTATTAACTAATGGGTCTTCGTTAGAAAGCGTGATGAGAAAAAGATATAGTAATCTCGTCTTATGGCGCATGGCTTATCACAAAAACGCCCTGGAATCAACTATGATGAGACATATCCTCTCGTAATGGATGTTATTGCCCGCCACTACCCTGTCAGTTTGGTAGTTTCCGAATAACTGAATATACAGCTTACAAATGCGGTCACTACACATTTCTATGGGGATCTAGATACAGAATATATATGAAGGTTTATGGTGAACTTCATTTACCCAAGCCAAGTGGCTCTAGACCACGGAGCCCGTCTACAATGAGGTTAAGATGCTCACTAAAGTGACTACTTGATTGGGAAGAGATATGTTCACGCGTTTTCATAACAAGTTTAAGATTCTATCGCAGTTTATGTTGGATATGATCTTTATTAGAAGCCTTTAAAGAATTAAGAGAAACCGCTTAACACTTGAAATCCAATTTTGAGATGAAGGATTTTGGGGAAATATGATTATGTCTCGGTTTGAAACTTGATCATCGTGTTGATAGATGCTTAGACATTTTGACAAGGTCAAGCCTTCAAGCACTCCCATGATCGTCTATAGTCTTGATCTTGAAAATGATCCTCTTCGTCTAAAGGATGATGACGAAGATGTGCTAAAGACAGAAGTGCCTTACTTAAGTACAATAGGCATATTATTGTACTTAGCTCAATGCACAAGACCGGACATTTCATTTGCCGTGAACTTGTTAGCTAGATATAGCTTTGCGCCAAAGCGACGATATTGGATTGGTGTAAAAGATATCTTTCGGTATTTGAGATGTACGATTGATATGGACTTGTTCTATTCTTATAGAGAGACCATGGATTCAGACCCATCATATGTCAAGAATGCCACCAATAGTGGTCTGCGTTCCCTCTCCCCATCTCAAAAGACATAAGTGTTTTGGAAGGTTTTGCTGATACCTGGGTATCTCTCTGACCCACACAAATGTCATTCTCAAAATGGCTAAGTGTTCACCATGAGTAAAGACTGTGATATCTTGGAGGTTTACAGAATAGACCCTCGTCACTATATCTTTAAACGTGCAGAAATTATTGCTCTTCATGAAGTGGTTCGTGAATGTATATGGATTAGATCTATAATTACACATGTTCGAAGCAATTATGGTTTGAAGTCTACCACAGATGTGCCTACGAGCATTTATGAGGATAATGCTGCTTGCTCTGGGCAAATGAAACAAGACTACATCAAAAGCGACAACACCAAGCATAATTAGCAACAACAGACTCTTCTCGATATCAAAGTGAACTAGGTTCAATCTGAGGACAGTGTGGTAGACTTGCTCACTCAATCATTGCCTTAATTCCACTTTCGAGAAACATGTTGATAGTATCGACAAAAGTTTTCCGAACTCCCATGACCGTAGTCATGAGGGGGAGATGCAAACATCAAGAAGAGATGTCTACATGTATGGTCTCGAAACGTGAAGGGTGTGTTGTGCTCTTTTTTCCCTTTCGACTGAGGTTATTTTGTCCTACTAGGTTTTTGTTAGTCGGCAAGGTTTTTAATGAGGCAACGAGAGAAGCACCACATTTGGGCAACATAAGGGTAGTGTTCAAGTAAATCCAGAATATTTGTCTGGCCCAAACTCGAGGTTACTTGCTCTAGTTGAAATATGGTTTATGTTAGAGATATTCTCGGGGAATCTTAGTAAATATCCAATCAATGTACGATTATGTTTTCATGTACAACTCTATCTCTATGCTTGTAATTCTCTTATAAAACTCTATCTCTTATAAAAAGACCCCTATCATTAATGAAAATGCGACTCAATTTCCTCCCAAATTCAGTTTTCTTAAATAGTTGACAAATTGCCTCCTATAAAACAAAAAAATAAGAAGGGACATACTTTTGTCGACAAAAAATTTGTTGGTAAAAGCCTCTAATAAAAATTAAAATAAATGGTGACACATATTCAGCAATGACTAAGTTATCATAAAATCTTTCGCCGGTGGAAAACCGAGTCAAATTTCCAATTACCGGCTACCGACCGAATCTAGGGTTTTCTAAAATTCATACCGTTACTGTACCGCCGCCGTCGGTTACTGACGAGTCGGCGTACCGAAATAGCGGTTTGATTCGGTTGAAATTTCGGTATAGAGATGAAGATGCAGAACATTCTCCGTCATGTTCTTATTATTTGAATTGGTGGACCACTGGACTATGATCCTGGGTATTTGGACATGGATGTTCATCTTCAATTTGGCTTGGCTTGCATAAATGGGATCTGCGATCTGGGTTGAAGAAGGTACATATTCATATATACCTTACTGGTTGCAGGAAGAATATAGTAAGAAGATCTTCACAAGTTGAGACTCAGCAGCACAACACCAAACAATAAAAGTAGCTATTAAGCCCAGAAAGAAGAAGAAGAGAAAGCCCAGGCTAAGCTAAAAAGAGGAAGAGAATTTTCTGGAAGAAGAGAGAGAGAACAGAACAGAGAGGAAAGAGAAAAGACTAAGAGGAGAGCGGGAGGAATTAGGTGAAGTGAGAAAAGCAAGCTAGGGGTCGTGGACTTGTGGTCCTGGTGGGCCTCTTTATGTTGGAGACGTAATAAATATTATATTTGTACACCAAGCACTGAGAGAAGCTTGTGACCGAGTGGTTTTTGAGCACCATCTCCTTACAAGGAGTTAAACGTTCGAATCACGGAATCAGCCCTCCAATATTTTTTCTATTTTCGAAATTACTAATTACTTGGTATGTTGGAGTTGAAGATGTAATAAATATAATATTTATCCATAACTCATCGTGGCCAGCTCGTGCTCCAGTGATGGGGAGTGGAGCTCTCGTGCAAAAGGTTAGGGTTTCGAACCTTGCCTCTCCCTATGTTTTGGGATTTAGTGAGAACCAGAGAGCTAAGAACACAAATGAAAATTGATCTCCATAAGAAGTACCAGCAGAAGCAACAAGGACCTCTTTCTGTTATCAGAGCAGCTCAGAAAGGTGGTGATGATGTAGACGACCTCGATGGCTATACCCGACCCGTTTATATGGTGCACACCAGAGTAGGGGACTGGTGAGAATTTCTCCACTGACGCTTTCTTCCAACAAAAGTTGGGCTGCACCAACATTAATGTCTTGTCAATTCCATGCAGTAGATTATGTTGGAGTACTTTCTATTGAGGTGTCCAAATTTAAAAAAGTTTTTGTGTTGGAAATACCAAATTTACTTATAGGAAATACCAAATCTAATGGGGGATTTCTAGCCATGCTTACAGTACTGGTGACATGAACAGAAAGAGTGAGATGAAGTTTCCAGAAAACAAAGCAAAACAGCCCACATGATCAGTTTTAATTTTTCATTCTCAGAGCAAGATAAAGCAGTTTTATACAAACAAAAGAAAGTAATTTCTAATCAGCTTCTTCATTCAAATAAACAAGCTAGTGCAGCATAATATATATAGCTTGATGTGTTACAGAAACCTAGTATATCTAGTGTTCTTTAACCATACATACGGTACCAACCACTGTTCGAGCATCATCTCCAGAAACCATGGTTGTCATGAGCAGCTGAAGAAGAAGAAGAAGCTAGCTAGCAACAGAAATGAAGCTGATCGATGAAAATAAGTGTCAATGCATTAAGGAGAAGGTAGAGAGAGATGATGGAGCATAGGATGAAGATACAAAAGTAAATTAGGAGGAAGGATATATATTAAGTCATTCAAAACTTCACTTCAACCAAAGTACTCCAGACTCCAGAGGGTGCCAAGGGATTAGAGACAGAAGATCAGTCCAATCACTGCCATTAGAGAGCAGAAAGCTTAAATTTGTCACAGTTCATATCCTAAGAAGATAAAGCTAGTCAACCGTCTAGTCAACACCTCGTGTAGTGACATAATGCAAGGGGGAACGAGAATAGAAATTGCCAGGGTAGACAGATGTTTAATGTTTGAAAATTTGCAACTTTGTATTGAAAGAAAATTTAGGTAGAAGTGGCCTTTAGTTAGTGCTAAAAATCATATTTCATGGAGATTTCCTCGTGAACCAAGTCAAAATTGATAAATTCCTTTGTCTGAGTTTGGTTGATTTCCCAGTTCATCTATTTGGATGCAAACTTTATCCAAAGTTGATGAAGTTCCTAGCTAGCTTCGGCAATTTAGAAGGGAAAAGAACAAAGCTCATATACCTAAAAGATATTTGAGCAATAGTAGAAGCCTTTGGATCTTGTTTAATTCAAAACCAAATGTTATTTAGTCACACTCGTGCATTTCATATAGCTGCAAATTTGAAAAGGCTTGTGCCTTGATCATAAGTACAACGTCACCACTTTGTAGGCAAACATTGCCACTAGGGTGAACAAAAGAGCTTGTATTTAATGATCACATCGTAAGTCACATCTCTCATAAAGGTAACAACACACATCTAGTACAGATGCGTATCGCTTATGCAAAGATACGACCCACAGAACGATTACCAAATGCGATACATGTAACATTACTCCATCGTCCTCCGATGAATGCAGGGAAAAGGAAAAAACGACTCTTAATTAGAACTTCTAGCTAGTTCTTCGGTGGTCCAATGATTGGATGCCAGAGATGGCGGAGTTCATCTTGTTAATTTTATGCGTGGCTATTCTGATTAGTATGGCTGCCTATCTTTTTGGGTTCATCATCTATAGTCACCTCTGACAAGTTCACCTCCCTGCCTTTCCTTTCTGCTATCTGTCGCTGAGTCGACTTGTAGTATGTGGCATACAGAAGCAGCTGAGCTAAACCAAAAACTGTGCCCAGCCCGTTAGGAATCTGAGACCAAGCAACAATATTTGAGCTTATATACTATGTGAGTATGTGTTATCAAGAATTAGAGGTTTAGTATGAGGTTGAGATCTTTACAGTGATGAAGGGGTCAAAACGGATGAGAGCATATGCAGTCCAGGCAAGACCATTCGCAAAGGAAGCAAACGAGAGGAAAAAAGGCATGTACTCCACACTTTTTGTAGTGATCACCATTTTCTGTCACCAAAGAGTAGCGTTATGAAAAATTAAACATATAGATGTGAATTAAAATGAGTAAGCATAGTTTGTATAGTTGTACTATTTTGTTAGATAATCTAGCATGTTATGTTATCGGATTATCAATTTGAATTATAGACAATAAATTTTATAACATGCGTTTATATTGTATATATGCATGGGTCTTAATATGTAGTCGTCTTTAAAAATCGGGTACAAATCATACAGTGAGATAGATACTAATTTGCATGTAGGATTCTAATTAGGGGTGATTAATCTTTATTACCATGACGATCAATGGTGCAGCATACATCATGATGTTGAAGGCAATGGATATGATGCCCACAATCAAGGACCTCTTGGCATGCGTGTGAGCCAAAGTGAGAACCAGAGCGGTAAGAACACCAATGAATATGATCTCCACAGCCACTACCAGAACCACCATAAGCCTCTTTTTCTTGTCGGAATAAATGAGGAAGAGGATGATGTAGACGACCTCGATGACCGTACCCGACCCGTTTATGGTCCAGACCAGAGTGCTATCCGGGTGCACGATGGGTAACCCATACAAGGTCCACACCATGCAGTTGACTAGGGTTGCAAGGTATGGGACTGGTGAGTATTGCTCCACTGACCCTTTCTTCCAAATTCGAACAAAAGTTGGACTGCACCATAATTGATCATTGTAATTTTTTACAAAATATTCATTAATAGAAAAAAAAAAAAACAACTTCATTAGTGGACAGTATCAATCATGTTATAGTAAAAAATTAAGTTGTAGTCTCTAATTAAGGTAACTTCATTATTAGTGGTAAAAGTGCTCTTTAGTTACATAAATTCCAATCTACTTTTCATTGGCATATATCAGTAAAATTTCCCTTCCAACTCTACTTATAGGAAATAACAACTTAAGGTACTTTTGTTAAAAGCTTAATGCCTTTCTAGTGCAAGAGGATATGTGTGCATATGCGCCCCATGCCTCTTCTATATATGCTCCATTTTCACTTTTTAGTAATTAATACTTTATGTACATGAAATATTAACATAAATTTCAATTTCAAGTATCTCTCATTCACATGTATTTATGACAATGATGTCCAGACAGTTTGAACATCATTTATTTTTGTGTTTTGCTGGGGAATATCATGCCATCTACCCTTTACTAGAAAAAAAAAAATAAGAAAATTTTGTGTACCTTGTTATTAATCATATTCAGTTTTTCAAAATTAAGGAAAGAGGTGGAAAAGCTTACACCGGCGACAAGAACAAAAAGAATGAGATGAGGTTTCCTGGAACAAAAAAGCAGAAGAAAAAAGTAAGCAAAACAGCCCACATGATCGATCTTCATTTCCAGATCAAGAAACGCATTTCTACATACATAAGATTAACGAAACCTAAAGGAACAAATTTCTTAATCACTAGATATCATCGTTAATCTAAGAATATTAATTCCAGAAGGGTAATACAAACCAAAATACTCTTAACCATACCTATAATACCGACCACAGTCCGAGCAGCATCTGCAGAAACCATGGCTGCGAGCCTGTGATGACCGACTAACTAAAGAAGAAGACGAAGATGGGAGAAGAAGCAACAGATCGAAGCGAGGCTGAAGAAAAATGGACAAGGGAAACAGGAGAGAGAAAGAAGAGAGAGATTGGCTGGGTGTTAAAAGAGAAAGAGGAAGGAAAATGAGGAGGGTAGGACTAGATGTACGTTAGGTGTGGGTTCTGTATCTGTGATTTGAAACGTACTAATTTGGACTCTTTGCGAAGCCTTTGTTGTTGTTAGGTCATTTGCATGGCATGTATTGGACATGGAACTTATGTATATATAGGGGTACAGCTCCTAAACGCAATGGAAAAGATCGAATATCAATTTGGATAAGAGAGAGAGAGAGAGAGAGAGAGAGAGAGAGAGAGAGAGAGACAAAGACAGAGACAGAGACAGAGAGCGCTACCTAGCTTCAAGATTCTCAAAACCCTCCTTCAGGCACTCGGGACTCTCAGAAAGTGATTGCACATTTTTTTCTTTTTGAAACCCACTTCGAATCCAAGTTTGGCGTTGTGCTGCATTATTTTCCATATCTAATTGATTGGTTATTAGTGCTTTAACTGTGAAATCCATGCTTTTAACTCACTAATTAAGCAGTAAAACCCAACAATGAAAATGGATTTCATCATTGCTTCATTGCATTAGGTTAATTTATTATACTGGGTTGGTGGGTTATTACAATTAATATTAGTTTATTTGGAGTTTTCTTTTTTCATTTAATGACTGATAGAATATATGGTCCTGAATTTGTTTCCAAATCCACCAAGGTACCTAGCTCACAATTTCATTTAGTGAAAAGGGTACAAAGCTTATAGAGGTCATCCACAGCATGCATTACTAGAACGGTTGGTGAATTTAGTAAAGCAGTGACAGTGAGTGATCTTGAGTCGATCACATTTATAATATGAACTCTGGTCATGCATTTAGGAGAGGACTTATCTTTGCTCTTTCTAGGCATGGAATCTTCTTTCTTCGGAAGAAAATTTTCTCATCTTAGATTTGGTAATTAGCAATTTAGCATCAAAGTTAGTTCAAAAGTCAAAAGCTGTGTGCTTATACAGTGGTTTATTTATTTTTACACCTCAAAAAAAAAAATCTTGGTTGGGAAGTGGGTAGCATGCATTGTCTAGAAAATAGAAATGCAGATTGTATGTATGATACATAATCATATTAAGCAATAATCCGAAGATTCACTATTGAAGAATGTCATATGATGTATCAATCTCATACGCAATATGATTATATTCTTTCAAAGAAGGACACTTTATAGATTTTGTCCCAATCTTTATTATATTTTTCTTTAAATATAAAAGATAAAAATAAGTTTGCACAAACATCTCTTTCAATATTATCAATAAAATAACAAATTTCTAACTCTACGACTAATATGCAGAACTCTTGACCTAAGAAATCGATACGCAAGTATCAAATACTCAAAAGGTGACCTAGCTATTCATATTTTGGACTTTGAAAAAGTGTCACTGCAGACACCAAAACGAGTTAAATTAGGTCACGTTCTCTGGACTTTTGATGGCAGTTATCAATCTTTTTCGTTCATACTGTTAGGAATATATGGGCGAGCGTCGATAACAAGATCAAGATTAATCCTACTAAAGAAAAGAAATTAGAATAATGGGTTTGATTTTATTTGTTTTAGAGGTTTGTTATTGGGCTGTGTAAATATTTAATGCAGGGCCTAATGGCCTTAAAAACAAAGTCTATGAAACTGTTTTGCATGATTTTTCTTCATTAATACGATTCTGTTCATCAAACCATTCCTACGATGCTGGACTACGTGTCCAAAATATAGAAATTACCAGCAATATTTAATCAAACTCTCCCTTATCATGCTAATATTCTAGAGGCAATTAACGGCTCCGTATATTATATATATGAATTGGATTTCGATTGATAATCATTATCCCGTTATGAACGTGGTAGAAAAGGACTTGGTGAATTGTATTTGATCGATTCATATTTTATAATATCAGTTGGATTTCGACTCATCAACTTTAATGACTTTTAGTCCTTTCTATGCCTTCTACTGGCATCATGAAATGCTCCCTCTTCTTTTTTTGACCAGGTCCTTTTCTTTTTCCATGCTTCTTGTAGTAGAAACAGAGTATTAAGCTAATTACTCGGATAACAAACTTTTAACAATAGGTAAAATGCATTGAATAACGGCTCTAACAAGTCAAAAGTACAAGAATATAATTTCGAAATTAATGTGCAAGTTGCCCTAAAGATTTTGACGGCTGCAATTGTTCTTCTTTTATCTTTTACTTTAGGGGCTCCTTAAGTGTATTATATAACTCGTCAATGTACCACCCATTAGACAATATCACTTAATCAAAAATATTTTATTTTCTTCATTTTAAATGAAAAATAACATTACTTAGTTGTCCGATATATTATTTTCGAATGATGAATAGATGAAATTCATCGTTGACTAAAGATTTTTTTCAAAAAATAAACTTCAAAATTGAGAAAGGTAACCCGTGATATGACTCATTTTACGGTCCCCAAGTCGACTCCCTATTTAGAGAAATAGAGATAGCCAATTTGTATACTCAGTAGTCTCTTTATGGTCCACAAAGAAAATGGGAAAGAACACTGTGTTCTTTTGGGTCTCAAAGAAAGATTTAGCCACATACACCCCAACACACTAACCTGCTCGGAATGCAGAACCAATGGTTGCTCTACAACACAGCTGAGAGATGGAGTTGCAGACAGCGACTAGTGGCAGAAAATTTGAGTCCCTATCCATAACAGGGCCGGTGTTCAAATTCTAGGGTGGTTAAGCTTAACATGTATTAGACATCGATCATTGGAGCCGGCCGGCCGGTGTGAATGTGTGACAATTTTTGATGGAGAGTACATATTCTCTTTTTTCTTGCGTGGAATGATGTCTATGCGTCTGTGATGAATCACATTCTGATAGAGACAAACATGAACTAATTCGTTCCACCTTTGTGTGATGATTGAATTTGGACTTACATGAAGATGGCAAGAGATGTGACACGACTAAATACAGAAGAACTTGAGCTCTCACAGAAAATATAGGTAAAGTATTTCAAGTCATACCTAGAAGAGAGAGAGAGAGAGAGAGAGAGAGAGATTCTCCTTTGCACTAGTCTCTAGCTATGCGGATGCGCAACTTTTCTTAGTTCTCTCTTCTAAAGTGCAAACGTTATATCACTGTTTAATTTGTTTGTCTTTTTCCTTATGAATAGTGCAGAGACGGTCTAAAACATTAATTCCTTCCCGAGTTCACATCCTTTGTCATTTTGCTACTCCTGACAAGGAATTGATTGGGAATGATATCCAGGGAATAGGTTTGGCTTCTCAAATCTGTCATTTCCTCCTTACATCGAATCGAGAACCGGTCTTGACATTTTGAGTCCCCCAAGCAAGACCTTTGATTACTAAGATTAGATATTAATAACTCTTACACGTGCAGTAAGTGATATCAAAAATAAGTATTATAAAAATATTTTTAACAGATTCTCTATTTTAACTTAGTTATTTTAGAGAGTATGTTTAGTTTTTTATCTATTCTAGCAACTGCATCAGACTTTTAAATGACTATCAATTATAAGTTTGAGCTATCTCGCTCCTAAATATAGAGAGCGAGATAAATCTCTTTATAATTCAAAATATTTATTTTGAGTTATTTTATGTAATTTAAAAATAAATTTAAATTATTTAATATTTATTAAAAAATAATATAAATTTAAAATTAGTTAAAATATATAGCACTGATACAGACGTATTTCTAAAATGACTAGTCAAAATGACTTTTCAACTATTTTAAGCTAAAATTTAACTTTAAAATAACTAGTATTATCAAAAATGCTCTAATTTATGTGCAAGTTATATGAGTATTTAAAAAAATAAATGATTAAATTGTCCGCTTTGATATGATCGGTTTTCATTTATTTTTATAAATCAAGCACAATATATTACGTGTCTCGATAACATATATGTCACACACACACATTAAGGAAGAGATATTCTCCATTGCACTAGTCTCTGGTCATGAGGATTCCCGGCCTCCCATAGTGTTAAAGAACTACGCAACTTGTCCTAAATATCAACTACATCCATCACTACTTCCTTCACATTCTTTGTCATCTTCTTAGTCTCCTTATTTCTCTTTTTCTTAATGTTCGACTAAATCACTACTAACTACTTACTTCACATTGAATTGGGAATGATATCCAGAGAATAAGGCTTTGGCTTCTCAAAATTCGTCATTTGCTCCTTACATGCAAGGAGATATTCTCCTTACAGCCAAGCAATTATCAAGTTTTTTCATTTATAATTAAATACGTCTTTCACGTATTTCATGTCAAGTAGATAATGATCTATACCTATATTCATATTGCTAAAGTTCTACTAATTGATGAGCACCCTGCATTTTTTATTCCTCTTTAATTATTCTCTCTTTTATTCTTTTTTCATTAAATAAGAAATATTCACATTTCGGCTTGTTGGCCATGAACCACCCATTACAGCCCCATACCTGATGTGCAGGACCTGTCTACTTGACCCAGGCAACTAATATTGCAGGAGTATTTTATTTCTTGTCAGCAGTAAAGAGTCGAGAATATGATTCAGCACAAATATTAGTAGAGCCCAGACTCTTAAGGAAATATGAGATAATCCTCAGTTGGCATTTCCATTGGCCAAAGTAAACAAAGCAATAATAATAATATGGTTCCAGTTAAGGTAGTGCAAAGCAAAATGGGATGAATTGAAGTTATATGCCTAAAGCAGCATATATATATATATGCCCATCATTGCAAGTTGGAACATTTTGCCGGTGGAATATCAAAAGAATTCACAGTAATGTACCCGTAGTCAAGAAAAGTCAAAGTCGAAAAGTCAAGAATTCGACCAATTAAGTTACTATTCACTGCCACTGGACATGGATTTCCCCCCCTTTTTTTCTTGACCGGGCAACACTGTTCGTCTTTTACTGTTCATCAATTTTATTATTGGGTCATTACCGTTGGATCACTTTTTCAATTGAAACCAACGGCCCAGATTAAAGGACCGTTGGAATCAAAATCACTTAAGAAGTCAACGGTTTCGATGCCAAGTGTCCTGCCGCCCACTCAATGTCGCTACGCAACAAACTCCTGCTGCAGGTCAGCCACGTGGCGCTTCTGGATTGGTCCGTGTCTTCCACCCTTGGATTTAGCCGCGTCTGTCTCTTCGCAGCCTTCCTGATGCCACCCACGTTCTCCTGTCCTGCAGCGCTGGCAGCTCCATGACTTGGGCAAGAAAAAAGTCACAGCCTTGCCCTTTTCCTTGGCCTGGGTCATCAAAAGCCATCTTTTGGCTGGTCAAAACACAACCGGTGGAGGAGTGTTTTTGACAATGGCTGGTCAACACATCATCATTCCCTCACTTTGCTCGCGAAAAGTGATACCGCTGGACTTGCTCTTAGCTCTATTTCTGAAATCACATAATTTCAAACATCAATTTGGTCCCTCTTTGTCTCCTTCGGATTTTGGGTACGGCAATTCTTTAAATAATACTTGAAGAAAAAAACTCTCACTTACGATTCTTATGTTGTATTGTATCAAATTCGTGTCATTTTAAGATATAAACACGTCAGAATAGACAAACTCAAACCAACTCATTAAATAATCATGTCAAAAATGCAAATTCAAATCAACCTGTTTATTTCATGTTTATTAAATATATTTTGACAAGTTAAAATGCAAATAATCTTTTAATCGTGCCACTTTAACCCATTTTATGCGGGATCTCGAGTTATATTAAGATCGTATCAAAATTGATAGCCCAACATTTCATTTGTGTAGAATAGACAATACAATGTAGGAGAAAACATACATGTGAATTTTATTCACTCAAATGCATATTTTTCTTTCCAGTGTGAACAGCTTCAAGCCCAAATGCAGACATTCAATACAACATTTCCAAAGAACAAAAGAAATCATAAAAATTCAAAACCAAAGAAATAGAAAACCTCACCAAGAAAGAAACGTCAACCCTATACATGATCTTCTATGTTACGGAATGTGCACGTGTACTGTAGCAGAACAGAAGTGAAGATCCCCTCTTTTTCATTTCCCCCTGCTTTTCCTTCAAAGTCTGAAACCCAGGCTAGCCCACCTCCTTGTCCCCTCTTTCTTCGTAGTCTTCTTGGAGTTTGGATCAATGAGGTTTTCCAATGATTTTGCTTTCTTGTCTCGCTTCCTGCCTGCTTCTTTCAGGAGCTCGGATAGTCTTCTCTTCTCATCTTCAAAATCAGGATTTGCAATTCCAAGCTTTTCTTCTCGCAATTTAAGCACATACTCTAAAATTTCAATTGCATCTTCAACTCTGAAAGAGATCAATAATAATTCGTTAGAAATTTAAATATTCCAGGGAATATGCTCAATGTACCAGTCAACTTGGCTATAAAAGCAAAACATGCAGAAAAATACATTGCTGATTCATGCAAATAATGCGAAGCTACAATACAGGCAGGCACCAACTGAGTTGTTGTTATGGTAACTTCTTGGTCTGGACTATTAATATGTCCTGGTTAGACATGTAGGGCACTTTGCATCCATTTAGATCAATTTCTGGGGGCATTCCAAGTGCAAGGCACAACCCTGACCTTGCTGTTATGCACACCACTTAAAATTCTTGTATAGTGAGAGTTGACTACTCCTAAAGCAGTAGTACAGTACCAGTTTTAAAAGAGTAATTTTTGCAGGGAGAGTTCAAACACATGAAAAAATAGCAAGCAGTTAAAGCCAAAATACAAGCAAAATGCCGAGTATATTACCTCCCCATAGCATCATAGGTTGCTGCAAGATTGCTATACACCCCAAGAGTATCTTGATGACAAGGACCACACTCATGTTCTAATATTCTCCTCGCTTCTTCAAACAACTCACCGGCCTCATCTATCTTGAACAATCGAACACAAGCCAATCCCATCTGGTTCAACACAACCCCAAAGAAGGGAGACTTCTTCTCTCCACTAGCTCTAAGTTTTGCTATCGCACTTCCAAAAGAGCTCCTTGCTTCTTCATATCTCCCAAGCATGCAATACATCACTCCCATCCGTGCTTCTATTCCGGCAATTGTGCTTTGCTGTCCAGGTTTATCCTCTAACAAACTCATTGCCTTTTGTAATAACTTAAGTGCCTCCTCTGGCTCATCCATGGACTCATAAATAGCTGAAATTTCAGTCAATCCACCAGAAATCTCTTCTGCTGTTGTTCCAGGCACAGGTTTCACATATATCCTCAAGGCATTCTCACAATACGATTTGGACTCACGGAGCTTTCCAGTCTTATGATATAGGTCAGCAAGGCGTACGAAGATGGAGGCGACTGAAGGGTGGTTATCTCCCCTTGATGCTTTTAGAACAGTGAGTGCCTTCTGATAGGAGAAGACAGCCTCATCAAAGCGACAAAGAGACATGTAAATGTTGCCTATGCTGACATCAATAGCAGCAACCTCATTTTCTTGTCCGTTTGCAATCATTGCCATGCTAGCAAGGACAAGGTGTTCAAGTGCTGCTTCATAATCTCCCTTTGCCTCGCATATAAGAGCCATCAGTCTGCGATCAGCTGCCTCCTCAAGAGCTGCTGGTTCACTATGGGCACGGTGGATTTCAAGAGTCTTCTTGCACAATTCTTCAGCTCTTTCAAACTGCATTGCTTGGACATGAGCCTCAGCTAAATATCTGCATATTCAAGACCAATTTACTTGAATCACATTCTTAGTCTTTCTAGCATTATGAAAACCAGTTCAGTTTCACTTATTAGAATTTTACCCTCCATAATATATATGATCCAAAAATGAAAAGGACAGAAACACGTCTTAGAAAGCTGAACACTTGCACAACTGTAATAGATAAGTAAAGTTGACATCATTGCACTTCCTGAAGGGTAGCTGCTTTCATAAAAGCCCATTAAAGGTAGACCTAGAATGATCAATACTGTGTCAATCAATGTCTATATACTCTATTCCAGCTACTAATGAATCCCAGTCTCCCGGATGTTTGATTAAGCCTTTCAGGGGCAAAGAGAGACGGGAAAGTCTGCGTCATCTTACCCTGTCCCGCCAAACCCAACTCAAATTTTCACCGAACATTCCACATTGCACATTAAATGTAAACATTGACACTAACTGCCAATTAGGCAGCTTGGAAAATGAGTTTTAGCAAACGTTGACAGTAATGCCAATTAGGCAGCGCAAGGCCACATCCTAAGCAAAATTCATGTTTCAACAATCAGTTCAAGCACAAAGGCATACATTTCAACCAAACTACTTAAAAAGGGTAAATATTTATTAATTTTTTTATGTCTTCCTAAGTCCTAACTCGACTTTTCTTCGATTAAAGGGCCTAAATTTTGTATTCTCCAAAACTGAAACTACTATAATGAAGTCTCCAAGTCTTGTTGGCTAAGCACTATCTATACTACACCCACAATTGCATGAAATTTATAGCCACATCACCTTTCCATCTAGTGCCAATTGTCCAAATTTGAAAACACAATGCAAGGCCTTTACCATTAGTTTTACTTTCATCGATTGAAAACACAAATAAAATATGAAAATAATAAAGGAATTGAAAACCGGACCTGCAAGTCTCACCGACTCTGGGATCAATGTCACCCAGGGCCTCGATCTGGATCTTCAAGCCCTCCTCGTAGCATTCGATGGACCGGTCCACTTGGCCCAGCATCGAGTACGTGTCCCCCAGCTGCATATGCCCAGAGAACGCCGCCAGCGCGTGATCCGCACCTCTTCCGACTTCGGGGACCCGAATCGCCCGGTCCAGAACCGGAACCGCCTCCTCGAACCGGCCCAAGCTACAGTAAATAGCCGCCAGCACGTGCAGGCTCATCACCAGGTCCAGGCTGGGCTCGCCGTCGACGGCGCACCGCTCGAACGACTTGGCCGCCCGGACGGCGTAGTCCAGCGCCTTGTTCGGGCCCTCGCCGGAGGCGATTGTGTCCCGGGCCAGCTTCAGCAGGAACGGGCCGAGATCCGGGTTGTCGAGCGAGGCGTCGGCGAGAATCGGGTTCGGACTCTCCGGCTGAGGCGATTTGGACTTGAAGCGGTTCGGCGAGGGCCGGGATCGGGAGGCAGAAGGCGAGGGAGGTTTCTTGGCGAGCGGCGACGGCGTTTTGGAAATTGCGGCCGGGTCGGATCTTTGCGGTTGGGCCTGGGCCTGGGCCTCCGGGACCGAGATTTGGAGCCGCGCCGAGCCCGGCGGGGTTTTGACAGAGACTAATCCCGGCATCTTGGAGATTGTGAAACCGAAACGATTTGATCAAACCAAAACAGATAGAGAGCAAACGAGAGAGGGAGTATAAGTATTAGTGTGTTAATTACGTAATTAAGAGGAGGTTAATGGGTTAATTAGAGGTAGAGAGAGAGAAAGGGGGTTTCGATTTTGCAGAGGCAGATGAGATGTCTCTTCTTCTCTACTGTGCTGGCAAAGTGTGACGGAGGAAGGTAGTTGGTTACGGTTACTGAAGGGGGAGAGGACAAAATGGTCAATTGGGTGTAGTGACTAGGGTAAAATGGTCAGTTGAGGTTTTGACTTGGACAGTTTGACAAACCGCTGGCAGCTGCTATTGGATGCGAGCCGCTTCAATGATTGTAACCGTTAAGCGGACACGTGGCGCTAAGTTACCGGGTCTAGGATGATGCCCAATAATACGTCGTCATTTGTCGTAAATTCTGACTGCTGTCTTGAGTGTCTGGTTATTTGGTATACCGACATTGTGTGCGAAGATTTTTACTGCGGTCATTTTGGATTAGAGACTACTGTTACGTTTTGATGCTTGTCTAGCTTAGATTTCTTAGGTCATTGATCTACCCACATTTTTAGTTGTGATTATCAATGTGAAATTCTTGTTGAATTGGTTAAGAATCACACATGAATTGTAATACATAAAAGAGTTCGATCATTTCTTTTTTCTCGCAACTTAATAATTTGTCTGACTGAAGTATATTATCTATAAGTGTAGATCAATAGTTTTAAATAGTGTTTTATAGTCATTTTGACGGAGGTCAACATAATTATCGTGATAGAAGAAGTTAAAAAACATAATACTAAGACAAGCTAACTAGTAACTTGGAGACTAATTTTAACTCTTTATAAATCAATCTCGACCATCACGTACACCGATTTTAACTCTTTTTTTCTTTTTTTCCCCATGTAAACTAGGTTTTACAGCTTATGATACAGCAAAGTTTTTGGTGCAAGTTTTGTCTTGTTGACTGTAGAGTGATGTCTGATCTAATGTATCATAAGCAGCCCAATTACTCAATACCATCTTTGTTCTTTGACATATGAACTACTGGGTTACCTACACTGGAGTTAATGTAATCCTTAGAAAGGATTTGAATGCATTAGGAACTAGGAAGGTTTTTTTGTTCTGGTATCACAAAGTTTGCTTAATTTCATGGAGTTGAACACTACTATTTTAGTACTTGAATGAAGCAATAAGAAAAGATTAATTAGATTAAAAGTCAAGTGAAATACATGGTGTGATATGATAAGCATATGTAATTCTTTCAATGCATTTTTACCTTCAAATGCAATCACTCACAAACTTCATTTCTTATAACTAGACAAGTTATTATTTAGTTTCACCTACCTTTTTTTATCTGTCATTAGATAAGTTACAAATTCCTTGGAGAAGTTATATCAATGAAACCAGCCAGCTTCTCTGATCTACTTCTTGCCTTTTTGCTAGTTTTTCTTATAAATGTCACTAATTAATTTGAGGTTTGAATAAGAGCTTCCAGAGATTTTAGTACATGAAGCCCTAGTAGATGAGAAACTGATATAGTCTTTAATACTGAAATTATGGCTTGACTGCCGTGGAATCTCATTGTTTCTTAGAACTAATATTGCAACTGCAATTAAATACATAACACCAACATATATATATATATTTCGCTTATTATCTGTCATTCTAGGTTTTAATCAAGATAGGCTTTTACAGTACTAGTACTATAACAACCTCAGGTTTTGCACACCTCCAATAATTTAGCTTACTAATAAAATTCCATTTCCAAAATACATCGATGGTATTCACAGTTCCACACCACCTATTAATTAATATAAGAATCTCACTCAAAAGAAACACATCTCTCACAAGAGCTCATTTTCTGCTGCAAATGAAGTTATCATGACCATCAAGCTAGTTATTCAAGGACTACCAATTCTATTACCACCGCCACCACCTCCTTTATGTGGTTCATGCCCAGGATTGGCTCCTGGCTCCTGGTAATCCAACATTGCATCAAGTTCCATAAGCAGCTTTCTTCCCTTAATCATCTGTGTTTTTACAAAGACAGCATCGTAATTAAAATAGAATTAACCTAAAACGCTTGACAAAGTCACTTATCATAGAAAATCAGTGAGAGAGCTACATCACCTACAGATATACATATAGCTTACCTTGTGATCACTGGTGTAAGTAAGCTCCATGCCTTCCTTGTAGTTATTATCAGCTATGGAATAAAAAAAGAAGGATTAGTTCATGCTAGCCCTGCAGCGTAGCTCAGCTAGCTGTAGAAAACTTGGCACTGAATGAGGTTTTTGCATGTTTAAACTTCTTAATTACCTGAAATTACTGATATATCAAAGAGAAGGACTAGGAGGATGATGAATATCTTGACTTGAGGAACCATTTTAGGTTTTCTGTTGTGTGTTTGGAGGAGAAGTGGCAATACAAAGTCTGCTTTTATGGCGAGTGGGAAGGAATGGAGCCAAAAGAGAGAGTCATGATGATGCTTAGCACAATTGCTTTGTGATATGATTGTGAAAATACACAACACCCATTATTCATCCCCACCTCAAAGTCAACTGCAGGCACCAAAATTTCAGTAACCATGAAAAAGAAAAACTTGGTCCCTCCTTTTATGTGTCAGAAGGACAATGCATCTTCTTAGATGGTGGGTTTTGTTCACCTTTTGGAATTCACTTCCCTTTTGATGTATTTAATTAATTACTGATTAAGCTCCTAGCTTTATTGTGGGTCACTTCAGGTGTTAGGCATCCTTCCATTTATAATTTAACTCATGGCAATTAACTATTCAATCCATGAAGCTGGAGCTAGAGAAGTACTACTGGGGAAAGATAGAAGATTAGCGTGTGAACATAATCATTCTGAAAGCACAATGTGGGTTTCAAAAGGCTGGAATTTGAGTGCTGTTGATCTGTAAAATTGTAAGTTAGTTCTTCTACTGCGGTAACGATGAGAAAAAATCTTACCCAAAAGATAATTGAAGAGCTCATTCATCCGATCCAGAGGTTAAATATTAGTAAGGAAGGTAGAATTTTTGTATATCTGTATCAGTAAGATAATTGAAGAGTTCATTCATCCAATCTTACCCAAAAATCTTTGTTAATTATGATTGTCAGAATTTTGGTTGCATGTCCATTAATTTGATCCTCTAGGGTTGGCACAAAGATTTATGCGTGGTGTGAATGAGTCAGTAGATAAGAATCATAATTTAGTACTTGAGCTACCTCCTGTTTGCTATTAAAATATATCACTTCTGTATACATGTAAGGATTTCATGTTGATAATACTGGCCCTTTGCAGCAATTTTTTAAGTAACAACATGATGAAGATTCTCCAATCTCCATGTTGGCTTTGCCACAACTTGAGGTTGTCAGCAAACATGTTAACAAAGATGTACCTACTAAACAGATAACACAAAAGCTTTCTGGAAACGACTTAAAAAACACAGAATTAGAAGCCAAGTACCCTTTTGCCTTCCCTTTGGTTTTTTTATCCATAATATAATTCTTTTCATGCATCCAATGAGAACTTACTGTCCTCAGTTAAGAATGGACCTGTTCGGACCTCGTTTGGTTTGTGGTTTAGAGGTTGGGACTGGAAAAAGAATTTCATTTTCGTGTTCGGTAAATGCAAACGTTATAGAAACTAGAAAGAAACCGGGCACCATGAGAAAATGACACCAGAGGAAGAATCAAAACCGTTTACCGCATCTTGTATTTTCTTTCTTCAAAAATTGAATCATTTTCATTTGGCAAACCAAACCGACCTTACTATTTCAAACCAAGGTCATGAATCAATAGTTTCACAATATGTGAAGCAACCAAACCGACCTTATCTGTAAAATGCTTGTCTCCATCAAACATGCTCTGTCACCTGACAAAAACCCTGTATCTGTTTTTGTCCAATGTGTGTATCAAATCATGGTGGTTTGGCATGGGATTCCCTAAAGGAAATTATGTTATGCTTGTAGAAATCTGTAATGCATCATCATCATGCATATATATAAATGGGAGTCATTATCAAAATTCTTATGAACATAAATTTTTCTAGAGTTGACTCCTGGGCTTTGACAGCTCCATTGCACAAGACTTTTGAGTCCCATTATATAATTCTTTAGCCCACAATTTTTCCTATTGCCAAATTATGATCCATAGTACCTTAACCCAGAAAAGTGAAATCTGTGGTTCGCAATCAACAAAAAAAAAAAAAAAAAAAACCTAATAGTTTTTTTCCACTTGCATCCTATAAATGAAACTCTGAGTGGATTTGGAAGGGCTTATCATTGAACAAAGTGGTACTACATCGGCTAATTCATAGTAATTTGGCACATATGCTATAACAGAAACCTCTCCACTCATAGCTCAGTAAAACATTCTTCAAAGTAGGTTAGCATCTTAATTAGTAATGATTTTGTTGGTATATTGGCATATTGCTGTAAGCATTGTTTAATTAGTGGCAGGCATGATCTAATATGCAGCAGAACTTGTCAAGTCTCAAGAGGACATAAATATATATATATATATATATATGTATAGGTCAATCATCTTGTAAGGAAAATCATAATGATAATACATTACTGAAGCCATTCTGCTCACTTCCAACAGTTTAAACCCTTCCTCATGTTTGTCCCCAGAACATGATGTCTTGTCACTACCAAAAACTCATTCTTCTCTGTTGGATGATAAACTTTGTTAGGTAGGTAGACATGATCTGTACTCCATCCAACATAGGAAATTACACATCATTCTTAACATTTCTCCTTAATTTTATTTATGATATAATGATCTGACATTAACCTTCCTATAACTCCTCTTGGTGTAACATTAGTAGGGAATGAAGGAAGGAAAGGCAGTCACTTATTAGCACCACCACCTGGCCTCCCTTTTTCATGCCTAGGATTTGGTATTGGCTTTTCATAGTCCACAAAAACATCAATTTCTGTCAGGTCTCTCATCTTCATTTCCACAATCACCTTCAACAGAAAGATAACACTCAGTAAGCAGCAGAAAATCCAAGCAGACAAACAACAAATACGATATAACTCAGTAAGCATCTTAGACTCAATAAATTTGATTAATTCTTACATATAATGGGTGTATACACAGCGCATGTCTCACATTCATTTACCGTCATTGATTATCATGAGAGGAGCGCTGTATACACCTGTTTTAAATATGAATTATCCCTCTAGCTTCAGACTTGCACAGTTGTTAGTTTTCCCCTTTAAAATATCAAGTTCATAGACATGGACATGTAACTTTTCAACATGCTTACTACATAGACATTGTTTTCATGTTGTAACTGAACTGATCATTAATTTTCCCCTATTCATGAATTACCTCTGTTGATGGGTTTGTAGGGTTTACAACATTCCTGAAGCCTTTGGCATCTCTTCCTGCATCAAATGAAGAATAGAATATATGTAAAGTTAACTTTGATTGAATTAACTGATCATAGCACAATAGGGGAAAATGCTCACCTGCACAAATGCCTATAAAGAGTAAGAGAATGACAGCAATGGTTTTAAAACTAGAATCCATGATGAATGCACATTGAGGTTTAAAGGGATAGGGGTTTGTGCTCCTATATATAGGTCTGTAAGGGAATGGCAACCATGACTACTTTTCATGGTGCAACTTAAAAGCTTTGAACAGTGGTGAAAACATTTCATACCCATTACAAAGTCAACCACACACTAACTTCTGTCATTATAGTCTAAACCAATTCACGGATGGAAAAGAGGTGAGGTTTTGCATCAAGCTCCATGTGATCTCCTATTGTGGATTGTAGGATAAGTCACTCATCTCTCTTGTTGCTTCATATTCACTAATTCAGTTGCCAACTAATGAAATCACTGTCAAAGCATTCAAAAGGGATAGACTAAGTGTACTTCTGGACTCTGGTATAAGCAGCACTTATAAACAGAAACAATCTTAACACCAGCATTATTGAATCAATAGCTTACAGCAGTATTCAGTTGCCGACTAATGAAATCATTGTCAAAGCATTTGAAGGGGTTAGATTTAGGTTGACCTCTGGACTCTGGTATAAGTAGCATTATTATACTGAAAACACATTTCAACACCAGCATTATTGAATCAGTAGCTTACAGTTATTATGAATTTATTTAGTATTCTCTAGTTTAATTAATTTGATAGAATTGATGAATTTTTTTTGCATAAGAAACCTGATTTAACAGTGTCCTAGATGATCTGCTGATCTTATCGCATGCAAAACTGTTCTTCTTGCATGCAGAACTGTTCATCTAGCTTTGCTTTTTGGTGTCACATCTCATATTGTATGGTAATGGGCAGAGTTCATTTTCTTTAAGGTCCCAAAGTGTCCCAAAATAGAAGGGGCTTGGAGAGTAAAAGCAATGAAAGATCAAAAAACCAACCACTTCATTTTGTTTTGCTACAGAATCAAGTAATGATGTTTGAATAATGCTGGTGGTCGTATCAAAGGATCCCTTTTAAAGTTTACCACACAACTCTCATCTCTTTCTGTATGCACACTAATCGCCTTACTGTGCTGCTGAGATATCAGTACTCTCTTCTCTGTCGGTAGCTACCTTATTCAATTGATTGATGATGAATATAGTTGAAGAGTAAAGTTTCATAGCTGACTTAAAATTGATTCTTCTGAGCTACATATAGGCCCACAATTTTTTGAGGTCCCTTTTCTGCCTAATCGTTCATCAATCACGACCTTACGACAAAGAACAGTGGCTTAGTCAATGCATGTATTCATGTTTAAAATGCATGAGTTTATGATTTGGATCCGGTCCATATTTGGTTTTTCAGGTACACTTCTAATAATAAGCATCACGAATGATATAGAAATGATAGGCACTTGGGCAGACAATATACAGAAAAATAAAAAAGAGGGGAAAGGATTGTCAGATACTTCGCCAACTTATTCAATTTCTACAAATATAACCACACGAGCTCCCCTCGTAGTGCTCAAACCCTCTTGAGGAATGCTAAAATTCACTCATATATCCAAAAGCTTGAAAGAATTGGTTAGATATCTTTAAAGGGTCCAAATTGTGATACTTTTTTGTAAATATCCCCAGAAAATAATGAATAGAACTTCATGAGCCCTTATAGGGGAATCAAATAAACAGGCAATCCATCAAACGGAACTAGCATATGAAATCTTAAGAGTGAAAGCAAATATCATTTCATTCAGTAGCCACATTAGTCATGATGAGCCAAGTATTAGAAAAGAACTTACCATGTTATCCGAGCCTTAAACAGCTAGAGTAGATAAGCCAACCACTCTAAAAATACGAGGAAGGCAGTGGTTTACAAATTTACAATGCATTGTAATAGCTCTTTCCCAAAGAACAATGCTTATGAGAATCATCTGCGGGGAAAAATGAGGAATTACTACACCTCACAATTGTCTGATCAGTGGTAACCATCTTATGTACGTATTCACATCACATGGGCATCGGAGGAGTGAGGATATAACATTTGCACTAAAACATCTGCTATGAACATTGCCAGTGGTGGCTGAACATTCCTAACAATATGCAGAAGCCATTCCGAATTTTGCAACATCTGAAACGGAAGTGGAAAACCGACGTGAATCTGCCATTGCATCAACATCTAGCTTGGCTCGAAAAATATTGACATCTGACATTTGCCTCACAAAACGAGTAAAGCGGACCCAATTATGCAACTCAAACATATTCTTATCCATCCTCACAAAGTTGAACGAGAAGGAGGGCTTTTCTAGACCATAGGAGTAATACTTTGACATCTTCACCACCTGCTGGAACGATTTATCATCCAAACTGACTGCAGAAGGTTCACCCTCTACGGGTATGTCACACACCCTAGCAGCTGAGAGAAGCTGTCTGAGAAAACCTTCCGGGCTACTAACTGGATTCATCTGCTTCTCATCCAGATCTTGCAAGTCAAAACATGGGCAGCACAAACTAAACCCATACCTACCAAACAAGCGAGCAATTGGTAAGTATCCATCTCTTGTTGATGTGTTGTAATAACCAGCTGTCAATTCTGATGGATGAGACTGAGTGAGATAATGCCAGTGCAACCCAGCTACTTTTGCTGACATATTAGCTTTTGTACCCCAAAAAATGGCCTCAGCTTCCCTGCATAGCCTTTCTCCATGCAAAAGCAGCATTCCTGAATACCATTCAAGAAAAAATGTACCATAAGATGTATTCCATGATCCATCATCACTTCTGAAAAACTTTGTTTCTTCAGGGTTCTGCATCAAATTGGAAGCACCAATAGGGCCCCCATTTCCCCATTCAGGCATACCAATCTCCCTAGCACGTGCATTAAGAGATGCAAGCATATACTGGAGAGAGAATTGAAAAGAAAAAAAAAATGAAATTAACACATGGACTTATGAGTGTAGTAGAGAATGCAATGCAGCTAATAGCTAGTGTATGAACTTTAACCTTCCTCTTACCTTGTCATAGCACTGAAACTCTCCTAGCTCACGAGTCCGCCAAGCTGATGTAAGCTTCTGAGTAGGGCAAGAAGGATATCTTAATTCACCAGCAGGACCCATTCCAATTTGAATTCCCTGCAAGAAGAGAACACTAATTTGTATATTAAGTATATTACTACCATGGCTACAACTTTAACGTGATTAACTATTGCTGCACATCACCCTTACTATTATGATGACACCAATGAAATGTTTAAAAGTGTCTCTGAAGTTTCTCATAAAATCTGCATATGCTTGGAGTGGTGACCGCCCTCGCAAGACAGGAAGGCTATCACACCCGAGGGAAATGTATTCCGTATTTCTTCTTCCAAATCTATCAGAATATGCTAAATCTGGATCTTTATCAATCTCATCAAGTACCCACAAAGGAAGGGGAATCCTTCAATGCACAAAAAGGACAAGTATTCAGTAGATTGAAAACAAGCTTTACAGTAAAAAAACAATTCAATGTTAAACTGGCTGACAAGAAACCCGAAATCATTCATGGCACTGTATCAAAATCTACTAAATTAACAGTACAACTCAAGCTTTATAATGTCCCTAACTAACCATGGAAGCTGATAAAGGAGATGGTGAGTCACTGATTAAAAAAAGAAAGAAAAAAACACATACAAGAACATTCTTTGCTGTACACAAGCGGCTTCTAGGTGCAAGAAACCATCGTAAGAACCCAAAGAATTCAGTGGAACAAAAACACCTTGAGAAATGACCTAAACAAAATCCAGAAAGAAATATAGCCTTGAAGTCTCGAGCAATAACTCGAAAGTTCCCTGTATACAAAGCTATTTGGTGCGCAATTAATACCGACTCATAATGATAGTCCAGAAATCACAGGAAATCGAAAAGTGCACACAAACATCACCAGGGGATCATTCAGGACATAATAAGCAAAACTAATGTCCATTCATTTCATATCCAAAAAGCTTCAAAACAAGAACACTCCACAATCCACAAGCACAAAACTATTCACTCACCAGGATCAAAAATTGAAGTAATGGAAAGCAATCAAGAGTAACTAAAACTCGAAAACGATCAGAATTCTTCAAGCTTTTACTAACCAATGAGGGTCCCCTAAGCCAGTGCCGCACTGATGAAACGCCAGGACGGCCCGGACCTTCAATCCGCACCGTTTCGCCAGCTCCACAATCGCCAGGTACCCCCGCCAATTGTAAAGCCCAGGCTGATCCCTCTCCACGATTCCCCACCACACCTCCATCACCACGCCCTCGACTCCGGCGGCGACCAGCGCCTTGAACGACTGGCTCATCGTCTTGCGGCGGCGCACCTGGCCGTTGAGCGGGTCGACCGAGTCGACCGGCATGGTGACGAAGACCGGCGATCCCCTGCCGCGGCGCTGGGGGGAGAAGCCGTGGAAGAGCTCGCCCTGGAGATCGCCGTTGTCCGGCGAGACGGAGGAGTTGAGGCGGGCGGAGAGGGTGAGGCGGCGAGCAGGGGTGGGGTGAGGCTTGTTGATGTGGGAGAAGATGGAAGGGAAGCGCGTGAAGGAGGGAGCCGAGTGGGTGCGAGTGGGGCGGAAGGAGGCGGAGAAGGTCGGAGTGGACGGAGGTGCGGCGATCGCCATCGGAGGGAGGGGTGTGTGGTGCTATCGGGAAATGAGAGAGTGAGGGAGTAACGGAATGCTGTTACGGTGTGAAACGCGGGAGAGGCCAAAATGGATCGTCCTACCCAACTGGCTTTCTTTTTTTTCTCTCTCTCTCTCTCCTCTCTCTCTCTCTCTCCCGGATATTTTAGGATTTAAAAGCAATTGAACCCTCTACAATATTACTCCAACAGCAAACTTACTTTAACCTTTTACGATACCTCATTTTTTTCTCATGTAACATGTTATTGAGTTATTCGACCCAGTAGCAAACTTACTTTGATCTTAAAATACCTCATTTTTTTCTCATGTAACATGTTGTTCGACCCAATTGCAAACTTACTTTGACCTTACAATACCTCATTTTTTTCTCATGTAACATGTTATTCGACCCAATAGCAAAAATTACTTAAATGTTTTTGTTCAAAACAAGTTAAATACAGTATCAACATTTATTCGACTTGAACTTATAAAAATTGAGTTAATCCATCATAAAATTTGATACGCTCGAGAAAGTCAAAATTCTATGTCTTGGGAGAATAAAGTAATTTGATATTTGTATATAAAAAAAATACTCATATAATATATAGTTTGGGGTATTATCTCAATAATTTATCAAAGATCGTAGTTAAGTGTCAATTTTGTTCAAGTCTATGTAGTGTTTATAATCATTTAATTTTGTACTAGCCCCTTAACATACGGTTCGCACATGTCAATTGACTTTTATTTTTATTTTTGTAAATTTAAAAAGTTGCAACAGTTTCTCTCCTAATATTGTGAAATTTCTCTTTTTTTATGAGAAGTATTGCAATTTTCTGAAATATGATATAGTCAATTGACTATCTTATCCTCATATAGAAATATTTTATTTAATAATATTGTTAAAGGAAAAACATATTGTATGTCTTCGTCAAAGCAACTGACGGAGAGGGAATCAAGGAATCAGTGATTACCATCAATCAGCACAATTACGGATCAATCAGCATTTAGTATCATTAATGTAATCGATGTTTCCGTTGTAATTCTATCCCTATATAAAGGGACTATGAAATGAAATGAGTAGACCAATTCCAATTGTCATTTTACTTTTACACGTTATCAGCACGCTCAGAGTCAATAGCCAAAGAAAAAAAACCTAATTTTCTAGTTTCTTTCTTCTCTCCGTCCAAAACAAACAATCAAAACCCTAGAAGAAAAAAAATATTTTCTTCTTTTTCAGCCGGCACCACATTTCTCAAAAAAAAAAAAAAAATCCGTGTAGTAGCCCCGTGCCAGCAGCCTCCACCCTCGGCTCTCCCTATGCGCGCACAGCCCATCTCACCAAGCCTCCTTCCTCGACTCTCCCTCCGCGCACAGCATGTCACACCCCCAAACTCGAGACCAATATTATACTGAAATATGGTACCCGAATTTGTGATGTGAGCCAAAATAAACAAAACTTCTTTTTTTAAATAAATTGAAAGAAAGTAATAGACTATATATAGATGTATCTGAATAGTACTGTTATTAGAAAACGAAGTCATTATTTGTACAATACCAAATTTTAGCAAAATACATTACACTTATTCTCTTGAAATAGTGGTAGGAAAATAAAACTTTCTTTTATTTAGTAGGTTCATCCATTTTTCCCCATGCATCTACTCGTTACCTGAAAACATGAAGGTGTAGCATCATGAGTAACACAGACCCAGTAAGTACAGCTTACATTCTTATATTAATGTGTCTAATAAGAAATCAAATATGAACAACCAAGTAAAAATGTACCGAGAACCATTTATATGTTCGTAGCAAGTCTTAAATATGTACTTATGTACACACAAGAGACACATACATATGTATTCAAATGTATTCATCTGCATGAATGTTTATGAGACTAATAGTAGATCACATAGTCACATTTCTTTATCGAATCAACAAATATAACCTCAAAACCATATATGCTCAAATCTCTTTCCACTTAACACTGTAACATATTAGTAATATGTTGCAAACAAATATTTAATCAAAATAATATATGTATACTTCTCTTCTTAGTGAATATTTCAGAATATTAATGTGTCTAATAAGAAATCAAATATGGACAACCAATTCAAAATGTACCAAGAACCATTTATAGGTTCACACCAAATCTTAAATATGTATCTGTGTACACACAATACATATATAGCCAAATATATTCATCCACGAGAATGTTTATGAGACTATAAATAAATCACATAGTCACATCTCCTTATCGAACCAACAAATATTGCAGTATTAATATGTGAAATAATCTTAAAGCAATGCATGCTCGATTCTCTTTTCACTTAGCACCAAAACATATTAATAATATATCGCAAATAGATATTTGATCAAAATAATATAAGTACACTTCTCTTCATAGTGAATTTTCGGATTAACTGGTAACAATTCATAAATCCACGTGCTAGAGTCCGACGTCCTATACCAAAGTACAGGTAAGCCGCAACATACTGAGGACACTACAAAAGTATGTATACTCAAAATAAGCACCCTTCCTAAGAGCATAATAGTGCACTATTTGAAGGGACTAGGGCCCACAGCTTAACTCCTCATAACACCAAAACATCTTTACCAGTAATTCACTTAAGCACGGGATAATACTAATCACTCGGCTTCACTTCTCCAAATATAATCACGTCAATAATATAGTAAGCTTTAAGTAGTGAATAAAACAACTACATAAATAGCAACAAAGCATTTAAACAAGCTTACATAGGTAAATATAACTGAAATTGTGTGGACAAATTAATATATACATAGTTACATATATATGTATATATATATAAATAAATAAATTTGAAAGTAAATGTACAATAAAATAAAGGTACTGTAAATTAGAAGTAGTAAAAGAATATTAGTTAGTAGTCAAAGAGTTAGTAGTCCTTTATTCATAGTATTAGAAATCTTAGTCCGAAGTGTCCATTTGCCAATCAAAATGAAGAACCGTCAACTTTCCATTGTCATAACTTGTTCAATTTGTGTCCGAAAATAGTCAATGAGGTCATCATGTCATAGGATTTTTCACAAGGAATTCAATGGAATAAGTCATGTAGTCCAGATCATAGTCATATAGTCCAGAAATGGTAAAATACCAGAACAGCGCAGAAACCGGTTTTCCTATTATTAACCTTTGATGTCTAAGTCTTTGTGTACTGCATATTTTACCATTAATTCTCAAACTTTCCAGAATAAAAGTAGAGGTCCTAAGCTTCAAATTGATATAAAGTTTGTAGAAAATGGATAAGAAATGAGAGAGATATGAATTTTTGAAATTGTGATTACTGTATGAGATTTTCAGCGAGTTTACTAAATGAAAACTTCGATTCGATTAGTCATAACTTCTTCATTTCTTAACCTTTTTTAGTGATTCAAAAGCCTAAATTGAAGGATTTTTCATGAAGAAACTGAAAATATAATTAATTTTGTCAAGATTAACTTTTATTAAACACAAAAATATATGGTTGCAGCAAAACAGATTCTTTTCCATTCTTATCTTCGGTTATGCACTTTGATAAATCTTAAAGGTAAAAGAATATAGGAATGTAATCATGTACTTACTTAAGAAACTCAGAAGGTCTTGTGATCAAACTTTGGACTTCTTTCACAAAAGGAAACTTCTTAAGAGAAAAAGGATGAAGGATTTGTGTGAGGATTTCAACTAAGGGAGTTTTTGATCAATTTTGCATTTGATCTTCAAGCTTGTAGGAAATATGATCAGATCATATGTTTATATAGGCTAGAATTAGGCACTAAAATAAGTAAGTGACTAATATAATAAGGTGAATGGCTAATCCACTAAGGTGAGTGACTAATTAGGATAAGTGAGAAAAATAAAATTAAAAAGATAATAAAAGAAAGAAAGCATAAATCAGCTTGCTGATTATATATATATATATATATATATATATGTATGTATGGCATTTTGATTGTACATATATACATATACATATAGATACACATTTACTCAAACAAATAATAAGGAACTTTAATGCTTTCCTAAGGTAAAATTAGCAATAACTACTACTAAAATGATATGCATCACAAAAAAAAATATAGATAATAATCTTGAGCTCAAAACAAAGTAAGACTAATAATATAGTGTTCTATAGTTGACACTAATTTTCGAGTTATTACACAGCAGCCCATCCCTGCACAGCGGCGCCAGATCCCAGCTTGCAGCAGCCCCGCGCAGCCGATAGCAGCATTCCAGTGCCTCACCCAGCCCCACTGTGCGACCCCTCGTAGCACAGCCCCGGCGCTCGCCCAGCCCGGGGCCTGCCCACCCGCGTCTTGCAGCAGATCCACAACCCATTCTGCTCATCCAGATCCGCGCTGCTACATTTCCAGCTCGATTACAGCCGCCCACCAGCAAACCAAAAAAAAAAAACAGAGAAAAGAAAGCAGAAGAAGACGCGAAAAAAAAAGAAAAAAAAGTGACTTGGCCCAAAGAAAAAAAACAAAAGCTGGCCTTTCGGCCAAGAAAAAAGAAAGAAAGAAGGGACCCGGCCCAAAGAAAAGGTCCGGACCAGAAAAAAAAAAACAAAACAGGCCCTGCAGCCCAACAAATCAGCAGAACCCGAAAAAAGATAAACATCACTACGCACGCCTGCATCAACACGCGCGTGCGTTAGGATTGTTTTTTTCAACACCAAGTATGTTCTCTTTTATTTTCATACTATGGTATATTTAATTATTTATAATTAGAATTTTTTTTATTTTTTTTGAGCATGCTATTTTATTGCTTGTTATATATGTGATATATATTCGTGGAATCTAAAGCATGTGATTTTCATTTATGTATACTATTTTTAAGCATGCTTTATACTTTATTATTTATGCAATTTTGAGCATGTTTTTATTTTATTTACGCTTTTATAAATTATGCCTACGCATGTTTTATATTATGCTATTGTTTATATTTTTATTTTACGCATGATATATTATTACTATTATTATATGCAGCATATATTTCGTTGTATGTTTGTGCAATTTGAGCATGTCATGTAATTTATTTTTATATGCTATGTTTTATTTATTATTAAATGTGTTATAGTTATTTTTGTAATGCAACATATAAAATTCCATTTTGCCATGATAATGAAAATTCATGCGCATTATACACACACTTACTGTGATAAAGCATTTTCACATAGCATCGAAAGAAAAAATGTGACAATTACAAATCTTGGTCTTGAAATCTAATTCATAGGATTGGAAAATAATTTATGTGGATGTCTTTATGATTGCGTAATTTATATCTTCTCTCTTGTTTTATGTAGATGGCTGATCCAACTCGACATGAGTTTGACATTTTGGACTCAGAAGGACTTGAGTACCACCGTTGGGTTTCCGATGTAGAAACTGCTTTTGTGGCAAAAGAATACACTGCCACCATCAAAACTCCCACTGACCCCAAAGACGATGGACCGTCTGATAAGGTGAAAGCAAATGCCTTAATGTTTTTGAGGAAACATATTGATCCTAGCCTACACTGGGAGTACCTTCAGTTGAAGACACCCAAAGAACTGTGGGATACCCTTAAGGGACGTTTTGGGAACATTCATAACACTTTGCTCCCAGAACTGGCTGTTCAGTGGAATGGAATCCACTTGCTTGACTATAAAAGGGTCAATGACTTCAACAAGGACATGTTGCGCTTAAAGGCACGTCTCAATTTCTGTGGAAGGGAAATCATAGAAGATGATATGATCTACAAGACTCTTTCCACTTTTCCTACTTCAGCGCTTACACTCGCGAACCAGTATAGGCTGGAGTATGACAACAAAAGAATCACAACCTTCAATAAGTTGATCAGCCTACTGCAAGTGGCTGAGAGGCATAATGAGATTCTCTTGAACAACAATGCCAGGCTCACTGGGACAAAGAAAATTCCCGAGGCTAATTATGGAAAAATGAAAGGTGGAAAGAACCCCAATGCAAAGGGGTTTAGACGTGCTAATCCCTACCCACGTGGCAACAATGCACCACGTGGAAAGGGACATGGGGATCGTGGACACAAGATGCAAAAGGAAAGAGTTGACAATGAACCATGCTATAGGTGTGGAGACATTGGGCATTGGTACAAGAACTGGTAAGCAAGCAACAGAGTAGCAGCCAATTACAAGAGGTATAGAGAGTCTAAAGAACAAGAGGCTCACTATATGGAAGAAGGAGGTCATGACCTAGACGTCAACCTTACAGTTGCAGACTTCAATGGCAAAGAGGAACTGGCTAAGTCAATAGATGCTCTCAATCTTGACTGATCTGTTTTATTCATTTTATTTTCCAAAGACAGTTGTGAAGACATAATGCCTCATTTTTAATTAGACTACTACTTGGTCTTAAAGTTTATTTCAATAATGGTTTGATGAATTAGATTTATGAACATGACCTTGATTTGATTATCGTTGGCTTATCAATAAATATGGATTTTATTCTGAAGCACTGAATTTATTCAAATTTATTTACTACACATATTTACATGGTTCAAAATCGCACTATAAAGATGTAAAGCAATACATCTAGAAAAAGAAAAAATTATTTGAATGAAAAGATTATCATTCTACCTAATAGAAATACTCTAAAGAATATGAGATATATTTAATGTCACAGACGCTCTGTATGCACCAAGAGCTAATCGAACCTTGTTAAAGATTCAAAGATATTTGTGCCAACGATTATCATGTAGAAACACATTGTGAGAATAGAACTGAATACCTTTATATTAACTCTAATGAATGTGAAAGGAAACGCATTTTAGAGAAACTTATGAGTCAATCTAGTGGACTGTACCTCACTACGATTCGGATTATTGAATCCTATGTTGTCACCAACAATGAAATGTGGGACACTGACTCATACAGGCTTTAGCATGACCGCCTAGGACACCCCGGTCGTGACATGATGATCCGTATTTTAAAGAACTCATACGGACATCCCTTTTTCAAGTGAAAAATAAAATGGGAGAAAAATCCTTCACACTGCAAGGTGTCGGTCCTAGTACTGCTCAAATGCAGTCATTGCTTTCTGAAGTACCAGAAACACTACCTCTATCCCATTATGCCTCATTGACTATTTCAAAGGCAAATCACTCATTTTGTAAAGCCTGCTCTTTAGAAAAAACAGGATCGAGACTTTCCTATGCTAAAGATATAAAATAAAACATTCCATTCTTACAAAGGATACAAGGAGATATCTGTGGACCTATCCATCCAGAATGTGGACCATTTTAAGTATTTTATGGTTCTGGTGGATACTTCGACACACTGGTCACATGTCGCTTTATTGGCCACAAGAAATGCTGCAAAACTCCTAGCATAGATTATATGTTTAAGGGCTCACCACCCTGATCACCCTATCAAGTCTATAAGGCTTGATAACGCTGGAGAGTTTATATCAAAAGCATTTGATGATCATTGCATGTCTATCAGGATCGATGTAAAGCATCCTGTACCCCGTGTGCATACACAAAATGGTCTCGCAGAAGCCACCATCAAAAGGCTACAGATGGTGGCTAGGGCATTAGTTATGCGCACCAACCTGCCTATATCTGTATGGGGTTATGCAATATTGCACGCAGCTTTACTTATTCGTTTCAGACCCACTGCTAGCCAACCATTTTTTGTGTACCAGTTGGTAACTAGATATGAGCCTGATATTTCACACTTACGCATATTTGGTTGCGCAGTATATGTGCCTATTGCGCCTCCACAGCGCACCAAAATGGGTCCTCAGAGACGATTAAGTATTTATGTTGGATACGAATCCCCAACAATTATCTGCTACTTGGAACCCTTGACAGGAGATCTCTTTACCGCTAGATTTGCGGATTGTCACTTGATAAGATAGTCTTCCCGTCGTTAGGGGGAGATAGGAAAAAGGATTTTCCAAGGGAACGACATGAATTATCGTGGTTTGTCCCCACTCTGTCTCATTTTGATCCTCGCACTTCACAAAGTGAAAGTGAAGTGAAAAGAATAATCGATCTTCAGAACGTAGCAGATTCGATGCATGATGCGTTTACTGATATCACAAAAGTGACGAGATCACATATACCAGCTGCAAATGTGCCTGCAAGGTTAGAAGTCCCCAACAAGGGGCACGGTGCCGCATATAGAGGCACTGCAACCACACTTAGTGAAGGTGTGGTTGAGGTCGTGGCTCCCCAAGGAAGAGGGGGAGGCCACTTGGTTCGTTTGACACTCACCCAAGGAAGAAAAGGGCGAGTAAGGCACAAACCAATCATCAATGTATAGAATCCCTCTCATGAGATTGTCTTTGATTATAGTTATGTCCATGAATCAATACTGGAGGACGCTCCGGTGTTTAAAATGATTCCAGAGAACAAAGAAATCTCAAAGGATTAAGATAGTGCATATGAGTTGATAGAAAGATCTTCCATACACATTGATGATATATACTGTTGCTTAAGGAATCATAGAGCACGATGATATCGAACCACGCTCTGTTGCAGAATGTCAACAAAGAGCAGATTGGCCTAAATGGAAAGAAGCAATCCAGGCAGAATTAGATTCTCTGACAAAGAGACATGTATTTGGTACGGTAGTGCTAACCCCACCAAGTGTAAAGCCTGTAAGACATAAATGGGTCTTTGTCAGAAAGCGTAATGAGAAGAATGAAGTCCTGAGGTACAAGGCTCGTCTTGTGGCTCAAGGTTTCTCACAACGCTCTGGAATTGACTACGAGGAGACATACTCTCCCGTAATGGACGTTATAACGTTCCGCTACTTAGTTAGCTTAGTAGTTTCCGAAGGACTGGAAATGCAGCTCATGTATGTGGTTACTGCATATCTCTATGGGGATCTAGATTCAGAGATATATATGAAAGTACCTGATGGCCTTACATTACCCAAGTCAAGTGACTCTAAACCACGGAGTGCATTTGCAATTAGGTTGAAACGCTCACTTTACGGATTGAAACAATCCTGGCGGATGTGGTATACCCGTCTAAGTGACTACTTAATTGGGAAGGGATATAAGAATGATGAAGTATGCCCCTACATATTCATAAAGAAAACAAGTTCTGGATTTGCAATTGTAGCAGTATATGTCGATGATATGAACATAATAGGTACTCTTGATGAAATAAGAGAAACCGCGAGCTACTTGAAATCTGAATTTGAGATGAAGGATCTTGGGAAAACTCGATTCTGTTTAGGCCTTGAACTAGAACACCGAGTTTGTGGAATACTAATCCACCAGTCTGCGTATGTCCAAAAGATGCTCAGGCGATTCAACATGGACAAAGCACATCCTGCTAGCACTCCCATGATCGGACTAAGTTTGGATGCAAGGAAAGATCCATTTCGTCCAAAGGAAGATGACGAAGAAGTGTTGGGAGCTGAAATTCCCTATCTAAGTGCAATAGGCGCATTATTGTACTTAGCCCAATGTACTCGACCAGACATTGCATTCTCAGTGAACTTGTTAGCTAGATTTAGCTCAGCGCCAACGCAACGTCACTGGAATGGTATCAAGAACATTTTCCGATACCTAAAAGGAACCATTAACTTGGGACTGTTCTTTCCCTACAGAAAGATAAAAGGGACCGCAAATGGAACTGCAATCCCTAAAGGAAATGTTGATGGCGAAAGCGCCACTCACTACACTGAAACGCCAAATAACATTTTGGTTGGTTTTGCTGATGCTGGGTACCTTTCTGACCCACATAAATATCGTTTCCAAACTGGTTATGTATTCACCATTGGGAACACGGCGATATCTTGGAGATCAACCAAGAAAACCCTTGTGGTTACCTCATCGAACCACTCAGAGATCATTGCTCTACATGAGGCGGTTCGTGAATGTGTATGGTTAAGAGCTATCATCACACATATTCGAGGGACTAGTGGTTTGAGTTCTACCACTGAAGAGCCTACTTGCATTTATGAAGATAATGCAGCTTGCATCGAACAGATGAAGCTAGGATATATCAAGGGTGATAATACAAAACACATATCGCCAAAGTTTTTCTACAATCAGCAACAACAGGCCCTCCTCAAGATTCAAGTGAATCAAGTAAGATCTGAGGAGAATGTGGCAGATTTGTTCACCAAATCATTGCCTAAGGCCATATTTGAGAAACATGTGAAAAGCATAGGAATGCGAAGACTTTCCAATCTCCCCTGATTAATGTAAGTATCAGGGGGAGGTGTAGACGTCAGGGGGAGTCTAACACACACATGTCATCCTCAAATGTAAAAGGTGCGTTGTGCTCTTTTCCTTCGACCAAGGCGTATTTTTGTCCCACAGGGTTTTTGTTGTTACTTGGCAAGGTTTTTAGTGAGGCAACAACTCATGCACCATTTCGCTTTGACTTGGCACAAGGGGGAGTGTTAAAGGAAAAATATATTGTGTGCCTTCGTCAAAGCAACTGACGGAGAGGGAATCAATGAATCAGTGATTACCATCAATCAGCATAATTACGGATCAATCAGCATTTAGTATCATTAATGTAATCGATGTTTCCGTTGTAATTCTATCCCTATATAAAGGGACTAGGAAATGAAATGAGTAGACCAATTCCAATTGTCATTTTACTTTTACAAATATCTATATTATGTAAAGGCATATATGGTAGTTCAAAAATTTAACCATTCCATCAAGAATTGACTTAATTATATAAGATTTAAAAAAAGAAAAATTATAATTATTATAGTAAAATGTTGGTGTCTAGCCATATTAAACCACTTGCCTGAAAATAGTATTTGATATTAGACATTTATACTTTACAAAAAAGATATATAACAAAAACTACATAAAAAACTTATGGCTTTCACCCGGACCTTCAGGTATAATTGGGAGGGTGAAGAAAATGGCAATAGCGCAGGCTAGAAGGACACTGCCAGTTTTAAATATATGCGATATTTCCGATATATCCCCCCGATATCTCTAATTTTCGACGGACTGATATATCTTAGGGGGTGAATATCTTATCTTCTACAATTTCTATGAAATTTCTTCGACATCATCAAATATCCCTGATATATTAGATACTTGGAATATATCCCTGCTAAAGTAAAGAAGTATCTGTAAAATCTGATGGAAAAAAACAAAAAATAGAAAAAACTCGGTAATTCTCTAAATGCAAATCTTTGTGAAGAGAGATCTCCTCAAGCCAAATATGAGTGAAGAGAAATTCTCTTAAGGCAAATTTAGGTGAGTAGAAAATCCTCTTAAAGCGAATCTAGGTGAGGAGAAAATCTCCTCAAGGCGAATCTAGGTTAGACTCAAATGAATCTCATAAAGGCAACAACCAATTAGGCTATGAAGATTATGGATATAATCAATATGGAGAAGTATATGATCAGTCATCCAGTTGGATTCATCCTTATTGTCCTCTTATACAGAAACAGTCGACAGCTTTAAAAAGATCTATAACTATCATGTTAATCACTACAATTCGTACTATATGGGTCATATGTATTGGTCTAATTATTGCAATTTCGTAGACCAGGGAGTGGCTTTTCAACCACCTAGAGTCTCTTTTTGGATGTAGATGAAGTTGACATTCATATGTATTTATATGTAATTCTAATAAATTGGCCCTTTCAAAAACGATATACTTTCTCCTATATCCCCGATATTCATTTTTTCGAAGTCATGATAGATATTTAAAACCACCCCACCAAGGCGATCGAAGTTGGTCGTTGTAATACTCACATATGAAGATGGTGAGTGGCATGTTAGTCAAAAGAATGGCCGCAAACCACCACTCAAGCACTTGGTTGTATCTCTGCATAATTCTTGTGTGTATGTCCATTTTCTTCTCCTTGAAGCTTGATTTGCTTTGCTCCCATATTTCCCTGCCATACCATATATACAGCCAAGTATTAACGAGCTTAAAAGCCAATGTCAAGTCCAATTGGTACAAATCCGAAACTTTGCTTAGGTTTTACTAGAAAGTGTATCCACGCTTTGTTGCGGGAATTATTGTTATATGTTATGGGAATAATGAATATGATTGTTATAAGCATTACATAGCAGAATCTTTATGTAAACCAACTAAAAAAAAATTGAATATCAAATGTTTTTGTTGAAATTTACAGATTTGGTTTGACTTGAACTTATTGGTCCTGGTGGAGAAATTGAATCTCAGCCTCATTCTACTTTACCTGTCTTCACAGTAGCCTTTGAGATCAGATGGACCTATTTTTTAGCTGCAAAACATGTTATACAATTTCTCACCAGAATCAATAACTTCAAATCAAACTTAATGAGAAGGTAAAATTATCCAGAATATGGTTCAGGTCCTGCAAGGTAAAATAGTTGACCATCAAATTCTAGAATTGATATCACTTTATATGATTTAACTTTTGACTAAGTATCTGACATTTAACTATGTGTATCACTTTACATGTATATACGTGTCCACAGCTCTAGTAGTAGCAATGGATACCTCATCTTTAAGATTAAGAATTGATGTACGATGCTTCTTGGAGCAGCTTGGAATTGGGGGGGGGTGGGGTTGGGGGTGGTGGGGAATGAGGCTGAGATGTGAATGAAGAGTAGAGAAAAACTTAATGATAACTAGAGGCTGAGTTGCACTCATATGCTAGAGAGCAAAGTAGCCATCTCTTGAACTGAAGACCACAATCTCTGTTAAATGAGAAATAATACCTTAAATTAGTTGCGTTTCTCATTAATAAAAGAACATTTAAAAAATCGAATTGTAGGCAAACACACTAAACTATATCAGGATTAGGTAGATGCGGACACAAAGGTCTGATACTTGCAGTGTGTTCCATTAGAATTGCAGTGCATTTCTTTTCCTAAATATACCATGTCTTAACCTGTAGAAAAGAAAAGAAAAAAAACAAAGAAACAGCACAATCACTTGGAAACTAAACCAACTACAATATGAGGCAGAATACTTATATACAACTTTGCTCCTACCAGATTTCATTACTTTTTTTAATATTCATGTGTTACTACTAAAGCAGTATGAGTTAATTTTAACTTTTTTGAACTGCTCTCAGCAAAAACGAAGCAAAGAAGGGAGAGAGGATGACAATGCTCTTTTCCAATAACACTTCTTGATTCGAGTTTTTGTTGCTTCTTCTTCTTCTTCAGAAAGAACAGAAGTTATACTCTTCTTATTGGTTTTGAAGATTTTCAATCTTTCTAATTTCAGGTCAGCTTCAATTACTTGAGTGTCTCTGTTTTGTGAGCTTATTGTTTTAATATATTCTACATCTCTACCTGTTGCATATAATCGTAACTAAAATAACATAGTTCCATTTTGCACTTCATAGACCAAAGAGTAACATTTTTTAATCAAATGTACTGATTTCCCTTGCCACTTTTACTACGAAAAGTAAAAAGCTTTTGCATAATATTCATTCTACCAGCTTAAATAAAGCCGTGTCATCGATATTTGAGAGGGTTCAGATTTGAGAAAGAGAGAGAGGAACGCAAGAGAAACGAAAGAAGATCAGGCGCAAACTGAATAAGGCTTTTATACCTAAATCCTTCTCTCAAAGCATAATTATTGTATAGATTATAAGCTTCATCATCAGATTGTACTTGCATACCCGGTTTTGGATCTCTATCTTCTCCAACAATCTCTTCCATCTCTTCATAATCCAATTAAAGTATGTCAAAAGGATCGAAAAACCAAATATTTAGTTAGCAAAATACAACAACATAATAAACAATTAATTAGATTTAATCAAGAACTTTCTCCCATTGCAGACTATGATATTTTAAGAACTCAAACAATTAAATTATGAGGTGAAGAAAAGAAAAAAAAACCCAGCACCTAGAAACATAACAATTATTCACAGTCTCTCCAACTCATTCATACACACACTCACAAACCTAGAAAAAGATTGCACAAGTATTCAAATATACATATCCTCAAGGGAGGAAAAAGACCAGCTAGTGATTCACACATCACACATAAGGAATAATTGGGGGGGGGGAGAGGATTGGGGTGGTGGTGGTGGGTGGGGTGAAACGAAGAAGAACAACCCCAGCAAGAGAAATCAATAAATATAAAGAAAAATCATATGAAGGATATACTTGGATGATGAGGTTTAGCTTACTTTGCACAAGAGAAAGAGTGATTTTTTTTTCTTGGAATGAAAATAGTAGGCTTTAGGTTCTTGCCAGAAGATGAACTCTCTCCCCAAACTAGAACTACTGTAGGAACTATAGCCGTCGCGTTAATCTAAAGGTCATAATAGTAGTAGCTAAAATTAAGGAGGGAAAGATAAAATTTGACTGAAATTTTAGAGCCATTTTGGAGTCATCCAAGCCAATGACCAAAATATCGAATATCGAGGAAATATCGATAGTCCAGAAAATGAAAATTTCGACGAAAATATTGAGAATATATCGATATAGATAAATAATCGTGAAAAATGATGGAAATTTTAAATTAAACTTTTGGAGATGTTTGATTTATCAATTATCTATTATATTTCAAGAGAAACCTTGAATAAACATTATTATATAATGAGTTGTAGTAATTTAAAAAGTGAAATAATAAATGTTGAATCATTGAGAATCTTTTAAAATTTACTTTAAACATCTCAATTTATTTATTTATTATCTTCTTTTTTTTTTAGAAAAATGAAAGTCGTGAAACATGAAGGTTCAACAAATGAGTAAATTTGACCCAATTTCTAAGAGTACGCTTTGAAAGGTTGTTATAAAAATTTTGAACTATATATTGGTAAATAGAAATGTAAGTAAAAAATAATAGTTGCAAATTAGTTATTAGACATAAACCTAGACAATACTGAGGTATATATTATAAAGTTGCAACCATAAACCAAGCTTAGGTGATGATTAAGTCACTCAATTGTAGCGAAGCAATATGGTTTCGAACTTTGATGGCCTCAAATTGACTTTGAATGGGATTTTATTCCAACTAGAAATCAATTGCATGGTAGTGACGTGGCATGTGAGAATTGAGTCTTTGAAAAAAAAATGAAATTATCACTGAAAATTTTGAAGTTTCAGTCCTTGATCCAAGCAAATGCCAGCGTGGAAAAAAAATACATAGGTGTGGAATTTTGAGTGGCTGGTTGAACAAATGAGTTGGTATGGGATCCCCTAAGAGAGATCTCTCTTAGACATATGGCATCAAGAGACTGGTCCACTTTCGCATAAAATCAGGTCCAGGATAAATATTTTTAAAAAATCACAAATACTCCACAACAAACGCATCAAGAAACTAATCCACTTATTTTAGTTTTAATTTTAGAATGATTTCTTTTTGCTAGCTAGGCATGAGAATTGGCATGAAAATTAAACTGATCCACAAACCCAAGACTCCAAGAGAACACCGCCGTGAATTATGGCAGTGATTAATTCTATAATGATTAAGTGGCCAGCTGGAAATGCTCGTTCTATGTCGGTCACCAATGAAATGTAGCGTCACAGATCCAAGAAAATGGAATGACCACAGCAGTAGAAAAATAAGAGAATGGGGATTATTTGCAGCAGTAGAGAACTAGGAAATCGATCTATCATTAATATGATTAAGATATCACAAGCTGTATCTCATGGAGATACCCTGCCTATCAAGGCCTCAACAAAATTAACAAGGATCGAATTACTTCCTAGCTAGCTTATTAAACTACCTAAACTAGACATGGTTGGGGAAGGTCTTCCTGTCAAAATCTGAGTAATTGGGAGCTACCCCTCGGAAGCAGGTGCATCTGGAGCTGCAGGCTCTGCTTGTTGTGGAGCAGCAGCCTCTGCTAGTTGCGCAGACGTGGGCTTTGCTTCGGAAACTGGACTTGTTGTTTGGGACAGCATTTGAATCCACTTCCATGGCAGAAGCTCTGGGTGGGGAAGTTGGCTGCACCTCCACCTCTGGGTAGGCAGCCTTGAACCGTGCACGCAAGCCTTCATCAACCAATCGTACACCACTCAGTTGATTACCGAGTGACATCCACCTGATACAAGATAGTTGAGAGAAAATGATGAAACCACCAACGGCCAAGATATGTGTTTGCAAATAAATGAAAGAATAGAAAGCTTCATTTTGTACCTGAGACTTTAACGATTTCCAACTGCCCGTACTGAAGAGTTGCACATGATTAATTGCATATCACTTTTGACCCGAAGTGTACATAAGACCATGCTAGATTCAGAATCGGTCCCCAAAGCAACATCTATATATATATATATATATATATATATATTGGTGATCAACAGTAATGAACTGATGTATCAATCACAACCACTGATCAAGAAAGCATACCCTGCATGAGTGTTGTGCATGCGTGCAAACAGTTCCAGCTTCCTTGTCCTTGGACTAATCCTCTCCAGCAAAGGATACATCTACAGAATGCATGTACATTAAGTCAAATTTGTCTGTATCATGTAACCTGGACTTACTCTTACTTCATCAGGAAAAGTATAATGAACAGATATTTAAATGGACTAATTATAGGATTCATATTACACTAACCTCGCCTGGCTTACGGTCTGTCTCTCTGACCTCAGCAACAATGACCTGAGCATCGATATTCCCATTTACCAATGGATTCCCTTTTATTCCAACGAGGCAATGCTCCTTGCTATGATTTAGCCAGTGGCCAGTGCGCTTGGTTTTCACCCAAATCATCTCCTCAATACGCTTGTATCCCCAAAGTTCTAAACTGGTAAGAAATAATCAGATGAAAAGTAAGCCGCTTTGGTTAACAGTGGAGACAAAAAGTTCATTACTGTCGATTATAACATAGTTAGTTTAAGAATACAGTAATGAGGGTAAAGTCTACCTTCATGTGACGGCAGGTATCAACAAAAGAAGTCTCCTAAATTGAGGTCAGTATGTAGAGCAATTATGCGCCTAAAATGAACCTGGAAGGAGAGAAGATAGAATATAATGTAAAAGAGGTAGAGTCATAGAAACACCAAGATCAAAGTTAGACAAGCATAATTTCAAAATAACATCAGATATACAATCACCCAAATAAAATAAAGGAACACGGCAAGACAAATTTAAAGGAGTTCCCACAGAAGAGAGTAACCAGAACTGAAGGCAGCGTTCAGATAAATTTCCATTTTTAAAACATGTAAACCGAAATCAATGGTACCATCTTCCAAGATCACGGGCTGATACTAAGTATTAAAGAAGAGCTCATTCACATAGCAAGCTTACACTACGCGGTAAAAGAACTAGAAAATTCCGCATTGCTTTATTAGCTTGTCAGAAGATCCTAGAGAAGACATTCAAGCTTTGACTAGATGTATCAATACATCATCTAAATAGAAAATATACAGGATAAATGATACCAGAAGCATGCATGCAGAATTCTAATCACTACTCACTTCAGGACTTAGTCCTTGTAAATACTGCTAAGAGACCATGTTTTTTACTGGCCCTTATCACAACTGAGCACGGAATTAGATTTGACGTCGGCAGTGATGTGCAGTATTCCTTCAATTGCGAACCACCTTTAGTTTTGAAACTGACAAACCTTGTTTGCCTCCTTTGCAGTTGGCCTGTGAATGAGGTCCAAAAGCTCCTCCCCAGTTTTCGACTTGTGCAACTCCCTACAAGTCTTCTTACTCAGCAATCGCTCTTCATGCTCTTATTCGGCATTCCATTGGGACTAACCACCATTCCACCATTCTGTGGATCTATCCCAATCATCCCTCCCGGCATTCCTCTCCGCAATCATGGCCCGAATCACCGAAAGCGGGTTCCCGCTCTCGTCCAGTCACAAGGATGTGCGATTAAGAAATTTGAGGTAGTAAAATTTTGTTGTCTTCAGTCACATGGAAAAAAAAAAAAATTCAGATTATAGATTGAATTCATGCAGTGTGGTAACATCTATTAATATTCTATTGTTAGTTGAGATTATCAACATTGATATATATCAGCCTGATATGAATTATGTTGTGTTGATGTTTTAATTTTAAACGTGTTGTATAAAATAAATTCAAACTCTGCTGATTTAAGACTTGCTCGCAAGTGAAAATTCAAACACCCATTTGGAACTAAATCATTAGTATTTCTATAGCTATTCAGGGCAATTCTTACACAAGTAGCTAAAAGTTTGATATAAATTTCTTCAAGCCTTCAACCACCACCCATATGGCTGTAGGGCATTGAGCCAAGGGACACCCATCAAGGTCATTTCCCCACCAGCTGGGACTAATGTCTTCCAATCCAACAGTACCCCCATAAAGGCAAGACCAGCATCACGTGCCACAGAAAGAACATAGTTGTGTCTCCTCCACCAATCTGGTCTATACCTGTACGCTACAAAACCAGAGAGAAAACCCAAAATGATCCAACAAGTGTAGTTAACCGCAGTAGCCAGTGGCCCGCCGCGATTATTAAAATCGGCATGTTGATGAGTCGAATCCACTCCTAGCCTGTTGTGGAAATGCCGTAGCAGCTATCCAAACTAGAACTGGAGCAATTGCACCAGCTAGGAAGAACCAGTTCACTGCTGCATATGTGCTCAAGTCCCGAGATATTCCTCGTGGACCGATCAGACACCATATGACAGCCGCATCGTAAAACACAGTGTCCATAGGGCAAGTCCAAACTGATATTGTGCTAGTACATATGGGGGAATGGTTTCCATTAGCCACCATGCCGTGGACAAGTAGACAAGCCCGGCTATAAGGGTTCCAACAACCTAAGTAATGAAACCTGTGAGTAATAGGAACGAAATCATATAAAGGAAACTATTGAGAAAAGGATCAAAGAGTTGGAGCTGACCTGTGCCAGTTCTAGGATGGATTTTCATGTAGTGACCAAGCTTAAAGTCTTGCAAAAATGTGATGGCTTGAGTCATAATTATGTAGCCAGACTTTGAAGCACATATTGGCAACTGGATATCCTGGGTAGGGTAGATGTACCCTATTATGTACTCAGTAATGATATTCAAGCCTGGTGTCTGTCATCAATTAGAAACATAAAACTTGAATGAGTGCATGAAAATGGGATATTAGCTAGAAGTATAATCAAATGCATGCGACGAGAGATCAGTGTGTAATGGCTGTTAAGACTGACGTGACAACCAACTACCCCACGAAACCTTTGGTTGGCAATTCCCTTCAAACTTTTTACTAAAAGATTCAGGCAAATGGAAAAGACAGATCCTAAACTCGGTTGTCGTTTGAAGCACCGGTCCAAGATGTGACGGTACGAGTCCCATTTGATGAAGAGTTCTAATGCTCTCTTCATTTTGAGCGTATTAACATTAGTTTCTGCAATTCAACGTGTCATACATATACAGTACCGAATACGTAACTCAATACTCATTTCGTGTAGATCCCATCGTTCATCGTTGTATGTCATAGATCCCACATGTTATATTACACATACTAACAGGAATACTGAATAACACGTTACATACACGTATCCTTCCTGTGCCTACTTATATTTTTTACTTGGGGAGTAGACAAGCAAAGGCATGAGAAATGGATATCCAGAGTTGCAAGAAAATATTCTTTCATAGATTCAAATACTTGTATGAAGAAACACAAAGCTATACAAGAGCCCAACCACAATAAGGCACCAAAAGATAAATAAATGCATGAGATTGATCATTTGACTGAGAAAAAGAGAATTCCTGTGAGTACAACAATGATGAAATATGACTAATGCATGAATGCCCATATATTATGAGGACTTCACCAAATTCCAACATAACTACGAGCAAGTATACGAATGACTACAAAAGGCAAAAGAAACTCGACTCTATGACAATTGAAATGTAACAAATGCAGTGTACTTTCAGACCCAAATTCTGGTGAGAAGGAAAAATAAGACCAAAGATTTGGGGAGAAAATGGCAGGACTTTACAGCTCCAGCTCAAGGGCTCCGACTCCTGAACCAAACCTTTACCATCATCATAACTTCACAGGAATGAAACAGCTACGCCAGCCCACAAAACACGGCATCGGTAGGGTGCAATGGGGTATATGTATATATATTCTTCTATCTCATTCCTCCAACACCGCTTTCTTTTCTTCTATAAGATCATCTTTTTCTGCCAAGATAGCAGAGACACAGGGGCCATCACCACCAACTTCCTCCAATGCAATGCCAAACAAGAAAAAAAAAATGAAAAAAAAGAAAAGAAAAAAAGACCCGACCCCCCACTGGTGATTTTGATATACCGACTGCCTGTTGACGCAAACGTACCAGCCCAAAAATGGTGATGACCTGACTCATGATATGCAATGCCAGACCCCAACTCACGACACCCAAATGCATGCAAGAACGAGAATGAACTAGATAGCAGTGGCCTCAAAAAGATATTGCCCGACGAATGGCCAACTGCGCCCATTCACCAGCTTCCTTGACCAAATTATCCTCTGACTGGAGACATTCATTTAGGAAGCCTCTGCTTGATACACATTGCTGAATTAACGGAGCTGCATTACCACCCAATGTATCAGCTAGATCTCCAAGTACCCCAATGGCAGTCTTCATGACCACATCATCCCTACAATACCAAATAAAAAGATCAGAAATTAATCAGCATTATTAAAAGAAAAGAAGGCATCATAAATTGAAGGTATAGGATGTGAAAGAGCTTACATGTCCTTAGCCATGTATAAACTATCCAAGAACTGGAGAATATGAGGTGCATGAGGCATCAACAATTGGCTCTTTGCGGAGCCCTTAAATCCTTGTAAGATACCAGAGTATGCCTCCAAAATTCCATTCCTCAAAGTATTTGTGTACTCTATTATATCATCATCAGCACCTGATGTCTGGACTGAGAGTTCTGCCGCACTCTGAAGCATGGGCATGGCATACATCAAATACTTGTCGAAATTCTCCCCAATGGCCAAAGCTAGGTCACCAAAGCATGAAAATATTGGAGGCTTCACAGATCGGTGCAACTGGTTGCTTGACAAATTCTTGAGGAGCTGGGTCATTATCCCATCACAATAAGGCAATATTTTATCTTCCAAAGCCCTAGATATATCCCCCACCACACCAACTGTTATAGCACAAACCTGATAGTCCTCAAAGTTTTGGAGGCCCATTTCTAAATATTTGTAAAATTCAGACATGTACTTTGCAAAATCAGAGCCAGTTGAATAGGCAAGAGCTCCAATGGCAAGCATAGCCTCCTCATGCGCTGTGGCACTTTTACAAGAAAATACTCTCAAGAAAAGTTGCATCATCTGGTCAGCATACTGCATGAAGACATATTTAGTTGGTTCAGATGACCCTAGCTTCTGTATGATGACCTGCAAGCAACCACAGAGAAGGCCTTGTAGTTCATTCTGCTTGTCTCTTTCATCAGATGAAAGCCTCTGTGCCTCAAGAGTCTGGTGGAGTTCATTCATAATAATAGGAACTAATTGCATCACCATTGGAGCAGTCTCATCGGTGCAGCACCTTACAACTTCATTCAGACTCTCATAGGCTGCCGTTCGAAGGCGGGATTCTCCAGCATCTTCTCGATGAGTCACATCAAGAAGAGCCCCGATGATATCCTGGAAAAAGGGAGTCAGCTGGGTGGATGAAGACCCTGAATCCTCGAAACCCTGAGCCAAGAAATATAAAGCACCACAGGCTTTCTCAGCAACATTTGGCACATCTTTCATGCTCTGAAGAAGAACTGTGATAATCTGTTGACAATTCGCTTGGGTAATTATGGGTGTCTCATAAGTTGACCCATGTAGAAACTCAAATATCCGTCCAAGGGTCCAACCAGTAGTGTCCTTCACATGGTTATTTGGGTCTTTCATCAGGGCATTTAGCATAAAATTCAAAGCATGATTAACAAGAGTCATTAGCTTCTCAGGGGATGGGCCTTCCAAAACTGAACCAAAAGCATATGTGGCTGCCTCCCTCTGCCTCCAATCTGGTTTTGAAATATTCTCCTCAATAAATGGCATTACAAGCGGCACAACATCATCACCAACTGTCCGTGCTACCAAGCCCAAGCAAGTGCCACCAGCCATGGCAATATTCCAGGCCCCTTCATCCTGATCTTGATCCTCTTCCTGCTTAAGAAGTGTCTCCAATAACAAGGGGATGAGAGCAGGAAGTGCTTGCTTAATAAAATAAAAGCAAGGAATAACAGAATCCCCAGTAAAATCACCACCATATTCTTCCAGAATGTCAATCTCCTCATCACAAATTGAACTCCAAAACTCAATAGCTTGAAGTGCAACAGGTTCTTCATCTTCCTTGACAGCCTTTGCAGTTATGGTGAAAATATCTTGGATGTATGGAGACAATTTCTCATAGTATGTCGAAGATATAGAAACCAAACATTCAAATGCTGCTTGTCGAATCTTTACCTCAGGGGAAAGAGTAGCCTCACATACAACTCTCATTATGTAATCACGTTCCGTATCATTGGAGAAGTTAGCCTGAGCAAAACCCAAAGCATTATAAAGAGCTCGTGTGGCTGCAAGCCTTACATCATTATTACTCTCGGAAGAGTTCATGCCCTGAACAACAGCTGTAAGTATTTTGTTGACATGATCTTGCTCTATCACCTCTGGGGAGACCTCCTCGCATATGTATCCAAGAGTTTCAAGAGTTGCCTGTCTCGTATGAGCCGGAAGCTGATTATTATTTGACAGCAAAGCTTCTATCAGTTCAGGCCAATGTTTGAGTGGCAACTCAATGCCTGCAAGCTTTGCAATGACTTGAGATGCAGTTGATCGAGCATCATGGGCAGGAGATGATAAAGTCTTTAACAGGAACACTCTAATTTGGGTCTTTGCATTTGGGTCCAGAGCAATCCATCTTTGTGCAAGTTCAAACTTTCTATGCTGTTCTTTGGCATCCAATGCATTCTTTAGAATTAGACCTGCTAACTTTCGACTCTCAACAGGCTTATCATCATTAGCTAATTCTGCAGCAAGAGAGAACAGGAAACTCGGAAGATTTTGCTCTTGAAACTGTCTTATGTTCTCTTCAGCATGCTTGCGTACATTTCCATCCACTGCTTGGGCATTTAAAAGAAACTGGGTAATTTCCATCGCCATTGGGATCTGGAGTCAAGAATAAATGGATCGCGTAAGTGTCAATTGAGAAAGCATTTAAGGCTAACGCAATAAAACTGGAAACAAGCAACCAAATCATACGTATCAGTCCGACAGATAACTGCCCGAAGTTCTCAAGATACAAGGCGACAAATTTCAAATTTACAACAAAGTAATTGATAATCAATTCCCTTATGCAATCACTCTTCAGCCTACTTATGAGACTCAAGTTACACATGAATAAAAATAATAAATTAGGACCCTTAATCACTTTTAGTGATATCCAAGCTTGTTTAATTAAAGAATCGAAACAAAACCTAACACAATCATATCGTTTCTTCCTCATACCGACTGTGAAACCAGTCCCAACTTAGCGGAAGCCAAAGAAAACTAGTGATAACAATCTACTGCTCTTACCAATCAACATAGTTAACAATCAAAATCGCAAACCGAGTACGAATTAGCAATCCAGTACACAAAAGCAATCGAAGATTGAAACCGATTGATTCCCATTCGAATTGATCACAAATGAAACAGTTGCCAAACAAAAATAAATAACTCACGGATTCTAAAGATCGAGAATGAACAAAAACTAAGCAGAAAAAAGCAACAACGAATCTGGATCAAACATTCAGATCACAGCACGAGACTGATACAAAGTGGCAGCAACATAGAAAACAAACCGAGAATTTGAACTCACCCCGAGTTGATGAGTGGACTCGGTGGGACAGCGAGTCGGTGATCAATCCGAGTCAATAAGAAACACAAGTAGAAGAAGAAGAAGAAGGAGCAGAGCGCGGCCACCAAACCCTAGCAGAGAGAGTGAGAGAGAATAAAAGGCAGAATATTATTGAAAAAATAGCTCGGATTTACACACAAAAACAGAAACAGCGAAATCTGATTATAATATAGTTTCTTTAGGTTTTCCACGTCACAATCTCGGCGTGTGGGAGCGTGCACTGTAGTGTAACTGGTTGAGTGCCGCTTGATTAGTGGGCCGAGGAGTTTTAAGAAGGCCCGGTTTAATCAGGCGATGTCTATATATGTATACGCGCTTCTGGGACGTGTGGGGTTGGGTGTCCTGGGTATTATTATCACCGTTATTACTACAGCTACTTTTTTTTTTTTTTTATGAGCTAATGAGCCGCTGATTACTTTTTTTTGTTGACATTTTTCGTTCTCATTTTCTTCTCTTTACGTAGGAGCCGGTGAGGTATGGTCCAACCGACCAAGACTAGTTAATTGGGTATTTTTCCGATTCACATGTTATATTTCCATATAATTTAACATAGCGTCTTAAGAAAAATATATATACAATTTAACGTAGATAATAAAATAAAATAAACAAAACAAACTAGAAATTTCTCAGTATTATTTGGTCTAGTAGCATAGTCTCTCATTTGTAAGTGAAGATTGTGAGTTCGACTCACGAAATACTAGTCATAGTATTTGAGTTGTTTATCTGATAACAAAAAAAACTAGAAATTATTTGAGCTAGGGGTATATTAATTTGTTCTTGTTAAGCATAGAGGCTAGTTTTAGATTCGTCGAGAACCTTCGCTCTAAAGTTAAACGGTTAGCTTCGTATTAAGAACCTAATTCCTTTTCAGACCAACTTTTCGACATATATTGACATCTGCACGGTCCAATTTTTAGGTCTTTATGAGTATATCACTTCTGTGAATTTTCAGCTAAATTGATGATTGTTTTGGTACAAAACTACATCAAATCAATTGACGAACCGAATATGTCCAACCTTAACCGTTTGTGTGTATGATTAGTAAATCACAATTATGAATACCCAAACAGTCATCATTTTGGCTGCAAATTAATGATCTAATCATATAGACCTAAAAATTGAGAGGTAGAAATGCCGACATGTAACCAAAAAGATTGTCTAAAAGATTGTTAGTTTCTTACTTTCTTGGTACGAAGCTAACTGGTTAGCTCTAAAACACTCCTATGATTTAAGAGATTTCAAGGTGCCATCTTCCTTCATTTATTACTACTTAAAATGGTGGTCTAGCAGACTACCATTCCAGGACTTCAGCTTGGCCCCTCCTATGTCCAAAACAGGATTCAAACCTCATACCTATTATTGGTATCCAAGGTAACTGGTTAGTTGTAGAGCGCTCCTATGATTTAAGAGATTTCATGGTAGATAGCAAATTGTTTCATTTATTGCTACTTAAAATGGTGGTCTAGCGGACTAACTTCGGCTTGGCCCCTCCCATGCATTGCTTTTGTCCAAGACAGAATTCAAACGTCATACCTATTATTAGTATCTAAGCAGCAGCGGTCTGTGCAAGAAGGCCGAAGGCTTGCCAACCTGACCACACCACATCGGTGTTTCATTTACTACTACCAAGTTATAGAGTAAATCCGAAATTTTTTATCCTTTTTTTTGTCCTTAAATCTTTGACGAAGTCAATGTCGAAAACATTCATATTTCCATGTGATGCCATGACGAGATTTCTAATACATACAGAAGAAATATAAAAGACGCTTCAATCATTGACACTTAATGAGTAAGTTCTCGTGACAAAACCCTTCTTCATATGTTAAGGCAAGATCCATTTATAGGTTACCATTCATACTTCAAATCCTTACAGGCATATCGGAGGTCACAAATAATGTCATTCGTACAAAAATGATTATGGATTGATTTCCTTATCTTTTAAATTTCCTTCGAAGACTCTCATTGGAATTTGAAAAGTTTCAAGAAGATTCTAAATTGTTCAGTGATCTAACTACTATCATATATATATAAAAGATAAACAATAGACGAATAGAATATATTTGAAATTTTTATAGTGATCATATAACTAAACAAGTATGATTTGCTTTAAATTTATAAAATGATCTAACAAAGTATGTAAGAGAAGCAAATGCGTCTGTCTACGTGTTCTTGTCAAAGTGATGATTTTGTTTGCATCGTGAGGCAATTTGTTCACTTTATAGCATTGTTTACGGTGTACTAGGTAAATGATTTTAACTTAATTATTGGCTTTTAGTCATCTAATTGGTGATTGCAGAAATAGAAAAGAATTAAAAAAATAATGGATGAATACATAATTTTATACTAGCTTAATAAATTATATTGATGACAACTAAACAAGTAATATGAATTTTTGAATTTGACCGAATTTTACAAGTTTGATAACAACATATATAACAATCATGTAGGGTAGATAATTGATTGTTGCAAGTCCTATGTGTGACATCCTTTCACTCTATTTAGATGACGCACGTGTTTCGCGAAGTAAATGGTAAGCCCACATGTTGCCTCATCTTACTAGATTGAATCATATTTATGATGTATGGCAAAATAAGACTCATGTTATTATTCGAGATGTACTCTATAATAATTTTTGTATTTGTGCTACGTTCCCTTGATGCACCGTTCTTGTAATGAAATAAGTTTAGTGTAGAGATGAGCGTCCTAACTTGGTTGGGCTTCAAACCCCTTATAAACAAAAAAAAAAAAAACCAATTACTTAGCAGTTGAGATGATGTGGTTTCGCCTTAACAGATGGTTTAGTTCTAAAACCCGTATTATGAAGTTAGCCTATTGCTTATCATCAATCACTTGTTTAGCATGCCAAGATTGTGCTTGAAGTCCATTTCGGTATGGTCAACTGGTCACGTTTTGGAAGTTCGAAGTTGAAAGAGTTGGTGATGGCGTGGAGCATGGGTTGGAGACCTTGGTATGTCTCCTTGCCATGCCTACAAAGAATAGAATCCGCTTTATTTTTATTTATTTATTATTATTATTTTATTTTTAAAGAAGAAGTAAATAAGAAAATAAGATGGTTAACAGGTTATTTATCTAATCAAATTTCATCATGAATCTGATTTCATGTTGGAAATATATACTAATTTCAATTGAAGAAGTCAATAAACTTCTCTGCAGATATTTCCAATATGAAAAAAAAGATTAACGAAGATCAATAAAGTTTAACTGTTCAGTTATTGAGAAAGAAAATTATGTTTAATCAGTCATGATTGAATTTAGATAAAAAGATAAAAACAATTTTTTTTAAACTTCGAGTTATTTTATTTTTCATAATCGGATCTAGATCGAAAAGTAATTGAATATAATTTATTTAACCCAATTACCGAGCAGATGAACATCACTGTAATCACGATAATTATTTTTTTTATTTCCGAGCAGATGAAAAAAGGGCAATAAACCAATGCATTTTATTCGCTTAAAGAAATTTCCTGGTTGAACCAAAAGCAGCAAAGCACGGTGCGTTTAGCCCATCGCCAGAGATTGCTTGGAAGGCAAATACTTCTCGTGCGATCACCAGCCACGTACACACTCTTGGTCAATCAACGGTCGAGATCATCCCAACATGAGGTCTAATCCCATTGGCCAGACAAATCCGTCCTCGCAAGGTGATTGGGCCACGTCAGCAAAAATGACATGGTTCCACGAATTGTTATTAGCAGACACTTCACAGAAACGGACAGCATACGTTGATCTGCTTCTATAAATTCCAAGTCTCACGCGCGGTTTAAACACTCAGATTTCTCTCTTCTTCTTCTTCAGAAAACCAGAACAGCCAAATCAGCCTCCATTCGTATTTGAATCTCAGGGAAGCACACAGAGAGACTCTTGAGCTTTCAGAGCTACAGACGCCATGGCTGGCTCCTGGAGAGCGCGCAATTCTCTGATCGTCTTCGCGATCGTCACATTAGGTGAGTCGAGTCTTCAACTTTTCTTTTTCAGTGTTAGATCTGCTTTGGATTTTTTTTTTTTTTGTGAATTTATGCGTTGTGGATTTGGTTGAGAAAATGCGATAGATCTTGTAGAGGTGTGATGGTTTTTGAATCTGTTTGGGAGCATTTGCCGTCTCAGAATCGATGTGATTTACGATGCAATCTGAAACTTCTATTGGCTTTGTTAAGGATGAGTGAATTTCGGTTTATTATTTGTTCTGGTGGTTGATGAATTGATGCGCGCCTATGCGTTGTAGATTTTGAGCAGATCTAGTTGCATTTAGTATAGCTTTTAATTTTTGAATGTTGCTGTAGTATTTGATTGAGATCTGCGAAGGAGCGAAGGATTAGTTTTATAACTCTGCATGTGGATGTTTAAAATTTTTACCATTGACGTACAGAATTAGCTAGAAGAATCACAAAGGTAAATCGGTAGTAAGATTGATAATTGGATGAATTTAGTAATACATTTTTTTTTCCAAACATTGAGGAACTTTTGATCGTGCTATCGTCATTTGGCAATTGGCAATGTGTTGTTATTGTCATGAAAGGATGTACATCAAGTGTTTGTTGATTGTTGTATTTGTTGAAAAGAATTGAATTCAGAATCACATGCCAAATTGTTTTGTTGTTTGTATTATTTGATTCGTATTTGTACTAACATGCTGAGGGATGCAACAGGGTGTCTTTTTGCAATTTCAATCGCAAAGGAGGAGACTGCCAAGTTGGGAACAGTCATTGGGATTGATCTTGGAACAACTTATTCATGTGTTGGTGTGTATAAGAACGGTCATGTGGAAATTATAGCCAATGACCAAGGAAACCGTATCACCCCATCGTGGGTGGCTTTCACTGACAGTGAAAGGCTGATTGGTGAGGCTGCAAAGAATCAGGCAGCTGTGAACCATGAAAGGACCATCTTTGATGTCAAGAGACTTATCGGAAGAAAGTAATGTTCTATTCTCTTTATGTTAAGGCTTTAGAGTGAATGTTTTGATGTTGTTGGAAGTCATTACTGACATTTGCTTATTTGCAGGTTCGCTGACAAAGAGGTTCAGAGGGACATGAAGCTTGTCCCTTTCAAGATTGTTAACCAGGATGGAAAGCCTTATATTCAAGTAAAGATCAAGGATGGTGAAACCAAGGTTTTCAGTCCTGAGGAGATCAGTGCTATGATTTTGACCAAGATGAAAGAAACAGCAGAAGCATTCCTTGGAAAGAAAATCAAGGATGCTGTTGTTACTGTTCCTGGTGAGTAAAGCTTAAGCTTTATACCCTCTCATTTACATTGATTTATATCGATCATGACTGACATTGTTTTCCTTTTCAATACCAGCATACTTCAATGATGCTCAGAGACAGGCAACCAAGGATGCTGGTGTCATTGCTGGGCTTAATGTTGCTAGGATTATCAATGAACCAACCGCAGCAGCTATCGCATATGGTTTGGACAAGAAGGGTGGTGAAAAGAACATTCTCGTCTTTGACCTTGGTGGTGGTACTTTTGATGTCAGTATTCTGACAATTGATAATGGTGTCTTTGAGGTTCTTGCCACAAACGGTGACACTCATTTGGGAGGTAAGAAATCCTTTACTTGTTTTACTCTTCTCTCATCTTGTTTTCCATTTTTGCATAGTTTAATCTGTGTTGCTGATTGCTGATACAATGCTTACTATCTTTGCAGGTGAGGACTTTGACCAGAGGATCATGGAGTACTTCATCAAGTTGATCAAGAAGAAACATGGAAAGGACATCAGCAAGGACAACAGAGCCCTTGGTAAACTGAGGAGGGAAGCTGAGCGTGCCAAGAGAGCCCTCAGTAGCCAGCACCAAGTCCGTGTTGAAATTGAATCACTTTTTGATGGAACTGACTTTTCTGAACCACTGACCAGAGCTAGATTTGAGGAATTGAACAACGACTTGTTCAGAAAGACTATGGGACCAGTGAAGAAGGCCATGGATGATGCTGGCTTGGAGAAGCGCCAGATTGATGAAATTGTTCTTGTTGGTGGAAGCACCAGGATTCCAAAGGTCCAACAGCTCCTCAAGGATTACTTTGATGGCAAGGAACCAAACAAGGGTGTGAACCCCGATGAGGCAGTTGCTTATGGTGCTGCCGTACAAGGAAGCATTTTGAGTGGAGAGGGTGGTGAAGAGACCAAAGGTACATAACTCATTCTTTGTTGCTATTATAACCTGACCTAATTACGGTTAATTAAACGAATGATATTAATAGCTTGTAACATATTTTTGTATTCAATGCAGATATTCTTCTCTTGGATGTTGCACCTCTTACCCTTGGTATTGAGACTGTTGGTGGAGTGATGACCAAGTTGATCCCCAGAAACACTGTGATCCCAACCAAGAAGTCCCAAGTTTTCACCACTTACCAGGATCAGCAGACTACTGTCTCCATTCAGGTATTGCTCTTTGATCAATCCATCGTAACAAACTGCTTAGTTAGTGTTGATTCATAGTGTATTCACGGTAGACTTAATCCAATCTCGATGATCTCAGGTCTTTGAGGGTGAAAGGAGTCTCACAAAGGATTGTAGAAACCTTGGAAAGTTCGACCTTACTGGAATTCCTCCAGCTCCAAGGTTTGTTTCTGCTGTCCAAGTTATGTGATTGCCATCTTACTGCTTATAGAGATTTAACAGTATTTCATTCATCAATTGAACAGGGGTACTCCTCAGATTGAAGTCACATTCGAAGTGGATGCCAACGGTATCCTGAATGTCAAGGCAGAAGACAAGGGCACTGGTAAATCTGAGAAGATCACCATCACCAATGACAAGGGTCGTCTGAGCCAGGAGGAGATTGAGCGCATGGTTAAGGAGGCTGAGGAGTTCGCTGAGGAAGACAAGAAGGTCAAGGAGAGAATTGACGCCCGTAACAGCCTCGAAACCTACACTTACAACATGAAGAACCAAGTCAATGACAAGGACAAGCTTGCTGACAAGCTCGAGTCTGATGAGAAGGAGAAGATTGAGACCGCAGTGAAGGAAGCCCTTGAATGGCTGGACGACAACCAGACTGCTGAGAAGGAAGACTACGAGGAGAAGCTCAAGGAGGTCGAAGCCGTCTGCAACCCCATCATCACAGCTGTCTACCAGAGGTCAGGTGGTGCCCCAGGCGGTGAATCAGCATCCGAGGATGATGATTCTCACGACGAGCTCTGAACAGTTTTTACTTTGATTGACCACTCGTGAGAGAGTGGATGCGAGAAGAGAGATAAGAGGGTTATAATAGGTTAGGTGGGTAAGGAAGGGGAGGAGAGACTTCACTGTAATTTTTCTGATTGTGGAAAAGTTGGAGGAGACTGAATTTCTTCTCCTTTGGCTTTGGGTTTTTTTGAAGTGGTGGATGATGATACATTATCAGGTTTTTTTTTTTGTTAGTACTTGTAATTTGTTTGCTTCGATAAAAGTACACTTTTCCATAACCGGTCTATTTCTTTCTCCGAGTTCTTCTTCCCGTTTCTGCCTGCTAAGGCAGACATTCATATATGTTGGGGACTAAACAGCTTTAGCATTAGGAATCCTTTCGGTACAATGACTACAAATTATCTTCATGAAACTCCAAACTCAGTTCTTCCGAATGATTGATTTCGAACTGAGGAGGGAACAAGAGAACTTCCGTTCCTCACTGTTCTGATCTCCGATGATAACTGGTAATATTTCTGTTGATGTTAATGCCTTAGGGCAAGTCTAGGCATGTAGACCTGAGCACAAAATTTCAGTTTCCAAGTAAACTAAAGCGTGAGATTGGATCCTGTGTTTCTTCCAAGTACCTCTCGAGTGATTATGGAGTTACTGCAAGTACTCGTTGTGGAGTTGATGATTGAATCCGGTTCTATAAAGTGCAAAACACCTATAATTGGTAACCTATAAGCAAATGAAACATATATACAATGTCGTTTATTTGACGAAGATGTACAATAGCGTTTGTTGAGAGTGAAAGTTCATACTAATCTTCAAAATGTGTGAGATAGAAACAGGAACAGATTACTTCTATAAAGTGCGAAACACCTATAATTCATAAAACCTTCAACAACTAAGTATTACCCTTTAAGCAAATGAGACAAATATACAATGTCGTTTATTTGACGAAGATATACAATAGCATTTGTTGAGCGTGAAAGTTCACACTAATCGTCAAAATGTGTGAGATAGAAACAGGAACAGATTATGTGTGTTAAGATCTTTAGATCAACAAAAAGAAACTAGAGTCCGACATTTGGATTGCCTGAGCCAGCTGCCACAACTCCCATTCCTCCACCGTGTGAAGCATCTCCCAAGTTGCTTGATTCTCCCAAATGAACTCTGTCACCATCTAACTCTTTTACAAGTTCATCAATCTTTCGGAACTGGTATGGCCATCTTACATTGTATAGAAATTGGCGAAGATCAAACCTATTATCCTCTGGCGAATAACTCTGCAACAAATCAAATATGTGCGGACTTTGAATAGGATAGAGAAAAATAGGATAGTCTAGTAGAAAGCATCTTCATCATATTCATACCTCAGCATGATAAGAAGGTGTTAGTGTGGTCATTTTGTGTCGATTAATGGAGTAGTACTTGAAAAAGTGCTTTACTTTCTCAGCCACCTCTTGTGGAGTCAATTTTGCACCCCATTTATAGCAGAGGTTCTGTAACAACGAAATTAGAACCAAACTTAATGACTGTTCTTAGATAACTGCAACAGATACCCCACCACTTTATAGAAGTAAGATTAGAGCTTAGACATACCTTAAACATAGACATGGGACCACAACGAAAAATCTTTCGTAACCTTCCATAGGCCGAGAGTTCCTCATATGTCATTCCCATGTCCACTTCATCCAACTGTTTTACACGATAATACAATATTAGAGTCACTAATGTCTTTCGGATAGAGTCACTAATATTTTTTGAACAGGGCAGCAGCAGATTACATTACATGGTTTTTCGGTTTTTCCTCTATTATCTTTAGCATGTTTTGAGCACAATTATGTAGCTAAAAAACATATTACTGAAGTTAAAAGGTAAGATAATTTATTTACTTGACTATAGTTGGAACGTATAGGCTCCAGTTCAGCAGTGGGTGGTGCTGCTTCAATATCTGCCAAGGACGTGTAACCAAGATGGGTGGCAGCCCATCGCAGAAATGCCCGAAGATCCTGCTTACTAATGCTTCCAATTGGATTTATATCTGCTGAGCTGCAGTCATACTGCACAGGAGAAAAATGAGTACTTTGACATAAAGTAGTAGGCATATCAAGATAGTTATGATAAGATCAACTGTGTGCAACCATCTATTACGATACTACACAGAGCTGAAGAAAGAAAAACAACAGAAAACATGCATTTGTAAGAATCAAACAGTACCTTAGTGAGGTAACCCCGCAATCCTTCATCCACATTGGAACTACCCAGAACAAGATAAAACCCAGGTTTGTTATGAACCCAAGGTAGAAGTGATGCAAACATAAAAGCCAGAACCATTCGGATTCGTGCTTGAATGTTTTGTAAACCTAAGTTCTCAGCATTAGATCCTCCATCCATCTGTCAACCAAAAACCACATTGATGAATCATGTATAGCATTATTGCTTATGGTCAAATCCTGATCCCAATAGAGCCACACAAGGAGGAAAAGAGGGGGAGGAGGTGTTGAACGTAGATAACTTTTACCTTATATCGTGGTCGTTTTCCTGTCACTGCTTGAAACAGCGTCAGAAGTGCAGAAATAACACCATCTATACTGATATCAAGATGCCAAGCGCCAATTTCATCTGCTAGAACCTTTGCCCGTGATTTTGTCGATTCAGAACTGCAGTAAAACCCAGTTACTGAGTTACTTTATATCATATTATGAGAATTAATCTGCAGGAGAATCTACTGCTCCTACAGCTAAACATTATTTAGTTGTTAATAATTGGTTTCAGGTGTCGTTCTTCTAAAAATCATTCCATGAATTACATTTGTAAAGTATTTGATGCATTTCCAAATCTATTTCCTAAATTGTCATTTGTACTAATACCATCCAAGATATTAAAGCTTTTCTTAATGTCACCTACCAGTGAAACTAAGTAATCTATTGCAATTAGCAATAACAAAAGAATCAGCACTCCTGTTGTCTGCTCTAAGAGTACAGTTAGAACAACACAGCATGTAAGGAAAACAAAATCACATAATGCACAAGCGGAAATATTTTTGGGTACCTGTTTTCAGATCCCATGAAAACAGTGTAAAATACGCGTCTCGCAAATTCTCTGCTGTCAGTAGGATACTGGCCATCAGTGTACTGTCCAATTCGTTTGGCATCAGCTTTGACTTGTTCATCCCCATTCGCAATATCTGCATGCAAGAGTACACCATTAATAATGACATTCAGACACTTCAGAATACGATAACACTATCAAGAGAGATGTTTCTTTTGCCTACAGATACAGTTCCAAAGGAGAGACTGTCAGGTACATCCTTGATAACTTTCCCAATACATCTATGTTCACTATCCTAAACATGCGACGCTTGTTTCAGACTTTGTGCAAAAAGCTTGCTCAGGTTAACTTGAAAATGGTATGGTTCTAATATGGAATATGTAAACTCTATCACGAGTGAGCATGCAAGGCTAATGATCAATGTATTCTACGTTTCACACATGGTTATAATCCATGCATGATGCAGCCCACAAGTCAATGGCACAAAAATAAATGAAACAAATGGTAAATAGAGTAGTTTAGAAAAACTAACCTTTTACCACAAGCTGACACATGCAGCCAACTATAGCAGCCACTGACGAGCTATCTGCTCCACCAGAAAGGGGTAGCAGAAACCCAGAAGCTCCACTTCTTCTTAAATAGTCCCATAACCAACAAGCAGGACCAAAGGCTATTTCCTCTTCAGGAGAGTGATACTTAATCTGCAGATCATAGGTTATATTCAATTAATATATGTTAGTGCTTGTCAGTTAAAACCATAGATTGGTGCATGTTGTCAAAACCACATGGGTTACCCAGATAATAAATATTTGCCAGGTGAAGTTAAACTCTTCCCCGTAACCAAGTTAAGGAGTATCACTTATGTTGTATTGTGTCAGTCAGATTATAACAGAAACTACAGGAATGAGTACCAAAAAAAATTAAAGGAAACCACCTGATGAATGAGACCTGAAAATCAAGGCCTTTCTACAACTTTATAATAAATCAGTAAATACTGACCCCAGCTACTTTACTTGGTCCTGCTAGAACTGGAACTAACCTTAAGTGGACTTGAAAGGCACATTTTCAGATTAAAAGACTGACAAAGGTTGTATGGTGCCTGCACCGAAGGAACCCTGTTTTTGCAGCTTGCTTGCTCTTGGAAGCTACTTATAGATCCTCTTAGACTAGAAACCTGCCATTATTCGTTGAACCCAAAAAAGAAAAAAGAAGTGAGAATTCTTGAAATCAAATCAATAGATACATCTAATTTTACAAACTGAGTAACCTTGCATGTATAATTGGACATGTTGTTATTTTTTGGTACAAAATACATTGCAACTTAAATCAGCCTCTAGCAAACATGTAAAAAGAAATACACCCCTGTACATAGGAGAAGTGGGAAGAAAAGTGCATACCGCTTCTAAATCAATTTGGGCTATCACAACCTCAACATCATTCAAAGAAAACTGCGAGCCTTGAGCAACAAGATCTCCATTAACAACAACAGAAGCACATCCATCTGGTACAGACAACCATAGGTCAATGAACAACACCTTAATCAACAGATAGCAACAAGTTCAATACAAAGAATTTTCAAAGAAGTTTCCAGAAGAGAGCCAAAAGTACCATCAAGGAAATGGTACGGTGCCCTCAATTTAAAATGTGCTACCACATATTGAGAGATCTTCACATACCATAGTAAAGGCGACCACCATCACACCCTTGGTGGTTGCTGTATATGTACACCCCTCCACGTGTGTGAGTAGCACCTATAAAAGCACGAAGACGAATATCAAGCTTTCTTAGTTGGTGATGACTTCCACTTGCATTCAGAAACACTTCAACCCCATTCAACGCAAGCTCAGCATGAGGAGGAACGGGAGTAAAAAGCTCTTCACAAACTTCAGCCGCAACAGCTCTATTAAGGGAACAATGCTTACATTTAGAGTTCCAACAAACATCATCTTAGGAGTGAAAGACTGAATATAGCTAATATCCTATGCAGACATGAATGGAGCTCACGGAACCAAAAAAACAATGACACACAACAATCTCAACCTAACTAACAGCAAAACAAATGGAGCTAACATTAACACTTACGTGTCCCGAAACTGAATGAATCCATAACCAAAAGGGACGGATTCCTGTGACAAAGCCTTGGAAACATCCCCCGGCAGCTGAAACTCCACAAGTTGGTCTTTCTGTTTCCATGCTGTAAACCACCTTAGCTCCCTGTAATTCCCATCATTCGCAAGCCACATCTTCGGCCGAATCATAATAATCTTTCTATTCATACAAAGAATCTGACAATTGTAACGCTCCGACCCTTTGATCACAGGCATCCCAAAACTACATAATATCCCATCAGTCCAATCCCCCACTAACAGCTCCTTCAAACACTCCCACCTGCAAAAACCACATTCCTTAAAACACCACCAAAACACTACCCCTATCACTAACTCAACATCTCTCCACACTCACAATTTCGAAAAATAACACCTTCCTAGTTCCTACAATCTCAATAACATCATCCAATAACACACTTGAAAATAAATAAATAAAATAACCCAAGAACCAAATTGAACTTACGCATGAGTGACAGTATCGAGCTCCAGGAAATGGTCTTCACAGCCATAGCCAGTAATCTCAAGCTCAGGCCCGAGCCGAATCACAGCTCCGGCCTCCTTGGCCTTAGCTATGGACTCCTTGATGTTCTTGATATTGCAATCGAAGTCCATAGCCCATTGGTTCAAATTGCAGGTTGCAACTTTCAGCAGCCTCATCTTCTCTTCACCCAACAAAGACTCTGAATAAAAATCCAAACTTTGCTGTAAAGTCTGAAACTTTAATCAAACTAAGAAGAAATGCAATAGATACCCAAGTGTTTTTGCTCACCGGATAAAGTTTGAGAGAGCTTAGATGCTCAGAGATGTTGTGTTTTTGGCCGTGTGTTTGGAATCTTGGAAAATCAAAATTTGGTTGTGTTTTTATGGGTGTTTTTTTTCAGTTCCCGGAGCCCGGGAGAGGGTGTGGGCGGGTCAAAGGGGCAGCGGGTCTGGCACGTTTGAAAGGGCTCCGCTGACGTGGAAGGACGATTGGACGCGTGTGGTGTCGACTGGTGTAATTTGGAATTTGTTAACGCCGTCGGAGTCCCTCTCTGGCTCTCTGCTGATCGCTCTTTCCATTCTCAAGACTACAAACGAAGAATCAACAGTATCATGACCAAAACAAAGACAAATGGAGAACCCAAGCAAATGCTGGGAGAACCCATTTGAAAAATACAGAGAACTAGATCAAAAAAGTTATATAACAATAGGTTTAGTAAGAATACAAAGTCACAATAATCACAATTTCGATTGGCTTCGTATTCATGATATATAGTAACAAAAAAACTTAAAAATTTTGAAGAACATCATAAACTATCGTTTTGAAAAAACAATACTCTGACTCGAGCAGATTCTATTGCTTTGTTATAATGTAGACATAGATCTTACTTTACTGTGCTAGCTTGAATTGGACTTAGAGTTTTTTTTTTTTTGATGTTGAATTGGACTTAAGAGTTGAGGAGACTCTATTGCTTTGTTCTGAAAATGGACAAGAGAGCCTAGCTTGAACTGGAGTGCGGTTGGAAAAATTTTAACTTTTTACCTAGCCCTACCCCTAAGGTTAAGACGTTAAGTTAAGATTTATCCTAATTAACCCCAATCTCCCGAATCTTAACCTGAACGGCGTCGTCTGGATTACCCTCCTTTCTACTCTCCTCTCTTTTAACACACAGATATGCTTAAGCCTTAAAGCCCAGTTCTTTATCGTGGTTCTCCAAATCTCCGCCAAAACCCTTGAGCAACAAACCAATCACAGCTCCTCTTGTTCTGAATCGCCGTCGCCGGAATGACGACAGTGGCGAGCTCATTGGTCCACGACGTTCTCGGCCGGAGAGCCGACGACGTCGACCGACCTATAATCGATTACATCATCAACGTCCTCGCCGACGAGGACTTCGATTTCGGCGACGACGGAGAAGGCGCCTTCGACGCTCTCGGCGAGCTCCTCGTTGCTGCTGAATGCGTCGCTGACTTTGATGAGTGCCGCTCGGTGAGTTTATCTTTCCCGTTTCTTCGATTCGTTCTGCTTAGTTTCTCAGAATTGTTAGCTTAGTTTCTACAATAAGGTTATTACTTTGGAACTGTGGAGCTTATTTCTGTTAAAGTTAAGAGCTTTTTGGTGAAATTTAGATAGGCAATTGTTAATTTCTGATGAACTGTACTCTATGAGTTATTGAATTGTAGGCTTTATGATGTTAGATGTTTAGTACTTAGGCATGGTTGAGATGAGGCTGCTTCTGAAATTAGTAATGCTAGATATGCTGATTCGAAGAACCGAGTTTTTTTTATTGTGATTTGTGTTTTTCTTGACATTTGATAGGTTTGCAGTACGTTAACCGAAAAGTTTGGGAAGCATGGTTTGGTTAAAGCCAAACCGACTGTGCGGAGTCTTGCGGCACCAGTGAGAATGGATGATGGAATGGATGAGAGGGAGGCACCAAAGAAGAAGCAGGAGTTGATTGATGGCCCCGTGCTAACTGAACGTGATCGGGCGAAGCTAGATAGGCGAAAGAGGAAGGATGAGCGCCAAAGAGAGGTGAGGTTTCTTTGTACGATATGATTGAGCTATTATCCTATATTCTTACTGCTTAGATATGGTGTATGTTGTTGGTGAACCATATAATTCGGGAATGTTGAGTGTGGATGTAATTGGATTGAGGTTATGTGAAAGCTAGGTTGTTATTCCTTTTGATGATTTACATGGTTGTAAGAGTGGTTCAGTTTTGTTTGGATGTTTTCTAAATTGTAACTTTTTGTTTATGCAGCAACAATATCAAATGCATTTAGCAGAAATGGAAGCAGCTAGGGCAGGAATGCCTGTTGTCACTGTGAATCATGATGGTGGTGGTGGCGCAAATGTCAAGGATCTCCACCTTGAAGGCTTCAATGTTTCTGTGGGTGGACGTGATCTAATTGTGGATGGTGCCGTAACACTTTCTTTTGGAAGGCATTATGGTGAGTTTGCTTTTCAGTGGATTAGGATCCTCTTGATTTGGTTTTCAAATTGATAGGAATCATTTGTTAAAATGTCCAATAGGATCTGATGGTACATGTGGTTTCTAAATATAAAGTTGTTGACCAACATTGTAGCTGTAATGATGTTTTTTCAGTTGCATTTGACATAATAACTGGTTTGCAATTTATGCAGGACTTATTGGAAGAAATGGTACTGGAAAAACAACGTTTCTTAGGCACTTGGCTATGCATGCCATTGATGGCATTCCTAGCAGCTGCCAAATATTGCACGTGGAGCAAGAAGTGGCAGGTGATGATACATCAGCCTTGCAATGTGTTGTTAACACCGATATTGAAAGAAGCCAGCTTTTGGAAGAAGAAGCTCGTCTCCTTGCTCAACAGGTTGAATTCTTATTTACTCATGTATTTATTCTAAATTCTTGATGGATGTGATGCTTATGCTCTTACTATTATAATCTGAAGAGAGAACTGGAGCTGGATGAAGAAGCAGGAAAGAGCAATGGAGAAATTGACAAAGATGCCATTGGACTGAGGCTTCAGGAGGTATACAAGAGGCTTGAGTTCATCGATGCTGATTCTGCAGAGTCACGTGCAGCTTCCATTCTTGCGGTCAGTTTTCCATTTATTGTTTTATCAGTGATTAAGTGTGTGTCTTCTTGACTTGAGCTTGTATCGAACATCGAAACTCACGATGATAATGGATGGCTAAAAATATTAAAATTAATAAGGCAAGGAGGTTGTAAATGGTGTTCCATTCTACTGTTGAATTTTATTGCTTTATACTGGAGTTAAGAATGATGAGAGAAATAAATTGCCTAGCCCACCAAATACTATGAAACTAATGAAACAACAATGCTGCCTGCTGGCATTGAACCATGCTGCTCTAACAAATTTGGATGAGATGCTGTGGACGTGTGTTTATAATTTGGGTGCATGATGTATGGAATTTCAGCTTATTATTCTGGATTATTACTGACCAGGAACTTTACAGGGTCTTAGTTTCTCTCCTGAGATGCAGCGAAAAGCAACTAAAACATTTTCTGGAGGATGGAGAATGAGAATAGCTCTTGCTCGTGCCCTCTTTATAGAGCCTGACTTGTTACTGCTTGATGAACCTACAGTATGTTGCACATTCCCCTTTGGGATTTTCATTAGAATTCTTCGATATCTGGCACGTGTGTTTCATTTTCCCCCTCATGTATACCCTTTTCACTTTTCAGAACCATCTTGATCTTCATGCTGTCCTTTGGCTAGAGGCTTACCTGGTGAAGTGGCCAAAAACATGTATCATTGTTTCTCATGCTAGAGAATTCTTGAACTCGGTAAATTATGTTTTTTTTTTTTTTTTTTTTCATATCAGAGCTCAGTACTATCTGTTACACAGATAATATCCATTTATATGCCTCACTTTATGTTCTGTAATTTTTTCAGGTGGTAACTGATATCCTTCATCTTCATGGGCAAAAGTTGACTGCTTACAAAGGTGACTATGATACATATGAGAGGACAAGAGTGGAACAGCTCAAAAACCAACAGAAAGCATTTGAATCTAACGAGCGTTCAAGAAATCATATGCAGGTCTTTCGTCATACCAATTCTTCCTGTCTACAGCAGTTAGATTGCACTTTGATCATACCAATTCTCTATTGTTCTTTGATCTCTTTTCTAATAAAACTTCTGTTTTCTTCTCAAAACAGAAAACAATAATCCACCTTGTCTACAGTAGTTAGATTTAGTTCGATCAATTCTTTTTATTTTTTCCTAAAATTACTTATTTTTGGTCTGTTTCTGTGTTGTTTTAAAAGCTACCTTAGGGTGGTTGGCCTTTGTTTATTACATTATTTCTATAAAGATTACTAACATAACTTCTCGTTCAACTTCATCTATAAGTATCTACTTTAATCTTTTCTTCTGCTCTCTGTTTGGGAATTCTCTGCACAAAGCTTTCATTTTAAGATCATAAGGATAGATGATCATGTCTTTCAAATGATGTATGATTTTCTCTGTTATATATTCTTGTCTTACCTCTCTCTTTCATATCTTTTTGAACTACAATGAAGTATTTTTGATAAGCAAATGTTTTACTTGATCTGCAGGCTTTCATCGATAAGTTTCGATATAATGCCAAGAGGGCCGCTCTTGTGCAATCAAGAATTAAGGTGCTTTTGATTGATTCTCATATGTTCATATCACTATTTCTGAAAATTATGATATGGTCATATAACTATTCTCTTCCCTATACCTCTGAATCCTGTGTTTTGTTTGATATGTTAGGCTCAAGGTATATCTCAGATAATTATGATTTAGACAAGTTCTCTTTATTGTTATGCAATTCATTTGGCCCGCAGTTATATTAGTGTTTACAAGAACTCATGTCTTCTGTTACTTGTATGCAGGCATTGGATCGGTTGGGACATGTGGATGAAATTGTAAATGACCCTGAGTATGTACTGATATGTTATTGTGGTCTATAAACAGCATTTTAATTAAAATTTCTTATAGTTTCTCTTTCCAGCTTTACTTTACTAAGCGCTCTGGCATTTTCATATGCAGCTATAAATTTGAATTCCCAACTCCAGACGACAGACCTGGTGCTCCTATAATTAGTTTCAGGTTTGTAAAATCATATAGGCCTAGTTGTGCACACACACCATCCCCAGGGGACTCTTGTTTTAGGAGTGCTTTAATTGTAGCATTCATTTCTTTTCTGCAAGTAAATTCAGATCCTTTGCGTACTTCAAGTTCTTTTTTTCAAGTTTATTCTGCCTTTCATTATTCCACTTCTGCCTTCAATCCATGGATCGAGTACTTATGTTTTTGATTAAATGTATTTGCAGTGATGCATCATTTGGTTATCCCGGTGGACCCCTTTTGTTTAAGAATTTAAATTTTGGAATTGACCTAGACAGCCGCATTGCAAGTAAGGATGCTTCTCCATTAGAATTTTTAGTTTTTCTATTTGAAAAGATCATTATTTCATTTGAAGTTCTGGATGATGTTATTGTAATTGCAAGTTCCCATGCAATATATATCAAAACCACATTTCCACCTGCTTTCTGTATTCAGTGGAAAGCAACATTTCATTCTAACACTTCAGTTTGAATAAATAAGAATTTATCTAGTGTATGGTTTGTTCTCCATATTCACCTGGTATGTGTGGGTGTCTAATTGTTTCCAGTGGTTGGGCCAAATGGCATTGGGAAATCAACTATACTGAAGCTAATTGCAGGAGAGCTGCAACCAACCTCTGGGACAGTTTTCCGGTCAGCGAAGGTATCTTATACAAATACATTTATATCATCAGGTGTGTGCGTGTGTGGATGTGGATGTCATTAATTAAGCCCAATGGTACATGCTGGTACTATGCTTCTCATTTTCATAATGTTCCTTTTGTTGTAATATAAGATATAGAGGTTTTAGCCTCTGCGACTCCTAACAAAATTGGAGTTATTTCATATGCTTAATCTCGAGAAGACTTACAGTTCTCTGTTTGACAGGTTCGTATTGCTGTTTTCAGTCAGCATCACGTTGACGGGCTAGATCTAACTTCCAATCCTCTGTTGTATATGATGCGGTGCTTCCCAGTAAGTCCTTGAAATTACCACTGTTTGGTCCCTTTTTATGTAACGTGGAAAATCTTTTCGTTTTCTAGTGCTGTTCTTATGGGTAATATATTTGAAGTTCGATGCAATGGAAGATGATATCCTGCATTATACCCTTCCCTCTGCATCCATGCTCGTATCCAGGATAGGTCATTCGCATTTAGAAACTAGAATATAACCAGAGACCTCATCTTTAAACATCCAGCTCTGCCTCTCTACAACATTGAACAAGAGATGGAGTTCTGCCAAAACAAAAAATCCACTGTTATATCAGGTTTAGGTGAAATTGTTGCTCAAGGCAGGCCCCTTGACATGTGGTTGATTTCACTACTGTGAACCATCACAAACTCATTTTGGGTGGGGCAGGTTTCTAATGGAAGTTGATCTACCCCTTCTGGTGCTTTAATCTCTTTTGGGGAAACAAGTTGTTGCTATCAGATTTGCCATGCTTTTACTATCACCAAACTAAAGTACCTTTTTTTTCCCCCCTCTCTTTGCAGGGAGTGCCTGAACAGAAGCTCCGATCTCACTTGGGTTCTTTTGGTGTAACTGGAAATCTCGCACTGCAGCCAATGTACACTCTGTCTGGTATTTTCCTTATGCCATGATGTCAATAATTCAAATGTTACATTCATGATATAAAACTAGTATTTGACTGACCAGCTCATAAAGATCGGTACAATTTTGGTGTTACTCCCTGATTAATCTGAGCATTGATCTTCAAATACTTATATTGGATATATTTTTATGGTAGGTGGTCAGAAGAGCAGAGTTGCATTTGCAAAGATAACTTTCAAGAAGCCACACATAATATTGCTCGATGAGCCCTCCAATCATCTGGCAAGTCACAGTCTTTGTTGTTATATATTATATAGCATAGGAAACCGTTATCTGGATTTCGAATTGCTTGTGTGATATGAAGAAAACAACACCACCTTGACTAATCGCTTTTTACATTGAAATGACTTTTGATATGTAGGATCTGGATGCTGTGGAGGCATTGATTCAAGGTCTTGTTATCTTCCAAGGAGGCATTCTCATGGTATTTCATCCCAAATCTCTTCATTATTTGCATTAGCTGATATATCAGAGTTGTTTAAAAAAACTAGTACAACTATCATCATTCTATACTAGTTTGTGGTTTAAAGGAGGTCTGTGTTCCTGTTTACAGGTTAGTCACGACGAGCATCTGATCTCTGGAAGTGTGGAGGAGCTATGGGTGGTATCAGAAGGCAAGATAGCACCATTCCATGGCACTTTCCAGGACTACAAGAAGATACTGCAGTCACGTTAAATAAACTTTATCAACACTTCACGGGAAGTCCCCATGGTGGATGAAACGGTAGATTGTGGGAAATTAAGCATAGTGAACACCAGGAAGAACACTGTTCTGGAGCGCGCGTCTGCCAGAGGACCGTGGAGATACGTTGTATTCCAGAATACTCTTACAGTTTTTGGCCTGTTCCAGTGAAATAGCATAGTAAGATTGTTACATTTGTCCGATTCAATATTTATAATGAGCAAAAACAAAGAGTAATGTGGGAAATGTGCATACTATGTGCTTGATCAGAATGGAATTTATATGGTTTTAAATTGTTTTTGTTATGAATATATAAACTTGGGTTACTAAATGGAATTTGATGTCCGTTTAGTCTTACAAAGTTCTCTTATTCGCATGAAAATGAAGCATAAGATGAGCATTCCTGCATAAGTTGTTAAATAGCAAGATTCTAAAATAAAGCTAAAGGCAGTGATTAACTCGGAAAGCGTCTATTATGCTCGCATATTTTTATCGAAAGCGTAAAAAACACGTCGCACAGATCAGAGTATCAAACCTGTTTATTGAATGAAGGTGAACACAGAAAAAACTTCAGAGAACCATAGTTCACTTTCATCGAAAAAGAGAACCGTAATTCGCACAGTTCACACCCTAGTGAAACATTTGGCTCTGTCAGTGACCAAAAAGCAAATTAAAAAAACCAAAAAAAAGTGCGCATCCAGGGAATCGAACCCTGGTCAGTACCGTGGGAGGGTACTATGATACCACTACACCAGATGCGCTTGCTGTTTGTTTGCTCTTGGGATTACTAATTATAATCATTTTGAAGCTAATGGACTCTTTATATTGGGAAGTGAGTGTCTACTTGATGCTTCTTTTAAGCTGGTTTTATAGTTCATTAAAGATGTTCAATGCACACTCTTCACAAAATCTTGTTATTTTTCTAGTGTCTGCTTATAACATTTAAGTTGGTTTTATAAGTCATTAGAATCTATAGAACATTATAAATAGTAGTAGTAGTAGGCTAATAGCTACAATTCGCATACATGAACCAAGGTAGTCCTAGTCTCTCTCTCTCTCTCTTATTTTTTTTTTTTTCTGGCTCTTGAAAGTTAAAACAGTTTAAGGAGCCTCATGGTTTTACTAAATAAGGATACGTAAAAGTGTTTAGCGGAAAATATAGGTAAAAAAAAAATAAAAAAAAATGCAGAATGGAAATTTACTTTTGGTCAAACTCGGAATTCTTGTTGAACTCTGCTTTATTCCTTCGGGTAAATCGGGTTTTGACTTGTAATCCTAGCCGTGTATCTGTGAGCAAGAGAGCGACAAAGCCACCCCGTAATCCATATATGAATGATAAATCCAAGTCAAAATCCGAGATAGGGGTGTCAAATTTTTTCAAGTTTGAAACGCGGTCAGCAAAAATGGAAAACGGCAACACCAACACCAACACCAACACCAACACCAACCCAATAACGCCATAATCTCCCGGGAGACGATTGACTCGGTCGCCGGCTGGGTCAGCGCCACCGTCTCCTCCGCCTTCTTCTCCTCCCTCGAGCGCTTCTCCTGCGTCAACGTCGCCACCATGGGCGCCGACGACGACGACGACGATGACGGCGAGGCCGCCCACCGCCCTCTCGCTCTCACCAATCTCACCCACCCCGATCAACAACAGCACCACCACGCAAACGACGTCGCTCAGCTCCCCGTCTGATTCGGTTAGATCTCGGCTTTTTGTTGTTGTTTGTAACTGGATTTGCCAATAACAGCTTCTCCTGGTGGTTTCGGATTGATTGTTACTGTGTGTGCGTGAATGTGGAATTGTATATGAATTGTTCAATGTTCAAGTTCTAACTAATTCTTGATTCGTTGAAATTATGATGATCTGTATTGGTTAAATCAAGTGAATCTGTGATTAGATTGGATTTTTGATATGTTCTCTGATCCCAATGGTGTTGATTGGAGTTGATTTGTATGCTTCTTTCATAATCTCCTAATTTGGATACATAATCAGTGCATAGATTTATATAATCTCCTAAATTGGTCCCATTGCCATTCGGGTAGGCTGAAACTATATATTTTCGACTAATAGCAACCTACTACTTGGATTTGTTGAATCATACTGCACTTTCACTTGACCAATTTAGAAACAAGGATCAATGGTTGGTTTGTTGTTATGGTAAGTTGTGATTGTAGTGACCTAGTCTTACGGATCTCAGATTTGTGATTTACCTGTGATCATGTTCAAGTCACCCTTTATGCAAGGCTCAGTACCTTCTGCATTGACCAAATTGCCGCTCGTCTGATCTAAACACTTTTTCATCCCCATAGGGGTGGTGTTATTTTGTACGAGTAGCTTTGAAATTCTATGGGATTGATTGCTTCTATTTGTCTTTGGTTTGTGTATGGACTATGGAGCAAGAAATATTTCACCTATCTCTATATATCAACACAGATTCACGTGGAAAACCAGCTTTTCTTACAGGGATGGCCTTTAGTGAAGCTTATGTTTTCTTTGTGGTTTAACCTGAAGTTAGCCTAGAATCCTTGAATGTTTCTGACATCATGCCAGTGAAACTCTACTCGAACTATTCTGGGGTATTGATTGATCTAAGGCATTCAAAAACTGAAAAGTACACCAGTTGTGATTTGGTAATGCTTTACACCCACCTCAAAGAAAACTCTGTGAAAATCTCCTAGTTCTCTTATTTATCTCATGTTTCTGCTTCTGTACATATCTGTCTTTGAATGCACAACTGGTGCCTTTTACTGGCTTTGTATCAAAAGGATATTGTATCAGACTTTGAAGAAAGTAGTTATAAGCACTTGAAAGGATCGGTCCGAGGCAACATTATCTTTACAATTTTTTTTTCCCTCTTCATCTCTCTCACAAACACAGACGCTAGTTCTACTTTTTTTTCTTTGGTTACAAGACACTAGTTCTACTTTACCAACACTGTAAATCTGCATTTTCCTTCCAACATAATTCTCCAGTTATATGGTCCTTTCCAATAAAGACCTTATAGAAAGGGCTTTGATTCAGCTGTTGGATGAGTTTTACTTTTTAGTTGATATTCTAAATCTTCATTGCACACCATCAAACGCTTGAAATGATAAAATCCTTGTGCATTATGATAATTAACTCTCCCATAATGGGGTATAATTACTACTAATTAGGCACGTAATCTCTTGATTCTCTTCAATAAGTTTGTTGGCCCTCTTTGCAAATCCATTTATAAATTATCTACAACTATTAAGGGCTGAAATTGGTGTACATATTTCAGTTTCATATATGGAAGGAAATATGGATGAATGTAATAGCGATAAATCCTATTGAACGGATTTACTTTCACAGACCTAGTTTGCCAAGTTTCCATAGGGTTTCTCAGTAACTTTAAACATTGGCTACAAATATGAGACCATCCAGTTTATAGACGCATATAATTGTAACGACTACCTCAAAAAGCCTTAGCTAGAGATCTCCAACATGACCGGTTCCGGCCAACATCTGATGCTAATCCTCGACCTGAGTTGCATCATTTTCGTCGGCTCTGCAGCTGATGTCTTTAACCACCCTACTTCAACAATGGCGTCGCACCGGCACAGGCACGAGAGGAACCTCGTCATGGTCTTCCGGTGATTACTTTCATCAATGTCGTCACACCGGTACAGCCAGTAAACATAGAGGTTGGTAAACTTGTCGAGAATCACGACCCACCAACAGTAGTCGAGACGGAACTCAAAGTGGTAGCAGATTCCGAATGGCGCATAACAGAGGATGGTAGTTACAGCTGCTTTGCACGTGGACCTGATTATTACAAGGCAGTTTTTTGTTGTTATGAGCCTTCTCGAGACAACGGCCGAACGACAGTGTTTTGTTTGATGAATGAGCGAGGGATCCATCTCAGTTATGATAAATCTAAATGGAGTATAATTGTAGATTGGACTTATTCAGAATGATTTTTTACTTCTTCTTTTTTTCGTAATAAGAACAAAAGCCAATCGATTGATTCAGTTATATTTCGTCGATTGCTTCAATCTGTTGTAGTTTCTACAAGAAGTTAAAAAGTTAAATTGCGACGGAGAAATTATATGTCTGATCTGAGTTCCCAGATGAAGTTTATTTGATTGAGAAAAATAGTTAAATGAATGGATTGAATATTCTCAGATTGATGCTGCCTATTAGTAAATCTCAGATTTCGGGACCTACTGATGGATTTGTAGAGTCATACTGCATCATTTGGCCAATTTAGATGAAATGATCAATGATGTGTTCTTTGTGGCGACTTAGTCTCACAGATCCCCCATCTTCAAGTCACCATCTATATAACTGCAGTACCTTCTGCATCAAAATTTATGAACACAGAGTTAACACCGGATATTTTTATTTGCTGCATTTCCATCTCAACCCTATTCCTCCCCATAGGGAATCAGGGATGATGTTAGAAATGCCATTGAAATTATTTAGTTCTTTTAGTTTTCTTTCTGATGTGTGTCTCGCTTGAAATAGGTTTCACCCATCTCTATGTTACCCATATAACTTCATGTGGAAAGCCAGCTCTTGAGACATGCATGTGTAATGGTCTTAAGTGAAACAGTGGTGATTCTAGTGGCGTTTAGTGGTTGTGAACTTGTGATATCTCTTCAGTTCATTTATGGTTTTGCCAAAGTGACTTAAGATGATTCCCAGATGCCGTTGAAACTTTTCTGGAACCATCTCTACTGACTATGAGTAATAATAGGAGTTTAGAACTGAAAAAACCTCTATGATCCTCATTCCATGATATTATACATCTCGATTATCCCCTCCTGCTTCTGCGTGTGTTCGTATCTGTGTCTTTGAATGTGCAAGTGGTGCATCTCTATCTCTATTAAAATAATTATAATAACTTGAAAGTTGAAAGGATCAATATGCAACAACTTTATACAATTTGTCATTTTGATGTTTAATTTTTACATCTCTCTCACCCACACACCACAAATCCTAGGGGCATTACCATGTTACATACACACTAGAATAAACCCAGAAACTTTAACAAAGGACTAGTAACATGAAAGGCTAAACTTTACCAGTATTATCAATCTGCATTTTCCCTCCAACATATTAGCATCAAAATACATCGTTTGATAATGTACAGCCTCGCTTTCTTCTCCTTCAAAGTACTCTTCGCTGCCTGGTCTTTCGTTTCCTTTTGCGCTAAAGTTGTTGACTGCTCCATGAACACTTGACTGCTCCTCTCTCTCTTGCGCTCCTCCTCCTATAACTCTTCTCTTTTGTGACTGTTATCTCAGGTTTATAGGAAAAGAGAGGAATCTTTTGAATGAGTAACTAAATGCTTTTGTTTCTGTTCTGTTTGAAAGTAGAGTCAGTAAAGTATATTGTTTTGGATGGTAGTAGTAAAGGCCCTGCAGAGTGACTTCACCAGTCAACCAGGAAGCTGCTGCTTTTCTGCTTCTGGCTTCTGGCTTCTGCTTCTGCTTTCCCAGCTAGCTGGCCTAATATCCGGACCTCCAGGTTGGTTGTCTGGTGAACAAACCATTAATATTATTGGTCTCTGCTTCTTTTTCTTCCAGGATTTATTGCCTAGGGCACTTGGACCACAGGAGCTCTCCCATATCAGGAAGTGCCTGGATACATGTATTTCTTTAGTTTTAGTACCTTGGATAATCCATTGATGATATTAACTCTTCTGAACAAAGGTAAGGTAGCCTTTTGACCACTTTCAGTCTCATCAAGTAAGATGAAGATCCCATTTTGACCAGCTACAGAATCCATAGATTGTGGTGATAATGATGACACTTGGTAAATTTTTTTTTTTTTTGCCTCATTATATGTTCATCTGTTCTTGTTTCCCCCATACTGCTATCATTTTGTCAAGACTGATATAGTGATATTGTTGGATATGATTTGCCATTGTATTGTGCCTGTAGAATGCCTGGATTGACACAACTAGATCGTGGGTATGCACAACCATCAACTCCCATTTTCTCCTCCAACTCGATCTTCCTTGAAGAAATGACTAATATGGTCTCCTTACAAACTGTTTTTCATTTTGGTAGTCACAAGCCGTGCAAAGTGACGGGTGAACATCCGATTAACAACGAGGTGTATATTTGTGAAACAATTTTCATATTCCATGATTTATAAGTGATGTCTTTGCGTCGATAATATGATGATGCACCAAATATTATTTCCATGATCATTCATATCAACTCAATCTAAATGATGCACGAGACACAATTTTCTTACCTGATCAGAGGTGTGAATATACCATATATGTGGTGCGCCCCAGTTTATTAAAGCATGAAGCATCCGTTTGTGTTGGACTCCTATCATTAAAAATTGCAACCATGAACAACAAAAACACGCACTTTAATTTGATAGTTGAGAAAACTATATGATATCAAAACAATATGATTTAATTGAGAATTTGGAGGAAATTTAAGAATAAGAGAGCAATTTAATTAGTTTAACTTGATGAAAATGGGTAGAGAAGAAGACGAAGTGGTTAAGCTGCTGCCCTCCTAATTAATAATACGTTTAAGAATGATCGTGTGGAAAACGATGTAGTTTAATTGGAAATAATTCATACATGGACAAAAATTATATATTTTTACAGATTTATTGAGTTTGATATTCAACTAAATTTTTGGGATGAAAATACAGCTGTAAATTCTTTAATTAAGAACATGTTTATAATTTATGATGAAGAAAAAAATTCTAACTTTTTTTTCCTTTCTTTCTATTTTTCACACTGTTTTTTCTTAATGGTTTGGGTTATGAGGCCTAGTTTGGTTTTGTTCTTGGGCTTTTTTAAGGGGTACGAAACAACCCTCACTATGTAAGCTCATCTGAAACGGTAAACACCGTATCCTCTGCTTCTTCTCCTCTGTGTGGTTCTTGCTTTCAGAAGCCGGCGAGATCAAAGCATTGGTCTCTGGGTTTTTAGTTTTTTACTATCACAATAAAGTTTTCCTTTTTCTGTCTTGAATTTGAATTTTGGGTTTGACGCATTTGGTTGAGCTCCGATGATGAATTTTTTCGATGCCTCACTCTCTTATGCAATTATCGTTCCAATTTCCGAAGCTTACTGATAACGTAGAGCTTCTGTGTGGAACTCAAGGGACATCTGAGGAGATCAAGCCATTTTTGATTCTGCCTTTCCCCTCAAATTTTGTGGCTTTTTCCTCTTTTTTTGTTTTTTTTGTCTTTTGCTTTCTCATATCAACTTGTTTTTTCTCTCGAGTACTTTCATTGAAACAAATCAAATAATATTTCTTATCTTGATGTTCTGCTAGTAAACCATATGTAAACTTGGTTTTATGTATTTGAAAATTATGAGACAATTTAGTGGTTCATTAGAAAATAGTTTTTCAAGAATTGGTTTTGATTCATGGTTCTCTGTTATTTGTTGCAAAATGGCACATTTTCAAATCTCCATGTATGTGAATTTGTCTTCCTGTTTTTGTATTTCAGCTCTGTTTTCTTTTTGTTTTGTTTTTGGTAGTATGATGTTCCACCGAGTATCATTTTCATGATCACTAATACCAACTCAATGAATGATGTGTGAGACACAAATTTCTTGTTTGACGCGTGCATTTTTCTGTTGGACTCCACCATAAAACAAGCAGCAATGAAGGCGTTGGACTCCATCAGAAATGAGCAACAATGAAAATATATGCTTTTTGATAGTTTAGACATAGCATATTAAATAGTTTACAAACCAATTCAAATTGAGATTTTTGGAGGAAATTAAAGGATAAGTGATGAATTAGATTAGTTGTAAACAATGAAAACAATACCAAAGAATCTAATTCGAGAAGGTTAATTTCAAAGTAGAGAGAATCTTACGTGTGTTAGTTGTGGCTAATCAATCAGGGATATAACATGGGAGTATTTTGGGTATTTCACTTTTAAAAAGTAGTGATAAGTTTCATAAAATAGAGAAAATTTTCTTTTTTCTGATTGGCTTGCCCTATAACCACGTGGTAGGTAAAAGCAAACAAACAGGACTGACTTTAATATATGTTGATCAATGCTTCCTGCTCAAAGTTGGTTTTAGCTCTTATTGATTCATCTTTTCAATGACTTATAAATTGTTGTATTAGAAGTTTTTATTTGTAATTTCTTTTTTTTTTTTGTTGAAAAAATAAGATGACTTATACAAGTCAACAAGGCTTGTATAGATAAAATTTATTTTAATTCTTCATCTATTTTATGTTTTTTTATTCTTCATGCCTTCATGGTTTGGGCTCTAAGGCCTGATTTAATATGCAAGCCGGGATCTAAATTAACGCTTAATTACTGGACTCCATGTGTGGCTATCAGGCCTGGTTTTCCACCGGCATGAACAAAACCCTCACGTCTTGTACTTGTTGTTTAGTCATATGGTGGGTGACTCTGTTTATAAATTGGGTACAATGCTACTATATAATTTATGTGTATATGGACATAAAGTTGGTAATTATTAAGATCAATCTCGACTGAATTGTTTTATAGATGTTGGATTTTGTTTTATAGGACATCAAACTCGTAAATGTAGTGTAATCTTAACCTAATTTGCCCAAACTCTTAGATTCGAGCCAACGCTACACGTACTTCAGATCATGACAATTGGTGCGTATCTCTCGACCTTTTCGCATCTTACATTGTCTACGTCGAAAGCCAAACGGCACTACTCTCTGGTTCATTGAATAATCTAACAAAGGACCTTAGGACCAGTTCCAAATGCCGCCTTTAGTCTTCTTCCTTGTCATCCAATAATCAGAATCCACATCTTCTTCTTCTTCTTCTTCTTCTTCTAAACGTCAAAACGATGTGGCCCTGGATTTGTTACCAATCCCATCCTACGGTGTCGTCCCTTCAATGGCGGACTCTCACATCCAATTCTCGTTAGTGTCGTTATTTTTTTTCTCTGTGGTTTTCTCCACCACCATGACCGTCACGAATGCTTCATGCGATTCCGGCCCCGTCAAGCCCACCACCCCATTGGTCGCGTTCCTCGAACAAGTAACACAAACGGCGTTGTCCACCTTCGGAAAACCCCACTTCGACCCCAAACTCTACGTCGATTTGGCGCTCAAGTCCGACCTGTCATTGACCCAAGACGCCTTTCTTAAGCTTCCGAGGTCCGCAAACGGGTCAGTGTCGGTCAACGATCTCAATGAGTTTATACACAGCTACTTTGAGGACGCAGGGGACGATGTGGTGCTCGCTCAGCCGGAGGATTATGTCCCCGAGCCTGAAGGGTTCTTGCCCAAGGTGAAGAACCCGGAAGTGAGGGCCTGGGCTTTGGAGGTTCACTCGCTTTGGAAGAACTTGAGCCGGAAGGTGGCTGGTGGGGTCCACAAGAGGCCGGAGTTTCACACTCTGCTGCCTCTGCCTGAGCAGTTCATTATTCCCGGTTCAAGGTTCAGAGAGGTTTATTATTGGGACTCTTATTGGGTTATTAGGTAAATTATCTCTCTTCTTTTCAGTTTTATAATGTGATGATAATCATATGCACTAATCATGATTAGAAGATTAGAACACTGTTTATAAAGAAGTAATCTTTGACATTATAAATATGTCTTCTTTCAGTTTGATCATGTTGTGTTGATCAATTGCACTCATGTTTATAAACGAGTAACGGTGCCATTTTAATCCTAGCTATAGATTTTGTAATGAAAGGAGAGCTGTTCATGATTCAATCTTACATCATTTTGAGACAAAACACAATTGGTTTGCCGGTGTAAGATGGCAATGACACCTTAGTTATATTTGAGGGACAATTATACAAACCTTGTTCCTTTTACTAATATATATATATATATATATATATATGAACCGGCTCTTCTTGTATATAATTTTGTGTTGCAGGGGATTGCTAGCAAGCAAAATGTATGATACAGCAAAAGCAATTGTGATTAATCTCATTTTCCTCATAGAAGAGTATGGTTACGTCCTTAATGGTGCAAGGGCCTATTACACTAACAGGAGGTAATCCACCATGGACCAATTTTTAATCTGTCATTCCCTATCTTGCTTGCTTGTTCTCTCTGTTTAAACTTTGCCATTGACTGCTTAATGCACTACAAGCGTAATGTGATGATGTATCTGCCTTGACAATTTGTTAACAGTCTTGACATGAATCATTAATGTTTTGGGATTGATGTTCAAAAATTTGTGAACACTTTTGATTAATGTGATTCAAATGTCTTTGATATGCTCTGAGCTCTACACCGAGCTTTGCTTTGTATTACACACTTGTAATTCCATTCGAAACTGATCTTGGGGGGCAAATTTTTCAGCCAACCACCCCTTCTGAGTGCAATGGTTTCCGATATCTACAAGAGGACAGGAGATTTGGAGTTCGCTAGAAAAGCTCTGCCTGCACTGATCAAAGAACACGAATTCTGGAATTCAGGTATTGGCGGAAACTTTGTACTTTGGAAGTTTCACATTCTCTTGTTCTCATTCATTTGGTGTTTACAGTAATGCTTGTCTATCCTACTTTGGTTTATAATCTGTAGTTGGTTTTGAATGTTCTAGTTTTCTGTCATTGTTCTGTTTTTGTAGGTATTCATAAGGTAGTTATTCAGGATGACCAAGCTTATAATCACACTTTGAGTCGATATTATGCAATGTGGAACCAGCCCAGGCCTGAATCTTCAACCACTGTATGTCCTCCTCTGCAGCTTAATTATCATAAGCATTTCTGTTCAATCCATCAATGGTTGGGGAAACAGAGTGACTGACTAATCTTGTTAACATATTATGCTTGTCAGGACAAGGAACTTGCTTCCAAGATCGAGAATGTTTCTGAGAAACAGCATTTTTACCGCGAAGTGGCTTCAACTGCTGAGACAGGATGGGATTTTAGTACAAGATGGATGAGGTAGATTTTTAAACAGGGAGAAGTAATTAGTTCTGAGATCCTAATTTTGTTTATTGCTGTATTATACTCTAATGTCAGATAAAACTGCTTGGGGCAGTGTGTTAAGTCGTGTGATGCATATGCTTCTGTAATTAAGTTGTGTTTCCTTGTTGCAGGAACCATTCAGATTTCACAACATTGTCCACCACATCCATTTTACCAGTTGATTTAAATGCCTTCATACTTGGAGTACGCCACAGAACTTTTATCAAAATAAGCCATGTAAATAATGATCTTTGGCACATAACAATATCCATTATGCAGATGGAACGTGACATCGCCTTCCTAGCAAAAGTTACAGGAGACAGCAGCAATTCTGATTACTTCCTGAAGGCTTCGGAAGCAAGACACAAGGCCATTAAATCTGTTTTCTGGAATGCAAAGAAGGGGCAATGGCTTGATTACTGGCTCAATGATAGCTCATGCAATTCAGTATGTGATCTTCGAACTTGTTAGTTTTCTGACAGTTACAGCAGTGATTATCCTAATTTCACCTATGTAATACCTATAGGAACCTCAGACATGGGAAGCTCGTAACCAAAATAAGAATATATTTGCTTCAAACTTCATCCCTTTGTGGATCGAGTCATTTTACTCAGGTTTGCACTTTTGAATTTTCATCACACCACACTTATACCATACATTTTTTATTTTAAATGTTGGTTCAAATATCTTAGTCACGTACCAAAAAATATGAAGATACTCTATCTGCTTTCAACATCGTATACTGAGATAGCTCTTGCTCTATGTGTGAGTGAAGATACTTCTATGGTCCAGAAAGTTACCACAAGTCTTCAAAGTTCAGGCCTTCTTCGCACTGCTGGCATTGCAACATCACTGACAAATTCGGGACAACAATGGTAATGATAATTTAGTAGTAAAATCAAACTCAACTGCTTTCAGTAGTTCAGGAATTTTCTAAGAACTGTTCAAAGATTCATATTGGCTTTTCAATTTTTCAGAATATCAGCTTCCTACTTTGAACTTCTACATGGCCTAATGGAAATTGTAATAATAGGGACTTTCCAAATGGTTGGGCTCCAATCCAACACATGATAGCTGAAGGTCTGGCAAGGTCTGGATCAAAAGAATCAAAGTTAGTGGGAGAAGAAATTGCTGTAAGGTGGATCAGAACCAATTATAAAGCCTACAAGAAAACAGGTGTTATGCATGAAAAATATGATGTGGAAAAGTGTGGAGAATTTGGAGGTGGTGGTGAATATGTACCCCAGGTATATCACTTTATCTCTTTAATTATTATGATCCTTGGTTATGATGACAGTACTATTTGTACAATTGCTATTATATGGTTTGGTTTTGCTTCTACTGATTTGAACTTGTTTCTGCTATGTTTCAATTGCAGACTGGTTTTGGGTGGTCAAATGGACTTGTATTGGCATTCTTGGAGGAGTTTGGATGGCCTCAAGATAGAAAGATAGATTGCTGAGAGTATGTAGAATAACAGGCTATAGAGCTCAACTGATAGGAATTTCGGGTTAGATCTGAGTCTTGTGTAATAGAAGTAGTCTAATAATAGGAATTTGATGGTTAGATTTGTATTCGAGTCTTCTGTAACGATGGTGAAGTATATTTATCCCAGATTTGGGGAGTGAGAGACCCCGAAACACACTGAAAATGAATTAGTGAACAATCTCGAAAGGACGTCCTTATATACCATAAAGCAGTCTTGGAGAAGAAGCATTTAGCTGTGTTTCTCTTCTGTATATAATAAGCCACGCAGCATACAATTTAAATATTTGTGTAACTGTAATCAAACGATTTCTTAATTTGGTAGGTGATGAGGATTATTGTCTGATATACTTTAGATTGTTTCAAATTCCACTAAGATTCTTAATACAGTGTTGTTGTGATTAGGACAGAAAGTTAGGATATGCTCTAGAAGCAGAGCACTGATTGGGGGCTTTTGATTGTACATTAATCTCCCAAAGCTGGTGGAGTTGGTTGGTCTAGTATTAGATCAAAATATCAAATACATAAACCAAAAATTATGTAGCTGTTTGACTACACTCCAGCTCATCTGTTACATCACTGATGACTGCAATAGTTCTGGATTCATTACCATTACATGGAAAAATATTCAATTAAGGCCTAAATTATGTGCATATTTTGTAGTGGATGGTGGGTCTGTGATCGATAATAGATCCTCTAATGATAGAGATCAGAGATCCTTCTTTAAATAAGAACCTCTTAGCTATAGCTTTGTAATTTGATTGGCAAAACCATGTTGGTGTTTTGGGGATGACAGTGACTTAATGGCACCACAAAGCCAATACACATACCACAATGATGCTCCAAGAATCATTTGGATTCCAAGGTGTGGTGATACCATACTCGATCAAAGGCTCTTGTTTTAGCAAAGTTGTAGAAAAATAATACTTGTAAGCAGTAGTTCATAATTCATATTAAGAGTTTAATTACTTAATATATCAAACGTAATAATAAGTAAATCGTCTACGCGATATACATGTATATTCTTAAATGGTGATATGGTATATAGAATGCTTTATGAGAAAACCCTCAACATGTAATTGGGAGATGATTCATCTCATGAAATGGAAGATTAACTAGTTAATATTAAGAGATTGAAAGCCTTAAACCCTAACTTTAAGGGCGAGGGGACCCTGCAAGATTCCGAGATACACATGAGAGTGGCAATCATTTGATTCATGGTAATATTCAAATGGCACCTCATCTATCATGTATGCTTTACAATTAACAATGGGATTTGTACTTCTAATTTTGTACGAGAGAAGGGTTTTATATATGAATTGGGAAATGAGTGAGTGGAAAGTATAGAATGACCGAAGGCTTCAAGATTTTGCGTGTATAAATATAGATTAGTGTTATGGGATTTGGTCCTTTCTCAATGGCCTTTAATCTGATTAGTCAAACAGAGTTGGCGAACTAAACAAAACATCCAAATCCAAGGTTTTGATCGGTGAGGTGGGGTGTGTCGAAATATCAAATTAGAAATAGGAAGACAAATCAGAGTGAAAGCAATTTAGGCTGCTTAATTAAACAGGTCTGGTCCAGGGAAGTCTCATTAGACTATGAGCTATTTAGGTTTCATTTTGGTGCAACACCATAAGATTTTTTTTTGGACTTTGTTAAAGAGAACACAAAGGCTTCCTAGGCCCAAGATAAACCATTCGGTGCATGTGAAATGCTCAAACTGTACATTGCAGCACAGTGTCTGACCACTTTGACAGTTTTGAGATTCGAACCTAGGTTTGGAAGCACACCCAACTAGATAAGAACCACTAAGCCGCTTGCAATGGTTTGCAATACCATAAGATTGTATAGTTTGCAATACAATCATATGGTATAGCATGCCTAAGATGACCTAAGTTTCAGAAACGGTACCATAATCCCAATACTTGCTAGATAATTAACTTTGTTTATTTCTTGTCTCTATCTAGTAGTTAAAGTGGAGTACGGCCAAAATGATTTTGATTCCAACAGCCATTACCCTAATTATAAAATCGATTTCACCGCGTATGTGTTTACTTGTTTCAATTTTAATCGTATATTGTAAATCTATAAATTCATATATTAAGCATTTAGTTTCATGTAAATAAATGTGATGTAATGAGTGAAGTGTTTTATATGTCATTGGATCTAGTAGCAACGTGATACAATACAATTAAAGCCCTAATATATATATATATATATATATATATATATATCCAAAATATTGTGCATCGATATAAGCAAACTTGATTAGAGCATCAATGTTAGCCTCATTTCACTTCTCTAGAGCTCTAAAAAAACTCGGATTCTCTTGGTCTGGAGTTTGAGGAATTTCTGCTCGTCTGGCGGTAGCTTGGAGTTGGTATGGGTTTGCCTTGCCGCTGACGGTTCGCTGCAGATCGAGTGACGGCGAGGGTCTGAGGTTCAAAGGGGCTGTGCGGCGATCTCTGGACGATCCGACTGCGGCTTGATGGCTAGAGGGTGCCTGCTAGGTTCGGCCAGCGAGGTTTGGTGGGGAGTCGGTTGGCGGGGCTAGATGAGGTGGAGGCCGGTGCTACACAGACAACGTGCACGGTGGAGTTGGAGGGTGGGATTGCTTCAGCATCTCTGCTGGGCCTTGACTTTGGGCTCCTATTCTTTGAGCTGCTGGGCCTTTAATTTGGACTAGGGCTTTGGCTCTTGGTTCAACCCTATGTTTTTAGTTTGGGTGCGGCTATTGCCACCCTATCATTTTCTTAGCTCACCCTACAACCATTTGAATTATTGAAAGACTATATTATCTAAATGCAAAATGGCCAATACATACACTAATTTTCTAAGATTCAAATATGTAACGAAAACTAAATACATAACTAATTAATTAATACAAAGACTATTTAATTTCCCATTGGGTAACATTAATGTTCATCTTTTCCACCCAAATTTTATTACTTTTTTTTTTTTGTCTTTTTGTTGCCTCCTCGTCGTTAATTCGTTATTCAATTCACAAAACCATTAGGCCTCGTTTGGTTAACTGGAATGTTACAGTGGGAAAAGGAATTGTGCTAATTTTCCTTTCAATGATGGAATGGAATTGATTCAGCATTTCCATTTGTGGTGTTTGGAAGGATTCAAGACTTGAGATTAGAAAATGATTTGAGCGAATTAATTTGTTGAAGATTTTCCAATAAAGCCCAATCAAATTAAATATGGAAGATTAAAAATAAATGAGTGGAGATAAGATTAGGGTTTAGGGAAATGATTCAGCATTTCCATTTGTGGTGTTTGAAAGGATTCAAGACTTGAGATTAGAAAATGGTTTGAGCGAATTAATTTGTTGAAGATTTTCCAATAAAGCCCAATCAAATTAAATATGGAAGATTAAAAATAAATGAGTGGAGATAAGATTATAAATTGACCATATTTTATGAGGGACTAAACAAGTAAATTTTCAATTCCATTGAGTGAAGGAATTGAAATATCACACCCTAGATGGTATTTCTATTCCGCCTCTTTTATGGAATTGAATTCCGGTCAACTCATTTAGTTTACCTTATTTTCCAGTTTTATGATTTAACCAAACACGACAATTTAATAGAATGAGAAGCTATTTCACATTCCAGATTTGATTTCCTGGCTAACAAACGGGGCCTTAGGATTAACATCATCAAAATGTTTGCAATACCTTTGTGAACACCAAAAGTAAAAACTTAAAACCGGGAAAAATAAATCAATCTCTTATTGGGTAACATTAATGTCCATCTTCTCCACCCAAATTTTATTACTATTCTTTCTTGTCTTTTTGTTGTCTCATCATCGTTAATTCGTTATTCAATTCACAAAACCATTAAGATTAACTTCATCACAATGTTTACAATACCTTTGTGAACACCAAAAGTAAAAATTTAAAACCCGGAAAAATAAATCAATCTTTTCTTCATTGCTCATAGTTGTTAACTTACTAATCTTTTGATATAGTTTGAAATAGACGAACATTGAAACTGAAGGAAACAAAATTAAAAAATAGAAGTAAATCAAATTATGATTTTATTAGGAAAGTTTAATATATTTTAGGCTTTTTTACTAGTATGAATTAAATGAGAGATTTTCGTCAAAAAAAATTTCCTTTTTAATTGTGTATGTCATATAAGGATATTTTCTGAAAAGAGAAATGGGTTAGATAAGTAAATTTAATAATTGAAATTAAAATTTATAGTGTAATGAGCAAGTAGGGTGAACAAAGAAAATGATAGGGTGGCAATAGCTGCATCCTTTTAGTTTTTTGTCTAATTACAATAAGTTTCCAGCGTAGTACCAATGGAGGATCCCCGCTACATCTACGTATTTGAATGTATAATGAGTAAGTCTATTTCTACGTATCATTGTGGGTACTACCACTATCTTCTTGTCTGTCTATAAATGGCAGAGGAAATGTATATATGTAACAACCTATTATAACTTGTGATGAATATATTATTTTGTCCCGGAGGCATTACTCAAAAATATAAAAAAGATTTTGAGATGTTGTTATTAAGAAACACGAATTTTTCAAGCCTTGTTTCAATTCTAATTATACATTGCATGGTACGATAAAAGTGTCGTGATCGGTTTGTGAACCGCATTAATTCTAACCATGAATCCAAAAGAGTTTACATCTATGAAAATTTGAAACCAAGACGTCTATAAGATCAAGAAACATAGACATTGGAACTAATTATATACAGATACACTAATGAGTTAGGTAAACAACACAGATAATTAACCTCAGTTATATCATGATATGCACTATTGATTACCTGGCCTGTAATTTCTGGAACTTTATTTTCTAGCTAGGGTTCGTGATCATATGGACAAGGGTCCAGGACAATATATAAAGAAATTATTGCGAAAGCTGGATCAAAAGCTCGCTTCCTTTAGAAAATGTATATATAAGCAAGCGCTGATCGATTAGATGCCTGTCCATCATCATGAAAAGCATATATAGGATAAGAACTACTTTAAAATTTACAGACAGTTAGGAATGCTGATATTTCTGCTGGGACTCCATAGATAGGTAGAAGAAGAAACATGCATGTCCATACGAGTACGGAGCTATACGGCTTCTTGTCCCTACAAAAAAAGCCAGAGATTACATGTGGCGGCAGCATGGCCTGAGAGTATGGGTGGAGGGAAACCCAGCAAGGTGAGGAGATCAGATGCCCTTGTGGGGGAAAGGCTATGATGTCACAAGGTCCCCGCAGGAGGGCACGGGGACTATAAATAGACTAATAGAGAGAGAAGGGCTCTTAAAAGCTGAAGTTGGGTACCTTCTTTTCTTCTTTATCATCCACCTTTTGACCTAATAATAAAGGGTAGTCTGCCCCAACCGAACCCCTTTCCGATATCACGCATTAGTTAACGGCTAAGTCGGCCTAAGCAAATGACATGTCATTTCTCTTATCACTCAATTATGTAGTCTCATTAAATGAAACTTTCTCTGCTTTTTTTTTTTTTATGACAAAACTTTCTCTGCTTATGATATATATTTTCAGTTGTTTGTGATGCTAGAGCACAAGTAACTATCCCCATACATCATAGGATTCCTTCTCAACCTCATTGAGTGGGAATAGGTAACGGGAGGCTTTCGAGCAATACGGAGCAACCTCGATAGGTGAAACTTAGGGTTTCGTTTGTTGGAGGCGGCGATTTCACGGTCTCCAGATCAAGCAGCGACGGAGAGGAGAGGCGGTGCAGTCTTGGTCGTCGGCGCCGGTGTTCCAGATCGGTTGCTCGACGGAAACGTTGAGGTGGTACAGGCTCCAATTCACAGCGGCTTCTGCTAAGTCGGTTGAGGGTGTGGGCTCTGGTGCGTAAGGACTCTTTCGTGTCGGGTTTTGGGTTGTCGGGGGTTTCATAGCGAAGGCGACGGCATCGTGGGCAACTTCTGAGGTAGGGGTTTTCCGGCAATTTGATTGTTCTCTGTTGTTCCAGGTCAGGGCCAGGTCTCATCCCTTGACCAAGGCAATGGCGGAGCTTCGCGGCCAGCCACCGGAAGAATGGACGGAGCGCCCTTGAGCTCTGATCGGATCGACCTGAAGGTAGAAGGGAATGAGGTGGGTGATGGGCCGTGGGCCCTATCTGGCTGGGCTATTGCTTGGTTGTTCACCCTTTTGACTGTCCCTTCTCTTTTGGGCCTGGTTTGATTTGGGCTGGTGGTGCGGCAAGGATTTCAATTTTTGTTTGTTTTGAATAAACGAGTGTCGCTTAGCTTTTACTCTATTTGGCCATTGATCGTTGCTGTTGGTTGATTGATGAGTGGCGATATACACCAAGAAGATCTTAGGCGTCAACGCTTGTTAAATTGGTTGCTCTGATTTAGGGTTGGATAGGTGTAGAGATTTTTATTTTCTCGCATTTTCTTTTTAGATTGTTGCAATTCTTTTAGGTTTTTAGTTTTTTTGGTTAGGTTATGGCTGCTCTGACAGTCTGTATTGCGCTTGAACTTGTATTATGAGTGGTTTCTTGAAACCCTCAAGCTAGACGCAGTGATATCATTATTTAATATAACCTGATTCCGTTCCCCTAAAAAAAAAAAACAAAATAATAATAATAAAAAGTCTATCCCCATGTATCCAATTTGGACCACCACAACAACAGTGGTTCTCACAAATTTGTTTGCTTAATTAGCAATCTAGCAAACCTTGAAAGTTGCATGTATTTGTGTATTTTAATGATTGCAAAATTAGTTCGAAATTTTTTCCTTTACTTTTTAAATAAAGTCAAATCTCACTCTCATAACTACGTATTTTTTAAGTATTATTTTCAAATTAATAGAAATACATACATAATTAGTTTTCATGTTGTTTTTCAACAATTTTGCACTTTTTAAATTAATTTTAAAATACATTTAAATCCCAATTTATCTGAAATTCGGGTACATTAACCTTGTATTATATAAAAGATCCTGAACAGTCAATGAACAAGTGACCTTGGTGCAATAAAACTTGAATCCGATTGTACTAGTTTCTAGTTTAAGTAATTAGGGGTATGAAGTTTGAACAGGAATGATTGACCAGGAGCAAGTGTTTTTTATCCCCCAAAGAAAAAGAGAAATGCAAGATTCGAGAACTGCGCAGGAAGGGAGGATTGACCAACTAATTATCTGCAGAAACTTGATGAAACCCTCACGTGCGATTCCTCCATTGACAATGAACACTCGAACTCGATCGTATCACCTAGACACTTGTGCCATCATCTCCCTCTCCCCCTTTCTCCATTTTCTTTCTTCATTCTAGACTTCTAGCTTAGTTTATTAATCGCCGACGAGTCCCAAAACAACCACCCGGCGCATATGCCTTTAACAATCACAAGCAAGTAGTAATCTTGTGTTTTAATTCAAAGACAATGCCCATGCTCTGTTTGTCAACATTCTCATTAGGATATGATCATATTTTAGTAGTTAGATTCCTTCACAAGCTTAGCTACGTACAAGAGTTGTATGATTCATAATGAGATTTGCTTCGCAAATTACCCATTTAAAATGCTCAAATTTTTTTATCTCTTTTCTTTATTTGTTATATATGTGTATGATTCAGCAAGTTTTAATATTGTCTTTTAGGGTTCGGTGGTTGTGAATGGAAGGTAAAATTGGGTCATTGTTTTTGTTGAGGGATCGACAAATATATTAATTTTGAAATTCATAACTATAACATTCACTTTCAATTTTGTTTTTAAAGATCGGTGCGGCTAGCCAAGTTTTGATTAATGAAACCGTATAATACATTGGTGGGGGGAGGGGAGGACATTGTGTCTAAACTAGATTGTAATACGTATCGAAAAAACTTCATGAGATAATAACATGAGTCTCAACTAAAATAATGCATTCTAATTAACAATCACCAATTAACGAAGAGTGTCCTACTTATATGTACCCTAAAAAAACGTTTGACTATGTGATCACAATACACGTGAGTCATTAAAGACGAGAATTATGAAATAATAATAAGATTTCTTATTTTCTTTTTGGGCTTAAGTATATCTTCTTCATTTTTCAAGTTTTCAATCATCAATGAAAATCTTCAACGAAAAATGAAAGTTATCTTTAATTTATATAATGGTTTGGATATGATCCTTCAAAATCATGTACTAAAATGATTTTACAGAAAGAAATCATATTCTAAAGAAATGTTTGAATGAATCTCCTGAATTAGACCCACAAATCATATTATCGTATTCCTTTTCTTCTATATCAAAAAAAAAAAAAAAAAAACAAATTAACCCCCTCATGCACCAAATTAAAATATAATCATCTCTCAATCAATCACTGACAAATATATTATCTTCTTCCTCCTTTCTTTCTCTCAACTCTAGTTGATTCTCTCCACCCAAAGGAGCTATACCTCACCATTATAAACTGCATCCCTCTAATCCACTCTCTCTCTCTCTCAGCCTCACTATTGAATGCAAAGCGGCTACTTTCAGAAAGCTCAGTGAATAACCAAACACGTATGTCCTTTAATTGTTCAGCTCGCATCTCTTTCCCGTATTGGTCAACGTAGTCAAGTCAGTGACTGATATCACCAACCACCACAGCTTCAACAACACCAAACAACAACTAATTAACCAAACCACACCTGCTGAAATAAAACACTAAAAATGCTCGAAACCGTGAAGTACTTGATCGGCTCCGTCGGCACCAGCGGTTACGGCTCCAAGAGCACCGCCGAGCAAGTCACCGACAGCTGCCCCGATCTCCGCTCCATCACCGCCATCATCACAGGTAAGTGTTCCTCTAATCGGCGCCACCCAAAAAATACAACCAGTTTTTGTTTGCGGTTCTGAACTTTTGATCAATGATCGTATATATGGTTGTTTTTTCATTAGGTGCTACGTCGGGGATCGGAGCAGAGACGGCGCGAGTGTTAGCCAAGCGCGGTGCCAAGCTAGTCCTCCCTGCTCGGAGCCTTAAAGCCGCCGAGGACGCCAAGGCGCGAATCCTCTCCGAGTTTCCGGACTCGGAGATCATTGTCATGGCGCTTGATCTCAGCTCCCTTGCTTCCGTTAGAAACTTCGTGTCGGAGTTCGAGTCCCTCCACCTACCTCTTAATCTCCTCATGTAAGTTCTCCAAACTATTCCTTTTTTTTTCTTGTTCATAAATCGCAGAAAAGTAAATGTATTGAAGTATTGATCGACCGTTTTGGTTCATATTTTAGAAACAACGCCGGTAAGTTCGCGCACGAGCATGCTATTTCCGAAGACGGAATAGAAATGACTTTTGCTACTAATTATCTGGGTAAGTGGAAGTTCCTGAGTTGACTAGCTTGGTTGTGGATCAATTAACGAAGATTATAAGGGAGTCTTTTGGTTTTTTCTTTTTCAGGTCATTTTCTGTTGACGAAGCTGCTGCTGAACAAGATGATCCAAACAGCGAAGGCCACCGGCGTCCAAGGGCGAATCGTGAACGTGTCGTCTGCTATTCACGGCTGGTTTTCGGGCGATACAATCCGATACCTCGGCGAGATAAGCCGGAGCAGAAGGTGAGTTCTATGAGAATCTTCGATCCATGTGAATTGTTTATTTAGTTATAATTAAAATTTGTCCCGGAGAGTTTGACCTTTCATTAAATTTTGTTCTCCCACATTGGAAACTTTGTCTGGATCTTCAGCAGCCAATACGACGAGACACGTGCGTATGCGCTCTCGAAGCTCGCCAACGTTTTGCACACGAAGGAACTCAGTCGCAGGCTCAGGGTTTGTACTTGTCCTCTGGCTTTGATCATCATCATCATCATGGATCAGTTTTAGTTGTTCAAAAGCGATTTTTGTTTTTTTCCTCTTTGATAATTATTGGTTTTGGTTTTAAATAAAATCAGGAAATGGAGGCCAACGTGACTGTGAACTGTGTGCATCCGGGGATTGTTAGGACCCGACTCACCAGAGAACGTGAAGGCCTTGCTACTGGTGTGGCTTATATTTTTAATTCGGGAAGAACAATGTTAATTTTGGGGTTTTAATAAATAATTGGTACTGATCAATCTTGGGTTTTGGATTATGTAGATATGGTGTTCCTCTTTGCTTCCAAGCTCTTGAAAACAATACCACAGGTATTTTTTTTTTTTTTGGAGAATGAATATCAAAATATTTTGTTTACATTACAAAAAATGGATGTCGGGACTAATCTTAATTTTAATTCAGGCTGCAGCCACGACATGTTACGTTGCGACTCATCCACGGCTGATCGGTGTGTCCGGGAAGTATTTTGCGGATTGCAACGAGACATCGCCGTCAAAATTGGGGTCTAATTTGGTGGAAGCTAGTCGGTTATGGTCTGCTTCTGAAGTCATGGTGTCCAAAGATTCCGGTGCTATTTTTGCAGATCAATTGAAGGAGTAGAATCAGTGGGATGATGATCAATATCCTGATATTACTAGTAGATATGTATTAAGAACAGAAAAAAGCAACATCTTAGTCATTAATTAGTCTAGTTAACTACTTCTTAATGTCTGTACTTAGTCTTAATTAATAGCATATATTGCCAGATACAGTTCTGTAAGTGGGGGAGAGCTAGCTAGGAAGGAAGAATATCAACCCAAATATATATAATATATATACCTGGTACACAGCTTTGAACATATTGTAGCTTTAAGTATATGTAATGGTAAAGAAAGGCTTTATGATCTAAAAATATGATCAATATGGTTTTCTTAGTTGGTAGTACAAGTCATGGCCAGTACACCTTCCTGTTCCATGTGTTGGTTCTATATATATCTTGTTTATGAAATGATGCTTGAGTTCGATTGGATTGGGGCATATAATGAAATAAGAAAGTGATTATATGATCCGATCAATTAAAGTTGTATTATGTGGACTTGGATTGGATATGAAAGTGCTTGGAACCCTAGTTTGCATTAGTATATATGTTGGGTTTGATTTCTTTATGATTTTGGGTACATGTTCTTTCTTTTTGATTGCTCATGTACTACGTGTTTAATTGATATAAAAGAAATAAAATGGAGGGGATTAGGGGAATATAAATTGTAAGAGGGCATTAAGAACATGGGGTGAGTTAGTTGCATGTGGTGGTTGGATTTTAAGGAGTATCTTCGGGATTATGGTATGGCCCTACTTCTAACATGCGCGGTGACTAATCCATGCGTTCAACCCAAGGAAGAAGAAATGATACACATTTTATTTTCCATCTTATTCTGTTTAGGACAGTAACGAAGAAGAAGAAGATGATGATGAACTTGACCAGCTGCTATTGGAATTAGCAAACGCAGAAAGACTAGCGAGCCAGGTCTGGCAAGCTTAGCTGAGAAAACATAAAGACAAGGACGAAGGATGGGAGTGTGTTAATGGAAGGTAGAGCAGAAGCATTAAAGCCATGAGTGATACGCAGAAACCCTAGTTTCAAGGTGGCTGTGTCTCAGAATCACTTTCGATGCTTCCTGTTTCGTTTCCCATTTACTACACGAATTCCCAGAGGTGGCATAGCAATAGAGAGCTACACAACGCAGACAGAGTCTGTCTGTCTGCCTCTGTCATCACCATCATTATTGCTCTGATTAGTTATAAATTAAACTTCTTACTGACTCTAATTGAGATAATTAAACATGAAAATTAACCATGCATGCTTAGTGGCCGGTCAAGCATGAGCTTATAACCTAGTGTCAAACTCTTTAGTTTGAAAGTGTGAACTATTGTAATGGAAATCGAAAGGAGACCGAGATCAAATCACTGAAATCATACAGTAGTCAAAAGCTTTGGCTACACACAAAGTGAGACATCTTTAACATTACACAACAGTTGCCAATGCTTTTTACAGACGTGACATTTACATTGCTTTTTGAAAGACAAGGTAAAGGCTTTATAATTACCATTCCATGTACCATGCATGAATCATGATGGTACATTAATCGGACTTGAACGAGAAATAACTTGGTGATCAACCTGACCAGGGTTCTTTTCCTTTTAGGGCACATTTACTTATTTGAAATGGGAGGGAATGATTACGAGATAAAACTATTCCTACGTTTACTAATACATAAATGAATCGGAATGATTCCGGGTAAAAGTATTCATGTGTTTACTAACACATACAAGAATCTGCATGGATATAGATCACACCTCCTTATAAAGATCGATTCCTGAATACTCATGAATTTGATTCCGAATGGAGGAGATGGGTTTAGGAATCAACTTATCCGGAATAAATACCGATCCCTTTCTTCTCCCATTCCAATTATCTCCGATTCATAATTAGTTTCTATTCCAAATAAGTAAACGTGCCATTAAAGTTCATTTTCTTGGCATGGCTTTCATCAACAATATTCTGTACTAGCCTACTAGGCAGCCCTAGTCGATTAGGATGTTGACCAGATCCATAAACTCTTGTATATAAAGATGTAGATAAGATTGCATATTCCACGATGTTGAATCTCTTAAACACGTTTCTGACGATCGTAATAGATGTAGTCCATCAACAATACAACGACTCAATGTAGTAAATGTATACCAACAATCAAGCATGCACTCAATGAATTGATGCTCCAGGTTACATAGCATCAACTTAGCTACTTTAGATTAAAATCTCTGGTTTTTCACCTTGTCACATAGGCTCTAATTTGTAACTTATAATTTTGAATAAAAACTATTTATTTATTCTCAAAGTGAAAAAAAAAATTTGACAAAAAAAAATGAACTATAAGCTAATTGCTGTTTATGCCTCAATCCCGCCGCAACTAGAACCCATAACTTTCTTAACAAAAAAATAAAAAAATCTCAGAAACCATCATTTTTTTTCTGTGCGTCTATTGCCACCCTACTATTTTCTCAGTTCACCCTACAAATATTTGAATTATTAAAAGACTATATTATCAAAGTGTAAAATGACTACTAAGCACATTAATTTTATAAAATCCAAATTTGTAAGAAAAAATAAATAAATGACCAATGAATGAAATAGAAAGACTACTTAATTTCTCATTGGATAACATTAATCTTCATCTTCTCCACCCAAATTTATTACTCTTTTTTTTTTGTTACCACCTCATCATGATTTCGTTATTCAATTCACAAAATCATGGTGTTAACTACATCAAAATTTTTGCAATACCCTTTGTGAACATCGAAATTAAAATTTAAAATACAAGAGAAAAATCTCAATCTCTTCTTCATTGCTCATAGTTGTTAACTTTAATATATTTTCGTTTTTTAATTAGTATAAATTAAATTAGAGATTTTCGTTAAAAAAAATCTCTTTTAATTAGGTATGTCATATAAGGGTATTCTTGGAAAGCTAAATGGGTTATATAAGTAAATTTAATAATTGAAATTAAAATGTAGGGTGTAATGAGCATGTATGGTGAACAAAAAAAAAATGATAGGGTGACAATAGTTGCATTTTTTTTTCCAAAATTGTGGACAATACACAATTTTTAGTCAAAATCGCATGTTTTAATTTTGTCTTCAAAATTCATTCACACACAAAAACTGATTTTTACACATTTATCAAACTAACAGAATTCAGAAATCACGACGTAATATCTTTTTACGATTTCTCAAAATTAAAAAAACAATCAAATTCATAAAGAAAATTGGAATAAGGCCCGTTTGAGCTCAAATTTCACTTGTGAGCTCAAATTCAAGCCTAATCAAGCCCAAAAGGATAAAACCCTGAAAGTCGCATAAACCCCAGAACAAAAACCAAACCCAAATCTGTACTGTACCAGTAGCTCTCTCTCTCTCTCCCTCACTCCCAGCGTGAGAGACCTAACGAGCTCGAAAATGGCGACTACCCTTCTCCCGGAGACAGCTCAAAAGGTCCTAACCCAAGAAGCCATCCGTTCCGCCGCCAAACAGTCCCAGCGCTGCCTCACCGTCCCCGTCAAACTCCGCCGCGCCATTAAAAAGTACCTCCGAGGTCGTCTTCTCCACTCACTCAGCACCCTCTACTTTTCTATATCTACATATGCTTCAGTTATGATATCCAATTAATGGGTTTGAGATTTTAGACCAAGAGGAGCCTCACATGAAGCGGAAGGTGCTGAGGCTATCGGAATCCTTCACCCAAATCAAGGATGTCAACTCTCAGCTTATTGCTTCCACTTCGAAACAGCTCGTTGAGGACCCTTTGCAGTGTGTGGACCAATCCCAGAGGTGGAAGATCAAGAGCTCTTATGGAGATATTGGCCTTACTTATAGAGACGACGAGACCATTGCTTATGTTGCTTCCAGAATGCCAGCTGTCTTCTCTGCTTGTCACAGAGTACTCAAGGAGGTGATTGGTGATGTTTCAGTGTTGATAAAGCTGTGTTCTTGTATGCTAGAAATGAAATGCTAGATTGATTTTGGTATCAGGCTTTCAAATTATTGTTCTTTTCGGTTTTGTAGCGATGAGAGTGTGATGAAGTCTTGATCTTTAATGTTCAGCAGTGTGTTTGTGTTGTTGTTGTTGTTGTTGTTGTTGTTTGACAGGTTCGTAGAAGGCTGCCGGGTTTTTCTCCTGCTAAAGTGTTGGATTTTGGTGCTGGCACGGGTTCAGCTTTCTGGTGAGAAGTTCATCTGGTTCTCTTTTGATTGTTAATGACGTGAATATTCGGGATTACTGTTTGTTATGTAATGTGATTTTGATATCATGTCAATGGAATGCTGTAGGGCACTACGAGAAGTCTGGCCGAATTCCTTGGAGAAAGTTAACTTAGTAGAGCCTTCACAATCAATGCAGCGTGCAGGCCAGAGCCTTATACAAGGTTAGTAATGGTTCTTCTGTTTAAACTAGTTACTTAGTTCTCATCTAGATTATCACTACACTAAATTGTTTGTAAGTAGGAGTACAGTCCTATTGTGATGGTTCATGCATTCTCCTGGAGTGACTGGCTGAAGCAAATTCTTCATTGTTTTTATGTTCTTATTTTAGGGCAGAAGAACTTGCCACTTATTCACAGTTATGGTACCCTCCAATCCTTGACTAAAAACATCAAGAAATCAGAGAGAGAACATGACCTTGTAATTGCTGTAAGTTGTGTTTATCTAGAACTTCTATCAATTACATACTTAATTTTTGTCTTGTAATTTTTGGTCCTAAATAATATCTGTTGTTTGTTACTATGGGTTGAAGTCCTATGTGCTTGGAGAGATACCATCGCTGAAGGATCGAATTACTGTAGTACGCCAACTCTGGGATCTTACGCGGGATGTCCTGGTATACCACCAACTCCTGGATAAGTTTCATGTTTCATTATGATTTCATGAAAACAAAAAAAAACAAAAAACAAATTGTTATGGCCATTTGTTTGAGTTTACGCCATTTAACCCCTATAACAATTTTACACCATCTTAAAGAACAATTTGAGATGATCCTATATTTTGCGCTGTCCTGAAAACAAATTTGGAAAGTAGGAGCGAAAACAAGGAAATACTTGTAATCATATTGCCTGCCAAGTTATATTTGTTTTCTGTTTGGATCTTCAAATTTTCAGCCTTATATTTTTACTTATTGATTTCCTTAAACACTTGAATGTTTGTAGATTTTGATAGAACCGGGAACACCACAAGGATCAAATATCATATCTCAGATGCGATCACATATATTATGGATGGAGAAAAGGGTAAGTTATTGTTGTTAGTTTTTTTTTTTTTTTGGGGTTCTGCTAACAATCACTCATTTCCCTACTGCTTTATTTCTGACATTTATATCTTCTTAGAAATGCCGTAAATCCAAGGCTGCAATTGATGAAACTTCCAAGGACTTGGTAGTGGCTCGAAAAAGTGGTGCCTATATAGTTGCTCCTGTGAGTATAGTTCTGCACCCTACATATTTTTCTCTTCTCAAATTAATATGTTCCACAACATTTTACATATTCTTTTTCGTTTTAATTTGTATTCTCTCATTTTTATTTTTTAGTTCTCTTGATGCAGTGCTCTCATGATGGGGCATGCCCTTTGGAGAAAGCTGGTAAATATTGTCATTTTGTTCAACGTTTGGAGAGAACTTCTACTCAGCGTGCATACAAGGTTCTTTCTTAATTCATATGTTGTATTCTCTTTTGAAAGATTTATCTGGTTACCATATTATTTGAACCTAAGCAGTTAGTATTGGCATTAGAGGCAGGCGTCAAATTTTTGGATTTTAGCAGTTGCTAGATACTTGTAGAAGGGAACCTCTATATTTTCTTAGTCCACTCTTGGCATTGCTAGTATTTTAGTTTTCTAGTGGGGTCTGTCGTTTTACTTATCGTGATTCAAATTTTACTATTTTCACCTATCCATCTAAAAGTACCTACTCTTTTGCTTAATTTTAATTTCTACATCTCTTGCAAATGGCACAGAATCTTTGAATCTATTTGTTGTTGGAAGCAAGACATTTTTTCTTTATCTTATTGTGTAACATTTTCATTATAAAACGTGATTATTATTTGATCATACCTTCTCGTTTATGATCTTTTTGTAGCGCTCCAAGGGTGGTCAGCCATTACGTGGATTTGAAGATGAGAAATTTAGCTTCATTGCTGTCAGGCGAGGACAAAGACCAAGGTTAGTATTTTTTGTGCTCATATTCAAAGTTGTGAAAGGAGTTCATAAAGCTACAATGACATATTTGAAAACCATCACTTCATTTTGTTTTGGCTAACTCAGGGTTTCTGTTTAAACACGTCTATTTATGTTTTTATACTTGTAGGAGTTGATTGCCGGCAGTCAATAATTTTTAATCAAATGAGTTATTTACTAATTTACAGTCTTCAGATCCTTCTATTCATATACTTATATCTTTGATGTTCTCTCTGGTGGCTTCATTATTGTCGTTATGACCAGGGAACCTTGGCCTCTTGATGGTGTGAAGTTTGAGACTTTGAAGGAGCAACATGCTAAAAGAACTCTGGAAGATCTTGAAATCGACTATGGTAAAAAATTTCACTAGGATCATTTTCATCTTTCAAGGGCTCCGTATTGACTGGTCTTTGGTTTATGATAGGATTCTTTGGTTATAACATTAAGAGAAATTGTAAACTGTGATTTATTTCATTCTAAAGATTAGTCGTTGACCTTGTCAGAGGACCCAGAAGACCAAGTCAGCTCGCAACAAGCTAGCCTCATTCCATTTGAAAAACCAGTTCCGATTACCTATGATTCTGATGTCGTGGAAGTTGATGATCATGAGGATAACGAAGAAGAAGAGGAGGAAGATGACACAGGTCATGCCGATCTTGGGGGTGGTTGGGGTAGGATTATCTACATGCCTGTTCGGAGGGGCAAGCAGGTTACTATGGATGTCTGTCGATCAACCAACCAGGATGCTTCAGAAGGAACACTTCAACGAATTGTTGTCACAAAGAATAAGAACCCTACATTACATAACCAGGCCCGAAAGTCTCTCTGGGGAGACTTGTGGCCCTTTCAGAAATAAATGTGTAAAATCTATGGCTGTAGTCCATGTAACCACTGTATAAGATGCTCTTCCTCTGTGAATGCGTAGTTTATAGCAATTCTAAGTTTGTATGCACTGTTCAGTCATTAATTGGCTATTCATGTGCTCTAGGTGGAAATTCCCTTTTGTCCTTGCTCTTTCAATAATTGCAAACCTCAATCTTTTGAAAGTTTTTCTATGTTGGCCATTTGTTGATGGTTAGGTTGACAGTTGGTTGATGTAAAGAACAAGAAGCATAGACCCGAATTGTGCCATACCGGGGCTTAACAAACTGTAAACTAAATTTCCATATTCTAATGCAATACAATCTAAACGACCGGAAAAATGATGTGCTCGAACAGTATCTTGGACTTTAAATGGCTTTCGATTCATGGACTTGAAGTCTTCTCTACTGCTAGGGTTGCTCAATTGTTGAACAGTATCTTTTCCACAGTACCTTTCATAAAGGTTCTCCGTTATATATAATTTCTGTAGCTCTAAGGGTAAGCAATCCGCTGTAGCACAATAAAATGGATTGTGCATAATCAGCCAGGTTCAAATCCTGGCAACGGAACATTCTTTTTCTTGTGTTTTTTGTTGGTCACCTATACAACATAACATTGTCATATAATCGTTAGTTTCAACATGATTTTTTATTTTTGTGATGTGCTCGGTCTCTTTCTGCACGTCTCATGGTGGTTATAATGTTATTATATGATGCAATCAAACCTTATTTTCAACATGATTTTTATTATGTTGTAACATGCCGGGTCTCTTTCTGCGCACATCTGATAGTAGTTTATAGTGTTATTATATGATGCAATTAGAGATTAGTTTCAACATAATGTTATTATGTTGTAATGTGCCGGGTCTCTTTCTGCACGTCTCATATTGGTTTATAGTGTCATTATAAGATGCAATCAAAGATTACCTGACTTTTTGCTTAATAATTTCAAAACATTGCCGTATGATTGCTCCGAATTATGTTCTAGTATATATAATTAATACTTTAAGGGTGGCAAAAGCAAACCTACTTGTAAAAGGTAAAGGTGATTCCATTTGGCGGTACATGTAAAACAAAATTGTACAATCAACATCGACAATTCTGACAGAAGGAGTCCATAGAAGAATAATACATGCTTACATATATAGTAATATAAGAGCAGCCTATCTATTAGCTGAGCACTACAGTTTCAATGAAAACTAAGCCAATTTGACACATGTTGATGACCTTAATTTTGCATGAACTAGCTTAAATCAACAAGGAGTCAACAAAAGAGTCCAAATGAACACCATCGAGATCTTGATCTGCCTTGAGAAGAAGCTGCTGATATTCCTCATACACTTGAATAAAAACATTAAAATCTATCACATTTTCGCAAACCAAGGCCTCTCCAAAATGGTTGTGATCATGAAGATCATTGGAAACCTCTGCATCATGATGACCCAATTCAGCTAAGATGTTATTGTTCCTTATGATTGAGTTTGCAGAAACTCTAATGGCCTTTGGCTGATGAACCTTAACCTTTGCGTCATCCTTCTTGAGTTGTCCTTCAACACTTGACACACCTTTTTTAGTACTACCAGTGTTGTTGAGCCTTTGGCTGAGGTTGGTATTCCAGTAGTTCTTGATCTCATTATCGGTTCGACCGGGGAGTCTTCCAGCAATTAGAGACCATCGATTTCCCAGAAGTGAATGAAGCCTCACAATAAGGTCTTCCTCATCAGGAGTTATGTTACCTCTCTTTATACCTGGTCGGAGATAGTTCATCCATCTCAGCTTGCAACTTTTCCCACATCGACGAAGCCCTTCGAGTAGTTCCACAAACAAGAAACCAGATTATATCTAAAATTTCTAAGAGTCCAAAACGGAAACCAAGAAAAACCTAATGAATTACTTACCTGCTTTCTTTGGCAGAGACATCCAATGGCCTTCACCATGAGACTGGATGTATTGAATGAGCAATGTGTCTTCTCTGATAGTCCATGGACCTCTCTGCAAACCCTCACCCTCCTTTGAACAACATGGTGTTCTTCCCATTTTAAGTTACACACAGAGACTCTGCTTCAGTTTAGCTATGAAAGAGTGAAAGATCCTCAGACAGAGCACCAGAGACTATAATAAGAAGCTTGGGTTTTAGAGCATTATAATATCATTGTGAACACTCATTCTATAAATAGCATAAGCATTATGAACTTTTTCCCGTTTTTAATTTTTTTAATTGGAAAAGATATCTTCATATAGCATCATGAACATCGTTTAATATTTTCTTCACATAGGGACCAGTAGTTTGGTGTATTTTCACAATTTTAAAAGAGATACATGGCTGAAAAATATCAGGTCATTATACATTTGTTAATTTGAGGTCGTTTATAGTTTATTTTATATTCCTTTTTCAAAGCTTGCATATCTTATTCACATAAAATGGGGTACATACTTATAGGAAAACATCATCGATGGTCACTGAGTTATGACTTATTCGACACTTAACTCACTGTATTTTCAACAATATCACTTAACTCACTCAGTTTTACATCTGTCTTTCACTTACCTCACTGTCGTTAATTATGCCGTTAAAAACTATTAAAATTGAGGGTATATTTATCCAAACACTAAAAAAATGCATTTCTAACTTTTTTTTTTAAAAAAAGACAATTTGTTTTCAGATTATATTTAAGTTAACAAAATCATTTTTTATTAGAAATCTCATAAATTTAAAAAATTGAAAAAAGTCTAATAAGTGTAAATTGAGGGTATATTTGTCTAAATACTAAAAAATGCATTTCTAACTTTTTTTTTTAAAAAAAAAGACCATTTTTTTTCAAATTATATTTAAGTTAAAAAAATCATTTTTTATTAGAAATTTCAGAAATTTAAAAAAAATCTAATAAATGTAGTTTTTTAAAGTTAAAAATGATTTTTAAGTGTTTTGACAAATATACCCTCAATTTTAACGGCTTCTAACTTTAGAATTAACGGCAGTGAATTAAGTGAAAGACAGATGTAAAACTGAATGAGTTAAGTGATATTGTTGAAAATACAGTGAGTAGTATCGAATAAGTCATAGTTCAGTGACAATTGGTGATATTTCCCCTAAATTATAATACATAACATGTTCTTTAGATAGCAAGATACATGTCTCCATAAGAAATGTATGGCTCGCAAGATGGATGCTTTTAATTCTTTCAAAAGTTATGTAGAGGGATTCAAATTTGCTCACCACCAAAGTATCGGTGGTGATACCATCACTAAATATAAAACCGTCATGTGTTATAAAATATAATTGGGGAAATTACTGGTCACTCCCTGTACTTTTAGGGTGTTAACAGTTTAGTCCTTATTATCCTAATTTTAACAAGTTACTCCTCAAACATTCAAATTTCACACAATGTGGTCCAAAATGACTTTAAACGTTTTATGATCTTATAGAGCTTAGATAGCTTTATGTTTCTTTTTGTTGAATCAATGAAATACAATGACTCTTTCTCCACTTGTCAAATATTCTTTCCACCATCATTCTTGCTAACAGTTCCACAATTTTTTGTTTCCTTATTTTTTATCAGTTTCATAGCTGAAACTCTTTTTTCAAATGAAACCTATTTCCATTGATGGGTGATCAACCACAAAGGTTAGAAAATTTTGACAACAACATAGATAACATTTTCCGATGTATATTTTAAGGTTCACGTTGGAGGAGAAAGTTTTCACCAACTAAAGATTACTACAGTACGTAGAGGTAAGAAATTTATTTTTCTTTCCTTTTTATTGTCTTCATTGGTAATTTGACATGAGTTGTTTATCAACTATTATTTGAAAAAAAAGGGAGGTCCAAATGATAATTTTTGAGGTATGAATAGAAGCTCCCTTTATATATATATAATATATATTTTATTTTATTTACTCCTCATTTCATCTTATACACACACACACACACACTCTCTCACTGGATACTTGGCGGAAGACGGAGGAGACGGCCGAGATGTTTTGTGAGAGCGAGAGAGAGAGTGAGGGGTAAATATATATATATATATATAAAAGATGAAATGAAGGGATATAGATATATACACACACACACAGATATATATATATATATATATATATATATATATATATATATATAAGATGGAGAGAGAGAGAGAGGGGAATTAAAAAAAAAAGGAAAAAAAAAAAGAAGAAGTAAAGGTAAAATAGTCATTTTGGACCTATTGTGTGAAAATTAGAGAGAATAATGACTAAACTGTTTAATTTAAAAGACGAGGGACTGAATTGTTTTTTAGAGAAAATTACAGATAGTGACCAGTAATTTCCCCAATATAACTATAGTTAATCATGATGTTTTATTAAAAAAATAAATTTTAAGTATTAAATTAATTCTACACAACGTGATAAGTTTTAATAAGGTAATGATATCACCACAAAATAAAAATGGTGAGCAAATTTGAATCCACACCTCTAAAATAGAGTATTTATTGTGTACCAACTAAAACTGCTTAAGATTACCCAATAGGGTTGGTCTAGTGGAAGCATGCTAGGCTGCAAATGGAGTGGACGCTCGAACCTCAACTTGTGAAAAACATCCCCTGGGGAGGGGCCATACCCAAGTTACTCTCGGACCCAGAGTGGTAGCTCACTCCAACATTTTTTTGTACCAAAAAAGCTGCTTAAGATTGTTTATCAGTACATTAAGAATCTCGAATTCGAATCTTTGATTTCCGTTAATTTTCAAAACTTTACGGTATATTGATGTACTAATACATTTAGTAGACTAAATTTAATATAGATATAGAATGACTCTATATATAAATATATTAGTTTCACTTGATCTCAAATTAGTTCACTTATGTATCAAACTAATCTACTTGATATATCAATACATTAATGTATTGTATACGACGAACCTTTATTCAATTTTTAAATTGTAAATACTTAACATGTAAAACTTATGAGTGTTTTGTCTGGTATCTGTCATGCATAACATGAAAAATGAGGTTCAAAAGAAAAACAGCATATCCAGGCATCTGACCTTTTGTCCTAAACTCTCACCAACTCCGCTGATGAGTTGATGTAAAACATGTTCTAATTAAACATTTGTTTGTTTGGTTTAGAAAACATAAACTACAACTACCCCTTCAGTCATAACCTGCCCCGCTCCTTCGCCAAATCACATGAATCTCTAGCGAAGAACCAAATGGATGTGTGATCTCACCAAATCAGGCTGCTTAAATTCAATACCAAAATCATATTTTTATTTAGCAGATCTTAACAGTAAGTGTGGTGCCCAAAATGTAATTTCAATACACTCTTATCCCTTTTTCATGCTTCCTCTTGTGGATGGAATAAGTACTATTCCAAGGACAAATATTCGTTGTCTCAAAAATATGAAACTGTGCTGACATTGGCAACTTGGCAAGGGTCTCAAAAATAAATTATGTTTACTGACACTGACGGACCTAGTTAGGGGCAAATGAGGGCTCATGCGCGTACTGAGTTTTTATCTGTAGTGGAGTTGATTGATGATTTACTAGCTAGCAATAAAATTGTAGCTTAAATATTAACATATATGCTCTTACAGTCTCTTAAAATAAAAATAATATGTCAATATACCCCTATATAAATAAAATCTTGGGTCTGCCACCGTTTATCAAAGAGAACCTGTCGACAAAGACGCAAATAATTAAACATACACTTTTACCGGCAAACATGTCATCGGAAAGGATCTCAAAAAAAAAAAAAAAAATCCACTTCATGCCTTCACGGCATCCCTTAATTTAGTTCTGTATTGATTCATTTAAACCTCTCGAACAAAGTGTCATCAATAGATGCCATTTGGTCTGTAGTACTCCAAAGCCAAACTTAATCTCCGCAAAAGAATTAACAAAAAGAAGTGGGTTGAAGAGCATTTAGCTGAGAATGAAAGAGTAGCTACCCCAAACCACCAAAAATTTTAATTTCAGAAAATGAAATTTCATGCACACATGCAATCCTTCTGAATGTAAGGCTATGAGAAGATGCCTCAGAATCACCTATACTATACACACTGGTATTTCGTATACACATCTAGCCTAGTCTAGGGGAACTAATACTGCACAAGAAATCTGTATAATTTCTGAGCTGACAAACAAATTAAAGAATCATGTAATGGACTTGTATAAGATGAACGGATACAAAACAAAAGCAATCCCCCAACCACTGTTGTTGACACCTGCAGTTGAATCGATTACTATCGTTGCACCTGGCATGACCTGACCGGACTATAACACAGTTGGGTAAATCTTCAGCGGTGCACACAAGGTAAACCTGGCAAAACTGTCAATGATACTGCATTGAACAAGCGCCAAGAATTATTGATAAATACCAGCGGTGATTGCAATGATGCAAATCACTGTCTGAAAAATGCCGGCTTTAGGCCTGATGATTCTGGCCGGACAAGGGGATCTTATAAACGAGTTGGTAACCCATAATTGTGGTAGGTTCTGATATGTCCGTCCCAGCCGGCAGTGACAATCACGAGGCCCCACATATGAGAAGAAGCAGACATGCTCTGACAAGCATTCTTCAGAAACCTGTACTCTGATCTAGACATTGTTGGGGAAACAGGCACCGGGGGGACGGGACTTGAGTTTACAAGTTTCTCTTCAGGCCAAGTTGGAGTTCCCTTTGGCAATGACTCCAACAAAAACCCACGACCCAGAGAGAAGCAATCAGGTGAAGAGAGATGCATTTTCTGTTGTGTCCTCTCATCGAAATTGTGAAGCTTCGGCGGACTATCAAGGCTATTTCTTCCCTGTGCATCCCCGATGAATGTAGGGGATGGAAGTGTTCCTGGGAGGTCGTTCACACCATTCCAAGGTATCGCGATCATCGAGTTGTGGGACACGAAACTCTCACAAGACCTTATGTTCTTTGATCGTGAAGAGGACGTGTCCTGGCTATTGTAGTTCCAGATGTGAACACTTGAATCCTCACTCGCCGAAACAATGTGGCTTCCATCTGAGGTAAAAGATGCAGAAACATGGCTTCCTCCACTTCGCAGACCTAAAGAGGAAAGATAAATCCGTAAATGATAGAACTGATGTAGACTAGTTTGGACACAAGGGAGACCAATGGCGACCGGGGTGGCTGGGGAGATTTGACCTCTGGCACAGGATGTAGGGGCAATAAAAACTAATTGCAAATGATGACACATACCCTTAAATTTGCAGATGACCTTAGACCCAGAAATGACACGTACTACTGAATCGGTAGAGGTGACCATAACCTTGCTTGGGTTGCTTGGAGAAAACTGAGGAATTATATCAAATTAGTATGCAGTGGTTAAACACACAAGTGAAATGGGAAGAAATAATGTCAATAAGCACCTGCAAGCCAGTAATCCTCTTTCCCGCTGACTTCTTTTTGCCCTGTATGCATATCTCAGCATCCAATTTCAGGTGATTATCTGAAAGCATAGAAACCATGTCACGAACTACCAAAATAAAACAAAAAAATATGAAAGCTCTAATAGCCCGGGGCTAGATCAAAGCCCTAGCCCATAAGAGGAGGGTGCCTAATAGCTCAGATACGACCTGAAGTTATTCTATTTCTTTTTTATGTAGGTCACTTACATGAAAAACGGAATTTAATGATCTAATATTAGAGAATTTGCTAAGCATTCAAAATAGAACTCATATCAAGGAAATTATCTTAGATCAAAGGGACTTTCTGGGAACAAAGTATATTAACTAAAGCAAATCAGAATTTCCATTTCTCCCACTATGGAAATTGGATTTTAGCTATAAAAGCGCTAGAGTGGTAACTATATTTCAGTACTAGTGAAATGTTGTATACCTCTGATATTATAAAAGCAGCAATTTCCGGTGACAAAGCCCACAATTCCTCCCTGCAAGCATTGAGTAACAAAGTTAGAAACACTAACCTAGGAATAAAGATTTTCCTAGTGAACAAAAATCCAACTAACCTTTCCATCAGGACGATAAGATACAGCAGTGACTATCTCGCGAACATCAATATAATCCACAACCAGACAACGAATAATTTCCCAGATGCGAACTTTTCCGTCAATTGAACCACTGATGAAATAATTATCATCCAGAGGGTTGAAATCAACACACGTCACTGCATCAATTATAACAGCAATTATAAACACAGCAGAACTACTTCAATTTGGGAGAAACATTGAGTTCATACCAACAGAAACAAGCAATTTGATATATTACATTGTTACAAGAAACTCAAACAATTGGCAAAGCTTACCATAATTATTATGAGAGAAAACTCTCAGGCATCTGTCACATCCCACTTGCCATAGTCGAACTGTCTTATCAACAGAGGATGAGAGCAGAAACTGCAATGAACACACAGAAGATAATGACAACATTAGTTTCATCAAGTTTGGTAAGTTAATATAAACATCAGGAAAAACATCCACTTTCCTGAAATTCAGTAAACATTAAATGATTAAACCATATCATTAACTATGAAAGCAAAGCCAAAAGATTTACTAACCCCATTCTTTGACCATGAGAGATCTAAGACATCACCACTGTGTCCCTGGAACTCGTGCAGAGGCTTCTCCATTAAACGGAAAATCTTTGGAGGGAAAATCACACAAGCTGAGTCTGATGATCCACCCAATTTCTTCGCAGTACTTTGTTTCTCTTTGTCCACAACCTGAGAGCCTAACTTAGAAAATGGATTCATTTTGAAGTATAGAGAAGAAGGATCATTTGCAATATCAAATTTATCTATTCTCTCATCCTCAATCACCTTCCATACACGGACGATGCCATCTTGACCAGCACTTGCCAGGTGTTGCCCATCAAGACTGAACTTCATCGACAAAATTGACCCCTTATGAGCCGAAAAATTTTGCCCACCATAAAGAGAAGACAGTTCCTTGCTCCGCTTTTTACTTGATTGAACCCGGACTCTTTGCATCCCTGTCCGTGTTACAGATTTAAGACTGATGGGGCTCAGTGCAGCCTCAGGTTTATCAGCGACACACATCCCACTGCGTAACTTCTTTAACCATCTTCTTTTAGTCTTCTTTTTCACATCAAGCAAGTACCTAGCGTTTTCAACTTCTCTCTGCAATAATTGCTGAATCGAAGGAGATGGTGCTTGTGCACGGTTGGAATGAATCTCCCCAGAACTGACCAACTGATTTAGTCTCAACTCACGGAATCTGCTGAGTATGCAATTCTCACCCAATTCATCCACAACAAAGTCCCTTCGATCATTCAATTTCCTCGTTGGAAATTCAAAATTCTCATCCAAAGCATTTCCTAGTGATACTCGAACTTCACTTGATGAAGAAGACACTGTACACTGATTTGAGCAACACCCCTCTTCAAATCCTGAAGTTCTCAACACCACCCCACTGTCTTCCTGCATTCTATCAATACCAATTTCACTTCTGTCAATTAAGAAGCCATCATCTGATTCTTCTGTCATACTCAAATTCCGATCTAAATCCAAACCCATCCATTTGAGGAACCTACGGCGGCGCTCATGAACACTTTCCGGGCTCTTACCCCAACACTCATACCTCGAAAAAACCGAAGCAATAGGACTACAGCCCTCACAGCAATCCGCACACCCATCTGACACAGAAGACAGGTCCTCCCTGGTATCATAAAATTGATCCTCACACTCTTCACTGTAACTCCCCATAAGTTAAGTGCTCTCTTCCCCCTGTTTTCAACCCATAAAATCCTGAGTCAAAAACTTGAAGACAAAACAAATTCAGACCCTCAATTATGCTCTAACCTATCAATTATATGGCATAAAAATGTAATCTTTCCCTTTCTATAAACCCAATTTTCAAACTTTCTCTTACCAAAACACCCAATCCAGATCCTGAAGTATTCTGACAATCAATCCACTCACACACAGCAATCAAACCCAAAACAGACCAATTGAATCAAAACCCAACAAACTGTTTCCAAAACCAAATGAAAATCTAAGAGATAAAGAATCAAACTTCGGGGAGTTTTGCTCACCTGGGTTTTGGTCAAACCCCAGAAATCTACAGCCTCATGGGGATTTCCACTTTCCCAACTCCTTCCCACTTGAGGAGGCAAAGAATACTACAAACAAAACAAACAAAAAAATTAAAGCTTTAAACAATTAATCTAAAGTGAAAACGAATCAACTAAAAACAGAGGAAAAGGGCAAAAATTTGCCTCGGGTTTTGCGCCTAGTACCACGAAGAAGAAGAGAGATAGGTCCCAGGCTGGAAGGTGCTTGCTCCTCGTGTTTTGCCCTTGTGGAAATTTTGTGTCTTTCTCTTTCTCTGCTTCACAGTGACTGATTCGATTGTGATTCGTACGGTTCTTCTTCTTCTTCTAACCTCTGTAAAGTTTGCTTCTTTCTTTGTTTTTACTTACTAGCAACAAAACCCAACTCGTTTAACGATGTCCTTTTCCCTCCATTTATTACAGTCTCTGTGAGCGTCTCTATTTCTTCCTTCTCTTCTGGTTTTCAATGTTTTTGGCAAGAAAATATAAAGGTTTCTTTTTTTGTTTTTTTAAATCGTTGTGCTTTTCAAGAGAATAATCTGTATTTCACTGAACCGATGGGCAGAGATTGAATTCGAATCCGAAAAAAGGGAAGAAATCAAGAAATTTTAGTACTTTTTCTTTATTTTACTCGTGATTTTTAGGTAGATGTATGTCTTTGACCAAATGTTGGACTTCATTGATCAAGCAATTCTTTTCGTTCTAATTGCCTACCTTTACTGAAAAATTAGTAGTCTAGGGCCTCTAGGCACACGTGTAGGAATTTATTTGATGTGCGGGAACACATTGGTTTAGGGTTTCTTTACTTCAATAACTATGTGTACAAATTAAGTGTTCGATATATACATTGTATTTCAGTCATTTCCTATCCTCCTCGATTCAATAGTTATTGATAATGTTGCAGTGTTTGTGTCCCCGTGGTTTCTTACTGATTTTCGTCACCATTTTCGTTCGAGTAATGTTTACGACTTTGTTTCTTTATGTCATTTAAGGCGGTTGTGAATGTCATAACCGAACTTAATAAATGCAGTCTAAAACAGCTGCCTCGAACTACCACTCTCCGAGAGTCCAGCAAACATCTGATCTTAGCTAATATACACACACATTATTATTACTTATAATGTTTTTGTTTGATAAAATATGTCTGTTTTCTATGAAGGTGGCCCTTTAAGAATATCAAAACAAGAAAGGTAACCCTTAGCTTTTAAGAGAAAAAACCATTATCTGTTCATATCGTCATGAGTGGCTCACGTCCTTTGTTAGTATAATCAGCTAATCACAAGTTGGTCAACTCCATTCGTAGTGAAGCTGTTTTACTATTCTTTGTGAAAGACTGGAAATTGGGTACTTTAGACTATTCGCCCCTTGGTGAAGCTAGTAGTGCAAAGCCTTTGGCACCAAACAAAATGGAGTTGACCAACTTAGCCTTTGGCGGCAAGCCTAAGCCTGAACTTTGGCTAAAGGAGTGCCTGCCACGTGTCAATGCCCGCTATTGACTACCATCTTATATCGTCATCATGTTTGAAACTTTGAACTCAGACTTTGTCTAAGAATTGGGGAGCTTTGAAAGTTCATAACACTGTGAAACTTCAGCTTAATTATTTATCAGGTTAGGTTAGCAAAAAATGGGTTAACAGAGAGATATATTGTAGCATGACCTAATACATAAGCATATGAGAACGAAATATTTGTAATTTACAAAGAAGTATAACTGTATGAATGTATATATACATAAAATTCCTTATGACCACTATTAGTTTGAATGGTTTAAACTCATATTTGTAAATTTAATGGTTATAATAAACTTGTAGACATTTCAAAAAAAAAAAAACTTGCAGATGAGAAATCTGAAATCGGACTCTAAACTACTTTTTTTTTTTTTTTTTGTAAAATTTAATTCGGATCGACAGTCAATCCATTAATTACAGATGTAATCGGCATATATAAGAATTTTGTTTAATTTATTTTTTAGTCAAACCGACAAGAAATCATGGCGGAAAAAAAACATAGATTATAAACATACTACTATTTTTAGCTAGCTAGTCAAAAGACATAAACATGTCCCATATATTAAGAGGAGTGAAGGGACTCGTCAAAGCTCATTAGGTTTTGGGTGTCCTAACTAACTTATATTGTGCATTTAGAAACCTAAAAGTAAAAGGTAAGGCATCAACCTCATGAACCACGACTACCTGCGTGTTCATACCACCACCATTGAGCAAGCCCCAATCACCCTCTCCATCTTCCCCAGTCGTCACTAATACTATTTGCATATATAGACGACTAATTTCTATCTTAATCAAGTAATTAAGTAGCGCTTAAGTTTGTTGCAGGGGAATTGATTTATCAACTACATATGTATCGAGAATGGATTTTTTCCTCATCCACACAGGCCCATATTAATTTATGCAAACCCTAACCCATGCATGCATATCTGTAGGTTCAAAAATTTTACAGGCCCTGTTCTACATGTTCTACTAGCAAGTCATTTCTCAGTCAGCTAGCTAAAACTTAATCTTTGAAGATGAGTGAGCATTGGTTTTATATCTGTAAATCCAGTACTTGGCCAATCATTTTAAAAATTTATATGTGATGGTGTAGTATATCCCAAGTCCTCTCAAAATTCTAAGAATGTTGCAAATTATGCAACTGGATCGGGCTATAAGACTTTTAAGGGAATCCAGGCCCAAGAAAATAAAGATAATTAAGGTCAAGCTGGATAACTGGATTAAATACTTGGGCCGGCGTATATATGCAAGCAATCCTTTTCAATGTAGAAACCAAATAGAAGACGAAGATCGATGCTTATATTCCATACAGAACTATACACACTACGCAACTAGATACAGGAGGTGCTGTCAATGGTGAGGTGAGGCCCTCCGTATATTCCATACAGAACTATACTCACTACGCAACTAGACACCAACCAAGTGGTTCGTTCTGCTCCATTTCAATTTCAAAAACTATTATAATTAGTGTCCCAGCTTCACGAAATCTTCACAAGGTTGCTGCTATGTCTGTATCATAGTGTCATCTCTTGGACTTTATAGTTGACTTGAGAAACTCGACAGCATGGTTGAGAAACTTGTAATGAAAGAAAGTAATAACATAGCCGACACCTTTTTGGCTTTCTTTTTCACAAAAACCCTAGCCTTATACTCAGGATCGAATCATGATTACTCAAGCAGCTAAGCAATGAAGCACGTATTGATCGAATTTAAGTTCATTTGGGAGCTTGTTCATACATCGTAATTTCTCATACAGACAACAACACCATTAATATATCGAAATACAAGTTAACTCGATTATGTGGTAACTATATTTTGGATGGGCATAAAATATGATCAGGGTACCTCACTTTCCACTCAAACTTATTTAATTTAAATAAATTCTAATTAATTTACAAATTACTCGAATAGTTAAGCACATGTTGCATTGTTATATATTGACATAAAATGACCAGACCAGTGCAGATTGAGCATTGTTATACACCGCATCGGGCATGCATGAATATTTGTGTGTGTGTGTGTGTTGTTGGTGTTGGAGTCCTACCTACCCACCGAAACCAAAAACTAGGAATATATCTTCATTCATCCGACAAAGAAATGCGAACTTTATAGAATAGAACCGATCCGTGGAAACTGATCAAAACTTTTTCTCTGCTTAATTCATTTCGTATATATAGGTCAACTGGGCAATATTGGCACTTCCAAGTTCCACCTCCAACAGGCATTATGCATGCTTTTATAATTAGAAGTTTAAGAATTAAGATGCAGTAACTTTCAAATATATTGATTTGTAAGAATCACAAAAATTTTGTTCTCAAAACGACCTCATGCCCTTATCTAATTCGTCCATATGATGTTCAAGTTGATAAACTCCTACACTAATTGCACTCGTTAATGACATATTCCTACATCCGCCACAGAATCATATGATTATGTAAATCGTTAACAAGTCTTCCTGCAATCGTCATTGATCATCATGAATGAGCATGTGAAGCACTTTCAAGAGTTAACCAAAAATGCATCTGCACAATAGAACTTGCGTAACCTTCACCTGAAAATAACTAGTCATGGTTTGGGAAATGTAGGTGGCGTGGTCGCGTGGACCCTTTCGAGTACGTTTTTGTGCCTATACGCGCCGGCCTTCCCCGTATCCTCTCGATTATATGCATAGGCCATACAGAGACTGCCCCCTCCATGCTTTTGAGTAGCACTTGTACACCAATTATTGAACTGCAGCCATGTGTTGATGTTTGCTCCACCACTCCACCCTCAATCTTGTAATTAATACATATACATGTTTAGGCTAAAGCCTATCATGTTGGCTTAACCATTACTCAAGATAGTTAGGGTGTCTCAACTGTTTACGTGAAATATGGTTTTGGATATGAATAGTCAAGACGCATTTAAATGTTGTGTTATTTATCTATAACAATTTAAGAATTACGTAAGTAAATTTCTAAATTTATAATGAAAATTTTTAATTTATTTAACTGAAATATCATCGAGTCAAATCAAATAAGGTATTGTTTTATATTCATAAAATTAGAAAAAAGGTATGTACATGTATTAAAACATCATCACTACGCGTTTACTCATACTTTTTATGTATTAAATATGTCTTATTGGACAGATTGATTACTTTATTTAAGCATTAAATATTTTTCAGCACGAATACAGTAATTGAGGAAAAATGTCACTGAAGTGAGATTTAGTGGGTCCCTGACAAAATCCTGCACGCTAGTTTTAAGGATCAGACGGTTTGGAATCATCCTCGAGTTCACATTTGATCTAGGGTTTTGCACTTGACCTCGAGAGGGGTTGTGGAAAGAGATGTATGACAAAGTCTCGACCTAGTTTGCTATTATAACCGTCCCTTTCTACTGACGTGTGTGGCGCACTCATCACATGCAGTCCACGTCAATGGCCCGGGAGCCAGTCCCAGTGACTTCATCCGCCTCAGGTAGGCAAAGCCAATTAAGGGGTTCGGTTCTGTTGGGGGGTTTTGGATTCCTTCCTTCCTGGGGTTTTGCCCGGTTGTAAAATTCAAAATAGGCACGCGCAGAGTATGACGTTGGCCCCACAAACCCCTCCACCACCGCCCAATCTTAGGGGGGAAGAATTTCAGTGGCCGGCTGTGGCTTCAGCATCGAAGAAGACGTGGTGGGGGGGGGACCCCCGGCCGTAGATACCCCCACATCTGACGGCTTCTACTGGCCGCCGTTCTGTGCGGTACAGTACATGAGTCTACTGCTACAGAAGAAGCACGAGGCACTTTTGTAGAAGAGACTAGAAGTTTTAGGTTTCACGTTGTTATTGACAAAATGAGAGGTCAAGCACTCAACTGCAAGCCAATGAAGTAAGGAAACCCTAGCTTATAGCCTACCAAACTGAAACTTTTGTCTTATAAAAAAAAGAGAGGAAAAAAAAAACTGAAACTTTTAGCAAAGTACAAGGGGAACTTGTAGTTTGTACTGTTCTGTTTTCTTCTCCGTGGTGGTTTTGCGTTGGGTAACGGTTTTACCTTTCCAAAATGATTCATGTCTAAAGTCTAAATTACCAATACAAATATATGCAAATGTTAGCTATGGCCTGTTTACGAATTCAATACATTTATTGTTCTACACTTCTACTCAAATATTGTTGCATACTATATGAAATACGTAAGTTGAAAATTGTCTTTGTCATTTAAGGTTTACAAAACGTGTCGCTACAACGCATATAGATTTATAACGTGTTAGAGTTGTGTAGTTCGACTTAGGGCATTAATTTATAAAGAGTTAGTTTCACGTTGAAAATGTATTGAAAATTTTGAAGTTCGGAGCTGTTGGACGACACCGAAGAGCTTTTAGATAGAAATATTGATGTGGTCTTGGCCACTCTAGTCCGTTGCAATATCACATTAGCCGTTGTGATTTGTGAGAAATTGATGTGTGCTAAAATAATATGGGGAGAGGATCCTCTCCCGAGCTCTTTTGGTTGAGCTTCTTAAGCTTTGAAGTAGATGAGGACACATGGCTCTCTCAAATCTACCGGTCTATGATTTATTTTTTCCTTCCCAGCCACTTTGTTTCTTCCTTTCTCTGTCCTGTTCCTCTTTCTTCCCTCTCTCTCTTTTATTCTTTTCCTTATGCTCTTCACTGCTTCCCTCGTTATCGGATGAGATCTTCTTATGACAAAACGTCAAAACCTCTCTTCTTACCTTAAAATTAGAACGATTCCTGCTCAAAGGGAAGGGTCATGTGCGGCCGGGCTTTGCCTGGTGAGCGCTTCATTGGGCGGGTGACTCGCAAGACCTGCGCTGAGGTACAAGTAATGGGTTACGTTAATTTTGATAGGAAAATTGAATCTTGGGTTTTGTACCTTAAAAAAGGTTTGGATCTGAGTTCTCAAAGGTCAAGTGAAAAGATGAATTTTAACCCACCCTATACATTTGAGATTTTTGACAATGGAAGCCAAAAAAGTGTTGGAGGATCGTCTAGTAGTGGGAACTTCAATGGCATTGCGATGAGAATAGCAATTGCATCAACTGGGAATGGACTATGAAAATACTAGGTTTTCTATAAGGGTTTTTGTTTTTCCATTGTTCGATTACCTCTCTGATTTGGAGATTAAAAAAATAGAAAATTACAAAGAAGTGTCACTTTGAGACTTATATTAGTCAGAAGGCCACCTAAATTGTTTTGTACACATAAGGCCACTTTGGAGCCCAAAACCATCAGCTCCTTTTTGTCCTATACCTATTTTACCTTCACATGTCTACCATTTAATTTTCAATTCCAGATATTCTCGATCTCTCTCTCCCTCTCTATCACGATGAAACTCTCCCTCCCTCTCTAGCAAGCCGAGATGAAGCTCTCTCTCTCTCTCTCTGTCGGCGCACCATCCACAAATCCATCTCTCTCTCTCTCTCTTTGATCTTTGCCTCCGATTCCGGCGACCACTGGCACGACGTTCTCTCTCCACGATCATAGATCACATCTTGGTCTGCACCTCCATGCTCTCTCGGTCCCTCTCTCTCCTCGATCACAAATCACATCTTGGTCTGCACCTCCAATTCTGGAGACGACCGGCGCGGTGCTCTCTATCTCTCACTTTCATCGATCAATGATCTTCGTGGCGCCGGCGTGATGGTGCTGCTCCATTCTAATTCACCAAGAGGCTCGAGGCCAGGGACATCATCGAGATCAAGAACGTGGTAGATCTGAACCAACTAGGTACCTTCCGATTTGCTACCAATATCTTCCGATTTTCCAGATCTCCTACCTCCGTCGCTCAAAATCTTCTGGTGAAGGTACTTCAGAAATGGATTCCTGTATACTTTTTTCTATTCTGTAATTTGAAATTGGAGCATGAATTGGAAAGTTGAGTTTTAAAATTGTTTGATTTTGCGCAGGAGCTGATTTGAAGGTAAGCAATCCGATTATAACTTTGCTAGCATCAGTTTATGTATATGTATATATCGATGATTTGAGTATGAATTTCTTGATTTGCATAGCATGAACAATTTTTTATTGTGATTTGTAATAGAGAAGGTAGTGCTCGCTAGTCAATGGCTCCCACATGAACTTATTATTGAATTGAAGAGTGTTCGTAAGGTATTGGACTTATCCACTTTGGCATTCCATTATATTCTATAATTTACCTGTTTTAGATGTATGGGTTTTAGTGATAATTGGGATAGTGTTTGATTGAATAGGATAACATGATGATGGATTATGAGGAAAGGTATAACCATGGCAGACCACAAAACATCTTTTACAAAGCAGTTAACATTCCTGACCTGGTTGTTTTCCCGCGGTGAGTATCACTCTTCATCTCTGATTTGATTCACATATTGTGCATTTTGAAATGCTTATTAACAATCTAGAAGATTGCATTACACAAACAATTTGAATTGTCAATGGCTCTTGATTTAATTGGTAGGAACACATGATACTGAGTGAAACTAAGATTCAAGATTTTGTGAACAAGCTGTGTGCCACATTCTCTATGTCAATAGTTTTCTATAACTGTTAAAATGACTTTCCAACACAATGATAGTAGCTATCTATGCTTATGTTAGTATCTTTGAACGCTGATCCAGTAGCTTTTATTAAATTGAAAATCAAGATTTTGTAGAGAAACTCAATTTTCTTTTGTCGAGATTTCGTATCTCTAGCTCTTCTTGTTTGAGATTTATGTTACACTATCAATATGGATAATCAGTTAATTTTGTTGCCATCAGTATATATGTTCGTAGCTTTTTATTACTAGTCTAGTAGTTTTTTACATGTGTTATAGTAGCTTTATGTTTCTATATCAGTAGCTTTTAGATTACTTGTTTTATATTATCTAATTGATACATATTGCTTATTTTTTGTTGTATTTTTGTTCTCGCATAATTCTTCCCATATGCATTGGCGGTGGTTGATTCCGAAAATCATGTGAATTTGAGTAGTGAAGCCTCCATTGACTAAGAGAGCATTCAGCCAACCAAGAAATGTTGAAATGAAGCTTGGTGCTTGGTGCTGTAGGTGGCAAAATAATGCTTATGGTTAGTGTAGTGTGGTAGAGCTTGACAACAAGAAACTTCAACGAAGGCCATATGAAATATGACAGTAACATTACAATATTGACAGTAGCTTTATACAACTGTTGTAATAGATTTTTACAACTATGGTAGTGGCTTTTTACAACTATTGTAGCAGTTTTTTACATAGTTATATCATTGTTGAACCCTGCATACTTTTTGCATCATTGAATATGCTTTTTTTCTCAATTGCAGTAGCATTTTTCTTTTTGTTGTATACTTTACATTTCTATATGTTTGTTAGTCTTTGAGAATAGCTTTCTCAGCCTATGAGAGTAGTTTTTTTTTTTTTTACTTATTGCTTTTGGTTTTTTGTGAGAGTAGGTCCTGGTGTTGGTTAGTGTAGTTTTTGTTTTGCTTCATAGTAGCTTTTGGTGATGGTGAGAGTTGCTTTTGTTACTGGTAATGGTGACAGTAGCCATTTTTTGCTGGTGAGAGTATCTTTTTGTGTCAGTGACAGTAGTTTTTGTTAATAGTGTTAGTGGCTTTTGATTTTTTGGAGCATATCTTTTACTGGTGACAATAGTTTTTGTTGCTGTTGATAGTAGCTTTTGTGACCTCGCCGGAAATCTCACCAGCGTAGTTTTTGTTGCTAGTAACAGTAGCTTTTATTGCTAGTGATAGTAGATTTTGTGACATTGCCGGAGATTGCCAGAAATCTCACCAGAGTAGCTTTTGTTGCTAGCGACAGTAGGTTTTGGTATTAGTGACAATAGCTTTTGTAGTCGCCGGAGTTCGTCGGAAGTTGGTCGGAGACCCACTAGAAGTTGGCCGGAGATTGGCCGGAGACCCGCCAGAGTTGGTCGGAGGTCAACCGGAGTTGACTAGAGATCTCGTTGGAGAGAAGAGAGAGTGGTTGTTGACTTTTTACTCTAGTGGCATTTATGTAAATATATTTGTTTTTTATATCCAAAATATAACACTATTTTTAATCTAGTGGCCTTATGAGGGAAAAAATTAGTTGGTGGTCTTATTGCTAAAAAAACATTCAAAGATGCACTTATATGTAATTAACTCTTAAAAAAACAAAAAAGAGTTTTTGGCTTTGTGCTGTGAATACGTGATGAAGGATGAAGGGGTTGTTGATGCCCTGCGTTATTTCTTCTTTCCTGCTTTAGAGAAAGGATGAAAGGATTAATCTTCACTCCCAGAAGGAGAGAGACTGCAGTTTAGAGAAGATGTGCGTCTCATTGTTCCAGACTCCCAGCATAACTAAAAAGAAAACTGGACTTCTAGCAATATAAAAGCGGGCAATGATATAGGCCCTCAATTAGTCCTAAGATTTGTGGCCTCAATGTTAAGTATCATGCCATGTCATTTACACATATCACATATTTGTCAAATCATGCAATGTAATTTTTTAGTAAAAAGACCATTTTATCCTTACAAAATCTAATGGCTCTAAATTATTTTGATTTTCTTACCTCTTCAATCACCATATTTATTGGGTTAGAATTACAATTTCAATATATTTCTTTCTATTTTTGTGGATGCAATTTAATTTTTGATTTTTTTCTAATCAACTTGTTAGTGTAAGGTAACATTAATAGAAGGTTATTTATTAAATTCATTTATTAAAAGAGTTTAATATTACTTCAATTTACCAGATTTTGTGGGTTGTAATTACAATATTATATATAGTCTTTTCATTTTTGTGGATCTAATTTTAATTTTTGACTTTTTTTTATCAAAGTTTTTTGGTTTGTGGTTGTAATTACGATATTAATATATATACTTATACCATATTAATTCTACATCGAATATATATATATATAAGTTGTGTGTATAATACAAAAAAAAAAAGGACAAATTATACATATACATTATTTTGAAGAATTATATATATATATATATATAATTCTGGACTAATTATATAGATATATATATAATTTTTTGGACGAATTATATATATAACGAAAAAAAAGAAAAGAAATAAAAAAGGTCAAAATAATATTTTTTTTAGAAGAAAACAAAATAATTTAGAGCAATTAGATCTTGAAAGTATAAGATTGTCTTTTTACTCAATAATTACATGACATGATTTGGCTAATAGGTGATGTATGTAGATGATATGATATGACACCTAGGATTGTGGTCACAAATCTTAAGTCTCATTGAAGCCGCAAATCATTTTCCTATAAAAGAAAGATCCTAAAGGAAACTGTAAAAGAGTGAAAATAGAGGGGAAAAGCAATATGAGCCTTCGGTGTGACTTATACACGTGGTACGTCATGATTAAAAGCTTAGGAAGTTAAGCCAAAATAAGAGCTCAGAAGAGGATCCTTCTTTGATAACAAGGGCGTTCTGGACGAAAGATAATATCACATGGTCCTACATGATTGATAAATTGCTGGAGAAGCAGATAGGTCCCATTTGATCATATCAATCAAGGCGATGATTACAGTCAAGCTAGAAGGAGGAATCCGGCCAATCACAGCCGTCGGAGTTCAATCATTCCGCTCCAATTCAAGTTAAATCTCAGTGCATGTTCCACGTGTCATTATTTGTGTTGACTAGCATAGACCCGATTGGAATCTTAAGTGACAAGGGAAACAACTGCACAAGTCTTCTATGCGTAATGATAATGCATGTGTAAGGTTAAGGGAATGTTTGGTCGATAGTTATTAGCAAGCGAAACTTTGGTTCAATTCGCTTTATTTTTCGGATATGTAATGTGTTTTCGCTTGTTACAGTTATGAGAGAATAAATTTAACGGTTAAATTGTAGATCACATACTTACTTTAAAAATATGGTAGGATTTTCAAAAAAAAAAAAATATAAATCAAATATGTTTTTGATTCATCACTGCTTTAAATGTTTATCAAATGATGTCATTTACATATGTATTCACAAGAAAACAATCAAGATTCAGAACAAATCTAAAATTAAATTGACCCTTTAAGTAGACTCTTTCGATGACCCAGTTGGAGGAGCTTTTGGCTTAATTTTCAACACTTGTTTCCTTCTAACTACGAGGTTTCATTCAGTAATTGATCTAAATCATGTGCAAATAAGACAGTGATTAAACCTATGAGTTATCATCATCATCCTTCATTTTTTTAGTTTATTTAACGTAGAACAAGACGAATGATCTGCAACATAATTGTACATATATGCTTGGAATGCAAGAATTTTATTTTTATAATCGTTTGCATTAGAATACTAAGGAGATAATGAGTGCTCTTCTGAAATTGACGTTATGAAAACATGTCGTAGACGTACATGTCATACTCTGTAGTTATTCAGTTTAACTAGCTCATGCCAGATAATTAGTTATCATCTATATATATCTTTCATTGATTATTAATTACATACTAATGATACCCTGATATATCTTTAATTTGCACTACGTAGTTGGATATAGAGTTCTATCATATTGTTCATTTAATTCAACCCTGCACAATACTCCCTTCATTGTTAGCTGATGAGCAAGAGTCATTAGTAAAATTATATATAGAGTCAGTTTTTGAAAGAAATGAGATTTTGTTAAGTCCGTCATAAAGGGGATGTAAAATTCAATACTCATCCAGTCATGTCGTTTTCCATACCTGCAATTTATCCACATATAGTAAATACCATCCATTCCTGCTTCAAATTCATCACAGATCTATAAGAGACTATACAATTTAGCAAACATTTCCATATAAAGTGAATATCTTAATGTCTTCAAATTAATCCCAAACCTACTTCATCCTTAATTAGAAGGCTGATCATATATGTGTATAGATTGAATTTATTTGATTTCAAAGTGGTCAAAAGCCTTTTAGAAAAATTACCATTACATTTCCATATATATATATATATATTTTAACCTAATAGAGATAGTTCTATCTTCACCTCCATGGAGCCACAGAAATGGTACTAGTAATACCCATGTGCCAAGTAGCATTAGCAACAGGTCTTTGCCATATTGATCCCATGGATTGAATGCTGAGTCAGTTCAGATGCTTCATGCATAAATGGTTTCCAATGATCATAGAGCATTATTGGAGTCTGGCTGTCTCAAAGTAAAGTGATGTATGCTCTATATAGTAGCTAGGTTAATGAGCTAAGTATCATTCATCATCAACCCCAAATCAAACTAGCTAACTATTGGACATGTTCAATGGCTCTTTGGCTTTTTACTTATTCCAACCAAAGTTGTTAGGTTTTCAACTTTGAAATAAAACCATTGATCCAGAAAACATACTTCCAGATTTTGTAAACCCTAGAGAAGTTATGTAACATCTATAATTCAAAAAAAAAAAAAAAAACAAAATACCTAAATGGATTTGGTGGTATGGAGGCTTCTCCTTTTTCCGGACACTAGCTAGTGCATAATTGCGTATGCTATCAAACATGAATTATCTTTAGGGCAAGTCATGTATCTCCTTCGCTGGCGGATATATATTCTAGATATTCGATAATATTTTCTCATAATAATACAACCAAACTAAGACTCAATTTTGGTTATCCATCATCAGATTTGAGGAAATTAAAATTTTTACAAACAAATTACTGCTGTAGATAATTGATTGCATATTTAGAAAATTGAAGCCGAACTATGGTACATGTCAATGTAAATTACTGCCATAATGATATATGTGGATTTAATAATATGGAACTGTGAATTAATTTGATGTGATGTTCAAATGTATAAAGAAAGAATATTTGTTAGAAAATTTAAAGAACACTCGTAAATTAACATTCGTGAAGTGGTGAACCTAATAAGTTTTATATTAGAAGTGAGTCGTGTATATGAATTTTCTCTTAAATTGATAAGAATTTTCTACAGTGTTTATATATAAGCTATTAACTTGACAAGCTAACTGATTGAATGCAATGAGAAAAATGTGACTTAGACCGTGTTTTCTGGCGTTTGTAGCAGAGAAATATGTACAACCGAATTGAAGCTTCATATTAAATTACTAAATCTGCAGACAAATATTCCTTCTCGGAGGTCTAGAATATAATACTTTAGAAATGAAAGAATATTACTATACATATTAAATTGGACAAAGCAACATCTCTCTTTCTCTCTCTTTTTCACACACCCAACAACACATAAAGCAAGGGCCATACATACACAGAAGAACGTCCACACAAACCCTTCAAAAACATTCTTTTTTCTCAGCTTTTGTACCCAGTTTCAAGAAAAGTGGTTTTCTCTTTTTTTGAGGATAACAGTTTCTTCTACCTTCGCTTCGCTTCAGCCATGGACACTGCTCAATGGCCACAGGTACAGCACACAGAGATTCACCAACCTCCTCCTTCTTCTTCTCCTCTTCCTTCCCTTTCTTCATATATATGACTTCTGCTCTTTTTTTGTTCATTTGTGTATTATAAATGGCCTTTTGGTATGAGGATGATGGTGCTGTTGTTCAAGTCCCCACTCAAAATTGGTTGTAGTTTCTATCAGTTCTTCAAACATGTTTGTTTCACTTTATCTTTTGCTTAGATGATAAAGGAAAAGAACTCCATATTTTCTTTTCTTTTTTGCCGTCTGATACAATTCTGAAAAGTGTAATAAAAAGCAGCTCCTCATTTGTTTTTATCTTCTTTGTCTTTCTTTTCCCTCTTTAAATTCTCAGTTTTCCGCACTACCAGTGCTGATTATTAGTGTCTTTGTTTGATCTGAAATTTGGGTTCATTTTTTCAGGGAATTGTGGTGAAACCAATAGAAGAGATAGTGACGAACACATGCCCTAAGCCTTCTTCTGCTAATAATCTAGAGAGGAAACTTGCAAGGCCTCAGAAAGAATCAGCCCTAAACTGTCCAAGGTGCAACTCCACCAACACCAAGTTCTGTTACTACAACAACTACAGCCTCACACAACCCAGATACTTCTGCAAGACCTGTAGAAGGTACTGGACTGAAGGTGGGTCCCTCAGGAACATCCCAGTTGGTGGAGGCTCAAGGAAGAACAAGAGATCATCATCTTCTTCCTCATCAACAACAACTTCTAATATTTCGAACAACTCATCAAAGAGGCTTCCTGATCTGATACAACCCCAAGGCAACCAAGGTAACCAAGGCCAAGATCTAAACCTGGGCTTTCCATCTAATCAAGTTTTTGCACAGCATCAAATCCCCAACATTGATCAAAACAGTGACAAGAACAACAACTCTTCTAGTACTACCACAACAGCATCTCACCTCTCAGCTTTGGAGCTTCTCACTGGTTTGACCTCCAGGGGTTTGAACTCCTTCATGCCCATGCCAGTGCCTAATTCAGATCCCAACAGCAGCAACAACAGTGCAAGTGTATATACATCTGGGTTTCCCATGAGTGAGTTGATGATCAAGCCAACCCTTAATTTCTCTCTTGATGGGCTTGGAAGTGGGTATGGGAGTGCTCTACAAGGTCATCATGTTCAAGAAAATAGTGGGAGGCTTTTGTTTCCATTTGAGGATTTGAAACAAGTGTCAGGCAGTGGTAGTGGAATTGATCATCATCAGCAGAACAACAAGGAGCATCATCATGGTGGAGACTCAACTGGGTATTGGACTGGAATGTTAGGAGGTGGAACATGGTAAAAATTTAAGAGGATCGAAATATTCGTGGTGGTCTTTTTCTTCTTTCTTTCTTTCTGATTTTAATCTCTATTTATTAATCTTCTTCTCTCATGGTGGCGGGTGACTTGCTTGGATTCCTGAGTTCATAAGTACTAACAGATCATAGGATACATGGGGTTTTCTTAATTTATCACTTTGGATTTCTCCTTTGTCTTGATTTAATTATGGTGGGTTATTTTTTTGGAGCTTATTTTAGATTGGCTTCATAAAATTAAGGGCGACTTTTTATTGGGATACTACTACTACTACTACTACTCTATGAGGATATTAGAAGCAATGATGATCAAGAAGACCAGCAGGCCAGAATTTTTTTAGGGTATGTAGCTAGTAGAGAAGAGGCATGCACTACTGTTCTTGCATAATGCCCTTTATTTCATGTAATTGATCTTCTCTAGCTATTTTATCACTAAGAGAAAGTAAAGGGCAGCCCACTGTAATTTGTCATTGGTTGGTTAGCTTAATTGGTACAATCAATAATTATTACATACATAATGTATAATGTACTACTTATGGATAGCTAAGCTAGCTAGGTATCTCTTTCTTCTCTGTTTTATGTGATGTTGTTTAGTTTAAGGTTTTATTAATCAGGACAGAGATTCTTCCAGCCATTTACAGAAAAAAGCTAGCTAAAGAGATTTGAAGATAGAGCTAGCCAGGTAAGAATCTCTGAACTTTCCACATGACTTTGCTATAAACAACTCTTCAAAAAAGTTTAACCACCATCTCAGCTTAGCTGATCTATCTCCATATTCTTACTTGGAACCAGTACTAAACACCACCTGCCTCAACCAGAAATAAACACCACCTGCCTCAACCAGAAATCTTAGCGAAGCTAAGTTCTAAGCTCGCTCACAGTCTCACAGTAGGTGAGGCTATTATTATCAAGATATCCAAACAGTTTTGAAGACTCTTTCACAATGTCTCCCATTATAATCTATTTCCAGAATTGATCATTGCTTCCATGCCACCCTCTTTTTTTTCCCCCAGTCTCACTGAAATGAGAGATCGAGAGAAAGATCTGACAAACCCTTATTTCCTTGGTCCTTGTTGGGACCCACAAAAACATTCCCCTTGGCTAGTGTGCTAAAGAGAGAATAATACACCCCACTAAGTTGATCCATCCAGATCTGAACTCTTACCTCCCCCCAATTTTTAAATCACATTTCTTTTGGTTTCTTGCTGTAAGCCACTTACATAATAATAACGCCCACAGGACCGGTCTTTAAGTATTTCACTTATTTTGGGTATAATATTAACCACTTAGTCTAGTTCCACCGAGCTCACTCTAAGGGTAGTTTTGGAATTGAGCCACAATAATCTAGGCCATGAGTTAATGTACTACATTGGTCCAAGTTGAAAATGACAAGCCATATTCCTTGAAAGCCAAGAATGAAACACAGCCTTGAGAAACCTAGTGGCCGTTCCAGCTATTTATAGGAAAAGGGTCACCTAACAAAGTCCATAAAAGATGGAAACTGGATCAATGCGGACCCGTAGTCATGTCTTTGGCTTCTTCCTGTTGTGCTTTAGTGCTTAGGTTTTTCCAATAAGTAAAAAGCGTGTCTCCAATTCATCAGATACTTTCCTTCAGTGAAAAGTTTAGGCCATATTGACGTATCTATGTGTTTGACAATGAGCAAGTCCACGTGGTAGACTAGAATTCAACTTTTGCTTCAATGGAGTGAAAGATCTAGTAGCCTTGTTAGCGAAGATTGCCCGTGAAGCGTGAGTTATTGATATTTATAAAATCACCACATATAGAGGTCACATATACGATTCTCTTAGCAGATGACAATGAGTGAGGTGGGGGGGGGGGTGTAAAAAAAAAAAAAAAAAATTAAAGGCTTGAAGTTGCTCAGAGCAAACCTTATCAAATTGAAACTGAGTTCTTACAACCGATAATACAGACGGGCCAAATTAATTTTAGGTACCCTATAGTACAACAAAATCCAAGTTTTCATGAACAATTACTGAAATAAATGATTCCAGGGGTTTCACAGGGCTACCTGAAGTCTAACAAATCCATTTCCTCTAGTTATTGTATACAACCACAATACCTTCTGCATTGACACTTACCTACCAAAGACCTTGACAGTCTGTTTTAAGCGACAACTGATCATTCTCACACACACAAAAAAAAAAAAAGTACAGCTCTCTTCTATGCCACAGCAATACAAAACAGGCCCCAAGTGAGTAAACTCAATAGTGCCATACAGACTTACAAGAAAGCGGACTGAGTATGAAGATATCACTGCAATTGTATTAACTACATCACATCCGGGAGTTGCAGGTGCATTACTCACCGTAACTCTTCTATGTGGGAATTTGAGTGTATAATCATTGGGTCATAAAGTGGAAAATAGAAATAAATAACAATGAATACAGCCAGAATTTCAAAATTATAACAAGAAAATAATGTATTGGACAATTCCCAGTCAGTATAGTATGCAACCGAGAGAGCAGGAGGGGTAAAAGTTTCAATTCATTCAAAAAATAATACTGTTTCCAGTTTCAACATCAACAGGGATATACCATTAGATTTGATTGCCAATATAAACTAGACCAAGAAAGCTGAAGTCAACCTTGTTCTTTTAGAGATCAGAGATCACCATTGATTCCAAATATGCGAACCTTGTGCATGTTTGGGAACTTTGCCACTACCAGCACAAAAACTGCTAGTGTGTTGAAGAAGAGCATTGGATTTTGATAGTCTGTTGTATGAGATGCTATCAAATACCTGCAAAATCATGAATGAGTTAAAAAAGATTGAGCATTAAAATAGAATAGCAGCATGTCCAAATAAAGATATACTTCCGTATCTTTCTTATCTATCGACCAAAAAAAAAAAAGTATCTTTCTTGTCTAAGAGGTCAAGTGCATTCCATTATACATAAGAACAAAATAAGTCTAATCAGCAAAAAGGTGACAAGTAGTTAGTCATGAGGGATTGACTGTATAACTATAACAAGGTTGAAACAAACCTAAGGATTTACATAATACTACTGTCCTTCATTTCACTAGGTCGTCAAAAAGTGTGATCTGTGAAGCCATTAGTAAAGTTCTACACATATGAAGTCTGGAGATATTTAATGGTGCGTTCTCCAGTCTCCACTGTGAAAGAATTTACATTTACTTTTACAAATCCAATCTGAAAGGCTTATATAAGAGAGCTTAAGGTACTTGTGAAATATACATGAAAGCTTAAAATACTTGGAATGCTTAAAGTACTTACAAAACAACAGGCACGACAGTTAGAAACTTTCTGTTTCGAGTGAGCTGGTTGCCATTGTCTATCTGCTCCCACCAAGTAAGCGCATTATAGATACCTTGGTCATCAGCAAATGGTGTTCCCTTCTTCCAGTGAAAGAAATGGTACGTAACCTGAAAGGAAGACGTGAAGACAATCAGAACTAATAAGTAGGTATAAGTATCAACAGGAAGATTGTAAGTCACCAACTCTTATGTAAACATAGTGCGGTGGATAAACATTATTACACAATTGAGTAATCTCCAGCAATGCATCAACTTTTTACTTTTCAGAAAGAAACACATAACAGACACTTCCACACTGAATTTGCAGCAACTACTTAATATCGAGCTTTTAACACCAACACAACTCGAGGGTTGTGAGAATAATATGAAGCCCATATTAATCACTATTAATTGTGCTATTCCAAATACGCAATAACCTCAGAAAGCAGAGTCGAACCATAAATATGGATGATTTGAGCATACACAATGTTCAGAAAGCCTATGCGCATCCAGAACTTGTCTAATTTTCCCAACAGCATATCACAAAATAGACATTTCAAACTATAAAATCACTCTTCAGGACTAAATCAATATCTCATTCTCCCTCATCCTGCTTACGAAATCTAGTGTCTTCGGGGTTATGAGATGCGGCCGATTCTCTAAAAACAACTCAGAACAGTCAGATTCTTTCAAATTTCATCCAATCTACTACAACCTGTACATCATCTTTCGTGTTCCGATACAGAGACATTAACGTGCTCACTTCCACGAGTTATTACCTATTGAAATTCTCAGCTTTGTTTTTGCTAATAAGCAGCTTTACCTAACGAAATTGATTCAAATTCATCATCAACATCAAAACCCTAAGGATTCAGATTCACAATCCCCCAAATTTGACCAAAAATCCACACACAGACGCATAGATGAGCAGGAAACTAAGCAAAGCGAGCTAAGATTGGTAATGAAATCGAACAAAACAAGGAGAAGGAAAAAGGAGAGATTACGAGAAAATGAGCGAGGTGGACGATGGTCCAGGCCATGCCGGGAGAGCAAGAGAAGAGGCAGAGAACGATGAGCCATGAAAAGAAGACGATGAGAATGTAGGTGGTCCAAACGCCGGGGTACGTAAACCATTCCGTGTTCCGATTCAGATCCGTCGGTCGCACCGCCGTCACGTACATCTCCTCCTCCTCCTCCTCCTCCCACACCGTTGGATTTCCGGATTTAGATATGTGCGGCGGAGATTGAACGGAAAAGAAGAGAGAGAGAGAGAGAGAGCTAGGAGATGGACACGAAGATGAAGAGCGGCGACGATGAAGAGGGTAATGAGGAGGAGATGCTCATCATCACCGACCAGAAAGTCTAGTCGAGATATCAATCGTATTTGATGGGTATTTCCGCATCGATTTTTTTTTTTGGAGCGGTGATGACTTATCAAACAGGTGGTCCACATGGCTCGTTAATATCTAAATATCATGGTTTTTTTTTTTTTAAAAATAATAATAATAAGAAATTGGATAAGATTCGATTTTTTCATTACACTCCATACTACCATACTAGGTAGATTTGAACATAAATATTTCCAAAATCAGGGCTGCTCTCTCCAAAATTAGGTTTTTTTTTTTCTTTTTTTACTGAATATAGCAGAGTATGTATGATATAATGTCCAGTATTATTTGTTTGCGATGAATGTATTTTTAAAATCAGGAGTGCTAGTTAGATGATTTCACCATAAATTAGAATGAAATATCATGCTTGAAACTATGACATACTCGAAACTGTGATAGAATATTTTATCAAATGCCTATTTTTTATTTATTACAATTAACCTTAATATTTGAAATAATATGATAATAAACAAAATATTTACTCCAAAGAATGGTTAAGAGTAGGCAATGATTGACCTCCAAGAAAGGATATAATTGCCATACGAATTTTTAAACAAAAGCATGGGTGTGGTGAAGAGCCTTAAGATGTGAACAGAATCAACCCCAGAAAATCTTGGTCCAAGTAAATTATAAAAAAAATTCTTCATTATTTTCGCCAAAAAATAAATGAACTTATTCAAATGCTACCGAAATTCAACAGTGTAAAAAACTATGAATAAACATAAGCGGGAACCTTGGTTGTACTAGAGAATAATATGGGGAAAATGCATAGAAATGAGGCCCAATCTTCTTAGAAGGAGCTGAATTATGTCAAAGATACATGAATGCAATGGAATCATTACCAGTTTGATAATGTCCTTCCATTGAAATAAAACAATATTACAACATATGAGAGCAAAAACTATCAGAGGGTAAGTGTGGCATTGCCAGTCCCATCCAATCCCTCCACTAACCTTCTCTTTGCAGACTTTGTTCTGAAACACCAGACCTCGAAAGCCTCGCTCAAGTCCGGATACTGAACCTGCTCGGCTCTCATCCAATCCGCCAGAATGTCGGCTTGATCATTTGATGGTAACGCTAGTACTAAGGTGACAATGGCACCTTCGATGGTCTGACACAAGTCTTCGTTCATCTTGTATGGAAAACCTGTGTCCTCGCTGCCCCTTTTATCCAAGAGTGGCTTCATCTTCCTAATATAAGGGAGCCATGAATTCAGTAATGTCAAGCGAATTGGAGCTGGAAGAATCACATTACCATACCCAACTGCTTCCAAGACTTTAGCAGTGACTTCTATGAGCTTAATCTTCAAGCCCCACATAAACGAATCAAGTTTCTTGTCCTCGATCACTCCTAAAACATTACTGGAGCTTTCAGCCCAGTTGGAAACGAAATCCTTCATCAAATCCATCTTTCCGAGTATGCTACACATCCATTCAAGATCCGATAAACTATGCATTATTTTCTCATCTGCTGTCTCGGATGCAAGGTCTGGCTCCAAAAGTAAGGAAGACAAATCCTTTTCAAATGTTGCAGAAATATGTGACAGACCTGTTCTTACCACTGATCTGACTTCATCATCTGCTGTGACCAACGGTGTATCCTCATCTTCTCCTAACATATATTCGACTTGCTCTTGAGCAGAAGTTTTAAGCTCATTGCCGAATGGAGGACATGGTCCAACAATGGATGTGGCAACACGAATTGCTGAGATCAAAACAGTTTTGGTGGCAGCTAAATCAACAGGTTGGATCCTAGCTATTATGGGCATAGCTATAGGACCCAACTTTGATACAGCTTTTAAGATGTGCTCTTCTTCTTTGTCCTCCCAAGGAACAGCCTCCAAGTACTGGATGCAGCAGGATACAATCTCGTCACACTTGAAGGAAACTGCAGACTGAAGAATACCGACAGCAGACTTAACAGAGTCCAATGCGTCCAAAATAAACTCTGTTGGAAGATAGAGCAGCCTCAATAGGTTGACATGGTGATCATAGTTGACCTCAGAGCAATGAACATTAATGGAATTACTGGGGTCTGGATTAGACAACCGTTCAGCAAAGTACTTGCTCCTTTTTATGAGAACAGATGAGTGGGAGTAAAACTGTTGGTGTCTTCCTTCTCTGTCCTTCAAGCAGATGACAACGTCGCTGGTATTCTGATCACCAAGTCTGCAAGGCTTGGTTTTTAAAGCTTTGTCCATGTGCGGCAACAAGGTTCATGCTTTAAACAATTGACAGAGCACACCAACTGAAAATTACAATTTGACATAGGCAGTTGGTCAATCCACATAAATTCTAAGAAATAAAAACAAATTATGCACTCAAAGTAGTTTGAACAATAACACGATCCAAAACACCATGATAACGTATCAATAACTGAATATTTTCAAAGTGCTTTGCAAGCTAACAATAGCTGATCCATGTTCCATACATCTACACAAAGTATGAAAAGTGTATAGAACTGACCACGGTTTCTTCAATATTCATTAAACAATGAATTTCACAGACAATCATGACTCCATGAAACCCAGTACATGTTAAGAAATTACATCCACTAGTAACAAAGAAGACACTTTCACCTACAAAGTAGTATCCCAATCAACAAAACCAACAAAGCTCATAAATCAATTCCTCAAAACACATAATTCATGTTAAAATATCTACTAACAGTCTAACACTATAAGCTGTAAATAATAACGAGACAAATTAAGAACTAAACCCAAAAATGTTTCTAGCGAAAGATGACTAATTGATGGAAACCCAATTGATTCATGAAGTCCCCATTCAACTATTTGGCATATCAAATTCAAAGTTCCAATCTTTCTAAACATCCCAAAATCAAGATTCTTCCTTTCTTTCAACTGGGAATTCTTGAATGAAAAAAAAAAAAAAAAACAACAACAACAACTCACCCCCTAATTGTATGAACCGCAGAAATGGGTTCCAAGCTTTAACTGCAGAAACCGGATCCGCTGTGAATTGCTCAATTTTCCAGCAGTTTATAATTGAAAAGCGCATAGATGAAAGCCATCAGGTGTTTCCAGAGTTCTCTGAATTTCTTAGTTGAGCTTCAGCTAATCAACTGAGAAACAAAAACTTTGAGATTTGAGTGAAGGGACAAAAGTTGTTTGAATGACCAAAATGGCCTGGAGTTTGATTGTAGCTGAGGTGATGTGTTAAGGGATGGGAGGAGATTAGTGTATTTCTCAGAGGGCAATTTGGTGCAATAAAACATGGGAGACTAGATAGTACATCACCCTAGAATGGGGGCAAATGATTGGTGGAGAGACTGGGGTTATGTGTATGGAATTGGATCTAAGCACGAAACATATCTCTTCTTTCTAGTTAGTGTAGGAGGATCAACACCAAAAAGTTGGCTACTTTTTCTTTAGTTTTATCACAACTTGCACAAGTTGCAGCCAAGTGACCACTTGATTCAATTTTCTAAACAGAGCCAAATGGAGTTTGCTATCAATGTTTTCTGATGCTACTGATCTTATGGATTCCATTTGGGCCCAAGCTCCCAGGTTATTTGAAAGATCAGTAGCTTAACTAAATTATCAAGTCATAATTTATATATCTTACGTATAAATGTTTTTTTTTTTTTTTTATAAATCACCAAAGATGATCGAGTTGTTAAGAGTCTCCAGGTATGAAACCCTATACTCGGGTTCGGATCCCACCGACGCTGATTAAAGTTTAAATTCTATTCTATTCTTGGTGGCTTGGTGTCAAGGGAGAAGAAGATTTTAAAAATACCGTGCGATCTCAATAAAAACAAAACATTGTTTTTGTAGTCTGTTCACTTTCTTTCTTCTTTCAACTTGAAATTTTTTCAAGAATTAGCCACAACCTCTGTACCTCTATTCACTAGAGTTGGGTCTTTTTAGTGACTTTGCACCTCCTCTTTATTTGATGATAGTTGGGGAGATTTCTTGTGCGTTTAGCCGTCTCTCATACAATCATTAATAATTGAGTCATTAACTTCGAGCAATGTGAGGAAGGCTGCAATTTCCCACAACACACACTTTGACAATAAGATATTGAGTGCATAATTTTGTGATAATGATGGTCCCTGCTTAACTAATTGTTCATTTGAGAAATTAAGTTTTCATGGACATGAAGTGGGAATGCCCAATCACATACAATTTCCAATTTCAAAGTGAGAAGAACATAGAGACTGGCCTTAAATTCGATTTTGAGGACGTTGGTGGCCACAAACTTGACTTCAATGTGGAGAATTTTATTTTTTATTTTTTTGAACAGATAATGTGGAAAATCTTCGATCCTTAACTTTTGTAGTTTTGTTTGATGTTTTGTGGGTTGGTATCAGGGTAAATCTGGAAATCTTTACTTTAACAGAAGCTTATAGCTTTGGTCTGTTGCTGAACTGAAACAAGTGTCAGCTTACTTATCCAATTTGAAGATTCCTAAGGTTTTCCTTGCATATAAATCCAGGTCTCAGTCCATATTGGTACCAGAAATTAACAATCCAGTGATGGCTTCCTCCTTATCGAAGTTTCATTTGCTTCTTGCCTTTGTTGTTTTGATCTTGTTCCAGCTCTCTTTTTATGCCGCAGCCGACCCTCCTGGTATGTACAATGTATCTCTCCCTTCGTGATAGATCTTATATTAGAGCTAAATTTTGATCTATGGTGAACTGCAGAAAGCGATCTTTGCAATTTCGACGATGAAACTGACTTGGACTATAGTCTGGCACCAAAAGATGTTAACGCCAGAGGCAGTTGCCTTTACATAGGTGACTGTAACAGAAGCAAGGACTGCAAGCCCCTGTGTGCAGCCAAGGGTATCCGTGCAGTGAAATGTGTTACCAACCCAGCTGGTGGAAAGCATTGTTGTTGTGCTCTTCCTAAACCCAAGTAGCCACCATATCATAATGTAGGAATATACATGGTGAATGATGCAAGAAGAGTGGGCTTGTGTTTGTTTGATCGTGATGATTGACAAATTTCTATTGGGCCCCTTATTTCTGTATGAATTCAAAGCTCATTGTGAGAACCCAATATCAAACGGAAGGAAATATATTCGATCTATTAACTTCAATGCAGACCAACTCAATTAAACCATTTAGTGTTGTGGGGAACTCGATCATTTTACTAAAAAATGAAACAGAGCAGGTAAACTAAGAGACCTCCATAATCAAAGTAATTTGAGGTAAAAGATTGATTTCATATCTTAATCCCAGGTTTGTTTCTGCATGACTGGCCTCTAACATTTTCCATTCATTTTCCTTTCACCAGCGTAAAGATGCCTGAATTCAGCCATGGGAATGGATCCATCGATTTCAACGAAGATTTTAATGAAATCGGTAATTGGAGCCTTGTAGATTTTAATTGCATGTTGAATTGGATTACAACCCGTTCATTGCCACATTTTAGGGCCTATTACGAGCAAGGGGGATTGATGATTTTCTTTGAGCTCGAGTCTACTAGTGAATACATGAGAAGAAAAATGAAGCAGTGAACGGGCTCTAACTCTGCAGGAGTTGAATTGTTTCCCACTCAACAAATTCCTCGAGCTGCTGTCTGGTTACATGAACGGGATACATTACATGAAGAACAGCAAAGGGTGGTGGTCATTTCCCACTCACAAATGCAGAGTATCTGAACCTCTATTGAATTCGGCAAGGAGTCTATTTTCCGATGCATAAGATATACACCTAGTTAACCTCACATAAGGTGAAGAAATTCTGCATTCTTTGATTCTGTTACTGTGCATTTGTGAAATTGTGTTGTTTCATCATTTCTCTTAACAATATGTCTTTCATTCAATTTATTTCATCCTAAACAGTCTTGTCAAGTCATACCCAGATATGATACATATACCATAGAAATATAGACAATAACCCTTTTATCAGAAAAGAAAGAGACTTGTGCTTAGTTTCATCAAGCTTCACTGGGCACCTAATTTAATCACCAATTTTTATGGAGTGGTAGACCGTGCAAACACTAAAGATATGCCTGTACACTTCATTTCTGTCTAATACTCTAATTTTTTTTTTTTATAGCAATTAATCTGTTCATGCTTATTAATCAGTTCATTCAAAGGATTTGGAACCTGGGGGCTTGCGTCCAGGGCCTTGAGTGTGGATAGTCCCCAAGGTTAATGCAAATGGTATTTTCGATCTGTTTAATGGAATTCATACAACAACATAATTCAATTCTACAAAACCAGTACCTGTTTTCCTCCACAACTAAACTCCTACAACTTGGAGAATAATCATAAGATTGCATACACAGTAATCAGTGATCGGATCCTGTTCTATACAAAACATTAAATTCTGTTTTGCATCATCAACCATTCGTCTATTATTCACTCTTATGTCAATCTCTATTGGAATCTGACATGCTTAAATCAAACTCTAAAAGAAATGAACCTTGCTTAGATTAAGACCATTAGCTCTTATGAAGATATATTACAAAACTACCTCTATGCTGAAACCATTTTTTACTATGCTTTTCAATCTCCGTTGATTGATATTCTATGATGACTAACTATCATTCCTATATTGCTATGATTTACAGTGAGAGCTGATTACAGTCAACCTCAGCAGCAGATGAGCAAACTGAGGACAACTGAAGATCACATGCAAAATTGATGTTCAGATAACAACTGTAATATTTTTGTTAGGTCTATCTATTTTTATAACCAACATATAAAAAACAGTGTTGGTTAGAATTTTTTTTTTTAATTTTTTATTAATTTTTTTTTTAAGAAAAATGTAAATGAACAAGCCTGGTTAGTATACCGACTTATAAATATATCAAACCAGTCAAAACAGCAGCCTTTGAAATACATAAGTAACCCCGCAGCATGGCGTACGTGGGTCGTTCAGCTCCCTAGTGTTTCCTAATGCTACGGATCCTAAGATGCCATTTGGGTCCCAAGCTCCCAAGTAATTTCAGATATCAATATTAGCTTAACGAAATTATCAACTCGTAATTTATTTATCTTATATACAAACATTGTGTTAGTAGTTTGTACAATTTCTTTCCCAACCTTTTTCTTTCAACTTGAAATCTTTTCAAGAATTAACCTCAACTTCCATACCTCTATTTAGTATTTACTGGAGTTCGGTCTTTTTGGTGACTTTGCACCTGCTTTTTATTTGTTATTGGTTGGGGAGATGTCTCGTGAGTTTAGCCGTGTCTCATACGATCATTAATAGTTGTGTCATTGGCTTCGGAAATGCGAGGAAGGCTGCAATTTTCCACAACACACTTCGACAGTAAGAAATTGAGGGCATTATTTTGTGATAATGATGGTCCATCTTTAAATTAAGTTTTCATTGACATGTAGTGGGAATTCCTAATCACATACAACTTCCAGTTTCAAAGGGAGAGGTACATAGATACTGGCCTTGAATTCGATTTGAAGGACGTTGGTAGTTAAATTCATTGTGGAAAATCTTCCATCTTTAACTTTTGTTTGGTGTTTAGTGGGTTGGTATCAGGGTAAAACCGAAAATCTATACTTTAAAACAGAAGCTTATATGGCTTTGGTCTGTTGCTGAACTGAACCAAGTGTCAGCTTAATTTATCCAATTTGAAGATTCCTAAGAGAAACATTTTTAGGATAAGGTTTTCCTTGCTGAGTACTCACACTAATAATAACCAAAATGTAACAATCCAGTGATGGCTTCATCCTCATCCAAGTTCCATTTGCTTCTTGCTGATGTTGTTTTGATCTTGTACGTTCCAGCTCTCTTTTTATACCACAGCAGACCCTCCTGGTACGTATAATGTTCTATCTACCTCCCTTTCTATCAAATTATTAGAGCTAAATTTTGATTTATGGCTTTAATATATCTCTGAATTGCAGAAAGTGATCTTTGTAACTTCGATGATGAAACTGACCTGGACTATAGCACCAAAAGATGTTAACGCCAGAGGCAGCTGCCTTTACATAGGTGACTAATAGAAGAGAGGACTGCAAGCCCCCTATGTGCAGCCATGGGTATTCCTGCAGTGAAATGTGTTACCAACCCAGCTGGTGGAAAGCATTGTTGTTGTGCTATTCCTAAACCCAAGTAGCTAGCTACCATATCATAATGTAGGAATATATATGGTGAACAATTAATGAAAAGAATTTCATTGACCAATTTCTTTTGGGCCTTTGATTTCTAGTATGAATCAATACTTAGTGGGCCGTGATCACAATTGCTGCTCTATTCTCCGGCGTAGAAGAAAACAAAAACACTGTCTACACACTGTTGATTCTTGGGATAGTGACTATGGGGCCGTGAGCATGATTGAACCCATTTGTACGTCCATTATAGGCTCTATGCTCATGAGTCATGACACGTAGGAATATATAGTAATGAAAGGACAAAACCAGACATTAGTCTGAGAAAGCTCTGTGATCAGCCAGAAAAAATTGACTGACCTTGCAGACCGGTGGAGACGGGTTTTGGTTGCTAAGTGAGCACAGCAGTGCATGCGCTTCAGTTCTGGCAAACCAACAAACAGGTGAAATAAGAAAAAGAAAAAATTGAAAATGGAAAAAATTTATGCCCTGTATAACTTGTGGACCAAAAACAATGTATATGGAAAACATTCAGGTTCAGTAGATGTAGTAAATTTGGTCGAGAAATATGGACGTAGATAACTAAATGGCACTCACATTGTTGGGAATTCGAGAGAGTTGTAGTAAATTTGGTCGAGAAATATGGACGTAGAATAATGAAAATTTTTCATAACCAACACTTATAAGATGGTCTCAATTCTTGATATTTATAATCAGTTTTTTTTAATAATCAAAACTTGTATTTAGTATAATCTAATCATTAATTTATGTTGGTGCATGTGCACATAGGTGCACTGAAACCTTTGCCTTAAAAAACAAATACAGTAATTCATTTGAACAATGGATTACACATTAATACGGGGTTGACAAGAGGTAATACTGCTAGGTTGTTTTAAATTTGTAATCTAAAAGAAGAGAAGTGTGCTTGTGTTTAATTCACTTAAATCACAGACTACTTTCAACCTTCTCAGATTGCTATTGACACACACTTTAACATTACCTTGTTATAAAGAATTTGGAATTTCTAATATAATTAATAATATTAATTATAAAGTAGAATAACGAAACGAGTATCAATATTAGCTTAGAGGGTCAATATCTCTGAAAATGTTATTAGAGATAATAAGTTTTTGGATTATAACTACTTTCAATACACTTCAATACTTGACGATGTTTTGTTTTAATATAAATTCAATGAACTCCACTTTTGAGTAATACAAAAAATAATAAGGTGGACAAATCAACAAATTTGACAAACTCTATAATTCATATTAGGGTTCATCTATTGTCAACCTACCAATTTCTTAGTTCATCATACTGATATTTGAATTCGTGAAAGACTATATTACAGTGCAAAATGACTAATAAATACACTAATTTTCTAAAATCCAAATCCGTAAGGAAAACTAAATACATAATCAATTTATTAAATACAAAGGCTACATAGTTTCTCATTGGATAACATTAATCTTCATTAGAGGTGGCAAACGGGCCAAGGCAGCCCACTTAATCGGGCTTTCAGGCAATGTTCGAGCCGGCCATTAGGCCCAACCGGGCCTATGACCCAAGCCCACAATATGCCAGGTCGTGCTCATACCGGGCTAATAGGTTGGTCATGCTGTGCTCGTATCATGTCGAAAATTAAAATTAGTTGAGGCCAATATTATAAGGGTGTGGCTATTGCCACATGATTTTCTTTGCTCACCATGCTTGCCCATTGCACCCTACATTTTAATTTCAATTATTAAAAATTTACTTCTCTACTTCATTTCTCTTTCCAGAAATACCTTAATTATATGACATATCCAATTAAAAAAAAAAAATTTAACGAAAATCGCTCACTTAATTTATACCAATAAAAAAAATAAACGATAATAAAGTTTCCTATAAAATCATAATCTGGCTTACTTCCCTTTTTTTATTTTTTTCTTCAGTTTCAATGTTTTGTCTATTTCAATCCATATAAAAAGATTAGTAAGTTAACAACTATGAGTAATGAATAAGAGATTGATTTTTGTTTCCTGTTTTAAATTTTTACTTTCGGTGTTCTAAAGGGTATTGCAAAGATTTTGATGAAGGTCATGAAGGTAACATTAATGATTTTGTGAATTCAATAATGAAAGCTAAGGAGGCAAAAAAAGACAAAAAATAGTAATAAATTCAACTTGGGTGGAGAAATGAAGATTAATATTATCCAACGAAAGAAGGCATGAGGAGAGACAGTAGTGAAAAAACCTAAAGAGAGACTGGAGAACGCGCCTCACGCGTTTGGAGACTTTGAGAGAGTTTGATGCTCCATCCGGTGCTGTGTCCTCGGACGGGCCTTTGAGGGATCTGTGAGCACCAGCGGGGCTTTCTGGCATGGGCGTGGTCCAGAGAAGATGGATGGGTGTTGGTTACCGATTTGGGTAAATCGATCTCGATCGTACCCTTTCGGATCTGTGGCGAGCGCAAGTGAGGCGTAGCTCTAGGAGTGTTGGCTAGCTGTGGCTGGTGTCACTGCAGTACTAGAAATCTGGGCAGTTATTTATAAGTCAAACTCCTGGTAGATAAATTCTCGAAAGGGATTCGGTCACTGACGACTGCTAAGATTTTTGGCCTTCTACAACGTGGTACTATTGTGCGGCAGAATGTTGGCGTGATGCGGTAGCGTGGTGTTACTGTGCAGAGGCGCGACAGTGCTGGAGGGGATGGTACTGGTTCGTTGGCCGCGGAGTGGATGCCTGCACCGTGGGTGTCTCTTACTGCGAAGAGAGATGGTTGGGTCAGGCTTTTGTCTTTGGGCCCTTGCTGGTGATTATTTGTTACTAGTGCTTTATTGTTTGTTTGTTTTTTTTATCGTTATTGTTTTGTTGAAAATAAGTTTCTGCCATGATTCGGTATGACGCGATGGGCTTTGTGCTGGTTTATGCGCCTTGTGTGCCTTGTCTGCTCTAGGTAGGCGGTGAGTTCCTTGCATTAACAAATGGTCACAACCTTCTAGTAGTAGTAATGTATCTGCTCTGGGTAGGCAGCGACTTCCTTACTTGGTCAAATAGTCGCTGTCTCCTAATGGCAAGATGAAACTAAGTGTCGTTGGATTTACTTTCCGGCGGCAACGTAGTATGAAAGCTGTGCAATTGGTCATTATGCTTCGTTGTAATAGAGTTATATATCGAGTTATCTTTCCGTTATGTCACTGCTATGTCTAAGCAAATAGAGTAGCCAATAGTGCACTCTTTGCTAGTTAGTGCTTGTTAGAATACATGTATTTTGTAGAGATTCCTGATATTATTTCGCGATATACTCTAGATGCTTATTGTAATCAGGGGTTTAGACTCAATATCCCCCCTTTGTATTCGACAGTTTCACTAATCAAGGCTTAAGGGCAGCTGCACCATCCCTTTATTCAAAAAATGAAGATTAATGTTATCAAATGAGAATTAAGCAGTCTTTGTATTTAATAATTGATTATGTATTTAGCTTTCCTTATAGATTTGGATTTTATAAAATTAGTGTACTTATTAGTCATTTTGCACTGAGGTAAAATAATCTTTCAATAATTCAAATATTTGTAGGGTGAACTAAGAAAATGTTAGAGTGGCAATAGCCGCACCCATATTATAAATAGAAGTTGCTACTCATGTACTACCCTAAACTATTTGTTAAAATTTAATGTTATACATTTATTGTTTATAAATTATTTGTTATCTTTATACTATAAAAAGTAAAATAAAAATTATATTATAGAAACGGGCCACCCAATAATATATCATGCTCAGGCAGTGCCAAATTGCTAACGAACTAGGACCGTGCTTGGGCGCTTTTAAACATGCCGTGTTTGGGTCTAGCGGCCCGTTTGCCGCCTCTAATCTTCATTTTCTCCACCAAAATATAAATTTATTACTTATCTTTTAGGTTTTAGTGAAAAATTTATCAAGTAATGTGAGGATAATCATATGAGTAATTTGAGCCTAAATTTGGCTTCATCACTAGCTAGTCCATGAGTCAGACTGAAGACCTCTTCATTTATAATGCTAGAAATCACTTTTGTAGCAACCAAATGTCGATTTACATTGACATGGAGAAGTTTGGTCATTCCTTGGATTTATATGGCATGCTTGAAGTAATCTCTGACTATTCACCCGTCTTATTTACTTGCTTGGAAATTTAGTGATTTAATGAAATAGAAGATTTTACGGTGTCATTTGGTGTCTGAAGCTTTAGATTTGAGCTGAAGGCAAGTCACTCGTATTAATGCCATTTGATCCATTTCAACTAATTAAGTAGTTCATTATGAGAGTGGTCCTAGATATCAATGAAAAAAGTTGAAGATCTTGAAGATCTTAATAGTGAATATTTAAGTGTTACATAGTTAACCTTGAGTCATTTAACGCATATGCGCTGTAAGGGAAGTTTGCATCTTGATCACTGGCTGCATAAGGATCTATAAAATTTTCCATGTGATTTCATTTTTCTATTAATAAATAACGAACACTCTCACCATGATCCTTTGCATTGTTTTTGTGCAGAAAATGAGGTGCAAGAAGCTTGGCCGTTTCTGCAATCGTTTTTAAAGTTATGGCATTTCTTGCCACAATCAAACTTTTATGCGATGGAAATATTTGAATTATTGATAAGTTGTTTATTTCAAATAATGTATGATTTAATTAATAACAAACAAAATTCTTGGTTTATCTGGCAAGTTCAAACGCATGGTGCGTACGTCAGGCCCTTCAGCAAAATGACATTGACCTCATTGAAGTGGTACTTTGACCCAAAATGATCTGCAGTCTCTTTCGATGTTTATTCCTTTAAATAGCAAGGGTGCCATGAAAAATATTTGGGTCTGCCTACAATTACAGGTAGAGATAAGAAACGGACGTTCCGTGGCTTGGCAGATAGAGTTTGGAAACGAGTACAGGGCTGGGAAGGCAAGATCCTGTCAAAAGGTGGTAAGGAAATACTCATTAAGGCAGTTGCTCAGGCGATCCCTACGTATACTATGAGTGTTTTTCAGCTACCAATTGGTACCTGTGAGGATATTAATAAACACTTAGCCCGGTTCTGGTGGAGTAAGCCGGGTGGTAAAGGAATGCATTGGCGGAGCTGGGACCGTATGTGTCTGAGTAAGAATGAGGGGGGCTTGGGCTTCAGGGAGTTCCAACAGTTTAACAAATCCCTTGTAGCAAAGCAAGGATGGAGGTTATTGCGGTGTCGGGATTCCCTAGTTGGCAGAATGCTCAAAGCTCGTTATTTTCCTCGAACCAGCTTTCTTGAGGCTGAGGTGGGTACGAACCCTTCTTCTATATGGCGTGCCATTGTTTGGGGTGGCGAGCTACTGAAGCAAGGGTTGAGATGGAGAGTAGGTAGTGGTGAAGACATTAGAGTTTTTCTTGATCCGTGGGTCCCTGATTTGGAAGGATTTAGTGTAACTTACAAAAGTGGTTTGGATATGTCGATGAAGGTTTTCAGAACTGATTTTGGATTCAGGAGTGTGGGATATTTCAAAATTGCAGCAGATTGGTAGGGCTCAAGAAGTAGATGCAATTCTAAGTATTCCACTTGTGAGATTGGGAGGCCGAGATCAGCTCATCTGGAATCAAAATAGGCATGGTAAGTATTCAGTGAAGAGTGGGTACTGGCTGGCTCTTAGGGATGTAAGAGAACGTGGTGGGCATCAAAATTCGACTCCAGGGGATTCTGATTATTGGCGTCATCTTTGGAAGCTCAAACTCCCTCCAAAGATGCTGAATTTCATTTGGAGGTGCTCAACCGGTACTATGGCATGCATGAGTGCTTTATGTACGAGGCGTATTGTGAATACTACTCTATGTGCTAGATGCCAACAAGCAAATGAAACGCCTTTACACGCAACATATTGTTGTCCTCAAAGTGTTGCGGTGTTGGAAAAGGTGAGTTTTTTCTCGGAGTTGGGTCATGGTGCATGGGGGAGTTTTGTGGAATTTCTAGAAGATGCTAGAAGGAAGTTAACAGTGGATGAGGTATGTTTCTTAATTGTGCTCCTTTGGCTTAATTGGAAAGAACGAAATGCTGTTCAACATGGTGAGCAAGTCAAACCTACTATGGTGATATATGAAATGGGCCTTTCCATATGGGAGAGTATAAAGCATGCACGACGTCGCAACCATGAGGATCAGGTGGACTATTGCGTCATAGATGGGAATGAAGTACATTGGGCTCCGCCATCAGGTGGAAGTCTAAAATTAAATTGTGACGCATCGGTGGCTGCAAATGGAGAACAGGTTGGGATTGGTATCGTGTGCCGAGATAGCGAGGGGAATATGGTAGCAGCTATGGGGGAGAGGGTCGTTGGAAGATTAAGGCCATGTGCGGTTGAGTTATTCTCTGTGATGAGGGGTGTTGAATGGGCTATGGAACAAGGCTGGACTGGCCTCGTGGTTGAAACAGATTGCTTGGAGGCTGTGAGAGTGGTAAATGGAAGTGATGAATGCCTAGCAAGTGAGGGTACTATTGTGGAGCGAATCAGAGAGTTACTCGTGGCATTGGATATCCACAATATTCGGTATGTTCCTAGAACGGCTAATATGGCGTCTCATGCTATTGCTGGAGTTGTAGCTCTGAGTAGTTGGTTAGGGGTTGGGCCTTCTTGGCTCATGGATGTCATTGATAATGACAGACCCGTAACTAGTTCTTTTTATAGGGAGAAGAGTGGGGAGTTCTTGTCCACCACCGGTCATTCCATTGTTTGTAATTTTGATTAGTTTGAATAAAATTTTTCATTCTCAAAAAAAAAAAAAAATATCAAGGGTATTACGTGACCTCATTGGGGGAACGAAAGTTGTTAAGTATAGCTCGTTTGCTATTTAGTCTAGCTATGATTTAGTCTATGACATAACAACGACAGTAACAAGAAAAGGGCATGAATGCAACATAAACTAAAAAATGGCACTGAGAAGTTTCTTCTTTCAAGTCTATCCATATTTGAGAACTGCTTAATTGTTGCCAATATGAAGAGAACCGACATCTTTAGAAACTTGGTTTTAGAATTTAGATGGCCGGAATGAATGTGATAGAGAGAAACATACGGGTGGTGGTGCAGCCTAACTCACCTTCCGAATCAACAAATAATGGGAGGTCCATATAAATTATAAAATTAAGTTGCAGTAGTCAAATCTTTTTTTTTTTTTTTTTTGAAGGGACAGTTGTCAAATATTTTTATATATATACAAAGCAAGTTGATTTCTTATATAGAAAGAGACAATTGCATGCATGTGGCCCTTTTCCCAGTTGCTTGTATAAAACGATGTAACTAAAACCGTTAGTGTTTTTCAAACATTGCGCGCATGCATGCATGTTTCTGATAAAAACAAAAATAATCAAGCATGTCGTAAACGAAGATTTCAATAAGCACGATTAGCTAATAGATCAAAAGGTCGAACATACTTTTCAGCCATCCTCAATTTTTCATACACCTTGCAAATTATATTAAACCGGTAGATCATGACATAGTCCAATAGAGGTATGTTCCAACACTATTGTGGGAGTGGCAAAAGTGTTACAGTTTATCGTTTTTGCCCAATTTCCTTTGATATAAATGATATGATTAACCGTGCAAGCCTTTCCTCCATGGTGAGTGATTGTCCTACCTTATTGGTAGTTTTTGAGCATGTCTCAATCACCCAGAGAGCATCTTCTTTATGCAGAATGGCTTTGCTATTCTTTTCTAATACCTAGTCTTATTAGTGCTTTCTTGATGAAATTTTGGGGCAGTAGTTATGCCCTAATTTATACATCACCCACAGGCCACAAGATTCAAAACTATTCCGTGATGCGTTAAACCCTCACAATCATTTTCTAATACCTCTGGTTGGAATCTCTTCTGCTACACTGTGTTCGGTGGATTATGGGTTCTGTTCCCAGGGAGTGTCTCCTATATGTGGAATGGCTTTGCTATTCATTTCTAAAACCCAGTCTTACTAGTGTGTTGTTGATGAAATTTTGGTGCAAAAGTTATGCATTAGTTCATACATCACCCATAATACACAAAACTCAGAACTATCCCGTGATGCGTGATGTATAAACCCTCACATCATTTTCTAATACCTCTGGTTCGCATGTCTTCTGCTACACTGTGTTTGATGGGTTATGCGTTCTGTTCCCAGAGAGTATCTCCTATATGTGGAATGGCTTTGCTTTTCTTTTCTAAAACAGTCTTATTAGTGCTCTCTGATGAGAATTTGGTGCAGAATTGTGCACTAGTTCATACATCACTTACCTCTGGTTGGCATCTCTTCTGCTACACCCTGTTTGGTGGGTTATGGGTTTTGTTCGGGCACAAGCTGCAACCAAGTGCCAAGTTCTTTTAAATTTTGAAATTTGTAAACAGAGCCAAAGGGATTTTGCTATCAATGTTTTCCAATGCTACAGATCCTATGGATACCATTTGGGTCGCAAGCTTCCAAATCCCTAATAATTAGGAAGATCAGTATTTGCTTGATGAAATTATCAAGTCATTATTTATACCTTATATATAAACATTGTGTTTGTAGTTTGCATACTTTCTTTCATTCAATTCTTTACATTTTAACATTTTAATTTCTTTTAACTGCAAAATTTTGATAATGATGGTCCATGCTTCACTAATTGGACATTTGAACAAAAATGGGTGTTTCTAACAAAATCCCCTCCCAGGAGTGAACAAAAATAGGGCACGCCATAATCAATATATAGTTCGACACCATACTTGTATGAGGTTGCACCACTATAGCTGGGAAATGTCTATTATAAACACCGTACCACAACAGCCACAAGTGGTCCATGAGAAAAAATTTAAATTATGAATATAGAGCGGGGAGAGAGAGAGAGAGAGAGAGAGAGAGTCCTAGTAAGACGACGGTATAATTCTCAGGTCTCTATACCCTGGTCTCTGCAGGTGTAGCCCCTGATGACCTTGTTTCACATGGTATCAATTTGATAAGGAAGTTAGTTTTTTCTGTTTCAAAGAGTGGGATCCACATGCAGTTGGAGGGAGCAAGACCGTGTCCATCAAGCAAAAGGTTTTGACCAAAAAATGAAAATATATATGCAGGTATGATACTACTAACTTGCTGCATATATAAATCTTTTATCTGAATCTTAATATGGTTTAATCTCTATAAATTAATTACTTGGCAGTTTTCAAGTATTAAAGTGAAACATTTATGTATTTTGGAGGAACTTGGATGTTGAAAAATTAGAAACAGATGATGGTAAACATTAGGGCACCTGTTCCTTGTAATGACATATCATTGCTTCAAATTTCATGAATCTCTAAATAGCAGTTTTTTCTACATTCACATGATCATTCAAAATCTTCATCAGTAATATTCAAAAATTCATCTCAAGTTTCACCATTGATTGTGAACCATTTTCAGGCTTCAGTGATAGTCATGACCAGCATCAAATTTGTGTCCTTGGGACCCCCTTTTCAGCTTTACATTTTGTTGGATTGCAGCATTTTTGGATTCTATATCTTTCAAGCATTTTATGTGAAACCCTAGCTTTTTATGTGGCTATATGTGAGGTGATTCTCCTTGTGAGATCCTAACAATCAAATGGAAAGGAAAATGTTCCAATTAATTATTATGAATGTAGAACAACGCCAATAAAACAATTAATTTTCTGCTAAACTCCTTTATACTCAAAAATAATATCAATGTACGTGAAACATAGCAGGGTGAACTAAGAGATAAGTATTATTCTTCCCATCCAAACTTTTATTTTGGTGCCTAGCTCCACTTCTTTTCTGGAGTCTTCCTATGCAATCCATATTACCTTGATCAAAGTAACTGGAGATAAAAAGAAAAAATTCATATCTCAACGAAATTGGATCGGTAACTATAAAAGACAAGTTGACTTAAACACAGCAGGCATGATAAACCAGTCAAAAACAAACACTAAATACAACTCTAATCATAGTAACTTGTGGTGACGGATTGATCCACATCTACTTGTAAGGAGCTTAAGAACTTAAATGCAGGTTGCAATTTAAACGGAGGCAACAAATTAACTAAGCTGATATTAGGGTTATTTCGTCACCTCCAACGTGAAACGTCCGGACAAAACTAATCGTACTGAACGTGGGTACTCTGCTTTATCCCACTCAAATGTAAAACGAAACCAGAGCATCCTCACAGCACACACAGCCAGCTATAAGTATATGCATTCTCAGAAAGAGAATCCCACAGTTTTTTCGCACTTCTCAATTATCAACTCCTAGCCTCCTCCTCCTCCTTCTCATGGCCTCTCTTCCCATCCTTACCATCCCTTTCTCTGCTTTGTCTTGCAGAAGACCTCCAAACCCTAACCCCTCTTCACCATTTCTCTCCCGCCTGGTAAAGGCTCCCAGCTACTCCGTTTCTTCCCTCCGCCAAAAACAGCACTTCCGATTCTCAGCCAAAAGAACACCAGAGGATGATAACCACTCCGAGTCGGAGCTGCCGAGCAAGGGAGAGGCTGACTCGGAGGCGAGCAAGGAGGTCAACAAGGCCGAGAAGATGAAGGGAGAAGGTGACTCGGAGGACATTTCTGACAAAGAGTTGGGTGAAAAGCTGTTGCAGAGGCAACCGATTCAATTCTTGGTGGATGCTTTTGCCAAACATCCTTGGCCAGGTCAGGGAGAAGTCGAAAGGGAAAAACTACTGATCGACTGGGCCCGCAGACTAGCCCCGGTCCAACACCCTGAAGAGTTCATTGAAATGTTCACCTATAAGGATCAGCATTGGATCAAGGCCTATTACGGGCAAGGGTCGGCGAAGATTTTCTTTGAGATGGATTCTACTAATCAGTTTATGAGAAGAAGAATGGTGATCATGTCATTTGCTCTGAACGGGCTAAAGCTACGGGAGTTGAACTGTTTCCCACTGGGAAAATTCCTCGAGCTGCTGTCCATTGCTGATGAAGAGCAGGTCAGTGATTTCCAGAGTCTGTTTTCTGAAATGCGGCTTCGGGAAAACAGGATTAATTGTGGTCCTACTAGGTAATGGTCTAGGGCTTTGCTATGGTGGTCTTTCCTTGTTTGAACTTTTCTAATGAGATATCTGTAGTTTGCTTTTGGGTCTGAATGAGATATCTGTAGTTGAATGTTGAGAGACATATTTGTCTTTTAAAGATCAGCACTATGCTTTACTTTTTAAAATTTTTTAGTAGTGAGCTATGTTTCTGCAAATTACTAGTTGGATTGGGCTTTCTTATTTTATGACTGCTTTTGTTTCCTTCTCTAAAATTCAAAAACATTGTTCTTCAACTGCTACCCCAGATTGTAGATCCATATCAGATCTAGGCAAAAGTTTAAGAAAAAATTGAGAGAAATAAGGAAAAACGTAATGATTGGGTTCTTTTCTTTCTGACTATCCAAAATCAACTCAACTAAATAATCACTGGTATTGGGAGGCTCATTGCTGATTAGTGCATTAGCACCTCATTCTTTAACTACTACAACTGTAGAAGTCAGTACCAGTAACATTAATTCTTTTCATGTTCGATTTATAACACAAGTATCATATTTCATTGTGTGATGTCCTTCTCAATCTATAATTTGAACTCGTTTTATGTTTAATTTCTTTATCAAGTGGATCCATCAGTCCCCAAATGAAGCTATATATCATGATGTCAATTACCCGGTCCATGGCAGGAATATGGGTGTGGTTCCGCAACATATACAACTCAGAGAATATAGGTTATGTGCAAAAGTAAAGGAACTCTTAAAACTGACCACAGTTCTTACTTCGCTGATAAACTCATTAATCGCCATACTAGGCATAACATCCGAGCATTAAAACTAATATTAGAAGGGTAATGGAGGAGAAATGAAACCAACTTTGGCTCAATACTTAATCATTGACATTAGACATTTGGCTGACAAAATCAGTAAACATAGCCCAATATTTAGGTGAATTAAACAACTCCTCCTTGTTGGCCCTGAGCTTGAATGAGAAGGATGGGTTTTCCAGTCCAGATAAGTAATGCTTGGACATTGTTACCGCTTGTTTCAACGATATTAATTAGTCTCCCATTGCAAAAGGATGCAGAAGTTTCACCTTCCACGGGTATACCACAAACCCTAGCAGCCGAGAGCATCTGTTTGATAAAACCTTCTGGACTACTGGTGGGATACCTTTTCATCTCATCTTTCAAGTCAAAACAGGAGCAGCATAACGCAGACCCATGCCTAGAGACATAGTTTGCCTATTAATTAAGGAATGAACAAACTAAATGTATAACAGCTGGGATTAAATAACATGACTATACGATGTCCATACCTAGCAAACATACGAGCAAACGGCAAGTATCCATCTCTTGTTGAAGTGTTGTAATAGCCAGCAGTCAGCTCCGAAAAATGAGACTGAGTGAGGTAATGGCAATAGTGCCATGCTAGTTTTGCTGACATAGTAACATTTGTTCCCGAGAAAATGGCCTCAGCTTGCTCGCATATCCTTTCTCCGTGCATAAGCAACATTCCAGAGTACCATTCAAGCAAAAATGCACCGTACGGCGTATTCCAAGAATCATTACCATTTTCGGCAAATTGCAATTGTTCTGCAACACGATACACATTTCCCCATTCAGGCATTCCGATCTCTCCGGCGTGTTCTTTGAGAGACGCAACCATATACTGGTCATGGAATTGAAAACAAAATAACGTCCGTACATTAGCGTACTCAGTAGATGGATAGTGTAGGAAAGACCTCATTCGATTCATATAATCAACTATTTTTTCCCAAGTACCTTATCATAGCAATGAAACTTTCCGGCACGACCCAATAACAAATCCTGGGAATCAGAAGAAGGATATCTTAATTCACCTTCAGGGCCCATACCAACTTGAATTCCCTGCAAGAAGAGGTTTGGCATTGATTTATTTGTATGTATTGTATGTCTACCGCATACATAAGGGAAATTGTATAATATGTATAACCACTCACTGTTATAACAAGACCTAGAAAAGGTCTGAAATTGTCTTTGAAGCTCCTCATGAAATCTGCATATGCTTCGAGTGGTGAACGCCCCCGTAAAACAGGAAGGGTATCACACCCGAGCGAAATGTATTCTTCTTTATGCCATCCATGTCTTTCAGCACATACCAAATCACGATTTTTATAGAATTCTTCAAGTATCCATAGAGGAAGGCTAACCCTAACAACAAACATACATGCACGCTTAGATTTCAACCAAGCCAATAATAGTTTAAAATAGCATCAACCATCTCTATCTCTCTCTCTCTCTCTCTCTCTATATATATATATATATATATGTGTGTGTGCGCGCGCGCGCGCGCGCAGTATATACATATACACTGACCTTTTCGACATGCACTTACTTTTCTGCACAACTTTGAGTATGAGGATAACCGTCGTGAAACGCAAGCACGACCCGAAACTTTAATCCGCTGCTCTGAACCAGCTCGGCCATCTCCAAAAACGGTTCCCAATGATAAACCCTAGGCTGATCCCTCTCGACCAGGGCCCACCACACATCCATGACCACGCCTTCAACTCCTGCTTCTGCAAGCACCCCAAGTGACTCAACAGTGAACTCGCGCCTGCCCACCGGGTCCGCGTAGACATTGAGCTCAGCTAAAGGTAGCGTGACGTACACCGGCGAGGCGGTGGAGGAAGATTGCTCCGATAGGTGAGCTGCCGACGACCAGCGGCAGAGCGGGTGGTGAATCGTTGATGATGAATTATGGGGTGAGGTTTCGTGCGAAAGATACAAGGGAATCGAGTTAACGTTGATGGGGAGTGTATAATGGAAATGGTCGACGTTATTTAAAAATAGTTTATAAACAAGTTGTTAGAGTTGCAGTTTATAAACAAGTTTAAGTTGCTCGTGAAATTAATATTTTGAAAACAAAGTTGTGGGTTTAGGGTTTGTCACGTTCATCAAAATTGTTTCGAGATTGATTGAGATATTACTTCTTTAATCAGGTGGGAATCTTAGAGAATACCCGGAAATGCAATACCAATTTTGAAACCGTATCATCAATAAGGATTGAAATTGTAAACTGTTTTGACTAGAAAAATTGTTCATTCACCGTGCTGATTGACCAAAGAATCCTTCATCAACTATTCTAGGATCTAGCTAGATATAACAGTTGAAAATAAAATGCCTTTAACTTGCCAATATATATATATATATATATATATTTCAGCCTTGAATCTTAATCAAACGAGCTGCTCCTTCTTCATCTCCGGCGAAACGTACTTCAGTTTCCAAACCGGAGAAACATGATGAGTTCCAAGTGTCCCAACTCTATTGTCGACCTCAACTCCTTTCGATTTGTCATGGACATGGGATCGTCTTCTAGGGTTATGCCACCCAAATATCAAAGACCAACCTCAAGCTTGTATCTTCATTCACGTGATGCTTTGTCTTCCTTTGGCAGAGGAATTTGTGCCCTAAGGGACACTGCTGCTGAAGATTTCAATTTTTCATGGGCGATCGGGAATAGTATGCATCTGCGGACAGACGCATGTTATGCCAAGGTCATGATCGAAATTTGGTGAACTATCTTCTTCAACGGGTAAATATGCGATGATCTACTACAGAATTCTAGTTCAGGTATTGCTGCAGTACATTTTTCACAAGTCTCGGTTTATTGTGATCTCGATTGTTGTTTTCTGTCAAAGTGTTTATTAATATTTGGATATTACTACTTGTCAGGTCAAATGGTTGTTGAAACTTTCAGAGATCCTAGAATTCAGAGACGTACCTAGTTTCAGTGAGCATGCTCAGTGTTACTTACACGGAATTATTGATCGATTTTGCATGGTTAGCCATAGAAATGACAGAGAGGTTGGAGAAAAAAAACAAACCATGATCATGTTAAAGCAGTGGAATACCTCTTGAAGCTGAGATGCAGATCAAGACCAGAGATAGCTAAGGTTGAGACTTGCTTTATTCACTTGAATTCTGAAACAACCTGCTCCTTGGGACAATTCTTAACATTCACCCCCTTTTAGTAACTTTTAACATTCATATTCCCAACCGTTCTGTTACTATCACTTTATTGAAAATCAATCAATTTGAAGACCATTTATTCATCCGTTTTTAAGAAATAAATGGGCAGTTCATATTGATCTTACAACCGTTCATTTGTTTGATACAATTGGATACACACAAGATTCTCAATTTAATTGATTTTTTGTAAAGATGATCTTGAAAGGAATAAAATATGTGATGAATGATTTAGAATCTGAAAATGTACGGCGAAGATAAACTAACCGCGTGAACATTTTGATATCCATCCTATTATGAATGTTTTTGTTTCACTGTTTCTGAGAAATTGTGTAAAATTACTTACCCACTGTAGGTGCTCGATACTTTTCATTTTGCTTGCACATCAGAGGACGTCAACAGTCTTGCGCATACGTTAATGTTATTTCTTGTCATGGACGATCTGATCAAGGCAATGTCTACCATGTCAAAGGACAATGCTTCCATTCCGATTCTTTCTCGCAGGGACGGAAACACGGTCTCACCCACAACTTTGGGGAAGGAAATGGCCAATTTTGCTGCCAGGCTAAGCATACAGAGGCACAAAATTTCTCAAGTGAAGATAATGGGGAAGTTTCCTGGTGCTGTAGGAAGTTCTAATGTTCATTATGTTATATATCCTCATATTAATTGGCCGCAAATTGCTGAGGAATTCGTGACTTCTCTTGGAGTGAGTTTCAATCCTTATGTTTCTGAGGCCGAGACTTACGACTACATGCCAAAACTTTTCAATGCTATTAACCGATTCAATAGTATATTGATCGACTTTGATAAAGATATGTGGGACTACTTACAGTTTGGTTACTTAAAGCAGAGTGAGTATATAAATTTTCATTATAGTGGAGCAACTCTTGGTGCAGCTAGAGAAGCTCTTTCCTACCTGATTAGTTTGTTGCCTAGATCTCGTTTTCTGGAAGACTTGACTGATTCTAGTATTCGGAGGAACATGAGTAAAGGATTAGTATATTCTGCTCTTGCCTACAAGAGTACACTTAAGAATATAGCAAAGATTCAGATTGATGAAGCTCTCGTGAGTGAGGAGTTGAACCACTCTTGGGAGGTGCTTGCTGAAGCAGTACAAGCTGTAATTCGAAGATATGGTGTTCCTGCAGAGACCTATGAGAAGCTTAAAGAACTAACAACGGGGAGAAGGGTTACCAAAAAGAGTGTAAGAAAGTTTATTGAAGGCTTGGAATTACCTAAAGATCATAAGACCATTTTGTCAAAGCTAACCCCACATAGCTATGTTGAAGAAGATGTTAAATTCGCTAAAATGGTAGACATGGGAGTTAAAGCAGCTATTAGAAACACCAATATCAGTGCAACCGCTTGGCCACAATTGGATGTTCTGTGTAGGGGTAAATTCAAGGACTTGGCTCCTTACATGAGTGAGTATGGTCTAATCTACTTCCGTGTTCTAGTTAAGATCAAATGGTTGTTACGTACTGCTTTCAGAAATTCCTGAAGTGACAGAGGTACCTAGGTTTAGTAAATCTGCTCAATCTTATTTGCAAGAAATAATTGATGGATTTAACATCGATGATGCATTTGAAGTAAAGAACCTTGCGAAAGTGGCAAACGACGGTGTAGCTGCGGTGGAGCGGTTCATGAAACAGAGATGTGAATCACATCCAGAAATAGCTAAGGTTAACTGAACCTCACTTTTCATTTACATTGTTTTGAGGGAAAGAGCCTCATATAATATATCAACGTTTCTGTTTTTTATTGAAGGTGGTTGGATTTTTTCATTTTGCTTGCACATCTGAGGAGGTCAACAATCTTGCCCATGCACTAATCCTGAAAAAGGAACCATGGACAATGTCATATTTCCTGCCATGGATGATTTGATTCATGGAATATGTGGCATTGCTAAGAACACTGCTCATATTCCTATTCTCTCTTCCACTCATGGACAGGTAAATAGTTGCTTCTTGAATTTGCCTCAAATCATTTCATACTTGCTATTTTAGCAGTAATGTTCTGTGGTTTAATCCTCCTTTATTATCTTGTAGCCTGTTGCGTTTACAACTTTGGGGAAAGAAATGGCAAATTTTGCTGTGAGATTTAGCAGAGAACGGAAAGAGATTGCGCAGCTGGATCTAATGGGGAATCTCGGAGGTGAGGTTGGAAATTACAGCGCTTATCATGTTGCATATCCTGGTATTAATTGGCCTCAATTTGCTGAAGAGTTTGTAACATCTCTGGGTTTGAGTTTTAATCCCTATATTACTCGGATCAGAGCTTATGATTATGCGGCAGAACTTGTTCGTGGAGTTAGCCAGTTCAACAAGATATTGACGGACTTTGATGGAGACGTAGAAGGCTACATGTCTATGGGTTGTTTTAAGCAAATAAACTAGGCTAGTGAAGGCAGTCACATTGGTGTGGCTAGAGGCAATCTGTGTTCCTTGAGCAGGAAGCTACCTATTTCAACTCTTTTGAGGAACATGGGGTCAAGATTAGAGCACTCTCTTGTCACCTACAAAAACACCCTCGATCTCATATCAAGACTCGAGGTGGTTGACATAGGTTGCACGATTGAGGACTACTTGAACCTCTATTCCGGAGCTCTCGTTAAAGAGTTGGATACGGTTGTGCAAAGAAATTGTGTCCCCAGGCACTATGAAAAATTGAAGGAACTAACCGGAGGACGAGCAGTCGTTACCAAGGAAAGTATGGTGGATTTTATTCAACGCTTAGAAGTACCTAACGAAGCAAAAACCATTCTACTCAAGTTAACACGATGTAGCTACGTCGGAGCCGCTTCGGAATTGGCCAGAACAGTAGACAACGCCGTGAATTCTTAACTCTATAAAGTTGTCATCCACTATTCCAGAGAGTACCTTTTTTTTTTTTTTTTTTCTTTTTTTGGAGAATGAGATAATAACTCTTTTGGACATCAAGAAAATTATGGGCCGGAATGACGAGCCCAATAACTCTAATTAATTTAGTCAATTGATTAATGGGCTTTCACGTGCGAGAGAGGAGGTTAAAGACGAAAGCACAGAGGCTAGGAATTCCAGAGCGGTGACGTCAGGGAGCATCATCAAACCTGATAAGAGTCATCATTCTACCCAGCATGGTACATGACGTGGCAGGGACAGGACCTGGTGGGGACCACAGGAGGGGACGCCATGATGGTCCCTCCCCTCCTCAGAGGCAGACCACCACTGACGGAACCACAGTGGCGAGAAATAGAAGAAAAAAGAAAGCATCTGAAACCGTCCGGCTAGTTGTTCCCCGCATCGCCGGCAGGGGCTCCTCTCTCAAAACGACGGCCGTCTGATTGACGCGTCAATCAATGTCGTTTCCGGGCCGCCACGTGCCCGGGTCGAGGAAGAGGAGGAAGAGAATTGTGGTTTCGATACCCAAGTGAGGTGATGGTCCATGGAGGCTTTTCGTGAGCGATGATGATAGGGTTGATGTGTCTTTGTACCACAAGTGAAAAAGGCTCGTGAGGACTGTACATGGTTTATGTTTCAGAGTCGGACTCCAAGGTACATGTTGCGTCTTTGAATGCAGGCGTACCAAGTGATGTGGTATGTGTGTTCCGGTAGTATTGTAATGAGACGTAGTATTTATTGATGCGTTAAACATGTCACATGACACTATTATTTTGATAAAAATTTATTGTTTATAAAAGAAATATGTTGATTATTGATTTAGTTATGTTTCACTGTTCACTATAGTGAATGGAGTTTGCAGTTTTAAATTAATTTCTTTTATATCAAATTTTTAATAAAAATAATCCGTTAAATCAAAAATCAAAATATCACGCATAAGTAGCATTTGTCTAACTTCATTTTGTTATTGTCTAATTGGTAGATCAGACATGCGCAACCATCTCCCGCCCAATTTTCACTTCCTGTGAAAGAAACTAACTAGCTAGCTATTGATTCAGTCATGTTTCTCCACTCATAATGTTGAATGATGTATATGGTGTTCTTCCTCTATGAAATGAAAAAATAAAAACTCTCACTACATTGAAAATTGAAACTATGATGCATATGTAGCTAGTTACTCATGCTATCTTGGTCAATAAGCAACAACAGGAAGAATGAAACTAAACGTTAATGCTTTCAATTTATATACCAATCATCACAATAATTACACCAGGACTGCATCAAGGGCTTGACCTATATATCTACAAGAGGTGAAGAATATTTGTTGAGTTTGGTTGCCCTCCACCTTCACTATAAAACTTTTGAAAATTCCAAGCTTATAATTAGGAGTCGAATTCATGTGAACCCCATTATCCATAGATAATTAAATTATGATAGATTCTGAGGTGAATAATAATTAGCACTCATATATTAAGAGAATTAATTCTCAAAAAGGTTTTGTAAATTGTGTATGGTATAAGAATAGTAGACGACATTCTCTGTCGGGTACTTTGCTTTGCCTGCTTGAATTTCATTGGGTATCGGGTCGGGCCAAGGGAGGCTTTTGTTTGTTTCCCGGAGGGGTGGGGGGGGGGCCCACGCGGCGGAGGGGATGGTGGGGGACCGGCGGGGGTGTGGCTGGCCTGCGGAGGGAGACCACCTTCTTGATTGGATCAAAATGTCATGATTGGATGGATCATAGTGGTGACTTGATGCTGGTTTTAATAGCTCGAGCTCTTTTGTTAATAAATGAGGGTGCTCCTTTTTGCACTAGTAGTCTTGTGCTTACACTTGTCTTATGAAGACAGGTGTAGTTTGCCCTTATAATTCTTCTTACCTCGCAGGGAGATATCGAACAATTTTTTATCGAATTCAAAAGTTTTGGTTGCAATGCAAATTGTTTGAATTAAATTTTCTTATGTCTTATTATTGATTTGTTTTGGGAGGCTATATTCAAATCATGAGCACTGTAAAATTTAGATGGTAAAAATGAAAACGACCTTCTTCCCTCAAATACATGTTAAGTAGTTCTATATCTTTACCCTTCCAGATGGTAAAGGAAAAAACTTGTTAAAAATCGATACATAGAAGTTAAGGGCATTTAGCCATGTGAAATTGTTCGTATTATCTGGGGAAGAAAATTTTAATTCTGCCATTGTTCGTTTATTTGCTTCCTATTAAGTACTTTGTTATCTGTTGAACTTGTCATTAGACGGTTTAAATTATCCCTTTATTTCCAAAATTTCCATCAAACAAGATACCTTATATGGTCTTAACCATAGTTTTTTGTATGGATTGGTCGATATTGTCTTCAAAAATTGCACAACTCCCAATATGCACAATAGAGATAGAATCTTTGTCTCTATTAGATGAATCTAAAAACACGTACAGAGCCCTCTCCTTCAAAACACGTCTTAACAAGCCTTTATATCTTATATCTTATCCAAAATACGTCAGATGCACCATACCCCAACATGTTATCTTCATATTAAAGAAAGTAACCATACAAGGCGAGCTATGCTATCATATATGGCACCACCTCCCCTAAACTAGGTCTCAGTCTTCTTCACCTTATTGAAGCCTGTGAACCCTAGAGAAGGTCATCACCTTATAGATGCACTAACCCAAATGTGAAACAGAGACAGTATTCTTTTTGTTCTAGCTAGTGTTTACCTTCTACAGCCCAGAGTTTTGTGTGGCTCTGGTGGTTTCTGTGGTTTCTGTAATCAAAGGAAGATAAAGCCGGATGAATATATATATATATATATATATATATATATATATATATATATATATTCATCCGGCTTTATCTTCCTTTGATTACAGAAAGTAATCATAATGCATACTTTCCCTAGGTACCAAGACAATATATATGTGATATTATATTTGCTTTGGTCTCTTCTAGCTTCCTATCGGGTACCTCCATTATGCGTTGTGACTTGTGAATATATGGAATTGTTGAGCCAAGAAAGCCAGAAATTTGATCCCAGTTTGCCTTGAAATGGCATTGTATTCCTCTTTTTGATGGTAACGTGAGAGAGAGGCTATAAGATTGGCATTTATAATTATATATACATGCCTCGCTTTTACTGGACATTATAGCTAGAAACCTTATGTGTGGCAGCTCGATCAAATGCTTTGTCAGCTTTCTTATCGCAATTCCAATAAAGCATTGAGATTCCAAGAGATGAAATCCAATGACAGGATTTCAACCAGGACAAAAACCCATCTTCCTTTTCCTCAGTGAAGAACACAAAACCAAATGAGAGATATGAGGTTAAACAAAGTACTTCCAATTCCAAAAACTCATAAGAAATGCTTTCATGTCTTGTATACAGTCTTTTCCTATCACTGTTATTGTCAAGTTGGTATGTGTAAGGTATTTTGTTTCAAGTTGGTATGTATATAGTATATTCTCTTCATACTACTGGGATTTGGGCGGAACGATTAGTCATTGCATAAAATTAATTATCAACACATTAGTGTACTGTAGACTTTCCGTGTGACTTTAAGGATGAAGTTTGAATCCGCTCCCAATCTCTATAATCTCTTTGACCTCCTTAGCATTAGCAAAAAGAAAAATGCCTTGAGTGATAACTTTGTTAGAGAATCCCATTAATTACAGCTTGCAAAGTTTCCGCCTTTTATAAGAAGAGAATCCAGCATGAGTACATGTTATTATCCAAAATGATAACTAATTTATTTTAAACATTCTTTGCTCAGTGCTGCTTAATTATAAATAATTGGTCAAACTTCCAATTCAAATGCTATATATCTGTTATCCTCTGCATCATCCATAAGTTCACAAAGTGGCAAAGATGGTCGACTGCTCTATATCTAGCTGACTAGCTAGGTATTCATAAACCTTTTGCTGCAACTAATCAAGTCCAACTTGTTGAATAAAATGCATTACCTTTTCCCTTAGGTGAGGACACCTGCATGTAGCTCGATCGTAACAAGAACTTAGGGTCTAGGCCGAGTTTTAGGGTTTCACAGATAATGCATATACAAGATATATACAGGCATGTAAAGAAGAAATCCAGCAGTTTCCGATAGTTTGAGTTTTGAGGGAAAATGGTTATAAATGCAGATGATGAACAGTTCAAAATCATGGAATTATATACAGTTGTAGATACTCAAGTTGCAAGAAGGATTGAAGAATAATTAATTTCAATCTACTGAAGGATACTGATCGATGAACGAGCTATTATTACAATATTTGCAAGTCAAAACTTGAGATATTAGAATGCAATCCTTATGTTCCACTGTTTTTTGAAAGAGAGAATATAACAGCATTATGACTATGAATAATGGTTTCTGTCCAGTACCCCTTAAATAGGTCCCCCTGCCCTTTATTTTCACAGGACAAAGCATGTTTTCCCAGGCAAATAAAGGTAAGAATATGTCAATCCAATATAACACAATAATCAACCACTTAATTAGTGAGATCTATGTTATTTTTTCGTTCAATCACAATCTAAACAGCTGGTTTTTAACTAAGCAGGCTGTGTTCTCTTTATGAACAAAAGGTTAAAGGGAAAAAGAGAAAGACAACCAGCGATCCAAAATCCCAATGCTGGATTTTAATTCCCCCCTTTTAGCAGAAAAAAAAAGTTGTTTTGATGCAGTTGACTTAATTCTCAACGGCTATGATGAAGCGTGTGTTGTTTCCAGGAGACAAAATCATGGTCTTTATGCTTGATAAAGATGAAGGGTGGTGATGCTAAGAAAAAAATGGAGCAAAACCTTTCTGTTCTTTTGCAATACTTGTGGGTCTCTCTCTCTCTCTCTCTCTCTCTCTCTCTCTCTGTGACACACCCACCCACTAACACACAAATTGGAATGCTGCTAAGTATGGTTTTAAAGCCAGAGACCTTATAATGAGCAATGTTGACTAACATATAAACATACCAAAATGACTATGTTCATGAATAATAAGCATTTTTTGGAATTGGATGATTACTCTCAATCATATATATGTTATATGCTATTCTCTCAATCATATGTGTTCTATTTTGTTCGTCGACCACATTGTCTTGATCTTTCGAAATTTTCTCACTCATTTTGAAATTTTACTCCTACTTGAGTATTTTTACACATTTAACAAGCATCTTAACCGCTCCATGTACAAACACATATTTCCATATTTTAGTGAATGCCAACCCCCATTGAGTTTTAGCAAAGCAAATTGAAACATTGAGGATCCAGAAAAGAAAAGAAAAGAAGGAGTGGTCCTTAGCTATTTAGGTAATTTATTGAAGTAGGATTCAGATGGATAGATGGGTGTAATGTCATGTAGACATGAAATAAGTGTGAAAGATCCAAATTGGGAAGGAAGAGTAAAGTAGGGTTTTGCCCAGTTTGGTGACTTGGGTGGGGTTTTTTAATTAGTACTGTGCTATATGAAAGTCAAGATTCTCAGACTAGCCATGAAGAGCTTGAGGATATGTAATGGGGACCCATAGAAATATTTCATTTCATCTCATCTCATCTCATATCATGCAGCAGCAATAGTAGTAGCAGCAGCAGTGCACCAGCATATATTGTATCCGATCTATTATGAAGAATTATGGGTGTCCCCTAAAGCTTTTTAGAGCTTGGACCTTGGATACCCTACAAAGAGAGAGAGTCTTGTTTCAATTAATACAGCTTTGGTTTGAGCTAGCTAGCTGTACCAGTTGATCAAGCTCTGAAAGTCACTGAGCTAGCCCTAGCTATGGAGATCAAGCATAAAACAAATTATATGCAGGATGCTGATATATGATAGGGGATGGCTCACCAATATGGGTGCCAACGCATCAGATTGAAAAGGCCATGAACACTATATATCAAGAGGAGGATGGTCGATCTAGCTCTTTGCCCTGTTCATAAATCTTAATGCCTGGGCTGTCTCTTTCTACCCAGCCAAATGCACTTGTGTAAGCCTTAATTTAACCTTAACTCGATTCTTAACTCGATCAAGTAATCGGTATGGCAAGCCAAAAAGATAGAGATCGGAAGAGCTTTATCTCTTTGAAACAATTCATCTAGCGATGTCCGGTACAATATCTTATTCAGAAGACTCTAGATCAAGTATTTACCTCACATTTAAAAGAAGAACGGCAATCATAGAAAGTAATCCCCGACTTTGACAGCTGTTGAAAAGATCACTGTAAAGGCTATCAGATTATCAATCATTACTGATCTTTTTAACATAAGCAACTCCAACTCGGTAATTAAGCAAGATTTACTGATTTGTTAGCAATGGCTCATATATATTATCACAGCTAGCTGCATGAAAAAATCGATGACACAGTCACAGAAGCAGTCAGCAAGAATATTTTCATCGAGAACTGGAAGACAATTAGCATTTGATTAATTGGGAGTTTGTTTTGTTCTTGTAGAGTGTGAAGAAAAGAGAGTAAGAAAACGAGGGAGGCATTGGCAGAAGGTGAAATCAGAAGATGATCCCTACAATCCCCACAATCCTAAAAACCCTAGGACCACCCCACCAACATCTCTATACCCTTTAGCCCTTTTTTTAGTGTTACATTTCCCGAGGTAGGACCAACCATTGGCCCACCACATCTCACTCCGGACCGGAATATTCTCTGGCCCAAATATCCGGGCTCCCCGCCGATGACCAGCACTTGACTTGGCCGTTAGGGCCATTTCTATTGGCCAGCTAACAAATCACATATTCATTGCAAAATGAATAGTTCACAAGATCTTGAGATCTTTCTCAGTTTCTCACTCACTATTGATTTGTCAGAGTTATTTTCAATTTTTTTATATTCTTTTTTCGTTTTAAACTGATTATACATACTTTATGTGATTCAATTTAAATTGTTTATATGTTTAGCTTAAGTTTAATTTTGTTTCTTCTCAAAACTCAATTTAAGCTAATAGAGAATAAAGACAAAATGTCAAAAACAATGTCCAAGATTCTTTAAGAAAACTTTTATAATAACCCTTCAAGTGATTATTTCTTTTAATTCGTTAGTTTTTTTAGTGCGGCGCCAACTTGTTATTTTCATTCAAATAATCAAATCTTAGGGGACGTTGATTATTTTCCAAGTGAAAATGAAAGCTGATATTGGTATGTTTGACGTATTATTCTAGTTTTTTTCTTGTCACTTAATCATCTTTTCGTAATGGATTAAGGCCAATAATCATAAAACTGCGTGGGATCATTTTCCTTGCACATCAATTGGACGTACATCTTATCTAGAAACACAAACTTTAATCTAACAAAATAAGGGATGCTATGTAGAAATAAGTTAACATAGTCAAATAGAAGAGCGTAACAAAATCGCACAGTCCATGGTTTTATATTAATCGAAGTTGCTAATTACCCAAGCTAGTTTGGTTTAGCCATGTGGTCCTGGAAGACCCAGAACTGGTGAGACACACATAGATAAGGGATTTTAGAGTTGTGCAGGAGAAGATTAGCATACAGAGCATTGTTCGCTTTTCCTCTTTATTATTGTATTAGAAGGATGTACGTAATTTATGAAGTAATAATGGGGAAAGGCATTGATACTGTCACTATAATGTTTAGTAGGCTAGTGGTGATTATTTTGGGTTCAGATAGATGGGACGTCTGGTGTTGTATTTTGTGGATTTTGATGCCGACCTTCTCGTGAGTTGTTGCCTTTTGCTCTTTTGTTTCTTTTGAAGTTGAATGAAAACAGAGACTCAACATTTTCATGCCCATATTTTCTGTCTTTCATTTGTTTGGTCTGAAATGTTTGTCTTTTGAAAAAATGAAGCAACCAGTACTAGAAAATTTCAAGAATTAAGGGATGGTATTTGCAATAGATGAAATGTCAATTTCTGTTTTGGTTTTATAATATTTGTTGTGAGTATTCAAGGAAATTGCTCGGTGCAATGATATTTTTGTAACATTTTAAAAAGAAAAAAAAAATTCAAGTTTCAAGTTACGATGTTTGACAATGTTGATTTAAGAGAGAGGAGATTCAATCAAGGCTGTAACTTGTAAGCAAGATGTATACTATCAATCAATTACGTCTAAATATCTAAATTGTTAACAAAATAAGTATGTCTCACGCCTAAACACAAAAATAAATAATTCTGTAATACCATTAAAAATATACAATTAAATGCCCTAATACACTTCAATTGAATGATTTCCCTACAAATGATCCACAAATTAGACTCCCAAACCCTAAATTCCATTTTCTAGGTACCACCTCAATACCTCATAAATCTTCTTTTGGCTAATTAAGTTCATAATATTCACTACTTAATACCCAGATTCAAAACCAATCATGATCCAAAATCTGTCAAAAACAATAAACACACAATATAAAGAGAGTAAATTGCAATTTAAACAAAAAATTTCCTAATAATCATGCAATAAAACCCTTCTATCATCCTCTTAATTTTCACATCTCTTCACTTCTCACGAAAATTCAAACATCTCATGGGATTTGACAGTTCCTTACGAGAAAATCAACCATATTGACGGGGGATCGCCGGTTAACCAACCGAAAGGGATTTGGGCAGACCGATGGGACCAGTCACCGGCAAAGTCCAACCAAGTCTCCAACAAGACAAAGATATCACCACAGTAAATTTAATACTCAAGATCTCAGTGTTCCCCTTTAACTTCGGAGAATATCAGATTTCATTTTCGTCTTCATTTCATCTTTAATGTGCATAATTTTCTTTGAGGTCTCATAAAGACTGTAATACAATCACATTTATAGGGAGGCAAAAACCAGAGAGAGAGAGAGAGAGGGGCACAAAAGCAAAGCAAAGCACAAAAGTTACCAAACCACACACCCTCCTCTACATATATATATATAATATAAACATTTGTTTTAATCTCAAACTCTCTCTCACTCTCTAACCGACCACTTTCAAGTTTCTAAATTTCCCACAAAACCCAAGCTTTTGGTTTGGTTTTTGGCTTTCAGATTCTTCCAACTGTCTCACCCCCCTCCCTTGTTTTGTTGCAACAACAGAAGGCAGCTTGTTTTGTTTTGGAGCATTAAGGTTGCAAAGAAGAGGAGAGTTGTGTTCTGTTGGGTCTTTTCGTGTTGACTGAGTTCAGCTACCTGGTTGACTCGGACCCGGGTCATCTTATAGAGGTTTGGGTTGGTGAACTTTGGGGATAATAGTGGAAATGGGTGAAGCTGAGAAAGGTTCAGTGATCAAAGAGAGGCTTAAGGGTCTTTGTGTTAGTAATGGGTGGTCTTATGGGGTTTTGTGGCGTTTTGATCAGAGAAATTCCATGTAAAGTTTATTCCTTTTTTGTTTTCTACCAGTTGATTTATTGTCTTGTATCATTTTGTTGCCTGTGTTTTGTTCTTGTGGGATTTGGGTACCCTTTTTATCTTTTAATGCATGTGAAGGTTTACAAAAATCTAATCTTTCAGTGTCTGAAAATGTTTAAAATGGTTTAAAGTTTGCTTCTTTGTTCTTATTTTCCCTTCAAAGATTGGTCATTTATTTTTCTGCATGCTAGCTGTTTTACATTTTTTATATGTGAGATTAAGCCTCTATTTTAGTTCAAGTTTGGTATTTGAGATTTCCAATCTGATATTACTTTGAGGTTTTGCTCATCACAATTTCTGGGTTTCAAATGCTTTAGGTTGTTGACTATGGGAGAAGCCTATTACGAAGAGCATATGGGAGCAGTGATTGAAAATATGCTTCCACAGGTCCACATGCTTGGAGAAGGGTAAGCCCAAAATTGTACTCCATTTTCAGTTGCTCACTTTTGAAATTCCATTGCATTGTTTACGGTTTACCTTTTTCCCCTATCATAAAATTCATGTTTGAATACAAGATTCCCTTTTGTTTCAAGACAAGCAATAGAAAGTTCTAACAGGGGAATTGTACTCCATTTTCAGTTGCTCACTTTTGAAATTCCATTACATTGTTTACCTTTTTCCCCTATCATAAAATTCATGCTTGAATAGAAGATTTTCCCACAAGATTCCCTTTTGTTTCAAGACAAGCAATGGAAAGTTCTAACAGGGGTGATTTTGTTGTTGTCTTAAATAGTGTTATAGGTCAAACTGCTTTCACTGGGAAGCACCAATGGATGCATTCAGATGCTTACAATGGACAGTGGAATTCATGCAATCCCATCGAAAGTAGTCGAGATTTGTTTCAGGTAGGACAAAAATTCTTGTTAAAATGCTATTTTTTTTCCTTCAACATTTGTTAACTACTTAATTGCTGTAGTTAGTTGTTTACTTATCTGGAAATGTCTTCTCATTTTGCAGGATGATTCCGAGTTTCGTTGCCAATTTTCCTCTGGTATAAAGGTACCATCATTTCCTTTTAGTTCTTTCTGTTTTTTTTTTTTTTTTTTTTTCGAAAAGAATCATGACTAGTTGAAATTTATGACAAGTCTTATGGAATCTTAACCTTTCAAAGCCATTTAGAGCTATGTTTGTTGTGTACCTTATATCATCCAACAGTAAGTCATTTATTGACAATTAAATTTAATTTGCAGACAATTGCAACAGTCTCTGTGGAATCAGGAGTAATTCAGTTTGGATCCACTGAAAAGGTAGTTGAATGAAAGCATCTAGCACTATACATATTTTCTTAACTTGGTTATGTCAACATTCTTATGATCAGAAGAGAACATGTTGCCCAAATCGAGTCCCCTTAATATGGTAGTTTATATAAGAGTTGCAGTATAATAACACTAAGGTATTACTTTTTTTTCAGATTATGCAGAGGTTGGAGTTTTCAGATGAAACAAAAAGGGTGTTCCGGGAGATCAAAAATCTTCATGGGCTTATTCCTCTAGCAAGTACACACTCATGTTTGAACAATGAATCCAATGATCTAAATGAATTGTTTGCTTCCTTAATTTCATCTGTAAGCTTTCATGGCGACGTTGCCAACATGCTTGGGGATAAATCGAAAGATGTAGGTGGAAATTGTTTATCTGCAATGAATTTACAGTCTGCAGCATCTGATGACAGTGGCTCAGCTGATAAAACCCCGTGGTTTAGTACATGGAACACTGAACCTTCTTTGTTGGCTTCATATGACTCACATTTGGCATCTGATATTGGGGTTCAGGATTCTCTCAAGACTTGCAGAAATACAGCTCAAGACTCAACTCTCATTCAAGGCAGCTGCGAATATCAGATGGATAACCAGCGATATCTACACGGATACCCTGTAGAGTTGAACCGAACTGATTGTATTACTGATGTTTCCAAATCATTCATGGATGATCTTTCTCAGTGGTTTGCTGCTTCACCAGAACAGAACTTCAATGGAATGGCAACCACAATGAATGGCGACCTCTCGCAAGTGTTTGAAAGTACTTCAGTGTCACCTAGTCTGGTTAAATGTGATACGTTTATCAATGTACCAATTGAGCATCCAGCAACATCTATGCAAAGTTCCATCACGAATGCATTCAGTGCTGATGCTCATGAGAAATCTGTGATCATTCAGAGTGCTGGAAATGATTTGTTTCATGGTCTGGGAACAGATTTCGGGTGTGGTCAAGTCAGCGATTGTTGGGAAGAGAGTATAATGCCAGTAGTCAGTGGTGGCTGCTTGGCTGCCGGTACTGATTTGATCAAAGATCCAGAAGTTGGTTCTGCGGCGGGCCCCCGGAGAGGGTTATTCTCAGAATTAGGACTAGAAGAGCTTTTAAATGGTATGAGTACTACCAGCTCTGTGACTAAATGCAGTGTACAAGACCAATCATCCACCAGGAAAAGGAAATTAGAAAGTTCATCTGTTGGCAGTAATCAGGTTCAGTTAGCAAGGCTTGCTGGCTCTGGAGGGAGCATGCATTTGATGGGACCTTTGTATAACTTGGACAAGACAAACTGTCTAGTACCAAAGAAAGAGGTTCTCCCAAAATCACAGGTGGGCTTATGGATCGATGATAGCTACAGTGTCAATGCTAGAAGTGCGGCTCAAGCAAAACCACAGAAGGCTGAGGATCACACGAAGACCGCCAAGAAGAGGGCAAAGCCTGGAGAGAGTACTCGACCAAGGCCCAAGGATCGGCAGCAGATCCAAGACCGTATGAAAGACTTGAGGGGGATGATTCCCAATGGTGGCAAGGTACTTATTACTTATGCTTTCAGTGCATAACAAAGTGGGAAAGTGTTTTGTTCTCATATTATACAATTTGTTTCTAAAATTATAGTTTGACATTCATATGTATTGTTAATGAAGCAGTGTAGCATTGATGCTTTGCTGGACCGCACCATCAAGTACATGATTTTCTTGCAAGGTGTGACAAAACATGCTGATAAGCTTAAACAGCCTCATGAGTCAAAGGTTAGTTGATTCGGTTATTACTATTATATGCAGGACAAGCCTGACCAATTTTATGTATGATGTTTCTTAACAAATGTGACACTAATTTGCATTCATTTTGTAGCTGACTGGAAAGGAGAACGGTGTGGTTCTAAAAGATCAGAGCAGCAGATCTGGTGGTAACAATACTTGGGCATTAGCAGTTGAGGGTCAAAATGTGGTTTGCCCTATACTCGTCGAGGACCTTAGCACACCTGGCCAAATGCTTATTGAGGTATGCCAAAAGATATATGGAAGAAAGTTTTCTTCAAGAGTTTTTGACAACCTTAATGTTCAATCCTCAACCTTAAAAGTTCCTGATCGCAATATCTATTTTTTTGTGTTGCAGATCCTCTGTGAAGAGCGTGGTTTCTTTCTCGAGTTAGCAGATGAAATACGGGGCTTCGGGTTGAATATCTTGAAGGGGGTGATGGAGAGTCGGGAGGATAAAATATGGGCACGCTTTATTGTTGAGGTGAAGCTCTAGTTAAAGATAAATGTTACTGATGCTGCTCTTCTCTAGTCTTCATATTAGAACACTAATTCTTTAATTTTGTTACAGGCAACTAGGCATGTAACCAGAATAGAAGTGTTTTGGTCCCTTGTCCGGCTTCTTCAGCAAAGTGGTACCAGTGTGGTTGATCCAACCAGTCGGCCCAGCAATGTAGTAGACAACGGGTTTCCTCCTGTATTGGATAGTTTCCCGCCACGTAGTTTTCCTCCTCCCATCAGCTTGGCATGAGAGTTGAGACATTTTTGATTGCTGCTGGAATACCTTGAGCATTACTTGCGAGGGTCTGCAATGATAGGTGTTTTGGTAATGGAAAAGGTGATTGGCTACTATCCCATCACCAATTGCCTTAGAAGTAGTTGTGAGGTGTGCATAATGTTAAGTAGAGAGAGATTAGGATGTGATGTGCCTTCAAAAATTGTTGGTGCTGTTTTTGCTGCTCGAGTTAGGTCCCCAATTAGGAAAGGCTGTGCAGGGCACAGAACCATGATCATATGTTCAAGACATGGTGAACTGGTGTCTGCGCGGCCTCCTCTTTCTTTAGTAGTTGGGATTTCATGTTTATATCTTCAACTAGAGTATAAACCCAGTAGTAGTAGGCTGATCACTGATTTGTTTTCTTGGCCTTTCTGTTGTGGCTTAGTATTAATATAGTAATGATGGAATGTTGTCAATTGTCTCTCTTTTTCTCTCTTAAACACAAAATATGCAAGGATCCACAACACCTTCTGGGGAGGAAGGACTTGAATTCGATTGCATCATAGACCAGAGAACATCAGTCTCAATCTTAAACACCAATTAAGGGACAATTTATTAGATGATTTACAAGATGTATATCACGATCAATTTAGTACCAACACGAAACCGAAATGAAAAAAATTTCACCATTTGTCTATCTTGTGTACCTCATACTTTTGAAGGACGCTGAATATAACTTAATGAACATAATGTGTTAAACTTTGCATAAAGTGATATTAACCCAGTTTCAACTGCTTATCTATTTCCATTCTTCCCTCTTGCTTTGCTCATTCTTCTAATACATATCTATTCGTTCTTTGAAGAGAGTATCCTTCATCTCTTCCAAAGCAAGATGGCTGTTCGATTGATAGTACTTGGCTTTAACTTTGTTCTTTTACTTTGCAGAATCTTTTTTTTTTTTTTTTTCGTTGAACAAATATTTCTTTGGATTTCTGTATGCATATACTGTTGCACTATAGAGTAGTCATCAATCATGAGCACTAGAATTCTCATAAGCTGAGATATATTATTATTAGGTACACATCTGACTCGGCACAGTTGAAAATTAGGCATGATAATTCTGTCGGTTCCAAGTTTTCGCAGAGGGATAATTATGGTAGATAAATTAAATACCGACATCCTTTTGAGTTAAAATTTAGTTTTTAGGATTCATACGAGAAAGAAAACTAATCGTAAGGTTGAAACACAGCAAGCATGATGCAACTTAAGAGTCTAAGCTGAGGGTTTAAACTTATTGAGGTCTAGTACAGGTTTTTAGATCAGCTTTCGGTAAAGTTTGGTACTAATACACTAAAATATACGTTTAAGAATGTATGATAATCAATCTGATAATATTGTGGAGTAGTAGCTTTTTGATGATAGCTGAAATAGCCTTTCAACTCGATTATTGCATGTAGCTGTGGAGATGCTTGGCTCTCAAGCTTGAGGAGGAGATAACTGCTTTTTCTATTCAACTGTTCAAAGTGATATCAGCCAAGTTTCTACTGTAATGCTCAACTTTATGTAAGAAAATATATAAGCACCTTTTTGGTCCTATTCCTGACCTAATTTGCTTATATTTCGAAATTAAAATAGGCCATGTTGGGTTCTCCACTAGAGTTGAAACTTGAAACCCACTATTGTTTTGGCTAAAGATTTAGTATTGGCTCTCTCTACAATTTTCCCTGTCTTTGTGAAACAGCTGTGGAGTAATTTAAGCAACTGAGAATAAGATTGACCAAAAAAAAAGGGAAGATAAAAGAATTCGGTCATTCAGAAAAGGGAAAAGGACAAAGTACTAACACTGTTTTTTCCTAATAGGACTTGGAAACAGATTTTTCTTCAACAGCTGAATAGAAAACCATAGAGGGAGGCCTATGCAATTAGTTGGAAGCAAAGGACTTCCTTTTAATAAGACAGGAGGGGAATTCAATTTGTTCACAATATAGTAGACATAGTACTTGCAGAATGATATCAGAAATTGCATTTCATGAGTGGTGTTTCACTGTTTCCTAATTATCTTATCCATCTGGTCACATGAACAGTTAACACATGTATCAGAATATATTTATATAGACCTATTTGTTCATAGTGCACTGATGTTCCCACTAAAAATTGTAGGACACATTATGTCACCTGTTAATGAAGTTTGGTGTTAGGTCATGAAGATTTTGGTTTTAGGTCATTGAGACTATTTTCTCTTTGTGGAGCATTAAGGAAATGAGAGTGCTTATATTACCAATTTCTCTGAGAAATTTTTTATGAAATGAAAGATGAAAGTGAAAATCTGCACACAGTAGGTACCATACAGCTAGTAGTTTTCTAATTACATTTGGTAATTTTCCACTAGCCAAATCCCATGTAGCTTGATGTTAAATTTTTATACCCACTGACGTATTGGCAGTTTTCAGATATCATTTAAGACTGCACTTTGGCTCTTTGGTTTCTGAAGTGAAAAGGACTGATTGATAATGATGGTACTGTGAGATGAAATGCATATATTTACCAGTTTTGAGGGTTAAACTTTAAACATGCGAGTTTTGATGAGCAGAGGAGATTTTAATAAAACTTCTAGATTTCACATGTGTCCAACAAAAGAGGGCATTGGCCTCGAGCCTATGACATTGCCTTTCCATTGGAGGTTTGTTTATTACAAACCACTATGAGACATCAGAAATCCACTATATATACTTCAATACTCACTCAGCTTTCCTCACCAAAGCTTAACCATTGCTTTGAGTTCCATTTCAACTCAGAAGTTGGCAATCACTTGTTCTCTTATCGGCAAAAATGGCTCAAGAGAAGGAAATGAGCAGGGTGACTGAGTGGAGGATAAGAATGGCAGATGGTTCATCTGAAGCTTTAACTACAGAAGCCGGGCTTGCCTGCCGAGCTTGGCTTGCTCTGAAGGGTCTGATTATGGGGTTGGTTTTGGAAGTGTGCAATTTCTTCAGGAAAGCTTGGGATTTGGGACAAAATGAACCTAAAAAAGTGATTCATTGTTTGAAAGTAGGGATGGCACTCACTGTTGTTTCACTGTTTTACTACATGAGACCTTTGTATGAAGGTATGGGAGGAAATGCTATGTGGGCAGTTATGACTGTTGTGGTTGTCTTTGAAAACACAGTGGGTAAGTTCCTAGCTTCTCTTAAATTACATAATTCTCTGCAAGATAAATATGTTTTTATTAGGAGGTAATGCAAAACGAGTTATTTGAGTTTTCCTTATTTGTATGGGACTATCTGATGTTAAGTGCGGCTCTCATTGCCTGAAGCTAAACATTTCACTCTCTAAATGCAGGTGCAACAATATGTAAAAGTTTAAACAGAATTTGCGGAACTTTTATGGCTGGCTCTCTTGCCATTGGCATCCATTGGATAGTGAGTCAATCAGGAAAAGAATTCGAGCCTTTCATCAATGGGATTTCAGTATTTTTGTTAGGTATGTAGTCCTACTAATGTTAATTTCCCCCCAAAAAACTGGCTAAATAAGACAACTAATGTGTTTCTTTATTATTTCAGCTTCTGCAGTTACCTTCTCAAGATTTATACCATCAGTGAAAAAGCGATTTGATTATGGTGCAATGATCTTCATCCTCACATTCAGTTTAGTTACAGTGTCGGGTTACCGGGTGGATAAATTATTGGAAATGGCCAACGATAGAGTATACACCATCATCATTGGGACTTTATTGTGCATTATGATAACCATCATTATTTGCCCCATTTGGGCTGGGGAGGAACTCTATATGCTCATCACCCGAAACATGGACAAACTTGCCTATTCCTTAGATGGTACTTGCATACTCTAATCAGATAAAAACCATATATATGGTCAATCATGTTTAGGACAATGTCACTGACTTTATAAGTATTGCATTATATTTCAGGTTGTGTTGGAGAGTATTTCAATGATAGCGGAAGCTCTTCTGATGGTGACAAGCAATCTGACAAGAAATTGCTTGGCTACAAATGTGTTTTAACCTCAAAAGCAACAGAAGAAGCCATGGTATTTAACAACAACATAATTGCATAGTTTCATCAAGTTACTTTAAGTAATCACTTTCTGACATTGGCATTGTATATATTAGGCTAATTTTGCAAGATGGGAGCCTGCACATGGCCGCTTCAACTTCAGACATCCATGGAAACAATACCTCAAAATCGGGGCATCAATGCGTGCTTGTGCTTATTGCATTGACGCCCTTGATGGTTGCGTGAATTCCGAAAATGAGGTAACTAAAGATCTGTCATCTTATAATAGTTCCTGAAAATAGAAAGATATCATCAATGATTATCTAGCTTCAACTGCTTCATCTGGTCAACAGGTTCCTGAGTTGATAAAGAAGCATATGAGCAACATTGCTTTGAAAGTAAGCTCTGAGTCTTCAAGAGTCATCAAAGAGCTTGCAAAGACTATGAAGACAATGAAGAAATCATCTACTATAGATTATTTAGTTGGAGAAATGAACAATGCAGTCTGGGAGCTCCAAGAGGACTTAAAATCTCTTCCTACTTTATTTATTAATCCGCAGCCACTACAAGGAGCTGACTGTCCTGAAAAAAAGAACACAGGAGCAGTTGCTTTCATGGATATCATGCCACTTGTGACTTTAGTCTCTTTACTGATTGAGATTGCTACAAGGATTGAAGGCATGGTTAATGCAGTTGAAGAACTAGCTGAGATGGGTGAGTACAAGTCAGTTGCAGATGAGAAGAATCAAAACCAGCCAGTTAGTAAAACTAATGGACCAGATGAACATAAGGAAGAGGTGTGAGGGTTGTGCATAATGTTGATTGGTAGATTGTCATATTACTAAATATGTGCTGTAAATTACCAAATCTAACAACTTGGATCACAGTATTTCAAAAAAAAAAAAAAAAAAAACAACTTGGATCACAGTTTAAATCCTTCCATTTTTGGCTGTGTCACTCTCACAAGTGAAATAGCTGTTAAGTTGGGCATTATATTTTTGTTGGTCCCTTTTGTAATTTGAATGAAATGTGCTTCAATCGCTTTCATTTTTCTAGGTTTACTGGTACAGTACCAATTATGGGTTTATCTGCTAAGCCGTGTCGTATATGAGTACATCCTACAAATTTCTAAACCTGAATAATCATATAGAATCTGCACAAATAATTTAAACTGAAAAATAGAAAAGTTAATCACATGAAAGTGAAAGTGAAAGTGAAAGTGAAAGTGAAGGACAGACCAGTATACTTTTTGGGGTCTTTTTTCTAAGTCCATGTTTAAATTGTGTTTTGTTTCTGTTTCCTTTTTGCTTCTGTTGTAAGTCTCTGCCTTTTGACTTTTGCAATGGAAGTATTCTTTACCCAAAAAAAAAAGGTCCATGTTTACATCGGAAATGCACTACGAGAACTTACTGATCATAATTTCATAAGTAAAATATTAGCACAACAAACATAATCCGAGGAATCAAGCTGGGATTTAGAAGTTTTATATCAGCTTTCGGCATAGTTTGGTGGTAATAAATACAACCAATCTCACAATATTGTATAGTTTTTGATAGTTGAAATAGCATTTCAAAACAGTGAATGCAGCTGTGGAGGTAAGTGCTTTTCCATAGTGATATCAGCAACAAATTCAACCCAGTTTTCAACTACAATGTAATGCTCAACTTTATGCAAAGACATATAGGTACCTCAATTTGGTCCTATTCATGACCTAATTTTGCTCTGTTTCAAATTAAATAAATCATTTGTATACATATACATCAAGAGTTATTGGGCTCTCCACTACAGATGAAACCCACTATTGATTTGGTTAAAGATCTAAGCTTTGCCCCGTCTCTGTGGTCTGTGCAACAGCTGTGAGTAAGATATGAGACTGAGGCATGTAGAAGATTTGATCTTCAAAAGATATGGGAGGCCTATGCAATTAGTTGGCAATCAGAGGACTTGTTCTTATAATAAGACACAAAGAGAATTATATATATATGACTGCAACTATTCAATCAAAGATCCTCACCACAATACACAATATCAACATAATAGTATCCTAACTTTTATTTCTTGAGTGGTGTTTCTTAATTAACTTATCCAGGGGAAGCAGATGAAAGAGGTATCTGATTACACACCCACTTAAGAAAAAAAGAATAATTAACACATGTAACATATATTTATAAATTTAGACCTAATTGAACATAGTTGCATGTTTAATTGTAGGTTTAGGAGACATTATGTCACCTGTTTTGTTCATGAAGGATCAAGATATGATTTTAGGTTTGGTTTTTCAGTTATTAATCAAGACTTCTCTCTTAAAAACATGGCAATTAATGCTTTCAACAATTACCATTAATGTACTTGCAAATTTTCCTTGAACTAAAAAGATGAAATCTGCACAATATATTGCTAAAAGGCATGACATTTAAAAGGCACTCAATTGAAAGAAGGAGAAATCGATAGACTGAAGTGTATATTTTCATTTACACAGAAACATATCTTTTATACAAGGATGATTACAATCAGTTCCTACAAGTCAGGAACCTGTTTTCTACCTAGATTACATAGAAGGAAAGATACAGCTATTGTACAACTCGATTTGTATAGCAATCTGCATTAATACTGAAGATATGACAGATTGATTTCCTTACACTCCCCCTCAAGTTGGAGAGTGGATGTCTTGCACTCCCAACTTGCGAATCATAGGAACAAAGATATCTTTCCCCAAAGGTTTAGTGAGAACATGGGCAAGCTGATAAGCAGAATTTACATACCTTGTTGCCACAGTACCATCTAGAATTTTGTCTCTAATGTAGTGGCAATCCATCTCGATGTGCCTAGTTCGCTCATGAAATACGGGGTTGGCTGCAATATGTAGTGCAGCCTTGTTATCACAGAACAGCAGGGCTGGTTCACGGAGAGACAGGTCGAGATCTCTCAGCAGATAATGCAACCAAGTCAGCTCGCAACATGTTCCTGTCATAGCACGATATTCCGCCTCTGCTGAAGACAAAGAAACTGTCTTTTGGCGTTTTGACCTTCAAGAAATTAAAGAAGGTCCAAGAAAGACAAAGTATCCGATGGTAGATCTTCTAGTGACAGGGCATCCCGCCCAATTAGAGTCACAATAAGCTCTCAACTTCAGATCATTGATGGAAGAGAAAAACACACCTTGTCCAGGAGCGCCTTTTAGATAACGTACCACTCTTAATGCTGCTTCCCAATGCATTTTCCTTGGTTGGCTCATGAATCTGCTAATTACATGGACTGCATAGGTAATGTCAGGGCGTGAGACAGTGAGATATATAAGCCTGTCAATTAACCTTATGTACTTTCCGGGGTCTTTGAGCAAATCACTACGGTCAGATAATTTTAAACCTTTTTCCATTAGAGTATCCGCAGGTGTGGCTCCTAGTAACCCTGCGTCTTCAATAATCTCTAGAGCATATTTACGTTGACATATAAAAATCCCACGTTTGGAAGTCGAAACTTCAATACCAAGGAAATACTTTAGGTCTCCAAGATCTTTGAGATGAAATTGACTATGTAAGAAAGCTTTAAGTCAGCAATAGTCTTCAAATCGTTCCCGGTAATCAATATGTCATCAACGTAAATCAAAAGTGCAGTAAATGAATTCACATGTTTTCTAGTGAACAATGAATAATCAGCTTTAGATTGGACGTACCCGGCTGACCGTATAGCATCAGAAAACTTCTCAAACCATTGTCGTGAAGCCTGCTTCAAACCATATAAGGATTTGTGTAATCGGCATACCAGATTCTCCTCCCCCTGTCGTCGAAGACCCGGCGGAGGAGACATGTAAATTTCTTCAGACAAATCACCATGAAGGAACTCATTGTTCACATCCAATTGATGCAATGACCAACCACGAGCGGCAGCCAAAGCCAACAAACACTGAACAGTAATGATTTTGGCAGTAGGGGAAAATGTTTCCTGATAATCAATCCCTTCCAACTGAGTAAAACCCTTAGCAACCAGGCGGGCTTTATACCGTTCTACAGAACCATCGGCCTTGTGTTTCACCTTACAAACCCAACGACAGCCAATGGGAACCTTACCAACCGGAAGGGAAGTGAGGGTCCAAGTTCTGTTAGCTTGAAGAGCCTGTAATTCAGAATGCATAGCTGCCTGCCAGTGAGGATGGACTGCAGCCTCAGAATAGGTGCGTGGCTCAGTAACGGAGCTGAGGGAGGCCGTGAAGGCTCGGTGCGGTGGTAGATATCGATGATACGAAACAAAATGAGCCAAGGGGTAGTGAGTACCTTTGATTGGACCAGGCAGCAAAGAGGACGATGGGTCGGAAGGAACGGTGGTGGAGACATGGTAGGTGAGGCGATCCGGTGGACGTGTCGGACGGCTGGAGCGACGGAGAAGGACCGGTTCAGGAGCGGAAGCAGGGTCGGGGTTAGCAGCAGAGGGAAAAGGGGGCACAGCAGCGGCCGAAAGAGGCGGTGAGGAAGGATGAGATAGCGACTCAAGAGGAGGGAGCGGCGCCAGAGAGGGAGAAGGAATAGAGGGCGAAACGAGAAGAGCGGCGTCGCCGACCAGAAGGGGCAGCGAATGACTCGTGGGAGTAGGTACGAAGAGGTGGCGGTAATAGAGGTGGTGGTGGTGTCGAAGAGGACAAGGGAGGAGATGAAGGAGACGAAGTGGAAGAGAGATCGCGATCTGGAGAAGGAGACGAAGTGGAAGAGGACGTGAGGAGAGAGAAAGAGAAGTCAACGTCGGAGTCAGAAAGAGAGGGGTTAGGCAGCAAGGGAATTGGGCCTGGGTGGGGACCCAGTGACGAGACAACAGGTCCGGGCTGAGAGGAATAAGGAAAGAGGTGTTCATGAAATTTGACATCGTGACTAGTAAAGATCTTCTTGCTGGTTAAGTCAAACAATTTGTAGGCCTTTTGACCGATGGGATAGCCGATGAAAACAGACATAATGGCACGTTGATCGAATTTATGAGAGGGGTGAACGTTAGTAGCATAGGCTAAACAGCCAAAAACACGTAGATGAGAGAAGGAAGGAGGTTTAGAATAAAGGAGTTCGAAAGGTGTTTTGAAGTTGAGGATGGGAGAAGGTAAACGGTTGATGATGTGAACTGCGGTAAGGGCACACTCCCCCCAAAATTGAGAAGGGAGATGGGCTTGAAACTTGAGTGCACGAGCCACTTGAAGGATGTGTCGGTGTTTGCGTTCCACAACCCCATTTTGTTGGGGCGTGTAAACGCAAGAATGTTGGAAAACGACACCTTGATCATTAAAAAAAGAGCGAAGGGAGAGGAATTCACTACCGTTATCACTACGGAAAGTTTTAATACGAGAATCAAATTGAGTGATAGCATAGCTAAAAAATTGTTTGATGAGTGATTGGACTTCATCTTTATGCCGCATTAAAAATATCCAAGTAAAACGTGTATAGTCATCAACAATGGTAAGAAAATAATGAGCACCAGAAAGGGAAGTGAATCGATATCGACCCCAAATATCACAATGAATGATGTCAAATGGTTTGATAGACGAAATGGTACTAGTAGTAAAAGGTAAGCGACTCTGCTTAGCCAGAGGACATATGTGACAAGCATTATTAGACGGAATGGAAACATGTAAAATTTTTCTAGCAATAAAACCTAAACAAGTGGATGACACATGCCCTAAGCGGTTGTGCCATAGATCGGTTGAGGTGACGGTAAGATGACAAGTAGGGCGTGTGGTGGAAAAAGATGAACTGGTCTTGGACTTCTCCGTCGCTAAGGCCATCAAATAATATAATCCGTTGCGTTGTTCACCCAAACCAATCATCCTCTTCGTAGCCAGATCCTGCAAAATGCACCAATATGGGAAGAAAGCCACTGAACAGTTCAATCCTCTCGTCAAGCGACTAACCGATAATAAATCGACTTTAAATTTTGACACAAACAACACATCACGAAGATAAAACATGGTACTGAGAGGTATTGATCCTTTCGCAATAATGTCAACTTTATCCCCGCTAGGCAATAGAACAGGTGGTAATGAGCTGCTATTATTTTTGTGAAATAATGGCATAGAGGAAGTAATATGATCGGTCGCACCGCTGTCAATGTTCCAATTGCGGGAAACGACCTTAGACAAACCTGGTATTGTTACGGCATTGACTGTGGGACTTGAGCTTGTATTAGAATTGGGCTTCAAAGTTGGATTATTGAGAGCAGCCATAAATTGTTTAAACTGGGCTTCAGTAAGAGTCACCGTTGGCCCATTAGCATCTCCAACTGCATCACAAACCTGATTTGCGGAAGGCACTGCTGGTCTAGATTGTTTTGAAAAACCAGTGCCCTGTTTGGCTTTAGGGTGGCCTGGGGGATACCCAATCAATTGGTAACAAGTCTGCACCTAGTGACCCGGATCTCCACAGTAAGTACAATGCGGTCTCCCCCTGCCGGAGCCTTGACGCTGTTCAGTGTCAACACGGTGTACTTCCTGAGGTGCAAAATTGCGGTCTTGACGTTGGTTTTATCGGTCAAATCTCTCAAAACGTCCTCCTCTTCCTGAATTGGGATTGGGTCTCCCTGAATTGCGCACAGCCATGGCGGCGCTTGAAGATGAATCTGCAATAGGATGAGAAGCACAAAGAGAACGTTGCTTCTCATCTTGGGCGACTGCTGCATATGCTTTACGAACTGTTGGCAAAGGAATCATTAGGAGAATTTGCCCGCGAACAGAACTGTAAGTATCATTCAAACCCATTAGAAACTGCATGAGTCTTTGTTGTTCTGCCTGTGGTCCACGAGATATCTCTGAATAGGTAGCTAATTCATCCCATAGGCGCTTCAATTTTGTATAGTAGGCGGAGACTGACAGCTGCTCTTGTCGGAGACAAGCGATGTCTCGCTGAATCTCAAAAATTCGTGGTGCGTTGCCTTGAGAGAATCGCTCACAAAGATCTTCCCATACTTCATGAGCTGTAGGATAGTAGATGACGCTGTCGGTGATTTCTGAATCAATGGTGTTGATGATCCATGAATGAACCATATCATTACAACGCGACCAAGTCGTATAGCCTTCTGGATCTGTCTCTTCTGAGGGAGCCTTTATTGTGCCGTTCACAAAACCAAGTTTGTTCTTAGAATTCAGAGCTAGGGTCATAGCCCTTTTCCATCCCGCATAATTGTCTCCATTCAAGGGCTTAGAGACTAGGACTAGACCTGGATGATCTGAATGATGTGTGAAAAAGGGATTAGAGAGGTCAGATTTTGACATCTCAGATGTAGGAGGATTGGAGGAATCGGCTTTTGATTTGCCGTGATCTTTGAGTGGTGGTGAGAGGACATCGTTGTTGCCCATGTTGGCTGGAACGATGAGGGAATGAAGGTTAGGCTACACGAGATGTTAGAGTGCAGTAGATGAGAAGAGTCAGGATCTAGTCTTGCTCTGATACCATGAAAGAAGGAGAAATCGATAGACTGAAGTGTATATTTTCATTTACATAGAAACGTATCTTTTATACAAGGATGATTACAATCAGTTCCTACAAGTCAGGAACCTGTTTTCTACCTAGATTACATAGAAGGAAAGATACAGCTATTGTACAACTCGATCTGTATAGCAATCTGCATTAATACTGAAGATATGACAGATTGATTTCCTTACATCAATTCCACTCTACAATTGCTGCACTGCAAGTATGAAAACTACCACCCTTTTGGTTTCAGAAGTGAAAAGGACAAACTGATAATGATGGTTCATTCCAAGATTGAAATGCATATATTGATATATATATGAACTCTGAAGAGTGATTAGCGGACCCCTCAGTGTATTAGGCTCTAAATCTGATTGCAAATGAAGATCATCAGGTAGAGAATATCCTCTAGCTTTGGTATCTTGGCACTACAGTCTTCAAACTTGTAAAATCCCTTCAAGTGTGCAACATCCTTGGTGTAATTCCAGTTCTTTAATCCTTATTATTTTTCTTTACTGTTGTTAAGAAGAAAAGCAATTCCATGCATAAAAATGATATCCTCTTGCAACGAAACAGACCATGTTCCCTTGCAAAATATATCAGACTAACATATTGTACATAACAGTTGGCCTTTATTCCCTGATATGCATGCATATATGTCAGCCTTGATGAGATGACTTAGAGAGAAAAGTAGCCTAAACGTGAAGGGAAAGGTGAAAGGTCAGGAAGCAGTCTCCGATTTTCTTCATTCAACCCCTTCCCCTTGTCAGCCTCATTATCCTCCTCCTGCTTTTCACTTGGAAGGGCATAAGGTGATTTGCTGATGATCCTACAAAAACACAACATGCAAACAATAATTAAGGCATTTTTTTTCTTTAATGAAAGTACTATAAATGGAGGATTAATGTGTTACTTTAATTGATGATACCTACTAATTAACTATTGGTCTAGTGGTACTTTTCTATACAATGTATAAGTCCCAATAGGCTTGATGCCCCCGTTCCGGCCAAGATTAAAAAACTGGTATTAACAGGATCGTACTCTAAATTTACCTGTCCCTACGCTTTTCAAGAAAACATTGCAGAGAGTATCTTCTTGCCATAGGTAATCCTGAAAATGGCAAATGAGTGAACTAGCTTGTATCATTATATGATAACAGTAATGGTAAAAATTCAGTATGACACTTGTAACAAAAAAAAATTCAGTATAACACTAATTACAAAAATCTTATGACAAACCAAAAACTTCTGCTATTCATAGAATTGGTTTGTTCTCTCTTCACCCAACTAAACCAAGCCTTAATAGACTAAGGGCCTAAAGAAAAAAACGGTAGAGAGAAAAAACAGTTCCCCTCCCCCTCCACTCTTGCCTAGATCTTGATCCCTCCAGATCCAGATCGAACGCTTGAGCCTTGAGGGATGGGGGAGGCTTCCTCGTTCGGGTTCTGTCCCTGCTTCGTTGTTTATTCCCGGAGCAAGCCCAATCGGAGTGAAGGTGATGTGGTGATGGGATATTAGATCGGAGCCGGTCAGTTTCCATGGAGACCGAGGAGGTTTGTAGGGTCGCCCAGCGGGGCAGGTGACTACGGGTGGAGCGGTTTCAGGTCCCAAGACACAGCGACATGGGGTTCAGAAGGGGTGTGGTCGGATTTGTCAGTTCAGTATCCCAGATTTCTTCTGGATCCCGTTTGGGTGACGGTTGCACGGGATTGGAGGTCTGTGGGTTGGTGGTGCGGTGGCTTGTTGATGGGTTCGTCGACAAATGGGCGGCGTGACTCGCCGGTGGATGCTTGGGCTACTGATCTCGATCGGGGCTTACCTTTAACGACGGAGGGGACTAGAGGAACGATGGCAGCAGTAACGCATGTCGGACTTCCTGCTGGTGCAACGGTGGTGTTGGCGGCGGGGTCATGTGGTTAGTGGATGGCACTGTGCTTGTGTGGTCACCTAGGGCTTGGACTGTTGGTAATTGGGCTGATGGTGCTTCGACTGTGCCTTTGGGCCACGTCAATTGGTCAAATCGGGCTGGTTGTTTCCTTGCTTTCTAGCTTTGTTGTTATGTTAGCTTTAAGTTGTCTTTTATTTTCAATAAGTCCCTACCGGGTGCAGGTAGGAGTATGTGGGCTTGGTCCCGGTGTATGCACTCTGTGTGCTTGGTCTGCTCTAAGTTGGTGCGAGTTCATTGCATTGGCAAATGGTCGCAATCTCTTAGTAGCAGTGATGTGTCTGCTCTGGATAGACGGCGAGTTCCTTACTTGGTCAAATGGTCGCTGCCTCCTAGTGGCAAGATGAAACTTAGTGTCGTTGGATGTTTTGTCCAGTGGCAACATGATGGGAAAGTTGTGCTTATGAAAATTATGTTAAGCTGTAATCGAGTTGCATATCAAGTTATCTTTCCGTTATGTCATCGTTGTGTGACTTATGTCAAAGCAAATAGAGTCACCAGTAGAGCGCTCTTTGCTAATTGGTGCTTAGTTGAATACAGTTGGTTAGTAGAGACTCATGATAGTATTTCAGGATGTTCTCTAGTTGCGTATTGTAATCAGGAGTTTTGGTCTATTATCCCCCTCTTGTATTCGACAGTTTCATTACTAAAGGGTTGAGGATAGCCGCATCACCGTTTATTAAAAAAAAAAAGAATTGGTTTATTCTTAATCTAATTTGGTTTATAGAATATAACTCACTAATTATGAAGGTGTAAAAGAACCACGTACATACCTGCTCTTAACTTGGAAACCGATCGTAACTTTGATTTGTTAGATGGTTTTCTCACACCTGGATCTGGCCTTTCTGCAACCACAGGTTTCAGTGATGAGCTTTCACCAGCTAGACGCATAATCGCTTGAGCCTACAATAACGACATCGCAATGCATGAGTAACTCAAAATTTACTGTTTTTCTGTGGAAGTCAATTATAGGCCCAAAACGGTTGCCTCGATCATTTTGTTCCCCTTATGTTCGGTCATGACTCATGAGTGAACACATTCATAACATAAGATTTCACTATATTATAGTATATATAGAATATGAATTTAAACAAAAGTTGAAAACAATGAAATATGTCAGCTACAACATAGCATCCATGGATTGCATAAGCTCCGAGCATGTGTTTATTTATTTCCTGAGAATAAAATTGAGAATATCTTCATTTATTTAATTTGAAAATCTTAATTTACCTTATCTACAGGAATGTTGTCGTAGACATTGATAACTCCATTGAAGAATATTGTGAGTTGTTTTGACGTCTTGTCGTTTGATGGAGTTGCTTCTACTTCACCACATGATCTATATTGGTATATATACAACAAAAAATACGTATATTGTCATGTATTTGATTTTATATAAAGTAGAAAAATAAAAAATTAATACATGCGTACTGTAGTTGTGGAAGCAACACTTGCTCTAGCAGAGACGGGCGTCGTCGGAAGTTATTCCAAGGGAACTCGAATTTGCGAATAATTTCCACATTTGTTTTAGTATCGATGTTGTTTTGATTTTTTGTCAACAGATATTTTTTGAAGAACCAAACACTCAGATATACTGTCATTTCTTGATGATCTTAAGCTATTATTAATTTCTTTGCTGGTCATCTAGGGTTTGAAAACAAGAATTAGATAGTGCATCATCATTTGTATGGTTGTTCTCTATGGTGGTTATAATAGGAGTGCTGCAAGACATGGTGTTGCTCTCCCAAGTAGCTAGCTAGAGAAGCCTTCAACCCTATGACATCATCAAATATTATGAGACAAATGAGAAAGAAACTGTTAAATGAAGAAAAAAAAAAAGTTACAGCAGGTAACCAATTCTAATGAATAAGAGATCAAATAAATCTAACCAACTAAAGCTTCACACAAGGCATACATAAAGCTTGTTTAAACGATCCAAATTGTTCACTCATTAGGTTTATATGCAAAGGTCTTGATCTTGGTAATCTAGACTATGCATGTAAACGAATATATTTGATAATTAATGCATGATTAAATGACTACACGATGTTTTATTTAGCTGAATTTTTACAAGGACGTACTGTCTTCGCATGATGACCTAAAATGCGAATGGTCGATCGACTTTGATCCTTGAACATGCAAGCTCTAAATAGGGAGAAAGTCCGCAAACTATAGTGTGATGGCGTATGTTTTAAAGAAAGACTGACGGAAGATGGAGATGGAGAGATGTGTACCTGAACAAAGCTATGCCAGCTTTCAGTTCAGCATACAGCAGTGTGCATCAGCTCTGTTGAAGTATGAATATATATAGAAAGAGAGAAAGAGAAGCTAGCGATTGGGAGTGTCGCCTGGGGAGAAGTTGCTGGTAATTATAATGAAAGGCAGGCCACGTACAGGGAGTAAAGGGTAAGGCTTTCGATGCATACGAAATCAAGTTTAACTCATCTCCATGTTTGCATCTGGTTCTCAATTCAATTAATTCTCTTCTCTTTTCTTCTTCTATCTAAATTGTCACTATCCAAATAAAAAAGAAAAAACAAACATTCTATCTGCACGTTTATGTGTCTTTCTCATAAACGTGCATATAGAATGTTTGTTAGTCTATTAATTCCAAGATGCATCCTGGAATTAATAGACTAACAAACGAGTAATCACGAGTAAATTAGGCGTATTAGTTAAAAGGAAACAACAAACATGATGACCTAGACAAGCATAAGAATTTTATTTCATGCCGGGCATTGCAAAGTTTGTGATTATCATTTGACTTCCTTGCCCTGGCTGCTGGGAGGAAATTTATATTGTAGCTAGTGATATTACTATTATTTATTCAATATACAAATCATTCAATTGTTGATTTAAAATTTTTGATGAAGTCCTCACTCAATATTCCCCTAATTGTGAATTTGATAATGTTTGTCATCTACAATATTGGAAGAGGTCAAAGGTTCCAAAGAAGAATAGAAAATTATCATTAGTCTCACAAGAAAAATATGAAACTATGAGATTATAGAAATCCAATGGAACCCTAATAGTGTTTTAACAAAAACATTAGAGGGCTTACTTTGAGCACATTGGTTTATAGCCTCTAGGTTAGATGACAACTCAAAAAGTAGATAGATAATTCTTAGGTTAACGTGATGATGAACTTTTTAATTTATTGATTACTCCGTGATATTTCAATTAACTCTTGTTCATACCGCTTGTGATTGTTGATTGAAAATTTTTCATACCGGAACCTCTATGTAAAAGAGTCTTCGTCTTCATCACTATCCAAAATGCATCAAAAACCTCTAGCTCAACCTGGTTGAAATTGAGAATCATCATTCCCTAAGACCCACACCGCGCTTAATTATTCTCAAAAAGTCAACAAACAATAGCTTTTATATCAGTACTTCCATCAAACGGCGTGTCGTTTATCCAGTCTAAGGCTCAATCCCATCACTCAATGTGGGCTTTAGCCCATATATCAGATTCATTTGGGCTTAAAGATAGACCCAAGAAACAAGAAAGAACGTTCTTGAGTCTTCAAAAACCCTCAAAACCCCTGGAAATTCCAATAGATTCCGGCCATGGCGGACTCCATAATCACCTCTGAGAAACCCTCCACCTCCTCCCCTCTCGACCCTCCTTCCCGTATCGTCTGCCACGTGTACGCTCTTCTTCCTCTTCCTCTAATCCTCTTTTTCCATTTCCAAAGCTCCCTTCTTTAAATTTTCCCCCAAATTCTGATTGACCTAAATCTCTCTGCTTTTCTCTCAATGCAGTTGCCAGAAGCAGTTTTCACAGTACACGTGTCCTCGATGCAACTCACGCTACTGTTCTCTTCACTGCTACAAGGTAATTTCTACAGATTGTTTGGATTCTGTTTTGGTGAAATTTTGGTCAATGATTTTTGGTGATTTTGTGGTGAGCAGTCTCATAATATTCGATGCACCGAGTCGTTTATGCGAGATAATGTGGTTGGGGAGCTAGGGCAAGTGGGGCCGAATGACGAAACGAAGCAGAAGATGATGGACATACTGAAAAGGTTTCACTCTGAAGAAGAAGCTGATGGCATGGATGAGGATGTGGATGGTAATTTCTTTGTTTGTTTTACTAATGCTGTTGTTTATTTTTACTGTAAATTGTATAAGTTTCGCATTGTTAGATATAAGATTACACATTTGCTGCTTAGGAACAGAGAAATTTTTGACTGAGGGTTTGGTACAGCTTTGGTTTAGGAATTAGAGGTCAACTGTGGTATGTATGAAGATTTGTTGGGTTAAGGTTGAGTGACGAGTTGGATGTTTGATTACAAATGAACTTGGTGTTACTGAATCATTGATAAGCCGAAGGCTGCCATTAGATAATGTTTCCACTTTCCAAGTAGTACGATTAGTATCCTTGGGAAATTGCGCTCTGGAATGTGAAACTTGTTGTAGTTGGTATAGGGATGATTGAAGCCTAATCATGGCTGCTTGCTAGTTTTTTTCAGTCCATATTTAACTTATGGTCCTTGAATGATTTTTTTTTTTTAAGAAAATTGGATTCCTGATCAAGACCTTGTCTTCTTTCAGATGATTCTGCACTGTCTGAGGAGACTGTTCAAAAAGTGCTGGCTGGTAAGATTGTGCTTGTCTTTCATTTATTCTGATTTCCCTCTTTTCAGATAAACAGTTTGCAGTCCTTAGTTTATAGTTGTCCTCTTAACCCGTATGTCTACTGGATTATCTGTTCTTTAGGTATCTGGCAATTTCTGATAGCTAACACGAGTTTATTGTAATCAATCTTTGCAGGAGGTGAAGTTAGTTTTGATGATCTATCTGCAGAAGAGAAGAAACTATTCCAAAGAGCTGTTGCTTCTGGAGAACTGAGCAAGATGATTAAGCCTTGGGATCCTTGGTGGTTGAAGCCGTCTGCCAGGACAATATCCTTCAGCAAAGAAGGAACCCAACTAATCCAACCGCTTGCCAAAGAGGATGAACCAATGTCACCAGAAGATGATCAAGAAAGCAGTGAAGCAAGTGAGATTCCACCAGGTCCTGAGACACCACTGCCTCCCCTCAGCAAGCTTAGTTCCGCAAAGCCATCACCATTCTTAGCTGTTCATCTGGTCGACATTATATACAGCTACTGCTTCGCTCTTCGTCTCTACAATGGTGATTGGCAATCAGATGCCACAGGCTCAGCTATGGTAGTGCTCTCCGTGTCATCTGTATTGGGTCAAGGAGGGCAGCCGGAGACTGTACTGGAAGCTCTATCTTATTGCTTGGAGCAGACCTGCTCTCCGGCTTTCAGACAGATGGGTGGCTTGCAATTTGGACTAGGCCTTGTAGACGATGTAATAACCCTATTAACATTAGGAACCCCTGCATTGTTGTGCTTGCTTTGCGATCTGCAGAGGATGGTTCAGGCTGGGGAGACCGAGCTGAAATCAGAGAAACCACAAAAATCAAGGAGAGTTGAAATTAGGAGTAAGCTGAAGAAGGCTGAAAGGAAACTCTACTTCCTCATGTGTTGGGTCCATGAGCAACCTGAAGAAGCTTGGTCTTCCTTAGGAGCCATCGTAAGGGCAGAGAAAATTTCAGCTATGAACTATGAAGCTGTCTCAAGGTCTCGCAAACCGGACAACAAAGCCGAACCCAGGAGCAAAGTTTTGATTCAAGAGATTAAAGATATCTAGGCAATCTCTTTGTTCTTCTTTTTAAACAGAAGCACATAATGTATTAGTTAACTGTTGTATTGACTTGTAAATGTGATGGTGTATTTCTGTTTAGAATACGCTTCCCAGATCATTCAAGTGATACAATTTTCTTCAAAGCATTTTATCTTTAGGTGATTCGAACACCTAAAAACCTATTTCTCTCAAAAAAAAAAAAAAAAAAAGAACACCTAAAACCTATCGTAATGCCAACTCACTTGATTACGACGTCGTTCTAGGACAATAGAACCACCTTGATTACGACGTCGTTGGGTATCCACTATATTATCGGTTACTCACCCGCCAATAATGTACGTCATTTTCGTGCCTTACCCCTGTAAATGGTATTTATGTAAATTTAGAGATAATCAGGGGTTATTCTGCTATTTCCATCCCAAAACTATATGAGCCGTGGTCACTCTCTGTGGTTGCGATAAACCCCAGAGTCGTCTCAGAGAGAACACCTAACAATTCCCGGAACGTCGTCGTCTCGTCTCTCTCGGCTTCGTCTTCTCCGATTGGAACCAGAAGCCCCTCTGCTGCAACAATCTCAGGTCAGATATGAGTGATCCGAGCGACAAGTTAGCGTATTTCCAAGCGATCACGGGTCTTGAAGACTCCGATTTGTGCGTCGAGATCCTCACCGCCCATGGCTGGGACCTCGAGCTCGCGATCTCCTCCTTCACCACCCCCGAGAACCACACCCCTTCGCCGCCGGAGAATCACGCCGCCGGCACCTCCTCTACTGTCTCCGACGCCGGCGAGGCCTCGCAGTTCGTTTCTCATTCCAGATCGCCTCCGAACGCCGCCGCGGCTCCCGGCCTGGTCTGGAGGGTGATTACTCTGCCGATTTCGGTAATTTCCGGTGGTCTAGGGTTGATTTCCGGCGCGATTGGGCTTGGTATGTGGGCCGCGGGAGGCGTGCTGTCGTACTCGCTCGGGGTGGTTGGGCTGGGCCCGGGCCGGGGCGGCGAGGGCTCGGCGAGGTTAGTGTCGGTGTCGGCTGTGGCGACGGAGGCGATGGAATTCGTGGCGAGTTTCGAGAGGGATTATGGGACGAGGGGGCCGAATTTCGTGAGCGAAGGGTTTATGGAGGCGTTGCAGAGGTCGAGGAACTCGTTCAAGCTCTTGTTTGTGTATTTGCACTCGCCGGAACACCCCGATACGCCGTCGTTCTGCGACAGGACTCTGTGCTCCGAGGCCTTGGCGGCTTATATCAACGAGAACTTTGTGTCGTGGGGAGGGAGCATTCGGGCCAGTGAGGGATTCAAGATGAGTAACAGTTTGAAGGCCTCGAGGTTTCCTTTCTGTGCAGCTGTAATGGCTGCCACGAACCAGAGGATTGTGCTTCTTCAGCAGGTATGTTACCATTGAAGCTCTATGAGTTTAATTGTTGTTAGTTTAGCTTTATTGTTTATGTGAACATAGTATAGTTGGGGTTTATATCATATCATTGAATTGAATTGAAAGCTTGTTGGTAACTAATGGGAAATCTTGGAGGCTAGGTTAGTTCTGTTAGTTCTATCAAGGTCATTCGGTGGTGAACAAGAAGATGGAGGAATGGAGTTTATATCATTTTAGCTTCTGAGGAGATGTTGTGAAGTTAGAACTGAAGGTTTCTTGGCTCTATAGAGGGTCAAAGTTCTCATCACTTGTGGAAAGAATACATTTGACTCATTTATATTGGTTGGTTTCTGTTGCTCATAAATGATTGGATTGACCTGTCGGTATTAGCAATTGTGTAGTGTTTTTTAGTGTCATGGGGTAGAAACAGCAATTGTGTAGTGTCTTTAAGCGTCATGGGGTAGAAAGATATGTGGCTTTTGCAATATGACTCTTTTTTCCATGCAATGTGTTTCATGCCCAAGTTGGATAGTGAGTACTGGTGGCAGAACAATGATAGTTTGATGAAGTGATTGGTATTAGTGAATGTTGGAAATGGTGGCAGCCATCTGTAGTTTAGATTTCTCGTTCTTCTTCTTCCCCTTTATTTAATTTTATTGATGCATATTACTTTCATTTTCCCTTTGTTTTCATTTCTAATGATTTCTAATGCTGTTTTAAATCTCAATTTTTATAGAAGTTTACTGGTTTTTGTCATTTTTTGTTTTTTCCCACTAAGACTTCAATGTGTATAGTTGGGCTAAACTTGAAGTTAGAATAGATTCTATTTGGAGGGAATAGAGGCCAAAAAGAAATCTACAATGTATAACTACTAGGAAAAAGTTCTGCTATTATCATCTGAGTGTTTTATTAAATTGAAGTTGGTGACTGTTCAATGTGATCTTTTCATGATTGCATGACAACGTGTGAATTCTGCTGGCACTGCTCTTGATAATTGGTGGTCTGTTATGATTAAATGGTTTCTGAACTTATTTTTTTTAGGATTATGTCAAGCCTAAGCATTGGAAGATCTCTTTTTGATTGCCTAGCAAAAGGGTTGAATTATGTCTGCTACCGGTATATTTTTGTATTTGGGAGGGTTAATTTATCTTTCTCATGTTTTGCAGGTTGAGGGACCAAGATCTCCTGAAGAAATGCTTTCAGTACTGAACAGAGTGGTTGAAGAAAGTGCTTCTGTTCTTGTTTCAGCAAGGCTTGAGGCAGAAGAAAGGAGAAACAACATACGTTTAAGGGAGGAGCAGGATGCTGCTTATAGAGCAGCACTTGAAGCTGATCAAGTATGCTAATAGTTAATCTAGGTTTTCTTTTTTTGTTTTCTTTTCAATAATGAAGTATGTGCTCCCTTTGCCCTAATGTTATCATTCTTTGGTCAGGCAAGGGAAAATCAGATGAGAGAAGAGCAAGAACGCCTGGAAAGAGAAGCTGCTGAAGCTGAGAGGAAGCGTAAGGAGGAAGAAGAGGCTCGTGAGAGAGAAGCACGTGAAGCTGCTGAGAGAGAAGCGGAACGAGCTAGGATACGTCAGGAGAAGGCCTTGGCGCTTGGTGCTGAACCAGAGAAAGGACCTGATGTTACACGAGTAATCCCTCTTGCCTTAGATCTTAAGCATTTCTTATTACTAATGCAGCATGTTCACTTTGCTTATATCAAATTTATTCTATCTATAATTTTCACACTCTTATCAATTGTGAAGGCATCATTTACAAGAACTCTAGGCATGCACTTACTATAGTCAGTGTAGTGGTTGCATCTTCCATGTTTCCGTGTTCATTATTGTAATCATAGATAATAGTTCTCCAACCTAATCAATGTTATTTGGCAAATCAGGTTTTGGTGAGGTTCCCAGCCGGAGAACGCAAGGAAAGAAGGTTCCACAGTACCACAACAATCCAATCTCTGTATGATTATGTTGACTCTTTGGGTTGCTTGGATGTCGATGATTACAGTCTGGTCTCTAACTTCCCCCGGGTGGTATATGGTCCAGAGAAGGCCAACTTAAACTTGAAGGAAGCAGGGTTACATCCTCAAGCCAGCCTTTTTGTGGAGCTGAATTCTTGAGTACTTTAAAACGCAAAGTATTGATATCAAAGTTAGTAGACAGATTGAGACCTGCAAACTGCTAGTAGGGTACTTTTGTTTTGCTTCTCTATAGTATGATCCATTTTGTTAGAACGATATGACGAGGTAAGATAGATACGATTTGTGTCTAATGTGGATGGGTAGTTTCTTTCAATGCAAATTCTTTCGTGCAAGCGACCCTTAAATGGAAGCGGGGATTGAAATGAATAATGATACTGACTCTCAATTCAAAACTCAAAATAAGTTTTTACCATCGTTTGATCAGTGTGAAGTGGTTCAAAGTATGGTTGGTTTCTGATGCTTGGTCAATCATGCAACAACATTACTAGAAAGAAAAGAAACAAGGAATTTCTGATGCTGGATTTGTTGGACTTGCATCATGCCTCCATCTGCCGACTCCAATTTGCAAGCCTACTATCCAGACCGAAAAGGAATGGTCAACAAAGAGGAGCCACATTTCTACGAAGCTTATACCCAAAAAAAGGTCAAAAAAAAAAAAGGGGGAACCGACGGAAAAACAATGGCTTCGCCCGGGTTCGAACCGGAGACCTTCAGTGTGTTAGACTGACGTGATAACCAACTACACCACGAAACCAGGTGACAGTTGGTGCCTGAATTTAGATATATAAACGTTGAAAGCTTCATCAAGTTACGAGTTACCTTTCATCTGTCTTTTTCACTAATTACCTTTTTAATTTTTACTCCATCATAATAGTCTTACATTTTAAATTTTCTGGTTGGACAGTGGTAGCATACCAATCTAATTCCTAAGTGAGTATTTAGAGAAAAGATATTGACAAAGTAGGTCATATTCACTTATAAAGCGAAAATGATTATCGAGTACAAAAAAAAAAGTCTTGACTTTATCAAAAGGAAACTTGACGGTTAATCAAATAATTAGGTACTTACATCAACCTAGATTAACAATTTTTTTTAAAATTATTTTTTTTTAGAATGAAACACATTTTATTCAATATAGAAATATTACATAATAATAGAGTGATCGGTGGTGGACATAAATTCTCCACTCGCCTCTCTAAAAACAACCTTATTTATGGTTTTGTTATCAATGAAAACATCTATGAGCCAAGCGAGCCCAACTCCTAACCACCTTAATCTCCCTTTAATTTGGGCTACAGAACAAGACTAATCCCAAGAGTCACTGTGAATTCTCACTGCCAATACTAAAAACAATCATGTCACACTTTTTGACATCGTATCTTTAAACAACGAAACCATGTGCAAGGGTAAACCTTTGTTATATTGACAATAAAAAACCATTGATAATACTACATGTAGTCCTCGGGATTTTTATTTTTTAATTTTTTTCATGTAATGGAGAGGAGCTCATGCACATGATTTGGTGGCTTTGAAGGGAGCATTTTTCTTCTTGAGATTAACTACGAAGAGGTATGGTGACTCTAGAATAACAATTAGTACTAGTATACATGTAAAAGAACATGGATGTTGGACACTCTGATAATTAACTACACACATTTACCACAGACACCATCAAAAGCCTTAGATGAAAAAAAAATATTCATCGGGTATTTGAATTGGTCAAGAACAGTGTAATCCTTAAAGATTTCATAGTTGAGACCTTAAAGAATTGGTAAGTTAAATTAACCTACTCTAATCTTAACTCATACTCAATAGAATCCTTGACAAACACATTCTCTTTATCATTGAAAATATCAAGTCAATCTTGGTACATGAAATTCCAACATTTCAAGGACAATCCTAATTAGTTAAATATGGATAAATATCATACCAAAAATATAAACTTAATTAAGGAAAATCCAATAAGCCAATAGGCTTTAACCTCTCCACCAATTCATAAATAAAAAATTAGACGTTTCAAAAAAAAAAGAGGATTCCAGCTCCACAACAACGTGAATCTTCTCATCGCCGTAAAGTCCAGGCCTTCCTCTTCTCTCTCCAAAATCAAAATCCCTATTTGACCCCAGTTCCCAACCCCTAGGGTTTCATTTCCTCTCCCTCCTTCGTCTCTGTCGCCGTTTCTCCGCCGTCAAATCCCGAATTGGCGATCCAAAAGATGCAGAGAGCGCCATGGATGAGTCTGGGGTAGATTTGACGACGTGGAGAAGCTCAATTCCGAACCCTAATTCGGATATGGCATTGTGCTCGCGCGACACGTGGTTCATCGGCTGCCGGTTCCGTCTCCGATCGGCGTTCGATTCGTTTTCCGTTGCCTGTGAGGCGTTTTCTGAACACCGTATTCGTCTGATTCCGGCCGCCGTTAGAATCAAGCTGCTCTGATAGCTTGTGTTTTTTTGCGAGAATCGTTTTTTCGTCTGAAAGATTGTTTCTTTTGGTTGGAATTTTTTTCGAGAATGGATTTCTGTGCTGGTTTGGTTGGTGTGAAATCTGATTGTGATTTTGTAGAGGAAGATCCCACTGGAAGATTCTTAAGGGTACGAATTTTCGGAATTTGTTTTTTTTTTTTTTTTCATTTGGAAATTCAAATTCTGTTTATTCAAATTTTGTTTATGAATATCTGGTATTGGCATATGGGGTTTTGTTGGATTCGAAATGATATAATTGGTGATTGGTTTTGTGTTTTATTTTTCACAGTCTGATGAAATCTTGGGGAGGGGAGCATTCAAGACTGTGTATGCTTTTCTAGCCACATCTTGCATTGGGTTCTTCTGTAGCTAAGATTGTAGCTTTCTAGGAGATTTTTTATTTTGTTGCGAATTTGTTTGTTATCTTATTTGGATGGTGTTTCGAAATGTGTAGATATAAGGCTTTTGACGAAGTTGAAGGTTTAGAGGTGGCATGGAGCCAGGTGCATGTTGAGGATGTGTTGCAGACGCCAGAGCAACTTCAGAGGTTGTATTCGGAGGTTCATCTGCTGAAGTCGTTGAAGCATGAAAATATCATCAAGTTCTGTAACTGGTGGGTCGATGATAAGAACAAGACCATCAACATCATCACAGAGTTGTTCACTTCTGGGAGCTTGAGGCAGTGAGTTACTTTGAGTCTTTTAACTGTTTCATAGTTTCTTGTTTTTACTTGGATTCTATTCGCAGATGTTATTCATTGGTTTACTGGATATAGGTATCGAAGGAAGCATAAATGTGTTGAATTGAAGGCCATCAAGAAATGGGCAAGGCAGATTCTTCGAGGCTTGCACTATCTGCATTCTCACAATCCTCCAATTATTCATAGAGATTTGAAATGCGACAACATATTTGTCAATGGAAATCAAGGGGAAATTAAAATTGGAGATCTTGGATTGGCAATAGTCATGCTGCAGCCTACTGCCCATAGTGTGATTGGCACTCCGGAATTCATGGCTCCCGAGCTTTACGACGAGGAATATAATGAATTAGTCGACATCTATTCTTTTGGCATGTGCATGCTAGAAATGGTGACTTGTGAATACCCTTTCAATGAATGTAAAAATCCTGCACAGATTTATAAGAAGGTTACTAATGTAAGTTTCTAATGCCTTGCATATGAAATGCTTCCATACTTGTCAATTACTAAACAGTGAACTAAGTTTTCTCCTAACTTCCTTTGCTGCAGGGTATAAGGCCTGCTTCACTCAGTAAAGTGAGTGATCCTCAAGTCAAGCAGTTCATAGAGAAGTGTCTGGTTCCAGCATCAATGAGACTGCCTGCAGTGGAGCTCTTGAAAGATCCATTCCTTGCAATTGACAATTTGAAGGAGCTTACTTGTGATCCATTGGGATCACATAATTTGATGCCCAAATCAATGGACATATCACAGCCTGAAGCTCGTCCAATGGATGTAGATGCTAACTACCAGAAGATCTCTGCTGGCTCTTGCAGAAAAAGTGTCGATGCAACTTCCATCTCATCCAACCCCTCAGTTCTGGAGTTACAGAGAATAACAGAGAATAATGAATTCACTTTAAGAGCTGAGAAAAATGCTGATAATACCGTTGCATTGACTTTGCGTATTGTTGATCCATGCGGTAAGTATATCTATGATGCAAATAGGTACATTTGTTTCCCTTATTTTCATGATCTGAAACTGAATATTATTTGGTCGTACAGGTCATGGTAAGACTATCCATTTTGAGTTCTACCTCAATTCAGATACTGCAATTTCAATTGCTGGGGAGATGGCTGAACAACTTGATCTTTCAAATGAAGATGTCTCCATCACAGCCGAGTTAATTGATAGCTTGATTATGAAGGTTGTACCCAGCTGGAAACCTACATCTGAGAGTTCATCATGTGGAGCAAATAGTTCATGTGGGGTTCAGCGTGTACGTCAAGATGATGGAACCTTAATTGGGTGCGCTTGGGACTCAGGATTTGTCAAGGCTGCATCAGTGATTTCAGATATCTCAGCCGAGTATGGCATCACAGCTGCCTCAGGTGATGAATGCTATAGAGGTTCAGATGGGTATGGTTCGAGTCCAGATTGCATGGTTCATGGTCAGCTTAAGCAGAAGAATTATGAAGATAATTCTGGTGATTCTGTCTTGATGAATGACTCAGCAATGAACTCTGCTATCTCGAGCCCTGATAGATCAAAATCTTATAGCTTCTCAAGCATTTGTTCCTTGTCTGAGTTGTCTCTAATGGAGAAACATCCATATGATGGACTAAAAGTGGAGCTGGAATCAATTGATCTTCAGTTTCATCAATGTTTTCTTGAGCTCTTGAAGATGAAGGAAGAGGCAATACAAAGCGCAAAAAAGAAGTGGACAGCAAAGAAGAAAATAGCTGTCAATTGATGTAGTACATGTTCCTGCTAGTTTCTTTTCCTTATTCATTTATTTCTATAAACATTCGTTCACTCGTCATTTTGTTTTTGAAATTCTCTCTAAATCCATTTATACTTGGCATTATATCGGCTGTGATTGTCTATTTATTTTGTGGCGTGAGCTAAAAATTGTTCGCATTCCTACATTGTTTATATACAGTAGTTTAGAAAGATTACGAGAAAAAAATTAATATTCTGAGTAAACAATAGTTTAGTTGCTAAATTACGGTTTTGGTTTTGGTTCTGTAAGTCTTAAACCTGGATCCAAGTTCGTTGCCCAGCTGTTTATTTTGCAATTTGAGTAGGAAGCTGCTTCGCTAATCTTTTACTCTACATTCACTGGGAACTTTCACGCTATCAACCTTGTGCTCATTTCCCATGAAAATCTCACTCCATTTCAGATATACATGAATTCGGTTTCTTTTGGTGTTATAATGGTAGGAGTAGGATTAGTGAAGCTATAAGTAAGATAGGTTGGGCCAAGGGGAAAACCCAAGCCCAAAATTGTCAAATTGAACGGGAGGTTGCAACAAGTCAGGCCCACTGCAGCACCATCGCAACCATGTCCACGGCAGCGCCACCGCTAAGGTGTGCAAGCTGAAACCCAATTAACTGAGAGCAGAGCAAGACGCCAGTTCGCAACCACGCCCACTGCAGCACCCTCCTCACCACTCCTATAGCACCGCCGCCAACCAACCAACCAACCCGACGTCCGCGTGGACTAGACACAAAGATGAGTGACTTCATGTTTGACAAGCCCATGATAATAATTCGGCCTCGTTTCTCGTTTTCAATAAAATAAGAAAGCTTACGGATGCATGTATGTGGAAAAATCACAGCAATGCTGGGATCCATTGTTCATGTGTCGTGGCCTCGTGGGGTTGCAATTGCATATGTGATAGTGTCGTATTTTTATTTATTTTTAATAAGGAATTGTTTAAGAACAAGCTAAATTAACAGAGAGAGAGTAATGTTTCAGAGAGAATGAAGATTTCAAGTGTGTTTATTCATCTCATACAATGGAGTATTTATAGGAATACATTGTAGTGTGAAAGCTCAAAGAGAAAACCAAAATGATAACAATCTCAATGATGAATTCTGCCATACTTGTTGCCCCATAGTAAACCATGTTACATAAGTCTTCATACATTCAAAACCTATGTTTATACACTCAAGTACCTATCTATACATTTAAGTATTTACATGATATAGACATATATAGTATAATACATTTATACTACAACACTCCCCCTTGAATATTTCATGTCAATAGTATTGTGTTGGTGGTGCGCTTCGAAGTTGCCTCATTAAAACCTTGTCAAGTAATAAAACCCTGTGGGAAATAACAACCTTGGTCGAAGGAGAAAAAGAGCACAACGCGCGTTGAGTGTGGAGTATATTCCTGGATACTCCCCCTGATTTAGATTCCCCTTGAAGATCGTGAGAGTTCGGATATCCTTCTCAATCCGATGCACTTTACATATTTCTGGAAAGAGGATTTTGGTAATGACTTAGTAAATAAGTCAGCTACATTATCTTCTGATCGGATTTGATTTACTTCAATATTCATAAGTGTTTGTTGTTGCTGACTGCAGAAGGATTTCGGCGATATATACTTGGTATTGTCGCCCTTGATGAAATCTAATTTCATTTGCTCAATACAAGCTGCATTATCCTCGTAAATGCATGTAGGTTTATTTGTGGTAAATTTCAAACCACAAGTTCCTCGAATGTGTCTATTTACAGACCTTAGCCATATGCACTCACGCACGGCTTCATGTAGGGTAATAATCTCTGCATGATTTGAGGAAGTAGCAACAATGGTCTATTTTGTAGATCTCCAAGATATCGCGGTGCTTCCCATGGTAAAGACATAACCTGTTTGAGAGCGACCTTTGTGAGAGTCAGAGAGATACCCTGCATCAGCAAAGCCCGTCAAAACATCATTATCATTTTGATGGAGGGGAGGAGGAGAACGTCGGTCACAATGGATAGTGTTGCCGGCGTTCACATTTCTTTTCTCTCTGTAGGGATAAAACAAGCCCATATCAATCGTACATTTCAGGTATCGAAAGATTGTCTTTATACCAACCTAATGACGGCGTGTTGGCGCAGAACTATGTCGAGCTAACAAGTTTACTGCGAATGAGATATCCGGTCTTGTGCATTGAGCTAAATACAATAATGCATCTATCGCACTTAGATATGGTATTTCAGCCTCTAATAAATCTTCGTCCTCATCCCTTGGACGAAACAGATCTTTCATGGGCTCAAGACTACGGTCGATCATGGGAGTACTCACAGGCTTTGCTTTATCTTCATTAAAGCGCCTTAGTAACTTTTGAGTATATGCTGACTGATGGATCATAATCCCATCATTACTGTGCTCGAGTTCTATTCCGAGGCAAAACCGTGTTTTCCTGAGATCTTTCATCTCAAATTCAGATTTCAAATATTTAGTAGTTTCTTTTAACTCATCTAGAGTTCCAATTAGGTTCATGTCATCGACATAAACTGCTACAATTGCAAATCTGGATCTTGTCCTTTTAATGAACACGCAAGGACATATTTCATTGTTAACATATATCTTCCCAATCAAGCAGTCACTTAGACGGTTATACCACATCCGTCCGGATTGTTTCAATCCATATAGTGAACGTCTTAATCTTATTGAAAACGCGCTCCGTGGTTTAGAGTCACTTGATATGGGTAATTGAAGTCCATATGGAACCTTCATATATATCTCTGAATCTAGATCCCCATAGAGATATGCTGTAACCACATCCATGAGCTGCATGTCAAGTTTTTTGGAAACTACCAAACTGACAAGGTAGCGGAACGTTATAACGTCCATTACGGGAGAATATGTCTCCTCGTAGTCGATTCCAGGGCGTTGTGAGAAAACTTGCGCCACAAGGCGTGCTTTGTATCTAACAACCTCATTTTTCTCATTACGCTTTCTAACAAAGACTCATTTATGACCAACAGGTTTTATATTTGGTGGTGTTAGTGTTATAGACCCAAATACCTGTCTCTTTGTTAGTGAATCCAATTCAGTTTGGATTGCATCTTTCCATTTGGACCAATCCTGCTCTTCGTTGACATTCTTCAACGGAGCGAGGTTCGATATCATCGTATTCTATAATTTCTTTTGCAATATGATATGCAAATGCATCATCAATAGCCATAGAATTTATGTCCATAATTACATGTATACTAGTGTAATTCATGGAGATCTCTCTTTTCTCTGGAATTGGTTCTGCCATTGGAGCGTCCTCTAATGATGTCTCTTGGACATAACCATAATCTGAAATTTTCTCATGAGATGGATTATTTGTATCTATGATTAATGGATTATTTTGTGTCAAACTCGCTTTCTTTCTTGGGCGAGAATCCATCGAACCTATGGGCCTCCCGCGCTTCCTGGCAGGAGCTGTGGGCCTAGCCACTGCGTCACCCATATAGGGGACGTCATGTCCTTTAGTTTTAGGGACATCAATCCTTGCAGGTACGTTTGTAGCAGGTATGTGTGATCTTGTCACTTTAGCGATATCAGAAAACGTATCAGGCATTGATTCTGCTACGTTCTGAAGATCGAGAATTCTCTGCACTTCTATTTCAGACTGTGTGGTTCGGGGATCAAGATGAGACAAAGTGGGGACAGACCACGACAATTCCTGTCTTTTCTGTTGAATATTAGTGTTCATGTCTCCCCCTAATGACGGGAAGACTGTCTCATCAAAGTGACAATCCGTAAATCTAGCGATAAATAGATTACCTGTCAAGGGTTCTATGTAGCGAATAATGGTTGGAGAATCATATCCAACATAAAGGCCTAAGCGTCTTTGAAGGCCCATTTTGGTGCGTTGTGGTGGCACAATTGACACATAGACGGCACACCCAAATATACTTAAGTGTGAGACATCAGGCTCATACCCAGTCACCATCTGGGACGCAGAAAAGGGTTGGGTGGCAGTGGGTCTCAGACGAATAAGCACAGCTGCATGCAATATTGCATAGCCCCAAGCAGAAATAGGGAGATTGGTGCGCATAACCAATGCCCTAGCAACCATTTGAAGTCTTTTAATGGCAGCTTCTGCGAGACTTTTTTAGGTGTGTACATGAGGGACAGGGTGTTCAACCTCAATCGCAATGGACATGCAATAATCATCAAAAGTTTTTTATGTAAACTCTCCAGCATTGTCACGACGAATTGACTTAATAGGATTATCAGGGTGGTGAGCCCTTAACTTAATGATTTGTGCTAGAAATTTAGCAAATGCAGCATTTCTTGTGGATAAGAGCATGACATGTGACCAACGTGTCGATGCATCAACCAACACCATAAAATATCTAAATGGTCCGCAAGTTGGTTGGATAAGTCCACAAATATCACCTTGTATTCTTTGTAAGAATGATATATTTTCTTTAGTGTTCTTTGCATGGGGTGGTCTCGATCATACCTTTGCTAAAGAGCAAGCTTTGCAAAACGAATGATATGCTTTATAAGTAACTCTTTGGACCAATGTTTGGTTCGTACTTCTTTCGTTTTGAAGAATGGATATCCATGTGAAGTTTTTAATATACGGAGCATCATATCACGACCTGGATGTCCCAAACGGTCGTGCCAAAGCCTGTATGTGTCAGGATCCCATAAATTTTCATTCATGACATGGTTGGATTCAATGACTCTAATAGTGGTTGCATACAATCCACTAGAGCGACACATAAGTTTCTCTAATACTCGTGTATTTCCGTAGTTTTTAGAGGTGATGCAAATGAACTCTTGTCCATTCTCACAATATGTTTCCACATGAAAATCATTGGCTCTTATGTCTTTAAAGCTTAATAGGCTTCTTCCAGCCCTCGGAGCATATAGAGCTTCGGCGACATTAATATTTGTGCCATTTGGTAACAAAAATTGAGCTGGTCCTCGACCATGAATCAATTGTGATGGTCCTACCATCGTAGTTACTGAAGATCGACTAGGTGTCATCCATAAAAATAATTGCCTATGTCGCAATATAGTATGTGTGGTGCCACTATCAAGAAGGCATTCCAATTCGCCGGAAAACATACTGAAAAAGAATAAAGTTCGGAATATTAACACATGTTCATGACATTGAATGATAATGCGATACTTTATTAATAGAAAAAATAGCCAATGATTACATCAAAGTTTTTCATAAGTCTATTCCAAAAATCAAACTTTAGACAAATTGTTGTCACTCAATCCGTTTGGTAATTCCAATAAAATATGATCAGGAAAGTAGAGAGATGTTGGTGGAGCGAGGCTTGCTTAAATACCCTGATCTCAATTATTTTCCTAGACATCATACTTCATTGGGTACGCCACATGAGAAGGGGTTAATACAATTGTTATTTATTGACTAAGGCACATTTGCCGTTCTTGGAAAATAGAAAAAGGACTATTCTAATCAAAGTCTGTGGCATCCTCGTGCTATTCATTTACAGCTTTGAAGTCCTCAACGGTGAGATTGACATCTTCACCATCTTCATCTTCAGCAAAGTTGGCTTCTTGCTCTCTTGCTTCCCTGTACTCCTTGTAGCGTGCAGCTAGTTGGGTACTTGCATGACATTGCTTAAACCAATGCTCGATTGATCCACATCAATGACACATGTCATTGTGGTTACCTCCCTTCATTTGAGGTGCAGGTTATGCACGTTGTAGATATTCTCTAGGAGGGTTGCTGCTACTACCACGGCGCATAGTGCGACCTCCACGGCTCATGGTGCTATTTCCACGGTCGATGTTGCCATATCTCCCTCTTCCACGTGTGGAGTTGTCATCACATGTGCCCGCTCTAAAGTTACGGTTTCCTTCTTTATTTGGGCGATTATATGGACCTGTTCGTCCTTCATGTCCCCTATTATTAAGGTACCGCTCCTTGCGCCCTCTCTTGGGTGCATTATAATTTTCCTCACGAACGCTCTTGGTTCCAATGGGTCTTGAATTATAATTCTTTACGAGAATGTTGTCGTGCTTTTCAGCTACCGATAAAATATTAATGAGCTTATTGAACCTCGTAATTCTTCCAGCATTTACTTCAGTGCGATATTGCTTTGATAGAACCTCAACATGGCTTTGAAAGGTTTTTGACAGAACCTGTGAGGGGTTTTCTCAACAAGGTGGAGAGAGTTTTCTCAATTAGCTCTTCATCTGTGAGGGGTTTTTGATAGAACCTCAACATGGCTTTGAGGCGAAGAGCTTCTGAATTATACTCAGCAATAGACTTGAAGTCGGAGAAGCGTACATCGTTCCACTGAACCTTCAAGTCAGGGAGGAGGGAATCTTGGATATTATTAAAGCGCTCTGCTAGCGCTCCCCATAGATCATTTGCATCTTTGATGGACATGTACTCTAATATTTCTTTGTCCATAGTGGCGTAGCATCAAGATGATTGCTTGTAAAAATGGATGATGGTGTGGCACTCTTTGCCAACTTATCTGGGCTTAGCATGTGGAACTCTCGCGTATGGGGGGACTGTTGCAACTGCATGAAGCCTAGCTACGCAGACCAACTTGCTGCATTGGATAGGGCATAGGTCTCTTAGAGGACTATTGAAGATACTAAAGGTTGAGTAGATGAGGAACATGGTGGAGCTCTTGCTTTTGGCAATGAGAAGTAATGACAGAGAAGATGACATGGAGAGTGAAGGAATTGTGTCCTAAAACAATTATTTTGATGTAATTATTATTGTAATTATTATTAATCAAAAAATGGCAAGTTTATTGTTCATTTCTTATATTTAATATTTGATTGAACAAGGTCCAAGGAATATGAGTTAAAGAGTTAGATGTGTGAGACCTTTACTCTGTCACACTCTTATCCTAAAGGGTTCCTAGTCATAGGATTATCACCTGGACATTGATAATCTGGAAAGACTAGCACATACTATGTATGCTCAATATGGAGGATGATATGTCTCTTGTCATTTGTGTAGAGACACTAATATAAGTATGTGGGTGATCTTAACTTAAAGAGTACACTGAATGCGATCATTAGAGTTCTTGTATGGAGTCTTACTTACATGTCAAACTTGAACTCTAAATTGTAATAATATAAATTAGTCCTTTGACCTGAGACACCATAGTTGTCTTATGAGTGAATGGATTATCTCTTGATGATGCAATAATATTATGTCCCGTAATTGATATAATAGATGCATTCATTGGTATAATCAATTCGGTCATGGAGACATGTGAGTGTACAATAAGGAATCTCTATCCTTAAGTAAATAAGGTGTATGTTCAAAGATGTGATTCAATGAGTCTTTGGCCAAAGCATTGAAGAGATTAAAAAGGAGTTTCTAATCACATTCTAAAGAATCACATAAGAATGAAAGTCACATTAGGGGATTGACATATTAATTTCATACCCTGATGATGTGATTTAGAACATAGTGTTAGAGAATGACCATATTGTATTGTAATTCCAATTGAATAGGTTCTTGTCATTCTATATTAACTAGGGTAGTCATGATATGTTGCAAGACGTCACTCATAACTTGTGAAGTCCCCGAGGATTAATAAACATTTATAATCCTAATAACAAGGGAGAATCAAAAATGGAGTTTTTGATTCGTAAACAAAATAGAATGGTTTCTATAAACTTCACTGCCTTGTTAATTAGAACCTAAGAGATCGCACACCATATAAGTGGATCCTTGAGATTGTATATGAAGAAGATTAAACAAGAGTTGGTTATGACCAAATAATTAATTAGATTTATTATTTGAACATAATTAGGAGTTTCGGGTAAAACCGAACCTATTAGACCTAAACGATTATCGGGTTTTTTTTTGTGTGGACTTGAGCTTCACTAAATGAGATTTAAATAAAAGCTCAAGACACATTTTTAGTGCCCAATAGAATATATGGACAAGCCAATATATTGGATTTATGAAAGTCAATATTTTTCTTTTAGTAATTGGATTTATTTCCTATTATATAAAGTGAAAGCATGGATAAAAATGATAAGTGTGTCTCCACACTATTATTTTCAGATTTGAGAGAGAGAGAGAGAGAGAGCCCTTGGTCCATTACAAAATTAAAGGAAAGAAGAACACTTGCATAATTTCTTCTTTTCTTTCATCTTTCTTCATCTCTTGATTCACTTGGTGAAGATCCTTAGAGGCCATATAATTTTGTGGCTTTACTTGTTACATCAAGGAGAAGATCACACGCACAAGAAGGAGTTCTTAATTCAAGGTGCTTCAAGGTGGAGGAAACACACATAAGGAGAGATCAAGGAGAGGAATTTTGGTGGTTCACTTGGATCGGATTAAAATCACGCTCTAAAGGTGAGTAGAACATAAACTACTTCTTTGTTCTTCCTTACAATGCATGCTATGTTTATATACATATCATAATAAGCTAAGATCATGGGTTAAAGGAATGGATTTATGTTTAGTTAGTAGCTTAATTGTTAAGCTAATTCCGCACTAATTAAAAAGTTATGAAATCTATCCATTCCTTCAGAGAGAAGACAGTTGGAAATTCTGAAAGCGCTGCAAGAAACCGGGGATATGTTTAGAGCGCTGCAGGAAGTAATGGAAAGAATTGAAAGCTGCATCTTCAGACCGAGGAGGGTCAGCTCCTGCTCCTGCTCTAGGAGCAGTATTTAGGGTGTTGTTTGATGTTGTTATCGGAGTCAAGGTCAAGAATATGATGTATAAGCGCCTCCCCAAAGATTTTGAATCCACTCTTGAATGCTTAAAGCCACTTATAGAAGAGATGGTGGAGTCTAACTAGTTGTTACATCTTCCAAGTGAGGAACAAGAATATTTCATAATGCAAATGGAAAAGGGTGTAGAGCTAATTCACCAGTGCTCTGAGGCTTGCAAGGGACAAATAAGGTATAAAAAGTACGTACGAATACACCAAGAAACTTCTGGGATTGGATGAATATCTTCAAAGGCTAGCTTTTCATTGAACTCAAAGAGCAGGTAGCAAGGAATGTGAAGGAGGCCTTGGTGCTTATAAGTAACTTGGAAAAAGAGATCACAGAAATCGAAGGGGTTGTTGTGGTACAAAGTGATGAAATCGAGTGTTCGATTCCAGTACCTCAACCACGATATCCTTTAGTTGGAGAGGATTTAAAAAATCTGCAGATAAATGGAGATGTGATCGAGGAGACATTTGATCCGGTAAGTAACTTAGAAGAGCAGATCAAGGAAATTAGAGAAGTTGGTGTGGTATAAAACGATGAAGTACTAAGTAAAGGTCCTCGACCTTCACTGCCTACAGTTGGATCGACTGTACAAAGTATGCAGGAAACAAGGGATGTGATCAAGGAAATGCTAGTTCAAATATCCGGTTGCTGTTGAATATGAACTTCCATCATTTCCAGCTGGACTTGCACCGGATCGAGAATATCATGCTGATGCATACAGACACAGTAATGCATCATTGGAAGAACCGGTTGATTATGAAGCTGAATTGGATAAGCATGTGAGAAACTTGAAGAGGAAGCTTTTATATGATGATCAGTTAGCCCTTGTGCTGACGGGTCCTGAAGGATGCGGGAAAACTTGATTGGCAGAAAAGTAATGTCACCATGAGGAAATCAAAAATTACTTCAAGAACAATATCTTCTCCTAGATGATGTCTGGCCTGCATCTGAATCCCTTCGTGATGAATTTGATGAATTCAAAAGGTCAAATTTCAAGATTCTGGTGACATCAAGATTCGAATTTCCGAGATTTGGTTCCTCCTATTATGTAATGACTAATGACAGATGATGTACTTAGGGAAGGTAGGTAACATGTTATATTATCAATTGCATGTCACAGCCAAGGAAAAGAAAAAGAATAAAGAGGGTAAGAACAAGGAAAGAAATGGGAAGTAATGTTTGCGTACATTTGTAATGCCGTAAACTTTATTGGATTGATTACGTTAAATTGGCAGAACTCAGTAAGCCATCATATACAGAGCAGAAAAATGTCTCCTGTGTAAAATTACTCGCAAGAAATCCATCATTTACAGACTGTTATTAAAGGAGACTTCTTTATTTGTCTTGGATGTGAAGAATTTTTAGAATTCGAGATGTTTTCGGTCCAACAGTTGATTTCATTTTGCTAACTAATAACGCTACTCGAATTTATAAAATGAAGTGCTCCTTGTATTAGTTTGATGTTGCAATTGCTACCAGAAAACCACCACGCAAGTACATGAAGAAATTTTCGATCTAAAATGTATGTATTAGTACAAAGCTTAAACAGTCATCCGGAGGATGAAATTTCATCTCATTACAGGTATTTTCCAATAAACAGCTTTCTTAACATTTGATCTTCACACTCTCAGTAGCCAGAGACTTTTCCTCTTCATTGTGGCCTTCAACGTCAGAATGATCACCTAGCTAGACCATAGCAACGATGAATTATTGAGCAACCACGTTTGTAAGGGCTAGAGGGCAGTTCAATAGGAACACAACCCGGGATTAGTTTTCCAAGAGAGCTTTTGCAAGGCTTAGGGAGTTTGAGGGAAATCCTTCTAGCGGCAACCCCGTGGTCCAGAGCCACCATGCTAACAAGTAGCAGGCAGAAGATTAATGACTTCATGTTTGACGATCCCATGATCTGAGGCTTCAATGGTTTAGGCTTCAATGATATTAGGCCAATCACATTTGTTATATCTTATTCAATATGTGTGTGAGAGATTGGCCATTTATATGAGTTTTGGCTGCCGTTTTACGTTTGAACTGTGGGGTTTCTGCTGTTTTCATTTGCTGTTTCTTCCTATTTTATTTTTAGTTGAGGCAGTTTGGGAACTATGCGGCAGTTATACCACAACAGACTGATTGCTGATTGTCCTATTTTAGGCATTGAGGTTATTAGTTAGAAAAGAAAAGTTATTCAAAACAAATAACTATTTTGGGATCACTCGATAATCACATGTAATGCTCGGAATTGTTCATTTTTGTAGGAAAATTCTACAATGTGTTAACATATGACATGCATACAATTGTCTTAAAAGTGGTAAAATGAGTCCTCAAAATAGTAATATTAGTCCTCAAAGTTGTAGCATGAGTTTTTAAAGTGGTAAATTTTCTTAGTTACCACATGAGTCCTCAAAATAGTAATATTAGCCTTCAAAGTGATAACATGAGTCCTTAAAGTATTAAATTTTCTTAGTTTACCGCATGAGTTCTCAAAATAATATTAGTCCTGAAAGTGGTAACATGAGTCCTTAAAATAGTAAAAATAGTTGATATATGAAAAATGTTAACATACCATAGCTTTACCCCATTTTTGTAAGTCAGTTTCGATAATCACTAGTGCAGAGAGCAACAAAATAAACAATCTTTTATCAAATGTGAACATAGTTTACATGTACTGGTTTATAGTACGTTGTTCGTATCTCATTACCTGCTCCTATCAGAACCAAAATATGAGAGTACACACCTAATCTGTCCATTGTTGTTACAAAATTGTACTCCTAGTTTGAGGTTTCACTCAAATGGAGGAATTTATATTAAAAAGAAAACCTTGCACCTCGCTGATACTCGAGAATATCCGGCACACATTTTGTTCTCTTTGCTCCTGAAAGCTTGCACTTCATCCAGATTACAGCCAGCTGGAATTTTGTCCAATCCAGAGATATGACCATTACAAGTTACTCTGGAAGAGAACCACCAGAGTAATTTGCAATCTAGTTAACCAACCATCAAGTGCTGTTGACAATCAAAGGACCGCACAATCCTACTGGTTCTTGCAAATTTAAGTTGAAAACAAAAATGGCACTCAAGGAAATAATATGAATCAATCATAAACACATATACAAGTAGAACTGGTTTTAAAATTGTATCTCTCGCACACCTTTGCCCAGTTTATTGAATGATCACAAATTTTATTATAAATTTATTCACAATTTTGTAACAAATCAATAATCAATACAATATTCACAGAACGAAGAGGGAGGAATGCACAATGAGCAACAATAATTGAATTTTTTCAATTGATGGGAATTTTCTGAACAAGATGAATAGAGGCACCCATAAACTTACATTTGCAGGCAGACAGATAACTAGATACTCGCACACACTACCAGTTATCCTTGACTATTTTAGATTTCTCTAGTATGAATTTCCCTTCCTTGTATTTCTGTGTTTCCTCATAGGCTCGTTCATACTTCCAGCCCAGCACTTCATGGCAGTCGCAGCAGTAGACATCCGCAACCGTGTGCAGACCAGTCATAAGGTGTCGGTCTTCTCTAGGCCCGACTGTAATATTCATTGCATGCGAGAACAGAAAGGCTCGACCATTTCTTCCCTAACGATAAAATGAAAGAAGAAACAATCAAATCATGAATCTTGCAGTCCTCTCATTTGATCAGAACCAGAACAAGACTTTCTTATCTATCTCATCTTATACACATAATAACCACATGACTTATAGTGCAGAACACAAAAACCCTCTACCAAACACAAATCAACTACTAGGCTGGATAATAGAGATTGAGTTGACCTCTTTATTCCAAGTTTCCAACATACAAAAAGGTTCAGATTTCAATACTCTCTTCCTCCAAATGTAACAAAAAATAATGCAAATTCGATTCCCATGAACTTAATGACAGGCAATACAAAAACAAAACCAACTATATCAATGCAAAAGAAAGCTCTATCTTCACCTGAAAGGCTTTAGAAATGACATCATCGTGAAGGGCAACATGGTTTCGGCAATTACAACAACTGTACAACCTCGGCCCAACCAATTCCGCCATCAACGATGGACAAGCAAGCACAGACTGGCTTAGCCACTACACAAATTCCAAACCTTCTCCTAAAAGGCATCCAAACATTCACAGATAGCATCATCACTGTTTAGTATAATCCAGATTGAAACTCTAAAACAAATATCCAACATCCCAAAAATGTCAGGAACGACAAAAAGCTCTCACCTTTTGACAAATATATTGGTCTCGTATGTACAACTTCGGCTATAAGCCAATCTTGGACGCCATTTCTGTTGACAAAAACAGAAATGCTATAATAAAAGTAAACAAAGAAGCCACCAAGTTCAGAAATCTATAAAAGATCAGGCAAAGCAGATAAGTAAAACCCAGTAATCGACAGTGAATATGGTTAAAAAAAAGAAACCCAAATCAAAGGTGGAAGCTTTTTCTTTAATCCATAAATGGGTAGTGGACTGATCACCAGGAAATGCAAGAAATATTGAAGATATGGAATTACATGGATAGATTGAGAGTGATTAGTAGTAGTACCTGCCCAGTTTGCCATGGTGGGTTTTATATAGATGGGATGTGGAACAGAGATAAAGTCTGATTTGGGTTGTGTGAGAGTGAGAGTCTGAGCTGATAGAGATGGTACCGGAGTTCGGTGAGTTCGGAAAGTCTGAGACGACAGATTGCGTTCAAGCTTTTTCCCCAAAAAGGCAAAAGAGATTTCTCTTTATTTATGAGTTACTTATTTCCGTTAAAAATTTATTAGAAACCGAGAAGGTGCTGCCAAAGTGGAAAAGATAGAAAAAAGTTTAAAAGACAGAGGTTCTACCGAGATTTGAACTCGGGTTACTGGATTCAGAGTCCAATGTCCTGACCACTAGACCATAGAACCAACTTGTTATCTGATCACTGCTTCTTTTACATATTCACACAAATCCCAAGTTTGTCTATTACATGCTAAAGGAACAACTCTTATCCATATTTTTTTTTTTTTCAAAACTGACTTTGATCATAACACCTATATCTATTTAGTAGAATATGATTCATATTCATTCGACGAGCATGAGAGGACTGAAAAATTTTGCTGAGAAAATAAAACATGTAATTTTAGTCAAAAATTGTGTGCCATGGTCCATAGTTTTGGATAGAAGTTTGATTTTCTAAAAAGGTTTATTTCTCTTTTTGGCAAAAGTTAATCGGACCCAATTATAGAGTTCGGACGGAAATAATAAAATTTTTGTAGAGCCCCAGTATCTTGTTAAAAACTTATAGCCTTAGGATAACACAGATGGCTAACATGATGTCATATAACATGGAGCATCAAAACTCTTAACACATTAGATGCACTAATTTTTTTATTTTTCAACCAGGAATGATTTTAGATGTTTACTGACGACATGTAAAGAGTGCTCCGACAATAGTTTCATTATAGATGTGTGTTTATGACATGTTCGGAGGCAAAAATTGCTCCCCGAAAAATGGAATATACAGGCAACGGAATTGGGCCAATTAAGTGTTTCATTCCCGCACGCAACACCAAGGAAATATGATGGGTAAGACAATTTTGAACTAGATTTGAACCAGCATATATCAAGAGGTCACTTTCTCTTCTATGATGACCTATAATTATAGGATCTGTTCTGTAAATTTCTAGTACCGAAAATCCAAGCATCAATCAAACATATGTAACCCTTTCAGGCCATATTGTTCAAAGAGAACAAATATATGCATCTGTATACAAGTATGACGGGAACAATCCAATTTCAGATCATAAGGTCAAATCCATAGTTTAGAAGTATTTTGTATTCGTGGTTATACATACGAACAATATACCTTACGAACAAGCAATAGGAAATGGATGAAGATAGTGGTTCAGCCTCCAGAGCCAGAGCATAAACCTACTTTGTACAATATCTGACTCCCACCATCCGTGTTTTGAATTCATCAAACAGCTACAAGAAGAATGTGACACAAGAACCGAATGCAGGCTGCTCCATTGTCCTTCTATAGTTCTATTGAACCTGAATGTACCAAAACAAAAATACTGTTCAGTTACAAATACAGTGACATATGATGATCGAACTGCAATCCTTCTTCAGTAAGTCAATGGTTCTTTGATTTCTTCTCTCTTTGTTCTATGTTTCCTTTGTTTCTTTTTAAACACCATAAATATATTCAAGTCAATTTTAAAAAGAAAAAGACAATACTTAGTCCTACAGTTGGGCTGCCACTATAAAAACACTTAAAAGCTCATCAGATCTTTAGATGATATCTTAGTTATATTTCACACGCCCACATGCTTTCTCCAATCTTCATATGGAGCATGATTATTGTTTTGGGGAGAGTAGGGGTGGTAAACATATGGCAAGGAGAAAGGGGTAAGGGAGTGAAGAATATTGGACTTACTGGAGAGGCATAAAACCTGAAAAAAGTGCCTGCTTGCTAGCACGACTCAAAATTCAGGGACCAAATTGAGACATTAAAAGCTTAAGAACCAAAATAAGACATTGGTCAAACTTGGGGAGCATTGGTCTAATTTACCGGTAAAAGTTATTTATTTCAAGTTGGAAACTACTTCGCAAATAACCTAATCAAATTCAGGAAGAAAATATCAAAACATTATAAAACAAACCTTTTTCTAACCTTTAGTTAGCATTGTGTGACTGGTCTTGATCAATAAAGTTCAATGCTTCTTCCTTTGAGATAACGTTGACACGGCTCACCCTGTTTGAATGTGTAACACCATATATCTTGTCAGAAACTTTCACAAGCTCTTGTCGGAATGTTGTAGTAATAAATTGAGTAGTTTCTGTATCCGCCAGGCGTCGGATCATATCTACAACAGGTAATTAAGGAACATCCATGGCTGTAAAACTTCCAACATAGACATATTTAAAAAGAAATGCAGACAAAGCGCCCATTACAAGCATAGACATGAGTAACATTTTGAAAATCAGAAAATACCACATGTCACTCCGCAAATGAAGCAACACCCACAGAAGTTGATCACAAAGCTGCCTAAAGTCATTATAAACTGTATCAGTCAAGTATGTCCTTTTCACAAAGACAAAGTGACTCATCTTACTTATATGCTACTTTGGATTGATGTCTGAGCTAGATGCATATCAACCAAGTCTTCTTTCACAAAATATGCTATTTCCTAAATTTATCTTTGTCTTCTGCATCTCGTCTGGTAAGAAAATGCATTTGTGCAGGCTTTGTCATACAGGAACATTTAGCCTCCATTAGTATGTGCATTGCTGTATCTAGATTCGAACTTAACAGTGTACCATTATTTCTTCTAGGTAACTTTCCATTTACTTACGATCCTTGGGAATAGAAAGACACATGCCAGCACATAATATACTTAACCCCATGAGGCATTAACCATTTACACAGATTGATCTTTGGAAAAGAGGTTCAAAGTTCCAATTTGACACACTGAATGGTAGGTTGCATACATTTGACTGTGATGGAGACACCTAGAGTTGAGTGACATAAATTTTATCAGAGGTGGCTAATGGACTGGATATGAAGGGTTCAGGCTGCGTATTGGACTGGATATGAAGGGTTCAGGCTGCGTATTATAGTCAAATGAAAGTAAAAACTAAATCAACTTCAGAAGAATATAGAACTCCACAAAGTACGACATAAAGGATACTTCCAACAGCAGTCCTGTACTGAGGATCCAGCGCTGCATCAATTTCATCAAAAAGATAGAAAGGAGCAGGATCACATTGCTGTATTGCAAAGATAAGCGTCAATGCAACAACAGTTTTCTGACCCCCAGACAACTGCTTCATGGACTGAGTCTCTCCTTGCCCGGTAAAAGACACCTGTCAAAAAAAGGCGAGTCAGAAAGATTTATGTTAAACAGATATCATCCAACAAATCTTGGACTGAAAATGTCATCAAATATATCAGTAAAATCTAGTAGGTGTGCCAAAGCCTGGGTTCCTGGAGCAGGAGGAGAATATCATCTTTCTAAATAAATTATCAATAAACTAAACTATATGAGTAAAATCCAGTAGGTGTGCCAAAGTCCGGGTTCCTAGCAGGAGGAGAATATCATCTTTCTAAACAAATTATCGATAAAATTAAATTTTCAGTTTGCTTGCTACTAAATGTCACAAATAAGGTGGAGATGTCTTTTTAACCCAAGGAAATGAGTTTTTATGCCAGAAAAAATACATGCCTTTACTTTCACACCAATATATTTCTCAGATCTATCTGTTTCCCCTGGTCCATCGTCCTCATCCAGATCATCGTCAGCATGGTTACCATCCTGTCAACATTACACCCATGCTCATTTAAATTCACATGAAACGAAGCCAAGTTTCTACAATTAAACAATTTCATACCTTAAACTCTTTTAAAAAATAAATAAATAATTGGAAAAATTCCTTGTGTACGTTTCAATCAAAAAACTTTCTATAAGTTTCAATTTTTGTATTTGAAAATTTTTCTCATGTTTATTTAAACAGACACCAAGACAATAGCCTTTTTTTCAGCTTTGTGTGAAAATGATTCCCCAGCTAGAAGATATGAATGCTTTAAAGCCCTTATGTTACGTTGAAGTCTTGATCAACAGATAAGAAAAAAAAATCCTAATGAGAAAATCTACCAACCAACAAAAAGTTTTCGCCAATGGAAAAACCTATCAAATTTTATAGAACTGAGAAACTTTCCAAAGGAGGGGGTGAACAAAGATAGGCCAAGTTCCCAGCCTTTTCCAAAACATAATCAAGAGAGGATGATGCTAACAAGAACTGTCCTAAAACTTTCCAAATATTCGAATGGTTGTCTAAAGAAAAATCCAATGAGATCTTTTCAAGCCACCAAAAAAAAAAAAAAGGTACAATATTTTTTAAAACAACATTTAGACCGGCCTAAATCTCAGTGATAGCGGTGTGACTGAATTAATAGACTACATTAATAAGATTTTTTCATCAATACTGAACCACGAAATACATAGCATTAAGTAAATCCACACATCTCAGAACTGGCTATAAAGAGCAAAAACTGAAGAGATCAAGTTCAGGAGAAAACCTTTCTTTTCACCATAAGAAGGTGACCATGGCCACCTTGCACAAGTTCAGAGAAAACTTCTCGAAAATTCCTAGCAACACCTTTAAAAGTGCGTTCTATTGATTCATCCTTCCTTTGATCTAAGACGGATATAAGTTCTGCAATTTTCTGCACAATTGAAAAGACCACAAGTCAATCTAGCCTTAGCCAAGCATCAAAGAAAATGAAGGAAAAAAAAAACTATGTATGTAAGAGATCTGACAGAGATTCTAATGAATTGGTACCTCATCACCTGCATCCAGTTCAGCTTGCCTTCTCTGGAGTTCTTCACGTTGTTCTGTAAAATTTACATACTGGTCAAGTGCTTTCTTGTTGACATGACTAAACTGTTGCAGTTGCTCATTGCATCTGTGCAGCATTTTATGTAGTTCTTTGATGTTCCTTCGCTTATACCTAGCATTCCAGTACAAGCAAATATGAGGAACCATGCCAACTGTGATACGTTTGAAGGTATGATAAAACATTTAAGAATCTACCAGCTACATACATCCAAGAGTAAGAACTATCATCATATAGGTCGGAATATAATGGTTGTTTTACAAACTAACAACCCTACAGGATCCCAACCACTAGAACTTGGCTCAAGTAACATGTGATAGGTGTAAATATTCTATAGCATACAAATAATCTCAACAGATGGATGATGTAGCACATAACCAAACATATAATGAAAGTTTTGACACCTCAAAAGAACTTTAAAAAAATGTGGATAAACATGATCACTTTATAGAAGATAATTAAAAGTATGAACAGAAGTAATACGTTTCAAAAGCATCCGATGACAATGCACCCAATTCCCTGATTTTCTTTGAGTACTCTTCTTGTTTAGCAAGATACATATTTCTTTTACTCAGTAGCTGCTCCAGCTGTTTGGCTTCATCCTGAAGTGTCCTCTCATAGTTGTCTTCCAAGTTCTGCATTCATCAGTGATCATCTTAGAAGATAAAGCAATCATTTACAATCTAACATGGTAAAAGGACTACCTTCAACTTAGTCTTTTCATCCTTGGTTTTCCTCAATTGCCTCGACTGACCATCAATACTTTCAGAAACTCCTGATGAGCAAAAGTCATATGTTAACAAACAGGAGCATGAAAACAACTTCAAAAATTGGCAAATCATTGGCCTCACTTCTGAGCTGCTCTGTTGCATCTTCAACCAATAATCTAGCATCATTCAGTTCCTGAATCTTTATTTCATCTTCACCATGCAAATTATCAGTTTCCACAGAAGATATTATTGCCTCTAGTTCTTGCTTCCGCCTCTTAAGGTTCGTAGTTAAATTAGTCTCAAGCTCTGCCTTTCTTGCTTCAGTCTATCAGTATTGAGAAAATAAATGCACATCAGGAGACATTAGAATGAAACTTGCACATAAAAACACACGGATAGTGAGTGCTACATGCGGCTTACCTCAGTTCGATCCGCCTTGCATGTAATAAGCTTCTCTTTAAGATCTGCTATTTCAGGGTTCAATCTTGAGAGAAGATCCTTCTCCTCTGGAGTCAAATGATCAATGAGATCGGTGCCCATTTCAGCATGCTTCATTGCCATACTAGCTCTAAGCTGATCAATTTGAACCCGCACATCAGCAAGTGATTTTTCCTACAAAAGAAAAGGTAAGAGAACAAGCCAGTAGAACAGAGAAATGATAAAAACAAAAATAAAAAAGTATCAAAGGCTCAGATTGCTACATGAATTCATCTCAAATCCCAAAAATACCTTATTCCCAAGTGCTTTAGAAATTAAACTTTGCTGCTTATTAGCATTCGCAATGTCCTGCTTAAGCTGTTCCAGTTCTGATTTGGCATGGGCTCGCTCAGCATCAATTTTCTGCTGCTCAGTTACACGTTTTGTAATTTGCTCGTCTATCTGTAAGCTAAATTTAGTAAAAACAAGACTAACAACTTGAAAAATTCATAGGATAATCAAGACAATAGTTCAACATTCACTAGAAAAACTATGGTAGCTTAACTGTTACTTTTTAGTGCTTACTACTTATGTCACTATCATCACGTTATAGGAATAAAATATGCCAAATGAAATATATACTAGACAGTATATTTGTTTTATTACAGAATATCTATTCAGGAGGAGCATGCAATTATGTTTGAGCTAATTAACAGAAACCTTAAGAATTGTAATAGAACTTGTTGAAGAAAAAACCTATTCTCAAATTTTTCCCTTTTGAACTCAGTTACTCACTTTCCATAGATTTGATCTTCTTAGCTACGGAGGAGTAACACCTTCTTTCTTAAACCAGTACTCAAGGACATTTTTACATGTACAGAGGAACCTGAGCATGAAGCAAATGAAATGTTTGGGCATCCAAAATCTAGGAATGAGAAAATGCAAACAAAATACCATCTCTCAACACCCAATCTTCGCAAGGCTTTTCAGAGCTGAGTTAAGAGTACGGGTGTCCAGAACTTTCTACATGAAACCAGTGAACCACACCTATCGACTTATGTTGGTGTCAAGTTCTTTAATAGATTTGATTTATGAAATTAGAAAGCAGAAACTGAGAAACTATATGAAAGATTTTACTAAAAGGATATTTTCAAGCATATTTCTGATTTTCTCAAGTTCTTCTTCTTTCAAGCTGATAGATTTTGTATTCTGTCGGATTAGATTCATAAACTTCAACTTTGAGCGTCTGTGATCATAAAATCCTCCTGTCATCCCACCCTTCTTGCTGACTTGATCTCCTGTTAGATAATAGAATGTGGTATGTCAGGATATTAGGATCTAGGACCAGTTATAAAAACACTGTGCAAGATATATGCGGACAAAGTCTGCAGCTCTTACAAACCTTCTAAAGTGATGCAATCTAGACCATCGCTACGAGCAACCTTTGTGGCCACATCCAAATCTCGACAAACAACTGTTCTAGCAAATACCTACGAAAAATATGCACATATAATCATAGAAGTCCATTCTTGAAATTGCATGAAGCTTCAGTTCAACACCATTAAAATGCATATACAAATTGACAAACAGTAAGCCTCAAAACTTAAAAACAGAATATTCTCAGATAAACCCACTTAAAAAGGTTACGAGTTTTTAAACTCTTTTATCCATATCAAGCACGATACTGTTTCACCAGAATTCATACGATACCAAATACAAGGTTCAATCCAAATCATGTAAGAGTAGGAAACATAAGAACAAGAGCAATTGCATACCAGCACAAAAACACACCTACCAAGCACTGTCAAACAGATATCAGTTTTCGCATATTTCCTCATTTCCATGGCAGTTTGAAAGCAAGAGATCTTGGTCTTTGGATTTAGTCCAAAGCCAGGTACAAGGAACTGGGGAAACATATGTTACTTCGAATAAAATAACAGTTTGTTTCCCTAGATATTGTCACAATTAGTATAGCCAAGATTTACCAGTTCAATAAATGATATTTCAAGCTTCTTTTTGTGGAACTCAAGCCCGTTTTGTGAAACATAGATAATGATGTTGGAATTCTGCTTGTAAGTAAAATTGTGACATTGATTTGAAAACTACCTCGCATGCAATGTTTTGGACTTTTTACAATGCGAGGAAATAAAAGATATATTTTTAGGTAAGGAAGTTACTGTTGTGCTGTTCAGGACTAAAGGTTCTTAGTCTTCTCTTTAGAATATTTAGGTAGTACTAAGAGTTCATGCATTAACTACACATAAATGTATTAGAATTCAAGCTAACAGTAAATATGGAAACAAAAAGCAAAATACACCTTGAAGTGGAAATTGTAAAATCAGAGGTTATACAACCATTGATAATTTCTTAGACAAATAACTTAACTACTGAGATGGACCCAACACTAAATAATGGTTTTACAAAATTATTCAGGTACAAGCTAACCTGAGCAAATGCAGCAGTGTACTTTGGAAGAAACTTTAACCTCTTCAACAAAGGAACCACATCTGAGTTTTGTGGATAAGTTACCCTTGGAGCCCTCACCCTATTCAGGGGGATAAATGTAACACGCCCACCTTTCAGTGAATTAAGGTGCCTGATTATCTGAGTTGATATTTCATCATTTTCAACCACAACGTGAAATAAGCTGTCCAGGAAAGAACAATAATAAATAATTGAACTTCAACCGCAAATCAATGATAAAGATGACACCAAAAGAATGGGGTAGAAGTTGATCTTTAGATACCTGTTCCCAGCAGTAACTTCCACTGCTGTAAAAAACTTTTCCTCACAATCAAGCAACTCAATAATAGGACCAAATACCCCAGGAATATTATACTCTCTGCAGATCTTTCGAACAGAGTTTAGCCCTCTCCTCACATCCTGAAAGTATTACACAGGGCGAGATTGAGATGTTACATGTAATACTGGGTAAGGATAGTATTCTGCAATTCTACTGCACAATTGCCGTTACTGAGGCACGTATATCAGTTTGATATCAATCCATGTTCAGCATATTAGAAGCTACAAAAGGTCAAGAAAATGATCACTCACACCAGGAGTTGAATGATCAAGGCTCTTCTCTGCCTTCTCAACTTCTGTTCTCAGTTTATCAATTTCAGCAGAAAGTTCTGTTTCTTTCCTCCATAGGGTCCTAACACCAAAAAACAATAAAGTCATATTAGAAAAGGTAATAGATTAAAATGGTAATTACAAAGACTCATACTTGCGCTCATCCTGCATCTTGTCCCTCTCTGCTTTATGATGACTGAACCCTTCACGTGACTGAGAGATGAGAGATTCCTTGCTAGTAATTTCATTTTTTCGAGATTCAATGTAAGTACCCCGCTCGTTCAACTCTGCATTAAGACGTTTAATTTCATCCTGAAGCTTGTTCTCCTGGAACATACAAGAATAAAGAATAAGCTTTTTACAGATGCCGTTTCCTCTGATGTCAAGAAAGCAAAAGGAGAGTATCTCAAAGTTTATAGATGCTTCTTTGTTTCTTGTAGCAGGAATTTTATTTTAGGACATATCTGAATGATTTGGTTCATTTGGAAAACGATGAGATTGCTGTGCTCTTAGATAGTTGGTCAGGAATTTCCTTCATTACATGTAGTTGAAACGTCGGGGATGTTCTGATATAAATCATGTAGGAGAAAGCATTCTATTTGCTCCTCACCAGTTGGTATGTAAAACTGGTGTGCATGACGCTTTTCTTCACTATTCTTATTCTTTAAAACTCCCCACAAATTTTAAGAAAGAAAAACTACTTTACTCTACCCACTCACCATTCACCAATTAAACTCAATATCAGTAAAAACAACCGCAAACCTAGGATACAATTAAGTTTTGTAGAACTGTGGCCATGGGTACAGTTAGATCTGTCATTGGATCACAGTTTGCTCCAAATCTGTACTTATCTATATCATAGGAATTTATTGGTTCAATCCAATAATCGGATTTATGATCTGAATGCCATAATCCGTTAACTTAAGGTGATTGCCATTACAGCAGTCATAGCTGAAGAAAGCAATTGAGAAAGATTAGTGATTTAAAATGAAAAACAAAAGAAAAATTATTAAAGTAATTTTTCTGAGGAAGCTCAGAGTAGCATAAGGTTCTATTTCTACTAGTTGTGCTTATGCAATACATAAAACAGCATATACTCAGATGACATGAGCAACACCCTGATATCACAAATATGGTACATAAAATACTTAAAAAGAGGTCATACCTGTGCCAAATTTGAAGAAAGAACTCGTTCAAGATCATCAATTTCCTTTTGAAGCCATTTGTCACGAGCAGCTTTACTTGGAAACTGGGTCGCACGACCTTGTTTTTGATAAAGTATGCTAAGCTGCTTCTCACGCTCCATTATTCTATATTCCAAGATAACCAATTGTGAGAAAAGATACCAGCACCTAGCACCACTTTGCAAATCTCGGAATAAATTACATTATTTGGAATTGACTTGATAAAGCATGAGTGGATAGCACATTAATGTTACAAAGCCATAGTTCAGTCATAAAACGGGGGCACAAAGCATTTAAAACTGAATAAATAAATGGTTCAAGTAAAACAGAAACGAGGAGAGCCTGCCTCAGGTGATGAAAGTAAGATTAAGTTGCCCATGTAATGAATAGTTATTCATTACTAGGGCAACTTAATCTTACTTTCCTATAATTGCACCAAATTTGGAAACTATAGGGACAGCGCAGAAGGTAAACAACTGGATTAGTGTGCAAAGTAACATAGTATTTGTCTAATACAGGGAGACTAGATGAACAAAGTAGCCTGCCCATGAAAGGTATAGAGATGACAAGACATATTGAAAACAAAATAAGATTATACATTTTCAAATCCCAAGCAAAAGAATAACAAGCTGATATAACTTTCTGATATCAAATAACTATAGACATACCCCTTTGTTATCTCCTTTTCCCTCATGACTTGATTCTCATACAGAGGACTTATATTCTCAAGCTCATCCATTGAATCCTGAATCTCTTTCTGCAGACTCTGTAGCTGTTTCACAGCATCTTCCTGGAAGCATGAAAAGATCAACATATGCAGCATTTGTGACCCTCCCATCACTAGCAACAAATCATAAATAGGAAAAGAAAAGAAAAAAAAAAAAAACAAATATCACTGCCAAAGGCATAATTAGAATATTACTTTGGCTCGGATGTTTCCAGATATCTTCTCCTGTAGATCTTTGACATCAAGCTCAAGCTCTGTGTGTTTCTTTATTGCTTCTGTTCTTCGTTTTTCCACTGCTTCTTTCTCTTTATTTAAAGCTTGTAGCTCTTTTGTTAGATCTTTCAAAGCCTTATCCAAGTCCTTGGACTTTTCATGGGCATCCAGCACACTATTATACATCCTTGTCGATGTTTCAGAAACCTTATTCCGATCATCTTCTACCTAATTCCGGATGAAAAGCATACAGGTTGAGAAATAAAGGTCAGTCTAGACTGCTTTCAAACACACACACACACACACACACACACACACAGAGCTGCTTTCTTATCTAATATGAATCAGAAAAAAATAGACCCCTGATTTCTATAGAAATGAAAGGCCATAGAGACTAATTCTGACTCTCCCATTACTATCCACACCCAACTATAAACTTCATATACCTATATCTTTCCATCAATACAACCCATAAACTGCTAACGCCATAGATCATTTCTACTAACCTCTGCCAGCCTTTGGCGAGCATCCTGAAGTTCCTTGTCATATATAGTGTATTCCAGAGATTTTCGCTGCTTGTCAAGCTGCTGATACTTTCTAAGTTCCTCTTTCTCTTCATCCAGTTCCTTTAATCTCTCATCCAAGTACTGAACAACTTGAATTATCTGCTTTCTTTTGTTACCTGATTCGCAAAGAGAAAACAGAAATGTGAGAAAGCATATCTAATTACCATAAAACAACCAATGTATTGATGACTTACCAGTGTCCTGCATGATTTTCAAACTTTCTTGACGTCTCTCCTCATACACTCGAGTGCCACCGATTTCCTTAAGTAAATCCAATCGCTCAGAATCTTTCATCAGTGTCAAGGATGCTATCTATGAAACACCATTTAAAAATAAATAAATATTCTTCAATCATAACTATAACTTAAGTTTAAACAAGTTGCACGGCTATACCTTTCCTTGCTGCACAACATAATATGGATTGGAGCGAGAGAACCCAGCACTTTCCAGTAAATTCATAACCTCAGTTTTCCTGAAATTAAAGATATCTTCTATCATTCAACAGACACCACGGAAAAGTCTAGTGATCAAACCACATAATATGCAGTCCTAAAGTTATCACAGGGAATTTATATACTCACGTGATGTGCTTTCCATCCAAGAAATACTCATCCTTCTTCAAACCAATTGTCCTTCGCAACCGCACTTCCTCCTTATCAACCTATTATGAAGTGATGCAAAAGTGCAAGGAAGACCGCATATAAGAAAGCATCCCAATCGCCTCATTTTTTGTTAATAAGATAGACAATGAGATGACAAACATACTTTTATAAGAAAGGAATCCAACTTATAAAAATAGAAATGAGGAGATGTAGCATATTACCGGTATTCGATTGTCAGAGTTATCGAAGACAATCTCCACAAATGCAGATAAGACTTGGTGCCCTGCACCTTCCTGTTTAATATATATATATATCAATAAAAAGCTGTTTACTAAGCAATTAGTTCAACATCCTTGATGAAATATACAAGCATTTAGTAAGACATACATGGAGTAGAGCATGCCGATCGTCGCTTCGAAGGTTTTGGAAAAGGTCACTTAGTACAAACCGAATTGCTATAAAAAGGTACCCAGAAAAAAAAACACCACATTTCAAAATAGGTCAAGAATTGGAAAAAGTTCCTCCAGAAGAATAAAAAATACAAATAAAATACTTTCAACGGGATAAAACCACTGCAAGAATCGTTTTTTACTTGATACTTACCATGGAAAAAGTTTGTCTTTCCGGACCCATTAGCACCAACTGCAGTAGACATTGTTGAAATGAATGTCGAATTAAACAGAAAACATAATAGAGCATGACATTATTAGAGAAGAAAAGGTGGTACAAACAGACCAGTGGCATGTTTACTTTACTGGATAAGATCTCAATTACAAAAAATGCATGCTTTTAAAAGCAAATAAAGAAGTACAGCAATAAATAAATGCATAGTGTCTCTGTGATAGTAAGAGACTAACTTCTATTAGTTCTATATATGAATTTGTTAATATGAAAATATATGAAACAAAATACCTACACATACACCCACCATTTAACACCAAATCATTGAAGAACCTGTATAACATACTCAAGCACATTTTTGTCTAATGGCTATCCCTTAGCTAATCAAACAATCGTGATATGGTAAATTATTGCCTTGTAATTTAAAATGTCAAACTTTTTAATTGAACTTTGCAACAGCAACTTTGGAATATCAATCCACTTTATAAAGCATATGCCTACACTACATTAAAAATATGATAAATTATGGTCTCATACAGATTTCATCAACAATAAAAAGCATAAAAGCAAGAGAAGGAGACTGTTACCAACGCAATTGATTTTTGGACTGAATGGTTCAGTAGCAACCTGTTCTCTGTAGCTCTTAAATCCTTCAATTATAATCTAATTTGAGAACCATAAACATCAATGAATTAATAGAAAATGGTACAAATAGTACAAAAATAAATAGTACACTATAGATAACACTTGAGAAAACAAAGTAATTGAACTACACCTACAACCAAAACTCACCTGCTTTATATGCATTTTGAAATCACCCGACTGTCAACCTCTGTGAGAAATGTCAAAGAAAAACTATCAACTTACAGTTACAGTAAATAAACAACTCAGGATTCCCATAAGGATGTAACCCAGATTATAAATGTACCTAAAGCAACAACTCTTACACACTAGAATCCATGGGGTGTTGTGGCGAGGAAAAGATATACACACACCCCACACACAACTTACAACCACTATTTAAACAAAACCTAACTCGGTGAATATGCAATTAGTATGATAGATGTACTTGTCTACACCATTACAGAAGTGATTTGCCACTATCCTACATAACTTCGCTTCAAGCCAAAGCAAACAAGCACTCGAAAATCACAGAAACTAAAACCCTCACTCTGCCATTGATTACAATTTTTGAAACCTAATTGTGGATGACCTATTGAAAGCATGGATTTGTTACTCAACGAACCAAAGCCAAATCCACACAACCTAATCATGCTCCTTCCGAACCGTAACCGCACATTGAACCTCTCAACCATAAGAATCTCAACTAAAACAACACCACCACGATGAAGGTAGCCAACTGAACTCAAACCCTAGCTATTCTCAGAGGTGCATATACAGTCTACGAAACTCAAATCAACTTCAGCGAAGCACAAAACCACAACGAAACTGAGGGATTCAAAGACTTCCGCGAAAGGGAGAATTGAAATTTACATTTGGTTCGGAATTTAAGCAAAAGATTTGAGAAGAAAGAGAGACTTACCGGTTGAAGTTGACAATTGAGTTCATGCCACGAAGAAGAGGAGTGGTAGCAGTAGAGTGAAGCGTTTTCTGCTAAGCTTGGGTTTTGGGGTGGGGAGCAAGGGAAGCAGTGTGGGCTCGGCGCGGAGTTTATAGCAGATCGGAGGGAAGTAAAAGGCGGCAAAAATGAAAAATTCGGGGAGGCTTTTTGTTTTTGCTTCAAAAACAGGAAAATCGGAAGATGGAAATGAAATATCAATTATTGTATACTACTACAGTACTAGCAGGCGTGTGAATTTACTTTTATTTTTGTTTTATATTTTTGTGGGGATATATTGGGGCCAAAGGTTTATAAACAAGACAAAGCACTTTATCTTGACCATTTTCGATGACAATCATTTATATTTTTTCAATATTTTCAATAATAGTTAGTTCGTAAACAATACCCTTTAGAAAGTATTTTTGTTGTTTATTTTATTTTCCTACATAAGATACGGTGTGTTTCTTGGTTCGTAATTTTCTTAGAATCAAAGAAAAAGTCCATTTATTGATCAAAAGTCATGATGACCTTTACATATCCTTCTGCTGCCGATTAGGGGCAAACAAGAAGATGTGTTAGTATCCACAGTGGTATGCATAACTAGGTCACTCGTTTGACATTAAATACATGGAAATAGCATGATCTTTCTTAAGTACTATTCCAAAAGATTCGCTAGAAGCACGAAAAGTGTGTAGCTCCCTCAAAAAACTTATGAAATTATTGAAAGTTTTAACATAGGGCAAGCCTAAAACAACAAGGCTCAATGAGGACAACCCAATGACAATACCACCGAAACCCTAGCAAATCGGCCCAAACCTGGCCCAATTCTTCAACCTCCATCACACGTACTGCCGCCCAACACTACCACATCCCCAATCGTTAATGGTTCCAGACACCGCCAGCAAAACAACTCCGACCACCATGAACCCCAAAGGCTAAAAACCAAGCAAACTCGAACACCACTCCTAAGTTTATCCATAAGTATTGTCGCCACCGACCCTAAAAGTAAAAGTAGCACGACCATAGTGCAACATAGATGTCGAACTAGAACCGCCACTGAGGGCAGGTTTGCTAAACTTTGAGCAACACCCTCCAATTATACTGCCTTTGAGCCCTAGCTTTAGATCCCATGTCCGACAACATACCACAAAACAACAACAGAGCCGGTGGCTCGTTAGACGTCCTGCGTCGCCAGACAAGCACGATTGCACAAAGGCAAAGAGTCGCCCTTTAGGGTTTCGTTCTCTCCCCTTTTAAAGAGACAAGCATAAAAATAAAAATAAAAACTTAATTGTTTCTTTGTTAATAATGTTCATTATTAAGTGAGCTATATTTTGACAATCATGAAGATGTATTTGTTTAACTACGGAGTGACAAGTATTAGCTTAATTTTGAATGTGGCTTTATCCTTGCTAAATATGGACACCATTGGCCCCGATAGAGATGGCCATCATTGGCTTTACTTAGAAGTCTGGAATGGGTCTAGGCATAAGCACTAACCTCATTAACATACCTACCATTTGCCTCACTAGCTCATGCATCAACTGATCAACCATTAATCTCACTCGATATTACCTACCATTAACCTCATTCGAGGTGCGCATTGTATTTTAATTTCATATCATCTATATTTTTCAACAGTAATTCATGTCATCCATACTACTTGTCAACAACTCTCGCGCACCAAACAACTATCCAAATGTTGTTCATTGATTTTCCCATAGGTGCAAAGCCAATGAGCATGATAAGAACACTTCTTCCTTTTCTCCAACAAAGGAGTTTCCAACAAGTAATCAAAAGTACCAAAAGTATTGATTAATCACAGCGGTAAATGCTGATAATTGCCACGAAAGTGGTAAAATTGAAATACAAGTTTACAATTGTTAGGCTGCATCATACATATTTACTCTAATTCAAAAGAATTTTAGAAGCGACACTATTAGCATAGTCGATGAAGGTTGTGATGTACTTTAAAGAAAGTTGAAAAATGATATCAACATTAGTAATTTAAAATTAATTTTGTCAATTTACTCTCATTCAATGAAAAAATAACATATTCATGAGAGCAAGATCTGATTTCATTTAAAACGGTATAGAAAAATCTCGAACTGATTTTCTAATTGCTAAGTACACAAACATATACAATTTTCAAAGTTTGCTAGATTACTGCTGAGAATCCATGGTTGTTGCAATGGGTAAGGCCGTAAGGGGATGGTTGATTGTGCTCTAGCATCACAAACAACCCAAAATAATTTCTTTATTGTTCCTCCACCCTGTTCGATATGAACAATTGAAAACCGACCCTAGCTAGAGAAAATGAAACTTAATATTACAGGTGGGGTAAAAATGTGAGAAAGGTAAAGCTTGTGTGAGTAATTGGATTGGATGAAAGTAAAGTAATTAGACAGTTGTGATTCGTGCCTTGAGAAACTTAGAGGGCCAATTTTTATCATTTATTATTGGTGTGAGCTTCGAAAAGTCAAAGCTTGTATTCCGTGATTTACGTGAGAAAATTCACGTCGTTCAAAGAGCAAGTTCACCCGTTGGGTCACCAGATTAGTTACTATTCACTACTTTTTAGTGTTTATTTCCACCATCTGGGTCAGGGGCATAGTTTTCAAACTGACATGAGTCACCAGGTCAGCTTGCAGATCACAAAATTGACCCAGAGTGACGAACAGGTGGACTTGCTCCAAGTGAGTTTTGTTTTGATGGATGGGATCGGGTGACATTCTCCTCACAAGTTTTCTCTCTCCTATATGTGGCTTCTACTGGGTTTTCGCTTTTTAACATTTCCAAGTTATAAACATTCTAGGGAACGAGTCTCGACTTTGATGGCGGGGTTGACGAGGAGCAATCTGCTATTGGAGCACATAAAACTTTCGTTTTTGGAATTGATTATGATAAGGGTAGTTTCGTAACCTGACAAGCCTATTCTGACTCATCTGTAACCGCATATAAATGCACTAATATATAAAGAGGGCCTCAAAGATCTCTCTCCACATAACCTCTTTGTTCTCTTGTTTCAATGAAACATATCTGGGTTATCTTATTCTACCCTCCTTCTCTACATCTGAGGAGAGAAAGATCGCATATTATCCCATAAGAGATGTTCACCCCCGGAATAGATGTTATCTTTCACTTCCCCATCAGCATAAGGCTTTTGATGATGATGAACCCATAACCATAATAAGGGTTTTGATGATGAAGGGAGGGTAACCAAGATAGAGGATTCTAGTCTCAGCCCAGAAATTTTATTTAATTTTTTTTTTGCTATTTATTTACAATTTAGAGTTTTTTTTTTTAGAATTACAATTTACATTATTTTTTTTCCTGATACGAGAGATTAATTACTTGTTGTTTATTTTACTTATTTTAATTTTAGAATGAATTTTTTTTTTTCTTATTCTTTTTAGTGTTGGGCTGGGCTGCTTTACCCCTCGCGTTCGCCTGGAGACATTGTCTACCGTCGAGAGTCATTTTGAAAGTATCCCCTAAACTCTTAGGACTCAATATGATAAAGCCTAAAAACAAAGAGCTACTATCATTTCTTCATTATAGATTGAGATTTTCTTCGAACTTAATGAATGGAATTGCAACAAATAGCATCTTTCTAGCATGCATATTCATGGAAGTAAATCTCATTATGAAAGCTTATATCTATCCTTTCACCAACTGAACGGGAAGCAATTTATTGCTAAATTGGAGTCTATATCTACCAACACCAAAGACAAAAGTACAGGATCTAAGAACTATTCTGATAAGATTTGGTCTGCTCTGGTGAGCTATTTGGATTTGCAAGTTTATATCATCATCAATTTAGATGATTTTGTCATCTGTAGTCATATGCTTACTGTTATGTGATACTGTTTAATATAGTTCACTTATACTCAGATGAAGAATTATTTGACTGTTTGTTTTTTTTTTCTTTTTCCAAACTGCACTGAAGACTGAAAAGGTTGTTCCTTCCAAAAGCAGGAGATAGCTGCTAAGGGTGAATCCACTTTCGTAACTAATGAGGACGAAGTGAGTAGTCATGTATTTTGTTGTGGCATAAAACTTGCTGCTAGAACTAGTGTTGCTGTTAATAATGATGGAAAAACTAGCATTATGCTTAAACTTTCCCATCAGTATTAACACCAACACCAGTTTTTAAGCATAGGTTTATTTATTTGGTTTCAGGTATCCAAGGTTGTTGACTCGCTTGTCCAGAAAGTCCATTTCAATTATAACAAGCTGAAGTCTCAGGTATATAATTGTTTAAATTTGGTTTTTGATAGAATTTTCATCATCATATATTCTAATCAGGAAGCGTTTATTTTTAGGGCATTGGATTTGCCTTGGAGGAGTACTCCAAGGTGGTCTGGAGGCTTGCATCCTACATGGTTGAGGAAGAAATGCGTTCCCATTTCAATGTTGAGTATGGTATTATTTCCTGATCCAGTGTCACGTTCATTGGCTGTTGATGAAATATGCTACTTTGTTGCGAAGCTCTTGTTTTTTCAAGACTTTGATGGACCAAAGAAGGATCTCCTGTTGTTCCCGCTCTGGAAGGAAGATGTTCTACATATAAGGGTGATTTGCGAAGAAAGTTTGGTAGCAAGCAAGAGTAAGTGAAGTTTTCTGATTGCCTTTGATTTTCTATACATTAAAGTTGTCATTGTTGTTGCTACACAGTTTCATATGTTCTAGGAGTTTGGTTTATTTGGCTGCATGTTTTTTCCCATATGTTGATGGTCAAACCGTCCTTTCTTGATTTATTGTGTTGGATTAAGGATTTTTTTTTGCCATATGTTGATGCCAAACTGTTCTTTCTTGATTTACTTTGTTGGATTGAGGCTGTTTTTTTTTTCCTTTGTTGATGTCATACTATCCTTTCTTGACTCTGTAAGTAGGGTATCATTCTAAGCTAGGGATTGAGGTATACTTCTTGTCAAAAATGTTAAACAAATTAGTATTATTCACAAAGTATGAAACAAAAATAAAACAAAGTATATATTTACGGAAATTACAAAATAAGGGATTTATGAGAGTTTGTATTCTAATCTAATTATCTAACCTAAGTGATACAAGTGATCAAACAAACATGAATAAAAGTAGAAGTAGATGAATGGAGATGATGTAAGATGTAGTTATCAACCATTAACTCAAAAAACAGAATATCAAATTATAAATCACGAATCAACATATGATGAGGACATAAATCAATCAAGATCAGAGATGAACGCATACAAAGTCCTTATTAACTTCCTTAATTAAATTAACTAGATGAACACATCATTGTTCTTTATTAAACATGCAATGCTAACCATAGAACGCTACTTACTAATAAAACATATTTAACGCATAAATATCAATGAAAGTTTGATTGATTTAAGCAAAGACAACAAGTTAGAACGCTATCTTATCATGCAAAACTCATTGTTGATTTACTTAAGGAACTATAGGTTTTCCACTTAAGCAATTAAGACCTAGAACGCTAGCAAATCTTAATTTGGATTCATATATATGCAAATCCTAATTGTTTTGAACCAACTGAGATAAACACATAAAACGTGGGATTGAAGTACAAAATCAACAAACATTCATCAACATATCATGAATCGCAATTAATAATCTGAAAATCCTAAAACGTTTTTCATGCTTCACAGTTATAGAAAACTAAACATTAATACATACTTTTTATTCTCACAAAATATCAAAACATCCGTTAAAACAAAAAACCTAGAACGCTAGTGAAATTGTCTTTAACGTTACAAAACAAAGAAACCAAAAATAAAAGATAGAAGGACATGGTTACACTTTTGAAGAAATTCAAAACGCAAGAAGGTCTTCAGAGGTGGTGGACGTTGACTACGGCAAGGATGTGTTGGAGATGATGGAACTTGCTTCTTAGCTTCAAAGCTTGAACAATAGAGAGGATCTGAAATTTAGAGAGTAAAGGGGAGGATGGCGTTATTTGATTGAGGGTTTGAGAGATTGTTGAGTTGTGGAATGGGTAGAGTATATGGAGGGAGAGAGATGGCTGAATGGAGTGGAGGAAGTTATGTAGGACGTCCAACATAGGTGTGTATATATAGAGGAATCTTTAGACTTCACCCCTAGATGTCCATCTTCAATTCTGATTTAATTTCATTCTTTGTGTTGATGTAGATTTCCTCTTGAATTTGCTCGTTGGTCTACGTCATCATGGCTGCAATATATCCTCAAAATCATATTAAATATGGAGTAGGGACCTTCTCAAACTTGTCCAAAAGATATTTACGTCCATAACTCTCCTTATTTGCGCAAAACAGATTCTTGGGCAGATTGACCTTCATGTACTAAATCAGCCATAATTTCTTCCACAAAATTGATATGGACGAACCGTAAAAGTTCTGGAAACTATACATTCGTAGATTTCAACCATATAGATCATAATCTGAATCGTTCTGAGTTGCTCTAAGGACTCTGTCGAAGTTGACTAATCTGCATAAGCAGATTTTCTAATTTGAATTGGGTTTGACTGTGATGCGTATCTTGTGTCCAATTAGGATTCCTTGTCTAATCTTAATTGCTTGCCACCACTTGCCTTGCACATGTCGTCCATGACATCATCTAGAAACTTCATGATTGTTTTTTGGCTCTCCTAATCCACTCAGGTATCCTAGTATCATCAGGACTCCTTATACCAACAGGTTTCCTAGTCCAATTAGGACTCTTGCATTCTCGTCATTTCTTCTCCGAGCTTGACTCCTAGTTGGTTTATGATTCCTACTTCAACTGAGATTCATTTTTATAGTAGGATTGAGAAAACTTCATTTCTCCGTTTCTTTCCCATTTCTACGTCATTTCCTCATTGCCTTCATTTCGACTCAAAACTACCTAGAAACACAAAACTAAGTTACAAATGATAATGTTAAAAGAATAACTAAGTAAAATGTAGAGAAAATGACATTAAAAACATAACAAATATTGCTCTTATCAATACATAATAATACACTGTAAATGCTGCACAAGCACTTAATAGTAATTTTGGTGCCGAGAGAGTACCCAACTTTAACATTAGGCAGATTGATTTATGCATTAGAGGGATAATATTTGGCATTAGCAGATTGTGTTTTGTTGAAAAATTTCGACTAATCCCTATTTCTTTTTCACTGTTCTATGTTTAACTGACATATTTTGGTGTTTAGTTTGACCCCAATATCTCGCATCGTATAGTTCTACTTCTTTTTATCATTGTTCTACTAGTTTGTTATTTCCTTCACGCTAGTTGTGCTCCTATTCCTATATACCCCTCACTGCTACGTTGGGTACTGGTAAGTAAACTTTTGATTTCATCTCCAACTCTCTCACTGCTCTTAAACCTCCTCATCTTCCTCCTCACCTCTCCGCCCTTAAACCCTCTTCTTTTCTCCACAAGTAGTTTCCAAACCCAACTAAGATCACCAAATACAGAACCTTTAGAGCCGAGCTCTCGCGCGACGCGCATTTTTCCGCCGCCAGCGGAGCGTGCATGCTCTCGTCGCTGGTGCTTCCGCCGGTCACTGCTCCTGCCGACGATCCTAATGCTGGCTCCGGTATTGATTCCACCGATGCCGGGTTCGCAGTCATGGGGGTTGTTAGCTTCATTCCCTACCTCAATTGGCTGGTAAAAAGATAAAAAGAACACACCTTTTTTTTTTTTTTTTTTTCATATTGTTTGGAAATTTGATACAGGAGCCACTCATCAATCATCATACTGCATCTGGGGATTCTAGAAATTTGACACATGCTCCTCATTCTGTTCTCCATCCTTCCGCAAACACTAATTAAAGAGCATTCTCAATCACACTGGATTGCTATTTGCTACGCGTACGAGTCCAAATTGGTCGTTTATTGCCATCTTTTTCTGCACATTCTATGGTCCAACAGTCCTTGGCCGATCCGTACAGCTAAGGTTGGTATTATTTCGATAGGTTGTTTAGAACTGTTGAAGATTTTCTGATGAACTTACGTACGTGGTTAATTCAGAGCATGTGATGTTGCTCCCTTGTCCTACAAATCCTTGACGCCGGGACCTTCAAATGAGTAGGTACTTCCGTGGTTCTATGACATTTGGATTTGAAAATTTGGGGTATTGGGATTTTGGGAGTGAGGGAAATCACACTTGCAAGGTGCAACGATGAAAATTAGTTGGCTGTGGAAGTAAGTGAAGGACTGAAGGGTAGGTACTATTTTTGTCAAGATTGTAACCTCGCAAACAGACGAACTAGTCGCTGTACTATTGGACCTCAAATTGCTTTCATTTTGCCATCATCTTTAGTCATAATTAAGCATCTGAATCCAAGCGCTTAACAAGCTGCTTTATGGAGTTTATGTCACAGTAAAGCTCTTCGATTGGATGGCCAAACTTATAATATCTCTATCGCCAAAAATAAGACACAAATAATATTTCTTTATATATATATATATATGTCATATGTATACACATAAAAAAATCACTGTGAATCTCTATTATTGCGTGCCTGTATATGAAATATATATATATATATACATATATGATCTTATACATACATGTCAAAAATTCACTGTAAATATCTATTATACATACATGTCAAAGATTCACTGTAAATATCTATTATTGCATGCATGTATATGAATATATATATATATATATCTACATTTTCTTTATACAATTTGAAATGTGTTCGAAAAATGATTTTTGCTCAAATTTTTCCTATATTGTGCAAGATTTACTCTACCAGTAATACTTCTACAATCATCATTTAACTACGTTTACATATCTTCAATTTAAGTTTTATATGATTAAATTTGTTTGCCCTATTTGCACAGAGCAAAGTCAAAGAACGAACTCTAAAAGATCTAAAGATCTTAAGATATTGTTTGTTGATGTCTGTGCGATGCTGGTCTTGTTGCCGTTTTAGATTTATTCATAAAAATAAAAATAAAAAAAATAAAAAATTTAACTTTTATGCAAATCCATATGATTTTAAAAGAATCTTAATTGGTTAGAATTATTAAAATTTAAACTTAACATTGAATTTAGAATAAAACATGCATGATATATGCATAAAAACAACTAATATTCTCCAACCCCTCTTCTAAATATTGTGAATGAAATAATACCACGTGGTTCAGCAGCTGCAACAACTCACATGTCATTCTATGTACCTAGCTAAATATTTGATTGACATGCAGACCAAACTTATTAAACTTAGTCACCCCCCCCCCCCCCCCCCCCCCCCCATAAAAATTTCACCACTTCTTGTTTTGATTCCCCAAGATCCAGGCCTCCCTAGATTCCTGGTCAGAATTCGATCAGATTCTCTTCCATACACCATACCACACCAAATTGTGTGCCACAATCATTTCCCTAAAAAAACATATGAACAAATATCCTAGTGCTCTTTAGAATTGAAATTTACAGAAACAATGACAGAAAGCAGCAGAGAATCCATGGAAGGAGAATCCAACCAAGACGAAATCACAGCCCCTCTCAGTAAGAACATGTAATTTTTCCTTTATTTCATAGATGATATCTGGGCATTTGTTCTTCGCTGACTAGTTTTCTATGTTCATTTTGCAGTTTCTAGAGATGAAGGTCAAACCTCCTCATATTCACCGAAAGAAGAAGAAAACTCGCCGGTGGAGCAAGTAGCCCTGACGGTGCAGACCGGAGACGACCCCTCCCTCCCCGTCCTGACCTTCCGAATGTGGGTCTTAGGAACCCTCTCCTGCGTCCTCCTCTCTTTCCTCAACCAGTTCTTCTGGTACCGGACCGAGCCACTGTCGATAACAGCCATCTCGGCCCAGATAGCCGTCGTGCCCATCGGCCAGCTCATGGCCGCTAGGATCACGACGCGCGTCTTCTTTAAAGGGACCAGATGGGAATTCACCCTCAACCCTGGTCCCTTCAATGTCAAGGAACACGTCCTCATCACCATCTTCGCCAACTCCGGCGCCGGAACAGTCTACGCCATTCATATTGTGACGGTGGTTAAGGTTTTTTACAAGAAACACATCACGTTCTTCGTGTCCTTGCTTGTCATTATAACAACTCAGGTAAACTATAGCTAATGTCTAATATTGTATTTTTAGTTTGATGTTGTTGAGGGTGGTGATAGGTATGGTGTAATTTTGTTTGATACGGTTTGAATGGTTGGTAGGTGTTGGGGTTTGGCTGGGCTGGGATTTTCAGAAGGTACTTGGTCGAACCAGCAGCTATGTGGTGGCCAGCAAATTTGGTTCAAGTCTCATTGTTCAGGTATGTAAATATGCTTATGTTATTAATTTCTTTCCCCATCTTTTAAATTCGATGACTTCTTGCTGTAATTTTTTTTATGGCCGGATATCCATAGATTCCTGTGAGTTTGGATGGTGATGGAGGTGATTGGCCTTGACTGGTTGAGTGTTGGAACATAACTAATTAGAATAGTAAGAAGGGGTGTTCGGATTAAAGCAGTGTCTTTTTCAAACATTCATGCCTCTACGACAGAAAAACATTTAATTATTGTTATTATATATGCACAAACTAATTAAATATTTCAGTTGTATACGGAAAATGTGTAAGTTAATTTAACGTACATACATGAGAGTTCTCTACAGTAGACACATACATCAATTAGAGATCAATCATTATCGATCATGTTAAAAAACGAAGTTAACAAGCAAGATATGCTTGGACTTTGTTCATTTATGTACAAGTCTCAAACAAAAAACTTGGAAAAACTTGCTTTAATAATTATTGCATGAGTTAAATTAGTAATATATAACCTCTCGCTCACACTATGCATGACATAATTTGATTAAAAACAAACATTATGTGGGCAGTTAGCAGGTATTTGAGATAATTAAGGTGCGGTAAAGTTTTTGAAATATCGATAATGTTTCATGAGAGATAGACACAAAATTATTTACAAATAACTATAATATGAAACAATGACATTTTCGTTCACAGGGCTCTCCACGAGATAGAAGAACGGCCCAAGGGTGGTGTGACACGTACACAGTTCTTTCTCATTGCCTTCATCTGTAGTTTTGCTTACTATGTCTTTCCCGGCTACCTCTTCACAATGTTAACCTCCCTCTCGTGGATCTGCTGGATATTTCCCTCATCAGTCCTCGCCCAGCAGATCGGGTCGGGTCTTTACGGGCTCGGACTCTGCGCCTTTGGGCTTGACTGGTCCACTATCTCCTCCTATCTCGGAAGTCCACTTGCAAGCCCATGGTTTGCCACTGCAAATGTTGCTGCTGGTTTTGTGTTTGTCATGTATGTGTTGACCCCCATATGTTACTGGCTTAACGTCTACAAAGCCAAAACCTTCCCACTATTTTCAGACGAACTCTTCACAGCAGATGGTCAAGAATACGACATAACAGAAATCATAGACTCCAATTTCCATCTTAATCTTACGGCCTATGAGGAAGAAGGTCCACTTTACATTAGCACATTTTTTGCAATGACTTATGGTGTTGGCTTTGCTGCACTCACTGCTACAATCGTTCATGTTGCACTCTTCCATGGAAGGTAAAGAATACATATCAATTGATTGAAATAGGATAACCAGCCGACTTATAATTTCCACTATGTTATTGTGTTTATGTCCAAAACAACATCTTTTTTGCTTTTGTTCAAACAAAACAGTTAAATTAAAGTATTAAATTGACACAGTTTTAGACATAAACACAATATCCGAACATAAAACCTAAGCAAAAGTTTTTGATTTGTACCAATTGGACTCGAAGTTGGCTTTTGAGCTCGTTAATACTTAGCTGTATATATGGTATGACAGGGAAATATGGGAGCAAAGCAAATCAAGCTTCAAGGAGAAGAAAATGGACATACACACAAGACTTATGCAGAGGTACAAGCAAGTGCCTGAGTGGTGGTTTGTGGCCATTCTTCTGACTAACATTGCGCTCACCATTTTCACATGCGAGTATTACAATGATCAACTTCAATTGCCTTGGTGGGGTGTCCTTCTAGCCTGTGCTATTGCCATTTTCTTCACCCTCCCAATCGGTATCATCACAGCCATCACAAATCAGGTATCTGATCGTTCGTCGCATTTGATTATACTTCTAGCTCTTGTCCCATTTTCGTGTACTCATTCAAGTTTTCTGTTTCTAATTGATGACAGACACCAGGCTTGAATATCATTACTGAGTACATAATAGGGTACATCTACCCAGGATATCCAGTTGCCAATATGTGTTTCAAAGTCTATGGCTACATAAGTATGACTCAAGCCATCACATTTTTGCAAGACTTTAAGCTTGGTCACTACATGAAAATCCCTCCTAGAACTATGTTCATGGCACAGGTCAGCTCCATCTCTTTGATCCTTTTCTCTTCTCAATAGTTTCCTTTATATGATTTCATTGCTGATGCTCACAGGTTTCATTACTTAGGTTGTTGGAACCCTTATAGCCGGGCTTGTCTACTTGAGCACGGCATGGTGGCTAATGGAGACCATCCCCGGCATATGTACTGACACAACATCAGTTTGGACCTGCCCTATGGACACTGTGTTTTACGATGCGTCCGTCATATGGGGTCTGATCGGTCCACGAAGAATATTCGGGGACTTGGGCACATATGCAGCAGTGAACTGGTTCTTCCTCGCTGGGGCAATTGCTCCAGTTCTAGTTTGGTTAGCTGCCAAGGCATTTCCACAACAGGAGTGGATTCGACTCATCAACGTGCCGGTTTTAATCGGTGCAACGGGTGATATGCCACCGGCTACTGCGGTTAACTACACTTCCTGGATCATTTTAGGTTTTCTCTCTGGTTTTGTTGCGTATAGGTATAGACCAGATTGGTGGAGGAGACACAACTATGTTCTTTCTGGGGCACTTGATGCTGGTCTTGCCTTTATGGGGGTACTCTTGTATTTTTCTGTTGGATTGGAGGACATTAGTCCTAATTGGTGGGGAAATGACCTTGATGGGTGTCCCTTGGCTCAATGCCCTACAGCCATAGGGGTGGTTGTTGAGGGCTGCCCTGTTTATACTTGAAGAAATTGTACAGACAACTTTTAGTTCCTAGTTGAGAAAGGAAAATTGTCCTACCTGTTTAGATAAAAAAAATTATTGATGTTTAGTTTCAATCCATTATTATATTCTTTATCTGGAATTAGGGAAGGACTGGATTTCAGCTGTAATTTGCTCAAGACTTTTGTTGTTGCCTGAAATGAAGTGTTTAATCCGGTTGAAAATGTTTGATTTGATGGGTGAACTTGAGGTTTGGCCGTTTGGGCCGTTCGAAATGAGCATTGGTCATTATGGTCTCTATTTGTTATTGGCTAGAGTTTGCTGAAGGCCTTTTGGACCTGGATTTGGGATGCTCGAGTCGTTTGTTCTCTTGAAACACCGTAGGATTTGATCGTTAATATCAACCCGACATGACTCGTTTATTAAATAGGTTATAAAATGTGTTGAGTCATTTATCTATTGTAATATGTGTACATCTTGATAATAAACGAATCAAAGCTACCTAGACTCATCGACTTATATTCAAGTAAAATGAAGTGTTACTGAGTTTATAATTTCAATCTTCTTATTTTTTTTGTTACGGTCTATGATTTCAATCTTCTAAATAATCATTTTTATTTTCTTCACATATATATAAGGTAAAACTGATATTTCTATACTGAAACCGCGAACATTACAAAAAGTTATATCTAACCCTTAGCCATACAGTTCGGTTCGATTCGGTGCGGTGGTCGGTGGACCCTTTTGCCACTTACTTCGATAACCACCACCCCCTCCGTTAGAGAGGTGAAAATATTTTTCACTTTTGACTGCAGGGGGAAAAACTCATCACTCATGTAAAAGTAAAAAAAAAAAAAAGAAAAGTAGTGAGATTCGTGGTGTCACACGCCTATTTGGATTTTGAAATCGTTCCAAGTTCCAACAACTTAAAACCCTGGGCATTCATATCCTGGGGCAAAAGGGTTTAAATCTCAGCGCGATTTCACTCTCTCATTCATTCTCTGCAACAATGGAGACCCAATCTGGCGGCAAAGAAGACACGGCCATGTCCGCCATCAAAGCAATGCGCCAAGACCTCGAAACCCGAATGGAGTCCCAGCGCGCCACCCAGCTCGAACTCCTCTCTTATCTCCAATCCGAAATCGACCCCGCCATCGTCCCCGCCATCGATCTCTCCCTCAAGGTCCTCTCCTCCTTCAACAACCGCCCCTTCACTCCCACGCCTCCTCTACCCGACCCGAAGCCCAACCCCAGAAAGCCCATCGAGCCCGCCCGCCCTCCCTCCCCACAACTACCCCTCCTCCCTTCCCCGCAACCCGAACCCGCCGCCTCCCCCGAAAGCCCCAACCTTTCCCCCAAACCCGACCCGACCCGAGAATCCACCCCAGATTTGGACGAGAGCGCGAACCCGCTTTCGGTGATCCGGGCCATGATTGCGGTTCGGTTTCTTGAGAGAGTGCCGTTTATGCTGGTGGAGTCGTCGGAGCTGCTGAAGCAGCTCGAGACCGACGCGAAGGCCTCGCCGGAGGAGAGGGCGGCGCTGCGGGAGGTGGGCGGAGAGAACGGGGGGATTCTGGCGGTGGAGATGGCGCTGAGGTCGATGGCGGAGGAGAACGGCGGCGTTATTCTGGAGGAGTACGCGGTCAACGGAAAGTCAAGGGTTACGGTGAGGGATATCGACCGGACTAGGCTGATGAAGGAGTTGCCGGAGAGCAAGCAAGATTCGATTGTGGATGGGAATGGGAATTTCAATCAGAGTAGCGGCATGGATGGTGGGAATAGCAATGGAGGAGGGTTTGTGGGGAGAGGTGGGCCGTGGGTGGTTGGGCCGGAGCCCTACATGAGCGGGTTGCCGCCATTGTTTCCGGGGATAGGTCCGAGAGGAAGAGGGATGATAGGAATGCCGAGAGGGATGATTGGGTCTCCAATGCATAGGCCTAATATGGGGCAGAATGGTGGAATGGTGATTAGTCCCAATGGAATGCCGAATAAGAGCATGAAGAGTGAAGAGGAAGAGATGAAGGATCTTGAGGCATTGCTGAGTAAGAAGACTTACAGGGAGTTGCAGAAGTCGAAAACTGGGGAGGAGCTTTTGGACCTCATTCACAGGCCAACTGCAAAGGAGACTGCTGTGGCAAACAAGGTTTGTCAGCTCTTAAGGCCTGTTAATATAGTGTCAGTGTTAGTTTGTGTTGCTATCTTAGTAAGTTCATCTAACTGGTTCATGCAGTAAATGATTGTCCAATTAAATGGGACAGCTTCTGTATGTGAAAACTATTTCGGACTGTTAGCTAAATAATCAGAATTGCTGCAATAGTGCAATGTTATCATATCTCGGATTCATTGAGTTGACAGATTGTACTCACTTGCCCAAAACATCTAGTTTAACTTGTCAGTTGTTCATTCACTTCATTGCGGTACAATTAGGACTGAGTTTTTTAGGAGGTGCTTAAGCACTAGTTCGTTATCTGTCAAGAGGCTCTGATGTTATATACGCGGGCTTTCTATTTTTTCTTTCTGACTCCTCGAGAAGCTCTGAAGTTAAAGTCATGCCTATAGTTTCCCCTGTACTTGCTGTTATCTGAACTTTCTCTCTCACACTAAATTTTACAGAATACTGAAGTTATTTTCTTTCTGTTGTTTTTTTTTTGTTTCAGTTCAAAACTAAAGGTGGTTCACAATTGAAGGAATACTGCACCTCCCTAACGAAAGAGGATTGCCGACGTCAATCTAATTCCTTGCTCGCTTGTGAGAAGGTCAGTAAAAAATATGGTCTTTTAGCAGTTTCTACAAGGACAGTACACACATATGAGTTCCTAAATCCAGAAATAAGTGGTGATCAGGATTCTGCATGCATGCTTATCATCTCATTTATGTTGTATGATTAAATGATGCATTGATGCATTTAGTGAAAGTTTGAATGTTTGCTCTAGGATCTTCCAATAAGTTAATAATGCAATGCGGAATTTTCTAGTTTTTCACTGGAGAGTGTAACATAGCTATGTGTATTCTCAAAATAAAAAAAAACAAAAAAAAAAAACAACTACTATGTGGATGAGTTCTGCTTTAATTTTTAATTTCAGCCTCTGACCTTGGAAGATGGTATCATTGAATTCAGTTTACATGTTTGAAATTTATCTGAAGACTGGTCTCAGTTCTAGTTACCATCTTCTGTGGGAACTCAGTTAAATTTGTCTTGTGGTTTTCTACATTTTATTTGGGTGATTGTATTCTCGTTTTAATCTGAAATTTTGCTTGTTTAACTTTGATCTTGATGTTTCTATGACTACCTGTTTTACATTATATTCTGTCTTCTGTACTTCCAGGTTCATTTTAGGCGCATAATTGCTGTACATACTGATGTCAACTTGGGAGACTGTTCTTTTCTAGATACTTGCCGCCACATGAAGGTAGAGTTTACCCTTGTTACTATATTCATAAACTAATTATATGTTGATTGACTATTTTCACATAAAATAATGAACTTTTTGTCTCCATTGTTAGACATGCAAGTATGTACATTATGAGCTTGATTCAACACCAGATGTGTCAAACATGTTGGCTCCCCCTAAACCATTAAAGCAGCGTGCTGAATATTGTTCTGAGGTAGAACTTGGTCAACCACAATGGATTAACTGTGATATCCGCAATTTTAGAATGGATATATTGGGACAGTTCGGAGTCATAATGGCTGACCCGCCATGGGACATTCATATGGAATTGCCTTATGGGACTATGGCTGATGATGAAATGCGCACTCTGAATGTTCCTGCATTGCAGACTGATGGTCTGATTTTCCTTTGGGTCACTGGACGTGCGATGGAGCTTGGACGTGAATGGTATGTGTTTAATTTAGCCATTTGTGAACTATATGGTTCATAAATGTTTAACCAAAGAGACTTACTTTTCATCTGGTTAATTGTCTTACAGTTTAGAACTTTGGGGATACAAGCGTATTGAGGAGATGATTTGGGTAAAAACTAATCAACTGCAACGAATAATTAGAACTGGGCGCACTGGCCACTGGCTAAATCATAGCAAGGAGCATTGCCTCGTTGGAATAAAAGGAGATCCATTAGTAAATAGGAATATTGATACTGATGTCATTGTTGCTGAGGTCAGAGAGACAAGTCGTAAGCCAGACGAGGTTAGTGAAATATGAATCCTATAATTAGTCCAGTTAAATATATATTCAAATTATGGTCCCTGGTAAAGTAATGCAAGTCCAGGACTCCAGGTACGTGATACAATTTTGACTTAATATACATGCATTCCTGTAGATGTACCCTTTGCTAGAGAGGATTAGTCCAAGGACAAGAAAGCTGGAACTGTTTGCACGCATGCACAACACTCATGCAGGGTATGCTTTCTTGACCAATGGTTGCAATTGAGATATCAATTCCTTCATTATTGTTGATCACCAATGTAATATTTAGGGCATGGCTTAAGATGAGGTAGAGGTCGCTTTTGGAACCAATGAAGTATGAATGTAGCATGATGTTCTGCACACCTTAGGTTAAAAGTGATATGTGATAATCATGTGCAACTCTTTTAAGCAAGCTAAGTTGGGAATGTTATGCTTTAGTACGAAACAAAGCTTTCTCGTTATTTGCAATCACACATCTTGGCCATTGATGGTTTCATCATTTTCTCTATACTATCTTTTATCAGGTGGATGTCACTCGGTAATCAACTGAGTGGTGTACGATTGGTTGATGAAGGCTTGCGGGCACGGTTCAAGGCTGCCTACCCAGAGGTGGAGGTGCAGCCAGCTTCCCCACCCAGAGCTTCTGCCATGGAAGTGGATTCAAATGCTGCCCAAACGAGAAGTCCATTTTCTGAAGCAAAGCCCACAGCTGCACATCTAGCAGAGGTTGCTGCTCCACAACAAGCAGAGCCTGCAGGGCCAGATGCGCCTGCTCCTGAGGGGAAGCCAACGTCTACCACCGATGTTGACATGGCCGGCTGAGTAAACTATTAAATCCATGTGAATTACTCCGATTTTGACAGGAAGACTTCCCCCCAACCATGTCTAGTTTAGGACTGTAGTTTAATGAGCTAGTAAGGGATCGATCTTTGTCAATTTTGTCAAGGCCTTAATAGGCAGTGTATCTCCATGTGATACAGCTTGTAATATCTTAATCATATTAATGATAGATCGATTTCCTAGTTCTCTACTGCTGCAGAATAATCCCCATTCTCTTATCTTTCTACTGTTGTAAAATTTTAGGCCATTCCATTTTCTCAAATCTGTGATGCTACATTTCATTGGTGACCGACATAGAACGTGCATTTCCAGCTGGCCACAATCATTATAGAATTAGACACGGCCATAATTCCCGGCGGTGTTCTCTTGGACCTATCAGGTTGTCCCTTTTCTTTTCTTACATGGAAATCCATGTTTCTTTTCTTGGTAACAAAAAAAGGAGGTGACTTTTTAACTTTAACTTCATGGTTCAAAGATCTTTGTCTACCCAAATTGGTAAAGAACAACAAAAGAGAAGATAAAGGCTATAAATTATTACTATTACATTGCAAAAAGAATTACAAAATCATGAATGTGATGAAAGAATAAGTAATCCAAAGAAAACAATAGCAATGCTTAAGCTCTTCATAAATTGCCATTGAGTAATGCACATACCACAAATCCAATCACAGCCATTATCAGAAGTGGAACACTTCGTGAAGGCGAAGAAGAAGGCGGTGCAGGAATTGAGCCGAAAACGTTGGAGTAAGACGGAGCAGAATCCGGCAATCCACTTGGACCATATGCAGGAGAGTAAGCTGTGCCATTCCCTGTAGCAATGTAGAGCTTCTGGCCCTTTCCACAGTTACCAGGTTCTCCACTTGTGAAGTAGAACACTCCTTCTGCAGTAAAATTAAAGAGAGAGTTGCCATTGTTCATGGACAAGATTGGATCTTTGAGGTTGCAGTCCTTGTAGGATTGCTCTGTGACTTGAATCACTGAGTCTTGGCTTGGTGGGTACAAGAACACTGCACATATAGGAATAGTAAAGCTTGAGCATTTTGTGTAGGTGTTGATTTGGAATGATGACACAGGCAGAAGAATAAAAGTTACTTACAGAGAGAATCTCCAATCTTGAATTCATGGTATTTTGACCATTTGGTGTAGACTTGCGGATTTGCTGAAGTGGGTATTCCCCAAGCATCTAGATCTCCAACTTTGTACTGATAGCACCAGACTCTGGATTGCACTAAGAGAAGAAACTGCAAAGCCAATAAGAACTGGCATCTTGGACTGCTAAGATTGGCCATTTTAGGTTCTCGACTCCTCTCTTCCTCTTTTCTCTCTTTCTCAACTTAGAGTTTCTCTCTCTCAAATTTTAGGGGTGTGGGTCTTGAATCAATGGAACTGCAAATCTTACTGGCTAGACAACCTGGATAGTATCTTTACCACAATGCCCCTCATTTTGAGTAATGGTTCATCTTTTCAGAAGGTCAAAAGACTCTGAAGTCAAATCATCAAAGGGTGAAACAGCTTAAACAAATGCATTGTGGAGATCCATGTAGGCTGGTAAACCATCGTAAACAAAGATAGACGCAGTTAACTACAGGGTGGAGTTTGCTGGTTCGGTTACTTGGGATTTTGGAGAAGTCAATCATGTGGCCAATAATGGCACATGGACCAGCTGGAGGGATCATGGCCATGCATGAGATGATTGTGCGGCTCAGTTGGTCAAAATGGGTATCCAAGTTGAAGGGAGGTGGAAATAGGAGAGTAGTGTTGGCCCAGATGGGTTTGTTTCCACGTAAAATATGATTACTGATTTGGCAGAAGATGATGGATTCAGTGTGTTATTGCATCATGTCATGTGGAGAAGACATGAAAGAACATGAATAGGCCGTCACACATGGTCAGTCTCTGGTCGTAACTTCTAAGTCAGAGCCTAATGGGTGAAGAACAATTCTGGAGCTTCTCATGGTCTTACCTTTTAAGTCCCCATTTTTTTCTTCTCACTTTCAAAAGCTGTGAATTTCAAATTTGAGAAATAGTTAATATGAGTATAGTCTGCATATTAATCATCTCAACTTGTAGTTGTGGTATCTATGAGTTTTGCAAAGTAAATTTCGTGGTGCTGTAAGATTGCAATCTAAAACATAAAACGAAATGATTAAGCTATTGCAGCAACAGGCGTAGCCTACTAAAAATAAAGGAATCAAATTAAATTTAACTAACGAATTACAATCAGTGAACAGTATGCTTTATTTAAGAGATGAAATTCACACTTCGTGTTTATTTTTTGTAATAATTTTAATATTTGTTTTAGTAACTTAGTTTTGTTTCCTTATACAATTCTCAATAAAAAAAATTTAAAAAATAAAAAAAATAAGGAGTGTAGATTGTAAAATAAAATGCGGATTTCACTCCCCTAGATTTATATCGGCAGAATAACAGTACAATCATTAGATGCTGCCTCCTATTAAAAAAAAAATAAAAAAACAGCAGATGACAGATCGAAAGAGATCATTTAGTCACTGGAGCATCCTTACATCTTCTGACATAGACTTATCACACGAAAATATAGCTGATGCCAGACACCAATCTAAAGTGATTGGAGAAGTACATGAACTACAAGTTACTACACAGCAACTACATTCTTTAGTTAATCATTTCTTTACGTTAAAGCAATCAGCTGATTGCCCCATGAATATCCTCTATACCCTGTTTTGAAGTCGCGGCGACCGTATTTTCCATATCAATCCAACAGCACCAGATGCAGCTCGTAAATTCAACTTGGAATGGTCGGCTTGTTTCAAGCATCAAAAGCTACAAAGGTTTTTATTGTCTTTTTTTTTTTTTTACCTTACTATCATCAATTAGTCATTTAATGGCTCTGCTTCTGTGTCCCTCTCCATCGGTTCCCATTCTTGTGATTCTGCAGAGAAGCAGAGTACATGTTATTAACCATCACCACATGAAAAGGGTGAATGTAACTGTGATAAGGGGGGATGCAACTGTGTAATATAGAGTAGGAATATATCAATTACACAGCAAGAACTAATCGCAATTGCAGAACTTACTTGACTTATGGCCGTCAGTTATCACAAAGAGCCGCCTCTGCAACACAGCAGCCGTACCAAGGAAAATCGAGCACATACCGAACATGATGGTGATGGGAAATGCATTAACCTGGAAAGGAAACAACACAGGTCAAATGTTATGTACCGGACAAAAAGCAAACATTTGCAATTCTATGAGAAGAAGAAACCATTCAAGGATAATCCACTTTTTTTTATATTTTTTATATTTGATTTTGTTAGAAAGGCGAGTGTGGGTAGCACCCAATTACTTGTGAAAAAATGCAATCAAAATCACTCACATTGTACAGCACTATGCACACAAAGATGTTGAGCGGAATGCGAAAGAAGTTCATGATGGTGCTTCGTGCCTCCTCTGGGATGTATTGTGACCTCATTTTCATGATAGATGGCCAGAAGATCCCCACACAGGCCTCAAATGTGCAGAAGCCAAAAATCTGAAAATACCCTGAGAATGAGATGCCTCCACCTTTCACGTTAGAAGGTGCAATCAAGAACTGTCAAACATAGACAAATTATTAGTGAGTAGTGAGCAGTATATCCAAAGTAACCATGAGTGAAAAGAGATTCAGAATTATATATTTGAAGAAGATAGATTAGTAAAGTAGAATTCATGACATACACTTGTCACAATGGGACACAGAAGGGATGCTGCAGAAACTGCAAATACAATCTGCATGTAGCTCTCGACTCTGGGGGCTGAGCTGGCCATCAATCGAGATGCAATAGAGCTTCCCAACATTGACGCTAGCATGAATGTCGCAAAAATGAAACCATGTGGAATCTCCTCATCATTTGGGCTCAAAGCAGGAGTCCAGAGAAACACAAAGGTATACATTGAGCCTTCAAATAAGGACTGTATGGCACCCAGCAATGCGATTTTCTCATCTGTTTCAAATGAAATATAGTAGCCAATAAGTTGTGACAGATGCAAGAGATAGAGATAGAGATAGAGTGGGTGGAGTGGGTGTGGGTGTGTGTGTGTGTGTGTGTCTTCCGGGAGGGGGGTTCAGACCAAAACAATAAGACCTTTCGATATAACTTATATCATCTATTTGAACCAAAAAAGAAAGAAAGCATTTCTTAATGGACTTTATCCTCTATAAACACTGAGAAACTATCAATAATAAGGTTAGGCCTACCAGAAGCAATGGCTATAGCAGCGCCCTGGAATTGGGTCAGCAAGTTCTTGTTATCTGATGAGTCTCCATAGTTTTCACTCCATGTTGCCAATATGATTGCCATGCCAATTGCCAAAATGCAGGCAGCAGCATCAAATGGAGCAACTGGACCAAATGCCAGAGTATCTACCAGAAGATTCCCCAACAACCCAGATACAATAGCAATCAGACCGTTTCCAAGAAAAATGGCCTTAGAAAATGTGAGTGAAAGCCATTGTTGCTCAAAGCCCCTCTGCAAATATTCAGGAACACAATAAGTTACAAACAACTGCACTGTGAAGTATTATTGATTCTAAAAGTCTAGCTGGAATACTTAGGGGAAAGAAAAAACTCCAGCCCTTGGAACCAGTAAATGGCTGGTTTCTCCTCCTCGAAGGTGCAGAATATAAACAAAGTACATGAGTAGGATCCTTAATGCCACAGAAGGAATTATTGAGCCTCGATTTTGTAACATTAACGACAAATTAGAAGCTACCACAAATATGACTTCCAAAATTACACGTAATTATCAAAGCAACGACTCACCTTATTGTGTTCTGCGACGAGCCAAGACTCGAAAGCTGAAAAAAGTAGAGAAGTTGCAATGCCTCCCAGTACGCGTCCCAACATTAAAACTTTGTAGTCAGGAAAATGCTTGGTGAAGCAACTTAGGATGTAAGTTATGCAGTATGTAACACATGCCCTCTTCCGACCCCTGAATTTGAGACATCAATGTTGAGAAGTACAATTATAATTAAGTTTTTAAGGAAATCAACCAATAAACATGAAACTTACTGTTTGTCAGCTAGTGACCCTACAACTGTTCCGAACAACATAGACGACCCAAACCCAGCAATAAAGAGTTGTCCAATATCCCCCTTTGAAAATCCATACGTGCTGTAGAGGTAGTAAACATATGGACCCTGCAACCAATCCCCAGCTGTGGCAACAACAATTTTGATCAGATCCAGAAATCATAAAATACTATTTCACAATGAAAAGCCATCATCTAATTCAAAGATTATAAAAAATACATCTGCCTTTTGAAAATAAATGTCTATACTACTACAAGCAAAACAAAAGATCCAGAAAACATGGTACCAAGAATATGAGTCACAGCATTAACTATGAAAATCAACCTTAATAACAAGCCAGCAGTAGCTAATTAGTAATTCGAAGTTGGTTGGTATCATAACACAACCAGATCAAGACACATTTGGATCAAACAACAAGTTGATCATATAAATTACTACTCGAAGCAACCCGAATCCGACTCTCTACGTTTAGTTCAGTTGGGTTTTCAGATCACTTCTCGGAAACGAAAACCGCAATTTGATGCATCTCATATTCTCTCTAGTTCATCAATTTGTTTCCAACCAAACAATAACAGTTGAACAAAGCCGTATCGACTGTGTAGCATAGAAGATATTCTCAAATCCGAACAAATCCCACATCCAGAAAATACAGAACAAAGGAGAAGACCCACATTACTGTAAATAAAACCCATAATAGAAAAAACCCAGATGGGAAAAGAGAAAGAGAAGGCAGATCTAAGCTCGCGTACCCATCATGAGAGAGTAAATGAGGAGATAGTTGTTCTTGAAGGCAGTGAAAGCAGAGGAGGTACTAATGCGATCCTTGTTCCTCTTGCTCAGCTCCAAAGCTGCCACCACCGCCGAGAGAGCACCAAACAGAAGAAAGTAGAACAACTCCATATCGCAGACAGAGCCTCTCAGAATCTCAGAGAGAAGAAGAAGAAGAAGAAGAAGAAGAAGCGAGACTTAATGAGAACGAGTTGTGTAAAGGAAGGAAGCTAAATAGGGGACTTGGTGGCGACCCACAATGATGATTGTTTAGGTGGCGGCAATTGAAAAAGGAAGAGGACCCAGTTTCTATGATTTCCCGGGGCTTCCGATTTCGCTTGCCCACACTGCAATGCACTGCACACTCTCGTTTTGGTAATTTGGAACCGATGAGTTTGTTGGACTCTCTCCTTCCCCTTTTCCTAACTCTATTCCAGTATATGTAAATTCTGAAGGATTTTTTTTCTCTGAAAAAAAATAATGCTTATACCTCGATCTATTTGACATATAGATCATTATGGTTTACATGTAGGTTTTTATTTATTTATTTATTTTTATTTTTTATTAATACTAATCTTTAGTGCTCAATCCGGAATAATGCTAGTTTGCTTTATTTGGTATCTGATATGCTTTGATGAAATTTGTTGGTTATTACCTAAAAAGTATAAGCAAAATTCAACTCAACACTTACAATTCCTCTGGCATTTTTCACTGACTAATTACATCTTAGTTGACTCACCCACTTGATTTTGGAAAATTGCCTACTAATAATAATGAATGGGTTTATAGTCCATTTCAACTGAATAAATGCTCCCCAACCCAAGTTCACTAATCACCAAGCTAAGTGCACATAAGCCAAATTCTTAAAAGACAAAATACTATAATACCTTTCTTACATCTTAATCATGATAAAAATTAAGGTCATACATCACCATCTTCCTAGTTGATATTGACCAAAAATTCTAAGTTTGGTTCTTAATCTTCCTAAATTACTGATTAACATAGTAATTATATCGTTAAGCCGGCAAAAAAACTTTTTTTATTATAGAAAAAGTTACCACAAAACCCACTAGAATTTACAAAGCACTTTGACTGGTATCATTCGCTCCAGTACTTCTCATCAGCATCATCACCATGCTCCTCCTCCTCATCATAGCCGTTGATCAAGCTCGCCTGAAACTTCCTCACGTCCTCCACCGCGGCGCTCCTAAACAGCCCGACGTCGACGGAACCGGACACCATGTGGTAGCCACGTGTCCTCAGGTCCTGGGGCCCATCGTGGGGCATAGCGAACCCAGCTAAGTAGGCCCCACCCACAAGCGGGTCGGTGCTCAACACGGCCTTCTCGGCCACCTTCAACGCGTTCCGGACCTTCTTGTTCCCCGGGTCCCACAGGTACCCCATGCTGGCGCTCAGATCCAACGGCCCCATCTGCACGCAGTCAACGCCTTCGACGGCCGCGATCTCCTCCGCTCTCTTCACGCCCTCCTGGCTCTCCACCTGGCACATGATCAGCAACTGGTCCTCGTAATTACTTAAATACCCTTCGTCGATGCCGTAGCTGGAGGCGCGGACGACTGTGTGGGCGGAGCCGCGGATTCCGGCTGGAGGGAAGCGGCAGTAGGAGACGGCTTTCTCGGCCTCCTTGGAGCTGTCGATCATCGGGAACATGATCCCCTGCGGGCCGAGATCTAGGGCTTTCTTGGCCCAGGTGGGGGAGGATTCCGGCAGCCGGAGAATCGCCGGGGTCTGGGTGGCGGCGAGGGCTCGGAGGCAGGAGAGGGCTTCGGAGATTCCGCCGGGGCCGTGCTCCATGTCGACTACGACGAAGTCGTAGCCGGAGAGGCCGGCGATCTCGGCGAGGGTGGGGGAGAAGCTGAGGAGGAAGAGGCCGTAGAGGGTGTCGCCATTGTGGAGGCGGGACTTGAGGGTTTGCGGGGACGAGGAGATGGAGGTGGCGGTGACGGTAGTGGTGGAGAGATCGGCGGAGGAGGAGGAGGAGGCGGCGGATTTGATTGAGGTGGTTTTGGCGGTGAGGTTTAGGGTTTTGGATGGGGAGAAAGGGAAAGAGAGATGGGATTGGGATAGGGGTCTGGTGATGGTGGGACTGGAAGAGATTGGTTTTCCGAGAGGTGATGAGGCAGCAGCGGCGGCGGCGGCGGTCAGTGTGGCCATGGCTGCTTTGCTCTTTGGGATTGTCGAAGAATATTTGGAGTTGTATAGTGTACACTTTACTGACCTAAATGAACTGTTGAGTAGTGAAAGTGTCATACTTGAAGTGCACAACAGTAACTTTTGTGCCTTTAAACTGGGAAAAGTAGTGACGGTATCATAGTTGAAGTACACCACAGTAATTTTCCTTCTTCGAAATTCGAACTGGGAGTACGTTAACTTTTCCATTCTTTACTATTTACTGTAAGCCTAAATGGACTCTCTGTGACTCGGTGACTCTCTGAGGGAGAGAATATCACCTACTGTAATTTCCTGTCTTTGGAAAAGCAACATCTACGTTTTACCTATTTACATATTCAGAATCGAAAATGAAAGAATAGCTTAATCAACTACAAGGCCAAATGAACATACTTAACCAACCAGATAAAAAGCTAAAAAAATTTGCATATTCCAAGTCATTGAGAGAACAATAGCCTCCAGTCATGGGCATTGCAATACAATTTGTAGAAACTCAAGGGAAAGTTGTTCCTTAGGGAGATGAGATAAATCAGCATAGACTAATGTGAAGTTCTGAGAGTTTAGTAATCCATCTGAATTAGTAAATGCCAATGCAGGTCAAAATCTTGTTTATGAAAGCTTCAGACTAGCCTTTGCCATGGCCAGAGCACCCTCGTATGTTTGATTTCCTCCGATAAACCCGCTCATGTGGACAAAGACACATCCGGGAATCCCAGTCGCTGTTGAGAGCTCATCGTCTCTAAGCCCTCGCCATTGAGATGCAAGAGGCTTTCGGCTCTCAAATCTATCAGGAGCAACTGCCACCGCTTGAACTCGCCAGCTTTTACTCCTATCATCCTGCACATTATTGTGATGAATAATATCAGCAACTGTTGAATCATTTATGCAGACATATTGTCAACATATTTAAGAAAAGTGGATCCCTCTTTTTCGCTTTTGCTAAAATAGGAGACTATAGGAGGTATATCATTAAGAGGAATGAGGCCAGACAGTCGGCAAGTATAACAAATAGTGAAAGAGACATGGACAAAGGAAGAGAAAGGGAACTATAAATATATAATTAAAGAACAAAAACAGAAAAGCTGACTTCATAAGCAGGAAAAATCATTAGAAACCAAAATATCAATTCGAGGGTATCCTCAGAAGTCCTCTAAAGCAACTTGCAATTCTAAAAGACTAAAACAACACCCACAATCTCACCAACCAAAAAAGAAAATGAAAAAGAAAAATCATTAGTAACCAAAATCCCAATTCCAGAGTATCCTCAGAAGTCCTATAAAGCTACTTGCATTTTCTAAAAGACTAAAACAATACTGCAAAGTAGCTACCAATATTTCCAATTGCATGACAGACACTCCAACATTCATAAGCAGACAAGTTCTGTAATGCCCATAGATGGAAGTACCTGATAGAGAACATATTTGATGGGAGGGTCAATCTTCATCTCCTCTTCAAGTTCAAATAAATGAAGCTTCCACTGTAGGGGACAGACACATACAAATGTCTCAATTAAGCCCAGTGAGGGATATAAACAATTCAATCTAAAAAGTTCAAGATGTATGGAAGAAATTGACCACCTAATATCATCTGCTTCGGTAATAACACATCAAATAAGCAAAGAGACTACAGCAATGACACTTACAGGACAAAACCGATTCAAAACCATAATTTCTCCACTAGGATCGATACTCCATCTTGCTAAGAGACACTCCATCACAATAGACCGTGCTGGTAACCATGATTTGGCATGAAAACGCAGACTCTGAATTTGGAAACAGATCATTAAAAAGGGGATAGAAACAAACTGCAATAGAACACAACCTCGTTAAAGATTTAACCCCTTCTATTTGGGATATGTGTTCAAATTTGTACGTCAATCAAAGAAACGCCTTTTCATATCTCATAACTCTTAATCAAAGAAAGACGCACACTTAAAAATTCACTGCCAGCTAAAGCCATTGCTTGTTGAAAGGCTTCATTCTCCTTCTCAGATGATTGATCAGGATCTATCCAGTCCAAATTCAACCTCCCCACCCTTGAAGATAAGTGTGTATTATTCACATATCTTGGAGGCTGGTCTGTATCATACTGATTGATCCCATTGTCAACTGCATCAATCGCCTGTTACAAGTACAAGCAATCTATAATGTCAAAAACGCCATTGCAATAACATATGTAAATGTCAAAAATGAATCTTCACAACATTAGTACAAATTTGGAGAAGAAACAATAGCAATATCTGCGAGTCCATGAGATAGCATGAGAAAGATGGAGACTTTAGTAGTACCTCCATAAAGCTTTTGTAAATAGCCAAGAACAGCCTCTGCACATCAAGGTGTCCTTCATCAACTTGAAGCTCCTTGGCTATTATTTCCTTCCCAAAATGCTGCAATCAAATTCAACCCAAATAAGCTCAAACACTCAAAAGTCCCATACATAAACCCCAAAAAGAGAGCACCTTTAAAATTACCTTGTAAACCAGCCCAGCACTACTCAGCTTGGTCTTAAACCCATGGCCAAAAACCTCCTCAAACCCCTTCTGGTGATGATCGTACCGATCCCTGCTCGGGTCATACACACCCCCAACATCAAGCACAGCGTCCAAACCCTCCAAGACCTAAAACCCCAAACAAACACAAACTAACTCCAATTACACATACCGCAACTTCCAATTCCCAATCTCGAATCGATTAAATTAGGTCAAATTTCTGGGTGAGCTAGAACAGAAAAACGAGAGGGGGCTACGAACCTTGGGGTCGCGGGTGCGGACGATTTCGGCGTTGGAGAACTTATCGGTGAGGCGAATCATGAAGCAGCCGAGGGCTTCGTCGCAGTGGAAGCTTCCATTGTGGGTTCCGACGCGCTTGGGCGGTGGAGCTACGGAGGCCATGAAGCGTGGGCGGTGGTGGTGGTGGTGGTGGCTGTGGAAGACTAAAGGTAGACTAGTCGACAGCTTAAACCTTCTGCTTACTAAGGGAAGCATTCCTCGCGGGATTTCAGCAGTCGAGAGAGGTTTTAATTCAACTTTACCATTAGACCCCCACTTTATTATTCAACAAGTAAAAAGATAAATTTTTAGATATTTGGTACAGTGAATTATGAACCAATCTAGTAGCTTCGGGCTTCATAATCTTGCACACTCAAATGAGGTAATATAAGGGTTTTGGATTATTAAGTTTTAACATTTTAGAGCTATATACAATATCGTAATAAAAATGGTAACTTTTCAAATGATATATTAATTTTGTGATCGACTAACTTGATATCTCTGTCTATATTTTTATTAAATGTGAACACATGATATTGAACTATAGATCATGGTTATCATTCTTAATAATGAACATTCGCAAAAGCTAAACTCAACCAAAGATGGATAATTTGAAAATTTAAGGCAAAACAAATGATAAGTTGTTAAAATGGTTGTTTGATTGTAAAATTGAATCTCACTCCTTAGAAATAAAAACGCAATGCAACTACAAACTGATGTAGATTATCCTCGTTCTACAAAACAAGTTGTTCATCTTACTAATGCACATAATTGTAGCACTTACAGTGTAGTAATCTAACCAAAACACATTGAAGCAATAAAGTAATCTCCACCAATCTACATGGTTCTTTGTTTAGGTAATGTTATGAGGAAAAAAAATATTCTACAGTTTGACTTATTTATGGAACTATATGGACTATTTTTTAGAACTAGTCTCTTTCATAAAAGGGTTCATGTGGGTGTTATGTGTTAAATTTATATAAATATAAATGAATATACCCTTTTTCGTTAATCATATTATAGGAGATGAATATTTGATATAATTCCAACTCAACTTTTCATCCTCCTTCACTTTGATTAAGTTCTTTTTTTTAAAAGATAAAAAAAAATACATCACCCCATTTTTAGATGGGGCTCGAACTCCTAACCTCTTATATATAAGATCAAAGTCTTACCACCTCACCAAACGCACACACCCACTTTGATAAAGTTCAATATATAGCAAATTTAGGGAGAAAAAAAAAATCTGAGTACAGACCAATTCACCTAGTTGTTTGTAGAAAATAGTGTTCTAAAACATCAACTGATCAACATTTGGTTTATGAAAGAGTGAAGTGGGAATTCATAACCACGAGAAAAGCGAATGAGAGCATAGTACTATCAAAAGCAATAAGCATCACTCGTTCCAAAGTGCGAATCTTTAGTTGCAAAAAGAAAGCACAGTGAGTCTTTTCCATGAACAAAAACAAACAATTCATAGGATAACAAAATCAAATCCTCCAAACTGAGTGACCACCATGCCCTCAACCATCAATCTTGTTCCCTCCACAAACCCCGTATCTCTCTTCCCAGAAAACCTCCTCATCACCTCCAGAATCTTTCACAGGCCTCCTCCTTCTTCTTCAACACTTCGTCCCCTTCTTGTGAAATGCAGGGCCAGCGCCTCTGAAAACAGCGGTAGCTTCAAGGACTCGCTGGGTGGCATTGTGGGCGAGCAAGTGGAGGAGCTACTCAACAAACAAGAGAACAGGGTTTTGCTTGATGGGTTGGTCAAAGCGTCTGAGAGGGTAGAGAATGCCAAAAGAGAACTCGCTGAGATTGAAAGGCAAGAACTTGAGGCTAAGCTTGCGAGGGAGTATATTAACAAACTTGAAGCCAGGGCTTCTGAGGTTAACACTGTTTTCAGTTCTCATTTTAGTTTGCTTTTCTGGGTTTGTTTTTGAATTGGGTTTTGGTTTTAGACGCCCTTTTCTAATTTCTTGAAGTGAAAAAGCTGTGAACTTTGATTTTCTCTACATATTCATTAGGCCCCATTGTGTATATTTGTGTTGCTAGATGGTTATAGGAATCTGTTTGTTTTATTCTAGTTGTGTTTTTGAGACATTTCTTGAAAAATTATCATAGCTTGTCATTGCTTACACATTGCTTCTTGTATGTTAAAGATTGATGAATGTCAAAAGGAGATATCAGAGGCAAAAGCCATGATGGAAGAAGCCGAACGTGCTCTCACACAAACTGGGGATCAATTCGGAAATGGATATGCTTCTGCAGAGTCTGAGAATGGGGAAATCGACAAGGATCAAGAGAAGTTGGAATCCATAAAGGCAGCTTCAGTTGCAGCCCTTGTTGGCACTGTTGCTGGATTGCCCTTCTCCTTCAATCAAATGAATAGCGGTTCTGAGCTGATACTCCCTCTGGCAATCACCTTTATTAGCTGCGCACTATTCGGAGTTACATTCAGATACGCCATAAGGAGAGACTTGGACAATGGTCACCTTAAGACGGGAGCTCCTGCAGCTTTTGGGGTTGTCAAAGGTACTTATAGCATCCTTCAAGCGAAACTTATGAGTGTCCTGCTTTGCATAGTTCAGAATTGAAATGATACAGGAATTGGCTTGCAGGTCTTGCTATGCTGGATGGTGGAAAACCTCTGGAACTAAACGCTGATAGCTTAATATCACATGCTTTTGATGGTGCAGTGTATGTATCTGAAAATCTTTTTGTTTTTCTTTCTGCTGCTGTTGCCTTAGATTATTTGTTTAAGGCAAGGCTCTTGAGTCCTTTCCCTATCAAGAAATCTATTTCAGGATCCAACTCTATATGATGCTCACCTTTTAAGCTAAGGTGTTTATACTTGATAACTTCAGAGATATACAATGACTTTGTATACAGTTGCAATGTGTTTACAATGAAGAGTGTTTCGATTTTCAAGCAAATCTTTTACGGTTAGAGTACTGCAACAGCAGCAACATGATCCACTATTTATCAGTCAGTGAGAAAATATTTGGGTGTAAGTTTCATCTACTGCCATGGACCAGTCAGTTTAACATTCATTTGGTCACAATTTACTTTGCTACCCAAAAATTGGCCATTCACAATGTAAGTCGTGATAAAAGGAACTTCGGATATCGACTTCACTGCAAAGGAGTGCAACCCGATTCTACATTCTACATGTAAATCAATCATCATAATGTGCTAAATTCAACACAGTATGCACCTAAACATATCAGACTACATCTGCTATATGGGATATCCTCATATCCCTCCTGCTATTTGAATTACTGCAAGCAATTCTGGCATTCTAGTGTTTGCTTCTTTCATTGTCGTCCCTATCTTCCTTTAAGTCACAGTCTTGTAAGGGCCTTTTGGGAGCTCCCCAATCATCAATCTCGTTTCTTGACTGCTCTTGGCCGAATGGCAGGTTCTTATTTTCTGTTTCCCTCCCCTACAGACAACATTAGAATCTTTCTCAGACAAGGACATATATTCTATCTAGCATATATTGAAACTTCTCGGCAGACAAAGTTGTTACCTTCTTCGAGGCACCTTGATGCCCATCTAGATAATCTCTTTTTTCAGTCACTGCTGAAATATGCTTTGCAGCTGCATTAAAGAATTGAAAGCCCTGAAGGTCTCCATTTTTAATACTTGCTTCTAGCTGCAAGGGGAAAGATATGGATTCTCAAGATTAAGTCTAGGCCTCAAAATGAAAAATGAATTGAAACACAACCAAAAAGCCTCAAAAAATTAGTCTAGGCCTTCCCCAACCACTTGCCACCCTTACAAGGGCTTACAGTTTCTTGATGCAGCTAACAAGTACATATATCCTTCCCTTTTTAGGGCAATTATTAGAATTTGCCTATCCATTTGAAGGTAGTTTCTGCAAGACTTGTAAGATATACGCTCTAGTGCACAACAACAAAGTATGCAGGTTGAACTGGGGTAAAAAGAATAACGAGAGAGGACATACTATACCTGGACATGAATAATGCAGAAAACAATGCTAGCAATAGGCAGCCAGCTCTCCTCAGGAGACAAATTCAAATTTGATCTGATAAATCATGGGAAAGTTGAATAATTGCCTTAGTGCCTATATACTCAAACCAATAAATGGTATTCCACACATCATTACTCAGGATTGTCAACTATTTCTACAATCTCTTGCTGATTAGTAGCACAACTACTCTACAATGTTCACAAAATCGGTAAGCATATGCTTCAGTGTTCCATTGCTTAAAATCAAAAATGCAGCAAGTACAAACTAAACATGTGAAAAATAGACGACGGCGCTGAATCATAGTATTCAAGAGCATTCAATTTAGGGAGTCTGAGGATGAAAAACCTGATGTAGGGGATCAAATACACAAGTGCATAAACCGCATAGCGCCTTTTCCCAGTATCCAGCCAAGCAAAAACCCAACTCTACCATAACCATTTCAACCCAACAAAAATCACAAAACACCCAATAAATATAAACACAACAATTTCCAAACAAAATGAAAAAAGATCAAGAAAGGTGTTTCCTTTTTTTTTTTCTTTACCAGCCAATTGAAGTAGGGAATGAAGCTAACAACCCCCATGACTGCGAACCTAGCATCAGTGGAATCAATACCGGAACCAGCATCAGGGTCGTCGGCCGGAGCAGAGACCGGCGGAAGCACCAGCGACGAGAGCACGCACGCGCCTATAGCGGCGGCGAACGGCGCGTCGTGGGAGAGCTCGGCTCTGAAGGTTGTGTATTTGGTGATCTTAGTTGGGTTTGGAAACTTGGCGTGGAGAAAAGAAGAGGGTTTAAGGGCGGAGAGGTAAGGAGGAAGATGAGGAGGTTTAAGAGCAGTAAGAGAGTTGGAGAAGTGAATTGACACCATGGCTATGGCTTTGGTTACATGCGTCCACTGCTGCCAACCTTAAAGCTCCACCCTCTCGAATCTCGCGCGTTTTGGGAAGACAGGCCAAACTTTACCAAGATGTTATGTTTATATTTTGTCTTTTTGTAAATATAAGTATATTAGTTTGATAAAAAAAAGTAGATTAACTCGATGCAGAATAAATTAATTTAATATTAAATTAAGTTAATCTACATATACATAACTCTTTATTAAATTTAATCTATATTGATACATTAATATGCTGTATAATTTTATAATACTAAATAAAAATCGAATCGAATATTGTCTGGTCTGATATTATAAATATTGTTATAAAGTAGGAAGAAGATGGAGAGAAAATAGTTGGGAGAAAGTCGAAGTGTTCTCATTCAGTCTCATTAGCCTCCTTTATATAGAGGTAGGGTTTACATCAAAAAACATGACTAATGAGTATTTACGTGGACATCCATAATAATATTTACAACACTCCCCCTTGGATGTCCACTAATGAATGATTTGGATGCGCTTATTGTTGCCTCGTTAAAAACCTTGCCAGGTAACAAAAACCCAGTGGGATAAAAATAACCCTAGTCGAAGGACAAAAAGAGCACAACGTGCATATGTCTTAGGTAGCATGCTTCTGGATGCTCCCCCTGATGAGAATCTCTCTCTGATTGTTGCAAGCCTCATTTATGTATGCGATAAGCTACATGTACCATGTATAGTAGTTTGATGTGTCTATCACCGAAGTGAGACCACGTGTGCTTTGCATATAGGGACTCATCACAAATTTTCATACCTGTAAAGTTTAAGCAATAGCAACAAAACTAGACGATTTTCAATAAGTCTTATCTCATATGATAAGGTTAGAAACAATCTCATATGCTCAAATTCATACACAAAGTAATAGCTAAACAATATAAAGAAATTGACACATTTAACTTTGTATAGTTTAAAACATTGAAAAATCATCATGGCATACCTAGCCATACACATCAATATCTTTGTGTATTAATATGTCTCATATAAGCTCTTCAAGAGCTCTAGATAATTCATAACTTTGCGAAAGTTAGAATATGTTGCAACATTATAATCATACTTCGAATTTGATTTCATAGTCTTATCATAGTACTCATTGAGGCAATTTAGGTCACGTTAACTATAACGGAATGAGTATATATGAGCTAGCTTTAGACTCTTTGATTCCATGAGTGAGCTTCAAGCTCTTTCAACCATTCATGAACTTGCATTTGAATCCTTCAAGGATTTGATAAGCAATAGGCTTATAATGACACTTTACTTTTGAGATTTTGCTTTTAGCAATGTATCTTTAAGATCTTCATGATATACGATGACAACGTGCCATAAATCTCTCGTCAATATAACAGCTATATGTAACACTATACTTATAAAAAATTGTCATTCGTATAAGGGAAGATGTTCATAATCTCATGTCTCTATAAATAGACATTGTGTCATAGTGATTTATCTTCACTTTTGATAAATACCATTTTGTACCATGTAGGGTTAAAGGTCTAAGTATTTCATCACGTTTCGAATATTCAATGTCATTGGAATTGCCACTTTCCAATTTGGCCAATAATATACTTTGTCAACATTCATAATGAAACGTGGTATAACATCAATACAGCCCTTAGTGATTTTTGGTAGCTACCATATGTAAATTATCATCGATGATCATCAATCATAGATCCCACACATTCTTATATGCATGCATTAGCTATAATAAGCTTATTGATATTGGGTACCCATGCCACTTCTGGGGCATACATTGTCGCTTCTAGGACAACCATCTCTCATAGATGAGTCATATAGCGAATGTGGATCTTTTTACTTATAATCTCATGTAGAGCATTATAGGGCTTGTATAATCTTCCCTGTTTTGGGAGTTTAAAACTTTAGACCTGGTGGATACAATCCACACAAATTCACGCCGTTATTCAAATGACAGTAGTCTTTCCTCCCCCTAACGGCGGGAAGACTGTCTTATTTTGACCATGCTCAAAAGATGCGTTCAAAAATCTATCACTTTCTTTGGAGTGAAGATGCTCATTGGTTGGTGGCGAACCCAAACCAAGATTTAGGTCAAAACATGCTTTATTCATTAGCATCAACCATATTGAAACCATATTGATTTATTATTGTATCACCAAGACATCATTTTCTAATGGCGTACTTACACCCTTTGTATGTGTAGCCATATTAGGAGCTGTGATATTGTTTAATGACATTCTCTTCAGGAGAACCATGTCAATTGGATACACTTGTATCCCATAAATCAAATGGAGTCTACATTGTTTGTATTAATATGGTTGGTCTCAGGGACTTTAACCCAAGCAGATGCCTTTGCATTTAGCATATAATTGTCACTATCAATAATCAAATCACTAGCTTAGATATTTCCCAAAAACAAAATGAGACGGTGAATAAATATCACACACCAATTTATGTCGTTCTTCAGGAACAATCTTTCTTCCCCTCATAGCAGGAGGATTGTCTCATTAAAGTGACAATTCGCAAATATGCGGTAAATAAATAATTTGCTTGTGGGTAAGATTAACAGTCATCAGAACTTGTAAGTGATTCCATGCAACATGGCCAACAAAGATGACATAACTGGTCAAGCCAAAATAGTATATTTGGTTCAATGAACTTCTGATTCATGACATTATATGCCTAAATTTACTGTATAAATTTGACACAGTATATATGAGGTAGCAAAACAGTCTTCTCCAACCATATTGAAGGTACTTAGTGCATCAATATTTCAAATTTGGTAACATGATAGTAGCTCATTTGGAGCTATAGATCAAGATCTACAACTCTTGATATGAGTGTTACCTTAGCTTGAGTAAACATCAATTGTGAAATATTGATAATTGGAATGGACCAAATTCATTTTGAACTGCTGGCCATAATGATATACTCAAAATTTGAGTTGAAGACTACAATCCATGATAAAAGAGTAACTTTATCACGTGGAGAACCTCAAGTTCACAATCACATATATATTTGTGTAGTCATAAAGATGAGGGATTTCAGGCCCTCATATAATTGGAGATCCAAGAAACTTCAGTTTCAATGTTTTTTCTTCAATTTATAACAACCTCTTAAGGAACATCAGGTTCCTAGATAATCGGATTAAGAAACATTTAGTTTCAATGGGGACTCAGAGGTTACAATAAATCTGAGGAATAACACAATAGTGCTTTCAACTTTGCTTATAAACATCCACCATATTACACCATAGGCGACACACGCCCAATTTTTAATTTCCTCACATGTGTGTATATGTGTGGATGTTAGGGCAATATTTACATTGACTCCTGATTTCTCTCTTGCCATGATCCACTTCTTGTGGCATTTCATGGTGTAGCCATGTCGATCGGCTTTCTTATTATACAATGAGATCCATGAGAGGGAGAAGTTATACATCTCTGGTAACATTGGAGGCACGAGACACAAAGAGATAGTAATATGTGCTCTTTTGGAGCCATCAATCAGATATGTAAGATCTGAGATGATTGTTATATTAGCCTCATAAGCATAAGCCTTAGTAATGTTTTCTGGACACCATAGATAAAATTGCATTGCCTGAAAGTCACTCAAAACATAAAGTTTGAAGATGACACAAATCAAATTTGCAAGAATTGAACAGTGGATCTCATAGGATATACACGAAGCTTCTAGTTCGTGTTATACAGGTAAAACATGATATTCAATTATTGCATTGTTGTTTGATGTAAATTAACATCAAATCCATTTTGAACTTCTGGACAAAATGATATACTCGAAATGTCGAGTTTGAACTTTATGACCATAACTTATGAGTGATGGACTTTAGATGGCATCTGGTTAGTATGATCATTAAGGAGCTTCAGGTCCTCATGTAATTAAGGATCAATGAACTACATGTTCTGATCTCTTTTAATTACAAAAGTCACGATCACAAATTTTGGGGTATACTCATACGCATTCGTCATAAACCAATGGTTGAGTATCTGCTTACGTATAAATTGGTGTCAATATAATTCCCTCAAAACTTCAGGTTTGAGGTTAAAACTCTTCGATAAATTGTCCATATACTCAAAACTTACGTCCTGAGTCTACACAATTAGAACCTCAGGTTCTAAGGTGGAATGCTTTAAACAGGCATAAAGAAGAATGTATCAATCGACATATGAAAATTTACTCAAAACTTCTAGTTCGAGTTGACATAAAGTCAAATAAGCTATGAATGAGTTATATGCCTATTCGAAGCTTCAGGTTCGAATTTATCTTTTTTCTGTTTACTGTAAGTTCAAAGATTTTGTAATTTGAACTTCGGGTTCAAATAAATTTGGTGCTCGAAACTTCAGGCTCGAGGTGACTAAAGTGAAGCTTCAGTTCACTTTTAACTAATTTATACTTTATACTCAAAGCTTCGGGTTTGAGTTTTACTGTTAGAACTTCAGGTTTTACTATGAAATTTTGAACTTCTTGTTCAAAAATATTACATTCGAAATTCATATGTTCGAGGTACAGGACTGCTGGTCCATATGAGTAACAAAAAATTAATTTAAAAGATAAGTACTATAATGAAAGTACATAGCAAAATAGGAAAATTGCAGTGAAGAAAAATAAATAGATAAACTATGCAATAAAATTAACTGTGGAAACTTCTGGTTCCATTAATGAAGAAATTACACAGAACTTCTGGTCTGGTTAACTTCACAATATATGATAATCTTCTATCTCATCTCACAAAAGACAATAGGAGAACCAAGTCCTCTGATCTAAATGCTAGTCAGAAGCTTCTGGCTTCGATTGATTGTCCAACTTTGAACTGCAGGTTCTAAAGGTGGTTTGAATTCCAAATTCAAAAATAGTCATACGGAGGAAGGAACCACAGCATCAAAAGATAATTGGAGGAACTTCAGGCCCTCTTATAATTGGGGATTAAGAAACATTTGAGTTCATATACTTGATTATATAGCTCTGAGGATCTTCTGGCCCTCGTAATTGCATAAGTTCTGAAGAGCTTCATGTCACAATTTTCCAATTTACATTTCATGATATTGGAGGAACTTCAGGTCCCCATATGATCAAGGATCAAGCAACATGCGATTTTGATCATTGTATAATTCTGTGGAACTTCTGGCCCTCATTAATTGTATAAGCTTTGAAAAAAAATTAGGTCACAGTTTTGATCATGTAACTCTCGAGGAACTTCAGGCCTTCTGTAATCGAATCAAGAGACTTCAGGTCTCGATCTATTTTGATTACAAAAAAGTAGATAGTTCACCACCATATCAATTTTCCAAATTGAATGAAAGAAGAAGGTGAATCAAGTGGTCAAAACAAATAAATATATACCTGAAATTCTTTCAATTGAAAGACTGAATATGCACCGATCATATATATGTATATAATTCTGTAACTGGATTATTAAAATATGTTATAGCCCACAAGATTATAATACTGACAACCATATATATGTAAAAGCTCCGGCCAAAAAAAATTTATGTAAAAATGAGTTTGCTGTACCAATTTATCTAATAGATAAAAAGAAAAGGATCAAATTGAAAACTCAATTCAAAACATATATACCTTATTTACTGGTAGTTGAAATTACTCACCGTTAAATGTCACTGAAGATGTCGAAAAGCCAGAATAGCTTGTAGGTATGAACAACAGATATAACCATGGTAAGACAATATTAACGATATACTATAGTGTGGAGAAATCCATGCACCCACCATCATAAACAGAGGAGATATTATCATGGCAGACATATATGATCATCAGATTACATGTGTCATTATAAGATATAAGGAATAGCAAATATATTGATTCGCTAGTGATTATATATAAGAGACAATAATCATGTATATATGCATATAGATAGGCAACGCCAAAAATAGGATGAACTCATAGATCATGAATTATGGTCAGAAGTAACAACGTTACACCAAAAATTCTAGGATCATAATAGAGTTTATAAAAAATAGAACAAGCGTGCTGATAACGTGTTATAAAGTAGGAAGAAGATGGAGAGAAAATAGTTGAGAGAAAGTAGAAGTGTTCTCATTCAGTCTCATTAGCCTCCTTTATATAGAGGTAGGGTTTACATCAAAAAACATGACTAATGAGTATTTACGTGACATCCATAATAATATTTACAACAAATCTTAATCTTAAAAAGTTATAAATTTAATTCATAAATAGTTATAAATTCAACTCACGACATACTAAAATTATTCTCACCTAATGTTCCGTTATAAATTTGGTCTTATAGATCCTCTATGTTTACCCGATACCCAACGTAGTAGTGATTGCTTAAATGATTGCATCGTTTCGGATGTGAAAGCAAAATGCGAGGCACATAGGAACAGGAGGAGCACAACTGATATGAAACGAAATAACAAACAGCATCTGTTCTATTGCGATCATATACAAGCAGATTCTGTTTGGGAAAAAATAATGACGCAATACTGAAGGTTTCAAAATTATAATATATTATATAATCACACCCCTATTGTATGTATATAGCTTCTTTCGTTGAGTCTGGCTATATGCTTATGTCTATTAAAACAAATTTGACCGCCAGCCTGGGAGTTGGATCACCGCAGGGAAGGACCTATGTTTCCAATTCGAACAAACACATCATCCTCGTGAATCCAGAAACTCGCTTATTCCTCATCTCGAGTGGCTGAAATCCTCAAGGGAACTGACTTATTAGATACAGTGGCAGAAGAGAAGAGATCCACGAACGTCAATGCTAGCCCTAAGCAATCTGCATGCATCTACTTTTATCAACACAGCCTTACATAATTCCCATTCGCCATGGGTGAAAAAATGGTGGAGAACAGATTCTGTGCGATTTACAGCTCTTGCTCGGATGTACATAGCGGATCCACTTTACACTAATCACAAGATTGGGTTTTAAGGCACCCCACACCTATTGCACTTATTATCTTCTGTCCCCATTTACTTCTTGCCCAGATACAGCATTTAGCTGTTGTTGCAACTGTCAATAGATAACAGAACCATTAGTAAGGCGTAAACGGAAATCAATAAACAGCAATGGCATGCCAACTGTAATTGTTGTATATTCTCGAATATCTCTACTAGAATCCACTCAACTACAATATTATATGGAAAGGATTTTCTTGTTCTCACGCAAAAGGTTTAAGGCAAGAATGTTATAGTTATAAACCATTGAGCAACTCACTTGAATGTGTCTCATCTTTTCAGCAGTCAGTTCATCATTCAAGTTGTTCATCCTGCAAGGAGAATTAGATATTTCGATGAACACATGAATACAGGAAAAAGGTGGAAAAGGATTTCACAAGTATTCAGTTTGCCTTTAAGATGCCTAACCTTGATTGAAGCTCCGTGACCTTGAGGAGCAGTAACCGCTCCCTCTCAGAAACTGCAGGTTCCACCTGTTGATACAACAAATTATAGAACATGTAAAGTCCGCAAAGGTAATACTTGATCATTAGCTATCAATCCAGTTGAGTCTTCTAATGGATGAAGCAAGAAAATAGGTTTTTCAGTCAAGACTGAGAATACTTTTATTTTTTTTCATTTTTTATTTTTTTTATCAATCGATATACTAGCCTGAATTCTTCCAAATGACCAGACCAGTAACTATCATTTGAAAAGTCCAACAGAAGCTGTTAAGAAATCAATTTGTATCCTTCTCTGATGATAAAAATAATCTTTCAAATAAGAACTATGACAAAATAAAACAAGCTTACATTTCCATTGTTCTCGGGACTGCGGGGCAGTGGAGGCAACTTTCCATTTTGGGTAGCTGAAACAAAATTGATCACCTTAATACTTGGTACCATGAAGTTACCTAGTACAACTAATATCAAGTATCATACAATCAATACTCACCCTCTACTGCCTCAGCTGGTTGCAAGCTACTCAGCAAATTTGCAATAATATCCTGTAATTAATAGAAAATTATAAGAACGAATAACTTTTAGCTTTGGAAATCAACTCTTCTAGCCAAACTTTGCAAATCTACCTGTTGAATTGATGTCTGCTGAAAAAGATTCTGAAGGTGAGGGAGGAGAAGTGATGCAGGAACATTGCTGCTGTTGTTCGACTCCTTGGGAGAACTAACAGGCTGAAAAATAAAGAACAAATAACATAAATGGAAAGACAACTGAAATTTGAGGCTAACAGAGTGAAGTAGTGATACAACATTCTTCATGTTATTATAGTAGAACGTAACATCGTGTGTGTGAGAGAGAGAGAGAGAGAGATTAAAAAACCAACCATTTGCCTAGATTCAAATACCCAATCACCAACGCTTGCAGACTTTCTTAGAGGTGATCCCTAAAATAACAAAAGAGAACATAAATTAAACTAAACAAATTTATCTTGAAAAGTTAAGCACATGCTGGCCACCCACCTGTGAAGATCGACGTGGTGCTGTACTTGATGGAATATCCTATGGCAATTTTATTGTAAGTTAGTGATTGTGAATAATAGAGTAACATAACACAAGAACAAAGCCTCACCTTTACAAGATCTAAATTTTCTGATGTCACTGAGAAACGCCCTTTTATTTGCACCAGATTAGCCTTTGACTTGTCATCCAAAGAATCTCTATACCCTATTATAGATAAGCCATTTAGGGCCAAAAGAATCACAAGCAGGTAGTACTCATAGAAGTACATAAGTAGTTGCAATGATCTTTAAAGCATAATGAGCATCTTCATTACCTCCTGAAGATTTTATAGGAGCTGATAAACTATTTGCTGAAGCTCGGTTTGGGAGCATCAGTGGACCACTAAAGCTTGGAGTTCGTCTTACTTCACATTTAGCTTTCTCGATAGCTTGTTGGTTTTCATTCTCATTCCTAAGAAAAGACAAAATATCAGCCACCAATCATGCACGACACACAGAGAGAGAGAGAGAGAGAGAGAGAGAGAGAGAGAGAGATGACAAACCTTTCAAAACTGCGTCCCGTCTCTGATAAAGAATGATTAACCACACTACCAGGCGTGAGTGGCCCACTCCGCGTTTGACGACTTTTCACAGCTACAATTCTAGACTTGGCCTGTACCATGTCTGTCTCTGATGTAGATGCTGTTGCTTCAGAGCTTGATCCATTTTTCTTCCAGTCTGTCCCTTGTTGACCACCAGATTCCAATGTTTCACTTTCAAGATGCTTGTCCTTTCTGTTCACGCATTCAACCTGTTGTGAGTCATCACCATTTACTTCACTTTTGCGATCAGTCCAAGGTGGTTCATTATTTTCATTCGACTTCCCCAAACTGGATTTCCAATCAGTTGCAACCTGCTAGCAACCAACAAGAAATAAATTTTCTGCACAAGAATGTAATAGCGAAAGGAGAAAAAGCCGACATGACAAATATACTTGAACTGTGCTTTTAGCGTTTCAAATGTAACATAATTAAAACAAATGGTAACCTTATAACTAAAAACGGATTTCGATTTGTCGTCTGTGTCAATCATTTCTGAAAAATCATCATCATCATCATCATCTCGCACCTCGCAAACAAAAGGAAAGACATAAATTCAGCTTCACTCATTCATAACCGTACAGCCAAAGAAGGATTACCACAAAGAGATACCATCTTTACAGAAACATGTTAGTATTTCCTATATAACAACTGCAGCATACCATGGATGCTTGAGCTTTTAAATCCTCAACATCAAAGTTCCAAGCGCTAACACCTCGCTGGTACTCACTCTGATCAAAGAAAAGACAAGATGATATCACAAATTATTGCAGAAGAAGAAATTATAACATAACTATCAAGTTCATATAACTAGGCTCAGACCTGTGACATTGCCTCTTGCTCTGCTGAAGGCATTCTCTTCAAAGCCAATTGTGCTGCATCTTTAAGCTGCAAGATTGCAATGTTTCAACAATTTATTAAATAAGTCGATCAACACGTATGAAGCCCCAAAAAAAAAAAAAACGATATTGAAACAGTATGACAGCTTACCTGGAGGGCTTTTACACGATTCCAAAGTGGTGGCAGGTCTGTAAACAATTTCTTAAGAGAAAGCTCCGGAGGTTTTGCAGTCTTGAAAAAGGAGTGTTTCAACAATTTTTCTGCTGTTGGTCTCTTTGTTTGATCTTTTACGAGGCACATTGCAACCATTTCTTTAAAAGACTGAGCACAACTGGAAATCCTCTAATTAGAATATTATTCAGGAAGAGAAATGTGACACAAGGCAGCAACTACCATTCCATACCAATACACAATCAACCAATATATGTTTTCCATACTTTAAACCCAACTATCAATGTCACTCTCTATCTAGAAAGAAAAACAATACCTTGGAGAACTTTTTATCACGGTCATAATCAAGTCCAGGAGGGGCATTCTGTATGGTCATGAGGAGAACCTAAGAGAGAGACCAGAAAAAAAAAAAAAGAGTTAGGCAAGTCAAAATTTTCAACGAAGAAGTACCTTGCATTTATACACATTCTAGTTGAACATTTTGTAATGGAAGTACCTTCATGGGAGGATATTTTGAAAACGGTGCATGACCATGTGCCAACTCCAATGCCGTTATACCAAATGACCAAATGTCGGCCCTGTACCACAAAAAAGTTATGAGCATAGAACTCCCCCATCTTTATTATAAAATAAAAAGAAAACCAAAAATCATTTGCTCCTCATGGTAATGAAGATGACTTATAAAAAAAGTGAGACAATGTACGCTTGCAAAAAAATGTAACCTCTTCGGTTTATTATGTAAGGGGTTTGAAGACATGGCAATAGAATCAAACAGGGAGCCAGCCCAGTCCCTTATGTGGGACTCTATAAGTTTTAAAACTAACTATTATCTGGCATGTGCAAGAACACTTATTTAATGATCTAGCATATTCCATATGATAGTTGTAGTTTTGATACTCTAATTATTGGCTCCATATGTACAGCACCACTGTAGTAGTTATGACAAAAGAAAAGTAACAAAACTTTCTAATGCATTGATCTACACATATATACACTATGGGTTACTAATATACAAGCCTACAACCATATCTTCCAAAGGCAAAATACTCCATTTCCTAAAACTTGTTTTAGTTACCATACGAAACAAAACTCACTTGGAATTGTATCCATTTCCTGGTTGCAGTACCTCTGGTGCCATCCTGGAAAGCAACAACATCTTGAAATCTCAAATACATTGATAAGAGAACAATTAGCATAATGTGGCAACAAATAGGAATCAAGTAAAAACGTCGGTGACTTTAAAACTTACCAGCATGGTGTTCCTACAAAAGTATTTCTTGACCTTTGTCTATCACCTGCATCAAACATGCAAGCTGAAACACCAAAGTCAGCAAGCTTCACCATCCCATTAGTATCAAGTAATATGTTTCCAGCCTGCATCCAAAAAATTAAAACAATTACGAGTGAATTCCTATTAGCATCGATATTAAAAAAAAAAAGTACAGAAGATTAGCTGAAGTAAATTTACAGACCTTAACATCTCGATGAATATGACCTTGTTTGTGAAGGTAAACCAAAGCCTTAAGGGTTTCCTTCAAAACAGAACCAATTGCAGCCTCCTCAAACCCGTCTGGATACGCAATCTTCATGAGGTGCAGACAAGAACCCTCGGCCATAAATGGCATGACCACCCAAAGGTTCCGTTCCACCACAAATGAACAATACGACCTTACAACATTTGGATGATCTATCAAGTGCATTGTTTGTGTCTCCCTACGTATGTCATCCTACGAAAGATACATAATAGTATATCAAATAATGGGTTTTCGAATCAGCTGCAGTACTGAAACACTAGAAAACGGGTTCCTTACACGAACTTCACTTTAAAGAAGTGTCTTCAAAACAATTGCATTTGTAAATACTATGATTCAAGTCAATAGAATCTGTAAATATTATGATTCAAGAGAATTGAGGATCTGAGGCCTATACGCATCCAAAACAAACCCTACCGAATCCAATTATCAACGCATTTACAAATCTAATCTCTCAATCCAAACCAAGTCCTAACATGTCCACATATCTTTAAAATCCACAAATCCAATTCCAATCTCAAATCTCCCCACCAACCATTCAAATGAACTAAAAAAAAAAAATAATGATTCCCGAAATCTATCTCAAAGAAAAACTCACAAAATTGTTATTGCAACGATCAAGATCCAAGCATTTGACGGCGACGACTTCATTGAAAGGGAGATAGATCGCTCTATAAACAGTAGCGCTCGCACCATATCCAACCTCTTCCAGAAGCTTGTAATCGCTGGAATTAGCCGAGTAAGTTCTGGAATTACCTCCCATCCTCCCCATACCACTCGGAGACCGGCGGCTGTGTGTGAGGGTGTGTTCTGCGTTTCAAGCGTTGTGCTCTGCGTTTTGATGATAATTTTATATCGACTCGTTGACCGCCATGAGAAGGAAACAGAACTGGCTTTGGCTTGTGAGTGTTTCACTCTGAATGGGGCGATGAGAGAGAAAGAGAGAGGCGGGTGCTGACGTGTCTAGGTGTCGAAAGGTGATGAGGATGTTGCCACGTGGATGGGTTGTGTTAACGGACGGTTGTGCCTTTTGGTAAACTTTGAGCTTGCTGAGTTGTCGAGTAGGTAATCGGGTATTATTATGATTTTAATTCAGATTTAATATTTATAATTTTTGGATAATGTGAAACAATGAGATAGCCACATTTTTTTGCCCTAGAATATTGTGGAATTTGACTGCAGAGACAGTATTAATGCAATTTTCGATTGTTCCATAGTTTTTTGTGGATAGGTTTTGGAAAAGAAAAAATTAATGTAGTTGTGAATCTTTTGATAAAATTGAGGCATTATATTAATGTGCTTCAACTTAAACTTTATTGTGGGCGTTACCAGGATTGGTCTTTTTCGTGTTGTTTATAGATATGACGAACATTGTTCGTTTCTAAGTTGACATTTAACTGAAAGCATGACAATAATTGAATGTTTTCAGTTTGTCGTTAAACTGAACCTGTGGTTATGACTGGTTGTTTTTGGATTGTCGTTACGTCAAAATATGCCAGTGATTGATTGCTTTTGAAATTATCGTAAACTCAAAACATGACAAGAATAAGTTATTTTGAAGGCAGAGACTTTAAAAGAATATAAAAATTGTCCTTACATAAATTAATATTCATACTTTTATTATAGTTTAGGTATCTCATGTAACTTTTACACGCACACAAACAAGAATCGCTTGTTTACCTTAAATTTAACGAATCAAATCTCTCCAAGTATAATTCAAACCTACGACTAGACTTAACAACCATCCAAATTGTTATAGTTTGATGTAGTAGTTTAATTTGGTATGAATTGCTTACAGGAGAAAATGTAAAGGAGAAAACCACGTCTATTAAATGGCCCAACTTCAAGATAATCGAAATAGATTCTCATCGTTTGGTATGCATAATTGTAATGTTTCAAGAGGCTCTCATAATGTAAAGGACAAAAGACATAAATCACAAATAATCTATGTTTAGATAAGCCTGATAAATCAGTTTCAAGAAAAGGAACCACATCAAAGCAGATAGCTAAAGAATATGTAGCCAAACTCATAACCATGATCAATGTTTGCTAACAAATCAGCCACTTAAATTATACTCTCTATACATGGATAATGAATACATTCCAATCCCTACTCAAAAGCTCTTGACAGTTTGCCACTAGACTATAAAGAAGATGAAATGATCAGTCGTAGAGAGAGTCAACTTGACCGTAACAAGTGAATTTATTTTATTTCCAACAATCTACAACCATATGCCAAGCCATTTCCATACCCCTTCAAAAGCCTCCAAAGTCCAGCTTCAACAACTTGACTAATATCCAACTTGGCAAAGAACCCATTCATCCGCTCACCCCTATCATTTAAAGGGCTTCTCCAGCACATATAATCCTAGTATCTTTATGCAATTTGTCATAAACTTTTAATTTAAGCCAATCCCTAATTGAAAATTGGCAACAAAGATGAGACACTTGTCGTGGGAGGTTTAGACTTTAGAGTGGGCAACCCTATTCGCTTCAAGTATTCTCTTGTAAATTGATGAATAATTAAAGATAGGCAAACTGAAAATTTGAAATTTTGATCCAAAAGATGGCTGGCTGCACATCCATTTTCATACAACCAAATCTCCATAGCAACAGAACAACACCAAGGAACCTCATATTGCATTCGCACATGGACTGTAGATTAATAAGCAACCAATCATTAAAAAGAGATGTAAGTGGGGGAGAACTCACTTTGTAGGATGAAGAGCAAACCAAAACCACATAAAATATTGCAACTTCTAAAGAGATGGTCCAAGAATTTAAGCAGAAAGTAGCATCTTGGACAGCGAGCGGGCATCTATACCAAACCTCTACGAATCCTTGCTTCATTCGTTAAAAGTCTATCATAGATTAGAGTACAAAAGAATGTTTTCACTTTATGAGGAACTTGAGCTTCCAAATAAGGTTCCATGGCCATGGTTGAGTCTTTGAATTCAAGAAAAGAGAGTGATAACCACATTTAACAGTAAAGTTTTCATTTTGATATAGCTTCCATATGATTCGGGTCATCTCATCACCACTTCGAATGCCTCCCACATGCATAGCAACAATTTCAATTTAATCACATCCTCAGAGATAAAAATTAAAAATAAAAATAAAAATAAAAATTAAAAAACTCTTGCACCACGTGTAATTCCCATCCACCATCACAGAGAACATCACACAGTACTCTTAGCCCTAGGAGATTGAGAGGAATAGGCTCCAAAGCTATATCAATCCAATTCCAACTTTTATTAGCAAATGATGCTAACATTGTTACTGTTCGAGGCAAATTACACATCTCATTCAAAAATGGTCCTTCTACATAGATCAAAACTTTTATTTGGTTTGATGTGGATTTTTCTCAGGTAAGGATGTCCTTAGTTTTTCTTAGGTGCGGATTTGGTGTTTTCATCCACTTTCCGATCATATTTTCACATCTTAACCGTTCAGTTTTTAGAACCTAATGTATAGATCCCCTCTGCAAAATTTCAGCCAATTTAGTGATCGTTAAGACATCCAAAACTGCAATTTACACGAACGGACCGAATCTGTCGAACCGTAACTGTTCGTATTTATAATGGTAAATTACAGTTTTGGATGCCTTAACGATCACCAAATTGGCTGAAAATTTTCAGAGGTGATCTATACATTAGGACCTAAAAACTGAACGGTTAAGATGTGAAAATATGATCGGAAAGTGGGTTAAAACCGGAAATCCGTACCTAAGAAAAACTAAGGACATCTTAATGTAGCCGGACTGGGTTTGATGTTGTCTATTATAATAACTAGTATCAAAATCAGGAAAGAAAAAAACTAAAAGAAAAATTAAAATAATCTTCTGCTAATTGTATTGAACAACTAATCAATTCGCCAAAAAATTTGTATTGATAACTATGATATTGTTTGAGGCAAATTACACATCACATTGGAAAATGGATCAAAACTTTTCTTTGGTCTGATGTTGTCTATTATCATAATGCCAGTATGCCTTGCAAGTTGCAACTGTACAACTTGGTATCAAAATTTCAAGGAAAAGAAAAAAGTTAAAATTAACGAAAAATCAAAATAATCTCCTGCGTCTCAAGCTTTTGGATGAGGCCTTAGAAACCAAGTAGCCCACACCCAAACACATGACCCAAAAGCCCACATCCACAGCCCATCTCACTCCCTCCACATCCATCTCCAACTCCTCCTCCACGTCACCATCCTCCTCCAAATCTCCACCGTCCACTTCCCCGCAAGTGCAGCAACACCCGCCGTCCGATTCATCGTCCACCTCCGGAATCTCCTCCAGCGGATGAAACCCACACTTTCCCCGCCTTTTCACAATCATCGCCACCCTCTCGCTCATCGCCACGTGTCCCTCCACCGCCACGCACACCTCCGCCGCCGTGACCTCTGCCCCGACACTCTCGCTCTCCAGCACGCACTTGCACTCCAATTTCCACTCCTGCCCCTCATCTTTCCTGAAAATCCCCTTCAACACCTTCTCCTCCCTCAAATACGCCTCGAACCGGACCCCGTCGCCGGCCCGAACCGCCTCCCGCGACCCGAATATCGCCTCCCCCTTCCTCACCTTCGCATTCACCGAGCGGTGGAGTGTCACGAAAGCCGGCGAGTCGGGTCGGATCTTGGACCCGTCGATCTCGAGCGCGGTGCCGTTGATCCTCGGAAGATACGAAAGAGTGAGCGATTCCGGTAACGGCTTACGAGAATCCAAACCCGAAAACCGTATAAAGAAAGCTTGAATCTTTAGCGCTTCTTTCCTGGCCTGAAAGCCAGGGTAGTCCGTCGACCTACACATATGGAGCTCCGAATTCTGACCCGAATAACTAGGTTTGCGTTTCCTTTTTGGAGGGTCTGAGGGGGTTTGGGTTTTTATATACTGGGGGTAATCAGTAGGGCACACGGTTTATGATGCTGACGTGGACAAAACGCCTAAGCCAGCCGGCACGTTGCCGCCAGTTTTTGAGAAATTCTACGTGCCGCAGTTTCGGCCTAGTGTGTACGGTAGTGGATGGGTTACGATTTGATCAGGTGCTTTGGAGAGGTTGAACCGTTGGATTGAAAGGGTGTGGGTAATTGGACGGCGGGGATGTGGGAAAGGGAAGGTGCATGAACATTGAATGGGACAAATGGTGGTTTTTGTCTTTGGTTTTAGGCTTGCAAGTCAATTTGCATTTCAAGTGGGGAAAACAATGGTGATGATATTTCAACCAAAGGAGAAAAAAAATATCTGATCTGCAAATAATTATTGATAAAAACTAAGATATATATAAAAACAAGAAATAATTCTTGGAATTTTCTAGATGCTGAGTGTATTGATAAAAAATTTGGGTGCACTATGTATTTCTGTAATGGTACTGGAGACAACGAAGAGTTGTTGTTTGCGGCCCAAAAAGACCCATCAATTGTATCCGGACTAGTTGGTCCGGCACAATTTTATATTTTTTATTTTCATTTGAGTTGAGCATCTTTTTGACCCATCAATACGTTCTTCCTCAACAAAAAAAAAAAAAAACAAAAAAAAAAGAAGAGGTTATCAATAGGTTGAGATAAATTCATTAATGGTATAATGTTATAATTATAATAACTCAATTCAGACATGATTAGATCAGACAAAATTACAGACTTTGACATGAGAACGCGATACGTATACAAATGAAATTATAAAAAATTTGGTTCGAGGTTTATTGGTTTGGTTTTATTTAGGGTCACCATAATAAGAACACAAAATTTAGTGGCCCGATAATCCGGTTTAGTGTTAATCTGATAACACGATAAAAACCATTAATGTAAGGGTATTCTTTTAAGTTCTTGTCTAATATATTAGAAATCCTAATGCATCTCTCTGATTCATTGTAGTTTCACGACAATAACCTCAATTCTCAATTTTCAAAAATAAAAAGGTACCTTGAATTTGTGTGCTTCTTATGTAACTCTAAGTTTATAAGATCTTGTAAGTTAAGAGTTATTTTCTTAAAGATTTTAATGAGTTTTAATGTTCAACACGAAAATTATTGATTCAGTTTTTATTTTAACATCTTCAACATGTTAGCTTAACGGTTTATTATCATATGTTAGGATAAATATAAGATACAAACTTAATACAATACAATATGACAGTGTTTTGCTAGGCCTAGACATGACGGTAGATGGATCGAGTTATTCAACAGTCAATTTGAGGAGTTTATGAGTTTATACTTTTACGACAAACATTAGAAAACACAAACACAGCGATAATCGACCGCCAAACACAAATTATCATGGAAGAAAGATTGTGCCGAATACAAGTCCAAGTCGTCTCCACACTCCAGTAGATGGTTGTAGGTTTGGAGCTTTATCATGAAGAACATGACACTTTCTTGTCATTGTGGCCGGTATTAATGGATTGAAACCCCACTCAGTCACTTCTTTTGCTTTCTGAAATTGGAGACATGAAGAATACCGGAGCATACCAAGAAGAGTGGTGCAGAATGCTGCTCCATCATATCCATGGATAGCAAGCAAACCCACATCGAGAAAAGGGGACCATGTTACCATACATTCTGTACCAGTCTACTAGATTACCAGAAAAAGTCTAGCTCAAAGTAAAAAGGACGATAAGCATTCTCTCAGTGCCAAGAAAGAAAGAAGAAAAAAATTGAGCTTCAAGGGTGATTGACTTGCAAGCCCATGTCTATTCATAAAGATCAGCAAAGATTGCTCAATGCTCCACTAGGTTTGTGATCGCTATCATTCTTGTCATTTGAAATGGACTTCAGCTTGTGGAAAAGTGAAGCCAAATTTTGGCACAGTGGGTGGTCTATATTTGGGGGTTGGCAGGTTTTTTCAATACCTAATTCCTAAGGTTCTCAGGCTAGGAGGGCCAGGATCAACATGCCCTGACTTGAAAAATTAACAGATTAAAGTTGAACTCTGTAGACATGATAAGATAGTTGCTTGAGAAAATTGTTGAGAGTGAGTTACATTTTATCCCTTCACTTTACGATTTAAGCTTCTGGTTTTTCTGTTATATGACTTCTCTTGTACAAAAGCGTGTCCTAATATCTATTCTTAATTGTCAAACTACAAACATTTTCTCCCAGGTTCATACTTCTTAGCAACATCTTGAAACACAACTTTTTCTTGCAGTTTCAAGCATGGTATCAATATCTCATTTTCATATTTGAACCAAAATCCCAAATGAGATGACCTTAAAGTCAGAATGTAATAGTTTGATTAATATTTAATAGCTCTGAAAGTAAAATCTGTAACTTGCTCACAATAATGATATATAGAAAAATCAACCACAAAAAAAAAAAAAAAAAATAGAGCAATACCATTCATGCAGCCATGTCTCCAAGGCCGACAAAGGCACAAACATCCTATATTTTGCCTAGTCAAGACAAAAGGTGAGCATGTTTGATGGTTAAAAGAAATGAGAAAGGAATCCACAAACGAGGCATAAGATTTGTGCTTGCTTACATCATATCCCTAAGCAATAGCTACCTCCTACTGCATCTCCTCTGTTAGTGAGTTTACATCATTAACATTTCATTGTGGGGGAATCCATTGAAATATTATATTGGAAACTTTTAAATGATCTCAACAGGTCAACTTGAACCTACTCTCCCTAGCTTCAACTGGACCAACCACTGTAAAATATTCCAATGGTGATCTTTTACTAAAAGAGCCAAAAATATACTCATGATGTGATGAAGCACAGATGCTTTCAAAGCTGGAAACAGAACCTAATGATTATAGATAAGCTGAGATTATTCAAATACCGCATTATTTATGGAGCTTAATCTAGGATTATCAAGCTTTATAGATTGGTTTTGACATTTCAATCTTGCTTGTACCATGTGAGATTTGAACACGTAAATTCTTTAACGTTGATTAAATCAACGTGCTACAGCTTACCGATAGATTATATAGCTATATAGATAGGTTCTGAGGTTTCGATCGGTTAATATTCGAGTGCCATTTTTTCTGGTGTCGAAGTCACGTGCAGGAATCAGTGAAAGGTTCCAAGACCAATGCTGGGGTGAGTGAATGGAGTGTGTAGACCTCATGGCCGTTGCTTTTTACCTAGAGGACAAGCATAGCCAGCCGCTCATTCTTATTGACTTGTCATCTTTCTTTTGGTTTAAGCTTCTTCATACTCACCATTTCTTTTTCGACCATGATTGATTGCTAAGAACAACCATTGCTTGTGTGTCTTTCATGGTTTACTTATTTGACAATTTTCTGTGATTGATGTTTTATAGGTGGTATCATGTCTTATTAAGACTTGTGATAAGGCTATTTCGTTGATTGAAGGATCAAAGTCGAGGTTTTATAATGTAGAAATTAAAATTAAAATTCATCACATAACGTAATTGAATAATTGAAATGAATACTTCACTCTAATATCATGATAGAAATTGAGGCATCAAGTCTATTATAAAGAGGCGGAGAGACGCAAGATCTTAATATAATTGTCTAAACATCAATTTTTGATATATTTCTACGTTCTTCATCAGACTTTATTAACCAAACAAACAAGACTAGAAACTAGAAAGCAACATATGAATTCTCTGGGGATACCCTCCATGATTGACGTAGTAGTTATCTAAAACATTAGAGAATCTTAGAGCAACTCTAACAGATTCTCTATATTTTGATTTTTCTATACTTTAGGGAAAAATAAGCCTCTTATAAATATCCCTATTTTAGGGAAAGTGAGGAAAGAGAAAACTAAATTTCCTATATTTACAGTAAACTCTAAAATTTTAAAGAAGAATATGGAGATTTTAAAGATTGTTGTAAAATAAAGAATCTGTTGGAGTTTGATAATAAAAAGAGGCTAAAGCTTTGACTTTTACTTTCCTATAATACAGAAATTATAGAAAAACTGTTGTAGTTGCTCTTAATGACTTTCTACTCAACATATTCAAGAAACAAAGACCAGTGTTTTTTTTTCTCTACTCGTTGGGTGAGTTCTTTTTCTGCAGCTTTCATTTTCTACTTGATGGGGGTGATAGGTCCCACGAATGTTTCTCAAATGGTCCAATTTAATCACTTCAAGTGAAATAATCTGTTTAGAAATCATCATCAATAATTCATCATAACCAAGTTGTGGAAGAGAATCAAAGAGAAGAAGGGTTAATGATAAGGTCAGTAAGTAAAGCCAATGCTCGCGATGTAGCCTTGGATAAATAGTACAAGTTGTGATAAAACATTGTATGTAATCCATTACCATATCCTTAATTGAAGCACTTTCTGCCAGGTTATGCTGTCCTAGAACTTCAGAAAATCCAAATAATCAGGTTATTACTTTTACAAGTGGTTGATATATATATAAACAATATAGACCATATCTGACATATTTGGACTACTACGTTAATTTTCAGATAAATTAAATGTGTTATTTGAACTTGTAGGCTGGTGACAAGAAATAAAAGAGGATAACATGTCTACCATTATTTGCTGAGCTGTGGCCTATATATATATATATATATATATATATATTCAGGAAGGCTACAATAAGAAGACAGGGCAACAGTTATTCTCATCTTTGCAATATTATAGATTGAAGAGAAGGATAAAAATAGATAAAAAAGACCAAGGTGAGTTCAGGAATGGATTCCCTTCTGATCTTCTTAATTTTCCAGACTTGATTGTAGTTTTCCCTGTTGCTTAGCACATAAGCTAACCCCAAAATAGTTAAAATAAAGTGCAGAGAGAGCTAGCAATGAACATGGACTTGGAAGCAAGGGAAAAGAAGGAGATTGAGAGAGAGGACATGGAAGAAGAGACCATTGAATCTGCTGGTTCACTGGGTAGAATCGAGGCATGGACCGAGCAGCTAACAGTAAGGGGAGTCATTGCAAGCGCAGTGATTGGAACGGTGTACAGTGTGATAGCCATGAAGCTAAACCTGACCACTGGGATTACTCCTAACCTCAATGTCTCTGCTGCTCTTCTCGCTTTTGTGTTCATCAGGACATGGACAAACCTGCTCTCGAAAGCTGGATATGTATCGAGACCTTTCACTAGGCAAGAGAACACTATGATTCAAACATGTGCAGTTGCATGTTATAGCATTGCTGTTTCAGGTATTTGAAATCTTCTTTTAGTTAATTCACTTCTCTTTTCTTCTTATTTAGAGATATATAAATGTGGATTCACTTTTTATTAATATTTCTTAAACATGCAGGTGGATTTGGATCTTATCTCTTGGGATTAAACAGGAAGTCATATGAGTTATCAGGGGTAAATACTGAGGGAAACTCTGCAAGTGCTGTAAAGGAACCTGCGCTTGGTTGGATGACTGGCTTTCTTTTCTTAGTTTGCTTTGTTGGACTTTTTGTCTTAATTCCTCTTAGGAAGGTAATAATCATATAGTCTTTTGTTCAACTTCTTATCATAAAGAGAATTGAGAGCTTCTCTTTTATTTAGGAAATCTTCATTTCTTCACATGCAGGTAATGATAGTGGACTTGAAATTGACTTATCCAAGTGGTTTGGCAACTGCTGTTCTTATCAATGGTTTCCATACTCAAGGAGATAAGATGGCCAAGTAAACATCTTTTGACAGCTCCTTTCGAAGTTTCCTTCATTGAAATCGATATTAGGATCAAACATCAACTAGTATTATAATCATTTGCAGGAAGCAAGTACACGGGTTCATGAAGTACTTTTCCATCAGCTTCTTATGGGGATTTTTCAAGTGGTTTTACGAGGCCGCAGAAAACTGTGGATTCTCGCAATTCCCCACATTCGGATTGAAAGCTTGGAAAAACACGTATGGATTTTCGAGTAATTTTCTGTCTTGTACTAGGCATTACTGTTCATACTGACCTTTTGTGATTTGTCTTCTGAATGGCAGATTTTACTTTGATTTTAGCATGACTTTTGTTGGAGCAGGCATGATATGCTCCCATCTAGTGAACCTGTCTTTGCTTCTCGGAGCTGTGCTCTCTTTTGGAGTAATGTGGCCACTAATTGGTCAGCTTAAAGGAAATTGGTTCCCTGAGAGTTTAGAGGAATATGATATGAAGAGTTTGTATGGTTACAAGGTCTTGTCTCACTCATTATCTATTTACTATTTATTTATTTTCATTTTTATCTCTCATCTCACAGTCATCTACTAACTGTTTCCCCACGATCCCTTTCTCAGGTATTTCTATCTGTTTCCCTAATCCTTGGTGATGGTCTTTACAATTTCATCAAGATAATGTTGTCAACCATTGTTAATATTCATGACAGATTGAAAAACAGGAACCTTCGAGGTATTATGAATTGTTTCGAGTTTCCTCTACTGATACTGATTTAGTAACTCTTCACCTACCAGGATTTAGTTGAATCTTTGTTAGCGGTGCTCATCGAGACACAGTAAAATAGTGACACTAATGGATACATTCTTCTCACTGCAGATGGGGATGGCAAGTTGAATCCCATTGAAGAGAAGCAAAATGAAATATTTATAAGAGAAAATATTCCAATGTGGGTTGGAGTTGCTGGATATGTTGTCTTCTCCATCGTTTCTATTATAGCGATCCCCATGATGTTCCCCGAACTCAAATGGTATTATGTAGTCGTAGCTTACATGCTTGCTCCATCCCTTGCCTTCTGCAATGCTTATGGAGCTGGTCTTACTGACATAAACATGGCCTACAATTATGGAAAAGTTGCTCTTTTTCTGCTAGCGGCATTAACAGGGAAGGAACACGGCGTGGTGGCAGGGCTAGCCGGATGTGGTGTTGTAAAATCGGTTTGTTCCGTGGCTTGTAATCTGATGCAAGATCTCAAGACAGCGCATCTAACTTTCACCTCTCCTAGAGCAATGTTTGTGAGCCAAGCCATTGGCACCCTAATAGGCTGTTTAACAGCTCCTCTCAGTTTCCTCTTGTTCTACAAAGCATTTGACGTGGGAAACCCAAATGGAGAATTCAAAGCTCCTTATGCCTTGATCTACAGAAACATGGCAATTCTAGGTGTTGAAGGCTTCTCGGCTCTGCCTCGGCATTGCGTGCAGCTCTGTTATGGGTTCTTTGCTTTTGCAGTGATGGTCAACCTAATTAGAGATTTTTCACCGCCAAAGATTGGGAAGTGGATGCCGCTTCCAATGGTCATGGGTGTGCCATTTCTAGTCGGGGCATACTTTGCCATTGATATGTTCACGGGGAGTGTTATCGTATTTGCATGGCACAAGCTTAACAGCAAGGATGCTGGGATGATGGTTCCTGTCGTTGCTTCTGGTTTAATTTGTGGAGAAGGGCTGTGGACTCTTCCTGCTTCAGTTCTTGCTCTGGCCAAAGTAAAACCCCCCATCTGCATGAAATTTTTGGGTTCCTAGAGTAGGCTTTATAAATTTGGTCACTGAGAAATGGGAAACAACACTAACGCGATATATATGAAGGGTAGAATTGTATCAAGTTTTTATCTCATCCTAGACAGTAATAAAAGTTCACCTTGTCACCATCCACTTTGGTCGGTGATTGACCACCACTTAGCACTATTAATCAAAATCTTTTCCATTTTGTTTGATGGGGTACACAATAGTTGATGCGATCAAATTGACAGAAAAAGATTCCGAGGAAAAATTGAATGAGTTTGAGATTTTGGAATATCCATCACCAAGCAATCCCGATGAAATGCAACTATTTCGGGGTACGGATATGACATCGGAAATAGAAAAGGAAGAAGCAAATGCTAAATGAACCTTATCCTAAAAAACCTTCTCTGATTCTGTAGATAAAAATTCTATTCAACGCATCCACAGTTTACAATATACATATTTTATTTGAACAAGCCGTTGTTGATACAAAAATTATACATCACTCGGAGCAAAATTAAGAAATTGGTGGTAAATTAAAGGAAAAGAAAATCACCCTGTTATAATACCTGCCAGAACATCACTCTTACTCCGTGCATAAATTGTGTAAACTAGACGGATTGCATCAAGCCATCCATCAAGGAAGTCCCATGAATCAGCAATCTAGAGGTTGATGAAAATTCACATTAGAAGGCACACTCTTTCAATACAAAATGCTATGCTTTTGGTTCACTTTTTATGTACTTCACATTACAGCAGCAGGATTAAAATGATGTGTTGACAGTTTGAAATCATTATAAAACCAAAGAAAAGATTGCACTGTATAATCATCTCTTAGACTAGAGCAAAAAGAATATTTTGGAGCTGGTCTTGTAAAACAGAAGACATGAGAGCAATATGAATTGAATGCATGAAAGACGACCTGAATACTGAAGCTAACATAACTACATCCTAATTGATTATCTGTTGCTAAAACCAAGGCCTATCACCTAGAAATCAGTATGATCATCTTCTTCTTTTTTTATTTTATATTTTATTTTATATTTTATCAAAGTTGCTCGCTTTGACTAGCCATGATGCAATATTAATTCTCATAAAAAATGAACAGGATTGACTTATTTATAGATAGGACCAGAAATGGAAAAAAGATCTAACCTATTTGTAGGAACTCAAACACCGTCCGAATTCAAAGTGATAATGACATGCAAAAGTCGATATGGCTTCTCTATCCGAATAAAGATTTAACTTTTTAAGTAACAAAAGGTGAAATCTTACCAGATAGATAGGTCCATGAATTGTATCAATGCAGAGCCCTGCACCAGGTGGTAAAGTCAGATCACCACATGCTGAAACAGAAACGATATCTGGAATATTAACTTTTATAGCTGTATCTCCTGATCTTCCAGAGCCGCTTAGGGGTACATGCTTTTGGTCACCTTTGCTGACCTGCTGCAGGGATATAGATAGGGTTTAGGTGTGCAGGTAATTTTCTTTTCTTAATACACTACAAGTAAATAAAGAATTATGAATCAAAATAAAGAATTACCTGTTGAAGCCCTTCATGGTTCAAAATAAATTGTGATCGTTTCCAATCACTGTGAGGTGCAATTGGTTTCCCTACTGGTGGTGCAGTAAGATATCCGACTTTAAGATATGGCAGAGGAAGCTGTAACAAAGGTTACCATCATAAATAAAACTCCAAAAACAGTTGAGAAAGAAACATTTACTGATAATGAAAAACTACATTGGGTAAGGATTTAAAATGAACAGGTCATTTAAAATGAACAGGTCCAAGTATCGGGGATCTGAATAATCAAATAAGAACCAGTTCTCACAGACAAAAGCAAGAGACCAATTTAATAACTGATTAAAAAAAGATTACATAAAAGAGTAGAAACTTCATTGAATAGATTGGTATTAATGCTTACCATGGATCTCACCAGCCGCAGAGCACTGGTGTAAACCTGAAAGTAATTCGCATCACAAAAAAACTTAGCATAAAATGAAATGAACTACATATACTTAAATATCAAAACCAGCACAGAGATATTGAAATGAACTGGTGCTATTAATATTTATGATGAAATATTCTTACCTAGTTGCATGAAACTTTGAAACTATGAAGCAGGTGCTCATGTCAATATCAGCTTAGCTAAAGTTGATTGAAGAATAGGATGAGATGCTTACATTGTAATTTGGTTTCAGAGCATGAGCAGCTGCAATGTAGATAGCTGATTGACTGTATAACTCATTAGGTGAAACTTCTTTGGGATTTCCAGATCCCCCAGTTCTTAGTGTATCCTCTGCCAATCCATACTGAAAGAAAGAGTAATACCAATTTGGTAAATCAAGTAACAACTTAGATGAGATTAATAGATAAGAGGAATAGTGATGTCTTGTTATCCTATAGCGCAAACTAAGAAGCTGTTTGATAAAGTAAAAAGCGCATTATCCAAAGCTAGAAAGGAAAACTTACCAATACAGTTCCAAGGTTGTAAATTGCTCGATGGAAATCAAATTGCAACTGAATAGCTGCCCGGAACTGCACCAGAAGAAAGCGAAATTAGTCAGTATAAAAAATAAGGAACTTAGATATGAAATTTATTTGTTAGTTCCCTCCACATTTATCCAACCATTCTGATGTCTTGAAACAATATCCTACCTCCTTTCAAAAAAAAAAAAAAAACAATATCCTACCTTACTGATTGCACTTTTTACGATCGATTGCTTTTCTCGTGCAGGCACAATTGCGCTGAGTTCCTAAATTGCATAATCACATATGAGAAATCAGAATGGAGTGAATATCACAAAACATGAATACATGTAGACGAAGACAAAAGTCAGTTAAGAACATAAGAAGGCATGCTAACGAAACTTAAGATACCTGCAGAGCAAGTCCCCAGTTGTTAAGTGCCTGAAATATATATCACCTGGAGTTAGTATTAGGGAATGAAGGAAACAAATACATTTTTTCTTTCATCAAATCAGTACGGGTTTTATAACAATTTCTCTTAGAAATCATAGAATGGAATAAATCTAATTCAATGATTTTTGAGTCATACCTGGGGACTGTTCCAGTTCAGCAAGACAGCTTTTTCATAATTTTTTGTAGCCTGCACATCAAATTGAGAAGGTAAAAACCATTTCACTTATTTGATACTTTTTTATAGAATAAATTCAAGCTATGATGTGAAAATGAATAAGCCCATGTGATATTAGCACCATCATATATAAGATTTAAGCTCACAAAGGTCACCTACTCCTGACTCCCAACATCATAATAAATGAGAGAGCATATATGAAAAGAGCAGAGTGTTCATCTACAATATTTACTAATGTATTTTGAACAGTATATTTAGAATCCAAAGTCAGAGTTGTCAAAAGAGGTATTAAAAAACTAACTAGGGCAGTAATAATTTTTATAAGACAGTGCACATAATAGAAGTCTACAATCTTGCGAGGCTCAAGTACTGAAATTTCACTCTAACCTGCTTCCATAGTTCTTCAGCTTCCTTTGTACGACCACGCATTTTTGCTCGATCAGAGATTGCAATAGCCCAATTATAGAAAGCCTGGAGAGTAATGATGACATTATTGTCACATGTCAGATGAATAACGCAATTAAAAGCTCATCTACCTATATATAGATACCAATGTATCTGCTAGGTGTTAGCTTTCTAAAGTCCTATCTTATCCCCTTTCAATCGCTAATATAACTAGCTATATTATTAAGGGTATGCAAACATACATCATGAAGTGTTGGGCACAGATGAGTAGCCTCATCATATTTTTTGCAAGCCTCCTCAAGCAAAGCATCTTTAGAAGGAGATGTAGAATCAGGACTAACATTATCTGCACTTTCCTGCATGGCAAATGAGGACCATTAGAGTCTTAGACATACTTAATTTGCTCTAATGCACTAAACAGTGAGACAAACCATTCTTAAAATTAAGAACTTCTGGCTGAAATTTTAAAGCGAAAGCTAGATACTGTTACTATTAGAAAAGTATACAAGAGTCACAAGACAGTATTTCATACCTGCAGAACCAGCGCCCAATTGTATAGTGCATCATAATCATCTGGATTTCTCTCTATTGCACTAGCATACCTACAGAATTCAAATGCAAGTTACAATTTCATAAAACCAAGACTTCAAATTAAAGAAAAACGCTCTGGTTGCAAAACATCACACAGTTACACACTAAAAAAGTAGACAGTGTGATTACGTACATTGCTAACACTTTGAGCTTTGTTTTGCAGAAGTAAACTACAATATTAAGCCGTTACGAGCCAACATGAAAAGTAACAAGGAAGCAGTAAAAGGACAGTACCTCTTGGCAGCAAAAGTAAGGACCCGTTGGCGAGATCGACCATCATCATCAGTGCCTGTGACACTATTGATCAACTCCATTGCAGCATTGTTCTGCTCTTGTTGTTGTTGTTGTTGATGTGGGGTTTCTTCACTGATGCATTCAAAGCCACAATGTGAATAAATGGTATAACAAAAAAAAAAAAAAAAAAAAAAAACCAAGTCATCCACCAGAATCATTCAATGCCCAGTTTTCATCTTTCTTCTCCTCCATACACGAATATCAAAGCTAAAATTGATCATTTTCGTCGAAAAAGAAGACCTTGAAAATGCATCACACCCAATTTGAAGCTGAAAGCTAAATCGTTCTATGTACAAACCTAAACTTATAAATTTCAAACACAAAAATTGTCAATTGGAGCAATATGAACCAATTTTCAAGCTCAACAAACACAATTACACAATTAACAGAAGGAAATGAATATGATGTGAACCTGTGGCTGTAACTGTAAGGCGAGCTAGATTCATTGGCAGTCTCATTTCCTTGGTCATTTTTCAAGCCATTAAGCAACTCCCTCATTGTGAACGTACGGTTCCCTTCGTCGTCTCTCTTCAGCTCAGGCCGCGCAGTCCCTTCGGAACTGGATTGGATCGGCGTCGTGGTTTCTTTGGCTTCCTCCACCGTCGGATCTGCAGCATCGATCACCACCGCCTCCAGTCGGGGTTGTAATTCCGGTATAGATTCAGGCTCCGGTTGAACCTCTGGATCCGGTTGAGCTTCAGGCTCTGGCACAGGTGCTGGTTCGGCTTCGGGCGCGAGGACTGTTTGTGATTCGGGTTGGGATTCCGGATTTGTAGTCGGGCCGGGTTGGAGTCCGTTTTGGGACGGAGGTTGTTCGGCGGGTGCGGACATTGTGAGAGATCGGAAAAGCGCTCAGATTTGTAAGACTGATCCGACTTAGAGAGAATAGAGGAAGAACGAAGAATCAAAAGTTCAAAACCGAGCAGCTTATGGAGGAGAAAGTATAAACGTCCACCTCATTAACACCGTTTAAAAACAAAAAAAATTAATAGGTAACTATTTCAGTATTTCCTTTTTAGTTTTTAAGCTAAAGAGGAAATAAGGGGAGACATTTTTCTCAATCTTCATGTTCTAGTCTTCTACTACTCTCAGTTTTTTTTAGATCAAAAGAAAGTTATTATATAATTACAACTAAGATTCAGTTAATGAGGTTTTAAGTTTGAATTTCTAATTTTCTAGAATTAAAAGAATTATTTTTTATTACAATAGTAACTGAGATCTTAAGTTCAAATCTCTCATTTTTTAAAATTAAAAGATACGATTCACTTTGAAAAAAAAAAATTAAAACAAATAACTTTACGAGTTAATTACCAACATTTACCGACACTACACAATCATTTAGTTAATAATAGGTTGCAGTAATCAATTTTTACATTAAGATTTGTTGTGGTAAGGGAGGTTGCGTGGTAAAAGTTTCGTTAGTATAAGACCTCCTAGTTGCCTCTAGGTTTCATTTTGCAATCTATATATCCTCCAAATAAATCTGAAATGGCTGACAATGGTACTTGTTGGAAGCATATAAAAGCCTTTGTAGTATCTTATTGAATTGGTGAAGGACACAAAACAGTGAAAGCCTGCAAGGATATGTAAGCACTAGTAAGTGATTTAAGTCTCAACCAGTCCCATACAAAGCATATCCAAACGCAAACGCATGGTTATTTACTAAACGTCAAGTGTTAACACCACTCAGAAGAGTCCCCAGTCAGAATGCTCGTAATTACTAAATCTGCCTTTGCTGCCACAATCACTCCGACGAGCATCAGAGTGCGGGCAACACATTATAAATCCCATAATTTTAGTTCAATACAGAAATTGCTTTTTAAGCAGTGTGAAAGTGGCTTTGAGATCCCTTAGTTTGAATGGGAACCTCAAGTGGTGCAATAACAACTAAAAAGAAAAGGGAACGGGGAGTCTGGGAACAAATGAGAGAGCAAAGAAAACCAAACCCCCTCGCAGTAGCTCTCTAAATCTTGTCATGAAGGGTTACCACCAAATCATGAGCATCGTCTAAAAGCTTCCAAACATCCAGACAGCCAGCCATGCTATTGCACTCCCTCATGATCTCTTCCATGCTGCTGTACTTCTCTACTATCAGCTTCCTTCGCTGCAGCACACATGCCGCTATTGCATACAGCAAGAGATCGTCAGTGGGCGGGGCTCTCAGTCTCATCCTCCCCCAAGCAGACTTGGCAATTCCCGCCCTGATTGCAGCCTGATCTGCCCACATTACCTCCCAGAGGCAAAGTGTGTGCTCAAAGCTCAATTCCCTCCTGAAGAGAACCACTACCATTCTATACACAAAAAAGCAATCCTCTGCTTGGAGCTTCTCCAGGTGTCTATAGAGAGTAACATCTTTGCCCTTGATAATCTTCGAAATAATGCTAAGCTGCCTCCGAATCCCAGCCTCATCCAGCCGGAAGTTATGCCGAGCCTTTTTCATAAAACCCACAAAGCACCAGAAGGCTTCATCGTCCTCTTCCATCACTGAGATGATAGGAGTAAGTAGATCGCTCATCCCTTGGCAGTAACCAATTTCAGGATCATACAGAGCATAGGCTTCCAGGATTGCAACCAGGCGAGCAGCATGAAAAATCCTGCATGGCTCCAAGTGTTCATAATCCTTCATCCCGACATTCTCAGCTAATCGATGTGCCTTGATTTCTGAGACATCAGCCTGAGAGGGTGAATATATTATCCATTCATCATTTGCACGCACAGCATCGAGGCGGATGATTCTCTGCCATGTGGCATAATCTTCTGCTGTGTGGGATTTGCGCCTATTTTCTGTATTGGAGACAGAGGAGTTTTCCTTAGCATTGTCATCAACACAATTCTCTTCAGTTCCTTCAGTAGTAAGTAAACGTCGAGTGATATCAGCATCTTCAGAGGAATCAGAATCAGTTGATTCTGTGTCACCTGCAGAGGCATCTTCACAGGTGACTCCACTCTTCTCACCATCTCCTTCGCATGATTCAGACGTCTGAACAACTTGATGGCTGGCAGTGTATTTTGTATCCTCGGGCAATTTGCTTCCTGTCTCAGTTGAAAATGATCCCCTGGAACTTGTACCATCCCCTGGGCCAGTGGAATCTACAACTTGACTAAATTCCCCACTGCCCTCATTGCTACTGTTTTCAGAAGTTTCTTTTAATTTAAAGCTCTTTTCGCTTTGTGTTAAAAGTCTCCGGCATTGTCTCCGCAAGTCCTCATATTCTCTTCTGCATTACAAATAGAAAAAAGAATGTGGACAAGGTGAGGAACGAAAACACACATAGGAAGAGGACAAAGAACTGAATGACAATACCTTTTCTGAGTTTTTACAGATTCTCTTTCTTCCTTAGAACTGTTCACGTCATAGCTGTTGATCGAAAGAAAATCAATGTCAATATATCAGCAAAGATCAACCAGCAGTGAAAAAGGACAGCCAAAAATTTTGAGCTCACAAGAGAGAAAGAGAGAGAGAGAGATAGCACACTTTGCAAAGTCCATTTTTCTCAGATACTACTACAGCATTAAGGTTCCACTTTTCTTTATACCAAACTGGAATTACGGTCCCAACTATTGGTACCCTCACAGCAAGAAAACTAAGCTGGACAAATAATGAAAAAGCATAATAAATTAATAATGCAAGTAGAAATTACCTATTATTACCTAATACCATTCACCTAATGCAGATTTCTATGACCAAATGCATGAGCATTAATACTCTAAAGAATAAATGAAATGGTTAAACATACTGTGGTTCTCCGTTGCTCCCTAGTATACCAAATCTTTGGCACTTACGAAATTCACAGGAACCAAGTTAAAACCAAAATGGTGATTATAAACCCATGTGCATGTATTCCCAAGCACTCAGAAAATACAAGACAGAACACAACAGATTAGACTAAATAATTTAACTGGTAGATAGATGAAAAGCCGATCATTATTCAAGATCAAAACCAGCAAAGATCCATAAATCAAGCATTCCACAGAACTAGAAAAAGTAGCGGTAACCAGTTCTTAAAACATATGTAAATCTTTCTCAACTAATCTGTCCAGAACACACCTAAAAACTATAACTAAATCAAGTATCGGTAAAATACTTACACTCCAAGGAGGAAAGGCCACACTTCAGCTCGTATACTTGGATCAACACCCTGCATTGGAAAATAATTAATTAATATCCAACAGTTGTAGCACTTAAGTTACTAAATACTGAAAGCCAATTTTGACACTAAAAAGAGAAAACAAGAAAGAAAAAAGTCAATAACATACTCCACTGCGAACTTTTTTTAAGAACTTGACACCACCATCAGTGAGTTTCCCTTCTGGTGTAAAGAAACTTTTCCATTGTTTAGGTAGAAGTGCGTGTTTTTTTCTCCTTCGCGACCAGGGTGATTTAAGACTGCCCCTGAGAAAACAGCAAAACAAAACGTATTAGTTTTCACCTTTCAACAGGAGAGGGCCAAACACAACCAACAATCCAAAGTGGCATACAGAGCACCTACAAATATATGTAAGGTGCAATTCATCTATAGAAACAAGGCCCATTAGAAAAGCAGCTAGTACAACATTGCTACCACAGAGGAGAGAGAGATAGAGAACAAATTCGGACAATACAATTTCTATGACTAAACAGAATATCCATGATGAAGCATATGTTTATAAGAATCAGAGACAACAAAATGGAATAAGGATAAGGATTTCGGGAAACACTATAACACTGAATTTGACCTCTTATTATAATGCCAATCCAAATCAATGCCAAGACACAATTCAGGCTCATTCATGGAAAAGCAAAAACCAGTAATGAGAATCTGAAGCCCACAAAGAGAGAATCGGAGGGAACCCTAGCGAAAACTAGCTGAAGAAGACATTTTTGGACACAAGGGAACTTCCAGATCGGGATCTAGGAGGACAATACCAAACAAAAAAAAATTAAAAGCTAAATAACTGTGATGGCTGCTTAGAACATTTGGTAACCGAAACAAAAATCCGAGCTTTCCTTTCAAATCAATACAAATTTGCAAATAAAGGGACGGAATTTAATGTTTGGGGAAGAAGAAGAAGAAGACAGATGATGGAACAGTGAAAACTCACCGATCAGTGGAAACTGGTGAGGAAGACGAAGAAGCAACGACTAACAAAACCGATCGCAAATGAATCCACGACGACGATGACGGTGAGGACGAATTTGACGACGTCGGAGATGAAGTAGAAGAAGTGTGACTTCTTCTTAGGGCTCTCATTAAGGGTTTCTGTTCCGTGAGCATATCTCTATATATCTGTAATCTAATCTCTCTCTCTACCTATATCTCTCTCTGTATCTTAAGCTCTTAAACAATAATCTTAGGGTTTCCGGTTCACAACTAATTTGCGAGATTCGATTTTACCTAGAGTAGACGACAGTGGCGGCCAAGGCGATTCCGGCCATGGCCGTGACGGCGACGGCTAATCCGACATTGGAGGGAGCAGTCCAAGCCCAGAAGCCGGTTCCGGTTCCGCCACCGACGCCGCCGCCGATGAGCGAGGCGCTCCTCCCGCCGCCGGTGCTGCTACCCTCCGCGAACACGATCCATTGCCGACGATCATCACCGGCGAGGGGCATCAATGAGGGAATCCGATGAGGCCTGGTCTCTCAGTTATTTACTGCTTCTTCTTCACAATCGCGATTGGGGTTCTCACTCTATTAACCGAAACTGAAACCCTTTTCTGCTCCTAACTGCTTTTCTTTTCTCTTCTTTTAGAGCTTTCGCTCTCTTTCCATGAAAGGTAGAAATTATTAAAATAAATAAATCGGATATTATTTTCGTTGGGATATTATATCCATATCTCTCTCTCTCTCTTTCAGGTGAGAGAGTGGGGAGGAGACTGGGAATGTAGATCGAACACTTGGGGAGGATCCGGATCCGGGTTCTACAAATGTGACCGACCCGGCCCAATTGACAACTACTACTGCGGTAAAAAGAAATTCTTATTAAAATAAAATAAAAACACTATACATCGAGTAGGACAGAGAACCAAATTAGATGCTAGAGGATGATTATTTGCAACACGATACCGTCATTATGCGCATCAACACATGTAAGTTCAAATTGCAAAGGAAAATGTAAAAACACATCATTTTTCTTCAAAGGAAATATGTCCATCGTACAAAGTAGCAGACAGTCATAAAATTCTCATAAATTTCGAACTTGAAATTTTTAATATCGTGGTAATGTTTATAATCACTTTAACAACAATCTTTACGTAATTCAATATCATATGATAAACTCTAGTACATTTTTTTAAGAAAAATTAATAATAAATTGAATTTGGCAACTCCTACTTATAGAAAAGAGATTGACACAATGAAATCAAGAGAAATGTATGTTACATTTACATTTTTCTTTCCTCTCTTACTTTTCCGACATCATGCACAGCGACTGATCTGCATAAATTGCTATGTATCATTGAGGCGTGCCTCATCGACCCTCATTACTCCCAGAAAAGCACAAGTGAAAAAAATAAAAGGAAAGGCTTAACTACAAAAGTCAAAAGCCAAATCGGGGATTATCGCTATTAGTAAGGAATTGTGATTAAGATTAAGATGAGAATTACTCACATGCTATGAGCCTAATGGGGGGACAATTAGTGCCGGACCACATGCCATTACTTTTGTCCTAATGCCATTACAAAATGCCACATGAAGCATGGGATAGACTTTGGCAATGGAATCTCCATTTTCGACCAAAACGGATAAAGAATCTTAAACTAATCTCACATTAATTAGCAACATTAAAAAATAACATCGAAGTGGATTTTTTTTTTCTGAAATTAAAGTTTGGAACTCGTTCATGTTGAATTTTTATTTTTTATTTTTTTTATTACCAGTCACATCGGTTACGTTAGCGAATTAGTAACATATTCACCTAATCAATATTCGGACTGAGGTTTACAAGGGTATCCTAACAAAACTAAACTAATCCCCCGCCACATATGCACGAACCCGAAAACCCCTCAAACTTATTGGCTATAAGCTGATGGAAGTTAGAATTCGAACGTTAGACATAAAGGTCCCATACTAGACTGATCGACCAACCAAGCTGGGATTTAGTTTGTCAAAGCAAGTCCAACGGGATCAAAATAATAAATGGTTGAAGTTCATCAAAATTATAAGGCATTAAATATGCCTAAACAGACAAGGTAGGCCGGTTAGGGGATTAATTAATTATTACTCAATAAGATTAATCTTGGGGATTAAGGTAGACAGAATTGAGAATTGGATATCTGCCACGTGGAGGGTTGATGCTGCGCTTACTTTTGCTTGGCTTGTGTCCTCTTCAAAGGACTGGAGGGTCCAGATTCCATGATGATAGTGATCATTATGAACCCATTTGCCCCCACACTGAATCATCAAATAGCTTGGTGGATAAGCTGGCAATGATGAGATTCAAGCTGGCAATGATGAGATTCTAAGACAATGACCTAGGAACGAAAGGACTTGGGCTATGACAATCCTCATTGTCAATGGAACTAAGCAGTTGGTTCTTAACTATGTGACTTCCCTTTTGTGCTTGCTGCTCCTTTTGTGCTTGCTACTCTTCTAGGGTTTTCCATTTGGGAGAAATTGGGAGAGAGAGACTTCCTAATTAGCCAATGAGATATCCGTTAGAGGAACATGTTTAATGAACATTTAACGGTGGAAAACAATATAAATAATATGACTGTCTTTTTTGTTCAACGAAATGTATTCAAGATAATATGTCTGCACTATTAATTTATTGATAAATACTAATGTCATATCTCCTGTTATACTCATGTTAGGGTTTTTCGAGTCAAACAGCAAGGTGTACATTTTGTCTGTTGTGATACATCTACCATACGTCACCAATCTGACCAAGGGTTGCTCTGAATTCATAAATACATGTATATATATATATGTCACCAATTTGACTTGGAGATATCATTCTTCTGATCAATCATCATAGTAGCGAAAGTATGGGATGAGAGGAGAAATATTCTAGGATATCTTGTGGGACAAGAAAGCACACAAGTTTGGTGCGTCCACTATGGTGGGAATTGGATACATATGGCCAATCATTATAATCCCAAGCCAAAGCCATCAATTTCGAATCATCATTTCCTTCCATTTCTTCTTGGGTAGATCTTACATGTTTGATTTTCCTTTTAACTATAGATTCCTTCTTATATCCATCATCTGTTTACGAGAATAAATTATAGTTAACTTTCATCGTTTATCCAAGACTAAACACGAGCAAAAATTTGATTAAATTTATTTTTAGCCTTCAAAAACGTTGAATTCAACTATTATTGATCGAAATATTTGATTGGATTGAAGAATCAAGCAATGATCCTCAATTCAAGCAAGTTCCTCACCACAGTTTAAAGCAAATTGAGTAACAAGAAATCTGATAAAATGATGAGAAACGACTTCATCACAATGAAATGATGATTTATTCATGTTCACAGGAAATTATAAAAATGAGCTATTCAAAAAAAAAAAAAAAATTTAAAAAATGAGAGGATAAAGCCCTCGGGGATAATACAAGTGGGCTTTGATGTCATGTCATCTCAAATACCAAAAGACAGACGCAGATCCATGTGTCATGGCTCAGCCCAACCTCACTGGATTTCGCCGAGGGTTCATCTCTATCCGATGCACAACGCGCACACCTGATTTTCTTGCCCCGAAAGCCACCACCACTCTTTACCGCCTCTAAGCAACTCGACAAGTCCCGGTTCTCTGATTCTCACTCAAAATTTCGTACCAGGCAATTTCTTCATTTCCTATATTTTACAATTTCAGTTAGAGATTACGATTAGAACTACTTCTACACTCGATTCAGAGTGTTGTTATCGTTTGAATGATGCAAATTGCTTCAGATTAGATTTCTTTTTTTGTTTTCGCCGTCTACGTCTTCAATCTTTAGACTGAAGTAGTAGTGATTGATATGTATAACTGGGTAAATCATGGTTCTGCTAATTTTGTTCAGTTTTAGGTAATTGGAGCTTGAAGTTTTTCTCGTTGTTGTTTTGCAATTAAATCAATCTGTGCAGGAAGTATGGCTTATTTTTATCATTTTCTTGAAAAGATGAGGAAGAATCTTGGAGTGTGCAAACTTATAGTGCAGTTAATTGCTTACAGTGGTAGTTTTGGTTTTATATCATTGCAAGGCGTATTTGAATAGTTTTTGTGCACCATTTTGAGTTTTATGTTCTCTTAACTATGTATCAGCATGAGCTCTTTCTTCGTAGATTTCCATGGTCGTATTCATGGCAGTAGAGTTTTGATGTTAGTTCTTCGCATTGAATATTAAAGGGAATCCGTAGCGGCAGTTAAGGCAATCTTTATGAATAGGTGTGTGCGGAGCCTGAGGGGCAATTAACAGTGTCATAGAATAGAGCAAGGCTGCTGGGTGCTTGGTTGCAATTCATCGTTTTACACCCCTTTTCTTTTTGGATTTCTATATGTTAGTTGGAAAGAGACATTAGGTCTCACTATGCGTTGAGCTGGGTTTTGATTAATTTCTTCAGGTTGCATGAACTCTACTGTTGTGGTTGTTGAGTTGAGTTGTTTTGTTCTGTATAGTTATTGCTTGATAGGTCCTCTTCGATTGGCTTCATTACAGTATTTTGTTATTTATATGCAGTAATGAATCTTCTCACTAATCACTCTAGAATTGTTCATGAGGGTGTATTTTATTTTCATAATGTCAGCAGATTTAATTCAGTGAAGCAAATTTTGTCTTCTTTGCTAGGTTTGGGAGAAGCACAAGAAATATGGCTTTGACAAACTTCATACTGACAGTGGCTGGAGTAAGTGCTGTAGTTCTTTTATTGAGGAGTGATGTGAAACAGTCAGCTACCATGTTCAGGCGGAACGTCAAACATATCCGCAAGTGGCTTGAAGAAGAATCCAAGTATGCCCTTCAATTTTTGTTTTATGAATTATTTTCTCTAACAAATTTGTTGATATATTTGCAAAATAGATTCAATTTTAATTTAATCTGTATGGTTCAGCTTTATGTGCTATCAACATTTTTAAAATTGATTATGTTTGTGATTTTCTGGGCATTGCTAGACCTGGATACCAGATATTTTTATATTCTGATTGGATGAAGTTTCTGATATCATCAAAGCATAGTTCTAATTTATTATCTCCTGTTGTTTGAAAATTTGGTGTTGTAAGTTAGCAAACTGAACTTTTGAATTTTTTTTTTTCTTGTTAGAGATTTAGTTGAATGGATTTCGAAGTGGTTTATTTTCCAGGTCCTAGGTCACCATGGCATCTTGATGATGATTTTCATTCCTATTTCATATGTTTTGCCCTTTCTCTTTGGCATTAGGGTAGTCTCATTTGTTTGGTTCAATTGATGCATTAGTAATTGTATACAATCAGAACTAAGGTGCGAACAGATTAGACCAATTTTCAGTAACTCCATCTTTGTGTCCATGAAAAATTTGCCAAGAGTTTTGTTTTTTTTGTTTTGGCTACAATATGGCAAGATTAATTTGCTGTCAAATGATTAGATCAGTTCAAAAGACTTGTGTGTCAAACCTGGGTTCTCAATGTCTGTCACTTGAGTATGATCTTAAAGACTAGAGGAATTGTGATTTGATATTTGCTCTGCCTTTTGTCTTCTTTATTTAGAGGTCTCTTGCATCCAAAGAGACGCATTATATGACTCCATAAATGATCTCTCTCAGGGCAGTCCCGAAGGAACTGGAAACAAAGGTTCCGCCAAAGGATGTTCCCAAGGAGGACAAGCACTAGTATGGACCTGAGCACCCCGAGTGGTTCGCAGGAGTTTTAGTTATTTTGGGATCAGTCTCTGGATTTTATGTTCATAAATTGCTTATCATGCTTTTCCTAGTAGTTTTGGGCTTTTAGATATACTGATTGTAACTAGTAACTACCGCGGGAGCTATATTTTCCTAATCTGAGGTACCCTTCTCTAGTCAAGCTTATCTTTGGAAGAGTGATATCCATGGTTTTGCCACAATTTGTATGCCATATCAAGTGCACAAGATTTTTCGTTTTCAAGATTTGCTTGGTTCTGCAATAAACTTTCTCCCCAAATTCTAGCTGCATGGAGTTAGGTGATTGCTATTGGCAATAAAATATCGAGTTACGTGATGCACCATGTGACGTGTTTGCTCTGGTTATCCAACTTTTCTGTTAATAGAATAGCACGATCTCAACTGCTTGAACAAACTTGTTGGAACTCTCCTTGTAGGAAAATCAAATCGTCTGAATCGAATCAGACTATTCTTTCGGATAGTCTGATTTTGAAATCTCTGTGCACCAATTTCCCTACCTTCTTTTGGCCTTGACGAGTAGGTTATTTGGAAGATCTAACTCCTGTCGGTCGAGAAATTATCAATTTTCTGTAAATTTAAGAATTATTCCTGTGTTTAAGGAAATCCAGATTATGTGTCTGGCTTAAACTCTAGGTTACTTGACCTAGTGGTAATAGGGTTATAGAAAGATTTAGAATCATACTCAATGTAGAATTACTTTCCTTGTATGTTCAGGTTTTATGCATTGTAATCCTCTATATAAAGAGACCTCTATTATCAATGAGAACACACAACAATTCTCTTTCAATTCCGTTTCTCTAAAACACGTTATCAGCACGAAGCCCTAACCCTGAAACAAATAGCTAAAACCCTAAATTCTCAATCCCAAGATCCTCAGCATCCTCGCGACATCCCTGCAGCATCCTCGCGGCCTCGTGACATCCCCGCAGCAGTCGTGTCCCCACAACAGTCCTCGCGGCATCTCTGCAGCGTCCTCGCGGCCTCGCGACATCCTTGCAACGACCCTGCAGTATCCCTGCACTGCCAAGCCAACAACTTTTTCGGCTAAAATTTCTGGCATCTTTTCGAGGTAAACTTTTCTAAAATTTCCTGTTTTTGAAGTTTTTCAATTTCTTCTTCTTTTCTCGGGGACTTGCAAACTCCCTTCTTCTACCCCCTTTCTTTATCATAGAGGAGACCTAATTAAGCAGAACTGTGGGGGTTCGTGCTCACTCCAAGCTTGGAGCTTGTAGAGTCCTCCAAACTTAGAGTTTGTTGAGATGTTATGATCGACCACAAACACATCATTGTTTCGATCTAATCCAATTCCTCTTGGAATCAGATTTCTTAGAAGCAACTATGCTCAGAAATCTCTAAATTTCTTGGAAGCGATTACGCTCAGAAATTTTACATGTTTTCGTGATAGCCTTTTTTTACGTTATGTTCCGAAACTAACCCTAATTTCTTGTTCTCTTTCAGGATGAGTAACCTGAACAAATTGGACTTTGCTCCATTAGGAACAATTGGCTCTGGATATCACAGGTGGGTTCGTGATGTCCGCCAGCATCTCAAGGCTGATGGAATCCTGGATACGATTCTAGAGCCTAGGCAGGACGTGTTAACTGTTGAGCAAGCTCAAGCTTTGGAAGCAAATAGAGCAGCCTTAGAGGCAAATAAGACGAAAGCCATCATCGTAATGACTCGTCATATGGATGATTCGCTCAAGTACGAGTGTATGAATGAAGAAGACCCCAGAAGGCTGTGGGTCTCACTCAAAGAAAGATTTGGCAACGTCCATGACTCCCTGCTTCCTAACCTAGAAGTGAGATGACATAACCTCCGCTTCTGTGATTTCAAGTCAGTTCTTGACTACAACTCGGAAGCACTTCGCATTAACTCTGTGGTAAAGATATCACAAATGCGATGTTGATTGAGAAGACTCTCTCTACCTTCCCCGTCTCTGCATTGATGGTTTCTAAGAACTATTGAATCGATGTTACTGCAGGACGGATCACAAGGCTTCATGAGCTTATTAGAGCTATGAATGTCGCTGAAAAGCATGACAACATCCTTGTGAAGAACTATAATTCAAGATCCATGGAAACAGAGATTCCGGAGTCCAATTATAGTTGCGCCCCAAAGAAAGGGCGTCAAGAGCGAAACTCTAATCTTAGGGATACATTTGGACGTTCTGGTCTATATAATCGCTCTACTTGGGAAGGTGACCGCCAAATAGGCGAACACGGAACCGAAGAGGTCAACGTGGAAAGAGAGAGGGAGGCAATGCCTCTGGCCATGTTGGTGGCGCCACCAACACTAAGAGCCATCTAAATGACGCTTTCAAAGCACCTCAATCAATGGAGTCTGAGCAAAGAGACGTACGTTCTAGATGTGGAGTATCCGATCATTGGGCACAAATTTGTAGAGCTCGTGCAGAAATTATCACCGCCTACAAAGCATATTGTGAAGCAAGAGAAGCTCACAAAGTGGAACAAGAAGATCAAGATGATGATCTGGAGTGAAGGGTTAAAGACTACAAATCTGGCTAGGATTAATAGATCGCCAATTCTGTTTAAGTCTTTATTTTTCCAAGAGGTGTAATAGGCAATCGTCATATTATTTTTGTAGTAAATGCCTATGGTTTCATCTTTCTTCAAAATAGGCTCACCCAAAGTAACTGTGATGTCTAGGAAGGTTATGAGATTAGTGGTACTTAAGCGAGCCTTGCTCCACCGACATCTCTCTACTTACCTGGTCACATTTATTTTGGAATTACCGAAAGAAGTTAGACGACTACCATTGTTTTGCATTAGCTAGCATTTTGGATTAGATTTTCTTTGGTCAAAGAGACAATGATGTAACTCCGTTGGCTTATGAATACAATTTCGAGTTCTTTTTATTATAACTCTATTTTGATTCAGAGCATATGACTTTGTGACTACGATGGTTGGGCCATCAGTATTAATTCAAGGACATGGAATAGCCCAAGTTCCCTTTGCCAAATGGCACCTTGATTACTGTCACAGAAATTCTCTACACTCCTAGGGCAAATCGCACCTATGAGTAGCCAACGGATATCATGAGAAGATGCATGTAGAGAACGGAAATGAGTTCCTTTGCAATACCTCTAATGATTGCGAACAAATGCGCATCTTAGAGAAGTTTATGTGTCTCTCTAGTGGACTCTATGTCACTATTCGAGCTATTAATCCAATAAAAGTTATGAGAGAAGATCTCTTGGATTTAGACACATATTGGCTTTGTCACGACATGATAGGTCATCTTAGTTATGATATGATGATCCGTCTACAAAAGACTTCACATGGACATCCTTTCTCTCGAGCAAAACGAAGCATGAATCAAAAGTTGATTCTTGGACTTAGCAAGACCGCAACAACCGCAGCCTCTGGCACCGCAGCTGTCTTGGGCCGCCATAGGGCCGCCAACATCCCTTGTGATAACGCTATAAATGGCGCCAACCATGAGCATGACGCCATGGTTGTTCCTCCCAATGGCCATGACGCCATACATACTAATTCTCATGGCTCCAACGCCAGGATGAGAGATGTAGTCACACATTTTGCTTCTAATAGCGCTACAGATGCTCAGTCCCAACCAAAATCCTCATTGGTTGCTTCTAAGGCCTCTCGCTCATTTTGCAAAGCCTGTCCCTTCAGGAAATTAGGACTGAGACTGTCCTATGCAAAGGATATGAAAATACTCATTATGTTCTTACATTGAATCCGTGGGGATTCTATGGACTGATTCAACCAACTTATCTCATGATGTTAGTTGACACGCAAACACGCTGGTCACATGTTATGTCATTGTCCACTTGTAAATGCTGCTTCTGCTACACTCCTAGCAAATACCATATGACAACAGGCTCACTCCCCGGATCATCATATTCCGTCAATTGGACTTGACGATGCTAGAGAGTTTACATCGAAGATTTTCGATGGATATTGCAATGGGATTGATGTTGGACATCACATTCTCATGAACACACCCAAATGGTTTCGCGGAAACGACTACGATGGTAGTCAAGACATTGGTAATGCGCACCAATTTCCCTATATCCGCTTAGGGTGATGCAATATCGCATGTAGCTATGCTAATTCGTCTACGACCTACCACCACTCAATCTATGTGTTACAGCTAGTGACTGGGTATAAGTATTTTGTACTTACGCACATTTGAGTGAGTCATTTATGTGCTAATTGCGCCGCTACAGCACACTATAATAGGTCCTTACAGACAAATGAGAAAATTGGATTTGAGACTCCAACCATCGTCAGTCACTTAATGCCCTTGTTAGGCGATCTCCTTACCGCTAGATTTGTGGGTTGTCACTCTGCTGAGACAGTCTTCCCATCATTAGGGGGAGATAAGAACATGGATGTTCAACAGGAACGACAAGAATTGTCGTGGTCTGTCCCCACTATGTCTCATCTCGATCCCTACTAAAAGTGACGAGAACACACATCTGCTGCAAATATGCCTGCAAGGAAGTACGTCCCTACAAGAGGACGTAGCACCATCCTACACGGAGGTAGGCATGGTGCCAACGCCAAAGAGAGTGACATTCTGGCGTTACAGGCCATAGCCCCACCTAGGATGCATGGGAGGCCCGTGGGTTCGAGGGATACTTTGGCACAACTTAATCCTTGGATCATCAAGACTCAAAATCCGTCTCATGAGAATCTTCTGGGTTATGGTTATCATTGGGGGACGCCTCAATGTCAGAACCTATTCCTGAGAATATAGAGCTCTATGAAACCTACACTAGTGTACATGAGATGTGGGATAGAAACTCCATCAAAATTGATGATGTAGTCACGCATTTCGTTGTGCATGAGTTTGTTGAGTCCGATGATATCGAACCACGCTCCGTTGATGAATGAATGCCAACGTAGAGAGATTTGGCCTAAATAGAAAGTTGCGATCCAGGTTAAGTTAGATTCTGTAACGAAGAGGAAGGTTTTTGAGCCAGTGATGCCAACACCTCCTATCATAAAACCTGTTGACTAATGGGTCTTCGTTAGAAAGCGTGTTGAGAAAAAGAGATAGTAATCTCGCCTTATGGAGCAAGACTTCTCACAAAAACGCCCTGGAATCGACTACGATGAGACATATTCTCTCATAATGGATGTCATTACACTCCACTACCCTGTCAGTTTGGTAGTTTCCAAATAACTGATCATACAGCTTACAAATGTGGTCACTACGTATCTATACGGGGATCTAGATACAGAATATACATGAAGGTTCATGGTGAACTTTATCTACCCAAGTCAAGTGGCTCTAGACCACGGAGCGCGTTTACAATAAGGTTGAAATGCTTACTAAAGTGACTACTTGATTGGGAAGGGATATGCCCACGCGTTTCCATAACAAGTTTTGGATTCTATCGCGGTTCATGTTGGACATGACCTTCATTGGAAGCTCTTAAAGAGTTAAGCGAAACCACTGAACACTTGAAATCCGAGTTTGAGATGAAAGATTTTGGAAGAATACTATTATGTCTCGGTTTGGAACTTGAGCATCGTGTTGATGGATGCTTAGGCATTTTGACAAGGTCAAGCCTTCAAGCACCCCCATAATCGTCTGTAGTCTTGATCCTGAAAATGATCCTCTTCATTCGTAGGATGATGGCGAAGATGTGCTAGAGGCAAAAGTACCCCACTTAAGTGCAATACGCGCATTATTGTACTTAGCTCAATGCACAAGACCAGACATCTCATATGTTGTGAACTTGTTAGCTAGGTATAGCTCTGCGTCAACGCGATGCCATTGGATTGGTGTAAAAGATATCTTTCGATACTTGAGATGTACGATCGATATGAGCTTGTTCTATCCCTACAGAGAGATGATGGATTTGGACCCATCACACACCAGAAACGCCTCCAACGCTGGCTTATGTATCCTATCCCTACCCTAAAACAACATGTGTTTTGGAAGGTTTTGCTGATATTGGGTATCTCTCTGACCCACACAAAGGTCATTCCCAAACTGGTTAAGTGTTCACCATAGATAAAGATTGTGATATCTTGGAGGTCTACAGAACATACCCTAGTCGCTATGTCTTCGAACAATGCAGAGATTATTGCTCTTCACAAAGTGGTTCGTGAATGTATATGGATTGAATCCATAATTACGCATGTTCGAACAATTGTGTTCGAAGTCTACCACCGATGAGCCTACAAGCATTTAGGATAATGCTGGTTTTGAACCAAGGCTACATCAAAAGCGACAACACCAAGAATAATCAGCAACAACAGACTCTCCTCAAGATCAAAGTGAACTAGGTTTGATCTGAGGACAGTATGACAGACTTGCTCACTAAGTCATTGCCTAAATTCCAATTTCGAGAAACATGCTAGTAGCATCATTTACGGAAGTTATCCGAACTCCCATGTCCGTAGTTATCAGGGGGAGATGCAGACATCAGGGGGAGATGTCTACATATATGGTCTCGAAACGTGAAGGGTATGTTGTGCTCTTTTTCCCTTCGACCGAGGTTATTTTGTCCCACTGGGTTTTTGTTACTCGGCAAGATTTTTTAATGAGGCAACGAGAGAAGCACCACATTTGGGCGACACAAGGGGGAGTGTTGAAGGAAATCCAGATTACGTGTCTGGCCCAAACTCTAGGTTACTTGACCTAGTGGTAATAGGGTTATAGAAGGATTTAGAATCCTATTCAATGTAGAATTACTTTCCTTGTATGTTCAGATTCTATGCATTGTAATCCTCTATATAAAGAGACCCATATTATCAATGAGAACACACAACAATTCTCTCTCAATTCCGTTTCTCTAAAACATCACGTGTTTTTACAAGAGTTTGTTTTTGAGGTGGATCACTCTAATTTATGGCTCTTGACCAAACCAACTGAAAGTAGCCCAGTATCATTAAGAACCCATTGATTTTGTAGCAAGTGGTCCTCGTGGGTTGGTTTGGTACTTTGGTATTTGATTTCTTAGACTTCCAGAGGAAGTGTCTTAATCCCACACGCTACACCATGTGAAATTGCAAGCACAAAACAGATGAACATACACCGACGACAATAACATTGCCATGAATTCATGCCCATTTGGTGAACTACCCTTGTAAGAGAAACCCATCAGACTCAACTCCCAACCAACCACCTTAAAAGAGTTAAGACCCTTCATTGAAAACCTTGGCCTCTAGGCTCTCAGCATTATATTAGTCGCAGCTCTCCTCCTTCCTCTGAGTCTGAAATTAATCAAGGCCAATTTGCTTAGACCTCACCACAGAAATGGCCCTTGTGGAAGACAAGCGCGCAGGTGCTGAGATTGTGCATGGAGCTCAGGAGTGCTACCAACAGTCCATAGATCTCTTGGAAGAGCTGGGATTTCCCAAAGGTGTTCTTCCCCTGCAAGACCTGGTGGAGTGTGGAAGGGTGAGGGAAACTGGGTTTGTGTGGATGAAGCAGAGGGCGCCATACGAGCACTTCTTTGTTGGGTCGAACACGCGTGTGAGCTACGCGACTGAGGTGACTGCGTATGTGGAGAAGGGCAGGATGAAGAAGATGACTGGGATCAAGAGCAAGCAGGTGTTTCTTTGGGTGCCCATTAGTGAGATGATCATGGAAGAGCCAGCAACCAAGAAGATCACTTTCAAGACTCCGATGGGGCTCGGAAGGACTTTTCCGGTCACGGCTTTCATGACCGAGGAGGAGAAGCAGAAGTATCTGGAGAATGGTAATCAATAAACTTGGGATGTCAGTATGTTATGGTGGTTAATCTCGACTTTGAGTATTCGGACATGATTGATGATTTCTGTCTGAACAAATCTAAATCGGCAGTCTATGCAGACATGATGTGTTAGATTTTCATACTTGTGATTTGAATTTATGATCTTATGAATTTTATTTTCGAGTTCAGTATTGATTTGTTAAGTAAATTGACTTCTTATAAAAATTAGAATGGTGTTATTTCAATATAAAATGAGCTAGAAGTCTAGAACATACTTGATCTCCGTGAAAAATAGAGAAGGAAAATTGAGTTTTGGTTCTTGGGAACTGATCAGATTGCAATTTGGTGCAATATCAGACTATCACTAATACTACTTGCCAATTTTACGATTTTCTTTGTTTTAATTACTAAATTACTTATATAAATAGTCAATTTTGTTAGGAAGTTTTCTTACAAAACACTCATCCAACATACGATTGCGATCTGGACCATAACTTGACTATTCGTTTTGTCTTTCGTTTCATAAAAGACGAAGAAAATCAACATCAGAAGCATTGGTTGATATACACAAAGCCAAACATCGTAAGCATTACTTGTATACACAAAACCAAAATTGCGAAATCTAAACACAACATGACCAACAACCAGGGGCCAACAAATAGTGCATTTCCCAAAAATGAAAAACCAATTTTCTTACACGTTTCGTAGTTTCTATACCACACTTCAATCCGGTGCGAACATACCAGTAATAATGCACCGGATTTATTAGCCACCCAAGTCAAAGTCCTCGTTCGGTATCTTACACCAAATAGTCCACTCCAATCCACCAACTAATGGCCAGAGCCTCCTTAGGCTTCTCACCCCCAGTATCCTACTTCCGACAAGTGTCTCACCTCCACAGGCCGACTCCCCCATCCGCTTCCCACGTCAGCTCAACCGCCGCACCCATGGCCCACCACCACCACCACCACCATTCCCTCGAAATCCTCGGCGGCGCCAAAGACACATTCCTCCCCGCCCTCCCCTCCCTGACCCGACCCTACAACCCGTTTCCCGTCTTCGCCTGGAACCGCCACGTGGAGACCATCTTCGCCGCCTTCTTCCGGTCCACCCCCGACATTAAGCTCCGCCGCGGGTGCCTCCGTACAAAAGACGACGGCTCCGTCTCTCTCGACTGGGTGGTCCCCGGCGACGACCGCGTCCTGCCCGCCGATGCTCCCCTCCTCATTCTCCTGGTTCGTAGTTTCGATTCTGTCTTTAGTAAAAAAGATGAAAGCTTTGACTAAAAAAATCGAGTCTTTTTCTTTGGGTAATGTAAATGCTGCAGCCAGGTTTAACCGGAGGAAGTGAGGATTCGTATGTGAGGCACATGCTGATTAGAGCTAGAGATAGTGGATGGCGGGTTGTGGTGTTCAACAGCCGCGGTTGTGGTGCTAGCCCTGTAACCACTCCTCAGGTACTATTCAAACCATGTTAACTGTTTCTTTCTACAAATTGATAAATATTTTCATGTGTAAATAGTTTGTGAGTTTGATGATGAAGATATTGAGCATTTCGATATATGATTTTAGCCAACATTGTGATTGTTTGTTATTTTTATGATGCTGATATGCAGTTCTATTCGGCTTCATTTTTAGGAGATATGCGTGAGGTAGTGGACCATGTTGGTGGGAGGTATCCGGAAGCTAATTTATATGCGGTAGGCTGGTCTCTTGGTGCTAACATTCTCGTTCGGTATTTGGGTCAGGTACCGTTGCAGTAATTTCCTGTTCCATGCCCTCCATATACACTTTTAGTGTTCAATTGCTCGTATGAAGTTTCTGTATGTTGGCTGGACCAATGGCTTTTCACTAGAAATGCTTAGTGTTTGTTACTCTTATTCATGTTCAAATGCATCTTAATGGTAGCTTTGATGAGGTAGTATGTTTAGCAATGTATCTTGATGTAGCAAGCTTTCTACTCATATGAATTCATCAATGCCAGTAGGCTTAACAAAGGATCTGGTACGTGCAGGAGTCTAATACGTGCCGTCTCTCTGGTGCTGTATCACTGTGTAATCCTTTCAATCTGGTGATCGCAGATGAGGATTTCCATAAGGGATTTAATAATGTTTATGACAAAGCTCTCTCAAGTGCTCTCTGCAAAATTTTCAAGAAGTAATCCCATGATACATTTAAAGACTTTCCCAATATTTATTTCAGTTCGAAGGTGGTAACCAATTTGCTGACACTACATTGTAGGCATGCATTGCTTTTTGAAGACATGGGTGGTGAATATAATATCCCATTGGCTGCTAATGCCAAATCTGTCAGGGACTTTGATGAAGGACTAACTCGTGGTATATATGTCGTGCACTTGAAACCTTTTTGTTTTTTGGATTGGGGTTATTATAATATGACATTAATCTGCTAAGAGCACCTTTCACTAAAAATTGCAGTTTCATTTGGTTTCAAGTCCGCGGATGACTACTACTCTAATTCTTGTAGTTCAGATTCCATAAAAGATGTTTGCACACCGTTGCTTTGCATTCAGGTGACATTTTCCCACAACATATCATATGATAGACATTTTATGAACATCTCTATTGATGTTGATTGTACATCGTGAATGTTATTGATATGGTTGAATAAAAATGGATCTGTTTTATGGATCAATGAGACACTTGGTGCCTGTGCATATCTGTTCAACTCTGACATTTGGTATGAATGATAGAAAACAGTCAGAAGGTTAAAGATGGAATAGTGGAAGGATTTTCCAGAAGGGAGGAAGGGTCTCGATTCCTTAGTTGCTTGTTTAGGTGGAAAGGGAAAAGTGGAGGGATTTAAACCCCTAGGTTCATTATATGATAAATTGATTAGCAGGTGGGAGGAGGGAACCTATTAAACAGAATTTATGGATGTAATTTTCTCCACTCCATTCTACTCTATGACTAGTATGAGACTAGTATATATACAGCTACATAGGTTCTTTCCTTCCTTCGTTTGTTCTTCTCTTTCTTCAGACAAGAAGATGAAAATCACTCCTTTCCTTCCAGTGATCCTTTCCTTCCAGTGATTTGTTTAATCCATCTTGTTGCATGCATTTCCTTTCTATCACAATGTCCTTGTTTTGATGTAAATTTGAGTGATATCCATTAAAATTTAAAAAATCATGTTTTATTATCCCATATATCATTGTATGCTTAGACATACTCAAATGATCTTAATGGTTTCAGGCAGCAAATGATCCGATTGCTCCAAACAGGGGAATTCCTCGTGGAGATATCCAGGTTTGTGGTGTCTCAAGCTAAAGTGTATTGCTCGCGATATCTTTCTACATACCATTGAGATAAACCTTGCTGTTATCTCAGGACAATCCAAACTGTATGTTGATAGTGACACCTCAAGGTGGCCATTTAGGGTGGGTTGCCGGTGCTGAAGCTCCATTTGGATGTCCTTGGACTGATCCAACTGTGATGGATTTCCTTGATCATCTGGAGAGAGGGAAATCTAATGGTCTCCCGTGTTCTGGTGAATTGGAAAGTGTGCAGCAACATACAGAGGACTTGCCCCTCTTGGAGGTATAGTTAGCAAATACTCCATTCTTTATATATACACCCATATTCCTGTACCTTTATCAAATTGTAGTCCTAATAATGTGATAGTGTGCAGTCAAATTTATTTGAAATAAGTTAGAATCATATAATCATTATGCATTCCAAAATTCAGATGGACCCAATGTTGTGTAGACTTAAAATGATGCTAAACAAGAGATCTTATTATCTGAAAGATGCATCGAACACTTTTTTTTGTTTTTGGACGACTTTGATGCTTTGACTTTTAATTGCAATTTTCCTCTTCAGCTAAATTTTTTTTCTTGTAATCCAAAGGTTCCTCACAATTCTTTCATAATGATAAACTATGTAAACTTGGTGGCTCATGATCCACAGCAATGCAAAGTTGATTGCAATAAAAAGTAGATTAAGAGAATCACAATATGTGAAATTTGATATAAAAATTCAATATAAGAAGCATGAACTTTTCATAGTCCAAACTCTCCAAATTTGATATGAAATTTGATTTCATATATTATGACTTATAAGTAATATCTCAGATTTTTTAAAAGAAGAGATGGATATTACAAAATAGAGAGAGAGAAAAAAAAAAGGTTCATAGTCTTCATATCCCAATTGTTGAGTAAGTGTCAACAACTGAGCAACAACTGATGTGAAAAACAAATACTTTTAAATTTGGAGTGAACATGTGAGATTCAACCAAATCTTGAACAATATAGAGCTGTCTACTACATGATCCACACAGCGAAGAGGGAAAAGTCATTCGCCTAAGTTGTCGAGAATTGAATCTGCAGTATTATATGTTTGCCATGGTGTCGAGTGGTGTGACGGTTTTTGAGGGTGACCTGCATAACTTTTTTATGTTGTAATGCCAAGTTATTCTCACAGTAGTTGCCTGTATATTGGTTCTGATATATTCAGCAAACTTATAATGCTCTCCCAACTGACTGTCTATTGGCATGAATAACATCTTCTCTCTTTCATTAAATGTCACCTCTATTTGTGGGACAATGTAATCGTAAATTCTCATTATTATTCTTTTTAATTTCCTCCAATATTTCACTCAACTTGACAATTACTAAACTAATCTAATGCTATAGGTTTTTGGGTTTTTCAATGGATGAACAATTTGGAATTTTTTTTTTGGGCAAAGATGAACAATTTGGAATTAGACAACAATACAATACCATGATCGAATTTGGTAGTGAGCCTCTGCGTCATCGCTTGTGCTTCTATGACATATTAATTAGTTGGTTTCATATAATATTATGAAAAGGATAAACTCTAATCCTACGGTCCTACCAACGATGCTGATGAAGTTGGGCGGGCAAACTCAATACGCACAGTGATAGAATTCAAATGCAATTCTTCTTCTAATTTAGAGACTAATTCTAGCGAGCCTTTGACATAGACTCCAAGCTAATAATCTTCCATTTGAAATAATTGGAGGACATAATGCAGTCTCCCAAAAACAAGAAGAGTCCTAGAAGGATTTGGTTGACATGTTGGAATGAATTTGGACGGTTTTAGTGAGTTAGTGAAAACTGAAAAGAATGGGGCATTAGAATCTCATATCACCTATTGTCAATTGTGATATTTCTGCCTATTGTCAATCAATTTGTGTATGATCGCTAAGACGCTTGTGGGAGTGGTCAACTACCACTAGACCTGTAATTAAGGTAATTAAATCCGCAGTTAGTATGGCGATAAATGTCGGTCATAAAAGCGGTGATTATTATGGCTTTAACTATGATAATAACTACGCACAATGATTACGACTATGAATGCACGATAAATGAATGTAGTAAATGTGTCATGATTAACCGTCGTTAATGCAGCATTAATCATTGTCATAAGTATGTAAGTAATTGCAGCCATAAAGACGGGAATAATGGTAGCTTGTTTCCTAAGTAAGTCATCGCCTATATAAAGGCGGTCCGACGTCCAGGTAAATCATCGCATTCCGACTCTTTTTACTCCACTCGACTAAAATATGTACTGACTTAGGCATCCGAGGGTTTTCTGCAGGTACCCCTCCTTCTCTTCAAGCCGACGGTCAAACTTCCGAGTCAACGTTCTAAGAAAGCTTCTCGATTGCTCCTGGTCAACTCCCGCTCCAGTCCGCATTCATTGGTGAGTCAAAATTCTCTATGAAATTTTTCGTCACCAATAAGTGGTGCCGTCTGTGGGAACCACTTTTCCCTAAAAAGTGATGACGGGAGTTGCACCTGACGGAATCCCATTTCTATCACTGAGGACTGGATATGACGAAATCTAACCCCCTCACCAGCCCCCAAATGGACTTATCCCAAACCCAAGTGACGATTTAAACTTGCCTTTTGTTGATGTTTAATATTCAGCGGTAGCTAAACTATGATCAACGCAGGTCCGGTGGGCGGACCGTTACTTGATATTATCAACATTCCCGCTACCTGTCAAGTGAAATACAAAGAGGGCATCAGAGGGAGACCGCGTCGGGCGGTCTTCTCTTCTCCGATGCCTAAGTTAGTCAATGTATTTGTGTTGACATGGTAACAGTAGACAAGTAGTAGATGCGTAATTAATTAGGAGAGAGGAGAAAACCTTTTATAGGTGGGGAGCTGATCTTCTCCATGTTTTCGATGTGAGACTGATATGCTTCATTTCCCAGTTTCTGGAGCTTCTAATGCTGTGTTAGCGTGGCGCGTGGCGGCGCGTCAGTGGTGATCTGGGGGTAAGTTGGGGCCTAGGCTGTAGCCTGCTTGGCTGTGTTCCTATATGTGACTCTTATGGCGGGAGCTGGTATTTCTGGCGATAGTATGAGCGTTGCTCATTATAGCTAATTATGCTAGGCAAATGCTCCTGTAAGTACAAGTCCCCAGTCAAGGAGGGCAATCTTGGTTGGGGAGTTGCCTAACGGTTTGAAGCGTTACCCTCGCTAGATTTGCAAAGCATAATTAGCGTCAGTGCTTTGTCAACCATGGACTTATTGAGCAAAGGCTTTATACCCTTTCGGGTGGACCCCTGTTAGGCCCTCCAGGGAGTCCCACACTCCCCGGCTAAGATAGACCTCCGTTTGGTCTCTGTATTGTTTGTTGAAGAGATCTATGTTGAACAGAGGGTGTTGGGTAGCGAGCCCAAACTTTGATACCCAAGTGACGGGGGTTAACGTGCCTAATCAGGGCCAGCAACGACTGTTGACGTGTCCCCATACTTGTCCCAGAGGACCATGGTTTTAATGCAACGCCGCGTGGCGGTCGATATCCGTATGAGGCGTAGCCTGAGGAATCAGAGGTGGTGGGAATCCCTCCGCCGAGGGAAAGGGGGCGATAGCGTCGCGGGGACTGATGTTTGCGAGACATTTGCTAGCGGTGTTGTGCGTAGAGGTGATAATCTCGCTTACAAAGGGAGGGAGAAGTTCCGCTAGCGGTGTTGTGCGTAGCGGAGATTCACTTGCAAGATAAGGAGAGAAGTTCCGCTAGAGGTGTTGCGCATAGCGGAGATTCACTTGCAAGATAAGGAGAGAAGTTCCGCTAGGGGTGTTGCGCGTAGCGGAGACTCGCTTGCAAGATAAGGAGAGAAGCTCCGCTAACGGTGTTGTGAGTAGCGGCGATAATCTCGCTTGCAAGGGGCGGGAGAAGTGCCGCTAGCGGTGTTGCGTAAAGGAGATTCACTTGTAGGATAAGGAGAGAAGTCCGCTAGCGGTGTTGCTAGTAGTAGAGACTCGCTTGCCAGATAAGAAGTTCCAGTAGCGGTGTTGCGCGTAGCGGAGACTCACTTGTAAGATAATGAGAGAGAAGTTCCGCAAGCGTTGTTGCGCTTTGCGGAGACTCTCTTGCAAGATAAGAGGGATAAGTTCTGCTAGCGGTGTTGCGCGTAGCGGAGACTCGCTTGCAAGCTAAGGAGAGAGAGGTTCCTTTTGGCGTAGGGGCATTGAACCTGGACGATTGGTATACTCGCCCCCTTTGATGGCTTCTGCCACGTGGCCGTCATGACGGCGTCGGTCTAACATTTGGGATTGTAAATTCTCAGCACGCCCGTCTCTTCGTCATTAATGCGAGTAATTATCGAATCAGTCTCCGAGGCGACGCCTCAGTTATTCCGGAAACTAAATGCGATCGTGGGACACGTGTGTGGCTGGAGAGTGACGACGCTTTTTGGTGGACGGCCTAGATTTGATTGATGTTGACATTAAAAGGGGGGAAAACCAGAGGTTGTCGCCATTATCTCTGCTTCAAACTTTCTCGTCGTCCTCAAGCTCTGTTTTTTAGCCCTCGAGAAGTGACTTTTGCTACTCGAGCGAGAGATCGGTGTTTTGGTGCAAGGGATCCCCGGAAGTGAAGGCGTAGAGTTCGAACGCTCCTGAATTCTCACCAGTAGGTTAGTGATTCTGAGCCTTTTCAAATTTTTTTTTGTTTCTGTTTTGCTCTGCCACTTATTGGGTTTTCGATTTGAGTGGTTTTTGTGTCTCGCTTGTGTGCCCTGAGGGTGCAACACGCGTTTTGGGGGGTCTCTTCTAGTGTTTTTGACAGAGATGAGGTTTAGGGATTTTTGCTAGATGGTCGAATCTAGGTTAGTGTGGGTTGGTGTTCGTGTTTTGGTCAAATATGGGTAACTATTTTTGACGTTCCTGGATGAAAATTGTCGTAGGGGTAGCTTAGATCTTGTGTGAACTAACTGGTTTGGGTTTTAGGGTTTGTGATGGCTAGCGTCGTAGAGATTTCGAGCAGTGAGGATTCCGGGTCTGACGTGTCGTTCAACGAGGCGGATTGGATATTTATTGATTCGTTGCGTTCGTCTGCCGCTACAGGAACCTCACTGTCTGAACCGTTAGACATCGAACCCTTACAAACCATACTCGGGGACGTGGCCATGGCTCGAGGTGGGCGACCGAAGAGTTCTAAGACTAGGGAGGATGATGGCGGACGTGAGCCGTGTGAGGAGAGGCTAGCGAGCAATAGCGCGGCTAGTGGTTCCGCTGATAGGGGAGACGTTGGCGGAGAGGAAGTGGAGTCTGCCTGGTTCTTGTCTGACGAAACCTCGGTTGATGAGGCGGGAGGGGCGATGACCGAGGCCGCCGTCAGCAGTCTGAAGCGGGTGTTCCGCTTACCTGGAGTGGTGAAGTTACGCCCGCCAGCCGCTAATGAGAAAACATCCATTTTGCCGGCGGGGTACGCTGTTGTTCATGAGACCATCTTCTGCCAGGGTGTGACTCTTCTGATACTCCCCAATCTGCAGATTTTGGTTTGCGATTTTGGCCTCGCGTTTGGGCAGATTTGTCCTAACATGTGGCGGTTGCTGATGACGCTGAACTCATTATGGCGCCTGTCCGGTGTTGAGGGTCCAAACGTGGCGGAGGTGCTACATTTCTTTGAGTTGGTGTACGTGAGGCGCCGAGGTTGTAGCGGTCAAGTAAATTTTGAGTCGGCGGCAAGGGGCGCCCAAGTTAATCGAGAACATGGAGGATTCCATGTCGCACTAGTGGGGGACCTTCTGCGTTACCACCGACGGGTGGGAATACCAGGCGGGACCGAATGTGGGGCCGTCGACCTTTCGGATTAAGTCGGAGTTTCAGCCCATCAGAGGTTGTCGTCGACCTCCGCCACTTTGGATTTTGGCCTTGCTTGTCGACTCTTATAATTCTAATCGCGTCTCACTTTTTTTTTTGTAGCGGGCTTGCATTACAACCTGACTCGCGAGGAGGAGTGCCGCGTGGCGAGGATTAGAGGGTGTTGGCAGAACCACAACCTGCTTGACCTTAGGCTTCTCACTGGTTGGGAATTGTTGGTCGCCCAAGAGTTGACTCGCGCCCTTGTTAGGTAACTTTCGGTGTTTTGTGTTCTAGTCCAGTTTGCGGCGGGCTAACTTGTTATTTGTTTTTGTGCAGAATTTCCGCCGGGAAATAGAAGGAGCCAAGACCCTTTTGCCAAGGCAATGGACCATGTAGAGATGAACGATTTCTTAGAGAGTATGTACGCCCAAGGGCTGGCGGCCCAGAAGACAGCGGTCGACCCGGAGACACTGGCGCTGAGCTAGTCCGAGGTGCATGTGGTGTTGCCGATGCCTCACCACTCTCATCTTGGCGCCGACGGTTTTCCAGCCTTTCAGGCGGAGGCTGCGGTCGGTCGAGACGTTGCTGGGGGGACGGCGACTCTTGCATCCGCTGTGCAGACGAGGGAGAGAGTAGCCGCCACCCGACGTGGGTCCCAAAAAGAGAAAACACTAGCCACGAAGGCACCGGTTATGATTGTGGGGTTGGAGCCGCAAGTGGCCTCAAGGTCTGTCGCCGCTGGTGCTACGCAAGTGTTGCAGAAGAAGCGGCGTCAGAATGACGAGGCGGAAGAGGCGGAGACCATAGGGGGCCGTCAACAGAAAAAGTCGAAATAGGTTATACCAGAGGCGACCGTCTCCGCTGGAAGGGAGGCTCGGACGAGTGACCTGGATTCGTTCGCTGCCTATGCTGAGTTTCTGACGGACCTTGTAGGGGAGTATTTGTATCACCAGTGTGAGAGGCTGGGGGAGATTGTTTGCTCCACCGCCCTTGATCAATCGCCCTTCAGCTATGCCTTTGGGCACTTGTCTATTGGTTTGCATTAGTTGTTTCTGGCGGCGTCGAGTCAGCCCTGCACTAAGCGACATCTGAGGGAGGAAGTTGGCAGTCACCAGGGGGAGTTGGCTGGAGCCAAAAAGAGACTGGCGGAGGCTGAGCGGCTCTTGTCCAAGGCCGAGTGTGATCTTTTAGATGCCCGTGGCAAGCTATCTGTCGCCGTTGAGCGTGACCTCGAGCTAAATAACGACATCTCCAAGCTGCAGCAAGATATAGCTCTGCTGAAGGATCAACTGGCGGCTAAGGTAAAAAAGATTGAGATTCTTCAGCTGGACTCTGCCGCCAAGTCCTCCGAGGTAAAGAGGTTGGCGGGTGAGGTTGCCCGGTGGGAAGTGGATAAGAGTCGCACGGAGGCCGCCGCTGTGGAGGCATTTAAGCAGTCCGCCGAGTATAAACATGTGATGGCGGAGGCGGCAAAGTCTGGCGCTGCCGCTAACCTGAAGGTGCTGAAGCATAAGGGTGCTATCGACTGGGTGAAAGCGTCCCAGCCCACCAGGCCGTCAGTGCAGACAGCGCCTCCTACGAGTGGTGTGACTCCTGCTCAGGCTGAGGGTGTTTGTTCAGGAAGTGGGGAGAGTAGTGAACATCAGGCGGACGACGCTCAGGGACTCCACCTCCTACGCGGTCTGAAGTTTTGCATGTCGACTTTCTGGCTGCACATACTTAACCAGATGGTACCATCGTGACTCCTAATCCGACTGCTCGTGGGTCCGACCAGACAAGCCATATGTCGGAGCAACAACCGTAGCCGGCAGGCGAGGATTGCGCTGCAGCTTCCCAAAACCCATGAAGACCGGCCATTATAGTGCTGCTAAGACCTCATATATTTTTTTTTGCGCCGCTAAGACTGTTTTGTAATTTTGGAAACATCTTTGGGCGGGGAATCCCGATCCCTAATAAATTCAACTGGTTACTTGATTTTGAGATTTTTGATGTAGTACTCGTCGTTGATTTGTGTTGGTTGCATGCCGCCATACTGTTAGAGCCTTGACCTGTGTTTTTGTTAATCAATCGAAACATTAAAGGAATTAAAATTGTTCCAAGTGCATGAGGTAGCGGACGTGGTCCGCCGAATGTTGTTGGCATTGCCAGTTAATTCTTGTGCATAGGCTTCACAACAATGGTTTGAATAATTCTTTGTTTCATTGGTAACTGACGGATCTGCATTTACAAAAGTGGGGTTGTACCCGTTGCGTAGCTTCCCTTAGCTAAATATTGAACAAAAATTTAGCTAAGTCAAGATGCTCTTGGGTAGCGGCATGACTATTTGTAGTAATATCGAAGGTGTTTGATATTGTAAGGGTGGGTCGTTGTGACGCCATCCTTGTCCATTAAGTAGAAGGTGCCATCCTTGTCCACTAAGTTGGGCGGAGTGCCGTTGGCGGTGGGATGACCTCCTTCATTACCTAGTCCCCCAGTTAGAGTTTCCGGGAATTGACTCTGGCGTTGTAGAAACGCGATACATGCTGTTTGTTTTGTAAATTGTGCAAATGGGCCTTGTGTTGTTTTTCCTCTAGGAGGTCCTTGTCTAGGCTGATGCCTTCGCCGTTGGTCTCAAGGCAGTAGCCTTCGACTCTAACGGTGGGTTGAGTGACCTCAATAGGTAGGACAGCTTCTGTTTCGAACATCATGCAGAATGGTGTTTCACCAGTGGCGGAAGTTGGGGTAGTCCTGATGGCCCACAGGACTTCATGCAGCTTTTCCGCCCAAAAACCTTTGGCATCGTCGAGTTTATTTTTTAGCAGCTTTTTGATTATCTTGTTTGCTGCCTCGACCTGGCCATTGGTTTGGGGGTGAGCGAGAGATGCAAAACTCATCCAGGTGCCCAAGTTAGCGGTGAAGGATATGAGCTCCTTGTTGTTGAACTGCGTACCGTTGTCTGTGATGATTGTATGGGGGACGCCATAGCGGCAGTAGATATTCTTTCAGAGGAAGTGAATTACAATAGTGATAGTTATTGCTGTCAGAGGTTCCGCCTCTATCCACTTGCTATTGTAGTCGATGGCGACGATGATGCACTTGAACTGTCCTTTTGCAGTTGGGAACTTTCCTATTAAGTCCAGGCCCCAAGTTGAGTGAATCCATGGGCCAATAATGATTGAAAGAGGTTCCGCTGGCGCGTGTGGGAGGTCAGTATATTGTTGACATTTGTGGCAGGACTTCGATATCTTTCTGGCATCATTGCTGAGCGGAGGCCAAAAGTAGCCCTGTCGAATTTTGCGATTGCCAAGGATCTGGCGCCTGAGTGGTTTCCACGTTCCCCGCCGTGTATTTTTGCAAGTACGACCTTTCCTTTCTCTGGGGTTAGACACCGGAGATAGGGGTGAGTGAAACCCTGGCGGTAAAGTTTGTCATTCTAGATGTTGTAGCGGGTTGCTCTCTGCTGGAGTTGTCGTGCTTCGACTTTATCCGCTGGCAGAGTCCTATTGCGTTTATACTCGATGATTTCGTCCATCCAACTAAGGCTGACTTCAATGTTAAAAATCTCTGCTAGGGTTTTTGTGATGAATGATCTGTCAAGACTCTCCACCATTGTGTCCGCCGGACTTTGGTGTGGTTGAGCAGTTGCCAGTATTGCCAGTGAATCAGCCTTGGCGTTCTTTTCCCTGGGGATCTGTGTAATGGTGTGGAAGTTGAATTTTTTAAGAAGCGTCCTGACGTATCCCAAGCATGCCGGTAGCTGTTGATGTTTGGCTTGGAAACTACCGTTGACTTGGTTAACGACTAGCTAAGAGTCGCTGAATATGTTGACTATGTCAGCCCTCGAATCGATGGCGAGGAGTAAGCTGGCAATGAGTGCTTCGTACTCCGCCATGGTGTTGGAGGCTTTGAAATTAAACTTCAATGCGTATTCCACGTTCAGTACCCCCGACCCGTCAAGATGACGCCGGCGCCGCTGGCCTTTGCGCAAGCAGAGCTGTCGACCTGTAGGTTCCAGTCTGAGTCCTGGGGGGCTGGGTCGTCAGCGGTTATTATTTTCTGCGCTGGGCTCAGCTTCTCATCCAGTTTCAACCTGACGCTCTGTGAGCTCAGCAATGAAGTCTGCCATCGCCTGGCCTTTCATGGCGATCCTAGGCTTGTAGTCGATGTCAAACTTGCTGAGCTCGATGGCCCACTTGCTGAGGTGCCCCGAGTGTTTAGGGTTCTGCATTACCTGTCTTAGCGGCTTATTTGTTAGGAGATGGATTGTGTGAGCCTGAAAGTATTGGTGGAGGTGTCTGGCGGCGACAATGAGTGCGAGAGCGAGCTACTCCAGTAGGGTATATCTTGTTTCTGTCCCGTTCATGCCTCTGCCGGCGTAGAATAAGGGGAGCTCCTCGTGACCGTCCCGCCGTACAATGGCACAGCTTACCGCTGACTGTGATACCGCTAGGTATATATACAATGTCTCCCCTTGTACATGAATAGAAAGGAGTGAGACCGCTGCCAGATTAAGATTCAATCTCAAATCCCATAATCTCAACTCCATCAATCCTCTTAGATATCAATCCAAGCTTCACCAAACTTCAAATACAAGTTCTACGACATTTATAGGATTTAACTAGCCAGAAATTGCAAGTAAAAAGCTGCTGTACACGCCGCCGCCGCCACCAACTCTAATGGCCACCAAAATTTGGCAGCAGCACCTACTCAACAAACCCAACAACTCTTAACTGTGAAAAAGTCAGGAAATTAGTATGAGTACCTCAACAATTAAGGAGAAGGTTGAACCGGATTCGTGAATAGTGACCCAGAATTTCAAACCTTAGATTCTCGACAAAAGCTTTGGAGAGGATGGTCTATGTCTCAAGCCGCTTCTGATCGGCTAAGTTTGGCTGGTTTTGGTGACCGAAAACTGGAGAATGAGGCGTTGACTCAAAACGGGGCTGTGGAGTTCTTAGCTTTGGGTCTTTGTTTTCCGGCCAAGATGCCGTGATTTTCCACCATGAGGAGGTTGGGTACAGGCAGGGGAGTCGAACGGTGCCGACCACATGCTCCCAGGTGGCCGGATGAGGAAGTTATAGTGGTGAGGCTGAAGAGAGAGAGTGACACGAAAGGAGAGAGAGAGAGAGAAAAAAACTCGGGGGAAGGAGAAAGAAAGAAAAAGTTACTCGGGCACTGTAGAAATTCAAATTTATACTATCTAGAACAGTAACTATCGTATTGCACTTACAACTTTCGCAGACGAACTTCGATTTTTACGAACCACATATGCACGCACTCGGTTTAACGTCCTCTACAACTTTCATGAAGAATAGTTTCTCAAATTTTGACCCAAACAAAAAGTCAACTTTTAGGGCCACTAAAAGTATCGAAAGAAAGTAAAAAATGAAAGAAATTGTCGTTTACCGTCCAAATGACTAGTAACCCTGTAAATTGGGCTACGGGACGTGACAAGTCATGGAAAGTCCACTCGTGAAACTCATATCGATTAATGGAAAATGTACAGTAATATGGTGACTTCGTTTGACAAAAAGATTGGAATAACTCATAAAACTCAGATAAGAAAAATAAAAGAGATTAGTGATTTTTACGCATGTCGGTATGAGAGACTATTGGAATTATGTATTTTGTATTTTTAACATGAATAAGTTCCTCGAGTAGGACAGTTGCCCTATTGCTTCGAAACTAGTTCCTTGAGTAGGACAATTGCTTTGATTCATAGGAGTAGGTTCCTCAAGCAGGACAGTTGCCTTAATGGGTCGTGACTGGTTCCTCGAGTATGATAGTTGCCTTAATGCTTTGAAACTGGTTCATCGAGAGGACAATTGGTTTGATTCGCAAGAGCTGGTTCCTCGAGTGTGATAGTTGCCTTAATGCTTCAAAACTGGTTCTTCGAGTAAGACTATTGCTTTGATTCATAGGAGCTGGTTCCTCGAGCAGGACAGTGGCCTTAATGGTTTGGAACTGGTTCCTCGAGCAGGATAGTTGCTTTAATGCTTCGAAACTGGTTCCTTAAGACAGTTGCGTTGATTCATATGAGCTGGTTTCTTGAGTAGGACAATTACCTTAATGCTTTGGGTGGGATGACGTCCATCTCCCTCACTGCAGGTAGGGTGGGATGATGGACCTCACCCTCACTACATGCGGGAGTGGGACAAGGTGATGGATCTTACCCTGGCAAGACGTAGAGGTGAGACAACACAGGTTACGAGATTGGTAATGAATCTAAGCCCCTCTGGGTATGGGGGCAATCCCATCCTCAGAAGACGATAAGAAGTAGTCTATGGAAGGAGAATTGTCCCATACGGTTTGGTTTCAAATTATCCAATACATTGTTTTTGTTTAACGATTAGATCGCTGGCTAATTACCCAGGATATTGGCTCTCAATTTCGAATTACCCAATGCATTGCGTTCTTGTTTTGTTTTTCCCTGAGGGTCTGCACGCTCAGAAAAGAAAAACTATGGGGCATGTAGGGAAGTGAAATATATGTCACAGCCATGGAAACATAGATGACGGTCATCGAGGTCGGCGTAATCGACGCAGCCATGGAAATGGCGATGACGGTTATCGAGGCCAGCGTCACGGTCATCAAGAAGGGCGCCACCAACGTCAGGGCCGACATCATGGTTATCGAGAAAGGTGTTCCTGACGTTGGGGCCTGCGTCGCCCTCATCGAGAAGGGCGTCGTCAAGGTCGGGCCCTGCGTCGGGGTCATTGAGAAATGCGTCACCGACGTCGGGGCCTGATTTACGGTCAACAGGGCGGTCATAGTGAAAGTCATCACGTCATCGAGAAATGTGTCACCAACGTAGCCATCATCAGGATGAGCACCATGTCACCGACATCGGGGCCGACGACTCCGTCATTGGAAAAGACGTCACTATCATCGGAAAAGACGTCACCGTCTTCAGGGCTGGTGTCGTCATCATCGAGAAAGGCATCAGGGCTGGCGTTACCATCAAGATTAGCATCACCGTCGTCGAGTTGAGCGTCATGGACGTTAGGATTAACAATCATGGCTAAAGAAACCAAATGTTCAAGGGATTAAGTGGTTGAGAAGTATGGCAGGAGAGACTCATTTATCCCAGTGAAACTCACTATCATGCATTGGCATTACTCAATGACGGCGTCACGAGCCAAAATAAAAATAATAAAAACAAAAAATAAAAAACACAAGGAAAAGAGAGAGAGTTTCGCATGAGAGTACCTCAAGCTCAGCGTCTGGTTTGAGCTGCGTTGGGGCACAGCTCAGGATGTGAGGCAGCTCACTAAGGACACCACGCGCAGACTTGACTGGAACCTAGGCTTCAGCGCAGCGGGCGACGTACTAGGGGCACGACGCACCGCTGAAGAAGCCACGAGCAGACGAGTCTGAGACTCGAAGACCTGGCACTGGACTGGCTACAAGACATAGGCTGATCTGAGTCCTGGTTTGGGCGCGTTGACGTCGGCGTCAACGTCGTCCACGAGATAAGATGCTGACTCTGAACAACGAACCATGATCTTCTTATAGGAGCACATTTACGCTTTCAACGCAAGGTAAAATTTTAAAGAATGGTACCCAAAGAGAATTTAAAGATATGGAACCCAGAGAGGAAATTTGAGCTTTGAAAATTTTCTCTTGGGATGAATTCCCAAGGACAAAATTTGGGGGCATTGTGGGAGTGGTATTGACCACTAGACCTGTAATTAAGGCAATTAACTTTGCAGTCAGTAAGGTGATAAATGTTGGTCATAAAAATGTTACTCCAGCTTTAACTACGATAATAACTACTTGCAATGATTATGACTATGAATGTGCGATGAATGAACGTTCTAAATGTGTCATGATTAACCGCCATTAATGTAGCATTAATCAACATAAGTATGTAAGTAATTGCAGCCATAAAGGCGGTAATAATGACAGCGTCCCCCAAGTAAGTCATCGCCTATATAAAGGCGGCCTGACGTCCGGGTAAACCATCACATTCTGACTCTTTTTACTTCACTCGACTAAAATACAAACTGATTTAGGCATCAGAGGGTTTTCTGCAGGTACCCCTCCTCCTCTTCGACTCGACGGTCAAACTTCTGAATAAACGCTTCAAAGAAACTTCTCGATTGCTCTGTCAGTTTCCGCTCTAATCCGCATTCATTGGTGAGTCAAAATTCTCTAAGGAATTTTCGTCACCAGCAATGCTTAGATTTATATTAAGTTTTAGAATGGTTAATCACTTTTAGGTTTTTTATTTCTAATCAACATTTTGTAAAACATTCTTAATAATTTAACTTTTGTAGATGGCAACTCACAATTCCCAAACAAGCATTACCCAACTAGGGAAAGAGAAACAGAAAGAAACAAGCTAGGGAATCGACGAAGAAAGTTTGTTTGATAACGACTGAACCCAGAGATGATGTTGATGAGGATTTGTGATGATACCTACTCAATAAACAAAGGCTTATTTGGTATAATGCGCCGATGAATGGGAATGCGGGGAGTTCAACAAGTCCCATTTTTTACTTTAACAAAAAAAAAAAGTTCTAGTTTTTGGTTAAGGACAAATCATGCTCAAGCCACAAGTCATGTAATGTGTTTGGATATATATATATATAGATTGAAACTTTGAAACTTCTTTAGTCCTGATATATTTTTTATTTCTGTGTGTTAGAACAAATTAATGGTAGATCCTTCTGCTCAAATTTCGTTATATAGTAATATACTAATATATCAGAGTAGAGTTCGATGTTCCTATTTCATGGCTCATAACATGTTCTCTTTAAAAAAAAGACAAACATGAGATAACCAAGTAGCTAGAAGTATACAATTCGATTTCCATCCAATCGGAGAAGTCTGCAATATCAAAGATTTACAAAATCCCACGTGTTCAATGTCTTTCTTCTTATTGTAATGCAATGTTTCGGATAAGATGCTTAGAAAGTTGGGATTAAACAAATGGAAGTTGATACATGGACCATCACATGATAAGGTCCCCGCATCTAATCTCACTAGATTTGTTCCTATGTGGAACATCCATCTTCTTCTTGGTCATTATTCACTTAGAATATTTTTATAAAACTTTCTATTTTTGCTCTTTAGCTATTTTAAAGAGCATGTTTATATTTTTATCTATTTTAGAGTATTTTTAGCATACTCTCTATTTTGGAGAGCATGTTTAACATTTTATCTATTTTAGCAGCTGCACCAGACTCCTAAGTGACTTTCTATTATAACTTTTAGTTATATCGCTCCTAAATATAGAGAGCAGTATGAAACTCTCTATAATTTTTAAAAAATTCCTTTTAAGTTATTTTATGTAATTTATAAATACATTTAAACTATTTAATTTTTATTTAAAAAATAATATAAATTAAAAACTAACAAAAATAGAGAGCAATGATGCAGACGTAATTCTAAAGTGGCTAGCTAAAAAGACGTTTTAGCTACTTTAGCTAAAATTTGACTCAAAAATGGCTAGCATTTGTGAAGATGCTTTTAGCAGCTGCACTAGACTCCTAAGTGGCTCTCTATTATAACTTTTAGTTATTTCGCTCATAAATATAGAGAGCAGTATGAAACTCTCTATAATTTAAAAAACATTCCTTTTAAGTTATTTTATGTAATTTATAAATACATTTAAACTATTTAATATTCATTTAAAAAATAATATAAATTTAAAACTAGCTAAAATAGAGAGCATTGATGCAGGTATAATTCTAAAGTGGCTAGCTAAAATGACTTTTTGGCTACTTTAGCTAAAATTTAATTCAAAAATGGCTAGCATTGCTAAATATGCTCTTAGCACGTGTTTACTTACAAAGCTTATGGATTTCGCTTGGGTTTTCGTATTAAAATTCTAACGGTGAAAAATTCATGCAAACTATTCAAAACTCATAGCTCGACTTTTCCATATTGTTTCATTGTTTGCACACTGAATCATCAATATATGTACATCGTTGGCAGTGTCAATTCTTATCTTTTCGTTAGGGTTTTTGGTGTTAGGTAAGTCCCTCCTTAATTGAAGGGTGTTGCCTCCATGATGAAAAACATTTCCTTAATTTAGGGTGTTGCCTTCTTTAATAAAGAAGAGACATAATGGAAGAAAACATGGAACCCAAGTTATGGAGGAATTTAAGGCCTCCACTATAACTTGTCATGGTGAGGTTTCCTCCTTAGCCTATATAAGAAGAGGTCATTTGCTCATTCTAGGCATCTCATCCATTCTAATCATCTCATCTCATCTCATGTAAGAGAGTAAGCTTGTGTAGAGACAAGCAATGAGAGGTTAAGAGCAACTCTAAGTGTCTTCGTGTATAGAAGCTAAGTGAGTTGTGTTTAAGAGTGTGAATAGCTCTTGGAGTAGAGTAATCTTCTAGGTTGAGAGAGGGTGTACAAGGGGTATCTGATTGGATACAAGGGCTTGGGTTAGGCATAAACTGGAGCGGTGTAATCTTGTACTTGTGTAATCTCTCATTAGTGAAGGTGAAACTCTCCGAGGACGTGGGCAAGGATATTGGCCGAACCTCGTTAAATCTTGTTGTTTTCTTGATTTGCTTATTTCTTCTTTCCATCTCTATTGCTAGTACATGTGTGGCGGGGGGTTAATTTCCTAACAAGTGGTATCAGAGCTCCAGTTTATCAGTCGTGGGCTGTTCGTCATGGGAAGTTCTAGCATCTCACATTTCAAGGTGGAGCAGTTTGATGGAAAAGGAAATTTCACTCTATGGTAAAGGAGGGTGAAGGACATCTTAGGTCAACAAGGTCTTGAAAAACCCTTGAAGGGAAAGGATGCGAAGCCGCAGAAGATGTCAGATGAAAATTGGGACGAGTTGGAGTCCAGGTGTGTCAGCACTATTAGGCTGTTTATTGTTGACAATATTATCAATAATGTTAATAATGTAGATTCGGCACCTGAGCTTTGGAAGAAAATGGAGAAACTTCATCTTAGGAAAGGCTTGCAGGCTAAGTTAAATCTAAAGCAGGATCTCTACAAGCTCAAGATGGGAGAAGGTGCGAGTCTCATGGAGCACATGAATGTGTTCAGAGGATTGGTAGATCAACTAGCAAAAGTTGAAGTAAATATTGAGGAAGAAGATCAAGCCCTTCTACTTCTTACCTCACTTCCCGATTCGTATGAAAATATAATCACTACAATTTTGTATGGTAAGAATACATTAAAAAAGGAGGAGGTGGAATCGAGTCTCTTAACTCACGAGAAGCGAAGAAAAGCTTATGATTCCCAAGGTTCAGTCTTTGTTGCTCATGATCAGAATCAAAAGGGAAGGTCAACTGCCCGGGGATCTAGTGGATATAGCAGGTCTAAATTCAGGGGCAAAGGAAAGGGCAAGCAGTACTACAAGTGTAAGGAGTGGGGACACATAAGGCCGGATTATCCGTTGTTGAAAGAGAAGGATGATAAGGGCTCAGATTGCTCCATGACTGGAGTAGCGCAGGTTTCAGATGATTATGTAGAAATTCTCACAGTCACCAAAGTTAATTACGCTTGTTCTCAACGTGAATGGATATTGGATACTGGTTCTTCTTATCATCTTTGTTCAAGGACAGAATATTTTGATACGTTCCAAGAAGTCCAAGGAATTGTGACTTGGGGTGCTGGCACAAGGCGTCGTGTCATGGGTGTTGGAACGGTGAAGATCAAGATGTTTGATGGAACGATTCGTACTTTGGGTGATGTTGTGTACGTTCTAAGGTTCCGAAGAAATTTAATATCCTTGAACCAGTTAGACTCCAAGGGCTGCAGGGTTTCGTTAGCAGGGGGAGTTATGAAAATATCAAGTGGTTGTATGGTCCTAATGAAGGGAGAAAAGTGTGGAAGTATGTTCCGTCTGATAGGAAAAACTCAGACCACGAAGGATGAAGGGAAACAGCGTGCACGAGGATGCAGGTACCTGAAGCGGGTCTCGTTTGCGAGCACATCAAAGACTCCAGTTACAAGTTTCCAAGTTTCAAAAGATGAGAAGGTAAATCCTGCTAGGGAATGGGTCAAGTCAAGGTCCCTCTTCAAAGTCAGCAGGTAATAGTTGTCTCGGGGTAGTTACACATGGTATTGGCCGATTGAATCATAGGGAGTTAGGACCACATATAATTGATTCTGATTATGTGTAACTGCGTAACTAAAAGGCCAAATGGAATCCTTGTTAGCTTGTGGGTATAACCAGTTGAGTCTCAGATTGAGATGACTTCTGGAATTGAAGTGGTGGTATGAAGCTCTCAATGTAAGTCGGGAGGGGGAGATTGTTAGGTAAGTCCCTCCTTAATTGAAGGGTGTCGCCTCCATGATGAAACCATGATGAAAAACATTTCCTTAATTTAGGGTGTTGCCTTCTTTAATAAAGAAGAGACATAGTGGAAGAAAACATGGAACCCAAGTTATGGAGGAATTTAAGGCCTCCATTATTACTTGTCATGGTGAGGTTTCCTCTTTGGCCTATATAAGGAGAGGTAATTTGCTAATTCTAATCATCTCATCTCATCTCATTTAAGAGAGTAAGCTTGTGTAGAGACAAGCAAGGAGAGGTTAAGAGCAACTCTAAGTGTTTTCGTGTATAGAAGCTAAGTGAGTTGTGTTTAAGAGTGTGAATAGCTCTTGGAGTAGAGTAATCTTCTAGGTTAAGAGAGGGTGTACAAGGGGTATCTGATTGGATACAAGGGCTTCGGTTGGGCATAAACTTGAGCGGTGTAATCTTGTACTTGTGTAATCTCTCATTAGTGAATGTGAAACTCTCCAAAGACGTGGGCAAGAATATTGGCCGAACCTCGTTAAATTTTGTTGTCTTCTTGATTTGCTTATTTCTTCTTTCCATCTCTATTGCTAGTACATGTGTGGCGGGGGATTAATTTCCTAACATTTGGTAATTAACACGCACCGTTACCAAAGTAACCTCATGATGCCTGCGTGGCAAATGTTATTGAATCATAAGCATGAATTTCTTGTTTAGAACTTTTCTTTTTGACTAGGTTTCTTGTCAAGAACTTGATGATTAATCTAAGTTATTAAACTAATAAAATTATGATTCTTTTCCTGTTTCCCCGGGAATATGCTTACTCTATTTTAATGCTTTCTCTATTTTAAGTTATTAAACTAATAAAATTATTCTCATTGTTCTAATGTAGCATGGGGTTCCGGTTTTTATGTCCCCCCGTTGCAAAATATTATTTCAATAAATGGAACTGGACGTGGGGCTGAGCCTCCCAGTTAGGCTGGGTTCCAAACCCATTTTCAAAAAAAAAAAAAAAAAAACAATGACGGAGATAGAATTTCTTCCATATAATAAACCAGGTATATATTTACGTTTGTGACAAAGGTGCCAAGGGTGTGATGGATTTTTTTTTTCTGGTCTGATGGATAGAATCACACACACACACACACACACACACACACATATTATTTCAATAAATGGAACTGGACGTGGGGCTGAGCCTCCCAGTTAGGCTGGGTTCCAAACCCATTTTCAAAAAAAAAAAAAATCAATGACGGAGATAGAATTTCTTCCATATAATAAACCAGGTATATATTTACGTTTGTGACAAAGGTGCCAAGGGTGTGATGGATTTTTTTTTTCTGGTCTGATGGACACACACACACACACACACAGAGTCCGGCTACGGTGCGGACGGTACGGATTTCTCCTTTTCCCCCACTTTCCGATCATATTTTCACATCTTAACCTTTCAGTTTTTAGGTCCTAATGTATAGATCGCCTCTGCAAAATTTCAGCTAATTTGGTAATCGTTAAGGCATCTAAAACTGTAAATTACAACAATGTACACGAACGGTTCAGGTTCGACAGATTTGGTTCGTTCATGTAAATTACAGTTTTGGATGCCTTAACGATCACCAAATTGGCTGAAATTTTGCAAATATGATATTTACATTAGTACCTAAAAACTGAACAGTTAAGATCAAAATATGTGATCGAAAAGTAGGTGAAAACCGAAAATCCGTACTGAAATTTCAATACAGACGTTTGCACCGAACGTTCGCACCTGAAAAAAATTATATATATATATATATATATATATACACACACACACACGCGCGCGGCAATTGGCAGAGGTGGATAACGGTCCTCGTCGACGGGAAAAACAAGTCTGTCCAAATATTAGAACAAAGACAAAGATAAATAGTGGGTTAACATTGTGCCTTATCTGATCATCGATGGAGGAACGTGCTCAAAATGCTTTGAAAGAAAATGATAGTCCGTACTGCCAACTATAAAAGTCTTCATGGAATTTAAGTAGTTCAACTTTATGTCATGCTCATAATTAAGCAATTTTCAAGGTTGGAAATTGATCGAAGTGCACGTATATTCCAGGAAGGATACTGGTCTTTGGAAAAAAGAGATCCAAAAAGAAATTGAAGATTCCCGATGTTTCTGGATTGTAATAGCAGGGATCTGGACACAAAAAGTGAGCCAGGTTCTTTAGCTTTGGTTGGTGATCGACAAGTTTTTTACACCACATGTTTTTTATCAGATAAGTTCATACATATTTGGACGTTTTGAGGATTGACTTTGGAAAAGAGATTCGATTTGTTTTGAGTTCTTTCTTCATTTCTTGAGTGAAATGAGGTAGATGAGAGATTTCATAATTATTTATTCTCCAACAATGTGTCCGTAAATATTTTAAGTTCACTTCCCTCAATCTTTAAGTGAAGATTAGATTATTAGAAGCCATCATTTTTAGCTTATGAATTTAGGGAGCATTTTTAATGAGGACTAATTGAAAACTTTTCAATTAACGGATTGAGAGACCTACGTTTTCATTACATTACAGTAAATCAACTGTTAGATGTCTATTCATATATGAGTAAATCACTTATGAAAATTTTCTTTCAAATTGCTAATCGTTAAAGTACCGAACTAAAGCAAATCAATGATCGAACAAAATATGTCAAACATGTACTATTTATGCTCATAATTGATAAATCACGATTGTAAATGCTTTAACGATTTTCAATTTAGTTGAAAAATTACATAAATAATCTACACATAAATATCTAAATATCTAACGATTAATTTGTGAAATGTGATAAAAAAGTGAGTATCACAAAAATATTCTCAATTAGTCATCACTTTTCCTTTGAATTAGTAGTTACAATTTTACAAAAAAAGTGTTAAGAGTGAATTATAACATGCTACATGGAAGTTATATCTCCATATCCACAGCCAATAATCCAAATTTCATTTTTTTTATTTGTGACGTATTTGTCATGTAATGTCATGATTGAACTTGTTCATTTTCTAAATAACAGAGACTGTAATTAAACGAAACTAAATTAATTCGAATGTAAGTACCGTTCTATGGTAGAGAAGAAATGATTAGTACGTAGTTCCATGTGCAAGTGTCACGTGTACCTACTTGGGCTACTTTCTCGAGTCTCTATCGTCGTTTTCACACGTAATCATCTTTTAAAAGAATCTGATCCATCAATCTCTATTGCATGATGAGGACTAAACTCCCTACAACTAATGACGTGTAGACTTCCGTTTCAAAAAAACAAAATGAAACGTGTAGACTACAGTTGTAATACCTTTCACGGTGTAAATCTCTGATGTTTGTATCGATTCCGATGTTTGTAACCTTTCTCCAGTTTAATGAATGGTTACTTTATTGATCAAAAACCCCCTACAACTAATGAAACGTGTTGACTTCAGTTTCAAAAAAAAAAAATACAAAATGAAACGTGTAGACTGCAGTTGTAATACCTTTCACGGTGTAAATCTCTGATGTTTGTATCGATTCCGATGTTTGTAACCTTTTCCTAGTTTAATGAATGATTACTTTATATGTGTGTGTGTGTGTGTTGGTGGGATGGTAAGGCTCTGAATCTAATTTAGGAGGTCAGGAGTTCAAACCCATCATATGAGTGTGGAAGGGTGGGGATTAAAAAAAAATGAATGGTTACTTTATTGATCAAAAACCCCGTACAACTAATGAAACGTATAGACTTCCGTTTAAAAAAAAAAAATGAAACGTGTAGACTGCAGTTGTAATACCTTTCACGGTGTAAATCTCCAACTCCTCCGAGTTGATGTACAAACACCTGTGCAGTAGTGATGAAACAGATCTAAAGAAAAACACCTGTTAGCATTGGAATAAGTAGCATTTTCCTCAGAAACAAATGCTGGCCGGCATTCGTTTGTTTGAACTCAACCTAGAAATTCAGGATATTTCATGGTCAGGAACTCAGGATGTTCAATACTTGGTATAATTAACATTAATAACGAAGCATATGAAAGCTACTAATAACTAAATTAGGAAAAACTGTACGTGGAGTGCATGTGATAATATTGGATGGCTCTACCGAACTATCAACATTATGAGCCCTTTGATCATGAAATGGCATTTGCAGCCAAACTCTCACCTAATTGTACTATATGCAAACTCAAACTTAATCCATGGTTGATTAGAAGTTCACTGGTCTTTTTAAATAAGCACAAATAAAATAAATCTTCAATTCAAACGGCAATGATTTTTGTAGTTATTTGAAAAATAAGTCATCCATAACACATATTTCGTATACCAAACAATATACAAATAATAAAAAGAAGAGTAAATGATCTCATTTACAATATTCATTCTATCATTCAGGATTCTCCAGAGCAACCATGAGAACCGTTTCATCTTCAATTGAAAAATTTGCTTCATGATTGGCTTCTTGAGCACAAATCTGTCTCATTAGAAAACTTTTTTCATTAAGAGAAAAATTCACCATAAGTCTTTAAACTTTGTTGTCAAGGTCAATTTGATACCCACACTCACAATTCTATCGATGTGATACCTAAAGTCATATTTTGATATCAATTACATGTCTCTGTCTAATTTCCGTGATGGCTCCGTTAAAAGACTAATGCAGCAAGCATGTGGAGACCAAAAAAGGGTAAATAATCAATTCACCCTTTTTATTTTGTCAATTCATTTGTTCTTTCTTTTCTTCTACATTTTTTTTTTTTTTTTTTTTGTAAATCAAGCCATATAAGGCCAAATTTCTGCGTTTATTTCTATCTTCTTCCTCCTCCTCTGGATCTAAGAACATTCATTAATTTCTTGATGGGTCGGCTGTAACAAGTTGAAACTAACCCAACCTATATGGAGCAGTGTGTAATTAAGCTCCTCGAGGCTGCTCCTAAAACGACGTCCCTGCACGGCTCTTCTTCAAAGTTGTCGCAGCCCTTGTTCGAGCTTCAGCAAACAAAACAAGCTAAGATGGATGCAATCATATAATCAAGATGTTTTGAATCTTTTTCAACAGTGATGGACGTAATTTGCTCAGTTTTTGTTGATGCTAGATCCAGATCCATATATGGGTCAGGTAGGGGTTGAAATTGATGGCCGGTTTATTGAGCCAGCTACTCTAATTAATTGTATTGATCTGAATATGAATCGGTCAGGAAATGGATTTACTACTAAAGTCTCGGTCACTTCGTATTTGGTGATTGATGATCCGGCCACATCCTTTTTCTAAAGACTTGCAACCTTATTGTTTTGAATCGGTGGAATTAACCTAATAATACATTCAACATGTTTTTGAGGCTTTAGATTGGCCGTCATATAGCTCGCCACAAAAAAAATAAGCTTTTTCTCCCACTACAACGCAGTACCAAATTTAGCAAGGTACAGAAATTGGGAAGTCATCAGTTTCATTATTCTCAGGAGCTTGAGATAGCGCGTGTTTCCCAAAGCCTTTGATCATGAAAGTTGCTCAGCATCTTCAATTGTATTGATATCATCCGCATCTGTATCTATTTCATCACCTGCTTCTGATCTAGCTTGGACCTTCAACTCATCGATGATCTGATTGAAGTTGGCAAAAGCAGAATCAGTATTGGGGGAACTGCCCATGGATCCGCTGCATTAGATTTCTGTTCCCGACGAGAGTGGTCCTACCCTTGTCAATCAAATCCTGCTTGGCGGTTAGAACTTGACGACACTGATCTTCCAAAGTGTACAAGTCTTGCTGAATTTTCTTAATTCTGGAAACCAGCTTCATCAGGTTTGCATTTTGGGGATAGATTTGTTGCAACTCCTTGTCGAGATTGTGCTGAACCACTGTCAGAAAGTGGTTCGCTTTCATCAACAGCCTCACCAACCCCTCTGTTGCTTCATGATGCTCTTGTCCCATTTCTTGATCCACTCAATTTCGCGCCTAAATCCCAAGCGGTTGATTGTGGTCACGGGCGTCGATCCACTGCGAGTTCAGCAGCCTCAAAATGGACGCTATTTCTTTCAAGAAGCCGGAGCTAATTGTGTCCTCTTCTGTTTGATTTAAGAGGCGTTTTTTATTTTTAAATTTGGATCGAGCTTCTTCGTTCCAAATCAAAATATTGCTACTTCTGTTTTGCAACAAAAGGCCGAGGAAACAAAAAAGAACTTCTGTTTTGCAACAAAAGGCTGAGGAAACAAAAAAGAAGGTTGATTCTATTCATACCTTTTAAAGTGGTATTTAGACTTCTGATGAATTTTTTTCTTCTTAATTTCCAGTTTTATCCCCTTTAGTTTTTCTATGTACACCTCCTTTCTTTTTACTGTACAACATCTTTTTTATCTCCTGCAACCCCCCCCCCCCCCCCCCTCCAAAACTACTACTGTTAAGAGGAGATAAGATCATCAATATCTTATAAAATTAGATAATCGTTTCCAGACTCTCTCAGTGAGGAAACCCGATTCCCTCTTGCAAGTTACGATAGAGGTTCATGAATTATTCTGAAAAAAAATCCATTTGGTACCCATGTATTGTGAGAATGTTTGAATCTTGTGTGGACGCAATGAAGTATCAAATAGAGATGATGGGTCAATCACCCAATTGATCCACTGGTGTTGATTGCTAATTGGTATATTGGATAATTAAGATGAAGATGTTACTGATAGTAACTTAATCCAACACCCACTGATAGTAACTTAATCCAACACCCACCGATAATTAGATTAAGATCAAGATGAAAATGAAGATGTTACTTATAGTAACATAATCCACCATTAAGATGAAGATGTTTCTCCCCAACTCATCCCTCGCACCCCCCTGCCGCTGCCAACAACATCCACATCCCCGACGTACATACCTACCCGCTCCGACATCCCGTCTTCCTTAACTCTCTAAAAAAAAAAAAAGGACTTGTAAAGTGATTCATTAAGTATAAAATTTCTACCTGAGGAAGACTGGGTTTTCATGGCCTAGGTGGGTATTGGGGGATTAAAGAAATTTGTAGGATTGAGGAGGACATATGAAGAGGTTGGTTGAAGAAAGAGATGAAATGAAATCTGGAATTTTTTTTTCGGAGAGTAAAAATCTGGAATTAGTATTCTTTCTTAGTCAAGAAAAATAAATTTTATCAGTTTTTTTTTCTCAATGGCAATATAGGACTTTGAAAATTACGAAAAAGTAGGGAGATCCACATGCTAGTTTGGGAGATTTGAATAGAAGCTCTTAAAAAAGAATAAAAAAAAAGTTTTGTTGTCTTCTAATAAAAGATTTATTGGGGTGCAATAAATCTTCAAAATTAAGAACATCTTTATTTTTCACAGATTATTGAACTCAATAAAAATTTTATTTGGGGCCAATAAAACATTTATTGGGGGCAATAAATAATAAAATATTTCCCAACATTTATTGTCCCTAATAATAGTTTTGAATTGATGTAATATTTTCATATTTTTCCTAAATCAAATCTTTATTTGTCTAATTTTATAGAGATTAATTCCTACTAAGACGACCTAAAAGTTTATTATGAGGTAATAAACCTCTCTGGCGACCTATGAGATTTTCGACGACGTCTTTAGGAACTCTCTCTCTCTCTCTCTCTCTCCCTCTCCACACACACACATACATACAAATGAGTGAGGACAAAACAGTCTCAAAAATTTACAAAAAAAACAAATTTTTTGCTTATTAGGGAGTACCTTATTAGAGTATTTATGGATAAGTAAGAAAAAAAATAATTAAGTAGTGTAAGTGGGGAAAAAGGCCAAAAAAATAAAAAATCACACGGCTTCCATTGTAAAGGAAAATATCGTAATTTACGAAAGATAATTTTATTTTTAGAAAACCGTATCCACTATTTGTACCAAAAGCGAAAACAAGAAAATGACCAGATTCACTGTACCTTTCACTGAGAAAATAATTAAAATCACATATCGAAAAGAAAATAGTAAGAAATTACTGTTACAATCCAATCTCGACTGTCACCTGCCCCAATTACCACCACCAACTCCTATATATACACAATATAACACCTTGCAAGCTTCTCATCCTAATTATCTCCACCACCTAGCTCCTTCCTTCTCTTTAATCCATTAAACCTTGCGAGCCTAATCTTCACCTTCATCCCAAAGTTGTTGACAATGGCGGAGACCAGACCCCAAACCTTTGTTCTTCCCACCAACAACAACAGCAAGAAGAGAACCGAGCACGACGACATGGACGGCAAAGACTACGCCGCTTCCGCCGCCAAGAAGTCGATGTTCTTGCCCACGGCGGCGTCCGCAGGGTGGGAGGACCCCGCCATGGCATTAGCCAATGCTCGCCACGAGTTTGGCGAGCACGGCGGGGTCAACATGTCCATCGAGGCCTCGGCCACGTTCACCGTCATGGAGCCGGAGACCCTCCGCAAGATGTTTTCCGGCGAGCTCGGCGCCGACCGCGACTTCTTCATCTACAGCCGTCACTTTAACCCCACGGTCCTTAACCTCAGCCGTCAGATGGCGGCCCTTGAGGGCACCGAGGCCGCCTACTGCACCTCTAGCGGCATGTCCGCCATCTCCTCCGTCATGCTGCAACTCGTCAGCAGCGGCGACCACATCGTCGCTTCTAGAACCCTGTACGGCGGCACCCACGCCCTCCTCACTCACTTCTTCCCCAGAGCCTGCAACATAACCACAACGTTCGTCGACATAAACGACCTCGACATGGTCAGGAATGCTATCGAGGTGGGAAAGACTAAGGTTCTCTATTTCGAGGGAATGTCTAACCCTACCCTCACCGTGGCTAACATACCGGTGCTCAGCCGAATTGGGCACGAGAAAGGCGTCACCATCGTCGTGGACAACACCTTCTCACCCATGGTTGTCTCCCCTGTTAAGCTCGGCGCTGACGTGGTTGTCCACAGCATATCCAAGTTCATCAGCGGCGGTGCTGACATCATTGCAGGTACTTCCCAATACCTAAAAAAATTCCTTTTCCGTATTTTAATTGGTAATGGAATTGTGCATCGCCATAAAATAGATTTTTGCTCATTTTTATTTTGCTGATTTGTGCTTATCCCCTCAAAAACAGAACTTTATTGATCATATTACCGGAGAATCCGAGTTCGTACTACATTGTATACTAATCAAAATCGAATCTATTACTATAAGTATATTCCTAAACGTAAATTAAGTACCTTTAGTGACCCACTAAAACATAAAAGCTTTATTTGTGAGTTGTGACGGAATCTAGGGACATAGGTGGATGAAATTGAAAATATTTTTTTCCCAGATGGCTAAGAGTAAGACATATATATTGAATGATTAATCATGTGATAGTGTTGAGCGCTACATACTTTTCCCCTCGTGAATCTTGTTTTGATCTGGGACAGGTGTTCTGCTTGTGTTTGTTTGTTTGTGATATTTTAGGGAATGGTTTTGTATGTATGCTTTGTTTGCTTTCGCTGCCCATCTCCACCGTACACTGTGTTAACATGGGTGACTCGAGTTGGAGTTGTATTCTTCTACGGCAAGAATCTCCTACGTGAACCGTGCTTAGATGTTTTACCTGTTCTTTTCCAAGTACCACCTGCACGGTTTCATGCGAAGCATGTGCTCTGTTTTTGAACAATGGAGAACATAGAAAGAAGGATAAATTTGCTACAAAAAGAATGTAAAAAATTTAACCTCTACGCGCAAGATTGTGAGTGCGAGAAGCTAAAATTGAAATGTAGAAATCGTTATAGGAATCTGCCAAGAAATTGGAGGGATTCTGCTTGAATATCATCTTATTTGGCAAGCACATTCCTCTGGCAGAGTTGGAACCCATCCTAGTACTAATTCTCAGTGCTATGTTTAGCATAATTTTCTTGATCTCTTTCCCACTAGAAAGTAGCTTTTGTGATTTGACAACAAAATCTTAAAAGTTTCGATGGCTATGTCTACTAATCAAACTGATGCAGGTGTTGTCTGTGGACCTGCAAGCTTGGTGAACTCAATGATGGACCTTCACCAAGGTTCCCTAATGCTTCTTGGCCCCACCATGAATGCGAAGGTAGCATTTGAGCTCTCTGAGAGGATACCTCACTTGGGTTTGAGAATGAAGGAGCACTGCAACAGGGCATTGGTGTATGCCACAAGGATGAAGAAGATGGGACTAAAAGTCATATACCCAGGCCTCGAAGACCATCCCCAGCACGAGCTTCTCAAGTCCATGATCAACAAGGATTATGGCTATGGTGGACTTCTTTGCGTCGACATGGGGACTGAGGAGAGAGCCAATAGGTTGATGAATTTGTTGCAGAACTACACACAGTTTGGGTTCATGGCTGTGAGCTTGGGGTACTATGAAACCCTAATGTCCTGCTCTGGAAGCAGCACAAGCAGTGAAATGAGCAATGAGGAGAAGGAGTTAGCTGGGATTTCACCTGGGCTGGTTAGAATGTCAATTGGTTATATTGGAACTTTGGAGCAGAGGTGGAGCCAGCTTGAGAAGGCACTCAATAGAATGCAGGATTCTGGTTTGTTTGGCAAGAAGTAAAAAACTAAGGTCCTTGTTTTTATGTGTTTTTGGGTCCAGGAATAAGGGCTAAGTTGGTTTCTCTTGTAAAAATAGGTGGACCCTTTTTTATATTTCAATGAATATCCCCAGTTATCCTTTTGGTTAGTTCTAATGTTTCTATAGTTTACCTTAGTGTTTTATTAATTTTCTGCATGATCTATTAGAAATGTGGGCATGCTCTTCTTTGATAATGATAGAGCCGCACAATATAAACCCAAGTAGGAGGAGGAGGAGGTGTAATTCTGAGCCCTAAGAAATTGGGTTTCTTTGGCAAGTCCTTTAACATAAATGTTTCAACCTGGAACGTGACTTATTCCAGTTCAATTTTTATTAAAGACTGAATTATAATTCTTAGGTTCACCCTTAGGGTGAATGTCGATTAACATATTTTTAGTTAATGAATTTATAATCAACCGGTCCATATATTAAATTAGTCTTTAAAGGCCCTGTAAAAAATCAATCGAATCGTTTAATTATCTAATTAAATAAAATAAATGGATGGTTCTAACAACACTTACTACTATTATGATGAACCGTTCATGTATTTGATAGAAATGAATAACTAAAAAGTCTTCAATTTGATTGATTTTTTATAAAGCTAATTTTTGTATTACGTTATACAACATAAATAGTTGGATTAGAAAATTATAAAGTTATTATAAATTAATTACAAAGATGATGAATATGCTCATACATCCAAAGAGTGAATCTAAGAATTGTCATTCGGGTCCTTCTTTTAATTAAGTCCTTGACAGACTGATAGGTACTCAAACTACGAGATGAGGTAAGAAGGGGAAGGAAAGCAAACCCGCCACAACCTACCCGTTGGTAACCCAGAGCCCAATGAGCTAACATAAGCAAAAATCCAAAAAACAAAAACAAAAAAACAAAACAAAAACTACCCGTTCCAATCACAGAGCCCAATGAGCAAAAAAAAAAAACAAAAAAAAAACCAGCCCAAGTGAATGGTTAATTATCTCTTTGGACATTTATTCAGCCCAGCCCAAAATCCAACTCAAGCCATTTCAAGAAAAAAAAATAGACTTTTTTTTAAGTCCAACCCAAAATTTTTAACTCTTTCAGCCTAAAAAATATTTAAGGAATTGAAGTGGAATTATTTAAGATAGAGTTTATGGTCTTGATAATTATTACGATGTTTCGGAACATATTTCAAAACTTTTCATAAGCTAATGTAGAACAGATGACAACAAAAATTAAAGAGCAGCTTGATCGTAAAAAAGGAAAAATCAATTTGCTATAAATTTGGCGTTCAATGTCACAATGCTAATTGTTATACCTTTATGAGAAGGGAACGGCACTAGGAACAAAATAAGTTGCTTTGCCACGACGTATGGCCTTTTTCAGGCTTTTGACGTCGTTTCAGGCTTCAAAACTGCAATTTACTATTTTTCCAACAATTAGGGTGTTCTAATTCGATTTGGATTTGTTTTATTTTAATCTGTGGGCTTTTATGATTCATTGTTAGTCTGTTTAGGGTTTCTTTTCTCCTATATAAGCAACCTTAAATGGCTGAACCTATCTTTCATCTTTTATCAATCAAAATTAAGAGATTTCTCTTATTTCTCTGGTGGATTCTAGTATTCTTGTTTAGGGTTTATAACTTGTAAAACGAGGTCACTTTTGGACTGCAACATAAGGTGAAATCCACGACTTAAGGGTCTGATAATAAAGCACATGACTCAACGAGTTTATGGGTGTTTTTCGAATAACCCAGCTAATTTTATGAATTTTAGACGTTTTGAATTAAGGAAAAGTATTTAAGGGAAAAGGAAAAATAGTCCAATGTAGTATGGGTAGTCGAAAATCACCAGCGCTTATAAGGGCTGTCCAAATTCGTTTTAGGGGAAGAGTATAAATAAGCCCCGATCGGATCAACGTTTCAGATTGTTCAAGAAGATACCAGAGCTCATTACCCGAGATAGAGATCCGACGACCTGATATTTTGACACGACCAGAACTCCTCCGTCGAAACACCTCCAGCCAGCGCACTGACACCATCAAGTTCGTCTCCTCATCACTAGAGTGATTTCATGGTGTTTTCCGACTACTCCAGTTTTGGATTTTCTTAGGTTGTTTGTGGTTCGATTTTATGTGTCAGAATGATAATTGATAATCGTTATGCTTAAAATTTAAAACACAGTTTGTGAAGTTAGGAAGTAGGCGAGCAGAGAGAGGAATTATGATTTACTGTGTTCTTTGTCGAGGGAGCTGACTTGCCCTCTAGTTTAATATCAAGGTTAGTCAGGTATTCCTTGGCAGCTCTGAGAATCATATTGCATAAATTGGAAAATGGATTGTTGATTGCTCTTATTTCATGCCACAGTAAACTGCGTTCCAGAGTTGGTGATATGGTTTTGGTCGTGATTTTGTACTATTTTGTTTTGTTGGTAACAAATAATCAAGGTATAGGTCATGAAAAATATAAATTGAATTGTTTGTATGATCCTAAATGGAAATATGATATAAGTTTGATCTACCTCTATATAACGATGAGCGAATATTGGATATATTGAAGATGGTTTTGAAGTCAACGAAAGGGAAGTTACAAAAAGATTTTTGTTGAAAAGTGTAATTGATATCCCATTTTCGAAATGATGACAAGGAGTTAAAAACTCAAATAACTATAGTTTACTATGAGACATCATTAAGGGAATGTGGCACGAAACTTGTTCAATCAGGATTTAAGTAGTTAAATCCTTTAAACATAAATGAGCTTGAAAATAAGTTTCTTAAGGCAATAAGAAATTGAATTTGGATTTATCGAACAGAGCTCTAGACCTCCAGTTACCCAAGATTTTGAGTAGTGGTGGTGTTTGCCAAAGGTTGTAGAGTAAGGCTCAAACTCTAGGAATACCAGGTAGGGTATTCAAGATTCTTCTCGGTTAGCGGTTTTCGTATATAATATATAAGGGAATACATCATCAATGGTCACTGAGTTATGACTTATTCGACACTTAATTCACTGTATTTTCAACAATATCACTTAACTCACTCAGTTTTACATCAGTCTTTCACTTAACTCACTGTCGTTAATTTTGTCGTTAAAAGCTGTTAAAATTGAGGGTCTATTTGTCAAAACACTAAAAAAATGCATTTCTACCTTTTTTTTTAAAGAAAAGACCATTTTTTTTTAAAAAAAAAAAGACAAATTTTTTTTTCAAATTATATTTAATTTTAAAGAAATCATTTTTTATTAGAAATTTCAGAAATTAAAAAAACTGAAAAAAGTCTAATAAATGTAAATTGAAGGTATATTTGTCTAAACACTAAAAAAATGCATTTCTAACTTTTTATTTATTTAAAAAAGACAATTTGTTTTTTCAAATTATATTTAATTTAAAAAAAAACATTTTTTATTAGAAATTTCAGAAATTGAAAAAAAAAATTTGAAAAAAAGTCTAATAATGTAGTTTTTTTAAGTTAAAAATGATTTTTAAGTGTTTTGACAAATATACTCTCAATTTTAACAGCTTCTAACTGTAGAATTAATGACAGTGAGTTGAGTGAAAGACAGATGTAAAACTGAGTGAATTAAGTAATATTGTTGAAAATACAGTGAGTTAAGTATCAAATAAGTCATAACTCAGTGACCATTGGTGATATTTCTCTTAATATATAGACATTTATAAATGATGCATGTCGAATGGCATGTTTTGGTAGTGATTCATAGATATAATGTATGATAATCATTCCATGCATCTGTATTATGAGTAACGGTTGATAACTTGAGAGCAAACGATGGCTACTGACTTCCTTTGGTTCGATCCCCTTAACCTCCATCAGGTTAACTACATCGATCATCCTAGTAATTCGGTTATTATGACGAACTCGATACGTGTGTGTAGTTGGTATGAACGCTCTCACTAAGCTTACTTGGTTATTACTTTATTTGAGATAAGGCCGTCTAGTTGGTGCACGAGATTGGCCATCAGGTATTACTCTGTGCTCGTATTCATTTGAGTCTCATGCATCAGTTTTAGCCAGAAGAAAATATGTATTTGACGTTTTTCAAACATTCATCTTTTTCATGTATTGGCTGGTAAAGTAAACTAATTTTCAAATCTATTGTGGTTGAGTTCTTATTGAGGAGTGAGGATGAAGGCTCACCTCTACAACAACTTTGGACGCAACTACTATGCACAAGAACGGGAACGAGCTGGGTTTGCATGAATGATCGAAGTCAAGGAGTCTTTGAAATTTTTTTTGTCATAAGTAAGCTTTCCGTTTCCGTATCATAACTTTCAATACTTTTCATTGTTTGATTGGAAACCTTGTTCAAAGTTATTCATCTCACAATTATCTTATTCTATATTCTATGATCATTAGTCATACCGCCAATGAGCCATGTTTTAGTTAATCATGAAAATGTCATTTTGTGAGTCGTACTTCGACACTAGTTTTGACTCGTGGTTTATAGCTCTACTTCAAAGAAAGTTACATTGATTTTTTTAAATGTTTTACACCTCAAAATGTTTTACGTTTTCAACTTTAGATATGAGTTTCAAATTTTAGAACACTATGGTTATTTTAAATAAAATGTCTTACGGTTCTTTATAACATAAGTTGGACTAATCGGCTTAGGTTTTATAGACTTACATAACTGTGATGTGCTCAAGTTGGTGAGGTGCAGTATAGAGCGTTACAAACTCGAACATTTCTTTCAATTTCAAGTCTAACCCACTTTGAATCAAATTTCTGGTTTCGTACATCTGTACTCAGTTCAATAACAATAAACTCATTAAAGAAGACACGATCCGATTTGATCAGATCGAAAGACATTTCTATATGGGTCAGTGTCCCATTATAGACAAGGGGCATGCTCATTTGTAAAATAGGATCCAAGAGAGATATCTTACCAAATCTTGTCACATATATCATAAGCTTGAATGCAATAAGGTTTGTACTAATCCCCCAACAAATCAACATCGCTAGGCTGTTGCAATCACCCGAGTTGCCCACGAGCACAGGCACCAAACAACAAAATAATATCAAACTCGACCCTAAAACTAATTGAGAAAAGGACCTTACCTGAAACTAATGGCATCACAATAGAGATTTGATTAGGACTTGACCAAACACCTCTAAAACATGTAGACAATAAGATCACTGTGTATGTATTTGTTTGATTCTAATCACTAGTACTTTTCAAAGTGTTTCTCATCGTTCATCATCGTCTGTGTCTTTCAGTCCATGCCACTTTCTCTCAACTTGTTGCTTATGACCAGTGATTATCGTACTTCATTATTGAATGGCTCGGAGTGCGCACCCTGATCGGAAAGGAATAAATCTTAGAGTAATGTTAAATCCATCATATAAACATGATGATCACATCTTTTCTAAAACCATGGGCGCATGACGTAATCATGAAGTGCATTTGCCTCTGAAGTCTGAACAATTACAGAAGGGAAATTTTGCATTCCAAATACAGTGTACCTGATTCTGAGCTGCATGTTGAGCTAGTTCATGTGTCGTCTTATTGCAGCAACAAGGGGCACAAAAGAACATGAAACATATGAAAATTGTCTTAAAAGTTGCTCGAATCGATCCAACAGGTGCACATCTACAGCCAGGTTCTCCTTATCTTGGATCGATTTCCCCACACTTATGATAAAAATCCAACTCCAATGCATGCACGTTGTAGCTTAATCGAGATTGCAAAAATCTCGACATCCCTATGCTACTGTCAACAATTAATTACATGTAGGTAATTATGTACAAACTCATCATAATATAAGTTTGTTTTTTTTTTTTGGCGAAATTCTCGAAATAAGTGCGATCATACAAATACTAATGCAAAAGAAAGTAACGTTTGTTCGGAAAATAGCACTAAAATTCAGTTACTTCACACATAAACATCTATAAGCCAACATATATTACCTTTTTTGATTACAAATATATATTGGAACCATGTTGTTCCCGTGCGTAGACCAAGGCTTAAGTATCATAATACACGCAGTCACATAGACCGATGTGATTATCCATGATCAAAGCTTACAAGTCTAAGAGATCGAGAGGCTTAAGATTTCACATCTCAGAAAAGACTTGGAAAAAGTAAAACCCATATATATAATACTTTTCTGCGACTTTTCTTTTTCTTTGCGGTGAGGAGAGGAAAAGACTACACGGTCTTTTCATTGCTTATCTGCGCCTCGGATGCACCTGAACAGTGAGAGGGTTAGCCATCTCGCATGAAAGCTTGAGCACTTCAGAGAGGTCGACCGGGTCAGCCCGCTTCCACTCAAACTCATGCAAAAGCGACCCGACCCAGAAGCTCACCGTAGCTAACCCTAACGACTTTCCGGGACAGCTCCTCCTACCGGACCCGAATGGCGCGAGCCTTAGGTCAGACCCCAACACAGAGAAGCCCACGTCAGCATCCTTGGATGACACAAACCTCTCTGGCTTGAACTCAAGTGGGTCGCGCCACACCTTTGGGCACCTCGTGATGGCCCACATGTTCACCATCGCTGTGGTTCCCGCAGGCACGTGATAACCATCAACCACAGTGTCTGTGATTGCCAAGCGGGCCCAGGACAGAAGTGGGCCTGGTGGGTGGAGCCTTAGCACTTCTTTGATCACTGCCGGCAGGTATACCATTGAGTGAATGTCCGTTTCCGTCAACGGACGTGATTTTCCGACTATCCGGTCCAGCTCGGCGTGAACTTTTGATTGGATATCAGGACGGAGCACCATTCTCGCAAGGATCCACTCTATCAGAACCGCCACAGTATCCGTTCCTCTGAATATCATCTCCTATAATTTGGCCATGCAACAGCATATACAAAATCAATAAAGCCAAAAATAATATATGCGTAGCTAGCTTATAACTATTACATTATTTTGGACATAAGTAGTACGTACATAATCAACACAAAAACAATTCGTAAGCAAATATTGTTGCACTGTTTTAGACATAAGTACGTAATTAACAAAATAGCAATTCGTAAGTAAATTGTGATCGCAAAAGTTGAAAGGTAAATTTTTTGAATGCTTACCCAAAGTACTGCTATCATGTCGTGGTCAGACAACTTGTCGGGTCCATGAAGAGCAAGAAGAACGTCGACAAAGTCACTATGGTTTTTCCGGTCAGTTTGGGATCGATGTTCTTTGATAATACGGCTAACAAAGCCGTTCACCCTCGGAACGAGTTTGGAGCATCTGTGCCGGATGCTCTGGAGGTCTAAACCGGCCAGCCAGGGAAGGTGATCGGACCAGTTAAGCTTTCCTAGCAGATCATAACCTTCTTCAACAAGCTGACTCAGCTCCTCGGTTTCCGTATTCAACTTCCCTAGTTCATACTTACGTCCAAACACAGAGCACATCATGTTGTTTAAAGAAGCTCTCCTCAGTACATCGCGGACGCAGAACTTGCGAGCGGTAGAGCCACGTGCGGCCACTATTGACAGCATTTCGGCGGCGAGTTGGAACCGTTGGGACTCGGAAGCGCAGATTTGTTTAGGGCAGAAGAGATGGGTAGCGGCGATTCGTCGAAGGGTAGTCCAGTAAACCCCGAAAGGGGCGAATCCAATAGCTCTGTTAAACATCAGACTGTAAGCCGACTCTTTGATCGGACGGTCGGCGAAAACCGAGCTGTGGAGGATTTCCTTTGCGACGTCAGGGTTGCATGTGATGATGACACGCGTGTCACCGAGGCTAAAAGCCATAAGCCGCCGTGCGCCGAACCGATCAGCTGCTTTAGTGAGGTTGCGGTGAGCTAGATTAGCCATGAGGCTCATGCTGCCCAGGATCGGAAACCCTTTTGGTCCGGGAATGAGCGTTTTTGTCATTTGGTGATCTCTTTTCTTCCAGTTGTGTTTTCCCCATGCTGGGCCTCCAGGAAAAGCCCAGAAGAGAAAGGACATGGTTAGCCAAGCCATGCACATGAAGAGGAGGGCTAGAAGTATGTTTATGGAAGACAGGGATTTCCATTTGGAGAATTCGGCGAAAACCCAGAAGCTCTCTAGCTGTGTTTCCATGGCGTCTAGGCCTGAAATGCAAACAGGTTTTGTGTGGATGGGGTGTAACAGGGAGTGAGCCAATTGAGTGTCGTTTCCTTTTTTGGGTTGAACTATGAAGTGGGAAGTTGGTTTATATAGGCGGGGGATAATAATAGAAAACTGAACCGTTATTTCGGAGCCTCAGAAACGGAAAATGTATAACAGTTCTAAACTTTTAATTTGCGCCGTCATGATTACTATAACCGACAAGTAAAAGGATCACTCATAAATCATCGCTTTATCATCCTTTTATTGTGTTTCACGGAAATTAAGGTTATTAGATCCGTTAGGAAGCCCTTGTTAGTTGAAACGATCGTTCTTAATTCAACCAATAATATGAGGACCACCCATGACAATTCATAAAAATTACAGAAAATTAAGGACCTGTTAGATAAGTAGAGAGAAGTGTAAACGCTTCAAGTATTGCTAAAAGAAAGTGATATCTTGCTGGCATGGATCTTCTACTCTTAATTTTAATAAAAAAATTATTTAATGATAGTATGATATCTTGAGATTACAATTATCGAAGTGTGTTTTTACACACACACACACATATATATGTATGTATTTTTTAAATTGAAATACATTTCATGTGTTACTGTTTTTGGATTGAAGTATGATTGTACGTAGTACGTAAAAACCTACTCTATTACTTGAATAAGAAGTCATTTGAGTTAGTCAAAACATTTCGTTGACTTCAATAAACAGACATATATACGAATATATATATATATACCACTGTAGAACGAGATCAACTCAATTCGGGTAACCCTCGTTCCAATAATCTTGAATTCAAAAGATCAGAAATTCAACTGAAACAACTTGTTTGATAATTGAAGATTATGATTTCGCGGCATTTTTACAATGTAATCATAATTCCATATAAATTTGTAATTTCATCTCCGAAAAATTGTGTGAATGCGGTTCAACCGTACGACAAATTGTTGCACCATTTGACTGCCTTTTACCATCTTTCTGCCAGCTACTTATTGCACCATTGTTTGGCTAAAATTGTTTCACCTCTGTCTTTCTCTGCTCAAGTAAATCAAGCTGAACTCAGATTACCACATACATACAGGCAACCAGAATACACCAAAAAAAGAAGGGAAAAAGTACAGGCAAAATCGGGAAAAAATCTTAGGAAACTGAACCCGGCTGTCTGATTTATACACGTGTTCGACAAATGGTCTGAAGCCGATGAGATCGTGCCTATCGTGCATGTCGTGGGAACTCCCAGAACTCGCATGAAGTTTTGGCACCACCTCTGACTTTAGGGTAGGGCATGCATGAGACGAGGCCCCCATGGATAATGGAGTTAGAGCCCCCATGGCTCTCTGTGATGAAATGTAAGTGCCTGGCTTACCACGTGTGACATGCAGTGTCCCTAAAACTAAGAACCGACGGACCTTGTTTTTCCCGCGCACCAAAGCCCTAGCTGAAACATCCACGCGTCTTCGATACTCAGGGGGCTTGGTAGTGGCAAGGAATGCGACGTATCATAAACCCTAATCGACCTTCCCATTCCACACAGGCAAGGGCATGGGCAAAACGGTCATATCGTAATCATGGTATAGTCCAATTCAAGGTGGACCGTCGGTCCCAGGTGGTCGAGTCTTGGTGATCTGGTAATCTTACTATTAAGGAAAGAGGGGCAGACAAGATCTAGTCTGAAAGAGTCGATACGTTCCTTCCCAGCTCTTTCTTAATAGTTTTTTTTATCATACTGATCGACATATTGGCTAAAAATTTCTGACGGGAAGATGTGAAATTACTGTTGTCATATATATTCTGACGGATTTGGAAGACAGACAGACCTTATCAAAAGAAATCTGGATGACCACCCATATGAAAAGGTGGGAAGACAATGAATTGACCATACTCATCTATTTTCTGTTCATAGAGACTTGACTTTGAATGGTAAATGGTCACGAAGGACACGAATCTAGCTTGTTGCTCGTGTTCTGATCTTCTGATGCATGCGCGCTTAATTATTTCACATGAAATCTGGCGAAGTTATCATACTGGTCAAGACTAGAAGAACCCTTGAGCTAAAGGTAAGAAGAAAGTTTCACCAATTTAAATGAGAGTTAAGTAAATTAGGTAAACAGTAAACTATTGGTAGCGACCATATCTAAAACAAGGAATGAAATTTTATATATTTATTTTCATTTCTGTACGGATAACTAGCAATTTACGATCATCAACATTCGATATTAGTGGGAAGTATGTTGAGATTTGGATTATAATCACAACGGACGTACTGCAATATATAAAAAAGATGCGGTATCTATTATCGGTACCTGTCTAAAACCCAAAGATATGATTAATATTTTAGTCCTTACCCCTTCCTTATTATTAAGTTGAGTCAATGTTCCAATTACTATGTGTGTTGGTCTTTGCCACTCAATTAAGCAAGTAGAATTGCAATTAATTCTAAAGGTGTATATGATTCTCTCGACTCATTCTAAAGGTGGATTTGGAAGGTCGACTTTCACTACACTCATTCTAATTTGAATCTTTGACTTCTATAGGATAAATGTTTCTTTTTTTTGAAAGAAAGGATAAATGCTTCTTAGATAGGTAAAGTACAGGCTTGCTCATTTACGGAATATTTTTAAGTGATTGTGTGGAACAAATGCATTTCAACCATATGTACTAAATTATAAAGTTGAAATCATAACAACTTAAAACCGTGTATGTGTTTTCAGCTGTCGAATTCACTTGTCTCTCACAATTTTGTATACAAGTAGGTCTCAGATAAAGTATATTAGCATGAGCCCACACACTGTGTGAGAGAAGTTTTAAAAAAAAAAAATTTCAAAAAGTGTAGAGAGGTAGTTAAAACTTGAAAGTAGTGGGAGCTGATAGAAACCCACGTTTCATGCCACTTTTATTTTTATTTTTTATTATTAGTTTGGTTTCCAAATTGTCTTTAGTATCCTTATTGATTATTTTTGTTTTAAAGTATTATAATATCTGAGGGGTAAATTGGTAAAAGAAAAATCAGTTATTGAAAGCAAGCTCTCATCTCTTAATAACAGTATAGATAACAACTTTATACATGCAACTACAATAATTTATTTACAATGCGGGGGTCAATTGGTATTTAGTGACTAATTACTTTACCCTATTGTTACTAATATATGGCTATACATTTCTGGAAGGTATCCATCATGTATGTGCACCATAAGGAAATAATGATGATAATTATTAATTGCTGCACTTGACAATATTGCATTATTGCGTGCCACTAGTATATATGATGATATGATCACTCTAATGCTGGCCAGTACTTTTAATCGTGTAAAAGTACCGCATGAACTTTTGGAAAACAAATCTGATATGATTTTCCTTTCCAAAAAAATCTGATATGATTTTGATAGATATATATTATTAGAATATCTCAAGCAAGACGATCAATGACTCAAATATTCTCACTGTGATCTAATATATAGCTTATTTTTGTTATACTTGAAAAATATAAGTAGCGAACAAATAATATTTATGTCTAACAAAATTTTATTAGTAGAACTAAGCCTTATTGTAGTGTGTATTACTAAAGAAAAGAAACGGGAAAAAATTCTCCGAGGGCAGCAACCGTCATTTAACCTCAATTAGGTCAGCTACTAAATAAAATATATCGTAGTCAAAATTTGGTTTCAACATAAATTCATAATAGAGGATATATTAGTGAAAATGTGTTTGTCGCGTTGCTGATATGATAATATTAGAACAATGATTAAATACTGTTTACTCTCTATACTTATAGGGTTTCAATGTTTCAGTCTCTGACGTTTCAATTTCACCTAAAAACTCTCTAAACTTTTCAATTTCACTCAATCGGTCATTGCCGTCAACTTTCCGTCAAAAATTCCGTCATATTGCTGACGTGGCAGCCTGCTACAGTAAAATAACTATTTTACCCCTCATTGACCAAATTTTTTTTCCTATATATATATATATATCTTTCTACTTTCTTTTCTTTTGTTTTTTTTTAATCTCTTTTCTCTTTTTTTTAATTCTTTTTTTTATTAGGGACAATGATAAAACATTTTAAAGTACCTTATGATAATCCAGTCACCACAAATGTTCCCATGATAATTAAGGTCACATATTAACAACATGCCACTAAAGTTAAGTTTAATTACTAAAGCTGCCACTGGCAGCTCTCTCTCTCTCTCTCTCTCTTCCCTTGCCGGTACCCAAGCCCGTTTGAATCCATTCGGACTCGACCCTTACCAAAATCTTTCTCTGTCTCTCTCTCCCTCCCTCCCCCCTCTCCCATGGCATCCAGTACGTCCGGTCCCCTACGACGTTGTTTCTGTGTTCATCGCCGGAGCAGGAGCTTTGATTCGGCTCTGTGAATTTGGAGAGATTTGGTAGCGGAAGCACGTATTTCCGGGAGTTGCTTCAGGAGTTCCTCAAGTCCGGTTTTGTTTTTTGAGCTTTTCGATATCTAGCGTGAATTTGATGGAGTATGAGGAATCAATTGCATGAGTAGCTTTTTGTTTTTTTTTTTTTCGCGTCGACCGCTACGGGCTACGACAGAGATTCATCTTCTTCTTCATCAAAGCCACATGTATCTCTCTAATTGCATCCCTGATTTTTCCACCAAAAAAGCTGTAGGCTATAGCTTTAATCATCATTTCTTATTGATATTGTTGATAACTTGATAATTGACCAGCAGTGTAGTATGAGATGACAAACTTGCTGATGAATTGCTCAGTTTAATGGATTTATACAAGTTTGTTTGGAGTTATAGGTAGACAAAGGAAAATTATGTGTGTGGTATTGGCCTGCATATGGAGATCAAGGCCTTGTTACTAGTTCTTCTTCAATGGTTATCTGTTTGGCTCTTTTTCTCTGTAATTTATGAAGCACAACTCAAGCTAATTCTCTCAATATCTTAGTCAATATCTTTGCTATTGATTTGATTTTCTTATTTATAGTGGATTGGTTATGTGTAGACAAAAGCTGCTAGTTTTTAGCTTTTTATTGTTATGCTTATGTTGTTTTTGCTAAATTTGATTCTGATATAGTTTTGGGATCACAGTTTATGGAGATGGTAACTGTGTGGTAGTCAATGTTAAGAATTTATGGTTGTATGATTTCTAGCGTAGCATTGAGATAGAATTTACACCTAAGTGCTATTTTCAGTGTAGTGTCATGGACTTAATTTGGGGGTACGATGGACTTGCTTAATCAAAGTGAATTGATAGTGAGAATCAGGTATTAGAAGACAAATGGTAACTCTATTAGTAAAATACTATTGTATTTAAGCTGATATCACATTGTAGTTGTATTTCTTAGTTAGTATACTGCTCAGTATGCTAAGTTGATAATTTTTTTAAATTGTGCAAAGAGATACATTGCTATATATATGTATTGTATTGATGATTTTCAAGTTGACTTTATACTTTGATGTATGTTTTTATTCATGATTGAGTTTACTGGCTTACTTTTGTTTTCCCCTTTCCATTGAATTTGCTTGTACGCATAGGAAGAAGTGCATCATGTTCTAGTCCCCCAGAGCCAAAAGTTGCTAGAATTGATTGGAATTTTGATAGCCGGGAGGTACGCTCTATAATTATGCAAAGCTAATATCTATATTAAATTGTATAGTTTTCTATAGATGCCACCGTATGCTCAATCTTTCAAGTAACTGAATAGTAGAATCTTTTTGTGGATAGTGCATCTTTTCTAATCTTGGTATTTGTAGGATCATTATGTTTCATACATTTTTTTTCTTTGTGGTCGTACGGTAATAAATTTTGAAGTATATAGTCTTTAATGAAAAATCTTCGTATTTGTAGGATCATTATGTTTCATACTTTTTTTTCTTCGTGGTCGTACAATAACAAATTTTATGCAATTTAAAAGTTGTTACTTGTACTATAATAATCTGTTTGTTTTTAATGTTGGAATTGTTTAGCTACTGATATGTTGTTGTGGAGGAACAAAAATATATTAGCTAGTGTTTTAACTGTTGCAACCTTTGTTTGGGTGCTCTTTGAATGACTAAGTTATCATTTCTTAACTCTTGTGGGTTTTGCATTGGTTTTTGGTATGCTTGTTCAATTTCTCTGGTCAAATTTGAGAACTAGGTGATAATTGTAGAACTATGTGTCAAATTTGTTGTTATTGGCCAGGTTACTGGTCATGCCCAAAGTCAATCACATCTCACTTGTTAAGTCATTGGCCAAGTCATTGTTATATCCATTACCATGTCACTGGTCAAGTAATATTGCACTGAACAAGTCATTGGTCAAGTCATATTGCATATCACTGACATATTTTAGAATTTTTTTAGATTGTTATATCCAAGTCGCTGGCCAGTTAACTGTTAAACACAAATCATTAGTCATGTCATAGTCATGAACATGTTACTGACTATGTCACTGATTATGTAATTGTCCAAGTTACTGATTATTTTCTCATTTTCACAAGAAGAAATCTTATAAGTATAAAACACTTTAGAATGTCATTTTATTGTTATACTGTTCAAATTCATTGACTATAATTTTTTCATGGCCAACAGATTGGATTGTGGAATTTTTGTGATGTACTACATGAAGAAATTAACCTTCGAAAGAGGAGGGGATTCAGAAGACAACCAGCAAGAAGTTTGCAATATAAAGCTCGTATGATCAAGACATTTGCGAAACATAGGTAGAGTTAGCTTTCATGAACTGTTTTTTTTTTTTTTTTTTTGCGGAAGATTTCATGAACTGTTTAGAGTTTTAGCAATCTGTTTAGGGTTAGGATGCAAGTTACTGGCCAATTGTAAACTCCAGCTTGCTAAATCAATTAGCTTTTTGTATCTTTTTATGGTGTCACTGTTATATTTAGTGACTTTGCCAGTGACTTGGTGAGGGATTGGCAATGACTCTGCTGGTAACTAGCCAAGTCACTGACCAGGTAACTGTTAACCTCAAGTAACTAGATAAGTCACTGACCAAGTAACTATTAACCTCAAGTGATTATTGTAGAGTCTTTGGCCATGTTACAATCATGAGTATGTCACTGACTATGCATGTCACGCCCCGAATTTTAGAATAAAAATTCAAAATCCGAAACATGAAATTACTACAAACTCAAAATAATCATCTGAAAATTTCTTTTCTTAACATCCTCACCACATGAAATAAAATCAAAACCGAATTTAGTCTCGGTTAATTATTACAACTCAAATCCAAAATGAACTGTAAAGCTCTAAATGAGCATACACCCCTCACAACTAAATGAAATAACAAAAACTGCTGTAACACCTAAGCAGCTCAGTCACCTCCCTGATTATCCTGACCTGTAGGAATATCCGCTACACCATTTGAATAGTATACCGGGATTGCAACAACACAAAACCCGGTAAGCTTATGAAAGCTCGTATGAGTAAAAGGAAAGAATTATTGTTTAATTTAATCCATAATTATTCCCACACACAACAACACCCAATAATTTCCACATCTGCAAGTACTAACAATCTCAATCAAACATCAATTCAATATATCAAGACAAACCCAAACTCACATCTTTCTTCACAACTCTCAACATCGTATTTATAAAAATACGGTACTTGGCAGACTAGAGCTCTAACTGAATCGTAGCCCGTCACCTGGCCTAGGTTATGGCATCCGACATATTTATCATTCTCGTATTTCATCAATATGTATACCTATATACATATTTAGAACGTCCGATAATTCCACATACTCAACCAATCGTATCCCATCATCCACCCAGGAGTAGAGCGTCCGATTACCCCACACCGGTCACTACGTCGACCCTAAACCCATAAATGAGCACAACATATAATATCACATATTGAAATCAACCCAACCAAGATGCACCATAGTATTATGGAATTACACAATTGAAATATAATCAATTCATCAATTCAACTCAATCATATCATCACTCAACAAATCCGCTCATCAATATATATTTTCCATGTAAATATATATATATATATATATATATATATATACACACGTAATCATCCACTCAGGAATGACCACTAATACCATCTATAATTCACACAAGAAAGTCGTGAAATTCATTTGTATAATTAAAATTCATTTTACTTACCTATGGACCGTGGTGATTCAAGTCCATGAAACTTTAAAACAAATATTTAATCCGCAAATATTTTTTACACAATTACCAAAAATAATGAAATTTAAAACACTCGGTTCGTAATATGAACCACGTGAGTTTTACTCACCTCGATATTCCTGCTGCGTCTTCAATACAATATAATTAACGGCGAAATGGTCCACTCAAATACAATCAGTCAATCACCTAATCAAATGTGATTCGAATTTAGCCAATAATTCCAAAACATAATTGAACTACCATTTAACGGCCGTATTCTAATTTTCAGTAAAATCCGACGAGCGGTTTCTCACGAATCGCTCCCCTAATTACCGTTTTGCACATATACGAAGATCCAACGGTCGGATCTTCGCTCATGACCACACAAAGCCTCTGGGACAGTCATATGATCATCATATCAAATTTACAAGCTCATCCGACGGTCCTAATTTCACAGATCAAAAATCTAACGATCGAAATCGATCGAAATCACAAAATTCATAACTAATTCATACGATATCCGAAAAATGAGTATAATACTCCAAAATGATTGTATTGAAACATAGAATCATAAAATGGAAAGAAACCAATTTTAAGACCTCCGGAGGTGGCCGGAAAGGGCCGCCGGAGTTAGGGACAGAGCCGCCACCGACCACTACTAATGGTGTCGGGGCCGAGCTTGTCCCCTTCGTTTCATCATTCTGAGCAACTTTCATAACTAGCACAAGACCAAAAAATGACGAGAAGGGATCGAAAAGTACCAATTACTGTCGGCGGCCGGAAATTTTCCAGAAACCGGCGAGCTTGAAAACCGACGTGAAAACTGCAACCTCACGCCTCGATCCCTGCTGGAAACTTGTTCAGAACTTCTTGCGAACTCAACAAGCCAAGAATCACAAGAAACGATCGTGTATAGCTCGAGATATTGAGATCGAAAGTTGGTTTTTCGATCCGTACGGGGTAGAGCTCCGACGAACTTGAAAACGTTCGACCCAGTTCCGGCCCTTCTTGGTGCTTGTAGAGGAAGTTGAGGCGAGTTCAATGGGCCAAGAATTAAGTGAAATGGTGGTCTGTAGCTCGAGATATCGAGATCTAACCGAAAACAAACCTTTTAAAGGAACGAGATATCGAGATCTAACCGAATTAAGTGCAGCGCCGCCTTGTAAAACTGCTTCTGGGAGCTTTAAGAGGTTGAGTCAATGTAAAGGAACGAGTTTCACTTGGTTTGGTGGTCGAAAACGCAAGAAGCTTGTTTTGGTTTGTTTTCGGGTCCGACTGTTTCGGACGGTTTCGTCGGAGCTGGAGGCCTTGCCGGTGGAAGCGACGTCGTCCAGGAGGTAGAGCAGGTTGAGATGAACGCCTGCGACTTGGTTTGAGGTCGAGAGGTGGTCTGTGGAGGGAGGACGATTATGGTGAACTTTGCTCTCTCTCTCTCTCTCTCGGTTGCTTTCGGTCGAGGAACGGAGGATGAAGATGATGAACAGTACCTTCCGAAAATGGAAGGAGGCCGGACCAAAATGGAAATCTTCTGAAAATAGCTAGGGTTTTTTCCTATATATACAAGTTTCATAAAATCTTCTAAATTTGATAACTAATTCAGAAAAAATCCGATCTTTGTGTTCCGCACGTGTACGGACTCATATCGATGAGCTCTACAACTTTCATGAAGGAAGTTTTTCCAAATTTTGTAGGTAGAAAAAGTCGATTTCTCAAACCGAGCATTTCGAGCTTTTTCGTTAAAAATAATCGTTTCGAAACTTCGATGATTCAAAAAGTGAGTTATTATCGAACAATATTCGTGAAATCGTATAAAAATTGTGCAACACAATTACTCGAATTTAAAATGAAAATTACGAGTACTACAATCTACCCCCCTTAAAGGAATTTCGTCCCGAAATTCAAGTACCTAATTCCCCAAAAAGTTGTGGATACCTCGCTCTCATGTCAGATTCTAACTCCCATGATGCATCACCCTCATCACGATGACTCCACAACACCTCCACGAGATCAACCTCTTTCCTACGAAGTTTCTTTGTAGACCTATCCAAGATACGAACAAGCTCAACTACAAATGTCACATCTGTGTTCACTTCGATCGCACCGTGATTAATCACGTGCGACTCGTCTCGAACATACTTCCTGAGCATAGACACATGGAAGACATTGTGCACACCCGACATGCTAACAGGTAAAGCAAGACTATATGCCAAGTTACCAACCCTTTCCAGAATCTCAAAGGGTCCAACATACCTTGGTGCGAGTTTCCCCTTCTTGCCAAATCTCACCACACCTTTCATAGGTGAGACTTTCAAGAACACATGATCGCCTATCTCAAACTCCAAAGGTCTCCTCTTCAAGTCAGCATAACTCTTATGTCTACTCTGAGCGGTTCGGATTCTGTCCCGAATAGTAGTGACCTTCTCTGTAGTCTCCTGTACAATCTCAGGACCGATGAGCCATTTATCCCCTGCTTCCGCCCAACAGATAGGAGTTCGACATGGCCTACCATAAAGAGCCTCATATGGAGCCATGCCGATACTAGAGTAATAGCTGTTGTTGTAGGCAAACTCTACCAATGGCAGAAGATCCGCCCAACTACCCTTAAAATCTATAACACAAGCTCTGAGCATGTCCTCCATCACCTGATTCACTCTCTCGGTCTGTCCATCTGTTTGTGGGTGAAATGCAGTGCTCATAACAAGAGACGTACCAAATGCCTTATGGAACCTACGCCAGAATTTTGAAGTGAAACGAGCATCACGATCAGAGACAATCGTCACAGGCACTCCATGAAGCCTCACTATCTCGTTCACATACAACTTACACAACGCATCCCTGAGTATGTTTTTGCCACCGGAAGGAAGTGTGCCGATTTAGTCAACCGGTCAACAATCACCCAAATCGAGTGATAACTTTGCCTGGACCTATGCAATCCAGTCACAAAGTCCATAGAGATATCTTCTCATTTCCAAACAGGAATCGATAAGGGGTTCAGCATTCCTGCTGGTCTCTGATGCTCTGCCTTCACTTGTTGACAGGTAAGACACTTCGACACATGTTCTGCCACATCCCTCTTCATACCATACCACCAAAACTGCATTCGTAAATCCATATACATTTTAGTACCTCCTGGATGTATAGTATATCGAGACATATGTGCTTCCCGCATAGTCTCCTCTATGAGGTTATCAACACTCGGTACATACAATCTCCCTCGAAATCTCAACCCTCCATCAGCCCCAATCATCCACTCGGAAGGACCCTCCACATCCGGCTCAACAGTCATCTCAGCAATCCTCGCCTGAGCAAACTCATCAAGTGTCTGACCCTGAATGATCCTGGAGATCAAGGTGGGCTATAAGGTGATACTACCGAGAAAGATTCCATGTCCTGCTCCTGCGGGCATAAGGTCAAACTCAGATGCAGCTTCTAACATTCGCCACTCTCACACCATAATTGATGCCAAGATTACCCGAGGTTTCCTACTCAAAGCATCCGCCACTACATTCGCATTTCCGGGATGATACTCTAAGGTGAAATCATAGTTCTTAATGAGCTCCATCCATCTTCTCTACCTCATGTTCAATTCCTTCTGGGAGAATAGGTACTTCAAACTCTTGTGATCAGAAAAGAGTTCAAATTTCTCACTATAAAGATAGTGCCTCCAAATCTTCAATGGAAACACCACTGCTGCTAGCTCTAGATCATGAGTGGGGTAATTCCGCTCATGTACCTTCAACTGTCTAGAACCATAAGCAACGACACTACCATTCTGCATCAACACACACCCCAAACCCTGATGAGATGCATCGCTGTAAATGACTAATCCACCACCACTAGTAGGAATAGTCAACACCGGAGCTGTAGTCAATTTAGTCTTCAGCTCATTGAAAGCCTTCTCACACTCATCCGACCATACGAACTGAGTGTCTTTCCTGGTCAATTTGGTCAAAACCAAAGCAATACCAGAAAACCCTTCAATGAAGCGGCTGTAATACCCTGCCAGTCCAAGGAAGCTACAGATTTCTGTAACCGTAGTAGGGCGACTCCAACTCATCACTGCTTCAACCTTCGAAGGATCCATAGAAACTCCATCCTTCGAGACCATATGACCAAGGAACTTGACCTCACTCTGCCAGAAATCGCACTTCTCGAACTTGGCAAATAGTTTCTGCTCTCTCAACGTCTGTAGTATGATTCGCAGATGCTCCTCATGCTCACCTGACGACCTTGAATAAATCAAGATGTCGTCAACGAACACTACCACAAACTGATCCAAGTAAGGACTAAACGTACTGTTCATCAAGTCCATAAATGCTGCAGGTGCATTCGTGAGACCAAAAGGCATGACAAGAAACTCAAAATGTCCATACCTGATCCTGAACGCCGTCTTTGAGATATCTTCCTCCTTCACCCTCAACTGGTGATATCCAGACCTCAAGTCAATCTTCGAGAACACAGTAGCTTCTCTAAGCTGATCGAACAAGTCATCAATCCTAGGTAAAGGGTACCTATTCTTGATGGTCACCTTGTTCAACTGTCGATAATCCACACATAACCGAAGTGAATTATCCTTCTTCTTCATGAACAACACTGGTGCGCCCCAAGGAGACACACTTGCCCGAATGAAACCTTGTGCAAGTAAGCCCTCAATCTGAACCTTCAACTCCTGAAGTTCAGCTGGAGCCATTCGATAGGGTGCTTTCGACACAGGTGAAGTACCTGGTATCACATCAATGGAGAAGTCCATTACCCTTTTCGGAGGTAACCCAGGGATCTCCTGAAACACGTCTACATACTCTGAAACTACAGGAATCCCTGTAATCTTTGAAGTACTACTCCCTGATTCAATATGGGCCAAAATCCATGTCCTCATGGCGATGTCAGACTTCAAACAACGGTAATGAAACACCGGTTGTCCCAGAACATGAAAGGACACAATCATCCTAAAGCAATCAATAACAGCATGGTTCGGGCTCAACCAATCCATACCCAAAATCACATCATACGTGTGATCGGGAATCACAATCAAATATGTAGAGAACTCTCTGCCACCAATCCCAATAGGGCAATCATCACAAAACATGCTAAGCTCAAGAGACACACCGAGAGGTGACGTAACACATAATGATCTAGTCAGAGGCATGGTAATCAAACCCAAAACATCCACAACCGAACTAGATATGAAAGAGTGTGAGGCTTCCGTATCAAACAGTACTCTAGCAAGATAGTGGTAAACATATAAGGTACCTCCCACTCCCGTGCCTGCCTGACTGATGGCAAACACTCTAGCATGTGTAGGTGGTAGCTGCCTCTACTGGTTACCCTACACTCTACCCTGATTTCAGGGACACTCCTTAGCCTGATGCCCTGCCTGTCCACAGCTGTAGCATATCCTACCCCGTGGTTTCGTGCACGCATGAGAGATGTGGCCCGGCTCCTAGGGGTGGGTTCGGTTCCGATCGGTTCGGTTTCAGGTCATAACCGAAAACTGCACCGAATTTAGACTCGGTTCTGTTCGGTTCAGTTTTGAAATTTCCGACGGTTGAAACCGAAAACCGAACCGGACCGTTCAGTTCGGATCATTTCGGTTTTTTTTTTTTTTTTTTTTTTTTTGAAAAACATATTTCACCATTCCTACTTATACATCTTGTAGTCTTGTACTCTTTCATTATTGTAAATCTATAAGTAAGAAGTTTTTTGTTTCTTAATAAAGAATTGAGTCTAAAATTTTTAATATCCAATTATCCATCAACAATATAGTTCATCAAATTTTAGCATCAACATATGAAAATATGCATGAAATGGTAAAAAAAATATAGTCCAAAGTTTATAAAGTCCATCAAGTCATCAACACAAAAAGAATAAATCACAACCATCAACATATGAAGGAGGGCAGTAGGGCATGATCTCAAGTTTGGAAAGATGAAGTGTTCGACTTTGGAGGTAACATACCACTCCGACTACTTCCCACTGCAGCTCCACATGGCATCTTAAGTAACTCTACATTGACATAAGAGAATCACAAAAAGATAAACATTAGAAACGAAACACATACAATCATATATAACATAAATATTACTTCATTAATCCAAAAAACTTTAACTAAGAAAATAGAAACAATTACCTCTTTCCGCTTCTTCACACAACTCCATCTCCTCAATAGTAGGCATATGATGTAGATACACATTTTCACTCCTAAGCCAATTTTGTGTACATATTAATGTCTCTACCATTCTAGGACTTAAGGAGCTACGGTATGGATCAATAATTCTCCCGCTCGTGCTAAAGGAAGATTCCGAAGCTATGGTTGACACTGGAATAGCTAGAATATCCTTTGCAATGCGGGCCAATTTAGGATATTTACAAACTCCATTCACCCTCCACCAATCCAATAAGTCAAAATCTTCACCATCTCCTTCAATAGGATCTCCAAGATACCTATCCACATCATTGTTGACTATCTCGGCTTTCTTTGCTCTTCTCCTTTGCTCCTTCTCTTTCAATCTCTTTTCTAAATCCGTTAGACTCTTACTTGAAGAAGAGATCCCCTCACTTGATACTTGAGGACGACTAACACCAATAACACCACTTTCCCTTCTATCTTCCTCATATACCTTGTAAAGCTCATACAAGAGATCTTTCACACTTTGTGTGTTAGCTTCTACATTTTCATCCATATCCCCATCTAGAATCTCAAAATAGTCAACAACTTTCTCAAGTTTATGATGTGGATCAAGAACAATAGCAATGAATATATAGTGATTTAACCTCTCAAAACTACCCCAATACTTTTGAAACTTGTCTTGCATGGGTGATGCAATCCCACACAAGCATGGATTCTTTTGTTCTTGCAAGAGACCATAAATAGAGAGTAAATCACCAAAAGTATTATGAACGGTAGGAGAATTAGAACAACATACCTTCAAAGTGATTTCATAAAATGGTCTCAAGAAATCCAGAAATTGTCCCCCATACTCCCAATCAACACTTGTCGGTGGCCCTTCTTTTGGCTTTTCACCCTTGGCACCTTCAAGCCATGCACAAAAATTACCCCCATCTTCATCCACCATTCTATCAAAAGCTTTTTGGAATTTCAAAGCCCGTTCTAACATCAAGAATGTGGAATTCCACCTAGTAGGGACATCCAAAATCACAAGCCCTTTGCACTCAAGTTTCACCTTTTCAACACATTCCTTGAAAAAATCAAGCCTTTGTGGGGAGGATCGAACATACCTCACTGCATTACGAATGGCACCAATAAATAGCTTCATCACACTTAACCCATCATGGACAATCAAGTTAAGAATATGGGTCACATACCGCACATGCAAATTCTTCCCTCCATGCAACACTGCATTAGGGACACCCCAATCACCTATTCTCTTAATCAACTCCTTTAATGCAATATCATTTGACGAAGCATTATCAACGGTGAATGTGAGAATCTTCTCTATACCCCATTCCAACAAACAATCCTCCAATAGCTTACCTATAGCCTCTCTCTTATGATTTGGAATCACACAAAAGTTTAAAATTCTTTTATGCAACACCCAATTATCATCAATAAAATGTGCAGTGAGAACCATATAATTAATGTTTTGAATAGAAGTCCATGTATCGGTTGTAAGAGACAACCTATATCTACTCAATTTATCCATCAATTTTTTCTTTTCCCCTAAATAAAGCTTAAGGACATCTTTTGCTATTGTCTTACGGGAATGAATTCTCCAATAAGGAAGAGCTCTACTCATAAAACGCCTAAACCCTTCTCCCTCCATATGAGAAAATTGTAACTCATCTAATATTATGTACTCCACACATAACATAGATAGCTCTTCTTGAGTGCAATCTACAGTACACAACTCAGTAGTTGATTTCTTAAAACATAAAATCTTTTGCCTTTTAGCTTTCAACATCTCAATATTAGGGGGATACTTTAAACACTTATCCATATGATTTAGAAGGGATGTTGTACCATTCTTCCTAGGATCAGCATAGTATTCTTTTCCGCAATAATTACATTTACCCTTAATTCTACCATCCACCACATTCCTCTCAAAATGATTCCAAATATCTGACCTTTCTTTTCGTTTCAATGCCTCAAGGATGCTTTCCACACTTCCATCATCTTCAAGCTCGGTTGCTTGACTTTCTTGAGTTCCTTGAACTTCTGGAGTTGCAGCAGAAGTTTCTTTATGGGGAGGTTTTGGTGTTGTAGAACTAGATTCACCAACACTAACGATCATCTGCAAAATAGAACCCAAACTACAGTAAGAAACAAATACATAAACTGCAGTAACAAACAAACAGATAAACTGCGGTAACAAACAAAAACACAAAACTGCAGTTCCAAATCCCATAGCACTAAAAAGAAACAAAATTGATACCTGAGATGAAGAGGTTGATTTCAAATTACCACTGATACTAGTAGCAGCAGATTTAGATTGCCTCCTCATAATGTTTGATACTAATCACTCCTATTCAAATTCAATGAGTTGCAATTAGCTCACTGCATAAAAAATAATCTGGTATGAGGTATTATTAATATTAGCCATTTAGTTCCATTATACATTAAATCATTAAATCATTAATTCCATTATACAATGATTCAATTATACAATGATTCAATCTATTAACAATGAATCAAGCTTTCAAGCTCTATAATCATTAAATCATTAATTCCATTATACAATGATTCAATCTATTCAATCTATTAACAATTAATCACCAATTCACAATGCACATCAAAGTATCAAAATTCAAAACTGCTTCAAATCAGAAACTGCTTCAATCTATTAACAATTAATCACCTAAATCAAACTAAGCGGAAACCACCTGCACATTTGTTCTTCACATTTCACACTTCAAACCACCTGCACTAAGCACTTCAAATCACAGAAATTGGAAACCAATTAGGGAGTTCCTTCACAGAAACTCAGAAAGAGGAAACCATCAAACTAATTATGAAATCACTGAAGATGCTTACCGGATTAGAAGAGAAGATTTCCAGCGAGGTAGTGAGGGCGAGGCTGTGAGTCTGTGACTGCTCCGATTTCGTTGGGGGCCTCAGTGACGGGGCGACGGCGAGGACGCGAGGGAAAAGACAAGGACGCGACGACTATGACTCGACGGCGAGGACGCCAGGGCTCCGACGAGGACTCGAGGGCAACGAACTAACGAAGAGGACGTGACGGCCACGGCGAGGCACTGATGAGTGATGACTTGGGCACTCAGGGTCTCGGCCTCCGAGGGCGACGGCGAGGCACTAATGAGTGATGACTTGGGCACTCGGGGTCTCGAGTTCTAAGGGGCGACGGCGATGACTCGAGGGCGACGAAGACGACTCGATCACTACGACTTGATGGCGACAGAGAGGATGCGATATTGTGAGATTGCAAGGGGCTCCGAGGGCGACAGTGAGGACGCGAGGGGCGCCGGCGAGGACTCCAGGGCGCCGGCGAGGACTCGACTGTGACTGGATCTCGGACACTCGGGCTGAATGAATGATTGGCTGGATGGGTCGAAGAGATGAAGACTGAAGACTCGAAGACGAAGAGTCGAAGTCTCGAAGAGAGAGGCTAGAAGAGTAGAAGAGGGACTGAGGGAAAGTGAGGCGGACTGGCTGAGTGAACGATTGGCTGGATGGGTCGAAGAGATGAAGACTGAAGACTCGAAGACGAAGAGCCGAAGTCTCGAAGAGAGAGGCTAGAAGAGTAGAAGAGGGACTGAGGGAAAGTGAGGCGGACTGGATGTCTGGCTGAATGGTTGACCTTCTGACTTAGGGTTTCTCCGTCTTCAAAACGACGCCGTATAAGGTAAGCACCTGATCCCAAAACGACGCCGTTTCATTCAGGTTCGGTTCTCGGTTCGGTCGAAACCGAAAACCGAACCGCACAGATTCGGTCCGGTTCAGTTTTTACCCTTCGGTTTTGGTTTTTCTCTGGTTCGGTTTTTTCGGCCTCGGTTGCGGTTTCGGTGCGGTTTTTTTCGGTTTTCGGCTACTTTTGCCCACCCCTACCGGCTCCCCATAGTTAAAGCACTTCACCGGAGCTGCTGGTGCTATCTGTCTAATAGGCATAGCCTGAACAGGAGGAGTTACTGCTGCCCTAGCTGGAGCCTGATGCTGAAACTGAGTTCTCTGTCTCTTCCAGAACCCACCCCTGAAGTCTCTAGCTCTACTGCTTCCTGCTATGGCATTTCCCTTGCCCTGGAAGTCTCTCACAGCAGACTCCTTCTCTCTACGAATCAGGTTCTGCTGCTCAATGATATGTGCCTTAGCCAAGATCTTTCTCTTGGTCTTCAGCTCTAAAATGGCCACATCACGCTAAATCGAAGGACTCAACCCTCTCTGAAACTTCTTGGCCAAGTCCTCATCCTTCATCTGCCTCACATACTTGTATAGTCTGGAGACTCCGCATCATACTCAATTATGGTCATCTTCCCCTGTACAAGTACAAGGAACTCTCATTCCAACCTCTCCTTCACTGCTGGTGGAAAGTACTTCTCCCTGAACAACCTTTCAAAGCCGTCCCATGTCAAGGTAGACACCTCAATGCTCCTCTGTGTGACGTTCCACCATACCCTAGCCTCATCCTTCAGCATGAAAGCGGCTAGCTTCCTCTTGTCGGCCTCAGTGCAATCAAGCAGATCGAAATAGGTCTGCAAATCCTCTATCCATCGATCCGCCACTATATAATCAGTGCCTCCTGCAAACTTGGTTGCTCCTAAGCGAGTAATTTCCCTTGCTAGCATCAACAAGCGAGCAGGATTATCAACCACGGCCACGGGAGGAATAGGCTGATCCTCATAAGGTGCCTCTACCTCGGTCTCAGATCTTTCTTCGACCGGAGGAGCCTTACCCCTTCCTCGGCCTCTACCCCTGCCACGAGGTCTACCTCTACCTTGACCTCTGGCTTCGTTTCCCTCAATCTCCATTACCTAATAAGCATGATATACTTGATTAATACGCGCATAAAACTTAAACAAAGCATAAGTCAAATGCAAGTCCATATTAATCAAGTACTAAGCATACATGACGATGCCTAAATTTCTTAAGATGTGCTAACGTTCCTAGCCAACCTAACGCTCTCACATACCCAATGACATTGTCAATACCGAAGAGCACACGATGGGGATCCGCTGCTGACTGGCCATCACTCGGTAAGTATTGACATATCACCAAATATGTACCTTATGCTCTGATACCAAACTGTCACGCCCCGAATTTTAGAATAAAAATTCAAAATCCGAAACATGAAATTACTACAAACTCAAAATAATCATCCTGAAAATTTCTTTTCTTAACATCCTCATCACACGAAATAAAATCAAAACCGAATTTAGTCTCGGTTAATTATTACAACTCAAATCCAAAATGATCTGTAAAGCTCTAAATGAGCATACACCCCTCACAACTAAATGAAATAACAAAAACTGCTGTAACACCTAAGCAGCTCGGTCACCTCCCTGATTATCCTGACCTGTAGGAATATCCGCCACACCATTTGAATAGTGTACTGAGATTGCAACAACACAAAACCCGGTAAGCTTATGAAAGCTTGTATAAGTAAAAGAAAAGAACTATTGTTTAATTTAATTTATAATTATTCTCACACACAACAGCACCCAATAATTTCCACATCCGCAAGTACTAACAATCTCAATCAAACACCAATTCAATATATCAAGACAAACCCAAACTCACATCTTTCTTCACAACCCTCAACATCGTATTTATAAAAATACGGTACTTGACAGACTAGAGCTCTAACTGAATCGTAGCCCGTCACCTGGCTTAGGTTATGGCATCCGACATATTTATCATTATCGTATTTCATCAATATGTATACCTATATACATATTTAGAACGTTCGATAATTCCACATACTCAACCAATCGTATCCCATCATCCACCCAGGATTAGAGCGTCCGATTACCCCACACCGGTCACTACGTCGACCCTAAACCCATAAATGAGCACAACATATAATATCACATACTGAAATCAACTCAACCAAGATACACCATATTATTAAGAAATTACACAATTGAAATATAATCAATTCATCAATTCAACTCAATCATATCATCACTCAACAAATCCACTCATCAATATATATTTTCCACGTAAATATATATATACGTAATCATCCACTCAGGAATGACCACTAATACCATCTATAGTTCACACAAGAAAGTTGTGAAATTCATTTGTATAATTAAAATTCATTTTACTTACCTATGGACCGTAGTGATTCAAGTCCATGAAACTTTAAAACAAATATTTAATCCGCAAATAATTTTCACACAATTACCAAAAATAATTAAATTGAAAACGCTCGGTTCGTAATATGAACCACGTGAGTTTTACTCACCTCGATATTCCCGCTGCGTCTTCAATACAATATAATTAACGCCGAAATAGCCCACTCAAATACAATCCGTCAATCACCTAATCAAATGTGATTCGAATTTAGCCAATAATTCCAAAACATAATTGAACTACCATTTAACGGCCGGATTCTAATTTTCAGTAAAATCCGACGAGCGGTTTCTCACGAATCGCTCCCCTAATTACCGTTTTGCACATATACGAAGATCCAACGGTCGGACCTTCGCCCATGACCACACAAAGCCTCTGGGACAGTCATATGATCATCATATCAAATTTACAAGTTCATCCGATGGTCCTAATTTCACAGATCAAAAATCTAACGATCGAAATCACAAAATTCATAACTAATTCATACGATATCCGAAAAATGCGTATAACAATGGCAATTCTTGTGGTGGACAACATCATTGTCTACTGAATTGTGCCATTCACTTCACTTCCACTGTAATTACGTGCCTCCCTTCTAAAGAATACAGTGGAGCCAAGCATGCATTAACTGCGTAGTGCCTATAGCTTTTATATTCTCACTGGAGCAAGAAAAGAATTACAAGAAATTTTCCTTAGAAGTCCTTCTTTCATCTGGAGCAGGATGCCATATCAAAGACAAGTAGAGGCATCAAACACCTCTGCCTGCCCTACATCATATTCAATACATCTATCAGGAATGCATTGAACAGAAATGGTTGCAGCTAGTTCAAACCTAACAACTAAATATAAGTAAGAGCCCAGATTACGAACTCGTGAGTTCGACAATAGCTATCCTGTGCTTCTGAGGTTCAATTAAACCAAATAAATGGTCGAGGAAGACAATAGAAAAATCACAACGAAATTATGAACAACTATTCAACCTAGATTGTGCCTCATATTTTATTACAAGGGTGTCAAGCTGGGAATTGGCAGAATGGAAATTAGAGAAAGTGTACTTTGGTTACATATGGAAATCTAACCACTTGTTTCATTTCAAAAGAGATAGACCAAATTAAAATGCACTTAAATAGAAAATTCGCAGCAATGATAAAACTTCAAAGCATGGATGGATCTTTAATTTTACATCAATCTTGTTCGACAGCATGAGCCAAAGCAAACACTGGAAAACAAGTAACAATGTACACACACAGAAGTAGACCAACAAGTATAGACAAATAAAGTAAAGAATATCAGTGCATTAATGGGTAACTATTGCCTGGTAATACACCAAGTATCACCTTTTCATACATGACTTAAGAGTCAAAATTTCTTGACTCAAGCCATGGTCTGTGTGCTCAGTGAACTACTTGAACATCTCTTCCTTAATCTTACTAATATAACCACCTAAATTCTGTCACTCTAAATAAACTAGCTACACATTTATTGCTCCATGTCGCCACACAACATGCAAAAATCAACACTCAAGCCGATTTTTGTTGCCTCACCTAATGCATGGAGATCAGGAGTGAGTAAAGTCTAGTAAGATAATCACTTGAACCAGTAAACACTTGGAAGAACAAAATTGTCAAGTACCATGCATGTATCAGAGGACTTCAATTAAGCAGAAATTATGCAAAAATAAAAGAGGACGTCAGTTTCTGCATACATAAATGCCAAATATATAGCCATAAATTCCCAAACAAGTAGTACAGAACCACAAATCATGCCTAGAAAGGCAAACACCAATACAAAGGCATCTAAAAGCAAAACCTATACAGCGATCTAGATGTTGAGAACAAAGCAATAGCAACAAATTAGAGAAGATCGAATTTGATGGAAAACCAATAAGGAATAAACAGTTCACGAAAGTAACTAAGTTAATGACCCAATCCACAGTCGCGTCGTGTAGTACCTGATTCCAATTCCAAGTTCCAGAACCTTTAATTCACTACAATTACAAATACCAAAGCTAAAAAAACTAGGGAGAATTGAGAAGAGAATCAAACCCGTTGGTAAGGAGATCATCGTAGAGCCTCATATGTGCATTTGGCTCCGATCTCTGGAGACGTCGATCATCGAAGGCTGGCACCGCTTCAAGAACTCGCCTACTGATCCCAAGGACGCGTCGTTCTTCGCCATTGACACTCGAGAAAGGAGGTATGTGTCTCTGTGGAGGTGAAGAAGAATATAATGAGAATTAGCTTGAAGGGCAAAATTGGAATAAAAAAAATTAAGAACTGACATTTTTTAACATTACCTTATTATTAATAAGGACTAAATTAATATTACTAACAATTCATAATGGATCTTTTTATCAAGTGAGAAACTATGTGATATTTTTATCATTTCACACTCTAATGTGATATTTTCCATCATTTCCCTTTTTTTATTTGTTCTCTCTTTTTTTATTTAACTCTCTTTTCTTTTTCTTTTTTAACTCTTTTTTCTCTATTTTTTAAATTTGTTATCTTTTTTTTAACTCTTTTTTCTCTTTTTTTTACTCACTTTTCTCTATTTTTTTAATTTGTTCTCTCTTTTTGTTTCCTACTCTTTTTTTAACTCTCTTTTCTCTTTTATTTTTTTAATTTGTTCTCTTTTTGTTTTTTTATATATTTCTTTTTCATTTCTTTTTACCTCTTCTTCCTCTTCCTCCTCTCTGCTCGTCAACCTTCTCTTCCCCTCTCTGACCGCAGCTCCAATTTTCGGCCACACCTCGACGCCGGAATGGTCGGGTTCTCTTCCCTCAAATTTCGGCTGTTTCATGGTGTCAGAGCTATATCTGAAGCTTTTTCTCGACGTCAATAAAGTTTCTATGGTGTTGATTTGCTGAGATGATGAGCCAAGAGAGAATTGAAAAAGATAAGATGTTTGAGTTTTCCTGCGAGTTTCCATGTTTTCCGACGACCATTGGTTTCAACTCAGGTAGAGTTTGTGTACTTGTCGAGCTCTACCTCTTGGTATAATTGAATTTGGTTGAGATTTGGAGATTTTGATGGATGAATGGTGGAATGGCCAGCACTTGCTCGGAGTGGCAGGCACGCCACGGTGGTGGGCCGACAAGGTTTTGACTTGCGAGATGGTGGCGCGAAGATCACAATAGTCTGCAATCTTGGCTTGGGTTTGCAGTGAAGATGAGGACGGAGACGAGAAAGGGGAAAAAGAGGAGTTTAAAAGAAATGAGAAAGAAATATAAAAAAAAAACAGAGAGAGAACAAATAAAAAAAAAGAGAGAAAAGAAAGTTAAAAAAAAAAGAGAGAGAAAAGAGTTTAAAAAAAAGGGAGTACGAAACAAAAAGGGAGAACAAATTAAAAAAAAAGAAAAAGAGAAAAGGGAGAAAAAAAAAACAGAGAGAAAAAAGAGTTAAAAAAAAGAGAGAAAAAAGAGTTAAAAAAAAAGAGAAAAGAGAGTTAAATAAAAAAGAGAAAAAAGAGTTAAAAAATAACAAATTAAAAAATAGAGAAAAAAGAGTTAAAAAAGAAAAAGAAAAGAGAGAACAAATAAAAAAAAAGAGTGAAAAAAAATAGAGAAAAAGGAGTTAAAAAAAAAAGAGAAAAGAGATAAAAAAAAAAAGAAAAAAGAGAAATAAAGTAAAATATATATATATAGAATTTTTTTGTCAGTGAGGGGTAAAATAGTTATTTTCCTGTAGCAGGCTGCCACGTCAGCAATATGACGGAATTTTTGACGGAAAGTTGACGGCAAAGACCGATTGGGTGAAATTGAAAAGTTTAAGGTGTTTTTAAGTGAAATTGAAATGTGAGGGACTGAAACGTCGAAACCCTATAAATATATAGAGTAAACAGTATTTAGTCCTTAGAAGAATATCATGATCATTCTATGGGAAAAGCATTTTGGCTTTTCGAAATGTCATTTGTTCCAATCGTCGGTTGAACTTTGACCACGATCGTCACCAAATGAGTGTAATATGAGCTTAAAACACATTTGATCTAAATAATTGGTTATTCAAGTTAGCATCTGTATAACCAATTATTTGATGCCAACTTGAATAGCCAATTATTTAGATCAAATGCGTTTTAAGCTCATATTACACTCATTTGGTGACGATCGTGGTCAAAGTTCAACCGACGATTGGAACAAGTTATTCAAGTTAGCATCTGTAAAAATTAAAATCTATGTTTCTTAAAAACAAGCGTTTTCTAGTGAGAGAACCTCCTCCTTCTGTCTAGCCAACCCAGTTTTCAGCTTTCCCCCTCCTCCCCCTCCCTTTCTTGCCAGATCTAGATCTCTTCGATCTGGATCTTTGGCTTGAAAGTCGGGGGAGATATTTTCGTTCTTCGCGAGGCTTATCCCTACCCTTCTCATGGTAGCTCCCTGCTGCCCAAGCGGTGGTAAATATGTTTTCCCTTTTGTCTTTGCTTTCCTTTCCTTTCCAAATCCCCTCTTCCAACCATTCCTAATCTTTAGTTTTCAGCATACCGATCTCTACCATCCCTCCATTCTTCTATTTTCCTCACCATCCCCACCATCCCTCTGCCTTCTCTTGTCCTTTCCATCTTTTCTCTTTTCACTATTTTTCCCCTTCTCTTTGTCTCAAATCTCTGATTCATCATGGTTAAGATGCACATCCTCCTCGCCTTGTGGACTCCACTTCACCGATTGCTCTTGGTCCACCGGAGCTCCGTCGTCGGCGTTGTTTGGATTGTCTGTTTTAACGAGTTTTTCCGGTCCATGCGTATAAACCCGTTGAATACGGTAGTGCAACAAGGGTCTGCACGGTTTTCGGCCGTCTATCCCTTCTTTTTCTTTTTTCCTTCTGCTTTGGTTACTGTCTTTGTTTCTAAGGATGTTTTGTATGGTTTAGAGATTTGGGTTATGGAGATCTTTCGATGGGTTCTCTGCTGCTATACTTGCACGAGATTGTTTTGGTTGGACTCCAAGTCTTCGTTGGCCGATCAGGTGACGTTTCTGTGTCACCTTTGGGTTTGGCTGGTGGCGGCGACGTCACTACGTTATCTCTCTTCTGATGGATTTGCACTGTGATTGAAGCTTGTAGGGCTATTTGGTTTTATTTGTTGGGTTTTTTATTTGGGCCCGTTTTGGGTTTTTTGTTTGTAATGAAGTTTTTGTTTGAATAAAATCTTTCCATTGCCAAAAAAAAAATTAGCATTTGTAATTGTGAGCACTAGTAGCTGGGTACCTACAGACATGAATATTATAACACGATGTGCAACATTTCATTTCAGTAGCTAAAGTTGTGATAAATCCTGTCAGTAAAATAGGGGTCCTATTCGAGAAAATTTCAATTCAAAAGGAAAGTTTCAATATATATCCATGTGATTCTGCAGAAAGATGATTTAGAAATAAATTGACTAATATATTCACAGGTGATAATTGGAACATATTCGTTATGATGCTAGTACATATGTTCACACACGCATATTTTTCATGACATAGACTACAGAAAAGTGGGTCATGTGTGCTTTAAAATCGCGGGCATATGCTAAAAGTGCAATGACCGTAAAATATTGATAGAACAAAGATTAAGGCATTAAGCCATTAAAATTAGGTGCAGATCTATATATGATACTTATGTCAAACCCTAGGACAGTGTTAAAAAGACCTTACTGGTCTGTTCTCATATCGATATTAAGACTTCATAATCTGATGATCATCGAAATTAAACTGTCTAACAATGTTATATATCCTTAACTCTGATCTCCCTAAGAGCTCTTTAAGGAATGGGCCCACGCGCTCTCCCACTAGGGCTCCTCTCGTTTACCTTTGTTTCCCGACCTGCGGCTCCTACGCATAGGCAGGCCCCTGGCCTTGTTACGGTGTGGGCTGAGCGGGGAGTCCTGGATTGGACATCAATTAGGCCATCGGATCTGTTTGGATTCGGTTTGGAGGAGTTGCTGCGCTTGGGTTGCTAGGATTGGATCTCAAGGTGAGGTGGTGCGGCTGTGGGTTCTGGTCAAGGTGGCGATTCTCGAGGGGGGCTCATGTTTTGTCAGTTTGGCGATTTGGGTTTTTCTGGATCCGGGTTTTGGGGAGGACAAGATGGATTCCAGTATGGATCGACGGCAGCATCCTCGGGTCTGTTATCACCACCAGAGCATCGGCCTTGTTTGGGCTAGGCTATTGCATTTAGTTAGGCTTTATTTTCCTTTCCATGTTTGCTGTTTTCACTAGGGCTGCTGGTTTGGTAGACTTGGTGTTATTTTGTCTTGGGTTTTGGGTTTCGGCCTATAACTCGGACTGTAGGTGCTTATGGGGAAACTCCATATGCGTAGGGTGATTCCAGAAGTTTTATGACTAAATTGAGTTGGGAATTTGGCCTGGTCACGTTCCCTTCATGATAGTGTCATGTTCTCTTGGTTACTGTGTTTTGGTTGCTAACAAAAGCATCTTTACGTAGGGTTCTAGTTTCTAGGGTTCTTAGCAATAACTCATTTCTGATGGGTCCTTCATAGGACGAGTTGTTGTGTAATGTTTGTCTCTCACTGCTTGATTGACACCCCAATTGAACATAAAAATAAATTAAAAAAAACACATCAAATGTTCTCATTAACAATGTTCCATATATGGTTAGTATCATGTGGTGTGAGACCTATTCAATGTCGTTGGTTTACAATTTAAAATGTTAGCAATTAATTAACGGACTCAACTATCTTATTGTCATAATCATTTTTTCTAATAGCCTCATTAAAGGTGGGTTATCAAAATAAAGTATAAAAAATTCAAAATCTAATAAAGGCAAAACCGTTCAATTTTTTTTTTCTTTTTTTTGAGAATACAACTAGAAGAACTTGACAGGGCATTTCCTGAGGAAGTTGAATCATATAAAGAAATACGTGCTGCTGCTTCTGCTCGAAGTTGCATTGCATTGATTGCCCAATCTGGACTTTGCACCCGTCCTCGAAATGTTACACGAGTGTTATAGTTGTTTTCTTTCTGGGCTTTAATATTATTCCATCTGATACAGGAAACGAAGCTTGCAGAAGCACAAAGCACATTGCCAAATGGAGATGTGAAGCACGAAGTCATACCTGAGCCTTGAGTATCTGATTTATTTTGTATCAGATTCTTAGAACCCATTTATAAATTGCAGTCTTTTTACTTTTTTTAAATAATGAGATCTGAAGCTTAGTCGAGAGGTTCATCCCGCGCTCATATTCTTAGAATTTGTTTATAATATTGTACTCTTTAAGGTTTGCTGCATTTGATTGCTTTTGTTTTGCATTTCTTTTTGTTGATTTCTTTTTTCTTTTTTCTTTTTCCCTTTTGTTTTGGGCAAATTTGCATTTGATTGCATAAAGAAGTAACAACTAACAACACGATGACATTGATCATATCTCACTTACCTACTGAGGAGCGTGAGAATGGTGCTGATTAAGGACAATGTTCTGTTGGGCTTCTACTGGGCCCAATTGACTTGGGTTTTTCTTTGACATGCCAGAAAAATTGGGGTACTCTAAAACGGCGGTGCCGTACGCCTTGACCGCAACAATTTATCAGGTGGTAACCTACGTTTAAGTTAGCTAAGGATTGTTTCTTTAAAAACAAAAATTCGATCAGCAGGTAAGGGTTTAATTTATTTTAACTAGCTATATATATGTGTTATGCACTTCTTGTTATCGAAAAAATAAGAGTACAGGAAACGTAGTTATTTTTTTTTTTTATTAAACTAGCATTTCAGAAACATATTTTAGGCATTTGATATTTTAGTGTAGTCCTTGTTGCGTGAGCTGTTCCAATTAGGATTAATGTTGATCGAATGATTAACTTGTAAGTTTAAATTGATTGATTAGTAATCATAGGTGATTGATTGTAATCATAGAAATGATTAGTTTAGGTGTTGAATAATTACCGTTTGTATATGTTTGTAATCCTATTTAAAGTTTTAAACCTCAGTATAAGGTAAATAGAAATATACCGAAATTTACTAAATATCAGAACAAGACCGGTATCCATATCTAAACTACCAGACCATAATTCCGCTGCAAAATACCTTTACGAGTTATTCCATATTTTTTCCAGATCTTACCATACCCGTATCTTTCCAAGATTACCCAGAAATATACCCTTATCTAACCCTTAGATTCTTCACCTGAGAAGAACGAGATTGCAATTATACCGATACACATACCCACTACCTGTACCAGACCGCCTGCAATTGGTTTCCAAATACCAAATATCAATCATCCTCTGCAATTGAACTTCAGATTACAGAATCATCAACCTGCATCTACCTCAAGGTCGCAGATTACATGTGGCACCATATCAAATCTGGTTAGTCTGCAAGGTCAACAGACGAAACCCAGTACATCAGACAACCTCCTTGCCATCGACGAGCCAGTGAGCCAGACCCGAGAAGCCACCTAGCCAGACCGAAAAAGCCACCTAGAGCAACGCCGATTGAGAATCCCGTACCAGATCAGTCGCTGCATTCAGACGCCGCCAGCGAATCCACTTACCTTGCTGCTTGCTCGATCTCCAGTACCAGAACCAGAAGGATCGGAGACGTGCTCGATCTCCAGTACAGGACCTGACGACCACCTTGCAGCTTCCATACCAGAAGCCGCCGGACTTCCATCCATCGGACCCGTGTCCAAACGTGTCAAGACTCTGTCCTCCCAGAACCAGACTCACTCACGTCGAGACCTGACGTCAGCTTGATCAGCGACGAACGCCAATCGGATTTGGACCTACAATTGGACTTGATCAAAGCCGGAAGAGCTTGATCGACTGCACTTCGATCACACCCGGACCACCGGCGTCTTCCACCCCGACCTGAGGAGCCCAGACCACAAGGTCCTCTTCAACAAGGCAACAGCTCTATTTCGAAGAACAGGTGCCACGGGCCTTCAGGTTCTTATTGAACCAGATCCGTTTGCTTCACTCGACCCGATCCATTTTCAGTTGGGTCCCTAACCCATAAAAAAAAAAAAAAAAAAGGAACAGAAAAGAAAAGGAAAAAGAAGTTGGTTGAGGTGAAAACCCGAAAGAGCAGCTTAATTAAAAGTTGTGAGGGAATATCTTTTGTACTGACAAGATGTCCTCGATGAAGGATGAGGTAAATAAGTACTTCTGCTATGATCTTGCATTCGCTTCAGCCTTTCAGGCTAACTCAGGTACATACGGCCATATTCTAAAAATTTCAGACTTTAATTAGAAAGATATGTGGATAATTGACTTTGGTGCAACTGATCATATGACTCATGATCGTAGTGTCATCCAAAAATCATCTCCCGCTCGCCGGTCAGTTGTTACTAATGCTAATGGCGGCTCATTCCCTATCACTACTGTTGGATTGGTATCATTGACGCCATCCATAAATATGGATACAGTTTTAGTGGTCTCCTCCTTATCAAATAACTGGTTATCTGTGCGTCAAATTACTAAACAATTGTATTGTTGTGTAATCTTTTATCCTTGGTGTTGCGTCTTTCAGGACATCCTCATAGGAGAAATTATCGGTCGTGGTATTGAGAAGGGGGATTGTACTACCTGGAAATGACAGATGCTGGTGACCTTCGTGCTAGTGCAGTATACCATGTGCAAAAGAGTACTTCAATAAGCAAAGAGAGAGAAAATATATTGTTGTGGCACCAGAGATTGGGCCATTCTTCATTTGGCTACCTGAGGAGTTTACTTCCTACCTTGTTTACAACTTGCAAGGCGTCTGATTTTCAATATGAAATATGCATCTAAGGAAAGAGCCTTCGTGCTAGCTATCCTCTCAGCCATTCTCGCAGTGTTAGACCCTTCGACTTAATCCACTCAGATGTATGGGGACCTTGTCCAGCTACTCCTTCTGGTATGCAATATTTCCTATTATTTGTGGATAATTGTACAAGAATGTGTTGACTTTTCTTGTTAAAGCATAAGATCGAAGTTTGTTCTGTGTTTCAAATCTTTCATAAAATGATCCAAACCCAATTTCAAACTCCCATCAAAGTCTTCAGCTCAAATAATGGTGGTGAATATGTGAACCATGCTCTCCATCAGTACCTAAACAACTATGACATTATCCACCAGACCACATGTCCCTAAACTCCTCAACAAAATCGTGTGGTAGAACGAAAAAACCAGCATATTCTTCAAGTTGCCCGTTCCATGCTCATAGGAGCCCACATGTTAGAATATCTATGGGGTGATGCCATCCTTACCACTATTTATCTCCTAAATCACATGCCCACACAAGCCCTTAAAGCAGCACTAGAAGATGACCATCTACGTCCGAAAACACCACTTGAAGCTCTTGGTCAATTTTTTACCCTCCCACCACTCCATACCCTTCCACCCAAGATCTTCGGTTGTGTGGCTTATAGACACATTCCTCGTAATCAGAGAACGAAATTGGATGCTTGTGCAGAGAAATGTGTCTTTGTGGGATATGGTTCTACCTAGAAAGGATATAAGTGCTATAATCCCTATACCTAGAAGGTGTATGTTACCATAGATGTAACATTTTGTGAACAAGAGTTTTTGTTTTTCCCGAAGACTTCTCTTTAGGGGAAGAGCACATCTAGAGAAGAGCAGTTTTCTTCATTAGAAGTATCAGGAATTGTTGTAGAGGAAAGAATTGTTGTACAAGAAAGAACTCAAAGAGATCTTGAAACGCCAACAACAAATGATGATCAATTAGAAGCACCAGCAACAGAAAATAATGATCAACCTTAGTCGATCCTGCCAGATTCAGCTGAAGACCCCCTACTCCTACAATACCGGTCCCTATTTCTCATGAGGATGTTGTTGAGGTAAGTCCTAATCCTGAAATCGACTCAGATAGTGTTAATGATGAGCATAGCCCTATTTGTGAGTCTAGTGATATCATACCTAGTGAGGTTACTCCTGAAACAAGACCCAACACTGAAACAAGTGTGTGCCCTAAATATCACTTGCCTAATCATACAACAAGAAGGAGACCTAAACTCCAGTATGAACCAAATCCCAAAGCCAATACCCCATAAGTAACCATGTGTCAACCCATAGGTTATCTGAGTCATATGCATCATTTGTGTCTCAATTGTCTACTATTGTCATTCCAAATAAAGTGCAGGAAGCATTAGCAGATCCAAATGGACTGAAGCAATGAAAGTTGAAATGGAAGCTTTGGAGAAGAATGATACATGGGAGCTAGAAACAAAACCTCAAGGAAAGAAAACAGTGGGGTGCATATGGATCTATACCTTGAAGTATGCTGCTGATGGGACACTAGACAGGTACAAAACAAGGTTAGTTGCTAAAGGCTGCATGCAAACATATGGTATTGATTATCAAGAAACATTTGCACCGGTAGCCAAGATTAGTACTATCCGTGTATTACTCTCTCTGGCTGCAAATTTAGATTGGCCCCTGAAGTAGTTTGATGTAAAGAATGCATTCTTGCATGGAGATCTAAAGGAGGAAGTATACATGGATCTACCTCCAGGGTTCATTGCACCTTCGCAGGAAGGAATGGTGTGTAGATTGAAGAAATCTCTATACAGACTTAAGCAATCTCCCAGAACATGGTTTGGAAGGTTTAGACAGTCCATGAAGGCATTTGGCTACAAGTAGTGTAACTCATATCACACTCTCTTCTTGAAGCACAGAAATGATAAGATCATTGCCTTGATTATCTATGTGGACGATATGATCGTGACAGGAAATGATTAGGTAGAAGTAAAGAAATTGGAAAGTTACCTATCATCTGAATTTAAAATGAAAGATCTTGGTGGACTCAAGTATTTCCTTGGCATTGAGGTGGCCAGATCAGATGAAGGCATTTTCTTATCTCAAAGGAAATATGTCTTAGACTTACTCATTGAAACAAGCATGCTGGCTTGTAAACCTACAAATACACATGTGGAGCAAAATCAAAAGTTAGCAGAATATCTTGATCAAGTGCCTACTAACTAAGAGAGATTTCAAAGAATAGTTGGCAGACTCATCTACCTCTCCCACACTCATCCTAATATTGCATATGTTGTGAGTGTGGTGAGCCAATTCATGCACGCTCCAAGTGAAGACCACATGAACACGGTATATTGTATTCTCAGTTATTTGAAGTTAGCTCTAGGCAAAGGGATCAGGTTTTCTAAAAATAATCATTTGGAGGTGGCTGGATACACTGATGTAGATTGGGCTGGCTGTATCACTGATAGAAGATCAACCTCATGATACTTCACATTTGTGGGAAGTAATCTCATCACATGGAGAAGTAAGAAGCAGAAAGTGGTAGCTAGATCAAGTGTAGAGGCTGAATACCATGGGATGGCCCATGGTGTATGTGAGATGTTATGACTCCGAAATTTAATGAAAGATTTGGGCTTCAAACCCAAATATGCCATGGACTTATATTGTGACAATAAAACAACCATTGATATAGCACACAATCCCATTGAACATGACCAAACCAAACATGTTGAAGTGGATAGACATTTCATCAAGGAGAAGTTAGAGTCAGAAATCATTGACATGCCACATGTAAGAACTGAAGATCAATTGGCTGACATTCTGACGAAAGCTGTCTCTAGTAAAATATTCCACAGCTCACTGGACAAGTTGGGTATTCGAGACATCTTTCCCCAACTTGAGGGGGAGTGGTGCATGAGCTGTTCCAATTTGGATTAATGTTGATTGAATGATTAACTTGTAATTCTAGATTGATTGATTAGTAATCATATGTGATTGATTGTAATCATAGAAATGATTAGTCCAGGTGTTGAATGCTTATCTTTTGTATATGTTTGTAATCCTATTTAAACCTTAGTGTGAGGTAAATAGAAATATACTGAAATTTACCAAATATTTGACAGTCCTTTGACAATAAAGATTACATCCATTTATTTTGTAGTAGTAGAGAATAGGAAATTAATGGACGTGGAGTCTACCGGTGGGTTTAAATTGAAAGGGACACATTCAAAATATAAAAAAAGACACCCATACTGATGTATGTTTTTTGTAGTAGGCAAACTATAGGAATATGAATATACATATACACACACATATATATATAGACACACCTTAACTGAATACAAAAAAACCTATAAAATACGTATCACAATAACTTTTTCCTTCAAAATTTCATTCACATCTCTTTTCTTTTCATCATTATGACATAAAAAGAAGGGACTTGGTTGTACACGACATGTTGCGTGCATTCAATGTTATACAATTGCGGATGTTTCATTATCTCTCTAAATACATGTTAACTGCTACATGATAAGAGAGAGATAGAAACTTAATTATGCATAACCAATTAGGTCACATGATGAAGTAGCTAGGGATTTAGTTTGACCTGATGTAGAAAGAACTACTAACCTTCCAATATGGGTTTGGCTTGGAGATGAGCAGATATATCACATTTTTCGCCAAAAATTGCTTGAATATCATAATGTATCTTTCTCTTCCTAAAATTACCCGTTCTCTTGTTTTCCCAATAAGAAGCTACATTATCATAACTAAACTCTCAACGCAAGGTTTGTTGTAACTATTTTGATAGTACTCAACACAACAAACAATAAAATTTACTTCAAACCAGAGATTGTTGAGATTTATACACTGGTTCCAAATCAAGGTTAAGCAACCAAACATTGTGGACGTGGGACTAGATTTTTCATTCGAGCAGTTAAGTTCATTTAGAACTTCCATACTTGAACATCACAAAGTTGCTAAGAAAAACTCGGAGCAAACTGATTAATCAAGCTTAAAAACCCTCTACCACACTTGACGTATTCAATTATTAATCGGCCTTTTATTATTGATGGCTTTGCCCAAATTGGAAAAAAAAAAAAAAACTAACTAACAGATTACAGTCCAATTAAACTGAAATTCTTCCGAACAAATCAGAAAATCAAAATCTTGAAGGAAATTAAAAGAAAATGGTCCAAAAGCTGACATATTGGCACTGGTAGCTTTGATTATAATACGTACTGCATTTACCAGTTAACTGACTCCAGCACCTGCACTCTCTCAGGTGTTCCATTGGACCATTACACAAAAATTAGAGCGAAATGTAATACGTCGTGTTATGTATGTATCTATGTTTGTGTTTCAAACTTTTGAATCATATAAAAAAGAAGAAGAATAGCTACCAAAACCAAAGTCTTGGTTTTATTTTCTGCGTTGCGTAGTTTGTGAAAGAATCTTCTTTGCTCAATCAAGGCCTACTTGGGTTCGGTGGGAAGAAAGGTTTTTTGAGTCCAAAAAAGGACCGTCACCTTTTTCACTTTTCACAACTACTCCCGCACAATTCCTTTTCTTAATGTTTGTTTGTATGAGAACGAGGCCAAAGAGCTTCATTTTTTTAAGCAACAAGATTGTTTAATTAGCACAATGCGATACTTGATTCTATGCTGTTAAACATCCATTTAAGGGGATATCTGCTGCAACAAAATGCAGGGTTTTAAAATGATCAGCTTATGATCAAGGATTAATGGTTTGAAAAAAGAGTGTCATATGGAGTTGTGTTATGGACGATCCAAAATCTATGATACGATAACAATACTGGAAGTGCGCAAAAATGACCCCCAATGCCACAACATGCACAAAGAGAAATACAAAGAATTATCTTAATCTTTAACCCAGTTAAGTTCAAATCTTTCTCTCCACACGGTAAGAAAGAAGTACCTTCTAGCTTAGTTCATAACATCTATCCATATGTATTTGAAATCCCGAGTTGAAATCCATTTACGTAACATTGTTTAACCAAATCGATTTACGGGGATGTAACTGCAAATTGGTCACAGCAGGTTGTGAGCTGTGGAAAAGAACTGTTCGGACAATGTTGAGTTTTAAAAATTGGATTAAGATAGGGGAGGAGACAATGCCGTTAAGATGTGTGGTGGGAATTGAGAAAGAACAAAAATCTAGGTAAAAGTTTGGTACCCGTCTAAAGATGCTTTTAGCTAAGCTATATAGGTCAATCACCATGAAATTAGGGAGCTCGGGAAAAGAGAGATGCAAATCATACCAAATACTTTTCTTTGTTTATGAGATTTTGGGGTCAAAGAGGTGACTGCAGGTCAATGGACACCTTAATAATATGGACCTGATTCCAACTAAAATGTTTGGCCTGCTTGATTCCCTATAAATTGTTTATCCCCGTTTTATGTTCTTAATTAGATTGCTGATTCTGATCAAAAGAATTTCCAGTTTTAATTATGGTCATATATCCCAAGTTCCCAACATGGTTTATTACTCTCAAAGATATGAAAATTAACCTAAACATGCACCAATTTCAAATGAATTTCAATTCTGCATTTGCAAAACTAACAGTTGTGTGTGGTTGTTGGGGCTTGTTTGACAAAGCTTGTATCTATCTTGCTAGGTTTTTGTCAACTGGCTACTTGTATGATAAATTTACGTCAATTTGTGGTTGGCATGGATTTGACAACTCATGAATCATGACTTCTGTCTATACGGCCTCCATCTACAACTTTGGTCAAATTCATGTAAATATTACCTTCAATGATATTCATATAAGAGAAAAAGGGAAATTGTCCATTGATATTATCTTCACTCTGAACGGTGGAAAGAATTTTAATTTATGCCCTCAATTGATGCGCAATTGAGTAGACGAAACATTTACCTACTCGGAGACAATTCAATGGAGAAGAGATTGAATTGATTCCCATTTTTTTTTGTAAGCATTCTGGAATAATTGATTGCTAATATATATATTCCTCCCCCCACACGCACACACATCATATTGATGAACTTCATATTATTCAAAATTCTGATGTTGGGTCAGTTTCTATTCTTATACGAGTTTGTGTTAGTAAGCATAGGAAATATCATGTATCAAAATCATTTGGTTAGAAAAATGGAAGTTTTGGTTGAAAGTTCTTATCGAATATCCTGTTTTATAGTAGATTATACTTTTAAACAATCAATCTTTAGTGATAAATTACGTGTACGTCAAAACAATCAAGAAAAGTATTATTATGCTAATGTTAGTGGTCCAAGCATTCTTCAAATGATAGACAATATATTACTGATACATTTGGCTTCCTCAATCATTAAAGATGAGAATCTTTAATTCATGTAGACTAACTCGGTAACGCTTAATACTTGTAGCTTTCACAATTGTCAACGATTCAAAATTATTGAAACATACACAGTAAAGTCAAAATGCTTGATACGTGTTAGTTAAACAATGTTAACTATTCAAATTCAAATTTATCTCTGTATGCATGCATGACACACTTAGTGACACTTGATACATTCAAAGTTTACGTTTCCGAATGGTTCAAAATCACTATCGGACACAAAATCATCTACACTAGCGATTATTGCACCTCTATATTTTCCACATGGTTTATTTAGTAACAAGAAATTGCATTGCAAGGTAGATTGATATGCTTATAATGCACATTCGAAAGTGGTGCAAAGGACTTTGGGGTGTAGGTGGAGTTTAAATGAAGATGGAGGACCATACTATTGAAGAGTGGACCAGCAAGCACCTGAAAAATAAGTGAGCTGTTGTATATCTGTATGTATTGCTGAGTAACTTTCTATTTGTCAGTGAGTCTCTGTCGTCATCTTGAATCCCCCGCGACCGTAGTCTTAGTAAAAACAAGTGAAAAAACGCACTCCACGAGGGTTTGATTCCCCTTTTCCTCCTCGTCATTAGTTTACCGAGAAATTTCCAGATAATTTAATTCACAATCGGTAAAGCAGGAAACTAAACCCAAACCCAAAATTTCCTATAAATGGGTGGCTGAATTAGCTCAACCAAAACCACTGTGGACTCCTTTCTTGGTGTCTCATCTTTATCACAGTCGTCGTCGGCGTCACCCTTCCTATTTCCATATTCCAATCGTACGATCCTAGAATAGGGTTTGGCTTTTAGGGTTTCTTGAGTTTGATGCAATTAGTGTAGCTGATGGTGTCATTAGGTCATGATGATAAGGATTTGATATTAACGTGTAAAGTGGTGCTTGTGTTTCTGTGTTAGATTTGCATGGTAGAGAGAATTAGACAAGTGAGTGAGAGAGGGGGTGAGAGATGGTACTGAGTCAGAGTGGCTCACCTAGTGTGAGAGAGAGAGAGAGCGAGTCGTGGTCATATTTTTGGAAGACGACCGGGTTGGTAGGGTCCATAGCGGGTCTCCTACTTTAATTACTTTGTCCTTTTCACCTTCCCCACTCCTCCTTTTTATCTCCATATAATCCTTCCCTTCTAATCTCTCCTACACCCATTTCTCTCATTCATTCACTCATTCTTTCACAGATGAGAGAGAGCTCTCCCTCTCTCTCTCTGAGTCTCGGTCTCTCTTCGTTTCTTCAGTCTAGGGTTTGGTTTTGTGAGATGGAGAGGATCAAAGAAAACAAGGGAGTCTTGTGTTTTTTGAGGGGAATGTTGTCTGGCTCGAGGCCCCTATAACCAGATCTATGATCTAACTCATCTCAATTGACAAAATTTGGTCATCGGTCTATGATGAGATGCAGATCATTGAATCTACATTTAGCGACGTCGGACCAGGCTTCATTCCCCCCAATTACTTGCTTCCGATGACACAGATCTTGATCTATACAAAACCACCCATGGTTTGGTTTTACCTCCGAAGGTGAGGAAAGGTGAGCCCTTTTGTGGATTTGTGTGTGTGTGTTTTTTTTTATGAACGTTAGCCTGTTGTGATTTTTTGTTTTTGTTTTTGTGACGGTTTTTCTTTTCGTGGTTGTTGGACAGAACAGAAGCTGATTGGGGTAATGATGAAGGGTTTTGACTGTGGTTTTTTTTTTTTTTTTTCGCTTTTAACTCTGACGGATGTGGGGAAAGACCATCATTACACTTTTATTTTTATCTCTAAATTTCATGAATATTTGCAGGAGTTTTTGGGCTTCATTGTCAGTCTCAGTCCCTCCTTAACTCTCTTTCTTCAGGTCCTTCATATCATTGGGTTATGATGGTTTTTTCTCTTTCTTTTCCTTAATGTTGGCTTTCAAGAATCCTTCTCTGTCAACCTCTGCAACTCTAAAGACTCTTAATTGGCTCAGTTCCTTTTACTTACAACACCCCCCCTTAACCCTATTTCCCTTTCTGCACAATAACATAGGGTTTTCAGTTTCCACAGTGCTACGCTTTCTGTTAAATAACCTTAAGTTTTTCTTGACTGAATATCTGCTGTTTCAGTTACAGATTTAAATGCTGGTATTGAATGGGTTTCATCTTTTCTCTTGGTTTTTAATTACCTTGTTTTGGTTGTTAGTGATGAAGTGGGTGGATTCAACGTGAAGGTAGCTGTCTATTCTCCGCCTCCTAGATCTGGGACAATTCAGCAGTAAAACTATTGTTCTTAGTTGTATGATATCAGATTTGGGATGTCTTATACAGATCAAATTCTTTGCTGTGTATATGTATTCAGTTTGCTTTGATGTTAATACAGCCTCTTCGATTTTGAAAATGTGATCTGAACTTGTTCTGCAGTGCTCTGATCAGACTGATATGATCTTATGCTCTTATCTCATAAAACTATAATGAAAAACTTGAAAAGGGAATAATCTTTCAACTCTTTCAATTCATTCAACACTGACAGATGCATATGACTATCCAAGAAGCAACCACTATCTCAGTTGCAAACAACTGTTGAAACAACCATCACAAAACTTGAGGGCTTGTGAATGTGCTTTCAAAGGTTGGGGAAATTCTTGTGTGAAATGTAAGTCGAACAAGTAAAACGAAGAAGATATAATGGATAGATTAGACTTCTCTGAATATTTTGTATAAGATTTCATGATGGTAGTAAAGAACTACTGCAGTCGTTGCTGTAACTCAAACGCCTCAAAATCTGTGCAATTAGTGGGGAGCTTGTGGTTAATTCAAATTGGTCGGCATTGTATGATTTCTCATGCATTCTGTTGTGTGTCATCAATTTCAGAAGCTAGGAGCCAAAAGGTGGTGGTATAAGCAACACTAAATGCCTTTAATGGCTGCCTCTGACTCTTGATCCGAAATCTGAATCACATTTTGCCATTATGAAAGTCGAGTCAACATCAGCAGTTACGCCATGGATTCCTAGCTCTATGATAATTAATACCGTGGCTATAGATAGATGGATGGAGAGCGTGATGTTTCAATTTGAGCACAACTATTTGTGTCTTTTGCATAACAGAACCCAATGCGTATTTATTTCTATATAACTTTGTTATCAGTGATCTTCACACTGTTCTCAGTTTCCCAGTTGTACCGTACAAATCACAATATGTCAGCTTAAATGGTGCAACCCGTGTGTATCTATATATCTATCAAATAGCCCAAACCCAATTAAACCAGCAACGAATCTTCTTCATCCCTTGAAATTATGGGCTGCAGGTAATTATTTGATGAGCAGTAGCAGTACTATATGAACAAGCAAGGTATCATCAGCTGCAGAAGCTTCAAAGGGGAAGCTGCATTTTCATATTTTGGTTTTGTTGAAATAAAACATGACTTATTATGGAACTGAGTTGGGAATTGAGCTTTGTTTCTGGATTGTAATTGGTTTCTAATCTGGGTTTTGAGGGACACAGAGATGGAGAGAGAACTAAGTTTGAGGAAGACAGTAGTCACAATACGACTAATTTGAGAAGTCATGGACATAGCTTTTCGAACAGTCCCACAATCATGTCCCTAAAGTTGGCTAAAGGGTTTTGTACATATACATTAAAATAAGCATATTGTTCATGAACCAGTTAAGGACTGTAAAGCTTACATCTAGAATATATGGTGACATTATTATCATTTGAGAAGAAAACTTGAAATGGGTTCTATCTATGTATTTTATGATATGATAGCTCATTACTAAAGTACAAACACATCAACTCAAAAGAAACTCTTGTCAATATCCTGACATTGTGGTTTGACAGTTGTACCAATATTTCATGCTAGGTCCTCGTGAAGTGCTCTAATGCTCAGCATGTTAATCAGAAATTGAGTATTGGAACTTCAGAACTAATGCATATTGTTTAATATATAGTTCTATCTATCATGTATGTATAAGCTACGAAAACAATTTGATAATGTATTGTTTCATGCATCTAAATCTTTACTAGATAATCCTGTAAATTGGGGGTATATAATTGCATCTTGATTTGTCCTGTGTTCTAAGATGATTGCTAATTTGATTCGTGTGTTTCAATTTTTCAGAATTTGTTCATCTATTTAACAACACTTGCAATTTGGGTCATTTTGATGTGAAAACAGAAATAAGTACATGCGTGTCGATGAATTTTCCTTGTTAAAATTTAACGGCGAAGCACATGTAAGAAGAAATAAAATTAATGGAAACATTTTCATTGGCAAACTCTTGTTCGAAAATAAATAAAATAGAAAAGACATTTGTAAGCGGTAATTCATCTGATTTCTTTTCGACTCATATAAACGTTAATTTGAACATGTTTGCAAATAATTTGTTATCAAATCACATTGTTAAATTGTTAAATGTATTATTGACACCAACCATGAGACCCCGTCCCTAAACCCGGGGGGGAGCCCTGGAGCTTGGACTCTGAAGTCAACTGGGCCATATAGCACAAAAACCATTGCGGGAAAACCATGAGAAAATATGTTGTATTTAAATTGGGCCGTAACGTCACTTTTAAAACTCAGAAGAAAATCCATTACAATTTCTGTTGGGTCTAGATCATATAATCCTATCGCCCCTGCATATTTGGCATGTTGGACTAAACACGATATTGGGAAGCGTGGAAGATACTATACCTCCAAGAGCAGCCCAACCTTTTTGGAGAGCCCACATCAAGATTCTGCAGCAACCAATTATTGATAATGTGATTTGTACTTTGAATCATAATGATATATTGTGCAACTTTAATTCCGAATCACTGAAACCCCAAGTCTACTGCTAGCAAGGAAGACATTAATCTTAAGCAATAACTGCTTTATTATGATTTCCTGCATATGAGTTTACCTATATATATATATATATATATATATATATATAAATGCCGTACAAACCCACCCTTGACCGAGTGAGATCGATGTTATTAATCGAACCTGATTTCGTTTCCTTCAAAAAAAAAAAAATACTTTTTACTACCAAATTATTATTTTGGAGGGGCACACAATGGGATCTGGTAGTTAATTTCTTTCAAGTTTGAAATATGAAAACAGGTTTAGTGTTTTAAGTGAATCCACATATCAATTTAAGGTACTTTGTACATTGTACCTTTAATTTAATTTTAAATATAAAAATAAGAAAATTGTTAAACACTATACTATAGTTTAATTATAAAATACAATTAATGATTGTTTTCAATAAAAAATAATAATTTACAAATGGTTCTTAGGTTTTGTTGTATGTCTGTCAAATTCTTGCTTAGTTGGGAAAATATCAATATGTACTTAATAATTATTCAACAAAAAATAAAAATAAAAATGTAACCACCAGTATGATTCTCACGTCTATTGTACACGTGTCAAATTGTTACCTTGACGGGGGAACATCAACATTTACGATGAGTAATAATGAGATTTTTCTTTTATCAATATTCTTGCTTTTTGACTTTGAGAAATAGTTAACAAAACTATGTTAGAGATTTCACAATTTGAAGATGTTCTATAGATCATGTTCCACCAATGGTAAGTGTTTGGCTCCAGTTTTTCTTGAGCTGGTCAACAGTCTCTTTTCTTGCGTGGGCGTGCCAGCACCGTTCGGGTGCGGTCGTCGGGGGTGTCCCTTGACCTGACTTCTTCTGAGCGATTGTGGACGAGGAGAGCACCAACCTCGTCGTGGGGTTCTTTGTGCCTCGTGGCGAGGACTTTTGCTGAGCCTTTTCAAAATCACAATCGATACTCGATGTTGTAGATCGAGCAGAGCGAAAACCACTAGGAAGTGAGGAGAACTTGCTAAAGCGTGACTCTAGCTTGGCTGGTTTGCGAGGGCGTTACCCTTGCTTGGCTGGTTCCGTAACCGTTGTGGTCGTGGTACTACAGTCGGCTCCCAAGGAGACTAGGACCAAAGCACTTTGACAGAGGATTTGGTGGTACTGAAAGTTGGCTCCTAAGGAGACTAGAACTTAGAGTGTGATCACCGATAACAGAAAGAGAAGGAGAGGAATTGCTCTTAGAGAGGTTGCTCTAGAGAGAACTTAGATCATCTTATAGATGTTTTGATGAGTGAATTTGTGAGATGATACTTGTTGTAGCCTCTATATATAGGCTTCCAAGCAATACTATTTGGCCTTTAAACAAATCATAGTGGGTTAGGTTTGAGCACACTAACACTTAGTGGATTTTGTTAGGCAAAATTCACTAACACTTAGTGGATTTTGTTAGGTGAGAGCACTAACACTTCTTTATTCCTTTGATTTTTATCTCCACTAAGAATTCATATTTAACCTTGGACTTCTTCATATGAAATGATCCACCATGGATGTATATTATTGTGGTAAAATTTCAGAATTTATTTCCATGTGGTTGGGCCGAAATTGCTACTGGACTCCTTACAGGTCCAGTTTTCAGTTTTGCTTCTGCAGAAAATTGGACTGATTGTTTGAAGGTTTTCCACTTCGAACAAGCTCTAGCACTCTTCATAAGAAATGATCATTGGGATGTTTAGAATGAATCTGGAAAGTTTCAACTCATTTGAAGTTCGGATGGTTAGTCTGCCGCCTCTCCTTCCTTGTTTAGCTCGGTTTCTCCTAGCCGAAGTAGGAAAATATGCTAAAGTTGACTTTTCATTTCCACGCTTCCATAGTAGGCTTTATTTAGCCTCTAAATATATATTTCGAACTTGTCGACAATATATAGCTTGAGCCACTGATATTGGCTCGATTTCTCCAAGACGTGCCTTGTCAGGCCAAAATGCTCATTTTGGGTCCAAACATTGCCCCCCAGACCTCGAAGTCAAAGGTCTTCGTCTTGATTGAAGAGGTCTTGAATCAGTACCACTCGTATAATATCGTTGCTCTGAAGCCACTTGTATTGGCTTGACTGAAATTACTTGATTGATTCCATATAGGCCTCTAAATAGGCCATAAAGCTTGGATGCCACAATCTGAATTGCCTTTGTCATAAACTGATGCTTTCTTTGCCAACTTTATTTCCCCCGTATCTGATGTCTGGTATGCAGTGGATTGGCGAAACTTAGGCAGGTTGTAGGATATCAGAACTTTAGCGTGCCCCCCATGCGAAGGAGACTGCTTTTGATTGCGAATGAGGATCCTTCTCTTCTTTGGTGGTAGCTTCGCCATGTGTATAGCAACAAGTATCTGCCTTGATCGCTGGCTCTCTGTTGATTTTCTCAAATGTAGGTGTTTGGAGCCTTTTTGCTGGCTAGATCAAGTTTGATCAAGGCCTATAGTACTTGGCAAAATAAGATGTTGAATAGCAAACTGTTTGCTGCCATTTAATCCTTCGCGAATCTTATGCTGAAGAGGATGATTGAATCATGGCTATCGTCATCATGACATGTGACGAAGTGAAACCACCATATTTGCTACAACTTTAGCATATAAAACCGCATTGGTTTTAATCATGTTTTATTAAAAAAAAATATCAGGCCACTATGCTGGCCCTGCGGTGGTAGGAAAAAGTGGAATATCTTCACTGTCGCCTTAGATGCGATTCTCAAGATGGAATAGTGATTCATTAATTATCAACTAGGGCCACTCACTGGCCCAGCTAATAAATTAATCTCCAAAAACACTTGAGCTATAAATCAAGGTGTAATGGAGAAGTGTCCCTTGTGACCCAGAAATGACATCCAAGAAATCATTCGTTATCGATCAGGCAGATGAAATTACTGAGAAAGCCACATTCACATGGCGGACTAACATGAGTGTTCGATGTAGAAGTCAGACCAGAGAGGAGAGAAGTCGACTGATGAGCTTTGGTGGAGGTGATAGTCAAGCGGGTTTGGGTCCCACACCTCGCGATCGTTTGCCAGATGATGCTATGGCCTATTATGGGCTTCCCATCCGCCGTCCCATAGTGGCTCTTCGGCAGGTGCCTGGTGATTTTAGCAGTTGGGGACCAAGGAGGAAAGTGGGCTTCTGGCCTACCATCACTCTCGAGGAAAAGGTTTGGTATCAGGAGGTTCGAATGAGAGATTTGGCCCGATGGGATGCGGTGGGTATCACCCAAACCATCGATCTATGCTTCTGTCTTCCCCATAATACTAGCCCTGCACCGCTTGCCGCTGCTCTTTGCTTCTGGAACACTTCCAGCAATACATTCGATTTCCGGTTTGGGCAGATGAGCATAACTCTGCTGGATGTTCTTACCATCACGGGGTTGCCTATTGATTTCGACCCCTATGTGCATGGTCAGTTTGATGGTATTCAATTTCCTTTGAGAATGGATATGGCTGGTCGGGGGCATCACAGTAAATCCTACCCTGTCTGGCGTGATTATTACCGCACCCAGTGTGACCATACAGGAGGTATCGCATTCCTGGAATTCTGGCTTTGCAAATTTATCTTTTGCACTTCTTCCAACAAACCTACTGGGCGCTGGAATTCTCTGGCCACTGCTCTCTACAATGGTATTTGCATTGGCCTTAGGCAACCTGTATTGGGTTCGTTATATCGCTCCCTTTATAGAGCTGTAATGCGCCCTTTTGATACCGACATTAGTGGTCCATTCTGGATCCTTGCCTTTTGGTTGCAGATTTATTTCCCTCGCTTCCGTCGCGGTGATATTCCAAAGGAACCTCCAGTCCATTCCCTTTTGGGGAACTGGCTTTGTGGCAACATAAGGCATCGAGCTCCACCCTACTCCGAGTGTTTTATTTACTTGTACTTGTTGGGAGAGATGCCGGACCCAAAAATAGTCCTTTCTAGGCGATTCCCTCCTCCCCTTGATGATGGCTTTCTGCCCAGTGGACGCGATCATAGCGAAAGAGCCCTCTTGGCCTTTCGTCGAGCCATCTCCTGCTCCGATATTCGTCTTACCACCGACCACGTAAGTTATGAGCTCTATGCCCCTAACCACTTTGCTCGCCAATTTGGGTTGGCCCAGTTGGTACCCTGGCCTCTGGTTGATTCTGCCAATTACTACACCTCTTGGCGGAGATTAGCCCCACCTGGGTCTGCCTCCTTTCAGAGTCAGTTTACTTTGATAGTGATTCCCCCTTGGGTCAGAACGCTGTATCCCTTCAACGATGTCGACAATGATTATGTTGATTGGTGGAAAGAAGTGTCTGTGAACTGTTGGGACCTGCCACATGACGAACTCTTCGTCCAGATCTTTCGTGGAATGAGTAGTCCTGGTCCGGAGGACCGCAAGATTTTTGAGCGCTTCTCTAACCCTACAGCACAACCTCGGCAACTTACTCTACCTTCTCGCTCATCGTATGCAGGGATACAAATCCATGAGCCTAGGGCAACAGTAAGTTTTTATCTTTCTTCACCATTCCTTTTCCTTGTCTTGATTTTCCCGCTCTTATTCCTGAGTGTGTTTTGCAGCAAACTACCCGGAGCAAGACGGCCTCTGTTCAGGCCGGGAAACAAAGGCAATAGCAGAGGGGACTCCTGAGGGAGAATCTTCTCATGATGAAGATTCTGCTGAGGTAATTTGGTTAAGAACGATCCCAAACTTGCATTTTTGGTGCTTTCCCCCTTTTTGAGTTGTGATTCTTTTGTCGTGCAGGCCACTGCTATCTTTGCTTGCAAACGCGATCGAGCTCAATCCGTCGAAGAGAGTTTTGAAGATGACGAAACTCTGGGAATGCGATTGGTAAACTCCGGCCCCGTCTTGTTCTATTTAAATTTCAGAATCTGTGCAGGATCTTCATTATGTATCTTTTGACAGGTTCGTCAGAGGACCACTGATCCCTCTTGCCTGAGCGAGGCTAGATCCTCAGCCGCTGCAAAAGAGCCAACTCTCTCGCTAGTTCAAGCATCAACTAACCCCGTGGCGCCTCTTCTGTCTTCCACATCTAAAGAGCATCTGCAAGGTCCTACCATTTTAATAACGATCTCCGATGATGAGTCCTCGGAGCATGAAAGCGTGGAAAGCCACTCTGAGGCTTCTGCCGCTTACGAGGAACTGATGACGACAGAGATTCTCACGGCACTAGAGGTCTAAGAGGTGAATGAGGTGAGGCCTCTTCCTCTTGAGACCACATATCAGATATTGACCCTACAACTCGAGAGGTAAGCCACTGTTGGCCAATGTTTTCCATTTCCCTTTCTGATCCAACCCCGCTCTCTGACATTTCTGAATCTGACCAGGATTCTATTTGTACCGAGGAGGTGGCTACAAAAGTTGAGGGTTCTATCGGCGGGACAGTCGCCCCAGAGATGGAAAATGATACTGACGGAGGTGGTGCCCCCCAAGTCTTGTGAATAAATGAGACAACCGTCGGAGCTGAGGGCTCTATGCTTGAATCTACTCCACTTGCCTATGGTGAGCCGCGAGTTGAGTTTCCAGATTCTCCTGCGGCTGAAGGGACAGACCAACCTGTTGAAGACGAAGAAATTGAGGAAGCTGTCCACCCATTTGCAGTGGTGGTTCGTGATCCTGTGGCGTCTCCGCCGCCTCCTCCTCCTACCAGATTCGAGAAATTGATGAGGGTGTTGGAGGTAACTCCTCCTTCTACTGTGGATGAGGCTAAGTTGGTGCTTCGTGAACATCTAGGTCCTTGGGTATTGGAGACTGACATCCTCCCGCGAGTCTTAGAAGCTCTAAGGTATCTCCACCAGGAGAAAGCTTTGACTTCATGGTAATTTAGTGCTATTGACTCTCTGCTGAATGAACTTGATATGGCCCGCCGACGTCAATCGGCCACGAACACCCAGGCTCACGACGCTCAAGAGGCTTTGAATAGTGTCTCTCAAGAAATGGACCTCTCCCGCAATATTTTAAATGAGCGAGCCATCCGCCTACGGGAACTACAAATCCAAAGGTCCGACTTCAAACTTCAAATCGAGAACCTCCAAGCCCATTTAGCCTTTGTTGAGAATGCGATTGTTGCAGAAGAAGCTCAACTCGATGAACCTTTGGCTGCTTCTGAAGAAATGGGCCGTAACCTGGCCCGTATCAGAGAACGGGCCACTCAGGCCGAAGCTGGTGCCATTGCGGCGAAACACCACGTGGAAGAACTTTGTTTGAAATTGAGCTTTGCGAGTCAATCTCTGTAGGCCCCCTCGAAAACCGTGCGGTTTCCCACATGCTATTAATCTCTTCTTTTCCGAGATTTAAGGCATTAATCACTCGTTGAAAAACAATGATCGTAAAGAAAATAATCTCGTGAAAAGAACAGTTACCTCCTCGAAAACCGTTCGGTCTCCTCACATGCTGCTAGTCCCTTTTTTTCTCGAGATTTGGAATCACTAATCTCGATTTACTGTCATCAGTTTTGAAATTGAGCTTCATCCAAGGGTGGGGATTTGCCTGAAGTCCCTATAAATAGTTGTATTTTGGGAAGGGAATACTCACAACAACTTTTCTGAAATATTCAAGAAATGTCCTTTCAGTTCATGCTTCTTTTTCTCCTTCTTGACAAATCTTCCCCTCATGAAATGACCTTTTAGCCTCTAAATTTTTAGGCTTTATGGCGTAATCTTAAGCCTGGGTTAGGCCTTCTGGCGTAATCTTAGGCAACCCCTTGTTTCGCCCTTCTGGAATTTTGCAATAACAATGCCAGGCTTCAGATTGGTTTAGAAACGCAAGGGGGCTCCGAGTGTGGGATCCACGATCATGCGAGATCATTTTTGTTAGGATCCCACACGAGGAGCGAAACGGAGAAAGGGAGGAAGGCCACTTTGTGGTTCATCTTTCCTCCTCTGTTTCCTTCCTTCTGGACCCGGCCCATGTTGTGCCCTCCAGATGGAAAAGGCTTTGGTTCTCACCTCCTTCTCCCCCTTTCTCTTCTTGAAAGAATCTTAGAGGGATGAGAAGGGATGAGCTCTTTGAAGGAATGGGTTCAAGCTACAGAATGGCTGTTCCTATACTTCACGTCCAACTAATGGTGGTTACCATGGCTAGAGGGGGTGCAGAGACTCAAGTTGATATTCGGTTCATTCACTCTCTGCCCTTCCCGGAGATAATGGCGCGGCTCAACCGACGTTGGATTCCATAGCTGCTTCCAATTGAGGGGGCTTGGATGCTCCATTTTCTCTCACTGGAGTCTCCCTTTCTCATGGATAATGGTGTTGGCCAAGCCTATGTTGTATTCCTCTACCGCTTCCATGTAAATGGGGCGCGGAGGCTCCGTTACTTCTCTTTTTCCTTCCCTGAAGTTTGCCTCTCCTTGGTATAATGGCGTTGTTTAACTCGACATTGGATTCCATAGCTGCTTCCAATTGAGGGGGCTTGGATGCTCCATTTTCTCTCACTGGAGTCTCCCTTTCTCATGGATAATGGTGTTGGCCAAGCCTATGTTGTATTCCTCTACCGCTTCCATGTAAATGGGGCGCGGAGGCTCCGTTACTTCTCTTTTTCCTTCCCTGAAGTTTGCCTCTCCTTGGTATAATGGCGTTGTTTAACTCGACATTGGATTCCATAGCTGCTTCCACTTGAGGAAAGATTCAAAAGATATCCGAGGATTCCTGTTGTTGTATTTTAGCCACCTTTGGCTTTGTAATGAATGTACTGCTTTTGGCCGTAAAGCCACTTTATGAATACAATAATATTTTTTATCCTGATATTCCAATATCCGTGAGAAGCCAAGAATTGTGTCTCGCAAGGCCTCAAATATAGGCCCCCATAGTTGTATATTGAAAACAATATGAACTTTTAAAATATGTTCTGCGTTAAAACGAGCCTCGCGATGAGGGTTTTGAGAAAATATTTATCTTTTGGATCCACTTGCTGGCCCCAACTCAAGTTGCATTAATTAGCTGTTGAAAATTCCACCGTGAAAAAATAATCTTGTGAAAAGAACAGTTACCTCCTCGAAAACCGTTCGGTTCCCTCACATGCTACTAATCCATTCTTTCCGAGATTTATGGCAACTTTAATCATGCTTTACTGACACTTAGTTTGACTCTTCTCTTTGACCGTCCATCCAAGGGCGGATATTGGCATGCCTATATCTTCCTCCACATTATAAACCCAAATTTCCAATCCCAACATCGTTTCATCAACTCGAATATTTCTAACAGCAATCTTTCTTAATTACTCATCATCACCACTCTTCAATTTTTGCATTCTCTCAATCCGTCACCAATGGAACCACAAAACCGGCATCCAACCAAGGATGGAGGAAGTAACAAAGTAGCCGGGAGTAGTGCCAACATGCTTCGCAGGAGGAGCAGTACTAGGTGGATTCCTACTACAGATCAGATAAGAATCCTCAAGGAGCTTTTCTACAACAAGGGCGAAAGATCCCCAACTATAGAGCAGATTCAGAGGATCTATCTCCAGCTGAAATGGTACGGCAAGATCGAGGTCAAGAACGTCTATTATTGGTTCGTGAACCAAAGGGCTCGGGAGAAGCAGAAGAAGAGGTCCACTTCGGATGTTCATGTGCCCATGCAAAGATCAGGGCTTGTTGGTGCTGATAATGTTACCAATTGGAAACATGAGGATCAGTATATTAACTTTGGATCTTCTGCACCTGCTTCTGCTTCTTCCGCTGGTGTGATGACTGCTTTTAACAGGCAGATGGGGAACTATGGCTGTTATGGATCTATGAACATGGAGAATAGTGCTAGGGATTGTTCAATCTCAGCTGGAGCGGGAACTAGTTCTACTTTCTTTGACATGAATGTAGAACAAACTTTCATGGAACAAAGAGGAAAAGATCACCAGGAGATTGAAACCCTTTCACTGTTTCCCGTGCATGGTAAGGACATCTTTAGCAAAATGAAAACTACTTCCGATGGAGGTGGCGGTCATGGTGGTGGCTCTTACACTTCCCTTGAGCTCAGCCTTTCCTGCAAGGCAAAGCTGGAAAAACCTTTCGGAGCCGCTGACTCGGCTTAGTAGCTTCGTGAGTGTAGGAACACTTAGAATTGTCCCCTAAGAGTTGTATCTATAATTTTTTTTTTTTTTTTTTTTAATAAAATAGCATGAATATTTATATACAAAGTTGCCCAGTGGGCGGGTTTAGGCTTAGTATGGTACAGTGTTGCCCCCCTAGTGTTGCTAGACATAGCCAAGAAATGATTATGGGCCTTAAAAATAGGCCTTCATAAATGGGCTTTGCGAGTGTAGGAACACTAGAATTGTCCCCCATGTCTCATGCGAATAAATTGTCTACGACTCCTCCGAGTCCCAAACATTGGGAAAGTATTTCTTCAAGTATCTCCCATTGATAGGGTTATGATGGACATCTCCATCTAGGTCCTTGAGATGAAAAGCTCCTTTCTCTAAGATTTTATAGATGATGTACGGGCCTTCCCATCTTGGAGTCCATTTGCCGCGACCATCTAATTTTTCGCCAAGGGGGAGAACTGCTTTCCAAACCAACTCTCCTTCATTGTAACTCCTTCCCCGCGTCCGCTTGTCATAGGCACGAGCGACTCGTTGCTTTTCCATGACCAAATTATCTAAAGCCTCCAAGCGCTTTTCGCTAAGGTCTTCATGTTCCTGCCACATAGCCTGAACGTAGTCTTCTCCAATGAGATGATGTTGCTCTTGAACTCGTAATGACTGGACGTTGACTTCCAATGGCAGGACTGCATCATGGCCAAACATCAAAGCATAAGGTGTTGTCGCGGTGGGATTCCTCTTAGAGGTGCGGTAGGCCCAAAGAGTTTCATAAAGTGTCTCATGCCACTGTCGTGGATTAGCTTCCAACATTTTCTTCAGCAAATTGATAATGATCTTATTGCTGGCCTCCGCTTGACCGTTAGACTGAGCATAATACGGACTGGAATGGATGAACTGTATTCCCCATTCTCTTGCCAGTTTATCAACTTCACCACCCATGAAAGCTGCCCCCCGGTCCGAAACAAAAACTTCTGGGATCCCAAATTTGCAGATGATGTTTCTGAATAGGAATTGTCGCAACGTGCCACCAGATGCTTCCTTCAAAGGTTCTGCTTCAACCCACTTTGTAAAGAAATCAGTCGCAACGATGATGAACTTATGTTGAAGTGATGAATGTGGGTGAATCATCCCAATTAAATCCAGCGCCCATCCTCTTGCAGGCCAAGGCTGTATAATGGGCTGCATTGGAATATTAGGAACATGCTGGACCGGCCCATGAGCTTGGCAGTCCAAACAACCTTTAGCGAACGCGATACAATCCTTCAAGATATTGGGCCAAAAATATCCATGTCGTCTGAGCAACCATCGCATCTTTGGACCTGCTTGGTGAGCTCCACAAATGCCAGAATGAACTTGGCGCATGAGTTGTTTGGCTTCGTGGCCATAAACACATCTGAAATCCATGCCATCTTCTCCTCGTCTGCGAAGTTCATCACCTCTGAGGAAGTAGTTGAGGGCAAGATAGCGAATCCTTCTATCTGTGGTCTGATCAGGATGCTTGAGATAATTGATCAAAGGGATGCGCCAATCCACGTCAATGGATTCCAGGGTTGCGACTGACATATCGTCTGGAGGATCTCTTCTCGCCATCCAAGAAGGAAGGGTGCGACGCTCGACTTTAAGGATTCTCTCCCGCACGCCATATCTCAATGTTACCCCTGTTGCCAGCTGGGCCAACTCGTTCGCGGCAAAATTTCTCTCGCGAGGAATGTGCTCAAGATGTACGTTATCAAATTGGTCCAACAGTTCTAATGTCCTGTTCCAATAAGGGACCAATGTGAAGCTATTGCATCTGAACTCATTGCACAACTGATTGATAACCAAGAGAGAATCGCCAAGTATTTGTACATCTCTAATTTCCATTTCCAGCAGTACTTCTAGGCCTATGATTAAGGACTCATATTCTGCTTGGTTGTTGGTACATTGAAACTCCAACTGGAATGAGTACGAAAAGTGATCTCCAGCCGGATTATCCAGTGCAATTCCTGCTCCTGCTAGCATATCCGTTCTTGACCCGTCAAAATATAAAACCCAGGGCTGGAGTGAGACTGTGGCTTGATACAGTGTGGCGTACTCTGGGCGATCTAAATTTGTGACAGCGACCTCTAAATCTCTAACTGCGGGGAGATCTAGCATATGGTGATGTGCCAGAAAGTCCGCAATGGCTTGCCCCTTTACTGCTTTCTGTGGGACATACTGTAATGAGAATTCTGATAAGACGAGCATCCACTTGCCAATACGGCCTCTCAAGATAGGTCGCGATAACATATACTTGACTAGATCGGTTTGAGCAATGATGCAAGTAGTAAAGGACAACATGTAATGCCGCAACTTGCATGCTGAGAAGTATAATGTAAGACACAGCTTTTCCATTGGAGTGTACCTTGTTTCGCAATCTGTGAGTGTCCTACTGAGGTAAAAGATGGCATGTTCGACACCCTCTTCATCATCCTGAGCGAGGAGGCTGCCAATGGAAGCCTCAACTGCTGAAACATACAACTTTAATGGAAATCCAGCTCTGGGAGGAACAAGCACTGGCGGGCTCGCCAGATAGGCCTTGATTTTGTCAAAAGCCTCTTGATGTTTAGGTTCCCACACAAACTCGTTCTGTCCTTGCAACTTCAGCAGTGGGGAAAAGGGCTAGATTTTACCCGCAGAGTTAGAAATGAAACGTCGTAAAAAGTTGATCTTACCCAGTAGTCGCTGTAATTCTTTCTTCGTTCGCGGGGAAGATGCGTTGATGACCGCATTTGCCTTATCCTCCGGGACCTCAATGCCCCTTTGATGGACAATGAATCCCAGGAAATCGCCTGCCTGAACTCCAAAAACGCACTTTGGCGGGATTCATTTTGAGCTTGTGTAGTTGCATGCGCTCGAAAACTTTTCTGAGATCCGTGAAGTGATCTCCACTCTTCTTAGACTTCACGACGACGTCATCAATGTAAACCTCTAAGATCTTCCCAAGTATGTCGTGGAAGATCAGGTTCATGGCTCTCTGATATGTTGCTCCGGCATTTTTCAGTCCAAAAGGCATGACCACATATTCAAAAACTCCCGTGAACCCAGGGCAGCGGAATGCGGTCTTGTGTCTATCTTCCTCTGCAACCGGTATCTGGTGATATCCCGCTGTGCCATCCATGAAAGGCAACAGTTCGTGCCCTGCAACTGCATCTACCAACATGTCCGCCACCGGCATGGGGTAGACGTCTTTAGGTGTAGCTAAATTAAGGTCTCTGTAATCCACGCAGACCCTCATCTTGCCATTCTTCTTGCGAACAGGCACTATATTGGACAGCCACTGATTGTACTTGGCTACCCTGATAATGCCTGACTTGTGCATCTTTTCAACTTCCTCTTTGACCAGTACTTGGGTCTCTGAGTTCATTCTTCGCGGCTCTTGCTTCAAAGGCCTCTTATCAGGTAGCGTTGGTAGTTGGTGGCATACCAAGTCTGGTGATAGGCCTGACATGTCCTCGTATTTTTCCGCGAAGCAGTCCTTGAATTCTAGCAATAAGTCGATGAGCCTCTGTTTCTCGCTAGGCTCTAAGTAAGTGCTGATAGCCACTTCTATAGGCTCATCAATTGTTCCCAGATTGACCTTTTCAGTAGGGTCCCTAACCTTCGGAGGTGTGTCATCCAATGCCGCTGGAGCAAGCTGAATCTCTTCTTCCTCCTCTTCTTGGTCCATGAACTCTTCATAAACAATTTCTAAGGTCGCAACTCGATCATAGGCCTCTTTTTCCACCAAGTATGAGGATAGCCTCTCGTACAAGGAATGGAAGGCCTCTATCCCTTCCTCTGGAAGGTCGTAATCCATTAATTACCCATTGTGCGGGGCACAGCATGGCCGGGCCTCGCTAGGTCTTCTTTTGCAAGCGTGAGTCTCCACTGTGCCAACTCAGAAGCCTTCACCCCTGTGGGGCGGCCCTTATTGTCGATGCTACCGACTTGCAATGGAGTAATTGACTCCAAGTAGTACTTGGCATCTACGTAATTCGCGGAAACAGAAAAAGGGCGGGGATCTGCTTTAATTATCTCAGCCTTATTTGTCACCCTATTCCACATAATCAGCTCTTGGTGGAGTGTTGATGGAACACAATAGCTTCGGTGAATCCAATCTCTTCCCAGGATGGCACTGTAGGCCGCGTAACAATCCGTAACAAAGAACGCATAAACGCTTTCTGAGGGACCCACCTTGATTTTTAGGAACAGTAAACCTAACGTCTTAGTTACTGTGCCCGCGAAGTTCTTCAATGTGAGAGAGGTAGACTGGATCTTCTCCTTCTTGATTCCCAAAAGCTGCATGGTCCTTGTAGTAATAACATTCACAGCCGCGCCGGTATCAACCATTATCTTGCTGACCTTAGTCCCATTAATTTCTGCTGTGATATACAAAGGTCGCATGTGTTGTACCATGGCAGGTGTGGGTCTTGTGAAGCTCATGAAGAAACTCTTGCTGTTAGCATCTTCAGTCTCAAGGGACACTGCTTCTTTCACCGGCGTTGTTGCGGCTGAAGTGATCTGCAACTACTATTCTCCAATTGCGTCAGCTTCTATGCATTCCTGCGCAGCGACTGGTAAGGCATACTTAGCAGGGAGCACATAAACCATATTGCAAGAGATATCCACCATTTCTGTTTCGTCCATGTCATCATCAAGATTGAGCTTGGGTTCATCTGCTGGGATATCGGCGTTAAACTGTTTAACCATGAAAGCAACCAAGGATTTCTCTGCTGGGACCACCGCTTTGGCTTGTTCGTGCTCCTGTACTATAGGAATCTGGTTCAGTGACTCTGAAATTTGTTTCGTCCCTGGCACTTCCTCTGGGAGAGTGACCACCAAGTTTTGAACTTTCTGCACAATCGCGGATCGATTGTCTTTGCCCCCCAGCTTGTCGAAGATGGAAGGCTCGCTATTGCTTCCTTCGCGAGATATTCTCCGCCAAACATTGTCTTTACGAGCTGGCGGCGGTTCTTGCCTCGCTGGAACTAGGGATTTCTCCTGAGCGCTGATCTTGGGGGCACATGGCTTTTGCCCTTGGCGTAATACTTTGGGCTGCGGTTTTTGAACTTGCGGGGAAACGAATCTCTCCGAGGCCAGTACCTCCAATTGTCTTTGATACTCTTCTGGAGGTTTCAGTAATTGCGATGGTTTGATTAGTCCTTGATCTAGTGCTTCCAAAGTTCGCTTTGCTTCTCCAAACCTTCGTTGGAGTTTTCTCTTTTTTGAAGAGCTCATCTCCACTGCCATGCCATTCTTTTGGGTATACCATCTCCCTTCTTTGATGGAGGATGTTGACACTGGCGGAATGTAAGGTCTGGTAAAAACCCCTTGCCGCTTATCTGCTTGCCCTTCTTCCCTCGCAGTCTTCAACTTTTTGAATAAGTTTGAGTCCCTTGGAGAAGGAGTTTCTAAACCACTGTGTACTCTTGGGCTGCATGGTTGGAAGTTTCTAGAGGATGATACTAACCGTATTGGCGGCAGAGATCCAAACTGGACAGTCTGGGATGTTTCCTCATGCAGGGCTTGAGTGTCACATTCTTCCTTGCACCGCAAGCATAGGACAATGGGTAAACGAGTCTTGGATTCCCGCTTCACTGCTTTGTTTCCAGTCCTTATCAAATCCTTAACCGCATGGTCTGGACTTTGATTCTGCTGATCTTTTTCACCCCATGCCACGTCCACCATGTTGATGCCGGTATCTGGGAAGGGATCTAGGTCCACCAACGCTGCTGCTGTTGTTGGTGCCTCTACTTGCAAACTACCATTATTTAACCAGATTTGGATCTGATCCTTTAGCTTAACACAATCGGCTGTATTATGATTCCACATATTATGGAGTTTGCAGTATTTCTTCCCCCTTAGCTGCTCTAGTTTAGGAAATGGGCCGAAGTCGGTTTTCACCATCTTCGCGGCGATCATTTCTTGCGAACTCTGGTTTGGTGAAAACCACCGACTTGAGCTTCACCGGTTCTTTGCACAGCTTCAGTTGCTTTAGTGTTGAAGCCATTTTTCCGGTGAGTTCCAGCGCAGCAATCTCGTCTTCTTCAGACTCGTCAGCCTCTGCTGTACTAGATTCCTCACTCTTGTAGTAAGGATCAAAGGGACTGGATTGATGGCTGAGCGCAGCCACTATTCGGCGTTTCCCTGGGATGTATGTCCCTTTTGAGGCGTTTTTCATAGCGTCCATTTCCCTGAGCAAGTGCTCGAAACTTCCTACTTCTGTGATAAGTTCCCCCATGGAATTGAACATGCTTCCATGCTGTTTTTTGCGTTGGCGGGGCTCTAAGCCTTTGATTGCCAACTTCACCAGTTCTTTCTCCGGCAGAATCACATTCAACTTTCCTTTCTGGATCTGAAAGCGCTGAAGGTACAGGACAGCAGATTCAGTTGGCTGCTGAGCCATCTGAGTGAGTGAAGCCAGATCTACTTCTGGCTCGATAGTCCCGAAGGTTTCCTTGAACAGCTTCCCAATCGCGGGCCAACTCGTAACTGATCCCTGTTGCAGCTTAGTGAACCAGGTGAAGGCAGACCCCGATAAAGAATTAGCGAAGATATTACACTTCAGATTGTCATCGTTCTGGTACTGGCCACACTGTACTCGAAACCTAACCAAATGGGCTGCGGCATTTTCGACTTCCTCTCCCGAGAAAGTAGAGAACGTAATGTTCTTATATCCCCTAGGATAAGGTGTCTGTGTAATATGCGGTGGGAAGGGCCCCTGGTAGGCCTCCTCCAAGTTAGGCCTCTGGTTCGCGGCCCTGATCATTGCTTCTACCTCTTCTCTCCTTACATATCTTGGATCAGGAGGAGGTGGGTGAACCACTGTATCTTCAACTGACCAGATCAACGGTGGTGCCTGTGAAGCTTGATTAACTAAAGACATGCCGCCTCCGTGGGTCAGTTTATGTCGGGTTGACGTCTGCGACGCAAAACCCACTGCTGGCTGACCCTTTGTGGTTACGGTGACCTTCGCTGGACTTTCAACCCGGTCGATACCATAATGGCTTGCTGGAGGTGGATCGTGGTGCACGTATTCAACTCCGTCACTATCATATTGGGGAAACGGGCTATGATCAACAAAGGCCCCATCATTGATTTTCAAAGTCCTGGTCCCTTGCGTGACTGATGACACGGCGTTGTTCTTTCCACCTGTTGCCAGAGTAGTCTCTTTACCTCTGACTGATGCGGCAGTAGCGCATGTGGATGTACTGCCGCCGCGAGCATTTGGTGGTATGTACTTCGCAGATATGGGGGACTGACCTAGAGAGCCTAGAATGGCACTAGGATCTCCCAGTGTTTTATGTAGAACCTCTCTGGCCTGATCGAGGTCAGCCTTCTGCATGGCCACCTGGGTTACGACGTTGGATCCTTCTTTGCGAATCGTCGCGACTTCCAAAGCAATGTGTTTGCTTGCGACCAACAGCTCTTCATGGTTCTTCTGCATTTTTTGGTTCATGCCATCCAATTACCCTTGTGTTTGTTGTGCCCCTAGCTCAAGCCTCTTGATCGAGAATGTGAACTCATCAAGCCGTCGACGGTCCTCCGCAAAGGCTTTTTCCATCTTCTCATGGTATGCGGCAGAATTCTGTTGAAGGATATTAAGCCGCTCTTCTATGGTCGCATTTTCTGGAATGAGAATAGGCACAAAGTCAATAGTTGTAACTGCGCTCATGGCTTCCTGGGTGATGCTAGATATATCGCCAGCCTGATTAGGCTGGGCGGCAGGAACTTGCTCACCTTCAGTAGTGGGATGTCTATTTCCTCCTCGTTCAGTTGACATCTCTGTCGATGGAGGGTGGGAAGAAAATCTTTGGATTACCTGTTCTTCGGAAAGACCACGACAGTCTACACGCGAGTGCGGTCTGTAACTGGAGGTCTTATGTTTCGGGCAGTTAACGTAAACCTTTTGATAAGGGTTTATGCTTGACTTCCCAATGGCTTCTGGAAGTCTGAATTCAATAAGTAGCTGAATTCAATAAGACACTGTGAATCAAGGTTTAGACCTGCGGCCCAAGTATAGTCGCCTAGACACAAACTTTCTTTCAAATCCTTTGGGCAACCTTACTGAAATGGCCAGGTGGGGGAGGGCAAACAAAAGAGGCAGAATCCATTTTGGCATGAACTACTCCCACATAGTGGTTTAGGCCCATTTGCACGCACTTCTGGATTCAATAGCCTGTTATGAACGTTGTCCCCTTTCTAGACACTATTTCACATAGGCTATACTTACTAAGATGAGAAAGATCATAAGTATGAAGACAGTTCAACAAGTGTTAATAAAAACCGTCCTTAACCTTAATGGACCTGAACTAGGCACCAATAAGGAGTTTAGGTCAATATTAACAAAAGAGACTTCACCTATTCCGTTATGATTCACAACCCCTTACCAACCTCATCTTCTTAATAGTGGTGTAGTTTACAGCTCGCAGTAGGTCCCACTGGGCGTGCCAAAATGTTTGGCTCCAGTTTTTCTTGAGCTGGTCAACAGTCTCTTTTCTTGCGTGGGCGTGCCAGCACCGTTCGGGTGCGGTCGTCGGGGGTGTCCCTTGACCTGACTTCTTCTGAGCGATTGTGGACGAGGAGAGCACCAACCTCGTCGTGGGGTTCTTTGTGCCTCGTGGCGAGGACTTTTGCTGAGCCTTTTCAAAATTACAATCGATACTCGATGTTGTAGATCGAGCAGAGCGAAAACCACTAGGAAGTGAGGAGAACTTGCTAAAGCGTGACTCTAGCTTGGCTGGTTTGCGAGGGCGTTACCCTTGCTTGGCTGGTTCCGTAACCGTTGTGGTCGTGGTACTACAGTCGGCTCCCAAGGAGACTAGGACCAAAGCACTTTGACAGAGGATTTGGTGGTACTGAAAGTTGGCTCCTAAGGAGACTAGAACTTAGAGTGTGATCACCGATAACAGAAAGAGAAGGAGAGGAATTGCTCTTAGAGAGGTTGCTCTAGAGAGAACTTAGATCATCTTATAGATGTTTTGATGAGTGAATTTGTGAGATGATACTTGTTGTAGCCTCTATATATAGGCTTCCAAGCAATACTATTTGGCCTTTAAACAAATCATAGTGGGTTAGGTTTGAGCACACTAACACTTAGTGGATTTTGTTAGGCAAAATTCACTAACACTTAGTGGATTTTGTTAGGTGAGAGCACTAACACTTCTTTATTCCTTTGATTTTTATCTCCACTAAGAATTCATATTTAACCTTGGACTTCTTCATATGAAATGATCCACCATGGATGTATATTATTGTGGTAAAATTTCAGAATTTATTTCCATGTGGTTGGGCCGAAATTGCTACTGGACTCCTTACAGGTCCAGTTTTTCAGTTTTGCTTCTGCAGAAAATTGGACTGATTGTTTGAAGGTTTTCCACTTCGAACAAGCTCTAGCACTCTTCATAAGAAATGATCATTGGGATGTTTAGAATGAATCTGGAAAGTTTCAACTCATTTGAAGTTCGGATGGTTAGTCTGCCGCCTCTCCTTCCTTGTTTAGCTCGGTTTCTCCTAGCCGAAGTAGGAAAATATGCTAAAGTTGACTTTTCATTTCCACGCTTCCATAGTAGGCTTTATTTAGCCTCTAAATATATATTTCGAACTTGTCGACAATATATAGCTTGAGCCACTGATATTGGCTCGATTTCTCCAAGACGTGCCTTGTCAGGCCAAAATGCTCATTTTGGGTCCAAACAGTAAGTTAAGAAACATGATCATGTTAATAGAACGAGACTTTGCTTGGTTTGACAGGTTAAACCGTTAAGAAATGTTGTCGGGATACCTATGGAATGTAATAGTACGCCAAAATATGTGGAACCTTATTAACACTATTTTTTTTCTAGAAATAAATTCGTTTTGTTTTATGGGAAATAGCTTTTTATCAAAGGATTAGAAAAAAATGGATCTCTTGTACCGGCCATAACATTACCATTCATAGAAATTCTCTTATACGAGCCATAACATTATCTTTCGTAGAACTTGATTTTTAGCACGTGTTATAGTTAGCAAAATATCAAAACCTGAACAATTTTTTTTAAGTGAATTTTCTTGTTTTCTAACTTAAAGAAAAAAAAAAGTAAAAAGAAATTTGCATCGTGAATTTTAAATTCGGCAGTTTGAGAAGTGTTAATGATTCATTATTTTATTATCCAAAAAAAAAATGGAAATTTTTTGATGAGAAAATAAGAATATGTGATTGTGGATACTTTGTACATATGGTATACAAACACCAGAAAAACACGGTCAATTGGCCACCAAAAGAGGGTTGGACCTCACTTTACGAGACGAGCCCAAAGCCTAATGCATACATTGGCCCACAGGAGAAGTAAAGAGTGACAAGCCCAAACCTACACTGTAAATACATGTTTCACCTCTCATTTATGGTAAGTAACTGTGAACCCAGAAAATATTTAAGGAATGGAAGTGTAATTAGTCAAGATTGAGTTTATGGTCTTGGTAATTATTATAAGGTCGGGAATAATTTTTAAAATTTTAAGAAGTGGAATCTTCAATTTAAGAGTTTGTTAATAAAGCATGCGATGCGGCGAGTTTGTGAAAACTTTCAGGAAATTTTTTGAAAACCCGAAGTATTTATTATGAATTTCTGAAATCAGTGAATTATGGAAATTCATTTAAAATGAGAAGAAAATGCCATGGTGCAATCTGAGCCGTTAAAATTAGCCATTGCTCGATCGGAGCCGTTGAAATTCAATCAAGAGTGGGTTTATAATGGTGGAGATAGAATCAACGATCCAGATCGTTCCAGAAACAATCAGAGCTCTCGACCCGGATCGAGGACTCGACGACCCGGCGACTGAGTCCGACCGGAAATCCGCCGTCCGGCTACTATAAGGCGGGGCACCGATCGGGTTTCGATGGTCTTTCCTGTGCCAACCTTCCTCTAGTATCGATTTGTCCATTCGCCAAGTGTGGAGAGAGTATCGACAGCCGGAAGCTTCAACAGCTCTGGTGAGTTTTCCTGCTACGGATTGAGTTGCATGTAGCACGAAAATTGACCCCCTCGTTATGCTCTGCATGATTATGTAATTGGTTTTCAATTTTAATCGAGTTTGACCGAGTTGATGTTTTGGGTGTTTCGGCCTTCATCGGAGTTTCCTATTTCTGGCGACTGTTCTAACTTCCGTCGATCATTGTTGACGTCTCAAAGCATGAATTGAGGAATAGTCGAGCTTAAATTGTCTGCCGGGCTGAATTGAAGATCTCGGGTACGTTCTGCAGTAGCGACGTCACCGTTCGGGGTGGCAGTTTCGATCTTTCCGGTAAATCCTCTGCTTTGATTTGTGTTGCGAGTTGTGTATTGATACCTACTCGTGTTCGTAAACGCAGAATTGGCGAAGTTTGGAAATAGTCAAAAAACGTGGGAAGTTCTTGGTTGCTGTGTTCGTCGTCGTAAAAGTACCCTGGCAGCTTAGACGTCTTGTCTAGTTTTTTTTTATTCGAAGTTAGTTGGGTTCAGTTCAAAGCTCTGAGCAGTGCCTTGTGTAGTTAGTTTCTGGAATTGGTTGGTCTGTATGCTTACTGTGAATCTGTGTATTAGAATGAGGAATGGAGTCGATGTGATTTCATTCTTGGTTGTTGGCTACTGACAATTGAAAACTAGGTTGCGATTACGTTGGGTTTTGCAAGCTCGACATTTTGTCAATGTTGCTGAAGGCAGTTTGTTGAGTAAATTTCGGGGAAAAAAAAAACGGAAGAAGAAGAAGTGAAGTGTGGTTAAGAAAGGGTTTAAAATTACGTTTGGTGTCCATAGTAATTTGACGAAATTACTAGGCGAAATGATTACTAATGAAATTAGAAGAGATATGTTAAAGGCATAAATTAATTTATATCTCAAGTTCACGAAAATGTCCGTTGGGACCACATCAAGTTAGAGCATCCACTACCTAGAATCGAAGTTTTGGGTTCGAGTCACCATGAGGATAGGAGTGAAATTCTTTGATCCTCTTTTTAAGAGTAGGAAAAAAAAATCGTCGACACGCTAAATATTTATTCGACGGATTACTAATGATTGGATAATGATTTAAGTATGTTTTCATATTGGGTACCCAAAAATTATATTTTATGTGTCGGTTTTCAAGCATAGTCGAGTGAAACCCCTATTGAGCAATGAGGACAAAAGCTCACCCCTACAACAGTGTGGATGCAGATACTATTTGTTTCTGTGATAGAATACGGAACAAGAACTAAGTATGAGGCAAGGTAGAGAGGGAGAGAGAAATGACACAAACATGTATAGTGGTTCACCTTGCCCTTGAGGCAAGGTAGAGAGGAAGAGAGAAATGACACAAACATGTATAGTGGTTCACCTTGCCCTTGAGGCAAGGCTACGTCCACTTAGATATTTTACTATGAATGAGGTCAAGTGACCTTTGTAGTGATACAAGTATGGAGATCATGGATCCATCCTTTTCCAAGAAAAGGGGGGGGGGGGGGGGGGGGGGGGGGGCTTTCTCTTATAGCTAAAGGAAATCTCCATCTAGTTTACATTTCCGATGTGGGACATAATACGCATATTTACTTCTCTTGAAGCATTTTGGAGAGCATGGGAGGGTGGCCTCCTAGCAAGATACCCGCCGACTTCCACCATAGCGAGATAGCCCGGGTGTTGGTGTACTGGATGCATGTCGTTGGCGGGACTAACCATGTCGCGGGGTCTACCTACGAAGTCGTTAATTATGCTTGGCGGTATGTGGTGTAAGTGGTATCAACAAGTCCCCGAGTAAGAGGCGTTTCTTGGTTAGGGAGTTTAAATATGATGCCGCGAAGTATGAGTGATGACTTCGCTCAACGCCATACTCATATTGGTCCGCCAACTCCGTAAGCAAGAAGGGATTCTTCGGGTAGGTTGGTGGCGCAGGGGCCTCATCATCGAGCTAGTACCTGCGAATAAGATAAGAGTGTACAAAATAGCATGTTGATTGCACTAGAGCAATCTAAGTGACATTTGAGTCAAATGCAACGAGGTGCATGAAAGTATAATGAAGTGCATATGATGGATAGATGTGTGATGGACGTGATGATGCGTACATAATGATATGTATATATTGTATGCATATGATGCACATGTTAGGATCGGGAGTGTGGTTACTTGGCGAGTTCCCCAAGTTATGTAGTTAGTAAAATCGAAGTTTGGACTTGAGTTCGCTCATGTTGAGTGGGTGATAGGTTGTATAAGTTTTGTGTTATGGTCTTATTAATGGGATGTAAAAGAAATTTGATTGTTGGGATCAACAATGGGTGAAAGATTTCAATATTTCCATTAATAGACTATAAAAGTATGAGCGTGAAGCTCAATGATAGTCCCGATCGGGTACTATCTCCACTTGTGATAAGTGGTATGAATAAGTCCCCCAAGTGTAAAGAACATTTGGGAGGTGAGATGACTCAAAAGCAAGAGATTGGACCTTGGCTTACTTGTTGGGTGTACCTCGCTCGGGGCAAGGATTATAATGCAAAGGACTGAACCTTGACTTATGTAAGGGAGCTACCCTTTAATTATCCCATAGGGATACCTCGCTCGAGAAGAGGATCTATCAGGGCCTATAGGCCTCGTGTACCCGGTGGGGTGAATGAGGGTTTGAGCCTTGTGTACTCGGTGGGGTAGATGAGGGCTTGAGCCTCCTTAACCCAACGAGGTTGAATGAGGGCTGGTAGACCTCCTTTACCCAGTAGCGTGGCCCCGGGTAGAATGATGGCTTTGTGCCTCGTAACCCCGTTGGGGTATCCGGTGGCTTTGGTGGAGGCAGGGGGTATCGGTGAGGCAGGGGGTACCGGTGAGAGCAAGGGAGTACCGGTAGTTCTTATTACAGAACCTACTCTTTATCGGGATTAAACTGAAAAAAGCGCAGCGAGTACCGGAGACAGCTCGAACAAGAAGTTGAGATTTTTTTTTAATTTTTTTTTTGGACTTGGTGAGAGATACCGCTCGGTAAGCAAAGCTGGGACTGTGTGTCGACTTAGAACGCCGTACTGGCACCACCAAGCATAAACTCTCGCAAGCTAAGTCAAATTAATTGAGGCTGCCGGTACCGTGAGAGGAGAAGATGCCAAGCTGTCGGTGTCCCGTTGGGGTGTTGCCGGGACGTGTCGGAGAGACCGGGAGGGGATCGGGTTTGGGGTGCCGGGTCATGCATCCGGATTTGATTCGTCGTTGCCAGTAAACAAAATGAAATTGCTGCCGGGTAGCGAAGTGAAATTGTTGTTGGGATGATGTTTCTGGGTGTTGGAAGCGTATTAAGGGTTTGAATCTGGATGGTTGTCGCGGTGTCCTCAAGCGGGAGGTGTGGCTCTAGGTCGATCAGCAAGATACACTGCCGGGATGTGTCGCCAAGATAATAAAGTTCCGGTTACCTAGGCAAAGGTGCTGCCGAGGAGCAAAGCTGCTACCGGGAAGTGAAGGTGCTGCCAGGAGGAGCTGCTAGGTTGACTGCCTGGATGTACAGTCGGGATTTGATGGTTAGAGAAATAAAAACTGATTCTCTCTTCCATACGTGAACCCAGAAGAATTGTGAGGTTATCGGTGATAGTCACTCGGAAGCGAGGACACTGCCGGTGCTCAGCCAGGACGTGGGTGATTGACTCTTGATGATGAAATGACAGAAATGTACGAGAGCGGGACCATGTTGAGCTAGTAGGCCTAAGCGTTACCAAGTCGTACCAGCGAGATGTTTGACTCTACGGGCCTAGGTTGATTGCTGATGGTGCTTGGCAAGGGCCCAAGGCATATTATGGTGTATGCATGAGAAAGATGGCTCGGACCTTGGTTGTAGAATTGAGTGTGCATGCGGGTTCCTGCACGTACCCGCTGACTCGTAGTACCCGCTGGCTCCTCGGAGGCTTGGGTGAAGTTGAGGGTTGTCTTGCATGTACCTAGTGACTCATGGTACCCGTACATGACTCTTGCTTAAGGTCATAGGCTTATACCCAAACTCCTAAGGACCCTCCTTCTAACGCCAATATTTATGTGGTAGAATACAGAACGGGAACTAAGTATGAGGCAAGGTAGAGAGGGAGAGAGAAATGACACAAACATGTATAGTGGTTCACCTTACCCTTGAGGTAAGACTACTTCTACTTAAATATTTTACTATAAGTGAAGTCAAATGACCTTTGTAGTGATACAAGTGTGTGGATCATGGATCAATCCCTTTCCAAGAAGGGGAGGACTTCCTCTTATAGCTAAGGAAATCCCTATCTAGTTTATATTTCTGATGCATAATACACATATTTACTTCTCTTGAAGCCTTTTGGAGAGCATGGGAGGGTGGCCTCCTAGCAAGATACTGGCCGACCTCCACCGTAGCGAGGTAGCCTGGGTGTCGGTGTACCGGATGCATGTCGTCGGCGGGACTAACCATGTCGCGGGGTCAACCTACGAAGTCGTTAATTATGCTTGCGGTATGTGGTGTAAGTGATATCAACACTATGCATTGGTAATGGGATTGGAGCGGACGGAGCTGGGTGTGTGGATTTCGATAATACATCTTTACGGAAACCAAGCTCTGGGTTTCAAATCTTATCCTTGATTCTAAAAGTTGTATTTTCGGAACTTGTTGAAAGTTGTTTGTTGCATGCTTAATCCTTTACTCAATTGTTTGCAACATTGAGTCTTGGATGACCATTTGAAGTTAAAGTTTTAGAAAGGTTTTCACCTTGAAATAATTAAGAGCTTCCATTGTGTATTTTTGTGAAAAATTTATTTTAAATAAATTTGCCTAGCGAATTTCTAGAATGTAAATCGTATTATCAATTTATGTTTTAGAGACTCGCGGCAATGTAATGTATTTAAATTGGTGATGTGCAGTTCGGGGCGTTACAGCAACCATTCTCCCCCTACTCCTACATTCCCTACATTCTTACATGTATCTGACTTAGGCATTGGAGAGTCGTAGACTGACAACCCCGGTCTACCCTCTGGCCTTTGTTCGTGATTGACAAGTGACAGAATCTGACGATGGTCTGCTCTCCGATGATTCTCAATACACGCTCGGAAACCACACAGAAATATTGATTTTGACAAAAAATTGTGTGTTACACTATTGTTTTAAGTAAAATCATGGTCTTGGAGAATGTCTTATTTATTACTTTTCTTTTCTTCTCTCTTTATTCTTACAAAAGTTATGAAGTTTGGTAAAAATATATCAAGGGTTTGCTCCAAAAAACTCGGACTATGTCTTGGTTTTTTAAAATTTTTTCTTCTCGTCTGGCGGTGCTCATTCGACGTTGGTTCGCCATGCCGATTTGGGTTGCTGCCGGGCGGGTGCTACTATCTAGGTGGTTTCATGAGTGAGGGGTTTGGCGGAATGGGTGACGGTGGAGTCCGGGAGCCATCTCTGACTCGGGGTCGGGTTGTACAGGGACGGCGGGTTTCGTCAAGGGCTTCTACGACTTGCGGTGGCGTCTTCGCCATGGGATTTCCAAGATTAGTGGCAGTAGTGGCTATAGCGGTTTCTGGGTTGATCGTTTGTGGAGGCGTGACTTTGGTGGTCTGAGCGGATCACTGTGGCGGCGTGGCTGTGGAAGGTCTGGGTGGATAGTGGTGGTGGCGTTGCTTGGTGTTTCTAGGTGGGTTCGTGGGGATGGTCGTGGCGGCTAGGATCTAGACAACGTGGTTAGCGGCGCTGCACCGAAGCTGTGCATGCGGCTTGTGGGTGTTGGTGATTTGGGCTTGGGTCGACCCTTCTCTGCTAGGCCTTGAGCTGGGCCCCTTCTCTTGGGGTAACCCTCTTGGGCTTTTAATTTAGGCTAGGGTATTTTGCCCTAAGCCCATTCCTATATTTTTTAGTTTATCTAATTACTATAATTTCCTTGTATTAGGAAACTAAGCATTTATGTGCACTCTATGTGCCTCTGGTGCCTCTAGAGTAGTATTAAATGAGGATTCTCGCTATGTCTACGTATTTAATTGTCTAATGAGTTTGTCTATATCTATGTACTACTGTGGGTACTGCCATTATCTTCTTGTCTATTGTGGAAGGGTATGTAACGGCCTAATCTGATTTGTGAAAATATATTCCGATTTGGGTTTGATTCAGCCAAAAAAAAAAAGAGTTATGTAGTTTAGTTCTCACAGTATTTAACTCATGATTTTAATTTTATTTTTATTTCTCTTCTTTGGGTGTCAGTTTACTATTTTACGTACTTATAATCTAATGACCATCATATTCATTTCTTCTGCTATATGTGTAACAATTAATAAACAAAAGATTGAGCTCATGGATTTAAAGGTTGAAGATCCATATGTCATACCAAACGTCGCTCAGAGCTCTTTTGATTTCATCATTTCATTTCATATGTACTGTTTGATTACTCATTAAAGTATAGCAGATCAAATTACATATATGTATAAAACTATAAAATCAGCTTCGAATTCACTGATCACTGTGTCACCGACACTTTGAGTTTATGGCGCCCAGAGTCCATCTTCTATGACATCTTTTCAACTAATTGAGTCGCTTCCATCATTTGGCTAGCTTCAAACAAAACTCAACGACCCCAGAAATAGTACGCAAAACCGAAAGTGAGAAACTTCTGCAGAAAGTCACATTCCCTCTCGTCAGTTTTCCTCCACGAAATAACAAACATCATTCCATTTATGATTTACCCGCTTCACGAATTAATCCAGTACGCTCTTCAATGATCACAGTTTCCCACTCACGTTGGCTTAACTGCTCTTCATTGTCCATGCATTATTCTGAAGGTCTTTGGTCCACTTCCCTGATAAAAACAATGGGCTAGTTTCCCTTAGAACCAACAAATGGCTAAAGTTGGTGAATTTATACAGCGATACTTACGCATATAGCTATTCCTTGGTCTCCTTTACCCTCTTTGAAAGAGGTTCATGCTTGAATTGGTCTCATCACCATCATGCATTAACATTTTACAGCTATATGCCCTCATACATGGTCCCTAGCTCCTTTGTTTTACATAAACCGAGTGACCCACCCAGAACGTGTTAACAACCTATTTCTAGTTATATCTCAGCAAAATCATTGTGTTATCCTCCCATTAATGTATATAGAAGCCCGATTAGTATTTTTCTGTTTTTTGGTCAAGCAATTAGTTCACTACTATTGTTTGATTCGCCCACTAACAAGTAACTATAATTCCTCACTGGATAAGTAGATATTTGTCGGGTAATGCTTCATGTCTAATCAAACCCAACTCCTACTTTTTCACATAGGTAGCGGGTTGTGGTCATCTTGTTCATCATAGAAATTAGAACATGGAAGCAAAATCCTCTGCTTTGCTTGTACTGTCACTCTGCTCAGTGCTCTTTACTTTTGGCGGCCTTGCTAGCCAAGCCAGCCACAATGGCAAATGGAAGCTGCTGAAGAAGAGCATTGGAATCTCGGCAATGCACATGGCATTGTTACCGAACGACAAGGTCATCGTCTTCGACAGAACGGACGCCGGTCCTTCCAACCTCACTCTTCCACAAAAAAGATGCGGCAAAGATGAAATCTGTTACGTTCACTCGGTAGAATTCAACCCTGGAAACCGGAACTTCCGACCGCTCACTATCTCCACCGATACTTGGTGCTCCTCCGGTGCATTGTCCAAGAACGGCGAGCTCATTCAAACCGGCGGGTATGGTCTAGGAGAAAGAGTCGTAAGGCACTTTAGGCCCTGTGTCAATTGCGACTGGAAAGAAGACCAGAACGGCCTCAATGTACCAAGATGGTACTCTTCGAACCAAGTGTTGCCCGATGGCAGAGTCGTAATTGTTGGCGGGAGGTTTCAGTTCAATTACGAGTTCGTCCCCAAAAGCAAGATATACAGTCTGCCATTTCTTGAAGAAACAAGGTACTCGGCTTTTGTACCCAACAATCTCTACCTTTTTGTGCACTTAGCTCCCAATGGGAATCTCTTCATTTTCGCAAACGATAGGGCAATCTTGCTCGATTTTGTGAACAATGTTGTTGTGAAGAGGTTTCCGGTACTTCCTGGTGGGATTTCTAGAAACTACCCCGGCACCGGGTCATCTGCTCTGCTTCCGATTAGTCTTGTGGGGCAAAAGAGTAGTGGTACTAATTTTCTGGAGGAAGCAGAGGTTTTGGTCTGCGGTGGTACAATGGCTGATGCCAACGTCAAAGCCGACGCAGGAGTGTTTGTTCCCGCATCGAAAACCTGTGGCCGCTTAGTGATCACTTCGAAACATCCCAAATGGGAAGTTGAGGAAATGCCGATAAACAGAGTAATGGGGGACATGATTATGCTGCCGACAGGAGATGTCCTCATCATAAATGGCGAGGCAAAAGGTACAGCCGGTTGGGGAGTTGCTAGAGAACCAGTTTTAAACCCGGTTCTCTACAAACCTTGGAATGAAAAACCATCCCGGTTCGAGGTCCTCACTCCTACAACTATACCTCGCCTCTATCATTCAACAGCGCATCTGTTATCCGACGGTCGTGTTCTGGTCGGCGGCAGCAACCCCAACGCGAACTACAACTTCACTGCTCTCTACCCAACTGAGCTGAGTCTCGAAGCTTTCTCTCCGCCGTACTTGAATCCTTCGTCGAAGTCCAGGCCGGTGATAAGCTCCGTGAAGCCGGGGTTGGAGTTGAGTTATGTCCAGAAATTTTACGTGGGGTTTAGGTTGAATTACGAAACGGACAGGATCTATGTGACGATGGTGGCTCCGTCGTTTACTACACATTCGTTTGCTATGAACCAGAGGTTGTTGGTTTTGGACATGGGCCATGTGCGAAAGAGTAGGACTAAGAAAGCTGCAGGTTCTAAATCTAATCATTACTACAGTGTTGAGAGCTATGCACCTACGAGGCCCGAATTGGCACCGCCTGGGTACTATTTGTTGTTTGTGGTATGTGATGGTGTACCCAGTAGAGGAATGTGGGTTCGGATCAAGTAGTAGTGGTAGTAGCAATAGTTCATGTATGATTGAATCCGTCCGTAGAAGTCTGTTAGCTCATTAGCTGAAGAGCCAGGCTCATATTGGATCTATATATTTAGCTAGTATTGTCATGCAATATTTGATGTTCCATATTGAAAAATGAAATGTAACGGACTTGCGAAGTTGCAATGAGATGGTTCTGCAGAGCCGAGGTATATGAATGATTGGAATTTTGTTTGATATGATACTTTTGTTAGAGGCTTTTGATGGATGAAAGCTCTTGCCAGTTCTAATACAAAGCCTTATGTATACCCGAGCCCATTATTTTTAGCCCACTAAGTGGTTCTATGACTTCTATCTTCTTCAACTACATCTTCTTTTTCTTTTCTTTTCTTTTCTTTTCTTTTGTTTCATTTCTGTATGTACGTGGTACATCTCATCCATGTGAATGTTTGACCCCAGAAACAAATGTTCTGTGCACGTTGTACTTGTAGCTCAGTGTGTTATATTTGCCGTGATAGAGGTGAACTATGCTAATAATTATTGTTCAGGAAATTGCGGTTCTTGGATTTTGCAATGGTCGGAATCAAAAATTTAATTAGGAACCGAGAGTCCGTGATGCCTCGCAGCTAACTTTGACTTAAGGAGAAACTAAATCCAAACATGATAATGAATTGAAAAATGATTGTTGACCTCAATGAAGTTAAAAATTTATAACCTCAATTTTAGATGTCATGTCATGTCACATACACATATCACTTATTTATCAAATTATGTAATATAATTCTTGACAAAAAGATCAACTTATCTTTTCAAAATCTAATGACTCTAAATTAATTTAGTTTTCTTCTAAAACAAAACTATTTTGATTTTTTTTTTCATCACACTCATACTTAGATTTAAACAACAAAATATTTCTTCAATCAAGAATAGAAAAATTTTCATGTAATTCGATCAATAGGTTTGTATAGCACACATATATGAATTCAAAGTTTATTGGGTTCTTATAAATTATGAAAATATAATGTGAAATACACACACATGCATATGAATATGTGTGTGTGTGTGTGTTGTGGTGTAAAAAATTGTTTGTAAATAAATTTAATACAATTAATTTGGACACATGTAATTTCTAAATTCATTTTATTAATGCTAATTTTTTGAACTAAATTAATTAATATTTAGAAAGAAAAGTTAATGCCTATTTTCTATAGCCTAATTCAATATATTAATGCTATTTGTAAAGAAAAATTATAGAAAATAATTTAATTAAATAAAGAAAAATATCGGTGAAAGAATATGTAGTCTTCTCCCGTAAATTAATACATAATTAATGATTGTTATTAACACGCAACATTTTTTTGTCACCTAATTAAATTCATTAATGTCATCGGTTCACCCTTTAAAAATCTAAAAAGAAATATAAAAAGATAAAGTTGGTGTTGCAAGATTATGATGTGGAATTAAAAATAAAATTTATATTTACTTACATGTCTTAGGCCTCTCATTGAGAGTATTTTTTGCAATGCTAGCCATTTTTGAATAAAATTTTAGCCAAAGTAGCTAACTTTGGATAACTTTTTATTTGAGCTAGCCACTTTAGAAATACATCTGCATCAGTGGCTCTCTATTTTAGCTAGTTTTGAATTCATATTATTGTTTAGATGAAGATTAAATAGTTTAAATGTATTTATAAATTACATAAAATAATTTAAGAGGAATGTTTTAAATTATAGAGAGTCTCATTTCACTCTCTATATTTAGGAGCGAGATAGCTAAAAGTTATAATGCAGAGCCACTTAAGAGTCTGGTGCAACTACTAAAATATATAAAAAGCTAAATACGCTCTGTAAAATAATTACTGAGTTAAAATGAAGAGTCTGCTAAAGATGTTCTGAGACTTTTATTATTGCCCGAATGACTTATTGGCCAAAAGAGGAGCTCTTTTTTATTTAGTGGGCAGTGGTGCATAACCGTTAATAGTTAAAGGAAGAATTTATCTAGCTAATTTTGTTAAAGGACGAGACCTAATACTACGTGTTAAACAACAACAAAGAAATCCAAACAAATTTGTCAATTCAGATGTACGTATGATTAAGAAAGTATTTGACAGGCTAAATATGCTTTGGCCAAGAAAGTCTGATGCAGTAGCCAGATCTATAGATCCCTTAGATTATATTAAGCCACAGTTGATGGTTTTGAAATATATAGTGGCCTCCATGAATTTAATTCCACCCAACTACAATATTTCTAATGATCTAATTTTGAATGCCCGTATTATATGCACATGAAAATTGTGAGCATGGAATTGGACATCCTTTGCCAATGAAATTACCCCAGAAAATTGTTTCTTCGATTAAGAACGGTCATTCACCACTACTTATGGAATCCCAAAAAAAAAAAAAAAAACAAATAATAATAATTCATTGTCTGTCAATGTCAATCCCTCATTATTATACTTAAACCCAGAAGGCTACTCGAATCCACTTCTAATTCAGTAATTCTTTAAATTTCTTAGAGCAAAAACAAAAAAGTTCGCACTAATTTGTTTTACTTGTCTAAATGTTCTTTGAGGAAGGGATTAGCTCTCGTATCTTTGCGGAATCCATTAACATATTTTCCTTTTGGCTTAGTTCCTGTCAATAAGAGGACCACGTAATTGCGTTCCCACAATCTAGCTACCTTAAACATCAAAACATAGACTGTATTAGTCATCATTGATTACTCTTTCCAATCCTTGGGAGCTTGAAGAGAAAATAATTTGTGTTTGGTTATGGAAAAGGGAACGAATTTGTCAATAAAAAAGGAAAAGGGAATACGTGTTGAATTACTTAAAGAGGAAAATAGACCTGAAAGTAATGTTCAAAATATTGTCGATTGCATAGAAGCTACACGTTCATCACATTTTGCTGGCTGCCGTTGTTTACTTTCCTACGACCCTGCGCGCGCGCATGTGAAAGCTTGCGGAGATGGAATAATAATGAGTAAGACCTAGTCCTTGTTATAGTATACATAATATACTAATTTTGGTTCTTAATATTAGGGCAAGACAAAATAGTTGTAATTGACTATAAATCGGTGACCAAAAGTAACTCAAGCAGGATCAATTCCACTTGAAAGTCCTGCATGAAATAAAATATTTTAATTAGACTAATTAATACCCTGGTTACGAAGGGGGACCCGTGCATATTATTCATGCATCCTCGATCGATCTGCATGTAATAGGCGGAGGAATAAGCCATGTTTCCCCCTGATTTCTCCGGCGCAGGCACAGTAATTCAAATCTTCACGGTTTGTAACAGTAATTTTATAGACAGTGACTAAAGTGAAAAATAGTATCAAAGTTGAGTGACTGAAGTGAAATTTTTTGAAAAGTCAGTAACAAAAGTGTCAAATTAATCATAGTTCAATGACCATATATATAATTCTTCTTTTATTTTTTCTTAAAATTTGAAGTATTCCCGTGTGAAATCTGAAAAAATCAATCATATTCATCCAAAAAAAAAGAACAGAATCAATCAACATTGAGTCAATGATTGTTGGTGCCTTTACAAAGGGAGACCTGGATTTTTTATATTCATGCATCCTCAATCGATCCGCATGTAATACACGGAGGAAGAAGCCATGTTTCCCTGCATTTGTTCGGCAGAATGGGTACAAAGATCCAACTGTACGTTAAGTAAACAGGGGCTTTGAATCCCAGATTTCCAGTCCAATTTTTTTCATGTTAGGGTTTCTTCACTTGAATAGGTTCATCAATAGTCTTGTCGATATTAATGATACGTTTAATTTGATGTCACGAATGGATCGACAGGACAAGCTATGTGACGTCTGGGACTGTATACAAGGACGGACCATTGAGATTACGCACGCACACAAATACAAATGTCCTAATTTCCTTCCTAACCTGGAATTCTCAATCGAGCTTGCAGCCTCTTCGGGATTTTTCAATTTTATAATGTTCGATGTTAAGTGAACGGTGTTACTGTCATTGTTTAGCTTGTATTGCGTTATCTACTACTCATAGGCTCTTTCATTTTGGTATTTGGCTCCTCTTATGCTATCCGATCCGAAAAGTACTTTAATGACGTTAGAAGATCAAATTTATGTCATAATCTCAGCAGTTATCTAATCGAAATAGCTTATCAACTCATTTCTTCACATGTACCATGTGAAATTAAAGAATTAATAATTAAACATTACAAAATTGAGGTTGGCAACCTGTTAATGTTGTGAATTATTTAATTAGTTGAAGACTTGATAGATCAAAGTGAACATTTTGTTAGTTATCTTTGTATTGTTAAGAATATATACATATCACATGGGAAAAATGAGTCTTACCTATGAGTTTATAAGGGTTTGGACCACTCAATTCATTGTCAATTGATTTTTGATGTGAATCCCATATTACTTTATTATGGTATCAAAGTCAGATTATCTCATGTGTGCATGCATCATGGTCACACGGGCTCCACATCACCCAAAGTTATCCACGTGTATGGCTTAATTTTCCATATATGCGGAAACGTGTTGAAAATATATATATCCCACATGAGAAAAATGAGACCTTACCTATAAATTTAATAAGGTTTGAGCTACTCCATCTATTACCAATTAATTTTAAATGTGAACCCCAGATTACTTTATCATATATGATACGTTCGCTCCAAACTTATATTAGGCAAAAAATCATTAATAATCACTGAGTTTTGATCTGTTCGACGCTTAACTCACTGTCCTTTAAGTATCAGTGACTATTAATGATATTTTGTCTTTATATTACGTGACTTTTCAGTTTTTACCAACTATTATCTATTTAAGTACGAGAAAGATGACTTTGAGTAGCATAGGGTTTTGGAGGTGTGACTCTTATTCATGGACACATGCAAAATGATAGAAACTAAGTCAAGTGCAATGAACAAATAAGGACAACCTTACGCATTACGGCAATGTACACTACGATGACAGGGACCAATGAAATGGTTTACGTATTGTGCCCCTGAAATGACAGTAGTACCATCCCCCAAAGAAAGTCATTAGAATTCCATGTGGACGTTAGTTGCTAAAAGCCTAAAACCTACCTGTAGCACAACATGAGAAATATATTAGTTGTGGGGCTTGAACACATGAGGTTTAGGGTTTAAGGTAGTGAGTCAAAATTAACTACCGCCAAATTTTTCCGCTTTTTTTTTTTTGATTTTTTTCTTTTTCTCTTTTATATTATATTTGATTTGATGAAAAATTATATCTAAATTTGAAAAGAATCTGAAGAATAGTCAGAGTGCAGTGTAAATGAATAAAGGATCGAAGAGATAATCAAAAATAATGATTTAAATTCTCTCATTTTCAATTGTTCCATCAATTATACGTGCTTTTAGGACATGATATTCTAGTAATACTGTCCAAAGAGTTGAGAGCTCTAGAAGACTAAGAGAGTTACAACGACCACCGATCTAGAATCTGCTGAGAGGCATGATATCCTTAAAAACTACGACATGACAGGACCCTTGAAAAATCTTGCATGAATTATTGACTTAAAAAATCTAAAACCGATTGTGAGTTTGATCAAAATTCCATTGTTTTTTATAGGAGTGATCAGTGAGCTCGGAGGGGTCTTGGAAAACTATTTAGTTATTGACCTCAACTATTTATGTAATACTATGTTAATTAACGATTGCATTAGGATTATGGGGAGCGACTTAGTTAGTGCACTGGGGTCAATGGGTTAAGTAGTCTTAGGATCGAATCATGGATTAATTAGTTAATTAGTCGGGTGAACCTTTAACCAACATAAGCTTTTGTTTTGTTTTTTTTTTTCCTTTTCTTTTTCTCTCAATTTATAAAGAGAGAGAAAGAGACGGAGATGGAAAATACACAAGCACTAGAAAAAAACAAAACACAAGTAAGCTGAGTGTTAAGATCATAGATCTCACATAAAAAAATGAGGACCTAGTTGTTTATGAGTTTATAAAGATTTGAGTCATTTCATTCATTACCAATTGATTTTGGATGTGAAGTTCATATTATTTTATCATGGTATCAAAGTGGGGCATACCTTGTGGCCATATGAGATCTCTGTCACCCAATATAAGTTATCAATGTGTATAACTTATACCGTATGAATATAAGAATTTGGATCACTCAATCTATTGTCATTTGGTGAAAGCTCTAATACCATTTGTGGGGAGCTCAGATACCAATTTGTTGGATATCAAAGGAAGCATAAATATCGAAAACCTTATTTTGGTAGGGAGATATGGTGCATGAATGAATGACACACAATATGGGAGGTATACAATCCAAAGACACGTACGGAGCTCCTAGAGAGAGATATGAAAGAGAATCTCAAAATACCTGGTAATAAAGTTATGAAGATAATACTTTTACAAAATTCTTCATACATCTTACTCAACTAGACTAGTCTACTTAGATAGGCGTAAATACTAGACAATGTTAGAAGCATGACAATTACAACAGACAGAAGTATTAGACCATTACAATGTCTGATACAACTTAAACATGACTTTTTGATGTGTGAATTGCAAATTACTTTATTAACCAGAACGTGGTAATGACAAATCCAAAGTGTTTCCAGAAAAGAAGTTAGTAGATCTCCCAAGAACAAAACATAAGAGCAGCAATCGTAAACCCTAAGCCGAAACACAGCCCACATTCAGCGAATCTACTGTTGCGTGTTTATCACGAGGTAAAATGACTCTCATTCACAACACGTGGCACAACAATAGTACGACGTACTGTGACTGAGATAGCACATATTATAGGTGGCCCTTTAATTCCCAGAATCAAAATCATACCCGGCTCATCGTCTTCCTCTGCCTCACATATCCTTTGTCTCTCTTCTGCTATTCATAGTGAGTTTTCTTGTTAGCTTGTTTTTCCAACAAATTAGCTTGGGCCATGGAAGAGATTAATATTATTCCGTCCTGTTCTCCACCCTATAGTATTTGTCAAGAAACCTGTGTAAACACACTTCAACAACGCCTCCAGTTGATAGTTCAAAATCGGCCGGAATTTTGGGTCTACTCTATTTTCTGGCAAGCCTCGAAAGACCGCAACGGCGGTGTTTCGCTGTCATGGGCCGGTGGCCACTTCAGAGGCACCAGAGACTTCTCATCCAAGAAGTTGGATAACAACTATCCGCTCAAATTTGGGTTGGATCTGGAGAGGCCGAAGAAGGTGATCAACCGACAAGTCGAAGCTCTGTTCCAGGAAGACATGGACATGGAGAGACTGGTGGACATTGATGGAGATGTGACTGATTCGGAGTGGTTTTACTTCTACACCCTTTCTTTGACACAGTCCTTTGCCGCAGGCCATGGGAGTAACAATATTCTTGGCCGTTCATTTTGTTCCGGCGCGTTTGTATGGTTGGCAGGAGATCACGAGCTTCAGTTGTATGAGTGTGAGAGAGTTAAGGAGGCTCGCATGTCTGGAATTCAAACACTTGTTTGTATTCCAACTCCCTATGGGGTGATTGAACTTGCTTCTTTGGAAGCGATTAAAGAAAATTGGGGTTTTGTGCAGAACTCAAAGTCAATTTTTGGATCCGACATAATCACAGCCAGTGGCAGCGTCTCAAATTCAAAGCAGGATCATGTTCATGTTCCTCAGCTGCAAAACGCTATGTTTCCAGCATCAGATCAAAAGGAGTGGACGACACAAGGTGATTAATCGAAATTTATATTTCTAACATAATATACATTGGTGATTTAATATCTGAAAACGCTATGTTTTTCTGTCTTTCTATACGTATTTTTCGATCACTTTTTCTCTTTTTTATCTTGTCACCTTAAATTTCTTTAGTATGTATGCGACTCTCATTAGTTTTTGTTGATTTGGATACGTACTTTCACCATGTCTATAGAAGGTGGTAGGAAAGAAAATGTCATCCTAAGTGGATCATCATCTGACTCCGGGCCTTCCGAGAATACATCAAACACTCGATTGAGAAAGAGAGGAAGATCAGACAAAGGCGAGCGAGATTCACCAATAAACCACGTGGAGGCCGAGAGACAACGACGGGAAAAGCTTAATCACCGATTCTATGCCCTCCGATCCGTCGTTCCTAATGTATCGAAGATGGATAAAGCTTCTTTACTCTCTGATGCAGTTGTATACATCAATAATCTCAAGACAAAGATTGAGGAGTTGGAAGCAAAAATTCAAGCACAACCCAAGAAACCCAAACCAAGTATCATGAGTGACAATACTCTTGACTACAGCCAAGGCACCAGCTCCTTAACTTACAGAGCCGCTGCTGCTACAGAGGTGGATGTGAAGATTGTAGGCTCCGAAGCCATGATTCGAGTCCGATGTCCAGATAATAAGGACTATCCAAATGCTAGATTGATGAATGCACTCAAACACCTTGAACTACAAATTCATCATGCAAGCATATCAAGTGTGAACGACTTCATGCTTCAAGATGTTGTGGCAAGAGTTCCTGTTGGATTCACAAGCGAGGAGGCTATGAGAACCGCTATTATAAATAGATTTTACAACTAGACTAGTCTCCCTTGCTGGCTCATGTAGATTGCTCACAATAAACTTCTTGTGGGATTTATCTCACTGTTCTTGTTCAGTAGTGGTACTTCGTTGCTCAAAGTTTAGGCAAATACTTAGGTGGGGTTTCCCCACCACGTGGCCTTACGACCACCCAATCAGAACAAATAAAATTTTCTAACTCTTCCGAAACTGCCCCTGCTCCCTAAAGTGAAATACCTAAAACACCATCCTGCTGGGCAGTTATTGGTCCTCCCCACCACGTGTCCATGCGGATGCCCTATGCAAAATTCTCTCCAAAGTTTAAGCCGACTTGAGTTTAATAATTAGCATCCGTACATTTGTTGGTACTTTTTTTTAAATTTTTTTTAATTATAGCTAAAAGTATTATAAAGTAAAGGGTAAAGAAAATTCTTTTAGGATATTTACAAATTACAATAGTTTATCAAAAAATTACAACGTAGGTTGAATATGATTAAAACAAACACAATTATCCTTGTAATCAAAAACAAGATTAATTGGTCGGCTAACAACGTAGGTTGAATATGATTAAAACAAACACAATTATACTCTCCAGCAATGTATGTTTGAACTCAATGAAGTGAAATTTTGTTTTCAACAACTTAATTTCTTTAGTACGTTCCATTGTTTTTGTACGTGAAACATAAGCATTGAATTCAACCATTCACTTACAGGAGATGAAACTACCATTCAAGAGAAATTCATCACGAATGCAAATAAAAATGGAGAAGCAGGGCCAACTTTGAGGTTTCGGGTGCTCGAGGCGAGTCATAGAATGTGGCTAGTGACGTTCATATATATATATATATATATATATATATATATATATATATATATATATGTATATGTGCGTATTTTTTAATGATTATTTAGTTTTTTATGACTAAGAACAATTAAAAATCATATAGCGTAACAAAATAATTCAATTAAAATATTTGCAAAACCTTACATTTACACCAAATACCATTCTAATTAAAGACAGAATAATAAGAGAAAATTGTATATCGAACTCAAGATGTTCATTACATTTATTTTTACACTACCCTTTTGCCCAACAAGTTTGGAGATGGTTGGCTGCTCAATTTGGTACTTCTTTTTCTTCTTTTGACTCTCTGTTGGACTTTTGGGTGAGCTATTATCGAAAGCCTTTTTCCTCCCTGCTCTTTAATTTGTGGCTTGGCTGGCATGTTTACTTTTATGGCAATATGGAAGGCTCAGAATAGGCTAAGGTTTGATAATCATCCCCCTATCTTTTCTACTATGTGCTGTTCAATTATGGCATGGAATCGTCAAATTAGTTTGTTTGCTCCTGGTCACTATAAGGGTGTTCTTGATGCCCAATTATTGTCTTCTCTTGGAGTTGCTTCTAAACATGGTAAGGCTCCCAGAGTTCACCATGTTTTTGGAGATGGCCAATTTTTCCTTGGGTCAAAATAAACACTGATGGCTTGATGATAGGTAATCCAGGCCCATAAACTTGTGGCGGTGTGTTTCGCGATGCCTCATGTGGTTTTCTAGGGGGTTTTTGTCAGTCACTTGGCTAGAATTCTTCCATCTATTCTGAACTTTATGCTGTTATTTTGGGCATTGAAATTGCCTTTGCTAGAGGATGGTTCTATTCATGGTTGGAAAGTGATTCTATTAGTGTGGTAGCCTGCTTCTCTTCTAGGTCATTTTCTCCTCCATGGAATTTAAGAGTCATTGGGGCAATTGTCTATCTAAAGTACGCCAAATGAATTTTCGATGTAGTCATATTTTTAGAGAAGGTAATGCGGTAGCTGACAAGATGGCAAATCTGGGAATCTCAAATGCAATGTTTACTTGGTATGATAATCCTCCTAGTGAGCTCCATAGGTTTCTACAAGCTGATTATTTTGGTTTTCCAAATTATCTTTTTTCATAATGGAAGGGCTTTTAGTATTATGTTTGTTTTGGAAGCGGTATTGGCCTAGTCCCCCGTTTCTCAATGATTTTTTGTATCTTTTGTATTTTGCAATTTTGTATTTTCTCTCGACAAGGTTTGGTCTAGCCCCTCTTACTATGCAACTTTTTTTCCTTGGTTTTTAATCAATTCGGGTAAGGACGTTGATTTAGCTCTTACACCGCTTTCCTTAAAAAAAAAAAAAAACTCAAGATGTTAACAATGAGATCAAATCTGAAATTATATATATGTAATATAGCAATACTTGCTGAGTTGGTACGAATGCTTGAAAAAGTTTAGACTTCCAGGACTTCGATGGTGAGAAAAGTTCATATACTTGCTTATAGTCTTTCTGAAAGACCAGGTTGTTTACTCTAAAACTAATAGTTGAGTTGCGTTTGTCTTTTACTTATACAATTATTGTTTAATTATCCCATGCAGTGGAATCTGATCTATGTAGTAGACTAGTAGTTCATTAGTATTTCTATCTATCAAAGTTTATGTATAGAAACTCACAAATTTTGGGGCCCCCTGGACGGGAGCCTATTCAGCCTACCGCAAGGCCGGCTCTATGGAGAATTACTTCTCTTCCTTCGGCGCAAGTCTTCACCAATTATCAATTGCCTTCGTTCAATTTCAAGTAGTACTAGGGGCAATGGCAGTGGCATATCTAAATGAACTATAGTAAAACTAGTCTTTTACCACGCGCTGTAAAAGATAATTTTACGCCACAAAGAAGTGTGTCGTAAAAGATAAATTTTTCTTGTGGCACACAAAATATACGTCGTAAAAAATATTTTTTGCCTGTCGTAAAATAAAATGCGGTATAAAAGATATTTTACAACTTTGATTATGTGCCGTAAAAGACCATTTTGCGTGTTATAAAATACCATTTTGCGTGTCTTAAAAGATCATTTTGCGTATCATAAAAGGCCCTTTTACGTGTCGTAAAAGACATCTTCATTTACTCTTCTAATAGACAATACTTCCAATTAAACCATTTCATTCAAGCATAGTAAAAAAAAGCATTCATGTAGTAAATCATATTAATTAAATAACTTCATATTACAAAATCATAGTATAATTGGGTTTCAAATATAGAGCATGCTAGCTAGATTAGAATTTTCTTCGGATTGATTACATGAATATTTGAAGGAGTTGATTATAGCTTGATATGGTGCCACATGCCAACCATTTCCCATGAAGAAGTCGTACATCATAAAGCCTACAAAGACAAGTACTGACAAACATTAGTGAAGTTGGCCTTTCAATCAGTCCAAAAGAATAATCCATAAAAGTCAAAACAAATAACCCCAATTTCAAGGTGAATTTAGAAGATACAAGACATTAATCCACATGAGCAACTCTCTAACTTCGCCGTATCAAAAAAAAGAAGAAAAAAGCCTCTTACTTCCCCAGATCTAAGAAATAATTCAACCACAAATAAAAACACCAAGCTACACAATTATATTGCAAAGAAAAAAAAATCAATGAGAAAAAAGCAATCACTAGGACATGATTCAGATCACGTTACACAACTTTAAGGAGCATTTGAGACATCTCTGCAATTTATCAAATTTCTCCTGCACACAATATTAGAAGATCAGAAAAGGCTGAAACATTTCGTATTAATCCCTAGCATATCAAATCAAGAGATGTTAAGTCCAACACCCTAGCTGTTCATCTGGTAGCTAGGTTGCAGAAGCTGCAGAACACCTAAACTATGATTACCCAAATTAACTAATTTCAGTTTCCCTAGTCCCAGCTAATTGAGTTCAAATACACTCTTTGTGTCAAAGATGAAGCTTAAATCAAAGGCTCACACACACGACAATTACATAGAATGCTCCAGAAGGTATAAAGGATGCAAAATTATGTTGATGTTTCTTATTTTCTCCTCTCTCTCCCTCTCTCTCCTTTTTTTTTTTTGACAAAAGTTTGGGAGATACAAGAAAGTAAATTTAGGAATACACACCTTGTTGATCCCATATTTTTTGCATATCCCACCACTTTTGAGTGCCAAGCTTGGTGAGATCGTGTTGCCTGCCATGGAGCGCCAACTCTATTGCCTGGAATCATACATTCAGCACCCATCACCCATATAAACAAGTAAATAAACAAAATATATAAGATAAAAGAACCAATTGTATTAACAAAATGCCAAGCAGCACACACATCATACATCTGAATTCAAGATGATAATTTGAAAATAAAGTATATCATTGAAAGACCATCACAGCAAAAATTTAACTTGGTAGCTCAAATCATTCAATTCATTAGAAAATAACAAGGGGTTTGCCGAGTCCCAGCAAGTTGCAATGGCATTCCAGCAAGGGCACCTTCCCCCATAGAGCCTTGAACAAAAACCTGACAATGAAAATTCTGGATGCCAGGTGTACTTACATGGTATTTGCCAAACATAATTAGTTATAATGAGCCACACTCACGCTATTGCCAGCGGCACTCACAACCACCAATGGTGTGACCTATGGAAACACCGCCAAGCAAGCCATCGATCGAGCCCTGGCTCACCCTCAGATCGCTGCTGATGCTCCAAGGTAGACATGGAAGAGGTTAGCCTATTTCCCACCTATAAAAAGTTCTCTCATCACTCCTCATTAATTACGCATATACTACTTACCTACTGTTATCTTGTCAACATACATACATTGACTAACTTAAGCATCAGAGAAGAGAAGACCGCCAACCACGGTCTCTCTTTTGGCGCCCTTTGTATTTCACTTGACAGGAAGGGGTATCAGCGGCGAGTATCATAAGTAGCAGTTCGCCCATCAGATTAGAGTTAACCAAAATTCAGCTACCGCTGAATTCTTAGACATTAACATTGGCGCCGTCTGTGGGAACCCTTGAGCAAAAGGTCATCCCGTCACAATATCCACCAGGACTAACGGTATCGAGGGGGCACCCTGAGGAGCAAGCGGATTAATCCATCAACCCCCAACCCACCAACCTAACGGTTGATGTCAACCAACGGCCAACGACAATCGCGCACTATTTAACACACCGGTCAACCCCAGCGGGGAACCCTAGATCCTACAAACTGAAACCACAGCGGAGGCTCATCCAGGCAGCAGCTGCCAACCTCCTGGCTAAGACCTTGCCGCTATGTATGAGCTGGCCTTATCGGATCTCCACAAGGCAAATAGGGAGCGCGAGTAGGAGTGCAAGGAGAAGGCCGAGGCCCAGAAGCAGGTGGCCACATTGATGTCCAGGTTCGATGAGCTAAAAAAGGCATTGGAAGCAAACGCTAACCCTACGCAAAGAGAGCAATCGTAGAGCACCAGGCGTAGTCGACCAAACACCAGAGGATTGGCTCGGGCAGTGGCTCTACAAATGCAAGTCCTGCGAACCCACCAAAGCTGATAGGAATGGGTCCACCACCACCACCACCACGGCTGGTAGAGCAGGAAGCGGAGTCACAACAGCTCACTAGTCGCTCCGGCATCCAGGCCAGAATGGAAGGCAGTCCACCTATGCCCAGGCGGGAGCTGGCCCAGCTCAACCTCCAGGCAGGGCCTGCTGGCTACACAACCGCTCTAATTTTGGAAAGAATGCAGCAGCTAGAACAAAGGCTGATGTGGACGGAGGAAGGCACCCCAGCGCCAACCCAGAATCCACTATTTGCATCAAGACCAGGGCCATTCACAGGGTCACTTGTTCAGCGAGACGTTAGACAGTGAGGCGATGAGTTGGTTCTTCGAATGTCCGCCAGGATGAATCGACTCATTCCACGCCCTGTCAAACACCTTCTTATCAAGGTTCATCCTTTTAGCCACCGGGCACCACCACACAAGCCAATCATTCAATGTCAAGTAGGGTACTGACGAAATGCTCAAGGCCTTCGTCACTCGATGTCACGACCTGGATAAAACAATGGCGTTGACAGCCTTCAAGTAAGGACTCCTGAAGGGGCCATTCCTCTACCATCTCAACTACAACCACTCGAATGACGCATATGATCACGTCATGAACCAGGTCGTCCTACACGCCCAGGCAGAATTCATCACATACGGAGAAACCCCATCGCTTCCGCCAACGTCGATAAAATCCGCTCAACCCTCCTCTAGTCAACAAGAAACTGCCAGCAAAACCACCGCCCCTCCACCCACCGACAAAAACAGGGAGTGGCAACGTGGCAATTATCAAAGCAAGCGGCACAAAGATTAGCACTACCACAGGGGCAACCGTTCATCCCACGGAGATAACTATAACAAAAACAAGGAATCCTCCCAGTGGTACGCAATGTTTACGGTCCTTACGGCATCGTATGGAGAGATATACGACCAATGCAAAGACCAAATCCCACCGCCACTACCAAAGAAATACCCAAAGGTGGGCAAGCCATGAAACACCGGCAAGTGGTACAAATACCACAAGGATAGCGACCACAACACCAATATTTGCAACACTCTAAAGACAACAATAGAGACTTTATACCGGGATGGCAAGTTGGAGCAGTTCAAAACACACCAGCCACCACTAGTGGTAGCCAACATTGAAACTATGGGCCGCATCAATACCATTGATGGTGGGCCTCCCATCACCGGCAAGTTTCACAGAGCCAAGAAGCGGTTTGCACACGCTAACCACCCTAAGGAAGTGTGTAACACCCGCTACAAAAGGTCCGCTAAACAATCAAAGTCTGGGTGGGAACCCATTACCTTTTCTGAGGAGGAAGAGCGCGGAGTGCGCCTCCCTCACGATGACCCATTTCTGATTGATGCCATACTCGGTAAGTGGTCTGTGGGGAGAGTACTCGTTGACAGTGGATCCACCATCAACGTTATCTTCAATGGCTGTTACGACAAACTCCAGTGGAACAGGAAACTACTCCAAGATCACGAGCCCATGCTCAGGTTCTTCGGAGATGTCACACAACCACTAGGCTCCGACTATATGCGCTTGGTCATAAGCGCTAGCCCATGCACATCAGAGATACACACGGAGTTTATCATTGTTGACTGCCACAGCTCATATAATGCCATCATCGACCTACTAGTGCTCAATAAGCTTAAGTGCATCATCACTGGATACATGCTACTCATGAAGTTCCCCACACCTAACGGCACAATCTGTGTGAAGGGAAGCCAACAACTGGCATGAGAATGCTACTCAACAACTGTCGCACGGTCAACACGCCATGGAATCCTAACAGTAGGAAATCATGTACCGCTGACAGAGGTGATTGAGGATCCCAGGGACGAGGAGGAGAAATATGTGAAGAAGGAGTCTGTTAATCCGGAGACATCTCTACGGGTTATCAGCATCTCTGACGAGCACCCTGAGCGGATGGTCCGTATAGGCGCTCAGCTAGCCCTAGAGGTCGCAGCAGAACTCACAAAATTCCTACGGGACAACGCCGCAGTCTTTGCATGGTCCTATGCCGACATACCAGGCATCTCCCATGAGATCATCACACATAAGCTAAGCATCAAACCGTATTTCTACCCAATCAGACAAAAGAGAAGGGCCTTTGATGAAGAAAAGTACCGTGCGATAAGGGAAGAGGTCACCAAGCTCTAGGGCATTGGGTTCATCCGCCAGGTCAACTACCCCCAGTGGATCTCCAACCTAGTCATGGTCAAAAAGCCCAACGGCAAGTGGCGAATGTGTGTAGACTTCAAAGGCCTCAATAAGACATGGCCCAAGGATGATTTCCGCTACCTCGGATCGATCAATTAGTCGATGCAACAGCCCGACATGAATTACTCAGCATGATGGACGCCTTCTCTTGATATAATCAAATCAAGATGCATCCCTACCACCAAGAATGCACCACCTTCATAATCGACAAAGGCCTGTACTGCTACAATGTCATGCTTTGGGATTGAAGAACGCCGGAGCAACATACCAGCGGTTAATAAACTCCATGTTCGCCGAGCACCTAGGAAAAATAATAAAGGTCTACATAGACGACATGCTCGTCAAAAGCATTAAGGCCAACGGACACGTGGCAAACCTCCACATCACATTCGCCATCCTCCTAGCATATGGCATGTGCCTTAACCCTGAGAAATGCTTTTTTGGAGTCAATGCCAGTAAATTTTTGGATTACATTGTCAATGATGGGCATCGAGGCCAACCCCGACAAGGTGCAAGCCATCTTGAACATGAAAGCCCCAATATGGAAGGTGCATGCCCAAAGTCTCCAAGGTAAGCTCAACGCCCTGTCTCGTTTCATATCCAGACTCACGGATAAGTCCCTTCCATTCTTCAAGCTCCTGAAAAGGACCCACAAGAAGGTCATTAACTGGACCCAGATTATGAGGCGGCGTTCCAAGGCCTAAAAGAATACCTAGCGGCTGTCCCCCTTCTCTCCATCCCTGTAAACTGTGAGATACTCTACATATGCCTGGCGGTCTCATCATCAGTGGTAAGCTGCGCAATTGTATGCAGAGAGGGGCAAGACGAGCTCCAAGTATTCTACCCTGGCAGAGGCATGAACAGGGCATAAACAAGATACCCTTCCCTGGAGCACCTCGCCCTTGCACTCATCGTAGCCGCTAGACGATCCGCCAGTAATTCAAGGCCCACACAATCCATGTCTTAACAAACCAACCACTAAAGCAGGTGATGCAGAATCCTGAGCATTCTGGGTTTCTCAGCAAGTGGGCCATCGAGCTTAGAGAATTTGACATTGACTACAAGCCACGAACCGCTATGAAAGGCCTGGCGGTAGCTGATTTGATAGCTGAGCTCACGAAAGGACAGGACGGACCCACATTTCCAACAACAATGGACATAATGGAAATAACAACAGTTGAAGAGCCGGCACCTCAACAATAATCGCAATGGAACCTACACGTGGATGGGTCTGCCTGCGCCTGCGCCAAGGCCTCCGACACAAGCATCATCTTGATAGGACCAGGGGTCTAAATGTGGAGTATGCTTTGAAATTCAACTTCACTACATCAAACAACATGGAAGAGTATGAAGCGCTCATCGCAGGCCTACTCTTGGCTATCGACTCCGGCGCTGACAGTGTCAACATATTCAGCGACTCCCAACTGGTCGTCCATCAAGTCAACGACACCTTCTAGGCCAAGGACAAGCAGCTGTCAGCATATTTAGGGTACATCAAAACCCTCATCTGGAAATTCAAATTCCACAATATCACGCAAATCCCCAGGAAGGAGAACGGCAAGGTTGACTCTCTGGTAAGACTAGCAACCGCTCAACCACACCAATGTCCGACAGACACAAGGGTGGAATGCCTTGATAAACCAAACATCACCAAGACCTTGGTGGAAATATTCAACATAGAGGTCAATCCCAGCTAGATGGACGAGATAATCGACTACAAGCTCAATGGTACACTGCCAGATGACAAGGTAGCGACAAGGTAACTAAAGCGGAGGGCAACCAGCTACAACATACAGAATGGAAAACTCTACTGCCAGGGGTTCATCCACCCCAACCTCCGTTGTCTCACCCCAGAGGACAGAAAGGTTGTCTTGCAAATGATGCACGCAGGGGAGTGTGGCAATCACTCAGACGCCAGATCCCTGGCGAATCGTGCCATGCGACAGGGGTATTTTTGGCTTACACTCGCCGATGAAGCCAGAGAAATCTCCAAATCCTGCCACAAGTGCCAACAGTACGTGGATCTCCCGCATGCCTCAACGGAACCACTCTCCATCATCATAGGCCCATTGATTCACTCCACGTGGGGCCTCGATCTGGTAGGCAAACTGCCAACAGCTAAACGCTAGTTCAAGTACATCATTGTGGCCATTGATTACAACAGCAAATGGATAGAGGCGGAGCCATTGACAGCAATCACCACCGCCAAGGTAATCCACTTCCTGTGGAAGAACATCTATTGCCACTACGACGTCTCCCATACCATCATCACAGATAATGAAACACAATTCAACAATAAGGAGATTATATCTTTCACCGCCAACCTGGGTATCAAGATGAGTTTTGCATCTGTGGCCCATCTTCAAACCAACGGCCAGGTTGAGGCGGCAAACAAGATAATCAAGAAGCTGATAAAAAAGAAGCTCGATGGCGCCAAGGGATTATGGGGGGAGAAACTACCAGAAGTCATGTGGGCCATCAGGATAACATCGACATCTACCAACAGAGAAACACCGTTTTGTATGATGTTCGGGATGGAGGCCGTCTTGCCCATAGAAGTCACCCAACCTACCGCCAGGATCGAAGGATACTCCCCCGAGACCAACGACGAAGACATCAACCTCAACAAAGATCTCCTCTAGGAAAGGTGCCACAAAGCCATTTGCACAACTTGCAAAATAAGCAACGTATCGCGTTTTTATAATGTCAGAGTCAAGGCCCGGAACCTCCAGCTGGGGGATTGGATTATGAAAGAAGTCATCCTGCCACCAAAAGCACTCCGCCCTACTTGGGAAGGACTATACAAAATAGTAAAAGTCGTCAGCCCCGACACTTTCTACTTAATGGACAAGGACGACGCCACAACGACCCACCCTTGGAATACCAAGAACCTTCGGTACTACTACAAATACATACCGCTAACCCAGGAGCATCTTGACTTAGCTAAATTTTTGCACAATGTTTAGCTAAGGGAAGCTATCCAACGAGTACTCTCCCTCTTTTGTAAGCGCTGATATTTCAGCTATCAATGGAACAAGGAATTATTCAAATCATTGTTCTCCACAACACTAATAAGTTAACTGGCAATGCCAACAACTTTCAGCGGGCCACGTTTGCTAAAGCATGCACCTGGAAAAGTTTTGATTCCTTTAATGTTTCATTGATTAACAAAAGTAGTCAAAGCTTCGGTAGCAAATAAACAGTCATCACACAAGGTACACCGCTAACAACAACACTTTAAAGAAATTTCAAGCAAAAATACTTTCATTAAAAATTTAATTCCGGACTACCACGCCAAAAAACATCCTTTACATATGAAAATAGAGAGAAACGCCTCAGTGGCAGTTACAAAAAGAAAAGAAAAGAAAGAGCAAGGGAGGCCAGGGCGGTCTTTAGGGTTCGTTAGGAGTAGTGGCAGTTTCCTCACCGTTGACTGGCGAAGGCTAGATGGCCAGGCGACTTGTTTGGTCGAACCTAGGAGCCATTGGACTGGGCGTCACCGTCGTCCCATCTGGACGTATGTGCGCCGCCATGAAGTTGGTGCGAGACACATCAGAGGCCGTGACTACTGGAGTGCACAGAAGTTGCTCCGCTTGCTGATCACCACTGTCACCTCTACCTGAGCGGGCGCCCTCTGGCTGATCAGCGGCACACCACTTTTAGGCAGGTTTGGCTCACTCGATGGCTCGTTGGGCTGAGACGCCTTAATCCAATCAATGGCTCCTTTTTGATTCAGCAGCTCTACGTTGGCAGCGGCACCAGCCTTCGCGGCATCCGACCCTTTATAGGCCTCGACGGTGGCAGCTTCGTCATTATTCCGCTTAGCATCCAACTTGGCAACCTCCTCTTCCAGCCTCTTCACTTCCATGCCCTTGGTGGTAGACTCCCACTGAAGTTGGTCAGCATACCGAGTTTTGGCTTCAAGCTACTCCTGGAGCAAGTCCATGTCCTGCTCAAGCTGGCTCACCCGAGAATTCCGCTCTAGATCCGGGTTGATGGCAACATCCAGCTTGCCGTGAAGATCTGCCATGCTTACCTCTGCTTTGCTGCAGAGACCTTTATTGTCTGCCAACTTCTTGGACGACTGCTCTAACTCCCCCCGAAGTCTCTCGACTTCATCCCTTAACTGCTGCTCTGCGGGGGTCGACTTGGATGCTGCTAGAAATAATTCATGGAGCCCGATGTAAAGGTGCTTGAAGGCATAGCTGAATGGCGAATGCTGCACAGCTGTATAGTGAATAGGCCCGTCCATCCTGCAAAACCCCAACCGCTGGCAGAGATGGAAGAGGAACTCCGGCTCAACTTCGGTTAAAAACTCGACGTAAGCATCAAAGGAATCTAGCCCGTCGGAGGACTCTTTGGCACCAGCGGCAACGGAAACTGGTCTCGAGGCAGGCCTTGCCTTATTCATCTGCTGGAATAGGTCGATCAGCACCACATCCTCTTTATCACCTCCCTCAACGTCGTTCTGACATCTTTCTAGGGTGAGGCGACCTGACAGGCGCCCTAGTCAACCAACCTCAGCGGCCCATGGGCTCCAGGCCGGAGATGGTCGCCGACTCTTGTTGAGGCCTTGTCCGCTCCCGCTGACCTCTACACCGCTGAGCAGTAATTCTCTCTCTTCCTTCTTCAGGAACCCTGGCTTCACCTCTTCCGCCAGCCTCGCTCTCTTAGCGAGCCTCAAACCACACTACCACAGGTTCTTCAGCAGTAATGTGTGTGTGAAGCGGTATCGGCATCAACACCTCAGCATCTACTCCAGTCAACGCCAAGGTTTGTGGGTCAACGATCGTCTTCTTGGCCGCCCGCCCAGCGGCATACATGCCCTCTAGGAAGTTGTTCAGCTCGACGCGGTCCATAGCCTTCTTAAACGCGTCGTGACTGGACTTGTTACCGGGAACAGAATCTGCACACAAGACAAGTTAGCAAAGCACAAGTTTCATATACAAGCACTAGATGGCGGCAAGCACTTACCAACAGCACGGGTCAACTTGAGATCCACTAGCAGCTCCCAGCAGGTGAGCAGGCTGAGATCAAGAAGATTACGGTTCTTCCAGCACCCCTTGCTTCTCTCAATGCGACACTGTTCGTCGCCAGTTAGGTTGAACCGTAAGCCCGATGCAAAAAAAAAAAAAAAAAAAAACGCTGTTTAGGGTTCAGGAATACAAAAAAAAAAAAAAAAGGGAAACGACGTAGCAACTCGTTAGCAGAAACAACAGCAACCTTGGATAGGCTGGAACTCAGACTTAATCCTAAACGATGGAGGTCCAGCGTTTGCCCCCACATCGTACTCCCACCCCAACGTCGCAATGCAGAAGGTCGATCGCAAGGGAGACATCGAATCCTTTAAGTTCTCAATCAGCTTGGGTGCCCCTTGGCGGCGAATAAGGTTCACCTGTCTGCTGCAACTCTGGTGCTTCACATAAACCAGTTTGTAAAAATGTAGCACTTCTGTTGCGGTAGGCCCTTGACACCTGACAACTGCCAGAGAAAGTTCAGCGTTAACAGCAACCTCCACATGTTAGGGCAAATTTATCCAAAGGTGAGATTGAACTCGTATAACAGAATCTGAAAGTTGGGCAGCAGCAGAAATGTCACACCTTGACGAAAGATCGCCTCGTGCACGGCAGCGTAACTGCTAGGAAGAATCGACGCCCTTTCCTCCCCCGTCGGTGGACGTAACTTCACCACTCCAGAGAGGGGAAACACCCGCTTGAGTTTGGTGACGGCGTCAACGCTCATCGGACCCCCAGCCTCATCAACTGGGGTACCGTCACTAAGCGACCAGGCAGACTCTATCTCTTCCCCGCCCACCTATTCGCCGTGAGCTGACCCGCTAGCTGTACTATTGCTAGCTAACCTCTCTTCACGCTGGTCCTGAGTGACATTGTCTTCCTGTGCCACCGAACTCTCTGGTCGTCCAGCGCGTGCCATGACTTCTTCCCAAGGTATGGTTTGCAATGGTTCGACCTCTAGTGGTTCCGGCAGTGAATTTCCTGTAGGGCAGACATAAGCAACGAGTCAATAAATATCCTATCGGAATTGCTGAGCCACACGTTAGACACAGAATCCTCACTGCTTGGGATCTCTACAACGCTAGCCATCACAAACCCTAAAACCCAAGTCAGTCAGTTCCAAACCGATCTAAAGCCACCCTATGTCAGATTTTAGTAAAGAACACCAAGAACAACCAAACCCAGAAAATACCAAAATAAGAACATGGCGTTTACACCCTCAAAACCCAGATTCGACCATCCAACAAACCCATAACATTCAAAACTCTACCAAAAGCCCTTAAATCACCCCCATACCTTCCTAAACCCACATATACGCAAAAACATAACACCAACCATCTCAAATGCCAACAAATTGAAAACTGATAGAGAAGAAACAAGAAGCAACAAGGTACTAAAGGGCTCAGATAACCAACTTGAGACAGGAAGAAATCGGATGTGCTTGAGAACCTCTGTCTTCACCCCAAACGAAGTTCTTCTCTTCCAAAGGCAGCGCTTTTGCTCGATTTGCAGAACGAAACTCCTCGAACTCTCAGGGAGCAAGAAACATGAAGACAACGACTTAAGATTTGAAGTGTAGAAGATGTCAAAACCACTGTGGTTTCCCTCCCTTTTATGTCAACATTAGACAAATCTAGACCATCCGCCAAAAAATGACATCAAACGAGCACCGTACCGTGTCCCACGATCTCACCCACTCTCCGGACTAATCGAAGCATCCCCTCGGTTACAAAAAGGATAATTACTCGCATTAATGATGAAGAGATGAAAGTGCAAAGCAGAGGTACGTAGGCAAGTGTTAGACTCATCATCCGAGCGAAGTAACCGTCACAAAGGTACGCATGTCAACAAATAAGGGAAAATCTCTGCTAGGCGTAACTTCTCCCTTCACCTCGCAAGAGAGAATCTCTGCTAGGCGCAACTTCGCCAGCTGAATTTCTTCCTTCATCCAGCGAGAGTCTCCGCTAGGCGTAACTCCGCTAGCATAACTTCTCCCTTCATCCCGCGAGAGTTTCCGTTAGGCGCAAATCCGCCAGTGAAAATTCTCCCTTCATCTCTCAGGAGAGAGTCTCCACTAGGTGCAACTCCGCCAGCGGATCTTCTCCCTTCTTCTCACAGGAGAGAATCCCCGCTAGGTGCCACTTTGCTAGTAGAATTTCTCCCTTCATCTTGCAGGAGAGAATCCCCGCTAGGCGCCACTCTGCCAGCAGAATTTCTCCCTTCATCTCGCAGGAGAGAATCTCCGCTGGCGCAACTCCGCTAGCGGAACTTCTCCCTTCATCTTGCGAGAGTCTTCCCTAGATGAAACCCGGCCAGCGGAACTCATCCCTCATCTCATATAAGAGACAATCCCCCCTTAGCATATGCCGCTAGTGGAACATCCCTGTTAGTACCAACCCCTGAGGTAACACCTCATTCTGACAACTACCGCTACGCGACATTGTAGTCAAGATATGATCCTTTGGGATAAGTAAGGGGACACATCAACAGTCAATGACCGCCCTGATCAGGTACGTTGACCCCCGACACTAGGGTATCAAAGATTGGGCTCACTACCCAACACCCTCTGCTCCGCGAAGCTCCCCTCAACAAACAATGCACCGACCAAACGGAGGTCTATCTTAGTCGGGGAGTAGGGGATTCTCTGGGTGGCCTATCAGGGGCCCACCCGAAAGGGTATAAATCGTTTGCTTAGTAAGTCCATGGTTGACAACGCACTAACGCTAATTATGCTTACGGCAAGTCTGGCTGAAGTAGCGCTTCAAATCGCTCCCCAACCAAGATTGCCTTCCTTGACTGGGGACTTGGGGGACTTGTACTTACATGGTATTTTCCAAGCATAATTAGCTATAATGAGCCACGCTCACGCTATTGCTAGCGACACCAATAACCACCAATGATGTGACCTATGGAAACACCGCCAAGCGGGCCATCGATCGAGCCCTGGCTCACCCTTAGATCGTCGCTGATGAGCCGCCACCCACCGCGTCAAGGTAGACATCAGAAGCACCAGAAGCTGGGAACTGAAGCATATCAGTCCCACATTGAAGACATGGAAGATGTCAGCCTCTTTCCCACCAATAAAAGGTTCTCTCATCTCTCCTCATTAATTACGCATTTACTACTTACCTACTGTTATCTTGTCAATATATCTACATCGACTGACTTAGGCATCAGAGAAGAGAAGACTGCCAACCGCGGTCTCCCCTTTGAGGCCCTTTGTATTTCACTTGACAGGAAGTGGTATCAGCACGAGCATCATAAGTAACGGTCTGCCCATTAGATTAGCGTTAACCAAAGTTCAGCTACCGCTGAATTCTTAGACATTAACACCAGGCAAAGTTCACATGACCATTATGCACCAGTCTAAGTAAGAGAAACCAGGATCAAATTACCTTGACAGATTTCCCATCATCCGCAAATGAAAGAGCTAAAGTTTGAAGAAGTTCCATTAAGGTACCTATTTGATAAACATCATGTGCAATATAAGATATAGTTAACTCCAAACAAGTTTAGGAAAATTAAGGCAAAGGTCCCTTACCATTTCGGGAGTCAGCTCTGGAATATTAATCCCCACTTGCCAATATGAATTGATGGGCTACTTGGGCTGTACCCCAACTAAAAGCTCATGGAATATTTTAGATAGTATAAGCGTGTAACATATCATGAATGTGATGTTGTTATTTTGCTCTTTCTCAAGCTCTGACATTGGTTCGAATTCCCTCAATCCCTCGTGCCTATTTCTTTATTTTATATTGGGCTAAATACTGTTTAGTTCTTGAGCTTTTGACCATAAAACACTTCAGTCCCTGTCCTTCTAATTTCACACGTTTAGTCTCTGTACTTCAAAATTTCAGACCAATAGGTCCTTGCCGTCTAAAAGTCACGGCGAAATGTCTATTATGCCCTCAGTTTTTTTTAATTAATTAATTTTTTTTTTTGAAAAGGATTTTTTCCCCCTTTCTTTCTTTATGTTTTTTTTCAGTTTTTTTCCCTTTCTTTCTTTCTGTTTGAAAAAAAAATGAATTAAAAAAAAAGAAAAAAGAATAAATAAAAAAATAAAGGAATAAATTTATTTAAAAAAAAAGAACTGAGGGCATAATAGACATTTCGCCGCGACTTTTAGTCGGCAAGGATCTATTGGTCTGAAATTTTGAAGTACAAGAATTAAACGTGTGAAATTAGAAGGTTAGAAACTGAAGTGTTTTATGGTCAAAAGCTCAAGGACTAAATAGTATTTAATCCTTTTATGTTTTATATTTTTCCCATTTTCTCCTCCCTTTCTCTAATTTTGTTTTCTTCTTCTTTTTTTACAACATTTTCTATTAGTATTTCTTAGAACTTTCTTATCTTAAAGGAAAATCTTGCTTGTTTTCTTTTTCCCTCTTTCCCCATATTATTCTCCTTTTCTTACTTTAATTACAACATTCTCCATTAGTATTTCTTCTAAAATGTAATCCAAAAATTTTTCAAATCATTATCGCCAAAAAAAAAAAATTATCTTATAAGCAAGCCTTAGATTTTATTAATATTTTTTAAAGCAAGTCTTAGTTTAGCCCACCTTAAATTTTCATCCTAAATCTGCCACCGGTCAAGAGGCCTTAGCAGCCTTACAAATTCGAAAGTGAAGTTTCCAGTCGTGATGTTGAAGTGATGAGGCTAATTTAGCACAATTCGAATGAAGGCTATATTAGAAGTTTAAAACAATCACTTTTGTTGGATCATAATTCATATACATATTAGTGCTCTAAAACATGAAAATTACTTGTTCTAAAGTTCAATTTAATGTTGACTAATCCAATTTCATTATTCCCCTAATCTTGTATTTTTACTTAACCTTTGTGTTTATTTATATATATTTATATTGTTTTCCTTATTATGCTAGGAAATGATGGAGAAGCATGAAAATGTACTAAAAAGTCAACTTTAGCACATTTTGTTACTCGGGCTAGGAGAAAGCGAGCTAGACAAGGAAGAATGTTCGGTAGCCTGACCAAATGAACTCCAAATAAATTAAAACTTTCCAGATCCATTGTACACATCCTAAGGATAATTTTTTATGAAGAGTTCAAGAGTTAGTTCGGAGTGGAAAGCCTTCAAAAGATCAGTCCAAGTTTTTGACTAAAAAAAGAAAATGGCAAAACATGACCTATACAGATTCTGACAGCATTTCCGACCACAGTGAACTAAGCTCTGAAATTTGAACATGATGATCTACACTTATCAAAGAACATTTGGTATGAAGAAGTTGAATGCTAATTCTGAAGTCTCGGTGGAGATTCAATTGAAGGAAGCATCAGAGACGTATCCTAGTCAAAGCATGACAGTTTGGCCAAGAACCTTCTTTGGCAGGATTTCTTTTGCATTTTTGGAAGGTCTATGATGCTAAAATTATCAAGGAGAGTCCTAGAAAAATCCTACAAGACTATGACAAGATTAATCCATCATATTATCTTTTGGATAATAGGCATCGCTTGCACACTTTCTCTCCCATGCTTGTCACCTTGACTTTGGTGAGCCAAAACCACTCCAACACTTTTCATTTTCATGTTTCCTATGGACAACAAAGAGAGCAGCTGTCTGGATCCGAGGACAAATAGGTTGCGATGCACATCGAAGGGTTTGATTTAGATTATGTAGCCATATCTATTTGGGGAGATACAGAGGTTTCATGAGACGAGTTTATAAGCTCCCAAACGGTTTGTCTGGTTCTATACTATCCTCTGTTTGTAAATGTATTTGGGAAGAACTGAGGATTCTGGTTTTTGGAATTTATAATGATTTATAATGTTGGAAATTCATGTGTTATTGTTCTTGATACACACACAGACACACACACACACACACACACACACACACACACACACACACACACACACATACAGATCCTATCTAGAGTAGAGTTACGCTTTGAAATTAAGGTGTGAAGTTAAAGTTTAGGGTCACTTTTCGGTCTCATATCCACATCTCGAAAGTTCAGTTTTTAGGTACTAATGTATAGATCATCTCTACAAATTTTCGGCCAAATTGATGATCGTTAAGGCATTGAAAAATTCCTTAAAGCTAGTATGGTTCAGGTTGGACAGATTCAGTCTATCCATTAGTTTAAGGTAGTTAGATACCTTAACGATCATCAATTTGGCTGAAAATTTACAGAGATGATCTATACATCAGTACATAAAAATTGAACAGTTGAGATGTGGATATGCGACTGAAAAGTAACTCTAAACTCATTTCAAAGCGGAGCTTCGCTCTGGATAAAATCTATATATCAGATCCTATCTAAAGCGGAGCTCCGCTTTGAAATTAAAGTGTGAAGCTCAAGTTTAGGATCACTTTTCGGTCTCATATCCATATCCCGATCATTCAATTTTTAGGTACTGATGTATATAACATCTCTGTAAATTTTCAGCCAAATTGATGATCGTTAAGTCATTGAAAAATTCCTTAAAGCTAGTATGGTTCAGGTTAGATAGATTCAGTCTGTCAATTGGTTTAAGCGAGTTAGATACTTTAACGATCATCAATTTGGATGAAAATTTACAGAGATGATCTATATATTAGTACCTAAAAGCTGAACGGTCGAGATATAGATATGCGACCTAAAAGTAACCCTAAACTCAAACTTCACACTTTAATTTCAAAGCGGAGCTCCGCTGTGGATAAAATCTATGTATCAGATCCTATCCAGAGCAGAGCTTCTCTTTGAAATTAAATGTGAAGTTCGAGTTTAGGGTCACTTTTCGGTACCAACGACCACCATAATTAGTTGTAATGAACATAATTAGCTATAATGAGCCACGCTCACACTACTGCCAGCGGCACCAACGACCACCAATGATGTGACCTATAGAAACACTGCCAGGCAGGCTATCGATTGAGCCCCAGCTTCACCCTCAGATCACTGCTGACGCGCCACCACGCGCCGCGCCAAGGTAGACATCAAAAGCTCCAGAAGTTGTGAACTGAGGCATATCAGTCCCACATCGAAAACATGGAAGATGTCAGCCTCATCCCCACCTATAAAAGGTTCTCTCCTCTCTCCTCATTAATTACGTATTTACTACTTCCCTACTATTATCATGTCAATATAAATACATTGACTAACTTAGGCATTGGAGAAGAGAAGACCGGCCACCTCGATCTCCCTTCGTATTTTATTTGACATGTAGCGGGATCAGCAAGAGCATGCTAAGTAGCGGTCCACCCACCAGACCAGCGTTAACCGAGGTTCAGCTACTGCTGAATTCTTAGACATTAACATTTTTTTGTCTCTTTTTTCTCTCAAAGCCCGTGCCGAACCTCACGGTCCGAATTGATTTAGTCCGGGTTTTCAGGCTTACGGGCTAAAATGCCCAGGCCTAGTTTACAACATCAAATAATTAAAATGACTCTAGAACTTAAGCCTCATTAGGCATGGATTTAGTCTAAACACGATCTTCTCCAAACTCATGACCCAAACTTGCTAAGATATATGTGACAAAACTATGACCCAAGCATGATTTGACAAGTTGATAGTTGATACAATGATATAATTTATTGCCTAGAATGAAATAACTTTCAAGAAATGTGGAAGTTAATGACTTTAAAAGCCTAGTACTGTGACATAACTCATTGTGTGGCTCTTGCAAGTTGCAACGAATTGCGTGAGCCCAATCCTCAAAAGAAAGAGAAAGATTTGCGTGAATAATCTACTATGTCCAAGATATACAATCAAACCACTACTAGAATAACTTAATCACACGACAGTCATCAGACGACACATGAGTTTTGCTGTCGTCTAAGTTAGTCAGACGACATATTTTTTAACTTGTCGTCTCACTTCTACTCATCCAACACATCATCTTTTGATAAATTTGAGAGATTTCAGACAACACTAACAAAGACATCTGTTGTCTGAAAACCAAAAAAAAAAAAAACAAATAATTTACATTTATTTTTCTTCCATTCAAAACACTAAAAGCATAGCCTTTGTGAAAAAAAAAAAAACCAGTGTTCCCTCCCTTAGCTAAAAATTTGGGTCACTCTCCCTCCCAAATCGTTCTCAGCCTCTCTCTCTCAGTCACCATCGCTCTCCGCCTCGCTTGGACTCACCATCGCTCTCAGCCTCAATCCCTCTCACCCTCATCGAGCCTCTCAGCCTCGCCTCGCTCTCACTCTCTCTATCTTACTCTCAGTGGGTTTTTCTTACTTCAACCTCCGATACAGCAAGGCACAACGTGTAATTTGCAGAATTAAGGAGAGAAAGGAATAAGGAAGAGATCGGCAAACTACTTGCAGACCCACTCAGGCAACGATTGAAGAGGAGAGAGAAGACTCTAGTGCGAAGTAGAAGCAACTAGAGTTCGAGAAAGCTCCCGAAGTCGCAGATGAAGGTCCAATTTCGACCCTTTAATTCTCCAATTTCTGAAATTTCCGATTGTTTTTCGCGATTTTGATTGTTTTTGAAAACCTAATCGCAGTTCTGTCGATCGCTTCCGGAGGCGAGGACGCGATTAAGTGATTAAGCTTCATCGCAGGTTAAGGCCCGTAGTCTTGACCCAAACGACTCTTATCGCTCTCAGCCTCGCTCTCACTTACCATCGCTCTCACCTTTTCAGCCTTGCTCTCACTCCCACTCTCACTCGATACACTTTCAGTAGCATTCAAGTTCATACACTCTCAGTGACCACTATCCAATCATATTTAGTCGACCGAGTCTCTCTCTGTCGTGCGCGCCTTTAGTCTCTCCACCACAGGTTCTCTCTCCTTCTCTCCCTCTCAGTCGCGTCTCCATCTCTCTCTTTGTAAGTTCTTCTCTTTCAGATTCAGTTCAGTTCTTTGTTTCTTCATTGGGTTTTGATTGGCTTTATTGCAAAAATCTAAACTTTTCTTCGTGTTCTTCTCTTGGACTATCAGATTTCACGACACGGGTTGGGTGCACCGACTTTGTGTGTTTGGTCGAGGACAAAGATTCGCGACTCAGATTGTGATTTTTAATCATAAAATTCAGGTATGACCATATGATATTGTGGAGCCATATGTATTTTGGTCAATTTGTTTGGGTTTTTACATCAAAAGTGAACGGGTCTGAAGCTAAGGATTTATAGCTGGGTATTTGGTAATCTAAGACGGTGCCTGTTTGATTTGTAATATTTGGTTCGATTGAGTGTGTTGAATTAGTTTCTGGGTTCACTTGGTTGGAATTGGATATGTAGGAATTGGAATTGAGTGTATTGAACTGGTTTCTGAGTGTATATATAGGTGCTCATTATTATTGCAAAGTGTGCTGGACTAAACGTGTTCTCTGATTTAAATTGGATTGAATGTGTTTTCTGTAGGCAGCAAATCCAGGCTCCAGCTAATTTAAATGTTTCTTTCAAAGGGCATACACCAAATGCTTTCACAAGTTTGATTGTAAGTAGTTGCTGCTGCTTTTGTGTTGAAGATTTTGTTATGTGTTTCTTTGTAAAAAGTAAAAAATTGATATACTGCTGGAGATTACTCAATTGTGTAATATTCTTTATCTACCTCACTATCTATACAAAAGAGTTGGTGACTTACAATCTTCCTGTTGACAATTAAAGCAACTTATTTGTTCTGATTGTCTTTATGTCCTCGTTTCAGGTTATGTACCATCTATGTATAACGGTTGAAAAGGTGGATTGTAAATGAATCATTTCACTGGGGGTCTCTTGGATGTGACTTATGTTCAGGTCCTCCATCTATGTTTCAAAAATTCAGCTACAAGGAGATAAAGAATGCTACAGAAAATTTCAGTACTACCATCGGACAACAGGGATTTGGAACTGGGTACAAAGCTCACTTTAGTAATGGTTTAGTGGCAGCAATGAAGCAGATGAATAAAGTTTCCGAGCAGGGGGAGCATGAGTTATGCAGAGAGATAGTGCTTCTTGCCAGGTTGCATCATCGACATCTTGTTTCTCTTAGGGGTTTCTGTGACGACCTCAATTTTAAATAGGTTATGTTATCAAATTGTTTCTTTCGTCCTTTACTTTTGTGTGTTTTGTTCTCTGACTAGGATTTGGTTTTGTTTATATTGTGGACTACCAATTGTAGTTTTAGATTGGTTTATTTTTTTATGTTTCTAGATTTGGTTATTTTAATTTATTTTGTTTTAGACATATCTGTTTGGGTATAGAAGCATCTAGTCACCATCTAGATAACCACACGTGTTAATCACTCGTTTATTTCCTGTGCCTTTCTCTTTCTCAACCATAAACGTCATTCCTACTTCCTCTTCTACTGTCTCTTTTGCCTTGTACCTCAAAGACTGACCTCCATTCACTCAACCAAAGGTCAAAAATCTACACTTTTGCAATAGCTTCAGAGAGATTGCTGTGAACCCACTCATCTCGAGTTGAAATTCCTTAGTTACTTGCAGCTATCTCCAGTAAGTCAAATTTTACATCTTCTAAAACCCATTCATTCTGTTTCAGCCTTTCTTTGAATTTGGGTATAATTGTGTCGAAAATTTGGATTAGGTGGTTGGAATTGCTGATTATAGAGTACATATGTTGTAAATGACTGAAGTGTTAACCTGGAGCATTCTTTTGTAGTGGAAAACTTTGAAAGCAAGTTGCTCTTTTGAGCTTATAAAATGAACTACTTTTCTCTCAGTTTTTGGAAAGACTTTATGAGAAGTGTTCCTTTGGAACTTTGTTGGAAGTTTTGTTCAGTGAAAGATTTTTAAACATGGCTTTTAATTAGAGTTTGAAAACATCAAGTTTGCCTTCATTCTTTTGTGATCACAGATTTGTTCTTACTTCAAACAAAGGAAAAAAAAATGCCTTACTCTAACTTCAGTTTTTACCTCCACTTTAGTCATGACTCAAGGTTGGGTTGTGACAGTTTCTGCACTGAGAAACATAAGAGGTACACAATTATATATCTGATCAGAAAATGAATTTGTGCATGTTTGTGGACATCATGTACGTGCCCCGCTGTTTTATCTGGATTGTGTTCCAACTACCATGGCAAGTTTCTGATGTATGAGTACATGGCTACAAATATAGCCATAAGGAGAACTGAAAATTGCCTCTTACAGGAAAAGGGTTCTGTCTTGGTAAAAAAAAAAAGGTATATTTCTTCTTGTAATAAAATGGGGCTGATCCATAAGATAGGAATAGAGCATACTGATATTTACTCAGTTGTGCAAGAATAATAATTTGATTTTTTTCCTTTAGTGTTTCTATTCTGATAGTTGGCTTATAATTGTGCCAGTAGCTCCTATTGTGGTGCGAATTGAAGATTTGACATGGAAAGATGTTTGTCATTTCCTGTATGAAGAAAATGCATTTGATAACATTTTTATATCACCTGGACCTTACATAGTGAAAGATATTGATTTTACTCTTTAATTTCTGTTGACAGATTGAAAGATATTGAAAGATATTCATTTTAAGTCCTCGTTTCAGGTTACGTACCATTTCTTTCACTGGAAGAAGGGAACACCATTCGCTCATGACCAAGGTATCTACAATGCGCTTACTTGGTGAAGTTTCTAACTGTCGTGCCCGTTGTATAGTAAGTACTTCAACAATGAACAGAAAAGATGTCTTGGAGGAAGGACAAATCAACAACCTTCCCCAGGGTTTATGAAGTGGAGCAGTTTTCTAGATGGTAAAGATGGTGAAGCACAAGTCTCCATCTTCTCACTGTCCGTCGTGTCAGTGCAATCTTTTCCTTGCGATTGTTCAATTTGGGGTGGCATGTTCTTAGCAATTGGGAGTGATTTTTCGTAAGAGTATGGGGTTCATCCAGAGGCGCCACCCCCTCCTCCTCTCATTTTTCTTCCCTTGTAAGTGGTTTATGTACATTATTACAAATTATTCCTTTACGAAATTGTGGGAATTAAATTTGGCTTTCAGTGCACAAAGGAGCTAGGGAGCTCGTGCCATGTTGAAATCTTGAGGTGCTGTGTCTACTTTTGTTAGTTTGGATTTGCACAGTAGCCTTATTGTTTGTGACTTCCAGTGATGACAAACATATATGTAAGATTTGTGTTGGTACTATTGTGATACAATAGACTTGAAAAATTATTTCATGCTATTTTGAGCATTTCTAGATACATATCAAATGTCAGATGCAGATTTTATCTCAAACTAAGAAGAAAGAAGAGGAAACTGATAGAAATGTTTGACCACAGTTAGAAGGGTATTTTTGTAAAATACTATTTGACAGACTAATTTGAATAGAAACAGAGTTTGCTTGCACGGTTTAATTGTATGACCGCATGGATCTCAATAAAACTCGGTCTGCGCATGGACAATTCTTCTCAAAATGTGTATGTGATGGTAATTTGCTTTTGATTCTATTACAAAAAAGTATTTTGAGGTTTAAAGTGTAAATTTGGTATATCTAAAGACCATGTTATAGACCCAAAATGGATGAAGAAAGTGGAAGATTGGGCATATGTTCATACCCTCGATCCTAGAATACCGATCATAAACCGAACCTCCTAATATAAGCTTTCTAGAATTAACCGTTTGATCTAATTTAGACCTTTATGGAAAGAAATAGGGTATGAAGACGAATCTGTAGCCTTTCACATATCCTGAATTGAAGTTACTAATCAAAAGTTATGATTCCCCAAAATTTTAGAGAGAGAAACTAGATAGAGAAAATGAGGAGAGAGCATCCCGGATAAGGAGATTCCTTCCCATTCATAGATCAAATGAATGACATGTGTCAACCCAGCATTGTGGGCATGGTGTCATGTGTCAACACTTCACAACACCATCCAAACAAATCACATTTAACAAGTGTCCGATGACTTTGTTAACGTTGACGTCACGTAAGCATAAATTGTTCTTTTTCCAACCACCACGTGTTAGCTAATGCGTTAGCATTTCTGTTTTCTTCTAATTAAATTTAAAAAATTTCTTTAAAATAGCTCGGGAACCCGAAAAATGCTCCGCACTCATGGCGACCTCTACTTTTCTTTTTCAAGCTCAAAAACAAAATTCGAGGAAATTCAAAATTTGAGACCTCGCACTATCGCAGTTACTAATTATTAATATATATATATATATATATATATTGTGATTTGGGGAGGTTAACGTTTGATAGTTAGCAACACACACACCCTTTAGGGGTTTCCCAACAGAGCCGGACTAATCCCTTCCGAACGCCACAGAGCATTAAGCACCCATTAGCTGGCCACCAAGGCCTCATGGAGATTCGAAAGCTAGACTTGGGGGTTCCAGACTGGGACCTTCTACCACCCCACTATCCCTAGTGGTTATTTTTCTATATATTTCTAACAATACTACTTATAAACATTACCAACTTTTTCAATAAATTCTGTCTTCACCTTCTCATAATTTCACACTTTCTTCGCATTCTCTCACTTCTTTTCTTCCTCCTACCAATTTAGATACTAAATCTTATATGGTAAGTTTCCTTCAATCTACACATTAGAAATATTTTTTTATCTCAAAAATAAATTTTAACTACACTTGAATTAGTTTTATAAATTTTAACTACACTTACAAAAAAAAACTATAATTTAAATTTAAATTATACAAATTAAAAATATATATATGAATTTCTATAATTTAGTCCTCAAATAATTGAAGTTAGAAAAATTATACACCTTATTATTTGAATAAATAGTATTTTTAAAATGTTTAAAAATTTAGACCACAAATGATTATAGATGGCCTGGACAGTACAGTACTTCATTCAGAGGTGAACACTGAATCGGAGTTGAATTATTTAGCTCCCCCAACTATTCACAACACGGAGCATCCATCTATCAAACTCTGACCTTCTTCCATCTCTATAAGTATTTCCTTAGTTGCGCGCATTTTATACATACTTGTCCAACTCTCTAGTAAAGCCATGGGTGAGATTATTTCCTCATGTTCTTCACCCTACAATGTTTATCCAGAAACTACCTCAGCCACATTGCTTCAACAACGCTTCCAATTCATACTTCAGAACCGCCCTGAAACCTGGGTTTACTCCATTTTCTGGAAAGCCTCCAAAGGCAGTAACGACGACAACGGCGTTTCTTTGTCATGGGCCGGAGGCCATTTCAGAGGCATTAGAGACTTCTCATCCAAAAAATCAAGCATTCAGAACTCGGATAATAACTACCGACCCAGATTTGGGATGGTCAACAGAGAGATCGAAGCGCTGTGTAATGACGACATGGACTCGGAGAGATTTGAAGACATTAACGGAGACGTGACTGACTCCGAGTGGTTTTACTTCTACACCGTCTCTTTAACACAGTCGTTTGCTGCAGGCCACAATGGGAATTCCAACATTCGGGGCCGTGTGCATTCTTCTAGTGCTTTCATTTGGTTGGCAGGAGATGGTGAGTTTCAGTTCTATGAGTGTGAGAGAGTTAAAGAGGCTCGCATGCATGGAATTCGAACTCTGGTTTGTGTTGCAACTTATAGTGGGGTGCTTGAAGTGGCTTCTTTGGATGTGATTAAAGAAGATTGGGGTTTTGTGCAGCAAGCAAAATCACTTTTTGGAATATCAGACTCCAACTCAAAGCAGGGAAGCCAGGAGGCTCATGTTCACGTTCCTCTGCCCCAAAATGGATTAATGTTTTCAGCAACTCAAAAGCAGTCGAATACACATGGTAAGCAATCTGATGTCTTTTTTCAGTGATTTCTATAATATCCTTTATATTAATTTCTTCTTATATATGTTTTTCTGATGGGGAACTATACATTGTTGAATATTGTTTATTTAATGAATTACTGATTAATTTATTATTTTAGATTTTATTGTTGACGTTCCCAAATACAACTGTTTTTTTTCCCTAAGTATTTTGTTTGCGATAGTAACTTCGTAAAGATTGAAATATATTGAGTCAATTTTCTGGCCAGAAGACAAAATTTGTTTGTTTGGTATGGAATTTGAGTAGGAGTGATTGGGCCAATTTTCTTTTCAACCAATATATGAAAACTAGAATAAGCATGTAACTTTAATGAGTGTTGCTTCCTTGAAAAACTCCTAGGCCGTCTGTGACTTTAACATTATGAGTGTTTTTTTTTTTTTTTTGGTACACGAGGAGAGGGTTAAATCAACTTCCTCCTTCGGAAATTTATTAATGAAGAAAAATATTACAAGTGGGATGTAGGACAAAACTAAAGCCAATCCCAGAAAAACACTATGAAGAAGTTAATTTCTAGCATATGTATCATCTCTCTGACACTAACTTAATATGGTTGGCATGAGTTTAAATTGAGGAATTTATTCATTCCCCATAAAAAAAAAAAAATTAAAAAATTAAAAAAAAAATTCTTTCAATCAAAATAGGAAAACTCACAAAATTTCAGTCTACAAGTCTATAAAACCGCATATTATATTTGAAAGCCTTATTGACGAGCTCTTACTTTTTTTCAAATGACAAGTATATTTATGGCAATTATAAGGGCGTGGCAAGAGAGAAGTGGCTTTCAATATAGGTGGGTCGTCATCTGATTCAGCGCCTTCTGAAAATATAGAGAATAATCGATCAAAAAAGAGAGGGTGGTCATCAAGCCATGTGAACGGCAGACGAGAATCACCACCACTAAACCATGTGGAGGCAGAGAGACAACGACGTGAAAGGCTGAATCATCGATTCTATGCTCTGAGAGCTGCTGTTCCAAATGTGTCAAAGATGGACAAAGCTTCTTTACTTGCTGATGCAGTTGAGTACATCAATAATCTGAAGACAAAGATTGATAAACTGGAGGCCAAAATCCAAGCACAAACCAAGATACCCAAAGTGGGTAGCACCAACTCCATAAGTTACAGAGCATCTGCTGTTATGGAAGTGGATGTGAAATTTGTAGGCTCTGAAGCAATGATTCGAGTTCGGAGTACGGATAATGAGGACTATCCATATGCAAGATTGATGAATGCACTCTAAGACCTGGAATTGCATATTTATCATGCAAGCATTTCAAGTGTGAAGGAGTTTATGCTTCAAGATGTGGCACGAGTTCCATTTGGATTCACAAGTGAGGAGGCCATGAGAACCGCCATTATAAAAAGATTGTCAAACCTTCCTTAGCTAGATAATGGCAAAAATAGTTTTCCATCAATATATATATATACACACACACACACATATCTTACTGTCGAAGTTTATCTTTGCAAAATAATTATTTATTTCATGGTTGTACTTTAAAGATTTTTAACGAAATCACGTGCAAGTTCTTTGAGAGAATAGAAAAATAATGTTCAACTTCACTGACTTATTTACTCTCAAGTTGAGATGAAGAATTTAATTTAATTTGATCACGTTTTTAAATGATTACAAATTCTTTTATTTATTTCACTAATGCTATACAAACACTAAATGGAATAGCTAGTCAACTAGGTATCTTCAGACCAAAAAAAAAAAAAGCCAACTAGGTATCTATTCAACACAAAAGACATAAGACAAGACAATACAAAAAACAAAACAAAAAAACAAGGGAAAACATCACAAATAGTGTATGAACTCTAGGCCATTCTACACTTTGGTGTACCAACTTTCATAACTATCAGAATGGTGTATCAAGTTTGCTCCAATTTTTCATTTTGGTGTACGCCGTTGAATTTTCTGTTATCTTTACAAAAAAAAAATGACAAAGCTAAAGAAAAGATAACATAATTTTTTTTTTTTTTTTGCAAAGCTAACGGAAAATTTAACGGCGTACACCAAAATGAAAGATTTGAGCAAACTTGGTACACCATTTTGAAAGTTATGAAAGTTGGTACACCAAAGTATAGAATGACCTAAAGTTCATACATCATTTGTGAAGATATCCCAAAAAACAAATTAAGAAAGAGAAAGAAGATTCCAAACTTAAAGAAAACATGAAACTATTGTACTTATTTTTTTGTTTTTGAAAAGTAAACTCTATTAAATAGAAGCACATCTGAAGCAACCAGAGTTTACGGTGTCGAACAGTAATGCTCTAGAAGCTTGGATTAATACCCTATCATACCAGTTGATATCGTTATTATAATCATGACCTAGGTTTGCTAAAGCATCAACATTTGCTTCTTTAAAAATATGTTTAAAGGAAATTGTGGTGAAAGTAGAAGGAAGACATCTAATATCTTCCACCAGCTTGAGAAGTCTCCAAGGGAGGTTGATGAGTCCCCTAACTACATCCATAACTAGTTTCTAATCTCCCTCCACTTCCAGGTTGCTAAAGCCTTTTCCCTTCACAGAGACCAAGCTATCTCTTAGAGCTCTTGCTTCTTCAACCGGAACAGAAGCAGTTCCTGCATGTTTAGTGGCCGCTACAAGCGGGTGAGTTTCTAATTATAAAACCACCTGCTGCAGAATTTGTACAAACTAAACCATCAAAGTTAATCTTGACTGCATCTCTAGTAGGGGGCTTCCACCGAATTGAAGGTCGGATGGTGTACAGGCTCTACTAGAAACAGTGTTTGTGAATTATTGTACTTATTTGGTTTCAATCATTTTCGAGCCAAGGTGTCGTCTTCCTCCAATAGTACAGTTCGTAGTACTATGATGTTTATGGCATGGCCACATGAAACATATGAAAATGAGGTTGCTGTTCTATAATCACTGAAACACGTACTCCACACACACATGCAACACACCATATATGAATCAAGCAAAGAAGTTGAGAAACATGTGGTGATTTCTTTCTTCTTGAAGGCTTGAATGTTCATCTACCATATGCATGCACACATCCTAACCGTCTCAAGAAAACGAATGCTTAAGTTGTACGCTAGCTAGCTTAATTTACTGAAAAATTGGCTTCATATATGGAAGCAGAAAATTAATAAGCCAAGAAAAAAAACAAAAACCTTAATCTTTCTAACATTAGCTAGACACTAGTTAATTACATCAATTCCTTGCAGACTAGACACAAACAATGAGTACTGCATGCTTAGGCCCAGTTTGACATAGCTTATATATTGCAAGAAGCTGGTAGCAAAAAGTGTGTGGTAAAATTAAAGAAAACAAATTATTTCAAAAGTTATACAATTAAGCTACTGCTTATAGAAATTGATAAAATACAACTTTCATAAGTTAAAAACTACAATTTCAATAAAATAAAAAAAGTTAAAAACTACAAGTGCTTACAATTTAAGCTAAACTATCTCAAATTGGGTCTTAGTCATGTCAAGAACAATTTGAGCAAAGATTTGATCGATCAGGTAATTTATTCATAAACCACATCCATGCATACACCCTAGCTATTGGACAGGAAATATAGCATATTTGAAAAGTGACAAAAGAAAATTATAAGTAGCTGACTCTTACCTAATTGTGTCGAGGCCTTTTGTGTTAAAACTCAACACTTACTTGGTGGTTAAGTAGACAGTATCAGTACAATGGTGAGTTGTGGCCCATGCTTGTCACTGTTTAGCATGACAACAGAGCAAGTCCTTCTCCAATTACGTCTCCAATTGTCATGGACCCGATTTGGGTTCATTAAATTGGTCATCAGAAAGATTCCCATTGGAGTATTACCAAGTGTTTGATGTGGGTCTTGGATTGTTTCGTGATTGACCAAGTCTCTAATGTGAGAATTGGATTGTTAATTGATTTCACGTGCAGATTTAGAGTTAGGCTGCACGTGAGGAGGCGTGTTGGAGAGGAAAGATCCTACATTTGAAAAGTGATGAAAGAAAATATAACTTCTAAGTTGGTGGCTCTTACCCAATTTTATCGAGACATTTTGTATTAAAACTCAATACTTACTGGGTGGTTAAGTTGGAACTATCTTGGTAAAATGATAGGCCATGAGCCACACATGTCGCTGTTTAACACTAATCATTTCAAGAAAATGAATGCTATAAATTGTACGCCAGCTAGCTTAATTTGCTGACAAAATGGCTTCATGGGCGGAGATAATTAATAAGCCAAGGAAGGGGCAAAAAATAAAAAAAACTTGATCTTTCTTGCACTAGCTAGACGCTAGTTTTTTTTTTTTTTTTTTTTTTTTTGAGGAAATAGATAATTTCATTAATTTATTCTTTGCCAGAAGATACCTACATCAGATGCTGTCTCATACCAAAATCATAAATGGCATAAGCTACCAAGTAAATGATAGGTAACTCTCACTGCTAACACATTCGCTCACTTATTAAGCCTAACAATGGGAAACAAAACCTCCCTACCAACCTCCCATGAACCAGTAACCTAGTCACTTAGAGACCTTAATTGATGTATAACTAGAGAAACTAAGATCAAAGTAGTAAAAGACTCAACTTCTAGTATTAGGCAAGGAAACCTGGAAAGCCTAAAGTTTTCATTTACCCTTGTCACTAGGGCTGGGAACATAACCAGTGACTGTAGGATAGGTCAACCTCAGAGGACACCACTAGACTTCTTGTTGGCACACTGGTTTTTATTCTTGCTTCTAAGAGGCTTACCGGTCCTCTTTTTCAGAGTTACCAAAGTAATATCATTGTCCTCTTCAATTAACCCCAACGCATCAACCTGCAGAGTTGGAATCTTACCACCCAAGATGGTTTTGAATTTCTTCGGGGAAGGATTGCAGTCACCGTTGCGGTCTCGTTTCTTGGGTGGCAGCCCCTCCTGTTGTTTCACCTGTATAACAATATGATCATTGAGATCACAAGTAGCCTCGATGATAGGCTCCAAACCTAAAGCCATATTACTTTCCCGCCCATGCTCTAAAATAGTATCAATAGCCTCAATACTATCTGCTGCAGGTGCCGAAATAGTAGGAGAAGCATGATTAGGGATTGGGCGCTCCACTCAACGGATAACTGGCTTCTTCTTCAAGGGGATGGAAGAGGAAGCGGTGAAGAGATACCGCTTGTTCTTAGCAGAGAAAGAAAAGGAACCCCCAGAGACCGAAAATCCAAGAAAATGAGATGAGTCCACACTGAGAACATCTCCCTTTTAGATGCTCGAACTGAAATTCCAAAACATGCTCAACACCAATATCCAGAAAAACTTTTCGTTCAAGCAAGATCGATTTAGAGATATCGTGAGTAAATAAAACCCAAATCGATTCTTTTTTGAATTCCTTCTTATCATAGTCCAAAAAACCACCTAAGAGATTACCGATCAGAGTGAAATTCTCGGGTTCTTCATACAGGGGTGGGATTCCAGAAACAATAGTCCAAATCCGGATATGCTTAAACTGAATTTCATGCAACGGCTTGACACCATCATATTCTTTAAAACAAACTGGGGCTCAATCAAAACACCAGACGTTCCCCCGCACCACCACCACCCCCCCCCCCCCCCCCCCCCCCCCCAAAGCAATGGAGAACAAGAATAGATCCCCGACCCATTCCTGGATCCTGAGATCCTTATCCACCATCCAAGTCCGATTGAAGTGAGTCATGAAAGCCTATGGATCGATCCTCTTACGGGTCAAAGGTTTGCCAATGAGAAAAGATTGGAAGGACCTGTGCACAGGGCCACCGCCAATCTTCCCCAGATCAGGGGCTCTGCCCCCTTCAGCGAGAGCAAGAGCGGCAGGGAAACTCACTATAACTGCATCAATGGAAAGCCATGGAGAGGAAGAGAGAGAAGTCGAGAAGAAAAGGAAGCGATGGGGGCTAGCGAAGGAGGCTATGGCACCGTAGACGACTAGGGTTGAGAGAAAAGCTCTCCTAGTTTTTTTTTTTTTTTTTTTTGAAAGACCCTAGCTAGACGCTAGTTAAGCACATCAGTTCCTTACAAACTAGCCACAAACAATGAGTAATGCATGCTTAGCCGCTTCAGGGATAGCTTAAAACAAGGATTCGGTCGATCAGTTCATTTGTTTTATGGTATAAATAGTTCCTGTGCTTGTAATTCAAGTTATCAACTTCTATTCAACTAGTTTTCTCTGTATATGCCGAGTCTAAATTTGAAATGGTGCACCCTTAAGTTCAAAACGAGATCGTTATAAAAATAACAAATTAATATATCAACACTAAATAAATTGGTTAGCGTAATGAGAGCTATGGATAAATGTGAAGAAAGCTGTAGCAAATAAGAATTTAAACAAAGACCTTTGAGAGAAAATTCTCGATTTTCCAATAAAAGAATATGAAATGAATAATACAAATCATGATCGGTGCTTAAATAGCAACTAACTAGGCAAAAGGCCCGCGCGGTGCTGTGGGTATACCATTGAGATGGTTAAATGTACATTGAAAATATGTTATAGATATATTACGTACCAAAATGGGTGTATAATGTTTAGTCGTCGCAAAATCTGGTGTCTCTGCCAGATTCCAAATCTAGGCTGGTAACTATTTACATTAAGTCTTCGGATGATTCTTTTAGTGATTCCGTAGAGATGTCGCCCCTGCAGTAGAAGACTTAAGAGAAGTATATCTTAAATTTTATGATTAGTGTAAACATTATAGGAGAAAGTAATTGTGCACATGTTTTCTATTTTTAAGGGAGAAATAGTTACTTATCAGAGAGGTGTACACAAACTATTTTTAAACTTACATCAGAGAATTCTCACGCGGTTTTTTCCTCATTTGTTTAGAGCAGGTGCGACATGCTGGATAGAACTGTCTTTCTTCCTCGAAAAATTGGCTTATTGCAGCTCTGCAAAACACTGATGTAAACTGCAACGTAAAGTAGTGCAGTGAGTGTTGAGATATTTAGTGATGCGAGTATGCTATGTTTTAAGACAGCTAAGGAACCTAATCAATTCAAAGAAGTCAGAAAAGCAATGACCAAGCAAAAGTGAGATAGATAAAAAATTGAAATAAGTGGTAAATATCGAGCTATCATGATAGTGTAAATTTCATAGGAGAAGGCAAGTTACCCAAATAAAGTTAGTCTTCTCCCTATACGGCTATACTTAATGAACTTGGAACATATTCATAAAGGTAATCTTCTATTCATGAAGGTTTAGTATCTTTATCTACTCAGAACATATTTCAATCATGAACTGTCATAACGAAATGTCGTTGGGAACTAATGTTCTAGATATACTTGAAGCCATAACATGTTGAGTTCCGACTGAGGATGGGGGCATAAGTTCTGACTGAGGATAGGGGCATAAACTGTAGAGTTCTGGTAAGCCTACGTATAGTGACGTGTGTATCTCATTATTATATGTTTAGCTCATTTAGCACCAGGCCATTTGATTATTCTGGAAAATTCTGTCCAATAATCATTAAGGGATCGTGCTCAATGAAATGTAATACATTTCTTTGAAACAGCTCATGCTTTTTATGCTCATTTAGCAAGAATGCCATTGTTTCAAGGAGCATGGCAATTGTTTCAATGTGCATGTCAAACATAGAACACCAAAAGCTAACCTGTACCTTTGTCAAACGAACAAAACACCTCCAAACAAACACCATCAAGCAAATAATACCCGAGAACAGTCGGAAATTCATCAATACCCATGAAACTAAGTCTAAATAGTATTGATATTACAATACTAAATCTGATTGAGAATGTTCATGAGAATGCATTTTTGGGTTTTCATGAGACAAGTAAGCTGTTAACATCTTTTACACTTCTCTCTTCTCTTTGTATATCTGAAGCAAAAAACCAGTAACAACTAACTAACATTAATTCCATGATCCTCCACCTATGAAACACACAAACTTGCATTTTGCTGGCAGATGCTAGAAGAACCACAAAGTTCATAAACCTGACAGAATTCGGTCGGTCTCAACCAAAATGAATTCCACTGGGTGAAGTCCTTCCCCCACATATAGACCTTGAACTGCCCAGTGGTGTCAATCATGCATCTAGTATAGGTGTCAGGGTGTGCAAAATCATAAGAAAGGAACATGGGCAAAAAAATTTCCCATTCCAAGACCCACTATTCCAATACTGTTGAGAGCCATTATAAAGCAACCAAAAACCTGTCCCATTTGGTTCAATCTCAAGGGGGGAGATTCCAGGGGCTGGGTAAGCTTGTTGTAACCAAGCCTGGCACCACCTGGGAGTCATGTATCAGGTATGTGATCAAAACTCTGCCATATTACATCAGATGCATCTTGAACAAACAAAAAGTTGCCATTGTCAAGAAGCCTAAACTCCACCAAATGCAGAAAACAGAGCCCAGCAAAGAAGCTGACAACCCACCCAGAACATACTCATAAGAAATCACAGACGGGTCCAGTTTCTCAGTCCTAATAAGCACTATCGAAATCAAAATAGGTATTTAGAGATTCTGAATTTACAGCAGAAGAATCCAATTCAGATCAAATTAATGTCACATGCATCCACAGAAAGCCGCAAATTGAAGAGGTATCAAAAACATACCTCAAAACACCTCGAGCTACCAAGAGGTATGAAATACAAAACGGCCCAGAGCCTGCAAATTCAAACCCAATACATACCCCACATCAGAATGAGAAAATCAAGGTTAAAAAACAAAAGTAGTCAAAACCCACGTCCCTCTCCCACTTATTTCTCTCTGTGAGCCTCTCCGATCAGTCTCGATGAAGAGCAACTAACCTCGTGCTGAGGTGAATTCTCTATCTTTCCTGAATATCACCTCTTTATCTCTCATCGTGCGAAGCAAAGAAACAGACCCCGCCTCTCTGGATCATTCTTCAACTCTTCTCAGGATTGCTCTCTCTCTCTCTCTCCCCGTGGAGCAAGGAAACAGAGCCACTGAGCCACATCCAGTCCTACAGAAGACGCACAGCTGTCTGGGTAGTCAGGTAAAAAGCCACAGAGAACGCGGGGGCAAAAACGTCACGAAACTGTTCATTTCCTAAGTCCTCACTCTGTTTTCACTTTAGAGTGTCCGAACCCAAGTTTGAATCGTCTAATGCCTTAGAAACATTATATTATAGGCTTGTATCGGACACCACAGACCTAAATTCTGCAAAAAGAACTCTTATACCTATCTAATTGTTCCAGAAATTTCTTTACAAGCTGTTCTACATCATTTTCTCATCAAAAACACGTTTTTTTTTAAAGAAGATATTCAAGCCCAGTTGAACATCTAAATATATATCGCACAGCCTGTAGTTGTCAACCACCTCTTAGCCCAACTTCAGCCCAAATATACATATAGATTAATTATGTATGTCAGCCTGTGAGGTTAGGTTAAAACAAATTTCTTTCAATTTTCTTTTTCGATCTCCATCATTATTTACGGTTTGGGAATAATTTGATGAATATTATTTTCGAGTGTCGGGCTAGCTGAATGCTAAAAGCACTAGCTACTAATCCAGCTTAAACTCTCACAACGTATCCTCTTTTTTTTTTTTTTGTTGATAATTACTTTTCATAACGTACTTGTCTTGAGAACGTGTTTTTGAGAAATACTTCTCATAACGTATTTGATTTGAGATTTTATTAAAGATATTTGGTGGTCATTCTCAATGAACATTCAATATTGATTGGCTCTCTTATTAATGAAATGGTCTTTCTGCGACATGTATAAAGTTTTTTGAAATTATTAGTATTACGAGAAGTTTTATATACACATCCTCAATAACTTAATGCACACCCCTTATATTTTTTTTCATCAAACTTTCATCTATACCTTTCCTCATTAATAAATAAATAAAATAAAAACAAAGAAGAATCCACAAAAATAAAGTAAGAATCAAATGCTTTATATATCAAAATATTGATTAAACATTTTCTTAAAGGTTAAATTTTCTTCTCGTCTTCGTAATACAATAGACGTCTCTTCAAGATCATATGTGAACGTTAATAGCACATAAAACAATTGTAGTTAACATAAAAATCAGCAAGCAACCAAATTGGTTGAAACATATTGAAAAAAGTTATAAAACCATCAAATATATTTGAGATATATGAATACATCATGATCAATCACTTTGTTTGCAAAACAACCCCCATAGCTCATTCTTCACAGATTTTAATATTGACCATGACTGTATGGATCATGAAGATATTGACATATATTGAATATTATAAAATCTTAGAGCATGCAAGTTGAAGAACAACAAAGGTAAGAAAGTTAAATTATTCAATTTTCTAGCGATATACCAACCTCAATGATGTGTGAAAGAAGAAAGTTAATTAGTAATTACCATATTGATATGTGCCAAGATTAATTAGCAATTAATTTCACAACAAAACAAAAATTATAGTAAAAGAATGTATTAAATAAAAATTACGATACATAGGCAACCTATTTTTTTTTTTATGTTTTTCTCATTTATTTATTTAATGAGGAGGGACATAGATGGAAGTTTGATGAAAAAATGAGACAGAAAAATATAGAGGGTGTGCATTAAGTAATTGAAAATATATATTTAAAATTTTCTCTATTATTACCGAGAAAGAAAACTGAAGTTATGTAAGGAAAAACAAAGAGAGGAGATTTATCAGTATGATAGGTGGTACTGTAGACATATGTAGTTAATTGTCTTAAAAGTTATTATTTTATTTTTTATTTAATTTTATTTTTCTATATACCATACACTGCAACTCAATTATTAAATATTATTTTATATTAATAGAGTGTAAGAGTTTTATTGTCTTTTCATACTAATTTTGGCTAACAAATTGAATTCTTTTAAATATAACTAGTCTTCTTTCACACATGCTCTGCATGTGCAAAAATGTGTAAAATATTTATTTTTGTTGGAAGAAAATAAAAAAGATGTAGTGGAAGAAAAGTAAAAAACAGTTATTGCAGAAATAAGACAGTGGGAGAAATAAAATGGATTGTGAGACTTTTTTAATCTATTTTTTTTGGTAAAATTTATTTTCTAATTGTCGTAATTGCCCTTATAATTTAATTAATTATCAAAGTTTTTTAATCTTCTAGGTCTGTCAAAATTTTTAGTTTACCTAACAACACCTCGTTTATATATATATATATATATATATATATTTTTTTTTTTTTTTTTTTTTTTAAAATGACATCTCTTTTCTTAATAATAGTATAGATATAGATTAGCAATGAAGACCTAAATTTTCATTTAATAAATTTATGTAATTCAATAATTGTTATATTAATTGAATTATGATATTTGAGATTATTTGGTATGTCGTGGTTTGAGAAAGTTGGTTTCAAATGATTTTATTTTCGAAAACGAACGTTATTTAGGGGGTCATGAAAATCGACTTTTTATACGTTCAAAATTTGGGAAAACTTCCTTCATGAAAGTTGTAGAGCTCGTTGATATGTGCATATGTGGAACGTAATATGAGTTCGTATGAATAAGTTATGAATTTTTGAAAATTAGAATTTTTCTATAAATAGTATGAAAAATCTGTTGAGGACGAAAAAAATCACATTTTGCATTTCAGTCCCCCCCCTCCGCTCTCTCTCTCTCGCTGCTTCTTAACTTTGCTTGCCGACCAGGCTGGAAGTCGGCCTTCCCGGCCACGCTGCCGCCGGACCCGGGCCTTCCCGGCATCGCCACCCCTAGCCCAGCCGCTCCCCGCCCTCAGTTTCGCCAGCTGTTGCCCCTAGCCTTGGATCGGAGCAACCCCAGACGAGCCCCGTTGCCGGTGGTGCACGGGCCAATCAACCCCATTTTCGTGACGTGCTCTTCCTCCTGATCATCCCTATATGTGGTTTGCATCACGATTTTGAGTGTAGAGTGGTAGATCAAGAGTTGAAGGTTTCGACGTCCCTGATTCAATCTGGGAACTGATCATAGGGCCGAGATTAATCCAACTTCAAAGCCCGATCTATGATGATCTAGACCTTATCTCGAAAAAATTCAGGTATTAAAGTTGTTCACAATTTCATTTTGAAGAAGATTGTAGTTGACGACTTTTGCATTTGAGGTGGTTGACCGGCGTTGACCGCCATCTGACCGCCGCGTCGGAGTAAATTTTGAGTTTATATTATCTAGACGATGATCTATGCATCCATACTAGCGTTTTGATATATAATATGGTCATGTTAGAAAACGTTGATAAATAGTCCATTTAAGTTTTGACGTTACTATTTACGGTTTTACAGTTTACCTTCGGTTTACGATTTACGGAGATCAGACTATCGGTTTTACTTCAAATTTTAATATGATGCTCATATGACTGTCCCGATGACTTTGTGTGGTCATGGGCGAAGATCCGACCGTTGGATCTTCGTATAATTGTAAAACAGTTATTCGGGAGGCGATTCGTGAAGATCCGTCCGTGAGGATCTAACCGTTGGATCATCGTTTAAATTCGATCCGACCATTGAATCGTCTTTATTTTAGAATTTGACCGTTAGATCATCATTTAAGTTTATTTCGTGCTTCGTTTGCTAAGTAAAGACCATACTTGATTAGGTACTTGACGGCTTGAGTTGACGAGCATTTTGATTATTGTGATTTATATTTAAATGAAGATGCAACAGGAGTTTCGAGGTGAGTAAAACTTCATATTACGAACCAAGTACCTTAAATTATTTATTTTTGTAATTGTGTGAAAAATATTTATGGATTAAATATTTGTTTTTAAAATCATATGGACTTGATCAACTACGGTCCATAGGTAAGTAAAATGAATTTTAATTATACAAATGAATTTCACGATTTTCTTATGTGAACTATAGATAGTATTAGTGGTCATCCCTGAGTGGATGATTACGTATATATATATATTTACGTGGAATATATATATTGATTGGTGTGTTATTGAGTGGTGATATGATTGAGTTGGAATGATGATTTGGATTATATTTCAAATGCTTAAACTTCATAATAATATTATGTATGTTGGATGAGTTGATTTCATTGTGTGAAAACATACTGTTGTACATATTATGGATTTAGGGTCAACGTAGTGACCGGTATGGGGGAATCGGACGCTCTAATCCTAGGTGGATGATGAGATACGATTGGTTGAGTATGTACAATTATTGGACGTTCTAAATATGTATATAAGTATACATATTGATGAAATACGATAAAGATAAATATGTCGGATGCCATAACCTAGGCAGATGACGGGCTACGATTCAGTTAGAGCTCTAGTCTGTCAATACCGAATTTTTATAAATACGATTTCGGGGTTTTGAGAAGAAAGATGTGAATTAGGGTTTTGGTATTGTTATGTTGATTGGTGATTTGGTGATTGTTGAGATTGTTGGTTTCTTGTGGATGTGGAAAATGTGGAGTGTTGAAATTAAATATGATTTAATTAAACAACCGTTCTTTCTTTTTTACTCATACGAGCTTTCAAAAGTTTACCGGGTTTTGTGTTGTTGCAATCCCGGTACACTATTCAAATGGTGTAGCGGATATTCCTGCAAGTCAGGATAACTAGGGAGGTGACCGTGCAGTTTAGGAGTTGCAGTATTTATTTGCTTTTCATTTGAGTGGTGAGATTTGTTATGCTCACTAGAGCTTTACATTTTATTTTGTGAGTGAGTTGTAATAATTAACCGAGACTAAATTCGGTTTTTGAAATTAAATTGTGTGGTGAGGTTGTTAAGAAAAAAAAAATTTCAGGATGGTTATTTTAAGTTGTAGTAATTCATGTTTCGGATTTTGAATTTTTATTCTAAAATTCAGGGCGTGACATTATATGATAAAAATTTCTTTTATGCTTGTCATAATTGACCTTCATAATTAAACAAATTATCTAAATATTTTAATCTATTAGGTTAATCACATTAAAAAATTTAATTTTAATTGACGATACCGATTCTCTTGATAATAGTACATATTAGATGATGACCAAAAACATGCATATAATATGCTGACATGATGTATCTTACATTAATGGGCTATATTTCTCGTATAAGTGTGATAAAAGGATGATCTTGGAAAAAATGGCAAACCCTAGCCTCTCTCTAATAGCACTCTCTCTTGCGCTGATCCTAGCGTCGCTCCCCAGCGGCACAGAACACAGCGGCTCCGGCCAATCAATCTCGGGACGCCTATGTCCCCTTCCTCTCGACGATGTTTCGTTTTCAGCAATGGTTGGACTGCCCTCTTGGGCTGGTTCCTCTCCATCTCAGCTTCTCTGGTCGCGGCTGGCTTTTGACGTCCCTTCCAAACCTTTGCGGTGGCCGGATCGTGGTCTGTACCAAGGCATGTAGAGCTGGTGCCCCGAACCCGAGCTGGAAGGTGCGGATTTTGGGCCATTGGAATTTGTTTGGCTCTCGGAGACTACTTTGAAGGCAGCCGGATCTGTGCTACCAATACGTGACGATGCAATCAAGGTAGTGCTAATCACGGCGGCGATGCTGGTTGTGTCAGGCAGTTCCTGGGCTGGGATTATTGCGTCGAGGTGGCTATCGCAACGACTCCGGTCTAATTGCAGCGATGCCAGTTTAATTAAGCCCATATTGAATCTAAACTGGACTGTTTTGCTGCTGATGAAGACGGTACTGGGAGATGCAAGCTTCGCAATGATAGGAGTGATGATTCGAAGCGGCGACGCTAGGGCTATTTCAATTTGGCTCTGGGTGTCCAGATTAGTATGGATGGCTATGTATCTGGGTTATGGGTGGACCCAACGTCAAACCGGGTTATGGGTGACTTCGACGGCAAAAGTCCTCTCTTGCCGGTGGCTTTCTGAGCTGGAGGCGCAGTCGTCCTTGTGGTGGCCAAAAGTGCAGTTGCGTTTGGGCCTTAACATGCTCATCAGGCCTCTATTTGGGTCAAAAGCTCGGATAGTAGTTGGACTGGGTTTGTTGAGATCCAAAAGGCTTAGCGGATCTCTTGTCCTTGATGGGCTTCTTGGGCCGTGGGCGAGGCCTGGAGAAGTGAAGATAGATCTGGGGCCTAGCTTTCTTGGGTCCAGACTGACTGTTGGGTTTTTATACCCACCCTTTAGTTAGTTTTCTTTTAGACTAGCCTATTACTATGTGTATTGGTTCATAATTAAATAGGCTCGCTTTGAATAAGTGAGCATAACATGTCAAATGAATGGTCTTATCCTATGTATCACCGTGGTTTATTCATCACAACTTCTTGTCTATCTGTACATGGTAGCGGAATGATATGTAATGGTTATTCTGGCCTTACTACTACATTAATGAAATCTCTATAATGTTTTATTCAAAAAAAAAAAAAAAAAAAGGGATGATCTTGGATTAATGTTAATCACCTTATTTATTAGCAACTTCTATTATTTCGGCCGAAATCTTCTGATTGATTGTATCTTACACAAACCATATACAACAACAACCAGTACAGTGATCAACTTCGTACGGATTACAATGATTCAATCACAGATCTGTGTACGTACGTAGTTGATAATATGTGCTGATTTGAGACGTAGTACATCAGCAATAGACTATTAGACGAAGACGATGTAGGTAGCTATAGTAATATATTTATCTGTGTGATTAATTATCCTTCATGGGTTTCTTCGATCACCAAGCAATGTAGGTTGTTCCCTTCACCAAACTGCATGAATACATAAACTACTCTTTATTCGCACGATCGATCGGTTTTATAAATTGAATTTTTCATACGCTAGCCAACAGCTCACTGCCCACACTTAAGCATGGGAAGCCATTGTGATTAAGCATGCATATATAACCATTAATTTGGATATCATACAAAGAAATATATATATATATATATATATATATATATATATATATATATATAGTATACATCATGCAGTGATCTGAGTCAAACTTGGTCGACACAGGTCCTACCTACAATCTGGAATTCACTCCCTGGATTTCATACCAGAAATCATGGGGCAAAGTCATGGTCATTTCGAAGAAAGAAAGAAAGAAAATGGCGCGTGCTAGGCTAGCTTAGCCCTACTGCTCAGTATTATTATGAACATCCATGTTCTCCCTTCTCAGTTTGTTTTGACCTTACAAGACGTCATCTAGCAGATCTGCAAAACCATAACTATCCTGAGCTGATATTACCTACCAGCAAATTCATGCATTTACTTCTTCTATTCACTCTACACCTACAGTTTTGAAGCTTCAGAATATCAATCTCAGGTCTTCATTTATGGCCTAACTTCACACATCCCTACACCATTGACATATATGGTCGCCATTCTTCCCTCTGTTTTCTCAACTAATTTTGTGAGCCTCATTGCTAAGCTAGCTAGGTAGGTCAAGAATGTCCTCGACTATATAAAGTCCATGGTACACTTTTATGAGGGCGGATGTGGTTTTTTTTAATTTGTTTTTTATCAATTATTCAAGCAGACCATGCTATTAGAATTCCGATTGATTAACGCGCAGAAAATGCATCGACTCAATAAGTTGGCAAAAGTTTAGTAGCGGTCGCTATACACCACCGGCAAGAGTTTAGTACACAGGTACGTCTAATGGATCAGGTGCGAAAATTTAACACACTGGGTCCGATATGATTTGGGATAAGGTCTGAAAATGGCATCGTCATGGTAGATGAATTTCTATATAAGATGTGCGCGCATTCACAACTATTAATGACTGCTCTAGCTTCCACCAAAAAAAAAAAAAGGGTAAGTAAAGAATATTTGCCAATCTAGCTATCATATTTAGGGTTGTGGTTAGTTCGATCAAGTCGAAAGCATTAATTTTATCTTCCAATACCAAATAGCTAGAAAACTGTAACACAAACTGGGGTCGTACTAAATGTAAACTTTTTATCTTCTTCAACTTGAAGTTTTATCAGGACCCAAAGAAAAGAACACTTGACATTTTTATGACTTAGGTCTTAAACTTTAGGGCATATTGTCACCCAACAATACACTACTAGGGTAGTCATTGTCACATGGCCGAGGCCTATAGCTAGCTGAGTGCCCTCTGAGACTTTCTTGAAGTACGTCGAAGAGGAAGAAATTTAGTCTCCCAATCTTGATCAGTTTCTCACGGCTTTTATCCCTAGCCTCTCTAATATCTTGGAAAAAAAAAACATCACATGCATACATACATACTCAATGCCTCATGATCCGAAACATATCATAGAAGATATCTCTTTTTCATTTTCGGTATATTCTTAACCACTTGGAGATGAATTGTTCCAAATCGCCTCCAGCTCTCTAGCGAAAGCCTTCTGTCTCCCAACGACAATCGTGATGTGATCTTTCTTCTCAATTACCTTAACGCAAGCACGTGGAATCCTCGATTGCACATTGTAGCTGCATTCAACTGGGATCAGTTCATCATCTCTGCCATGGAACACATTAACGTCGCATTTTAGATGGTCTCGAACAGTGTCTAAGTAGGCGTCCATCTTGCCTGCGGTGCCGCATATAACGTTGTGCAGAGTGTGCCATGCTGCGTTGTGCGTGTGGCAGAAGAACCCTTCAAGCAAAAAAGTTCTCATCCTGTAAAAGAAGTAATAACAAAGAACCTAGCAATTAGTTACTCTCTTTCTGTTTTTTTTTTTTTGCTATATAATTAACTTCTTTTTTTTAAGATGGATGTAGTATCATAATTAACTAGCAGCAACCTCTGGCAGCATAATAAATTACGAAAAGAAAATTACAAATTCGAACATTAAGTGATCTGTCTCTGTCTGTTTTGTAGTTACTTGAGCCATGTTCCTAAAGCAACGGGGAAGAAATTTTCAAATTGACAGGTACAGTTTTAAATTTCTACTACATTAAATATATTTTAAATAATAATAATAATAATTTTTTTTTTTTTTTTTAAAGCTAGATTACATATTTTTTGGGGCCAAATTTATTAACATAGCCATCAACAAGGTACATTTAGGGGTGGTGTGTAAGCAATTTCGATACTCTCTCGATAAATTTAAGTCGCATGTGAAATTTTTTTACATACATCTGATATGTAATCAAAACGTGTAAGAGGTGCCTCTTATGAGAAGAAAAATCTAAATCCACCATGAATGCTAAAAACCTAATAGCTAATATATTTTTTTTTGGACAAGAACCCAATTAATTAGTCTAGTTATCGTCTTAAAAAGTATTGGTTTGAAGATGCAAAAGGAAGAATTGGGTATGGAACAAAACCCTACCTAAATTAAAAAGAGGAAAACTTTATTGTAGCTGTGGTAGCATAACCAATACCATGACCCATTGACCGGTCTATGCAGCAACTACAAGCTGTAACCAGCGTAGTGTTAATTTCCTGGTTACAGATCGGGCAGGATTTCCCAATCAATGTGAAAAAGGGTCCACAGGAACCGTTTGGAAACTTTTTGAAAATTTAATGGTAGATAAGAATAACATGATTTCGTGCCTACAATATAGGTTTTGGTGGGTGTGACAAAATATATTTCATAAGGTGGTGAGGTAGCTTGGTACTCAATTTGATCCTAAAAATTAAAATTAAATAATGACTTTACCTGTTTCTAGTCACAAGTTTGGCAACAAACTCCACAAAACGGTGGTTCTTGCAAATGAGAAGGCACACCGTCCGTGAGATGTGCTCGTACCAACACGCAATTGACGCACCAAATGCAATCACAGGCCAAACACGTCTCGGAGCCACCATCCTCATCATATGTTGCGTTGCTTGTGCCCCTTTTGGTATAGGGAAGTATGGCTAATTAACAAGAACAAATTATGAAAACACTGGGGTCAATAATTTGTTCAACCCCCAAAATTTATTTTTGCATAAAAAACTTGTGGGCAAAAAAATTAAATTTCAACAGTCTACGAACGTAACGTGTCGAATTATTTTATAAGAGAATATTATAACGTACCGGTTGCATAAAAGACTTAAAAACAAAAGAATATTATGACGTAAGATGCCCGAATTATTTTACGAGAAAATATTGTGACATACCGGGGCGAGTAAAGTGAGGGATTTGATGGAGTTGGGGTGTTTAACGGCAAGGGCAAGGGCCAAAATGCAGCCTAACGAATGAGCGACAATGTGGAAGGATTTAACTTTGTGAGGTTCAAGCACGGACTGTTCAATCATTTCCAAGTGTTCTCTGAGGGTGTACATGGAGTCGGCTGGCTTTGGACTCCTTCCAAACCCCAAAAGATCAATAGCAAAAAGCCTAAAATTTGATTTTGCAGCGCTTGAAAAGTTTGGGAACACCGTCTCCGTCCAGAATGCCGATGATGAAATGAACCCATGAATGAATAGCACATCTTCTCGTGCATCATCATCTGACACCATAGTAAATATCCAAATAATGAAAATGTTAAAACAACATAAATACAGTAAACAAAACCTTTATGACTGTGATAGTGTTATTTACACTCTTATTAAGTGAGAATAACAATGCTCGTTTACCTTTGGGTCCTTCAGCTTTAACATAGAGGGTTTCTTTGCAAGAAGAGGTCCAAGAAGTGCAGAATTTACAGTCACAATCCGACCACCTCGGGATAGGGTGACATATTTGGCCTCCAATCTTTCCCTGAAGCATTTCGACGATGGTGGAGTTGACCGTGAACGTGGATCGAACGGCCGAACCTCTCTTGTTCTCCCTCGTAGTCATCTTGGAGACCTCGGATAAGAGCGAAGGGCGCGTGTAGAGTGTGTCTGAGATCTCCTCGAGCTGTAGCTTCGTCGAGCTAAGGCAGACAATTTTCGACTCGCCTTGCTCTGAGAGCAAGATCTTGCCGCTGTTCGTAATGGCCTCTTTGGAAGATGAGCAGTAGCAAGGCTTCCATTCGGCTTCAAAGAAAAGGTCCGCAACTTTGTAGAGAAAGCACAGGAGGAAATCGACAAGGTCGAGAATGGAGAAGACAAAGAAGCTCACGGCCTCGTTTATGAATCTTCCTGTCAATGTTAGAACCGATCTGGTTTGTCCCATTGCATCCATTCAGGATCCAAAAACACACCAACCCGCAAACTAAAATCACTAGACGGCGAGAGAAAGAGATAGGGTCACCACAATGTCATAGATACAATGGAGTTCTGGTTTCCCTCTTCACTCGTGCTAACTTAATAGGGAAAAAGCCAATAATGTAAAGAGGAGAAGACTAGGATATGGGTCATGAACTCATGGCTAAGCTAAGCTAGCTTTTTAGTACGAGTCTTCCAAATGGGTGATGGAAGCAAACCCTATGAGCACAAACTAACTTGTTCACTCTTCTAATTCCCCCCCTGCTCTCTAGCCTCAACCCTATAAGCATGATACGTTTGAATGGAAGCGTGTGGGAGTGTTGAAGATCTCTTAAAAAAAAAAAAAACAGTGAGTGAAAGAGAGAGCTGGTTGACAGTGCAAGTTACCAACAGAGATAGAGCTGAGTTAAATGTATGTTGATTGTTCATTAACAAGGTTTGTTGGCCAAAAGGAAAAGGGTGGGTGGTAGTTGAACCTCCCCATGTATGGAAATGGAAAGAAAATTCCTTAGCAAATACATGTATTAATTTATATATATAATATTCTTTTGTGTTACACTACAAAAATGAAAAACCTCTCCAATCACAGTTTTGTTGTTGTTTAATCAATTAATTAAAGATCTCGACCAAATTGTTTCTTCCATCCTTTCACAAAATGGATGTCGTTTCTTGCGAAATGAAAAGTTGTGAAGTTTTCTCATCCACTAGGTTACAACTCATCACTTGTAGCTCAAAGTTGCCAAACTGGCTCATTAATGTGGCAAAGATCGACTAATTAAATTTTGATGAAAAGAAAGATCTGTGCTCGGTGCTCCCAAACCTCTAATAGTTATTGCATGGTAGTCTTAGTCCACATGACTTTTATCCCTGTGATAGACAACCCTCGCCCCACCTTCCTAAGATCTAAGGAAACAAGTCTAAGTTTTTCATTTGGTCCTTAATGAAACTATATAATTAAGAAATATCTGCATGCGCCTGCAACACTAAGATCGGTGGATACAATGTTTGTGTCCCTTAATGAGCTACATGCATTGGCTGGTAAGTAGTAGCACTCTTGTGAGCATCGGCTGCAACGTATCAATTTGTCCGATGAATCCCACAGATTAATTTACTCATGAATTGTTAATAAGGAATATTACAAGTATCTGTGTGTGTGTTTCTCTGTGTATATGTATATATTATTCGAGCTTATACATGCATGACTAAGAACATTATTTACAACTGACATGTAGAGAGTGCTTCACATTGTAATTAGGGCTTAATTTGTTCATTTCATTGCAGTTATCGAGTCCTTATATGAGGCAATTGGGAAAAGCTAGCTAGATAATCGATCAGAAATTATGGGAACAATAACAGCAGTACCATACGCGCTTAGATGAATCTTCTTAAATAATCTAAATCAAGGCAGGGTTGCTGTCATTGACAGTGATGGTAAACATGTGCTATCAAACATATCTCCAAGAAATGTGCCAGCCGCACCAAATGGCACCAGATTTCGTCGACAATACATATGCACAAAATTAATGTTTTAGACAAACAATTAGATCAAAATGTCAGATTATATTTATCTATATACTATAATTAAAGCAAAATGCTCATTTTATATAAAAGGAAAATTCTACTATGTGTTAATGTATGACATACATACAATTACTTTAAAGTGGTACAATGAGTTCTCAAAATAGAAATATTAGTCCTCAGTGCTAACATGAGTCTTTAAAGTGATAAATTTTCTTAGTTATCACATGAGTCATCAAGTGGTAAAATGAGTCATTAAAGTGGTAAAATGAGTTCTCAAAATGGTAAAAATAGTTGAAGTATGAGAAATATTAACATATCATAGCCTTACCCTATACATAAAAACATTAACTATTTAGAATATCTTTTTTTAAGCTCATAATGAAATCATCTATTGAAAGTTTCATCAATCACACAAAAATAATATGAGACCCAAATCAATTGGCAATGGATGAAGTAGACTCAAATTATTATAATACTATACTCAAGATTATATGTTTACAATGTGGGAGTTTTGTTCTTGTTTTCACATTCTCAACACGCTCTCACACGTGTGACGATTTCTCAAGTTATACATGCGGGCAAGTTATATTGGGTGACAGTTGTTGAGAATATATATATCCCACATGTATGGGAACAAGGGAACCTTGCAAATGGGTTTATAATGGTTTTAGTCAGTACTCCATCAATTACCAATTAGTTTTGAATGTGAACCCAAAATTACTTTATCATGGTATCAAAGCGGTTTATCCCACTTGTGCATGCTTTACGGCTACATGGGCTTCACGTCACCCAAAGTTATCTACATATATGACTTGAAAACTTGCCACACATGCTGGGGTGTTTTGAGAATATATAGATCCCACATGGGAAAAATGAGACATGGCAAATGAGTTTATAAAGGTTTTGGTCACTTTATCCATTACCAATTGATTTTGGACGTGCATGTGTGATGATCACTTAAACGGTTAAACTATATACATGAGTAACTCACTCAGATACCATGATAAAGTAATTTTTACTTCACAATCAAAACCCAAGTTGACTCAAGTGTTTATAAGCCCAATTGTTCTTGTTTCACCTTCTTAACATATATGAGCTCCAAAAGCTATCTTTTGTGGAAATCACACATTGTACAAAATCAATAATGTTGGTCTCCAATATATGTGAGAAGTAATGAAAAGAAACTAATCAAACTATAATTAAGCGGAATAAGTTATAAGCATGCAACCGTATAGTAATTCACAAAGCACTAGTCTGTTCTTCTCGTCAGCTCCAACAATTAGGTTTGGGCATACCGGGTTTAATCAAAACAATAGTTTGGGTATCAAAAATGATTTTATAACATGCTTAGTTAGGTTTGAGCGTACTGAAAATGACATGGTTTGGGTGTATTGAGTTTTGAACATGCTCTGCATATAACACATGCTAGGTTTTTACTAGTAATAATCGGTATTTGGTTATTCACGGGATGGTTATAGAGTGATTTTTCATATATCATCGATATGAGACGGAAGGTTATTTTTGTTATTGGATGTAGCATATGGTTTGGGGTTGTCAATGAGTTGTGTCCTGTTGATAAGTTATAATTTTAACATTATAAAAGTCATAAGTTTGATTCTTACTGACATATATAAGGGTGAGGTGAGATAAGCTGATTTTTAAATTTTTTAAAATGGTTTGGGCCTGATTGTTAATGTGCCTTACGTGATAATTAATTAGCAACAATGACACTTGACAAATGATTCAAGCAACATGGTATCTTCAACTAATTAAAGCAATTTTTTTTTAATGAAGAGCTGGTGCGGCTGCCTTTAAGTCTTGATTAATAAAATTGTCGAATACAGGGGGTACATTGAGCCTAAACCCCTTATTATAATAAGCATATAGAGAACGTCATGTAATAATAACAAGAGTCTCTATTAAAAAACTGTATTTAACTAGGCACAAACTAGCAAAGAGTGCTCTATTGGCTACTCTATTTGCTTTCACATAGCGGTGACAAAAGATAACTCGATTACAACATAACATAATAACCATACGCACAGCTTTCCTACTATATTGCCGCAAGAGAGTAAAAAACCGGGCGACACTTTGTTTCATTTTGCCACTAGGAGGCTGTGACCATTTAACAATGGATCGTCTTCTCGCTAGGCCAAACAAGGCACTTAGAGTGCATATACAGGCATTTAGCCCGACTAACCTTACAAAATACCTGCAGAGACTTATTACTCGCCAAAGACAAGACAATACTAACCAACTATAATAAGTAAAATTAAAAATAGAAATAAAAACTTCAGCCCAAGCTGGGCCCAAGCCCAAGCATCAATCCAGAACGCTAACCAAGCATGGCCCAACCCCACCACCTCTGATGGACCACCCGCTGCAACGCACAGCCACCCTCGCTAGATCGTCGTCAACCTCATTCCATCCCTGCCTCGCGGTGGAAAATCGTTACCCTCTCCAACCATTCCCTTCCCCATGATAGAGTCAAAAGCTGAGGCACAGATCGAAAAATTCCGATAGGCTCAGTTCGGGCTGAGCCAACCAACGCCGCCATGATCCCATCAACTCCAGTCCACCTCCGAAACCGCGATGCCACTTCACGCCACCTACCCGCCGCCGATCCTAACCCCAGCCAGCAAGAAAGGAACCACCACCAGCCAACTGCCCTGATCTATCCTATCATCACCACCAATCCTCTCGACCCAGATTGAAGGTGCACGAATACAGGACCTAAACCCAAAGGGTCAACAGGTCCCGACTGACGACAGCGTCACCGGACGGAGAGAAGATAATTTTTTTGGAAAACCCTAGCGGCTCTCGCTCTCTGGCATTAAGTTTTTTTTTTAAAACTAATTAAAGCAATTTTACTAACCTAGTTTTGTGGCTCTTTTTTATTCTATTTAGAAAATAAATTTTTGTTTTTGATAAATGAGAATGAGGAATTAAAATCATACCAAAAATATAACTTGTCTTTTTTTTTTTTTTAATTTTGCACTTTTGAGAGAAAATGAAAGCTTGCACATAAGAAACGTACCTTTAAATGAGAATGAGGAATTAAAATCGTACCAAAAATATAACTTGTCTTTTTTTATAATTTTGCAATTTTGAGAGAAAATGAAAGCTTGCACATAAGAAACGTACCTTCAAAATATTGCATCAACGAGCTAGAACTAATTGGTTACAGTTACGAGATAAAAATATGACCTATTTTCAAGCTCAGGCTTTAATTAGATGAAAACGAAAGCACATTACTCAAATTACCGATGATACGGTATTATCGCCACTGATTTCACTCAAATTTCCACACTACTAGAATTTTTCTCATATACATCGGCCAAAAACCGATGTTAAAAAAATTTTTTCTACCGATGTGTTAGTGGGTGATGTAAAAGATCGCGAAAAAATAGACATCGGTTTTTAACCGATGTCACATATAATAATAAACATCGGATTAACTTCCAGAATCGATGTTAAACTGCTATTCTGATAACAAATTAGTGTTTTTAGATATTGTTAAACCTTCATATTTATGCATTTAATATCGTTACTCATATTAGAAACGATGTGTTATATTATCTTACACATCGGTGCTGTTAAAGTTTGCCTACTGTTTACAAGATTTACAGGTACTTGCCATATATCACATTATTTAAGACTGAATATACATTCTTTTGTATTACATAAACGATGTTCATTATCCTGTTAAGTATCGCTTACTTTTATAAAGTGATGTCCATTTATGTATTAAACATCAGTTTTTAAGGTCGACACCGATGTTCATACTTACATTAGACATCAATATTCATTTAAAAAGTCGATGTCCATTGAGTTTTGTTACATCATTTCTTACTTAATAAATCGATGTCGACTGCGTTGTTTTACATCGTTTCTTACTCAATAACTCGATGTCCACTGGCATCTGTTACATTGTTTCTTATTTAATAACTCGATGTGCACTTACAAAGAGATATCGATTTTTGTTTCCAATCTGATGTATCATCTCTTTAGTGACATCGTTTTTGTAGTTTAATACTGATTTGAAATAGGCATATATAAATCATGTCCTTTACATGAGCATGATGTCCACTAACTTTGTATTTACTGCTACAAAATCAATCTAATCCACATTTGACAACATGAAATTCCAAATAATTTGAATACGGGGCATTGCATTAATTTGTTCCAACATCAGAGATGTTAATAATTCAACAAAATTGGTAAAAAGACCCCAACCTACTTCAAGGCTAGCCTAAAACATACCGTTAAAATATGTGTGTATGTGTAGTTTTGTTCACAGTTGCTGCAACAGTACAACTACTCTGACATGGTTCACAAAAAATCTAGCTAGCCTTACTCAAAATCACTTTGCTAGTCAACATCTATAGCAAAGTCTGCAAATAGTCAACCATCTCAATGCGCACCTCGTCAAGTTGCTGTTGGGTGTATCCTTTGCGAGTCTTTGTTGTCCACTAAGAATGTATTTCATAACGTAAGTCATAATCATCAGGTAAATGCACTATTTATAATTAAACTAAAGTTTATATCAACTATAATGCATATACCTTGGTCGGAAACGAAAATGTGTCATCATTTATAATCTCCTTTATGTATCTCATTTCATAATAGCCACATTCAATTCCACCCGATTGTTTAGGTACGCCCTATGTATTCACATTATTGAATTAGAAATGCATTACCATACTAAATCGAATATGGTAACTTAATCAACCACATATATCATACTAACCGGAATTCTTTGTTGTATAGAGGAGGATATTTGCAGTTGCTGCTAGGCTTTCCAGTAACATCATACAGCCTTGTATCAGGTCTTATAAGTCTGAAGTTGTATACATGTAATATATATGGCAGGTTCCCTAGGAACTGGTACAATTCCTGAATCGAGCGTCTACCAGGAGTAAGGTAACCACCCAAATTTGTGCAATGTATCCATGAAATCAACTGCACTGACACACTGCAAGTCCTATCATTAGGACCTCAAATTTATGTATAAATCATAAATCATGAAAAGTGAAACTTAGCATGGAACCCATCAACTTCAATTCCTCTATACTTTCAACGTAAGATGGTAATCACAAAACCATAAATTAGAATGTATCTCTAATTTTCTATGCAGCATTGCAACTAAACCATTTATATCTAAAAGAGCTTGGAGAAGAGTTGTACTCAAAAGGTATCAAATTTTAAGGTCTATATAGTTATAGGATTCTATAGTTCTACATATTATGGTATCACAGAACATAACTTAAATCATAAGCATAATGAATTCCATAGTTCTACACACCATGATATTGCAGAAGATTGTCAATAATGGGATAGCTTCCATTCCACAGTCAGTTGCATATGAAGGAAGTTTCTTGCACATATTTGCAGCAGTTGATATTAACACGCTGAAACATGAAAACAGTTGATGAAGATCCCAAGTGACAAGATCGCGCCCTTTCAGCTACCAAAAAAGAGCTGCAAAATAATAAGTAATAATTAGATGGATTACGTGGACTCCTGTGGAGAAGAAAGAAGGCGCTGCCATAAGAGCACCAGCTCATAGACAGGCAGTTAGGGGTTTCTGAGATATTTTCTTCAGAGCTAAACAGTTAAACTTCAGTCACTTGACATATACAAACCAAAAAAACCTCAATATTTAACAACACCCACCAATGAAAACCAACCCAATTTTCAAAGCTTAAGAACCAGGCTTTTGGTTTTAAGAACTATCGAACATATATTCTAGTCAGCTGCAAGAGACAGCTTGTAATACCAGCAATTTTTATTTTAAATTCAAGTAATTGTGTTGAACGATTATTGTGCGATTTCACGAATATTGTTCGATAATATTTCACTTTTTGAATTATCGAAGGTTGGAAATCATTATTTTAACGAAAAGCTCCAAATGCTCGGTTTGAGAAATCGACTTTTTCTACGTACAAAATTTGGAGAAACTTCCTTCACGAAAGTTGTAGAGCTCGTCGATACGAGTCTGTACAAGTGCGGAACACAAAGATCGGATTTTTTCTGAATTAGTCATTGAATTTAGAAGAAATTCCGAAACATGTATATATAGAAAAAACCCTAGAAATTTTTTTGGAAATTTCCATTTTGGTCTGGCCTCCATTTCTGTTTTTGGAAATCACTGTAGCTCTCTCTCTCTCGCGTCTTCTCCCTCTCGGCCGAGCCCAGCAAACAGAGCACGGCGTCACCGTGCTCCCACTCTTTCCTCCGGCCATCTCTCAAGCTCCAAACACATCCAGTAGCTTCGTCTCAACCTTGCGCAGCTGCCAGAGGCAACCTTGCGCCGTCACACGGCCGGCAGCGGCAGCGGCGAGGCCCAAACCGAATAGGCTCGTTTTCTGTTCGATCTCGATATCTCGAGCTATAGGTCACCATTTCACTTGATTCTTGGCTCATTGGACTCGCCTCAACTTCCTTTACAAGCACTAAGGAGGACCGGAGCTGGATCGATTGTTTTCATGTTCGTCGGAGATCGACCTCGTTAGATCGAAAAACAACCTACCGATCCAAATATCTCGAGTTATACACTCGTTTCTTGTGATTCTTGGCTTGGTGAGTTCGCAATGAAGTTCTGAAAAAGTTTCCAGAAGAGATCGAAGCGAGTTGTTGCAGTTTTCATGTCGTTTTCAAGTTCGCTGGATTCTGGAAAAATTCCGGCCGCTGACTGTAATTGGTAATTTCTGATCTCTTCCCGTCGTTTTTTGGTCTTGTGCTAGTTATAAAAGTTGCTCAGAATGATGAAACGAAGGGGAGAAGCTTGGCCCTGACACCACTGGTGGTGGTCGGCGGCGGCTCTGTCCTTAACTCCGGCGAACCTTTCCTGCCACCTCCGGAGGTCTAAAATTTAGTTTCTATCCATTTTATGATTCTACGTTTCAATACGATCATTTCAGCGTATTATACGTATTTTTCGGATATCGTATGAATTAGTTATGAATTTTGTGATTTCGATCGATTTCGATCGTTAGATTTATGATCTGTGAAATTAGGACTGTCCGATGAACTTGTAATTTTGATATGATGATCATATGACTGTCACAGTGGCTTTGTGTGGTCATGGGGGAAGATCCGACCGTTGGATCTTCGTATATATGCAAAACGGTAATTAGGGGAGCGATTTGTGAGAATCTGCTCGTCGGATTTTATTATAAATTAAAATCTGGCCGTTAAATAGTAGTTCAGTTATGTTTTGGAATTATTGACTAAATTCAAATCACATTTGATTAGGTGATTGACGGATTGTATTTGAGTGGGCTATTTCGGCGTTATTTATATTTGTATTGAAGACGCAGCGGAAGTATCGAGGTGAGTAAAACTCACGTGGTTCATATTACGAACCGAGCGTTTTAAATTTATTTATTTTTGATAATTGTGTGAAAAATATTTGTGGAGTAAATATTTGCTTTTAAAATTACATGGACTTGATCACTACGGTCTATAGGTAAGTTGTAATACCCGCAATTTTCATTTTAAATTCGAGTAATTGTATTGAGTGATTATTATACGATTTAACGATTATTATTCGATAATAATTCACTTCTACATTAATCGAAGTTTCGAAACAATTATTTTTAACGAAAAGCTCGAAATACTCGGTTTGAGAAATCGACTTTTTCTACGTACGGAATTTGGAGAAACTTCCTTCATGAAAGTTGTAGAGCTCGTCGATACGAGTCCGTACACGTGCGGAACACGAAGATCGGATTTTTTCTGAATTAGTTATCGAATTACGAAGTTTTCCGAAACATGTATATATAGAAATTTTTTTTGGGAAACCCTAATTTCCCACCGGCCTCTCTTTCTCTTCTTCTTTCTTTTTCTGAAAAAAAAAAACTGAGCTTTCCCTCTCTCAGCTCTCGCATCCGTCTCTCTCGACCGAAAAGGAGAGCAAAACTTCTCCTTAATTGTTCTCCCTCCACAGACCACCTCTCGACCTCAAACCAAGTCCCAGGCGTTTGTCTCGAGCAGCTCTAGCACCTAGAGGCAGTTTTAAAAGGCGGCGCGGCCTGTAACGGAGGCGGCACGGCCCGAACCGAAAACCACCATTTTCGGTTCGAGCTTGATATCTCGAGCTACACTCCACCATTTCACTTGATTCTTGGCTCATTGAGCTCGCCTCAACTTCCTCTACAAGCATCAAGAAGGACCGGAACTGGGTCGAACGTTTTCACGTTCGTCGGAGCTCGACCCGAACGGATCGAAACACCGAAACTTTCGATCAAGATATCTCGAGCTATACACGATCGTTTCTTGTGATTCTTGGCTTGTTGAGTTCGCAAGTTCTGAACGAGTTTCCAGAAGGGATCGGGGCCTGAGGTTGCAGTTTTCATGTCGGTTTTCAAGCTCGCCGGTTTCTGCATTTTTTCCAGCCGCCGACTGTAAATAGATAATTTCGATCCCTTCCAGTCATTTTTAGGTCTTGTGCTAGTTATGAAAGTTGCTCAGAATGATGAAACGAAGGGGACAAGCTCGGCCCCGACACCATTGGCGGTGGTCGGTGGCGGCTCTGTCCCTAACTCCGGCGGCCTTTTCCGGCCACCTCCGGAGGTCTAAAATTTGGTTTCTGTCCATTTTATGATTCTATGTTTCGATACGATCATTTCGGCGTATTATACGTATTTTTCGGATATCGTATGAATTAGTTATGAATTTTGTGATTTCGATCGATTTCGATCGTTAGATTTTTGATCTGTGAAATTATGACCGTCGGATGAACTTGTAAATTTGTTATGATGATCATATGACTATCCTAGAGGCTTTGTTTGGTCATGGGCGAAGATCCGACCGTTGGATCTTCGTATATGTGAAAAACGGTAATTAGGGGAGCGATTCGTGAGAAACCGCTCGACGGATTTTAATGTAAATTAGAATCCGGCCGTTAAATGGTAGTTAAATTATGTGTTGAAATTGTTGGCTAAATTCGAATCACATTTGATTAGGTGATTGACGGATTTTATTTGAGTGGGCTATTCGGCGTAATTATAATTATAATTATATTGAAGACGCAACGGGAGTTTCGAGGTGAGTAAAACTCACGTGGTGCATATTACGAACCGAATGTTTTAAAATTTATTTATTTATGGCAATTGTGTGAAAAACATTTGCGGATTAAATATTTGTTTTAAAATTTCATGGACTTGAATCACCACGGTCCATAGGTAAGTAAAATGAATTTTAACTATACAAATGAATTTCATGATTTTCTTGTGTGAACTATAGATGGTATTAGTGATCATTCCTGAGTGGATGATTACGTATATATATATTTACTTGGAAAATATATATTGATGAGTGGATTGTTGTGTGATGATATGATTGAGTAGAATTGATGAATTGATTTTATTTCAAATTGTATAATTCCATAATAATATGGTGTATCTTGGTTGGGTTGATTTCAGTATGTGATATTATATGTTGTGCTCATTTATGGGTTTAGGGTCGACGTAATGACCTGTGTGAGTAATCGGACGCTCTAATCCTGGGTGGATGATGGGATACGATTGGTTGAGTATGTGGAATTATTGGACGTTCTAAATATGTATATAAGTATACATATTGATGAAATACAATAATTGATAAATATGTCGGACGCCATAACCTAGGCCAGGTGACGGGCTACGATTTAGTTAGAGCTCTAGTCTGTCAAGTACCGTATTTTTATAAATACGATGATGAGAGTTGTGATGGAAGTGGTGAGTTGCATTGTCTTGATATATTGAATTGGTGTTGTTTGAGATTGTTAGTACTTGCATATGTGGAAATTATTGGGTGTTGCTGTGTGTGTGGATAAATGAGATTAAATTAAGTAACAGTTCTTTCTTTTACTCATACAAGCTTTCATAAGCTTACCGGGTTTTGTGTTGTTGCAATCCCGGTACACTATTCAATGGTGTAGCGGATATTCCTGCAGGTCAGGATAACCAGGGAGGTGACTGAGCTGCTTAGGTGTTACAGCAGTTTTGTTATTTATTTAGTTGTGAGGTGTGTATGCTCATTTAGAGCTTTACATTACATTTGGATTTTAGTTGTAATAATTAACCGAGACTAAATTCGGTTTGATTTTATTTTGTGTGGTGAGGGTGTTATTAAAAGAAATTTTCAGGATGATTAATTTGAGTTCGTAGTATTTTCATGTTTCGGATTTTGAATTGTTATTCTAAAATTATGGGCGTGACATAAGTAAGATGAATTTTAATTATACAAATGAATTTCACGATTTTCTTGTGTGAACTATAGATGGTATTAGTGGTCATTCCTAAGTGGATGATTACATATATATATATATATATATATATATATATTTACGTGGAAATTATATATTGATGGGTGAATTGTTGAAGTGATGATATGAATAAGTTGAATTGATGATTTGAATTATATTTCAAATGCCTAATTTCATAATAATATTGTGTATCTTGGTTGGGTTGATTTCAGTATGTGATATTACATGTTGTGCTTATTTATGGATTTAGGGTCAACGTAGTGACCGGTGTGGGGAAATCGAACGCTCTAATCCTGGGTGGATGATGGGATACGATTGGTTGACTATGTGAAATTATCGGACGTTTTAAATATGTATATAAGTATACATATTGATGAAATACGATAATAATAAATATGTCGGATGCCATAACCTAGGCCAGGTGACGCGCTACGATTCAGTTAGAGCTCTAGTCTGTCAAGTTCCGTAACTTTATAAATACGATGTTGAGGTTTTGTGAAGAAAGATGTGAGTTGGGGTTTGTCATGATTTATTGAATTGATGTTTGATTGAGATTGTTAGTACTTGTGGTTGTGGAAATTGTTGAGTGTTGATTGAGTGGAAATTATTTATGATTAAATTAAACAACAGTATTTTTTTTTACTCATACGAGCTTTCATAAGCTTACCGGGTTATGTGTTGTTGCAATCCTGGTACACTATTCAAATGGTGTAGCGGATATTCCTGCAGTCAGGATAACCAGGGAGGTGACCGAGCTGCTTAGGTGTTACAGCAGTTATTGTTATTTCATTTAGTTGTGAGGTGTGTATGCTCATTTAGAGCTTTACAGTTCATTTTGTATTTGAGTTGTAATAATGAACCGAGACTAAAATTCGGTTTTGATTTTATTGCGTGTGGTGAGGTTGTTAAGAAAAGAAATTTTCAGGATGATTATTTTGAGTTGTGGTAATTTTCATGTTTCGGATTTTGAATTTTTATTCTAAAATTCGGGGCGTGACACAGCTTCTACAATTTTGTATCCAGATCATGTGTCTTTTCCTGCCTAAATTGTATTAGATCCTTAAACAGAACAAGATATCTTTCAGTGGCTAATATTAAGAAAAGATTGCAGAATTGCTGTGTTAAAAATATGTTCAAACACATCAGGGTTGACTAACCAGTATTCCAAAGTTTCAAATATGAAAATAGCTTCAATAACACACATACTGATGGAGTGTTAACAACACAGACTGTAGACTTGCAGGAATACTACTGAATTGTAAAACAAATTCCAATGGCTTACTTATTCTTTTCCTTCACACCATTCCTCTTGTCAGTCCCTTTTTCATCATCAGGATGGTCACTTGAAGCCTTTGGTGACACACGCTTTGAGTTTAGCTCCGAGGCAATATTGCTTGATTTCTTACCAACCCCTCATTCCTACAGTTGTTTGAGGAAAAGGGACGAACCCAAACAATTGCATAAGCAAGCTGAATGCATGAAAACACAAATGCCATCAACGCCACGAAAGTTAAAACCACAAACTATACACAAACAGTTCAAAGAGAAACAAAAGCATTTTTAAACAAAAGAAAGTGAAAAGGAAGAAGACCATCTGAAGCCCAAGTGAAAAATAACAGAAGAGCATTCAGATAAAAAAAAAAAAAGGAAAGAGAAGGAAAGTTAAACCACATTAAACGCATTCACACAGTACTTGGATAAAATAGCAATGGCAAATTATAATAAACAAAAGGGTAAATCACCGAAAATATATCATCTTTTCAATATTAAGTTCTAACGACATCAAACTTCAAAACTGATACGATGCATAATATGATACATAGATATCTACATTTTTCTATTCCTTTCTAATACATTTATATTTTTCTTCCTTTCAGTATTCTTTCATAGCTTTCTCTATTGGTTTTGTCTTTTTGAAAAAGTGATGCCCAGCTATTATCCCAAGTTCCCAACTACGTATTGCAATAGCAAAGTCTCAAGTCCAGCACGGATTTCCAGTCAACAGAGGTTGATGAAAAATTAATAGCTTTGCTTTAGTCTTTGCCTTCCTTTCAAGTATAATTTAGCCCCACTCTGGAAGAAAAGAACATAACCTGTTGTAACTCAGAAAGTAACTGCATTTAATAATCTCGCAAGTGACCTTCTTAGTGCAAATTAATACACCTCTTTTCCGTGTTCCCCTTCTCAACTCTCAAATAGACTAAAATCAGGTGTGAATCTGATCCTCATTTGGAAAAATGTGTGAAAATAACTAATCACAATACAAAAGCAAATGAGGTTTTGGAAAAAACAAAGAAGCAGTTATAGTCCCACAGATTCAATTTATATACATGACTCTAACCAAATTTAACTCACACATATATCAACAAAATGTAAGGTCATAGTCCCACAAATTCTTCATGTGAGGCAGATGGATGTATTCAATATTAAGAATCAATGAAGACTTTATTATCAAAGAGAGCAATACTCTGCATTCATGCAATTTGAATAATAATAAAATTTTACACAGATTGGAGATACACAGAAGCAAGGGTACTCATAATTATAATTAAAACACATCGACGCTCTAGATTTCAAGTAAGGCTTTTGGAAGGTAGTTTTCGGAAGTAAACTGATGTGATCAGGAGCTTAAGTTCATAAAAATTAGCTCTGCATGAAAATTGCTAGTAGCTTGATGAAGCAGCTTATCAGCAACCTAAGACAAAAGCAGCAAATTAGAGCCTATTAAATTCAGCATAGTAATTTCTCAAATGCACAGTACCAACAAATGTTGATTTCAGAAAACAATCCCAAGTAGATAAATTCACCATTAAGCCTATATATGTTATTTAAAGTCGAAAACATATCGTGAACTTAGAACAAAGAAACAGTCCACAAAGGAATAGCAAATATACAGCTACAAACATGGAAACGAAATGCTGCGAAAAGGATATTAAATCTCTGATTTTTTGGTGTAGGTATGAGTTTATGCTATGGTTTTGTTTAACTTATTTGCTACACTGATCTTTTTTTAGTACAGTTACTGCCCTGCCATGCAGGTTCCAATTAATATAGAGAAACAGTTAGTATAGGTGTGTGTGTGTGTGTGTGTGTGTGTGAAGAAAACACTTAAATTTGGTCCGTCCACTATCCAGGATATGGCAAATGATAAGTACACCACCGATCATAAGCAACCTAGCTCTCTACCTCCAACCTTTAACAAAACCAGATAGAAGAATAAGAAACACGATGGCTATAATGCACCAATTACCCAGTTGTAAAACGCAAACAAAAATACAGCTTCTTACCTCTTATCAATTTGTTTTAATACTGTGTTCTTCTTCCTTCAATTCCCAGAAGCTCCAAAATTATCCACCCTTTGTGCACAGATTGAGTGAACAACTGAACTATCTACCTTTTCCTGAATAGTTTGTCAAATTTTGTAATTATAAAGACAACAGACTTATAAATTAGCTATCTAGAAAACGCAGTCGACCAAGACCATCCTAAATTTACAATTGACAAAATAAATTTCTTCAGGACAAAACAGAAAGCAGAGAGAAACTGCAATTCTATATAATCATGACTAAATCCATATATGTATACACACATCAATTCAACATTGAATTTCGAAAACCACCACCAAACTACTTCAGAAACCATCAAATTTTTATAGGCCAGTTGGGAAATTAAAGATTCAATTTTGAAACCCAACAATCAATTACCAGGAAATTGAAATAACTTAACTGAGTATTGGAAGTATATACCAACAATCAATTACTTGGACGAAATTGAAACTTCCCCTTCGCGTTGTCGACGGAGAGAAAGTTGTACATCAAACAGGTATCAAAAAAACCCAAAAGAATGAGGCTTTGTACAAGATTGAGATTGAGAAACAAACCGATCACCACAAAACAAAAGGAAACCCAAAGCCTAAAAACACTCATCAAATCCTTGGAAGCAAATTAAGAAACAAAAGCAGTTCGGTGTATTTTTTTTGAATAAGCAGATCGGTGAATTAAGGACTCAAAAATCCTTCGAATACATGCATTGAACAGTTTCGTGAATTACCTACAAGAAAAATGCTTAAATTTTCTCCAAATCATCGATCTCCAACTCCAATTATGTTACCATCTTCGAGTAGAGGAGTTGGTTTGAGGTGGAAAAGAAGGAGGACGAGGAGGGTTAGGTTCTGCTTAGAGCTGGACAACGAAGATGAGGAGGGTTTTGGTCGGAGACAGGGAGCAAAGAGGCGGATGGTATTGGTCAGAAGCGGAGAACGAAGAGGATGAAAGAGATGCTCGTTTGGTCGAATAGTGTTAGGGCAGCTGAAGTCAATTTTAGTCTAAATTTGTCTAAGTGTGGGAATGAGATTTTCATTCCCCGCGTTTCTTAAAAACAAATTAACTTAGCCGCTAAACATTTTTGTCAAAATTTGAATGACAGTTTAGTCATCGGCTATTTTAAAAATCAATGTCAATTGTATACATACAAATCGGAATTTGAGGAATCGATGTTAATGATATGTTTTTACATCGCGTGTATTTCTTACCGATGTAATTGTCATGATGTCTATGAACATAATTCTAGTAGTGCCAGAATTCTTACTAATGCTTTTCAGAAACGATTTACACCAGACTTCAGTCCGTCCTTCCAAGATATGAAGAGCTTTACTTCCTATATTGATCATGTTATTACTAATGAAGATAATGATTCTTTGCTCACTCCTATCACTGATCAGGAAATTTATTCAGCAGTTCATCAAATTGGTGCCCTTAAAGCTCCAGGTCCAGATGGTCTTCATGCATTATTTTATCAAACCTTTTGGTCAGATGTCAAACATTAGGTAATTTCGTTTATTAAAGATTTCTTTCTACTTAATACTCCTCTACATGCTATAAACCAAACTAATATTGTTCTTATTCCAAAAACCTCTAATCCTCATTTGGTTAATCATTATAGACCTATTAGTCTTTGTAATGTTAGCTATAAAATTATTTCCAAGATTTTAGTTAATTGATTCAGACCCCTCTTACAGAAATGCATTTCTCCTAATCAGGGTGCTTTTGCACCTGGTAGATCCATATTTGACAATATCCTAATTGCTCATGAATTGTTTGCCTCTTTTAATAAGACAAAGAATAAAAAAAGGTGCAATGTCTATTAAAATTGATCTTGAAAAGGCCTACGATTTTATGAATTGGGACTATATTCAATACTGTTTGCAGAAATTTGGATTTCATCCTCATTGGATTTCCTTGATTATGAATTGTATCACTAATGTTAAATTCTCTATTATCCTCAATGGTAAACCTCAAGATGCCTTTGCTCCTCGTAGAGGATTAAGCCAAGGTGATCCACTTTCACCTTATATCTTTATTCTCTGTCTTGAACCTTTAATTCGAACTCTAAATTCCATGGCACAAAATTCCAAAACTCACATCGGCATTCTAACTTCTCCTACTGGTCTTAGAGTCTCTAATCTTTTCTTTGCTGATGATTGCCTTTTCTTCACGAAGGCTACTGCTACAGCAGCTAGAAATGTTTTGAATATCATGAACCTTTTCTCTAAGGCTACTGGCCAACATATCAATTACCATAAATCCACTCTTTATTTCTCCCATAATGTTCCTAATGCTCGTAGGAGTGGCTTGAGCAATATTCTACAGATTCAGCATAAAATAACTATTGGTCGTTACTTAGGCATTAATAATATTGTTTTTTGGAAAGATCCGTTCGATTCCAAAGATCTTATTTTAAAAATGCAAGAGAAACTTGCTGGTTGGAAAGCAGCCACACTTTCTAGAGGTGGTAAGTGTAAGGAAACCAATCTGTCATATCTTCTATATTAAAGCTGATTGTCCTAGATGTTAGCTGTAGCTTTCCTTCTATGTAATATAGGTAGTAAATCAGTTCCTGACTTGTAGGAACTAATTGTAATCACACTTGTATAAAGGAAACGTTTCTGTATCAATGAAAATATAACTTCAGCCTATTGATTTCTCCTTCTTTCATGGTATCAGAGTAGGACTAGATCCTGACTCTTCTCATCTGCTGCACTCTAACATCTCGTGTAGCCTAACCTTCATTCCCTCATCGTTCAAGCCAACATGGTCAACGACGATGTCCTCTCACCACCACTCAAGGATCACGGCAAATCAAAGGCCGATTCCTCCAATCCTCCTACATCTGAGATGTCAAAATCTGACCTCTCTAATCCCTTTTTCACACATCATTCAGATCATCCAGGTCTAGTCCTAGTCTCTAAGCCACTGAATGGAGACAATTATGCGGGATGGAAAAGGGCTATGACCTTAGCTCTGAATTCTAAGAACAAACTTGGTTTTGTGAACGGCACAATAAAGGCTCCCTCAGAAGAGACAGACCCAGAAGGCTATGCGACTTGGTCGCGTTGTAATGATATGGTTCATTCATGGATCATCAACACCGTTGATTCAGAAATCACCGACAGTGTCATCTACTATCCTACTGCTCACGAAGTATGGGAAGACCTTCGTGAGCGATTCTCTCAAGGTAACGCTCCACGCATCTTTGAAATTCAGCGAGAAATCGCTTGTTTTCGACAAGAGCAACTGTCAGTCTCAGCTTATTATACAAAATTGAAAGGCTTCTGGGATGAATTAGCTACTTATTTAGAGATCTCTCGTGGAGCACAGGCAGAACAACAAAGACTCATGCAATTTCTAATGGGGCTGAATGATACTTACAGTTCTGTTCGCGGACAGATTCTTCTGATGAGTCCTTTGCCAACAGTCCGTCGGGCCTATGCAGCGGTCTCTCAAGATGAGAAACAACGTTCACTTGGCGCCTCTCATCCCGCTGCGGATTCATCTTCAAGCGCTGCAATGGCAGTGCGCACTCCTGGAAGACCCCCTTTCAATTCAGGGAGAGGGGGACGCTTTGAGAAGCATGATCGACATACCCAGCGTCCAGACCGTAGTTTTGCGTCCCAGGAAGGACGCCGTTTTGATACCGAACGGCGACAAGGCTCCGGCAGGGGGAGACCTCATTGTACCTATTGTGGAGATCCCGGCCATTGGGTACAGACCTGCTATCAACTAATTGGGTATCCTCCAGGTCATCCTAAAGCCAGACAAGGCGCAGGCTTTTCGAAGCAATCAAGAGCAGCTGCTCCTTCGGCAAATCAAGTCAGCGAGGTTGTTGAAAATAATAGTGGGCCAATGGTAACACTCACTGAGGCCCAGTTTCAACAGTTTATGACTGCTCTTAGTAATCAAACTTTGAAGCCCAATTCCAATACCAGCTCGAGTTCCAAAGCAAACGCCGTAACAAAACCAGGTTTGTCCAAGGTTGTTTCCCGCAATTGGATCATTGATAGTTGTGCGACTGATCACATCACTTCGTCTACGCAATTATTAAACAAAAATAATAATTGCTCTTTACCATCTGTTTTATTGCCTAGCGGAGACACAATTAATATTGCTGCTAAGGGATCATTACCTCTAAGTACCATGTTTTATCTTCATGATGTGTTATCTGTGCCTAAATTCAAAGTCGATTTATTGTCGGTTAGTCGATTGACGAGAGGATTAAACTGTTCAGTAACCTTCTTCCCATATTGGTGTATTTTACAGGATCTGGCTACGAGGAGGACGATTGGTTTGGGTGAACAACGCAACGGTTTATATTATTTGGTGGCATTAGCGACGGAGAAGTCCATTACCAGTCCTACCTTTCCCACCAAACGCCCGGCTTGTCATCTTACCATCACCTCCACCGATTTATGGCACAACCGCTTAGGACATTTATCATCCTCGTGTTTCGGTTTTATTGCTAAGAATTTTTTGCATGTTTCTGTTTCGTCAAATAATGCTTGCCACATATGTCCTTTGGCTAAGCAGAGTCGCTTACCTTTTCCTACTAGTACGATTTCCTCTGTCAAACCTTTTGAACTTATTCATTGTGATATTTGGGGTCGATATCGATTTCCTTCTCTTTCTGGTGCTCATTATTTTCTCACCATCGTTGATGATTATACACGTTTCACTTGGATTTTTTTAATGCGCCACAAAGATGAGGCCCAATCACTCATCAAACGCTTTTTTAGCTATGCTATCACTCAGTTTGATTCTCGTATTAAAACTTTCCGTAGTGATAACGGTGGTGAATTCCTGTCACTTCGCTCTTTTTTTAATGATAATGGTGTCGTTTTTCAACATTCTTGCATTTACACGCCTCAACAAAATGGGGTTATGGAGCGCAAACACCGACACATTCTTCAAGTGGCACGTGCTCTAAAATTTCAGGCACATCTCCCTTCTCAATTTTGGGGGGAGTGTGCCCTTACCGCTGTCCATATCATTAATCGTTTACCTTCTCCTATCCTTTCTTTCACAGCTCCTTTCGAACGTCTTTTTTCGAAACCTCCTTCCTTCTCTCATCTCCGTGTTTTTGGATGTTTAGCCTATGCTACTAACGTTCACCCCTCTCATAAATTCGATCAACGTGCCATTCCATCCATTTTCCTAGGCTATCCCATCGGTCAAAAAGCCTACAAGTTGTTTGACTTGTCCCACAAAAAGGTATTTACTAGCCGAGATGTCAAATTTCATGAACACATTTTTCCCTTTTCTCGGCCCAGTTTTGTTGCCTCCTCTTTGGGCCACCAACCCGGCCCTATTCCCTTGCCCCTTGACCTATTCACTTCACCCTCTGCTCTTGACTTTTCTTTCTCTCCCCCTGCTTCGACTTCTCTCAATCCCCACCCTTCGTCGTCCTCCTCCCCAGAAACCGATCCCTCCACCTTCCCCACCTCCTCTCCGCCGTCATCTTCGCCACCCCCACCGCCCCCACCACCGCCCCCTTTCCGTACATATTCTCGTCGTCGTTCGCCGCACCCTCCAGTCAACGACACCGTTATTCTCAATCCGTCTGACCCTCCGTTCCCTGTTTCTCCTTCTTCTCCGGCGCCGGCCTCTGCTCCTGTGCCGCAGCTGCCCTCCACCCCTCCTTCCCCATCACCTCTCCCGGACGTGCCTATTCCTGCTCCTACTCTTGGCCCCGACCCTATTCCCAATCCCGATCCGGCTCCTCTCCGTCGCTCCAGCCGCCAGCATCGCCCACCGGACCGCCTCACATATCATGTCTCCTCCAACGTTCCCTCAGACCACTCGTCCTCTTTGCTGCCTGGTCCGACCCGCGGTACCCGCTACCCCTTGGCCAAGTATGTCTCCTATCATCGATATCTGCCGCAGCATCGCGCTTTCACTGCAAAGATCAGTCATGTTACAGAGCCACAAACCTATTCTGAGGCTGCCGCCCATCCTGAATGGCAAGCTGCTATGCTTTCCGAATTACAGGCTCTTCAGGCCAACAAAACTTGGACATTGACTCTACTTCCGGCCGGTAAGGTCCCTATTGGCTGTCGTTGGGTTTATAAGGTGAAACACAAAGCCGACGGTTCTGTTGAACGGTATAAAGCCCGTCTCGTTGCTCAGGGTTTTACTCAGTTAGAAGGGGTTGATTATCAGGAGACTTTTTCACCCACTGCCAAGATCATTACTGTTCGTTGTTTGTTAGCTTTGGCTGCCGCTCGTGGTTGGCCGTTGTTTCAATTGGATGTGAACAATGCATTCCTCCATGGTGATTTGACAGAGGAGATTTACATGTCTCCTCCGCCTGGTCTTCGGCGACAGGGGGAGGAGCATCTGGTATGCCGATTACATAAGTCTTTATATGGTTTGAAGCAGGCTTCCAGGCAGTGGTTTGAGAAGTTTTCTGATGCGGTACGGTCAGCCGGGTATGTCCAATCTAAAGCTGATTATTCATTGTTCACTAGAAAGCATGGGGATTCATTTACTGCACTTTTAATTTATGTGGATGACATATTGATTACCGGGAATGATTTGGAGTCTATTGCTGCACTTAAAACTTTCTTACATAGTCAATTTCGTCTCAAAGATCTTGGAGAGTTGAAGTATTTTCTTGGTATTGAAGTTTCGACTTCTAAACGTGGAATTTTTATATGTCAACGTAAATATGCTCTGGAGATTATTGAAGACGCAGGGTTACTAGGAGCTGCACCTGCAGATACTCCCATGGAGAAAGGTTTAAAGTTGTCTGATCATAGTGATTTGCTCAAAGACCCCGGAAAGTACAGAAGGTTAATTGGCAGGCTTATATATCTCACTGTTTCTCGGCCTGACATCACTTATGCAGTCCATGTCCTAAGCAGATTCATGAATCAACCCAGAAAAATGCATTGGGAGGCAGCATTAAGAGTGGTGCGTTATCTAAAAGGTGCTCCTGGACAAGGTCTGTTCTTTTCTTCCATTAATGATCTAAAGTTGAGAGCTTATTGTGACTCTGATTGGGCGGGGTGTCCTGTCACTAGAAGGTCTACCACCGGATACTTTGTCTTTCTTGGACCTTCTTTGATTTCTTGGAGGTCAAAGCGTCAAAAAACAGTATCTTTGTCTTCAACAGAGGCGGAATATCGTGCTATGACAGGAACATGTTGCGAGTTGACTTGGTTACGTTATCTGCTTAGAGACCTGGGCCTATCTCTTCGTGAACCAGCCTTGTTGTTTTGTGATAACAAGGCTGCATTACACATTGCAGCCAATCCCGTATTTCATGAGCGAACTAGACACATCGAGATGGATTGCCACTACATTAGAGAAAAAATTCTAGATGGTTCTGTGGCCACGAGGTATGTGAATTCTGCTTATCAGCTTGCCGATGTTCTTACTAAACCTTTGGGGAAAGATATCTTTGTTCCTATGATTCGCAAGTTGGGAGTGCAAGACATCCACTCTCCAACTTGAGGGGGAGTGTAAGGAAACCAATCTGTCATATCTTCTATATTAAAGCTGATTGTCCTAGATGTTAGCTGTAGCTTTCCTTCTATGTAATATAGGTAGTAAATCAGTTCCTGACTTGTAGGAACTAATTGTAATCACACTTGTATAAAGGAAACGTTTCTGTATCAATGAAAATATAACTTCAGCCTATTGATTTCTCCTTCTTTCAGTAAGTTCACTTTGATCAAAGGCAATCTTTCTAGTTTACCAAATCATGTCCTCTCTTGCTTTAAATGCCCTAAAACTGTTACTTTTGCTTTGGATAATGAATCTAGAAAATTATTTTGGGGTAATAATCAGTATTCTCCTGTTGCTTGGTCTCAAGCTTGTACTCCTAAAGAGAAAGGTGGTCTGGCATTAGATCGTTTGCTCATTTTAATAAAGTAGCTCTAGCTAAGTTGGGATGGAAAATTCTGACTGATCATAACAATTAGTGGGTTAAAATTGTTCGAGCTAAGTACATGAGGAAACATTCCTTTTGGACTGCGAAGAAAACTGCGTCCTCTTCCTGTGCTTGGAAAGGTATTCTTGATTCAAGACCTGTTCTTTCAGACTGCATTAGATGGATTGTTGGTGATGGCAAGCATATTAATTTTTGGCTTTTTAACTGGGTACTGCCATTTCCTCTGATTAATTTTATTCCAGAAACTCAAAGACATGCTATCAATACAAATGACCTTGTTTCTGATTATATATCTGATAATACTTGGAATGTGCAAAAGCTTAATGTTGTTCTTCCTTCTGATATAGTAGATAAAATTACTGCTCTTTCTCTACCTTATTTTCCTCAGGAGGATAATATGATCTGGGGTCCTACTGGAGATGGTAAGTTTACTATTAAATCTGCTAAATCTGCTTCCAATCTTTTGGTTCAACATAATGTTGCTCATTCTAAATCTAAGTTACTTATGCGAATGTGGAAAACTAATTTGCCTCCTAAAGTCAAAGTAATGGCCTGGTAGATGATAAGAAATAGACTTTCCACACGAGATAGAATTTTCTCAAATATATCTATTGTTAGAAACTGTTCTTTTTGTCATTCTCAAGTTGAGGATTTGGATCATCTCTTTTTCCATTGTCCGTTCACTAAAGAAGTTTGGAATTTGACCTTTCCTACTTTTTCTATGACTTCTTGGAATCAAGGTTTTCTTAACTGGCTGGATTATCTTTCATCTTTGCATGATGAACAGCAGTTTATTTATTTTCAAATGGCTTTTATGATTGCCTACTGTGTTTGGAAGGCTAGGAATGATTTAATTTTCAGAGACAAGAATACAAAACCTATCCAGGTGCATTTTGCTTCTGCTACTATGCTTCAGAAGTACTTAAGCTGTAATCCTCCTACTCCTGAGAAGGGCCCTTATAATGAAATTATTGTTTTCCATCCTCCCTCTACTGGGAATCTGAAATTGAATTTTGATGGCTCTCTTATAAATAATATTGGTGCTGCTGGATTAGTTTTTCGTAATGCAGAAGGTCTTCCAGTGTTAGCAGCTTCAAAGAAATTAGGCCATACTGATGTTCTCACTACTGAAGCTTCTACGCTTAGGGCTGGCTTAATTGCGGCTTGGTTACATGGTTTTACTAATTTGAAGGTAGAGGGAGACTCTAAAATTCTACTGGACAGTATTTTCGGGTGCTTGGCAGCAATCCCTTTTACATGATATTAGAATGTTGGTGGACAGAGTTGGGAATGTGACATTCAAGCATGTCAAACGTGAAGCAAACTTTCTTGCAGATGCTATCACCAAATTCAGTCATCATCTTGGAGTCCATTCATGGAGCCACTCTTTACCTTTGTCAGCTAGTCAGCTTTTCATTTTGATATTTTAGGTTGTTGTCATATTAGGGGTTTTGTGTTGTAGTTTTATTTTGCCTAGTCGAAAAAAAATATATATATATTGCATCCCACATGCTAGAAGGAGTCAATAGATCGATTCCTTCAATTTCTTTCACTTTTTCCAGACAAGGTGGATTGATGTTATTATCGATTTGCTTTTGGTCAAGAGGTTATTATCATTTGATGGATCAAATCCTTTATGGTTTATATATAGCAAAAGTTCGTTATATATGCCGCGCCATACTTAAATATTGTAGTGCTACGTCCATTAGTGTTGAATGCAAGCGATTCGGGGTCAGTGTTTGGTTTATGTCAAGCTCAATATACTCGAGAACTACCTTTTAGCAAATCTTTTTTCGATTACAACCTTTTAGCAAATCTTGAAGATTCAAAGTTCAGCTAAAGCAAATAAGAAATTCCTTATGTGCTAATCGGCAATATTTTAAATGATGGATCGATCAAACCCTACTAACGAAGACTACTGGAGAGAGTAATAAAGATTATACACAGATCTGGACGAAATCAGTGTCTTGTCATATTCCTACTTCAATGAATAAACCAGAAATCATTTTCAAAGGAATATCAAGAATTCAAGACCAGTTCCAAATAGTACGTCATGTAAATCTCTAACACATGCACCATTGCTACTAGACCTCTTCAAAGATTCTGTTACCTGCTCATGCAGTTCATAAAAGGTTTATATAACCATCTGCCCTGATGCATGTGGTTGTTCTACGACAATGGAGGTCCTTCAGAAAACTTGTCAGTCTATTCTTCTATGTACAGTTTTCGTTGTTCTTTGTTTGGAGGCTTCCCCTTGCTTTGCTTTCACTTCCTTCGTGTTTGGGGACTCCCTGGTTGATGCAGGAAACAATGACTACATCTTCACGCTCTCGAAAGCCGACTCTCCTCCTTATGGCATCGATTTTAAGGCTTCAGGTGGACGACCCACCGGTAGGTTCACAAATGGTCGAACCATATCGGACATCATAGGTAAAAATAATCAAATGCACCCTTTTTATTGTTTTATATACACACACCGGCGAACCCAGCATTCTTTTTCTATGGGGGGGTGTATGTTAAAGTAAGTGTATGTATATACATATATATATATATATATATATATGATTTTTCTCGGGTAAGGATGTCCTTAGTTTTTCTTAGGTGCGGATTTGGTGTTTTCACCCACTTTCCGATCATATTTTCACATCTTAACCGTTCAGTTTTTACAGCCTAATGTATAGATCCCCCTGCAAAATTTCAGCCAATTTGGTGATCGTTAAGACATCCAAGAAGGACTGATATAGGATTTTTCTCAGGTAAGGATGTCCTTAGTTTTTCTTAGGTGCGGATTTGGTGTTTTCACCCACTTTCCGATCATATTTTCACATCTTAACCGTTCAGTTTTTACAGCCTAATGTATAGATCCCCCCTGCAAAATTTCAGCCAATTTGGTGATCGTTAAGACATCCAAAACTGCAATTTACACGAACGGACCGAATCTGTCGAACCGAAACCGTTCGTATTTATAATGGTAAATTGCAGGTTTGGATACCTTAACGATCACCAAATTGGCTGAAAATTTTCAGAGGTGATCTATACATTAGGACCTAAAAACTGAACGGTTAAGATGTGAAAATGTGATCGGAAAGTGGGTTAAAACCGGAAATCCGTACCTAAGAAAAACTAAGGAAGTCCTTAGCCAAGAAGGACTGTATATATATATATATATATATATATATATATATATATATATAACTGTTAAGTCAGGGAAGTGAGGGCATGTTTACAAAATATGAAGACAAAATATCATCTTATTAGATTAAATACATTATTTACAAAACATGAGTGGGTGTGTAAGCCCCCACTTGCCCCTTAGGTCCGCCAGTGCACACACACACCCACACTCAAAACGATATTATTCATCATCAATATGAAACGGGTAAAATGGTTTCATAGCAAAAATCATAGAGATAGTATTATCGACTTGCACTTGCACCAATAATGAATAACTGGATAACATTAAGTACATTTTTTTATCACAAAAAAAATGTTGCCTATAAATATCAAATCACCTCAGAATACAAATCAATTAATCAAACATTAAATATAGTGCGTTTAATTATTTTTTCGAATCACCCCTTACATCAACAATGTTAAGAAGTATCAATCAGCTCATTGAATGATGGAGGTCCAACCCCCTTACTTGATAATTGACATATCCCAACCTACTGTAGCCTGCTTTTAAGGAATACTCATGCATTTGATTGTCTTAGATCTAAATGTCCAATTCCTAAATTTGGAAAAAATTTCGGTTTTTGGAAGAATGTTGCCGCACCTAATTGGTGGGGTTGTCACTAATGCCTATGAACAAAATTAAATATGGGGGCCATTAAGCCAATTATACAAATATCTGTCTATTGTTATCATATATTCACTTTTGGAAAGTTTGGGGCCGGGAGATCCGCCCGTTGCTTGTTTATATCGACGGTCATTCTTTTTATATTAGTTTGGTAGACGTTGTTGTAAAAAGTTTTAGATTTACTTGATTCCGTTAACCACTTCTTTATCGATGTGGTAAATGATAAAATTGCACTTCTTCACACTTCGCTTTCTTTTGTCACAATAGAGATGAGACTTCACATGGAGTAGGGAGTTTGAGTGCCGAATGTACTAAACTCGACAGTTTATGATCTAGTACTTTGTCTAACATTTTGAAGAAGTTAATTCAAAATGATCGACTAGCTAACTGGCTGTAGGGTCAGAGAATTGATTAAATGATATCAAATGAATTGGTTTTTTGGTTGTCATGATTATGACCATCTTTATACTAATTACTCAAGCTTTGCGTGATCTACTCAGGTCAAGAACTTGGAGCCAAATCATTTCCACCACCTTATCTAGCCCCAGACACCCAAGCCAGCTCAATTCTCAGAGGAATTAATTATGCTTCTGGAGCCTCCGGAATATTAGATGAAACAGGGTTTTTGTTTGTACGTACTTGAAAATATTAAGTTCATTTCTATAATTAGCACCATGCATTTGATCAATTTCACAGATTAGTTGGTAATAATGTTTACAGATTGGAAGAGTCCCACTGCGTGAGCAAGTGAATAATTTTGAGCAAAGCAGAAGTTACATGGTAAACGTAATGGGAGAGATAAGCACAAGGGAATTTCTAAAGAAGGCAATCTTCTCGATCACAATTGGATCCAACGATGTTCTCAACTATGTCCAACCATCCATACCATTTTTTGGTCATGACAAAGTCTCACCCAACAAGTTCCAAGATTTCATGGTCTCTAACTTGACAAAACAACTGAAGGTATACTAAAGTTTAATCAATCAATAATCCCCTAAGCTGAACAAAACTAAAGTTACAAACTTACAATATTATTGATCCTTGTTTGATAAGTTCAAGTTAATTTCTGTGTGAAGCGACTGCACGAGTTGGGAGCTAGAAAGTTCATTGTCGTTGGAGTTGGACCACTGGGTTGCATACCCTTCATTCGTGCCGTTAATCTTTTACCAAGTGGTCACTGCTTTGGTGAAGTGAATGATTTGATCCAACGCTACAATAAGAAACTCAATGGAGTGTTGGATCAACTGAACCAGGAATTGGGTCCTGAAGCTATCTTTGTGTATGCAAATTCTTATGACATCTTCATGAAGATCATAGTGAATTATCATCAATACGGTAAAACTAGAGCTAACCTTTAATTTGTTTATTTTTATTATTGTGATCTGTTTCGATCTGTTTGGTTACTTTGGTATTTGCTAGGGTTTAAGGATGCCGATGCACCGTGTTGTGGTGGATACTTTCCACCATTTGTTTGCTTCATGGGAAGGAATACAAGCTCTCCCCTGTGTGGTGATCGTTCCAAGTATGTGTTTTGGGATGCTTATCATCCAACTGAGGCTGCTAATGTCATCATAGCTAAGAGGTTGCTTGATGGAGATGAAAGTATTAGCTCACCTATTAATATCCGGGAGCTTTATAACTACAGCTCTTAGTGAAATTTTAATAACCATGTAACGTGTTTATGTATCAATGTATCATCAATAAAATTCTTTCGTATCCCGGAAGTTTTTTCATAAAAAATAAATTGTATGATCATAAACTCCACCATTATTGAATGATTGCTAAGTGGGAAATTCAGTTGAAATTACTGCCAAGGCAACAACAGATTCCTCTACTTTACATGTGGATATTTTTGGTGGGACTTGAAATACATGATTGATGATTGACAACAACTTCCAATCAGACCAGTTGAACAGTTTGAGTTCTTTTAGGAAAAATTCTAAAATCAAATAAGAAGAAAGAAATGAAGAAGGGCCAGTAAGTTCAGAACAAGTTTAAGGTTGCAGAAGCATAGAAGATTGGAATTGGCAGAAGAAGCTATAACCTCATTTGAAAATGGGTGTGCAGAGCTAGTGCAGACTAGAAAAAAGGTCAACTCTAGCAATTAAAAGTTTCCCGACATAGCTATAACTCCAAAGGGAAGTCAAATCCTCTGATCTCCCAAACCATTGTAATTCAGTTTCTTGGAAAATGGTTTTTACCATTTATCACAGATATAGTCAAAGACAATAATTGAGGAGAAAATATAATAATACACTTGGCTTCTCTTCTGTAACATCTTGAATCTTTGTAAGAAAGAACTGATCATGCATGGCTCTTCCATTAGAATCATAACAATAATATCTTTCTGTTTGCCAACTGCCATCGAACCCATAAATAGAAACTGCATTAGTTAAAGTCCATCCCCATATGTTTTCTGCTATAAATTAAATATTCCAACGTTTTATGTCAACATGTCTAACTGATTGAAAGCTAGCTTTGATGTATACTCAAATTGAAGGCATAGTGCTAGTGTATGCAGTTGGGTGTTAGCAGATGCCCTGCAGTTCTGCTGTTCTGCCTACATTTTGGGTTTCTCAATAATGCAAGTGTGCAACCAATTCTGTAAATAAATTGTTACGTTTTACTGAATTAGTGGTGCAGGTCGGGGGAAAAGTCTTCATGAGCCACATCAAACATGCTTGGGCTAGAGAAAAGACTGATTCGTTCTGGGATGAGTTCGACATCCAATAGGAGAAAAAGTTTTTGCTTCAACTCAGCCCAATCCAATTTGCACCACTGATGATTGGATATTGGTTTGGAACTGTTACTATGGAATGGGCCTGCCAGTACATGAACTAGCACAAAAATGAGTTGAAAAGTACTGTTGAAGTGACGAGGCGTATAATCCGATACATTGGTGATGTGCTGCATCATTCCACTTGTGAGTGTTTTTTAAATTTAATTTCGTTATCAAAAACAGAGGATCTTGAATAGTTGTATAACGGAATCTTGAGCTATATACTATTTTGTTACGTGTTTTGTTTTAAATTACAAGACGATCTTTGAGAAAATTGATACATTGAGTGTCGTTAGACACATGTAATAATAGTTTTTATTTTTATTTTTATTTTTATTCCTGAATGATGTAATCTTGATTTCAGATAATAAAGTTTTATTACTTCTCAAAAGGGTTAAACACAGATTACTATCCTGTGATTTATGTCCAAAATTAATTCAGTCTCTGGATTTCTAATTTCATCAAAAACACCCCTGTACTTTCAATTTTGATATAATAGATCTAATTTGTTAGTTTTCCGACAATTAAGTTATTTAACTTGTTAATGTGACTCATATATAACCTATGTTTTATGATGTGGTGTCTGCAGGCTACCTCTAGTCAATTTACGAGTGAGTCATACTATTAAAAATAAATAGTTTTTCAACAAATAATCCAACTATAACTTGAACCTATAACAAAATATTAACGAATTAGACCTATTAGATCAAAACTGAAAGTGCAGGGGTGTTTTTGATGAAATTAGAAGTCCAGAGACTGAATTGATTTTGGACTTAAACCATAGGGTAATAACTAGTATTTAACATTTCTAAAAAAAAAAAAGAGTGCTGCTAATATCAGTCTCTACAACCTCACTCAACTGGCACCAGTCATAAAGTTCTCAAGCTACATGTCTTCACTGCAATCTCAAGAAATCAATGGATAATTGTGAACTGGGATGCTCTTCTATTTTCCCAAATACAGAGCAACCAATAATTAGAAATGGATAGAGCCACAAAATCTCTTCCCAAAAGGGCATGTGTGGCCACAAATTTTCTAAGCAAACAAACCAAACTCAACCAACCATATACCTCTTTAGCCCTTCAGGGAAAAACCTATGCTTTTCTTTCTGGATCACCCAGAAATCAAGTATACTGTTACATGAGGTAAATAGTATGAACAAAACCTACTCCTACTAAGCTGTGTCTCATGCACTTTGAGCTATTGCATTGATATCTCTGAGGTGTTCATATAGTCCCATTTCTTTTCTTTGCACCACAATTGCATTGATTTCATGGTGGTTTTAAGCTTTCAACCCGTCCAATTTACTACCCCTAAACAACTCTCATATTGCAAAACCAGCACCACTGGTTATAGTACTAGTGTCCGATGTGGGATTGCAGATCCATCAGGAGTTCCAGCTCCTATGGGGCAAAAGACCAAATACAACGATGGATTTTTTGAGAAAGCATTCATGACACTCTTCGCTCGCAAAATGAAGAGGTTTGCAGCTCCAGTGAAATCCAAGACTGAGATTGAGGAAAAGAAATGGTGGGAATATGACTATGAGAGTTTTGTGGACGTCTCCAAGAGAGTTATGCAGGGAAGGTCTCGCATTCAGCAGCAACAAGTGGTTAGGGAGGTCTTGTTATCTATGCTACCTCCAGGTGCGCCTGCTCAGGTGGATTATAGACCATTCTCAATTCTCTAATGTTGGATTTTATTTGCCTCATTAATTTGGACATGTTAGTGATTTGAGTTTATTTTTGATTCTTAGCCTTCGACAAATCGATGATTATCTCTGTATATATCATATAAAGGGCGCATTGTGTGTTCTTTAAGAGTAACATATGATTAGGCTAAATGATTGAAGTCTATGTCTGGACATTGATTAATCTCATTTGGTATGAGATAAGGCGAGTTGTTTTTGACTTGCTACTTTTGCAGTTTAGGAAATTATTTCCACCAACAAAGTGGGCTGCTGAGTTCAATGCTGCATTAACAGTGCCTTTCTTCCACTGGTTAGTTGGGCCTTCTGAGGTAACTATACAAGTCACTCCTGTTAGCCATAGTCTTCTATCATGTATAATGTGTTTGCATAAGTGGGGTTTTGTCAAAAACTTGGAAATACAGTTCTTTCACCAAGAGCTTTCAGCTGCAGCAAATGACATTGGTTTTCTTACGTTGTACAACATTTTGCTGTTTCCTCTTGGAGTAATTTCTGATTCACTACTAACTAATTGATGGAAATTCACTAGGTTATAGAAGTTGAGGTAGAAGGAGTGAAACAAAGAAGTGGAGTTCGTATAAAGAAGTGCAGGTAGAATCTATATTTGATCATATACAAATTGAACAAAGTTTCTTCATCATGTGCATACATTTCTTTTAAAAGTACTGCAATAAGCTTATAGATTAAAGCATTTATTCAAAAGTATGAGTCTGTTTATCTTTTGCAGCAACTGAATTAAGTAGGGTTACTAAACGAAAGCGAATTTTGTAGATGACATGGTACTGTCATTAAAAACAGCCGAATACTAATTTCTTTTAATTTGGCATTCTCCTCATCTAGGTACCTGGAGAACAGTGGCTGCGTTGGAATGTGTGTGAATATGTGCAAGTTTCCTACTCAAGATTTCTTCACCAATGAATTTGGGCTTCCATTAACCATGATTCCAAGTATGCCTCAATCCCATTGTTTGATCATGACCTAAATCGGCATATAAAACCAAATTACTATATGAATTTGATCAAGTACATTCAAAGTGGAAAAACAATAGAATGTTACCTAACATCTTATCCTCTTTCTGTTCATGCTCAGATTTTGAAGATATGAGTTGTGATATGGTGTACGGCCAAGTTCCATCACCGTTTGAAGAGGATCCAGTGTCCAAACAACCCTGTTTTACTGATATATGTAAGTTTGTAGAACTTCTCTACAATAGAATTTAATTGATGGACACACATATTTCTGATTTCTAGCTATGTGTCTATCTGCAGGCTCCATTGCGAATCCCAGCGCCACTGTCTGTCCAAAGTTACAAGCTTGAAAGATACTCATCCTTAATTCAATTACAACAAAGTAGCTCAATTACATTGCAAATCCAGTATCCAAATGTGACAGCCATCTTACAGTTCAACTTCAGTACATATATTTTATGCATGTTGAACATGGTGATGTGTGGATGTTACATTATGCTTATTAGGCTCAAACTATATGTCTGAACTCAAGACAGAGGAGAATTTGTTTGTAAATATATTACCGTTTATATGCCCTCATCGTTCATATAGACTTCGATTTATAGTTCATTTGTAATAGAGTACTGAGGTAAACTTCCTCCCTAAAGTTCTCTCCATTGAGGAACCTGTGATAAAAGTCACAGATTATCAGTTGATAACACAGACATTAATGTCATGTATGCTTGTGCGGCTGATACACAGTACGAAATACAGGCTCCATGAGCAAAATTCAATAAGATGGCAATGCCCTGCATCAGATAGTTGCTTATGTAAAAATTGGGTAGCGCAGTTTGTGATTTAAGCATAGTTGCAGATGATACTGCTTGAATTCAGCCTGCTTTTCACCATTGGTACCTGAAAAATGGTGTATAAGCTGTTGGGATTGTTGGCTCTTGCACTAGGAAAAGTTGTCATTGCTGTAATTGATTTTAATGGTTTCCTTTAAAAATTCCGGGACAGACCCCTTAATTTATACTACTTGCTTAAATTGACAAACCGAATTACCATGCACAATCCACAATCTGTGTTCTTAATCTCATTATCAAATCCTTCACCTTCCACACTTGAAGAAACAATGAACCCAAAAATAAAAATAAAATCATCACACCCATCCCTTTCCCTCCCTGTCTCTTTCTTCACATGCCACTCAAGATAGCTTGATGCTTTCTCCAACCCTAAAAAATTCCAAGAATTCTTCCCCTACTACAATCTGAGACTCTAGCTTAACTACTGTACGTCTCTGTGTATCACATGATCCGTGGAAGAACTGTTTGGAGTTGGACCTCCTTTAACTAATAAAACCGTTCATGTGCAACTCCACCTCTTTCCCTTATTTGTTTCTTATACTTCTTCTCTGTACTTCCACTTCCTCATTCATAGCCTTCAATCTCTTAAGCTTGCTTTGGCGGCCCATGTGATTCCCTTTTCCTATCCGTGACTTTGGTGCCACAGACAAATCTCATTTTCACCTTAAATTGTGGCAACCAATGAATTCAAACCCCCCAAAAACCCAATTCAGCTTGACGTAAATTGCGCATTTTACAAGACTTTTGGCATGAGTTAACAGTCAAATTTGATCTTAAACCCATTCAGGAAGAATGATACCAAATTTTTGAAACATGTGAGGGATTTATGCTCGTCTTTTTGTCTGTACTTTCAGACCTTTCAGTTTCGTATGCCCCAATAGTGAGGATAAAGTTTTGGTGTGTTTTTGTCCCATTAGCCTCCATATCTCTGATTTGGTGCAGTTGATTCCGTGACCAATGACCAACGAACTAACCAACCTCCCTAACTTCCCTCTATAAATTCCAGTCTCTACCTCCACAGGTTTCAAACCCACATCTACGTCTACTGCTTTGCTACATTACTAGCATTAGAAACTTGAGGGATTAAGATTGAGTACTAATGGCTTCTGCTGCCACATTTTCCTTAGTGACACAAGTTCTATGCTTGACTCTTTGTTTACTTAGCTTAGGCTGCTTTGCCTTCACTACTGAAGATTACTCAGATGCTCTTGACAAGTCCATTCTCTTCTTCGAGGGCCAGAGGTCCGGGAAGTTGCCATCAAACCAGAGGCTCAATTGGAGGGGCAATTCTGGCTTGTCTGATGGCTCCTCTTATCATGTACTAATTTTAGTTCCTTGAACTATATGTTTCTGTCACTTATGACATGATTAAGTTAGCTAGTTTTATATGCATTGTTGGTTCATTTCTTAATGGCTTAAGCTTTTGGCGTTACTTTGATGCGAATTGTGCAGGTGGATTTAGTAGGCGGCTACTATGATGCTGGAGATAATGTCAAGTTTGGGCTACCAATGGCCTTCACTACTACATTGTTAGCATGGAGTGTTATTGAGTTTGGTAGCTCTATGCCTACCCAGATTGAAAATGCCAAGGCTGCCGTACGTTGGAGCACAGATTATCTGTTAAAGGCAGCCACCACAACCCCGGGAACCTTATATGTCCAAGTAAGCGAGACAAAATGCTTCGTTAGCTTTGAAGAACATGGAATCCCACACCAGAAATTGCTAAATTTGTACACTGACCAGTATTTCCTGAATCCTTAGTTTGTCACAGGTTGCAACACCGGACACATTAGATGAATGAATGAATTTAGTAGCATGATAGATATAATTGCACAGTTAATGAAGAAGAACTATGGAAAACCAAGAGTAAAAGCTACGAAAATAGGCCATCTGACCAGTAACTGCATTTGCATATCAAATTGAAGATAAGCTCTTACTTCTAGTCACATGTTTTGCCGGTGCAGGTGGCAGATCCAAACATGGACCACAGCTGCTGGGAGAGGCCAGAAGATATGGATACACCGCGCAATGTTTACAAGGTGTCAACTCAAAATCCAGGGTCCGACGTTGCAGCAGAAACCGCTGCTGCACTGGCTGCAGCTTCCATAGTCTTCAAGGACTCTGACCCTTCTTACTCCGGAAAATTGCTTCACACAGCTATGAAAGTAAACACCCTACAATAAAACTGAATTCAACACTTCATTTTCGAGAAAGTTATTAACATTGATCACCATGCAGGTGTTTGATTTTGCAGACAAGTACAGAGGTTCTTACAGTGACTCCCTCGGCTCCGTGGTCTGTCCTTTTTACTGCTCATATTCTGGATACCAAGTAAGCAATGAGATAATTTGCTTGTAGTTGTTTTGTCATTTTGACACATTAAAGATTCTGATCATACCGGTTTTGTTGATTTATAATTAGGATGAGCTTCTTTGGGGCGCGTCCTGGATTCATAGAGCCTCGAAGAACAGTTCATACTTGTCATACATCAAGTCCAATGGCCACACATTGGGTGCTGATGATGATGACTACTCTTTTAGTTGGGATGACAAGCGAGCCGGAACAAAGGTCCTCCTTTCCAAGGTTTTACTCTCAGAAACTCAGCTCTAGCTAGCAAAATCCTGCAAAATCTTAGAGGTCACGTAACTTCCATTGGCCCATTTGGGGTTTTTTTTTTTGGTGCAGAGCTTTCTAGAGACCAACACTGAAGAATTCCAGATATACAAAGCACACTCAGACAACTACATATGCTCTCTAATTCCAGGATCATCTAGTTTTCAGGCCCAATATACCCCTGGTAAGCTATATGTAAGAGTATACGACACTTAAGACCCTGAAATGACGTTATTTTGGACATAAGCATAATATTTACACAATAACGTTATCTTGGACATAAGTACAATATCGATACAACAAACTTCATTTTGGACATAAGCATAATATCGACACAACAAAATGAAATTACCTAATAAATCTACTTTGCAGGAGGACTTTTGTACAAAGCAAGTGAGAGCAATCTCCAGTATGTTACTTCCACAACACTCCTCCTCCTTACATATGCAAAGTACCTTAGTTCAAACAGAGGAGCAGTAACATGTGGATCCTCATCTGTCACAGCCGAAACCCTAATCGCACAGGCAAAGAAGCAAGTGGACTACATCCTTGGTGACAATCCGGCAAAGATGTCATACATGGTGGGATTTGGGAAGAAGTATCCACAGCATGTACACCACAGGGGTTCTTCTGTGCCATCTGTACATGAACACCCAGGCCGCATTTCCTGCAACGATGGATTTCAGTACTTCCACTCTGGTTCCCCAAATCCAAATGTGCTTGTTGGAGCCATAGTTGGCGGACCTGACAACAAGGACAACTTCGCCGATGACCGGAACAACTACCAGCAATCCGAGCCAGCTACTTACATCAATGCACCATTTGTTGGGGCTCTTGCTTTCTTCTCTGCCAACACCAACCCAAAGTAGTTCCAATTTCTCACTTAAAGAACCAAGGAGAAGTGAGGAGTTGAGAGCAAAATCTAAACATTACCTCTATGAAGTAACGTTCACTGTCTTGAGGATTATGCCAATGACATTATCCATGAACTATGGCATATAGTAAAAGAGTAGGTACGAAATGCTGGAAAATTAATGTAACTTCCACCATGAAGAAATCAACCTTTACTATATGTTGTGTTCTACATGAATCAGCTCATTGTGATCTTTTGCTCATCTAATCTTCCAAAGGTCAAAGACAATAAGAAAAATATTAATACATTAGGTCCCGTTCAGCGAATCAAATTTTTTGATAAAAATTAAATAAAAAATCCCTATTGTTCCCGACTTAAAAATATTTCTTTTACCTATCTCAGGTGATAACCGTGACATATGAACCGTAACGATCACAAAACGTTAATTAACAAATAAATCCGAACAAGAAAGGCAATTAATCTCCCTAATTACATCTTATCCCAAAGAACCATGTCTAAATCCGTAATTTCACCACATAGAATTAGTCGGTGGTTCCAACGAAACCTCCTAATCCTTCATCTTCTTCTTCTCCTCCTCCAACGACCAAAAAAATTTCCACTAAAAAACCCAAATTTCCGTTGAAGGGTCGCCATTACTGACTCTGCTGAGCAATCTCAATAAAACGAGAGATCTGAGCCATTTCTCAAAATCCTCAGATCTAAAATCCAACCATGTCCAGACTCCTCTCCTCCTCCTCCTCCTCCTTCTTCCTCCTCCTCCTCACTCTCTTCGCCGCCTTCTGTCTCTCCTCCGCCGAGATCCGCACCTCGTCGGTCCGCGACGACTGGCGTCCGATCATCCCCTTCGACGAATTCGGCTTCACACACAAAGGCCGCCTCGAGCTCAACGTCTCCAAGATCGCCCTCTCCCACCAACCCGGCCCGGATCCGGATCTCTCCCGGGTCGGCTTCTTCCTCTGCACCCGGGACTCATGGATCCACGTCTTCCAGCAGCTCGAGGAGGGCGAGATCGGCTGCGCCCTCCTCTCCAATCTCGTCAAGCGCGTCTACACCTTCGACAAGCTCAAAGGCGGCGACAGCTTCTCCACCGTGTTCTCCGAGACCGACGCCGATCAGTACACGCTTCTCTTCGCCAACTGCCTCCAGCCGCTTAGGGTTTCAATGGAGGTTAAGTCGGTGATGTACAATCTCGAAGGGAAGGACGGCGATCGCCGGGATTATCTCTCCGCCGGTAAAACTATTCTCCCGAGAATTTACTTCGTTTTCTCTCTGGCCTATATTGTTCTCGTCGGCCTCTGGATTTTCGTGCTCTACAAGAAACGACTCACCGTTTTCCGGATTCATTTCTTCATGCTCGCCGTTTTGGTCCTGAAGACTCTGAACTTGCTCTGTGAGGCTGAGGACAAGTCGTATATCAAACGCACCGGTTCGGCTCACGGCTGGGATGTGTTGTTCTATATCTTCAGCTTCTTGAAGGGGATTACTTTGTTTACTCTCATTGTTTTGATTGGGACCGGGTGGTCGTTCTTGAAGCCGTACTTGGCGGACAAGGAGAAGAAGGTTTTGATGATTGTGATTCCGCTACAGGTGGTGGCCAACATTGCCCAGGTTGTGATTGATGAGACCGGGCCTTTCGGCCACGACTGGGTTACTTGGAAGCAGGTGTTTTTGCTTGTGGATGTGGTGTGCTGCTGCGCGGTGTTGTTTCCGATTGTGTGGTCTATCAAGAACTTGCGTGAGGCTGCGAGGACTGATGGGAAGGCGGCTGTGAACTTGATGAAGCTGACTCTGTTCAGGCAGTACTACATTGTGGTTATATGCTACATTTACTTTACGAGGGTTGTGGTTTATGCACTGGAGACTATTACTTCATATCGGTACCTTTGGACCAGTGTGGTGGCTGCTGAGTTGGCTACTCTGGCCTTCTATGTGTTTACCGGGTACAAGTTCAAGCCAGAGGCTCACAATCCGTACTTTGTGATCGATGACGAGGAGGAAGAGGCTGCAGCTGAGCAGCTGAAGCTTGATGATGAGTTCGAGTTATGATTTAGAGTAGGGAAGATGGTGCTGAAGGATGAGGTAGAGTTTTCGACAGTTACAGTGGGATATATTGTGTTTTTTGTTGTTGTCATCGTGATGTTACCTTCTGTTTTATGTTATAAATTGAGCTAGTAGGATAATCTCACACCCTTATAAATTTTTCTGTGAATTTGATATTATATGTAAGTGCTGAAAGATCATTTTCTCCATTAATTTTTGGAGAAAAAGGTGGTCCATTGATTCTACCGAATTTGGTTCATGATGAAGCTACTTATTTGTTTGACGTAATATTTGTAATTTTTTGCTGCAGAAGGTATGTAGACGTGTAGTTTCACGTGGTGGAATGATATATGAAAACAGAAAGATATCAAGTATAGATACCCGTAATATGTTTTTCTTCAGATAAGAAATGACCACTTGGGCAGGTTTTCACAAATGGAAATGAAAACTGCGAGTGTTGTATTTTAGATACTTTAATGCCAAATTTCTCTCCCTAAATGTGCAGTTGATAAATAATAAATTGTGAGCGGATTACTACTACTAAAAACAGTTTATCAAGGTTCCTCGTGTATTCTTGTGTACCATAGGGAAGAGTGCTCTTATTGTGTTCTCTATCTTGCACTTTTGGTCTGGCTCAGTGTTCTGTACTGAACATTGAAACAGTTTGTGATAAATCATATTGTGTAACTTGACATTGACTCTAAAATTACTGGGTTTGTATATAGCTATAGCACTAAAATTACTGTATTTTTTAGGTTCCTCATGTATGATGATCTGCTAGCCAATTGCTGGATTTAAATGCAGACAAAATGTGAGTTCTGGTCATTGTACATTGCTAGAAGATTACTAGTGTGTTCCTTTTCCTTTTTATGTTTAGTCAGTCCTATAGATTCTGCAGTGTTACTTACGTAGCAATTAGTATCATCATTTATTTATCTGCAAATCTATTAGATATTGTTTCATCTTGTCTTAGTATTCTAGTTTATGAAGTCATAACTTTATTATCCCCGGTTCATGCATCTCTTTCCTCTCTTTGGCAAAGTTTCATGCTCAAGAGTGTACATAACACGCTTTCACATACTAGACTTCTTCAATTAATATAAGTGTAGGAAGTAGATATTTGCCACTGAAAAGTTTAGGTAGTGAATGGTTTGTGGCTCCTTCCCCTCGGTTTGTATAGGCTTGCATTTCTGTTAGATTAATTTATGGCTTTATGCTGTGGATATGGATCAATGAACTCATGCTTGCCTTGGTCTAGGCTGACTTTTGATTTTTCAAATTTTTGTTTAATAGCCTTCTCTCCACGATGACTATGCCTGATGGTAATGCATTATCTTCCCCCAACATTTAACAGTGTTCTTATACAAGCCGTCTTAATCACCCCACCATCTTGTAAATTGTCGTGTATTGGCACTGCGAAGTCGTCGTGGAATGTAGCCGTATCAATGCACGTTAGCACAGCACACTGATCTTGACCAATTCTTTCCTGTTATTAGCTAGTAGTTGATTAGTTTGTTCAAGTGAATACTTTTTTTTTTCCAGTTTACTGTAGCTGCAATTCCTTGATTGTTGAGTCAGGCACCCAACCGTGTTATATTTTCCGTTAATTAACAAAACCGCTTTGCCTCGAGTTCTCACAAGAACTTCTCTGTTTTTCAATTTGTTAAACCCCTGCGCTGGGGGCCATGAGGTGATTGAGGTCCATGACTTGGGGTAAACCATGATGTATGTAGCAGGCTAGTAACACTCCATTAGATGGTTAGTTATGACTTTCTTTGGGGAGCGTGTTCGGTCCACCGAGGGTGGATGTTCACTATCGGGTCAAGCACTCTACCCATGTGGGATTCATGTTCTGAACACACCACTCTATCCCAGTGTTACATAATACTATTAAGTCTAACAATGGGTATTGGGTTCTATAGGGTTTCTGTAGTGAGATAGGAGATCCGATTTTGCCTGTTTGACATAGCACAACTTACTCGTGAGAAATTACAGCTATGGACTTCCGAATTTGGACTGAAAATAATCAAAATATATAAGATCCTTGAAAATGGTTTTACTGCTACAGAATAAGAAATCCCCAGTAATGTAATGTACTCCTTGTTTCCTTAAATGAAGCATAGCACGGCGGCATGGTTATTACATCCACTCCCGCCTATTCGGTTCCTTCACATTCTCTGCTAAAATGGACAAGGTAAATAGATCATCAGTATATGCTCTCAGAAATGACAATGTTATCTTGCACATTTTGAAACAAGGAGACAGTTATGTTTACCTCGTGATTTGATGAGAGATTGAGGCAAAGAAGTCACAAGATTAACAATTGCCACGAAGTTTGTCCCTAAATTTGATCTCATTCTCAATATATACCTCCTCATCCTCAGTTAGCGACTCCGTAAAAGAAGCAGAGGCATTTCAATTGTTCGGTCAGTACTGCAGATATTTGACATTACTACTATCCTCGACTGCCGTAACGACACCCTCATATGACTCTTGGACGTGCACTCCACATTTCTTGAAGAATAGTACTGACCCTTTTGCGGCGGCACACACGCAGTAAAATATAACTCGGCACATATAATTACGGCCAGATGCGTCAGACCGACTTTCTCTATTCACCTTGGCTTTCATATCAACAGGTAATGGAACATAGTGCAGCCACACATGGTCCTCCTCTCCTACTTTTGGAGGAAAATCGAATACATAATCACTGATGTGTATTTCATTGATGAGAATCTCTGCTCTGAAATCCAAATCAAATTTATAACAGAAATAATGAAAAACAGCAGAGAAAGCCAATCCTGTGTTCTCCCATTTGAAATTTCTAGGGATTTCAATTGAAAGTTCACATATACGAACCGGGTGTCTTGGGAGGGTAAGGAAATAATATGGACAAAAAATATGATTGAACCATTTCGGAACTTCACTTCCAGCAAGTACAGCTCCAAATTCAAAAGGCTCCGAAGATACCTATATATAGTCAGGAATCCTGATCTTAGTATTTTAGTTGCATATATATATATATATATTTATAGGAAAAGAGAATATGAGAGCAAGTAAACTGATACCTGATTCAGTAAAACCCTCTCCATCATTATCGACTCGTACTCCAAATTGAGACTTAATCTAACACAATTTGATAAGTTAATCCACTGAATCTCACAAAATAAATCTTGCAATTTTGGAAATACTTTCAGGGATCTGCAATCTGCCACGTCCACCCAAACCACGTTCAGTGGAAGTTCTGGAATTTCTTTTAGCCACTTGCAACCGTGCAAGTCCAGTTTTAATAAGTTGACTAGTTTGCCAATACAAACTGGAAGACTCATGAACATGCATGATGATAAATCGAGTCTGCATATCGTGGACAAGCAATCGAGAGTCATAAGGGAATCAAATAGTTGTGATATAACTTCGAATCTTAGTCCTCCCATTTTCACTTGTGCTAGCTTACTGAAACCTAACAAGCCACTGTCCGCAGTGCTCTTATCTGGAAATGCAAGTTGGGTGCACTTTTCAAGACCAAGATACTCTAGATGTTGGAGCTTACATATGCTGTCCGGCAGTTTTGTAAGGAAGTAGCAGTAATCCATATGCAAGCTACGGAGCCCAACGAGACATCCGATTGATGAAGGCAATTCTTTGATGGCAGTGAGACGGAGATCTATACTTCTTAAGGATTCCATATTTCCTTCAATGTCTGGAAAATTCCTGAGCTTTTTGCACCCCATGAGTTTAATAGATTGCAGAGATATCAAGCTGATCATCCATAAAGGTGTTAATTCCCTTATCAACTAAAGCCTTATACAAGTGGCCTGTGAAACCGTTGCGTGTATCTTCACCTCTAAAACTCAAGAAGATTTGATATCGGCATGAGTCAGTACTGAAGGAAGAAGAGGAAGAGGATCCCAGACTCGCCATAGAAGCTCTCATTTTTTGTGTGTGTGCATATGCCAGACAATTAGACAGCTCAAAGAATACTAGCTACAATGTGATAAGATAGTCAAACAAAGGAAGAGACAAATTACCAAAGGAAGAAAATGTCAGAGGTGAGCAACTTTCTGTGCAACTGCATCACTACGTGGTGCCATGTCTCATCGTCTCTTATTATATGTAATTGAACTATTAAGATGAGGTTTTATCACTGAATAAATATAAAGAATATGCATGTATATGGAGCATGTGGCACGTTTTCAATCTAACTAGTATTTAGTTTGTCGAACTAGCTACGAAATCGATGGCTTGTGCTTATTATATAGCTAGTCCTTGACCTTGGATTATGATTCCATCTACTTTACCTTGCTTGGTCTAAGCTGACTTTCCGTTTTATAAGCTTTGGTGGGATAACCTTCATTCTCGGGTTGCCTCTTGGTGGTGATAATGGCTTACCGGCCCCCTCTGTATTTTGAAGGTACATATGTTTCTTAACGAAATAACACGTTTGAGCTTATCTTAATTAATTAGACCAAATTTTTCTCCGTACTCTTTAGCATATATAATACGTTTTAAAGTTCAAGTAGTTCCTTGCTATTAAAAAATGTTTTAGTCGCCTGTAAGTAGATCTCTTCAACCACACGCTAGCTACACCATTAGCTGGTCATGTTCCTAATTCACATCAGCGCGCGGGCTGCAGTATTTTTCTCAACTTTAGAGTTTCTTTTATTCCCACACTACGTACTCATCCTTATATGTTGGTAAGATTCAAACTCTGACCTATGATCTCTACTCTATCCACATTGCACACGTCTCATACTATATGAGCTAACATTCACACGCAGAACTGATTTTCGTTTGATTGGCTGCGCGCATCATGCACCAATTCAATCATTAATTTCTCTGCTCAAGTTCATCTTCTAGACTGATCGAATTCCCCAGATCCCGATCTTGTTGCTGTTTCATTATATCTTCTTGCAGTTTCTTTATCAGATTTTCTCCTTGGCTAGGTTGATAAGGACATTAGCCTAGCTATGAGAAGGCCTTTCATATGTCAAAAATGATCAAGTATCTCTCAAAGATGAAGAGTGGTACGTATAAAATCAGTCACCACGCATTTTTATGAGTGTAATTGCATTCTATAAACACCGAAACTAAGCTAATTATCATGTAAAGATTAGTATGACTAATTTGTAAAAGATTGGCATGACTATTTGTTGATTTGATTCCTTACGTTCAAGAATCTTGATTAACGAGTTCATCCAAGCACCACGTAGATGAGGCATAGTTTTCGGAGAATACAATGGTAGAAATCTTTGAGTCTTCAATTGCTTCGAGAAGTGCGCTGCTGATATGTCTTCATAGACATATCATGAATATGTACATTGTACAAGTGGCCTGTGAAGCCGTGGCGTGTATCCTTACCTCAAAGCTCAAGAAGACATGATATGTCTGTGAATGAGTGAAGCTAGAAGATCAAGGAAGAGGATCCCATGCCAGATTCGTCATAGAAGTACTGGCTGTTTGTGTATATATGCCAGATCGATCGAGAACTGAACAGCTCAACTAATACTAGCCGCAAGGTCATAGGTGCATGAGAAACTTTCAGTTCAGCTTCCTCATTACCTGGTGCATGCCATGTAGTTAACCAGTCAAAATTACTAATTAAATTAGGGATATTGACCCAATGCCCAATTTTGAGTCAAGTTACTCCCACATACTCCACTAAGAAAATTTTACTCCCATCTACCCAATTTAAACACAAGTGACATTTTTACCTCCAATCTAATTAATAACTACTCTCTCTCTCTCTCTCTCTCTCTCTCTCTCTCTCTCTCTCTCTCACGCTTCCTCTCTTTCATCGACGGCAGAGACGACACCGCTGCTAGAAGTCATCACCGGAGTCTCGGAATCCGATTTGGGAGCGGATCGATTAGGAGTCGACGGCGGCCTTGTCAGGTTCTATTCCGACACGTCAATATGGAAGAAGTTGAGGTGGCCGACGATTGGAAGTCGCCGGGTTTGGTTCCACTTGGTTTTGGTTCAAGTCCGATCTCTTGCCGGAATGGAGTTTGGGTCAAACGTCGGCAGTGTCTGAAGAATTTGGTTCATTGACATCGACGTCTGGAGATGGTTCACGATCTGGTCTGATGCATCAACGAGATCTGGATAATAGTACTCTTCGTTTGGGTTCTCGGGTCTGAGCCGAACCTTTTCAATGTTTTACACATCTGGGTGCGAGAGAAGGAAGAACTTGTTCACTAGCTGGAGATAAGATTGCCGAGTCCCTTCTTGACCTTCCATGGTGAATCGGTAGCTGTGACTCCCTGAGTTAAGCGGTCTCCGAGTAAAAGCTTTCTTTTTGTGCTTTTCTTTAGCAAGGTAGGAGGCACTGAAAAGTCTGAAATAGATTATGTATATGACTCTGTTTGTTTCTTTATGAACCAATGATCAGTTTCACATTTGTATCTTCAAGTTTGGGATTTGGATTTTGTTTCAAGTTGTTTGTCCCTTAAGTTGATGATCAGAATATCTAGATTAGCTAATTATTGGGAGGCAATAATCATTTTATTGGGACAATACACTTATTCTTGGGGGCAATAATGTTTCTACTTGGGGGCAAACACATACTAAACCAACTACCCGGTAGACCCTATTTCCATTTTGTCGAGAAAGAACTATTCTATGACAGCTCAATTGAAGAAGGAGAAGGAGTAGAAGTAGCTTATTAGGGAGCAGTAATGTTTCTACTGGGGGTAATAATTGATAGGAGCATAAAATACTACAAATATAATGTGCAACCTTTATGTTTGAGGACAACCGAAGATTAACAGAGAGATGGTGAGAGTAATTTGTGTTTATTCTTCTCACAATGGAGGGTTTATGTAGGAATACAAAGCTAGTGTGAATGCTGTAAGAGAAACTCAATTTGATAACCATGATCATCATCAACAACTCCACTTGGTTGTTCTTCAATCATGAAATCTGTCATGCTTGTTGCCTCTTGGTATAAAGCATGTCACACAAGTCTTTATACCTACATTATACACTCAAGTACCTATTACATTATATAGACATTTATACTATAATACATTTATACTACAACAGTCCCCCTTGGATATTTCATGTCAATAGTATTGTCTTGGTGATGTGCTTCTAAGTTGCCTCGTTAAAAACCTTGCCAAGTAATAAAACCCTGTGGGAAAAAACAACCTTAGTCGAAGGAGAAAAAGAGCACAATACGCGTTGAGTGTAGAGTATGTTTCTGGATACTCCCCCTGATTTTGACTTCCCCTAAAGATCATGGGAGTTTGGATAGCTTTCTCAATCCGATGCTCTTCACATGTTTTTCGAAGGGGGATTTTGGTAACGACTTAGTAAATAAGTTCGCTACATTATCCTCTGATCGGATTTGATTTACTTCAATATTTAGAAGTGTTTGTTATTGCTGGCTGTAGAAGAATTTAGGCGATATATGCTTGGTATTGTCTGATGAAACCTAATTTCATTTACTCAATACAAGCTACATTATCTTCGTAGATGCATGTAGGTTCATTTGTGGTAGACTTCAAACCACAAGTTCCTCGAATATGCCCATTTACAGACCTTAGCCATATGCATTCACGCACAGCTTCATGTAGAGCAATAATCTCTGCTTGATTTGAAGAAGTAGCAACAAGGGTCTGTTTTGTAGATCTCCAAGATATCGCGGTGCTTCCCATGGTAAAGACATAACCTGTTTGGGAGTAACCTTTGTGAGGGTCAGAGAGATACCATACATCAGCAAAGCCCATCAAAACATCATTATCATTTTGATGGAGGGGAGGAGGAGAACGTCGGTCACCATGGATGGTGTTGCCAGCGTCTACATTACGGAAGGTGGCTTTTTGTCTCGTGGGGTCTGATCCCATGCTTCCATCTTTTCTTTTCTCTCTGTAGGGATAAAACAAACCCATATGAATCGTACCTTCCAGGTATCGAAAGATTGTCTTTATACCAATCCAATGGCAGCCTGTTAGCGCAGAACTATGTCCAGCTAACAAGTTCACTGCGAATGATATATCCGGTCTTGTGCATTGAGCTAAATACAATAATGTGCCTATCGCACTTAGATATGGTATTTCTGCCTCTAATAAATCTTCCTCCTTATCCTTTGGACGAAACAGATCTTTCCTAGGCTCCAGACAACGGCCTATCATGGGAGTAATCACAGGCTTGGCTTTATCTTCATTAAAGCGCCTTAGTAACTTTTGAGTATATGCTGACTAATGGATCATAATCCCATCACTACAGTGCTCGATTTCTATACAGAGACAAAATCGTGTTTTCTCAAGATCTTTCACCTTTTAATAAACAAGCAAGGGCATATTTCATTGTTAACATATCCCTTCCCAATCAAGTAGTCACTTAGATAGTTATACCACATCCGTTCGGATTGTTTCAATCTATATAGTGAGCGTCTTAATCTTATTGAAAACGCGCTTCGTGGTTTAGAGCCGCTTGATTTGGGTAATTGAAGTCCATCTGGAACCTTCATATATATATCTGAATCTAGATCCCCATAGAGATATGCTGTAACCACATCCATAAGCTGCATGTCAAGATTTTTCAGAAACTATCAAACTGACAATGTAGCGGAATGTTATAACGTCCATTACGGGAGAATATGTCTCCTCGTAGTCGATTCCAGGGCGTTGTGAGAAAGCTTGCGCCATAAGGCGGGTTTTGTATCTAACAACCTCATTTTTCTCATTATGATTTCTAACAAAGACCTATTTATGGCCAACAGGTTTTATATTTGGTGGTGTCAGCGTTATAGACCAAAATACTTGTCTTTTTATTAGTGAATCCAATTCAGTCTGGATCGCATCTTTCCATTTAGGCTAATCTGCTCTTCGTTGACATTCTTCAACGGAGCGAGGTTGGATATCATCATATTCTATAATTCCTTTTGCAATAGGATATGCAAATGCATCATCAATAGCCATAGAATTTCTATCCATCATTACATGTATACTAGTGTAATTCATGGAGATCTCTCTATTCTCTGGAATTAGTTCTGCCATTGGAGCTTCCCCCAATGATGTCTCTTGGACATAACCATAATCCAGAATATTCTCATGAGATGGATTATTTGCATCGATGATTAATGGATTATTTTGTGTCAAACTCGCTTTCTTTCTTGGGTGAGAATCCATTGAACCTATGGGCTTCCCGCGCTTCCTGGCAGAAGCCGTGGGCTTAGCCACTGCATCACCCATATAGGGGATGTCATGTCCTCTAGTTTTAGGGACATCAATCATTGCAGGTACGTTTGCAGCAGATATGTGTGATCATGTCACTTTAGAGATATCAAAAAACGCATCAGGCATCGATTCTGCTACGTTATGAAGATCGAGAATTCTCCGCACTTCTATTTCAGACTGTGCGGTTCGGGGATCAAGATGAGACAAAGTGGGGACAAACCACGACAATTCCTGTCTTTTCTGTTGAACATTAGTATTCATGTCTCCCCCTAATGACGGGAAGATTGTCTCATCAAAGTGACAATCCGTAAATCTAGCGGTAAATAGATCACCTGTCAAGGGTTCTATGTAGCGGATAATGGTGGGAGAGTTATATCCAACATAAAGGCCTAAGCGTCTTTGAGGACCCATTTTGGTGCGCTGTGGCGGCGCAATTGGCACATAGACTGCACACCCAAATATGCGTAAGTGTGAGACATCAGGCTCATACCCAGTCACCATCTGGGACACAAAAAAGGGTTGGGTGGCAGTGGGTCTCAGACAAATAAGCACAGCTGCGTGCAATATTGCATAGCCCCAAGCAGAAATAGGGAGATTGGTGTGCATAACCAATGCCCTAGCAACCATTTGAAGTCTTTTAATGGCAACTTCTGTGAGACCATTTTGGGTGTGTACATGAGAGACAGGGTGTTCAACCTCAATCCCAATGGACATGCAATAATAATCAAAAGTTTTTGATGTAAACTCTGCAGCATTGTCAAGACGAAATGACTTAATAGGATGATAAGGGTGGTGAGCCCTTAACTTAATGATTTGTGCTAGGAGTTTAGCAAATGCAGTATTTCTTGTGGATAAGAGCATGACATGTAACCAACATGTCGATGCATCAACCAACACCATAAAATATCTAAATGGTCCGCAAGTTGGTTGGATAGGTCCACAAATATCACCTTGTATTCTTTGCAAGAATGGTACATTTTCTTTAGTGTCCTTTGCATAGGATGGTCTCGATCCTACCTTTGCTAAAGAGCAAGCTTTGCAAAACGAATGATATGCTTTAGAAGTAACTCTTTGGACCAATGTTTGGTTCGTACTTCTTTTCGTTTTGAAGAATGGATGTCCGTGTGAAGTTTTTAATATACAGAGCATCATATCACGACCTGGATGTCTCAAACAGTCGTGCCAAAGCCTGTATGTGTCAGGATCCCATAAATTTTCATTCATGACATGGTTGGATTCAATGACTCTAATAGTGGTTGCATACAATCCACTAGAGCGACACATAAGATTCTCTAATACTCGTGTATTTCCGTAGTTATTAGAGGTGATGTAAAGGAACTCTTCTCCATTCTCACAATGTGTTTCCATATGAAAATCATTGGCTCTTATTTCTTTAAAGCTTAATAGGGTTCTTCCAGCCCTTGGAGCATATAGAGCTTTGGCGACATTAATATTTATGCCATTTGGCAACAAAAATTGAGCTGGTCCTCGACCATGAATCAATTGTGATGGTCATGCCATTGCAGTTACTGAAGATCGACTAGGCGTCATCCATAAAAATAATTGCCTATGTCGCAATATAGTATGTATGGTGCAACTATCAAGAAGACATTCTAATTCTCCGGAAAACATACTGAAAAAAAAAATGAAGTTCGGAATATTAACACATGTCCTTGACATTGAATGATAATGCAATACTTTATTAATAAGAAAAATAGCCAATGATTACATCAAAGTTTTCCAAAGTCTATTCCAAAATAAAATCAAATTTAGACAAATTGTAGTCACTCAATCCGTTTGGTAATTCCAATAAAATATGACCGGGAAAGTAGAGAGATGTTGGTGGAGTGAGGCTCGCTTAAATACCTCGATCTCAATTGCTTTCCTAAACATCATACTTCATTGGGTACGCAACATGAGAAAGAATTAATACAATTATTATTTATTGACTAAGGCAGATTTGCCGTTCTTGGAAAATAGAAAAGGACTATTCTAATCAAAGTCTGCGGCATCTTCGTGCTCTTCATTTACAGCTTTGAAGTCCTCAATGGTGAGATTGACATCTTCACCATCTTCATCTTCAACAAGGTTGGCTTCTTGCTTCCTTGCTTCCCTGTACTCCTTGTAGCGTGCAGCTAGTTGGGTACGTGCATGCATTGCTTAAACCAATGCTCGATTGATCCACATCGATGACACATGTCATTGTGGTTACCTCTCTTCATTTGAGGTGTAGGTTGTGCAGGTTGTGCATGTTGTGGATATTCCCTAGGAGGGTTGCTGCTACTACCAAGGCGCATGTTGCGACCTCCACGGCTCATGGTGCTACTTCCACGACCTGTGTTGCCATATCCACCTCTCCCACGTGTGGAGTTGCCGTCACGTGTGTCCGCTCTAAAGTTGTGGTTTCTTTCTTTATTGGGGCAGTTATATGGACCCGTTCGTTCTTCATGTCCGCTATTATTAGGGTACACATGTCCCCTTTTATTAGAGTATCGCTCCTTGCGCCCTCTCTTGGGTGCATTATAATTTGCCTTACGAACGGTCTTGGTTCCAATGGGTCTTGAATTATAATTCTTTACGAGGATGTTGTCGTGCTTTTCAACTACTGACAAAACATTGATGAGCTCATTGAACCTCGTAATTCGTCTAGCATTGACTTCAGTACGATATTGCTTTGATAGCAAAATTGCTGCGACGGGGAAGGTGGAGAGAGTCTTCTCATTTAGCTCTTCTTCTGTGAGAGGCTTTTTACAAAACCTCAACATGGCTTTAAGGCGAAGAGCTTCTGAATTGTATTCAGCAACAGACTTAAAGTCGGAGAAGCGTACATCGTTCCACTGAACATTCAAGTCAGGGAGGAGGGAATTTTGGATATTGTTAAAGCACTCTTCTAGCGCTACCCATAGGTCCCTTGCATCTTTGATGGACATGTACTCTGATCTGAGTGCCTTGTCCATATGGCGTCGCATCAAGATAATTGCTTGTGCATGCTTTATGGGTGTTCGTTGGAACACAAGGCCTGCGTTTGGTGCCTGGATGATTGGCAATATCCCTTTCGATGTGAGATGGTTCTTAACGTCGGTTTTCCAATTATGGTAATCTGAACCTGTTGAGTCAAGGATTTGAAAGTTGAGTTTAGGTTCATTCGACATTCTGAAGATAAGAAGAAAATATTAGTTTCGGAGTTTAAACTTCCATGAAAACTAAAATAATAAGATTTCCGAGCTATGCTACCAAGAAATCAATTTCCAAGAGACCGAAACAATGATATTTAATAGGGTCATAAATTGATGCTTGCGGACGCTCTTAGTTCATTGATTACGAACGCTCTTAGTTCGTTTAACGTGAATTTCTATAATTCCAATTTTGATTGCAAGTCCCTGAAAAGAAGAGAAATGAATAAAAACTCAAAAACGGGAACTTTAATCTTTAAAACTTGTTGAAACTCGAAGCAAAATCTCTTCTGAACAGATCCCACTTTAAATGGTTTACAGATCTCAAAACGGCTCCAACAAGGCTGAAATTTGGAGATCAGATAGAAGAGATAGAGATGAACAACTTCGATGAAAACAATATTTTGATTAGAGGTCCCAAAAAAGAAGTTTCTCTGCATGCAAGCCGGCTGATCTGCACAGGAACAAGCGTGCTAAACAACTCCCACTTCGAATGGTGTATAAGTCTCAAAACGACTCCAACATGACTGAAATTTGGAGGTCAGATAGAAGAGACAGAGCTAAATAACTTTGATGAACAAAGGATTTGGATTAGAGATCCCGAACAAGAGTCTTCGGGGCCGGCAAGCAAGCTGATCCACACAGGAATAAGCGTCCTGAACAACTCCCACTTCGAATGGTGTACAGGTCTCAAAACGACTCCAACAGAGCTGAAATTTGGAGTAAGATAGAAGATACAGAGATGAACAACTTTGATGAAGAAAGGATTTGGATTAGAGATCCCCGAACAAGACTCTTCGGGCCGTCCAAGCAAGCTAATCCGCATAGGAACGAGCGTACTAAACAACTTTGAATGATGAACTTCCTCTTCTCTTGTCGGATTTGCAATTCGAATCCTAGAGCAATATCGTGCTAATAACGTGTTTGAGGACAAGTGAAAATTAACAGAGAGAGGGAGAGAGTAATTGTGTGTTTATTCTTCTCACAATGGAGGGTTTATATATGAATACAAAGCTAGTGTGAATGCTCTAAGAGAAACTCAATTTGATAACCATGATCATCATCAACAACTCCACTTGTTGCCTCTTGGTATAAAGCATGTCACACAAGTCTTTATACCTACGATATACACTCAAGTACCTATTACATGATATAGATATTTATACTATTAATACATTTATACTACAACACTCCTCCTTGGATATTTCATGTCAATAGTATTGTCTTGCTGATACGCTTCTAAGTTGCCTCGTTAAAAACCTTGCCAAGTAATAAAACCATATGGGAAAAAACAACCTTGGTCGAAGGAGAAAAGAGCACAACGCACATTGAGTGTGGAGTATGTTTCTGGATACTCCCCCTGATTTTGACTCCCCCTAAAGATCATGGGAGTTTGGATAGCTTTCTCAATCCGATGCTCTTCACATGTTTCTCGAAGGGGGATTTTGGTAACGATTTAGTAAATAAGTCCGCTACATTATCCTCTGATCGGATTTGATTTACTTCAATATTTAGAAGTGTTTGTTGTTGCTAGATGCAGAAGAATTTAGGCGATATATGCTTGGTCTTGTCGTCTTTGATGAAACCTAATTTCATTTGCTTTATACAAGCTACATTATCTTCGTGTCCTTAGCCATAATTTCCTCGAATGTGCCCATTTACAGACCTTAGCCATATGCATTCACGCACAGCTTTATGTAGAGTAATAATCTCTGCATGATTTGAGGAAGTAGCAACAAGGGTTTTTTTTTGTAGATCTCCAAGATATCGCGGTGCTTCCCATGGTAAAGACATAACCTGTTTGGGAGTGACCTTTGTGAAGGTCAGAGACATACCCTGCATCAGCAAAGCCCATTAAAACAACATTATCATTTTGATGGAGGGAAGGAGGAGAATGTCGGTCACCATGGATGGTGTTGCTGGTGTCTACATTACGGAAGGTGGCTTTTTGTCTCGTGGAGTCTGATCCCGTGCTTCCGTCTTTTGTTTTCTCTTTGTAGGGATAAAACAAGCCCATATCAATCGTACCTTTTAGGTATCGAAAGATTGTCTTTATACCAATCCAATGACGGCGTGTTGGGGCAGAACTATATCGAGCTAACAAGTTCACTACTAATTAGATATGGTATTTCAGCCTTTAATAAATCTTCGTCCTCATCATTTGGAAGAAACAGATCTTTACTGGGCTCCAGATTACGGCCGATCATGGAAGTACTCATAGGGTTTGCTTGATCTTTATTAAAGCGCCTGTGGTTTAGAGCCACTTGATTTGGGTAATTGAAGTCCATCTGGAACCTCCATATATATCTCTGAATTTAGATCCCCATAGAGATATGCTGTAACCACATCCATAAGCTGCATGTCAAGTTTTTCGGAAACTATCAAACTGACAATATAGCGGAATGTTATAACGTCCATTACCGGAGAATATGTCTCCTCGTAGTCGATTCCAGAGCGTTGTGAGAAACCTTGCACCACAAGGGAGGACTTTGTATCTAACAACCTCATTTTTCTCATTTGGTTTTCTAACAAAGACCCATTTATGGCCAACAAGTTTTATATTTGGTGGTGTCATCGTTATAGACCGAAATACCTGTCTCTTTGTTAGTGAATCTAATTCAGTCTGGATCGCATCTTTCCATTTAGGCCAATCTGCTCTTCGTTGACATTCTTCAATGGAGCGAGGTTCGATATCATCGTATTCTATAATTCTTTTTGCAATATGATATGCAAATGCATCATCAATAGCCATGGAATTTCTATCCATCATTACATGTATATTAGTGTAATTCATGGAGATCTCTTTATTCTCTGGAATTGGTTCTGCCATTGGAGCGTCCTCCAATGATGTCTCTTGGACATAACCATAATCCGAAATATTCTCATGAGATGGATTATTTGTATCGATGATTAATGGATTATTTTGTGTCAAACTCATTCTCTTTAAAAGGTCAGTTTTAACTTTGTTTTCTTTTTAGGTAACTCATGAAGTGATTCAAGAAAAATAGTAGCTGAAAGGGAGAAAATAAGCCATGGAACATGAAGTACTGATGCAAAGGACAAAGTTTGATCAATCTTTTGGCCAAAAATATCAAGGGAAGTCTATAGAAAGAGTTGTGAAAAACAGTTGCTACAAAGCAGAAAACTGCAGTTTCAGAATCAGTTTTCTGGGAACTGCTTTGAGGAGCAATTACTGCATTCTTTCAGCTGCAACTTCACTGAAAGGGATAGCAATCCTTTAATACATGATGTTATACTTTAACAAGAGTCAAAGAACGGGTCAGAATAATCAACGAGGCAGCAGGGAATCAAGCTCAAAGTGAGCTTCTCGATAAGGCAGAAACTGTCAGTTTTTCACGAAGCTTTTTGGGAGATCTTTTTCGGTGACTTTCTTGGAGTTTTTCTAGAAGGCTATAAATCATTATAGAATATTTTGATGTCATAGAACACGTGGGAGTCAAGAACCATCCAGAAAAGTGGCGAGAGGAAGTCGTTCCTTGTCCAAGAATGAAGGTTCAGAGACAGAAATTGAATCCTAGTCAAAACAGGGTATTTTGGTCGAGGCTCTTCTTTGGACGGATTTCTTGGGCATTTTTGGAAGGTTATTGATGCTACAAATATCAATGAGGAATCCTCAAGCAACTAGGGAAGGTTTTAAAAGTAGAGTTGGAGAAGGAAACTTAGGTTGTGTATTCCACACATATAGGGCTTCTGAAAACGTGAAAAATCACCCATCTACTGCACCATCTTCTGCCCAAAAATCCCTCGTTCACAAAGTCCTAAATTCCTCAACTTCAAGAAGCAAAAGCCTTGCACACCATCATCCATCTTCATCAAACTTTACCGTGTACCATCTTGAAGGAAGTTCTTGTGTCCAAGGCTGCCTAAAAGTGAATTCGTGGCTCTCATCTTCTTCCCTTTACGGTTTTTAATTTCTTGTAATTCAAACTCATATGCTTTTAGTTGTGAATTTTGAGACAATGTGTGGCTAATTCACTTTTGTTAGGGGCGAGGTTTGAAGCCCCTAAGACATGTTTTTTTTCCAATATTTTGATTATTTGTTTCGTGATTACTTTGTTGTGAAATTGTTTATTTGGTTTTGGTTTATAGATAACTCTTGCATGTTTATGTTTTATGAATGCGCACATAAAATATTATGATCATGTGAGTGGGGCTAGAAATAGGTATTTTAATCTCCTAAATGGTTAATAATGCTTGTTTCAATGGTAATAAAACCTATAGGACAATAGGTGAAACCAAATAAAAAGGATTGCATGCTAGGTAGGAGTCCAAACTAGTTTTGCATACTTGTTTCAATCAAACTTTCACATGTGATTAATGCTTAGAATAAATTGTTGATAGGATAGCGTTCTATACCTTGATTGTTTATTCTAAAGGCTTAATAATGGTGCGTTCATCTTGCTTAAGTAATCTAGGGAAGTAATATGAACTTATGCATGCGTTCATGGTTTGTTCTTGATTGAAACCTTTTTCATGACGTAGTAATTGAAACTAGGATGATAAATTTGTCTCAATCATGTTTGGGTGGTGGATTTCCGAGTTCCTAACATCTTCATCATTATCTTTCAAAACCCTAAATTCAAAATCGTTTTCTTTGTGTTATTTTCTGTTTATTTTCGTTAAAAACCAAAAACCCCAGTTTAGTTCATTTTAGGATTGCAACGCACTCTTCAATCCTCTCTGTCCCTCCACTTTTCTTTCTCTTTTCTTTTTGTTGTGTTACGTTTTCTTTAGTGTTAGTTTTGTTTTATTTTGTTTTCTTTTGTGTAATTAATATAGTTACCCTCAATCTCTGGCATCGAACGATCCTTGCTTATTCTTTACTACTGACGACTATATTTTTACAGGGTTAAGTTGAGCGTCTATTTTGGGCGTATCAATAATCATATTACTGGGGGCTACTGTGGGACAATAATCATATTACTAGGGAAAAATAATATTCTTTTGTGACCTATGAGAACTCCGACAAGTTTTTTGAGAACTTCGGGCGACTTGTGACCGGATTCAAACTACCGGTGAAGGAAGTCCGGCGACCAGTGACCGAACTCCGGCGAGCATTGAACGGACTTTGGTCAAGTCTCCGTTGACTTCTCTTTAAGTGACAATGGGAGGGAGGGCAAAATTGTCTCAATAATATACACAAAATAATTAAAAAAAAAAAAATACTTGATTAGGTATTAGGGCAAAAAATACTTAATTTGTTGGGTAAGTGGGAAATCTTATAAGATGCTTGGGTAAGTGGGGTTAATGAAGCTCAATTTTGAGTAAATGGACATCTTCCCATTAAATTGTAAGTACAAAAGTCATAACTAATTATAGTCATTAATCATGTAACTCATGCCTAGCACATATAAAGTTACATGTAACACCAAGATTATGTGTATATATGAGTGAGTATATATATGACACGTCTTGCCAGGGGCATTATGGATAATTTATCATCCATCTGGCTTGCTGATCAGCACTTAGTTGGTGTCCACATGTGTGCTAGGTCACCCACTTAATTGAGAGATTAGACGGAGTGGACCTATTGGTCCAAAATTTTGAATACAATGACTAAACATGTGAAATTAGAAAGTCAGGGACTGAAGTGTTTTTTGGTCAAAAGCTCAATGACTAAACAGTATTTAATTCAATTGTAAATTAGGGTGGACAGCTTCTGCTTATAGTGTCCTTTTTTTTATGACAGAAAAAAACATTATAAAGAGAAAGAAAAACCTCTAACAACACTCCTTTTCCAGCTAATCCAAATGGAATGCTGGGGACACAGAAAGAGGAAGATAGTAAAACCAGATCTTATGGTTCTGATGGTTATAGGCTAGAGAGGCTAATCATTTAGCTACAAAATTAGCTTCCCTGAAAACCTGTCTAAAGATTATGGCTTGGAACTGCTCCACCAAAATCTTGTTGTCTCTGACTAATATGAGTGTCCAAGGAATTGAAGCTTTGCCCAAAATGCAGTCAATTACAAGCTTAGAATCACCTTCAACCACGATATGAGAAACCTTTTGAAGCAGAGCAGTATGAAGACCTTCCCTTAGAGCAGTGGCCTCTGCAACTAGAATATGAGTAGGGCCAATAGTCCTGCAAGAGGCAACTATAGGATTTCCATTTAATTGAGCTTAAGAAAATTATTCAAAGGAGGTTGCCATTTAATTTGGAAAAACCTGGATATTTAAGGATTATAGCTAGAAACGTTAGCATTAGAGTAAGACTGATACAAGACTAAAGCTTCATTTCTAGTTTTAAAAGGCGGACTATGATTTCTAAAAACAAGAATGTTTCTGGCATTCCAAATAGACCACAGGATCATTAGAACTCTAGCCAAATTATCCCTAGTAGCTTTTGCTCAACTAAAATAATTAAGCCAAGAAATAAGCTGTGATGCATGGAAACGTGAATTTGTCACCGTATCCCGTACCGATACGGGGTACGGGTACGAAACGCGTCGGAAACGGTAGGAAACGCGTATCCTGATTTGGATACGGATTGGATATGTACGTATCCTATTCGGATACATACGTATCCTATTCAGATACGTGAGAATGTAAATACAATGGATACGTGGGGGTAATCCTGACATTTTACCCCCGAAAAATAGAAAGAAAAAAAAAAGCCTTAGATAGAGAGAGAGACAGAGAAAGAAGAACAGTCGCAAAGACCCAGATCGAGAGAGAGACAAAAAATCGCAGACCAACCCAAACCGAGAGTCGCTTCGAAGTTCCTTTCGTCGGACCGAATCTGAGCTGCCTAGGTTGCTGCTCGAAGTTCGCTGCTGCTCCGAGTTCCGCCGCTGCTCGTGTGGTCTTCTAACTTCGTCTGGTCTTCTAGCTTCGTTGGACCTTTTCTGCTCGTCTGCTCTTCTTCGCAAGACCGAATAGTTTCTGCTCCAGACTTCTCCTCTTCTTCAATTCGCTTGGACCAGGAGCTTGGAGCTGTGGATTTCTAGATGCTTTAGGTACGTTTGTTCTGCACTTCTACTCTTCTTCTCATATTTTATATTTGTTATTCACTTATTTAATGTGGGAGTGTGGAGCTGTGCTAGTAGGTATGATTGTGGATTTGTGGGTATTTATGTGTGATAAGTTGATAATTGATAACAGTTGCTGGGTCGGGTATGATTGTATGAATTATGATTGAAAGTGTCAATTTGTGATCAATTATTGTGATAAAGTGATAAACTGATAATGTAATAATGTATAAAGTATAAATGTATAATTGATTAATTGTATAAACTATTCTTATGGGGAGTTATGGCATGAGTGAATTGTGAATTTGCGATCAATTGTGTATATTCCAGGAACCATGAGTGATGGAGGAACACCTCCTATTAGTTCTAGTGCCGGGTCTGTTAACGCCGGTGCTAGTAGTGGAGCTGCTGATCCTGAAAATGAGACCATTGATGATAAAGCACCGTTGTGGAAATTTGTGAAGAAGATTCAAAAACAGTCAGGTGGAGGAAGTTGGAGGTGGCAGTGCAATTTCTGCAAAATGTTCTACAACGGTTCGTATACTAGAGTTCGTTGTCATTTGTTGAAAGAAGGAACAAGAGGGGTGGCAATTTGCAGCAAGGTTACTCCTCATGCATTAACTCAGATGTCCAAGTTGGTGAGAGAATGCAATGAGAGATTAATGAATGTAGGTCCTAGACAAGTTCCTCTACCATCATTAGGAGAGCAAGGGGGAGTTCCGCCGCAAGTAGCTGTGGGATGAGTTACCATGCCTATACACAAGCACAAACAGCAAGTGATGGTGGAAAGAAAAGGAAAACAGCTGCTGGTTGGGTTGAAAAGGCTTTCCAAAACTCAGTTAGGGAGCAATGCGTTGGTGAGGTTGCAAGGATGTACTACACCGGTGGCTTATCTTTCAATCTAGCTAGAAATCCACACTATCGGAACTCCTGCATTCGTGCTTCTACCCTTCCAGGCTACATTCCACCAGGCTACAATGCTCTAAGGACCACACTTCTTGCGAAAGAAAGGAAAAATATCGAGCATCATTTGGAGCCAATCAAGATTACATGGAAAGACAAAGGTTGGTCTGATGCACAAAGAAGGCCATTGATTAATATGATAGCCACTTGTGAGAGTGGTCCAATGATGTTGAGGGCTATAAATGTGAGGGGGAATTCAAGGATCATGCATTGATTGCAGACTTGATTATAGATTCCATCAAGGAAGTGGGTTGGGAAAATGTAGTGCAAGTGATTACCGACAATACTCCTATTTGTTCCAAGGCCGGTGCCTTGATAGCAAGCAAGTATCCTACTATTTTTTGGACACCATGTGTAGTGCATACTTTGAATCTCGCTGTCAAGAATATTTGCACACCTTCATTAGTTGCAAGCAATGCGGATGTGTTTGATGCATGTTCTTGGATACAGCCAGTTTCTGAGGATGTTATATTTATCAAGAACTTCATTATGAATCATGGAATGAGGTTAGTTATGTTTAATGACCATTGCAATTTGAAGTTGCTTTCAGTTGCTCCTACAAGGTTTGCATCTACTTTAATCATGCTGAAGAGGTTTAAGCAAATCAAAAATGGTTTGCAACAGATGGTCATCAGTCCAAAGTGGGATGATTACAAAGAAGATGATGTTAGGAAGGCAGCTTCTGTGAAGGAGAAATTATTAGATGAGTTGTTGTGGGATGACATTGATTACATCCTTTCTTTTACTAAGCCTATATATGAGATGCTCAGGAAGGCAGATACTGATAGGCCTTCCCTTCATTTGGTGTATGAATGGTGGGATAGTATGATTGAGCAAGTGAAAAAGAGTATCTATAGGAAAGAAAGAAAGCAACTTCATCAAGAGTCTCCATTTTGGGATGCGGTGTATAAAGTTTTAATGGCTCGTTGGTCCAAGAGCAATACTTCTCTCAGTTGCTTGGCACATTCATTGAATCCCAAGTAAGTATAACATGTGGTTTTCTTTTTTGCTTGTTTGTTTAATGACTTAATCATTCATAGATTGTAATGTGAATTAAACTTATTTTAATTTTATACCTAGGTATTATAGTTCGGAATGGCTTAGTGAAGATACTAATCGGGTTGCTCCCCACAAAGACTTAGAGATTACATGGGAGAGGAAAAATTATATCCTTAGATACTTTGCCAATGAAGATGATCGAAGGAAAGTTAACATAGAATTTGCCAATTTTTCTATGTGTATGCAAGAGTTTGGAAATGGAGATGCTATGAAGGATAGGTTCATTATGCAGCCTATAACATGGTGGGCTATCCATGGAGCTTCGGCACCATCTCTCCAAGCCATAGCCTTCAAGGTTCTAGGTCAACCTTGTTCTTCTTTATGTTGTGAAAGAAATTGGAGTACTTATAATTTCATTCACTCTGTGAGGAGGAACAAGATAACACCACAAAGAGCGGAAGATTTGGTGTTTGTGCATACCAATCTTCGTCTTTTAGCTAGGAGAAGCCCAAATTACAATGAAAGTGCAACTCAAATGTGGGATGTTAGAGGTGATGAGTTTGATTCCTTGGAAGAGTCTAATGTTGGAAGGCTTGAGATTGCTAACCTTTCACTTGATGAACCACAATTAGAGGGGGTTTTGTTTAATGTTGATCATGAAGATGAAGACCTTGAGGATGTTGTCCAAGTTGAATGAAGTTGATAATTTGATTGTGATAAACTAGTACTTTGTTTATGTTTCACATTTTTTTTTCTAATTATATATATATTTAATTGACGTATCCTTCACGTACCCGTATCTAATTACATTTAAGGTTTGCCGTTTCCACGTATCCGATCGTATCGTATCTGGGTACGCGTACCCGTATCGGTGCTTCTTAGGAAATAAGTGAGTCATTCCAGCCAGCAGGGTTAAGATGTGAATTAGAAGACCAAACCTCATTAGCAATAGAACAATATCTAAACAGGTGCTCCGAAGATTCAACTTGATCATTACACATTGGGCAAAGATGAGAAAGATGAGGACTAACAGTAGCAAGTTTATCTCTAGTTCGCAGTCTATTTCTAACAAAGATCCAAGCAAAAAACTTCACTTTAGGTGGGATATTGCTTGTAGAGCCTTGACCTCGAATAGATTACAAGTTTAATTACCTTGCTTGGTCTAAGTTGACTTTCCATTTTAAAAGATTTTGTGAGATAATGCTCAGATGACTATTGGTGATGTTAATTGATAGTTTAGTGGCCACCTCTGAACCTTCAAACTACATCGGATTCTTGATGAAATAAGTCAAATAACAATTTTGAGCTGAACTTAAGCAGACCATATTTCTCTGTATTCTTTAGTACAATACGTTTTGGTTAATTACCATGTCAACACTGTAAGTAGTTCTTAACTAGTATTAAAATGTTCTAGTCGCCTGTAAAGTAGATCTCTTCAATACGCTCTAGCTAGACCATTTAGATCTATCTAAACTAATTTAGCTTGCGAAATGTTTCTAACTTTCTATGCACATCAGCAGCTGCAGTATTTTTTTTCTCCTCATATGACAAGGATTTTCAACCTAGGATCTCTACTCTGCCCTCGTTGCACCCACCTCAGGCCACTTGAGCTGCAGTTCTCACGCAGCACTGATTTCGTGCGATTGGCTGCAATGTAGCCGGTTCCATCGTTAATTTCTCTGCTCAATTCATCTTTTAATTTCACTGATCGAATTCCCCAATGTTGTTGCTGTTGCACTATATCTTCTTGTAATCTCTAATCAGATTTTCTCCTTGGCTAGGTTGAAAAGGACATTAGCTAGCTATGAAGGCTTTTCTTATGTCAAAAATGAGTAGGTAGATAATCACACATGCATTAAAATCGCTATCTCCTTAGTCCTGTACATGAAGGGTGGTATAAAACCTATCCAACCATCAGAACCTACACATTTATGATCAGGAATGATTGATATGTGCATTTAAGGACCAAATTAACAAGTATATAATTGAGCAAGAATCTAAGAGGGAACATCTGATACTGATCCTAAACCAAAGCATGCTTTTCAAGAAAACATGAAAAAGAAACAACATAGAGCATGTACCTGTCTTCTCTAATCCAAACTTTTCTAGGATTATTTTCTCAGCACATGTGCAAGCACATGTTAATTCTTTGGCATTTGATGGTACTAAGCCAAAGTATAATAGGGCAAGAAATCCTATCAGAAGCTACATGATTAAAAATATTTTCTTGTTTAAGCATAAACATAAATTAACAGAGAGAGGGAGAGAGTTTAGATACAGAAAATGGAGTAATGTGTGTTGTTTTATTCTCTCAAATGAAGGTTTATATATGAGTACAAAGCTAGTATGAATGCAATAGTAAGATGTCCATCGTTGTGGCTACATCATCACAGCTGCAACTCCACATGGTTGCTGTGATGATGATAATTGTCATGCTTGCTGCCTCCCCACAAGCTTTATGTCACACAAGTTTTCATACCTATATCTATATACTCAAGTATTATATCTATTTACATGATATAGTCATTATACTATAATACATTTATACTACAACACTCCCCTTTGGATATATCATGTCAATAGTGTTGCCTAGGCCGTGCACTTCTAAGTTGCCTCATTGAAAACCTTACCAAGTAATAAAAACCCTGTGGGAAAAAAAAACCTTGGTCGAAGAAGAAAAAGAGCACAACGCGTTTTGAATTGGAATATGTTTCTAGATACTCCCCCTGATTTCAACTCCCCCTGAAAATATAATCATGGGAGTTTGGATAACTTTCTCAATCTGATGCTCTTCACATGTTTCTCGAAAGGAGATTTTGGTAACGACTTAGTAAATAAGTCTGCTACATTATCCTCTGATCGGATTTGTTTTACTTCAATATTTAGAAGTGTTTGTTGTTGCTGATTGTAGAAGAATTTAGACGATATATGCTTGGTATTGTCGCCCTTGATGAAACCTAATTTCATTTGCTCAATACAAGCTGCATTATCCTCGTAAATACATGTAGGTTCATTTGTGTTAGACTTCAAACCACAAATTCCTCGAATATGTCTAATTACAGACCTTAGCCATATGCATTCACGCACAGATTCATGTAGAGCAATATCTCTGCATGATTTGAGGAAGTAGCCACAAGGGTCTGTTTTGTAGACCTCCAAGATATCGCTGTGCTTCCCATGGTAAAGACACAACCTGTTTGGGAGCGACCTTTGTGAGGATCAGAGAGATATCCTGCATCAGCAAAACTCATCAAAGCATCACAGACATTTTGATGGAGGGGAGGAGGAGAACGTCGGTCACCATTGACGGTGGCGCCGGCGTCTATATTACGGAAGGTGGCATTTTCCATTGTGGGGTTTGATCCCATACTATCATCTTTTCTTTTCTCTCTGTAGGGATAAAACAATCTCATATCAATCATACCTCTCAAGTATCGAAAAATTGTCTTTATACCAACCCAATGACGGCGTGTTGGTGCTGAACTATGTCGAGCTAAAAAATTCACTGGGAATGAGATATCTGGTTTTGTGCATTGAGCTAAGTACAGTAATGCACCTAGTGCACTTAGATAGGGCATTTCATCCTCTAATAAATCTTCATCCTCATCCTTTGGACGAAACGGATCTTTTCCTTGCTCAAGACTACAGCAGATCATAGGAGTACTCACAGGCTTTGCTTTATCTTCATTAAATTCAGATTTCAAATATTTAGCAGTTCCCTTTAACTCAGCTAGAGTTCCAATTAGGTTCATGTTATCGACATAAACTGCTACAATTGCAAATCCGGAACTTGTCCTTTTAATGAACACGCATAGGCATATTTCATTGTTAACATATCCCTTCCCAATTAAGTAGTCACTTAGACGGTTATACCACATCCGTCCGCATTGTTTCAATCCATATAGTGAGCGTCTTAATCTTATTGAAAACGCGCTCCGTGGTTTAGAGCCACTTGATTTGGGTAATTAAAGTCCATCTAGAACCTTCATATATATCTCTGAATCTAGATCCCCATAGAAATATGTTGTAACCACATCCATAAGCTGCATGTCAAGTTTTAAGAAACTATCAAACTGACAATGTATCAAACTGACAATGTAGCGGAATGTTATAACGTCCATTACAGGAGAATATGTCTCCTCGTAGTCGATTCCAGGGCGTTGTGAGAAACTTTGCGCCACAAGGAGGGTTTTGTATCTAACAACCTCATTTTTCTCATTACGCTTTCTAACAAAGACCCATTTATGGCCAACAAGTTTTATATTTGGTGGTGTCATCGTCATAGACCGAAATACCTGTCTCTTTGTTAGTGAATCCAATTTAGTCTGGATCGCATCTTTTCATTTAGGCCAATCTGCTCTTCGTTATCATTCTTCAATGGAGCGAGGTTCGATATCATCGTATTCTATAATTCTTTTTGCAATATGATATGCAAATGCATCATCGATAGCCATGGAATTTCTATCCATCATCTCATGTATACTAGCGTAATTCATGGAGATCTTTCTATTCTCTGGAATTTGTTCTTCCAATAATGTCTCTTGGACATAACCATAATCCGGAATATTCTCCTGAGATTGATTATTTGCATCGATAATTAACGGATTATTTTGTGCCAAACTCGCTTTCTTTCTTGGGTGAGAATCCATCCAACCTATGGGTCTCCCACACTTCCTGGCAGGAGCCATGGGCCTAGCCACTGTGTCACCCATATAGGGGACGTTGGCGCCATACTCATGTACTCTTGAGGTGGCGTTATATCCTCTAGTTTTAGAGACATCAATCCTTGCAGGTACGTTTGCAGCAGGTATGTGTGATCTCGTCTCTTTAGCGATATCAGAAAACGCATCAAGCATCGATTCTGCTACGTTCTGAAGATCGAGAATTCTCCGCACTTGAACTTCGAACTGTGGGATTCAGGGATCAAGATGAGACAAAGTGGAGATAGACCATGACGATTCCTGTTGTTTCTGTTGAACATTAGTATTCATGTCTCCCCCTAACGATGGGAAAACAGTCTCATCAAAGTGACAATCCACAAATCCAGCGGTAAATAGATCACTTGTCAAGGGTTCTCAGTAGCGGATAATGGATGGAGAGTCATATCCAATAAAAATACCCAGTCACCATCTAGGACGCAGAAAAGGGTTAGGTGGCAGTGGGCCTCAGACGAATAAGAACAGCTGCATGCAATATCGCATAGCCTCATGCAGAAATAGGGAAATTGGTGAGCATAACCAATGCTCTAGCAACCATTTGAAGTCTATTAATGGCAGCTCCTGCAAGACCATTTTGGATGTGAACATGAGAGACATGGTGTTCAACCTCGATCTCAATGGACATGCAATAATCATCAAAAGTTTTTTATGTAAACTCTGCAGCATTGTCAAGACAAATTGACTTAATAGGATGATCAGGGTGGTGAACCCTTAACTTAATGATGGTTTAGCAAATGTAGCATTTCTTATGGATAAGAGCATGACATGTGACCAACGTGTCGATGCATCAACCAACATCATAAAATATCTAAATGGTCCTCAAGTTGGTTGAATATGTCCACAAATATCACCTTGGATTCTTTGCAAGACTGGTATATTTTCTTTAGTGTCCTTTGCATAGGATGGTCTCGATCCTACCTTTGCTAAAGAGGACGCTTTGCAAAACGAATGATAGGCTTTAGAAGTAACTCCTTGGACCAATATTTGGTTCGTACTTCTTTTCGTTTTGAAGAATGGATGTCCGTGTGAAGTCTTTAATATACGAATCATCATATCACCACCTGAATTTCCCAAACGGTCGTGCTAAAGCCTATATGTGTCAAAATCACATAAATTATATGTCATGATATGGTTAGATTCAATTACTTTAATAGTGATTGCATACAATCCACTGGAGCGACATATAAGTTTCTCTAATACTCGTTTATTTCCGTAGTCATTAGATGTGATGTAAAGGAATTCTTGTCCGTTCTCACAATATGTTTCTACATGAAAACCATTGGCTCTTATATCTTTAAAACTCAATAGGATTCTTCCAGCCCTTGGAGCATATAGAGCTTCGGTGACATTATTATCTGTGCCATTTGGCAACATAAATTCAGCTGGTCCTCGACCATGAATTAATTGTGATGGCCCTGCCATCGTAGTCACTGAAGATCGACTAGGCGTCATCCATAAAAATAGTTGCATATATCGCAATATAGTATGTGTGGTGCCACTATCAAGAATGCATTCCAACTCTCCTAGAAACATACTGAAAGATAATAAAGTTCGGACTTTATCACATGTCCATGACATTGAATAATAATGCGACACTTTATTAATAAGGAAAATAGTCAATGATTACATCAGAATTTCCAAAGTCTATTCCAAAATAAAATCAAACTTAGACAAGTTGTAGTCACTCAATCACTTTGGTAACTCCAATAAAATATGACCAAGGAAGTAGAGAGAGATGTTGGTGGAGCGAGGCTCTCTTAAGTACCACTATCTCAATTACTTTTCTACACATCATACTTCATTGGATGCGCCACATGAGAAAGAGTTAATACAATTGTTATTTATTGACTAAGGCACATTGCCGTTCTTGGAAAATAAAAATGACTATTCTAATCAAAGTTTGTGGCATCCTCGTGCACTTCATTTCCAGCTTTGAAGTCCTTAATGACGAGATTGACACCTTCACCATCTTCTTCTTCGGTAAGGTAGATTTCTTGCTCCCTCAAGTCCCTATACTCCTTGTAACGTGTAGCTAGTTGGGGACTTACATGGCATTACTTTAACCAATGCTCAATTAATCCACATCGATGACACATGTCATTGTGGTTACCTCCCTTCATTTGAGGTGCACATGGTGGATATTCCCTAGGAGGGTTGGAGTGCTACCTCCACGGCTCATGGTTCTACCTCCACGGCTGGTGTTGCCATATCCACCTCTTCGACGTGTGGCGTTGCCATCACGTGTGCCCGCTTTAAAGTTGCGGTTTCCTTCCCTTTTATTAGAGTGCCTCTCCTTGCGCCCTCTTTTGGGTGCATTATAATTTGTCTTGTGAACGCTCTTAGTTCAATGGGCCTTGAATTATTATTCTTCACGAGGATGTTGTCGTGTTTTTTAGCTACAGACATAACATTGATGAGCTGATTAAACCTCGTAATTTGTCCAGCATTGACTTCGGTACGATATTACTTTGATAGCAAAAGTGCTACAACGGGAAAGGTAGAGAGAGTCTTCTCAATTAACTCTTGTTCTCTGAGAGGTTGTTCACAAAACCTCAACATGGCTTTGAGGCGAAGAGCTTCTGAATTATATTCAGTAACAGACTTGAAGTCGGCACTGCATATATTATTCCATTGAACCTTCAAGTCAGGGAAGAGGGAATCTTGGATATTGTCCAAGCGCTCTTCTAGCGCTACCCATAGGTCTTTTGCATCATTGATCGACATGTACGCTAATCTGAGTGATTTATCCATGTGACGTCGCATCAAGATAAGTACTTGAGCCTGCTTTGTAGGTGTTCGTTGGAACACAAGACCCTCATTAGGTGCCCGGATTATGGGCAATATCCCCTCTTGAACTGAGATTGTTGTCAACATCAGTTATCCAGCTATGGTATTCCGAGCCTGTTGAGTCAAGCATGGGAAAGTCGAGTCTTGGTTCATTCGACATCCTGAAGATAAGAAGAGAAGATATATTAATTTCGGAGTTTAAACTTCCAGGAAAGCTAAACTAATATGATTTTCGAGCTATGCTACCAAGAAATCAATTTCCAAGAATATTTAGATTTGACCGAAATAATGATGTTTAATATGATCATAAATTGATGCTTGCGGACGCTCTTAGTCCGAATATTATGAACACTCTTAGTTCATTGATTATGAACGCTCTTAGTTCGTTTCGAGTGAATTTCTATAATTCCACTTTTCGATTGCAAGTTCCCGAGAAAAAGAAAAGGAGAAACAAGAAGTAAAAACTCAAAAATGGAAACTTTTAGCAAAAAAAAACATCAAAATAGTGTCGCCGGGAAATTTGGCTGGAAAAAGTTGTCGGAGGTGACCGGAAAAGTCGCTGGAAAAATTGCCCGAAAAGTCGCTGGAAATTCACCAAAAAAGTCACCGATGTCGCTGCGCTGCAGGCTATCAACAGGTGCTCAGCAGGCTGTGGGCAGGGGTTTCGGCAGCTGCTCGGCAGATCTGTCGGCAGATCTTGGTAGGCTGTCAGTAGGTCCTCGACAGGGGCTCGGCAGATCTATCAGCAGGTGTTACAACCCCAACAAAAATTTATATACTTACAGGTCTTTTGGACGGTAAATGAGAGTTATTTTAATTTTTGGCTCCGTTACGAACTTTTAAGGGGCCCTAAAATATGACTTTTTGTTCGGCTCAAAATTTGAGAAAACATTCTTCATGAAAGTTGTAGACGACATTAAACCGAGTGCGTGCATATGTGGTACGCTTAAATCAGAGTTCGTATGAGAAAGTTATGGCCAAAATATCAAAATTACTGTTTGTGATAATTTGTCTATAAATAGTCGAGTTACTGTGGTAAGTTTCTATTTCAGAAACTTACTGAGCCTCTCTCTCCCCCCGATACTCTCTTCCTCTCCGACCTCTTCACCTTCTTCTGGCCATAACTCCTTCATCCAGCGACAGATTTTAATGTATAAGATGTCGTTGGAAAGCTCTCTTCCTTCTCTTCATTTCTGGGTTAATTTGATAGCTTCATTTGAATTGGGGAAGGTGCAGCAAGGGGAAGAAGAGGATGGTGCTGCTGTTTTCTTGGATTTTTGGTCGGAACTTGAGTTTCCAGCCACCTCCGGTGATGATTCTTTCTAGGTCTTGGAGCTCTTGGATCATACAACCATCCCTCAAAGTTTCTTGATCAAATTTGAAGCATGAAGGAAGAATCGAAGGTTTGAAATTCGGAGTCACTATTCACATTTGGGTTTACTGTTTTCTTAATTGTTCATATAGTTCTAGTCGTTTTCTGGCTTTGTGGTAGTTAAGAGAATTTCTTAGGAGGTTGAGATGAATGTCGTGCTAAAATTTGGTGACCATCGAAGGAGTTGGCAGCCGCGTGAACAGTGCGTCGGATGAACAGTGACTTAAATTCTGTTTTTTAGCTAGTTAAATCACATAATTGATGAAAAGTTGATATATGTGAATTTGATGAAATTTGGATGGATATCAAGAAGAATTGAAGGAGTTAAGATAAAAGGAGACGTTTAGGAATTCGATTTAATTATCGTAAATTTAGATTTCCGTCATGTAATTATTTATTTACGAGCGTTATATTTATACAGGACGTGAGGAGGAATCACACGGAAGAAATTTCGAATAAACGGCAAGTTTAGCCGTATACTGTGAGTGGACTTTTGTTTTAAATAATGATGCATATATTTATTTTGAAATTATTGATTTATTTAATTATCGTTTTATTTAGCGAATTTTGTTTTGGATTATAATTTTAGTATTGGTTTTTCCATATGAATTTCGGATATGAACTTATTATGCTCAAATTTGGATTTTTGATTTGTTTTTTTTAGAATATGAATTGATTATCGAGATTAATTATGATTTATCTCGATTATGATTTGAGAAATGGATTTATGATACTATTTTTTGGATATTGAGCTTTCGATATTTATCTCTGATATATGATTATTATTTGAAAATGTGATTTATGTGATCTCCGACGAATTATTTTCTGAGGTGATTTCCGTAATTCAATATTATATTTTATTCGTCGATTTTGAGATTCTGGAATATTATCGGAGATGAGATTTTTGAGGAAATTATTTACACTTATTATTCTCGCCGACTTGTTTATGAATTTGAGAATATTTTGACGTGCGGGGCCATGTCATTGGAATATACGTATTTTTTTCGCGAGGAATTGTGGAAGCTTTATGGATTTACGAGTTTTTGAATTATTTTCCTTCACCACACTCGAGTTGGTTATTGTGTCTCATTCTCACTTACTTTGTGTTTGTGAGTGAAGTCGAGGTGATTTATTCTCCTCCTCACGTGAGTAGTAGGGGTTGTTATTTCTCCTCCTCACATAATTTATATGTGAGGGAGTCGAGAGTAGAGCTTGAGGGGCTCTGATATACTCATATGATGATAATTGTTCTTCCCCGTATGATATTATTATTTGACTAGCGAGATTGGCCCGATTTCTTCTAACCGGCGAGGCTGGTCTGTTTTTACGAGTTTTCATGTGGCGAGAAATATATTTTATAAATGTGGCATGCATCGAAATTTTTGTAAATATTTCAAATTATGGGAAAGTATTAAAGTTCGTTCAATTAAATTATACTGTTAATTATTTTTGTCCCCTCACTCTAATGTGTTTTTAAATTACTTTCCCCTGGGCTATTTGTTTTCAAATGCCCAGTTTGCAGGCGATATTAGTTGAGATCGGGCGTACATGGAGTTGAGGCATAGGTAGCACTACTTCGGCATTGTAGGATCTATCGATCCTTATCCTCTTTTCATTTGTTTTAGAATTGCTCTGATAACCTATGAGAATTGTTTATTATGGAAATTGAGTTGTTGGTTTTTGGGGAGCATGATGGCTCCAGAAGTATAAGGACGGTATGCTAGAAGTGTAATTTAAATTCTTTGCAGGTTAGGGTTGTTCATTTTTGGGAAAAGTTCTGTTGAATTTTCTCGAAAAGTGGACCCCGCATGGCCACCTGGAATTTCAGGGGGAAATTCTGGGTCGGGTCCTGTCAGCAGGTTCTCGGTAGGCTGTCGGTAGGGGCTCGGCAAATCTGTCGGCAGGGCCTCGACAGGTCTCGGCAGCGGTTCAGCTTTTTTCGATGGCCTGTTCAGGCGGTTCCGCGACCGGTTCTGGGCTTCTGGGATCAAGGGCTTTGATATGTGGTATGGTTTGAAGGTTTGTTGTAGACTTGGTAGAATGACGTCGATTGAATGATGAACTTCCTTTTCTCTTGTCAATTTGCAATTCGAATCCTAGAGTAATATCGTGTTGATAACGTGTTTAAGCATAAACAAAAATTAACAGAGAGAGGGAGAGAGTTTAGATACAGAAAATGGAAAGTAATGTGTGTTTTATTCTTCTCTCAAATGAGGGTTTATATGAGTACAAAGCTAGTGTGAATGCAATAGTAAGAAGTCTATTGTTGTGGCTACATCATCACAGCTGCAACTCCACATGGTTGCTGTGATGATAATAATTGTCATGCTTGTTGCCTCCCCACAAACTTTATGTCACACAAGTCTTCATACATATATTTATAAACTCAAATACTATATCTATTTACATGATATAGCCATTATACTATAATACATTTATACTACAATATTTCTTAGATTAATTACAATGATTGTTAATTATTTCCATTGGGTACTTCACTACTGAAATTTGGGCAATTCTATTACAATTCCTTTCCGCCATGTGTTAGTGAGTAGTCCATCTTGTCATCTAAGATGATATGTTGGTAGCAATCAACAAATAATTGGATGATCATATAGACCCGAACCAGTCGAGGGGACCATGAATTGGAAAAACAAGGAACAAATTGGGAGACAACCATGTGGATCCTCTAGAATGAAATACAGTTAGAGGACTTGCGGTATGAGGGTTCATTTCATCGATTTGTCTTCTGGAATCCCATCAAGAGCACAACCAGCAACGCAAATTTAATGTATCATTCAAAGTCCAATTATTGCCAACAAACTCCCACTAATTACAACATAAAACATTCCACCACCAACTAAATTACTTCAGAAGCTAGGAGATGAAATTGCTATAACCGTACCATAGATCAAGGTTCCAGTTGTCACTATAAGTTCTTCCCACTTCATGCTTCTGCTGTCAATTTAAAAACAGAGGCACAGATTAGTTTGGCTCTCTGCAAAGCTCCTGATTAATCAGTTTTACTGATCCAATCTGACTTCCTTAAATTTTGTTGACCCAAAGGACAGGTTTGGTTGACCAAAAACCAAAAATGACAGAATTTATCGTTAGAGGAGAGGTGAAAATTGGACCAATTCATTATTAGGGTTTAGAACCCAAGGCCACCTCCACCGTGATATTAATGAGTATCAGATCCATGTGATCATCTCCCTTTTGTCTTTAGAAATTTCCAGGATCAAATGACCCTACCTCCATTTCTTTCTTTACAGAGCAAAGCCCCCATTACAAGCAAAAGAGAAAGGTGAAAGGAACCCCCAAAGATAGAAGGAAAAAGACCTCACCTTTCAAAAGAAAAGCACCCACCCATTAGAACAAGACATGGAGGAGAAGATGATGATGACTAGCAGTAGCAGCCCAGAAACTAGCACAAACGAGACCACTACCACTTCAGCTTTCCCAAGCTGGAAACTTTACGAAAACCCATTTTATAATTCTCAACCTCAACATCAAAACCACTCAGAAAAACAACCACAATGCCAAATTAGCACCACCAAGAACCAACATTGCCTTCACCTCCCTATCTCTGCTCGAAAGCTCGCTGCTTCGTTCTGGGATCTCACATTTTTCAAACCCGTAATGGAGACTGAAATGGATTACACAAAAGCCCAGATCATGGAACTGAAAGCTGAGCTTGAATACGAGCGAAAGACGCGGAAGAAGTTGGAGGTGATCAACAAGAAGGTTGCCAAAGAGTTGGGTGAGGAAAGGAGGGTGCGAGAAGCAATTGAGAATGTGTGTGAAGAACTAGCGAGAGAGATTTCAAGTCGGAATTCAGAGATTAATAGGATGAGGAAGGAAATGGATGAGGAGAGGAAGATGCTGAGAGTGGCTGAGGTGATTAGAGAAGAGAGAGTTCAGATGAAGCTCTCTGAGGCCAAGTTTCTTTTTGAAGAGAAGGTGTTTGAGTTAAGTTCCAAACCTATACGAACTGAGAAGTCTGCTGCTTGTGTTGACAATGATGACCCAATTTGCTCCAATGTGGTTAGGACTAATTCGAAATCGGGTGCCTGCAGTGAAAATAGTGGTGGATTTTCGACAATGGCTATACAGAGAAGGGCTTCGCCGGAATCGGAGAATCCACACATAAAGAGAGGGATCAAAGGGTTTGTGGAATTTCCGAGAGTGGTTCGAGCAATTGGATCCAGAAGTAGGCATTGGGGTACAAAGCTGGAGTGCCAGAAAGCTCAGCTGAGGATTCTACTCAAGCAAAAGAGCCCCATCAGATCCAATAGTCTCATTATCAGTTAGTTCCTCTTGTTAAGCCTCTGTCCTTGTTGATTAATTTGTTCTATGTTAATCAATGTATAATGTGTTCTATATCATCTTAAATATGATTTTAAGCTTGTAATAGTTGAAAGACTACTGGAATTAAAGATGTTGGAAATTTTGTGCTCAAGTCCATTTTTAGTGTTTGCAATTAGAAAAGTATTGTTTTGGATCCGATCAAGCGCGTTGGAAAAATTGTGCAAACTTTTATCTATATCTAAAGATATACATGCACATGCGCATGCATCATTCTTGTTCAGTTTGACTTCTGAAGAAATCTACACATGCTGAAGCATGCTTCAATTTATAGATGCAGCAAGTCTCCTTGTTCTAGGTGTTCTATAATCTATAGAACTTTGGAGTTGTTAGATTACCTCATCGAGTGGAGCACACCACGAACAATTTGCAATCCAACCGCTCCCACTACAGCACCGTAAAACATTCTCTCTAATTCTAAGTGAAAATGGAGGCCGGAGTAGTAATAGTTGGTTTTTACTTTTCTGAAAAGGGACCACGGATGCCTTATCAACTAGAACGGACCCTATACGCGGTGCATTGTTTCTGATCAATGGACCACATATGGTCCTTGTTCTGGCTACCAAACTTTCAGATCCAGATATGGGCAAGAAAATCTGTAGGAATCTGTATGTTTCTTTTTGTGCTGTGATCAATATAGTGTTTAGTTAGCGAAAATTGTATAGTGTACTCCAGAGTATTAAAACTCTGGAGACATGAACTATTAGATTAATTCAAAGTTTAAGGAATCTGTGAGGCGATTAATGTTCATTGTTCCAGTCTAGATGTAATGAGAGGCATTCTCCCTGTGATTCCAAATTTTCATAGAGATTGTTACTATCTTAGTGTAACATACTTGGTACTTGGGTTTAATCTCTGATTTGTTGAGTTCTTTAGTCTTGGAAATGATTGCCATTGAATTATTAATTCTGGTGGGGATTAGAGAAAAGCCATAACATGATTGAAAACCATGAGCTTTGCCACCTTAGAAAAATGCTCTAATCATTCCTTGCAGAGCAAAAGATAGCGGCTCTGATATGCATTACACCCTGGAAATGGAATCTAAGCACAAAAACAAGTCTACAAGTAACAACAATATATAAAGCAAAGAACCAAATAGACCTGGCAATAGGCAACAAGAGAATGTCTTTTATTACTAGCAGCCTCTCCCTTTGACCTTTCTCGTTAATCTTCTTCCTTTTTCTCATCCCATAGACCCATACTGCAATGTCAGAACTGAACTGCTAATTTTGTAGATTGCTCTTTGAAGACACCTTTACTAGCAATATATAAAATGGTTTACCGACACACTCTCAAGACCATCTGTCTATCTATTTTCGATATTCTAAAGATGGATTATTGTGTATCAGAAAACATCAATTTTTCATTGATATGTAGCGGTGGTAGTCTTCGAAGAATGTCCAGAACGTGAATGATCCTCGACTTCTCGTCATAAAGAGGTACTATAACTTGGGTAAACGAAAATAATTGATTATAAATATCTTTATGCCCGAACAACGCTGTTGTAGTATAAATGTATTATAATATAATTGTCATATCATGTAAACAGATATAGTAATTTAATGTATAAATATAGTACTTGAGTGTATTGAGATAGGGATGAACACTTGTGTGGCATAAAGCTTGTGGGGAGGCAACAAGCATGTCAATTATCATTATTACAGCAACCATGTGGAGCTGCAGCTGTGATGATCATAACCACAGCAATGGACTTCTTCCTATTGCATTCACACTATCTTGTACTCCTATATAAACCCTCTTTTGAGAGAAGAATAACACACATTACTCTCCATTCTCTGCATCTAAACTCTCTCCCTCTCAAGTTATTTTTTGTTCATTCTACAACACGTTATCAACACGAGACCTAACCCAAGCTTGCTTGCACGCCCCGAAGCGTCTTGTTTGGGACCTCTTCAAAATCCTTACCTCAACAAAGTTGTTCATCTCTGTCTCTTCTATCTGACCTCCAAATTTCAGCCATGTTGGAGTCGTTTTGAGACATGTATACCATTCGAAGTGGGAGCTGTTCAGCACGCTCGTTCCTGTGCAAATTAGCCTGCTTGCACGCTGAGAAACGTATTTTTCGTGACCTTTAATCAAAATCTTTTCTTCATCAAAGTTGTTCATCTCTGTCTCATCTATCTGATCTCAGCCCTGTTGGAGTAGTTTTGAGACTTGTACACCATTTAAAGTGGGATCTGTTCAGAAATGAAAATGCTCCGAATTTCAACAAGTAAGTTTTAAAGATTAAAGTTCCCGTTTTTGAGTTTTTTACTCTTTTCTCCTCTTTTCTTCTTTTCGGGAACTTGCAATCAAAAAGTAGAATTATAGAAATTCACGCTAAACGAACTAAGAGCGTTCGTAATCAATGAACTAAGAGTGTAATATTTTGACTAAAAGCGTCTACAAGCATCAATTTATGACCATATTAAACATCACTGTTTCGGTCTAATCTAAATATTCTTAGAAATTGATTTCTTGGTAGCATAGCTCGGAAATCTTATTATTTTAGTTTTCGTGGAAGTTTAAACGCCGAAACTAAAATATCTTCTCTTCTTATCTTCAGGATGTCGAATGAACCAAGACTCGACTTTCCCATGCTTGACTCAACAGGCTCGGAATACCAGAGCTGGATAACCGACATTAAGAACCATCTCACGTCAAGAGGGATATTACATTATTACCCATAATCCAGGCACATAACGAGGGTCTTGTGTTAGAAAAGCGCTTTGGTAATATCCAAGATTCTCTCCTCCCTGACTTGAAGGTTCAATGGAACAATATACGCTTTGCCGACTTCAAGTCTGTTACTGAATATAATTCAGAATCTCTTCGCCTAAAAATCATGTTGAGGTTTTGTGAACAACCTCTCACAAGACAAGAGCTAATTGAGAAGACTTTCTCCACCTTCCTCGTCGCAGCACTTTTGCTATCAAAGCAATATGGTACTGAAGTCAATGCTAGACGAATTACGAGGTTTAATCAGCTCATCAATGTTATGTCTGTAGCTGAAAAACACGACAACATCATCATAAAGAATTATAATTCAAGGCCCATTGGAACTAAGAGTGTTCATGAAGCAAATTATAATGCACCCAAAAGAGAGAGCAAGGAGCGGTACCCTAATAATAGGGGACATGAGTACCCTAATAAAAGGGGACATGAAGGACGTATGAGTCCATATAATCGTCCCAATAAGGAAGGAAACAGAAAATTTAGAGCGGTTACACGTGATGGCAACGCCACACGTGGGAGATGTGGATATGGCAACATAAGCCGTGGAGGTAGCACCATGAGCTGTGGTAGTAGCTCCAACCCTCCTAGGGAATATCCACAACGTGCACCTCAAATGAAGGGAGGTAACCACAATGACATATGTCATCGATGTGGATCAATTGAGCATTGGTTAAAGCAATGTCATGTAAGTCCCCAACTAGTTGCACGCTACAAGGAGTATAAGCACTTGAGGGAGCAAGAAATCTACCTTGCCGAAGAAGAAGATGATGAAGATATCAATCTCGCCATTGAGGACTTCAAAGCTGGAAATGAAGTGCACGAGGATGCCGCAGACTTTGATTAGAATAGTCCTTTTTATTTTCCAAGAACGGCAATGTGCCTTAGTCAATAAATAACAATTGTATTAACTCTTTCTCATGTGGCGCATCCAATGAAGTATAATGTCTTGGAAAGTAATTGAGATAGTGGTACTTAAGAAAGCCTCGCTCCACCAACATCTCTCTCTACTTCCCTGATCATATTTTATTGGAGTTACCAAACGGATTAAGTGACTACAACTTGTCTAAGTTTGATTTTTTTGGAATAGACTTTGGAATTTTGATGTAATCATTGGCTATTTTCCTTATTAATAAAGTGTCGCATTATTATTCAATGTCATGGACATGTGATAAATTCTAAACTTTATTATCTTTCAGTATGTTTCCCGGAGAGTTGGAATGCCTTCTTGATAGTGGCACCACACATACTATATTGCGACATAGACAACTATTTTTATGGATGACGCCTAGTCGATCTTCAGTGACTACGATGGCAGGACCATCACAATTAATTCATGATCGAGAACCATCTTAATTTATGTTGCCAAATGGCACAAATATTAATGTCACCGAAGCTCTATATGCTCCAAGGGCTGGAAGAACCCTATTGAGTTTTAAAGATATAAGAGCCAATGGTTTTCATGTGAAAACACATTGCGAGAACGGACAAGAGTTCCTTTACATCACCTCTAATGACTACGGAAATAGACGAGTATTAGATAAACTTATGTGTCGCTCTAGTGGATTGTATGCAACCACTATTAGAGTTATTGAATCTAACCATGTCATGAAAGATAATTTATGGGATTCTGACAAATATAGGCTTTGGCACGACCGTTTGGGGCATCCAGGTCGTGATATGATGATCCGTATATTAAAGACTTCACACGGACATCCATTCTTCAAAACAAAAAGAAGTACGAACCAAAGATTGGTCCAAGGAGTTACTTCTAAAGTCTATCATTCGTTTTGCAAAGCTTGCTCTTTAGCAAAGGTAGGATCGAGACCACCCTATGCAAAGGACACTAAAGAAAATATACCATTCTTGCAAAGAATCTAAGGTGATATTTGTGGACCTATTCAACCAACTTGCGGACCATTTAGATATTTTATGATGTTATTTGATGCATCGACACGTTGGTCACATGTCATGCTCTTGTCCACAAGAAATACTACATTTGCTAAACTCCTAGCACAAATCATTAAGTTAAGGGCTCACCACCCTGATCATCTTATTAAGTCAATTCGTCTTGACAATGCTGGAGAGTTTACATCAAAAACTTTTAATGATTATTGCATGTCCACTGGGATCGAGGTAGAACACTATGTCCCTCATGTTCACACCCAAAATGATCTCGCAGAAGCTGCCATTAAGAGACTTCAAATGGTTGCTAGAGCATTGATTATGCCCACCAATCTCCCTATTTCTGCTTAGGGCTATGCGATATTGCATGCAACTGTGCTTATTCATCTAAGGCCCACTACCACCTAACCTTTTTCTGCGTCCCAGATGGTGACTGGGTATTTATGTTGGATATGACTCTCCAACCATTATCCGCTACTTAGAACCCTTGACAGGTGATCTATTTACCGCTAGATTTGCGGATTGTCACTTTGATGAGACAACCTTCCCGTCGTTAGGGGGAGACATGAACACTAATGTTCAACAGAAATGACAGGAATTGTCATGGTTTGTCCCCACTTTGTCTCATCTTGATCCCAGAACCGCACAGTCTGAAGTTGAAGTGCGGAGAATTTTCGATCTTCAGAACGTAGCAGAATCGATGCCTAATGGGTTTTCTGATATAGCTAAAGAGACAAGATCACACATATCTGCTGCAAACGTGCCTGCAAGGATTGATATCCCTAAAACTAGAGGACATGACACCACCTCAAGAGTACATAAGTATAGCGCCAACGTCCCCTATATGAGTGACGTAGTGGCTAGGCCCACGGCTCCTGCCAGGAAGCGCGGGAGACCCATAAGTTCGATGGATTCTCGCCCAAGAAAGAAAGCGAGTCTGGCACAAAATAATCCATTAATCATCGATGCAAATCATCCATCTCAAGAGAATATTCTGGATTATGGTTATGTCCAACAGACATCATTGGAGACACTCCAATGACAACCAATTCTAGAGAATAGAGAGATCTCCATGAATTACACTAGTGTATATGAGATGATGGATATAAATTCTATGGCTATTGATGATACATTTGCATATCATGTTGCAAAAGGAACTATAGAATACGATGATAGCGAACCTCGCTCCATTGAAGAATGTCAACGAAGAGCAGATTGGTCTAAATGAAAAGATGCGATCCAGACTGAATTGGATTCACTAACAAAGAGACAGGTGTATGGGTCTATAATGCTGACGCCCCCAAATATAAAGCATGTTGGCCATAAATAAGTCTTTGTTAGAAAGCGTAATGAGAAAAATGAGGTTGTTAGATACAAAGCTCGCCTTGAGGCACAATGTTTCTCACAACGCCCTGTAATCGACTACAAGGAGACATATTCTCCCGTAATGGACGTTATAACGTTCCGTTACCTTGTCAGTTTGGTAGTTTCCGAAAAACTAGACATGCAGCTTATGGATGTGGTTATAGCATATCTCTATGGGGATCTAGATTCAGAGATATATATGAAGGTTTCAGATGGACTTCAATTACCCCAATCAAATGGCTCTAAACCACGGAGCTCGTGTGTTCATTAAAACAATCCGGACGGATGTGGTATAACCGTCTAAGTGACTATTTGATTAGGAAGGGATATATTAACAATGAAATATGCTCAGGCGTGTTCATTAAAAGGACAAGTTCCGGATTTGCAATTGTAGCAGTTTATGTCGATGACATGAACCTAATTGGAACTCTAGATGAGTTAAAGGGAACTGCTAAATACTTGAAATCCAAATTTGAGATGAAAGATCTTGGGAAAACACTGTTTTGTCTCGGAATAGAACCCGAGCACCATAGTGATGGGATTATGATCCACCAGTCAGCGTATACTCAAAAATTACTAAGGCGCTGTAATGAAGATAAAGCAAAGCCTGTGAGTACTCCAATGATCGGCCGTAGTCTTGAGCCCGGAAAAGATCCGTTTCGTCCAAAGGATGAGGATGAAGATTTATTAAAGGCTGAAATGCCCTATCTAAGTGCAATAGGCGCATTACTGGACTTAGCTCAATGCACAAAACCGGATATCTCATTCCCAGTGAACTTGTTAGCTCGACATAGTTCAGCACCAACACGCCGTCATTGGGTTGGTATAAAGACAATCTTTCGATACTTGAGAGGTACAATTGATATGAGATTGTTTTATCCTTACAGAGAGAAAAGAAAAGGCGGAAGTATGGGATCAGACCCCACAAGGCAAAATGCCACCTTCCGTAATGTAGACGTCGGCGCCACCGTCTATGGTGACTGAAGTTCTCCTCCTCCCCTCCATCAAAATGACGCTGATGCTTTGATGGGTTTTGCTGATGCAGGATATCTCTCTGATCCTCACAAAAATCACTCCCAAACAGGTTATGTCTTTACCATGGGAAGCACCGCAATATCTTGGAGGTCTACAAAACAGACCCTTGTGGCTACTTCCTCAAATCATGCAGAGATTATTGCTCTACATGAAGCTGTGCGTGAATGCATATGGCTAAGCTCTGTAATTAGACATATTCGAGGAACTTGTGGCTTGAAGTTTACCACAAATGAACCTACATGCATTTACGAGGATAATGTCAGATTGTATTGAGCAAATGAAATTAGGTTTCATCAAGGGCGAAAATACCAAGCATATATCGCTTAAATTCTTCTACAATCACAACAACAAACACTTCTAAACATTGAAGTAAAACAAATCCGGTCAGAGGATAATGTAGCAGACTTATTTACTAAGTCTTTACCAAAATCTCCTTTCGAGAAACATGTGAAGAGCATCGGAATGAGAAAGTTATCCAAACTCTCATGATTATATTTTCAGGGGGAGTATCCAGAAACATATTCCATACTCAACGCACGTTGTGCTTTTTTTCTCCTTCGACCAAGGTTGTTTTTTCCCACAGGGTTTTTATTACTTGGCAAGGTTTTTAACGAGACAACTTAGAAACGCACGGCCCAGGCAACACTATTGACATGAAATATCTAAGGAGGAGTGTTGTAGTATAAATGTATTATAGTATAATGGCTATATCATGTAAATAGATATAGTACTTCAGTGTATAGATATAGTACTTGAAGACTTGTGTGGCATAAAACTTGTGGGGAGGCAACAAGCATGTCAATTATCGTCATTGCAGCAACCATGTGGAGCTGCAACTGTGATGATCATAGCCACAACAATGGACTTCTTCCTATTGCATTCACACTATCTTGTACTCCTATATAAACCCTCTTTTGAGAGAAGAATAACACACATTACTCTCCATTCTCTGCATCTAAACTCTCTCCCTCTCAAGTTACTTTTTGTTCATTCTACAACACAAGCTAGTTTATTGATCTGGCATGAATCCAACTCGACATGATATAAACTTGTATTTTCTTAGATGAGCCGGCCCTAGCCCTTTGGATTATATGATGGGCCGGCCTTAACACGATCCGAAGCCTCATTACAATCCGTTGAGAGTATTCAAATACTCTATGGATAACAGAGGGTACCCTTAGTACCGAAAGCATTGACAAAGGTTCTGTCTACGTGATTTGAGCTCACACTTCACTCCAAAGTGGCGCCTTTGATTTGATGACAGCCATGCCAGCACCACACATATAGGTCCAAATCGTTCCACATAACTGCTCAATGAATTCATCACCAGGGACTCTGGATGCATGTAATATCTTGTGAAGACTGACAACAATCTTGGTATAAATCTCATGTCTTTATGATACAGTATCAGTCCAGATAGAGTGCGAGTAAAACCAATTCTGTAAGAGCATGGAATTCTATCCTCTTTGCCAAACGCAAATTGGTACCACACTCACCAGTCTAATAATTTGTTCATCTACTTTCTACTCATTTAACAGCTGTATCTCTTCGAAATGAAATTCAGAAATCGTACTTTACAGTCATCTGAAATATTAACTCTGCCATATTGCCAGTTTAAGTAATTACCTCCTTCATCAAACTTGGTGGCATTATGTATCTCTCATTCTCTCTCCCTTAAACCCTAAGCCCTAAAATAATATACCAAATTGGGTTTGCCAAGATTAGATGGCTGAATAAGTTGTTTAGCTCCGTCCAGTGGTCCACATCAAAGAAACAGAGACATGTATGATTGGCATCCACCCAGATTACAGATCAGATTAACCAAAAACCACCTTATTAATTAATCATAGAACATTCTCCCTTCCAAGATTGTGAAGTCCAAATCCAAAGTCTTTAACATTCTCAGTACCAAAGCTAAATTAATGCATTCATTCATGGGGTCCAAATTTCATGCTGAATTGGTTATCACATCAACATCTCAATTCTCAACAGCCTTTGGTCCCCAAACCTCCACATAAACCCTAGGGGTCCCACAGTGTTAACGCCGTTAAAGACCGACAGTCACTCAGTCAAGCTTGGTCAAAGTACTGAAAGTACTGAACAGAGTGAGAGCCAATGAGGCTCTGTGTTTGCCATGAAAAGTTGAAAACCAAGAGTCAATACTAATCGCTAACCAATCGTCCAATCCTATGCAGCGGTGACTATAATCCAACTATATTTAGGAGCTAATGGTGTTAGACATGACGTGAAGTAAACGTTTATGTCTGTGTGTCTGTGCAGTGCCAGCTGCTTTGTACTAGTTTTTGTCCTTATTGTATAAGAGGAACTAATGTTGGACGCTTGGGAAGCAAAGGAAACCGCCACACTATAGCAAAACCCACTAGACTAGAAGAGCAATAGCAGAAAACAAAACAGAGAGAAAGTTGAAGTGTCAAATAAGATAGAGTAAGAGTGTTGTTGAAGCTGTTTCCTTTTGGGGTTTTTGGTTGGACAAGTGAGTGAGAAAGGTTGCATCTTTCTGACTATATATCATGAAGAGTAGGAGAAATGGGTTTGTGGAAACAGAAACAGAGTGTTGTGATATTGGGTTGGGTTTGATGATGGAAACCCATCACCAATCATTTCCTTGTAAGAAGATGAATCAGATGGTGATGGTGATGCCTCATCATCCTCATCATGAGCCTCAATTTTGCAGTGGTGGTTTTGATGGAGAAACACCTAGTAGTAATAGTACACCTTTATTTTATAACACAAGCAACAACAGCAACCCAGGGATTACTGATATATACAATGCTGCCTCCTCTGATTTTGGTTCAGTAGTGGTGCCAAAGAATCTGCAGCAGCCTTACTACTCTGATAGTTTGTCTTTCAGTTCCTCAGGTAAAGTTCCTTTCTTTTCACTAAGCCAATCTTTGATTGCACATGTGGTGTTTGCTTAGATGTTTCAGCTAGTACATGGGTAGAAAGATTCTATTTTTTGACGAACATGTTCTGGTCTTTGTGGGTTTTGATCAGTAGGTGGAATGGTGAATGTGAATGTTAGAATTCCTTTTACTGCAGCTCAGAGAGAAGAGCTTGAGACACAGACTGTGATTTGCAAGTATATCATGGCATGCCTCCCTGTCCCTCAACAGTTAATTCTCTCCATCACCAACAATCCATCACCAAATGGTAAATCTTTTTTGCTCTTTCTTCATCAATTTTTTGTTTCTTTGCTTGTCTCTGTTCTATAAAGTTGGGGAAGAAGAAGAATGATGAGTGTTGTATTTCTTTTTGTTAGGAGCAAGAGACTCATCCAGAACAAGAGGAGTGAGAGACATGTTGGTGGGTTTTTCTAGGAGCTTGGATCCAGAGCCATGGAGGTGTAAGAGAACCGATGGTAAGAAATGGAGGTGCTCCAGAGACATAGCTCCTGATCAGAAATATTGTGAGAGACACTGCCACAAAAGACGTTCAAGAAAGCATGTGGAATCAATCCCCAACTTACTCAACAACAACATCAAGAATGCTAACATGCTAAGTCCAAAGCTTTCATCTTTCAAGAATAACAATCAAACTCCAATTTCAAGTTCCATGGTGACTCCTGCTGCTGCATCACATGGCCAACCCAGGTGGGTTAAATATTCAAGTTTTCAATTCTCTTAATTTCCTACTGAAACTTATGACCAGATGCCATTAATTCTATACTATTTTATTGCTTGTTCTTATCTATTTTTTGAATGTGTCAACGTGGGGTCTTTGCTATATTTTTGTTTGGGGTAGTAAATGTACCTTTTGTCTCTGACTGTGAAGAGCATTGGACTGGTTCGTGAATGGAGAAAGCACCTCTGTTGCTGGTTCTAACCAAGAATGGGAGCAATTGATGCCATTCAAGTTGGGTTTGAACAGCCACACCAGCAAGCGTGACACAGATGTGGATTTTCCAAAGCAACAAAATGAGAGCTCACTCAATTTGTATAGGGGTGGTAGCCAAGGTCTGCAGAGTCAGAGGTCACATGACTATTTGGGAGGAGCTTTAAATTCAAATCAGGCACAACAGACAAGGCATTTCATTGATGCTTGGTCCACTGAGAGAGATGGTAATGGCATTGATGAGCTTGGCCAGAGGAAGAGGGGCTCTGTTGCATTAAACCAGAAGCTGCTCCCTTCATCCCTCACTCTATCAATGTCTGGTGAGAATAGTGAAGCCAGTGAAGAAAATGAAAATAGGCAAATGGGTGTTGGGGTTTTCGGTTCAGAGAGGCAGAATGTAACATGGATGAGCCCACTTTCATGGATGAGCTCAACACCTGGTGGACCTTTGGCTGAAGCTTTGTGCCTTGGCATTGCCAGTTCCACAAGAGCAACAACCACCTCTAATGGCTGTAGAAGCTCAAACGCAGATGTTAGACAAGAATTTGATTTGATTAACTAAAGATCAAGCAAAGGCGCTTTTACACCAAAATGGTAGAGGTTTTTGTTTTGAGGAGAAGTCAGAAGAAAAGAAAAATCAAACTGTTTTGATTCATTTTGTTGCCTGCATCCAATAGAAGGTTGCCAGTTGATTACCTCTAGTGTACTTTTCTGTATTTTGTTAGAGAGAGATGAAAAGAAAGTGCACCTTGTTTAAGTACAAACGTAAAATGACAAAGAGAGGGAGAGTTTTGATTCAGAGAGAATGGAGATTTCAAGTGTGTTTATTCATCTCATACAATAGGGTATTTATAGGAATACATCGTAGTGTGAATGCTCAAAGAGAAAACCAAAATGATAGCAATCTCAATGATGAAATCTGCTATGCTTGTTGCCCCTTGGTAAAGCATGTCACACAAGTCTTCATACACTCAAGTATCTATGTTTATACACTCAAGTACTTATTTATACACTTAAGTATTTGTTACATGATATAGACATATATAGTATAATACATTTATACTACAACACTCCTCCTTGGATATTTCATGTCAATAATATTGTGTTGGTGGTGCGCTTCGAAGTTGCCTAGTTAAAAACTTTGCCAAGTAATAAAACCCTGTGGGAAAAAACAACCTTGGTCGAAGGAGAAAAAGAGCACAACGCGTGTTGGGTGTGGAGTATGTTTCTGGATACTCCCCCTGATTTAGATTCCCCTTGAGGATCATGGGAATTCGGATATCCTTCTCAATCTGATGCTCTTTACATGTTTCTCAAAAGGGAATTTTGGTAATGACTTAGTAAATAAGTCAACTATATTATCTTCTGATCGGATTTGATTTACTTCAATGTTCAGAAGTGTTTGTTGTTACTGATTGTAGAAGAATTTCGGCGTTATAGCTTGGTATTTTCGCCTTTGATGAAACTTAATTTCATTTGCTCAATACAAGCTGCATTATCCTCGTAAATGCATGTAGATTCATTTGTGGTAAATTTTAAACCACAAGTTACTCGAATGTGTCTATTTACAGACCTTAGCCATATGCATTCACGCACGGCTTCATGTAGGGCAATAATCACTGCATGATTTGAGGAAGTAGCAACAAGGGTCTGTTTTGTAGATCTCCATGATATCGCGATGCTTCCCATAGTAAAGACATAACCTGTTTGGGAGCGACATTTGTGAGAGTCAGAGAGATACCCTACATCAGCAAATCCCGTCAAAACATCATTATCATTTTGATGGAGGGGAGGGGGAGAACGTCGGTCACTATGGATAGTGTGGCTGGCGTGCACATTTCTTTTCTCTCTGTAGGGATAAAACTAGCCCATATCAATCGTACCTTTCAGATATCGAAAGATTGTCTCTATACCAACCCAATGGCGGCGTGTTGGCGCAGAACTATGTCGAGCTAATAAGTTTACTGCGAATGAGATATCCGGTCTTGTGCATTGAGCTAAATACAATAATGCGCCTATCGCACTTAGATATGGTATTTCAGCCTCTAATAAATCTTCGTCCTCATCCCTTGAACGAAACGGATCTTTCCTGGGCTCAAGACAACTGTTGATCATGGGAGTACTCATAGGCTTTGCTTTATTTTCATTAAAGCGTCTTAGTAACTTTTGAGTATATACTGACTGATGGATCATAATCCCATCATTACGGTGCTCGAGTCCTATTCCGAGGCAAAACCGTGTTTTCCCGAGATCTTTCATCTCAAATTCAGATTTCAAATATCTAGCAGTTTCTTTTAACTCATCTAGAGTTCCAATTATGTTTAGTCATCAACATAAACTGCAACAATTGCAAATCCGGATCTTGTCCTTTTAATAAACACGCAAGGGCATATTTCATTGTTAACATATCCCTTCCCAATCAAGTAGTCACTTAGACGGTTATACCACATCCGTCCGGATTGTTTCAACACATAGAGTGAGCGTCTTAATTTTATTGAAAAAGCGCTCCGTGGTTTAGAGCCACTTGATTTGGGTAATTGAAGTCCATCTGAAACCTTTATATATATCTCTAAATCTAGATCCCCATAGATATATGCTGTAACCACATCCATGAGCTGCATGTCAAGTTTTTCAGAAACTACCAAACTGACAAGGTAGCGGAACGTTATAACGTCCATTACGGGAGAATATGTCTCCTCATAGTCGATTCCAGGGCGTTGTGAGAAACCTTGCTCCACAAGGCGGGCTTTGTATCTAACAACCTCATTTTTCTCATTACGCTTTCTAACAAAGACCCATTTATGGCCAACAAGTTGTATACTTGGTGATGTCAGTGTTATAGACTCAAATACCTATCTCTTTGTTAGTGAATACAATTCAATCTGGATCGTATCTTTCCATTTGGACCAATCTGCCCTTCGTTGACATTCTTCAACGGAGCGAGGTTCGATATCATCGTATTCTATAATTCCTTTTGCAATATGATATGCAAATGCATCATCAATAGCCATAGAATTTCTATCCATAACCATCATTACATGTATACTAGTGTAATTCATGGAGATCTCTCTATTCTCTGGAATTGGTTCTGCCATTGGAGCATCCTCCAATGATGTCTCTTGGACATAACCATAATCCGGAATTTTTTCATGAGATGGATTATTTGTATCGATGATTAATAGATTTTTTTGTGTCAAACTCGCTTTCTTTCTTGGGCGAGAATTCATCAAACCTATGGGCCTCCCGCGCTTCCTAGCAGGAGCCGTGGGCCTAGCCACTGCATCACCCATATAGGGGACGTCATGTCCTTTAGTTTTAGGGACATCAATCCTTGCAGGTACATTTGCAACAGGTATGTGTGATCTTATCACTTTAGCGATATCAGAAAATGCATCAGGCATTGATTCTGCTACGTTCTGAAGATCGAGAATCCTCCGCACTTCTATTTCAGAATGTGTGGTTCGGAGATCAAGATGAGACAAAGTGGGGACAGACCACGACAATTCATGTCTTTTCTGTTGAACATTAGTGTTCATGTCTCCCCCTAATGACGGGAAGATTGTCTCATCAAAGTGACAATCCGCAAATCTAGCGGTAAATAGATCACCTGTTAAGGGTTCTATGTAGCGGATGACAGTTGGAGAATCATATCCAACATACTAAGCGTCTTTGAGGTCCCATTTTGGTGCGTTGTGTTGGCGCAATTGGCACATAGACTGCACACCCAAATATGCGTAAGTGTGAGACATCAGGCTCATACCCAGTCACCATCTGGGACGCAAAAAAGGGTTGGGTGGCAGTGGGTCTCAGACGAATAAGCACAGCTGCATGCAATATTGCATAGCCCTAAGCAGAAATAGGGATATTGGTGCGCATAACCAATGCCCTAGCAACCATTTGAAGTCTTTTAATGGCAGGTTCTGCGAGACCATTTTGGGTGTGTACATGAGGGACATGGTGTTCAACCTCAATCCCAATGGACATGCAATAATCATCAAAAGTTTTTGATGTAAACTCTCCAGCATTGTCAAGACGAATTAACTTAATAGGATGATCAGGGTGGTGAGCCCTTAACTTAATGATTTGTGCTAGGAGTTTAGCAAATGTAGCATTTCTTATGGATAAGAGCATGACATGTCACCAACGTGTCGATGCATCAACCAACACCATAAAATATCTAAATGGTCCGCAAGTTGGTTGGATAGGTCCACAAATATCACCTTGTATTCTTTGAAAGAAAGGTATATTTTCTTTAGTGTGTTTTGCATAGGATGGTCTCGATCCTACCTTTGCTAAAGAGTAAGCTCTGCAAAACGAATGATATGCTTTAGAAGTAACTTTTTGGACCAATGTTTGGTTCGTACTTTTTTTCGTTTTGAAGAATGGATGTTCGCGGGAAGTTTTTAATATACGGAGCATCATATCACAACCTGGATGTCCCAAACGGTCGTGCCAAAGCCTGTATGTGTCAGGATCCCATACATTTTCATTCATGACATGGTTAGATTCAATGACTCTAATAGTGGTTGCATACAATCCACTAGAGTGACACATAAGTTTCTCTAATACTCGTGTATTTCCGTAGTTATTAAAGGTGATGTAAAGGAACTCTTGTCCATTCTCACAATGTGTTTCCACATGAAAATCATTGGCTCTTATGTCTTTAAAGCTTAATAGGGTATTTCCAGCTCTTGGAGCATATAGAGCTTCGGCGACATTAATATTTGTGTCATTTGGTAACAAAAATTGAGCTGGTCCTCGACCATGAATCAATTGTGATGGTCCTGCCATCGTAGGTACTGAAGATCGACTAGGTGTCATCCATAAAAACAATTGCCTATGTCACAATATAGTATGTGTGGTGCCACTATCAAGAATGCATTCCAATTCTCAGGAAAACATACTAAAAAAGAATAAAGTTCGGAATATTAACACATGTCCATGACATTAAATGATAATGCGATACTTTATTAATAGGGAAAATAGTCAATGATTACATCAAAGTTTTTCAAAGTCTATTCCAAAATAAAATAAAACTTTAGACAAATTGTTGTCACTCAATCCGTTTGATAATTCCAATAAAATATGACCAGGAAATTAGAGAGATGTTGGTGGAGCGAGGCTCGCTTAAATACCCCGTCTCAATTACTTTCCTAGACATCATACTTCATTGGGTACGCCACATGAAAAGGAATTAACACAATTTTTATTTGTTGACTAAGGCATATTTACCGTTCTTGGAAAATAGAAAAAGGACTATTCTAATCAAATTCTGTGTCATCCTCGTGTTCTTCATTTACAGCTTTGAAGTCCTCAATGGTGAGATTGACATCTTCACCATCTTCATCTTCAGCAAGGTTGGCTTCTTGCTCTCTTGCTTCCCTATACTCCTTGTAGCGTGCAGCTAATTGGGTACTTGCATGATATTGCTTAAACCAATACTCGATTGATCCACATCGATGACACATGTCATTGTGGTTACCTCCCTTCATATGAGGTGTAGGTTGTGCACGTTGTGGATATTCTCTAGGAGGGTTGCTGCTACTACCACGGCGCATGGTGTGACCTCCATGGCTCATGGTGCTATTTCCACTGCCGGTGTTGCCATATCTCCCTCTTCCACGTGTGGAGTTGCCATCACGTGTACCCGCTCTAAAGTTACGGTTTCCTTCTTTATTGGGGCGGTTATATGGACTCGTTCATCTTTCATGTCCCCTATTATTAGGGTACACATGTCCCCTATTGTTAGGGTACCGCTCCTTGCGCCCTCTCTTAGGTGCATTATAATTTGCCTCACGAACGCTCTTGGTTCCAATAGGTCCTGAATTATAATTCTTTACGAGGATGTTGTCGTGCTTTTCAGTTACCGATAGAACATTAATGAGCTCATTGAACCTCCTAATTCGTCCAGTATTTACTTCAGTGCGATATTGCTTTGATAGCAAAATTGCTGCAACGGGGAAGGTGGAGAGAGTTTTCTCAATTAGCTCTTCTTCTGTGAAGGGTTTTTGACAGAACCTCAACATGGCTTTGAGGCGAAGAGCTTCTGAATTGTATTCAGCAACAGACTTGAAGTCGGAGAAGCGTACATCGTTCCACTGAACCTTCAAATCAGGGAGGATGGAATCTTGGATATTGTTAAAGCGCTCTTGTAGCGCCTCCCAAAGATTTGATGGACATGTACTCTAATCTGAGTGCTTTGTCCATATGGCGTCGCATCAAGATGATTGCTTGTGCATACTTTATGGGTGTTCGAGGGAACACAAGGGCTGGGTCTGGTGCATGGATGATTGGCAATATCCCTTTCAATGTGAGATGGTTTTCAACGTCGGTTTTCCAGCTATAATAATCGGAACCTATTAAGTCAAGGATTTGAAAATCGAGTCTAGGTTCATTCGACATCCTTGAAGATAAGAATAAAATATTAGTTTCGGAGTTTAAACTTCCACGAAAAATAATAAGATTTCCGAGCTATGCTACCAAGAAATCAATTTCCAAGAATATTTATATTATACCGAAACAATGATGTTTAATATGGTCATAATTTGATGCTTGCGGACGCTCTTAGTCCGAATCATTATGAACACTCTTAATTCATTTGGCGTGAATTTCTATAATTCCGCTTTTGATCGTAAGTTCCCGAGAAAAGGGAAAAATGAGAAAAAAATGAATAAAAATAAAAAATGAGAACTTTTAGTAAAGAATACCTTGAAATAGTGTTGCCGGAAAATTTGACCGGAAAAAGTTATAAGAGGTGATCGGAATGATCACTGGAAAAAATCAAGAAATCGTCCGAAAAGTCGCCGGAAAAGTCGACGGAAAAATGTCCGAAAAGTCACCGGAAAAGTCGTCGGAAACTAGCCCTGCAGATCTGTCGGTAGCTGCTGTGCAGCGTCTCGACAGCTCTCGGCAGCGGTCCGGTTGGTGCTCAAAACTTCCGGCCGCCGGTTCTGGCGGTTCTGAGGCCGGTTCCGGGTTTCTGGAATCAAAGGCTTTGATATGAGCTAGGGTTTGGGGGTTTTTTGTAGGTTTGGAAAAATGACTTCAATTGATGATGAACTCTACTCTTGTCAATTTTCGATTCTAATTCTAGTGCAACTTCGTGCTGATAACATGTTTAAGTACAAACGTAAAATGACAAAGAGAGGGAGAGTTTTGATTCAGAGATAATAGAGATTTCAAGTGTGTTTATTAATCTCATACAAGAGGGTATTTATAGGAATACATTGTAGTATGAATGCTCAAAGAGAAAACCAAAATGATAACAATCTCAATGATGAAATCTGCCATGTTTGTTGCCCCTTGGTAAAGCATGTCACACAAGTCTTCATACACTCAAGTACCTATGTTTATACACTCAAATACCTATTTATACACTTAAGTATTTGTTACATAATATAGACATATATAGTATAATACATTTATACTACAACACACCTGACATATGACTTAAAGAGTTTTGACCATATTTGAAGTTTCACAATAGGATTTTTCATTCTGAGCTAGGGTGTTCTATGACATTGAATTGCCATAGCCAAAGTCAGTGATGCTGACATTAAACATCAATATATAGGTTTTCGACTTTTCGATACACATATAAAACATAACCAGCAGCTTTAAATGAAACCCAGGATGTAAAAATGAACAATGATTTTCCCCAACATAACCACTGAACTCTGAAGAAGAAGGGCACGTACAGGAATGAAGCTCATCTATGCAAATCGTTTGCCCACCCCATCATGAATCTTCTGGGCCTCAAGCAAGGCCTGATTGTAGAGGTCCTCTCCATTTATATTCTTCTGAACCTGAAGCAAGGCCATTTAGAATATTTTGGACCTCAAGTACGGCCTGATTGTACAGGTCTGCCCCATCTTTATTCTTTTTTTGGTCCTCGAGGCCAGTTGAGTCCCTTTTATTGCTTTCATCTTCTTTCGTCTTTTGGTCGTTGAGGCCGACCACATCCTTAACAATCTTCTCGATAAAATCAGATTCAGACCTGTCAATTTGAAAACATATACAGAAAATACTTGATCAGATGTGTGTGTGTTTGTATAGGTGATTAACCAACGATATTTTCTTGAAGAATGTATTGTATTTAACATACCCCCCTACATAAGTCCATCCAGACAAATTTGCTACTTGTGTAAGGGCTGCCCTCCATCTGGGGACCTTGTCCTTGTTGTATTTCAACCCGGCAAGGGCTTGACCAAAACTACCAGTTTGATGTCGTACACGTGCAGGATCCACTTTGTGAAAAACTGTTATCCCAGTTCTGCTGCTTTGATTTTTGACATACAAGGATCTTTAAAAGTTCATCCAAGCACCAACTTGACGAAGCGTAGTTTTCAGAGCATATAACCACAGAAATCTTTGAAACTTCTATTGCACGAAGAAGAGCTGCTGATCATCAAAGAAAGTCTTGATTTTCTCTCTATCTTGAGCCTTTTACAGATTATATGTAAAACCCGAGCGCGTATCCGTACCTCTAAAACACAAAAACACATCATGTATGCCTGGACGAGTGAGAGAACTAGAGGAAGAAGAGGCTTCTTTGTAGTCCATATTTGGAAGGGAAAGATCCGAGTTCTTACATTGCTTTTCAGACAACTAAAATCTCTCGAAAGAGTTGTAAGCCAGCCTCTCATGCATGGCCCTATATATGCGCCTGGCAGTTTCATCTACCATGTGAACTTAAATAAAGACTCAGTCCATCACAATTCTCTATCTCAAATTATCTTTTCTTCCTCTTTTAAAGACACCACCCAAACAGAGTTGACTTCAGCTGTGTCTGTCTTTTCAGAAAGGAAGGAGGCCTCTCCTAACTCCTAATGACAGATTAGCTGATTAGGTGTCATGTTTCATTCTGACCCTCACAGCTAGGCCACGTTCATGCTTATTTGTAAGAGCACAAAACGTTGTGATTCTATTAACCTCCGTCTAAGTTTAAGCAACGACCCATTGTTAGCGTGAATCACTCTTCTCCCCAAATCAAGAGTGATTCACCAATCTTAATTGAGTCCTGAATGTCTGCTATGTTCATAATTGTATTTAATGTAGAATCCTTCTCATAGTGAACTATAAAACATATATATATATAGGGCCCTTCTAGTGAGGGATCCATTTTTTTGGTATTTTCTAACTTTTCGATCATATTTTCACATCTCAACCGTTTAGTTTTTAGGTCCTAAGGTGTATATCACTTCTGTAAATTTTCAGCCAATTTGATGATGGTTAAGGCATCCAAAACTGTAATTTACCATTATAAACACGAACAATTCCGGTTTGAGAGATTCAGTCCGTTCGTGTAAATTGCAGTTTTGGATGAGCTTAACGATCATCAAATCACTACACCAATTATGACCTTTAGAGACGAAGTCTAGGGACGGATTAATATAACTGTCTCTATTGATTTTAATAGAGACGGATTTTTTATGGTTGTCTTTAATGGTTATACTGACAGATTAAATTTTGTCTCTAATAGTATTAGAGACGGAATCTGACCTCTCAAATTAGTTTGGGCGCTAACTCAAAATTTTCATTCTAAATCTAAAAGTTTGAAGACACGGCAGTTTTTTTGGCGCAAAGTTTTGGACTTTAATAATTGAAAAAATAAAAATTCTTTTATCTCATAAGCAACGTTATCAAACCCAAACCCTCTTTTCTCATCAGTAGCGACTCAGCCGCTTTAACTCTGTCAAACCCTCAACCTCTGCCCTTCACAACCAAATCTTCATTAATCAAGGCCAATAATACAGGCCGTTTCGTTTCAGTTAGAGGCAAAGGAGGATCCGAAAAAAACACTCAAGGACCAATTCAGACCGACCCCTTCACCATCAAGGACTACGAGGTTTGTATTCGCATCTGAGACTTTGCTTCCTGCAAATCTAAATGGGTTATGACATTTACGTTATGTCGGTCCTTGAGATTTGAATAGAAGTTGGGGTAATGCGGTAATGCCTATCAGGTGTTTGTCAAAATTTCTTGTTGGAACTGTTGAAATTTGCAGAGAAGTTGGGGACGCCTATTAGGTGTTTGTAGAAATGTCTAAGTGGAGCACTTGAAATTGGGTTGGTTTTCACTATTGAAACGGCTCTGTTTTTCGCTCAAAGTCACACTGTTTTGAGTATGTTAATCATTCTACACATGATGGTATGAATTGACGGTGGTTTTAAAACTACCTAGTTTCTTGAATTTGATAGGTTTATTTCTAAGACGTTGATATGGTTAGTTGTGTTGTTTTGATGTCTTTAAATTTAACAATAAGATCAGTAACTTGAATTTAGCATTTGTTCCTTGTATTTTTCATTCTCGTGTCACTTATGATTGCTTTTATAATTACCTGCACACTAACATCTGAGCAGGTTTAATGTGTTTAATGTGTCATTTTTAGTAGGTTATATGGGATTCAATTGCACTCTTACGCATAGAGCCTCATTTGCTGGGGTTGAATCTTCTTGAGGTATTTATATGTGCTTGCCTCTTTTTTCTAATCAGCTCAGCGTCTTAAGTAACATTTTCTATCATTTTTAATGTTCATCATCTCCACTTTTTGTGTCTTTGAGAAATACCATTGAGCTCTGACGGTTTAGCTTAATCTCTTAGAAGAATTTGATTGACTTGTTGATTCTGATTTAATGGTATCCTTCATTTTTATTCTAACACCTTATGTGTCAAATTTACAAGTAATTGAACTACTGCTGCCATCCTTTTTGGACGATTTTGATCCCTGGGCAGCCTAAGTTTTCAACAAGTGAGTTACCATTTATTGTTATTAGTATTTATTTTGATATAAAAGTTGGTTGGCTAAAAGATCTTACGAATTTCAACTTAGAAGACCTTAACATGATAGGTGTCCAAGCATATATTTTAGCTGGACTAATATTTGCTTTCGGCCTCTCCATGCAGTACACCAATGTTGGGCACTACTAGGATATGTTAGCTGGATCCAAGGTAAATTTAAACGTTTGATTGTTGGCATCTCTATTTACAAGTATATAGATATTGTATAATGATTCTTTAGTACAAGTGCTTGATTGATGCATGATAGACTGATGCTTGTTTCCATCAAGGTGTAGACAAAAGAAAATATGTATGGCATAATTGACATCGGCCTGCATATGGTGAGCCTTATTAGTTTTTATTTTTCTTATTGTTATATTTTTATTTCTAAGTTATGTTTATGCCTTAATAGTTGTTCTCTTTTGATGGTTATTTGCTTGGCTCTTATCTGTTCGTTGATTTACTTATATTTAACAGAATAATCTGACAAGTCTACAACAAGTTTGTCTATTTGTTTTCTTTTTGTGCATTCAGCTTTTGGTTTTTAGATTTTCTTTTACTAGTCCTTAATTCATGGTTTTTGGCTTTTGAAGTTCATCATCAGTGCAAAGAACATCTATGTAATCTTACGGGTCACTGATGGGTGAATTATTTTCTTTTGTAGGTTGAGATGCAAGAGAATTTGGCAAAATGGGTTTCAGTTAAAGGCATCAAGACTTCGGGGACTTTGGACTAACATGATTAATTGCTTATGGGGGATGCTAGTGTTCTTGAAGCTCTGTTTAGAACTTAGCTAAAATTGTATCCAAGTATATTCTGTACTTGATGTATTTGTATTCTTTTATAACAAGTAATTCATGGATTTGTACTCAACAGTTGATTTTTATACATAAAGCATATTGTTATCAATTAAGTGTTGTTGTTGTTGCCTAGGACAATTATTATAATACTGCTATGCATTTTACCCAATAGAAAGAATTGAAATTATTGGCCAATTGGATTGGATTGTCATTGGGTGCTATCGTAGCACCTCAAATGTAGTAGAGCCATTTAATAATATTAAATGAGATACCCATCCGTCTCTAAAAACAAGTAGAGGCGCTTTGTATTGTCACAGGCTTCTATTGTCCACGTGTTAGAGAAACAGCAATAGAGACGGAATTTTATTTCCAGCTGTCTCTAATAAGCATTAGAGACGCAATCTTTAGAGACAGATGGCTAATTCGTCACTCCTTCTATTAGGGACGAATTTAGAGGTATTTTAGTCACTAATAACTTTTTAGGGACGTTTTGTGGCTGTCTCTAAACCCCATATTTGGTGTAGTGAATTAGCTGAAAATTTGCAGAAGTGATCTACACATTAAGATATAAAAACTGAACGGTTAAGACGTGAAAATATGATCGAAAAGTTAGTCTAATGCCCTATCCCTAGAAAAGACCAAAGAAATGAATCCCTTAGTGGAAGGGCCTATATATATATATATATCAGAGCAGATTATCTCAAGTATGCATGCCTCACGGCACACTGGCTCCACGTCACCTAAAGTTGTCCACGTGTATGGCTTGAAAATTCATCACACGTGTAAGAGCGTGTTGAGAATATATATATCCCACAAGGAAAAAATAAGACTTTGTCTATGGGTTTATAAGGGTTTGGGCCACTCCATTTATTGCCAATTGATTTTGGATGTAAACCCCAAATTACTTTATCACCCATGGTGACTTGGTGAAAGAAAAAAGTTTATATATCAGTAGTTAACTTTTGCTACACGGCTCTTATAGTGAGGGATATTTCTCCTTAGCCATTATAAAAGATCGTTTATTAGACCAACTTTTTAATCACATATTGGCATCTCAATCGTTCAGTTTTTAGGTCCCTATAATATATCATTTCAATAAATTTTCAACCAAATTAATGATTGTTAAGATACCGAACTTGATAAAATCAATGGACGAATTGAATCTATTTAACCTGAATCGTTCATATTCATAAAGGTAAATTACGATTATGAATACCTTATAAGGGTCCCACAAAGGATACACACAGACACACAGAAAGAGGATCAGAAAGGACGTCCGCAATGTAGCAAAAGTGCAAACATCCATGCTATTGCTGCTATTAGGCGCCAACGGCTGGCGCTGCTCTTGCCGGACGGAGATCATGGACATCCCGGACGGTGTCACCATGAAGATGAAGGCCAAGGTGATCGAGGTCGAAGGTCTGGGCAACAAGCTCACCTGAAACTTCAAGCCCTATCAAGATCGAATGCAAACTGGTAGCTGCTGAGTCCATCGGCAAAAAGAAGCTCAAGATTGAGGCTTGGTCTCCATTCGACAAGAGCAGCGCTGCTATCAGCACCTAATCGCGGCAAGAGTATGGACGTCCACACTTTTGCTGCACTGTGGACGTTTTCCTCAGAACGCGCCCACGCACGCTATATATATATATATATATATATATCAAGAGAGAACCATTGATCTTTTAGCTTCCTATGCAAAAATTGTGTTCGTAAAAAAATCAACCAAATCCATAAGGGGACTGAAATTCACTTTCTTTAATTTATAATCCACACTCCCTATTTCCTTCTTAGGTTAAAATTATCATTAAAAGACTGAGTTGTCATTTTAAAGAATATTTTGTGGGACCCAATTTTCGGTCACATATCAACATCTCTCTACATTACATTAAATTGATGTTACTTTGAATATAAATAATAAAAAAATAAAACTGAGTTGATCATATCTATATAATTTTCCTGGTAACTAGGGAGAATATTAATTTCTTCTGCATGAAAGAAGGTCCTCTTAAGGGCTTGCTTGTTTTGCAATGCTAAGCGGTACTAGTTTAAATGTTCTCAAGTCGTTGGATCACGTTTGGTGTGAAGTGGTGCAAAAATCCTTTCTAAAAGTTTGAGACCCATATACCGGGGGTCATTAGCGCATGCCCATTGGGCATATGCCCGTATGCTGATGAAAGGGGTTGTGGGTACATAGAAACAAAATGTGACCCAATGGATGAGCCCATTTTCATGGATATCTTAGTGTTCTTTTCTGTATTTTGTTAAAAGAAATATGAAAAGAAAAGTCTAATTGTAGACATCAACTTCCTCTATATTCTTCTGGAGCCGAAGCAAGGTCTAATTGTAGACGTCTTCCTTCTATGTTTGAGAGGATTCCAAATCTGCTCACTTGACCTCACTTTATTATGAATTATTAAATAACATATGTAACCTACTATAAAATAACTATTAAGGATAATAATTATACAAAAAAAAATTATTATATTTATTTTCTTTAGATTTTTCAATTCAATAATATTAGATTGTATTCTTTATTTTCTTTTGAAGCAGTGGTGGATCCAGGATTTCAAGTTCTAGTGGGCTAGAACAAAAATGTTTTTTTTTTTTCATGCTAATAGCATGGAAATTTTAAAATGATATATTGAGTTTATTTTTAATACCTATATGATATTTATTTTATTAATTACCAACTATAAATAAATGAATTTAGAGAAATGCAGCTCATTTACCATACTCAAATCCTATTATGAAAAAGAATAGATAAAACTGGAAATAGTTTCATGTATAACTAGTAAAAAAGAAAAGACTTAGAAAAAAAAATTAAAATTAGTAAATGAAGAAAGAAAGAAAAGGAAAATAAGAAAAAAAAAGGAAGAAACTGACACCACTAGTGATCGAACTCAGATCCTGGGAAAGAAAGATAAGGAAAATAAAAAAGAAGAAGAAGAAACTGACTCCCTTAGTAATCGAACCCAAGTCCTTTGGTAAGAAAACGAATGCCCCAACCTTTTGGGCTGTGGAAAATAAATTTAATGGTGGCACATTTGATGATATATGTACTAGAGAAATTTAGGTTGGGATGCAACCTAGACAGCCTTCTACATGGATCCGCCCATGTTTTGGAGTCGAAGCAATGTCTTACTGTAGACGTCTGCCTCCTCTGATTCCTTCTGGAGCCGAACTAATGTCTTGTTGTAGAAGTCCGCCTCCTCTGATTCCTTCTGGAGCCGAAGAATTGTCTTGTTGTAGAGTCCGCATCCTCTGATTCCTTTTGGAGTCGAAGGAAGGTCTTGTTGTAGACATCATCCTCAACTACATTCTCTTGGAGTTGAAGGTATGCCTTATTATAGATGTCTGCCCCATCTATATTCTTCTGGAGCTTAAGCAAATTCTGATTGTAAACGTCGGCCCAATTGTTGTTCTTCGTTTGGTCATTGAGGCCGATTAAGTCTGCTTTTTTATTTTGGTGGTTGAGGCTGGCCACATCTTCTTTCTTCTTATAGTTGTCGAGGCCAACCACATCTAATATCTCCTTTACAATTTTCTCAATAAAATCAGATTCATACCTGCCCATTTAAAAAATATATATAATATTCAATCCATCAACATTTTTATACATATTAAAATAATGCAATATATATGTGTGTGGCACTTTTAGTGAGGGTTTCCTGTTTTTTGCCATTTTAAGGACTTGCTTATTATACCAACTTTACCGTTCAATTTTTAGGTCTATATGAGTGGATCACTTCTATAAACTCTCAGCCAAATTGATAATCGTTAAGGCATTTTTAACTGTGATTTACAATTATAAACATAAACGGTTCAAGTTGGACAGATTTGGTTCATGTATTGATTTAATCTAGTTTGAAATTTTAATGTTGAACAACTTCACCGAAAATTTGCAAAAGTGATATATTAAAGGATTAAATACTGTTTACTCTCTATACTTATAGGGTTTCATCGTTTCAGTCCCTGACCTTTGAATTTTACCTAAAAAGTCCCTGAACTCTCAATTTCCTCCCAATTGGTCCCTGCCATCAAAATTTTCTGTTAAAGTTGCAAAAAATGTTTATTATGCCCTCACTTACCTTTTTTTAATTTATTTCTCTCTCTCTCTCTCTCTCTCTCTCTCTCTCTCTCTCTCTCTCTCTCTCTTTCTCTCTCTCTTATTTCTTTTTTTCATTTCACCTCTTGAAGGCTCGTGGATTGGAACCATCTTGATGAGGAGATGAACAAAAGCATGCTAGAGAGCCGGAAGAAAAAGAGGTAAAAAGAAAAGAAAAAAAAAAAAAAAGGAAGACAATTTTTTTTTTGGAAGTAATTGAGGGTATAATAGACTTTTTAGGGGAAGATAACGGATACTTGACAGCAAGGACCAATTGGTAGGAAATTGAGAGTTCAGAGACTTTTTAGGTGAAATTCGAAGGTCAGAGACTTAAACAATGGAACCCTATAAGTACAGGGAGTAAGCAGTATTTAACACTATATTAAAGGAGTCTTAAGAATTGAACGGTCAAGATCGATATGTGATCTAAAAATGAATCCCACAAATAATACCTTAAAATAATAATAAAAAAATGATATATATATATATGGGCTTTCTCAGGTAAGGATATCATTATCTAAGCTTATGGAACGAATTTCCAGTTTTTTACCACTTTTCGATCACATATTCATATCTTAACTGTTCAGTTTTTAAGTCCTAATTTATAGATCATCTCTGCAAAATTTCAGCCAAATTAATTATTGATAAGGCATCAAAAACTGCAATTTATACGAACGAACCAAAACTGTTCGCGTACATTGTTGTAAATTGCAATTTGAATGCCTTAACGATCATCAATTTGGCTAAAATTTTGCAGAGATGATCTATACATTAGGACCTAAGTTAATATGTGAATACGTGATCGAAAATTTTTCAAAAATTGGAAATCCGTACCTAAGTTTAGATAAAGATGTCCTTAGCCAAGAAAGACTATATATATATATAGGCTTTCTATTAAGCAATCACTTCTTTTGTCTAATTATAGAGCTTATGAGACCTTTTTTTTATTATCACATATCGGTATTTTGACTGTTTTGTTTTAGATCTCTATGAGTTGACAACTTCTACAAAATTTTAATCAAATTGCTAATCATTAATATATCAAATTAGATAAAATCAATTGACAAATCGAATATGTTCAACCTGAACACTCATGTATTTAATGGTGAATCACAATTGTAAATGCCTTAACTATTTTGGATAAAAAAAAATTACAAAATAAGTCTATTCACAGAGACTTAAAAACTAAATAAGAAATGCTATGTGGTAGAAAAAAAACAACTTGTTCATACCAATCAAGCAAAAATAAAAAACCCTAGCCACACAAGGTCAGGGAGCGAAGGCAAAAAACCCAAGAATCTTCTTCTTGTCCGGTGGCGTCCACCGTCAACATTGGCACTTGCCTCATCGGCATAGGGGTGCTGCCGGATGGGAATGTTTTTTGCTATTCCCTTTGGCTTCCAAGATTGCAGTATTTAAGGTCTTAGACAGCGAGTAGTCGGGTTTTGCTCGGGTCCGAAGCTTTTTGGAGTTTAAAAGTGGTCGTAGGCACTACTTCATGGAATAATGTCAGCAGCAGGATCTGAGTTTTGTTGGGCGATGACGATAGCACTTTTTCAAGGATCTGCTAAAGGTCTTGGAGCGCGGGGGGCACAAACCCGTTGTGGATTTGGGTTGACCGTGCTGTTGGAGCTTCGTTTTGGGGTCTTCTGGATGGTGGCATCGTGATTCCTTGAGATGGGGATGACAGAGGTTCGCTCGAGGTGACGGTGCCTCCGGTATGCATACGGTTAGTTTCTCTTGCAGAAGGGTGGAGGCTTGAGCTGGGTTGGGCTACTCATGTTTGGGCTTTGGGCGATGTTTGTCTTGGGGCCTTGTGGGTTGTTTATGTTTCCTATTTTATTTAGGGATCACTATGTTAGTAGTTTAGTCTATTTTCAATAATTCCCTAGTGTTTAGGGAGCTATGCTCATTTAGTGTCTTTGTGAGCACTAATGAGTATTTGTCTGCTTGCCTATAAACTATGTTGTCATAGTTATAGGCTCGCTTTAGATAAGTGAGCGATAAATTCAAATATAGTTGGTCTATCCTATGTATCACTGTGGTTTTACCACGAAGCCTTGTCTTGTCCATTGTGAGGCAACGGGTAGGTATGTAATTACCATTCATTCAAAAAATATGTGGTAGAAAAAGAAAAAAAATTCCTACAAATTATCCTTTAAAATGACAAAACAAAAAATGGATCCCAAGTAAAAATACGTGTGTTTTCCTTTAGAAAACAACCACATCTTCATATTACCTTTACAAAATGAGAATATACGTCAATCTCTAAAATCTTTAAATTTCTTGGATTTAACATATTTGTCCACATAAGTCCATCCAGACAAATTTGCTACTTGTGTAAGAGCTATCCTCCATCCGGGGACCTTGTCCTTGTTGTATTTCAAGGCTGTAAGGGCCTGACCAAAACTACCAATTTGATGTCATACATGCTGGATCCACTTTGTAAAATACTGGAATAACAATCTGCTGCTTTGATTTTTGACATTCAAGGATCTTGACAAGTACATCCAAGCACCAACTTGACGAAGCGTAGTTTTCCGAGCATATTACCACAGAAATCCTTGAAACTTCTATTGCGTGAAGAAGTGCTGCTGATATGTTCTCTCCTCTCTTGAGCGTACGATCATCAAAGAAAGTCTTGATTTTCTCTCTATCTAAAGCCTTGTACAGATTACATGTAAAACCGGAGCGTGTATCCGTACCTCTAAAACTCAAAAACACATCATGTCTGCATGGAGGGGTGAGAGAACCAAAGGAAGAAGAGGCTCCATTACAGGCCATATTTGGAAGGGATAGATCGATCTAAGAGTTCTTAGATTGCTTTGCATACCAATGAATTAAAAAACGCGCCTTGAGGCGCGCCTGAGGCCTAAAAAGCGAAAATCAGCACCTAAATTGTGTCAGCTTCGATGAGAAGGCGACGAGGCTCCTGAGGCGGCGATCAAGGCGCCAAATGTGTAAAAAGAGACGCTTGAGGCTTCGTAGGCGTACGCGCAGCGTTTTTTTTTTTTTTTTGGGTCGTTTCTGAAACGACGTCGTTTTGGTTTCTAAGGTTTAAAGACCTATCCAGGTCATGACATTGAGCAGCCTACATCATTCGCCTCCCCTTCTCAGCTTTCGCACTTCTAAAGCTGATGCAAATCTCATAGAACCCATTATCTTTCTCAACGACCAAGGAGTTCGATTTGGCTGTAAAGGAGACCAAGGAGTTCGAGTTGCAGACTTGGAGTTCAATTATTGGAGTTTGATTTGCAGCCTTCGAGTTTGATTTGGATTTTGGAGTTCGATTGGCAAACTTGGAGTTCGATTTGTAGACTTGGAGTTCGATTTGCAAACTTGAAGAGGAACAATAAGAACAACAACAACACCCACATCAACTGTAGCAAATCAAATCATCTAGGTAAATTCTTTTTCAAAACTCTGTTTGATTTGAATTATGGGTCATTGAGATAAACTCTGTTTTATAGATGATTCAATTCTGGGTTTTCATTTCATATTGTCTTTTCGGTTATTTTTGTGACGATTATCTTTTGCATTTGTCCCAGTTTGTTTTATATTGTTCTGGGAATTGTTTTGGCTGTTAGTTATCACCTAGGTGTGAATCAGAAGAAAATTTCATTTCGTCTCTAAATTAAAGGCGATCAAGTTTCAGTTCTCTTATCTGGGTTTTCGTTTTCCTGCTTTTCATTCTGTTTGTTGCTTTAGAGTCAATGATTTTTGATTGGTTAGGATTGTTCTAGGTTTGAATTCAAGACTCTATCCCTTCTATTTCCTTTTAACTTGAAAGTTGAAACTACTGCAAATTGAGTCTTTTAGCCCATACCAAACAGAAATTTCCGAGTTAAATTCTTTACTTGGCTCATTAATGTGATCCTCAAGTTTGATTGCATGTTTATTGAATCATATGCTTCTAGTACTTCATTTATTGTGAGTGAATGACAATTAGTAATGTTTTGTTGGTTGAATCATAATGTGGTATGTATAAGAGTAGAAATTACATAAATATAGGTGATTTATACGTAAGGCTTATGCCTTATGCGTCTTATACCTCAAGGTTGCAAGGCTCTCCCGAAAACGCCTCGGGTACGCCTTCAGCGTTTTAAAACATTGTTTCGTACAACTAAAATCTTTTAGAGAGTTGTAAGCGAGCCTCGATCTCCTTCATCTGGAGACTAAGCCTCTTTTTTGTAATCACCAGCCAAAGAGAGTTGATTTCAGCTATACTAGTCTGTCATGATTCATTCTGACCCTAACAGCTAGCCCACACGTTCATTCTTATGCTCAAAAAATGGTGTGATTCCATTCACTTCTCCTTGTCATAAACTTAACACAAGTGTGCAACAACCCAGGCGACTTTGTCAAAGAAAAAGTTTATATATTAGTAGCTCTAGATTAATTTATATTCACCATATTTTTATGTAATTGTCTGGGTTAATGGGGAGAAGACTTTATTTCATGCAATGTATTAGCCTGAAATTTTAATCAATCCCACGTGTACTAGTGTATATTTTTAATTCACGTTATAGCACACTGATCTTGACCATTTCTGTACGAACACTCGCAAATTACTGAAGCCTACTCAATATATATACACCGAATTAGATGACCATTTTCCGAAAACTCCTCTTGATCGAGCTAGTGTCCTATATTGGCAATGCCATGACGTAATGCACAACCCAAGCTAGCTTTGATCTCGTCGCCGGCTACAACTGAAAGAGGAATGGAGATTTACTGATCCAATATCCTAGCTAGTTCTACTGGGTTTGGAACTTTGGATATAGGACATTGTGAGATCAAGGGACCTAGAAAACCGCCTCTTAATATCGGGACTCAACATGAGGTTCTATTGTTCTAAGACATGGTCAAGTTTATAAAAGACATTAGTGTTTCAAAATACAGCTAAAAGTCTAAAACAAATAATTAGTTCTTTTGATGAAATATTTTAAATTAATGTAACATTAATTCATAAGAAAGTTTCTCTCTTTTTATCTTTTTGCATGTTCAATAGAACCTTTTTTAGTGTTCTTTTCTGTACGTATTTTGTTTAGAGAAAGATGAAAAGAAAGTGCACCTGACATGTGACTTGTGAGTCATGACATATTTGAAATTTCATGCGATGGTACTTGCAGTGGTGTCTGCAGCAATCCCAGAGAAAGGTCGCCGCCTTTATGATACTGTTCGTCCATAACAGATAGATGCAATATAAAGGTTCTTCGCCCCCTTCTCCTTGACATGTGTACTTGGAAAAGCAGAAGTGCGAAGTGTCTCCTGCGTTTCATCTTGAGGCTTCTTCCTTGGCACACTAAGAACAAAAGCAGCCTGATCACACGTTGCTGCAGTTGCTGTGATACGATATCCGGAATTCCATATCCCTTCACTGGGATAACGGAAATCTAGTTCAACAACTTGGTCTGAATAATTAGAACCCCGAGACATAACAATGGCCCATGAACTTCCTGCAGTGGCCATTGACGTTACAAAAAAGCCCTCTTTCCACTTTTTGTTAATCCACTTAAAGGGAAATGTATCACTGACTATGTATGACTGCTTTATAAAATTTGTACCCTTGGACATTACTACTAATGAACTCCCATTAGCAGCTCCGGCTAATGCACTAATGTAATAGTTTTTCTCCCACTGCTCCATTATCCATTCCTTGTGAAGACAAGTCGGAGCAAGTTCATAAACTTGGGAAGTGAAACCAGTGCCTGCATCGATAATCAAGGCCCACAAATTTTGAGAAGAAGCAACACTGCTAATATATAAACCATCCTCGTTTCCTTTCTCAATATGCTGAGCAAGCCTTGTATCAGCTACATTATAGTGATACCTTTGCTTCATCGGTCTCCGACCATTATAAACACTGATCCATTGCGATGCTGGCATACCCATTCTAATTCTCTTCTTCGGTTGTTCATCATCTTCCTCCATTGTCAATCTTCCTCTTATGAGTTATGACCAACCAGATTGATAAGCTTCTGTGAACCCTCTGTGTTTATTGGCCTGATATCAGGATTTGAACTTACAGTACCATCAAATAGTGATATATATATTTTGCATAATTAGGTTCTTCATCAAACTTCAAGTTCACTACATGTTCAACAAATTGTCTAAAAGGGAGTGGACAGAAAGAACACAAGGTCTCTGGAGACAATGAGACATTGCCATCTTCTTCTTGCAGACAAGGAATCCTTTATTCTCTCCCTAGTATCCTTGCCAGGGGAGATGACAACGGAGAAGGAACACAAGGGTATAAGGCTATAAGCTAAAGACTCAAGATCATCTCTCCTACTACTCCTCCTCCCTAAATGAGCATGCACACTAGCGTAACGTACTGTTCCTCTAAAAACATCTGGCCTTTGGTTATAAGCAACATGCTGACCAGTTGAACTATCTCGCCATTCAGTTGCTAGTCCAAGATCAACTAAAAATAGCTTTTTCTCATCACGAGTCGCAGGAGTACCAAGTAGAAAGTTCTTAGGCTCTACATCTCCGTGTACATACCCTCGAGAATGCATCTTCTCCAATATTGATATTGCTTCAATGGCAATACACGCAACCATCTCAATGCCCATTGTTTGATTGCCAATATTATTCCAAACATCCCACAAGCTTGGCCCCAACATGTCCATGACCATGATATAATACTCGCCTTGCTTGCCCTTATAGTGTACCCGCGGCACACCATGGTTGCCACCAAGAGTGTCATAAACTTTCCACTCCTGTGGCGGTCCATAATTGCACCCTTTACTATTTTTGTGCTCGAGTTTTAGGGCCACCTCAACAGCTCCTGGTCCAGTTCTTTCGTCTGTATTTACATCAGAAACACGCCGACCGACATACACTTGTCCGAAGCCACCCTTACCCAGCTTTCTATCTAATCTGTAGAGAGGGGAACAACCAACAGTAACCTTCTCAGGAAGAGGAGCAGTGCTGCCTTCTTCTTCAGCCTTGCCATTACTCCTAACACCGCCACTACCACTATCATTCATCTTCAGCCTTGTTCTCGTGGCAATGGCCTCTCTGGCGTCGATCGGATTTGTTACCTCCTGCTTGGAGTCAAATATTGAAAGAGAGAGTCGTGTAAGAGACTAAGGGGGTGTATTGTATTTGGATTTGTGTAGACTTTTTTCAAATGACAGACTTTTTGAAAAGTCTATAAACTCTTTAAAAAGCTGATGGACTCCTTTTGATTTCTAAAAACCATTGATTTAGCCATAGACTTTTTATTGATTTATGAAATCTATATACTTTTATTATGAATGACTTCTATAGATTTCCCAACACATAAAAAAATAAAAAATACAATCAATCCAACCCAAACGCAAACCAAGATAATAGTTTGTTGCCTCTTTAATGGTCAAGTATTTTCTGGTAGACATTAACTCAAATAAATGATTATTACTCTGTCTAGCTAGTGTGTTCTCATTCCTAATCTCCCAACTAACATAAAGATACAATATAAATCACTTGATATTTATAGTTAATTATTCTCATCAATCTTGTTTTCACCGATTAACATATATGATAACAAGATATATATTGGTCGCTGTCTTTATATATATATATATATATATATATATACACATATTTTATCCAGAGCGGAGCTCCGCTTTGAAATTAAGGTGTGCATATTCACATCTCGACCGTTCAGTTTTTATGTATTAGTGTATAGATCATCTCTATAAGTTTTCAGCCAAATTGATGACCGTTTAGGTATCTAACTTGCTTACACCAATGGACGGACTGAATCTGTCAACCTGAACCATACTAGCTTTAAGGCAATTTTCAATGTCTTAACGATCACACACACACACACACACACGAAACCTTTCCAAAGAGGACGGCCACACTGTTGCTAAAGTGCAGACGTAGACGCAGCAGCCTCGATTGAGCTTCGACAGAGCGGCGGGGCTTGTCGAACGGACGCAGGGGTCGAACGGAGCTATCTACAGTTGGTGGAGTCGCCAGCGATGGGGTTGCAGCTCGTTGCAGAAAACCTACAGTTGCAGGTCGGGTTGCTGCCCAGAACCTGCAACCCCGACCTCCTCCGACCTCGAACGCTGCCCAGAACCGTCCGGGAAGCCTCCGGCCTCCCTCCTGTAAGATGCGCGCCTTCGTCGCCACCTGGAACGCCTCAGCTACGTCGACATATATATAGTCCGACCACGCTAAGGACATCCTTACCTAAGCTTAGGTACGGATTTCTTGTTTTCGGCCACTTTCCGATCACATATTCACATTTTAACTGTTCAGTTTTTAGGTCCTAATATATAGATCGCCTCTACAAAATTTCAGCCAAATTGGTGATCCTTAAGGCATCCAAAACTGTAAATTACAACAATGTAAACGAACGATTCCGGTTCGACAGATTCGGTTCATTAGTGTAAATTACAGTTTTGGACTCCTTAACGATTACCAAATTGGCTGAAATTTTGCATAGATGATATATACATTAAGAACTAAAAACTGAACGGTTAAAATATGAAAATGTGATCGGAAAGTGGGTGAAAATACCAAATCCATTCCATAAACTTAGGTAGGGACATCCTTACCTGAGGAAAAAAAAAAAATATATATATATATATATATATACACATATTCAATCAATTGAAGTTCAATTTTTCAAGCTTCATTTGAACCGTAAATATAAACTCAAATAAATGAGAATAACTAAGAAGACACAATCCAATATTTCATAGCAACACTATTCTAGGTTTTTGGGGTAGACTATAATATTTGGGTATTAGTAAACATGTTGGGTATCCAAAATATTGATATCATAAACGATTAAAGAAAAGACACAAAAAAAAAACCAGAAAGAGAGATGATGGAAGATCAACCTCTTCCCCCTCAAACAGAAAGTCCATCATAGACTTTTCCAAATCTTTGGTCTGGTGGCTGGAAAATTATTGGAGTTTGGTGTGTATAATTAACACTACAAAGTCCATAATTATCCATGAGTTTCTAAGTCCTTAAGTATGAATGATATTTTGAATACCTTTGTACTTTCATTTATTTTTAAAAATCCTAATTGAATACACCTAGATTTTGGTGGAATTCATAAAGTCTTTTAAAATCCTGATTGAATACCTCAAGACTTTCTTGGACTATTAAAAGTCTATATTGAATACACCTGGACTCTTAAATTTCATAGATTTGTTAAAAAATTTCAGTAATTCCATATACAATACACCCCTCTTAGAGTTATATACAATCCCTATTCTTCTACACAACTACTTGTACTACCTCATTGTACTACATCATTCCTATAAGGAAGGAATTCTATTCCTATAAGGAAACAAATACAAATGTTCGTAGACTGATTCTCCTAATCACTCACAATCAACACACGGCCCCTTCCACACGGCACCGGTATCGTCCATCCTCCTGTTCTCCCTTGGTCCACAGACCGGCTCCAACGAGTTCACGACCGCGCCGCCGCTAATCGCTGAGAAACACACAATGTGGGAAGAACGATCAAAGCGTCGCGCGCCGTATCAGTTTTCTTCGTCTTCAGCGTCGAGTCTCGCTTGTACAATCCCCAATCGATGAGACACTCCGTGATCTTCGACGGCGAATTAGGGTTTCGAATGGAACAGGAAAGGAAGAAACAAGGATTGGGAGACTAATATATATTGGTCATGCATGTTCTACGTTGCAAGTTTGCCACTTTCTTCCTTGTTTAAATAATTATAGGATTTCCTTTCAAAAAAAATAATTATAGGATTTATAGCAAATTACCCAAACATATAATTGCGGGGATGCGCAGAGCCCACAATCCTATCACCCCTGTGGAAGCGCAGCAAACCCATGCGGGTCATTAAAGCCCATGTGAACATCTTTTTTATTTACTTCTATTCTTTTTGTTAGAGCGAAAAGACGTAAATACGTTCTTTACAATATATTAGCAAACCTGGCTTTCATTGAACTGAGAGAGAGAGAGAGAGAGAGAGAGAGAGAGAGAGAGAGAATTCGCTCAAGTTAGTTGAAGAATATGAAATCCTAATTCAAAATGAAGTTAACTCTACAAATGGAACGATCTAAACTATGTGATTTTGTGTTTGAAAAGATTAAGGTTATCTTATTCTCAATTTGATTTCTATAAGATTCAAAAAAAAATTTGTTCATATTGATTTATGAGTTTTTTTTTTTAATCTAATTTGCAGTTTCTGCTACTCAAAAGTTTTGTTTGGGACTCTAGTTAATCATATTATGGGTTAAATTCTACGAAAATTCACTTCTCCATTAGCAAATCGAAATTCCAGGTTCTAGGTTTTAATTGTTTTTTCGCCTAATATGTGTTACTATTTAAGCACTGTAAGATAATGATTTATTTAGTTCGAAAGCCGTAATTTTGTGAGATGATACAATTACACTAGAAGAGACCCTTTTCAACCCTTATTCTATATCAATGTCAACATAATAATATATCCTTTTAGTTGCTTTCTCTATTTGTCACGAGAAAGATGAAAGAATGTGCATCTAACTTATGAGTTATGAGCATACTTGAAATTTTATGCAGTAGGATTTCTCAATCTGATATATCAACTAAGTTGTTTTATGATATTGAGTTGCCATTACTAAAACCAATCTACAAAAACCAAATTGATAAAAACATATGTAACAGCTTTGTGAGCTTTTTAGCCAAAATTGGGCAAAGCACCATTCCATTTTTTCTGCAATCAGGACACCTGGAAACCCTTTTAGTTCCTTCCACATCCAACACCAATTGAGCACTTCCTTTGCAGCGAGAACATTCCAAGAGCCTCTGGTCCTTACAACCCTCACGGAGAGACCCAACTATTCTCTTAGGAAGCCCTTCAACAAACTCGTCCCTGTTGAAACTCAAAAACCCTTAAGCACTTGTTTCACACAAATCTGGGATTGAAGCTTATTCATTAACCACACAAACATTTGGCTTATAACCAAGCCATTACAACAGAAAGATAAGAATAACAGCCCACGTTCAAAACACCCTAAGAACGTGGTAACAAACTTGTTGAAACAATCAAACCTAAGCAACTAGACCCTAACTAATAGGGTTTTATTAACAAAAAGCAATAAATACGCTAACATTTAATGCTAAACCCTAACAGATTTAGCACTTAACGCTAACAGCTTCAACATTTCCTCCCTTAAACTGTGTTGTAGCTTGCAACCAGTTTACTTCAAAGGCGCTGCGCACACACCAAGTAGCTCCCTCAGCTTCACAAAGTCATCAAGTTTCAAAGGTTTTGTCATAATATCTGCAACCTGATCCTGAGAGCTGCAATACTTTAAATCTACCACACCATCTCTTGAGAGCTCACGAAGAAAGTGAAATCTGACGTCTATATGCTTGCTCCTTCCATGCATAACAAGATTTTTTTAAAAGTTTAATTGCTGAACAATTATCACAATAAATCACAGTGCTCTTACTTTGACTCCAGCCAAGACTTTTGAGTACCCTTTGCATCCACACGACCTGACAAGCACATGATGCAGCTGAAATGAACTCAACTTCTGTGGTTGAGAGAGTAACCACAGGTTGCTTCTTTGAACTCCAAGCCACAGCTCCCGAACTCATAAGAAACGCATAGCCTGAGGTGCTTTTTCGATCGTCCGTATCTCCGGCATAGTCGCTATCTGAGAAAGCAACTAGTTCACCAGATTTACCTCCTTTTCTGTAGCACACCCCCAAGTCCGTAGTTCCTCTTAGGTACCTCAAAATCCTCTTCACAGCCTGCATATGCAGCTCGATAGGTTTCTCCATGTATCTGCTTACTAAGCTCACTGCATACATTAGATCGGGTCTTGTAACTGTTAAATACATCAAACTTCCAATCACCTGCTTGTACTGAGTAGCGTCCACTCTTGATCTATTCTCATTTTTCATCAATTTGAAACCTGGCACCATGGGATTTTTCACTGCATTACTGCCCTCCATCCCAAATCTCTGTAACACCTCCTGTGCATACTTTATTTGGCTGATGTAGATGCCTTCATCACTTTGCACAACTTCAACTCCTAAAAAATACTTCATTCTTCCTAAATCTGACATGTTAAACTCATGCTTCATTGATGACTTGAATTCTTCAAACATTACTGCATCATTCCCTGTAAATATTAGATCATCTACATAGATACTTACTATCAGCAGCCTCCCACCTTCCTTAGACTTCGTGAACAAGGTGTGCTCACTCGGACACCTCTCAAACCCTTCTTTAAGAAAGTAGGCCTCAATCCTACTATACCAAGCTCGTGGGGCTTGTTTTAAGCCATATAATGTCTTTCTCAACTTGAGCACCTTATTCTCTTCACCCTTCTTCACATATCCCTGGGGCTGCTCGATGTAGACATCCTCATCCAACTCACCGTGCAAGAATGAACTTTTCACATCTAATTGATACACACACCAGTTGTTTTGAGCAGCTAAGGCCAATATCATTCGAATTGTGTCCCATCTTGCAACAGGAGCAAATACTTCCATATAGTCAATGCCATGCTTCTGTGCATACCCTTTTGCAACAAGTCGGGCCTTGTGTTTGTCCACTTCTCCTCTCTCATTCAGCTTGGTTTTATAAATCCATTTCACCCCTATGGCTCTTGCTCCTGTAGGCAAAGTAGTTAGGCTCCATGTTTCATTTCTTTCTATGGCCTGTATCTCGCTGCCCATGGCTTGTCTCTACTTAGAGCTTCCCACTGCTTCTTCAAATGTACTTGGATCCCCGGTTTCAATGTACATGACTAGATTATGCATCTCCTCCTCTTCTGATAGACCTTCTCCAGTTACACAGTTTTCCATCCACGGTGGTTGCCTTCTATTCCTCCCTTGACGTGGACTAGGATCACTTTCTGCAAGGGACTCATTTGGGGACGAGCTTCTTACTTCACCAGTTTCTGCATTGTCACCATTAGCTCTTTCACCCTCACCATGATCATTAGCCTCACTATCCACATCACCCCATTCAAGCACACTAACATCAATCCCATTCTTACCCCAGTCCCAGCTTTCATCTTCGGCAGGTGCTACATCCCTGCTCACAATAATTTTCTTTATGATCGGATTATAGAGTCGATAGGCCTTTGACTCTTCACTCAATCCCAAGTGCACACACTTCATGCTCTTATCATCAAGCTTAGTTCTCTTTCTATCAGGAACATGCACTTGTCCAATGCATCCAAAGACCTTGAAATGCTCCACTGATGGCTTGTTGCCACTCCATGCTTCTTCTGGAGTTTGATCTTTCACTGAAAGAGTAGGGCTACGATTCAATATATGCACCGTCCAATTGACGGCCTCTGGCCAGAATTCTTTTGGTATCTTTTTCTCAGACAGCATATTTCTCACCAAATTCATAATAGTCTTGTTCTTCCATTCTGCCACCCCATTTTTTTGTGGGGTATATGCCGCCGTGAGCTGCCTGCTTATGCCCTCTATCTGTCCTCAAGCTACATATGTATTCACCAACCTCCTTCTCAACTAAGCTTTTGAATTTTTTGAAAGTAGTAAGAGCCTCGGCCTTCTCAGATAAGAAAAACACCCATGTCTTTCTACTAAAATCATTAATAAAGGTAATTAGATACCTCTTCTTGCTGTTTGACTCTGGTGTCACCGGTCCACAAATATCAGCATGTATCAACTGCAACCTCTGAGTAGCCTTCCGGTTTGGGCATCTTAGCTTCAAGGGTTTAAGAACCTTGTACCACAAAAGGATGGTGAATGGCCTGCCTCTGCTGAAAGCATGGTGAATGGCCTGCCTCTGCCCAACTATTCTCTTAGGAAGCCCTTCAACAAACTCGTCCCTGTTGAAACTCAAAAACCCTTAAGCACTTGTTTCACACAAATCTGGGATTAAAGCTAATTCATTAACCACACAGACATTTGGCTTATAACCAAGCCATTACAACAGAAAGATAAGAATAACAGCCCACGTTCAAAACACCCTAAGAACGTGGTAACAAACTTGTTGAAACAATCAAACCTAAGCAACTAAACCCTAACTAATAGGATTTTATTAACAGAAAGCAATAAATACGCTAACATTTAATGCTAAACCCTAACAGATTTAGCACTTAACGATAACAGCTTCAACAGTCCCTGCGCCTCTCGTTCTACCATACCTGCTTTAAAACTTTGAACACCTCCTTAGAACCATCCACATAACTTCTCTTGTGAAACAATCTTGGAGGCACCCATTCTTTTTTTCCTCTTAATAATTTCCACAACTCGTGTTTGAATTCGTCATCGATAGACACGTCACGCTAGGAAAACACCACTCCAAGGTGTTGTATAGCCATGGGGACCTTATTGCACTTGTAATAAGCAGGCGTATAGTCGGTCATTGTATACAAAACCAACTTGTTTTCAACCTGGTGGGCATATTCTTTCACAACAATCGAGCTGCAGGCTCTTGGCATTGGTACCGTTCTTGACACCATCCTTGCCAGTTGGTGGGCTTGAGGTGCTTTTCGGCTTTTGCATGGTGTCTACCTGTTGCTGTGGTGAGGGTGGGCTTGAGGTGCTTTTCGGATTTTGAACGACTCTACATGTTGCTGTTGATGACGAAATTGCCCGTGGTGAGCTATGAGGGTGTTTTCCACTTGAGAAGGTCCTCCTTCTAGCACCAAATGTTTCTGTGGAAGAAACATGGTGGTCATGAGAGCTGCCATCTCTGAGTTCCTGTATCTGTCAAACATGAACAGAGGTCAGAGGGAAGACCGGGCTAGCCGACCTTCAACTCTTTGATGCCTAAGTCGGTTATATTTAAAAATGTAGACTAGGTAGGAGTTAATAGAGAATAATGGCTTACCTTGAATGAGATGAGAGACATGTATTTATAGTGTAGGTATGGGCTTGTCACCCCCTTGTCTCCAATGTGGGCCTCGGTGTGGTCTACCCGATACTGCAAGTGTATGGTATCGGTATCATATCTGGGCATTATTGGAGTTATTTCGAGTGGCTACTGAGCCTTATGCTTCGGATATTTGTGCCTGGGAGGTATCTATACCAACAGTGAGGAAGGGCTTGAGGTTCTTTTTGGATTTTGAGACCTGCCATTTTTAAAAGCAAAGCATTATACATAAGGTGACATAATTTTATCAGGACAACATACAAATTTGGGCCTTTGTGTAGTGAGTGACTTTTAAAACAATGGTCTGATGACTTGTAAGTTAAAAAAATAGTACTTAATTAAAATTTAAAATATCAATTGAACTATTTATTTAAAAGTCTTTATGAACTATAGTATGTGTAAAAGCATATATACTAAGCATGCAAAGGATGCCTACCCATCATCATTGAAATGCCATTGCAGTAGTAGTTGCGGTGCTTCTGTAAGAGCTTTTCTCCACTTGGTGATGTTATGTGTGGATCTCCGTTCAAGTGCATTCCGAAAACGACCTCTTTGATCTCGTACGTCTGAGGGGTTCACCTCGTTAAAAACAGGAAAGACCTTCTGCTGATTTGGGGAGTGTTTACATTCGAGGATCTTAACAAGTTCATTCAGGCTCCGATCTACCCAAGCATACTCTTCGGAGAATATAACGATCAAAATCCTCGACCGTTCTATTCCATTCATGATTTTTGCTGCTGATTTCTTCTTTCCTTTCCAGAGCACATCTATGAAAATCTTAATCTCCCTCATACCTAAAGCCTTCTCCAAACGATCAGCAAAATCACGTATATATAAACCTTCAAAGTTCAAAAAGACATCATATCTCCATATATGGGTGGAAGAAGAAGAAGAAGAAGAAGAAGAAGAAGAGTCTCCCTGATCGGCCATATTTTGCGTTTCAGACTTAAAACTACGAAATAGCTCAATGAGTTGGGAATTAATTGATGGGGATTATATATATTGCTAAGCATCTAGATATTAGATACATAATGCGCGTTCCCTACTAATTAATTAAGTACCTAGCTACCATGATACGATGTGAACGTAAAAGACTATAGGGCAATGATATAGGGCCTCAATGAGGCCTAAGATTTGTGGCCTCAATCTTAGGTGTCATGCCATGTCATCTACACACATCACATATTTGTCAAATCATGCCATGTAATTTTTAAGTAAAAAGACCATCTTATACTTTCAAGATCTAATAGCTTTAAATTATTTTGGTTTTCTTACCTCTTCAATCACGATATTTCTTGGGTTAGAGTTACGATTTCAATATATTTCTTTCCATTTTTGTGGATCCAATTTAATTTTTGACTTTTCTAATCAACTTGTTAGTGTAAGGTAACATTAATAGAAGGTTATTTACTGAATTCATTTATTAAAAAAGTTTAATATTACTTCAATTTATCAGATTTCGTGAGTTATAATTACGATATTAATATATTTTCTTTTCATTTTCGTGAGTACTTTAGAGTCGTCTTATACTTTAGAGTCGTTAAGGTGTTTATTAATTAGCAGTCAAGCTTGATCGGTAAGATACCGCATTAGCTTCTTCATTAGATTTTTTTTTGCCCTTTTTTGGCAGAAGGCTAGATAGAGGAGGAGCAGCAGCTCCCTATCTCAGCAATTTATTAAAAGAAGAAAAATAGCAACTTCGGAAGGGACCAAAGCCTACAAAGCCAATGAAAAAAAAAAGTTATCGAAATCAAAACTGAGAAATACCTAATTAGTCACTACTACAATGTGATAAGATAATAGATGGAGCAGCGCCTCATCACACCATATTAGAAAAGTTGTACCATAATTCTCCAAAATGTCAACTACATTATTACCTAATGTTACGAAAAATATGTGATACACAAAACATCATTTAAAAAATGCGCTACAAGCAATTGAGCCAGCGACCATGAAAGTTGTCAGGGCACTTCTATCCATATGTGCCTCTTCAGTCTTCACTGAATACTAGCTAGTAAAGTGCATATATTATAATGATGTTTTCTATCTCCTTCATCCAACTCTATTCGGATTTATTTCCATTTTAAATTTTCTTCCATGGAGGTGTCCGGTCATCAGCATTTCAACGAGTTATGGAAACATCGAACTGCACGTTTACTTTTTGGTCTGCATAAGATAACTGTTCCTAAACTAGGGTTCTAGATGCTAGTTTAAGCTTATTATTTTTGGGGCGGTCTTAACTCGTAGAGGTCTTTTTTTCAAAGCTAAATCAATCATGCCAGTGAAGCATCTTCGTATTTTTGTATATCAATTTTATTTTAACTTCAGTGAACAACCAAATGAATCCAATGGGCTCATCGATCTCTAATCACGGGAATTATTAGTTTTTGTTGCTTGAATTTCTTGTTTGGGTTAAAAGTTAATCGAGGCATTTAATTTATTAGAAAATTTATATTCTATGCATAATCTTAAGTCATTTGATGAATTTCTTTTTTTTTTTGTTTTTACCTTTTTGTTTTCCCACAAGGTAGGGTCGAGTTGGCAAACTCAGCATTAGTTTAGGCCAGCTCCCAAGTCTGGTACCCTCAGGTCTTGGGTTCGATTCCAGCTGAAAGCTTTTGTGGTCAGAAAAGCGGCAAAAGCCCATGCTCGAAGTGGATTAATCAATAGAGATCTAAATTAATCAAGCACCTCCATATGCAAGGGAGAAAATGTGTGAATTCTGCTAGGACTACATCGTGATATTTCACATTAATTCTCACTGATGCACATTATGCTGCTAACAATGTTTGTTGTAACAAAGTGGACTTGAGCTACGCTACTTTCAAGTTTATCTACAGCTCGCGCAAATCACTGAGCCCTTTCCTTTGCAATGAGAACACTGCAGGAACCCTCTTTCTCCACAATCTTTACATGAAGTCGACGACGAATTATGTTGAAGAACCTGGCGAAACCAGCCCTCCTCTAAAAGCTTAAACACCTCCTCAGACCCACCCACATATCTCCCCTTGATAAACAATCTTGGGAGGCATCGTAGCTTCTCTTCCTTTGTCAATCATCAGCTCCCTCAACTCTTTGAGGTAACCTTCATGATCCCATGAAACTTCACTCTCTGAAAACATCATTTGTTAGCGCCGCTCGCACGTCATTGCATGCCTGGTAAGTCCTCAACACCGATCCCAGCTATGTTGTATAGAGGACTATCTTGTCTCTTCCACCCGGTGGACATATACTCTCGAGCTGACCAAATGGGTGCTTGGTTCTTATCATCTTTCTATATGCCAGCGGTTTCACCTGTGGCGGAGTCGGGGGAGGCGGGGGAGGTAATGCTTGGGATATGTCCTGAACAATCTCTTCGATTAATTGCATCTCGTTCCTGTCAGTTTAAAGGCCAGCCTTATGAAGTTGTAGATGAACTATATAAGAAAGATCGACTAGTTTTCGTCTAACAAAAATTCTTTGTAACATACCCGTCTTCTTTGAAAGGCCAGCCTGCTAAACTTGCTGCTTCTGTAAGTGCTGCCTTCCATCTTTGGCCTTCTCCTTGTTATCTTGGAATTTCTGTTCGTGCTTAGCAAGTGCTCCACTAAAACCACCCTCTAGCTTTCTGATATCCGATGGATCCACTTTGTAAAAACAGGCATATCCTTTTGTTTGTTTGTTTTTCTACATTCAAGGATTGTAACAAGTTCGTCCAAGCACCAATTTGACGAAGCAAAGTTTGTGGACAATATAATGACAGAAATCCTTGATGTTTCTATTTCTTTCAGAAGTGATCCTGATATATCTTCTCCTTTTCTTAGTTTATCAACTATAAAGGTCTTAATTTTTTTCTGAATCAAGGCATCATACAAATGATTTCTGAAATTTCCGCGTGTATCATCACCTCTAAAACTCAAAAATACATCATAATAATAATAGTTGAAAGATGAACAGGAAGAACATCTCTGAGTGGCCATATCATGGTGATCTTTGTAATGTATAAGAGCTATAACTAACTAAACACCTCTCCATTTCAAGTGGTTAATCATTTATCAAGTAATTAATTAGTGGCCAAAGATACCAAGTGTCGTGTTTGAATAGCCTAGGCTAGAGGTGTGGTATATGGATATATACCATTCACCTCCATACATTGTCAATCAAATGTTGAAACAAAAAGAATTGGTAGTCACACTTTATTAATTATTTCTCATCAAAATTTGACGTTCATATCTGTTAATATTAAAGCCTGACTTGACCGTTTCTATCTACTCTAATTCGTGCGAAATGGAATTACTATAATACGTTTTAAACTATGAGAAGCAATACTAGTAAAATACACACTGGCTAGGACACTGATCTTGATTATTTTTGTAATAAATTTTCTAAATATTAGTCCGGCGAATAAGTTTTAGCCACCATGCCAAGTTGATGCGGATTTGCATGACATCTATAGCTCACAACTAGCTAGCATAACAATTCTATCGAAATCATTTTATTTTACTTTATGTTGTAGTATAAATTGTATATATATCGTATATGTCTATATCATGTAACAAAATATGTAAAAGTATTTAGATAGGTACTTGAGTGTATAATCATAGGTACTTGAGTGTATGAAGACTTATGTAAACATGCTTTACCAAAGGGCAACAAGCATGGCAGAAAATCATCATCAAGATGGTTATCATTTTGAGTTTCTCTTTGAGCTTTCACACTTCAATGTAATCCTATAAATACCCCCTTTGTATGAGATGAATAAACACATTGAAATCTCCATTCTCTCTGAAATTTTACTCTCCTTTTTCTGTTTATCGATTCCTCTTGTTCTTAAACACGTTATCAGCACGAAGTTGCTCTAGAATTAGAATCGAAAAATTGACGAAAGAAGAGTTCTTCATCAATCGAAGTCATTTTTCAAAACCTACAAAAAATCCCCAAACCATAGCTCAGATTAAAGCCCTTGATTCCAGGAGCCCGGAACCGGTCTCAGATTCACCGGAACCGACCGGAAACGGCCTGAACCGGCCGCCGGAAGCCGAAAAACCAAACCAGACCGCTGCCGAGAGCTGCCGAGGTCCTGCCGAGATCCTACCGAGACCTGCCGAGGTGCTGCCGAGACCTGCCGAGAGAGCTGCGCAGCAGCTGCCGAGAAGCTGCCAAGAGCCCTGCGCAGCAGCTGCCGAGACGCTGCCGAGAGCCCTGCGCAGCAGCTGCCGAGCATCTGCCGAGACGCTGCGCAGTAGCTGCCGAGCCATCTGCCGAGCAGCTGCCGAGCAGCTGTCGACACATCTGTCGACAGATTTGCGCGGCGACTTTCCGGTGACTTTTTCGACACTTTTAAGGCGACTTTTCCGGCGACTTTTCGGACGATTTTTCTCGACTTTTTCCAACGATCTTTCCGGTCAACTCCGATAATTTTTCCGGTCAAAAATTTCCGGCAACACTATTCCAAGGTATTCTTTACTAAAAGTTCCCGTTTTTGAGTTTTTATTTATTTTCTCTCCTTTTTTCCTTTTTCTCGGGAACTTACAATCAAAAGCGAAATTATAGCAATTCACGCCAAACGAACTAAGAGCGTTCGTAATCAATGAACTAAGAGTGTTCACAATGATTCTTGGAAATTGATTTCCTGGTAGCATAGCTCGGAAATCTTATTATTTTTCGTGGAAGTTTTAACTCCGAAACTAATATTTTCTTCTTATCTTCAAGGATGTCGAATGAACCTAGACTCGATTTTCAAATCCTTGACTCAACAGGTTCGGAGTACCATAGCTGGAAAACCGACGTTGAGAACCATCTCACATCGAAGGGGATATTGCCCATCATCCATGAACCAAACCCGGCTCTTGTGTTCCCTCGATCACCCAAGAAGCATGCACAAGCAATCATCTTGATGCGACGTCATATGGACAAAGCACTCAGGCTAGAGTACATGTCCATCAAAGATGCAAAGGATTTATGGGAAGCACTACAAGAGCGCTTTAACAATATCCAAGATTCTCTCCTCCCTGACTTGAAGGTTCAGTGGAACGATGTACGCTTCTCAGACTTCAAGTCTATTGCTGAGTACAATTCAGAAGCTCTTCGTCTCAAATCCATGTTGAGGTTCTGTCAAAGACCCCTCACAGAAGAAGAGCTAATTGAGAAAACTCTCTCCACCTTCCCTGTTGCAGCAATTTTGCTATCAAAGCAGTATCGCACTGAAGTAAATGCTGGACGAATTACGAGGTTCAATGAACTCATAAATATTTTGTCGGTAGCCGAAAAGCACGACAACATTCTCGTAAAAAATTATAATTCAAGACCCATTGGAACCAAGAGCGTTCGTGAGGCAAATTATAATGCACCCAAGAGAGGGCACAGGGAGCGGTACCCCAGCAATAGGGGACATGTGTACCCTAATAATAGGGGACATGAAGGACAAACAGGTCCATATAACCGCCCCAACAGGGAAGGAAACCGCAACTTTAGAGCGGGCACACCTGATGGTAACTCCACACATGGAAGAGGGAGATATGGCAACACCGGCCGTGGAAATAGCACCATGAACCGTGGAGGTCGCACCATGCGCCGTGGTATTAGCAGCAACCCTCCTAGGGGATATCCACAACGTGCACAACCTGCACAACCTGTACAAACTGTACAACCTGCACAACCTATACCTCAAATGAAGGGAGGGAACCACATTGACATGTGTCATAGATGTGGATCAATCGAGCATTGGTTTAAACAATGTCATGCAAGTACCCAATTAGCTGCACGCTACAAGGAGTACAGGGAAGCAAGAGAGCAAGAAGCTAACCTTGCCGAAGATGAAAATAGTGAAGATGTCAATCTCACTGTTGAGGACTTCAAAGCTGTAGATGAAGAGCACGAGGATGCCACAGACTTTGATTAGAATAATCCTCTTTCTATTTTCCAAGAATGGCAAATGTGCCTTAGTCAATAAATAACAATTGTATTAAACTCCTTCTTATGTGGCGTACCCAATGAAGTATGATGTCTAGGAAAGCAATTGAGATCGGGGTATTTAAGCGAGCCTCGCTCCACCAACATCTCTCTACTTTCCTGGTCATATTCCATTGGAATTACCAAACGGATTGAGTGATAGCAACCACTATTAGAGTCATTGAATCCAACCATGTCATGAATGACAAATTATGGGATCCTGACACATACAAGCTTTGGCACGACCGTTTGGGACATCCAGGTCGTGACATGATGCTCCGTATATTAAAAACTTCACACGGACATCCATTCTTCAAAACGAAAAGAAATACGAACCAAACATTGGTCCAAAGAGTTACTTCTAAAGTGTATCATTCGTTTTGCAAAGCTTGCTCTTTAGCAAAGGTAGGATCAAGACCATCCTATGCAAAGGACACTAAAGAAAATATACCATTCTTACAAAGAATACAAGGTGATATTTGTGGACCTATCCAACCAACTTGCGGACCATTTAGATATTTTATGGTGTTGGTTGATGCATCGACACGTTGGTCACATGTCATGCTCTTATCCACAAGAAATGCTGCATTTGCTAAACTCCTAGCACAAATCATTAAATTAAGGGCTCACCACCCCGATCATCCTATTAAGTCAATTCGTCTTGACAATGCTGGAGAATTTACATCAAGAACCTTTGATGATTATTGCATGTCCATTGGGATTGAGGTGGAACATCATGTCCCTCATGTACACACCCAAAATGGACTCGCAGAAGCTGCCATTAAAAGACTTCAAATGGTTGCCAGGGCATTGGTTATGCGCACCAATCTCCCTATTTCTGCTTGGGGCTATGCAATATTACATGCAGCTGTGCTCATTCGTCTGAGACCCACTGCCACCCAACCCTTTTCTGCGTCCCAACTGGTGACTGGGTATGAGCCTAATGTCTCACACTTACGCATATTTGGGTGTGCAGTCTATGTGCCAATTGCGCCGCCACAGCGCACCAAAATGGGTCCTCAAAGACGCTTAGGCCTTTATGTTGGATATGATACTCCAAGCATTATCCGCTACATAGAACCCTTGACAGGTGATCTATTTACCGCTAGATTTGCGGATTGTCACTTTGATGAGACAGTCTTCCCGTCATTAGGGGGAGACAAGAACATTAATGTTCAACAGAAAAGACAGGAATTGTCGTGGTCTGTCCCCACTTTGTCTCATCTTGATCCCCGAACCACACAGTCTGAAATAGAGGTGCGGAGGATTCTCGATCTTCAGAACGTAGCAGAATCAATGCCTGATGCGTTTTCTGATATCGCTAAAGTGACAAGATCACACATACCTGCTGCAAACGTACCTGCAAGGATTGATGTTCCTAAAAATAAATGACATGACATCCCCTCTATGGGTGATGCAGTGGCTAGACCCATGGCTCCTGCTAGAAAGCGCGGGAGGCCTATAGGTTCGATGGATTCTCGCCCAAGAAAGAAAGCGAGCTTGACACAAAATAATCCATTAATCATCGATATAAATAATCCATCTCATGAAAAAATTCCGGATTATGGTTATGTCCAAGAGACATCATTGGAGGACGCTCCAATAATAGAACCAATTCCAGAGAACAGAGAGATCTCCATGAATTACACTAGTATACATGTAATTATGGACAGAAATTCTATGGCTATTGATGATGCGTTTGCATATCATATTGCAAAAGGAATTATAGAAAACGATGATATCGAACCTCGCTCCGTTGAAGAATGCCAACGTAGAGCAGATTGGTCAAAATGGAAAAATACGATCCAGACTGAATTGGATTCACTAACAAAGAGACAGGTATTTGGGTCTATAACACTGACACCACCAAATATAAAACCTGTTGGCCATAAATGGGTCTTTGTTAGAAAGCGTAATGAGAAAAATGAGGTTGTTAGATACAAAGCCAGCCTTGTGGCGCAAGGTTTCTCACAACGTCCTGGAATCGACTACGAGGAGACATATTCTCCCGTAATGGACGTTATAACGTTCCGCTACCTTGTCAGTTTGGTAGTTTCCGAAAAACTTGACATGCAGCTCATGGATGTGGTTACAGCATATCTCTATGGGGATCTAGATTCAGAGATATATATGAAGGTTCCAGATGGACTTCAATTACCCAAATCAAGTGGCTCTAAACCACGGAGCGCGTTTTCAATAAAATTAAGACGCTCACTATATGGATTGAAACAATCCGGACGGATGTGGTATAACCGTCTAAGTGACTACTTGATTGGGAAGGGATATGTTAACAATGAAATATGCCCTTGCGTGTTCATTAAGAGAACAAAATCCGGATTTGCAATTGTAGCAGTTTATGTTGATGACATGAACTTAATTGGAACTTTACATGAGTTAAAAGAAACTGCTACATATTTGAAATCTGAATTTGAGATGAAAGATCTCGGGAAAACACGGTTTTGTCTCGGAATAGAACTCGAGCACCGTAATGATGGGATTATGATCCATCAATCAGCATATACTCAAAAGTTACTAAGGCGCTTTAATGAAGATAAAGCAAAGCCTGTGAGTACTCCCATGATCAACCGTAGTCTTGAGCCCATGAAAGATCTGTTTCGTCCAAGGGATGAGGACGAAGATTTATTAGAAGCTGAAATACCATACCTAAGTACGATAGGCGAATTATTGTATTTAGCTCAATGCACAAGACCGAATATCTCATTTGCAGTAAACTTGTTAGCTCGACACAGTTCTGCGCCAACACGCCGCCCTTGGATTGGTATAAAGACAATCCTTCGATACCTAAAAGGTACGATCGATATGGGCTTGTTCTATCCCTACAGAGAGAAAAGAAATGTGAGCGCCGGCAACACTATCCATAGTGACCGACGTTCTCCTCCTCTCCTCCATCAAAATGATGTTTTGACGGGTTTTGCTGATGCAGGGTATCTCTCTGACCCTCACAAAGGTCGCTCCCAAACAGGTTATGTCTTTACCATGGGAAACACCGCGATATCTTGGAGATCTACAAAACAGACTCTTGTTGCTACTTCCTCAAATCATGCAGAGATAATTGCACTACATGAAGCCGTGCGTGAGTGCATATGGCTAAGGTCTATAAATAGACACATTCGAGGAACTTGTGGTTTGAAATTCACCACAAATGAACCTACATGCATTTACGAGGACAATGCAGCTTGTATTGAGCAAATGAAATTAGGTTTCATCAAAGGCGACAATACCAAGCATATATCGCCGAAATTCTTCTACAACCAGCAACAGCAAACACTTCTAAATATTGAAGTAAATCAAATCCGATCAGAAGATAATGTAGCTGACTTATTTACTAAGTCACTACCAAAATCCCCCTTCGAGAAACATGTAAGGAGCATCGGATTGAGGAGGATATCCGAACTCCTACAATCTTCAAGAGGAGTCTAAATCAGGGGGAGTATCCAGAAACATACTTCACACTCAACGCGCGTTGTGCTCTTTTTCCCTTTCGACCAAGGTTGTTTTTTCCCACAGGGTTTTATTACTTGGCAAGGTTTTTAACGAGGCAACTTCGATGCGCACCATCTACACAATACTATTGAACATGAAATATCCAAGGGGGAGTGTTGTAATATAAATTGTATATATACCGTATATGTCTATATCATGTAACAAAATACGTAAAAGTATTTAGATAGGTACTTGAGTGTATAATCATAGGTACTTGAGTGTATGAAGACTTATGTAAACATGCTTTACCAAAGGGCAACAAGCATGGCAGAAAATCATCATCAAGATGGTTATCATTTTGAGTTTCTCTTTGAGCTTTCACACTTCAATGTAATCCTATAAATACCCCCTTTGTATGAGATGAATAAACACATTGAAATCTCCATTCTCTCTGAAATTTTACTCTCCTTTTTCTGTTTATCGATTCCTCTTGTTCTTAAACACTTTATATTTTTTCAGAGAAGGGTGATTGACTTAATTTGTATGTGGCATGGTACACCTTCATAGAATAATTACTAGGACATGTAGACATGTAGTTTAGCAATGTATCATGAAGCATGAGGCATGAGTAAATAAATAACAGACCAAAAAACTAATAAGGAAAAACCACATCATGTGACAAGAAGGGCCAACAAAGATTTTGGTGAATCCCCGAGTTGAGCTATGGCCCAACCCAATTGTGCTAAAACAAGAATCCTGCACTCAAAGATTAGGTTCTTATGGTTCAAAAGAAACAAGTATTAATTGCATGGAGTAATTCCTACAGAGAACTAGATTCCCACTGATCATCATTTTCATTTCCGTCATTGTTGTAACCACCTTAAGTCAGTGGTTGAACATGGAGAAATTTCTCCCCCTAGGCTATCAGTGAAAGTAGACAAGTTCTCCCTTCCATAGTACCCATTTTGCACACTCTTGAAGCTAGGACTTCTCAAGCTATGTGACTCAGGGGCCGGGTACGAAAGCCGTTTCTTGGCCGAACCAGCCCGGTCTCTATCTGGTGTCGATGGCCTTGACCGTGGTGCACTTAGAGATCGAGCCTTAGCCTTTGCAGACTCGGTTGCAGCCATGTAATTAGGCACTGAACCAATGATATTATTAGTAACCCCATTTGAGCCCACTCCATATCTACACATACCACCCCTGAAACAGTAATCAGAGCCCAAGTTTGGTGTGTGCGCTGCTGAAGAGCATCTAGGACTAGCTGAACGCACTTTTAGCGATCTGGGTTTTGAAGGAGAGGGTGTTGCAGGTGAGTGGCTGAGAGAGATGTTTATGTTATTGTAATGTGATTTGTGCAAAGGTGAAGCCATTGCAGCATTTGGGTTTGGCTGTTTTTGGTGTTGGGATGAAATGCAAGGCCTAGAAGTGTCCATTTCAACAGTTTTTATGGAGTCTCTTTTGTCGGTTGAAGCTCTGTAATTTTCCCAATTTTTTGTAGCCATCCACCGATCAAGCCATTTTGTTCTCTCTTCTAGCTCTGCTTCGTCCCCTAGAGATGGGCGTCTTCTAGGCCTCCATATCTGAAATTTGGAGAAATTTAGCTTGTTGTTCTTGAGCAAATTTTTTCAATTATTCAAGAAAATCATGTCAAACCTGGTGAGAAAAAGCATTAGCAAGTGCTTTTTCACGTTTTAAAGAAGCTTCCTTTCGATTTTGCAACAAAAATTGGTCAACTCCTTCACTCACTTTCTCTCTAGACTGTGATACAAAAGCAAGGTTAAGACAGTTAGTTACTATGATCAATAAATTCATGTTATAATAAAGTAGTGAAGTAAGCTAAAAGCTGCAGCAACTTACAATCGACTTTCTGTCGCGAATGTCTTGAAGGTATCTGGACTCCCATAGGCTCATGTCTGTTTCGGATAACATGGAGTTTCTGCCTCCTTCATGCGAAAGCCTGGCTCTTTCGTTCCGAACCTGATCTTGAACTCGAACCAGAGCTTGCATGCACTTCAGTGTCAGCTTTGCTTGCTTTCTAACATTGTGACCTCTCACTAAAGCTTGGAGCTTTACAAGCCCCTTAAGCGCACGCAGAGCTCTCCTCGCCTAAAATAAAAAAACTAAACATATTAACCACCTTCATCTAAGTAATTTCATGATCTTGAACTCTAGTGTTGTATATGCATGGAACTTACTAAGTAACCTCTGAAAGCTGTTTGAATGAGTGTAGCCGCATAGTGCTCTTTGACAAAATTGTTCGGCCTAGTGAGCCGAACAATTTCTACTGCAGCTTGGGCAGTAGCAACAGCTGCTTCGGCCGCAGCTGCAGTGGCTGCCGCCACAGCAATTGCATGTTTTTGGTCAGCAGCCAAAACAGGAGTCACAGCTGTGGTTGTTTCTGTCTTTGTGGCTTCACATTGTTGAACATATGTAGTAGGCTTTCGGAATAGCCATCTTCTCTTCTCTCTCTTCTGCATGCACAAACTCAAAAATGAGCATACAAAAAAAGAAATCAATTCAAACAATCAAACTAAGCACATTGTTACTTATTTACCTTTTCTTCCTCTTCCGGTTCATGGTCTTCTCTTCTTCTGCTGCTCTTTTGGTCATGATCCTTAGACGGAGACCTGAAGGCCCTTTTGACCATAGTCAACCATGAAGTACTACCACTTTTCTTTCCCATTGAAGTGTTTGAGCAAAGTTTTAGCACCAGAGGGAATGAAGCTTATGAATGCAAAAAATGAGAGATTGAAGAGGTTAAGTAGCTAGAGCATTTAAATCTTCTTTGATGAATGAGAGATAATAGAGAGAGAGAGAGAGAAGAGACGTGATGTTTGTCTGTTTATAAGAAGAATCAAGTACGAGCTCCGATATATCTGTGAATGAACAGTAATGGTGTTTTCTAGTGGCATGCGCTATAACTAATGGAGGGTGTCAGACATTTGCCAAAATCTATGCAAAGCAATAAGGTTGAGAATTGAGATGGTGAATTGAACTAGACGCAGAGGGAGATGGAGAGGGTTTTAATGTAAGAGGAAGAATCCAAAGTCCGAGAAAAAAAAAGAACAGTGTTTTTGTGATTGATCAAAGCCTCAAACGCTTTAAATAAGACTGACGCGAACCAAATGGTTTCACGTGTTGTGGACAACAAAAGGACGAGGGAGAAGGTGAGCATTGTAGCCATGAATGTGATAATAGAGAAGTCATAAGGAAGAGAGAGGTCACACAACTGCTGGGTTTACGAGTATTTGTTTGGTGGTGGTGTCCTGGTCCTCGAAGACCATGCACCAACTAAGATAAAGGCGAGCCCGTATTCCTATTCATAGGTAAACTAAAAGCATCAGAGTTGGCTTCAGTCCCCCAGCATTACCAGTCAAACTAGTTTGATTTGATTCTCTCTGGTCAACTTTCTTAATTAGATTTTAGTAAAACTTTCCCCAGTTATATTTCTCATTTCTAAATCACTGTTCAAGGCCGCGTTTCGGGGGGGGGGGGGGGCGGGGTGGGTCCTTTTTGCTCCCTCGCTTATAAGCATAAGAGGTAGAGCCGTTTGGTAACTCAGCTTATCCTCAGCTTTTTTCAAAAGCTACTGCGGCTTCTACCAAAAAGGAGAAGCAGGCTCCCCCCCTGCTTTTAGAAGCCAAAAGCTGCTTTGAATACTGTGGCGCTGGTTACTGTATATTAATGAAGTTTTGCTAATACCGGTTTCTACCTTTCGTTGGTTGAAGCAATTACACTTGAATGCCATGAAACCCTCGATTGATATCTAGATGCCGCATCAGTCTCTCAATCTCCCTCTGATCACAGACGCCGTTTAAACCAAAAATCGACCTCAATCAACCCAAACTTAGTTCCCAGAACTCACTGCCGAGAGTGGAATGGTGACGAACGGATGATCTTCACTCCAACAACTCAACCAGCTTCTTGGTTGTTGGCCTGTAGGTGCAGCCGAGAAAGAAACGAAGCCCAAAAAGGCTGGGGAAGTCGCCAGAGTCGATGACAGCGTCGAGCCTAGGAGAACCCAGAAATGAAATTGTCAAAACTCGATCAAATTCAAAATCTAATTGTACAAGCTTGTAGAGTATGACGAGGAGATGAGATTTCATGCTAAATGCAGCCCAAAAGGTGGTCGGAGTCGCCGGAACTCACAGAAATCGCCGAAGAAGTCTCGGAGCTTCCAGTCATCGATTCTCCATTCACCGTCGATGCATCTACGATCCGAGACCGCAGGGACGTAGGCGACGGCGAGACGAGGCTATTGCCGATGGTCCGCCACGGAGAGGTGGCCGGAGGAGCTATTTCAGGTCGGGTCACGGGTTGCAGTTCGGGTCAGATAACTCTGGTTCTCTCCCTCACCTCCTAGATTGTTCTGATGTGGTCCAGCAGTTATATAGACCTTTTCTACTTAATATTCGATGGTTGTGATGACTCTATGGAACCATGGATGGCTAGGATTGCACCATAGTAATTTCTTTTCCTCTAAATGATTTTCTAAAATCCCACAACTTCAGAAATTTGCTATAATAGCTCAAGAATACCATAGGCGCGTAATAACGTGAACATTTGAATATGTTATGATATTTTTTGTGGTTACTTGTGGTCACCATGATTTATAAAAATTGAAAGTTAACAAAAATTAATAAGGACATAATAAAGATTAAGAATAATAACAAGAGCATTTGAAGAACATTGTGTTGTCAAACAATCAAGGCAAAATAATCTCTCATGTCCAATTTCATGTCCAATTTGGTCATTCTACAAACAAAAAGCACAAGTCAGTTTGAGTTTACCAAACACTTTGCCACTGCTTTTACCATTGACAGTTCTTATAAAAAGCCAGTTTACCGAACAATCAGCTACTTTGTTTTTCAGCCACTTATTCTCAGAAATAAACAGAAGCCAGTTTTTCTGAAAAGATCAGCCATACCAAACATAATCTAAGTATATATCCTTGTAAATATTGACACGATTATTAAAAATCATTTAGTCATCAAGTTATTGTACAGTAGATAGACAAATCGTCCTAAAAATCTAACTATTACTAACCTCGTTCTTCAACAGGAAGATTACAATAAAGAGCCGAAATGTAGTGTCCATTCGGATAGGGCAATATGACTTTGGAGAACCCTAAACCCCGGCATGTCTAGGGTTCAATGTCAATTAGATATATAGTTTGGCACTAAGACCCCGACGTCGCAGCAACATAAACCATCGATGTCATCACAATTATGTTGTTGGTATGGGGAAGGGAAACTAATGATGTAAACACTGAAATTGGAAACCCTTCTTCTTCCTCCCTTCTCTTTTACTTCTTGTCTTCCCCTTCTTGGATATAAGTACCGAGTTCAACTGAGTTAGTGAGTTACCGATCGTGAGAACCGATTCCACCCTAACAGATTATTCCCGTAATTTTTCCCATTGAATTCGAAAATTGATGGCTAGCTAACAAATTTCTAAAATCTATGTGGACCGACTTCATGTCAGTGTCACATCAATGAACCACTCCTTGATAATGGCCGGACGTCTCACCTGGTCAGATAACGCCAAGCCCAAACTAAACACACTTTCTTGGTTTCTGTACTTGGAATTTGCAGTGAAAACTCAGCCCAACTTATCTTACAAAAGAGAATAAAAAAGAAATTCCAGCCCAGTTAGTTTTTATTAAAGGAACTGGAACGTTTTACCAACCTATGTAAAATCACTAAGCAGTGAATAATAATCTATGAGCAACCTTCAGGATTCAGTGAACCCAGTGGAGAACTAGAAACTCAGATGCAAAACATACCTGTCTACTCAACAACAATTTAAAGTTTGAAACTGTTTCCAATAGCAATTGGAAAGGTGTGGAAGCAGTCAAGCACTAGTTCCAGGTACAACACAAATTTTACCATTTCACAAATCATTGTCCTTTTTAAATTTTAATGTTGGAAAGGAGGACCATCCTTTCCTGTCTTCCACTTCAATTCTCAGTAAAATTCAAGCACAATTCAGACAAGAAAATCTCAAAATAGAAAAGCTTCCGAAGCAATAGCAGGCACACATCTAACTCAACATCAGCCTTTATTCTGGACAAATTTTCCACTGAGATTGAGCTAGAAGACAAGTTCCTATGAGATTTATCTGAAAAGGGAAATGTAAGATAGAGTTATGGAAATGTAAGATATGATTTATGTCCAGCAAGGCATTAGCAAACTAGGTATTGTGAGCTTAGGTGAAAGCATTCGTGATCTAGAGGAGTTCCAGCTTGTTTGTAGAAAACAAAGAAGTTGCAGCAAATTTTAGTCTCAAACTATCAGAATTTGCTAACCAAATTCAAATGGCCTCACTAATCTGTGCCGCCGGACTTCAGGATTCATCACTGTGGTATGAATTACCTAGTAAAAACGGAGAAGAATACAATAGCACATACAAGTAATGACAAGTCAGTGTCGACTAAATCTCTGTTTGGAGGTTTTCTCAACATACGCATGGCAAATGGTTATCCTCGCAGTCTTTGATACCTAACCAATGACCACATCAGAGATTCTGTTACTTGCTAATTCATCTTCTCAAGGTCAGCAATTCTCTAGATTCAGAATGTGTTTTCTCAAATGATAAACAAGCTGAATCTGCTGAATCTTCACACTAGTTCGTACAAGGGAAGAGCTATTAGCCTGCTATATATATTTCTCAAATCCAGAGCACATTGAGAGGCTGAACTCTATACGAGTCTATCAAACGATTGAATGCGCCTGTAATGTCACAACAGATTGATCCAATAATCAGACGCCGAAAAACTATGAACACTGAAGTAAACTTCCAAGAGCTTGTAATCTATTGCGCAGACTCATTAAAGTTGATCAATCCACAAAAACTCATTAGGCCTCAAATTCCGAAAGATTTAAAGCACAACTATCAACAGATTCTCCGGAATTCTGCCCCAGTTTCAGTCACTCCGTTCTTTCCATGTAATTTAACCTGGCATTACGAATCAATAGTTCTATAATCGAAAGGCCTACTGCTTTATCTCTCTAATTGTTTGTTCATGTATTTTAAACCTATGCATTGTTGAAGTAAATAGAAGATCTTCTCAAACCACAACATACATATATAAACAGATAAAAACAAGAGACACAGTCATATTTTCCAGAAACTCAAGAACAGTCCCCAAATAAGAAACTAAATATCTTACTGTAATAGACAGAATTCAGAAACATCTTACAAAACCCAAGCTTTGAGCTTTCTGCTTCATCAGCAAATCAGCTACATATTGGGCAAAGCACCAGCCCATTCTCATTACACTCCGGACACCTCACCACCACAGTGCCGCCGCCTCCTTGCCTCTGCCCCACCACCACCTCCTCTTTCACCACCAGCACCATCTTCGAACTCCCATTGCACTGAAAACACGGCAAGAATTTCGCTTCTCCGCACCCTTCGCAAACCGACCCGGCCCGCTTCTTGGGCAGACCTTCTAGAATCTCCCCCAACAAGCCCTCCTCCACAATCTTCAACACCTCCTCGGATCCACCCACATATCTTCCCTTCACAAACAACCTCGGCGGCACCGCCTCGTCTCTGCCTTTCCCCTCCATCAAGTCATTCAGCTCTTCTCGGAATCCGCGATCCATCGACACGTCACGCTCGCAGACCATCACACCGAGATTCTCCACCGCCGCCCGGACCGCATTGCACGCCTCGAAAGTCTTCCGCACTCCCCGCAACGACGTCGTATACAGCACCAGCTTGTTCTCTCCCCCCGGCGGGCATATACTCTCGAACCGGTCGAGCGGGCCTTTGACTAAAACGGACCGGTTCACCCGGTTCGGGTTGGAGTTCTCTTTATCCGCGGTTTTCGGGGTCCGAATAGAGAAGGGTTTCGGCAGCGGGAGAGGTGAGAATCGGAAGCTGTCGGCGTCGAGGCCGGCCATGAGCTCCCATGAGTTGATGACTTCGGGGTCGGACCGGAGGGGCTTCGGGTCGGACCAGAGCGATCTGGGCTCGGAGAGGGAGGTGGGAAAGATGGAACCCAATGTGAATCGAGAAGGTGGGGTGGTGGGTGGGGGTGGGGGGTCGAGGGTGAGCAGGCCGTAGGTGGAGGAGGTGAGGGAGACGATGTGGTGGCTCAAGGCGGAGCTGCCGAGCTGGGAGAAGTCGTCGTCGTGGTTGAAGAGATTGGAAGAAACGCAGCCCATGTTGGTGTTGCTTGTCTCGAACTCTGAGCTCAAAGTGTGGAGGAGTGAGAGTGAAGAAGAAGAAGAAGAAGAAAGGAGGAAGGGACAAGAGGTTGGGATGTAGTATGCAGCGAGGACTTTAATTTAATAATTTGAATTAATAAAAAAATTGTGAGGAATTGGGGGACTCAAGTTCAATTTTGAAATGAGGTAGACACGAGCGTTTAGCGCTAAAATTTAATTCAAAATTTATTGCACAAGGGAGTTGAGAGGCTCTCCCAATTATTGCGTTACTGTGCCAACGCGATGTTGCCTTTTCAGTCCAACGCTTTCTCGGGTCTCGCAACTTTGGCCTATGGGCCTTCAAATGGCCCAATAAACTTGGGCTTCCTTTAGGATTTTTTTTAATTGAAGATGAGGTGTCAAATCGCCTCAGTTTTGTTAGCGAGTCAGTAATACACTCACTCAATTAATAATCGGGTCAAGATTTGTAAGGGTATCTGCAATACCCCAAAAAATCCAAATCAAATTCCGTGGATTTTTAGAAATGATTTTACGGTCGTGAGAGCGAAACGAAGCTTGGAGAAATTATGGATATTGTTTGAACGATTTTATATTCGAAAACGAACGTTATTTAGGGGTTTGTGAAAAATCGACTTTTTATACATTTAAAATTTGAGAAAACTTTCTTCATAAAAGTTGTAGAGCTCGTCGATACGATCTCGTGCATATGTAGAACGCAAAAATCAGAGTTTATATAAATTAGTTATGAATTCTAGAAGAAATTTTCATTTTAGTATAAAGCTTCCATTTTTGGAAACTTTCCAAAAAAACATATTAGATAATGTTATGATTGGTTTTGAGGCTACGCATTTTGTAAAACGACTCAAAGGTGGTGATCTGGCTGCTATAGCAATTAAACCAGATATGGCTGAGGCCTATGACAGGGTGGAGTGGTGTTTCTTAGAGGCAATGACGATCCGCTTGGGTTTTGATTCGGAATGGGTTCGGCATATCATGGATTGTATCATCACAGTCTCTTTCTCGGTATTATGGCAAGGTAGTTCAGTGGGTCATTTTACTCCTTCTCGAGCATTCAACAAGGATGCCCGTTGTCCCCGTATCTCTTCCTGATTGTAGCTGAAGGTTTTTCGACCTTATTAAGATTTGCGGAGTCAACAAATTTACTGAGCGGAGTTCGAATATCACGATATGCCCCACCAATCTCCCATCTATTTTATGCTGATGACAGTTTATTGTTCCTCGTAGCAGATCAAAATACACCACAAGTTTTGCAAAGTATTTTCAAGGTTTACGAAGATGCTTCGAGGCAGCAAATCAACTTCCACAAATCTGCACTTCCCTTCAGTCCAAAGATTGAAGAAGCATACTGGGATTATCTCCAAGATTTCTTGGGCATTCCAGTGGTTGTTGGCCATGGGAAATATCTAGGTTTACCTACACTAGCAGGCAGGGGAAAAAGGCTACTGTTCAAATCAGTTCTTGATAGAGTGTGGAACAATCTACATGGGTGGAAGGAGAAATTGCTTTCTCAGGCTGGGAAAGAAGTGCTATTGAAATCGGTGATTCCTTCCTATTCAATGGGTGTTTTCAAACTGCCTTTATTTATGAGTCGTGAACTTTCTAACATGACGGCCAAATTTTGGTGGGGCAAAAAATGAGGAAAGAAAGGAGTTCATTGGCTCCGCTGGCCTGCACTTTGCCGTAGCAAGTTGAAGGGTGGCCTGGGCTTCAGAGACTTTGTGGATTTTAACCAAGCACTTCTTGCAAAACAATGTTGGCGTCTGTTCTCTATGCCAAATTCTTTGGTGTCTCAGGTTTTCAAAGGAAGGTATTATCCCCACACTTCTCTACTTTCCGCACCAGTAGAAGTTCTTTAATTTGGAGGTCCCTGTTATGGGGGTGAGATTTGCTGGTACAAGGTTTACGGTGGCGGGTGAGGGATGGGAAATCAATTTCTATCTATCATGATGCTTGGATACCATTGGAACACTCTTGTCGTATTTTGTCTCCTCCAAACTTACCTGTCAATTCTATGGTTTCTAATCTGATCACTTTGGAGGGTACTTGGAATCTTGATCTAATAGCTCTTTCTTTTTGGGAGGTTGAAGCTGCTGCGATTTTCTCCATTCCATTGCCTTCTCTTCCTTTTCCTGACAGGTTGTGTTGGCATTACACTAAACAAGGAGTTTATACGGTCAAAAGTGGTTACCATCTGACCCAATCTCTCCATGCAAGATTGGAAGGAGGTGTGGGTAGTTCATCCCATCAACATATCTCAATTTGGAGCTTGGTATGGCGGCTCAAAACCCAGGCCGGTGCAAAGGTTTTCTTGTGGAGAGCACTTCATGCTATTTTACCAACTGCGGTCAACCTTCACAGGAGACATTTGCTTTCTTCCCCCATCTGTGCACGCTGCAACATGGCTCCAGAAACTACTCTCCAAGCTCTTTGGTCCTGTAACAAAGTCAAGCAGGTTTGGTATCTCTCTCCATTTCGTACTGCTATTGGGAAATGGAATAATGGAACTTTTCTGGAATTATTCATTTTTGCAACATCTGTCTCTACAATGTCTGAAATATCTTTTATTGTGTTCATGTGTTGACGGTTATGGCAAAACCGTAATGAAGAGTACTTTCAATGTCAATTTATTAGCCCGCAGTTAATCCACTCCCAAGTTCAACATCAAGTGCAAGAATTTGTCGCTGCATTTCTACATTCCCCTCTTGCTCCATCTGCATCTACAGCTACTACTCTTGAACATTGGGTTAAACCTCTCTTTCCTTATTTGAAGCTTAATGTGGACGGTGCGGTTGATTTAAAGGCTGGTTTACGTGGTATTGGGGCAGTGTTAAGGAATGATAGAGGTGAGATGATGTTGGCAGTTTCTAAAGGAATGCGAGGTGGGTTCACTCCTAAGGCCATAGAATTATTTGCTGCAATATTGGGGCTGAAAGCTTGTATTGAGGCAGGTTTCCAATTATCTTCTCTGATGTTGAAAATGGATGCATTGGAGGTGATCCGTGATTTACGTGAAGAGGATGGGAACATGTCTATGGTGGGTGTTCTTATAGAAGAAGTGAAAACACTTTTCCGCTTCTTCTCTCCGGTTATTTGTACTTATACCCCTAAGAAATGTAACCAGGTAGCGTATTTGTTAGCTAGGAAAACGCTTTTGTTTCCTGCATTTTAGGCTTGGATAGAGGATGGACCTCATTAGCTATCCAAAGTACTTAAATCCGATGTAAATATCTCAATTGCTTAGTATATGCAATTCTCTTTTCTCAAAAAAAAAAAAAAATTCCAGAAAATTTTCTCTCTCCCCGAGCCCAAACTGCTCTCCACTTCGCCGAAGTCGTTCTCCCTCATTCGGTCACCAATTGACATGATTCCAAAAGCAATTTTGCTCAACTTGACGTCATCTACAACTTCCCAGAAGACATCGAGGTGAAAAACAGACTGTGGAAGGCACTATAAGGCCCAGAAGCTGCACAGCCCCGCCGGAAATCGCCTTCACTTACTCTGGGCGATTTCTCCCTCCTCAAGCGAGCTTTTGATGTGAAACAAAGCTCAGACCAGCTCACCTCCTTCCCATGAGTGGACTGGTGATCTCATTTTCTCCCTAAAGGGCGGCTACGGGGCGGAAGAGCTCGAGACCAATTTGAGCCCGATTCGAAGTCAACGACGATCTCCGGAGTTCCATGCCACCAATCTTCGTGTTCTTTGGCTTGCTGAACTCCTATCAAGGAGCTGAACAAGATTCAAGAAGGATCGAGCCGAGTAGTTGAAGTTTTGACGTCGAACGGAGAGCTTGCCGGTTTCTGGAAATATTCCGGCCACCTAGACTGTTTTTAGGTATTTTCGGCCCCTTCTCGTCATTTTAAGATAGCATGCCTTTAGGGTTTATTATTAGGCTTGTTGAGACGAAGAAGAGCAGCCCTGCCCTGATGCCATTGGCGATGGCCGGCGGCGGCTCTGCCATTAACTCGGACGGCTTTTTTACGACCAACTCTGGGGGTCTCAAGGACAGTTTCTGCTCATTTTTACATTCTACATTTCGATATTATATGCAATTTTTGGATATCTTATGATTAAGTTATGAATTTTTACGATTTCGATCGTTCCATTTGTGATCTGTGAAGATGGGACAGTCCGATGGGCTCGGTAGTTTTGGTATAATGATGGGATGACTGTCCCAGTGACTTTGTGTGGTCATGGGTGAAGATTTGACCGTTGGATCTTCGTATAATTGTAAAACAGTGATTCGGGAGGCGATTCGTGAGAATCTGTTTGTCGAATTTTCGTATAATTTGGAATCCGACTATTGGATTGTCTTTTAAGTATATTTTTGAGTTATTGGCTAAGTTAAAGTCATAGTTGATTAGGTGATTGACGGTTTTACTTGGGTGGACGAGTTCGATTGTGAATTGAGTGAATTTGAAGACGCAACAGGAATTTCGAGGTGAGTATATCGCACATGGTTCATTTACGAGCCAAAATTTTGTGATTTATATTCAATTGTGAATGTGTGGAAATTGTTTTAAGAAAATAAATATTTGTTTGAAATAATATAAACTTGATCGACTACTGTTCATAAGGTTGCGGCTCACAGGTAAGAGAATGAATTTCACGTATAAAATGAATTTTTGTTTTTAATGCATGTGTACTATAGTTGGTATTAGTAGTCATTCCTGAGTGAATGGTTACGTGTGTGTATATATATATATATATATATATACATATACACAGTCCTTCTTGGCTAAGGACTTCCTTAGTTTTTCTTAGGTACGGATTTCCGGTTTTAACCCACTTTTCGATCACATTTTCACATCTTAACCGTTCAATTTTTAGGTCCTAATGTATAGATCACCTCTGAAAATTTTCAGCCAATTTGGTGATCATTAAGGTATCCAAAACTGCGATTTACCATTATAAATACGAATGGTAGCGCTTCTCCACTGCGGACGTCGCAGTTTTCCTTAGGTACGGATTTTAGGTTTTGACCCACTTTTCGATCATATTTTCACATCTTAACCGTTCAGTATTTAAGTCCTAATGTATAGATCACCTCTGCAAAATTCAGCCAAATTGGTGATCGTTAAGGCATCCAAAACTGCAATTTACAACAATGTACACTAACGGTTCCAGTTCGGCAGATTGGGTTCGTTCGTGTAAATTGCAGTTTTGGATGCCTTAATGATCACCAATTTGGATGAAATTTTGCAGAGGTGATCTATACATTAGGACCTAAAAACTGAACGGTTAAGATATGAAAATATGATCGAAAAGTCAGTCAAAACTGGAAATCCGTACCTTTTTTCTTAGGTGCGGATATCCGGACCTGACCAAAGTTATATATATATATATATATATATTTACGTGAAATATATATTTGGATGGTGTGACATTGAATGAATTAATTGATGATAATAATGATTTATTATCTTGAGCACTTACATTATTTCATGTAATTGTTGATGTTTAGTGAGGAGTGTAAGGGAGGCAAGTGTAACATTTGAGTCATATAGGACGACTTTTAAATGTTTTGATCTATGGATCATGTCACAACAATGACTGTGGCAAGTATTATCATAAGGCTGAACTTTGGCAAATGTGACAGGTTACGATTCAGTTAGAACTCTAGTCTGTCTACCATTGTGTTTCAGGGGAGTAATAGATAAGGGTTACATGAGGTCTTTGAACACACAGTCTGTCTGTCAGTGTATTCAGAGGAGTAACAAAAAAGGGTTACACGAGGCCTTTGAATACACATTGTTTTTTAAAAAGAGAGTTTTCAAGTTCAATCGTTATTGAGAGAGTTCGAGAGTGAGTCTTTGTTTGAAAATGGTTTAGAAATTGAGGTTGAATGTTTTGAATTGTGTTAAGAATGTTTGAGTTGTTGTTATTAACTTAAATTGTGCAATTTGTAAATTTACTCATACGAGTTTCAAAAGCTTACCGAGTTTTGTGTTGTTGTAATCCCGGTATACTATTCAACGGTGTAGCGGATAATCCTGCATGTTAGGAGAACCAGTGTGGTGATCGTGGAGTTTAGAGTGATAATATTTGTTTTGCAGCTTGTATTGTGAGGTTGTCATGTTTATTGAGCTTTGCTATTTTAATTAGTGAGAGTGTGCTGTAATAAGTAACTTGAGGATTTAGTTTATGTAATTTTGAGTGGTGTGAGACGTGGTTGTTTCTGAGAAAAAAAATTTAGAACGTTATTTGTAATTGTTATATTCATATTTTGGATTTGAATTTATTATTCAAAATTAGAGGCGTAACAGTATCTAATCCTCTACCCCAGATGTACGAACCGAGTCCCCGAAGGCCACTCAAACTTATTGACTACAAACCGGTGGGAATTGGGACTTGAATAATAGACAGAGGGATTTCATATAAAGCCACTTAACCAACCTTAATGATTCTTTTTTTTTCCTTTTTTTTTTTTGAGTTTGGTCTTTCTCAGGATCAATCATGTCATCATTAATAGCAACAAGTCAACAACAAATCATGGATCGATGGCTCTAATCCTCACCACAATGAAGTAAATGTTCTCTTCCAAACATGGGACGTGTTATGTTTTTTCACAAATTAATAAAGTTATGCAATGCCAAAATAAAAGGGTTGAGAATGAAAAACCTCAAAATCATGAATAGAAATGGCAATTTGGACTGAAGATAAAGTAGATAAAATATGATGGAATGATGATAATGAAATACTAAATGAGATCTCATACAAAATTCAATAATATTAGACATGTGATGACAGTTGCTTTCTGACCTAGCAGCCGCTCTGCTAGGGTGAGGTTGAAATTTTTTTTGAAATTTTTTTCTTTTCAATCTAGAACTTCATCCATGTTAATGGATGCCTTCCCATGCTTGGGGTTTGATCGTGGTTCCTTAGTCCGGAGGTGTCTGGTTTCTTCTTCTTTTGGGTATTTCAAGAAGGAGGCGGGGCGGTTCCGAGCTTGTGATATTGCGGGTTTTGGCTTGATGTGGTTGTGTTCTCGTACTGGTGGTGGTGTCCTTGGTGGCGGGTCTTCTGATCTCCGTACGGGCAACAGTGGACGGTGCATCCAATTAAGAGGGATCGGGGTCGGATTTGGGATCCCGATTCGTGAGGCAGGATGGGCAGCGTTGCTACAGGTGACTGTTGCTGGTGATAGCGGCCTTTCTAATGGTGGTCTAACTCTGGTCTGAGATGGATCCGGCAATTCTGTCGGAGGCTTCAATGAGGACGGTGGCGCTGAAGATGGCGGCGACGACGGCATGGTGATGGGAAAAGCTGCTGCTCTGGGCGTCCTTAGTGTTAAGGTGAAGACAAATTCTCAAGCTCAAGCTGATGCTGTTAATGCTAATGTTACTGTTGGTAATGATGCTAGTGATGTGGTCAAGAGTAAAGTTAAGGAGAATGATTCTGGTGCTAGCCTAACTAGTAATGTTGATGTGACTAATGATGCAAAGCTTACTGGAAGCAATACAAAGTCATCTCAAGTCAAGGTTCTCAGTCAAACAGTCAAGCCTTCACAAGTGATTCCGCTTCACAGCTGGTACTCACTCCACTTCATACATTGAGCATGACTCAGCATCACATTGATCTATTGCATAAGGAGAGAATCCTGACCGCACCATGTTTTACACGTGGCATAATCATGTTGACCGTCTAGAAGAATCTAGCTTAATTGGCAATGTTAATCAGGTTAATTAGTGTGTTAATTTTGCTTACCAAATTAGTATAAATAGTTACTCTGTATTTTTTTTTAGTTGTGGAGAATCATTCTGTAAAAACCATCAAGTTTTCAATTCCAAGTTGCTTCTATTTCTCTCGGTGCTTCGTCGTCTACCTCATGTTAGGGTTTTATTTTCTTTCATTGAAGCTTAGATTTCTAGCTTTTGTGATGCTGTTCATAAGTTTTAGCACTTAGCAGAGCTGGTTAGGCCTGGGCCCTCTCATGGGCTTGGGTTTCAATCTTTGTTGGGGCTTGGCTTGTATTTTTCATATTTATTTTTTATTTTATTATGATGGATGAGGAATTTGCATCCTCATCTATAGCAATGGTTGTTATATTTATTTGAACTGCTTCTGAGTTTTCTAGGTTTTGTTAGAATAAATGTGCGTGAACTTTCTTAAAAGGTGGGTGTACTCGGAGTGCGAGGTTCTGTTTTTTCTTTCTTTCTAGAAGAGGTCATCTGTATGTCCTAAATGACGACTCTTTCTGTCGGCCCCTCAAGGGTGTGTCATTTTTTGTACTGCTTGTTGAATTATAAAATTGACTAACCTCTTTCGATTCAAAAAAAGACATGTAATGACAAGTGTTTTTTTGTATAAAAAAAGAAGTTGATACGATAGATTGATCGACCTGATTGAAATATTGATTTACTTAACTAGTGAATACCTAAATCTAGCGGATCGATAAGTTAAAATCTTAGATAAGACTTTGTTCTCGATCTCCAAATTACTTATTATTCTTCTAATTTGTCTATTTTTCTTGATTGTGATATTACTGAGCATTTCTTAGCGTAGGAGCTAAGTCACTGCCTGGTTCTTGTTTTGTTATTCTTTCGGGGCTAGTCTATAATTGCTCTTTGAGGTTTCCTCTGCCTGGCTGCTTTAAGCCAGGTCTCTTTTTATAAATTTTATTTACCAAAGAAAAAAAGAAACACACATAGAGCTATAGGTTGGGAAAGTATATATATGGTACAATTTCTGGAGAGTGGAATAGAATGAGATAAGAATCTCTGGAGATAAGTATATATATGGTACACTTGGTGGAATGGAATGAGATAAGAATCTCTGGAGGTCTTCCCTCTCCACTTACTCGTAACAGGCTTTCCCTCTGTAGAAGACAATAAATTACAATGTTTTATTATTAATTAGTTAATAATCTCTTAACACCCTTCAGCAAAATTTGTACGTTGCAGAGAAAACTTTCCTGCAAGATCAAAATGCTCTAAATTAAGAAAATGCTACTTCTTTGGTTAATGGTTATAAGATAGAGACGATCGATGTGCACATATATGTACAGAAATCTCTATATCCACTCCTTTTTTTGTCCGATCCATTTGCTGTCACTACCATAACTACAAAAATTATATATCTTTCACCGAAGCTTCATGGTTGTTGTGCAAATAATGAAGTTGACTCAGCATTTTTGTTACGTCCCAAACCTAGAATTTTTGATTTTTATTAATTTGATTGTAAATGTCAGTTACTCTTAATTTTTACTCCGTTATACGATTTTAGTGGCCCTAAAAGTTGACTTTTTGTTCGGACCATGATTTGAGAAAATGTTCTTCATGAAAGTCGTAGAGGATGTAAAACCGAGAACATGCATACGTGGTTCGTAAAAATCGGAGTTAGTATGCGAAAGTTATAAGCGAAAAAATAAATTTACTATTCCTGGTTACTGTTCATAGTAAGTTCTTTAAATAGTAAGTTACTGTGGTAAATTTTCAAATTTGGAAACTTACCCGGCCTCTTCTCTCTCTTCTCCCCCGACTCTTCCTCCTCCAGTTCGGCCGAATCTTCCTCCTCCAAGTTCCTTCGATTCCGGCCGCCCCACGACGAAACCCAGACATTCCTAGGTTCGCCTCTCCCTCCTTGTCATGCCTACAGTGGTATTTTGCTGTGTCTCGACCGGAGGAGCTCGGAATTGAGCCACGAAGTTTACTGTAGCAGATTGGGTTTTCCGGCGATTTCGGTCATCTCCGGCCACCAAACCGGTGTCGAAGGTTCGGTTTTCTTCACTGATCATTTCCCCTATGGCCTTGTGTCTCGATTTGCTGTGTAGAAGTCAAATTGTTGAATTGAAATTCTAGGGTTCTTGAGAAATTTCTGGGATTTTGTACACCGATCGGATTCGACTGTTTTTAAGCATAATTTGGATGTGTTGTAGTTGAATAAAATGACCAGTGGGTAGAATTGATGTTGTGCATGAAATTTGGTGGCCATAGGAGGAGGTTATTTCCGGCGAGTAACCGCCACTGTGGGCGGCGCGTGAGGTGGTGTAGGGCAGGTTTCTGACTGTCGTAATTTGGCTATTTAATCATTGGTATAATGTAGTTTCCATATTGGTGACCTCGAATTAATTTCGTGAAGTGTAGATATGGTTTTCGTTATGGTGTGAAATTCATTGATTAATTCACGGATAATCCGTGTATCGGAATTCCCTAATCGGAAGCTCAAAGTAAAGAAATGAAGTTAGAAAAGTGAAATTGGAGATTTTTAAGTAAATAATAACAATTGGGATATGGTTGTGTTTTTGGTGAATTTAATTTTTATCCGTCCTGTACTTATCGGTTTATGAACGTTACATTGAACAGGACGTGAGGAGGATTCTCACGAGGAGAGTTCGGATCGACGGCAAGCTTAGCCGTATACTGTGAGTGGACGTTTGATTTTAATTCATGCATGCAATTAAATTTTATAAGTTACGAAATTATTTAAAGCATCTTTTATTTAATGAGCATATTATTCGATTTTTTATTATGAAATTAATTATAGTTCGAATTGGCGATTAGAAGTGGATGTTCCATTCGAACTTTTTATTAGAAATAATCTTCGACAAGATTATTTCTAAAAATGAAAGTATCATTATTTGTTAGTAGATTCGGGTTTCTCGAAAAATCTTCGGAAATGGGAGATTTCTTCGAGATTATGAACTTACTCTATTTTAGTATATTGGTTCATGATTTTGAATCATGTTGGCGTGCGGGGTCACGTCGTTGGACTAAGTTCCTTTCTTGTGAGACTTCGAGGAAATCTCACAAATTCTCGATTTTCATATGGTTTTTACCCACCATACCTGGGTCGATATACTTTATTGCTAGCTAGCCTATTTGTACTCCTCCCTACTTACTTTGTGTTAGTGGGTGAGTAGAGCCGAGCATGGGATGCTCTTGAGTGTGGGACACTCCGACCCGACCCTTAGCGGCTCACTTTATTTTATTGTATGGTGATGACGTCTTTCCCCCATACCTTTTAAATTATTTACTTATTTATTTATTCGTCCGACTAACAGGGTCGGTCGAACTTCCCTCAAACCAGCGGGGCTGGCTTAGTCATGAAAGTGATTTAAAATCTTTAATTCCTTATTCCATGCATAAGAACGTTCTAAACAATAAATGTGGGAAAGTAAGAAACATTTCTTTCTTAATTAAATATTTTTGTCCACTCACAGCTAACGTTTTATTGCTTACTTTCCCCTGGGCATTTCGGTTTCCTTTGCCCAGTTCGCAGTGTTGCTGTTCGGCGTAGGATCGAGGCTTAGCACCAGTCCTGCCACTTGCCTCGCGCGTAGGTTAATATTAACCTACCTCATGTAATATATTTGACTTTATCGTAGATCGCTCTGATAACCTTGAAAGGTTTAGTACTATTGTGTATTAATTTCATTGTTGGAGATGTGTTTTATTGTGGAGTTAAAGATTAGAACCCCCAGGCTGTATTGTATAAATTTTACTGCCTTTACGCTTGGTTTTTTGCTTAGTAACTTGTGGTGGTTGTGAAATATAGGATGACCGCATGTTGTTGGATCTTGGATTTAGAAAAATTTGTTTTTGTTGTTTTTCTTACAGGTTGGGTTGTCCACTTTTAAGGGAAGTTCTGTCGAATTTTTCTTAAAAGTGGGCCCCGCAGAGTCCATCTTGAAAATTTGAAAGGATTTTCGGGATGGGTTCTGACAATTTTTTTTGCCCTTTTTTATCTGGCATATTATGAGTCAATGTTAGGAAATTTAAACAAAATTTTATCAAATTACTTGGACAAGCTGCAGTGACAACTAGCTACTTGAGGACAAGATGATCTATTCCTTTCTGGGTAGGGTCTGTCGGTATAACCCTAAATAGAGTTTATTTGGCTGTGGTTGACATAGCAATATAGATAGCTAGGTTTTCGAAAATATGAGTTTTAATGATGCTTAATTCAGTCTTTCAATCAATCAAGATTAAATATAGTATTAAGTTTTTCTACTAAAGTTTTATTTTAATTTTATTTTTACGTCTTTCAACTATATTACTGTTTGAAATTTTCGCCGATAAGATCATGCCTCTCATTGTATGAAATGAAAATCTATTAATCGATACAATGATCGACCATAAGCTAGTCTTTTATAACATAATTTGACAAATACTTTATGACGAAAGAGATAAGATTTTCTCTATTTAAAAAAAGAGATCAGATTTTCTTGTACTTTCTTTGTCAGTTTATAAAAATATCGTAGTATTCTCTCAAGTTCCTGTATCAAGTACCTGAAGAATGCAACTGGTATTACCGTATCGGTAGGGATACTCGATCTTCTTCTTCATATATGTACCAGTCGTTTTGCAGTTCAAGCTAGTATCACGTACAAAGCCACATTGCATCAAGCACTTGGTGACTTTCGATCTTAAAGATGATCATAGTCATCATACTGGTTTTGATAGTTTGAACTAGATTTGATGAGTCCAACTAGGATCATAAAAGTTGCCTGGAAATCTGGAATAAGTTGGGTGAGCAGTTTAGAGTCTTCTTCAACCTAAAAGTAAAAGCTTCTCAGATTTAGGTCTTTCTGCACTGCAACAAATATGGGCTAAAGATACCATTTAGTCCCCACAATTAGATTAATGGCGACAGCACCCAAAAAAAACTGACCAATCCTGTTTTTTCTGGATCCGATAATCACCAATGCTCTCAAACGTGTGATTGCATTTCAAAAGAAACATAAAAAAGGAAGATTTCAAACTATTCAAAGTCACCAAAAGCAAAGCCCTGTCCCCAGAAACAAAATGAAAGCTGGCATGACCTCTCTCCCATCTTCTCCCTTCTCCCTTCTCTTTTACCTGCAACTATGGTCTCCGACCATCACCACTCAACCCATCTGCCGAAGGAACCAACGATCTACAAACTATACGCGCGCGTTGGATCTCCCTCTACTCGATCAGCTATGATAGACAGTTCTGGATGCCGTCGTCGATTGGTAAGTCAATTTACAATTGGATCTAGTTATTTTTGCCTTTGCATGTTCGTTCTCTCTCAACTTGCCTTCGTAAGTTTGTTGTGGTGGCTCTCTATTCTGTTGTTGTTGCAGTTAGCTTGTTTGATTCTCATCTATCAATCTGCTTAGATTTAAATTGGAATTGTTCTAGGTTGGCTTTATTTATTTATTTTTTCTCAAACTCATTGGTGTCTAATTTCATTTCAGATCTTAAACTCCTTTGCTTTCTGCAATTGATTATTATCAGGATCAAAGAATAGGTTCATCAGTATTCTTCACTCTCTCTTAAAAAGTAGGTGTTCGTGTTGGGTTTTCCAAGAACATGAGAATTGCTACTCGGTCGTGAGTAGGCAATTTGAGTTAAGTTCAATTGTGATGGCTTGTGTTGTTTGAGTACTGAAATTTGTGTTCTGATTGATATATGCTATATATGTTATTTATACAAAAGTTAAGCAGAGTCTTTTGTCATGTATTCATGTTGTTTCCTTGGTAGCTAGCATTAGTTTTGCAGTTAGATACATGTTAAGTCGGGTCAAATGTATGTAACACGTTTTTGAGGCTTAAAAATGAATAGGGAATTATATGCATGGTCATCTACCTGTTATACTGTATGTCAATAGGACAACAGAAATTCCATTACTGATTTACAGCTTGCTAGAGGAATTGGTTTTCCCATAGCACTCGTGTGATTTCTTGGTGCTCTGTTTGTTTGTTTGTTTTTTTTTTTTTCCTTAACATTTTTCACCTCTATTCTTTGTTGCAGGACTTGAAGAAGTGATGGGTTTTCTTGAACAGTCGTTTCCTGATATGAAATAGCTATTGAACTTGGGAAGGTACATTCTTCCTTTTCTTTAGCAATTGGTATTTCCTAAGGGAGCTGCTATGAGATCAAAGCATAGACCCCTGATGGGAAACTGTCATTTTCAGATAGCCTGCTGCCATGAGTTATAAATTACTTTATAAAATTGTCATGAAATCGAGGGAGCATCGAGATCTGAAAAGGAAAGCTATATGCAATTGTTATGCATCATTAACTAGAGCTTAGGATGGAATCCATCAGATGGGGTTTCTTTCTCTATAGTCTGAATTCAAAGATGTTTCTTTTTGCAGCAATATTCAAAGCAGCTAGAGGAAACCGTGGAGAAATTTTCATAAGGTGAAATCAAGATTGTCACATGCACTAATATAGTAGAAAGTGGGCTTGACATTCATAATGCAAACACCATTATAATTGAGGATGTTCAACAATTTGGCCTAGCACAGTTGTATCAGGTCTGTTCTTTCTTCTTTCTTTTTTGTAATTCTCAGAGGGTGCAACATGTGTGAAGAACTATTATTCAAAATTGTTACCTTGGTTGTTTTATGTGCTTTCATTAGTCTAAACAAAGTGAATAAGCTCTTTTATATCTTTGATATCTTTATACCTTTAATCTCTTTTACATATTAAGCCGAGTAGTTTAAGCTTTCCTCTATTTTTGACAATGCTAGATTTGTATAAACTTCTTTCCCTGCAATGACATTTTTATTTTCAATCATCTAGTAGTGAGAAATACGATTCTGTGCTGAATAGTTGTGAAATTTATATTTAAATCTGTTAAACAGGCCGGACATATAGGAATGATGGTGGTTCGTCGTAGATTGATTTGGTTGCTTAACCTTGTTATTACTGCTTCGGGAGTGACAATGTTGAGAATTCTATTGATAGCTACCGCGAAGCCTTTGACGTTGTTTACCTGGTGAGTTCAGTTCTCTGAGATGTCTATTTGCTTTGATATTTTGGGTTGTCTATGGAGTTATGTGCTCATATGTGGGTAGATCTACTGCACTAGAGATTGTAACTTTTATGTGCTCATACGGAGTTACGCTGGTCAGGATAAAACTCACATGTGCCTGTATAGAATTACGCACGTTACTGCTAGGGACTTCATTATGTTCTATTGCTTTCTATTTAATCCAGTGGAGCTGTGTATTGAAGTTGGTGTTTTCTTCCATGGTTGAGCAGTTTTAACGATTTGTTGGTGCAGGAAAATCAAGGAGACTAGGCCATGAGCTCTCCTTTGTTTGACTTGACTGCTATACTTTAGTGCTGTAGTTGCACTTGTTTATATGTTCGAAGTTTCCTGTTCTAATATAACCTGTGAATTTTGCAGGCAAATGGTATGGCAGCATACTTTGTCACATTGACAGATTACTTGCTTGATAGTTTCTTCTGGAGATCAGACATATATAAGGTAATCATATAACCATTTTCTTAAGCTTGTGTGTTCAGAATTTTAATTGTTCCACAACAAAAATATTTAGTTGATATTTCATATTATGGCTATGTAAGTCTTATATTTTCTAAATATTGCTTTCATTTTATGTGATGTAGTCATCCATGGAGGAGAAGAGGAAATTGCAGCATCATGCGTAGAATTAAGGCTACCAAGAATTTTTCTTTGGTTTGATAAGAATCATTGAATTTGTATTAATATTAATTTTTTTTAATTTGAAATATTGCAGTCACCATTATAGAAAGTGTTTTTCTTGTGATAGGGCCCACAGTTTGAAAGTCACCAAAAAGTAATAGCTCCTTTTTGAGTATATGCACGCAGCAAAGCCAACCATTCTTTAATTAGTGAAGGGGGTGCCTATTGTGGTGTCTGTCATGGTTGTCTTTAACCTCAATTCACACCATTCACAATGGTGTTCATAGTTCAGTTTTGTAGTAGTGCTGCTCAGATCAATCAAAAAACTCCAGACCGTAAGTGTGTGCCTACAGATTATATAATGGGTAGACAGTATCAAACTATAAATCTTTTAGGTCAAGTCAACATGAATTTAATAAGTTTTTCATCAAATTAAAGAAAGATTAGATTCAATGATTATGCTAATTAAAGGACTAACTCCGACAAATCTGACTGATTGATTTCTCTTTCAGCACGGACAAGATCATCCTCGTGCCAAGACTCAATCAGAATACCAAGCTAAGAGTTTTAAGACAATAAAGCATTGTTTGATTGTTAGGTAGCAGCAACATTGATCTGCTGCTAAAATCAGAATTAATAAAACAAATTTACCATTAACTACAATTCCATGCAATTTTTTATCATGCCGAAAACCTAAAATCTTGATTCCCTTGCGGAGTGACCATATGATCCAAGCGGACTCTAAAAGTCCATGCGGAACATTTCTCTCTTTTTAATAATTTTTTGTTGCATAGCAATGGTCAGAAGCACCCCCTTTAATTAAGGGTTTAGAGCCATTAATACGGTTGATATTAATTAATTTACCCCACATGGAAAATAGTTACTACCTCCAACGCATCAACCTTCCCATTAATTTCATATTGATGATGTAATGGAACTAATTCTATTTCTTAGCTTACTCATGGCATGGCCAAACATTTCTTTAAGCCGTTTCATCATAACTTGTAATTTTAGTGATTATAAACGTTTATTCATAGCCAAACATTCATTTTATGAGTAATATTCATTAAAATTTGTAATTTTAGTCATTAGAAATAGTGGAGTGTCATGTTTTCTTTTTTAGATATTAAGTTTCATCTTTATCTAATATCTAATATGAATTGTAAGACATGTGATGTTAATAGAAAAAACATTGAACGTAAATTATAAAATAAAGACCATAGATTTCATTCCTCTAGAAATGTTTATCTGCATAACCTGACTTCTGGATTACAAGGTCTTACAGAGATGAGAATATACACAACCCCGCAGAAAGGAAGAAGTACTATGGACCACTATTTTTCAAGAAACAATACCCACATGAAAATATGCGCTTAAATTCCATATGATTCAATTTCATGGTCGCTCTTATCTTATCTTTATTGGTAAAAGGTGGTCGGCTTTTTTTTCTGATGCGTAAAGGTGGTCGACTTTATCAACATCATCCTCTTTTCTCTTACTTTCGTTAGGTGGAGGCTTGAAATAACTGGGTTCCTCACTATTAATAGACTCAACAATAACCAATTGATCAATTCGTTGGAACAACGACTTCTTACCAATATTATTGTTACCGCAAATTACTAAATTATATATATAGCTCGATATGATGATCAATCATTTCGCAGAATAAAACGTTATTCGTGCTTTTTAAAACAGTTGGAAAAACAAAAGGGTCAGAGCAAAAATTAACCCAAAGATATAATTACGAACTAGAAAATAAGAGCTAGCATGCATGGACACTTGGACAGGCTGACAGCTCCCAAAATTGGACAACAAATACTTGCATAATAGACATAATATTTATTGTCAATAAAGAAAAACTAGGGTTGACAGTGCCACACTATATCCTGCCTAATTTATTCTTTTGCGATGGATACAATTATCTTCTGTAAACAGATGTAAACATATTATATACTTCTATTATAGTACGTATATATATATATATATATATATTATATGTCGTTTGGATCAAGCTTAATTAGGTCTTGCTTCCCTTATACCGACAGGTGGCATAATGGGTCTGATGATGACTGCGACGGCGACGATTTAGTGAAGCTCCACAGATCGTTCTCACTGTTGAAGACTTCCGCTTGAGTCTGTGATATTCTACCTTGACGTAGGTATGAATAGGACAATTGTAGGTCCTCATCATTAGAAGGAGGAGAAGAACAAAAGGCCATGTTAGGGTCACCGAAGCAGGATAAGTGCTTTGAGGTCTCGTCTTCATGGCCATTGAGTTGAGAGGCCACGAGCCGATCGAGGGTAGCCCAGTCATTTACAATCCTTGTTTTGGGGTCATCATGATCGTGATGATCAACCGAGTCGTTGGGTTGGTTTGTTGGAGAAGGTTGTTGTTGTTGATTACGATCAGTTTCTATCAGCATGTCATCAATGGTCTGATCATGATAACAAGCTTTGAAGCCACGGTCGTGATCGAACTGGACTGGAAGTGAGGGAAGAGAAGTTTGGCTCTCGAGCCGTGGAAGATGCATGAACCTTTCATGGAGTGAGTCATGGTTCTCGATCTTGCAAGTAGTTCTTCCCATGTACAAGAGAATCTGATCGAGAACGCCGTCGTTTCTTGAAGCCGGTAGCATTTGGTTGTTTGGCGAGTCCATTGAGAATGAGGCTTTAGGGCTCTCCAAGGCTTTCTGGTAGTTCTTCTTCTTAAAGACCCTGCAAACCACCCACCCGTCTTCGGCCATTGACTCCCCAATCGAACTAGAAACCTGCAACAAAGAAAAGTGCATTATTCCAAGTGTTTGACAATTCGCCACTGATAAATATTTGATGGCATATATACATATATATATATATAGCTGGCCCGCTTACTGTGGTTTCAAGACTGCTACTGCTTTCATCAAGTCTGTATTCATGCATGATCCAATCTGACTTTTGTCCGTGAGGAGCTCGTCCCTTGTAAAACACAAGCGTCTTTCTCAATCCGATTCTTCGAATGCCACTGTAGATGATCTTGTCACGGCCGGTGGCCTTCCAAAATCCGGCAGCAGTTGCGCGATTTGTTCGAGTACCTGTTGGATATTTCTTGTCCTTGTGGCTGAAGAAGTACCAATCGTTCTGTGGGGTGGAACCTATCTTGCACTTCTCTACACATTGAAACCACAAACAAATGAGTGATTTTATTATTTGTGAATAAGAAATATTCTCTTATTGGATAATCTGACATGTTATATTATTCGAATCTCAATTTAAGCTGAATATCAATGAAAATGGAGCTGTAAGTACCTTGAATGTCCCATGGCTCAAGCTTGTTAAGATCAACCTCTCGAATGACGTCAAGATCAATCCTTTCATAGGCAACTTTCTTTCTGAGATAGTAGTGAAGAAGCTCCTCTTCGGTTGGATGGAACCGAAAGCCTGGGGGGACCTGAGACTGACCATTTATAGATAGATTCATTTGATCTTCTGCAGACATTAGCAGCCTGTAGGTAGCTTAGCCTACAGGAACCCAGAAAATAAAAACCAAACTAATGTGTAGAGAGAATGAGAGAGAGAAATAGAAAGAAAGAGAATGGGAGCAGTGAATTCGAAGGACAATAAGCGCAGTCATGAATCATTTATAATGGGAGTAGGATGGTAAGGGTCCAAAAATGCATGAAAAGCTTTAGGTATCATGGCTATTAGTGTACTTAGTATGGGGTCCAAACCCTTGAAGAAGAGCCAACCACCTAAACCAGAGAGACGGGAGACGGGAGCCGGGAGAGAGAGAGATGGCGAAGAAGGGTTGTGGACCACCACTGGTATTAGAGGTAGTGAAAGTGGGACCGAAGCAAAATGCGTTAGAGAGGCAACAAAACAAGTATTATTATAAAGTCAGTGGTGTGCGGGGGGCACGCCCACATCTGAACCGTGACAGTCGACCTTAATATCTAGTGGAAAAGCAGCTCTAGCTAACTCTCTCTCTCTCTCTCTCTCTCTCTCTCTCCCACCCCCTGGCCATGAGCGAGAATGAGAATTGAACATCATGCACTCGTTTTACTTATGCAACCACCTCAACGACAAGAGCCAAAGAGAGGGACAGAGATGATGGGGTCGGAGCCACTGAGCTTTCGTATGGACCCTTAGCAGAAAAATAAAGACATCATGGCCTGATTGGCCTCTTTCCCCTGCTTGTGCTGATTCAGTTCTGGAGGTTAGAATTAATTAGATCCTACGAGCATAGACGCCAGCCAGCTTCTTTTGGTTTCGGAAAACGATGAGAGGAGGAAATACCTTCTTTTAATTATTAAGTTCGATCTTTTCGCCCTAGCTAGTTTACTTTAGGCTATTCAATCTCAAGACAATTTACCCTAGTCGTTTTACGCACATTTTACTTTGTTCCTCATTCAACAAAGGCCATTTCATATGTCTGAACGAAGGTATTGCCTCCATTTAAATCTTTTGAATACACCAGTGTCCACAAGCATAACGCAAGGCCTTTTGTAACTCTATATTACCCATTAGATTACCGTTGTTGATCGGTTTTGTGTAAGATACGCACTCTAACAGTCTAATTTCTACATGGTCCTAGAGTAGGCTATGTCGATCCACATTCCCTTTGCGATATTCATTAACATGGCTAGCACGTATTATCATAGGGCTTTCGTACTTTCTCACTCATTACTAATTGGTTTTGTTTAAATAGACTAACTTATAGTAAACCGGTAAATCCCCACTTGATCCAGTGATGATACGTGTTCCACGTCGCCTAGCTACTTTCTCTAGGTGTACTACATCTTATGTGGATCTCCTAGCTACTCCGCTCGATCAAATTATTAACGTACAATAGTTACATTGGAGTCTCCAAGTCAGAGGCTCCACATATAATCATGCATTGAACAAATTCACATTGTGTGGTACAAATTAAAGAAAGAGAGAGATCTATGAGTAAATGGTCTTAAAGAACAAGGTACCGGATATACATCTTCTTTACATAATAGTGCAAATTGATGACTGCCATTACTACACATTCCCTATCATGAAAGCTGGAGCCGATCACCTAGAAATGCCCCCATCTGCCCTGTCCTTCCCTATTATTGATCATAGCTGCATGCATGGGGTAGCTTACAGGTAATTACAGCAGTATATATTGGTACGTGGGATCGATGCGATGATCGATATTAAGGACTTGGACAATTTTCCTGGGTTTTGATATACATATATATATATATATATATATATGTATATATATTGGAGATTGATATATATGACTTATGGAGGTTATTAGGCTAATTAATCATTATTTCTAATTCATAATATTTAATCCTACTTATAGCCGTTGTCTCAAATTGAAAGCTAGCCCTAGCTAATGTCAAAGGCCTGCGTGTGAATTATACATATGTAGCTCCTTTGTTTCTGACTTTTATTTAGCGCTATAAAGATCGAGTTGACGTTTTACCTTGACACTTTAGACGAAAATATAGCCTTTCTCCTCCGCTTGGCCTCCTCCTTTTTCCAAAAGAAGAGAAGAAAAATAAAACTGCAGGAACTATTTAGACAAGTATTTAAGCTCGTAGATAAATCAGAACCAAGTTAAAATGAAACGGATTAACACTTTTTTCTCAAGTGATAAATCGGATCATCCCTCTATATAAAACACACACCCAACCCCCCCAACAAGATATGATGTCATTCTTGGAGTCACAAATTCACTTAATTCAGTATATGGCATTACATTTTGCATGACTGGATTTAGAGAATAAAACCTTTTTGAAGAAAGATGTTAGTACAAACAAATTACAACTAGATCACGATATATTTGTGATTACTACAAAGTGTTTGAGCTTTTCCACATTTAACTACTTAAGTCACTAAAAGTAACAAATTAGCAATATTCTCCATGCCATCTTAGTGTTGACGATGGCCACTTGTTGAAGGTTTTAGTGCACTACTCGATCTCTCAAGTCTTTCTCACTCTCGAACACACCCACATACATAACGGTAGCACTATCGATCTTGAAAATATATAACAAAGAGATTTTCTGTTATGAATGAGAGGCTTGATGTCTTCTTAGCTATAATCACGAGCGTTATCGCCCCCAAATTCTATGCATAATCATGATCTTTTGGGAGACTAATAGACTCGGCAACCACCTCTCACTAACCTGCACTGGGACATCTCATCTTACTCCTCCATGACTTCATATCTTACGTTGGTTTAATTACCATTATGCTCTAAAAGTCCATTTAACCTTTGGGAGTCGACGGTGGTTAATCATCAAGGTGACGTGTATTGTGACAAATCATGAACAAAGATTAAAGTTGCTTAGCTCTAATTAATTAAAAAGAATGTCATGAAAAGATGGGAGGATGTGGATTGATTTGCTAATGTGCTCGTTGTGACGCAATATGTGAGTATGGCAAGACGTATATATTCTCTTTGATAGTTTGATATATAGTACCTACGTGCATGCCTTAGGTTGGCAAATCTCTGTTGACGAAGGAGAAATTTGGACCACGACATTTTATACCATGTCATTAATTCGTCAAAACGTTGTCGTTTAAATAATTTTGATATTAATTTGTATTTTTGACATATAAGGAAAAAAATCAAAATACTCGGTGCATCTTCTGAACAATTATAAATATGTATCCGTGTATCGTCGCAAGGCTCATTTTTCAGTTGTGAATTATAAGGCGGGCAGCATTATTTGATCAAGAGCTGGGGCACAAGGGTTTGTTAGCTGAGCTTAGAGAGAACCAGAGAGAGAAATGAGATATTTTCCCCAACAAACTTTGGAGAATTGTTCTAATCTATTACAAGAGACGGTGAGCTACTTATACATTTCCAGATTGTATGTGTGTGCCACGTATAATACAGCTGTAGGGCAAGCATTAACAAGTTAATCATGCAGATTATACCTAACTAACTAATTAGCCCTAATTAAGCTGATTAATGCCATTAGAACAAGAAATGGACTGAATTTCTTCTCTTCTGTTAACAGGGTTTTGATATTATCCTGGTGCGAAGAATCCCGGGGGTTACTGCAATGAGCTTAAATCTCCCTCACCCATATATTTTGGGTTACGTCCATATTACTAGAATTTAGCTAAATCTTAATTGGGAGTTGAGAGAATACATAGTAGTAATATATATTTCATCAAAATAGAAAGCAATTAAATGTTTACTCTGATAATGAACTTAATTCTAGCCTACCTTTTCCCTTGTTCAAGGCTTCAAGCAGTCACCTTCCAGCTTGATGGTGAATCTATACAAATACTGAGGACACACAAGTTACCAGTTAGACCTATTCTGGCGGTGTAAGAATATTTTAGATAAAGATAAGAGTTCTTTTCTCATTAATTAATGATTATCTTGCTGATAATTATGAACCAGAAGCTAGTCATGTTCCTCTCAATGGGTACATGAACGTGTTAACTTGGTGCGGCTAAAATAATATAATTACTGTAGACTTATTCCCTGTAATTATATTTTGAACTAAATTCAATTTACCTTCTCTAATTTTAGGTCAAATATTAGTTCAGTCTTTAATTTTTTTTTTTAATCACAATCATCCCTACAATATTAAATTTCATTACCCGCCTTCAAGTTTCAAAATTGCCCCAACAAGTTAACTTTTTGGTACCGACATGAGGACCCACTTTTTCAGATTTTGACCATCCGTTTAGACAAAATGTCAAAACTACCCCTTGTTACAAATTTTTTCTACTTATTCAAATTTTTTTTCCCTTTTTATTTCTTCCTCGACTCCGCTTCCAGCCCTTAGAAACTCACACCGATAAGACTCCCTGATTTCATCAATTCCAGGCCACATCCTTTTCGACCTCTTCCCTTCCTTACGACCTTCTTCCTACTCCGATTTCTTCTCCCTAAAACTCCGACACTCCAAGATAACTAATTTTGAACTATATTTAGTTTGCCTCCTCCATCTTTAAGTAAAAAATTAGTTGGTCCTTGATCTTTTTTTTTTTTTAATCACGACCATCCACGCACTACCAATTTCATCACCTCCGTTCAAATTTCAAAATTGCATCCAATTAAGATCCTACTAAGCTGACTTGGCACTAACCTGAGGGGCCACTTTTCAGACTTTGACCCTACTTTGGATGAAATTCCCAAACTATATTCAAGACGACGATGAACTCCCACTTTTCAGCCTTCTCTCTCTCTGGTTTTAGATGAAAGACGACGATGAATTCAGAGATCTCTATATCGACATTCTTCAATCCTTCCAATTGTCCCAACCATCCACTGCTCCAACGCCGCTCCAATTTCTCCACCGTCTGATAGATCTCAACATCAAAACCAACAACACCGAAGACGAAATCCTGGCCCCAGCTTCTCCTTCCCAATCCAATCCCAATTCCCAAATCCTAGCTCCCGATTCGACCAGAGACGCCTATTCGGGCAGCAGTTCTAGGGTTTTAGAGGCGAAAGATATCATATTACCGAGTAAAGATTCTAACTTGATAGAAAATGAGGTGAATTTTGATATCAAGGAGGAAGGCAATAATGGATTTAAGGGACAGCAGCGGCGACGATGATTGGGACAATGATGATAGTGAGGATGATTTACAGGTTGTGCTGAATGATAACCCAATGAGGATGAAGAGAGCCAATGGCGAAGAGAAAGATGACGACGAGTTGGTTATTGTGGCGAAAAAGCAGGTGTCGGTCCTACTTATGGGCTTGACCCGGTGTCATAGCCGAGGTTAGGTACATTATTGTCGACATCATAGAGAGGGATGAACAATTCACAATACCAGTGAACTCGGTATTAGAGAAATTGAGGTAATGAATTTTTTGACCCAAAATATATAGTAGAAATTAAACTGATGTTTGACCCAAAATTGGAGGAGTCAAAGTGACAGACTGAATTTAATTCAAGTAAAAATATATCTGCAGTATTTGAACACAAAATGAATCGTTAAGTTTTCGAACTTTACACTTTGGAATCATATATAAGTAAGCTTACGAGGCGTCTGAACTTAATCAAACATAAAGATAGACTTAATCAAAACGTGTTAACAACAAGATGGGTAAATATCTTGAAGCTTCTGAATTTAATCAAATAGCTAGTGATTTAACCTCAGCGGAATCTTCTAAAGCAGCTTTAATAACACAAGTTGTGACATCTCATGGGGCATAGAATTATTAGTGAATGATTTCCTTCAATTTACACATGATGATTGAGATTAATTATAATTTATTATAGAGATAAGTACAGCTAGATTGGTTTTTAGCAATCAAACATATGAATCATGAATTCTAATAACATGGTTTTGTTTCATTGTTAATTTGTTTCAAGAGGTTGTGGTTTGGTCCGCCTCTCACCAAATTTCATATTGACTACGTTCATGTGAAAGGTATTTCACGTGGTTAAGTTGCTTCAAATTTCATGTTGATATATGTGAATGAAAATTGTTAGTCAATGTTTGTAACTTTCATCGATTCCTTGTTTGCTTCCATTTTCTTCACCCATATCTCTTTTGAACTAAATTGGATGTAGAATATATTTGATAATAAAAACATGTTATCAGCATAGAAAATCCAGCTATTGAAATCTATTCAACGACACGATATTCTTCCCATAATAGAAGGGAAGCTAACTTTTAGCAAATATGAAAAGGTGAAAATGTACTATGCATATTTTGTTTTGGTGCATAAGAAAAAGAAGGGGAGCATACTCAAGTTGAGCGACAATAGCCATCTGAGAGCACGAGTCGATCTTCCATCCCTGTCCATTGGTGTGCCCTCTCGCCGTCGTTGGACGGGCCTCGTCGACCTGTTAGTGTCTGGAGTAAGCTGGATCTCTCGATCGACATCCTTGTCTGTATTGGGAGTCTTTGGTAGTAGTGTGCAGATTGGGGCAAGGGGAAATCATTGTGGCTGTCGAGATTTGGGTTGTTCATCGCTGGCCTCGTCAGAGGAGGGGATGGGCGGCACGACTCCGAAGGCTGCTGGCTGGTAGAGGGCTCGTGGCGGTGCGACATTGCACTGATCGATCTGGATCGGATCTATTGGATTTGATTTGGTGAAGGGGCTGGTTGATAGTAGCGTGCATCCACGGCGCAAGGTTGTTTCCGGCATGCTGGTGGCAAGGTTTTAAATTTCGGTTTCGGTTTCGATTTCGGAACTTCAAATTTAAGGAAATTTCAGATAAAGTTTCCATTTCGGTGGAAATTTTGGTTAAAAATAAAGAAATCAAATTAATTGCATTTATGAAATGATATTTTTGAATGAAACTTTTACATAGACTAAATTAACCTATAATAAACCTATTTACAATGTAACCTCTCTAAAATTATACATTTATAATATAATTATGATATTTTATATGAACAAGTAATTAACGTGTACTGTAGTAGGTTACAAAACTAGTGTTTTTATCTATGTGTATTGATAATGTAAGTATGATTTACTTTTTTCAATAATTAGAAAATTACAACCAGGGGGCACGTAAAACTAAAACACCGTGAATGAAAATGAACAAGTACAACAAAAGAAATATAAAAGCTATTACGATGTGGTTCAATATAACTGGTTGAACTGCTTTCATTTAGTATCATACAATACCGCTCCTAAATACATAAATTTTAGAAATAATCTTCGTACTTCATCACATGGGTATTATATGTGTACGTGTTGTTCCATTTTCACATGCAATCCATATATCGGATATTGTGAAATTACCTAATATGATGTTTCAATGTATGAACTATGAAGCATACAATATTTGAGACAAAGCAAAAAGGAACTTTATAGCAGATAAAAGAAAAAAAAAATTGTTGTATTCAACTTGATTGCAAAAAAAAAAAAAAAAAAAAAAAAATCAAAATTTCATATTTTATCTATGAAAGTATGAAGTAAAAAATTCATTGTAGGTGACATAAAAATTTAACAGAAATTTTAGAGAAATTTCGCACAAAATTTCGGTGTGAATTTTTAAAATATATATTGTGTGTGTAGATATTTCAGAAATTAAAAATTTCATGGAAATGTACGGAAAATTTCAGGAAATTTCGGGAAACTCCTGACGGAAATGATATAGCATATGAATTTCGTTTCAGTACTTCAAAATTACGGAAATTTCGACGGAAATTTCAGCAGTTTTGGATAAACTTAAAACTTTGGCTGGTGGTGGCGGTCTGGAGTTTCAGGCGAGGCGGCTCTAGTGGTCATTCGCCGGCTGCTGCCGGTGGTGGATTGGGCCAGGCTTGGCAGGCAATGTGCAATTCTCTTGCTTCCTATATTAAGGCTTGGGCTAGGGCTCCCTTTCTGGGCCTGGTCTGGGCTACCTATTTTATTTCTGTTGTTAGCTTTATTTGCAGCAGCTGTTTCAGTATGTCGCGTCTTTGGCGTGTAGTAAATCTCTACACTTTTTGTGTAGGACTAGTCGGGTCTTGTGCCTATGTATGCACTCAATGTTCCTTGTCTGCTCTAGGTAGGCGGCGGTTTTTTTACTTTGTCAAATGGTCGCTACCACCTAGTGGCAGGATGAGACTAAGTGTCGACGAATTTATTTTTCGGCGGTAACATCGGAGGAAAGCTGTGCGAAAGCTGTGCTAAAGCTTGTAATTATGATATGTTGTAATCGGGTTACATATCAAGTTATTTTTCCGCTATGTCACTGCTATGTTAAAGCAAATGGAGTAGCTAATTGTGCACTCTTTACTAGTTGGTGCTTGTTAGAATACAAGTCTCCTATAGAGATTTCTGATATTATTTTGGAAAAAAAAAAAAAAACTCTAGTTGCTTATTGTAATCAGGGGTTTATGCTCAATGTCCCCCCTTGTATTCGACAGTTTCATTAATCACAGCTTGAGGGCAGCCGCATCAGCCCTTTATTTAAAAAAAAAAAAAAAAGGACATTATCAGGTTGTTTTGGTAGCTCTGCTATATGCAGTGTGATTTGGTCATTGACATTTGACATGTAATGTGAGAAATTTTCGAATTCCTCTAGCTTGACCCAGAGAGGTCGTTATATTAATGGAACCTGATTCTGCTCCACCCAAAAAAAAGGGACATTATCAGGCTGTGAATTCTTTCTGCAATTCACATATGCCACATTTCATAATTTGATTTTTTTTTATCACATCAACAACTCATAATTACAAAAATTAATTTTTCATGAGTTGAACTCATAACCTCCTAGTTTTTTTTTTTTTTTTGAAAAGAAGGGCCGGTGCGACTGCCCTCAATCTTTCATTAATGAAACTGCTGAATACAAAAGGGGGGACATAAAGCCTAAACCCTGAACAATTAGGAACACGAGAACTTCCTGAATATTACCAAGAGCTCCCACTAATCCTATGTATTCGAACATGCACCAACTAGCAAGGGTTGACATACCAGATATCTGGGCAACACCATTTGCTTTACAAAAGTGACATACCGGAAAGACAAATCTCATACAAAGTCATATAACAATAAAACCAGCTTTCCCACTATGCTGTCGACCAGAACAACCTCTGATGACACTTTGTTTCATCCTGCCACTAGGAGGTTACGTCGATTTGATAATGACTATCCACTTCTCTAGGACAAACAAGGCACTATGAGTGCACACCCACACCAAGACATGAAGCTCGACTCTCCCTATAAAAAAATAATAGGGATTTATTGTAACAGAAACAAAAACAGAAAATACTAAAATACTAGCAAGAGCCCAAACATGACCCAACATGGGATCCCAGGCCCAATTATTAGGGGAGATAGCAAGGATGGTTCGCCAGCCCACCAACCAAGCCCAATCCAGTTCCTGCCGAGCCAACACCACCGTACCTCCGCCTATGCCACCCCGAAGTCGCGATCGGACCACTTCCACCATTAACCTGTCGTCCCTCCCATACCTGCACGAGGAAAGCAAAAACAGAAACGCTGAAAGCAGCAGACCATCAGTTGCAATCTAGAAGAGATCTGCCCCACCAATCCTAAGATCCGGTGATCTCGATCTCGCCACCGCCAAGCCACTGCCACCAATCAACCGGGAGAAGAAATCAGCCACCTGTGTAATCTCTTCCAATCCAGACCCAACTACAACCAACTGTGTCGATCCCCGATCCGGCAACCTTGACCCCAATCCCCACCACAACCCTGGCCCACAGTCACAGAACCACCGCTGCGAACACCCCAAACAACTCCCACATCTCTCGGCTATCCAGAAGAAAACGCCGAGGAAGAACACCTATCAGGGAAACAGGGCCCGTCCAACGACAACGTCTACGGACGTGCCGCCGGACGGAACGAGAGGAAAATTTCCTGAAAACCCTAGAGGAGAGAGAGAGGAGAGAGAGAGAGAGAGAGAGAGAGAGAGAGAGAGAGAGAGAGAGAGAGAGAGAGAGAGAGAGAGAGAGACCGCGTATAATGGCCAGCTCTTGTTTATTCTTCATAACCTCCTAGTTATGAAGAGGAGAAGTATGCCACTAAACCAAATGGTATTGAGCTTGAATTGCTTATTTGATAAATTATTCTTTATATTTGGAAGAAATTTAACTATTGAATTGTAGCAAATAAACGCACGGTTCTTCGAAATATTAGTTTATATAAAACATCCGGTGGTGCCCTCGTGGGTCCTCGGAACTGAGAGTAACTTAATAGAATGAATGCGATGAACAGTCCATTTACTTAATTGATACATTTTTTTTTTTGATACAATAGAGTTTGGTGGTCAATATTCGAAATGATTGATATTTGTGTAGAGATTATTTTTATTTTGTGTTTTATGATTTTAACAAATTAAATGTTTAGACTATAAAAAATGAAATTATAAAAAATTCCACATTTAAATGCGAATGAACAGGTTCGTCCCCTCGCCTGGAGTGTGAACCGAAAAATTGTTTGAACCAAAATGTTGCAGGCACATATCTTGACAATGGCATTTCAACTTATTAGTAGGACAAACCTGTATAGGGGAACAAGATGATTCTCGTGCTTATTGTTGAAGTTGCATCACGCATGCAATGATATTGTACTTTATATATTTCGCGCCCCCCCCCCCCCCAATTGAATGGAAACTCTATCGAATAGTTTTAAATTATTGCTTTTCTAACACCCAGGTAGTTCTATCCTTTACAGGATGGCCTTTGCTTTATATAAAGGTGTGTGTGTGTGTGTACCTTTATATCACCAAGTTGATGAAATGTAAATGATATGAACCTCTTGCTTTCCTATTATCAGCAAATTAAAGTTGTTGCTTGAAGCGACTAGTATTTTTATGCAAAAAAAAAAAAAGTGAATAGACGCAAAGATCCGGAAAATATTAATTGATGAACTTTTTGAAAAATAATTCAGGAACAAAAGTAAGATTATAAAGTTGCAAACTTGATCGAAACATGATTCGACTTCTATGAGAAATATATAGAAGGATCCATAGCTTCTTTGGGGCCAGATCGAAGTACCCCAGCGATCTTTTGTTTGCAATTTGTGTATTGTCATCCTTTTTCTTTATGATCCTTTAGTTATCACGTCATTTTCTATTATATTTGCACTTTAAATGAGGCTTATACATAAGAAAAATGCATGGTTAGATTTTAACTTCATTCTAATCGGTTTAATAAAAGTGGCGCTGCCTTTGTTGAAATGTTAGGCTATGCATGCTTATTTCCTCACCAGGCCACCATAAGGTAGCCTATCATAATAAAACCAAAAGACACGAGTTCCGTCTATAACGATGCGTTTGGATGAAAAAATTATGAAATCTATAGGAATTTATAAATGATAGAATCTTTAACTCCATCAATCTAAAATTCCATTAATTGCAATTTTTGTTATTTGGTTGTATCTATTTAAGATTTGAAATGTATAATAAATTAAGAAAGTTTAAAACAAATGAAAAAATAAAATAGAAAAAAGCTTTGTTTTGGAAATGAAAATTGAATACTGTAAATGAATTCGTAAATGACACATATTTTGGTGGAGATTGAAGTGGAGAATTTAAATAATGAATTCCTTCGTTTTTCTCCACAGAGAAATTTAAACTTTCAAATATGATAATGTCAAACGAGGGAATTAGCTTGTAAGAATTATGAAATCCTCACTTTCAATTAAGTTCCATCATTTTTTTCCTCATCCAAACACACTCTAAAAGAAAAATTAATTCCGACTTTCTCAGAGGTTAGTTCAATATTAAAATGACGTTGAACTCATTCAAGCTTGATATAACCATGCAAATTGAAAATACGAAACTTTTTAAGAACTGGAGGCACTGATGACGTGATGATCTAGTTGTCGAGTGCAAATTAGAATCTGTTTTTCCAACATTGCATCAAATGCGTTGAAGGGTTCTAGGTCTTCATTGGAATTTGGGCTTTGTGAATTGATCCTTAAATTAGGCTGATGATAGAATTTTAACCCATTACCATGGCCATAATTTTCATTTGGATCGTCATTGAAGGATTATTTGGGTTTGCAAATAGAGAAGTTCTTGGAAGATGATTTCTAAATACACCCAAGATTTTCAAGGCTACACCCCAGACCTAAAATAAATCTTTCCCAAATCTCCTATTCTGTTTAGCGCTTTGTCCTATTGTAATAAACTTCTCTCAGAGTAGATGATACGTTTTAAATCTGGCAAGTAAGGCATGCCACAAAACTAGCATTAACCAGACAAAACTCCTCTAGCACAATATGAACGGACAGAGTTGATTCTAAAAAATTTAAAAGGTACGATCATCCTGTCTACTAAAATTAGAAACGTGTCTACTCAAATCCTCTAAACAAGTTTCAACTAAAAAGTTCAACTAAATTAAAGCGGAGTAAACAAGTTTCAACCCATCTGATTAGGCAAAGATAGTTCTGCAAGACTGACCTAAAAAATATAAACAGCTACGATCATTGGATTATCCGCATCCTTTTTAATTGGACGACCAACCGACCTCTAAATCCTTTCTGCAAACTTCACACAATCATATTATGCTACAAATATGGCACATCATCATTAACAACTTAGGATACAAGACTATGAGTAAATTGAGTAGTGACACACTATATTCCTTATAAGACGAAGACCAAAACACAGAAAAAATGATCAGACGCTATAACTCCTGCTTATTAAATGTCTACCAATCCAAAATCTTTCTTAGAAGTAGAAGAAGCATTCCTACTACTACTGGAAAGACTCCACTGATCCGAAAATCCCACGGCAGCCGAGACCGAACCATTCCCGCATTTTGCCACCGTCCTCACGCTTTCAATCAACTCCTGCGTCCGACCCTCCTGCGATAATATCTCCAAAAGCTGTTCCGGGCTAATTACCAGCTTCACCTTCCAAAAGCTCACATTGTTGTACCTCGAAAACGCTTCCGTGTAAGACCTCTTTACCATTCCCTGGTAATCAAGCGACATTCGGTACGGTGCTCCGGCGAGCAAAGTAGGTAAGGATATGCTGTTGGATCTAACATGGCCTTGACGCACAATCTGGCTAGTACTTGTACTACTGCCCAAGTGATCGCTTTGGCCGTTGAGTGGGAGCAAATAATATGATTGGCCTGCCACAAGTTCTTCACTGTTAGCGAGCGGTTTCCAGAAGAGATCATGGCTTCTGAAAATACCATGGCTCGGAAACTCGTCGGTGATGGAGCTCACTGTAATGGGCGCGTAAAACTCCATGATGCCGCCGTTGGACGTCGTCACTTGGACTACTCCACCTGCCTCTCCCAGACCTCCAAACAAGCAGTTTCCCATTGAGAAAAATTTCATAGCCACCTAGAGAGGGAGAGTTGTTGAGTTATAGAGGAAATCGTCGGTGGGATTCTTCTTGGGAGCTTTCCTAAACCAACCAGAGGATTTTGAAAAACAAAAGGGTAGAGGAAAAGAAAGGCAAGGGGAGCAAAGAAGACAAGTCATGTCGTCATAAAAGCTAGTGTGTACAGTGTGTATATGTTTATATAACTAGGGATGGTGGAGTGGTCCATGTCTGAAATGGAGGGATTCGTCGGTACTTTCGGGTCCATGTAGCCGAACAAGCATTTTTTATTTCCGGTCAATGAACCCATTAAACATCTTTTTCTCACTTTGTCTTTATCAAAATCTAAGACCGGTCTAACTTTGAGAAATGAGAAAGAGGACCCAATGACATGTTACGCGCCAATAATGCAGAGGGAAGTTCCATTGGTAAAGAGGTAGCAGAACCTCTGGCCTCTAGCTAGAGGCAATTGTACAATCACCCGGCAACTCGCTATCACCATTCACTCATAGTTTAAAGTGAAAGTGGCCGAGATTTTGACCAGTCGTATGCATTTAGAAAGAGATGGCCTTCAAAAGTAGGGGTCACAGCCATTCTTTTTGGCCTTCCACAAAACAGAAAAGAGCATGGACGAGTGGGAAACCACGGAAATTGTGGGGAGAGAATGGTGGCACTTGGATTTCCAGGAGACGTGAATGAAGTATTTACTATTTAGGCATTAGTTACGTATTATCAAATCTTACAAGAGATTTGGGCTGTGGACTTTAATCATGATTATAGAGTTTTTGGTTCGAGTATCGCTAAATTCCTTACTCATAGTCTCGTATTATGTTATGTTGTCAAGAGAACAAGTTAACACTAGATTCAAACAAGAGTTCATCTCATTAAAGAGATGTAGCAAACTAGGGCCTGCTACCTACATGTCTACACTCAGATTCAAAAGAAGAAGAAAACGAAAGCGGAAAAAAAATAAGTAAACGTCACATGCAATAATTTTTTTGGCAAGAGAAAAAGAAGATTCATGTAACATGAATTAATGAAAAAAAAAAAAACCCTATGAAGTCTCAATTTCCAATGAGTAATGCTAAGTGAACAACCTTTTTTGATATCACATACATTCCACTTTATGTGGCAACTTATGTGCCAGAAAGTCTAACATGTCACAGTATTTCATTAACGTATTTGTGTCGCATCAGCTGTCACATAAAATGGGATGCATGTGGTACCCAAAAAGGTAGCTCATCTAGCGTTATTCATTTCCAATTCTCACAATATATATGTTGTTCAAATTTTGATTTTTATCATATTATATTATTTCTTTATTTTTGAGTTAAAGAAATAATATATTTATCACAAGCCAGAATAGACCGTTACATACTATTTTGCTGTCATTTAAGGCCATAAACAGACAAAAAGCTAGTAGTAGTACCCACTAGTGGTACGTACATATAATCTTACTTATTATACATTCAAATACGTAGAGGTAGCAGAGTTCCTCATTTGGTACCACTCTAGAGGCGCTAGAGATACATAGAGTGCATATCGGTGCTTAGCTTCCTAAATATTAGGAATTTATTGTAATTAGACAAAACTAAAAAACATAATGATGGGCCTAGGGTAAAAACTCTAGCCCAAATACTAAGGTCCAAAAGCAGCCCCAAGAGGAGAGGCCCACTCCACATCCATCAGGTCGGCCCAAGCCAAGCCTTAGCCCAACCATGCCATACAACAATCCTACCTTGACCTAGTGTCGCCGCCGAGCCAGCGCCACCACAGATCTCCGGTGCCGTCAACAAAGCAATTCCGACCACCAAGGAGCCCCGAAACAGGAAAGCCAAGCAAACTTGAAGCACACCGGCTTGGGTTCGTCCGAATGCCCGACCGAAACATCCACCAAAAGCCAACGCTGCGTCTTGGAAGCAAGAGGGCCGAGATCCATCCCCTTCCAAGCCATTGACATATGTTGCACCAATCACCATACAATACATTTATTGCATCGGAAACCGCCGAACCGTCCACCAACCTCAAGTACCACCGTCCCAAGAGAACCTGTTTTGGAACCATTGCACTCGTCCGGCAACCGCCGCACAGTGTCAGGGAGACACAGGCCCGCCGCCGGACGAGAGGGATTGGAGAAGTTCGCTCTTGTTTTAGGGTTTTGATCGCCGCTTGGTCATATTATATTATTTAAAGAGTAACCCCCTAAACAAAGTTATGAAAAGATGAGGTGTAGCATTATTTTTTTCCTCTATTTAGTCAATAGAGTGCCTAAAGTGAAGCATTCGATTAATTTTCTTTGCATAAAATAGTGCATATATATATGCCCCCACTCACTTCATTCAGAGATTGTTTCGAGAATTGGCATCCACCTTGCTGCTGCAGAATTATTAGCATCATAACCATTACTTTTCCCTGCTTCTCTGATCTGAATTCTTTAGAGCACTTCCTCTACAAATACCGTCTTGGATGATAATTCTTGAAGCTGCTGCCTTGTTATGATCGCCTTTATTCTCTTTTTATACGAACTTTGACCATCAATTTCCATCGGATAAAAACAATCTATAGCCTGGAGATTACATGCATCCTCAAACAACCCGAGGCCGCCTCTGCGGCTCTGCTTGTACTCGAAAACCTTGCTTGCGATCTTCACGATGCGCAAGAGTACCCTCTCATTTTCACAGAACTCCACCCTCGAAGGAGCCTTACTTGTTTCTCAGTCCAGGAGTTGTTATGCAATTCCCCATATGACCGTGAGTTTTCAAAGAATTAAGGGAGTGGATGAGATAAGCAAATTAACAAAGAGTGAAGCAAGCAAAGACGTTTTGGATTGCGCGGGTGGGAAAAGGGTAAGTAGTTTCAAGGGAACAAGCTAGTGATCAGCTATAAACTACAACGTTTTTGTAGACGAAAAGTTTGTTTGTTATAAATTTTGAGTGTACGACTGCCTTTATGTTACAAAAGGCTCATTAACGCTAGAACCAGATCGAATCCTCTTAAATAGAAATAAACTTTTTAGAGTATGAAATGGTTGCGGTTCATGACTCAGAAAAATGATGTATTGATCCCTCTAAATAATAGTCCCATGAATGACCTAAGCGTCATAGTTCCACGCCTGTCATCTATGGAAATTAGTGTTCATTTCTTCTGCCAGTATTTGACTAAATTCGATCTTGGGCCTTTTTGGTGCAACTTAGTTTGGGCCAACCCGACCCAGTCTGAATGCCCAAGAAAATCCGAACGCAGCCCTGACTTAAACAATACCACAACAAACTATTGTGGGCTTGGTGGATTGAATGAGACCAACAAACTATTAGCATAACCAAGGGACGTGTTCTCCTTACTCCAACATGGTGGATTAGTTTATAATCTAAAACCTTAAAATTAAATAGTTAGGGTTCATTGTGTGAAAGGTTGGCTCTTGATATTTGACTTGATGCAAAGATTCTCGCAAGCATACGAATCGTGATAAGGGAAGTATTATTATAGTATCACGGGAATTTGTGGCTAGCCCACAGTCCTTAGGTAGTCGAAACTAAAGTTACTAAGCAAATGAAGAAAAATAAAACAAATAAAATGTTAGTCTAAGACACCAAGCCTCAGCAATGCTCGAATTTGATTTTCACCAAAGCCTAATTAAAACTAAGAGCCTAATGATGAATATGCACAAATGAGTCGAAATTTATAGAGAGTTTTGAATTGGGAATCAACTAAATTAAAAGCAACCGAAATTAAATTTGGGTTTTCAAATTAATAGGAACAAAGGAGTGTTGGGTGATTCACACTAACTATATATCTTATAAACATCGATGCCAGTTTCACAAATGCATGCATTTCCTATATGTGTCGAGTCCTGTATCTAGTACCGGTTAAGACTACTAAACCAATTATCTTTTTAGTGTATTGACTATGTCAGTTAGGGCCACAATCAACTCTCTAATTCAGGTGTTACGCCGCCGGTTAAGGCCGCAGTATCTAAAATTAGAGGCCTAGAGAGCAAGATAATAGAGATCCAAACAAGCTTAGTTACAATTAAGCTAGCTAATGGTCACCACACTTAAATCCTAGATGTAACATGACTAATAAGTTGTCAATTTATCAATCTATTCATGACAATTGCCCACAACATAATTTCAAAGGGTGACAAAGCCTAGAAACATACTTCTAAGGATCAATAAATTCGGTTTTAAAGCATACACAAGAGAAATTGCATTTATTGCATTTAAAACATCAACATTTATATAAGATGAGTTAGGACTTCACAACCCTAACTCCCAAACTTGAACTACTCACTATCCACAGTCAAATACATCATCAATAGCAAATAAAGTTACGGAATAGATAATAAAGAAGAAGGAGGAGAGTTAGCTTGGTCACTCCTAGCTATAAACTAGTATGAGCTAAACAATTTCTTCATCCAACTACCCAAAATGAAGGTGTGGTGTTCTTGGTGATGATTCTCTTACAGTCTTGAGTGAAGGAAATAATAAAGGAAAGATGGTGGCAGGTATGTGATTGATGAGAGGAAGATGGCAAGGGGAGAGGGCAGCCCTCCCCTTCTTGCGGCTACTCTGGTTGTTCGTTCACGAGAGAGAGAAAGTAATCAATATATGGGTGCTGGTGAAAAGTGCGATATGATGGATGGCTGGGATCAGAGCAAGAGATAATCCTACGGCTAGAAAAAAAAGGGTTTGGTTGCTTAATTGAATGAAGCCACGTGCTGATAGGTTTTGGAAAGAAAATGAAATTGAAAAGATTGTTACGTGTCAAGTGAGCAATGGTCAACGGGTAATTAACCCACTCTCTTTCCATGCTGCACCTTTCCCTTGAGCTTAATTAACCAATTAAGCTTAATTGCATAACTAATCAATTAATTAAGCTTTCCATAATTTCGTCATTTTGCTAAAAACTCCGAATTGTTCTATCTTCACGTTATTTTACTTTTGATTTACGTGACTCCACTTATTTATTATAAAATAAATAAAAATAAATTAATTATATATTAATTAACTTGAAAATTATCTTAATTCTAATATTTTAGATATTAAAATACGTGTAATCATTATTCCATTACTTGCCACTTGAAGACTGCTATTTAAAGAAGGCAATCTGTTAGAACATTGCTTCTCACAGAATGAAAAGCCGGCCGGTGAGTTTACCAAATGAGTGCATAATTTACTTCCTCCCACGTACCATACAAGTAATGAGTAATCGGTCACTTTCATAATTTTTGATAGTTAAAAAAAAAAGAACATCCAAATATTACAATACTTTCAAGTTGTTGAATTGAAATTCTTTTGTGCAAAGATTGATCATCTGGGTATAGTTTGAATATAATAAAAGTAAATGACAGTTAAGTGGCCATTGGGTGCCCTCAGCAGTTAGCCAATTAGCTTGGAACAACAGACGACCAAATGCCAATGGAAAATTAACAAATCCTGGCTAGCCATGGACCAAGTCCGTACTTTCCGGTCTCCACAGTTCCACACTACCATCCCATTAATAGTTGGCTTAGTTGCAAGTTGTAACCCATTTTTTTTGTTAGGTCGTTTACAAAAACTAATTACAAAGTCAATGAAAGAGACCCCTTTATAAAAAAAATTGACAAATAATCCCATTTTCCTAGCTATCTATAGAGCTGATTCACAGTCGTATGTATATAATGTCATCTCCTTTGCACACCCTCTTCATTGCACCCAAATCCTGAGTTGCTTCTATTGCTGGCTAACTAGCTTCTTAATTTCCTTCTAAATTCCCCCTTCTCGGTATATATGCACTGTTTTTCACAGGAAAGATCACAAAGCCTTTAGCTTATACGCCTTTGCTACCATATACAGAACACCCATATATATCAAGTTTAAGATCAACCAGACGGCAACATAAAGATGGACAAGATAACCGGAAAGGTGATCACTTGCAAAGGTAAGAGCTAGTTTCAGAAATGTATTTTGTCGAACACTTAATCTTACATGGCTGATATAAATGGTGGTCGATCATGAAGCTGCTATTGTTTGGGGTCCTGGGGAGCCTTTTGTGATGGAACAAGTTCAAGTTGACCCGCCGCAGAAACTGGAAGTCCGAGTCAAGATCTTCTTCACCTCAATCTGTCACACTGATCTTAGTGCTTGGAAAGGAGAGGTATACATCCATGCCCATGAATCAAAGCTTTTACCTTTCTCCATTCAATAATGTTTTCTTACCGGACCTCTAGTCGGGCAACATACGACTCTTATGTTGTGAACTGCACATGCATTATGTATGAATAACCTAAGTGATCCAGATTGATTATCTGACAATGTAACCCGAATTGTGTGAGACCAAAACATTTCTGCACTTAATTAATTTTCTTACTTTTGTTGTTGAAGAATGAAGCTCAACGAGCGTTTCCTCGAATTCTAGGTCATGAAGCAGCCGGGTAAGTCATAGATTTACAGAGACACCATCTTACACGAGCTTTAAAATATACCGAGAGTTTATCGCATGTCGATCGGAAATTCATACCCTTTATTCAATATTTTGATGAGCAGAATTGTTGAGAGCGTTGGTGAAGGTGTGACAGACATGAAAGAAGGGGATCATGTGATCCCTATTTTCAACGGAGAGTGCGGTGACTGCATCTGCTGCAAGCATCCTAAAACTAATATTTGCAACAACTTTGGAGTAAACCCAATGAAGAGGGTGATGAACAGCGACGGTAAAACAAGGTTCTCAATAATAACAAAGGAGGGTGACAAAAAACCCATATATCATTTTCTCAACACTTCAACCTTCAGTGAGTACACAGTACTTGAGTCCGCTTGTGTTGTCAAGATTGACTCGGAAGCTCCCCTCAAGAAGATGACGTTGCTCAGTTGCGGTGCTTCGACTGGTATGTAATTACATAAGTGTTTGCCAAGAAATTATTTGGTGTATTAAATATCATTTCGCTCAATTACAATCAAGAATGTTTGTGGACGTGTCCTCGATTATGGTCCAAAATTAGAGAAAATAAAAAAGATTACATCGAAACTTGATAGCGATCTTATGTATACAGATTCTCACTTATCTGAAAATTTTATTCTTTAGGAGTTGGTGCTGCATGGAATACTGCTGATGTTCAACCTGGCTCAACAGTTGCCATTTTTGGTTTGGGTGCCATTGGACTTGCCGTGAGTTCGTTTCTTTTCATTTCTGTTTTGTCACTCATTTTCGGTTTCTCTTGCATGTTGGCCCATTTGTTGTGAGTGTCACGCGCTAAACAACATGTTCTGATAATCTGATACTCATAGATGTAGATTTTTAGCATTTGGGTTAGCCTAAGTTGCTACTTGCTAGAGAGAGTGATGAAGGATTAATATGAGGTTATATCTGGGATTCGTTTCTCTCCAGTATCACCGAAAGAGGGAAAAAAAAAAAAAAATTATCTATATTTTTTGCTGGTGAAGTTGCATGCATGCATTTGACGAATGAGGTATCAGGCTTTCAGCAGGTATGCGCTGGACATTATACCAAATGACTTGACTTGGAGTTTTATTAAAGTAAAAATGCTGACTTTGGATATACTATATATTACTACTAATTTACTAGCTGGGTACATATGTTTTTGTTATTGTGAATCTATAATTCATGAAGCAGGATAAAAGAAAAGATGTTCTCACTTAACTTGGTGCAGACTTGACAAAGAAAAAAAAGAAGAATAATAGTCTATAATAAGAAGAATCATATTATTCTGTAAGATCTAACACGAATAATATATGGCTAAATACTGATTACTACCATGTAGTTTGGGTCTAAAATCAATTCAGTCCCTGAACTTCTAATTTCATCAAAAATACTCATGCACTTTTAGTTTTGATCTAATAGGTCCAATTTGTTAGTTTTCCGACCATTAAGTTATTTAACTTGTTAACATGGCTTAGATATGGCCTATGTTTTATGATGTGGTGTCGAGATAGCCTGCATAGTCAATTTAGGAGAAAGTCCTACTATTAAAAATAAATAGTTTTTCAACAAATAATCCAACTATAACTTGAACTCATAATAGAATATTAACGAATTGGACCTATTAGATCAAAATTGAAAGTGCAGAGGTGTTTTTGATGAAATTAGAAGTCCATAGACTCAATTGATTTTGGACCTAAACCACATGGTAGTAACCAGTATTTAGCTCAATAATATATTATTATTTTCAAATCCCAACTGACTATTAATCGTGCTGGTCTTGATCAACTGGAAAAATGATATCTTCTTAGCTTTTGCCTTTTTCCTGACCTAGCATACTCTCTGTTAGGGTTTATCGTTGACGGCTCCGTCTTTGACAATTCTTCCCATTTTTCATGGCTGATTCCATTTCTCCTGTGGCTGCTGCCTTCACTTTGTCTAATGAAGCGCATATCGATCTCGGGGCGGCCGATGCGGCGGCTCTGCAGGATAACCACCACTATATAGAGGGGAGACTTCTTACTCGAAACCCTAATGTCGCTGGTTTGGTTGGCTCCATCACTACCATTTGGAAGATTTGACAAGGGCTCTCTGTCCATGCTGCTGGGGATAGATTTGTGTTCCAATTTGATCGGGAGTTGGATCGGAACAAATGATCGGGAGTCGGCTTGGAACAAATATCTCCAGGGCGGTCCCTGGTTTTATCACAATCGCAATGCAATGCTCCCTCTTGCGATGTATGATGGTGTGCCATCCATTGATTTGGTTCCCCTTCACTCCATGAAGATCTGGATGGCAATACTAGGATTGTCTCCGAAGCTATGCAACAAACTTGCCTTGTCTATGATTGGATCTGCAATCGGGAAAGTGGAGAAATTTGACTAGGTAGGTCGCACTCCATCGCAAGGATGAAGAGCAACGCATCAGCCTGGTGATTGATATATGGCGTCAATTTCAGTTGTACCGTAAGTTTTCTTTCTCCCTTACTGTGGTGGTTGATCTATCATTTGTTTATGAGAGGGTGAAAGCTTGTGCAAGAACTGTGGGTTGTTCATCCATGATGTGGAGGGATGTGACCTTCTTTTTGTTAAGGAACAGGAAGAAGTGCCGGCAAGGGTTCCGGTAGGTGAGATGGCAGGGCTTTCGCTTGTGCCGATAGTGGAAGAATCTTGTCCTGCTGCAACTAGGGTTTCTGGCATTCCTAGGGTTTCCAACAACCCTAAACTCTCAGGCGATCTAGGGTTTCTAGCCCAAACTGCAGCAGCTCATGCTCTCAAGCATAGGAACCAAGTTGCTTTCTTCTCCCATCTAACCTCTGGCTTTCAGGCCTCGGGGCTCCTGAAGAATGAAGCTTTATTGATCCCGGCGTCGGCGACATCTGCTGAGATCAGTGGCCACAAAAGGCCTACTGATAGTGTGTTGTTGAAACCGGGTAAATGTCTTCTGCCGCCTCCTACACCTGCTTTATTGATGAATGACGATATTGAATTGGCATTACCCTAGGAGCAAGGTCGCCTCTTAATTTCTCTAAAGAAGTCCAAACTTGGTCGACCTAAGGGCTCCAAGAATAAACACAAAACTGCAAACAATGAGGAGGTTGTGGTAAATATTCGACCCAAGGTGAAAGGTCGGAAAAGATTCCTCAGAATGCTTGAGGAGGATGCTCGAGGAGAAGCTAACCACTTGTGAGGCGTCAATGGGAGTCGGGCACTTGATGGGAGTGAACAATGAATCTGTTGAAAAAGATGACATGATAGGCATGGAAGAGTTGCGTGGTTTCCCTAATCCAAGTGTGGTGGCCTCTGTTTTTGTTCTAGGTGAGGATGTGGCTACCTCTCCTGAGAACATTTCCAAAGCTTCAACTTCTGCTTGAGTGAGAGAGATCAACGAGAGATGAACTGCTTCTTGGTTACTTTATTACTTCTTGGGGTAGTTTTTTCTCTTGTTTTTGCGCTTAATCCTAAAAGGTGGGTGTGCTAGGGTGTGCATAGTTGTATGCTCGTTTGTGGGTGTACTTTGATGTGTACTCTGTGTGATGCCTTTTTCTGATGGACTTTACGGACAAGTCATCATTGTATTGTTTGCTGAATTGCATAATGGATGACCTTTTTAACTCCAAAAAAAATAAAAAAAAGGTCTTGATCAACTGGGGAGGATTTCCTTTACTATCCAATTATCTAACTAAATGAAAAATTTTGTGTCAGGTTGCTGAAGGAGCCAAGGCTAGAGGAGCATCTAAAATAATTGGTGTTGACATGAACCCTAATAAATTCATCAAAGGTATTGGTATGCTCTTTTTTTTTTTTCAGATTCTTGTTTATTTATATAAGATATTTAAATATATATGCTAATTAGTTAAGTGCTATTCGCATGCTTTGTACTCCATTTTGTAATGTGCATATAGGCCAAGCAATGGGAATCACAGATTTCATAAACCCCGGCGATCTAGGAAAGCCTTTGCATGAGGTCAGTTCTATGTGTTACAATAAGAAATACTAAATCTACTTCCAGATTACGTGGTCTTTCAACAATTGAATTATCTATATTTATAGTTATTTTCTTCTTCTTCCGGACTGTAATTGAATTCAATATATATTAACAATTCATTGGCCGATATATATTGTTAGCAGAGAATCAGGGAAATAACAGAAGGAGGTGTGGACTATAGCTTTGAGTGTGTAGGAAACTCCGATGTTCTCCGTGAAGCCTTTCTTTCCACACATGAGGTACTTATTCTCTATACAATTTATCTATGATTGTGAGTTTGTGACCATTAATTGTACATGGTGGTAATTACTTCAAGATAATTCGTTTAGTATCTCTTTTTAATTTATTTTCGAAGTAATTTTTCAAGAGACAAGCTATGATACATATCAGTATCTCATACACTCATTTTACATCTATTTGAACAAAAAATTACAATTATTTGAATCAAAATTACAACATTGAGAACAAAAGTTACCATATTCAATTACACTATTTACATATAGTTAAACAAAAATTACAATATTGACAACGAATTTGTTCAAAAGCTTGTAGTAATGTCGTAGGAAGTGTAATTACCACTATTATATATAAGATTATACAAAATAAGACTCAACATTACCACTCTAACAAAAAATTTGTTGTCACATTTTTAAATGTATGTATGAGATACTGGTATGTACTATAGAATTTTCCATTTGTCAAAACACGGTGCTTTAACTTTTATCTTTTTTAGAGCTTATGCCCACCGGCTCTTAAGCTTCTTTAAGCAGTTTACAAACATCTTACCCTATACCTCGAAGAAAATTCGAAAAGTACTTGAAATTACTTGGCACCTTTTCATTTCATAGAATGTTTCCGATTATTAATGTGGAGCATTTTTTTTTTTTCTAAATGTTATTGTAGGGATGGGGGTGTACTGTGATATTGGGAATTCATGCAACACCAAAAAAGCTTCCCCTCCATCCAATGGAGTTGTTTCATGGTCGAGAAATTATTGGATCTGTGTTTGGAGGCTTCAAAGGGAAAAGCCAACTTCCCCGTTTTGCCAAAGAATGCATGCAAGGGGTTAGTATATAACGTTCCACTATTCTCTCCCAGTTTAATACAGTACATGTTCGTGGCCAGTTCTGAACAAATTTTTATCTCATCAGGTGGTCGATTTAGACGAGTTCATAACACATGAGCTTCCCTTCGAGAAGATAAACGATGCGTTTAAGTTGCTCGTTGAAGGCCAGTCACTGAGATGCGTTCTGCACCTGTGAGCCTCAGTTTCACTTTCGCAGTTTCATGGTCCCTGATTGCCTGATTGCATATGCTGGTGTTTATGGATCATCCACTTCAGTTCCGTTAAGTTGGGCGTGAATTGACTCAAAGGTTTCTCACCTTTGTGTTGAAGTTCAAACATATACTGTAAGTGTGATGATGTACCTTTCATTTAACGAATCTTTGTGATGTATAAATGGTTGTATAGCACTTGGCTTGCACGACACTACTATTAACTTATTTAGTCGTTCTATCTAAATAAGAAGCAAAGGAAAATTTCTACATCAATGCCTTGGAATTGAACTTTCTAAAGTAAGAAAAGGTTGTGGTTCATGACTCGTATGATGGAAGATGCAGCTTCTAATGATGTATCAGACTCATCATAAACGTCATATTCCCAGTTTCACACGCCTTCCTTCTAGATAAATATATGTTCATTTCTGATTTCTTCCTCTAATATTTGGTCCCAAATGGCTGTGCCCTTTTCTAGAACAACGTTTTTGGATTCTTATTGAGTTTTTGGGCTCCTTGACTAGGGTGCAACTTGGGCCTGCATTGTGAAAAAGAAGATTTCCAGCTGCAGCCCAAACCAAATCTGATATAGCAAATTTGGGTTTTAGCCTACGCAAAACAGATAATTTGGTTGAGATTTATAAAACAAAATTTGATATACCAAAAAAAAAATATTCACTCGAAAAAAAAAATATAGAGTGTGGAACTGTGAATTGTAAAATAGTGGGTGTGAATTTCTTTTTTTTTAAAAAAAAAAAAATTTGATTTCATCCATCTTAAGAAGGTGATCATTTAAGAGAAAGTATTGTGAAACACAATAACTTTAACACAAATAACGTTGTTATGATACATTAGAAATCAATCATTAAACTTTGAAAGGTAGCAACGTCAAATCACAACTTCAAAAGCCTAGAATTTGGTTTTTCTCTTTACCCCTATCGTGTGCCCCGCATTCCACTTAAAGCAGCTGGGTGGAGGTGTCCGTCATGGTCTTTTTTTCTCGTTGTAGTTTATTTTCTACATCAATAGCAACTAGCAAAATAACCAAAAACAACTTGCCCCGACTACATAATCACCTTTCCTACGAACCTACCACAATTATCTAGTATGAGGAAGTTTTTTTTTTTATATATATATAATTTATTCACGTGGAAGAAAACATTACAAGGAGAATGATTACTTTTAGAATTTTAGTATGATTACATGCCATATATTTACTAAATGAAAAGGGATTATAGACCTTACTTTGGGGTCATGATCTGATGTCATGCCATATGAAAACACTATATCATTTTTACATGTCATTTCCTAATGAGCAATACCAAATTACTTTTTATTATGATCGAGTTCTGCATCCAATATCTAGTTCAAACTCATATTATATCATTTTGAAGCTTTGAACAAGTCAAATGAGAATAACAACTAACTCACGCTGTCACTAAACGTGAAAGAACTTGAATATCGATTCATAATCGTTTGAAGACCATTGTTGCATATTTTTTTTTATTACTACCAATTAAGATGATTAATCATGCTTACAAGATTCCGTGGAGACTCTTCACTCTGTTGGAGGATATCAATCAGCTTTCTGCTCAATTTATCAATATTTCATTCACTCATATTTACTGAGAGGCAAATATGGTGGCCGACCATTTTGCTTATTTAGGTAGGACTTTATCTCAAAATAATATTTGGTGTGGTCAGTTTCCCTTTTCTATTCGTCAGCTATTACATTTTGACCCGTGTTTATAATTTTATATATGATTCCATGGGGATCTGCTCTTTAATGTATTTATCCTAATATATATATATATATATATATATATATTATTTTATTGTTGAAATGGAAAGGTTATTGCACCGATGTTAAACCTCTAATAAAAATAAATTACAGTGCTTAAGACACACACTTATGAAAGTCGAGAATCATAAGTGTCAACATAAGAAAATATATATGAATCTGCCCGATGCCAGTTATGAGATGATAAGAACCAATTGTCGCATGTGTTAGTGTTACGTTACATGCAGGCAGATTTCTTTTCTTCCACATCATTTTGGGGTTGTAATCACCAGCTAATACTCACAGGAGCTGCAGACAGTACATATATGCCCGCCTTCATGTCTTCTCATAATCAAAAGCTACAAGAGTTTCCAGCAAGATCTACCGGTGTAGGACCCTAAATTATTGCGGAATACCATTATGTTTACCCACGTATAGACAGAAATCACAGAATATTCAATATTGAGTTATATTGAGGGCAATACAGGTGTATAAGTCGTGCTATAGCTAGACAGAACCAGTGAACACACACCTCGAATTTATTTAGAAAGGGTCCATACTGTAAGCCTGCTATACATGATAAGAGTCCATATTTGAGTTGGTTGAGACTATATGATTAACTACAAGAAGGTCCAGTAGTTCTGTCGCTTCTGTGACTGCATTTATTTGGATGTCAGTATAGAGAACAAAGTAGCCATTCCCCATATGCCCCATGAGAAAAGTTGAGGGACACTGCCACCACCGCACATTTTCATTCGCCGTCTAATCCTTTCCTTCCTTTAGGATATGAGTTTTTTTTTTTTTTTTTTCCGATGATTAGGAAATGAGTTCTAAGGCCGTTATCTTGATTAGAATCTGTTGTTTTTTTTTTTGGAGTTTGATATAATGTTAGGATGAGGATCATTTAGGGTTGATTGTTTGAAATGATGGGATCTAAATTAGTGTTTTGGAAGCATCTACTCGATTTATTCAATATGAGAAATTGAGAATCATGGCAACCTATGAGGGTATCGATCTGATTCCTTGATTTATTAAAGAAATTACGATCCTATAGGGGATGTAGAACAATCAGACAATGTCATATCCTAGCTTCTTCTTTATTCATTTCCTACGTACAATTCCTAGCAAAAGTGTCGGCTCTAATTTGTGACTAGACTATTTTATGTCGTCAATGTACCCTCCCCCTGTATAGTTACATCATTTCGATTGTAGTTAACTAGTTTCTTTACTGTGATAAACTCGATTATCTTACCGATCGGTGCAACAATTCTACATCACTAGAGAACTAGTTTATAGTTGCATACTTACATAATTGCATGGGAAAATGGTGCGTACGGTACACGATCTTTGCCTTCTTATAACTTTTGGTACCTGAATTTTACAGAATATCACTTCGGTACCTGAGGTTCTTTGCCCAACCGAGGATTGTTATATGTTGCCATTATCTCCGTTACGGTGTCTGCCAGCTGGCAATTTTCTAAGGGTATTTTTATCCTTTCCTGCCTTATATTTATTATTTTTTTAAAGCATAATTTCCCGGTCGCCTTCAACCCGAAAGCCCCAAGCTTGAACTACAAGAACATGAAGAAGAAAAAGAAGAGTCTATGGAATTGGCTATGGTATGGATTGGAATGAAGAAAGTGATAGAATTCTGGTGGTGGAGCGAGACTTCGGGTGACAGAGATGGGTTTTCCTCAATTGCGTTGTACAATCGGAGTTTGAAAGAGATTGTGAAATAACCATTCAAAACCCAGGTTATGGAGAAAAGCAAAAGGGGTTTAGGGTTTTTCATACTCCGTCTCAATCTGCATTCCTTGCTCAAACCAGAAGAATGGAGATTAAATTGGATCATGAACATCGAAAAACATGCATGGTCGTGATTGATGAATCGAAGGTCGATGCGGGAATGTTGCCGTGATTTTGATTCAAATGGGTTTCAACTTTCAAAATGTCCAAACTCAGAGCCAATCCCATCTTGTTAACCTAGTACATGGGCCTCCTCTTAATCCTTAACCATTTCTCAATCTGCAATTTTCTCGTATATAAAGTCTTCTTTATTGATTATTGAATAACAACAAAATCGGATAATCTGTTCGACTCTATCTCTATCTCTTCCTCTTTCTTGTCTACCCGTATTCTTCTTCTTTTCTTCTTTCTGTAAACCTCTGCAACAAACCCAGCACCCTTCACACCGTTCCCTTTCTTGCTGCTCTCATATCCAATTGTCTTTTCTTGTTCTTCTTCTTTCCTTTCAAAGACAAATCCCTTCAAACCCAAACTTGATTTCCAAAATCGTCTTTATATCAATAACATCATCCCAATATTCATCAATTCTTTTCCTCACTGCCAGATCCACTACAACAATCATAATCCTCAAACTTTCAATTATATGATTCAGGTTTACTAAACACAAAAGGTTTGAGGATTATGAATTCAGAATTGAAAGTTTTCCTCTAATCTCAATACCCTGCGTTCCTTCAACCACGATAATTCCTATGACCTGCTTATCCCACCCAACAGCACAGGGCAGAGAACTAATCAAAATGAAAACAAGAAGAGAAGAAGAACAACACTATATTTACAGCTAGCATCAACACACTTTGTCTCATATTCTTATGGGTCTGTTTCCAATGGCAGCGGTGGTGGTGGAGGAGAGGAGGGTAATTGGGTGCGACACCGGTGTAGAGGAGATCATGATCACTACCATCAATCTACTATCATTGGGGACATGGATGGGATTAGTGAGGATGAAGACATAAAAGGACAAAAATACCCTTGAAAAATTGCCGGCTGACAGTCACCGTAACGGAGATAACAGCCTTATGTATCGATTTTCAGTCGGGCAAAGAACCTCAAGTACCGAAGTGATATTTTTTGAAATTCAGGTACTAAAAGTTAGAGGAAAAACTTGGATATGGTACGAACCATTTTCCCTAATTGCATTGAGTTTGTCTACTTCAAATAGAATTTAATCTGAGTTAATATTGTATTGTCATTAATGTATTAGAAAATTATACTCTTTGAATTTAGGGTGTGAAACTTCAATTTTGATTTCAAGGGAAGCACCAAATCTGCTCTTTAAAAGATCCAATGATATTCCATTACATGCCACTTGGAGCTTGATATTTATAATCAAGGCCGTCCTTTTACAACTTTCATTCGCAAGCAATTATCTATCGAAAGTGTAGTTTGCTTCCTCCTGCCATATGAGCAAGACTTTGTCTCTTTGACAATATATAGCTAAAGAAAACTTCCAAAACAGATTACTCAATGCCAATACCTTCAGTAACATGGTGCATTTGTTCAATTGAAATTTCTTTTGTGCAAAGGTCAATGGGATATAGCTTGAATATGAGTAAATGACAATTTGGGTGCTGTCAGCATAACCTAATCCCAATTGGAACAAAGCTCTAGCAATGGACCAAGTCTTAGGCACAGTCCACACTGCATCCTATTAATCAAATGGCTTACTTGTAGCTTCCATTCTTTGTTTGTTTACAGAAATATATTACAAAGTTAATGATAATCCTTTATATTAGTCCTAGCTATCTATACATGTGCAGCTGATTCAGAGTCCTATATATAATGCCATCACCTTTGCATATATATAGTCATATAGCTAAGATTTATCCCTCATAAATGTTATAGCCACTTAGCTAGCTACCCTTTTCAATCCACCGAAACCCTGAGGTTGCTTTTATTGCTATCTTCTTCCTTCTAACTTCCCCCTTCTAGGTATATATGCACTGTTTTGAACAGGGAATACAGAAAGCAAATACCACTATTACTCTACCATCACAAGCCTTAGCTTAAGATCAACCACACACCAACAGAGAGATGGGGAAGACAGCCGGAAAGGTCATCACCTGCAGAGGTAAGAGCTAGTCTCCCTGATTTGCATATGTGTTTCATCAAGCACTCGAACTTACATGGCTGATATAAATGGCGGTCGATCGTGAAGCTGCTGTTGTTTGGGGTCCCGGGGAGCCTTTTGTGATGGAACAAGTTCAAGTGGACCCGCCGCAGAAAAAGGAGGTCCGAATCAAGATCCTCTTCACCTCAATCTGTCACACTGATCTCAGTGCTTGGAAGGGAGAGGTATATATGGACACTATGTTCAATTCAATAATGTTCTCTTGCCGGACCGGCAACATTAGAAACTTATGTTGTGAATGTAGATTACACATTATGTATGAAGAACGTAACGGGTGGTCCAGATTAACAATCTAAGAACAAAAGCGGAATTGTGTTAGACGAGAACATTTCCATCCTCATTTAATTTAACACTATTTTTCTTTTCATATTTTTTGTAAAGAATGAAGCTCAGCAGGCCTTTCCTCGCATTCTAGGCCATGAAGCCGCCGGGTAAGTAATGGTAGTAGTACTTGTACTTTAATTATTTACTGAGAGTATTTCGATCTCACATCGGAAATTCATAGCCTTTAATATCTTGATGGATGAGCAGAATTGTTGAGAGCGTTGGTGAAGGTGTGACGGACATGAAAGAAGGGGATCATGTGATCCCTATCTTCAACGGGGAGTGTGGTGACTGCATCTGCTGCAAGCATCAGAAGACTAATATCTGTAACAACTTTGGAGTAAACCCGATGAAGACGGTGATGAACAGTGATGGTAAAACTAGGTTCTCCATAATAGCCAAGGATGGCGGTGATAGAAAACCCATATATCATTTTCTCAGCGCATCAACTTTCAGCGAGTACACAGTTCTTGAGTCCGCCTGCGTTGTTAAGATTGACTCGGAAGCTCCCCTCAAGAAGATGACATTGCTCAGTTGTGGTGTTTCAACTGGTATGTCCGCATCAAAATTAATGCTTCCATGTGTTGGCCCGGAAATTATTTAGTGCATTAATACCATTTATTACGATATTTAAGTAAAATAATAGGTCGTTAACATTTGCCATTACTTGCACTCGGTGATTTTGACATCAAATTAATTCATCTAATAGTAACTTTTTTTTTTTGTGAGAATAATAGTAACTTGTCCTTCCCTCAACCATATGCTATAATTTTGAGATATTAATTGTTTGATGATATGGTATGATTCTTCAAGTCTTTGGTCCATATCTGACTTGAAATTTGTCTTGTTGCAAAGAGCCAAGCACTTAAAAACACAGGATCCATAATGTGAGGAAGGCTGCTTGTTCAAAATGTTTATCTATGTTATCTATATCAAAGAAAAGTTTAAGAACAATTTGATGCATGTGACCGCGATTATTGTCCAAAATTAGAGAAAGAAACAATGCTCCCCTTTTCAAGGGGAATGACCATCGATGTATTAACAAACAAAATCTAGAATTTTTCTGCACTTGATAGCGATCTTATGCAATTCACATTCTTGTAGGAACTCATAGAGATGTACGTCCCTTTTAGTTTTCAATAATTGCGAGGCATTTTCACTTGTACACCTGAAAATTGACACTGACTGATATGTAGGAGTTGGTGCTGCATGGAATGTTGCAAATGTTCAACCCGGCTCGACCGTTGCCATTTTCGGTTTAGGCGCCGTCGGACTTGCTGTAAATTCAATTCTATTGATTTGATTTTTGGATATGATTTTCATGTACAATGACTCATGACTCGTGTTAGATCATCGATAAAGTTTTTAAAGAGAAAATGTGTATATTGATTATTTTTGGTGAAATTGCATGCATGCATAGAGGATGGAGGCCGGTATCAGGTTATCAGGTCCTATGTGCATGCCATGATACTAATTATTAAATGACATAACGTCGTTGACTTGAAGTTTTAATTAAAATAAAGATGCCGACTTTAGATAATTAAAACTATTATTACTACTATATTGCTAGCTAGGTTCATATGTTTTTCTTAACTATGAATATATAATTCATTAAGCAGGATTAAAGAATACAAGTTCTCATTTCTTGGTGCAGGCATACTTGACATAAAAGTACTTGGTAGATTATACAATTATAAGATCTAACGCATACTCTATCATTATTTCCAATTATTTATCGATTGCACCAGTCTTAATCAATTAGGATTTTCCATTGTTATCCATGTTATTAAACTAAATGCAAGTTGGAAATTGGGACAGGTTGCTGAAGGAGCAAGAGCCAGGGGAGCATCTAAAATAATTGGGGTTGACATTAACCCCAATAAATTCATCAAAGGTATATTCTTTTTTTGTTTAATTTTGATAATCAATAAGGTATTTAGATTCTAATTTCTATAAGATTTGCTAATTAAGTTACTACTCTTTTCGTAATGTGAATATAGGCCAAGCAGTGGGAATCACAGATTTCATAAATCCTACCGAACCTGGAAAGTCTTTGCATGAGGTCAGTTCAATCTGTTATTATAATTTATAATGAAGACTAGACCTACTACCAAATTGCGGGTGAAACGTGCTAATTTCACGGGTGTCTAAATCATCTCGTAGGCTTAATTGTGAATGCCTGCGGGTCTTACCGTCTGACCACTTTAGTATGGTAGTGTGGGCTTTAGGACGTTGCGGGATCTGTCTACTCCCAATTGTAACCGGCTCAGGGCCCAAATGTTAGTTGAGTTCCTGTGAAGACCTGCCTTAGATAATCAGGCCAACGGTTGATCATAATGTTCTTGGGCCGAGAGACCTGCCTCCTTGCTCCCAAATACTTTAGATAAAAAAAAAAAAACCTACTTCCAGATTACTTGGTCTTTCAACAATTGAATTCTATATAATATAGTTATCTTCTTCTTTCCCGGACTGCAAGATCACGTTTTCTATAATATATATATTAACAATCCATGGCCCGACATTGTTGCAGAGAATCGGGGAAATAACAGAAGGAGGTGTGGACTATAGCTTCGAGTGTGTAGGAAACTCTGATGTTCTTCGGGAAGCCTTTCTCTCCACACATGAGGTACTTATCTATCTATTGGCATTTCATCAAATACTTTGTCTTAATTATTTGATAGTCTTCGAACACTTTCTTTTATCTTTTTTATCTTGTCTAACTCTCTCGCTCTTTATTGTTCATATCTATTTATCTAAGTCGTTTATTAGACATTTAAAAAAATATCTTATCTAAAAAAAAGTAGCAAAACATATGTAGTTGCCATCGTAATTTAGAAGTGCTCGTCCCCACCCCTCACGGTATTAAATTTGATCGATATAATTTAGACCATACATTACAATGACCTTAATTAGATCAATAATTTAGCAGCTTAATATGGCAAACTATCTAGTAAGAGTTCGATTCAATCGGAAGAATTTTCAATTTTACCTGATAATTGATATGTAGTATCCCTTCTTTCAATTATTGACATTGTAGGGATGGGGCTTTACTGTGATATTGGGAATTCATGCAACCCCGAAAATGCTTGCCCTCCATCCAATGGAACTGTTTCATGGTCGAGGAATTATTGGATCTGTGTTTGGAGGCTTCAAAGGGAAGAGCCAACTGCCCCGTTTTGCCAAAGAATGCATGCGAGGGGTTAGTACATAACGTTCCACTATCCTCTCAGTTCAATACAGTATATGTTCATTTCCACTTCTGAACAAATTTTCATCTCATCAGGTGGTCGATTTAGACGAGTTCATAACACATGAGCTTCCCTTCGAGAAGATAAACGATGCGTTTAAGTTGCTCGTTGAAGGCCAGTCACTGAGATGCGTTCTGCATCTGTGAGCTCTGTTTCACTTTCACGGTCCTGATCGGTGTTGTGGAGCATGCACTTCACTTCAGTCAACGCATGCCTTGAATTGACTCAAAGGTTTGTCACCTTTGCGTTGATTAATTCAAACAATTAAAACTCTTTGGGATGTATCTTTCTGTTTAATGAGTCATTCTGATGTATAAATTAATAAATGGTCGTACATATGCTACCATTCAATCACGGTTGTGATCTCTCTCTCTCTCTCTCTAAGAAATTGATTTACACGTTTATTGGATCGACTCTACAAGGTAAACCAGAATAACCACAACTCGTCTTTAGTTTGTTCCCAAGGATAATGTTCCATAGATGGGGCGCTGGGAGCGACGCCTCATGAGGAATGGTGCTTTCATTTGATCTTGATGTCAGTTGAGCCAACATCAATTGTCATATCGCAGCTACCCACCATTATAGCATTTTTTAGCTAACAGCTGTTCCTAAATGTAATCTTATAGATAATTGAATAATAACAATAAGAGCTCCAGAGCAAAACCTGGGTTTGAGGCTGACAGCAGAGCATAGTGCAGACCATACCTTTTTGCCTCTAATCACATTTCATCCCCATCATTGCTTCCCAGCTAACAATGTAATCCTTATTGGGCCTCTATAACAATCAAAGTACACTGGATGACATATTTTCAGATAGAAGTGTACTAAGACCGTACAAAAAGGGGCAGAATCTTCAAACACATCTAACAAAAATGAACAGCACAAGGAGTTGATTAATATAAATGAGCAAGCTTAATAAACCACTCATTAACGAAAGAACCATTTAATTAACTTACAAAAGGACTGTTAAAAGGGTCTTCATATGTCAGGAACTACTTTGAAGAGTTTAGTCTTTGGGAAAAGACCACAACCCAAAACGGACAATAATACATGAAATCATGTGCAGCCTCAAGTTCTTGTCCAACTCTATATTCCAGATAACAACATAATAAACCTCTAAGAGAACAAAAGATCCAAGGCTATATCAAGCCAAGGACAGGTATAAGATAAACCAGGAACGACCAGAGGCACGGAGAACATCTTTACATAGTTGTGTGTATTTAAATATATTTAAACCGGAACTGTAAATCAGTCTTGGATGCCAAAGATGAATCAATGTATGGGAAGGCGAGGAGCGCGTGGACGAACAGGTGTCTTGGATGGACTTACCCTGTTTATACAAGACACCAGAGATTAGTAAACCAAAACTAACCTAGAAATTTCAGACTCACTGCTTATTCTATTGGGAGGATAGAAAGATGAACCAGCATGGAAATCTAACCTGATTGGCAATGATCCCAAAACCACACCACTACAGTTGAGAGCAGCAATTGCACTTTCAGCCTGCAAGATGAAGCACATTACCGTTATATTCTAACAAACTGCAGCAACCAATATGACGGTCTATTTCTTATAAGTAGATATAACTTGTAATCAAACAACATTCCAATCACTAAACATAGATTGGCAGGCATTCCAGTGAACATTTATCTTGTATACAAGATCCATGCCTACTTTACAAATCACTTGATTCCACTTCTACAATATACCGCTATAGAACCCAGGCTGCGCCAAAGATGTGTGTTTCCCAAATCCTCCAATAACACTAACTTGCCCGATTAAAACTTTCCCATGAGTATTGTGGGTCAAATATTGCAACACATGCCTTCTGTGTGGTCAAACCATCTAGTAGAGAAACAAGAAAGCAAAATTCCTCCCATCCCCATGCCAACTGTCCCAACAAGAAACCCGAAACAGGAACCATACATTATTAGATTTCACATCACCCATCAAATATTCTGGCACAGGGGAAGACCAGTAATCAGAGTTTCCTTGTTTCAGATAGTGGAGCAGAAGGAAAACAAATGTTTCTGCATCATATTGGGACTTTTAATAATGACTGGCAATAAGTGTTTACATAAATACCAAGGGTCCACTGTTGGAACTTGGTGAAAGCAGCAACACTTAAAAGGATAAGGACATCCAAGACAGCTGGCGTATTGACACTGGTAACTCTCCACAATGCACAAGAGACTTGATGTGTAAAAAGAATGAGCTAATACTCAGTTAACTGGACCTTAAAAGACTTCCCTCCAAAAGAAGATATCACAAGAGAAGTAGAGTATAACTAAGCTTACTGAATATCACACCCATGGGCTGAGGAGGCATGGAAAACAAAGTTATAAATGCTTTCAATGTTGCACTAACTAGAGTGCAAAAAGACGGGTGAATTAAATGTTGAACACACCTGGTAAATGATCTTCTTGAGGCTTCTGATTTCGATTCTAACCAATTCATGGCAGTCAAGAGCTATAAATTCTTTTAAGCATAATTCAACTCTTGCACACTCCCTTATGGTCAGAAATGCAGAAAAGCTATCATATTGGATGCTCTTTGAGAATGAATTGGCTGTAATAGCTAATTGATAATTCTATTTGTTCCCATTGTACCCAAAAACTTAAACTATTAGGATGTGGGCCGAATTGTTGTTTTAGTCTAAAGCTCCCAAATACGTGCTGGCTTATCTCAACCTACCTAGAAAGACCTGAAGTGCGTAAGTTCACCTACATTAGAAGGCTGCAGGTGCAAGCATTAGAATTCTTAGAATCTCCTTTTCTGATTCCGTAATAAAACTTGTTGGTTTATCGGTGTCACTAAAATCCTAAGCTGTTAGTCCACAGGCCAACCAGTGCCTTACAATTTAAAACTCACAATAAACAAACCATTCACCTGTCCTTTACAAGAGTAGAGACCTCAAAATATACTACCCATCTAAGGATAATAATAGTTAGTATGGAGATGAATGAACTTCAAAGTAAATCATCTCTGCAGGCATAAAATAGAGTTTCAAAGCAACTTTGCTCTCTCTATCAGTCCCAGAACACATTTCATTCATAAAACCATCAACAATGTATTCCTATTACACAACTAGCTTCTTATCTAACACATCAATCGCATCACTGAGACACAATAGTCACACTTGTCAAGGGAAATAAAAGAAACTCTTAAACTATCAGCTTTTGCTTCATGTATTACTATCCTCACGTATTCTTAGCTTGAACTAGTAGATAACAGCTAAAACAAATACTACTATGAAAAAAAAAAAAAAACAGAAAAAACAAATGCAAGATTAGAGGAAGAGATAAATACCATCACAAACTCAACAAATGCAATACGAGTGGAGTGGTGATAGTCTCCCAGCAGCCTCAGACGATAAACCTGCAGCAGAAGAGATATCCTCATGAATGGAGTCCAATACAGTAGTCACTGTTACAAACCAAAAGACAAAAGGCAAACATAAGACTCAAATTTCCCCATGAAATCACAAACCTCTCCACAAACTGATTCAAAAAAGAGCTTAACATCAGCTTGAGAAACCTGCAAAAATCAAGCCAAATAACAGTCACATAAGAAATTTAAAAACCTACGTGCCAACACATGACAAATTCTCCCAATAAAAGTACCTTCTTGTCAATATTTGTACAGTATATCGTTCTTGCACACATCTCACGTTCATCTTCAGTCTAAACCAAAGTATAAAGAATACCCATGTTATGAAGAAAGAAACTCTTGAATTTGGGAGCTAAAAGACTTCAAGTTCAGAAATCTGCAACTGTCTCAAAAAAAGAGGTTCACTTACCCGAGGCAAGAATGTTGGGTTAACAGGTGCAATAGCTGTCTTAGAAGGCAACACCCTCACAGGGTAGAACCCAAGCATTGTCCCAGCGAGACTCAAAGCAGCCCTTGCACCTTCTGCTTAAACAAAAACCATGAACCAAATAAATACACAGTACAATAGCAATTAGCAAATCGTAACTGCAACACATCACTCTTCAAATATATGCTTCAATATAATCTCAGCATATGGCCAACCCACACTACCTTCATCAGTGAACTCGATAAAGGCAAAACGGAGTACAGAATTCGGGTCACCACAAATTCGGCAGTCAACAACCTTCATCCACACAAAATGCCAATTGTTCAAAACCAGAAATTTTGATCAGGCAGTGAAAAGCTCTTCAAAAGAATACCACATTACCTGCCCACAAGTAACGAATAGCGCTGCGAGCTGTTCCTCAGTGACCTATGCTCCAAAAAGCAACCACATCAGTTCACATAAATAGTAAAGACTATGGAAACCATAAAGAATTTGACTTTTGTACCTGTTGATCAATGTCAGACACATACACAGTCCTTCGAATTCTATCTTCTCGCTGGGCTAGACTGGTCCTGCTGTTCATTCTCCTCTTTCCTTGATTATTCCTCTGATCAAAAGAACACAAAATTACACACACAAACCCATCAATCAATAAAGTCTTGATAATGCAGTAACCAACACAGAGTCTAACAGCACTAAAATCTCCAATTATAGCAGTCAAATTCATCTCAAATGACTCACCCAACACAACACAAAAATATCCGATCTTTTTTCATTCATTTCCACACAATCCAGACAAACAGTCAAAATCAAAATGAAGAATGAATGATGTACATACTCGTCGGCCGGGAAAACCACCACCGTTAATTTGTCCCATTCTGTTTCCATTCTGCATCATCAGTGCGGTGAAGTCAACAAACCCACCGTTGATTCCATGGTTGTTGTTAGCATGTGAGGGAGGCACAAACTCCTCCGCCATGGGGTTGAGCTTAGAGAAGAGCTCCCTCAGCTCCCTCATGTCCCGATTGAAGCTGTCCCCCACGTCGTGGTGATCCCCGCCGTTCATCTCGCCGTTAGATCGCTGCTGGTGATGCACCACCTGATCGAAGCTCAGCTGACCGTTCTGGTTGTTTCCGCCGTTACCGTTAACCATCGCGTACTGCTGCTGCTGCTGTAGAGCCGCCTCGAGCCGCTGCCGTAAAGGCCCGTGCTTGGCCGAGGACTGATCCTGATCGTTGGATGTCACGGCACCACCACCACCAGCAGCCGCCGACGGCTGCTCCGTCGTAACCTCCGGGTTCCGATTCGCTGAGGCGGACCCCACGGTCTTCCCCAACTCCACCCCAGCATTCTCGAGATTCTCAACCACTGCCATAATTCCTCTCTCTTCTTTCTTCTTCCTCTCTCTTTCCCTTTTGAGACTTCAGAGACAAAAATATTATACAAAAAAATAAAAAACAGATTAAAACTTTGATCGCCGATCAACAGCGGGACAGAGCCTAAGAACAATCGCACCCCGAGATCACTACGGAGAATACGAAATGGGAAAAATTTATACCGGAAAATAAGAATAAAAAAGATTGAAAATTAGAGCTCTCTCCTCTCACAGTGTTTAAGGGTTTTTGTTTTTATTTGGTTTTATTAATTGAGAAGTGAGAGAGAGTCTAAACAAGAGGAGCTCTCTGTTTACATGACATGGTAGTCCTGAAAATGGCGATAGATAGAGATAGAGATAGAGAGAGAGAGAGAGAAAAGGAAAGGGTTGTTCTGAAACTCAGAGATGATAGCTCGAAGCCTCAAAGCATCTCAATTCATTTTTTCTTGATGTACATGACATTTACATAAGGATGGTTTTGGGGATCATGGTGATGATCATGATCATGGTGATGGCGTAGGTCGTATGTGGCCACGTGGCGCGATGGAAATGGTGGATGAGGAGGAAGGGCAGGCGAAGGTTGATTGCGTTGAATAATTAATCTTGGGAGGAGGAGGCCAATCTTTTTTACCTTTACCCAGTAAGTAGTCAGTAACTCTCTCTCTCTCTCTCTCCGCGTCTCCTCCGGACTGTTTGGATTTTACCGGAAGTTGGAGAAGACTAACAGACTGTTAGTATCAGTCGGTCGAGGGGCGTTTCCGTCATTCACTATTTCCCCAATAAATTCTTCTTTATCCTTTTAATATTTTAAAAGTCCATTTTAGCTTCTAGTGACTCAGAATTTATGTGAAATGACTTTAAAAAAAAAACGGTTTCACTCAATTCAGTAACGATTTTCTCAAAATGAAATTGTCTCTCTCAAGCACAAAGGTTAACTTGCTTATCTGAAAACAGTCTTAGCTCTAGTAGTATCGTAGTATCAAACTACTGGATACAAAGACAAATAGTTTTGTATGATTATGAAAATAGATTTGGTTTTGGAAGTTAGCCCTCCTTTTGACCAAAATAAGTTTGTTAGCATTTAGTAATGGGTAGTGTGTGGTGACTAACTTTGCTTATAATGTGCTACAATATACTTTATTAACTATGAGTAAGTCTTTGGCATAAGTCCAACAATATGAACCGATTATCGTTAATGTGACGTAACACATAGAACATAATTAATTAATAAATAATGGTTAGTTGCGGTTTGAAGATTATTAACAAAATCACATTAAATTAGCAATAGTTTCATTTTCATTTCAAGAAACACATAGATTTTTATTTATTTATTTATTATTATTTGTCATCGTCTTACTTACCTTGTAGTTTGTGGTGATAGGATAATACTTACATTGTGGTGAAAAAAAATAACAGATCACTTGGCGTGTAGTTAAACATGTGGGTGAGAGACTTCAATATTATCATGTTTAGTAGTATCTTTAACTCCCACACAAGAATATGCTCCCTTTATTATTTGGTGTGGCAAACGGTCCATTTCATGCATGACTTGGGTAAATAAGAATTACCCTAGATTAGATTGGATAGAACAATATAGATCAACATACTTTTGTCTTTGTTTGCTATTGCGCGTGATGGTTATGTCCATTATTGTGACACCTAATGGGGATTAATTTCAAAGGAAAGTATAGTTTTTTTGGTGAAGTAAATGATGGTTTTGAAGACCTTGGTGCAAAAAGATGTTATATTTGGAAAATTAATTCTTATTATTGAATAAAATTTGGATGTTTGACCAGTGACAGTAACTCAATAACAGAAATTAAAAGGGTGGTTTGGTGGGTGAGAGAGAATTTTCTCGTTGCGATATGACATCTATACATTACCATGTCATTGGAGATTTTATTGGATATTAACCTCCAATCTTAGGCTTTGGTTTAGTTGTTAGCTCAATTAGGATAGTCCTGCACACTAATATAAGATAAGATAATATCACAAATAGTGGGCACATCTCAAATGAGTTTCGAATTTTGTTTTTTAAAGGGTTACACTTCTAATTTAGTTTAAACTCAACTCAATACTTCACCATTCCTTACTATTGGGGTGTGTAGTAATGTTTTCAACAATTCAAAACAAAATTATAGGCTTACGTGTTCTCATTGAAATGATACTGCGATTATCTTTCGTCCAAAATATTGTTATATTGTGACCAATCATTAGGATCACTCACAACTCTTGTTTCCATATTTCTAGTATTGTATTTTTGCTTTGCATTTAATGAGACTGAGTAGTTTAGTCCCTGCAAATACGGAACATAAATTGAAATTAACACATTGGCTTTTGTATGGCCCCACAAAATTTTGATTATACTTAACGTCAGTAGACCTGTAAATAGATCGGATTTAGATCGGATTGATCTAAATCCAAATCCGTTTATTAAAAGAAAAAACTCGATCCAAACCTGCTCTGTTAACCGGGCGGATCATTGATAGCTCGATCCAAATTCGTATCCGCTGGATTAACGGATACCCGATCCGCTAATCTGATCCGTTTATAATTTCAAGTATTTTTAAATTTCTATTGTTCTACACCGTTCTTACCCTTTTGATCAACTAAACATGCAAACCTTTATTGATAAATGATAAAGCTTCTTGGAATTTTGGCATTCTTAACATATTTTGTTGATAATGTATCTTGAGTATTGGGGAGATGTCCATTTTTAGACGTCTTTTTTTGATATGCCGTTTATACTTAGATTCCTACAAAACATTGTATTAAAAATTTGTAATATTTTTTAAAATAATATATTAATGAAAAAAATATTTTATTATTACGAAAACGGGTTGGATCATTAACGGATCGGATCAACATAAACCCGTATTTGATCCGTTAAATAAACGGGTTAACGGATTCGGGTCATTAACTGATCAACGGATCAAAATGTTTGATCCAAACCCGTTTAATAGCCACGAATCTGGATCGGGTCCGGATCAAAATCTGACCCATTTACAAGTCTAAACGTCAGTAAACACATGGTCAAGGGCGAATAAGATGACTACCTACTAATATGAAACATACAATAGAGAACAAGATGAATAATTCAAATACGTACTTTCCATGCCTTCAGTCTCGCTAAAATTTGGAAAGTCACTCTTATTTCTTCATGAATTCTATGACTGTATGACATGACGAATAAGTATATGAATCTTCATATCTTCAAAAATTTACTTCATTCGTCTCATCTCTATTTTATACAAATAAACACGTTTCTATATTCTTATCAACAATCTAAAATTTTGAAATCACCTAAACAGAACCATACATTTTCCATCTTATATTACCCTGCTTCGCCTCAACGCTATCTCCCATTCTGCAATAAATCGTTTTTCTTCATTTATTTATTTAATTTAATTTTCAATCAAAGCAAATAAAATTTTCTTGGTAAATTGATCAAACTGTTGACACCTGTCAGAATTATAAAACTCCACTGGGTTGGACCAACGTGGATTAATGGATGGGTCGAAACTCAAAGCCCAATGAGCCTCAATTTAAGACCGATTAGTCAAATAGTTCTTTTGCTATTCCCTAGGCATCACTCAGCCGACGTCGTTTTCAGTTCCCTCCAACTCTCCAAGTCTGAACCCCCTATCATAATCACGGCCCGGCTTGTCTTTCACGGGTCACGATATTCTTTCGAGCCGAGCCGTAAGTCAAAACTAACGGACGCCAAAACCAAAACAAAACCCACCTTCATCCCACTGCTTCTTTCTCCTTCAGTTCCGCTGAATCCCAACCTGAACGCAGAGCCAAATTTCTTCTCTCAAATCCGAAACTCTTGTGCTAAAACGCCGCTGTTTGCGACAGAGCCACCGAGCACGGCCTCTTGTTTCTTCTTCGCCACCGCCGCAGAAGATTTCAGAGGTCTCTGGATTTTCCAGGTACTGAAGTTTTCAACGTTCGGGAACTCTTTTCCGGCTAGTTATGCAAATTCACGGTTATTCTATAAGTTTTGAGAACAATGCATCTGAGATGATTATAGTTATGTGAATTTTGGATTTTAAGATTAGGATTAGGAATTTAGAATTAGAATTAGGGGGTTGTGAAATTTTAGGGGCATTAGGGTTTTTTGAATTTTAGGGAATTTAAGATTAGAGATATGAAAGGCCGATCTCACCGGCTTCAGAGTTCGGACCCGCCGGACGACTGGGTGGATGAGTCGTGGACGGTGGATTGCTTGTGCGGTGTGACTTTCGACGATGGGGAAGAGATGGTGAATTGTGATGAGTGTGGTGTTTGGGTGCACACTCGGTGTTCTAGGTATGTGAAGGGAGATGATAATTTTGTTTGTGATAAATGTAAGAGCAGGAATAGTAGGAATGATAGTGAGGAAACTGAGGTTGCGCAATTGTTGGTTGAGCTGCCTACCAAGACTGTGAGAATGGAGAGTTCGTTTCCGCCGCCGCCGAATATGCCTACTCGGCGCCCTCTTAGGCTTTGGACTGATATACCGATGGAGGAGAGGGTGCATGTGCAGGGAATTCCGGGGGGTGACCCTGCTATATTTGGGGGGTTGTCGTCGGTTTTTACTCCGGAGCTGTGGAAGTCGACGGGATATGTGCCCAAAAAGTTTAATTTTCAGTATAGGGAGTTCCCTTGTTGGGATAAGAAGGAGGAGGCTGACGTTAGATTTGACGAAGACAGTGAGAATGCTGTGGATAAAGGCGCTGGCGTTTTGTTCTCTTTGTTGAATGAGAGTGTCTTGGCAAACCCAGTGGCTGCTTTGGTTGGAATGAGGAGCCGAGAAGAAGGTGGGTATGACAAGAAGGTGTCATTGAAGGAGACAAAAAGGTGGGATAAGGAGGTTCGTGATCTTAGATGTGCTCAGAGTGGTGTGAAGAAGGAGAGGAGTTTACTTCGGCCCATGGTATTACATACGGGAAAGCGTAAGAAGGACGATCTGGGGACATCCAAAGATCGGAGTGCCAAGAAGAGGGCTAGAACTGCTGAGAAAGAGGCTGATGCAAAGAAGAGAGGGGCTCAATCTTCTAAATCAGGTGATTTGTTGTACTTTGGATGCTTTAATTGATTGCTGTGTTAATTTTTCCTTGCATTAGAGAAAATATATAATATATTATTTACTTGTCATCTAATGAAAAGCAAGAATTGATGTAGTGGGTCAAATCTTGCAGTAGTAGACATGCTCCTGTTGACTCCAACTTTTGTGTTTTAATTCTATTACTAGTGTTTACACCCTCAAGTGATGCAAAACAATTGGAATTTTCTGAGGACAGAGGTCCGAAGATTTCTAAGGCTGATGTTCAGAGTATGAAGTACAAGAAGTCGAGCAACTCTGTGGTTAGAGAACCTGCACCAAATGTTTCTCTTGCGACAGACTATACTGTTGAAAAGCACTCTTCAGAAGTCTTACTTTCTGATAGGTCTAAAAGGATTGATGATGGACCGAAGGAAGACAAGGTGGAACACCAAGTTTCTGCAGTGCCGGGGCACATGACTGTCACCAAAATGGATACTGCTGCTGTTGCATCATTGTTAGAATTAAATGATGCTAGGACCGATTGTCTACAAGAACAGGTTGGTTTATCTTTATCACATTCCGCTGGTTTAATATATTATGGTTTTGAATACTCCATACTTCATCATTGCCTCAATATTCACTATTCACCCCGATGATGGCACAACTGCGACAATTTTCATTATTTCCTTATTCATATTTATTTGCAAGAAGGTTGTTTCAATATTTTAACTCTATGAAGTTAATAAACTTTGTTTTGATAGATTAATTATTAATCATTTTTTCCTTAAACTTAATGGTCTTAAAGATTCCTGGTTTCTTTTAAGTTTGTTATGTTGAGCACATTGTAGGCCTATTACCAAATTGAAAGTTGGATAGTTATAGCAACATGCACTATGTTCTGCACCTATCACTGAGACGGGTTCTAGAAAGTAACATAGGCACACACACATGTAACCGTCAGCAATTATTTCAATTCTCTATGCAAGCATTAGATTTTAGTGTTTCAGGGTTACTGGGTTGGGCAGTGGGCAGTATCTAATGCTAGTTTATTGTCGTGCATGGATGTTGAGATTTTCGTTAGTTTAAATTTATTGCAAGTCTTTCCTTGATAGCATTTTTTTCTTCCCATTATATGGTCATA